>OX424523.1:10491625-15491625 GCA_949152445.1 Cerastis rubricosa | reverse complement strand
TGAACTTTTTGTTTTTCCGCAAATCGATGCGGAAGGTTGGCGGGATTTATATCAAAGTCAAAACTTTTTGGTTCGCTTTTATTGTTTTTTTTCCTATATCATAACATCATATCACGTCTGTTATCCCCGGTTAGGCAGAAGTGTACCTAATAGTACGCCCACATTTTGTCAGTTATGTTTAAGTCCCATGTAATAGGGGCGAGCCTATTGACATCAACCGGGCACAAATCCAGTCTCCGTGGCAGCTACTGAGAAATTTCTGACGGAAAAACCCAATAACAACGGGCAAAGGCCCGACCCGGGAATCGAACCCAAGAACTCACACTCAGCATTCTTACTTGTGGTCACTAGACCCAAGAGGCAGTTGTTATTTACGGTAATTTTAATGTATTAATATTTTATAATTCGCGTATTATATCTGAAATACGAGGAAGATTCTATTAAACCACTTTAATTCCGTCACCATTCCCCTGCCAATATGCCAATTTATTTGGGGTCGGTGAAGCGTGGGTTACTTCTTCATCCGTACCTCTCTATTAGTCAACATCGTATGAATATCCCCTTTGCCGCATCCATCCTTACTTGTAATATTATTTTTAATACAGTTGCTCAAAAAGTGGCGTATTGCAGGGACGTATAGCGTTCGGGATGTGGGCTATTACACACTCGAGCTTTTTCTTTACCTTTTCCGAACTCGTGCGTTCTCTTTCCCAACTGTCAAAATAAAAAAGAAAAACCAACCCAGAAGTTTTTGCTTAAAAAAAATTCATAGAAGTTTTTATGATTCATGCAAATATTTCTAAAAAGATGCTACCTAAATTTAATGATTTGATTCAATGAGTAAGGTTAGGTTATTATTTCATTTCATCTCATTAAATTTCATTTTAATTTCTTACAATAAAAAAAATCTACTGAATGCTTGGCTGTAAGGGCATAGTAATTCCCTTTGCTTACCCAGAATGGGTGAAGAAAACAAAAAAAATCTCGCTTAAATTATTTTACGGTTCGCGGCATTTTCCAAAAATGTTCTTTATTAAATTGCTTCATATTTTCGCAACTGTATTAAAAAATAGTTGTTACTAACATACTATTTTTTTTTGTCATTTTGTATGCACGTCATGACCCTGCGACAAATAAATATTGTTTCTTTCTTTTTCTCTAATAGCCATACAAATATTTAAAAGTTAAGACCATCCCACCAAATAGTTGAAGACACTATACAACGTTATAAACAATAACTTGGATTTTCATCATCTGCCCTTTCCCATCTAGTTAGATAATTATAGGGTTTGAAGTGATAATTATCGTTGATATTTACCATGATAATTATTATTTATTTAGCGCTAATTCATCTATCAACAAACAGTATTTTTTTAAAATATTTCTGTTTAGTTTTGTTTGTTACTATTTTACTATATGTATACAGGGTGAAATTGAAGTCATGGGCATTATTTTAACCTAAGGCACTACCCACGATACTGATTGCTTTAGAGCTATTAATAGGCAGATCAAACATATTATTAATGCAAGTACGGATTTCGTATTATTTGATGTGTTTACGTATCGTTCCGCGCTGTACTGCGCTTTATGGTTTTGATACTACAAAAACTTATTGACGTTAATGAAGAAGTTTGTTTTAATTACTTTATGTGTTTATTTGCAATAATAAACGTTGTGCAATATGACTTACTACATTTTTAAAGTTTTCCATAGTTGCATTAAAAATATTTTTGATTTGAATATTAATAGCCTTAAAGCAATCAGTATCGTGAGTAGTGCCTTAGGTTAAAATAATGCCCATGACTTCAATTTCACCCTTTAGAACCAGAGTGGTAGTTATGAAAAATCCGAAAATAAAAATCCTGTTTGAACTGAAAAAGCGTTTTAAGTGATCAAGTTATGAATCAGCATGTTAATAATCGGTAAATCAGCACGTTAATTATTACATAGAATAATGATCTTGATAATGTCGAACGCTGGATAATTAACTTTCACCCAAGTATGTTTACAGTCTCAAAATAGACATAAAACAGTGATCCAATAGTAAAAATTCAAAAGAAGACCAATTTATAAAAAACCTTGCATGAGATACTACGGCTCCACGTATCTTGGCTGGAACTTTGATAACAAAGTAACAAGTAGATGTACGGTCAGCAACAAAAGTCGCTATACATATCCAAAATTATTAGATGTCTTAGTTTTTGAACGATCCATATTAACAGACTGTAGTAAAATACACAACAATATTTATATAAATGGTTACACAAATTCGCAAAACAATATTACATTAGATCGCACTGATCAGCACAAAACTTGGTGTAATATTGGTAAGTGTTAACCGACTTCTGATGCCGACTGTACCTTTCTTCCCGGATTTGCGGCTAAATTTCACATCGACCAAGAAGGTTTCCAGTGACATCTTTGGAAACTTATCGGCGATGTTCTTCCGTACATGAACCTTAAAACGTCAGCATGAGCCAAAGAAGTCGGCATTCCTACTGCCGTGATACGTGGTTTGCGCTTGTTGGGTTCGTCAGCGGTGAGTCCTGATGTAGATATCTGGACGGCGGGCGTGTGGCGTAACTTCGTGTGGCGTAACTTAAGTTAATCAGCATCCTGTTTGGTCTCGGTGCTGATAATAACACTTCCATTTTTTGTTTTTCCGCATACCACGTACATGAAGTTTCATTTCTTTAGGGTGTATGATGTTTTGCACGAGGTTTTTTGTCTCGTCACTCGACTTCAATTTATCGTTGGGATAAACTGCTACGAAACTTAAATTGTTTGGACGAACGAATTCACTGGATCCCTTCTTGACCATGTATGCAAACGAAGCGTTTGCTTATATGGTTTCCGAAATTAGTTCTATGAGGTTGCGTTTTTTTCAGGTCATCGATTATATTGAGGGCTTGATGGCCTTTCTGCTTCAGAGTCTGATATAGAACTGCCATTTGGGAGGTGTCAAATTCTACTTTACGGCACAAGTTGGTGCCGTAATACTTATCTTCAATTTTTGCCTTGAGTTGAGTTTGCCATACCAGGCAATAGAACTAACCTGATTAAATTTCTGCTGAATGCATGACATCCATTTTTGGATGTCGGGCGTAGAGACAAATTCTCCAGTAAACTACGTAAAAACTAAGTAAAAACTGGCGAGGTCTTGGGTTGCTCTCGACAACTTGATCCACCGGCACCGGGACTGCTACCCATTTCACTATTTTTGTGTTTCCATTATTTAATAAACTACATACTTAGCAAAATACTAAAAAAGGTTGCGTTAAATAAATACCTCCTGCTAACGAACACGTATGTATGCTGCGAACGGCCGCGATGCAATCACATTAACTGTCCCTAATCTAGATAAAGTCAAGTCACGCGTTGCTTTGAGTTCAGAAAAAAAAACCGTATGCGTTATCAATCTTAAAAAAAAAACGCTTTTTTTTACATCGACAACTCATACGGTTTTTTGCTAATGAACTGCGCACAAAAATATTGGACATTGCGCTCATACGGTGACAGTGGTGTTGGGTTACTTACGGAATAGTGTCGAAACTTGCGTACAGACGGCGACCAATCTAGCTACACAAAACCAATTTTTGCGGATCTCTCATCGTATGGGAAAGCCATACAAAGCGAGGCCATGTCATAAAGGAAATGTACCTATAGCTTAGCCTTAATGTATCGCAGTGTGTACCTCCTAATTTAAATAGCACCCGTCGCGCATGACTTGGCAGCAAGGACCATTTATCTTGTTTTAATTATTCATCAAAACATTTAAAAAATCAACGCACCGCTTCTACGGACAAGGAAACAAATATAAAATGAATCTAATAATAATATCTCCTCAGATGTGTGACATGCACACAATGTGACACGCGTCTTTGAAGCCATTTTCAATTTTGTTTCTCTACAACATCATCATCATCTGCCTAGCCTTTTTCCAACCAAATCGAACCTAACTTACCTACTTAATGTTAGGTTTGGCTTCCAGTCCAATCCCGTGTAGCTGAATATTAGTATTTTACATAGACCGACTGCTTAGCCAAACTTTCACAACCCAGTCATTGGGTAATACGATACCCCTTGGTAAGTCTGGTTGACATACTTTCAGGTTCTAACTAAATATAGCGACTGTCAATGATCTACAAATTACAGCCGGGACCAACGACACAAGAGGCTATGCCTATATAGTTTCCGGTGATGAGGATGACACGCAGGCTTCCTCTTTATGGGAGCAACCGTCCAAAATCCACCACGCCGGGTCCATTGCAAGGTGGTGGAGGTCACATGTTGGATTTTTGTATTTTATGAACTTCACCAGTTTTTGCAGTATAGCTGGTGAAAGGGGTAAACTTACATCTTTGCCTACTTGAGAAATCCAGGGGTGACATTTTGTTGCTCAAATAACCCTAAAATAACAATAGACATCTTAAATTAAGTATTTATTCGTTTCTTACCTACGGCTAACAGGTCGAAATGGGTCGAAAGGGTCAATTGAGTGTAAGGTAACAGGCTTTCAGTCAGTCACGTTTTTCTGAGCCTTAATTGTAATTTGTAGGTGTCCTCTACGCAACATACGAAAGCCTTCCAACTATTTTCAGTTAGTTTTTTTCTGTGTTGTAAATTACACGTTCAACTGCGCATTTTTGGGAAATGTTTGTCAAAAATATGATACCACGAAAACATAAAAATCGGTGCAAGAAACATTACCCAACAAATTACACGTTCAACTGCGCATTTTTGGGAAATGTTTGTCAAAAATATGATACCACGAAAACATAAAAATCGGTGCAAGAAACATTACCCAACAAATTACACGTTCAACTGCGCATTTTTGGGAAATGTTTGTCAAAAATATGATACCACGAAAACATAAAAATCGGTGCAAGAAACATTACCCAACAAATTACACGTTCAACTGCGCATTTTTGGGAAATGTTTGTCAAAAATATGATACCACGAAAACATAAAAATCGGTGCAAGAAACATTACCCAACAAATTACACGTTCAACTGCGCATTTTTGGGAAATGTTTGTCAAAAATATGATACCACGAAAACATAAAAATCGGTGCAAGAAACATTACCCAACAAATTACACGTTCAACTGCGCATTTTTGGGAAATGTTTGTCAAAAATATGATACCACGAAAACATAAAAATCGGTGCAAGAAACATTACCCAACAAATTACACGTTCAACTGCGCATTTTTGGGAAATGTTTGTCAAAAATATGATACCACGAAAACATAAAAATCGGTGCAAGAAACATTACCCAACAAATTACACGTTCAACTGCGCATTTTTGAGAAATGTTTGTCAAAAATATGATACCACGAAAACATAAAAATCGGTGCAAGAAACATAACCCGACAAAGGTCGTACGAACCACGATGGGACGTAAAAAAATGTACTCGAACGGCAATAAATACAGGGTGTAAAAAGATCTATCACAAAGCCGTCAACCAGACATTCTGTACATTAAAAGACTTTTTTTAGTGTGAAAAATCACGGTGTCCGGTAGCGTTAAAAAAACAGTGGTCATGGATGTTTTGAATAGTACAAAAGTCATGGAGGATTTTAAAGTAAACTTACATTTAAAACTTGTATTTGTAAAATGGGTAAAAAACGCAATTATTAGATCGCATTTACAGGGTGTTTTTACACCCGTTAAAACAGTGGATCTCTTACAAGTAACGACAAGAAGGCGGATTGAACGCTATTATTTTGCGGGTTAATTACTTCAACTTACTAATTAATCAAATATTTATTACGAAACATAATTTAAGCATTAGCTTTAGTCCTTGGCAACGGCCGCGTTGTTCGGAAAATATTTCTCATTATCTGCTACTGGTACGATCCACGACTGTGTGATACACGCAGGTAAGGACCTAGAATGTCATTGAAAAGCGTTCAACTCTGAAAGCGGAATAGATCGCATTCATAATATTGATATCAACTAGGAAATAGCTGAAGTTTTCAGCAATTAGACTATGTAATTGCTCCATTGTACTAGTACTAGTAAAATTCCAGAAATGGGAAATTGAAACTGTGACAAGAAGAGGAAATAAACATGTATAATTTGACCAGTAGTGGTAACGATCACAGCAACAAGTAGAAAAATAGAGCGTCTCCACAAGAAAAAAATCACTTCTTAACACAATTATATTATCTTGAAATAGGACTACTCTCCCGCAGTTCTTAAAAAACGGAAAGAACTGCAGGAAGAATGCAAACGTGAGTGGAAGTCCGGGAAAAAAGTAGCTTTTCGCTATGATAAAAATTATCAGATAAGGTCCTAAAAACGTAACAAGCATCTGAGGAGAAAAACTCAAATAAGAGATTTATGTCAGAGTCACAAACTACAGAGGTCAGCGATAGTTAAAAAAAAAATACCCAAGTACAGGACAAAAATAAATCGAAAAACATAGCTGTTTGCGTCCGTCACAGTTGAATCCTATCGCTCGGGCCTCAACAACTAGTGACCAGAAAACCCCAAAAAACTGAGTCCTTCTCCGTCTACTCTTTTAAGTATCATCCAAAAAGAACCTTTCAACAACCATCCAGATCCTAAAAAGTTAACAATATCTCCCGGCTGTTCCCCGCGGGTAGATTAGACCAAAACTCTCGAACCGATTAATGGATTAAAATCAAACATATAAAAATCTAAATCAAACGTACAATACCATCATCAACACCATCATCATCATTAGCCTATAATGTTCCCACTGCTGGGACACAGGCCTTCTCTCTATGAGAGGGAGTGGACTGTAATCTACCACGTGGGCCCAGTGCGGGTTGGTAGATGTTACATGTCTTCGATTTCTAGATCTATGACGTGCCGGTTTCCTCAAGATGTTTTCTTTCACCGTTCTTGAGGGCAGCGGTGATTAAATAAATTACACAAAGTAATGCGGGTTCGAACTCACAGCTTACTGCTCGTAAGTCGGGACTGTCACCACTGGGCCACCGCTGCTCTCCAATCAACACGAACCATATAAAAAAATTAATTATAAAGCAAAATACTATTTACATTTGCTCATAGAACGTGAGATCACTGGTAAACGAGGCAAGACTTATAGAATTGCGACATAGTTTAACAAAGTTCAAATGGGAGGTTATTGGCTTATCAGAAGTGAAGAAAGAAGAAAAAGAAATACTAGATACCAAAAGCTACATTATGATATACCATGGCGAAAAAAGTGGAAGAAACGGCGGCGTCGGTTTTCGTCGGCATCCAGTCTCAGCCGACGTCTAAGCTCGCCCCCATTCGAGTCTAAGCTGGCCCCCATTTCATGGGACGTAAATCATAAAATGCCGAAAATTGGTAATAATAGGTAAAGCTCTCACCCTTCGGGGTATGGGCGTGATGTTATGTCTTAGATAGCTAGAAAGTCGAGAAAGTAAACAGTAAACACAAAATACACACTCCCTCGTATTTCAAAGCTCTCCGACTAAATTGGTGCACATTAATTGATATTAAGAAAAACGGGGCCATTTCAAGGTAGCGTAATGGCTGACGCGATGTTTCCAAGAGTAAATGAGTTTGTTTCACGGCATTTTTATTTAACCCTGTGTTCATTATACGCATTCAAGCAAGCAATAAAGCTTTAGTACAAATCTGAGATTAAAAGTAAGAGAAATAAGGAGTGGGTACCAACTACTTATTTTTTTAATTTTATTTTATGAAATGTAGCATCACAGCTAAAATTATTTCACTAAACATTACGCCAATCACAAAGTACACAGAGAAATATTAAAATAGTATGCAGAGAGTGACTCGAATTAATTTACATTAAAAGGTATCGTGTGTGCTTGTGTGCGTGCGGGTATCTGTACAGTGTGGGTGTGTCTGTAAATGTGTGTAATGATGTGTGTATGTCTATATACTTATGACTAACTCACACTAGTGGCGTAACTACTAACTGACTATCTCTCGCTTGATCCAGGATTGCGATAATCCATTTTTTAATTCGGTTCAGGGGTCAAGTGTTGGGAACTTGTTAATCTTGTTATTAAAATATATAATGCGGGTAGAGGCAAAAAAGGCGACATCTTCATAATATAATTAATGGAGGCTGCCCGTTGCGTGCAGCTACTGGGTGTAGATTAACACCAGTCTTTTACATGCAGCTACTCTCTATCTGACCTGTGCAGGTCAGATAAACAGTCGCTAAACCAGTTACTGGGTAACACGACACCCCTTCGTAAGACTGGTTGTTAGACTTTTGGGCTTTCTACTGCAATGAAACTTCCTAATCTAAGCACATGTCAAACGCCATTTTAATGGTTAAATTAATCATCTCCACAAAACTTTCACTAATTGACGATGAAAAATGAACGTTCATTTGACATAAACTTTTTTCGGGTTCCCCTTGGGATTAGAAAACTTTCCAATTTAAGCCTACCTACATAACACACCGTTGTTTAATTTTTTCCGTTTTGGAAATCATCAAATAACCCCTCCCACTCTGGACGGAACGGAAAGGAGTGTCAAATTTGTATTGATAAAACCCATAAATGTTCCTTCCCCATGGTGTTCCAAGGCCACGGTATCTGTTTCGAACAGTCCCGCAGCTCTGGCAGGCATCGGCCCTCTCGGACCCCTTCCGATTTGCTGACATCTCCTTGAGGCGCGCGTGGAACACGAACGCGCCGTCGGCACGGCCTGTCGTCATTAGACGGACGGACGGTGAGCTAGCCCATTACTCACCGTCCACAGGCCTGCGTCTACGGTGGCCGTTCGCGAACTCTGGCGATGCGACTTGAGACGCGACATAATGTGTCAAAAGAAACGCGCTTGCATCTTCTGTTCCGTTCGTATGAGTACCGTCGCGTCGCGGTGAAGGTCTATCTTTTTTCAAATTTTGGCTAGACTAGCCTTCCGAAAAATTGTTTTTCTATACTGGCCCGATTTGGTTGATTTTTATTGGGTAGAGGTTCCTCGCACGGTAGGCGCATGTAAATTTTATACCTTGGCTTGGGGAGTTTATAAATAATCTTTATAATTCGTACTTTTTCTTCGTCTTTGTAGATAATAATAATAATAACCTTCTAGTTACGATGTAAAACTGATACTAGAAGAGATACAACTAAAAGGGCAAAATAAAAACTTTTTTTAGAAAAAAAAGCCGTCTTCCAAAAAAAAAGGATAGACGTATATGAAGCAACAAAGTCACCGACTTCCCAAAGTAAAGTTATTTTGCTTTTTACAGTGTTTTTTTTTTTAAGTTTTTGTTTTGTTTTTTCTGAAGTCTCATATTTTGTTTTGTTTCAAGGTTTTTTTAAACAACGCGTTTGTCGCATTTGCAACGCGAATCGCACCTAAAAGTCACAACGGGCGGTGGTTCCAGAACTGGCTTCAGAAAGACTGTTTCGTAAGCTGAACCGGTGTAACAATTGTTGACATAATACAATAAAAAGACATGTTTATAAATAAATCTCGTTACACGTACCTATTTGTAAAGCGATCATGCAAGGGTGGGTTTCTGTTTGGTCTACAATAGATTGGAAACTAACAGATTTTTTTTTATTACATTTATTGTCGCGGTTTCTCAGTCGGATCTATTTATTAGAACTATGCCCTAGACATTCTATTATACATGAAGATGAACAGTTTATTCGACATGTCCAATAAAATGTGGAAAGATAAATGGATTGCTCAATTTGCTAGGGATGAGATTCAATAAATAACCGGTCTACCAGTTTGTCGAAAATACAAAAAAGTTGTCTGCAAGACGGTTGTAACCGGAACGTTATTTCCGCCTTCAGTGAGGGTCAAATGACTGAAACAGGTGACATTGTACAGCTAATTTGGACAATTTGTGCCTGTTTTTGTGGACGCAATTATGTAACATGAAGCACTCTCAAAATGAAGCAGCCCTTGCCCTTACCTAGCAGGAAAAAAGAGATCTTACCTAAATTTAATGTAAGTAATTAAATTCAAGTTGAATGTTTCAAAACTTTAACTAAATGTAATAAACAATTTTCTTTGAGTTTATTTACTGCTACCATCTCGACTCGCACATGGTTTTTCAGTATGTCATCATCAGTCGCCAGATTTTTTTGAAGCACTCATTGTTTTATTTGCAAAACCAACATTCGCCATTGGTAAAACCTAGCATGTCGCAAACTATAATGGTAAAAGCCGTCTCTTTTTTTAAATAAGCTCCTAACATTTACAAACTCATGTTCTAAAACCTAATATTTACCCAATATCCGGGCTTTTAGATATATCATGTGATTTTGATATTTATTTTATGGTTCTAAACAATGTTTGTAAACAGTTTACCTGCTTACAGCGGCGACAGTTAGGGAAACATCGCAAGCCCATAAGCCAAGAAGACAGTTCAAAAACCCTAACACCATTAAAAGTTGTAGGTTTTTAACCTACTACTTTTAATGGTGTTAGGGTTTTTGAACTGTCTTCTTGCCTTAGACTTGTTCTTACCTTTGCTTGCTTTTAGACTTGTATGAAAGTGCGGTACTTTCACTACCTGCTTATTTATGTT
This sequence comes from Cerastis rubricosa, assembly GCA_949152445.1. Classification (NCBI taxonomy): domain Eukaryota; kingdom Metazoa; phylum Arthropoda; class Insecta; order Lepidoptera; family Noctuidae; genus Cerastis; species Cerastis rubricosa. The sequence goes on along the minus strand of OX424523.1, from coordinate 15,481,115 downwards.
ACCTGAATTATATAAATTGCTATTTATGTATGTATGCTTGCCAATTTTATCAACGGAGTCTATTGTTTAATAGAAGTCTGTCACTTGTTTTGTTGACTAGTTAATTGATTAACAAAATAATATTGTAGATACTCACCGAAAGAAGCTATCAAGGAAAGTCCGACCGGTACAATGATGATCCAGAATGTATCGCTTTGGTCCATCCAGCATCTAAAATTTTATGTAAGATTTTAAATATATAGCGCTCATGGAAGGAATTGGGGGAGGCCTTTGCCCAACAGTGCAGACTAAAAAAAATAACCTAACATAATACACATATTGTACAAGATGCAAATGAAATGTTACTGGCAATTATATATGTATATTTAAATATTCGAGGGTTTTGGAGCTGATAGTCGAAAAACAGGCTTTGCCTAGTTTTGCTTTGGCTAGTTCGACTACACCACTTATACTGACCTAAATTAGCCTGTTTAAATATCTTGTAATTTATGTCTAAATGTTTTTGTTTTTTGAAATTTTGTTTTGTATAAAATCATCATCCTTCTGTTGCCCTTATCCCAATTCATTTGGGGTCGGCGCAGTACGTCTTCTTCTTCCATACCTCTCTATCACTTGTCATCTCATGAGATACCTCCTATCTTGCCATATCATCCTTCACACAGTCCATCCATCGCTGTTGTTGTCGTTCGTTGTTTTGTATAAAATAAGCTTGTGTATTAATCGGAATTTAATGAGTTATTATAGTTACCATACTTATGTTAATCAAAAATACGACTATTTTCACATTTATTGGGATCCAAAACAATTATTAGCCGAGTTAACTTAATTAAACTTCGCGTTTGCTATTGTCCCAAATACGTAAACATGGTATAGTAGGTACTGTTCCTAAATGTTTGGTTTTTCAGTGACCATATTCACGTAGGTTCACACGGCAACACGCCAAACTTACAATTCCAGTATAACTTGGCCTCAGTTTGTATAGATCGATCCTGATTTAATGAGAAATCCGCATAAAGTGGTTTTGTATAGCTTGACTGGTCGCCGTGCGTAGCACAGTTCTGCTGGATATTGCATTTTCCATTTTTTCAGTTTATGAACGAAATAGTTCCAACACTGTTACAACCGCCATTACACCGGCTCAGACCGTTATACAGGCTGTTCGTTTTTATATTCGCCTGCTCCGTTTAATACAAAAACGTATAGGGCATCGCATGCATTAATGTGATGTTATTTTTTAACCGACGAAAAATAAGGAGGTTCTCAGTTGTGTGACAACGTATGGGTAAATTGTTACAGAGTGGTCCGATTATTTTAGAGCGTATAACTCGAAGTTTTTCCAGCGAATAAAGTAAATAATAAATAAATAATACACACATTAACACGGTCTAGGGATATTTTAAAAAAAGCGAATTACTATCAATGTGTTAATTATGTATATGACATATATATTTAAAAGATACGTTATTTAATATTCTACCATTTTTAATAATGGTTAAGGTACTTCGATTAAAATGTCAGGATTTTATGGAAAAAAATGAAGCGTAGACGGAAACCGTATATGAATTAACTTTTAATTTATGAGTAAAAACTGAAAAAAATAGAAAAATCAATTAATTTGTGTTTATAAACTTGAAGTTAGTAGTCTGAGAAAGCGCCCATGATGTTCATAACACATCGGCAACGATTCGGCATGCTCAGAACAAGGTTGACAATGTCTTGCTGCGGAATATTGTCCCATGTCCTTCTGAGGTGCGCAAAAAGTTGATCTTCTATAGCCAGATTTTCAGGAACTTCCTTCAGAGCTCTTCTTTGCAGCATATCCCACGCATGCTCAATGGGATTTAGATCTGGCGATTGAGCAGGCCAGTCTAAGGCCCTAACATTGTGTGTATGTAACCAAGCTGCTACCGTTCTCGCCGTGTGTGCCCGGGCATTGTCGTGTATGAGCAGGAAATCTTGCCCCATTTGTGTTCTGTGGGGCAAGATTTCGGGCCCCAGCACCTGTTGGACGTATCGTTCTGCCGTCATATTGCCCCGCACCCAAACGAGATCCGTCCGTCCTCCAAGACGAATTCCTGCCCAAACCATAATTGTTCCTCCTTGGTATGGGTGAACTTCCTGAGGGTTCTGAAGACGACTCCATCGTCCAGGAACTCGCCAAACACGCGTCCTTCGTGAATCTGGATCGAAGCCGAACCTGGATTCATCCGTGAACAGCAGATTGGACCATTGCTCACGGCCCCAGTCCACGTGGTTCCGAACCCATTCTAATCGTCGTCCACAATTGCCTCTCCGTAAAGGTGGGACCCGGAGTGGTCTACGAGAGCGTAGATTGCTTTCATGCAGTCGCCTTCTTACAGTTTGTTCACTCACAAGCACTTGGTGTTCCACTCGCAGCCTTTGGACCAATTGAGTCGCCGTTGCATTTGGTTGAGCTCGCGCAGTAATTTGCAAAAATCGGTCTTGTCTGGGGGTAGTGATGCGACTTGGCCCCCGGTGCCTCTCCGCTACTTCACCTGTGGTACGATAGCGTGTCCACAATCTTGAAATTACATTTTGGTGGGTCCCTATGGCCTCAGCAACATTACGCTGAACAGACCCAGCTTCCAGCATTCCCACAGCTCGTAACATCTCCGCCCTCGTCAAATGTTGGCGTTGCATGGCTACAATACCTCAATTTTAACTTTATCTTTCGTTTAAAAATGAAAAAGAACTATAACTAAACGTAATTCGTATTGTTTTCTAAATTTCGCACAAATGAAAATTCCCTCTCCTACACATCAAGACATTTTTATGCCACAGAAACAAAAGAATTTTCAAAAATATTAATTTGGAATTAGTCTGAGATAAATTACAAACAAATCGGTGTATAAAAGATTCCAATGCGGCCAGTACTTTTCGAGTTATTTAATTGAGTATGAAATATCCCTAGACCGTGTTGATGTGTGTATATTGATATAATATACCTATATTGTTTCATTTTATCGCGTGCATAAAAAAATATTGTACATAGATTTTTGCGACACTAACTATGTTCATTTTCATGGTGATTAGTTCTAAGGTAGATTGTGCAATAACCGTGTTAAACGAAAATGTAGCATGCTCCAAAGTGTCAATGTTGTATTGCTATTGGTGCCTGACCTAAGGTCGATTTTTGGCCGATGCCGAAGCCGCTCAATCAGTTATCGCCACCACCTTTGGCGAAAGCGACGCCGAAGATTTAATAACCCTAAGATATTGAGTTCAAGGTTGGCTAAAAGTGAATTTGACAATGACAATTTTAAACTTTAAATCCAATAGTTTTTACAGCTGAACGCGATGAGTAAATTTACCTTGCCACTAGACAAAAATAATAATACTTTCAAATGTGTGACCCAGAAACCTTCAGCTTCGGCCAAAACATCGCCTCATTTTAGCCGAAGACGAAGCCAAAGCTTTGGTCGGATACTAATAAAAGCTACAATGCCAGTGAACTTACCTGACCTCTTTAAAGCTCACATCATCATCTGCCTAGCCTTTTCCCAAACTATCTTGGGGTCGGCTTTCACTCTAACCGGATACAGCTGAGTACCAGTATTTTACATGAAGCGACTACCTATCTGACCTCCACAACCCAGTAACTGGGTAATACGATACCCCTTGGTAAGAGACTGGATGTCAGACTTTTGGCTTCTGACTACTCGTAACGACTGTCAAAGATCTACAAATGACAGCTGGGACCAACGGCTTAACGTGCTTTCCGAGGTTCGGAGGAAACTTGGTTTGGAATTACGGTCACCCATCTACTGATCAACCTCGGCAAGCATGGCTTAACCTTAACCCTTGCGGCTGATATTATTTAGCCACGAGCTCCTCTTTAAAGCTTACAAATGTATTAAAAAATGGCCATAAATCACAAACCTCTCCGTAGCTCCGGGTGTGAAGAATCTGACAGTTGCGTAAATCACGATGATGACCAGCGAGCCTCCCCAACCGAGATACACGAACCATCGCATGGCCGCCTCATCCTTCACGAACACCTGCATTACCATCGGCCATTTATAACACTCATAATTATAAATAATGGTAAACATACTCTGCTGAAACTTTTATAGGTACTTATTTATAACGTGTTATGACGAATAGCTTGGATTTCAGTTTTCAGAAGCATTAGGTACCCGGTGGGAAATATGGCTTATTTAGTACTTTAAGAGCGTTTATACCCTACGGCATTTCATACAAACTTTCAAGTCGTTATTTTCCGAAATGACAGAACAGATTTTAATGAAACTTCCTACGCATAAGCAGTATGTTACATAGGTCTAAAAAGTTACTAAATAACATTTTCGAAAAATAATGTTACAGCTAAATTAGACCGATTTGTATAGAAACAGAAATTTCCAATTATCTTCATTTTTAAAAGACATTTCGAAAATGTTTTTTAGTAACTTTTTAGACCTATGTATACTGCTTATGCGTAGGAAGTTTCATTAAAATCTGTTCAGTCATTTCGGAAAATAACGACTTGAAAGTTTGTATGAAATGCCGTAGGGTATAAACGCTCCTAATGCTGCCCGCGACTTCGTTTGCGTGGAAATTTTAATGTGTTTTTCAGGGTTAAATTATACATACATATAAACCTTCCCCTTGAGTCATTCTGTCCATTGATGAACACCGCATCAAAATCCGTTGCGCTGTTAAAAGATCTAAACTTACAGACGGCGGAAAGCACCTTGTTTTTATACTGTGCATGTATAATAAAGATTAGAAAAAGTTCAGGTTGTAGAAAATTATCTCTGTCACTCGATCTGAGTGACGTTTATCGCCCATCTACTGCTCTCTGGTAAGCTATTGGTTAGTTTAGGTTATTGGTCGCCCACAGCTAATCCGTGTATTCCCGTTCGTCCCACCGACTTCGTCCACCTAGCGGGACGAACGGGAAATCGGTTTTTTTTCCCGATCGTCCCACTATTTTGTTGGTGGGACGAACAGGAATAATTTATTAATTATTTTGCTAGTCACTTTGGTCCCACCATATAATTTCAGACTGGTTGTGTGCAGTTTCATTGTTTTGTCAATACTAACCCGACCGGCCTAATTTAAGGATACTAAAGGGAGAGAATGTCAGGTAAACCAACAGGGTTTACGCAAATAACACCCACAAAAATACAATAACACAATGTTATCGGCACTCTTTTGTTAACTAGCGGCACCGCCGGCGCACCAGAGCCATGTAATATCACGACAAATTTGAAGGTAAACGACGAAACTACGATTAGACATTTTATGCACAAAATTATTTAGTGGGAAGAATGGCACTAATCTAAGAACATATTACCATTCGTCCCCATAAAATCCCGAGTGGGACGATCGGGAACAAAATTAATATTTAATTTAATAAATTTTTGTAAATTCCCGTATGTCCCACTAGGGGGACGAAGCCGGTGGGACGAACGGGAATACACGAGTTAATCGGCCACGGAATGAAGAAATAGATAGGTAACACAGGCCCAATTGCATCAACCAAGGTTATTTTTAACCAGACTGAACATTTACTCGTACTGTGGTTACAAATTATAGTTTTCACTTGGTTTCACTCAAAAAATATTACAACTGTCAGGATAACTCTGGGTTAAAAATAACGTTGATAGGCGCGAATTGGCCCTTTTTCTTGTTACCGAGGTCGACCGGTTGTTGGCGAAATAATTTACAACGTTGATGGATGTGTACTATATATACAAACTTTGTATGTTAGATCTCAAAATAACAGAAACAGAATAGGATAAGTCGCTGATTCTAAGAAAACAGGAAATATGAAAATGTATAAAATGATGTTCAGTATTGTGAAATATTCCTCACAAAGTTCGAAGTTTTACTGTACCTATGCGGAACTTTCAGAACGGCTATTACAAGATCGTTCAGGTTAACTTACTGTAGTTATCTCATGTTAAAGTTCGAAAGGACCACGGCTCTCTTTTATAGGAACTAGTGACATAGTTATTTATCAAAAACACTCGCCGCCTGACCGCCGTCGCGAACGGACGTGCCGCTACCTGCTCGCATTTCCGCTCGCTATCAGTGTGCGTCATCGGTTCGTCACTTCCCAGTGTCGTGACGTCATCAGTAGTCTCTCGACTACACCCCCGAACAATTGCTGTCTTTTTATTAAGACAGCACTTGCTCATTTTGCTTCGGATATTATTCCGACTTAACTTCCTTTGCCCCATCAGGGAAAAGTCCTCAGTTTCGAGGTTCTTGGTGGAAACCTTACGGTGCCAACGAAACCAAGAGGGTGGTGACCCAATCCTACCCGCCAAACCCCTTCAGGGCCCGGCACTCCATTGGCATCGGGAGCCAGAATCTTGGCCTTGGGGGCTACCCTAGTCAAGCCTGGTCTAGAAACACTAGTTAAATCTGACTTCGTTCACAGCAGTCACCTAGTGTCGGTTGGGAGTGTCTACCCCTTCGCACTAGAGGCCCCTTGGGGCGTAGGGCCCTGTCGCACAATAAGACTGGCGACAGGTTCACAAGCTTAGGGCACACCAGTAGGTACTCACCTCCCTGTCATTGCACACCCGACAGAGAGGCCACACACCCCCGGGCCCACCCACCCGGGGAGTTAGGTTGTTAGGCTGTTAGGCGCGGAGCTTCACTCAATGTTTGCTAAATTTTAAATTTTAACCGATATAATGTCGTCCTTAGACGAGAAGGAAAAAGCGCTGTTGAGTTTTTACTTCCGCGTCTTCACGACCGACCCAAATTTTGAAAAATATGGGTCGGAAATTGCTGCCATTCAGCAAACCTGCGATACCGTCACTGACTTCAGTGACGCGCTCGACAGCCCTTTGTCGCCGCCGCCTGCCGACAGAGGCTTACCGCCAGCCGTTGCCGCCGCGATTAAAGCTACTCCAAGACCCAAAGTTGTGAAACCCATTGTTTCACAAACAAAGGTCCAGCCATTGTTCCCGTTTCTGGGAACATGGGCAAAAGCTCACCGCCAGCCGTCGCCGCCGCGATTCCGGCTAATCCCGAACCCATTGTTTCGCAAACAATGGATCAGTCCGCACCTGCGTCTATTGTTCCCATTTCGGAGAAAATGGACACAACCGTACCAATCTCCGACTCGGAATCGGTTATAGATTCCTGCTCTGCTTCCTCGTCCTCAGAAGACGACTACCAAGTCGTCGGAAAGGGCAAGAGGAAGAAGGGCAAAAACTCCCAGGCCGCCATGGCCAAAAAGTTAGTCGCACTCCCTCTAATCCCCTCTCCCGAGGCGTCCCGTCCCACCTCCCCGGTCCCCGCACCGAAGTCCGCCGCTGCTCATACCAGCAGGCCAACAAGCCCTAAGGCTAACTCTTCAGCCGCTTCTTCAAAGAAGCTGAAGCCCCCTCCCCCGTTGTTCATTCAGGACAAAGGGAAATGGACAGATGTGTCCAAAATGTGTAATGAGCGCCGCATTCAATATACAAGCGCAAAAAGCACACAGCAGGGGATCAAAGTGGTGGTCCCCACAACCACCGACTTCAGGGAACTAACCCGTCAGTTAATCGGAAGGCGCATAGCCTTCCACACCTACTCTCTTCCAGAGGAGAAGCCCACCCGCGTGGTGATCAGGCGGATCCCGAAGGAAATCCCCACGGAGGACATCCTCAATGACCTCCTAGGCCAGGACATCCCAGTCGCAGCCGTCCACCGCCTTCATAAGGCGAGAGGCGGAGACCTTTACGATATGGTACTGGTCATCTGTGACCCAGTAGAAGGTCACCACCCGATCTTCAAAGTGAAGTCGGTTTGCTCCCTATCAGGCATCTCAATAGAGAAGCCCTACCGCTCAAGCGTAGTCGGACAGTGTCATCGCTGTCAGATGTACGGTCACAGCCAAGCCAACTGCCATGCGCCACACAGATGCGTAAAGTGTCTAGGCGACCATGGCACGGCAGACTGCCCCCGTCCCAAAGACAAGTCGCTTTGCACGGAGCCACCGAGCTGTGTGCTTTGCGGCCAGTCGGGCCACACGGCCAACTACCGCGGCTGCTCAAAAGCCCCCAAAGGCTCCTCCTCTAACCTGGTGAAGCGTGCAAGCGCCCGCCAACAAAGAGAAAGCCCATCGGTGAGGCTACCCTCTGCCCAGATGCCGGAGAGACTCAGCCCTCAGAGGCCCTCTCCCTGGACCACGCTAAACCACCAGAAAGCCTTCCCGGCTCTCAGTAAAGCAAAGTCCAGCCCCATCCCCGGGCTATCAGATGCCCCTGTCCCCACTCCCGCGGCCCAGGCAAGCGCACCGGCGCCCGCTCGTCCCACGCCACCCGGCCCCGCGGCCGTGGACCCCTCTCATAACGTAATTTTAGAATCGCTAGCAGAGTTAGTCACCCCCGAAGCAGACCGCATGGCGGCTGATCTCAGGGCGGCTAACACTGGTGGCGATAAACTTAAAATTATCCTCAAGTCCCTACTCAAGTTAGGCGACCTCCTCCGCAACCTTAACCTCGACTAACTCCAATGGATAATACGAGATTAACGTGCACCAAACCCCGATCCCTAAAATTAGGGTACTTTAATGCCAATGGCATTAGAGGCCAGCGTGATGAGATCGCCACCTTCCTCCGCGACCATCAAATTGATATCCTCCTCGTACAGGAGACCTTCCTCAAGCCCAGTCACCGCGATCCGAGAATTGCCAACTATCGCATAGTTCGCAACGATCGGTCACGTTGCCACAAGGGCGGGACTCTAATCTATTATAGGAAAGAACTGCATTGCATCCCCTTAGATCCCCCTCCCATGGAGTCTCTACTCGAGACCTCAGTGTGTCGACTAGGCATGACCGGCCATCAACCGATCACTATCGCCTCTGCGTACATCCCTCCCGGCGGCACGTCCGAGGAGCACACTTTGTTCACCAAAGACCTTGCCGTCCTCTTCGGCTTGAGCGACTCCGTTATCATAGCGGGCGATCTCAACGCCAAACACCCCGCCTGGAACAGCACGACGACCTCTGCCAGAGGACGTCACTTGTATAACCTGGGCGAGTCCCTCAACTTCGATCCCATCGCTCCTATGGAGCACACCCACTATCCCCACGACCCCGACCAACGTTCGGACGTTCTCGACATAGCGCTTCTCAGGAATGTCAACCTTAAGTTGCATTCCATCGAGACTTTACATGAGCTTAACTCAGATCATCGACCAGTGCTCATGCACTTAGTTCCTCGCTCGGGTCCTTCTGACCCCAGCCAGCCCCCGCCGACCCAAGTGATAACCGACTGGAGGAAAGTCAGCGAAAAGCTGAAATCCACCACGTCGCCTCACCTGGAGGCCATCCCCGACCACATAGTCTCAGTCGCAGACACGACGGCCGCCATCAACTCGTTTACAGAACACGTGCAATCCGTACTGAAGGACTGCTCACGGGAAGTCCCAGCAATGAGCGATCAACGCTGGATACTACCCGCTGACATACGTGAACTGATAAACGAAAAGAACGCGGCCATCCGTGCCTACAGCAGCTTTCCCTGCGAGGCAAACAAAGCCCACATGCGTAATTTACAGCGTGCTGTAAAGGATCGCACCAGTGAGTTTCGTAATAATCAATGGGAAAAAACGCTAAGCGAACTCGAGCCTACCCACCTAGCCTTCTGGCAGCTGCAACACAAGATGCGCTCCACCGAAGAGGCTTCGATGCCTCCCCTCACCCGTCCCGATAAGAGCGTCGCATTTGACGACTCTGAGAAGGCCGAATGCCTAGCCGACAGCCTGGAGTCCCAGTGCTCCCCCAGCTTACAACCAGTAGACAAGCGACATCTCGATGAGGTGAACGCATTCGTCGAACGTAAAGCCGCCCTGCCCCCCGAAGAAGACCCTGATGATCCTCTGCCTCCGGTCACAGCTGACGAAGTGCAAGACATCATTAACAAACTTCAACCGCGGAAAGCACCCGGCTCCGACGGAATCACCAATAGGGTGTTCAAACTCCTCCCCGCTCAGCTCGTCGTGTTAATGGCGGCCATCTTCAATGGCGCCCTGAGCAACAACGCGTTTCCCCAAATATGGAAAGAGGCCACTGTCATCGGTTTCGCCAAGCCAGGCAAACCCAAGTCTGAGCCTTCGAGCTACAGACCTATCAGTCTCCTGAATGCACTCGGTAAAATCTACGAGAGACTTATGTATAAGCGACTCAAAGACTTCGCCGAGGCTAAGAGTCTCATCCCCAACGAACAGTTCGGCTTCAGGACCGGACACTCTTGCATTCAACAGGCCCACCGCATCGTAGAACACCTGAGCGCTGGCTTCCAGCGTGGAGCGATGACGGGTGTGTTGTTTTTCGACATAGCAAAGGCATTCGACAAAGTCTGGCACAACGGCTTATTATATAAGCTGTACAAACTGGGAGTGCCGGACCGTCTCGTGCTCATCTTACGAGACTTTTTGTCGGATCGCACCTTCCGCTATCGCATCGGGAAGGCACTGTCTTCCCCTCATCCCATTAGAGCCGGAGTCCCTCAGGGCTCCCCGCTCTCTCCCCTTATCTTTACGCTGTTCACCAGTGACATCCCCAAGAGCAAGAAGGCACAGCTAGCCCTGTTCGCGGACGACACGGCCATCTATTACACTGGCTATAGTCACGACGCTATTTACAGCACCCTCCAAACCTCAGCCAACGTCCTAGGCGCTTGGTTCCGGAAATGGAGAATCGAGGTGAACCCCGACAAGAGTCAGGCAGTTCTTTTCTTTAAACCGCGTAAAAATAAGCCACTCGCGCTCAGCCCGATCACTATGTATGGTAAGCCTATCCCTTGGGAGAAGCAAGCCAAGTACTTAGGAGTCTTACTTGACAACCACCTGTCTTTCGCGGCGCACATCAAAGCAGCTCGCGACCGAGCTGCCTTTGCTATGGGTAGGCTTCATTTCATGATCTCGGCAAAAAGCAAATTGTCACTCAAGTGCAAGTTGCGCCTTTATACCGCGGTGATCCGCCCCATTATGACGTACGCTTGCGTCGTGTACGCTCACACCAAGCCTAAATACATCCATAGGATGCAAACCTTGCAGAACCGGTTCTTACGTAGAGTCACGGGAGCCCCTTTTTATGTCCGTAACGACCGTCTACACGTAGACCTTAGAATGCCCACCGTCCTTCAGTTTATGAAACGTCTTTCGAAGCGTTTCTTCGATAACGCCAGTAAACACCGTAATCCCCTGATCGCAGCGGCCGCCCGTTACGAACCCTCGCGCATTAGTACAGTACGCCGTCCTCGGCATACCCTCGTCACTCCCGATGATGCTATCACCCTCCTCCAGGAGAGTAGCAAAGAGACTAGCACTCTTAAAAAGTACAGACACAAACCGCCGTCTTTCCGACCTCGCCGTCGAGGTCCGTCGCGACGTCCCGGTCCATGCCCTCCCCGACCCTCGCTCGAGCCAGCCCGCGATGCTGTGCCAGTAGTTTTAAATCAGCCCCTAAATAATGATATCACTCAGATCCAGCCTGTCCCCATGCAGTCCTCCCCCAGCGACGCCCTGAGCCGAGGCTCGTACCCCACAGGGGGTGCCCTCAGCGTATAGTCGCTTAGTTTGTAAGTTTTTATGCCCTGGCTGGAGGCCTTACTCTTAAGGCACCCACAGGATAGTCCGGTTAAGCAGACGACAACCTCCTAGGTTGAACTGCGAGATGCCATTCATTAAAAAAAAAAAAAAAATAGTTATTTATCATAAAATTTCATACTCTTAGCGATTGGGGTTGCAGTTTACAATCAAATGAGCGTTGACGAATCAAAGGCACAACTCATAACTAGAGCTCTGAATCAGCATTATCTGCGTAGCCTTTTCCCAACTAAATATGTTGGGGTCGGCTGCACGTCCACCGGATACAGCTGAGTCCCAGTATTTTACATAGATCGACTTCCTATCTAACTATAGGTCTGAATAGGTGGAGTTTATTTGTCTAAACATAAAGGAAGTTGATGTAGAGTAGATGACGGCATGGTTGGCGCAGTAGTGGAGCGATTGACTGCTGCGCTGCGTGTCGCGGGTTCGAACCCCGCACGGAACAATTATTTGTATGGCCTACAGATAGTTGTTCCGGGTCTGGCTGTTTGTGTATGTCAGTTTAAATGTTTGTAAAATAAAGTTTTTTTTTTTAAATAAAAAAAAAATAAAAAACGATGTTAGTAATTATATGGATAATTTCTGTGTAAAGTCCTGGAATGATTGTTAAGTTCTGAAATAAAGCTGCTAAATTAGGAGGTATTATCCACATGGTACTTACATCCTTGAAGTTTAGTTAAAGCTCAAGTTGTCGCGCTTATAACACACTTGCCATAGCACAAACTCGCGATGAACTTATAGGCAAAAAAGACGAAATTTAAAAAGAATAAAAATAGTACATTATACGAATACCTGTAGATAATACTAATAGTGCTTGTTGCATTAAACCAAACAAATTAAGAATATATTTGCTTGTATTTTGTTTTACGTTTATATCTCGCGGTCACGATCGTGATTAGAGCCTAACTGGTGGAACGGTAATCACAGTCACAAACGACATAAGCCTAATATATAGCACTACGTACAAAAATAAAATAACGTCTTCAACACATAAAATATGTCTGACCTGCCTAAGCACACAACAGATTTATATTACCCGTGTTTGCAGATCCCCCTGGGTATTCTTCACTACGTGACTATTTCACGGCAGAACTTTGATATTTTGTTTGCATCAGTCAGTATGTTTGCTGAACAGGATATTAAACAGCACTTTCCATGCGGGTAAATTGCATTTCTGTGTTCCACTCCACGATACAGAAATGCAATTAGCTAGCGACCTAGCGTCTTTGTCATTAATTTGTTGTCGTTTGAGAAGGTATCATACATACTAGTATGGAGTTTTGGTACATAAATAGACCTAACCGGTGTCCTAGCAGTACCGACTAGCATGGTAGTCGAAAATGTTGGAATACTGGCAGTAGGTAAACCTATCGCTAGTTTAAATATTTTTTCTGTGTGTTCCAATACTGACGTGTGAAGTCACTACAATAAAATTTTCCTTCGAACTCTCAATACATCGTGGTATTTTTATTTAAAAAACACAACACTGTATTTCAATAATTCAACAGAAAACGATTTTGTTATAATGTCAAGATCACAATCATTTGTTGGTTCTAATGTCCATGCGCACTCGGGAATTTATGGCGTGAAAGCGCCCCGTGCTACGGCGCACTTAAAGCTTATTATCTCATAAACTCCTGTAGCTACACCAAAATAAAAAAATTAAAATACGTGTATAGCTGGAATTATACGAAATCTATATACTTATGTTAAAACTAATTACAACAACAAGATTTTTTAGTTCACATTTTTTTCTAAGTACTTATGTACTTAGAAAAAAATGTGAACTTGAGAATATGTGTTGAATTTCAGTAAAATATTTGTTCTTACTAAGTTTTTCCAATAATTTTGTAGTGTGTGTCAAGAAAACCTATTTAAAATGAAACTATGTAATATAAGCTTTGCTTTGAGAACCATATGTCCTTACTTGGCTCGTTACTGAGTAGCACAAAGAACCAAAACAATCAACAATGCCCTCATTCGATTCGATGCCGCCTGATTTCGTCGCGATTTCGTAATAAATTCGTTAAAATTTCGTTTTATTGTACTGTTTTATTGTCACTTGTATGTCATTGTATTGTGGAGACACTATTAGTTACTTAATTGATCTAATTTTCATAATACGAGCACTATTTTAACAATTTTTGCAATAATTAAAATAAAATATCACGCTCGACATGGTGCCATATTTTTCATTTTGATATTATCTTTTCAACAGACTTTAAACCTACGATATTTTTAAATCTTCTTATAGCTTGATTGATTTGATTAATGAGGCTTATTTTGACATATTACACTATATACATTGGGTTATAAATAAAATACTACTCACGTTTTGAAACCAGGGAACTTGTGCGTACACAAAACGGTGACGCTTGACACATGACGTTTACGAAATTTTTTTGACGATTAATTTTGTACGGCTGATATTCTCGATCTTTTTGCATACGACGCGGAATTTAAAACAGATAACATAGAGGGAAAAGTTATAAAGACTTCTAAAGAGCCGTCATTTGTAAGTGAGTTTTTTCGGAACTATTCTACACGACTACCATGGTAGAGGTACATTTGTGGCTTTAGGTTTGTGATGTGGGACAATTCACCGGAAAACACTTTGAAACTTGTTCCATTCGACGATACTAGTTATAAAGATGGTATTAATAGAAAGTAAATGAATTGAATGTGATATGGGCATAGGACCCCAGCAGGGGCGTCCCACAACCTGAAGAGATGGCTGAGATAGACTGGATGCGGGAGACGGTGGACTTGATAGAATTGGTTGTGAAATAGTAGATTTAAATTCCTTTGCTCATCAAATCGAAAGTAAAATGGTTTGACGAGTAGACAAGTCTATTATTAGGTACAATGGTCTTCTTGTTGGTTTTTAAAATAAATAAGTTAAATGGGTTTAAATATTTAACTAATTAGCCTAGCTTTCCTACATACGGTCTGCCATTTTTATTTTATTTTAATGTAGCAGCATTGACTCAGCATTAACAAGTAATATTACCGAAAAAGAATTAAAATGGCGGCACACTAAGCGGGCCCAAAAATAAAATATTCAAATTCTTTTAGACAATGGGGAAGCCCGTTAAAAGCTAATTGTAGATGGCACGACTATAGCTGGTTCTCAATCTGACCAATGAGGACGAGCTATTATGAAATATAAAATGACATTACGAGATTTTCAACCAATGACGATGCTTGGAACCAGCTATGGTAGCGCCATTAGTTCCACAGTTTCCATCCCCACTGACACTGCATTAACAGGTAATACTAGCCATAAATAATTAAAATGGCGGAATACCAAACCGATATATTGAAACCCGTATACTTACCACTACCAGGGCTATATGCAGGTGCAGGCCCTCGCAGAACATCCAGACGTAGCTCGTGACCATGAAGTAGTTGGTGACCACGTGCAGCACTTGACACCATGCCTGCATCAACAATCTTTATACTTATCGGTAATTAAAAAAAAAAACCGGACAAGCGCGAGTGGGACTCGCGCACGAAGGGTTCCGTACCATTATTTATAAAAACGAAAAAAAAAACTTTTTTGTATGGGAGGCCCCTTAAATATTTATTTTTTTCTGTTTTTATTATTTGTTGTTATAGCATCAACAGATATACATAATCTGTAGAAATTTTAGCTGGCTAACTATCACGGTTCATGAGATACAGCCTGGTGACAGACGGATGGACGGACGGACGGACGGACAGCGAAGTCTCAGTAATAGGGTCCCGTTTGACCCTTTGGGTACGGAACCCTAAAAAAACTGTTGTTCCATACATTGACAGTGCAGGTAGGAAACAGGTACCACTATTGTAGGAAACAGCAGATTTTTATTTAATTACACAATTACATATTATTTCTTTGTGGGCTCAGAATGCTGTATTAAATACGTTTTCGCGTCGTTGTGTCCGTATAATATCAACATTTAATGTTTTGCGCGGGAAAGGCTGCTGCACAACTAAAAATGGTTCTATAAGCAGTTTAAAAACAACATTTAATGTTAGGGATTTTCAGAAATTAACGCCTGGTTCTAAGCTACATAAAAAATAAAAAAAAGAATTAAAAAATAACGATTCTATGGCCCCGCTTTCATAAATTCAATTAAGATTTTGTCGTTCGTTAAACAACAGTGAAATTGCTTAGCTAATGTTTTTGAAAAAACGACCAATGTATGAAATATACCTAAATTGGGATTCTGTTTGGATTTGTAATAAGTTATAATTATAATTTAATTCCAAAATTGAGACGATGCGAGTAGAAGGATGAAAATGCTGCCTATGCATTAAGACTCTTTGGAAGACATTTGTATTTTGTACTCGTGTAATATTAGTTGAGAAGATTTTTTTCAGAAGGATGAGATAAACATGTTTTTTTAAGGGTTAAATTTACTACTTAGTATACAGCACACTATACAGGGTGTAACGGAAAGGGTATATACATACTTACGGGTGTGCTACAGACCATCAAACTGAACATGTTTCTCCATCGGACAAAACCGTAATATCGAAAAAAATATCAGCTGCCCCATACAAAATTTCAATACCTATTCGACCGAATGTATGGGGCAACTGAATTTTTTTTCGCTATTACAATGTTTGTCCGATGGAGAAACATGTTCAGTTTGATGGTTTGTAGCACACCCTTAAGTATGTATATACCCTTTCCGTTACACCCTGTATAGTGTGCTGTATACTAAGTAGTAAATTTAACCCTTAAAAAAACATGTTTATCTCATCCTTCTGAAAAAAATCTTCTCAACTAATATATATAACTTTTCGTTACACCCTGTATATACACTGTTATACTTTTGGCTGCAGCATTTAAGTTCTTCTTCAAGAATATAAAATGTTAGCAGCTCGAATTAGTTAGATTTTATACTTGTTCATTTAGAAGTAGTAGTTACTAATTTTGTTTATCCAATATTCTGAGTAAGTTTTCATTCATAAATAGGTAACCACATTCAAAGTTTCAATCAAAACTTACCGTATTATTTTGGACGACGCTGACTCTGTTGACGACAGCTTTGTACCAGATGATCCAGAGGACGTTGTTGATTGCGAAGGCCATGAACAGGTGGATGTGGATGCGTATCCGAGTGCAATGGAGGACCCTAAGGGAAGAAAATATGGAATAAGGCGCGCGCACACCGGGAGCAACGCAGAGCAGAAAGTAAAGACGCCAGCAAAACAATCTGTCGAAGGGGTTGGAAGATTTTTGCATGGAGCGTGGCCTGCTTAATTTCCGCCATTTAATTATTTTATCAAAGTTGCGGCCACGCATATGACTTCTATTAATCAATAGCTGGTTTCAACACAAACTAGTTTTGTGTGAAACAAAATCTTCTAAAGCGTCACGTTTCTGTGATATAAAAACATAAAATGGCGGAAGTAAGGCAGGACATTTTATTCAAACCCCTTTCTGTAAATACATTTTCAACTTTAATGTTAGATGATTAGGTTCAAGGTTGATTGGGTTATAAACGCTACAGCACAGTTTCTTTACCTGACGTGGGAAGATCATAAGGTCCTTCTTCAAGGTATTTCCTGAGTTGAGGAAAGTGATATTGGTTTTTTCTATAAGAAAGGGAATGAGATGATTTTTGTATGAAGGTTGGCCCGCTTAAGTTCCGCCATTATCTTTTATTTTCAAAATTGCAGTCACGCATGAAACCGGTATTGATCTATTAAACAAGCATTGTATATAGAGCAGAACAAAATTTTGTAAAGATTCACTTTTCTGAGATAAACGCTGTCAAAGTTACAATGTGTTATGTATTTTTGAAAGTAAATCAAATAGCGGAAGATATGCAGGCCAAACATTAAAACCATTTTCTTAGTAGTAGCCAAAAGTCAGGATTTGAGCCTTATTGTTGGCCTATTTAGGCTCGCCTATCAACAATATTTCATAAACAACATGGGACCATTTGGGGTGTATACCCAAATGGTCCCATGTTGTTAGGTACAAATAATATGTACCAATTTTAAGGTTCAAAACTTTCCGGCTCCATTTGTCAAATTAAGCATAAATATGCAAACAAAAATGGTTTGAAATAAAGGGGTACTACTGTACTGTGGGTAACTAGAGAAAAGTATTTGTGTAAATTTATCGATATGATTTTGAGTTCAGTGATTGGTGACTTGATAGTTTTGTATCTTTGATTATTCTAGTGTGTGTCAGCCAGAAACTTTCCGACCTACGTGTTACAACAACTCTGTCCTTCCATTCGTTGACTACTGGCATTATGTTATGTGTTTATTTATGTTCAGATCATAAGCAAGATTCGCAATTTGGGCTCGCCGGGCTTACGAGTAAATAACCGTAATTGAAGTTAATGGTATGTTAGATAAAGTGGCCTAGCTACCAAAACAACTGGCTGAAGGTAAATTTTTATGAAAAGATTTTTCGTAACTTATTTGCCATCTATTTAATTAGGCATACTAGTGGGTACACACCCACCCTTCGGGGGGTTATGTGTGTTATGTTATCTAGTTATTTACAACTGTTATTCTTTTATTCTGAGGAGCTCATGGCTAAATAATATCAGCCGCACGGGTCGATCTTTAAGGTAAAGCGGTCTTGCCGAAGTTGGTCCGTGGATGGGTGACTATTATTACTTATTACACACCGAGTTTCCTCCGTGCCTCGGAAAGCACGTTAAGCCGTTGGTCCCAAATGTCATTTGCAGATCTTTGACAACCGTTACGAGTTGTCAAAGAGTTTGACATCCAGACTAACCAAGAGGTATCGTATTACCCAGTTACAGGGTTGTGGTGGTCAGATAGGCAGTCGCTTCATGTAAAATACTGGCACTCAGCTGCATCCGGTTAGACTGGAAGCCGACCCCAAGAAAGTTTGATAAATGGCTAGGCAGATGATGAATCTCGTATTCTGCAGGTACGGCACAACGGTTACGGTTAGAATGAGAAGTTATATTAGAAAGTTGTAGCCCTCCTCCAAGTCTTGCAATTTTAAAATGTTAAGACTCAAGAACCCAAATTGAATAGTCAGCCTCAAAAAGATGTTTACATTTCACTGTCTACAATCTTTGTGCCAAAATATTTTAGGTTTTTAATTATAGACATTGTTAGACATAGACACAAAATCATGGAACACAAATTGTAGACGATCCAAATTCTCCAAAATCTTGTGGATATTTACATCTTTTTGAGGCTGACTGTACAAACGCCACCAGGTCAAGCTACCCGAAACTGTCAAATTTACCCAATCAATCTGGAACCGTATTCTTCAACAATAAAGTTGCAAGTCTATTAAATAAATTTGACAATCTGTCAAATTTCTTTGTTGTAGGTTAATGTGCTGGCGTCAGTACATTGTGTCAAGAGTAACAGAGGTGAATAATTAAACAAATTAAGCGATTTGACGTGAGTTTTGTTCCTTCTTCAATTTACTTGCTAGAATCTTTGCACAGCAACGCAATAGTTTTGCAGCGCAAGTGTAAATGTGTAAAAAACAATTGGCGCCACGCTTCTGACTAAAACGGACGAAGAGAATTCGATTCATTCAGGTTTAGATGTCGTTTGGTGCAGTGTACAAGTGGCCGTTTCCAGAGTAGAGCGTAGAGCTGAAAATTCTTGCTCTTCCACTCGTTTTATAGTGTTCATTGTTTCCCCGATTCTATTCTACATCGGTGCACAATCGTGTGTACGGGGGGGAAGGGGGGTTCACAAAGCAGATGTGATGCAATAACGAACGTAAAAGTTCGCTTCGTTCTATTATCCAGCGAAAGTTTTACCTACTTGTGCGATTCGATATATATTTGATTTGACGTATTTCGTGCAAATGCGAATCAATCACGAACGTTCCATTTGAACAGTTTAACCTTTAATTTGTTATTGTTAACCTTTCAATCGATATTCACTTAAAATTTCAAGAACCTGCCAATAAGATCTATAATGCATTGAAACTTCAGTGTTGATATTTCGTGACGTTAGATTGACTGCATGTTTGAACTTTTCAAAATTTTGGGAATATTTTTAGTCTTTGTGAGGTTTATTTCAAAATTAGAAATATATACCTACTGTAAACATGTTCAAAAATTAGGTTAAACCTGAAACTAGCTCTACGTTTCCTTTATCATAGTAATAAATGATAAAACTGTCAGAAAAATTTATGCAGCTAAAACATTATCAATCGATTGTAGGTTATATAAGATACAAAGTTATTTACAGTTTTACAACCAAGCATAAAATGGCAAAATGAAAATTGCACATGTTTTGAACAACTTCACAAAAGACACGTTACGATACTAATTGATGGATATGGAACATCAATCACAAACTATTTTTGTACCAGCACAAGAGTGCATTGAATTTAATGAAATTCGTTCATTGAAATACGAGGTTGCATTGGTGATACGTTATGTACAGGACAGCAGATCTTTTTTTCACGTTTTCGATATTTAACCCACGAAGATAGGTGTTCAGACTGATGGTCTGAAGCACACCCTCAAATATTACCCCACGTTTCTGGTACACGCGAATCAAATCAAAATCATTTATAAAAAGTAGGCCAGTTACAGGCACTTTTGAATAGTCGAAGAACATTAAAAATGAACTACAGTCCCAGTCACAACACATAATAACTGTGAAAGTACGGTAGTTGCCTATTCCAAAGCGTAGATCTCTATGGAGAAGAATGGGCAAGAAACTCCATGGACACTCTTTTAAATCAGAATCTTGTTACAAAAACTTTGGTTACATCAGTATGTTGAGATGGTACATTATGTGAGAACGATGTAGCAAGACGTGCACATTAAAAGTGTCCATAGTAGAAACAAAAAGAACAATCAAAATATAATAATTAGTTCGAAATGAGCCGCTAAGAGACGACGACAGCCGACGACGCCAGCATCTAAAAGACGACCAGGCACAACTGACAGCGCCCGTTCACGAACATGACGCATGGATCAGCCATCATTCAATTCAACGCACGCTTTGAGTTTTTCCTAAGAATAAACAGTTAACTGCATAGACTTCCTGCACTAGCCTATGTCTGTATCACAGGAAGCTTATTCAAATAAATTTATAATTCCATGAAACTGCAATTAAAATATTCGGCAGAATAACACTGACATAATTATAGCAAAATAACACAGAATTTCATAACATTTGACTTGAATTATAGAACTAAGGTATCAAAGTACAATAGGCCAAGAGAGTACCACATGTCGTATCTTAACTAAAACAACTGTTAAACACGATTTTGTGGTATGACAGGGAAACTTTTTTAGAACAATGTTTAATTAATGACTTTTAAAGCTCCACCATTTGTTTACACTTTTGGTTAATGAAAATGAACCAGTAAGTACTCTTCAGAAAAGTTTCGAACTTCGAACATAATATTTATTTGCATGGATAACTTCAAGGCTCGGAAGTATGCCCCTCGGAAGCTTCATATACTCTTTATTATTAATATATATGCATAACACAACCGCTTTATTCCGTGCTTGGCCCGTTTATGGCTTAGCTTTGATAAACAGCGCGTTATTTGCGATTTGTTATTTTGTATCTCGCCCTTTTATGCCTGGCAAATGGAGGCAATTTGGTGAAATCGTCTAATGGGATTGATATAGGTTATACATATGTATATGCTTTGCTTCTACCACAAAAATAACGCGACAGAGATGACTGTGTCAAAATTGAACAGCGTTAAGTAACAACAAATCAAGCGACAAAACCTAAAGAACTAACTTTTGAATAGTAGGTACAGAACTTTAAAACTCATTTTCATAAAACTGTTGCTTAATTTGTTGTTTCTAACGCCTTTCAATTATTTATTGACCTTCTACGTGCTGCTTTTACGAAGCCCATTTAAAATTAACATTAAAAATGCAGTTTATAGCCATATTGTAAATTCAATTAACAGTCAAATTGCCCCTCATTTTGGCGTGTAGATAGTGTAATGTGACCGCGTTATGAATGTGTGAGACTTGTTATTAATACATTTCATTTGATATAGTTTACACGGAAGCTTCAAACATTGCAACTAACAACAACATGTTCCATTCAAAACATTTCGGCCAAACAGCATGTTATGATCAAAATTATAAAAGTTTATTTACGTAACAGACACATTGCACTCGAACTGTTTGCCAATAATATTCAATATTTCAATGAACTGTGATGATTGGTAGATAAAATAAAACATTATAATTGGATTGAAAAGATATGACTGTAGAATATATTTATAAATAAAAAATATTGTATATCCGGGAAACTTACCGGAAAAAGAGGAAAATGAAGACTGAGATCAGCAAAGCGGCCACCGACAAGGAATATCCAACTACATAGATATTGTTCACGATGCTCCGGAACTGGAACAAAAATAAGTTGGTAAAGGATATCGTTTATTTCATTAATACCTACTTAATATAAATATTATGTAGTTACTTTTACATAGTTTATTTAAGAACAGTATCCGGGTGACAACATCCGGGCCAGGGAAAACATCCAGAAACTTCGAGCCAGAATAACTAATTCTATACTTTTATATGTTTATCGTTTTGTATAGATGTCCCTGTTTTTTTTTTACCGTACGACTGCTTTGTTAAAAAGTTATGTTGTGCATGTATTTCAACCGTCTTATACAAATGACTTTAGAAACACGTGACACGGAGAGGACTTGGTCACCCGTCCATGATCAGACCTCGGCGAGCGTTGCTTCTTCTTGAATCGACCTATTATCATCACCAGCCTATAATGTTCCCACTGCTGGGATACAGGCCTCCTCTCTATGAGAGGGAGTGGGCTGTATTCCACCACGCCGCCCACTGCGGGTTCGTAGATGTCACATGGCTTCGAATTGTTAGTTCTAGGACATGCCGGTTTCCTCAAGATGTTTTCCTTCACCGTTTTTGAGAGCAGCGGTGATGAAATAGTTTAATAATGCGCTTGCCTGGATTCGGCTTACTGCTCGTAAGTCGGGGCTGCCACCACTGGGCTACCTCTGCTCTAAATCGACCCGGGCGGTTGTTATTATTTAGCTACAAGCCATTTTGTGTTCTTCGTTATAGTAATAATTGTTTAATAATACAGAATCGATGTCTGCAACCCTATCCCATAATAAAATGTGATCGGACATGATCTATTAAATAATCTAAAATAGAGTGCCCTCGCGGTACTAGTATACAAGTTTATTGACGGAATGACTGCTGCAGAATTTGGCCGCCTTGATCCGACTTCAAAGCAACTAAAAATATAAGTTTAATTATTTTTATTTGCTAATTTAATAAATCGGTTTATCAGGCCAAAAATGAAAGTGTTATTTTTTTTTTTTAAATTCTGTCTTGAAATTTGAAATGGTCTGAACTTCCTGATTCTGATGATACAATTCAACACACCTGCTTCTGGCACAAAATTCGAATAAGTGGCTAACATCATCATCTGCCTAGCCTTTTTCCCAAACTATCTTGGGGTCGGCTTCCAGTCTAACCGGATGCAGCTGAGTACCAGTATTTTACATGAAGCGACTGCCTATCTGACCTCCACAACCCAGTAACTGAGTAATACGATACCCCTTGGTAAGACTGGATGTCAGACTTTTAGCTTCTGACTACTCGTAACGACTGTCGAAGATCTACAAATGACAGCCGGGACCAACGGCTTAACGTGCTTTCCGAGGCACGGAGGAAACTCGATATGTAATTATGGTCACCCATCGACAGACCAACCTCGGCAAGCACGGTTTAACCCTAAAGATCGACTGGGCGGCTGTTATTATTTAGCCACGAGCTCCTCAATAAGTGGCGAACGCACGTTTCAATTAACTCAGTGTATGAAAGCAACAGTAAACGTGAACCAACAACATGAGTTTGTGTGTTGGTTTAAAAATATTGTGTGTACACATTCTGACATTTGTGCGGTGTATCGCTCGCGCATGACGAGTGACGAGCTACGCCGTGGCAGCTGCCGGCCTAAGGCAGTCATCACACGACTCCATTCGTACGCGCGGTCGCGTGTCTCATTGATCATTTTATATATAGTCTATGGACGCGGACACCAGCTGAGCGGTGTCGTGTAAGCATTGCCTAAGTGCGGGGGCACACGATGCGTTGCTGCGCCGCACCACAAAGATTTCACCACATCGGCGGGCACACGAACGGTGCGGCGCCGCAACGTTGTTAAGTCGCAGCGGCGCCGCCGGCCCCCAACGTAAAACAAAACGTGCGAGCGTGTGTTCTTAGTGACGCATAAACAACTGAGCGGTGCCGCTCCGACGTCACAACGCATTCACCTCTCCGGGGACCTCGTCTCGGCGGTTACAAGTCCGGTGCGGCGCCGCAGCGCACCGTGTGACATGCTACAGATATTTCTATGTAAGACGACGCAGCGACACCGCTCCGGCGACGCGCCGCCGCCGCAACGCATCGTGTGCCCCGGCTCTTAGGCTAGGGTTTATTTAAGACGTCAGAAGCTACGGACAGCGTGCATGTATAACCTATATCAATGCCAGCACGGCGCGGTCGCACATTCAGAATATGTCTGATATCTAGAAACAGAGAAGAATGTGAATTAAATGTGGAATGACGAATGCATAAACATTATTGCATAGAAGAATTCACCTTCCTCTTTGGTCCATTACGCCATGTTTAATCAAAAACCACCATTTTCATGCCGAAGGACGCGTGCGGCGTATGACCTTTAGCTGTCGCGGACAACATGCGAGATTCAAGTTTCTTTATTTGCATGAAATAATACATTATTGTCTTATAAATAAAAAGGTTAGTTGTGCGAGATTGTGCACGTGCAATCGTGCTTTTACGAACATAGCATTCGGCCGTCGTCGGTCGTGGCCGGCGTGTGGTCCAAGAGACTGCAGCCTAACTCGTGATAAATCAAGAGTTAGGCCGCGGTCATGATAAATCATGACCGCGCGAACCAGCCGACGACGCTCTGTTTACACGCCGCTATGATTCATGCGTGTCTTGGATTACTCATATATAAAGGAGAATATCTGATTGCATCTTTAGCGGAACAGTTGCACAACATGGCAACTATAATGTGAGTGAAGAATTTAAATTGGAAAGTCAAAGCGAGGCGGTTGTCTTGATTTGTGAAGGCATTTTCGCACCCTGACAAAAAAGTGACTAAACATGAAATTAGCGTTTCGTGGGTAATAACGAAATTTGCTTTCGTGTTTTATGGAGTTTTCAATTAAATATGTGATGAAACTTTTATTTGTCCTTTTCTCGACATGGGCAGTATTTATTATGAGTAGTTTTAGGTATTTAACGCATTACGCCGTTATTTTGCGTTCGGTCACTTTTGTTCTGACTGTGCGGTTTGCATAATTGGGGAGTGTGTTTACAAGAACAGAATAATATAGATAAGAATAATAATTTATTGTGGTTGTAAATAAAGGTAAAAAAAAGATGAAAGGGTCTCTACTACATGCGCTAAGGGTGTACAATAATTTATTTATTTAAACTCCCAGTACAATAGTGGACTTTAGGCGGACTTTATTCCACAAGGCTTACTCTACCAGTCACCCATTTATTAATGGGTGACTGGTAGAATGGGTAAAAAATAAAATAAACGAAATACTAATAGTTATAACAATACTTAACAAAGAGATGGAAACATTGATGAAAATGAGAGGAGTAACTCTCCTTTACTCATTTTCATAAATGTTTCCATCTCTTCCGGAAATAAAGTGAATGGTGCAATACATGGGGTTGTCACCAGCCAGTAGATATCCAAAAAGGCCCTGACTTCCTGGTCCCATGAGCCTGGCCTTGTTCTGATACGATATGCTAATTACTGGTGCCTACACTTACTTTGAAGAGAATATTGGGTGTGGCAAAATATGCATGAGAGTAGAATGAAGGCTGTGTGCGGTACGTTGTGGTACATTTCATTGCAAGAAAATTTATAAATAATCATCGTTGGATCGGATGTCGGCAGCAATGCTATGTACCGGATCCAACAGGTAAGAAACATCCAGGTTTACCAAAGGTACAAAAAATAATCTTCACCAAATGGGTTAAGCTGTGTATTCTTTATAATTGTATGTCACAGTCAAAATTACTTTTGATCGAATAAAACTATTTTAACAAAAACTAACATTTGCTTAGAAACCCAGTATTTTGGTAGGATTTTTTTTGTGACTTTTTGAAAACATCGTGTTGTAGTAATACTAGACTAGTTAATTATAACAGAGGACATTCTGAAACAAAATATTGTTAATACAGAAAACGCCATTTAATTTAAGACGGTAACATAATATACAGAAGATACCTATATCATAGATGATAAAGAGCCTTAGTATGTAAAACTATTCAAGTGACACCAAATAAAAGCGTAATCTTTATTCGGAATTTTGCCAATAAGAAAGCTAAGCTTCTGAATAAAGTAGGAGTTTTTATTGTTTTTGGTGAATATTGCTGAAAGGGAATATAAATTGGCAGTGTCAGCAATCGGGAATGCTCTAGTGGTCTGCGATCCTTAGGGACTTACGAGATTATTCGCAAATATATGGAATTATTTACCTCGTCTTGACAACGTCGTTTGTCAAGACGAGGCGATCGCAAGCGTGACTGCTGAGCTGCAAGGTCCTTGGTTCGATTTCCAGGCCAGGCAAAGTGTTATTGGGTTTTTCCATTAGGACACACCTTTCTGGTAAATGCTGTGGGCAGGTACACCTCTGACTAACCCTTTGGAGATACCTGCCGTGATTGTATGTCTTATATTATGAAACTATAGTTTCAGCGTTCAAATGCGGACCATTTTCGATGTTATTATGATTTTAGCCACGGTCCCTCAATATTTATTTTTTCGGGAACAGAAGACCGCTACCACCCTTTGTTTAAATATTTTTTGCATTTTTATAATTCTATTGGATGGAGGGATTTCCTGTTCAAATATTTTTAAGAGAAATTGTAAATTATGTTAAGAACGCAAGGGATGACTGTTAAAATTCAAATTTTGCCCCCGTTTCCTCAACCTACCTCGTTCTATTCGGTTCGCACTATCAAACTGATTATGTTAGGGTAAACCTACACTGTCGATGGAACGATGACAAGTACTAATAAACACAATAAAGGACTATAATATTTACACGCACATAACATCACGCCTGTAATAAGAGTAGTGTGTGTGTGTGTGTGTGTGTGTGTGTAGTAGTGTATGTGTAGTGTGTGTGTGTGTGTGTGTAGTGTGTGTTGTGTAGTTATATTTTAAGTACCATCAATTAGGGGCGAGCGTATTGCCATTAACCGGGGTCAAATCCAGATTCCAAGGCTGCTACTGAGAAATTCCTGATGGAAAACCTCTGCAACATTTTACCCGACCCGGGAATCGAATCCAGGTACCTCATGCTCAGCAGTCGCGCTTGCAACCACTCGACCAACGAGACAGTCAATAAACAATGGTAATAGTATGTTTATTACATAGAATTTTGTTTTCATGAATCCACATATTGTACAAGTCGAATTTTCACAATTACTCCACAGTATAATTTTGACACCAGAGCGCAGCGAGGGCGGCTATAGTCCGAGTAGGAATTGATGTCTTTCACCCGTGTTAAGCACTCTCCTTTTCATTACGAATATAAGGAAAGTAAAAAAAAATAGTTTTTGTAAATATTGAAGAACTGACGCAAGAAATATGAATGTGTGTGCGGGTAACA
This sequence comes from Cerastis rubricosa, assembly GCA_949152445.1. Classification (NCBI taxonomy): domain Eukaryota; kingdom Metazoa; phylum Arthropoda; class Insecta; order Lepidoptera; family Noctuidae; genus Cerastis; species Cerastis rubricosa. Next base: position 15,453,871 of record OX424523.1, on the reverse strand, counting down.
GATAATCTATTACCTGCAAAATCCCTGGAGAAATATATGAAAGCCTATCGTAGTTTTATTGAATGGAGAAATGCAAGAGGTGCCACGAATTTTTCAGAATCTGTGTTTTTGGCCTACTTCCAGTAGGTACTTAGCCAAAACTAAACAATCTTCCACTCATTGTTTTCGTCGTACTTCTGCTACCCTTTTGGCAGATTCTGGAGCGGACTTAACTGTTCTCAAGCGACATGGAGAATGGAAGTCGAGTGCTGTAGTAGAGGGGTATATAGAAGATTCCATTGAGAATAAGGCGAAAAGTTGTGAACGCGTAGTGGAAAACATTAAATTGCAACCTTCAGTTAATCCATCCATGCCACTTTCGCCGCGCCCATCTACATCCAAACTACGAGATTCACCGTCACATTTTCCTCAAAATGAGCCAGATTCGGACATTATTTCAAACACGCAGAATATAAAATCTACAAAAATATCTAATCCTAATAAAACTGTAACAATAAATTTTCATAATAGCGAAAATGTCTCAAATTATTAGATACTATTTTTAGTAGTATTTTTTTTTATCATAACTGAGCAAAATAATATTTTTACGGCGAGGGAGCTTTTTTGAATCCAGAGTAAAGTGAGGCATTCTAGAGTATCCCGAGCGTAGCGATGGATTATTTAGTAGAAAAATCTAATATTACTCTTTACTTATCATGACCACAGAGAGCGCCAAACTAGTGGCTCAGCCGACACAATTTAGATTGTCATCGACACGCTAAGAAGAAGAGTGATTATCATTATCCTATCCCTTTTCCCAATTATGTTGGGGTCAGCTTCTAGTCTAACCGGATACAGCTGAATACCAGTATTTTATATGGAGCGAATACTTATCTGATCTCTACACAGTTACTGGGTTATACGATATCCCCCTGGTAAGACTGGATGTCGGAATACTTCAATTCTTCTTCTACAAGTAACAACCTTCAGTTCAAGTACAATGGTAAATTATATTTATTTGCAACTAGCGACTATTACAGCCGCACTTATTCTAAGCTGGTACATACGGAGACACATCAAGCTGTGCCTTTCCAGTATAAGAAGGCCTCGATTTGATTAGATTTCTCGTACTATGAGAGATCTGCATAAACTGGTTTTTCATAGTTTGATTGGTCCTACTGATTGTTAGCAAGGTCCAGGGGGCCTAAAAAGTCCCGATATTTTTGACAGCCACTGTTAAACCAATGTTAGTTAAAGAGTTTTTTCAGTGCGGGTTCAAGTTTCTTTTCTAAGCAAGGGATAACAGGAAACCTTCAGTTGAGGCGAAAAGGCTGTTTGATCATACTGTCAGCCGAGAATTAAATACACATTTTCCTACTTACTTTTCTACCCTGAAGGTGATTGATGAGGAAGACGCACAAAAACAAATAAAATTGGATGGTAAATATTTTCTCAACCAGTTAATTATAAGATGGTGGAATTAATGTTAAGAAGTGTCCACAATGTATTTTGTTTGTTTTTGCGGTGGATGCGTTGATTATTAAAATTAAGTGAGTTTTTTCTTGCCCATAAATTATCTTGCAAATCAACAACTATTTAGATAGTATCAATTCAAATAAGATTCCTAAAAAACAACTTCCGTTTCTCATTCTGATGCTTCAAACTCTGCATTTTTGACCTATCTGTGAATATTTTAAGAAATCTCTACCGGGCAAACGCACGAATTCTCTAAGTTTTACTCATTATGTGTCAGAAATGTAGTCTCGTACAGTAGATGCTGTAATGTTTTTTGCATTTTGTAGCTGCTTACTTCGTAAGCATTGCCTTATCTTGTAGTGTACTGTTTGTGAAAACGAGCATTTGACATGACTGTGACATTCAGGTGTTGATAAGCCTGCCCCTAGAGAGCAGTGCAGGTGGCCTCATGGCATTGATCCCGACTTACGACTGGTAGCTCGTAGGTTCGAACCCAACCTGGCGCATTACTTTGTATAATTGGTATCATCACCACTGCTCTTAAATAAGTGAAGGGAAAGATTATAAGGAAACCCACATATCCTAGATTCGAAAGAAGACAAGTGACATCTACCAACTAAGCCCGCGTCGTGGATTACAGTCCCTCTCTTAAAGAAGAGAATTGCGTCCCAACTGTAGGAACTTTATAGGCTGATAACGCTGATATATTCAGAACCTATGACAGCAGCTATACAGTTGATGCTATCGAGGTTGGTCCAAGCGGAGGGTGGCTTCGGGCTGTCTTATATTTCGTTGATTTTATTGCCCTGCTGGTCTACCATGACCTGTTAAACCAATATTGTTTTACTCTTATCTCAGTGTGGGAAAGAGATGGAGCTATACAGGATGTATAGCGCCATTTCTTTCCCACCATGTCATGGTAGGCCATCTGGTTAGAGGTTTCTCACCAACAACTTATAGTTCGAGCAAGCTAGGATATTCTGTAAGTATAGGAAAAAGAAACTTGTGTAAGGTAACCTACTTACATCTAGATCATCGATGTCAACGCAAGAGGTGTAGTTAGTCCAGGGCTTGTTCGCATTGGGGTGCACGAACCACGTGCCATTCTCCGTGCATCTGTAACAAACAGGAATATGTTATTTCAAAGGTAAACGTTTCATAATAACTTTAATTTTTATGATGGTGATGAAGGTGGCATGTAACCTATTTCGGGCACAGTGACAGCATTCGATTGCTTTCTAGGGTGCTTGTTGAGCCATGTGTGCTGCCGTTTTATGTGCTTAGCATATCCAACCCTATCAAAAAACACACCATAGACGACATTATAAAGGGTAACTTTAACTTTATACGGCTCATGAAGCTATACATAATATCTAGTATAAACTGATTTCGCTGCCTGTACAATGAGAGATCAGCGTATGCTGGTTTTGTATAACTTGATTGATTGTCGTGCGTACACTCGGCGGTATGATAACAAGATATTTCCAGTAGGTACATAGAGGGCCCAGATGAAGTCACATTATCTCCAGTGATAACTACCGATTATGGAAAAGTCAAAAATATATTGGATTGACAGAAAATCTATAATTTCATACACCATTATATTTTTTTTACTCCTTTTACCTTGATAGGTAGTTTTACTGTTGGCGTGACTGTAAAAAAAACAGTTTTGAATGAGAGTTATGGTGAGAGGGCTTGGGTTTTATATCCCATCAATCAATTTAGATTTTTAAAATTTAAATTGAACCTTTTAGTATATTACATATGTACATTATTTACAAAAGCAAATAAAATAAAATATGTACAAGTATCAAAATTATAGGGCGTCAAAAAATTCGTCGACATCGCTGTCAACAGGAAAAGTGTCCAGAAGGCTGGCCGCATTGCCACGTTGGATACTTTCACCAAAAAAGAGGCCAGCTCTCTGGTCACGTGAAGCGTCGACCAACCGCTTGGCGATATCCCGAAACATAAGGCGGGCACTCGGGCCCCATGGCCCTAGTGTTTCAACCCCAAACGGCTCAAATACATAATTACCAATTAAATTATTGTATTTGCGCCGTTTAAGGTTTTCAGCACCTGCAGCAGCCGCCCCAGCGCAGCTCTCCGTGCTAGGAAGATAGGATGGCGCAAGGGTGTCGACGCAAGCCACATCCCCCACCAAAGGCCTACCCAACCCACCCCACATTACCCCATGGCATTATGGTGATACCATCTGGTCTCTTCCCATCGACACGTGCCAAGCCATTGGGTTTTAAGACAGCTGGCACCCCGGCGGTGGCAAGAGCACGACGAATGAGATCATTAATGTACATTTGTAATATAATAAAAGTTCAATTTAAATTGTAAAAATAAAATAAATAAATAATAATTACAAATAAATAAAAATCAATTTAGTGGTGCAATGAAAGTTTCATTGGAAAAACTTTATAAAGTCTAATAACTTTTGCCACGGTTTCGCCTTTGTGGATGACCGAAATTTTTCGAGAGCAAAAAACAACCAGGGATAGTACAATAATAATATCCTAAATATTTTTATTATTTTGTAATATTTTTCTACTTTTAGTTCAATGGTTTCATTAATTTATTCTGTCTGAATTCATATTCATAGAAATTTAATGTGCATAGTAGAAATAATATAAATACGATAGTAGCTTTATCTGTCTGTTATCAGTGCGAGGATTATGAGGGTTTGTGTAAAAGTGACATGATATTTTTAAGTCTGCGGCCGCTAATGAAAGATATAACATTAGTAAGAACACAATGACAACAATTTTCTTCTATGAACAATTATTTCCAAAATTCATCAGAGCCGAGATATACAGGGTGGTTTTTCATCATGGCACTGGTTCATACAAAGTTACCCAAACCTCTTTGGCATATAGATTGCTGACACATTGGATTATGCCACGCACGTGTAGCATGACCACTGTAGAAACGAGTTTTGTCTACGGAAGAATTGACATAATGACAGATAGACAATGACAATGCGTCGTTTGTCGAATCTTCTGTCGACATAGCCCGTTTCTACGGCGGTCATGCTACGCGTGCTGGAATAGGACAAATGATACTTTTTAACAAAATAGTAGTTAGTTTGAGGGGGTCTGATAGGCAGTCGCTTCATGTAAAATACTGGTACTCAGCTGCATCCGGTTAGATTGGAAGCCGACCACAACATAGTTTGGGAAAAGGCTAGGCAGATGATGATGAGTAGTTTCCTATGGGATATTTTTTGACCTCAGTGCTTGTGAAACTGCGGGTAAAACCTAGTATTAGATATTTTATACATTACGAATCGTATTTCATACGAGCTTCTCGTTTTTTGAATATTACTGTAATGAAATACTGTGTAAATATTCAAGAATAGTTAAAATCACTTTAGGCAATGAGATGTCTGTAGTTTTTTTTTTAGTCTGTCTGTCTGGATTATATTTAATAAGTAGTTGTTCCCGCGACTTTGTACGCGTGAAAATTTTGAAGTGGATTTGTGAGAAAAAAAATCTCAGACCTACCAAATATACACAAAAACTTTCATAAAAATCGGTCAATCTGTTTCGGAGGAGTTCGATAACAAACACTGTGACACGAGATTTTTTGATATTAGATTATCATTGATTTGCAGAGTTGTGGAAACACCTACGTTACCGGAGCGTTTACTAACCACTCGTGATGCGATAGGTACGCAATACCTGAAGTATGAATTGAGTGGTTAAAGGAAAAACAAGCCTTTCTCCTGTAAAGAAAACGAGCACCTGACAACTAAAAACTAGGGATACCAAAGCTTGTCTGTTGAGGTAACAATCTAATTAACAAAAGTCTTAAGAAAAACAACGCTCAACCTAAACTGCAGGGTCTAGAAGGGTGAAATTACAAGAGTTCTTTTTACAAAGTAGATAAAAAGAAAAAAAGAGCTGAGACTTATACTTTTACAGTAAATCATACGTAAGGATCTACTGTAAAAGTAAAAATATACCTGTACTAGGAGGTGCTCTTCAATTGCAAATTAAAAAATGGTTAAATGTGGTGTACAAAAAGAAAAGAAAATTTAAACAAGATAATTATAAGGAACTTCTAAAATTAAAAACTTTAACAAAATAAAAGAATAGAAAAAAAGAACTTTGAGATATCTCCTAAAATAGTGTGTGAATGTGTGTGTATAATTTTATATGTGTATGTGGATGCGTGGGCGTTTTTGTGTGAGTGCGTGTGTGTATCTTTTTAACTCATATTGACCATGCTTACATCAATATTTCAATGTCATCATAGGTCTTCAGTTTTAGCCATTGAAGGTTGATGGTAGCGGAATTTGTATTGAATTGTCTTTTTGCATAGCTAGTTTTGACGAATTCTACTGGTGCGACACGGTATTTTGTTCTTCTTCTCCGAGATTGAGGTTCATATGGCAGTATGGAAGTAGCCCGTTATGTTTAATTTTTGGTGTACAATAAAGTTTTATTCTATTCTATTCTATGGCAGCACTTTGTATAATTTTAAGATAGCGTGGAATTTGTAAAATTTTCTGACAGTGAGAATACCGCTAAGGTAGTACCTATAACTCATTGATTGGGAATGTGAACGGTTTGGTGTACATGACCTTGGGAGACATATACATATTTCTGTTAACATTTTTTTAGTTGTCACATGTCTTAGGTTCTTAATATCCAAAAAAAGTTTTCTCGAACGGGCCATGACCTATTCACACAGATCCTATGACATACTCTCACAGATATCTGTATGAGTATGCCAAAATAACCGATGATCAACGATTATACCTAGATATTTTATATGAGCTACTTTTTCTATATTTTTACAAGAACAATTTGTGCTAGAAGCATTATAACAAATGTGGATTTTGAGCGTTTCGTTAGGTACGGGTTGAGTGTTATTGTAGTTTGCAAATGCATATTTTGTTTTAGAAAGATTTAGTGTTAAAAGATATATTGAGTTCAACCAGTTGCCATTTTAAAAAGGACCCACAGTTTGATGTACGGAATCCCATGTGTTGCCAGAGATAACAAAAGCTGTGTCATCTGCATATGAGAAAACGCGACCATTGATGGTGATGGTTTATGTATATTCAAAATAGAGTCGGGCCCAGCACGCTGCCCAGAGGAACGCCGTAGGTCACGTAAGACTCCTTACTAATAAACCTCCTACCTTAACCTTTTACCTACGATCCCGTAGATGATCTATGAGTAACGCTAACGGGCTTCTTCTTACGCCTCTACCTTCTGACTACGCATAAAAATGGGGACAGAAACGGTATCAAAAGCTTTTTTCAAATCAAGAAATACTGTTATACATTTTTTTTCCAGAATCTACTAGTTTAATAATAGGAATGGTTAATGCCGTCACTGCAACCTTCCGTAGTTAAATTTTGCCCAAAACCATATTGGGCTTGTGAAATAATGTTATATTAGTGTAGCTTGTTAGTCTTTTGTTAATTAGTTTTTCAAAGATTTTACATATTGCAGGCCAGACAAAGTTAATGCCATCTCTGTCTCCACCATTGTGCATAGGAGTTATTATGGCTTGCTTCAGAGCTGGTGGTAATTTCCCTTGGCTAAAGCATTAGTTAGCAAGATGCGAAATTATGGGATCGATTAATTCACGGACTGCTTAAAAAAAATATGTTCTAGTACTATCCCAGCCTGGAGCGTTTTCAGATATAAGATCCATTAACACGTTATAGACTTCTCTAGGATCCATAGATGAGCACTAAAAATCATTTTTAAAACTCACGTCTCATGAAAATGGGATGACAGTTCCTAATTTTTCCCGCTGGATTTATAATCGAGCACAATGCTCGTGGCTAAATAATAACAGCCACACCGTTCGATCTTCAGACCAAGTCGCGCTTGCCAAGGTCGGTACGAGGATGGGTGATCCATTCCGTACCGACTTTTCTCCGTGCCTCGAAAAGCATGTTTTAGCCGTTGATCTCGGCTGTCATTTGTAGATCTTTGACAGTTGTAGTCAGTGGCCCGAAAGTTTGACAACTAGTCTTATCAAGGGGCATCGTATTTTCCAGTACTTACTGGGTTGTGGACATGTGGAGGTCAGTTCACCAACGGCTTAACAAACTTTGGATTTCCGAAGCTTTTTTTTTTTTTGGGAATGGCGTCTCGCAGTTCAACCTAGGAGGTTGTCGTCTGCTTAACCGGACTATCCTGTGGGTGCCTTAAGAGTAAGGCCTCCAGCCAGGGCATAAAACTTACAAACTAAGCGACTACACGCTAAGGGCACCCCCTGTGTGGTACGAGCCTCGGCTTAGGGCGTCGCTGGGGGAGGACTGCATGGGGACAGGCTGGATCTGAATGATATCATTATTTAGGGGCTGATTTAAAACTACTGGCACAGCATCGCGGGCTGGCTCGAGCGAGGGTCGGGGAGGGCATGGACCGGGACGTCGCGACGGACCTCGACGGCGAGGTCGGAAAGACGGCGGTTTGTATCTAAACTTTTTAAGAGTGCTAGTCTCTTTGCTACTCTCATGGAGGAGGGTGATAGCATCATCGGGAGTGACGAGGGTATGCCGAGGACGGCGTACTGTACTAATGCGCGAGGGTTCGTAACGGGCGGCCGCTGCGATCAGGGGATTACGGTGTTTAATGGCGTTATCGAAGAAACGCTTCGAAAGACGTTTCATAAACTGAAGGACGGATTTCCGAAGCACGGAGGAAGTTTGTTTTGTAATGGGTGGTCACCCATCCACGGATTAACCTAGGCAAGCGCGGCTTGACCAAAAGATCGACCCGAGCGTCTGTTATTGTTTAGTCATGAACTCCTCTCCAAAGAGGCTGTGCAGACACTATTACAATTTAGTCTTCACATAATCACCCAAAGTCTGCCCTCTATAATAACCTTAAGAATGTTACGAATGTGAACAGTTGGATTTATTGAAGATCCTACATTCCCCTGGCGCTTTCCTTCGGAATGGAATTTGACATAAATTGTTGCGTAGGCTTACGATTCTAACCGAGAATTGCCAGAATATCTAATTCTCTTTCATTCATATTACAGAACTTGCAATAGGTTTTCTTTAGTTTTGAAAATGTAAACAATCCAAAACTAAGGTACCTTTCCCGAAATGTCCAGACAGAGCGAAAAATTTGTGAAGTATGATTACATCCAATTTTTAGGAATCACGACAAGAGAAAATTCACGGCAAAATAATGATCAAATGAGAAGAGAAAGTTGTCTTGTTTATTATTATGGTCTTTCATATCTCGCTTGGTGGATTTAAGATCTACGATGCAAAGTGCATGCTCAGAATATGCTGATGCACTTCATGGTTTGAAGGCTGACGAGTTATAAGTGGAAAGGACCGCAAAGGCTGACGAAGAGCTGAACACTTTGGCTGTACGCGTCTTATAATGTGGAGGAAAGTCGCCAAGGATATACGGAACCCTCAAGACGATTGAAAGTGAAATGGATGTAACGTTGGACCGACACGTGTGGTGGGTTGATCGATTACTTGTTCCTCTCACTTATTATTATTTATTTCAATTTGACAATTACATTCACTTTTTAAAGTAAAAAAGGCGAAGCTACAGTCCTTCCTAGTCCCAAGGCATAATAATTTGTGAAATCTTAGTAACATCATTCATGCTGAGATTTACAAATATGTCAGAATGATGTAAAAGTACGTGCAAGTTAAGAGCGTACAGAGTAAAAGATTAAATACATAATTCAAAAATAAGGTAATGAAAATATACCGTGGCAGCTAAGAGACAGAGAAATCACTTTAGAAGTTTGATTACAAAGTTTCAGGCGAACAGACAAATAAACGTTGATCGTTGGATTGCCCGACTTAATGTTTCTGTCGACGATTAGCAAAGTTTTATAATCCAACTAGCATTCCTCTCACGACTTCGCTTCGTTATTTCGCACAGTGTCGTTGACATTTCAAACAACAATTCAAAAATCCAAAGGAGAGGAGGGACCACTTCCTTCCTTTCGTAAAAATAACAATATTTATAATTTACCTAAATAAGTCTTTGTCTCAATTTCTACACCGCCATAGGCTAGTGAGATATGTTAGTAAAATATATCTCACTCTCTATGGCCGCGGCTTCGCACGCGTGGAGTTCAGTAATTGTCCCACGGGATTGTACTACCCGGATAAAAAAAAGTATCCAGGTTATAAACTACCCGTGTGCCAAATTTCATCCAAATCAGTTCAGTAGTACTTGCGTGAAAGATTAACAAACATCCTTACAAACTTCGTATTTTATTTAGTAGGATACAAACCTTTGTTTCTCCTATTCCAGTTTCCTATCGAGTTCCTATTCCTTATCGATTAAGTGCCCCTGTTCCCCTAAAAAGAAACACATTAAGTATGTATGAATAACATAAAAGTGTGTAGATAAGTCTGCATAGGGATTTTTAAAGGAAGCATCTGAATCGTATGAAGTGTCCGTTAGTTCATGAATCATCAGAATAATTCATTCATTTTTCAATGTCGTTCATTCATTCAATGTCGGTATTTAAGCCTTTTCACGCTTGGGCATACCAGCATACATTTTATCGAATCGGGTTAGTAAATGAAAAATAGATAACCCAACAACACGGGTGGAAAATTCCCACACTTCCATCTAAGATCTATCAATCTTCAATCCATCTTTATAAAAGGCCTGAATGACACACACATCGTGAAAATTTTTGAAATGGAACGTGGCTAACTGGCCGCCATTTTGTTTTGTTTTCAAAATAGCCACCAAATATTAAACCTGTATTAATTGATAGCTGGGATCAATGCAAACTGTTTATGCTGGGGATGTTGAAGTTCTAAAGTGTTATCGTCATAGTCTGCTTAACTTTTTCCATGTATTCTGATTGAAATGAATACTTGGCACAAATGCTTCTTTACGATAAGAGTGAAGATTGTAACTAATTACAAATTTTCAAAAAATGCCTCCCTTTTTTCACTTTAAGGGGTTATTTTTATAAAATAATGGGGACATGAGGTTCAAGAGTATATACAATATAAATAATTTAATTAGGAAATAGATTTTCAACAAACGCATTTAGGTACGTGGCTTAATATTGAATATTACTGAGGCAATATATCTTTTTGATTGATTATTATCGTTGATAAGATATGATCAAAGACTTCATTGTTATTGTTTGCTCTTTAATTAATTATGTGCTGTTCCACTCCAACACTCACGTTTGAATAGACGACCTTTTGTAACAATGTTATGTGACTATCAATATCAAAGAAACATCTTGTCATATACAAGGTGTTGTTTTGCATTCTCTTTAAACTTCAGGAGGTTGCCACAAAAGACATAAATAATAAATAAAAAATTAAATTACGGTACTTATTTAATTATTAAAAAAACACTGTATTTTTGGTGTTTCCATTTGTCAGTCTTTCAGAGAATAAGAAATTATCAGGAAAAAAGGTTAGTGATGAAAATAAATAAAAAACTACCAATTTTTAGGGTTCCGTAACCTAAGGGTCAAACGGACGGACGGACAGCGAATTCTGGACAAAGGGACGGATGGACAGCGAATTCTCAGTAATAGGGTCCCGCCCTATTACTGAGAATTCGCTGTCCGTCCGTCCGTCTGTCACCAGGCTGTATCTCATGAACCGTGATAGTTAGCCAGTTGATATTTCTACAGATAATGTATTTCTGTTGCAGCTATAACAACAAAAAAAAAAAAATGGGGCTCTCTTACAAAAAAGTGATTTTTATAAATAATGGTACGGAACCCTTCGTGCGTGTATCCGACTCGCAATTGGTCGTTTTTTTTATTAATATTGATTCGGATTGAGAATTATTAGCATAGTTACCTCCTTGAATTTAATGAGGATGCAAAACAGCACTATTTCTATAACAGTTCATTCTGATTTAATGTTGCCATACAAAAGACCAGACTCCAAATATTGAATAATAAACCAAGTTAATTGCACAAACCCCTAACAAAGGGTAAAATAATATCTAAATATTCAATATTTTGATTTTAATTTATCCTTTTTAAACGTAGAGGGAAAATATTCAATACGGGCTGTGCTAGTGTTGCAATGGCCTTTTTACTTTTTTTTCATTGTTATAGTAGTCCAAAACCATCTATACATTATTGAGTTTTTAATGAAACAGGTGTGGGGCACATCGGTTGAATGGTTTCAAAACCTATGACGAACTTAAGTAGGTAGGTACATACATTTTTTTTTGTGTTTTATATATGGATAGATACTACGTATAATATAAGTTAATATTTTAATCCAAGGGTCGTCGCGTTTATAAAATCACTTTTTGTGCGTATCTCATCTGGTTGTACTAAGCGTTATACTTAGCGGTACAATTTTGTAATATCATTGAAAAGTGATAGGATTTCCAATTTCGAATCAACTAGAAAAGAGATGATAATTTTCAAAGGGCTGAGCAGATCTTCTTGACGCGGCTAAGAACAGTCTCGAAAAACTTTATCAAAATCGGTTCAATCGTTCAGGAGCTATGATGCTACAGACAGACACGCAGATGCATACGAACTGGAAACTTATAACAGCCCTATTTTTTGTCGGGGTTAAAAAATATAGGTACACGTTGGCTTGCAAACCTCCTCCTTTTTTTATGTAGATTAAAAATACAAATCTAGTAAACATAGGTAAACTATTGTTTACCTTGTTAATTCATTGTTATAATGAAGGCACGGTTGGCGCAGTGGTTGAGCGATTGACTGCTATGCTGCGTGTCGCGGGTTTAATCCCCGCACGGAACTAATATTTTTATGGCTTACAGATTACAGATAGTTGTTCCGGGTCTGGCTATTTGTGTAAGTGAGTTTAAATGTTTGTAAATGCACCCACGGTACAGAAGAAATTCCTAGTGTGGGGCAAAGATAAAAAAAAACTCGATTAGAATCATAATCATTAATATTTTCTTACCAAAGGAATTTCGTTTCCGTCTCGTAACCTAGCCATTTAGATGAAATAAACATAAAAGATCTTGTATTTTATAAATGTTGTTTTTTCCATTGAGCAATTCAGTACTTACTCTGTGTTTGTCTGTAATTCTTACAAAGGACCTAATCGGTGCTCAATTTAGCGGTAGAAATTTTAAACAATTACTCTTCTCAATGTATCTGTGTGTGTTTACAAGTTCAAAAGCTGATCAAAAAGCGAGACTTTTATGACAAACTAAATCTTTTATGCAACGGATCGTGTGTGACTCTGAAAGAAGCGTATTTCTTCATTTAATATAATCTCCGCTGCTGCATAATCAACTATAAGTTAATGGTACTAAAGTGTTCCGTCCTTATTACGTTGGCAATAAGAACGGGTTTCATTATTGAAGTGTTTCTAGCGAGTTGCGGGTGACCGTTCTTGTAGCGGCAGTAATGGCGGCGGCGGTCGGAGTAAAGCCAGGCCCGCTAAACAAATACATTGAGCCACTCGCTACCCAAGTGCCTAATAAATCCATTTTTTTAAACAAACAGTCAGTTGCTATGGACCATTATTTTTGCTTCTTTTGGTATTTTAAATCGAAAGTGGAAAATATAATGTGGTCTTTTTCGTACCTACTCTCAACATTCTGTTTTACGTTTATTATCAGTTGCTAAAAAGTGTTATATTTCATCTGTGAAAAGGTAAGATTATAAAAAAAAAAACAAAAAGGCGGGCAAAGGGAATACCGTCGATGTCTATGGTATAAGGTAAAAGTACGTATTCCCGTTAGTGTACTAGTTCCCGTTAACAAGTCAGTTTTTTTATTATTGCATTTTTCTACGAATGTATAAGAAAAGTTTGCGAATGGCAATTCCTTCTCGGTAATATTTTGTACAATTGTAATGACAACATTGTTCAAATAGTTTAATGGCGTCAAAACCATGCGTTGACAAAAGTTTGCTTTGTGAAAATATTATGGAAGTTCAAAGTTCTGTCAGTGAACTACGAAACCACCACGTCGCATTGATGAGCTAGCCAAACTGAGACGGATCACGTTAAGGTAAGAGTGTTGATTTTCTAAAATATTTGAGTATATTATGTTGCGATATAACCTATAAATTGAGGTGAATCTAATTGGGAAATAAATTATTTTGCCGTTCACATCTATTGGTACCAACAAACCCTTCTTGACCTAGTACCCGTTAAAATCGTATTTTTTTACCGGATTTTGGTACATGGTGAACCCGGTAATACACGTTGTACCGAAACCTGTTATTGTGTACTTATTGCCTTACAATAGGTCTCATTTTCCTTTAAAACTGTAGAATACGTTGCCGGATATTGGGACTTGCATTAAAAGTTGTATTTAAACCCGTCATCGTCCTTATTTCCTTGGTTTAAGTTCTCTTTTCCTTCGAATCAACAGAATGCAGTTTCTATGTACCTTGTTTGTGTTGTAATCACCTTTTTTTTTTTTTAGGATGGGAAATCATCAAATGACTTCTTCCGCTCTGGGCGGAGCGGAAGGGAGTGTCAGACTTGACTGACTAAAACCCATCAATGTTCCTTCTTAGCCCTTTGCGTTCCAGGGGCACGGTATCTCTTTCGAACAATCCGCAGCCCTGGCAGGCATCGGCCCTCTCGGACCCCTTCCGATTTGCTGACATCTCCTTGAGGCGCGCGTGGAACACGAACGCGCCGTCGGCACGGTCTGTCGTCATAAGACGGACAGACGGTGAGCTAGCCCATTACTCACCATCCACAGGCCCACGCCTACGGTGGCCGGGGGCCACTGGTTGCCCCCCGACGCCCGGGGCGTCTCCCGCGGCGGCTGGGACGTGAGGTTCTCTCCCTCTCACGTTCCGTCACCTCCTTCGCTAGAATGACTGCTTCGCAGAAGGAGGCGACGGCTTCCCATTCCCTCTCGCTCCGGACCATGGATTGAACCAGGGCCGGACGCGAGAGGTCGCCGCCGCCAATCGCCGCTACGTGGGCACGGCGGTGCTCAGCCCAAGCAGGGCAGAGCTCCACAGTGTGCTCCACCGTGTCCTCCGGCCGATCCTCGCATTGGTAACACCCGGGCGTTTCCTCCCGCCCGATTCGGTGCAGGAACCTCCCGAAACAACCGTGTCCGGTGAGGACCTGCGTCAGGCGGAAGGTGAGGGCGAGGCGCCTCTCCAGCCACTCCTCAAAGAGGGGACTTATCGCCACTATTGTGGTGTGCCCTGCACGGGGTTGCGACAGTCGCTCTCTCCATGTCGCCATGAGATCGCGCCGGAGGTCTGTCCGCTGAGCGACAATTTGCCGCGGCAGCGGAGTTTCCCCCCGGCGTAGTTCCTCCGCGCGCCATTCGTGCAGGCACGCGAGGACTACAGATCCCATGGCGGCCATCCGGCCAAGAGGCTCGCCGGAGATCGTGCGGTACCCCCGGATCAGCCTTACGGCTACCACCTTCTGGGGCGCGTTCAGGTAATGGGCGGCTCGCCGCCTCAAAGAACGCGCCCACACCGGGGCCCCGTAAAGGGCCATGGACCGCACGGCCCCCGCGTAGAGCCTCCAGGTTGGGCAAGAGCCGCTTGAACGCAGCACCTGCCCGTTCCAGTTTGGGGGCCAAACGTCGGAAGTGCTCCACGAAGTTCCACCGGCTGTCGAGGACAAGCCCTAGGTACTTCAGCGTCGACTCGACGCCGATGGGAACCCCTCCTACCGTCAGTATGGATCCCGACGGTGGCGCATTCCGAGGCTCATGAAAGCACATGGCCTCGGACTTGTGCAATGCCACCTCGAGACCCAGTTGCCGGATTCTCTCCACGACTATCGCAACCCCGCGTGTCATAAGTTCGGCCGCCGCCTCGTGCGACCTCCCCTGTGCCAGCACCAGCGTGTCGTCAGCGTAGCAAACTACGCTGACACCGCTAGGGAGGTCGGCGCGCAGCACCCAGTCGTAGCCGATGTTCCACAAGGGCGGCCCCAGAACCGATCCCTGCGGAACACCGCACGACACCTCTCGCCGGTTCCATTCTCCGGTGCGACCGGGGTAGATGACGGCCCTATCCGTCAGGTAGTCCCCGACCACACGACGAAGGTAGGTCGGCACCCGGTGATACCGGAGTGCCTCCCTAATGCAGCTGCATTAGGGAGGCACTCCGGTATCACCTACCGGAGCTCCGGTACCTGGAGCTCCAGGGCATGGTGTTGAAGGCGTTGGCGATGTCAAGAGACACCGCCAAGACAACCCCACCCCTGGACACCGCATCCCCCGTCATGAGAGCCCTCACGCGCGTGATGGCGTCCACCGTCGAGCGCCCTCTGCGGAAACCACACTGGTTTTCCGCAAGATCCGGCCCCATCCCCACAAGGTGCCCGGCGAGGCGGTTGGCAATGACTCTTTCAAAGAGCTTGCCCACCTCGTCGAGCAACACAATGGGCCGGTATGCGGACGGAGAGTCCGCAGGGCGCCCCGGCTTCCGGATGAGGACCAGCTTCCCCGTCTTCCAACGAAGCAAGAACTGGCCTCTCTGTAATCACCTGGATACAATTGCCTCTTTAGTTTTTGATGTGTAACATCTTTACTATCGCTTCTGGGAGTGATCGATTGATTGGTGAGTGGTGAGTGATTGGTCAAATTGAATTGTATTTGGACATAGACATGGATCTGGAGTCGAAGTCGAAGCCGATGTCATATGTTACACATCATATGAGACTACTGTAAGGCTCACTCGTTTTTTACCGTACGCCACGTTTCTTTTTCAGTTTTTATGTCCGGTCGTTAAAATATTTTAAAAGTATTTATATTTTCCTATTGATACGAATTCAGAAATTTTCAAGACCAGTGTTATTTTTTTTTCAGATAGCCATGACTGATAGGCAGAAGGTCATATTAAACGCCATGGAGGCAGTCAAAAAAGGAGCCTCAATTTCAGCTGCTGCCAATAAAAATGTATTTTCTTTGGATAACCCTTCTTCACTTATTTTACGCAGAAATGCAAAAACAGTGTTTCTGTGAACTTTGACGTAAACCAATAGAGTTCAAATTCGCATTGAATTTTACCGGATTCAGGGACCATTTAACGTTTTCTAGTACAAATCTACCGGGTACTGGTACAATTAGCCCTTTATTTTATATTTTTCTATCATTGTTAAAGAAAATTTATACTAATTAAATAAAAGAATATCACAATAAAACTTGTATAAATTATCTCTCTAGTCATGTAATTATTTTTTTTGTAAGACTTCTAGTTTTAGTATCACAAACCTGCAAAGTCAGTGAAGTTCAAAACTTCACGGTTTCTGGGCCGTTTACCTTAGCGGGCGTTTTGATCTGATCGGTTTTACATTATGATAAGCATTGCAATTATTATTGTTAAGAACAATACAACGAAGCAATAGGAAAAGTAATACTGTGCTTTATTTTGCCTCTTCTGATTCTTATAGTTCCATCCCAATTTAGAAACACACTTTCCATTACCCCCAACATTATGAAAGAAATAACGAATCCATTGCTTCATAATGTTTGAAAGTTTTGAAACATGCGTCGGTTCATCAACGTAGATGACGTGGTGAATGTCGTTGAACTGGTAAGATGAGAGTAGGTGATGTGACATCCACCAACCCGCACTGGGCCCGCGTGGTGGATTACAGACCGTTCCCTCTCATAGAAAGGAGAGGCCTGGGACCCAACTGTGGGAACATGGCTAGCCATTGCAAGTGTGTTACGCAACAGGAGTTAAATAAAAAAGATTCTAGTTTGTGATTTGGTTCTAAGGTACACAGTAGAGAGAAGAATTTAAATCAAAAGAAGAAATAACAAAGTAGCAAGAAAGGGGTTTTGACGCATCCCCTAACCGGCCAAGACCACGACTTGTCGCATGGCCGGCACAATCCTGAATCAAACAGGTCGGATGCCCGGTTGTGCGACCAAACTTTCTTCCAGCAAGCGTAGCATGACCGCCGTAGAAACGGGCTAAGTCGACGGAAGAATCGACAAACTGACACATTGTCATTGTCTATCTGTCATTATGTCGATTCTTCAAAATCAAAAATCAAAATATTTTTATTTTACATAGGCCTACAGGGGCACTTATAAAACGTCGACATAAAGGTGCTCGGTTCGGGTTGGTCGTTTCCTATGGAGAAGAACCGGCAGGAAACTGCATGGTTTCTCTTTTAAAATCATTTGGTTTTACAATATTTCTGTTACAGCGTTAGTACTAAAGTATGGGAGGAAATCGTAGGTCTGACAATATGTCGTTGCTTACTACAAAACGTAGAACGAAATAAAAAGTTACCAAGGATCTGGGAATCTATAAGGCCTACAATGTCCACACATTAACAAACAATCGGTAAATAAGAAAAAGAGTCTATACAACAACAAAAAATTAATAGAAAATATCACAAAAAGACTAGATCAAATAAGTGACACAAATGTTGTCATCCGTGCTGTAACTATTCTAAACAAAAGGTGTAATGATTTAAAAACTATTGTAACACATCTGATTAAAAAGAAAGAAAAAAAAGAAGATTGAGAATAGTTAGAGACATCCACACATTTGTGCCGTTTATGAGCTACCAGGGAAGCCGCATGTGCGAAGGGGCTAAGGCCAAACTTTTCTATCTTCAACGTAGTCCTTAATTTTGTAATATGCTTTTTTAGTTAGGACACGTTTAATATAATTTTTAAACTTTCCATCGGTCAGTTCTGTAACTGACTTCGGCAACTTATAATAAAATCGTATACTGTTTATAAGAAAAGACTTGCTAGTTTTGGTTAATCTGAATTTGGGTATTACAATTTCGTGTTTACTGCGTGTATTTATATTATGGAAGTCGCTTCTAATTTTGAAAAGTCCTCGGTTTTTGCGGACATATAAAATACATTCTAAAATATAAAGTGAAGCCAGAGTCAGTATATCGATTTCTTTAAATTTTTCTCTGAGGGATTCATGAGGACCCATTTTGTAGATAGCGCGGACTGTCCTCTTTTGCAGTATGAAAATTGAATCAACGTCTGCTGCCGATCCCCTCAGCAGAATGCCATAGGACATAATACTATGGAAATAAGCGTAGTAAACTAACCTAGCTGTGGCTATATCAGTTAACTGCCTTATTTTTCTGTTTGCATAGGCAGCTGATCTTAACTTTCCTGAAAGAGTTCTAATGTGCGCGCCCCACTGCAGTTTCGAATCGATAGTAATCCCCAAGAATACAGTTTCCGCTATAACATCAAGCTTCTTGCCGTCAAGATTTAAATTTAGGCCACGTTGTGGTACTTCCGTAGACAAAACTCGTTACTGCAGTGGTCATGCTACGCGTGTTGGTTTTGACCAAAAGTCGGGTCTACAGCTAAAAGTCATAGTCGTGCGAGAGCTCTCTAATACCAAAATACCGGCCAAGTGCAAGTCGGACTCGCGCACGAAAGGTTCCGTATCATTATTTTTAAAAACGAGTTAAATAATCAGTTTTTTGTATGGGACTCCCCCTTTAAATATATATTTAATTCTGTTTTTAGTATTTGTTGTTATAGCAGCAACAGAAATACACAATCTGTAGAAATATCAACTGGCTAAACTATCACGGTTCATGAGATACAGCCTGGTGACAGACGGACGGACGGTCTCAGTAATACCCCGTTTGACCCTTTGGGTACGAAACCCTTAAAAAGAACGATTGAAGTTATTATGGCAGATCGTCATTTTCGCAGCTATAAACGTGGACTGGTTTTTGTTTCAAGGCAATATTGGGCGAGCTTCGTTTTCTGGGCAGCTCAACCCAAACCCCAAGGCTCTTGAGAAGTTGTTATTGGAAGATTCCATCTGGCACAGTGCGTAGGACATAATTTAATGAGGTAAAATATTTTTCATTTGTTTTCAGTTATGATATGATGCTACAAACAGTAAAAGTGACAGCCATACAGAATTTTCTCTGAGCTTCAATATTTATTCGATAAACCACTGATCAGCGAAATGAACTAATTATACGAGTTTGTTTTTTTTATTAAAATACTAATTTCTAAATCTAAATTAATTACTAAACATAAAACTAGATAATTAAATCTAAAATAACAACAAATTATACAGGGTGTAACGGAATGGGTATATACATACTTAAGAGTGTGCTACAGACCATCAAACTGAACATGTTTCTCCATCGGACAAACATCGTAACAGCGAAAAAATTATCTGCTCCCCATACAAAATTTCAAAACCTATTCGACGCAAATGTATGGGGCAGCTGATATTTTTTTCGCTGTTACGATGTTTGTCCGATGAAGGAACATGTTCAGTTTGATGGTCTGAAGCACACCCTTGAGTATGTATATACCCTTTCCGTTACACCCTGTAGAAGGGCGTCAAAAACTCCTCCTCAACGCTGTCAGCTGGTAACGTGCCCTAGAGACTGGCGGCGTTGCCACGTTGAATGGCAACACTTAGCCTCTGGCCAAAGTAAAACCCAGCCCTTGGGTCACGGGAAGCGTCAACTAGGCGTTTCGAAATTTCCTTAAAAAGGTCGTGAGCACTCGGACCCCACGGCCCCAGAGTTTCAACCCCAAACGGCTCGAAGATATAGTTACCACAAAGGTTACTATATTTACGCCGCTTGAGGTTCTCCGCAGCCGCAGCGGCAGCGCCAGCACAGCACGATGAGCTTGGAAGATGTGATGGCGCAAGAGTATCGACGCATGTTACGTCCCACACTAAAGGCCTACCCATCTTCCAAGGAAACAACGACATGCCGTCCGGTCTTTTGCCATCGTCGCGTGCCAAGCCATTGGGCTCTAAGATAGCTGGAACGCCGACGGTAACAAGAGCTCGACGGATGATGTCATTTATGTTCGCGTGCCGCGCAAAACGGCCCGCACTTCGGCTGCATGACAGGCCGTGGTGTCCGAGGCTGTTGACAGCTTCACCACAGTGACAGCGATGAAGAGTGCAGCAGGCGGCACCAAGACGTAAGGAAGCAGCGAGGCGGAAGGTCGTGTCGTCGAACAAAGTGCCCATGCTCGACGACGGGAGTGCGTGAAGCCAAAGACCCGACTCCCATTCACCCACAGCAAGCAGTCGCGCACGCTCAGCAGTAGTAGCAGTTGTGTGAAGTAAATTGTCCTGAACTACTCTGCAGAGCGGCTCGTCCCACCGTCTCTGGGAAAATGGATTGTCGGGTTCTTCAGTATTCGGGCAAGCGAGTTTCCAAGCATCGATGGCCTCGGAGAGGCACGGCACATCAAAATCAATCAGTGTGGAAGCCAGGATATTCCTGATTAATTTCTCAGTGCCGTGGACCGAGGATATGAAAGCCGGTAAACTAATACTAGAAATTTTGCGGACGCCGAGTCCTCCCATGCGAATGGGAAGACTTGCTTGTGCCCAAGCTCGGTCGTCCAAAGCCACATTTAAAATGGATGATAAAGTATGTCTGATAATTTGATCCATTTTGTCCAAAAGATGTGTGTGCTTCCATAAAGGGGAAGCACGAAGGAAGTTTTGTTTTTTAATATTCAACTTTCCTAACCTTCAGAGTGAAGGTTATTCTGGTGTTTATTAATTTAACGGAACGTGTTTATCGTCTACTCATCTTATATACTAATTCATTTGTTTTCATTTTGACAGAAGAATATGTTTACGCAGCATTGCAAGTTAGATATGAAAGGCATAATATTTGTTTTTATGATTAGATAGAAATACTTATAATATATATTTTGTACCCTGTTCTTGTAAGAAAAAAAAACGTGCGTCTATTATCAGTAAAAAACCCAAACCTCAATAATATTTTTCGCGTCACCAACGTTTTGTTTTGAATTTAATTTTTGAGATCATTATTATAGAAATACGCATAAAGTTTCGCTTTTCAAACTCATTTAATTTAAACTTTGCTGAAAACGGATCATTTTGCAATTATTTCTAAATCGAATTGCTTAAGAATAATTGACTTCTTTACTTTTGTTATTTACGTGAAATAAATATGTAATTACTTGATGTCAAGTATAATTAAGATGTAATAGTAGTAAATTATGTAAATTAATTATTTATGGTACCTGCCTATTCACATCAAATAAAAAGTAACTAACTTATCAAAAAAACTATAATTGGTACTAAGGTCGGCGCAACACGTTTCTTCTTCCACTCCCCTGCCAGATGTCACCAAATCATTTACTCTTTTCTCTTTCATATCATTGCTCACTCAATCTATCTATCTTTTCTTTGACCTTCGCGTAGGTTGTCTTCGTTTCGCTCGCGAACACGCAAATTGGATTCACGAGCAATGGAGTAAAGTTGTGTGGACTGACGAATGCAAAGTAGCCTTAAGAGCTCCAGATGGCCGCATCTGTAGAAGGTATGGGGAGAGGTTTCTGCCAATCACTACCAGGAAAACCGTTAGTTTATATGGTGGATCAGTTATAGTTCGGGGAAGATCTTTTTCAGACGCACGCACATAGTTGGCAGTCGTTGCATATCGTCTAACCGCAGTGCGATACATTGAGGAAACTCTCCAAGAACACGTTTTACCATTCGTGGGATTTATCGGTTGCGAAGTTTCATCTTAATAGAAGATAATGCTCGACCTCAGACAGCACATTGCGTGGGTGATTGCTTAACGGAGGTGAGAATTACAAAATTGGAGTGTCCAGCACGAAACCCACACATGAATCCCATAGAACATGTCAAGGACATGCTGTAAAGACGCATCGGATCCAGTCTCAACCCTCCAGAGACCATCAGTCAGTTGAAAACGCTCTGGGAAGAAATACCCCATGTGGACATTAAAAACATAATCCACAGCTTGCCGGATCGCATGCAGGCGGTCATCAGGGCCCAAGGTGGAAATACCGGCTATTAATTTTAAGTACCATAGCTTTATTCTGTAAATTACATTCAAATATATTTTCTTATAACCCAGTATTTTTTCTAACGTTGTAAAATTTTAATAAATTTAGGTTATTTTTCTTTAAATAAATCATTCGCATTTAAGATTCAAATAAACATTTAAGCTTTATAAGAAAACAAAACCCTGTTTCGCGTTTCAATTAGATTATAAACGACATATCGCGCTTGGGCCAGTTTTCGTGCCGCTGAGTATATGATATAACCGTATGAATATGATACTTAGAAAGCCACTTTCGATACCCCATAGAAAGCTATTCTATATGGGTTTAACGTGATTAAATCGGTAGATTCATGCTCAAAGAAAGTAAATAACACCGACTGACGTTGCCCGAGAATTGGCAGGTAACAATGGTCGTATAATATACCTTAGATATCAGATAAACGTTTAGGGATTGCGGAGTAGTGGACCTGTACAGTATGCGGTAGGCCGAACGCCTATCACACCTTTCTGATACACGCTGTAGAAATTAATGAAAGAAGGAAGAGTACATCATCATCATCTGCCAAGCCTTTTCCCAAACTATCTTGGGGTCGGCTTCCAGTCTAACCGGATGCAGCTGAGTACCAGTATTTTACATGAAGCGACTGCCTATCTGACCTCAACAACCCAGTAACTGGGTAATACGGTACCCCTTGGTAAGACTGGATGTCAGACTTTTTAGCTTCTGACTACTAAGAAGGAAGAGTACGTACCTCTTATAAGCGAATCGCTTTGGGTCAAACCCGATGACAAACCGCGGGCAAGGCTGGAAGGCTATCGTGGAGGCCGGTGTCTCATCCCAGCATGCGAAGCCGTCGAAGTTCCGCGGGCACCAAAAGCCTTCTTCTGTACAAACAAACATTACATAACATTACATCACGCCTGTTGTCCCTGAAGGTTTGTCAGAGGCGTACTTAATAGCACAGACAGCGTCAGTATGTACTAAGTACTAACCCCTCAACACTACGGCCGTGGAGGCCGGGAGGGTAACTACTTAATGGAGCTGTGTGTACCTACATCCACATTTCGCCAGTTATGTTTATGTCCCATTTTAGAGGGGGCTAGCTTTATGCCATCAACTAGGCAGAAATCCAGACTCCTGATAATGAGGAATTCCTGATGAAAAAAATCCAATAACTTTGAAAAGCGTGAGGTGCTTGATGTTATTTTGTTATAATGTTTTAATGAGAGATATTGGTAAAAGTAGAGTAATTACGTCCCCCCACGCTTTCTGCAATTTTTTTTTTGCTGATCTCACTATTCTAAATTTAAATTTATCGAAAACTATGCTACTTTTTAGTTTGCTTTTCTATTAAATCGTGTTTTTTTGTTTTTTTCAGGTACGAAAGTTGACATTGCAACAGTGAGTGAGTGAGGCGTCACGTATTGTTTGTGTCATTTTTTTTTTTTTTTTTTTTATGAATGGCATCTCGCAGTTCAACCTAGGAGGTTGTCGTCTGCTTAACCGGACTATCCTGTGGGTGCCTTAAGAGTAAGGCCTCCAGCCAGGACATAAAAACTTACAAACTAAGCGACTATACGCTGAGGGCACCCCCTGTGGGGTACGAGCCTCGGCTCAGGGCGTCGCTGGGGGAGGACTGCATGGGGACAGGCTGGATCTGAATGATATCATTATTTTGGGGCTGATTTAAAACTACTGGCACAGCATTGCGGGCTGGCTCGAGCGAGGGTCGGGGAGGGCATGGACCGGGACGTCGCGACGGACCTCGACGGCGAGGTCGGAAAGACGGCGGTTTGTGTCTGAATTTTTTAAGAGTGCTAGTCTCTTTGCTACTCTCCTGGTGGAGGGTGATAGCATCATCGGGAGTGACGAGGGTATGCCGAGGACGGCGGACTGTACTAATGCGCGAGGGTTCGTAACGGGCGGCCGCTGCGATCAGGGGATTACGGTGTTTACTGGCGTTATCGAAGAAACGCTTCGAAAGACGTTTGTGTCATTTTTGTCTTAGTTTTTAGTTTTATGTCTTCTGTATAATACAAAACTGAAGAGACATCGACGCACAACCGGTAAACACGTGTTCAGTACATCGTTCCGTACCCTAGACACGACCTAGGCATGTTTCATCGGTATAAATAATAAAATTGCAGATATTTCTTACAAAAGTGCAATATCTACACCGTCCTAAAATATGAAACAGCTGTTTTTTTTTTTTTTAAATTACTGTTGAAAAATTTGTATGTGAGGCGTTTGGAATGATGTACAGCTGGCCTACCACGACGACTACCTAAGCAGTATTGTTTTACTCTTACTCCAGTGTGAGAAACTCTCCGGCCGTTTTCGCAACTGGGATTCGCAACCAGTTGCAAATAAAGAATTTTTGTTCTTTGTTCACAACCAGTTGCGTTAACCGCAACTAAACATCCTGATGCTTAAGTTTCGTAACTAGTTACGAGAAAAGATATTTTTTGCTTATTCGTAAAAAGTTACGAATAAGCAAAACATATCTTTTCTCGTAACTACAACAAATATGGTGTCAACAAAACAGACAACGAAAGCGTTGTCTGTTTTGTTGACACCATAATTGTTTGATTTGCATGCAAATACTTCAAGAGGATACGGAGCCATAGGTGCAGGATGTCTAGCGCCATATCTTTCCCACACTGGAAAAGGAGTAAAACAATAATGTTTTATGACGTCATGGTAGGCCATCTGATCACGTGGTTTTCGTTTGTGCGTTGGTGTCCCTTCCGCCCTGTAGGTATATGAATATCGTGTTTTCACGAAGGAAATCATTAACAGTTCCGTATCGTCTTGTGGGAAACATAATCATAATAATGACATAAAACGGAGTGAACAGGCTTCTTTTCGGTAAGCTCGTACCATTATCGGCTTTGTCTCTGGCATCTCTGACCTAGATTAGAGTCAACAGCAAAACATCGCAAATAAAAAAAAAATGGTTGTCTGTGAAGTCGGACGATAGTTTAACGTGACAACATCATAACAAAACATTGATGCGGCGCAAGCGTAAAATGAGCGTAACGGGACAATGAGCGTAACGGGACATTGAGTCATCCATTTTCGTGCATGCAGCCGGCGGTGCGCGATTAATTAGACGCTGTCACGTAAAAATAAGAAATAAATACACCTTGGTACCTTCATACTATAATATATCTGAAGTTTTACCCTTTGATCTGTCTGCATCTGATCTACCACCAGTCCGTGCATTGTAAATCACGGACACAATAGACAAGTAAAACCCGTCAAACATGGACATTATGGACAAGTTTTCATTATTGCTACGAATTTAAACAAAATAGATAGCACCGTATTTAAACTTCATTAACTCAATAAAGAATCTCAGCAAATTACAAAATAAATAAAGTAATGGCGGACCAAAACATGATCTTTGTAATCTGTTAGCGCGTGTTTGTGCATAACTTTACGTACGCAAGGCGACCACTCAAGCTATACAAAACCGGTCTAAACGGATCTCTTTTCGTACGGGAAACCAATACAAAGTGAGGCCATGTTATACTGGAAATGTATAGGATGATGTGTCACCGTGTATACAGTCCGTCGGCAAAAGATAATGTTGCGTTAATTTACACAATAGATGTTCAATAACATTCAACTCTATCTTATTTATATTTACGGAACGAAATCTTTCACTCACTGTACACTTTCACAATGTATTTATTTCGGGCAACAGCAAGGCAACGTCAAGCTTATAGTAACTTCCATAAAGATCACTGTTGTTTAGACAGCGATACGCAAAACAAGTGTAATTTAAATATAAATGGACTGAAATATCTTCTTTCTCTGTCGGCCACAGTTCATCAGGAACAACGGTAAAGTTTTTTCACAGTTTATTTACAGACGATGTTTGGTAATATGAAGTGGGAAATTTTTGACTGCAGAATATGTGTTTTGTACAGACGCGCCAGCATATTAACCTACAACAATCTGTCAAATTTCTTTTATACATTTTCAACTTTCTCGTTTAATAATTAGGTTCAAGATTGATTCGGAAATTTTGACAGTTTCAGGTAGTTTAATGTGCTAGCGTCTGTACAAGGTGACAGTTTTATTTATCAACTTACCATCATAATTGTTATTAAGAATGTCGCTGTGGGTTTCGTTATCCAAATAGCACTTTCTTCGTAAGTTGGCAAACCACTGATACTTAGGATCATTCAAGTAATCGGTGCGACTGTTATTCTTCATTGTTTTTAATGTGTTACTGACCGGCGTCCATTTTAAAACTGTCTTTAGGTATAATATTTGCACGCCTTCTACAGTTGTCTTCCAATATAGGCACACATTTTTATGTCCCCTTCAACGGCGACATCTGAAACGAAAGATAAAGTTAAATCGTTTATCTTAGTTCACAGCCTTTACACTGATCGCTATTGATATATGTGTAAAGATAAAATATTTGTTTTTAGGGTTCGCTGGTGGAATAAGAAAGTCTTAGAATGACGGTTGGTACATACGGCGACACATCAAGTTATGCATATGACCCCGCTTTGTATGAGCTTCTCGTAAAATCAGAGATCAGCTTAATTTGGTAATTCATAGCTTGATTGGTCGTAAAGCGTACGTTCGTTCTTTTGATACTTTGATCCAAGAGTATAACGAGTGTGGCGAGTACCTTTTGGAAGAACATGCGAACTAATATCTTTCTAGGGCGACCTCACGTCTGTCTTGTAAATAATATGTATAAGAATATCACCATCAGCCTATATTGTTGGTACCCAGACTTCCTCGCTATGTGGGGGAATAGCCTGAAATTCATCACGCGGTCCCACTTCAGGTTGAGTGAGGTCACGTAGACTTCATTTTTTTTTTTGTTCTAGGATATCTCTGCCCTCTTACAATTTTTCTTCCAGCGTATTGACCGTGGTGACGAAAAAACAAACATGCCGGTGGAGTTAATACCTCCTCAATTTTTAGAAGTCGGTTCATAAATTACACAAAGTAATGCATGTTGAGTTTCTGTACATTGTAAATAATGAATCACGGAAAAACATCATTGTTGTGTAACTGAACACCAGCCGGGCTAAAACGAGTGCGCGACAAAGTTTTATCGCCGTAATGTGATATGATTTCTCATAGACTACGTATTATTTGTAGGTATTTCTTATCTATGTCTGCAAGGTATGATATACTTTGGGACAAAGATTTCTGAAAATGAATATATTTATTATTATAAGACCTACTTTTTTTAATTATATGGGCCTGTAACAAAATAGATATAAAAGAGTTCCAGAGATACAAACATGTTTGGAAATGTGTGTTTTTTTTTGGTTTTCATTCACGTTTGCTATCTGACAAGGGTTTTTTTCGTCTTGTCTTGTATTTTGCTCGTTATTATAAAATAAAATAATACTTGACAAAAACATGATTTTACAAATATCACTTATAAATTTATACTACGGATCCCTACATGCGTGTGCGCACACACTTATCAGGTTTTTATCTCCAAACGACACAAGTACCGAGATAAAATATTTAACGTTAATGGCATTATTTTAGATATATTATTTTGACAAAAAAACAATGCTAATTATTAACTTTGTAAACGACTATTACTACAAACGTATTAAACGAAGAGATTTTCACAGGCTTTTATTAGCTTCACCTGTAACTAACTATGAACTATTAGAAAAATCTTAAAGTTAAATTTGACCCACTTTCCGGTTTTCGATTGAGCTGTTTTACAGACTTGTTTAGTTTCGATGACAATGCATGGTTAGCTAAGTGGTGTCATTCTAAATCCAATATGGCGGACTCCTAAAGATCGCGGTATCAAATGATAGTGTTTGCTGAGAAGAATACGAGAAATATAATGATGTCACTCTAAAGCGTGTTTGTTATTAACTATAATATTTATTTAAACATGAGACGGTATAGAAAATCTGCATCTACAAAGGTGTGGTCAAACCAAGCGGATTGGAGAGCAAACCTGATTGTTGGATTGACAGAGGGCTTGGACAGATCATCATCGGCCTAGCCTTTTCCGTTATTTTACATGAAACGACTGCCTATCTGACCTGCACAACCCAGTAACTGGGTAATACGATACCCCTTGATAAGACTGGATGTCAGTCTTTTGGCTCCTGACTACTCGTAACGACTGTCAAAGATCTACAAATGACAGCCGGGACCAACGGTCTAACGTGCTCTCCGAGGCATGGAAAGGAAGGGCTTTGACAGACAATGTACTAAAATGTATATCATAGACTCATGGACCAACTTGTGAGTGTTTTTGGGTTGGAACCTTGAACTTTGTTACTTTACTGCGCTTTGATAACCCACACTATTCTCAAACTCCTCGCAAATATGCATGAAATAAATGTACTTAACTACACTTTTTTTGCGAAAAAAAACATCTAAGGAAATTTTCGTTCTAAGGTCGATTTGAGTTAATTAAATGAAAAGGGTTTGGGTAAAAATGGCATGATTTTTAAGTCTGCGGCCACTAATAAAAAATATTTCATTAGTAAGAACACAATAAGACATTCGTTTTCTTCTATGAACAATTAGGTACTTCCAAAATGCATCGGAGCCGAGATATACAGGATGAATTTTTCAAGTGGGTGGAAGGCCAAATCCTAACCTATATAACCGCTATTTCTCAAAAACCTTTGAGAAATAGCGAAAAACACTCAAGGAGTCACGAGCCTGATTTTGATAAAAACTAAAACTGATACTGAGACTGAGATTCTAGCTTCATCAGAAAATAATACTTTATTCCAGTCCTCCAGAGTCCATGGAGCACAGTTTCGAGCAAACTGAAGTCGAGCAACACGGTGCTGACGGAGTAATTTAACTTTCTTCAAGTAGGGCTATTATTTTACCGGTCCTTATCGCTTTATAACTCAAATCAAAAAATGTAAAAAGAAAGATTAATTTGTTTAATTTGCAGAAAATTACCAAAGAGTTTTAAAATTTTAGTAATCAGTAAAAATACACTTCTGGACACATCTATTGGCCCACCTTGTATTTTCAGTTTCGTTTGGTCCTAGCTAAAATTTTATATAAGGTCGAGCAAAAAGTTTTTATGCAGTTTTGAACCTTGCACATTCACAATTTCATTCAATAGTCTTTTTTTGAATTTCGAACACAGAATTTAAAGAAACAAAAGACAATTTGGAGCCTGTTTGTTAATATCAAACAATCGAATACTAAGAAAACTTGGTTTTATTGGTTTACTTGGATTTAATTCTTGAAAAAGTGATTGATATCTTTGGTTTTGCAACAAACATTACTTATTCTTAACATTAAGGTGAGGTTCTATCAATAATCTATGGATACTTCACCTGAAGTCGCCGCCCAAGCTGTGGCACTTATTCAGGCCGGACACAGCCAAAGAAACGTGAGTGCTCAACTTAATTTAAGTCGATCTGCGGTCTGAAATGTTTATCGGAGGTACCTAGAGACTGGCGGCTTTGTTCGTCGCCAAGGAAGGCCACGATCTCGGGTCACAACTGAAAGGCAGGATCGATTCATCATGACGACCAGCTTGAGAAATCGTCACCTTACCTCCATTGAGATACAAAACCAACTTCGCGACTTCCACGGAGTATCTGTGAGCGCTCGAACTGTTCGGAGAAGGTTAAAAGAACGCGATATGGTACCACACAAGCCAGCTAATGGGCCCAAACTAACGCGAGCCCACCGAACAGCGCGCCTTCATTTCGCACGCAGTCATTTAAATTGGACACAGCAAGATTGGAGCCGTGTACTCTTTTCTGATGAGTTTAAAATTGTGTTACATGGCAATGATGGAAGGAAGAAGGTCTACCGACGTAAGGGAGAGCGTTTTGCACAATGCTGCTTTGAAGAAAGGGTTGCTTATGGCGGTGGCTCATGGACTGTCTGGGGCGGTATATCCGCGAGCGGCAAAACTCAACTTGAGGTTGTTACAGGACCACGGCTGCCAACATTAAATGCTGAAAGGTACATTCGTGAGTGCTTAAAACCTCACGTGATACCATACGCGGACTATGTGGGCCCAAAATTCCTTTTTATGCATGATAATGCAAGAGCCCATGCGGCCGGCATCGTCAGGGAATATCTTCGGGATGTGAACATCACAGTTATGGACTGGCCAGCCAGAAGCCCAGACATGAACCCCATTGAGCACATGTGGGACGAGCTAAAAAGACGTGTTAGGGCTCGTCAGCCAGTTGCCCAGACGATGCAGGAGTTGAAAACTGCCATAGAAGAGGAATGGGAGATGATCCCTCAAAATTTCATAGAGCGGTTGATAAACTCTATGCCTAATAGTATGAGAACTGTGGTAGATGCCCATGGAGGCAACACGCGTTATTAAATTAAACCTTTATTTGATAAAACATGTTTTTTATTCAAAAATCAATTGCCTTTAACAAGGCGCATATCCGACTTGTTAGGCGTAGCTCCATGTCGTATGGTATTCTGAATTCAAATTTAAAACAATACGATCGAAAAAGATGGTAAAATGTATCAGGTTTAAAACTGCATCATCAGTTTTTGTTCAATCTAGCAATCATATTTCGGTAGGGGCCATCGAAACCTAAACTCTAAGGTGGGCCAATAGATGTGTCCAGAAGTGTATATTTTCAGCAATTCGCGCCATTAGTAAAGCAATTTTACAATTATGTACAATAATCAATATTTTTCTTTTGTTAATTTCAAAATTTAAATTTGGAACCTATAGAATCATGCCAGGATGCTTCAAATGACATGCCAATGTATTGTCAAATTAATAAAACCTCTTTCCTGTTCTGCTCTATTGAAGTAAAGAAAAAAATCTAAAGTGCCCAATATTTAGCAAAAGAGTTTATTTAGAATTTTGCTAAGTCCTTTGATCACCTTGGAATATTCCAATTTAAAGTTTACTTTCAATTAGTAGGAAACTTGAAGCGAGTGATTCATCCCAGAGGCGGCAGCGACTGTGAGCGAGGGATAATAATAAATACAACGCGTTTTTACGTGTAATGATAGTTTTATTGCACAGGTGCTGGTTTTATGGTATATTCAAAAATAATCGTAAAGGTACGGACAGTTATAGTTTTGCAACCAAAATAACGTGGAACTGAGGCAAAAACCAGTTATCATCTGCGTAGCCTTTTCCCTAATATGTTGAGGTCGGCTTCCAGTCTAACCGGATGCGGCTCCACAAAAAACTAACTATAAACGGTATAATGCAAATTCAGAAAACCAATTTTATTTTCTTTATCATTACATATTTACATTATTTACACTACAAATATATCTAAAATAATAATAAAATATGCACAAATATCAAAATTACAGGGCGTC
Organism: Cerastis rubricosa; assembly: GCA_949152445.1. Lineage (NCBI taxonomy): Eukaryota > Metazoa > Arthropoda > Insecta > Lepidoptera > Noctuidae > Cerastis > Cerastis rubricosa. Next base: position 15,422,384 of record OX424523.1, on the reverse strand, counting down.
AAAAAATTCGTCCACATCGCTGTCAACAGGAAAAGTGCCCAGAACGCTGGCCGCATTGCCACGTTGGATGGCAATGCTGATTCTTTGGGCAAAAAAAAGGCCAGCCTTCTGGTCACGTGAAGAGTCGACCAACCGTTTAGCGATATCTCGATACAGAAGGTGGGCACTCGGGCCCCATGGCCCTAGTGTTTCAACCCCAAACGGCTCAAACACATAATTACCAATTAAGTTATTGTATTTGCGCCGTTTAAGGTTTTCAGCACCTGCAGCAGCAGCCCCAGCGCAGCTCACCGTGCTAGGAAGATGGGATGGCGCAAGGGTGTCGACGCAAGTCGCATCCCACACCAAAGGCCTACCCAACTTCCATGGCATTATGGTCATGCCATCTGGTCTCTTCCCATCGACGCGTGCCAAGCCATTGGGTTCTAAGACAGCTGGCACCCCGGCGGTAGCATGAGCACGACGAATAAGATCATTAATGCTAGCGTGCCGCGCTATCCGACCTGCACTCTTACTGCAGGAAAGGCCATGGTGTCCGAGGCCGTCGACCTTCACCACATCAACAGCGATGTGGAGCCCCGCAAGGAGCGCCCAATCGCAGACATGCAGCGAGCCGGAATGTTGTGTCACCTAGCATAGTGCCTATGTTAGGTGACGGTAGTGCCTGAAGCCAGAGACCCAACACTTAAAAAACATATTTACAAATAAATAATAATTTCCTAATGACAGTTGCCGTCAGAGAGGAGCGGCGCAGTCGCGCTGACGACCTGGAACGCCGCGCTGACCACGCCGTCATTCTAGTGGAGCCCGGGGCAATGCTTCGCGAAGGGGTGTCGCGTTGCGACCGAACTTCTGGCTGTGTGGTTTTTCTCTTCTCATAAGCAGAATTATATTAGTTTTTTGGGTTTTGTCTTGTGGCAACGGCTGTCAAACACTCTATTGAGAAATAGTTTGAAACTAGCCGGCGCGCTTGAAAATCTATAAGAATTTAAAGCAGATGGTATTTTACTCGTCTCCCTACATGGGAGGAGCTAGATCTTCAATTGTAATTAATTAATAATCTTATTATATTTGTTTTTTGGTTTTTGTCTTGTGACAACGGCTGTCAAAGTCCATAAACCCTTGGTAGATGAAATTGGACTCCAATTTTATTATTTTAAAATCACTGTTTCGGATGGTTAGTGATCGTTACACAAGCATTACTTACTTAAATCGAGTAAAAAAAACTTTTCAAACGTTTTCTTAACTTGTGTAACTTTATTAAAAAGATTTTGCAGTGTAAAAAACTGAAACATTGTCAGTCCCAGTTCTTGTTTCCATTAGGGATAGGCAGACACTACGGAACACAACCTGCACGATCGTTTCATACTATTTTTGCTTAGTTTTTCGTTCATACATCTGCCCCCGTATTCACAAACGCTCGGATTCAATTTCGATTCGGAAAGTCGTATGTCTATCTCGCTCGCTTTCGTAATGCCAAAATAAGATAGACATACGACTTATCGAATCGAAATTGAATCCAACCGTTTGCGAATAGCGGGCCTGGTCGTACAAGCACGTCTGTTGCGAGTATCTTTTGGAAAACACATTACCAACAAGGTCAGCGAACCTATATCTTTCTAGGGCGACCTCACATCTGTCCTGTAAATAATATGTTATTCACCACACTTGCACGTAAACAGTATCTAAACATACAGGTTAACTTGGCCGTAATGTCCCAAATAAAACCCTCGGGCTTTCTTTTTACCATGAAACCCTAGGGCGGTAAGTAATTTTTTTTTTATTCTTACCACAGCACATAGGTCATGCCAGTTCAAGCAAGGAGTTTACACGCAATTGAAAAATTGTCTTAAAATGTTATGTAAACAGGAATTTCATTGCAATCTCGCTACATTTTACTTAAATACTCAACTATTGTTCTAATCGATAGATTTTTGTATCAAAATGTCTAAATTATTTTAATATTTTTTTACACCCCGTCATGGCTGTTTACCTACGTAAGGTTTTGCCCTTATCGTTTCTGAACGAAACATTTGTATAATCTGTGGTGTGGGCAAAAAGCCCGCCATTCGCTTAAAAAAGTTCACGTATTTCGTAATAATAGTTGTACTGACTTGTGTATTAAACCCGTAATTCATAATTATTGACTCGCAAATGTGATGAAAAACATTGTATGTTTCACGGGCGGTACGGGAATACGAACCTCGACTCAGAAAGCCCTCAGTTTTCGACTTCGGGCTTCTACTAGAGCCTCGGTCGTAATTCCTTACTTACCGCCCACAATGTACTATTACATAGTCGCCTTTCGTAAAGCCTTTAGTTAAAAATAAGTTCTATGTAACAACATCTCTATTTCTTGACTCAACAACTGAACTGAAATGAAGTTGAAGAGAGGTTCCATGTGTGAGCATGGAACATTCTCAATTAGGGTGTATTAGTAGTAGTAGTAGTATTAGTGATAGGAGCTTGTTGTCTGGTAATGGCACAGGAGTTTTGGGGCTCACTCCGGATGCTCATTTAAACTAGTTAGTAAGACAACAGAAGATACCAGTAACTTTATACCTTCTGGCTATCAAATAGCTAAATGTAAAAAAAGGGGCTCAGCAGAATTCCTTGCAATTATTCCATCAAAACATTCAAGGTTTCTCTTCAAAGCAATTAGAGATTGAATTATTTTTAGAAAAAACAAAGTTTGAGATTGTTTGTTTCACTGAACATTGGTTAAAAGACTATGAAATGCTAATTAATTACGCCAATTACAGTGTGGGCAGTTGCTTTAACAGAAAATCTAAGATGCGTGGGGGTTCATTAATCTTAGTTAAAAATTATATTAAATTTAAGTTGCGGAACGATATTGTTGATCTATCGGTTGAGCATAATATTGAACTGTCTTGTGTTGAGCTGGATAAGCATATAATAGTGTGCGTTTACAGACCCCCAAATTATCAAAACTACTCCATATTTGAGTCAGTAATGGAAGATGCTTTATCAAAACTTGCAACCGGTAAAAAATCACTGGTTATCGGTGGTGACTTTAATATTAATATTTTAGACAAAAATTCTAATAGCAGTAGATTATTACATATTTTTAAATCATTTAATTTGTTAAACGTGTTTTCAGAACCAACCCGAATTACTACAAATACTGGTACATGTAATGATAATGTTTTTTGTTCCTGCGACTACTTAGATAAATCCATTGTTAATTACCTCCCTTCTGATCACAGTGGGCAAACCGTTGTTTTCGAGTCCTACACACCATTACAAAAAATCCAGATAAACTCTAGACAAATAAAACCCAGCAATTTAAATAAATTTAATAATAACTTAATTAGTAATTTAGGCATTCCGGGCCATGTTATTGAAAATGTAAATCAATTTTATGAGGAATTCTTTTCAGTGGTTAACGTAGAGTTCAATAATACATTAAAAATGAAAACTAAATCTATTTACCCTAAATTTATGTTCAGTGACTGGGCAACTAAGGGTATTAGGATAAGTAGGGAGCGGTTGTTTGAGTTGTACGGCCTTAAGCCTTACATCAACTCGGAAACTTTCAATAAATATATTGCAACTTATTCAAAAATCTTTAAAAACACTTGCAAGGTAGCTAAAGCCTTATTTATTAGCAACAAGATTAACTCTGCCGATAACAAAATAAAGACGGTTTGGAAAATTATTAATAGTGAAACAAATAGAAATAAAAAATATAATAATGATATCAGACTAAAGACTTCACATGGTCTTCTCAGTTCTAAAAACGAAGTAGCTCAAGAATTTGTAGATTTTTTTACCAATATCCCGCTTAAAACTACCGAAACCTTAAAGTCCTCACCCTTGCTTTCCATTGACTTATTAAAAGAGAACGTTTCAGCCTGTCCGATTGAGTTTCAATTTAAGCATATAAACCCCATAACAGTCATTAAAGCTTTTAAGGAAATCAAAATCAAATTAACCTAAGATCTATGGGGAATCTCTGTTAAAGTTTGTTAAGCCATTATCGACACTATAGCACCGTACTTAGCCTTAATTTTCAATTTGTGTGTGGACCAGGGAGTCTTCCCAGACCTTATGAAATACAGCAAGGCAATACCACTTTTCAAATCTGGGAACAGTAAAGAGACCAATAACTATAGACCCGTTTCCGTGTTGCCGGTTTTGAAAAAAGTAATGCTTAATCAAATGCTCACCCACTTTAACACCAATAAAATCTTACATGACAAACAGTATGGTTTCACCAAAGGACGTTGTACGACTGACGCCGGTGTCACTTTATTAAAACATATATATACTGCGTGGGAAGAGGCACATGATGCCATAGGAATCTTCTGTGACCTCTCGAAGGCATTTGATTGCGTAAATCACGAAACCCTGCTCTTGAAACTTAAGCATTACGGTTTAGGGAAACTTGCGCTCAGTTTAGTAAAATCGTATTTGAATGATAGACAGCAGCAAGTACAAGTAAATGGTGTAAATTCAATGGGTTTAAAAATAAAAATGGGTGTACCACAAGGTTCAATATTGGGTCCTTTCCTCTTTTTAGTATATACCAGGCCCCTCAGAAAGTATTGCGAAAAAAAGTTTTTATATATGGGAGACTGGCCAGTTATTATGTTTTTCGAAAATATGATTATTTATAAGTAAAAATAAGTAAGTTCCAATTTCAAAATTTCCCTCCACATTTTTTGCGAGTTAATTCAAAGTATTGTGTCTCACTGAAATATGGATCTGCGCCGGGAACATTTTAGAGCTATGATTTTATACGATTTCAAGTGTCGCCTGAAACCGGATGAATCGTACGATAGACTTCAAATGGCATTCATGGATGAAGGCCCTTCCAAGGCAACCGTGTATCGTTGGTATAACGAATTCAAGCGCGGTCGACCAACTTTGGGGGATGACGAAAGAAGCGGTCGCCCTTTGACGGCTGTTACCGAAGAAAACGTGCTAGCAGTGAAAAATTTAATCCAAGACAATAGGCGAATTACATATCAGGAGATTCAACACATATTGAAGATTGGATCGGGAAGCGTTCACGAGATTCTACACAGCCATCTTCGCGTGAGGAGGATAGTATCACGCTGGGTGCCGCACAACCTCACCGATGCTCAGAAGCAGGCCCGGGTGGAATGGTGCCGTGATATGCTTAACAAATTTGAAGCAGGCTCGTCTCGGCGTGTTTACGACATCGTTACAGGTGATGAGTCCTGGATTTATCAATACGACCCAGAAACCAAGCGCCAGACGACTGTTTGGGTGTTTCAAAATGAGCCAACGCCTACCCAAGTGAAGCGATCTAGAAGCGGGGGTAAGATTTTGATCGCTAGCTTTTTTAATTTGACTGGCCACTTGGTATCAATTCCCTTACGGGATCAAAGAAGCATTAATGCCGAATGGTATACTTCCAAATGTTTGCCAGAAGTTTTCTCTGTTATAAGCAACAAGCGACCAAACACAGGGCTCCGCGGGCTACTGCTCCACCACGACAATGCACCTGCGCACACCGCACTCAAAACGAGGGACTTCCTGGACAGCACGCCAGTCAAACTCCTGGGTCACCCTCCTTACAGCCCTGATCTAGCACCGTGTGACTTCTTTTTATTCCCAAAAATAAAAAATCAGCTCAAAGGGATACAATTTTCGTCGCCGGAAGATGCGCTGGCTGGGTTCGAGCAGGCTGTAAACGAGGTGTCTGCGGCGGACTGGAAAAAGTGTTTTGAAAACTGGTTTAGGCGCATGAATCTTTGTATAGAGGCTGGTGGAAAGTACTTTGAAAAGATTTAATAAAAATATATGTACGTATAGAACAATTTTTTTTAGTTTCGCAAAACTTTCTGAGTGTCCCACGTATTAATGACCTACCCCATTTGTTTAATAACCATCCACAAATGGTGTTGTTTGCTGACGACACTTCTTTAATATTTAGAATAAACAGACGTGCCACAAACCTCAACGACGTAAATAACGCTCTAATGCAGGTCCATAACTGGTTTACCGCTAATAATTTAGTATTAAATGGGAAAAAAACTAAGTGCATAAGATTTACTCTACCAAATGTCAAATGTAGTGATTGTGACATAGCATTAAATCAAGAGAAACTTGAATTTGTCGATGAAACTGTTTTCTTGGGGATCACGCTCGACTCAAGGCTAAAATGGGGTTCTCATTTAACATCTCTTGCAGGACGGCTGAGTTCAGCAGCATATGCTGTCAGGAAAATCCGTTAATTTACTGATGTAGATACCGCGAGGCTAGTGTATTTTAGTTATTTTCATAGCATTATGTCATACGGTATTTTAATATGGGGACGGGCTGCAGACATCGAGTCTATATTTATTCTGCAGAAAAGAGCTATCAGAGCCATATATAATCTACGTAGGCGCGATTCTCTAAGAGATCTGTTTAAGGAAATTAACATCATGACGGTACCTTGTCAATACATCTATGAAAATATCATGTACTATGGGCCAAACTTAAGCATGCTCAGTTAAGAAAATAGTTCTGCGAAAGCGCAGATAGTGACAAACCACGCCCCTTCCTTGCTCCACCCAATTAGAGACAATACATATTTGTGTGAGTGCAGTAAGTGCGTGCGACAAAAAATATCAACAAACATTAGCCAGTGCCAATTTGCATCTCGCTAATTGTTCACGCTACCTGTTTTCATCCCAATTTTATTTTACGACCTGTTTATTTCTATCGGACTGATTGCCTGCCCAACTGTGACCTTTGCTTTGTATACCGGACTGTGATCGTGGAACTCTTTTTGACCCTTGCTCGTATCCTGGACTGTGTATCGTGCGTGACTACTGCGGGCTGTGTTTTGTCAATAACCATGACAACCCGAAACCTTAATGCAGAAGAAAGGAATGAAATCATTGTCTTGCATCGACAAGGATTGAATATATCCCAAATTGCGCTGGAGTTAAATCTACAAGTAAGTTATTTTTTGTTTTTATCCAGAGAGAGATAATAGAAATAAAAGAAATGCGTGTTGGTTTCCTTTACTGAGCTATATTTTTATTGTTTGCATTATTATATAGATCTTTTTTTTTTCTTCTGTTACCGTAATTCACAGTCCCAATGAAAAGTGATTGTTTCGCGAGCCGACGCCATCGTCGCCGTTGGCCCGAGAACAGAGCTTGACATATTAAATTGTGGGTTAAAAACAAATTTTTAATAATTCATATTATATTTGAATGCCTAAAAAAAACCTACATGCATTTTTTTATATTTCTTATATTTTTTTTTGTTGTTATTACAAATTTTATTCTAACGAAAGCGTGTCTTATTGAGTTTTTGTGTAAAAGAAATACACAAATATATCCATAATTGCTTACTGCAAAAATTTTTCATGTCAAATCTCTACCTCGAGTCTCTAAATACTCGTAGTATAAGCAAAATCGCTGTTTCTGTCTATTCTGTGTGTCTAAACAATGCAACGGATTTTGATATGGTTTTTACTCTCATTTAGAGAATTTCTTTTGGAAGGTTTTTATGCATGCAAATTATTATAGAGCAAAGCCGAGAATTTTAGAGATTTGTAAGACCCGTGCGAAGTCGAAGTAGATCGCTAGTTTATGATAAATATGAATAAAATAAATAACATATAATTTTGAAAAAATTAAATAAGAAAAAACTTTTATATATTCAAAATATTTTTAGGTTTTGTTTTTTTTCCTTTCTTTTTTTTTAAATATCGGCGCGTTCAAAGACATTGTTTGGACATTTTATGACCCGATAACAAATCTTTCAACACTTAAACAATGGCTCTTCATTTTAAGTCATCACTGCATTTTGAAATTGAGTTATCGCACTTAGGTCGTTAACAATAATGCACAAATTTGCTTGGGAGAGTTTTACACAATATTGGAATCTACTACAATGCCATTGTTAAATATCTGTTTGTGGTCTACTACCCATATAAAATACAGATAACAATGTTTATACCTAAAATAGATTTTAAAAAAATTAGGGTTTATTTGTTACCAACTTAATCCTTTTGCACACTGCTAGTAATGTGTTTTTATTCCTATTCGAAGCTAATTGTTCCTTTTTTACAGAGAACCACAGTGCGCCGTTGGGTGCGTAGATACGAAGAAGGAGAAAGTCTAACTCAACGCGTTCGTGCACCTCGACCTCGGGCTATAAACGAAGGGCAATTAGCCAATATGCTAGCTACATTTCAAGAAAGCCCATTTACACCTACTCGCAATTTCGCGCAAGAATTTGATGTGTCAATGCAAACTATTCGGAACGAGTTGCATAGAGCTGGAGTCCATCACAGACGTCCTGCAAAAAAAATTATTTTGACTGAGGAACAAAAAGCTGCTCGCGTACGATTCGCTCGGGACTACAGAGACTTCGATTTTTCTTACGCCATATTTTCCGATGAAAAGAGCTTTAGGTCTAGCCAACAAGGTCGTCGGAATTTATGGCGTATAGATAACACAAGATACGAACCTCGAAATGTTATCCCAAATGCAGAATCAGGACGAGTGGTCGTGAATATGTGGGGCTGGATGAGTGCTGCTGGACCAGGCGAGCTTGCTTTCATACCGGGGAGGGCAAATGGCCACACATATAAAGATGTGCTTGAAAATATTATGTTACCAACTGTGCGCACGGTGTATCCAGAAATGGAGGTGCCAGAGTTTTATTTTTTTCAAGATAATTGCCCGATACACCGTGCGCTAGTTGTTCGAGAGTGGTTGCGAGACCAACCACAAATTAAATCAGTGCCATGGCCCTCCCGATCGCCAGACTTAAACCCCATTGAAAATTTATGGGGTTTTATGGTCCAGAAATGGGATAATAGGGCAGAAAGAACTAAGGAAGCACTTGTCACCCATTGCGAACAAGCTTGGGATACATTAAGGGGTTCAGATTTGTGCGAAGTCCTGGTTAGGTCCATGCGTAGCCGGTGCGATGCAGTTATAGACGCTGGAGGAGCAGCGACAAAGTATTAATAATTTAATTTAAACATTCAGGTGGCCCAAATATTGACGTTAAAAAAATTGATTTGTAATCCTTGGTAGTTTTCGAGTTGTAATATTTTTTTTAATCTCTTGATTCTTGATAATTGTTACGAAATCCACTTTAAAAAACTTTATTTTCTATTATGCAATTTTTGTTGTTTAGAAGAATCCTCTATATATATAAAATTATTATCTTTCTAACATTAGGAGAGACAAAAATTTTGATCGATAAGAAAGAATTTATGTTCGAATGATACAGAATCGAAACTTTTACTTCAAACATTTTTTAAATATTACCATTTATTAAACTAGAAATTAGCAAAGCAACTTGAATGTAAAGAGGCGTGTAAAAGATATAGAATTTTTTAAAGCGGTATGCTTAAATGTTTTCAAAAGATTTAAAAAAATATATAACTCGTAACAATCAAGAATCCGTAGAGTATTTTTGACGACGCTTGGGCATGGGAAACCTAATTTATTAGTTTATGACGTCACTATTGGAACCAGCACATAAAAAAATATATTATTCACTCTGAAATTTTAATGGTTGTTTCTCCGCGACAGAATGATTTGCCCTCAGTTAAGTAGTACTTTCAAAACATAGAACAAACTTTAAATATTAAAGATGTTTTTGTTTCCAAATAATAATAAAAAATCATCATTATAATATTAATTGGTTCGAGAGAGATCACTTTTGAGTTTTTTTTTAATCACATTTCATTTTTTTTTTTTATATGGATTTTACTATCAAGATAATATAATTTCTCTGCAGGAAAAAATCATTTAAATTTCACGGTGGTGTCACTTTGATGTGTTTTTTTACACCCTATATTTTAGTATATTATTTCAATCATTCTAACTCGTATTATTCTAATTCATTAATAATATTGCTATAATTTTATTTTGTTTAATGATTGTGCCAGTTATTTTGAAGTCGTCCTGTATAATCAATATAAATAAATGGGTACTAATAATATAGTAAATCTGAAGATTTGTTTGTTTAATCGCGCTGATGAATGGAACTAACAGTGTTATTGTATATGATAGCCAGATTTAGGAAGAATATAATAAACAACGTGTTCCATAAATGCCTGTTCATATTTAACACACACACACTACGTCTATACACATATATATCAAAATAAACTATATTAAGTTTTCGATAACTTTACGAAATATATCGAAATAATGGATGAGGCAAAGAAACACCAAAATTCAGTAGAGTTCGATATGGGAATTAGGCTCTCTATCAGATACCTGATAGGTGATTATCACCTTTAAATATGACCACGCCTTTTTTGGAACACGTTGTAAATATCACGCTCATCACGGAGCAATAACCAAAAACGCGGGGAAACCGCGCGTGACAGCTAGTAATTGATAAATAATATAATAAAGTAAGTGTAATGTATAATATTATATGGTATGTTAAAATAACGTGTGTGTAATAAATAATAAAGGATATTATATAATTTTGAAAAATATGTTTCATACTTTTGTGTTAATAATTAGGTAATAATATTGTTGTATTATTTATTAATAGCTAACAAGACAAATGTTTTTCGCGCGGTAGTGGCGCATTATTTCTTATGTGTAGGTATATATGATATAATAATATATATATAGGTAATAGATATAAGTGTAATAATAGTAAGTTATTCATGATCTCCAAATTTTGATTATTCTTAAGTTAGAACTTTTATACTGTTATGTCTAGAATTCTTTTAATCCTATTAAAACTTGATCTCATAAAACAGGTCTTCATCTCTCCTACCCTTTTACTGTGCCCTACAGGGTCCATAATGATCTCAATTATAAAGTGTTACCATCTAAGAATACTTATGGAAAAGCAATAAAGATATTGACTATTGTATTTATTTTTTGTTTTTAGTGTTTTACACTTACCAACTTGTTTTTATTTTGCTTTTGTATACAATTTTTCTTAAGTTGTGTGCGTCATTTTCGTGTAAATAAACAGTTTTTCTTTATTTTTATTTTCTTGCTATGTAATTTTTTCAATATATATCTGTAATGTTTTCTTGGACAATCTTGAAAAGATGCATAAAAACAAAATAAATTATAATTTAAATTGTTGTTTTTTTTCCTGTCCTAAGTGAATTTTAAACAACCCCCAAGCAACCAGTGCATATATTGGACTAAGACTAAGTTTAAAACAAAAATCTCTTATTAAAACCTCTCATTTAGATGAAAATATTTAATAACTGCCTATTATAAATAATAATTAAAAAATACTAAATAAACACTTTAGTACCTATATAGGTAGGATTTCCAATATTTTCTAATAGAGTTAGTTACAGATGAAACTAATAAAAGCGTGTTAATAAAATACCTAATTCTAAACAGTTTTTACTGGTGTTTTTTATTAGACAATATTTGTTTTCAATTCTCCGGTAATAAATGCTCTGTAAGAATAGAATTTTCAAGCGAATAACATTATTATAATAAAACATAAACATATAATAAAACAGTACCCCGCGGCCCGCCGAAACGCGTCTCAAAAACTGCTGTACTACTGATTTTCGGGGGATTTTACCAATATACAGAGTTCATGAGAAAGATTTAGGTGTATAGGTAGTATTTATATTATATTAAAGAAAAACCGAACGTTTTAGTGATTTATAACACCCGTGCAAAGCTGGGGTGAGTCACTAGTAGTTATACATATCTTAGTATGAAATATTTTTTTTTTGTGAACTTTGATAATAGTTAAATAATACTAAATAACACATTTTCTAAATCAAACATAATATATTATTATGAGTACGAAATAACTTCTTGTCAACAATGATTTATAAAAGAGCTCACGCGGGGCATATCTTAGTTTGAAAACGAAACGACAATTAGGATTTGTGACCATTGAAAATATATTTCACAAAACAAGGGACACAGCTTACTAATGTGCGCCCCTGCACACTAGTGAGAGTGTCCACTTCTACACATCATTGTATTACGACGAACACAACTAAAATTCGCTTCCTATTGGTCAAAACGCATGCATACGGTGATCGAGTCGAGAGTCGTGCTATGCGATTATCGCCTTAGAGGTGAGCATGCGAAAGTTTGCTCGATAGTACGTTAGGAAATATCTGTATTTATTTAGTAAAAGAAGTGACCGGCACCACTATAATACTAGAAACAGGGACCAACTGGTTCAGCCAGGTTTCAGGCTAGCTAAAGTAGACTCATCTTTCATGGGCTACTGTTTAAAATGTTACAACAAAATACCTCCCCCCATTCTACAACTGAATGAAACGAAATTTAAATCTTGCATAAAGCGCACACTATGTAGGCAAGCATATTATAAGTTGGGGGATTACATTGATGATAAAAATGCTTGGCTCAATGCTGGTCCTGCTCCACAACCATAGGGGCTATCAAATTACCATGTGAAGTTACTGTGGATGCTGCAGAAGATTGTATAAATATCTTTGCTTTGTATAGATTCAATCTCTTAGTATTATATAATTGCATAGCACATGTGTGAAAACTATGTACTGTAAAGCCACCATTTGCTGAGTACCTACATCTTACACTGACGCGAATTTACCCTGGCGGTTGAGTAAATGTCATGCTCACTTAAATGTCACGCTGATGGCGGCGGGTGTGTCGGGTCATTTAGTTCCCTTCAATATGGTTGAGTTGAATGATGGCTGATACATGCGTCATGTTCGTGAACGGGCGCTGTCAGTTTTGCCTGGTCATCTCTCAGCTGCCACGGTTTATTTTAATTATTTTATTATTAACTTTATTTTCAAATTATTGATTTCGTCTTTTACTCTGGACGCTCTTAACTTGCCCGTATTTCTACATCGTTCTCACATACTAGTAATTCTCAACACGATTGATGTAACCAAGATTTTGTAACATATTTTGATTTAAAAGAGTGTCCATGGAGTTTCTTGCCCATTCTTCTCCATAGAGATCTACGCTTTGGAATGGGCAACTACAGTACTTTCACAAGTTATTATGTCTTGTGACTGGGACTGTAGCTTCGCGTTCTTCTTTTTTGTTCTTTGACTTTCAAAAGTGCCTGTAATGGTCTAATTGAAATAAATGCTTTGAATTTGAATTTGAATTTGTTACAAGGTATATTCAGCATCACTAACTAATAGTTAATATGTTTTATTTAATTAACCATTTTTATAATTCCATAATTATGTGCTTATACAAAGTATAATGCTGTGACTGTGGCAGATGTCACAGCATAGAACTTTCAGCAGAAGCTTTAAATTACCTAACTTTAAACGATTGTTTATCGTTTTACCAGGTATTCTCTCGCTGATAAACTCCGAGGGTGGGCGTGAGTGTAGAGCCAAGCGAGGAACACCGATGCCAGGCGAGCGCTCCCATATACACACTCGCACTTTAGCACTCGCCCTGCCTCGGAGTGAATCGGTGAGAGTGTACGTACGAACAGCCACGAAAATGGTGGACTCTCGGCGAGGCACTAGGACGCAGGACGAGTGTGAGGTACATCACTGCGCCACAATCCTCTATTGCTCGTCGCCTCAGTACGAGTACCTATACCAGTTATAGATATAATCGCAAGATCTTTGTTTCACTAACGCAAGAAATTTCTTTAGTTCTATGACAAACGATTTATAATATTTTCGACAATATGAGTACACAAGGAAAGAGAAAGCTTCAAAAATCTTTTGAGAATTACCAATTTTATTGGGTCAGTATAGAAAATGAGGCCAATAAGTCATCCGTTATTAAATTGGGTCAATACAGCTACAGGTAATTCTGGGACCAAGGATGAACTTCTCACCTATGTCTATTTAAGTATAAAAGTAAGAAAAAATATTTTAGACTTAATCCCAGTATTTAACTGTTTAATTTTGTTTATATTATTTAAGTAATATTATTATGTCCTTTATTAATTTTTCTTCTCATTTTTTTATATTTTTACATATTTCTTATAAATAATATTATTATTTAAGTTGTCTGAGTAGGGAAAACAAAAAGGATGTTATTGGTCTGAGATTACGAGATGAGAAGATACGTCTGTTTTAATAAAGATGATGTTGGTGCCGCCTGTTTGTTACAAAGTTACTGGGACCTATTGAAGAAGATTGGATAAGACTGACACTGGCTAATGACTGTCACTCTAGTGGAGTGACGTTAGGTTGAGGTGGTGGCTGCCATCAGACTTATATATCCGTTTGATATACTAATTGTTGTGGTAGGTCATGAACAGGAGCCGCGTCGTCCGAGTCCCACGAGGAACTGCTATATTATTCCGGCTCAATCCTGGTGATATTGAAGTAGCTGGCCCATCTTGCCCCGATAAGGATGGAACCACGTGTGCACCCATCTGAGCTACTACATCCTGCTCTAAGGACCGTGGTCACGTTCCAAAACGTCTCAAGCGACCAAGACCTGATGAACATCGAAAACGACTGGCCTAAGTAAATAAAACCGTTTTTCTTGTAAAAGTTAGACTTTCAGTTAAATATCTTTCTTCTGTTTATAATATCTGTCTGTACTTCAACTAATGGAGGTCAACGCACAGTTATAAGCACTGCATCAGCATCGCCTTAACACGACCCGTTTGAGAGTCTTGAATGAAATTCCGTACTGCAAAGCACACTTATAACACTGGAAGTGTGAACATTCATGCTGAACGCGCGGTGACTTGGGTCTGCGGCGGGCGCGACGGCGGAGGCCGACGGTGGCCCCATTGACGAGCAATCCGTTGTATCGCAAACCATGGACGAGGATTTGGTATTATTTTTATTAGATAGTCCGATCCATAGATCGGACTATCTAATAAAAATCAGATGGTGGGTACGTAATACATACAGCAGACGCAGAGTGCTGCGGTATAACCTAATTGAAGTGTTTCATATATCATATTGAGCTAACTCACAATAAAACCTAAAAGTAACTTATAAAATAAGAACAACAGATTCATTGGTGTATACAGTTGACAGCACGTTAAGCTTCACAATACGGTGCGAAAACCATTGCTGTCACAAACGGGTCAAAAAGAACACCGCTCCCCCAGGGGGGGGGGCTGTTCTTTTTGAACTATTTCAATTTTTCAATGTCATGTCGAGGTCATAGGTGACGCGAACCCATCGCTAAAATCGAACAAATTATGCGCGCTTAGGCGCTCATGGCAGTCGCGAGTCGCGTCCGCCTGAGTCACTTCAGTGTGGCCACAAGCGGCTGTTTCATATGTTTGTTATTTCGCGCCCGCCGTGCGTCGCCATCGCGCTAGGCCTGCAGAGTGGACGCACACTAACTACAAAGCTACGAATTGGTGCAGTCTTTATATGGTGCAGTATGATCTTAAATAAAAAAATGGTAAGTGTAGGTGTCTAACATGGGAGTCAGCGGGTCTTGAGCGGTAATACTTTAATAGAGCATTATGACCGATTGTGCAGTTGTGTTTTTCAGTTTTAAGTGGAGAGGCCGAATCTATAAACGCAAGGTTGGTCGTGTTTGCGTGTTACCTTTTTTGTGCGTTTGCCGCTCCATCGAGCGGGAAACTTCCAGGTTGGTTTGTGACATCTAGGTGAGAACCGAGGATGAGCCTACATACATTGGCGGGTTATAGGCTGATGATGTAGGTATGTTATACTTTTCAAACAAAACGAATAAGTATAAATAGTGAAGCCATTAAATCTGCTATTAAAGTTGCGCCTTCAAAAATTAAACACCTTTGAAGTTATATGACAGTTATACTGAACAGAGTTCTACTATCTTTAAGAATAGTTTACTACGATAGGAATGCTGAAAATCATCATCACGTGTTACTTATGGCATTCATCTCTCAATTTATTTAAATTCTCCGATATATTGTACATTTATAAGAAGTTTTGTCTCCAATGTCAATCATAATGTTTTGGTATATGACGACGGAGACGGTACGGCGAGTAGATTTTTTATCAAATGGTGATTGCTGCCGATAATGAATCAATTAACTAAATTGAACGTCCTTAATCGTCGCTATCCCCGTCGGCGACAAAGAGGCCGGCAGAATGTCACTCATCTCTCAGGGTGACACAAATTCTCGTCACCTGTCTATGAAGTAACGAAGCTAAATAAATGATTACATATATGTAACAATCATAAATCTTTGACAAGGCTACGTCAACATATATTTTTTTTCGTATTGATTCCTACTAAAGTTCCTCCTACAATTTATATGTCAATAAATATGACGAATTGCGAGATGCTCCCCGTTAAATTATGCGTAACATGGAAGAAGAAAACCTGGCATAATATAAATTTATAAGCCAACAGCTGCTTTCTAGCAAACTGTGAAAGAGATGAAAATAGATTAGTTTACTGATACGATAAAGTAAGAAGAGAGATAACTATAAAATACAAATTATTTGTGTGTTAACCACTCAACGCGGCGTTTTAGGAAGCGGTGTTGAATTTGTGTCATTGCCAAGATTACGGGAATACGGGTTTTAACGTCATGATGTTCGGGATAAACGCGGAATCGCGTGTCATAATTTATTAGAGTTGGGAATCCTGCATTTTGTAAGTACTTGTATAATTTGTCAAAGCTGAATCGCTGACAGTATTAGCTACGGGCACGTGAACTCGTACGAGTAGTACATAAACCTTGGAATAAGCTAACATACCCTAATGATACAAATTGTTTTAATATGAACAAATCACATCACTTTCTATATAATATTCTGTAAACTGTAGATAACTGTTTTTTTTTTAAAGACGAATGTGCTTATCTACCAAAAAAGGGTTATCGCAAAAGCGAATTACACTACAAATGAAAAATATGTCTAGGTTTTGGGTAATCTTAACAAGGGTACGACACGATAACAATATCTTGTCTTCTCAGAAGAATCTGAGAAGACTTTACTTAAAGATACATAAATAATAACATGTAAAGAAAGTCTTAGCTTATGATTGAGTCAAAGTGCGATTCTTAGATATGTACTTCATAATCTCATCATCTGCCTAGCCTTTATCAAATTATGTTAGGGTCCCCTAGTCTATCAGACGCTGCTGAATATATCTGTACTTATTTTACATAGAGCAACTGTCTATCTAACCTCCACAACCCAGTTACGATACCCTTTGGTAAGACTGGCTGTCAGAATTTCGAGCCACTGAAAAGTAATGACTGTGAAATATCTGCAAACGACAGACGGGACCAAACGGCTTACACTGTTTTTTTTTAGTATCGTTACGTTGTTGTTGTTTTTGTTACCCATCCACGGAATGACCTAATCCTGGGGCTCTTATTTAGCCACGAGCCCCTATTTGTCAAAATAAAAACATATGTTCATGTTTGTTACGGTCGCTGGAGCGAAGTTCAAAGTGATATTTATATAGAAAATATCACTTTACTTAATTTTTAATACTGAGAAACGAAGCTTCTTCAAAATACAGATGCCCATATAATTTGTGTTTTATTATTACAGTGCAATTACATTATTTAATTGTTAGTTTTCTGCGATCAAAAGGCGGCCAGAGACAAAGCGGCAAAAAACAAACAAGTGCGGTAGATGAGTTTTCTAGTACAGACAGGGTCAAGCTACCCGAAACTGTCAAATTTTCCCAATCAACCTTGAACCGTATTCTTTAGCAATAAGGTTGAAAATCTATTAAAGAAATTTAACATTTTTGCAGCTTGTACAAGTTTAATCATGTTAACCTTGTTAGCATTTTCTTGACTAAAAGGAGTAATATGATTAGCCATAAATAATGATGACAACATTTAACAAAGGGGTACCCTCTTTTTCTTAAACGAATAAATAGTAGGAATACTGCTCATGGACATGGGCAGTATTCCTACCCTCACCTATGGAGCGCAAACATGGTCACTTACAAACCGTCAGTAGTCCGCAGCTGGTTTCTGCCAACGAGCTATGTAGCGAAGTATACTGAGTGTCAAACTTACGGACCGCATTAGAAACTCCATACTTTGCTTCAAAACCCAAATAGTTGACGCTGGTCTTACAGCTGTTAGGTTGCATTCGATCTGGGTTGGTCACATCTGCCACATGTCGGAGTAGCTAAGGGGTAAAATAACCACTCTTTGCAACAAATTAGCAAGAAACGACAACGCAGCAGGCCCAGAAGGAGATGCCGGGATGAGATGGAGTTTTTCTCACAGCATTGGCCTACAATCGCATTCGATCGCGAAAAATGGAAGAAGGGAACGGAGGCCTTAACCCTGCTGTGGGACAATATAGGCTCATTTTAAATAATAATAATACCTATCCAGATCTGGGAATCATAATAGCTATCCGGACGTTTGTAATAATTATTCATAGACATAGTAAACGATTTAGCAAAATGAGTCCTATGTATGGATCATAGATGGGGGCTTTTGGTAGTTTTAGCCATACGAAACAGCTTGAGTTATGCACGTCTGCTAGTAGTTTTAGATCCTGTGCACACATTATCTCATGCCCAAGACTGGGGAGTGTTATTAAAAAAAAAAATAAGTTCTGAAGATTTTGCCCGAGGTTAATTATTATATCCTCAAACAACCTCGAGAGGACCGCCATTGGTTCTGGGGTAGCGTGTTCGTTGAACATAACCTGAGGTTAGTCCAAGTTTACCCTGAGACCAATGCGTATCGAAGAATTAACTGGGTCATCAATCATTGTCTGCAAATCGTGCTGCGATTCAGCCAGTATGACGATCTCACCATGTCTAGGCCCTAATAAGAAATTTTCAATAGCTCCCCACCTCCGCAGTCTATCCGCTCATGGCAAGTCACAACCCAAGGGCCACGAAACAAAGCCTTGTATCGTTTTGTCACTTCAAAAGTCAGGAGTGAAAACAAATTGAACCTTATTTACGCAACTATTACGTTGATATTTAATTTTGTTTAAATGAACATAACTTTACGGTTCTTGACGCCTGTAGCCACGCTCTATACGATATTTTTGTGGCTCAGGCATAAGCCAATTGCGTAAACTCCCGCCTAAATGTAGACAACGTTGTCCTTCATCCTTACTTGTGTATTATTGTTGACTCAGCACTAAAATCCGTGACGTATGGCTACGGAAAACATGGAGCAAAGACTTGTTTGTAGTTGTAAGACTTGAAAATAAAGGTTGGACGACATTTTTCTTAGTTTTCTTGAGAAGATACAATGGATTTTATCATCCCCTTACGTCCGTGGTGGATTCTTGGCATTCTCTAACACTCGATTTACGTAAGCCGGAAAAGCAACTGACTTGCAATTTCTTACTGCATAAATAAGTAACTTTTCAGGGAATTGTAGTCTTGGAATTGTAGACTTGAAAATTAAGGTTGAAAGGATCTGTTTAATATATTTTCTTGTAAAAGTACAAGATCATCCCCATTCAATTACTGTCCGTGGTGGATTATTGACATTCTTAATCACTGAGTTTAGGTTAGCCGGAAAAACAATTGAGTTGCAATTTCTAAGTGCAAAAAAAAAACACTTTTAAGTGTTTTTTTATTTACAAAAATGCTAAGTTTTATTTTTTGCTTGATATTATTATATAAGAAAAGGGCTCTGTTAATAATAACTAGTTTAGTCACATTCAATTACGTAAATCCAGAGACTGATGGCTCTAGGGCTCCGATTTGCTCAGGCTGTTTTGATTCCATTGGATTTCTCAGCTGTGACAAAATAAAAACCACTGATATTCTTGTCACCTTTTTGTTGAGAGAAATCGGGACACCTTCTTTTCCCGTTATTTTCGCCTCGTTTAAACATTCAACTGTTAAGGACAGTTTCTCTAGGTCCGCCAAACTATTATTGGGCTTTCTGGGATAACTCAGTAGCAGCCCGAATTGCCTCGATCTCTATTATACATGGTGACATGTACGAGTATATTATATGCAAAATCTTTGTCTACCAACTTATATTCCCCCGTTATCGTGGTCAACAGAGCCACTGCTGAGCGGGGATCGATTCCCGGGTCGGGCAAAAAGTGCTATTGCGTTTTTTCCATTAGGAATTTCTTAGTAATTATTTTCCACTAGCTGATCCTCGCATGCGTTGCAATGCACTTGTTCTTACCCACTACTTACTTACTTCCTACTTACCTACCCACATAATACTAAAACTTATCTACCTACCTACCTACTATCTACCTACTACCTACCTAAACCACGTTCAGGTGGTTATTCTGATTTACTGACAAACTTAAAGAACCAAAAAAAACTGTGTTTATTAAAAATAAATTAGCTACCGTAATTTAAATTTATTATTTATGTATTTTGTTACAACCTCCTGAATTTTGACGTGAATGCAAAACAACACCTTGTGTTAGATATTTATTATAAGCATAGATCGGAGTAGGTAGATTGAATTAGGGTCATTGATCCGAAACGTATAAATTGATATGGACATTCCTCCGGAATTAGTTGACTTGATTGAAATTTAAGTGAAACAATTTATAAAAAGTTATGGCCGTAAAAAGGCTAAAAAAAATGCTTCGTTCGGAATTCGATTGTTTTTATTATTCAAAAGATAAATAATAAATTAATTTAGTATTGATACCTTCCTTTAAATTTTGTATTGAGTAGTAATAATATCACAAATATAGTTAAAGTTGGTACATTAACAATATTTTATTGAATCTGGAATTACCAGAATTACTTTCTGGAAAAATGGCTTATCCATGTTATTCTTTCTAAGTTCATTTATGATACAAGTACCAAAAATCAATCTACCTACTCCGATCACGATTATAAGATAGATGGATAGAATAGACAGAAGAATATATAAGATATATAAACTAAACTAATAATATATAATATTATTATTATAATTATAATTATAATAATAATAATCCTTCTAGATAAAGTAAATAAAGTCACACACCTCATAGATATAGCAGTTCCCAACACACATAACTTACAAAAAACAATAGGTGAGAAAATTAGTAAATATGCAGAATTGAAAGAAGAGGTGACCAGAATCTGGAGACAAGAAAAAGTGTACGTAGTACCCATAGTAGTCTCCACCACGGGTGTTATACCCAAACACCTCCACCATAGCCTCAAATTAATAGACCTCAAAGACTCAATTTACATTACACTCCAAAAAGCCGCGATTTTAAACACCTGCAGAATAGTAAGGAAGTTTATGCAAATCGAGGAAAATGAAATTTCTCCTCACAACTCACACACACACACGCTACGTTGACTTGGTTAAGGCCCGTTAGCGTAGCTTAAACTAGCCAAAGAGCTAAGAAACAGAACTTGTTTTCCAAAATAATAATAATGAACCGACTGTCAACGTTTCGGCCCAACGGTTATCGGATCAGGTGCGGGTCATCCAACGCAATCACATGTTGGACGACGCCGCACTTGATAGGCTGCGCTCAGAGGTACTGAGCAACCGTATCATCTTAACTTCTTCACAAACCACGACACAAACAAGTTTTACTAATGATGCCATACCACCGCGGCCCAATTTTACTAGTGTAGAGGAAGATGATAGGGTTGCCACGGTAAGTAGCCAGTGCAACGACCAATTGAGGAGTGCTCTGGAAGATGCGCTTCGCGAGTATCGATCCACTCCTACCGAACTTAGACCACGATTACCACGGTTACCCATGCATAAGAAAAATAGGGCGCTGGTGTGTGCCTTAGACTCGCAACTCAAAAATATATTTGAGCATAGCGAGAACCTCGTTGATACGCACTCGATCTTGTATTGTGGGGCTGTAGCGGCTTGTCGTTTAGCTAACGTCAAATTCCCAAATTGTGACGTAGCTACTCGACCAAAACCAGCCGTACCAGCTTGGCAACGCAGGATCGAGTGCCGTATCGACGGGGCCAGGGTACTCATCGGCAAACTATACTGCTTCAGGGAGGGCAACACACGACCACGTGTGATGCGCTTTGTGAGGCGGGCATTCTTGGGGACTGGAATCAGTCCTCAAGAATACATGTCCCGAGTCACAGAGCGCATCGACTTCCTGAAGCAGAAAGTTTATGCATGGGCGAACCGTATTCGGCGGTATAAGCGCAGGGTTGATCGGTACTCCCAGAATCGCATGTTCCGGAGCGATGAGAGGTGGGTATACAGAGATTGGGAGCGACCCGAACAAAATGTGACAGACGTATGCCGTCCAGATGATGCTGCCACTAGTTCATTCTGGCGCAACATCTGGTCGGTGCCCGTCTGTCATACTGAAGCTGACTGGATGCGAGATGTCGAGCGAATGTGTGAATCTATCCCAGAAATGGATGAAATTCTAATAACGCCGTTAGATGTAGCCAGAGCAGTTCGTCCGTTACCGAACTGGAAGTCTCCGGGACCGGACGGACTGCACAACTTCTGGCTTAAATGGCTGAGTAGTTCACACATTCGCCTGGCATCTCAATTCCAGTCATGCTTAGAGTCTGGGTCGCTACCAGAGTTTCTAACAACGGGTGTAACCCACCTGCTTCATAAGTCAGGTAGTCCTGCGGAACCCAAGAATTATAGACCGATCACGTGTTTGGCGACGGTTTATAAACTTCTTACATCCATTTTGAGAGTGAAAATTACCAGACACATCGATAGTAATTCCATTATGTCGGCCTCTCAAAATGGATGTAGGAACGGGTCCCGTGGTACTAAGGAGCTACTCCTCATCGACATGGCCATTAGCCAACAGGTTCGTCGATCTCGCAAGGATCTGTCGACATGTTGGATAGATTACAAGAAGGCCTACGACTCTGTGCCACATACATGGCTCATGAGGGTGCTGGAGTTGTACAAGATTGATGCAACTCTACGCGCCTTCCTTGAGTCGTGTATGAGGCAGTGGAGGACGGTCCTTCGATATCCAGGATGTCGACAGATCCAGGGGAACGATGAGCCTGTATGGATTAAACGGGGAATATTTCAGGGCGACAGTCTGAGTCCTCTTTGGTTCTGTCTAGCCCTGAATCCTCTAAGCACATTGCTGGAGGATTCAGGTCTAGGCTACCGGTTGAGGAGAGGTGGTCAGGTCATATCTCACCTTCTTTACATGGATGATCTGAAACTCTTTGCCCCCAGCAAATTGCAACTGATGGAGCTACTGAAAGTAACTGAAAATTTTAGTAGCGCCATCAGGATGGAATTTGGTGTGGACAAATGTGCAGTCATGTATGTAAAGCGAGGGGAGATTATGGAATCTGAGGGACTTCAGCTCTCTGACTCCATACACCTAAGATCCCTTTCCTCATTCGAAAACTATAAGTATTTGGGTATGTCGGAAGCGTTAGGCATTGACGTAGCTGACATGAAGCAATCGTTGAGGGAGCGCTTCTTTGGTCGCCTGAAGAAGGTACTAAATAGCCTTCTTTCGGGCGGGAACAAGGTGCGCGCCATCAACGGTTGGGTCATGCCGGTTTTAATGTACTCTTTCGGCATACTCAAATGGACTCAAACCGAACTGGACGCCCTGGATAGGAGAGTTCGTACACTGCTGACCGCAAACCGGATGCATCACCCACGATCATCGGTGATGAGACTGTACATCCCGCGGAAGTGCGGGGGTCGAGGCTTTTTAAACGCGAAGACCCTCCACAACCGCGAGGTGTGCAGCCTCAGAGAATATTTTTTAAAAACAGAGGTGGGTATGCACCGAGATGTGGTCGCAGTGGACAAGGCACTCACCCCGCTGTCCATGGCTAAAGAGAACTGGCGCAAACCTGTAATACTGACTACCGATGACCGCAAGGAAATATGGCAAGGCAAGGTTCTTCACGGACGATTTTACCAGGCTCTTCATGGGCCCGATGTAGATTTTCTAGCGTCCGTGTCCTGGTTACGTTTCGGCGACCTCTTTGGGGAAACTGAAGGTTTTGTCTGTGCGATTATGGACGAAGTTATGCTGACGAACAACTACCGGAAACATATTATGAAGGACGGGACGGTGGACGTGTGTCGGGCATGCCACCGTCCGGGTGAGTCCATCAGACATATTATTTCTGGTTGTTCTCGTCTGGCTAACGGCGAGTACTTGCACAGGCACAACCAAGTGGCCAGGATTATTCACCAGCAACTTGCCTTGAAATATAAACTTGTGGAATCTGAGGTACCGTACTACAAGTATGTGCCCGACCCAGTTCTCGAGAAAGACCATGTCACGCTGTACTGGGATCGGCCTATCATTACTGACAGGACTATTGTTGCCAATAAGCCTGACATAGTGGTGATAGACCGATCAGCGCGCCGCGCAATGATAGTCGATGTTACCATCCCACATGACGAAAACCTCGTGAAAGCTGAGAAAGAGAAACAGATAAAATATCTCGACTTGGCTCACGAGGTTGTCGATATGTGGAATGTGGACTCGGCTATCATTGTGCCGATTGTCGTAACGGCCAATGGCCTTATGGCCAAGAGCCTCGACGAACATCTGTCGAAGCTCTTACTTGGCAGTTGGATCAAGAGCCAGATTCAGAAGGCGGTACTCCTCGATACGGCCCGCATTGTGAGGAGGTTCCTGTCTCTGCAGCCCTAACCACCGGTAGCTTGGACCCTGCTCCCGACACCGGCGGAAAAACCTATTTTTTATATTTTTAAATGTTTTTTTATTCTTTATGTTTTTTAAGAAATATTTAAAAATGTAATTAATAAGATGAAAAAATGAATAAAGGTATAATAATAACATCTATTATATGTTACCATCTAATCACGTGGGGGGCGGACACAACCATCTAATCACGTGGGGGGCGGACACACGAAGGAGAGCCCCCTAAACAACCACACGTCCTGATTGACCATCTAATCACGTGGGGGGCGGACACACGAAGGAGAAATTACTGGCGTGGCTAACGTGGCTCTGGAAACCCACTTTAAAATGGAGACTCGTTCAAAGAGAAAACGTATAGGACCGCTGCCCGGGGGCGATCGCCGGGGCGCACCTGGAGCTGACGCTGGGTGTCTCAGCATGCGAACCGTCAGCGGTGAGGAGTTGAACAGGCGGGCTCCCACCGACAAAGGTACTACAGCCGAAATCATTGACGATGGGGACAGACTGACGGACAGGACAGACACCCCTGTAGAACCGTATAGTCCAAGCACAGTTTCATACACACCTTCTAGGCAATCATCACCATCCTTACCATCGTCACCTACACCATTATCACCCCCCATTATTAGTTTAAATGCTGTTTCACCTACTCCGACCTTGAGTGCTGCGCGGGGGGTATCTACCTTTTTGCCCGCGTCCACCAAGGCTGGAAAAGCAAGAGTTCGCATGAAATGGAGCAAAGAAGTAAACACATTTATCATGCGAACCTACCTACACATCACTAAATTAGAGACTGACATGACCACATACAGACAAAAACTGCATGAACTTTTCACGCGTCGATATCCAGAGACTACTGTTTCTGAGCAAAGGATTTCAGATCAAAGAAGAACTATCGTTAGGAATAAACTGCTCTCACTAGAAGAAATAGATAGGTTAAAAGAAGAAGTGCGCATACAATTACACGTAGAATCAGTAAATGTTGAAGACACTAATAATATCGTAGTAACACAAAACACAATAGAAAACACTCAACAAGAACAACCACAGGCGAATGATCAATCAGAACCTTACACACAATCTCAACCAAACTATCACCTATCATCACAGACATATTCACAAATCACGCATACATCCACACAAACCGAAAATGTGACCATAATGTTAGAAAACGACATTGAGGTTCTAGCAAATATAAATCAAAATCCGCCCACAGATACGCGTATACAAGAAATACACGATAAATTTAAAACAGCTCTCACTCAATATTCGGGGATGGACCCGACAGCGCGACCAAAACTACCTAAACTCAGGTACACACCAAAACTTGTTCAGCTCGTTAATTTATTTAATAAGAATATTCTCACTCAGTATATAAGCGAAGAAACTCAACTCATAGACGTACATACCCTGGTATATTGCACAGCATTAGTTATTTCCGAAGAACTCAATTTTAAAATCACAGAATACACAGGCAATAATAGACAATCAAATGTTAGCAAACCTGCATGGCAGCAGAGGCTTGAAAAAGATATAGAAAAACTTAGAGCAGATTGTGGTAGACTAACCCAATATATAAACAACAATAGGTCAAACAAAGTAGTCAAAAGAGTAGAAATAATTTTCAAAAACATGACTGTCCATACTAGACACGAAAAGCATAACAGTAGACCAGAAGAATTCTTAGATACAATAAAACAGAAATTGGCCCTAAAAGTCCACAGGTTGAGAAGATATAAAAAAGCACAAGAACGTAAAAATGATAACTCTTTGTTTGCTACAAACGAAAAGAACTTTTACAGAAAATTACAGAAGCCACAAACTCACACCGACACACCGACAACTGAAAGCAACATAGAACTACCAACAACGGAGCAACTAGAAACTTTTTGGGCTGGCATATGGGAAGAACAAGTGCATCATAAGGAAACATCTGAATGGATTCAAGACGAAGAAGGTAAATGGAGTTCACTTGAAGAAATGGAATTCATTGAGTTATCTGAGTCTGATATAAGTTGTGTTACAGAGAGACTACACAATTGGAAATCCCCTGGTATTGACAAAATACACAATTATTGGTATAAAAAACTGGAGTCATTGCACGGCATTTTAGCTAAAAACCTAACTGAAATTATTTTAGGAAAACAAAACATTCCAGAATTCATTGCTACAGGAATAACTTACATGTTGCCAAAAACCCAATACTCACCACAGCCATCCCAATACAGACCGATTACATGCCTACCCACAATATACAAGATCTTAACGTCAGTAATTACTACAAAAATCAATAAACACATAGAATATCACAACATAATAGCAGAGGAACAAAAAGGATGCAGGCGAGGACACATGGGATGTAAGGAGCAACTAGTCATAGATTCGATCATACACAAACACGCGTCCACAAAAAATAGAAATTTACACTGCACCTATATAGATTACAAAAAAGCGTTTGATAGCATTCCACACTCTTGGCTTATTAAAATATTACATATATATAAAATAAACCCAAAAATAATAGAATTCTTGCAAAATATTATGACCCGATGGAAAACCACGCTTCAATTAAATTATCGCGAAAACGCTGTCACAACTCGCCAGATTGCTATAAAAAAAGGTATTTATCAGGGAGACTCCCTGAGCCCTTTATGGTTCTGCCTCGCATTAAACCCCCTATCCCATCTACTACAGCGTTGTCAGGCTGGATATTGCCTTAAACAAACAACAGAAGAAACCACGATCTCTCATCTTATTTATATGGACGACATTAAATTATACGCAAAAACAGAAAAAGAGATGAAAAAGCTAATAGATATAACTACCGAATTTAGCAAAGACATAAATATGCAGTTTGGACTAGATAAATGTAAAACAGTACATATAATAAGAGGTAAAATTAAACCTGGTGACTATGCAATTAACACTAATGACACAATTACAGCTATGGAATCCACCGATTTATATAAATATTTAGGATACAGGCAGCTCAAAGGATTAGATCACACAACAATTAAACAAACATTGAACACAGAATACAAGAGGAGGGTGGTCGCAGTATGTAAAACTCAACTCTCCGGAAAACATTTGATAAAGGCATTGAACACTTACGCGATCCCAATACTAACATACTCGTTTGGAGTGATCAAATGGTCAAAAACTGACATCCAACAAATAGAGAGAACAACACGCACCACACTTACTAAACACAATAATCTACACCCTAAATCTGCAATAGAAAGGCTAACTATCAAACGGCAAAACGGAGGGAGAGGCCTTATCGATATCCATCATCTGTGGCAGAAACAAATAACTAGGTTAAAAACATTCTTTCACAGTAAATCTCACACAAGTGACATACATAAAGCTATAGTAATGAACGACAACAGCTACACCCCACTAAACCTAAGCGATCAGACAGATACTCGAAACACCAACAACGAAAACCCACAAAAACAAAAGTTAGAAGATTGGAAGAAGAAAGTGTTGCACGGACGGCATCCCCATGATCTCGAACAATCTCATATAGACACAATAGCGTCAAATAAATGGCTTAAAATTGGTTCTTTATTCCCGGAAACTGAGGGCTTTATTATTGCGATACAAGATCAGGTCATAAATACTAAAAATTACAGGAAATTCATCATAAAAGACCCCACGATAACTAACGATAAATTCCGCAAATGTCACAGTCAACCAGAAACCATCCAACACATCACAGGAGCTTGCACAACACTCACACAAACAGATTATACTCACAGGCATAATCAGGTAGCAAATATCATCCATCAAAACCTAGCACTCAAACATAAGCTCATTCAAGACATAAACACACCTTATTACAAGTACGTACCACAACCATTTTTAGAAAATACCACCCACAAGCTCTTTTACGATCGCGGCATTTTAACCGACAGGACCATTCACTACAATAGACCAGATATAATCCTTCTAGATAAAGTAAATAAAGTTACACACCTCATAGATATAGCAGTTCCCAACACACATAACTTACAAAAAACAATAGGTGAGAAAATTAGTAAATATGCAGAATTGAAAGAAGAGGTGACCAGAATCTGGAGACAAGAAAAAGTGTACGTAGTACCCATAGTAGTCTCCACCACGGGTGTTATACCCAAACACCTCCACCATAGCCTCAAATTAATAGACCTCAAAGACTCAATTTACATTACACTCCAAAAAGCCGCGATTTTAAACACCTGCAGAATAGTAAGGAAGTTTATGCAAATCGAGGAAAATGAAATTTCTCCTCACAACCCACACACACACACGCTACGTTGACTTGGTTAAGGCCCGTTAGCGTAGCTTAAACTAGCCAAAGAGCTAAGAAACAGAACCTGTTTTTCCAAATAATAATAATAATAATAATATTATAAAGAGGAAAGATTTGATTGTTTGTTTGTTTGTTTGTTTGCATTGAATACGCTCCGAAACTACTGAACCGATTTGAAAAATTCTTTCACTGTTGGGAAGCTACACTATCCGCGGGTGACATAGGCTATATTATATTTTCAAAAAAATTAGGGATCCTTACTAAAACTGCAATTATGTAACCCAAGGTGTATAAAAATTACCTAAAATATTCTTTACATCGCGTGCGCTGCGAAAACTATTGATGATAGAATAAAATAATGTATTACGACTTTGCAGAACACATCATTATTTACAAAAAATGCCGCGACAGCATATGTCTAACTATTATAGTTATGCCACAATAAGTGTTCTTTTATTTAAAAAAAAAATATTTTAATGCCGCCGTTAGAAAAGACTGTATTTGTATCTTGGTATAATCCTTATCAAAATCAATTACGTCATATTCAAGACTGCTTCAATACCTTTATATAACTTTTTGAATTATTCAATTCGGACATTCCATTCGAAAGATATCAGGAGTTTAAAAATGTAAGTATTAGAAAAAAGTTGCGTGGTTGCCGCTCACCCCGCTCAGCTGGCTAGGCATCACCTTATACGATGTAGGCGTCACTGGGGTACGGGCCGTACGGGAGGGGAATATTCAAACTTTGTTAATATTTTTTTTTTTAGTTCATCATCATTCGTCATTTCAGCCAAAAGACGTCCATTGCAGGACATAGACCTCCCCCAAGTGTCGCCATTGACATAAGGGGGGGGTTTTGACATAATCGCCACGCTTGGCAGGCGGGTTGGCGATCGCAGTACAGTTGTTACAAAAGCCCACAGAACGCTGCTGCCCATTCTCTGGCAAGTCCCTTATTCGCCTCTTACGACACCCACGGGAAGATATGGGATGGTGCTATTCTTTACGTCCGACACCATACAGAACCAGACACCATACAGAATTTCAAACCACAGAGTTTTTTTTAGTTACCTGACGCAAATTGAAGGGTTTTTAGGGTTCCGTAGCCAAATGGCAAAAAACGGAACCCTTATAGATTCGTCATGTCTGTCTGTCTGTCCGTCCGTATGTCACAGCCACTTTTTTCCGAAACTATAAGAACTATACTGTTGAAACTTGGTAAGTAGATGTATTCTCTGAACCGCATTCAGATTTTTACACAAAAATAGAAAAAAAAAACATAAATTTTGGGGTTCCCCATACATAGAACTGAAAACCAAATTGTTTTTTTAATCATACCCCTACGTGTGGGTTATCTATGGATAGGTCTTCAAAAATGATATTGAGGTTTCTAATATCATTTTTTTCTAAACTGAATAGTTTGCGCTAGAGCCACTTCCAAAGTGGTAAAATGTGTGCCCCCTCCCCCTCTAATTTCTAAAGTAAGAGGAGGAAAATTCTGAAAATATTTAGGATTGTAATTGTAGAACGTAAAAAAAACTATCAACGAAAATTGGTTTCAATAAGATATGATGTTTAGTTTTTGAGATATGGGACTTTTTCATAAACTGCAGCAGTAACTTTGTTTTTCATTAACATACTATGAAAAACCAATTTAGTTTTGCGGTTGAGTGGAAGTTTACCAACTAATACTATTAACTAATGAATGACAGTTCAAAATATTGTTTGGGGCTATGGAACCCTGTGTGCGAGTAAGACTCGCACTTGGCCGGTTTTTTATGTTTGTGTATTGTTAAATACCCGTGCGAAGCCGAGGCGGGCTGCTAGTATAAATATAAATAGATTTAAGCAACTGCCTTCTGCTTCGACAAAACGGGCATGATATAACAACACATGTACTAGTACGTCCTACTTTTGTTTCTTTGCCTTGGGAAAATCTTGGAAAAAACTCATCTTGTCGCCGAAGTGCCCCTTAGGTTAAGCGCTAAGTTAATATACGGCTCAAATGTATCGTAAATGGAGATTATGTAACGAGACCAAGACTGATATTGTGTAGTTACACACTTTTATGGTTCTTCTATGAGCATTCATAAAGGAAAGTGTATCACTTTGCTTCTAGTACATCATCTGTTTTTAAGGCGTGACGAAATTTATAAAAGTTTTGTGTAAATAAGAGTAAGGAAAGGGCTGCTTAGGTCGAAGAAGAACTCTTATCGTCATCATTTGCCTAGCCTTTCCCAAACTATCTTGGGGTCGGCTTCCAGTTTAACCGGATACAGCAGTGTATTTTACATGAGGCCACTGCCTATCTGACGTCCACAACCCGGGTACAACAAGGGGTAATACGATACCCCTTGGTAAGACTGGATTTCAGACTTTTAGCTTCTGACTACTCGTAACGACTGTCAAAGATCTACAAATGACAGCAGGGACCAACGGCTTAACGTGCTTTTCGAGGCACGGAGGAAACTCACAAAGTGTGTAAAAGTGCGTAAAATCTTTGCTCGCCCAAAAAAGATCGATTGCAAAAAAAAAATACGTGCCCACGGGATTCTATACTAAGAAAATGGATAAAGTCACCGAAAACAACGTGGTTATTTTTCACACTTATTTTCTTTGTCAAATTAGGTGTTCGTGTTTGTCCTGCTTTAATGAAAGGACAGGGGTTCTATTTTCGAGCTAAAATACTAATGAGAAATTCATTTGCTCTTAGGTTGTTGATCGTTAACTTTTAGGTTTTCAGGTAGGTTAATATAATATAAATGTTGAGTTCGATAGTCGACAGGTTATTGGCCATTTCCTACCGCTAGGTTGATCCTTGTGTGGCAAAATAATGTCGTAAAATAACTTGAAACTTTGTAGCAATGCTATTCTTTTATCTCCGCTTTGAAAATCTCAAGAAAATTCGCTATGTTTTATTAACAAAATAACTATAAATGTTGAAGTTTTATTTCATGCCCAAGGGAGAATAGGCCAGACATTTAAGAACTTTTCCATAAAACAGTACAATTTACACGATTCATAAAAATAACACACGCTCCCAAGCACCTTAATGATACGCACTGAAATGAGAGTACCTAATTCTTTTTGAAGTCGATTAATAAAACGAGCAGTAACAATCACATTCCAACGTTCATTCCATTCGCTAACACATTATTTTCTTAATAGCTCGTTTTCGATCAAATTCATGGCAAAAGCTTCATTCGTAATTCATTCAAGTTTTCCATCGTTTTTTCCGAGTAATTTGCCGGGATGGCACATCGGTCCATTACCCAATATTTAGCCACATCCGGTTAGAATGACAGCCACGAATTTGATTGATTCCCTTCTTTATGATGTAGCACTTTACCATCTAATATCGTGTAACTCCTGGAGTCTTAAGTTGAAGAACACGTTGAATAACTCAACAGATATCTTTGTAGGCATCGTTCTTAGCGAAAAGGTTTTTGACTCTTCTTTATAAAAGGGTATTTTTATGACCCATTTTTAAACTGATTAAAACTCTTTTTTTAACTTCGACGAACTGTTAAGGAATTATGTATTATGTTCTACGATAAGTGGTTGTTTTGCCTACACGTGTGTACATACTTTTCAAAGAAGTCGTCAAGACTTTGAAGGAAGTGTAAAAGTTGGCACATTTTGTTTTGTTTCATATTGTTTTCCTTTGTGGCGTAACATGTGAAAGTGAAAAGAGCGTCGGAATGAAAGGGCGATGGAATTGCTCATGTGTGTGATGACTTGTTCGCATTCCCTCCAACCCGCACATCAACCCTATTACCATAATTAATTGTATTACACCCGTAGTCGTAGTTGCCGACATGTGGCTACGAAACGTAAGGGTCAATAAAATAAAGGGGGTTCAATTTTTCAATCGGGCGGTAATTCAATTTCACTAGTAGTCAGCAACGCTGAAATAACACGGCTCACTTGTGCCTTTTAGCTTGGATTAAAACAATGAAATTGGAAAAGGAACCATTCGTGTGGACAATAATTATCCAAAGTCGGTCATTGGTCATACCGTTTGTTTCAGTGCCTTTCAATCAATCAAGTTGGTGGAAGCTAATATTGCCATGTTTAACTCTTAATTTGCCGAATCATGTCCGTTTAATGGCAATGGTATTTCTTCTTAAATCAGTTTCGATGGAATGCTGATATTGTACAGCTGTCGATTATAAATCCTAAATGTCGGTGCCGTAAGTATCAATATCGCGAATGTTCCCATTTATCTTCGGGGAG
The DNA here is from genome assembly GCA_949152445.1 of Cerastis rubricosa. Lineage (NCBI taxonomy): Eukaryota > Metazoa > Arthropoda > Insecta > Lepidoptera > Noctuidae > Cerastis > Cerastis rubricosa. Next base: position 15,389,415 of record OX424523.1, on the reverse strand, counting down.
AATGTTTATAGTGAGGCACGCATTCATAACAGAGCTTTGCTACTAATTTGTAAATGAGATCCTTGTTTTAGTGAAAATCTTTTTTTAGAGTAGAATGCTCGGTTCTTTTTTATAAAAAGCAGTACATAAATAAACGTTGAACACATGTTACCTGAAATATCATTGTACCTACGAATTCTTCGATTACATTCTTTACTTAAAATAAAGTCTACATATAACTTCATATAATTTTGCATTTTGTGGTGTGAAGAACATCAAAACAAGTGACAATCATTATCTTATTTATGTAATTGTGTTGTCGAGAATAAAACTTTGGACCGTTGATTGAATGAAATACAAAATAAAGAACGGCAAAGCGTATATCTTAAGAAACAGAACATAAACTAGCTTACTGAAGCCGATAAAAATCGTATAAATTTAAAGCTGGAGCTTAGAGTGTGACGATGAAGACCGTTTTATTTTTTCAAGCTCAGATTTCCCTTAATTGATGGCTTGGTAACATGAATTTTTATTTCTATGTTTTTCTACTCTTCACTATTTATTTTTGACATATTTTGTTGTTAGCCTTTGAGCATGTCATGATGTATTTGAAGATAACAACTTAATTTAGTCCTTCTACAATCTTTAATTAAAAATCTTTTGCCTAGAACTCGCCACGTGATTACGAGCATGTTTCAGGTTCGAGTGCAAGTCATGCCCGAGGTTTTCAGTTTATGAAAAATTCCAAAGAACCACTTTTTAATATAAGAAATCGACAAATTCCCAACAAAGTTAATTTTGGAAAAGGGTTGGTAGTTGATTAAGTGGATTTTCCTTATTTGATATTTTTTTAATTCCTCTTTTTCCCGTAGGTATATACATAAATCAGTTTTCATGTTACACCGTAGTGCTGTATTTTATTAAGGTATAATGAATAATACATTGGGGAACAATTTTTCATCAGAGATATTATTCAATGTCCTCGGAAGGAAATTAGGTTTTTTGTCAGGCTTTCTGAGTAATTCGTCTTTTACTTAATTATAATATGAAACTACGATAGTTGAAAGACTTACAGCTGCTTTTTATTTTGTATGCAAATTAAGTCAAAAAGGATTTTACCTTGGCCAGAGGCTAATCTTTTCCAGATGACAGCGGTGATGAGGAGTTTTTGATGCCATTTTTAGTGTATTGTTAATTTAATTTAAATTTGTTTATGTGTATGGTTGGGTTGAAAGGATTTATTTATATTAAGCTGAGAATTGGCAGCATTTGGAATTCAAATTTAATTAAGACATTTTGGTTCAGCTGGGGATATGGGGAGTATTGGAACAAACTCCCCAGCGCCAGATCTAGTAATCCAGATCTGTGTAACCAAGGCTCAAGTTTGAAAAATAACGTAACCAAACGTAACGTAACGTGATCCAAAATGATGAAAAAATCCTAATAACACTTTGCCCGATCGGAGAATCGGACCCAGGACCGACCAATGCGGCAACGATGCAGTTTCAACTAGATATGGTAGTGCTGATGCTTTGTTTACGGCCTAAGAGAACCAGCCGTGGACATCTTCCATGAGCGACTACAGTACTGGCAAGATATGGTAACCAGAGCTTAGGCAACATAAACTTTTCAGTAGCTTGTGTCAATTACATAAATTTACTACTGTACTTTTTTACCATCAGTCCTTTATTCATTTTATAACATATAATTTATATTTTTACAAAATTATATAAAAAACATTTATAAATATAAAAAATAGGAGTCCACTGGTATTGGGAACAGGGTCCGAGCTACCGGTGGTCAGGGCTCTTGAGAGAGGAACCTCCTAACAATACGCGCCGTGTCCAGAAGTACTGCTTTCTGAATCAAGCCCTTGATCCAGCTGCCAAGCGAAAGCCTACAAAGATGTTGGTCGAGGCTTTTGGCAATTAAGCCATAGCCCGACACGACTATCGGCACAATGACTGCTGTATTCACATCCCACATGTCGACAACCTCGCGAGCCAGATCTAGATATTTGAATTGCTTATTTTTCTCTGCTGTTACGAGGTTTTCGTCATGTGGGATCGTTATATCAACAATCATTGCGCGACGCTCCAATCGATCTATCACCACAATGCCAGGCTTATTGGCAACAATAGTCCTGTCAGTAACGATAGGTCGATCCCAATACAACGTGATATTACCATTATCGACAACTGGGTCGGGCGCATAATTTTAGTATGGCCCTTCTGATTCCACAAGGTTGTATTTCAAAGCAAGTTGCTGGTGGATAATCCTGGCAACGAGGTTGTGTCTATGCAAGTACTCTCCGTTAGCCAAACGAGAACACCCAGAAATAATGTGTTATTTCATCGATTCTCCCGGACGGTCGCATGCCCGACAAACGTCAATCGTCCCGTCCTTCATAATATGTTTCCGTTAGTTGTTCGTCAACATAACTTCGTCCATAATCGCACAGACAAAACCTTCAGTTTCCCCAAAGAGGTTGCTGAATCGTAGCCAGGACACGGACGCTAGAAAATCTACATCGGGGCCATGAAGAGCCCGGTAGAAGCACCCGTGAAGCCCTGCCATACCTCCCTGCGATCATTAGTGTCTAATACTACAGGCTTGCGCCAGTTCTCGTTAGCCAAGAAGAGCGGGGTAAGGCCTTTGTCCACTGAGACCACATCTCGGTGCATCCCCACGTCGGGTTCTAGGAAGTATTCCCTGAGACTGCATACCTCACGATTGTGCAGGGTCTTAGCATATAAGAAGCCACGATCCCCACAACTCCGCGGGTTATACAGTCTCATCACTGACGACCGTGGGTGATGAGACATCACCATCATTATTGTTATAAAACGCTACTTTGCAAAGCTCTTTGTCAGCAGTATTTTTGAAGAGGCCTATTTGTGGTTCTCTGCCTTTTCGCCGAAAATTGTTTGCCAGAATTTCACTCGCCAACCAAAGTTTCGCAGAATTTTATTTCGCCGAATGATCATATTGCCGACTTATCATATAATTTTGTTTTATTTCCCAACCTAACAGTTACCTACTGTACGTTTGGTCTGCTTTTCATAATGACACTTTTTTAAATGCCAACTTTTCCCCTGGCTCCACTCCCATGAAAAGGTAATGCATCGTTCTTGAGAAAAACCAACTCACCTCAAAAAAAAAATATTCGCCTAAACAGCGTAGTGGACGTAGCCCCGCTACGCGGGGCTCTTATTTCTGTCTGCAGGGTTTACAGTAACCTAACACGAAGGGGATGACGGGGTCTTAGTTCGCTTGCTTTGCTCGCTCGCTAGACCCCGCCATCCCATTCGAACCTAACATGTCCGAGTCGGAGTGGCCCAAGTCCAGAGCTCGCTTCGCTCGCTCTTGCATCCAAATTCTCCTGGTGGCAAAAGTAACATTGCCTATTGTACACACATACAATCAGTGGGGCTACATTGGGGATTTTTAGGTTGTTATAAAAACGGTATGTTTGACAAATGATAAATGTCCCAAACATTTTGTGTCATTATAATAATCAGCTTAACAATAATTCTGCCAAATGAAACATTGTCATACAAAAATTTGCTAATCGTTAGTTGTCAAAGTGAAACAACGGCGAAAAGTTGGTTGGCAAGTGAAAATCGGGCAAACAATTTTCGGCGAAAAGGCAGGACACCCCTAATTGTACATGAAACATTGGTAGATTTAGACAGCTAAAGTTCTACTGATACTGTGACCATCATAGTGCCATCAGCATAATCAACCTACATTCTCCGTGCTAGGACAAACTCTATCTTCCACTCAAGGACATCATATTGGGTCATTATTAAAGATTGGCCTAGAAAGACTTTAATTTTGCTTAAACTTCAAGTAAGTAATTAATTTGGGAATAAAACCTCCCTCTAATTTAAGAGCTTTATTTTGGAACTTAAAGATCATTCCGGGATTTTATTGGGAGGTATTATCTATTAGGTCAGATAGGCAGTCATTCCATGTACAATACTGGTATTCAGCTGTATCTGGTAGGACCTGAAGCATACCCCAAAAAAGTTGGGAAAAGGCTTGGCAGACGATGATGATGAGATTATGATATCTACATTCTTCTTACTTGCAGGCAAAGCAGCAAATAAAATCTACCTGGTCCATTTGTGTTCGTAACCCACTACGCGTTCCCAGAGCGGTTTGTGAATCACACTATGTTGGACCATCCCTTCATCTGTCCTTTATACTTTAAAAAACCGTGTCCGTGTTGACTATTTGTTTCGATTTCCCGATATTTCGGCGCTGTTGCAAACGCCATGATCACGGATAAACTGCAGTTATTACGGGTGGGTCTTTATGAGCAGACATACCTTGTTAAAACCGAAAAAGTGCCGTAAAAGTTCGCGAATGGACACAGTGAGCTTCGTGTGTCGGGAACAGAATCGAGTTGTGAGTGACAGTGTTGGTGGAATGGAGTGCAAAAACGAACAAGAAAGACCGATTTTTCTTCTCATAAACACCCATCCGCAATAACTTCAGTCTATCCATGATCATTGGGTTTGCAACAGCGCCGAAATATTGGGAACTCGAAACAAATAGTAAAATGTTAATAGTAAAAGTAGCTATGAAAAAAATTTGGAAATACATTTCCGTCTACCTAGCTTGTGTATTATATTTCTGAACTTTACAGCGTGTATCTATACTAATATTATAAAGCTGAAGAGTTTGTTTGTTTGTTTGCTTGAACGCGTTAATCTCAGGAACTACTGATCCGATTTGAAAAATTCTTTCAGTATTAGATATCCCATTTATCGAGGAAGGCTAAAGGCTATATATTATCACGCTATGCCAAACAGAAGCGGAGCAGAAATGAAAAATGTTTCAAACTCGGGGAAAATGTGACGCAGACGAAGTTGCGCGGGACAGCTATAGTTGAGAAATATGTCCAAATGTCCATCAAAGTAAACCAATTTCTACAATATTTTTATTTATGTACTGTTATTGTATTGATAATTATTGTAGAAATTCATAATGTTTGTCTCCACGACTAATGTAATCCAATGGCAATTTAAAACTCCAAAACTATGACAATTAGTGCACTTCACAACACTTCAACATTTTTTAAATGAATTATTACCTGTAAATTAGGGGAAGAAATCCAACAAAAAGTTCCACAATATTTAGTATATCCAATATCAATCACTGTTTTTGTTTAAATAACTTAATATTTGAGTTCAAACTGTTTGCTCGAGAACACGAAGTTGCACTACGCGTTCGTGGGTTTGGGCGGGCGGCGACCGCTGCTCTCTTCGGCGGCTACAAGAGAACTGAAAGCCCGATATCATTGGAAGCTCCCACTGTGATACTGAAATTACTGAAATTTACGATGCGTACTTCACTAGACACCGATATTTATTCAGGAAGTTTATTCGATAGATTTGTATCATTCGTCAAGGTTATGTGATACTCATTTCTTTGCCGTTTGGACACAATTGAAGACGCTTGTCCGTCACACAGGCGACAGTGCGGAAAGTCGGGTTTCACGCAACGTCTGCCGTTATTTTGGATATTAATTCCAGGAACGCTAAGGTTGACGAGCGAGCGATTTTCGACCCTGGTAAACATAAAATTTCCTGATGATGACTGCATTTTCCTATTTCATAAATACGCTGTATATTTTTCTAAAAAACATCAATTTGAAATTCGCATATTTTAAATTAGTTTATGAATAGTTTTCGTCCGTTTAACATTATGCTGAGGAATGACGCCTCGAGTCAGGGAAAGAATATTTAGATTTACTGAAATTACATTTACATTTTATTAATAACTTTTGGAAAGATGCTTTCGTTATGTTGCGAAACTGGTATATCGATTGGAATTGTAATGGCTTTTTATTTGTTATGTGGACATAGACACTGTATGGTTCTTAGAACAGTGAAGGTCACCGACTGGCTATCGCTGACGTAAAAAGCGAATTAGAAATTGTTTTATGAGAATGCGCACTTAGTTTGCGGCAGGTGAGATTCATTGCGAGGGGTATAGACGTACTTATATTTTAAAGTGCGCGGGCCTTTTTGATTGAAAATAGAACAACATAAGTGAACATGACACAAACATAACTTGGTTGTTTATATCCCAATTTTCCTACATTTTCTAGATCGTTGACGACTCGAGAGTGAGAAAAATAATAGTTAGTAACAGGAGTTACAGCGTAACTTAGACAACCAATTTCGCAGCCTCTCTAGCGTAGATATCACATTCAGAATTATTCAGAAGAGAAAATGAAACTTTTTCATTCTTCGTAAGCGATATCAGAGTCAAGTTCCATTTGACTTAGTCTAAGCATGAACTTGTAAGTCGGATCAATGTGAGAGAAACGTGCCCCAAAGCGAAGCTTCTGTTAGCAGACCACTCAAAGTTCAAACTCTCAAATGAAAATTATGCGTTTGAATACAGTAGCCATAAGCTAAAATATTTACCATATTTTTTTAAATATGCTTTTTGTTGTTACTCTATCTATACTAATAAAGCTGATAAGTTTGTTTGGTTGAACACGCTATAATCTCGGGAACTACTGGTTGGAATTGAAAAATTATTTTACTGTTGGATAGCCCATTTATCGAGGAACGCTTTAGACTTAAAATCACGCTAACGACTAATGGGAGCTGAGCATCAATGAAAGGTAGCAAAAACGGGGAAAAAATGATGCAGACGAAGCTGCGTAGATCAACTAGTAAAATATAAAGAGATTGAAAAAATTGTTTTCAATTCTCGAGACAATATACATAAAGCTATTGTGGTCCACTTTGACACGTTATCGACTTCTATTATGGCTTTTAAAATATCAGATAACAGTTTTTCAATAGATATAAGTTTAGTTTATTTGTAAGTTGATAATATTTCAATAAATATGGAGTTTTATAAAAGTCATCATGTTTTTGTATGAATTAGTTAAATGGCTTCAAATTTCATTGTGTGTGGTAGTTGTTACATTAATCCATCAGCACTTTATAAACTCAAATTCAACTAATTTAAATCATAATACACAACAATCGCTCAGTTATAATCATTGTAGTCATTATCATCTGGATCTCTTCATAGTTCGAGTGTATCTGTTTCTTCTAGGCAAGCGTGCTCCACCCTACGCCGCCTAGCTTCACAACAGGCAAGTTGTGGGCAGTACCAAGCTTATTTAGTTAAAAAAAAACCAGGTCTGAAAGTTGAAGTTTTTCCAAAACTACTTTTATAGGAGTGAATGGTTAATAAACTCCGTATATAGGGCAATGTGTCGAATTCTATAGTTTTTTTTTTAAATTGGTAAATTTGCTAATAAGGTTCCCCGTATTGACAATCCAATTTCTAACCCTCTGCAATTCATATTTTTTTTTCAGAATTAGATCTGTCTGTATTCCTCGGACGTGTGTACCTCCACTGTACCTAAAATTCATCAAAATACGAAGACTATTTTGAAAAAATATACGTGGTTAACGCGAACTTCACTGTTCTACGGAAATATTCTAATGTAATTAGTTGTAATTGTTTTGAGTAATTCTGAGTTCAAATTGAGGCTCGGTTTAGCAATCACTCGAATAATAACATCGATAACACTGCATTTGATTAATTTAATCCTGTGTGGATGAAAGGCGCTCCTTGATGTAAAAGATAACTGTTGTTATGTAAGTGTGAGATACAAATGTCCATGCTATGTACTGCTATGTACTGTAATAGGTTTGCGGTTTTGAGGGATCCGTAGCCGAATGGCACAAAACGGAACCCTTTTAGATTCGTCATGACTGTCTGTCCGTCCGTATGTCACAGCCACTTTATTCCGAAACTGTTAAGACTACATAGTTGAAACTTAGCAGGTAGACGTATTCTGTGAACCGCTTTACGATTTTTATACAAAAATACAAAAAATAAAAGATTAAGGGGAGCTTCCCATACATGGAACTGAATCTTTTTTTTTTCATCAAGCCTTTACGTGCGCCGTGTTTATAGACACGAAAAATGAAATTGAGGTACAATTATTTGAAAGAAAGACACTTCCAAAGTGGTAAAATATGTGCCCCCCCTCTAATTTCTAAAGTAAGAGGAGGAAAATTCTGAAAAAATGTAGAATTGTAGAAGGTAAAAAAGACTTTCAACGAAAATTGGTTTGAATAAGATTTGATGTTTAGTTTTTGAGATATGGGACTTTTTCATCAAACTGCTGCAGTCACTTAATACAATACAACATATGAATGAGCGTTCAAAATATCTAAACTAATATTATAAAGAGGAAAGATTTGTTTGTTTGTTTGTTTGCATAGAATAGGCTCCGAAACTACTGGTCCGATTTGGCAAATTCTTTCAGTGTTAGATAGCCCATTTATCGATGAAGACTATAGGCTATATATCATCACGCTACGACCAATAGGAGTGGAGCAGCAACGAAAAATGTTGCCAAAACGGGGAAAATGTGACGCAAACGAAGTTGCGCCGGACAGCTAGTTTTTAATATATTGCTTGGTGCTACGGAACTCTGTGTGCGTGTGTGTACGACTCGCACTTGGCCGGTTTTTTTCAATAATTCGCGTGTAAAATAATTATTATTCTTTGTGCCAACCTAGCTCGTTAGGGCTTTTTTTGGCACAAACTTGGCCGTTGCTGCAGCGGCGTCTGTGGTAGCACTGATTACTTTAAGTAACTTTTCGGTTGTTCAAATGATTCATTTTTATAGATGGGAAAAGACTAGGCAGATGATGATGATCTTTTCGGGCACAGAAGGCAGAAGAAAGGACGGAACATAGTTTCTTACAAAGCTCCACATGCATAAGATAACCATTTAGGATTGGACTTACTTTTTCCTTATATGTATTTGGGGACGTGTCAGGGACTTCCAGTACACCACGGAAGGTTAGCCCCTGCAGAACGGTATTCGTTAGGTGTATGTAGATAATAAGCTGCTAAAAGCTGCAAAAACATGTCGTCTTTTCGACAACGTTAATAATGCGAATACGCTGTATTACATATTTATTAATGATACTAATTGGTTAGATAAGCAAGGGTGATGACGCAGGAATATTATCTCACAAAATAATGTGAAAATTGCTTTTCAATATTACTCGTTTTCGTTTGATAATGACTCTTCGTAACATTTTGTTAAATACCACGTCTTCGTCTGTCTGTTTATACACGTACCTACTACGTGTATATGTTACCGGCCAAGCCTGATTTCCGGCTAAACTAGTTTGTCCTAGGCCAAAGTAGGACTCATCATAACAGGATCATATAGAGCACCCCATCTAAATGGGTTAGGTTAGAACTGTGACCATAAACGCGCGAGCCGAGCGAGCGTAGCGAGCGATGCCATATCCAAGTTGGGCGCATTGTAAATGTTTTGTTTGGGTCAGTGATAAACCAGTAAACTGGTTTGGCCTAGGACAAACTAGTTTGGCCTGAAATCGGGTTTAGCCGGTAACATATACATAGAGAATCGTTTTCGGTCTTCCAAAGATTTTTATTTTTTAGTCCATTTCATTTGATGGAACAGCTAATTTCATCATCATCAGCCTGTAATGTTCCCACTGCTGGGTCACAGGCCTCCTCTCTATGAGAGGGAGTGGGCTGTAATCTACCAGGCGGGCCCAGTGCGGGTTGGTCGATGTCACATGTCTTCGAATTTTTAGTTCTAGGACAAACCGGCCTCCTCACGATGTTTTCCTTCACCGTTAATTTAATAAAGTATAATTAAAAAAAAGCTCGCTAATAACATGGTCACTTTTTCGAGGTTCAATTTAATAATTAAGTTCTTTCTTTAGGGTCTCTGCTTCCTGACAGCCATGATGTGTCAAATTGAGCCAGCATTTGTTATTAACACAGAAATTATTGTTTCATTAATATAATCTCAGCCTATAATGCCAGCACACAGACATAGGTCTTCTCTCTTCTTGAATATGATATCTCTACATAGAATAAAACGCTATACTATGGTATGTTATTTTTGGAGAGATTTTGCGGAACACAGTTTCTATAAGTGTTAGTTTCTTCAAAGATTCTCTTGGGAAACGGGAATACAGTGTAAGCAAACAAAGTCTAAATCTAACATTAAGATCGTCATAAAAAAAATTGCTTGGATATATCGCACTAAGTCGACTGCCGAGCTGGTGAAGGTGACGGAAATCCACTGGATGCGAGAAGACGTCACGGTGACACTCAGAGGAGGCCTAAACCCAGCAGTAAACATCATCAGTTTGTGCTGATGTTTTTAGCCGCCAGCTGCACTCCTCATCGCTGTCACTGCGATGAAGCTGTCAACAGCCTCGGACACCACGGCCTGTCATGCAGCCGAAGTGCGGGCCGTTTTGCGTGGCACGCGAACATAAATGACATCATCCGTCGAGCTCTTGTTACCGTCGGCGTTCCAGCTATCTTAGAGCCCAATGGCTTGGCACGCGACGATGGCATGTCGTTGTTTCCTTGGAAGATGGGTAGGCCTTTAGTGTGGGACGAAACATGCGTCGATACTCTTGCGCCATCACATCTTCCAAGCTCATCGTGTTGTGCTGGCGCTGCCGCTGCGGCTGCGGAGAACCTCAAGCGGCGTAAATATAGTAACCTTTGTGGTAACTATATCTTCGAGCCGTTTGGGGTTGAAACTCTGGGGCCGTGGGGTCCGAGTGCTCACAGCCTTTTTAAGGAAATTTCGAAACGCCTAGTTGACGCTTCCCGTGACCCAAGGGCTGGGTTTTACTTTGGCCAGAGGCTAAGTATTGCCATTCAACGTGGCAACGCCGCCAGTCTCTTGGGCACGTTACCAGCTGACAGCGTTGAGGAGGAGTTTTTTGACGCCCTTTTATAATTTGTTGTTATTTTAGTTTTAATTATCTAGTTTTATGTTTAATAATTAATTTAGATTTAGAAATTAGTACTTTAATATATTATTGAATTAAAGCAAACTTTAATGCAATAATCATGATCGCTATTTATTTACATAGTATAAAACAAAGTAACTTCCCGCCGTCTGTACGCTTAGTTCTTTTGAACTACGCAAGGGATTTTGATGCAATTTCCACAAATAGACAGAATTATTCAAGAGGAAGCTTTGTATGTATAATTTATTCCTGAAAACACATCAAAATTTCCACGCCAAGGAAGTCGCGTTCAGCAGCTAATAAATTATACTTGCCTGGTTCGATATCTTATCTTCTGCTCAACTTAGTTTATCATCTTTATAAAGTTCCTTCACGAATGAGTCTCAATTATTAGTATTCCAGATATAATTGTCTGTCTACAAGAACTTAATTTATTATACTGCAGGAAAAAACCAAGGTTTCAATTAACAGACCAATTTATTTTACTTCAGCTTTGTTTTTCTTTTTTGGTTTTGTTCTGAGTTAATTATCAGTTTATCGGCCTAAAACATTCCCATTGCTGGGAAACGGGTCTCTTCTCATATATTTCTCCTACAGGGAAGGCACGAGCGATGTCAGTAATGTCCAAGATAAAGTTTAGAAAGTATATATGTAATTGTAAAAGTCACATTGAGTATTGCCTGCCTCGTTGGTTCAGTGATCACAAGCGCAACTACTGACCGTGATGTCCGGGTTCGATGGACAAAGTGTTATTGGTTTTTTTCATTAGGAATTACTCGACAGCCGCGGAGTCTGCATTTGTGCCAGTTTGATTGCGATAGGCTCGCCTATTATTACATGGGACTCAAATATCGTGGCTGTAATAATGTGGGTACACTTCTGCCTAACCCCCGGGCATTCCAAGGCGTGTTGTTATTTTTTGGTTCTTGTCCGGATTTGAATCCACAACTTCGTGCACGTGAGTGTGCCGGGCAAAAGGGAGGCTTTTGCCCATTTCTCAGTTTCTTAACGTTACCCCATATATTCATATACGTTACAAAACTGAGAAATCGCAATGAAATTTAGAATCAAAGCAGAGAAATTATCACTTACCAAATAATTCTTTTGAAACTAGGTATGACAAGAAAGTTGTAGGATGATATTTGGCTAAAAATACTGTGTTTGCTGTTTCTGTTGCTTTTATATTTGGTAGTTATGAAAATAAAATAGCTTTCATTTTTCTTCCAATAACGACAGGAAGAATCAATCATCTGAAAATAAAAATAGGGAAGGCTACGGAGTCTAGATTTTCCTGGTTAATTTTCGACCTAAGTGCGGACGAGGCCACGCAAAAAGCTAGTTTTCATATAATACTTTTACAAAAAACCATTAATTAAAAAAAAAACCGTTTTGCCTTTGACATCAGAAAGCATAAAATCGACTTTAATTGGTAACAACTCACACAGTAGCGAGCAACTTGAGAAGTTCTCCAAAATAGACGTTTCTGTTTTTCAGAATCCTTCTCAAAAGGGGGAAAATTACGAAAAAATATAATGGACAAAGCTAATTTAATAAAAACGTCCTCCTCTCACAGGCAAAGATGGCGAAAAATATATTTACGTCTATTCAGAGACAGAAGCTTTTTGTGTATTTGCAAGAATAAATTATTTAGGTCAGAACTCATCGTATTTCTCACAGTTTTGCTATATCACTACTCAATTTGTGACATAGGAGGAAACAAATACATGAAAAATTTTCGCTTGGAGCTTTTACCACACCACAAAACTATGGACAAGGAGAGGGTCCTGTTATCTTGTTATCTATGTTGTAAGCCTGTCACGTCTCTTTATATGTTTATTTAATCTATAATACTCCCTTGGGGCTTTTTTCTTTGATTGCGCAAGTTACCAGGACTTTGACGAAGAATATTGTTGCAATTCGGATTAGAAGTTAGTAGGTACTGCCCGACTTGTTTCATAACATATTTCCTGCCATAATGATGTACTTATGAATTAATTATGTGTGACTCTCGTATTATGAAAAAGGAATTTTAGCTATGTCTTGTTTATGCACTTTTAGTTCTAATTGTTAGGTTAGTTTTTAACTTATCACAGCTAATGCCTATGTCTACTGCACCATGGCGTAACTATTTATTTGATGATTTTTAGTAAGACTTGTTCTACTCAAATAGTAACACACGAACTTGTGTTGTGTTTCATATCCCTAACTATTGTTTTTTTAAATCTATTAATGCAGAATTAAAATAAAACTTTTTATGTCTGTAGCTCATTAATAGTGTAATGCTACTCTGTGGTATTAATTGTTTAATCTGTGCGCAACGTCAAAGAATGTCAACAAGTCTCAACTTTACAAGATCCGATACTATTTTGGTTACAAATTCAAATTTTCTCAATAAAGTATTTAATTTGAGCAGCAAAAATGTCGGCATCTCTCGACAGCACTCTGGACCCTATGGAAGAAATCCGATTCCGTAAGAAACACGGTGTCACTTGGGTAGAAATACAAAAAGATACCCATTTTACTTTCGACGAACTTGAACGTAAGTTATCAGCGGGGACTGGTATCCGTCATCCATCTAGCCTATCGTCCACTAGAGGACATAGGCCTCTCCCAAGCTACCCTATCCTCCTCCTCCTCTTCCTCGACCAGGTCTATCGCATATAACTTTTTAAAATCACCAGTCTAACTCTCTCTTTCATCATCATCATCATCAGCCTATAATGCTCCTACTGCTGCGACACAGGCCTCCTCTTTACGAGAGGGAGTGAGCTGTAATCCACCACGCGAGCCCAGTGCGGGTTGGTAGATGGTACATATCTTCGAATTTTTTGTTCTAGGACATGTCGGTTTTGGTCACAATGTTTTCCTTCACTGTTTTTGAGGGCAGCGGCGATGAAATTACACGACGTAATGCGCCTGTCTGGGTTCGAACCCACGGCTTACTGCTCGTAAGTCGGGGCTGCTACCACTGGGACGCCGCTGCTCTCCATCTCTTCTCTGCTTCTCTCATCCTAATCTCTCCGGACTCATTTTCCCCACCAACCAACATGGCCAGCCTTCTCTGCCAGTTACATATGTCGTCACGGTTTTTTATTTAAAGATTGCAGTGGAAGGGATTATGAATCTGTAGTTTGATCTGCCGATTGCAGGCGGAGACGAAATCAGTCTATGGTCTTCAATACAATACATGTAAATGTTCTCAGTAATATGGATTGTATTGAAGACTTTAGACGGCATGGAGCCCGCCGCATTTGCTGTTTTCAAGCACTCGTCTGGATTCTGTGAAAAGAAAAACGATATTCTAACTCTGGGGAATCAAATTGCGCATTTAATACCATATAAGACAGTTTTCGTTCACTTTCAGAAATAATGGTGATATTTTTCAAAATTCAAAAGAGGGATGATAGATGCCCTGGTTCCGATCTTATTACAAGGTAAGAATATTCTAAATATAAAGGGTGTAAAATTACCCCTAACGAAGCCGAAAGGCTCTGGTTCTTCGCGGCATTAAAAATATTTTTTTATTTATTTAGACAATCCGGGGAACCTTCTAGTTACGGACATATTGGTGAACAAGGTATTTTTTTTTAAATACACTTTTTTAATGATATAACCTTACTTTAAATACCTACACGACTGCTGCTTGCTGCTCTAGGCATCCTGTATAGTTCCGTCTCTTTCCCACATTGGAATAAGAGTAAAACAATACTGTTTTTGTACACGTTGGTATGGTAGGCCACCTGTACTATTTCAGGCATACATCAGCACGTTTTGAGTGCGTTTTATTGAGTCCTACGGGTAAAACATGTTTTTCAAACCCAAGCATTCGATTCCAAGCAATATTTTTGCATAGAATTACTTAGTTTGATGTATGTACTAAATGCTTGGTTGACGGCTTCAAGAAGGGTCTGTTCACACCCTGTATAATCTATCGCATTATGAACAAATGAATAAACTCCAGTCTGTCATAGTCCATGCAGTTCGTGTAAACAGGCTTTATGTGAAAATCACAAGGCTATTCGATGTGGCGACGGTTAAGGTGGTAGTCCTGTGTCCACTTATCCAGCCATGGCCACAACATCATCAGCCTATAATGGTCCCACTGGTGGGACACAGGCCTCCTCTCAATAAGTGAGAGTGGGCTTTCGCTTTTCGGTCACGCGGGCTTAGTGCGAGTTGGTTGATGTCACATGTGTTCGAATTTTTGTTCTAAGACATGTCGGTTTCGTCACGATGTTTTCCTTCACCGTTTTGAGAGCAGCGGTGATGAAATAAATTAAACAAAAGTAATGTGCCTGCCTGGGTTCGAACCTACGACTTACTGCTCGTAAGTCTGGGCTGCCACCACTGGGCCACTGCTGCTCGCCGTGGCCACGTATCTACTGAAATGATGAGATGATAAAACAACAATGTTTTAAATTTTCTCTGGGAACAACATTTAATATTGCTAACTTACTCATTGTCTATTTGAGTAGGTATTTTGTGCTGATATTGTTAGTTTAAATTAAATACACAATTCGAACGATGCCCACGCGGCAATTTTGATTAAGCAGAATATTTGATTGGCCCTTTCAATAACTTTATTGAATCATTTAGTTTTCTTCTCTCGTAGAGAGTGAATTTTACCAAGAAAGCTTACGGCAGGTAGTTTCTGTAATATGTAATTTACATACCAACAAAATAAAAAGTTTAGGTATCATGTTTGAAGCAAAAGCAAGTCTCTCTTACTTTTATTAGTAACAACTAGCTATAACATCTTTTGACCAATAATCGTGGCTTTCGAAACGTGCAAACTTTGTGATATGTTGTGGTAAATCCGAAAACTTTATAGGTAGAAAAATTGGCGATCTTGCCGATCACTCCAACTCGACAAAACGGGAGATCACACGTAAGATCAAATGCAGTCCAATTATTGCGCCTTATTCAGGGTTTATCGCTCCCTTGGTTATTGTCAATTTTTTTTTGTTGTCTTACCAACCAACTATACCAACTAGCTGCCTCCCGCGACTTCGTTCGCGTGGATTTTTTTTAGGTATTTTCCAGCAATAAATAATACGTATAAACCTTTCTCTTGCAGAATGCTATCTATTGATGAAAACCGTATCAAAATCTTTTGCGTAGTTTAAAAGATCTAAACGTACAGACGGTGAAAATTGACTTTGTTTTATTCTATGTTAAGATTTACAGTAACAGTATAGCATAGGGATAGTAAAGCTCTGTATGGTGTCGGACGTAAAGAATAGCACCATCCCATATGTTCCCGTGGATGTCGTAAGAGGCGACTAAGGGACTTGCCAGAGAATGGGCAGCAGCGTTCTCTGTGCTTTTGGGACAACCGTACTGCGATCGCCAACCCGCCTGCCAAGCGTGGCGATTATGGCAAAACCCCCCTTATGTCAATATGGCGTTGGGGGAGGCCTATGTCCAGCAGTGGACGTCTTTCGGCTGAAATGATGATGATGATGATATCTTCCCGTGGGTGTCGTAAGAGGCGACTAAGGGACTTGCCAGAGAATGGGCAGCTATTATTCTCTGTGCTTTTGTGACAACCGTACTGCGATCGCCAACCCGCCTGCCAAGCGAGGCGATTATGGCAAAACCCTCCATGTTATGTCAATGTGGCGAAACTTGGGAGAGGCCTATGTCCAGCAGTGGACGTCTTTCGGCTGAAATAATGATAGCATAGGAATAAAATTAGCAACAAAATATAGCCCACTTAATTATGACGTAACTTTTTCCCACTTCACATACTAAAACTTACAAAGTTGATGTCGGATTGGAATCATTCACAAATATAAAACACACGTTAAAAAAGATATTCATTTGTGCCATCCTGGATTTAACAAAAAGGAGTGTTTTTTCCATTATAATAAACATCGGAGAATTCATCTCCAAGCTTTCCGGGAGCTGTCTATTATAACTTTGACATTCCGACAACGCTGTCTCTCAACCATTTTCAATAAATGCGTAATGATATAATTTCATCCCAGATATGATTTTTTATTGTATTCCTGAATTCAACATCATCATCTGCCTAGACTTTTCCCAACTTTATTGGGGTTGGCTTCTAGTCTTACCTGATGCAGCTGAATACAAGTATTTTACATGGACTGCCTATCTGACCTCCACAACCCAGTTAGTACTAGGTAATACGATACCCTTTTATTAGACTGGTTATCAGACTTTCCAGCCACTGACACCTGTAACGACTTTCAAAGATCTACAAATGACAGCCGGGTCCAACGGCGTAACGTGCTTTCCGAGGCACGGAGGAAACTCGGTATTTAATGGTGGTCACCCATCCATAGACCGACCCCGGCAAGCACGGCTTAACCTTGAAGATCGTCCCGTGCGGCTGTTATTATTAAGCCACGAGCTCCTCACAATGGCTGTTTGTGTGAGTGAGTTTAAATGTTTGTAAACGCACCTACGATACAGAGGAAATTCCTAGAATGGGGTAAAGGTATAAAAAAAATCCTGCATTCAACATGATCATTAGTATATTTACTGCCCAGTTGTTCTCGTGGTTGCAACCGCTACTGCTGAGCCTGGGGCTCGATTCCCGTGTCAGGAAATAGTGCTATTTGGTTTTTCCATTAGGAATTTCTCAGTAGTAGCTCGGAGTTTGGAAGTTAGCGGTATGATACCTCCGTCTCTCGGAAAGCACGTTAAGCCGTTGGTCCTGAGTCTGATCTCTCTCTGGTAGTGGTGGATTGCCGTCCCATCGGGCCATGAGAGTAAAGGAAGAGAGAGTGCACCTGTGCCTGCGCACACACTTATGCACTATAAGATCTCGCGCGCCAATGGCTAATCTCCACCAAGATTGGCCGCCGTGACCGAAAACGGTCAGCAGGACTATTAGTATATAGTATAAGCAAAATTATATATGTGTAGTAGTAATATTCCACTAAATTGCTTCATTGGTCTTATGGAAGCACGATTGGTTCGATTCCTAGGTCGGCCAAAGTGTTATTGGATTTTTCCATCAGGAATTTCTAAGTAGCAGCCGTGGACCTGCATTCGTGCCTGGTTGATGGCAATAGGCTCGAACCCTATTATATGGGACTTCAACCAAAAGTGGCGAAATGTGGGTGTGCTATTAGGTGTACCCCTGCCTAATCCTTCTGGGATTGCAGGCGTGATTTTTGTAGTCCACTGAAGCAAATCCATATGTATTAAATTAAAGCTCTTCAAATCATAATTTTAAATAGTACCTTCTTAACCTTAGGTAAGTAAAAGAGAGATATGCTTTCAAGGAACCAGAATGAACATAAAAATCAACTATTATTAGATGACCTATGTCGTCAACCTTGTCGCATTAGTGTCTGCAACCCACTTAGCACTCACCTCGTACGGCGCAAATAGCAGTTCACCAAATAATGTTAGAAAGGTCCTTCGCAGCGCCCATTTAATACCAACCTACCATCTTTTAAACCAAGAGCTTTGAACATTCACACAGTAAATTTTTACACGAATCAGATATTATAGAATAACGAATAACAAGTAATTAAAGATCATTTTTATGTCATAACTAGCTGTGCCCGCGGTTACACTCGTCATTGTGTTCGGCTCTTAGGGGTCGTAGGGTGATGTCAAGATATTATTTTATCAAATGCAAAAGGCATTTATGAATCCCACTGGTAGTTCCAGAGATTAGTACATATGAATAAAAGAGTATTGGATGGATAGGGAGAGAAAGACCAAAGGAACAATGGATGGATGTGTGAGGAATGATATGAAAGAAAAAGGAGTAAATGATAGAGTGACGGTTGACCGAGGAATATGGAAGAAAATGCCGTTTTTCGTCAACCCCAAGAAACATGGACCAAGGACAGGAAGATGATGAGCGTTTAAACAAACATTTCACCTAATATGTCTATCGAATACCCCAGAAGACCACTGGGTGCATATGCCACAAATACCAGCTTCACTACGTTACAGAAAAAGGCATTAGTAGAAATACTTCATCTCTCACTTTCAAAAGGAAAAGTAATATAATTACAATTGAGTAATCAATGTAGGGTCATGTCAACAAAGCGCGATCCGATGTCAGAATGTGGTTTTTATAGGGGATTCCACTTTGATGAGGGTTGGGTTAACAACCCGTTACCAATGAGGGAGGTCAATTACAAAAGGCTGATGAGTTGAACAAATAAAGAAGAAGTTAATAGTGTGGAGTGTTATGCAAAATATGTAGTAAAATATAAATAACTGAATTAGCAGAACGGAACGGAATTGATCAGTAGTAGCTACGGAGTCTGGATTTTAAATAAAGTCACATTTACTCCTGTCATATTATTTATCAAGAACTATGAAGGTATTAGGGGGACAGTCTGTTTTTATCCACCGAGCATAGACTCACGGCTACTACTTTTAAAAATCCTTACTGAGAAACCCAAAATCACTTTACTTGACCTGGGAATCAAATCGATGGCCTCAGTGATAGCCGACGGGGGCCACTCAGGGGCCGGCCACCGTAGGCGCGCGCCTTTGGACTGTGAGTAATGGGTTAGCTCACCGGCCGCCCGTCTTATGACGACAGGCCGTGTCGACGGCGCGTTCGTGTTCCACGCGCGCCTCAAGGAGATGTCAGCAAATCGGAAGGGGTCCGAGAGGACTGATGTCTGCCGGGGCTGCGGGACTGTTCGTAAGAGATACCGTGGCCCAGGAACATAAAGGTCTAAGAAAGAACATGGATGGGTTTTAGTCAGTACAAGTCTGACACTCCCATCCGCTCCGTCCAGAGAAAATAAAAAGGGCTGAGCAATAGCGCTTGCGTTTACTAGATCAACGAAGCGCAGATAAAAAATAACCCATCACCGTTAAAATCATAACCCTTGTTTTTTATTTCGCTATTAAGTGTAGCAGTAATGTACCAACCAGAACAAAAAAGGGAGTATAATAATATTTAACGATTATGTTGGTCGAAAGTTCGATGGCAATTTCAACCTTGGGTGAGGATTGAAAACTGACCTACATGGTGAATGTCAAGTAGGTCGTTACCAGTTAGTAGAGTTCATCGGATCGAGGTGATGAGAGACTTGGAGGAGTCTTTGCTTAGGGAGTAAATTATGCATGGCGTCTTGATCTATGTAGCCCAGAACAACCATCATCATCATAATTCTCTTCTTCTTCCATACTTCTTTATTACTTGTCATCTCATCAGATCCTCTGTTAATGATGATATGGCAAGAAATTGTCATATCATCATTAACACGGTCCATGCATTGTTTCTTTGGTCAAGCCCAGAACAACTACTCACAAGAAACTGAAAACGATAATAAAACGATTGCAAACATCGCCTAAGGTTTTAAAAATGGAAATTCAATGTACAGTCTGTCTATAAAGTCATGAAATTAATGTTTGAGGAACTAACATTATTTAAAAGTAGGGCAACACTAAATCAAAGTACATCTAATGTCATTGGCTGTCATCGTCTTGTTTTGTAACTCGTTATTTATTGCATTTTTATTGCTTTTCAAATCTAAGTGGATTAAACCTAGAAGTAACGTGTTAAATATGAAGAAAACCAATCGGAGTGGAGCTCAGGAATTTATTTTTAAAGTGTATCAGCGATGTTTGTTTATAACACCAAGCTGGACAAATTTTATCAAATTTGGATGATGTTTATGCTCAAACAGCAGCTATGACAGGTATGTAATCGTGTTACTGTTTGTTTTTATCTATCAGAAGTAACAAATATACTAAATATACGATTTTAAGACTAAAATAAGGATTGTTTACATTGCGCATAATTAGGTTAGATTGCAAATTTATATAGGCCATATTGTAGTGCGACCAAAATTTTTGATACTTTTTGGTGATCAAATTTACTGCTGATTTTAAATCTGAATAAGTTATATCATGTCTGAAATTTAAAATAGTATCTATTTTCTGTTAGTACAATTATTAATTATTTAAAACTTTCTTTCAGGAAAATCTGAGAGTACACCGGTGAAACGTCCAAAGCAACGTATTGTAGATGAAGGCTATAAAAATGATGGCAAATTCGGAACCCCTGGCAAACACAGATCAGGTCGTCCTAAGAAAGAAATGGATGACTTCAACATATATGCTCTTCGACAAAAGATTCAATTATTTTACTCGGTGAAGAAAGAGGAACCAACCTTAAGGAAACTTCTGGATTTTTAATGAAGCCTGGAAGGCCTGCGTAAAATTTTGAAATTGATTGGGTTTCCTTACAAGAAGTGCCAAAATAACAGAACAAGAATATTTGGAATCAGATAATTAAAGTAATTAATTATTATGTTACGGGATATTTTTATTAATAATAAAAGGTTAAAAAATATGTATAAACATTTTTCTTTATTTACTCATTTATTTGAACGACAGAGACCATAGATTTGTGCTATCTCATATATTACTATATTATTATTTATGCTATCTGATCGTATAAGAAAACTAATGAAGTTCGCATCTTTGGTTTCTGTAGTTTTTTAAATAAGATCTACGGATTTTACTACTTAACCTTTTCTTCTATCCAGTTTCAAAAAAGCGTCTACGAGTAAAAATTGTTTTCATTAAAATCAGGTTTGCTTCTAGTACAAAATAATGTGCTAGTATCAAAATAATTTAGTCACACTATACAGGGTTGCTAGGTGCACGACCGCAGCGCCCTCAATTTTTTTCATGACTTTATAGACAGACTGTAGGTATATTGAGGAACCCATTTTTGAAATGTCAATTTCTTCTTAAATTTCGTAAAAGTCATCATTTCTTAACTACTTATAAACGGACGGCAAAACCGACTGAACTGATTTCGGTGAACCTAAAACTTCAAAATAATACATCAAGTGATTCACATTTATTTTGCCTTTGAAAGCAAATTAAACGGTATCCCACGAGCAACCCAATTGAAAAGACAGTAAAGGTCACTTTGGCTTGTTATGCAAGCCGTGCATCGCATTAATGTGATTACCAACCATAAATCAAAGGTTAATAAAGATGACAATAAAGAGGCAAAATCAGAGTGGATGTAAATATGAAAGGACTATGAAAGCGTGTACTAGAAAAACTGTTATCTATTAATAACTGCTTTGACAGTAACGTTTATGTGTATATTTTAATTAGGTTCACTCTTTGCCCAATGACATGTTCATGCCTGCACTTATTATATGTTTTTTTTTTTTGCTGAAAAAGAAATAAAACGTTGTGGAATTGAATAAATGATTTGGTATTGAGTCTCAAATAATATTGTTTCAATTTTGTTGGAAGGAAAAAGTATTAACTGTACTCATACAGTAAAATTAACATTTTTTTTAAATTTAAGTGTAAATGATGGCGGGACTATTGACTAGGGAGACTTGAAGAAAAAAAACATATTGCGCGAACCCCAAATAACATGGAAGAAGGGCTGGAAGATGAAGTGCAATTTACAAATTAAATACAAAAATAAAATAAAATACAAAACAAACAGAATTGGCCCTGTTCGAGGCCAAAGCCTATTTTGCTTGTAGTTTCTAAGCAGCTTCTGTCCAATGTTTCACCTCTTTAAACGTACAGTCATCATCATCATCATAATCTTTTCAGCCGAAAGGCGTCCACTGCTGGACATAGGCATCCCCAAGTATCGTCACATAGACATAGGTTTTGCCATAATCGCCACGCTTGGCAGGCGGGTTGGTGATCGCAGTACAGTTGTTACAAAAGCACAGAGAACGCTAATGCCCATTCCCCGGAAAGTCTTTTAGTCGCCTCTTACGACACCCACGGGAAGATATGGGATGGTGCTATCCTTAGCTGTAACTTTAATTTCTGTGTGATACAGTTTAAACTGTATACCAACAGACACAACTATTTTAATTTAACAATCTTATCCGTACAAATATATTTATAAGGTATAATTATAAGGTAGGAAGGTTTTATGTGACCCTTTCAAAACATTTTTATAACACAACATCACACCTGATAATAATATGATATAATATCACACCTGTAATCCCCGAAGGGTTAGGCAGAGGTGTACCTAATAGTGCACCAACATTTATATAGTGATTAGTGATTCTCAATAAAATAATTACTACTAAGGCGTTCCGTAATAAACAAAATTTTAATAGAGAAAACGATTTTGATTTAATCATGCGTCTTGGCTGAAAATACTTGCTGGTTAATTAGGTAACTTTCAAAGACTTGGTTGTTTTCCTAAGAAAATTTCCTGCGTCTCATCATCATTTTTATACTGCCTTTATATCAATTTATTTGAGGTCGGCGGCCGCATGTCTTCTTCTTCCATCAATCTCTATTCCTCGTCATATCAGTAGTGACCTGTAAAAATGTGAAATTATCATGTGTCTTCTACTGTTAACGTAACCACAGTTATCTGATTCTTTAGACTCCTTACTATTATAGACAGAAAGTAAAAGTGTTATTAAATTGGCCTAATCTTTTCAACCAATTTCAATTGACAACCTTATTTTATCACTGCATTGGGCTTAGACAAGTCATTGTCAAGTCTTTGTCAGGGAAGCCAGCTATCCTAATAGGTCAATTACCTCTGGAGTCACAAGGCCGAGCCGACCTGAATATTTCCGATCAACACATTGTCTAGATACGGAATTTATGTCCAATAAGTTTTGCAATTCAATGAATATGACGCTAAGTCTATAGGGAAAGCCTTTTGTGAGCTAGGCTATCGGACAATGTTAAGACAGTAGAAACATGAAATTGTCTATCAAAACTCAGATATAAGGCAACAAAAAAGTCAGAACACCTTATCACACATAATTAATTCGATACTTTAATCAGTTTCCTGCAGTTTACTCTTTGTGATTGTTATTAATATTTTAAGTCAAAATGTTTCACACATAGTTGTATCACGCATTGAGGTTATCTTCGAGGTTAGCTTGTATTTTCAAGTTTGTTAGCTACACTTTTAGACTATACAATTTATTAATAACTAATACAGGAATCTACCACAACTGTAGAGTTTCAGGAACACAATAATGTCCTAGTTCAACAAAACCTAGTACATTAAAGACATTTTTCTGTAATTTTAACAAAAAAAAATCCAACATTTCTATTATAAACTGCGATGACAGCTGGTTAAAAAGTCAACATCAAACACTAAAATCTGAAAAGTACTGCCGTATGCCCTAGAGAGAGACTGCACTAGTGTTCACTGCGCATCCTCCATTGCACCCAATAACAGCATTGTGGAAGCAGGAAGGTAAAACACCGATAGTAGCCAGAGCGAGAGAAAAAACTGCAGCCAGTTTAATCTCTTCGGTATTCATGTTTGCCTGGTACCTCGTATGCAACCGTTGCACATTTCGGCGGAGATTTTGCAACCGTTGCGCATTGGACGACGTTTTCGTACTTGTTCGTGAAATATTCTCTAAATTGCCTGTGATCGTATGGCCGATAAATAAAATTTATTTTTTATAAATTTAAGTGCATATTTTACTTGTCTATAATACGTTTGTTACGTACCAGTAACTATATTACACAATTATCGAGAAATTGTACTAAATTTATAAAAAGAACACATCAGACTATTTTCTGCGTTGCCTTCGACTGGTGGCTTGCGCAAAAGACAGGCAGCATTGCCAACCCTTGTTTAGACAATGCTTGATGTTTGATCCAAATTAGGATTAATCATTTTTTTTAATGACATAAGAAGTGACCTTGTGAATATGAAACCTTAAGATTACCTTCAAAAAGAGTTGAATGTTCGTTTCTCTCTAAATGTGCATGTCATGTCAATTACTTTCTTTTTTTCCTAAGTAGGTATTTACGTATGTGAAGATATGATAATGCAAATAAGTTAACCATTTCAAAAATATACATGGTTTTTGTGTTTTATTTAGGGTCCGTACTAAAATGTTATAAAATAACATCCTCCTTCCCACATTTATTTCAGATGTTTCAAACAGATTTCGAAGATAACAAAGTTTTAAATAAATGTAATGATTGAAGGAGTATGTAATTTTTCTAAGAGAGCCTCCATTGACATGGAGGCTCTTACAAAAATTGCAAAAATAATCTTCATGTTAACCTTGCACAGTTTTTATTGATCAGCAAAAAAAAAACATTTGCAAACTACACTAGCAATTTTTGCCGGTATTTTTTCTTGATACCATACCAAAATAACAAAACCTTGCTTGTTTTGTTATTATCGGAATAGGAAAACAAGATATCTTTTACAGATTCTTTGAAAACAATATGTCGTCAGGTGCGCATCAAATTACAGTGCCACGAGTACTGGTGTGATTCCCAAATTTTTGAAATACTAAAACATAGAACGTTCACGAAAGATGCAGTCGAGTGCGATTAGACAAAAAATACTCATTAGGTGTAACGAAGTTTATAGTGGTCGGATTTTCATGCGACTTTTTTATTGAGTTCGTAGAATTATTGAGAAGAATGTTAAAAAAAAAAACGAAGCTCGCTACATTTTTTTTTTCTAATTTCCTTTTTTTTTTTTTTTCGTTAATGAAAAACTTTAAATTCGACAATTCTATATAGTGACAGTGCGACATGTGTGTATCTATTAAACGCCAATTTGGCCATTGTTATCGAAAAAATACGCTGTTCAAGTCTTTTTATAAAATTTCCTATTTTCTTAATTTTTAAAAAAATATTAGAATTGAAATACAAAGATTTCTTTTAAAATATGTAACTGAAACTTTTTCACAGATAACTGGGCAAAAAAACGTTCAAGAAATCCATTTATGTAAACACATACACATTACATTTATGTGTGTGTTTGTTATAACAAAATATTAAAAAAAGTTACGAGCGGTGAAATATTTTTTTTTACTTTTTTCTCCACATCTATAGGAACTCAATAAAAAAGTCCCATGAAAATCCGACCACTAGAAACATCATCCACCTTATTGTCTATTTGCACTCGTTTTTGTAATGATAAACGAGATTCTGATGATATTTGAGCATTTTATGAAAAGACGAACGACAATAGTGTCGACGTTCCATACAAACTTTCAAGTCGTATTTAACCTAGTTAGGGAATTAATTTTTATAATTCGTTCTTTTAGTATAAAAATGAGGAAATAACGATTTCATGTTGCTAGACGCAATGGTTCAGTCTTCGCGGTAGCTGTCAATCAGTACTGAATTAATATAATATTTTATTTATATGTGGGTGGCTTTTTGACATGGATCATTAAACTTTAACGTTCTGGCTAAAGAAAAACGGTCTAAGAAGACTATTTTGAGTAATTTTCAACAGCATTCACAAATTTAGAAAAAAACATAAGTCCTCCGACCTACAGTCAGCAAGAAAATAAACAATATTAACATGTTCTTATTCATCTATAGGATCAAAAACTTTAAAGACCCAACAGGTATAATATAACAGATATAACAGTATATAACATTTCCCGATTACATTTATGGTAGTTTTAGGAAATTGTTATGAAATGTTTTTGTCATTGTGTCCTCCACAGAAACCACTTCAGGGACGTACTGCACAACGGGCTGGGCATGACGGATGCCTACATGATGGAGCGCGTGATGGTAGCTCTGGACCGCGGGACCTCACCACACGTAACTATGGCAACCTTCGCCAAAGCCATGTCTCTGTACCTTCGAGGAGATCTGGAGGAACGCATCACTTATGCGTTCACTGTAAGTATCTGTGTCACCTTTTGTGTTATGTAAGAAGGTTATCATCAGCCTCAGTCGGTCAAATGCTCAAAACCTGCAGGTTCAAACGACGTTTTCTGATTTTCAAAGAAGAAACCACTAAAATAGTAGCCTGGCCTAGTAAAGACATAAGCAATAATATGTATACATTTAGCAAAATTCAAAAGCGATTTACTCGTGAAATAACAGTGTCTACTTTGAGATAAGACCTATTTCTTAATTCAAAATAGGTAGTGTTTTCTCCTACCGTATTTTGGAAGCCATGTTAGTAATAATATTATGGCTCTCAAAATAATAATAATAGTATGAACTTGTGGAATCTGAGGTACCGTACTACAAGTATGTGCCCGACCCAGTTCTCGAGAAAGACCATGTCACGTTGTACTGGGATCGGCCTATCATTACTGACAGGACTATTGTCGCCAATAAGCCTGACATAGTGGTGATAGACCGATCAGCGCGCTGCGTAATGATAGTCGATGTTACCATCCCGGATGACGAGAACCTCGTGAAGGCTGAGAAAGAGGAACAAAAATATATATAATATATAATAATAAAATATCTCGACTTAGCACACGAGGTTGTCAGCATGTGGAATGTGAACTCGGCTATCATTGTGCCGATTGTCGTTACGGCCAATGGCCTAATGGCTAAAAGCCTCGATGAACATCTATCGAAGCTCTCACTTGGCAGTTGGATCAAGAGCCAGATTCAGAAGGCAGTACTCTCGATACGGCCCGCATTGTGAGGAGGTTCCTGTCTCTGCAGCCCTAACCACCGGTAGCTTGGACCCTGCTCCCGACACCGGCGGAAAAACCTATTTTTTACATTTTTAAATGTGTTTTTATTCTTTTTGTTTTTCAAGAAATATTTAAAAATGTAATTAATAAGATGAAAAAATGAATAAAGGAAAAATAATAATATTTACTGTATGTTCACATATGAGTGATCACGACCACAATCCTCGCCGAAACTCTACAAAATACGTTATTGTTAACAACAAAGCGTCCAACATTATTCTTCGAACAGTAGATAACTGTCAAACCGAGTATTCTTGATAAATTAATATTTGGACTTCCGGCCTGATCGAACCGATGATATCGCGAAATGAATTACTATTCGGCCTAATTTATTTTGAGTTTTTCTTTTGCCAGTGTCCTTTTTCTGCTCATTTCACAGTAACTGGGTTGAAATGTCAGACACGCATTTGATCCACGTAAAATACAGTTAACCAGTTGCATCTATTTAGACTGGAGGTTAACCCGATCTTATGGGAAAAGGGTAGGCAGATGAAGACTGTGCCTTTTCGGAATATCTTTTTTAAAAGAAAATCTTTACTCGAGTAAAAGCAAGGGAACTAAAATTAACGGGTGACAGGAGATCAGCCGTTAATTTTAAGACATTCGCGAATAATATACAACGTTTTACGAACGTTTATATAGCGACTGTCCTTTTTAAGTCTCTTTCACGCTACTTTACGACAGCCAAACTGTTCGTAAAACTACTAATATATTTTGATGTAAAGAGTTTATGTTCATGTACGAGCATTCTCTATTTATCTTGTCAACGTTTGTGTACTGGTATAATAAACATACTTATGTACTTTATGCCAGACTTGTAAGAAAAACAAAACCTTTGAGAAAAGAAGGTTTTATTTCGTGCTTTCATGTTCATGTCGGCCTAATTCAGCACGCTTTGGCATTACGATTAATCATCGTCTGTCTAGCTTTTTCCCAACTATGTTGGGGTCGGCTCGGCTTCCAGTCCAATCGGATGCAGCTGAATACCAGTATTATACATAGACCGACTGCCTATCTGACCTCCACAACCCAGTTAATACATAATACGAAACATCTTGGTAAGACTGATTGTCAGCCTTTTAGGCCACTGACTATTTGTAACGACTGTCAAAGATCTACAGATTACAACCGGGACCAACGGCGTACCGTTCTTACGTGATTTGGCATTATTAGAATACGACATTAATCTATATATATCCATATCATAAGAGATTTGCCAGTGAATGGGCAGCAGTGTTCTCTGTGCTTTTGTAACAACCGTACTGCGATCGCCAACCCGCCTGCCAAGCGTGGCGATTGTGGCAAAACCCCCCCAAAATGTCAATGTGGCGACACTTGGGGGAGGCCTATGTCCAGCAGTGGACGTCTTTTGGGCTGAAATGATGATGATGATGATCCATATCATTGATATATAATATCTATATATGTCAAAATTAATTACTATTTCCCTTGGACACGCCATAACTTGAAAACGACTTAACCGATTTCATTTTTCTTTTTTTTTAATGTTTTCAAATACTTTGTAGAAGGTTTTTAGGTAGGTAGTAAGGCAAGTTGTAGGTAGGTAGGTAGTAGGTGGAGGTAGTGGGTAGGTACAAGTGCATTGCAACGCATGCTGGTAGCAGCTAGTTTCAAATATACTAAACTTATAACTAAACTCATATGTACTAATTTATACATTCGATTTTGACGTCATACTTGGCTTGCCATGCCGAGTAGTGTCGACTCGAACATCCCTTATTTTTTCGTGCTCACTGTTTCTATTATTAGTAGTGTATAGAACTATAAAAACAAAGGGATATTTGTACTTTTGTTATGCCGGACACGTCCGAATCTTTCTATTTATTGTTTGTGTAATCATGATCTTTGATTTCTTTTATTTCAATAATGAAGGATATTTCTAAGTCCTCATGCGATCTGAGATACAAAGAAATCACAAACGCATACTAGGTGAGTGAGTGGGCTTAATTTGTTATGTAATATTAAAAGGTCGGAGATTTTTAAACATCAACAAGTACACAGTTATTGAGCAGACTAATTAGACATAGTATAAAACAAAGTTGCTTCAAGCCGTCTGTACGCTTGGATCTTTTAAACTACACAACGGATTTTGATGTGGTTTTCATCAATAGACAGTATAATTCAAGAGGAAGGTTTATATTATAATTTATACCTGAAAAACAGAATAAAAAATACACGCGCACGAAGTCGCGGCCAGCAGCTAGTGACGAATAAACCCCACTGTATAAAACCGAAGGTAGCAATGGTGAATTTAACAAAATAGTATAATTCTTGATGAATAAAACTAAAATAAAAATAAAAATTGGTTGTCTGTAAAGTTGGTTTACGGACGATAGATTAACGTGACAACGTCATACACAACAAAACATTGATGAAATGATTGCATACTTTTATAAATAGCAAGCCGAACGCTCAAGCCGAACGCTCAAGCCGATCGTGCCTTTCGCTCGCTCGTGCTGCGCTCTCGCTCCGATCGTAACGTTACAATGAGCGTAACGTTACAATGAGTCATCCTTTTTCGTGCGTTCAGTCGGTTTTCATCACGCCGTTGTCAAGTCAAAAACGTTACAAAACGATATTTGTGATTTGTTTTCATCTCCATAAAGCATTAAAAGCACGTGTCACTATGTTCGTACACGCTAATCTCCGAAACCAACCAACCGATTTCAATGATATTTTTTAAATGTGTTAGGTGGGTCCAGCTTGCAAGTTAGGGTAGTTTTGGGCCCGATAGGTGGATGGCACTGTTGTGTCGTATCTCTTTTAGATCGTAACTCTTTAAGAGTACCGCCAAGTTCGTAATAATAACGTAAATTACAACCCGTTTTTTAGAATAGCCGCACGTTTCGGTCCAACTCCCCCATGTCTCGGTTTTTTTTACTTATTCGGGAAAATAAACGGTTACAAAGTCAAATTTTACACTAAGTTATACATATACAAGGTTTATAAGTGTAACCTACGACATTTTCCACAACATATTAAGAGTTATATCTAACAGTACGCTATTCTAAGATTTTCAAGTAGAAAAGTAGTTTAAAGTGAACTTAATTAAACATAGACAGGTATGCAAATAAAAATCCAACCAAACTATACTCTCCAACCCGCACTGGGCCCACGTGGTGGATTACAGCCCACTCCCTCTCATAGAGAGGAGGCCTGTGTCCCAGCAGTGGGAACATTAAATGCTGATGATGATGATGATAGTTTTTACCTTTGTTGCTTCAGTGTTACGACCTGCTAAGCGAAGGCCACCTCAGAAGAGAGACCATGTATCAGCTGATGAAGAAGAGCTTGGCCAAGTCTTCCAGAGACGATGATGTGGAAGAAGCTGTCAAGGTAAGTCATCCTATCACGTAACCCCAAAAGTTCCGCCTACACACATTGGATTAATAAGAGATTAAAAACTTTCATGTCATCAAATTACTGAAGTTTTCTCTAGTATCCCACAATAAAAAGATTTTTTCATTACTCGTACTCTGAAAGTAGGTCTGAAGTAGCCTGAGGAGCGGGATAAAAGTAATACTTTTCATTCCTAGGGAGAATCGCTTTCAACTGACAGATGTCAAATTATTAAAAAAAGAACTAGTTCTATTTACACATATTTATTGAACCATGTTCCAACTTTCTATGCAGCCACGATGTAAAATCGAAATAACAAAATATAGTGAAGTATTGATTTAAGAATATATATTTTTAATTTTTATTTTAATTTAGTTTCAACAATTTCTTTAAAATAACATAGAGTTGGCCAAAATATTTACAATTTTTTTCAATGATGAAAATGACTGGCTGGCCACAGAAAACAAAAGAGGCGGGAAAGCGGCAATCCGAAATAAAATTTACAAATTTTTCTTTAGCTCATTCATGTTTTTATTTTTATTTTCCTTGTATTCGTAATGAAAAGCACAGTGTTTACCTCTGCAGTGTGATTCTGTAAGACCTCATTTAGAACTTCGAATCTGAATCCACTGTGAGTTTCTTGATTGGCATTCGAAAAACTCGATTGATAATTCGAATTTACATTAGCGCCACCCTGGCGAGCGAGTCAGCAAGTTGAACTAAATTAACAGTGAGATTTTAACAGATAAAGTATGAGATGACGTAAGAAGTGGCATTCTGTAAGGTAATTCCACCGTCACTTCGACGTAAAACGCAAAATGAAAAATCAAGGGCATTTTGAACCTTATGCGAAATGAGAGTGAATAGCGATGTGAAATGCGAGTTGTTGTATGAATTTTACAGAATCGACGTGCTGGTTAAAGACATATTTAGTCCCTCGAACTATTGGCTCACTTCGTTCGGGCGCCAAACCCCGTGTCGCGACTAAATAAGTTACTTTCACCCCTGGAGTAACAATGTACTATTTTTTGTTCAGGATGGTCTCCCTATATTTTCAGTCCATTTTGTTTGGATATTAATACTTAATTTTATAGTTGAAGCGGAAAACTGAAAAACTAACTAACTACTAACTAGTAGAAACTTTTGGACCTTACAATGTATATTCCAGTTATGATACAGTCTTAATAAGCGTTATCCTATATTTCAAACGCTTGTAATATTTTAGCCTGCTTTACTTTCCGCTTTTTTAATTTTATCTTCAAAAAAGCAGGCACTATCAAAATTGTACTGAGGGCGACAATTGTAGCTTTGATAGCTTACGAGTATATATCAGGAATGTGACGCGAATATATCCGATTCAAATAGTTTAGATAGGAAAGAAATATTTTAATAATAGATTCACGCGGGTGAAGGTTGGAGCACAGCTAGCTGAGCTAGACTTTGGTAAATGGGTACGACATTACATCTACCAACATGCAATGGAACCGCGTAGTGGAGTACAGCCCTATCCCTCCCTAGATAGGAGATGCTGAAGTGGGAACATTATTGGGTGATTATGCTTCTGCTAGGCGACTTATAATGAACTAGCATCCCGCCTCGGCTTCGCCCGGCTTCCGAGTAGTAGAACATATAATGCCTACTAGTCTGTGGTAGCGTCGCATCAGCTTGATTCAGGCGGCCTGGCTTTTCCAACACTTCCAATAATTAATTTCATATTTCAAACAATTTACACAAAACGTTGACAAGTTATATAAAATATTATTGAAACCTTCCTCATGAATCACGCTATCTATGAGTGTAAACCGCAAACGCATTTTGAATAAATTTGTAAAAAAAATCCATATTACATTACGTCTTGTGGTGCAACAAACGTGCTAGAAACGATGAAATGAACATCCTGTTAACTTTTATTCTGTTTCGAAATTTGAAAGTGGGTCCCTGCCTGTGGTGCTCCTGTACTTACGAATTTGTTTTTGACGTTCTCTCGACACTCACCATCTACTCAGCTCTCAAGATTCCTTGCTGCATGTGAAATATGCTTGCTTATAGCCCTCTGAGCTTGCCATCCAGAAATACAACCAAAACAACAAAAAAAATGATAAATGACGTACCTTCGTACCTTTTTTTGGTATCGTCGGCAACCTTTAAAAGGCGTCAGGTCTTTGGGGATAAGACCGAGGAGTGTGGGATTTCTATCTCACTAAAACCACCCCGGTGGTCACCATCTGCACATGGGAGGAGGCACCGTTTCCTCTTAAAAGCCCTTTCCGGAGCTTCTACTGGCCTAAGCCTCTTTTGAACTTTTTTTATTTGCCATATTTTCACCACACCGAAACAACATTTCACGGAATATTCTTTGATCACAAATATATAGCTTGTTATAATTTTCACAATGTAATTAAAATAGAGTCATAAAAAGTCAATCAAATCAAATCAAAATCATTTCTTTCAAGTAGGTCAGAAAAAGGCACTTTTGAATAGTCGAACAACAATAAAAATGAAGCTACAATCCCTGTCACTAGACATAATACTTTTAAAGTACCGTAGTACCGTAGTAAAGTACTGTAGTTGTTACTCCAAACCCTTAGTTTACAGAGTTTCTTGCACATATCTTTATGGAGAAGAATGGGCAAGAAACTCTTTAAAATAGGGAATCTTGCTACAAAAACCTTGGTTACATCATTCATGTTGAGATCGATGTAGCAAGACGTGCACGTTAAAAGTGTGCATAGTAAAAAAACAATTCTAAAATAAAATCAACTCAACCATTTTGAAGGGAACTAAATGACCCGACACACGCGCAACCATGTACGTGCGTTTGAGTGAGCATGACATACTCTCAACCGCCAAGGCACATTCAAGTCAATGAAAGACGTAGGTTTCCAGTAAATAATAGCTTTTTAGTACATAGTAGTCACACAATAATTATAGGCTATGCGATTATATAATACTAAATTAATTGAACTTATACAATGCAAAGATAGTGGTACAATCTTCAGCAGTGAAGCTGCTACAATACCGAAAATACTTTTATTTTTTATGATTTTAGATATTCGGTAAATAAGAGTTATAAAGAAAATTCAAGAATCATACGCTAAAGAAACAAGCAATCATAAAAAAGAAACAAAACTAGCGAAATAGACCGTTCTCTATAGGTATAACTCTCTGTCTATCCCCTCCTTGAAAACAAGCATGGTGTTTAATGTTCCAGTTCTAAGATACGTACGCTTACGCCCTCTGTGTCAATGTAACAGAATTTAATAGCCTGTAGAAAACCATAGCGCTCCTAGCGGGAAAAGCTAGAACTAACATAACCCTTAGTTTGAACTGAAAGCTGAAACTTCAGTGAATTGTAAAATTTCCAAGATAGATGGCACTACCTACTTGTAGGGTCAGGTTTTCTAAAAGGGGTAGGCAGTGCTATGGCTAGTCTTCCAATCTACCGATAAGTTTCAATTTGATACTATTTCTTTTACCTTCTTATTTATTTTATCCTATAGTATTAGTGCCTGACAACCATGCTACCGTGTTAACGATAACTTGTGGCTATAACAGTAGTTTGTGGAAATAAGCAGTCGCTCCATGTGAAGTACTTTTGAACTGCACCCGTTTTTATCAACTATGTTCAGATTAAGTTTTAGTCTAACTCTAAGCTAGTGCTCAACCGGATTCTGTGTTTGATAATTACTTTAAAGTGTTTAATTTTATCAAGTCCAATATTTTATATTGTTATACTTTTGGTTTTGATTGAAGGCGCGGCTCCACTCCGGGACTTATTTAATACTAGGTTTTGCTCGCGGCGACGGCCGCATAGGGATCGAAAATAACATTTAACCCCCGACCAACTAAAAGGGGTGTTTTTTTTTTTTTTTTTTTTTTTTTTTTTTTTTTTTTTTTTTTTTTTTTTTTTTAAAAAAAAAAAACGTTGCCCCACACTAGGAATATCTCCTGTATCGTGGGTGCGTTTACAAACACTTAAACTGACATACACAAACAGCCAGACCCGGAACAACTATCTGTAGGCCATACAAATATTTGCTCCGTGCGGGGATCGAACCCGCGACACGCAGCGCAGCAGTCGATCGCTCAACCACTGCGCCAACCGTGTCGTCGTGTTATAAGTATGTCGTGTGCATCTGTGTTTCTGTGGGTCTGTTTATCTGTGTGTGTGTGTGTATCGTAGCTCCTAAACGGATGAATCGATTTTGATAAAATTGGTTTGGTTTGAAAGGTGTTTTAATCGAGAGTGTTCTTAGCTATGTTTCGAGAAAATACATTCACGCAAAAGAAAAACCAAAAATGTTTTTATTTGGATTTTTTTGCGGAACGTGCAATATAATTAAAACCCATGAAGTTGTAAACAAAATCCGATTCAAATAGGGAAGTTATATTTTTTTGATAATTAATAGCGTACGAAAGACGCGGGCATCAGCTAGTTTGTTTATAAAACACAATTCGACTAAAACAGTTACTTCAGACGATCGATATGGTCTTGCGTCTTATTTTGCCCAATTGCTCCACACTCACGTTAGATGCCTCCTCCTTGTTTCGTCTAACATCATGAAATACTTACCCTGGTATCTATAATCAAGTAAAAGTAATTACTTGAGCTTAAGTCATTACTTATGCATTTTAATGCAACAGGCCGACAAAGAAAGTTAAGAATTCTAAGTTTCGCAGTTCCAACTTCAAGCAATTACCAAGCTGAATAATAAAAATCGTATCTATTGCAACTGGTTCCGACTGTCAACCCTCACCTTCGGCTGCGCCTCGGCTCGGGTAGACATTTGTCGGAACTCTTTGCAATGACAGGCTTTCCGAACTCGTAATGAAATATACTAATTCCCAATAATGACGTTTACTCAAGTAAACACTTTGAGTTGTTTATAGATACGTCTGTTAGATGGTAGGTAAGCAACTAACCGTTGTTTTAAAAAATATAAGTCAAAGATCCAATCCTTCTTAAATAATTAAAGCAGCTCGTAAAGCTATTCTGCATCGTAACAATCTCCGAGCCCGCCGCAAATATTCCGATTCAAATCCGATTTAGTATCGGAATATTGAACATTGTTGAGCACTTTTATTACTCTCTGTGACAATGATATTACCGTAGCTAGGTTTTAAACTACGTTAAAGTCAAGAGAGACTTCATGAAGCACGTTTTTCTTCATCCATTTTTCCCGCGGCTGATGCTGTCTGGATCAGGATAACATTCGTGATCACAATTTGCCCGTTAAGTTGTTTTTGTTTTTTTTTCATTATGTTGTAACCGAATGGTTACCTCATAACACTTACAATCTAGCCTTGAGGCTAATAAGTAATTTAAATTGAACTTAATTTCCTAGTAAATTTATACTAAAGAATGTGTCCATTGGCACTTTTCTTATTAGCTCTATTATGACGGAAAGACACTTAGTTATTGTGTTCTTCAAGGGTAGCACTCACTGCACTCCGTAACAATCACTAAACTTATTCAAAAGGCTTAGTCCTTTTCAGTCTCTTTAGTATGTCCTTGGTGTTAAGGAGCTGAATAGCCTCGACATTCACATGTTTATGAAGTCTTCGTTCATGAGCTTCGGCGTATTTTTTATAACTTTAGCGACAAGGTCCACTCCTAAGTCCCGGTGGATATCCTCGTTTCTAATTTACCAGGGAGCGTTAACTTATGCTCCGAAGTAGTTTATTTTGAAATCTTTGAATTATTTCAATATTGGTGCGTTTTGTACAGCCCCAAAGCTGTATACCGTATGCCCATACAGGCATAAGTACTTGTTTGTACAGAAGTACTTTGTTGTGCACTGACAATGATGAATGTCTGCCAAGTAGCCAGTACATATTCCTGTAGCGTAGATCTAACTCCAGGCTTTTGTTTTTGACCTGAGCTTTCCAGCGAAGTTTTGCGTCAAGCGTCCTAGCCAGGTATTTGACTGTAATATCGTAAGGTATTACGCAACCGTTAATGTATACCGGTGTATACCCGTAATTAGGTCTTCGGTTTGTGAAGTCTATATCAGTCGATTTGGATTCATTTAACTTTATTAGCCATTTTTTTGTCCAGTTGGTGATGGAGTTGACAGCAATTTGTACTTTATCTACGGCTTCTTTGTGAGTGACACATATAGCCATGATGGCTGTATCATCTGCGAAGGTTGCAATGAAGTTGTTTTCCATTTCTGGGATATCACAGGTGTACAATAGGTTTTTATTTAAGATCAAAAAGTTGGCAGATTTTTGAATTTTAATAAATGCTTAATTATTATTATTTCAATTTACAATCCTATACGATTGCCATCGCAGGTACATCCTGAGGGATATGCCCAACAGTGGGTAAAGTTAGGTTGTGAATGATGATATCCGATTGTTTCAGTCAAATTGACTGACAGGCCGAGTTAGCAAACGTCCTCCATTATTTTAACGCGTACTACACACCCTTGGACAATATAACGTGACCACACGGGCCCATCCATTGCCGCGCAGACGCCATGCGTTCATTTTGAACGAGGGTGTTTCCGAAAGTTTTTGGAAGGAGTTGTCTAAAAACAACTGGATTCAGGAAATCTTAAGTTTTGGACCGTACCTGCAAGTCGTGACAACAATAATCTCAAACAAATTAAGATATTTATCAGTAGAGGACCAGGCTACCACCGAGATTGTATAAAACTTCATTTTTTTATGGCAGAACTGCGACAAAGAGTTATCTAGCAGAAAATCTGACATTACTTATTGAATCCTGGATATTACATTCGGAATTCAATTGGTGGTTAGTGTGGTCACGCTTGAAGAGTATATAACTTGAGGAAACCTACCACCCTACTTACTATAACTTGCAAGTTACGACCCGTCAAAGGTAGAATCATTCATTCATTTTCATTTCAGCCCAAAATACGTCCACTGCTGGTCATAGGCCTCCCCCAAGTGTCACCAAATTGACATTTTGGGGGGTTTTGCCATAATCACCACGCTTGGCAGGCGGGTTGGCGATCGCAGTACGGTTGTGACAAAAGCGCAGAGAACGCTGCTGCCCATTCTCTGGCAAATCCCTTAGTCGCCTCTTACGACACCCACGGGAAGATATGGGATGGTGCTATTCTTTACGTCCGGCACCATACAAAGCAAAGGTAGAATAACAAAAGGTAAATAAGGACCAAAAGGTTTAGAGGTATAAATATGAATTTTGCTAGAAATTTCATTGACATTTCCAATAAAGCTTACTTACTTGCTGCGGCTTTGGAATCAATACTGCAGCTCTTTGACGTTGCTTTAAAACACCAAACTATGTAGTAACAAAATCGAAGTACAAAGCATTAGTTTGACGTCATTTTCCTGAGATGTAAACATTGTTAGAATGTTAAAATATTTACCCGACTGGGGATTGAGTGACCAAACCAAAGACAATGGTCTTAAGAGCACCTTAGGAGGTAATCCTTTGTGGCGCTTGGGACTGTATTCACGGTATTTACCTAAGTTTAGACAAAAGCCGGACGAATAAACATCTTCTAACATAATGCTCACCAGGTACAATAAATAGTACCACGACCGAAAGAACCATGACACGTGTCGTCTCTAATCTTTAAACTTACTGTCAATGGACTATTTGTTTGGTTTCGTGATACTGGCCATTTCTTTAAAATTTGTAGACAAATACTAACTATAGTACCTAGTTTATAAGTAAATGAGCGACGTCATTGATTGGGTGGCTGTGTGAAAGGGCTTTAGTCCAATCGACTTTATAGAAACTACCGATATTATATGCAAAACTGAACAGCACGTTTGACGGTGTTGTCAGATAGAGAAGCAATGCCCGCCGCACTTTTTAGAATGTTCGCATTCAAATCTTATTCTCAATCTGTTGCCTACCCGCAGTATTGTCTCTCTCTGTCAAATTCATTTATTTGTCCGAATAAGGTACATTCTTAGGTATTTTTAATCCATGGGTTTATTCCATTCTGCCACGTGTGGCTTGCATATGCAAGGTCCATAAAAATATATCTAAATAAAGATTACAAAACAAAATGTTAGGAATGTTAGATATTATTGACTACGTACGCATACATACGTAGTACGCATTAAAATCTATCTTCTATCCCTCTCACACAGCCGAAACGATTCTGTTATGGTGAATTAGACTATTGATGAAAAGATGAAAAGTATTAAAACGAACAAACACATTTTTTAATTTTGTTTATACACCTTCTAATTGTATCAAAAATAAATACATATAAATGTGGCATTTAAAAATAGTAAAACTTGGAACCCTTATAGTTTCGCCATGTCTGCCTTATTCGGAGTTATAAGGTTATTCCTTCACTTTAACTTGCCAGTACCAATTGTATTTTTATTTCATAAACTCTTTTGCAAAAAGAACCGGCACTTTAGATTTTTTTGTCTACTTCAATAAAGAAGAACAAGAAAGAGGTTTCATTAATTGGACAATGCATTGGCATGTCATTTGAAGCATCCTGGCATGATTCTTTAGGTGCCAAATTTAAATTTTGAAATTAACAAAAGAAACATATTGATTATTGTAGATTATTATAAATTGCTTTACTAATTGCGCGAATTGCTGAAACGATATTTTTACTGATTACTAAAATTTTAAAACTGTTTGGAATTTTTTTGCAAATTAAATAATTCAATCTTTCTTTTTACATTAAAAACAAATCTTGATATGCGTTATAAAGCGATAAGGCCCGGTAAAATTATAGCCCTACTTGAAGAAGGTTGTTCGCAAACTTACGTCTCTCAGCGGCTAAAAGTGAGTCGTTCAACTGTCCACAGGACTTGGCAACGGTATCAAGACACCACTTCGGTCAAAAGAAGACTCGGTTCGGAAAGAAAACGATACACAGAACCAAGAGATGACCACTTTTTGGTGAGTCAGGCGTTGCGGAATCGTAAAGAGTCAAGTGTGGACCTGAAGAAGAGCCTTGAAGAAGTAAGAGGAGTAGAAGTTAGCTTGTGGATGGTCAGGAGGAGGCTTTTGGCTGCCAATATCAGGAGTTACCGCCCGGCTCAGGGCCCTAAATTACTCCGTGAGCCCCGTGTTGCTCGACTTCAGTTTGCTCGAAACTGTGCTTCATGGACTTTGGAGGACTGGAATAAAGTATTGTTTTCTGATGAAGCTAGAAGCTCTTTGTGCGGAGCGGACCGACGCCGGCGAGTGCTGCGAAGACAACGGGAACGCTATGCGGAAGTGTGTTTCGAAGAAATCACTCCTTACGGCGGAAGCTCCGTTATGTTTTGGACAGCAATTAATTCGACGCAGCGTACGGAGTTAGTTTTCATAGAAAATGGAACATTAAATGCACACCGGTACATAATGGAAGTCCTAATTCCATATGCACAACCCGCATTGACTGCACTTGGGGAAGATTCCATTTTTATGGACGACAACGCTCGCCCGCACCGTTCTGGCGGCGTGGAAGCGTACATCCAAGAAGTTGGGATCCGTCGTTTAGATTGCCCAGCTCGAAGTCTTGACCTCAATCCAATTGAGTATGTCTGGGATGTTCTAAAGAAACGGGTAAGATCAGTGCAACCTGCTCCACAAAACATCAGGGAGCTAAAAAGAGTCATTGCAGAAGGGTGGGAACGTATTCCTTAAAACGTTATTAAAAACATCGTGGAAAGCATGTCCAGAAGGATTCCAGCTGATTTTGGCAAGAGGAGGTCACACTCGCTATTAGGTTTTTACATTTGTAACTTTATTTAATTTAAAAAAGTTAAAAGATGTTCTTGCCTTTATTGCCGACTACTTCTTATTGTTCGGCCGTGTCCATCGGTTTTAATGAATAAATCATATTTTTTTTAAATTGCCATAATTCTCTTCACAAACAATTAAATTTCAATGATTTAACTCAAGTCAACCGAAGATTTTGCAAAAGAGTGTATTTTAGCCTAGGGTCTCCCGGCTACACATATAAATAGAAATTTTGCAATTTTTGGTTTATGACTAGTGCCCAATAGTTGCAATCTATAAATTATAATTTCTGTTTTGTTTTGTTGTATCCCGACCAAACACCAAAAATACAATTTGTCCTGAAGTGGAAATAAAGTAACTCATTTCTGCACTTTAAGCACTTGTACATGGAGTAGAATATGAAGCTAGAGCCATAGAAATATGGCTGTGTTCTACCCAATGTTTAATGGTCGGCGATGAATTTAGGGGTCATTCGGCCCAGTATGGAACTGGGACCGCGGTCCAGTTACCCCTTTTAAAAAGATTATAATGGTTAACTGGGCCTACATCTGTTTTGCTTTCAATCAAGCGAAGGGCGGCTTAAAATGGTTTATATACTATTATACAATAGATGTTGTACATGATGATTATGCATTTACATCATCATCATCATCAGCCTACCGCAGTCCACTGCTGGACATAGGCCTCTTCAATCGCTCGCCAGTTAATCCGATTCTCGGCAACTCTCATCCAGTTGCTACCAGCTACCCTGCGAAGATCATCGCTCCACCGAGCCTGAGGGCGTCCCACCTTACGCTTGCCGATTCGCGGCCTCCACTCAAGAACACGTCTGCCCCAACGGTCATCGGTTCTACGGCTAATATGGCCGGCCCATTGCCACTTCAGCTTACTTATTCTGTGGGCTATGTCGACTACTCTGGTTCTCTGTCGGATCACCTTGTTCCGGATGCGATCCCTCAAAGAGACTCCAAGCATGGCCCGCTCCATAGCTCGCTGAGTGACCTTGAGTTTATGGACCAACCGTACCGTGACTGTCCACGTTTCGACCCCGTAAGTCATTACAGGCAGGACGCACTGATTGAAGACCTTAGTCTTTAGGCTCTGTGGAATACGCGACGAGAAGACCCGATGAAGCTTCCCAAACACTGCCCAGCCCAGCTGAATTCTTCTGTTAGCCTCTCTCTCAAAGTTGTTCTTACCAAACTGCAGAATTTGCCCGAGGTAAACATATTCTTGAACAACCTTGAGAGGAGCGCCATTGACAACAATAGGTCCTGGGGTGACGATGTCATCTGCAAATCTCAAGTGTGAGATGTACTCGCCGTTGATGTTAATGCCACGTCCTTCCCAGTTCAGCGTCTTAAACGCATCCTTCAGTGCGTTGGCGAACAATTTCGGGGAGATTACGTCCCCTTGCCTCACTCCCCGACGCAATGGGATACCCCCTGTTAGCTGGTTCTGGGTTTGGACGGTCATTGTGGCGTTTTCGTACAGACTTCTCAGCACTTGGATATATCGCCAGTCCACTTGGCATCGCTGCAAGGACTCCAGAACTGACCAAGTCTCGATAGAGTCAAAAGCCTTCTCATAGTCCACAAATGCAAGACACAGAGGCCGATTATACTCTTCGGACTTCTGTATAATCTGCCGCATTGTGTAAATGTGGTCTATGGTGCTGAATCCTCCTCGAAACCCGGCCTGCTCCGGTGGCTGAAAATCGTCGAGTCTTCGCGCTAGACGATTTGTGACGACTCTTGAAAACAGCTTATATACGTGGCTAAGGAGCGAAATGGGTCTGTAATTCTTTAATAGGGTCTTGTTTCCCTTTTTAAAGAAAAGAACGACCACGCTCTTTCTCCACGCTTCTGGAGTTCTCCCAGAGAATAGGACCGAGTTGAAAAGCTTCCGAAGCTCTCTTAGCACTGGACTTCCTCCCGCTTTCAAAAGCTCAGTCGTTATCCCATCCTCACCAGGGGCTTTTCCATTTTTAAGCTGTCTAAGAGCCGCCTCGATTTCATCTAGGCTGACTTCAGGCAGGTCTTCTGTGAAATGGCGGGTTAAGGTGGCTCTGGAATCCTCATTTTCGGGATCAGGTCGAGATGTATGCGATGCGTACAGCTGGCCGTAGAAGTTTTCAACTTCCGTAAGAATCTCCGGCTTCGAAACGACGATATCCCCACTAGGTTTTGTCAACTTCGTCAGGTGGCTCCTCCCAAGTGATTGGACGAACACCTTCGATCCCCGGTTCTGCCCTATCGTTTTTTCTATTGAACGTGTGCTGGAGCATCGAAGGTCGCGTCGTACCAATTTCCTAATGATCTTATTCAGTGCCTGTAGTTCTGCCGAAGTGATGGGTGGGTTTTCACGCCGTTC
The DNA here is from genome assembly GCA_949152445.1 of Cerastis rubricosa. Taxonomy (NCBI): domain Eukaryota; kingdom Metazoa; phylum Arthropoda; class Insecta; order Lepidoptera; family Noctuidae; genus Cerastis; species Cerastis rubricosa. The sequence goes on along the minus strand of OX424523.1, from coordinate 15,346,762 downwards.
CGTCATAAGCTCCAGAGTCTCCTCCGAGAGTTTAGACTTCTTGCCCGTACGTCGCATCTTGCAAAAACGCGTTCCTTCCTCCCTGAGGATTTCCACCATTAGGTCGAGCGCCTGGTCAACGTCATTTGTGGTTTCCATGGCCGTGAATCGGTTTTCCAGGTCTGACTGGAACGCTTCAGATCCTAGCATAGTTTGAAGCATATTTGGACGTAGCCTAGACTTCATCAAAAGGGTTCGCTCCAGCTTGAAGTTGATATTTAAAGAGCCACGAACAAGTCTGTGATCGCTACCGGTATTGAACCTGTTGATCACCGAGACATCTCTAAATACATGCTTTTTATCCGTCATGATGAAGTCTATCTCATTTTTCGTCACACCGTCGGGGCTTCGCCACGTCCACTTCCTTTGAGGCTGTTTCTTAAAGAAGGTATTCATTGCATCGCGGCCATTCGCAACGTACAGACGTGCTCGTTAGCAATATTTCATTAAAACAATAACAGTGACCTTCTTTTAATTTTTGCTAAGTGTACAGTTTAGTAAATAATGAAAACATTTACATAGTCAACCTGTTGAAAAATGGAAAACAGTAGTCCAGTGCAACCTAATGCCTCGCCAGCAAAAAGCCTCCAGCCGGACTTCTCCATACCTGTTGTATCCACGCCCGATATCCAAAAATGGATGTCATCCATCGAACAGCAGTTAAATGAGGTTTGCTCTATTGCCACAGATGGCAAACTCAATTCGGAGCAGAAACTGAAAATAACAAACCTATGCCGCAAAGTAGAATCTGGTACTTCTCAAATGGCAGTTCTATATCAAGCTCTGAAACAGAAAGCCCTGCAAGCCGTCAAAATTATCGATGACCTACAAGAAAAACGCACCTTGACGGATCAAATTTCTGAACTGAAGCAGGCAATTGAGGACACAGGTACGAAGGGAAGTACATCGTTTGCTGACATGGTAAAAAAGGGGTCAAATGATTTCGTACGACCAAATAATTTGAGCTCTGTAGCCATTTATCCCAGCGATAAATTAAAGTCGAGTGACGAAACGAAAAACCTCGTTCAACAAATTATACGCCCTGATCAAATGAAGCTGCATGTGCGTGGAGTCCGCAAAACTAAAGATGGAGGGGTTATAATCAGCACTGAAACCAAACAGGATGCAGATAAACTAAAGCAAGCATTCCTGTCAACATCTGGACTTACAGCCGATGAACCTAAAAAGCGCAAACCGCGTATCACGGTCGTAGGAGTGCCGACTTCTTTAGCTGATACTGATGTCCTCAGGTGCATTTACGAGCAGAATGTAGCCGATAAGTTTCCAGAGATGTCAATGGAGTCCTTTTTGACCGTGGTTAAGTTCAGCCACAAATCCGGAAAGAAAGATGCGATGACCTGTAACTACATTATCGAGGTTCCAGGCAAGATTCGAAAAGCCCTAATATCTCAAGAAAGGCTTTTTATAAATTGGACTTCCTGCCCTGTCAGAGATTTCACTCTAGTTACCAGATGTTACAAATGTCAACAATATGGTCATGCAGCCAAATCATGAAGAGAGGTCAACTCTACTTGCGGTCACTGCGGAGAAGCAGGACACTCGCTGTCCGAGTGCGAGAAAAAAGCGCTCTCACCTACATGTGCAACTTGCTCGCGCTTTAAAAAGCCCAATAACCACAAAACGGGAGACACTGAGTGCCCTGCTAGGAAAATAGCAGAATACAGGTATATCAACTCGATCGACTATGGAGGCGCGTAAAGCGTCATACTCTAGGTCAGACTTCCGCGTTGATACGCCTGTCGAAGACACAACAATAACAGACTACTGTGCTGACCTACTCATCAATTTTTGCTGTCTACTCATAAAGACATTAGTCGCTAGGTGTAATAATCGAAAACAAACAAGAGTGCCTCGACTGTGAATTTTTGCTCCATGGACTCTAACCGAATTAATGTTTCTGCTGACGCCCATTTTTCCCTGTTATTGTTACGTGTTTTAGTTCTAATTTAATAGTGTTTAAGTTAATTAGGTTTACTTTATGAAATGTTTCTAATTTGATCACTTTAAGATGTTAAATATTGTTTTAAAAATCTGTTGTCCTGTAAATGTTATATTTTTTGAGTTCCTTCTGCCTGTGATACAGGATTATCCTAGTACAGGCATCGAACATTGTGTGACCTACATTGTTTAATTAAGATTATTTTTGTATTTGACCCATTTTTGGTTCTGAATAAAGATTTATTTATTTATTTATTTATTTATTCATCAAGAAAAGCCCCTCCCTCTCCAGGAAGTTGACAAGCATTTGCCCCCTATGATTTCTGCTGCCAAACCCATAGGATCCTACTACCGATTCACCGCAATTCTGTACTCCCACTTTAGCGTTGAAATCTCCCATGAAAACGCTGTAGTGGGCCTTAGTGGTAGAGTGCAAGGCCTTGGAGATGTCCTCAAACATTTCCTCCACTACGTCGTCCGAGTGTCCCGAGGTCGGTGCGTAGACCTGAATAACCTTGAGGATATACCTCTCGGTTAGCTTCACTATTAGGTATGCTACCCTGTTCGAGACACTGGAGACTTCTACCACGTTGTCACAGAGAGATATGCATTTACATATGTACCTATATTATACAGGGTGTTTGGTGCATCGTGTGCCAAATTGAAATGGTCGACTGGGGGGGTTATCTGCTATCCTCTCAGACCCCTAAACAATTCTCATGCCCTGTGGATTTTTTTTCGTCGACTTTTTATTGTTTTATTAGAAAAATACCCAAATTTTACATTCAAATACAATTTAAAAAAAAAAGTATAAGTCGAGAATCTGAATTTTAATTTTATTTAGATGTGTATTGTAATTCCAGTACTTTTGAATACAAAATTAGTGACAGTAGCCACCTAGTTTTTTTTTAATTAACTCGCAAAGTTTCGGACTTCAATTAACGCTGTCCATGTTACAGCTATTTACATGGCTATAAAAAAAAAACTAAAAGCGATCGGGATCTTTATGATTTCTAAAACCCCCCTTTCTCCCCCAAAAGAGAGATACGAGACAGATTTTACCTTATAAGAGTGAGATAACAGATTTAATAAGTTGTTCAGGTATCATTTAAGCTAAAATATTTTTCTAAATCATAATTTGGAATTTAATTTTTTGTGACTTGATTCACAATTCTAGCGAATTCACAAAGTTATAAAAAGATTTTTATGGCATGTGGCACATCACTAGCAAGAGGATAGACTAGAGAATTTTTGAGGGAGTTGGAAGATCCCGATCGCTTTTAGTTTTTTTTTTTTTTATAGCCATGTAAATAGCTGTAACATGGACAGCGTTAATTGAAGTCCGAAACTTGCCAGTTAATTAAAAAAAAACTAGGTGGCTAATGTCACTAATATTGAATTTAAAAGTACTGGAATATAATACACATCTAAATAAAATTTTAATTCAGAGTCTACGACTTATACTTTAAAAAAAAATTGTATTTGAATGTAAAATTTGGGTATTTTGTTAATAAAACAGTAAAAAGTCGATGAAAACAAATTCACAGGGCATGACAATTGTTTAGGGGGCTGAAAGGATAGCAGGTGACCCCCCCAGTCGACCATTTCAATTTGGCACACGATGCACCAAACACCCTGTATAATATAGGTACATATGTAAATGCAAATCTCTACCTTGTACCTCTTATGCTTTCTACCTTGTGAGCAGAAATAAAAGCATACCCACTTCGTCGTGTTTTCGAAATTCAAGAGAAATGAGGTGGTAACAATTATTAGGCACAAAAAAAAATTAAAAAAAAGTCTGCTCTGCTTGAAATTTACTATTGATTGTATTGTTAAACACGTATTTCAACGTTTTTGTAAATTCCACCCCTCAGACGACTAAAAGGGTGGCTTTTTTGTGTTAAATGCTGTCACGTTATATTATACTTGCACGACAGTCAATTGCGCGAATCAATGGATTCATAGATGTGGTTTTCGTAGTTTTCGGAGTCGCTGACAACGGAAATGAGGTCAAAATGAAAATCCTGGATGTCGGCGCGGAAATTTTTTGGGTTTTTCCGTCATGGGTGTCGTTTTCGTTGTTTTCGGGGTCGCTGGTATCGTAAACGAGATCAAAGTATTAAATGCCAAGATGGCGCCGAGGAAAATTTTCTAATTTTCCTTCACGGGTGTCGTTTTCATGGTTTTTCGGGTGGCTGGCAATGAAACCTAATGACAATACAAGATGGCGCAAAGGAAAATTTTCAGTTTTGCTTCATGGATGTAGTTTTGGTGGTTTTCCGGGTCACTGGCAATGAAAATGAGGTCAACATGAAAATCCAGAAAGGCGCAGAAGAAAATAAAGTTAAATAGTTTCGTTTAATCAGAAACTATTTATATCATGAATTGTAAATGATCGCGGAACATTGTTTTTAGTGTATAGGATATTGACCAGAAGCAAATCGCCATGATTTTCGATATCTTTTGTTTTTATATTACAGAGTTCCTGACGTCTACATGCACCATTAATCCCGAAAATTAACTCAACCTGCAACGAGATAAAACACGGTTTAGATAAGCATAGGTCGTTTAGTGTACGGACGTAGCGCCTAGGTAAGGTTTTATAGATTCAACTACTGACCTTTGTAGCCAAATACTGACTATCCGGAGCTTCTTTCAAAAAGTTTTCAACTTCATTTGGAGACAATACTTTTGATTTTTACAAATATCCGACGGAGTGTCTTTTCAGAAATGCAGTCAGGTTGCAATATGTTTTTATGTTAACACCGTGATTTTGCAGAAACGTGCTTTTCAGCATGGAATATATACACCGTAGCGTGCTAGGCTTATATTTGGTAGCAAGTTCATTGAAATATGCCAAAATTACTTGCTCCGAAAATGACGACGCCTCTTTAGTAACTTTTCACTGAAGAAAACTTTGCAAAGCTGCCATATATTCCACCTTAGATTTAGATGGCAACAGGCTATCGCAAGCATTTTGTGCCTCAATCACAATATCCGGCGGAGTACCATCAAAAGAATTCTCTTCAAAACTTAAATTCGACATTTTTTCACAAATAACTCAAATTATTAAGTAACTAACTTTGCTTTTTTTCCCGCGCTTTATGTTCGTAGGTTAAAGGAGAAGCAAAGGTATGAAGCCGTTAAACAGCCTCACAGGAAAAATATAAAATTCAAACATATTTTAATTAAGAACACAAATAAAATGTTAACTTGTTCATAAAAGTAATATTTGTTTAAAATAATCATGTTTATTAGTAGTATTCTTTTTATAAACACAATTTAAATATTCAAAAAATATTTACGCTGTAAAGACGCAAATCAAAATGACGAGATTAAAAAAAAATACGCCTGCTCTATAATAGCCAGTGGTGTTTTTTTTTTAATTTCTTATGTTTCAATCGAATTAACGCACGCGTGCTGTTATCTTATTACCGCGCACGTGCGAAATATGTTGCATGTCGAACCTAATCGTAGTGCATTAAGAGCTAGTTTTCGAGGAAGTGTATTGAAATAGTATATTTCATTGCGAGTGCGGAAAGCCTGTCATTGCAAAGAGTTCCGACAAATGTCTACCCGAGCGAAGGCGCAGCCGAAGGTGAGGGTTGACAGTCGGAACAAGTTGCAATGACGGTTCCGCACGTGTACTGAACAACTATTTTTAATACGGTTGCGAAAAAATGAAGCAACTTAATAAAGAACTTTTTTGGAAAATGGCGCCAACCGTAAAAGAATAGAAGCAGAGTTTTTTTTGTTTTCTTCACCCATTCTGGGTAGGCAAAGGGCAAGCATACAGCCAAGTCTTCAGTAGATTTTTTTATTGATATGAAATGAAAATGAAATGAAACCTAACCTAACTCATTGAATCAAATCATTAAATCTGATATTGAAACAAATTAGTAGCTTCTTTTTAGAAATATTTGTATGAATCATAAAAACTTCTATGATATTTTTTTAGTAAAAACTCCATTGTTGTTTTTTTTCTTTTTAATAGACATTATTTTGACAGTTGGGAAAGAGAACGCACGAGTTCGGTAAAGGTAAAGAAAAAGCTCGAGTGTGTAATAGCCCACATCCCGAACGCTACACGTCCGCATACGCCCCTTTTTGAGCAACTGTATTAAAAAATAAATTGTGGCTCAACCCATTTAGGTCACTGACAATCTAAAATAAAAAATTACTTTTTTCAAACCAGAATTAATTCTCTGACTTCTTACTTTGAAAATCACAGACTTTAACACAACTAGGTATTTATTTATTTATTTATGTACACACAAAACACTTAACAGGACAATACATTATGATACAAGATTATTTATGCTATACTTACACTTACGCGCGAGCGAAACCGCGGGCAACAGTTATTTTCTGTTACTTTAAATAACTTTTTTCGACATTATTTTGCTAGAGTAACGAACTCGTGGGTAATTGCCGAAAACAACGCGGGCGAACCCGCAGGCAGAAGCTAGCAGACAGATAAAATTAAATCACGGTAATACGTTTTTATATTTTAATTTACGTCTTCATAAATAATCACAGTTCTGCTTACAACTGCGAATTATTATTTCAATAGTTTGATATGCCTGCAAGATAATTATCTTTCTACTGTTTTCTTATAATTATAATTTGACCTGTAGTTTAATTAAATCACAAGTAATAGTCACGGTTATCTAACAACCTATAATTTCATAATTCTAGAAAACACTATATATCTTTCTTTCGAGTGCTAATATCCAATAACTTTGCTTGCTAACAGTAGTTTATACAAAAATTACGTACGAGTACCTATAATGAAGAATTGTGACGAATTTACACATATTATGATGAAGTGGCGAATATACTTTCAATGTATGGAGTGTACAAAAATGTGATGAATTTACTTTGTGGCGAATTTACAAAACCCAGTACTTTTATTAAACATAAATAAATAATTAATATTTGTTTTTAGCATTCAACATTTGTGCAGCATAGAACTAAACGGTTCAAGTGGGGAGACGCTATCCTTGGTTGATAACAGATAGATAACACTTCTCATTGATTGTGAAATGCAAACTATAGATAGATAATGATAACCGGGAATAGTGATCTATTCGTAACACGAGATATGTTATTATATAAAACGGCCGTTAAATTGACAATCGGTTAAAATAACAACGGTTGCTATTGCCATACAGAACCTGTGACGGAATAGCGCATTGACAGCACATAAAAAGAACATCAATTGATTCACCAATCAATTGATATACTTACTACTACTAACACACACTTATTACTTAAACTTAATTTATTATTAGTTTCTTTATTGGAAATGGGAACTTGCTACCACCATATCAACTAATCTTTTCTAATTTATCATACTATTATTCGGTAAGTTCCTCCCCATTACAGTAAATATCCTGATTAAATTGCTATGAAGCCCCCTTTAAGGCTCGGACATAACAAACTAGAAAAATAAAACTTAAGCCGCGGGAAGGTGACTGAATGAACGAACAGACCTGGAGTAAAAAAAAACTATTACTTTAAAACTCAGTTATTTATACGGGTAACCGTAGAAACGATTCATTGCAAAGTACTCGGTGAGCATTGTTGGCGAGAACAGAAAACCTTGGTGTAGGTAATTCCCTTTAAGTAGGGATGGAGCTCTCGCTTTCAGCTGTAATTAAATGTATGGTTGGAAACGAGAGCTAGCAGTAGCAGCCTTCGCTGAAAAAGTAATGAAGGAGGTAGCTGAAAGGGAGAGGGAGATATCTTCTACTCTGCCTATCTGCACCCGAAGATCTCGGCACAGGGGGAAGGCCGATAATGCCCTCTTCCGCTCCCATAAAATGGCCTGCCTGCGATGGACTTGGGGAAGTGCGTCGTCTTAGCAAATAGGCCCAAGTTGATGTCACGTGGTGTTTCCGCGCGCCACTCACATGGATTGACAGGGTGAGGAGCAGCTCATTCCTCCGCTTACTGAGATAGGGTTTGTCGCAAGCAAACCGTCACTGGGGTGATTGCAATTGTGTCCAATACAGCCAGCTTCCAGCTTCTCCTCAGCCAGAAGTGGCAAAGAGGAACACTGTGGAATTAAAACAGCGGAGCTCAAGTTTAATTTAAAGTAAATATATTTAAATATAACAAAACACGAGTGGTACAACAGGTGAGCACAGGATGACTGGGACGAGGCAGAATGAAAGATGTCAAAACTAGTTACGCTACATAGAACTAGATGGCGCTGCTTGTTCTTCACCGGCTTGTGTTCATCATTTACAACATCCTCCCTTGAACATAAGCCCATTTTCCTAGAGGAGTAGTCGAGCTTGACCTATTTCAATACTCCTTTTGTATTTTCACAATAGCCAACAAACTTCATTTCAATAGATTTTGAGTCCCATTTTTGTCTCTGTTGTGTCGGTACATGAGCCATGGCTTTGCATCCAAATATTTTCATATGGCTAATATTAGGTTTTTTCATTTCATTGAAAACTCAAGATGGGGATCTATTTCGTCGTATCCAACGAATAGGGGCGTAACTGCATAATAGCTACTTTTCAGGACACACTTATTTGTGTTTAATTAAATTAATTATGAACTTATATGTATTGGTGGTTATAAATTATGTGTATTGGTATATTATGGTTCGGCTAATTGTTTTCAATGAATTAACTTTATATTTTAAACGCATTTTGTCCATTAAATCCTTATTATCTGTTGTGTTATGGCGACGTAGGGCTGGACTTGAGAAATAAGTTACATTATACCTTTTTTCTCCGGAAATGTTTAGGCCGCAGTCGCCTTTAAGTCATTTTTATATTATTCTGATGCGGGTATTTTTTATTTCATTGGAATTTGTGTGTAATAACTCATCATCATCATCATCATTTCAGTCCAAAAGACGTCCACTGCTGGACATAGACCAAAATGATGTTATTTGATATTTTGGTATCAAAATATCAAATAACATCAGCATCATCGTCCTACCAAAAACATTATTTGAACGTTGAAGAAAGACACAAACGTGATTAGGGCTTCGTCTCTTCTATACATACGCAATTTAGCCATTCCACAGAACATGGCTACTATCACCATGAGGGTTTTTTCTATGTACCGAATATTGAAAATTATTGAATATGTACCTAATTGAAATGACTTAGTTAAGTACATACTCGTTGATATTATGTTATTTAAATTAAATCAATATAGTAAAATTATAGGCAATAATTGCACTTTATTGAATACGATTACAGGTAGAGGCAAAAATGTTATTTACAGAAAACATACTACGCTCGCCACAACTACCAATCTACGCATTCCGCCGAATAGTGACTGAGTGGCGCTAGCGCGCTCTCCCCGCGACTGCGCACCCACACTACTCGCGAAGAAAGGGTACAACGGCGATCGTGGCATTATTCTTCGATGTAAACGTGGTGCTTGAAATTGTGGCTTTTTAAAAACCTAATTATTTGATAGCCTGTACTGTTTTTAATTGTTCTGTTGAACTCGTTATATGCGGTATGATGAGCAGAGTTTAATTATGCAATAAAAAAAGAAAGCCCTTATGTTCGTTAGGGCACTACGAGTATTCGTAGGATACGACGAATTTTATGACTAGCTGATCACAGCATGCGTTCCAATGCACTTGTTCCTACCCACTACTTACCTACCTACCTAACTACTACCTTCCTACCTACTACCTACCTACCTACTACCTACTACCTACTACCTACTACCTACCTACCTACCTACCTACCTACCTACATACTACCTACCTACTTATTACCTACCTAAAAACCTTCTATTATATAAAATTTAATCTCAAGTTAAGGTGTGACCACGGGAAAATTACATTAATAATATACGAGTATATACATATTTTTTTTGTATATAGTGTAGGCTGCTGCTTTTTTTTTGGGATTGGCATCTCGCAGTTCAACCCAAGAGGTTATCGTCTGCTTAACCTGACTATCCTGTGCCTTAATAGTAAGGCCTCCAGCCAGGGCATAAAAACTTACAAACTAAGGGCACCCCGTGTGGGGTACGAGCCTCGGCTTAGGGCGTCGCTGGGGGACGACTGAATGGGGACAGGCTGGATCTGAATGATATCATTATTTAGGGGCTGATTTAAAACTACTGGCACAGCATCGCGGGCTGGCTCGAGCGAGGGTCGGGGAGGGCATGGACCGGGACGTCGCGACGGACCTCGACGGCGAGGTCGGAAAGACGGCGGTTTGTGTCTGAACTTTTTAAGAGTGCTAGTCTCTTTGCTACTCTCCTGGAGGAGGGTGATAGCATCATTGGGAGTGACGAGAGTATGCCTAGGACATCGTACTGTACTAATGCGCGAAGGTTCGTAACGGGTGGCCGCTGCGATCAGGGGATTACGGTGTTTAATGGCGTTATCGAAGAAACGCTTCGAAAGACGTTTCATAAACTGAAGGATGGTGGGCATTCTAAGGTCTACGTGTAGACGGTCATTACGGACATAAAACGGGGCTCCCGTGACTCTACTTAAGAACCGGTTCTGCAAGGTTGGCATCCTATGGATGTACTTAGGCTTGGTGTGAGCGTACACGACCCAAGCGTATGTCATAATGGGGCGGATCACCGCGGTATAAAGGCGCAACTTGCACTTGAGTGACAACTTGCTTTTTGCCGAAATCATGAAATGAAGCCTACCCATAGCAAAGGCAGCTCGGTCGCGAGCTGCTTTGATGTGCGCCGCGAAGGACAGGTGGTTGTCAAGTAAGACTCCTAAGTACTTGGCTTGCTTCTCCCAAGGGATAGGCTTACCGTACATAGTGATCGGGCTGAGCGCGTTGACACAGCCTCGGCCCAACAGGTTTTTAGTAATTTTGCATCACTGAGCATGCACTTGGCGCATTCTACTGGAGGTCGGTTCTTTATCTCCTACTTCAGAAAAAGTTTAGTAACAGTGGCATTATCCATATTTGTCATAATTGAATACTGTAGGAAGGGGCTCCTACTTTATTCAATTTATACATTATGTTGGTTAGGCCCATATCTTTCCGTGGGTGTCGTAAGAGGCGACTAAGGGACTTGCCAGAGAATGGGCAGCAGCGTTCTCTGTGCTTTTGTAACAACCGTACTGCGATCGCCAACCCGCCTGCCAAGCGTGGCGATTATGGCAAAACCCCCCCAAAACGTCAATGTGGCGACACTTGGGGGAGGCCTATGTCCAGCAGTGGACGTCTTTTGGGCTGAAATGATGATGATGATGTTGGTTAGTCTTGCCGTTGCTACTAATGTTTTTTATTTATTATAAATATTACAGCCACAACCATTTATTCTGGAGATCCAGTTCTGGTATAAACAAAACGTCTCTTACTTGGATTTGGTTTACTTTACCATCATTATAGCAGAGATTGAGATCCAGATTGCCCTTCTTCTGTACGGTAACTGTAACTTGAGAATTATTCGCCACCTTATACTTTGTATCGGAGGTGTCTGTGTCTCATATTACCAATTAGATCTTCTTGTCACGTGCATGGATGCACAAGAATCTACCATACCAATCTCAATCGTCCATTGTTGTGCAAGCTGAAGAAATTGCGGCATAATTCTTTTTAGTACTTTTTTTTAGAACTTTCATTTTTATTGGCAGAACAGTTTTTACTCAGATGACCATGTCTATTACAATTGTAGCAACGGGGACCTCGGGGTTTATACGGCTTATAGTGGGGAGTATTATTTTTCTTTTGTGGCTTTCTATTCTTTGCGTACAATACGGTAGTATCAGATTCCTTTTTCACTTCTTGTAACATTTTACTTTTAATAGAATCTACACTTATTATGACACTAGAGCTTTCTACTCCTATTTTCATTGGTTTGTACTGGTCTGGCAAACCTGCCAACATTTAAGTACCCAACCATTCATCGTCTATTTTGAAAATTAGGTTTCTGAGCTTATGAGCAGTAGTTACCAGTTTATTTACATAATTCTAAATATCGGTACAACTATCTAAGTTTGTATTAATGAGCTCACGTAATAAAACTACCTTCCTGCTCAATCCGGAGTCTTCGAACGCAGACTTAAGCTTAGTGCACACATCTCGCGCACACATTGCCTGTTCTATGTCGTGGTAATTTATTGGATCAACCAGGAGGATAATCTTTCTTTTGGCCTTAACATCCTTGGCAGCATCAACGTACTCCTTGTTATCAGGATCCACACACGACCCAAATCTTCGTGCTCTAAGTAAGCTTTTACGGCGAAATTCCACATATTGTAATTGTCCTTTCCGGTTAGTTTATTAATATGCACGGTGTTTATTGGATTTATATGTAAAATACGCTGAAAATTTAATAACCGGGCCGGCGACCAAACCTCACTTGTTTTTTGTTCACTTGTTTTGTTCACACGGAATATAATACTTTTCGGAACTAATCTTTTAACTGTTTCCAATCATTATGAGATAGGACCATAACCTGTGGAAATAAAAAAAACAGCGGAGCTAAAGTTTAATTTAAAGAAAATATATTGAAATATAACAAGTTCGTGTGAACGTCAGGTGAGAACAGGATAGTTGCCCACTGCTTTTGGAATCAGGGTCTCCGAGCTACCGGTGGTCAGGGCTCTTAAGAGCTTTTGTTTTGTTAATTTGACACACAATGTAACACCATCACATTCCATTATGCCAGCACTATTCAGAAAAATCTAGGCATAAAAAAATGTTTCAAAGCAAAAAAATACAGGCCTGAAATCCGTTCGATAGGTTGGTATTCCGAGTTTTATTTTTTGTTCATTTTCGTGTGGCAGCGGGCTATCCAGCCAGTCTGTCCATCATAAAAAAATAAGTTGCTGTTTCACTTGCTACGAAATGGACGCAAAGGTTTTCGCGATTTAATTTTTTTAGGAATCGCAAATTAACATTCTGTTCTGGTACCTCAGTTGGTCAAATAGAGTTTTACATTCCTATGTAGCAAGATCTATAGCAATCAATTTGGCTTTTACTTGAGTACTGTACATTTTATCCAAAATCTGTGAATACAGATCGAAATAACTCAAAAACAAAACAAGGAAAAAACTCAATCAAAAACTAAACAAGCAATCATACGCCTTACATATGCTGGCAAAAACGGTAGGTACTTCTGCTGTACTTGCAGCATATCATGGCTATGTGGGATCCTTGATAAAGTATGGTATTATATTCTGGGGTAATTCCACCAATAAGGATATGGCATTCAAGGCGCAAAAGCGGTGTATAAGGGGAATGTTTAATATCAAACAGACTGATAGCTGCAGACCATATTTTGTCAAACATAAACATAACGTTGCCGTGTGTCTACATTTATGAGATTGCTAGCTTCGCAAGAACTAACAAACATCTTTTTGATAGGTATAGAAGTAAGCGGCATAGTGATAAAATTTGTTGTAAATCTAGCAAGACGGCCTTATATACCAAAAGCATTTTCAGTATGGCGCCGCGTGTATACAATCATTTACCAAAGTCTATACTAGAAACCATTTCCAACGATGAATTAAAAAAGAAATTAAAAAGTTCTTGCTATTTAAATGTTATTATAGTATTCAGGATTATTTAATAGAGGATGTAAGGACATTTTGTAATCGGAAATAATTATTGATGTGGATATGACATGTGATTAATGCACTATATATAATGATTAATTTTATCTATTAGTATTATTTTAACAATTAGTTACAAATTTATTTTGACATTTCTCATTAATTAATACATGACATTTTACATTTTAATTATTCTAGTGACATTATTAATTGCTAATGTTTCATTATTATTTGCCACGTCGAAATTACCAAAATTATGTTATTAATTATAAATGATTGTTGCAATTAATTGTATTATAATGTTGTCATACAGGACTCAAAACTTGAGATTTGCATGCCTCAAGGCGTAATATGGTTGAACTATGTTCTATTTTTACAACTTTATGTAATTACCCATATTAGCAAATAAATGAATTTGAATTTGAAAACTTATAGTTAGCTCCTAAAACGATTTTCTTGTAGCTCTCTCGTTTATGGTACCTGCCCTTACGGTATTTCCAAATTCCACCCTGTATAACCCACCACCACCACTAAATAATAATATTTTATTTCCAGAGTTTAACTAAAACTTGGAAGAAACTTAATTTTAAAATTTTCAACGTACCTTCCTCGCTCTAACATAATTTCTTGTTAATTAAAATGAGACCTACTCCGAAAAAGGGAATAAAAAAGTTGTAATAGAAATTTCTCTTCCCTCGGCTAGGAATGCTGAGGCAGATGTCAAACGTGCAATGATAGGCGGTAAAAATTGTCTCCGTCACTGAAATATTCACGTTTATATGTATGTTCATCTTTTTTATGTATTACGTAAATTGTATTGTAAAGACAATACACGCAGTTTAGTTTTTCGAAACCAGTTAAATTAAGTTTTAAATGTACTGTTAAGTAACACAGGTATATATCCTGTTTTGTAAATCTCACAATCAAATTAAGGTTTGCAGTTAGCAAACCCAATTCTGGAATAAGCTCGCCGGTGTACAAACACAAATACACACAACATACACAAGATATAATTATACACTAATTGCAATAAAAAAGCTTATGTGCATAAGTTTACATACATCTATGTATATAAAATTCAAAGTCCTGACTGAGTGGAGCGCTGGTCTTAGAGACCTGAAAGGAGATGGTCCATAATGTATGGACCAAAAACCCAGAATCGATTGGGACTAAATGGGTATCAGTAGTTTCATTATATTGCACAATTTACCCCACAGAAAGCGCAATGCCAAAAAAAGGGGTGTAAGAGCTATAGACTGACAAAGTATATGGAAAAATTAATGAGTTACTCGTGATTTTTATTAGTTTTAATAAAAACAATAATTATTACTGATTAACAATAATAATCGTATTACTCGTGATTTTTATTAGTTTTAACAAAAACAATAGTTATTACTGATTAACAATAATAATCGTATTACTCGTGATTTTTATTAGTTTTAACAAAAACAATAATTATTACTGATTAACAATAATAATCGTATTACTCGTGATTTTTATTAGTTTTAACAAAAACAATAATTATTACTGGTTAACAATAATCGTATTACTGAAAAACTTATAACAATCAACTGTGTAATCAGCTGATCAGCTTGAAATTTACTATTTGTGTTTCTTGATTGAATTGATTAATACGTATTTCAACGACAGACACTCGTGCTACTCGACACTTGCGCGACTCAATGGCTTCATTGGTGTCGTTTTCGTGGTTTTTGGGATCGCTGATAATTAAATAAGATCAAAATGAAAACCCAAGATGGTGACGAGGAATACTTTCGGTTTTTCCTTCATGGGTGTCGTTTTCGTGTTTTCGGGGTCACCGACAATGAAAATGAGGTAAAAATTAAAATGCAAGAGGGCACCGAAAAAATAATTCGGTTTTTCCTTCACGGGTATCGTTTTTGTGGATTTCAGGGTCAATGGTAACGAAAATGAGGTCAAAATGAAAATACAAGATGGCGCCGAGGAAAATGTTCTGTTTTTCTTTCATGGGTGTCATTTCCGTGGTTTTTCGGGTCGCTGATAACAAAATGAGAATTTTCTTAGGCATCGATTGAATTTTCATTTGACCTCATTTTTAGGTGCAGATAATGAAATTTAAAATACACAATGTCTCTCCTAGGCTATAGCGAGCATTGATTTAAGTGTTAACTGTTTCTTACAATGGCAGTTTTATGTTGCATACTTCTGAGTGAACGCTGCGAGTAACTTAGTAATGTAACACCAAAAGGAAATACCGCTAACGTCATTTACAAAGAGGTGATAGGATAACTCATTATTAACATGAATATTGAGTATTTTTGAATAAAAAATATTTGTAAGGTAGGTCATTTACACCATTAACTATATATAAAGGCGTGGATGATTGGTCGGCATTTTGGCATCGTAGCTCTGAAGACATGCATAAAATAAATTCTGGTTCGACCCATTTAGGTCACTAACAATCTAAAATAATTAATCCCATGTTTAATTTAACAATTGTTTAAATAAATATTACCTATTAAATATTATAAATTTTGTTTTAAACTTACCTCAGAGTTATGAACAATTTCTCTTTAGGACTAATACTTTTGCGAAAATTTGAACGCAAAAGTTACTTAGGTGGTATCTTTTCTGGTGATTTTAGGTGATATTTTATTGAGGTTGTAGTCAAATGTTGACAAGGAAATTCGAGTGTACTCAATGAATTTTGTAAAGTCTTCTCAATCTCAGTTCTTAATATAGAAAAAATCACCATTTACTTCGCTGTTTTTATTTATTTCGTGCACGCCATCTCTTGAGTACAACAATTCTCATTTCAGAATCGGATTATCTAAAAAAATAACAAATTCTCGTCCATGGTTTGCAACACCTATAATACGCTTAACAATTCGCTACTTGCTCGTCACTGTGGCCACAGCGCGTTCAGTGTGGATGCACACTAAGATTTCTTTTTAAATTAGTGACTGATACTTTTTCACACATGACTGTTCGGCCACAATATAAATTCCGCTAATTTCAAGTTATACATAATCTAATAAAATTTACTTTTGTTTGTAAGTTTACTCAAAACGATTTTTTATTAACTTCATTCTCCACATATCTAGAAACTCAATAAAAAAGTTCCATGAAAACAAACCACAATAAACTTCGTCCCATCATTTTGTCTAATTGCACTCAACTACTCTAAATCAATGTGATATACAAAATGCATGCTAGGTATTCCAGCCATTACAAACATATTATTTAAACCTGATTGATATCCGCCGTAATTAAAGCAGTCTTCATAGGAAATCCCGCAGGCGGTACTGGTATTTGATAAAGTCAGCGTTAACGAAAATTATGCACAACTTCTCGCTTTTCCAGCCTTTAATCAACTTTGAATGGGCTTAGAGAGGCCCTTATACCGCTTCATGCGTTCATCGAGCAGCAAAATACTTAAGCAATTTTCCGTATGAACTACATCACGAATGATATAGGGCTCAAAATTGCTTGCTAGATCATTTTCTGTAGCATGTATTGCTATTTTGAACTCTATTTGAGCTCTGATCTTGTTCATTATCAATGGGAAATTATAAATCTAGCCGCCAAATTTTTATTTGGCCACCTACCCCACCTTTAATTGTATATGTAAAGTACACCGCGATGAGCTTGAAAGATATGAAGACGCAAGAGTCTACCCGTCTTCCAAGGAAACAAAGACATGCTGTTCGGCCTTTTGCCATTGTTATTTTAATATATTTTGTTCTGTTTTTGTTTTTTTTTTGTTTTTTTAAATATTTTTATGTTTTTTTTTTGTATTAAAAACAAAAAAAACATTTAAAAAATATAAAAAATAGGCTTCCGCCGGTGTCGGAAGCAGGGTCTAAGCTAACGGTGGTTAGGGGTGCAGACAAGACAGGTTTCTGTCTCCTAACCTAACCTAATCCTTACTCAAAATCAGGCCCTTGATCCAACTGCCAAGTGAGAGCCTCGACAGATGTTCGTCGAGGCTTTTAGCCATCAAGCCATTGGCCGTAACAACAGTAGGCATAAATTATTGATAAAAATATTTAGAACAAACATACAACGGTAATTGATAAAAACATAAGCATTTATTTATAACTAGGGAGTCACCCCAGCTTCTCAAGGTTGAAACTTATTTTATTAAATTCAATGAATACTTTAAAGAAAACCCATTCCTGACAATTTAACTACGCAATGTACTCAAGTGATGCTCTGTCATTCATGTGGCAATTGATTTTTATTTATATATATACAGGTGTGCTTTTGAGCGAAATGTACGTAGGCGTTATCCTTTCCACTAAAGTAGCAGAAGAGAAATGGATCTTACGTAGAAGGAATAAGGTTACATTCGGTGTGTATACGTTCACTGGTAGAGTTTGAAAATAGATTATAAAGAGGTTTCTCGTCGTTTTCCATTAAATTTTCGCATTTGGTACCTACTTGGTGTATTTTTGTCTTCTTCTTAGTGTGGTCGATGGCAATGTAAATTTTGTCGGCCTAAAACTCAGCCACGAGTTTGGCGCCTTCAGTAGTATCCATAAGTTCCTGTAACGTCAGGACACCCACGACATCATTTGTGGAACAGCACCGCATTTACACTCCAGGACAGAGTCGCCTCTAAAACTCTAGGTACGTGACTAGGTTTTCCTTGCTGCGGCCAAATTGGGTCCGGAGTATTTGAAAGAGTTTCAGGTCAGCCATAATCGTCTAATTATCCTATTATAGAATTATAATAGGATAATTAGGGTTCCGTACCCAAAGGGTCAAACGGGACCCAATTACTGAGACTTCGCTGTCCGCCCGTCCGTCCGTCCGTCTGTCACCAGGCTGTATCTGATGAACCGTGATAGTTAGCCAGTTGAAATTTCTACAGATTATGTATTTCTGTTGCCACTATTACTACAAATACTAAAAACATAATAAAATAAATATTGAAGGGGGCTCCCATAAAAAAAGTGATACAGATCCCTTCGTGCGCAAGTCTGACTCGCACTTGGCCGGTTTATTAGGTTACACATAACATCACGCCTATAATTCCCGAAGAGTTAGGCAGAGCTGTACTTAATAGTACACCCACATTTCGCCAGTTAAGTTTTTGTTTTTAGTCCCATGTATTAGGGGGCGAGCCTATTGCTATCAACCGTCACTAATCCAGAATCCGCCGTGGCTCCTACTGAGAAATTCCTGATAGAAAAACCCATAAGCACTGTGCCCGGGGACCGAACCCAGGACTGGTTGTCAGCAGTCACGCTGGCGACAGCTACGGCCAACGAGGCAGTCGAGAGACTAGTGTAATAATTATATTTTATCTACTTTGGTTTCGTTATATTTGTATTAAAAAATTGACAGCGGGATCATTATGATACCCATCACGACACAAGTTGCATTATGCGAATCGTCATAAATTCTAAAACACAAGCATAGACATTCTGAACATACAGCCAGGTATCTATAATATTACTTCGAAATCGAGACAATGTAAATGATGTTTTTAAAAATGGAACAAGTTTAGAACAAACGTATCGTATACTATTTGACTGTTGCGGCTACAAGATCTTTGCCTTATACCTAATAAAGACTAAATAAAAAAATAAAAATAAGTGGACGCGGGAATTTCTGAGTGAAATTTTATTAAAAATGTCTTCAACATCAAGTGATATTGAAAATACTCCACCAGATATAACAAATAGAGCAGTTGCGGCTACAAATAATTTACTATAAGAAAAATCAAGACATGTTTATGTGAAATGTTATGAAACCGAAGTAGATAAAAATACTTATTTGTCTATATCTGTGTTTTATTCCTTCCTTCGTAGATAAAATCTTGTATGCAACTGTACGTTATAGGTATTTTAATAACTCGTGCCCACCTATTTCGGTACGGGCTACGCTTGTACCGAAAAATGGCAAAGACCGTCCATAACGTAACAGTTGCATAAATAGCAATTATTCTATTTAGATTTTGCTAAAGATGCATTTTACCAGTCTTAATAAATGCAATGGCTCTGTGTAAAATATATATAGTTGGGAATGGCGGCAATGTTTGTGCAGAATACTATGTTAGAAGTGTAATAGGCCCATAAAAATACCAATTATTGTTATACTCGTTCATACTGAGCTTTACCAACGAAAATAAAAGTGTGGTAAGTTAATATTGCAGAAGCGGCGGTGTTAAGCACAACATAAGTAAATACAACTGTTTCTCTGTTTATTACATAACTGCCATTATTGTTATTGTTATTGCTTATGGTAACAATTTGCACTCTTCCCCACTAATGTTTATTCTAGAAACGGTGCTTTTCTGAAAATTAATTTGGAAGAGAACGAAGTATTTTATTAGTTAAAAGTAAAAGTGTTTTGTTTGGTTTTAAGTTATAATTGCAAAGAATAACATCGAGTTGGCGAAGTACAATTTTATGTGCGGGTATTTTTTGCAAAATTTTTGCTGAAATAAAAACTTGTTTTTCGAAGAGACCATTAAAAAAAAACGAACTATTTATTTCAGCATGCATTCATTAAATATTAACATTAGAATAACGTTTATTTTTTGTGAGGAAGAAAGTTATGTGCGCTTATCTTTTTGTAGTGTTAAAAACAGAAGCGGAAACGACAGTCACAAGACATTAATTTATGAAACTACTGTAGTTGCCCATTTTAAAGTGTTGTCATTCATTTATACGAATAATCAAAATTGTATGTTTTAAATTAGATATAAATTAAATTATACAACCTGACGGATAAAAACATTTTTATTTTGTTATTACCCTAATCGATAGTAGGTATGGGTACATTAATTAAGTAAGAAACTGTCTTCAGATATACAGGAATTTTCTTTTCAATAAAACAAGACATTAAAACATTAGTAGGCTCTCTTAAGGTTTTTGGAATAATCTTTTTGTGGTAAACGACCAACCAGAAGTACTACAAGATGCTTATTGTTTTTGTTTGCCGATGAACCCAAATTCTCCCGCGCGATAAAAGCAACGATGACTGTATCGGGCTACAAAGGTCAGAGAAGTGTGCTGGAGCAAAGAAAATCTCTTGCAGTTTAAAAGCTGAAAGTGTGTGACTTTCACTTTTCTACTCACGCACACAATCCCATCTCCCATAGTACTTTACAGGGCGTCCCACGGCTATTTCACACGGAAATAAAGTAGGTACCAACTATTGTTTACAGGATGTTTTATTAAAAGTAGACTATATTTTGCATGAAATTCAGTCAAGGTAAAAAAAAAACTTTTTGTTATTTTTTCACTACATTTTTGATTACCTATGATGCTATGACATACATGATGAGTTTTTTTTATGGAGAGACTCTGTGTTCCAAGTGTACAAGTGAAAACCAAATTAAGGAGCCAGGACTTATCCGTGGGAGTAACAATGTTGTCACTGTATTGAAATAAAGAATATATTATTAAAATCCAGCCAAGTGCAAGTCGGACTCGCGCACGTAGTGTTCCGTACCATTATTTATAAAAACGAGCAAAAATATCACTTTTTTCTATGGGAGCCGGCTTAAATTTTATTTTATTCTGTTTTTAGTATTTGTTGTTACAGTGGCAACAGAAATACATAATATGTAGAAATTTCAACTGGCTAACTATCACGGTTCATGAGATAGAGCCTGGTGACAGATGGACGGACGGACGAACGAACGGACGAACAGCGAAATCTTAGTAATATAGTGTCCCGTTTGACTCTTTGGGTACGGAACCCTCCCGTTTGACCCTTTGGATACGGAACCCTAAAAAACGACTAGGTTGTCAGTTTACTTAATATTTTATTTCCCTGTCTTTCCCAAAACTGTAAGACCAAATTCCAGCTACATTAAAGCTAAAATATACCTATGAAGGACTATTTTTAAAGTTTCAGCACGTAGGATTAGGCGAATAGGTTTCTTTTGTTTGCTTGTGTCATATTCAGTGGTGTTATTTTTTCGAAATATCTCTACAGGCTGAAATTGAAGTCATGGGCATTATTTTAAAATAAGGCACTACTCACGATACTAATTGCATTAGGGCCACTATTACGCAAATCAAAAGTATTATTAATGCAGGTATGGAAAACCTTAAAAATGTAGTAAGTTATTTTAATTTTATCTATTTTATGAATAAAATAATATAAAATTCCTTTTAGCCTATTGGTGGCCTACTTGGCAAGGCAATGCCGCGAGCTTGCTGGCCGGCCGCTATGACTAGTTTTTAGTTTTATTTGATGTTTGTTTACTTTTGTTTTAATTACTTTGAGTGTTTACTTGCAGTTATAATTTTGATAGCCAATAATAGTTTGTTAATAATAATTTGCCTTTTGCAATAGACTTACTGCATTTTGAAGGTTTTCCATACTTGCAATTTTAATAATTTTGTTTGCATATTAGTAGTCCTAGTGGCAATCAGTATCGTGAATAGTGCTTTTGTTTAAAATAGTGTCCATGACTTCAATTGCACCCTGTATAGTGATGCCATTTTCTAATTTATTCATTTTTTTTCACCTTTATAGTCCGCGTACGAGGACTAGTCACCGCTTGCGGTATGCGGCTGCTTGAGGAGGGGCTTGGTTATATCTGTCTTCTGTTACAGAGTCCTCTCTAGATTCTGACAAGTTATACAGATTTAAAATTAACTCATCTCATCAACCCCGGACGTCGCGTCGTCGGTGTGACGACGTTTGTCATTTTTCTGCAGTGCATTCTTAGTTTTATTTTTGTAATATTGTAATTTTCTCGTTTAATGAAGAATTTGTGTGATTTGTAGCTAAATTGTATTTATATCGGCCCACACCAACTTGATTGGGTTTAGGTCGCGGTGATAAGGAGGCATTCGAAGACAAGGCGGACCCATTTTAAAATTCAGATATCGTGTGCGTTTTGAGTAGATAGTCCGTATCCGCCGCAGTAGCCGACGGCAGACTAGTGTAGTGGTTTGCCGCCCGCTCGCCGCTTGCAAACCGCGGACGGTGACTAGGCCTCGCGCGTACACTATAGTTAGCAAACTTGTAATGAGCTGAGAGAACTTTCTGAAGCGAAGACTTATATATATCTGCGAGTCTGTGAGTAAAGAATATTATTTTTAAATTACTTCCAATTCATTGAAAGTTAGAATTTATTAATAGTTAGTTAGAGTTTTCTTTCCACTTTGCGTTTGAAATGTCAGTATCTGTAGCCTGTACTCGCTGCTGAGATCCCGAGACCAATTAGGAAAGTCTGTGCGCGACAAATGGCGAGGGGGTCGCCATTTTTTAATATTTTTATGTTACCAAGACGCAAAACTAGATTTAATGATTGTAGATGCAAGCAGTATATATGAAGTTCCAGTGCCAATCTTCAAAGAAGTGTTTTAATAAATTCAAACTTGTTGGTAAGTGTTAAAATAAAATAGGAGGAGAATAAATCAAGACTATCAACACTCTGAACCATTGAGTTGACGCTCTCCTAGCTCTTTTTGTGTAAGACCTACATAATGTCGATAAATACACCGCACAAAGGAAAATACAGAGGTTGATAATTCCTTAAGGCAAAGGATGGAACACGTAGCTCTATTTTGCTTATCAGTTTATAACTATTAGCCATGTTGAATAAGAATACCATGTTGGTAATTTTTCTCCGCTCAATTAGTGCAGCGGCTGTAATAGTTAGGTGAAAAAGTTTTGGGTCTATATTGAGTGTACAGTCACGGACTTTAATTGATGAGCCACTTTCAAAATTTTCAATTTTGCTGTTTTATACATTCACGAGATTACACGATTAAAACCGCATGCTCGTAAACAAGATGTCATATTACTAATAATCGGAAATACGGTCTTATACCTAAAGGTTTCTAGTAAACTGTCAATGAAAAATCTATAAAATTTGACATCCAACCATTTTACATTTCTTACTGATCACCTTTGAATTAGAGCCCATTAAATGCTCTTTATTTCTGAAAACCTTGGATAAGTTTTCAGACAGTTGAAGTGTTGATGTCAGAGATGACTTTTCCGAATTTCGGTGAATCAAATAATTGTCATGAACGTCATCTTGGACACCACGCGTTCGGATAAAATCGTGGGTTCGAGTTTTTCCGATGGTGAAATTACCAATCATAATTTCTCTGTACGCTAAATGTTACTATGGCTACGCTAAAATAAATTGTCGGTAGGTAATGGTTGCTAGACCTGAAATGGGTTGACTTTGGGTAGTCACTCTGTACTATGGACGAATATAACCGACTAAACCCGATTTGCATTACACTGCTCAAATACAAATAGTGGCAAGTGGCACATCGATTAAAGTCCGTGACTGTACCTTAAGTATTCGGGGTTGGGGTGAAATGATATAAACTAAAATTAAAGATTATAAAGTTAACTGTATTTCAGTAATACAAACCGGATACCTATGAGGTGAACGGGATGAGATTGAGTCGCGCCCGATATGCTGTCCGAGACGTACTGACTGTTTTTACTTAAAACATAAAATATTCAAGGCATAGAGCGCGGTGCGCAATTACGCTGACCTGTTTATTATGCTCCCAAGGGAGAAAAATATGAGGTTAGTAAGGAGGTATTGTTAAATGGGTAATTAAATTAATATTAACAAGGTGAAAACAATGTTCAACTAATACTAAATAGTTATGAGGGTTAGTTATGTTAAAAGATGAGATAAAAGTAACAATACAAATTAAACAGAATCGCTACAGTGTAAATCAGGGAGAGAAAACACGCGAAAGATCGGTGAAGAACCTCTATCTTCCTGTTTTTGTAAGCACTCACTAGATAGCGCTAATCGTTTAGGATCACTTTTCACTGATTTACTACTAGAATGCCCATTTTCCTTAATTTCACTACACTCAATCACAACACTTTCTGTAACGGTGTGTGGAGGTGGCAACAAAGTCACCGCCGAAGCTGTCATCGACTGCTCTGCTGTAGAAGTGGAACGATTTCCTTAACTTTGCCTTTGCCAGCAACATTTAAAACAGTAAGCTGCCACCAATAGCAAGATTCCCAATATGATGAGATATATAGCAGTATACTGGTGGATGTCGTGGTAGGAGATATTGGCGCTCAAAGGTTCACTCTGCTTCATGCTCTCGAGACTTCTCTTTTAATAGCTTCAAATTGTCTGTGGTTTTCTGAATTGTTGGGATCAAGCTCATATGAGATTTCTGGGATAGTGATATTTATTATGTGATAGATTGGTTATATTTCTGGCTATATAATCTTAGTCGTCGTGCTAGTTTTACTAGACAATCTTTTGTTTGAATACACCATAATATCTTCGGTTTTTACTAAACAGCCTTCCGCAACACGCAACAGACCAGGAGCTGATAACCTAACTGCTTTAACTTGATTTTCACACAGAAGTTTTGCGTTACATTCATTGCAGCATAAATAATAATATTTGTTTTCTGATATTATTTCTTTTCAGTCATTCTTGCACGAGGTAGTTTTAGTTTTACAAGTTCTTGTGCCTGGGATCGTCTCACAAAGGCTATGATCATCTTTCATGTGGTGAATAGGCCTTCTGATATGACACAGAATAGTCACAGGGTTTTGTAATAGGCATGACTGCTGATCCGTGTCTATGAATAGTTAAAAACGAATCCTTTCTTATGTTGATGGCTGCTAATTCAGAGATAGTTTCGACCTTCATCATCATGTTGTCTTTCACAATGTGTGGATCAATCTTTCAATAAAAGGTATTTTTATTTCTATAATTAGGTATTTTCCAGAGTATTTGGCCCTTACTTTTAGCATGCCGTAAACATCTTTAAGATTAAAGTTGTCGATAGGAATTACCAAATCTCCAGATATTTGTGCTGATATTATGCTTGGCTCTGATCTGAGTCTGCTTCGAAGATTGTTTAAAAAGCATATAACGTTTTAAGTTTATGGTACTAATTTAATACAGTAGCAATTCCACTGGCGCATGTCGTGTCTATCATCTCTGTTTTGATAGCTCTAGAGGATTAAAAGCTATGACAATTCTGTCGTGTTTAGATTAACTTATAATAAGCACTTCTCGCTTTCAGCGTCCAAACCAGAGCCTTTGTTTACTCGATCGGGCGACTTAACTAAAGCAGGTCAACTAACTTTTAGTAGTTCAATATCAGAAGATATCTCACTAGTTTAATATCTTAATTAACGATCTCTCAGGTTTCTTTCATTTAAAAGTTTCATTCAAGCGTGGGACAGAGAAAAGAGGATTGCGTTTAAAAAAAATATGCATTTCTTTATTTTAGATAACTTTCTGTACACAGGTCGAAAGAAAAAACGGCTGGCGTCGATTAAGCACTTATTACAAGCGATATGCGCTGGTCGACGCAGGTATAATGCTTTTGTAACGTCCCAATTACTGGCACAGATTGTTCTCTGTGAGATGGAGTTTGATATCCATAAAACTAGTCACTTGTTTTAGAATTTGTTTATAAATAACCACGTTTTGCCAGTTAGGATTAACTCCATTCTGATGGTAGACGAACCTATCACCATCAACCGGGCAAGTAGACTCTTGGACTGCTACTGATGCCAATTATCATCTTCCTGCCTTTGTCCCCTTCTACTTGGGGTCGACGAAACGCGTTTTCTTCTTCCATTCTCTGCTGCTTATACCGGTAATTCATACGTAAACTCAGTGATTTGTATTCACAACATTTCTTATTTTTATTTATTCTTAAAATAAATGCTGCCACCCGAAACTAGGAATTTCTCCTGTATTGTGGGCGCGTTTACAAATATTTAAACTCACATACACAAAACGCAAGACCCGGAACAACTCTCTGTAGGCCTAGGCCACACAAATATTTGTTCCGTGCGGGGATCGAAACCGCGACACGCAGCGCAGCAGCCAATCGCTCAACCACTGCGCCAACCATGCCGTCAAACATTGCCTTAAACTGCTCTCTCACATAACGACTCTACGAGCGCGTAGCGTAAAGCTACGGTATAGCGCTACGGCGTAGCGCTGAATTTCCCCGCGGAAAGCCTCATAAGCACACACAGCACATCTAGTCCCAGGTGAATGTTTCGTGTTACTATGTACTGGTTTTAGTTTCTAAGAGTTAGTGCTTTACTAACTGTAATAGAACATTTGTAAACCTACGTATTTACACCTTAAGATTTTTCCTCGTAGTAATAATAATTGAGCCGAAACATTCCACGGAACGAGTTCTATTTTTTCTAGGTATCATATTTTGTATGGGCGCTCTACTTGGCTTACAAACCTGTGTATAAATATTATTTCTAAAAAAACATTACACATAAAACGATACCCTATTACCTACAGTTATCTTGAACACATTACATAAAACGAAACAACGCTCACAAATTATATTCTACATACTCAACTACACGCGAATACAATATGTACTTACCTAAAACTGCTACATGCCATCAAATATCAATGGTTCAAACTTTATTGTTCATAAGTCTGCTACACACACACACACCATGTAATACGGATAATAAAGGATAATTGGAGTTCTCGTATCGTACAAACGTGCTCATTAGCAATATTTAATTAATACTTTAATACTCGTGACCTCTTTTAATGTATTACAACCGTAATGCATTACGTAATCTTGCTTAGAGTGTGATTTTAGTGCATTATAATGGACATGAAATAGTGAACTTTGGATAAAACTAACTATCGATATGTTTAAACGAATTAAATAAAAGTTGGAAGCAGACGGGACCCATAAGAGCTTGAAAATATAAAAATGGAATGGGTATAGCCTGTTTCCAGCTTTAATTTAATTTAAAATGTGCTTGTTTTTAGCTTTTCAGTGGATAATTTTTAATAATTTTAAGATTACGTAAAGCAATATGGTAGTAATACATTAAAAGAGGACACTAGTATTACAGTATTAATTAAATATTGCTAATGAGCACGTTTGTACGATACGAGAGCTATTTTTAAAAAAAGGAGTATTAAAAAGAAAAGATAATTGGAAATTTCTGTTTGTTTAGTTAATTTATAATCGGTCTAATTTAGCTGTAACACTATATTTCGAAAAAGGTTTTAATAACTTTTTAGACCTATATATCCTGCTTATGCGTATGAAGTTTCATTCAAATCGGTTCAGTAATTTCGGAAAATAAGGACTTGAAAGTTTGTATGAAATATCGTAAGGCGTAAAAGCTCTCAAAGCTCTCTTAAGCGTTTTGGTATAAAAGTCTAGGCTTAGAAGGTATTTACAAATAAATAAATATTTAAATTGAGATTTAATCAAATGACGTAAGTTCACTTGTAATTTAACATAGTTAAGAGGTATCTGGCGGGGGTTTCCCACCACACAAAGCGTCTGGCAGAAGAGGAAGTGAATCATTACATTTAGCCTTAAGTATTTTTAGACTGATGTAACTCAGTAGCTATTTAGCATAATTTTGTTACCTGATATCTGCCTAAGCCACCACGAATGAATTTTCATAGTAACCAATTGTTCCTAACTAAAGTAAGGTCCTTACACAGAAAAAGTTCCAGCTTTTACAAAATGATGTAGGTCTGGCGGTCGCGGGATTCCCTCTATAAGTCACTAGCACCTACACCTAGTATAGATGTCGGAGTATTTAAATTATTGTGACCTTGTAATATGCCGTATTTATACGATCATACGGCGAATGGATTTTGTAATTTTGTTTCGCAATGGTTTGGTGAGAATAAGAATTTATTTATTAAGTACTAGCTGTCCGGCGCAACTTCGTTTGCTTCACATTTTCCTCGTTTTCGCAACATTTTTCATAGCTGCTCCACTCCTATTGGTCGTAGCGTGATGATATACAGGGTGTAACGTAAAGGGTATATACATAGTTAAGGGTGCGCTAGAGACCATCAAACTGAACATGTTTCTCAATCGGGCCAACATCGTCATAGCGGAAAAATATCAGCTGACCCATACATTTGGTCGAATAGGTATTTAAATTTTCTATGGGGCAACAGATTTTTTTTTCGTTATTACGATGTTTGTTTGTGGAGAAACATGTTCAGTTTGATGGTCTGTAGCACACCCTTATGTATATACCCTTTCCGTTACACCCTGTATAGCCTATAGCCTTCCTCAATAAATGGGCTATCTAACACTGAAAGAATTTTTCAAATCGGACCAGTAGTTTCGGAGCCTATTCAATGCAAACAAACAAACAATCAAATCTTTACTCTTTATAATATTAGTTTAGATTCTATGTGTAAACACACCCATCACGAAGCCGTCAACCAAGCATTCTGTACATCGAACTAAGTAACCCTACGCAAAAGTTAAAGTTAAAAATTAATACTTAATAGGAAGTCTGAAAGTGGCGTCGGTGATTGTCTTGTTATGGTCATATTGTGATGAAGAGGAATTAATGAAATGTCATGAGAAAAGTATTGAGTTTGAATGTCCGACCATAAGAGTAGACGAAGACCCAAGAAACGATGGATGGATTGTGTGAACGATGATACAGCTAGAAACGAAGTGACTGCTGAAATGACTTGTAATAGAGAAGTATGTAACAAAAATTTGACCCCATATTAATTGGGATAGATAGAGATGGGTAGGAGAATGATGATTACTTTTTCTTAGAATTAAGTTTTCCTCGCGAGTAGTTAGTAATCGGTTTCGGTACTTGGTAGGACTGATAGAAAATCTTCTTTGGATAAGATCGACTTACCTACCTTACCTTACATACCTTTTTGTGACACTTTCGGTTTTCTTGTTACCCGTAACGACTGTAAATGATCTATAAATGACAGCCCGGACCAACGGTTTATTTGCTTTTACAGGGCCTTTGTATGTAGTTGATGATCACGCACACACTCACTAACTAACGCGAACTTCAAGAATAAAATAGAAATAAAAAATAAATTTAAATAGAAATAAATTTATTTAAAAAGTATTACAAAAAGTGTACATTTAGGCGCAGTAGTATTATTTCTCATACAATGGTATAGTTAGTACTTATAAGTAAATTATAACTAAAACATATTCAAAAGTTGCAAGTAATGATAGTTCAATTCAGATGTTTGGTAGCGACCTAACCAACACTTGGATAGGTCCAAGCGTTGGTTATACTTCGAGATGTTCCCGTGTTGCTCTTATTTCTTAGCCATGAGCCTGTCCAGAAATCAATATATCCTTAAAATAAAGTTAATAATCTATATTTTTGTTGCAGGAGTTGGTGGACATAATGTTGAAGCGAATGGACCCAGACTTGGACGGGGTGATCAACTTTCAGGACTTCCACACAACAGTTCTGAAGACCCCGTCTTTGCTGGAGAGCCTCGGCTACTGCCTCCCGGAGAGACCAGCCGTCTACTCCTTCTTAGCAACCTGGTGCCCGACGTGGGGTAAAATGTGATAAAATACGAAAAAAAATTAATTGTCTTTACATAGAGAATCCACTTTATAATTTCGTTTATATCGAAAATTATACTGATTATTTTTTAACAGAATGCTTTACAAGTAACAATTTCGCAATAAATAATCATACAAAGCGGATTTTGGCTACATTTTGATGAACAATACAATTTATTTTTTAATAACGTTCCCCAACACTAGAAATTTCTCTTATATCGTGGATGCTTTTACAAATATTTAAACTCGGTTCTGGTTGTTTGTGTATGTACCTACTCAAACAATCAGACCCAGAACAACTATCTGTAGGCTGTACACGACACCCAGTGCAGCAGTCAATCGCTTAGCAACTGCGCCAACCGTGCTGTCATAAAATAAATATAGGTACATACAATACAGAAAAATGATAACTAAGAAAAAAGCCCAATAAGCAGAGGAGGGAAAGAAGAGGCTTAATACGAACATTAGCGAGCCGGGCCTCAATCAATAACATCGCTAAATAGAAATATATTTCCTGAGGGAGATTATCACAATTTCAGTTAATAGCACCTTAAATCCTATCAACTAAATTCAAGGCTAATCTTTCGTTAACGGTACAATCCATATAGTAATGGCCCCGTAGAAATAATTATCTGTTTTGATTGCTCAATACTGAACAAAAGCCCCCTAATGAGCGGTACAATAACCTCCGTTGGCTCGTTGGTTACCGTACAGTTGTTGTTGTTGTCGGTATGGTTTTTTCTTTGATCTTGGGTCAGACCTTTACTACATAATTTCAGAAATATTGATTGGATACATGATTATTAATTAGTGCTACAACTTCAACTTTATTCATTTTTAGGGACCCGTGCCTCAAATGTAAAATTGAACCTTCATAGGATCACTTTGTTGTTCGTCTGCCTGTTTGTGTGCCAAGGTCAATGTCAAAGGATCAAGTTGAAAGTTATATCAATTACTGCGATCTATGGTCATTTATATATTTAAAGCTGGAGTTAATAGCAAGTTGAAGTTAATTACTCGATTAATTATTTACTTATGCAAACTTGTATACGCAATAGACAAGAATTAAAGCGAAGTAAAAGAAACCAAAGCTAAGAATTCTAACTTTTGACAGTTCTAACTTCAAGCAACTACTAATCTGCATAGTAAAAATAGAATAAAAATCTTAAATAATGACTCTTACTCGAGTAAACATTTTGACTTGTTTATAGATACGTGTGTTAGATTGCAAAAGCAGTACTGAAATTAGGTAGATATACAAGTCATCATCATTATCATCTGCCAAGCCTTTTGTCAAACTGTCTTGGGGTCGCTTTCCAGTCTAGCCGTATGCAGCGGAGTACCAGTATTTTACATGAAGCGACTGCCTATCTGACCTCCACAATCCAGTAACTGGGTAATACGATACCCCTTTGTAAGACTGTATGTCAGACTTTTGGCTTATGGCTACTCGTAACGGCTGTCAAATATCTACAAATCTTATATATCTCATATTTCTACAAGTAGATATACTGAGTATACTGTGTCAATAACTGTGAGGTTGTAACTGATGTAAATGAAATCCTGAATCCCCAGCCCTTGTCCTAATTTTTTCTTTGTTGTGTCCTACCCTTAGATAGGCTATCCACACTCTCACTCAAAACTTAGTATAGAAAATCTAAAAAGTCTAAATACTGAGTAGAATTCCCTTTTAATAGTAAGCAGTGGCGAAACGGCAACATCATAGAGATTGAAATATAAAGCGCAAACATTTACTTTTAATTTCGCAAGTGCATTTGTATTTGGACTTTCTGCATATTTTTGCGGGCATTGTGTGTTTGTACTTTTATAATTAACTTTATACATAAAAACTTTTCATTGTTTTTACATAATAAACGGTGTAAGACTTGTAAATGTTTAAAGAAGTTGTAGTTGTTTCCACCAGCGGTGGCTACAGTGAATAATGTTAATAATGATTCTCACTGGCTCCCCCCTGGGGCCAGCGGGAATTATTTTTTAAAGTTGTGACCCTGTCCACCCGGGGTGGACAAGCAGGGGGTGGACAGCGGTAATAATCGATATAAATTCAACTGGCTTTTCATGCAGGTCTGTGTATGTCTGTCAGACCGCGTTTTGGTTCAAAATTTTGCAACGAAATTTGATGGATCGACATCATTTTCAGGCGTTGTCCCGGATGGTTTATTTGTATAAACAACTAGCTTCTGCTCGCGGCTTCGCTTTTGTTAAATACGGAATTTAACTAACGGAACAATTTAAATTAAGTCTATGTGATCGCGACGAGAAGTCGTGGTGGAGAAAATGAATTATGCAGTGGACTCTATAAACATATAATAAGAAACATTCCATTGGTTGGTTCCATTGGCATTTCCATTGGTTGGTTGGAACTATAAAAGTCAGTGGCCTGAAAGTCTGACAACCAGTCTTACCAAGAGGAACCGTATTACGCTGTACTAGCTGGGTTGTGGAGGTCAAATGTGCAGTCGCTCCATGTAAAATACTGGTATTCAGCTGCATCCGGTAAGACTGCAAGTTAGCCCCAATAAAGTTGGGAAAAAGCTAGGCAGATGATGATGATAATGGTTGGAACTATATAAAAGAAAGTTATAAAATGTTAAGAAACGTGTAAGCACAGCCATGCTTGGAAACGCAACAGCTGACTCGTTAGCTCGCACGCTCTGTTTCACTTCAAACGACTATACTACGTTAACTGGCTAACCGTATATTCGTTGCAAAGTCACGTCAGTCGCCAACTTGGCGTCGATCATGCAGGACGTTCCGTGCACAGTTCCTCGAGAAAAACTTACTAATATTTGAAAAACAGGAAATATTTACAACTTATTTAGGTAAGAATTTAATGTGATGAATGATTTTTGAATTTAAGACAAAAGTTATGTCAGAAAACATTGTTTTAATCTCGTTTTAAATAAAAGCTGTTTGTGAATTAGAACTATTTGGCGCTCTTTAAATTGTTTCCTGAATGCGATTGGCTTACACTCCCTATATCAATCAGTCCACGCTTCGCTATTGCGAAGGAAGGACGACACAGCATTGAACGCAGATTTCTAATAAAATTATCGAAATGTAAATCGAGGGTTACGGAGTAACCCGGAGTTAAGTTATCAAAAAAAAACTTTTGCATGCGTTTTTTGCTCACTGACCTGCCCACCTGGAGGAACGTGATTTTAATCACCTGCAGATATCAGTTAATCTCTAAAACTTTTTCAAATTGATTTAGCTTGAATTCGAATATTCATTTAGGCTTTTACAATTTAACGTGGCGGTTGACGGGAGAGATTGTAAGAAAGTTAAGCGTGTTGCACAGACCCCAAGTGACATGGGGACAGGGCAAAAAAATTGAGAATCCTTTCAATTGTATGATAATCCAATTAATATTCTTCGCAGTGCTGCCTACTTACTACCTACCTACTTTGGAGTTATTGAAATAAAAACAATTTATGTTTGCTATCAAATCAATAGACTTTGTCTCTGTCATCTCTGACCTAGACTAGAGTCAAGAGCAAACCCATAGAAAAAAAAAATATAACTAAAAAATATTTTGCATTTTTTCACTAATTAATTATTGTTTTTCAATTTGAGAATACAACGTTTTGTAGCAATTTAATAGGGGAAAACGATGACATGGGATCATTTAATTATTTGTGTTATTTCATTTGTTGTAACATACAGCCTATTTTATTGCATTCCGTTTTCACTAGTAAACTGTTTACATGGAAACACTGTTTCATTTTGTTCGTTGCGTTTGTTTGTGCGGTATATAGAGTACTTACCGCCTTACGAGTACATACACCTAGCATCATTTGTAACAAGTATTTCCATGTTGCATGAGATTAGCATACCATTCATTAATGTTTGCATGCCATCTTTATGGCGAAATGTGTCACGGCACTATTATTATTTTTTCCATCTTTTTTTTACCACATTTACTGCAAATAAATAATTTTGACTTTGACTTTGAAATATTACGTGAAGGAGTTAGGAGTTATAGACTCTAACTTCACCCGCAAAAGGTGTTTTTTTTTAATTTTTTACTTTATATTCTTCTCCTGCTCAAATCGATGACTTTTATTTTGTCAGCTCTTTACATAGTGACTTGCCTCATTTAAGTCTTGTATGATTCAAGGAGTTGTGTACTACGTACGAGCATGAGAGAAGGTACGGCATATCCTATTTCAGGGCTCGCATTGTGTTCATGATGGCTCGATTATACTTCATCTAGCCAGATTGGATGTGTAGTGACCATATTGGGCTCGCAGTCGGTTTGCAGATTTCCAGAATAGTTATTGTGACTGGGGCATTTTGTGACCAGGACGTAGTTGTTCTGCTAAGGAGCTCGTGGCTAAATAACAGCCGCACGGGAAGATCTTCAAGGCTAAACCATGCTTGCCAAGGTTGGTCTGTGGATGGGTGACCGTCATTACATATAGAGTTTCCTTGGTGCCTCGGAAAGCACATTAAACCGTTGGTCCCGGCTGTCATTTGTAGATCTTTGACAGTCGTTACAGGTAGTCAGTGACCCGAAAGTCTGCCAACCAATCTTACCAAGGGGACCTAGTACTAACTGGGTTGTGGAGATCAGACAGGCAGTCGTACCATGTAAAATATAGCATTCAGCTGCATTCGGTATGACTGGACGCCGACCCCAATAAAGGTCGGAAAAGGCTAGGCAGATAATGACGTACCTAGTTGTTTTGCCGGATTGACGAAGTGTGCGGGTGGGGAATATTCGTTTCTCCACAGCATGCACCTTTCACCTGCTGCTCTGTCTTCTGAAGGGATGGTGTATCTCAGGAAGTTTCTTCGACTCAAGCTCGGGGGTGTTGGTATCCATTCAGGTGGTGACGATTTTAACTCGTAATCCCTTCAGAATACGGGTGGCAGTTTCTTAGCGTACGATTGGTGGACCCTCCAGATGGTTAAGATAATAAAGATTTTTTACAAAATAAATTGAACAAATGTTGAAGACAAATATGTTAAGGTTACCAACAAGAGCGAGTTTTCTGAACTTTATTTAGCATAACAACTTAATTTAATTATAATTTACTTAATTTATTTTTATTTTAATTTTTTGCTCTTAAATTAACTGCAATTAATAAATAACTTTGAGACTTTGGGAGCAGCGGTGGCCCAGTGGTGGCAGCCCCGACTTACGAGCAGTAAGCCGTGGGTTCAAACCTAGGCAAGCGCATTACTTTGTGTAATTTATTTCATCACCGCTGCCTTCAAAACGGTGATGGAAAATATCGTGAGGAAACCGGCATGTTCTAGAACTAACAATTCGAAGACATGTGATATCTACCAACCCGCACTGGCCCCGCGTGGTGAATTACAGCCCACTCCCTCACATTGAGAGGAGGCCTGTGTCCCAGCAGTTGCAACATTACAGGCTGCTGATGATGATGAATTGATGACTGATTGATGATTCAACTTTGGTTGAAAAAACATTGTTAACCTGCTCGAATCTTTTGAAAATAAACAAAAAATTGACAGCCCGAATTTTCCGTGACTGGGCCCTTAAGGTTCAAGCACCAGGGAAGTCTCAGGTTTTATGGTAACTGGAATATGATTCATCATCATCATCATTTCAGCCCAAAAGACATCCACTGCTGGACATAGGCCTCCCCCAAGTGTCGCCATATTGACATTTTGGGGGGTTTTGCCATAATCGCCACGCTTGGCAGGTGGGTTGGCGATCGCAGTACGGTTGTTACAAAAGCACAGAGAACGCTGCTGCCCATTCTCTGGCAAATCCCTTAGTCGCCTCTTACGACACCCACGATGGTGCTATTCTTTACGTCCGACACCATACAGAGCTCATGAGAGAATATGATTCGTATATTAGTATTTATTTTGTTCAACGTACAGCCTGATACAGACCGGCAAATTGCAAAAAAAAAATGAGGCCTAGACTACCGCTTTCACATTTTTTTTTACAGGTAGGGATATCTTCTTCATGCACTTCGAGGCACTATTTCTTGGTGCGGTATAACTTTTATTCTCCAATTATTTCTGAATACATCAATGATGTTATTTCAAGAACTCAACTGTATCGAGTTCGTGACTTCCTATAACATATTTATTGATTCCCTGCTGCTCGCCTCGAAGGAGTCCGCAATCGGAAAAACTAATATCCCTTTAATTAAGATTGCCAGGATTGGACCGAGTTCATTGATACTATTTAATAAAGATTTCAATGTATCTTAAATAGAAAATACTTTAAGTATAACACAGTCTTCAAGTGGTTTAATCTTGAAATAAATGATTTCGATTTAATTAGATTTGATTCTAAAAAATAATCTATAAATATGCCTCTATTTTGGTTTAATTATCTCGAAGACTGTGTGAAGGATCATATGGCATAAAATATGTCACTGAAGAGATCACAAGTAATAGAGAAGTATCGAAGAAGAAGACATGCTGCGCCGACCCCAAATAAATTGGGATAAGGACAAGAGACTGATGATATCTCAAAAAGTAAACATGACGACATACCTAGAAGAAACAGATTCACTTGAATGTTAAATAGATCCAGAATGGTAATAATGATTAGCAGCTTTGTAGTTTCATTCCAATTATTTTACAAATAACATTTTAAATGTGTGTTGTTGTTTAAAGTACTTAATGCAATTATCTGAAAAGTTAATTGAGTATTCACTTGCATTCTTAAAACAAACAAAAAACATTTTTCAAATACGAAAGCATATTCGTGGTTTCAAATTTATTGGCTTATATGAAGTTTTGTACGGTTTGTTTTCCTCAAAAGTATCACACCGCCTGATCTAGACCAGTCGGTACAGCGTGCTGGTGTCGTTGTAACTTTTATCGCCCTAATATTTGGCTTCACGCGTATTAAACAATGTAATTAAGTCTTTGAAGTTAATTCGATCTTACCTATAAAATAGTCGTGTCAAAATCGGATGAAATCCTATAATTTGATATCTTTTACCTGATCTGATCGTGGAGCCAGGAGGTGGATAGTGGAACAACTTCAGTGGCTACTAGTAAACCACTCGAGTTTGCATGTACCTTCGTTACTAGGTACGATCGACGGAGGCATTATGTAACCGACACGTCAACATGTTCTGCCAGATGTGCGTCCACCATAACCAATGGCAATCTCTTTCAAAGCCGTTCGTATTTCTACAACGATGTTTTCCTTATATTTGTCAATTCAATATATTTTTACTTTTCCATAAGATACCCTAATGCCTCAGTTCCAAACTCAACCAGAGAGTTTCATAATAAAATTGTGTGGATGTCTTTCTGATAACTATGTATATAATTTTTTTTCGTGCTATTTTGTAACATTCCCCCTTTATTTCTTTCAATGCAATTTTTAAAATTTCTTCATTAAACGACATACGAGTAGGTATGTACATCATTTCCCGAGCATAATATAAAACAGTAATTTTGTAGTCCTTCCTTTTATGGACTTAATGTAAGACTGTGAAATGCTCGGCGGAGAGTGTCAGGCAACTATGCAACACGTCAGACATAATTGCCTTGCAGGAAACATGGTTGCTGCTGATATCTCGTTTCTGAGCGAAATCAACGCTGAGTTCGGGTGCGCCGGGAAGTCGGCGGTGGACACCACGGCCGGCATGCTACGAGGACGGTCCTAGGAGGAAAACTGCACTGCTGTGGCGAGAAACTGTTTTCGATAACGTGTCGGTAGTGCAGTGCGACAACCCATGAGTGTGTGCCATTAAAGTATGTATGAAATCAAGGTCATTTTTATAGTGCTGAGTGTATACTTGCCGAAGGATAATAATGCGACTACTGACTGTTGACTGTGCTTGCAAAGTCCACGTGAAAATTTAAAACGTATTGTACGAAACTAAAATTACCTGGTTTAGGTAGGTAAATATTCAGATTTCTGTACCCAGACTAGATCGATTGAGGGTCATTCAAGATTAAGACGACCGACCTCCTGCCCTACACCGACTTTAAGCTACTTTTCTGAGAAAACATTGTAACAAAGACATTCAACAAGAATTGTGAAGTTTGAAACTTTCTTCACTTACCCTTATATTTTTACATAAAATGCACAATATATTTAAAATATAAACCACAAGAATTGCGCTGACACAAAACCGTGTGCTTGAATTAATATGAAGAATGTCTAGTCTTTAATATTGAAAATAAAATAAAAACTACGCTACTTAGAAATACGGAGCAAAGTCGAATGCACTCTGGACTTCTATTTTGAGGAGTATTGAGTTAATCAACTGAAAATCACGTAATCAAATATTTATATATTTTTATTTGAATACTACCCACTCGACGTGTTGACCCACGCTAAATCGACATCAAAATTATTGAATGCTGCAAGTATATTTTGATAATTGGCAACCGTTATACAACAGTCACTTTGAGTCCTTATTAAAGTGGAATAGTCATATTGGGTTCAACAAAAAAAACTAAGTCCTTTCTTAGTGTTAAGTACCTTTATTTTTATAGAACTTTAGTGCACAAAATCAAGCTTAGCAATTTAGATTGTGCGCTCTCAGTTAGTGCGAGTTGGTACGACAGAGAACCAGGGCCTCTAGTCTGATATTTTTATAAACATTGACATTCCAACACGATCCCATTGTCATTTTACTAAAAGTTCGTAATCTGACGACGTTCGTGATCGACGGTCTTTGCAGAGTGGCTGGTAGCAACTGGATGAGATTTGCCGAGAATCGAGTTAAGTGGCGTGCGATTGATGAGGCCTATGCCCAGCAGTGGACTGCTGTAGGCTGATGATGTTCTCAGTTAGTGAATAAATTAACGATTTTATTAAGAAGAAATGTACTTACTTATCTACTATAATATGGTTACCGCCATAAGGTGTTATAGTAAATCTCATGTACACACCATTAAATTCTTACCCCTCCCACAAATATGTGCGTTCAAATCCGTGTTGAGCCAAGTTGTATTTTGCTAAAACATTTTAGTATAATTAATTTATTGTTTTAGTGAATAAATAAGTTTGTTAGTACCGTTTTTTTTTAACATCTTTTTAAATATTGTTTTTTTACAATAAAACGTTAATACTTCTATTATTGGGTATAACGACTAGCAATAATAGGGTTAACACTACTGCGGCGTATAAATAGTCCGGAGGTTTTAAGACCGCTTGACTTGCATGAGGTTGGATGTTCAAATCCTAGGCATGAGATATGCATTTTGTCATGCATTATTCTTTTTAATATAAAGTATTATTCTATTTTGTTTAAGTTATATTTAATGAGAAATAAAATACTTTAATAATATTTATTGTTGCTATTATTTAACAAACAAAAATATTATAAAAAATGTCTGATCTTATTTTACTACAAAGATTTATGTTATATTTTACAAGCCTAAAATTTTAACATCTATCGATTAGACAGAGACTTAAAGATAAAGTGACTCGGACGATAGTAGAGATAAGTACCAATTACATCGCAATATTCAAGGGCTCGCTGACTAATTAGTTAAACCGCCGGTTTTCGTAAGACGTAGATCAGTGATGCAATGGTTCGAATTCGGTTCGAAAAATTGAGTTCTTTTTGAAAGTGTTCTTTAAATTATTCGAAACGAATTCAATGTTGTAGCAGTGTAACATTTAAAAACTTGAGGGGTTAGCACATACTGACTCTTCTGTTCCTGCTGTTTCATAGCCGAAACAGAAAAGTAAGTACAAAAAGAAATCCGACTGCATCTCTTAACAACATTTGGAAAAAGGTAAAGGCAATGTACACATGTTTAACATTTGCCACGTATGGATATTCTTTTCAAGTACATACCACAGTCGAAACTTGTAACTGATAGTTGTCGTCCCTGCCCAGTTAACAAAATTCGTTTAAAAATGAAACTCATTCCGCCGCGGCGGCGCTCAAAACATTTCCGTCACAAGCGATACAAACATGGCCTCTTACAAATTCGAGCCCCTTTTGTCCGTTTCAGGATCATATAAGCCGATCAAGCTTTTTTTTTTGTTTGGCACCGAACTTTTAACAACGCTAGCAATTTCTCGTTCGCCAGGTTTAATACAATTTCACACGTAGCTTGCCCGTGTTACTAACAATCTTACTACCAGTAGTTATCATCTGCCTAGCCTTTTGCCAACAGCAATGTTCGAGTCGGCTTCCAGTCTAACCGGTGCAGCTGAATACCAGTATTTTATATGGAGCGACTGCCTAGCTTAACTCCACAACCCAGCTAACTTTCGAGCCACGAGTACAATTGACTAACGAGACCAACGTCTTAACGTGCTTTCCGAGGCATGGAAGAAACTCGGTATGTAATGGGTGGTAACCTATCCCCGAACCAACCTAGGCAAGCGCGGCTTAACCTGAAGATCAACCCGAGTGGCTGTTATTATTTAGCCACGAGCGCCTCCTAGCATCTTACTACCAGTAGTAATTTGTTTATATCCCTTCATCAACTAGAAAAGAGGTGATGATCTTCAAACGGCTGAGCAGATGTTCTTGAAACATAGCTAATAACTCTCTCGATTACACACCTTTTAATGAAACCAACTTAATCAAAATAGGTTCATCCATTCAGGAGTTATTATGCCACAGACAGACACACAGATACACAAAACACAGATACACAGACACACATATACACAGACGCACAGATACACTCGTCAAACTTATAACACCCCTCTTGTTTGCTCGGGGTTTAAAAACTATTTTATTTCATCAACTATCAACACGAAAGTTGCACAATAATCTCCTACACGTTCCATATAAAAAACCCCACGAACCGATGCCCTTGACATTGCTATATTGGCTTTTTTCATCACAAAAGTAAATCCCTTTATTGGACGTATTCCTGAAATGGATAGCGTGAATACTTCAAAAAATTCGAAATCAAAACAAACTAGTAGGTACATAATAATATATCGAGCGACACAAAAATGACAGCTCTAAGACAAAAAAATACAAGATAATGAGTATTTATAAAAATATTATTTTATCTCTTTCAATGTGAAAAATTAAGTCACGTGGTCGTCAGTAAAAAAATCGGTTAGTTAACTTTACCCAAGTGCCGAAAATATCGTGACACGTGGCTCAACATTGCATACACTGCCAAAAATATTGTGAAGTGCTACGAATTTTATCGCTACGGCGTAGGCCTTGTAGCGGTTTCTGCCACACGTGTTCGAACCCATAATAATTAGTTAATGAATTAATTTGGTTAAAAAGTTACGTATACAATTATGCATGAGTAAATGTATATTTGTTTAAAATGAAATAAATTTAAATAAAGTATGGGTGACATGAAGTTGGAGAAAATAGATGTAAGTTCTAACTTACCTCATTTAGTAATTAGAAGTAGGTGTCACAAAAAAAATGTACCAAGTCAAAATAAAACAGAATCAGGATGTGAAAAAGTTATTTTCGTCACATAGTGCACTCAGATTTCCCATCACTCACAATTTTATGGACAGTGGCTGGCGGCATGCGCCACAAACCTTTTTACGAGAGTATCTGGTTAGTTGGCACTGACATTGACACTGACCGTAAAAGTATTTTTAGCTTTTTTAGGAATACTGGTGTTTGATCGTAATACCTTAGTTTTTGAGAACTCTGCCACGTCCTATCCACGGTAGGGTTTCTAGGCCAGCTGGTTCAGGTGGGGCAGATGGGACAGGTGGGGACAGGTGTACAGGTGAGGCTGGTGGGACAGGCAGAACAGTTGGTACAGAAGGGGCAGGTGAAGCAACTGGAGCAGGTGGGGTAGTTGAGGCAGGAGGGGCCGGTGAGGGAGGGGCCGCTGGTGGGACAGGTAGGTATGTTGTGTTATTCCAATGAATGTTACATACGCATCGGAAAGTTGGCTCAATGTATGGCAAGTTCTACTGGTTTTATGTTTATTTGTTCTTATGATAATTATTACTGCATTCTGAACATGTATTTCAGTCTCAGAGACCTGCTTGTGGAATGTTTCTGAGACAGCTTGACTGGTTTTTCTGTTTTTGTAATGACAGTATCTTTCAAATTTAATTTAAGTATTGAAAAATACCACATTATATAATATAACTGTGTATATCTACCTCGTAGGTTGGTG
This sequence comes from Cerastis rubricosa, assembly GCA_949152445.1. Lineage (NCBI taxonomy): Eukaryota > Metazoa > Arthropoda > Insecta > Lepidoptera > Noctuidae > Cerastis > Cerastis rubricosa. Next base: position 15,304,876 of record OX424523.1, on the reverse strand, counting down.
GTCGCAAGCACAACTGCTGAGCATGATGTCCCGGGTTTCATTCCCAGGACGCGCTTTGGATTTTTCCATTAGCAACAGTAACAACACGGAGCCTGGATTTGTACCCGGTTGATGGCAATAGGCTCGTCCCCTACAACACGGGACTTAAACATAACTGTCAAAACGTGGGTTTACTGTTTGGTACACAAGTTTTTAAACTGACATGGTCAATAACACTAGTAACGGGATATTTACCATGTTTATTATTTGTTTGATTATCCGAGATCATGGCAACAGCGCCGAAATATCGGGAACTCAAAATAAATAATAAACATGGTAAATATCCCGTTACTAGTGTTATTGATAGTATTTGGTACACTTCTGCCTACCCCTTCGAGGATTACGGGCGTGATGTTATGGAAATCATATAACCACAGTAAAAGCTTCAGAGGTTGCATTTTTCAGTCTTGGCCTTTTCAAACACTGATTGTCGCGCTTATTTTGCCGTTATTGTCATGCAGTCAGATTTAATTAATTATCTTTACGGAACAATTCTCTGGAAGAGTTAAATGGTGATGATGCAATCTGGATTAATGAATAAACAGAAATTCCAACTGTCCCCGATTAACTATATCGGCCGATTGATCCGATTAACTAAATCAGGCCTGTTGCAGTGCTGTCGACCCCGGCTAAAGTTTTTGAATCTGCTATTCATAAAAATATATTTCAACAGGTCCGCGGTCAGTTGTCAGACGCCCAGCATGGGTTCCGACCGGCAAAAAGCACTACTAGCAATCTCTTGAGCCATATGGTTAGTCTTCTGCCATCGGTGGACAGTGGGGGGCAAACCGATGCTGCTTACTTCGATTTCAAGAAAGCATTTGATCTAGTTAATAATGATGTTTTGCTTAAAAAGTTAGCAGTATTTGGTTTCACTCCTCATCTGCTTGGATTTTTTGCAAGTTACCTAAGCGGTAGGCAACAATATGTGGAATATGCGGGGCACAAGTCAGAGCCATATTTTACCAGGTCTGGGGTGAGTCAAGGCAGCAACCTTGGGCCTTTGCAGTTCATTCTCGTGATTAATGACCTGCCAGAAGTTGTTGAAGACGCAAAGTGTTTGCTGTTCGCTGATGATCTCAAGCTATCACTTGAGGTAAGAGGAGTGGATGACTGCGAGAGGCTTCAGGGAGACATAGACAGAGTGGTGACCTGGAGCAAGAAAAACCTCTTGCAGTTCAACACCTCAAAGTGTGTAACAATCACTTTCTCTCGCGCGCGTGCTCCTATTATATATAATTATAATTTGGATGGGTTGCAAATGGCTAGGGCTACGGAAGTTAAGGACTTGGGGGTGAAATTCAACACGGGGCTGACGTTTCGTGATCATGTCATAAGCTGCTGCAAAAAAGCTTATCGTAATTTAGGTTTTATGCTCCGTATGGTGGGAAAATTCACTAACATAAAAGCGGTTATAGCTTTATATAATGCCTTGGTTAGAAGTCAATTAGAGTGTAACGCAATTATTTGGGCTCCACATGAATCTAAATATAGGTACATGCTGGAGAAAGTACAAAACAAGTTTGTGAGATATTTATATATGAAATTGTATGGTGTATACCCATGTTATCCGCTTATGTACCCAACGTTATTCGTTTTGGGTATGGTTGGCTATAACGAACTGAGGGTCAGGAGGGATCTCACACTCACCTCGTACATATTCAGGGTACTCAGAGGGAAGGTACATAATGCGGATATTTTAGGGTACATAGGTTTGTGTGTTCCGGACAGGTACGTGGGGCGACGTCGGCAGCCACGCTTGCTGGCGGTGCCGCGCGCGCGGACCAATTTGTTAGGGGAGGCCCCACTGACGCGTGCGCTCCGCACGCTCAACCTCGTAGACGTCGATATATTTAATTGTTCTCTGAGTGAGTTCACAAAAAATGTATTGTTTGTAATTAGTTACAAAATTTAATATTGTTATGGTGTACACTATCGCATTAGGTAAACCTGTAAAGATAGTCGTAAAATGGAGAAAATAAATAAATAAATAAATAAATAAACTATAGCCGGAATAACTGGAGTAGTTCGTTTGCCGTGCCTGGAATTCGAACCGGGGTGCGGCGGCGGCGGCGGTGCGGCCCTCGAGCCGAGTATCCCGTCCCTCGCACACTTACTGCGCTCATCGCTCTCATGTACGCAAAATCTAATCTTTGATGTGTTCGCGGACAAATGGTTGAAAATATTGTCATTATGTCTGATGGTGTGCCAATTGTAAAACTGTCGTGTCATAGTATTGTTTATATAAGTTTTTAAACTGACATGGTCTTTTACACAAACACCCATCCGCAGCAACTTCAGTATATAACGTTTGCAACAGCGCCAAATATCGATAACTCAAAACAAATAGTACCTAAACATTACCATGCTTATATTCCGTTTCCAGCGTTAATTGTATTTATTTTGTTCAAAGAGTAGTATGTCAAGTAAATTAATGCAATATGAATAAATGATGATATTCCTGCAAAAATATTCAGTATTTTATCGGGAATGTCCACTTGCAAAACCAATTTACATAGCCCCCCCATTTCCTCTATGACCGTCATTGTCGGCTTTCTACCTTTAAATTGGAACCTATCCAATCTGGCAAGTGGTAATTACTTTGTATATTCGTTTTAGAATTGACATCACTGATTGCCTTGTTCGGCGATGCACGGAGGATCAGTGTATTATTCTAGAGATACATTATGTACATTTACTTTATTCAGAGCCACGAACTCTTTCCTTTTAGTATCAGCGCAATATTATAACGATAAAGATCCTTCCCTATTGAATTCTTAAGAAGGCTATAAGTATTGGTTGTAGGTATAGGTAAGTAGGGTTCCGCTTCGAATGAAATTCTTCAATATGTGGGTGGTGCAGTTTGAGAACATATTAATCTTCGGAATGGTGTGATGGGAACTTATTTTTGTGTGAATATGTTCGTGTATCGTGTTACATTTGGTTCAATTGACAGCAGGGTTGAGTTAGGTTATGTGGAGGGGCCGGACGCTCGGTGCCATCGCTGCGTCCACTGTCTGGAGGATACGGCGCGGCATACGCTTGCGGAATTTGCCGCGTGGGACGAACCGAACCGTGCCCTCGTTTACAGAGGTAGGAGGAGACCTGTCGCTGCCGACCGTTGTTCACATGATGGTCGCCAGCACAGAGTCTTGGGCCCGCCCTCCTCCAGCCCCCCTAAGGTCCAGGAGCGACGGATTCGGGGACATTCGTGGCCCCCCATTTCACTGGACCCGAGATGGCGGCGCGTTGTGTTCCACGCGCGCCTTTCATAGACGTTACGGGAAGTGTTCACCTCACTCCCCCCAGGGACGAGGCCCGCACTGGTCAAGCGGGCCACCAGTCCGGGGCAGCGGAAGTCGCATCCGTTACAGCTACCCCCCGACGCAAGTGCGCGAGGGAAACGGTGTTGTTTTAGTCGGTACGAGTCTGACAGACCCCTCCACTCTCCTCAGGACATCCATCGAGAAATTCGCATTAGTAAAAAAAAAATGTTATGTTGGGGTAGAGGGTTGTCAAAAAGGGTGGGCAAATGAAAACTTTATTAACTTACAAGCACACTTTTTAGGTTTTTCTTAGCCAGGTTTAATACCTGGCTAAGAAAACCTAAAATGGTTACGTTTTCGTGCTTAGTAATATTATGTTTCCAAAATTGTTCTCACATGAATATGTGAGAGTATGTATGTTTTTAAGATTATGAATTCGATGTGGTTGGCTTGTTTAAATAACAAAATTAATAACGCCTAAAACCTGGATGGATATGCCACACAGGTGGACCAAAATCGAAAGGACAAAGAATACTTTTATCCCGGGCGGTTCATTCGCATTGGAGTGTTTTTTCAAATGTTGTCTTCTACCAACTACGAGTGAAGTCGTGGGTAAAAAGAAGTGCATTTTAATAAGCCACAATGTTCTCTCGGCATCTAGTAGGAAGCCTTTACAAAAGAAAACGGTTAGTTACTCGGAACTGGATTTAAAAAGTTGTTTCAGACCAATGCACAGTTGCACACACGAGCAACAATTCTTAAAAATACTAGACATACCAGTTTATAGATTCATTGAGTTAAAAGGGAAACACAGAGTACAGTGATAGAATAGATACATTTTGAAAACAATAAACCGTGTACAGACTAGTTAGTCAACTGTCCCTTATTGTCATGTGCATAGAGAGCTTCTGAGAATCTGTTTCGTGCGTAGCGCAATTGACATTCATCTAATTTACATACAAAGCGCAGCCACATACATGTGCTTAGCTTAGCAGTGGGCGCTACGGAGCCGCAGTTTAATTCCTGACCGTATTGTACACAGTTCACAGCTTTTTGTTTCCGATTTAAGGCAGGAACTTTTGAGGCCTACTCAGTTGAATGATGTTAATCTATTGATGTTAAATCGATGTCAATCAAAAACAGCCAGAACTACTGTTTAATTATTAACGAAGAACATAGTTCACATTTCGACCAGTCCAATTATAACTCTAGGTACAAACAAGCCTGTAATCATTCAAAATAATACGGTAACATTATACGTGCGGGTAAATCCAAACTTATATTATCTTCTTAGCGTGTCGACGGCAAATCGCTAAATAGGTTTAGCCCAAAACTCAGCCAAGCGAACTCCGGTCGCTGATGCAGTCATAAGATCCTCAAGTGCGCAGATGACAGGGCATGCAGCGCAAGATGGAAGGTAGGCCGACCATGAACCGATGACCGACCAAAGTCACTCTGTCGGTCGTTACCTTTTAGCAACACAACGGATCGATAATTAAGTCATATAAATAGACATAAGTTATGATATAGGATATTTTTTTATCCCAATAGTGCATTACCGTAGGATAAATTCCGAAGCCCACGCGGGTGAAATTAAGGGCAAAAGCTTGTCGTACAAAAAATACATTAAATTTCTACAGACATAAAATTGAAATAATATGAATTAACCTATATTGGATCAGTAAACGGAGTGAGGCACGTATTCGTGAAGTTTAAAGGTTTAATATTATGTTGTTTACGTGGTATGAGAAGATATTGCGCAACTACAAAGGAACTTAGCGCTTGTGGTACAAGTAGTGAACTGTGCTACAACACGACAACGATTTCAGCGAATCAGGCAATGATATTTTTTTTTTTTGTAAATACTTCTTCCCCGCTCTAAGTGCATAGGCGTTGCCGCTTACAGTCTACCCTGGCAAAGACGTGAGTGTCTATACAAAACAATAACCACATCCTCGACACGTCCCAAATATAAAACTATTGTGGTACCGTTCTTCAGATATGGCCCTTGTTTCTCACCTATCCTGCACAACCATCTGAACCTTTCAGAACTTAAATGAAACCAACTAGAGGGCCATGCAGGTGACTACATAAGAAGAGTTATCTACATATACAGGAAATTTATATTAATTGTACGATGGCCGATGGCAGTCAGCCATTAACAGAATCAGCGCCATTTTTTAACTTCGTATACAGGGTACGGAACGCAGAGACGGCAAGGCAAGGTGGTTCCGCTCGATTTCCGCTACCCTTGTCTGTGGATTGCATAGGCTAACTTCAATTGCGCATTTTGTAACCGTTGTCTTCGGCTTTGTTATTAGAATGAAAGTGCTACGGTATTTTGATATTTATCTCTATCATTGTTTTTTGTTTCAGATAATGTTTAGGATAACGGTAACAATGAGCCTAATATAAGATTACAACAGTATATATATATATTATATATACATTTAAAAACTGAAAGAATCTCAGTTTGTTATTTAGATAGATTTCCTAAATAAGTTCTTAACTTTTGATATAAATAAATGTATTTTTACGAATATACTTACATCACGTGGATACACACCTCTCTGAACTTTTTTAAAGCTCTGAGCAGCTTCATCAGAGAGACGTTGCCTCCGTAAGAGCGCAAGTCGTAAATGGAAATTAACGCAAAACATGTTAGTGGTTAAAATCAAAGTCCAATTCAAAAGCAACTCATTGTCCAGAGAAGAATGCGGTAGTCCAAAACAGGGTGCAGTACCTATCTTCAGTTCAAGATGTAATGGCCAAGTCGTCGAGGAATCTACAAAATGGCAATGATAAAAAAATAAAAATAAAACCCCAGGCAAAAATACAAACGTAACGATGGAATAGATCATCACAGATCTCACAGTTACATTAGTGACGGGACTCAATCAATCACCATTGATAACATTCCTTTATAAGATGTAGGTACTACAAAATCACCATAGTTTCATTTTTATTACATGCTTTTGTCTTGTCAAATTGCGTTTTAATATTAATTTTACATGTTGTTTTTATTAATATTTGACATTATAGAATGTATAAAAACGAAGAGAAAGAGCCATTTATGGTAAGAAAACCCTTGTGCAAAAACGCAAATGTCATTGGATTGGAACGCAAACGGAAAAAAGTTACGTTTTGTAATTGCACGAAAGATTACTTATTTTGAGTAAATAGAAAATATTTATAACTTTTGATTTCCGTGACTTCTAAACTCAATATTTTTAAAATAAATATCTTATAAAAGTTTTGTTATGTATAATTATTTTATATTTACACTTGAACGGAGCTTCGTTAATTTTTAGATTCTTTGGGTGCACTTACGGTGCCTTCTTTGTTCCGTACGGGAATCGAACCTGGTTCATCCCGTATGTTTGTATTTTTGTCCGTGTGACATAAAGCCGCGTCGCCTCCCGCGTGTATGCCGCAGGCAACGTTACATTTCGAGCAAACGCGCTTAAACTGCTTCTCTGTAAACGCGCTCATACATCGCCATATGTTTGAATTATAAAAGTGGGCTGCGGCGCACGAGGCACCGCGTGACGCTCCGTGGCTTCGTAAATGAGCACTCCATACATAGGTCAAAAATTTGTTCACTTAAATTTTTGACATTGACAATGGCTGAGATAAAATTAATACTACATTTTAAACGTTTACGTACAAATTGGCTTCTTTAGTATTGATTGTTGTCTACGCATATTTGGCTGAGGACTATTCCAAAAATCTGAAAACCAGTCTTGCCAATGGGTATCTACCCAGCGACTGAGTTGTGGAGGTCAGGTAGGTAGTTGTTCCTTGTGATTCGAATAATTCCATAGCAGTTACAGGGAAATCTCTAATGAAAAAATCTAAATTCTTTTTCCGAACTGGGAGTCGAATCCAGGACCTGCCCCCGTATTCACAAACCCGTTCGATTCGATGTTGATCGACAAGTCGTACCTATGTCTATCTTTTTTGACATTACGAAAGCGAGCGAGATAGACATACCACTTGTCGATCGACATCGAATCGAACGGGTTTGTGAATACGGGGGCTGATCGTGCTCAGCAGTCGGGCTTGCTACCAATAGACCAACTAGGACCATATTATGTTCTTTCTAAGATTTAGCTACGCCCTTACAATGACAAAACAATAACGAAACATCATTGAATTTGTAAACCAATAGGTACACACACTTAAGTATTGCTATCATACAAAATGTTACGATAAAATATGTGTATTTTAAACACTTTAAACACACGCAGTAAACACGAAATTGTAATACCCAAAAATAAGTTGCCAAAGTCAGTTACGGAACTGACTGATGGAAAGTTTAAAAATTGCATCAAACGTGTCCTAATTAAAAAAGCATATTACAAAATTAAGGACTACGTTGAAGATAAAGAAGTTTGGCTCTAGTTCCTTCTGCTCATGCGGCTTCCCTGGTAGCTAATAAACGACACAAATGTGTGGTCGTCTCTAACTATTCCCGATTTTATCTTTTCCATTCTTTTTATTCTGATGTTTTACAGTAGTTTTCAAATCATTGCACCATTCATTAATTGTTCAGAATATGTAGTTACAGCACTGATGACAACATCTGTGTCAATTGTTTAATTTAGTGTTCTTATAATGTTTTATTTTTACTTTTGTTTAGATTATTTTTCATTATTTTTTTTGAATGTGTGGACATTGTAGGCCTTGTAAATCTGTAACATTCAAATATTGTAAAACCAAATGATTTTAAAAGAGTAACCATGGAGTTTTTTGCCGGTTCTTCTCCATAGGAAACGACCAACCCGAACCGTGCATCTTTTGTCGACGTTTTATAAGTGCCCATGTAGGCCTATGTAAAAAAAAATATTTTGATTTTGATTTTTGTATGTTGTACATACAAAAATGTGTAAGGTTTATCTAACCTACTACCGTACAGTCAGCCTTGGTAAAATGTCCACATGGAAAAATATTTATAAACCTAGTTGTATACAGTCTTTGTTCTAAAACAGTTTCGAGAGGGAGTGGGCAGAAATACATCAAGATCCAGTGCAAGTTAGTGGGCGTCACATGTTACAAATTGGTAGCACTAGGACATCCATTAATACATAGCTAAAATTACACATGGGTGGGTTTTCATTAAGTTTGTAGGTTATACTTGACTACCTAATCTTAGGTTCTTTTACATTTACCTATTAACTTATCAGCAATGTACACGAAAAGGTTGCTATTGTTCTAAAACTTTGTCACTTATGACATTCAGATTGAGTTCCCAGAAAAAATCTGAATCTTCAAAGACGCAATTCAATAATGGAACAAACAAATATTGTTATAATGTACCACTCAATTGTGTGCGAACAACGCATACGTTTTTGTCTATTTAACGTTATCTGTTATAAGTCCAAATGGTAGCGTGTTTTTATCGTACTGTTTTATTTTTAAACGCTTTTATGCATCTTTTTTTTGTGGGATAAAAAGTCTGGATATCTAATAAAGTCGAAAATGGATTCATTCGCTTTTGCACTCGTGCGATATTACTCCGATTTCTTGAAACATTCCCAATTTTTTTTAAATCTATTCAAAGCAAAACATAATATTTTTATTTATATAATACAATGTGTTGTTTTTATCCGCCTCTCTCCTAATTTTTTTACATTTGATTATTTTTTTTATTTCGGGTGCATTAACATGTATGTAGTTTGTACGTCATATTTTAGGTCTGATTTCTCTAACATTGCATGTAATCGTATAATTGTTATTTAGGAGCAAGTTATCTATGAAAGGATCACTCGTCTACTCATTTAGATTACATAAAAATTGGTTGTCTGTAAAGTTGGTTTACGAACGATAGTTTAACATGACAACGTCATAACAAAACATTGATGAAATGATAGCATACTTTTATGAATAGCAAGCCGAACGCTCAAGCCGATCGTGCCTTTCGGTCGCTTGTGCAACGCTCTCGCTACGATCATAAAGTTATAATGAGCATAACTTTACAGTGAGTCATCCTTTTTGGTGCGAGCAGCCGGCGTTCATCGATCTATTAGACGTTGTCCCGTCAAAAACATTTATTACAAGCCTCCGTAACAATTACAAAACATCCTCACTGTTGGGCATCATAGCCCAACAATAATGTACCTTTTTATTATTTTTTATTTAAGATGAACAATTGACTGTAGTCTAGGTCAGAGAAGACAGAGATAAAGTCGACGACGGTACGAGCTCACCCAGAAGAAGCTGTTCATTCTAACTTTGAAATTGTAAAATAATTTTTTAAATAGGAGCCGTAAAGTAGGACTTCACTGCCGCTTTCATGTTTTCATGTATTTCACTTACACCTATCGTGTATCGAGTGAGCAAACTTTTCATCATGATACGACTTTTTGATTTCCTGCCGAATTTGAGGCGTAGGGAGGTTTCATTTCATTTTAATGATATTTCACAAACGTGAAAAGTGAGCACTCCTGTACTATAATATTATGAAGAGACACATACATCTATATATATAAAAGAAAGTCGTGTTAGTTACTTCACTTATAACTCAAGAACGGCTGAACCGATTAAGCTGAAAATTGGCAGGGAGGTAGTTTAGAGCCAGGAGAAGGACATAGGATACTTTTTATCCCGTAGGGTAGAGTAGGGTAGAGTAGGGTAGAGTAGGGTAGAGTAGGGTATAGTAGGGTAGAGTAGGGTAGAGTAGGGTAGAGTAGGGTAGAGTAGGGTAGAGTAGGGTAGAGTAGGGTAGAGTAGGGTAGAGTAGGGTAGAGTAGGGTAGAGTAGGGTAGAGTAGGGTAGTGTAGGGTAGAGTAGGGTAGAGTAGGGTAGAGTAGGGTAGAGTAGGGTATAGTAGGGTAGAGTAGGGTAGAGTAGGGTAGAGTAGGGTAGAGTAGGGTAGAGTAGGGTAGAGTAGGGTAGAGTAGGGTAGAGTAGGGTAGAGTAGGGTAGAGTAGGGTAGAGTAGGGTAGAGTAGGGTAGAGTAGGGTAGAGTAGGGTAGAGTAGGGTAGAGTAGGGTAGAGTAGGGTATAGTAGGGTAGAGTAGGGTAGAGTAGGGTAGAGTAGGGTAGAGTAGGGTAGAGTAGGGTAGAGTAGGGTAGAGTAGGGTAGAGTAGGGTAGAGTAGGGTAGAGTAGGGTAGAGTAGGGTAGAGTAGGGTAGAGTAGGGTAGAGTAGGGTAGAGTAGGGTAGAGTAGGGTAGAGTAGGGTAGAGTAGGGTAGAGTAGGGTAGAGTAGGGTAGAGTAGGGTAGAGTAGGGTAGAGTAGGGTAGAGTAGGGTAGAGTAGGGTAGAGTAGGGTAGAGTAGGGTAGAGTAGGGTAGAGTAGGGTAGAGTAGGTAGGTAGTAGGTAGGTAGAGTAGGGTAGGTAGGGTTGGGTAGGGTAGGGTAGGTGGGTAGGGTTGGGTAGGGTAGGGTAGGGTAGGTAGGTAGGAAAAGTGCATTGCTTTAACTTTTGACAGAACGAAGTCTGTCCGGGCAGCTAGTTTTGTATGTTTGTAAGTTTGATAATCTACGAAAATTTTGATCAGATTTAGAAAGAAGCACCGTAATGGAAAACTTCTATATCCCCGTGCATGCTATATTTAACACGTTCCCGTGGTAAAATTTCCGACCATACCGATCGCAGCAGCGGGCAAATGCTAGTTGTAGTACAAATTCAATGTTGTGTCTTAGTAGGCATCTGCTTGTTTGTCCGTATCGTACGTAGTCTGCTTGTATAGGTTTATTGTAAAGCTCCACAATGTGGGTGACTATCTTTTACGTATCGCGATCCTTCCGTACTCGGCCCTTGGTCTCGGTTATCATTTGTAGGTTTTTTTTTACTAGAAATCTGACACCCAGCTTTACTGAGTATCGTGTTACCCAGTAACTGGGTTTTGGAGATCAGATAAGCAGTCGCTAAAAAAAGTATCTACTACAAAGTATTCAGCTACATTCGGCTTGACTGGAAACTAAACCTAACGTAATCGGGACTAGGCCACACTGCACACAAAATGTAATATTTACTAACCACGTTCTGGGAAGACACAGTTTATTTCTGATACTGTTTGAAATTGACCGAAGTCATACTTAAACATTAATACCATAAAATTACCGCGTCTACATGAGGCGCACAAACAAATCGAAAATGCTTTTCGTGTCGATGATAGCTGAAACTGACATCAATAATAATCCCAAAACCTGCGGGCAGTATCTACATTTTTTGAATAATTTAATTAATTATGTTTTTGCGGTTCAACTATTATTTCGTTCGTATTGACAAGTTAATTTTTTAAAAATATTGTTTGTTGTATTGCAACTGTATTTTTTTTTTTTATTTAACTTCTTTGTTGGTCGGTTCTGGGTTTAATTCTCGAGTCTCGTGCAAAGAGGCATTGGGTTGTCCATTAGCAGTTTGGCAGAAGCAGGCCTGAGTTTGGAAGTGGGCAGTATGATACTAATGTGCACTAGGTAAAAGACGTTATCAGATCGTCGTCCTATATAGAATTATGAGAGAGAGAGAATAGAGAGTGCACCTATGTCTGCGTACACACTTGTGATATGTAGACTGTCTCCAGCACCGATGGCCCATATCAGCTGAGATTAAAAATGGCTCATTCGTGTCCACTTAATTGTCTGTTAAAGTCTATTTTTTCAGTTTCACTAATGAACTAATACTTATTTAGGTACATTGCCCCCGTGAGTTTATGTAGCATGGTAGCATGGTGAGGTATACTGATATTAATTTAAACTAAAAAAAACCGTCAAGCTAACGTCGTAATCTCTTGCATTCGTATGTGAATTACTTTTTGTAAGAAGGTCTGATTCCAGGCTCCAAGCTCAACTCAGCAATCCTCTAGGGGGCTAAGGAAACTTTTGCTTCCTTTATTTTTGTTATGTGTAGGTATGTGTGTAAACGATGTAATCCGTCATTGAAAATCTATGATTTATTTTGTAATAGTCACTTGTCCTATAAAGCTATACATATATTTCCTAAATAGCGGAATGTATATAATTTTATTTTATTATTATACATTCCGCTAGGATTAAGCGCTAAAGCTAGGATGCATGAGCGAGCGAAGCGACCTCGGAACTTAGAGCATCCCGACTTGGACCGATTAGGTTCGAACCGTCGGTATTTTGATATCATTTGTAGATTGACACAAATACTTCTGATTAAACATCACATATGTGCAACATTCAGGAGTTAATAATTTGCACTATAGTAGAAAAAATTTTAACCATTCCAAAAAGGTCATTTGCACGTCAATAGGGCTCTTAGATTCAAAGATTACAGCATTTAGCAAGCAGGATTTTAATGAACTAATAATCATATCAGCCGAATAAAAAAAAAAGAACACTGGTTTCCCCGGGGTGTTGGGTTAGTAGTATTTATTTACGTGTCCGCGTATTTGTCGAAACAAGTGAGTAAATAATATGCCGTTAAAATACCGGCAACCGTTGTTGTAACCCTGTTTATTTCCCTGTATCATCTCGGGGTTGCACACAATTTCAAGGAAAAACATACATTTCACAAACAAACATTTGGGGCAACATTTTACATTTTCCGAAATATGCTCGGATTTACACATATTTCCAGGAATTCGTGTTGTAGTCCTAGGTTTCATAGGTTTCCGGTAAGATATGCACTTAATAGCTGTAATACTGGAAACAATAATCATTTCTAAAACAAACTTTGAACTGGAAATAGATCTTTTCTTGCAACCGCTCAACTGTATTTATCCATATTTTCAGAATCTTGAACATTCTCGCATTTAAAGGAATCTAGGGTTCTAGGCACACTTACTTATACTCGATAACAATGCAATAGAGTACTTTTGAAATAATTGGTTACTAGTCAACATATACGTGAAAAGTTTGCAATATTATCTTAACTTCTGCTTAATTTTAATCTATTTTGATCCGTGTTAACCAAAACGCGTAAGTGACGTCTATTTCATGGCGCTTAAAACCTTTCGGTCACGACGTTTCTAGTGAGCATTTCCACATTACCTTCAACGCTGTAATAAGTATGCTAGCGCTTTATTCTGTTCGGCACCACTAGAAGCAAGGATTTGTATGGACGGAAAGTTTACCAAATTTTGTTGATGCTTATCAACTCTGTTTCATGTAAGGATTATTTCATTATATGGATAGAAAACAATTGAACTACTCATTATCTGCCTAGCCATTTCACAAACTATCTTGATATTTCACAAACTATCCGGATGCAGCTGAGTTCCAGTATTTTACATGAAGCGACTGCCTATCTGACCTCCACAATCCAGTAACTAGGTAAAACGATACCCCTTGGTAAGACTGGATGTCAGACTTTTGGCTTCTGACTACTCTTAACGACTGTCAAAGATCATCAAATGACAGCCGGGACCAACGGCTTAACGTGCTTTCCGAGGCACGGAGGTAACTCGGTATATTATTATGGTCACCCATCCACGGACCTACCTCGGCAAGCACGGCTCAACCTTAAAGATCGACCCGTGCGGCTGTTATTATTTAGCCACCAGCTCTATAATTGGACTACTAAGTGAGCCAAAATGCCTGCGTTTGGCATCTCCTTCCTCCTTCCATTTCTTGGATTCTGGGCACATTCCCAAACAGCAATGCGGACTTTTTTGATTGGGCCCATTGATTCTTTTCTGCTTTTGATACTTATACATATTTTTATTATTATTTTAGGCCGGTTTTTTAGAAAGTTAACAAGACAAAAGCTCTCTTTTTATTCAAAGAATAAGTATTTTGTTGAGTAATTAGTGTAATGTGTGTTTTTGCCGTGTACTGTGTAACAAGAATCACAATCGCAACAAAAAAGGCAACTAGAAAAGTACATATTTAGACAGTGATTGATTTATTAACAGTTTCTCACAAAAGCGTATTTCAAGGTTACACACGCTCGTCAAACACAGTCGGCAGTTGGAATTTCCAATATTATGAAGTCTGTCTGTATCATAGTCTTTATCGATGTTGCGAGCTCCCGAGCACCTGAGCCGCAAAGTATATGCGTACAGAAGGTTTACAACGACAACAACAACAACATACATTTATTTTCAGGCAACTTTTGCCCATAGACATATACCTTACAGTCTAACATACATATAATAAAATAAAATTTGTGTTAGTAAATAAAACCTTAAAACTAAATATGTTAGTTACACTTCACTTGCACACTACGTCACTGTGCGTTCATGTGGCACTTGTCCGTGGAAGCGACGAAACACCACTCCCTGCGGCCAGAAGTCCTCTTCCAAGACGAGGTGCAGGTAACGAGGTTTACGCCACGAAATGAGCGAAAAAGCACGGGAATTACGCAAATTCCTAGAAAATATTTATTTATCTCAAATAAATAAGGTGGATGAGGGTTGGGCAGATCAGTGGCCGCCACCTGCTAACGTAACTCACTTTAACTTTTATCTGTATGGCAATTTAGGTGGAATATTTGCATCAAGAGCCAACACACATCTGTTCTTTATAATCACTCGCGTACGGCTGGCCAGGACATGGATGGAGATGGATCACTGTGCTGCCCAATTTCTCACAGGTCATGGTAACTTTAAGGGCTCATTTACGCAGACGCGGTGCGTCGGCCGGCGCGGTGCGCGGTGGTTCGCGTGGCGCTTCGGGCGTATTTGCCGTTAACGAAGACACCGCGATCGCCCGCGGCAGATTCATAATGCTTGTACTTGTCCGTGTGACATTACGCCGCGTGCACGCGTCGTCCGTGTGTAGCCCAACATGGGCCCATATTCTTCGAGTTTTTGACAACTGTCATATCATGCTTTAGAATAGAACGTCTTTTGTAGACACTTAGTCAGGGAAGTACGTAGCCTGACGGTACTGTGACCGGACTGTGAATCGGGGATTCCTGGATCAAATCATAGTCATAAAGATTGTTCTTTTTGTACTGGAAATTATACTTTTTGTTACTAGGTATATTGTCTTATTTTAATGCAAATCATTACAAAATATGTAGTTTAATATAATATACTATTCAGTTTTGTTTTGAACCATTCAAAAGACAGTTATGTAATCATAAATCTATCTTTATATATAAAAATGTATTGACGTTTGTAAGTCTCACTAAAACTTGAGATCGGCTGGACTGATTACGCTCATTTTGGTTTTGAAATATTTGTACATGCCCAAGGAAGGTTTAAAAGGGTAAGTAAGGTATGATAGGGTAGGGTAGGTTGGGTAGGTTGGGTAGGTTGGGTAGGTTGGGTAGGTTGGGTAGGTTGGTTAGGTTGGGTAGGTTGGGTAGGTTGGATAGGTTGGGTAGGTTGGATAGGTAGGTTTGGGTAGGTAGGGTAGTGTAGCTAGGGTAGGTAGGTAGGGTAGTGTAGGTACTGGTAGGTATGGTAAGTAACTAGAAAAAAGTGGATTGAACGCATACAGAGGGTACCAGCAACAAATAAAAATTTACCTGGCTTCTGGAAGTGCCAAACTCGTCGCCAAATTTTAACCGACTCAATTTAAATTGTCATCGACACGCTAAGAAGAAGAACCAAAATTGAAAAATTTACGAAAAATTAAAACAAAATGATTATTTTGGGATAAAACTACGACATTGTGAATTCGTTCCGTGTGAAAATGGAACCTGGGCTTCGTATTCTTGTATTGTACGTATTGTACATGGTCGGCGCGTCGGCCGGTTGTAGTCCAACATGGGACCATTTGTTTGTATTTGTCCGTCCGACATAACGCCGCGGGCAACGCTTACATCTCAAGCAAACGCGCGTCAAACCGCTTCTCCGTAAACGCTCACATACATCGCCATATTATTATGTTTGAATCTAAAGCAGGCCGCGTCGTCCAAAGCGCCGCGCGTCACACCGCCTCTGTGTTAATGAGCACTAAGAGAAAATTGTTTTCCTTCAAGCTTGTTGGCTCGCCTTTTAGTCATTGTGCTACATCTGACGAATATGAACAATCTGCACTGTCTGCACATAATATTATATGCGAGTGTAGTCTTTGGCAAAATGAACACAATATTATGTTGGATAGTGTACAGGTTACTTAAGGACTTATTTACTCTACTTTTATCCGCGCGTTCGAGCGTTTTTGCCATACCAATTATTGAAATCAAATATTCCTGCCTAAGTAAAAATGAGTCTATTTTATTCTGTTGTGTAGAATCGTCCTTCTGTGAGTAACCTTCCTATCTATTTCACGTTTAAATGATTCGTTAATAAAATTGAATTGAAAATGCGTGTGCAAAAATATGAAATACAATAATTTTAAAGGTTAATGATTGTTCGATACACGTGTCTTTGAGTGAATGTTTATTTTGGGATGTTGAAATTGAGAGTGATGGATGGCACGTGTTTTTTTTTTTTTTGCACGTTGATCACACGGCTATGCCTCGCGTAATAATTTAGGTGGTAGTTTTCATCCAGTTAAACAATGAAGGGACATTAACTTCAAAATGTAATTACTTAATCATTAGAAACTTTGCAAATAAGACGAACATCTCCTCCCAAAACTGATCGATCGATCTGATTGATCGTAAGAACTTTAAAGAAATGCGCGTAACTCGCGACCTATCAGGAACTGTTAACAAGACCTGAGACGAAAAAATCTATTTGAATTATTTGGATTTCTGAAGTTGCGGACAGCGCCTGGTAATTATGATAATGTATTATACATAGGTAGTTCGTTACGTTCCACATTTACGTTGAAATTATGCTGAAAACTATTAGTGGTTAGCCATTTATAACTTAAATTAATTGAGTTTTAATAAACTATCTGCAATTCAAATTAGATGCATATTATTTCCAACGTCACATACTACTTTTACGTAGAATATCCAAAGCTCGTTCCTAATACAATTCGCTTCTGTTATTAATTTTCTCACTTTTATATAAAAACTGTTATTAGTTTATCACAGTTCTCAGTTTTTATTTTTAGTTTCTTGTCATCAGTTTAACATCGTTATGCACATTCACCGGATGCAAGAGATTCAATTTGTCTGAGATAGCCGGCTAAATACCTACATGTGAATAAAAATTGTATTTGAATGCTAAAGGAGACTGAACGGACAGTTCAGAAAATGTTTTTAAGCTCCCAAAGGTGGAACGCAAACATAAAATTGGTTTACTGATGGGATTGGAGCGTGCACTTGCACGTCAGACCCGAAAAGCATTAAATGGAGACCAAAAAATCCATTAAAGCTTTTTAAAGCAAACTGTGCATCCAATTTCTTCGTACCATTTGTTTTACGTCTGTTTGGTTTGAAATCCTTAACGTCATTTTATCTGTATTTTTTTTTTGTTTACTTGGTTATGCATTAAAAAGCTTCCAGTGAGCCCCTTAATTTAATGATACATTCTTATGAATGGCGTTCTGCATTCCTTAATTTAACTCTTTACGTACACATTATTTACACATTTGTAAATATTTATATAAAATTTTAAAATATATAAAAATAGTAGCCCATCGAAATCGGGAACAAGCTACTACGAAAATACGGTCAGGGCTCCGAACCTCCTATCAATACGAGCCGTGTCCAGGATTACCGATTTTAAATCAAGTCCTTGATTCGGTTGCCTAACGAGAGACTTCTCAGGTATTGGTCGAGACTCTTGGCAATTAAGCAATTGGCTAAAAAGACTATCGCCACAATGATAGGCTGAGTTCACATCCCACAAATGTCGACAACCTGGCGAGCCAAGTCAATAGACTTGATATGCTTATCTTTCTTGGCTTTCACGAGGATCTCGTCACGTGGGGCCGTTATGTCAACAACCATTGCGCGCCGCTCTGATCGATCCATTACCACTAAAACGGGCGCATTGGCTGCAATAGTTCTGTCAGTGATGATGGATTGAGCCCAGTATAATGTGATATTGACATTTTCGAGAACTGGGTCGGGCACATACTTGTAGTATGACTTTTGCGATTCCCCAAGGCTGTTTTTTAGTCTAGTTTATTGTTTTTCAAATTTAGTACATTAGTAAGTTTTCATTAACAGCATGGCAAGCCGTGAGTGGCCAATTGCAACCAGCACCGCCGAAGAACTAGTAACGTGTGCCCAGACATAGCGTGACCAACAGCTGATTGAGCGATTTCATTGCGGTTCTCTATCAAAGGAGTTGACGTTTGGTTTTCATGAAGGTCTAATTGCAGCTTTAGGGCCTTTTGAGGTAGGAGCATCGCCAGGCGAAGAGCAGCTGATCAGATACGTAAACATTTGTGTGTCTGATAAGTTGATGGCATTATACATATCTGGCAAAATGTGAATGAACACAGTGTAGGTATACTTCTGCCGAAACCTTTTTACAGGCATGATGTTATGTTTTTTTTGTTTTCTTTACACGGTTGGGATAAGGGCAGGAGAACTATGATGATGATAATGAGGAGAATGGAAGAAAAACATGTGTTGTGCCGACCGCAAGTAAAATGTGTCAAAAAGATGGTGTTGATGAGATCAACAACAAGAATATTGCTTTTCCGTACCTAGTAATTGCAAAAATTAAGTGCGTAGCTAGTTTTGAATAATCTTTTTTGGAAAGGACTGGATAGATATAAAGTGGAAAAGCAGAAAATTTATATCCTTTTTTTACTGATTTGCTGTCGGTGATATGTTCGTTATTTCGGGGTCATGTTGTTCGGTGTGACGATTTTCGTTGTACTGTGCATTCATTGTCGTCGTAATTCGCATTCGTTGTCAAAGTATGTGTTGTTGCGTGCTTTCGTTGTCACATAATTCGTTGTTGTTGTTGTTGTTGTTACATAATTCGTTGTTGTAAACTTTCAGAGCCGTGTTTCGACATAGCATATTATGAATTTATGAGATCACTTAGCGTACTCCAGTAGGTTCACTGCATTTTTTAAATAAACGTTTATGAGATTTGTACTTACTTTGAAACAACAAATAAGTATGTCATCTTCTGGTACACCAAAGACATTCAAATATTTATGGGCGATAATCAAAGAAAATCTTAATATAATGTTGTGTCAAACTTGTTACTATTGAGTAACAAATCGGTCTGTCATATGGCTCGCAAGGTAGCATTCGCGTGTCAAAAGTGAAAATACTAGGGATCGAAATTTTTGTATTAAAATATTCTCTATGTCCGCTCTATAAGTCTTGTAATTCTCCTTGTGTTAAACTGAGAAAAATATATCCCGCTAGTCAATTTATTAGCCCACGCGCTCACTGTGGCAGTTCCTCCGTCCATTCGTCTGAGGTCGACTACGTTTGTTAAGAAAAGAAAGGCTTGCGAAGAAAAGCTTTATAAAAAAAATATCTCGATATCCAAAGCCGCTGGCAAATGAAGTATATCAAGCTGATTACAACTGTCAATATTCTTTGTCCAACCTTTTTATTCTGACCCGATTGTTTTTTTTTCAGGTAAGGTTCCGATTGTCTGCTAACTCACTTGAAGTGATGACAGATTAATTCGATAGTAATTTGCATTTGCTAGCTGTCGTAAAATACAGAATTCAGCAAGGAGTTTCACTTAGCGGCGGAGCGCTGCGCATATCTAATGAACATGAGAGCAGGAGTGATGTTGAAACCCGAATCTGCCGGCGCGGCTAAGCACCCGCCCTGTCTGCGATACAATACTTTCATCTATTTAATTTTAAGTGTAGATTCTTTCGGACTTTTCAAAGCTAATGGACTGATTAGTCTTAGAAGTGTAAAGATTGCTTTTGTACAGCGAAGATTTCTCATTATTTTATTTTTGATATTTCATTGTTTAGTGAATTTTAAGAAACAAAAAATGTTTGTTTTGAAAACAGATTTTAGGATTTTAATGATTCCTGTGCTATTTTTTTTAGACATTTTTGTTTATTTTCATTTTGGAAAACTTTACGGCTCACGTATGGGGAAAAGCCGAAAGAAAGGTAGCCACGTCGAGGGCGAGGTGTGGCGCGGGGGTAGCGGCGGCAGCGGCGGCGGCGCTCGGGCCCGCTCACTGTCGTACAGAACGGCTTTGTGGCAACACGCCCCAAGCCTCCCTTCGACTTCGCGAACAGGTGCGCTCGTCGCGCCATGTAAATAAACCCAACAGTTAAAGAAAAAGCCTCAAACTGTTTTCAACTATCACCAAAGTTGTTAAAAAATACTCCGGCGTCGGGTCTGATTCCCAGTTGTCGCAGACATCTGGTGAGTACTTTACGATTTTTGGACCTCCGCGCGCCATTTTATTTCAGGACCACCGTTACCTTAGTCTGCAAGGTTCCTCGCGACCTAAACGGCCCATTCACACCTCGCGGCACCGCGCTCCCTTCGTGCTACAGAAAGGTATTTAGTTACGTTCAGTTGGTCTAGTTTAAGCAGGACGCAGGACTACTGGACAACGAGCACACTTTCTTTCAAAAGGTAAAGTTGACTTACTTTTGTTAAAATAAAATAAAATATCGATAAAGCTTTTTAACGCCATTTTAGAAGATGTATTTTATTTTAATTCGTTTTATACAAGTTTTGTTATTGTTCGGTCGTGTGAATGTTAAATTGTTTCAAATTTATTTGAGTCGCCCATCAACGTTAAAAAGATCGAAGAACCGCGGTGTATGTTTAAATAATTTTATCGATTTACGGCAAACTCACTGAATTATTATTTTAGGTTTCGGTGGCATAATTTTCTTATTTTAGTAGAGTCATTTTACATTAAACAGGTTCTTATTTCTCACGTTTGGGACATGTATGCCTTTGATTTATTTTATGTCAGTAGTTCGGACTAGTTCAGATTTTTTTCGTAACTCTACTAATTGCATCTGTCAGTAATTGGTTCATCTTTTTTCAGACGACATTTTAAAACAATATTTTACATGTTCCATCGGATTTACCAAAAAAAATAATTATAGTAATTTGTGAGAGGCTATAATCATTGCATTTTTCTAGGGTCATTAAATTAAATACTTTTAAAATACTGTGTAATTCTTGTTATACAGTCTTCAAAACGATCGCGTGGACGAAATCGCGTCATGATCGATGCGATGATGAGCGATGATGGACAACTTAATAAATACGTCTCAAAATACTTAACCGCTTTTAAAACGATAGCAATATTTTTTGTTTCGTTTGGGGTAGAATCTTAGATTAAAATCGATTAGAGTTAACGATACAGCCACTACTATGGCGGGTCGTAAAATTTTGGTGCCTCTATATCGCTCTTACAAGAAAACGGGTCTAGTTATTTAGTTTACTTTTTACTTTTTTTACCTGGTCTAAGAGTCTGGCTATGTATCAATTATATACTTACTCGTAACTAATCTGGATTTATCGTCGGCTCTGGGGTGCACATAGTCGCTTTGCGGGAGCGGGCAGGTCAAAGGATCGATTGCTGAGGGCGTTCGGGGCTCCATGGCTACCCTCGTTACCGTTCCTTTGAATGACCTTTTTAATTTTTTTTAAAGATTTTGTTTCTTATTTTCGTTCAGGTATTCATATCATGTATCTTTTCGGGTAGACTATAAAAGCCCGGCCATTGTGATGTTATACTTTTGGATAAATATTTCAGACAGGTGCTCTGAAAAAGTAACATTCTACTTTTTAATAGCACATAAATAATAAATGTGCTCTATTAGATTACGAAAAGATTTTACGTACAAATAATAGCAAAACCTTAATCAAATTGAATCGTTCGGAAGAAAACTAATAATTTCTTTAGAAATTCTATGTTAATTTAAGGGTACATGGGAAATAAAACCTGATTCAGAAAAAAGTAACACCGTAAAAAATAAAATTAAAATAAAGAGATGGCCACTCCATCTCCTCATTTTAATTTGTACTGTACTGGTCAGAGATATGAATTGTTTTAAAAAGTACTGAGTACTGAATTCTCTAGAATATGATTATTTATCATTGTCATCTTATTGCTCTTATCCCGTTTATTCGTATGAAGTCTACTTCTTCTATTCTTCAGATACCTAACACAAGCATCTCCTTGCTTAAAAGGTGATCTCCAAATAATGTATGTTTAAGAATCATGTAATTGAAATAAATATTTTTATGTTTTTTTTTTAATTCTTTTCTTGTTAAATTAAATTAAATTTAAAAACACGATATAAAGCGGTCGCTAATCGTTAGAAACATAGTTTAATTTCTATGTTGAGTTATTATTACCAGAGAAGCAACAGGGAGTCGGAATTTTGCACGATCAATGACCGTAATAGGGTCGCTCCCTATCTCCTGGGACATAATACCGACATGGACGGAAATACTCGGAATATAGGCGGCATTCAACAAGTCCAAATAATTTGAAGGTCGCTCTAAGGAACCTATATTATAATTATAATGGAGTTGGGGGTTGATTTAGAAAAGGTGTCTTTTTTAGGTTTGTCCTTCATTAGGAATTTCTTCTGTTTCGTGGGTGCGTTTACAAACATTTAAACTTACATACAGCCAGACTCGAAACAATTACGTGTGGAGATCGAACCCACGACACGCAGCGCAACAGTCAATCTTTCAGTCACTGAGCCAACTGTGCCGTCAAATTATACAGTGACATAATTCTAATTAAATTTTTCCTAGATTGCAACAGCACCCAGACTGACAAAATGATTTAAGTGTTTTCATAGACCTTCATTTGTGATAAAATGATGTGCGATCTATGCTGTCAGCTCCAGGTCTATAAATTTGAAAGTCGATTTTCAATCATTATAATTGGACACGGAAGGTAAAGTCTACAGAGCAAGTTGTTGATTTTTTAAGAAATCTTGAAATATTTGGATAATCAATAGTTTAATTAAATTGTGTTGATTTCTGTAGTAATTTCGTTTGGAAAAAAGAAGTGATAGTACGGTGAACAAAAAAAGTGAAACGATGTACAATCGTTTCACTATTGACGTTCACTGTACTTTCTGGAATCACGCAACTGTTGCAACCATAGCGTTTCTGCTCGTTTAACTTGATTTGTGGTGTAAAACTGGCTCACACTCTCATAGATAGTAGTCGGGGCATAGTGCTGGGGCTAAAACGGTCTAGGAGGGAACTCCTCGATGCCGTGTTGTAAACTCATCGTGTTTGGACTCGTTGGATTCGTCTCGTCTTCGATAAGCTCTTTGGCACCAGATAGTGTATAACACTTTACAGAAACTTACCGCACTTCACATTTTCATTCAGTTGTCGTGTTATTTTTTAATGGGGCAGTGAGGGCCACCTTTCGCAACGGCCCCGATTTAAATACCGAGTCATATTTATATACGTCCGGATACCAAACCTGACAGGTGCTTTACCTACTTTGCGCAATTTATTTTATCTCCACTGTTTTCAAAACGGTACCGAAAGACATTGCAAGAAATGTCTTTTAACCAAAAATTCGGAGATATGGGCATGCACCAAGCCGTACTTGGATATCGGGTAGATTTTAGACCAGTACCTTGCATCTCTGTGGTTTGTATCTCAGCAGTGATACTGCAGCATATTCTACTGGCTTAAGGCATATTCTACATTCTAATACAATCTACTACTGGTACCCGGTATCTGGTACTGGTTATTTACTAGTTTTGAACTCCAACAAATCTTTAAGTCATGTTGTTGTCTAGCAGTGCAGTCGTGGCTCGCTTGTGAGTCTCAAGCATTTAGGTAATAGCTACCACTACATAAGACATCAACTGATAAGATAATGCTGATGATAAGAGAAGATAAGATAGAGAAGATTTACTTTGTATTAACAAAATGAGTAACTTACAGAAACTTTTTTTTCAAAAAGCTTTTAGTACCTTTGAGAAGATCTCTCATCTAGAGGCAACCCTGGGTCCACCCGCCAGGCTGTAGTGGAGTTAAGAACGAGATAACCTAATTAAACGCGTATCCAAAATTTCGTGTCTGAGTTTTTGACCGTTGAGTTCCCAGTAGCCAATCTTGTGTAATCCTGCTTAGAGTTAATAGTATAGTAGTAAGTAGAGAGGAAGTTTAAGTTTCAAATCAGCTTGCAAGATTTGACTTACGCCGCGTTCCCACTATGTCGTGACGATTAATTTATCGTTGGACGACTGTCTTCTCTAGCTGTTCCCATTATACTCATTGTCGTGACAATCTGTCGTCACTAAAAAAAAGTCGTAGACGACAATTAATGTGAACACCTCCATTTAAATACACAAGCCACGACGTTTACGACACGATAATCTGTCGTCATGACATTGTGGGAACGTGCCCTTACACAAACTGAGATACAAACATTGCGAGTTAAATAAAAGCTTTTAAAGTGTTTAATCATTTTCGGTTATGAGATGCTGGTTTACCTATTCGAGATTTTTTCCTTCACCGATATAAGACACGAAGGAAAAGAAGGCCGTTTGAGAGTAGTGTTGATTAGTCCTAGTGCTTAGTTTTTGGTCCAAAATTATGTTATTACACTATCATCATCATCATTTCAGCCCAAAAGACGTCCACTGCTGGACATAGGCCTCCCCTAAATGTCGCCACATTGACATTTTGGGGGGTTTTGCCATAATCGCCACGCTTGGCAGGTGGGTTGACGATCGCGGTACGGTTGTTACAAAAGCACAGAGAACGCTGCTACCCATTCTCTAGCAAATCCTTTAGTCGCCTTTTACGACACCCACGGAAAGATATGGGATGGTGCTATTCTTTACGTCCGATACCATACAGAGCACACACTATATCAGCAACAAATCGTATAGAATAATTTTAAACGGACTGTTCTATGCTCAAAAACAGTCGTGTACTTGAGCAATTTCAACCTGTTACATAGAAAAGTTGGTTTCTCTTGAGTTATACTTTCTACAAATATAGTGAAAGTGAAGAATTTTGGACTTGAAAGAAAAGACAGCTACGTTATTAGAGGGTGTTTAAAATTATGCAATAGATATCAGTAAAAACATGTGTATATGAACATTTTAATCAAAGTTATGGCTGCTAAGGAGAGAAAAACCAAATAATACTTGGTCCGACCCGAAAATCGAACGCAGCACCTCATGCTCAGCAGTCGCGCTTGTGCTTTATCGCTATTTACTTCAATTTCTATT
The DNA here is from genome assembly GCA_949152445.1 of Cerastis rubricosa. Classification (NCBI taxonomy): domain Eukaryota; kingdom Metazoa; phylum Arthropoda; class Insecta; order Lepidoptera; family Noctuidae; genus Cerastis; species Cerastis rubricosa. The sequence continues at coordinate 15,279,660 of OX424523.1, read as the reverse complement.
AATTTAATATCAAAAACCTTAATTTCAAAGTGAGACGAACTAATAAACTCGTGATAGTACGACACGTAATACCAACCGTTTACCAAAGTGCATCGTGAACCCCTAAACGGTCATGCAAGGTCAGTCTGCCGCCGTCGTCTGGCGGCGGCGAACGTCCCATGCAGGGGTATGCACAATTTTTTCGTTCCACCGAAATACGATACATAAAAACTCAAACCAACCGCCTCAATTATTAATAACCCCAATAATTCAGTTGTGGGTGTCTTATTCCTGTATATTCTCGCTTAAAAATGATATTGAGCCACACCTGGTACTGCTATCGACCCGAAAACGTTTCGCTGTAAATTGCACTTTCTCCCAGACGTACGAACTTAAACCGTTGCAGTTCCCACAGTTCAGTTCAGTACATATTATATACATAATTTTAAGTAAATAAGAAGTCAATTTTGTTATTTTTCATCTCATGAAAGAGAAAAATTCTATTGCTCCTTTGCCTTGGTTTGTAAGCTAATTAAGATCAATGAACCATTGTTCCCACCATAATCATTATCTTATATACCAAGACAGTAAAAATCTGTTTCTTTGGTCCGGACGCGTATTAACAGGGGAGTTAGAGGGCGAGATAGCGTGCTATGGGACCGGTTACGTGAACCACAGAGCATGGAGAATTGTGTGTCCCAGTTTATGTTCACCTTCTATGCTGCCACCTGAGTTCCAAGACATGCAGCCACTCTGAGCCCTGCTCTACCACCGATGACGGTGAGCAGGTTGCGAAGTGTTGGGCCAAAAAATATTATAAAAGTACTGTCGTACCTTAATGAATCACCAACCTCTTGTGTTTCCCGCTGTGGGGTTCAGTTATAGTCAAAACTCTTAAATGAAAAGACCTACCAGAGCATACAACTCGATATGTCAGAGTGTTGATGATCTGACTCCACCAGTGTCTCTTAACTATAAAAACTGGCCAAGTGCGAGTCGTACTCGCAACGCAGGGGATCCCTTGCACCAAACAATGTAAAACAATATATTAGGTCTTTACCTATGAAATAGCCGTTTTGTTTGAAAAAAGTTAAAGTATTTTTTTTTCGAACTTATTTATTTCTTTTATTCAAAGTAATCACCCCTGCAATCAATGCATCTTTGCCAACGCTGTGGCAGTTTATGGATGCCCTTCTTGAAAAAATCAGCTGGACGGGAGACAACAAACTCTTCAAAGGCGTTTTGTACTGCCTCTTGGGAATTGAATTTTTTTCCCGCTAAAAAGTTGTCCAAATTTTGGAAAAAGTAATAGTCGGAAGGCGCAAGATCTGGTGAGTATGGCGGATGAGGGAGAGCTTCCAAACCCAACTCATGCAGCTTAGAGACGGTCTGTTGTGCAGTATGGGGCCGCGCGTTGTCGTGAAGTAGCAGTGGAGACGACCGATTGACCAAAGCTGGTTGCAGACGTGCGAGTTTCGCCATCATTGTGGTCAGTTCTTCAATGTACACATCTGCAGTAATGCTCTCGCCGTTTTGTAAAAAGCTATGATGAATCACACCAGCACTAGACCACCAAACTGTGACCATCACCTTTCTAGGGGTCATTTTTCGTTTTGCACATTGCTTTGGTACCGAACCAGGATCTAACCAACTTGCTGAGCGCTTTCGATTGTCAAAAAGAATCCATTTTTCGTCGCACGTAACAATTCGGTTCAAAATTCCTTCATTTCTGTGCCTGTTAAGCAGCGCAAGGCAAGTCTCGACGCGTACGTTGCGCTGGCGATCGTTAAGTTCGTGGGGCACCCATCTATCAAGCTTTTTTATCTTGCCAATCTGTCGCAAATGGACCAATATTGTTTTAATGCTAACATCAAAAGCTGCTGCCAGCTCAGCTGTAGATTGAGTTTCATCAGCTTCAACAATCACCTTTAATTCATCATTGTTGACCAAAGTTTCCGGACGACCACGAGGTTCATTTTTCAAGTCAAAATTCCCAGAACGGAACCGAGCAAACCAATAACGGGTTGTGCGTTCGTTTGTACAGTTCTCTCCGTAAACGTCGTTGATGTAACGGGTCGTTTGTGCCGCGTTGGTGCCACGACGGAACTCATATTCCATAATTACACGAAATTTCAAAGTATCCATTATGAACTCCCTGATGTACTCGACGTCGCGCTCCTTAAGAACGTCAGCCTACGGCTACATTCTGTGGAGCGATCGACGAGCTTAACTCTGACCACCGTCCAGTCATCTGGGAGCTTGCTCCTAGATTAGGCCCTCTCGACCCCTCTCGACCCCCTCCCACCAGAGTGATCACGGACTGGGGGAAAGTAAGCGAATTGCTGAAATCCACAGACTCCCCTCACCTGGATAAGATCCCCTCCAACATAGAGTCCATCGCTGACACGGAGGTCGCGATCGGCTCGCTCACGGAACACGTACAGTCCGTCCTGAACGAATGTTCAAGGGAGGCCCCAATGACGAGCGATCGTCGCTGGAATCTCCCTGACGACGTGCGTGAACTGTTGACCGAGAAGAACGCGGCTATCCGTGCCTTCAGAGCCTTTCCTAATGACAATAACAAAGCCTTTATGCGTAGCTTACAGCGTAAACTAAGCAAACGCGTCAAAGAGCTGCGTGACGGTCAATGGGACAAGATGCTCAGCGAACTCGAACCAACCCATCTGGCGTTCTGGGAATTACAGAGGAAACTACGCGCCTCTGAGATTTCCTCTATGCCTCCTCTCATCCGTCCTGACAATAGCGTCGCTTTCGACGACACCGATAAAGCCGAATGCCTTGCCGACAGCTTAGAGTCCCAGTGCTCACCCAGCTCTCAACCAGTAGACATAGCTCACCTCACTGAAGTGGATGCTGAAGTTGAACGTCGAACCTCTCTCCCACCCACGGAGGATCCGGATTTCCCTCTCCCCCCCGTCACACCAGACGAGGTAGAGGAGGTCATCAGGAACCTAAAGCCTCGGAAAGCCCCTGGCTCTGACGGAATCAACAATAGGGTATTCAAGCTCTTCCCCGCTGCCCTCATTGTACTCATGACCGCTATCTTCAATGGCGCCATGTCCCACAACATGTTCCCACAGTCGTGGAAACAGGCCACTGTCATCGGTATTCCCAAGCCGGGCAAGCCCAAGTCCAACCCTAGCAGTTATCGCCCCATCAGTCTCCTCAACGTTCTCGGCAAAATCTACGAGAGGCTTATTTATAAGCGCCTCAAGGACTATGTCGAAGCGAAGAGCCTCATTCCCGAAGAGCAGTTCGGTTTTAGAACCCAACACTCTTTTGTCCAACAGGTACACCGTATAGTCGAACACATCAGCGCCCGCTACCAGCGCGGGATGATGACTGGTGCCCTGTTCTTCGACATAGCAAAAGCCTTCGACAAGGTCTGGCACAACGGGCTGATATACAAGCTGTATCAGCTCGGTGTGCCTGATCGTCTCGTTCTCATTCTACGTGACTTCTTGTCGAACCGCACCTTTCGGTACCGAATCGAAGGTGCGCTTTCCTCCCCCCATCCTATTCGCGCCGGAGTCCCCCAAGGGGGAGTCTTATCCCCACTCATTTTCACGCTGTTCACCAGCGATATTCCCAATAACCCCAAGGCTGAGTTAGCGCTTTTCGCTGACGACACAGCCATCTACTGTTCTGGTCGGAGCCCAGACAGTATCGCTCGTAACCTCCAATCCTCCGCAAACGCCTTAGGCGATTGGTTCCGGAAATGGAGAATCGAAGTCAATCCCGATAAGAGTCAGGCGGTTCTCTTCTGTAGGCCACGCCAAATCCTCCCACCCACTCCCATCCCGATCACCATGTTTGGCAAGCCTATTCCTTGGGAAAAGCGAGCCAAATACTTGGGGGTAATCCTTGACCAACGTCTCACCTTCGGGGAGCACATAAAGACGATGCGTTCGCGCGCCGCTTTCGCTCTCGGTAGACTCCATTCCTTACTACATGCACGCAGCAAATTGTCCCTTAAGTGCAAATTGCGTATTTACACCGCGTGTATTCGTCCCATTCTGACCTACGCTTGCCCAGTTTTCGGACAAGCTAAGGCATACCAGATTCATAGGATGCAGACCCTCCAGAACCGTTTTCTCCGAAAGGCCACGGGAGCACCGTGGTTCGTTAGGAATGAACAACTTCATGTTGATCTGAAAATCCCCACCGTCAAGCAGGTCATTAAACGCCTTTCAAAGCGTTTCCTAGACTCTGCTGAGAAACACCCCAACCCACTAGTGGTGTCGGCCGCCCGATACGTCCCCACCAAAATAGGGAAGATTCGCCGACCTAGGCATATCCTCGTCGAACCCGATGACCCCATTACCCTCCTTCAAGAGAGCAGTAGGGAAACTAGCACTCTTCGTAAAAACAAAAACAAAAACCGATCCGTGTTCCGGCCTCGCCGCCGAGGCCCCTCGCGACGCCCTTGTAACATCACCCCCCACCGACCCTTGCTCGACGAGCCAGCCCGCGCCGCTGAGCATGTAACGTTAAATTCCCTAAATAATAATATTATGACCCAGCCTGTCCCTTGCTGCCCACCCCTCAATGACGCCCTAAGCCGAGGTCCGAACCCCACAGGGGGTGCCCTTAGCGAGCGGTCATTTAATTGTACTTAGTTTGTAAGCCCTGGCTGGGGGCCTTAAATTCATTTGAGGTCACCACAGGATTGCCCGGTTGAGCAGAAATAACCTTAGCAGGTTGATCTGCGAGAGGCCATATCAAAAAAAAAAAAAAAGTATCCATTATGAGGAAAAATGTTGAAATGTAATGAAAATACAACGCTAATTAATAAACAAAAGACTGATTTTGTAAATAGAATGTCATATTTTTAAAACAAAATTAATTTGAATTTAGAACTCATAGCCAATCAAAACTTTTTTTTGTTTGAAAAAGTCTGTACTGCAATACGGCAATTTCATAGGTAAAGACCTATTAATAACATTATTTCTAACGCTCATGCATCTGTAAATTTACACTCAACAGCAAAACTATATTTGTTTGTCATAGTATAAATTATATTTCAGTAATAATATCACTACCAACATTAACAATATTTAACTGAATCCGGAATTACTTTCCGGAGAAATAGCTTATCCATGTTATTCTTTCTATGTGCATTTATGATACAAGTACCAAAAATCAATCTACCTACTCCGATCTATGGTTATCACTGACCCCGAAAACCATGAAAACGATTCCAATGAAGGAAAAACAGAATTTTTTACTCAGAGCCATCTTAGATTTTCATTTTGACCTGATTTTCGTTGTCATCGACCCCAAAAACCATGAAAACAACACATGTCTATAACATGTCAACAATCGAACCAAAACAAACTTTATTGTAATGGGTAAAGGTTGATTTTACAAGGGAGTCGAGAGGCATCACGCCATGACATCGTCATGCCATTTCCCGAGTCGAACGAGTCGGTTTTACTGCCAAGTCGCGCCTATAAATGTTTCATATCAAAAAGTATTTAACAAAGCTCGATAACATTTTTCAAGAGCCATCTATAAACATCCAAAACAGTTATATACGTAGTTTTTTTTCAACTGAAATGGTACATGTATGGGGGGCCACTCCTATTATTTTTTTGTATTATTTCGTATCATATTTGTACAGCGGTTCATAGATCGCATCTACTCTCCAAGTCTTATCTGTGTGATACCATGGTCTCAGAGTTAAAATTATGTCACATACAGAATTACGGACGGACTGACCGATTCCTTTTTGTCCTAAAAAGAATTAAATAAAAACGTTGAAGATCACTGAAACTTATTCTTATTTCTTTCCGAGTACTGTTCTGTTCTGTTAGTTCTGTATGGTGACGGACGTAAAGAATAGCACCATCCCATATCTTCCCGTGGGTGTCGTAAGAGGCGACTACGGGGCTTTCCAGAGAATGGGCAACAGCGTTCTCTGTGGTTTTGTAACAACCGTACTGCGATCGCCAACCCGCCTGCCAAGCGTGGCGATTACAGCAAAACCCCCTTATGTACATTTGGGTTAGGCCTGTGTCCAGCAGTGGACGTCTTTTGGCTGAAATGATGATGAAATGATGATTGTCTGTTAAATTACCTCATAATTTATAACGAATCAACAAATGGAGAAAATGTAGTGTTTAATCATTTAAAAGTAAATTAACTCGTTTACTTATTCGGCAGAATTTAAACAAAGAAATTGGATGAACAATTCCTTAATGTAAAGGTACATTATGGAATTGTTCATTTCAATGCAAGTCTTAAAGTACGCTTCGAACTTTATTGTTTTACTCTCACTGGTATTGTGTTCAAGATACTCGACCGAATATAAATAACCAACTGGTTAAATTGGTATTGGAAAATCAGTATGCAACATTCCTAGAACAATAGAAGCGTGGGTGGGTCTGTCAGTCACCTGCCACGATACCTAATAGCTACCTGACCAGCGTATGAAGACCCAATATTTTATTGGAATAAACCTTGTACCGCCACGGTTTGCATTATTCAAGAGCATTGTTATAAACTATAACAGATATCTTTTTGGGAACTAAAATATTTCATTGGATACTCTGGCTGATATTCGATCTCTTTAAGAACAGGAGAAAAATGGACTTAGTACCTATGCAATTTATATAATTTTTTCTATAGACGAGACTTTGGATTTGATAATTGACTACGAAGTCAATTATCAAATCCAAAGTCTCGTCTATAGAAAAAATTACATAAATTGCATATAGAAAAAAATGAGACTTAGATGACTGCGAAGTTCCTGGCGATTCAATCTGAAGTAATGAAGTTTACTATTGCGACTTTTATAGTAGGGATTTAGAGAGCTATACAAATATGATCTGACATAATGAAAATTATAAGAATAGGAGTGGCCCTCCATTCATATAACAGAGGGCTGGCAAAAACTACGTATATAACTGTGTGGGATGTTTATAGACGGCTCTTGAAAAATGTTATCGAGCTTTGTTAAATACTTTTTGGTATAAAACATTTATAGGCGCGATTTGGCAGTAAAACCGACTCGTTCGACTCGGGAAATAGCATGACGCTGTCATGGCGTGTTGCCTCTCGACTCCCTTGTAATATCAACCTCTTCGCATTACAATAAAGTTTTATCAAATGGTTTTTGGGGTCATTGTTTACGAAAATGATGTCAACATGAAAATCATAAATGGTTGTTTTAAAGGTTTTATTAATTATTATATTAACATGGATGTATCTCATCTGCTGTTATAGACATGGGTGTAGTTTCCATGGTTTTCGGGGTCGATGATAACGAAATGAAAATCCAAGACAGCATCGACGAAAATTTTCGGTTTTAACTTCATGGGAGTCGTTTTTATGGTTTTCGGGGTGGGTGGTAACGAAAATAAGGTCAAGATGAAAATTCAAGATAGAGCCGATGAAAATTTTTGGTATTTTCTTCATGGAGTTGTTGTGGTGGTTTTTGGGGTCGGTAATGATGAAAATAAGGTCAAAATGAAAATCCTAGATAGCGTCGTCGAAAACTTTCGGTTTTTCCTTGATGGGTGTCGTTTTCATAGTCTTTGGGGTTGGTGATAACGAAAGTAAGGTCAAAATGAAAACACAAGATGGCGCCCAAGCGGGGATTTCAGGATTTACTCGAGCGCAGTAGAATAACATAAAGGAGGTAACCTTGCCCCATCTGAAGTATTCCTACCATACCTGAGTCCTCTATAAAAAGTCGAGCGTCTAAAGTCGAACAGAAAAGTAAAAAAAACCGATCATTCGAAAAACTTGAGCGCGTCAGATTAAGGCAAGGTAAGTTTATTACACTAGAAAAGTGTGCATTTCAATAATCTGATAATTTGAGCATGACATAAGGAAATGAGAGAGACACAAAGTTGCAAAAAAAATGCCCCGTGGATTCAAAGCGCAGTTATTTTTTTAATTTGGAAGGAAATTAGTCACGGATCACGGGAATAACATAATCTGCCGATTTGCATAAGCCAAAGTAGCTAAAATCATCAATAAAACGTGGTGCGTGCAGCCGCTGAGAACTATGTATTTCCTGCTTCGTGTATCTTTGCCCTGCTGACGCTTTCTCTATCTCTCACGCTCCTATTACAATCAGAAGCTCCGAAACAGATCATGTTGGCCAAGATGGAATATTTTCAAGCATCGATGAAAATCTGGATACATCTCGGAGTAGGAAATGCACGCATATATCGCACTCACACCTACCACTGTTTGTCTCTGCATCACCCAAAGGTTGACTGGTAAAAAATGTCTATGGCATTAAGTCCGCCTCTGCACTTTGTGCTTGAAGTGTTAAATAAATATATTATATCGAAGTTTCCGCTCTTTCTGTCAAGCTAGGCTCACTAGTATCACAAGCACTACCAGCTCTTCATGCGCTAACAGGGTGTGATTTCAAACCAGTATTTTAAAGACGAGGCAAGAAAATCCTTTCGATATTTTAATTAATTCTGCAACTTTTCAAAAAGCATTTGCAGACTTAGGAAGTAAATAGCATAATGTTGATAAATTATTTAACAAAATGGAATCTTTTATCTGCCCTATGTTTGGTTAAAAAAAATAGCTGATGTTAACCGAGGTAGTATTGAAATTTTCACTATGACACGTAGTCATGTCATGTATTATTTACATTACATAGTCATGTTTCATACTCCTGTATTAGATACATTACAGCCCTTTTCGTTAAATGTGCGTAATTACGATGCTTGTAACTTGCCACCATGAGAGTTACGGCAGCATTGATTACGAACGAGATATATTGCATACCAATGGAGGAAAGCACATAATCGAATCATTACTGACATGTCACAGACAGAATCCGGTTGGGCAAAATGCGGATGGAAAATTGGAAATGACTTGTTTCGTTGGTAGTTTGAGCCGGAGACCACCCGGCTCATACTACCAGAAGCGTATGAGAATTTTGCCATAACACCTGATATTCTAGGGGACACCCTAGATTGAGGTATGTGTTTTTATCAATACTTGAATAATATTATGAAATAAAAAAAAGATTATTTTTAATTATGATATAATTTTTTCTAAATACAGGATAAAATTTTAGCTGTATTAGATATATATTTTACATTGTAGTTATTACATTCAATAATTAAAATATATTTATAGAAAAATGAAATAGAATTCCAACCGTCAGATTAATGAAATGCCTCCGTCTTTTGAATAAGAGCAACTGAGGGTTTACTTAACATCTCTTCTAAACAACAGGAGAGCGAGATTTTTTTTTTTTTTTTGGAATGGCGTCTCGCAGTTCAACCTAGGAGAACGCGAAAAAAAATACCTGTTTTATACTCCTTCGTACGGCCACCCCTACCATGCAAACCTGCAGATTAATATTTTGCTGTTACCAGAAATACGTGGGGCACATACTCTATTATTATCTGACGTGCTCGAGTATTTCTTTGCAACATCTATTTTTAAAATGTTTGAAAACCTCTACACGCTCCCTCCACAAATGATTCATCATATCATTTATCACAACTTTTTTTTCTTTTTAGCATCTATTCTTCACAATACAATTGGTCTCCACGACGCTCGAATAAATCCCTATTTAGCCTCTTGGGCTCCTCTACTATTAGCTTTAAATACTTGACAAGTGACGTTCTTCAGACGATTGTTTAAAAAAAAACTTATTTTATTTAGTTAGTTCTGATCTAATTTCTTACACATAATGATGTACAGGGTGTTTGGTGCATCGTGTGCCAAATTGAAATGGTCGACTGGGGGGGTCACCTGCTATCCTTTCAGCCCCCTAAAGAATTCTCATACAATACACATATAAATAAAATTAAAATTCAGAGTCTACGACTTATACTTTTTTTTAAATTTGTATTTGAATGTAAGATTTGGGTATTTTGTTAATAAAACAATAAAAAGTCGATGAAAAATAATCCACAGGGCATGAGAATTGTGTAGGGGTCTGAGAGGGTAGCAGATGACCCCCCCAGTCGACCATTTCAATTTGGCACACGATGCACCAAACACCCTGTATATATGTTGGCTATTCCAGTTATTCACAAGTGGCTAATAAAAATTCTAAGTAGAGAATTAAGTATTAATGCTATTTTCACGCCAGGAAAACGCTCATGCGTTTCACAGTATGGAGTAATCAGAAATGCTTGAGCAGGGTCGGTTAAACGACCACTTGTGGAGCTTCTTTCGCGAGGAGGCATTGAGCCTTTAATATGACACAACACTTTAAACTTGTTTCCTTCTATAAAGAATTTGCAACGTTATTAAAGCATAAAGACACAGGTTTCGTAAAACTTGTTAAAAAAAATTAGTTTGTTTACACTTTATTAGATGCTTGACTTTGTTCCTGAAATTGTGTCAAAAGCAATTTACGAAAAACAAGAATTTTCATAATAGGAATAAGCTCATTAGCTTATAAGCTTATTCCTGTTTTTAATAGAAACTGTATCTTTTATGTTCGTTTACTAAATAGCAGTCGGTGTTAGATAAGTACCATAAAGGATAGTCTAATAGGCGTCTGAAGTCCTAATATCAAAATGCATAAAATATGTATTTGGCAAAGTTTATTTCGAAGAAGAGGTAAGGAGGCTTTATAGAAAGGCATTTACGTTCAGAGGGGATAGTGAATAGCTATGGTGACCACCGAGCAGGTTTTAGTGAGTGTGAGCGAGGAAACGAAGTCCTGGTCATCCTTTTTGTGTTAGGTTCCCAAAAACCCTGAGAACAGAATATATGCGAACATAAAATTATGACTTTTAATTTTATGAGGCTCAATGTACAACCGTCCCAACTGGTCCCGACGATATACCTATTCTTATATAAGCCTATATATAAGGGTTTATCACAATGTATGATTGAAACTTTAATAATGTCATGGATGGGTAGGTACGCACAGGGTCTGGGAAAATTGATATTAATCTATCAAGTTCAAGTTATTAGACTACTTGGGACGATCTTCTGCACGAATTATGCAAAAGCAGTTGATGCTGTATTACAGATTTTATCTAAACTAGCACAAATGTTAAGTAGTAAAAACGGTAGAAAATAAGACGTTTGCCGTAATTACCGTCAGATTGATTATTATTTGAAACCATTAATGTAAAGACTAAGTTCTTACCACAGCCTTGCGGTGTTAACAGAGTTTCTTTTATGTTTCAAGACTTAATTGCATCTCTAATTTTAATTATTTCTCTTATTTATTACGAAAATATGGCAAGGTTGAAGAAGGGTTGCTTTGTACTTAACTTAATTGCTAACTTTTATTTTTATAACCTCCTCTTATTCTTTCGACTTTCTAAGAGTGGAGTGCACTTCAATTTGAATTTAATAATATTTATTGCTAAGAACACACGTCATTACATTACACTAAACGTATATTAGATGTTAAATATGGATGGTATAATGTGATTAGCATAAGTGCAGGGTCGGTAAAACTAATAGAGTAGGTGCGCTGTTGGTACAACATAATTATATTCAATTATTGGATTGAAACCATGAAACCACAAGACAGGGCCGTGGCAGAACAAGAAGGAAATGGTGCTGAACCGGGAGCAATTGGTACACAAGATTGAGCTCTGTCAATTTTTTCCGTTGATTTTGGTTCTGCGCAAAAAGAGTTGGATAAATCGCCTTCGCTATTTCGCTTTCGTAATGACTAGTTTCAATACAAAATGTCCACAAAATACGAAATATGTTGTAAGGTTTTGCTAAGCTTAATTGAGTTACCTGAACAAGTAACATTCATTATCCTCTTGTCTTTATCCCATCACATTTTGTATTTTGCATCAAATCTTTTAAATCAAATTCCATAATCCGATCATGGGTATTCCACATCGAACTCTGCCAGGTCGTTGATCTACCAAGCTCATGGTTCAATGTAAATAGACCTACATTCCCACAATATTTTTCGTAGCCTGTTGAAAAATACGATTGCTTTTTTAAATTAAATAACAGCGGCACTAGAACGAAACGAAAAGAAACGCTTCAGCTAGTCAATGAGTAGTAACAGGTACCAAAGTTAGGTGAACGTTCACAAAGAACGCGCCACACTGCTGTGATTCAGACTTTAGTGTTGTTGATATTGATCCCGGGTTTTTATGAAACGGTTTGTTATGCTATCGTCTTATTTTCATAGTTAAGATTGTGAAAAATGGTTTCTGATCTTTTCAAGAATTTGTGAAGGCCCAAATGTTACTACGACATTTTTAAAAAATACACTTTTTATAAATAGTTATAGTCTAGACTTATATTTTAAAGAGATTAAGTTTAGATGTATGTAAACGTTAATACGAGTCCTAAAATTCATTCTCTAACTGGAAGCTACGTTATTAACCTCAAGCGTCATATTTAAAACGTTTCTGTGGAATAGTTTCCAAACATAACGCGAGCGAAACCGGCGCCAAAAGATATTTGTGGTAATCTAATTATATTTAAATATTTACTAATAAGAGTTTGTTCATTTGTTTGTTTGCTTGAACGCGCTATTCTCGGGAACTACTGGTCCGATTTGAAAAAATATTTCTGTGTTCGACAGCCCATTTATCCAGTAGTAGGAAGGCTGTAGGCTTTCCGGGATAAATAGATATATCATCTGGCTACGACCAATAGGAGCGGAGCAGCAATGAAAAATGTTGCAGAAACGGGGAAAATGTGACGCGGACGAAGTTGCGCGGGACAGCTAGTATTTTATAAAACTCGTATTACAATTTGCAAATTTTCAGCCAAAGCAATGCCGGGGTAGGACCTAGGCTCAATTCAAAAATGTTAGTCAGTTGTTAAAAATTGAATACTCAGGCCGTTGCCGAGTGGATAGAGAACACCAAAAAGACCAATAAATTAATTTTAATTATCCCAGTAGATGTGGACCAAGGGTGAAATAAATGTTTTTGTCCGTTTTGTGTTTATACAAAAAAGGATCCTCATAGTAAACAATACGCCGGGCCGCGCGCCGCGGTCCGTCGAACGCAGACAACCGTTTTCACTTCTATTTTTGTGCTTTTGTATAGGCATAGACACGATTTTGGAGACGTAAACAGTGCACTATCAATGGTCACGGATTGGTTCACAACAAATAAGTTTGTTCTTAATGCCAAGAAAACGAAAAGTTTGCAGGAATAATGTTGGGATCTATGTTTAGCTAATGTTAGAATTATGGATCCCAACAATATTCTCGGCAACGAGGAGCTTAAAACTGTTGACTCACCTGTGTTTCTGGGTATAACAGTAGATTCAAAATTACAATGGTGTTCACATATCAAGCCCAGCGGGGAGGCTTAGTTCGGCCGTATACGCCGTCAGAAAAGTAGGACAATACACTGACGTTGATACAACACGGTTAGTAAATTTTAGTTATTTTCACAGTGTTATGACCTACGGTATTCTGCTGTGGGGCAAAGCCGCTGATATCTAAAATGTATTCGTTCTACAAAAATGAGCGGTTCGTGCAATTTACCAGCTGGGTGCCCGAGTATCTCTGAGAGACTTTTTTGCGGAGATTGATATTCTCACGGTGGCTTCACAATTCATCTTCGCTAACATTTTATATATTAGGTAAAATATCCATTTGTGTAGTAAAAACAGTGATATTTACAACATTAACACTCGAAATGAGCATACATAATTAATTCATAGGGCTTGGTATAACCTTTTACAACAAGGTACCGTCTTTCCTTCTAGACTTGCCAATTAATGCGTTTAAAGCTGAAGTAAAATCTAACCTTTGCTCAAAGGCCCTATTCCATTAACAACTATATAAACGATAAGAATAGTTGGTCGCACTGTTGAACTAAAGACAATGTTTGTTCTTTCTCTAAAACTAACTTACTGATAAAAATTTACATACCTTCTTCATGAATAGATTAATTTTTTATTTTGGTTTTATATCTACTTATTATGATGTTCATGATTAGTTGTTGCACGACCATTTCAATCTTAATTTATACTTAATTTTTTTTTGCCTCAGATACCGGTAGCAAGTTTGTCATTAGATGTCATTGCTTGCGATAGCGTCACCCGGGTTACCTTCGTTCCTCAGATATGGCGAGGGGGGTAGTAGCTGATCGCTGAATGGCGTTATGATCATGAACGGGTGCTGCTTGTAGTGACTGGTCGTCTTGTTGACCAGGTTTTTGTTACAGTAATTAGTTATTCGTTTTTATTTTAGTTTATTTTCTTGCCCTCATCATTCTATGGCTTCAAGTTACTGCTAGCTATATGTATAAACCAACATTGCTCGTGTAAGCGGGCACGGCCTTTGTGCCTGGAGGCTTTATTTATTCTTGAGTATATTTTTTAATATTATGTTTTATTATTGGTGTGTGCTAGCTGACATGTGATATTAATTTAAAGCAATGGATCCTTTGTTTATATTAACTTGAACACTATTGTATAGAATCTAGTTTTTTTACTTAACAGACAGATGTGTTGCTGGGGATGTTCCACCACCTCTTCCTGTCAGCCAAAACACAAGGAAGTGGCGAATGGCGGGCATTTAGGGGAGTCTCTTGTTATTTTGGCGTTAAAAAGTGCTGATTATCAGCCTAATTTGAATACATGACTTTTGATTTTGATTTTATCGCTGGCATACCACCGACAAAAATCGAACCTTATTGGTCGGTTACGCTAGCTACGTTGTTTGTCGAACCTTTTTTACTGGAACGGTAATGTTGTAATACTGTGTGTTCTATTTTATCCATTTTATTGCAATAAATAAGGGGAGGTCAGCTTAACGCGGCTGCCTTAACTTTATGTTTTAAAAACCAGTGAAATATAGATATTGGAAGACAATTTGAAACTAATAGGTAGAGAATTTGGATTATTGTACATTTGTTACGAAGTAAACGCCACACATTGAAAGTAAATTCGTCACATGGATTAAAACTATGCGTAAATTCGTCACAAGTCTTCATTATAAACATTATTTTCGCAAAAAAAAAAATTTGCGTAGAACTGACTTCAAAAAACCCTAAACGCACTAAAAAGTTAAAAATAATACTATAACCTACCTATATTAATAAACCTAACCTAACCGACGATTAACCTATAATAAAATTTAATAATTCTTTGGAGTCAGTGCCAAGCAATATAATTTGAATGAATTAATATTTAGAAACTGTAAGATGTTTTGTTTTTCTGGCCTTAGTCTGTCTATATAGTCATTCAGGTATCGTATATTGCTTGGCACCGAAACCGCACTCCAAAGAATTATTACATTTTATTATAGGTTAATCGTCGGTTTGGTTAGGTTTATTAATATAGGTAGGTTATAGTATTATTTTTAACTTTTTAGTGCGTTTAGGGTTTTTTGAAGTCGATTTTGATTTGCAAAAAAAAAAAAAATTTTTAATTTTTAGTGACATATTTTAAATCTAATAATAAAATATGGGTAGGCCTAGTAAAGATGCTTCTCGTATGAGAAAACGGCGTCGAACTGAAACTGAGAAAAAGGAAAAAGGACAACGATTAAAAGAAATTAGGGAAAGAAATGATCAACGCATTTTGAATAAGAACCCTGATCATCGCGAAAACAGACTTTCAAAGCAGAGGACCTACATGTTACGTAGGTTGAATAAGGAAAGTCAAGTCTGTGGTACACCTGGAAAATGCATACCGTTACAATTCCAACAAGCCCAAACACAGCTAATATACATTGTCTTATTATGGAGTTACGGTGCCTGTCTCTTGGCTTCATTATCAGATCTGATGGTAGAATGGTTCTTATTGAACGCAAATGCGTCACTTGTTGTAGAAAAAACTAAAATCGCTGTACGTTTTCCTATAAAATTTGAAGAGTTCCCTCGTTCGCCAAGATTCCATCATCAGATCCCAACTTGGTGACTATAGAACCAAATGGAAAGCATAACTTTGGAATAAAAAATAATTTTCCAAATCCGTTCGTACATGACTGAGTTATGCGCGAACAAAAAGCGCAATGCAGATTAAACGAAAAGTTAGGAGATTTAGATTTTTGTCGATTTGTTCAAAATCGCTGGTCTGATTTTGATAAAATTTTCATGGGACCATTTGGAAAGTATACGCTTTCCAACAAAAAAAGATTCTTTCAAATCGGTTGGTAAGCGACAGAAAAATGCGCGAACAAATATAAAAAAAAAAATACAAACCTCCGAATTAAGAACCTCCTTCTTTTTTAGAAGTCGGTTAAAAATACTAGTAGCAAGCAAAGTTATTGTTTTTTTTTGAGCTCGAAATGAAAATTAAATAATGTTTTCAAAAATTATAAAAGTTGCGGTTGTAACTTTAAGATAACCAACAAAAAAAAATTAACACAAACAGTACCTTACCATACATCTTTTTTTTTCTCTTGCGCTCCTGCACATTCTACGTCACGATCTTGTACCCAGTTGTAACTCATGCTTATCCTAATGATCTGGTTGTGGCTGTCGGCGGCAAACAAAAAGAAAGGTTCCATCATGACATTTCCAGCATTGAAAAACGGCACCAGGGCACAACGTCTGCTCATATGTTGACAGATTTTTGTTGAACACTTAAAAGAGAACAGCTTCAAGCCAAATACTCCAGAAAACCACAACAAATTAAACAAAAACAAGTTTAATTATAAGTAAAGTCAGAGCTCAGAGCAGATAGCCCAACGTTCTACTGACTGTTGACCATTAAAATATTGCGAATGATAGCATTTTAATATTTTGTATATTACATATGTATATTATTTACAAACTACAAATAAATATAAAATAAAAATAAAATATGTACAAGTATCAAAATTACAGGGCGTCAAAAAATTCGTCGACATCGCTGCCGACACGAAAAGTGCCCAGAAGGCTGGCCGCATTGCCACGTTGGATGGCAATGCTGATTCTTTGACCAAAAAAGAGAACAGCCCTCTGGTCCCGTGAAGCGTCGACCAACCGCTTGGCGATATCTCGAAACACAAGATGGGCACTCGGGCCCCATGGCCCTAGTGTTTCAACCCCAAACGGCTCAAATACATAATTACCAATTAAATTATTATATTTGCGCCGTTTAAGGTTTTCAGCGCCTGCAGCAGCCGCCCCAGCGCAGCTCACCGTGCTATGAAGATGGGATGGCGCAAGGGTGTCGACGCAAGTCGCATCCCATACCAAAGGCCTACCCAACTTCCATGGCATTATGGTCATACCATCTGGTCTCTTCCCATCGACACGTGCCAAGCCATTGGGTTCTAAGACAGCTGGCACCCCGGCGGTGGCAAGAGCACGACGAATTAGATCATTAATGCTAGCGTGCCGTGCTATCCGACCTGCGCTCTTACTACAGGAAAGGCCATGGTGTCCGAGGCCGTCGACTGCTACACCACATCGACAGCGATGTGGAGCCCCGCTAGGAGCGCCCAATCGCAGACATGATGAATGATAGCATAAATTGGATATTAAACAGGGGTGGGGTGTCTTAGTTTCAATAGAGATAGTATATTATTTTTATTAAAATTATTTATAACGCGAAAAAATTTCACAATCGAAATTATCATTAACTAGGTGTCCGGCGCAACTTCGTTTGCGTCACATTTTCCCCGTTTTCGCAACATTTTTCATTGCTGCTCCACTCCTATTGGTCGTAGCGTGATGATATATAGCCTATAGTCTTCCTCGATAAATGATATATAAACTTGATATATAACACTGAACTGAACACTTGGTCTGTATGGTGTCGGACGTAAAGAATAGCACCATCCCATATCTTCCCGTGGGTGTCGTAAGAGGCGACTAAGGGACTTGCCAGAGAATGGGCAGCAGCGTTTTCTTGTGTTTTTGTAACAACCGTACTGCGATCGCTAACCCGCCTGCCAAGCGTGGCGATTATGGCAATGCCCCCCAAAATGTCAAGGTGACTTGGGGGAGGCCTATGTCCAGCAGTGGACGACTTTTGGGCTGAAATGATGATGATGATGATAACACTGAAAGAATTTTTCAAATCGGACCAGTAGTTTCGGAGCCTATTCAATGCAAACAAACAATCAAAACTTTTATTATATTAGTTTTGATACCGATAACGGGATATCAGAAAAAATCAAACCAAATAGTTACCATGAAAAATATCCCGTTAGCTGGTGTTTATGATAGTGTCAGTGACCTCGTCAATTTAAAACTTAAATACTTGGAATTTTTTATAAAACTCAGCATCTGACCGAAAATGGAGAAGTTTTAAAATTGGCAATACCTTTGGCAATACCTTTTTTCTATAAAGCGGCTCTGCAACGGAAAATCTCCTTTACACATACTTTTTTCTGTGGCAAGTTTATTTTTAGTTTTTTTTTTTGTGGCAAGTTTTTTTTGTTTAGTTTGTTTTTTGTGACGAACGTCACAAAATAACACGTACTCGAAAATTTAAATGTGCAATATAAAATTTAACACTAGATTTGTAAATTACGAAAGCTTTTCAAAAACCGCTTAAGGCGAGTGGCTCCACGTAGCGGTCAGGGTAAGAACAATATTGTCAGCAAAAAAGTTCACTGGAAACTTACGCATGTACGCATTCGTACGCATCGAATCGAACGAATGAGATCGAATCGATCTCAGTTTACTTCCCAAAAACTACTTTTAATTACTTAGTAGTTTAGAGACTCCTCGTTGCACCCACGCGTGTACTAAGTGCAGACGGTGTGGTGGAAGTACCACCCACTCAGTACAGATATTCATTACATAGGGACTTCAAATTAATGACAAACCAACTTAAACTTTAATGAACGATAAACTGGCCGTTTTGCCAGAACTGCTGTGCCTTTTACGGTCATAGATATATATAAAAATAAACAAACTGCTCTACTGACCTCTTCCCTACTTTAATAAGTTGACAGTACTCGATCGCATTAGACCAAACAAGGCGAGTGCACATTCTAACAAACATACTTGGTTAAAGTGGGGTAACCAATTAAGTTTGAGTAAACATGAATAGTGCAGTCTTTGTAGTCAAACTAAAATATCAAATGGTTGTTCTTGCTTTATGTTTGTGTATAGTCCGGGGAATTTACGCCGAATATTAGGCTAACTTTGCATCAATTAAAAACAGTGTTTTTTTTTCCTTTAATGTGTAGGGTATGGACAGAAGAGTATATTAAGCTGTATCCCGCGAAAAGTTCACCTCCGCGTATATGTTTTTTTTTAAGAAAGCGTCTAATATGTATTTAACTTGGTGGAAAAAAATATAAACAGGTATGTTTATTTGGAGTATTTGTAGAACAGATTGAGACAAGTAGGTCAGAAAATTAAATCATTTTCGTCCAAGAAACATTCGTTTTTTTTTTTAAAATCTTATAATTTGACTTCGTACTTAAGGCAAAAATATTAACAGGACAAAAATAGTGCTAAAATGATTTATATCACCGTGTCTAACTATTATTATGAAAATTAAACAATTTCTGCTCCGGACTTTACAAAAAATCAAGAAAATCTAAAAATCTTAAATATTACTTACGGCAAAAATGTAACAGGATTTAAATTCATTTAATAATGAGAAATATATAAATCCAAACCTTAATCCCCCAAAATTAAACAAATTAGAGCGATAAATATTGCCAAAGTAAAAATTAAATAACGATGCACGGTGTCAGCGCTAAGCAGCGTGTGGCGTACGGCGTGTGCTAGTGTGCGTAAACAAGATAAGCGCTGCGTTAATTGTGTGCGAATGACTGTGTTGTTGTTTGAGTCGGTGTTTTATTGAGTTACGCGATTGTACACCTTATTTCTATTACGAAAAGATCAAATTCCTATGAAAGTGCTACGGCAAATATCAGAATAAAGCTTGCAGACGTATTTTACGTAAACATTAATTGATATTTTTTCACGATTTGCTTTAAAGTGTTTAATTTTCGTGTAAATAGGTTAGAAGTAGCCTATAGATGAAAGCTAAACTAAATTAAACACTGTTACCTTTTTGCCTCAACCGCTATTGTAAAAAAACTGGTAATAATAACTTCCGGTAGTACAATTTGTTTAATTTTGTTTATTGGCGGTGCAATATATTAATTTAAGTTATTTAATGTAAAAAAACCGCTGTTTATATTTTTGCCTTATGTACAATCCAAAAATTTCGTAAATGTTTTTTTACCTAATTTCCGTGGACGAAAATGTTTCATTCTGAAAAAATATATTACTGTCACCAATTCTTTATCTAAAGTAATTAAATTTGTCCTGTTAACTTTTTTTCTCATGTATTTATTCACAAAAGCGCGTTTTCGTCTTTTCAGCTTGATCCGGTCTCGGAAAATGTTTAATTTTTTTTTTTATTATTTGAACAGCTAAGGTCATGTACACGATTCAAGAAAAAAATCGCTGTTTATATTAGGTCTTTACCTATGAAATTGCCGTTTTGTTTGAAAAAAGTTAAAGTATTTTTTTTTTCGAACTTATTTATTTCTTTTATTCAAAGTAATCACCCCTGCAATCAATGCATCTTTGCCAACGCTGTGGCAGTTTATGGATGCCCTTCTTGAAAAAATCAGCTGGACGCGAGACAACAAACTCTTCAAAGGCGTTTTGTACTGCCTCTCGGGAATTGATTTTTTTTCCCGCTAAAAAGTTGTCCAAATTTTGGAAAAAGTAATAGTCGGAAGGCGCAAGATCTGGTGAGTATGGCGGATGAGGGAGAGCTTCCAAACCCAACTCATTCAGCTTAGAGACGGTCTGTTGTGCAGTATGGGGCCGCGCGTTGTCGTGAAGTAGCAGTGGAGACGACCGATTGACCAAAGCTGGTTGCAGACGTGCGAGTTTCGCCATCATTGTGGTCAGTTCTTCAATGTACACATCTGCAGTAATGCTCTCGCCGTTTTGTAAAAAGCCACCAGCACTAGACCACCAAACTGTGACCATCACCTTTCTAGGGGTCATTTTTCGTTTTGCACATTGCTTTGGTACCGAACCAGGATCTAACCAACTTGCTGAGCGCTTTCGATTGTCAAAAAGAATCCATTTTTCGTCGCACGTAACAATTCGGTTCAAAATTCCTTCATTTCTGTGCCTGTTAAGCAGCGAAAGGCAAGTCTCGACGGGTACGTTGCGCTGGCGATCGTTAAGTTCGTGGGGCACCCATCTATCAAGCTTTTTTATCTTGCCAATCTGTCGCAAATGGACCAATATTGTTTTAATGCTAACATCAAAAGCTGCTGCCAGCTCAGCTGTAGATTGAGTTTCATCAGCTTCAACAATCACCTTTAATTCATCATTGTTGACCAAAGTTTCCGGACGACCCAGGGTTCATTTTTCAAGTCAAAATTCCCAGAACGGAACCGAGCAAACCAATAACGGGTTGTGCGTTCGTTTGTACAGTTCTCTTCGTAAACGTCGTTGATGTTACGGGTCGTTTGTGCCGCGTTGGTGCCACGACGGAACTCATATTCCATAATTACACGAAATTTCAAAGTATCCATTATGAGGAAAAATGTTGAAATGTAATGAAAATACAACGCTAATCAATAAACAAAAGACTGATTTTGTAAATAGAATGTCATATTTTAAAAACAAAATTAATTTGAATTTAGAACTCATAGCCAATAAAAACTTTTTTTTGTTTGAAAAAGTCTGTACTGCAATACGGCAATTTCATAGGTAAAGACCTATTATTTAATGCAGGGTTTAAATCTAAAAGCCCCGGACTAGTATGTGAGATTGAATGTTTAAAACCCACGAAACAGGTGAAATTCCTTGAGTAGGCAACTTTAAAAAATAATAAAAGCAATTATATCTGGTTCTACATTAGTTTCGTTTAAACAAAGACATTCAAATATTACGAGCTATAGACGGGACAAGACAAAGAAGGTCGCTATCCTATAAATATTACATCTAAGTAATATTTTGATCAGTCTTGTGTGACACGTCCGCTTGTCAGGTTGAATTTAGTGACATAACTTTGACGAATATAAAAATATTTTGTACAAAAATAAGTACAAAATATTTTTAGCCGTGTGGCGCTTTGCGTTATTGCAAATCTCGTTATGGTAAAACGAGTGGACTTGAATTCGGAATTTCGTTAGTATTTTCTTTATTTACCCAGTACAGACGGGACAAGAGGAAGTAAATCGTAATCCAATAATGTGTCAAACTTGTTACTACTTACTGACAAATCGGTCCGTCTAGTGTCATACGCCCAATGGTAGTATTCGTGTGTCAAACTCGAAAATGTTCGGGATCAAAATTTTTGTATGAAAATATTGTCAATGTCCGCTCTATAAGTCTTTTAAATCTCTTTGGGTTTAAACAACTTTAGAACTGACGTTTACAAAAATCTTATTAATTATCTTGCTTTAAATGTATTGTCACTAACACAGTGACCTAATTACCTAATTAACTTGCACTTTGAAGGGCATCCGTGCCAAACCATGAGTTCCGAGACATATTATAATTCCATTATGTTCCTCTGTGTAGGAACGGGACCCACCCTTACTTCATACGAGTCCATCTACCTACATATGCGAATTGTTGTTGTCTAAACATCAAGATTTCTATATTATAACTCATTAAATTATTATACTGCCTAATCTCTAAATTATGATGAAATTCGCATTGAGTTCCATCAAATTTAGAAAAACGAAGCGGTCAGATGAATGATAATAGTTCATAAAAATACAGTATTTTAATTAGGCCATACATTATGTAGACAAGCCATGTGGCTTAAGGGATTTCCCATCGAAGATATTAATAAGTTTCATAAAAACAATTTCACCCATTGAACTACTTTTTTATACATATATTCAAAATGATACAAACAAAGGTTGTTCACCTTACGAAATCACAGATTGAATTGTGTTCCCCACAGCCGGTGATTCCATTGTAGATACAGAAATTCATGACGTGAGATGTGCAAGCGGAAACTTGACGTGCTTTGGATTTTAGGCAGTTGTCCACACAAGGAGATGCTGCTTAATTGAAATTGCCCGTCGCAACATTTGCGCTCAATTTAATTGGTCAACTTAGCCGAGGTGTATATTTAAATCGAGCGGATTAAATATCCAATGCGGACGAAGGCTAAGCATCTTAAGGTTGTCCTTGACTACTATAATTATTCTGAACTTGGAGAAACTCTGATTGCAGAATTCCTTACCATTGCTCTAGATTAAACTGGTTACTGGTTTATTGTTTGACGTAACTTAAAGTTCCAATAAAAAAAAACCTTCTGAGAAAATCTATGGTTAGCAAACGTGTTATAAAAAGTCTTATAAACTAATTTTATAAATACCTACTCACCTTCTAGTCAAATAATGTATCGCAAACAGTAAAAAGGCATTAAATCAGCTCCGAATAACTCATCTATTGCTATTCAGCGCCTCATTCGCACCCATAAAAATCACAATTTTACTTGAAAATCGCTTACCAACTTAAATTGTTTTTAAAAAAAGCAAACGACGGTATATCACTATCATTTTTATTGCAAAGGGAAGATTCCTTTGCTGCCAGCTTTCCAAGTTGTTTCAATAAAACAATTTGGTCGCTCCGAGAAACGGTCGGCTGCCCGCAGCAAATTGTCTGACTAGGAAAAGTACTCCAGCAGGCCTTTTATAACCCCTAAAGAGCCAAACTGCGGAACGTTAGGCCCTCACCCTCTTTATTCGAAATCTGGTATAGTCGGCGAATAAAAATAATATCTTGATTTTGACTGTTGTGATAATACGTTTTCAAGCCGGTTTTTATTTGCTGTTACTAGAAGCAAAATTTTAGAAATATGACATCTTCAAAGCACAAGGCTTATTTGAAAACAAATTCTCGAAAGGGAATTAAAGTAAGTATGGAAGTTGGTCATTTGCTGATGCGTAATCCCAAACTGGAAGTCATGAGGAGAAGCCTTTGTCCAGCTCTAGTCTGTGTCATACCATTGATGACACAGACTAACCGAAACAGTAGTAATCCCATCCAGACAAATCCCTAAAGCATTCAATTTAAATTAATTGCAGTTGTGTATGTACGAAGCCATATTAGCAATTCTCATAGATAATTTAGATCCCTTTGTAATACTGAAAGTTGGCGGTTTAAAAGCCACCGCACGAGCCACTCACGTCGTGTTGAAAGGGCGTTAACAGGGAGTTGACTTACTTCATAGAAATCAAGCCGCGCCTGACAAGCGTATCGACAAACCATGTTAACTCACGAAAATTACAATATCGATTATGAAGCTTGAAATAGAAGGAAGTAGGTCATTGTACCTAAAACGACTTGTCATGAATTTCACGATGCTTTATGTAGATCTAGTGACTCAGCAGAATTCAATTTTCCTGATGACATTGGTTCACTTGTTGAGCGACTTGTGGAGTGTGAGGTGAGGGAAGGAGGGGGGTTCGTCTACCTACTTATACGTATAACGTACGGCTTGGGAGCGTATTATTCCTTAGTTAGGATGGATGGATATACGTGTATTGTAACGGCCACATCCGTCCTCAGCTAACACGATCGTCTGCTGTAAGGTAGAACTACTGCATATTAAGCTAGATAGGTGTTGTGGGTTTTTACAGAAAGACGAGTAATTTAGATAAGTAAATAAGAATAAAAATAAGCTCTATTTGGTTAGATTTTATTGTCACCGTGGTTTTAGTTCCAATAAGCACTAGATCAAGCTATGATCAGAGTCACAGAAAAATAAACTACCATACTATACACACTCCTTAACCGGCCATGTCCGCCAAACAAACACCTATTTACCATAGGTGTGACAGAGAGCCCTCTGTGTAGAGGAAGCATGGAGGTGGAAGAAACACCACAGCACGTGCTAATAGAGTGCAGAAGCGTAACACATCAAAAAGGAGCATGGACTCTTCAATCGCCGGCATCGCTCTCGGAAGCCTGCAGCAGCCTGAAAAGGCTGTTAGCGTTCTGGGAGGACCTGGGATGGTTGGAGTAACAAGAGGATTTTCATACGTACAATGGCCCAATAAAGAGGCTAAGTGCGGAAACAGCCCAGCTAACATAACCTAAGACACTAAAAACCTTAAAATATAAAATTAAATTTTCAATCATGAAAACCTGGCTACGTACAAAAGCGTAGCTCTCGTTGTGCTACGGCGTAGCCCAGTGCTACGGTTGCGTAGCCTGCACGCGTTCAAATTGTTAAACGGAGGAGAATCTTCATGTGATAACTTTATAACCCATTTTTTTCCAGTTGCATTTCATAGCGTATGTTATTTCCTTAGGTAGGAGCAAATAAAATGCACACCAACTATTTTCTCGTCTAACATCGTACATACTTTATCAATTCCGAATTCTCTATAAAGTCGAACAAAGCGCCTTCATTGAACAATGATTTCTATTCATTTAAAAATACAATAGGAAAAATCTTGGAAACTCAATGAACTTTCAAACTAAAGCAGCCCATAGTGCAGTTAATAAAATTATTACGATCATGTATTGAAAGAAAGGAAAAAAAAGTTAAACAAAATTGCAGTTTGTAATGTCCAGTTATAGGAAGTTACTTTAGATTGGATTCTGTGAAATGGATGCTGTCTAAGCGATTGGATTTAGTGTTTCAAGTCGCGGGTTCCATTTCCACTTAGTTTCCCTTTGTAAATGTTATTCTTAAATAATGGGTCATTCTACTTTTAGGATAAAATATAATAAAGAAATAAAAATAACGCGTTTCATATTCTTTATACTTTTATAGCAGAACTACTCAACAAAATAATTAAGTTACTAATAGAGGTCATTTTCTTTTTAATGACGAAAAAATGGCCATAAATATAAAATGATAACAGAAGTGATGCTATACGTCACAGAAATAACGATTTTTCTAAATAGTTCTTGTTTATGAACAACAAAGTATACATTATAAACGATATCTTAACAAACATGGCTATTAACCGAAATCAAAAATTATTTTCTTTGAAAATAACAAAATATAAATTTAAAAAATGTCTTTAGATATGATCATAGAAGTGAAGTCTTAACCGTCACCTTCTAACAACAATGAGCTACATTATTGGAGATCAATGACTAATCAGGTCCATGATGCTTATATTTTTAATCGAGCTTATTTAAAAAAAAGTCATCTGAAGAGTCAAATGCCATTGATAAATTTTATATCTTTCTCTGTCTTTACTTCTTCTTTCTGCTAGCTGTTCTTCTGGCATCTGTCAGTGTCGTCTCATAGTGAGTTTAGAATTCTACTCTTTTTTTTTACTTAAGTCATGTCCGAGGTGCTATTGTAGCTAAAAATAACAAAATTAACATAAATTAAATATACCAGAAAACTTGTATATTATTATAATTGCAAAATAACAAATTTGGTAACTATCTTGTTAAGCTTGGTATTAAAAGAGTTATAGTCATTTTCAATTCATTTATTCTGAAAAACGATCTAATGAAAATCAACAAAAGACAAATAAGTCACTACAAAAAATTTAAAAAAGACTCCCGTTGACGCAAAACTGATCACCAAAAAAAATTGTACTTGGTGTCTCTCCGCGCGGAAGAAGTGAAACTTCGTAAGGTGGAAATGAGTGCTTTCATAGCCCCTCCATGGTAGCGTTAAACGTTTAACGCAACCTTGTTGGAAGTCGCATAAGAAGTTTCACTCCAATATTGAACTATTCGTTATTTTAAACATTAATGAAATCGTGATACACTTGGATCAAAACTCTATTGATATTTAAAGGAAGCATTACAGTCAATTACAACAAAACTAATATTTCGTCACTTAAGTGATCATCAACAAACAAATAACAAACTTTAGGAAATCGGCCATAAATGTTTTTGTTTATTTAAATTCAAAATTGTTGTTGCACTCAATCGCACGACTCATATCAAAATACATACACGCTAAGTGGTTTTATAATTTTATTGAAAAATCTTACTTAGTACAGCTTAAACAGATGTGATACACGAACTTTTACACAGTGAAAATGAGAAAAACAACAGTCTTTCATTAAAAATGTAACAAACTTACGCTTTGAAGCCGGCCATCCGAATGACAGCTGCGTGGTATGGCAAGATTGGAATATTTTACTTACCAAAAGTAAAAATATAAAATGTTAGTAAATATTTCTTGCTAATTTACACTTGATTACGGAAGAAAAGATTGTTTCGTAACAAAAGTAAAATCAAGCAACAATGACTAGTGAACTTATCTGAATCGAAAGAGTTAAAAATGAAACCCTAAAGTAAATATGGTTTTAATATATTTTTAATGCACACTTTTTTAGACTAAAATTAACCATATACACTGTGAGTGTGGTTAAAGATGTCGGACACAAGTAATGAGATTTCTTTTAGTCGCACACAATATACTGAAGAAATTTCAAACAGACTGTTACGTTTTGTTGTTGCAAATCAATAGAGAGGGGCCAGAAAAGCGGCAATCTTTTTTCAAGTGTTTGGTATTTCAAGAACGTCTTTTAACAGCTACATTTCGGAACTTAAAAAAAATTTAGGGGTTTTATAGGGAGGTATAATATTATCCACATGTACTGAAGTTTAAGCAATAAAATTTTTCCTGCAGCTGATTCAATGTGACTGCCATGGCCCTCAGACGTCTTTTATCGATAAACTCGTCACAGAAAAAAATGCGCACGGTTTTAGTGTTAAAGGTATTCAATTTTTTTTTTTCCAATCATTAGATCTGGTAGTAAGCATGTGTTTAGTAAAACAAAGACATTTTAATATACATAGTTACGATTGAAAGGGTTAGCCAATCAGGTAATACTTGAAGCAAGATCCAATTGGCTACTGCCCAAAATGTCAAACTTGTCAATTATGGCATTTTGTTTGGGTAGTGGTAGCTGAGACATGACATCATATTTTGAATGACATTTCTTGTGAAACATTCTATATATCAGTCACATTTGTAACGGGATATTTACCGTGTTTACTATGTGTTTTGAGTTCCTGATATTTCGGCACTGTTGCAAACGTCGTGATCACGGATAAAGTAAAACGGAGCGCAAAAAATGAAACAATAAAGATGGATGTAGACCGATTTGGCTGCTCATAAACATATTCAGTTTATCCGAGATCATGACGTTTGCAGCAGCGCCAAAATATCGGGAACTCGAAACAATTATTTAAATTAGTAAATATCCTGTTACAAATGTTATGATAGTATTAGTAACCATGTCAGTTTAAAAACATTCTAAGTATGTATTACTACATAAATCTCTTTTATACCAACAAACAGTTAATTTCCAAGTGTACATTTTGTCCTAAGTAAATATGTGGTTATCCGCGTAAAAATATTGGCAAGATCATTGAAGATTCGCCAAAATTTCCAACACAAGTGTGTTTATTGATTTTGCGACATGGTCCCGTTCGCGGAGGCCCGGAGATTCGGGTCCTGGGCTGGGACCCCGCCCTCTGCCTTCTGGCTCTAATCGATGGTTTAAAGCGTTTCAAATAACGAAACGAGTTATTTTCAAGTTGATCAGATAAGTTTCTGTTATGGGTACAACATGGCGGGTTTAAAATATTTGATACTTACTCAAAAACACTGTGTGTGTAAAATACTCAATATACTTAGGTTTTTGTAAACCCTTTTCCTTTAAGGATGAACACATAAATGAGATACTCTATTAAATTTTTTGTAAGATTTTTCATAAAAAACATTTAATGAGAAAGAAATAAACTGAACATAGTTGTTCCTCACCTTAATTGTCTTACTAAATAGTCCCCGACCGTGCACGTGAAAGAAAATTTCTTGTTAGCGTTGAACTTCAAATTTTCTAGGTGAAAAGTAATGAGCACGGGGGTCAACCTGCATCTACTTACATGTATACCTTAACATGACCTATGTCATGCCTAGTTTTCTCAAAGGTTTAGGCAGAGATGCATATATTGAGATAAACGACGATTAGTGAATGATGTATTCCAACAAACTCCTATCGATACTAATATGTTCTAAGTAAATTCAGTGCTCTATCTTTAGTGATTTCAAAATGCTAATATAAATTTATACCTTTTTTAAACAAGCAAATAAAAATGTAATGCGCTAGATCCCATAGTATTTACAAACGAAACATCTCATTTAAATCGTCTAGTGCTGATAAAATAAACATTGAAGGAAAATTTAAACAAAATTACAGTCGATTAATTTTAAAATGAAAATAGCCGATGGAGCCGAGAACTGCCACGTGTATCAAATTGCGTTTTTCTACACACTTAACAAGAAATAAATTTATAGAACGAAAAGAATTTATCATCAAAATATTTAATTATTTGAAAAAAACTGAATTATTAACAGTACCTAAATAAAATATGCAGTGTAAGATTTTAATCATTGATTATGAAAATGATTTACAGCAGATTTTGTTGGCGTTTTCACGGTTTGTGAAATCATCATCATCATCCGCCTAGCCTCTTCCCAAACTATCTTGGTTTGTGAAATATTATTGTTAATAACTTCATTGAAGTCCTTGTTTTTTTTATAGTGAATGTTGGAGATGTCGTAATATAGGAGGTGGAAAGGTGTTCCAGTTCCTCTTTAGTAATGATAAGAGGTGCTAAATCGATATTGACATAATGAAGTAAGAAGGGTGCAGTTTAAGGTAAAACTTCTTAAGAGCTGGCTCTAAAATTGCTGTTGTTATCCTTGGCACTTATGTTTGTCTTGTTGGATATCGAGTCTGGGATATAAGATTCCACCATGATGCTTTAAAGTCAATAATATATCGGATCCAGCATCATCCATCAAATGAAGCTAAAGTTCTTCTTAAGCTATATCCGGTGTGAGAATCAGCATTTAGTTATCCTAAAAACATTGCGATTTCCTTTGGCTTGGCTCCAAATTTGTTCACATCAATTGCCGTTTTAAGGTACCCTTTTTACCCCCAGGTAACCTTTTGACACTCTTTGGCTCTGTATGGTTTCGGACTAAGAATAGCACCATCCCGTATCTTCCCGTGGGTGACGTAAGTGGCTAAGGGACTTGCCAGAGAATGGGCAGCAGCGTTCTCTGTGCTTTTGTGACAACCGTACTGCGATCGCCAACCCGCCTGCCAAGCGTTGCTTTTATGGCAAAACCCCCTATGTTTTGTCAATGTGGCGAAACTTGGGGGAAGCCTATGTCTAGCAGTGATTAGATCAGTCAATGATGTTGATGATGAACCTTTTGAGAATTTTGAAAAAGAAAAACGATTATTTGTTGCTTTTGTTGTTTATGTATTAGTATTAGCATTATTAGAATTTATTCCGAATATTGACGTAACCTGGAAAGAGATTTAGTAAAATACTGCTTAAATTGGTATAGGTTGTTTAGGATAGGGAGACAGGCAGAACAATACGCGAGTAATTGTAGTTTAAATTACTGACCTTTGTTGCTAAATACTGACTATCCGGAGCGTCATTCAAATACTTTTCAACGTCATTTGGTGACAAAACCATTATAAATACATTTGCATTCTGAACCTGAGTAGTGCCATAAGAACCAGTTTCCGAGAAAGTGTTTTGTTTTTTTTTTAAGAAATATCTAAGTGATGGTTTTACTCCATTTTGTTTATCGTATTTGTCGGTGAGGATAAAGTGGCAACCATCGTTTGTCATCATATTTCATTTTAAATATGTAAAGAAGATGAAAAAAAAATGGACGTAATAACTAAAGTTGATGTGTTTTTACGGATACTCTTTTAAGGATGAATTATCCTTTCATCATTAGTGTTCTGTTAAGGTGAACCTGGGCATGCCGGATAGAATGATATAAAGCTGGGAAAAGGGGGCCACATTTTAATTTGAGCTAATTATTTATTACCAAGCTATTGGTAATTGTGTCAGTTCGGTTTAGTTCTTATGAAGTCTTGTTAAACTTATTTTGCGGTTGATCGTTCTTCGGAGTTGAATTTTCACAAAATACATTACTAGGGGTATTTAGTCATACACCTTTAATTACGCTTATTATGCTCGAGGAGTTACGCAGACGTGTAGGTACCTATTGTACACTAACATTTCGCCAGTTTAATTCCCATGAAGCACAGAATTCTCAAAACATATTCCTTCACTAGTCACTGATGATAACTGGTCAAAATATTATCGTCCATCCCTATATGGATAGAGCTTTGGAGTTCAAATCAAATCGGCTTCAATAAATTCCATTTCATCAATCGTTGTTCGTACATTAATTAATGTGTCTAATCGTAAACGAATATCCGTTAGGGAAAGAGTTTCATTACGTATTGTATCATTTTAGGGATAATTGATAACATGTCCTTAATTCGCGAGGTTGACGAGATCAGACGCGTCGCCTTTAGGTATGATGTATATTTAAAATCTCATTTTGAATTCATTTATCGATACTCTGAAATATATTTAAAAATCGTAGATCTTTGTACGACGCCACTCATGCAATCGATCCATCATTTCAGACAGACATTTTTAAAACAGGCAGCCAATAATTTAAATTAAGGGTGTTCTGAAAGGTAAACGTAAAAAATTAAGGTAACAAAATTTTCCTCGGCACCTACTTGGATTTTCATTTTGACCTCATTTTCATTACTAGCGACCCCGAAAACCACGAAAACGACACCCATGAAGCCATTTAGCGCAAATGTCCTAGATCCAACTTAAAGTGGTCAATACTATACGATGCCGCTCAATCGAAATAATACACCACAGTGACATTTCGTGGCAGTTTCGAACGAATGCCGCACAAGAAGCTAACTTCGACGGTAGTCATCTAGAAATCATTTTTCTAACACAAAAAATGTTTTTGTTGCTTTGCTAGTCACAACCAGCGACACTATTGGCGCAGTCGATGGTCGCCTGCAGCGTCACCCGATACTCTCGTAGAATTGCAGAGGCAACAGATGTGTCTCTGCAGTCTGTAACAGAGACTGGGGTGGCGTAGACCGTAGACGACTCTGTCGCAAAATGACCACTTCTCAAAATGACTACAGGTAGCAAAATGTCCGTTTCTCACAATTTCTCTTACGCAAAATGTCCCTTCCTCAGAATGTCCCTTTCTCAGGGACACGCTACGACTTTTGGTTCGAAAGTAAAATTTAAATTTTCTTTTCTAGTTAGTAAATACTCGTAGAAAAGATGTGGTACATAAATAGTGGAATACATCAAGCATCTCTGTAGACGATACGAACCAATACAAAAGAAGCACAGAAAAAATGTATTATATTTTTCTCGGTCTGGTCACGTAGTTGGACGCATTTGGTCACGAGGTTAATATACAAGATGTTTTGACCTCCAGATGATATTAATATTCCTTAATTGAGTGTGTTGAATTAGCGATATTAATATCATTGAAACGCTCACTTGCTTTTCGTCTGATGAATAGATAATTTTCGTATATTATTACAAAAAAAAAACGTCCCTACTTTTGAATAGCATATTTATTTTAGCAAGTCCAACAAAAGTTTTTTAAAATATATTTTAAATACTTTCTACGGTAGGAATAGGTCATCATTACAATATTGCTTTGAGATGTTCGTTTTTTGATATGTTCAATTTGCACTGTGCCATACAATAAACTGCAATTGAATTGTTATGTATAATCAGTATTTAAGCATACCCAGGTTAGTCAGCCGTTGTCATTTGTAGATCTTTGACAGGTATAATACTACAACCTTCACACTTTTTAAAAAAAAAAGCGTGTTATGAGACTCATTATAAAAATCGTTTAATCGAAAAAATTCAGGAGCTAATTAAGTGATTAAAGGAAGTTATCAAGTTATTTTCCAAAGCCTTAAATCAAGGTCAACGTTTTAACTAACAAGAAGCTGCAAATACCCCTGCAGTAAGGCTCCTATAGAGCCCAACGTTAAGAGGGGACTCTAGAGGGCCTTTCTCCATACAAACGTATTCCGCTGTTTTCTTCGTGGATAATGCGTCTAGAGCAACGTTTTTTTTTTAATCTATGTCTTATTAATACATGCCCTTATCATTTCTTTTTTTTTCAAAACATAGTCACTAAAAGAATTATGACAATCCAAAAACCCGAAAAAAGCCCGTTTTTACCGCCATGTTCAGACGGATATCAGACAAATTAGACAAGTTTTTAACAAAAAAGGAAATAATAGAAGCATAGATATACTTTTCCTCTAAATTTTTATATAAGAATTATTTGGATTAGTTTAGATTTGAAGAAGAAAACAGCGGAATACAAAAGGTCTTTTGGTCAAGATTTTTGTAGGTAAAATCAGCCTGAGCTGTAGTTGTCCCTTTCGCACTTTACGGGGGCTTAGTTTGGCGCAGCGCGACGGCAATAGTTTCTTCAAATACCTATTCTTCAATTTCCTCGGGCGTAGAATCTTAAACTTAAACTACTTACCAATCTTAAACTGCGTGCCGCGTATACATCTCTCGCCTACACTACACCACCGAGGCAGAGAACATAGAGGAGTACGTGCGTCAAAAATTTAAGTACACGCCAAGGGTGCAGCTGCTGAAGTCTTATTTAGGTTAAGGTGGAAGTGACAGAGTGGCCCGCGAAATTTAAATTTATTGTTACGTTTTATACAATGTCGCCAGTGGGATGAAAAAAAATTTTTAATAAAATATGATAAGCAGCCGTAAAACTGTAAAACTTTTGTATTTACATATTTGTAGTAATTAAAATCATCAATACAACCCATAAAAGTTCATTTAATCCAAATGAATGATTATTTCATGAAAAATTCATTCTATGGGGTTAAATGAACGTAAAAGGGTTGTATTGATGAGTTTAGTGATTATAACTCAGTAAAGCCATATTAGTTACGGCCGCGTATCATACTTTTCATTACTCATACTCTGAAAGTAGGTCTGAAGTTGCCTGAGAAGCGGGATGAAAGTAATACTTTTCATCCCTAGGGAGAATCGCTTTCAACTGACAGATGTCAAATTATTAAAAAAAAACTAGTTCTATTTTCACATTTTTATTGAACCATGTTCCAACTTTCTATACAGTCACGATGTAAAATTGAAATAACTTAAAGCCAAGTGTTGATTAAAGAATATATATTTTTTAAATAACTTAATAATAATTTAGTTTCAACAATTTATTTAAAATAACATAGAGTTGGGCAAAAATTTACCAATTTTTCAATGATGAAAATAAAAATAATGGCTGAGCTGGATGGCCACAGAAAAAAAAAATTGGTGGGAATCCGAAATAAAATTTACAAATTTTTTTTTTAGCTAATTTTTGTTTTTATTTTTACTTTCCTTGT
Organism: Cerastis rubricosa; assembly: GCA_949152445.1. Classification (NCBI taxonomy): domain Eukaryota; kingdom Metazoa; phylum Arthropoda; class Insecta; order Lepidoptera; family Noctuidae; genus Cerastis; species Cerastis rubricosa. The sequence continues at coordinate 15,245,615 of OX424523.1, read as the reverse complement.
ATTCGTAATGAAAAGCACAGTGTTTACCTCGAGTTAAAGACTTATTTAGTCCCTCGAACTATTGGCGCCCTCACTTCATTCGGGCGCCAAACCCCGTCTCGGGGCTTAATAAGTTACTTTCACCCCTGGGGTAACAATGTACTATTATTCCACATAAAAACTGTCACTGACCAGCAAATTGCAAAAAACGTAAGAAAATTTGAATTTTGCGGGCCGCTCTGTCGCTTCCACCTTAAGGTACTTATCTATGGCTCTTTGTTACCTGATAACAAATGGATTATTATTATTCTTTATTAACAAAATTTTTCAACATTACCCGATAATGAAACAGTGATAATAGTTTTATGATAAATTGATAAGGTTTATCAGTGAATTAATAAAGCTTGCAATTAAAAATTTTAACGAGTCAGCCAGTCACATAGGAGACAGAGATTGCTATCATAGTATCAATAAAAAAAATCAATAAATAAGCTAAATTTCAGCTCTGAAATATGTCTTTTGACAGAATCTAGTTCCAAAAAATATTTATCCTGAAGCTAATAGCATTAGAAGTATATTAAATAGTCCTGCTTTGCAACTTCTAAATCTATTGCCTTCTAATGCCCTTACTGGATTTTATTTAATTTGTACTTTCAAAAGTACTAATTATATTAATAATTTAATTGTTTGATGACATAATAATAATAATATTGACATTGAATATTTTTTTTTTTTCATTATTTTGTAACGGAATGGTTACCTCATAACAATTACAATCTAGCCTTGAGGCTAATAAGTAATTTAAATTTAACTTAATTTCCTAGTAAATTTATACTAAAGAATGTGTCCATTGGCACTTTTCTTATTGTCTCTATTATGACGGAAAGACACTTAGTTCTTGTGTTCTTAAAAGGTAGCACTCACTGCACTCCGTAACAATCACTAAACTAATTCAAAAGGCTTAGTCCTTTTCAGTCTCCTTACTATGTCCGTGGTGTCAAGGAGCTGAATAGCCTCGACATTCACATGTTTATGAAGTCTTTGTTCATGAGCTTCGGCGTAATTTTTTATAACTTTAGCGACAAGGTCCACTCCTTAGTCCCGGTGGATGTCCTCGTTTCTAATGTACCAGGGAGCGTTGACTATGCTCCGAAGTACCTTATTTTGAAATCTTTGGATTATTTCAATATTGGTACGTTTTGTACAGCCCCAAAGCTGTATACCGTATGCCCATACAGGCATAAGTACTTGTTTGTACAGAAGTACTTTGTTGTACACTGACAATGATGAATGTCTGCCAAGTAGCCAGTACATATTCCTGTAGCGTAGATCTAACTCCAGGCGTTTCTTTTTGACATGAGCCTTCCAGCGAAGTTTTGCGTCAAGCGTCATGCCCAGGTATTTGGCTGTATTTTCGTAAGGTATTACGCAACCGTTAATGTATACCGGTGTATAATTAGGTCTTCGGTTTGTGAAGTCTATATGAGTCGATTTGGATTCATTTAACTTAATTCGCCATTTTTTTGTCCAGTTGGTGATGGAGTTGACAGCAATTTGTACTTTGTCTACGGCTTCTTTGTGAGTGACACTATAGCCATGATGGCTGTGTCATCTGCGAAGGTTGCAATGAAGTTGTTTTCCATTTCTGGGATATCACAGGTGTACAATAAGTACAAGATTGGGCCAAGAACACTTCCTTGTGGTACACCAGCTTTTATTTGCTTGAGATCGGAATAAGCATCTTCATGTCTGACTCTAAACGTCCTCTCTGTTAGGTAGGATTCTAAAATGTCTGCAAATTGTTTTGGCACCATTTTGCTTATCTTATAAATAAGACCCTTATGCCAAACCTTATCAAATGCCTGTGCTACATCTAGAAATACTGCAGAACAGACTTTTTTTTCTTCAAGAGTTTTTTCTATAATGTTGGTAATTCTATGTACTTGGTCTATCGTGGAGTGTTTTTCTCGGAAGCCGAATTGGTAATTTGGAATCAGTTTTCTGTCTTCTATTATAGGTTTTAAGCGTCTTAAGAGTAGTTTTTCAAATAATTTTGAAATGATTGGTAAAAGTGATATAGGCCTGTATGATGTTACTTCCTGGTGTGGTTTTCCAGGTTTGGGGATCATAATGACTTCAGCAACTTTCCAGATATCAGGCACGTGTTTCAATCTGAATGTTGCATTTATAAGAGTTGTAAGTTTTACTATTGCTTTGCGTGGCAGATTTTGAAGGAGTTCACCAGCGATAAGGTCGTATCCAGGCGATTTCTTTTTGGCTAAGTTATTTATCATATTTTTTACTTCTTTCGGCGTAACTAGTTTTATATTGAGGTCGTCATGGTGAGTGACATCCAGTGTTATGTTTTCAGAGCTTTCCTCACCGCTGGTTTGAAAAGTTTGTTCTAAATGTTCTGCAAATATATTTGCTTTCTGTTCATTATTCAAGGCCCATGTGCCATCTACTTTTTTAATGGGTGAAGCATGGACGATGGGCTTATTTAAACGTTTAGATGTTTTCCATAGTGAGTGTTCTGTATTTCCACTACTTGTTAATTGGCTAAGGTAATCTTTTGTTGCATCATCATGATAGTTCTGTATTGCTTTGCTTAATCTTTTTGTAAGTCTGTTCAGCATTGTTTTGTCAGGTGGATATCTTGATTGTTGCCACTTTTGTCTCTGAACTCTCTTTATGGCAATGAGGTTTCTTATTTCTAACGGGTATCTGTGACTTGCGACTTTTCTTTTCAAGAGAGGTGTATTTACCCAAGCGCAGCTTTGAATGTTTTTCACAAATTTTGTCATTTCTTCATCCAACTGCTGAATGTTTTTGAGTGGTACTTTAAGGTCAATGATGTTGTCTAAATCGAATTTGAAGCTATCCCAATCCGTATTCTTATTTACTAAAACTGGATTGCTTTCTTTCTGAATTATGGTCTCACTTAAGGTTAAGATAATGGGGGAGTGATCAGAGTTCATATCAAATCCCTCCTGTATGTGAAGATATGTAGCTGACAGATTCTTATGAATGAAAAAGTCGATCAGATCTGGAATTCTTTGAGCATCAGTAGGCCAGTAAGTAGGTTTTCCTGTTGATATTGCATTGCACTTGATTTCTCGCATAGCACTAAGCAATTCCTTTCCTTTAGTGTTGGTTAGCCTAGATCCCCAACGTATGTTTTTTGCATTGAAGTCACCTCCCAATATAAACGTGTTGCCAAGAAGTTTTAGTAGGTTTCTGTACTGCTCTATTTTCAGAGCATGCTGTGGTGGACAGTATATAGCTGCTACGGTAATGTAATGAAGTTTAGTTTTTACCCTAACGGCTACAGTTTGTATGAATTCTTCTTCATATTTAAATTCTAGGTAATGGTAGATGTTCTCTCTTATTATAAGGGTACTTCCCCCTCTCGCAGTATTCACAGGGTGAAGAGCATGATAGATTTTATACCCGTTAAGGTGAATATACGATTCTCTTGTGAAATGAGACTCTGATATGAGGCACACATCAATTTCTTCTGTTGCAAGGACCACCTCTAGCTCGTTTTGATGCTTTAGGAGTCCATTTGCATTCCACGCCATAATTTTAAGAGTGTTCTTCATTTTTGAGTTTTATGTGGTAGCTGTGTAGCACTACTTTCTAGATTTTTCAACCTTAAATCAAATGAGGTTAAAATATTTAAAATTTTATTTATATTTTCATTTGTATCGTCGTCTATTGACTTGGAAGGTTGTGGACCGTGTACTGGTGGTTGTGGGTCACGAGATTTCGTTGCTTGCGCATAAGACACATTGTTTGATACCCTTTGATACTCTTTGAGATTTTTTTTAGCACTAGGAGCCTGAGTAACAGGTGTAGTAACCTTTTTTTAAGGCTTTATTTTTTAACTGTTGCAGTTCTTTGGCTACCATACATCCTCTGTAGTTGGCGGGTTGTGGCTCACCACAGTGAACACATTTGGGTTTATCTGCTATCGATTTTGTGCAATCTTTAGTAAGGTGTTTACGAGTGCACTTTACACATCTAGGTTCCTTCGAGCAATATTTCTGTGTATAGCCATATGCTTGACATCTCTTACACTGTGGTATTAGCTTGGATGTTTTTAAAGGCTGCACTTCTACTTTACAACCTAATATGGTCTTAATACTATAGATTTTGTTTATGTCTTCGTCTTTTTGAAAGGAAAGCATAAACATGTTTAGAGGTTCCTTAGTCCTCCAACTTAATTTGTTTACCGCTTCCTGGATTTTAAAGCCGTTAGCAGTTAGTTCTTCAACTATTCTGTTTGGCAAACATGATGAGTGTAGATTTTTGGCTACGACCCTAATTGGTCTATCCTGTTTGTTCTCATAAGAGTGCCAGAGACAATTATTTTGTAACAAGAGTTTAGTAATCGCTCTGTAGGAGTCTTCATCCCTGGCGTTTACTTTGACATTGAATAATGAATTTAATCTATACAATTATTCTGCATCTTCATTTCTATTGTGTCTGCTATTAATTGACTTATTTAAATTTTGTTCATTTTTGTATTTGTACACGTGACTATTTTATTACTGTTATTCTTTATGGATTGTATCTGAAATAAACGTATTATTATTTAAAGTACTTGTCGGTATCACGTAGTGAACATCGGCATTGTAAAGCGATGCCTATTTTCACTACTGGCTAGCACCGACCTCAAAAAATTGCAATGCATAATTAGGTATTTTTGAAAACATTAAAAGTTTTATTACTCCCTTTTTAGTTATTAATTTTCAAGTTGGTTATTTTTTTTTTTTACTCATTTCGCAGCTCAGCTTGCCGGTCCGTACCAGTATGACAGGGAAAGATCTAAAATAGTAAAGGCACTTTAATGTGAAATATGTCGCTCACGTATCTTGCACAAGCTCCAGGCAACATCCATGATGTGCCACTGATCTAAAGTAAATATAAGAAGGTATTAAGAACCGTCTCTGAAGTAATCTCGTAAGGTTTTTACACTATTTCAAACCCCTGTTGGGCCGGGGAGCTTTTATTGACCTTTTTCTTTCTTTGTTTCTAAGCTGTCTCCCTTGCCACAGAGTGGTTAGTAAACCGACAACATTGTTTAAAAGACAAGAGGTATAATTATTTTGTGTTTTAATGAGTATAATCCTACCTCCTTTTGGTTTTGTGGTTCGTATTTTCGTTTCATCTTAAAAAGCAACATTTACGCATTTTTCTCATGCCACTGATGATAATCATTCCAGAACTATTTTTCAATTACATTAGGTATTTGTTTTACAAGCCGTCAACAATTATGTGTATTTTTAATTTTGTTTACTAATTTGGTCGAGCGACATTTTTTTCAACCTACATTGTCCCTCTGTTGGGCAAAAGTGCCCTTCATAGCCTTCACTCTTCTCTCTATCTGGTTTCCTCCGGCTTATCTCTCATAAAATCGTCACAGCGGTTTCTACGCATCCCTCGGCGACGTCGGAGACCCGTCTTATTCTGGCACCCTCAGCGTGACGACTCTGGTCCATCAGTCCTGAATTCCTGATACATTCTACAGACATGGCCCGCCGAACCATACTTCAAACTATCAATCCTATCAATCATCGTCTATCAAACACCATGGTATCTTTTAACTCTTAAAATTAATCTCGCTTTGATTCCGTGTCTCTCACGAACATAAAACTTTTCACTAAATAGACTCACATGTTTACCTGTAGAACAATAGTACGTATTAAGAAATATATAGAAAATCGGATAATGAGAGGGTCTCGAGTCCTAACGTTATTGCCACGGCTCCGGTGACGAGTGAAATACGTATACGAAATTGAGCGTAAATTCGATCTCATATAAATTTTTCGTAAAAATAAGACGCCTAATCCATTTGCTTAGGAAAGCTTTCTTTCCTCGTGTCGGCACAAGAATAATAGCTAGAAATACAAAAAAGAAAAACGAAATTGTTAAACATAAGCGAGTCAGCAAGTTTAAAAGCACTGCCCAAGGTTCCTTACCCTGACGATTATCTATTTTAGGTGGAATCATTACAAAGTACAGAGTAGAAGTTTCTATCCCCAAACAGATAGGTTACAGCATCATTTTTGTCTCAGAATAAGTAGACTGAATAACAGGAATCGTTCTGTTAAATATAAAAATCTGTCTCAGTTTAGTATGGTCAATGCTCATGCCACTTATTCTGATACATACAAAAATCCATTTACCTCATCATATTCGATTTAGGTACCTTTTTGTGTACATGAAATATAATTTGCTGTCTAGCCTCTACTAATACTGGCACAAGGGTAAAATTAAGGTCCTCACTATATTGTAATATTCTTGATTATATTCGTAGAGTAGAAAGGCTCTTAACCTCCTCTGCGTTTATATATTGTTTATAAAATACAGCATACACTTTAGGAAAGATACAACCTAAGTATTAAACATTATGTAGGTATACCCTATTCCAAAACGTTTAGATGAAACTGTAAACGAAGCGGTTCAGGCAAAATTTTTACTAAGAAGAGTTAGTAACACTAGTGACTTCGCGGCCGGCAGCATCGCTTTGTGGGGAAGTATATTATCGAGTAACGACAGAGGCAGAAATAGATAATATGTAGTAGGTAACAAGATAGAATTAGTAGTGGGTGGTAAATTTTATTTTTTTAAATTTTGTTGCCTTTTTACATTACATACATTTACTTTCGTTTTGTTTTTAGGTCCTCTGCATTTTATTCTTTATAAAAATGAAACAAAAAATAAGATGGCGCTGACGAAAATTTCGGGTGTTTTCGACATAGGTGTAATTTTTATGATTTTCTGGGTCAGCGAAAACGAAAACGAAAATACAAAATGAAGGTCACGAAAAAAAAATACAACTCATTTTTTCCCTTAAAAAAATATGACGCTTCACCACTGGCACACTATCAAGGTCACTAATTGGTTAAAGACAACTCGCTTACACGTAAGAAGGGCAAGCTTAAAATGAATTATAATTTACTCTATTTTCTCTCATCCTAATAAACAGTATAGTTCTTCTTTAACTCTTTAACTTGTATTACAGATCACCAGGCTAACATTCTGTCGGACATTTATTCTATGACATAATTATAAAGTTGCATTAAATTAAGACACACAATAAATTAAACTAATAAATTCAGTAGATTTTGAAAATTAATTACAATATTAATAAAATGGTAAAATAAAACGTAACACTCTTTTTTTTGAAGCCTTCAACCAATTATTTTGTACCAACAACAAACTGATTGACCCTACGCAAAATTAAAGCTAAGAAACGACTTTTTTTTTGGTGTTAAAAATCACGTTTTACCATCTAACGTACTCAAAACATCGTGCTGAATTGAATAGTATGGGGGCCGTGGAAGTATTTAAATAAACATAAAATCTCGCCTGTCCTCCCCGAATGGTTAGGGAGATGTGTATACAATTACCCTTACATTTCGCCAGTTATGTGTAAGTCCAATGTAATAGGGGCGAGCCTATTGCCATCAACCGGGCACAAATATGGACTCGAACCCAGCACCTCATGCTCAGAAGTCGCGCTTGGGACTTTGGTCCCAAGCGCGACCAACGGGGCAGTCTAGAACAAAAAATGATCTCAATGACGGGGAAAAATATGTCTTTCGCCTTCGTTAAGGGTACTTTATACCGTATAATAGGGGTTAAAGTATGACGTTGCCATGATAACGTAGTTTCCACTTTGAATTAAAATCAAACCTGCATGGTCCAAGATTCATGATCAAAACTTTTTTGTTACACAAAAATTCTGACATATAAAAGTAAAATAAAAAAAACGATTTGTACTCCGGGAGTGCCGGCAGAAGTAACAACTTGAATATTAACTTTTTGCATTTTTGATATTTTGCAATGGAAGGAATAATTTTGTACGAATTGCTTTAATTATCAGTATAGAAGTACCATCATTTATGTGGTAAAATACGATATTCATTTATTGCGCTATCGTACACAAACATGACAATTTATATTACATTAAAAATTTAATACTTCAGAACTATTATAAGCCGTCTTACGAATTTTACTTCTTTGAAGAAACCGAAGGTTTTGGTTTGTGTGACAGATGTCATAAAGTTCAAATTCCTTCATAACCTAATCTCAATCCGTCTTACGAATTTTCCAGTTTTGAAACCCCAAACTCAATGACAGATGTCATAAAGTTTAAATTATTTCGCAACTTACGTGACCTGACGATCACGTGTCCTGACGCGTGACCTGACGCGAGTTTAACAGTTTTTACCCATAACAAAAGTGCACAACGCCGCTAAAGAAGTTTTCACTTCAAAAAATCTCAGTGTTGACTGTTTGACTTTTAAATGTTTCTTTATATTCAGTATTTGAGCACATACAGACCACAAAAATAGAGTAATTGTCGAATGCGAGTTCCAACGTGGTTCTGGCGTAGCAGAGAGCTCCCAATATCAATGCTGCGCTTAGAGATGATAGGGAGCGTCGATTAATTATGTGAAGCGTTAAGGGGGGAGGGTGAAATACGGCTTTTGGGGCTCTCTCTAACTTTAAATGGTGCATTTTAGCGACCCCACCCCATGAAGTAATACATTATGACAGCAAAGATTGACTTATTGCGAGGTAAACTTATTCGATTATGGAGGTGTCAGCGATGTGTCGAAGAGATTTAAATATATAAATAAGCTTACGAATCCTGGGAACCAAAGTCTCAAAGTGATGTTGGAAATTTAGTCGGTTGTCAATTACAAAACCAAGATTTAATGGTTTACGTTTTTGATAAATCTGTTTATTTATATGAATTGCTGAATGGATGGCCAAAATTGCGTGAGATAATTGCGAGGTTTGGTACGTCTTGTTTTCTGATTGTGTAGGTCATAAACTTTGTTTTGTCTAGGATTAGTTTGAGAATGTTGCATTCGGCATTTGGAAACTTTAATAAATCCAATTTGGTCGTGCGTTCCCAAATGTTACCATAGAATAGCAATGCAGTACCTATCATCGGCAAATGCAATAACTTACCCTCTGTTCGGTTGGGCCGAGGATGCTGCTTTGTGGGACGCCGTATTCAATGGGTAGCTCATCACTGACCCATCTATTCACTTTAACTACCTGTGTTCTGGGAATAGACACTGTGTCAAATGCTTTGGCTAAGTCCAAGTAGATGTCCAGGTAGTCGTTTTCTTATTATCTAGCCTAGAGATTATTAGTTCTGCCAATTCATGAACAGAGCCTAAAGTTAATATTTAGCGCAAAATCCAAATTGAAATGAAGTTAAAAGCTAAATTGTCTCTAAGAACCTCACTAGTCTAATACTCATTTAATTTTCCAATATCTTAGATAGTGTTGAAAGGATAGAAATAGGTCTATACTTGCTAACACAGCATCTATCTCCACTTTTGTAATCGGGCACTGTTTGTGGTTATTTTAAAACAGATGGGAATACTCGTTTATGAAATGATTGAAAGATCGAGATGTTTTTTGAATGCAATTTTGTAAAATATGGTTGGTAGTTTGGACCCAACTCCCGTGCGAAGCAGAGGAGGGTCATAAGTGAGATCACGTTTGTGTATAAAATAATGGCATGTCATAAACCGTAATTTTATTGTTTGTTGTTTTGTTTATTGTTTGTTTGTTTTTGTCAGAAGATTAATATTAGAAAATACCATCATCGTGACCTTGCTGAAGAACATGCTATTTAAAAAGATGTCTGATAAAAGGTAGAATTAAAATTAATTTTAGAAATTGAATTTACTCACATACACGTGTAAGATTAGAATCGTTTTGACCCGTTAGCCCGTATTTAGGAAGTCGAAGCACTCGATGCATTTATTTCATTACGGGTAGTTTGAATGAAGGAGTTTGTTTGTGAAGAAACTCGCTGCTGAATAACCACAGCCATTCGAGCCGCGCGTTCCCAGGTTGGTCCGTGGATGGGTGACCACCCATTACATATCGAGTTTTCTTCGTACATCGGGAAGCACGCTAAGCCGTTATGGTCCTGGTTGTCATTTATAGATTTTTGACAGTCGTTACAGGTAGTCACTGGCCTGAAAGTGACAACCAGTCTTACCAAGGGTATCGTATTATCCAGTACTAACTGGGTTGTGGAGGTCAAATAGGCACTCGCACTATGTAAAATACTGGTATTCGTCTGAATCTGGTAAGACTGGAAGCCAACCCCAACATACTTGGGAAAAGGCTAGGTAGACGATGAATAGTTTGAATGAAGTCGAACCATGATTGTCCGAAGACAGGGTTACTCGTCCACGTTCTTTTATACGAACTGAACGATTTTGGTTGTTTGTCCGAATTCAAAATCGTAATCGTATTCAGGCCAACGACCAAGGGTACTTTTGTACTTTCATGACCAGTCAAGTTACTTTTACCACGACTTGCTTCGCGAGACGCACGCGCTTTATTTGTTCTTTGGCACGAATGTAACTGACTATGAAGTTACATTCGCGCCAAAGAACAACACGCTGACGTTTGGCTGGAACTTCTGGCGCTTGACCATGAACTCGTAGGCATTAGCACGTTTACTCCCTTCAGCTATTACCCTGTCACACGACTTCCACGAACACTGTGATCGCGATGAAAAGTGAACTTAGTCAAAAATCAAAAACTACATTACACCTGTCTGTCATTAACTATTTAATACATTCTCGAGGGATAATTATCGAGCATAATGCGAGCGAAGCCGCATACAAGCTAGTTTATAATATTCCTTACGTCTGATATCAGGAACGTGTCGACTTTGTTAACGGTTCTATTAGTTTTCAATGAGATTCAAATGAAATTACTGACTAGTTACTGTTCCTGCATCAGCAATGAAATTACGCCACATTTAACATGTTCTTGTGGAGTACACGTGGAGTATCATATTCTGTTGTAGGTTTAGGAAAGCCACTATTGTTAAACAGAGCTACGAATCTTTCGGCGTTAGCTAAATGACACCAGTGTGGCCCCCCACACTGGTGTCATTTAGCTAATTCGTAGCTCTGTTTAACAATAGTGGTAATTTTGAACTTTGTATTTTACAAGTGATTTTTTTCAGAAATTGAATAAATTTATTGTATGACGCTTCATCAAAACAGTAATGCTTTAGACAGTTAAACTTTGGAGCAAAATATTGTTTGTTAAGGACATTTTCGAAATGTCTTTAAAAAAAAAAGATAATTGGTTTTTTTTTGTTTTTGATAATTTATAATTGGTCAAATTTACCTGTAAGACTTATAACATATATAAGGCGAAAACGCTCATAAGGGCAGTCTCATAGTCTGCCAGCTTTGACGTATCGCTTTGCTGGTATCGTAGTACCCATTAACTGGGTTGTTAAGTTACTGTAGACAATAGTTAGATGCTCCATGAAAAGCACTGATGACTATTTAGCTGCATCCGGTTAGACTTGAAGCCTACTCAAATATAATTACATACGAGTAGTTCAGAAAAGACCAGGTAGATGCTGCTAATTTAACAAAACCGTAAAACTATTTTTACATACTTTAACTTTTAGGAATAATTTCTTTTAAAATGTTTTTTTGTTACATTTTTTTTGGAAATGTTATTCATATCATTATTTATTCTATACAACACAGGCTAAGAGTGTAGAATAACGAAAAAAATTGTTCACAGGGGATTCAGATTCGGAGCCGGTGGCATCCTTTGGAAAGAAACTTTCCAACGGGATGCAAGGCCTAATGACCAAGATGAAAACGTCTCCTCCGCCTGGAGGGGACGGTCCAACACTTAAACCGCTGGAGAACAACCCCATCTTGCAGCACTTCGAGATCGGCTCGGAGTGCAGCAGCACCGTGGGTCCTGGACTCATCTGGAAGGTCCACGACGCATACCGGAAGGTTGATGGAAAGGTAAGTGCACTAACTTAAAACTTTTAGCTTGTAAGTTTTACTTCTCGTTGGGCATACTCTGATGTCATCGACACGCTAAGAAGAAGATTCCATGGTAAAAGATTTACCATATAGCCAGGTTGGAAAAAAATGTTAGGTTTGCGTACTCCTTCTCCACTCTCATACACTTAACTACCATGCCCTAGTCAGTCATTTGCCAATCGCATTCAAATAATTTCGTATCTCTACGAAGACTTTGATAGTAATGATACACATTTTTCGGTAACTTATACGAATTAAAAACATTTTTTACGTTTTTATCGTTTAAGGAATGTTACTTTGTCGACATATTGCACATTAAAAATACGAACTTCACCATCTATAAAGTGCATTTCTCGAAACATATTTGCAGCTCAATAAAAGCTCACACACAATTGGAATTTCCGCAATAGAGACCTTGGAACTCACAATTCTCGCGTATTCCACTTTACTGGTTGATATTTCAAATGTTTTCAAAGAAGTGCTTTTGCTTAGGATCCCGGAATTAAGTGCTAAACTACGTTCTAAAAAGATCTCTTACGAATGTCAGAAAAATAACTCGAGGAATACCTTGTTTTCGTCGTTGTAAGTGGAAATACACGTGGTAGGCTTCTTGTTCATATTTCGATTACCGACTCGTAGTCACACCAGGTTATCACACCAGTATGACAAACAGGAATTTTTTTCTCGTTTGTCACACCACTGATTTTTCCACACCATTCATTCCTAACTAGTGCTGTTCTATAGTTAGACTACTTAGTTCAATTAAAAACCTCCAAATTACGTTTTTATTAAATTAATAACCCTCAAATTGCATTTTTAGTAAATTGAAAAGTTTTAAATTAGAAAGAAAGAAGAATGAAAAAATGTTTATTTGGCCCATGCCACAAGTACACACAATACAAAATAAAAAACATAACAATATACCCAATAGGAAAACTTGTAATATACTAAGTGTCGTTAATTTCATCCTAGAGCATGAAAAACGCTGAAGTTATGTGTTATAATAAAATTGTGTAAATAATCAAACTCAAAACCAGGAAACGAACATATTGCATTTTTTTTTAACTTCAAGTACACCGTGCAGAGGCGGACTTAATGCCAATGTAGCAAACATATAAATTAAAATATTTGTGCTCTAACCCTTCACTGCATAAAAGATTTGAAAGCTTTTATAAAAGCTTAGATATGAGTGCAAAAATCAGTTCACAGACTTGTCTCGCGACAACACAAAGTGAGAATATTGACGGGAACTTTTGTGCGCAAACCCAGCAGAACGAAAGTAAAGTTGTTTTATTCTATTGAGTACGTGGCACGTGTAGGTCACGTGGGCTCTCGCTGGCTTTTTGACTACACTGAGTTAACCGCAGGCGAACCTCGGTTGCATTGTGTACATCACACATCCGGACATTCGTGTATTACATGCCGTAATTACTTGCTCCCGACAGCGGTCAAGTCTATTGTATTTCATTACCACAACGAGCAGCCATTGAGAAAGGACCATTTATATGCTGTGGTTTATATGGTGGTTTGGTGGTATAATTAACTAGTTAACTACCTACCTACCTAATTACCTAGTTAATTATTAACAAACGCTGAATAACCCTCTTAACGTGGTTTAGGGAAGAAATTATCGAACAAACGAAAAAAAGTGAAACCACGGTTATAGGGCGAGCATCAGACGGACCGCATTTAAAACACGGGTGGTTCACATTTTCCGATTTTAGTACATAAGAAAAAAAATGACCTGCCCATTTTATTATTGATTCGTGTCGAAAATCATTAGCACAGTTACTTCCTTGACTTTGACGAGGATTCAAAACTACAGCCTTTATATACATTTCCAGCTTATACTATAAATTTCCCGTGTTCTGGGAAATATTTGAGGTAGGATGGAGAAAACTTGTTTGTGTGACAAACACACGCACGGCACGTAACAACAAAGGTATCGGTTCAAGACAAAATAAGCTGATATGCCTTCGTACGTCACGTGTGATTATTGGCTGACAGTTTGGCCGGCCTCAGTAAAACGGGGGAAGAGGATTTAATATATTTTATAAAAGGTGAGTCAAGGATTCACCTATTTCAGGCTTATAATATTTGTATAAGTATTTGTTATAGGGAAGGTTATCTCTGTTTATGTTGTACTAACTACATATTATTGATTTAGGTTGAATTTAACTCTTGTATCTTCACCAGATTTAAAATGTTGTCTTTTAAATCACAGTGAACCCACGAACCTTCGGTTCGCAAATACTGAAAAGTGTATGTTTTATTCTTCTCATAGGAAATGTCCTTGAAGCGCTCGAGAATCCGTTCAAGAGAACGGAGATTTATATTTTTATAGGATTTATTATCTACATATCGAGTAGTAAACACAAATACTTTTTAGATTGAAAGTTCCTGCACTTTCCGGTACCCTTGACGCTGATTTGATAACCAGAGAGCCAACGTCAGAATATGTGAATGCTAAAATATTCTAGATACGATTTTGTTTATTCGATCAATTGCCATCGGTAAATAGCTTTTATTCCGGAAAATACTTCCCACAAGCTGTTTCTAAGACCCTGTGCACACGACAATGATCGGTACGATATTAAATATGTTTTATAAATAATATATATATTTGAGGACCACATGCCTCTGCCCTGGAGTGTAAATATGGTGCTGTTTCGCAAACGAATAGTCACTTAATATATTTTCTAAATTAATATTTTAAAGAGGAAAGATTTGTTTGTTTGGATTTAACTCACAAACTACTCGACCGATTATAAAAATTCTTCCACCATTAGAAAGCTACATATTTACCGAGTAACATAGGCTATATTATATCACAATTTTCGCGTACGAAATCGCTGGAAGAAAAAAAAGCAGTTAATCATCATAATTGAATAATTTCACTGTGGCATCTACCTTTTCATCGTAAACCCATGTCTTCCATGCTGAGTATAGGTCCCCGTTACAACACCTTACCTCTGGTCTGTCTGCGGCTTCAGCGCGTAGCAATCTCCGATTGCCAATACTGGTGGTCGTGGTAAAGCTACTGTATTTTTAAAATTGACATGTTTCTCCATGCCAAAACAAAATTATTGTTTACCAAGCTTAATTTTAAGTACCTGGGCAACCGAGCTCTGTATGGTGTCGGACGTAAAGAATAGCACCATCCCATATCTTCCCGTGGGTGTCGTAAGAGGCGACTAAGAGACTTGCCAGAGAATGGGCAGCAGCATTCTCTATGCTTTTGTGACAACGGTACTGCGATCGCCAACCCGCCTGCCAAGCGTGGCGATGATGGCAAAACCCTATGTCCAGCAGTGGACGTTTTTCGGCTGAAGTGATGATGATGATGAGTGTCGGCGACCGAGCTCAGCTCCGGGTGAAAATAGATAAAACGAATTTTCCCAGATATGAAACCTGGTTAGATCGATCATTCGCCCTCGTCAACCACTATATCAACAGCAACTTTTGTGATTACAAATATATGATATTATTTATACAAATAATAGTAAAGGACCCTCGAACGCTCAATAAGAAAACACAGTTGTTGTTTGTACTCTCAAGTTAACCCGAAGGTTATAGCTAGTGAATTTTGGTTTGTACTTGTCAATTCGGACTCCAAACTATCAAAAATAATATTTTGTTGAATAATGATTTCTGTGAACTTTGTTGAATTTATACTATAGAACAAGGATGCATTACTTATTTTATCGGTGGGCCAAAATGTTTTCCGTGTCAACCAGAATCCGAACTTAAATTGAACAAAAACAAACTCTACAGCTTGATAATATTAGTGAAGATACATCCATGAACGTATATATTCATCCATTCGTTATAATAATAGGGGGTAGGCAGAAACTACAAAAGCCACCTGCTTCCATCTGTAAGCATCGTAAACTCATTTTGCTTCGTCTACGTACAAATATCTTGTCATATACACAGTTGCACCTAACTTCTATATAACACTAGTTGCTGCCCGCGACTTCGTTCGCGGAGTTTTTTATGGATATTTAAAATAGATGTTGGCCGATTCGTAGACCTACCCGATATGCACACAAAATTTCATTTCAAATTCAAATCGGTTCAGCCGTTTCGGAGGAGTGTATGGTAACTAACATTGTGACACGAGAATTTTCTACATAAGATTACAAATGAGTTCAAGGTTCTTAATTAAACTTTCGTTTATTTCTTTCCTGTTGATTTTAACCGGGAAAATTGCAGTTATTTTAACTGGACTGCACTATTGCACAGAGAACGTGCAGTGGTGCAGTATTGAATTAAAATTTAAGAGCCATGTTACCTTTCATTTGAAATAGAAAAACTTACTTGCCTTTAAAAAATACATGGAGTTACTGTAATTGCTTTCTTTAATTTCGAGTTTACGCCCTTACAAATGCTTTATTTGCTTTTGGCGGAAGGGACTTCGCGAACAAAAACACAATCATTTATTTGCCAGAAGTACAGTTTGTACAGAAAGTTGGTAAAAATGTACAAGATTGTTCTCTTATTCTGCCTTTACTTTCAGCGTATAAATATTAAATAAAGTTACATATTTATTGAAAATTATTATTGTTCAAAATCATGCAGTCATTAAACAGAATATAATCACATTAAAATTGAATTAAGTAAATGACACGTCAATATAAAAATGAAAAAATAAAAAACAAGCAAACTTTTACCATGGATTCAGTATGACTGAAGACCTATCATCATCATCAACAGCTTGAATTCACCCAATGCTTGGTATCATCATCATCATCATCATTTCAGCCGCAAGAAGTTCACTGCTGAACATAGGCCTCCCCCAACGCCACATAGACATAAGGGGGTTTTTGCCATAATCGCCACGCTTGGCAGGCGGGTTGGCGATCGCAGTACGGTTGTTACAAAAGCACAGAGAACGCTGCTGCCAATTCTCTGGCAAGTCCCTTAGTCGCCTCTTACGACACCCACGGGAAGATATGGGATGGTGCTATTCTTTACGTCCGACACCATACAGGACCAAGCTTGGTATATGCCTCTCTATCCTTTTTTTCTCTCTATCCGCTGTCAGTTTATCCTATTCATGAAAACCCAGCAGGATTCAAATGTTTCGTATGTTATTTAAAAAATCCTGTTTGATACTTTTTGATTGTGTAGGTGTTATTGCTCTTTTGTTTGGAACAACCGATTATTTTTTGATAACCGACGAAACATTTTGTATCTCGATGTCGACTTACATTGTTTGGTACTGTAGCACATAACAGGTATGGATAGCAAGTTAAGGGTACACAAATTGGTCATTCTTCCATACAAACGTAGGTATATTGATTACTCGTCTGTTTGACGGTGTAGGTTCAAAACTAAACATTGTATCAACTGGTCTTGTCATTATCTAGCTAGCCCCGTATGGAAGCAGAATTGGAAAAAAAAAGTATAGGTTTTGAAGTTATGGGCGTGGAAACTTCCATATTTCAACACTAACTTTAACTCATTTTTGGGCGTAAATAAATAATTGATGTGGTATGAAAATGGAAAAAATAAAATGAAAAATGAGTAGATACATCCAGTAATTTTCCCTTATTATCTATACGACCAAAACTCAATTTATGAAATTTTACGCGCTCATTTTCTTTATAAATCGTCGTATATTTCACTAAATAAATTAGTTAATAAAAACTAGATAAATGAATAATAAATAAATAAAACTAAATAAATTAAAAACTTTACTACATAGCATGCATATTAGCCACGCCCGCCAACGAGTTTGAGCCGTCGACTTGTGCAACCTTAAGTGCGAGATATTGAGCTGACCTCCATGCATGAACTATGGCTAAGTAAATCAGCCATATTTTAGCGAGATTAACGACCTATGGGCTGGCACTGGAGTGTTACAATAGCTTGTATAGTACACATTCCTATTTAATATCCAAGACTCTTTAGTCGCTGGAATGACATTGACAGAGGGACGTTGTTGGTGAACATTTTAGAAATTATTGTTTCGTAAAAATGTGTTGAAAAAATAAGTTGGTGGTTATTAAAGATTTAAGATTCATGTCAAAAGAGTTTGTACCTTTATTTCAAGACAAATTTAAAAAAAATGGTCAATAGTCAAGCATCGTTCGGTTCCTAATAAGTGACATTACAAGACCATCTGACTACTTAAAAGTCAGGTCAATATGTCTAATATGTATAACGATAGAGAGCTTTATCAACACAAAATAAATGCCTAACTATTTGTAATGGTCGATTATGTAACACTTACAGTGGAGTCGCATTTCTTTTCTGTCGTTCAACAGCATTTATAAAATCATTTACGTTCAAACTATCACGGGTAAAATGTCGGTAGGAAACTTAAACATGAATGAGACGATGAGATTTGTGGAAGACCAGATAAAAGCTGGATGGATTACGTGAAGTATCATATGGCTACAAACGCAATGACTGCTGAGATAACGAGCAATAGAGAAGTATGAGAGCAGAATGCATGCTGTGCCGACTTACGACAAATTGAAACGACAAACTGAACACGACAAATTGAGATAAGGGCAGGTAAAAGGATGGTTTACGTTGTAGTGCAGACGAATCGCACATAATTCGGGTGGAAATAATTACTTTTTGCAATATTAAATGTTCAGTCAGTTAGTAATTAAGTGTCAGATTTTTAAGTCAATTAGAAATGCTACTGTACTGAGTACTGATAATCCGATTGTTTTATTGGCTCAAAGCATTTATTAAATGAGTCGTTAAGATAAAATAAATGGCAGTCATTTCCCATTTTTTAAACCCAAAACCCATTACTGGATCGGCCAAAGTTCCTACGTGAATTGCATGATGCATTCTGGCTACACTATCGTAGTCCGAATATCGTCATGCACACCAGATTGAGGGTTAAATAATTGATATGTTCATAACACGTTACGAGATGTTTCAGGTTTGTTACTCTCTCGTGTAAACACATTTGGCCATATAACATTGCCTAAAAGTGTTTAGGTCTATGCTATCTCGAAGCCAGCCGCAGTTCAGCGTAGTGGATTATGGTAGAAAGGAGGCCTTTGTGCTACTACTAGGACTAGACAATCGTTTATAGGCTGAATAGGTTCGAACGGAGCGGAAGGGGGTCAGAAAACAGTAACGACAATTTTTTTTAATTTTAGCAAGGATTTAAATTGTAAATATTTGATTGTGCGACAGCACAAAAACCCGGCCGAGCCAATTTGTGTAAAAAAATACACGTGATGCTGGGAGGGGTGGCTTAAAACCTCGGGACAATATCACCAAGGGGGGGCGCGAGAAACCTCACCACATATAACCAGAGGGGGGGGGGGAGTAAGATTTATGCGAAAACAGTATTTATTTTTAGGTTTTAGATAAAGTACAGGAAAACCAATGGTTTGACATGTGCATCGATCGCTTCCGTGCAAAGTCGGGTCGCTTGTTTGGTAATAAAGTAAGATACTGTCCTAAGCTTAATGGAGACTTAGGATCTAGTTCACGGCTGAAAAAGGACGTTTCTTTATCAAAGTAATAGTTGGTTTTATAGGTAAGAGAAAGTTAAAAGTGGTCGGACGACGTGAAATGTGAAAGGCAAGTAAACCTTTCATCGGTCGCTCCTTAAAGAAGCGCTCACAAAATTGATTTGGAGTAATGTTTTTCAGAGATTCTTCTGAAAGCTGTCCGTAGCATATAATCCGTATTTTAATCAAATCATATAAACTAACTTACCAAAATTTAGTTTAGTTTATCTATTAATAATTATCACACTTACGTGTCAGGTTTAGATAAAATAAAAACACAAATCACAATACATTAAAAGAAGCATAAAATAAAAATCACAGCTTGCTAGATATCCTTATATGTCAAATAAAATCGACGCTGGTATGTGTAGTTGTGGCATGAATTAATATATTTGCTTTCACATTAATTTGTATGCATGTTTGAACTTTAGCAGATACATTCTCGCCATTTTTTTGTCAATTTGTTATTTTAACATGCGTACAAATACCCATTGATATTTCTGCCCGTATTTGTTTTGCAGTAAAAGCCTCTAGTAAAATGCTTTCTGTCCATTCTCTATGTATATTAGATACACCTGAGAGAATGTAACCTAGATCCAGATAGGTTTATGTTTAGACCGGCCTTATGCACTATGCAGGGACCTATCTACTGTTTTATTTTTATAATAATGTAAACCCGTCCCGCCCAACTTCGTCTGAGTCACGTTTTCCTGTTTTCGCAACATTTTTCATTGCTGCTACGCTCCTATTTGTCGTAGCGTGATGATATATAGTCTATAGCCTTCCTCGATAAATGGACTATCTAACACTCAAACAAACAAACAAACAAACAAACTTTTCAGCTTTATAATATTAGCATAGATGTATATTATTAACTCGCTTTTAGTATCTTCACCTGAAGTTAAATTTGAACCACTTCCCGGTATCCGATTGAGCTGAAATTATAAATACGTGTTGGACCATGCGTGGTTAGCTAAGTATCGATAATAGAAGAACAATAATGATAATGTATTCCAGTCAATACCCATTGTAGGTCTATGCTGTAAGCATTCCTCCATTGTTATACAGGATGGCATTGTTATAGATGGGGCAGTAAGGGCGGGTACCTACCTAAACTGTTGTAGCTACAGGAAAACGTTCTTAGGATACTAACCATCAGTTTTTGAATTCTTATTTTTTTTTGGTCCAACCTCCATCTTCCTGTGCCGGATTTCAGTTAGACACAAACATAAAGTCTCTAAAATAAAGTAGGTACGTTCACCAGCTAGAATAAGATTTAATTATTTAACAATCTATATTGTCTCGTTGTTAAATAACTAAGAACTAACAAGCGATTCATGTAAACGTAACTTGTACGATTTTCTCATCGGAATTATACTAGTTTGTTCTGGTTGGAAATAATGCCCATATTTCTTTGGTTTGAAGACCTTTTTATTAATTATGAGGGTGACACTACGGAGACACTTGTGTTGTGTCTGGCGTACGAATCCATACTTCCATACTTATACTTATTACTTATTTACTTTTCCATACTAATATTATAAATGCGAAAGTGACTCTGTTTGTTTGTATGTATGTTTGTTTGTTACCTTTTCACGAGTAATCGGCTGATCGGATCTTAATGAAATGTGGCAAGAAGATAGATTCCAACCTGGGGAAGGACATAAGTTATATAACATCACGCTACGACCAATAGGAGCGGAGCAGCAATGAAAAACGTTGCTAAAACGTGGAAAATGTGACGCAGCTTCGGGTGCGTCACGTTTTCCACGTTTTGCGAGGGACTGCTAGTTTAATCTAAAAACAAAAGGTACAAAAATCGAAAGGAATTGAAAACTTTTTCTTTTACTAGACCGTTTGCGTCAGGTTTGCTGTAGTATTTACCTTAAGTGACAAGCACAAACGAGACACGTCGCGGTTATGCGGAAAATATGCCTCAAAGTGGAAAGAACTTTGCCACACCTGTGGCCAAACATTTCAGAGGCATCATGTATGCTAAAACTCTTGCCATACAGCTATTCCCAAGTAAATTATGCTTAATATGAAAGTGGTTTAAGATAATTTGCGTTTTGTCTTGAGGCTTTATATATTTTTCGTAGACGCTGTATTTTTCAAGATTATTATTATAAAGTAATTTATTTAATACAACTTAGAGCATATTAAATGTTTACCTACCTACTAAAAGTGTGTCTACAGACTTAAAAATATTGCTTATGAAGTTTACGTATGAATAAATAAATATTTTAATTTATTGTAGAAAGGAATGCTTTCAGACATTCTACCTGAGGGCAAAGCACCAATGACTTTTAACAGGATTCAAATAATTAATGATAACAAGGTTGGCGCACTGGCTGAGCGATTGGGTGCTGCACTGCGCGTCGTGAGTTCTTTCCCCGCACTGAGCAAATATTTTTATGACCTACAGATATTTGTTCCAGGTCTAGCTGTTTGTGTATGTGAGTTTAAATATTTGTAAAGGCACCCGCGATACAGGAGAAATCTCTAGAGTGGGAAAACGGTTTTTTTTAAAGTATCGTTCTTTTCTGTAGTTAATGTCAATCCAGTACATTTTTTATTTTTCATCATCGTTGTAGCTGCAAGAATGCCGTTTTATTGAGGCCCTAAAGTTATTCTTTCCTGCGTGTAAGTATTGCGACACATCTAAACCAACAAATAACTACTACTAAAAAATATTTACTATCCTTGGCAGTTACTTAGAAATTCCTATTGCAACATCTCAGTCTGAGATTTTCCCCGGTTGATGGCAATAGGAGCGAGCCTAAAATGGGACTTAAACATGACTGCTGAAATGAAGATTTTGTATTAGACACACTTCTGCATAACCCCTTGGAAGTGTCATGTACGGAGTTATGCCTTTACACTATCGTACCACCAATTTTCTCATCTCAATTTCACTTAAAACAACTTAAACCTAACTGAGTAACTCTTCTAAATAAGATTTGCCTCTGAGCTTGGGTAAACGAAGCGCTAAGCAACCTGTTACTTCTCCGTGTCAACTTAATACTTGTTGACTTAGTAAACAAAATTTTCGAGTACAGAGAAATTTACTTAGCAACTAGATACGGATCTAGCTATTGCGGCTATTTGTAAGTATTGAAGCTCTACAAACAGACAGGTCACGGGAACTATCTGCAACTCCCGCATTCCCCTTAAACTTAAAGGGAAGATTTGTAAACTAATGGTTAGACCTACTGTCTTGTATAGATCAGAATGTTGGGCCACAAAAGGGATGAATAAAAGGCATTAGGCAAATGCCTTTTATTCATCCCTTTTGTGGCTGAGATGCGAATGCTAAGGGGGATTTGTGGTGTAACGCGAATGGCTAGAATAAGGAATGAGTACATTAGAGGAAGGCTGAAAGTGGCGCCGGTGACTGAAAAGTTGTGTGGAAATCGGTTGTCGTGGTATGGGCATGTGATGCGAAGGAATGAGGAAAATGTCGTGAGGAAAGTTTTGAGTGTGAATGTGGATGGGGTATAAGGGTAGAGTAAGACCAAAGAAACGATGAATGGACTGTGTGAAGAATGATATGGCAAGAAAGAGGTATCCCATGAGATGACAAGTAATAGAGAAGTATGGAAGAAGAAGACGTACTGCGCCGACCCCAAATGAATTGGGATAAGGGCAAGAGAACGATGATGAAGCTCTACAAAGATGATTTAGCTCTCGCGTGGGTTGGTTGTTTCCTACTGTAAAGCTTCTTTTTGTGCGGTTAGTGTCACCTGGTGTCAGAGTGTTTTTTGTGTGTTTTTGTTTTCGCCCATGGGCCTCTGACTTTGCTTAACATGCTGTCGAGAAATATCTGTCATGCTGGTTTCCTCACGATGGTTTCACCGAAACTAGTGATAATTTTACTGTACAGCCTCTGAACGTGGAATTGTGGCTTCAAATTATAGTGACTAAATAATAAATTCCAAATTAATTGTTTTGCTGTTTAAATATTAATAAATAAAGACAATAAAGAAGGAAAGTTATTAAATTCAATTCAGCTTACTGAAATTATTTTTCTACAAACCAGGAAAAACTTGTTTCTTTTTATTTAACAATTTTTTATTTAAAAAAATACTTAAAGCATCAAGCTTTTATTTAAATGAAAAGAAGAACATAAGTTTTATTTATCAAGATTGAACGCGTATTCAAGTAAGTTTCTTGTGCGTGCTACTAACCGTTGAGATTTCTCTCGTGAGGAGGCGATCCTGACTACAAGATCAATTCTTGTCTGTAATAAAAATGTACTGTCACTAGAAGCAACGGTGTGTGGAAAATTTCAACTCGATCGGACACCAACAAAATGGTTTGCAATTTTTGAACGAAAGCGAACAACGAAAAGCTTGTAAAAACCTAATACATTTATCAATTCTCACTACTAATTCTTTTAAAAATCACATAAAATTGCAAACAAGTTTATTATTGCAAAAGTATATTTCTGTTTGTTTTTCAGAACAACCGCAAAACATACTAAGCTCTAACGAGATTACATCTGACACGTTTTACAAACATTTCCATAGAAGTGAAAACATTGAAATTATTATGAACTTCTGCGACTTTTTTTTCTTTTTTATACCGGTACTAGGAATTTCCCCTCAATTTATAATTCAAAACTAATTTTAACACTGATTTAACTCTGTACATTTTGCCAGCAGTTTAAGGACTAAGTTTACGGACATCACGCCTGTAATACCTGCGAGGCGTACCAAATAGTACACCACCACATTTCGCCAGCTAAGTTTTAAAGCCCATGTAACAGGGGGCGAGCCTTTCCACCAACCGAGTACAAATCCAACTGCCGTCCGTCCGCTCCGTCCTTCCGTTGCTGCTCGTGAGAAATTTCTCATGAAAAACCCTATAACACTTTACACGACCTGGTAATCGACCACAGGACATCTGCTCAGTAGTAGCGTTTGCAACCACTAGACCAATGAGACAGTGCAATGGCGGTCAATGTCAATAACCATGAACTTTACCTCTAACGGAAATATTTTAAAGCGTCGACTTTGACCTGAAAATACCCTAAAAACCAATTCCAACCCAACGTTAAAAAATCCAACTTCATTTATTTTTCGTCGTATTCATTTTCGGACGCTTCCTGCTACAAATCTCTTGATCAGACTCAAATCAATATCAGATAATGAACAAGTTGGTTAATAACAAAGTCTTTCCGCCGGTGCCCAGGTTAATTGAGTCATAAAATATTCATCCGCTCGGTGGAAAAGACCTAGAAAATTGATACTTTGGTTCATTTTGTAATTGAAATGCCGAAATTGGTTGTTTTAACTGTAGAATGGTGGGTATATAATTAAAAATTATGTTGTAAATATTGTATCATTAAATAGTTGAGTCCAGTCGGTCGTAATATCAACAGGTATGAACCGTGCGCGTATTTAATCGTTTAAAAAAATCGTTTGTACAGCACTAACATTTTACGACGACACTTTTTAACGTTTTATATCTTGGTAAATACGGAACGTTACTTTACGAGCGTCAAATCGCGTAAAAGAAAGCTGAAGTAGGTGAACAGAAATAGGAGACGATGAACTTATTTCGCGAGGTAATCTAAACTTATATTACTTCTAAACAGGCCGTACACAAACGTCCTTCAATGTACTCGTGTACAAATCTTGAGGCCACTGCTCGTTGTACATAATGTTAAAAGTAGTGATTGTGATATAATATTGAAAAAAAAGAGAAACTATTTGTCGATGAAACGGGTTTCCTGGGGATTACGTTTGATTCAAGGCTGCAACGGAGTTCTCATTTAACATCACTTGCGGGGCGGCTATGTTCAGCAGCATATGCTGTTAGAAAATTCCGTCAATATACCGATGTAGATACAGCGAGATTCGTCTAATTTAGTTACTTTTATAGTATAATGCCTTACGGCATTTTGTTATGAGACGGGCTGCAGACATCGAGTCTATTTTTATTCTGAAAAAAGCAGCCATTCATAATCTCCGTAGGCGCGATTCTCTAAGGGAACTGTTAAAGGACACTAACATCATAACATATTGCCAATACATTTATGAAAACATAATGTACGTAAGAAAAAATCTGCATCTTTTTAGCAAAAGAGGTGACAGACACCATTACAATACTAGAAATAGAGATCAATTAGTTCAGCCAGGCATCAGTCTCGCTAAAGTAGACTCATCTTTCATGGGGCACTGTTTAAGATCCTATTATAAAATTCCACAAATTATTCTTGAACTGAATGAGACGAAATTTATAATATGCATTAAACGCACACTATGTAAGCAAGCTTATTACAAAGTGAAGGATTATATCGCTGATAATAATGCTTGGCTCAATGCCGGTCCTGCTCCACATGGACAGGACCGCATTAATTGATAGCATTAAATAGTATTGTTGGAGCTGCTGAAGATTATATAAACTATCTTTGCATTGTATAAATTCAATTTATTAAGTATTATATAATCGCATAGCCCATATTGTATGAGCACTATGTACTAGTAAGCTATCATATACTGGAAACCTATGTCTTTTATTGACTTGAATATGCCCTGGCGGTTAAGAGTATGTCATATTATATGCTCACTTAAATGTCACGCTGATGGGGGCGCGTGTGTCGGGTCATTTAGTTTTCTTCAAAATGGTTGAGTTAAATGATGCCTGATCCATGCGTCATGTTCGTGAACGGGCACTGTCAGTTGTGCCTGGTCATCTCTTAGTTGCCACGGCTTATTTCGAACTAATTATTTTATTTTTGAATTGTCTTTTTTGTTTTTACTATGAACACTTTTAACGAGCACGTCTTGCTACATCGTTCTCACATAATGTAGCATCTCGTCACGAATGATGTAACCAAGGTTTTGTAACAAGATTCTGATTTAAAAGAGTGTCCATGGAGTTAAAGAGAGTCTATGGAGTTTCTTACCCATTATTTTCCATAGAGATCTAAATATTCCTTTTGGAATGGGTAACTACGGTACTTTCACAGTTATTATATCTTGTGACTGGGACTGTAGCTTCATTTTAATTGTTGTTCGACTATTCAAAAGTGCCTGTAACTGGCCTACTTGAAATAAGTGATTTTGATTTGATTTGATAAAAAAAGTCAAAGATGGCTACAAAGTTATTAAAAGAAAAGGTTAAAAGTGTGATGATATGAATATACACTATATAACGAGATTCCAATCAATTAATGAAACTTATTAAATTGGAAAAATACTAATACATTACAGTTGTTATTGTACATGCACTGATGTAATGGTAGTGATTTCACTACATCTGAGATGAATATTAATTCATCCTGCCAACTGCGTCACTAGCACGAACGCGCTACCTAAACGAGTGCAAATGCGAACGATTTTTAAGCCTTTGATCCTTTGTGCGTGAGTGCACACGCATAAATTACCGGGTTCGTCTGTTTAACGTTCCAAACGCATAAAATAACATAAGCTGTTGATCTGCCAATACACCTTCTACCTTCTCTCGATAACTAAGTTTCAGCAAATAATTACTGCAGTCGGGCAACAAACCCTCACACCGCAGCCGGGCCGAATATTCCATGGAAGTAATTAAAACTTATGGCATAAGGTCCGCCGTTACGCTTTGATCAGAAGTTTAGCTGTCACTAGTGATTTCAATTAATTAAGTTGGCTAACTCTGAGACATTGTCGTTTACTCAAATATTTGGATAAGAGGATGCTGTCTGTTTGCAATAGGATTGGATTATTGTTCTTAAGCAATCTTCTAGCTACTTGCTATAGTATAAAATATTTCGTAGCGCTGATTCCCAGGAATAATTAAAGACACAAACAATGGCAGGTTGGCCGAAGCAAGGAAAACTTGTGTTCAGTTGAACATTCATAGATGACTCTACCCTTTTTTTTACGGATGAGACATCGTCAAATGACCCCTCCTGCTCTGGGCTGAGCGGAAGGGAGTGTCAGACTTGTACTGACTAAAACCCATCCATGTTCCTTCTTAGGTCTTTGTGTTCCAGGGCCACGGCCTCGGAAGTCGGTGGCTTTGTTTGTTTCATTGACTGTATTGCCACAGAGTTCCGAAAGTAAAGTTATTTTAATTGATTTTTTTTGGAAGACTTTAAGCAAAGAAAGAAAAATATTTTCCTCTTTTTAGTTGTAAACGGCGCAACTTCGTTTGCGTCACATTTTCCCCGTTTTCGCTACATTTTTCATTGCTGCTCCACTCCCATTGGTTGTAGCGTGATGATATATAGCCTATAGCCTTTCTCGATAAATGGGCTATCTAACACTGAAAGAATTTTTCAAATCGGACTAGTAGTTTCGGAGCCTATTCAATGCAAACAAACAATCAAATTTGTCCTCCTTATAATATTAGTTTAGATAACCATACAAATTCTTATCATGAGTCAATTTTACATTGTAACTAGAAATTATTAGTAAATACGCAATTTCGTGTACTTGGATGACATATTTTATCATACCATTTAAAAACCAAACTACTGAACCGGTTTTGATGAAGACATAAGTTAAAATAAGTCGGTAAAAAAGAGTTTAGATAAGCAAACAATCGGTTATTTCACGTAGTTTGCCGTAGATACAAAAGTGTAAAAGTTCAATTAAAAGCAGTCGACTAGATTTATGGGCCACTCTTATCCCCCTGAGGGAAAATTAAATTGAGCACCTTACCTGAATTGCTTTTATAAGCTTTAAATACTGGCCTTTGGTGAGCACTATATTAAAATTTAAGTAAAAGTACTATCTAAGAACAAAACCTTAAAAAAAACTCATAATTATTGTGATTACTTTTAACTTTCCATTATCAACATCTAAAAAAAAGCAGGGTCGCTGAAATTTTAATTTTTAATATCTATCGACTGGGAACTTTCTGTGTTCATTAAAATAAGTTATGTATGTTAATGTAAAAAACTTAAAATATTCGAACTTAAAATTAAATCCAAATACTTGGAGTAGGTATAAACGGCACGTGTGATAAAATTACCAAAAAAAATGACACACACACATCAACGAGTTGAATTATTATTTGCCTTTTTTTCGTAGTTGGATTTTAGTAATCAACTCATTTTTGTATTTTTTTTATTAATTAATATTCTTGAGAAATAATTGTACCTACATAAAAATAGGCTACTAAAAAACTAGGCAGTATCTTGAGTGGAGATTTAAGTGAACTTTACAGAATAGTGAAACCTGAAAAATGTAGGAACAATATTCGTGCAAATTGAGTGAGCTGTTTCCCATCAATGTGTGGCCCAGTCGGTCTTTGTTTAGTGTAATTGATTGCCTAAATTGATTTAAGCTCGGCTTTGGAGTGGGTTCTTACGTAATGTTTTCACATTTAGCCACAATTACCCCACACAATTCTTTTTTAAATAGAATCACGCTCTTTTTTGATGAGTTCAATCTTTACTTTTTGATTAGTTTTTAAATTCATAACTATTATTTTTTTAGGCTGGCAATGCTTATAATTTGGCATTCAAGTGGCTCAATTCTAGGCCGACACAATTTAGATTGCCATCGATACGCTAAGAAGAAGATTTGTAAATCAGTTTAAGAGGTTCGTAATTACCTAAGCTTTGATAAGTGTGGTAGGTAGGGACAACTACGTAAAGTAAACTGACTTCGTTTTTTTTAAGGAGCTTTAAGTTTTGTGACAGTAAAACTGCAACTTATCAAATAATATATTATATTGCAAACCTTCATTGTTGACTATACATTGATCTGCACCGTTTTACTTAATAGAAATTTAGTATTAGCGGGAGTCTACCATTTCTTTGAATGGATTCCAAACAGCTGCCATAGTTCTTACTTGAATCTTTGATCTATACAGCTGAATTGTTAATATCTTAGTCTTCAGCTCGGTCTTTATTTGCAATAAGAAACATCTGTTGCTGTAGTTTGAAGAGAATCACTTGAAACTAGTACGCTAGTTTCAAGTGATTCTTCCGTAACCTTACGAGATGACAGTTTCATTTTTGTGACGTAGGTATGTACTACAACTTATTAAGTAACTAAGTGACGCTATCATTATCGTCATCATCATCTGCGTCGATCCAAACCTGGTATATAAGTGAACTACTGGGCCCCTCTATAACCCACTGTATATAAAATATAAATTTATCCATAGGATATTTAACAAACAATTACAATTTCTTATGTTTTGCGAATTCGAATCGCGCCTTTTCGCAATTTTGTGTCAAGCCCTTAAGCTGTATTCTTTAAGCTCGCATTAGCTCATATACGAGCTTAAAAGCGCGTTGATGGGCGTAAAAGTTGCGTGTGGCAAAAGCCGCGCCAATAAGCGCTTTTTTTACTTTTGAATAATTAGCCCCGACTCCCGATTTGTTATGTTCTGCCACAGAGTCTAGAAGCCTACCATGGGAGTTCTCACAAGTTTTCCATATGGCAATAATGAAGAATTTTCGATATTTTTTACCTTAATGGGTTAAATTAAAAATTAAAATAGCCTCTACAAGTCAGTGACAACTTGTATAAAACTTAGGGTCATAATAAAGTTAAACAAATATTGAGCTTGGGCTGACTAGCCTTGCCTTGCTCTCCTGACCAGGTCGGTCAATGTTTTGCCCACGACATGAGCTAATACTTCTTATTGCCAAAATCAGAGAAATATGAATGAAGATTGGGATTTAAGGACTATAACAGTTATTGATAAAGACTTTACAAACGTATAGAAACGTACTGAGAACTTATTGTGTTTTCTTTCTCTGCATCCGATTTTTATATACTCGTCTTCCCCGTCTTCCGTCTAAATATAAAGTTAAAAATAAGTTTTAGCGCAAGGATCTTCAAACGCGTGGCTAAAAGGAACGATTGCACAAAAATGTACTCCCCTATATGCGTTATCCGAGCACCAAATGAAGTAAAGTTCCTACGGGGGGGCGTAGGTGCTTTACAAGCAAGCTGTCAACATTTTGCCATTCAAACCAAATGTCTCAACGAAGGTCACCGTTCACTCATAGATTCTGACGGCCCCCGACAGATTTCACTATAGCTAGTCAAAATTAGCTTTAACCGTGCAGTAGCATCAAATTCGTAAAGGTCAGCCTTAGCCAGTTCGAAAATCCAATGGTAGATTGGATTTTTGAACTGGCTACGGTTGACCTGGTAGATTTATAATACAAATAATAATTTATAAAGAGTGGATCATCAGATACAACGAAATACAAATGCAGGTAAAGAAAACAACAGTTCGGCCTCAAAGTACGTGCCCACAAGACTGGCGTGATTGCCACGTTAAATGGCAATGCTAATTCTTTGGAAATGAAAGTATTAGCCCTCTGGTCAAGCGTAATATCGACCAGTCGCTGAGGGATTCGTCCATATCTTAAATTCATTACCACACAACAAACAGCCGCAACCGCTAGGTCCATTTATAAAATTGAATGTTATCGAAGAATTTATAAAAATACATTCAATAAAGAAAGTATAATATGCATGAAAGCTTGAATAAAAAGATCGGCAGGAATATCCAATCGGCAAAGCGCATGTTGTTACTTAATAAAAACCGGGAATGGGAATGCAGCTCGCAAATAAAACGTACAACAAAACTTCTGAAATGTTTACTTCGCAGTGATCAAATATCTCGTTATTTTTTTGAAAAAAAGCTTTTTTTTACATATAAGCCAGTTTGTTTAAAGAACAGTGTTTGGTGAAAAATCTGTTTACATTTTGTAAGCCGCTACATGCCTCTGTTGACCGTTGAACTGTATTTTTTTTTTATATGAGAAAAACTGTGCACTGACTATATATTCTGTTTACCTTAATTTAAAAAAACCTTTATCTTGTGTGGTCGTATTTGTAAATGATCAAACAGTTTTTTTCCTTCGAAATACTTTGAGATTTAAAACACTGTGCCTTCATGATATGTACTAAAGCCAGTTCACACAGACATACAGTAGATGGAAATGTGAAAAATAAACTAAAGTGAAGTTTCAAACTCCATTTAAGCTTTGAATTTCGAGTGCTAATCACCTTAAGTAGTTTGACAACTTCTCTATTTAAATCTATCCAGTTGGTTAAACTCAAAATTAGTAAGTTTCACTTTTTATTTTTTCATCTGGACACACCAATATTTTTTTTGTGTCCACATAATGAAACTAAAATTAAGTTACTTTTATATTTTTTCCAACTGGGCACATGTTCGCGTTTTGCCCGAATTCATGACAAAGTACAGTCACGCAGATTAATGTTTTGTATGGGCTAGAAGATTTTTCTATGAAGCGTGGCCTGCCTAAATTCCGCCATTGTAATATCTATCAAAGTAAGAATCTAGTAGTCACTGATTCAATGCAACTTTAATTTTATGAGCCACGCATAAAACCTGTATACGTATTATTCATATTATTTCATGTATAATTAACTAAATGATTTTACTATTATTCACGATGTGGACACGCGTAAAAATCTTGGCGTGTCAAGATGACGAAATAATAAGTGATACTATTTTGAGTTTCACCAACTGGACACACGTGTGTCCAGTCACTCGTGTCGAGTTGGTGACAAACCTTATTTAAATACCTACCAGCTCAAATCAGAAACTGGTTTATAGCCTATTTGAGGTTTCTTAAGGTAGAAGCACCAGGGTAGCCCTAGAAATTCAAAATCAAAATATTTTATTTTACATAGGCCTACATGGACACTTATAAAACGTCGACAGAAGCGGCACGGTTCGGGTTGGTCGTTTCCTATGGAGAAGAACCGGCAAGAATATACAATATTTGGATGTTACAGCGCTAACGCTGTAACATCTAGGTACTAATACCTAAGTATGAGAGGACAGCGTAGGCCCGACAATAAGTCATCGCTTACTACAAAAGGTAGAAAAAGATGATGACGAAAAAACAAAGAAAAATCACAAAGTCTACAATGTCCACACATTCACAAAAAATTTGAATGAAAAAGAATCTATACAAAAGTAAAACTAAGAACAATTAATTAAACAATTGACACAAATGTAGTCATCAGTACTGTAACTATTCTGCAAATGATTGAAATATGGTTTTCGGCCGTAACACCTATGTACCTACAGAATTATAGTTATTAAAATCATCAATACAAACCTGTATTTCATTTAATCCTATGAATCAATGACTATTTCATGAACACATCATTCAATGGGTCTTAAATATTAAATAAACTTATGTTTTATTGATGATTTTAATTATTTTAAGTCTGTAAAGCCGTTCTTGTTACTGCCACGTATATTATTTTAATCAACATGTAGCCTAACTGGCCATTTGAATTTCGAGGCTTAACCTGGCGATTCCTGCGTCATCATCATCATCATCATTTCAGCCGAAAGACGTACACTGCTGGACATAGGCATCCCCCAATTGTACATAAAGGGGGTTTTACCGTAATCGCCACGCTTTGCAGGCGGGTTGGCGATCGCAGTGCGGTTGTTACAAGAGCATAGAGAACGCTGAGCAGCAGCGTTCTCTACGCTTGCTGCTTAGTTTAAAAAAAAAAGTACATAAGGAGCTGTTCCATAGCAGCTAACGGGTAAACTACGCACGTCTACTTCGAGTTGCATATAATGTAGGCGACACCACGGTCTGCACGAATGCCCCTGAAAACTTCGTAGCTATCGTAGCATTCATGGTAAACTTCTCTGTGCAGGATCACAAAAGCAATGCTAGTGAACTAACGAGTTTTAGAGGCAGCTAGTCAAAAAGTTCGTCTTTGTTTTCCTAGCAATGTTCGTCTATCAGGTAGTTATTGACAGGTTCCGGGACAAAAAATGATATCACGAAAAAAAAAAGAATGTTGATAAAAGCTCGCGACCGCATCAGGCTCCAAACCGGTAACAAATTAATCCGGTCTCCCATCTCACGTTACTTGTATATTGGCCCTTGAGATCAGATAGGCAACAAGTCACCTAAAGTTGCGTCTAACGTACTGGAATGGCACAGTTTGTTCGAGTTTCGTAGATACATGAGAAATCACTCGAAGATCTTTAAAGAAACGTATACATGTTTTCAGAGATTTTTTTCTATTTGGAAAAAGCCATTTAACATGACATTTAACTTGAAAATCAACTCCCTGACTTCTCGACCCCAAACACGAGTCACATACGCTAGAAAATAAATATAAAACAAATATTATTGTGTGCTATGAATATTGGAAGGAATCTACTCTTGGTAGGTACGATTATTATATTTTTATTTCAGTATCAACTCCAGTATATTTTTTGACCTTGATTATTGGTTTTTATTAAATAATATGGAAACTTAATTAATTTAAACGTAATAATAGATGGATCACAGGACAATTGTATAAACAGGTCTGTTTTTTTGTAAGTATATGTACGTGTTCTTTGCAAAAATCTTAGCATTAACCTAAGCTTTTGCAAAGATCTCGTACATTGTTGTAGTGATAGAATTTGGAGTTTACAATAGGCATTTCCCGTAAATTTTAGGTACTATATCAAATAGACCACTGTTGACAGGCCGGGGCGCCTGCTAATAGTCTTAGTTCATAAAGTATTCATGAACAAATTGAAATCGGAAAACAATTGGCAAAATTCAATGGAAAATTTAAAGTAATGGACAGGGACGGCACAGACTAGACAGCTAGATCGTTCTAAAATACAAATTCTGGTTTATAATTTTGGAAGAATGACATTACCTAGCGACGATTTTAGCGCTAACAATAAATACATTTTATAGATAAATGATTTTAGTCTGCAGGTTCTTTTCCTTGTTTCGACAGGCCTGTGTTCAGAATCTGACCCAAGGCAAGTCAAGTCTAGATCTTACAACTTTAGAATGCCAAAATTGAATTACCTGTATGATTTTGGGCTATCACAAATTTGGGCCATCCTTAAAGTGCAATAGCGGCCGAGGTGACCTAACTTTATTAAAACTTGTTTAGTACAGGTACGATTGTTTGAAAAATATAATTTCTTTTCGTTCAAAACTACTAAGTATGAATAAAGAAAACTGTTTATTTTGGTTGGAAAGCTTGATCAACACCACCATCATGTAGCAGTTCTATATTTTTTTATTGAACTAAAATTGCTTTGCATACCTATTATACCATAATACTGTGTCCTAGTCTACGAAATGTTGTGCCAAATGAGTCACATTTAGGAGATTAAAAGTCGTGGGAGGCTTCCAGAAAAAGTTTTTATTCGGCTTCTAGTATTGAATTGTAGATCTCATGTCCTGGCGGGGGCGTATTCTGAAAATGCACGATATATAGCAATTATATAACTGTGGGAGTCCTATTCTTTGATAGTACCAAATCAGTATCGCAGGTGGATTTTAAAAAGCTTCAAAGACGATGGAATATTATGTGTTGTGTAATAAAATTATGAATGTTATGTTTTAAAATTAATAAATATGTTTCTGGTGTGCAGCTATAAATCCCTGATGTGTGATTTAAAGAACATATTAAGTATAACAAGTTAGACCTTATAATCAATTATATTTTAAAAAAAAAGTAAGCACATTAACATTTAATTTTAATTTTACAATACTTTTTATTTTTTATTAAATTGAAATTTGTGTGGTGTACATAATAAATAATATTATTTCTATCTATTTAAAGAATAACCAAACTTCTACAGTCCCGATACTGGCAGTAAAAGTCAATCGGACTCATCAAAAACTAATCATTTCAGAACATCCTATAAAACACACTAATATATTTATTGAAAACTCAACCTTACCGATCCAATCGGAATCTATTTCTGTTCACAAAAATACGACGGGAACATAGGCTGCGTTTTCAACGGATATTTTGGCATATCGCTCGTTTGCGTCAAGGATGACATGTCACATACAATCTAACTCATAGCCATACAACCTAATTTCATAATTTTGGATACTGTTTCATCTTTTATAATTATATAAAAGATGAAACAGTATCCAAAATGTATATTTATAAATTTTTATATTATATTAATTTATATATATTTATAATTGTTTATATTTAAAAAAAATATTATAAATAAATATTTTCATCATAAATATTAATTTATGATGAAAATATTTTTAGTCTAACTTAAAAAAAACGCTGTACAGTATTTTACCACGAATACGCCATTGTTTCATGATATTTAATCTTTTTATTTGATTATTCTATCTATAATACCAAACTTTTGCTTCTTCCTTATAAAATATATAAAAGACTTCCTAAATTACAAAATGAAGTTCGTGGCTAAATAATAACAGCCGCACAGGTTGATCTTCAACGTTAAGCTGCGCTTGTCTAGGTCGGCCTGTAGATGGGTGACCAGCATAATATACCGGGTTACCTCCGTGCGTCGGAAAGCACGTTAAGTCGTTAGTCCTGCCTGTCATTTTTAGATCTTTAACAGTCGTTACTGGCCCGATAGTCTACCAAACAATCATTCCAAGTGGTACCGTGAAACCCAGTACTAACTGGTTGTGGAGTTCAGATAGGCAGTCAATCTATATAAAATACTGGTATTCAGCTCCATCTGGTTAGACTGGAAGACTCGACTCCAACATAATTGGGAAAAGGCTGGGCAGATGATGAACAGTTTTCATAAATTACTTGAAAAATGATGAAAGGTTCCGTGGCAGCGGCAGCGTGCATACATACGAGTTTGCCGCAATTAAAAGGCTAGACTATTACACATCACAAACGTTTGATAAATTATGTGAGCGTATAAACATGTTAGTTATCAGAAAATAATAATTGATACGCTGAATGAATTTTCAAATTCATACAAGGTGTTGTTTTGCATCCTCGTCAAAATTCAGGATGTTGTCAGAAAACACATCAATCCCACTAAAAACATTTCATGTAAAATGTTGCCAAGATGACCACATAAGGTTTGCCCTGTGAAAAAGATATCAGATGTCATGTACCCCTATGTCGCGAGCCGCACGTATTATTAATATTATAACGGTGTCGGAAGATATATTTGGGCAAAACCTGCAGAAAATTATTCAAGCAGCACAAATAATAATTGAAAGCGGTGTGCAACTATAAACGATGTCATATTTAATTAATAAAACTATTAATGTTTTTACTGGGTGTAATTTTACTTGTTTTAATATTTTATGATTGTACTTTGTGACTTATAGCATCGTATTGGACTCCTCTGTAATGTTGCTATAATTGTTGATAAATAAATAAATAAATAAATAAATGTAGAGCCAAGCTTCTGAATCTACACGGCCTAACTCTACCGACCTTAACTTCACAAATACTACATATCAGTAAAAATGTATGGCTTGACTGTTTCGTTACTTACTTCAGAAACAAAATATTCGCATCACCTCCACGACGGTAGCACATATAATAAACGCTTGAGATTGTTTGTATGTATGAAAGCTCGGTTATAGGGCGAGGATCGGACGGGCCGCGTTTGAAATACGGGTGGTTCACACTTACCGATTTCCGTAAATAAGAAAAAACTAAAAAAGACTCACCCATTTTATTATTGATTCGGGACGAGAATCATTACCATAGTTATATTCTTGAATCTGACGAGATTTCAAAACAACAGCTTGTATACAGCATGATTTTTTAGTCACCGTCCAAATTTAGACATTTTAATCTTTGGCGAAAACCATTGAATACGTGTTTTTTCTTTTAGTATCACTCAATACAAAAATATTGAGATATCATGGACACCACCGCGCCCGTGCGTAGGTACACGCTGGGTATCTACGCGGGCTGGCCGCCCCCTTTCCATTGAATGTTTGCGCGGCAAAATGATTTCAAGAAAATTTCACATAACGATTTTTTTTCAAAAATGAGTTAGTGAATTATACATAATGCCTAGAAAAAATTTGGACAGTGACTAAAAAATCTTGCTGTATATACAAGCTAGTCCACATAAGCTTACTTGACGATGTATGAATACATGCCATTTTGAATGTAGAACTGTATTATTAATTTCTACAAGCGGTGTGCGCTGGATGAAAATGAATTAAATACTTAATTTTATTATTTTGGTTTGTATAAATATTTCATGTTTAATCGTACACATGCCACTTTACGAAACACACATATGTTTACACATACTATGACCAAAAGGACCGCAGGAAAAGGATTCAAGGAAAGGCCACGTATTTTAATTGGGACGTAGTAAGTATGATCCTTTTTACAACAAACAATGAAATGTCCGTTATTTTAATCCTCATTTTAACCAAGTCAACCAATCATTAAATTGCCATTTTAATTTCGAAAACCTACAAATCGATCTGATTAGTAAGTACTTTTAGGAAAACAAAATAAGAAAAACTTGGGATTCGATTAATTACTACCCTAGTTTGAACTCCACGGCTACGTTGTACATTTTTCTATTCATGCAACAGTTGTCGGGTATATTTAACCAGCACGTACTTGGTGTTAACTAGGTGCAAACAGTTGTGCATATAACTGCACTTCAGGGATGAGATTCCGCAGTTTATAATAGGAACATTGTGTGTTTAGTGACAGCTCAAGCACCAACTACGTACAGTACACATAAACACACCGCTCATTCCCATGCGCTCCAAAAAAACAAAACAGCAGTCAGTAACACATCGAATCGGCTACTTCCCGTCTGGTTCTTTCTCATTTAGCCATCTAAACAAAATGCCATTACAAAAGTGCCGTTTCGTAACTATGTTTATTTTCATACATTGAGTCTCGTTTCGTCAACTTT
Source organism: Cerastis rubricosa (assembly GCA_949152445.1). Classification (NCBI taxonomy): domain Eukaryota; kingdom Metazoa; phylum Arthropoda; class Insecta; order Lepidoptera; family Noctuidae; genus Cerastis; species Cerastis rubricosa. The sequence goes on along the minus strand of OX424523.1, from coordinate 15,207,652 downwards.
TGAGTATGTGCGTATTCATTCCCATTTGGTAATTCTTATGGCATGTACAGTTAAGACTCAGGAGAACAACTAAAAAATACGACAGTTAATATCTGTAAGCGCTTATTTATTTATAACCTACGTCAAACAAGGTAGGTACAGAAAATCAAAACTTCTCGTTAAGAGAATAAAAATATATTAATGTTGCTAAGTAAATAAAAACATCGTTCCAATAATAATTGTAACTCCACTTGTCGTGTAACTACACTTACAAAAAAGATTAATAACAATAAAATAAAAAATCAGAAATTGTAACAGGTAGCCACCTAGAATTTATGATTTTGTGTGTGCAAGACGGAACTGAAGGAATAAATACCACATTGAATTAATGCAACCCAAGTACTTTTTGAAGAATATTTATTTACTTAAAAAGACGATTTTAGTGGCACCAACATCGTCTTCATGATTCCACCAACATCGTTTTTATGATTCTGCTCTCCTAGTACTTTCTGTTCAAATTCATAGTTCAGTACTCTCGTAACAATCCTTAGTGCGCCAGAGAGAGACAAAAAATAGCAAAGTCAATAAAAAGTTACCAGTTGGGACGTACCCTTAAAGTGTTTTGCACCAGTTGTTTTTTTTGTTTTGGAGCCGAATATTTGAGCGCATGGGAATAAGCCAAACACACGGCCTAAAGTCTTTCGTTTTAGCCGACTGAAGTACAAGCTTACTCTAACATAAACGGACAACAAAATGATACAGAATTACACGCCCAGAGTTCTCAAACAAACACCAAATAAAGTAGTAGGTATAAAGTAATAAAGTCACTTTAACAAGTCTATTAATAAGAAGCTTAAATACAAAATCATCATTGTATTAATTATATAAAAGAGTGGAGTAAATGAGGAACCCACAATCCAACATACGTCCTACATACAAACATTCTGAAAATCGGCTTATATTCAGGAAATACCATTGTGTGTAAGGTACAGGAAAATATTTTGAATGGATGAAGATGGCAAAATATTAATATTTTTTTCATAAAGGTGTAACCTCCATATACTTATATATAATTTGCTTCAAAAGTTTTACCTGGAAACGTTAACATATTGAATTACACTCATAAAAAAAAATGAGAGTAAAAGCTTGTCACTGTAAAATAACCTTTTTTTTTCTTAAAAAACTTTGCACCACACTAGGAATTTCTCCTGAAAATATTTTGTAGCGCTGATTGCCAGAAATAATTAAAGACACAAACATTGTCAGGTTGGCCGAAGCAAGGAAAAGTTGTGTTCAGTTGGAGATTCATAAATGGCGGCTCTTTTTTTTACGGATGAGATATCATCAAAGGATCCCCGCTCCCGCTCTGGGTGGAGCGGAAGAGAGTGTCAGACTTGTACTGACAAAAAACAAACCATCCATGTTCCTTCTTATCCCTTTGTGTTCCAGAGCCACGGTATCTCTTTCGAACAGTCCCGCAGCTCTGGCAGGCATCGGCCCTCTCGGACTCCTTCCGATTTGCTGACAGCTTCTTAAGGCGCGCATGGAACACGAACGCGCCGTCGGCACGGCCTGTCGTCATAAGACGGACGGACGGTGAGCTAGCCCATTACTCACCGTCCACAGGCGCGCGCCTACGGTGGTCAAGAGCCACTGGTTGCACCCCCCTACGCCCAGGACGTCTCCCGCGGCGGCTGTGACGTGAGGCTCTCTCCCTCTCACTTTCCGCCACCTCCTTCGCTAGCATGACTGCTTTGCAGAAGGACGCGATGGCTTCCCATTCCCTCTCGCCCCAGGCCGTGGATTGAACCAGGGCCGGACGAGAGTGGTCGCCCGCGCCAATCGCCGCTGTGACGACACGGTGGTGCACAGACCAAGCGGAGGAGATCTCCAAGGTGTGCTCCACCGTGTTCTCCGGGAGATCCTCGTAGTGGTGTCACCTGGGCGTTACTTCCTGCCCGATTCGGTGCAGGAACCTCCCGAATGCTCTCTTCAAAGAGTTATCACCACTGTTGTGGCGATGCCCCTGCGTGGGGTTGTGACAGTTGCTTTATCCATGTCGTCATGAGATCGTGACGGAGGTCTGTCCACTGAGCGGCAATTTGTGAGTGAGTTTCCTTCCAGCGTGGTGCTCCCTCGGACTGCACGATCTCCAGCGAGGGCGCGTTCAAGTAGTGGGCGGCTCGCCCCCTAAGAACGCGCCCACACCGGGTCCCCGTAAAGGGCCATTGATCGCACGACACCGCGTAGAACCTCCGGCAGGAGTCGTTTGGATCCCCCTGGTTGGGCAAGAGCAGCTTGAAAGCAGCGTCGGCCCGTTCCAGTTTGGGGGCCAAACGCGGGAAATTAACACGAGACGACCCAATTGCCGATCCTTTCCACGACCATCGCAACCCCGCGTGTCATGAGACTCAGCCCTGGGGTGTAAGTCTTGTGTTGCCCACAAATGCCCCTTGATATAGTGTCCTTCCTGTCTTGTTGTTTGCACATCATAGGAGCTGATGGACGTTTCTGAAAGTGCCAAACTCGTCGCAAATTTTAAATTGTCGTAGACACGCTAAGAAGCAAAATAATACCCGAACTATGTATGCTATTAGATAACTGCGTTCCCGGGTGTTCGTTATTATTATCCGTAGAATAAACTTGCATTGTTGATCATCTTTCACGCAGGTTGGATGTATATTAATAATAAATTATTTCTAGGAAACATCCCCTGTGAAACACAAATGAAAACAGCTGCTAGCGGGCCGCTTGCTCAACAAAAACTTGGACTGCTTTTGTTGTTGACGAAAACGAGTATTTTATTGTTTGGTAACATTCCTAGATTTTCTGGTTTTACATCTGATTTTAGTCCACATCCAACTTGCGATCTTGCATCTAATTTTACGCTACTGTTTACGGACTTAGACATAACTGGCGAAATGTGGGTGTACTTTGAGTAAGATCCACCTCTATCTAACCTTTCGGAAAATAGGGGCGCGACAACTAATCATACGAATGATACGTTCATCAATTTCACTCCAACAATACCGGTAAATGTGTGAAACCGGCATACTACAGTGGCAGACATAAACACAGGTAGACTGCTACAAACGTTTCCCTACAATGAAGCGAATTCCCGCTTGCGCTGAGGAAACGGAACCCACGAACGTGTCAGATAAATTATGCAAAAAATGCAGTGTGATGACGAAGACAGCTGCAGCATAAAGTAATATAAATTCTCTTGATATTTTTAGGGTTGAAGTCAAATACCGACCAGGTGCGAGTCGGACAGACGCACAAAGGGTTCTCTTCAAATTTCATTAGTGTGATGCCCACAGGACGCATCTTTAGGGGTTTAGTTTTTTGCAATTTAGTTACAGAAACCTAAAAATCTTTTGAATGTACGTCTATATTGCAGGTCGGTATATCACAGCCATTTTATTCGAAGAATTGAGAAGAAAAAGGAAGAAAGGTATATTCTAGGATCCACTACACAAACTCCAGTTCGTCTCGCGTTCAATGATTGACAGACTGATGTCGATGGGTATTGTAAGTTACTGGCATGAAAAAGCTTGCAATATTATAGTAAACAAAACATAATAATGTTAGGAAGAGCTGCCTGCTACGAAGGACAAGGTTACGAAGTTATTACTTTCACCATACCTTTTTTTGCCGCTGCCTTGCTGTGAAAGGAAACTGGTGGTAATATAATTATGATTACAACCACACGAGGGGTTTAAATTTTGCATTAATCGAAGCATGCCGCTAGACTATATTAGAGGTCAGAGGCAAACGAAACGAAGTTAGGATTTTCTCATCTTTAACGGGTACCTAGCCTCGTAGTTCGTTAGTAATTTACGCTAAGTTCAAGAGTTTATTTGCGGAAACAGTTTTCAGTTGATGTTTATGTTTGGTTACCTGAGCCACACTTATTGTTGGGTTACATTACTATCGACCCACATATTAACGCCTGACGGAATTTCAGTAAAGTATGAATTTAAGTAATTAATTAGGTGCGGTGCTGGGTTTGGTACCTACTTTCGTAACGCTGAGGAAATCTAATGTCAAGGGACCAAACATTCAAAGCCACGTATCATCCGCCAACCCGTACTGGGCACGCGTGGTGGATTACAGCTTCTTCCTCTTATAAAGAGGTGGTCTGATTACTGAGATTGTTCAATATTTCAGATATTTTTGGGACGTACTCTATCACAGCTGGTTGTACGTCAACGAATTAACTGGATATTACTTAGTTTGTTGTACAGAATGCTTGTTTGACGGCTTTGTGTTGGGTTCTTTTACACCCTGTTTATAACTTTCCTAACAATAATGTACAAAATGTTCATTAACAAGTTTCGTCGCGTGACTTTCAACATATTTTTCACGACACATTGGTGTTTTTGGTCACAACAGTCAAAACATTGTGATCGTATTCCATAAGTGATTGACGGCAAATAACAATGGGCATCAGTTTTTGGAAAATAAGCCGTCGCTTCAATGTCCAGTGGCGTTAGAGACTTTACGTGCCTACTGACTGCTTTAACAAACGATCGTCGGTGTTTTAATCACTCAACCGTTGGATGTCCGGTGGTAAAAAGTACTGCCACTGACAAATGTTTGTTAGTTCAACACAAAGTTTTAGAAGAGATAAATTTATGTTACTTTTACGTAATTCAGAGGAAATAAAAGGGATACTTTGATTACTACTAGCCTTGAGATAATTCTAAACAATAACAACTTTTTATATAATCTGAAAAAGCTCGGCTAGTGTCGCTGACAGTACAACCGGTGAGCTCATTTGTCACAAACTTTCTACTCGGTGCGACTTTAAAACCAAATGTTGACGTTAGTACAGAAATTTTCAAAAAACGAAAACTTAATTGAGAGAAATGTGGCCGTCCCGAGGTCGGCTAGAAATCATACTTTATCTTCACTAAGGCTTCGATCTATCTGACCACAAGCGGGCCGCAACCGACGACGCCTGAATGCTATGTTCGGAGGAACACGGACGCGGTCTCACTTGCTCGCCATCCACGACTGCTCTATGTAAGGTTTCAGATTAGCGCATTTTCGGCGCGTTTAAGCTCGTTTTTGGAAGCGCGTATATGCTCATCTTCTGCCACGCGCAAATTGTACGAGCGTTAACACGCTTTTAAGCTCGTACAAGTACGCCACCCGCGCGCCCTCGCATCTCTTGCGAACACGCGGTATAACCGCGTGTTCGCCTAAAATGTGGCGCGCGTGCGTAAGCGTAGGGTAGGGTGATACAATAAAATACGTTAGTCTGAAATCGCTTTTACACAGAAGACCAGACCAATTCAGACCATAAATCCATCCGTCGCGACGTCACCGCAAGCTGTCGGTAGCGTCTGACGTTTTAAAGAGACCCCGGACAGAAACGATCGTTTATTTGTACCTACCTACACGGTTTGCGCGCCAGTTTACGCTGTAATTCCGGGTTTTCTTTGGTTCTATTTACGAGAAACATTTTTCTAGGTTTTGTTTAGTCGTCTAAATTATACTTCAAATATACTTTGCGTTTATATTCCGGCAGTGATATACTAGAGTTACTTTTAAAAATCATAATACTGAACATGACTAAATTAAGGATAAATCTCAAAATTAAAATAGTATTTTTAAACTATAAAATAAGGTATTCATAAGACCTAGGCATTATTTCAAACTTTCATATGTTATTAGTGACATTATTATTTTACCGAATTAGTCAATATTTGTCAAAGCCGTGTTAGTTGCTCAATAATTTCCTATTTCTTAACTGACAAGTACAACATTATATGCTGCAATGTTTGACAGTAAGTATAAGAATTCTGTCTACTGAAATGACATTGTCTGTTTGTTGAGTTAAAAAATATAACTTTTTTTAAATTTAACAACCTAATAATGAAAACACAGAACGAGAATGCAGAGAGAAAACGTTCTAGAAATTTTATTAAAAGCTCTTTAACTAGCTCCTGCTCGCTAAAAACATAGATATCATAGAAACTACCTGAAATTAATTACGTTCAACCGTCTTTGCGAAATTCAGTAGCAGACATACAAACTTTCGCATTTATAATATCAATTGGTTAATACGTAAAATAAGATGAACCGCATAAGAGTGCGGGGCAAACTGGGTAAAACGAAACACCAGCTCACATTAGCCTTGGAGCAAAAAACCTGAAAGTCACACAGGGAAAGGCCTCTGCCCAGCACTCAAGATGAAACTGTACCATCGATGTGATCAATGTAGGTAACAAGTAGTATCATAAAGAGTATAATTCTATCTGAACGGGAAAGCACACCCTACAATGGCAAACATTGACCTGTCATAAAGAAGTATGAACTTGGACATGCAATAGCCTATGGTGGCGTAGCATCTGGCTACTCCGACGGTACCCATAAAACTTTGAGTGTTTGCACGTGTTTATGTCTATCTGAAAGAGAAAATCTACCTCCTCCTACATTTTATTACTTCGGTTGTCCTAGAAATGAATACTAAATCATAGCTGCAGTCTATAAAATATTTACTCGTATCATATTCGTGTTCACGTTCACTGAATGGGTTATGATATTCGAGTTCACGTTCACTATCAAGGTCAATATCGAGCATTGAGTTTGTTGAATCTGCGCAGATTTTAGATATTAGCTTTCAGCGTATTTTATAAGTTATTTTTTAATCTATCAAACGAAATGTTGGATTTATTGCATTCTACATTAATGTTGGATTGGGTTGTCTAATCAGTTAATGGCTACAAGTGTGGCAGGTTGACTTGTAGCTTTCTTTTTTAGTATCGGCACGTGGACTGTGCTGATGGTGGATGCGATGCACCTGTCCTCTAGAGTGCTAGCTTACGATATACGTGCAACTTTAATTAAAACGACGTACTGTCACCAGCCATCTACACTTGTAGCATAACTTCTATGAAAAAGAAACAAATGACATATTGGAGGAAAACAATTAGGTACGGAGCTTAGCTAGCGGAGAGATTTTTATTACTCTGATTATTTTTATTTAATACATAAATCTCATTCATTCCATGAAACATTACGATTGCCAATTTATCATTCTACAGAAAAAAATCGGAAGATGAATTAATTCAATGTTATCGCAAATAACCTGCATGTAAAGTTCGCAACGATAAAGCTGGTAGCCTACAGCGTATGAAACGTTTTATTTTACATTTTGGTTGAGCAAAAGGATCCATCAAGTCGACCGCGAAACATTAGCGTGTGTAGCGTTTCTAATTAATGTCATGTACTAGTCATCGTACACGGTTTCTGCCGATATGACTGGCTTCAAGCATGACGTGCGCGCCTCTTTGTTCCATTTGCTGAGTACCGCGCCTGTTGCATCGGTGACTGGTTTCATTTCTTTACACCGCAGTCGCTGTCGCTAAAAGTGTGTAGCTTGAATGTGGATCTTGCGGCCACGAGGTAAGGGGCGTCTGTACATTTTTTTTTTGCCACATATGAATGATATCAACATATAAGGGTCGAACTCCGCTAAATCCGAGATGTGCGGAGATGTGCATAGCGGTGAGAAGAGCAGATGTGCAAAGTGCCCCCTCGCTTACCGCATGCGGCTCGCAGCACGCCACTCACGTCTCTTCTAGTCTCCCCTGTACGCTTGGCCGCCGTGTGTGGAGACTGCTCTAAACATTTACGAGACATATCTATTCTCCTCTCTGCTCAACCGTTTCCACTAAAGCTAAGCGAATACGAGAAGTGTAGGTAAGTAACGAAATTCTATAGGTGGTTTACAACAGATCGTTTTTCTTCGCTCGGTTCGGTGGAGTTCGGCTCTTACTGACCCTCTGATGTGCAAATGCTTTTTCCCATTCAGAGAACGCACGACACAGGGTAAGTAATATATGATATAATTACAAAATCTCTAATATTTACAACATATAACAACTGAATTTATATTTTTATTCGATATGATAATCAGTTAATATAATAAACGATTGATATCATTTTAAAGTAACTAATTTTTATAAACATAACATAATATTGCATATAAAATCGTTTGATATACCACTCAAAAGACATAAAACCTATTTGATCTAAAACGATAAAACGCGTGGTAAAAAACACAATGCAAGCAAGTAAAACAAATGCAAGCTAGAATGCAAGCATGAAGCATTCGAGCAAGCATGCAGCATGCAAGCAAGCATGCAAGCAAGCATGCATGGAACATCAAGCAAGCATTCATCCAACATCAAGCAAGCATGCATGCAGCATGCAGCGGGCATGGTTTCTGTCACGGCTCAACGCTGCGGGGCTCCGGCGGTCCCATGCGAGCTAATCGTCGCAGATGTGTTTCACGCTTACCACCGTGACTTCGGCTTGCTGGCCGGTTTAGCCGGCCAGCCTCAGCCGCGGCGGCGAGTGTTAAAACCACCTGCTCCTCAGCTCAAGGGCCGCTTTGCCCCTCCGCGCCTACGCGATATTAAAAAACACTCTAGGGGTAGGACAGACAAGACTACGTGGAGTCGGTTTTGCAGCGATTCATTTATGTCACGCCGTTTCCGCAGCACGCTCGCGTCACTCGTTCGCCTACGCTCGTTAATGGTCACCGTTCTAACCAAACCTGACCCAAATGATTCACCAACATAGAAGGGACTGGCACTCCACTTCGCTCCCGCCTTAACCTTCTAACCTAATATAACCCATCCGAGTCGGATTGCTTTTAATCGGGATGTTAACCATAAAGATGTGGTATCAATATTATAAATTTTAAGCGATAGGCCTAATGATTATCGATTAAATAAACGTTATATCCAATAACATTATACGAAATAAGTTTTAGAGTATATAAATGTTATATATGTATAAAGAAATTATGTCAACAGTTGGTATAACTCACGTTTATTATATCTTGTGAACGTTATTGAAATGAAAATATACCAAATAACTTTATATGATATGAAGCGCACCCCACGACACCACGCTTACTCAGTGCGGACTCACATAAGAATTGAAAAAGTCACATGAGTACATGCGCAGATTTGAACCTAAAACCTCGTGTATGAAAGGCAAGGCCTTCATGGTTTGGATGTTTGACACAAATGATTCAGATCTGCAGATCACTTTCTCAACACTGCGAAACGATCTCAATAAAATAAAATCAGGTAGTATAGCAATATTTATGAAGAAAAATATACCGCTACCAACTTTTACTTGACAACGGTAGGAGGAAAAGTGTTAATAATATTCAGAACACTATCTCAAAATAGCTTATTCATAACACTTGGCACATTGGCACAGTTTCATGTATTATGCAGTTTAATTAATACCTTGAGTTCAACTTAAGTCAAGACACTACTTTGAGTGATTCTAACTTAGTCCTATTACTTCCTAAAGTAGTTAAGATTTCCGCAGGGAAATAGATATCCACGTCATAATAGTAATATTTAATTTAGATCTAATCTAATACTATATAATATATATATATAAACTAATATTAAAGCTAAAGAGTTTGTTTGTTTAATTGCTTGAAGGCGCTAATCTCAGGAATTACTGGTCCGATTCATCAACTCTTCAGTAAAAACTCTTTCAGTGTTAGATAACCCATTTGTCGAGGAAGGCTATAGGCTATATATGACCACGCTACGACCAATAGGAGCGGAGCAGCAATTAAAAATGTTGCAAAAACGAGGAAAATGTGACGCAGACGAAGTTGCGCCGGACAGCTAGCAATATTATAAAGCTGAAGAGTTGGTTTGTTTGTATGTTTGAACGCGATAGTCTCGGAAACTAGTGATTGAATTGAAGAATTATTTTAGAAGTTGGATAGCCCATTTATCGGAGTAAAAATGATTCGTGTTGCTGGAGAATTTTTTCAATATTTCTTTCTAGCCCAACTATTTGCATGTGGGAACAGGTGCGTTCTGGCGGCTGCCTCACCAAGCATCTCCCAAAAGAAACCTTTCTAGAGGTTCGGCCATATCATTGAGGAGTCAAAACGGATTGGCTGCGGACACTCACACCTCCATACAAATACTACCAAAATATTTACATACATAAATACACTCACGCCTTTTTACCAAAGGGAGAGGGAAACTACAGACTGCCACCTGCCACGATCCTTACTGAAATATTTGTGATTTACGTAGGTACTGATAAAATGGGTTGGTCACCAACCCGACGCAAAAACCTGGACAAACGTGTGTCCAGTCCACATATGTGTCCAATGGTTGGAATCCATCAGCGATTTCAATTTAAGTGATCCACAAAAGTTACAGCTGACTTTGAGCTGAATTTTAAATATATCGCAATATTCCAATGCCAATAAATCGCAAATACATATCACTTAAAAACGACAGCTTTTAAAACGGTGCCATGCTTTACTAAATGGCATGGTTTTATTGTCATTCTTCTCCACTGAGGATGAGCTTTGGTGGTATATAATGGAAGCAATTCAATATCCACACACACCCTCACAGACAGAGTCCTCCACGCTAACTTCAATTAATACCGGTCAAGCAAAATGCCCATTGACAACTCCCTTTTATCCTCCAGCCAGCGCTCATGTCGTTTGTTGTATTTAAAATGGCGGTCGCGTAAAATGCCAGCAATAAAAGTCAAACTTCATATTTTATTTTCATATTGAAAACAGACCTGTGAAATGGTTTCATCCTAATTATCAATGTGGGAGTCAACATCGTCACTGCCCGCATTCTGACCGAAACGGATTTGTTTTATCACGAAAACGCAAGTTAATTTATATGAAAACACATACTAATTAATATTTCTGACGAACACCAGCGGATGGTGCGCTTTATTAGTTTCGCTATTCATTAAGGTGACCTACATTACCTCCTAACACTAAAGCTTTGCTTTTCACTAATGGTTTAGTATTATTTTACCTCTTGGACCCTATGGTCCGGGGTATCTGTAAAAGGTTATTTAGGGGATTCAAAATCAGATTAAACATTCATGCAAGTCGAATATTAACTTTAAAAAAAGCAACAAGATGGTACCCAAGAAGGCAAAAAAAGTTGAGAAACACTGCGCTAAAGGAACCATTATTCTGCTGCGTAGTTTAGTAATGTCTGTATTTGCGTTATCCCAAAACTTCAAGAAATGTTCTGCATTAATGATCGGGTTTTTATAAGATTGATTCGAATTTCAATTTCTGCTAGCTGGATAACACACACGATTTATAACTGACTACCTAGTGCTTTCCAGTTGCTTATATTATGTCACATATTTTTGACATTTCGATCACCTATGACGCCACTTAGTCTAGGTTCATTGTAGTACAGTTATTTGATAGTTTTACATGGAAAATTTTCCGGGAGTATTGAAAATGGGTAACTTTGATATTGGGTGCGCTCTTTCCTTGCCATCTTTTAAAAAGTTTTTCTGCTGTTTTGACAAAATCTTCTTTACAAATCATTTTGCAAAGAGCACATCCAAATGTATAAAGTAACCACTTTTCCAAAATCTACCCGAAAACTGAGATAAACAATTAAATGACTGTAGTATTGGTGATTTCATTGTATATTTTTAGGTGTTCTTGTTGCTATGTTTTAGCGTACAGATTTCATAAACTTTTTCCATTGTTACCAAAAAGAAGGTTTTTATAACAAAATGAAAAACAATGAAACTGGATGAACGATAAAATTGAAAAGCAGTGTTGCATAGAATAAACGGACGGAAGTAAATTCCAATTTTATCGAAACAGTGGCAATAGTTTTAGATTAAAATGACTATGTGTCATCCGGACGGAAGGTCATGACACTGGCTATTTAAATTAAATGTATGTGAGTTTAAATATCTGTAAACGAACCAACGATGCAGGAGAAATTCCTGGAGTGGGGCAAATTTAAAAAAAAAGAACAATTGTAAGCAAACAAGTTTATATTTTATTTGTCTTGTACTTTATGTTATAGAAATATGAAAAAAAAAACTTTTTACACCCTACATTAATTTGTCTAGTTATAACCATTGCATACAAATCTAAAAGAATTACTGTTTTAAGTTGGATAAGTGGATAGACAAGCTACTTAGCAATGAATTTCCTTGACTTTAATTTCGGAAATTACATAAAATATTGTGCCCAACGTTGGGGCCAAGGACGTTCGACTACTACTATCCAGCTTGATGTCCCAGTAGTTCCTTCAGGTTTTTTTAAACGAACTCCGGAGACGAAAGATAAGATGTTATTTTAAAAGATAAACGAAAACAAACTAAATAGTTTGCACCTCATCATTATCATCATTTCAGCCCAAAAGACGTCCACTGCTGGACATAGGCCTCCCCCAAGTGTCGCCACATTGACATTTTGGAGGGTTTTGCCATAATCGCCACGCTTGGCAGGCGGGTTGGCGATCGCAGTACGGTTGTTACAAAAGCACAAAGAACGCTACTGCGCATTCTCTGGCAAATCCCTTAGTCGCCTCTTACGACCCCCACGGGAAGATATGGGATGGTGCTATTCTTTATGTCCGACACCTGACGGTAAATAACTTTGCTCGACCGGATTAAATTATAAATTGGTTTGGTTGAGAAGGCATCACTTCTTTTAATATGACGCTAATGTCTCTACTCGTGGAGTTTTAATGTGAGAAACAATAATTTTAGAATGTAGGGCGAATGGTTATTAGTGACCGAAACTTAAGCTGCGTGTAACTTAAGATAACGCCTGTTATCCCCAAAGGGTTGAGCATAATGATGTGCGTTTGTACACCCACATTGTTCCACCCGCTTGGGTCGATCTTCAGATTAAGCCGCGCTTGAATGGGTTGGTGCGTGGATTGGTGACCACTCATTTCATACCGAGTTTCCTCCTCAAAAGCACGTTAAGCCGTTGGTCATTTGTGTTTTGTGTCTTTGACAGTTGTTACAGGTAGTCAGTGGCCCGAAAGATTGGCAACTAGTCTTACCAAGGGGTACCGTATTACCTAGTACTAACTGGTTTGTGGAGGTCAGATAGGCAGTCGCTCTATGTAAAATACTGGTGTATTCAGCTGTATCCGGTTAGTCTGGAAGCCGACCCCAACATAGTTGACAAAACGCTAGGCTGATGCTGTTTAAGTTCCATGTAATAGCCCCAGTTTCCATCAATCGGCCCCACATCTAGACTCCCTTGGATGCTCACGAGCTTAACTCGTTATGCCAAATAACTTTTACAATGAAAACAAATCTTGTACAAGTTGTTGTTTTGCAATCTCGTCAAATTCAAGGACGTAACTATGCTAATGATTCGTGCCCCGAATCAATAATAAAATGGGTAGGTATTTTTTTTCTTATTTACTGAAATGGGTAAGTTTGAACCACCCGTGTTTCAAACGCGACCCGTCCAGTCCTCGCCCTATAACCGAGCTTTCACAAATACAAACAATTTCAAACGTATATCCAATCATTTCTTATTCCCTAAACCACGTTAAGCGGGTTATTCTGAAATACTGACCAATTTATTCAACAAAAGCAGCGTTTATTAATAATTAACTAGGAACCGTAACATAATTAAAGTTACAGATGGATTTTGCATACTATTGGTTAATTGTTATTGTTAAGTACAGTCAGAATCAGAAGTCGGTTAACACTTATCAATATTATACCAAGTTTTGTGCTGAACAGTTTGATCTGATATAATATCGTTTTGCGAATTTGTGAAAGCATTGATGTTAGTATGGATCGTTCTAAAACTAAGACGATTTATAATTTTGGATATGTAGAGCGACTTTTGTCCACTGCAGCCTGAAGCTTAACTAGGCTAGGCTCTAGTCTAGTCTAGTGGCTAGGTTCTCTACTAAGCTTTGTATAAAAATCTAAGGGCTGCTACACACATGTTCGCTGGGCTAAAAAAGTGGCAAACGCCAAAATTACATGAACAGCGAGTATTATATATATTCATATTTTAAGGGTGTGGTACAGACCATCAAACTTAACAAGTTGCTCTAAGGGTACAATATAGCAATGGCATAAAAAGTATCAGGTTTCCTATTTTGTTAATCGAGGAGGAATGTAAAAAAAAAGAATTAAAGAAGGTGATTTAGCTAGCAGTGGCTATCCATATAGCCATATATATCCATATATACCTACGCGTATTGCCTCGTGCTAGGGTTGAATGCAAATTTTAGTATAAATCAAACGACATCATTGTATTAGAACTCAGGGACTACACATTAGGTACAAAGGACGTACCTTGTAACTATGTACAGGATGTAGCTCAGGGTAGGGCCAATATAGTAGTATTATGGGTATTTTGATTAACTCGAATCATCATCTGCCTAGCCTTTTCCCAAATTATCTTCCTTCTAACCGGATGCAGATGAGTACCATTATTTTACATGAAGCGACTGCCTATCTGACCTCCACAACCCAGTAACTGGTTAATACGATACCCCTTGGTAAGACTGGATGTCAGACTTTTGGTTTCTGACTACTCGTAACGACTGCTCAAAGATCTACAAATGATAGCCGGGACCAAAGGCTTAACGTGCTTTCCGAGGCACGGAAGAAACTCGGTATATAATTATGGTCACCCATCCACGGGCCAACCTCGGCAAGCACGGCTTAACCTTAAAGATCAACCCGTGCGGCAGTTATTATTTAGCCACGAGCTTCTCCCCTCCTTTGAATAACTCGAATGTAAATTAGAAATTGTGAAGCCCGCTGGAATTGGTTTTTCGCTCAACTTTTACTCCTAAATAGGAACAGTAGCTCAAATACCGATCATTTCGTGTCAGTATGGAATGTAAGGTTTTTTTTTTTTTTTGGGAATGACATCTCGCAGTTCAACCTAGGAGGTTATCGTCTGCTTAACCGGACTATCCTGTGGATACCTTAAGAGTAAGGCCTCCAGCCAGGGCATAAAACTTACAAACTAAGCGACTACACGCTAAGGGCACCCCCTGTGGGGTACGAGCCTCGGCTTAGGGCGTCGCTGTGGGAGGACTGCATGGGAACAGGCTGGATCTGAATGATATCATTATTTAGGGGCTGATTTAAAACTACTGGCACAGCATCGCGGGCTGGCTCGAGCGAGGGTCGGGGAGGGCATGGACCGGGACGTCGCGACGGACCTCGACGGCGAGGTCGGAAAGACGGCGGTTTGTGTCTGAACTTTTTAAGAGTGCTAGTCTCTTTGCTACTCTCCTGGAGGAGGGTGATAGCATCATCGGGAGTGACGAGGGTATGCCGAGGACGGCGTACTGTACTAATGCGCGAGGGTTCGTAACGGGCGGCCGCTGCGATCAGGGGATTACGGTGTTTAATGGCGTTATCGAAGAAACGCTTCGAAAGACGTTTCATAAACTGAAAGACGGTGGGCATTCTAAGGTCTACGTGTAGACGGTCATTACGGACATAAAAAGGGGCTCCCGTGACTCTACGTAAGAACCGGTTCTGCAAGGTTTGCATCCTATGGATGTATTTAGGCTGGTGTGAGCGTACACGACGCAAGCGTACGTCATAATGGGGCGGATCACCGCGGTGTAAAGCCGCAACTTGCACTTGAGTGACAACTTGCTTTTTGTCGAAATCATGAAATGAAGCCTACCCATAGCAAAGGCAGCTCGGTCGCGAGCTGCTTTGATGTGCGCCGCGAAAGACTGCCGCAAGTCAGTTGTCAAGTAAGACTCCTAAGTACTTGGCTTGCTTCTCCCAAGGGATAGGCTTACCGTACATAGTGATCGGGCTGAGGAATGTAAGGTTTTTGCATTCTGCCTTTTATATTAATTTAACGAATTTCACCGCATAGGTAACACGATTTTGGGACTTGATGAACTGATTGAGTTTTCTATTAGTTTTAGTATGTAGGCATAGGATGTCTTTTGTTTCTATCACGTCTAGTTTTTGAGGTAAACACCGATAACTTTTTGCGGTATTAGTGAGCGTTATCGATACATGGTGACATGGTCACTAACACTATCAATAACACTAGTAACGGGATATTTACCATGTTTATTATTTGATTTGAGTTCCCGAAATTTCGGCGCTGTTGCAAACGCCACGATCACGGATAAACACAACACTAAACAAATAATAAACATGGTAAATATCTTGTACTAGTGTTTTTAATAACGTTATCGATATTGGCAAAGAAAACAATTGAATTGAGGACCTCTACCTTTTTTGAAGTCGGTTAAAAATAGGTTTTGCATGACTGATATACGTAGAAGTAGACACTGCAATTCTGCATCGAAACCAACACATAGTAAAGACATGCCTTTTCCTCTTTGCCTCCTAATAAAAGTCAAACTGAAGAATTAGATAAAATGAAGTCAAGTCAAGAGTCAAAATCCAGAGAGAATCCAGAAGACCCAATCCAGAGATCCTCTTCAAGTGCACTATGCCAACCGCATTTAATTCAACAACAATTCCTGTAGTTGAATTAAATGATTTGGTTGGGACTTGAATTTGTCTGTGACGCTGAGAGCTGAGAGAAGCTGAAATTCTTTGATCATGTCAGTACAGGACAATAGTAGTACGCGTTTAACAATAGCACAGTAAGAATCTGCACGTCAGCTGTTCCAAAAATAGGGGAATCTGCTCCGTGTAATATAAAACAGGGTTTTTTTTACAAAAGGGATCGAGTTTGATTCCTAGCAGGCAGATTTTTTTTTTAAATTGCTGTGGCATGGTTAGTTTCGAATTTAGGCCAACATGCCTTCCAAAATCCCGAGTTAATTTACGCATCTGACATACGTTCACATCCATGTAGCAATTTTTAATTGTTTTTGCGCGGTTTGAAATGGAATTTTTATCTTTTTTTTTACAATTTTTTGTCATGCTGTAACTTTGGATTCTCCCATGGGTGTGGCCGATGATTTTCATTCGGATGATCAGTATAAATTATATATTATACGTTTGCGATACATTTTTTGAAAGTTTTCACGTCGGTTTTACCCGAATTATTGGATAATTAAATAAACGCAATTTGTTACTGGAATGTAATTTTTACGTATAGGTAATAAATTAATAATTGATAGTTAAGGAAACACAGTGCATTGTATTATGTGTACTATGTTTTTTTTTTAATGTATGGTATATGTAAGTATTGTATGATGTGTACTAGGTTTTGTAACTGTTATTAGTATTTTTTTTTTTTAACAATGGTCCTACTGTTGGAGTATGTTTTTAAGTTCTAATGATGAAGTGCAGACTTTAGAGGACTTAAAAAAGGCACACACACCGCGATTTACGTGGCCAGATCGGGGCCGAAAAAAAAAAAAAAAACGTCGTTCCGTCGAAAGAAAAAGTTAATCATTTGTACCTTTGAGTTACTGTTATATGCCCATGGAAGTGGGCTCGCTCTTCATGCCTGGAAGTTTTATTATGTTTGAGTGTATTTTCTATGTTTATTTGGTTAGATTGCTGACATGTGACAATAATTTAATTGATTATTTTCTTGGGTTAACTTCACATACTGCTTGATAAAATCATGTTCTTCTAAACTAACAGACGAATGTGTGGCTGACCGCAACTCCCCGTTGGGGTTCCGCCACTTCTTCCCGGCTAAAACATAGGGAGGCAGTGGCGAAAGGCGGGCGTTTCGGTGGAATGTCTCTTGTACATTTCGGCATTTGAAAAGTGCTGATTATGAGTGTAATATATTTAAATTAATGTTGATTTTTCGCTTTATACGTAATTAGACTTCACACTCAATCATCATCATGATTCGTAATACACACTAGAACAAAAAACGTCAATCACAAAAGAAAGAAATGAACCAAATGATCCAAAAAGGTTCTGAAATTAGAGTAACAAACAGTGGGCAGTAAAAAACAAACCACGAGAAACTCGAGATCGTCCAAGCTAAATCTCAGGTTGCCAGGGTAGGTCCGTGGATATGTGACCATCCATTATATATATGATAGCGCTGGCAAATAAAAACAGTTCCACAGACAAAAAAAAACAAACGTCATATCAGCGGATGACGTAAAAAAAGAAAAAACATGGATTGACGTTGTCATTAAATAAATAAGTGATTTCTCATTACGATATAAAATCTTATAAAATTAAGTTTTGTTAATTTTAAGTCGCTGGAGGCGCAGTATTAATTTGTATTTTGAACTATGTGTATCTTGTTGTAAAACTAAGTTTTGTGAATCGTTATTTATTGTGAGTGATAAAGAGAGTAAAGATGTCTGATCGTTATCATTTGAGACCCCCAAGCCCTCCCCCTTTTACATGTATACCCAACTTAACTTTTAACTTTACTTGTTTTTCCAGTCTCTATATTGCGCTTTTAGTTAGACAGTTGTGCAACGTGACAGGGATATCACTAAGTAACGTTTATAGATTTCTAGACTTGGACTTATTTTCTACGATGAAATTTAATCACATTTTAGTACTCTCTCACCCGGCTGCAACCTTTTAATAATCTCTCGATCCTAGGTTTAAGCTGATTTCATTTATGAAACCGCTAAGAAGATTGAGTCAGGAGTAAAAGAGTTTGCACACTACACCATAACACTGACCGTGATATAAACTTATCAGGCACTATGCGCCCTAGAACGTATCAATAGCGTATCATACGCGGTTATAACGTGTTCAGAACGGTCATCATAAACTGTTAAAGGTGACCGAGGTGTTAAGTTAGCCCACTGTTCGGTACCATATCATGACCGAGCTATGAACGTCACCGTCGCGTGCCATGCGCGGAACGTAAAGAATTGCCGGCGAGAATACTTTGCCGGTGCCGATTCGCTACGTGCATGTCACACGACGGTATTACTTTGTGACGAAACGGTCTATAGGGCTTAGTCTCATGCCTATCAATATAAATAATATATTTTTGTGTTGATCTTGATACGTTCTTAGCACAGTCATGGTATGGTACTGCGTAGTGAGAAATCCTTTAAAATCATTTCATTTTAACGTTAATGTTGTACTCCTTATTTTGTCCTGAGAAACGCGTTGCCATTCCATTACAACGCGTTAGTGATAACCTGGAGGCCTCTTTTAAATTTATTGTTGGATTATCATTAATACCTGGGCGACCGAGCTCTGCTCGGGTGAAAATAAAGAAAATGAATTTTCACAGAAATGAGACTTAGCTAGATCGATACTACCTATATTGCAATTTTCAGGAAATTGTTAGAGCTGTTTTCTAGGACGAGATTACAAATATTGCTCATATAATAGTATAGGATTTAAACAACAACAACACAACAACAACATTTAAAGTATTATTCTCTATATCTCGGAAACATAAAGTATTAAAAGAAAAGTTGTTCAAGATATCCAATGTTTCAGGAAACACTGGATATCCTCAACCACTTTTCATTTTATATTACGTATTTTAACTGGTACTTTGTCATGAGCGACAAGACTCTTATAGAATTTTGTGATGATAAAGCTTTATTATATTGTAATAAGATTTAAGCTCGTCTGGCAGCAACGCTCACGTTGCTGCTCCCGTGTCTCTACATCCCCTACAAGATTTAATAAAATCCTAATTTATCCGACGCCAATTTCAATTTCTAACTTTTGGATATTGTTGCTTACCCGTAAATTCAGAGCCGGGTCGGGGCCTGCTCTTAAAACTCTACTGATTACTTATCAGCATGATTGGCTTTTATCCTAGCATTATTAACTTAACACTTAAAATTAGATTATGTTCTCGTTGGCTTTTTGTACCCGCAAGCAACCGTTTAGAGTTTCGATAACCTTTGATGCTAGAAACAAGTGGTTTACAAAGCGTCAAGCTAGCAAGTTCGTTTCAATACCATAAATTGTTTTTACAAACAGTGTAACGAACTGAGCCGTCATTATAACGACCTGCTCACGAGATTATATTTCACATGAACTTCCGCGTTTCTTTAATTTAGGTCAGGATTGTGCTGTTTGACGTTTTTTTCCGATAAAAAGCCGGTTGCAGACTGAGCTGGAACAACTCGGACATAGCAATCGATAGAGCCAAGCTGTTCTACTTTAGGTCCGATGATGACGATACTATATCTTCAAAGTGTCACCAACTGCCCTCAAGAAGAACGAGTAGCAATCCCGTGGAACAGATATTGATCCCTTAAAGTAATTAAGAGCCTTGATTTCAGCCCTTAAGTAAAAGGGTAATTTATTTAAGTATTTAATTTATCCTTGGTGCCGATCCTAACATAAATATGCCTGATTTTGGCTTTACAAACTCACAAGTTAACAACACAATTACTTACAGTTACAATTAGTCATAGACAATGATTTATATTAAACAAAATAAGCATTATATACATAATAATTTGAAAGAAATTTGCCTGCCCTAAACATGCAAAATATGGTTTGTGCATACATCACCAACTTTTATATCTGTAATACTTGTATTTTATGCAAAATTTTGCCAATGACATAAGATTTCGATTATCAACCATTTCAAAAATGTTTTTGAAACATTTTAAAAATGTTATTTCATTTTTTATTCAATGAAAACTACTTTAAATGGAAAAAATAAAAATAGGGTGCCTACTTTTTAATCTAAATTTCATATTGCACGAAAACAAAGAAAAACATCCACACAGTGCGGCTTCGACCTGCAGACGAGGTTGTCTGAAGGCCGAAGGCGTACTGTCAAGTTGAGCATCGGGGTCCTAGCGAGGGCTGGCCGGTCCGAGCTGTAACTGGTTACAATGCTTGAAGTTTCAGAGGAAAGGTTTTTACAATGAGATACACGGGTTTTTAAAAAGAAAAGCAAAACTTATACATCATCATCATCATCATTTCAGCCCGAAAGACGTCCACTGCTGGACATAGGCCTCCCCCAAGAAGGGGGGTTTTGCCATAATCACCACGCTTGGCAGGCGGGTTGGCGATCGCAGTACGCTTGTTACAAAAGCACAGAGAACGCTGCTGCCCATTCTCTGGCAAATCCCTTAGACTTAAACCCTTAAACTTATACATGGTTCTTTATATATGTTAACGGAAATGTATGAAATCCGTCATTGTATAAAATTCCTAGGAAATGTGTACAATTCCTAAAATCCATAGGATATGTATGAAATATTTTTTAATTAACACTTTTCCTAGGAAATCTATACATTTCCTAAACCGTGATAGGAAATGTATATCAGTAGTCATCGCTGCGCCGATCGCTCCATTCAAGCGAGCATGCAACATGCAGCAGGCAGGGTTTCTGTCACGGCTCCGGCGCTGCGGGCCTCCGGCGGCCCCACGCGTGCTAATCTTCGCAGACGGCTTTCGCTCACCACCGCAACTTCGGCTTGTTGGCCGGCTTCGCCGGCCAGCCTCAGCCGCGGCGGCTCGCTCACAGCCGCCTGCTCCTCAGCCCGCGGGCCGCCTCGCCCCTCCGCGCCTACGCGATTTTAAATTACACTCTAGGGGTAGGACAAACAAGACTACGTGGAGTCGATTTTGCAGCAATTCGGTTCTGTCACTAACTTTTGTTGCAAAGCATATTCAATTTTTAACCAACAATATTATTTAATTGTTACAGAAACTATAGCAAATTGGTTTGATTAGAATTATGTATGGGGCACTACAAGTTCACGACCACCATTTTCACCCAAAGTCTCACAACATCTAATATATTCTTCAGATTAACTTATAGTATAGTTTTTAATTTTATACATTTCCTTCTGTCATATAGGAATTGTATAGAGTTCCTAGGAAATGCATACAATTCCTAGGAAATGTGTGGAGTAAAAAATAATTATGATACTATTTAACACATTTCCTACATAGACTCGGAATTGTATACATTTCCTAGGAATTGTATACAATTCCTAGGTTTCACACATTTCCGGTAACATATATACTACTACGACCATCTTGCAAAATGACATGACTTAATTTTAAGTTTTTTATTGAATATTTATTATCCGTTTATAATTTATTTTCTTCTTTCGAGATTTTTTATGGTATCGTGTTTTCAAAACTTATACTGTTTAGAACTAGTCCTCAACTTTGCTATATATTAATCACAAAGTGAATGCAGCAGCAAACTCATGCAGATCCAGCCTGTCCCCATGCAGTCCTCCCCCAGCGACGCCCTGAGCCGAGGCTCGTACCCCACAGGGGGTGCCCTCAGCGTATAGTCGCTTAGTTTGTAAGTTTTTATGCCCTGGCTGGAGGCCTTACTCTTAAGGCACCCACAGGATAGTCCGGTTAAGCAGACGACAACCTCCTAGGTTGAACTGCGAGACGCCATTCATAAAAAAATAAATAAATGCAGCAGCAATATTTAAACGAGAGCCGTTCAAATGTTACTATTTAAGTTTATTCTGGCCCTTAGAAGTAGCAAAGTAACAGTACAGTAAAAAAAGCGCTTAATTGTCCCACGTATAAGTATCAAAGAAACCTTTTGCCCATACGTTAATATTTATGTTACATTAGCCTTTTTGTTGCTGTAAAAAGTCTGCGGTTTATTTTATAAAATAAAATATACTTTTTCGCATCGAAATGTGTGTAAATGTAATAAAACATAGTCAAATAAGGTATTAAACGCAAAACGTTAATATACCTACGTAGGATTCATCGATTTATTTATTGGCAATACGCTCACCCCCTATATAACACTGGTTAAATGCGGGTGCACCAACTCAGGCTTACCTCTGCCTAACCCTCGGGAAGTACAGGCGCGATGTTCAGTTAGAATAGTCTACTACGTCATTGTAAGCAATATTCGTGGAATATTTTCCAGGAATATCCATTTAACAAGCGGTATCGGTTGATAACTGAACAAAATACTGAGAAACATAATGAAATGTTCCCGTAGACAACGCCCAAATTTTTGTGTTGTATTGATCTTACGAAGTTTCGGTTTCCAATTTTCAGTTTGTAACTATTTACGTTTCAAAGTAAGTACTGTAAAATTTATGTACGTAAGTGACGGGTTTGAAAATTATGATAGATTATTTCTGTGTGCCTATACCTAAGGTAGCTAACCCTTAAACTACTTACTCACACGGAAATATGATTAAATAATTCACATTCGGCTTCTGAAACCAAAATCAGCGACGCGTCAAAATTAAACTAATTTGTCATTAACATTTAAGTTAGTCGACTTATCATGACTGAAATGCTTTTGACGCCTTGATACCTGATTTTGTATGTTCCATTTGTATTATAGAACTAGCTGCTCGGCGCAAATTCGTTTGCGTCACATTTTCCCCGATTTCGCAACATTTTTCATTGCTGCTCCACTCCTATTGGTCGTAGCGTGATGATATATAGCCTATAGCCTTCCTCGATAAGTGGGTTATTTAACACAGAAAGAATTTTTGAAATTGGACCAGTAGTTTTGAAGCCTATTCAATGCAAACAAACAAACAAACAATTAAATGTTTCCTCTTTATAATATTAGGTCTTTACCTATGAAATTGCCGTTTTGTTTGAAAAAAGTTAAAGTATTTTTTTTTCGAACTTATTTATTTCTTTTATTCAAAGTAATCACCCCTGCAATCAATGCATCTTTGCCAACGCTGTGGCAGTTTATGGATGCCCTTCTTGAAAAAATCAGCTGGATGGGAGACAACAAACTCTTCAAAGGCGTTTTGTACTGCCTCTCGGGAATTGAATTTTTTTCCCGCTAAAAAGTTGTCCAAATTTTGGAAAAAGTAATAGTCGGAAGGCGCAAGATCTGGTGAGTATGGCGGATGAGGGAGAGCTTCCAAACCCAACTCATGCAGCTTAGAGACGGTCTGTTGTGCAGTATGGGGCCGCGCGTTGTCGTGAAGTAGCAGTGGAGACGACCGATTGACCAAAGCTGGTTGCAGACGTGCGAGTTTCGCCAGCATTGTGGTCAGTTCTTCAATGTACACATCTGCAGTAATGCTCTCGCCGTTTTGTAAAAAGCTATGATGAATCACACCAGCACTAGACCACCAAACTGTGACCATCACCTTTCTAGGGGTCATTTTTCGTTTTGCACATTGCTTTGGTACCGAACCAGGATCTAACCAACTTGCTGAGCGCTTTCGATTGTCAAAAAGAATCCATTTTTCGTCGCACGTAACAATTCGGTTCAAAATTCCTTCATTTCTGTGCCTGTTAAGCAGCGCAAGGCAAGTCTCGACGCGTACGTTGCGCTGGCGATCGTTAAGTTCGTGGGGCACCCATCTATCAAGCTTTTTTATCTTGCCAATCTGTCGCAAATGGACCAATATTGTTCTAATGCAAACATCAAAAGCTGCTGCCAGCTAAGCTGTAGATTGAGTTTCATCAGCTTCAACAATCACCTTTAATTCATCATTGTTGACCAAAGTTTCCGGACGACCACGAGGTTCATTTTTCAAGTCAAAATTCCCAGAACGGAACCGAGCAAACCAATAACGGGTTGTGCGTTCGTTTGTACAGTTCTCTCCGTAAACGTCGTTGATGTTACGGGTCGTTTGTGCCGCGTTGGTGCCACGACGGAACTCATATTCCATAATTACACGAAATTTCAAAGTATCCATTATGAGGAAAAATGTTGAAATGTAATGAAAATACAACGCTAATCAATAAACAAAAGACTGATTTTGTAAATAGAATGTCATATTTTTAAAACAAAATTAATTTGAATTTAGAACTCATAGCCAATCAAAACTTTTTTTTGTTTGAAAAAGTCTATACTGCAATACGGCAATTTCATAGGTAAAGACCTTAGTTTAGTCGTCAAACATAATATGAATATACCAAGGTTTCTGTAGGTATTATGAATAAATAATGCTCTGAATTGCATTAAACGGTTAAATGATGAAATGATTTATCCGAAATGTTGTATTTCAATCGAAATGGATGGCATTTTCAAATAGTTTTAACAATAGCGAGCGCAATTAGTCAAATAAGCGCGGTCTATTCAAAATCAAAGAGGACATTTAAAAGCGTCAAATACTGAAACAGAATTATATCTATCGGCTATTTGCAAAGCTCGCAATCTAGTTTCAAAATTGTATTTTATGTGCCAATTCTAATTTTGGATAAAATATATATATCCGGGTGTTCTCCACAATAGCAGTTGAAAATTAAGTACATGTTGATGCACCAGCACAAAAACAATAAATAGGTAGTAGCACTTTATATTGATTACATTAAAGTGCACAGTATGATGTTAAGGCAAGTCTACAAAGAATAAGAATAATAAATTTTATTTGCTCAAACATGTGTATACGTACAGAATTAAAATAAAACATGCATGCAAGATCTTAATTAAGAGTGGCTCACGACATGTCTGCCATTTTACATAGCTTGCAAATATTTAAGGTACAAACTATTGTTATTAATGGAACAATGATTTAAGAAAATCTACACCTTAACATAAAATATCAGTTACAGTTAACCCTTAGATTCAGTCATTTATATTATCAAACCAATTATTTAAATTGAGGTTCTAAATCAAGGCACCGAGCTCAACCAGTGACAGACGGAAACAAAACAGCGCGTCTAGAACAAGTCATCTCCTTAGTACACAAACCAGTTAATTCCATTCAACTACGAAACTAAGACATCTTAGTGGATATTCCGAAATTTCTAAGAATATTCAGTATAATCGTAATCTTAATCTGACTCCGTTTATCTAAATATCGTCTTCCAATTTATTTATTACTAGGTTTTGTCCGCAGCTTCGCTCGCGTTAATTTAAAACTTGACAAGCGGCTCACGTGGCACCATATTTTATCATAAGAACGTTATTGTTGTTTTTCACAGAAACGGTACTTTTTAACAGATTTCAAAAAGGAGGAGGTTATCAGGTCAACAGTTATTTTTTTTGTGCATGTTCAGCCTTTTTTGCCAATTCTAAACCGATATCGATGAGTTGTTACAATTTTTTTTTGTTTGGAAGAAGATTCTTTTGCGGTGGTCTCGTTTGATTTTGGTGAATATCTTCGGAGATAGACAATGGAACTCTTTAATAAATCATATCAAATCTCCCGCTGTTGGTGCAATCGCTTGGTTATGTTTTGTTGATACAATTCCATAACGTATTACGTAACCCATATCGTAAGTGCAATCGCTTGGTTATGTATTGACACAAATCCATAACGTAACATCACGCCTGTTTCTTTAAGGGGTACACAAATGTGTACAGAACATCCAACTTTTGGCAGTTATGTTATTGGTTTTGTACTTAGTAAGTATCAGATCACGCATAAAATCAAATAAGAAGTAATTGAAAGAACAAAAAAACACGTTGAAAGGTTTCATGGTTTTGGCTTCACCCACGAATAATAATAAAACAAATAGTCCAAGAGATTACGCAATATCGTCATTTCAGTTAGAGGTTAATCATCGTGTGGTGTATTTAATAATGTATTCGCATCCAAATCAGATAATGCAATTCCTTCCAAAGTTTTAACACGACTGAGTGCTACATAAATCTGTCCTTTGGCAAAGTTCTTTTTCCCTAGATCTATTACGGACTTAACAAGGATTGTAGCCTGTAATAGATATTCTTAACTGACAGAAATTATTTAACCAAGATAGTATTCGGAATCAGTATCGTACTACCTTCTACCTTGATTAGGTAGCATTAATATATATTTCCGACAAAAACTAGTTATAGGATATTTACGACGACGTCATTGCGTTTTTTTTAATTTTGAGACATGCATCATCTATTCAGCCTTTTCCAAACTATATTGGAGTCGGCTTCCAGTCTATCTTGATGCAGCTGAGTACCAGTATTTTACCTCCACAACTAAACAAAATTATGAAACACTATAAAGTAAAAAAATAAAATAAATTAAAAAAAAAAACAACAATATCACCTTCAAAAACTTACCTTTTATCTACACTAAAAAGTTGTGAATAATATAAAAAAATGCATCAAATATTATTGAAATATAGTAGTAAGTATAGTAGTATATAATATTCATCAGTTTTTAGGGTTCCGTACCCAAAGGGTCAAACGGGACCTTATTACTGAGACTTCGCTGTCCGTCCGTCCGTCCGTCCGTCTGTCACCAGGCTGTATCTCATGAACCGTGATAGTTAGCCAGTCGAAATTTCTACAGATTATGTATTTCTGTTGATGCCATAACAACAAATACTAAAAACAGAATATAATAAATATTTAAGGGGGGTTCCAATACAAAGAAGTGATTTTTTATAAATAATGGTACGGAACCCTTCATACGCGAGTCCGACTCGCACTTGGCCGGTTTATTTTTTTTTGAAGTGGTGCCAGCGGTTTTGGTGTCAGAATTAATTTTACCATATCTTTTTTTTTTCAAATGCGAATTGTTTCGACCGATTGGTCGTCAGTTACTGCTGAAATTACATCATAGTACGTTTAAAATAATTTAGTCTTCTGTGCTTAAAACTTAATGGTTTGAAAGTTGAATGTTTCACATATAAAATACCTAATTGAGAGCGAAAAACTGCAGTAGCCCGGTCAAATTAGATATAAAATAGTGATTAAATAACAAAAACTCGGATCAAGCTGAACTGATAGAGACCTTGAGTACACCAACAGAAATAAAGTGCCAAAAATCCCCATCGATCCCATGTGTGCGGCTTTTACCCAATCTTGTCGACCGAAGTTTCTAAAAAACCCTTCTAAGACTCCTTTTTAGGGTTCCGTAGCCGAATGGCAAAAAACGGAACCCTTATAGATTCGTCATGTCTGTCTGTCTGTCTGTCTGTCTGTCTGTCTGTCTGTCTGTCTGTCCGTCTGTATGTCACAGCCACTTATTTCCGAAACTATAAGAACTATACTGTTGAAACTTGGTAAGTAGATGTATTCTGTAAACCGCATTAGGATTTTTACACAAAAATAGAAAAAAAAACAATAAATTAAGGGGGTCCCCATACTTAGAACTGAAAACCAAAAAAAAAAAATTCATCAAACCCATACGTGTGGGGTATCTATGGATAGGTCTTCAAAAATGATATTGATGTTTCTAACATCATTTTTTTCTAAACTGAATAGTTTGCGCTAGAGCCACTTCCAAAGTGGTAAAATGTGTGTCCCCCCCCCTCTAATTTCTAAAGTAAGAGGAGGAAAATTCTGAAAATATTTAAGATTGTAGAACGTAAAAAAAACTATCAACGAAAATTGGTTTTAATAAGATATGATGTTTAGTTTTTGAGATATGGGACTTTTTCATCAAACTGCAGCAGTAACTTTGTTTTTCATAAACATACTATGAAAAACAAATTTAGTTTTGCGGTTGTGTGGAAGTTTACTAACTAATACTACTAACTAATGAATGACAGTTCAAAATATTGTTATTATATTGTTTGGAGCTATGGAACCCTGTGTGCGAGTAAGACTCGCACTTGGCCGGTTTTATTTCATTAATGCGTTTATTCTTCATTTAGAGTGGCGCACTTAAATGTTTTAGTTTAGCGTTTAGATAAATAAATACGCAACAGATCTCAGAAAGGTTGAGAATCTCACATAGAATTAGAATCCTGAGATAGGATTAGGAAACTCAATAGCTCGCACCAGCTAACATACTTAAGAAAACTTAGGAGCTTTCGATTCTCAAGTTACTTATCCAAGAAGTGAAGTGAATCCTCTATCTCCAGTAACTGACTAGTGGATTTCTAAAGTCAAAATTGATACGGAGCGCGCGATCATCATTGCCACCGAATCCGTCATCGTTAGAACATCTGTCCCATCACTTTGTGCCTTACCTCCGACCAACGCCCATATCGACTGTACTTTGATTAAGTTATTATATTCATCGTCATAATGATGCTCTGTATGGTGTCGGACGTAAAGAATAGCACCATCCCATATCTTCCCGTGGGTATCGTAAGAGGCGAATAAGGGACTTGCCAGAGAATGGGCAGCAGCGTTCTCTGCGCTTTTGTGACAACGGTACTGCGATCGCCAACCCGCCTGCCAAGCGTGGCGATTATGGCAAAACCCCCCATGTTGTGTCAATGTGGCGAAACTTGGGGGAGGCCTATGTCCAGCAGTGGACGTCTTTTGGCTGAAAAAAGCCTAACCTCATCTTAACATAATTCGTAAGAGCTTTTAAGCGGTCTCCCCAGAGTAGCAGGAAGCCATCAAAGCCATTTCGGCTGTAGAGCATGCTACACCTTTTGTGGAGGATTTTTCGTTGGTTACAATTTTCAAGCTCGGAGAAGATACTTCAGCTTTTTTCTTGAGAGAAAATCTGATACTATTCAGTTAAGTTTTTGTTGTAACGTAACGTTAGTAAGAAGTTAAAAACATTAGCTTATAAAACGTTGTGGGTATACTAGCACATACCCAAAATACGAAAATCGTGTGACATCCGCCAAACCGCACTGGGCTCGCTTGGTGAATTATGGTTCAGTGCCTTTTAAAAGAGAGGAGCCCTAACACAGGCAGGTTTTGTCTTTTTGCATGTCAAGTGCCAGTTTTTAATTTGGTAGCTGTTAAGAAGAAACTTTCGTGATTGGTTTTTAGGATTCCGTTTTTGCCATTTGGCAAAGGAACCTTATAAAACCCTTAGAACCCTTATAGATTCGTCCTGTCCTTCTTTGTGTCCACTCGTATGTCAGATTCATTTTACTAAGAGTATTTTGGCACAACTTTGTTTGAAAGGATAGTAAGTATCTTATATGAATAACACAAAAGTGAAGTAAAATTATGAAAAAGGGTCCTTCATACACGTTACTGACGGTTGAAACATTAATATCTACGTCTATAACTGTATCAGGTCTTGCTCTTGCTCGATAAAAATAATATCGATATTCCTAAAATATATATAATTGTTTAAATGAATGGTGGATGAGATATTTGCTTTTGAAGCCGTAAAAATTGTGCCCCACCTGAAAATTTTAAAGTAACAGGAGGTATATTATATAAACAAATGTCAATTTTTTTAAAATAAAAAGATCTTCAACGACCATATGAATAAATTTGACATTTATTTTTTGAGATATGGGAATTTTTTTGTAAAACTGCAGTCATTTTTGAGCCTGTATAGTGACAGTTCTAAACCCGTTATAAACGAGTATGATGACCGTTCTACAGCCGTTATATAAACGGGAATGATATGTGAGTGGTGTTCCTCTAAAGTGAATCTGATTCCTGTAATTTTGTGAGTGGTGTTCCTCTAAAGTGAATCTGATTCCTGTAATTTTGTGAGTGGATTTGTTGGAATTGAATTATATCAACAACAGAACTAGCTTACGCCCGCATTAGAAACCATTAACAACAAGCAAAACTAAAAAGAAAAAATCCTCATTGTTTTCAACTTATCACCCTAAATAATCAAACGTCGACGAAAATATCCATGAAAAGCAAACGTTGTCGTCGTTTGATCCACTTCGGCTGAAAAGTTAATATTTTTATATAATTTTTGCTCTATTTTCTTGCAATTGAATTCGAAATTTTATTGCGTGATCTTTATCCGCACGACTGATTTTGTTGGAGATCGTCACACGCACGGAGATACGATCACAGACCGGTGAAATAATGTGTGATTTTAGTCCCTTTTATAAATCTCTTTGAAGTCGTTCCGAAAATAAACTCATGCCCAACTTAACAATGGGCTTTGTCAACAGAGTTATTAGTATTGATAAATAATATACACAACTTGTATAGTATACGGGTCAACGAAATTGATTTACTTTCGTTGAAAGATTCTGACATTAAAGATAAGATAGATAGATACACGTATTACTCTTTATTGCGCACTTGGCTCGTTGTAAAACCCCATTTTTAATTTAGTAAGGCGACACTAAGTAGTTTTAGTTGTCGCTATGGTGAAATTCTCTGCTCTGTGTGGTGTCGGACGTAAAGAATAGCACCATTCCATATCTTCCCGTGGGTGTCGTAAGAGGCGACTAAGGGATTTGCCAGAGAATGGGCAGCAGCGTTCTCTGTGCTTTTGTAACAACCGTACTGCGATCGCCAACCCGCCTGCCAAGCGTGGCGATTATGGCAACACCCCCCAAAATGTCAATTTGGCGACACTTGGCGGAGGCCTATGTCCAGCATTGGACGTCTTTTGGGCTGAAATGATGGTGAAATTATCCCACAGTCAAACCCACACAGTCCAATAATTTCCTATAAAGATATTTCATCTCAATCTAAATAGCCATAAGGGACAAACAAACTCACTTCTAAATTTATAATACGCTAGCTTCTGTTTGCGATTTTGTCTGCGAGAACCGGGATACTTCATAAAAAGTCATGGGTTATAAACTATCTGTTTGCCAAATTTTATACAAATCTGTTCGCCATATTTGCGAGTTTCACATCTAAATATAAGTAGGATTCATGTTTCAGGTAATTACTTTAATACGTTAATGGAAATGGTTCTATTTCGAGATGTTGATAAATCCTCGTTGTTGGGTTTTTCGATCAGAATGAACAATGGATTGAATGATGGATGGTTTGTTAATTAACCTGATAGCCCTGTTAGGGAAAGATTTCTTTGAAGTGGTTTCAATAATTTAATCTGTGTTTATCCTCTCATATTGAATACTTCAACATCAACTCAAATAACGCTTCTTGTTTCGCTAATTATTTAAAAACTCTTCGTTGTTATTTATCTATAAATTTCATACAACGCCAATTGCCGTTATGTGAAATTTTCCGAACAATTATCCTTTAAATTTACAGGATACTTATTTTCTTAAAAATGGTGTGTTGGCGCCTTATATACGCGTAGATAACCACGGGGAGGGCGCGGGGTCACGCGGTACCAATAACTCATAATTCATAATTATTTATACTTACACTTTTACAGGTCACAGCATGTAATGTTTCAAAACTAGATGGGGCCGGTGTTTCGTACCTGACTACTCTGAGAAGAAACAGCCGAAACAGACTCAACAGTCACTATCTTTTTTTAAATCAGTTGGTCAAGTTACACGAGGACCATGCATGTCTGATATGGTATAAAGTCCCAATCGAGTTCTTTAGAATTTGATCTTGTCCCCTCAGGACCAGAATAGACTCGACTGAGACTTTATGATGACAGTGTCAGTGTAATACCACAACAATCGAGTACTAGCCTATCCCCATGGCTTCGCACGCTTGCAGTTAGGTAATCATCCCATGGCATCATACTGCCGGGATGAAAAAATATCCTATGTGTTAATCTAGGTTATAAACTACCCGTTCGCAAATTTTATCCAAATCTGTTCTGTAGTTTTCGCATTAAAGAAAACATCATACAAACAAACATCCATACATCCTCACAAACATTCGCATTTATAAGGTAAAACCGTATAAAGAAATGCGCGGCGTAGCCCGCGTCTTTGATCTAAGTGGAAGAGCAAGCAGCATTGCTGTCGCATTCCGGGTTCGATACTGCGGGCACCCGCGACCTCCCAGGCAGCGGTTTTCTACGCGTATCTGAAGCGCCAACAGGTGTTACACAGAATTCATAATTTTGTCGATAAGCACTCTACCGTTAGAGTACCTGTCGCTAAAATTACGAATTCTATATTTATACCGGGGCCGTCCCCGGTATAAATATTTCCAGTAAAATTATTAATAATTTCATTTGCAATGCGAAAACGGTATAAACACGTTTGTTTGTCAAATGCTTTAAATTAGCCACTGAATTTGGTATGATTTCCTAGAATTTCACAGAAACGACAGTCATTATTACACACAAATCACAATGTTTTGTGTAATAAATTCATTAGTATTTCATACTTAAAAAACTCAACCAAAATACGTTTAAATACAACTTTATTCGCGGTTCATTCCAAAAGAACTGAAAGAGAGTAATCAAAAAATTATGTGGGTCGTTATTAAGCCTTAAAAGGCAATGAATTCCGTAACAACATCGTAATATGAAACAACCTGTAGAGTTTGGAGGGTTGAAAAGGCCGGGTGGTGAAAGTGTAGATGGGTGGCGTAGCCCGTAGCTGGGTCGCGTAGTACGTTGCTATGAGGCTACGAGGCTACGGAGCGTAGCGGGCACGAGACTCGAACGTGTTGCGAGCTACAAGTGTCTGCGAGTCACCTTTCGTTATGAACTGCTGGTATAATACAGTCACTTTTTTCTCGAATACAACAAGGCTGTTGTACTGTTTTAATCACGAAGTTGGTTTTAAAATTCTTGGAAGCAATTCTTGGAAGTGAAATTTTCAATTAAGAAGCTAATGCTAGATTGCTTTGTTGGTATTGGTTTAAATTATGTCAGTGAAAAAAGTAAATATAAATGTTTTGTTATTTAAAAACTTTTGCATCATATATTCATGTGAAAACTGTGGATTACAACCACCCAATTCATTTTAAAATTGTGATCATATCGTATCACCACACAACGAATAGGTATTTACAGAAAAAGCGCACCCTGTTTATATTGAAAATCAGCACATATTGTATTATTGTATGCCACACATTCCAAATTGATTTGCATTTACGTTTTAAAAGCTTAAATAACAGAATTAAACAATTAAATGATTAAACAACAAAAATTTATACCCACACACTTACCACTTTTGTTTGTATCGACAACACGTTACAAAACCTTTTATTTTAGTGGGATCGCGAACATCCACCGAGCTATATAATATATTCGTAGAATTTGGGGTATTATGAGTTTGTGTAGAAGGTGAAAGTAGGCCCGACCACTCCCCGACAGTGCCCGAGTGTAGCCGACAGGCCCCGACAGACTCGACCCGTTAAGGCCTCCTCCCATCGACCTCGGGGACATTTGAGGGTCGGTGCCGACCGAGTTGAGTATCCTGTGCCTCCTGTTGATCTTGTGTTCTGTAAAACGTTATAATAACATTGGCAACACGTGTGCTGTGGAAACTCAGTTTAGACACAAAGGCCTTAACATAGTTGAATAAATAGTAGACTTACCGCATAGCCGAAACTCATCTTAGGTTTTTACTGAGTTTTATGAAATCGCGTGTTTTAAATTAAGATTTTTATTACCGTTCTTTAGTAGGTACTTCGTACTCATCTAAATCCAACGTTGAGCAACGCCAAAGGCATGGTCGCGTTTATAAATTCTATGCATGATATTTATTCATAGAATGATGGATAAGCTTCTTCTATGCTTTTATATGGACTCAAATGATATCAGACTAGTACTTTGATGACCTAAAGGAATTAATATGTTCTTAAATAACGTTCCTGTAGATTATGCAATACTGTCAATGAAAGACAAATCGAAATTGGTCTGTGACTACAAAACCGCTTTTGTTTAGGTAATTTATGAATAACAGTATCTATAGATCAAGTTAATTAGTAACAGTAATCTCGTACGCAGGTCGACCAACCAAGCCATACAAAACCAGTATTAAACGGATCTGTTATTGTATTATAAATCTATACGAAGCTAGTCCATGTGATACTAGAAATGTATATAAAATACATCGTTCCATGTTTACGTATTCCAGACAACATTTCTACGTTACAGTTAAAATCTTTGGTTTAACAACATAAATGTGTACTTGAATCTCAGCGGAGATAAGAACGAAATAATTATGTAGAGCTGAGATAGCTGGTTCTTACCGCGCGTGTGTTGTGCAGTAACAGCGGACATAACGCCCCGTCCAAGACCTTAGGCGATGCGACTTGCGTCAACCAAAACGCGCGTGTTACGCTCTGGTGACAATTACTCGTGACATATTCCAATCAACTTCTTCCTTTGTTTATCTGCGGCTGTCGCAAGACGCGTGGCTGTGGACTAGCAGTAAGTAATTAGTCTTCCTCTCGAATCGAATCGAATTTATGGAAAAACATCGGTGATGCAATAAAGGCGTTGTCCCACGTGCCAACGTGACTTCGGTGGTTTGACGAGGCACCCGAGAGAACAACTCATTAATGAGCACTTGTTCCCCTGACTCCCCTATTAAGGGCTTAACGCCCCTTAACTGAATCGTTCAACCATTTTTA
Organism: Cerastis rubricosa; assembly: GCA_949152445.1. Taxonomy (NCBI): domain Eukaryota; kingdom Metazoa; phylum Arthropoda; class Insecta; order Lepidoptera; family Noctuidae; genus Cerastis; species Cerastis rubricosa. Next base: position 15,172,989 of record OX424523.1, on the reverse strand, counting down.
CCCGCCAAGCGAAACCTTTCATACCAAATAAAACGCCAAGCTCTTTATTGTTCCTTTATGACGCCGTTTACGACTTTCAAGTGTAGTTTGGTTTTGTTTCTGTGTGCACAATAGAGGCCATAACTTGTTATTATAATAGAAAAACGTTTGATTGAAAACGATAAGTTGATATAACAATACCGCTTGAAGAGCTTTTCGACTCATTGTTTTATTCCGTTTATAGGTCGTCTAAACTAATATTATAAAGAAGAAAGATTTGATTGTTTGTTTGTTTGCATTGAATAGGCTCCGAAACCACTGACCCGATTTGAAAGAAAAATCACTGTTGGGAAGCTACACTATCCGCGGATGACATAGGATATATTAGATTTAAAAAACAAATAGGGATCCTTACTAAAACTCCAATAACCTAACCGAAGGTGTACAAAAATTACCTAAAATATTCTTTAAATTGCGTTCGTTGCGAAAACTATTGATGATAGAATAAAATAATGTACTACGACTTTACAGAACACATAATTATTTACAAAAAGTATCGCGACAGTATGTCTAACTATTATAGTTATTCCACAATAAGTGTTCCTTTATTTAAAAAAAAAATTATAATGCCGCCGCTAGAAAAGGCTCTGTATTTGTATCTTGGTATTAATTTTGATCAAAATAAATTGCTTCATATTCAAGACTGCTTCATTACCTTTAAATAACTTGTGGAATTATTCAATTCGGACATTCCATTCGAAATATATGAAGAGTTTAAAAAATGTAAGGATTAGAAAAAAGTTGCGGGGTCGCCGCTCACCCTGCTCAGCTGGCTAGCTAGGCAGCACCTTATGCGATGTAGGTGTCACTGGGGTACGAGCCGTACGGGAGGGGAATATTCAAACTTTCTTTATAATTTTCTTTTCTTAGTAACCTGACGCAAATTTAAGGGTTTGTGTGTGCGTATTGTAATATTTTAATTTTGAATTTTTTGTTAAATACCCGTGCGAAGCCGGGGCGGGCTGCTAGTATTATATATTGCAGATTGGCAGAAAATCTTTGACGATATCATATACATAATACGTGTATAATCCTTCGATTTCTGAGTAGGCTTAAATGAGTTGGGCTGCTTGTTGTTGGGTTGGCTACACGATTAAAGCGACACACAAGTATACATACTGGGCAGGTCCGCTCAAATCTGAGTACTCAAGACCATCTCAGACGCTAATCTACATGGTCCTTAACATGATGTGACCGAAACAATGTCTATACTTTTTAAAAGACTTTGCTTTTTGCTTGACTTTGGATTTTGCTGTTTCTTTTCAGAGTAGTAAGATAACGCACACAGACCATCTAGTTCAAATAAATTATTTATAACATGTAAAAATTTTTGTACAAATCCAAATAGAGAAAAAGAAACACATAATATCATATTATATGATAACATAATATCATACCAATACAAAAACAAAATTGGTTACATGCCATGTGTGGTTAATTATGAAAAATAAAACCACTAATTAAAAATGTTCGTTCGTTCATTGCTCAATTGCCGTGATGACCCAGTTCCCTTCCCGGGCTGTTACACAAAGTATATTACACACATGAAAAACAATTTATTATACAAATTGACAGCCTGGTGAACTCCCGGGATAAACCAATGATACAAAATCCTTTTAAATTATTATAAATATTTATCTATGAGTATGTCAAAATTTTATTTATCGAAAAAAAAACTTATCTTGTGATTTTTTATATCATCATCTGCCTAGCCTTTTCCCAAACTTGTTTGGGGTCGGCTTCCAGTCTAACCGGATGCAGCTTAGTACCAGTATTTTACATGAAGCGACTGCATATCTGACCTCCACAACCCAGTAACTGGGTACAACGATACCCCTTAGGAAGACTGGATGTCACACTTTTGGCTTCTGAATACTCGTAACGACTGCCAAAGATCTACAAATAACAGTCAACGGCTTAACGTGCTTTCCGAGGCACGGAGGAAACTCGGTATGTAATTATGGTCATCCATCCACGGACCAAACTCGGCAAGCACGGCTTAACCTTAAAGATTGACCCGTGCGGCTGTTATTTTTTAGCCACGAGCTATGATTTTTTATATGACTGATGTAAAAGTTAATCCCTATTTCATATGTCATTGATGTATTATTTACATTAAAAAAACCTCAACCAATAATAATCGGTTACTGGTAAATGGTGTGAAGGTTGCATAGTAAAAGTGCCTATAAAACTCAGTCCATTTATGGGATTAAAGTATTTAATAAATTATTAACATGCCCCTGACCTTATCCCAATTTATTAGTGATCAGCAACGTGTATTTATGTACGTTGTTCACCACAAATATTAAATATTTAAATACTTAATGTAAATACAAACAGTTGGATTACGTTAAACATTGGCATTGGTTACACAAATATTAAAATATCGTACCACTTATTTAATATTTTTAACAGAGAAAAGTAAGCATTACATGCCCAGAAAAAAAAATACGTGTTAAAAAAGCTAATAACTAAATTCAAACTTAGTCAACTCCAACCTCATTTTCATTTACCGACTCGAGCATGTAGAAAAACAACCAATAAAAAAGCAATGTTAAAAATAATCACATACCTAATATCAAAACGTGTTTTTACTGCCAGTTCACTACCATTTAACGTCTAACTGACCCGAGGTATGTGTAAAAATTCGAACATCAGTTTATCCAACTTAATAACGCTTGCTGTAAAATTACTACTGTGAAAAAACAGTGTCCATAGAACTGAAAAAGCGAAAAAAGAGAGGTAAACTTTAATGAGATCGTTCGCATTGTGCAATGGATGTTTATGTCATCTCGAAAACTATTCCCGACTTCAAAGCTCTTATGAGGTCCCTCTTCGCATGCCTAACAGAAATCGTTCAAATGCCTTAGTTGTTTCGTATCTAATAATAATGAGTCTTTGCTTATCTCGAGGGAAAGTTGACCGACTGTCTACTCGAAATGGTCACGTAGTGATCTGCTAACAAATTGGATTCTTATTACGTTGGTTCAAGGTTGACTTTACCTTGATCCTGCAGTTATAAAGGTCCGTAAAGGTCCACTGATGAGCATAGGTGTTTCATTGACCACTTCGGTCCAATGAGCGAACCTTTATTGCTTTTGAATTAAGTACCCTTTGTTATTATTTTGGAAGCTGTATAATGTTTTAGTTTGGTGATTCATATTAAGCCACTAGCAAGCCGCCCATGCTTCGCACACGTTCCGAACTGGAACCTGGCCAGAAACAACCATACACATTATTCACAAACGATGGTTTCGGAGACTAGCTTGTACAAACATATTCACACGTGATTTTATATATAAAGATGAGTTTTATACATTAAGATTATCAACAACTCCACAATTCAAGAAAAATGTGCTTTCAATATACTTAACTCACATGTTTCGGTATACTTATTATGTAGTACCTATTTCTTCTATTATAATATGTCTAGTTTACAAAAAATACTTTTCTACCTTCCCCTCCCCATCGGACTTAAAAAAATAACATTAACGTATTTCTCAATGCAAATTACATACGTCATGTTAATCCCCAAAATGAAAAGTAACATCCCAAATAGTTATCTCTGAAAGCTCATCTACGAGACTTAAATTAGAAATTTTAGTGACAATAATTAAAATGAGAGAATTAGAAAGTAATTGAGAAAGTAATTAATTCCTAAGCAAATTGATTCAATTTAAAAAGTTAGAAATCTAGATGATTTAGAAATTATTTGGACTTCTGTGATTAAAAATGGAGAGTAATTATTTTGTTAAAATACTGTGTACACAAGCTGTGCGAGCTTTGAGTAATGGAGATCAGCAGTGGCCCAGTGGTGGCAGCCCCGTCTTACAAGCAGTAAGCCGTGGGTTCAAAATTGCAAGGGCCCGCGTGGTGGATTACAGCCACTCCCTCTCATTGAGAGGAGGCCTATGTCCCAGCTGTGGGACCATTATAGGCTGATGATGATGATGATGACTGTGTACACTGGCGCAGTGTTATTCAATGGCAAAAAAATTTAAGCCTTATATGAGGGTTACTAACACCTTGTCTGACCTAGAAATCACAGGCTGGTCCTAACGCTCAGTAGTCAGTCGAATTTCCTTTCATATTGTCTTAAACCTCCAACCAAGAGTACAAATAAGCCTAAAGTGTAGACTTCTTTGAAACTAACAGGAACTTGCTGTTATAAAATCTAATCACACCGGAGTGGTGAAATAGTCCAATACAATAAATTTTTATGACCCTCACACACTTTCAAAGTGCTCGTAACTATAAACGAGAGTGAATTTTCACTGCATCGATGTTATTTTAAGTTAAGTGCTTTCAAGTGACGTTTATTGGGTGATTTTCACCCGCCGGCTCGGTAACGGTAACGGCACGGCGACGGCACGGCGGCGGCACGGAAAACAGAACAAAAATTTATGAAGTTTGGACCATCGTCGTCGTCTCCGGAAAGCATAAAAATGCATAACAATAAGGTTTAGGCAGAAGTGTACCACAAGATACCTGTATTTCTTTAGTAATGTTTAAGTCTCTTGTAAAATCCCTTGCCGAGCCGACTGACATCTAAACTCCGTGGCTGGTACTGAGTAACTTCTGGTGGAAAAACCCAAAAACACTGACAGATCTAGAGTCCAAACCAAGACCTCAGCAGTAGTGTAAAATAGCATGCATATCATTTAGCCTTTATATTAGCCATACCTACGCTATAACCCTGTCATTGCCGTGCCGTTACGACAACTTTTAATCGCCCAAGTCTTTTTTTTACAAGAAGTAGAAAAAAAAAAGGTAAACTTAAGTAAGTAAGTAAACTTAAGCTGTAAAAGTTACAAACCAAACATTTTTTCAGAGGATTGACACAAAGTGACAATCATTCGCAATAAAAAGGACGGTGAAATGAAAAAATTATAGAATATATACAAAATACAGAATTTTTGATGTCAAAAAGTGCTGTGGAAACACGAAAGTACACTAATTATCCATAAGCTCTATCATGGCTCAAAAGTATCAAAACATTCAAAATTTGAAAACTATAAAATAAATAGCGAATAACATTGTTAGAGTAGTACAGTTGACATAGTTTGGCTGCTACTGCAACAGTCCAAATACCTTCAAATAATTTATTATGAACAAAGCGTTTTATTCAAAATCCACACAAATCTGCCATTGTCAAAAATTAAAAACCTTACTGGGAAAACTAAATGTTGCAAAACGTTTCAAAATATCGCTCGCCCGCACTCTGTGGCAGCGCAAAAGTATTTGCTTAGTTTCTTAATTGTAAAGTACCTACATTGTTGTAGGGATGTACTTAGCTACCTAAATGCTGTAAGTACCTCATAATTTGCGGAGCAAGCAAGCTTTGTGTTTTGCTACACGGAAGTGTTTGCAGACCGACGATCTGTGTTGGAGTTTCCCTGACGCTGGAACGCATTTAAATAATCAGTAAGTGCCACAACTCACTCGGGACACAGTGGCGGCAGGCCTTATGAATTTATAACGTTGTTTTCAAAACATTTTTAGAACTATGTTGAAGTTAGCTTTAGTGTTGCTGTATATTCATGTACCTTTATTTATTTTTTTTATTCTCATGTTAATCATAGGTTAGTTATTTATTATGATTGTAAATGCTCCACGCGTATCTAGGAGGAGCTAAGGAATTTCCAACGCCATTGAATTTACTTTATCATACAAACTCTAAGGCAGTAATTAAACGACTTGTTGTTGTTCTAGACCGCGCTTGCACATTCTTATTTGAAAAAAAAAAGTTTCTAAATCAACCTACGAATTGCACCAACTCCGTACGATTTCAAACTGCTCATAAAGAATATTCCAAAGTGAAAAATAAATATATTTTGACCATGTACAACCAATTCCCTAAATGATGGCAACAACAGCATCAAAATATATATTGTGTACTTCACCCGTACATAGAGCTAATACTGACAGTCGAGAAAAATTGCTTTCTTTTGCACAATTAAGATACGGTTGTCATTAAAAATGCTCTTCTCAGTGTTTGTTGTCTTTGGGCTGCGCTGAGTGGTAGACTTCCGAGGCTTTTAATAACCTAGAACAAGACTCTCCTAATTCAATTAGCATTATTGTATTGTGTGGTCGCAAGTATTAGCATGACAAAGGGAACAGTTTGATCTGTAAGGACCAGCAATGCTCTGGCCTAGCAAGTTTCTAAGGCAAACTCAGCTTAACCTTGGTTTATCAATTCGACTCCAGTGTTTCAGTAATATAACACTGATAATAATTAATGACTGTATCTTTAGTAGTAGTATCTTAGTTAGTCTTAGTATCAACAAAAAATGAGATTGACTTCATCATGTCAAGCAAGAAGCAAATGTTCAATGATGTCTCTGTGATCAATCCTGTGAAAACTGGGAGCGATCACCGCATGGTAAGATGCACATTGAACATTAATATTAAGCTTGAAAGGTCTCGACTGATGAAGTCTACGTTCCGACCAGCACAAATCCAGATCTAAAACTCCGAGGGCTTTCAGCTTGAACTCCAGAATCGTTTCGAATACCTAGGAAGCTTAGTAGACTGTCCATACGACAGGGCCTAAGTTCTTCAAGACACGTCGTGCACAGAAAAACAAAATACGCTCTGATCATACTCTCAAGCTCATGAAGGAACGACGTGAGATGATCCTGCAGTTTTCAGACGAGGCGTGGAAATACCGGCAGCTCAATAGACGGATCTTTAAATCCTTGAAGAGCGACATCCGCCGCTTTAATACCGAGCCGAAGCTCCAAGGTTTGGGCAAAGCCAGCTCACGATACTGAAGACCAACGATGGAAGGATCGTATCCACCAAACCGGAGCTGCTGAGGGAGATCGAGAGATTCTATAGGCAGTTGTTCACGTAAATCAGTAATCCCGTTGGAAATCTAGCGAATGACCCAGGAGCTAGACTGACGCAAACTAAACCGAAGACATCCTGGACATCAGCCTGTACGAGATTAGGATGGCTCTGAAACAGCTTGAAAACAAGAAGGCACCGGGTGACGATGGAATTACAGCAGAACTTCTGAATGTGGTTGGAAAACCGGTGCTTAAGGCCCTCCAGACGCTGTTTGATTCCGTCATACTCGAGGGGGAAACGCCACAGGCATTGTGCAGGGGGTGGTACTCATCTTCAAAAAGGTCGACAATGCCCAGTTGAAGAACTATAGGCCCATCTCACTTCTAAGCCATGTCTACAAGTGGTTTTCAAGAGTCATCACGAATCGACTCGCGCGCTGGTTTGACGATTTTCAGCCTCCCGAACAAGCTGGATTCCGAAAAGTCTTTAGCACCGTAGGCCACATATAGACATACGCTGCGACAGGTTATACAAAAGACCGAAGAGTACAACCTGACTCTCTGTTTAGCGTTTATGGACTACGAGAAAGCCTTCGATTTGATCGAGACTTGGGCTGTACTGCAGTCTCTCCAACGGTACCAAATTGACTATCGAGTTATTGAAGTGTTTGTACAAAAACGCCACCATATCAGTCCTACTTCAGGACCAGACCTCGGAACCTTTCCTTCTGCAGCGAGGTGTGAGACAGGGAGACGTCATATCTCCGAAACTGTCCACCGCTGCACTGGACGATGTCTTCAAAGTTCTGGACTGGAGAGTACATCTCTAACCTTCGATTTGCCGAAGATATAGTGTTCATGGCTGAGACCATGGAATACCTCAGTAAAATGCTCGATGACCTCAGTACAGCTTCCGAAAAAGTGGGTCTTAAAATCAACATGAACAAAACCAAAGCCATGTTGAATGCCCATGAACACCCAATCCTATCAATATCGGAGACTCTACAATCGAAGTAGTAGACGATTATGTCTACCGAGGACAAACGGTCCAGTTAGGTAGGTCTAACTTTGAGAAAGAGGTCATTCGTCGAATCCGACTCGGCTGGGCAGCGTTCGGGAAGTTGCGTGGTATCTTCTCGTCCAACTTACCGCAGTGTCTCAAGACGAAAGTCTATGGCCAGTGTGTGTTGCCTGTGATAACATACGGGACCGAAACATGGCCGCTCACAATGGGCCTCATCAGAAGGCTTAAAGTCACCCAAAGGGCAATGGAGAGGGCTATGCTCGGAGTTTACTTGCGTGAAACAGAAATGAGGACATCCGCATGAGAACCAAGGTTACCGACGTAATCCCAAGAATTGCCTAGCTTAAGATGCAGTAGGCAAGGCACATTGCTCGCAGAACGGATGGGCGATGGAGCTGAAACGTTCTGGAATGGCGACCGCGAACTGGAAGACGATGCGTTGGAAGGCTTCCCAGGTGGACGGAAGACCTGGTGGAGGTTGTCGCGATCCGAGTCGCTGGATGCGAGTCGCACAGGTCAGTCAATGTGGCGACATTTGGGTGAGGCCTATGTCCAGCAGTGGACGTCTTTCGGCTGAAATGATGACGATGATCTTTAATAGAATTATTCTCTAAATGTGTAACGTTAGCAAATCTGATAATTTAACGTTTTAGATTTTATTAACGTTGAATGTATGGATGCTTAATATATTATTTTGGTATTCACTCATGATAATTATGGTTCGATAAGGTATTTTGTGAAAATAAATTCTTTCGTTGGCAAATATTTGAATAGTATAGGTACATAATATTTCAATGTAGGTACACATTGAAATATAGCCAGCTTTTTAGGATGAGGCTCATATATTTACCTCTCTTTCGACAAAATTTTTTCAGTAAAAAATATTTCTTTGTGGTCTGAAAATGGGATAAATATTGGGCTCTAAAATAGTTATTTTGTGAAATTCGTAAGTATGTTTATATGGATAAATACTTACTTATACTTGCGTGACAGACACTCGCGCGACTGGACACTGGCGCGACTCAATGGCTTCATGGGTGTCGTTTTCGGTCTGAAAATGGGATAAATTTTGGGCTCTAAAATGATTATTTTGCGAAATTCATAAGTATGTTTAGAATAAATCTAGACAACCCGTGAGCGCTAAGACTCATTCTCGCAATAGTTGAAAGGATTTGGATAAAAGGCATACAGGTAGCATGACCTAGATTGATACGGGTCACAGAAAACTTACAACCAAGAAGAAATGCTTGTAGTTTAATTTGCGGCATTTACGCGAGTGAAGCCGGCAAAAGCTAGCAGTCACTGAGTCAATTTATTTAGTTTTTTATAGTTTGTTAGAGGTTTTGAGGACACTACAAACGGATTACATAAGCGATAAAAATTAACTATAGCAAACAATCGTTATTGGTTTTCGAATGGAGACACGCGTGTGCGTCACCGAGACCTAAACAGTAGGTGTGCCTGGAGTCGAATTCCTACTTTGCATAGAACGAGAAAATTGAGAAAAAAAAACGTTTTTCCTGACCAAGTTAGACGACGCAATGTTTTTCTCAATAGGCAAAAAGCTGTTGTGAATAGTCTAGTCTACAAGAGGTCTAAATTTCGTTCCAGGAAATAACAGTGGCTAGACTAACACGAGACGTTTCATTCTCGCTTGTAATTTAATAACTTGTTGAAGTTGTGAATGTCGTCCCCCACATGGAACCTCTGAGAAGTTTAGGCTGTTTTTCAAGGGCATTCGACAATCCAAGTACTCACACATACAAAAATCAAATAAAAATTTAAAACAAAACGTGCACAAACTATTTTGATACATAAAATAACTTACTAAAACGTATTGCTCTTGATACCCACCGCGTCAAACAGTATCGAAGTGCTATCAAAAAGCTTGTAGTTTATAATAAAGTTCCGGTGACGTATAGGTAGGTATTTCAAACGATCGGCTTCTACTTTGGGTTATACCGTTAGGTATTAGCACTTCAATTTGATACGATGTCGCTGCGCTACACAGATGGTTATTTTAATGCCTCGCTTCCACACGCTTTGTTCTGGAACAGAGATTAATCGCCAGGCCACTACCTACAGACACCAAGTGACACGTGCGTGCGTTGCGACTGTGGAGAAAACAAATGGAATAATTTGTTTAGAGCTGCGACGCGACGCAACGTTTCTCAGGCAAAAAACAAATTAAACACGCGCGCGTCGCTTTATGCAAGCCGCGTTACCCGAGGTCGTGAATGGAGCATAGGGATTCGTATACAGCACTTTATGTTTAAACTAGTTAAGTAAAAGGTGTTATAGTTCAAAGTTTGGGAGCTAACTACAAGAATTACTGTTACCTACTTTTGTCTGCTTCACCGTTGCGAATACTTGGTACATAATAAAGGCATGTTAGTATACCAGACGGGCTTTTAGTGGTACTTATAACTTGTTAGTCATAACAAATTAGATATATACCTACTTCGTGGTTGTTTCGGAAATAGATGAAAAAATAAACGACTTTCGACAACAATAGTAAATACAGCCGACCGCGCCACGATGGTAACACTTTGATCTTGAGCAATTCAGAGTTTTAATGGAATAGGAGACCCAGTTTCTCGCTTTATTACTCTGATGTGCGGCCTACTGTGATTTTACATATATTATCTACATTTATAAATACAAATAAATTGCATACAATTGAATGAATGACGGGGTATTACTAAACTTGAGGACCGTTCGACCGTTTTTAGGCAATGTTTGTATGACACATGCCAATCCCAATTTGTCGAATCCAGTTCGAGGTGAATTTGATGGCGATAGCTATGTGCAAGTAGATCAGATACATAATAAAAATTTTGAATTGGAAACGTGTTTCGTGCTTTTGTAGACCTAAAGGTTTACTTAGAAAATGAGGCAATAATAAGCTATTTTTAAAAAAAGCTATAAGGCAAGATGATGTTTATTACATCATCTTCACATTGAACTTCAGAAGCACGGAATACGACGTTCTTTCTAGGAAACCCACTTGACAATAATCTCTGTTGCTTTGAAGCTTTTTTTTTAAATGTTATGTAGTAGTTTTAGTCCGCAGATTCTGCCGTGTGATAGTTGGAAAATATCAATGCTTTGAAATGTAGTACCGCGGTAAAAATTTCGTTTCGAAGAAGCCCGAATAAATATAACTTGAAACGTAACTTGCATTTAATTAATTATTGGATTAGCTAAATCCAAGTTACGACCCAAGTTATCTTCTAAACGTGTGTGAACTTCCATAGAAATTCCTGTTAAGATGTTCAAAAGTAACAAACGACTACTTTCACATTTATGAAGTCCGAATAAGTATACTTGCCATTAATAAATTGAAAATAGCTTGTAATAGACATTCCTGGCAAGTGAAGTGGTTATTATGTTAACAATGGTTTATTATATTATCTCTCGCCATGTCTCTGTATATTCCCCGGACGCGTCGTAAAGGCTCTCATTATCCTATAACTAGGTTGCTTTTGGTCACATGAGTTAATTAGTTAGTTAGTTAATAAATTACTCTCTTCGATCTAGTCTGGTTGAGTGAGGCGAGTGACTTGTTAGAATAGCAAGGACACCAACAACATACACATACGGCTTGATTCCCAGGTCGGCTGAAGCCTATTAATCTTGCCATCAGAAATTGGTTAGCCACCCCGGGGACTAGAGAGTATGCTGGCTTAGATAAATTAACATTCCATCAGCGATATCGACGGTGGAACGTCAGCGATGTAGAAAACTGACAAAAAGTAACAACGAGCTTAATTGTGTCAATCCTTTTGAACGTCGTTGCAGACATAGGAAACGAGTTAAGACAATAGATTTAAAAGTGTTTTGATTTTTAACACCCCTAACACCCTTGCCTTCATGAAATAGACAAAGCTCAGACTGTATCTAAGATTCAACTAAAACAGCACGATACCTTTGAGCAACAGATTGACGTTCTATCTCCTGCTAATATATTTACACAAAGGGAAATGATGTGATTAAAAGGTATAGATAACATCGACGTCTTGTGCCATCACGGCCAAGCTTACCGTATTAATCTCTTCACGACAGGAACAATACTGTTTTCATTAGACACTAGTGTCAATAATTAATTGCTTAAGTAACTTCGGAAATGTAATACCGAAGCTCGTTAATATCTTGTTTGCGTAACACATTTGCATTGGCAATGCCGTTCATTGCAATATCTATAATATAGAATTAAAAATTCAAAGAGTATACATAAAATTGAAAATCGTGACTGACTGACTGAGATATAAGAAAGAAAGAAAGAAATATTTATTTGTCGGAAGGACATGACGTGCATACAAAATTAACAAAAATAAAACAATGAACATAGGTACAAAGCAAGAAACAAAAATAAAAGTACAAATGGGACGGACCAAAAAGGTTTACGGCTAGCACGTCGTGACAGCGACAAGCAGGTTACCACTCAGCATGATGCTATGCCATCGGGGGACCCACAGCACAGCGCTGATTTTCAGTTGTCACCTGTGACGTAACGTACGGAAGCCAAGATAGCATAAATATTTGATAACATAAATAAGAAAATAAAATAGACAGTACTAGGGTTATTAAATCAAACAAAACTACAAAAATATATAAATGAAATAAAATAAAACTAAATATATATATATATATATATATATATGTATGTATAAAAGTAAGTGTGCCAGCTGAACAAAATAAACACTAATATTTTATAAGTGTAACGCCAGTGATATATAAAAAAAAAGAAAACTGAAGAAAAGAAAGAGAAAATGGGAAGTGACGCGGGGATCTTGCGCGGCAAAAACTTCCGAGTGCGCGGGGGCATGTGAGCGGGGTAGCCATGGTGACCTTGGACATTTGGTTTCGGGCCACCTCAATAGCGTGAGCAGCAAGTGGTTATTATAATTACAGTCATTACAAATGTAGAAAAATAATTTAATACATTAAAATCTCGTATCACAGTATTTGCTATCGAACTCCTCCGAAACGTCTTGACCTATTTTGATGAATTTATTTTTGTATAATTCGTAGGTCTAACTTTTTCTCTTACACATCCACTTCAAAATTTCCACGCGAGCGAAGTCACGGGCAACAGCTAGTTTTTATATAAATGTGGACGAAAAAAATTGGATGAATGAAAAAGAACACGGACCTTCGACTCATACTGATAGACATAGCTCGCTTTAATTAGATTTCCAGGTTCCCACCTCGTAATGCAATTTTTAATTAACTTGGAGCTTTCGCCGGTCGGCCTTGGGTAGTAGGTAAGATTTTATTTAATGAGCTTTTAGGCTGTGGGTAGCGATTTCGTGCCAAAGCAGTAGGATGACTTTAGGCAAACCAATACTCGTACCTAAAAGCATGGTCGTAAAGTAGTAGTTAAACTTTTAGCAAGATTTCAGTTTGATAAATTTACTTCCAAGTTCGAAGATATAAGCCTAAATATGAAAATAAGCATGCAGAAAAACACTAGAAATTAAGGAAAAAACAAAATTTTATTCAATAACTGATAATTGTTAAAAGTTTTATCGAAAAACGTAATTATTGTATCGAATTGGACGTGCTCTCGCTATGGATGTGGGTTGGCTACTGCCCGCCTCGCTACCGCGACCGTCGGCGCAGGCGAGGTTCATGCCCGGTTTCCATCAAAACCGGAAACAAGCGGCACAGAGAGGAGACGTGTGTGTATAGAACAATTACATTGGTTAACATTCAAATCACGTCTCTAGTCTCTCCTGTGAATGGTCGCGTCTTACACATCTCCTCACCATTCTGCTTGTCCCTGCTTTGATAGACTAGGCCTCAAACTTGGCTCCGTCGACTTCAACAAAATGGGTTTCCTATCGTAATGTAGCCAAAGTTGTTTTTTAGAACTGGGTGTTTTATTATTGCGGCCCACGGCTCACTTCGTCAGATATTTCAAGCCTCAGCTACATACAGATCGTACTGTTTTATTTCAGTGGGCTATTGTTGTGTCAGATTTGATTCTGTGTTCGTCGTACTAGTATTATGAAATGAACAACGTTTAATGTTCAATATCTCAGAATGGATAGATAACCTTCAGCCACTCGTAACAAGTACATGTGAAGAACAATCATTTCAGGGACACGTGTCTTCGAACCACCGTACACCGTAAGTGGAACTAAAGTGACATTGAAGGTCGTCAGTGTCCTCGGTAGCAATACCCCAGAGTATTGATACTCGTGCAGGCTATTCGCAGCGCTCATTTAAATAGCATCCAACTCCACGAGCGGATACCTACTTTTTATCACTTCAAACACACTGGCAGCTGACATTACGACCACTTCGTTAACCGACTATTTAAGAAGGAGGAAGATATAATTATATTCCACTAGTATTTTTTCTTTCATGTTTTTCCACTGATTTCTCCGTGATTATGGGTCCGATTTAAGTGTTTTATTTTTCATGTGCAAAGCTGGAAGCTTGACAAAGATTTGTGTTCGAAAACCATCGACTACCAAAAGTAGATAGTTTCAGTTATAGTAAATAGGTAGTTTCCACTTTTCAGTGGTTTTTAGGAAGTCCTTCGACCTGATAGTAAATTTTGTTTTTAAATTTTATGTACTTAATCTTTACATGTAATTCTGATAATTACTAATAAATTAACTAAACCACAAAAACATTACTTGTACAATATCATTAGAAAAACCGGCCAAGTGCGAGTCAGACTCGCACAGAGTTCCGTAGCACCAAACAATATACATAATAACAATATTTTCAACGCCCATTCATATATAAATTCACACATAACACGCAACAGCAAACTAAATTCGTTTTTGATAGTATGTTGAGTAGAACAATGTTACTGCTGCAGTTTGACGAAAAAGACCTGTATCTCAGAACTTATTCATACCAATTTTCGTTAATATTTTTTTTACGTTCTACAAACCGTTACGTTACGTTATATTTTCATAATTTTAATCTTGTTTCTTTAAAAATTAGAGGGGCAAGGACACATTTTTTACGGCTTTAGAAGAAAATAATCAACCATTGATTTAAGAAAAAAATTGTTTTGAGTAACTCGATATAATTTTTTAAGAGCTGTCGATAGACACCTCACACATTAATGTACATTGTTTTTTTTTTCAACCCTCAGTACATAGTACATGAATGGTGTGGTGAGCTCTATTTTTATTTTTTTTACTATTTCCCATTACTATTGTTTAACAGTTCATAGAAGAAACCTACTCTCCTGCTCCGTGTAGTGCCACCAATCTTGGAGTAAAACGACTGTGTCATACGGACGGACAGACAGACGGACAGGGCGAATCTATAATGTTTCTGTTTACGCCGTTTCGCTACGGAACCCTACAAAGCAGCCTTTTACCTTTTCGGCAATCTAACTTTTAAACCCCAAAACTTGACTAACACAACATTTAACTTGTATGTTTTACCCCCGTGTGTCCACGAATTTCCAACTTTCTGTCAAGTAGGTAAAGGCAAAGGTAGAGTCAGGTAGTTACCTACACGAAACATTCCCTAGATACAGTAACACTCCAAAGGGCAAAGAAAGTAAAAACGAAGTTTACTAAAGGCGGCACTGAAAAAGTTTGCTGATTTATTACAATCTAGGCTCCTTTTATCATAATATCTAATGAAGTATTCATTTATCTGACGAGGAATTCTTACCCTAGTAGTTCCGAACAAAATTCTATTCTCCCCAGTATATCTCTCGTTACGACCTGGGCGCCAGTAAAACCTTGGATGTAAAAACTTTTGATATAAACAGTAACGACTTAAGCAAAAGAAATTGTCGTAATTTGTTTCTTAATTATGCAATTTATTTACTTTGGTTCTTAATGAGAAAACGGTGCAAACAAATAAACTGAATGTTAAAATTATGTAATATTCGGGTCCGTCTATTTAATACACAGATCATACGAAAGTAACTTTATTGAAGCAAAACTTCTTATGCGACTTCCAACAAGGTTGCGTTAAACGTTTAACGCTACCATGGAGGGGGTATGAAAGCACTGTTGCGTTAAGTTTCACTTCTTCCGCGCGGAGGGACTCCACGCACGGTTTTTTTTTAAGTACCGTGTCCAGCGTTTAGTTTCATAATTATTTCGTTTCGTATTTTCGACCATCACAATCACAGTTACGTAGGTACTCTAAAACATCAATTACATCAGTCGATCAATCCTGTGATTAAACGTAAAGCTCTCAAATAAAACGATTCACTAAAGCCGGCCTATACATATAAAAGGAAAATTCTGAACACTAATCTATTAAACTATCTCGTTTTCTGTGTTGGCTATATACCGGTTTATTGACGAACTGTTGGAGTTTATATGTAACCTATACAACGCAAGGCTATGTTATACTGGAAATGTATAGCTTGATATGTCGCCATGTGTACACCTGCACTCTTCTGGAATTAAACAAGGCAAATGACACAACTGCCGCATTTGCTATGTACTGGTCCGACATTTGAGTATTTAATTCAAGAAGAAGAACTGCTTTTGTTGGAATATTATTCTATTCATATAACATTACAAATACCTACTTTTCCCATTTTATCTATAACCCTTTAATGTCTGTTCATTTGTAATTTATGTATAACTGATTGTTCTTCCGAATAAATAAAATATAAAAATAAATGCTCCGCCCACGGCCCGAACAAGTCAGTAGGCTGGAAACATTCGACTTAAAGTTCACCTTGAGCACATACCTCCCTCGTTTGTGTGAATCGGCTCGGCTCAATGATCTAAAATATTTTATCTTCTAAATCAAGTGAAAACTCTGTTTTCTATAAGTAGGTAATATATTATGTTATTGACTATAGTAGCTACGTACTAAACTGATCAATACCTGTTGTAACTAACCTTAAGCACCATGTTAAGGAATACCTAAATATTATTGCACTATTTGATTTTAAGCTCTCGGAGCTGTGACGAGCGTATAGATAATCAATTAGATGATTGTCAAGACTGCTAGTGTAAACGGGCGTTTGAGTTCGAACCGAACTAACTTAAACTTTGTGAAAAAAAACAAAAGAAGTAAGCGCTATCAGGTCACAGAGCTAGTTCAGTGGCCAAGATCTTTTATCTTCGTATAACCACAAACCAATCTAATAGCACCTCGAACATTTAACAACAAAAAAAAATATTTTCTGAAAAAGACGTTTTTAGGTTCACAAATACAAATTTTACAAATAAAGATGAACAGAAGTGTATCGTTGGTGGCTTAATGAATGAAATTCATTGTATCACAGAAAACAATAATTATTCTTACCAGCTTATACATTTTCCCTTATATTTCAGACCATCTGCAACTCTAGCACCTTCGTGGTTACTTTGGTGGTTATTTTGTCTCCTTCAAGTGTAACAGAACGTTCTCTATTAAAATCCATATTATGCTTTGTCCCCAGGAATTCTCGGTCTTCGTGTTCGACAAGCGCATCGCGGAGAAGTTGTTTAAACCGAAGCGCAAGGAGACAATGCTGGACGCAATCCGCATCTGCGTCGCCACTGTCGTGAAGCAGAAGCATGCGAAGATGTTGCAGATCGTTCACCCGATGGAAGAAAGCTCTACTAGCATCGCCTTTGCATCGGAGCCGATAATCGGTAGTCTTCATAACATCTTGAACTGGCATGTAAGTACATTCGATGACCTTTAAATGATTGAAATTCGAGAGGGAATTCGGAATTTCAGATATTTTGAGAGCAGTAAGTGTGAGTGCTTTTTGTAAGGGGGTTTGTCCAGGAAAATACTACAATCACTTATCTTAACTACGCCATCTGGTTGGCCGTAGAATTATCAATCCATTAAGTGGAAAAATACATTCGTGGAAAATGCTTGGAATTTTAACCATATTGCAAATGGTTGCAATATGGTTAAAATTCCAAGCATTTTAACCTTGTAAACGTTTGTTTCTATATTCGGGTTTAGTTAAACACCATTTTCCAGTCTTGGCCAAAAGCTTCGGGTCCTTGCTTTTTATCTCCGTTGTAGACATTCTGGCACAATCTCGTCTAAATTTATTAAAACACCTACTTATATTTATTTCGGGACTAGGTCAGGACGTCTGTGTTAATTGGGTACCCTTCACGCATTGAAAACATTAAGCAAAGGTTAACTCAAGATAAGTCTTCAGGTGTAGGTATAAATAAATCAAAATAGTCATCATCATTTCAGCCCGAAATCACCCACTGCTGGGTACAGCCCCACCCTCCCTCTTTTTGCCACCATACTTCCCAAATAATGCGTATAAATTCAGGTCATTAAAAAAAAAATCCTGCTATATTTCTCTAATAAACTACAAGAAAACAATGGTATATTAAAACGTTTATTAAGACGTATTGAATAATAAAATGAAATAGATGCTTTCATTTGGAATGACATAAGCTACCAAAAGACATACAAATATATTCACGTTTTGAAAGCAATTACCACTTGTCTAAGCCTAAGAAACAGCACGCCAATAAAAAAAAAAAAACAGTAGAAAAAGTAGATGAAAGAATGCTTCAAAAATTACATAACAAAGTGTTAATAGTACATTACTGCCGCGGTCTATAATGACTAGTTTGCTGGTCGCGCTGATTATGGCCGACAGCGCAGCGTAGCGCAGCTCCAGGCCGACACAGCGCGGTCAGCGTACAGCACTTGATGGACGAGCTGAGATAAAGGCCGAGACCGTAGGTCGAGGCCTTTACAGCGAGGATAGCAAGGGCTGCAATGATGGCCAAGCTGAAAGGCCTAGAGCGTAGCTAGGCTAGCTTGAGGCAATCAAAGCGTGACCAGCGAAGCAGTCATTGTGGGCCAAGGTTTGTATAGTGCTTTACTCAAAAATGCAAGTACCTAATCTAAATAAACCCAAGTAATTTAAATAAAAAATATATTAATTAAAATTTTCGCTGAACCGCGCTTTTGTTACTTCTTTGTTTTTTTTTAGCAATGGTAGTTGGAACTATACAGCCTAATATGGAATAAAATCTTTTTGTACCTATCTCTATAGATACAAACAGCTGTGTTCTAAATAAAATCTTTTTGGATTTGATTTTTTAAAACGTTGAAACGTCAAAATAGCCGCCAGCAAAACATTGCCGGCCTGTTAGAGCGGCCAGCACAACTTTGCCGGCCGCTCCTTGAAACAGAACGGCAAGGTCGACTTTGCTCAAACAAGGTTGTCGAAATAATGACCACATTACATGCATTTTTGAGAAAAACATTTTTAAAATGAACATACAAACTGTTTGACCCTTATGCCATCAGTGACATAAGGATCAATACGGTTTGTAAGACCATCAGTATCATGTTAATTCGACACAAATGTCTAATAATTACATATACTACTTTTACTACTACGGCAATTAATTGTCCACGTGTGCGATACTCCAGCAAAATAACGTCGTAAATAGGCATTTAAATGTAATAGACATCAACCGTTTCCCGCGGCTTTGCTGGCGCGTAAGTGTAAGTATAGGATAAATAGTTGTGTATCTGTAAACAGTTGTGGTTTTGTATGGTGTCGGACGTAAAGAATAGCACCATCCCATATCTTCCCGTGGGTGTCGTAAGAGGCGACTAAAGGACTTCCCGGAGAATGGGCAGCAGCGTTCTCTGTGCTTTTGTAACAACTGTACTGCGATCGCCAACCCGCCTGCAAGCGTGGCGATTATGGCAAAACCCGTCTTATGTCAATATGGCGACACTTGGGGGAAGCCTATGTCCAGCAATGGACGTCTTTCGGCTGAAATGATGATGATGATTATGAGTTGTGTGAAAGTCTGTGATTTTCAAAGTAAGAAGCCTCTCAATTCATTCTAAATAGAAAAAACCTGCCAAGTGCGAGTTGGACTCGCGCACGAAGGGTTCCGTACCCGAGCAAAAAAAAAACTTGTTTGTATGGGAGCCCCCTTAAATATTTATTATATTCTGTTTTTAGTATTTGTTGTTATAGCATCAACAGAGTTACATAATCTGTAGAAATTTTAACTGGGTAACTATCACGGTTCATGAGATTACAGCCTGGTGATAGGCGGACGGACGGACGGACAGCGAAGTCTCACTAATAGGGTCTCGTTTGTCCCTTTGGGTACGGAACCCTAAAAAGCATACTACAGCGTATTGTTTTTTTAGTTGGTTAGTAACCTAAAAGGGTTGAACCAGTTTTTTTTATAACATGTCTTCCGATCTTCGGTGCCGTAGTTCAAAAGCCCCAGGGCTTTTGAACTACATCCACGCTTTTCGATATAATTATAGGTGTAAATGAGCTAGCTTACAACGATTTAATTCAAAAATACTCAGATTGAACAAAACTATTTAACTTTATTTTCTTCGGCGCCATCCTGGATTTTCATTTTGTCCTCATTTTCATTGCCAGTGACCCCGAAAACCACGAAAACGACACCCATGAAGGATACGCAGGAAATTTTCCATTATGCCATCTTGCATTTTCATTTTGACATTATTTTCGTTAATTCGTTATAAACGAACCCGAAAACCACGAAAACGACACCCATGAAGCCGTTGAGTCGCGCCAGCTTCCAGTCGCGCGAGTATCATTCGCGCAAGTAGTCGCGCAAATGGGTTCCCGCAAGTCCTACATCCCCTAGAAGTATGTATAAGAAGTTTTTTTAGCCTTTTTATCCATACAAACGTACTAACAACTCAAAACAAAAATTTTAAAAAATACTACCCCGTTTTGTCGTCCCAGGGATGGAATTTCCAAAAACATTCAAATACGTGTTTATCAATTCAATCAAGAAACACAAATAGTAAATTACAAGCACATCAGACCGTTTTTAATATACAAATGTTTCGACCCCTTTTTTCCCGTTTGGGGTTGAATTTCGAAAAACGACGGAATACATATGCATTTATTTCTGCTTAGAAGTTTTAATATTCAATCTTCTTACTTCAAAAATGAGGGATTTCCAAAATAAACTTTCAACTCATAAAAGTTATAACACCCTCTTAGGGGTTAGATTTTCAAAAACGCTGATATTTGAATTTATTTATTTCTAACCAGAAGCTTGTATATGAAATTTCAGGTTTCTTTAAATATTACCGGTTTCCATACAATCGTTCATCCCTTATTTTACAACTTTAGGGGTGGAATTTCGATAAACCCTTTCTTAGTGGATACCTACCCCTCACAAAGACATACAAATTCCATGTCTCTAAGACCAGTGGTTTAAGCTGAGCGTTGATTTATCTCAGTCAGTCAGTCAGCCAGGACTTTGAGTTTTATATATTATATAGATGATCAGTTGAATGCAAATCCAATCAACAATAGAAGCATGCTTGAATCAATTCGCGATAACGTTCAAGTTTGATTTACAAACAATCGACATTGTTGCGTGTGTAGGTAATTACTAGTATACGTAGAATCTTGATCAGACGTACTTAGTGACAAGTATTGTGTCAGAGACACAGATATGGGCGCAGAATTGGCATGCGGGTACGGATAGACGAGAGAAATAGCCTTATACCTCTACACAGTATCTTATTACAAAGTACTGTTAGTAGTTGAGATTACTAACACTACCTACTGTACTAACTAATACTCTGAAATTAAAAGGAAACCGGGCTGTCCCAAAGCCAGTGTGTGCCGCGACCACGTCCGAACGATCACTGTCGTTCCATGGGACTATGGTCCGCATCGGACACCATCCGAAAAATGCCAAAAAAGACGCTTGTGTTCAATGTTAAGAGCGCACCGAGCTTCTGGCAGTAGCTTTCTATGCGCTCCGTGTATGTGTGCGTAAGACAGACGCGTGCGATGCTCCGGGCAGAATGGCGGCTCTAGTTGTAATGGGCGGAACACGCGCTAATTTAGGTATTTTCTTCATATTATTAAAACCAATATACATTGAAATACTTTTGAAAATCAAAAATGTGTACGTTATAGAAAACATGTAGTTTTGTTATTATTTAAAAGCTGATGACCTTCCGTGAAGGTTTTACGCTGTACTGAGGATTTTTAGATTACATTGGCATTATTTTCTATCAAGAAAACTACAATTAATCAAAAGGTTAAGTAATAATGATGCAGCAAGGGATCACACGAACGGAATTATTTCGAAATTACGTATCGTTCCCTCTGTGCGCTCATAAGCACTCATCAAGGATCCGACATTTAATCTACATTCATGTAGAATGTAGATATCTAGATCTTATCTTGCATCAGTATTGTTTAATGAGTCCCACTCAATGTTTGTTTTCTCAAACTGCATACATTAGTATCTATTTCAATAATGACTCGAGACTAGGATTACGTCTATTTTGATTGGTATCAGCAGGAAGTCTAAAGAAAATTGACGTGCTTTGCGGCTAGACAAAACATTCTTCTTCTAGCGTATCGATTATAAAACTTATTAGGGTTTTGAAGTTTCTAAGAGATGAGGGCCTGGCTGAGTAGTAATCAATTTCAAAGCATGTCGCTTTCTACAACGACTTGCAACAAGATTGACGTAAGCTTCTAGGTAACTTTATGAATCCAAAACAATTTCAACTTTGCTTTCATAGTTATAAAGGTCTTTCTTCTAATCTAGACTTACGTTACACTCTGAGTAGATTTCATGGAAAGTATTTCTTTCCCTGAAAAACGTACTTCTTCTAAAATAGATAAAAGTAACAATATTGCCGTGGGCCATAAATGAGGTTGATTTACGAGCAGGTTCCTTCATGTTACATACTTGCGTGTAGGTTAGGTATGTGGCTGCGTGAACAAGACACCACGTCCTGTCCTGAGGTATCATAAAAATATAGTAAACTAGCTGTCCCGCCCAACTTCATCTGCGTCACATTTTCCCCGTTTTCGCAATATTTTTCATTGCTGCTGCGCTCCTATACAGCGCCATCTATTGAATACTTACTCGATCCAGTCATCAGATACCGCCATCTGTTAGAATCGTTTCGAGCTAACGGATAGTTGTGACTTAATTTGCAATAAAATAATATTGCGACTATAAATTGAGATGTAAGCTATTCCTATCTTTCAAGTTAGATCTAACTGCACACGGTGTGCAAATTTGATTAAAATCGGTTAAGTAGTTTAGGAGTCCATCCCCGACAAACAACATGACACGTAATTTATTTATATAAAGAAGATTGACGAACGCGGATGAACAACAAGCATTTTTATAATAATACTAGTCGCTGCTCACGGCTTTTTGGGCACGGCTACGGCCCTTGTCTGCGGATATTTGATCTTGAACTGACCCACTAAACGGATCACTAATATTCTCTAATGATTAATCTAGGACGGTCAAGGCCAGATATTGCAGATATGAGAATCGTAATCTGATTTACGGTGAGTAGGTAGATAGTACCAATCATAGGTAAATTAACTCCTCGGACGCAAATAGGGCGGTATTATCGCAGATTATTCTTGCTAATGTCTAATATTAACTACTAGTGACGCCGTGCACTACCCTTGTCAAGAAGATTATTTTAATAGTAACATAACATAATATCACGCTTGTACTCCCCGAAGGGTTAGACAGAGGCAGAGGAGGCTAGAGGAGGCTTAGCATTGCATTGCACTAGTACACCCACATTTCGTGGCATCATTCGGGCACAAATCTAGACTCCGTGGCTGCTACTGAGAAATTCCTGTCGGAAAACCCAATAGCGCTGCCTGACCTGAAAATCGAACCCAGACCTCATGTTCAGCAGTCGCGCTTGCGGCCACTAGACCAACCAGCCAGTTTTTTAATAGTACAGGACATAGTACTATGGGGTTAGGACCTTGGAGCTCGGCCTCGTCCAATAAATTGCATGACTTAGTAACGCTGCGCTGGTAAAGTGCAACCGTACTATAAAGGACTACGTATGGGACATAGACGGGCAAAATATTATCATTAATTCAGCCCGTAATTCTGCACCCTCCTCCATAGTATATTTATTCATTAATTATTGAAAAAAATAAACAAAATCTCTGCCAAACGATGAGGAAAACATGACTGTGATGTTGTTATTTTTAACTCGGTTGAATCTAGATATTTACTTGGCTATCCTCCTTAATAAATTGCCTGCTTTGATCCCGTTTATTTATTTTAACTCTCGGCTCCTACGATATTTTTTCAACAAACTCGAACGATACTGCCAATCTAATTGAAGAGCCAGCGTCCCTTAGTAATATTGGCAAGATTTGATTCGCCTTAGTTCATCCTACCGTATGATTATACTTTAGAGGAAATTCGTTTCTTGACCCATTACAAATGACATTTTTTTTTTTGGCATTTTACATCTAAATAGGTATGGAGTGGTGCAGCGGCTCGGAACGCTGGTATGGAAATTCTTGACCTTTGGATAAAACGTGTTAATTCAAATCTTGCCAGACACATTTGAACATCTATGTTAAATATAGATAATTTTTAAATAACTGCCGACATTTCATACAAAGCTAAAAAGGTCTAAAATCTTTATTTTATTTTGTAATGGTTGGTGAGCCCAATTTCCGTTTTCGTGTAGTGTTTAATTTCTTGCGTTGCTAGTTTTTATAAGCATTTTTAGGGTTCCGTAGTCAACAAGGAACCCTTATAGTTTCGCCATGTCCGTCTGTCTGTCTGTCTGTCTGCGGTTTAGCTCAAAAACTATTAGTACTAGAAAGTTGTAATTTGGCATGATTATACACATTAATGACGCCAAAAACAAAGGGGTAAAATAAAATTTTGAAAAAAACAATTATTTAGGGTACCTCCCCTATATGTAAAGTGGGGATGATAATTTTATTTTTCGTCCTTATAGTGTGGCATATCGTTGGATAGGTCTTTCAAAAATATTACAAATTTGCAAAGACCGTTTTTTGATTAAGTAAACCGTTCGTGACTTATCAAGCTTTAAAGTACCAATTTTCGTTAGGGTCAAGTGTCCCCCCCTCTACAGACTAAACGGTTGTAGTTAGAAATACAAATGTCACGGCAGTAGTACCTATATATAACGAAGTTTAAAGGAAAACTATCACACTTAAGTGGGCTTTACAAGTTTACGAGTAATAGTCGACCAATTGTATTTGACTCGAAAATTTCGGACAACTCCATAGAAGTCGATCGATGGCGCTAAGCGTCAGTTGTATGGCGCTGTTTCATTCCTAAATAAGTTATATAAAAAAAAAACAGTTGTTGTTGTTGTTTGTATAGGAAGTCAAATTAGGTAGGTAGTCATGTTTGGCTTTTAGTTAGAGCATGGTACGAAACTATCACTCAGCGAATACGACCCGCACTTGGCTGTTATAAAAACTACGGAACCCTACACTGCGCGTAGCCCGACACGCACTTGACCGGTTTATTACACTTGCCTTGTTAGTTAGTATATATTGGTCAAATCTTGCAACTAAATTTCCAACCCGCAGTGGTTGGAAATGCCCCCAACCGATTGAGGTGAAATTTTGCGCACACCTTTGCTTCTAGTGACAATACATTTTTATGACAGACTCAACTTAATCCTGCAGCCTTGATCGCTTCCCTACAGAGAACACCTTAACGGTTAATGGCACGGACACAAAACTTTGTATACGCGTTCAATATTGTTATATAAACCTAAATTAATTAGGGTTAATTTTATTAAAAAAAGGTTACTTTATTTTTGTGTTGCCCAATTTCTCACAAGTCATGGTAACTTTAAGATTAAATTATTTTCCTTCAAGCTTGTTGCCTCACCTTTTAGTCAATTTTCTACAACTGACTGCGAATATAAAAAAAATCTACACACCATATTTTATGGGAGATGTGTGATATGTCTTTGGCAGAATGAACGCAATATTATGTTGGTTAGTGTACTGGTTGCATCCGGAATTATAGTTGCTAATCATCATCATCATTTCAGCCGAAAGACGTCCACTGCTGGAGATAGGCCTCCCCCAAGTTTCGCCACATTGACACAACAGAGGGGGTTTGCCATAATCACCACGCTTGGCAGGCGGGTAGGCGATCGCAGTACCGATGCCACAAAAGCACAGAGAACGCTGCTGCCTTTCTCTGGCAAGTCCCTTAGTCGCCTCTTACGACACCCACGGAAAGATATGGGATGGTGCTTTTCTTTACGTCCGACACTAAACAGAGCTCCGACACCATTCAGAGCTGCTAATAGTTGCTAATAATCAGGACCAAATAAATACGCTACTGCGTAGTTATCAGGCATCGCTTCCGTCGCCGTGACGTGACGCCAGAGTTTATACAGGCTTACCAGTACGTGTATGTCCTCTACGAACGTCAAGCTTACGAGGCGCTTGTATGTGTACAACCAAAGCTGTCAGATACACCCTCGCGTATATGGCTACCTTTGTGTATGTTATGTTATCAATATTATGTTTGATAGTGGTTACATCCGGAATTGTTTACTGTACGGTCCTTGTAGAAACTAAAACTAGTTTCCGTGCTTTCAAGCGTTTTTGACATATCTATTATTGGAAGCAAATATTTATCAGCTCATAAATTAAGTGCCATAAACATTATAGATAATATTTAGCCGTGGGCAACTGGGCTTATTCCAGTTGTAAATGTTGTTGTTATTCCCTTTGTGAATATTGGCCTTGTTTTGTTCTGTCTCCTGCTGATATGGAGGGAAGTGGAAATTATGTGTTTCCTACGCCTTTGCTATTCTTTTCTAATTAATGTCGTTGTGGTATTCAAGACAGTTAAATTGTTTCTCTGTGACTTCGTCGAGCTTCTTTGTCTCGGCCCTTTTCGGGTGGTAGCCACTGTTGACTCTGGCTTTCAGGAGTTGCAGTGGTTTGGAAATTGGTGTGGTGGTGTCCTAAACCAAAATCCTCGGTCTAGTAATGAAATACCCTGACACCAAAGGTTTTGAAGTATTCTTACGATAGATTATACAACACTAACAAAACCGTACTTTGCTTGCCAAACCAACTGGCCATTGCTGGATCAGCAAGTTATCATTTGTTTTGTATAACATTTCTTCTCTATCATCATCATCATTATTTCAGCCGAAAGACGTCCACTGCTGGGCATAGGCCTCCCCCAAGTGTCGCCACATTGATTGGTCCCGTGCGAATAGCATCCAGCGGATCCCCGCAACCTTTACCAGGTTATCGGTCTACCTAGTGGGAGGCCTTCCAACGCATCGTCTTCCGGTTCGCAGTCGCCATTCCAGAACTTTTCGCCCCCACCGGCCATCCGTTCTGCGACCAATATGCCCTGCCCACTGCCACTTAAGTTTGGCAATTCTTCGGGCTACGTCGGTAACCTTAGTTCTCTTGTGGATGTCCTCATTTCTGATTTGATCACGCAAGGAAACAACCGGGTTCTAGGGGCCATTTTTGTATTGCGCTCATAAGGCCCGGGTTTTGCCATAATCGCCACGCTTGGCAGGCGGGTTGGCGATCGCAGTACGGTTGTTGCAAAAGCACAGAGTACGCTGCTGCCCATTCTCTGGCAAGTCTATTAGTCGTCTCTTACGACACCCACGGGAATATATGGGATGGTACTATTCATTACGTCCGACACCGTACAGAATATCTTCTCTATATAGTTCCTTAAATCTTTTGGTCTGATAGCAATAAAAGGACATGAAACCAATCTCGATGTTTTAAAAATTGCTCCATTCTATACATTGTTCGGACTTAAATCTCTGTCACTCTGGTTGATTTATTAGGTCGAGTAAAAAAATCAGTTACTCTCAGGGATTATACCCGTGCACGATAAATGGAGAGAACCCGATCTACTGGGACTTGACACTGCCATCGGTTATCACTCATTGTACAGGCACACCTTTTTAGATCGTAGGTAAAAAAATGTTTCATAAATGTATGTATAAAGAAATTTGGAAAAAGAAGGCATCAGTGTAGAAATTTGCACATAAAACACTTATTAGCTTTATTTTGAAGAAAATATTATTTAGATTTACACATAATTTCGTGTTTAAATTTTAATTTGTGTTCGAATTTCAGTCTCTACATGTTTTCCCTTAGGGCATATAAGTACGATGTTTTCATGTGCGCGTTTCGTGAAACTTTTGTTTAAGACGGCATGATTCCTATCTTGAAAACTTAACTCCTAATGAAATTGCGGCGAGGCAAAGCTTATCGTTGGCGCACTCGATAACACGCTTGAGGATAGGCCTTTAGTTCTTCCTTACGCAGTGGACTTATGAAAGTAAGAATAGCGAACATAATATAAACTTAAATATAGAAAAAAAATCTAAATGTTTTGTCAATTAGTAGATAGCACCCGCCCGAAGTCTGCAAAGGCGGGTCGCTAGCTAGCAACAATAAAGTACAGTTTTGTTTTCAGGAAAAACGCTTTTCAACCCTGTTCGAAGATAATAAAGCTTATTTTTAAAAGTATTACCTGCGTTGTGACCCAGCACATAACGCTCGGCTTTGTCTGAGGGAAAAATCACTGTTCCATTTCCAATGAGCAGTAATTGTTTCCTAGTAAATATAAAAAATGTAACATGGCCGGTACTTTTTTGGCCTTTTTAATCAAGTTATGTCACAGTTAGAGCTGCGGGCACAACTAGGAGCTTTAATAACTTGAAAGGTAAATTATGTAGCTTATCTCAACTAACATTAAGCTCAAACTTCAAAAGCTATTGACAAAAGCGAGATGGAGTTAAGTGAGTTTTGTAATGTTTGACTTGTATGAAAGATTCGTTGGTTTTTCGTCCAGTGTTTGAACACAGATTTTCCAATACGGGTTAGCTTTTGAATTTCAAAGAGACTAATAAAATCGCTCGCGAAATTCTATATTTGTTCGAATCAGTACTGGTTGAGGTTTTGAGATATATTTTCTGAATGCTAAGGCATTTATATAAAGGAAAATATTTAATTAAAAAGAAAAAGGAAATACTATTCAATCCAAACCAGGGCAATGCACAATGGACTTTATTTTATTTTAAACTAAACCGAAGCACACAACGCATTTCAATACAATAAAAGCTCGGTGCGGTTCGACTGTCCAGTCCATAATTAATGTTCCATGTTGAAACTGTGATGGAACATAATTACCGCAGCGGCTGTTATTACAGCTGCTGTAATAACAGCCGCTGCGGCTGTTATTATTTGTTGAGGTTGTTATAAGCCACGAGCTTTTCCTATGCTACGTAAACCTTGCTATGGCCTATGGACGGTGAGTAATGGGCTAGCTCACCGTCCGTTCGTCTTATGACGACAGGCCGTCACGATGGCGCGTTCGTGTTCCACGCGCGCCTCAAGGAGATGCCAGCAAATCGGAAGGAGTCCGAGAGGGCCGATGCCTGCCAGGGCTGTGGGACTGTAAAAAAGAGATACCGTGGCCCTGGAACACAAAGGGCTAAGAAGGAACATGGATGGGTTTTAGTCAGTCAAGTCTGACACTCCCTTCCGTTCCGCTTAGAGCGGGAGAAGTCATTTGATGATTTACAATCCAAAAAAGAAAAAACCTTGCTATTTATATTTATTATAATTTGTTCAGGTTTCTTTATTGCCATTCATGACTTGATCCTTGAACATGCTTTTCGCTCTAAATATACTAAATTCTAAAGAAAATGCAGAAAAAGTTAACTAAATATCCCCTTGGCCCTTTATACGTACTCATGTAAAATGCATTTGTTTTAAATATTTAAGCTAGTTATAATACACAATGTTAAGGGCGCATGGGCTGACAGCTCAAATTCAAATTTCACCCCCACTTCCCCAGCCACCTATCTTCTATCCCTCTCGCACAGTCGAAACGTTTCTGTTAGGGTGAACTACACTATTAATGGAAAGATGAAAGTATTATGAATATTTCAAATAACAAAAACATAATATCCTATTTTAACATAAAACAAGAGCCCTTTCTTTGTTTGTCTAACTAAGCTGTTACTTATATGTATAGTACACCGCATTTCACCAGTTATGTTCAAGTCCCATGTAATAGGGGGTAAGCCTGTTGTCATCAAACGGGGCACAAATCCAGACTCCATGGCTGCTACTGAGAAATTCCTAATGGGATCAGTGGTGTCGAGCTTGCGGCTCTAGACCAATGACGCCGGTCGCCGGACGGTCTTGACCTAATTTATAATCATACGTTTCACGTTTATTCATCTTATATTCTTTTAATATACAGTAAAGTAAAGATGCCTTTTACATTTATGATTTTTCGATCATGTGTTTGCAAAAACAAAATATAAATATGCGTCTGGCAAAATTTTGACTATTGAACTCTTAATAAGTAGTATATTTAAGTCAGAGGTCCATGGGCGGCATAAAAAGTCTGACACCTGCAGGTTAGCCACTAATTACACGATAAAGAAAATGAGTTGTATAATAATGGGGTGCGCCAAAGTTCACCTAAATTTTCAACTCCGATAATTGGAAATCCGAAAATGTTCTTCCTAACATTTTTCATCCTAACAATCACAATTACTAACTACTCTGTCTCTAATGTTCATAATTCCGAAGCTAACTAACTCCATAATGTCAGTAGCAATAAACATCTATTATACTTTTATTTGTTTTCCTATATTTTCTCAACATAACCATCTTTTACACTATTATTCAAAGTCATATCTTTTTTGTTTAGATTTCTTTCAATAATCAGTATTATATACATTAAATTCGCGTAACTTGATTATTGCAAAGATATCCATAGGTTAGGATAGAACTGTGACCAACTACGCGCGAGCCGAGCGAGCGAAGCGAGCGCTGCCGCGGCAGCGGCTGGCGAGCGCTACCTCGAAATTGGCCGCGAAATTTTTCTAAGTATTTTTTCATAGTGCACCCAAGACGACACTCTGACCTGAAGGTGAATGTTTCTTTCTGAGTAAGATTGAAAATATTATGATAATTATGTTTAGGGATAAAAGCGTTATTATAAAAAACAGTAGGAGTTTAAATATATTTACATTAATGATATCATTAATTAAAATTTTCGGAAACATGAGTGTTATGAACATCGCCGGTAGCACTACAAATAGTATGAATGAAAACTTTAGGATGGCTAATTTTAGGAAGTGTGATCATTCGGATTACAAATTGTTAGGAAGAACAATTTCGGGTAAAGAACTTTAGGTGAGCCAATATGGACCCATAATAATGGATATAATTTGTCCCGGATACCTGAGTGAATTAAAAATTAAGACATAATTAGTTTTTAAAACGAAACATTTCATTTTTTCAATTTATAAACTTAGCGAAAGTACTAATGTAGGTAAATAATATAGATCGTAAAGCTAAAATTTCAAAAGTTTTAAGGGGAAAGCACGAATTCACATGAATAAAGTCGGGGGAGTAGAGCTACTTTGATACTATTAAATAAAATAAAATAAACTTGCTCAAGTAAAGCACTTCATTGATCTATACAAATATAGCCCACGATAATAGGCACGTTTACCTTCTTAAATTGACATTGACATAATAAGACTTCGATTCTGAACCTTCACAAAAATGTTTTTTTCAATGAAAACTCCAAATTTGTTAAAAATAAAAATACGGGTGCTTTATTCTTTATCTAAATGTCATGTTGGATGACTAGATCATTTTTTTAGAACATAAAACGTTGTAAATCGCTCGTCTGAAGGCCGAAGCCAAAGACTACAATATATATGGGCAATTGACAGGCAAGTCAAGCTTTTTTTTGGAATTAGGCAGTTGTCAAACGTAGCGCCATCTAGTTTTTCTTGCTCGGAAACTAATAAATGTGAATGTGTGTGTATTGCATGTGTATTGTTATTATATGAATCTGAAAAGAAACAACTACATTTTGTTTATTTAAAAACCGTTTATTTAAAAAAACATTTATTTATAAAAAAATACACGTTATACATATAAATTTGTGTTCTGCTTTTATGGTAGGTAGTTCATAACATCACAACATTTTATTTTGCCAGTGAGAACATTATTCACATCTTTGCACCAATTTAGTCACCACAGCACATCTAGGCACACAGCAAGATCTTCGTGACATGATTGAAGAACACTATTTGAAATTACAAATCCAAACGCAGTTCTAAACAACGAGAACTTTATTGCAAAAGGAAAATAAAATTAATGTGCGCGAGCAGTTCACCCTCACTCACAGCCAGCCTTTTGAAATTCAAGTGTGCCCATATAAAAACAAATTTATCCAAATTTCAATTTTCTATCAAAATACCTCAGTAAGCTTGTATTTATATTTTCTGTAATTTTTCTATATTTACTTCAAGAATAACATGTGATTATAGTTTTATTTCTTGATTTCGTTACTTTTCACTAGAATGGAATTGTTCAACATAAAAATAAGGTGTTGCTATGATTAAACATATTATATTATATTCCCCTTATTCATTTCTATATACAAATTTGCTACATTTTTAAATATTCCTTATAAAAAACAAAAAACATTTAATAATATAAAAAAAAAAATTGTAGCCCACCGGTATCGGGAACAGGGTCCACAAAAAGTACTACAGCAACATGGAACAAACAGTACTACATCGCCATCTATGACACGCCGGAAGAACTTACATTGATTTTCTACAAGTCGCAAGAAAAGAAGTTATCATCGACTTATGACTATATAGAAAAACCCGACAGCTACAGACTGTCGGGCAGTTGGCCACCAGACATAACATCGTCTGGTCGGAGGATATCTCTTTTCTACAGGGGATGAGGAACTTTACACCTCACACCCCCAAAGACGCAACTAGTGTCAGATTTATTCCATACCTCCGGCTTTGCAACGTTTAGATCGGCAAATTTTCAAAGTGTAATACGGTAAATACGCTTCAAGTTATCGGTAAACGGCAGCTCTTTATTAATCGGTATTTAAGCAGAAGTTTCATTGCAAATTGTTTTATCAACAAATTGTTCGTCGGGGAGGGTTTCCGCAAAGAGCTGTGCATTCAATCTATTCTTACACTTCCATCTAAAATTCCAATCACTTTACTTGAGTTGGATTTATCGTTGGAGTTTGTTGGTTCAAAGGTTTGTGCGACGGTGATCTTAAATAGTTGAATGGGTCAACATTAAAACTTCAAGTCTTAGCTGATTTCAGAAATTATGAAGAACTATCTCGTATTTTGAAAGTTTTATAAAACGGAGTCCAAGCTAGAACGGGCACCTTAAACATAACGTAACGTAATTGTGAGATTTAAAAATCGTTCGAAAATTGATCGTATGCCACACGAACAATTATGGATACACACGATAAATATTACGATGGACGACCACGATTCTTCCCAATCTCCATTTAAGAGGAGGAAGGTGTTATTCCTTTATGATGACCAAAGTTCCCAACTTTAACGTGTCTTTGCATGTATTCCACTTGGTCCTCTGCTGCAGCTCGGGCACAAACTCCTTACTCCAATGAGTTCAAAAATGCTGGCGTAGCTGCTCGATTCTTTGGAAACGAGACAATGGAGCAGTAGAGTAGTTCTGTAGATCTTGCTGCGGGAGTGACGTCAGCGGCCGGCCAGCAAAAATATTACCCGGAGTCAGTGGAGTGCAATCAGCTGGATCAGATGACAGTGGCGACAGTGGACGTAAATTCCATATTGCCTCAATCTGGACTAACATGATGTTAAGCTCTTCAAATGTTAATTTACAATTTCCCTACACTCGCTTCAGATAATATTTAGTGGTCTTAATACCTGATTCTCAGAGGCCCCCAAAGTAGGGGTATAAGCGGGCATAAAATGAAAGGAGGTCACCCCGCCTCCATACATTTTAGGGCTTACTTCAAAAGCCAACGATGTGACGAATGTAGTGTCAAGCACTACAGGTTTGCGCCGGTTCAGACTGTAAGGCCCTTGTCCGCGACCACATCTCGATGCATCCCCTCGTTGGCGATAGTGGAGAGTCTTGGCATTTATGGTAGTCATCAATTAATAAAACTTGGGTATAGAACTTGGCTTTCATAATAAAAAGGCCGTGTTGTCCGCCACACGTTGACATGTTACGATTTGCCATTTACCAAATATAAAATCTATATATATAAAAATGAAACCCGTTTTCCTTGGTCACGGCATCACGCGTGAATGGCTGGACCGATTTCTCTAATTCTTTTTTTGTTGTATTTGTTATTATTAGGAGAAGGTTCTTACGGAAAAAAATATTAAGAAAATCTCTCAGAAATATTGAAAAATATACATTTAATTTTGCATATTTAAAAAAACGCGCGTAACGAATGTCAATGTCATTCACAGCCATAGACTATATTGAAAGAACATTGTTTGTTCGGAAACGTGGTTACTTAATTAAATCTACTATATAAAAATAAGTCGGGTTTTCCTTCCTGACGCTATAACTCCAGAATGCACGAACCGATTTCCACGGTTTTGCATTCGTTGGAAAGGTCTCGGGCTCCGTGAGGTTTATAGCATAGAAAATTCAGGAAAGGTAGGGTAGGGTAGGTAGGTAGGTAGGTAGGGTAGGTAGGTAGGTAGGGTAGGTAGGTAGGTAGGGTAGGTAGGTAGGTAGGGTAGGTAGGTAGGGTAGGGTAGGTAGGTAGGGTAGGTAGGGTATTTAGAGTAGGTAGGTAGGTAGGGTATGGTAGGTAGGTAGGGTAGGGTAGGGTAGGTAGGTAGGGTAGGCTAGGTAGGTAGGGTAGGGTAGGTAGGTAGGGTAGGTAGGTAGGGTAGGGTAGGTAGGTAGGGTATGGTAGGTAGGTAGGGTATGGTAGGTAGGTAGGTAGGTAGGTAGGGTATGGTAGGTAGGTAGGGTAGAGTAGAGTAGGGTAGGGTATGGTAGGTAGGTAGGTAGGGTAGAGTAGGGTAGGGTATGGTAGGTAGGTAGATATGGTAGGTAAAAAGTGCATTGCAACGCATGCCGGGGACAGCTAGTAAAGAAATAAATGTGCTAGAACCTATCATTAACACTCGGGCTTGCGGACTGCGAGTAAGGGTAAATCGCTGTCCGATCAAGGACCAAGCTCGCGTCAGCGGCGCGTCGTGTTCCACGCGCGCCTCAAAGAGCTGTCAGCAAACTGACGGTGCCAAACTGTCAAATGCCAAAAAATCCGTTTTACTTGTGCGCACTTATTGACATACTGCATGATTAATGTATTTATCTATTATGTTATTTTTAATTAATCTGTACTTTAAAAAGACTAATATAGAAATACTTACTGATTAAATAAAACGTAAAATAATGTATAAAACTCAGAAACAGAGTTGAATAAAGTAAAGTAGCAGTATGTAAAATGGAACGTCCTAGAAAAAGGTTAGTTGAGATCACAGACTTCATAGAGATACTGTTGAGATGCGTTCAAAATATGGTAAATACGTTTACCCTTGACGTAGAGAAAATTTTTTTCCTGCGTTTCTTTTAACATTGTGATAAGCGTAATTAATTTACAATTCAATAAGCTGAATTTTAAGATTTATTTCATTTCTATACATAGTAAGGTGAAAAATAGGCATTCTTCTTTGTGAGTGGACTATAAGAGTATAGGGTGTTTTGAATTGAATGAAAAAGTAGAATTTAATAAGCGTCCTCCAACACGCATGATTTTGTTATTATCTAAATTTACGTTGAATTTTGTGAGGGCATTTTTATACGGCAACTTCTTACTATTAATGAGTAATCTCGGGAAAAGACTCAATTTGGTTCTAATTATAATTAATTACATTTAATGCTTCCTGCAACTCGACTTGTGATAGAAAACTAATAGAAGGAATTTTCCTATACAATTTTATAAACCTTAAAACAGTGGCTGCACTACAGATCAGCCATAACTAGAAAACCGATTAAAATTGATGATTGTATGGCATTGATTATTCATAACACTAGTGCTCAATAAAACATGAGATCGAGTTTCAGGAAACTTGTCTGTATATCCGATCTATGTTGAGACGGCCAATGACACTGGATTTGCTTCAAAAAACTGGGACCGCTCTACCACAAGTCCAAGGATTGCAGAACATTAATATCCATGCCACGATATATTAGGTCTGCAGGGTTCTTGGCAGTTGAATGGCAGAAAGAATATCACGCTTTGTTTGAGGTAACGTTAAACTTGAAAAACCAAATTCATCGGAACTAGAAAACCAGTCAAGCCTTAATAACTTATTGGGTTCATTAGATCATACCATAATCATCATCATCATTTCAGCCGAAAGACGTCCATTGCTGGACATAGGCCTCCCCCAAGTGACGCCACATTGACCGGTCCCGTGCGCCTCGCATCCAGCAGATCCCCGCAACCTTCACCAGGTCATCAGTCCGCCTAGAGGGAGGCCTTCCAACGCATCGTCTTCCGGTTCGCGGTCGCCATTCCAGAACTTTTCGGCCCCATCGGCCATCCGTTCTGCGAGCAATGTGCCCTGCCCATTGCAACTTAAGTTTGGCAATTCTTAAATTCTCAATTAGATCCTATACTGACTGAGAATCTCCGAAGAGTAAGTTAGACGTTTGACCTCCACCTTCTAAGCGGCATGCAAGTTTGGTGACATCTGTGCGGATAAACTTAACTTCATTTAAATCATCACCTTCTGTCAAGAGGTCATCAACGTAAAAATCATGATTGATGCAGTCAGCAATCCTATCTGTGCTACTTGACGATGACTCACCCACAGAACGCGAAGTGATATTAGTTTCATTGGATTGATAGGCCATCCCTATTTGCATGAGGCAACGTCTAGCAATAAATGATACACTAGCCGTACCTTACGTGATGGTATTCAGTTTATAAACCTTGACAGAATCGCATGCTTTATCCCGCCACAGAACTGTTGCAGCCTATGAGAAGGGTGAACGTATATACATCTATACATCTTCGCAACATCAGCTGACAAGACGACCTTGTGTTTTCGAAATCGAAGAAGTATAGATATAATATCGTCCTGCACTATAGGACCCACCATCTGCACATCATTGAAGGATACACCTGAAGAAGTAGCTCAGCTCGCATTAAAAGCTACACCGATCTTTTTAATTGTGTTACATTCACGCAGTACCCCTTGGTGTGTATCCACTGGGACTGGCATTTTTTTTGTTTTCGGTCATATCTCCTAACGTCTCATATTCAGACATGAAGTCATGATATAGCTTACCTAACTCAGACTTGGACATCAGCCTGCATTCTTAGGGGTATAAAAACTTAGAAGCCCTTTGGAAACATTCTCCTCAGATAGAAGGATCTTGCTTAACAGTAATCTCTCTCTCTGGGGTCGGTTCCTCATGTCTGAGGATCGTGGGCAGCCTGAAGGTTGCATCGGGAGCGGATGATCTGCCTCCATCAGTTTCTTAACAGGAATACGTACACAAAAATGTTCGGTCTCTAAACGTTTCGTATTCTTGACAAGTCTCTCCCAAATACCAGAATCTTTCTAAATCGGTGTGAATTTTATTTAATTCACCGTTACTAGGGGAATCAGTTTGAGTGAAATTGTACGAAATGTTATTCCACATTAATTTACAATTATTTTATAGGTAACAGGGCCAAAAACAATCCAGCCTAACAACTTTTCACACAACACTGGCTTATCTACTCCTAGTTTAATTCTCTGTGAACCATCCAAGTCCCAGTAGAGATCCGCTCATATTAGTACAACTACTTCTAAAGGCTTGTAAAGGGTTAGGTCAGCTAAACAAATATAATCTGGAATATTCAGGTCAGACATGTCGACTTCACGACGGGGCACAACAGTCGTTAAGAGCGTTTATACCCTACGGCATTTCATACAAACTTTCAAGTCGTTATTTTTCGAAATGACTGAACCGATTGTAATGAAACTTCCTACGCATAAGCAGTATATATAGGTCTAAAAAGTTACTAAAAAACATTTTCACATTTTGTAGGGTATAAACGCTCTTAATGATTGCAAAACCAAACAATAGTTATGTAGCTAAGTTTTATTGTTATGTTTAAATGTAAACACTAACCTTTTAATGTCCGGGTTATATGGATACTATACCTAAACGAGTGTTGGGTGATGATACTCATGATATTAACTTTAATATTCTTAACACCGTAAATTAGCTTGGCGTTTTTTGTCCACAGTCACATTTTGCCGGCTTATAACCTCTTTGGCAGGATTCCACGATATTATTATCCAAATCCACAGATTTTTAGCAAATCTTCATGTGATTACCAATCCGGCTTGGTAATGGACCAAAATAGCAAAACAAAACAATAACTTAGCTACGTAACTATTGTTAAATGATGTCATTTTCACATGACATGTTTTGCCTATGCGAGAACTCACGATATTTATGCCATAAATCGCACCATTTATCTGACTAGTATTTAAGTTAAGCCGTGTACATAATCGTTCCGCCATAAAACACGATGTGCTACCAAGCAGGGTTCGCACGATATTCTCACGATCATTCTCATCACATAACTTGATGAGAGCGGTGGACAATAACACAGCGCGTTGTTTACCCGTACCACCTAACGAACTGAGATCCGCAAACAAAGTTAAATTATTGGCAGTCGCATCAGTGCCAGCCACGTCGTTAGTGGGTGATAAGGTTGATGAGGTTCAAACGGAACTGGACGAGCTACCATGTTATTTGTTGTCATTATTCACCGTACCTTTATTCTCCAACGAATGAATCAAAGTGTTATGTCGGCGCTTACATATCTTGCATCCCGGCTTTTTGCATCGGTTAGCAAAGTCACCTGCATGAAAACAGTTATAGCACACTTTATAGTTAGGTATGCATTTGAGTCGAGCGTCTACGCTAAGTCCAAGGAATTGTGGACAACTACTTAAAACGAGCTTTACAGTGCGGGCACAACTTAGTTAGCTTAGTGCTGAAATTATTATCTTGTGTTAGAACTATAGATTTCATCTTATTGGAATTTGAACTAGGTTTAGTGGTAGTGCGATTACTATTAGTTCGTTCTGTTTCTGACAAGTCACCGCGGAAGGGAATGAATTGAATGAATGCAGTCCATGTTATTGTTCTATCCTTGGCTATACGACCTTCGTGCTCCTCCCATTTACGATAAGTTATATAATCCAGTTTCTGAGTTCCTAAATGTTTAATAAAGTGTCCCAATACTTGATTGGTTCATCTAACTATTCCAACACACGGATATTTTTATGAAGATAGTCTATCAATCCTCTTAGCGCAACAGATGACTGATGATGCTATTGCAAAGGAATAGCATATGAGTTAAATAAGGATGACACATGATTTTGAATCAATAACCTATTGTTATTGAAACGATCATAAATTAGCTTCCAAGCTATATCATAATCACTTGCGGGAAACTCAATCGCATGGATTACAACAGCAGCATATCCTTCCAGGGATGTCCGTAAATAATGAATTTATTAGCTTCATCTATTTCATGTGTATGACGCTAGTAAAGGTGTCACGGAACTCCAAACAATTGCTGAAAGTCCCATAAAATTTAGGTAACTGTATCGTGGGCAACTTAACAGGTTTACTTTGACTGATACGGGTTCATTTTTCACTACTCATCGACTCATCATCATTGTTATACTTACATAACAGTTCCTGAGACCTAGCCAGTGCTTTGTAATACTGTGACTCAAATTTAGTACGCTCATAGTGATATTCATAATTGAGCTTTAACATCTTAAACTTTTTTCTTTAAGATGTTAATACTGTAAATAGTGACTTAAACCTTTTGTAAATAATGTAAATATTACCTTTGTGAATACAAAATGAGAAGTTTTATTTAGACTTTTATTTTAGCTACATACATTCCTCAAAACTTGAACACCTTAATTACCTAACGCAAACTTTAAAAAAATACTAAATAATTATAAATTAAATTGAGTTTAATTAATTGAGTAAAGACTTATTAAGACTTGTTACATCTAACACCAACCAGCTTTATTGGCCATGTCATATGAATAGTTAACTAAATAAAATACTGCTATAGAATTATAAATGTTGCACTTTCTAGTGGACTTTCACTTTATTAAAAATAAAAAGGACGTATTTGAATAATACGTTTTTGCAATATACGTATCATGAAATAAATGATAAATATATTAATTTTAAAAATATTCAGGAAGATAAACAGTAACTTTTCAATACCCTTAATTGTGGTTACTACCTGGACGAGTGTTGGGTGATGATATTAACTCTAATATTTGTAACATAGTAAATTAGCTTGGCGTCCTTTGAATTTAGTTCACAGTCACGTTGTGCCGATGTGGAACCTTGTCGGCAAGATTCCACGATTTTATTATCCAAATCCACAGATTTTTAGCAAATATTCATGTGATTGCCAATCCGGCTCGAAGGACTAAAATGTTGGGGAATTTCAGGTGACTCTTCAAAGAAACTCCAAAAATGCAGATATTTAGTCAAACATGTATTGCCTCGATGATGAACAAAAAATGTAAGAAGAAATGACAATACAACAGTAACAGTGACTGTGACAAATACAGTAAAGTAATCCTTACATCTTATATCACTCTAAATTAGTATGCAACGTTGAT
Source organism: Cerastis rubricosa (assembly GCA_949152445.1). Taxonomy (NCBI): domain Eukaryota; kingdom Metazoa; phylum Arthropoda; class Insecta; order Lepidoptera; family Noctuidae; genus Cerastis; species Cerastis rubricosa. The sequence continues at coordinate 15,132,828 of OX424523.1, read as the reverse complement.
TTGCTCAATTTAAGCGATCAGGTGTTGTCTCGAACACTCGGCTATCATTTTAGCTCAGGTTTCTGGCTGCTGATAACTCATTCAACCAATCATAGCGCTGCGCAGCATTCAATTTTGACTCGACGATCATATTCGTTCGTGAATATATAATGTTTACTATCAGACTCAACTCAAATAAACCCGTTACAGGCACTTTGGTATAGTAACGAGCAACCTACAGTCCAGCCACAGGCATAATAATTGTGAAAGGATTGTATTTACCCATTCCAAAAAGTAGGTAAATGTCTATGGAGAAGAACGAGCAAGAAACTCCATGGACTGGAAAGAAGGGAAACTATGTTTTGCTACCTGTAATTTGTAATACTAAAGATTATTGTAGCTTTGCATATAATTCAGCTAACTATCCTTGTTATTTTAAAAATATAACAAATACTTGTTTATTATTACAATATTGGTCAAAACGTATTCTTAAGAAAGCACTTATTATTATTCATAAGTCATTTAATTATTTGTTAACACAGTAAATAGTTGTTATAAAAAATTATAAGCGCGCTATGTTATACCCGAAGGCGTACAACTACTCATAGTCATTAACATTAAAATTGATAACATAGTTACATAAATGGAATGCATGCATATTATTATGTATTAGTTAATTTGGAAAAAATAACAAAAATACATACAAAAATATATAAATGTTAAAAATAAGTGTAAGTTTACTATGTCAAAATTCAAATAATGTTTAAACAAAAATATTAGAGTAAATAGTAAAATATAATTTATATAATACAAAATGTCACGAGCAATGTTAAATGGAATTGAAATTAAAGACGTACTAGGTCAATGGGTACCAACTAAGGTCCAAAACAGTCATTCAAACAGTCATATTTCGAAATTCTGGAATATGGTTTGATCAGGTTTTTGGGTCTTCACTCACTCACATCAAAAATCCACCCCGACAAGCAATCATTTAAAAAGGAAAAACACACGAATTTACAAACCAAAACATTATGTACCTACACGATTTTCTAAGATTAGAATCATGTCTTAACATACCCTTGTTTTGTTTTATTTTTTATTACAAGGACTTGCGTTAAAATAGACGAAGGGAAAATCTGACACGGAAAATAATCATATATGATGCTTGTAGGCGACGCACGACGGGGTTATTTACCGTTTTGAACGTAGGTACTGTGTATATTTATAACCTTACTAGCTGTCCCGCGCAACTTCGTCTGCTTCACATTTTCCCGTTTTCGCAATCTCCGAGTCCAAAAACGGTTAAATTGTAAAATATAGTGTAGATTAAAGTTAGGTAAGGTTATTAAGAACTCTATAGAGTCTCTATAGAGTCTATGGTTAATTCATCACCTCCTGACCTGATGATCACGAGACCAAAATGGTAAACGCCCTTTCAAACATCAAAAAAAATATTTACTAAATCAGTCGATGCCTACTCCTTACTGTTAAGGAGTTTTACCTTCCATCATCAGCTCAGCTACATGAGATGATGATTACCATACGCAAGTACGTAGATTACTTCATAACATTTGCGAAAAACGATGCGTGGGCGCATAACATTTGAGGGTTGCCCTCGTTTTCTCCAGGATTCAATCATCAGATCCTGACTTGGTGATTATGGGACCACTTGAGGAGTATCTCCTTTCGAACAAAAAATTAATTTTGAAAATCGGTCCACAATTGGCGTAGTAATCGTGTAACAAACACACAAAATAAAAACATACCGTCGAATTGAGAACCTCCTCCTTTTTTGAAGTCGGTTAAAAACGGAAAAAATGTGAGATCAATATTTGCAACGGCACCTAAAAATACTACGCCAAACGTAACTAGTGCTACGCCAGTCGTAGCAAGTACTACGCCAAGTTTAGAAAATACTATGCCAGTCGTAGCAACCGCTACAAACGTATCAACAATATCTGTCAGTATTTTCATTCATAATAGGACCGTTTTTGACAGGAATGCAACGTCCCGCCTGGTGAGTCCCCACCTGTCCAGCCGCATCCCATCACTCTGGGGCCGCCGAGCCTCGCGCCGCTGAATTTGAACCCGCCAACCGTGCCCCCACCGCACGCTAAGCAGTATCTCTTCATGGACATCGAGTATCGTTACGGATTGCTGCAGGTATGAAAATATCTTTATTTGTTTCTTTCAGGAAAATAAATGGGTTTGGAGCATCTAAGCACAGTTGGAACAAAATAAGGTAAGGAGGAGTATTGAAGATTAGCTGTAACAAACAAAAAGACAGATTTTTTTGTAGAGAGTTAGAAATGTAAAGTGTGTGTCTTAAAAGGTTCATAAAATGCACTTGAAATTCACTTTCTCACAGTTTTAAAGCTTATCTATGCTCAAGGTCGTTCAAGGCCCCGACTGCTCTTTAGTTCTTAGCAAAGTCAAAGCTTTCTATGTAGATCTTACACTTTGATTTTATCACAGCAGCAGCCTTTTCATGTTATAAATAAACTAAACGTTGCTTTTAACGGCTTGAGGAAATCGGAAAACAACTTCACTATAATAAAGTAAATCAGGAGTAATTAGATACTTTGAGAGTGACTAGTGGTAACAGCCCCGACATCGGGTTGTAGTTTGTGAGTTTGGACTCAGCCACGCAAATTACTTTGTGTAATTTATTTCATCACCGCTGTTCTCAAAATGGTGATGAATCCGAAGAAAAATTGAAAGACATGTGACATCTACCAACTCGCACTTGGGCCCGCGTGATCGATTACAGATTAACAGCCCATTCCCTCTCATAGTGAGGAGGACTGTGAGGAGGTTGATTACTCTATGCTATAACGTTAAGAGAGAGACAATCACATCGGTAACAATATCTGAGAGGATGCGACGAAGCAGCTTTCTAACACGCTAAATTTACCTTCACTTGTTAACATTGTAATCTAATCTTAGGATTCAACGTTAATCTATTTCTAATTCTTGTATCGGAATGAAACTTTGTACGTATTATGTAGTATGGATGACAATACTATAAATTCGTATTTTTGAGCTGATCTGATGATGGAGCCAGAAGGTGGATAGCGGAAGTCTTCAGTGGCTAATAGTAAACCCCTTGAGTTTGAAGTCATATGATTGGTTTTGATCAGTCCAACATATTTAGTGTCGAGGGTCTAATGATATAGCAGGAAGTGGGTAGTAGAACATAAAATACACAATACCTGTTAGAACCGTGATTTTTTGCATTTTTAAACTGCATTTTGTAAGCTGGATATGGCGTTGAAACGTGACGCGAATTTTACCATGGTATTAGTAAAGGATTCAGGATTCTAAAGCACAGTGTGAAATATTCTCGTCAGTTGTTCAACAAAAATCAGCAGTCCAATATAAAAATGCATTGCCTATATTGTGAAATATATTCAAATTCAAATTGTTTATTTGCAAGAAAATAAATGGTTTACAAGGGAAGATCTTACAGCCTTAAAGTATTTGTATTCTGCCTGCAAGCAAGCGTGCAAATTATTCATCATTCAATTATCACAATTATTATAATTATATTAAAAGAAATAAGTATCACAATTATTATGCAGTTTCAATTATTAGTACACATTGTTACATTAGTATCCAATATATATGTATAACATGGAATGAAATACGGAATAAAATATGGAAAGTTTATTTATTTATTACAGTGTACTGTTTAGAGTTATCAACTTACATAGTCATCGTTATTTTAAATTGAGCTTTACAGTTAGTATCAGAATCTAGTGACCAATAATAATTGTCCTCCTGACCATTTTTGGTCACGGCGGCCAATCTCAGCGGAGATTAGCCATCGGCGCGTGAGATATTATATGTTTACATGAGTGTGTTTTGCTGTGAGTATGTATCGAGTGCCAGTGGTTCGCGTAGCATAAGAAAATGAAAGAGGGTAGACAGATTTGTCTGCTCCTAATTATTTATTTTCCATCCACCCACATTCTCCAGTCACTCCGCGATCATGGGGCTTAAACCGCCATAGTTTAAAACAGTGTTTAAACTAGAAACAGTTATGAAAAAATGGGTAGGCACACGTTGCCTCTAATGAACATCTAGGCCGCCCTCATCGACGAGTTCATCAGGCGCATTGCACAAATTTTCATTATTTGGCTCAAAGTTTCTGTAACACCATTATTGTGTTTCTGTTTATGTATAATACTAAGCTACTGCAATACAAATTACATTAAAAGGGGTACTTGTCTACATTAATGAGCACTATCGAGTTATGATATTTGCATCTGGGCGTCTACTTCTTTGGGCCTCTGGCACGACAGTATTCAAAATTTTGTTGGTATTTTACTTCGCCGCTTCCACATAGTATTCTACGTTCGTTCATCGAGTACAAGTTTCCCAGATATTTTAATTTGATGTTATCCTTGTAGGCATGAATCATGACGAAAAATTGGATATAAAACCAAATCAGGTTTTATTTAAATTGATGGACCCTACACGTGAGGCGTACGTGGTGTTTCTAACGAAATTAAATGAGTAGACCGGGATAATCTTCATGTAATCTGCCATCATTCGAACTAAGCCTAATTGAAACTTAATGTAATCCTTGATTTGCAAGATGATTAGTTTAGGATTAAGAAGGTAAATTTTGTTTCCGCCTAAACCAATGTATTTTTTTTATTTATTTACTTCAGCTGTACCTGTGCTCAGACTGTCGTAGGTTCGATCCCAACGTCTGAAAGTGTTAGTCAAATTTTTCATTATGACGACAGGCTTTTTACTGTTTATGGCTATTGCATACTTTAAAGTGTACAAAAAAATATATGTTGTTAAATGAACAGTAGAAACACAAGACACAGTGTGGCTTGAAGAATTATGTGAGTATTATAGCAACTACTATATAGGTACCCATAATGTCTAGAGTTTTTCCGTCGTTTTCTGTCGGTTCGTGCCGCAATGAATGTTCTCTTCAAACGAACATATGACTACCACTATTAGCCAATTACAGGATTAAACATTTTTTTCGGTACGTTTATTTGCAGGCATCGAGTTGTCTCTGTATTTATTTTATGAACAACATTGCGACATGAACTTCAAACGTAGGCAGCCTCGTGGTCCCTTTCCTAATTAATTAACAACGTTATGGATGAATGCATTTTGAAGCCATGTTTGTTTTTTTTTATCGATATTGTTGGCGACTTTGTACATATGTGAACAGACACGAACACTAATAATACATATGTACAGTGTGCACAAATAATACTACTAATAGGAGTGGAGCAGCGATGAAAAATTTTGCGAAAACGAGGAAAATATGACGCAAACAAAGTTGCGCCGGACAGCTAGTAATAATAGGTCTTTACCTATGAAATTGCCGTATTGCAGTACAGACTTTTTCAAACAAAAAAAAGTTTTGATTGGCTATGAGTTCTAAATTCAAATTAATTTTGTTTTAAAAATATGACATTCTATTTACAAAATCAGTCTTTTGTTTATTTATTAGCGTTGTATTTTCATTACATTTCAACATTTTTCCTCATAATGGATACTTTGAAATTTCGTGTAATTATGGAATATGAGTTCCGTCGTGGCACCAGCGCGGCACAAACGACCCGTAACATCAACGACGTTTACGGAGAGAACTGTACAAACGAACGCACAACCCGTTATTGGTTTGCTCGGTTCCGTTCTGGGAATTTTGACTTGAAAAATGAACCTCGTGGTCGTCCGGAAACTTTGGTAAACAATGATGAATTAAAGGTGATTGTTGAAGCTGATGAAACTCAATCTACAGCTGAGCTGGCAGCAGCTTTTGATGTTAGCATTAAAACAATATTGGTCCATTTGCTTTTTTGATTGGCAAGATAAAAAACTTGATAGATGGGTGCCCCACGAACTTAACGATCGCCAGCGCAACGTACGCGTCGAGACTTGCCTTGCGCTGCTTAACAGGCACAGAAATGAAGGAATTTTGAACCGAATTGTTACGTGCGACGAAAAATGGATTCTTTTTACAATCGAAAGCGCTCAGCAAGTTGGTTAGATACTGGTTCGGTACCAAAGCAATGTGCAAAACGAAAAATGACCCCTAGAAAGGTGATGGTCAGTTTGGTGGTCTAGTGCTGGTGTGATTCATCATAGCTTTTTACAAAACGGCGAGAGCATTACTGCAGATGTGTACATTGAAGAACTGACCACAATGATGGCGAAACTCGCACGTCTGCAACCAGCTTTGGTCAATCGGTCGTCTCCACTGCTACTTCACGACAACGCGCGGCCCCATACTGCACAACAGACCGTCTCTAAGCTGCATGAGTTGGGTTTGGAAGCTCTCCCTCATCCGCCGTACTCACCAGATCTTGCGCCTTCCGACTATTACTTTTTCCAAAATTTGGACAACTTTTTAGCGGGAAAAAAATTCAATTCCCGAGAGGCAGTACAAAACGCCTTTGAAGAGTTTGTTGTCTCCCGTCCAGCTGATTTTTTCAAGAATAGCAAGCATCCATAAACTGCCACAGCGTTGGCAAAGATGCATTGATTGCAGGGGTGATTACTTTGAATAAAAGAAATAAATAAGTTCGAAAAAAAAAATACTTTAACTTTTTTCAAACAAAACGGCAATTTCATAGGTAAAGACCTAATATATAAGATAACCTAAAAATCTTACGATTTAAGTTTTTAATTGTGGAAAGTCTGCTTATTTCAGATGAATCAAAAAAATATAATATTTATATGAATCATGAAGGAAGATTCGAATAAACTACTGTATTTCCCTCGCAGTTTTAGTTCTGAAGTTATGTGTGTTGTTTCTCGGCAAAACCCAAAACCCGAATTTTTAGTCTATTGTCTATACATACCTAATTGATGAATCATTAAACTATGCAGCTAGAGACTGAGAGATACTGAACATATTCTTTGAATTACGGGATATCTTCCATGATTGTTTATTGCTCTCGATATTTCGAAGCTGTTGCAAGCGCCAACAGCCGCACGGGTCGATCTTTAAAGGTTAAGCCGTGCTTGCCGAGGTTGCTGTGTGGCTGGCTGACCATAATAACATACTGAGTTTCCTCCGGGCCTCGGAAAACACGTTAAGCCGTTGGTCCCGGCTGTCATTTGTAGATCTTTGACAGTCGTTACGAGTAGTCAGAAGCCAAAAGTCTGACATCCATTCTCACCAAGGGGTATCGTATTACCCACTTACTGGGTTGTGGACGTCAGATAGGCAGTCGCTTCATATAAACTACTGGTACTCAGCTGCATCCGGTTTGACTAGAAGCTGACCCCAAGATAGTTTGGGAAAAGGCTAGGCAGATGATGATGATGATGATGTTGTGAAATACGACTTCTCCAGTCTCAATTAAATAGTCTTATGTAAAAAAAAAACATAATGGGGCTGAATTACGGAACTTAGTAGAAAGAGAAAAAGTTCCACAAAACTCATCATCTGCCGAGCCTTTTCCCAAACTATCTAGGAGTCGGCTTCCAGTCTAACCTGATGCAGCTGAGTACCAGTATTTTACATGAAGCGACTGCCTATCTGACCTCCACAACCCAGTTACTGGGTAATACGATACCCCTTGGCAAGACTGGATGTCAGACTTTTAGCTTCTGACTACTCGTAACGACTGTCAAAGATCTACAAATGATAGCCGGGACCAACGGCTTAACGTGCTTTCCGAGGCACGGAGGAAACTCGATATGTAATTATGGTCACCCATCCACAGACCAACCTCGGCAAGCACGGCTTAACCTTAAAGATCGACCTGGGCGGCTGTTATTATTTAGCCACAAGCTCCTCCAGTTCCACAAAACTATTATTTGAATAATAATGATATTATTACATACAGTCAGGCAGGCGCGCAGCCACTTAACAAATAGACCTTATTTCAAAAAACTAAAAAAAAAAATATTGTTTGTTGTTTCTACTTATTGGCTATCGATTTCGAGCTAGTTTCACAAATGTTTGATCAGCTTAACGTTTTGCAATGGGTCACTTCATAAAGTATTCATTGTTTTTTATGACTATACTAGCATCTGCCCGCGGCTTCGCCCGCGTGGAGTTTGGCAATTTTCCACGTTTGTGCGTTACTCGCGACCCCGAGCAGTCGCGCAAAAGTCCATGCGCGCAAGTGTGTTTTCGCTTAAATGGGTTCCCGCAAGTGTCTTTCACGCAAATGTCTTTTGCACAAATGTCCTAGATCCCCTAGAAGTGCGTATATGAAGTTTTTTAGCATTTTGACCACACAAACGTCCTAACAATTCAAAACATAATTGCCACCCTATTTGTGGCCTGTGGGGTGGAATTTCCAAAATTTAAAAATAGGTACGTGTTTATCAATTCAATCAAGAAACACAAATTGTGAATTTCAAGCTTTATCAGATCATTTTTGTTTTACTAATATTTCTAACCCTCTTCTCCCGTTTGGGGTTGAATTTCCAAAAACGACGAAATACGTATCAATTTAATTTTGCAACATAAATATAAATTTCAATATTTAATTTCATTCTTCATACTTCAAAAATAACGGATTCCTTCGGATACATGCCTATCGATATATTTAATGGTATAAATGAGCTAGCTTACAATTATTTTTTATTCGAAAATTAAACAAAACTATTTAACTCTCGAAAAACTATATTAATAATATATTATCCCAGCTCCTCTTTGTACATGACGTTTTCGGTGTTCCCTATTGGGGTTAAAATTAATAAGTTACTCGTAGAGCTCACTCCGGAGCATGCAACATAAAACTACCCATGTGAGAAACCAATTCTCACTTAAATCAGTGCAGAAAATTAGGTTAAAATGAAAATCAAAACAATTCAAATCAAGATTTTTTTTTCATTTCTATAGCAGCGACACGGAACACCACGAAAACGATACCTAAAAAAAAACTGAAAATTTTCTTCGGAGCTATGCTGGATTTTCATTTTAACCTTATTTCATTGCCACCGACCCAGAAAACCACAAAAACGACACCCATGAAAGAAAACAGAAAATTTTCTTCGGCGTCATATTGAGTTTGCATTTTGATCTCATTTTTGTTATAAACGACCCCGAGATGCCCGAAATCCATGAAGAAAAAACTGAAAAGTTTTCTCGGCGCTATCTTGTATCTCATTTTCATTCCTAGCGACCCGGAAAACCACGATAACGATACCCATGAAGAAAAATCCGAAAGTTTCCTCGGCGCCAGCTTGGGTTTTCATTTTGACCTCATTTTGTTATCAGCCACCCCGAAAACCACGAAAACAAGACCCATGAAGTCACCACTGAGTCGCGCCAGTGTCTAGTCGCACAAATGTCCCAGATCCCTTAGAAGTATGTAGCTTATTTATCCATAGAAACTTGCTTACACATCAACACAAAAATAAAAATAATTGCCACCGTTTCTGAAAGGTAGATTTTCCAAAACGTTGAAATACGTGTTTATCAATTCAATCAAGAAACACAAATAGTAAATTACAAGCACATCAGACCATTTTTGTTATACAAATGTTACCACCACTTTTTCCCCGTTTGGGGTTGAATTTCGAAAAACGACGGTATACGTATGCATTTATTTCTGTTTAGAAGTTTTAATATTCATTCTTCCTACTTCAAAAATGACGGATCCCCAAAATAAACTTTCAACTCTTATAACTCTCTTGGGGGTAGATTTTCAAACCCCAGATATACGTATTTATTTATTTCTAACCAGAAGCTTGTATATGAAATTTCAGGTATCTAACTTTAAAAATGACCGGTTTCCATAAAATCGTTCATCCCTTATTTTACCACTTTATGGGTGAAATTTCGATAAACTCTTTCTTAGTGGATACTGTAGCGTAAATAAAAATAATAGTCGTCACTACATGATTAATACGTATAATTTTTCCGATATAAAAAAAAACCTAATACAAATGTTTTTATAAAAATTAAAAAGAATCAAAGGGGAAAAAAAAGAATTGGCGATATAAAATGTGAATTTAAGAAAAGTTGCGAAATCGATTGTCTAGAATAGTATAAGATCTGTGATTTTGAAAATTAAAGCCAGAAGGTGAGAAGGGGTTGCAACACCTATTCAGCCCTAGGCGCGATCAAATTGTATCCGTGCTTAAATACGACACCGAAAAAAGTTCATTCCGCGACCTTTTGACACGAATAGCTAAAAAAAATACAAAATGTGGTACAAAAAAAAAAACTACACTATCGCTATAACCATAAAAAGAGGATAGAAACAAAATTTGTTTGGTATTTGACACGCAGCGGGGTCCCGCTGTTGCTACGGGTCTTCGGTCGCAAGCCATGGAGTCAACCGCTAGCACGCGCCTCCCGAACCCTGGTCAGTATTGAGACGCGGCGCTGAAAGTACGCGGGACACCAGTCCACAGCTAGTTTTATAGTCCCTGAACCGATTCTGAGCGAATCTATGGTCAGAAAAATAAGAGAAAATGAACACCATGCTCAAAAAAGAATCTTTCAAGCAGTAAAAATTTAAAATGTTTCAAATACATACCGGTTCTTTGTAAAAAACACTTATGCAACCGACTATCTAGTACGGTGCTAATAGATACTGCCACAACTTTTATTAGGTTTTTACGGTAAGGGAAAAGATTAACCCATCTTCGACACAATAATTTTGTTGTATTTTATCAACAGAAACCCATGTAAGCTTCCTATGAAAAGATTCGTCGCCAATTGACCAGAAAAATTTTCTGTTGTCAAACCATGGAAAGATCATACTTTTTAAATTTGAACGGAAATAAGAAAAAGAAATTTAATTAGAAATAAGGTCGACTTACACGAACGGAATAGTTTTTATTCAGCCGAATCAATAATCAGCGTGATAGTGCTGCAATAAATCATTTTTGTAGCGTAAATAAAAATAATAGTCGTCACTACATGTTAATACGTATAATTTTTCCGATATAAAAAAAAAAACCTAATACAAATGTTTTTATAAAAAATTAAAAAGAATCAAAGGGAAAAAAAAAATTGGCGACATAAAATGTGAATTTAGGAAAAGTTGCGAAATGGATTGTCTAGAATAGTATAAGATCTGTGATTTTGAAAATTTAAGCCAGAAGGTGAGAAGGGGTTGCAACACCTATTCAGCCCTAGGCGCGATCAAATTGTATCCGTGCTTAAATACGACACCGGAAAAAGTTCATTCCGCGACCTTTTGACACGAATAGCTAAAAAAAATACAAGATGAGGTACAAAAAAAAAACTACACTATCGCTATAACCATAAAAAGAGGATAGAAACAAAATTTGTTTGGTATTTGACACGCAGCGGTGTCCCGCTGTTGCTCCGGGTCTTTGGTCGCAAGTCACGGAGTCAACCGCTAGCACGCGCCTCCCGAACCCTGGTCAGTATTGAGACGCGGCGCCGAAAGTACTCGGGACACCAGTCCACAGCTAGTTTTATAGTCCCTGAACCGATTCTGAGCGAATCTATGGTGAGAAAAATAAGAGAAAATGAACACCATGCTCAAAAAAGAATCTTTCAAGCAGTAAAAATTTAAAATGTTTCAAATACATACCGGTTCTTTGTAAAAAACACTTATGCAACCGACTATCTAGTACGGTGCTAATAGATACAGCCACAACTTTTATTAGGTTTTTACGGTAAGGGAAAAGATTAACCCGTCTTCGACACAATAATTTTGTTGTATTTTATCAACAGAAACCCATGTAAGCTTCCTATGAAAAGATTCGTCGCCAATTGACCAGAATAATATTCTCTTGTCAAACCATGGAATGATCATACTTTTTAAATTTGACGGAAATAAGAAAAAGAAATTTAATTAGAAATGAGGTCGACTTACACGAACGGAATAGTTTTTATTCAGCCGAATCAATAATAAACCTACTCCTCACAAAGAATACACCCTCCAAATTCCATGTCTCTAAGAACAGCGGTTTAGGCTGTACGTGCGTTGATATATCAGTCAGTCAGAACTTTGAATTTTATATCTAAAGACTTATGCATTTGACTTAGGAAGCTAAGGAAATCTTGCAAGAAGTTTATCACTATCGCTTAAAGTAAGACAGGCTGTGGCTTTAGTCGCCTGCAAACTTTGAGATGGGATTCTACAACTTTTTCTATATTTCCCATTACTATTAAATAAAATTGAATTTTAAAACTACGGTGGAAAATATAATTATTATTACTTAAAAATGTATGATATTTCGTTTTGTTTTTTTTTTTCACGAATCTTACTTAGGTAGGTTAGCCAGACCTCGATAGCGAGGACAGATTGACGGCGGATCGGATGGTGTCTATCTTTTCGAAAAGTGCTAGTTTTGTTACTGCTTTCCCGGAGGAGGGCATCATCGGGAGTGACGAGGGTATGCCTTGATCGGTGAATCATGCTGATGCGAGAGGGCTCATATCAGACGGGGTTTGTGGTGCCTTATGGCAGAGTCAAAAAAGCAGTTGGAAAGGCGTTTCATGAACTGAAGGACATAGGCATTCTGAGGTTTAAGTGATGACTGTCATTGCAGACATAAGAACCGGTTCTGGAGGGTCTGCATCCTATAGATTATATGATAGATTGTTATGATGGGATTGATTGCCGCGTGAGTGACAACTTGATCTTTGCCGTTACCATAAAAAGAAGCCTACGCACGGCAACGGCAGCTACGTTACGAGATGGTTTTATATGTGCCCCGAAATATAAGTGGTGGTCGAGTAAGACTCCTAAGTATTTGGCTTGCTTCTCTCAAAGGACAGTTTTTTTGTTTGCGATATTTAGAAGGAATTATTTTCATTCCTGAAAATGCTGAATCGCACAAATCAGTACTTCTGTACAATTCTGTTTGCTATAGAGCATCCATTTCTTTCAAACACAAATATATTTTTTATCATATATTAAAGACCAACATTTGGATCAGATCCTCATTTCAGATGCTCTGGCTTTCAGATGTAGGCATATCGGAAATTATTTGCAATACTTAACCACCTCATTTTGGATGAAAGTATTTTCCGTGTGTTTCATATTGAAAATGTTTTATATTTGAGGAGCAGCTTGTTTAACGTCTCCACAAGAAAATTGATAACGGGAACTATATTTCTTGTCACCAAAATTTATATTTGTCATCAAAGTTGTATCACCTAGTAAATAGATCTATCGCCACGAAATATTTTCGTTCTCAGATAAACAAAAAGTGTTCCCAGGTATGAATTATCAAATAAATGTTGATACATGTGTAAAATAAGAGATGGATTACCAATAAAATTGTAGTGCATTAGATGAATATAAACTTCGTTCTTATAATAATAGTTTTATTACTTAAATAATAGCTTTGTGCTCGGAATGGTAGATCTGTCACCAAATAAATAGATCAGTTCCTTATTTCTATGAAGAAATGCTTTATACGAGACATTGGGCACACCGACTCGGACAGGTTAGGTTCGAAGAGGATGGCGGGGTCTAGTAAGCGAGCGGAGCGAGCGAACTAAGACCCCGACATCCCCTTCGTGTTAGGTTACTGTAAACCCTGCAGACAGAAATAGGAGCCCCGCGTAGCGGGGCTACGTCGACAACGCCTTAGTTTTTCTAGTAACATAATATGATTTATTGGTGATCTCTTTATATTAGTTTGCTTAAATACTTATTAGGACACACCTATTATAATACATACAAAAACATTTATTTGGTACTAGACCTTATATCTCAGGATTTTAGGTGATTTATTGTGGAACTGATTTTGCATTGTTTGGTGACTACATTTTGGTGACAGATCTACTATTTTGAGGACAAACCCTATTATTTAAGAAACACAAAACTAATTAAATTGGTGATAGCTTAAATGATACCCATTGATAACTTATAAAAGAAATATTTTTCAGTTAGTTGAACTCGGAGAAACGTCTTTCAAAGTCACCTAGAATGTTTCTTAGTTTGGTAATTGTTAGGAAACAATTCTATACAAATGATTGTTATGGGATTATTGTATATCAACAAGTAATGGTATCGTAACATTATCAATCATCACCTGCTTAGCCTTTTCCTAAGTATGGGTTGCTACCAGTCTAACCGGATGCAGCTGAATACCAGTATTTTACATGGAACGAGTGCCTATTTGACCTCCACAACCCAGTTAGTGCTGGGTACTACGAAACCTCTTGGTAAGACTGGTGGTCGGACTTTCAGGCCACTACACGTGTAGCGACCAACAAAAAGCAACTTACTACAAAAAGTACTACAGCGCCATCTATGACACCACGGCAGAACTAACATCAATTTCCTACATCTTACATGCAAAGTTTACATCGACTTAAGAGTATATAGAAAAACCCGACTACAACTGTCGGGCAGTTGCCCGCCAGACACAACACCTGTCTGGTCGGAGGATCCTCCCTTTTCAATGGAGTATTGAGGAACTTTACACCCTGTTCTTCGTACCCGGTACACCTAAACCCGTAACGGCTGTTAAAGATCTGCAAATGACAACCGGGACCAACGGTTTAACATGCTTTCCGAGACAAGGAGAGAACTCGGTTTGTATGGGTGGTTACCTATCCAGTGACCAACCTAAATTTCGACCCGAGCGGTTTTTATTATTAAACCATGAGTTCCTCTGTATAGCACCCGAAAGTCTGACAAGCAGTCGAACCCAGTTATACACAGCTCACCAATCTAACTAGGTTGTGGAGGTCAGATAGACAGTTGCTCCATGTAAAATACTAGTACTCAACTGCATCTGGTTAGACTGAAAGCCAACGTCTACATTTGACAAAAGGGTATTGTTGGAAGCCGTATTGAAAAATATCGGTTCAATTTGTGTCACGAAGAAATAATAATGAAATTTCATGAGCCGTTGCCGTCAAAAATCAACGTGGGGTTAGCTCGGCTTTTTATTGGGAATCGAGTTTCATATCAGTAAAAAAACACTCACGGAGTCTGCATGGAGGTATTCAGGGGTATTTTAAACGGATTTAGATTTCAACTGTACAGTGCAGAAATGTCAATATCAAGCTGGTTTCATCATCATCATCATCACCATTTCAGCCGAAAGATGTCCACTGCTGGACATAGGCCTCGCCCAAGTGTCGCCACATTGAAATAAGGAGGGTTTTGCCATAATCGCCACGCTTGGCAGGCGGGTTGGCAATCGCAGTACGGTTGTTACAAAAGCACAGAGACCGCTGCTGCCCATTCTCCGGAAAGTCCTTAAGTCGCCTCTTACGACACCCACGTTAAGATATGGGATGGTGCTATTCTTTACGTCCGACACCATACAGAAGAAAGCTGTTTTATTTGATTTTAAATTTCAGTCAATTTACCAACAAATAACTATAAAGTGTACGCCATGAACAGTAGTTTGTCTAAACTTCAAGGAAGTACTCGTAAGTAACATGTTGATTAAACCTTCCTCGAATTTCACAGGTTTATTTCTTTATTCCGGGATTTTATAGAGATGTGATAATTGTACTTCCTTAATTAAAGCAAATAAACTCTACCTATTTCGATCATTGGATAAGTTAAGATGATTTATTTTCCTCTTGGTTTTACCTGTAATTTCGCCAGTATGGAGTTCAGGAATTACTCCATCTAGCCTACGGTCTGCCAAATTTCATTGAAATCTGTTCAATGAAAAGTTAACAGACAGATAGAGTTACATTCATTAATAAAAAATAAAATAAAAAAAACAATAGCCTTACATTTCCAGTTTAACAACTTAACATAAAGAAAAAACAATTTATCTACCTCTAATGTCTAGTTATACATAGCAACTGATGAATTTAAATCTGAGTAGTTTAATTTATTTTAATACAAAATTTATATTCTAAGCAGGTAGGTCCAATTTATTTATATCCACTGGAACCCACTCTTAGGTCTAAAGGCCTCCTCCAAAGCTTTCCATTTCTCTCGGTCTTGGGCTATTTTTTGCCATTACGGGCCAGCAATTTTTTTAATATCATCGTCCCATTTTAGTGAACGGTCTTCCTATATAACGATTAACGCTTGCCCAATGGGCCTTTCCATAAAGTCACTGTTTTTGTCCATCTACGATCTTCAAGACGTGCTATATGACCGGCCCATTTCAACTTTACTTTTGACTATGGCTGAGAGCATCTATTGCCTTTGTACTAGATCTTATCTTAGTGTGGTTTATCTTCTGTATTCTCTTAATGTTTAGCATACTGCGTTCAATTCCCCGCTGACATGTATTTAAATTATTTTGTTTGTGAATTTCCATGTTTGGCACGCGTATGTTAGACAAGGAATGAGGCAAGCGTCCATCACCGTTTTCTTTAAGTTGATTGGCATTTCGCTTTTAAATATCTCCTTGTAACTCCAATATTTATTCCAAGTATGTTTGACTCTTCTCTCCACTTCTAGTTCATTGGTATCTCTGTTGAATCCAATTTGTTTTCCTAAATATACATATTGATTTACATAATCTAATCGATCGTTTCCGATAGTTATTTCAAATTTTTTGAAGTTTTTCATGACTTTGGTCTTTGAGATATTCATTTCTAAACCCACTTGTCTCTTGATTTAGGTATTTACCTTGGAAATACAAACCTCGGTTTTCCCAGTCTAATTTGCTTATGATAGATTCTAGTATTGCAATAAAAATTGTTGGGGATAAGGGGTCGCCTTGTCTGACTCCTCTCTTGACTGGAAAGCTTGGGCCTGTAGTTTCTAGTTTGACTCTACTTAAGCTGTTTGCGTATAGATGTTTGAGTATTGTTATGTATATTTGCTCTACATTTTGGGCTTTAGTGTCCCCTTGGCAAAAGGCTTATCGGCCGGTAGTTGCTGATGTCCTTTAGGTCTCCTTTCTTGTATAGCAAAATAATATTGGATTCAGAGTTACTTTACCATTTATAATATCTCGATACATAATTATACATTCACGGATCGGATAGGGTGTATAAAATACAATATGTTACAAAAGCAGGGTTTTTAATCAAAATAAATAATAAAATTTACTAAATAGTATAGTACAGCTAGGCTAGGCTTTATTAGGTTTGGGCGGGTACGGTCAGCCGCATGCACGATGGCCGCTGGGCAAAACCTCTTCACGATGGTTGCCGGAAGACGGATGGCGCCGCCGCCGCCACGCCGCCGGGGTCAGCCCAGAAAGACGTGCGAGACGATCAGGATGCGTCACGCGAGGGCTGGTTCGAGGAGGCACGGGAAAAGAGACTATAGAAGGCCGTTGTGGGAGGCTGTTGCCCAGCAGTGGAACAGTATTGCCAAAAAAAAAGGTTTAATTATATTGTAAGATGGATTAAAAGGCATGGTAAAATTTATATAAATATTTCCGACAAATTAATTGCATAAACGGCATTCCACGTCAATAGTTCCTTATATTAATGATATTATTTTTTCTTTTCTTTAAATTCATCATTTTGAAGGGTGAGAGAACTTTTTCACAAGAAATATTGTAACTCACTGAGGCTGCCTCAGTTTATGTGTGACAATGTTTGAGATAAAATAAACATTTTCGTATTTGTGTAGTATATGACCTGCAATGTCGTCTACAAATATCTTGTCTACAATTTTCCGAGCTACCAACAAACCTATTTTCAACTAAACGTTGTTATTGTGTTCCGTCGTAAAAGTTAGCAGTTTAGGAGCCCTCGCCCGCCGTTACTTTTTCAAGCGTTGTAATGGCGTTAAAAACGCGAAAATGCCGCGATCCCGTCGGTGGCTGTATCACGGCTGGTAAAGATTGGTATCGATTGGTGCGGGTAGAATAGTCCCATACTTTTTGTATTCTTTTTTATTTTTCCTCTGCACCGATCCGTATTGACATGTCCGTTCTGGAAACCTATATAGCTGGCATGCACCAGTAGACACAAAAAGTACTAACAAACTTGTTGGCAATAGGACTGTCAGTGTACTATAGAGTACTGTTAAAAAAACTATAAAGGTAATCAGAAAAGTGGTTCTGTTTTTTAAGAGCCTTTGCTCTACATGATACTATTATCACTTTAAACAACAACATCCTTGTATTATATAATACGCATTCAAAATACTATACATATAAAAGTTTTAATTAATCTAAACACACTAACCGAGAAAACGGCTCAGGCGCAAAGCGTCTCTTTCGCAAAATGTCTACTGGTACTAAAATTTATCTTTCTCATAATGTCGCTTTCGCAGAATGACGTCTTCTCAAAAGGTCGCTTTCTCACAGTTACTCTTTCGCAGAATATCTCTTTAGCAAAATACTCGTATTGCGTTAGAAAATTAGAAAAAACATTGCTAGGTTAAAAAAAGGTTCGTTTAGGTTTGTTTTTTCCAATTTCTTATTTAATGTTTACAAGTTTTACAACATATTCAATCATCGAATCTGTCTTGGCTGGGCAGCGTTCGGGAAGTTATACGGTATCTTCTCGTCCCACATAACGCAGTGTCTCAAAGCGGTGCCAGTTTGCAAGTGCATACCATGGCCATGTATCATCCATTTTGCGCTATGCTATTATATTATGAGGTAATTCGGTTGAACTTGAAAGAGTCCTTGGAGCTAAAAAAAAATGCGTGCGCTCAATTCGTGAACGCACCCACTGGACAGTTGTGTTCCACTATTTAAAAACTTTACAACCTGCCACATACAGCACTGTACATTTTTGAAATTTGTATTTTGTATCAATACAGACACGAATTCGACTTGTTTAATGATGTTGTATCCAGACCCAGCCGTAAAGGGCATATGCTTAATGTGCGTAGGCGTAGAATCAAATTATTTTCTAAAAATTTATACTGCTTGTCCATCTGTCTACAACAAATTATCTGATGGCTTCAAAACTCTCAGCCTCAGAACATTGAAATGTAAATCATTTAACTTTCTTTTAAACAAATGTTATTACTTGACTGAAGAATTTATGAATGAAAAATTTACCTAAATATTTGACATTATTGCCTATAAACCATATTGTATCTCCTTGACTTCATTGAATTTTGACTTATATAATTATTAATCTCTTAAACAAATATTGTTCACTTTGTTTAAATTACTAGCTGTCCCGCGCAACTTCGTATGCGCCACATTTTCCCCGATTTTGAAACATATTTCATTGCTGCTTCGCTCCTGTTTGTCGTAGCGGGATCATATATAGTCTAGCCTTAGTATAGCCTTCCTCGATAAATGAACTATCTAACACTGAAATAATTTTTCAAATTGGATCAGTGATTCCTGAGATTAGCGCGTTCAAGCAAACAAACAAACAAACTCTTCAGCTTTATAATATTAGTATAGATTAGTATTTCTAATGATTAATAACTCAATTTTAATGTAATGATGAACCATAATTTTACAAACCATATTTGTACGCCGGGACCGGCAGAATATTATGCATATTCACATAAACGCTTGAACGTCCATACATAGCTTTGTACAATATTCTAACAAATAAATGCATTCTATTCGATTATATTCTATTCTATTTGTGTTGCGAAAGATTACATACGAGACCGAAACGTAGTCGCTCACAATGGGCTAAACCAGAAAGCTTAAAGTCACCCAAAGGGCAATGGAGAGGATGCTCGGAGTTTCCTTGCGTGATCGAATCAGAAATGAACATTTTCAGAACGTAGAACCGATGCACGATATAAGAAAAGAAACATTTCAGAAAATATTACGATAAAGCTAAATTTAAACATGTTCGTGTATAATTACGTAAAGAGAGTAAATATTGGAACAGAAGGATATCAGGTAATTTATTTACAAACAAAAAATTCAAAACACAAAGAAGAAAGAAATATATTTTGATAGTCATCATCATCATCATCATCATCATTTCAGCCCAAAAGACGTCCACTGCTGGACATAGGCCTCCCCCAAGTGTCGCCATATTGACATTTTGGGGGGTTTTGACATAATCGCCACGCTTGGCACGCGGGTTGGCGATCGCAGTACGGTTGTTACAAAAAAGTACAGAGAACGCTGCTGCCCATTCTCTGGCTAATCCCTTAGTCGCCTCTTACGACACCCACGGGAAGATATGGGATAGTGCTATTCTTTACGTCCGACACCATACAGAGCATTTTAGCATTTTAGCATTTTGATAGTAAATACAAAAAACTACTAAGAAAATAAGAATGTAAGGAGTTGATAATAAATATATGGTGACTTTGAGACGAGAGGTGTAAATACAAGGTAGTGTAGCGTAAATAAAAATAAAAGTCGTCACAGCTACATGTTAATACGTATAATTTTGCTGTTATAAAAAAAAACCTAATACAATTTTTATATAAAATTTAAAAGGATCAAAAAAAAGAATTAAATAATGGGCGACATGTAATATTATTTTATGTAAAGCAGCGAAATGGGTTGTTCAGAATTGTATAAAATCTGTAATTTTGAAAATTAAAACAAGGTGAGAAAGGGGTTGCAACACCTATTCAGCCCTAGGCGCGATCAAAATGTATCCGAGTTTAAATACTACACCGGAAAAAATACATTGCGCGACCTTTTGACACGAATAGGGTTTAAATAAATTAAATGATTGTACAAAAAAAGAAACTATACTATTGCTAAAGATTAAAAAAAAAAGGATTAAAACAAAATTTGTTCCCTGAAGGTCCGTATCCTCGCTCGAAATCGGATCTTCGCTGTTGCTCCGGGTCTCAGGCGGCAAGCCTCGGAGCCACCCGCCAGTACGCGTCACCCGACCCCTGGTCGGCCTTGAGTCGCGGCGCCGAAAGTATATGGGTCACTAGATCTTAGCTAGGACAAAAGTCCTAGAACCGATTCTGAGCGAATCTATGGTGAGAAAAATACAGAAAAATTAACACCATGCTCCGAGAGAATCTTTTAAGCAGAAAAAATTTAAAATGTTTCAAATACATACCGGTTCTTGGTGAAATCACTTATAACCGACTATTCAGTACAGCACTACAAAATGTAAATTATCTTTCTTAGGTCTTTTTTGACTTTAGACTACAAATAATTTATCAATTAAATTACGAAACGGAATAATATGTCTGTTATTTCCAAAGATTCGTCGCCCATCTGAGAAAAATTTTCTTACGTGACATCCCATGGAATCGTCATATTTTTAAATTTGAACCGAAGTAAGAAAAAGTAAATTGATTAGAAATGAGGTCGACTTACACGAACAGAATAGTTTTTATTCAGCCGAAAACAGCGTGATAATGCTGCAATACCCTCTTTCTAAGAAAAAAAGGACGTAAGTACGAGTGAGAAAGAAGAAAAAAACTGGATCAGGCAAAAACAAAAAAACAGGCATCATATCTGAATCAAACGATATCGAAGTGCAACAGATACTGAATAAACACGGAGGCCACCACATCTAAACGTTATCCGCGCGAACTCGCGATATCTCAATTACATCTATGGAGAATATGAAAGAAAATAACGAACACCTAAATCTAAATATATATTGTTCAGTTAGAGCCAAATTCTAACCTACCACATCCTTACAATTATGAAGAACAACCAGTGAACTTTAGATCTAAGTAAAACTAACCTAATTTAACATAAGACTTAACTATTACCTATCAACTATAAGAAAAAAACTTGGGGATCAAATAACCTATCAACTATAAGAAAAAAACTTGGGGATCAAATAACCTATCAACTATAAGAAAAAAACTTGGGGATCCCCAAAAATAATTAACGTGAACACGTAAAGTCCAACCTTTAGTTATAGAAACAAAAGACAAGTTGGACAAAAAAAAACTAAGTGTAAGAAAGAAAACTTAAATCAATTAAGTCAAAGATGAACTCAAGACATAGAACTTAAATCAGACAACTCAAGTCATAAAACTCAAGCTTAAATTCAAATTTAAATGTTGAATGTCACGCCATCTGTGTTAAAATAAAAGAAACAAAATAACCTTAGAATACAAGTTGACATAACACAGAAATAAATAGATGTCACTATTAACAGGTAATCTATTAAGTTTTTAATCTAATCAAAAACTTATGCAAAGAAATATTCCAAAGAGGAAAAAGGATTAGAAAGCAAATGTCAATATGGAACAAAGAGAATTTAATCCAATTTATTTTAAGATATCTTTGATATGATATTGTCCGGAGTGGACTGAATCACAATCCTGTAGCAAATAGGTGGTCCTTGAAATGACTCTTATTACACGGCACTTAATAAAACGTGGAGCAAGCTTCCCAGAGAAAAAATCACCTCCAGAAGACTTGGAAAAATTCCTTCTCCATACAGTATCACCAACATTCAGAGTGACAGCTGATCGATTAGAATTATATGCACGAGAGTTACGGAGAAAAGCTAAAGAAAGATTATCAGCAACCTTTGCATAAACTTCGCTGAGAGAAGATAGGTTTGAAGCATGACGAGCCCGACTGTCAGCCAAATTAGAGCTTCGAGTCTGACTATATACACGACTGCTATCCATAAGGACCTCTCTACCAAACATAAGAAAGTTAGGCGTAAAACCAGTAGCTAGATTAACACAAGAATTGAGGTAAAGCTTAACTTTAGGTAACATTTTAGCCCAACTTCTTTGGTTTTCACCAACCAAAATACCTAAACATGTTATAACGCTTTGGTTGTATCGCTCAACCGTATTTGCTTGGGGTGTATAATATGGCGTAAAAGTAGGTGATTGAATATGGAAAGATCTGAGAAAATTAAGGAATTGATTACTACGGAAAACTGTAGCGTTGTCACAAAGAATAGTACGCGGAACCCCAAAATTAAAGAAAATTTCAGACTCTAACGCTTTTATAACAGAAAGAGTGTCAATCCTTTTCAGAGGAACTAACCAAACATATTTGGAAAAAACATCTACCATAGAAAGGATATATTTATAACCATAATAAGCGCAGGGCAACGGACCAATTATATCGATAGAAATCATCTGTAAGGGCAAGGAAACCTCTTTAGGGTAACACATCTGACCGCGAGGTTGTGTGTTCGAAATTTTATAGGCTTTACAAACCTCACATTGACTTAACGTCGAAGTAACGTCACGGAACATATTTGGCCAGTAGAACAAATCCCTAAGCTTTAGATAAGTTTTAGTAACACCGGGATGTATCGAAGGAAAACTATTGTGAATTTCCCAAATAGCGTCTGGAACTTTTTCAGCTGGTAACACCACACGCCATGGTTCAGAAGATAAAGGAGTAGAAACAGGCATGCGTCTCATAAGGATACCGTTATTTATAGCGTATGCTGGGAACATTTGTGGCGTATCTCGAGCACCTATATATATCTTCTTATACCAACGGTCATTAGTATGTTCAGGACCCTGGTCAAATGACACAGGATTAGCATGGATCCTGGAAAGAACATCGGGGACTATATGTTGCGAACCTTTACGATGCACAATATCAAAAGTATATTGGGAGATAATAGTAGCCCAACGAGCTAAACGACCAGATGGGTTGTTAAGAGAGAGGAGCCACTTAAGGGCCATAAAACTTCATACCATCTAAATAACATCGAAAATGTTTAATTGAATCCAAAACTGACAAGAGTTCACGCTCTGTAGTACTATAATTGCGTTCAGTTTGAGAGAATAAACGCGAATAATAGGCAATTGGATGTTCCACATCGTCTATCTTCTGTGTCAGTACCGAACCAAGACCAACAGCTGACGCATCACACTGCAGGATGAACGGCTTCGAGAAATCAGGACATGCCATAACAGGCGTATCGATTAGCGCTTGTTTCAACTTAGTGAAAGCTTGATCGGCTGCATCGTTCCAACTTATTGGATCATTACCCTTTCTCTTACCGATAAGGGCAGTAAGCGGAGCAATTATAGAAGAAAACCCTTTAACGAAACGCCTATAATAGGAACACATACCAATGAAACCGCGTAATGACTTAGCTGAAGTAGGAGTAGGATAATCTTTAATAGCATCAAGTTTGCCGGGATCGGTTTGAAGACCCTTTTCATTAACAATATAACCCAAATATTTTAGTTCGCTTTTACAAAACTCGCATTTTTTTTAATTTATAGTTAAGCCTGCTTCTTTAAGTCGAGCAAGCACCTTCCTGAGCAGCGCCATATGACTAGAGAAATCTTTTGACACGATTATCAAGTCGTCGACGTACCCAAAAATACAGTCGTCGCTGGTAGAAGTAAACTCGAAATTAACGATCATATCAGTAAGGCGTTGCATCTCCGAAGCAGCGTTCGTTAGACCAAAAGGCATCCTAACAAACTCAAAGAGACCACGTTGTGGAACAATAAACGCTGTTTTCTCACAACTTTCTCTATCAGCGAGTGGAATTTGCCAGAAAGCACTTCTAAAATCCAATGAGCTAATATATCTAGCACCACGAAGGTTGTCGAGGATATCGTGAATACGGGGAAGAGGATATGAATCTCTAACTGTCACACTATTCAGTTTTCTACTGTCGACACAAAAGCGAACAGAACCATCTTTTTTTGTCACCATTACCACTGGACTAGCCCATGAAGAACGAGATGGACGAATAACACCCATATCTAACATTTTGTCAATCTCTTCATTGAGAATCTTCAACTTGACAGGGGATAAGGGATAATATCTTTGACGGATAGGGTAACCCGTAGTATTAATTTTATGGGACAACCAAGATGTTTTACCAAGACCAACTTTTTCCGAAGAGATAACTTCGTACTCTTTAATAACTTGTTGAAGACAAGACTCTTGATCCGGCGATAGGATGTTACGAGGATGAATATAACGGACCTCGCCGACAGAGGAAACTTGAGGGGAAGAGTGCTGAACAGAAGGGATAAACATATTACCATCAATATTTTTATTAAAAGCCTGACTAAAAATAGACGTCAAACCGAATTTATTCCAAAATTCGATACCTAAAATAACAGAAGATGACATCGAACTTGCAACTAAAAACTCATGAATAAAAGTTGTACCATTAAATTTAACTGGAAGGTACACAGAACCAAGAATATCAATCGGCGAATTATTAGCCGATATAACACGGGGACAAGCGTCTTTTGATGTCAAAGAAACACCAAGTTGCTGAATAAAATTATCGCTAACAAGCGACATCTGAGCACCAGAGTCGAGCAATGCTTTAACAACTCTACCACATAATAATACTTCTATAAACGGTCGGTTATCAAATGAATCTGAAGTAAACACTGGGGATACTGTACGGAAAGAAGCGTATCGCCAGTGGTTTATGCATTTTTTGGATTACATTTCGGACATTCCCTAGTAATAAATCCAGGAGTGCGACACTTAAAACAAATCATGCCTGTGATCTCTGGGCAAGAACGGTAAGAATGACCAACTTTGTTACATTTTAAACAAAGCTGAGACTGACTACAACCAGGACAAATCTGAGGGTTACTAGATGTTGGCTGATGGGAAGTTTTGTTCGGCCTAGGTTTTGGTAGGTTAAATACTTGAGAAGTCGACTGGTCGGCAACACAGTCGAGACTGGCTACCGCCTTTGAAGGTTTTAAAAAGGACTCGAAATGAGTAACGGCCTCGATTAAATTATTGACATCATGGAATTTTTGAATAGACAAGCAAGGAGTATACTTTGGCAACATGTTGTGGGTGATGATCTGCAACAACTCCGATTCTTCAATAGGCTTGCTCAGTTTAGCGTTTAAGTAGGAAACTTCGATAATAAATTCTCTTATTAGCTGTTCCGGTTTCTGCTTGAGGTTACGGACCTCCTGGCTTATCTTAAATTCAAAATCGGTTGTACCGAATGTCTGAAAAAAGGCATCTTTGATCTCAGAAAAAGAAAGACCCGGTCGACGGATCGACCTAAAATATTGAAGTGCGACACCTGACAAAACTTCATGAAATCGCTTAACTAAATAACCATCGGACAAATTGTCGGCCTCCCTGCACTCCTCTAAACTCGTGAAAAATTCCCGTACGCAGGTCTTACCATCGAAAACAATCTTCTTCTTAGTAAGAGAGAACTGCCTGGTAAATTGTAGGCATTCCTCAGATCTTATTGGAGAAGGAATGATACTCTGTGAAGAAGCGTGAGAAGGTCTTGGTGGAATAGGAGGAGGTGGTGGTCGCGAAATAATGGGACTAGCACGACGTGGAGTCTCAACAATAGGGAACCCCTCTTCTGACATGATGTAACTAGAATAGACCTAATATCGTATGAAAGAACAGACAAAAGGCGATTGAATCCTAGCGAAAAAATAGGCACGGCATGAACAGACGGATAAAAATAATCCAGCAACCAGCAGTCAGTGAACGCCAAGCTATTAAACAAAGATACAGGCTACATAACCGTTCATACTAAGCTTACCTTGAAAACCGACGCCTATAAATTCATACGTCACCATATATACTCTACGGGTTCTAACTACCGCTAGCTAAGGATATGGAATAAAAATCAGGAGACCTATCGTTATATTTGCTGCGATAAGTGGGTAAAATAAAAGACAGTTATGTGTTATATAGTTCACAAAATTATTTTTCCTTTAAAATAAATTACATTTAATGAAAAAATATATATATACTAGCTGCCCGGACAGACTTCGTTCTGTCAAATGTTAAAGCAATGCACTTTTCCTACCTACCTACCCTACCCTACCCAACCCTACCTACCCTACCCTACCCAACCCTACCTACCCTACCCTACCCAACCCTACCTACCCTACCCTACCCAACCCTACCTACCTACTACCTACCTACCCTACCCTACCCTACCCAACCCAACCCTACCCTACCCAACCCTACCCTACCTACCCTACCCTACCTACCTACTACCTACTACCTACTACCTACCTACCTACCCTACCGTACCATACCCTACCTACCCTACTTTACCCTACCTACCTACCCTACTCTACCCTACTCTACCCTACTCTACCCTACTCTACCCTACTCTACCCTACTCTACCCTACCCTACCCTACTCTACCCTACTCTACCCTACCCTACCCTACCCAACCCAACCCTACCCTACCCAACCCTACCCTATCCTACCCAACCCTACCTACCCTACCCTACCTACCTACTACCTACCTACCCTACCCTACCCTACCCTGCCCTGCCCAACCCAGCCCTACCCTACCCAACCCTACCCTACCTACCCTACCCTACCTACCTACTACCTACCTACTACCTACCTAAAAAAAAAAAAAAAAAAAAAAAAAAAAGTATCCTATGTCCTTCTCCTGGCTCTAAACTACCTCCCTGCCAATTTTCAGCTAAATCGGTTCAGCCGTTCTTGAGTTATAAGCGAAGTAACTAAAACGACTTTCTTTTATATATATATAGATGTCAAGGAAAAATGACAGCTTCACAGATCTGAACTGGTGGTAAAAATCCCAGAATACCTTTCTAGAATGAAAGAATATCCGTGTCCTGAAACAAATAAGCTTAAGAATCATTAGCTCCCGGAGGGAGTGACCATCCTCAATAAGGCAAAAAAGATTTTATGTAGAATCATTCAAATTTCAAAGTTATTAGGTAAAAACACTTACTTTAGTTGTTCGGGCGCCATTTTTGTAGCGTAAATAAAAATAAAAGTCGTCACAGCTACATGTTAATACGTATAATTTTGCTGTTATAAAAAAAAAAACCTAATACAATTTTTATATAAAATTTAAAAGGATCAAAAAAAAGAATTAAATAATGGGCGACATGTAATATTATTTTATGTAAAGCAGCGAAATGGGTTGTTCAGAATTGTATAAAATCTGTAATTTTGAAAATTAAAACAAGGTGAGAAAGGGGTTGCAACACCTATTCAGCCCTAGGCGCGATCAAAATGTATCCGAGTTTAAATACTACACCGGAAAAAATACATTGCGCGACCTTTTGACACGAATAGGGTTTAAATAAATTAAATGATTGTACAAAAAAAGAAACTATACTATTGCTAAAGATTAAAAAAAAAAGGATTAAAACAAAATTTGTTCCCTGAAGGTCCGTATCCTCGCTCGAAATCGGATCTTCGCTGTTGCTCCGGGTCTCAGGCGGCAAGCCTCGGAGCCACCCGCCAGTACGCGTCACCCGACCCCTGGTCGGCCTTGAGTCGCGGCGCCGAAAGTATATGGGTCACTAGATCTTAGCTAGGACAAAAGTCCTAGAACCGATTCTGAGCGAATCTATGGTGAGAAAAATACAGAAAAATTAACACCATGCTCCGAGAGAATCTTTTAAGCAGAAAAAATTTAAAATGTTTCAAATACATACCGGTTCTTGGTGAAATCACTTATAACCGACTATTCAGTACAGCACTACAAAATGTAAATTATCTTTCTTAGGTCTTTTTTGACTTTAGACTACAAATAATTTATCAATTAAATTACGAAACGGAATAATATGTCTGTTATTTCCAAAGATTCGTCGCCCATCTGAGAAAAATTTTCTTACGTGACATCCCATGGAATCGTCATATTTTTAAATTTGAACCGAAGTAAGAAAAAGTAAATTGATTAGAAATGAGGTCGACTTACACGAACAGAATAGTTTTTATTCAGCCGAAAACAGCGTGATAATGCTGCAGTAGGCTTTGTTTCATTTTTTCAATGTGAAGACTATATTATTTGTTTCCTTTTTTGAAATTGAAGACGTATATCATTTGTTTCCTTTTTAGGGTTCCGTAGCCGAATGGCAAAAAACGGAACCCTTATAGATTCGTCATGTCTGTCTGTCTGTCTGTCTGTCTGTCTGTCTGTCTGTCCGTCCGTATGTCACAGCCACTTTTTTCCGAAACTATTAGAACTATACTGTTGAAACTTGGTAAGTAGATGTATTCTGTGAACCGCATTAAGATTTTCATACAAAAATAGAAAAAAAAACCATAAATTTTGGGGTTCCCCATACATAGAACTGAAAACCAAAATTTTTTTTTTCATCATACCCCTACGTGTGGGGTATCTATGGATAGGTCTTCAAAAATGATATTGAGGTTTCTAATATCATTTTTTTCTAAACTGAATAGTTTGCGCTACAGCCACTTCCAAAGTGGTAAAATGTGTGTCCCCCCCCCTCTAATTTCTAAAGTAAGAGGAGGAAAATTCTGAAAATATTCAGAATTGTAGAACGTAAAAAAAACTATCAACGAAAATTGGTTTCAATAAGATATAATGTTTAGTTTTTGAGATATAGGACTTTTTCATCAAACTGCAGCAGTAACTTTGTTTTTGATTAACATACTATGAAAAACCAATTTAGTTTTGCGGTTGACTTAAAGTTTACTAACTAATACTACTAACTAATGAATGACAGTTCAAAATATTGTTTGGTGCTATGGAACCCTGTGTGTGAGTAAGACTCGCACTTGGCCGGTTTTTTTTAAATTGAAGACGTATATGATTTGTTTCCTTTTTTTGTAATTGAAGACGTATATGATTTGTTTCCTTTTTTGAAATTGAAGACTTATATGATTTGTTTCCTTTTTTTTGTAATTGAAGACGTATATGATTTGTTTCCTTTTTTTGTAATTGAAGACGTATATGATTTGTTTCCTTTTTTTGTAATTGAAGACGTATATGATTTGTTTCCTTTTTTGTAATTGAAGACGTATATGATTTGTTTTCTTTTTAGGGTTCCGTAGCCGAATGGCAAAAAACGGAACCCTTATAGATTCGTCATGTCTGTCTGTCTGTCCGTCCGTCTGTATGTCACAGCCACTTATTTCCGAAACTATAAGAACTATACTGTTGAAACTTGGTAAGTAGATGTATTCTGTAAACCGCATTAGGATTTTCACACAAAAATAGAAAAAAAAAACAATAAATTAAGGGGGTCCCCATACATAGAACTGAAAACCAAAAAAAAATTTTTCATCAAACCCATACGTATCGGGTATCTATGGATAGGTCTTCAAAAATGATATTGATGTTTCTAATATCATTTTTTTTCTAAACTGAATAGTTTGCGCTAGAGCCACTTCCAAAGTGGTAAAATGTGTGTCCCCCCCCTCTAATTTCTAAAGTAAGAGGAGTAAAATTCTGAAAATATTTAGGATTGTAGAAAGTTAAAAAAACTATCAACGAAAATTAGTTTCAATAAGATATGACGTTTAGTTTTTGAGATATGAAACTTTTTCATCAAACTGCAGCAGTAACTTTGTTTTTCATAAACATACTATGAAAAACAAATTTAGTTTTGCGGTTGTGTGGAAGTTTACTAACTAATACTACTAACTAATGAATGACAGTTCAAAATATTGTTATTATATTGTTTGGAGCTATGGAACCCTGTGTGCGAGTAAGACTCGCACTTGGCCGGTTTTTTTTTATTGAAGACGTATACGGTTTGTTTCATTTTTCTCATATTTTTTTTTTTCATAATAAATGGCTTTAACAAAATATGTTACTTTAATAATTCAATTTTTAAGGCGCTATATCAGATTTTGTAAAGAATTCATAATAAAAGTATTTTAATTTTTTATTTCACTCGAAAAGTAGAATTTACAACGTTGCCATACAGTATTAAGGCAAAAGGCGCTTAAAAACGGAGCCACATTTCTGGAAATAGACATTTTACTACCAGTAGAAATTTTGCAAAAGAGACGTTTTTCGCCAGAGCCGAGAAAACGTCTACTAAAGTGGATAACATGACTGAGCAAACGTGTCAAATTGATTTCCACTTAGGCACTCTGATTTCAACTGCAACTTGAATTTCTCATTTCGAGGTGTATTCTAACGATTCAGTTAGTAGTATTCTAATGAAATTAATTCAGGACTACATGCACCTTTGCTGAATACATTTAATTTCCGTTGGCGTAGAGTATGGATGCTTCGATTTAGCTTCTGTGATTGGTAATTAGCAGAGCTTTTGATGCTTCGCTTGAATGCATACGTTGAAATAAAGTCGTGAACTTACCTACTCGAGTAAACCATAGTTAATTGAAAATTATACAACTGTTTTATTAAGGAGCTCGTGGGTAAGTAATAACTGCCGCACGGGTCGAATACAAGGTTAAGCTACGCTTACAGAGGTCGGTCCGTGGATGGTTGGTCATCCATCACGTATTGAGCTCCTTCGTGTTCCGGAGAACTCGTTAAGCCATTGGTTCTGGCCATCATTTGTAGATTTTTGAGTGTAGTTACGAATAGTTAGAACCTGTATGTCTGACAGAGTTCAACCAAGTACCTTTGTAATTAATAACTGGGTAGTGGAGGTCAGATATTCAGTTACTGGATGTAAAATACTAGTATTGAGCTACCACTGGCTAGACTAGAAACTGACCCCAACATATTTGGATAACTAGCTAGTCGTCCCAACTTCGAACGGGTGCAATTTACTAATTAACAAAATAAGAAGAACATAGCAAAATAACAAAATTTTCTTACATAACAAACCTTGTCCTGAAAATTACGACCAGAAAAAGAAATGTCTAATGTTGGTAGCGTTTTCGAGATTAACGTGATTGTTCAGCATTTTTAGTGGACTCTTTAGTTTGATGACCTTGTTCTCCACAATGTCCACACGTGTATGTATCCTCCCGACAAGTCTTTGCAGCATATCCATACTGATGTCATTTGAAGCACCTGGTCACGAGTGTGAATTCCCTCACGGGGCAGGATGTCCAATTAATGTACACTCGGTTTTGGTTTATTCGGGCCTTTCTTATGCTAGCAGTAACTTCAAGAATAAAGTTGCATGTAGGTCATTCCTTTTTACCCGACTGGTGACTCATTTTAAAGCCACATTGACATAAATAGGTTTTGCCATAATCGCCACGCTTGGCAGGCGGGTTGGCGATCAAAGTATGGTTGTTACAAAAGCACAGAGAACGCTGCTGCCCATTCTCTGGTAAGTCCCTTAGTCGCCTCTTACGACACCCACGGGAAGATATGGGATGGTGCTATTCTTTACGTCCAACACCAAACAGAACAAACCTCAATTACTTGAACAAAGATCAATTTTATAGAGGCCATAAATGAGTCGCGGGGTAAATAAATTAGGCAGCTTGTCAACTAAATTCTGCTCATAAATGCAATTGATAACTTCTTGGTCAGTCAAAACTGTCAGAACTATCACTGCAATTCTTGATCTTCTCTTATGCGGCTCTTCCACTTTCAGGCTAGATCTATTAAGCTCAGCTGATTTTTTTGAGATTTTCTATGTCATATTTGGTCTCCGTGCTAATAATAACGCCTCAGTTTTTTGATTTGCGTTTTCCTCTATCGTGCAATTTCATTTGTTCAGGGCATATTAATTTCTGTACTAGCGATTTTGTTTCCTCACTGGATTTTAATTTATCTGGTGGATAAATTGCAAAAGAGCTGAGGTTGTTTGGGCGCACGTAATTATTCCTATTGGTTTTAACCATGTCAGCGAACGAAACTTTTTCTGCCGTTGTTGTTTTGTTGCTGTTTTCTTGAATGCTAGCTTAAATTGTTTGCTGGAAATTTTCAGGGCTGTTCGTGAGGTCCGGTTTTTCTTTCAACATTTGAGCAGACTTTATAAATCTTTTGGTCTTTAGTTTCAAATCATGGTAGCAAACTGCCATTTGAGAAACACCATGTTCTACCTTGCTGGCTGCTCGGAGGTGGAATACTCCGAAGGCTGTTTTCGATATTTGACATTTCTACTTAGTTTTTAGATTTTTTTCATAACTACTTGCTATTTACGAAAGCAAATCACAAGCTTAGCACATAATGCGATTCGGTATCTAGGTCACAGATCAATCGAGTACTATTATTACGTCATATAATAAATAAAACCACTAATAGGCATACACGCCCACTCTACTTGAGTGCTAGTAGAGCAATTAAATTATTGATGAAAATATGTCTTTTACTGCAGTCTGTTAAATATCGATCGTTCTAAAACTAAGACGTCTTATAATTTTGGATATGCATGGTGACTTTTGTTGCTAACAGTACACCTAGGCTACCCAGGAGCGCATGTGGCAAAACTCCAGTCGCTTTCCAGGTAGTGACGTCATAATCAAACAATTGACGATCGAACATACGAATGCCGAAAATGGTGTTGCTGTTGAATTAAATTATATTTAAATTCTAGGCTGTATGCGGTGTCGCTGTGTTTGCCTGTTATTTTTTCTAAATGCTAGATAGCGCTGCTTTTGTTTTTTATCTGTCATGTCGTTATATTTTCAGTGAATTGTGACATAACTAAATAAATGTTTTATTTAATTTAAAATACAAGAAGTCTTGTTTATTTGCCTAAACTCAATAGTTGCCACGGTTTAAAAGTTACATATTTTTATTATTACGAGTATTTCAGATTTGTAGATAATGTACAATCGACAAATTTGAATTATGACCCACCATAAGCTTAGTTTCTTACAGACATTCAAATACAATTAGGTCGACATTCGCGTAAACATACATTGCCATGGTAACGACCTTATTATCTGCTATTTAATTACACAGAGAATTATCTGTTGCAGTCTCCTTCTTTGTTAAGAGCTTTTACACAAGAGTGCAGTATAAAGCTGAATGCACATCCAAAATAAATACGACGCGTACGCATTGTCGTTCTAAAATCAATGTGTTTTTAATCTAATATACCTGATTTATTATTTATTTTAATATATGCGTTCAGCTTAAATGTGTTACAAACAAGATTCCGCCATCTGTGCATACATCTTCACTGAATTTTGTTTGCAACTTGCGTTAAGACAACAATAAGAAATGGGGAAGTAAAACGCTTTAAAAATATAAAAATTATATTGTTGAACACATTATTATATAACAATAGTTAATATCGAGTCTAACCACCATTGCTTGCAATAACAGCCAATAGTCTGGAACGCATTGATCCAATAAGGCGACTGCAAATATGACTTCCTCTCATATAATCCTAATAATTTGATATTCCTCTACTAGCACTCAAGTAGAGTGGACGTGTGTACCTATTAGCGTTTTTATTTATTAAATGACATAATAATTTTATTCGAGTGATCTGTGACCTAGATACCGAATCGCATTTTTGTGCTAAGTTTGTGATTTGCTTTCGTGAATAACAAGTAGTTATGAAGAATTTCTAAGAACTAATTAGAAATGTCAAATACCGAAAACAGCCCTCGGAGATTTCCACCTCCTGGCAGCCCTGCGACCAAACCTCAACCACCTCAACATGCGGCAGAAGGCGGATTGGAAGCATTAGAAACCTGCGATATAAGCAACTGGTTGAACTCCATAGATAAATGCCTAGACGATATCTGTCTCATTGCTCAGGAAGGAAAGCTGAACTCCGAGCAAAAGCTAAGGATCAATACCCTTTCGCGCAAGGTAGAATATGGTGTTTCTCAAATGGCAGTATACTACCAGGATTTGAAACAAAGGGCCAAAGGATTTCTAACTTCTGTTCAAGTATTGCAAGAAAAACAGGACCTCACGAATTGCCTTGAAAATTTCCAGCAAACAATTCAAGCTAGCATTCAAGAAAACTGCAACAAAACAACAATGGCAGAAAAAGTTTCGTTCGCTGACATGGTTAAAACCAATAAGAATAATTTCATGCGCCCAAACAACCTCAGCTCTATCGCAATTTATCCAACAGATAAATTAAAATCAAGTGACGACACAAAATCGCTAGTACAGAAAATAATAAGCCCTGAACAAATGAAATTGCACGTTAGAGGATTGCGCAAAACAAAAAACGGAGGCGTTATTATTAGCACGGAGACCAAAGGCGACATAGAAAAACTCAAAAAATCAGCTGAGCTTAGTAGTTCCAGCCTAAAAGTGGAAGAGCCCCATAAGAGAAGACCAAGAATTGCAGTGATAGGAGTTCCGACAGTTTTGACTGACCAAGAAGTACTCAATTGCATTTATGAGCAGAATTTAGTTGACCAGCTGCCTAATTTACCCCGCGACTCATTTATGGCCTCTATAAAATTGAGTCACAAGTCAGGTAAAAGGGAAGGACCAACATGTAACTTTATTCTTGAAGTTACTGCTAGCATAAGAAAAGCCCTAATAAACCAAAACCGAGTGTACATTAATTGGTCATCCTGCCCCGTGAGGGACTTCACACTCGTGACCAGGTGCTTCAAATGTCAACAGTATGGACATGCCGCAAAGACTTGTCGAGAGGATACCTACACGTGTGGACATTGTGGAGAACAAGGTCATCAGACTAAAGAGTGCACTAAAAATGCTGAACAGTCACAGTGTGCAACATGCTTGCGTTTTAAAAAACCAAGCAATCACAAAACTGGCGATCAAGAATGCCCCGCCAAAAAACTAGCTGAGGCAAGATACGTAAATTCCATCGATTACAATGACTTTGCGTAAAAGCGCTTATTATTCTATACGGTATTTTTACTAATTTGTGTTATAGTTTACTCATAAGTATGATGAATTGATGACCTGTAATATTGATGCAATAATTACATTTTAGTGACATGACATTTTTCTCTGTAGGCAAAGGAAACTTGACCTGAGTTTTTATGTTATGCATTACAAATGCTTCATTGCAAAAATAGTAGTACGCCGCAATGAAGTTGTGAATGTAAACCGTTTTTTCTTACATTTTATAGATAGTTATGTTATTTACTAGGTATTTGTTTAAGAAATCTTAGATAATATTTGTGTATGGACTTGAGTGTGCTACCTGAGATACAGGTTTATTCCTAGTTCAGGTAGAATTCTAATATTATATACCTTTAGTTTTTAATGCCCTAATTTTGTAAAATTTTGTGGAAATCGTTATTTCAATAAACAATTATTATTATTATTATTAATCCCAAATTTCTTTGCAATGTTGCTCAATTGCTTGCTTTGTCCTCTCGTTTCTATTATCCCACATTTGGACCATCAGAACCCGCAAATTTTCAATCGGATTTAAATACGGGGATTTAGACGGCCAGGGAATAAGCGTTACTTCTGGATGCTGGCTAAACCAGTTAGGCACAACTCTGGCCGTATGCACTCTACAGTTATCGTGAACATAATAAAAGCTTGGAACTTCTTCCCGTGGGTAAACCGTTCGCACTGTCGGTATCATAGATTCTTCTAATAAATCCACATAATCCATTGCATTCGCATGAGAAGAAATCTGAACCAGCTCGCCTTCACCTCCGGTTCCCATCCAGCCCCACATGTTAGCTGAGATTCGGCCAGATAATTGATTCGGCACTACGTGATCCTCGACGTATCGTGTATTATTGTAACGCCACAAGGTTATGCAACCGTGCTGAGAAATCTTTTTCTTTCAACTACGCAGTAATGTTATCATTAATCACTACAAAATCGATCACAAAGGATGTCTTTTTTGCTTAGAACCAAAACAGTGCAGAAAAGTTATATGAAATCTCATTATTGCACTGTTTTTCATTACTGCACTGTTTTAAATTTTAAATTTGGAATTAAATTTACCACAGAGGTGTAATGTCTCCTATTAAGTTAATAAAATGTATGCATTAGATCAAAAAGATTACTGGCTGAAAGTAAAAATCGGCTGAATAAAACTGACTTGGTGAAAAAAAAACAAATGGCGCGCATTTTGTACCATTGTAAAACTTTGATAGGTACTTCTTATCTAAAAAAGTAGTCTTGGTAAAAAATCATGGAAATTGACAGCGATAGCGATATGAATTCAACTCCAAAAAATATAAAACAGCTGCAAATGAAGTTGTTAATAATCTTTAATAACTTCACTTTTAATAATTGTATGTTTGAAGGGAAGATGAATTAAACTTTGTTTCATTAACTTGAGCTTTTATTTTGAGTAGGTATATTTTGTCAAGGTACTTGAAAGAAAAGCAGATTACGCACCTCGATAAAGTGAGTAATTAATGCACTCGTGATAATTTAGTGCCCTCGCATGCGCTCGGGCACCAACATAACACTCGTGCATTAATGACTCACTTTGCGCTCGATGCAACAATCTACTATTAGATCTTCTCAGCACGGTTGCATAATGTCAAAGTTTAAATGTTCACGTGCAAAATTTAATCTTGTAAGTTGTGTGCATCTGTTAAGTCGACTTTTTTAGCGTGATGTCTATAGTGCAGTCCAGTAGAGTGCAAATGATTTCTTATCGTTTGTAGACAAACGTCGTAACGTGCCGCAAATTACCGAGTGGGAGTATAAACGGATGTTCTTCGTAATGATGACGCATGTCGGTTTTCTGTTGATTCGTGATTTGACTAACGCCATGATTATATCGTCGTCTATCTTCCAGGGCACCCTCTTCTTCATATCGCCTGATCCAGGTCCTCACTGTGTTTCGAGATATATTTTCTTTCAACTACGCAGTAATATTATCATTAATCACTACAAAACCGATCACAAAGGATGTCTTTTTTGCTTAGAACCAAAACAGTGCAGAAAAGTTATATGAAATCTCATTATTGCACTGTTTTTCATTACTGCACTGTTTTAAATTTTAAATTTAGAATTAAATTTACCACAGAGGTGTAATGTCTCCTATTAAGTTAATAAAACGTATGCATTAGATCAAAAAGATTACTGGCTGAAAGTAAAACTCGGCTGAATGAAACTGACATGATGAAAAAAAAAAAACAAATGGCGCGCATTTTGTGCCATTGTAAAACTTTGATACTTCTTATTTACCAAATAAAAAGGTAAATAATCATGGAAATTGACAGCGATAGCGATATGAATTCAACTCCAGAAAATATAAAACAGCTGCAAATGAAGTTGTTAATAACCTTTAATAACTGCACTTTTAATAATTGTAGAAGGGAAGATGAATTAAACTTTGTTTCATTAACTTGAGTTTTTATTTTGAGTAGGTATATTTTGTCAGGGTAGTTGAAAGAAAAGCAGATTACGCACCTCGATAAAGTGAGTAATTAATGCACTCGTGATAATTAAGTGCCCTCGCATGCGCTCGGGCACCAACATAACACTCGTGCATTAATGACTCACTTTGCGCTCGATGCAACAATCTACTATTCTTTCAACTATGCAGTAATGTTATCATTAATCACTACAAAACCGATCACAAAGGATGTCTTTTTTGCTTAGAACCAAAACAGTGCAGAAAAGTTATATGAAATCTCATTATTGCACTGTTTTTCATTACTGCACTGTTTTAAATTTTAAATTTGGAATTAAATTTACCACAGAGGTGTCATGTCTCCTATTAAGTTAATAAAATGTATGCATTAGATCAAAAATATTACTGGCTGAAAGTAAAAATCGGCTGAATAAAACAGATTTGGTGAAAAAAAAAAACAAATGGCGCGCATTTTGTACCATTGTAAAACTTTGATACTTCGTATTTACCAAATAAAAAGGTAAAAAATCATGGAAATTGACAGCGATAGCGATATGAATTCAACTTCAGAAAATATAAAACAGCTGCAAATGAAGTTGTTAATAACCTTTAATAACTGCACTTTTAATAATTGTATGTTTGGAGGGAAGATGAATTAAACTTTGTTTCATTAACTTGAGTTTTTATTTTGAGTAGGTATATTTTGTCACGGTAGTTGAAAGAAAAGCAGATTACGCACCTCGATAAAGTGAGTAATTAATGCACTCGTGATCATTTAGTGCCCTCGCATGCGCTCGGGCACCAACATAACACTCGTGCATTAATGACTCACTTTGCGCTCGATGCAACAATCTACTATTAACACTCGAGCTATTTCTCGTATACCGTAGCCTTGCTCACTGAGAACTATGATCCGAGCTCTTTGTTCTGCCATTATACGATATAAATATAAACGAATTATTTTTACTGTCATAGAAATTATTATTTGACACCAATTTCTGAGTGACTTTTTGACTCTTTGTCATTTTATAAACGAAAGAGTTCGGAACATGGTTTTGAAAAAAAAAACACATTTGTTCTGAGTTATAGTTTATTTCAAAGAGTTTGGATTTAAATATGATTATTAATGCTTTATCTAAAATATTATCTATTGCAGTGACGACAAAGTTTAAAATTGCATAGATGTCCAACCCGTATTGACATAGCTTGCTTAATATTTAAAACGACCTAAGTGCGGCACTCACTCTAAAGGAGGGAAATCTTTGTTGTTTTGACGGTTTCAAACGATTTATTGTCAAAGTGGGTCATGATTCAAAATTGTCGACTGTACTACTTAATTCAAATAAAAATTTCAGTCATATGTTTTCTGTCATTAATAAATATTTTTTTGCTTCTTATTTTACTTGGTACTGTCATTGGTGTACCTAATGCCCCTTTCGGATCGTACGGGGTCTTTTTATATAGTTAAATGATATATGTTTAATAAGGTAAAACTATTCTATTAATTAGTCACTAAATAGAAATTTGGTTCATTAAGCAATTGTGCTTTTTCTTCCTGTCAGGTTCAGCCAAAATTCGTCTTAGTTAGTTACTAGGGAACCATGAAAGTCACAAGAGGAAGCTGCCTTTTATTTAACAGAAGTTGTAGAAGTGGAGCACCAAAGGAAAATGGTCATTACAGTATAATTGACGGTAGTTCCCGTTCATTCTCAAAACTTACTTATGGTCTTTGAATATGAACCTTAAGCTGTATCTGGCGAAGTTATATATGAGTTTATAGCCCGATCAAATTAGACATAACACAGTAATCAAATAACAAAAACACGGATCGAACCGAATAAAGTATACTAGTAGAAATAAAGTGCCAAAAGTCCGCATCGATCCCACGTGTAGTTACTAAAAAGTTTTTCAAGGTCGAAGGTCAAAATTTACTACTGTTAAATTCGCGATATTTTGTTAATTGTGATTCTAAGGAAAAAAGTATAAGGCCATTTTTGTAGATAGTTTATGATCTACAATTTTGTCTGTGGTATGTAGTGTCCGACCGAAGGTGCAATTCTGGCCGAAGCCGAAGCCGAAGCCGATTAATCGGTATTCACCAAAACCTTCGGCCGAAGCCGAAGCCGAAGCCGAAGGTGTCATTGACCTTGAAAAATACGATAGTTACTTTGATCTCAGAATATACTAGATAATAATAATAATAATAAAAAGTGTTTATTTCTCACCACAAGCCAAAAAATACAAACAATATTTACACACGAGCAGTAGCCAACGATTTTTGGTTGTGGATCGCTGGTGCCTGTGGTAGGTAGTAACACCTGTAATACAGGTCACCAGGTCCCCTCCACTTTAAAGTTACACATATTTGATAGCTTTCATCTGGTATCACAGCAAAAAACAAAAATTTCAAACAACTAGTGAGCTTATTAAAAAAGACACAAGATAGAAATGGAGAAATATACGTAAAATGATTAAAAATTAAAATAATTTGAGAGGTTTTTATGAATGTATGTCTGTGTGTGTGTGTATGTGCGTGTGTGTGTGTGTGCGTGTGTGTGTGTGTGTGCGTGTGTGTGTGTGTGTTGGAAAGAGTTTTAGTGCATAAATCTGATTAGACTAATACGTTAAAGAGAGCTTCTGTAGCAGTATATGTTTGGTTTTGTAGCCAGGCATGTAAAGCGATTTTAAAATGATGTTTGTTCAATGGGTGTAGGGAAAGAATTTGGTTTAGTTTATTGTAAAGATAGGGTCCAAGGAAAACAAAAAATCTTCGACTAAAAGAAGTTTTAAGAGGAGTAGCTAGGGCAACTATGCGGTTCCGTCGATTTGTTTGCTGAGAATACTTGGAAATAGAGTGCTGCTTAATATCAGTGGTCAGTACAAACAATTGCCTAACCGTAAGGACTTGACAATATTCAAAGAGCTTGACGGTGGGATAAAGTCTTGGCTTGAAACAGCACACCTTAAGAACCGCTCTCTGTGCACGTTCAATCTGAATAAAGTGGGATTTGGCTGCCCCGCCCCAGGACGAAATACAATAGGCCAAAATTGATTGACACAGTGCCTGATATGTCATTTTCATGACAACAGCATCTGCTGAATTGCGTAGTTGTTTAAAAATGTACATTAGCTTGCGCACTCTATTTGATAGGTGTATTATGTACTCTTTGAATGTAAGGTTGCAGTCAATCACTATGCCAAGATACTTTATCGAGGTGACTCGTTCAATGCTACAGTGATCATGGGTTCCACTGCCGTCGCTACTACCATTTGATAGTGTCGACTGGGCAGCTACGTTTAGTGAGCTTGTAACTGACACGTTGGTATTTCGAATCGAAAAATTTATTATTTTTGTTTTCGATATGTTAAGGGTAAGCAAGTTGTTCTTAAGCCATTCACTGACTGTATCGAAACCCTTCTGAGCAAGGCGATATGCCTCTTCCCAGTTGTCCGACGCAAATACAAGTGCTGTATCGTCCGCATAGGAAAATATT
Organism: Cerastis rubricosa; assembly: GCA_949152445.1. Taxonomy (NCBI): domain Eukaryota; kingdom Metazoa; phylum Arthropoda; class Insecta; order Lepidoptera; family Noctuidae; genus Cerastis; species Cerastis rubricosa. The sequence continues at coordinate 15,091,790 of OX424523.1, read as the reverse complement.
GTACCGCTTTCTAGGCTGAGACAACACAGATCATTCACATAAATTAAAAATAAAGTGGGGCCAAGAATACGGCCGTGTGGCACACCAAAAGCTATATTTAGATCAGAGCTGAAGTAAGTTCCAATTTAGGCACTCTGTGTTCTATCTGTAAGATAGCTCCGAAACAAGGATAGCTGGGTACCTCGTATACCCAGGCTTTCGAGCTTAGATATTAAGATGGGAATCGAGACCGTATCGAAAGCCTTCGCGAGATCTAGGAACAATGCAACACATTTCTTACCGCTGTCCGCTGTCGTGTGTTTCTGAGCTATGTGATTAACCAGTTTGTGAACAGCATCAGCAGTGGATAGATTTTTTCGAAAGCCAAATTGGTTAATCGACAAAAGATTGCGTGCCTCTAAATATGCAACCAGCCTTGTATTTATTATCTTTTCCAGTATCTTGGACATCGCAGGCAGAACTGATATGGGCCTATAGTTTTCGACACGGTCACGATCTCCAGATTTAAAAATAGGGTGAAGAATTGCCTTTTTGAACCAGTTAGGGAAGACACCAGAGTCAAGGCACAGGTTGCAAACATGTGTCAGTGGAGGTACAATAACGTTTCTATGTCGTTTTAGAAAACTAGAAGAAATACCGTCCCAGCCAACTGCACAATCACTCTTAAGTGATAGAATTAAGCGTTCCACCTCTTGCTCATTTGTTTTAAGCAGTACAAAAGACTCTTTCTGGGGGTCGGGTAGAGAACTAGATCGAGGGTCTCTATGTATTTTATCAGCTAGACGTCTCCCTACATTTGCGAAATAATCATTAATTTGATTAATAGTGTCCTGCTTATCGTGATTATTCGTTATTAGATCATGGGCTGAAGACTTTAGTTTTCCTAAGTTTGATACACTTTTTATTACACGCCATAGCTGCTTAGAATTTCTTCCTGCTTTTTCAAATTCTAGTCTCTCGTAATCTGTTTTTGCTTTTCGTAGCCGATTTGTGCAAAAATTACGATACCTTCTGTAGGACACCACGAGGACTTCATTTGTTGGATCTGTTTTGAGCTTTTTGTACAAATTGTCTCTGTGGCGCATACATTTAAGTAGTCCTTGAGTAATCCAGGGTTTAATCGGCCTGCGTCTACGTGAAGTTGAAATAGTTTTAGTGTTCTTAGATATAGCTAGGAGAAGTGGTTCTATTAAATATTTAGTAGCCATATTGGGATCTTTTGTTGCATAGACGGCATCGAAACTTATATTGCTAATGTCGTTAGCTAGCTCATCCTCATTTACTTTTGTGATTTGGCGTGGGTTTAGAACTTTGATTCTATTTGGTGCCATGGAGAGTAAAACTGCAAAGTGATCTGTGAAAGATACATATTGTGAGAGCTTTAGAGATTTAAAATAATTTGTAATAACAAATATGAAATATTTAAAAACAAAACACTTATTAGAATTTTAAGACGCGCTCTCAAACTTGTTTTGACTCGTTTAGTTTACTAACTGCGATTCGTTTGGTCCGGTGCGGCGGCGCGGCGAAACTCTGCTGCTCTGCACACTCTCCGTCTCGCTCTAGCATCGTTCAGTAAATTTCAAATTTTGACAACTAGCAAACCTTCGGCTTCGGCCAAACCTTCGGCAAATTTTTGGCCGAAGCCGAAGATTTTGCCGAAGGTGCTTTTTTGGCCGAAGGTGGCCGAAGCCGAAGCCGAAGCCGAAGCTTCGGTCGGACACTAGTGGTATGTTTTTGATAAAACTAACTGTTTTCGAGAAAAATCTTTGACCTCGAATAACTTTTTATGCTCACATGGGATTGATGAGGATTTTTTACATTATATTTCTACTGGTGTACTCAAAGTCTGTATCCAATCTAGTCGAGACTATCCGCCATCAAGCCATTTAAATTTACAAAGGAACTTTTTATTTTTAATAACCGTCTTCTAAAAAAGAAGGATATTATATTTTCCACCAGCATCTTTTCTGATTTTAACGTATATAGACAGATTCCTTATGATTACTGGTCCGATTTAAGTAAAGGTATAATAATAATAAATAATAATAATAACTACTGAGCTCTGTCTACCAAATGAAAAAAATTATACTTTGCATGCAAATTAAATGAATATTGCATGCATGCATTTTTATTTACTGCAATGCGTTATAAAGAGGATAACTTTTAAAGTACCTTCCTATGTACTTTAAAAGAGGATAACTTTTAAAGTACCTTCCTATGTACTTTAAAAGTTATCCTCTATAATATGCATTTTATTACTCCATCTATGTGGATGATGTGCTTAACTTTTAATTACAATCTGAAATTGATACTTGATAAGAAATTGTGTGAGATACCACAACTATAAAGAGTTGAATAAAAACTTTTTTGCACAAAAAAATAACCAACTTCCAAAAAATCATTACAAAGTGAAAAATAACTTTACTTTCGGAATTCGGTTGCAAAACAGTCAATCAAACAAACAAAAGTCACCGACTTCCGAAAGTAAAGTTATTTTCCACATTTTATTGTTATATTTTTGGGAGTCGGTTATTGTTTTGATAAAACAGTTTTTTTCTCTGAACTATGTTAGCAGATATTCAACAAGCTTTTAATACCACAAAAACGTTTAGGTACATGAAAAAAAAAGCCAAATTTCCTTTTACCAGTTGGTATTTTCAATTCTTCACGAATTATCTTTTTTTCCCTATACCTGAAATATTCGACCAGCTTAGGCAATGAAATTGACAAACCCGGTTAAGTTCCCCTGTCGTATTTTTTTTATTTAGGATAAACACTTTACTATAATATGTGCGCTAGTTTTAGCCATGAATATTTTCACGGTTCAAAATAGGTTAATTTTTAGTTTCCTAATAACAGGCATTCTAGAAGCGAATGACATTCAGATGGATGAAAGGTACAACTTAACATAACATCTCGCACGTATTCACCGCAGAGTTAGGCAGAAGTTTATCTTCTTCTTCTTAACGTGTCGATGGTAATCTAAATTGTGTCACACACACACGGCACAGAACGGAGCCACTAGTTTGGCGCCCTCTGTAGCGTCTGTTACTTCCTGTAAACAACAAACAGTAGGACAAGCAGGACAGGATATTAAGTGCCGCATCGTTTGTGGAGCAGCACCACACCCCAGGGCAGACCCATTAATGAATCTCCACCTGAGTAGGTTTTCCCCGCTGCAACCAACCTGGGTCCTAAACCTACTTAAAGACTTCAACTCATGCCCCGGTGGGATATTCTCAGCTGATGGAACGAATAGGTTAGATAAGGATGCACCTCGCCACAGCGTTAGTCTCTTCGTAGAGGTTTAACTGTAGAACAACCACATTTTCGCCAGTTATTATTTAGATCACAGATTATAAGGGATGAGTTTATTGCCATAAACAGGGTACAAATCTGGACATTTTAAAATAAAATGATATAAATTAGCACAGTCGAAATGTAGACCTAAAAATATTACCAGCCCTAACTCAGATTGGAAAACAATGAAGAATTAAATATTATTACCACTAGAAATACTTATAAAGAAGGACGAAGGCAACTCAGAAACTTGCTTATTGTGTACGTTGAAACTCGTCGAACAAAAGTAATCAATTTGTGTAGTAGAGTGAAATTACGACATAACGCCTACGCAGACGTCAGATTAATTTAATCCTTATTGAACCTTTTTACGATAAAAGGGACCACATGGAACTTAAATACATTAAATTGCCTTGCCTTTTCATTGGAGATTTTAAAAAGAAGCTTTGATATGTATTGGTAAGTTATTTTTACCCATACGTATTTCTGTGGAAAATTGTTATTAATTAAAATGTTTAATTAATTAATTATGTTACCGGCTTACAGAATATGTGCCTTGAACTTATTTCTGGGTGTTCTTATCTGGATAACGAAGAGTACTTGCATAGACACAACCTCGTCGCCAGGATTATCCACCAGCAACTTGCTTTGAAATACAACCTTGTGGACTCTGAAGTGCCATACTATATAAGTGTGCGCCTGACCCAGTTCTCGATAATGGTAATATCACGTTGTATTGGGATCGACCCATCATCACTGACAGGACTATTGTTGCTAATAAGCCATTGTGTTGATAGATCAATTGGAGTTATAACTTACTAGCTGTCCGGCGCAACTTCGTTTGCGTCACATTTTCCCCGTTTTCGCAACATTATTCATGGCTGCTCCGCTCCTATTAGTCGTAGCGTGATGATATATAGCCTATAGCCTTCCTCGATAAATGGGCTATATACCACTGAAAGAATTTTTCAAATCGGAGCATTAGTTTCGGAGCCTATTCAATGCAAACAAACAATCAAATCTTTCCTCTTTATAATATTAGTTTAGATTATAACTCGATATTGTAAATTATACTTTGAAGTGGTTTTTTATCATTAACTACATATAAATTAACCCAATAATAATAAATAAATAAATGAGTAACATGTTTTTGTATTGTAATCAAGTTATTGGAAATGGCTCGAAGGATTTCGATAAAAGTTGCAATATAGTGATTTACAGGGGCGGAAAATCGATCTAGTTCGGTCTCTTATCACCCACCCGCTCACCCGAGCAGAGCTCGGTCGAAACGCATCGAATAGAAATATCAGTTTTTAGATAACATCACGCCTCTTATCCTCGAAAGGTTAAGCAGAGGTGTAGCAATAGCTACAGCTATAAGTGCAATAACACTCAAATTTCACGATTAAGAGTCGACCTCTCAAACGAGGCGAGCCGAGCATTTTAGTATTTGTTGTTATAGCATCAACAGAAATAATCTGTAGAAATTTCAACTCGCTAACTATCACGGTTCATGAGATACAGCCTGGTGACAGACGGACGGACGGAAAGCGAGACTCAGTAATAGGGTCCCGTTTGACCCTTTGGGTACGGAACCCTAAAAGCGAGCATAAAAATCACTTTTTGTATAAAAGCCCCCTTTAAATATTTATCTTATTCTGTTTTTAATATTTGTTGTTATAGCGGCAACAGAAATACATAATCTGTAAAAATATCAACTGGCTAACTATCTCGGTTCATGAGATATAGTCTGTTTCTGTATGGTGTCGGTTCTGTATGTTGTCGGACGTAAAGAATAGCACCATCCCATATATCTTCCCGTGGGTGTCGTAAGAGGCGACTAAGGGACTTGCCAGAGGATGGGAATCAGTGTTCTCTGTGCTTTTGTAACAACCGTACTGTGATCGCCAACCCGCCTGCCAAGCGTGGCGATTATGGCAAAACCCCCCTTATGTCAATGTGGCGTTGAGAGAGGCCTATGTCCAGTAGTGGACGTCTTCCGGCTGAAATGATGATGATGATGATGATGATGAGTCTGGTGACAGACGGACGGACGGATGGACAGCGAAGGCTCAGTAATAGGGTCCCGTTTGACCCTTTGGGTCCGGAACCCTAACAATGAATGACTCGTTGGTGCAGTGATCAGATGACCAGTCATTGTTTTTTACATTTTTTGTAACATCTTTGTTTTTTTGTGCAACATCTTATAATATTTATAAATTTATAAATAGGTAGGCATTTATATTTTAATGAGTTAGGAGAAGATTCCATTCCCGTTTTCCTGCTTGCTTAATTATAAAGTTCGGTTCATAATTGACTTCAGAAAACTCCGCCATAAATTGACTACAAACAACAAGTATTTTTTAAGTCTTCTGCACTTTAATAATTTTTGCAGATTAAAAGTGAAGAAGAACTTTCAAAATGCTGCAATCATTTAAGCTGCTGTTTTATTCTAGCTGTGAAAACTTCTCATAACTGCTTTGTGTGTAAAACTCTCTGACGCCAAATAGCATTAAATGGAACACCAGAAGTGTGAAACCTTTTTAGGGTTCCGTAGCCGAATGGCAAAAAACGGAACCCTTATAGATTCGTCATGTCTGTCTGTCTGTCTGTCTGTCTGTCTGTCTGTCTGTCTGTCTGTCCGTCCGTATGTCACAGCCACTTATTTCCGAAACTATAAGAACTATACTGTTGAAACTTGGTAAGTAGATGTATTCTGTAAACCGCATTAGGATTTTCACACAAAAATAGAAAAAAAACAATAAATTAAGGGGGTCCTCATACTTAGAACTGAAAACCAAAAAAAAAAATTTCATCAAACCCATACGTGTGGAGTATCTATGGATAGGTCTTCAAAAATGATATTGATGTTTCTAATATCATTTTTTTCTAAACTGAATAGTTTGCGCTAGAGCCACTTCCAAAGTGGTAAAATATGTGTCCCCCCCCCTCTAATTTCTAAAGTAAGAGGAGGAAAATTCTGAAAATATTTAAGATTGTAGAACGTAAAAAAAACTATCAACGAAAATTGGTTTCAATAAGATATGATGTTTAGTTTTTGAGATATGGGACTTTTTCATCAAACTGCAGCAGTAACTTTGTTTTTCATAAACATACTATGAAAAACAAATTTAGTTTTGCGGTTGTGTGGAAGTTTACTAACTAATACTACTAACTAATGAATGACAGTTCAAAATATTGTTATTATATTGTTTGGAGCTATGGAACCCTGTGTGCGAGTAAGACTCACACTTGGCCGGTTTTTTAAATGATTTGGAACATTTTGAAAAGAACGTAGAGTAGCATGAGTACAAGCACATTTAAAAGCAAACACAAAATTCCTGATGGAAAATCCTTAGAACACTCTGCCCGATCTGGATTCGAACCCAAAACCTCATGCTCAGTAACTAACCGTAATTTTTAAAGTGAAAACTTCTTTAGCGGCGTTGTGCACTTTTGTGATGGGTAAAAAAGGTTAAACTCGCGTCAGGTCTCGCGTCATGACACGTGACCGTCAGGTCACGTAGGTTGCGAAGGAATTTGAACTTTATGACATCGGTCATAGAGTTTGGGTTTCCAAAACTGGAAAATTCGTAAGACGGATTTACATCAGATTACGAAGGAATTTTAACTTTATGACATCGTCACGCAAACAACACCTTCGATTTCTCCAAAGAGGTAAAATTAAAAGACGGCTTGTAACAGTTCTGAAGTATTAGATTTTTATTGTAATATAAATTGTCATGTTTGTGTATGATAGCGAAATAAATGAATATTGTATTTTACCACTTATATGATAGTACTTTCATACTGATAATTAAAGCAATTCGTGCAAAATTATTCCATAACCATTCCAAAGTATCAAAAATGCACATCGTTAATATTCATGTTTTCACTTCTGCCGGCACTCCCGGAGTACCCGGTTTTTTTTCTGAATACATAACTATTTTGTTGACTGTACATTTACCTACGTGTAATGTTTACGTCTATTCAACTAACAAGTGCAACCCGTTTTTAGTATGGCAAAACCTTAGAAAGTTCCTGATGGAACAAACCAATGGAAAAAAAAAAACAAACTAACACTGTCCGACCTGGGAAAAACCCAACAATCAACCCAAACGGCTTCCTAACCAAAGCAATCGTGGCGTGATCATGTGACCTTCGCGTTCGTATTGTTTGTGGGTCTAAGAGGCTGTCTTTTGATTTCCAACCATGGTATTTGTAACTCGACGATGTACTCGTATCGGTATTCACACAATCACTTTGATGGGCCCAACAAGTTCAGTTTTAAAATATATGTAGTTCAAGTACGAGTAGATATCTTTCTATGGCAACGTTATAAGGTAAACGGAACGTTTTTCCTTAGTTACAAAAAATGTAAGCAGAAGAAACCTTAAAAAAATTCTCTCTTAGGTACAATACCAGCCAAATTCCACGAACCAATTTTCTTGGAAGGTTTTTCGATTTGTTCACAGGACTACTATTTTAATAGTTTGTGTAGTAAATTATGTAATACGAAACATAATTTTATAAAATAAATCCAATTCATGAGTTATGGCTTGTAAAATGCCGTTTTAAGAATGGTTGCAAATAGTTATTTTAATTCTCACAGATAGTTTTTTAATTACTTTATTAGCGTGCTCCTGATATCGATCTCCCCTGATACAAGGCGATGGAAGATGTTGACGATGAAATAAGCGTTTCGAAAACATGCCTACCCAATTTTGTTTTGTATTAGTGTTGTGCGGTTTTTTGATGGAAACGAAGTGAAGAAACTGGTTCAAAATAAACCGCCGTCTCTAAATAACACCGTTTCCGCCCGAAGGGTAGAAAACAAATATTTAGGTTTCAGCCGAAGCTTGACCCACTGGTGGGAGAACATCCTGGATTTTACGTATGGCAACACTGTTTTGTCACTACCCGCCGTACGCGATAGCGGTCGGACGTATTACGGACAGTGACGGTGACTCAGTCTCGAGCGCAATGGCCTCGAAAGTTATTAAATGTACGACTTGTAATATTGTCATTTGTGAACTATTGTCATCTATACTACCTTCATTCAAAATAAAGTGGATGTGATGGACGAGGAGGGTCTAGTGAGACTATGTACCTCTGCTTTTTCGGAAGAAGACATTGAAGCCGGCAAGAATCTACTTTTTGCCTCAGTGTCAACGAAGCAACGGAAAGTAGCTAGGAAGAATAGTGGTAAATCACAGCGGAATATCTATGACATGATATCGTTATTTAAGCAAACGGATCCTGAGCTGGTACCAATTTTTGTAGCAAAGGATTTGCACAAACTCCCACCAGTGACATTCGATCACATTGACGCCACCAGGACATTAAGGGATATTTTGACTATTCAAAATGAAATAAGAATTATGAAGGATACATATGTTACGGAGAAACAACTAAGTGAGATTAGAAATGACTTGCAAAACTTAAAGAAAACTTCGATCGTCAACAACTTTGATTTGAATGTAAATCGTAAAAGAGGCGGTAGTAGTGGAATTGAGAGTTTTTGTTTGGACAGCGGGCCGATGGGACTACCCCACGTTATCGAAAAGTCACAATCACATAACGGCGATAGTGAGTCACAATACATCACCAATGTGACAACAGCTGATTTGAACGGAAAGTCTAGCCCGTCAATTCGTAAGATTCTAGCATCTCGCTCGCCCATACCTGTTTCTAAAATACCTGTCTCGTTCCAACCTAGTAGTAGATCGAGCGAACTACGACACAGTGATGCGGCGAAGGCGATTGAGCCCGAACATTGCCGAGACGCAAGCGCACCAAGCGTGAGCGAGACGCAGCGACTAACCGTTCCAGCGAGTAGCGGGTGCCCCAAGCAAAAAACGCTAGCGGAAATTATCGTTGAGGCGGGTGAATGGAAAAAAGATAATGTTTCTGAAGAATGGCAAACTGCTCATCGAAGAAGATTGAGAAATCACCTGCAGGGACACAAGGGCAAGGCTATAACACAGCCCGATGTTAAGTTTAGAGCAGCGGAAATAAAAGTTCCGCTTTTCATAAACAATGTTAACCAAGCGACCAGGCCAGCTGATATTATTGAGTACATACAACAGAGGACGAATATTTCTGTAACTCTGAAGAAAATTAACATGGTTAAACAAAAACGCTATGATGCGTACAAGATCTATGTACCACACGCAAAACTGTCAATGTTTCTGGATGATGGTTTATGGCCGGAGGACATTCAATTTAGGAAATTTATTTATTATAATAGAAAAACTTATGACATGAATAATGAAAAAAGGATATTGCGCAATGACGAGAACCGCAATGATGATGGATAGAAACATCAACATGACCAATAACAACACGAAACTTGTTAGTTTCAACTGTAGATCGATCACTCGTTCAGTCGAGTGCGTGAGAGGTTTATGCAGATCAGCTGACATCGTGGCGTTACAGGAAACTTGGTTGCAACCGCAAGATATCCCTTTCTTGGGCACTATTGACGCTGATTTCGAGTGTACGGGAAAATCAGCAATAGATACCAGCGATGGTGTACTGCGTGGAAGACCATACGGAGGTGTCGCCTTACTTTGGCGAAAAGCTATCTTCCAAGCGGTATCTGTCATACAGTGTACTAGTGCGCGTATATCAGCGATTAAAGTGACGTCATGTGAAAATACAATATTAGTGTTCTCAGTGTACATGCCGACAGACTCAGCCGTAAATCTTGCCGAGTTTACGGAATGTTTAGGCGAGATTGCGGCTATTATCGAGGAATATAGTATAGACTCTGTGTTTATATTGGGTGACTTTAATGCTCAGCCTAGCGGGCGGTTTGGAGTGGAACTTTTGGACTTTTGTGATGAGCAGCAATGGCGTTGTGCCGATATTGAAATATTACCTTCGGACTCATATACATACGTAAGTGACATTTATGGTTCTCAGAGTTGGTTAGACCACTGCGTAGTATCTGAAGCGGCGTGGCGGTCAGTGGTTGATGCGAAGATATTACACAACGTTTATTGGTCTGACCATATTCCATTAGAGATAACGTGTAACTTTAATGTACTTAGAACTAAGTCCAAAAGCGTTATAAGAAAACGCAATAAGGTCTTGTGGGGTGAAAGGGACTTGCAACAAACTGACTTATATAAAAAGTTATGTACGACGAGACTAAGACTGGTTGATTTTCCTTCTCAATTTAGTAAATGTAGTGATAAATTGTGTACTGATATAGAACATAGATCCATTATTGACAGAATGTATTATGAAATTGTTGACATATTAAGCGAAGCGGCATGTGTTTGTAACTGTGGTTCGGATCAAAACAAAAGAAAACCAGTGATAGGTTGGAACAAACATGTTAGACATGCGCACTCGGAGGCGCGACTTGCTTTTCAGAGTTGGGTGGCATGTGGTGAACCGAAAGTAGGATGTGTATACGATACCATGAGGGAAACAAAACGGGTTTTTAAAAGGAAACTAAAGTGGTGTCAGGAAAACAGAGAACAAATAAAAATGAATATTTTAGCATCTTGTCACAGAGAGAAAGATTTTGGGAAGTTTTGGAAGCACACCAATAAACTGAGCGGCAAGTCGAGCCTTCCTGCGAGTGTAGAGGGCGTTAGTGAGTCTGCCTCTATAGCCAATCTCTTTAAAAATCACTTTGCTATGAAGTCCCATCTAGGGTCAACTGGAGAGTCATTGTCAACTGTAAGGAAGTCAACAGCTGGATCGGCATTGCTAAGGGTTTCGGCTAAAGAAATAGCTGCAGTGTTGAAAGACATGAAGCGCGGTAAATCACCTGGGCACGATTCTCTCAGCATAGAGCATCTGCAAAATGCAGGTGTTCACATGCCCAGAGTGCTGGCTATGTTTTTCAATTTTTGCTTCGCACATACGTATCTGCCTGATGATCTAATGAAAACCTTAGTTGTGCCGATTATAAAAAATCGAACTGGGGACGCGTCTGACATAAATAACTATAGGCCCATATCGTTGGCTACGATCATTGCCAAGGTTTTGGACAGTGTGCTTGATAAGCAGTTAAATAAACATCTGTCGCTTCACGACGCCCAATTTGGCTTCAGAGCGGGTCATTCGACTGAGCACGCTGTACTTTGTCTCAAGCACACTGTCAGATACTACACGGACAGGAAAACCCCCGTGTACGCGTGTTTTCTTGATCTTTCGAAAGCCTTCGATCTGGTGTCCTATGGTGTTTTATGGAAGAAGCTGTATGAGGATACAACGCTTCCCAGTGAGACTATTGAGCTGTTGAAGTATTGGTATGGCCATCAGACAAATATGGTGAAATGGGCAGGTTCGCTATCCGATCCGTACGGGCTGGAGTGTGGAGTCAGACAGGGGGGTCTGACCTCACCGAAACTCTTCTGTCTATACGTGGATCGGCTGATTCGTGAGCTCAGCGGTACTATGGTAGGCTGTTCCATTGACGGAACATTCGTCAATAACATCAGTTACGCCGATGATATGGTGCTGCTGGCCCCATCGATCAGCGCCCTCAGAAAGCTAATAACGGTTTGTGAGCGACATGCAGAGGCCCAAGGTCTCATATATAATTCCAAAAAGAGCGAGTGTCTGTTGTTCAAGGCAGGCACTAAAGACTATCGTGAAGTGCCGCCTGTCACACTCGATGGGATGGAGTTGCAATGGGTCAATTCATTTAAATATCTGGGGCACTGGGTCACTGCAACTCAGACCGACAATGTTGACATGGAGAGGGAGCGTAGGGCGCTGTCAGTCAGGAGCAATATGTTGATCCGTAGATTTGCAAAGTGCTCGAGGGGTGTAAAAACAACGTTGTTTAGGGCATACTGCCAATCTTTTTACACCAGCAGTCTATGGGTCGACTACACGCAAAAGGCTTACAGCGCCTTACGCGTCCAGTACAATAACGCATACAGGGCGTTGTTGGGGTTGCCACGACACTGTAGCGCATCAGGAATGTTCGCAGAGGCACGTATAGACGATTTTTACGCAATCATGCGAAAGCGTGTGGCCTCCCTGATGCGGCGGGTGCGGGGCAGCTCCAATAGCCTCTTGGTCACTGTGGCTGATAGGGCGGAAGGTATAATACTCAGGCACTGGACCACAACACAAGTATTTCCTTCAACTCATGCCTTGAAATAATGTGTCTTTTAATTGGTGCTTTTTTATTATTATCGTCCTGTATTTATTTCTTTTCCTGATTATTATGAATTATTAATGATGTTGATATAATTAGTAATGATTTTGACATTGTTGTTTTTATGATTTTGACATTTTTATTATTGATTGTTTTGACATTGTTAATAAGTATTACCAAAATTTCAATCAATTTATAATTATTTACTAACTCTAGTGTTTAAGTTGTATTTGTATTACCTACTAACCAATTGGATTGTATGATCTGTTAATAAATGATTATTATTATTATTATTTGTACCAATAAGCGCCCTATATCTCACGTGAAGGTATGCTACTGTTGCCTTCCCTTCCCTAGCCGCGCGTACTTCGAAGCGCCCGCCGGGCGCTGCGCTCCTCAGTACTCATAAGCCAGCATGATTGTTAAATCATAGTGGGCCAATCTTAAATATTCGTTTTCTAGTTTTCTATCCTTTGGGGGGAAAACGGTGTTATTTAGGTGTCCCAGCCTTCGCTTGACCCACTGGTGAGAAGTGTTTATTTTCTGCTGGCGCTGCGATCGCGACGTACTGTGTTCTTAGAGCGGGGTATTCAAAAGCTGTGACGAACATTCCAAAAGTAAAACCCATTCAGAACATTAATTAGTTTTTAATATAGTGGAATGTATAAGCAGCAAGTGACCAACAAATCAAAACAGCTAAAACACACAGAATAAGCAACAGCTGTTATTATAGTTGAATTAGCGACCGCATTCAGAAAATAGCTCCGACACACGGACTTTGACTTCGAATAACTCGATTAGTAGGTTTAGAACATAATTTATAATGATGTAATAGGTAATAATCAGAACACAATAGTTTTTGGCTATAATGAAAAAGAATCAGCATTGTTAACCGTAGATTAATTGGTTTCCTGACGACTCGCAGTTTCTTTAAAATATTGTCGGTGGAATGTGTCCTTACCTTGCTAGTTGCCTCGCTTTAGTATTTCATCTAAGTCCACATAATTATCTTCAAATTGGCGCTATTAACAGCTGACCGAAGGCTGCCAGGCGATTCATGAATATGAGCATCCTTAAATATTGTTCTTATCTATCCGGCTACAATAGGAGGCAGGGCCGACTTTCCCTCACGTAGTAATGAAAAGACTTGTAAGATTATTTTGACTTGACCTGCGAAGTTCTGATACGGTTATAAGCGTTTCAATCCAAATGAATATATTCAACTTGTGAACTTAATTCCGCGACAACTTCCAGCCTGATTGGCGATATGTCGCACAGTCTGTCTTCGATCCAAATTTGGGCCAGATGATTCTTATCTTCTGAATCTTCAACTTTTTCTAAAGAATCAGCGCTGATATCTAAAAGAGTCAGGTTGTGGACCCTTCGTCCTGTAGCCAGGAGTAGCAAAACTGATTCATGCCGAGACACTTGGAATAGACTGTCGACATTCACGTAGTACTGTTGAAGATATTCAATTGATTCGCCGACTTCACAACTTCTGAGAGCGAGGTTTATTTAGGGCTACGGCCTTCAGGGTTTGATGGACCGAAGGATGTTTGTTGACCTTGTTTGCATTCATAGGATTGGCGAATGTAGTAACTACTGATTGATGGACGGCTATAGTACTTGGCGCTAGTCCTATTTTCATATGTAAGTGACGATTGCCAAGCCAGATCGTTCGGCCCTGGGTTAACACTATTTCAGTTATTTTAAATCTGGGACCACTTTCGCCATCTTTCCCAGGCGTGTTTTAAGTGTTGATTTTTGCCAGGAGGACTTAAGCAGCATTTTTTACAGACAGACCTGCAAAGATAGTTTGTTCGCTGTTACAGGGGGTTTGTTGGTTACGAGATCTACTAGGTGTCTGCGGGTGTGCCAAATAGTTAGAGGTGGACACAAAACTCTTTGCCTGAGGTCGGCTTTCCAGAAGGTCTTCTCCCATTTGAGTACTACTAGTAGATATACTCCTGTGCTCCTCTTTAAGTGTCGTAGGACGCGAGGTACTAGAGCTGGACGCATCCACGCACACGCAGTTTTTGCCGTGCGCGTTCTCGCTGACATCATTCTTCACAACCGCTGATCTTTCGCTTGCAAAGAGGTCTATTGAAGGGGCTCCAAATCGCCGAAAGATCACTTTTAAGATGTCTGCCGTCGAATCGAATTGCCCGAGTGTAGGGTCCACTCGCACATTTCGTTTTCTCTGGATCTGGATCTGGTCGGCAATGAAATTGTATCTACCAGGGAGATACCGGGCAATCAGATGTAAAATTGAATGGATCTGCAAGGTGGAAGATCTCGAATGTCGTTTGGAGGAGTCTGAAAGACTTCGTACCTCCCTCTTTTGTTACATAAGCTACTACAGTTTTGTTGTCTGCTTGTACCATCACTGTGTGATTTACGAGTTTGCGCTAAAGTTCCACCAAACAGATCCTTGTACTTGACATCATTTACCACCCAGTCTCGCCAGTTAGCAGGGTACAGTGCATCCAGAGTTTGTAGTAGGCTTTGGTAACAACTTTCATAAGCAGCAGGGGGACGCCAGTTTACCAGCAGCAATTTGTGGTTGTCATCTGCAAGCAGACAAGCGCGAGCTCAAGTAAGTTGTAACAAGAGCAGAATGCGTACGCAAAGAGTTGTGTGCATGTCGCCTGGGCAGACGACGTCGGCTGAGTTTGAAGTTCCGTAGACGCCGTCATCCGTTGGCACAGATGATACGTCGTCTGCACATGTCACTAATTTTTTTACCTTCAAATTGTCACATTGTCATGTGAGAGGACTTTTAGATACCAATTGCACATATTCACCAGGGTTTTCCTATAAGGATAGAAGCGAGCGTTCATCTATCAATATATACAGGATAAGATATAAACTAAATCGGGGCTTTCCCGACTAAGTGAAGCACAAGAAACAAGTGAACAGGGCTTTCATGTTTTGTTTAAATATCTATACATCTATATCTATACAAATAAATAAAATTGAAGTGTCTGTTTGTAATATTAAAATAACCGCTTTTTACTACATGCATATACGGTATATACGGTACATATACCAAAACTGTCTACTACTGTCTGTCTGTTTGTTCCGGCTAATCTCTGGAACGGCTGCACCGATTTTGACGGGACTTTCACTTTTAATAAGGACTAACTTATGCTACTTTTATTTCAGAAAAATTCTAAAATAAGTATAAAAAATCTATACTTTTTTTTGTTAAATTCCACGCGGGCGAAGTCGCGGGCACAGCTAGTATTATAATAAACATACCTTGAACTGTTAGTGGACAAAATATCCAAACTATTTTTTCGTTCCCTTCGTAACAATGTTAAGACGTTAAAAATCCAAAACGTACTGAGGAGCGCAAGCGCCGGGCGCTGCGAAGTATGCGCAGCTAGGGACGGGAAGGCGACAGTGGCCTCCCTTCACGTGACATAGAGGGCGCTCATTGGTACTAAACAGTGTAGCCACACGTAAAATTCAGGACGTTCTCTCACAAGTGGGTCAATTGAAGGCTCGGACACATAAATACCGTTTTTTTTTTGTAAACTTTTTTTAGTGACGAGCCACTCACCGTGTTGTTTGTCCACAGCTGATCGATTCTCTGAACTACATGCACTACAACACGGGCGTGATGCATCGCAACGTGTGCCCGCAGGTCATCATCGTCACGAAGAGGGGAACCTGGAAGCTGTTCGGGCTGGAGTTTACTGGTACGTACCATCATACATTTTTTATTTCAGGCAACTAGGGCAGCATGGAAATCATCATCTGCCTAGATTTTTTCCAAACTATCTTGAGATCGGCTTCTAACCGAATGCAGCTGAGTACCAGTATTTTATATGAAGCGACTGCCTATCTGACCTCCACAACCCAGTAACTGGGCAATATGATACCCCTTGGTAAGACTGGATGTCAGAGTTTTGGTTTCTGACTACTCGTAGCAACTGTCAAAGATCTAAAAATGACATCCGGGACCAACGGCAAAAAATATATGAAATGGGTGGTCACCCATCCACGGACCAACCTAAGCAAACGCGGCTTAACCTCATCAGGTTAAGCCGCGTAGTTGATCATCATCAACCCGAGTGACTGCTATTATATAACCAAGAGCTCCTCAACTAGGGCCCATAGGAATAAAATTGACGAATACAAAAATTGCAGCAAAACAGTAGTGGCACAGGTTAGTGGCTCCACCTTACAACTCCATGACTTCGAGCCCAAGTAGGAACATACTATTTGACTTTACATGACAGTGTAATTTATTTTATCACCACTGCTGCCACTCAAAGTGGTGAACCAAAACCGGCAGGTCCTAAAACATTATTTAAGATATTATGTAACATCCACCAAACCATACTGCGCCCGTGTGTACGGCCCAATCCACCTTGCAGAGAGTAAGCACCCGTCCCAGCTGTGGGAACCCTTTACCTACTATTTACTAAACCAATACGTCCACTGGTACACAGTAATCTGCATTGTGTACGGAAGTAATGGGCTCTGACGCTCTTATGGCTCATTTATAAAGCGCTTTTTATAGTCGCCGTGGATGCAATAATAACGCACAGTAAACACAACGAGTTCCTTTTCAAGGTCAGAAGAGTAAATAACGTACTGTCGTCGGTAGCGCAAGAAAAAACAAAATTCACGATGTCCATTTTACCTAAATAAATAGTCATTAAAAAAGACATTTTGTTCAATGTTGAAAATTTCGCTCTGACACCGATGCGACGGCGGCGGCGCAATGCTTTGACTTTTTAGATTTTTATTCACATTTAATAACTTTAAAAGTAGATAACAATGAGACAAAAAAATAATAATAAAAAGATTTAATTAAAATAATTAATAACAGTAAACATAGTATTTGATAAAACGAACTCCTACCTACCTACTTGTAGTGAAGTTCTACCATAATTATACGGAGGGACACATTCCACGTGATTTCCCAGGATTAATTGGTAATAACAATTCAAAATTCTTGCACAGTTAAATGCAAATAGCACAGTTGAGCAAATAAAAATTGCCAAGCGGCGTGCTTCGCAACTTTATTTGCTCAACTGTGTTATTTAAATTGCCAAGCACGTCACTCGACTAATGGGAACTACTTGGCGTCCACCAGGCTGACAAGTCAAGGAAATTTTTTGAAATAATGTTTGACGTATAGAGCAGCTGAAAGACGTGGGCGCATAGTAGCTATAAATAGGCTACGTAGGAATTGAAGGCCGTGGGTCAAGTCCCGCCCTCAAAACGGTGGAGAAAATCATCGTGAGTTAACATTCTATTTTTATTATGTATTGTTTCATTTATTTATCTTTTAGACACATTTTTAACATTTATAAATATTTCAAAAAACAATATGAAAAATAGTGGTCCGTCGGTGTCGGGAGCCGAGTCCAAGCTACTGGTGGTCACTGTGGTCAGGGCTGCAGAGACAGGAACCTTTCCACACTGCGGGCCGCTGCATTATTCTGAATCAGGACCTTAATACAACCACCTAGCGAACACCACGACCGATGTTCTTCGAGGCTCTTGGCTAGATCACTGGTCGTTACGACAATCGCCACAATGATAGCCGTGTTCATATTCTACATATCGACATTAATTATCATATTATTGTTATTTAAATAGTCTATTACTTTCCTTAATGCTTTCGAATATTACGCCACTAGAGTATCAAAGGATTGTGGCAACTCTGTCAATTAATATTGTGTTTGAAACCTCTCAAAGTAAACGTATAATTATAGATGTAAAGTAGTTCTTACATCGCTTAGAGGTATTTATCTCAATCAAGGTAGTTCAGAGAGCTTTGTGAAGTTCTCTCGGGGCTGTGATCCTCTTATTAAATTATTTAATGGTAAATAATTGAATGTCGTCACTAAGAACAAAGGAACGCAATCTTTACCGCCTAATTACCGCTCCGTTTTAGATAAATGTTTGTCGTAAGAAAAGATAATTAATAATATTTTAAAATAAAATAATTAATAATCAGACATACATATAACAGCTCTTTTTGCAGTCATGTTAAAACATAGAAATCATACTTAATTAAACAAATGGCACTTCTCTTTGCTTCGCCCATATTTTTTTATATTTCAGCAACATTTAATTAACATTGTTCCTCCTTTAGTGACGACAATAAACTATTTATAACACAATTGTTTTAAGGATTTGAGTAAAAAGTCAAGAGTCTTGACTCAAGACAAACAGAAAAAGAAAAGACTAGCGCTGCAACTTAAAAAGTTGTACAAACTTGAACACTCAAAACTTGAACACTTAAATGCGGAGTAAAATATTATCATTATACGACAAATATTTTACAGACAGTTGATTGAGGGTCAAAGTGCTTTGAAAACAAGTGTAAAATGTAAAGACAAATCGATTGCCAATCAATTTATACTCAATTTCCGCCTAATAATTATTATTTACAAACAATTTAAACATCCCAAATTACTAATGAACTTCCGTAAATATGTCAAAAACAACATGAAGCTCAGTAAAACTTGAGTTTTGAAGATTTGAAGAGCTTCGGAATGGTAAAAATTTCCTGTGCAAAATAAATCAAAATTAAAACGTAACACAGTAGTTTTTTTATTTATACGATGCTTAAAGTTACCATACGTAAAACTTTATGGTTCCTCATCACCTTTGTTCGTACTCTTGATCCATGTCATTTAGTGTTGGTGCAACATGTTTTTTGCTTCCATTCTCCCCTAACCACAGGCATTGACTCCTTTTTCTTCCACACACAATCCACACATATTTCTTGGGTCATCCTCTCCCTCTCCAGCCATTCATCCTCCTCATTATATGTTTAAACAGCTTTGATGAAAACCCAAATGTCCAACTGTTGTTATTATCGATCATACCTAATATATGATTTATAATTCTTGGTAATGAACTGTGACCTACAATACAGGTTTGGTCTAGGTCAGGCGCCCTTGCTCATAATTTATTATTTGTGTCTTTGTTTGCTTACTTACCCGTACATCAATACGTTTCTAGCTGTTACACTTTTGAAGAGAATTCACAGTTTTTTTAATTATGCATCACCTACAACAATATTTTTTTCCCAAGGAAAACTATAAAATATAAAAAATTAGTAAGTTTAAAAATGAATGAACAAAAAATATTCCATTCTACGTTTTTGTTTTACTTTTATCTGTTGTAAAAACCTAGTGTATATTTTTTTAATCCTGTAGGTTTTAACTAATTTGTGATTTTAAGTTGGAGTAGATAGATTCAGTAAGAACTTACTCTGTAATCTGTATTGACTTTCATATCAACTGTTGGAACTGCAGAAAATTCGGTACATACGTCTTGCTGCTTTTTAGGATTCCATACCCAAAGGGTCAAACGGGAAGCTATTACTGAGACTTCGCTGTCCGTCCGTCCGTCCGTCTGTCACCAGGCTGTATCTAATGAACCGTGATAGTTAGCTAGTTGAAATTTCTACAGATTATGTATTTCTGTTGCCGCTATAACAACAAATATTAAAAACAGAATAAAATAATTTAAGGCCCATATAAAACCGATTGTTTGCTCGTTTTTATAAATAATGGTACAAAACACATCGTGCGCGAGCCCGACTCGCACTTGTCCGGTTTTTTTTTTATACACTAGTCTCTAGTGGTATCAAGTGCTGAGCTAGATGCTGAGCAAAAAGTCCTGTATTTTTTTGAACTTTCAGTCTCGGAATTTACATTTGGCCTCGGTTGAGAGGTCCCACTCATAATCGTGATATTTGCGTGTTATTGCACTTATAGCTGTAGCTATATCTACACCTCTGCTTAACCTTTCGAGGATAAGACATACAAGAAAGCGATTTATTCGTGCGCGAGTCCGACTCGCATTGGCCAGTTTTTCTATGACGTCGGTTATATATTAGATAGATTTCTAGATCTGTAGTCCTGTCCTTTAGGATGGCTGTAGGATCATCTCTGACTCGCCGTCACTAAACGTTTATGCAAAAATCAAATTGAACTGTCAAAGTGGGTAAAACGGGGTTAAACAGACAACTCCCAGTGCTCTTATCATGGCTGATCCTTCTATACTCCTTTAGCCGTTTCAACGTTTATACACACACGTCGTCGGTTGCAAGTACAACTACTCATAATCTTTATAGAATAAAAAAGTTATTAATAAAGCTAAAACCAGGACTGAAAAACCTGAAAAGCAAAATTAAAGAATTCAAATGAAATTCATTTTGGGCTCCGCCGCAGTTAAGTAAAAAGAGTTAAGTACTTGTTGATCATTCCAGTCTTGTCTTCTTAATTTCCTTAATCACCTGTTGTACTTCCATTCCTTCAGTGATTTTCGATTCAAGTTCCAAGACTCTAATATCCAGTTCAGTAAGTTAAATTACCTGTGGAACTTGCTGAGAAATGCCGAGATTTTTTTAAACTTGATGTAAAACTGTCTTTTTCTTTCTTTTGTCTTTCAAGTCTATGAAAGTGACATTTTCTTTTACTGGATTAGTATTTGAACTGAGCGTTACTTTACATGTTTTCAAGTGACGGCACGGTTGGCGCAGTAGCTGACCGATTGGCTGCTGCACTGCGTGTCGCGGGTTCAATCCCCGGACAGAACATTTTTTTGTAAAACCTACAGGAACTTGTTCCGGGTTTGGCTGTTTGTGTATGTGAGATTAAATGTTTTTTCATTACTCCTACTCTGAAAGTAGGTCTAAAGTTGCCTGAGGAGCGGGATGAAAGTAATACTTTTCATCCCTAGGGAGAATCGCTTTCAACTGACAGATGTCAAATTATAAAAAAGAACTTATAGTTCTATTTTCACATTTTTATTGAACCATGTTCCAACTTTCTATGCTTTAAAGAGTGGAAGTTTTTTTTTTTAAAGAGTGGAAGTCGGCATCTGATTCCTACTTTATTTCTTTTGACTATAATTTATTTAAAAACAAAAAAAAAACCAATGTGGTGAAGGTTATAAGGGTGCATTCCCAAAGCACTAACTATAAATTAAAATTGAACCCTAACACTGTATTCAAATTTTAAAAGCAGATCAGCCCTTTCATACATTTTGATTCCAGGAATGAAATTTTTCGTGGCGATATTTTCAGTGTATTTTGTTATTTAACTTTTGAACTGCAATGCGAAACATTTGAAAGCCCGTTGTCATTTGCCACAAGGGAAATTAAACATCATAACTTCAGCCAGCCCGTAATCAAATATGGCATGGTTGATGTAGCCCATTTAAATTGTGAATAGAAAGTAATTTAATACTATCACGCTTTTAGATACTACTCTCTGACTGCAGGAAAAGGGCACACCCAGAATAATCGAACGTTTGCCACTATCATTTTGTAGTAATCCTTGTGGGAGGCCATATATCCAGCACTGACTCTTCCAGTTACATCAAGCTAAAATATTATATATTAAAAAAACAGTTAATTTTCTCTTTACGTGTGTAATCCAAATTTAAACAAAATTCTTTATATAAATAGTGAAACTCACTCAATAGTATCAATATCAAAAGTTAATTTTATAGACCTCAATTGCAGCAATATTCAAAAACGTACTTGATCCCTAGACGCTTTCAATGTGTGTCCTCGTATAATACGAGCATTGAACATAGAATGAGAGCAATTGGGCCGTGGAGATCGACAGGTGTGGTCTCTCAGTATTCTATAGAGACGCGGATGCATGTAAGGATCGTTCAATATGGCTGAACTATAATAAGACAATTGGAATTTCTCCGATATAAATAGTGTTTAGATGTAGCGTAGTAGCGTAGATACGCAAATCAAGATATCACGTAGATACACAATCAAATATCATGTATCGCTTCGCAACGAGACAGCTTTTTGTAAATGAGCTCGTGCAGGAAGATATTGCAATTATACGGATATCTGCAGCTGAGGGCGTCGGTGCCCGCACACGCTATTTGTAGCATGCAACAATGATTTTAAGCTTCAACACGAATTCTCAAACAATTCCATGGAATCATTGAGAATTCGTATATCGATTATTTGTTTTGACAGATTTACAGTTCGTAAATGAGTGTAGTTGGGGCCTTGCTTTTGTATCTCGAATGGTTACGCTCGTACAATGCCTCTGGTGTTGAACATGTTCTGCGTTGTCGGTAACCATTTATAACGCAAATAAAGTAAGCTGTTTGGGATAGTATGAGCGACGAAAATCCTGAAATAAATTCGTGTTACTGTAATGAACTCAATAAACCCTAGAGATAATTAAATGTTTCCAAATCGGCATCAGTTTGGCGCAGACGGATTAACGAAGGAATGATTCCAGTAAAGGTCAACAGGGAGAATCTGTTACTAGTCTGGTTCTAAAATGTGATTTTTATGTTTTAGTCGCTCTTGCCTTATTCGACAAAGCTTTCAACCTTTTGTAGGCTTAGCTAGTCGTCTGGATCTTAACATGAAAAGATTCTGAAATGTTTTTATACCGTATCAGTGTTACCTTTTAAATTCTCTACTTTTGAAAATCACCATCTTGGTCTTTTATTCGATTGATACGGCTTTTACAAAAACCATAATTTACACTTTTATAGGCTGCATGGGTAAAGTAAAAATATTCTCATTTTGTTTTTCGTAAGAAATAACCGATGCAGCCAAAAACGAACGAAAGCTCAGTATTTCGAGAAGTACTATTTACCTATTGGCCTATCTAATTATTACTATGTAGATACAGTAAACAAAACATATACTTAATCGGTTGCCTTTATTATTATAACATCATAATAACTATGATTTAGGGTAGGTATATATATCTGATGTTACTTTGGAGCACACCAACATGCAAGCAAATTTGTGCTCTATTGTAGTGCTCTATTCTATGTAAACATCTCAATTAGAGTGGGCATTATCTCTGCTGTGCATAAGCCTTATTTCCACTTCTATGGCCAACTAAGCGTGGGTAGATCACAAATATCTTTGAATATTCAGTTATTTGCACAACTGACTGTCTACCTCTTGTTTGCATAGGAAATTATGTAAGTGATTGTACAAAACGCTGCGACAAATTCGTTGTTCTAAAATAATATTAAATATTTGCAGGCATATCAAAGACGTACTATCGGGAAAGTGGTAATTAATGCACACTTTTCAAACAAAATCCCGTGCACACAATGACCACATCTGATTAACACCCTTACTCCTATTGGTCCGCACAAATAGTTTGTGGACCAATAGGCAACAAAACCAAAATTACGTAACAATTTCTAAAATATGTTACGTTTTAAAAACCTGCAAACCTGGCAACCTTGGCGATAGCTGGGGTTGCGCAAGTCGTAGCTAGGATCCGGTGGTCGGGGCTCCTAGTGGCATTGCACAAATAAGGTTTTCTGTTTCTATGGGCCTCGGCAAACGCAACCTCCAATCTCACTGTCACAATGAGGTTCGCTGGAACTCAATTCTGGGTTAAACTCTTTACATAAGCTTTATTATATTACCAAATAAAATTGTTCTGTGATTTTGTGGGTACAAGAATAGGCGGGCGTGATTCGAGGCGGCGAACACTTTGGAGATCTTAGATCTTGACGCTGAAGTTCTTTCGTCACTTTTTCGGTGGCGCCGAGACGTGGTGGACCGGGGTGAACACTTTATGCCTAATCATGTCGAGATTTACAGGGCTGAACTCCGCCAGGTCCTAGTCATCCCATGACTTCCCTTTTTCAACGTGTGTAGTCGTCAGTTAACATAGCAAATACCTCTTTGTGTTCAAGTTTGTAGCAACATATACGAACAAGTTTGCACTCGAGAATTATTCTACGTTGCTTTTGTTTCTTACATTATAGCGTCGTATATGCGAACTTCAAAGAGCTTTTTACCTTTGAGTAAACATAAAAACATGTAAGTATCTATGTACCATTACACACATACACAGAAAATGCCGATATCCTGTCTGCAAATTTTGTTCTCTTTGTTCAAAAACTTCTTGCCTGAATTGTGCGTCGAGATACGGAATACGTATACCTACGACATTTCGTCTATAGGATACTTAGGTTGTACTGTGAAAATATCTTCAACAACTTTATTGATGAGTTTACGGTTAGATACAAATTCTGCCCTACGATACAAAACGTAAAATAGGTACCTCAATTTCCAAAAAAACTACGTAAACGCTAATATGTGCTGTGTTTTTCAATTTTTTTAAGTGCTTAAAATCAAATACTTATATAATTGTTTCTCGAGACATAAGAGCACTCTACCGGTACTGACAGAGGGTTGCCTTTTATTAACGAATGGTTACGTTAGCTCAAACATTTTACATTTATTTTAACGTGAGTCTCCTACACTTTAAATTCTTTTGACATATTTTTCTGCATTATTATCTTGAAACAGTCAGGTGAGCAATGCTCATTAAAATGAACAAAATGTAAGATTTATTTTATTCGTGATTTAAAATTTAAATACCTTTCAGCTTGGGTAATGGGGTAGATGTGACCCTTAAAAAGACCGAACATTTTTGAAGGTATGTTACAAAAAAATATACTTGTTAGTACATTATGTTTTGCTATTTTGTAGAAGGTCTTTCTACATGCTGGCAAAATATAGGGTTACTAATTCACCTCTGTCCAACCCGTCAGGGAATACTAGCGTGATGTACATTTTGAAAGGAAAATCGTGTAGCCTTATCAGTAGTAGCAGACAGAATATCTTGGTTATAAGTACAAACTTCGGCTACAGGTAAATGAAACCCTACGAGTAAGAATATTTTCGTGATCGAAGATGAAACCTGACTTATACATCCAATCTTCTTTATAATAATAGCTACCGCTACCCTTGCCGAAATTGGTCAGCAAGCTAAAGCATAACATAAATATATTCTAATAAAAGAAATACATAGGGTATGCCAAACACTCGTTTGGGACGAAAGGAAAACCTGCGACGGGCATTTTTGGTGAACTGTGCCTTTTGGGCGCAGCCGTGAGGCACACAATGTTATTTTTTTCTGACATGCAAAGTCTTTAAAATCACATACAGGTACCAAGTGAGAAAAGTAAACTGTAACAAAAAGGGTTTTCTAGGGTTAGAGTTACAGACATACATCTAATATCATTATTTCGTGTGTATATAATCAGCTCGTCATTACGACTTTGATGTTGAGACGGGGTCGGTTGGGTTGGCAGGGAGGGGCACCGCGCAGAATGACGGAAACTCCTTATTATTCTATATAGCGACTCATATTTGATTGCACCGATATTTATAGAGATTGATTCATTTTAGCAAAAAATAACGTACTTTTGAATAAATTAGGTATTCAAATACACAATATGTAGGCCCTGCAGGTGCCAGTAGTCAGGTTATGTAACTATTATTGTTATTCTTATAAAGATAATAATTATTTTATATGTTATTTAGTGTCTGTTGTGTATTAAAACTTTTAGAACGACGTCAGTCTTGTTATAATTTTAATCTTTAACACTAAAAGCAACTTGCTGACATAGACGTTCAGATCCACCTGATTATTTTTTTGTATTAAATTACTAAATGTGCCCATTTTCATAAGGTCGGTAGGCTATACTGAAAGCTCGGGATTCCACAGCTTCCACATATATAACGACAATGTCAAAAATCTTATGTACGTTTCATTTTGCCGATTCGTCATTAAACGCTGAAGGACAATAATTTTCCTAACAATATAAGGAAATAATATACTATTAATAAAATTACACAATTGATCCATTCGAGGGTTCATAGAGTTTCGTGCCCATTCTTCCCCATGAAGATCTATTCTTTTAATTACAGGACCTACTTTCACAAGTTAAATTATACCAAGGCATAATTAAGGCATTCACAAGTGACTGGGACTGCTTCATCTTTTTGTGTGCCTATAAAGGCCTACTTGGAATAAATGCTTTGCAAAACTTATTGCGATTAAACATTTTCGATGTTTAAAAACGTTTTTTTTTTCAGAAATCGTTCATCCGAATGACCCAACAGTCATGATATCCGTACCACCGTGGTCCGTCAAGGTGGCGAAACTGTCGCAACCTGAACTGGATTTCTTGGGTAAGTCTTTTTAACTATTAACTTTGAGCAGCAGTAGAGTCAGCAGAATCTTCTGAAACAATGTAAGTACAGTCAAGGATAAATCGTGCAGCAAATTGACACCCTACATCAATTTATGATGTAAATAGCCCTTAAATATACAACGGCCAAAAAAAAGGAAAATTGTGATTTGAAAATAAGGACAATTTCAGTTGGTTGTCCATTTGCTTAAAAAATAATTTACCTGAGTTTTCATAGAAAAAAACATCACGAACAAGGGATTTTAACCCTACCGCGCGCCGTATTACTGAGTTTCAGCGGCCTAAATAAATAAAAATTACCATCGGTTTTAAAATTGTTATTTTTTCTCACTCAACCAGTGCTCTTGATGTTTTAAAATACAATATCAAATATATAATGAAAGCTTAAATGAATTCAAATAAACATTTTAACCTTAATTAAGAACGAAATTGCTGAAGAGCTGGTCACAAGGTAATGAGTCGGTATTTTATGCATTTATACAGCGTGTATCAAAAATGTGTGTTTATATGAAAAGGTTTTGTTTCCGATCAGACAAAACTACTTTCTACCTGGGTAATCGCGAAAGAATTATCATTCGTCCCTTATTGGGTGGAGTTAATATTGAAGTTTTGTATGGCAACAAATTTATTAAACACGTTGTATTTGATTTAGGCTTTCGTAGAGAATTTTTCAAGTGGCTGGGGGATGGCCAAATCCGAAACTGTGAGGAATTGCGAAAAAAGACTGTGTGTGTGTATATCTACGCTAAAATAAATATGAAAATTGAAATTTATTTTTCCTTGTATGCATTTTTCAGTTATATTTGCTTTGTGTAATTTTTTTGCGGTTTTAGGCTTTCCATAAATGGTTGTTTATGTCGGCACAGTTCATACAGCAATTTAATGAGCAATTGATTTACTGAATAGATATTGGTAAAGCCTACAAATAGTTAATAGCAGTCGCGGGTATGTCAATTATTAAAGGATATGTGTCCACAGACAATTTCGCGTTCATGTGAGAAAATCCTAGAGTGGGACAACGTTTATTTTTTCAGCATAAAAGTTGAATGCTTCAATGTTACCGCATTTATTTTATAACAAAGCAAATATAAAGTTATAATACAAGTTTCGGACAGTTTGGTCATAAACCGGGGAAGTCCAAAATACCTATCAGTTTTTTTTGTGGTTTACTTATTTAAATAGCCTGTCTGTCTCTAATACAAAATCCATCATAGTACATAAAAATCCTTCTCAGAAGTCGTTACTAGCTCTAAGGCGATTCCATTTTTTATTCTGGCAAAAAGCAGTGGATAAATAATTAAAAGAAAGTAAAATAAAGAAATGATCTACCAAAATTGTTGCACATACAAGTGTAGAATGGAAAAACATACCCACGACACTAAAATATGACTAATAGCGCGATTTAGTAGTGTGGAAGGGAAGGAGGACAATTGGAAGCCATTGCTTTGAAACAAGGACCAAATATTCTAGGAATATATCTATGGAAGCTGACAAAGGTACTCGTGACCATGCAGCGTACGATAAAGTTGGTTGAGTACATAGACTGTTTTTGATACTCAAGGCCAACTTCATAAAGAACTGTCATCCTTTTTGTGGAATGTTGAAGGATATTTTAAGTGCTAATCGAATACAATGTCATTGGTGAAAGCCCTCAAAATAAGAAAAGGAGTAGACTGCCTTAAAGTATAACGTAGCCGAAATTTTTGAAGGTAAAGACCGCCACATGAGAACAATACGACCTTTAACCCTAAATATCTCGGCAATGAACTATGAGACATTTTAGTTCGTCAAAGTATCTTCTAAAATACCTACATACTATAGATACAATCTTTAATAACCCAGTGCTATGCAGAGATCTCCCCTATGTTTTTCACAGCAATCCCCGGATAAATCCCGCAAATGCCTGTAGGCTATCCACGGTGATGACAACCTTCTTCTGGCAACGTCTTAGTCTTCCTAAATCATTAATAATTTAAAAAAAAAAAATAACAAATTAGTACTTGTTATTACTCTCAATCTCTTTAGCATTAATTTGAGCAGAGTGTGTACTCGTATATGAAAGACTCGCGTTTGTAACGATCCCTTATGAAGACATTCATGTTCTTTGCGTAACAGATATCTTTGAAGTAAGTTTCGTAGACTTGCAATCATTAAGTAATTATTATACGAGCACTAATTATACAAGGTATAATTGAAAACCTGAAAACCCTGAAAACTCATCAGAATGAATAAGTTTGGCTAGGACCTTATGCTGATGAAAATACATTCTGAGATGGTAAAATAAATATACGCTGTATCCTACATTTGATTGAGATATGAGAACTTAAATGTATAGAGTAGTTGAGTTTTCTTCGCGATATTTAGTTGTAAAATACACCCCCTATTCCTAATTTCATGATGAAGTTCGTAGTTTCAAACAAAATTATTGATTCTGATTTTGAATACTATGTCAAGAAGATATCTTCGGACATTAGGGTTGTGTAAAGGTTTCAACCTTAGATAAAACATACCTGTTTTAATTTACTGACAGCTACAGTTGTACAACAATTTTGAAATCTAAATCATTTAAAAAGCCTACTCAAATAAAAATAATAGCTTGATAAAACAGCGTAGCTGATAAGCGTAAATCCGTTTCGATCAAATTCCATACAAAACTATGCATTCAGTTTCTTTTTTTTTTTGCTTTGCTTTATTTGGGATAAAACTACCTAATAAATTATTTTCTATTATAAATAACTTATGATTTACAAAACGGAAAACCCAAAACTTAAATCTAATTTTTGAATAATACAACTAATAAAAACACAACGCGTACCTACCGATAAATCAGTCTTAATTTTAATTCAGTTACCCAGCAAAGTACGGGTTAACTTAGAATTCATTGGCAATCTTTCAGGGGTGAAAGAAGTCTTGAATATGATGTTTTTTTACGATAGTATTATTCTGAACAAGAAAGGAAAACCATTAATACTGTTTCATACATATTTTCTTACAATGTGTTTTACTTACTCGCTGTAAAACACATTGTATGAAAAAGCAAAAAAAAATAATTCTAAATTTGCTTCAAATATTTTCAAGAGGCATTTTCTTTTTTATTTGAATCTTAACATAACATCTGATTTTTCAGAGGGGAAAGATGAGTATAGTTCTATGTAAACGGGTGCCTATTCTAATGTTGGATTCGCAGATAACTTTTTCGATGTTTGAGAGGTTCCATAGTAAAAGTCGTATAATCATAACTGTTTTCACCTCCTAAAGATTTCCGGTGAATCCTCAGTTTGCATGTTTAATTATAATTAAACATATTCCAAAACCATTCAAAAATAATTAAAAAGTACGTGCTATTTCGTACGTAATTACTTTTAATACAATGTGTGTTTAACAATACTTTTTTTCAGCGCAAGGATATTAATTGGTTTTGTTACAGAGATTGTGGATTTGGTTTTAATTACCCTAGAACTTAGCCAAACCCTTGGCTACTGTCCTAGGTTTTTGTGTTCTACTAATCTACGCATTGCTTAATGTTTAGCTCCTGAGGTGCAAATGAACGGCCATTGCAGCATCCTATCTGACATGTTCTCTCTTGGGCTGGTGATCTGCGCCGTCTTCAACAATGGGAAGCCTCTCATACAAGCGAACAACAACCCCATGTTGTACTTAAAGCAGATTGAGTTTGTAAGTACCATTTCAATTTTTGTATTGATCCCTTGTTATCTGCGGACAGACGGGTGGGTCTTTGGGAGTGCTCGCATGTTCGGTTCGTCCTGATACAACACTGGTGACCTTGACATAAGTATAGCATGTCTTTTTACCATCTTTCCGCTTGGTGACAAACTTCGGCTCCAAAACAAAAAATCAAAGACTGGAAAACATTTTATGGGTACGGCCCAACTGGTGACTTTTATTGACGTTGTAATTTTTTGTCTCTCTCTGGCACTCTTGTTAAAGTAGGTACTATAGGCTTGTGGTATTTTATTAGTAGTTCTCCTGAGTCTTAACTGTACTTGCCATTCAAAAAGTTTACCTAACAGAAATGAATACATGCATACTCAAAAATTGACGAAACGAGACTCAATGTATGAAAATCAAAATGGTTGCGAATCACCACTTTTGTAATGGTATTTTGTTTAGTTGGCGAAATGGGAAAGAACCAGACGGGGCGTAGCCGATTTTACGTTTTGCTGTTTTGATTTTTTGGGGCGCGTGGGAATAAGCCGACTAAACCCCATATTCAAAGTAAACAAAAGCTGCTCAAGATATGTTTTAGCAACATGTTGTTCTATTGCGGAAACACGTTTCTACATTCAAGTGTGAGGAATATATTATCAGCAACACAATAACATGTTGATGCAACAGTATTGATCAATTTTTATTTTAATAATTGCAAACAAGGTTAAACATACCCTAGGCGCACTGTTTTGTAAATTAGTTCAAAATGCCTCGATTGATGGCGTTGTACGATTTTCTAGATAGCGGTGACGAGATTCTCAGCCGATTACTATATAAGGACCCTATGTACTTACATTCGTTCCCTTTCTGCGAAATACACCGTTGGAACAAGGTCGCTGTGTTTTATTCATACAGCTCCCTGGTTGACCCTGGGTGGACATCATCACGTCGAACCTGGTCGGGACCTAATGCCCGGTTCCTATTATCAAATAAATCGTTTTGCTTACTTTGTGTAGGTTCTGATTCTTCGACAGTTTTAAACTTGAGACAACGGCTCAATTTCTTACTACTTACAGCTAATCACATCACATCGCACGCTAATCTAATCTTAGACCTAGTTTCTGAAGAACTCGTCGGTTACCCGTCGGTATCGATACCTTATGATTGATAGCCCAAAAAGATTAGTATCCTTACATCAAGGGTACTAGGAAACCAGCTTACTCTGAAAGCTAGAACTCGAAGAAATTCCTGAAAGGAAGAAAGACTAACTTCCTACACCTTTTTTTTCGGATGGGAAATCATCAAATGACTTCTCCCGCTCTGGGCGGAGCGGAAGGGAGTGTCAGACTTGACTGATTAAAACCCATCCATATTCCTTCTTAGCCCTTTGTGTTCCAGGGCCACGGTATCTCTTTCGGACAACCCGCCGCAACTTCCTACACCTGCGTAGCTCAACGGTGATATATGCATAAAAGGTCGCAAGTCTCCAGGATTTGTCATCGATTTTGAATAAGTAATGTACGCTTTGTTTTGTGTAAAGGATCGTCTTTCATGAATGTTTTCTTCTATCTCCGTAAGCTTTTGAGACGTTCTTGAAAGCAAGACGTGTGCTCAGTGCTGTTGTTCTAGTCTGAGATCGCTTCAATTGTGTCGTCGAATCGACGTGAATCCGATCTTGGTAGGCTTACTTGAGTGAAGTTTTAATTTTACAGAATACCTAGAGGTGTGTTGTACTAACATATTGATTATAAATCGCAATCATCACTACCGTGACACGTAATTTAACCAAAACTGTAGTGCTACATAGTAAACAGACCCCAGCATTTGCGACGTTGTCGGCTTTCAGAATGCAGGTGTTTTTCACCTAAAAACACTAAACCGCAGTCATGATGATGTCAGTCAATCCACAGCGATGACATAAGCATGAGCTCCGTAGAGGAAATGCCTGCACAGTTTTGCAACATATACGTTCCGGTTTACCGGTATATTTTCCCTGCACAGGTTAACCAGCGCTTGATAGACATTGACAAGAGGGCGCTGTTTGCAAACATTTGGGAAATGATCTGAGGAAATTCTAACAAAATGATAGCGTTAGGTCAGATTCATAAATTAAATAAATAA
The DNA here is from genome assembly GCA_949152445.1 of Cerastis rubricosa. Classification (NCBI taxonomy): domain Eukaryota; kingdom Metazoa; phylum Arthropoda; class Insecta; order Lepidoptera; family Noctuidae; genus Cerastis; species Cerastis rubricosa. The sequence goes on along the minus strand of OX424523.1, from coordinate 15,059,563 downwards.
ATTCGAAAATCTCCTTGCCAACTATAGGCGTTCTGTTTTGTTCGACAGACAATTTCGAAAGACAAAAAAACAGACGATCTTGTACTATCCTTAGTTTTCTATTTTGTTATGAAGCCGCTTCCTCTTTCGCTCCTTCGGGCTATTATTCCACTGGAGTTACTATCACAAAAAACTCTTAAAGGATCAATTTTGGAAAACGAAAATCAGAACGTTACTCGACAAAAACATCATCCCTATATACATTACAAACAAAAAAAAAGAAAGATTCTACTAATGCATTGGAAATATGTTGCAGTTGGTTCATAAAGTTCTATATTTATTGCGTCTTGGTCTGCTTCACTTTCATTTCCAGGAAACACATCGTTATTGAAGTTATACTTCGAACAGTCAAACTCAAAGGAATCTGACTGCGTTGCATTGTTTTGTTGTCAAAACGATTGATGTTACGAGTACAGGAACCGGAATATATTTTTTTGCGTTCAATCTAGCGAAATACAGACAAAAAATGCGGTGTCTGATGAGATACAAGATTTTAACTAAGAGAAAAGAGAGAGAGGAATACAAATTTCAACATGTTTTTGTGAATGTTTTGGCAATGGTAACGCACAGTTTTGAAGAGAGGCAATTAATGGTTTATTGTACACATAACATAATATAACATACTATGTCACAAGCTATGTATATCAAAACAAAGGAATTTTAATCACAGACAATGGAATGCGCGTTTATAGTAAATATTCACGCATTCCACTGTGTTATCGTGATATCATCGAAAGTATACAACATACGAATTTGCCAACCAGAAATCGAACAAGATTATTTTTTTTTCTCAAACAATTGTTGCTTGTTTATGAATGGGAAACATTAGTTGGTGACCTCAAATATACATAAGAACAAATATCAACTATCTATGTGGGGCTTGGCGGCCAACTTTTAAAAAAGATACTTTAAGAAATGGGGCTAATGGTGAACTAAGAAGATTGGGACGAAAATTGAGACCAGATCATACATAAAAATACATTCATATGCACGAAACGCTTTTGTTTCCCAATAGAAAAAAACATCCGGAAGCGCATCCAACGATATAAAACATCAGGGTCATTTGATCCGTATGAACGGTAAAGAAAAACGCGATTCTACGCGATTTCGAATATGAACATTTCGTTATATTGTTCCCCAGAGACTTAAATTCAGGGTCGCTACGAAAAATAATGCGAAAGAACGAAGCCCGGAGGGAATAACGAGATTTTAAACGAATTAAATTTCCAATGGGCCTTTCCATTGGAAAGGATCACCATCACCCAGATTGGGATAATTTCAAAAATCAACAAAAATAAACTTACTATTTGAATAGAGCATAACATAATAAACATTTGTTAATGAACCAACCACCTAACCACCACCACGTAACTTACTTAAATTCACTTACGACGTAAATTCACTGAGAAGTTATTCAACCACAAAATATCTGACATCACCCAGATTTGGCCTTTATTTGGTGACTTTCCAAATCTTTCATTTTTACTATTCATTATACTTGCAATTTAAATTTAAAAAATACGCTCATTCAAAGGTCAATTTACACGCAACAGCAAAACTTAAATTGTCTTTCATAGTATGTTAATGAAAATTAAAGTCACTGTTGTAATTTATTTTAAATGACTCATATACAAGGTGTAAACAGACCCTTCACGAAGCCATCGACCTAACATTCTGTACATTAAACTGAGTAACCATACACATAAATTATTTCTGGGTTTTTTTTTGCGTAAAACTCAATGAAACGCACTCGAAACATTGTGTTGAAGGATTCATTGAATAGTAAACGGGTCATGCAGATATTTCTAGTATAATTGTAACCTTCAAAATTAGTTTTTTTTTTGTAATGTTTTGAAATTGTTTGGCATTTGGACTTCCAGTTTCTTCGTAAATAAAAGGTTCCCAGGTATAGTCCAGAACAAAAAAATGATAACAATGATGAGGAAAATAAGTGGCTTTCGGCTTGGTTAAGGGTCTAAGTACACCCTTTATCAAAAAAGATAGACACCCCCCACAGATATATACGAATTTTTTTTTTTTGACATTCAGTTATATGACTGAAATTTGGAGGACAGTTATCAGGGGTGGCCCACCCCTGATAACTGTCCTCCAAATTTCAAGTGTGTGGTGCCAACAGTCTCAAAATAAAATGGCTGAGATATTCAGACGAGCAGACAGAATGACAGACAGGGCGAATCTATAAGAGCGGATTTTTGCCATTAGACAATGGAACCCTAAAAAATATTTCGAAAAGTTCTACCAATGACAAAGACAACCAAAGTCGGGACGGGCCAAAATTACATGCACAGATATTCGCGCGATATACGCGCGGGACGGTAGTGTTAAAAGTAATCATGCGAGGTTCGACTTTAATTTTAACTTCGCTGTGTCAACTTTACTCGTATTAAAGTTCTTTTATTTATGTTCTCCCTTTACCATTTCAATAAAGAAATCTGCCCACTGCATCGTGCCATACCGACTACTATGTCTACTAGAACCAATCATACCCGTTTATAACGAGTCGAAAGTATGAGATTGTACCCACTAGACCGTTCCGTCACCATCGCGTAACATGCACGGAGCGTCAACAATTCTGCCCTCCTAACTAAAATAACTAATAACTAAAATCAACTATTATAAAAAATAAAAAAAATGCTTTGTTCGGAATCAGCGTGATGATTCCGAACAATGCATTTTTTTTAAATGTTTCCAAGAGAATATTATAGTTCTATAATTATTCACTTTGATGCATTTTTGGAAAAACCTACTACACCTATAACTCTACGAAGTCCATAAAAAAAGTCCCACGAAAAACCGATCACTTTATACTGCGTTCCACCTTTTTGTCTAATTGCACTCGACTATTATGTCTGGTTGTTATCGATTTCTACAAACTTGATGCAAAGAAACAACATGACATCTTTCAGATAGGACCTTCTGCATCCAGACTGGTAGCACGTGCAAAGGGTTTCAACGAAATAAATTGAAGGAATTCAGTACGATTAAATTAATTTGAAGTATGAAAATGTTGATTCAATTTTGAAGTGAATATTTTGATAATTGTGCGCTTCCTGCAATATTTTGTAATTGGTTTACGTTCTTGTAAACCTGAAATTCCATTTTAAGTCATTAGTAAAACTTTAATTAAGTTGTTAATGTATTTTCGCTTACTGTTGGGCTCGAATCATGTACCAGGAATTGCGTAATAAACATAATAATACTTTGCTTCGCCAGTCTAAGAATAAGTTCTGTAGAATCAAGCCAACTTTAGCCCCCAAGTAGTATTTGATTGTAAAACTAAGAAACAACAACTAATAGAAACTACCTGACCAGTATCAAGTAGGTCTTCCGTACAAGACAAGTCTGAGGTCACAGACCGCTTGACCATCTCTTATTTTACTGACGATTTTATTTTATCTTGCAATACAGTAGTGCCAATACCAGGGAATAAGCAATATCTGTGACATTTCAATTACCCGTTAAAATAGAATGGTCTCAATATTCCTAATTGCTGTAACATTTATCTTTGCCCGCTAAAATATAAAGCTCTTTCAGCGAGCTATCTTTATTTCTTGTTTCGAATTGTGCCGGTTGCTGAGTTTCTGATAAAATATCAGAGGCTATCTTTAACAATACCTGTCGGGAACAGGCAAGCCAATGGATAGAACTTATTTTTTTTAAGACTTTGGATAATTCTAGAACGGTTAGTTTTCAGGTTTAGTTCCTAAGTTTATTTATATCCTGAACTTTTCTAATAAGAGTAGTTTTGCTTTACTTCCACCATAAAAGTGGTTATTCTTGGTGAAAATGAATAAGTACAGTACTCTGCTTAGGTTTTTGTTGCTTTACTTATACTATAAATGTCGAATGATGAAGAATTTAACCGAGAAGCTTGGAATGGAAACGTCTGCTTTTAATCTTCCCACTATTGGGACTGGGACCTCCTCGCTTTACGAGGGAGTAGGACGTAACCATTGTAGCGAAAATAAAAATAAAAGTCGTCACTGCTACATGTTAAAACGTATAATTTTGCTGTTATAAAAAAGACTAATACAATTTTTTTATAAAAAAAATTTAAAAGGATCAAAAAAAAGGAATTAAATAATGGACGACATGTAATATAATTTTATGTAAAGCAGCGAAATGGGTTGTTCAGAATTGTATAAAATCTGTAATTTTGAAAATTAAAACAAGGTGAGAAAGGGGTTGCAACACCTACTCAGCCCCTAGGCGCGATCAAAATGTATACGAGTTTAAATGTTACACCGGAAAAAATACATTGCGCGACCTTTTGACACGAATAGGGTTTAAATAAATTAAATGATTGTACAACAAAAAAAAAAAGAGAAACTATACTATTGCTAAAGATTTAAAAAAAGGATTAAAACAAAATTTGTTCCCTGAAGGTCCGGATCCTCGCTCGAAATCGGATCTTCGCTGTTGCTCCGGGTCACAGGCGGCAAGCCTCGGAGCCAACCGCCAGTACGCGTCTCCCGACCCCTGGTCGGCCTTGAGTCGCGGCGCCGAAAGTATATGGGTCACTAGATCTTAGCTAGGATAAAAGTCCTAGAACCGATTCTGAGCGAATCTATGGTGAGAAAAATACAGAAAAATTAACACCATGCTCCGAGAGAATCTTTTAAGCAGAAAAAATTTAAAATGTTTCAAATACATACCGGTTCTTGGTGAAATCACTGATAACCGATTATACAGTACAGCACTACAAAATTTATCTTTCTTAGGTCCTTTTTTACTTTATCAATTAAATTACGAAACGGAATAATATGTCTGTTATTTCCAAAGATTTGTCGTCCATCTGAGAAAAATTTTCCTCTGTCACATCCATGGAATCGTCATATTTTTAAATTTGAACCGAAGTAAGAAAAAGTAAATTGATTAGAAATGAGGTCGACTTACACGAACAGAATAGTTTTTATTCAGCCGAAAACAGCGTGATAATGCTGCAATACCCTCTTTCTAAGAAAAAAAGGACGTAAGTACGAGTGAGAAAGAAGAAAAAAACTGGATCAGGCAAAAACAAAAAAAACAGGCATCATATCTGAATCAAACGATATCGAAGTGCAACAAATACTGAATAAACACGGAGGCCACCATATCTAAACGTTATCCGCGCGAACTCGCGATATCTCAATTACATCTATGGAGAATATGAAAGAAAATAACGAACTCCTAAATCTAAATATATATTGTTCAGTTAGAGCCAAACTCTAACCTGCCACATCCTTACAATTAGTAAACTTTAGATCTAAGTAAAATTAACCTAACTTAACATAAGACTTAACTATTACCTATCAACTATAAGAAAAAACTTGGGAATCCCCAAAAATAAATAACGTGAACACGTAAAGTCCAACCTCTAGTTATAGAAACTAAGACAAGTTGAACAAAAAAAAACTAAGTTTAAGAAAGAAAACCTAAATTAATTAAGTCAAAGAAGAACTCAAGACAGAACTTAAATCAGAGAACTCAAGTCATAAAACTCAAGTTTAAATTCAAATTTAAAATTAAATGTTGAATGTCACGCCATCTGTGTTAAACTAAAAGAAACAAAATAACCTTAGAACACAAGTTGACATAACACAGAAATAAACAGATGTCACTATTAACAGATAATCTATGAAGTTTTTAATCTAATCGAAAAACTATGCAAAGAAATATTCCAAAGAGGAAAAAGGATTAGAAAGCAAATGTCAATGTCAAAATGGAACAAAGAGAATTTAATCCAATTTATTTTAAGATATCTTTGATATGATATTGTCCGGAGTGGACTGAATCACAATCCTGTAGCAAATAGGTGGTCCTTGAAATGACTCTTATTACACGGCACTTAATAAAACGTGGAGCAAGCTTCCCAGAGAAAAAATCACCTCCAGAAGACTTGGAAAAATTCCTTCTCCATACAGTATCACCAACATTTAGAGTGACAGCTGATCGATTAGAATTATATGCACGAGAGTTACGGAGAAAAGCTAAAGAAAGATTATCAGCAACCTTTGCATAAACTTCGCTGAGAGAGGATAGGTTTGAAGCATGACGAGCCCGACTGTCTGCCAAATTAGAGCTTCGAGTCTGACTATTTACATGACTGCTATCCATAAGGACCTCTCTACCAAGCATAAGAAAGTTAGGCGTAAAACCAGTAGCTAGATTAACACAAGAATTGAGGTAAAGCTTCACTTTAGGTAACATTTTAGCCCAACTTCTTTGGTTTTCACCAACCAAAATACCTAAACATGTTATAACGCTTTGGTTGTATCGCTCAACCGTATTTGCTTGGGGTGTATAATATGGCGTAAAAGTAGGTGATTGAATATGGAAAGATCTGAGAAAATTAAGGAATTGATTACTACGAAAAACTGTAGCGTTGTCACAAAGAATAGTACGCGGAACCCCAAAATTAAAGAAAATTTCAGACTCTAACGCTTTTATAACAGAAAGAGCGTCAATCCTTTTCAGAGGAACTAACCAAACATATTTGGAAAAAACATCTACCATAGAAAGGATATATTTATAACCATAATAAGCGCAGGGCAACGGACCAATTATATCGATAGAAATCATCTGTAAGGGCAAGGAAACCTCTTTAGGGTAACACATCTGACCGCGAGGTTGTGTGTTCGAAATTTTATAGGCTTTACAAACCTCACATTGACTTAACGTCGAAGTAACGTCACGGAACATATTTGGCCAGTAGAACAACTCCCTAAGCTTTAGATACGTTTTAGTAACACCGGGATGTATCGAAGGAAATCTATTGTGAATTTCCCAAATAGCGTCTGGAACCTTTTCAGCTGGTAACACCACACGCCATGGTTCAGAAGATAAAGGACTAGAAACAGGCATGCGTCTCATAAGGATACCGTTATTTATAGCGTATGCTGGGAACATTTGTGGCGTATCTCGAGCACCTATATATATCTTCTTATACCAACGGTCATTAGTATGTTCAGGACCCTGGTCAAATGACACAGGATTAGCATGGATCCTGGAAAGAACATCGGGGACTATATGTTGCGAACCTTTACGATGCACAATATCAAAAGTATATTGGGAGATAATAGTAGCCCAACGAGCTAAACGACCAGATGGGTTGTTAAGAGAGAGGAGCCACTTAAGAGCCATATGGTCTGTTATGACAGAAAACTTCATACCATCTAAATAACATCGAAAATGTTTAATTGAATCCAAAACTGACAAGAGTTCACGCTCTGTAGTACTATAATTGCGTTCAGTTTGAGAGAATAAACGCGAATAATAGGCGATTGGATGTTCCACATCGTCTATCTTCTGTGTCAGTACCGAACCAAGACCAACAGCTGACGCATCACACTGCAGGATGAATGGCTTCGAGAAATCAGGACATGCCATAACAGGCGTATCAATTAGCGCTTGTTTCAACTGAGTGAAAGCTTGATCGGCTGCATCGTTCCAACTTATTGGATCATTACCCTTTCTCTTACCGATAAGGGCAGTAAGCGGAGCAATTATAGAAGAAAACCCTTTAACGAAGCGCCTATAATAGGAACACATACCAATGAAACCGCGTAATGACTTAGCTGAAGTAGGAGTAGGATAATCTTTAATAGCATCAAGTTTGCCGGGATCGGTTTGAAGACCCTTTTCATTAACAATATAACCCAAATATTTTAGTTCGCTTTTACAAAACTCGCATTTTTTTAAATTTATAGTTAAGCCTGCTTCTTTAAGTCGAGCAAGCACCTTCCTGAGCAGCGCCATATGACTAGAGAAATCTTTAGACACGATTATCAAGTCGTCGACGTACCCAAAAATACAGTCGTCGCTGGTAGAAGTAAACTCGAAATTCACGATCATATCAGTAAGGCGTTGCATCTCCGAAGCAGCGTTCGTTAGACCAAAAGGCATCCTAACAAACTCAAAGAGACCACGTTGTGGAACAATAAACGCTGTTTTCTCACAACTTTCTCTATCAGCGAGTGGAATTTGCCAGAAAGCACTTCTAAAATCCAATGAGCTAATATATCTAGCACCACGAAGGTTGTCGAGGATATCGTGAATACGGGGAAGAGGATATGAATCTCTAACTGTCACACTATTCAGTTTTCTACTGTCGACACAAAACCGAACAGAACCATTTTTTTTTGTCACCATTACCACTGGACTAGCCCATGAAGAACGAGATGGACGAATAACACCCATACCTAACATTTTGTCAATCTCTTCATTGAGAATCTTCAACTTGACAGGGGATAAGGGATAATATCTTTGACGGATAGGGTAACCCGTAGTATTAATTTTATGGGACAACCAAGATGTTTTACCAAGACCAACTTTTTCCGAAGAGATAACTTCGTACTCTTTAATAACTTGTTGAAGACAAGCCTCTTGATCCGGCGATAGGATGTTACGAGGATGAATATAACGGACCTCGCTGACAGAGGAAACTTGAGGGGAAGAGTGCTGAACAGAAGGGATAAACATATTACCATCAATATTTTTATTAAAAGCCTGACTAAAAATAGACGTCAAACCGAATTTATTCCAAAATTCGATACCTAAAATAACAGAAGATGACATCGAACTTGCAACTAAAAACTCATGAATAAAAGTTGTACCATTAAATTTAACTGGAAGGTACACAGAACCAAGAATATCAATCGGCGAATTATTAGCCGATATAACACGGGGACAAGCGTCTTTTGATGTCAAAGAAACACCAAGTTGCTGAATAAAATTATCGCTAACAAGCGACATCTGAGCACCAGAGTCGAGCAATGCTTTAACAACTCTACCACATAATAATACTTCTATAAACGGTCGGTTATCAAATGAATCTGAAGTAAACACTGGGGATACTGTACGGAAAGAAGCGTATCGCCAGTGGTTTATGCATTTTTTGGATTACATTTCGGACATTCCCTAGTAATAAATCCAGGAGTGCGACACTTAAAACAAATCATGCCTGTGATCTCTGGGCAAGAACGGTAAGAATGACCAACTTTGTTACATTTTAAACAAAGCTGAGACTGACTACAACCAGGACAAATCTGAGAGTTACTAGATGTTGGCTGATGGGAAGTTTTGTTCGGCCTAGGTTTTGGTGGGTTAAATACTTGAGAAGTCGACTGGTCGGCAACACAGTCGAGACTGGCTACCGCCTTTGAAGGTTTTAAAAAGGACTCGAAATGAGTAACGGCCTCGATTAAATTATTGACATCATGGAATTTTTGAATAGACAAGCAAGGAGTATACTTTGGCAACATGTTGTGAGTGATGATCTGCAACAACTCCGATTCTTCAATAGGCTTGCTCAGTTTAGCGTTTAAGTAAGAAACTTCGATAATAAATTCTCTTATTAACTGTTCCGGTTTCTGCTTGAGGTTACGGACCTCCTGGCTTGTCTTAAATTCAAAATCGGTCGTACCGAATGTCTGAAGAAAGGCATCTTTGATCACAGAAAAAGAAAGACCCGGTCGACGGATCGACCTAAAATATTGAAGTGCGACACCTGACAAAACTTCATGAAATCGCTTAACTAAATAACCATCGGACAAATTGTCGGCCTCCCTGTACTCCTCTAAACTCGTGAAAAATTCCCGTACGCAGGTCTTACCATCGAAAACAATCTTCCACTTAGTAAGAGAGAACTGCCTGGTAAATTGTAGGCATCCCTCAGATCTTATTGGGGAAGGAATGATACTCTGTGAAGAAGCGTGAGAAGGTCTTGGCGGAATAGGAGGAGGTGGTGGTCGCGAAATAATGGGACTAGCACGACGTGGAGTCTCAACAATAGGGAACCCCTCTTCTGACATGATGTAACTAGAATAGACCTAATAACGTATGAAAGAACAGACAAAAGGCGATTGAATCCTAGCGAAAAAATAGGCACGGCATGAACAGACGGATAAAAATAATCCAGCAACCAGCAGTCAGTAAACGCCAAGCTAATAAACAAAGATACAGGCTACATAACCGTTCATACTAAGCTTACCTTGAAAACCGACGCCTATAAATTCATACGTCACCATATATACTCTACGGGTTCTAACTACCGCTAGCTAAGGATATGGAATAAAAATCAGGAGACCTATCGTTATATTTGCTGCGATAAGTGGGTAAAATAAAAGACAGTTATGTGTTATATAGTTCACAAAATTATTTTTCCTTTAAAATAAATTACATTTAATGAAAAAATATATATATATGTCAAGGAAAAATGACAGCTTCACAGATCTGAACTGGTGGTAAAAATCCCAGAATACCTTTCTAGAATGAAAGAATATCCGTGTCCTGAAACAAATAAGCTTATGAATCATTAGCTCCCGGAGGGAGTGACCATCCTCAATAAGGCAAAAAAGATTTTATGTAGAATCATTCAAATTTCAAAGTTATTAGGTAAAAACACTTACTTTAGTTGTTCGGGCGCCATTTTTGTAGCGAAAATAAAAATAAAAGTCGTCACTGCTACATGTTAAAACGTATAATTTTGCTGTTATAAAAAAGACTAATACAATTTTTTTATAAAAAAAATTTAAAAGGATCAAAAAAAAGGAATTAAATAATGGACGACATGTAATATAATTTTATGTAAAGCAGCGAAATGGGTTGTTCAGAATTGTATAAAATCTGTAATTTTGAAAATTAAAACAAGGTGAGAAAGGGGTTGCAACACCTACTCAGCCCTAGGCGCGATCAAAATGTATACGAGTTTAAATGTTACACCGGAAAAAATACATTGCGCGACCTTTTGACACGAATAGGGTTTAAATAAATTAAATGATTGTACAACAAAAAAAAAAAGAGAAACTATACTATTGCTAAAGATTTTAAAAAAGGATTAAAACAAAATTTGTTCCCTGAAGGTCCGGATCCTCGCTCGAAATCGGATCTTCGCTGTTGCTCCGGGTCACAGGCGGCAAGCCTCGGAGCCAACCGCCAGTACGCGTCTCCCGACCCCTGGTCGGCCTTGAGTCGCGGCGCCGAAAGTATATGGGTCACTAGATCTTAGCTAGGATAAAAGTCCTAGAACCGATTCTGAGCGAATCTATGGTGAGAAAAATACAGAAAAATTAACACCATGCTCCGAGAGAATCTTTTAAGCAGAAAAAATTTAAAATGTTTCAAATACATACCGGTTCTTGGTGAAATCACTGATAACCGATTATACAGTACAGCACTACAAAATTTATCTTTCTTAGGTCCTTTTTTACTTTATCAATTAAATTACGAAACGGAATAATATGTCTGTTATTTCCAAAGATTTGTCGTCCATCTGAGAAAAATTTTCCTCTGTCACATCCATGGAATCGTCATATTTTTAAATTTGAACCGAAGTAAGAAAAAGTAAATTGATTAGAAATGAGGTCGACTTACACGAACAGAATAGTTTTTATTCAGCCGAAAACAGCGTGATAATGCTGCACCATCCACACGCGGACACAACACACGTAGGAGGTTCGTGGGTGCCAGTTATGTGTATCTTCGAATTTTCAGATTTTCGATATTATTCACGGATGATTTTGAAATCGTGACGATATAACTTACGTTTAGTGCAAGTAGTAATGACAGCAAACACAGAGGTATTTGCATATCAAGGCGGCACTATTACCTCTGGGCTACTGGGTCTTTACGAGATCACGAGTTTAAGACTACATAAGACAAAATACAAAAAATAATAATTTCCAAATTGATAAAAAAAACCTATTATGATACCTATATGTACCTACCCGTGTTGGATAAGACAACGGTCTTTTTTCGGCACCAGCCTCCCCTGAAAATAACGGAAATAATCTACATAGAACAATAATTAGAAAACTTTCATAAAATAGGAACTTATTTGATTTTGGAGTTCGCCATTATAATTAAAAGTCCGTTTGAAACAAACTGTTTGTACTTATCCTGGGTAGCTACTATTTATAATTCTTCTGACGTCTATAAGGCCACTTGAATGTTTTAAATCAACAGTCAAGTGCGTCCGACTCTAATTAGCCTGAACTTTTATATTAACCAATCTGGTAGTTTATAAATGCGAAAACATACTCGTTTTATTTAATCTAAAGCGAAAACTTAGCACTACCGGGTTTTACTGTCGCAATATTGGTCTAAACAAACTTTTTTTTTTCTGTCCACAAACCGTATCTTTTTTTTTTACTTTCGTTTGATATAACAAAACATGAGAGTGAACCTAAAAATCGGTTACACTAATTCTTCATTATATTTTTTCACTTTAATTTTTATACAATATTAAATCATCATTCAGCCGTTTTCTTCTTTTATGTACAAAAAAAAACAAACAAAAACCAGTCGATATTGCGCATCTCTCCAGATATTCATTAATGGAAGCTATTTCCAATGTAACATAAATCGGAATGAAATATAGAAGAATGTTAGAGCTGCTATACAATGTTCGGGTCGACATGTCTCGAAACACCCGGACGGCAAAATTAAATAAATGTAAATAAACGTTTGGTAATAAGTCGCTCAGTTTAGCTCGAATTATAGTGAATCAACCCGAAGATGATTCAGGGATGTTGCACGAGCTAGATGAAGGCCGAATTTATTTAGTGATGAGTGAGTGCTTCGGGTTTTTGTTTTTAACAAATGTTGCCTAATCCAATGTGCCAACCCGTACATTTGCGTATCACGCCTTACATGTAATTTATTAATTTATTTAAACTTCATGTACAATAGTGGTACAAAGGCGGACTTAATGCCACAAGGCATTCTCTACCAGTATGTAATGTACTAGAAGCGCCATCCATTGGATTTAGATCCATGATGTACTAAAGCAGTCCGTATAATATGCACTTTGTGTGTCACAGTTGGACCAGCAAGTCTCCCTCGTGCTCCCCAAGGTGCCGGCTCCGCTACAGGAGGCTGTGACGCGTCTCTTGGCAAGGGACCCTAACCCTCGTCCAACTACACAGCTGCTTCCACTCATCCGGTACTTCAAGTAAGTTGCTGCTATTCTTGTTCTAAATCATGTTTAAATACATTTTACTATTCACCATTCTAAAATAAAATTATTTTCAAATTACATAGCATACATTTCCATGCACAGCGTGGTGAAGAGGAGCAAGCAATATCCGCCTTGCAATCCTTGGATATAATGGGTATGAAGGATGCTTCGTATAGGGCAGAATTCTTACGACTTGGCCTCCTTGAAGCATTGCCAGTGATACCAGAGGTAAGTTTTCAGCTCAGCGAAGTATAATGACAATTCTGGGAATGATTGATAAATGAAAAGTACCTTTGCAAATAGTAAATAATAGGTCATATTTTTTTTTAATATCTTCATGGAATTTCTGTTAGATTATGTTAGGCTCGGCCATGGAGGCGATGCGACTTACGACGCGATTTGCATTAAGCGAATCATTAAGTGCCTAGAGCCTAGACACTCGCCTAGCGTGTATCAAAGTAAAGCCCTACCAAGCAAGCCAACAAATTCTTTCATTTGTTTTGGCTGCACTCGCTGCCGCAAGACTCGTATCGCATGAGCGTGTTGGTCGTGGTCAAGGGATTAAAAATCAACTTGCAAGCGTACGTAACAAAGTTTTTTTCTACTTATAAGATGCTATCAGACAGCCTAGCACACGGGTTCCGGGGGAACATTGTTTGAAATGTTTCCATTTTCATTAGTTTAAGACTACTCTGTATTGTTTCTGTTCAAAGTACCTATTGAATGAAATAATACTGGCTGTCAGTCAATAAGTTTAGGTTTAAGCAACTCACTCAATTCTGAATATAGGAACCAAAACCGACATATGAAATATAAACTAAACGAAAACTCCACATCTAACAGTAAAATAACAAAGTAAATATAATCTTCTTTACGTGTAGGTACAAGTATAAATAATTTAGGTAACAGCACCAACCAGTAAATAACGTATGGCTTAATAAATTGTTCTATGAGAGTATATCACTTAGCTGACGATCTACGAAGTAATAAAAGATTGAGTGTTGTTTTCAAACTCAATATTTATTTTGTATCTCAAACAGCGTTCGCAGTTCATGTTGTCGGTGTTATTTCTTCAAACCAACTGAGCTGATATTAATAATTCGACCTTACTTACTATAGAATTTTATTTTAATTGTTAAGATAGCTTCATTAAAATATTGGATTTCTAATTCCTGAAGATTTTCCAGGAATTTCCTTCCTCTTCTTCGCAAATCGATGTCTCGTGTTTTGTCCGACTGGTACGAAGCGACCGGGACATCTTTGACTTTTATCTAATTTAAGCCCTGTAGGGTACAAGGGAGAACTTGCATCATATCCAGTGACGTTTTTTATACAGGGTTACTGGTAACTCGACGCATTTCTTGCAGGACGTCATAGTAAGTTTAAAATGCAACAAATTAAGCCATCAAATGATCTACCGAATCTAAATTCAGTATTTTTGGAGTTAATTCGATTTTGTATTATGTTTTTTTTTTTGTATGAAAAATCCTAGATTAAATCATTTGAAGTAAATTTTAAAATAATTTACGGCGCAACTGTACTGAAATTTAAACTTATATCATAGTTGTTATTGCCGTACCTAGCAGACTTTTGTCAATAATTAAAAGTTCAAAAATGCCTACAACTTTGCCAAAAATATCACTAATCAAATATTATTTTTGTAGTACATTTTGCTATTACTTACTTAAAATGTGGTCCATTGCTAAAAAATATACTTGTTTTATCAGCTATCTAAAAATACATTTTAAACCTACTATGATGTCCTGCAAGGAATAGGTCGAGTTACCAATAACACTGTATAAATAAATGCTTACTGCATGAAAACGAGTCTATTCAATATCGTCGCATTCACTTTTGATTTGATTGAATAATTATATACCTAGGCGATGAGTTGTTTTGAAGTGAGTTCAAAACAACTCATCGCCTATAGTAGTCTAGGTAGGTCTGTAGGTATTCGGACAGTACCCACACAAGGTTTCTCCACTGAGATTTAAGGTTGTATTGCAAGGTTCTACTACTTGCAAATTGTCATGATAATAAATGAACGTCTAGAAAATGTTGAAGGTTCTCTTTGTCTTTGGGAGAACATCCCATTTGGTAACTTTCACATTTCGACAACTAAACAAAATGGCATCACAAAAGTGCCGCCGATTCGTAACTATTTTGATCTTCATTTAAAATATTTACGAAATGGCACTGTTTTTCACTTGTTTTGGACGTCTTTTGTTTAGTTTTCCAAATGGGAAAGTTACCAGACGAGATGTACCCGTCTTTGGGTAACCCACTTGTAGTCGGTATCCAAAATCGTTTTCAGGAAACACGATAGGCTTAAATAAACAATGCGATGTTCCTGCTAGTATGCTCCATTATTCTATAGTGAAAGCTGCATATTAGAGATTAAAGCTTACTGTAAGAACATTACGTCCTCTATTGTTAAATACTCATATAGCCCAATCAACTGAGCTTATCTATCCCGAAACATTCACCCCGCCTATAAAATTTGGCATGTGATGAAATAAGCTAATATTAGGTCGAGATCCGGCTGCACAATTAGTGCACTCATAGAGTATTTGCTAAAAACCAAATTTTTACGCATATTTATGATTAGGAGAATATATGTCTACCAAGTTGCCTATCAAAATGTGGCCGCAAATATTTTTAATAAAATTAATCCTAATATTTTTGGGATAAAAATTCATTCACTAGTTTTTTAAATAAAATATCGTCCACTTCACGGCGATATACATAAAGACTCCGAAAAATCACGGTTGCCGTTGCGTACTTGGCCGCACCTCTTCGCAGACAGGTGTAAACAGGTATGATTTTGATAAATTTATACGTTCATAACGTACATTTATGTATGTAATTAAAGCTAATTTTTTTCTGTATATTTAACTTAACAGCAGCTCGGTCGCGAGCTGCTTTGATGTGCGCCGCGAAAGACAGGTGGTTGTCAAGTAAGACTCCTAAGTATTTGGCTTGCTTCTCCCAAGGGATAGGCTTACCGTACATAGTGATCGGGCTGAGCTTTGCTGGCTGTTAAAGATAGTAAATATTTAAGGTAGAGTGAAAGAGAGCTAGCGCGTAACATCACTAGTCAGACGAGGATAGCGATTGCCAGCTGTACGATGCTTTAAAGCCATTACGCATGCGTCGAATGCTTATCAATTAATATGTAGACCTACCTATAATACGCAAAAATTTTTTTGAAAATTT
This sequence comes from Cerastis rubricosa, assembly GCA_949152445.1. Classification (NCBI taxonomy): domain Eukaryota; kingdom Metazoa; phylum Arthropoda; class Insecta; order Lepidoptera; family Noctuidae; genus Cerastis; species Cerastis rubricosa. The sequence continues at coordinate 15,043,350 of OX424523.1, read as the reverse complement.
CGGTATTGACGGAAAACTTACCACCATTAGAAATTATATCTCAATTATATCTATATTGTATTATAAATTATATCTCAAGGATTCTAAATCGCCAAAAGACATTTTTTTCAAAACGTTTCAATTATTTTTAAACCCACTATAATATTTTTAATATTATCAATTTTACAAAATCTGACAAATTGTTGCAGTGTTTGTCACCGTTTCGATGGCGCGGCTATGGGGTTTTAATCTTACAGCTCCTCAAATATAAACCTAGGATACTTTCCTATATTTTTCCAAATTCAATCTGTTATTTATCTGAATTTAGGTCTCTGCAACACGTAGTTTTAAAGATCTCCGTGGCCGCGCGTTTCTCCGCGTTTCAATGGCGCGGCCACGTTCAAACCCTTATAACTTTTTAACCATTGCTTTGACAAATTTATGGTTTTGGGAATCAAGTTTTACAAATCATTACAAAATCTTATTTAAATAATACATCCCCTTTTTCTTATAGGGGTTAGGCAGACACTACAGAATGTCATCAGCTATGATCCTTACATTACTACAGCTTCTGCCTCCTCCACATTCTGATGAATGTGGAGGAGGCAGAAGCTGTAGTAATGAACAAGCACGCCTTAATTTATAATTTCCCCCAAATCTATTCAGTCCGAATGGAAATGCATAGTTTTATTAAAAAAATATATCATGGCCGCGCGGTCGAAACATACACCTAAACAGCTACGTTATATGTTGGACAGATAATAATCAAAATCATCAACACAATCTGTTTAAGTTCATTTTACAGAAATATAATAATTCAAATCCCCCAACATCAATACAACATTCTTTATAATATTAAGAGAGAGAGAGGAGAAGAGAGAAAAATTAAGTTCCTAAGATCTCATTGAATGACTTTTTCATGAAATAGTCTTTTGATGGGATTAAATCAACTTAATTGACGATTTTAATTATAAAAAAATACAACATGACACTGCAAATGGCAAAAAACGTACAAGAAGAGAAAATTTGAATTTCGAGGTCTACCCTGTCGCTTCCACCTATATAATGATAGTATGGCACACTAATTAGATAGTACGAGATTCGGCTGCAGAATTAGAGCACTCATCGAGTGTTTGTTAAAAACCAAATTTGTGTTCTCAACTGAACAGCTGCGACATTTTTATTCCAACTTAAAAAAAATCGTTGTTTCGGAATTAATACACAACGTTCTATACTATTCGTTCTATTGTTGTTTTATTTGTGCATCTAAGAATTATCAAATTAATTAACGTAAAATAAAATTCATAAAGATGAGCCCGTGTTTTCTGTGTGACAAAAACTACAATGTACTTGACTTTAATAATAATGCATCATTCAAAAAGTGTTAGCTAAGTAATGTTATTGTTTCGTCGTAAGATACAATTGAATCTACTGATGATTTTGGATATCATACAAGGTGTCTAAAAAAAAATACAATTCTAAAGCAAAAAGATAAAACAGAATTCGAAGATTTTTGCAAAACACAAACCGTAAGAAAAATTTTAATTGAACTTAGCTTTTAGCCTCGATCGTAAGGAATTATGATTGAGGCTAAAAGAAGACATTTCTTTTGGAGTATTTATTTATTAAGTAGTCCCTACTACTGTTTGAACAGGTGGTTGAGAACATTAGCATTCGACGCCTGCGCAATGGCTTTAAACCGTCGTACAGCTGGCAATCGCTATCCTCGTCTGACTAGTGATGTTACGCGCTAGCTCTCTTTCACTCTACCTTAAATATTTACCATCTTTAACAGCCAGCAACCCTTATTTGCGGCCAGATTTAATTAAGCAACCGTATATCATAATAAACAGAAAAAAATAGCTTTAATTTGACATATAAATAATAAATGTACGTTATGAACGTATAAATGTATCGAAATCATACCTCTTTACCCCTGGCTGCGAAGAGTTGCGGCCAAGTGCGCAACGGCAACCGTGATTTTTCAGAGTCTTTATGCATATTGCCGTGAAGTGGACGATATTTTATTTTAAAACTAGTCATGAAATTTTTTCCCAAAAATAAATTAGGAATAATGTTATTAAAAATATTTGCGGCCACATTTTGATAGACAACTTGGTAGACATATATTCTGGTAATCATAAATATGCGTAAAAATTTGGTTTTTAGCAAATACTATATGAGTGCACTAATTCTGCAGCCGGATCTTGAGACTATATAGATTACAGATGTACAATAATCCAACAATTTTTTTTTACGAGATGTTAGGTATTTTTACCCAAACATAAAAATCGCTTATAATTCTATGTGAATATTTCCTCAGACTGAAATACTTTCTGTATACGTACATAAGTAGTAGTTAGAAAAAGTATGTAAATGAATCCAACAATTTTTCGATTTCGGATATACCCCAACTTAACTTTCAACCTTTTGCGCTACAAGTTGTACTGAAAAATTGGTCTGGTAATTTTTTTTTTTACTAAGGTTTGATATCCTTAAATAAATAGCTTTGTTAACTAATCCAAAAGATGTTTAAACATTTTATTTTGATTAGTGCTTAATTACCTAATGTTTATTTTTATACCTTTAATAGTCATATAATTTTATATTCAAACAGATTTATCAATAATTATTTAACAAATTTTCGAACGTTCATTATATTTGTTAGGATAGTTCGCTGATTTATGCTAGAACGCATGGGTTAGACCTTCACTTGACCGCGCGGAACTGCTTTGCCACCCACACGCAGTAGTACTTTAGGACTAGCATATGCGAGTTTGGTGGCCACTGTTATTATTACAAATATTTTTTATCTTATTAAGCACAACGTATGTACAATCAACAGTACATCAAGTAACCACACACAGTAAAATTGTCTCATTTGATTTAGTTTTGTACAACCTGACGTGCTGTTGACTGTACAACAGCGTTTAGAAAATCGATGTATATTTAAAAAAAAAACGGCAGAGCCGAATTATTATTAAATATAGCAGAACACTCCAGACCGACGCGAAGATAACGGAACTCGAAGAGGAATTGAGCAGGTTGTGATGGAGTATTGTGGGGTTATTTAAAGTCCGAAGAGAGAGAGGGAGGATACGATAATCCTAAAATCCGGCAACCTGCTCTTTTCCGAGAGGGTGACCGACAGTCCTAGGGTGGTGTTGTGTTTATCTTTCACAAGTCCCTTGTGAATAACGTGGTGAAGATCGAGATTGTGTCGACCAGGGTGGCGGTCCATATACTTCGCTGAAGGTCATAAAGGTCTACGCCCCGAACTCGGCATACCCCGACGACGAAGTGGAGACCATGTAGGAGGATTTCTCTGAAGCCATGCATGGCTTCAAAACTCAGTTCACCGTTTTTATGGGGGACTTCAACTCGAAACTGGGCAAACGAGACAGGGATGAGCTGCTGGTGGGGCAAGCGTGATTTATCAACAAATATTCCAATTCACAACACTGACTTTAATATTCATAGGACGCTGTACGAATATTTTCGTAGTACATTAGCCTTTTAGAAACCAGGTGCAAGAGTGTTGTAGTACTTTTTATCTAAGTTATTTTCAGCAGGTTTTTTATTTCTTAGTCTTAGTTGTCTTTTGTATTTTAGAAACTCCGCTGGCAACACGTCTGGCCGGCTCTGAGAGACGAATGTGATGTCGCTGAAATACTGGCTTCTGTCTTACAGCCAGTGATGTGGCTGGTCAAAGAGGCGAACGAAGACGAATTCATATACTACATCTTTCCAACGCTAAAGTAAGAACTTATTCAGTATTTATGGCCAACTAGCTTCTGCCCGCGGCTTCGCCTTAGTGGAATTAGGTAATTGCCTACGTGTGCGTTACCCCTGCAAAATAATGTCAAAAATAGTGATTCAAATGTTATAGAAAATAGCTGTTGCCCGCAGCTTCGCTCGCGCGTAAGTGTAAGTAAGTATAGGCTAAATAGTTGTTTAAGTCTGTGATTTTCATGGTAAGAAGTCTAAGAATTCATGCTCCTTAGAAATAAGTATATTACGGTGTTATTTTTTATTTTATATTGTTAGAGACCGTCATCCCATCCGATCCATCCAGAGAGAGTCATCCGGGCATTTATTTTATACAATAAGTCGTATTGGTGTAAATGAGCCAATCATTTTATTTAAAATGTCATTAATTGCCCCTAGAAAATGAGGTTAAAATGCAAATCCAACAAGACGCCGAAACAAAATCTCATTTTGCTATCGGCGGCCTGGAAAACCACTAAAACAACACCCATGAAGGAAACACAGAAAAATTTCCGCGGCGCCATCGTGCATTTTCATTTTGACCTCATTTTTGTTATCAGTGACCCGAAAAACAACGAAAACGACACCCATGAAGGAAAAACAGAAAATTTTCCTGGGCGCCATCTTGAATTTTCATTTTGACCTCAAATTGCGCAAGTGTCCTTCGCGGAAATGTCTTTCGCGCAAATGTCCCAGATCCCCTAGAAGTATATTCCTACCTATATAAATCTTTTTAGCGTATTTGTCCATACAAACGTGCTAAACAAAACGTGTCGTCTGAGTGGTGGAATTTACAAAAACGTTGAAATACGTGTTTATCTATTCAATCAAGAAACAAATAGCAAAATTTCAAGCTAATCAGATAATTTTTGTTATAGTCTTATTTCCTCCCCTTTTCTCCCGTTTTGGGTTGAATTTCGAAAAACAAACGAATGACGTATTCATTTAGTTTTGCTCTGAAACTTCAATATTAAATTTAATTCTTCTTACTTCAAAAATGACGGTTTCCGCATTTAAATTTTCAACACCTATCAAACCCGGTAGATTGCTTAGATACGTATTTATTTATTTCTAACCAGAAGCTTACTATACGAAGTTTCAGGTTTATAACTTTAAAAATGACCGGTTTCCATACAATCGTTAATCCCTTGTTTTACCCCTTTAAGGTTGGAGTTTCAAAAACCCTTCCTTATTCCTTGTCTACATTATAAAGGGAACCTCTGTGCAAAATTTCAGCTTTCTAGGTCCAAGGGTTTGGGATGGGCGTTGATGATTTAAGACTTTTCTTCTTTTATATATAAGATAGATTTCACCAACAAAACTAAACTAGTGTTTAAAGCTGTCAGTACCATCTTTGGCATGGAATATTGACACTGACTTTATTCTTGAAAGTGGTCGCGTTCATTGATGGCTTACGAGTATATTGCTGGTTTCTGAATAAAGTTTTGTACCTCATGAGGTTTGAGAGTCCCCACAGAGTCCCCACACACTGCATAACTTTCTATTAGCCGATAGTTTAGCCGGGATCTTAATCAGTAAGAACTATACCAGTGCGCACATCACATGGTTTTGGTATCGATCGATAAATAAGTTTGATGACTACACGAATCTTCCAACTTCTTCAAACTATACTTTAGGCCAACTACTAGGTCATTCCCACGCGCACATTTGCCGATTGTTAAATCGTGCGATTCTACGATCGACCTCTTTAAAAGCCGCCTACCAAGACCGTTTCTTTTGAACTATAAAACCCTACTCCTGTAGCTATAGCGCTTTAATCCGATATTACGTTACGAATCGTGAAAGGAAATATAATATCACAAACCTCGTTAACAACCAATTACGTAATATTAATTAGATTACTTTGTATTGGGTGCACGATCGGACCTTTTGTATGATGAACCCTTTAATCAACAGTATGAAATGAAGTCGTTTTTCGAATCTGCCTGTAACTTAAGGAAGGTTTATTAGTAAAATGCAGATTGTATTTAAACTGGAAATCATATAAATTGCCACACTGATAGACAACGCACAATAATTTGTACAAGAATTGATTTTAAAAGAGCTTAACCCTAAAAAGGATTGGGAACTATATTTCTTGTCACCAAAATTTATATTTGTCATCAAAGTTGTATCACCTAGTAAATAGATCTATCGCCACGAAATATTTTTGTTCTCAGATAAACAAAAAGTGTTCCCAGGTATGAATTATCAAATAAATGTTGATACATGTGTAAAATAAGAGATGGATTACCAATAAAATTGTAGTGCATTAGATGAATATAAACTTCGTTCTTATAATAATAGTTTTATTACTTAGCAAACTTACTTACTTAGCTTGTTCTTAGAATAGCTTTGTGCTCGGAATGGTAGATCTGTCACCAAATAAATAGATCAGTTCCTTATTTCTATGAAGAAATGCTTTATACGAGACGTTGGGCACACCGACTCGGACAGGTTAGGTTCGAAGAGGATGGCGGGGTCTAGTGAGCGAGCGGAGCGAGCGAACTAAGACCCCGACATCCCCTTCGTGTTAGGTTACTGTAAACCCTGCAGACAGAAATAGGAGCCCCGCGTAGCGGGGCTACGTCGACAACGCCTTAGTTTGGACCTGTGGTTTGGTGATCTCTTTAAATTAGTTTGCTTAAATACTTATTAGGACACACCTATTATAATACATACAAAAACATTTATTTGGTACTAGACCTTATATCTCAGGATTTTAGGTGATTTATTGTGGAACTGATTTTGCATTGTTTGGTGACTACATTTTGGTGACAGATCTACTATTTTGAGGACAAACCCTATTATTTAAGAAACACAAAACTAATTAAATTGGTGATAGCTTAAATGATACCCAAAAGGATTTTAGAGAAATCATGACTACAATTCTGTAAATATATATGTTTTACGGGCGCGCATCATATTTTGTTCAACTTAAAGCCACTCAAACAGTGATCGGCAAATTGCATAAAACATTTGTCATTTTTTTAGTTTAAATTTAAGTTTTCAGCTAACATTGAACAAAATATATTGTAGTCATGATTTCTCTAAAATCCTTTTTAGGGTTAAGCTCTTTTAACAGTAATTCTTGTACAAATTATTGTTAATCAAAAATATTTTTCTTTACGAATTCACTAGACAATGATGAATTCGTGAGGCGCAGGGACTATCATTACTATTATCTAAGTAACCGGTAATATCAGCAAAAGATGACATAGAAAATCTAACTAAGACTTATCCGCCAATAAGATTTATTTAATCCATTACAATTTTCCGAGATAGACTGGCTTTTGCGGATCGGATATTTAGAGATTTCCGTTTCGATTTCATTTCCATACTGCAATCTCGTTCAAAATGGTTTAGAGTTTTATTAAAAACTAGTGACTCGTCCCGGTTTTAGACATATGTGTTTTTTTTATTTAGATTTTCAGGCCAAAACATTATCCAAACCGACTTTTCCATAAGATTTAAAAAAAAAAGATCTTAGCTTATCCATTGTGTGTATAGATAGGATAACATTAGACTTATACGGATGTATTCAATTTGTTTTAGGGTACTGTTTAAACAACCAAGAAGCATCGGAGCTACTGTCACTTTATTGCAGCACTTGCATATAATCATGAGCAAATGCGCTCCGGAAGACATACCAACAGATATATTGCCATTACTGTATTATGGCCTTGACAGTAAAATCTTCCAAATCCAGGTATGTATATGTTTGCTCCTTGATAAAAGATTACTTTCTATCTGTCTGTGAATATAAAATACTCATGTTTAGTAATAATTACTGTACCTTTCCTTGTTTTTATGTTGATAGGCAGCATCATTGCATGCCACGCAGAAAATATGCGATGCTTATCATGACAAGGCTGTTAATACCATCATTCTGACTAAAGTGAAGTCACTGCTTGAAAGGAATCAAAATGATGTAAAGATCACCAGCCTGGTCCTCTGCTTCTTTGAAAAGACCATTCCGAGATTCGACAGAAGCCACATCCTGGAGCAGGTGATGCCTACCCTGCTGGCTATGCGGCTGACCGAACCCGATATCATCACCCGTGTAGTTAGTGAGTATACTTCTGGACTTAAAATAAAGAGTCTCTTCATCGTTTCGTAGGGCAATCACAGATTTAGACTAGCCAGCTCTCAAACCAACAGAACAGCTTCGCGACATAATTAAGTTGTAGCGCAGCGATCTCTGCTCTTTTAATGCGAATACCCTAAATGCGAAAGCCATTTTTAACTATAGCGAATTTTTCAATTAGTTTTTTTTTATTATTTTTTCTTTAGACGATTACACGTAATTATTACAGAACTCTACAAGAGTTTGATCTTGGAAAGAAAATTCGGGATAAACTCCAACGTGATGGCAACAAAAATGATACCTTCGCTTGCTCCACAAACTATTAACCCGTCGCTGAACGTCGACCAGTTTGCTAACCTGATGGAGGTATGTTTTCAGAGGATTAATACTTGTCTGTACGTACGTACTGTAACATGAGTGAATATTATGTTTATAACAACGTTCGTCCAGATCCTGTTCGACATGTTGGAGAGCATTGATCGCCAGCAGCGCTACAAGCTCAAGGCTGACAACCTCGCGCTGCCGAGCCCCGACCGACGGCAACGGCTTCGGCACCAGATGTCAACGGACAACATGAATGCTCCACCTTTTAACATACCCAATTTAAGAGTTGAACGTAAAACATCCTCCGCTGAGGATATGGCACGTAAAAATTCTATGACAGCGCAACCACCACCACCGGCTACTAGTGCTAGCAACGTGGGGGGGTTCAAGAGTAAGCATGATGAGTTTGCAACCTGTAATGTACAGACCACGACCAGTGAAAGTCTATTAAAAATAATTTGTACAGGCACCGGGATCGGTCAGTGGATCTTCGGTCCGGGTAATTCGACTAATAATAACAACGACAACAATTTCCTTCGCGTGTCAAACAACGCCTTTCCTAATCGCCGTCTCTCAGACAACACTTTGATGACGCCCAAGATAAAGATCGCGCCATCGTGCGCCTCGTCGCCCGGAGGCACCCCGGGCAGCACCTCTGGCCTGCCCACACGCCGCCACTCCAGCATCGGGCCGCAGGAGCGCCGCGGCTCGAACGTCAACCTGTCACCGCCGACAGTAAGTTGCACACGTTCAAAATCTTTATGCTTGCACGCTTGTACTTGACACATATAATTCTAATAGTATGTGCCTACATAATATGACCTACATACATACACTATTAATGATTAAAATTAAGCAGCTTGGAACAGGGCTTCTAACGTTAACGATGGTATGTGGTTGGAGTAAGGGCACCGTGGTGACGAGGGTAGTGATAGTGACCGTGGTAATTTCAGCACCAGTACAGGGGACGCGGAGGCGGCTCAGGCTCGAGCCTATCCGTGCCGTCAACGTCTCAATGCGTTGTAAGTGATGTGATCGTACGCGCATGCCTGGCGGGCTGCGTGTTCTCCCTGATCCTCTTTTTGAATGTTGAACTGTCCAGCTTTACTTTGATGTGGTTCTGTTATCTTCTGCGGTCGTGTCTTCTACCCACACCGACTGGGACAGATAGTATTCGATATTTCATCACATTATCATTTTGCATATGCACGTGGTCGGAACCTCTCACCGCATCGCATCAATGCTACTCCTTCCAACCCTGCGAGACGCCCGAACAAACACCAAACTTCAAGAAATAATGAAGTGCTGCATGTCCGTTACGGTTGGCGACTTAGTAACTGTCGCAAAGCATGAACGCCAGTCCACGTTGAATGTGTCGTTGAATGCCATGCTGGGAGGGTAGCTCCTCCCTCTTCTGGTGAATGCTACTGTATCCAATCTGATCATTGTTCGGGTGTGTACCTGCAGACACGTCGATTCCATTGTCGCACCTTTTCCAAATTAACCCGGTTATACAATTTCAGGAAAACATTTACAAATTACTAAAAGAAATTTCAATATTTGTCACTCCGCGCTACTAATTGGCTTTTCAAATCAGTAAATGTACTTCAAGAGTACTGCAAAACAATGTAGATCCAACAGTTTGGCAGGTCACATAGGTCTTCTTATGTGTTGAATGTGTTTATGTGACGGAAAGCTACGCAAGTAAGGTAATCATTTGTTCATTCATGTCAAGGCTCTAAGCCATGTATTACGTATTCGCTGTCTCATTTACTGTTGCTATTTGTTCTTCTTCGCAGCTTGCACGGAGCATGATCGTGAGTATATGGTTCAATTCTACTGTTCGCTGCTGCAGCCCGCAGCACCAATCGTTGATGTTTCCGAACTGTTACTGCTATGTATACAGTACACTAAGATGTTGCCGTTACTTAAATATTTTACGTCTTTCATGATTTCATACTTTATTACGAGTTTGCAGCTTTTAATACAACATTATGTGGCAACATCTGCGTGCGAGTTTTTCGCTGTAGAGTAGATCTGAGTAATACTCATTCACGAGAACTTTCACATGCCCACCACGCTTTAAAACGCTAAATATTGACGTACGTATGTAATTAAATATAAAGCATGTTATAGTTGAATATTTATAGTATAGGCTAAGAATTGTCACTTTGAACAAACTTAAATTCATGAAAAAAAACACTTGTTAAAGCTGTTCATTTATTTGTTTGGTGGTTTAGCGGTGCTATAAATAACAGCTACAAAAAAAAACAGTAATAAATAATACCACATTGACTAGTAATGACCTTGTTCACTTAATTTTGTATTGTTCAATATAATATAATCTTCCTGAATTAAAGATAAGTAATTAGAACTAAAAGTAGCATGTATGATCATTGTATCAATTAATTGGGTTATTTAATCAAATCAACGAGGTTCCTTTACATGATATATCGTAATAAATCGTAGACATATACTAAATATAAATAAATTAATTTATTATGTTAAGCAATTGTTAGTTGTAGTCCTATCCAGTACTATTTCAGATTATACCACAAATATACAACAAAAGAATTCAATTTAAAAATAAAAAACATTTTGAATTGAATTCACTTTATTTATTTTTACAAATTTCATAAATTTAAAATATTTCATAAAAAAAAATATATAAAAATTGTAGCCCACCGGTATCGGGAAAAGAGTAATTGAATTAATATTCCACACCTATCTAAAAACTATAAATGAATAAACATTTAACTACGATATTTATCTGCAAAGGAATCCTGTCTGATAGTTATCAATTAAAACTTTGCAGTCTTTAGCTTAAGATCCACAAATCTATCCTACATCCAGTAAAGTCATCTCATAACCCCGTCATCAAAATTTTAATGTTCCTAATTTTCACAAATTCCCACCGCCAAGCCACCTATGAATTTCTTGTGAATATTAACATATTTCTGCTGTGTAGGGTGGCTCCATGCCAAACACATCTTCGAGCGTACCGTTTCTGCTGACATCATCAATGCAATCCATTCGCTCGCGCCGGCCCTCGGCCAACAGCTCGCAAGGCTCCGGACTACTGCAACAGATCAGCAGTGGCATGGTAAGGAACTTACCGAGCAGCGCTAGGCACCGCTCGCACGCATCGACCTCGACCAACAACTGGAGCCTTCAGGGTGCCACCACCGCCGGGTACAACGCGCTGCATCAGACCGCTATGGCTGTCCGGAAATGCCCTTCTCTCAATATCACCCTCACGCGTTAAACACCACCACCTGTAATGCCAGAGAGCGCCCTAGCCGTAGGAGTCCCCCGCGTCTCTCCGGCCGCTTAGTGTCCCTGACCTACGCGGTCCACCGACTAGGGTGATCCCCGTCCGGTCCCTTGATGTATAGTAGTTTATCTTATTATATCGATGTTGTTTTAAGTATTACCATATTAAATTTAGTTGCAACTACTTTCCTAAAAATACAAACTTGTTTGTTTTCTATGCTGTCTATCAATATTGATTTTTGTTAGATTTCGAAAGCTTAAGAAATTGAAAGACTATTTAGAAACGCGTGGACGTTCCACAATTTTTAAGTCGAAACCGACGTCACTGATTTTATGAATAAATCAATTCATTATTGTATAAAGAATGTCGGTAAAGGAGGGATGTGGGACAAAAAGTGTAAGCTTTAATCAGTATAATGTGAACATATCACTTTGGGTGAAGAAAAGAGGTTTGAAGATGTCCATTTGTAATAAAATTTAAGAGTTTATAAATTGAATAAATTATTATAACAGTATAATGTTACCAAACTGATAGTATACAGCAAAATGTTGTATAGAGGTGCTGTGATATGGTATTGTTATATTTATTAGAATTTAAAATCTACTTTAAAGTAGTAATAACTCTTTCTGTTATTGTCGTTAACATATTTATCACTTTATGGCATTGGCATTTGAGAAATCGTTGGCTATCAAAAGTGAAACGATAGTGTGCCAAACATATAATAATATTGAAGTAATGCAAGGTGCCACTCAGTCACAATGATGTGACGGCGGAGGATTCTTGAGAGTTAGTTAGGAAGCTGAATAACATAGTGAACCCGAGTGTAAGGTCCCGGACTGGACCGGCCAGCCACTGCGTGTTTTCGTTCCGATACTTTGTTACGCTAAGAAATGTTTTGTAAACCATATCAAACTATTCCAGTAGGCAGGTACTCTGATAGAACTGTAATGTTATTCATGCACTAGGTGCGGTGAGGATAATTCGTTTATATGTTTACCATCTGTGCACTGATTTGAAATACCTGCAAGTTTAGTGCTTGTCGACAATGTATGATGATTTATTATTTCAATAACTGCCTGTATCTAAAGCTCTCGTCTCAGATAAGCATTTAAATAATAACTCAATGAGTTTTGTAAGAAGTTCGGCGGCGTTGCCTGGTCTACTTTATTCACTAATAAAAATCAACATTGGCTATTAAATTCACAACAGAGCTTGCGTAAAACTTTCCCGGGGTCAAACTAACTTTATTGAATCCTACCTTCATTGTTGTACAGTCAGCATAATAAATTATGTGCTTAAAGTGAGTGTGGAGGTATTTCGTACCGAACACACTTTTGGTAGTTAATATTAGGACGTCAGTAAACCCACCCTCTGTAAGCTTGAGTACATATTTTAGTTTGCTTTTCCGGCTTATCGGTACGTATTGTATAGTGTTGAGGACTGTATGCTCCGTAGTCGGGTTCACGTAGCTGCTAGTGGTGTTAGCTCACCGGCTCGGTAGAATAGAGTAGCCTTGTGACTGTAGCGTAGCGGGCGGGCGGGGACCGCGCTGCCGGCGCCGGCGCCGTGGCGGCGCGAACTCCCGACCGCAACCACTGATCTGGCACGCGCTGTTTTAATATTTTCTTTTATTATGGTTTCTTCCAGTACCAGCTGTTTTCCGGAGGTACATAAAGAGAATTTGATATACGTTAGAGCCGCGTAGCGTAAACCGAGCCCGGGTGTGCGCCCTCGACCTCGCCAGCGCCTGCGCAACTCGCCGCCCGCTTGCGCCTCGCCGCTGCACGCGCTCCTCTCACCCAATACATGAGATTCTCCTTCTTAAAGTAAATTATTCGATCCAAAGGGGTTCGAACTTTTTGTATGGAAGCTGGCATATCGACTCACCGCCACTTTTTTTTTGTTCTAAATCGCGGCCCTCTATGGAAGTAGTATGTATGGGTAGAGGACACAATTATAGTAGCTGGTTTCTCGTGCTCCTAGTAGTATGCAATGTACCTACTATCTTAAAAAAAAATAAAAAAACAGTAATATTAAAAAAAACTACCTGGGAACGATAATTTGAATGCAATCTGACGCTAGACACGTACCTACTTAATAAGTCTATTTTTAATAATTGTCGTTGTACTCGTATGTCAATGTTCACGACGTCATTTTTGACAATCACGGTAACGTGACACTTTGGGGTACCATGATAGTCATCATTTTTTGTTGCCAATATCATCAAGAGCCAAATTTAAAAAAAAAAAACAAAATGGCGGCGTGTCAATATGCCAGGTCGGTTTTATTCCCTTTCTAAATCAATAACACCTAATTAAAACACATTTACTATACTATTATTATTGCATCGGCCTATCTAACAATTTCCCGAAATATTTCGGTAGCATCTAGCAAGTATTTTATTCAATGCATGCTGACTGTCAATACGCACTTTTATTGATAGACTAGGTAACTTCAACAACATTTATCGTAGGAAACATACACAATGATGACCTTCGGGTGAAACTGTTCTGTTTTGTTTCGTTTCTTATTATTTTGATCGCGGTTCAGTTGCTCGCCTGTAACGTCGAACGTTGTACAGAACTGGAAGAACTCAAATGTTGCACGTCACATATCACAATTATAACTTTATACTTTAATATAATGACTATATTTGGCACAGTTACTTGCACGTCTTAACAACACTACCACGACATTAGACCACGAGTATGTGCACAATCATACACTCTTTTATTTAAATATGATTTGAACACAGTAGTTTATTTAGATCTCAGATTGAGTACATAAATGCTTGTATAAACCGGTACAAAAATACTAAAACGTTAGTCGCACTTATCAACAATTTAATTCACAATATTGGAGAGAACTTACAGTAACTAAATCAAATACTAAATATAATTGGTTCGGATAAATATTAAAATTGAACAGCTATCAGCTGAGATTTCTCGTTTGGCGGGATTACGTTGGCCGTAAGTAAAGATTATATAGATTGTATTCGAGTATATATTATGCTCTATTAGTAAAGTTAGGTAAATGAGATTTTTTGAAATGTGATAGTATTTCGTGAACGTTCACCAGTTGGTCCAGTACTCTAATAAGGTGCCAAATTAATTAAAAATAAAATATATGATCGCGTTGGAAATGATAATTCACGCGTCAAAATATGTATCTTAAATTAAATTATTTCTTCGGAAAAAAAAACAATTGCATTCTTAATATACGGTATACCGTGTGTAACGCTAGGTATTTTAATTGCTGTTGGAACAATTAACTTGTTGCAACAAAGTTGTAGCAATTAACTTGTGCGAGCTAAAACTACGTAGAGTCGTCTAGTCTCCTCAATCTTTAACTAAAACGGTCGTTTGATCAATATAATTGTTTTCAAAATTCCGGTAGTAAAATTAGTAAATATAAATTATTCGAAAATAAATTCTAGCAAAATAGATGGGTTAACCCACTTTTCTATTCAAGAAAATGTAAGTCGACGTTACCTTGACAAATAATTGTAAAGAGAGAGAAACGACTGGCACGAAACACATAGCAGACACACCATTATATAAAATAAACTCAAGAACAGTAACTGCAGTGAGCGATATTGCCACTTAATTATTATTATATTATCTTGAAACAAAACTCGTATACTTTAATCTCTTTGTACTATAATCTCTATATTGCTTACATAAATTGTATTATAATACTCATTTTAAATGTAAAAGACGCTGTAAAATATAACCAACAATCAAACATAATATATAAATTATATGTGCATAATGTTTCGTTGAATATTAAAATGTGAAGGCATAATTAGGTAACTATTAAGGAAGTCCAGAAAGTGAGAAGTAGATGTAAGCATGATAATTATATATTAAGATTTATCATATTAAACCTACATATTATTATGATATTATAATTATTCTAGTTTTAATATAAATTTTATTATTGTGTTGTGAACTGAATAACTTTATCTCAAAAACCTTTGTCTTCATATTTATTGTTATAGAATTTAAATGAATATATAAAAGATGTATATATATATATATATTTAATGTTATATATCCAGGGCTAGGTATGAGGTAGGTACGAGTGGGCATACGCTCAGTGCTTTACGATCGCCAGAAAATCGTAGTTGCTATGAGTGGCAGCGATGAACTATTATTATTCATGAAACAAAGCTTAATAGCAAGCGTCTACTTTTATTTTCGTTTTATCAACTTTATGACACCATCGGGCGTAAAAAGATAGTCATGTTCTTGAGTGACAGAGATAAACCGCCATATAGTAATATGGCGGTTTTTGGAAAGCCAATCTCGAAATTATGATATATCGTAGTAAAAACTCAGTATTTCAACTATTGAGTTTTTTCAATAACCACCTAAATAACGACAGAATGTCTTGTGAGGATGGTAATAGTTTGATCAACAGGTCTTTGTGTCTGTGTGCAGGCCTGTCTGTAGGGCAGCTGACATTAGTTAACAATTTAACTTAACTTTCAAATAACAATGAAATGCCATAATCAAGCACTGATCTTAAAGATTTATGATAAATTGCGCTTGATATTATAAATCAAATTAAATGAAATCAAAATACTTGTCATAGAGTTTTGGATATCGAATGATGAAAGACAAAAATCTTGACATATTGTCGAAGACGATAAGTCAAACTGAAGAAAGAGAATAATCAATTGGAACTTTCGTATATAATTGCGAATGTTCACAGTTAAAAAAAAAAAAAATAATGGATATATATAGTTCTATTTTAGCTCTTCATGGTAGTTAGATTATGTGTGCCCGTCTCCACCCTATGCGTTCTTGTGCACATTTGTTAAACTACCCTCCGCCTGGCAACGTTAAGTCCGACAGAATAAGAAATTCTTCAAGGGTTGAGGCGTTTGCTCTTTTCTAGTAATGTGATATCATTACGATATCGTTTTTATGTGTGCCCTGATTCTATGATGATATTGATATCAATATTCACTTTTTGAATTATTCGATGTGATTCTATAAAGTAGATATTAAATACCTTAATATTTACCTTTTATGATATATAATTAATGTTTTTATTAAATATGTGCTACCTTGTGATCTCTTTCTATAAAAATACTTCTAAATTCTTTACCTAAACTTGACTGCTCTTTTCTAAGGCAAAAGTAATTCGACAATACTTTTTAGGATCTTTAATATTTTTCGATTGGCGCGTTATTTCTTGGTTAAATTTAAGGCATAGAGATATGACATGTATCGTGTTTGAGCTTATCAGATTGGATTTAATGAATTTTTACAAAATTCCTGATTCTACTCTTGTTGAAACGAAAAGACGAAAAAATGTTGCCTTAACCTAATTAACTCTATTTTCTCCATGTCCCAGTTTATAGACTGAGCAATTTCTATGCTTGGACTCTTGTTCAGAAACTAAACGTTTGTGAACGTACCACTTTCCCTTTCTACCGTTATAATACTACATGTACCGACCTCTAGGGTCCCTTACCATTTTAATGTACTTAGTGTTGGACAAAGATCCATTCATATATCAACATTATATTAAAAATATACTTAATCTACATATTAAATATGGATGTTATTGTCGTAAATTGAATGAATATGATACTATTACTATATACTTACTTACTTATATTCAATAAATACAATGTTAGTAGATCAGAACCCCATTACAAATCCCGAATAATGAAAAAGGAACCTTGTAACGATACTTATATCAATATAACATATTCAATCTATAGTAAATGTTTAAGATTAATAATCAAATTATATTTAATGTTATAGTGAACAGAGCCGTTCTTCGTCTCTATGGATTGTATACGGTGTATTAGATTACTTTCATTGTCTGTACTTTAGTTCGATCTGTATTATTATTACTAAATATTATGTCAGTGCAGTATTATGTATTAGAGTTTATGTCATAGTTTAAGTTTGCGCGAAGCTTCAGGGATTCAAAAACAAGAACTAGAAAAATAAACTTTTCGATTAAATGCCATAAAACTGTTTTGGATCACAGTTAACTCGACCACGTGCTTTCAACGTTGAACCATCTCTGAGCAGACCACAGAGCAACCATCTGTGTAGCATCTCTGAGGTAGCGCGCATTTCCCCAACACACCGCTTTGTGTTTAAGCAAGGCAGCTGTTAGCTCCTTGTGTTGTGTTTCCATTAAAGGTATTATGTATACGTGGCTCTTGTAGTAAATTAAAGTAATCATAAAATAGTATCGTGGTTCGTTATTTTTACCTCCCCTTTTATGATAGTATAAAATAGTAAGTGCTGTCGTTACGCCGGAATCGCTTGTGTGTTATGAATCAGTGGTGTATTAATATTGTAGTTATCAGTTATGGCAAGTTTTATGGATAAAATCCATTTATATTGGCGTAAGATTAACAGAATTGAAATATAACTCAATTAGTAGCTTACAATTAGGACTGACTAGTTGGTCGAGTTGTAGCAAGCACGACTGCTAAGTATGAGGTCCTGGCTTCGATTCCCGGGTCGGGCTATGTGTTATTGGGGTTTTTCATCAGAAATTTCTCAGTAGCAGCCACGGAGTCTGGATTTCTGGCAATAGGCTCGCCCCTTATTACGTGGGACTTAAACATAAATGTGGGTGTAGTAATAGGTACAGCTCTATCTTATCCTTCGGGGATTACACGCGAGATGTTATGTTATGTTACCTATCTGTCGGAGAATCAGGATTTAGCAAACAGTTGGAAAAGGTATTGGGGCCTAAGGGAAGTAATGAAAGACAAAAACCTGCATATAGCAACTAAATGCAAACTATTCAACGTATGTATCTTACCAATTTTAATGTATGGAAGCCAAACATGGGCCATAACAAAAAACACCACCAATAAAATTGCCATTTGCCAACGAGCAATGGAGAGAAGTATGTTAGGAGTAAAAAGAGGGGATAGAATAACCAACATCAACATTAGGAAAAAGACCAAGATACAGGACGTAACCCTAAAAATAAAAAGGCTTAAATGGAAACGGTCGGGCCACATGATCCGAGGAAAGGACAAGTGGAGCAAAATAGTAACACAATGGTACCCAAGAGAAGGTAAAAGGAAAAGAGGTAGACATCAAAAAAGATGGGACGATGATATCAGGCAGGTTGCAGGCATAACATGGAGTAGAGTGGCTAGGGAGAGATCAAAATGGAGTAGGTTGGAGGAGGCCTTTGCCAACTGGCAAACGGACTTACAAAAAGTAAAGAAGCACCAAATACGACAATAATTTTTAAGTTTGTAAAACAAATATTTTGATAAAAGTGCAGTAAGAAACGATATTGTATCTAAGATCCGAATAAAAGGCTTTATTATTATTTCCTTTATTAATTTTTCATCTTATTTACTATATTTTTAAATATTTCTTATAAAACAAATAAGGTAAAAAAAAACATTTAAAAATATAAAAAACAGGTTTCCGCCGGTATCGGGAGCAGGGTCCAAGCTACCGGTGGTTAGGGCTGCAGAGACAGGAACCTCCTCACAATGCGGGCCGTATCGAGGAGTACTGCCTTCTGAATCTGGCTCTTGATCCAACTGCCAAGTGAGAGCTTCGATAGATGTTCATCGAGGCTTTTAGCCATTAGGCCATTGGCCGTAACGACAATCGGCACAATGATAGCCGAGTTCACATTCCACATGCTGACAACCTCGTGTGCTAAGTCGAGATATTTTATTTGTTTCTCTTTCTCAGCCTTCACGAGGTTCTCGTCATGCGGGATGGTAACATCGACTATCATTACGCAGCGCGCTGATCGGTCTATCACCACTATGTCAGGCTTATTGGCGACAATAGTCCTGTCAGTAATGATAGGCCGATCCCAGTACAACGTGACATGGTCTTTCTCGAGAACTGGGTCGGGCACATACTTGTAGTATGGTACCTCAGATTCCACAAGTTCATATTTCAAGGCAAGTTGCTGGTGAATAATCCTGGCTACTTGGTTGTGCCTGTGCAAGTACTCGCCATTAGCCAGACGAGAGCAACCAGAAATAATATGTCTGATGGACTCACCCGCACGGTGGCATGGCCGACACACGTCCACCGTCCCGTCCTTCATTTATTATTATTATTATCTCCTTTATTCATTTTACATCTTATTTACTATATTTTTAAATATTTCTTATAAAACAAATAAGGTAAAAAAAAACATTTAAAAATATAAAAAACAGGTTTCCGCCGGTATCGGGAGCAGGGTCCAAGCTACCGATGGTTAGGGCCAGCAGAGACAGGAACCTCCTCACAATGCGGGCCGTATCGAAGAGTACTGCCTTCTGAATCTGGCTCTTGATCCAACTGCCAAGTGAGAGCTTCGATAGATGTTCATCGAGGCTTTTAGCCATTAGGCCATTGGCCGTAACGACAATCGGCACAATGATAGCCGAGTTCACATTCCACATGCTGACAACCTCGTGTGCTAAGTCGAGATATTTTATTTGTTTCTCTTTCTCAGCCTTCACGAGGTTCTCGTCATGCGGGATGGTAACATCGACTATCATTACGCAGCGCGCTGATCGGTCTATCAACACTATGTCAGGCTTATTGGCGACAATAGTCCTGTCAGTAATGATAGGCCGATCCCAGTACAACGTGACATGGTCTTTCTCGAGAACTGGGTCGGGCACATACTTGTAGTATGGTACCTCAGATTCCACAAGTTCATATTTCAAGGCAAGTTGCTGGTGAATAATCCTGGCTACTTGGTTGTGCCTGTGCAAGTACTCGCCATTAGCCAGACGAGAACAACCAGAAATAATATGTCTGATGGACTCACCCGGACGGTGGCATGCCCGACACACGTCCACCGTCCCGTCCTTCATAATATGTTTCCGGTAGTTGTTCATCAGCATAACTTCGTCCATAATCGCACAGACAAAACCCTCAGTTTCCCCAAAGAGGTCGCTGAATCGTAGCCAGGACACGGATGCTAGAAAATCTACATCGGGCCCATGAAGAGCCTGGTAGAAGCGACCGTGAAGCACCTTGCCTTGCCATACTTTCTTGCGTTCATCGGTAGTAAGTACGACAGGTTTGCGCCAGTTCTCTTTAGCCATGGACAGCGGGGTGTACCTTGTCCACTGCGATCACATCTCGGTGCATACCCACCTCTGTTTTCAAAAAATATTCTCTGAGGCTGCACACCTCGTGGTTGCGGAGGGTCTTCGCGTTTAAAAAGCCGACCCCCGCACTTCCGCGGAATGTACAGTCTCATCACCGATGATCGTGGGTGATGCATCCGGTTTGCGGTCAGCAGTGTACGAACTCTCCTATCCAGGGCGTCCAGTTCGGTCTGAGTCTATTTGAGTATGCCGAAAGAGTACATTAAAACCGGCATGACCCAACCGTTGAAGGCGCGTACCTTGTTCCCGCCTGAAAGAAGGCTATTTAGTACCTTCTTCAGGCGACCAAAGAAGCGCTCCCTCAACGATTGCTTCATGTCAGCTACGTTAATGCCTAACGCTTCCGACATACCCAAATACTTATAGTTTTCGGATGAGGAAAGGGATTTTAGGTGTATGGAATCAGAGAGCTGAAGTCCCTCGGATTCCATAATCTCCCCTCGCTTTACATACATGACTGCACATTTGTCCACACCAAATTCCATCCTGATGGCACTACTAAAATTTTCAGTTACTTTCAGTAGCTCCATCAGTTGCAATTTGCTGGGGGCAAAGAGTTTCAGATCATCCATCCGGTAAAATGTCCACGCTACTATGGTAGCCCAAAACAAAATACAGTCAAATGTCCACGCTACCATAGTAGCCCAAAACCAAATACAGTCAAATGTCCACGCTACCATAGTAGCCCAAAACATTAGTTCCGAAAAAACTCACTTACAAATGTTCCACGTCGCACTGTATCTATGGTTTTGCCCTCTATATTTTCTGTATTAAATTCCGCGTCTGTGGCAAAAACAACGAGAATCTCAGCCGTACAAAATTAAATGTCAAAAAAGTTTTAAACGTCAGGTGTCAAATTTCACCGTATTGAGTTGTTGTGATATAATTTCCCTGGTTTTAAAACGTGAGTATTATTTTATTTTAACCCAATATATATAGTGTTATATATCAAAATAAACCTCGTTAATCAAGCTTTACGAATATCTAAAAACATCGTAGGTTAAAAGTCTGTTGAAACGACAATATCGAAATGTAAAAGTGGCGTCATGTCGTGCGTGGTATTTTGTTAATGTTTTTTTAGAAATTATTGAAAAAATAGTTAATAAAGTGCTGGTGTTATGAAAATTGGTTCAATTAAGTAATTATTAGTGTCTCCGCAATATAAAACAGTGAAAAAAAACGAAATCTTAGTGATTTTTTTACGAAAACACGACAAAATCAATAGGTATAGAATTTATCAGAGCAGGGGTTGTTTGGTTTGGTTAATTTGGCTACTAATAAAGTGCTAAAGTAAGGACAAATGGGTATTAAAACAAAGCTTATATAGTCTAGTTTAATTATACATAGGTTTTATTGATACTAATTACAATTCTAATTGGAAAAACTTTAATTCTTGTTGGAGAAACTGAAATTCAACGCAAATTCTCAAGTTTTCATTTTTTTTTAAATACTTATATCTAGTTGTCGTAATTAGTTTTAACGTAATTAGATTCTGTATATTTTCAGCTATACACACGTATTTTTTGTTTTCGTGTAGCTGCAGTAGTTTACGAGAAAATAAGCTTTAAATGGGAAGTGGCGCGGGGGTCTTGCGCGGCAAAAACTTCCGAGTGCGCGCGGGCATGTTTGCGGGGTAGCATTTTGACCTTGAACATTTGGTTTAGATCTGATCTAATTTTATGAACAACAAGCGGGTAAAGAAGGTGAGATATGACCTGACCACCTCTCCTCAACCGGTAGCCTAGACCTGAATTCTCCAGCAATGTGCTTAGAGGATTCAGGGCTAGACAGAACCAAAGAGGACTCAGACTGTCGCCCTGAAATATTCCCCGTTTAATCCATACAGGCTCATCGTTCCCCTGGATCTGTCGACATCCTGGATATCGAAGGACCGTCCTCCATTGCCTCATACACGACTCAAGGAAGGCGCGTAGAGTTGCATCAATCCTGTACAACTCCAGCACCCTCATGAGCCATGTATGTGGCACAGAGTCGTAGGCCTTCTTGTAATCTATCCAACATGTCGACAGATCCTTGCGGGATCGACGAACCTTTTGGCTAATGGCCATGTCGATGAGGAGTAGCTCCTTAGTACGACGGGACCCATTCCTACAACCATTTTGAGAGGCCGACATAATGGAATTACTATCGATGTGCTTGTTAATCTTCACTCTCAAAATGGATGTAAGAAGTTTATAAACCGTCGCCAAACACGTGATCGGTCTATAATTCCTGGGTTCCGCAGGACTACCGGACTTATGAAGCAGGTGGGTAACACCCGTTGTAAGAAACTCTGGTAGCGACCCAGAGTCTAAGCATGACTGGAATTGAGATGCCAGGCGAGTGTGTGAACTACTCAGCCATTTAAGCCAGAAGTTGTGCAGTCCGTCCGGTCCCGGAGATTTCCAGTTCGGTAACGGACGAACTGCTATGGCAACATCTAACGGTGTTATTATAATTTTATCCATTTCTGGGATGGATTCACACACTCGCTCGACATCTCGCATCCAGTCAGCCTCCGTATGACAGACGGGCACCGACCAGATGCTGCGCCAGAATGAACTCGTGGCAGCATCATCTGGGCGGCACACGTCCGTCACACTTTATTCGGGTCGCTCCCAAGCTCTGTATACCCACCTCTCATCACTCTGGAACATGCGATTCTGCGAGTACCGATCAACACGCTTCTTATACCGCCTAATACGGTTCGCCCATGCATAAACTTTCTGCTTCAGGAAGTCGATGCGCTCTGTGACTCCGGACATGTATTCTTGAGGGCTGGTTCCAGTCCCCAAGAATGCCCGTCTCACAAAGCGCATCACACGTGGGCGTGTGTTGCCCTCCCTGAAGCAGTATAGTTTGCCGATGAGTACCCTGGCCCCATCGATACGGCTCTCGATCCTGCGTTGCCAGGCTGGTACGGCTGGTTTTGGTCGAGTAGCTACGTTAAAATTTGGGAATTTGACGTTAGCTAAACGACAAGCCGCTACAGCCCCACAATACAAGATCGAGTGCGTATCAACGAGGTTCTCACTACTCTCAAAAATATTTTTGAGTTGCGAATCCAAGGCACACACCAGCGCCCTATTTTTCTTATGCATGGGTAACCGCGGTAATCGGGGCCTAAGTTGGGCAGGAGTGGATCGATACTCGTGAAGCGCATCTTCCAGAGCGCTCCTCAAACGTTCGTTACACTGGCTACTTACCGTGGCAACCCTATCATCCTCTTCTACAGCACCAAGATTGGACCGCGGTGGTATTGCGTCAATAGTTGACGCTTGCACCGCGGTTTGCGCCGGAGTCAAGTCGATGTGGTTGCTCAGTACTTCTGAGCGCAGCCTATCAAGCGCGGCGTCGTCCAACATGTGATTGCGTTGGATGACCCGCACCTGATCCGACAGTCGTTGGGCCGAGACGTTGACGGTTGGTCCAAGAGTCTGAAAAAGAGACAGCATCCTAACACGGTACGCAGTGAGGTTAGTTCCCCCCTCTGTAGACCCATAGTATGCGCGCATGACGTTTTCATTAATGGAATAAGTCCATCTCATGCGCTGCACACAACCACCGGCAGCGGGGACCCGGCTCGGGACCGGTTGGCCCCTAGGTCCGAAGCTTGACGGTGGCCGGCCTCGCCCCGGCCGACGTACAGGTGTTGGCGACGTCGGCGGGGAGAAATATTCGTCGCTGGATCTCGACGCGACTGCCGCTGCCGGTGACACAGGTGAGCCGGGGTCCGGCGGCGGCGAGGCGGAGCTCAGCGACGACTCCGGGGGTGGAAGACGTGCGCGTTGTGACGCAGCTCTCGTTATCATTTTCTGATCCGTTTTAATTCATCCATAATTTTCTTGTATGCCTATGACATCTGTCATGTGTCTGCTCTAGTTTTGATCTTTGATCCATGTTTCAATAAATAATATATGTAGGTTTTTAAATAATTTTCTGATTAGAGATGGAACTGGTAAATACCTTTATAAAAACAACTGCAGAATGGTAGCAAAAAAAATTGATATTTGAAAAATTTTTATGGAGAATTT
Organism: Cerastis rubricosa; assembly: GCA_949152445.1. Lineage (NCBI taxonomy): Eukaryota > Metazoa > Arthropoda > Insecta > Lepidoptera > Noctuidae > Cerastis > Cerastis rubricosa. The sequence goes on along the minus strand of OX424523.1, from coordinate 15,018,751 downwards.
ACGAATGACACATGACAGCTAGAGTTGCCACTTTATTTTTTCTTATTATTATTATTATTTAGTTGGTCGAGTGGTAGCAAGCACGACTGCTGAGTTCATAGGTACTGGCTTCGATTCCCGGGTCGGGCTATGTGTTATTGGGGTTTTTCATCAGGAATTTCTCAGTAGCAGCCACGGAGTCTGGATTTCTGGCAATAGGCTCGCCCCTTATTACGTGGGAATTAAACATAAATGTGGGTGTAGTAATAGGTACAGCTCTACCGTATCCTTCGGGAATTACACGCGAGATGTTATGTTATGTTACCTATCTGTCGGAGAATCAGGATTTATTCCGTTAGACTCGGCATTATGTGGGCCTAAGATGGGTTTCTTGCACTGAAAACTCACAGGGTACACGGCTTTAAATTTTATTAAAGTTACAAATTACTTGAAATTAAAATATAACACAATAACACGGTATTAGTAGGTTTTGTAGGTTTGTATTTTATGAAAGTAAATTTTGACTTTCCGTGCACTGCAAATCCGGGGTGGGTCGCTATTCTAAAGCTGTAAATTCATTCCTTTACGTGCAGAAAACGTACAGCCTAAGCGGGTGACTTTAGAATGAAATAATACCTACATGAGTTATTTTTTTCAAGGAAAGTGAGCTCTAAAGAAGGGTTATTTATTGTAAGACCGCAAAAGTTGTAAAATAATAGATAAAGCACCACGGGGATTTTTTAATGAAACCGGGCGTAAGAACAATAGAAATTGAAATATATATCAATTTACAATTAGCACTGACTCGTCGAGTGGTAGCAAGTGCAACTGATTAGCTTGAGGTCCAGTCGATAGGATTTTGTGCTCCTTTTTAAAAGTCAATATATTTTTACGGAATCAAGTAAGAATTTAGGAAATAATTGTGAAAACTTCTAGTGAAGATTACAAAATTGTGAAATTTATGGTGAAAAAGTCGTGGCCAATTAACTAGAACACTCAATCTGCTAACCTGAGGAAATACTGTTATTCGTGTCTCAAAATAAACTAGATAAATGTTAAATATTTTTACTATTACAATTGATTTTAACGGTTTATTTGGATTTCATAAAGGTTAATTTAGAACACTCAATCTTAGTATGGTGCAGACGGAATGATCCAAAACTCTCAAACTTTAAATAAATTCTTAATACCTATTCTTACTCTATTTTACGAGTATTATTCAGAGTCAACTAGTGAAAGAAAAATAAAAAAAAAACTAGTAAAACATAATAGTTAGAGAATAAATAAATAAAAAAACTTCCTTTTCTACGTCTCGTTCGAGTGTTTCATGATATAGCGTTTATTTTTTAAACCGAACTTAAATAGGGTGAATGGTAATTAGTGACCGATACGTAAACACGTGATCATGATAACAAATAACTTTTCCAAAGAAACATTTTTTTATACTCATGCATATGCATGTATATTCTTTATAATTCACGCTGCATGACTACCGAGGAACTTGTAGAAACGTCGTAGCAAACAGCGTCGGCGTAGTAACTTCGTAACAGTGAGTGGCGGAGCAGAGTCGTAGCATTAGCGTAGCAGCTTCGTAGCAGTATCATTGAAGCAGCGAATCTGGGGTTACTATGACGTCTTAAAACAAAATTTTGTTTTATTCTTATTCCAGTGTGGGAAAGAGACGGAGCTATAGAGGACGTCTAGCGCCATCTCTTTCCCACTTTGGGATAAGACTAAAACAATGCTGCTTTAAGACGTCATGGTTGGCCACCTGGTAAGAGTGACAATAAATCCATTGGCAGTTGGCCTAGTTGGTCCAGTTGTTAATAGAGCTACTATGAGCTGTATAATTGGTTTCTTTGTGGAAATTCGCAGAAGTGGCTCGAAATTACATTAAGTCTTATGTTTAGACAAAATACCAAATCTTGTGAAGGACTCTCATTCATTACAAGGAACCAAAAATGACAATAGTCTCCATAATATATATCCGAACCGCTATCATTCCGTAAACATCGTGGAACTAGCTACCTGCCTCCTACCTGCTTCCGCATAAGCCTTCCGGAGACCCTTCCCGAATAAATGATAGTGGTAAATAAAATCCACTGCGGAATTTAGGTGAACTAAGCTACAGTCACTAAAACTGACAAAGAAGATTGAGGTATTGATAAAATCTGAGACGCCTTGTTAAATTGTTACTATGAGATCGATAGCCGACGTAATGCAGGAAGTCACATCAGATGCTGACCTTCATCTGTTTCAAGGACCATCCCAACATCTGATGAGAGGAAATGTCATTCACATTGATTGGCACTGCATCCGGCCCTCATACATCCGGTACGCGGTCAGGGTATGAGGTCATCAGAACAAAAAAAATTAAGGTGTATACTGACCGGAGGGGTAACTGCGTAACACACACACACACACATTATATTCATTGCGTTGTTTACTTTTTCGACCAAACGATTTGTCCAAACTTTTGAATTACGAGACCATTATTACAGTACAGGAGCCAATGACCAAAATTTTACGACCAAAACCGTATAAAATAGTTATTATTCTGATTTCAAAAATACTATTTTCAAGAGTCAATATTTTTAGGACCACCATTAATAAATCTAATGTGTAATTGAAAAAGTAACCAATCAATGTAGTGTACTGAACAAACGACAAGATAATAAAAAAGTCATACTTTGATATTTTTTGTGATTCTTTTTATTGCTGTTATGTTTAAGGCCCTATGCCAAAACATACGAGCATGGGAGCGTTTTTTACGTTTATTAAAATAGGCTAACTAGATGTAAGAGTAGTTATATCTACTTCAGTTTTGTGAAAATAAGTAATATTAGAACTTGTTTTACTGCTATTTTTAAAGGTTTTCGCTTATATAGAGTAGATGGCTTTAAAAATCGTCAAGTATGTAGTTTGAACCGGAGGAACATTCAGTTTTGTTACAAAACGGGTGCTCCGTATTGCAAGAGCAACTGCGGAGCAAAACGAAAAAAAATGACGAGAACATGCCACGAATCACTTCCATTCGGCTTTCGATGTGAAGGACACAAGTCACATACGCGCGTTTTTCATGACGCAAGTTGAATCGCAACTAGCATCGCCGAAATCGAGGCGTACAATAATCCTTTCACAGTGCTGATCATACTAGCCATACGTGGATTTTCGCAAAAGCTCATCCTCCAGCTCCATAGCTTTTTACTCCCTCGGCGATGCGGAAACGATGCTCTATCATACGAATATTACAGACTTCACATACATATTTTTTTTAAATAAAACTAGTTGATCCCAGCATCCGTTGCAATGCACTTGTTCCTACCCACTACTTACCTACCTACTACCTACCATCCTAAGCTGGAGCGACTTCGCTACAATATGCTGTAGCGGATTGCGACGACCACTACGAGCTGCTACGATCTACTACGAGGGGCTACAAGGCGCTACAAGGCGATACAAGAGGCACTTCGCAAGAAATGCTTTAGAAAATCACGTTAAAAAAGTTGCGAACAAAAACCATGTTGTGTGCATAGTAATTCTTTATTTTACATAGGTTTATGTACAAAATACAACTGTTATTATTATAATTGATCAATAACGTTACCAAGATTTTAACAGTTTAAAGTTTAAGGTAACCTGTTGACCTGAACTGAGAATAAAACAGTATGGAATCTGTAGTGTCATGGTCACACATTTTTTATTGTTTTATGGGTCATCGTTGCAGGTCAAGTATTAATGCGACGGAATGTCAAACATGTGACATGAGTTTGGGTAAGTACACAAGTATTGAGGTCGTCAGCCTCAATAATTATACACGGTGTAATTCAGCACATGAATCTAGAATCTCCTACTGAGCTAAAATATTTCGTCGGTTCTATAAGAATAAAGCTAAGTTAGTTTTAAGTTATTTTGCTGCGCCTTGAGGGTGATGTACTGTCTAGTTTTAAGCCCAGCTTGTAACTACGATTGTGTACATTTTGCATTAAATAAATAAATAAAACTGGTGGCTTACCATGATGTCTTATAGCAGTATTGTTATATTCTTACGAGTATTCCAGAGTGGGAAAGGGATGGATATATATATATATATTTATTCAAAAAACTTAAAATTGGCACAGTAAATACAATCTTAAACATAATGAAGATATATCAAAGTTCGATGCCTGTACTAGGTTAAACCTGTATCACAGGCGGCATGTTTCTAATAATTACTACGAGTATTTGGACAACAGATTTCTTAACAATATTTAGCAAACGTGAAAAAAACATAATAGTGTAAAAAGTTAGTATAAGTTGATATATTATGATTGTGCTAATGTACTAAAACGCTATTACAAGATACGACCAAAAATATTAAGGTCACACATGTGGATAATATCTAATGAAAACAATTTTAGCACTTAAATGCTAATACTAATATAATGATTGTCAGCAGTACTTATATACAAGTTATTATTGCAAAAAAACACAGTCGAGGCATTTTAGTTGCGGGCGAAAATTTGCTAAGACAGCGAAAATCAACGACAAAATCATCGACCTAAAGTGTGAGGCACTTTATTTTATTATGTTTATTTATTTTTCTATAGAAGCCGTCTAGCCAAATTTCATTCCCACTCTGGAATAAGATTAAAACAATACTGCTATAAGACATCATGGTAGGCCACCTGATCTATACATTTTGACCGTGTAGGTAAAAGCTAAGTTACTACCTCAGGTAGTTAAGTAGTGCGCGGGCCTGTGGACGGTGAGTAATGGGCTAGCTCACCGTCCGTCCGTCTAATGACGACAGGCCGTGCCGACGGCGCGTTTGTGTTCCACGCGCGCCTCAAGGAGATGTCAGCAAATCGGAAGGGGTCCGAGAGGGCCGATGCCTGCCAGGGCTGCGGGTTGTTTGAAAGAGATACCGTGGCCCTGGAACACAAAGGGTTAAGAAGGAACATGGATGGGTTTTAGTCAGTCAAGTCTGACACTCCCTTCCGCTCCGCCCAGAGCGGGAGAAGTCATTTGATGATTAAATACACTAAAAAAAAAAAAAAGGTAGTTGTAGGGTACCATAAGGGGTTACTAAGTTGGTAATAACCTAAGTCTATTTTGGTAAAGCCTATCTAGTTTTTGTAGAACACAACAACATTTTGTAATACTAACCTAACCTAACAAAAGTTTAGGAAAAGGTGCAGACTGAAGAATAGTCGAATGGATTTTGAAGGATTAAGTATATGGCTGGAAAGCAGCGGATAATAGTAAATTATTAATGCTCTATGGAATACGAGGTAAAATACACGAGTTTTTGTTCTAAATAAATTGGGATGAAAATAAGAGTTTCTTTTTTAGGTCACAATTTATATTTCTACGTAGATTGTTCCATTTCATAAAATACAGAGTGAATACAAAAAAAAACCTGCTGTTTCCTACACGGTCAAAATGAATCGCACAGCTGTTTTTGAAGTGAAAACTTCTTTAGCCGCGTTGAGTGATTTTAGTTGGGGGAAAAGCTATGGATTCGCGTGACCGACATGCTCGTGACGTATTGCGGCATACGGAATGATGGAAACGATTTAAAAATTCAAATGATATTACAGTAATTCCATTCGAGGAGCTCGTGGCTAAATAATAACAGCCGCCCATGTCGATCTTTAAGGTTAAGCCGTGCTTGCCAAGGTTGGTCTGTGGATGGGTGACCATAATTACATATCGAGTTTCCTCTTTGCCTCGGAAAGCACGTTAAGCCGTTGGTCCCGGCTGTCATTTGTAGATCTTTGACAGTCGTTACGAGTAGTCAGAAGCTAAAAGTCTGACATCCAGTCTTACCAAGGGGTATCGTATTACCCAGTTACTGGGTTGTGGAGGTCAGATAGGCAGTCGCTTCATGTAAAATAGTGGTACTCAGCTGCATCCGGTTACACTGGAAGCCGACCCCAACATAGTTTGGGAAAATGCTAGGCAGATGATTACAGTAATTCCATTATTTTGAGTTTTCACTGATCAGGTAAAGCAACGGTTGCCAAGGTCAGTACGTGGATGGGTGACCAAGGTAAAGCATTGGCTGCCAAGGTCAGCCTGTGGATGAGTTATCAAGGTAAAGCAACGGTAGCAATAATATGTACATGTACCTACATAAGGCGTAGTATTTTTGTTTTCTTCACTTGACTACATTTTGTATGAAGTACCTAATGGCAAAAATTACAAAATATTTGAATTAGTGGTTTTTGCTAAAGTTTTAGGCATTTTTGAATTAATCAAAATCAATAGTAAAATATTATTATTTGGCAATAGTTGCCCGGACAGATTTCGTTCTGTCAAAAGTTAGTAGTATTTTTTTTAGTATTTAAATCTTCCGTGGACTTTAAGGAACAAACAAAAAAATAAATTTGCCGCATTGGTTCAACCATTCTTGAGCTATGCGCTTACTAACATTATTTTTAATTAAATACTTAGATAGATATAGATAGATAGGCCTACATGGGCACATAAAAAACGTAGACAAAAAGATGTTCGGTTCGGGTTGGTCGTTTCCTATGGAGAAGAACCGGCAAGAAACTCCGTGGTTACTATTTTAAAATCATTTTGTTTTACAATATTTCTACGTTACAGCGTAAGTATGGGAGGACATCGCAGGCCCGACAATAAGTCGTTGCTTACTACAAAACGTAGACCAAGATAAAAAGTTACTAACGATCTAGGAATCTATAAGGCCTAAAATGTCCACACATTATTCGTTTTCACAAACAATCGGTTTTCACAAAAAATAAAAAAAGAGTTTACCAACAAGAAAAGAAAAAGAAAATCATATAAAAAGAGTAACTTAAACAAGTGACAATTTGTGTCACTAGTTCCGTAAGTATTTTAAACAAAAGGTATAATTATTTAAAAATTATTGTAAAACATCTGATTATAAAGAATGGAAAAAAAATAAGATTGAGAATAGTTAGACATATTCACACATTTGTGCCGTTTATGAGCTACCAGGAAAGCCGCATGCGCGAAAGGGCTAAGGCTAAACTTCTCTATTTTCAACGTAGTCCTTAATTTGGTAATACCTATGCTTTTTTAATAAGAACATGTTTGATGTAATTTTTAAATTTCCATCGGTCAGTTCTGTAACTGACTTCGGCAAGTTATTAGAAAAGCATATACTTTAACATACTTTTAATTATAAGAAAAGGTCTGCTACGGTATCAACTATGATAATAATTAAATTACAGTAGGTATAGTCGAGCCGTAAATGATTTCTAATATTCTGGATTAAAAAAAAAAAAGTCGAGCCGTAAATGATTTCTAATATTCTGGATTTAAAAAAAAAACCTAACGAACTCAAGAACTATTGAATTTTGTAGAACATTTGATGGCCTAATTTGTTGCAGTCTTACCTTGCTATGTCGTCCTGCAAGGTCGAGTTACCAGTGTCCCTGTACCTTTATATTGGACGCGCGTTAATTAACAGTAGCCGGCTCGGCCGGCAGTACACGTGGCGCCATCTATTATAATATATGATCAAACGAACTTACAAGTGAAGTTCGATCTTTATTATGATGAGTTGCTTCATTCGAAGATATGATTATAACAACGTAGTTTCCTTTACTTACTTGGTAACTTCGCACATTTTTTAAAGATTTTAATTTTAAAACGGTTAGATGGCACAATACCGCTACGCCGGTGCCTCTGTGTTGACACTGGCGTTTAGCTCATTTTTTGGAGTCACGTAATGGTATGATGCAAAACTTTCTCCGTATCTGGGAAATATTCTTGTATTAGGGAGGGAGGGAGATCATATCTTCGAATGAAGCAACTCATCATAATAAAGATCGAACTTCACTTGTAAGTTCGTTTGATCATATATTATAATTCGTTGCTTCATTCTTCAGATATGATTATAACAACGTAGATGTTCAGAGTCAGAAAGTTTTGGACTGGAGAAAGAAATAAACAATAATATTATAAACAGTATAGTTTTATTTATCAATAAATCAGTCTTGTGTGTACAGCTTCTTAATTGTAAGGGTATTTTTACTTAATAACTTAAATTAACTTAGCAAACATCTTAATGTTAATTAACTTAAAACAAAAGCATTTCTGAACTGTATTATAATGAACGTTTATAATCACGATAGGTCTTTTAATGGTAGGCAGACAGACTTGGCAAATTCACCTTCGTTTATAATAGACCTGTTATAAAAGCGAGCAAATGAATTAGATGAACTAGTCCATCCTGCGGTTTTGCGGATCGTTTCTATATTAACTCCAGCCAAGTTCGCGGCCGACGTGGCCGCATGCCGTGTGCTATGTGCGCCGAATATACTGATATCAACGCCACTCTCTGAAAGCATGTGTTTGATCCATTTACTGATGGTTTGCGTGGTAGCAGCTTTGTGTGGACGTTTGTACGTCAATAACAGATTGCATGTACTCTCAGGCCTTATATTTTTAGTGATAGAAATATAATCTGAGAGAACTGTAGCTGGGCAAATGGAAGTATTTTCCCTGAAGTATGGCAGGAACAAGACCGGCTGGTCCCTACCAGGTGCGGACGTCTTGATGATGTCCGTTATAACAATTTTAATTCCGTTTTCTGAGAAACATATGTTTTCGATTTTAATTAATGAGAGTGTTTGTACCCTGTGAGCGGTGCAGATTGCTAAAAGAATCACAAGCTTTTTTGTGATTTTTTCTAGAGGTAGCTCTTTGTTAGGGAACCAAGTTGAAATAAAATTTAAAACCAGTTGGGGATTCCAAGTGGTGGAATATTTCGGTTTTAAAGGTCTTAATTTATACGCGCCTTTAAGGAGACGCTTAATAGATTCGTCTGAGCCGATATTATTGCCTATGAGGGCTGATAAAGCAGACCGATGAGAATTTAGGCTGCCATACGCACATCCGCTATTAAATTGCAAAGTTAAGAATGACAGTATAGAAGGTTTCGGAGGGAGAAATACATTAATTTGGTTTACCGTACAATATTGCCACCAAAGCTTAAGTGAAGTATTGTATTGTTGAATAGTACTGTTAGAAAAGGACGATAGCATCAGCGTAGTTGAGTCTGCACAGGCACCCCGTCGGCTGTAAGCTTGCCGGAGAGCCTCGCGACACCCAGGGTAAGGTTCTTGTGCAGGGGGTGGAAATCTCTGAAATGAGATTGTAAAAGGTATTTATTGGGGTTTAAATAAATCACTTCGGAAACTATAAGGTTTTGTAACAATGGGAACCAAGGTTGTGATGGCCAGTTAGGATATACTAGTATGCCGCATGCATCGTCATCGATGATTTTTCTAAGGCATTTTAATATTAGGGAAAATGGCGGAAAAGCGTAGAAGTAATAGGTATTCCAGTTTAACGTAAATGCATCGACTGATACTGCATCGGGGTCTTGTCTCCACGAGACGAATCTGGTACACTTGGCATTATCGCGGGACGCGAATAAGTCTATTTCCGGTTGACCAAAATATTTTATAATATCCTGGAATGCCTCATTGGACAGTGACCATTCCGTATCCGGATTAACGATTCTGGATGCGGCATCAGCACGGTTTTCTTTCGTATTTACGTAGGACGCGTATACCCAGAGGTCACGCTGCTCACACCATTTCCAAAGAGACCTGGCCAGGTCGTTTAAGTGGGGGTATTGAATACCCCCCATACGATTCACATAACTGATTGCAGTCGTATTGTCCATGCGAAGTAATATTGCACAGTTGGTTACGTCGCTGGTAAATGACTTTAATCCTAAAAAGGCTGCCATTAGCTCTAAGTAGTTGATATGGCATTCCTTTTCTGACGATTTCCATTTACCGTGTACTTGAGCGTTCTTGCAAACAGAACCCCAACCTGATCTTGACGCATCTGTATAAATTTCGATTTCGAAATTAGGCTGTCGCATAAAATTACGAGTTGTATCGATATTTGACAGCCACCAGTACAAATCTTCTAATACAATATTAGGTAACTTAATTTTGACTTCGTAATTATTACTATGTTTCATTAGTGCAAGGTATTTTTGTCGCTCTAAAATCTTTGTATATAACCAAGCGTACTTAACGGCCGGGCAAGCAGCGACTAATATACCGATAAAACGAGCTAATTCGCGAATTGAACATGAAGGTAGTTTCGTAAACTTAGTAACCAACTCGGCAATGTTACGTCGCTTTTCGGCTGGTAATTCTATATTGAGGCTTCTGGTATCATAACAAAATCCTAAGTACTTGCAGGATTGTTGTGGTTTTAACATACTTTTGTCATAATTGACGACGAAACCTAAAAACTCGAGTAGTTTCAAAGTTTCGTTTACATTATTATGACACTTCTCATACGTATCTCCTATACATAAGATATCGTCTAAATAACATACCGACTGGAAACCGCGATGTCTGAGGTAAGTTATAACTTCTTTCATTATTTTAGTAAATACCCGTGGGGCTACGGATAAACCGAACGGCATGCAATTAAAACTATAAAGTTTTAGTTTTATGCGAGTTATTGGGCTTAAATTGAAATTTTAAATATTTACGGTCATCATGCCTAATTGCTAAGAGGAAATATGCATCTTTCAAGTCGATAGTGGCTAGGTATCCGTTGCGTGGTATCAGTTTGCATGCTGTTCGGTAATCCTCCATTTTAAAATGTTCGGTATTTATTAACTTATTTAAGGATTTCAAATTTAATATGACGCGATTATCGCCGTTAGGTTTCTTAGTCAGAAATATTTTAGAAATGAATTGATCTTTAGTTACATAGCACTCTGAAACGGCCCCCAATGCTTTTAGTTTATTAATTGCTTTCATCATGTCTGATGTTTCATTATATGATAGGTTATTTTTAGGTATTATTGATTGATTTGCAGGCATAAGAAAAGGTATTGGATATCCATTTTTTAACCAATCAAGAATGACATTGTTGTTGGTTATTTTTAACCATCGATCATAAAAGTGGGTAAGTCTACACGCATGTACCTGTGTTAACGGCGACCCTGAGCAGGCGCTCGCGGCTTGTCCTGCGACGCAGGGCGTTGTGTTTGAGGCTGAGCTGACGGCGTGTATGGGCGGCGATTCCCTGCTGGCGCCGGCCTCCTGTATGCACCCCGCCCCCCCCTGTTCGCCGGGTATCGAGGAGGCGGGTTCCAGTTTCCCTGGTACGCCGGGCGTGTGTTAGGCTGTTGCGGCGGTTTTGGCACCTTCGAAGTCTTCTTTATGGAAAGGCCTTGTTTTTCAATGGCCTTGGCGGCTTTAATTTTTTCTGATAAGGTCGAGCCAAACAGTGATTCGTCCCTTTCAGACTCATTTATTATATTTAAGAAAGCCTTATCCAAACTAGGAGTGATTAACTTTACTCGAGTCTGCGTTGCCAAGTAATGTGAGTCACATAGTAAGCGGCAACCATTGCTCAAATGTTTCATGGCTTGCACCTTATTATCGCTCTTTAGCAGCAGATCCATACCCCTGTTGATGGCGGTGATACCCGTACCTAGTTGCTGTTGAGACGCTGTAAGGGTCTTGTCACGATTTCGCACCATGTCTGGTACCGCCGCTGAGATTTCTGCGTTCAATTTTGGCGCCTGTAGAAACCTACAATTGTCTGGCACAAGATACTCTCTCAGTAGCACCTCTTTACTTTCCTTAGGCATACCCTTCCTCAGCAAAGGAAGCCACAATTGTGATAAATTACCGTGAATGTTGTCGCCATAGTCAGGTGAATCTGACGTGGATTCGCCGAGAGCTGACAGCAGATCAGGATCTAGGTCAGGTTCTACGCTGGAACGGGTTTCCTCTTGAGGACAGGGTGCCGCCTGACCATCGTGTTGGTCGGGGTTATCACCAGGTTCCGGTTCCACTGCTTGCGAAACGTCGGGTAGAACGGATTTTGGTACCATAATGGCTTCATTATCGTTACCCAGGGCCTCGACAGACTCTTCGTTACCTGTAATTACGATTTGCAATTAAGGTTGTGAAGATAATTATTTGAGGGTAGCGGAAAAATAACGTTGCGGAATGAAATTTAGCACGTTAACGGTACATCTACTTTAGATTGTACGTATTTATGTGCTTTTTTGTCATCGTTGAAGACTCGCAGTCAACCCCGATGCAATATAATAGAATAACTTTCATTTAGTTTTGTAAAAATGTCAAAGTTATTGACACGCAGTCAATCCCAGCGCATAAACAAAACTGTTAATTAGTTTCACTTTTGTTTCACTAATCACCTTCGGAACACTCACTAATTAATACATAATTGCTTACCTTCGTCATCTGATGAAGATAATTGTAACGGTCTAATTCTTCGTCGATGTTTAACTTTTTCTTCTATTTTACGAATTTTTCTGGGATAGTGCTCAATTTTTGATTGCGCGCTCCTTTTTGGCATGTTGCTTTGACAAAGGGCGCGTGCGATAGTTACCGCGCACGAAAAAGGAATGAGCTAAACGCCAGTGTCAACACAGAGGCACCGGCGTAGCGGTATTGTGCCATCTAACCGTTTTAAAATTAAAATCTTTAAAAAATGTGCGAAGTTACCAAGTAAGTAAAGGAAACTACGTTGTTATAATCATATCTGAAGAATGAAGCAACGAATTATAATAAGAATGTAATAGTTGTTTTTCTCGGCAACAGTGCTTTTTTTTCGGAATGAATTTCAAATTTCAGGATGATCGGTACAGTGGTTTAGGCGTGAAACCAAAGGTAACAAACAAACAAACAGAGTGCACTTTTGCATTTATAATATTAAGTTAGGATTTCATTAAGTTTGCTGACAATACTTGAAATAACTTTAACATCTTTAAAGCTAACATACCAACTAAGTTATGAAAGTTTTCTAGATGTATTTACATCACATAAACTTATAGTACATTACGATATTAGTGCGTTATAACCAATACGCACGTATATCGTACGACGTTTTTTAACACATTTGCGAGGAAACAGAAAAAAAAACATTTTATTTTGTTCATTTCTAATTATTGAAACAGTTAGTGAAATTACAATTATTAAAATGATACGTAGTTGTAGTTGGTTTTTTAATTATGTTTTTATTATTATTATTCATAATGTCATTGTTTTGTGTTAGGGTAAATGTTGGAGACGACGAAACTTCTTGAAAGGCGGCAGAAGAGCATTGTAATCCGGCATTTTGGCACTTATATTTGCTTTGTTTTGGATGGAATCTTCTACATAAGATTCTGCTACTGCGTTAGAATGCCACCCGCCATGCCGCTTTAAAGTCAATATATCAGCTCCCGAATCAGCAAGTAATGTAGCTGACGTTCTTCTGAAACTGTGCCCTGTATAACAATCAGCGTCCGGCAATCCTAAAAACTTGGCGACTTCCTTTGGCATGGCACCGAATTTATTTATGCCAATAAGTTGCGCAGTACATTTACTTTTTTGGTAATTCTGAAAGAAATGATTATTTTTTGCCTTAGTCGTACGCAGAGCTTCATATTTTTTGACCACGTCATAAAATGGGCCGTTGATAATAAAAGATCGGGGTATTTTGTTTTTAGTGTTTGGGATTTTAATTAAAAGCATTTTGCCTTGATTTTCAATGTCATTTGTGGTAATATTGTAAAGCTCTTGCCGTCTACATGCACCATTAATTCCAAATATTAACGCAACCTGAAAAGAAATAAAAATGTGTAAGATAAGGTATAGGTACTTAGCTTACAGACGGTCGTTAAAAAATATGTAAAAGAGTATGTACAGTAGGTAGATCAATACATAAAATAAGGAGGCAAACTGACCTTAGTTGCCAGGTACTGGCTATCTGGAGCATCTCTTAGAAACTTTTCGACGTCATTTGATGACAGTACCTTAGATTTTTTCTTTATAAAACCATCAGAGCGTCTCTTTAAAAATGCAATGAGATTTGAATATAAATTAATATCGACACCATTTTTCATCTTGAGGGTACTTTTCAGTATCGAATATGTTGTCCACAACGAGCTAGGCTTATATTTACTAGCTAGTTCATTAAAATACGCCAAAACTACATTTTCGGAAAATGACTTGGCATTTTTCATGTTTTTCCACTTCAAAAAATGTTCATACGTTGTTATGTATCTGTCTTTGGATATTGACGGCAGCAAGCTGTCGCATGCGGTTCGCGCTTCTGTTAGTATATCCGGTGGAGTTGAAGTAATATATGGCTCTTCTTCATTATTGAAAGTTGTCATATTTAAATTTTCACAATACAAGTACAAAGAAACGAAAATTTGAGAAAAATGGCGCGAGGATTATTTTCTGCCGTAGCTGCGTGAAAATGTTGGCAAAGACGTTAGAGCACGCAGCCAAGTTTTTAAATTACCGAATAAACTGTTTTTTATTTTTATTTTAAATAAACTGAATCTGTGAATGCACACTGTTGCTTTCCCGCCATTTTAACATTTTAACAGCGTGCTACTGACTGACAGGCGCCGCGCGGCGATTAGTTCGAAATTTGAATAGCAACAGCGCGCGAAATGGCAAATAATACTGTTATGGAATTTGTATGGACTATAACTTAACTATTTGCTTTGGTAGCACACGCGTTTTTTATGACCCACTTTACATATTTAAAATTACATCAGCTTTACGAGCAACTGTGTTAAAAACTCTTTTACTAACTTTACATGTTTTTCCTTACAGATATACCTACCTACCTACCTATGCTTTGAAAATATCTGCTGTCATTTCAAAAGTTGATAAATGTTCATATTTAACAAGATTACACGAATAAAATGATACCTTACATCTACGAGTATATGTTTTGTACGAGCATGATACTATGGATTCTTACATAGCTTGTTAGCTGACTGTGTTTTTTAGCATAAAATGTATCTTCCACGAGGGTTCCCTACTCGAAATCGAATAACATTAGATCGAATAACACTTGCTCGAAAACGTTAGCTCGATAGAACTTGAAATCCATAAATTATGAGATTTATAATTTATCGACTTAAAGTACCTACTATCGAGCTCACATTTTCGAGCAAGTGTTATACGATTTAGCGTCATTTGATTTGGAGTAGGGAATCACTTCCATAAATACAACATCTCTTGACTAATAATACATTGACCTGATAATACATTCACTGGGGCACTCTGGATTAATTAATCTATATCCCTAGCACTGAACCTAGTTAAAAGGTTCATTTTCTACTTTGAGGATGGTTTTTAGGGTTCCGTACCTAGAAAGGAAAAAACGGAACCCTTATAGGATCACTTTGTTGTCCGTCCGTCCGTCTGTCAGTCTGTCCGTCTGTATGTCTGTCAAGACCCTTTTTCTCAGGAACGTGTGGAGGTATTAAGCTGAATTAAAATTATTTATATCAAATACTCAGTTCTACTGTCCCTTGGAGCTGTGAAAAGATCAAACTTTAAAGCCATCGCAATCAAAATATACAGCCGTTTATGCTGCAAATTTCCGCAAATTTTCGACACTCGCAAGGGAATTAAAACCTATAGGGTACTTCCCGTGAACTCAGAATCTTGAAACTTGGTACGAAGCAACGTCTTATAGCACAGATAAAGGAAAAATTGCGAAAACCGTAATTTTTTTGTTACATCATAAAATAATAAAATTATTTTTAATAATTTTTGTACGTAACCCTCGGTGTGCGAGTCCGACTCGCACTTGGCCGGTTTTTTTTAAAATAGCAAAGGAAACTCTTTTATTCTTTAGATTGTTATTATATGATGAATGTAGTGTACATTGTTAATTGATTATGTACCTACTTTTTGCTGTGCCCTACAGTGTCCTTAACTATACCTTAGCTATAAGCCCATTGTAATTCACACATAATTGAATGCAAATCAAAATATGAACATGAATACATTTACCTTAGGGATCATCCATAAAGTACGTCACACGATAAGGGGAGGGAAGGGGTCGACGATGTGGAGATGCTGGAGACTCTCGACAGAGATCCGTGGGGGCGCCCTTACAAGATGGAGCGGGACAAACTCCGCACCTGGGCCCCCCCGCTGACGCAGAGTCTCCGCCCTCAGCTCGTGGAGGACGTGGTGAGCGCTCTGTTCCCTCTGCGAGGGGAACATCCTCCCCCGCCTATGGCTCCGCCGCTTGCGGTGCCGGAAGCGGACCACATCGAGGACGATGACGACATTCCGGAAGTGACCGGGGTAGACCTGAGAGCGGCGGTAGGCAGGCTTAAAGCCAAAAATACCGCCCCGGGACCCGATGGCTTGCCTGGCAAAGCCTGGGTCCTGGCCTCGGAGGCTCTCGGGCCCCGACTGGAAGGGCTCTTAAGCGCATGCTTGGAGAGAGGCCAGTTCCCGCTTCGTTGGAAGACGGGGAAGCTGGTCCTCATCCGGAAGCCGGGGCGCCCTGCGCACTCTCCGTCCGCATACCGACCCATTGTGTTGCTCGACGAGGTGGGCAAGCTCTTTGAAAGAGTCATTGCCAACCGTCCATGGCCCTTTACGGGGCCCCGGTGTGGGCGCGTTCTCTGAGGCGGCGAGCCGCCCATTACCTGAACGCGCCCCAGAAGGTGGTAGCCGTAAGGCTGATCCGGGGGTACCGCACGATCTCCGGCGAGGCGGCGAGCCTCTTGGCCGGATTGCCGCCATGGGATCTGGAGGCGATAGTCCTCGCGTGCCTGCACGAATGGCGCGCGGAGGCACTACGCCGGGGGGAAACTCCGCTGCCGCGGCAAATTGTCGCTCAGCGGACAGACCTCCGGCGCGATCTCATGGCGACATGGAGAGAGCGACTGTCGCAACCCCGTGCAGGGCACGCCACAATAGTGGCGATAAGTCCCCTCTTTGAGGAGTGGCTAGAGAGGCGCCACGGCGCCCTCACCTTCCGCCTGACGCAGGTCCTCACCGGACACGGTTGTTTCGGGAGGTTCCTGCACCGAATCGGGCGGGAGGAAACGCCCGGGTGTCACCACTGCGAGGATCGGCCGGAGGACACGGTGGAGCACACTGTGGAGCTATGCCCCGCTTGGGCTGAGCACCGCCGTGTCCTCGTAGCGGCGATTGGCGGCGGCGACCTCTCGCGTCCGGCCCTGGTTCAATCCATGGTCCGGAGCGAGAGGGAATGGGAAGCCGTCGCCTCCTTCTGCGAAGCAGTCATGCTAGCGAAGGAGGTGGCGGAACGTGAGAGGGAGAGAACCTCACGTCCCAGCCGCCGCGGGAGACGCCCCGGGCGTCGGGGGGCAACCAGTGGCCCCCGGCCACCGTAGGCGCGGGCCTGTGGACGGTGAGTAATGGGCTAGCTCACCGTCCGTCCGTCTTATGACGACAGACCGTGCCGACGGCGCGTTCGTGTTCCACGCGCGCCTCAAGGAGATGTCAGCAAATCGGAAGGGGTCCGAGAGGGCCGATGCCTGCCAGGGCTGCGGGTTGTTCGAAAGAGATACCGTGCCCCTGGAACGCAAAGGGCTAAGAAGGAACATTGATGGGTTTTAGTCAGTCAAGTCTGACACTCCCTTCCGCTCCGCCCAGAGCGGAAGAAGTCATTTGATGATTTCCCATCCGAAAAAGAAAAAAAAAAAAAAAAGGGGTCGACGATGTGTAACATTGCGTGACAAAGGGTAGGAGGGATCCTAAGTTTCCTGCGTCACATTTCTTCGTTCAATAAATCTTTTACTTCTAAGTGTTAAAATGCCATTAACATTTCAACTATTAACGAAAAATATTTCCAATGCTATCTGTATCTGTAAGATTTAAATTGTTTTGTTGGCAGATTCACAGTCGCTCTACTAGTTACATTAAATGGAAATAAAACTAATTTTGGAAGTTCAGTTCAAGATATTTGACGTCACACTAGGGAGGGGAGGTTCTAATAAATGTGACCAACTGTGACAAGGACGGGGGAGGGGTCAAAAAATCACGAAATCAGTGTGACGTACTTTATGGATGACCCCTTACCCACCTGGGAATCATAATACTATGTCGTAAGTAAGAAGTTCTAACATACATGTTTGTAATCTCTGAAAAAAGTATCTATAGTGCATACTCAAGTCGTCACTTTGAATCCCATAGAGGGCTTGCCTATTGCCATCAACCGAGCACTAATTCAAACTACGATCTCCTAGGTACTGAGAAATTCCTCATAGAACAACTCAATAACACTGCATGATCTGGTCATCGAACTCAGGACCTTAAGCCTAGCTGGCACTAGACCATTGACGAGATAGTACTACAACTAATTTATTTGCATTACAAGCACTACTACCGCCATCTATCACGTCTCACACACGAACGAAGCATCGCAGCGACATCTACCTACGCACGACAACACCTAGCAGGTCAGATGGTCCTCTCTTTATAATGGGTGGTTCAAGATATTTACAGTGAAATCGGATCACGACCACAGAACATATATACCCGCGGGATCAGGACCAGCAATGAAAGCTAACTTTTTTATTACAACCCTTATACGACCTAAATGTGAGGACGAGTTACTTAGGTACTACATGACTGTGTTAGATAGTAATTATAATCAAAAAAACCGGTCAAATGCGTGTCGAGCCACGCGCAGTGTAGGGTTCCGTAGTTTTTATAACAGCCAAGTGCGGGTCGTATTCGCTGACTGATATATTCGTACCATGCTCTAACTAAAAGCCAAACATCTGTTTTTTTTTTATAAAACATATTTAGGAATGAAACAGAGCGATACAACTGACGCTTAGCGCCATCGATCGACATTTCTATGGACTTGTTCGAAATTTTCGAGTCAAATACAATTGGTCGACTATTACTCGTAAACTTGTAAAGCCCACTTAAGTGTGATAGTTTTCCTTTAAACTTCGTTATATATAGGTACTATTGCCGTGACATTTGTATTTCTAACTACAACCGTTTAGTCTGTAGAGGGGGGGACACCTGACCCTAACGAAAATTGGTACTTTAAAGCTTGATAAGTCACGAACGGTTTACTTAATCAAAAAACGGTATTCTTAAATCCCTAATATTTTTAAAATACCTATTCAACGATATGCCACAATATGGGAAGGACGAAAAAAAAAATATCAACCCCACTTTACATGTAGGGGAGGTAGCCTAAATAATTGTTTTTTTCTAAATTTTATTTTACCACTTTTTCAGCGTCATTAACGTGTATACTCATGCCAAATTACAACTTTCTAGTACAATTAGTTTTTGAGCTAAACCGCGGACAGACAGACGGACATGGCGAAACTATAAGGGTTCCTTTTTGACTACGGAACCCTAAAAACGGATAAAAATATTCACGGTACTCTAATCCACGTTATTGATATCTACATATGTAAAGTAGGTACAGATGACAGACTCAAAATTCGAAAAGTAGAAGGGGTAATTTGTAAGGACCCTGAGCCCAGCGTCATACTACTTTCTAACATACTTTTTCTACGTTTTACGTATCAATCGTATGGTTAATTGGTTAAAGACTAACCTGGTGTCAAAGTTTTTAAGCCGCCCATGGACCTCTGACCTGGTTCGGCTTCGGAGGACCGTTAAGTACACAGCTTAGCATATGCATAATACAAAGCGAAGCCCCAACGGAGGAGGACCGCTAAGTACCTACACAGCTTAGCACAAGCATAAAACAAAGCGAAGCCCCAACAACGCAACAAAGCTTGTTTTTTTTTTGGTTAGTCATTTACTTATATTTTTTTTTTGTAATTGTTTTGCCGCCATAAGCTTGAAACATAAAAAATTAATGCAGAGACTCATCTGCATACGAGGGTACCTACCTACTCCTCAATGGTTGACAACATGGACTCGCCATTTTATAGGTATACTCAATCAGTTTTATAATAAAACAAAACTATTCATAAGGAATTTGAAGTTTATTTTTAATAATGAATGCTGTTATTTTCAAAAATACTATCATCGGAGGTACTTGCAAGACAAACGATGTTCCCCTAAATGACAGAATACGTACGACGACCAATCAAGATAAACATACCTACCAGTTTATGCGGATTTATACGGGACATATATACAAAGTGAGGCGTGTCAGAGGTAAATGTGTTTAAATGGAATATTTTGTGTCATAAAACTGCGGAGATAATAAAGTTTCTGCTGTGCCAGCGTTTGGTTATATTTTGCCGAAAATTATATCGGAGCTTAAATATCTGATGTCAAAGTTGTGTTGTTGTTTGTTGATTACCTACTGTTGTTTGTACATATTTTATCAAAAACCGGCCAAGTGCGAGTCGGACTCGCGCACGAAGGGTTCCGTACCATTACTTAGAAAAACGAAAAAAAAAATTATGTATAGGAGCCCCGCTTAAATATTATTTTATTACTGTTTTTATTATTTGTTGTTATAGCGTCAACAGAAATACATAATCTGTAGAAATTTCAACTGGCTAACTATCACGGTTCATGAGATACAGCCTGGTGACAGACGGACGGACGGATGGACGGACGGACGGACAGCGAAGTCTCAGTAATAGGGTCCCGTTTGACCCATTGGGTACGGAACCCTAAAAATGAACTCTTTCCTATCGTTTGCCGTATGTCATTACCAGAATTTAATCCTTAGCAGCGACACTATCGAATGGTGTAATATTACAGCGCGTGTTTTTTTTTCAAAATCAACGGTTGCGATTCCTGGCTAGGAATAAAGATTTTTCACAAAACCAATGATGCAGGTCTAGTTTTTATCAAAATCGGGCTCGAGACTCCTTTGAGTTTTTTTTAGCTATTGCTCAGTTTCTGATTTGGCCTTCCACCCACTGGAAAAAATCAGCATGTAGGTATATCTCGACTCCGATGCATTTTAGAAATAATTGTGCATAGAAGAAAATGAATGTCTTATTGTATTCTTCATATTGAAATATTTTACATTAGTGGCCGCAGACTTAAAAAAATCATGCCAGTTTTACCCAAACCCCTTTGTACTTACCATATACAATATTACAGGACGTCATATAAGTACTAATTATCTGCTAAACTGAAAAGAATAAATTCGACATTTTCCCGCTGCGACTATTCACACTGTTTTGACGCACTGCCGTCACATTACGACAATGTTACGATGCTTGTCGTACGAAATTCAAGTGTCATTGCCGGTCGCTGAATAATTTGATAAATGCGGACACCCTCGTTAGGTACTCGTAGAATATTTGAAATTTCTTTACGATATGAACACATAAAATTCGCTTGTCGCAGTGGCGGCCATAGACATATATGTGTAAGGACTTGTACAAATAACTGCAATGCGCCGTCGCATCTTAAAAATCTACGAGCTCCCACGACGCATCGCAAGAAGCTTGCGATGATTGATTGAATTGATTCGCATCGCAGGAATGCTCCTGCGATGTAAAGTCTATTTTTTTGATCCATGTCACGACCTAGTTTACAAAATACGTTTAGTGCGGTTGAGTCTCGAAGGAAATGGTCGCGGTTTTCTGCATTGCGAATTCGCATCGCGCCGATTCGCAGTTTTGTGTAAACCCTATCTGAGTTTGTTTTCACGAAATCGCCGTCGTGTCGCTGTACCAGTGCGGCCCCGGCCTTACAGCTCCTGAAATGTACACCTAGGATTTTTCGTTGTATTTTTGGAAATTCACAGAAAACTTCAGACGTCTGCGATGCTTTTTCAGCGAGATATTGGCGATAAGTAATGTTTTTGTCACTGTATGGCCGCGCCATTGAAAACTAAAAGACCATGGTTTTAGTCTCACAGCTCCTAAAATAAAAACCTAGGATTTTTTATGTTATTTACCTAAATTTCAGGTCTCTGCAACGCGTAGTTTTAAAGACCTCCGTGGCTGCACGGTTCTCTGCGTTTCAATGGCGCGGCCACGTTCAAACCCTTATAACTTTTTAACCATAACTTTGGACAAAATTATGGGTTTGGGAATCAACTTCTACGAATTATTACAAAATACTCAAAATAGTTCTTATTTAAAAAAAATGCCTCTTCCGTGTGGTCTAAACGCACACAATTACTTTGGGGATAAACATAAATCACTTCTCTGTGTTATGTTATGTAATACAAACTTGGATCTGATAAGATGCTATTGTGTGGCTATTTTAGCCATAAGGCTAATCCAAACATTCGAGATATCTTATTTCAGCAAAATCGCCATTGTAAAGATTTATTCGGCAAATCAAAAGTAGGTACCTATTCTCATATATTGAAAAGACAGATTTGTCTGATTCAGAACTGTCTGTATGTACAAAGATAGCCTTCGTAAGTATTAGTCCTTTACATAGTAGGATTGTAATCGTAGGATTTGAAATAAAACAATTTTTTATTTTTATTCTTATTAATTCCAGAAATTACTACACAATGGAAACCTTAGGAAACCTTCGCATCTGGACGCTGCGTTGACGTGTATCATAAAGAGCACACTGTAGCGAAACTAGCGCGAGATGCATGACGCGACTGCGTTAGACCATTTGGGTAGTTGACACCATTTACAAATCATTCCTAAACACAACTTCTCCAAAAAATACACTTTATTTTAGGCCTGAAATCCCGATTAATTTGCAATTAACAGTATAATTTTATTTTGACTTGCTTTCAAATCAGTAAATAGTTGTCAGCGAGTTGTGTCGTCGTTTTTTTACAGCTCTATCAGTATATCAATAGGGAAGGCAACAGAACTGTAAACCTAATGGCGCGAGCATACCTTGCACCAAACATTGCATTGTTATTATATGAAAATCTTTCGATGTAATTTTATATTTCAAAATAGTTTGACCTCATTCGTCAGATTGGGACTGAGCTATGGACACGCCATCTAGAATCAGCTTTGACCATCCTTCGCCATTGATTAGTGGTGTCAATTACCCTATTGTTTTTAAGCAGCCCACGAATCGCACAAGATACACCACCACACAATACAAGTTTCATAACACTATCGGCGCGAGTGAAGTTTGTCCCGCATCACGCGCGGGCTTCGCTTCAGTTTAAAAGCATCAATTCCAGAGTTTAAAAGCGTTCTACGTAGTTAGTTTACCCCGTCTACATTAGTGTCAAAATCAAATGATCTTTAGGGTCGTAGCAATACGCTGCTTTTAATTTGCTATCACTGAGTCTGTCAAAACTAGTGATCTTCTCAATCATGACGATTTCTAATGTTCAAACAGTGGTGAGTACTCCAAAATTCGTATCACACCAAAATTATCTATAAAAGTCACACCGTCGGTATACTTTTGTTAGGCTGTCATAACCGAGGCGAAATAGATATACGAAACCGAGCCCATTGCTCTACTTCTCTCAATAGTGATCGTAGCTAGATTAGGTTAGATTAGCTGGGCTTTTCCCGCACGTAGAATCTTCATGGGGCCATTAGTAGTCCTATCTAAACTAGGATTTTTTTTTAAACCGTATGTACACGGATTCAACACCGACATAGAACAAAAATGTCAGTTTCAAATATGTAACAAGTTTTCGAGAAAAGCACTTACTTTGTACAGAATATGTATTTATAATGTTTTACTTTCTTGGATTATTAAGTATGTCACAATTTAAAGTAACGTAATTTCAACATTTTTGTAATTCAAACTATTATTTGCAAACACTTGGTGTGGACGTGATAACCAGACACAAATATTCTCTTTCAGCGGTTTTTCTTAATGATTGTAAAAAATTCTGATCACCCCTTTAGAAAGAGATAACAGCCTCGGTTATAGAAATCTCTCTCTACCCGTTTTTCTGGTATGAGTGCAGAGTCCAGTTTGTATAATACATCCATGATCGTAATAACAAAATGATTGATAGATTGTAACTGTCAGAGGTGAGAGCAGTTTCAGATTAGCGTGAAGCGCTTGTAAGCACGCATGAAGCAGTTTTGCTACTGACTGAACCACCGGTTCAACCGTACACGCCGGAATAAGCACGTGGACGCGAAATTGGTTTATTAAACACCAGATGTGGCACGCGTGTAAACGCGTAAGAAATAACGCTAGTCTGAAACCGTCCTCAAATAACTCGAAAGAACTATACTTAGCGTAGGCCTTTGACGAACACCCACGTCAGATGCGAAGGGAGCGTAACGGTCTTCTTATTAATGTATTTCATAGGTAAATATTATATTGATTACTTCATAACATGAATCTCATCTACACAATTTTCGTATTGGATATAAATAAAAGGATCTCTATTGCAATGTTCAATTAGAACAAATAATTAAACGACCGTTCACACAGCGATGTCTAGTACAAGTTTCATCATTCAATTGTCATATGTTTGACGGAACATCAGTTGAGGACGGCTCGACATCCGTCTGTTCTGCGTCGGTTTAAAGTCTATGATGCATTAAACTGTTAGTAGTTTTATGCTCAAAAGTTTACAATGGGGTGACGTCTTCACGTGCTAGAGAATCGCGGTTATAGTTTCGTCATAGCATTATAATCAATAGAAAAATTAATCTCGGCCTTATCATCCCTTGGTACAGTCACGTATTATAAAAATCATTACAGTAAAGAAAATTAGTTTTGACAAGTGCTGTGTATACATATGATATGTATACACAGCACTTTTCAAAACTAATTTTCTTTTCTGTAATGATTTTAATTACATGTTGTCACGAATATAGTATTTTGGGTCTCGATACTATTATGAAATAGGTTTTACCTCAAAGTTACAATCGCCATTTCACGATGAAATCGCTTCTGAATTTTGTGTGTATACAAATTGGTGCTCGTGACTATACACAGTGACTATCACTGCGATTCTCTTGCCTGTAGAAGACGGCTCCTAGAATACGGTACTGACTATCGCCGTGTAAACGGGGCCTTACGCCAATAAGCGAGTCCTGCTACAGAAAGGCGTACCGAACTTGAATTAGTATTCGGTGCCACTACATAAATAATGAAATACAATTATTATTATTAGTAGAGACCGGATTATATGCCAATACATATTTGCATATGCAATTTTAATTTTAAAAAAAACACACATATATGGCTATTTCTAGAAGATAATGCATATTTTAGCTATGATGGGCTAATTTATGCATTTATGGGGAGGATTTATTTTCTTCATTTTAACTGTACCAACTGTAAAATATGCCAAAGGTAATAGTTGCAAAAAAAAGACCTTCTTTGAAATAGTTCCGTTTTCAAATTTAAAATAGATTTAAATAAATTAAAGACTCAATCATAGTCCTGATAATTTGGAACTTAACTCTATTAAACTTTCTGGAACATACATTCATTCATATTCCGGCGACTTTATGTTGCATATAATCCAACCTCAAATTATTAGCTATTCTTAACTCAGAGTTTTAGATATTTCATGACAGGAATTATTTTCAGAATGAATATGGGATAAAACGTCGACAATATTGATTATTATTACCAGATTAAACACAGATTTAAGTACCTAAAACACATAAGTTCTTATTATAACAATAAACACCGATTTAAACTGTTGATATCTATGGATATGGGTAATTGTTCCAGAACAATATGGTGCAGCAGCCTCAATTTCGGCCATTATGGCCAATCTCAGCGGGGACTGGCCATCTCATTACATCGCCCTAGCATTTTCCCGATTGTGTTTTGGCCGACATCCAGTAAAACCAGATACCAGCAGAATACCAGTATTTTACATTGAGTCAGTTGTACCTCCACAACCCGTGGTAAGACTGGTTGTCGAGACTTCCGGGCCAGTTACTACATGTAACGACTGTCAAAGATCTAAAAATGACAGCCGGGTCCAACAGGAAACTTGGCCTGTACTGGATGGTAACCCATCCGCGGACCGACCCTGGCGAACGCTGCTTAACCTTGAACATCAACTCGTGCGGCTGTTATCATTTAGCCACGAGCTCCTCTTCGAAACGAGATATAATTTGCACAAATATCCAGAACAATCACTGCCACAAAATACTAAGTGTAAACATTAATTTTTGTTGAGTAATATTATTATGAGATAAACACAGAATCTATGGTATCTTAACCTATCAGTCAAGCCAAACGAGGCGTTGCCGGTGCGGAACTACGCGTCGTTTCCATGCACCTTGTAGCAAGTCGTTCAGATTTATACGTAGAACGACGCAGCGCCGGCGCTTAGCGTCGCAACGTACTGACAACGCATCGTGGGGCTTAACTGTTTGTTACACAGACTTGATATTTGACTAACATCAGAATTTCAGTTAGCCAGCGATCAATAGAGCGTAGTACACTCGATCTTATCAACTAATTGTGTTCGAAACACAACGCTACGCTGCAAAAAATAATGTGAGCAGCATCAACTAGTTTTGTCTTGGTTATCGAACTCAAATGGGCTTAACAAAATTGTCGTACACTACACGTAACTGTGGGCTAAATTAATACAAAACTGGTGTTCTGGTACATTGAGGCGGAATGACAGCAGGTCATGGAGGATATAATGCGAAGAACTGAATACGTTCTTACAAAACTGAAAGAGGGTTGCGCGAGGAGTGTGAGGAGTGAAGGGAGGTGTTAGCCCAGGAGTGGGACAAAATAACTTTAGAATGAATATTGAATCCAGATTGCATTATTGAAACATTTAGATCTATGGCCTAGTACTCTAATATGGTTATGATGATATTATATGAAAAACCCAGATAATCTGAAAAAAATATTATGGATTAAGACTATGGAATATAATTAGTAAGTTACTATCTGTAGACAATTATGTTTAATGGGTATTATATCATAATAACCCCGGAGATTATCTGTACTTATACATTTACTGGATTAATTATATATGGGTAATTATTATTATTATAATAAACACTGAATAGCTTTAGACACCAGAAATAATAGATTAACGAATAAATAGATATTATGTAAATGAAATCCAGTTATAGTCTACTTGTGCAAAACTCAGAAAGTCGCAGCAAAAACAAAAAGAGACATTGAAGATTGGCCCTTCCAAAAAATCGAATTTTAACACAAATCTGTTGATAGAAACTGTGTATTTTTTCAGAGCAAACACCAAGAAATTTTACGATATTATTGTATACTGATTTAAAAAAAAGTTTTTTTTTACGAAAAAGATTGAACCAATTTTGAAGACAAGGATGTGGAAGTATTTATTGCCTCGATAAATTTTGCGATTTAGCCTCTTTTGCCTAGGAAGGAGTGTTGAAACTGAACTCGGATACGCATAACGCGCCAAAGACCTCTTTTCAACGCCGAATTTACCCAACAAGAGCAAATTTGATGAACTTCGAAAAAATACGAAGTTATAAGGCATATAACAAATAACTTTTAACAAAAAAAACTTGTAACCTGCGCGAATATTTGGACGGGCTGTCAAATTTACTAGACTGGACCCCTGATAAATATGTCAATAAAATAGTATAAATATATCATAAATATGAATATGTATCAAGAAAATTAGAATATGAAAATTAAAAGTAGGCATAATGGGTTAAATCTGCATCAAATATCAATAGCCCTTCGGGTGTTACAAGTATGGCCCCTCCATGACCAGTGGTAATTTTAGCTGTGAATGGGATACTCACACACACACGGGTATCGCCCTGGGTAGCTCTCATTTAAAAGCATCATTGATATCAGACAATAACAAACTCATCATCATTAGAATAATACCTATAATATCCGGAAAACTATTAATTATATACATCTTTAACATGGATTAAAGTGAGATATGACATGTTTAGCATTGATTGAAGCAGGATGCAACTATGGGTTTGACAAAGGTAGGTAGCTGGAGGAGGTACCTTATTCGAAGATCCGCCAATTGCGGCCAAGAAATTTTAGGAATACGATTTGGTGCGTGTTTTCAACTGTTGTAATGGCAATATAGTTCGACTTAATCCAAAAATGGATTTGGTTTGGCTCTTAGAATATGGGTGTGGGGAAACCTATGGCTTATTGATCATTACTCAAGTATATGATAACTCGCTTACTTAGGCGATTATTACATTCCTAACAATTTACCGTCACTACTTTATCATAATGATTACTTTATTCGTTAAAATTATGTTAGACTACTACATTAGAGTGCTAACATTCCGAAAAAAACAATTCTCCTTGTGTATTGAATTTTACAGTAGAGACCCGATCATCCGAACGAATTGTTGACTTAGATCATCTTCCAAGAAATTAAATAAATTTACGTACAAAATAATAAATACCTCTTCTCCCTTTCATTACTACTATTTCTAGTGATTGCCGCGGCGTAGATTTGAGGCGTGAAAGTAATTGTATCTGCCAGTATTTATTTGAAAGATTTGAGCCGAGTTTTTGATTGTTTTACTCCTTTTAAACTTAATTGTAATATTTGGACTTAAAAATCGTATTCAACCATCCGGAGTCACAAATCCCGTGAACCGAAGCCCGGATAGTTGGGTTTCTACTGTACAATATTTAGTTTTCCTATTATCTGAATGAATATATTATATTAAACATTGAGAGACCAATAGAAACTATGAGCCCTAACTGCAAGCTGTAATAGAACACCGTAAACAATAAAGCGAAGCTACTACTGCGGAGCCGAATATAATGGCTTACAATATGATTCATTCCTCTTCCTTCGGCGGCCCGTTAGCGTTCTCCTGCGGCTGCGGTACGCTGCTTGTCCTGAAATTATATAAAACATTCCTGAAATCATCTCTTAAAGTAATGAAGTATGTATTAAGAATATTGACTTTGGACATCCACGTTAAATAAATATAGCAATATTTCACACGATCCAATCAAATTGAAGCAATGTACTGCACGACCAAATGAAAAGTATGTATTTTGACTGAACGACGTCACAATGAAGAGTAAAGCCGACATTTGAGATTCACTTCTTTTTTCAATTTTGTAAGTTCGATGCAAGTTGAAAACTAGAAATGAAACATGTAGTTCTGGCATCGGTATTCTTTGCATCCTTTCTTCTTTTTTTAATACACTACTGATCAATTGGATGCCCAGATAGGCCACGTTTAATTTGCTGGAGTGTACAAAGTATCCCTAAGCTTGTACTTAAGAAGACATAAAAATGTCACTAGTGGTTCATAGATACGACTTTGATGACGTTCCATAGAAAATACCTCTTTAATTATATATCCTCTATGCTATTATGACTGCTTTTTCAACTAGTAAACTAGCAGTAAAACTTGTTTTTTTCGTTGTCGGGCTTTTACTTTTATAATTTCGGTTGTAATTCAAAACTTGAATTTCCTTATTATTTTCATACAGAACACAAAGCCTGGCGCCTGTAATCAGAAGCGTACCTACACAGCCACATTAAGCCAGTTATATGTACGTCCAAAGTAATAAAGAACGAGCCTATTGCCATTATCCGGGGGAATCCAGACATCATAGCTGCTGCAGAGAAATTCCTGATGGAAATACTCAATAACACTGCTCGACATGGGAATTGAACCTCATGCGCAGTTGCTGACGTCCTTTTATACAGTTCTGATAAATAAAAGGTGTAAACAGGCCCTTCATGAAGCCGTTAACCAAGCATTCTGTACATCAAACTTAGTAAATCTAAGCAAAAAAAAACATTTTGTGTGAAAATCACGTTTTACGGTAGAACTCAATGTTACGTATTCAAAACAATGTGCTGATGGTTGCATTGCATAGTACGGTGGTCGGAAAGGTATTTAAAGTAAAATTATAACAATAAAAACATATTTTTCAAAAAAAAAACTTGTGAAAATTTTGGAACTTTGACCTTCAATATCTCTGTGAGTAGAAGATTCCCAGGTGTTTCGGCTTTGCGTAGGGTCTATTTACACTCTTTATTTCGTTTAGAACATACCTGTTCATGTTGATGAAGCGTGCTGCCGACGTATACCGCGTGGGGTCGTAGTCAGTGGAGTTAGCAGCCCGCTCGCGCACATAGTTCCGCATATACTCGCGGAACGCCATGCGCATGGGAGCGTTGTCCTGTGTCTGCGGTGGTACCGCGGCTGGCCGTTCATTTGCAGCCTCACGCAAGCTCTCTGTGAAACGCAATACAAAGGTTAGCTAGTAAAATTTAAAAATAACTTGTCTAAACGTCATGAACATTAATTTTCTTCGAGTGCTCGGGTACAAACCGAACTCATTTAGCTTTTAAAATATTCATTCCATATTCATTATTTACACAAAATGCAAAAAAAAAACTCTCCAATAAAGAGTGTAACTTTGAGAAAAAACTAATTTCAGCATAGTATGGCTTTCACAGTACTATATTTGTAAAAACAACAAAAATACAACGACACCGAGAAAATCACTTCAGTCTGTAAATGTTTACATTTAGTCGTATTGGCATCGCTGCTTGTGAAATAAGTTGTAAATCATTTATAATTATGTCCGGTAAGTTACTTTGTAACTTAGAAAAACCATGACTAAAGATTCGAAAAAGATTCACCACTTCAATTTCATACTTTTAATATCAAATTACGTGATCAACTTCACACTAACACTATTAATTCTGCGGTCTAGTAAACAAGTTCCGGCATTAACAAACAAAGCAACAATTTGATAAATGTGTATATTAAGTTACGCACCGTCCATAAATCCATTTAGCGTAGTCGGTGGTCGAGTCTGGCGCAGACACCGGCGCTTGCGCGATGGCATTCCGGAGATATACGCATCGCTGTAGGGTTCCTGCGGCTCGTCGCGCTGATTCTGTTGATCACGAGTGAATACTGGCACCCACTCTTCTCCCCAGTGCTGCAAAATCATCAGCGGAGGTACCTGCATAGCGCCCAGTACAACCAAACATTAAGCAGTGCATGTGCAACGCGAACTAATACAAATGTGCCAATATTTCCGCCACTATTGCGCCAACTATTATACTATTCAACTTTCACGTTTCATCACTAAACGATTACGTCAACATGATATAACAGCTCCTAGTTCTTCCGACTTGAAGTAGGTGCTATTTATTCGGAAATATTTAAATGCCGTTGTAATTTAAAATTCTAATTTGGTGATTTGAACGTACGTTACTAAAAGAGCTACTTTCAGTTATGTGTGTTTTATTTGAGTAGGGTTTCACTTTTGTTGAAGTCATCATCTGCCTAGCCTTTTCCTAACTACCTTGGGGTTGGCTTTCAGTCTTACTGGATTCAACTGAATACCAGTATATACATGGAGCGCCTGCCTATCTGACCTCCACAACCCAGTTAGTACTGGGTAATACGATACCCCTTGACTTTCAAGCCACTAACTGTAACGACTGACAAACATCTATAAATGACAACCAGGATCAAAGGCTTAATGTGCTTTTTGAGGCACGGAAGAATATAATGGGTAGTCACCATCCACGGACCAACCTAGGATCTGAAGATCAACCCTGTTATTGTTTAGCTACGAGTTGTGAGGTTTTGTTAAAGTATTGTGTTATTATAATTGGTTAGACTTACGAATCGAATGTTTTGATCACTCGTGTTGCGCGTGGGAGTTGCAGGTTCACTCCTTTCTTTAGGAGTCCTATATAAATAAAAAAAATCATAAGTATGTCCAACAAAGCAGGGTTTGCTACTAACTACATGTGAACTTATCATATAAAGTCACCCCAGCGGAGAACTCACTTTTAATCAGCCAATAGTTTAGTAGGATTTTGAAGAAGGAGATTATGGCCTATTTTGATGTTTGAAGTAAACACATTTAATATAGCTAATATTAATGTTGCAGTAATGGAATTAGGTGAAATTGGGTGTAAAGGTGAACTATGAACGATTTATGAAAAATAAAGTAAAATTCCTGATTGAAAACCCCAATAACATTTAGTTATCGGGGTTGGTAACTGAAAAATTCCTGATTGAAAATCAGGAATCAGGGATTTTTCAGTTGCTCACGAAGTCTTGATTCGCGCCACTGATGGCAATAGGCTCAGCCCCTTTTACATAGGACTCAGACATAACTAGCAAAATGTGGATGTACTACCACTTGACCACTGCCTAAACTCGGGATTATATAATGAATGGTCAGCTCAAGCCGTCAAAGCGTGTATAGAAAATAACTAGCGAATGCGAAAAAGGAGAAAAACCAACATCAAGGCCTTTCGAGATTTAGTATAGAAACAGGGCATTCTGCCCAAAGAGAAATTACCTACTAAGTAATCGGCCGATTTAAAATCTTTGGTCCGAGGGGTACCTTAGAACTCACATAACACGACTCGGCGACGTAACTGGCGACTGTGGAGCCGTATTGGAGGTCATGGTGTGAGGGGCGCGGGTGGGGGTGGCGCCGGTGGCCACTGATGTAGTGGCCTGGGTCGTGGCCGGGGCGGGGGCCGTCTGGGCGCCCTCTTCCGGAGTCGGAGCGGTATTAGTCTGAGAGCTCTCATTTTCAACATCAGGATTAGTCGGCGCTGATTTGTCTGCGGGCTCTTCTGGAGCAGGTGGAGCTGGCGGCGACACCTCCATCGGAATCGGCTCCTCCTCATCCTCAAGTGGATCCTAAAAAAACAGTTGAATGAACCAATTCCATTTAAAATTCACATATCCAATTACAAATAGCATACCGTTGGCATGGATACACCCGGCCGCCGATGCAGATGCTGCTGAATGTGGGCGCAATGCGAACCCAAAGTGTTGATAATAGCGTTCAAATTTTCGTTGGCAAGAACCAATACCACTCCCTGAATGGATTCATCGAAGTAACGGATCCTGATATCCTATAAAAACGACGAAGTCATGAAAAACAGAACAATAGATTTTTATATAAAATTTTAATAGAAACAATATTGTTTTACTCTTTTCCTTGTTAACGATTTCTACTCAGTATCAAAAACTACTTTATCGAAGCAAACTCTTTCTTACCAAGAAAGTCCTGTATAGCTGCCTCAAGCCATCGAGGCCTTCAACGCACAAGTGCGAGATCAGCGTGCAGAAATCAGTATAGAGCCGTGAGAATATGGCGTAGAATCGTGCGGCATACATGTCTCCCATGGACTCCGACATGACGGCACCGATAAGCGCGGGCAAGCGGGCGCGGAACAGTGAGCGGATCGAGCAGTAGGGGTCGAACTCATCACGTAGTGGAGTAATGTTATCCTGTACAGATTAATTTTGGTCAGCAAGTATTAGAAAAAAGAAAACTGGTCTTTAACTGGCAATTAGTGTGCACGTTCATGAGACGATTATGCCGTTGCAGAGACTTCAGGAAAAATCTCTGTGGCAAACGGACCAACAAGGGAGATTTAAAGGCTCCGGTTTTAATTTGAGGTTACCTTGAATAAAATTGTATCGTTTGCGAAAATATTATATACCATTTTGGTTGGGAAATACAAGCTCGTTTTTGTTTAGTTCTTAGTTCATATTTAAGTGAAAAACAACGACGAATGAAAATGTAAAAAAATTACATATAAACTAAATCAAATCTCTAAAACGGGAAAGCACACACATACTCGTAAAACTATTTCACCTCTAAAAAGTCATTACAAACATACCATCTCATTAATAAAATCGCTGAACTCGTTGACGAAGAAATCAGTGACGCCCAGAATGGAGTTCTCAGTATTCTCGGCATTGGCGCGAGTCGTCAGGTTCTGTATATAGTTGCGCAGTAGTACGCGTAGCTGAGTAAACTCGTGGGGGATAAGCACAGGTTCCCCGTTCATCGACTGCAGTGGTTCTGGCATGAACAAGTGCCGGGCCTGTGGAAAATGTTTAATTGTTCACTGCTGCTTTGGGATAGCGCTATTATTGCTTGAGGTGTACGTGCAGATAATGTACTGAAGCTTCTGCTAGTGTCTGGTGACCGTGTCTGTCCGCCATTTTTTTAAGTTATCTATCTTATATGTCCCACTGCAGGGCGAGGGCTTCTTTTCTCATGCTGGGTCTACCACGTTTCCGGTTTCTTTTGTTTAGAACCCTCTGTAGCCACTTTGGCCCTACTTTTCTGACTTTATTATTATTATTTTAAGTGACTTTATTTAGATTTTATCAGATTTAAGTAGTAGTCCAATTTGGGCGCGGGGGATAGCAAAAGACTCTACAAAGTAGCGGAGGGTGAGCGTTTGGGGGACTGTTTATTGTAAACTTTGAATAAATGGTTTTTTATTTTAATATTGTCTCCTATTACATTGGGCTTGGACATTATTGGCGAAATGTGGGTAGCTAAAGCTACGGGTCTGCCAAAAATTTTCATAAGAATCGGCTTGATGTTATGTTAAATATTTTCTTTCCCCGCTTTATCCCTATCGGGTTAGTAATGATGATTAGTCTCTGAAGGAGTAGTGTCGATATATTCCGGGTTAACCAACCCGCATTGGGCCCGCGTGGTGGATTAC
The DNA here is from genome assembly GCA_949152445.1 of Cerastis rubricosa. NCBI lineage: Eukaryota > Metazoa > Arthropoda > Insecta > Lepidoptera > Noctuidae > Cerastis > Cerastis rubricosa. Next base: position 14,984,677 of record OX424523.1, on the reverse strand, counting down.
AGCCCACTCACTCTCATTGAGGAGGAGGCCTGTGTCCCAGCAGTGGGAACAATATAGGCTGATGATGATTCTGGTTGAGCTACACTGATGGGCCCCATAACGCTAATAGCAGCGTCAGTGGTGTGGTGATCTAGTTTTAAAACATAGGTATTTTTGACGCGTAGAAATGTTTATTTTTTAACTTATTTACAGAAATAAATATAATTTTCAATTATACTTACAACAGTCAGCAAGAAAGCGCTGAACCAAGACTCCTGCGATGGGGCGCTGCTGAGCAGGCGCACAATAATAGTCATGTGCTCCTGGAAATAAAAACATACATCACCGGAAATTCCGTGTGAACGAACTACTTTATACTGAACATCAGTACCAGAACAAAAGAGTTCAGAGACATTGTTCATTACAAATTATTTCGCAAGTTCACTTCACTGTTTTAGTGCTCAACTGTTGTTGAATGTTAGCATACAACACACCTTTCTTATAGTGATACAAGGAACTTTTGGTTTTCCATTGACGTTGACAGAGCTGACTATATTTAAACATTTGTAAAATTTATTTGTGAAAGGTATTGAAAAAACTAGATGAAAAAGTTACGTACTACAAATAAACGCCCAGTTTTTGAGGTAACGCTGTAAAAAGATCTTTTGGGTCTTGCGTCTGATTCATTGAGTCATATGTTTTCTGGTGGCTTACCATGACCTAAAGAGATGGAGCTAGATGTCCCGTATAGCTCCGTCTGTTTCCCACACCGAAGTGACTTTTAAGTAATACTTCTAGGTAGTAAGGGCCCCGTTTATTTAATTGTACTCACGTCATTGATGTGGTGATTGCGATGCATCAGAAACTCGATGTGTTGAGCGGAAACTCGTTCGGCGCGGGCGCGCTCTTGGTTAGCAACCGCTTGCTGCTGTAGCTCCCTATCAAACGATTATTAATGATTAGTTCCTCGACAAGTAAATTTAGAGTTACCTGGTTGTGGAATAAAGCAGTTATGTCTCGAAATTTGTTCTGTAGAACGATATTCTTTGACAACTGTCAAAAATTACGAAAGGGAGTTTGTTTGAATACATACTACACATTTAATTGAAACTCTAAAAGACTCAATCGATGTTGATGAATTATTAAAAAAACATTTTTTAATACACTGACTAGGCGAGTCAATTAGGTTTTTCTAATACATTGACTGGGCGAGTCAATACCCGAGGGTAAGCAAATGATCGCGGTGCTTTAGTATGTAATTACGATGTTACCTGCGGCGTTGCAGACGACGGCGGGCATGCTGGCTGTCGCACTGCAAGAATCTGTCGTAGATCAAGTTGGCCAGAGACACTGTCTGGGCGCGGGTCGTGGTAGTGGCTCGACGTAAGTGCAGGCTCGCTGCAGACAAACAAACATGTTACATTACAATCCAGAAAGAGCTCCCATGATAAATGATGTTACATTATCAGCCTATGATGTCCTCACTGCTTGCAGGCCGGCCTCCTCTCTGGAACGTGGAACGTGGGGTTAGTTCGAGTTGCTAGAGCATCAACATTTCAGCCGAAAGATGTCCACTGGTGAACATAGGCCTCATCCAAGTGTCGCCATTGACAGGTCCCTTGCGACTCGCATCCAGCGAATCCCCGCAACCTTCACCAGGTCATTGGTCCGCCTAGTGGGACACCTTCCAACGCAACGTCTTCCGGTTTGCGGTCGCCACTCCAGAACTTTTCGGCCTCATCGGCCATCCGTTCTGCGAGCAATGTGCCCTGCCCACTGCCACTTAAGATTGGCAATTCTTCGGGCTACGTCGGTAACCTGGTTCTCTTGCGGATGTTCTCATTTCTGATTTGATCACGCAAGAAAACACCGAGTATAGCCCTCTCCATTGCGCTTTGGGTGACTTTAAGCCTTATATGGGGCTATGAGGCCCATTGTGAGCGACCACGTTTCGGTCCCGTAAGTAATCACTGGCAACACAGACTGTTCATTGACTTTCGTCTTGAGACACTGCGGTATGTTGGACGAGAAAATACCACGCAACATGCCCAACGCTGCCCAGCCGAGTCGGATTCGACGATTGACCTCTTTCTCGAAGTTATACCTACCCAACTGAACCGTTTGTCCCAGGTAGACATATTCGTCTACAACTTCGAGTGTAGAGTCTCCGATCTTCTAGGAGTGGGTGTTACATGGGCATTCAACATGACTTTGGTTTTGTCCATGTTCATTTTAAGACCCAATATTTAGGAAGCTCTACTGAGGTCATCGAGCATTGTACTGAGGTCCTCCATGGTCTCAGCCACGACCACTATATCGTCGGCAAACCGAAGGTGAGAGATGTACTCGCCATTGACGTTGATGCCTAGCCCTCTCCAGTCCAGAACTTTGCAAGATATATTGCAGTGCAGCAGTGAACATTTTCGGAGATATGACGTCTCCCTGTCTCACACCTCGCTGCAGAAGGATAGGTTCTGAGGTCTGGTCGTGAAGTCGGACTGACATGGTGGCGTTTTTGTACAAAAAACTTCAACACCTCGATGCTAGATATCAGAATGTATTCAAATGTTTAAAACATTGTTAGTTTGCCCTGAATGAATGTGGAAAATTAATAGCAGTTATGTCCCACGCACTATAATCTGTTCGTTAGTAGAATATTCAGAAATAAATGTGAAGCACTTAACAAGCCTCATAACTAAAGACTGTCTGTCCCACAGGCTACTAGAATCAATTAAATTTTTCTTTTTAAATTTGTCGTTCAAACGTAAGGTACGTAAAGTTAAAGTTTAATGGTTTGGCTTTGACAATACAACTCAAACTTCGACTTACGTTGAGCATTCTGTGTGTTGGATTCCGTGGCTGTGGCACCTGGCTGGCCTGTAGCGGCGGCACGGGTAGTGGTGTGGCGAGCCAGTACGGCCTGAGCGGCGGCGGCGTGAGCGGCCTGTTCCACGAGCTGGTGAGGGTGCGGGGCCCACACTGGGTTCTGGATACCCACAATAGGGATAATCGGATTCTGCACAGTATGAACAACTGGCGCCCCAGTTCCACCCTGCTGGGTGGGAATGTGCAGGGTGACCCCTTCTACTCCAGGCACCATTCCCTGACGAACTATTGACTGCACGATGTTTTGGAGCAACTCAGCGTTCGGTGGCCCGCCCCACGGGATCGGGGACAGGTATACTGAGGAGAGGCGATTTTCATGTTATACTAACGCAACAAGAAAAGGCGTGGATTTGAAAAAAAAATGCCATTAGAGGAATTGTGTTTGATATTCATTTTTAAGTAAAAAATGAGTGCAAGTAAATAATAAAGTAAGTAAGGGTCCGTTCACACAGACCGGCTCGGAGAGGAGAACAAGCTTTTTTTATCACGTTTAAAACTAGAGTTTTGATTCATTGTAATAAGGTTTATTTTTACATGTCACTTCTTTTATTATTGAGAATGCTTGAGAGCAAAGCTTTTAGTGAGAACTTAGTGTGTAATAATAAGAGGAGCCGACCGGCTGATTCTGATGACGTAATCTTCGGGGCTCGCGCGGCCATCCGGCTGTAACTGCGTGCTCTTTCACACTCGCGAGGCCGACCGGCTTCGATTGCGACCTCTTTCGCTCCGCCGACAGCCACTGGAGGTATACAGCCCTTGTAGAACACTCGCTCGGCTCCAAGTGTATCCGCTCAAAAACAGAGCTCTTGGAGCCGGTCTCTGTGAAACGGCTGTCGGCTCCGGCCAATTCCAAGCGTGCAACCTGGTCTGCGTGAAAAGAAGAGCGCCGGCCGATGCTCTCCGAGGCGGTCTGTGTGAACGGACCCTAAATAGTGTTTACCTTCGCCCACATTAGGGGATTCTTGCGGAGCGCCCGCAGCAGGAGCTGTAGTATTATTGCCAGCCACGATAGTCCCGAGCGCGATAGTGCCTGCGTGTTGAGGTATCTCCTCCATACTCATCACGACCTCTACTCCATTAAGACCACCAGTTTGGCTCAATCCTCTAAATAAATTCTCAAAATCTACGACAAAATACATGAAAATTAATATAATGAGTACATTACAATCGAATTTATTAAGCACCAATCTATTAACGATTTATAATTGACTAATCTAGATACCGTAATAAAGTAATGAATTTACCATATTTATATTGTTATTATTTACCTTTAGCTTAGGCTGTAATTCATTACTCTATCAAAGATTGAGCCGGTGGCATCTACTCGTAGCTAGGCGACGAGTAAACTAATTGACATTAGAGGCAGATAACATGGAGCACGGAGAGCAGGTTCCCTCTATTGAAAAGGTCTTACCGAGGAGCACTTGACGCCTGGTGGCCTGGCCGGGGGTGGCGCCCTGTCCCTGTTGGGCCTGCTCCTGAGCGTTCGCCACGGCCGCGGCGTTGGTCAAGCCGTTTAGCAGAGCATTCTCTAGGGGGAACGCGATTGGGACTCTTGTCTCTATCTCTACTTGATACGTGATGGGTTCTGGATTAATGTTTATATTGACAGTCGGGTGGAGGGTCCTACCGCCGCTCGCTCTGGTCCTGGTCGTAGGCGTGCTACCATCAGAGGCGTTAGCAGATGTCTGTGTGGACGTAGCCCTAGCGTTTCCAGCGTAAAATGTCTGCGTCGTCGACTGTGACGTCTGCGTCGGCGGTGGCGCGGCTGGCGCGGCTGGGGCGGCTGAGACGGCTGGCGCGGCTGGTGCGGCCGGTGCTGCAGGTGCTGCTGGCGTTGATGTCTCAGAAGGCGCAGTCGGAGCAGTGGGAGCAGTGGGAGCAGTGGGCGCAGATGGCGCATTCGGCGCAGTCGGAGCAGTAGGAGCAGATGGAGCTGATGTATCTGCTGGCGCTTGTTGTCCTTGCTGTTGTGGCGCGCGCCGGTTAGACTGAACCACATTGATGTGTGCCTATTAAATAACCCATATTTATATCATACTAATTAGTCATCAACAAAATGAGGTCAATTAAGGGCTTTAACAGACCGCTTTTTTAAAAGATATTGCTGTCTTGCAGGGTTTTGTAATTGCGACTGAACGCAGAGAGTCAAGAGCTGCTACAGCTTTAAAAGTTATAGTAGCATGTCTGCTAAGGCCCCGAACTGTAGAGGTACGTACCTGCATTGGGATCGGGTGGCGGACCACGCTAGCGTCTGACGTAAGTCGCGGATTGCGCTGTCCAACTTGGAAGTTAATGTCGCTGACGGCATGGTAGGCGTGCGCGAAGCTATGCATTATATCGGACACCATGTCCACAGTGCGTTGCGCGCTGATCCGCTCTTCTTCGGTATATACGGGTGGCTTTAGGATGGAAATATCATACAGAGAGAGATAATAAGGAGCTGAATACATGTTTGTGAAAATGATAAGCAAGGGTTTCTTTACACAATTTAGCGTCGTTGAATGACGTAATAACTTGGTATTGTTTCTTACGCAGTTTTTTTAACATTATAGAATACTAGTTATTCTAGTGGCCACAAGCACGACTGCTGAGCATGCTGTGTTGGGTTCGATTGACAGGTCGCGGTCGGGAAAAGCTTTATTGGGATTTTCCATGATTTTTTTTCGATAGTAGCAACGGAGTCTGGATTTGTGCCCGGTTATTGACAATAGATTCGCCCCTTTTTACATGGGACTTAAACATAACTGCGAAAATATGTGCAGAGTTTACTAATAAGTACACTTCGGCCCTTCAGGGCTTATAGGCGTGATGATATGTTAGTCAAACAATGGTGCTGTAATTTTCCAGCTAGCCATCACCTATTGAATAACTACCTATTTTTTAATCCTCTTGGATATCCAAAGCCTTCTATTTATAAATTTGGCCTACTCTATCTCACTTCAACACAAAAGCCTCCGCCAAAGGCTGGTTTGTCTAAGCTCTTTTATTCCAGTTAAAATAAGTTAAGTTGATATGCAAAAACATGAAGTACTAACCTCAGGATTATTAGCAGCTCGAAGCATCCTGACGTAATTGGCTCGGTAGGGGGCGAATTGTTCTTGTAGTGTCTCCAGTTCATCGAGCAATTGGGCAAGGTCACGTGGTCGAGAGTGGCGGGCGCGTAATGCCCGAATTGCCCTGTAGCTCCTTTCGGTGGGAGGTTGTGAGTCGTATAAATATATCAAAATATCTGTCATCATCATGCGATGTCTGATATTTTGATATTGTAGTAAGACACTGTGTTAGTAAAATGGAAATGATGTGCGTAGATCAGAATAAGTAGTACAATTTCATAACGATATCATATACAGTGTGACAAGTAAAAAAACTCATAAAAATGAACTCTTACTATGGGACGAACTAAGAAATAAGAAAACATATCTATTGTTGCATACAAAATGCATTATTAAGGGCGAAACTCACATGTTGGTCCCATGGACTGTTATTAACAATGGTGACACTGACATTGGTCGCGTTCAATTTCATTTGGTAATTTCGCCCTTACCGATGAAACTATACCAGGGATATATATTATTATAGGTAGAGTATATTTACCTTAAGTTCGAAAAAGGAAGCAATCATCATCTGCCTAGCCTTTTCCTAAACTATCTTGGGGTCGGCTTCCAGTCTAACCGGATGCAGCTGAGTACCAGTATTTTACATGAAGCGACTGCCTATCTGACCTCCACAACCCAGTAACTGGGTAATACGATACCTCTTGGTAAGACTGGATGTCAGACTTTTAGCTTCTGACTACTCGTAACGGCTGTCAAAGATCAACAAATGACAGCCGGGACCAACGGCTTAACGTGCTTTCCACGGAGGAAACTGGAAAAAGGAAGCAATATAGAGTTGATAATACCTCAACTAATATCCAGGAATCATAAACATGACAATGAAAACCCGGTATTTAAAAAAACATGAACTGGACTTTCAAGTATAGTTACTAATTATTGATTTAAAGAATCATATTCCTATTTTAAGGATTCCGTACTAACATTGTGTCAGATTCAAATGTTTTGTTTTAAATAGGTAAATTAAAACTAAGTTAGCTTTTTTACGTGGATATCAGATAAATTTTAATATATACCGTTATGGCATTTTGTGACAATGTAATGTAATGTGTACAATATAATCAGGTATAACAAGAACTTTCAAGAATTAACTTAGTATTTAAAAGCTCTTTTGTTTTTGTACGGAACTTTAAAGACAACAAAATTCTTCAATACTTATAATAATTCTGTTTCTAATGTATTCAAAGCGCAATAAGTATTTTGTGATTTCCTAAATCCCGGGATTTAGTCGTCATGTTTTGGATTTCGGAATTTTTGACAAGGTATTATCAACTCTATGTTACTTACTTCCTCGAACTTTAGCTAAATATACTCTACCTATTCCGATCTTTGCTAATAACAGTTTTTTTTGTACATTTCTTTGTTAGTCCGATATTAAAAATTTTTCATTGTTCTTAAACTGCATTCCTTATTTTAACGGCCAAACTGTATAGCCCCACATGTGTATAATGTTTAAGGTCGTTATGCCAAACCGAACTACATCTTGTAATCTACAATGAAGGGTGTTAGAGAAACAGCAAGAAGACGATTAAGCGTATTCCTGACCTCTTTGCGTTCAGAAACGAATCGAATTTTATACGAATTCAAATTGATGATGTTGGCTCACTATCGACCAATGGGGTAAATCATGTTTTTTATTAAAACTCAAAGGTGTCAGGAGAATGGATTGTAAGCTAGTTCAAACTTAGTTCACGCGCCATAAACCTTTCGTGCAGCTGTAAATCGTCCAATTTAAAATCAAGCGCTCCATCAAATAATCTATACGAACCAATGAAATGTTTATGTATTGGAATGATGCCTAATTGTAAGTAAGATTCCCATAATTATTTTTTTAGCTACGCAGATATTATTTTTCAGAGACCAAGCGATTTTGAATAACGATGTTAATCATAGGCATTTCATTTTAAACACAAGCAATTTTAACATTTAGTTTAAATTTATGATATACTATATTAAAGATACACCTATTTCCGCACACAGGGACTTTACATAAATATTCAATCATTGACTACCTTCAACACATAAAAATATATATTATGTGGTGATAGACAGCTTTTCAAAATATAATTGTAAGTGTTGTAATTGTTAGTTATTCAACCCAACACAGTTACCTTATCGATAAAGCTTTATCATACCAATTTTATAAAAGAGGTATAGTTTGTATGTGTGAGGTAATCTCCAAAACTACAGAACTTTCTCTCAACTCAACCAATTTAACTCAGAACCAATTTCAAAAATTCTTTAATGGGTGGAAAGCTGTACTATTACACAAGCTGTTGTTTTGCATCCTCGTCAAATTCAAGGAGGTAACTATGCTAATGAATCTCGACCCGAAACAATAATAAAATGGGCAAGTTATAGTTTTATTACGTAAATCGGTAGGTGTGAACCACCCATGTTTTAATAACGACACGCCTGATCCTCGCCTTATAACCGCACTTTCACACATACATTTCAAACGGTTATTCGATAATTTCTTACGCTTGAAACTCCATACATACGTTACGGGGGTTATTCTGAAGTACTGACAAATTTAAACAACAAAAAGTAGCAGCGTATAAAAAAATTAACTGGGTAGCGTAATATAAATTGATTGTTTATTGTGACAAACTCTTGAATTTTGATGAGGTTGCAAAACAACACCTTGCAGACTGGCTAGCCTTTTCCAAAAATATGTCGAGGTCGGCTTCCAGTGTAACCGGATGCAACTGAATATCAGTATTTTACATGGCGCGACTGCCTATCTGATCTCCACAACCCTCTTACTGATTCTTTCAGGCTTCTGACTACTCGTAACTACTGTCAAAGATGTAAAAATGAACAACAGCTTAACATGCTTTCCGAGAAAAGGAGAGAACTCGGGTATGTAATGATGGTCACCCATCCACGGACCGACCCCGTCAATCACTGCTTAGACTTGGAAACCGACAGTGGCGGGCAAAGCTAGTAAAACATACATGTTTTGATAGTGGTGCAAACCCAGAACCAAAACGACTATGAAATGAATATTTAGTTGATGATTGATTACCTATTTTTAAGCACCGTCCCAAGTACCAAGCACCATGTCAAACAAAGAAAATTGTAATGCAGGCCAGTAACGCAACTCCATATGCCAATGTTTTATAGTAGGTACTTATTTCAATAGCTTTTTAAAAATATAAACACTCAAGCGGTCAGAGCTGTTATGTAAATATATAAGAACTTAAGACTGCCAAGAATAAAGAATAAAAAATTAAACGTGTGGAGGCGTGGTTAACTACCTGCATACTATCTCTTTTGTTGACTGTAGACATACAACATGTATCAGAAAAGTGTCGTCATATTTAAAAATCTGCTATAGACCACATTGGTGGTTGAGACCGCTGTTTTTTTCGCGATTTCGATATTGATCTGATGGCATAGTTTAATTTCACTTTCTTCTCAATACAGATCTACGCTTTAAAACAGGCAACTACAGTACTTTCAGAAGTTATTATGCCTTGTGACTGGGACTGTAGCTCCATCCTTTTGTTATTGACATTCATAAGTGCAAGTAATGGTCTAATTGAAATAAATGCTTTTGGTTTGAGTTTGGAATACTTATCCTTTTGATGGTATGACCACACATTTTTCAAATAGATGCTGTATATTAGTGTGATAACTAGTAATAATAACTGAATCAGTTAAGGATAGGGGCGAATCTGTGCTGAAAAACACGGCGGAATTTGACACGCAAAACCCCTAATTACAACATCTTATCAAATCTCTCTAGCTTTTCTACTATATTGAGATCGGCTTCCAGTTAACCGAATGCCCCTGAATGCCTGTATTTTACAAGGTAATCAAAACGTTATCGAATCCTTTTGTACCGAATACAGATTTATCTGAAGGAACTTGTGTTCGTGAGTGAGTAACTATCTAGTATATCTGGCTTCCAACCAGTAACTAATAGGTAATCCTCCTTGGTGTCTCTTTTTTTTAATTTGCATAGCATTAATAGCGTAGCATTAAATTTTGTTAGTGATCAGAGGATAATGGTGTTGATTGTGCAATAAGAGCTCTTTCTATAAGTTTATAAATATTCTATAACATGCCATTGTACTACGGCTTTCTATCCTGAATAAATAAATAAGCCTAGGATGAAAGTATGCGCGTGAAATTGGCGGCGTTTTTCAGTCAGATTCGACCCTAGACCTATTTTGTTAGACACCCACCTTCGTCGCGCATTCTGTGCACGTGCGGCTGCGTCCGTGGTTTCATCACCGTTTTCGTCAAGTAGAGGTTCGGGCTGCATTCAAACATACGTACAGTAAGTTAAAATATCATAAATATTTTCAAAATGATGTTAATAACACGATGAATAAGAACAATGCCATACCAATACAATGATGATAAGTAATACATGTTTTAATGTTTTTTATCAATATCTACTCGGCTGGCTGATGATATGATTTGCAAAATGTCTGCTAACTTAATTATTTGTGCATCAGATTAAGATTATTTAATGATTGTCCATTATTATATTCTAAACTTTGTACTTCAAACATAATTATTATGCTGAACCCGTTGTTAATAACACATAAAGACAGTTACATTTCCCTATTTTCCAAAATAAATATTAATATTATAATAATATTATTTACTAATTGATGATAATTATTAATTAATACGAGTACATACTACAAAATATCTACCAAAATACACATATATATCAACTAGGCCTCATATAAGCTCGCTAAGGACATTCGGAGGAGTTAACACAACAAACACATCATCACAAGAAAATCACGCATTAACACGATGACGGACCAATTGTGGTAATTAATGTAATAGGGAGCAATTTATTGCCCGTACCAGATATTGTTGATACAAGATCTTGATACAAACTTGATGTTAGTATGTTGATGAGAAATTTATTTAAAGAAATTGTGCGTTGTAGTGGTTTCACGAAACATTTTGGTGGCAATTTCGAAAATCAAAGAGAATAATGTTATCAAGTTTGTCTTTTACATGACAGCATAGAGAAATTAACACATCGCTTTATTTTAGAAGTAAGCGCCAACTCTATGGCATCTGACATTTTTGAAGACCTTTATTTTACACGAACGCCTGAAGCGACGCTTCATGTGCGATGACGAACCCAGTCGATATAATCAAAAATTTACAAAGAACGGTGTTCCAAGAACTACTTAAATGTGAAATGTAATAATCTATTAGTTTTTGTTAAATCAAGAATGTGGTATCAACATTTTCATGACTAAGTTTCCACCGTCGTGCTAAAGCTCTAATACACCACAAAATGCTATATTTATTAACAATAAAACAGATGACATGCTCGCCTGCTCATACCGCCACAACTAAACAACAGATTACCTCGTCGTGCTGTGTACCGCTAGCTGGTTCCGTATCCATTTGCTCTGAAGGACTTTCACCGCTTGCTGGTGAACTCCTATTTTCCTACGTAGGCACATTGACAACATAAACAACTATAAACGAAAACAATTCTATCTATTTTTCGATGTAATAGATATACATACATATTTTAAATCTACTGATACGTTTTGTGCATTTGATATTCTTGTTATTGGAAAGTTTTGAACGGACTATTAAGTGAACATGGTAATTTAGCTTAGTTATGTTTGATCATGAATCCTCAAAACGTTTGAAAGTTACTGCAAATGTAACAAAAAACAAAAACATTAACATGCATAAAATTCAGGACCATTTCAAGATATCATGCAATGTTCAAAAGGATTTATGTATCAAGTAGTGTAGTGTTAAAATAGGACACACTATACTTTGGAAATTCCATTGTAATGTAAAACAGAGACTTATACTTTGAACTTATACTTTTTGATAAATTAATGATGAAATTATTTAGTTCGGTAAACTGACTGATGGAAAGCACCAAAAAAAATAAAACTGAATGCGACAACTATTGCGTCACACGCCCACTGCACAATACAACTGAGGCCTAGAATAATAATTATAGGCAACAATCATATTTGTAAGGTCTCAAAGTTTATTCAGTATCCCCATGTTACCATGGTTAATTTTCTCACATGGATTGATACAAGGTTATGCAACCAATGTTAGAAAAGGAAAAGGATAGACTGGGACATAAACACGAAACAGCCATTACTGCAAACACTATCAATAATTACATTTGAATAATAAAAATACTGCACTACTATTTGTATTGTAATAGGATGCATTATAATAATTTCCTTATACCATAAGTCTTACCTCTCCTTCGACGTGAGCTCTGAGGGAGGCGAGCGATGTCTTGATCTCAGCTATCATCCGTCGGATGAATTCGAGACGGCCGGTGGTTGGTGATGATATGGCTTGCTGTTGCTCCATGATGTAATCGGGAGGGCCAGCGAGCGACTCCAATTGTAACAAAAAAAAATCAGTTTAGTATGCTGAAAATACACCGTATTACAGCGAATGGGCCCACTTTGAGAGCCACTGCTGCATGACAAAGAATTAGGAGAGTATCGGAGTGGACGCCCTAAACTCTAGAGTATCCAAAAAATCGTCATAGACCTCAGGTGTTACCGACCTACGTTCAGTTTAACACATTATATTGAACATGCACATCATCACCTCCCTGCCCTATAATATTTCCCATATATTACTGCCAGCCAGCACTCTTTTTTTTTTTGTGTTTTTATATCATTCATCACGCAATCCATATTTTCTTTGAACTTTCTCTCCCTCTCCATCCGTCTACTTTCAAATTCATCACTGGTGTCATAAATTCATAATACTTAACAAATGTTATAATATTTATCAATTCTTTAATCGCTCATTTATGAACAAAGTCTATTCGCGTTACAACACTCCGTTTAAGATAAAAAATTACTGGTTGCGCTTCCTCGATTTTATCTTATATAGTTAACATGTTGGTAGAAGAATGATGATGATGATGCCATGATGCATTATGGAGCCTTCACTGTTGCCAGGGAACGACGCTTCATCAGTACAATAGAAAAAGAATAATTACCATGAGCCTCCTGATCTGCTGCTGCATATTGGTGCCATTTTGACTTTCGGCTCCTGCATTGGCGGTTGGAGCACTAGGGGTACTCTGTCGGGTCTCAGGACTGGGAGGTGCGCGCTGAACTAAGTGCACTACCTTGCCTTGGACGTCTGGGAACCGATATAAGACACGTTATTTTTCCATTTATTGTACAGTGAACAAAAATATTTTTGACATCTTGTGATAATGTCTTAAAAATTTTACCGCGTATAGTAAAGTTTCATTTATATTTTGTTTTTTATAAACTACTCCAAACCCACCACTTTCAAGTACTGACAAGTAAATACATACAATGAAAAGCTTCCTATGATAACTCAACATGCTACTTGTGACAGTAAACTCGACTACCAGTATTTAAGAACATTCAAAAAAAAATGTTTTCAAGTCAGAATTAACCTCATACGGTCAAATCTGCCGCAATCCGTATCTGCAATCTGCTGATTTCAGGTCCAACCTGACGACATACACTAAAATCCGAACCATGTTTTGGCCTAAGCGTGAATCACGACTGAGTCGGTTACTTGTCACCACTATCATTCATTAACACTTACGCTTTGCGGTGGCATATTGTATAATAAGCCTCCCATGAATGATACGAGTACCCGGAAAGAAACTTTTTTCAAGAAAACTAAATTACTGAAAACCCGTACCATATTCGGAGAGCTTCTTCTCATCCTGTAGTACTCTGCCACAGAATATGAGTCGCTGTAGGCTAGGCTCTATGCCCATCTGCTCCCGCACCTTTTCTTTAAGCTGTTCCACCGTGATCTGAAAGCATCAAAATAAAACGTTGAACTCGATGCTTCAACAATAGGCCAATGAAACTACAATGTTTGCCTTACAACGGCAGAGACAAAAGAAGGGTTATGATTTACTAATGGTGAGTATAGGAGCCACTGCATAATTACTATTATTATTTAGCTGACCCACGCAACTTCGTCTGCGTCAAATTTTCGCTGTTTTTGCAAAATTTGTCATTATGCTCCACAGCTATTGGCCGAAGCGTGATGGTATATAGTCTATAGCCTTCCTCGATAAATGGGCTATTAAACACTACATGAATTTTTCATTTCGGTTCAAACAGTAATTCCCGAGATTAGCACGTTCAACGAAAGAAACAAACTCTTCGGCTTTAATGATCCATTAAGTTCTTCTACATCATCGTTTATCATGTAAGTAATCCGCACATATTTAGATTTAACTTTTAGATCTATCCATAATCTATTATGGATCTGCTCTGAAATTTAAAATGATGAACTGGCTGTAGATGTAAGATTTATCTATCATAGTATTTATTATAGTTTCTTTGTTCTAAGTACGATTGACGGGTTGTCAGAACAATCTTAGGTGATAGTGTTAGACAGAAATGCTACAGATTTTTTTTTTTCTTTCTACAGATTTAGCTTGGCTATTTTGAAAGGTTTCTTGAGGTCACGGCACTCCACGACCACACAACTACAATCAAACAAAGTGGAGTTACTGGTGTGAGCACGTAGTAAAAAAAAATCAATTTTCCGGACAAAATAAAAAACCCTATTCTGCAATCTTGTTAATAATTTGAACTAAAAAACAATCAAAGTTGCAACAACTATCCCGAACTCCTTTGTAAAGACTTTTCAGACTTTCGTCAAAGAAACGCTCAAATTAGGCTCGGCGCAAACGGGCCACCAACCACAGCCACCGTTAGCCAGCGACAAGCAGTTCACGCGCTTTTTCATACATTTTTGTAGAAATTCGCCGCATACGTGTGGCCGGTGGTGGCCACTCGCTACAGCAGTGTCGGCGACTGGCCAAAGCCAGCGACACCCACCGGCGGTGGCTGTGGTTGGTGGCCCGTTCGCGCCGAGCCTTAATGTCTAAAGGCCTAGACATTCATTATCATCATTCAATAGTTTAGTTGCGCTGTGTTAAGATGCGTATCGTAATACGCAGCAAAGATAACATAATATTAGCGAAAACGTAAGCATTCATTTTGAAACACAACTTCCTAACTCATCCGTTAATAATTTCAGGCGAATAGCCCTCGCAATTGGAAATGCATATAGATATTCGAATGTAGGCGTAGCAACAAATGAGATGGGGGCGACGATACAGCCGCCGCGCAGCTCGCCGGTACAGACTTAGCTCGGGCCCGGGGACCTGGATCGATCGCGCGCAGCCGAGCGCACTTCTCGATATACCTATCTACAAATTATGCATCCAGACTCATAATTGAAACTGACGGGCGGATACAGAGATACGACCACGCCCGTTCGATCGCTACCCCACTAAGGGGGTGGCGAGCGGCCTGCGCGTCAGCTAGATGAATATGAGTATGTTCGAACACAATGTTTCATTTATCGGACACAGACAGGGGATTTTAACCACAAAAAGTATTTTCGTGGTTTTGTAACTAATATCTAAAACGTTCTTGTAAAGGAATTGTTTTAAAATATTAATTATTCCAGTAGGTGTCAAAATAACAGAAAATGTTTTGATTAATAATTCAAGATTTTTTTAAGAACTTCATTGAATACATTTAAGAAAGTCGAATTTTGAGATGGGGCAGTTAGGGCAGTAACTTCACCGTTTTTGTTTTTGAGACATCGATCTGCATTCAAAGCTTTTGAATAAAAAAAACACATTCAGTAAGAAAATGGGCATTTTTCTCAATGACTTTTTAGTCCTTGTTCAAATATGAGTAACCTGGTCGCCTGAAAGTCGGGATAATTTGCGTCAAATCGGGTAGTTCTAATGTTTTGCAGACTTGTTTATGATGTTGGCCCAATAATAATATAACCCAAGTTTGTGACCAATAGAAAAAACCGCTTTTTAGACTTTTTCAGATTTTAGCGATTATAACCTTAAAGGACTAGTTTTTAGGGTTCCGTACCCAAAGCGTCAAACGGGACCCTATTACTGAGACTTCGCTGTCCGTCCGTCCGTCCGTCCGTCCCTCCGTCCCTCTGTCACCAGGCTGTATCTCATGAACCGTGATAGTTAGGGAGTTGAAATTTCAACAGATTGTGTATTTCTGTTGATGCTATAACAACAAATACTAAAAACAGAATAAAATAAATATTAACGGAACACTTCGTGCGCGAGTCCAACTCGTACTTGGCCGGTTTTTATAATAATGGTTTCCGTACCATTATTATAAAAACCGGCCAAGTGCGAGTTGGACTCGCGCACGAAGTGTTCCGTGCGCGCCTTCGTGCGCGAGTCCGACTCGCACTTGGCCGGTTTTTTTTTGCAATATTCTCATTTCTATTTCCCATAAAAGCATAAGATATCTGAAGGAAGTGGAACAAATTCTTCAGGTAGCGAATGAATATTGTCTAGGTTAAAAAAAATAATTACCAACAAACCAGGGAATGCAATCGGCCAAAATTAAAACAAAAAAAAATGTTTGTAGTAACTTTTTAGGCCTATGTACCCTGCTTATGCGTATGAAGTTTCATCAAAATCGGTTCAGTAATTTCAGAAAATATGACTTGAAATTTTGTATGAAATGCCGTAAGGTGTAATCGCTCTTATGTACTTGTTTTTCTCAAAATCCAAATCAGAATTTCTCAAAAAAATAAGGTTAGTTTCCTAAGAGTGTTTGCCTGTAACTACAACAGTTAAGGTTCTTTCTTGCCCTAACTGGTTTGTTCCAAAACTCCTGTATAATAAAAACCCGATAAACAAAAGTTTAAAAAAAAAATAGTGTATGTTTTCTCATCTGTTTGTTACCGGGCCCAATGCGGCTTCTCAAAGCGGTTGTCTAAGCGAAGGTACCAAAATCTCAACTGAAGTTTTAGCATTTCGTACAGACACATCATCATCATCATTTCAGCCGAAAGACGTCCACTGCTGGACATAGGCCTCCCTCCCCCAAGCTCCCGCAAGCGTGGCGATTATGGCAAAACCCCCCCTGGGTTTTGCCATAATCGCCACGCTGGGCAGGCGGGTTGGCGATCGCAGTACGGTTGTTACAAAAGCACAGAGAAAGCTGCTGCCCATTCTCTAGCAAGTCCCTGAGTCGCCTCTTACGTCACCCACGGGAAGATATGGGAATGGGATGGTGCTATTCTTTACGTCCGACACCATACAGACTCATACATCGCTGCAATCATGAAACATGGCGCTTGTGAATGTCCGTAACAAGCCTTGCCTACGTTCAATCAATAAATAAACACATATAGGTACAGTAACATTTAGCTCGGCGTCTATCTTCCTAGAATTGATGCATGCGCAGTAAATATCGCGAAATCGATTTTATGGTGAGGATGGGTACGACGCAGCCCAACCCACGCTGCTTGCATTGGAAAATTTAATGAAAGCTTTCACAGATTAAAAAAAACACCATTTATTTGTTTGATCTATGGCCTTCTGCACAAATTAAAGCTAACATGCGGATGTCGCAAGCATTACTCAAGTATATTTTACAAATATTGGGTTCTAAATGAAACTTTTTTAAAAGGGCCTTAGCAAAAAAAATGCGATAAGTACTAGTTATTGTTTTAAATATGGGAGGATACCAAAAACTTTAAAAGGAGCAAATGTTTGTGTGACTGCAAAGTTGTCACAACTGCAGTATTAATAGGGATGACTCCAGGATAGTTTTAAAGAGCTAATATTTAGGATGTCTGCGAGCTTGGTGCATGTTGCAGTTGGCTTGGAGCCAGTTTCGTAGGTCGGTCAGTAACTCAGTAGACGCTTTGAATTTAGTCGAAACTCTTTTGTCCTAACTGGGCTAATGCAAATCTAAATTGACCCCCATTTTACGAGGACACCCTAGTTTAAAGGAAAAACAAATAAATCATTGTTTCTATTCAATATTGGCAAGAAATGTGATAAATCAACATTGTCGCACAACATAACTAGCCTTTAAACGATGAAAATCGACAAGGGCACGCCATGTTACGGCCACTTAGTACACACTTAAGTTGCCAGACACTACACGCCGGCGTCGTCCTACTCGACCTATCAACAGCTTACGGCACGGTCAATGATAAAGGTTTCCTTTTCAATCTAATAACCTAACTAATGACCAGCCCCCGTAGCATGACCGTTCCATGTCTATTCTACCAAGAAACGACAAAATTATTTCTTTCTATACTTGACATTTCTTCTGCCCGAGCATGACGCGCCCCGTCGACTCGCGTTTCTACGAAGACATAGACATAGAAACTCTTTCCATAGCAACGGGAAAGTATCTAGTGATGTTTATATTCCCTGAATCTAACGATAATATCACGTTCAGTTAACCAAAAAATATTGTCAAATGCACGAATTTTCATTTTTCGCGGGTGGGATGGTGGTGATGCATCTTGAATGTTTTTCGCGAAATTAAACCTAAATGTTTTACATAACATTTCAACTTTTTGAACGTAACTCAACGCAACAACGAAACGTATTTCTCGTATTTAGTTTTTAATCTTTGGCGGACACAGATGACAGTTTGGATTGTTTACAAACAAAGTTAACTTTAAAATAATAATGAAACATTGTAAATACGCAGTTTGTTTTGTTAATTTTCGCATATTCACAATGCAAAAATAAACAGCAAGTCCAGAAAAAGAGGTCAGCGTGCACAAAAATGAGTTCCTTGTGTGAATTTTTCGTAAGTGTCATTAGATCATAATTATTAATCTATGTAACAATGTGAAAATAAGTATAAGTGATTTTCAAAACAGAATAATACAGTTGATACAGGCATACCCCTCCTCTGCTTTGTTCTAAAAATATGTTGAAATAATGGTCTTATTTGTTTCAGGATATAAGCAGTCCTGCCTTCTGCCTTCGGCAGAGGAATGGTCTGGCAGATTAATGAGACGACGCCGACGATTCAGGTAGGTACTATTTTTATTTAAATAAAATAATTTCATAGAATGCTAGCTCTTGTATTAGTTGCAGTTTGTAGATAGCAGGCCGTCTCAGGCTCATGAGCATTTCTATTTGGTGTTTTGAGCCAAGGCTCCAAAGCATAATTATGCTGAATTCCCCTGCAAATCAAGATAAATTAATTTTGTGTTCATGTTATGTTTTCAACTAACAATATTTAACTATATTTTGTGTTTGTGTTTCAGATTACAACGAATGTGGATTCAGAAGAATGAAAATATGGGCCTACATCACTATAGAATGTCCCTCTGTTGGGCAATGGCCTTATAATACATATAAATTATAAATAAACAAGTTAAATAAAAGCTTTTAAAAACTTATATTTTATGACTGTTATTATTTTAAATGACATTGTTAAATGTTATCTTTGGACATTGACTCAGCACTCGGCCTGGTTCATGTGCAGCCCAGTTAATAGAATTATTTGTTTGCTTCTTACACGCATAGGACACAGAGTTTGTTTAATAGAGTGTGTTAAGACAAAGTAGTATATAAGCAGAACATTTTGTAAATAAATTATATTTGAATTTTATATTCTTGTCTCATTACCCCTCACTGTGGCCAAGACACTTTTAGCCATCTCTGATCAGTCTCATGAGTCTGCGGGACTGGCAGTGAGTGTTCCCTTCCCAAACCTGGTATACCTGTCTACTATCCATCTGTAACCTTAGGTTGCATGGTGCAGACATTCTGAACTTATTTATATGTTTATTTATCACATATTAGGTTAAGGCTTAGGGTCGAAGGGAATGTTAGGCTTGTGGGTCTTTGTAGGTTCCATTAACTTATCATATATTTTCATGTACCGTCACACCCTTGACAGTATTGTG
Organism: Cerastis rubricosa; assembly: GCA_949152445.1. Lineage (NCBI taxonomy): Eukaryota > Metazoa > Arthropoda > Insecta > Lepidoptera > Noctuidae > Cerastis > Cerastis rubricosa. Next base: position 14,964,974 of record OX424523.1, on the reverse strand, counting down.
GTATAATGTTTGTTAAGGGTGGATGCACAGACATACTTAGTTTTTAAGACTTTTATGTCAGTAGATAATACTGGTAAATTTTGGAAACATGTAGTTCTGTTTTAATGATAGAATTGAAATGAATGAATGAATTGAATTTGCATTCAGATTGAGTATTCTGCACTCGGCATCTGCGATCTAGAAGTAATAGACTTGATCTTTGGCAATATCCTGTAAGCAGGACTTTCATCGAACAAAGAACCTGCCAATTATCAGACATTGTAGCTATGGTTATCGTACCTAGATTGAACTTACTTTAACGAAAACAGGCAGACCCTGAGATGTGCTAGGAGACAGATGCTCGATAAGCTAGCCTGGCAAAAATACTGCACCATGTCTTTACGAATTTTAAAGTAATAATTCTTTTTTAAGGGTAATCGAAGCCCCGGTTAACGCTCGTACAGCAATCCTTTCGGCCTTCCTTTCATTCTACTCGGCATGCAAACTGAGGAGATGGCGACGGTAGGTCCCCAACATGTTTTTTAAAATCACAGAAGGTCAAGAAACACAAATAATAGCTAGTTTCTTTTCAAGTAGAATGTTGTCTAGGTCCGATGTGATGAAGACTATTTTGACATTTGTCAGAAGAAATGTTTCTACACCCAAGTGTCAAAAGTAGAGAAAATATGGTCGTCATGCTCGACGTTGTAGACTTATGTCGACTGAAGAATAGAAACATTTCTTTTCTACATTCTTGACATCGCCATGCTTAGGACGATAGAAATCTTTCTACAATCTGTCATTTTGTCGATTCTTCCGAAGAAATAGCCCGTTTCTACGGCGGTCATGCTAGACCGGCAGCACGCGTAGCATGACCACTGTAGAAACGGGTTATGTCGACGGAAGAAACGACAATATGACACATTGTCATTGTCTATCTCTCTTATGTCGATTCTTCTGCAGACAAAACTCGTTTCTGCACTGGTCATGCTACGCGGGCAGGTCAATCTTTATACGCATTCTGCGTATTTCACGCATTCATAATCGCAACTCTGCAGAGTTCTTCAATCAAGTGTGAAAATATTATGCTTTGGCAGCACGGGCAATGGGCAAAAGGCATTTCGATAGCCGCGTTTAGATCCAGAAACCATAATAGTATGGAATAAATACTACATAAGGTGGAAGCGACAGGATGACCCGCGAAATTCAAATTTTATTATGTTTTGTGCAATTTGCCGGTTAGTGTCAGGTTTTATGTTGAATAAAATATGATACGCGGCCGTAAAACGTACGTATTTACGTAATTGTAGTAATTTAAGTCATCAATACAAACCCTTTATGTTCATTTAATCCCAATGAATGTCTATTTCATGAAAAAGTCATTCTAAGTGTTATTATGAAATTTGAATTTCGCGGGCCACCTTGTCGCTTTCACCTTTCAAGCGGTTTTGCTCGCGTGGAGTTCGGGAAATGCCCACGAGATCGTTCTTTCAGAATAAAAAGTAGCCATGTCCTATTCCAGACTATTACCTATCCCTGAGCTTAATCTCATCCAGATCCGTTCAGCGTTTCTGGCGTAATTAATAAACATAATAATAAACATCTATACATTCAAACTTTCGCATGTATAACAATCATAGATCGGAGTAGGTAGATTGATTTTGGTACTTGTATCATAAATGCACACAGAAAGAATAACATGGATAAGCCATTTTTCCGGAAAGTAATTCCGGTATTTTCGGATTCAATTAAATGTTGGTAGTAATATTATTACTACTCAATTCAAAATTTAAAGGAAGGTATCAAAACTAAATTAATTTTTGCCACAACTTTTTATGAATTTTTGCACTTAAATTTCAATCGAATTAACGAATTCCGGAGTAATGTCCATAAAAATATAAACGTTTCGGATCAATGACCCCAATTCAATCTATAGGTAGATTGATTTGGGGTCATTGATCCGAAACGTTTATATTTTTATGGACATTACTACCTCCGATCTATGATAATAATACTAGCTTTCGCTTGCGGCTTCGCTCGCGTTAAATATAACGAACACAAGAAATAAAAATATAAGTACACGATTTTGGGTTTATGTAAAAGGAAATCTCAGTGTGGACCTCTTAAGGTGGAAGCGACAGGGTGACCCGAAATTCAAATTTTCTTACTTTTTTTGCAATTTGCTGGACAGGGTCAATTTTTATGTGGAATAAAATATGATGCGAATGAATGAATTGTATTTCGCGGGCCACCCTGTCGCTTCCACCTTAATAGTGCAGCCATTAACAGTATTAAATCTTTCAATCATTGCCAAAAAATATATCATTTAAAACTAATATTTTGACCATTACATAAACCCCAAAAAGTAAGTTGCAGTGCGGCCAGCTCAAAATATTAAAATCGATCAAATATAAAAATACATTACATAAAAACAAAACGCAAAGCAGAAAAAATAAAACAAAGTGGCGAAGCTCAGCCTAAAATCATGACTAATATAATAAAAAGGTAAAGTTTGTATGTAGGGTAATCTTCAGATATACTGATCCGATTCCAAAAATAATTTCACTGACATGGAGCTTCAGTATCCCCCAGTGTCATAGGCCGTTTAAAACGATCTCGTGGGTTAATTTCCGTACATAACGGAGCGAAGCTGCCGCGAGCAAAAGAGTATCTTATCTCTTATTGTATCTTCAAGATCAATATTTAGCAGAGCTTCTAACTTGCTAGCACTGGGCCGTTTTTAGAGTAGGCATTATAGCTTTACTACTTAGACGTTTGTATGTATTCTGATCACTAAGATCGAGCAAAATAACGCCGACAAAACATGTTTCTTGTATGGGAATTCCCGTTTGACTTTATTTTATTATCATTATAATGTTTACTAATCCACATCTGTACGTACTAGAAGTGCGTTTTTACAATAGCATTGGTGGAACCACCTATCCGCTTAAGAAGTACCCAAGTATAGCAAATCTGTTACAATGGGACTCATTCGATCTCATTTGTCGGTAATATCAGTGATAGAAAAAAAGGTGAGCTATGTACCTAAAGTGCAAAAAACAGAGTCAAAAAAGAGAGACGGAGAGACTTCCTTACGATAATATTTTTTTACATAAAAAACATTACATACATTTAATATTATATTCGCAACTTCGTCTGCGTCACATTTTCCCCGCTTTTGCAATATTTTTCATTGCTGCTGCGCTCCTATAAAGCGCCATCTATTGAATCTTACTCAATCCAGTCAACAGATACCGCCATTTGTTAGAATCGTTTGGAGCTAACAGATAATTGTGACTAGTTTGCAATAAAATAATAATGCGACTATAGATTGAGATGTAAGCTATCTTATCTTTCAAGTTGGATCAAACTGCACACGGTGTGCAAATTTGATTGAAATCGGTTAAGTAGTTTAAGAGTCCATCCCCGACAAACAACGTGACAAGTTATTAATATATTTAAAGATAGATCGATTAAACTAATTGAATTCATTTTTCTTTTTAACCGACTTCAAAAACAAACAGGACGTTCTCAAAAAACCCGTATAAGGTATATATGTTTTCTATTGTTATTAATTCACGTAAAGAACTGGATCAGCCTCATGTTTTCGTTTCCCAGATTAGCCAAAAGCCGTTTTCCCAGATTAGGCCGTCTCTTTCTATCTTTTGTTTGTCACTGGTAAACAATGACAAAAGGGTTGAGGGGTAGAGGGGTGTTTCGCATTCCAAGTGTCGTCCTCACGCATCACTCACTCTTGTAGTTCCATGGACTACGACATGCTGCGACGCGCTATTCCATCGACGCAGCTGTACTGTACGTGGCCCGTCTACATCACACCACGACGCCAGAGCAGGTCGTCGAGTATATAAAGAGCAAGACCAAGTTCACCTTGAGAGTCGAGAGGTTGAAGTCGCGCCACACGATTAACTTCAAGTTTTTTGTGGTGAGGGTCCCGACCCATCATCTTGAGGCTTTTATAAAGGAGAAATCTTGGCCAGAGGGTCGTGTATCGACGTTTTCGCGGAAGGCTACACGACACTTCGACTCAGCGCAATACATCGCCGACCCAAATGTACTTTAATAGATTTGTAAACGTTTTGAAAATATATTAGGATATTATTGTACTTATATTATATTTATTTTGTGTTTTTTTTTAATATAAATATAGGCCTTCGTTGCCTGAAATAAAAATGATGATGATTAACACTGTGTATAATGTTTAAGTTGTAAAATTCTTCGAATCCGACTTGGCTGGGCAGCGTTCGAGAAGCTGCGTGGTAACTTCTCGTCCAACTTACCACAGTGTCTCAAGACGAAAGTCAAGTGACAAGACAAGTGACTGTTGCCAGTGATAACATACGGGAGCAAAATTTGGTCGCTCACAATGGGCCTCACCAGAAGGCTGAAAGTCACCCAAAGGGCAATGGAGAGGGCTATACTCGGTGTTTCTTTGCGTGATCAAATCAGAAATGAGGTCATCCGCAAGAGAACCAAGTTTACCGACGTAGCCCGAAGAATTGCCAACGTTCAGTGGCAGTGGGCAGGGCACATTGCACGCAGAACGGATGGCCGATGGGGCCGAAAAGCTGGGATGGTGACCGCGAACCGGAAGACGTTGCGTTGGAAGGCCTCCCACTTGATGGACCGATGACTGAAGGTTGCGGGGATCCGCTGGATTCGAGTCCTACGGGACCGGGCAATGTGGCGACACTTGGGGGAGGCCTACATCCAGCAGTCTTTCGGCTCAAATGACGATGATAATGAGGTAAAAGTTATTGAAGATCAATTTCTAAGTTTTCTATTTTCATTATGATACATTAAATACTTTGTAAGAAATCACAATAAAACAACAAAATATTAAAGTTTACACTCGATACCGGCTTTGGTCTTCATCACTGGAACTCAAACCTATGTTTGAGTAGTGGCTTTCGCTATAGCTAAGTACTTCAATCTAAGTGATAATCACTTTGATATAGACTGAGCTTACACAATCTCAATTTTTTAACTATCGATACAAAAGCATCTGTCAAAATAGTCATCTGTCAAGTTACGGTCGCTATCAGCGAGGATGAGCACTGATGACGTCATATTTGATGGTCACTGGTTATAGCCAATACGAAACTAACCTTTTCACAGTTAATTGATGAACACTCAGATAAGTGATCATCACTATGAACTGTCAACTGAGATACGCAACAGCCCTGCAGACCGTTTTTGTTATACAAATGTTTCCACCCCATTTTTCCCGCTTGGGGTTGAATTACAAAAAAACAACAGAATATGTAAACATTTATTTCTGCTCAGAAGTTTTAATATTCATTATTCTTACTTCAAAAATTATGGATTCTCAAAATAACCTTTCAACTCCTTTATCACCCTCTTAGGGGTAGATTTTCAAAAACGCTGATATATCTGTTTATTTATTTCTAACCAGATGCTTGTATATGAAATTTCAGGTTTCTAACTTTAAAAATGACCAGTTTCCATACAATCGTTCATGCCATATTTTACCATTTTAAGTGTGGAATTTCGATAAACCCTCCTCACAAAGAACACACCCTCTAGATTCCATGTTTCTAGGACCAGTGGTTTAGGCTGTGAGTTGATATCTCAGTCAATCAGGACTTTGATTTTTTTATATATATAGATTATGGACTTTGACCTGACAAAGTACCTATTGATCTATGATGTTTTATTTCAAGATAATACGTAGGATTGTAGAAATTATTTTAAAATAATCTTTGTTTTAAGTTTATTTTAATTCAAATGACATTGGATTACATTATAATTATGCACTATCAAAATGTCAAAATATGCACTAAAAAGGGCGAAATATGCACCTTCAAAATTATCTTTTTTATTAGAATTTCTGTTTGTTTTCACAAAATAATTTTAAGTAAGTATTACATGTTTATTAATCATAAGTACAACTTATGCTTAATAAACATGTAATACTTACATAATTCACTTGTGACCACAATTCAATGTTTTTCTAAATTTTCTAGAACACACTTGTGACGTTTTTCATTAAATATTAATTTGCTGAAAATTAATAGACGTCAACTGATGTTATGGGACAGAATTTGAAATTAAGCGCCATTTGTGCAGACACCCGATGCCGTTGATATTATTTAACTATTCTTAGCTTTCTTTGTTCCTGCGTTTTTATATAGAACACCTTAATGATTACTGATATTATTAAAAAAAATATTTTAATTCAAGAGCTGTACTACGGATTGTACCTATTATGTTGCATCACCTTTTTTTATATTTACTTTCAAAGCTGCTTTAGATGAAATTAGAAAATAATTTATTATTTGGGAGCACAAACAAAGGACACACAATGAAATATAAGATACTTTATGTTTATCAAAAGACAGTATTTACTAACACTAAGATGATGATTATTTTTAGGATTAACCTGATATTCTAGTGCTTAAAGTACATAGGTACTGGCGGCCTATTTGTTATTTTAAGGGAACTATATTTCTTGTCACCAAAATTTATATTTGTCATCAAAGTTGTATCACCTAGTAAATAGATCTATCGCCACGAAATATTTTCGTTCTCAGATAAACAAAAAGTGTTCCCAGGTATGAATTATCAAATAAATGTTGAAACATGTGTAAAATAAGAGATGGATTACCAATAAAATTGTAGTGCATTAGATGAATATAAACTTCGTTCTTATAATAATAGTTTTATTACTTAAATAATAGCTTTGTGCTCGGAATGGTAGATCTGTCACCAAATAAATAGATCAGTTCCTTATTTCTATGAAGAAATGCTTTATACGAGACATTGGGCAAACCGACTCGGACAGGTTAGGTTCGAAGAGGATGGCGGGGTCTAGTGAGCGAGCGGAGCGAGCGAACTAAGACCCCGACATCCCCTTCGTGTTAGGTTACTGTAAACCCTGCAGACAGAAATAGGAGCCCCGCGTAGCGGGGCTACGTCGACAACGCCTTAGTTTGGACCTGTGGTTTGGTGATCTCTTTAAATTAGTTTGCTTAAATACTTATTAGGACACACCTATTATAATACATACAAAAACATTTATTTGGTACTAGACCTTATATCTCAGGATTTTAGGTGATTTATTGTGGAACTGATTTTGCATTGTTTGGTGACTACATTTTGGTGACAGATCTACTATTTTGAGGACAAACCCTATTATTTAAGAAACACAAAACTAATTAAATTGGTGATAGCTTAAATGATACCCTTATTTTAATATCCTACATACACCACAATAAAGACATTTCCCAACCTGAAATGAATAACTATGACACCACAAACTACATAAAGCTAGTTTCTGTTATTTCATACATATTCGTACCATCACACAGTACACAAGGCAGAGTTTTAAGCTATAGACCGCAGTCTGAGTTTATTATAGGGTGTTGGCTGAAGGTCTTCTATCTCAGAAACCTGTTGAAAAATTATGAATAAATAACTTACCTCATCTTCAACTGAGAACCGGTGGTTATTGGAATCCAATGTTTTTATCGTAAACTCAATCATTTTTTACACGAAACATGGAACGCCCATGGAAGGCAGATAATTTGACGCGTGCCTAAAAACAACAAAAACCACGTTTTAAAACGTTTCCGATATTCCACTTTCACACTTATGATATTGCACTATACTTATATCGATTACTCACGCCTATCACAATGAATTTTTAAGTAAATTGCTGACGATTTATAATAATTTTTAATCGGATCGGAGTATGCATTTGATGCCTGATGGTGACAGCAATCAAAAGGCAGAGTTGCCAGTTAACAACACGCAACCCGAAAAAAGTATCGATCCTTTGAGGAATCGAGTACTTTTTCATTTGATACCGATACTTTGTATTCGATACTATTACTAAATGAGTACTTTATGGCAGGTATCTTATTAATAAACTTTAGACAACACGTAAGTAAAAATTGGCTATGTTCATGTCTTGTTTATAGCAGCACCATCCATCTAGTTCAATCATGTCGGACCTTATAAGACTTTTTTTTATTTGCGATATTTTTCTCTTGACTCTAATTTAGGTCATTTTTTCATTCCATTGTGTCGGTAAAAATCATTCCTTCCGTTCACTGTTTACTACTTCCTTTTCTTCAATCAGTCCCTAGCTTGTTTGTGTTTAGAACCAAAAGGTCGGCTAGAGGGTCAACGAATATAATCTTCTCTAGGAGCAATCTTCTAATAAACTTCTTGTTTTGTGAAGTAACACTTGGTTCTAAGGTTCCATAATTTGATTAGAGTGGCGGGGGGGCTCTAATTTCTAAATTGTGAGGATGAACATTCTGAATAAAATTAGGTTTTAGAACGTAATAAAAACTATCAACGAAATTAGTTTGAATTAGATTTGATATTTATTATTTTGTTTTTGAGATATGTATATATATATGGGGCATTTTCATCATACTATGTTTTTGATTATATAAAGAAAAACACTTTTATTTTTTATTGTAAATTTACACTGTGAATGAGTGTTAAAAATATCATATAATTATATTCTAAATATAATTATATTTACAATTTATTAAATTTAGAATAAAAAATAAATACATTTTTCGTGGCCGTTTTTTTTTTAAACATATGGTTTTTGTTTTCTAATGTGTTTGTTGCACTGAAGCTGAATTGACGTCACTGACTGACATTGACGTCATGAACTCATGACGTGCGTGTAGGTAGACCGATAAATACTAACTGTCTCCGTGGATTTTAAGTTTTCGTTACAGTCCGTCATGTCCAACATGGCTCTTTTGGCGCGTGGCGTAAATTAGAACTACTAATCTCTCAACAGATAATTAATTCGGAAATTCTCACCAACAGCGCTCTCTTGTCTCTGGCATTAAAACGCCAAAAGAATCAAAAATCCTTGTATTTAAATATTAAAGATAGAGATCAAAGAGATAGAGATCTACAATCAGTAACTTAATCAGTTATTTTCTAGTCTAAAAACAAATATTTTTATATTTTAATAATTCATAACCACTGTTAAAAGTGAAAGACTACCAAGAACGCAGACCAAACACGACAAATTCATGTTTTTACGTTTCTAGTTCAACATTTTAATAAGTTAATAGGTAATCGGCAATATGGCCATTTAATTACTGCAACTTTATAAAATGGAATTAAAAAGTTTAAAGTTTAAAATTTAACATACAAACTAGTGCAGGTGTAATTTCCTGAAAAACAATCGGATATTTGAATTTCGCGGGCACCGTGAATAATATTCTAAAAGCTAATTTTGAATTTTCATTGTTTTGGCTATTATAAACGGTAACGTTATCAGCGTAAACGTTTAATTTTATAAGTTTTTTTTCGTTGTCGTCGCAGATAAAATTCTTACCGTACTGCGCCATTCAGTGAACCACGTTTCTGAACGTTTACCGCATGAAATGTTAGAACGTAGTATGCATCAGTGGTGTGTGTCTCCGTTATTCTAAAAAGGACAAGCAACCTTATGTCTATGACATTAAAGTTCATTCTGATTTGACATAAGTCGTAGACTAGGATGGAGTTAGGTGTACAGTAATCTGTGGTATTATGTGCACCAGTTATGCTTTTGAAGATAATTACCAACCCCTGATAGCGGGAAATCAATATCTATCGGCCTGCAACTGTTCGCCAGGTAGGACAGTTCGCGCTCTGGATAGAAAAAAAATAACAAAAAAAGAATTGAGTGTTTAAACTATCTATTTCCTGTTAAAAAAGAGTTATTATCTTGTTTTCTATCGTTTTGCGCCGGAATAACGAAACAAGTGTGTTAAAATGGCTTCGGCTGCGTCTTACTCTTCGAAGTCTGCAGGCCCTTCGGGGTCTGCGGAGCCTTCGGGATCGGGTGACAAAGGAAAGCGCCGCAAAAAGGACTCTACCCCAGGACCAAGCACGAGCTCAAGTAAGAGAACACACAAATTGTATTTGTTTAATATTATTAGTTCTTGCACAAATTAATAGTGGGTACGTGGGTACGTAATTGCTACAGCGTGACAGCTCAAAAGTGCAGTTATAAAAGCAGCTTTGAGAAAACCTTTCACTACCCAACAGATCTAATCCATAAGGAGCTCGCTGACTTAAGAGTGCGGCAATTACTTATCTTAAACGCTACATTGCATTGCATGTACAAAACCCTAAAAAAAAGATCCATTATGACAAACTTGTCTCTAAACGCGTCTTCAACATTCCCCTTCCCAAAGCAAATAGCCTCTAGGCCAGACAATGTCCGTTTTACTCGCATAACCATATTTATAATAAAATCAGCATAAGCTGCGACATTATGGACTTGAAAACTTTTCATGCAAGAAAACTTTAATACACTGCCGAGCAATGAAAAAGTTCCACCCACAAAATGCCGACAAACACCTTAATATCTCCTAAGACATAGAATCTAGCCTCATAAATTAAAAAGTATAATGAAATCTATTTTATTATGCAAACTTACTTTTTGAAGCCATGGATCAAAAAGTAGAAAAACTTTGAAAGAATTCTTAAATTGTGAAGTCTTACGGCTCTCGTACCTATAAATCATGCCTCTATCACCCGAGGATTGTACGAGAATCATCACTATGGTGGAATTGGGGACCAGCCAAAGAAATACTGCCAGAACAATGGGCGTGACATATACTACTATCCGACGAGTGATCCAAAGGTTTAGGGAGACTGGATTAAACCTGAGAAGACCAGGTACTGGCAAGCCAAGGTGCACAACAGTCCGAGAAAATCGTTTAATTGCGGCAGTCATGATAAGAAATTGACATCAGACGGGAGTTGCGGTTCAACAACAACTTCTGCAAGTTCGAAGGGAGCCAATAAGCGAGTGGACAGTCAGGAGACGTCATACCGAAAGAGGATTGAAGCCTTACAGGCCAGCAAATGGCCCAAAACTGGAACGGCATCATAAAGTTGCCCGATTGAGATACGCCCGCGAGCATACAGAATGGGGTGAGGACGAATGGGGCTCTGATGAGTCAAGATTTATGCTATACCATCATGATGGGAGGAAAAGAGTATACCGATGACCAGGAGAACATTTTGCTCAAGCATATTTTGAAAAAGTGTCACACGGTGGAGGTACCGTTCACGTTTGGGCTGGTATCTCTGCAGAGGATCGAACAGCGTTAGTTCCAATCGAGAACGGGAACCTAACTGCTCGCTGTATAATGCACGGGCCCACACTGCTCTAGTTGTAAATGAGTATTTTCAGGACGAAGGAATCCACAAAATGGAGTGGCCAGCAAGGAGCTCCGATTTGAATCCTATTGAGCATGCTTGGGACGAGCTTGACAGACGTGTGAGAAAACGAGTTCCACCTCCAATTACTCTTCGTGACTTGAATTACGCGCTCATCGAAGAATGGGAGAACATTCCTCAGCATATGCTGAGGAATCTGGTCGCGCAGAATCTGTATTGAGAGCACATGGAGAAAACACCAAGTACTGAGTTATCAAAACATAGTTTACACCTAATAAAACCCCTACTTTGACATTTGGTTTAATTTGCCAAATGGCCCCATTTTTTTAAACATTTAATTTAAAATTTAAACAAAAAACACAAAATTTACGTTTTTAGTTGGTAATATTCTGATGCACTGTTAAATGCACTTCAATATTGCAGACGGCGTCATTATCACGACAGCTATTAGCATTATTAAGCTAGCCTTTCCCGTTTAGGAGTAATTTGGTGCTATGTCACTGGAACTTTTTCATTGCTCGCGAGTGTAAAACTTTCAAACAATTAAACTAAAAAATATGAAATAACTTCAAATAACATACACATCTACACACACACACACACACACACACACAACATTATTATACCTTAAAGTACTTTTTATTTTAGTTAACGTATACCACAATAATTACCTACTTAAGCCTTGTTAACTATCACATCAAAAAATATGTGTTTTAAAGAGGCTTTATTGATGATTTTAATGGTTGTACGAGTAACTCTGTATAGCCATATTTCTTACTGCCGCGAATCATATTTTAATCAACATTAAACCTGACAATAATTAATAATAATAAAGAAAAATTAAAAAAAAATAATAATAATTTTTAATGTTGATTATGATAACGTATTTTTATTTTATAATTAATGATTGATTATGTATCTATTGAAATTAACTCATTTTATTTTAAATTTTATTGCGGACTTTTTCCATGCATAATTATATTATTTTATTTGACGAAAATTTAATGTATTAATTTAATTTAAATTTATTTTTGTGTACAACTTAGTTATAATAGTATCTATTGTGTGGTGTTTATTTGTCTCTGATTATTTGATTTCATACTAACATTATTTTTAAGTGTATTTACTAACTAAATTATGAATCGTTGTGTCTGAAGCAAATAAATAATAATAATGGTCTGGAAATTGAAAAAAAAACGTCGGAAAATTTGAATTTCGCGGGCTACCCTCGCGGTTCCACCTTAATAGGTTCCAACACTACATAACACTATATAAACATGTTATACCAGGGTTATGCTATACCCTATTACGTAACACATTTTTATTTGTATTCCGAAAGATTTTGAAGAAGTGTGTCTGCTCAATAGTGAGAAAAACGCAATAATGTTGTTGAATTGTAAAAATTAATAGCATTGGGTATGCGAGTGTGTTACACAATTACCGCGCTCTGGAAACCATATGCACTAGGGTTGAGGTCCTTAACTGTCTATAAAAGCGAATCCAATGTAATCACGACGATGACGGCAAGGTATGCGCTGTGATTGAGCAATCTACTGCTGTGCTACGTGTCGCGGGTTCGATCCCCGCACGGAACAAATATTTGTATGGCCTACAGATAGTTGTTCCGTGTCTGGCTGTTTGTGTACCTATGTGAGTTTGAATGATTGTAAACGCACCCACGATATAGGAGAAATTCCTAGTGTGGGGCAATGTTTTCTAAAAGAGAAAAATAATGTACTTAATCAAGACTTAGAACCTAGACGTTGTAAAAAAATATAGACCGTATTAAAATATATCGAATTAAAAAAAAGCAAAATTTACAGTGAAACGTCGGCTTCAATCCTTATTGTATTTTGAATATCATTGAGTTTTGGCAACGTTTACAAATTTTTAAGCCTCATCAAGATTTGACAATGATACAAAATCTAGAATTGTGAAACAACGCTTATATTTATAAAGTGCTAAAAACTTTATGGTCCTCAACCCTAAACCTGGAAGTCGTATGTCTATCTCGCTCGCTTTCGTAATGCCAAAACAAGATAGACATAGGTACGACTTATCGAATCGAAATCGAAACCGAGCGTTTGTGAATACGGGAACAGGCAGCAAAACAAAATTCCACGGGAGATGAGATTTACTGTCGCCTGGTCGACAGTCGACAGAGTAAAGTCAATGTTCATGTTCATTGCAGGTTAAGCTCTAAGCCTAACCTGCATTGAACACTATTTTTTTCGTTTAGTTTTACATAAAAGGATAATGTCTAATTAATTTTTGTGTTATTACCTAGCATCCAAAGCGGCGAAAAAAAAAACGCACTCGCCACCATCGTCACAGCCGTGTGCGTTCGCGGTCCTAGCGTCATCATCGCTCTGAGCGGCGGCGGCGCGAGACCCGCGAGAAGGTCCATCGCGAAGATATCCGTCGCGAACGATCTCATCGTTCTAGACGGGCGGCTAAGGCCGAAGGCGGCTGAAGCATCCTCGAGCACCGAAAAATACAAGTTTAGCCACATTTTGGTTAAATATAATAGGTACCTGTTATGGAAATAGTAATTTAATGTTGTAGATTACTGGCAGGCTGAATTGTTTATGGGATCTTAAGAAGTTTGGTTTGTATTCGTGAACGTTCTATCTAAAAAGAATGATAGATGACACTTGAGTTTTAGCAGGTTTTGAGATAACATGTCGTATTGATTTTTATAGAATGTATATTTGTTAAAAATGCTCTGAGTAATTATAATGAAGTGAAATCGTTTTGGTAGTTGTTATTTTTATCTGAAGGAACACCCGCAACAGGTTATGGGCCCCCGTACGTTTTGTTGAGGTAAGAAGCCAGAAATGTATGGAGAAGAGATTTGAAATTTTTTTTTTTAACGAATTTACAAAATTATTAAGATGGCGGAAGAATTTACAACTATTTCAAAACTAAAAAATGAAAACGATTACTTTTTGTGGAAGCAAAAAATAATATTGATTTTGGCAGCTAAAGATTTAGAAACAGTTTTGGATAAAACAGGAGATAAAGATAAAAAAAAGAAGGAAACAGAGGAATAAAGATTTCAGGAAAAAGGATGCGAAGGCAAAATTGATAATAATAAGCGCACTCAGCGAAAAATATATAATACATGCTATCAACTGTGAGAAAAGCAGAGAAAAGAAAATACTATCGAATTTACCAGAAGATCTAGTAAATTTCAGAACAGCATGGGAATCGACAAATAGAGAAGACAAAAATTTAATAAATCTTATATCAAGGATAAATTTAGAAACAAAAATAAGGAAAGAAAATAAAAAAACAGAAGAGAAACAAATGACTTCTTGTCAAAATGACTTTGAAAGGAATTATCATATCAGGAACTGTTACAGATGTGGTAAAACTGGTCATATTGCAAGATTTTGTAGAAACAAAGATGATACAAGAAAGAATACATGCTGCTATAAATGTTTAAAAACCGGACACATGAATACAGAATGCAAATCAAAATTTTGCTGCATATATTGCAATGTGGATTCACATTTTACTAAGTTCTGTCTAACACAAAAAGTAAGTAATTTTAATACAAGTTATATTACAGAAGAAGAGGTGGAATTTATAATAGACTCAGGATCAAGCAGCCATATTGTAACATCAGAATGTTATCTTCATGATAAAAAACAAATAGATCACAAAATAATGACAGCAGATGGACATTTTCATAATGTAAACATAATTGGAAATATTTATTCAGAAAACATGACTTTGAGAAATGTTCTTTGTGTTCCCCAATTAAAAAAGAACATTATTTCAGTATCAGGTCTAACAAATTATAATTATTCTTTAAAAATTTTCAGAACAAGCTGTCAACTCAAAAGTGTGGACTCTGGATCAGTTGAAACATGTGAGCAGAGGAAAGACGGTTTATATTATTTAAAATTAAACATAAACATGACAAGGTCAGTCGTGCATTCCAGGTCAGACAAAACCTTTTTAGTAAATACAGAATTTTGGCATCGTGCAATAGGACATGTACCTGTAAAGAGTACAAAAGGCATTGTTAAAGGCATGCAAGGAAATTTAGTAAAGGAGGTCGACATCTGTGAAGTCTGCACACAAGCAAAATTATGCAGAAAACCTTTTAACACATGTAGGCAAAGAGCAAGTGAACCACTTGAAATAATTCATAGTGACATTTGTGGTCCTATAAGTAATGAAACATGGGATGGTTACAAATATTTTATTACATTTTTGGACGATTATACACATTTTGTAAAAGTTTATCTTATTAAAAATAAAAGCGAAGCATTATCAAAAATAATAAATTATATTAATTTGGCAGAAAATCATTTTAACACAAAAGTTAAAACATTTAGATGCGATAATGGCGGTGAATACAATAACAAACAATTTAAAACCTACTGTATTAACAAAGGTATAAATATTGATTACACAATTCCATATTCTCCACAATTAAATGGAAAAGCAGAAAGATTAAATAGATCTTTAATGGAAAGAACAAGAGCATTACTTTTTGATATGCTCTTACCACTTAATTTATGGGGAGAAGCGGTATTAACATCAGCATATTTATTAAACAGAACTGCAAATACAATTAATATTAAAACACCAGCTGAAATGTGGTTTAATAGAATACCGAATTTAAAACATTTAAATATATTTGGTTCGTTGGCTTATTATAAAAATAATTACAATTTGAGTAAACTTGACTCCAGAAGCAGTAAAGGGCTATTAGTAGGGTTTACAAATAATGGTTATAAGATATGGGATCCTTCAGATTTTAGAATTATTTACTCGAGAGATGTGGTGTTTAATAATAATAAGAGTGATGTTGCAGAATTTTTAAAAATGAGTAAGTGTAGAGTGAAACAGAGTGATTTGGAGAGTTTATTTAAGGAGTTGGTTAGTGATATTTTTAGTGGTGAAAGTAATGATGGGTTTTGTAGTGATGGTGATGCAGAAATTGGTGATGCGGATGTAAGTGGTGATGAAGTTATTGACGAAGGAGTTTTTAATGATGAAGTTATTGACGAAGGAGTTTGTAATGATGAAGTTAGAGTTGAAGGAGGAATTGAGGAAGATAATGATGTTTTTGAGGACAGCGTTGAGGAGATGAGAGTTTGTGTTGAAGAGGATAATACTTTGAGAGGGGAAGTTGAGTTTGAAGATGCAATTGAACCAGTAGTTGGTGATGGTTTGAGAGAAAGACCGAGAAGAGAAAGGAGAATGCCAGCATATTTAAAAGATTATGATTTGGATACTTCATTTTTAACGTATACAGATGTTTTTAATAGTTTTGATAAGGATTTATGGGAAAAAGCAATGAAAGAGGAAAAAGACTCGCTAGAGAAAAATAAAACTTGGGAAATTGTAAATAAAAGTCAAGGGAAAAATAGAAAGATTATAACAAGTAAATGGATATTTACAATAAAGCCTGGTGGAAGATATAAGGCGAGATTAGTAGCAAGAGGTTTTCTACAAAAATATAATATTGACTATAAAGAGACATATAGCCCCGTTGTTAATGCAAGTAGTGTGAGATTGTTGTTGGCGATTGCAGCACAAAAAGGTTTAAAAATTAAACAATTTGATGTCAAAACGGCTTTTCTATATGGGGAGTTAGATGAGGAAATTTATATGGAAATACCATTGGGATATGAGGTGAAAAATAAAGAAAATAAGATTTGTAAACTAAAGAAAAGCTTATATGGATTAAAACAAGCACCACTTATGTGGAACAAGAAATTAACTGAGGTTTTGAAGAAATTAGGATTAATACAATTAAAATCAGACCCATGTGTGTTTGTTAGTAAAGAAAAAGAAATATATTTGGCTATTTATGTAGATGATGGTATTTTAATTGGTGAAAGCGAGATTGAATTGAATAAAATTCTATATAAATTGGAAAAAGAATTTGAAATGAGGAAATTTGATAAAACAGAAAAATTTATAGGATTTGATATTAAAGTAGAACAGAATTTTATTAAGATTTATCAAGAAAGTTATATCAATCAAATTTTGGAAAAGTTTAAGTATGAAAACTTAAAAGATAGTAGTCATCCAGATATTTTGGTAGATGCACATCAAGAGGGGAAAGTGGGAGTTGATGATGTGCATAAATATAGACAATTGATTGGTTCATTGTTATATTTGGTTAATAAGACAAGATTGGATTTATCTTTTCATGTTGGATATTGCAGTAGGCACCAGGAACATCCTGGTTTAAATGATTTTAAGAATGTCAGGAATCTCTTTAGGTATATAAAAAACACAGTTAGCAGTGGGATACAGTATGTTCGTGGTAAAGATTTGTCTTTAAAAGCTTATTGTGATGCAGACTTTGCAGGTGATCCTGATACTAGGAAAAGTACGACTGGCTTTATCATATTTTATGGTGGTGGTCCAATTCATTGGTGTTCACGTAAACAGTCAGTCACTGCTCTTTCAAGTACTGAGGCTGAATATATTTCTGCAGCCGAATGTATAAAAGACCTATTATACATTCAGAGTCTGACCTTTGAGTTGACAGGTAAACTGCCCAAAACTGAATTGTTTGTTGATAATCAATCTGCTATAGTTTTGATTAAGAATGGAATTCTAAATAGAAGGAGCAAACATATTGATGTTAAATATCATTTCATTAAGGAGAAAATAGATAAAAATTTGTTGGAGATTCACTATTGTCCAACGAAAAATAATTTGGCAGATATATTGACCAAACCTCTTGATAGAACAAAGTTTTTGAGATTGAGACAGTGTATAGTGAGTGACACTTAAAGAACATTGTGCAATGTAATGTGTTAAGTAAGTTAAGTAGTTATAAGGTTGTTTGAGAATTAATTTGAAATTGTTATGTTTATGATAGTTAAGTAAGGTGTTTAGATTAATTAATTCTAAAGTTTGTTTGTAATAGTTAGTTAAGTTGGGTGGGTTAATTAAGTTAATTAAGTTGGGTTATAAATGAGATTCATGAAGGTTTTATAGAGGATGTTGTTTATATTATAATAGACATAAAATTAAGAGGGGATGTTATGGAAATAGTAAATTAATGTTGTAGATTACTGGCAGGCTGAATTGTTTATGGGATCTTAAGAAGTTTGGTTTGTATTCGTGAACGTTCTATCTAAAAAGAATGATAGATGACACTTGAGTTTTAGCAGGTTTTGAGATAACATGTCGTATTGATTTTTATAGAATGTATATTTGTTAAAAATGCTCTGAGTAATTATAATGAAGTGAAATCGTTTTGGTAGTTGTTATTTTTATCTGAAGGAACACCCGCAACAGTATAATAGTCGCCGGCCATGTGATCAGTACAACAGACCCATCAACCGTTTAAAGGACGAGGCCAGGGACTTCGTGTGTGGTAATATACTTATGCGTTTATTTTTATGACGTACGTGTATTTATAATTAACCGACTTAAAAGTTACACTTGACAACGAGGCTTGAAGTGGTACCAATCGAATAATTTTGTAATGAGAAACCCAAGAACACCACCTTTTAGTTTTTGCCCGACCCCGCCAAGAGTAGGGCGCTCTGAAGTCATTTCTGAATACCCATATTTTTTTGACCCACTGCCGGAGCAAAGGGCTTAATGTAATTTAAATTTTTAAATTTTGTCGGTTTCAGACTTACACGACAAGATCCTGAACGATTTTCTTACTCTCGCGGACGCAGCGACGGCCTTTTCTGATTGCAACTGAAAGCAAGTGGGAAAATGCTGATAAGAACAAAGCAATTGCTTTAGAACGTGGCCGACTTACTCACGGCGCTGAAGAATATGCAACCCAGCCTTGGTCTCCACCACGTTAGATACAGCTTAAAAATAAATAAAAAAAAAACAAACAAACTAACAGCAGACAAAAAATAAACACCTTTCCAGGTACTTAAATGCAAAGTAGGTAATAAGATGAAAAAAAAAGAAACTTAAATACTTAATAATCTTTGGCCACTGAGATTTTCAGTTTGACTTACTCACGGCGCTGAAGAATTATGTATTATAATCATAACAGTTAACAAAAATCAGAGGAACTATGATGGACTACAGGTATGTAGGTACCTTTCATGTCAGAGATTATTAGAAAGATTTAATGCATTAGGCATACTCCAAATTTCAGAAAAAAAAAATACTCAGTCTTGTACATAAGAAGTAGTATTAATACTTTTAAGTTTAATTCTATTTAACCTTAAAAGGGTTAATATATCTAGATGTTTAGCTATCAGGAATTTAATGTTATTTAAATAAAAAAAATTAAACAGCTGTCTTCTTTTTTCGTCTGAATCCCGTTTAACATTTCTCCTATAACAAGATTCACTAGCTCATTGACCCTGATGGTCCATGACGCATCAGGACATTTGCAGAGGCATCTCAGCTGCGTTGTGCAACCCGAGAGACATAATGGAAAAATGTCCCGTAATGTAGGTAGCAGACAAGACACAGGACATGCCTCATCTTTCCTCCTGTCTTAAAAAATTGCTGGCGCTTTATAAGATTTGGAGGTGAAAGGTAGAGCTATATCTGGTTAGCATTCGTAGGTAGCTTACTGGTCAGGTAAAATTGAAGCAAACGGACAGAAGGCTTTCTTATTTTGGGGTTTTATTCACTAATAAACACTCGCGGATGACCCGCGAGAACTGCTACGCATGACGTTCGCGATCCATCCAACGAAGCCCGCCACCGGGCGTCCGGGCACAAAACTCGTTTGGCGACGTCCAGGCTCATTTGAGACATCGCCACCAGCACCACTGACGACGGCCATGCAATGCGGCATCATGTCTCGGTGGCGCCTCCTCCGCCGCCCTGCCCTCCGAGAGCGGCGGGGTCTGTCAGACTCGTACTGACCAACCACACCGGTATTCCCTCGCATATTTGTGTCAGCTGGCAGCAGGATCTAATGCGACTTCCGCTGCCCCGATCGCGCTGTATACCTTATCCAACTCACTTATAATTTTGTGGCTGCACTATACCGTGAAGTGGGTAAGATGCAGTATTCTCGCTATAGGTAATGCTTACTGGGACACCTCTAACATGCTCTTTGTCATGTTAGTGCGCAATAATGCCTTTGGAACATTGAGCATCAGAGGCGTGTCTGCTCAGACACAACACAAAAGAGCTGCCTCCCTGACGATGAGGTGCGATGGCAGTGGCAAGGGCATTTTGAAGGTTATTTATTTATGCAACCTTTGAAGCTTTCGGATTACTCCCGGAAGGAGTATTAGTTAGATTTAAAAAAAAAAAATACTGTTTGTTTCAAATCTAACAAGATTTATAATTATATTGAGTCTTTTAATTATTATTAGTAGCCAATTAAACATATTTGGTCATCTTTCTCCCTTATTGCTCTAATTAAACATTTTAAACCGTAAAATTAACAAGGTTTATTTATCACATAATAGAATTAAACATATAAGTAAATAATAATAAAAAACATACGATATTTGAATCGTAATACATGTATGTATCACGTGTCACGTTCATTACATACCAAATAGTCTCCATCAAATCCTCCTTAAAATTTTCAGTATGAATTGAGATAGCATAAAAAATTAAAAAACAACACATTGAGATCAAGTAAATCACGAAAACAACAATTATTAATTCTTTTGAGAGGACTCGTTGTTCTTTATAATATGTTCTCAAGAACAAAAAAGCATCAAACATTTTGCCAGAGAGTGAACTTCGTATTCGGTTACGAAAATAGCCAGCACAGGAAAATACTCTCTCACTCGCCACACTCGTTGGTAGAACGCATAGCCTCTCTCAGTTAATCTTCTTCCCTCTTCCAGATTTTATTACATTTATCAAAATCTTAAATTTATCTAATACTCTATCGAGCTGCTCTTGTAAAGTAAGTATATTTTTTGTTACGTCATTATCAGGAAAATCTAGTGCAAAGGGTTGTGCAGTTGTAGGGTCGATGAGCTCGATAAGAGTTTTAAACTTTAGCTGACGTGGTAAATCGACAATGACCTCAGAAATTTCTTCATTATTGGTTTTAGGAAAGGTATCCTCTGCTTGTGCAAAGAAGTCTTGGGGATTGTGTAAATAGTGGAGCACAACTGCTAATAGTAATCGTCATTGTTTTATCCGACCAAATCCGAAACGAGAAAATATATAAAAATTTTAATATCGGAATTCCGATATTACTCGTCTCAATTCCGGAATTGAAATATCAGTAAAATTGTAACAGAATTCCGGAATTACGAAATTCATGCATGCCCTAGTGTGGGGGTGTTCAAACAATCCATCTATCTTACTTTTGGTCTTCCTCTACTCTTATACCCATCCACATTCATGCTCAAAACTTTTCCTTACAACATTTTCCTCTTTCCTACGCATCACATGCCCCCAAGACATTTCTGCATAATATATAAGCTAGATGGGAGCATAAGAGGAAGTCTGAAAGTGGCGCCGGTGACTGAAAGTAAATGGTTGGTATACCGCACGGTACTAGGACCTTTTCAGGCACCCGGTGCCACTGTGATAACTAGCAGCCTGTAATACTTCCTTTCTCACAGAAGTATGATATAGAGAAGTGGTAGCTGGTAGGTATGGATTATTTATTGTCGGATTTTAAAATTATTCACTTACCTATCATTGTTTTTTTTAATCTCCCCTAAAAATGTGTAGGTACCTAATACCAACCAATAAGAAGTTTAAAAACAAGATAGCAACATCAGGCGCTTAGGTACACCTAAGGTGAAATAAGTTTTCTGAACTAAAGACATAGCCAGAGAAACCATTTTTTATAAATTTAACCATTTTAGGTTTTGTGGGGGGTTAATTTATATTTTTTATACCTTATGTCTAAATAAATAATAATAACCATTCATATAAGTTAAGAATAATCTATTAAATGGTAAAAACATTGATGTGGTAAAGTAAATAGTTTTTACATAATAATTCCGCTTACTAGAATAATAATTCAGCATGCAAAATATGTTAAAAAAACCGGCCAAGTGCGAGTCGGACTCGCGCACTAAGGGTTCCGTACGATTAATTTTAAAAACGAACAAAAATATCACTTTTTTGTATGGGAGCCGCCCTTAAATATTTATTTTATTCTGTTTTTAGTATTTGTTGTTATAGCATCAACAGAAATACATAATCTGTAGAAATTTCAACTGGCTAACTATCATGGTTCATGAGATACAGCCTGGTGACAGACGGACGGACGGACGGACGGACGGACGGTCAGCGAAGTCTCAGTAATAGGGTCCTGACCCTTTGGGTACGGAACCCTAAAAACTAAGCTATTATAACAACTATAATTTAGATAAGCAAGAGTTACATTACGGGGTACATTACTTATGTCAGATAAACATTTATTTTATTTTATTAATAATTTATTTGGGCTAAAAAACTATAGTGTAGTAACAATAATAAAAACTTAAAAATTATGTTCGTATCTATAAATTTTATTTAACATACTATGCTGGTTTTAAACACCGGGTAAACATGTGTAAATCTACCCAGTGTTCATTATAACATTGATGAATGAGTATATTTTTTATGAAAAGGAAATATTGAATAGCCATACAATTTCGTGAGTTTTATTAGCGCGTACAGCACCATCTATGCTACATGAACGAAACCTAATGCGCTGTGAAGGATGTTTGTGAGGGCAGCGTGTAAAGTGAATCAGTATCTATATCGTTCTTGCTACAATTAACAGATGGCACTAGTAGTTTCATAATGTTGGTAAAATATTTTCATGTCAATTATTTTTTTGCAAAAATGCCTAGGTAAAAGCGATTCAGTACGTTATTATATTCTAAGGATTTAGATAAAATTTTTGTTCAGTTATTTTCAAGTGTATCTGTATATATGTACCTAATATACAAAAAAAAAAACCAATTACTATAACTGCTTTGTCTTCTTTCGCAATATTTGAAACCTCCACAGTTATAAGTAGCGGTCTTTATATAGTTTAAATGATAGCTGATCATGATCCAATTTGTACATTGTAAGCCCTATCAATAACTAAATCTAATCAAAATACTTTAGATAACTGTTCATTTAATACAACGTAATAAGAAACAATTCTAAGCGTATCAGTCTGTTGACCGTGGCCTAAAAATGATGTTGCCTTCAGAACCGGTTTCAAATAACAGACAACAACAAACAAAACCCTGCACGTCTTAAAGGGGTAAACCGGTTTGTTTTATTTTAAAAGTAAACAATGTCTCTAATCATTCTTTATGAGTCGTTTACGTGGCCTACCCAAATGTACTTTTATTGACATTGTTCGTCAGGTCGTTGAGCTCTTTAAGTTCTGGTTTGAGTTACAGGACAAGTTAAGAGGCCTGTAAGGAATTTAAAAATAGGCAGGTATTTGATGAGACTATTGCCGTCGTACTGCTGTTACCTGCCCCCGGAGAGTGTGATAGGGACAGCTGCAGACCCGACTGGTTATACTTATAACATTTACGAAATAGACGTTTTGTTATTTCCCTTTTTTCTCTTCGAAAACTGAACCGATTCAATTAAAAGAAATTAAACATTTTAAGAAAGCGTGTGTTTTTTTTTTCACATTTTCTTTAAGTTAATGACTGAAAAAAATAAATGACAGGGACATAAATCAAAGTCTGCTAGAGTAGCAGTCCTTGTTTTTATAAAAAAAACAATATTGCTCTAGAGGTGTTATTCAGGAAGTAAAAATGGGAAAACATTTGTACGAGAATCGCAAGTCCTTGTTCCCTCTTAACTAGCAAAAACATACTTGCACCGACAAGACAGGTCCAATCTGTGAGTTGCTTTCTTCATCTCAGTGGTCAAATCGGAAACATGACCAAATCAGAGCACGCGCCAAGTTACGTTAAAAGCTGTTTTTTTATATTTCTATGGATGAAAACACATAGATCTTGGCCTAACAGTTTCACTACCATATAGATTTCCCCTTTCTGTTAGACAGTAGAGAATTTTTCAGCCCTAGATATTAAACCAATGATCCTAGTGAAAATTTTGAGCAAGCGGTTTATCATAAAATACGGCTTCCTCCGCATCGATGAGAAATTTACTATGGCACTCGGTAGTGGTGTAGGTAGATTTCAAACAGTGAAAAGACTTTCAAAATGTTACCTCGTACCTGTACCTATCTAATCTTAATATCTTAATAGTCAAGTTTCTCAAGTTCGAACCCAAGACACACACTCTTATCTGGATTCATGTGCGTATGCAAAACATGCATGCCTGAGAGATATTTCTCGACGGCTTGTAAAACCAAGTAAGATGCCCATAAAAACTCTAACACGGTTAGACACTAACCACAGGATAAAGAAAGACCTAATAATATATTAGTGTAATAACGTGATACGTAAATGCACACAAAACACCTGAGTCCACAAAACCTGTTCTACATAGCGACAGAATGTTACATAACAATGAATATGGCTGTTAAAACAACACTTTTTTATCGTGTATTGTTTGACTAGATGCAACCATTGAAGGTCATCATCAGAGTATCAATAACTTTTACGAAATCACTATTTTGATTGCCATCTCAGATCATATATTTATAATCCAATTACTTCGTAAAGTAGTGGACGGAGACAGCTACCAATGACCAGTTAAGTTAGGACTTGTGTCAGTATTTCGTAACGTAGCTACCTAAGTCCCTAATTTCTTGACCTGGATAGGACGCAGTTCAGAATAGGTAAGAAAGGGAGCGCTATTTTCGGCGTAGGTGGGACAAGGTGGGCTGTTGGACTTCAAAAGGTACCAATAGCAATATAAACGGTTTAACATCTAACATAATACATCGTAGCTACTACCTTTTCCTGAAATATTCAAGTATACGTGAAGAAATTTGTTTTTTTTTTACATTTTTAAGCACATATGTGGGTGATTTGGAATAAGTAAGTAGTTGAAGTTCATTTGGAGAAGGAGTGCAGACAGAAAAAGAAACGAAGTTCTGCCGAATGTCAACAAATGGGCGACAATTTTATAAATATAAATTGGCTTGGGCTACAATACGCGATGTACCTAGCTGAAGACCTACGTTGCGTTCTGCTATGAGTATCAAAATCGTAGATAGAGAAGAAAAGCATTTATTATTGCTGGAAATGACCGGTTCGGGGACATTCGCAATGCAGGTGCTACGTTCCCAGCCTTTCTAGCCAGTAAAACTTTACACATTACTGACTTTTAGTTCTTTAGTTCGTTCGTTCAGTTAGTTCTTTGTAAAAATAGGTACTTGTCTTAGAATGTGACAAAAAAGGCCACTCATTTAAATGTATAGGAAGCCAGTTTCATGCGTGTCTACTTATCCAGTTCATCCGGTACTAAGTACAATATTTCCATCACATTGCTGCATCAACGCCAGCCCCGGCTCAACATGCAGTTTATATTAATGAATGATTCGCGTGACATCAATGGGGACGAGTGAGTCGCAAAGTGGATCGACGAGCAAGTGCATAAACTCTATAATTGGGAAACGAGGGGACCTGCGCGACGGCCTCGAAACTCCTGTTTTAACGATCATGATAGCCAGTATCCGACTCCATCGGAAGCTAACTAAATCACGTTGCAGGCGTCATTGGAACGGAAAACTCGAGAACTAGACCTATCATCCAATAGAGCTGAGAAGATTCCTCTAAGTGCGTGACTCTTTTAACCTTCACTGAGGACACCGATGTTGTTTATATCTGGTCTATCAATTCGTTTTGTTCACCGATAGACGTTGAACCGGTGACCGTTTCTAAGTAAAAGGTAAAATTATCGATATTTTGCTTTCATAGAAAATGCTATTGGATGAATGACCGATAAACTGGAAAATTCCTGTGAAGTAACACAGTTAAGTAAGTATAGTTGGGCGGTTTGGGACTGATCAAATATTCGGTAATAACGTTCGCATTTCAGTCCGTTCCGCTCAGCTAGACAAGAAAACTTGTAAGGAAAATACGTTTGTCCGATTTATTATGCTCGTACGAAGGACGTCTGAAGGACTTTATGCAGTGTATACTTGTATAGTTTAATCATTATGTTACAAATAGCGTTGCTGAGTTTCACTATAATTAAGTTCTAGGAACTATATACTTTACTTGCTATTTTAACAAGGGAAAGACTGGCCATGTCGAATAGCTGAAATACTTTTAACAATAACAATAGTTAACGTGGGAACTGTTCCGTAGATTTTTGATCGCATTTATAATCGGTAATAGGTATGTTCATAGTGATGAGTACCTGCATCATCATCATTCATTAATTTAATTTCATATCGTCTTCAGTTATTTCAATGCAATGCCTTGTAAATCTATGGCGTGTATTTACAGAGAAAAATATTATATAATTCACGATCTTTATTCATTATTATAACTAAAGTTTTCCATGTTAATGTTATTGTCATTTTATAGCAATAAAGAATAGGATAATTGTTTGGTACCTAATTGGTATTCCAATACCCATTAGATAATCTGTCATCAATTATCCTATTAATGAAGGCAGATTACCTAATGGGTAAATCTTTATTACTGTAAAGTGACATAATAAAGCATTATAGACATGGAAAACTTTAGTCAGTACGAATTTTAATGTCATTTATATGAAGAAAGGAAAAATATGATTACCACCAATTCCGCATTATTTTTTCCTCACAAAGTGAGCTAAATGTTAGTAACAGATTTTTTTGTGTTTTACTTCTCCTGTATCATGGTTGTATCAGTAAATATTAAACTTATAACACTTTCGTTTTTTTTTATTAAATTTAAAAAACTAACTGGCTCCATGTCCTTGGATAAAGGAATTCTGGTTCTTATTACTTAGGTACAAAGAAAATTTCTAAATAACTTATCGCCTATTTTTAATTTTGCAGATAAGGTAATCTTAACTACGCGATCTTCTGCAATGTGCAGCCATGTATGTAAGATGATAAACACTCGGGTCATAGGATCTTCCATACCAGTACCAGTAGTAGTAGTTGGTGGTCAGGAATGCACATTTGAGGTTCGCTGCTCGAAAGCTTGGGGAAGTGATGTTGAAGATGATGACGTCAGCGCTGTCGTCCATTTCGGGGTCACCAGTTTAGGGGCATGAGGACCAGGGTGTAAAGTTCCTCATCCTCTGTAGAAAAGGGAGGATCCTCCGACCAGACAGGTGTTATGTCTGGTGGGCAACTGCCCGATAGTTTTTTTCGGGTTTTCCTATATAGTCTTAAGTCGATGAAAACTTTACACTTTAAACTTGCGAGATTCAGACCATTTTAATTCTTTAGTTTGTTCACAGATGGCGCTGTAGTACTTTTTGTTATAAGTTGCTTTTTGTAGATCGCTACAATAGTACAAAAGGGGGGAAGCCTGTACACAGCGGTGGGTGGAATAAGGATTATGGATAGAAAGAGGAAAGTGAGGGAAATAACTAACTGCCCACTCTATACCAAGCCTCGACTGCTATCGGTCGGCCATGAATTTAAGCGATTTATATTTAAGCACCTAACCGACTTCATTGTGGTTAGCTGGCAACAAACTGAGATTTACGATCAAATGTGTACCTACCTATTTATATGCGTTTTAGCATTCGTATCTCGTTCGTACTTTACGAGTATTTATATCTTGCATTACCTCAGTCCATATTCACAGTGTTTTCCATCGCATCGGTAAAACGATCAGAAAAGCGAATAGAAAATCATCTAATCTTGCTCACTGTTTTCTTTACCGTTGTCAGTGATCATCATCATCATTTCAGCCCAGTATCCTTCGACCTCCGTTTTGTCTGCTATACGTCTGTGCGTTGCTTATCCAATTGTTACCCGCGACTTTGACGTTATTTTCTTTCCAAAGATTATATTTCATTAGTATACAACTATACAGAACATAAAATAATTTCTGCACTCCTATGGATGAGGGTGAACCCTATAGCTTAAGTATCTTAGCAGCCTGTTTGTGATTGGTTGACAAGAAAGGGTCATTATTGAGCTACCTGAAGTCGTGCTAACCAATAATGAAGATGTATTCTGTTTATTTAGATGATTTCAAATAAGTTAATTTTTCAATGCGTAGTTAAAATTCATAAACTATGCGTCTATCACAATGTATGCGAATGTCCCTTTAAATTAATTTAGAAAGCACTCTATGACCGGTCCTTTGGAACGCTATCGATTTTTGGTTACGCTCGAATGGCCCACGGTCCATTCGTTTTGGGCCATTCGACTAAATTATTGTGTTACAAATGTAAAATGAACAATGTATGCAGTGCAATATTGGCCTTGCCAAGTCCTTGCTTTATAAAATGATAATAATTATTAGTAACGAGAGTATAATCCGTTCTTATACCAGATGAGATTCAAACACTGGTAGTTTGAAACAAATTCGAGTGGTGTTAGTTTTTGGAATTACGAATCCTTAGTTTCTTTGGACACGTTACCCGCAAAAAGATTCTATGGAGCGTTTGGTGATTCAGGGTAGAGTCGAAGACACGACACCACATGGTCGATCACTGACTCAACCTTGGACCTCTGCCCCATGGTCAAACTCCATCGAATTTGTCACCAAGATCCCTGGAGCAGAATGTGCTCGCCATGCGGCCAATAGAGCCCGTTGGAAAAGGATCGCGAAGGCAGCGACCGCCCATGACCACGACCAGAGTGGTCGATAAGAGTAACCGTCTAAGAAGATTAACGAGATGTCAGTGATATCTAAACTAATATTATAAAGAGGAAAGATTTGATTGTTTGTTTGTTTGCATTGAATAGGCTCCGAAACTACTGAACCGATTTGAAAAATTCTTTCACTGTTGGGAAGCTACACTATCCGCGGGTGACATAGGCTATATTATATTTTCAAAAAATTAGGGTTCCTTACTAAAACTGCAATTTTGTAACCCAAGGTGTATAAAAATTACCTAAAATATTCTTTACATCGCGTGCGCTGCGAAAACTATTGATGATAGAATAAAATAATGTATTACGACTTTGCAGAACACATCATTATTTACAAAAAGTGTCGCGACAGCATATGTCTAACTATTATATTTATGCCACAATAAGTGTTCTTTTATTAAAAAAAAAATATTTTAATGCCGCCGTTAGAAAAGGCTCTGTATTTGTATCTTGGTATTAATCCTTATCAAAATAAATTACTTCTATTCAAGACTGTTTCAATACCTTTATATAACTTTTTGAATTATTCAATTCGGACATTCCATTCGAAAGATATCAGGAGTTTAAAAATGTAAGTATTAGAAAAAAGTTGCGTGGTCGCCGCTCACCCTGCTCAGCTGGCTAGGCCTCACCTAATACGATGTAGGCGTCACTGGGGTACGGGCCGTACGGGAGGGGAATATTCAAACTTTTTTTTCAAAATTTTTTTTTTTAGTTCATCATCATTCATCATTTCAGCCAAAAGACATCCACTGCAGGACATCGACCTCCTCCAAGTGTCGCCATTGACATAAGGGGGGTTTTGACATAATCGCCACGCTTGGCAGGCGGGTTGGCGATCGCAGTACAGTTGTTACAAAAGCCCACAGAAAGCTGCTGCCCATTCTCTGGCAAGTCCCATAGTCGCCTCTTACGACACCCACGGGAAGATACGGGATGGTGCTATTCTTTACGTCCGACACCATACAGAACCAAAAAAAACTCTGTGGTGTGAAATTCTGTATGGTGTCCATACAGAATTTCACACCACAGAGAATTTTTTAGTTACCTGACGCAAATAGAAGGGTTTATTTATGTTTGTGTATTGTTAAATACCCGTGCGAAGCCGGTGCGGGCTGCTAGTCCAAGATAAACTCACCTTAACAATGCAGGTACACAAATGATTGTTAATGCATTAACAACGATGATAAACAATAGGTAATATTGCTTTAATTTTCAAGGTTTGCGTAAATATTGAAATTTAAATCTACGTCACTGATCTAGTATTAGAGTATTTCATATTGCAGTTGTAGCTAAGAGTCGGCATTTGTGTCCGGTTAGCAGCAATAGGCCCCTTGTGATGAAATATGGTTGAACCATAGATATCAGCAAGGTCCTTAAAGTTTCCGGCCTACATACACATTCGGTTATTCAGAGATACAAAACTATCATGTCACTAATTTACTAAAGTTTTTAGCTTTTTTTAGTTAAATAAAATAATAGGTCTTTACCTATGAAATTGCCGTATTGCAGTACAGACTTTTTCAAACAAAAAAAAGTTTTGATTGGCTATGAGTTCTAAATTCAAATTAATTTTGTTTTAAAAATATGACATTCTATTTACAAAATCAGTCTTTTGTTCATTGATTAGCGTTGTATTTTCATTACATTTCAACATTTTTCCTCATAATGGATACTTTGAAATTTCGTGTAATTATGGAATATGGGTTCCGTCGTGGCACCAACGCGGCACAAACGACCCGTAACATCAACGACGTTTACGGAGAGAACTGTACAAACGAACGCACAACCCGTTATTGGTTTGCTCGGTTCCGTTCTGGGAATTTTGACTTGAAAAATGAACCTCGTGGTCGTCCGGAAACTTTGGTCAACAATGATAAATTAAAGGTGATTGTTGAAGCTGATGAAACTCAATCTACAGCTGAGCTGGCAGCAGCTTTTGATGTTAGCATTAAAACAATATTGGTCCATTTGCGACAGATTGGCAAGATAAAAAAGCTTGATAGATGGGTGCCCCACGAACTTAACGATCGCCAGCGCAACGTACGCGTCGAGACTTGCCTTGCGCTGCTTAACAGGCACAGAAATGAAGGAATTTTGAACCGAATTGTTACGTGCGACGAAAAATGGATTCTTTTTGACAATCGAAAGCGCTCAGCAAGTTGGTTAGATCCTGGTTCGGTACCAAAGCAATGTGCAAAACGAAAAATGACCCCTAGAAAGGTGATGGTCACAGTTTGGTGGTCTAGTGCTGGTGTGATTCATCATAGCTTTTTACAAAACGGCGAGAGCATTACTGCAGATGTGTACATTGAAGAACTGACCACAATGATGGCGAAACTCGCACTCTGCAACCAGCTTTGGTCAATCGGTCGTCTCCACTGCTACTTCACGACAACGCGCGGCCCCATACTGCACAACAGACCGTCTCTAAGCTGCATGAGTTGGGTTTGGAAGCTCTCCCTCATCCGCCATACTCACCAGATCTTGCGCCTTCCGACTATTACTTTTTCCAAAATTTGGACAACTTTTTAGCGGGAAAAAAATTCAATTCCCGAGAGGCAGTACAAAACGCCTTTGAAGAGTTTGTTGTCTCCCGTCCAGCTGATTTTTTCAAGAAGGGCATCCATAAACTGCCACAGCGTTGGCAAAGATGCATTGATTGCAGGGGTGATTACTTTGAATAAAAGAAATAAATAAGTTGGAAAAAAAAAATACTTTAACTTTTTTCAAACAAAACGGCAATTTCATAGGTAAAGACCTAATATAAATTTACCTGTTATTTTTTTTGTAAAGTATTCCTTGATTTATAGTTTTTTTTCTTTATTTGTTTAGGGACATTTATAATCGCAATGCGTATGTCAGTCCCATCGTACCCTATAAATACACATTTCTCATATCTGGGCCATGAACCTAAACAGACTCTTCGCATCATCGCCATTTGGTTGAGCCAGGATTTTATGGAATGTGCCTACTTCAAGTCTGTTTAACCTCAAGACCCTAAACAAATCATTTCTCCCAGACTCATACCGAACACAGTCCATCAATAAGTGGTCTTCAACAACTCCACACTCCACACAGTTAGGCGAATTCGTTTTTCTCATCATGAACGCAAACTTATTACATAGAATGTGTCCAGATCTGATTCTATGAGCCGTTACAACAAGTTTTCGACTTAAATTATTATTTACAAACCAGGGTACACGAAAAGGCTGATTCTGTATGGTTTTATACCAGATCCCTTTATCTAAAGAACGCTTGTGAAAATTTTCATTCCAAACATCGCAAAACTTTTGTTAAAATTTAGGTTAAACCTCTGAATAATCCAAAATGATGTAAGTTTTTTTTCCATTTTGATTTAATAGTTGAAGCCGGATAGTTTTGGACCTTACCATGTATACCTCTGCCTTAGCTATAAGTGATAATAGGTGTGATGATATTTTTTAAATGTAACTGCGGTTTTTAAGATCGTGAGTTCTTTTATATCTTGAGCCAGCATATCAAAAGGCAGACCGCTCTATCTTTTGATGTCATGAATATACAAGATTACGAGTAATCCAATGGTTTTGTCACGTGCTTGGGATTAAGGTGGATATCATATAAAAGAAAAGTCATGAATGCAGATTGACAGTTTGTTTAAAAGGCAAACAGTTGTTCTTACTATAATCTTCATTTTAATGGCTAACCTAGAACTGGCTTAAATATCCCATGTGTTAAGATGTTTCATTATCTGCCTACCCTCTTCCCAACTATGTTGGGGTCGGCTTCCAGTGTAACCGGATGCAGTTGAGTATTTTACATGGACTGCCAATCTCACCTACAACAACCCAATTAGTACTGGGTAGTGGGTAGTACGATTTCCCTTGGTAAGACTTTCAGGCCACTGACTACTAAACGACTGTCAAAGATTTACAATAGGGGGGGATTTATAATATTTACAATGATCAAATATTTTTTTCTTTGTCTGTTTTGTAGATTATTGAAAAGTATTGGACACGTATTTTTCCTTTTTTCACGTGGTCAAAAAATTACGGAGATATATTGAGTTGAATTGGCGCATGACGTCACATGTAGGTAATTGTTATACCTACTTGAGACGTAGTGAGCCCCCAATCTCCAACTTTAATGAGTTTTAACCAAGTGATTTTTTGATATTTTGATAAAACAAAAAATTCGTGTCTAATATTTTTGTATTACCTGTCTGACGGACAACATAGAATTTCGTTTTCTTTACCCAGTATTAATTATCCCCTATTGACAAACGGGACCAACCGCTTAACGTACTTCCGAGGCATGGAGAAAAGTCAGTATGTAATGGGTGTAACTACTGTCAAAGATCGTCTTGTCATGTCATGACTTATGTCACTCTTTTACTCTTGTAAGTCTTGTTAAGTCTATGTATACACATAGACTTAACACGATATAGCTGATGTACTGAGGGTGGGTTTATGTGCTATTACATACCATCACCTCTGCTAAATCTTTCGTGGATTACATGCCTGATGTTATGTTATGTATGAGCAAACACCAAGGTTCTATTATTATTTTCAAGGCACATTTTCAACGTCTATTATGCCATCTATTAAAAGACATGTTACCGTGAAACATAGGTACGTTACAGTTCTGCGTCGTCGTTTAACTTGTTTCTATTAGCTCCATTCGTTTACCGCTAATAGCGTTAATTAAGCAAGAAGCTAATTGACAAAGTCACTCAAACAAACTCAAGAGAAACCATTTATTTACGGTGATAATTGAAAACTGTAATCGTTTTGCTTTGAGTGACAAGCGAAGAGTGGTATATGTTAGTACATTATATACCTAAAACATTGTATTTTATGAGTTCCATTTACATTTAGTTGCTAGACGTGCTGGAATAATTTAAAAAGACAATATTAAGGCTGTGTTAGAATGACGTAGTTGTAAGTTTATTTATTCTTCTTCACAGCCGTGTTGATGGCATAAAATAATAGACAGAAAATATTATTATTAATACAAACACTTAAAACAAATAAAGAACGTCACTCAAGACCGAATAATTACTATAAACTAGTTTAAACCAATTAAATGTCTTGGATCTAGTTCAAGTGACGTTCCGTAACACGGGCTAAAAAGTGCAAAATAAGTCGGTAGCTAAAGGTGAATAAAAAAAAAACAACGGTCACCCGCCGACTTCCGAAACTAAAATTTTGGAAGTTAGAAAAAGTTATTTTAGCTGTAAATATATTTAAAGTGATAAGTACCTACTAACTGACAATATGTCAGTCACCTTCGCTGTGATACGTTAGGGCGTAAATAAAGTTATTATAACTCTCAGAGGTCGTTGAACTCGTGCGCACTCGGTTAGTCATACAATGTTCTAGTCATAAATATCGGGTTTAAATCAGGCTATAATCTGTATTACTTGGCGAGTTTTAGCACACAGAAGGGGTAGGCAAGGGCACGGCGTGCCTAATAGTACACCCACATTTACCTAATAGTACACTCACATTTACCTAATAGTACACTCAAATTTACCTAATAGTACACTCACATTTACGTAATAGTACACCCACATTTACGTAATAGTACACCCAAATTTACCTAATAGTACACTCACATTTACCTAATAGTACACCCAAATTTACCTAATAGTCTACTCACATTTACCTATTAGTACACTCACATTTACATAATAGTACACCCACATTTTTTCAGTTACGTTCAAGTCCCATGTAAAAGGGCGAGTCTTTAGCCATCATTCATACACAGCTACTGAGATATTCCTGAAAGCGAAAACTCAATAACACTTCTCTATTTTTTATATTAGCATTGTAAGGTTCGCTGTTCTCATGTAAGTGACTTTGTGTCTTTTAGAGTATCAAACCCAAGTTATCTCATGTTCATTCAGCAATCGCATTTGTGTAAAAAATCTTTTCAAACTGAATGCCGCTTGCCTTTTATTAACCGACTTAATAAAAAAATTAGAGAAGTAATCTGAAAAAATAAGGATATTGAATTTAATGACGATTCCGTGTCTGGGTGGAACAAAAAAGTCGGGAAACGATTAGATTCTGATTGCAAACAAAACCTCTTCAGCTATGTCATGAAAACATTTTACAGTAACCAGAAGAGCATGTTTTACATACAAGACGATGTTTTGCATTATACTTACTGCTACACTGCCAGTGTCAAATTGTTACTGAAGGTGTTCATTATTATGTAATGAGATCGGAATAGGTACAGTTGATTTGCCTAAACTTCAAGGATTTTTAACCACAATCTTTTTTCATGTATGTACACCGATGTCTCTGTGATTACTGGTTTTTTTTTGGTTTGTAGGTCA
Source organism: Cerastis rubricosa (assembly GCA_949152445.1). Classification (NCBI taxonomy): domain Eukaryota; kingdom Metazoa; phylum Arthropoda; class Insecta; order Lepidoptera; family Noctuidae; genus Cerastis; species Cerastis rubricosa. The sequence continues at coordinate 14,929,887 of OX424523.1, read as the reverse complement.
ACCTCGCCCCGGGTCACACATAATTTTTATGATATCTTAAATAATACGTGTTTTTCTTCTTCGTCTTTGTTCACATCCTACTTGCTTAGACATTAAGCAGGCTTTAAAATTAACCTCGAAATTGTGCCACCCAATTCAGAGAGGAATTTGAAAGCGGCGGCACACAACACTTGATGGCATCCTGCATCATCATCATTACCATACAGAGATAAGAACTAGTATCTCATCCCGCCCTTTGATGTGCTTAATCGAATATTATCTTAGAATGTGTTAATGAAGTTCATCGTTGGGCAACCTTTTAGAAAGTAGATGACAGATGCTGCTCTGCTATTTGTATGTTGTCATGCGTTTACCCACAAAAACACACAAAAATTTCCACGTGAAAGAAGTCGCGGGAATAATGTAGCGGTTTTACATAAAAATAAAACGGATATTACCTATACGCTCCCGGAAAACATACAGCATTATTTCTAATATAATTCATACTTATAATAAACCTGAAGAATTCGTTTCTGTGCTCGAACGCGGTAATCTCTGGAAATACCAGTCGGATTTGAAAAACGAAGTATGCTTTTTAATGTCACTGCATCACTTACTCTTCGGAACTTTTCGGAACCGAACGGTGGTTAAAACCGCGGGGCACAGCTAGTAAGAAGATGCCTAAAAAAGGTTTGCATGCCCAATTCTGCACGAATGATCTCGATTTCGCAAGCAATGAATCTTTTTGTGAATACGTTTATTTATTTGTGAAGCTGGTTTTGTAGCTACCTTTATCGTTGAGGTAAATTACCTTCACTGGCAAGGTCGGCTGGCGAACGTAAACATAACAATCTAACTGGTGAGTGTACTGTCGTACATATCTAGGTATAGCCATGTATGTCGAGCTACTACGTGCATGTAGGTACTCACACAATTGGTATGCCGAGTAGCGTTTATCATTTGTACCAAGTTTATTTTTCTTTTCATCTAAACCGCTTTTGAACGTTTTGTACCACTCATAAGCACGTGTTTTTGATAAAGTCGATTCATCGTAAGCCTTTAACATTTTCATTGACTCCGAACACGACATTCCATTAGCGATGCAAAATTTAAGACAAACTTTTTATTCGATGTTTTTGTCTATTATGAAATTCGCAATATACACTAGATAATTATGATCTAACTAAAAACAACACTGTCATCATCTTCATCATTTCAGCCGAAAGACGTCCACTGCTGGACATAGGCCTCCTCCAAGTGTACAGATAGCGTCATTAAGTAGTAACCCGGTGGCGTACTCGGCCGGACTGTAGAGGGGTTAGCACATACTGATGCTAAGCATAAGGATGGCATTGCCATAATCGCCACGTTTAGCAGGCGGGTTGGCGATCGCAGTACGGTTGCTGCCCATTCTCTGGAAAGTCCCTTAGTCGCCGTTTACGACACCCACGGGAAGATATGGAATGGTGCTTTTCTTTACGTCTGACACCATACAGAACAACACTGTATGTCCCGCCTGTGCAGGATCAGTTGACTAAGGACCAATAATCGGTTTTGTTGAATAAAACAGAATCTTCTTAATTTTATTTTTAAAACCATTATCAAAGTTCACTGCATCCGTCTTTGACATACATAGGGGATTTTCCTCGTGAGCTCAACTTGTTTGTTATCGCTGTAGGTAGGTAGGTCATTATGTACGTTTTTTTTTTGTATTTTATAGGGGCTTGTAGCTAACCAACGTCCTCGTACTTACCTCATATTACTAAACATCCTTCTATTGGGTAGATTTAATTTTGTACTTCGGAGATAAGACTGGGTTGAGGATGTCAGATAGGCAGTCGCTACATGTAAAATACTGGTATTGAGCTGCATCCGGTAAGACTGGAAGCCAACCCCAATAAAGTTAAGAAAAGGCTAGGCAGATGATGATGATGAAATGAGACTGTCGGTGTTCTGATTGAAGAGGGACTCGTCATGAGAATCATTACAGGCCATTTACAATTACACAAGCAAGCAGGTACATTGGTGTCCCAGAAAAAATAGTCTGTGGAATCAAATAGTTCGAGTTAGTTTCGAACTATTTGACTCCACAGACCATTTTTCTGTGTTTTTTCCGTACGTCTAGGAATTTCAAACGAAATAGCATTATGTAATGCAGTAATGCTATTTAAATAACTAACTAGAGTTAAGTCAGTAAAATGATTATGTCTTCTGGTAAGACATAATCATTTTATTATTTAGGGGTGATTAGAAACAAGGTGTAAAGTTCCTCGATACTCCTAAGAAAAGGGAGGATCCTCCGGCCAGATAGGTGTTGTGTCTGGCGGGCAACTGCTTAACAGTTGTAGTCGGGTTTTTCTATATACTCTTAAGTCGATGTAGACTTTGCATGTGAGATGTAGGAAATTGATGTTAGTTCTTCCGTCGTGTCATAGATGGCGCTGTAGTACTTTTTGTAGTGAGTTGCTTTTTGTTGGTCGCTACATCACTCCCCCCCGGAGACCGGAGGTCGATAGTCGAATGAGTCTTGTAGTATTTTGCCATGCCAGTTTTTATAAGCTCGTTGCCGCATTGTTCACGGTGAGTCGGAACAGTCTACGGTGGTGAGGCGAACCCCGGTGAGTCGGGGCCGGCGCTGCGTTTGCTCCAGTGCGTCGGACGTGGTGCAGCGCCGCGATGTGGCAGACAGCTAGACAGGTGTCGACCGGGAGGTAGAAGCTCTCGATCGGCCGAAAGTGCAGTGTGCTGTGCCATGGTTGCTTGAAGAGAGGCTGAGGGTGCTGGCCAGGAATGCGCTTCCGCTGTATGCTGGTGGTCAGGAATACCCGTTTGAAGCTGGCTGGCTGTGGGACTCGTTGCTCGAAGGCTGCGCTGACGTCCATTTCGAGGTTACCAGTTTAGAGGTATGAGGAACAGGGTATAAAGTTCCTCAATACACCATTGAAAAGGGAGGATCTTCCGACCAGACAGGTGTTCTGTCTGGCAGGCAACTGCCCGACAGTTGTAGTCGGGATTTTCTATATACTCTTAAGTCGATGTAAACTTTGCATGTGAGATGTAGGAAATTGATGTTAGTTCTTCCGTCATGTCATAGATGGCGCTGTAGTACTTTTTGTAGTAAGTTGCTTTTTGTTGGTCGCTACACATCATAATTATAAATCTTTATTATCACAGCAGCAGGAATTACAGCGCGCTAGTTCATGTAAAATTGTATACAGAGACAGGTGTGTGTCCTGAGATAGAGATCACCTCTCCGGCTTGGATACTTATATCATTTTATTAAGGTATTGGAAATTAAGAGTTAAGATACTAATGTTACAATTGAAAGTAGGTAAACAAGTACCTTTACAACTAACGAAACATAACATAACATCACGCCTGTACTTTCCATAGGGTTAGGCAGAGGTGTACCTAATATTATAACCACATTTCGCCACCATGCCTACTATGGGAAATCCGTCTTTTAAAATTAATTTATTGAAATTTTACATTCAAACATAGGTAAAACAAGATATCAAATTAAAATAAAAACAGAACCTAAGTAGGTATCACATAATAATAGTTCAAAAGTTGCACCTACTGTAAAACATAAGTACCTACCATAAGTAGGTTCGTTATGGCCAAAGTGTTCGACAGTATGCTTGACTCTTGTTCGGCGCAATATGTTAAGTTGCACGATGCACAGTTTGGGTTTTGTCCTGGACTATCGACCGAACGCGCTATCCTGGGTGTCAAGCAAACTGTCAAATACTACACTCCGGTGTACGCTTGCTTCCTTGACCTCTCCAAGGCGTTTAGTCTCGTTTCTTACGACGTGCTTAAGAGCAAGTTGAGGAGTAGGGGTATACCGGAACAACTGCTCAGTGTACTACAGTATTGGTATCGTAGCCAAACTAACCGTGTCAAACGGTCGAATGCGCTCTCGGAATCATATGGGTTGGAGTGTGGGGTGAGGCAGGGTGGTCTGTCGTCTCCCCGGCTCTTCAATCTATATGTTAATGACCTAATTGCCGAGCTTAGCAGCATGCGTGTTGGATGCAGGGTAAATGGTGTTAGTTGCAACAACATTAGCTATTCGGATGACATGGTGCTGCTGGGACCGTCGCCGGGAGCGATCGTAGGGTTACTTAAGGTATGTGAGACCTTTGCTGCTGCATATGGACTGGTATAAAATGCAAAAAATAAAAATGGTAAAAAAATGTGAATACATGGTTTTTGGGGTCGCTGGTAAGTGCAGGGATAGTACACTCGAACTTGCCATTAACGGAACGTCAAAACGTAGAGTGAAAAGTTTAAATATCTTGGGCATTTTCTCACCGACGATCTCAGTGACCATGTTGACATTGAACGGGAGCGTTGAGCTCTGGCGGTCAGGGGTAATATGTTGGCACGAAGATTTGCCCGCTGTACTGACCAAGTAAAGATAACGCTTTTTAAAGCATATTGTCAGAGTTTTAACACCGGTAATCTTTGGGTCAACTACTCGAACAGATCGCTGGATGTTCTGCGCGTCCAATACAATAATGTTTTTAGGATGCTGTTGCGATTGCCTCGTTTTTGCAGTGCCTCAGACATGTTTGCGGTAGCCAATACTGATGGATTTCATACCATCATCCGCAAGAAAAGGCGACTAAGGGACTTAGCAGAGAATGGGCAGCAGCGTTCTCTGTGTGGACGTCTTTTGGCTGAAATGATGATGATGATCCGCAAGAAAACAGCCTCGCTCCTGAGTAAATAAGAGGCAGACACAATAGCATCCTCAAAGCTGTGGTGGCCGATACTTCCTCCACCATAGTACGGCAATGGGTGTGAATACTTATACCCTAGTATGTCATGTTTTGTATTAATTTGTCTTTAGTTAAGTTACTAACAATAGTTTTTTAAGTGCAAACCTGTTACTAACAATTTTAGGATCTCTTAGTTGTCCGAAATAAAATGATTTATTATTATAAGAAGCAAAAATCAAAAATGTAAAATATGTTTGAACTGACTTAACATAACATCATGCTTGTAATCCCCAAAGTTTTAGTCAGAGGTGAACCAAATAGTACACCCACATTTTGCCAATTATGTTTAAGTTCCATGTATTAGAGGGCGAGCGTATTGCCATAAACCGGGCATAAATCCAAGGGCTGTGGCTACTACTGAGAAATTTGTGAAAGAAAAGCCCTATAAAAATTTGCCTGACCCGAGAATCGAACCCTTTGAAGTCGAAAAAAAAACTACACATATTACTGCGTGGAAATCGAGGTTCCTTATATACTTTTGTCTTAAGTAAATGGTTGATGATGAGATATTAGCTTCCAAAGTCGTAAAAATTGTGAACACCCTGTATCTTTGGGGCATCCCGAGTATTAAATATACACAAGGTACACAACAAACAAAGTTAAAATAATGATTTTGTCCTTAATAGCGTCAGTGTAACAATGCTCACATTACACGCTAAGCCTGTAAAGTGCACGGTGCATTACGTGTGTGGACACAGTCATTGTATGCAAGTACTCGTCTATTAATGGATTAAGTGCCTATGATGGGCCGTAACAAAAGTATGCCCTTATATACTATTACACTTGATCATGTCAACCATTCTGTTGTGCTGTGAAATGAGTAGATATTAGTAGCTGCAGATCCACGTGACTTTTCCGGTCGTATCGTAAACCTTATTCACATAGTTTTGATGCTTGTGTAGGTATTATTAGGTTACCTAATTGCTTGTAGAACATAGTCACATAGTGCTACAGTCACACGAATATAGCGCCTAGCTTAAAGCCAGTGCACACTGACACGGCAGGAAAGAACATTTTGTCTTTACTCAACGTAAATTCAAACGTAACTAGTGGGTGCAAGATACAGATTCAAATTTTCAATGCCGCAAGGAGAGGATGCCTTTATCTGTATCTTGTTACCTTTCACTAGCTACGTATGAATTTGCGGTGGGCAAAGATAAGTGCTGGAGTGGAGACCACAGACGGGACAGAGGAATATGGGAAGACAACCTACTAGTTGGACGACTATATCATTAAAGTGGCTGGACGAAACTGGCTTTCTGTCATGACCTATATGACAGAAACCCGTCAAAAGTGCAGAGATTTGGAAGAGACCTACACTCAGCATTGGGTGGCCAAAGATTGAAGAAGAGAGAAAGATGAAATGCTATGTTGTGACGTCCCCGGTGTGCACTGGCCTTTATAGATCCAGTATAGAGACCGGGAATCGGCAAGCATGAAGTGGGTTTCTCTTCGACCAGATCTAGAGCGACGATCTCCATAGGGTGGCTGGTAACAGCTGGATGAGAGTTGGCGAGAATTGGTTTGTAATTGGAGAATCCTAAGGGGTAGACTTTTCCGCCGATTCCCGGTCTCTATACTGGATCTATCTATATGGCTGATCATGATGAACACTATATACAGGAAGCAGTCATCGGTAGCAATAGGATTCGCAATTTCACTGGAAGTATTAAAAAGTTTAGATACGGTTAATCTATCTTTATCTGATTACAACTTCTATCCATCCCGCAGGCGCGATGGATAGATATTAACATGATGAAAACTAAAAATACCATCTGTGATCATTGATATGAAAAATGTCGACAAATCGTTGTTTTTGTCATTCATGTTTGGGCATCAATTTGGTAACGAACCCTTCAAATTTGTGGAGTTTTGCAAGTGTATGTATATAGTTTGACACTGTATTCCTGTCCCTTTATGCTATGTAAACAAGTTGTAGTACGTAAACCTATTTATATCTTAAAATTATTTGTGCAATGGAATGCTTTTCCGCTTACATTTTACAATACTATGGCTTTGTCACTAGAAACCCATGCCGCTGTATGTTGTTTGCATTGCAATCTGGACCCTTCTCTGTAACATATAGTAAAGAATTTAGGTTTATTTTCTGAAAACATACAAATGTACTGGAAGGAAATGTACTTCGTAACTATACTATCGTATCACTTCCTAGTGGTGTAAATTGATGCAAGAGAACATCACAATGAATAGCAAACTGATACCTACTAATTCGAAGAGGTTAATTTGTAACAGAATCTGACAGAATATTCTGCTTAGGTACTTTAAATAAGTATCGAACACATTCCAAAGAGAATGTTATTATGTACTTCTTTCCCCACCTTTTTTCTCTTCTGTGTCCTTTTTTGTCTAAATTGTTCTAAACAGCACTTTATTGGAATTCTAGAGTAGTGGAAATTTTATTGAAGACTCTGCCCCGGGGTGTAAATGTGGTGCCGTTCCACAGATGAAGAATCCGTGATCTGCGTGTCCTGTCGTTTATTCATTAGAGGAACTAATGCACGCTACTGAAGTAAACAAGTAGCCCAGTACTACGCCGTCACAATTTAGATTGCCATCGACACGCTAAGAAGAAGATTGGAAATATTTATTAATACCTGCGTATATACAATAAACACATGCCGTTTTCATATGTGAGAAGATGGAAAGAACAGAAAACTCGCACCACCTGCTTCGATCCTTTACGAAGCAAAAGAAGTTCCTGTGTTATTCATTTTGCTTCATCGACGTTCCATCTTCCTAAACAGGTCATAATAGCAGACTAGTTCTGTGTACCGCGCATATGTTCTTCTGCTAGTTTAAAAGAATTTTCATATTTTAGTGTAAAGCTTGGCTGGACTTTTTATTAAATTAGCCAAAACAACAGCCATGCATCTAATCTGACAATCAATACTTGGCATCAGTACAAGCTGTTGTTTTGTTTCCTTGTCAAATTCAAGGAGGTAACTATGCTAATCATTCTCGACCCGAGTGAGTAATAAAATGGGTACTTAGGTATTTTTTTCTTATTTACGTAAATCTGTAAGTGTCAACCACCCTTGTTTTAAATGCGGCCCGTCTGATCCTCGCCCTCTAACCGACAATTTCTTATTCCCTAAACCACGTTAAGGGGGTTATACAGGGTGTAACGGAAAGGGTATATACATACTTAACGGTATGCTACAGAAACATCGTCATAGCGAAAAAATTATCTGCTGCCCCATACAAAATTTCAATACCTATCCGACCAAAATGTATGGGGCAGCTGATATTTTTTTCGCTATGACGATGTTTCTTTGTGGAGACACATGTTCAGTTTGATGGTCTGTAGCACACCCTTTAGTATGTATATATATTGTTACACCCTGTATATTCTGAAATACTGACAATTTTAGACAACAAAAAAAGCCGCGTTTATTTATAAATTAACTCGTTACCGTAATTTAAATTGATTATTTAGGTATTTTGTGACAACTTCCTGAAATTTGACGAGAATGCAACACAACACCTTGTATATATATATGTCTATACAAAAGCTTCTAACGCGTCACGTTTCTGAAATTTAAGCTATCAAAGTTGTACCTACTGATGGCTTACGAGTAGGTATTTTCTGACTACTCATTTTACATCTTTGGAATGCTTGCTTTCCGTGAGAAAGAAGTTTTTATTTTTATTTTTAGTACTTTGCTTCCAATGTTTTGCCCCACTCTGTAGAACTAAATTCTAAGACCTTTCCTTATTATTATAATTCAATCAATGAACTTGTAAACAACAATTAGTAAACTGTTTCTAGTGTTATTGATTATAAATTATTGCGTGCAAGCGCACGCGACTTATTATTGTCGTCGCGTCGTTAGTATAATTGCGTCACTATAATAATAAAACCGGCCAAGTGCGAGTCCAAGTGCGAGTTGGACTCGCGCACGAAGTGTTCCGTTAAATATTTATTTTAATCTGTTTTTAGTATATTTTGTTATAGCGGCAACAGCAGTATGTAATCTATAGAAATTCAACTGGCTAACTATCACGGTTCATGAGATCCCCGGTGACAGACGGACGGACGGACGGACAGCGAAGTCTCAGTAATAGGGTCCTGTTTGACCCTTTGTGAACGGAACACTCAAAACAAGCAAAAAGGGCACTTTTTGTATGGAAGCCCCCGTAAAATATTAGCTAGGTAGTAGTTCAAACTCAAAGCTTATGGCTAATATTTAGCCATATAAGCTACGATGCCATAATAACTACAAATTCTATTCGTTTTTGGAGCTAACTGCATCATTCATTTACTGAATAATGTACAGATATCATTAGAGCTAAGTACTTCAGTAAGTTAATCCGTAATGCTCTTTTTTCACGAAGGCTCCAAATTAGTAGGTATTAGGTAGTTTAGTGAAAATCGATCGAAGCTACGTAGGAGCAGCATGAATTACCCAATAAATTATTGGTTTCACCCAATAAACTTTGTTGTTGGTTCTATAGGCTGTACCTACATGTTTTTGTTTGTGATCGAAACTTATTCAGTCAGGTAGCTGCTAAGACATGCCTTAATTTATTTATGGAGAATCCCAATTGCTTGAGGTTTGTTCTTGTGTAGGACCACGACAGGTACCCACTTCTTAGTTATTTTAAGTACCGCATATCAGAAGTGAGGATTATTTAATGTGGTTTGTAATGTTTGTAACATTTAGTTATCACTTCTACCTATATTAGGCGAACAAATGTTTTCAGCATTCAGGTAGTTAAATAAGTAACCAAAGGTTGCTTGGCACAGTCTGCTGTACTAACTACTTGTTTCTGGTTAGCTGAATATTTTACATATCTTTTCCTGAATCCTGGTTAATATTTTTAGAACTACTATCATTCTTATATATCTTGAGCTAAAATAAGACAAGAAAAGCACGTGACACTATACTGAATTCTGATAATATAATCTATGGTACAAAATTTAATTATCAAAATTCAGATTATATGCTTGTAACCCATCAAGATCGAAATCTCATATAGTTACTTCCAGTATGAGATTAGAAAATAGTTATTGAAGTGAAATTTCTTTAGCGGCTTTGTGCACTTTTGTGATGGGTAAAAAATGTTAAAATCGAAAATTCGTAAGACGGATTGACATTATGTTACGAAGGAATTTGAACTTTATGACATCTGTCATTGAGTTTGGGTTTCCAAAACTGGATAATTATCTTAAGCACAAACAAAACCTTCGGTTTCTCCAAAGAGGTAAAATTCGTAAGACGGATTGTAATAGTTCTGAAGTGTTAATTTTTTAATATAGGTAATATAAATTGTCATGTTTGTGTACGATAGCGCAATAAATGAATATTGTATTTTACCACATAAATGATAGTACTTACTATTATACTGATAATTAAAGCAATTCGTGCAAAATTATTCCATAACCATTTCACTTTAGCCGGCACTTCCGGAGTGCAACCCGTTTTTTTTTTAATGTCATAGGTACTGTTCTATACACTACTTACTATTTCTTATCTATCACGTAAGAGCACTAAACACAAAAAGCTACTGATATTTTAAGTGATATTTTACCACGCAACAAGCGATCGATCCCAAAAAATCCAACAAATATATTCATCCTTGGAAGTGGAACGCAATCGATTCGGATTCGTTTAACCACTGACCGCAATCAAATCAACAATCAGTGGAGACTATTGTGGGGAGCGGAATAACTGGGACTTATTTACATTCAGCTAACGAGTTAAACCTCTGTTATATTCTCTACTAGCTTTTGCTCACGACTTTGCTCCCGTTAGGTACGGAAATTTACCAACGGGAACGTTTTAAATGTAGTATAAGACACTCGAGGATAATGTAGTTGTTTCGGAATCAGATCAGTATTTCTGAAGATTACCCCCTACACACAAACTTACAAACCTCTTTATAATATAAGCATAGATGTACGAAGTATTTAATCATAAAGCATGACATATAAGCCTAATAGTCAGCACTACAAGATCTACGGGATCTACGAGTTCCTATGGTACCAGATCAAAGAAAGGCGAGACCACTATGGTTGAACGATTACTTTTCGTGGCAGGTATTTGTACAGACAGGAGTTGTTATCTTTCCGAGTTGACTGTCTACATTTACCTATTCTAAATATGAATAAGTGTTCTGGTCCATGGCGTGATGATGACAATCTTAATTGAATAGGATTAGAATTTGGCGAAGAAAATGTGACCTTCAGAAGTGTCCGAAACGTGAAGAGAACAGCACAGATAAAACATTATTTTAACTGGCCAGTTATGTTACTGTTTATCTCGTCATTCGTCATTTTCATATTATGAATATTCGTGAAGGTTTAATGGCAAAAATATCCAGGCAAAACCTCTACAGTACGTAAAACAGATGGTGACTGTTTCCGCTATATTAAAAGTTTGGGCACATGGAAACCCAAGCAGTGGCGAATTTACCAGCAGGCTGAGTAGTCTGGAGCCTAGGCCGGTAGATTTTTAGTTTACACGCAGTTGAAAAACAAAATTTTATCTAAACAGGAATTTCATTGCAATCTCACTACATGTTACTTAAGGTGGTCCCGTTGATCATCCCGCCGCCGTTTTTTCAATAGATGGCGCTGTAGTCTTGCATTTGGGTATTATTTATGATTACGCATAACTAAAATATATTTGATGGACAATATTCTATTTGCGTAAACTAGCCTTTTGTCTTGATTTTTCCACATATACAGCTTACTTGTTAACTCTTCTCAAACGGAGATTTTCGAAATTTCCACCAGCCGTCTCAACTTCACATCTGTACACACCATGCACACACACACACATGCACACGTAAATGGTTAATTTCTGAACCGCTAGATGGCATTGTCATCAAAAACGTTTAATTAGGAAACATGCAGATATCATATTTATCAATATTTTGTGACAAAAATGTTTAAAAAAAAACATACAAGAAGGGCCACTGCAACGTTTTTATTTTAGTTACTATTTTTTTTACAATAATTACCATTCTAAAGTACCTACCTAACGTGAAACGGAATGTCTCTCGTTTGATTGACGTTTTCTCTGTTGGGAACAATAAACATTCAATGTGCGAAAATCTTTTGTATTTTCTCTACTCGAATCTACCGAAAGTTAGCAGACATGGTTGTAGGGACTAAACTTCTAGGTACGGTATGTAAACATCACAGGGAGATTATATTTTATACATCAGCTTCTACACATCAACAAGAGAATCTTATGTTCTGGTTCTGGAATCTCAAATTAGTTGTCATAAATGTGTTGTGTAAGTGTACCATTTGATAAAAGCATTGTGTCCGTTTTCAATGCCGCAATGAAGTTCTGTTCAAACAAAATATGAATGTGGTTATGTTGTGTTTACACAAATTATATAACTATTGTAAGTAATGCTTTTTATTCAAGTAGTATTAGTATTCATTAACCCAAAGTAAAGAGCCTGTCAGGGTTCGAACATACAACCTACAATTCATTAGTCAAGGCCATTTCCACTAGGCTGTCACTGCCCCCCTTTTCAACTAGGTACATAATACAATAAATTGTTTATAAAAACAATCAAAGTCAAATCATATAAGCACTTATAAGGCAAAAAAATACAATTGATACAAACTCAAAGCATTTATTTAAATACCATTTACAGGCAGTTTTGAATTGTCAAAGACTCATGGAGAAGAACGTACGGTCAGTGGGTCGTCTTAGGGGTGCAAGAAACTCCATGGACACTCTTTTTAAAAACAAGTTGTTACAAAATCCTGGTTACATTATTTTTTTTGCTTCTACATGTGAGAACAATGTATAACAATTTAATACCTACAAAGATTAACTAGGTGACCTTATTTTTCACTTTTTTGAAGTTGCTTTTTTTCTATTTTTTTTTTATCCATATTTAGTTGTAATATCCTAATAAATTATTTGCTATGAATGTAAATACATTGTTAACAATACATAATGATGGTAATATGCTTATCACCATAGATAGGAGTAGGTAGAATGATTTTTGGTACTTGTATCATAAATGCACACAGAAAGAATAACATGGATAAGCCATTTTTCCGGAAAGTAATTCCGGTAATTCCAGACTCAATTAAATATTGTTAATGTTGGTAGTGATATTATTACTACTCAATTCAAAATTTAAAGGAAGGTATCAAAACTAAATTAATTTATTATTTATCTGTTGAATAATAAAAACAATCGAATTCCGATCGAAGCATTAATATTAGTAACCATGGATCAGCTGGTTCGTACCAAGATCAGGGGTTATGACCTGGCCAGCTGATGAGTACTGAGGTCAGGGGTCTAGGTCTCTATCTAGGTCAGCTGATAGGTATATCGGTCGGAGGTCATGACCTGGTCAGCTGAAGGGCTCTGTAGATACCTAATATGGATTGCTTATTTTATTAAATAAGTATGTTTACTTTTCCCCGGGTTATGCAGCGGTCGCTCAAGAGAGTCAAGACTTCACGCCGCCGCGCGCCGTGCCGTCGCATGCTTACTTGAAAATTCATCGCAGTTTATGTCCGATCAATTATATTCCGCAGCAGCATAATCAGCCTATAATGTTCCCACTGCTAGGACACAGGCCTGTAATCCACCACGCGGGCCTAGTGCGGGTTTGTCTTATGTCCGAGTGGATACCTAATATAAAAATTTTAAATTAGTTCTACCAACATATTTATTTCTTCTAAATTACTTACCTACCTGTTTTCTTAAATTTTTGAGGTAATAATGGTACTATCGATACTCAATATCACAAAATGTAATCACTGTTTTTATCAAAACAAGTTTGTTTTCTTATTACCTTACTACGTACGTACATAGTAGTACATTACTGCCGCGGTCTATAATGACTACTTTGCTGGTCGCGCTGATTATGACTGACAGCGCAGCGTAGCACAGCGCAGCTCGAGGCCGACACAGCGCGGTCAGCGTGCAGCACTTGATGGACGAGCTGAGATAATGGCCTCGACCTACGGGGTCGAGGACATTACAGCGGGGACAGCAAGGGCTGCAATGATGGCCAAGCTGAAAGGCCTAGAGCGTAGCTAGGCTAGCTCGAGGTAATCATAGCGTGACCAGCGAAGCAGTCATTGTGGGCCAAGGTTTGTATAGTGCTTTACTCAAAAATGCAAGTACCTAATCCTAATAAAACCAGCAAGTAATTTAAATAAAAAATATATTAATAAACTAGAATTTTAATTAAAATGACAACAGTACAGTTACTAAAATTCAACACCGTCTTTCCGGGTTTGATATCTAAATCAGGCCTCCGTCACTCCATGTACTTGCGCGCTATAAGTGCCTACCGCCCCGCGCCCAGCCGAGCGGTCTCGGTCCGCCGGCTTATCAAATTCAGTGCGGTTTTCGCCTCGCAAGCGAAGCGCGCGCACGCCGTTCAATTTTAATAGTGCTGTTCGTTCGTACGCGTATTACGATGCCGTGTGGTGCCTATAATTATGTTTTATCTAGGTTTCTTCCACAGTCAGCACCAATATATAAAACAAAACAAACTTACAAATATAATAAAACAAACTTTAAAAAAGAGTACCGACTTCAAAACACTAAACCGTAAGAAATAATTTTTTCTTTGATGTCGGTGCTTTTTCGATTCGTAATTACCAGCTGTTAGCACTACCATAAAAAAAAAATTATTTCTTACGGCTTAGTGCTTTATTTGAAGTCGGTTCTCTTTTTTAAGGCTTTTTTTTTCATTTCTAGTGAACATCTCCGAAGATCATCATCAAACTAAGAAGTATTTTTTTTTTGTATTTTTTTTTTTTGTTTTTAGTGTTTTTTTATTTTTTTATTTTTGTTTTGTCAGAACATATTCACAGTTCTCAATAACATAGATAAAAAGTTATGTTAATTTAATTTTATCGAAGAGGCAGCCCTGCGATTACTGTGGAATCGCGCGGTGCGAAGCAATCACTGCTGTACGCTTGAGCATTTAGGCGCATTTTAGCATACAGTGGTTGTTGACGCGAGGGAGTAGGCAATTATCGTAATAGGTATTGGATGTTTTCTACTGAGTGAAGTATCTGTCCTAATCTGTGTCTAAATCTAAACTAATATTATAAAGAGGAAAGATTTGATTGTTTGTTTGTTTGTTTGCATTGAATAGGCTCCGAAAGTACTGAACCGATTTGAAAAATTCTTTCACTGTTGGGAAGCTACACTATCCGCGGGTGACATAGGCTATATTATATTTTCAAAAAAATTAGGGATCCTTACTAAAACTGCAATTATGTAACCCAAGGTGTATAAAAATTACCTAAAATATTCTTTACATCGCGTGCGCTGCGAAAACTATTGATGATAGAATAAAATAATGTATTACGACTTTGCAGAACACATCATTATTTACAAAAAGTGTCGCGACAGCATATGTCTAACTATTATATTTATGCCACAATAAGTGTTCTTTTATTTAAAAAAATATATTTTAATGCCGCCGTTAGAAAAGGCTCTGTATTTGTATCTTGGTATTAATCCTTATCGAAATAAATTACTTCATATTCAAGACTGTTTCAATACCTTTATAGAACTGTTTGAATTATTCAATTCGAACATTCCATTCGAAAGATATCACGAGTTTAAAAATGTAAGTATTAGAAAAAAGTTGCGTGGTCGCCGCTCACCCTGCTCAGCTGGCTAGGCATCACCTAATACGATGTAGGCGTCACTGGAGTACGGGCCGTTCGGGAGGGGAATATTCAAACTTTGTTTATAATTATTATTTTTTAGTTCATCATCATTCAACATTTCAGCCAAAAGACATCCACTGCAGGACATAGACTTCCCCCAAGTGTCGCCATTGACATAAGTAAGGGGGGTTTTGACATAATCGCCACGCTTGGCAGGCGAGTTGGCGATCGCAGAACAGTTGTTACAAAAGCCCACAGAACCCTGCTGCCCATTCTCTGGCAAGTCCCTTAGTCGCCTCTTACGACACCCACGGGAAGATATGGAATGGTGCTATTCTTTACGTCCGACACCATACAGAACCAAAAAAATTATCTGTGGTGTGAAATTCTGTATGGTGTCCATACAGATTTTCACACCACAGAGACTTTTTTTAGTTACCTGACGCAAATAGAAGGGTTTATTTATGTTTGTGTATTGTTAAATACCCGTGCGAAGCCGGGGCGGGGTGCTAGTTACTAATAGTTTGCGATTTAGTTAGTTTGAGTTGACGGCAAGGTCGACTTTGCTCGAACAAGGTTGTCAAAATAATGACCACAATACATGCATTCTTGAGTAATGTTACTTTTTAGTGTCCACGACGCGACGCTGCGACGGTTTGTGACATTTTCGTTGTATTGTAGGTACATATGTAATTATAACAGTAGGTACGCACGACCGCTGATCAAGGTATGAAAAAACCAGTTTATGCACGGCACGGCTTCGCACAGGTATAACACAACAATTTCAAAATTAAAAATTTAATACCTACATAATCATTTCTTGACATTGATTCCTCTCCCGTACGGCGGTACGGCCCGTGCCCGCCAACATCGCTTTATTTATAACTAGCGACCCGCCCCGGCTTCGCGCGGGTGCAATGCAGATACTAAATATACTACAGAATGTCTGTCGACATCACATTGGAAACCTCTAACATTATCAGTGTTTCTCTACTATATTATGCATATATTATACTTATAAACCTTCCTCTTGAATCACTCTATCTATTAAAAAAAAACCGCATCAAAATCCGTTGCGTAGTTTTAAAGATCTAAGCATACATGACACAGGGACAGACAGCGGGAAGCGACTTTGTTTTATACTATGTAGTGATACGTCATTGACTGTAGGTAATGAAACAAACTTTTTGTTTTTAGATCATTTGGAAAGCCTGTTACTCTGAGCAATTTTTAACATAGGAGGTCGACGGCTGCTTATTTTTTTTTTACCTAATATTTTCGTCTGCAATCATAATGTATAATTTTGTATACCTAATCAAATATAAATCAAATTGACACAGAGACTGGAAAAAAATCTTTGTTTTATTTATTTAACGCTAATTTTGTCTGCGCTTATATGCAGTTTAATTTAGAAAATCGATTCGTATAGATTTCTCAAACTTGAAGATCTGATTCTAATAATCTACCTATCCGAACCAAACGCTAACGATCTACCACCAACCGAATCGACAATCAAATCCATCACCAAATGAAATCCAAACGTAAACTCGGCAGTTTGCGCTTGGTTGGATTTCGTTAGAAATCCGCTTTCTCTCTTTCTAACTAAGGGTAACATAGCGGAGTAAAAAGGATAGCGCGAATTTTGTGATTTAGATTTCGGTTCTCGGAAATCTAACAGACATTATAATGCGATCAATATAATCTTTACTGTCAAGCATTTAAAGACTACATTTTCGAGATTAAACGTTGATGTATTTTGTTTTATGCTTCAATGTTTCTTGGAAATAGAAAGAATGTATATACCTAATGTTTGTAAGTTTACGTAGTTTCAACCAAATTAAATACTAATGCATATTTGGAAACTTTTCTGCTAGTCCTAAGCCTAGATTAAAGCATGATGGAAAATCGCACAATAACACGAATAGCTCTAGTTCAGTTACCACTTCGCCTTTTTTACAGTCCGGTCAACCGACTTTGACTTCTATTCCGTAGACATAAGAAAGAAATTAAAAGCAAAAACGACAGTTAGGTTTGTGTTTTTCACTGTGATCATTATTATTAGAAACAGTTACGACGCTTAATTTTCTCCCAACATAACCTTGACTGCGTCGGTATGTTTTAGTAGGTAAGCAGGTAGTACTTACCTACATTCATGAATGTAAATAGTGTGATGAATGAATGTAATGTTATATAATGTAAGTACATTATTAGTTTATTAGATAAACCGCGAAAAGTCCACGTACAAAAAGCTGTGGCTTCATAACGAATGTTTGGTATGTCTGAATACCTACTTGTAAATAACTAATAAGTTTTAGCTATCACGCAATAAAATTAGCCAACCATTAACCAACTCCGAATTACACATTTCATCCCTAATAGGTACTTTCAAACATTGGTTTGGGTGAACAACTTGACATAGTTTAAGAATATTTAACTTCATTCTTATGAAATTATAAATCTAATTTACCCAAATTAGATTTATCTACCTACCTACCTACTTGTTTGAAGAATGAAATCAAAAGTCACGCACACACTAAGACTTACTGTCACCACCTTACAATGACAACGTCACGCCATCTAGTCCTAGCAGATAATTATTTCGAGGTTTTTTATGCAAGAGGCTTGATTGTTCTTTAGATATCCGGTAGATGGTGTGACTCCAAGCACGCACACATGCAAAGATTTTTCGTTTTTTTTCGGCCCTGGAAATCCTACAAACCTTGTTATTTCTTTATGTTTGAAGGGATTTGCGACAACACTAATTCGTAATAACATCATGTTGTTTCATTACTTCTACAAAAAGCATATAAGTATCGAGAATTTGGAAAAAAAAACAATGTATGGGAAAGCGCGATTAAACTTCCACCTTAAATACTCAACTAATATTTTAATCGATAGTTTTTGTATCAAAATGTCGAAATTATTTAATTTTTTGTACACTCCGTTATGGCTGTATACCTACGTAAGTATTTGCCCTTAACGTTTCGTAACGAAAATTTGTATAATCTGTGGTGTAGGTGGAGCCAGCCATCCGCTTAAAAAAGTTCACGTATTTCGTGTTTGTGCTGACGTTTGTATTAAAGCTATAATTCATAATTATTTACTCGCAAATGTGATGAAAAGCATTGTATGTTTCACGGGCGGAACGGGAATTACGAACCTCGACTCAGAAAGCCCTCAGTTTTCCACTTTGGGCTTCTAATAGAGCCTCGATCGTAATTCCTTACTTACCGCCCTTAATACACAATGTACTATTCTGCATGGCGGTTTTTTGATGTTTTACAGATAAGAGTCTGCAACAAATTTTGCGGATGACTTTCTGCTCTGACTTGTCATTTTACATTCGGTGTAGCAAACTTCCATATTCTAAAGTAAAACAGCTAGTTCGCCGCCCCCCTACCAGTAATCGGCCTCTGCGACCTCAGCCCACACTTTGTGAGTGAAAAGTGCGAAATTGCAGAAAATGTATTTCCCTCTTCGCACTATCAACAGTATCAACCCGTAACATGTACGTCCTACCACTGCACACTGGTTGGAGGCTGCGAACTGGATGGTTTGTGTTTAATTTCGTGATTTTAATTTGAATATCTAAACTTCTAAACTAATAATAATATATAATATTAATATAATAATAATATTATAAAGAGGAAAGATTTGATTGTTTGTTTGTTTGTTTGTTTGCATCGAATAGGCTCCGAAACTACTGAACCGATTTGAAAAATTCTTTCACTGTTGGGAAGCTACACTATCCGCGGGTGACATAGTTTTTTTGAAAATATAATGTATTATATTTTCAAAAAAACTAGGGATATTTACTAAAACTGCAATTATGTAACCCAAGGTGTATAAAAATTACCTAAAATATTCTTTACATCGCGTGCGCTGCGAAAACTATTGATGATAGAATAAAATAATGTATTACGATTTTGCAGAACACATCATTATTTACAAAAAGTGTCGCAACAGCATATGTCTAACTATTATATTTATGCCACAATAAGTGTTCCTTTATTTAAAAAAAAATATTTTAATGCCGCCGTTAGAAAAGGCTCTGTATTTATATCTTGGTATTAATCCTTATCAAAATAAATTACTTCATATTCAAGACTGCTTCAATATCTTTATTTAAGTTTTTGATCAATTCGGACATTCCATTCGAAAGATATCAGGAGTTTAAAAATGTAAGTATTAGAAAAAAGTTGCGTGGTTGCCGCTCACCTAGCTCAGCTGGCTAGGCATCACCTTATACGATGTAGGCGTCACTGGGGTACGGGCCGTACGGGAGGGGAATATTCAAACTTTGAGTAATTTTTTTTAACCCCCGACCAAAAAAGAGGGGTGTTATAAGTTTGACGTGTGTATCTGTGTATTTATCCGTGCTTGCCGAGGTTGGTCTGTGGATGGGTGACCATAATTACATATCGAGTTTCCTCCGTGCCTCGGAAAGCACGTTAAGCCGTTGGTCCCGGCTGTCAATTGTAGATCTTTGACAGTCGTTACGAGTAGTCAGAAGCTAAAAGTCTGACATCCAGTCTTACCAAGGGGTACCGTATTACCCAGTTACTGGGTTGTGGAGGTCAGATAGGCAGTCGCTTCATGTAAAATACTGGTACTCAGCTGCATCCGGTTAGACTGGAAGCCGACCCCAAGATAGTTTGGGAAAAGGCTAGGGAGATGATGATGATGTGTGTATCTGTGTATTTGTGTATCTGTGTGTCTGTCTATGGCATCGTAGCTCCTAAACGGATGGACCGATTTTGATAAAAGTGGTGTCGTTTGAAAGGTATTTTAATCGAGAGTGTTCTTAGCTATGTTTCGAGAAAATCTGCTCAGCCGTTTGAAGATCATCACCTCTTTTCTGTTGATGAAGGGATATAAATAACTTTCACAGGTAGTCTATTTGAAATGTTGTCGATTGTCACCATGGGCATTGCTGAGGGGGGGGGGGGGTACAACCCCCTCCCCCCCTTTTTTTTTAATTTATATCTTTCCTTGGTTTCGTTAATTAGCGAGAAGAGACGCAACACCGAGAAAATTGGAAGGAAAGGGGGCAGGCCTATGTCCAGGAGTAGGACAGTCAAGGCTAAGAAAAAATAAGATAAGTTTAAAAAGCACGAAAAAAAATTAAATTATTTATTGGCGGGGGTTTTTTAAATTTTTAATTTAATTTTTTAGTTCATCATCATTCATCATTTCAGCCAAAAGACGTCCACTGCAGGACATAGACCTCCCCCAAGTGTCACCATTGACATAAGGGGGGTTTTGACATAATCGCCACGCTGCAGGCGGGTTGGCGATCGCAGTACAGTTGTTACAAAAGCCCACAGAACGCTGCTGCCTATTCTCTTAAGTCCCTTAGTCGCCTCTTACGACACCCACGGGAAGATATGGGATGGTGCTATTCTTTACGTCCGACACCATACACAACCCGACACCATACAGAATTTCACACCACAGAGATTTTTTTTAGTTACCTGACGCAAATAGAAGGGTTTTTTATGTTTGTGTATTGTTAAATACCCGTGCGAAGCCGGGGCGGGCTGCTAGTAGTAAATAATTCAGTGAAAAATTTTACCGACAAAAATTATTTTACGTGCAATTTCAACGAAATTGTTGGATTGTAAAAATAATCTAGGACATGAAAATTGTAGAGGCAAGGGCGGCAAAACTTTACAGCCTTATAACTTGAAAATTTGTAAATCCGCCACTGAAACCAAGTTATTATCATCACTATCTTCTTAGCTTATCGATGGCAATTTAAATTACATCGGCCTGGAATTCATCTGCGAGTCTAGCGCGTTTAGTAATAGCATCCGTCAGTCAGTACTCCTGGGAACAGTCACCTGTATCTCATTATTTTGCTGGAAAACATGGTGACATTTTTGCTGAACAATTAAAACTACTTAAAAACTAAACAAGTTTTTCCATTTAAATAAATTATACGAAATTTTCCTCATCACGTGGTTTGCATTGTTATTTTTCAGTGTTAATTCCGACTTGTTTTTTTTACCAAGACGGGCGTTTGATTTATTTGTTTTTTATTTATTTACGAGGAATCGTGGTTTTATTTAACACGCACGTGACCGTACTACTTGAGGTTCCACGCAAGTGATCATGTACCTACATCTTAAGGTTTTTCCATTTTTGTTAAAATGTATTCAAAGTTGCAATTACATACTTATTAATTAAATAAATAAAAAACATTCAGAATGATAATGATGCTGGGATTAGCATCATTATCATTCTTTTTTTACCTGGTAAACCGGATTTCTTATTGCAAAATCACGAATTTCTATACAAACTGTCTTTACCCATTGAACGCCCAAGAGATGAATTATCTATAATCCTTTATCAGTGTTAACCTTCGTTATCGTATCTCTTATACACAACATACTTCTTAAGGGTGGGTCATGAGTTAGTTTACATTATAGTTCGAATTCCCGTGTAAACGCAAGCGGTGCGGGACTCGGGAAAGGGTCGCGAGGCTAGGTTGTTTCTCAGATTTTCTTTCGCAATGGATCCCTTCACCGGAGCGCATCGCGCCTTTTGCGTAAAGCAAATGTAATTGCTTATTGTTTTCGCCTACAACTGTGAGGCGCTTCTTTGCGTGGAATTAATTTACACGGTTTGAAACTGTTTCCGAGTTCAGTTTTGATAAAGAAATGGGTAAAGAAGTTCGAAGAAACTGGATCGATACCCAATATGACGAAAACTGGCGGCACACAGACCTCACAAAGTGAAGTGAATATTCATAGTGTTTCCACTTCAGTTCAACGCGATCCTGATTTATCCACACGTAAACGTTCGGCTGAATTAGGAATATCAGGCACAACTTTACGCCGTATTTTGAATTATTATTTGAAACTGCACCCATACAATATTGAATTAGTTAAAGTCAGGAGTTATAACCCAACGATTTTAATTTATGTCAATCATTTGCCAAGACAATGTTGAATCGCTTGCGTTATTTCAATTTTCCGATAATTATAGCCCACTTCCACCTCAATGGTCACGTTAACAAACAGAACTGCAGGTACTGGAGTAGTGGAAATCCTAAAGCCAAATAACAAAGGCCAAGGGGCCTTTGTTATTTGGCTTTAGGATTTTCGAAGGAAATGATATTATGTTTATAAAGTAAATTCCAAAATGGTGACGTACTTCGATTTTTTTTTTTTTAATAAGTAACACATTACGGTGTATTTCTATTTAAAAAAAAATTACAGTAATTCATGGTTATATACTCAGCAGCTTAGGCGGTGCGTTGTTTGTCACTGAGTAAAACGTTATGTAAGTGTGCGCCCGAATATGAAAGAGTAGATTAGTGGAATAATTGTTGTTGTTGCTGACCATCTTCTTAGCGTACGGCAGTTTAAATTGATCCATGGAGTCCATTGGCTCCTGTGATGTACAAGCAACAGGACAGGTACGACACGACATTAGGTGGCACATCGTTTGTGGAATAACAATACACTGACACTCAAAGGCAGAGTCATCAATGAACCTCCACCAGCTGCCCTACCATGACCACTTAAAACAGTATTGTTTTACTCAATAAGAGTTTAGTTAATCTTTGGATAAATCTTTGGTTTGAGGAAACTACCGTTTATAGAATGATTAATCAGCCATGCTGGCTAACAGCCTGAGGGGTTACTATGACGCCTTAAAGCAGTTTTGTTTTATTTTATTCCAGTGTGGGAAACAGACGGAGCTACACCGGATGTCTAGCCCTATCTCTTCCCAAACTCGAAAAGAAGTAAAACAATAATGTTTTAATTCGTCATGGTAGGCCACCTGCCCCCGTATTCACAAACGAGCGGACTCAATTTCGATTCGGAAAGTCGTATGTCTATCTCGCTCGCTTTCGTAATGCCAAAACAAGATAGACATAAAAGATAGATAGTTTGAGTAAAGGCTAGCCTTTACTCAAACTATCTAGGGGTCGGCTTCCAGTCTAAACGGATGCAGCTAAGTACCAGTACTTTACATGAAGCGACAGCTTATCTGACCTACACAACCCAGTAACTGGGTTAAACGAGACTTAGTAAGACTGGATGTCAAAATTTTGGCTTCTGACTTACTAAACTCGATGTGTAATTATGGTCACCCACCCACGGACCAGCCTCGGCAAGCACGGCCTAACCTTAAAGATCGACCCGTGCGGCTGTTATTATTTATATTACATGGGCCTTAAACATCACTGTCAAAATGTGGGTGTATGTACCTTTAGGTACACCACTGCCAAACCCTTCGTGTTGTGATGTTATTACATAATGGATTCTTTCAGCTAGTTGGCAGTATCTCTACGAAATATTAATCACTTACCTAGAACTAAATATTTGCATTTGCAACTGTTTCCGAAATGATAGTTCGTATTTGTATCATTAACACATTCATAATCCATAAATTTTATGCATCCATAATAATATAATTTTGGTTCGGGCTATTCTATTGATAGTCTTTTATAAAATTTACGTATCAGACAATAAATGGCGATGGGGCAGAATCAGATATGTTTCAGAATCAATATATTCAGCCTATTTTATTATCACAGGTTTTCTGAGGGAAAAACTCGCAATATAAAATGATTTTTTTTAACAATTCTTTTTTTATAGAAAGAGTTCTAATACTGAGCAGACGACTAATGAAGATGTACGAGTACTTACTTAAGGATAAAAGACATGCTGTACGTATGCTTAATAAACTGGGTTAAAGGCAATTTTTTATTTCGCTGTAATCAAACTTTCTTAAAATAATGAGGTAGTCATGCAGGTTTGTGCTACAGCTCACTAAATTAAGACCAGTTTTCTCGACACCACACGAAATTACACCATTACCGAAGCTAAGAACTAACAGTTGCACAGGTCGATTTTCAAGGTTAAGCAGAACGTTAAGTTCAAGGTTAAAGCTTGCCGAGGCTGGTCCGTTGATGGGTGATCAATTGATCAGTCACTACATATCAAGACCTCTCAATGTTTTGAAAAGACCATTACCAACGTCATACTCAATAAATGGGGTAACACTTCAAAAAGTAGACACGATTCGTGACCTGGGAGTCCACCTCGACTCTAAACTCACATTCATCAGTCACATTGACAACATCACAGCCAAAGCTGCAAAAATGTCAGGCTTTATTAAAAGAATATGTCGGAATTTCCAGTCCATCTCAACCTTAAAGGTGCTCTTTAATACTCTTGTGCGAAGTCTTTTGGACTATGCATCTCCAGTTTGGAACCCCACTTACCGTGTTCACGTAAATAGGATTGAACGTATCCAAAGTAGCTTCACTAGATATCTTCGGTTTAAAAGCCCTAGTTGTCCACGAGATTCCTCTTATGGTGAAAGACTCAGCCACTTCAATATGTGCTCACTTGAACACCGAAGATACGTAACGGACCAAATCCTACTTTATAAAATAGTTAACGGCTTAGTTAATGCTCCCGATCTTTTAGCGGAATTAAGAATAGCTGTACCTCGACACCAAACTATTAGATCTAGTCGTGATACCATAACCTTTGCCACCACTGCAAGTCGTACTAACCTTGGTAGTACCGCACCCATGAACCGTCTAATGAGAAATTACAATAAAATCGCTGCACGGGCCAGTAGCGTCGACATCTACTCTAACCCCTTCCGTCAATACCGTACTCAGCTAATAACCGGCTCGGAGTCTCGAGCCGTCTGTGCGATATCAGGCACCGTGTGATTAATTGCAGCCACTTCCATTTTCTTCTTTTTCAGCCTTTTATTTCTTTAGTTTTTATTTTACTTGTATTTTTTATTGTTGAATAATTCTGTATTTCCCACCGGCTTAGTGTACACAAACCATTTTCTTCTTTTTGTTATCTGTTCATTGTAAAACTTAAATTCTGCAATTGCTTCTGACTTGTTATTTTATAATTTTGCGAGTGCTGTGCATTTCTTTAAGTGACGAATTCACTGTACCTAACATGTTTGTGATTTATATTTATGTATGTTTTAGTGAATAAGTCGTTGAAGTGCCATAAAAATAAATAAATAAATAAATAAATAAGTTGTTGATCCCAGCTGTCATGGTAGAACTGTGACTGTCTTTACCCATCGTCAGCAGAACCAGTCTTACCCTGGTTTTGGTGGTCAGATTGGTAGACGTCCATGTAAAAAAGGCAGATAATTATGGCTTATGCAAAATTACTGAAGTATTCTTGGATGCATAGGTACTGGTGGATTATCTTCTTTACATTTTCGTGGCTAAATAATACCAACCACTGGGGCGATCTGCAGGTTAAGCCGTGTTTGCCTACGTTGTTCCGTGGATGGGTTACCACCCATTACATACCGAGTTTCCTCCGTGCCTCGGAAAGCACAAATTTTATTTAAGCAGTTGAATTTTGAATTAAGGGGTCTGTCCCGGCTGCCATTTGTAGATCTTTGACTGTTGTTACAGGTTGTTAGTGGGCTGAAAGTCTGACAACCTGGTATGCAGCTGCATCCGGTGAGACTGGAAGCCAACCCCAAAAAACTAGGGAAAAGGCTAGGCAGATGACATCTTCTATTAATTTCACTTGAACTACCTTTTTTTTTTTTTTTTTTTTTTCGGATGGGAAATCATCAAATGACTTCTTCCGCTCTGGGCGGAGCGGAAGGGAGTGTCAGACTTGACTGACTAAAACCCATCTATGTTCCTTCTTAGCCCTTTGCGTTCCAGGGGCACGGTATCTCTTTCGAACAACCCGCAGCCCTGGCAGGCATCGGCCCTCTCGGACCCCTTCCGATTTGCTGACATCTCCTTGAGGCGCGCGTGGAACACGAACGCGCCGTCGGCACGGTCTGTCGTCATAAGACGGACGGACGGTGAGCTAGCCCATTAGTCACCGTCCACAGGCCCGCGCCTACGGTGGCCGGGGGCCACTGGTTGCCCCCCGACGCCCGGGGCGTCTCCCGCGGCGGCTGGGACGTGAGGTTCTCTCCCTCTCACGTTCCGCCACCTCCTTCGCTAGCATGACTGCTTCGCAGAAGGAGGCGACGGCTTCCCATTCCCTCTCGCTCCGGACCATGGATTGAACCAGGGCCGGACGCGAGAGGTCGCCGCCGCCAATCGCCGCTACGAGGACACGGCGGTGCTCAGCCCAAGCGGGGCATAGCTCCACAGTGTGCTCCACCGTGTCCTCCGGCCGATCCTCGCAGTGGTGACACCCGGGCGTTTCCCCCGCCCGATTCGGTGCAGGAACCTCCCGAAACAACCGTGTCCGGTGAGGACCTGCGTCAGGCGGAAGGTGAGGGCGCCGTGGCGCCTCTCTAGCCACTCCTCACAGAGGGGACTTATCGCCACTATTGTGGCGTGCCCTGCACGGGGTTGCGACAGTCGCTCTCTCCATGTCGCCATGAGATCGCGCCGGAGGTCTGTCCGCTGAGCGACAATTTGCCGCGGCAGCGGAGTTTCCCCCCGGCGTAGTGCCTCCGCGCGCCATTCGTGCAGGCACGCGAAGACTATCGCCTCCAGATCCCATGGCGGCAATCCGGCCAAGAGGCTCGCCGCCTCGCCGGAGATCGTGCGGTACCCCCGGATCAGCCTTACGGCTACCACCTTCTGGGGCGCGTTCAGGTAATGGGCGGCTCACCGCCTCAGAGAACGCGCCCACACCGGGGCCCCGTAAAGGGCCATGGACCGCACGACCCCCGCGTAGAGCCTGCGGCAGGAGGCGTTTGGACCCCCCAGGTTGGGCAAGAGCCGCTTGAACGCAGCCCCTGCCCGTTCCAGTTTGGGGGCCAAACGTCGGAAATGCTCCACGAAGTTCCACCGGCTGTCGAGGACAAGCCCTAGGTACCTCAGCGTCGACTCGACGCCGATGGGAACCCCTCCTACCGTCAGTATGGATCCCGACGGTGGCGCATTCCGAGGCCCATGAAAGCACATGGCCTCGGACTTGTGCAATGCCACCTCGAGACCCAGTTGCCGGATTCTCTCCACGACTATCGCAACCCCGCCGTGTCATAAGTTCGGCCGCCGCCTCGTGCGACCTCCCTTGTGCCAGCACCAGCGTGTCGTCAGCGTAGCAAACTACACTGACACCGCTAGGGAGGTCGGCGCGCAGCACCCAGTCGTAGCCGATGTTCCACAAGGGCGGCCCTAGAACCGATCCCTGTGGAACACCGCACGACATCTCTCGCCGGTTCCATTCTCCGGTGCGACCGGGGTAGATGACGGCCCTATCCGTCAGGTAGTCCCCGACCACACGAAGAAGGTAGGTCGGCACCCGGTGATACCGGAGTGCCTCCCTAATGCAGCTCCAGGGCATGGTGTTGAAGGCGTTGGCGATGTCAAGAGACACCGCCAAGACAACCCCACCCCTGGACACCGCATCCCCCGTCGTGAGAGCCCTCACGCGCATGATGGCGTCCACCGTCGAGCGCCCTCTGCGGAAACCAAACTGGTGTGCCGCCAGATCCGGCCCCATCCCCACAAGGTGCCCGGCGAGGCGGTTAGCAATGACTCTTTCGAAGAGCTTGCCCACCTCGTCGAGCAACACAATGGGCCGGTATGCGGACGGAGAGTCCGCAGGGCGCCCCGGCTTCCGGATGAGGACCAGCTTCCCCGTCTTCCAACGAAGCGGGAACTGGCCTCTCTCCAAGCATGCGCTTAAGAGCCCTTCCAGTTGGGGCCCGAGAGCCTCCGAGGCCAGGACCCAGGCTTTGCCAGGTAAGCCATCGGGTCCCGGGGCGGTATTTTTGGCTTTAAGCCTGCCTACCGCCGCTCTCAGGTCTACCCCGGTCACTTCCGGAATGTCGTCATCGTCCTCGATGTGGTCCGCTTCCGGCACCGCAAGCGGCGGAGCCATAGGCGGGGGAGGATGTTCCCCTCGCAGAGGGAACAGAGCGCTCACCACGTCCTCCACGAGGCGCGCTCCCCGTCCCGCGTCCTGCGCAGTCCCGCTGAGGGCGGAGACTCTGCGTCAGCGGGGGGGCCCAGGTGCGGAGTTTGTCCCGCACCATCTTGTAAGGGCGCCCCCACGGATCTCTGTCGAGAGTCTCCAGCATCTCCTCGCGGCCCAGGTCTCTGGCCCGCTGGACAGCCTCCTGGAGGGCAGTCTTCGCTGCTCTTCGGTAGTATAGTGTTAAGTATCCCCGCCTGTCACTTGAACTACCTAATGACTTAATTTCGACCGCTGTCCTTGGTGTATAAGTTTATAACTTTAACCTACCTAATACCTCTACTATTTTACTAAAATATAACTCGTATGCTCTGATCTCACCGTAGCAACTTTACTTTTATTATTTGTACAAATCTAATTTTATTAGATACTTATAATGTATCCTGGGTATTTTCTGTTTTTATAATACCCGCTGACTTGTGGGTCTACCGGTTTGACTGTTGGACTCTTGTTTTGTTTTCTTTATCAAAATCAACTGACTCGCACTGACTATGCTGTTGCTAAGGTAAACTGAACAGTTTTAACGCCGGATACTGATACTTTGATAAGATAGACCACTATAAATATATATTTTTTAAAGATACACTAATTGCTTCAGAGATAATCATTGACGTTGATTATTCACACAGCCTTTTCCAAACTATATTGGGGTCGGCTGCCAGTCTAACCGGATGCAGCTGAATACCGGTATTTTACATCCACAACCCAGTTGGTGGAAATACGATACCCCTTGGTAAGACTGGTCAGACTTCCAGGGTTATCTGTAACGAGTGCCAAAGATCTATAATGACAGCCAGCACCAACGGCTCAACGTGGTTTCCGAGGCATGGATAGATAGTAGTAATCATTATCTCGTTTTCATCCCTAGGTGTTCAAATTATTGTGTGCCATTGAACTTGTGGTCGCAAGTGCGACTGCTAAGAGCGGGGTTTTAGGTAACTTGGGCAGGATTGGTCGCCAGGGTTATTGGGATTTTGAATTAGGATTTCTTAAGTCGCAGCCTGGAGTTAAAAAGTTGATGTTTCGTTATGAATTACTTACGATGTTTTCCTTCACCGAAGTTAGTATATGTCCAAGATAAACAATACACAAGTAACGTTCTTCGTCTTTTTTCAGTTAACCAATCATCTATGTTTTTTTCCATTACTTAAGACAATTTTAGAGGATTGCAAACGCTTTCAATGTGTTATATCTCCTTACGGCGTTCAACATGACTGGAAAATATGAAAAAAAAATGCTAATAATAAATGCTAAATAATGTTTTTTTTTACCTTTTGTTGTTTTATAAGAAATGTTTAAAAATATATTTAATAAGATGAAAAATGAATAAAGGAAATAATAAATGCTAAATAAAAAAAACAGTCACTTAGTCTATGCTCTCCAAAGAGTTTTTATAATAATAAGAGTTTTTGCAATTTCATCTACTAAAGGTTAAGGTATTCATCATCATCATCATTTCAGCCGAAAGACGTCCACTGCTGGACATAGGCCTCCCCCAAAGCCACATTGACATAAGGGGGGTTTTGCCATAATCGCCACGCTTGGCAGGCGGGTTGGCGATCGCAGTACGGTTGTTACAAAAGCACAGAGTACGCTGCTGCCCATTCTCTGGGAAGTCCCTTAGTCGGTTCTTACGACACCCACGGGAAGATATGGGATGGGGCTATTCTTTACGTCCGACACCATACAGAACAGTAAGTTTGGATGAAAGAGCCAATCTAAATAACAATTTTCTGAGCTTTCAATCCGTTTATGAAAATAATTTCACTAAATGGACATTAACCACGAGCGTTATAGGCTATATTTGAAACGATTCCGTGGGATTATTTACAGCCATAACGAGAGAGGCCACTGACAAAGCCAGGAGTCAGTGATAACTGAAAATACTTCAGTTTTACAGGATTTCCCCTTACCTCTCCTGCACGCGTAGCATGACCACTGTAGAAACGAGTTTTGTCGGAAGAATCGACATAATGACAGATAGACAATGACAATGTGTCAGTTTGTCCTTCCGTCGACATAGCCCGTTTCTACGGCGCGGCGGTCTTTCTGTTGCAGTCTCCTCCCGGTGAGATGGACGGATTGATAGTTTCGAATCCTTGGGTTAAAAACATCGCGGTCCTACTAATTAGTCTGTGTAAAAACCACTTGCAAAAATATGTTTTACTAGGTAGAATCGAAACTTTTTGCGATTGGACGTGAAAACTGTTCGTTTTGTTTTTGCGGTCAAAGAACATTTTTTCCCCCAACTGCTTACTATTTTGCCCTACAAAGGTATGTTATTTTTGTCGTAGATTTGAAAGGATTAATAAACTTCGAGTACTAACTTTTTCTCCCTCTGCCTGAAGTACAAGGTACACAAATGTTTTTGTTGAAAATAAAAATACTTACCAAAACACAACTAAATAAAAACGATTATGCTATAAAAAGAATATCCGCATTCATATCTCAACTTTACATGGCTTTAGCTGATATTTAAATAGCCATTTATTAGGTACAGCGAGCATAAAGAGTGAAAATTAAACACAACCAATAAAAAATAAATACAAAAAAAGACAAAATTTCTATGGGTGCTTGGAAATGTTTTTTTTAAGGAATATTTAAAAATATAATCAACTTTTATAGAAGTAAATAAAAGACCATAATAATTGCAAATAATGTAACAAAATAACAATATCAGTTGATCTTTTTAGTTAATGAATACGTCGAATTACATAATATGAGCTCTTAGCGGATGAAACTTTTATTATCAACCTAAATAATTAAAAACACATAACAGGCCTATTTTTTGTGCCTAACTAAGCAGGTAAAAAAGTTATGAGAACATTCATCAAAACAGTACACAAATTAGTACCAAACTCCAAGGTAATGAAACCGTTTGCGCATGGATTGTTTTTGCTAGCTGTACTATCTTACTATCTTTCAGTAAAAGTGTATAAATATTGTGATTGTATACCTTTATCAAGATTGTACCTACACTCGAGGAAAAATTTTACCCACGGTCACGCCATCGGCTAGTGATGATAAATCAAACATTATCTCAGTCCCCGTGTACGCTGGAGCACGAGCCATCTACGTGATAGTTCCGCATTCGGCAGGCTTGCGCTATTAAAATCCTGATTCTCTTATAAGCAGATACTTATCGATAACTTGATAAAAAGTACAAAATGTTAATGACCCTGCGTCAGTTTCGAGTGAGTGACAATGATATAATAGCGTGTTGATAAAAAAAAAACTATGACGCACAAAGTGAGGATACAATCGAAGTAATTAGTGTTAGGTAGTACACTGTATTAAGTTTATTAATAAAGATTAGTCTACAAAGGAAATCGCTCTGAACAGCTGTTTTTATCAACATTGTAGTTATGTACTTACAAAAGAAGCATTCTTTCATGTGTTTAGGAATCCTTCTGCGGGAGTTTTTTTCATGTAATAAATTCAGTCACACATAGACAGAACAGTTCAGAACTATTCCAGTATTAGTGATTAGTATCAACAGTCAACTATCGTATTTTAAGCATTTGACTCGTATTTGTTTTTCTTTCCGATATTAAGTTTAAAAATAATGTTATCATTTTGAAGTTGTAATTTATTGTGTTGATTTAGTTATTGTAAATTTCCACTTAGTAAGTGGGTGATAAAGATAAGTATAAAGAGATAGGTAAGTTCATTGTTCACGATTTTCATCATCATTCGCTTGAAAACTGAAATACAGTGGAACCACAAATATTTATTCGGAGTAATTAAATTACGGTAAGTACCATCAAAAATGCTCTCTCGGTTACGAGCATACGATGATGGCTTTAGGCAATTAACTAAGTGAGTGCCAGTGGACAGTGGTTATATAAAATACCTGCAGCTAACCTACACCTATAAGGTTCACAACATTAATTAGTTTTAGTTTATCTTAAACCTGGACCAGTAAAAGTGCTTTATAATAATGAGTACCAAGGTTTAGGTTATACTGAAACTAAGTTTGTATATATAAAGGCATATACTTTTTGTCTGACGACTAATCCCCACGCAATTGGGGATCAGCAAACGTCAATAAATTATTTTTATCAGAATCAGTCAATGGATTTTCACGATTGCGATCTACGTCAATCTTCAATTGCTTGTCGACTGCTCATTATAAAATTTATTTCATCATTTCAGCCGAAAGACGTCCACTGCTGGACATAGGCCTCCCCGTAGGGCATAGGTAAGGGGGGTTTTGCCATAATCGCCACACTTGGCAAGCGGTTTGGCGATCGCAGTACGGTTGTTACAAAAGCACAGAGAACGCTGCTGCCCATTTCCTGGCAAGTCCCTTAGTCGCCTCTTACGACACCCACGGGAAGATATGGGATGGTGGTATTCTTTACGTCCGACACCATACAGAAAATTTATTTAATTCGTGTTATTATCATTAGAATTTCTTCAACATCAGTCAATTTGCCAGTATTTATAAATATCCCGGTACGTAAATAGCCTGGTCATAGTTTTTAATGAATTGACTGAAAGCGGCAGTAAAAACCGGGCAAATGCGAGTTTAACTCGCTCACAAAGGGTTCGGTAAAAAAATGCCGAAAAAGAAACGTTTCTTGTACAGGATATTGGGGACCCCTTTCATTTTAAATTTATATTATTTTTTGTTAAATTGGAAATATCCCCTGTGAAAATTTCTGAGTTTAGGTATGTACGGTACGGAGATAAAGATTTGAGACAGACGGACAGACAACCTTAGCAAAAGACTCCTGTTGACATTGCTTGGATACGGATCCCAATCAATGTATTAACCTATTTTTTTATTATTTCCGGAATTCCCTGCCGGAGTCTGTGTTTCCCGATAGCTACAATCTAGGGGTCTTTAAGTCAAGAGTGAATAGGTTTCTTCTAGGCAAGCGTGCTTCACCGTCGACAACATCATCGCTTACCATCAGGTGAGATAGAGGTCAAGCGCGAGCCTACAGATAATAAAAAAACTTTTTTTGACGCCCTGTGATTTTAATATTTGTACATATTTTATTATTATTTTAGATATATTTGTAGTTTGTAAATAATGTTAATATGTAATGATAAATAAATATTAACCTATTCAGTTTGCATTGTCCTGTCAATGTTTTTAAAATGTGAGGTTTGCATGAGCCTTGTTTCAATTACTACAGCAGTCCGTTGGTATGTTGTGTCCCATTTTATTCGTGTCAGTCCCCAGATCACAGATAAAAGTAATTGTTGTATGTCAGGCACAAAGATAACTACTCGTAAATGAAACTTTCTTTGTTTTTAGTATCGTTGACAATAGATATTTAAAGAATTCCTTTTCTTACTTGTTTGATGTTTGTATTAACTTGTTTGTGTTGTTTGAGTGTCTGTTTGTACTTTTAAAGTCTATAAATCCTGCAGGTAACCTTAGACTAGATTTTTTATTGAAATAAAAAAGACTTACTTATAAAGAAAATCAAGGTAAACATTAGTAGTAGAAACCAAAACGAATTCCTGTGTGCATTACACAGGAAATTACGGATAATAAAATGATTGTTATTTTCAGTAGGTACGTACGATTAGCTTTACGGATTTATAAGTAGATTTCCACGGGACTGTTTAATTTATGATAACAGTAATTTACAAATATTACGTAGTTTTTTTTATGAGTTTAATATTTTAATTTAATATTTTACTATTTATTTTTTTGAAAAGTCCGACTTACTCTGAATACGTGGGTATCGGTTTGTTCGTCGGTGTCCATTGCAAACAGTCGATGTTACATTTTCTATTATTATTTTTAGTACTTCAATCGATTCCTTCCACCTTTAAGTATACCTATTAAAGAATCACTTTAGATTTAATTTTGCTTGTGTAACCTTACCTCATACCTTCGGCATTTCTACACCAAATTGGATCACTCTTTTTCATTTGAAAGAGCATAGGTACCTTCAGTGTGATTACTCAGACAATGAGTGTATGGTTTTAATAAAAAACCAATGGTGGTAACAAATAACAACAATAAGGGTTTACGTAAATTATTATTTGAGTAAAGTAGGTACAATTCAAATGTTACAGTCGGTCTCTAGCTTATATAGATACAGCGTAGGTATCAGCTATACATATTATAAACAACAATGATGAAACATCATATACCTAAGTCATAGTATGTTAGGTTTTTTTTACAACAAATCATGAAAGGTTCGCCGACGTAGTTTCTAGGCCTTTAAACAATTTACTCGCTACCCGGCTACCGAATGACCTTGAGATATAGAATCTGTCGATTAATTAATTATTGATAGACATTTTATTTATTATGTATTTTTCTTAATTCTGTCTGGCCTGCTGTCTTATAGTAAAAATATTTCATAACAAATCGTTTTCGAACAATGGGTAAATAAATATCGGGTATTTGCATTTTTATTTACCATTATATTGCTAAGTTAAGGATACCTACTGTAATAAAGTCAAAGTCAAAATTATTTATTTGCAGTAAATGTGGTACAAAAGATGGAAAAAATAATAGTAGGGCAATGACACATTTCGCCATCAAGATGGCATGCAAACATTAATGAATTGGATACCCACGGAACGAAAGTTATTGTTATCAATAAACTAACAATTACGTGTGTGTCTTTGATCCTGTGCTCCCAGGATCACGTGGTTCAAGTTAGGCGATAAGATGCGTCCCTGGAATACACCGCGTTGTATTATAGTCATGTCTTTGTAGGATCAACATTAAAATAAACTTTCTAAGGTTGTATGTAAACTGTGAATAACACATGCATAATTGCAGTGCCTACGTGAAAGATTACTTCATATTATGGAAAAGGAATTGATAGGTTGAGTATGCTTTACAATGTCAAAGGCCTCTTAATAGTCTTTAAACGGAGTTGCTCTTACGTAATTTCTGTTGCAAAAACTTGTCTCTTTGCCAACTACTAAACAGCGTTCTGAGGAATCACGTTACTAAAACGTTAACTTTATACTTATTGGGAATATTTATAAATATCAACACCAAGTAAGTTGTGAAATACTTTATCAGGTGTGAAATAAAAACCAGCGGGCAGGGCAAAGTCGAATGAGCAGCTAGCAAATAAAACGGTAGGAGCAAAACATAACATTTTTAATGACTAAAACAACAACAATATCCTGTTGAATTAAACATAATTAAAATGAGCATTCAGTGGTAGCGTGGCTATCAGACTGCCAGGCGACTATAAGCACTAGTGTTCAAAGTTATTAAGTAGCTAATACATTGATTAGTAACCTATCCTCCTGTTCTTTTTTCTTAAATTAAAAAGATAAACTATAAGGTGTAGCGGCAGATAAATCTTTGAATTTTACTGCAAAATTTTTGATTGTTGCTTAATATGTATTGACGAAGCATAAATAAACTATCATGTCATACATAAACTAACTGAAATGACCCAATTTCGACGTATTTCGAAATGTCTTATCCGAAGGTCACACGAGCCCTTTATAGGTCGTTGTTTTATCTTCATTACATGACGTACAGTTATGTTTATCATCTCTTACAACATAGTAGAACTGGTTATTAGTATGAAGTTATTAATAGATCTTTAATGCTAATAATATTTTCAGCTGATTGTGGTAATCCGTTACACCTTCTTGACTGGTTTTAATCACGAAAGTCGTTTAAAAATGTTCCTTTTAACATCTTTACAAGTAGTTTGAAATTGATCATTGTTGGTCATAATAGTGTTTGGTTTCAATTTTAATAACTAGGTTTAGTTTGTTTAACAAGTTCTGGCTCGCGTTTACTTTTACTTACTGAACTCATGTTCGATATGTTGACTTTACGATCGGTCGTATAACTACCGGTGCGCAAGAATGATCTGGTCTAAAGCAGTTTAGCGCAAGTGTCTTTCGCGGATGACTTTTCCACAATGGAGAAGTATCCATTTAAAAAAAAATTAAGTTTCTTAATTTAAATAAGAAGAAACAAACACGTGAAAAATAATTAAAATATCTGTAGAAGTGAAATAGTCTTGAGATTTTAAAGTTGCGCTTGCAATGAGCTAATGTGATGTCACTAAGTTCCTCACTACGTTATACTTATAATAATATTCTTTATGTTGCAGACGAAACAAACCTAAAAGAAGGTAGATAAGTAGCTACTTACTTGGACTTAGTTAAACTCGTTTTATTTCAGCACTACTATAAGACGGATTTAAAAAAAGAAACGTCCAATACTGACACCTAAAAGTCATTTTTTATTTTTGTTTAGTTCTATTATATGACTAAAGGAGGTTGTGGTTAAATAATAACAGCCACTTGGATCAATCTTCAGGTTCAGCCGCGCATGGGTAGGTTGGTCCGTGAATGTATGACCACCCATTAAATACCATGTTTCCTCCGTGCATTGAAAAGAGCGTTTATATAAGAATTGCTCCTGCATGGAGTATTGCAGCCACCTTTGGCTCAGCTAAATACCAGCTTGCCGCGCTTGACTCGGTGGAACGCAGAGATAAGAGGCTGATTGACGACGTAAAATTGGTGGATTCAAAGCTTCACAGCTAGGCTCATCGCCGCAAGGTTGCCTGCTTGTCGGTCTTCTACAGGTTGTACTTTGGAAAGTGTGCCCAAGAACTCTACGACCTCATCCTACTGGTCCCCTTCCACCATTGGGCATTTAAACGCACTGCA
The DNA here is from genome assembly GCA_949152445.1 of Cerastis rubricosa. NCBI lineage: Eukaryota > Metazoa > Arthropoda > Insecta > Lepidoptera > Noctuidae > Cerastis > Cerastis rubricosa. Next base: position 14,892,937 of record OX424523.1, on the reverse strand, counting down.
AGTTCCCATCCTTACCTTTTTACTATTTTATTTGAAACGTCTTTCATAGTGCGCGCAGCAAAGGAGTTTAACTCTCTGCCTGCGTCTATGTTTCCGAACGCTGGCGCTGACGCAGGCGGTGACGATGTCGTTGTCCGAGTCGTACAGCGCCGAGCACACCTCCTCGGACTTCGGTGCGGCACCACATCTCCATCAGCTCTAGCACCATTCTTCGAACGTAAGACGCCTCTTCGCTTTTACGATCGAACAGGTTTGCCATCCCGAGCTGTTCTGTAGTAACCTTCTCGTTAAGTCTGTGGTCTTTCGGGTGTCCTGCGCATGCTTGCCGTCCTTGGCGCCTCCCTTCACATTTGGTGGCGCGCTCACCCAAACATTGTCAGCCATCTAGAAAAGCGATCACGCCTACAATGCACAGGAAGGCGGACTTGCTTTACCTAAGTGTAAGCATTAACGCAACGAAATTAATGAAAAAGAAAACGAATGTATGAAAAAGAATGAAGAACTACAAACAAATAATTTATCCGAATAAAAATAATCTGTGTATAAAATATCTGACTTAGATACAACAGGTTATTTTGGTGTAGGTCATATCAACCACCTACGTACGAGTAGGTACCGCTGATCAGATGACATAAGTAGGTATAATTCCACCCATTATCACAAAAACAAGAAACCGTTCGGTATTTACATACATCACATGATTAAATGCAATTCAGAATATAAGATTCCTAGAATCCGGCAAAGTTATTAAAAAAAAAAAAGATTAAAGATACTAAAATTTTGAACCAAATGTGAATAAACAAGCTAGAAATTAAAAAACAAGCACAGTAATTGAATACTTATAGCTTCATAAGTATTCAATTACTGTGAGAAGCATAAAAAAGATAATTTACTTAATCAGATTTTTCTAAACCTGGCATTACAATAACGTGTTCCATCATGGGTAAAGCACTCCAAAGTTACATTGTTGAATGTGTTTATATCCACTTAGGTTAAGTGGATTTTTATGCTTCCATTTAATGTTCCATTATGCCTTTTCTACATATCAAAAAGCGTGTAGTGTGGTAAAAAGCTTTACAACTGTATCATCCTTTTATCTTTGTAATAGCACTTATGAGTTATGAGCACGGTTTCGATTTCGATTCGGAAAGTCGTATGTCTATCTCGCTCGGTTTCGTATTGCCAAAACAAGATAGACATACGACTTAATGAATCGAAATCGAAATTCCCCCGTATTCACAAACGCTCGGTGCGTTTGTGAATACGGGGGCTGTACCTTAGTGATAATTGTGGTAAAAAAATCCTTATGTATCCGCCAATCAATCCTTACTAAAGCCTGGTTTCTTGGGCTTTTCCGGAGTTTGTCTAGACAACATTGTTTTTGTTTCAATAAGTGTTTGACAGACTTCTGAAGACTCATTTACATCGTTATTCGAAGTTCATTTGAAAGAGCTTCCGCGTCTCATACTCGACTGCGATCGACTTGACAACGGCCTCAGAAATGCCCTCTAAAATTGAATGCTTTGTTCCGATTCATCATCAATATAAAAGTATCGTTAAAAGAACAAACTTACAATTATTTATTTTTAAACTCTGGTTGGTAGGTAAGAAGCATAGATTTTAAACAACAACGATACAACCAAAATTGATGACTCTAAATGATTGCTTTTTTGATGAATTGTTTCATTTTACAAAAAGCATAACGTAAGATGGTATTTTAATCATGCTCGAAAAAAGAACTTAAAAATCACCGGAACTCACCAGCAGAAATTAGTTCATTATGTTCGTCGTCCTGGGGTAAGTTATTATTGTCAATGGCGGTCCTCTCCAGGTTGTTCGAGAATATTATGTTTACCTCGAGCAAACTGTGCAGTTTGGTAAGAAAAACTTTTAGAGGAAGGCCAAAAGGAGAATTCAGCTGGGCTGGGCAGTATTTGCGAAGCCTTGTTTTGGCTCGTCTCGTCGCGTATTCCACAGAGCGTAAAGACTAAGGTTTTCAAAAACTGCGTTCTGCATGTTATGACTTACGGCGCCGAAACGTGGGCACTAACGGTACGGTTGGTCTATAAGTTCAAGGTAAATTTTTGGAGTCTCTGAGGGATCGCGTATCGGCGGCATGCGTACAAGGTGAGACGCCCACAGACTCTATAGAACGACGATCTTCGCAGGATGACTGGTAGCAACGGGATGAGAGATGGCGAGAATCTTGTTAAGTGGCGTGCAATAAAAGAGGCCTATGTCCAGCTATGGACTACAATAAGCTGATGGGATGTTGATATGATTTTAATTAAATTTTAATTTTTTCCAATTTTCTGGGCAACTCTACGATTTATTCTTTCCCTAAAAACCTTATTCTGACCAAACTGGTCTACTGTCTTCTTCTCAATTAATGCGCTTACCATCGAACTTAAATGCATTTAATTTTCATTTGTTTAAAGTATGACCATGGAGGTTCAATTTGTCAGACAAATTACTACTTACTACTTCTTAGGTTTTGTTAGTAATCATAGCTGAGCTGATAGAATGGCTCCTTCTTATTTATGACAACCTGGTATTCCTAGGCTTGAGTAATATTAGATAATAGATTATGAGGTAAGTTCCTACTTAGTTTATTTACACCTTAATAGTTTATAGGCACGAGATGTTTTCTATACTGACACTTACCATCGAAAAGCTTTTGTGATGTTAGTAAGATTTTTCCTAATTGAGACTTAAATAGTAAATATAATGTTGTACAACTTAAAGTACTAATTTCTAAATCTAAATTAATTAACATAAAACTAGATAATTAAAACTAAAATAACAACAAATTATAAAAGGGCGTCAAAAACCTCCTCCTCAACGCTGTCAGCTGGTAACGTGCCCAAGAGACTAGCGGCGTTGCCACGTTGAATGGCAATACTTAGCCTCTGGTAAAGCCCAGCCCTTGGGTCACATGAAGCGTCAACTAGGCGTTTCGAAATGTCCTTAAAAAGGCTGTGAGCACTCGGACCCCACGGCCCCAGAGTTTCAACCCCAAACGGCTCGAAGATATAGTTACCACAAAAATATTTATGCCGCTTGAGGTTCTCCGCAGCCGCAGCGGCAGCGCCAGCACAGCACGATGAGCTTGGAAGATGTGATGGCGCAAGAGTATCGACGCATGTTGCGTCCCACACTAAAGGCCTACCAACCCATTTTCCAAGGAAACAAAGACATGCCGTCCGGTCTTTTGCCATCGTCGCGTTCCAAGCCATTGGGCTCTAAGATAGCTGGAACGCCGACGGTAACAAGAGCTCGACGGATGATGTCATTTATGCTCGCGTGCCCCCACCCACTTCGGTTGCATGACCGGCCGTGGTGTCCGAGGCTATTGACAGCTTCACCGCAGTGACAGCGATGAGGAGTGCAGCAGGAGGCACCAAGACGTAAAGAAGACAACGGCAGTGCGGGAAGCCAAAGACCCGACTCCCACTCACCCACAGCCAGCAGTCGCGCACGCTCAGCAGTAGTCGTGTTGAGTAAATTGTCCTGAACTATTCTGCAGAGCGGCACGTCCCACCGTCTCTGGTAAAACGGATTGTCAGGTTTTTCAGTATTCCGGCAAGCGAGTTTCCAAGCATCGATAGCCTCGAAGAAACACGGCACATCTAAATCAATCAGTGTGGAAGCCAGGATATTCCTGATTAATTTTTCAGTGCCGTATACCGAGGATATGAAAGCAGGTAAACTAATACTAGAAATTTTGCGGACGCCGAGTCCTCCCATGCGAATAGGAAGACTTGCTTGTGCCCAAGCTTGGTCGTCCAAATCCACATTTAAAATGGATGACAAAGTATGTCTGATAATTTGATCCATTTTGTCCAAGAGTCAGGGGCTATTGCGTTAAATTTGGAAATAGTATGTTGTCTGTCGGTACTGTCCTTTACATATAATTCGCATTTCGAAAGATTTAGGTCAAGGCCAATGGAATGAAATTCATTTTTTAAGACATTTAGGTCATATAACACGGTATCTACATCGCCTCCCAAGGTTCCATCATCAAGATACCAAACGTTAAATTTAGAATTTAGCTGTCGATCAATTGGGTGAATAGCAAAACTAAAAAAACACTGGCCCGAGGAGGACACCTTGTTGACAGCCAACAGCAGATTCCAAAAGGTTGTCGTGATATAGTAATTTTGATGGGTGTCTGTAACATTGCCAAAGAAAACTATAAATTTGGGGTAGTTCTTTTTTTGTTTCTATTAGCAAGGTGTCAGCCCCTGCAGCTAGGTTACGGCTCTAAAGAGGGCTGTGAAGCTGCCGTACACGCTTTGTCGACCTACCATAATTCTAGCAAAGGTGAGGTCTTTCTGAAGGTTGACATAAAGAATGCCTTCAACTCCGCAAATAGGGACACTCCCTATTTAAGGTGAGGTCTTTCTGAAGGTTGACATAAAGAATGCCTTCAACTCCGCAAATAGGGACACTCCCTATTTGCGGAGTTGAAGGCATTCTTTATGTCAACCTTCAGAAAGACCTCACCTTTGCTAGAATTATGGTAGGTCGACAAAGCGTGTACGGCAGCTTCACAGCCCTCTTTAGAGCCGTAACCTAGCTGCAGGGGCTGAATTTTTTTCGAAACAGCCTCGCCAAAAGATTTACAGCAAATCTTGGCTGCCATACGACGGTAGACAGTTCCCACGGCAATGGGACGAATGCCACCATCCCTCTTGCGCAGGGCACATAAATTTGCCCCATATAGGACGTCGATAACGGCCTCGTTCACCTTGCCGGAGAGCATGAGGTAATCAGAGCTGTGAGCTCCTGCAAGAGTAGCTTCCCCGGCGCCTGAACAGATAAGGTCCTTTAGGTGTTGAGGACTTAGGCCGTCGTGGCCACCGGCGGAGCCGCTCCGGAAGGAGCAAACAGCTGTGACCACCTCTCGACCTGTAATGGTGAGGGAGTCTATGTCTGAATCAGGAGGGTCGGGAAAAGAAAGGCCATCCGCTGGGGCAGGGTGTTTGGTCTCCAGAGCTGCGAGTGTTTCTGGGGAGCACGTTGCCAGCACATCGCTACTGAAAAGAATAAAGATTTGTCATACTGATGACGAATCGGGAACATCGATACTAAATAACAATTTATTTGTTTTCTTATGATGACGAGTCAGGAAATACTGTATGAATAAAAAAATTGGTGTCGAGTCGGGTATAACTCCATATTTTTACAATAGGTCTTCTTAGAAGCACCATGCGCGACCTCTTTTCGTGTCAATCATTCCAAGGTAGGTAATGTGGCTTTGTGCTTTGGTCGATTTCCTGGGTATAAAAAGCCCATGTCACTGACTGACTGTTGTAGACTTTAATTTCATATATGTCTGTGGTCGAACCTAAAGGCTCCTTTAGACAGGCACGACGCGACGCGCAAGTGCGATGCGGCATAGCGGTGTTGCCACGTCGCGAAGCCTCGCACACAGGCGCGACGCGGCATCGAATCGATTACTCGATCCTAACTTATTGACAAGCGACCGAAAAGTGATAGATTAGATATTTATATTATTTATTTTAAAATTGGGTTGGCGTATGGACTTCTTTTTATGGAAATCTTTTTATCCATAAAATTTTATCTATCAAAATTAAAATAAATCAAATATCTATTCAACAAATATTCTAAAAACAAAAGTCAATTTTAAAGTTACGTAACTAAACTCAAAACAAATTTCAAAATATTCGATTGCTTCTCGATACGTTAGGATCGGGTAATCGATCAACGAGTTGATGCCGAGGCGCGTTGCCGTGTAGCGCCGCACGATAGAGTGCGGCAGGCTCAGCTGCATGCAAAATGTTCTACGAATCTTTGTTTCTTGTCGCGGAGTAAGTCGCGGATGGCCGCGCGGTACGCGCGACGCGGCGACGTGTCGCGCTCTCGTAAAAACCCAGAAACACGTCGCGTCGCGGCTGTGTGGACAGTAGCGCGTGTCTACGTAGGGTTTTGTCGCTGCGTGCCGCGTCGCACCTGTTTGAAGGAGTCTTAAGTGAATGGGTACACTAGATAGAGCTTTTAAAAATCGACTTGAAAAATACGAATGCCTCCGAATCAAGTCAGACACTTAATGATTGCATTAACAACCCAGTTTCATACATAATGAAGGTCGTAGTGATAAGGTGTCCTTTACCTTTATCAAATACTCGGTATGAACGTTAGCCAATTGTTATTTGTACGTTACTGTATTACGTTATTAATACAGACGACGACTTATATTCTAATATGTCTTCCCACCCTATGGGGTCATCCATAAAGTACGTCACACTAATTTCGCAATTTTTTGACCCCTCCCCCGTCCTTGTTACAGTTGGTCACATTTATGAGACCCTCTCCTCCCTAGTGTGACGTCACATATCTTGCAATTTTACATCTAGAAATTATTAAATTAAAACTGCACTTCCGAAATTAGTTTTATTTCCATTTAATGTAACTGTAACTAACCTGCCAACAAAACAATTTAAACCTTACAGATACAGATAGAGTTGGATATATTTAAAGTTTTTTGGTAATAGATCAAATGTTAAGGGCATTTTAACACTTAGATGTATATAAGATTTGTTGAACGAAGAAATGTGACTTCACTAAACTAAGGACCTCTCCCACCCCTTGTCACACAATATTACACTTCGTTGACCCCCTCCCTCCCCCTTCACGTGTGACGTACTTTATGGATGATCCCTTATAATTTACGGAGTACACCAACGCGAAAACGCTTACCACGGGCTTAGTTACATCATTCTGGACAACATTTCACCAGCAAAAACTGCTGATCCATACATTTTGACCGTGTAGGTATGTATAGGCCCCTAGGCTACACCTCTATCCTTTAAAAGGGTCAGATGAGAAACTTAGTGCCTTCGTCCCCTTTACAACCTTCGAATAAATGATGATTAACCAACAAGTCGCGACCACACAGTATTAATGATCGAGAATTCAGGTCTCGATCCTCAACACTGAGAGACCGCATATTAGGTCCGGTTTATTTTGGTTGTCCATGCATCAAACAGTCCATTAACGGATCGTTTACAAATAAGTGCCGCTAAGCTGTGACAAAACCATTTTGTCCAATGTCAAAAACATAATTGTTTTCACACAATTATTCGACGTAAGTAAACAATTTACTGCAATGTAGTTTTGACCTTTACATGTTACCATAACTTTTATTATTGATCTTGTAGTCACAAGTGCCACTGCTAAGTATGAGGTCCCAGCTTCGATTTTTAGGTCAGGCAATGTTTTACTGGGATTTTCCATCAGGAATGTCTCAGTAACAGGTACAGAATCTGGACTTGTGGGCTTGTGGCCGGTTGATGGCAATAAGCTTGTACCCCAGTACGTGGGACTTAAACAGATCTGGCGATTACTAAAAGAAATATTAGAAAAACAATATGGTCCTGAAAATTTAAGATTGTTTAAAAATCTCTGTAAAGTGTCTCAATGACACTTTAAGGAGGTTTTAAACTATTCTACATTCATATGTATACATAACACGTAATTATTTTCAGCAATGACTGCTTGAAAAAGTAAAAGTATTTTTCCCTTTTTGGTGGTCTGTTGTGTGAATATCTTTATCTAGTGTTTCCGGTTCCATAAAATACGTTATGTTGAGTTGTCGACGACAGACAATACTGACGTTTGTTTATAATAATTTATCTTATGTTCTATAAGCATTAAACATAAATTGCATTCCATACCCTTATGACTAATATAATATTCTACAGAAAATAACTCACAATGGACCAATGCACTAGTTAGATAAAGGTCTGCAGCTGTTGTGAACAACGGCCTGATAAACAATTATCTTCAAACAATTATATTCTCCAATTGTTTTATTTACACTTTGTCAGTAGTCAGTGGCACAGTTTATGAAGTCAGCACCCTCTTTGTTCCCTCCATCGTTAGCGTAAAACTCAAGATAAGACGCGGGGTATCGATTTCTGTTAAGAGCGTTTACACCTTACGGCATTTCATACAAACTTTCAAGTCGTTATTTTTCGAAATGACTGAATCGATTTTAATGAAACTTATTACGCATAAGCAGGATACATAGGTCTAAAAAGTTACTAAAAACATTTTCAAAAAGTCTTTAAAAAAAAAAGATAGGTACCTAATTGGAAATTTCTAATTCTATAGATTCATTTATAATCGGTCTAATTTAGCTGTAATACTATTTTTCGAAAATGTTTTTAGTCACTTGTTAGACCTATCCTGCTTATGCGTATGAAGTTTCATTAAGACCGGTTCAGTCAATTCGGAAAATAAGGACTTGAAAGTTTGTATGAAATGTTGTAAGGCGTAAACGCTCTCAACTGTAAGGTCAATTCTAACAAATGTCATCACATCACTCTCAGAGGGTAAATAACATTGCAAGTATCGCTAAAAACACGTCAGAAAAATACGTTGTTTTATTTTAACTCTCTGACGTCGGAAACGTTTTTGAGTTATCTTTGTTTAGCATTTCAACGTTAATATTCCATGCATTATCTTGTGCATAAAATAATATTGCTCGTGATAGGCTATTTTTAAATATACACGAAAGATATACTGTTTTAAATCGTTAATGTTGTATGTTACAAGGAGGATTATTACGTGGTTGTACTTTAAATAAAAATAATATTTTTAATTTTATTTAAGTAATGTTTTTTGCGTTTTTTTTGCATAGAAGAAAATAACGTGTTTTAACAGATAATATTTGCTGGACACGAGCAAACTGCCGAGAGAACTAGAAGAATTAAAGGTCTCTGTCTTACAGTGTGACAGAAACCATGATGAAAAGCAAACGGTATGACCGCGCGTAGCATGCTGGAAATCGTGGGAGATATCCTCATGATATGAAATTGGTGTGGGTTCCACATGAGTCCTGCATACCCCATTTTTCACGTTTAAGTTTCACGTACCTAGAGTACTAAAAGTACTAGAGTGGTAAAATAAAATACGAGCGAATCTACTTTAATACATATGTATATAACAACGCGTACAAAAATACTCGAGTACCTACCCAGCACTCTAATCTGAGCATGCGAGACGAGACTGACATTTTGTCGTAGGTAATTGTATTCAGGGGCTGATAACAAACGCGTCATCACGATTAGTTAGGTCGCGGGTTCAAATCCTGTTTGTATTCTATTCTTTCTAATTTAATGTAGTTATTTCGGCGTATGGTCCAGACAGGAGGCCTAGAAAACATTGGTGTGACGACATAGGGTGCTTACATAAAAAAGCAGGTTTCCTGTACAAACAAATCTGTGCGGGACACCGTTCGGTGCAGGGTTAACTTGCATGTAGAAACAGTAAAAAACAACCTGTTTGCAACCTGTTTCAATAGAAGTGAGCGCATAAGATAACATAAAAATTAATAGCTGCACCTACCGGTACGGACCCGCCCGTACCGGAAACTGGTTTCTTTATGTAAGCACCCTTAGAGGCGTTTATGGGAGGTTCGCCGGTTAAAAACCCACAAAAAAAAGACTGGCAGATTACGGGGAAGACCTTTGACCAGCAGTCGAATAATTTAGGTTAAAAAAGGTGACTTAACTGATAGCCGGCTAGTCTTTTCAATAAATAATGTACCTATGTATGATGTTAGCTGATCCGTTATTAGCTGACTGACGTAGCACAGACCAGGTGAGGCGCCCAAATGTTTAAATTTCGGTTTAAAGTTTAAAGTTCCTGACCCGACACTTTAAAGGAATACTACTGGATTAAATAGTATAATTTTCCCGTTGAAAACCTAGACAGATGTAACCGCGAAAGTTTGTAATATATTATTTAGCCGGTTCTTTTCCATGAAACGATAATTTCCTAGTTTTGACGTTTGATAAATAAGTTTGTTCCACGTGGGTTTTCTGTGGAAGAAAACATTTTGTATTGGAATGTATATGCAACATTTTGGTTATTTGTGCGGAACGGCTCAAAACATGTGATTAAAAGCAACATTATCTTTCGTGTGGGGTTGTTCATGTATTGTGGTTTCCCCTGAGATTCATAAGGAGCTTTTTAAAAAGCACGATGGCTTTTTACTACTATGGTTCTGCATCAATTCAAAATACTTTTGATAGGATCATCATCAAGGATCGTGTTATTTTTATCAATAAGATGGAACATCGTAAATAAGATAGGATAAATCCAACAGTGTTCTGTATGGTGTCGTACGTAAAGAATAGCACCATCCCATATCTTCCCGTGGTTGTCGTAAGAGGCGACTAAGGGACTTGCCAGAGAATGGGCAGCAGCGTTCTCTGTGCTTTTGTAACAACCGTACTGCGATCGCCAACCCGCCTGCCAAGCGTGGCGATTATGACAAAACCCCCCATATGTCAATGTGGCGTTGGGGGAGGCCTATGTATGTATGTGTGAAATGATGATGATGAAATCCAACAGTACTTTTAAAACAATAAGTGGTGTGAATTGTACTTTGACGTTTGTACGAATAAAATATTTACAATAAATTCGTGTGTCACTGTGTTCACACAAGTCACATGATTATAACAGCCCATTTTACTATTGTACACACTTTTTCCTTCTCAGAAAATCCCAAATTATATGAATAGCACAAGGTTTTGCTCACTATGTCACTCGCGTCCCGTAGATTTCGGATTTTACCAAGAAACGGACCGCGACTAAAAGTATCCTTTACTAACCCATACTGAAATCCTGAAGCTGTGAAGTCGTGAAAACGTTACAGACAGAGTAACTTAACACTTTACTAATAAAGAAACATGTTGATAACTATAAAAAAAGGATACCTACGTACAAAAAATGTCAAATCTGAAAAATTAAGAAAAAAGTTACCAAGTGAAATTCAGTCGACTAGACAACTTCCTCTTTTTTGAAGTCGGCTAAAAAGAAGCAACATGTTATGTAGGTAACAGCACCTGTCTTCTACTATCAAAAGACAATTTTTAATATACTTACTGATTATCGTTAATATCATTGCTTTGAGCAGCACGCGCTGCATTAAACTTGTCAAAATAATGCTCACAGCGACAGCAGAATAACCGATAAAGAGTGAAGTTAAACACTTGTAAATTATTATCATGCCGACTGTGCTCTATCTAAAACTGATTAGGCTTACTTTAATCTAATCGGCTTAGCCTTATGTATCATCTTCATCATCGCACATAAGACTTTTTACCTATTACAGTGTTTCTCTGCGTATAAAATAACCTCTAAGATTGAAACCTCTGTATTACAGGCAGTTTATTATTATGAAAAAAAAAGCTGTCTAAATATGAAATTGGTTTTCGCTTCACTTTTTTATTCCGTCTTTTTTTAGTTGGTTCAGAGATCCGTCTTAGTAAGGAGGTTATTTTGACTTGGACAAAGTTGGAAGAAGTTTATGTTTATAAAATTTAAAACAGCACAATTATGATAATATTAAATTTTACATCGTCCTCCTAGCTATTTTACACCAAACTTCCTATTCAGTGTGTTTTCTATAAATTTCACCAGATGACGCGTTGAGGCGACACGGTATTGACATTGCGTACTTATGATACTCCACTATAAAAACCCGGTTAGTAATTACCCGTTTCTAATAAACGCTATTAGGATTCTAACTCCTCAATGTAGTTCCAATTGCTTATAGGTTAGAGAATTTTAATACGCGAAACTAAATGGATAAAACAGTAAACCAATACTGGAACAAACATTAAATCACTCATATGCCACCTTCAACTCTTTCTTTTTATAATTATTTTTCTTCATATGTTACTTCCTAAAAGTAAACTGTAACGGTAGTGTTTTTTATTTTATTGCGCTGCACTGTGTTTTTTTGGAGATTGTATTGGCATTTAAGAAACCCTTAATTTGGGCCGTTGTTGCTGTGGAAATGTTATAGATTCTACATACCAGAGCCGGCCGAACCACAGACATTGTGTCAGCGGCGAATTTGTTTGCTTCTTTCTTCAAATGTATTAAGTCTGATCAGATACAAGTCGAAAAAGTTAGAAAAAAGAAAATAAACCCAGAGACCTCATCATCATCATTTCAGCCGAAAGACGTCCGCTGCTGGACAAAGGCCATCCCCAACGCCACATTGACGTAAGGGGGGTTTTGATATAATCGCCACGCTTGGCAAGCGGGTTGGCGATCGCACTACGGTAGTTACAAAAGCACAGAGAATGCTGCTGCCCATTCTCTGCTAAGTCCCTTAGTCGCCTTTTAGACACCCACGGGAAGATATGGGATGGTGCTATTCTTTACGCCCGACACCATACAGAACATGTACTGTATTGTAGATCAATACAAAACATATTTTTGTGAAATATCATGGTGAACGTTTAAAAAAAGGTAATAAAAAAGATACCACACCGTTAGGTATATTAGCTAGGTTATTGCATAAACATATTGTGATATGTGTACAGCCAATATAACAAAATCAGACGTCAATGGATGAGTGTTATCATCACTGTTGTTATTAATTTTAAATTATTATTTGGGTTTATGAGACCTCTTGGACATGTGACACGGGAGAACACAAGTTGTGCGCGTGTCACACGTTTTGAAATATGTTCTTTGCCTTATTGCGATAGGGGAGACACCTACTAGACCGTTTCTTGGCTTGGCTTATTACTTTACATTGAATGTGTTTTGTTTCATCATTATCATCATCATTTCAGCCGAAAGACGTCCACTGCTGGACATAGGCCTCCCCCAAGTGACGCCACATTGACCGGTCCCGTGCGCCTCGCATCCAGCTGATCCCCGCAACCTTCACCAGGTCATCGATCCACTTAGTGGGAGGCCTTCCAACGCATCGTCTTCCAGTTTGCGGTCGCCATTCCAGAACTTTTCGGCCCTATCGGCCATCTGTTCTGCGAGCAATGTGCCCTGCCCTGCCTGAGCAATGTTTTGTTTCATTCATCATTGATTTTGTATTTGTTCGATTTCTCCACCTACGTATGTCAGAATAATTAAGGTTCTACGTTAACCACCTCCTTTTTTACAAGTCAGTCCAAAATGGAGAAACCTTGAGAAGAAAGATTAAAAAATAAAGATGAATATTAGAGTATTCATGGAGCAATAATTCACTAAACCTACCTTTGTAGCTACCTTACTTATTATAACATAACATCGCGCTTGTAGTCGCCGCAGGGTTAGCCAGAAGTGTACCAATAGTAGGTTCTACATAATTGCAGTTATGTTTAAATCCCATGTAATTGGCCTATTGCCATCAACTGGGCCCAGATAAAAACTCCGTGGCTGTACTGAAAAATTAGTGACGAATAAACCGAATAACAATTTCCCTGACCTGTGAATCGAACCACCACGACCTTATATTCAGTGGCGCTTGCGTCACCAGCGAGGCAGACTACTGACTAGGTATATTTCTCTACAATGCTTGCAGACAATGATTGTTTTCATTGCAAAGTATAATAGTGCCTGTAATTTTCTGATAACATTATTATAAAATAAAGATCTTTCGAAATCGTTAATAAATGTTATTGATTGCTCAGACACATTAGTTAAGTACCTAAGTGTTTCCAGCAATCAATATCATTATGTTCTCACAATATTACGTTCAGATACTCTAGACAATTAGTTAATTGAGTTAATTAATCTCCGAACCTGGTTAACGAGCCAAACCCAAAGTTTACCGTAGAACGTCGTCCTACCACGGGAACTGCGCCATTTTGACGAAAATCTAAGTGCTTATATAGATAACATAATACATAAGTCATTAGGTGATTGTTGTAGCAGTAATAGTTTAATTTGTGATTAAGAAAAACTGACAGTAATGTAGGTTTAATAAAAATAAATAAGCTGTGGCGTAGGTCACGATCATTCATATTTGTATTCTTTATATTCTCATAACATTCCATTGCGGTTTTTGATCCTGTCACAATAAAAGATCAGTGCAATAATTTTAGGTAGGTACTTTCTTTCGAATACTTTCTTTCTTTTATATTTTTACTTTCTTTCTTTTTTTTTCTTTTATAACCCGCTTGATTAACTTTATGTCTACTTTTTTTATAAATCATTAGCTATTTACTAACTTATCCTTTATACCTTTTTTTATAAATCATTAGCTATTTATACTTATTGGCTTAATACGAGTATTTTATGGCATAACAGCTCAAATACCGAATCAAACTATCCAGTTTAGTTTGGAGTTCGTAGGATAACTTTTAGCAACTATTAGCAGTGTTAAAAGCAGTCTAGGGTGTGAATTATCACAGCTTAACCACACATTATTATGGAAAATTCTGATAAAATTAAGAGCAACCTCTATGTCCTTTTTGGGGACATGCGCTCCGTGCATGATTACTACATTTCGTGACTAGTGCGTTAATACGACTGTTACCTCTCGTCGGTTGCGACCGGTTAGCTCTAGTTACCAAATATCACGTGTATTTGAGAACAATTTAGCATGATTGGCGATCTCAAGGAGAGTCCACAAAGACATACGGTTAGAAAATAAACGCTAATGTTATCGTCGCGTCGACGACTTTGCAAGATCATTGACACGGCTTAGTGGCAAACAACGAGATAACAGAACATTAAGAACATGTTAATAAGAGACTTTTTGTATAAAAAGCTGAAATTGGACATTTCCCATTGTCCGGAATTTCAGGAACACATGCTTCGAAAACTGTAGGCAGTTTTTGTAAGGGCGCCCTTCATATTAAATTAAATTTATACAATTAAATAAACTTGCAGAGCCTGTTTGTAATTTTAAAATAACAGCTTTTTTCTCAATGCATTTAAAAATATGTATAAATGGAACTATTACCAAAAAAACATATTTTTTTGCCATCTTCCAATCTGTCCCGGCTTATCTCCGAAACGTCTGGACTAGGGCATCGAAAAGTGGTAATTTCCAGAACCGTATTTTTTTCGGTTTTGGGTTTTATGCAACACCGGGATGTTATTAATTTATATTAAACTTTTGTTTTATTTCATTATAATAACAGTCACAAAGGTTGTAGTATGATACCCATAGGGAAATTGTATGAAGTTATTATAATCCCTTTTTTTTGTTTGTTTTTTGGCTTTGGTTTTATCGATTGTCTGGCATTTTGAGTATTATAAACAATCCACACTAATGCCCTTTCTATAGTATTGTTCGTCGTGTCGTGTTATGCTACACGATAACTCGAAAATGCACTAGCTGGATAGGTCCAGTCAAATCTGTGTGGTTCTTTCTTCAAAAGACTATCTCGGACACTCATCTGAAAAGTCTTCATGTGAGTTGACCAAGATTCTGTCTGGACCTTAAAAGAGACTATGACCTATGAGTTTGTTTCGGCTGTTTCTTCTCAGAGCAGTCAGGTAGAAAAGACGGGCCGCATCTAGTTTTAAAAAATCTATTCTATTGCTAGCTGCCCGGACAGACTACGTTCTATCTAAAGTTTTTATTTTTATTATTAAAACCTTCCGTGTTCTTTAAGGAAATACAAAAAATAAATTACCCGAATTGGTCCACCCATTCTTGAGTTATGCGCTTACTAACATTCATTTTTATTTATAATATAAGAAGATATATAAATGAAGTGATTATTTAAAAACATCCGAGGTGGGATCCACACCCACGCCATAGGCAAGGATATTATGGAGCCGAGTACTGCAGTGACAATTCCCACCAGCATCAAACCACGTTTCATATCAATACATTTACGAAGAAATAAAATAAGAGAACAAATTGTATTTTTGTCATTAATCATAAAATTGCCTATTTTCTTGCGCTTGTCTTCACAGTTTCATGGAGAAGTAAAGGTATGAAGGCGCAAAACAGCCTAGTATAAAATAGAAAACTCAAATATTTATGAATTAAATTTCACAAATAATAATGTTTATTTATGAAATTCTGTTTATAAACACAATGAATTTTCATGCGCTTCTTTAGTGAAATTTAAAAATAAAAACAAACACCGATGGCTAGAGAATTGAACAATTGTTTATTATTATCTGTGGAAATAACCCTGTGAACACTTGGTCCGACTGCTCAGTCCGATCAATCGGACCACGCGAACAAAGCAATAGTAAAAGAAACATGAACAAAATTCACATTTCGAGGAAAAATATGTTTTCAATACACTTTCTTGAAAAGTGGCTCGTACAATTCCAATCGACTTTAATAAAATATAGAATCGAGTTGCAATACTATTTAAAATAGAGTAGAATTCGAATTCTAAGAGACAAAACGGGAAACAGATTTAAATCTTTATTTAAGGTAGTGCGTTGAGTTACGGAGTGCGTAGTAGATAAGATCAGTGGCGGAGATGCAAAGAAGCTGTGTAGCAGATGCGTAGCATGGGAGTAGCAGTGTCGTAGCAAAGGCTTAGCAAAGACGTTACAAAGGCGTAGCAAAGACGTTGCATCGTCGTAGCAAAGGCGTGGTAATAGCGTAGCAGTGGTGTAGCTCGGGCGTAGCAGCGGTGTAGCATTGGCGTAGAATGTGTATCTCAATAATTGCTTACATACATACATAAATCACAGAGCATATTTAAACATTTAACATAACCGTAAGTTAACATAAACGTAACTATACTGGGTCTGTTTAGTCAAAACATAGCTCACGTGAACCCTGACAATTGAAAGAAGACGAAAACAAAAGGCAGCATGTACTTGTAACGATTTCCTTGTACCAATAGTTGTAAATAATCCAGTAAAATATTAAATATTTCCATTTCCCAGGCTATTGAATGTAATATCCTACGTCAATGACTTAAGTGTATGATGGACGATGTGATGCATCATTGTATTTTTGTCCTAGTCTGTTATATTGTTTGATAAATTATAAAACGCTTTCCAGACGTTTAGACCGCTTGTTTGTTCACATGTTTGACAAATTACTCAGCGCTACTAGTTTGTTTACAGACAAACTACCTATAAGTTTACATGAGATCTGAGTCGTGCTGAAATATGGCGCGACAGTACATTCTCTAAACAGTTGCGTGAGTTATTGACTTAAACTTATTAATAGGAATATTGCTTGATTATACATTTGTTATGTTCAAAATAAAGGTTCCGATAATTATGGAAACATTAATTTTATAATCACTAGGTGATCCCGGCAAATCGCTACTCTCGCTACTTACCTACCTACTACCTACCTAAGAAAAGAGTGAAGCGTCAAAGTACTTTTAGGTATTCAGTACCACATTTACATTACAATTTTAAAGATTTCGCATCGTTGTCCTAAAAATCCTGACCTAATTATTTTCAAAATAAGCAAAAACTTGTCCTAACATTTTAGACCCAATCAACGTAACTGACCCTCAAAAACGGTGAAGGAAAACATCGTGAGGAAACCGGCATGTCCTAGAACTAAAAATTCGAAGACATGTGACATCTACCAACCCGCACTGGGCCCGCGTGGTGGATTACAGCCCACTCCCTCCCATAGAGAGGAGGCCTGTGTCCCAGCAGTGGGAACATTATAGGCTGATGATGAATGAACGTAACTGTGTGTGCAAATGTTAATAAAGCTAGAAGTGAATTATTTCATACTGTCTAGACACCTCCGTTGGAAGTTACGACACGTTACGTTACGTTTGACGACACGGTTGGCGTAGTGGTTGAGCGATCGGCTGCTGCGCTGCGTGTCGCGGGTTCGATCCCCGCACAATTATTATCTAGTAGATAATCGACAATCTTTATCTCGCTTATCATAATTTAGTTAATGAATAGTTACTCAATATACAGCTTTATTAGATCCACTTAAGGCTTTGAATAGCTTGGTAGTCAGTAACCGCATTAGGGGTGGCTGATCGCCACATTCGATTTGGTAGTTTTTGTTGAACAGCAAAGCCAACCCAATTGAATTATTACGTATATTCTAGGTTTAATTTGGCTTGTGGCGATCGACAAATTTCGTTCGGCATCTACCGTCGACTTCGCACAGTTCGAGCTAAGTTGAGTGGGGTTTCCCCACGAACGAAATGAACTGAAATTAATGATCCTGCAAATAGAACATTGGAACCTTTTGCACACAGGCTAAAAGCTAGATAATTTTGAGATTAATTAACCTGTAAATATGACATCGGATTATTTTTACACAGGCTAAAACATAAAAAATATTGAGTGACCTACCCCTTTGAAAAAATATTTGATTTTGCCGTCTGTTATTCCAATTTTCTGTATTAATCGCACATTGTGTAGCATCCCTTACTTGGCTTTCATCCCTTTCCGCTGTATGGGTAAATAAAGGACGTTTTGTATAATTCAGTTTGTTTTGCTGCACCACCGAACACAGTTCCATTAAATATTCATGCTCTCCGCCTCGGGAATTGAAATATTAATGTGTGATTGAATTTATATGTTTTTATATAAAATACAACATTACGCCTGTGTAGGGTTGAGACCGAGGTGTTTCATACATTTTGTCATTTTTAAGACCGGGTAATGTTTAGGAGGCGAGCAGGCCATACAATCCTATCTTCGGTTTGCGAAATTTTTGCACATATTATTTTAGTTTTTTCTGCAACTTAATCAGCTTAGCATGCATGGCTTAGATGCGAGTCGCACGGAACCGGTCAATGTGGCGACACTTGACGGAGGCATATGTCGAACAGTTGACGTCTTTTGGCTGAAATGATGATGTTGATGAATCAGCTCAAAACAGCGGACACTTGCCTGGAGTCGGAGGGAGCGCGCAATATTCTACCACACCAGCCCAGTACGTCTTGGTAGAAGTAACACGTCTTCGATTCATTGTTTGTAGTTGATAACGCTTTCCTCACGATGTATTTCATTACAGTTTTGAGAGCAGTGGTGATGGAATTAATGAACCGACTTGCAATGCATAAAACGGAATCATTATCACTAAGTCAATGAATCATCTAATACGATTATATAGAACCCTATCATAAGTAAAACAAGTGTTAGTCTAGCTTAACCGACGTCATTGAGGTAACCTGGTGGCCTACCATGACGTATTAAAGCAGTTTTGTTTTAATGTTGTTCCAGAGTGGGAAAGAGATGGCGTTAGACGTCTCCTATAGTTCCGTCTCTTTCCCGCTCTGGAATAAGAATAAAATAATACTGCTTTAAGACGTCATATTAACCCCGCTGGCTGTTAGCCAGCATGGCTAATTAGTCATTCTTTAAACGGTAGTTTCCTCAAACCAAAGATTTATCCAAAGGTCATATTCAGCGAGCGGCCTCTACGCATTTTAAAAGCGAATTTACTGGGAACTGTAATATTTTGAATCGAGAACATAAAATCATTAATTTAAATTGTCATATACTGAGAAGTTATTGTGCGTAGTACTTGTTTGTTATCGATCCAATGCGCAAGCGTTGCTTTAAGTTAAACGAAGCTACCGCGGCGTCATTCATTCAAAACCTATGAGTTTATTAATTTACTCATTTTATTTGTAGAGGATTTTCGTTAGCGCATTGTAATTCATATTAATGCTTAAATGTAGTTTATTCTGGTTACAGCTTTGGTTCTCCGATAACTCTAAATTATGAAAGATCATAAAGTGACAAAATCTCGAAGTGAGCAATTGAGCATGCTCGCTACACGTGAACCGGATTCCATTAAATCCGTGAGTGAAGTGATTTTCCACACGAAACGTTAGAAAACTCTCCGATTTCGAAGTCACGAGGTTCTCTTTGTATTTTCAATTAAGTATTATTAGTGTCGTCGTGACTATGTTCAAAATATCTTTGCTATATGTTAATTTGTTTTATATTGAACATTTATATAATAATTATGTTGATTATCATGTTTAGCAATTATACATGCACATAGGGCAGGGGTTGCGTGCTCCTAGTGTTATTATTAGCTTCTTAGCTTTGACCTAAATGTTTAATAGTATTAAACATTTTGAGAAACTAAAGATTGATACTAGATGTTGTTGCTCATTTTATAGAAACGATAATTTAAACTTTGGCTTTCAAATGAAATAATGTTAAGTGGAAATTAAAGACGTGCGATAAGATCGTAGGTGCGAAATCTGTCGGACATTTCCACTGCTTTTATACCAGTGAAGAGAAAAATCGGGTCAAAAAACACCACATTGCACCCTCTCTCTCGCATAGAGAGCCGGCCCGTGTCCCACAAGTGGGTACATGTAAGTTATTATTTAAATGATTTGGATGGAGCCACGGAAGGTCCAACTATTTTTAAATTTGAACAACTGCCCCTATAGACCCATGGTCCACCACTGCCCCAGAATGGATTTTGCTATTCATTATGCAATTATGGCACGTTGGTTGAGTGGTCCCAAGCGTGACTGTTGACCATGAGCTCCTTGGATCGATTGCCATTCCTTGATTTTCCATCAGCAATTTTCTCAGTAGCAGACACGGTGTCTGGATTTGTGACCGGTTGATGCAAATCGGTGAAATGTGGGTTGTACTATAATTGGGTACAAGTCTGCCTATCCCTTTGGAGATTACAATCGTGATGTTACATTATTATGCAATTTTAATCGAAGGCAACTTAAATATACCCCCATGGCCTACTTACATGTTTGCGTCCGTCGGCGTGGCTACAATATGTGCGTTCAGCCGAGCGTTTTTTATTCGAGTATAAACAGTAAATGAATAGGTGAGTCTGGTACGCTGAAGATTGCGTGAGATCGTCACCGAGAAAGGTCTAGAAAACGCTGTAGGGATGACCTAAGTCGACGGCAATAGCTAGTTACTAACTTAAATTATATCATCAATTCAACAGCCTATAAACGAAAATCAGTGTAAAAACCAATATACCCATCAAATTAATAATTGATATTTTAGACACATATGGGAGATCGGCTGTAGACTGCCACTCACAGGGAGGAGTGGAAGGCTAAATGGACACCTTGGCCCAGGTGTGGAACATTACAGATTAATATAAAATGAACGATAAATACTAATTTGTTTAATTAACTGACACACTTGCGTAACAAGGGTAACGTAATTTAGCTTACCTTACGAGTCATTGGCATTACTCTGATTTTCATCTTTTACTCGAATTTGATTCACAGTTCCTGATTCAAATTATGAAATGCACCAAAAAGGATCCATATAAATTTATAAAATCATAAATTTATTACAAAGCCACATCTCAATCTCAAGAAATCCGCATAAAAATGCTTGATCCCTAGACACTTTTGATGTGTGTATATTGAGTTGGGGTGCTATAAAACTTAATTGTTAAACATTAACTTTTTTGTGCTCTGTCAACTCTGTCATTATTTTAGGACAAAATTGTCGTGTTGATTTGACTTTTATGTAAGTAGGGGTGGCACGACTCGACCCAAAGTTATTAGATCTACGAGTATGTATTATTGATATATAAGATGATGCTAACGACGCTTATAGTCCCGCGGGCGACGGAACTATGTTAAGATGACATCCCGAATGTCGACTAGTGCGAGATTAGAGCGTTTTCAGACTAGCGTATTTCGTTGGCGCTTTCTCTTACACACGCGTCACATGGGCATGGCGCGCGCGCGATATGAGGGCGGTAGTGGTCGTACGAGTAGGGTGTGTGGCGCAAACACACGCTTCAAAAAAAAGAACGGTCAGTGGGTTGTCTTAGGGGCAGATGCGCCGAAAATCCGCAAATCTAAAACCGCGCTTCGTGCAGATAACGGCAAACAAAAAGCATAGGATGATATGAGCTTATTTTCACCAGCATGACTGCTGAGATCCTGGGTTGGATCCCTAGGTTAGGTATATTACGACAGAGTTTCTTAAAACGCGTGGGCTCGAGTCCGAAGAGCAAGGCATGCCCTGTGACTATTAGTTTGTAGTTTATATAATTGGAAAAACAACTTGGCATTGAGTTACAGTCTTACTTGTCGGGATATTTCCTCCCAGTGGGTAACAATGGAACACATCATGGTGTGAACGGGAACAAAAGCTTACTTGTCAAATCAACGCGTCAATTTTGTCTTAAAAGAATGGCAGATTTGAAAAGGCACAAAAAAAAAGTTTAACAATTAAGTTTTATAGCACCATAATATTAGGTCTTTACCTATGAAATTCCCGTTTTGTTTGAAAAAAGTTAAAGTATTTTTTTTTTCGAACTTATTTATTTCTTTTATTCAAAGTAATCACCCTTGCAATCAATGCATCTTTGCCAACGCTGTGGCAGTTTATGGATGCCCTTCTTGAAAAAATCAGCTGGACGGGAGACAACAAACTCTTCAAAGGCGTTTTGTACTGCCTCTCGGGAATTGAATTTTTTTCCCGCT
This sequence comes from Cerastis rubricosa, assembly GCA_949152445.1. Lineage (NCBI taxonomy): Eukaryota > Metazoa > Arthropoda > Insecta > Lepidoptera > Noctuidae > Cerastis > Cerastis rubricosa. The sequence continues at coordinate 14,870,795 of OX424523.1, read as the reverse complement.
AAAAAGTTGTCCAAATTTTGGAAAAAGTAATAGTCGGAAGGCGCAAGATCTGGTGAGTATGGCGGATGAGGGAGAGCTTCCAAACCCAACTCATGCAGCTTAGAGACGGTCTGTTGTGCAGTATGGGGCCGCGCGTTGTCGTGAAGTAGCAGTGGAGACGACCGATTGACCAAAGCTGGTTGCAGACGTGCGAGTTTCGCCATCATTGTGGTCAGTTCTTCAATGTACACATCTGCAGTAATGCTCTCGCCGTTTTGTAAAAAGCTATGATGAATCACACCAGCACTAGACCACCAAACTGTGACCATCACCTTTCTAGGGGTCATTTTTCGTTTTGCACATTGCTTTGGTACCGAACCAGGATCTAACCAACTTGCTGAGCGCTTTCGATTGTCAAAAAGAATCCATTTTTCGTCGCACGTAACAATTCGGTTCAAAATTCCTTCATTTCTGTGCCTGTTAAGCAGCGCAAGGCAAGTCTCGACGCGTACGTTGCGCTGGCGATCGTTAAGTTCGTGGGGCACCCATCTATCAAGCTTTTTTATCTTGCCAATCTGTCGCAAATGGACCAATATTGTTTTAATGCAAACATCAAAAGCTGCTGCCAGCTCAGCTGTAGATTGAGTTTCATCAGCTCAACAATCACCTTTAATTCATCATTGTTGACCAAAGTTTCCGGACGACCACGAGGTTCATTTTTCAAGTCAAAATTCCCAGAACGGAACCGAGCAAACCAATAACGGGTTGTGCGTTCGTTTGTACAGTTCTCTCCGTAAACGTCGTTGATGTTTCGGGTCGTTTGTACCGCGTTGGTGCCACGACGGAACTCATATTCCATAATTACACGAAATTTCAAAGTATCCATTATGAGGAAAAATGTTGAAATGTAATGAAAATACAACGCTAATCAATAAACAAAAGACTGATTTTGTAAATAGAATGTCATATTTTTAAAACAAAATTAATTTGAATTTAGAACTCATAGCCAATCAAAACTTTTTTTTGTTTGAAAATGTCTGTACTGCAATACGGCAATTTCATAGGTAAAGACCTATTATACAAGGTGTTGTTTTGCAACCTCGTCAAATTCTAGGAGGTAACTATGCTAATGATTCTCGACCCGAATCAATAATAAAATGAGTAGGTAATTTTCTTTTTTTTATTTATTTACCGAAATCGGTAACTGTGAACCACCCGTGTTTTAAACACGGGCCGTCTGATCCTCGCCTTATAACGTCGCTTACACACAAACAAAAAACCTCATACGTTTTTTCGATAATTTTATAAGCCCTAAACCACGTTAAGGGGGTTATTCTGAAATATTGACAAATTTAAACAACAAAAAAACGTAGTGTTTTTTAATAATTTACTAGGTACCGTAATTTATATTGATTATTTATGTCTTTTGTGACAACATACTGAATTTTGACGAGGATGCAAAACAACACCTTGTATATTGCAATTGTACAGGTAATTACTGGACTTTTCAAACTGCTATAACTTTTTATTCGATGGATTAGTCTAGCTGCTATATAATAAAATGTTGGTATTGTTCCGCTCTTCAATTTGAAGATTGAAGAGCGGAACAATACCAACATTTGTACATTACTGGGCCCAGTCTGCCCCATCTCCTTTGGAAAGTATTATCGTCTGATACTACAAGTATAGGGTAAAGTTTGAAATCTATACATGTGTAATTAAATCATAAAAAATAAGCTCAGAAAAAACTGCGAGACTCGATTCCTGAACTACATATTTGTAATATGTTCCTACATATTTGTACGGAACCCTCGGTGCGGCAAGTGACCGAAGTCGCGTGCAACAGCTAGTAAGATATAAGAATTCCTGGGGTTGAGTAAATTAAACTAAATTATGTTGTTAATTGGGTACCTACGGTTCTGACCAGTTCTGAAAATTGTTGGCCTAGTGGAAACGGTGAAGGAAAACATAGTGTGAAAACCAGCATGTCCTACCAAACCCTACTGGGTCATCGTGGTGGATATCGGTACATTTTTTTCTTAAAGATAGGAGGCCCGGGTCCGTGCAATACGAAAATATAACCACAATCAGCAAACAAAGGCTATGTACCGATTTTTGGAAGAATCAGTTTAGGCAATTTCATAGCTCGGGCTTAATCCCCAATTCCATTTATTGACACTTAATTGGCAATTTGGTTTATCCTCCTCCGGTCGTTGTTAATGATAACTTATAATCTATTCAAGCCTCTCTATACGGCTTTACGCAGCTAGTATGAACACCGTACAAAGAAAAATCGATTTGCAATTTTTAAAGCCATTACTGAAGCAGGATGTTTAATGCACAGCATTGCCCATTGTGCATCGATTCTAGCGTAGACGGTGTTTGTAGTTTGTGAGAGCTTCGTACGAACGCAAGGACGAAATGTAACGGTTATTTTCTGTATATACCTATAGAAATTAGCTACATTTTAAAATATTTCTTAAAAAAAAACATGTTAAAATATAAAAAATTGGAGCCCACCGGTATCAGGTACAGGGTCCAAGCTATCGGCGGTCCGAGCTCCAGAGAAAGGAACCTCCTAACAATATGGCAATCCTGTACTGCCATTCAGGTTTAGGTCGTGTAGCTCTGTCATCAGAAAATTTGACATGAGCTTCACGACATGCTGCTACATCCGCACAATACAGGATCGGGTGAGCATTAGTGAGGTCTTCGCAGTTATCAAAATAGTTTGACAACTTCGAATACAGAACAGCCACCAGCGCTCGATTTCTGTTATGCCCCATGCATAACAGAAATCGGGCGCGCTGGTGGCTTCGTGCAAACGAGGTAAGTGTGGTCTGAGTTCGGGTGACATGTACCGATATTTTCCAATCGCACCCTCCAAAGCACTCCTCATTTCCTCACTGCACTGGGTACTTTCATTAGTAGCCATACTGTCGTATCATTACTCACCTCGTCAGCGATCGACTAACTGACTAGACTGTGGTGAAACCACAGTCTGCGACGGAGGGACAATGACGTGCCTACTCAGTTCGCAGGCGATCAAGTACGGTGTCATCCAACATATTATTACGCTGGATGACCCGCATCTGATCCGACAGTCGTTGCACAGACATAATAACATTAACTATCGTAAATTGTCTCAATGCATGGCAAATACCCCCTTTCGCCCTTACCATTTTCGCGATCCAATGCGACTGTAGGCCGGTTCACAAATGCTTCACCAAAACTCCTTTTTTTTTATCTAACTTTTCATATACTATTTATATCACAAACAACTTATTCCGCAAATGTTTTATTTTATAAACACTCACTTTACAAGCATTCATTTAGCAAATGCTTCTCTTTACAAATGTTTCACATGATAATTTATCACTTAGACATTTTTCATTTAAAATTTTGATGCTTTTGGCAAAATCATCAAAAAACCAGTTACAAATTGATTATGAGAGTACGTATTAGAATATATCAAATTTATAGTATAGCATACCTGACGGCTGACTAACCTACTGGTTCCAATATAATTATTTATAATGTCAAAGTGCAAAATGCCTACGATGACATGGCGCCGTCGGTAGATTACATGGAGGGGAAACCCTGTACATTTTGTGAGTGGGTTTTTGTAGAACCTAGTTTTTTGATTCGATCTTTCTCTTTCTTTTTTTAGTGTTTAAGTTCACCTAAACTTCAAGGTATAATATCAATATTTTGTAATAAGGCTCCTTTTTCTATTTTCAGGGTTAAAAGTAACCTAACACGAAGGTCACAGGTCTTAGTTCACTCGCTTCGCTCGTTCGCGAACCCGTCATCGCCTTCGAACCTAACCTGTCCGAGTCGGGGTGCTCAAAGTCCCGAGTTCGCTTCGCTCAATCTTGAATCTTAAGTATTTGTGGTTTAATAATTAAAATTACCCAATTGCCTAATTAATGAGTATTTTTTAGGAAATTGCGGAATGATGCATTATGTAAAACGTATTTCAAATGTTGTTTTACGAGACGACATGAATTTAAAATGAATTGTTTGTCAAATAATACGTATCAAATAAAAAAATATGGGGTTAATATTTTATTAAGTGAATTATATGCCAAATTTCTTTTTGTAAAATTATGAATTGACGTAACATGATTTTCCCAATTGTTGGAAGTCAAATGAAAATTTGTAGATTATTTTTTGGTGAAAAGGCAGGCCAATAGTTTATTAATGAATTAGGTCATCCCACCATCTCCTTCTAGGACTGCAAGCTGCCACGTAGTCGTTTCCTGTTAATTGTTTTTCACTGTGTAGTTAAAAACTAGCTAGCTAGTTGCCCTAGCTTTTCCGACTTGCAGATACGAACGTAAAGTCGAACTTATAACATTAAATAATTTTTATTTACAAAAATTATCTATTTACGATTTGGCTGATAAGAGTGGGAGATTTAGGTGACACGTGATGTGTTTTTCGCAAAAAAATAAGCCATATGTTACTAATACGAATATGTTTTTATATTCGTATTAGTTATTCTGCTTTTATATTTTATTATTTAAAAATGAAATGATTTTAAATTTTCATTAAAAATATTTTTATTTCCAGTTGTATTTCATTTCAAGTCCGATTTAACGTAACGTTTACGTCGCGCATTCGTGCTGGGGTCTCTTTTCATATTGTGACCTACATACACAGTCATAATAAATTCAGCAGCTGTTGCGTACATAAATCATGATTTTTGACTGGAAGTTCGTTGTGCCTCTTCTCTTTATACTAAGTACTTTAATTTCCGATGCAATTGGCGTCACGGTTTAAAAGAAGAAGCAGTGACAAAAAAAATGCTTAGATGGAAAAATGTTGGGTGGATTAATAAAAGGGAACTAACAAAGCCAGATGCCAGAGAGATGTGAAAATTTCGCCCTAAGAGGACACTGAACTTATTCGTGATGTTTTACAGAAAGATCAGTGTCCGGACCATGACGCTTAAAACACTATTGTTCCATATTGTTCCTATTCCAGAGTGGGAAAGAGAAGGAGCTAGACGACCTGTATAGCTCCGTCTCTTTTTCTCTCTGGAATAGGAATGGAACTATAATGTTTTAAGACGTCATGGTACAGACGCTGGTGCTTAGTACTCGCAACCGAATTCGAATATGAACGGGGACGAAGCAAAGAGGATTATGTAAGGATTGTAGCAGATGCTGTTCTGTTGTTTCTGCCGACTCAAACGGAAAACAGGCGCGAGCTTATATTGCTATGCATGTTTGCTAATGCAGTTTTTAATTAAATAAACGCACCACGTCTCCAGCTCAGGAAAGAGTCCTAAACTCGTACCCTAAACCAATTAAAAACCTCAGCCTCTATGGTTTCCCACAACGGAATCAGTAATTAATATAAAAATTCGCCATTGCTTTGCGCCTTCACCATTTCAGGCACTGCTAGGAATAGACCTCCCCATTCTTCCGCCACAATTTCCGGTTCAGTACTTCCTGCAGCCTAGTGTTTTCTTGTAATTTACGAGTGACGTAAGCGAGCCAACACATGTTACGACATCAAATTTGTCGGTTTTACAATTAAATTGATTAATTAAGAAAAAAATTGATACTACTCTGGTTACAAGTGGTTGTAACCTAATCAATGTCTTGCCTTTGACATCTCCATTACGTCGGTTTATCTTGACTCGAAGTAATCTTGAAGACTGATTTTATTAATTAGTGTTTATCTTTGTACACGCGCTACGACGTTACCACTGGTTTTAGCTCGTTTTTAACATAAACATGGTAATAAAGTTAATCGGTGGTCATTTACATATTATACATATATACTGTATATACCTTCGATACATACGCATGATAAATATTCTAGAGGAAAAAGCTCGGCATTGCTAAAAGAGGAGCACTCACATCTGACCAAACAGGCCGCGAAAAAATAGTCTCTTTATACAGGAGGTGTATTTGTAGCGGGACAGGTTACTCGTGATTGTGACCTCGTCTGACCTTTGACCTGAATTATTAAAAAAATATTCTTAGATTCTAAGTAGCTGCAGAAGTATAACCAATGAAGGTACTTGACTCAGACTTCATAGACAAATAATTTTATCAGATAGTACTGAAAAAGATTTACTGAAAGTACTTCATGTTTTTTTTTGGTCTCGATCTCAATAATTTCGTTGAAGAACTTTATTCCACTAGAATTACAATATTGTGCGGGCTGTTCTGTTGTAGCGTCTGGCAGTGAAGGACACATTTGAAAAGTTGTAACTTTCCGGCATAGTTCACTGAATAATTTCACATTTTATACTGTGCATCTGTGAACAAAGGGTCAAACGGGACCCTATTACTGAGACTTCGCTGTCCGTCCGCCCGTCCGTCCGTCCGTCCGTCCGTCTGTCACCAGGCTGTATCTCATGAACCGTGATAGTTAGCCAGTTGAAATTTTCACAGATTATGTGTTTCTGTTGATGCTATAACAACAAATACTAAAAACAGAATAAAATAAATACTTAAGGGGGGCTCCCATACAGGAAAGTGTTTTTTTTGCTCGTTTTTTATAAAAAATGGTACGGAACCCTTCGTGCGCGAGTCCGACTCGCACTTGGCCGGTTTTTTTTTATACAAAACTTGTCCCGACAAAAACGCACACAAAAAAAAGAATTATCCAATTTGGTTCAGTCGTTCGGAAGTTATGCGCGTAGTTACATTTCGGCGATTCATTTCTGTTTAAATAGAAGATATGTATTCTATTTATAAAGTTACATATTTTATAGATAACCAATAGTAGGTTACATATCTGTTTACTCTCTTTTTGTCGATATAAGCACAATCAATAGGTAACTGATTTCGATCACCGATTCTTTTCTAAAGCTGGGTGTTTATGATCATATTATAATTCCACTTATTTAATAGTAGATAATGCACCGAGGGGCTAAAGTTGTGTCTTATGTCACGGGCGTCATATTGAATCTCGAGCGCAATGAAGGATTCGGGATTTAACTCACGAGCAAAGCGAGGGAGTTAATACAAGAATCCTGAATGCAGCGAGGGATTCAAGCTAGCCCAAGGCAAAGACACCTTTAGCCCAGAGGAGGATACTCTACTTTTTACACCTACTGTGAGAAAATAATAGCCATAGTACGAAAAACAAAGTATTTATTAAATAAACAAACAGTAAGATTAACATATTTAGAACTAGTTAGTTATATGCACTTACATATTAATTGAAGTTAATGGTAACATTTGAGACATTAGTCCAGTTGTGCAAAGATAAAGTTAAGTTTTTATTTGGTATTTTTATAGATGTTGATGTGGAATTTATTTGAATATTGCTCGTCAATGCTTCAGAATCTTGTATTTGCAGAGGAGCATTTTGGGTGGTGAAAGTTGGTGAAGGTGGTGCATGAGGCTCATTGAATGTGATGGTGTGATGTTGAAGGTTGTGGTGAAAAAGAATCAGATGAAGTTTTTAAAGTGATGCTGTTACCAATTTGACAGCTTATTTTACTTTTGTTTTGTACTGAATTTTCAATGTAGCCCTCCGCTACTGTATCCGATTTCCAGCCACCAAGGCGTTTTATTTGGGTTATATCTGCTACCGCATCCGCCAACAGTGTAGCCGACGTTCGACGAAAACAATGACCCGTATAGAGCTCGATATTTGGTAATCCTAAGTATTTGGCAATTTCCTTCGGCATGGCACTTATTTTGTTCTTCCCAATCACTTGACGGGTGCATTTTCCACTACTGAACGCTACAAAAAATCGGTTATTGTTTATGTTAGGAGGCCGCAGAGCTTGATATTTTTCCACAACCTTTTAATATGCTCCGCGGATGACAAATGACTTTTCCCTTTTGGTTTTAGTGTCTGGCCACTTAATCAATAACAACACAATACTAACAACGAGTGTTTTTCTATATCTTGGACCTTCATGTTTACCATTTCTTGACAACGACAAGCCCCATTCACTCGACATGGCAACGATATGAAGAAGCAGTCGTTATGATTTTGTAGGAAATCGAGAATATCATCCACGTGTAGTAAGGGTATCGAGAATAGCTTTCCTCTTTCTGGCACCAAAGGGTGTTTGTTAGTACTATACTGCCAATTTAGCTGAGCATGTGAGATTCCAAATTCAAATCACATTATTGACCAGCGGGTCATAATGAAATCCAGTACAACATTATTGACCGGCTGTGCCCCCGGCCACTAATGACTCACTTTAGGTTAAGGTTGCTTGACATATAATTTGACATTTTCGAGCAGGTGGTGTGAAAAATTGATTTATGCTACATTGTGCTCTATTTTCTGCAATTTTCTGAATTATGTGTTATGTTAGAAATATTAAAGCGTGTAATATTATTTATTATCTGCATTTTTTTTATACGTCACAAATTACTGGTATTTTGTGGCTTCTGGTTTTCTTGCATCCGGTTAGACTGGAAGCCAACCCCAACATAGTGTCGAAAAGACTAGGCAGATGATAACTTCCACTTATTTATGCTGAGTTTTAGGATACAAGAAATAGGTTAGCTTTGGAATAAGGATCGACGACAACGTTTGCATGAATAAATAAAAAAAAACACACGAAGACTTATAAATACAATATTTTTTGTAATATTAAAAGAAAGAAAGAAAAAAGAAAGAAAAATGTTTATTTGACGTCAGTCACGCACACACACAATAATAATATTAAAAAAGTTACAGAAAAAAGGAGAATATACATAGTGTGCTGTGTGCCTCACGGCTACAAGTACGGCTATATTACAAGTTTTTACTTTAAGTCCATTGAAGTCTGCCGTCAGTTTATACTGCGTCATTGGCCTCGAATTTATGTTTTTTTTTTAATATGATTTAATGTTAGCATTAATCAGCCAGTTACTTACTTCATAAAATCACTGCGGAGGTTACATCTCTACATATAGGTAGCCGCCGCAAAGGCACACACGGAGTCAGTCACTCGGTATTAAATATTGAAACCCAGCCGCAAAGGTCTCGAATCGACCCAGGTAAAGAATGTTTTATATGGATGTGATATCTGTCTACTAAAGGACAGTTACTGGACTTGTAGGGAGTCAGACTGACAGGTAGAAAAATACATGTTTAGTGTTTTAGTAAAAACTACAGTACTGACCTTTGGAAATTGGGTCCAATTCAGTCCGCTCTAAGGCACATCGAAGGGCTGCAGGCTGTTCGAAAGAGATACCGTGGCCCTGGAACACAAAGGGCTAAGAAGGAACATGGATGGGTTTTAGTCAGTCAAGTCTGACACTCCCTTCCGCTCCGCCCACAGCGGGAGAAGTCATTCGATGATTTCGCATCCGAAAAAAGTCACATCGAAATTACCGCATGGCAGCTACTTACACAAATATAAACTTTAAGTAAAATAATCGCAGGATTCAATATACTATAAAACTGAGACGTGATAAAAACTTATCATACTACAAAAATTGGCTCTGTATGGTGTCGGACGTGCTGTGTATGGTGTCGGACGTAAAGAATAGCACCATCCCGCATATCTTCCCGTGGGTGTCGTAAGAGGCGACTAAGAGATTAGCCAGAGAATGGGCAGCAGCGGTCTTTGTGCTTTTGTAACAACCGTACTGCGATCGCCAACCCGCCCGCCAAGCGTGGCGATTATGGCAAAACCCCCTAAAATGTCAATGGTGACACTTGGGGGAGGCCTCTCTGTCCAGCAGTGGACGTCTTTTGGGCTGAAATGAAAAATAAAATGAATGAGGTCATCTTGGGCTTTGCAAAAACGCTTACACTGGCAATTAGCGATGCTGCTTGTGTCTACAAAATCACCAAAATTATCTCCTACATTTTTCTAAGCTTCTAATTATGAGCTACGCGTCTCAGGAACTTTCTACTATACGAGTTTATGTATACATTATGTAAACGCCCCTTCACGAAGCCGTCAACCAAGCATTCAGTACGTAGGAATCAATATAATGCACTCAAAACAATAATGTATTGTATAGTACGCGAGACAAACGAATATTACAAAAAACTGAACTGAAAAAATTGAACTTTGACCCCTATATCTCTGTAACGAAGGTTCCCAGAAGAAAAAACGATCAAAATGAGAGCCTGTGTGTGCCTTTTGGATTCGTTTAGGGTATTTTTAACCGACTTCTAAAAAGGAGGAGGTTCTCAATTTTTTTTTTGTTGGAAAGCGTATACTTTCCAAATGGTCCCATGAAATAAAAAAAAATATAATTTAAAAAAATCGTAAATCTTTGGAGTCGGTGCCAACTAATATACGATACCTGAATGACTATATAGACAGACTAAGGCCAGAAAAACAAAACATCTTACAGTTTCTAAATATTAATTCATTAATTAATTCAATTTATATTGCTTGGCACCGACTCCAAAGAATTATTAAATTTTATTATAGGTTAATCGTCGGTTAGGTTAGGTTTATTAATATAGGTAGGTTAAAGTATTATTTTTAACTTTTTAGTGAGTGCATTTAGGGTTTTCCGAAGTCGGTTTTTTTTTGCAAAAAATTTTTTTACATACCATATTAATTAAAGAGTAGTGTAAAGTAATAGAAACCAAAGGTGGTTGTATTCTGAAGTGCAGTTATATAAAAACAAAAGACGGTGATAGTTGATCTGGATGTTTTAAATTTACTTTTATATCAAGTGAAACCGGGACATCGATGGCTTGTTTGGAGGGGCTAGCGAGCGTGTATCCGGGGGTCGAGGTCGAACCGCGGTTATAGCAATCACGTCTTGCGAGGGGAACCGCCATCTTCTCATTGAGACCCCCTCGCCTTGAAACAAATAACAGGGCGGGTGGGCAATAGTGTTTTGATTTGTTTTTATAACATTTAACCTTACAAGGTGCTGAAATTTGTCATCAAATCAGAATCCTTGGCAGACAGAATACTGAAATTGAAAACCTGGCAATATAAACGTGAAATATCTGAAAAACTTCATTTTTTATTAGTTCTGGAAACAAACTAAAAGGTTTTACCATGGAAATATACACCGTAACATTTTAATCGTTTTAATCCCTTGGAGGGTCGATTCGGTGCATGAAACACTATCGATTTGTAGTGATAAAATTAAAAATAAATACCTTTTTTGTAACCTCAAACCAATTTTCGCATTAGTGAAAAAGCATTGCAAACCATTAGTAGTACCATTTGAAACTCATTTCGTACCCTATGATATACCACACACACATTTTGCGAATATTACGTTACTACTTGCTATTTTTAGGGTTCCGTAGCAGAACCCTTAGTTTTTTTAAGAGGTAAAATGTTGTGTAAGTTGTTTTTTAATAGTATTTTGAAAGTGGAATCACCCGTCCAAGGGATTAAAACGATCAAAATTTAACGGTGTACAGTGATCGTTAGGAAACGTTACAAACAAAACCAATAATTGTATGTGTCGTGATAAATATGATGGCTGGTTAGACTAGAGCGATTCTACACTTAAATATAGAAATTACAGTATTTTAACTCCACTTATTTATGTTGACTAACTACTGTTATTTCTTTCTTCTAATGCATGCACAGTGGGGAAACAGCATATATGAGAATAGTTAAAAGAGGAAATATTAGCCGGTTAGCAAATTGGTACTTAAACAGCAAACAGAGTGCTCTGTCCACATTCAAGTATTGCGTATATTGTGAGTTATATTGTATGTTCGATACGATAATGTGGCGATGTCATGCAACACATTATGACATTAAACTGAACTCCATGTTAACCCCAACAGCTATTCGATATTGTGTAGTGATGGCCATTTTCCGTAACGGGCCGTCGACGGTTCGTGAGAACTGCCCATTACATATGATCTGATAATTTATGTATTGGATAATGCACCGATGGTTCTGGGTTCAAGTCCCGGTTAAAGTGTTTGTGGATTTTTCCAACAGGAATTTTTCAGTGTCTGCCACGTTACTAAATCGTTATTTGTGCCCGGTTGGTTATAGTAGGCTTACGACTACATGGGATTTAAACTTTACTGGTGGAAGGTGGGTGTAATGTGAGGTACACCACCTCTGCTTAACTCTTCGGGAAGTACACGCGTGAGGATATTGATTGAGAGGAGAATTCAGCATCATATATTATTATCAGGTACTAAGCGAAAGAAGTAAAGAATCCTTAAGTACAGATGAAGCGCGTTAAGTCAAAACACAAACCAACAAAACCGGCCACCTAAGGAACGCTGGTTTTTATTTTCCAAGGGTTTTAGCACTGTTTTCTACTGTTGTGTGTCGCATGCATATCTGTCAAGATATGATGAAAACCATTACAGTTCCAATTGTGAAAACCTAATACCAGTGAGTCCAGTGACACATAACATAACATCACGCCTGTAATGTAAAAAAGGGTTAGGCAAAACTGTACCTAAAAGTACACCCACATTTCGCCAGTTATGATAAAGTTCCATGTAATAGGGGGAGCCTATTGCCATCAACCGCTTGCTAGGCTGCTACTGAGAAATTCCTGATGGAAAAACCCAATAACGCTTTTCCCGGCCCGGGATTCGAACCCAGGACTTTGTTTCAACAATAGCGCTTGTAACCGCTAGACAAACGAGGAAGATATGTCAATAGCACTTGTTATGGTTTCTAATGACAAGTTATTGTCTAAACTCTGTGATGCATATGTGTGAGTTGAGGAATGTTTTTAAATACTGGTGCACTCATCAAGTTAATTGTGTAAAATTGGCAAACGTACCGTCGAAAGAATATGTGATGGAGTGTCGAGTTAGGCAGGGTAGGTTAACCTCCCCTACCCTGTTTAATTTGCACATACATGAGCTGATTGACGAGCTCAGTTTTCATGCTGACTGCTACTCGCTTTGGTAGCATTTAATAATAAGTAAGTAGTTTTAAGTTATGCTGATGACATGGCGCATATGGCGATGCCGAGGTCTTAGAAAACTTACAAAAGTTTGCGAGTGTTACGCGGAGGACCACGGCTTGAGTGAGTTGTCTTTCCTTGTTGTGAGTTGTCCTGCCAACAATGACCTACAGTGCGAGACCGTCCACCGAATATGAGTGATACAAAGGGCCATGGACCGAGCCATGCTTGGCATAATCGTTCTATAAAGATCGAGTGTACTACAACGATATCAAGAATTAAGCAGGATTGGATATCCAACATCATCATAATCTGCCTAGACTTTAACCGAATATGTTGGGGTCAGCTTCCAGTATAACTGGATGCAGCTGAATACCAGTATTTTACATGGAGCGACTCCCTATCTTACCTACAAAACCCAGTTTGTACCGGGTAATATGATACCCCTAGGTAAGACTGGTTGTCAGACTTTCGGCCCACTGACTACTTGGAACGACTGTCCAAAATACAGATTCAGGAAAATAATGAAATAATACAGTTCAAAACAGACCAGTCTGCGAATAAACAAACTGCAAGTTCCTGATTTGAATATCTGACTGTTACCTATTTAATCAAACTCAACTACATATGGTGATTTCTTCAATGCAGTCGAAATTCAAGCTGAACTCAAGTAAATAAAGCCTAAACTTCAATTACTGAATTCAGGAACTCGCAATAAAAATCGACCGTCGAATTGAATCGAACTAAACATTACAGGTAGGTAAATGTACAGTCAACAAAACCGTTAGGCATACAGACAAAAAAAAACGGGTTGTACGCCGGGAGTGCTGGCAGAAGTGAAAACTTGAATATTAACGTTGTGCATTTTTGATATTTTTGAATGGTTGGGGTATAATTTTGCACGGATTGCTTTAATTATCATAATAAAAGTACTATCATTTATGTGGTAAAATAGAACATTCATTTATTGCGGTATAGTACACAAACTTGACAATTTATGTTACATTAAAAATTAACTGTTACAATCCGTCTTACGAATTTTACGTCTTTGGAGAAACCGAAGGTTTTGTTTGTGCATAAGATAATTATCCAACTTTGGATGTCATACGGTTCAAATTCCTTCGTAACCTAATGTCAATCCGTCTTACGAATTTTCCAGTTTTTGTAAACCCAAACTCAATGACAGATGTCATAAAGTTCAAATTCGTTCGCAACGTACATAACCTGACGGTCACGTGTCCTGACGCGAAACCTGTCGCGAGTTTAACATTTTTAACCCATTACAAAAGTGCACAACGCCGCTAAACAAATTTTCACTTCAAAAATCCATGCACTACTATTATATTATTCACTAATATTTCGTCTTTAGTAACATTTAAAATATAAGACCAGGACACCCTACTCTTATATTTAATATTTGTTTGTTTGAAATATTCGAGGTTTAGATTTTTATACCTGTATACCTATCTATTTTGTTGACTGTAGGTACATCGCGCGTGGACGAAATGTTTTCGAAACAAAGTGTGTTATGGACTCATAGTGCAGTTTTCTCAACCCACGGTATTGGGGACAGCTGTCATATCAAATAACTTGCTCCTATAGCAAGCGGCGCCTAGTATCTTGCTTCTTTGTTTAAAGTTTGGGAAATCAATCCACTACTATTATACTCAACTCCTCATCATCGTCAATTTATTTGGGGTCCGCGCAGTGTGTCTTCTTCTTCAATACTTCTCTATTACTTGTCATCTCATCAAACACCTCCTTTCTTGCCATATCATCCTTCACACGGTCCATCCATCGTTTCTTTGGACTTCCTCTACTCTTATTACAGTCAACTCCTATGAATGAACTGAATTTGAATTTGAAATTTTGTTGTTATTCCTTTAAAATGTATACCGTCTAGTTCTTGCATTTTCTCGGAAAACTCGCCGGTTTTTCAGAAAATGCATGCTTGTTAGTAAAAGTCAGTATGGTCAAGTATCTTGACCTGGGTCGGGAGGTTGTCGACATGTGTGATGTGAACTCGGCGCTCCATGTGGCGATAGTCGTTTCAGCTAATGGTTTAACTGCCAAAAACCTCGACCTGAGGAGGCTCTCGCTAAGCAGCTGGAACAAGGCCTTGATTCAGGAAGTGGTACTCCTGGACACGGCTCGCATTGTTAGGAGATTCCAGTCTCAGGTTCCCTGACCTCTAGATTAGACCCTGTACCCAATACGCGTGAGCTATATTTTTTTAATATATTTTTAAGATTGCTATAAAAGAGTATTTAAAAATGTGTATGAAAATAAATAAAGGAGATTAAAAACAATAAAATGACCCTACCTATCAGTTACTTGGTGTGTAGGCAGAAATACAAGTTTTACACGAAAATTCAATTTTTTATTGGATTTTTTTTGGTACCTATTACCTTCTTAAGCCTATGAGGAAATTACGGGAGTGATGTAAAATAATTGACTATTTAGCACACTTGCAGTTTAAAAGATGTTGCAAGTTATGTGCCAGTAAACCAAGCAGCTTGTGTTAGTGTACAAACTCGTAAATGTATATCATATTTTGCTCTTAGAAATACGAGTTACGTTACGTCTGGTACATTTTGTATGACCACAATGATTGTGTATTTTTTTCATTACAGCTGAGCATAGCAATACTAAATGCAGCTTACAATCTCATTTACTAAGTGATTATTGTAGTCTTTTTATTACCAGATTAGCAATGTTCATACCGAAACTTCTTTATTCCTTTCGTATGAATTCTTGACTTGCTGTATGAATGTTTTTAACCATGGGTTCTCCTTTTTCAATATTAGGATTTTTAATGATGGAAGTCGTATTGAAGTACTTAAGTAGCATCGAAATCCATGTAAACGTTAAGTACGTACTTACCTGACAGCAATTACTTAGGTAGTAAATGATTAATGTTTTAATCATAAATGTTAATTGCTCTCATTCCGTTTTCCTGTAGGTAGATATGCAAATGAGCATGAATAATACAAATCGTTATACTAGATGCTTCAAAACACCTAAACTATGCTCAAAGAGAAGCCACTAAACGTAAACACACTTACTGAAATTCAGCTAAACTCAGAACTAAGTTTCATAAAGTTTTAAACCGATCTCCATTACCTGTCCGTAACGACCCAATTCAATTCAAATTAATGTACCTTGAGCGGGAAGACCTAATTATGGGTGGGATTCCGTATTGGGCGACGCTCCCTCGCGGCATAGGCAGTGAATGAATTGGTGACAGTTTTTCATGCAGTAGTAACACTGTATGGGCAAGACCGAGCTGTTCCATTATGGCACTTATGCTTCGCGTTCTAAGAGCTAGGACAGTCTGCCTCGCGTGCACATTTGTACGCAGCGGCGTGCTCCCACCACAGCGCACGCGCGGGGAGATGCGCGCGCATATATTCACCAGCGCTTCGCCGGAACACCAGTCAATCCTTAGATCGCTAAGCGAAGCGATCGAATCAGTTGAGCGTACCGATACATCGTTCCCGAGAACACTACGTTCGTTTGCGCGCGCTACACCGCGTTCGCGTCAAGGAATTTGAATTAAGGTATTGTAAATCATATATTTATTATTGAGATTTAGGGGAGCTTTAGGATTTTTTTTAGAATATTCGGAGTGCTATCGGAGTGGTGTACCTATGTTGTATAAGTCGAGTGGTTCGTGCTCGTGCCGGCTGTGGAAACTCCCCGGCAGCAGCACGTGCCCGTGCAGTGCACGCGCCTCGACCACCTTCTCCGGTTGCAATGCGAATTACATCAACTCCGACCAAAATATTTGTAGTTGACACCAAATGCGCTCGCGGTCTACCTGCTTTGCGAACTGTTACTTAGCGAAATTCTTGAAAAAATCAAGCTCTGTCGAACTATCCCAAACTTTATGTATTACGTTACGATTCCAAAATGTAACTAATCTTATAATTTCATCTACATTTATCTACAAAAAGTAAGGTGTAAATCGCATGTATTTTAAGTCAGAAAAAGTTTTATAAGCAACTCGTTTGGGGTCATTTTTGTTTAAGAGAAAACTGGGTCTCTGTAACTGGTAGGACAACCGAAACCTGCCCAAAGATAAAGAACAGGAATGACCTGAAAGTTTTAAGTTATTAAAGTTCGTAAAAGCGGACAGTTTGAACTATAACATTTTGATTGTAAAGTGTAGACTGTAGATCAGATGTATTACGATGTCGTAAAACTATTTTTGGCTACAAGTTTCAATAATTCTACATAGAGTGAATATTAACAGCGTAATAGAAGTTGTTTCGTGTACTTAAATGGTAATTTAACGTTTAACGATGTAAACAATGAGTAGGGTACTCGCAGTGGAAAGCAGCTCTAGGCTAGTTACTTAGAACAACAACGGTTACCTTATATGCATGTCAAATTTCTATATACTTAGTGATGTTTTTAAATACACGCCTTACATTTCCACGTTTGTTTATGAACTTCATCGTTATAATGGATATTTATAAACGTTATTCAACGTTGAAAATTTGACAATAGGCCTTAAATTTTGAAGAATAAATTGTGAAATAAATAATGTAGTGTGTCAGTTAGTGGTTGATAAGAAGTTGAAATACTCGTGATAATCGATAGAGGCAGGGTCACTGTGTTATTAGTAGATAAAGTGCTTTGCCCACCAACAATTTAACTCACCATAAAACGTCACTACAGGAACTTGGGTGCCATCATACTATGCCAAAAGTAGATTCAAGTAATGTGTTGGCACCAACAGCCCTGCTAACACTATCAGCGAAATAGGCACGATGTTGTATGTAAAAATAGATGCTTATCGTTATTGGCATGTGTTGAAACATTACAAGCTATTCGTTAGGTTCGAGGAGTAAAATCTAGAAGTGTTCATCACCGGTTTGTGCAACTACTCAATATACTTACACATTCATCGCAATAGCTTATTAATTAGACTTTTTTGTTGTATGAATAAATGTAGGTAGGAGTACCGATAAATAAAAACGAAATAATTATTGCTGTTGACTCAAAAATATCAAATTAACCTTTAAAATTTATTTCCACCTGTAAACGACTGAACTTTAAAAAGAAAAGCTTTTAGCCTTGTAAATTGTTCATTTAAGATTTCATCGTAAATGTTAGAAAAGTACTTAAGGTCAAAGCCAGTTAGGGTAGCTGAAAGTTTCTCATCCACAAATCAAAAACTCGGGTAAAGTTAATATCAATGAATAAATCTGTGTTCAAAAGTTTATTTTCCTGATTAAAAACGGCGGGACTAGAGAGCGTCGGAAAGCTATCTCTCAATGCCACACAAACACTTTTCTCTAAGCTCATTCGGTTCCAAATTTAAAATTTTCGAGAGTAATAAAAAGGTTAAAAAAAGTGTACATGTGCCGGATGCGGTACGCTGCGTGTTTCAGTATGTTCCGTACGGACGGGAGGTCACTCACACTCACAAGTACACTATCGTACGAGCGACCGCCGCAGGGAACTCCCGTGTAACAAAAACAAAGAAAATAAATGAATCATTTCTTCGTCCGTCGTGTAAATAAACGAATTTATTTTTGGTCCCAGAACCTTCAATCGATCGTTTTAGTTCTATTCTCAGAACGTTACTATCTCGTCATGTTCGCAATTCATCCGACTTGACACCTAAATCCGAAATTATTTTTATAACTGCACAGTGCCAAGTTGGTTGTGTTTCGTATTTTATCCGAAGACTATATTGTTAGAACCTAGTGTACTGTAGTCCCTTTGGTTGAGCAAACTGTGTCAAGGGCTTTCACATAAATGCCATGCACGATATCGCTAGTAATAAGCCATACGAAACTATTCGTTCCAACTGTCGAAGGGATTTCAAAACCCGTAGGGACATCGTCGGTTTCGTTAGGCCCATACAAGTACCTATCTATGTATTTATTATGAGCATGTAATGAAAACGTCCAACAAAAGATAAAAAACCCTGACTTTTAATAAATCATAGACTCAGAAATCAATACCACCATCAACGTAACTACCTATCAGATGTGGTATTTTGAAAGTATATTTAATCCACGTCGGGGCTGAAAACTTCGCTATGATTTCCAAAAGTATTTTCTGTACTTCTTCGATTAAAATCTATATAACCCAATTTTTCTTACTACTGAATATACAAATATATATTTCTACAGTTTTCAACGGCACTGTAATAAAAACAAAACGCGCCTACCAATAGTAAAAAGTAAGTTATTAATTAGCGTACCGTCATTGAAGATGATAAGTCGCTTAACAAACTACAAATCTAATGAATTAGTTCTTCTGATTAGATGGAAAATACCTAAATACACCTTTAACTACATAAGGCAATGAGTTCTCATTGTTGTCACTTCTAACTAATTAACAAAATGACACTTAATGAGATATTTAGGATGTCTTGAACGGAAAAATAATTGGTCTTTATTAAAACGATTTGTTTGAAGAACCTGTCTAATCCCACCACATTAGGGCTTATCCCATCACATGTTTAAATTAAGATTGGTGGTCACTTCGGATTTTTATGTTAGCATCACTAATAAGAATATTGTAGTAGCGTGCTTAAAGCTGATGAACACACTGAAATTTTATGAAAAGTTATGAGTATTGTTGTTTTTAAGTACCAATCGATTTAAAAACAACAATCAGTACCTAACAACAGAAACTTTAAAACTTCGTATGATAATGCTTGACCGTCTGACCTAATTATAATTCCGCGTATAAAGTTTCTTGTAGTGGCAGACTAATAGTACCATGTGGGTAAAAAAGTACCATTTTAAACGCAAGTTAATTACCACAGCCACTTTTTATTATTAGCTACTACAGTTCCGGAAACATGTGCGTCGTTCTTATTTACGGCGACCTCGACTTTGGATTTAATATTTTAATTAACATACAGCTGACTGCCCTTGCATGAGGACATTGTGACAAAAAAAAACCGATTAAAAAACTAAAATATGTGCAATCTGAGACTTCGATGTGGTCATTGTTATCGTACAAAGTAACACTTGTTTTGACTGTTATCAGTATCACCCGCGTTGTTGATCCCTTGACCCAAAAACGAATGTGATTACTATTCGTTATTGTTACTAATCTAGTTTCCTTCGTACACAGAATTAGGTCATTATTTATGGTACGATATAACAACGGTCTCAAGAAACTGTTTGTGCTTGATCGATCACATCTGATTTTCAATCAAATGTAATCCAAGCATTGGTTGGGCACACTTATCCGCCTACCCTATGTGTTTGATCGTGTATAATATTGAAAATGTACCACATCCCGGAATAATAATATGAATCTCAATGATATACTGTTTGTTAGGATAACCAACAGTTATAACCATTTGCTATTTTTATTGACTAAACTAAACTAGTCCAAGGGCCAACGCAAACATGTCGGTTTAAAAAATCTAAAATAAACGGTTATTTCATGTTTCAATTCTGGGAACGCTCGTATTAACACTTCTAAGTATTTATCGTAATTACAGCAGATATTACCTATACTTAGTTCTAATAATATTACTGATTAACTTAATTGGTGATTGAATTCCGAAAATAAAGAAATTTATGTATTGGATATCCGTTCAACTACACTTACTTACTGAATGTTGAAGGAAGAGTACTTCCTTGGAAGATTTCAATAATTTAATGTTTTGTCATAAATATCAATAATATCAACCGCATATAATAACAACTTAATAATTATTGTGCAATAAAGCATCGAACCGTAAAGTGGTGAGGTTCGGCTCCGGCGTAATATCGGTAGGTCAAGACCGTTTGGGTGCTTTTGCTCGCAAAAACACTTGATAGTTCCATTTTTATTAATGACGAAACGAGTAAGTCTTGTCGGTTCGTGTTATTTCTCGACCTATATACATACGTAATATAACACACGATTAATGACATACTTACTGACGATTACTTGAGAAAAGTACGTACTACTTATTCGCGCATTAGTTATCAGCTCTGCGCTAGTTTTCCACTGCAATTTCTGAAAGAAGGCTATTTCAATTTGTACAAGGACTATTGTAATTATCGTACCTCTGAGAGTTGTCGTTTTTAGCGTCTTTCCTTGTTCGTTAGCGTACATACTTACAGAGGCGAATCAGCGAGGACAGCCACAAAGTGCATATCATTTAGACCGTCTTTCATCCCAGAGTGCCATGAGAATGTCCAATGACTACACTATAGTTTTCCACCGAACACAAAAGAATTTGAACTGCATAGACATCAATGACCGAATTGTTCTTGATCTTTTCAAGCCGAGTTTATATTCGATCTTTAAATAAGTGCGTAGCTTCGGCTACGGAGTTTTCTTTGTTACCAACGAGTTTGGAGATTATTCGACATGAGTCATTGTTAGAAGATGCTGAAAGTTACACAGTATTTTTATTTTTCAGCAGAAACAAAAGATAAAACTGACAAATAAAGGGCAGTTTATAAATATATCCCTTGAGAATCATGTATTACGGATGTAAATATTTATATATTTTGTATACATAAATATTTCCGTGTACTACGGAAACAAGCATAGATATTTTAGTACTGCATCGGTGCCGCCGGCCGGTTCATTCACGTATCATATGTTTTGCCGCACGAAAAACAAATATAAACGCGTTCTAAATATGAAAGACGCATCCACGCGTCCCGTCGCGCGTCGGGTCGTGAGCAATGTGAACATCAGCTGAGCACACCACAGCCACCGGCCAAACACTCGCACGCGGCGTGAAACAGTCATCGCCCTCCTTTACTGACAAGGCCAAGGACTTGAGAACTGTGTAATAAATACTAAACAAAACACACAGCTGTACTACACAACAGAATGAGTAATGAGTTTATATACTCGAGTCCAAGGCATAAAGCCTTTGTGATTCGATCGTTACCTGGTACTCACGCATGAACATCACATAGATATTAACGTGACTGGCGAGCCGGCAGAGATGGACAATACTAATGAAGTGCCACTAATCAGTCAAACATCACTCTTTAGCTCTTGAGCCATTGTGATGCAGCCACGGACAGCATACTAACGACAAATCACACACTAGAGTTTAATACCTCTCCCTGACAGCACAATGAAAAATTGCGTCACTTCACTTATCAACACATCGCCATAATACAAATGAGCGATTACATTAGCCCACATAGATATATGTATGTAGTTAGATACATGTAAAATGTCAACACTTGATAAGGAGAGTGTACTACATAACGATTTCACACGAAAACATCGATGTACTGTAGTTATAATTGAAAACTGGAATGTGCAGTGATCAATGTTTTATAAATAGTATCGCGGCACATGACACGACTAAGATTTCGTGTGTATTTCCTTTATGACGCCTTTGTTAGACCGTGCGACTTTATTGGTTTTTTAATAGTTACTATGTTTGAATAATTTTGCTATGTGACTGAGGTTACAATACTTCACGATTGTCCAGTTCATTCACGAATCACGTTCGTGTCAAGGAACAAGTTTTTCATTACCTATGCGCTATTTCTATTATTATCTCTTGCTGGCATGTAACTAATGCTATTGATTTACTATCGTGTCATTATTGTCACTGTCATATCAGCTATATTTACATACATGCCTATTAATTGTTTCATTAAAAATGTTTGTTCCTGTTATATAATAGCCGCATTGGTATCAATTATTATTGTACTCACACATTAATAATATCTAATCTATTTTACTAAAGGTCTTTAAAGTACCTAACGCTATTTACTTTAATGTATATATAGTAACTAAACTGTCACGTACTAGTGTGAAAGGCATATGAGATAACTGAATATAATTAGCGCTTATCAATGACACCTTCATTTGTTACCGACTGGTAATAACTGGATGAAAATGGTTCTGTTACTAGTACTGTTTGTTAATCGTGCGTAATACGTTTGTACTAAAGATTCACACTAGTAATATCATTTACATAGTCAGTTTTCACCCAAAATTGGTGTAAATTTGTCATAGAGGTGGAAAAAGGAAAATTAACAGAAGTGCCCATAAAGTTTTTCATGGTCAGACAGTGTGTAAAGTCTCATAACCATTATAATCTAGCACTCCAACTAATGTAGGTAGAGTGTAATCAGAAACGAATGACGGCAAACTTGAGGCCTGCGGTGAATATCAAACAAATTCATGCTAATGGCTATTATGTTTATCGATCGGATTGCTTAACCTCGAGTTCTATCTATGGGTCACAAAAAGGGCCGAAATGTTTACCTACTTACCAATGGAAAACGTTGTGACTGGGATTATTTACGTGTTTTTGATTTTCCGTTGGCTTTTTGTTTTATTTATTTAAGCAAGTTATATAAAACTTATACGTTAAAGATGCTTTTCCTGTCTGTCGTGTGTGACCGCGTAGTTCACCTGAACAGCGCAACAGATATTGATGATGTCTTCCGGTACTCCGGAAGGATTATGTGTATAATACATACATTAATATTTACCTCTTATAATATAATTAATAAATCTGCATGTTTTGTCACGAAGCAGGGTCGGTTCGCTAGTTAATTTATGAACTTCAAAAAGTCACTCGTAATGATATAAATATTATACTGTAACTTTTTCGTTACTGTTGCTCATCAACAAAATACTCGGAATAAGTAAAGCGCATAGGAATAACGTCGATCGTGGAAGAAGCCAGCAGGTAATTAGAAATTTTCCGAGCTAGCGGGAATTTTCCTAGACCCACTACGTTTGCCAATAGATGCGGCTGCTGATTCCCAGATTATTTAATATTACCTACGTACAAATGACGCGATTTGTTGTATAGTGAGCGCATCGGGCATTTAGAATCAGTCGTTTTTGAGTAAAAAAACTGCTTAATCGTTTAGTAAAATGCGGGCATAATTCGTTTTCTTAATGATGGGTATAATTTAGCCTTGCAGCTCCACTGTTTTGGTCGAATAACACATTAAGGAAGGCATTTGTGTATATATACCTTTTTTTCTTTTATTGACTTCGTTTCCTGTAATTGTTTCCTTATTTCGTCGGATAGGAAGGTTAATCTATTTGCCCGCATTTTCCTAAATGCCTTGTCTTTTGTGTAGATGTCAATTTGTGAGTAAACTCGTACGACGGGTAGTCGGGCACACAGTATTGCGTGAGACGTCGAGTGACGGGCAAAAATACGCGTCAGAGCCGTTTGGGCAAGGCGCCAATCGATTACGTGAAATTACTACATTGCTTATATGTCAAGGGTCTGTTTATTTGATTGACGTACAGCTGACCTACCATGACGTCTTAAAACATTGTTTTACTCCTTTTCCAGTGTGGGAAAGAGATGGAAAAGAATCACATCCTGTATCATATCCGTTTCTTTTCTACTTAACGTTCTTGACAATATTCATTTAATTTTCCTAATTATATTCTATTTGTTCTTTAATCAAAGGATATAAATTGAACTGCATAAACATCTGATTCAGAAATGAATTGCTAACAAAAATGTTAAAAATTAAAAAAATATGTAAGAATATTAATTTAAATAAGAACAAAGTAAGCAAGGGAAGTTTTCCGCAGCATCCGTTAAACTGGAAGCCAACCCCAACCTAGTTGACTAGGTATTGGCAGGTTATAAAATTGCGAAAGGAAATATCTTCCGGAATGATGACAATACTAATCTATTATTCATGCGATTATCATATTAAATC
Organism: Cerastis rubricosa; assembly: GCA_949152445.1. Taxonomy (NCBI): domain Eukaryota; kingdom Metazoa; phylum Arthropoda; class Insecta; order Lepidoptera; family Noctuidae; genus Cerastis; species Cerastis rubricosa. The sequence goes on along the minus strand of OX424523.1, from coordinate 14,846,371 downwards.
GTATAGCTTATCTCGAATACATGTTTATTTTATGATAAGTCGGGCATTTTTTCAAAATGTCAAGGAAATATGTTTATAAATATCAAACAATCAAACATAACCTGGCACTATTCGTCTGTAGGTGAATCGTTATTTATAAACGTCCAAATCAACTTCTGTTTGATTAGAAACCAATTTCACTGTCAACACATTTCTATTTTCAGTTTAATTACCAATAAGTGTTGTTTACATTTATTTTTTTCTTCTATAACAAGAATATTATTTACACTATATGTCATAACAACAAGACGAAGATGATGATAGTAAGCCGGGCTGAACAAAGTAGAATTAACGTACAGAGCATAGCTAACTGCAAAGTTGTACAGGACTATATCTACCTCGGCTCTACTATCTCCAATACTGGAGGATGTGGCGACGAGATAAAACGACGGTGCGCCATCACCAGGTCGGCAGTTGAACGGCTGGGAAAGATTTGGGGGGACAGGAGGATTACCAAGAAGACGAAGGTCAGATTGATGAAATGCCTGGTCTTTCCGATCTTTCTCTATGGTGCCGAAACCTGGTCTCTCGAGTGCAGGATCGCCGTAAAGTCGATGCATTGGAGATGTGGTGCTGGAGACGGCTCCTAAAGATTCCGTGGAAATCGTTTCGCACTAATGTTTCTATCCTCAAGGAACTTCATATTAAAGACCGGCTTTGATCTACTGTGCAACTACGAATATTAAAGTTCACATCACAAGAAATGAGAATTCGATGGAAAGACTGGTGGTTCAGGGCCAGGTGGAAGGCAAGAGATCACGCGGCCGATTACCAACTCGCTGGGCTGACCTGATCAACAAAGCTACTGAGTCCACCATGGTCCATGCAGTGTACTCGCAACGTCTCGAACAGGCAGAAATCGAAGCACATCGCTGAAAAAGCAATCCTCGGGGAAGTCAACGACTCCCAGAACATCTCTCCGTGTACCTCGTCTGCGCAACCACGACCACTCTGACAAGAGTGTTTCGACTAAGAAGAGAGATGTCATAACATAATGAAAATTATTTATTTTTTGCTACGCGGTTAAATCATCATTACGTTCGAAAAGAGCTAATGTTATTTTTTCTTTGTTACAGATTTATACATTTTTATAACCCGTCAACATGGCTGACGCTCACGCAAAAATAGAAGGTAAGCGATATTGATAAAGCTATAATGAATAACCCACTTAGTTATAATAGATATTTTAATTTTGATTCATAAACTGAACCCATTGTGGATATTTCACTTATAAATAAATAATTTTCTCTTGAATAGGTATTAGGAACTCTATACATTAGGTACATAACTGCGTACATAATTTGGCATTCGCTGTCAAAATCGTTGTGAATTTTAAACTAGCACTGTAGACGCGTTGGTTCCAGGAGAACTGAAACTTTAATAACACTACACGAGTCAAAGTACCTCCTGTAGAACATACGAAATTCTCGGCTTTGCCCGTGTTATTTCATTTTTTAACACAATATTTTCAAGAATTTTAGCCTTTTTCGGTTGTATTAGCTATATGACTGTTTAGTTTCATCTAAATCCGTTCAGTTGAGTTTACGTGAAAGAGTAAAAGACATCCATCTTACAAGTTTCACGTTCATTATAGTATTAGTAAGGTTTCGAAAATTAAAAGCATTTCTACTTCAAAAACTTGTTTTTGTAGTTGTAAATATCGGCTGATGCCCCATGTCTCCAAGTTCTAAGCTCCCCAAAATGATTTTTCATACATTTATTTCCAATTTCCTGAACTAATACCTTTTTTGTATTTTACTAAAATTCTCTGGATTTAGTATAATAGTTTCATCAGTGTCACCTTATTTTACCGAATTATCTAGGTACAACAAATCCACAATCATTTTTGTTTGTCAATTAAAAAGATTTCGGTCATTTTCTGTCCGTCTATTCGTTAAATTTGTGTGGCAAAGTTTGCCGTAATTACTTGAACCAAAAGTTTTGTTTCAAAGGGAATTCATTACAAAGTTTCTAGTCTCAGTTTCCATATCGGGATAATTTTCTTACCGCAGCGTGTAAACCCACACCTTGCGACCTCGTAAAGAATTAAGTTATTATTAATTATTATAACTAAATAATTATCTACTGCCCCATACAAAATTTCAATACGTATTCGACCCAAATGTATGATAACTTTTGCGCTTTTACGATGTTTGTCCGATAGAGAAACATGTTCAGTTTGATGGTCTGTGGCCCACCCTTAGGTATGTATATGCCCTTTCCGTTACACCTGTATAAACTAAAGTTTATATATTTACTTCGCTTAAGTTCTTTACATATTTTTTCCTTGCTTTTCACTAAGTTGAATAAGTAAATTGCCATCATCAGCTCGTAGACTAGATGAAATAAAAAATTTGCTGTGCCGGTCAGGGCCCATAATTGTTTCTAATATTTTTTCGTTTTACCAACTGTAAGTGTAAATTATGGATTGCAATAAACAATTTGAGATTTAAAAATTGATTGACCATTGCATTATGTTGGTTTTAGTATCTACAGCTAGTGTAATAGTTCTTTTCTAAGCGGTCTTTTAGTTTAAGACTAGTCATTAACTTGCAATGTTGCCAACATTGAGAATGAGGGATCATTCTTAATCTTTTCAATTACCGGCAGCCGGCAATGCCGATCGGCGACAGTTTTTAATCACTTTCATTGGAATTTAATTATAACGCAAGCTTATAAGCTTGCGCGCAGGTGATAAACAAATGTCGTCGTCATCTTGCTGTAGATTGTCGATAGGACCATCCAGTTTTAAACTCTGGCTATATAATAATTAAACCCGTTTTCAATTAACAGATAACCCGAAGATAATGTCGGGCCCAGTGCTCGCCAACTCACCCAATGCGGTGCTGTCTAAAACCCTGTTGGGAAGGTACAATGACCTCCCAATTCCCGCGGACAAGATTCTGGCGACATACATCTGGATCGATGGAAGTGGCGAGCATTTGAGATGCAAGGACCGCACCTTGAATTTCATTCCGAAGCAACCTAAAGGTAAGTGTTCTAACTATGAGTATTTCAATTAAAGTGTACATTCATAAATCCGGCCTCCTAAAAACGTGGCACAGTGATGTTGCCGTCACGATCCGAAAGATTAAGAAAGAACTTCTAAATTTGTCGTTTCATACGTTGAAAAAATTGTCTTCGATGAAAAGAGGCATGCGTTCACCACAATTAGGCTGCTGACACAAGCCCGACCTTAGACCTAGAAAAGTGGAAATTTTGTACAGACCTCGGAATAAAGACGATATTTTGAATAACCCGGGGGACATGGTATAAAGAGAAAAAAAACAAACTACTAACAAACTCTCCGGTAAAATGCTAGTGAAAATCTTCATCCTGCATTGTGTATTTAAATGCCTTTTGTGTTTTCAAATCCTGCAACGGAAAGTCGGTCACGGTTTAATTCATAAAGCTTGTAAACACGAGTAACTGAAACATGGCACATCCATTAAACGCAGTGTATTTTATTACATCCTCATTAAGGAGCTAATCAGCAGAGTTTACGTATTTAGTTCAGCCTTCAGTGAGACGAGTTGTGATGATTTGTAAACAAGATGCTTTACAAAACAATATGTTTTGTTGGCCCGCAGTTTTAAGTTCAATTTTATTAATATCGTATACACTTCTTTAAGGGTCTTTTTTACCAAACACGTTAGCATATCTGAACTACAAATGTAGTTGTTTATTTTTGTTTGTTTTTTTTTTTAATAACAATTATCCAAAAGATGCCACATCCAGTAAATCACATGAATATCGACCGTATGAGCTCGTACATCGCTCTTATAAGAGTAAGGACTTTTTGATGAAAACTTAAAAGGTTTCAAAGCAATATTGTCGACAAGCAGTCGTAGAAATGTTACGATAGATCTCATTCAGTATTCTTAGTTCATTGGAAAGTTGTTGTTCAGTCAATTAAGTGTACACGTTTAATACAGTCTATACATATTATTATAACTTCGTAGTGAAGTCAAACATACCTTTGATTATTATAATTTTTAACTTACACAATGACACTAGACGCGGTTGCGATTCTTATAATTTATAACCCAAACCAAGTATAAACAGGCGGATTATGATGACATGAATTTCCATAAGTTCAAGCCATCCATTTTGATTTTCCATTTATTCCTTGTTAACATTCCATGAATTCACATTTTCATTCATTTTCATTGTCCTTTACATAATGCCAAACGAACATCAAGTTAGCGAAGCTGTGGGGTTAACCCCTAAACAGGTTCCTGTGAGTTTCGCCGGTGGATGTTTCAAATGTCGTAAGGGACACTGAGAGACCAGTCATGTGAAGGTTTTCATCCTACACTGAGCTCAACCATTTGAGCGCGTTGCTGGATGTTCTCTTGTGTAATTTCATATTCCGCTGTCGTTATAAGAATATCGCATTCCACAGTATACCTTGACTCTAGCAGCTATATCACGGAAATACATTAGCTCCGTTAGTCTAGATACTTGTCGAGAGCGGCTTCTGAGTATGAGGTCCGGGATTCGATTACCAGTTCAGGAAAATTGTTATTGGAATTTGAGATTTGTGCCGGGTTGATGGCAAAAGGAGCTAAAAGATTAGCCCCTTTATTACATGGAACTTAAACATAACTAGCGAAACCTGCAGGGCGTACTATTGGGTCTACCTCTGGCTAACCCTTCGGGGGTGTGGTATTTTATACATAATGATAATTTTCATTACAGATCTGCCGATCTGGAACTTCGATGGCAGCTCTACCGGACAGTCGGAGGGGCACAACTCGGACACATTCCTGTGCCCCCGTGCCATTTACAAGGACCCCTTCAGACGTGGCAACCACATTCTCGTCATGTGTGACACGTACAAATACAACATGGAGCCTACAGGTGCGTTCAAATTCAATCATGTTTACAAACAGACTTGTTGTGATTCCTTTTTCCTACCAACATATAAGACTCCTCACTCCCGACGAGGTAATTTTTTGGGATATTGGAATTGTGTTCATCAGTTTTAATTAGCCATCTGTTTTTATACTATTCCAATCTTGTCTTTCCGTAGACCAAGTCGCGATACGTTAATCATCGTGGGTTCACAATCGTAATTACGCGTTTATGGTAATTGTTTGACAGCACGACCTGCGCATCGATTTGGAAACTTCACATTAAATTAACGTCTGTCAGCTCTCTTGTATGATAGACATTCATTTATTTAGTAAGCAAGACACACTGACATGTACACATTTACTATCACTAAAGATAATAGCACACGTATTACAAAATGTGATTATTTGTTTCTTGTGAGACATTAAAGGCAAGTGCATCCGATTGGATTTACTTAAAAACAAACATAACATAACATACTTAGAAACATAACATTCTTCTCCCATACCCTACCTTCTGAAACCAACAAAAATCTTTCTCATTCCAATTGGTTAATAATTTTGGTTTCATTCCACAGAGACTAACCATCGCATCAAGTGTGCCGAAGCCTCTGATAAGTCCACGGATGAGGAGCCATGGTTTGGCATTGAGCAGGAGTATATCCTGCTGGACTCTGACCTGAGGCCCTTCGGTTGGCCCCCAGGCGGTTTCCCGCCACCACAGGGCCCCTATTACTGCGGTGTTGGAGCCAACAAGGTGTTCGCCAGGGACCTGGTGGAAGCTCACTACAGGTAACTTAAAGAACATTTTCAGTAGTGAAGCCCACGAATTATGTGCCCAACGTTCGTAGGATTGAGGCCAGCCTCACTTTATTTTGTAAACAAGACAACATCGTGACCAAACTGGCATGTGCTGGAACCAAATAATGATAGACGTGATGATGTGACATCCACCAACCTTCATTGGGCCCGCGTGGTGGATTTAGCTCATTCCCTCTCATAGAAAAGAGGATTGTGTTCCAGCAATAGAATTGCTATAGTCTGATTATGTATGGAAAATATTTTATGCTATTCCATATTATTTTCTAAGATATGGCATTTACGTTGTTAACTTCGCCTATTAATTTTAATAGACCTATTTTCTTAGCAAAGCAATAAACAGCTCATTTATTTACGTTTTAATTACAGATGTTGCCTATTCGCTGGCGTTCCTCTTTCTGGCACCAATGCCGAGGTCATGCCCTCTCAGTGGGAGTTCCAAGTGGGTCCTTCCGTCGGAGTGACCGCTGGCGACGACCTCTGGATCGCCCGTTACATCCTCAACAGGCTTGCTGAAGAGTACGGAGTTATCGTCAGCTTTGATCCCAAACCAGTCCAAGACTGGAACGGCTCTGGTGCACACACCAACTTCTCTACCAAAAAGATGCGTGAGGACAACGGCATTATGTAAGTGTCACTGCCTTTTTCGAATGTTACGACGATTCGGTAATATTATATCATACGAGTGTTTAGTTGGACTCGTATATTGTTATTAATGAAGAGACTGAAAACACCACTGATAATAATATGCGGTTATTTGGTTCTTATCCAAATAATCACACATAAATAATTATCAAACGCATTTTTTTTTTGCTTTTTCCAATTACAAAATTCTTATAGATTGTGTTGTGGGACATTGAGAAACGCGAACACTACCCAAATTATAACCTATGGCGGTCGAATATCCGAAACAAGTCCTTAAATGATAAACCGGTCCATTATGAGAAATCGATTGCAGCATTCAATAAGTCGGTCATTATATCCGTTTAAGAAATGCAGCAGGTTTTTAATATTGGGTTTAATTTTGGCAACTATCTTACCTGTAGCTGTTTGTTGACTATCTATAACTTTTTAATTAACGTCTGCTTTTCGTAATAAGTGAGTCATCCATTGTTTTACTGGAACAAGTTGCTTAACATTTCGTGTTTCATCGCATGGTTGTTACTAGACCACTTCATTATGTTTTTGTAAATCATTAATGTTTTTGTTATCAATCATGTTTTCGTAATTGCAGTGAAATCGAGAAGGCGATTGACAAGCTGTCTAAGGTTCACATGAAGCACATCAAGGTGTACGATCCTCGCGGAGGAAAGGACAACGAGAGACGTCTAACTGGTCTCCACGAAACAGCCAGTATTAATGACTTCAGCGCCGGTGAGTGCACTCATTCACTGCTATTTTATAAACTGGGTAATTCGAGTGGACTAGTCATGACAATTCATGTGGTTTTTTCTTAACAGGAGTCGCTAACCGTGGCAGCAGCATCAGGATACCGCGGACGGTTGCCGAGGACAAGAAGGGATACTTGGAGGACCGTCGACCGGCCTCCAACTGCGACCCGTACGCCGTGATAGACGCTCTGATGCGTACGTGCATACTCAACGAATAACAGTGGCGCCCCCCACGCCAGGCCACTCCTGAGCCACGTGTCAGTTAGCGACCGCATCATCACTCAATCCGTCTATTTTGTTCGAGCCTGGTTGCCAACGCAAGCTGTTTTTACCTGCACCAAATGTGCATTATTAAACCTCTTCCATTTTAGTGATATACTACATATACCACAATAACACTAAGATAAACTTTTTGAATAGACGTTTACCTAATCAAATAATAATTGTATTCACTAGCTACTGTTAACCGAATCATGTATGGCCTTTAGGTATTCAATAGATTATAATATTCAATTTACAATAGCTTATATAATACAGACAACTAATAAATGATAATAATTAAACCGACACGTGATAGAGGTAGTGCGTTTAAAAGGACCATATAAGATATTAATATATTTAATAAGTAGGTAAATATTTCTATGAATATTATGTGATATTTAAAAATTGTTATTTTGATGTTAAATAGTTTAATTGTATACAAATAACCACATATCATTATTTTAAACCAATTCATTTAATGCATAGTTGCAAATTAGTTTTAGTAAACGAATAACCTAAATGAGAACACATGAATTGGTTGATATATTATATACTAACAAGAGAATTAAAACGATGTCCGGGATAATAATGTTATCGTGTTTAAGAATCTACCAATATATTAATGTTAAAGGTAGTTAAATCGTGCAAAATTACTTTTGCATAAATATTTTAGAGTATAATGTAATTGAAAACCGCAGGAGCCTTTCAAAGTTCAAGCACTTATAAAGTATGTCTAAACATGAACACCATGTACACTCGTGTAGAGCACAAAATATTATATTCCTATCGTCTGAATAAAATTATTTATGCTATTAAATGTAAAAGATGTTTATAATTGTTTTGCATGCATCGGAAATTACATATGAACTAAAAAATTGTAAGTGTATAAGAAATGTTGTTATGAAATACGAGATATTATAAAAAATAAAGATACTTTGTTGTACTAATTATGCTTTAATTTTATTGCTGTCCAATGCCATAGTTGTCCATATTTATTCCAACCCTTAAGAGCGTTTATACCCTACGGCATTTCATACAAACTTTCAAGTTGTTATTTTCCGAAATGACTGAACAGATTTTAATGAAACTTCCTACGCATAAGCAGTATACATGGGTCTAAAAAGTTACTAAAAAACATTTTCGAAAAATTATGTTACAGCTAAATTAGACCGATTTTTTATTATCTACAGAAACAGAAATTTCCAATTATCTTCATTTTTAAAAGACATGTCGAATATATTTTTTTTTATTAACTTTTTAGACCTATGTATACTGCTTATGCGTAGGAAGTTTCATTAAAATCTGTTCAGTCATTTCGGAAAATAATGACTTGAAAGTTTGTATGAAATGCCGTAGGGTATAAACGCCTTAAATACAGACACACACACATTACACTTAGTACACTTAGCTACTTAGCTTAACGAAACGTAGCAAAGATTAAAGGGTCACGTATTTCAGTGCACATAGCAGTATCGAGATGCCTACATTTCGGTTGTCATACGCGAACATACTAATCAAAATCTAGAGTGACAGCACTGGATGGTCTGTGGTCACCGACCTGGTCGATTTTTAAAATAATAAAATAAATACGGATCGCGCCAAAGTTAGAACCACCGAAACAGATCTCGTGAGAACATCTTTTCTATCACATCATATCCTACCTCCAACCAACGCGCACTTCGAGAGAACTTTGACTAATTTATTTTATTCATCGTCATCCAAAGTCATCACTATCAAGAACGACAGCTGGAAGACCAGCGAGTGCAGGTCGTAGTGTAAGGTCCACGTACGCGGCATACATCTTTACTGCTGTCTGCCGCAATCTATTATGAACCTCAGCTTAACGAAATTTGGTAAGACCCTTTAAGCGATCTCCCCAGGGTAGCAAGAAGCCATCAAATCCATTCGGCTGATGCGCATGCTACAGGCATATTTCTTTTTATAATTGCAATTTTCCACATTCACTACATTAACGCTTCCTTTTACAGCAACTACAAGTTGATGATTCAGCTAGCATTAGGCAGACGAGATACCAAGGGACAAAAATATAAGGCATAACATCCTATTCCGAACAAAACTTTTATTATCAAGTGCTAAACTGGTACTGAATTATTGTCATCTACCTAGCCTTTTTCCATTAATTTCAGGTTTGGCTTCCAGTCTAACCAGATGCAACTGAATCCCAGCAGTTATCAATTTTACATGGAGCCACAGCCATTACCCACAAATTGACATATTTAGATTTGTGCTGCAGCGTTTTTTTAGTCATGTGAAATAGTTCCTTTTTCTTTTTTTTTGCGATTGGTTTGTTCCAGACTCTATTCTAGGTCAGAGGTGACAGACACAAAGTCGACGATGGTACGAGCTTATACGCAGAAGAAGCCTGTTCACTCTAACTTTGAAGAGATTAGGGTTGTAAGCGTTCGGAAACACAGACGCAGGCAGAGAGTTCCACTCCTTGTGGAACCGCTATGCGTATTATGAAAGACGTTTTAAAACGCTTAGTGTGAATTGGTGGAATAGCAATAAGGTAGGGATGGGGCCGGTGGGGTGAGGTCGTGGAGTTCTTGGGCAAACTCACCGAAGTACAACCTGTAGAAGACCGACAAGCAGGCAACCTTGCGGCGATGAGCCTAGCTGTGAAGCTTAGCGTCCACCAATTTTACGTCGTCAATCAGCCTCTTTGCTCTGTGTTCCACCGAGTCAAGCGTGGCAAGCTGGTATTTAGCTGAGCCATCCCAAAGGTGCCTGCAATACTCCATGCAGGATCGGACTTGTGCTTTATATAGTGTTAAAAGCTGTCCAGGCCTGAAGTATCGCTTCACTCTATTTAGGATGCCCAGCTTTTTGGCCGCAGTTTGGGCTTTGTACTCAATGGTGGCGCTAAAGTTGAGACTGGACGTCTAATCCATGCCTAGGAGCTAAAGTCGATCAGTCACAGGAACAGATGTATTACGAAAAGTAGGGGTTTGGACTCCTTTTTGCGGTAAAAAAGGCACGCCTGTGTTTTGGTGGTATTAAAAGGGACATCACCCCACTAGGAGACAAGGCCTAAGGTCATATTTGTCCGCTCTACCATAGCCTCTCTCAAAGAACGAACTTCATCCCCGCTGGTTCTTGCGCTGGATCTCTCTGAAACCGTACTGTCATCTGCGTACCCGACAAGACCAGGCCGCAGTAAGTCATTAATGTGCAGCAGGAAAAGAGTTGCAGAGAGAAGAGACCCTTGAGTAACTCCAGCATCAATAGCCATGAGGTCAGAGGATCAGCCGTCAACGACTAATCAGATCGCCTGTTCACTTTGTTCACTTAGGAAGTCTGCCACAAAAATTAGCTTGGATGCCATAAGCAGTAAGCTTGCTGAGTAAACTTCCGTGCCAGACCCTGTCAAAGGCCTTCGAGATATCAAGCGATACATCAAGTGCTTCGCCGTGTTTCTCGATGGCTTCTGTAGTTAAATTTGTCAATATAATAAGAGAAATTGTTAAAGTAACCTCTGGGACACACGCTTATATGAAGCTACGACAGCAACCCCTATCCACCTGCCTTCCGCATCTATTTATAACGTGCGCAACGCTTTGTGGATACGCGGTTGCTACTCGAGCCACCGTATTCACAAACACTCGGATTCGATTTCGATTCGGAAAGTCCTATGTTTATCTCGCTCGCTTTCGAAATGCCAAAACAAGATTGACATACGACTTATCGAATCGAAATCGAAACCGAGCGTTTGTGAAAAGGGGGCCAGGGCAGGGCTCCTCCGCTCTCCCACCTCGATATTCCAATGAATATGGCTAGTCCACTCTGCCTCTTCAGCTTGCTTACTCTGCCAGCAATGTCGATAACCCCACTCGTAGGACTGATAGTCAGACTTTCGGGTTTCATGCCAAACATCTACAAACAAACATTTTACTGAATGTCATGTATATTAATATTAACCCTAAACCACCTACCACCTATTTTTGTACCACTACCACCTCCCATACTTCTGTGGGACCCTTAAATAAAATGATTAGTGAATCATTTTTTAGTTAGACAAATTAAAGCACATACAAAATCAATATTGTTATTAAACAGTAGCGACCGACCAAAAGTTTCGGTTTCGCCAGATGTGAACTTATAATGGCAACGCCATCTACATACCGAAGGCGGGATTAATTAATCAAAGGCGAGCGAAAATAATACGACTAACAGTGGTAGCATCGCGCATCGTAGCTTATTTGTAAGTATAGTAGATAAAAGCGTAGTTCTCATACGGCAATACAGATGTCGTTTGTAAAGCCAGCGGACCTAGCGCCGCCGAATGGTCGTTTCGCTCTTGGTATTGGTCATGGTGGTTAACATTTTTTGTGCAATAATTTAAAGAAGAAAAGGAGGAGCTCGTGGCTAAGTAACAACAGCCGCACATGTCTGTTACAAACTCATTTTATAATATCTTCATATCACAGACATCAGTGACTTTATCATTGCTGTTGTTTTGTCAATGTCTTTAAATAAACATTAATTTTTAAACTTATGAGGATTATATTATTCTTATCAGTGGCGACGGGGATTAAAAATGAACTGTGAGCAATTTGAAAAATTCATTAGATTGCAAGCATCACAACAAAAACAAATTTCTGACATTTTATAATTGTTACTAACACAACAACAAAATGCGGCTGCCGCGACTCCCACACTAACTACAACGAATGGCACGGAGTTACCAGTTCATCGCACACTAACACCTATAGAAACAACATTTACAACAGTTTTAAAGGTGACAAGTTCAATCCGAGTGAAACCTCAGTTGACAATTTTATTGACTATTTTGAGCCTATATGCGGACTTTGGGGAGAGGATGCACGAAACGTACAGAAAGAGCTTTTATTCACCTGTCTCTCTCCTGAAACTTTTCACGACATGAAAGTTGCCCTGACGCCACGTTTCGAAAATAGTACTTAAACTGATATTTGAGAAAAACTCCGCACAAGATACAGGGCGCTGTCTGATTTCTGTAACTGCATACGCACGGACGACGAATCTATGGAGTACTACGCTAATAGACTAATAGACTTAAAGAAATAAGCAAAGATTGTGCCTATAACGACGATCTATTAGAACGACAGTCACGTGATCGTTTTGCAACTGGATGAATCACCAACAGTTGCAGATCGACTTGAAACAAAAATGGGCCGACTTACAAGAACGTCAAGACGGAAAGTTGAAGGAAGTAACCGTTGCTCAGATCTTTAGCGTTGCACAATCGCGGGAACGAGCTGACAGCGATGATATACACCGAATGTCAAAGTCAATAAAATTTATAGAAACACGATACCTTACTCGAACACGTCTCCGCGCAGATTCCAGACTCATCAATGCCTAAGATGCGGTGAATCTGAATGACACCTTTTAAGCCGATGTACCGCCAAAACTCACACATGTAAAGTGTGCAACACGCCAGGCCATTTCGAAGATTGCTGCATCAAATCAGGCAAAGCATGTCTGCCCAATCGGAGCGATAATAAACAAAGAACACCTATGAAAAGTAACAAGCTAAACATGACGGAAACAACAACAATTCTTCACAAGCATCCTACTCAGAAGACAGCGACGACGAACCAGATACCGTTTGTCTAGTAAACAAGGTGAAAGGCAAAGACAGTAAGAAAATAGACGTCCTAATTAATAACATTCATTGTACGTTACACTGGGATCCCGGCTCAGTTTATTCAATTATCAGCACCAAGTTCTGGAAGCGTATCGGCGCTCCACCTCTCACAAAGGCTCCAGGTTTACGCGCTTATGGGAACGTAAAACTTAAATCAAAGGGCCTAACGCAAGTAACGGTACGAGTTCAAGAGAAGGAAAAGATACTACCTGTTGTTGTCATGAAGTCAGCTGACCCAATGTTATTCGGCCTACAGTGGAGTGAAATGTTTGACATGAACTTCCCAAAACCAGTCTACTCAATTAAGAACACCCGACACGAAGTCTTAAATCTACAACAAGTCCTGGACAGGCACACTGCTCTTTTCGACGGCAAACTTGGAGAAGTCAAAGATTACCAAGTAAACATTCATATCAAGCCCAATTCTCAACCGAAACTCATTCCAGCAAGATCCAATAAAATTTCGATTAAAAAAAAACATTGACGTTGAGCTAGATCGTCTAGTTGAAGAGGGCATTAGAACTAAAGTAGACTCAAACATTACACCGATCCAGTGGGCGACTCCGACAGTCAACGTAGTCAAAACTAATGGCCAGATCAGAATTTGCGGCGATTTCCGTAGCACGCTCAACCCTGTAATGATAACACACGCACACCCAGTTGCTCTGTTTGATCAATTACGCCAGAATCTTGCAGACGGTGTGAAATATTCGCAAATTGATTTAAAAGATGCTTACCTGCAATTTGAAATAGGCCCGGATTCTAAACGGTTTTTAACAATATCTACCCACAAAGGATACTATCAATATAACCGCATGCCATTTGGTATTTCCACAGCCCCATCAGTTTTTCAGCATTATCTTGACAAACTCCTCGAAGAAATACCAAATGTGGCAGTTTACTTTGCGGTTACAGGGAAAAATTACAAAGATCATCTCGAATCACTACGTACCGTTTTCCAAAGACTCAAGTCTTTGGAAAACGGTACGTAGTGTTTCGAGATGATTGCTGACATATTGATGATTGCTGATGATTGTTGTAGTCAACATTTAATCCGGCTTGCTTGGATTAACTTGAAGAAATGCGTTTTCCTTACCCCGGAAGTCGAATATCTCGGACACACAATTGATCGAAATGGTGTACGTCCTACAAAATCGAAGATAGAAGCAATTTCCAAAGCTTCACCTCCAACCAACGCCAAGGAGCTCAGATCATTTCTTGGTTTAATCAATTTCTACGAAAGTTTCATACCACACCTACACAGTGTCTGTACCGACCTTGACGCACTGACAGGAAATAGGCTAAAATGGCGATGGACCGACAATGAAGCCAAGGCATTTGAACATGCAAAGACCTTGATTATACTTCAAAACCACTAGTAGCCTTTAATGAGAAACAACCACTGTACTTAGCCTGTGTTGCATCAGAAAAAAGCGTGAGAGCGGTGCTTTTCCACATAACGAACAATATAGAACAGCCAATTGCGTTTGCATCAAGAAAACTTCGACCAGCAGAATCAAAATACTCTGTCATAGACCGCGAAGCACTTGCAATATTTTGTGACGTAAAAAAATTCGATCAGTATCTTCGCGGCATCAAATTCACTCTAGTAACTGATCATAAACCTCTCATTCACATTTTAGGAGCAGAACGCAATTTACCGAAACTTGCTAATAATCGCTTAGTAAGATGGGCTCTAATAATTGGGAGCTACGCCTATGACATCGTGTACACAAACTGTAACAACTTGATCGTGGACTACGTGTCAAGAATGCCCTGAACCCTGAAGAGCAACCTTCCAAACCTGAACTAGCTGTTCACAGACTTGTAGCTCGTCTACAGGCAGATAGGATTGGTGACCTAACCCTATCAGAAAACGTCATACGAGAAGAAACAATAAAAGATGACACACTGAAACAAATATCACAGTTTATTAAGACGGGTTGGCGTGATCATAAATATACCAACGATGTAAAACCATACGCTCGCAAACGCTGTGAGTTGTCACTAGAAAATAAGATCATCATGTGGCAGGATCGCATGATTGTTCCTAATACTCTAAGAAAAGCAACCCTAAAATTCCTACATCGCGGACACCCAGGAATATCAGCTATGAGAGCACTGGCAAGATTCTATGTATGGTGGCCAGCCATTGAAGAAGACATAGATATACACGTAAATACTTGCCGCAAATGCCAGGAGAACCGGCCTAACACCTCGGATTTGCCAATTTTCTCATGGTCCATGCCAGATCAAGCCTGGGAAAGAATTCACGTTGATTTCGCGGGACCTTTCGAAGGCTTGTATTGGTTGGTTCTGTCTGATGCATTTTCCAAATGGATCGAGGTCAAACCAATGGCAAAATTACGACTGCCAAACTCTGTGATGAACTGGACGCAATTTTTACCACCTTCGGCCTTCCACAGTTTTTAGTCTCAGACAGCCCACAATTTACTTCTCAGGAGTTCCATAATTACTGCAAAAATAAGAGAATTAAACACATCAAATCATCACCCTATCATCCGCGGACAAATGGATTAGCAGCGCGGACGGTTAGAACTTTCAAAAGCAGAATGTCTTCAAGTACAGAATGCCTCAAAAAACGGCTTGAACATTTCCTGTTTGCCTACCGCATCACACTCCATAGCACCACTGGCAAGGCCGGGCCCCGATGATGTTTGGACGGCAATTAATTTGTGAGCTTGACAACGCTCGACCAAGTGCCAAACTATTGTTACAATATAAGCAAATAGGTACAAGTGAATATTTTAACTCCGACAACCAGACGCCCAATTACAGACCAGGTGATACTGTGTACGTACGAGTCAGAGACCAATCGCGATGGGAACGCATCGATACTCGTACGTCATTAACACTCCAGTCGGTGTGGAAAGAAGGTACCCCGCAGACCATATGCAACCACGTCTCTCCGAATCAAATGAGTGCCCGGTACCTGGAAGCACTGGAAGCGTTTGTCGTAATCCTATACTTCCGGTCGCAACCTCAACTCCAGTACTGGAAACTATAGGACCAGCGATATCATCTTAAATAGCAGAAACCCACGTAGAAGCTGCCCCCGAAACATCCGCATCTCACTTGCCACAGAATGTTGCCAACATACCGTTTGCGCCTATGGCACCACGCCGAAGCAAGCGTACCACTAGACCACCCCGGCGCTGAATTGATAAGATGGAGGGTTAACCCCTGTAGGGTGGACGAATGTTACAAACTCATTTTATAATATCTTCATATCATAGACATCAGTGACTTTGTCATTGCTGTTGTTTTGTCAATGTCTTTAAATAAACATTAATTTTAAACTTATGACGATTATATTATTCTTATCAATGTCGATCTTCAAGGTTAAGCCGCACTTGCTTTAATCGCTCTGTGGATGGGTGTGACCATTATAACATACCGTGCTTTCCGAGGTTGGACCCGGCTGTCATTTGCAGATATTTGCCATTCGGAACAAGTAGTCAGTGACCCGAAAGTCAGACAAAAAGTATTACTAAGGTGTAATAATTACCTACTGAGTAATACGTTACCCCTACTGTCTAGAAGACATCGCTCACACATGTACCGCAACGGGTTTCACCGTCTCGACGTTAATTTGAGATTTACATTTTGAACTACGTATCACTGGATCATTCATAACTGCATTTCCAATTAATCTGATTAATTCGCGACCAGCCTGACCGAAACTGAAACATAAATACGTGAAGCCCTGACCAATAGACCATCATGACTTCATGATACACATCTCTGAAATTGCCAATCTGCTTTGAGCATGGCGTGGTGATAAAGTCTGTATGAGGAGATCGTGGGTCAGTAACAGGCTGTTATTGTAATTGAGGTTTGTCATACCTGTCTATAATTGTCAAGCTGTGACATGTGTGAAATGATTTGTGTCCCCAGAACATATATACCCATAAGCGGGTTTGTGTCACTCAAAATCAAGGCAAAATTATTTTTGTTTTGATTTGGTTTGTTATTTTAATTGCAAAATGTAGATCAGATTGGTTTTTGTTTCTTTTGGCCAATACCTGAATCATGGTAGATTCTCGTTGAGTGATAAATTGTTTTTCGTTTTAATAACAAAAATCGAAATCAATACATGATAATCCAACCTAAAATTCTATTCAGAAAGCTAGAGATTGCCAAGCAAAGGATTTCCTAGGGCATTTTGCTACAAGTTGTGATTCGTGGCTGATGCTACAACCAAAATAATGTTGTCAACTTGTGTTGTTGTTGACCATCGACCAGGTAAGTTCCTAGTTTCCGACTTTCCTATCGTACCCAGATAGCTAGTTATGTCTGAGTACCATAAAATAGGAGGTAAACCTATTGTTTCAACCTGGAACAAATTCAAACTCGAAGCTACTACAGCTTAATTTTTTTTTTTTTGGATCTCATTACGATACACTTACCAGATTAGCAAATTTCACTTTGATTTAATTTGCTTCAAAAAATACTAGAAGGCGGAAACTGATTACTTAAATATTGATACTGAATGGAATAGCATGTTAACAGATGACTACATAGTGCCACCAAACAATACTCGAAGGCATTTCGATCCAGATCGTCCAATGGAAAAATACTACGACCTCCCACTGCCCAGCGACAAGATTCTGGCGACGTATATCTGGATCGATGACACTGGCCAGCGTTTACGTTTCAAAGACAAAACTTTGGACTACATTCCTAAAACGCCTAAAGGTAACTTCTTATGTAACATTTTATATCCCTGGTTAGTTCAACTAGGTACAAGTACTTTATGGACACACTGGTATTGAGGAAACAACGGAAACGGAATTAAATACCTGATGATTTACCTGAAAATGACAGTGAGTACCACCAACAAATCAGAGCGTGGGCTGCTGTACCACCTGAATCACCAGCGTCAGACCTTCTGGAAACTGCCACTTAACAAATCATCAGGTGAAGATAAAATATCTAATCGGATGATAATAGAAGCGTGTAAAACAGCGGGCGACGCAATTTTAACATTGCCCCTTTGCTCGCTTTACGGCAGATTCGCTTTACGGCAGAAATTGTACAGTCGCTAGTCGTTTCGGAATGATCTCCACGTAGTTTTCCTTGAAACACAGGGGGAATTTTCCAAGGGGTGGCATGGGTTGCTAAATAAGAAATACGAGCAGTGAGGCAAAATATTTAAAGAAGCTTCGAGCCCGATTTTAATGAAAACTAAAACTGTATCATTGGGTTTTTGAAAACTCAATATTCCGGGCCAGGAATCCAACCCACTGATTTTGGAATAAAAAACACACACTGATTAACCATTAGATAGTGTCGCTAATTAGGATAAAATTTTATGAAGTAATGACTTACGGCAAACTTAAGAAAAATGTAAAATTTCATGTTTTCTCATTTTTAGGGTTCCGATTTTAGGGACCTTATTACTGAGACTTCACTGTCCGTCCGTCCGTCGTCACCAGGCTGTATCTCAAGAACCGTGATAGTTAGCCACAGATTATGTATTTCTGTTGATGCTATAACAACAAATACTAAAAACAGAATAAAATAAATATTTAAGGGGGGCTCCCATCACCGTCCGTCCGTCTTATGACGACAGGCCGTGCCGACGCGACGGCGCGTTCGTGTTCCACGCGCGCCTCAAGGAGATGTCAGCAAATCGGAAGGGGTCTGAGAGGGCCGATGCCTGCCAGGGATGCGGGTTGTTCGAAAGAGATACCGTGGCCCTGGAACACAAAGGGCTAAGAAGGAACATGGATGGGTTTTAGTCAGTCAAGTCTGACACTCCCTTCCGCTCCGCCCACAGCGGGAGAAGTCATTTGATGATTTCGCATCCGAAAAAAATAAATAAAACGGAAGCCCCCTTTTTTTCGGATGGGAAATCATAAATCATCCCATATAAAAAGTGTATTTTTGCTCGTTTTTTTAAATAATGGTACGGAACCCTACGTTCGCGAATCCGACTCGCACTTGGCCGGTCAGAAGAAAATCTAAGCTTGCTTCGCATAATTTTTTCCTTCTTTGTAAGTCACTACTAGATTTAAAGGCGGTAGTTAAGATACATCTTTTTTTTTTTGGAAAATTGCGGGCGGCTAAGCATATTGGCCCGGGGCGCCAAATCCTAAAAAAAATATATATAAAAAATACTAAAACCGGTCAAGTGCGTCGGGCCACGCGCAGTGGTCGTATTCGCTGACTGATAGTTTCGTACCAAGCTCTAACTAAAAGCCAAACATGACTACCTACCTAATTTGACTTCCTACACAAACAACAACAACCTTTTTTTAAAAAAAAGCTTTTTTAGGAATGAAACAGCGCGATACAACTGACGCTTAGCGCCATCTAGCGACATTTCTATGGACTTGTTCGTATTTTCCGAGTCAAATACAATTGGTCGACTATTACTTTTAAACTTGTAAAGCCCTGCCGTGGCATTTTTTGTTTTTCTAACTACAACCGTTTAGTCTGTTGAGTCTGTTGATAAGTCACGAACGGTTACCGTAATCAAAAAATGGTCTTCCCAAACCCCTAATATTTTTGAAAGACCTATCCAACGATATCCCACACTATGGGAAGGACGAAAAAATAAATTACTTATCATCCCTACTTTACATGTAGGGGACGTACCGTAAATAATTGTTTTTTTTTTTCAAAATTTAATTTTACCACTTTTTCGGCGTCATTAACGTGTATACTCATACCAAATTACAACTTTCTAGTACCAATAGTTTTTGAGCTAAACGCGGCGCACCTTGGAAGAGGCCTATTTATAGAGCCCAGCTGTGTACTGATGGCCTGAGTTGATACATGGATGTAGGCTGGCGATTGGTGTAAGGTTTATAGTAGAGAGAGTCTACGCAATGGAGAAGTGTGTGTTTTCCGACTTTCAGAGTTAATGGCTCAATGTCACCATACATTTTTGACATCCACATTTAGGTAGCAGCCTGAAAATCTGAAGTCAGGCTTATGGTAAACTTAAGTTCTTAAAGTTCGACCGCAGTTAAAATGTGTGGTTTATGTAAATAAATGATTAGTCTGACGGCGCACAGGTCCATCATGGTTAGTAACCAATCAACGTTAGCCGAAGTCGGACTTTCGATGAGAAACCCATTGACGATCTGTCTGTACGCCTCCGTGTCTCAGTTCAGAAAGCACAGCCTTAATATCTGACAATCATTCTTAGCAAGGGGTAACCACGGAGGTCAGATATGCCGTCGATATGATATTCAGCTGCATCTGGTTAAGACAGGAAGCCGACCCATACCTACTATAAAAGATGAGACTATTCTGGATAAGGATATGATTTTAAATTATCGTGATATTTTGCAGATAAGTTAACACTCAAGATTGAGGAATATCATAAAAATTTAATAGACAAGATGTTAGCAAATATTAAATCCGATCAATCTGAAAAGTATTTACCGCCATACGACTATTATCCTAGAAATCTAGAAAATATCTACAAAACGGAATGCAGATTACGAACTGACAGAAACATTAACATTTTTGATGAAAACATAAAAGGTACTTATCAAAGTTTGGTCATTTTTAGTACCTACATATTTGCATGCAAATTTGGCATTTTGATAGTGTATACATATTAAAATCCTTTGTCTAATCATGACTAATCTTTCATACAGACCTCCCAATTATAACCTTCGATGGCTTCGGGACTCAACAGGCGGAACTAACCAATTCTGATATGTTTTTGTGTCCGCGTGCTATATACAGGAACCCTTTCCGATGCGGTAACCATTTGCTCGTTATGTGTGACACTTACGACATGAACATGGAGCCCACAGGTATGTATAAGTAAACAATTACCTAGCTACCTATAATACTTAGCCACTTTATTATACCAATAGAAGTGGTATCATCGTCGTCAGCCAACAGCAGTCCAACAAGCAAGAATAGCCCGCTACCTTGAATTTATGGACCAACCGTACCGTAAGTGCATAGAAATGGTATATTTTTTTTTAAAGTAACTTCGTTATTTTTAAAGTTTACCTTAAAAAGAAAAAAACCGGACCCATATTATTATAATAGGGGAGTGCCGTTAGACGTAAAAAGTGAAAACCTCATGGCGTTTCATACCAAAATAGTTTATGCACCACAAAACCGCAAGGAAGGAGGTGACTGATGAGACCTTTTTTTTGGTCGGGGTCAAAAATGAATCTCTATTTCCCTTGGTCACGCCATAACTTGAGAACGGCTTAACCGATTTAATTCATCTTTTTTTTAATGTTTTCTAATATTTCGCAAGTGGGTGCACTTACCCCCGTTGACAGGAAAGAAAATCATATAAAATATTTCTATTTTATTGAGTTACTGTGTGAATAAAAACAGGTTGTTGCCCAAACTTCATCACCTTGTCAATAAAGTCCCATCTAATTTTTTCCCGTGGACACTGAGCATGCACGGGTCGTTTGGCCTCGCGTCTCTCATCGTCAGGGCCGTAGGCAGGGTAAGGATTTTGGTGGTTCAAACCCCCTGAAAGGCGGAAAACAAAAATGTTCGTTTCTCCTGTTCTCGTTTCTGTACGTATGTACAAAAGTAACCATATATATACGGGAATATCCTAAAATATTCGAGCGCTATCCGACATCATATAGGTATGTCCTTTGCGTAATTTTATTGTGTCCATGAGCTTTTCTTTATAAATAGTCAGAATAAGCCATGTTTCTCTAATAAAGGTCTAAAGCAAACCTATCAAACTAAAGGTAATGCTTTGGTCCTTTGTGCACAATATCACTACATGTTTTATTTATCACCTGCACAGCAACCAACTATCGTGTTAAGTGCGCAGACGCTTACGAGAAGTGCAAGCAGGACGAGCCGTGGTTCGGTATTGAGCAAGAGTATTTTTTTCTGACCGGCTCAGACTTGAGGCCCATGGGTTGGCCCAAAGGCGGCTACCCCAGGAGAGCAGATATTTACTACTGCGGCGTGGGTGCTGATAGGGTAACCGCCAGGGACATTATTAACGCACACGCCAGGTAGGTCGATACTTGTGGTAGTTACATAATCTGTCAATAACGTGGTGGTGGATTATTAACAGCTTCTATTTTTTTTTAGGTACCAACTTAGTCACTGAAAATTCAAACCGACTGATCTTTCTACTTTTCCAAGCTGAACAGCACCGAGCATGAGCTCGTGGTCGGCACTATAATACCTATAGGTATGATTTATCTACTTACAGATGTTGTATATTTGCTGGAATTCCATTGTATGGCACCAATGCCGAGATTGGGCCGAGCCAATGGGAGTACCAAATCGGTCCATCTGTTGGGGTGAATGCTGGTGACGACCTCTGGATTGCGCGCTTTATCTGCGAATCGCTTGCCGAGGAGTACGGAGTCGTTGTTACCTTGGATCCTAAACCGTTTAAGGGCTGGGATGGTTCTGGTGCACACACAAACTTTTCTACCAAACAGATGCGTGAGGAGAACGGTATTGAGTAAGTGTTGTAGTTTATTAAACTAATACTAAAATTTAACCTATCTTCAAACATGCGCAGCGATTTTCAATGAAGTTCAGAATACGAACGTGCTGTTTTACGTTTTTTTTTATTACACTTAATCCATAGATACGTAGGTATTTCTAACTCTCAAAGCAACAGTATAAACCCAAATTCGAACAGCTAACGCAAGGTGTCTTCAGGCTAGGTTGAGATACGATCTTCTATGGGGACACCGGCAGGATGACTTAGGTACAGATAATCAAGAGATTTACACGCGACTGGCGAAGCCATCACTGGACTGCTGTAGCTTAGGCTGTTAATAACAGTTTGTTTACTGCCTTACTGTTAAGATACGGTGTTACCAATTATTTTTAGTACCAAAGTAATTGCAGGGCAATCGAGAGCGCGATTCGCAAATTGGAACAAGTTCACGAAAAGCACATCAAGGTATACGATCCTCGTGGAGGTAAGGACAACCGGAGACGTTTGACTGGTGCACATGAAACAGAACAAATTGATGTATTCAGTGCTGGTATGTGATTACTTGTAGATACATAGATACCTTCCTACTTGTAACCTCACCAGATTCTAAGATAATTAGGTAATTTATTATGAGTAGATACTTAAGTAAGATTGAAACTTATCTGGTGGCTCGGAAAAACGAACATAGCGCACACGTATCGGACGGCGGCATGGTTGTGAACAGGCCAGGCAGATGTGATGAATGTTTCCATTTCTGGGAGGCAGGCTTCCTTACTGTGATAGGAAGTGGTCCGTAACCCAGGACGAGAGCCCTTTGCGGGCTGTGGGGGGAGATGTCACACGTCTTAGGCCCTGCGCACACCGTTGGAGGCACGGCGGAGAGCAATTGAAGACACCAATTTAATATAAACCTTAACTACCTTGACTTACGGTCAATATAAGCATAAATTCGCACGCGATGCTCGGAGCGCCCTCAAGCTACTACAAGAGCATGCGCGCGACTGCTCTAGTCGTCGCCGTGCTGCATTCCGCGCCGCCGCCGTGCTGCTCTGCGCTCCGCCGCACTACCCCGCGCCCAGCTGGTAAAGTAGTACAAAGTATCGATCAGCACTGAATATCATGCGCTCGGAGTAGCTGCGCTTCTCTCCGCTCGAGGGCTCTCAAGGGCTCTTGGCACCGCTCAGGACCCGTGGTATCCGCCCGCGCGTTTCAAGGAAATGCGCTCCGTCGCGCTTCCAGCTGTGTGCGCTGGGCCTTATTGTTTACCTAATTTATACAAATATTAAAAACTTTTTATTAGGTGTCGCAGGCCGTTTTTGCAGTATCAGAATACCGCGACTAGTCTCCGAAAACAAGAAAGGATTTTTAGAGGACCGTCGACCAGCCTCCAACTGTGACCCGTACCGGACGATAAACGCCCTGATGCGAACGTGCATACTCAATGAGTAAGCGGCGATTCTATGCCAAGCCACTTCTGCACAGTAAGCTGCGGTTCACTCGGCGCGGTCCTACACTATATTACAGTAAAAACTTTGTCACACGTCTATAAACCAATTTTCTAAAATTAAAGTTCTAGACAACACAACTCACTTTATTCATGAACTGCCAACTTAGTTTCTACTCAACCTTAGGCAATACTTTTTCTTTGCAGCGAAAAACCGACAAAATTCAACATAATTGGGCGAATTTACCAACATACAACTTGGTTTCCCACATTCCGCGAGAACTCTTCTCAACCTATTGAGACCTGTATACCTAACCATAGTTGACCAGTTCTTTTCTCCATTCTCGAATATCATAAGCCACCAATACCTACGTTACAATTTACCTTAGACTATGTGTAGTTAAAACACAAATAATAAACACGCAATTACATTTTATTTATTTATTTGATAACATCAAAAATCTCTAAAACGACAAATCAATATAATAGGTTTTCTAGGATGAATGCATGATCAACATAGTCCTGTCAAAACGATCTAATTCACAATCTCAATAGTTCAGTAAGACCAATATAATCCAATTTGCAAAACGTATTATTCGACTAGAATTAAATCGTGTTACGGTCGGTGTGTTTCATAAGAAATTATTAATAAGTTATTATTAAACCTCACCAGTTTAGTCCGTGTGTCCCAGCAGTGAACGTCCTAAGCAGATATTGCATATGCTAACTGATTTATTGCGATTGTGTTTTGCATAAATTGTGAACATAATGAACAACAAAACGGTAGTCACAATAAAATCGTATGACATAGAATTTAATCAGAGTGTCACGTAGATATTGAAGTAACCTAATAAAAACAGATCAACAAGTAACCCAAATCAGAAAAAAATACTAGGAGACAATCATGTGACATCAACATCACAAAGTTATAATATTAATAAGTTCGCCCTAACAACTCGGCTTCGGATCGGAATCGGTTCAACTCAAGCCATTCTGTATTCTTCCATTATCGCGACAAACCAGTGGCTCTTCCCCCGCCGATGAATCATACGGTGTGGGAATGATGGTGCCTTACTCGCTCACAACGAGCCGTCACCCCGTCACCACCTCAGAGGTGGGGAGCTGGTAGGCTGCGTTTTCACTTTGTGTTCTGAGCTAATGTTGGCAATGCGTTTTCAACCTTCATCAATAAGGCAGACTTTCGTTAGTGACATTTGATGTATACCATGAGAGCGAAGGTTTGTTTGCTCGCTTTACGTGCCTGCGTAAGGTTGACGACTGCGTGACGGCGATAAGGTGATGCGATGCTGATCCAGTGCCGAGATGAGGTGTACAGCGATCTTAACACATTTAACACCTATTGGTCGGTTTAGATACAATACCGACTTGTACACATAAAGATTAACATGTAATACTATTTCGTTAATTATTAAAACACCGATGGTTAGGCCTGGACTCCACCAAAGCGGAAACGAGATGTGCTGAAAACTAACATCAGAATTTCGTTATTTACACTTCTCCGTTCAGCTCTCCAAACCAACTCTCATCTCCGCTTGGCACATCTCCGCTTTGGTGAAATTCGAGCCTTAAACTGCTAAAGATTGATTTGAAAAAATGTTTAAGATAAAATCCATTCATATATTATTTTGCTTAGAAAGTGCTGTTTGCATATACAGGCCGACTAGATTCACAATACAATTCCATATTTTATGTTCCATTTTACGTATACTGTTCCTGTATAAATATATTCCATACCTTCAAACAGCATAGTGCAATGAGACACTAAGGTGTCTCGTGACAATAATAATATCTTAACAATTGAATATAAATCTATTATAAACTGGCCTTGCGAAAACTAAACACACACTGTCATGATTCGTCGAATCCAAAGTCCATAACAATACCACAAGACAATGAATGTCAGAGCTAAGCAGAACAGTCTCTCAAAATACATATCATAAGTAGGCGAAGCTATTAAAAGTCCGCACTCTCACCTCATCCCTTACTGAGAACTGTGTTTGCAGCAAAACCAAGCGAGCGTGTGTGTGTTCCTGATGCACTTGACAATCAATCCATGGTATAGACACCGAGAATTATTGAATATTTTAAAGAGTAACCGATTCTATAACAATATCGATGAAGCTAATTATACAGAGCATTAACTCTGTATATTAAAACAATTAGCACACAAAACTGACGCAAAAAAGTACATCGATACGGTGGTTACATGATAATAACATACATTCGAACTGTGAATCACTCGTCTCGCCAATTTTCTGGTGAGCCGAATCTGTTCAGCTGATGTTCCTCTACATCCTCTCTCCTAGTTTTCGAATTTATTTACATTTTCAATCAACGGATTTCATAGCGATTCGAGTTCAACTTTTAATTTTATTGTTTCATAATTATATTTAATCTTCATTTATATTCACAATTTTATTTGATTGGTAGATTCTTGTTTTTTTTGGCTCCAGCGTATTAAACACTGATCTGGTTTCTTTTTATTTTTTTATGATTTAATGGCTTAATTCTACTTTTGGGTCGCGATGCCCTTTTTCTTACTAAACTCATATTTTTTTTACCTTGTGTTGTGAAGCCACAAAGCTTCACAGTATCTCTACTATTGTGTTTAATTAAACAATCATTATTATTACTAGTAGTTATGAAATACAATCTATCCTCTATATTAATGAATTCATTCAGGATCTATAGAACCGGGGAAATAACACGTAGTTTTTATTTAAAAGTTATTAGCGTAGTTCATTAGTTGCAACTCCGTTTTATGTTCAAAGGTTATTTTATCCATCAATGCACTTGATTCCTGTCGAGTCATATGATTTAACAGTGTTATCTGCGTTATGCAACATAACAATAAATAGAAAACAATAAAGCATAAAGTGAGCCAATTAATAGCAGCATCACTACCTTATGTTAATTATAACAACTATATATAAACCGAAATAAATAGAACTGTGTCTAAATATACCTACATATGTTATGGAACATATAACTTTACTTTTCGTTAGTATTTATTTCCTCAGTGTGTTCAGATGAGCATTAATTTTGTTTTTATTAGAAATAATGCGTATATCCACACAAAAAAGAGATGACTAGTATTAAAAGTTGGTTAGCAGAATCATGTATCAAAATATTCATTATTTATTCTGGCAACGGAAACAGGACGGAACTATGTACCTTCATGATGATTTCAGTATTTTTCAAATCTATGAAAAATTAACTACCAGAACATGCATTCTGTATGATGTGAACAAAGCCGCTATAAGAGATTATCACACTAATGAAATCAGTGGCGTATGAACTACTTAATTCCTGTTCTGCCGCCCAGTGGCTTCATTCAGTTACTGTAACTGCCTGTGTCACCCCACTGCTGGGCAAAGGCCTCTCCCCACGACTTCCAAATCCTTCGATCCAGGGCCAACGTGGACCACTGGTCGTTGGATTCGTAATCAGGGTTACTGGTAACTCGAGGCCTTCGTTGCAGGACGTAATAGTAGGGTTAAAATGCAACAAATTAAGTCACCAAATGTTCTACCGAAATTCAGAGGCTTTTCAGATAATTTGATGTTTAGTTTTTATGAAAAATCTCAGAACAAATCTTTTGAAACCAATTTTAAAAATGATTAGGGCGCGGTTGTACTGATGATCAATTGAATTTGAAGTATTATTACAGTTGATGCCGTAGCAGTCCTTTGTTAATATTTTAAAGTTTAAAAAAATCTACAACTTTGGCAAAGATCACTAATCAAAAATATTTTTGTGTAATTTTTGCCTGCATGCATGACGCCGCTGAACGCTTTATGTTAAAAATTGAAAATTCAAATATTTTTGCTGAATTTTCAATTCTTAATATTAGGCTGTTCAGCGGCTTCATACAATTTTATGAGATGCACGCCTTCCTGCACTAAATCAAAATAGATTTTCATATTGTATTCCATGACTTAGGATTAAGTTTCGTACGTTTTTAGATAGCTAATAAGACAAGGATATTTGCTTAGTAATTTGTATATCAGGCGTAGTATTATTTTCTAGCAACTAACAATATTTTTTAAGAAGCAATAGTTAAAATTACACAAAAAAATATGTTTGATTAGTAATCTTTGCCAAAGTTGTAGACATTTTTGAACTTTTAATTATCAACAAAGGTCTGCTACGGCATCAACTATAATATAATATATATAATAGTTTAAATTTCAGTACAATCACGACGTGAATCATTTTTAAAATTGACTTCACATGATTCAATCTGGAGTTTTTACAAAAAACTTAAAATCGAATTAACAAAAACCTCCGAATTTCGGTAGAACATTTGGTGGCTTAATTTGTTGCATTTTAACGCTACTGTGACGTCCTGCAAAGAATACGTCGATAGGCATAGTAGTCATTCAGTCTATCAGTTTTAGGTTTTAAAAGAATAAACATCTTAATTCTTAACTAGTCTATCCGACGTGATAAAATTCACGAGCTCGCTTCACTTGCTGTCCTGATCCTAAATTATAAATTTTATGCATAAGTCAACAAAGAAACTAAATATGTATTTATCGTAATGTATGGTAATAAGTCTGCGGGCACCAAACTTGCGACGGCCGAGCGATGGCGGGGCGGTGCGACGACGATGTTTACAAAAATAGCGACGGGCAGGAAACGAGCGACAGCGAAGCATGGCGATCGAGCGATGCACGGGCGGCGGTGGAGCGACGGCGACGCGGAAGCGACGAGAACAAACTAGCTTGGTTTCCTTTCATTGGTTTCGTCGCTTGCGCGGGTACACAGTGTTCTATTGAATTATTATTTTAGTAATGGAAATTGATAATGAGAAATTTATATCTTGTATTTGATCAAAACCTGCTCTGGGACTGGGACAGTAAAAACGTACACCATAAAACAAAAAGGTTGTAATGAAGTGTTGGAAAGAAATAAAATGCCATTTTGGGAATATTGAAGGTAAGTGTATTTATACATACCTACCCATCTACAAATTGTTATTTAAAAAGTATTCTTAAAATTTTACCCTAATGTTTAGCGCGACTGCCCGCCAGCTTGTTTCGTGCCCGCGCGAGACGTCGCTGCCTGATAGCACCGCGTCGCGTCGCCGTCCATCGCAAGTTTCGTGCCCACAGACTAAGAAAATATCTATCTGACGCGATAAAATACCGAGCTCGCTTCGCTCGGTCACGCATGTTATGGTTATTTTTGTAAAATCGACATTTAATCACTTCCACGCGGATAATTAAAATACGCCACTGATTATATTGAATGGTTGCTGAGATAGAGTCCCGAGTAATATTTCACAGAGACAATTTTTTTTTTGGAACATCAATGATAGTTGTATGAAAGACATTAAAGCATAATATTTGTGTGGTTTTACCGCGGAGATATTTCATATTCCGATTAAGACAAGTGTTATGAAGTACGGTAATATTAGCTGCTCAAACCAATAAAAAGAACACACGTTTCGTGTTAAATATTATTATGATAACGAGTTAATACATTAAACGAGTTGAAGTGCTGCCGCTATGCATATTGTGAACAGCCTGTACATATCAAATAACTTTTATATTAGAATATATGGTCGTGATGATCACATACGCTGATATACTATTTAGTGGATGCTGTGCATCTTTATGAAGTTATTTTCTGATTGTATTGCCTGCTTCACCTGAAGGCCAGTTGTCGTCTAATTTCGCGTCAAAAGTTAAATATATAATTAATTCTGAACATTTTTATATATGAGAATTAGCCTTCTGGCTTATTTATTTACAAGAGATAGAATATATATATAAATTTTGTTTTTGATAAAAATAAACATATCGCCCTGCGTCACTTAGACAAACAGACATTCCAAGATACGCATCAAATGCGTAACATCCCTAATTTCGTATCAAACACAAAATTTTTAACACTCAAATACATATAAAATTATTTAGAACGAACTGTTTAGAGTGTTATCACTAATTAAATCCTATCTTCAACACGTGCTGTTCATAAGGATTTTAACATGCAATATAATGTTTTAATGACATATACAAGAAGAACTACGACTGATGTTTATAATACAATAGTTGCTCTAGTAACAGGCATAATCTCTAATAAATATTTATAGTGTTTATATTACCTATATAATTAATGATTCTACCAAGTTCGAATTATATATTACAATACAGATCTTATTTTTACAAAGCAAAAACAAAAGGAGTTTGAATGTTTTATTCTGGCTTGCCACTTATATTTCCGAAACGTGACCCTGCTATTGATGAAGCAGTTGTGACAGTAGGCAGGCTAAAAAATTCAAACCCCTTCTATCAATATATGTTTATCCTTAACAGCATAATACCTCAACTATCTAATCGTAGTCTAATTATTATAGGAAAATAGCTTAGACTTAAGAAATCTAAAAGGGGATTTGGAGTCACAAACAATAGTGTTCATGAATTTTACAATGTTTCCGAAAACGAGACGATTTAAGCTCGACATAATTTTGATAGATGGGGATAAAATTTCGCTTATATTTAAAGGCTACCATAATTTACTTATCGTACTAACACAGTGATAATTTACAAAGATGAATTTAATATTTTTTTTGGCTTGTTAAAAGTCCATGCGTGTAGGGGTTAACTGTTGACTACACTTCACTAAAGAGTACGAGTGTGGTCGACAGCTGTGATCATGATGGCGGCTCGCGTGCAGCACATCACTATCAGGTCACACGCTCTAATCACGCAGTCGTGCATCGAGTACCTCGAAGATGACCACCAGCTAGTTGTCCGGAGTTGGCGGCCGGCTGACCGAGTCGCGCGCGGCGTAACGCGCGCAGTTATCGATGACAGTGCGCGCCAGCTTCTTGATGGGCTCGTACGGGTTCGGGTGGATGATCAGGTCGTGCAGCAGACGCAGGCCTCCCTCGGCCTCCACCAATGTGCAGTACTTGTCCGCTGGAATTAACAATTTGTTTATTTAAACTTTATGTGCTAAAGTGGAAACAATTCCCATTATTACTTTGAACTGTTGGTTTGTAACAGTGTTTCATTGTTTTGTTGATATCAATTTCAAAATAATTGTAGGACTATGGTTATAATGAGCAACTTATCACAAATGCTACGTTTGCCAGCAGGATTACCTACTGATCTGAGACTATCACTTGTAGAGCTTATTGTCGCGCAGTAGTATTAAAAGTATCTGTCTGTATAAAACCGGTGAACAATATTTGAAGAACTAAAATACTCACGGTAGACAGTAGTCAAGTTGGCCAGAGCCCACACGGCCCAGTGCTGGCACTGCGGTGTGTGATGAGCATTCAGCAAGCTAAGTATTGGCTCGAAGGAGCGATAGTTAATGTTGCGCTCGGCGCGGATGTCCCAGCGCTCAACGGCAGCAGACACGCGCTGGAGAACCACATCGCGGGCTGGCTCAGCCACGGTCCAGGCGTCTGGGCCATCAGAGGCCATATGGGCGAGCACCCCAGCAGCATTATAGCTCACCTGTGGGTCAATACTTGGGTTAAGTTCGTACCTTGGATCCTAGATTACTTCTTATTTATTCGCTTTTATTGTAGAATGTAATTTTTTTATTTAAACTCCCGTTGTATTTCATTGATTGAATCAAAATTTTATTATTTCGTTTTTTGATTACACAATGATCAAGATCATATATTGAGAATAAGTAATTTTAAAAACCCGTTGGTAGCAATTATAACTGAGATTTGTTAAAAAGACCGACAATTGGACATGGCGTACAGCCATTGACACATTGTACAGCCTCGTTGTAGTTTAAATGAAATATTCGATAACATTTTATTTTTTTATTTATAATAAACTTATTTAAAGCCATCATCTGCCTAGCCTTTTCCTAAACTATCTTGGGGTCGGCTTCCAGTCTAATCGGATGAGCTGAGTAACAGTATTTTACATGAAGCGACTGCCTATCTGATATCCACAACCCAGTAACTGGGTAATACGATACCCCTTGGCAGGGACCGGCCGGATACTCGTTGAAAGGGTTTTCGAAGGAGTCTTTTTAAGCGCTTCAAATAAAAACCCTATGATACATGTTACACCTTCGAACGGGTGTAGTTAACCCGTTACGAACGGGTTACCCTTTCAACACCCTGTAACACTGTAACACAATATGCACTGCTTACAATCGATATTAGTTTGAAAATTGCATAACCACGACCGCACGCATCGTACCGCGCCCGGCGGTCCGCCAATCTTGCGTGTACCGAATTGCCGAGCGACTTGTAAACATGCAAAAATAACTATTGTCTGTATGATCATATAGTTAAAATTTTTAACATAATAAAAATAGTAAGGCAATAAGGCGCCGCATGGGAGCAAGTATTCCCCCACCTACATGCAGCTCAAGTTTATAAGGTAATCCAGGGTAATCCAAAAAAAGTTTTTCGGGAAGGTAACCTCTTCAAAGGCTTAACTCATTGAAGGGTTTAACCCGTTCACGTGGTTACCTTAATAAAGGTGTTAACCATTTCGCTGGGTTTCGAGGGTGTAACTCAAACAAAAGGTAACATTGCGATATGAGTTACCCCATGTACGGGTTACCCTGTCCAAAGGCTTAACTCTTAAGCGGGGTTGTCCGGTCCCTGCCCTTTGGTTAGACTGGATGTCAGACTTTTGGCTTCTGACTACTCGTAACGACTGTCAAAGATCTACAAACGACAGCCGGGACCAACGGCTTAACGTGCTTTCCGAGGCACGGAGGAAACTCGGTATGTAATTATGGTCACCCATCCACGGACCAACCTCGGCAAGCACGGCTTAACCTTAAAGATTGACTCGTGCGGCTGTTATTATTTAGCCGATTAGCTTTAAATTAGTAAAAATTGAAAATAAGAGTGACTGTGTCGATCGCTTGCCCCTCACACATCCTTGTTTTCAGAAACGCTATGGCATAATCATATGCTTCTTATTAAATTAATAACTTGAGACGTTTGGGGGTCAAAACGCTCGGGTCATGGGGCCCATGCGCGCATCTGCTTTTTAAGGAAATTTGTCGTCGACTGGTTGACACTTCGCGAGATCAGAGGATTGGCTTTTTCTTTGGGCAAAGAATTAGCACTGCCATTCTCGCAATGCTGCCAGCCTTCTGGGCACGTTTCAGAGTGACAGCGATGTGGAGTAGTATTATTATTTTGTCGCCTACGCGTCGTGTTTTTTTTAAGTTAGTTTTTATTTAGATAGTTTATGTATTGGTTCTTATTATTATTTTACGTGTGTTCAATTAATAACTTATATCTTTAAACATACCTTAAATTATAAATAATAAAAAAAAACATACAATACAAATTATGAAAATGGTATCTGCTTGAATATACGACAAAATGTGTCTTAAACATGAGAAGAAATAAAAAAAAAACTAAAATAAAATTAATCCAATCGTCGTAGCGTCGGCCGTCCGCTTTGTTTTGTGCTTGTGTTAAGCTGTCTACTTAGCGGGCCCTCGACGCTACGAGGTGTTGCGCCGCTTCTCGCTAAACGTGCAGCTCAAGGCGTTGTCCATGGTGACAAGTGACATGATTTTAAATTTCGAATCGACCAGACATGTGAAGTGGTTTATACACCTTCATCAACTAGAAAAGAGGTGATGAGCTTCAAACGGCTAAGCATTACATCACTATAGTTAAAAACACTCTGGATTAAAACAACTTTCAAACGAAACCAATTTTATCAAAATCTTTTCTTCCGTTTAGGAGCTACGATGCTACAGACACACAGATATACACGTCAAACTTATAACCCCCCTCTTTTTTGTCGGGGGTTAAAATAGAAACTTGTGATCGTCTTATCGACAAAGTGTTACAACAATATAGCAAGAACACAGAAACAAAGTGGGTTTGATTGAATTTACACAATATTGCTTTTCAAGTTTGAACCTAATTTAAGACATGAAACTTACATTTGAATCAAGTTAATTACTCATTTAATTCTAAAAGTAATGTCATAAATCTATTTATGTTATGTCACTTACGCTAAGATGTTAGTTAAAAAAAAATATTTTTTGCGCAAGCTGAATTTTAAAATATTAGGTAGTTATATTTCAACTCATACTATATTTCTATGAGTGGACATGCAACTGAATATTATATTTATATTTGAATAACTAAAATAATAATAACCCTTGTGAATAACGTGGTGAAGATCGAGAGTGTGTCGACTAGGGTGGCGTGCCTTATACTCAGAATATCCTCAAGATATTCGCTGAAGGTCATTCAGGTCTACGCCCCGAGCTCGGCACACCCCGACGACGAAGTGGAGACCATGTATGAGGATATCTCTAAAGCCATGCATGGTTTCAAAACTCACTTCACCGTTGTCATAGGGGACTTCAACGCGAAAATGGGCAAACGAGACGGTGATGAGCTGCAGGTGGGGCAATTTGGGGTTGGACGCCGGAACCACCGGGGACACCAACTGGCTAGTTTTATGGAGAAGGAGGGCCTCTATATGATGAACTCCTTCTTCAGAAAGCAAGAGCACAGGAAGTGGACCTGGCAGAGCCCCGACGGTGCAACAAAAAATGAGATTGACTTCATCATGTCAACCAAGAAGCAAATGTTCAATGATGTCTCTGTGATCAATTCAGTGAAAACCGAGAGCGATCACCGCATGACAAGAGGCACATTGAACATCAATATTAAGCTTGAAAGGTCTCGACTGATGAAGTCTACGCTCCGACCAGCACAGATCCAGATCCAAAACCCCGAAAGCTTTTAGCTTGAACTCCAGAATCGTTTCGAGTGTCTAGGAAGCTCAGTGGACGAATGCAACGATGGATTCGTGGAAACTGTCCATACGACGGGGTCTAAGTTCTTCAAGACGCGTCGTGCACAGAAGAACAAAAAACTCCGATCATACTCTCAAGCTCATGAAGGAATGGCGTGAGATTGTAACAAACTTGCTTATTTCTTGTGATGAAAAATAAATGAGCTAATTTGTACATTAAATAAGTTAAAAGGGGATAATGAATTTATTAGAAATATACAAATTATTTTCAAAAACCTGCTTAGGGACCGTTCAAGTATTACGTAACCACTATAGGGGGTGGGGGGATCTAGATCGTGATTACGTCAGCAAATAATTATTTACTTTTTTACACATATGGCAACCCATAAATTGTCTGTGCTTGAAAACGAAATGCAGTTTCGAGGATTCCTACAAAAATTGTGAGTAGGGGAATTACCGCGCGCTATTCACTTGTCTGGCACTTATAACTGCGCTCATGATTCAATCAATTGTACCAATGTTTACGTAAGCATGCGGGGGAGGGGTAAGAGCTTGCTTACTTTTGCTGACGAGGGGGAGGGGTGGGTTATTAATTGCAAAAAAACTGCTTACGTAATACTTGAACGGCCCCTTATCATATATTATTAAGGTCTCTATATGTCACTCTAAAGATGATGAAGATCAGCTTTAGTAGTGGTCCCAGGAGTCTGTAGTAGGATCTCCTGGGCAGTGATGTAGATCAGCTTCTCTTGACTCTCTCTTGACTGACTCTGACTCCTCTTGATTGACTCTTCAGGAGTGACTGACCTCTTGACTCTTCATGATTGGTGGGCGACAGGTAAGAGTACCTGCGCGGGCTTCACCTCATCCGGCGGCGAGAAGAGACTCTCGGAGCGCGACGGAAGGGTTTCACCCAAAAGCTCCCCCAGTGCATATCGTGCTTCAAGTGGGGTTGATTTAGGGTAGCTCCACCCCGAACACTACATTACTGCGTAGAAATGGACTCCCCAGGACTGTCCTCTTGACTCTCTAGGACTGTCCCCTAGATTCTCTAGCTTGACTCTCTAGGACTGTCCCCTTGACTCTGTAGGACTGTCTTTTTTACTCTCCAGGACTATCCCCTTGACTCTCTAGCTTGACTCTTGATTTTTTCATGGATTCAAATTTTTTGCGCTCGTCAAAACGCAACCAGCCAGTATTCAAAACAGCCAGTAACAATAGGTCAACAACCTTGCGCATAATATTTTTATAAATATAACTTAGAATATCTTTACACAGCAAATATTCGTAATTATTAATCTAATACAACAATAGAACTCACGTATTGATGATATTCATTTATGTAATATATATTCTAAATGAAACCTTCATAGAGAATTTGGCTGATAACAATTAAAATTAAAAGTAAATGACAGCTGACAGGTTTGATGTAAAAAATGTCACAACAAAGAAAATATTTATAAAAATTGAAACGATTGGTAAAATGCTAATGTAAAACCAATTAAAGTATGAATATGGATGATAAGTGTGAGTATAAAGTGTCTGTAGTAAACCAATACTATAAGATGATCCTGCAGTCTTCAGACGAGGCGTGGAAATACCGGCAGCTCAATAGACGGATCTCGGATGGAATTACGGCCGAACTTCTGAAGGCGGGTGGAAAACCGGTACTTAAGGCCCTTCAGAAGCTGTTTGATTCCTTCATACTCGAGGGGAAAACGCCACAGGCATGGTGCAGGGGTGTGGTGGTACTCTTCTTCAAAAAGGGCGGCAACGCCCGGTTGAAGAACTATAGGCCCATCTCACTTCTGAGTCATATCTACAAGTTGTTTTCAAGAGTCATCACGAATCGTCTCGCGCGCAGGTTTGACGATTTTCAGCCTCCCGAACAAGCCGGATTCCGAAAAGGTTTTAGCACCGTAGACCACAAACATACGCTGTTATACAGAAGTATAACTTGTCGCACTGAAGAGTACAACCTGCCTCTCTGTTTAGCGTTTGTGGACTACGAGAAAGCCTTCGATTCGATCGAGACTTGGGCTGTACTGCAGTCTCTCCAACGGTGCCAAATTGATTATCGGTACATCGAGGTGTTGAAGTCTTTGTACAAAAACGCCACCATGTCAGTCCGACGTCAGGACCAGACCTCGGAACCTATCCTTCTGCAGCGAGGTGTGAGACAGGGAGACGTCATATCTCCGAAACTGTTCACCGCTGCACTGGAAGATGTCTTCAAGGTTCTGGACTGGAGAGGCCTAGGCATCAACGTCAATGGCGAGTACATCTCTCACCTTGCGATTTGCCGACGATATAGTGGTCATGGCTGAGACCATGGAGGACCTCAGTACAATGCTCGATGACCTCAGTAGAGCTTCCGAAAGAATGGGTCTTAAAATGAACATGGACAAAACCAAGGTCATGTTGAATGCCCATGTAATACCCACTCCTATCAAGATCGGAGACTCTACTATCGAAGTTGTAGACGATTATGTCTACCTAGGACGCACGGTCCAGTTGGGTAGGTCTAACTTCGAGAAAGAGGTCAATCGTCGAATCCGACTCGGCTGGGCAGCGTTCGGGAAGCTGCGTGGTATCTTCTCGTCCAACTTACCGCAGTTTCTCAAGGCGAAAGTCTATGACCAGTGTGTGTTGTCAGTGATTACATACGGGACCGAAACGTGGTCGCTCACAATGAGCTTCATCAGAAGGCTTAAGGTCACCCAAAGGGCAATGGAGAGGGCTATGCTCGGAGTTTCCTTGCGTGATCGAATCAGAAATAAGGACATCCGCAAGAGAACCAAGGTTACCGTCGTAGACCGAAGAATTGCCAAACTTAAGTGGCAATGCGCAGAGCACATTACTCGCAGAACGGATGGCCGATGGGGCCGAAAAGTTCTGGAATGGCGACCGCGAACCGGAAGATGATGCGTTGGAAGGCATCCTACTAGGTGGACCGATGACCTGGTGAAGGTTGCGGAGATCCGCTGGATGCGAGGCGCACGGGACCGGTCAATGTGGCGTCACTTGGGGGAAGCCTATGTCCAGCAGTGGACGTCTTTCGGCTGAAATGATGATGATGATTTAAAACTAAAAAAAAATACATAAGTTTTACAAGTCTCAATTAATATACTAATTACAATCGAGCTAATAATTGCTATTAGGTTATCAGTAATTTACGAAATTATGAAACGGCCTATAAAAATCCGT
This sequence comes from Cerastis rubricosa, assembly GCA_949152445.1. Taxonomy (NCBI): domain Eukaryota; kingdom Metazoa; phylum Arthropoda; class Insecta; order Lepidoptera; family Noctuidae; genus Cerastis; species Cerastis rubricosa. The sequence goes on along the minus strand of OX424523.1, from coordinate 14,808,511 downwards.
ACATAATTGTTGTATGATCTAATGTAGATTTTTCACCGAGTATCTCAGCGACCATGTCAAGCTTTAGATTTTTACTCACACGGTTTTTTGTTTGTTAATCCTTACTGTCGAAACTTCAAATTGTTCGGCGGAAGCTGTAGAACACGTCTATTCCCTGAACGCGGCTCTGAACAGAGTTTTTACAGTCCGCAGAGTGAAACATAAGGCGAAAGACCGACTGAAAGCAGAAGGTCGTAAGTGACGAAACGTACAAACACGGCGTTACGGGCTGTAATGTTAACATCCTGTGAAAAGAAAATATGTATAAAGTCAAGATCCTGACCTCAATGCCATCACTGCACGAGTCGAGAAGCTCGAAGAACACTGATAGGAACAGTTTGTTCATCAGCTGCGGGCGCAGCACTGCAACCTCGGCGACGTTGCCAAGGAGGCCCATCATGTTGCGCAGCAACTCTTCCTTGTCAGGGAATACCTGAAAAAATAGTTGGATTCGATGAGTCCACCTTGTGATATTTGACAAGTCTGCCTTGTGATGTTGTATGTTCGATTTAACATACTAAAGAGAAATAGACAAAACACAGGCTATGGAAAAGTATATTACCACCACATCTATAAGATACATATTTTTTAGGTTCAAAATGATCCAAATATAATCATGCCATAAGGTTTTGGCCCGGTAGGAAAAAGATTTTAAAAGTTATTTTGGCACTTTGAAATTCACTTTAGATTCAGCCACTTCTGGAGCAGCTGACACGCAGATCCCTGCTGGGCTATTCCTGTTACTGCTGTTATTTAATGATTTTCTATCGGTATAAAATAATTTGGTCCGATTAAGTCCCGTACTACTACCTTGAGACAAGCCAAAAAGTATTCCATGCCGCGGTTCTCCAGGAAGCGCTGGCAGTTCTGCGGAGTCTCATCAGTGACGTTCCACATAGTAGACCAGGCCACCTCCAGCACGTCATCGCAGATGCGGCGCTCCAGCCGGTCAGAGATCAAGTTCAGCATTTTCTGAAACAATCAAACATCTACTGTTATACGACTTGTATGCATACGTCAACGTCGGAACAGTGTTTATCCGTAAGTGCATATTTGTGTCATGTTTTTACTGGACGAAGGTTTTTAACTTTTAAATCAAAATCAAAAGTCATTTATTCAAATTAGGCTGATAATCAGCACTTTATGAACGTCAAAGTTACTTGTAACTTTGACGTTCATAAAGGACTGTCTCTTGAGACAGTCCTGCAAAACGCCCGCTCTTCGCCACTTCCTAGTGTTTAGCTGGGAAGAAGAAGTGGCGGAACACACTCCCCAAAAGTAGTTTTAGTATTGTAGCCCTGTCAAATTAGACATAAAATAGTGATCAAATAACAAAAACTAGGATCAAGCTGAATTTTGATAGAGACCTTGGGTACACCAGTAGAAATAAATTGCCAAAAGTCCCCATCGACCCCATGTGTGCTAAAAAAGTTATTCAAGGCCACAGGTCAAAATTTACGGTTTTTTGGATTATTCTCGAAAACAGTAAGTTTTATCAAAACAAAATTGTAGATCATAAAATTATCTTACGAAAGGTTTAACAAATTTCGATGCCTGAATAAAGTGAAAACGAGATATGAGATCGAAACAACAAGTTTCATTTCGTACCCACAGAGGACTGTGAGACAGAATTTTGATATATTTTGATAGATGGACGCTTGTTGTACTATTCTTCGGTCTACGACGGTAACCTTGGTTGTCTTGCGGATGTCCTCATTTCTGATTCGATCACGCAAGGAAACTCCGAGCATAGCCCTCTCCATTGCCCTTTGGGTGACCTTAAGCCTTCTGATGAAGCCCATTGTGAGCGACCACGTTTCGGTCCCGTATGTAATCACTGACAACACACACTGGTCATAGACTTTCGCCTTGAGACACTGCGGTAAGTTGGACGAGAAGATACCACGCAGCTTCCCGAACGCTGCCCAGCCGAGTCGAATTCGACGATTGACCTCTTTCTCGAAGTTAGACCTACCCAACTGGACCGTTTGTCCCAGGTAGACATAATCGTTTACAACTTCGATAGTAGAGTCTCCGATCTTGATAGGAGTGGGTGTTACATGGGCATTCAACATGACCTTGGTTTTGTCCATGTTCATTTTAAGACCCACTCTTTCGGAAGCTCTACTGAGGTCACCGAGCATTGTACTGAGGTCCTCCATGGTCTCAGCCATGACCACTATAACGTCGGCAAATCGAATGTGAGAGATGTACTCGCCATTGATGTTGATGCCCTCGCCAGTCCAGAACCTTGAAGACATCTTCCAGTGCAGCGGTGAACAGTTTCGGGAGATATGACGTCTCCCTGTCTCACACCTCGCTGCTGAAGGATAGGTTCCGAGGTCTGGTCCTGAAGTCGGACTGACATGGTGGCGTTTTTGTACAAAGACTTCAACACCTCGATGTACCGATAATCAATTTGGCACCGTTGGAGAGACTGCAGTACAGCTCAAGTCTCGATCGAATCGAAGGCTTTCTCTTAGTCCACAAACGCTAAACAGAGAGGCAGGTTGTACTCTTCGGTGCGACAAGTTATACTTCTGTATAACAGCGTATGTTTGTGGTCTACGGTGCTAAAACCTTTTCAGAATCCGGCTTGTTCGGGAGGCTGAAAATCGTCAAACCTGCGCGCGAGACGATTCGTGATGACTCTTGAAAACAACTTGTAGATATGGCTCAGAAGTGAGATGGGCCTATAGTTCTTCAACCGGGCGTTGCCGCCCTTTTTGAAGAAGAGTACCACCACACCCCTGCACCATGCCTGTGGCGTTTTCCCCTCGAGTACGACGGAATCAAACAGCTTCTGAAGAGCCTTAAGTACCGGTTTTCCACCCGCCTTCAGAATTTCTGCCGTAATTCCATCATCACCCGGCCTTGTTGTTTTTAAGCTGTTTCAGAGCCATCCTAATCTCGTACAGGCTGATGTCCGGGATGTTTTCGGTGTAGTGTCGGGTCAGTCTAGCTCTTGGGTCATTCGCTAGATTTACAACGGGTTTCCTGGTTGACGTGTACAACTGCCCAAAGAATCTCTCGATCTCCCTCAGTAGCTCCGGTTTGGCGGATACGATTCTGCCATCGTTGGTGTTCAGTTTCATGAGCTGGCTCTGCCCAAAAGCCAGATCTCTTGCAAATACCTTTGAGCCTTTATTCCGCTCAATGGCGTCTTTAATACGCTCGGTATTAAAGCGGCGGATGTCGCTCTTCAAGGAGTACGACGCGTCTTGAAGAACTTAGACCCTGTCGTATGGACAGTTTCCACGAATCCATCGTTGCATTAGTCCACTGAGCTTCCTAGGCACTCGAAAGGATTCTGGAGTTCGCTGAAAGCTCTCGGGGTTTTGGATCTGGATCTGTGCCGGTCGGAGAGTAGACTTCATCAGTCGAGACCTTACAAGCTTAATATTGATGTTCAATGTGCCTCTTACCATGCGGTGATCGCTCCCAGTTTTCACCGAATTGATCACAAAGACATCATTGAACATTTGCTTCTAGGTTGACATGATGAAGTCAATCTCATTTTATCACTTTCAAAATGGACGTATGAAATTTAAATTCATATTTGGAACCTTATTTCTTAAATCAGCATGCCGTTGCATTGCAATGAAATATTGACTCACAAGTCGCCAAAGACTTTTATCCAGGTAAGTTTGTGAGTGTGACTCGTAAATAAATAATATTGTCTTGACTAGGTACCTACTCAACTGGCCCCCTAAGCATTGCAGACAATGTGTTAATAAATTCACGTTATCCGCTGCGACAAACGGATGCGTCGTATGTGCATACTGATATATTGAATAAGTGTCCTGAAACTCGTACGATAGTCTTCGAGTACCCCTCGCGCCGACAAAAACAAGCGATGATCGTTTTCTATTAATCAATACATCCTGGATCTTGAAAACGAGCCTCGTGCTAGGTTTTTGAGGACTTCAGACTCACTCTCAACAGCTACTGACTGAGTGAACCGTTCACGTTAATTTCTGATTAATTATGTGTTCAGATCACAAGTTTCACTTTACAGTGCCGGATGCCGAATGAAAGACAAAAATGAATAGATAGTGATGCATCTGATTTCAACCTTAGTAACGTAAGTCAAGACCGATATCGAGAATCGATAAATGATTTTTATGGATTGCTAAATGTCTACTCATTTAATTAATTAATCCTGTTATACGCATGGAACTGCCAAAATAAACGCCATAGATATCATACCGCCATTGGTATTATACATTAAATAAAAAACATAATTATTCTAGAAAAGGTAAAGAACAAAAAAAAATAACACAATAAACTCACATAACATTAAGAAGTTTTCAAGTCCTTTAATATCTATGGCTATAAGTAACAAAAACAGATGAAAGTCTTTGAAAAACTGTTGATAAACGGTTGTATTGTTCGTAAAAATTACAAAGTCGGGAAGGTTTTTTCCACGGTAACAAAATCGAGGGGTAAAAGTTTATTTTCAAGGTGTAATTAAAAGAAAGGCGAATTTACGTTAGAAGTATGAAACTCTAAATAAGCCTCGGGCTTTTTTGCCACACTTGGCACAACATCCAAGCACAAGCGCTTGGCACAAGGCGTTTGAGACAAATGTTTTGCTCACGTACATTTCCTTAAGAAAGCTCAGTACTCATTTTAGTCACATGTTTTTTTTTTTTAATTTGAATGTCCCTTTGATGAGTTATTGCTGCGCCTAATCGCACGCATTTTCTCCTCGGAGATAATTTTTGTAAGAGCATGTCCCTTTCTTAATCGCATTTGCCCAAAGATTAGTTCATCATTATGAAATTTATTGATCTTATTTATTGTAGCATTCATTGAATGCAGGGGCTTGAGTCTAGATTTGATCCCGGTTTATAGTATACTTTATGGGGCTTAAAACATAACTGGCGTAATGTGGACCTCTGTCCAACTCATTGTGGAAACTAATATGATGTTATGTTAGTTATTATATAAGAATCTAATCTGTCTTCTGCAAATCTGTTATCCACTGCGTCGCTCAGCCTAATATTCTCGTCCCTTTGTAATTCGATACCGTTATGGCGGTCTGAGAAAGATAAAGCTCGTTAAGGCATACCATCATCATCATCATTTCAGCCCGGAAGACATCCACTGCTGGACATAGGCCTCCCCCAAGAAGGGAGGGTTTTGCCATAATCGCCACGCTTGGCAGGCGGGTTGGCGATCGCAGTACGGTTGTTACAAAAGCACAGAGAACGCTGCTGCCCATTCTCTGGTAAGTCCCTTAGTCGCCTCTTACGATACCCACGGGAAGATATGGGATGGTGCTATTCTTTACGTCCGACACCATACAGAGTAAGGCATACAGCTGTAATAAAACAAATGCATCCAGCTGTAGATAAATGATCTGCTCTGACACGCCCTCGAACGTAATTGTCACGGCGCGGCGAACAGTTTTAAGTCATTAGTACAAATTGAAAATGGCGCAAGTTATGAGCTAGTTGTTACATATAAACAAAGTGATAAAAAAAATACTGTAGTTGTTAAGGGCCTCCCCCCTTTAGTAACCTAATTTACATAAACTCTGTCTTAAAGTACCTAATAAATGGTTCCTTCCTCGAACCCCAAAACCCAATGACAACCAAAACCAAAACAAATGCCTATTAAAAATCCACCACCAACATCTAATCCTTGCACCGCCTAGTAAGCATCAAGTGGCTCAGCTGACACTCGCGAGTATAAGTGCATAAACCATTACTTTAGCAAACTGCAAAACATCTATCTCAATCCAATTCAAATCTAAACGACTCATGTATGCATATAACAGTATTTATTGGTGCCCGGACGTGCTCCATCGATTCGGTAGTATACATACACATAATGTGTGTATGAAGTATATAAATGCATGTCGAGATTCGAAATGTTGCCGCGCGCAGTTTGTGGGTGGGTCAGGTTTGTACAGGGTTCGCCATCCGCGGAGGGTGACAAGGGGCGCGGGGCGATGAAATGCATAAATCAATAACACCGGCGCAACTCCCTAGGTAACCTGCCACTTCCGACAACCTACGAGTATATACCCATGTGACCTGGATTGATCGGGACCTAGTGTGACCTGGATTGATTGGGACCTAGTGTGATTATAGGCCAAGATACATTTTATCTAAATTACCAATGTGGACATACAGCATTGCTGTTAGAATTGTTTAGGCTAGTGCTAAACGAGTATGTGAACACCATTTTGTGGTCGGATATTACCTTTCCGCCTTTCTCTATAATGAGTCATAATTAAATATGCTCATTATGAATGCATACAAAAAGATTAGAATTTGCAAGGGCGTGCATCGCAAAGTTTTGCGCATAGCAAAGTTAGTTTTTTAGTCGATGTTTAAATTTATAATCTAATGTTAGTTGTTAGAGCAAGTTGTAAGCTATTGAAAAAAAATCGGATTCATTCATCATTTGTGCAGCTTGTTAACTTTACCCGAAGGGCTAAATCTTTCTGTATGAACACAATCGATGAGAAAACTACAAGACACATGTCTTGTATTAAAGAGTTGAACTGATAACTGGTCGCGTAAAAGAGCGGCAGTAGAGTCGCTTCCTGCAATTGAGAGTAACAACTGTGGTAAGTAATGCACCACTCACACTGCAGATACTTCAATAGAAATAGGTCACGATGACTGACATCAGACCGCACGCAATATATCATTCGCAATTTGGTATCTTACCAAAATTAAATTGGGTAATCAAGGGGTAATTTAAAAGACTTAAAACCTCGTTATGAAGAGAGAGAGAGAGAGAGAAATATATATCAGCAGAAAGTATATTTAGGACTGCATTCAGACATTTTCTTTTTGTCAGTCGAGGTCACGTATTTTTATGCCAAATCAAATAATTATTTATTTCGAAATATTACTGGCAAAAAAATGGTGATTCAGATACATTCGTCATTCAAATAATTTCTTCATCAAATAAAAATCACTTCTTCTTCTCTCTAATATCTTTATTTGTTAGGTGCAAGTACCCCATTCTCCCACACGGAGAGGTTTTGCTGATTGTATGCTTCCGCTGTTCAAGGCGCAACTTAGTTTAATTTGCATCAAATAAGAGAGCGCGGGAGTAGTGGCGTATCAACTAACGTTCGAATATTAAAAAAAAAATACACTCAAAGTCAAAGCATTTATTTCAATTAGACCATTACAGGCACTTTTGGAGCAGCGGTGGCCCAGTGGTGGTAGCACCGACTTACGAATAGTAAGTCGTAGGTTCGAACCTAGGCAGGCGCATTACTTTGTGTAATTTATTTCAACACCGCTGCTCTCAAAACGGTGAAGGAAAACATCGTGAGGAAACCGGCATGTCCTAGAATTAAAAATTCAAAGACATGTGACATCTACCAACCCGCACTGGGCCCGCGTGGTGGATTACAGCCCACTCCCTCTCATAGAGAGGAGGCCTGTGTCCCAGCAGTGGGAAAATTATAGGATGATGATGAGGCACTTTTGAAAGTCAAAAAAACTAAAAAATAACGCGAAGCTACAGTCCCAGTCCAGTACAGTACAGCCCAGTCCAGTACAGTCGTGGGTGTCGTAAGAGGCGACTAAGAGATTAGCCAGAGAATGGGCAGCAGCGTTCTCTGTGCTTTTGTAACAACCGTAATGCGATCGCTAACCCGCCTGCCAAGCGTGGCGATTATGGCAAAACCCCCAAAATTTCAATAGGCCGACACTTGGGGAAGGCCTATGTCCAGCATTGGACGTCTTTTGGCCTGAAATTATGATGATGATGACAGTCCCAGTACAGTTACTATCATGTAGAACATGATGGAAATCCATTCAGACCAAACTAGTAGCAGGTTTTGAGTTATTTCAATAACCAATGGTAAAATAAAACTGTTTAACAATAAATATACCAAAGTTGCTAGAAAATTGATTTTTACGAGATAATATTTAATCATTTGAACATTACTTTACATGTAGTGCATCACAGTTAGTATCGCGCGGCCAATCGTTTTTAGAATCTTTTTTTTACGTTTTTTTTTTCGCAATTTTTGTGCGGTATCATAGCCGTAAAAGAAAAATAAATAACGATGGTACTTACACCAATGGCGCCTTGGTTGCCGAGGAAAGTCTTCTGCTTGCCATCAACCTGACAAGCAAGCGAGTTCAGCAAGTAGATGGCGATGCGCTGCACGAATCCCTCTTGGTTAACATCAGCCACCCCGTTTAAAAGAATGCTAACCACTCGCTCATACTCGAACAGCTGGGGAAAAAAATTATGGTCAGCAAGTTGACGTAAATAAACCAAAAAATGTTTCCTTAAGTCTAAGTGCAGCTCTTATTACTTTTGTATTTAATTCAATGCACATTAATAATGCTGTCACGGGATAGAAGCAGAGGTGAATGATTACGAAGTAATAAAAAACAAAATATTGTTTTCAATGTTAAATTAATATGATCGAAATCCTTGATAAATAACGTTATCAGTGTAGGTGTAAGTACCTAGTCTACTTTATAAACACATAGATGTATGCAAAAGTTTTCTTTGAATAACCAAAGACTGGGAAAATTTTTAGACTATGTCTTAATGTCGTTTCAGTTAGGTAAAAGTCTATGTCGTGACATCAATCATCATCAGCATCGGCCCTCGGTCAATCTGAGCGCAATAAAATAGTTCGAAATACAGTTATTCCTTCGACATTTCAGATGAACTTTAACTGAGATGAAAACATCCGCTATAGCGATAAATCAATGCTGGTGGGGTGTTGTACGTAGTGGGTGGTTAGTTACACCCGCCGGTGCAACAGTGTGGGAGGGGCCTGAGCAGGGAGTGCGGCGGGTTTAGCCTCGGAGAGCTCGCAGAGCCCGGGAGTTCTGCGAAAATGGTTCGATGAAAATACATAACGTGAAAATTGCATGTTCGTATATGCAAAACGCTGCAACGTTCATAGTTTGCCTGCAATTTCAGTTTTTAGTAAATTCTGCACATTAAAGGTCTGTAGACCGAGAAAGGAGAATACCCATTTTCCTACTGACCGCCACCGTTGCGCATCAAAATATTTTGTATGATAGCATTAATTGGGTATAAAAGAGGGGTGATGTCGTACTTCAAAGAAAATAAAAATTATCCATTTATTTTTTGTGGGGTTTTTTGTTGTTCTTTGATTTTCTGTTCAGTTTTGTAACAAAACTTCCACTTAAAGCAGCATTCCTTTACAACACTATGATTTGAATTACATTACGACTAACAACACAACGACAAACACATTCCACATAAGAGTACAGAAAATAGTTCCAACACACATGAATGATGCCACATAAATAAAAATACATAGATAGGTACGTCAAGCTAAATGTAGGTTCGTACTTTTGTATGAATAGGAAGTAGAAAACAAAAATGCTTGATCTAGGAATGAGAGAGTTTTATTCGTCTATATTCATAAACAAAATACACACATCAAATCGACATGCGACAAATAGAGACCGGTGGAATAGGATCGCGAAGGCAGCGACCGCAGTTGTTGGCGACCCTCCATGACCAAGACCACTCCAGAAGATAAGAACACTTCAGATGTCTATAACACATCTGTAAAGATTATTATTCATGCTCAAAACGAGGTTGTCAAGTTCGCCTTGCGCTATGAAGTACCAGGCCCGACGAAAATGCATCATAAAAATGGACTGTTCGGCAGTAGATTCTCGGGAAAATTCGCTAAAACCTTCGTTGCAGCATATCGCAGGGGTACTTAACAGGTATAAAACTGGGGACTGCGTGGACCAGTCCAGGGCCGTTGATTTGCCACTCGAATCGTAGTTGGGCGGGCATCATTGTGCATACGCATAAAATGTTGACCCATCCACATCCGGTGTGGTTGAAATACGAGTGCCAGCACCTCATCGTTGTATTTTGCAGCCGTTGATTGCATTTTACCTAAACGCGGTCAGGTCTCCCTCCTAGACGTAGTCTCGCCCATACCATGATTGTTCCATCTTGATATGGATAGACTTCCTGGGGATTTGCTATTGCTGTCAACACCGCTTTTCTTGTTTAATGCCGTCGTTCCATGGTTTAGACAAACTCGGCAGTATTGTCTTAATAAAAAAAATGTATGTAAACAATCTTTGTTTATGTTAAAAACAGTAAAATGTTTACACACGTAGGTGGGAAAATTGTTTATTACTGAATTTGGCACAATTTATTTTTAAAATGTTGTCTTTGAGTACAGGAGATAAATGTGCCAAGGACAAGTTCAGGTTTAAATCTTTTCAAAATGTATGTACTTAGCTATGCTAATAAATGTTAAATATCCTTAGACACTTTCGACCATCACTTTTGTGTCTAAAAAGAAAACGTTCATACAAAAGATGAATTAAATCGGTTAAGTAGTTCTCAAGTTATGGCGCGACCAAGGGAAATTGGAATTCACTTATACATATAAATATAGATAGAAGTACCTTTACACATAGGTACATCTGAAAAGTGTGTGTTCTGAGAAAAGTGGTAAAAAATTACATTAAATCATTACTGAATAAATACGAGATACTACTAACCGTTGCTGGAGTAACCCAGAATCGTAAAATTCTGACATTACATGCATTGCGTCCCCGACTTGACGACGGGGTGGAGGAAGTATCATAGAAAGGAAACAGGATCACACAGCGTGATATTTTTAACGAAATCGTTGGTGTTTTACTACTGCACATAGGACACGGATCGTAGTCGTAAAAATGTTTTTTAAAGGGTTCTTGATCGTGCAGGAATCTAAAGACTCGACTAGACACTAACTCGACGCAATGATAAGTTATTTATTAACATAACGATCGGTCTTCTCGTCGCGCATTCCACAGAGCCTAAAGACTAAGGTCTTCAGTCAGTGCGTCCTGCCTGTTAAGCCTAACGGGGCCAAAAGGTTGACACTAACGGTACGGTTGGTCCATAAATTCAATGTCCCTCAACGAGCTATGGCGCGGACTATGCTTGAAGTCTCTCTAAGGAAAACGTCCGGAACGAGGTGATCCGAAACAGAACCAGAGTAGTCGACATAGCTCACAGAATAAGTAAGCTGAATTGGAAATTGGCCAGCCATATTACCCTTAGAATTGATGACCGTTGAGGTAGACGCGTTGAGTGGAGGCGGAAGGTGCTACGCCCTCACGCTCGTTGGAGCAACGATCTTCTCAGGTGCGCTGGTAGCAACTGGATGAGAGTTACCGAGAATCTAGTTAAGTGGTGCGCGATTGAAGGGGCTTATGTCCAGCAGTGGACTATTGTAGGCCGATGATGAAGCACAACAAACTCAAAATCCATTAATGCATAGTAAAAACAAAAGTACGATGCAGAATGCCAGACACGATGTTGATGACATGGAGTTAGTACACAACGGGACTGAGTACTCCAAAATTCATAAAACACAAAAAGTCACGCCGTTGGTTTACTTTTGTCACGCTATCATAAACGAGGCGAGAGAGATAGCCAGAAGGGAAACTCCGTTGTCCCTATCACTCAACTGCCTTAAGATAAAAATGATAGAAGCTGGTAGAAAATATATCACCGAGAGTCACGGACTGCAAGTAAAATAAGTTACGTATACATATATTTGTTTCGATTTAATTTAGTGTGACCATACCGTAGACGTTCTGTAGACGAAAGACTTATGCTTTCGTGTTTTTTCATTACAATTATTAATATTATGCGTATGAGAAATATAATTTGATCATAAATTATCGCATTATTTTTCTTCCTGAATCGCTGGCACGACATTTTTTAGTGTTTCGTAACCCCAAAAGTAAAAACAGAACCCTCATAGGATCACTTTGTTTTTCGTCTGTCTGTTCGTCTTTCTGTCAAGACCCTTTATCCGGGAACGCGTCGAGGTATCGAGTTGAAATTAAAACCATATCAGCACATTATCACTCAAACTTCTAAGTAGACGCAAATTTGCCGCAAAAAACGTATATTTCGACATTCTCAATGGAATCATAATTTATAGGGTACTTTCCTTTTGACTTAGAAATATAAAAATTTGGCAAGTAATATCGTCTTAACTATAAGTACAGGGAAAAAACTGAACATTTGTAATTAAATCATAAAAAATTAAATTACGTAATCAATCATCGAGGTTAAGCAACGGTATGTGCATAAATACGAAACCCTCGGTGGGCGACACCCAGCTGCTGTTGCATTCGAATATTGAAATTTTGTTTGTTACAGCTTACCACCGAAAGAAAAAATTAAGCAAAAATGGTTGAATGTGATCCAGCCTTCATTTCAAGCCGGCGGATTTTAAATTATACGAGTAATGTTTGTCACACACTTATAGTTTTATTTTTCTACATTTATTTAAATACCCACACCCATGCTCTGCAGAGCAAACGGAAAAAGAACATAAAAAGGCCACGGTCCCCAACGAAATTCTGCATGCACTCTTACCTAATCTACCAAAAATTCATGCCAGGCATACGTGATTATACTTGATTATTCGACACAAGCCATGTGTCTCAAAAATGTTATAGTTGAAAAATCTTAACATTTTTTCTTAAAAAAAACTTGGGAGATGAGGTTTCGAGAAAATCTCTTATTTAAATGTACAGTTTTTTCTCATGAATTATAATGTCACTATATTAAAGTAACCGTTGACTTTTTGAGCGGAAACAAATAATTTCCTTCCAAACGAATTTTCTTATTTGTTTTAAAAATGTTTGGTCACCCTATTAAAGATAACACTTTTTAAAGCTTACTGTCAGAGTTTTTACACCGGTAATCTTTGGGTCAACTACTCGAAAAGGTCGCTGGATGTTCTGCGCATCCAATATAATAATGTTTTTAGGATGCGGTTGCAATTGCCTCGTTTTTGCCGTGCCTCGGAAATGATTACGGTAGCCCATACTTGATGGGTTTCATGCATCATCCGCAAGAAAACAGCCTCCCCCTCCTGAATAGAATAAGAGGCAGTCACAATAGCATCCTGAAAGCTGTGGTGGCCGATATTTCCTCCACCATAGTAAATGGTGAGAAGACTTTTATTTTTATTATGTTGTGTTATAGTTGATGGGTGGTTCGCTCATTAATTTGTCTGTAATTAAGTTACTAACAATAGTGTTTAAGTGCAAACCTGTTACTAACAAATTATGGATCTCATAGCTGAACGGAATAAAATGATTTTATTTATTTGAAAGAGATAAGCAGTCTTTTTTTATTAATATCTCTCTCGTCACGTTTTCTGTCATGAGTACTCAGTTCAATTCATACAGTGACAATTTTACAAGTGGGCGTGGATGGCCAAATCCGTATCTATAAGGAATAGCGAAAAGTACTCAAAGGAGTCTCGAGCCTAATTTTGATGAAAAATAAACAGACAGCATTCGATTTTTGAAAAATCAAAATTCCTAGCCAGGATTAGAATCCATAGGTTTCGAAAAAAAAACACACTGTGTATTATTACACCATTCGATAGTATAGCGTGGATCAATTTCTGGGAAGTACACGGCAAAACCTGGCTAGGAAAACGGTTTTTTTTTTATTTTTAATTTAATGTTGTTGTTGTGTAAACTAATAATTTAAAATCAGGCTCGAGACTCCTTTCAGTATTTTTCGCTATTCCTCAAAGTTTCGGAATTGGCCATCCACGCCCACTTGAAAAATTCATCCTGTATACTAAATCCATGGCTTAGTTTGACAAATTGACAGTTACTGTTACTTTCCACAGTTCACCTACTCTTTTTTAATAATCTTTATTTTTGACCATAGAAACAGTCTTTCAGTCGCATACCTATATAAAAAAAGAGTATGGCTATTTTAAAACACTAAATAAAGTGTTGCCAACAGTTAATCTAGATCACCTTGACAGTGATTTGTCAAATAAAGAAAGATTATTAATTAGTATCTATAAGTATCTAAATAATATATTTAATTGACGTTTGTTAGTCTCACTAAAACTCGAGAACGGCTGGACAGATTTGGTTTATCTTGGTTTTAAAATATTCGTAGAAATTCTAGAAAGGTTCAAAATGTGAGAAAATATGAAGAAATAGCAAGCTATTGCTTGCTATTTCTTCATAAGAATATAAAGAAATAGGTAGGGTAGGTAGCGTAGGTACGGAGGGTACATCTAGTATTATTGTAAAAATGTGGATTAAGAAAATATATTATTTTAATAACGCTAATTAAAACTATCATCATCTGCCTAGCTTATTCCGAATTATGTTGGGTTCGGCTTCCAGTCTAACCACCGGATGATATACCAGTGTTTTGCGTGGAGCGACTGCCTCTCTGACCTCCACAACCTAGTTAGTACTATAGTAATAAGAAAGGCTTTTATGATACCCTTTGGTGAGACTGGGAGTCAGAGTTTCGGGCCTCTGTAGGTAACGACTGGCAAAGATCTACATTACAGCCGGGCCAACGGCTTAACGTGTTTTCACAACCACGTGTCATTCATAATTAAAACAACTTATTAATAACGCGGAAAAATGTCATAGTTGAAAATATTTTTACAACTTATCGTCTGACCGATCGCGGGGAGGTTTTTAAATTGGCTGCATAGCTTTCGCCAAAATACGCCATTTAAAAATATGCATTTATTTCGATAAGGTGACATATAAAAGTAAAAAAAATAATTGTATACTAGGTGTAACGGACACCCACGCGAAAAAAAATTCTATTAATTAACGAGTACGTGGCGTGGTAAGCGTTTTCGCGTCGGTATCCCTTACACCCCGTATTTTTATAGCCATACTCTTTAAAGCAAAGTGACTTTGATTTTGGTCAATCTCCTTTACAATATGGGGGCATCCATTAATTACGGGAGGCGTTAGGGGGAGGGGGGGTCGAGCCTCATCTCACCCAATCTCACGAGGGAGAGACGGGGGTCTCGGTAAATATCACGTAATTTTTTCCCTTAAGAAACAGTGTAAAATTGCGTGAAAACTACCTAGTTTTCACGCAATGTTGTAGTTCCTAGTAAACATGTTTCCCCCAAAAAATATGGTTAAATCATACACAATATTATATTTAATAATAAATATTCACTGAAAATAATTAAGCAAATTATGTTTTTTAAATTAACGTATTTGTAAATCTCACGTGAGATTAGGGAGGGTGTGAGGGGGTCCAGTCAAATCACACGATATCTCACCAAGAGGGGTAGGGGGTGTCGAAAAATCCCCAAAATTGCCTCACGTAATTAATGGACGCTCCCTATTGAATTTCTATCCTGTGACATGGTTATGCGAATTTGAAACGGATTGGGAAAACTGCTGGTATACATATTGAAAACCCTGCATACTTAATGCAGGTCTAATATAATTTCAAACACAATCTGAAAACAATATTTTCGTAAAACTATAAAAACGTTCTCATACAGTTTACGTTTATAGGAAACAATATACCGGATATATGCCACTATACTATTGTGTTAGCAAAGTGGCAATGTAGGCGAATAATTTCACTATCCATCAGCAATAAGGTAATAAAAATAATATTCGAGGAGCTAAGTCGACGACACGTGTTTCATTTCTCAGAGTTATGAATAAATAACATCACAAGATTAGAAATCGGTAGTATACAGGCGACAATATGGTACCGAGTTCTATACAGAGACCCTCAGTCTTCGACCCTTATCACAATTTGTTTGGGGTTGATGCAGCATGCCTTCTTCCATACTCCTCTTACTTTGTTTCATTTCTAGTCATATCTCCTTCATAAGTCATCAAGTCCTTCCATTGTCTCTTTCGTTCATGTTTTACTACTACACCTATGTTTTATTACTGTGGCAAATCATTCTCACGGTTTGACTTAGTACTTAAAACAGTAGCATGCGGAAGGCACTAAATTATTACTACGTTTTATTATTTCACTTTGTAAGTTATCAACATTCATGCTTCGAACTTTCCCCATTGTGTCGTATAACATCGCCCTATTTCATAAAGACACTGTCATCTGAATGCCACTGAAACAGTTTGGCTTTATGGAGGCACAAAGCCAAACTTTTTCTATAATTCAATTTGCGGTCACGTGCAGCGAATACAAGACAAGACAAGAGGTAGAAAACTTACCACGTCAGATGGGATCTTGAACTGGCACAGAGTGAGGCATCCATTCCTCATCATGGTGTCGTCTCCGAGATGTGCCTCCATGCCATCAAGCAGCGCAGTGATGATGCGCCTCTTCAGCTTGATGCCGATGCGTTCTTTTTCTTTCCCCTTCACGATGTAAAATAGGGTGGCACTAAAAAGAGAATTAAACTTTTAAGTCAAGACAATATGAGGGTGCGAGAAAATGTTAGTTTACGTTAAGATCCCGTCTAGGTATGTTATTCTGGATGCTTTGATCTAGTGCCTTTTGTGACTAATAGTTAATGTAACTTTTGTACATTTGGTCTAAATGATCGAAATTGAAAATACAACTATGAGGCTGTTAGGTAAGTCTGATAAGTTGGTAAAAACTAGGCCACGACCTCATTATCACACGTTACTAATACGTCTAATAATTCTATGAAAATTTTCGATTTTCATAATGGCTGTAAAAAAAGTAATTACTGTATGCACAGGATGGGAATACAGTGGCCTTCAAAGCTTAGTAATTACCACCCTTAAAAATTGCAATAACTTTGAAAGTACACAAGATAATATACCTTGTGTACCAACTGGATGAATGTGCAAGAATCACGGCTTTTCTAGAACTAGGCATCAGTACCTATGCGTCGTAACGCAAGAATAATGGTCGTAAGATTAAGAGCTGTACAGCAGGTGAAGCGAAGGTATGAAGAAACTGGAAACCATCTGAGGAGACCTTGTAACCCTTGTGACTGCTATTTCGTCCACTGTGTGGACAAATCGCCTCCTGTGCATTTAAGTCCAGCAATAGCTTCTTCAGACCCGAAGAGACTACGTTAGTACAATATAATGAGAAGAAGACTTACTGAACTAAACTTGAACCCCCAAAGTCCAGCAATAGGCCCCAAACTCGAGAGAGGGCTTCTTTAAAAAATAATGGGCTAGAGTCTCGTTCATTGATGATCAGAGAATCTCGATTCTCACTATTCACTTCCGATGGAAGGCGAAGATTATCACAGCAAGAATCCAATATGGTGGCTGAATACAACGTTGAACGTTGTATGAAATTTGCTATGATATATTTTTTATTTCAAACTGTTACTATATAGCTTTAGTTATAGTTCTTACTATATAGTATAGTAATAAGGAAGTACTAAATATTAACTAAGTAGTAAATATTGCAATATCAAAATAGTGGTACTAAGTTTTGAAGGCGAGTGTAGGTCCCGAAGTCTCAAAATAAGGAGACAAAACGATAGTACATATTATTTTGACTAACCTAACGTTATTTTAAGAGACGAAGCAATCTAGGTCTTATTGTAAATTTTATTTCCGGCCCTTCGGTGGTCAGTTATTCCAGGGTTGACGTTATTGATCGAACCAACGCGACAGCGACGATCTACAACTAGGTGAAACGTCGACTATCCGTTTTCATTTATCCACTTGTTATATGTGCGGTAAATGCAAATAATATATCGTCAACTCAATAAAACCTTGTTAAGGTCGAGAAGAAATCCAATCAGATAGTAAAGTTAAATGGGAGATTTCTATATACTTTTTTTTAAAAAAAAAAACGGGGCTCCTCTCTAGGAATTTCCCCTGCATCGTGCGTGCGTTTACAAACATTTAAACTAACATACACAAACAGCCAATCATATTTTTTTTGTTGTTTTACATTTTTTCAATCATAAATTCACAACATTTAAACAATGCATATCGTGCCACGTGCTTGTTTTGAAGAATGCCATCTCATTGTCCAGTGTTTTTCAGCAAAATATTCTAAAACCCTTTATATTAATCACATACCTTCCGGAAATCTGTATATGTTTCTCCATGACGTGCTGGTCCATAGCATCGAGGACGACGCAAAGGGCGCGGCCAACATATGCATTGTTCTCATAGCGGAACAGATAATATAGGTCGTTGAGGACCCTAGTCAACATGGCCGGCCTCTCCATGTAGGCGCGAGCAGCAGTAAGAATCTGCTCTTCGTTGGCATCTCCAGTGATCTAAAGAGAAACCAAATGTAAAGAAACGAATAGTAACAATCCGAGAATTGATCAAGTATTTATGTCGATTGGCTAACAAACCACGATCTATGGATTTCTGCCAAAATTGCCATCCCAAAGACAACGCTAAAATGTCTCTATTGTCTGTAATTAACCCCTATTCTTACTCAGACGAGACTTACACAAAATACAGTACTTAAAAGATTTTTTTTTCGAATAAAAGTCTAAAGAAAATGTAAAAATAAGGATAGAAAAACAAATAAATCAATCAATTCGATATCCCCTTTGTGTGTGTTTCTTATACATATATCCTACGGTTTGCACGAGTCTAAATCCTTCATTATTCATATCATAAGAATAATGACATGTTTTCCATATTCTTATAAAAATTTTCCTCATTAACTGCCAAGCGTTTTCCCAACCATGTTGCTGTCAAATATCTACAATTAACCTCCGGGACCAACGGCGTAACTTGCTTTCTGACAAACGGATGAAACTGGGTATATAATGGATGGTCACCCATCCACGCGGTTTAACCTAAAGATTGACCCGAGGAGCTGTTTTTAATTTCTTATTGAACTGATTTTTGGCTGCGGTCAAACACAAACCCACCCATTTCAGCACATACAGCCTACAGCCTGCCTACAAGTTTAAATAAGTAAGTATTTATTAATAAGTATTGTATTTATGTTATGCCATCTAAGACTTCTACTTAACAAACAACAGAATACGGCACTGCAACTTTATAATACTTGCTCAAACATAATATAGTAACATTAAATTACCAATACATATTACAATAGTGTCCACTTCATTAATAATAAAAATTTAATAAAAACATAAGTATTTGTGATGTTAAATAAACATAGCTTCTCAAGTACTCATAACAATGAAAGTCAGAATGTAAAATAATAATTAAAACATAAAACTACCGATCATTCCTCTAAGTCCTCTCTTAGTTGTTTTCATTGAATTAAAAAAATATTTTTAAAACTGATGCAGATTGGTGGAAACCATTTTCCACTATTGGGTAACACCGTGATTTTGTACAACTCTGCTGGCGCCATGAATCATGACATGCCTCAACCACTGGTCTATCTTTTGTGAGCACTCTACAAGTATACAATCTCGTTCCTTTGCTCTGCATTCTTATCATTTATTTTCAAATAACACACCAAAACAGCCTATTCTCTTCTAAACACCTTCACCTGTATCTTGTTCCCATTTACGTTCACTCCCGTTCCCTTACATGCTTCATTCCACACATTTACCATAACTATCTTTCAAGTGTTCAGCTATCATGTACTAGCAATATACTAGCCTCCCCTAATGTAGTGGAAGAATAACAGCCATGCACCAGTCAACCGGCGCACAACCCTGTTCTACAACACAGATTAAAGATCTAGCACAACAAGCTACCACCCTATCATAGCTCTACAACCAATTGTAACCTCAGCCTGTTGTTGATCCATTTTCAAGACTTACAATTATTTTTGGATTATAATTTATTTTATTGATAAAACAAGACAATGTTTAAACAGTTGATTGTTGCTGCTTGTGAAACAAACAATGCTGTTAACATTATATTTTTATATTAAATTTACATTCCAATTCAGCACAATTGCAACTACTATTAAGAAATAGTGAAGAAGCTAAGTCGGGGAAGTACTATCAAAATTTCTATATAGCTGCCGAGCTGATTTGGTATATCAGATGATATCTGCATTTGTTTTATATTAAATAAGAAATGCAGGTATGCAGGAGGAGCTCGTGGCTAAATAATAAGAGACGCATGGGTCGATCTTTTAGGTTAAGCCGTGCTTGCCGAGGTTGGTCCGTGGATGGGTGACCATAATTACATACCGAGTTTCCTTCGTGCCTCAGAAAGCACGTTAAGCCGTTGGTCCCGGCTGTCATTTATAGATCTTTGACAGTCATTATGAGTAGTCAGAAGCCAAAAGTCTGACATCCAGTGTTACTAAGGGGTATCGTATTACCCAGTTGCTGGGTTGTGGAGGTCAGATAGGCAGTTGCTTCATGTAAAATACTGGTACTCAGCCGCATCCAGTTAGACTGGAAGTCAACCCCAAGATAGTTTGGGGAAAAGGCTAGGCAGATGATGAAGAAATGCAGGTATGAATAATCCAATAAATCCAAACTTGACACCACTTTAAACACACAAATGCTTCAGGCAATCTTTGGTTCATCACCAAAGTAGATGTGAGGCATGTCAGCAGTCTTTGGAATGGCAAGGCATACACAATGCTTCTGTACATGTAGATTGCTATAAATGGTAGCAGCTGTGGACTGTTGGTTCGCTTTCCAACCAATAACACTACAAGAATACCAGTGATAAAAAAGACGTAACAAAAGAAGACACTTACCACTTTAGCTGGTATGTCATGCCGCTTGCAGGCTCCATGATGAGTGCCATATAAGCCAAGGAACTCCAACGGGTGGTTCACACGGCTCACCAGTCCAGGTATGTCACAACGTACTTCCACCTCCATGCTGTCTGAAGAAGGTCCTTGCACAGCAACAGCTGCTGCCCCAGTGCCCGCCAAGTTTGTACCCGATATATCCAATGATTCTAGTTGTTGTAGACTCTCAACAATTTGTGTTAAAACTTCATTAGGCGTGCAATACTTTCCATGCCTTTCATTTGACTGCGATATGTCCAAATGCCTCAATTGAGGCATTCCACATATCCAATCAATAAGATCCTTTGTCCAAGGAACAGCATGCAACACTAGGAATTGTAGATTGTTCATCTCATTCAGTGCCCAGATGGAGCCAGCCGATGTGCACTCAGAGAGGTCCAAGTGTGTCAAGTGCTGAAGTGGCTTCAATAGAAGCAGTGGGAATATTGCTAGACCTCTTCGTTGGATGGTAAGTCTCTTTAACTTAGGGGCATAGATGATATATCCCCGCTGCCTGTAGAGACCCTCATCTTGAGGGAATACGTATGTCAATGGACCAAACTTTAAAGAGAGCAGGTTCTGGCTGTTAGTGCTGATAATCTCCAAGGATGGCTGGGACAGATACTCGCACTGGTTTAATTCGACTTCAAATGGTTTATGTTCCATCATGCATCGCAATCCTTCGTCGGTGATGCGGGAGTTTCGTAATTTCACAGTATTTAGCCGAGTGCGAAGCTTATCCCGAAAAATATTAGCAATGTTGTCATTTATGCGGAATTTCTTCTGATATGCGCGAATGAATTTCTCGCATATCTCAGCAGGTAGTATCACATCGTCTTTCAGTCGACGCCAGCGGCTCGCAGGGTCAAAATAGGTAATGGTATTAAGGTTCGTCACTATATAGTCCATACAAAGATCAAATAGGCTGTCAGGGTACGAGTCGTACGAAGATTCGCACAAACTCATGCTCTCTTCGTCCGACATTGTGCTGATCAAATTAGCTCGTTCACTGTATTGAGAAATGAAGGAAGGCCCGTGGTGGCACCATGTCTCAAATATGATACGCACTGATTCTAGGTGATGAAAATTACCTCAGAATCCATTGTTCTGGATGTTCACAGTTGCTGTTAGGGCTCCCGACGGACAGAGACCGACCACTTGCGTACTGGGCAACGGGCTGGCAGTATTTCACTATTTCGCAGTTTTCGCACAACGCAACAAGAAAGTCAATTGTAGTTTTTTTTTTCACAGGCTACAGATTATGTCAAGATTATTCGGTTCCCATAGACAAGTACAGAACGCCGGGGATCTCTTAGAATTTGTAGGTGAACATTCCAATCCAAATAATTAAATAATTTCAGCAATAATCTATTACTGAAACTAATATAATTATTATTTAAAGTAAGTGGTTCATAGTATTCGTAGACAGAGATAAATAGTATTACTGTGAATAATAATCCCGCACTTGATTTACGCGTACAATTTTGTCTACGGTTTCAAAACTACCTGTCCTTGTAATTTTCATACTGAACAAGCGAGAAAACGATAGACTGTGTTTTGGATCAATAACCTGCGTTTCTATGTTGACGTGATGTTGACAGTTCGGGGTGGCGCTGCTTGTCTAGGATAATGTAAATTTTCAGCGGAACTAGCGGCAACTAGATTCTTCGAACTAGAAAAAAGAAACAACCCGAAGTCTGTGCGGAAGCAACAGCAGCAATAAACCGATTTTAAGTAGAAATGACATAAAATACATCGGCTGACGTTTTCTAAAAAACATTGAAGAAAACACTCAGCAGTAGCAGTTAGGAGCTGAGTCGTCTTCATCCATGGGGCGAAAATTCAACGTCTTTTACTGCTTAATTAGTGTTACTGTGGCATTTCAATGCTCGCCACCAGGAGTGGCTATTCCCAAACCAGAACACTGATCACGCTGGGAGTGAGACGCGAAAGCGAAATCCCACCCATCTGGTCCAAGAGGCAACTCGGGTACCTGATGTTTACCTACACGCAAATAGCCTATTATTAGGACCTTTTGCTAAAAATTGGTCCAGACATTTATTCGGTGTCGGTTTCTTCACCTCTGGGTAGCTCTGACCACTTTCTGGTGAATTCTGTATCTGTTTACTCTTTCTGCGACCCCTGCTCTAATGCCTGTCGGCGGATGTGTGGCGATACAAGTCTGCAGATTGGAACGAGATGCGATGTTTTTACGTCTTAACCATGGCAGCCTGTCCGCTTCTCTCCAGGTGATCCTTCTATCTGCGTAGATGCCGTCACGGACGTACATCTGTCCGGCAAAGCTCGCCCTTGGTTCAGTCCTCAATGTGGACACGCGGAAGCACAAAAGATGGGTATGAGGTATTCTACTCTTTGGGTAGTGTAAAGAGTAAAATACTTATACACACATCAAAAGTGTCTAGGGATCAACATATATTTTTGCAATAACTTTTCTCCTGATTGATATTAATTAAAATTTTCTTTAAGGATTCATCAAATAAAGTGT
The DNA here is from genome assembly GCA_949152445.1 of Cerastis rubricosa. Classification (NCBI taxonomy): domain Eukaryota; kingdom Metazoa; phylum Arthropoda; class Insecta; order Lepidoptera; family Noctuidae; genus Cerastis; species Cerastis rubricosa. The sequence continues at coordinate 14,785,527 of OX424523.1, read as the reverse complement.
TTTCGTTTGTCACAGTAACGATAAACCAAGTCACCTTTGCATTAATAAAGAAATTTGCCATTTTCTAATAAAGGGATTTTTGACATTTGAACCACTAACATTAAAGTTCGAAAAAAAGACTGAAATAACAGTTTTCTTTAAAATTTTATTGGGTAACTTAAACAATTAATAATCCGTGTTTCTACCGCGAACACTAACAACACAAGAACATCGGTTTGGCATACTCAAAATGAGTTCATCCAAATCACGCTGTGGAATGGCCGCCCATGTTCGTTGCAACAACAAAAAAAGGTCTTCTTGCGACTGGATACCCTCCATATTCGGCAGAGCTCTTCTCTGTAGCATATCCCATGCATGCTCAATCGGGTTCAAGTCTGGCGACTGAGCAGGCCAGGGCAGGACATTGATGTTAGCTGCGGCGAGAGTCTGTCTTACAACTCTTGCGGTGTGCGGTCGTGCATTATCATGCATTAACTGAAATAAGGGACCGATTTGCACTTGTAGAGGAACGATGACGTCTGATACAATCGTCTTAGCATAAATTTGAGCGTTGAGGTTGCCTCTGATCCAAATCAACTCAGTTCTTCCGCCGATCCAAATACCCGCCCATACCATGATGGTTCCACCTCTATAAGGATGGACTTCCTGGCAGGATTTTAATCGCTGTTGGCGTCCAGGGGTTCTCCAGTGTCGTATACGTCTTGTATCCGGTCTCATACCAAAACGAGACTCATCAGAAAAGCACACGAAACGCCATTGTTCTTCTGCCCAATTTCTGTGTTCAAGAGCCCATTGATATCGAATCCTACGATTGTGCATTGCTATAGGTGGTACCCGTAGCGGTCTTCGGGAATGAAGGTTCACTTCATGCAAGCGGTTTCTGACTGTTTGGTCGCTAATTAAGTTCCCTGAAGAGTGATGAAGCCTCACGGCTAACATCATGGCGGTTATTGTTGGAGCTCTTCGAGTTAAGATTTGAATGTATCGGTCTTGTCTCCGTGTGGTGCAGCGATACCGTCCTCCATGGCGCTCAGCCACGGTACCAGTGCTTCGGTAACGTGTCCAAAGTCGACTGATAACACTCTGACTTGTATTCAGAGCTAAAGCCACAGTACGTTGCCGGGAACCAGCTTCTATCATTCACACGGCTCTGAGCATTTCTTCCCTGCTTAAATGACGTCGCCGCTCCATAATAACGTTGGTTTTAATCAGTAGTAGGGAAACAGTAGCACTAATAATGTCTTCAATGCGTTGTATGTTTTTATAGGGAAAATATTGACAGCTGATTTTCATCTTTTACTCGAATTTGATTCACAGTTCCTGATTCAAATTATGAAATGCACCAAAAAGGATCCATATAAATTTATAAAATCATAAATTTATTACAAAGCCACATCTCAATCTCAAGAAATCCGCATAAAAATGCTTGATCCCTAGACACTTTTGATGTGTGTAGTATTTGTACTTATTGTAGAGTAAAATAGTTATATTATTTAACTCTTTGCCTGTCACTGTATTTGACGTTACAAACGTTAGCCTGCCGCTCAGTAACTCCCATTATATCTGTATTATGTTTACAAGATAAACTAACATCTACGACGTGGGTGCAAATAAGTCTCATACATAAATCATAATCATCTTGAACTTTAAGCTTTTAATTTTCGCAAATCTTGACAACGGCTCTTCAATATATCTATCTTTAATAATGTATTTAAATTACGTGTCACGTTGTTTGTCGGGGATGGACTAGGTACTTAACCGATTTTCTTAATCAAAGCACACCGTGTGCAGTTGGATCTAACTTGAAAGATAGGATAGCTTACATCTCAATTAATAGTCGCAATATTATTTTATTGCAAATTAAGTCACAATTATCTGTTAGCTCCAAACGATTCTAACAGATGGCGGTATCTGTTGACTGGATTGAGTAAGTATTCAATAGATGGCGGTGTGTAAGAGCGGAGCAACAATGAAAAATATTGCGGAAGCGGGGAAAATGTGACGCAGCCGAAGTTGCGCGGGACAGCTAGTATAATATGTATTTATGATGGTGTTACAATCGTTGTTATATTACTAACGACTGTAACACGTAACACACATTGTAACACAGGCCCTTGACGTCGTCATGTATAAAGCTAGCCAAACGTGCCGTCCAAATGGTCCGCTTCACACGGTCACGGCGGTATTGGTCAGGCAGCTTCAAACCTTGCAGTTTTACAAATTCGTCCACAAATAATCATCATTTTGTTTTTTATTTTTGTGTAATGTGTAGACTGGTGCCTATTAGAGGTATTTCTCAACTAATGTTACCTGTTTCATGTCATATTATTATCACCAAGGACCATATCGTCAATAATAAGTTTGTAGTACCTACCCAGTAACGCAGATTTCTCACTACTGGTTTCGCTCTGTGAGAGTTTACATTTTGTCTTTCTGATGGGCAAAGGTCTAGCCTTTTTGAGTTGGCCCCTCTATTAAAATAAAATGTGCACTTCACCTTAGCCACAGTTTACCCATACTGTATGGGTAAACTGTGGCGAAGGTGGTGTGCATGGCTGTTGTTTTGCCACATATCGCTACTTGAGTAATGAAGAGTTTCTATTTCTAAACCTCATTTAACTAAATAATAAGGGTTTTTTGAATGACACTGGTCAAACGTGGTTTTGTCAACCCGTGTCGTGTGTTGTGTCGTGTCAACAACGTTGTGTTTAGCAAGGCTGTTCAACTTATTTCTAAGGTTTGCCAAAATTTTTATTCCGTCGTAACCGGCGCGCGGCAACTACGAGTACTTTGGTAACTTTATGAACCAATTTCAGATGCCTGGTTTGGCTGTAAATAGACTTTCACTAAAAACATGGTGGTGGTTTTTGTAATTTCTAGATAGACATTGGTTTACTGAGAATGGGTTTATGAACCCTTTTCAGAGTCTTCGACTCATGTCTCGAGGTTTTCTTTAGTGTTAAGACTCAAGCGCAGGGAACGACGACGGTTCGAAATGTCCACGTACTTAGTCGTGCGAGTCGCCAGTCGTGAGACGCGCGCGAAAGTATACGCGTCAACAACATTTTACAATGTTGTGGGCTGAAGTTGTTAACCTTATTAAGGTCTCAATATTAAAATTAACTTGCTTTGTTTAATGACTCGAGTTCTTTACTTAAAACACTCGCGACTAAGCTTTGAACCTCTTAGTAAAAAACTCGAGACGTTGTATTGATTCGAGTCTTTTGTAATGACTCGATCTCTTTCACGTTAGTAACAAGGCTCAAGTCTTTTTTTTGTAGTCGAGTCTTCAAAACCGAGGATAGTCTTAACTATAGGTTTAAAAGCCTCCAGTCCTTTCATTGGTTGGTTTCACTGGTTTGACATCTATTATGCTGTGCTACGCTCCTTTGTCTGTTGGCTAATCAGACTTTGGGCTTGTGTGTGTCCCTTGTGTAAGTGGCCGACTTTGTTCACTGTATGTTAGGACTGTATAGGGGCATCAAATAACGAAATGAAAATGGTTAACACCTTATATCTTTTATTAGTAGGTAATTGTTAATCGACATTTTAAATTACACTAACATTATTTCTAATTCTTAACATATTATAGTAGTTAATTACATAAGTTATCTTAGGTACGGTTCCGTTCGAAAAGCTCGAAGAAACAGTAATCTATTTACTTTGGCTGACAGGCTTTTAGTATTGTTTGTTTTTTTTTTTATCGTCATCTAACCTATTTAACTTAAGTAGTCTGAACCAATTTTATTTGTGAGTGTGGTGAAATTTACAGTCGGTCGCACGTCTGTGGTAACTGGTAGGTAACACTTTGACTTTGAGCTGGCCCAGATTAGTACCGAATGTTAATCGAATAAGAGACCAGCTTATACTGGTTTTGTGACCACTGACGTGCGATCATCTGCACAAACTAAGCTACAGCAAAAGCTAAGCGCAGCTAAGCGTATAGCAAAAGAGAGTTTCTGACAACTGACATTGGACCAGACTTCAACACGCACAGATTATCACGCATCCAGACATACCGAAAGTTACAATAATTACACTGGTTTATCAGGTTTTTGTAGAGAACTATCGAATAACACGGAATCAACTATGGCTAATGACAAGTAGGAACCTACCTCATAGGGATATATGTTTACTTACTTTAGTACTACTTCTACATATAAACGTTCTAAAATAGAAAACAAAAATTGTATGAGGAGCCTTCTACACATTGAATTATTCCTCACATTAATAAATATGTAACAAGATGGAAAGTTGAAGCGGGCCGCGGTGGGGAAGTCCCAAAATATTGATGCTCCCAAGATTTAAATAGGTACTTTAGGACAGGTATCTTGAAAATAAAAATGAAACTTTTCTTTTAGTAATTTCCGCCCAGGGTCCACCTGCAACTTTCCACCGTGTTTGTCCATAATCATACTATACATATGGCACATCAAAGAACATTAGGCGTATACTAGTATGTTACCGGCAAAGCATATAATTCAGTCATCCTATAGAATATTTAGACATCCTATACAATGCTGGTCTAGGCAATATTTACAATATTTTATCTATAGTTTATCATTATATACCCTGTCTAGACAATGTTGTCTAGACAGGCTAAACTTATAATGTTGTATACCTAGGTCTAGGAAATCTATAGCATGCCTTGAGATCAGGTGATGCATAAAATGAAGGTCAACAAAACACCTACTTGAACTTTAAAAAAATAGCACAGTTGTAACATAATAATGTTTATAAAAACAATTTCGTTTCATTACGTAAATAAAAAATAGATAGAAGAAAATAGATAGAATAAGAATAGATAGTATTAAAATTAAATAATTGGTTTGTTTTTATGAGTGTGTATGTCTACCAAAAACTATGACAAAATTGACTGATAAAAATGGTCGCAATACCATAGTTAGGCCACCCCCAACCAAACGAAGGCTTAGGTTAGAATCGCGACTAAACGCGCGAGCTAAGCGAGCATAGCGAGCAGTGAAGTGGCAGCGACTGGCAAGCGCTACATCCAACTTGGATGCATTAAATGACTCAGGTACCGAAGTCATTTCCACGTAGTCAACACATTGCCGAGGCCGACCTAACGTTCAGTATTGCATAGAATGCCTAGGCAAAATATGGAATAAAATTTATTTCATACTTTACCTGAACGTAGGTATTTTATAGAATACCGGATTATATACATTGCCGATAACATAACATATACCTACATTCTCCTAAAATTATTATTTTTTCCCTCTCTATTGATATATAGATAAAACAATAAACTTTCGAAATTATTTAGATAAAGGAAATGACATACGATTTTTCATAATTTCCTAAGGTTTGTCCTGCAGTGTCACTTGATTAAGAATTATTGTTGAATTTAAAGTTTTGTTTTTTTTTTTAAGTTCCTACAACTATACTACTAGCAAATCATCACAGCTGTTTAATGCTCGTCTGGTGACAATAAGCTAGGGGACTACACAGGCCAAACTTAGAATAAACATTACGCTTCAATCTGTTTACAAGATCAGTAAAACTGGTACAGACAGAATACGAACCGGCTGCGGACACATGTTTTACATGTGCCCATGTAGGCCTATGTGAAATAGACTATTTTGATTTTGAGTGACAGGTACCTATTTCTCTCAGTGTCCGGTGTCCGGAACCTCGTCCGCAATTTGTCCGTACCGGTTGGATTGAACATTAAATCAGTGCGTTTTGTCAGATCGTTGCATAAGCGCTTATTTCGTCTATGTATCTTAGTCTAGGAGCATTCGCGCGAGGTTAGGTAAGTGAGTTTGTGGATTGTGCCGTATCGGTGAAAACAACCTGGCTACGCTAATATCGGCACGACCGACGTCAGCGTCATCAGTCAGCGATAGGTGATCAGCATGATCAGTAACGATCATTGATCGTAGTGATGTTGAGTGACAAACCTTACAATTAAATAGGTACAATAACTTAACTACTAGATATCTTAATGATGTTACTTCTATTATTTTATCTTTGGTAGACATTTCGAAAAATATACAGTATTTTATGTTAGTAACATTTATATTAAAATATCTAAAACCTTTTGTAAAACCAGTGTTATTTTGTACATTTAATATATTCATGCAGGAAAATATTTTAGAAACCGTGAATAGGGGTTATGTTCACTGCAGACGTTGTGGTCACGAGCAATGTTCTACAATTTATGTAGTTAGAAAAAAACATCAAGCAATAACACTTTCCAACCAATTTATATACACGCCCCTTATATTTTGCTACGTAGTATTTAACCATCCGGATATAATACTTGCTACATACTAAAGTCAAATTACACATTTACTCGACGTTTTCAGAATAGGATCATTTTTAGGAGACACTGTCGGTGTCTGTGTTCCTAACGCATCGTCCTATTTACATCGCAGACCTAACAGAATGGGATGGTATCTATCTAATTCAAAATTTACATGCGCCCGACCGAATCAGAAGACACTCTGCCCTAGCCTAGATTTATTGGCAGTATATTTTTAAGGCGAAGCGATCAATTCGTAGTCATCGGCGTGCGCGGCGCCCGGGTCGAGCCCTCACTGCGGCGAGGCGTGCAGGTCGCGGAGTCGCAGGTGGTCCACGAGCGGGTGCGTCTCGTCCGTTCTCCGCTCATCGGGCCACTTCACCACCACGTTAGTGTTGGCGGGGGGGAGCGTGACGGGGGGCTCCACCACGACGGGCAGGCCACCCTCGCGCTCGGTCAGTATGTGGCCGAACAGCGCCCCCACGCGTCGGTACATCAGCTGAGGCACCTGCGGCGTGGCGACGTCTCGGTCGACGCTGTCCGGTGCCGCATGCAGCCCGCCACCCAAATGTGCCACCACGATGATCGGCGCCGTCTCCTGTGGCGGCACCACGTCGTTCAGCGCCCTCATGGGGATGGGCGCGGTCGTCTGTGTCGCCACACAGGTCGACGCTCCGTTGATGCGCGCGTTCAAGCTCTCCAGCACCGTGATCAGCTCGTATAGCCGATCGTCGCATAGGACAGGGTTATCTGTAATGTAATATCCTATACTTGTAGTGGCAACGGGACACAAAATATTTACCGCTTGCAGGTATGAATGACGCTTTGAGGCACGAGCTCATGCACTTATTGTATGTGAGTATATTACTTGCTAATGGAGTCCAAATCAACATGGAGAAGAATTCGCAAGGGCTAAATAGTTCGTTAGGGCAGTAACACAAGTAAGAGTTCAAGTTAAGTTCGCTTTGCTTTTTATTTTATATCCGCCAACAGCATTGGATGCAAGCTAGAAAATTATTCCTAATTAATATTATTCTCCGTCATATTCTTTTATCAAAAAATCCTTACTCTTTTAAAAGCTATATATACGTACCTTGTAGGTAAATCTTTAAAACGCTAGGAACTCCATTGATAGTACATCGAGATTTTGATACAACGTCGTAGTTTACAGTGTTAATTTGATTATACGACAAATCAGCTATACACAGCGACGGCAACCCATGGAAGTCTTTATCAAGCAGAGTGATATTGTTATGATGGGCTATCAATTCCTCAAGTGATGGCAAAAAAGTCTGGAAACAAAAACAGTAATCAAAAATCAAAAAATTGTTGTGAAGTACATCGCTACAGCTGTTATACTTTCTAATCTTTCTATTGAACTCGCAAAAGCTCGCTAAGCGTTACAAGAACACTTATTGCTCCAGTATTTGAACAAACCTTTGATGTTTCTTCCAGTGTTGTTATATGATTATGGGACACGTCGAGCAATCTCAGATCTTCGAGGCCTATGAGGTCATCAGGTGAAATTAGTTGCAGTAGATTATTGCTTAGGTTGAGTCTCAGGAGACCATGCAGGCCCATCAGGGCACCGCCCAAGCTAAGGATGCGATTATGATCTAATCTTAGTTCCAGTACACGGGTTTCAACGTCCACTAAATTCTGTAAATGAATTCATTGGATGGGTAAATTTAAATTATTTAATAGATAAACGGGGAATTCGGTACATTTTGTAAATTATTTACCTCCATGTTTCCCGTGATAAGACTTATCCTATTGTGGGAAAGATCAATTACAGATAATCTTTTTAAGCCTTTGATTTCCTGAAGAGAAAATTCAGTCAAGTAGTTGTGAGTTAGATTTAAATATCGCAATGACTTCAAACTTCTTAAGGAACCATTTAATGATTTGAGTTGATTGTAGGCAATGTCCAGTTCAGCCAACTTCTCTGCTTCCGTGAATTCGTCCTCCGCTAGCTAAAATAACAAAATACATTGAAACAGTAACATCGGAGAATATAATTTTAACATCATCATCATCAATATTATTCAGACGAAAGACGGGCCCACTGCTAGATGGCCTTTCCGAAGCATCAGCGCTTTCCACCGGATATTTGATACATTTTGCACTAACGTTTGTTTATTTCGATACGCTATCGGTACAGCGGAGCGTTTCGGGTCCATACCCTGCCCACAGCACGTTTTAAGTTTGGTAATCCTTTCGGCCATGTCAACCAAAACTTAGTTCTTCTACGAACCTCCTCATTTCTGATTCAATCAGACAAGATAACTCCGAGTAAAACCACCATTGCCTTTTAAGCATTGTTTTAGGGTCTATCTTGAACTTTGTGCCAGTGTCGTAAGCTTATTGGTAACAATGCGTTACTTTTCGAACACAGCCTAGAGTCGAATACGGCGATTGACCTCTTCCTAGAAGTTGGATCTACGATCTACCTAACTGGACAATAATTGATCAAAGGAATCTAAACGCTGTCGTCATAAATAAACTAACGCTTTCAATTTTGTTGAATGATAGTCCTATCCTCATTAATCTTCTGGATTTCTGCAGTGCTCCATCTAGCAACTTGATATTGTTTCCGTAGAAATACAGCGACTCTAATGAGGGCATTTGTTTCAAATCTTTCGGTAAGTTTTGTAATTCATTGTGGGCAGCATGGATGAGAACGATCCTTTTCGCTTTCTGGAACAAAAATATTGATGTTAAGGTAATTTCCCCTTTTTCACTGTTGAATTATTATTGTGTGGTTTAGGTATACTTACAACTGGCAATTCGTTGTCAATAGATTTTAAATTATTGGCATTGATGAATATCCATTCCAAGTCATCCAAATCTCTTAGAGCGCCATTCAGTGAACTAAGCTTGTTGATTCCAAGATGAACATGCTTCAATGCTCTGGGTACTGCATCCCTTTCGATTTTAGATATTTGGTTATCTGCTACCAGCAAGTGTTCCACTTCCTGTATGTCCTATAGAAGGATTTTTTTTATCGATTAGTACATACCTACTAACAAATGAGTACGTGTTTACCAGTGCCTATCGCGTCATTATCCAGATGGAACGGAAAACATCACGCCATTATGCAAATTTCAAACCCTGGACAAGGGTCATGAAAACGCTTCAGGCGAGAGTGGCCACTAATCATATTAATTTGAAATAAACGCTGTTGCATTTGGGGCTATCGCCAACACAATTATGTTTCTATTTATAGAACACAGATAAAAAATATGAATGACTGCTACTATTATTACTCTTGTGGTGAAATTATTTTTTAGATAGTTACAGTTTTATTTCCTTACTCTGAAATCATCTTCGGTGAGCTTCGTAATTTTATTTCGGCAGAGATCGAGGGTCTTCACGTGTGGCAGGTGCTGGAGTACATGCCTTGGCATCTCAGCCAACGAGTTGTCGGCCAGGCTGAAGTAGTCCACCAAATCCAGCTTGGTGAAGACACTCTCTTTCAACTCACTGAAATTAGGAAATAGAACAATGACCATTTTATACATAAAGATTTCTGAAATACAGGTGCTAAAAATATGTACGTAGCATGTGATGTAAATATTTACAAAACTCGGCGAACAACGCGTGCATACGCAGGTCCCGTACATGTGCATTGTTGTGGATAGCCCGGCATGGTAACTTCACATGATATCTATAGGTGTCGGTCTGACTACAATACACAAGTAGGCAAGTTTACAATTTGAAAATGTACCGAATTATTGCTTCATACGTCACGAGATTTACCATGTTTAGTATTTATAATGAATTCCCAATAGTTCGGTTTAGGGAATTCAAATCAAATAGTAAATATTCCGTGTTAAGTTTAATTGATAGTGTAGGTGACCATATTACTTTGATAACTTTTACACGTCATGTAGTTGGAATTTAGTAAGTAAACATTGCTGACGTCACACATTATGCCATTATTTCTTCTTTCTTGTAAGTTCCAACGCAATAGATATGAATGAATGAAGAAAGACAAAGCTCTTTAAAACTGCGATATGTCATGTTTTAGAGAGCGTACGAACGACGAACAATCAAGATATACAAAACCAAATAGAGCTGATCTCTCAATGTACGGGCACATTCAAAGTGGGTTATACTGGATCTGTCTGTGTCGACGTGTGTAGCTATATATTTTGTCAATGCTGCGACTCTTCTTCATGTAGCCGAGCGACAAAAGTCTTTTGGTCGTTCAAAACCGCAGCAGTAATGTATTATTGTATTAGCCATTGCTAATACAATAATACATTACTGCTGCGGCTTTCGGACTTTCGGGATTTCGGACTTCAAAAAAAAAGTGAATCCTTAAAAAAAAAAGGAAGAAATACATTTATTTCTTCATTATTTTTTAAGGATTCACTTTTTTTTAAGTTATTATTACTTAATAATTAAAATGATAAAGCTAACCCCTGTTGAGAAAAATATCTCACTCGAGCGCAGTCATCAACCGAACGGTAAATATAATTCTTGTGACAAATATAACTTTTTATCTTACTTGATGAGCACAGAGTCTATTGTATCAAATAATATTGTTTACAAATATGATAGTTCTATCAATTTATGAACATAATCCACACTGGTTCCTAACATCACTATCACATTTTTTTAGCCTGTACTGTCCCACCGCTGGGCAAAGCCCCAATTCCTTCCATGCGCTCTTTCCCCGTGCCTCCGGATTTTTGCGGGTTTTAGCGGGTGCTAGCTTTGCAGCTGCTTGGTTCAAAAGGAACTGGGCTGAGCTGGGCTGGCTGGTTGAGCTGGACTCTTTCTCAAAGGTTTGGCTTACACTAGGTAAAGTGGCATGAGGGAGTGGCGGCCTTTGCCTTGCAGTGGGACAATATATAAAAATAGCATTTTAGCTTAGCACCAAGTAAGTATCTTGACTTGGCTCGCGAGGTTGTCGACATGTGAGATGTGCACTCGCGATCATTGTGCCTATAGTCGTATCAGACAATGGCTTAATAGCCAAGAGCCTCGACCAATACCTGTGGAGGCTCTCGTTAGGTAGCTGGATCAAGGGCTTGATTTGAAAGCGGTACTCCTGGACACGGCTCGTATTGTTAGGAGGTTCCTTTCTCTAGAGCCTCGGCCGGTAGCTTGGATCCTGTTCCCGATACCGGTGGGCTACTATTTATTTTATTTTTAAATGTTTTTTTTATTGTTTAGAAATTTGTCAAAATATAAAAAAAAAACCGGACAAGTGCGAGTCGGACTCGCCCACCGAGGGTTCCGTACAAATTTGTATTTTGTAAAGACTATATTTATTTATGAATTAATTACAAATGACCACACTACAAATGTTCAGTTTTCAGACCTTTGCCTGTACTTGTAGTATAACACGATATTACTTGCTAAACTTCATAGTTCTAGGTCAACGCAAAGTACCCTATAAATTTTGATTTCCTCGAGAGTGACGAAATATACGTTTTTTGCGGCTTAAACGGCGGTATATTTTTTTACGTTAACTGCGACTTTTTATAAAAAGAACCATCATAATTTTTATGATAACGTGGGTCAGATAGTTTATAATCATAAAGGGAGTAGATACATTTGAATCTAAAAGTGCGTCAGTTTTGACACGAGTTTTTATTGCGTTTTTCTCATATCTCGGCGGGCCTAGAAAAATGTTGAATCACATCAAAAGTTGTATTTAGTTGTTGTACCATATTTTTATTGTGAATAAAAATATGGGCAAAATAGTTAACAGGACAAATTCAATTACTTTAGGTAAAGAATTGGTGAAAATAATATATTTTTTCAGAATTAAACATTGACGTCCACGGAAATTAAGATAAAAAAAAACATTTTTGGATTTCATATCAACAAAAAAAATAAACAGCAGTTGTTTTACATAAAATACCTTTAGTAAATAAATTAAACCGCTGTAAAACAAATTGTAATAGCAGAAGTTATTATTATCATTTTTTTTTGCAATAGCGCTTCGGCCAAAAACGGTCGCTTCGGTCAACAAGGTTTAATTTAGTTAGTAGTTTATAATCGCAAAAAACGAAAGAAAATCTGAATTTCGCAGGCAACACTGTCGCTTCCATTTTAAGAATGTAGTAGGGTAACCTGCATTGTAATGGTGAAATAAGTAAAATAATTACCTTAACTGTATTTAACATGTTGGGAAATTGTGTTGTTTTCGTCGTTTATAAAATAACACATTTTTTTTGTATTTTTAGGTTTTCTAAATGAGGATTGAAAGTAAATGACAAATATGTTTGTAAACAGAATGTCACCACTGGCCGCCTGATGGCTTGCCGTTTTTATTTCTCTGCTTTTACAAATACAGGAGTAACTCAATAAAAACACATCGACTCTCAAACAACAACACCGTTATTCGCACACAATGAACGCAGCGCTTATCTTGGATACGCACACTAACACACGCTGTACGCCGCACGTTTTTTAGCGCTGACACCGTTAATCGTAATTTATTTTATACTTTAATATAATAATTAAAGTTCTAATCTACTTAATTTTAGGAGATTAACGTTAATTTTTATGATTTTCAGTTCTGTTACATTTTTGCCTGAATTAATATTTAAGATTAATGATTTTCTAGACTTTCTGTGAAGTCCGGAGCAGTATTTTTTTAATTTTCTTAATAATTGCTAAATATGATAAAAAAGATTTTGTCGTTATTTTTGTCTTGTTAATATTTTTGCTTGAAGTGCAAAGTCAAAGTCAAAAAATATGATACTTAAAAAAAGAGATTGTTCAGCGGACGAAAAATGTTTAATTTACTGACCTACTTGTACTCAATTTCTTCTACAAATAGTCCATACAAACGTACCTGTTTATATTTTTTTCCACCATGTTATATAATAATACATAACAGACGTTTTCTTAAGAAAAAAACGTTTACGCTGAGGTGAACTTTTCGCGGGATACAGGTTAATACACTCCCCTGTCTTTACCCTACACAATCAAAGAAAAAAAAACGCTGTATTTAATTTATGCAATGGTGGGCTAATATTCGGCGTAAATTCCCTAGACTAAATAGTAAGTAAAACAAGACGTGGTGGATACAGAAACCGGGGGACACACAGATAGTACATCTTTAGACAACGTTCAGAGAAAAACTATAATTATTCTTAATCTAAAACACTTAAGATTGTTATTATTATACGTAATTTAATAAATGATAGTAGGTACTTGAGTATCTGTTATCTGTTATAAAACAATAAGAAGATGGTTGATGAAACTGGTTGTTTGTGGCCAGGAAGTTGTATATTTAAAAAATGCCATCCTGTCTGACACTCCTTGGAACTTAATTATTTCGTTATTAAGATATTGTTATCATAAATCCTACTCCATAGAGGCCACATTCGTATACATTTTGTAGTAAAATATGTAGTTATCTTGTTCTTCAATTTCTTCTTCCGCTCTCCGCCCTATTACGTATGTCCCATTTCACGGATTCCTCAAAGCATTTTCTTTAATCTAACAGGGATTCCTGTGATTTTCGTTAATCTAGTCCTGTGTCTATTTGTATTGTTTTCAGAGTATTGTTTTTTCCGAAGTGGTTTCTTGGATATATTTACTAAGAGCTTTTGGTGATAGTACAAGCAGGATTTCGAAGCGACGTGAACGCAAGGTGTTGACAAAAATTTATTATATTACAAAAAAATAAAATAACAACATACTAAAAGAATTAAGAGAACTCCCTTTGCAATATTTTTCATCACACTAGCACGTAAACTGTATCTAAACATACAGGATAACTTGGCCGTAATGCCCCATATAAAACCCTCGAGCTTTCTTTTTGTCATGAAACCCAAGGTCGGTAAGTATATTTTTAAATTTATAGCACGGCACACAGGTCATTCAAGTTCAAGCAAGGAGTTGAAAAATTGTCTTAAAATGTTATCTCAACAGGAATTTCATCGCAATCTCGCTACATGTTTCTTAAATACTCAATTAATGTTAATAATCGTACCGCCCGTGAAACATACAATGTTTTTCATCACATTTGCGAGTAAATAATTATGAATTATAGCTTTAGTTACACACGTAAGCACAACTATTATTACGAAATACGTGAACTTCTTTAAGCGGATGGCGGGCTTCATCTTCACCACAAATTATACAAATGTTTCGTTCAGAAACGTTAAGGGCAAATACGTAAGTACGTAGGTCACAGCCATGACGGAGAGTAAAAAAAAAAAAATTCTACGTTTTGATACAAAAAACTATGGATTTAAACATTAGTTGGGTATTTATGTAACATGTAGCGATATTGCAATGAAATTCCTGTTTAGATAACATTTTAAGACATTTTTTGTGTAACGTGTAAACTCCTTGCTTGAACTTGCATGACCTATGTGCTGTGCTATAAATTAAAAAAATTACTTACCGCCCTAGGGTTTCATGGCAAAAAAAAGCTCGAGGGTTTTATATGGGGCATTACGACCAAGTTAACGTGTATGTTTAGATACTGTTTACGTGCAAGTGTGATGAAAAGATAATTGTTGATAACGTATAGTGGAATATATGATAATTATGACTCCTGAAAGAACTTTCTAACAGTTTGCATACTGTTATGTATTTTATCAAAAATTAACTATTTCCTATCGTTTGCCGTATGTCATTTTTTCCCAGAATTTGATCTTCAGCTGCGACACTATCCAATGGTGTAATAATACAGGGTGTTATTTTTTCAAAATTAACGGATTCGATTCCTGGCTAGTAATATTGACTTTTCATAAAACCAATGATGCAGTTTTAGTTTTTATCAAAATCGGGCTCGTGACTCCTTTCACTGTTTTCCGCTATTCCTCATAGTTTCGGATTTCGTCTTCCACCCACTTGAAAAATTCACCCTGTATAATATCTCGGCTCCGATGCATTTTGGAAATAATCGTTCATAGAAGAAAATGAATGTCTTACTGTGTTTTAACTAATGAAATATTTTTCATTACTGGCCGCAGACAATCACGCCACATTTACCCAAGCCCAATGAAATCACGCCACATTTACCCAAGCCAATGATATTCTTCATTGCCCAAGCCCCTTTCTTTGATTTGTTCATTGTTATACAACAAATTACTTAAAATATTAAAAAGATCTCACAAAAATGTCGAATGACGATATTGATGTGACTCCGGAGTACATTAATTCCGAAGCCCTTGGCATTACCAACAATCTGCTCCCAGAAAAGTTCAAGGAATCGTACATGAAAGCCTACGACGATTTTTACAAGTGGAAAACTACAAAGGGCGTCAAGTCTGTATCTGAATCAGTGCTTTTAGTCTGCCTTCAGCATTTATCGTGTACAAAGAAGCCAAGTGCTCGATTCGATGCTCAGGTCAACTATAAGCATCAAAAATAATATACAAATTAATACATACACCAAATTACTTTTTAAAAAAGGAAATCAGAAGGGCATCGTCCTATGAAATCAAAAAATTTCACAGCTCAAAATGTGGAAACGTTTCTAAATGAAGCCCCGGACCACAGCTTTCTTGTCACAAAAGTAAGTACGTACCTATTTATTAAATTTTTAGTAACTAAAATAACTACATAACTATTTAGTACTTACCATATATAAGTAAAGGTACCCCGCTCATGAATAGATCGCTTGTGTGCGATGTACTGATGATTGTGTTGTTTTGACTCTAAGTTGAATAATAATTATTATTGTAAACCTTCGTCGTTGTGTGTTGTTATTAAAAATAATAAACTTTCTTAGATTAGACAGACACACACACGAGTGTGTCAGTCAAATATAAGATAGTATTTGACATGTAATACATAAAAACTAATATATTACGTAAGTTACCTTCCTACTTTAATACTACTACCAACTTACCTATTTTTGTTACAGGTGGCATTGATTTTCGCAGTGAATGGCGCTTGTCATGGAAATGAACTCGTATACGTTAAAATCGAAGATATCGAAAAACATCCAGATTTGTTGCTGGTAAATTGGCCAGATACAAAGTCAAAGAAAGAACGGTCATTCGTAGTCCGTGTTGTAATTCGTAAGAATTATCGAAAAGTACCAAGCTCTACGCCCCTCTAATATAAACACTAACAGATTTTTCATAGCTTGTAATAATGGTAAGTGCACAAGGCAAGACATTGGAAAAAATAAGAAAAGCAGCATGCCGAAAGAAATTGCGAAATACATGAAATTGACAAATGCCTAGCTCTACACGGGCCATTGTTTCAGAAGAACATCGGCTACTGTATTGGCGGATTCGGGAGCAGACATGACCCAGATTAAAAGACACTGTGGCTGGAAATCTGATGTAGTAGCAGAGGGCTCCATCGAAAATTCTATACAAAATAAGGATAAAATTAGTTGCCGCATTAGTGACAACAACATACTATAGACACCGTTGATAACTGATCCTTGGATACCTTTGTCACTACAACCTTCCTCATCAAAACACTATTCATCTAGCCCGCTACTTCAAGCACCACCTTCACCAAATTTCACGATCCAAAATGGTGCTCAGCAGACCCAAGTTTCTGAAACTTTACTTATCAGTAATACTCAAATAAATTCCTCGTCCACTTCAAAAAATGTACCGAATAAAAACATAACTTTGTCTTTCCAAAACTGGTCTAGTATATCAAACGTTATACCTTTATCTTTTAACTGTTTTAAATAGGTCTACTAACAGACTGTAATTGTTATTTTAATAAATACTTTGATTCTAGGACTACTGCTTTTATTGTCTCGTAGATGGTGTGAAAAGTAGAAAAGTAGTATTTACCTCGGGGATAAAGGTACCTTCGTCTTGGGCGACCTTTATTCCCACGCTGTACTCAGGATTCTCCCGCTCCGCTCCTTAGTTTTGCTCGGGATTCAATACAGCGCCCGCTACATAAGACACTACTTTATCCCCTTTGTGCATAATCTACTATTAAAACCAAATTGCTTATGGCTTATTGATTATAATTGGTTTCATAGAGTTTTTTTTTTTTTGAAAAAAATCTGAGTGATACATATGGCCTGATCATTACATACGTATTTTATGTTGATATGATATTTTATTTTTAATTTAAGCATCTATTATCGTTTAAAAATTTCGAATCGACACGCATCTTTATATTGTAAGTGTTAATACCTAGACATGTTATTATATTGATATAATAACAAATTCATGTTTATTATTAAAATTTCGCATTTCGCATGTTCAAATATTTGTATTCCATTCTATGGCGAAACATGTAAGTTCACAACCCTATTTATAAGACCATAATGACCACGTTTTTACACCAATCAATTATTCTATTCTATACGCCTCATTACCAACAAATTAAAAACCATGAAAGAAAAATTGCGAACTTAATCAGAAGGGGAATATTTTACGTAAAAAGAGGAGTTAGGCAAGATGATCCTATTTCACCCAAAGTGATTTCAGCACGCCTTTAATACACATTTAGACGTCTTGAGTGGGATAAGCATGGTTTAAATATAAACGGAGTGCAATTAGATCACCTTTCGCAAAAAATATACTAATTTCAAAAGATACAAGAAGCTTGTTTATTAAGGCCATAAAGTGGGACTATCAATGGATACTGCAAGAACTAAACTAATGACAAACTTCGAAAATATCCCAATACCCTCAGCGGCACCGCAACAGAATATGTGGTAGAATACACGTAATTCAGACAGATCCTATCTCCAAAAGACCTAACAAACAAAGAAATAATTAACTGAATTAATCTAGCACGGCGAAAGAAACTTGTCCAAGGATATTATCAAGTATCAACATAAACCTGTTAAAGCTAAGGTAAAAATATGAGTATTTAATTCGTCTATTCTACTTGTCCTGACGTATGGATACCAAATATGAAGCCCTACCAACCTTAATACCTATTCGTAAACTAGAAACCTGCCAACACGGCATAACTCGGAACATAGGTACACAACATTAAAATTAAAGGTAAAAGAAATAAAACTAAATATAGAAACCGACTTAAAATTACTGATGTTACTCACGGTATTGATAAACTTTTATGGAGGTGGGTAGGCCATCGATATGGTTTGGAGTAAAAAGGATAAATGGTCTAAGAACGTAACAGAAAGCTGCCCAAGCAAGACAACACAAAATAGAAAGAAAGGGAGACAGCGTCGTAGATTGCAGGATGACAGCGGATAACAGCGGGTACTACTTGGAGGAGACAAGGACAGAACTGTAGACAGTGAAAAGCTCTAGCGGAAGCCTAAGCTGGAAAGCAAGACAATCTTCACTTACCGCCTTACCGGTGTCAAATAACTAAATAGTAACTTATTGTAACAGATTAAGTAAAATAAATATAAGATTGTTAAATAAAGGTTATAAATAAATAAAATAAATAAAATGTGAGGAGGTCAACGTTCCGGGGTTATCAATGCAGGGGCGGCGCCAAACGGTCGCATGGACGGACGAGTCGCCGGCGCCGGCGTCGCCCGCACCATGCGTACCACCACGCACAGATGCACCAACGCATCATCACACTTTTTGACACATGTATGGCAATCAGTCAATCACATTAGTTATCTACCCGACTGGCACAATTTAAACAAAATATGATTATGTATTTCTCATATTAAGTTAGCCTGTCTACCCACAGTGGTATCTGCAAACCCTCTGTGATTTCCCACTTAGGATGACGTAACGTTAGATTACAACCAAAGGTCCGACTGCCGTTTGACCTGTCGTTTGTTTTCCTTAACACAGTAAACTAAAACTTTCTCGAATGTTTAGATATTGTTTACATGTTTGTTGTTATTATAATTATATCTAGTTCCTGTTTCTGTTCCCATATGTTCTATTCAATTAATGAATGGGTTTTTAGACAAATCAAACGTTGAACACACTGTTTCCAGATAGGTAATAAAAAGACAAAACTAACTCGGCACTGTCTTACTTCATTGCAGTTGATATGAGCCTTTAAGTACACGGGGTAGGTTACCTACGTAGTAGCTCTTGACCAAACCCGAAAGTCAAGGCTTTGAATCACCATAATGGACCAGGAAAAATCCCCGATGTTTTTAATACCCCGTCAATAATTGGCGCAACGTGGAATATCCCCTTTTATTGAATCAATCTATACTTATCTGACTACTTTACTCTTAATTAGTACATAGGTACAAGAATACGGTCGCACTGAAAGAGCAATATTGCTCACACAAAGAATGAGACATCATCATAAGGATCATAACACTAACAATCAAGGAGTTAGAGTAGTATAATTTGGTTTTGATTTTAATTATATTTACATTGTACACATACACGTAGACTCAGGAAAATGGTTAAGTATATTTTGATCTAGGTACTGTGCCGAATACCGAAAACGTTTAGCTCATGAAATCACAAGCAATGCAATAGGAATTAGAAATGAAACGAAGATTTAAAAAGAATTGCAAATAACTTTGACTTGCAGTGGGCCTTCCGCGAAATTACTTCATTGAACAAAATCAAAATCAAAATCAAAATAAAAAGTCATTTATTCAAATTAGGCTGATAATCAGCACTTTTTGAACGTCAAAATTACAAGAGACAGTCCCCCAAAACGCCCGCCCTTCGCCACTTCCTAGTGTTTTAGCTGGGAAGAAGAAGAGAACGAAGTATTCATTGAATAATCTCCTTATAATAAAAGACTACAGAGTACTAGTACTGCTATGGATAATAGCATCGTAGATCCTACCAAAAGCACAAACATACTACCTAAAATGAAACAATTACATGTTTTATCAATGAACATTTTCTATCTAACGGCTGACGAGGAAAATAATTCCCATGACCTTGGAATTTTCAAAGTACATCATTTAAAAGATAAAAGATTAAGTACCCATCTTATGGACGTGACCACGAGTCCACTCCTTGTTGACTCGAACGATGCATAATTGACGTTCTCGCTTAGGCCAAAGGGTAATTAAATTACAAAACGAGACCAGCGTATATACAATTAAACGAAGCGCTAGGCTCGGCTCTCGAACAAAGCGTGATTGCACATATCATCGAACGAAAATATAATATAACGGTAGCTATTGACGCTTTTTTATTTAACAAAGATATTAACTAAAAGGACTATTATTATCCGAACTGGTTATACCTTCAACCTGACAGACTTATCGCCAACATCGGCGATGGCTCTTTTAGACCGTATCAGGGTGTTGCTCATTCAATCGGAGAGTCATTTATTGAGAATTCTTCGTTCCATCGCTCTTTGGAAAACGGTGCGTTGGAACTTCTGGCTTCAGTCAAAGACCAAGTTTGAGCGCCACAGGTTAGGATAGGCAGGATATCAACGCGGAAAGGGAGAGGGAGTTGACGAGCTCTCGCCCATCCCGCAGTAGACGCACCGGGCGTCGGCAGAAGGCAGACAACACTCTCTTCCGGCCTCCTTAACAGGTTCAGGGGCGACGGATTCAGGGACATCCGTCGCCCCTAATCGTACTGGACCCGAGACCCCCACGCGCGTCTCTTTACGCGTGGTTACTTAACCCAGGGACAAGGCCAGCTGGTGAAGTGGGCCGGCACTACTCTGCGCTGACAGGTCCTTGGAAAAGAGAAGATCACCTTGTTTAACTCCTTTGTTGGTTTTAAACGTTGAGCCAACATTGGTCGAGATAAATATTTTGCAGCTGTTTCCTATATAAGCTAGGCTTCGTAAGACTAAGAATATTCCACTATGTTTAACGCTGTCAAAAGCCTTTCTGTAGCCCACAAAAGCCAGATATACAAGGTGGAGCCGTCAAGCATTCTGTACATCAAACTAAGAAAGTAAACGCATTTTTTTTTTTGGGAAAGTCCTTTTTTTGGGGTCGATTGATTGATCGATTATCACGTTTTACGGCAGGACTCAATTTAACGAACTCAAAACTTTGTGCTGATCATTGTAGAATAACTTGGGAGAAGGCTGTTCCGGTGGTTGCTGCGAACCTAATTTAGCATCTATGCGATATCGGATGACTTTGATGAATCGTTTATAAATTTGAGAACCTAGACTAATACGTAATAAGGCTCCTTTCTTGTGAAGAAGTACAACATTTGAGTGGAACATCTGACTTGGGAATTTGCCTGCTTCTAATATTGAATTAGAAAAGTTAGTAAGGTGTGGGAGCAATGTGGCAAATCCACATATCAGGGCTTCGGTGGCAACGCCATCCTCGGCAAGACTCTTATCATAGGCCATTGTCTTGGGCATTAGGTTACCTCATATCCCGTAACGGGAGGGATGACTTCTGGGCAGCTGTTTCAGTTTCCTGATTTTATGCTTGCTTTATTTGAATAAAGAGAACTTTAGAATTCTGTACAATTAGTGTCATATAATTATTCATTTATTGTACAACATATTTTACACTAATTATAAATTTATCATTTTAACAGAGAAACAACCACTAGACTATTTTCCAAAATATTGACTACAATCGTCTTTTGGCATAAATTCAAGGTGGTCTACTACATATTGAAACATAGGTTAAACTAATTATTGAAATACCATCTTCAATTCAAGCAAGCTTGTCGGTTAATTGCAGAGATCTTGAGAAAAACTTGTGCCGAAAAGAAACAAAAAAAATGTATTTGAAAGTCATTAAGTCCTCTTTAATAGATAATAATAGGAAATAGTAAATTAATTTATTTAATGTATTGGTTATTTGACTACTGATCGGTATACCACCGAGGTTCTCTAAACCACGTTGTTCCCTTAGCTTGCAAGCTAAGGGAACAACGTGGCTTAGAGAACTTGGCTTGATTTCGAGCGATAATATTTTTTTATTGCAAGATTAACCAGCCTAAACCCGTCGCGTAACACTCAGGAATACCAGGACGAAGTGAATCTATTGACGACGGCCTGGCCTGCAGTAAGTTTAGACATGCATCCATTTTGAGCAAGCTTAAGGATTCACTCTAGAAAACAAGTCAATCCGACCCAGATAAGAAGAAGAAGAATTGAAGACTGCATTGATAGGTGAGAGCAGTGTTTCTCTAAACACCAATAAAAAATAATAAAGCCATGATATTTATAAATATTACCGGGCTTAATAGGCGAAGTCGATTTGATTTGTAGCGATAGCGAGTGTTTCAGATACAAAGACAACATCTAATAAAATAAAATTGTAATAATAGTATTGTTAGGAGGTTCCTCTCTTAAAAGCCCTGACAATCGGTAGCTCGGACCCTGCTCCCGATAATGGTGGGATACTAATTTTTATACTTTTTTTTAACATTATTTTTTAAAGAATTATTTTAAAAATTAAATTGTTATATAAAGAAATAAATATAAGAAATAATAATATTGTATTCAAGATATTTGTTTTTTGTTCACGACACGCGACACGTTGTTCTTAAGTTCTGCATAGGTATGGCAGGACTTTGTGTAATTTTAAGATAGCGTGGAGTATGTGCAATTTTATGACCGTAAGAATACCGCTAAGAGAGTATACTCATTGGTCGGGAATCTGAACGGTTTGCTGTATGTACATGACCTTGATAAGAGACTTGCTCTAGCTCAAGAAACTTCGTTTTTGACGCACCGCCCCCCACCGGCATGCAGTAGAGTGTTATATTAGTAGACCCACATACTAGCATCTAAGAAGGGCTTTTCCGAAATAAAACTTAAACGTGTGAGTCATAAAGTACCGGCACCAAAATTACGCTTAATTTCAGTACTCCAAATTCAGCAATGATTCATGAACATAGGGTTTTATAAAACTTTTGGGTAATTCTGAATCTTAGAAGATATCTTGGAACGAATTGACTCATTAAATCTTGAAGTATAATATACAATGTTAGTCAAAACTGATAATCGGGCAAAACCACTACTAACCGGTGTCAGTCAAAACCCTTATTAAATTAAAACGTGTTTTGTCTATTATAAAATCGTGTTTCAGAAGGCCTCCGTTGTTATTAACTAGAATTACTTCAACACGGTGTTTTACATAGGGTCACAAAAAAACCTAAAAACTTAACAAGTTTCTAGGTAAAAGTTAGTAATTGGTAACATAGTTTCAACCGGTCAAAAGTAGTTTTGATTATAGAACAGTTGGCCTACCGTGACGTCTTAAAACATTATTGTTTTACTCCTTTTCTAGTGTGGGAAAGAGATGGAGCTAGACATCTTGTATAGCTTCGTCTCTTTCCCACACTGGAATAAGAGTAAAACAATGCTGCTTTAAGACGTTATGGTGGGCCAGCTGTTTTGACTTATGTGACATATACAAGTAATGGATGGCAATTACTTTATTAATTACCATTTTCTAACACCATTAAATCTAGTTGTGTCCACTATACTCCTGACCTCTTAATAGATGTTAAATAAACGTTTGCAAATTATACTTCGAATGCGAGACTCCTATCTTTAGCTATAGGTTTTGCTTATTAAGATATAACAGTACAAGGACATAGGTGAGTCCTTATTTCGCAGCTTTACATAATATACACAAAATATTTCTTCTCCTCCTCTCATATCGGCACAAGATGGTAGTGAGGCTTACCAGAAGTACAGCGGTTCTGACAGGACTACATTTTAATCGTCAGTCGTGGGTTATTTTAACAGAACTTTAACACTACGCCTGTACATTTAATACAATTATGTTTACGTCCCATGTTATTGGGCGAGCCTATTGCCATCAACCAGTTGGACATCAAAGTTATAAAAAGGTGCACCTCTTAGCAAACAATGGTTTAAGGCCACTTGGCTTTGCCACCAAAAAAATAAATCTTACATCTATATGTTAGTACTAATATTGTAAAGCTGAAGATTTTGTTTGTTTGGACGCTCTAAAATCAGGAAGCACTGGTTCGAATTGAAAAAATATTTTAGTCTTGGATAGCCCATTTGTCAAGGGAGGCTAGGTATAGGCTACATATTATCATCGCTACGACCAATAGGACCGGAGAATCAATGAAAAATGTTGCAAAAAAAGGGAAAATGTGACGCAAACCAAGTTGTGTGAGTTCAACCAGTAATGTACATAAAAGGAAATTAAGTATTTCTCATTCAACTAAAACCTGAAAGAACATCTGAATTTGAATAAATGATCGAAGGCTATCCAGACAATTAGCATGACATGTCAGTTCGTAAATATCCACTTCTCGACTAGGGCCTCCCATTGACGGAGACAATGACAAATCATTATGCCACAATTACGAGGCAAAGTGTAGGTATTGGTGAGCAGACCGAAATAAGTATTGTTAATAGCAGACTAGGATACTGCCAAGTGCTAGGCATGGTTTTTCGACACAGCTGCTCTATGATCAAATAAGGGGTCGAAAGAAGAAAACTTTGTGGAAGACTAAATGTAGATGGATGGAAGGAAAACGCTAATATCATCGTTGTGCTGATACGGCCCAAATGTCATGATGGCCTCTGGGTTAAGGCCTCGCCTCTCATGCATGAGGTTGGGGATTCAAATCCGGGCAAGTACCAATGTGACTTTTTCAATTCATTTGACATTTTCCAACCAGTCGTGTGGTGAACTGTGCTCTTGCCATATCGGTATAAAAGGAACTTTTGCCCCAGCAGTGGGACAGCACAGACACAAACCGCCGTCTTTCCGGCCTCGCCGCCGAGGCCCGTCGCGACGTCCAAATTCAAATCCCCCTCCCCGACCCTTGCTCGAGCCAGCCCGCGATGCTGAGCCAGTAGTTATAAATCAGCCCCTAAATAATGGTAATCAGATCCAGCTTGTCCCTTTGCTGCCCTCTCTCAGCGACGCCCTAAGCCGAGGCTCGTACCCCACAGGGGGTGCCCTTAGCGCTGTCGCTTAGTTTATAAGCTTTTTGCCTGGCTGGAGGCCTTAAATTCGAGGCATCCACAGGTTTGTCCGGTTAAGCAGTAGCCAGCCTCAGAGGCTGAACTGCGAGATGCCATTCATAAAAAAAAAAAAGCAGTGGGACAGTAATAGACCGGTATTACTATGGCCCCAAATAAATTTGGACATAAAGATGTTTATATCAGAAACGTCGACTAGAGAAGCCAGTATGTAGTAATATATAGTAATCAAACCAGCACAATTAGCGCTGATCACAAGTTCGGCTGTGAAACGCTTTGTTAGAACGAAATCCTAACATAAATGTCACTGGTGGTATTATAATCTATTGTAGTCTAGTTATAGCACAGGCTACGTAACGCACTTTTAGAGAGCACTCTTCTGAGGGAAACGTATCATAGTAATTGTGGAAAGCAGAATTCGTCAATTCATGATGCTGACTGCTGACTTTTGCGACGAAATTCTAAATTGCAAAAGGTAAAAATACAATTGGTTAGGTATTCGAAAAGCTTTGGCAACGTAAATCTGAGTTGGTTAAAAAGAAGTTACTTTTTTTTAAAAAAACAAAACCTTACCCAAACCATAGCTTACATTAATGTTTCTGAGACTTGAGGTAAACCGCTGCCTTTCGGATACACTCCTTCATATGGGTTAGTCACTAACTCGACACGAAAGACTGAACACACGTGTGTCCAGTTGGTGAAACATTATCTATGTCTAAAAGTGAGATTATCTACCACATCACGTCTAATCGAAAAGTGAGAAAGGTACAAATAAAATGCCACTTTATCCAACTGGTGGAACCATGGAACAAACTGGTAGGGCAGAGTGGCACGAATGAAAAGCCATCGCATGATTGTTGCTGAGAATGCTGCTGTGGTGTAACGCGAATGAATAGAAAACGTTCGTACCAAACAATATTGTTTAAATATCTATATAAATAAAAAGAGAAGTCCTGACTGACTGACTCATCAACGCCCAGCCCAAACCCTTGGACCTAGAAAGCTGAAATTTTGCACAGAGGTTCCTTTTATAATGTAGACAAGGAATAAGGAAGGATTTTTTGAAATTCAACCCCTAAGGGAGTTTATTAGGGGATGAAAGTTTGTATGGAAACCGGTAATTTTTTTAAGTTAAAAGCATACAAATTCACATACAAGGTTCTGGTTAGAAATAAATAAATACGTATTTGAGCGTTTTTGAGAATCTACCCCCTAAGAGGGTTAGATAGGGGTTGAAAGTTTATATGTGGATTCCGTCATTTTTGAAGTAAGAAGTATGAAATTAAATATTGAAGGTAAAAAAAAAAATTTATATGTATTTCGTAGTTTTTGGAAATTCAACCCCAAATGGGCGAAAAGGGGTGAAAACGTTAGTATAACAAAAATGGTCTGATCTGCTTGAAATTCACAATGTGTTTCTTGATTGAATTGATATACATGTAATTCAAAGTTTCCCTCAGACGATGGTTTATTTTTTATTTTTGTATTGTTATGTTAGCACGTTTGTACGTACAAATACGCTATTAAAACTTCATATACATACTTCTAGGGGATCTGGGACATTTGTGCGAAAGACATTTGCGCGAAGGACACTTGCGGGAACCCACTTGCGCGACAGGCACTCCCGCGACTGGATACTGGCGCGACTCAATGGCTTCATGGGTGTCGTTTTGGTGGTTTTCGGGGTCGCTGATAACGAAAATGAAGTCAAAATGAAAATCCAAGACGGCACCGAAGTAAATTTACTTTCTTTTCTTCACGGGTGTCGTTTTTGTGGTTTTCGGGGTCGCTTACAATAAAAATCAGGTCAAAATTAAAATCCAAGATGGCGTCGAAGAAAACTTTCAGTTTTTCCTTCACGGGTGTCGTTTTCGTGGTTTTCGGGGTCGCTCATAACGAAAATGAGGTCAAAATGCAAATCCAAGACGGCCACAAAGAAAATTTACTTTTTTTCCTTCACGGGTGTCTTTTTCGTGGTTTTCGGGGTCGCTGATACAAAAAATGAGGTCAAAATGATAACTCAAGGTGGCGGCGACGAAAACTTTTGGTTTTTTCTTCATGGGCGTCGTGTTCGTGGTTTTGCGAGTCGCTGGCAATGAAAACAAAAATTTAAGATGCTGGCGCCGAGGCAACTTTTTAGTTTTACTTCATGGGTCTCATTATCGTAGATTTCAGGGTCACTGATAACGAAAATGAGGTCAAAATGCAAACCCAAGACGGCACCGAAGAAAATTTACTTTCTTTCCTTCACGGGTGTCGTTTTTGTGGTTTTCGGGGTCGCTTACAATAAAAATCAGGTCAAAATTAAAATCCAAGATGGCGCCGAAGAAAACTTTCAGTTTTTCCTTCACGGGTGTCGTTTTCGTGGTTTTCGGGGTCGCTCATAACGAAAATCAGGTCAAAATGCAAATCCAAGACGGCCACGAAGAAAATTTACTTTTTTTCCTTCACGGGTGTCTTTTTCGTGGTTTTCGGGGTCGCTTACAATAAAAATGAGGTCAAAATAAAAATCCAAGATGGCGCCGAGGCAAACTTTCGGTTTATCCTTCACGGGTGTCGTTTTCGTGGCGTTCGGGGTCGCTCATAACGAAAATGAGGTCAAAATGCAAAGACGGAAGACAGAAGACACAAGACGGCACCGAAAAAAATTTACTATGTTTCCTTCACGGGTGTCGTTTTCGTGGTTTTCGGAGTCGCTAACAATAAAAATAAGCCAAAAAGAAAACCCAAGATGGCGCCGAGGAAAACTTTCGGTTTTTTCTCCATGGGTGTCGTTTTCGTGGTTTTCTGGGTCGCTGGCAATGAAAATAAGGTCCAAATGAAAATTCAGGATGGCGCCGACGAAAACTTTCTGCTTTTTCCTCATGGGTGTCGTTTTCGTGGTTTTCGGGTCGCCAAAAACAAAATGAGAATTTTCGTCGGCGCCATATTGGATTTTCAGCTTGACCTCTCTTTCTAGGTGCAAATAAGGAAATTTAAAATACACAATGTCTCAATATCGTCCCCCAGGCTATGGCTGGCATTGATTCAAGTGAGAACTGTTTCTCACATGGGCAGTTTTATGTAGCTTTCTTCGAAAAGAAATACCGCAAACGACATTTACAAAGAGATGCTAGGAAAATTCATTATTAAAATAGTTTTTCGGGAGTTACATAGTTTTTTTTACTCTGAGTATTTTTTAATTAAACAAAATTGTAAGCTAGCTCATTTACACTATTAACTGTATCGAAAGGCGTGGATGGATAACCGGGGCATTTGAGCTCCGGCATCGTAGCTCGAAAGACAAGTATAAAGTGAAAAGTTAATTCTGGTTCAAGCCATTTAATTTAGGTCACTAACAATATAAAATAATAAAAAAACGCAGCGATATACTTTTTTCTAACCAGAATTAATTCTCTGGCATCTTAGTTTGAAATTCACAGACTTTTACACAACTATTAATCCTATACTTGCACTTACGCGCGAGCGAAGCCGCGGCCAACAACTATTATTTAAATGACTATTTTCACATTATTTTGCGGGGGAAATACACACGTGAAAGAACGGGGGAAACACACACACACACAATTGCCGAACTCCATGCGGGCGAAGCCACGGGCAGAAGCTAATCTATTTAAATAAAAAGAGAAGTCCTGACTGACTGACTCATCAACGCCCAGCCCAAACCCTTGGACCTAGAAAGCTGAAATTTTGCATAGAGGTTCCCTTTATAATGTACACAAGGAAAAACGAAGGATTTTTTGAAATTCAACCCCTAAGGGAGTTAAATAGGGGATGAACGATTGTACGGAAATCGGTCATTTTTAAAGTTAGTAGCATGAACATTCATATACAAGCTAGAAATAAATAAATACATATTTTAGCGTCTTTGAGAATTTAACCTCTAAGAGTGTTATATAGGGGTTGAAAGTTTATATGCGGAATCCGTCACTTTTGAAGTAAAAAGTATTAAAATAAACTTTGAAGTTTATGAGCAAAAATAAATGATTACATAATTATTTCGTTTTGGTTTTGGGAAATTCAACCTCAAACGGAAGAAAAGGGTTGGAAACATTAGTAGGTATAACAAAAATGGTCTGATCTGCTTGAAATTTACTATTTGTGTTTCTTGATTGAATTGATAAACACGTATTTCGACGCTTTTGGAAATTCCAACCCTCACACGACAAAAGGGGTGACATTTTTATATTTTTGTTTTGATGTGTTAGCACGTTTGTATGGACACATATGTTAAAAAAAGTACAAAATTCGTTTTCGTGGTATCCGAGTCGCTGACAATGAAAACGAAAATCTAACATGGCGCCGAGGAAACTTTTCAGTTTTTCCTTAATGGGTGTCGTTTTCGTGGTTTTCTGGGTCGCTGACAATGAAGCAGAGGTCAAAATGAAAATCCAAGATGACACCGAGGAAAGCTTTCTGTTTTTCCGTCATGGGTGTCATTTTCGTGGTTTTCGGGGTCGCTGACAATGAAAATGAGAATTTTCTTCGGCGCCGTATTGGATTTTAATTTTGACCTCATTTTCTAGGTGCAAATAATGAAATTTAAAATACACAATGTCTCAATATCCTTCCCTAGGCTATTTCTCGCATTGATGTGAGAACATGTTTCTCACATGGGCAGTTTTATGTTGCATGCTCCGGAATGAACTCTGCGAGTATCTTAGTAAATTATAACCCACAAGGAAACAACGCAAACGTCATTTACAAAGAGGTGGTAGGATAATTCATTATTTATATTGGTTTCCGGGAGTTAAATACCAAGACATACTTTTTCTAACCAGAATTAATTATCTGACTTCTTACTTTGAAAATCACAGACTTTAACACAACTATTTATCCTATACATACACTTACGTGCGAGCAAAACTGCAGCCAACAACTATTATCTATACCATTTAAATTACTATTTTCGACATTATTTTGCGGGGGTAACATATATGTAGGCAATTTCCGAACTCCACGCGGGCGAAGCCGCGGGCAGAAGCTAGTTGTTATTATATAATAACAATATTTTAACGCTCATTCGTAGGTAGGTTTTAACTTTGTTTTTCATAGCATGGTACCGAAAGTTACTGCTCCAAATTCACGAAAAAGTCCCATATCTCAAAAGCTAAATATCAAATCTTTTATCTTATATATTCTTCTCATGAATTTTCGCTGAAAGTTCTTTTTAACCGACTTCTTAAAAAGGAGGTGGTTACAAGTATGAATTCTACCAGCAACTTTTTTTTTCATGTATGTACACCGATTTCTCCGTCAATGGAGGGATACCAAAGAACATAATAATTATGGAAATATTGCGTATGGGATGATTTGAATGAAAAGGGAGCGATGATAATGGCTAGACGGGGAGAAGATTTTTTTTGCGCCAAGTAGGTAATGCATTTAAAGGGAAGTTAGATTATTTTTCAATATATCTACGTTTTAGTGTCACTGGCTGGGTCATAAATGCAAATAAGAGTCGATTTTTTGTAGTTGCTGATAATTATATTAAAGGAAGCCTAGTCAGTTGCAAAAATATCATGAACACGGACGGGACCCGTGTGAAAAGGATTTTATGCAACAAAAAGAAACCTTAGGGTTTAGATGTTATTAAGTAAACCTAATAAGAAGAATAATAAGGCCAATACGCGTCCTAGAGCTATGCGCTTTGTGAGGCGGGTATTCTCGGGGACTGATATCAGTCCTCGAGACTACATTTCTCATATCACAGAGCGTATCGACTTCCTGAAGCAGAAAGTGTATGAGTGGGCAAACCATATTCGTAGGTATAATTAAGAAGCGGGTGGAACGATACTCGCAGAATCGCACATTCCAAAGAGATGAAAGGTGGGTTTATAGGATTTGGGAGCGACCAGACCAAGGTGTGGCTGACACGCGCCTGCCAGATGATGACGCCATGAGCTCGTTCTAGCGCAGCAGAGGGTGAATGGACTCGGGTGGTCCAGCGAGTATGCGATCCAGTGCCAGAAATGGGGGCTATCACTATCAGCCCCCAAGACGTAGCTCGTGCGATCCGTCCAATTGAAAATCTACAGGGCCGGACGGGTTACACAACTTCGGGATTAAATGGTTTATAAGGTCGCACGCTTGCCTGACGACCCTGTTCCAGTCAGCCTTACAGTCAAGGTAGCTGCCCGATTTCCTGACAACAGGTATAACCCACCTACTCCATAAATCGGGTAGTACTGTGGACCCCAAAAATTATAGACCGATAATCTGTCTCCCAACAGTGTATAATGTTCTTACATCCATTTTGAGAGCTATAATTAGCAAACACATTGATGATAATTCGATCATGTCCGCTTCTCAAAATGAATGTAGGAATGGGTCCCGGGGTACTAAGGAGTTTCTCCTCATTGTTATGGCCTTTAACCAACAGCTCTGCCGTTCGTCGACATGTTGGATAGATTATAAGAAGACCTATGACTCGGTGCCACATACAAAGCTCAAGAGGGTACTCTAGAGTTGTATGGGGCAATGGAGGACAGTCCATCGCTGATGTCAAACTGCCAGGCAATCGTTAAGAACAAAAAGAAAAAAAATTGACAAATTAAAAATATTTAAAAAGAAATCACCCACAAGGTCACAGTTGCAATAATAAAAAAAATATAATTCTATCCAAAAACAAAAATTCTAATTCAAAATAAAATAAAATGTCATAGTGTTTAACCGAAAGAAATCAATAATAATGAAATGAAAGCCAAAATTCCGACATTCACAGAGTAAATTGAATTGGAGCAGCCTAATCCCATGCCTTTTTATCTTCCAGATAGTGATTAACGTTATAATAGGCTTTCAGGCATAGTTTCCGTTTTATGAATGTTTTAAATTTAATTAGGCTTAGTGCTTGAATAAGGCTCAGAAGTTTATTATAAAGACGTATACATTAGCATCTAAACGCACCCCTTATTTTTTGAGGCTCGTTGCGGGAACAGTAAATTTGTGTTTGTCCCTCGTATTTACGTTGTGGATATCACTGTCTTTTTTAAACAAATTAATATTTTATGTGCGTACAAAAGGTTTTCATAAATAAACTGAAACGGCACAGTATTTAACTATATTAATTTCTTACATTTTTTTTGGTGTAGTATCGTGGCTTCATTTATACATTGAGAATAGCGAACCGATACGTATAAACCGTGGTATTTTTCAGGCCCAAAGTTTGAGTCCGCTTAGGTTCTGCTTAGCCTTGAATCTTCTAAGCAAGCTGCCGGAGGATTCAGGTCTAGGCTTTCGATTGTGGAGAGGTGGTCAGGTTATATCTCACCTTCTTTACATGGATGACCTGAAACTCTTTGCCCCCAACAATTTGCAATTAATGGAACTACTGAAATAACTGAGACCTTCAGTAGCGCCATCAGGATGTAATTTGGTATGGAAAAATGAGCGGTCATGCATATAAAGCAAGGGAAGAGTGTGGAATCTGTGGGAACCCAGTTCTCAGATTAATAAATCTTAGATCCCTACAAGAACCGAAAATACAAGTATTAGGGTATGTCTGAAGCGCTGACATAAAGCAAACGTTGAAGGAGCGTTTGTTTAGCCGCCTGAGAAAAGTATTTAATAGTCTTTTATCTGGCGGATATATGGTGTGTGCCTTCAACGGTTGGGTCATGCCGGTTTTGATGTACTCCTTCGGCGTACACAAATGGACTCAAACAGAACTAGATGCCCTGGATAGGAAGGTTCGTGCATTGTTGACGGCATATCGATATATTCCGCGGAGTTAGGAGGTCGAATATTTTAAACGCTAAGATTCGCCACAATCGCGAGATATGCAGTTTCAGGGAATATTTCCTAGAAGCCGACGTGGGTATGCAGCGAGATGTGGTCGCGCTGGACCAGGGCCTCTACCCGCTCTCCTTGGCTAAAGAGAACTGGCGCAAACCTGCGGTGCTTGACACTAATGACCACAGGGAAGTATGGCAGAGTAAGGAGCTTCACGGACGCTTTTTCAGGACCCCTGCATAGACCTGATGTAGACCAATATGCATCCGTAGCCTGGCTACGTTCCGGGGACATCTTTGGAGAAACCGAAGGTTTTGTTTGTGCAAATAAGGATGAAGTTATGATGACGAATAACTACCGTAGATTAATTGTGAAGGATGGCACGGTTGACATATGTCGTTGTCGGGCATCCTACCATCCGGGCGAATCGATCCGTCACATTATCTCCGGTTGTTCTCGTCTAGCTAACGGAGAATACTCGCATAGACACAACTACTACTATTGGTATGTGCCCGACCCGTTCTCGAAAATGGCAATTTCACACTATACTGGGATAAATCCATCATCACTGACAGGACTATTATAGCCAATAAGCCTGATATAGTGGTGGTGGATCGATCAGAGGGGCGCGCAATGATTGTTGACATAACGGTTCCGCATGGCGAGAACCTCGTGAAAGCCGAGAAATTTAAGCAAATCATTTATCTTGACTTGGCTCGCAAGGTTGTCCACATGTGAGATGTGGACTCAGTGATCATTGTGCCGATAGTCGTATCAGCCAATGGCATAATTTCCAAGAGCCTCGACCAATACCAGATGAGGCTCTCGTTAGGCAGCTGGTTAAAGGGCTTGATTCAGAAAGTGGTCCTTGTGGTCACGGCTCGTATCGTTAGGAGGTTCCTTTCTCTGAAGCCCTGACCACCGGTAGCTTGGACCTTGTTCCCGATACCGGTGGGCTACTTTTTATATTTTTTAATGTTTCTTATTTATTTCTGTAAGGAATATTTAAAGATGTAATCAATTTGTGAAGAAATAAATAAAGGACAGAATAATAACATGAATCTGTTTATTTACGCAACATTGAGCAAAGTGTTAAAATCATTGTCAAAAGACTTTCAGACTGATACGACATCGTCACTTCAATAAACATAGCCATTGATATTATGTGTATCACTGTTGTTGTGAATGATTCAATCGAATACCTACGATAGAAACCAAACATGAAAGGAAGAATTGCTCCAATTTTATTTCAAGCATATAAAATGTAAAGAATACAGAATTTCAATCCGGAAACTATGACATTTTATGAAAAACATAAACAACGAATAAAGTAATTTGTTAGTTCACCATTAATGAGTAAATACAGTGAATACGACACGACCAACATGATATCATTCAATTTTACTGCTTTAGAAGCGACCTTAGATAACCCCGGGCAACGTCTCCTAGATGCCATCCCCACACATCTAGAGTTCACTAACGAAAGGTTACTAATGGAATTAATAAATAATCCACCAGAGAAAACTGCTTTCCAATTAATAAAACAAAGTCTTTGTATATCCCTAGCCAAACTTCATGAAACTTGAAAGATCCCGACTTACAAGAAGAGTTTTCAATAAAAGACCAGAAAATATAAATAATTAGGATGACCCGAAAAATCTGTGAAGATCAATTGAGTGGTCAATAAGAGCCGAGCTCATGGGTCACGGGCGACTTAATTGTTGTTTTGTAAGGAATAAACCGCAGAAAATATCACATCCGACCAAAATATTCGGATGTCTATCTAGAAATCGGACCTATTTCTCTAGCATTTGTTTTCCGCAAACTACATTATTGCTCCCCTACTGTAAAAC
The DNA here is from genome assembly GCA_949152445.1 of Cerastis rubricosa. Classification (NCBI taxonomy): domain Eukaryota; kingdom Metazoa; phylum Arthropoda; class Insecta; order Lepidoptera; family Noctuidae; genus Cerastis; species Cerastis rubricosa. The sequence goes on along the minus strand of OX424523.1, from coordinate 14,750,931 downwards.
AAAAATAAAAGATTACAGTCCCCATTTGGTTTACATTAAAATAAAATATTGATGTCGGCAATTGTGACTGATCTATAAAAAAAACTTTTTGAGGAAAGTCCGTGATTAAAAATTGGAGTTTCTTGAAATTCCGATTTTCCTAAAAAAAAGTTCAAAATGTCAAAGGGGCTTCAAAGTACCCAAGACTTGATGAATTATGACCTATGTAACAATCTATTCCCGAAATTATTTATGAAATTGAACTTCTGTTTTTTTTAATACCTACGGGTATTAAAAAAACCCCATATAATGACATAATGTAACTTGCCTCAATTACCTTGCCTTGGTCAAGGGGGCCAAAATGGGCTCGAAAAATTACTCAATGTGAGTGAGTTCCGGAATGTGAGAACTTGGGCTGGCGCAGTTCCTGCTTTTCGATACATTTGTAACTCGCAGAATACGCGTTACCTAACTCATGCCCACACTTCTCGTGTTTGCGTTTACATTAGTTGTAGTAAGTACTAAGAAACTGATAAGAAACATTACAATAATAAACCCACTTCGAGGGGAAATTTACCGAGCCGTTAGATCCTATTTTCTCCAGGGTATATAGAAATGAGATATGGAATGAATGCCAGTTTTGATTGTTTCTATAATCGATGCGTACGCGTCGCATGATATGGCAGTCAAATGCCGCCAGCCCTGGCAAGGGTGCCGCCCACTCTCCCGATAACAGCCGATCCTCATCGGTGTGCGCTCTTCTTATCATAGACCTGTTGTTCTCTCATTCAACTTACACATTGTTTGTATCGTGATACACACAATTTTAATGCTATTTTACACAACAAAGAGCTTACACACAGTACGTAGACGTTGCGTAGATTCACTACCGCACACATTACAAAAACTGCACAGAGAACCGAACTTAGATCCAATGATGATGTTAGAATACTTCGTAACCGACTTGCCTTAAATTGTCGAAGTTCAGTTTGAGTCTTGTGATAGACAGTCCGAGTTCTTTGATGCTGTGGTCAGAAAAATCCGGAAGCTGGGAGTAGGAGATATCCAAGCCGATTTTGGTTTCGGGGCTGAACTTGTTTGTTAAGGCCCGTGCGATTTCTTCATAAGCAGTGATACTCTGACAGACTACAAGTATGGCACCAGTCCCGGCGTCCTCGCGGCGGCAGGTGCAGGGCGAGATCTCTCTCCTCATGGCACAGTGCAGGCTGGCTCCGGCGCCGAGCTGGCCGGCCAGGGCGCACAGCAGCGCGGCGGCGAGCGCGTGCTTGTGCGCGATCATCGTGTGTGCCGGTCGGGCCTGTTCGCGCTACTGGCACGACTGCCCCACGCCCGCTCGGAATCTGTGCGAGACGCGGGCGCATGGCCCACCCCGCGCAAGCGCATCATCGAATCGTCTGCACTCTGCACCTTCGTTGTATTACCATTTCCCACTCAGCTCATCGCTGATAGTACTGCGAAACGTATCACTTAATTTATTAATTACTAGAACTAATTATTTATTAATTAATTACATTACGACACAGACTAAAAGAGATTTCAATTGAGCTTCTTCAACATTGTTTTCAGAACTAATTGAATATTTAACTGAGGCACTAGGTTATGTTGACTTCTGTACTTGGCAGTATCTCCTCGACCACATTAGGTATGTTAAGATGATTCTAGTGACAGAGTCGACTTTTATTTATATAGTGATAACCACCACTAACGCCGCCGGCAAGTTACTCGTAATATTTTGATAACATATTTTAATTATGACCCTCATAATTCGGTCAATATGTTCCTCAGACAGGATCTAAGATCCCTGTGTACAAGAACTACTTGTACCTTATCAATAGGCCAAGTTTACAGAGATAAAGATGAACTTACTCGTACTTATCTCTGATATTTCAAATGACCAATTAGGTACAATACTTTCATCTTTTATTTACTTTTTAATGAGAAAAACCTGTACGTTGTAGACTTGTGTGTTTAAGATAACTTATGTTACCTTTGTATTGTTGATGTCTTTTCTATTGTTGATGCTGCAGCCTAAAAACCATAAATATCATAATTATAATTATCTTCCCATTACTGATGAGAATGTAAACAGGAAAAGCATTCAATCGTCCTAGAATTTTTTTAGCCTACTAGTGATAAATAATGGAAACACCCAAATTCTTTTTAGGAATCATTGTTTTCCTCTAACTGCCCCGTGAGTGCGTGCGTGGCCGCAAAGCTTACTTAACATGAGGTTTTTGGTTAATTTCCCAAGTCGAACAAAATGTTACTGAGTTTTTCAGTCAGGAATTTCTCATTACTAACAGCCCGGACTCTGGATTAGTGATCGGTTAATAGCAAAAGTCTAACCGGATGCAGCTGAATACCAGTATTTTACATGGAGCAGCTGCCTATCTGACCTCCATACGTATATAGGTAATACGACACCCCTAAACGAGATTGTTAAAGATGACAGCCTAGACCACTTTCTGAGCCACGGAGGAGTTTGTACATATGTATCTAATGGATATTTCCCCATTCACCAATCTCGCAGTTCAAGCCGCGCGGCTGTTATTATTTAGCCAAGGGTCCCATAGCTGCATGCCGTGATATTGCTAGTCTCCAAGGTGTAAACTCTTTACCAAATGTAACACAAAGTGACATAAATTTAAATCTTGACGGCAAAAAACTTGATGACTTGATGTTATAGCGGAAACTGCATTCTTAGGGATTCGAAACTGAAGTGGGGCGCGAACATTAAGAACTCTTACGGGGAGATTAATCTCAACTGCCTATGCAGTTAGGAAAATAAGGCAGTTAACTGATGTAGTCACAGCTTGGTTACTATACTACGCTTATTTCTACAGTATTATGTCTTATGGCATTTTGCTGTGGGGATCGGCAGCAGACGTTGTTTCCATTTTCATATTACAAAAGAGGGCAGTACGCCCTATCTATAAAATGGGCCCTGGCGAGTCCCTCAGAGCAAAATTTAATGAGATCGATATACTGACTCTGCCTTCACTTTATATCTAAGAATGTATTTTATATGTCCGCAAAAATCGAGCCCTTTTCGAAATGTGAAGCGACTTCCATAATATAAACACACGCAGTAAACACAAAATTGTAATACACAAATTTAGATTAACAAAAACTAGCAAGTTATTTCTTAACAGTACACGGTTTTGTAGTAAGTTGTCAAAGTCCGTTACAGAAGTGCCCGACGGAAAATTTAAAAATTACAAGAAACTTGTCCTTATTAAAAAGCAAATTACAAAATTAATGACTACGTTGAAGTTATAGAAGTTTGACCCTAGACTCTAGTTTCTTCTGCTCGTGCGACTTTCCTGGTGCTCATTAACGACACAAATGTGTGGATGTCTCTAACTATTCCAAATTTTATATTTTCCATTCTTTTATTCAGAGGTTTTACAAAAGTTTTAAAATCATTGCACCGTTCATTCATTGTTCAGAATAGTTACAGCACCAATTATAACCTTTTTTTATTTTTGTATAGTTCTTTTTTATTTACCGACTGTTAGTGAATGTGTGGACTTTGTAGGCGTTGTAACTTCCTAGATGTTTCAGACTTTGAAGAAAGTCTGACAACGGCATAAACACTCAAAAACAATTACTAGCTGTGCCCGCGACTTCGTCCCCGAGGAAATTTGTATAGGAAAGTTTGAGTGTGTGCTATTGCTATAAAATCTATCTTTGCCAAATTTCGTCCAGATTTTTTCAGCCGTTCTGTAGTGATTGAGTGCCAGCATCCAGCAGTAATTAAACTCACTTGGTAAATTGTAGCAAAGATGATTCATGCTTAGTATAGGAGTAGCATAATCAACCAACCAACCCACTGCTGGGACCGTGGGACGGGCCTCTAATCTGAGAGAGAAAATGCGCTAATGCGGTTTGGTAAATATTATTTTGTATTTCGATTTTTTGTTTTAGGACAACTCCGAAGTTTTTAAAAGGAACGTGGATGTAATAATACATTTCCAACGCTACCTTGAAGCCTAAATCGACAGCGAAATAAACGTAATGTTGCTGTACATTTGCATTTTTTTACCATCGTCATTGTCCTGCCTTAGTCAATTTTTTTTTGGTGTTGGTACGAAATGTCTTCTTCCGTACTTCTTAGCAGTCGACTTCTAGCCATATAAGCTTCCTTAGCCCATTCATTTGCACAGGCACGTTACGACACGTACATGCTTTGAATATCTAGATATAGGTCGTAGATATAGGCAAATCATTTAAATATTTCGGCTCTCAGAGACAGATAGCTTTATCTGTCAGCCAAGGACTAAAATGAGAGAACACGTAACTCCGCAATACGTTCTCGGGATGAAAAAGTGAGAAAGCTCTATAAAGGGGTCGTGTGCGCAAAGGGGTTGACACGAAACCATAGACGATAGACGGGGCTAAGAGGGGTCACGCTTAGTAGCAATTATTGCGAGGACGTGGCGACATCTTGAATTCTGTACCAATAAGTTTTGCAGGCTAAATAAACCTCACTAGGTTGCAGATATCGATATATCGCCCGTTCTAGTAGTACGTAGTGTTGTTAGTACACAGTAATAGAGGTCGCCACCATTCAATATTAGCAATATTTTTATGAGTGTGAGCAGCGGTTGCCCAGTGGTGGCAGCCCCGACTTACGAGCAGTAGTAGTTAGTAAGCCGTGGGTTCGAACCCAGGCAGGCGCATTACTTTGTGTAATTTATTTCATCACCGCTGCCCTTAAAAACTGTGTAGGAAAACATCGTGAGGAAATCGGCATGTTCTAGAACTAAAAATTCGAAGACATGTGACATCTACCAACCCGCATTGGGCCCGCGTGGTGGATTACAGCCCACTCCCATGGAGAGGAGGCCTGTGTCCCAGCAGTAACTAACATTACATGTACAAAATACTGTTTTCAGAATCAAAAGTGTTAGATTTTTTTATTTAGTCAGAGGGCGCTCAGTACAGCGCAGCCACAAACAAATCACACACATCCTATTTTACAACATTTATTATTTACTGAAAGATTTTTTTCAATAATTAATGGAAAGTGGCGCGGGCGGGAGGATAGAAATAGAGCAACTATTAAGTAAGGCAAAAATGAGCTCCTAATTTTTTTTCATTTTAGTTTATAATTGTACTGAGGCGTATGAGGTTTAAAAAAATAACTATTATTATGTTATTTTTTTTAAATACTGTTTAACATTCTTCTCAGACCTAAATATACTTTATTTCTTGTAAAAAAAGTTGGCAACCCTATTTATGAGCAACCAGGGAAGCCGCATGAGCAGAAGGAACTAGAGCCAGAGAGCTTCTTTATCTTCAACGTAGTCCTTAATTTTGTAATATGCTTTTTTAATTAGGACACGTTTGATGCAATTTTTTAACTTTCCATCAGTCAGTTCCGTAACTGACTTTGGCAACTTATTATAAAAGCGTATACTGTTTCTAAGAAATGACTTGCTAGTTATTGTTAACCTAAATTTGGGTATTACAATTTTGTGTTTACTGCGTGTGTTTATATTATGGAAGTCGCTTCTAATTTTGAAAAGCCCTCGGTTTTTGCGGACATATAAAATACATTCTAAGATACAAACTGAAGGCAGAGTCAGTATTTTTTCTTTTTGATTTTTTCTCTGAGGGACTCGCGAGACCCATTTTATAGATTGCGCGGACTGCCCTCTTTTGCAATATAAAAATTGAATCAACGTCTGCTGCCGATCCCCACAGCAGAATGCCATAAGACATAATACTGTGGAAATAAGCGTAGTATACTAACCTAGCTGTGTCTACATCCAGTTAACTGCCTTATTTTCCTAACTGCATAGGCAGCTGAGCTTAACCTCCCCGAAAGAGTTCTAATGTCCGCGCCCTACTGCAGTATTAATCCCTAAGAATACAGTTTCCGCGACAACATCAAGTTTTTTGCCGTCAAGATTTAGATGAGAGGTCACGTTGTGTTACATTTGGTAAAGAGAACTTTAGCCGTTGTTATCTAAAGGTAGCCTTACACGTCAGGGTGTACCTGAAAGGTTTGTCTGTACAATTAAACTATACAAGTAAACCGGAGCGTTTACCTACATTGGAAAACTATGCAGGTTCCCTCACTTTTACAGGTAACCCGAAAATATCAGAATTTTGATATTCTTTGCCTTGTTCAGTTTACTGTGCAAGCAAAACTGTGCGTGTGTGTGTGAATTTGTCCAAGGTCCTTATGTGTCTACGATAGAGGCACCACGTTACCGACGAGACAGAAGAGTTTGGAAGATCTATTGTCATATACACAGAGATCTTCGTAGTCAACTTACTTACTTTTACTGCAAGTGGAAACTTGTAATTGGCCATATTTTGTTAAACTATGAAAATTTTGAATGAAGATTCAATAACATTTTCATTTCATTCATTCATTTCATTTCATTTTTTATTACTTTTCAAGTTTTTATTTACAATAATAACAGAATATACGTATGCTTTATTTTTTTACATCACACTTTTTATCTCCAAAAAAATGGGTAGTTTGACCAGATATGTTTAAGTCCCATGTAATAAAAAAGGGGGCGAGCCTGTTGCCATCAACCGGTCACAAGTCCAGACTCCGTGGCTACTATTGAGAAATTTCTGATGGAGAAACCAAATACCACTTTGCCCGACCATAATCGAACATCTCATCGAGATCAGCAGTCGCGCTTGCTACTACTGGACCAACGAGACAAACAGTGTTATTTTTATTTTATTTTATTCTAAATAATATGTGTTATATTCCTTTTATTTATATTACTACCTACCTCGTGATCTCATCCACCTGTAGCTGGAATTGTTCGACCGCCTTTACTGGTGGTTTGGTGACGATGGATGGCAAAATCGCCATCTTGGAAAATTCTTCGCCATTATTTTGTCTTTCCCGCGTTCTTAGGACGACATGTTGAAATGTAAAATATTTGAACTTATCAAGTTATGTACAACTAAAATAGCAATTCACATCATATTAAAATAGCAATTAAGCTTAGCAACACGAGAAAATTTATTAATTATTGTATTTTTATTTTCAAAACATTTAATTACACAGCAACGGCGATTCGATTTATACCTTCTTGCTTAACATAAACATCACGCATGTAATGTCCGAAAGGAGAGGCAGAGCTGTACTTGCTTGCTGTTATTTTGAATTCCCATTATCAGAATAAACAGCCGCACGGGTCGATCTTTAAGGTTAAGCCGTGCTTGCCGAGGTTGGTCCGTGGATGGGTGACCATAATTACATACCGAGTTTCCTCCGTGCCTCGGAAAGCACGTTAAGCCGTTGGTCCCGGCTGTCGTTTGTAGATCTTTGACAGACTTTTTATTAGTAGTCAGAAGCCAAAAGTCTGCCATCCAGTCTTACCAAGGGGTATCGTATTACCCAGTTACTGGGTTGTGGAGGTCAAATAGGCAGTCGCTTCATGTTAAATACTGGTACTCAGCTGCATCCTGTTCGACTAGAAACCGACCCCAAGATAGTTTGGGAAAAGGCCTGACTTTTATTTTGGAAAAGAATTAGGATTCCGTGCAAAAAAAATAACGATTCCAATAAGGAAGTAATATGTATTTTTATAATAATTTAGTCCGTTCTTTAGTTTTATTAAATTATTTTAATACGTGATTCGTGCGGTCTACTTGCCAAACTCTCAGACCCCTTGCAGCATAGGTAGACCGTAAATTATGCTCAAAGTTTCAAGTTACCATAAAAAGTTGTTTCTAATTCCTTCGAAATGCACCCGAATTCGCTCTTATAACAATTTCCACTTACTTTGAACTTTTATTTTGGTTTGTTTTGTTGAGTCTTGATTGGAGCAAACTATTTCTTCTGAACGTCTAATATCCAAAGGTGTCGTTGTATAACTGGTATTGTCCAATTCCAAAACCTAACGACCGCATAGTTCACCGCTCAACACGGATACCAAACTTGTTTTTAGGAAATGCCAAGAATGTTCAAGTTTTGCATAAATTACAAGGAACAACGTACATGTGTGATAATTATGAAACTGATAATAAATAATGATAAAGTGTTTCGTCGATACTTTGTTTGTAGAAGGATCAATTAAGTTGATAAGGTAGCTTTATCTAATGGCTTTGTGATAACAAACATACTTATGACAAGAGTACTTTTAACTTGACCTGTGCAAATGTTGTTTAGCAATTATCAGAATGGATATACCCGCGTTACATTTCATAATATTTTTTTAATACAGTTGCTCAAAAAGTGGCGTATTGCAGGGACGTATAGCGTTCGGGATGTGAGCTATTACATACTCGAGCTTTTTCTTTACCTTTTCCGAACTCGTGCGTTCTCTTTCCCAACTGTCAAAATAATGTCTATTAAAACTGATTATGTAAAAATTGTGACTAGTAGAAATTGTGAATGTCGTTAATGTTTTGGATTATTTTGACATTAAGCTCTTTAACAGTACACATTACGACAAATATTCTTCATTGTATGATTTGCGAGAGATTTATATTTAATCCATTGATTATTTTGATTGTTATTGTTATTAATTGTTTTAGTCAGATTTGTAACTACCTATTAAATTTGACTATGGCTAATAATAATCGCATCAATAGCTGTATCTATAGTATTATTTAATAGTCCGGGGAATTTACGCCGAATATTAGGCTAACTTTGCATTAATTAAAAACAGCGATTTTTTTCATTGAATGTGTAGGGTATGGACAAGAGAGTATATTAAGCTGTATCCCGCGAAAAGTTCACCTCCGCGTATGTGTTTTTTTGAAGAAAACGTCTAATATGTATTTAACTTGGTGGAAAAAAATATAAACAGGTATGTTTATTTGGAGTATTTGTAAAACAGATTGAGTACAACAAGTAGGTCAGAAAATTAAACATTTTCGTCCACGGAACATTCGTTTTTTTTTTTAAAATCTTATAATTTGACTTCGTACTTAAGGCAAAAATATTAACAGGACAAAAATAGTGCTAAAACGATTTATATCACCATGTCTAACTATTATTATGAAAATTAAACAAATTCTGCTCCGGACTTCACAGAAAATCAAGTAAATCAAAAAATCTTATACTACTTACGGCAAAAATGTAACAGGATTTAAATTCATTTAGTAATGAGAAATATATAAATCCAAACCTTAATCCCCCAAAATTAAACAAATTAGAGCGATAATTAATATTCTCAAAGTAAAAATTAAATTACGATGCACGGTGTCAGCGCTAAGCAGCGTGCGGCGTACGGCGTGTGCTAGTGTGCGTAAACAAGATAAGCGCTGCGTTCATTGTGTGCGTATGACTGTGTTGTTGTTTGAGAGTCGGTGTTTTATTGAGTTACGCGATTGTACACCTTATTCCTATTTCGGAAAGATCAAATTCCTATGAAAGTGCTGCACCAAATACGAGAATAAAGCTTGCAAACGTATTTTACGTAAACATTAATTGATTTTTTTTCACGATTTGCTTTAAAGTGTTTAATTTTCGTGTAAATAGGTTAGAAATAGCCTTTAGATGAAAGTTAAACTAAATTAAACCCTGTTACCTCAACCTTTTTGCCTCAACCGCTATTGTAAAAAAACTGGTAATAATAACTTCCGGTAGTACAATTTGTTTAATTTTGTTTATTGGCGGTGTAATATATTAGTTTAAGTTATTTTATGTAAAAAAACCGCTGTTTATATTTTTGCCTTAAGTACAATCCAAAAATTTCGTAAATGTTTTTTTACCGTAATTTCCGTGGACGAAAATGTTTAATTCTGAAAAAATATATTACTGTCACCAATTTTTTACCTAAAGTAACTAAATTTGTCCTGTTAACTTTTTTTCCCATGTTTTTATTCACAAAAACGCGTTTTCGTCTTTTTCAGCTTGATCCGGTCTCGGAAAATGTTAATTTTTTTTTATTATTTGAAGAGCTAAGGTCAAGTATACGATTCAAGAAAAAAATCGCTGTTTATATTTAATGCAGGGTTAAAATCTAAAAGCCCCGGACTATAATTCAAACCTAATATGTTGCATGCCGTAAGGTAAAATGTATCGGGACACTTAATAAATATTCCAACTTACATATATGTATACCTACATTATCAGCAAATAAATGATTTCTTTCTTTCTTTCTTTAAAAAGAAAAAACCAACCATGAAGTTTCTACCAAAAAAAAAATCATAGAAGTTTTTATGCAAATATTTCTAAAAAGAAGCTACTAATATTGTTTCATTACCAGATTTAATGATTTGATTCAATGAGTTAGGTTAGGTTTCATTTCATTTCATCTCATTAAATTTCATTTTCATTTCATATCAATAAAAAATTCTACTGAAGACTTGGCTGTATGGGCATAGTTCCCTTTACCTACCCAGAATGGGTGAAGAAAACAAAAAAAAATCTCGGCTTATATTCTTTTACGGTTGGCGCCATTTTCCAAAAATGTTCTTTATTAAATTGCTTAATTTTTTCGCAACTGTATTAAAAATAGTTGTTCAGTACACGTGCGGAACCGTCATTGCAACTTGTTCCGACTGTCAACCCTCACCTTCGGCTGCGCCTCGGTTCGAGTAGACATTTGTCGGAACTCTTTACAATGACAGGCTTTCCGCACTCGTAATGAAATATACTATTCTACGATCACCGGGTGATGCGGGTATTATTTACCTATTGTAAAAGTTATCTAAGTACGATCGAGTAAGTTAAAAAATGTAACATAAAATCTTGAATGGAATTCCAATTTTATACTTGGTATCTTGAGTTAAATTTTTGATAAAAAAACTTGAGGTGTCAAGGGACACCCGGATGGAACGAAAATCGAATGAAAATAACTGGCTTGCTTTCTATGAGAGAGAGAGAGACAGACAGAGAAACACGCACACGCCGCACGGCTTACAACTATAGCAATTGTCCTTGTCCATGTCCTTGTCCCTGTCCGTGTCCCTGTCCTTGTCACTGTCCGTTGTCCCTTTCCCTGTCCGTTGTCCATGTCCTTGTCTCTGTCTGTGTCCCTGTCCCTGTCCGTTGTCCCTGTCCGTGTCCGTGTCCCTGTCCCTGTCTCTGTCCCTGTCCCTGCCCCTATCCCTGTCCCTCTCTTTCCCTGTCCCTGTCAATGTTCTTGTCCTTGTCCTTGTCCTTGTACGCCGCACGGCTTACAACTATTGCAAACTTACAACTATAGCAAAAAGTGTTTTTACAACAAAAAGTGTCTTTACAACTTTTCGTCTAGCCCCCTTTCGCAACGCGCGATAAGGAACTTCGTTCCTTAACTTCGTTCCAATAATTATATGTACGCGCCGGAGAGGTGGATTGTACCTCAGGACCTTCCTACTTCAGACACCTTTCTCTATATAAGTTTGTGCATATGTGAACCAGCGTCTGTAGTTCTTGATGTCGACATAAATAAAGATGTATGATTATGATCACGATTATTGGTGCCTGTTTTGCCTTGTTTGGAGGTAATATAAAACCGTTTTTTTTTGTATTCTTTGTAGAGAAGTTCCGACTATCCGGTGACTTTCGTAGTCGGCGACTATTCAGCAAAGGGCGCCGACTATCCGGCTTCTTACATTGTATGTGTTTCTGAACAAAATATTAAGGAAGAATTAGAACAAATAAAACCTCGACGGTTAAATAATATTTTTATTTTATAATCGAAGTAAACAAAACATGCTCCCGACATGCTCGCAGGCGGCGTGCGGCGCGGCTGCGGTTGCGACTTGCGCGCGAATCAGCAGTAACTGTAAACGAAGCGTCACGGATATTTCCGAATACCCCGAAACCGTGATGAGCTTGGCCGACTAGTCGGTCTTTTTACAACCGACTAATCCGCTAGTTGGCCAACGTCATAGTCATCATACCTGAGTCAATGATGGAAATAGGATGTTGTCGAAAATGTGATTCGCCGAGATTACCGCCGCTGTTACCTATTATAGAATTAATAGACAGGTAGGTATACTCGTAGAGAGAATGAAATAAAAAATTTAAAAAAAAAAAACAAATCATACAATTCCCTTCACATAAAATTCCTTTCTTTGACAATTCAAATATGTGCAGATCAGAGAAATCACTATTATTGATCCGGTCACACCGCTGAAAAAAAACTACATTAATAGACCACATAACATAACATCACGCCTGTAAAGGGATAGGCAGAGGTGCATCACATCAAATTCTTCATACTAATCCTAATTGAACTAGTTACTACACTTAATCTCATTTAATGAGATTAATCTCATTTAATGAGATTAAGTGACTATTTATTGTTAGTTCATTGCAACTTACAATATTTTTCCTTGCTATATTAGTAGACAAGTGTTGTTTTTACAACTATTCCCGATAGTAAAGTCCCTGAAAATAAACAGCTCTGGCAGACACACGGACCTTAGATTCTGTTTCTAAGATTTTGGTACGGAACGATAAACATTAAGGCCTGAAACTACGTTAAGCGGGCGGCCGCGACGGGCAACCGTCGCGTGTCTACTAGTGAATAGACCCGGGAAATCCCGGACCTGAAAGTACCGGGAAATCCCGGAAATTTGCATCGGTTTAGGAACCAGGAGTTTCAAAAACCAAATGTTGGTTCTTTAAGTACTTTTGGGACAAGATATTTCGCGTTTATCATTTTTTAATTATATGGTTTAAGCGTGTTCGACCGCTTAAAACATGCCAATTAGTAGGTACTGGGTACCATATGCAGCTTTCGACCAAATTCTACTTTGAAGCATTCAAGCGGTCGTTCCCGCTCGTCGTTAACACTATTAACAACTAGTAATGTTTTGGCCCACTCGTTAACAGTGTTAAAGAACGCGACATTTTTTCCCAATCGTTCACCCTTCATTCCGCGTCTAGTTTAGGAGGGTAAAGAAAAGAAGTGAAACAAAAGATATAACGGTTATTGTAAGTGCTTTAATTTTTATTCTTCTATCTTCGATTCTAAAATAAAAATATTTATTAACTATCCATGTTATTATTTAGTGTAATTGAGAAATACATACAAAGTAAGAAGCTCGATAGTCGGGGGTCTTTGCCGAATAGTCGCTGACTAGTCTCGGCGAATACGAAAGTGGCCGGATAGTCGGCTTTACCGACTAGTCGGAACATCTCTAATTAGGTATTATGTAGCAAAACGAAAAATAGCAAAAAAAACGACAACCTGTAAGCCCGTGTATTGAATCTACAGGGTGAAATTGAAGCCATGGGCATTATTTTAACCTAAGGCAATACTCACGATACTGATTGCTTTAGGGGCTATTAATACGCAAATCAAAAATATTATTGATGCAAGTACGGTAAACCTTAAAAATGTAGTAAGTCAACGCACAACGCTTATTATTGCAAATAAACACAAAGTAATTAAAACAAACTACTTCATTAACGCCAATAAGTTATGAAGTATCAAAACCATAGAGCGCAGTACAGCGCGGAACGATAGGATAGATACGAGGAATATAAACACATCAAATAATACGAATTCCGTACTTGCCCCCGCGTCGTAGAACTTTTGTATGGAACCGCGCGGCTTTAACGCAGTTTCAGGCTTAACGAAACTTAAGCGTAAACAAAATACCTTTCGGATTATATTATATACTATTTTTTTTCTGTAAAATAATTATATTTATTTATGAGCTAGGCTGTAAATATAATAATAAATAATCTTATTTTATTGCTTACTTTGACGCTTACGTAAACTCTCGTAACAGAAAAAAAAAGTTGATACTCATTCGTCTTTTCTGCACTATTATATGACAGATCAACAAATTATTTAATACACATCTAAGGTCTTTGAGGTTTTTTATTCGGCGGTGGTGGCAAAGATAGGTCACAATTTGCCTACCTACAAGTAGGATATTTAGATTTATTTATGCATCGTTTTCTTGTACACGAACGTCGAACAAACAACACTGTACCGGAAATCTCTTATAGTATGATCTTTATAATGATTTACAAAGATTCGGCGCCGCCGAGGCTAACCCAGAAAGAGGTGGCGAGAAGATCTTGACGCGTACCACGAGGGCTGGTTCGACGAGGCACGGCAAAAGAGCTCGTGGAAGGAGTTTGGGGTCGCTTTTGCCCAGCAGTGGAACAGTACAGACAAATTAAAAAAAAATGATGCTTACGTAGAAATATATTTATTTAAATCAACTGCGTAAATAAAGGCCACTGATTGACCTTTCACAGTATAAACAATATTAGAATTAGAATCACAAAAAAGGCAACAATTATCTTATTGATAAATGATACGCACGTAGCCATATTGCAGTTGAGAAACCAGTATCATAAAATTAGTTTTATCAAAATCGTGTTTTTTCACAACAGGTTCCACTAACTAATCACTAGAATATTTTAGGAAGAATTAAATATGGATAGGTAATTAAGAAAAAACGGGTATCGTATAACCCGGTAGGTTGTGGAGGTCAGATTGGCAAAATGCTGCATCTGATTGGTCTGGAAGCTGACCCCAGCTTGATTGGGAAAACGCAAGGCAGATGATGACTGATGTATCACACACGATACCCGTAAGAAATGAAAGTAGATAATCCTTAACGTTGGCGATACCTGCTCCACCAACACTCGGCTTTTGGCGTCATGTTCGTGAACGGGCGCTGTCAGTTGTCGTCGCTTAGCTGGCACGGCTCATTTCGAACTACTTATTTTATCTTTTAATTATTGTTCTTTTTGTTTTTACTATGGCCATTTTTAACGTGCACGTCTTGCTACATCGTTCTCACATATTTCTTGCCCATTCTTTTCCAAAAAGATCTACACTATGGAATGGGCAACTACAGTACTTTCACAGTTATTATGTCTTGTGACTGGGACTAAGTATAGCTTCATTTTTATTGTTGTTCGAAAATTCAAAAGTGCCTGTAACTGGCCTACTTGAAATTCTGAAACGACTTTCAATAGGATTGACATTTTATAAGCTGTTCGATAGCTAAGTATAGGTAGTACATTTTACCAGACGGCCCAGCCAGGTCAGCCAGGCCTGAAACATTTTTTACTCCAGTTACTCACACTTTTATGCGGGTACCGACTACCGGTGTAGATGCACTCATCATCACCATTTCAGCCGAAAGACGTCCACTGCTGGACATAGGCCTCCCCCAAGTGTCGCCACATTGACCGGTCCCGTGCGCCTCGCATCCAGCGGATCCCCGCAACATTCACTAGGTCATCGGTCCACCTAGTAGGAGGCCTTCCAACGCATTCGTCTTCCGGTTCGCGGTCGCCATTCCAGAACTTTTCGGCCCCATCGGCCATCCGTTCTGCGAGCAATGTGCCCTGCCCATTGCCATTTAGGTTTGGCAATTCTTCGGGCTACGTCGGTAACCTTGGTTCTCTTGCGGAGGTCCTCATTTCTGATTCGATCACGCAAGGAAACTCCGAGCATAGCCCTCTCCATTGCCCTTTGGGTGACCTTAAGCCCTCTGATGAGGCCCATTGTGAGTGACCACGTTTCGGTCCCGTATGTAATCACTGGCAACACACACTGGTCATAGACTTTCGTCTTGAGACACTGCGGTAAGTTGGACGAGAAGATACCACGCAGCTTTTCGAACGCTGCCCTGCCGAGTCGTATTCGACGATTGACCTCTTTCTCGAAGTTAGACCTACCCAACTGGACCGTTTGTCCCAGGTAGACATGATCGTCTACAACTTCGAGTGTTAAGTCTCCGATCTTGATAGGAGTGGGTGTTACATGGGCATTCAACATGACCTTGGTTTTGTACATGTTCATTTTAAGACCCACTCTTTCGGAAGCTCTACTGAGGTTATCGAGCATTGTACTAAGGTCCTCCATGGTCTCAGCCATGACCACTATATCGTCGGCAAATCGAAGGTGACAGATGTACTCGTCATTGACGTTGATGCCTAGCCCTCTCCAGTCCAGAACCTTGAAGACATCTTCCAGTGCAGCGGTGAACAGTTTCGGAGATATGACGTCTCCCTGTCTCATACCTCGCTGCAGAAGGATAGGTTCCGAGGTCTGGTCCTGAAGTCGGTCTGACATGGTTGCGTTTTTGTACAAACACTACAACACCTCGATGTACCGTTAGTCAATTTGGCACTGGTAGATGCACTAAAAACTACAAATTTATAGTTGATTAGTAAGTATTTTATATTTTGCTAAGATGTGCACATTTTTATTTTTTGTTAATCACACCGGTCTCACTGTATCTTCACACGTCTAACCTTCAGAAGCGATCTTTACACAAGACAGATAAGTGGCAGCACGGAATCTGGAGAAATACATTGGCTACTTTTCATCCTGGATTTTGTTTAATAATAATAATAATATTTATTTAATTCGAACACAAATGATTCATATTGTTGTTAGTAACACTTATAATCTATGTTAGTAAAATTTCTCATTAAAATAAAAATAAAAATACAAACAGAATTAAAATATATCAAATCGAAGCAAATTAATTCAAAATAAATCACATTAAATTAAAATAAATTAAATCAAAATAAACCACATTAAATCAAATTGGAATAAATTAAATTAAGTCAATATTAAACTAATTTAAAAGTACTCTACCCAACTATTAGGCTGCGTCATCCCACTGCTCGGGCAAAGAACCCCATAATTTGCAGCACTTCCGTTCCAGAAAAATAACGCAACACACACGGACATAATCGCGGGCAAAAGCTCGTTAGGTACTTATAATAACAGCAGGTAATAAATAATTATTAAAAAATCGCATGGAAATTAAATATCGCCCAACGCTCAGCATCAGTTGGAAACCAGAAGCAATAGACAAGACAAGTGACCACCGCTTTCAAGCTCTTTCGTATATCTCCAACAACATACAACAGGACAGTTTCAACAAGCTGTTCCGAAGCTTATGTCAGTCCTATTCATTCTTGTTTCGATTATATTTGTTGCCGAGCCACTATTTAGGTCCACCGGTAGAAAGACAATCTTCGTTTTTTTATGTTCAAAGGAATTTAATAGACATCCAAACGATATAATTAATATATATTCCTTAAACTACAGAATAAGCACAGGCAAAAGTCGCAAAATCACAAATAAAACATTTTATGTCTTGTTAAACCATACTTTTGTAATCAGCATGCCCTTTAATATTATTATCCTTTATTATATTACATATGTACATTATTTACAAACTACAAATAGATATGAAATACAAATAAAATATGTACAAGTTACAAAAAGGGCGTCAAAAAATTCGTCGACATTGCTGTCAACAGGAAAAGTGCCCAGAAGGCTGGCCGCATTGCCACGTTGGATGGCAATGCTTCTTCTTTGACCAAAAAAAAGGTGAACCCTCTGGCTACGTGTAGCGTCGACCAACCAACCAACCGCTTGTCGAATCCCGAAACACAAGGTGGGCACTAGTGCCCCATGGCCTTAGTGTTTCAACCCCAAATGGCTCAAATACATAATTACCAATTATTATATTAATATGGATTTAATTTAATAACTGCATACGACGCTTAAGATGTATACTCAAACATTCCCAGACAAAAACAATGTTCAGAATGCCAAAGGGCAGACTTTTTATTTCCGTTATCCGGAAGTGACTCAACCTCCTTGAGTACAAGATTAATGATTGGCTGCCAGCGCGGACCGCTCTGCATTTAATGTTATAATATTTCACCTTCGGGTCACTGATGACCATCATAATTAACATCTACGGTGATAATCAAAGAATTAATTAAATATCAACGATTGCTTATAATATCGAAAATTCATATACATATTATTATTATGTGCCCCCAAGAATAACAACTTTAAATTCAAAATATATTATGCTTAGGAATTTTATGTAGAATAAATCCGTTTCAGCTAAAGCTGTCACACAACAAAAATGGAGATGATTACACAATATTTTCTAAAACCTTAGTGTTTAACAAGTTATAGAATCTAAAAAAAAAACGGGCCTTCCTCCACGGAACATCCTTTTCGCATCAAACAAAAAAATATCTCTAAAATATAACCAACATATGGGTCTACGTTAAAAAAAAATTACATACTTTCTTCTTCATGACATCCTTTTCACGCAGTTCAACCTAAAAGTTGTCGTCTGCTTAACCAGACTATCCTGCGGGTGCCTTGAGTGTAAGGCCTCCAGCCAGGGCATAAAACTACTTACAAACCAAGGGACTACACGCTAAGGGCACCTCCTGTGGGGTACGAACCTCTGTTTAGGGCGTGCTGTGGTTTGGGGACCACAGCATGGGGACAGGCTGGATCTGAATGATATCATAATTAGGGGATGATTTAAATCATCCCCTAATTATGATATCCTAATTATGATATAAAACTACTGGCACAGCATCGCGGACTGGCTCGAGCGTGGGTCGGGGAGGGTAAGGACCGGGACGTCGCGACGGACCTCGAGCGCGAGGTCGGAAAGACGACGGTTTGCATACGAACTTTTTAAGAGTGCTAGTCTCTTTGCTACTCTCCTGGAGGAGGGTGATAGCATCATTGTGAGTGACGAGGGTATGCCTCGGACTGCGTACTAAACTATTGCGCGACGGTTCGTAACGGGAGGCCGCTGGGATCAGGGGATTACGGTGCTTAATGGTATTATCGAAGTAATGCTTCGAAAGACGTTTCATAAACTGAAGGACAGTGGGCATTCTAAGGTATACGTGTAGACGGTCATTGCGGACGTAAAAAGGGGCTCCCGTGACTTAACGTAAGAACCGGTTCTGTAAGGTTGCATCCTATGGATGTACTTAAGCTTGGTATGAGCGTACACGACGCAAGCGTACGTCACAATGGGACGGATCACCGCGGTATAGAGACGCAACTTGCTCTTGAGTGACAACTTGCTTTTTGCCGAAATCATGAAATGAAGCCTACCCATAGCAAAGACAACTCGATCGCGAGCTGCTTTGATGTGCACTGCGAAGGACAGGTGGTTGTCGAGTGAGAAGCCTATCCCCTGGGAGAAGCAAGACAAGTATTTAACTTGTCTTGCTTCTCCCAGGGGATACTTATACAGGGTGTAACGGAAAGGGTATATACATACTTAAGGGTGTGCCACAGACCATCAAACTGAACATGTTTCACCATCGGACAAACATCGTAATAGCAAAAAAATTATCTGCTCCCCATACAACATTTCAACACCTATTCGACGCAAATGTATGGGGCAGCTGATATTTTTTTCGCTGTAACGATGTTTGTCCGATGGAGAAACATGTTCTGTTTGATGGTCTGAAGCACACCCTTAAATATGTATATACCCTTTCCGTTAAACCCTGTATATCTAGACCAGTCCAACGACTCGACTCCGAACTTTGTCGGTCTAGAATTCGTATGCCGAGTTCCCGTGACCACCTTCCCACTACATCATAAGACCATGTTCGCCATCTCAGAATCAATTAAATAGTCACTCACTCACAAGATAAAAAACAAACATCTTTTGTAAACCCTATATACATAAAGTAGGATTATTACCCTGCAGGAAATGTTTTCCTTAAGGGGGAAGCGCCACAGTAGGCCGCGAAATTCAAATTTCGGTCGTTTTTTTCAATGTTCAGATCAACGTCATGCTGTTTTTTTTTTGTTTTTAGTTAGCATATTCTGCTACACTGCTGGGCAAAAGCCCATTTCTTTCCAACTCTCTCGGTGTTTTGCTTTCTCTGGATAATCCATAAAGAATAAAATGTTATTCAAGACTGTAACAAAAATGACTTTACAGAATTTTAATCATCAATACAACCCTCTAAGTTCATTTAATTCCACTCAATGACTTTTTCATGAAAAAGTCATTCACAACTTTGACCGTCTCTTTGGTTTTCAAACACTTGCAAAACCCTCATCGAAGTGTTATTTTGATTCAAGAGGTATTTATTTATTTCATCTTTACTTATACTTAAACTTAAATTGTAGGTACTTACTTGTATTTATTTGAAGAAGTGTTAATCACGCTACGCTTTAAATGATGAATAAAAGTAATCTTCACGACTTTCAATAATGGTCAGTTCTTAACGAATAGTCGTTAGGTTAATTAACAAACTAACTTAAAAAAATACAATTCTTTTCTCACAATATTAATGCAAATCAATATTATGACCGTGAATTTGCGGATTTGAGTTGCCATAAGAAATGGATTCACAACTATGATGAGCAAACTAGTTTATAATCATGTCGTATGAATGCGGATATTTTTAGAGATCCGTATTTTTAGTCTAGGAAAATTATCTTAAATATCAAACCGCAGTTTTAGTCACAAAGGCTATTATTATCAAACAAGAATGAATGACATTAAAAAAATGAACCACAAGAACGAGCTTAAAAACAAAAAAAATAAAACATTTGGTTTGCATCAGAATGAAGCTCTCTGAACTGTTTCCTTATGTTCAGTCAGCTTCATTCTGGATGCATTATCCGGATTTTCGAGTTTATAGAATAGAGAATATAAAATGATTTCATCAACGTATTTGTCAAAACCATTCCGGTCCAAAAAATCAGGTGTTGTTTCCACAATCTTCATCTTGTCATCATTTTAAAAAAAACCTTCTAAATAATGGACTGGTATTTAAAAGAGAGGTCTATTAAGGCATTTTTTTTTTGTGATATACCATCTGTGCTACAAAAAACCTTAAATTAATTTATTAACACGCTAGAAATGAGTGGAAAACATCGCATATTATGTTAATAATTATTTTCGTGGCAACCATATTAATTTGGTAACAAGTCAATGACCTCGTAATTTAAGTTGTCTGGTGTGTAACGAATTATCGATAGGATGGTGTACCTAAAACTTTATCTCACGAGATTTACCTACCTATTGGTTGACATCACATCATCATCATTATCATTGGTGTCGCGCAGCAAGTCTTCCATACTTCTTCTTCTTCAATCGGTCCCTCATTACTGAGGATCGTGGTCACTGGACCCCTTTAAATGGACGATCTGCCTCCATCGACTCCGGTTCAAAGTTGCCATCACCACCTGCTGAAATTTGCTTGAGGGCATAGCCTCTTTTACTTGGTCGGACCATCGTGTTGGCGACCGGCCTCGTGCTCTCTTGCCTTCGGTATTGCTAACAATGACCAGCTTTTCAAGGCTGCTATCTCCCCTTCGCATTATGTGGCCGAAATATGTTAAGATACGCTGTAGGCAAATTGTAGACAATCGGGCCTTGATATCAAATTGGGAAAGGATAGACACATTTGTGCGTTTGGCTGTCCATGGAATTCGGAGCATCCGCCTCCAGCACCACATTTCGACATGTCTTCCATACATCACTTCACTATTACTCGTCATCTCTGCAGTCACCTCCTATCTACTTACACAAGGGTGTTGTTTTGCATCCTTGTCAAAATTGAGGAGGTTGTCACAAAAGACATGAATCATCAATTTGAATTACGGTACCTAGTTAATTATTAATTAACGCTGATTTTTTTGTTTGTTTAAGTTTGTCAGTATATCAGAATAACCCCCTTAACGTGGTTTAGGGAAAAATAAATAATCAAACAAACGTTTGGGATAGTTAGTAGGTATGTGTGTAAGCGCGGTTATAGGGCGAGGATCGGACGGCCCGCGTTTAAAACACGGGTGGTTCACACTTACCGATTTCCGTAAATAAGAAAAAAAATAAGAATTACCTACCCATTTTATTATTGATTTGGGTCGAGAATTATTAGCATAGTTACCTCCTCGAATTTGACGAGGTTGCAAAACAACACCTTGGATTATTCTTCACACAGTCCATCCATTGTTTCTTTGGTCTTCCTCTACTCTTATAGCCATCTACATCATACTCAACGGGACATGACGAAACACATATACTTGAGCCAACTTATCTATGCAGGCGCAAAAACACAGGACTAAAATAAATGTACCAAGTTTGATATATCGATGCAATTTTTCTTGTCAAGCAGCGCCACTTTAAATTGCACTTAAACCTGGTCTGGCTGCCTGACTGGACTGACTGTTGTAGAAAAACGAAGTACAGTATTAGGTACTCAGTTATTTATGTACAACAGTCATCTTATAGCTGTACCTACATTAATTGCAAATAAAATTCTGATTCTGATTCGTACAACAGCTTCCGACAGATTGACAGAAGCTTTTCAATGGTGCAATTAAGCCACACATACATATATTTTTTTGTATTGTGTATCATCATCATCAGCCTATAAATGTTCCCACTGCTGGGACACAGGCCTCCTCTTTATGAAAGGGAGTGGGCTGTAATTCATCACGCGGGCCCAGTTCTAGGACATGCCGGTTTCCTCACGATGTTTTCCTTCACCGTTTTTGAGGGCAGCGGTGATTAAATAAATTACACAATGTAATGCGCCTGCCTGGGTTCGAACCCGCGGCTTACTGCTCGTAAGTCAGGGCTGCCTGCCACCACTGGGCCACCGCTACTCTGTTTATTGTATGAGTAATGTATTAAATTATTTGTGCTATTAATTGACTTTTGTGTTTTTGCTTATTGAATTATAAGTCCTTGTTACTTGAATAAATAAATGAATTATTATAATAAGCCTTCTGGTAAACTACTTTTTCGGCTTTTGTCACTAACATATTTCAACTAAGTATGACAAAATCATCAAATCATGGTTATGGAAATAAATAAAATAGAAATGAAAAACGATTTATGGCAATATTTGTTGGGTCGAATCGGATGTAGCCGTTAATAAAATATATAGCATTATTTAACGAGTCCACGGAACGATATTTCGATTTTGATCTGCGAACTGAAAATAGATGTTGTTAAACAGGTTATCGTATAATTAATTTTATGCGAAAGTTTAGAATTTAAAATTTCTAGAACTTTGTTCCCTAATCTAGTCATAACCACTGCCCGGTTTCTGAAGACCTTATGTTTAATCCCAATAGTAAGTAGAGCAGCTATTGATTTGGCAATTTTATTACTGTTACTACGTCCTTGGTCTTGTGGTCGCAAACGCGACTGACGAGCATGAGGGTTCCAGGGTTCGATTACCAGGTTGGGCAATGTGTTATTGGGTTTTTTTCATCAGGAATTTCTTGGTAGCAGTCACGGAGTCTGGATTTGTGCCCGGCTGAGGACAATAGGGTTGCTCCCTTATTTCTACTTAAACATCACAGGCGAAAAGTTGGCGTTCTATTAGGTACACCTCAGCCCATTCTATTACAGTCGTGAAGTTACGTTATGTCATTAATCATTTAATGATTGAAATGACTAAAACCCTGAAAGGGGTCAGTTTACCTACCATTACGAACAACTTTTACCACGAGATCAACAGGCAGATACTGCGCCACTTCATCCCAGGGGAACGGATTCGCAGCTTGAGTAAAATATAACAATATACATTGTTTTAATAAAAAAAAAACAATCGCACGCATTACTCTATTCTCGTCAAAGAATATTATTACATGATTTTTTTTTCAAATTCTTCGCGTTGGCCACTTCAACAGTAATTAATTCAATATCCTAAACTCTCGGGTAAATCCAATGACCCTTGGACCACGTGATCAGCCACGAATCAATTCAGGTTGGCTCAACATTTGTATCAAACTGAACTGATGCTGTGCGACATATTTTTAAGTAGATATAAGAAATATTTGTACAAAAAAAACCGGTTAGAGTTCATACCATTAGACATTTTATTAGCGCTGCGGTTATCTCATCAAAATGGTAAGATTTTAATATATTAAGTATTATTCGCCCACTCAATCTACCTAAATAAAAGCCTATGCTGTCTCCCAAATAAATTATTTTTTATGCTTTTTGGTGTGAATCAAGCAGGTGGCACACCTGATGTAAAAGGTCACCGTCGCGCGTCGGGCATGTCACCTTTGTAACTGAAGTACGAGAAGCATGACAGATGGCATGTTGGCTGTTACCGTTACCATCTTAGAAACAGTCTAACCTAAAATAATTACAAGTAATTTCAAGTACTTAGGTATTACAACAATAAACCGACCGATTTCATTCGTCATCAAACCCATAACAACGATCCGATTTGTATGGAAATAATCTGAATTACAAATACAACTAGATGTCTAGAACTTAAAATGCATGACGTTCGAAGATAAAGACGACAATAACATGACATAATATTACGCAAAATTAAACATAGATTTTGACTGTCTGCAGGTTCCTAAAGTGCTTTAGGAATTTTTAAAAAACTTTGCTTAGACTTTAGCAAAAATTAACTTTAAAAACAACAAATCTATACTAATATATTTATTTTATAGAATAATATCTATACTTAATAATATTATAAAGCTGAAGAGTTTGTTTATTTGTTTGCTTGAACGCGCTAATTTCAGGAACTACTGATCCGATTTGAAAAATTCTTTTAGTGTTAGATAGCCCATTTATCGAGGAAGTTTATAGGTTATATATCATTACGCTACGACAAATAGGAGCGGACCAGCAATGGATAATGTTTCAAAATCGGGGAAAAAGTGACGCAGACGAAGTAGAACGGGACAGCTAGTCAATTCTATTCTAAAGAATGTGAAAAAAAAATAACTTTAGCATAAACAGTCGTTTTAAAAAAATCCTAGCTCTAAGCAACGTTTATAAATGTCGTTGGTGGTTCACTTCCCTGGTTGCTTATCACACAGGTGACGGCAACTTGGTAAGACACTAAAGAGGCCTTAACTAAACAGTGAGTACAATAAGGCTGCCAATGATGATTGAAAAAAAGTCCCAAGCAAACAGAAAGTCTCTGCAGGAGATTTAAGCACGGGGAAGTGAGACAGATTAGCATGCTAAGCATGCTGGTATAACTACAAGGTAAACTAAAATCCAGGGGCAATAAAATTAAATACGTATTATAAATTTAAAAAATACTGCAAGACTGAAGGCTGCATCATAGACATTATATATTCCAATATCGAGGTAAACTACTCATCTTGCAAATTGACTATTTTTTTTTTAATAATAAAATCAGGAAACAGAAATTGCAAAATATTACCGTATGTCTTTGCAGCATTTCCCTATAATTGTTTCAATCTGTAAAAATGATAAAGTCACTTTTCTTAAACCGCGTTTTACCTCTAAAGTGGGTAACCGATTTAGATGCGGTTTTCAACATCATTTAAAGAACCGAAAGGTTTATCTAGATATAGAAATCTTAATGTTTTGTCAAGTTTTAAAACCATGCAAAGCAGGGGCAGCCAGCGGGCGGGTCAAAACTGATAGGTTCCAATCATTGACTCATGCATATTATTGACCTGTAATGACAATGAGGCTTGACCTTACATCAAGGCCTGGCTGTACCATAAAAGAAATGGATCTTAAACCAGTATTTTGGATGTTTAAGAGGACACGTACGGATATTGTTTTATTTTTATAATTAAGTTCATTCACATCTTATGGTATGTCGACTACTGGTTACCTTTGAACCGATTTCCAAAAGGATGATATAAATCTCGATTCGTCTGAATGTTTTATTTTTGTGTGGATATATTCAGCAAACTGTAAACCGATTTCGATGATTTAGTTTGATGATTGAAATTGAAAAGATGATTTTGATTTTGTTTAACACAAAATAATTTCGTGGTGGTCTTAGGTTTTGGTAATGCGGTCAAGATCTGATGCTGAACTTCGAAAATTTACAATGAAACTCGTCCACCGACTTATGAAGCTAAAGTAATTTTTCACCCTATTAGTTCTTTTATAAGTTTTTTTTGTTTTTTTTTTACAAAAACGTTAAATAAACCTACACAAGTTCTTTTGATTTTAACTTTGCCCCTCAACAGAAATTTCTCCTGTATCGTGGGTGCGTTTACAAACATTTAAACTCACATACACAAACAGCCAGACCTGGAACAACTAACTAAAGATCATACAAATATTTGTTCCGTGCAGGGATCGAAGCCGCGACACTCAACGCAGCAGCCAGTCGCTTAACCACTGCGCCACCGTGCCGTACCAGTTATCCTTGTGGTAGACAGAAACCCAATCCTTGGTCTTCTTCAACTTAAGATTCACTTAGAAGCCTTTGTAAGAAATTATTCCATGCCGTGATGACAGGCTTCTGGTTGAACAGCAGTAAACAGGTCAAAGACGGATTTAACAGGATACTGTTAAAGACGCAGACATGAGCTTTATTGAATTACTATGTCGTTGATAGGGAATGTCTGTTTTTCTAAGCCCACAGATTACCATGTTACTAATAAAGTCTCAAGTCGCCTTGAAGTCTTTGTGTAGTTGTGATTGCAAGTGTCACATGTTCAGGACCTCTGACAGCCGGAGAGTGTCCACAGCAATACAATACTCCCTATTTTATAGTAGTAGCTTCTGTACTAGAGCGTGTATAAAAAAAGTATAATACTTTACTTAAAACTAACTAAATCGATGGATGGGAATCGATGATCCCTAATTGACGCACCAGTATTAGGAGATGAGTCTACATGACAACTTGTAGTAAGTAAGTGCATTAAATTCAATTCATTTATTTAGATAAATTACATAATAATCAATAAACACATTTTTTAAATAATACAAACAACACAAGAATGACAACAAATTGATACTACATTTATTTTCTGACAATTTATTATTTTAATATTTCTTGTATAACATACCGCCAGTATCGGGAGCAGGGACCAAGCTACTGGTGGTTACGGTTCCAGAGACAGGAACCTCCTCACAAAGGAAATATGACCACAAAATATAAGCAACAAACTATCATTTTTTTGGGTAGAGATCCCAATTTTAATGTTTAAATTCACCTAAAGTTCTAGGTTCATGGTAAACATTAATATTTTGTGATTAGCTTAGTTGACGTAGCGTATTTCTGTCTGCAGGGTTTGAAGTAACCTAACACGCCCACATCCCCTTCGAATCTAATGTGTCCGAGTCGGGGTCCCGAGAAAGTTCCCGAGGTCACTTCGCTCGCTCTTTCATCCTATGTTCTCCCGGCCGCAATGCATATTTAAATGCCTCTAAACATAAAAAATAAGTTTTAAAAATATATAAAATAGTAGCCTACCGGTATCGGGATCAGGGCAGTGAACAGGGTCCACGCTACAGGTCAGGGCTCATAATCAAAATATTTTATTTTTACATAGGCCTACATGGGCACTTATAAAAGGTCGAAAAATGGTGCACGGTTCGGGTTGGTTTCCCTTCGTTTCCTATGGAGAAGAACCAGCAAGAAACTGCAAAGTTACTCTTTTAAAATCATTTGGCTTAACAATATTTGTATGTTCCAGCGTTAGTACTTAAGCATGGGGCCCGACAATAAGTCGTTGTAAGTTGTTTACTACAAAACGTAGGAAAAAAAAGAGTCTGCGAGGAGAGAAACCTCCTAACAATACGAGCCGTGCACAGGAGTAAAGCTTTCTGAATCAAGCCCTCCATCAAGCCATCCAACTGCCAAGCGAGAGCCTCCACAGACTTTGGCTTGACCAACGCTTTTGGCTACTAAGCCATTGGCTGACACGACTATCAGTGACGATAGCTCTATCCCAATACAACGTGATATTACCATAATCGAGAACTGGGTCGAGCGCTTACCTAAAGAATGGTACTTCTTCCACAAGGTTGTATATTTAAAACCTATTTAATAAATCATGGAAGCGTTTCAGAGAAAAAAATATATAGACAACCAGATGACAGATGTCATATACCTTTGAAAATAATATGTAAATATTTGAAATTGTATTCTCCGACTATTATATAGATGTGAATTGTATTGAAGTAATGAATTATGAATTTACGACGACTTTCAAAATGAAAACCAGAGCAGTTTCGCGATGTGCATGCCTACCACCCCCGGACTTGTCGCTCAGCTCCGGTTCGCCGCCGCTGTCCAGTCGCGACATAATTATGTTCTCTCCGCCGACTGACGTCGCCAACATCTGTACGTCGGCAGGGGAGAGGCCAGCCACCGAAGAGCTTGGGACCTAGCGCCAACCGGCCCCGTATACGGTACAGTAAACGTATATTAATAAATCAACGACTACAATTTGACGTTTAAAACTACGGAAGAAACAACTTACAAAGTTCAAAAACGAATGATTTATTGTATGTAATTTGATAATAAATAAACAATTTCCAACGGTTAAAGCCGTTTTCATGTTTAATCTATAGTTTGCTAAACCTTGACTGATCACAATACAAGTTTAAAGTACCTACTTAAATATGTTAGTAAGGAGCAGTAACAAAAAGTTTTTTTTTTTTAGAATATTGTGGCCACCTGAACAACCAGCGTGTTCAGGGCATAGACTGGATCTTAGAATATAGTGGTCATTGTTATTTTTTTTTCATTCATTTACTGATATTACAATACAGAGAATCCTAGATTATAGAGGGCTAAGACAATTGGCAATCGGCAAGCGGGATCTTCATTCTTTAGCTTTAAGCTTTTGGGTATAAGCTTGTCAGTCTCATACAATTTGGACTTTTCTGTCACCGATAACGCTGATAAAATGACCCTTATATATGAAATATATATGAAACCAATGCGACTGCCTGTACGTAACTGCGTATCAAAAAAAAAATATGTCTTTTGCAACATAAGTAAACAAGTCTTAACATCGACACGAAAGAATAAATAACATAAGTACCAAATCGATGAAGAGGTTCTCTACTTTGATGATAATAGGTGGGTGGGTACTAAACAAGAGTAACGGGCCCGCCATCGCCAGTTGGATGGACCAGCGAGACTCAGGACACTATGTTGTGGCGCAATTACTCGGGAGAGTAATTACAGTGGAGCAGAAGCATCCCACTGCTACTTAACAGTTTCAAACTCCTGTTCTCTACACAATAGACATTAGACCTAGGTTTATGAAAACTTATATCAGTAATAAGAATTTGTCACT
The DNA here is from genome assembly GCA_949152445.1 of Cerastis rubricosa. Lineage (NCBI taxonomy): Eukaryota > Metazoa > Arthropoda > Insecta > Lepidoptera > Noctuidae > Cerastis > Cerastis rubricosa. The sequence goes on along the minus strand of OX424523.1, from coordinate 14,722,198 downwards.
GATAGCGTCTTAATGCTGTCGCAGTATCACCAGAGCATTACGGGAATAGGTAGAGCAGAATTGCCTGAAAAGTGGCCTTCCTCCTCTTACTTTAGGACGGCGGAGGCGGACACACATTTTATTTATTTTATTTATTAAAAGTTTATGAACAAGTATAAAACATACACTGTACAAGGGCGGACTTAATACCTTGGGCATTTTCTACCAGTCTACATTAGGGTGATGCAGAGAGAAAACATAGTAGATGCTAGGTGCAATATAACAATGTGCATTTACCACTTTGGAAGTGTCTATCTATCAAACGATTGACTTTGAAAAAAAAATGGTTTTAGGGACCCTCAATGTCATTTTTCAAGTCCTATCTATAGACACCGAACGTAAAGGTTTGATAATTTTTTTTTTTTAGTTTCCTTTCCCTGATTTATTTTCATACAAAAATAAGAGATTTGGGGGAATCTCTTATTTTTGTATGAAAGTGGTTCACATTCCAACTATGTAGTCCTAAGAGTTTCGGAATAAAGTGGCTGTGACATGGACGGACAGACAGACATGACGAATCTATAAGAGTTCCGTTTTTTGCCGTTCAGCTATGGGATCCTTAAAAACTCGGATTAAGCTGAATTTTGGCAGAGACCAGTAAAAATAAAGTGCCAAAAGACCCCAACGATCCCATGTGTGCTAAAAAAGTTATTCAGGTCAAAGGTCAAATTTTTGGTTATTTGGATTTATCTCGGAAACAGTAAGTTTTATCAAAAATATCACACAAACAATATTGTACATCGTAAAATGATATACAAAAATGGTCTTTTACTTTTATCCTAAGAATTACCATTCCTAAGATATCGTGATTTTACAAGTAGCTCAGATATTCCCATCTCTTGCTATCATTATCACTGATGAAAGGCTGCGCAGTTCAGAGCCTAGACTTAATCAAATAGCATTCAGCTAAACCATATCAATGTAGCTGAAAGCCGTTGATAGAACGAATCGCTTTCCAAATGCAGTTTTGCGAATGCAGTTTCTACTTAACTCAGCCCTCGGCCTAAATCACTAGGGAACTTCGCACAAGCTGTCATATCACGTGCAGTTTTTAATATTATTATCGAAAACACCATTGTCTTTTTGTCATCCATTAGAACCATTGTTGTGGTCTTAAATTAACTACTATTGACTTCTTTGTACCTTCGGTTCCCCCCGACCGGAACATAATATAATAATAGGTAATAATTCATACACCAATATATTGTTACTGACAGCAAAAAACATTTCTGGGTGCTCATAGCAAAGGCGAAGGTTCCATCCTACAATTGTTTAACGGTCAACCAAAGTAAATATTCAAAACTGTGTGTTGTTACAAACATATATGAGACACACTTGACCTTTCAATCTTGGATTTGTTATGTAATTATTGTTTAGAACTTTTAAATTTAAGACAAAAGCTGTAGGTACCTACTCGTTAACACTTCACGACAAGTCATCAACGGTAACGTACGTACGAAGTCAGGTACAAGTCGGTTCGAACGCTTTTAAAACATTACTTATAAAAGTAACTCCTCAGTGGTACCTTAAGCATAAGCATCATCAGCCTATAATGTTGCCACCGCTGGGAAACAGACCCTCTCCGTAAGAGAGGGAGTGGGTTGTAATCCTCCACGCGGGTCCAGTGCGGGTTGGTAGATGTCACATGTCTTCGAATTCTTTGTTCTAGGACATGCCGCGCGGTTTCGTCAGGATGATATCCTTCACCGTTTTAATAGTGGCGGTTATAAATTACACAAAACAATGCGCCTGCTTAGGTTCTAATCCTCGGGTTACAGCAGTAAGCTCAGGCCAGGCAGGAGCGGCGGCTCAGTACTACCTTATTGGTGATAATCTTTAGAAAGGTCCTTGTTTCGGATCTTAATCGCTGGTGGTATTCTGTAATTTCCAAAGAATAAAGCGAAACAATGTTTACTCGAAAAAGAAAAAACAATGTTTATTACTTGACTTGTGTAACTAATGCGATTGTTGCATTGCGCGTCATATATCCCGACCGCGTACTGTAGCATTACACATGACTCGACCAAACTAAGGATGGCACATGACACTCAAACATGACGCGCGGTGGCTCGTTAGTCCGCCGGGTGTGCAAGCGAGAAGGAGCATGCGACTCGGTAAACTATTATTTAGAACCGTATTGTATTATACATGTATTATGGTTTATGTTTAATTGATACCACGGACTGCCTAGTAAGTGATGTTAAAAATCATGGCTCTCGCACTTTACATTACAATATCACATTTTAACATAACGCGATATCTCATCTCATGTAATGATGTGATGCTATCATGCGAGCATTCCATTACAATAGCCATCGCGCATCGCGTTTGACGAATGCCACATTACAATATCACATTCTAACATAACGCGATATCTCATCTCATGTAATGATGCGAGCATTTCATTACAATAGCCATCGTGTGGCGCTTCATTTCGCGTCATGTTTGGAGTCATGGTGTAATGTAACATTCCTCGGTACGAAAAGTAATGTCATATAACATCACTTTACAACGCACTGTTTTGCGCACGTCTATTTATTACTGTATGTCTAAAACAAAAACACAAACAAATCATTGACAGTAACTATTACAAGCAGTGCTGAAGAAACAAATTTCTGTAAAGTATAGTATGTCACCTACAATTAACTTGCTAGGCCCGAACTTGGTTCTAAAGCTAGTTTAGGATCTGTCATCTGCCATATAAAATCACAAACGCACCGGAAGGTCATCCGATGACCGATGAGGTCATTATTAGCAGATCAATGTCGGTCCTATTTCAACCAAATTGAATAAAGTATTCACAATAACTCAGGCATATAAGAAAATCTGCATAGAAGTAGCCTACTCATCAATGACCTAGGTCTACAAGATGTTGTTTTGCATCCTCGTCAAATTCAAGGAGAATCAATAATTAATAAAATGGGGAGGGTTATTTCTATTTTTTTTTCTTATTTGCGGAAATCGGTAAGAATGAACCGTGTGTGGCACGTCCGATCCTCGCCCTATAATCGCGCTTTCACATCACAAACAATCTCGAACGTTTATTCGATAATTTCTTATTCCCTAAACCACGTTATTATTATTCTGAAATACTGACAAACTTAAACAACCAAAAAAATCAGCGTATATTAATAATTAAGGTAGTACCGTAATTTAAATCGACTATTTATATCTTTCGTGCAACCTCCTGAATTTTGACGAGGATACAAAACAACACCTTGTAATTCGTCAAACACGCCATAAAATAAACTACAACATCAATATTCCAATAAGAAAGCTCTAAAGCTTTTGCCGAAAAAAGGGCGAACTTTTTACCCATAATGGAATAAATAGTCAATAGTTTTAATGTAAAATGAAAATTAAGGATCCCTAAATTATTTTTAATCATGATCCTTATTCCAATCTGCCTGTAATCAATCGTGTCAACTTTAAGTAATCTTGTTTCCTAAAAACCTTAGCAAATGGAACATTTCCTCAAAGTACTAGTCTAGTTTAGGTAATTAATCAAACACGTAATAACATAAACTCAAAAAAAATTATTAAAAAAAGGTTTTTCATTTGGTTAAGATATCCACATATGGGAAGAGCGGGACAGCACCGACACAAGTACCTTACTGGGCCTACCTCAGTTTGAGAAGAAATTAAAAATATTGTATATTTTTTATGTATTAAAAATTCCAATAAGAAAGCTTTTGCCGAAAAAAAAGAACGAACTTTTAAGTGATAAATTATGACATAGTTCATTGTTTCGCGTGAACTCGCTGACATAACCTTGTAGGTTCGTTCATCGTTCAACAGAGGCGGGTCTTCTTGAGCAGGTATTTAAGAGTCGGGCCGTTGAGTGAGGCGACACTTACCGCATCACCTGTTGAAGAGTCGGTATAGGACAAGCGGTCGCAGCGCCAACATGAAGGTTACTTGGGTACGTACCATAAAACTATCTTTATTTCAAATTTAAAAAAATCTTTATTAAAAAGTCCCCCCAATTAAAAAAAAAGTGCTTCAAGTGTTTGTTCTAAATAAAAATGTTTTAGTTTTGTAAATGGAATGATGGATATTTGACAGTTTTTTTTAATGTTTCATACCTCAGTGAAAAAATAGTTTTTTAACGCGACTGAACCATTTATGAGCTTTGCGAAGTGTGCTTCTATTATATTTTTAAATAATTAGTAATAACACGCGTTTATATGGCAAAAACATCAATTTCAGCAGATATTTAATATTTTTGTGATAATTGTTTAATTTAAATTGTTAAGTTCTTACAATTTTATCACATAACTTTCTCGAAAGTTAAGAAAAAACAAGAGAAATTATCAAGTCCTACATTTTTTTATCAGTTGATTCTTCAGTAATTAAGACGACTTCAACGAGTCCTTCAACTAATTCGTAAATAATTTTGGAAATCAACTTTACATGAACAAGCAAAAGTTTTTCTTTTTGTTAACAATTAATGAGCAGGTATAAGGAAAACATACGCTAATTTGTCTGTGATAAAAACTAACTAAATAGTTCTACCAATATTGTAATAGTTCTGACCTTATAATGTTCATCCAATAATCACAATTATACTTCGTGCTAATCTATGAGTGTGCATTCATTATTAATTATCATCTTCCGGCTCATATCTATCCCTTAAGAAAATGGATTCTCTACTTCAGTATTGAAGCCTTCTCTCGTCAAACCATTTTAAACAATTAAACCATCTTTTTTAGTAGGTATTTTTCTACTTTGATAGCTTTCGATGCTCAAAACTATCGTAATGACAATATTGTGTAACAGAGCCCATTACAGACATAAGGTTTAAATTATTAATTTAAATGCAGACTTAATCCCCATCTCAATCTTGAAGTCTTATCGGCAATAATGCATGTCAACCACATTCCAAGGTCCATTGGCACATGTTCACTAGACGTCAATCAAAGTACCAAAGAATCTAGCGTTATACCTCGAAAATTGCCTAGTAGATGCCATTGTTAACACCAAATAAATGTTTGCATTTCTAACTTTCGTCGTCAGGCTAATTCTTTCAAGTACATTGTATATGTAAACATCACTTATCAATCTATTAATATGTTGCGACATTAATGCAGTGCAATCATACCATCAGCAATTCAGCATTCTGTATCTCTTCTTCCGTAATGGTCTATCAACTGTCATCTCAGTATTAAACCCTTCCCCATACTTCTATTTCATAAAAACCTCCGTAAACATTAAGAAACATACAAAAAAAAATTTGGCGGTTGGTCCAGCCATTCTTGAGTTATGCGCTTACCAACATTCATTTTTATTTATATATAGATTAAATAAATTTTAATTAAATTAATTAATTTTCTCTTCTAAAACATTACAGTGAGCAGGAATTATTACATTTAAGACACTGGTAAACTTTTGTGAGAGACTGGTGCCCGAAATAGGCATACAATACCTACTTATGGGAGCATTTTTATTATGACGTATTTACACTTATTTCGATGTTTATTGTTTGTTTCTTGTCTGTAACGACGTGCATTGTGCAGGCAAGTAGGTACATCGATGCAACCGGATTTAACATTGTTTAACTTATGCTGACCATCAATTTCAAGCTTCAATGACCTTCACACTATTATAATTTTATAAATCTCCAAGTTTTAATAGACCCTGAATGCGTGAATGACCACATTTTGAGGTGTTACCTATGTTTCGTCAGGATTGTGTTTTAATTATGAATATAAATGTATATTTTGAGGACCGATCTTAGAATCATAGCAACATAGTGTGATCAACTATTTCGTGACGGTCAACCCATCTTAAAAGCACAATATCATTCGTCGATTCATTCGCTTACGCTAGAGCTCATCAACACTGTAGGGTCAATGTAGAAATAATTAATGTATATCACAGAATATATACAGTAGGAGACGGCACGGGTATTGTGAATGAGTTCAATATCTTGACCATCGCTATCAGCTGGCTGATCTATGCGTCGAACCAGAAATTACGACAGGTTCAATTGGGATGTTCTGCTTCTTCCACTTCACTACCTACCTCGTTTATGACGGATTTCCGGTGTATTTATTACATGTTGGTGATTTAAGACACATTCTTTATCCCTTCGACGTTCGGCCGTATACATATATATATATATAGCGACGCGTCGCTTTCAGCTTCGTAAAAGTTGTGAATTGTTAAGTAACTCAGTTTCACGACAAACTGTGGCTAAAGTGTATCAAGAATATACACTATTGTCTTTTTGGTATGGAATTTAATTGATAGATTATTTAAGTACATTACAAAGTACATTATTCGCAAAATTAAACGGCGGAAGACATAGTGTCAATGTAGAACATAAAGAATTTACATTTTTTGAATACATTGAACAAATTATTATTACTGTTAACATCTATTATAGATTTTATACAAAGTTCACCGGACCAAAAAGCAATATAAGTTATTAAATATATTATTTATTTTTCTGGATGACGTAATATGTATATTTTTAAGCTTAGGTAAAATATATTATGGACAACTTATTATAGGAAATACCGATACACATCATAGAATTTAATAAATGCATTTTGTATTATAAACAGATGTTTGAATCTACCGTAACTAGGAAACTCCTTGTTAAATAGCAGACGAACTAGACCCAGCCTTGGCTAATAATAGTCTAGGCCAAAGTGTTATTATTTAGAATTTAAGAGCCTTGCCATTAAATATGCAAAACTTGTGGCAAAGCGGATGTGAATATTTGTCTTTAACTTCTCATTACATTTATTTTCTTAGAAAGGGTGTAAAACACCTCTTGACGAAGCCGAAAGGCACTGGTTCTCCCTGTCATGCGATCATTTTTTTGTTCTACACCATACCTTCTAGTTACGGAGATATTAGGGGTCAAAGTTCCTACTTTTTGACAAGTATTTTTTTTTAATACAAGTTTTTAATGGAAAACAAGCAAATATAACAAGCAAATAATAAGCAAGTTGCAAAGACTACGAGGAGTGACAAAACACCTCTTGACGAAGCCGAAAGGCACTGGTTCTCCCTGTCATGCGATCATTTTTTTGTTCTACACCATACCTTCTAGTTACGGAGATATTAGGGGTCAAAGTTCCTACTTTTTGACAAGTATTTTTTTTTAATACAAGTTTTTAATGGAAAACAAGCAAATATAACAAGCAAATAATAAGCAAGTTGCAAAGACTACGAGGAGTGACAAAACGAAACCAGTATTTAAAGGTCCGTATAAGATCATTCACCTTCATCCTAACAATGTTGCCGAAATCATAGGAAGCCACCCCAACTCAAAATCCATCAGAGTTCATTTCAAACTTTTACGAAGACAACTTAACTTGCTTTTGATTTTTACTTTAAACACCTCCACGACCACCGTACTATTCAATGAATTATGATATTGATAATTCGTTTTGAGTGCGTTACATTGAGTTCTACCACAAAACATGATTTTACACCCCCCAAAAAAAAGTCGTTGCCCAGCAATAATTTTTGCGTAAAGTTACTTAGTTGCATGTACAGAATGCATGGTTGACGGCTTCGTGATGAGGTGATTTACACCCCGTAGAAATCAAAATCAGCTAGGTTTTGAAACAGTGCTGACAATTTCATAATATATTTTTTCAGTAACTCTATATAATGTGAACATTTTGCTCACTGCTTTAAAATAGAAATGAAACCAACTGAAATACATAAATTCCTTATACATTCAATAGAAGGCTATATTTTTTTAAGCATTCCGCCCTCCAGGACAACACAGGAGGCAGGTACGCTACTAAGAAAAATGTAGGATAAAAAGCTCCTCCTATATATACTTTGTTGTAGCGTTAATTGGTTCGCAGAAATTTGCTCTAAAGCGATCTTTTCAGGAATATGAAACTATATAACTTATCGTTTAGTTAAATATGAAATATATATTTGCTCACTAAGTCAAATCAAAGGCTAATTGGTTGTCGAATGTCTTCATAAGGTGATTTTAGGAATTTTCCTCGTGTATCTTTTAATATTGTTATACCTACCTATGCTACCTAATAATCTGCAAGATATTATTAATGGGTAATTTATGTAAATACTAATAAACTAATTTTACATGTCACACTAGAATCGATAGGTATTATTCGGTATCTATGTAAATATAGGCATCAACTTTACAAAACTTACCAAGGTAGATAATCGAACATTCCAAATAATAAAATCAAGTTTTCTATTTTGTTTAAAAGTTTTTAGGGAATAAGTAAACCTCTGATGGGGAGGAGGGCTGTTGCCCGACAGTGGGGACATAGACATTAATTATAGGCTGATCATGCCTATGTTAAATTCAATCGAGTGGTTTGTATGAGTTTAGTAGTTTGAATGTAATTACTACATATTTGAACCACCACCGTCCGTAGCGCGGTACGAAAACATCGTAACTACGAATTCTATTAGACTCTGGGTAATTACTGCTGCAAAATACTTAAATGCACACAAGTAACTGCTAATTAAATCATAATAAGTAAAAGGATTTAATAAGAAACCTGAATTTGCACTGTATTTCAAAACCATTGCAGATCTGCGTAGCACTTGTATCTAGCGAGGCACTGCTACAAAGAATAAATCAGGAACCTACAATAAATAGACATAGCCACATAGAAAAAAACCACGCTATTTCTCTACACTCTGAATAACTTAAACGATTGTATATAAACAACTAACGAGACAATTACAAGAAAAGTAATTGTAGCGGTACACAAAAATAAACTGCGGTGGAAATTACAGTAATCTGTGCTCAGTTAATTGAACGACTTTTATCCGAACTTTGATGTTGTAACACTTGCTTGTTGCACCTAACATGTGAAGCGGCAACCACGGTCAAGTTCATCGCACCCGCATCGCTGACCCCAGTCTGAATGTGGTGGTTGCGCAACCGGCAACCGGCAACCATCGCGACCGCACCAACCATTGTACTATCTCTAGCCATCCAACATACGAGACGTGACCTTGCCCATACTTTCTATTCTTCCATATTTCTTATCTAATACCGGCGTAGTGTTGTTATTAAGATGCAATTAATATAATACAATACCTATTTTTGTCAAAGATCTCGAAAATAGCATTAATCATGTAGGTAGGTGTATTTATTTTTAAAAATAAATTAACTCGACGATGAGGATCAAATCCTTGAAAATAATATTAAACCCATATTTTGATACGGCATCGATTCAATAGACTTTATTAAAAATTTAAGATATAAAAAAGAAATCTTAAATTAGCTCGTGTACTCGTTAAAAAACACTTTAATAGCCACCAAACATGTAGGAACGTAAATGCTTCAGGTTTCCCTAATGATGTTTTGAACCCGAATGTAAATACTTGACGTTATTTTATATAGACATAACAGTCAATCAATCGCTTGAGCTCCGTTTGTTTATCGCATTCCACAGTGATTCCATCAATAATATAACTAGATCTAATTCCGCTGGAACGCGTTCTGTATTGCAACATCGAGTGGTCACGACGCGGATGCACGACGCAAACACGCGTCCGGTCGTCGACGGTTGTCGGGCTGTCGGCCCAAGTCCGCTGCAGCCTCCCAACTAATTACCCACACCTCAACTAACAAGCCTGGTACTCACATATAACACATCTTTAATTATGTCCATCTATGCCTGTCACAAAACTCTAAAGTGTTATTTCGTTTGGATATTCTTTACTTTTTAGAGACTTGACACTTTTTGATGTTAGAAATAACACAAACCATTTGTTATAACATTAGAGCTCATGAGCCTTTTGCTTGTTCCAGGTATTATTGCTGACTCTTGGAGTAGTCTCAGCCGACGTTAGTCTCGGCTACCACTACAAAGTGCCACAGACTTCGTACGGAGTTCCTTCCTACCAAATTGGAGGAAACTCTGGCCAGTACGCCAACGGGTACGCTAGCAGTCACGGTGGAGTAAACTCTGGCAGCCATGGTGGACTAACCACTGGCTACCACAGTGCACAAAACACTGGCTACCTGGGAGCACAAAACACTGGCTACCTGGGAGCACAAAACACTGGCTACCTGGGAGCACAAAACACTGGCTACCTGGGAGCACAAAACACCGGCTACCAGACTTCGTCCAGCAGCTCTGGATATAAGCAAATCTCCGGCACCGGCAACAGCGGCGTCAAATATGTCCAGCCCAGCCACACCCACACCGAATACCAGACTCAATACCAATCCTCAAGCCAAGCTGCTGTTAACAGGTACGCGAACTACTATCAAGTGCAGCAACAGCCCGCTCAAGTATTCAAGCACTTCTACGTGCACGCCGCCCCCGAAGAACAGGAAGTAGTCAGGCCCCGCGCACCCATTGTACTGCCTCCTCCCCAGAAACATTACAAGATTATCTTCGTTAAGGCACCCAGCGAATCCAGCCCACCTAATCTAATTGCTCCAATCCAGCCACAAACCGAAGAGAAGACAATTGTCTACGTTCTTGTCAAGAAACCCGACGAACATCCCGACGTCGTCCTTCCTAAGATCGAACAGAAACCCCCATCCAAACCCGAGGTATACTTCATCAAATACAAGAACAAGGAAGACTCGCAGGCCGTGATCAACAACATCGTTCAGGACTACAACAAGGGTGGCCAGACTGTGTCCGTTAACTCCGGATTAGGCGAGGGTTCATCTTCATTCTCGTCGGGTCTCGGCAGCGTGCAGTTCCAGGCCCCAGTCCAGCATGGAGCGTCCAGTGGAACCTACAGCCAGTCTTTCAGCCAGAGCTCGCCATCTGCTCACTCCGGCGGCCACTTGAGCTCCTCCAACATCGCCAGCAGCGTCGCGTCCCCGGTTACGGTCAGCAGCACAGCTTCCAGCCTCAGTTACGAAGGCGGCGCTATCTCTACTAGTCAGGGTGTCCCCCACGAAACCTACGGACCTCCTAAATTCAGGGAAAATTAAATGATAACTACGACTTAAATTAACTTACGTGTATTAGAATTTGTTATGGATGTAATGGATTAATAAATGTGTGAATTCCTACATCATTCTCCTTTTTTTCTTAATTATGCAGATGATAAATGACCGTTGTCTCAAAATATCTTTTAAAAATATGAGTACTCGATATGAGAAGTGGTATTCCGTTAAATTAGATTTTTATCTTGCTCAATGTACAGTATTGTTTCAAAAGTGCCTAAATCAATGCAAATACACACTCAAAAAGTCAACACAATGTCAATCCTTGTCGTCCCTGGATCTTCGTAACTTCGACTTAACACAATATAAACTTTTTCTTCAACACTATCTCATATATTTTTTGTATTTTTTGATGCTAATAATTTGATTATGATACCTGCCCCCGTATTCACAAACACTCGGATTCGGTTACGATTCGATAAGTTGTATGTCTATCTTGTTTTGGCATTGAGAAAGTGAGGGAGATAGACATACGATTTTCCGAATCGAAATCGAATCCGAGCGTTTATGAATACGGGGGCTGATGCCCACAATCAAACCAAGAACACAAGTTTGGTGGCAGCTAATATGAATGGTTGAAGTATTTCCACAATCCATATATGTACTTAGTAAATAAATGTTCATGAATGTCTCGTTGATATAAGGGTCGCAAGCGCAACTAACGACCATGAGGTCCTGGGTTCGTTTCCCGGGTCGAGCAAATGTTATTGGGTTTTTCCAACAGGAATTTCTCCGTAGCAGTCACGGAGTCCTGATGTGTGCCCGGTTGATGGCAATAGACATGCCCTAAATACGACGAACTTAAGACTTAAAACGTAACTAGCGAAATGTAGGTTTACTATTAGCCGTAGGTACGCCTCTGCCCTTACCCATCGAGGATTAGAGGCGTGAAGATAGTAATTAAATAAAGTAAATATTTTTTGATACCTGGAAGAACTTAATACAAAGAGCTCTGTTTCCACTAAAATTGAGTAAACGGAGCCTTCTGGTACAATCAACAATCAAATAGAGACGCAAAATCATTAGGAAAAGGTTAGGCTTAAAGATAAGTTAGTCAGTGTTTGTTTTGACATCAATAAATAGATAAAAAGTAGGAATTAAGACAATGTTTCAGTAAATATACCGAATCGGAACCCTACATGCGTCAATCTTATCACTGTCTACGTTAGTTAAAACAATGCTACTATTCGTTAATGTACTAACGCCAAAGTGATAAAATCCCTCAAGTATCCACAACCCGGGGGTTATTAGCTCATCCTGGCGTCCAAGTTTATGTATTTATTTGTTCAGAGCATTCCATTTTATCGCAGCTAATTTACCGAGCGATATTGTTGGAATTCCTACGCACAAGAAATGCCAGCAGATTATTATTTATAATATTTAGTATCGGAACTAGCCCATTGCAATTGAAGTTGGCACATTATTGGCATTTTAATAGCGGGCTCATCTGCATAACTCCAACACGTTATCTTGATTTATGGCAATACGTACTTTCATTTGTGCGATCCAGAGGCCAGAACATGGCGTATATAGAGTGGTTTATTTAGTAAGTAAATGCGTTATGTGCCGATAGTATTTCATTCATGATGTGCATTGTTTATGAATGGAATGGTTCTATTTCGAGGCAGCGGCGCATTATAGCTTAATATCGAGCATTACGAGACTTGGTTGATTGAGTGGTTATTCACGGATGCACTTTCCTGGAGCTCGTGTGGAATGCCACGCACGCGTTGCCCTCGGCGCCGGCGGCGGCGCGCGGCGCCACATTAATTCCTGCGCTCGTCAATACGGAACGCTCCACACTCAACACTTCAGGCGCCGAACCACGTTTCATTGTATCTATAAACTCTTTCAAATAAAATGTAATAGCCGCGTCTCAAATTACCGTCTTAATTTATTTTTTATTTATTCGTAACTTTTGCATTCACTTTATTAGAACAGTTCAACTATAAGGTATTGTTGAAGTGTCATATAGTGACTGCACAAGTTACAGACAGACAATTTTATGAAAAAGTCATTAAATTTGATGAAATGAACTTATAGTCCTTTCGCCGTAAGATAGTGTGGATACCTAGATGAAAAGTTCCTTCACAATCTAGAACGTTACCCTGATTTACAATACGATTTTTTAGCTGCACCCTGAATAGCATAGTCGTAAAATAATGAATCAGTAATAACCGTAGTTTTATTAAAAAGTAACGGTTCATCTTATGTCACCCGCACCATCCTACGGCGAAAGGACTATAGTGGGTTGTATTGATGATTTATAACCTATATTTGTCAGAGTCACAAACAGAATCATATTTTAATCAACATACAAATCAACACTGACCGTCAAATTACAAAAAACGTAAGTAACTTGGCGCTTTCACCTTAAGTTGATAGACGCCAAGTCCACAGTTTTGTTCCAAATAATAGTACCTTGTACAGAGAGGCATGATAAATGTTTTTAATTATTATATCGGTATTTCAAACCGCATCAACGTATAAATAGAAAACAATCACAGCTAGTTAAAATTTAGTCATAAAAGTACATACAATGCGTTAGGTGAAGGTGATAAAATAAATTTTATTGTTTAAATATTTCTTTTATATAATGTGGCACGGAGCTCTACAACTTTATTCAATTTTTGGGTTTTTTATAGTGTGCATTCGAAGTATTTCTGTAACAAGTTTAGAACGCCTCATTTGCGAAAGACATACATATAAACCCATCCAGGGTTGTATAGGCACATTTATTTTACCAAACGTTGTACTGACTACCTCATATTGTGCTGAAAAATGTGAATATGTCGGAAACTTGTCTATTATACGATCTGTCATTCACCCACATTACAAGAACTATGTCTATGGAAACAATTTCATTACACGAAATGACATTGCGTTAGTTTTTACTAAACGAGACAACAGAAGAAGAAAGTTTATAAAATTGAGTGCTCTAGATAATATATCTGCCCTTGGTCTGAAAGCACTGATGCCAATAATGGACGCCAATAAGCCGAGATTAGCAGTAACTGTTGTTCAACGTTGTTATAACCAACCAATTGGATACTACGTTTGCACCTCCAACAAAGTTACAAAACGGACTATACAGGTTTGTCGAGAGAGAAAAGAACAAGGAGTGCCATTACTAATAGAAGGCAGAATATTTGGCATAATGAGTGTCACCGATACAGACAATTGCAAACTTCCTCAGCGGAGGTTTACTGCAATTAGCCCAGCACTTGATTGGGTAAGTGAAACTGTCAGAACCCTCGGATACGACGATGCGGTAATTAGTACATTGCATGAGATGACCAGCACTCCGTATCGGCTCCGTATCCGTACTTCACCTACTTCTGCATCTTATCTTAGAAAAAATTCCCTTCGCCCGTCAACTACTAGTACTACTACTTCTTCTACAACTACTGCTACTACTACATTCCTTCCAATTTCTACAACAAATACAGATGATCCGTTAATGACCAGTTCTCTATATTGGCAACCTTCTGAAACTAGTTTACCTTCTTCTGTAACCAATCCAGATTCTTCAACGGGCCTTACTCCTTCTGATCCTTATTATATGGGAAATTATGCAAGACAATCCAACACTTTTGATCCTTATCCACGCGGAGTTTCTCAAAGACGCCCTGATAATTCCAATTTAAATCTCCCTCCGACGATTTCTCCTCGTTCTATATTTCATCCTAACCTTACTGTTACTCGACCAAGTTACCCTCCTCGTTCTATATTTAGTCCTAACTTTATTCTTACTCGACCAACATTTCCTCCTCATTATATATTTCGTTCTAACATTACTGTTAGTCGGTCAACGTTCCCTCCTAGTTCTATATTACATCTTAACCTGCCGGTTAGTCGACCAACACACCCTCTTTATTCTATATTTCGTCCTAACCCAACTGTTAGTCCTCCAACGTTGCCTCCTCGTTCTTTATTTTATCATAATCTGCCGGTTAGTCGACCAACACACCCTCCTTATTCTATATTTCGTCCTAACATTACTGTTAGTCGGCCAACGTTCCCTCCTAGTTCTATATTACATCTTAACCTGCCGATTAGTCGACCAACACACCCTCCATATTCTATATTTCGTCCTTACCTTACTGTTAGTTGGCCAACGTTCCCTCCTAGTTCTATATTACATCTTAACCTGCCGGTTAGTCGACCAACACACCCTCCATATTCTATATTTCGTCCTAACCTTTCTGTTAGTCGGCCAACGTTCACTCCTAGTTCTATATTACATCTTAACCTGCCGGTTAGTCGACCAACACACCCTCCTTATTCTATATTTCGTCCTTACCTTACTGTTAGTCGGCCAACGTTCCCTCCTAGTTCTAAATTACATCTTAACCTGCCGGTTAGTCGACCAACACACCCTCCTCGTTCTATATTTCGTCCTAACCCAACTGTTAGTCCTCCAACGTTGCCTCCTCGTTCTTTATTTTATCATAACCTGTCGGTTAGTCGACCAACATACCCTCCTCGTTCTATATTTAGTCCTAACTTTATTCTTACTCGACCAACATTTCCTCTTCGTTCCATATTTCATCTTAACCTGCCGGTTAGTCGATCAACACACCCTCCTCGTTATATATTTCGTTCAAACCTTACTGTAAGTCCTCCAACGTCCCGTCTTCGTTCTATATTTCATCCTAACCTTCCGGTTAGTCGACAAAAGTTGCGACCTCATTTTAATCCTATTTTTAGTCATCGACTAACGTATCCACAATTTCACTCAATCCTTACTGTTAGTCCTTCAACGTTCTTATCACATTCTACATTTTATAGAAACGTTACTGTTACTTCTCCAAAGTTCTTTTCTCTTTCGATATTACATACTAACGTCACTGGTAGTCCTCCTATGTTGACATCTTCTTCTACATTTGATGATAAATTTACTGTTAGCCTTCCAACGTTCTCTTCTCGTTCGACTTTCAATCCTTCCCTCACTCTGCGTTCTATGTCGTTTTCTCCTCGTTCTTCTATTGATCCTAAATTTCTTGATAATCTTTCAAGACTCTCTCGTTCTACTTTTATTCCTAAGCTTCCTGTTCGTCCTCCATCGTTTCCTTCCCGTCCTACTATTGGTTCTAATCATACTGTTAGCCCTACATCGCAACGTCCTCGTTTTTCCTTAAATTTTAGGCTTACTGTTAGAGCTCCATTGTTTCCTCCTCGTTCTACTTTTCATAATCCACAACGTGCTCGGCGTCCTCAAAGGCGTCCAATACCTGATCGTCCTTACGTTACTGGAAACATACCTCGTCCTTATTCTAAAGGAAAGAATGTAATAGATTACTTTCATAAAGCCCATAATTCAATGAAAATATTAAATATCGCCAAAAATAATAAAGATTTTATACAAGAGTCTAATCGGAACAAGAGTATCAAATTTATAAATGCATTTATGAGAACACGCAAGGTTTCGTATACAAAAACATTAAAACGTATGACCGCCATAACATTTGTGCCGTTGGTTACCTCGAGCAGACCAAGAGCCACGACATTATTAAAGTCTTCTTCGGCAAAGATGGCTACTAAACTTACTACAAAACGGACTACAAAGCGGCATAAAAAACGGACTACGGAACGGACTACAGAAGGGACTACGGAACGGACTACGGAAGGGACTACGGGACGGACTACTAAAGAAACTACAACTACTACAGTTACAATTCCTGTTTTCATAGTTCTTGAAAATAATAAGACAACCAACGTTATGGACTGGTTCAATGTAATGGTTAAAGATAAACTGAAGAACAACAAATCTTTGATATATATAGTTAGTTCAACAACAACTGAAGCATTCACAGAAGCACCTTCAACTTACCGCCCTAATCTTCATTTCTTAGATCTTACATAACGCAGTATCATGGGTTGAACATTTCTAACTTAAATTGTACGATCGTTCTTGCGTATATGTCACTACCAATAACTGTGAACTAAATTGCAAGGTAAATCGTAAAAATCAATAGATTTTTTTATGTATGAAAGTAACCCGTCGCCTTAACTCAACTCATTAAATATGACTCATTTTTCAAAGTGATTTTTTTAGAAGCCTTTCATTAATAACCTTTTTGAAACCTCTACAAAACTCGAATAAAAGAATCGTGAACAAATCGAACACACACATGAATTGGAATATATGCTGAAATTCGTGTTTGGTGTAATATTCTAGTTATGGAGAAGACTTACCTGACAGGGAAGAGTGGCAATGATAAATGTATAGAATGTTTCCCTTTTACTTACGTTTTCCCCTAAACTAAATTTTGTAGATATAATTATATAAGTCGGTCCAGAAATAGGGCAAGGTCAAAATAACATAACTGTATTGGGTAAATTGCCAGTTTTGAATTTTAAGTTATGACTTACTTAAGTTTATTTATTGTTTACTATAACAGACCTAAAATAATAATAAAAAATATGTGCAAGTATCTAAAGCAGAAACTCATAATAGTTGAAAATTCTAGGAACAAATGTTTGAACCGATTTTTATTCAGTAAAGTTTTTATTGAATAAAAATCATCTGGCAGTAATAAGGTATTTGCTAATACATTCAGTCAAAAAAGTATCGGGAATTTCAATTTTAATTTTATCGGGGTTGATTTGTCTATGGTTCCAAATTATGTTTTGTTTTTGTTAGATTTTGATAATAAACAATAAAAAACAATGTTGCAAAATCTGTACAATAATTTATACAACCCTGCCTCTTAAACTAGGATCACCTGTATTTTAAGGGACAGTGTTCGGCCGAGCAGTTCCTTAATCATAATTTATTACAATATTGCTCTGTATGGTGTCGGACGTGCTCTGTATGGTGTCGGACATAAAGCATAGCACCATCCCATATCTTCCCGTGGGTGTCGTAAGAGGCGACTAAGGGATTTGGCAGAGAATGGGCAGCAGCGTTCTCTGTGATTTTATAACAACCGTATTGCAATCGCCAACCCGCCTGCCAAGAGTGGGAATTATGGCAAAACCCCCAAAATGTCAATGTGGCGACACTTGGGGTAGGCCTATGTCCAGCAGTGGACGTCTTTTGAGCTGAAATGATGATGATGATATTACAATAGGTATATCAAGTTTTTTTTTGTGTGAAGTTAGGCTGTGAATTGAGTATGTGGGGATGTGAGAGGAGGTGAGTACACCTAGCACCTACCAGTGTGATAGGAGGTATGTGTGTCCGTGTGAGTGTGTGTGTATATGTGTGTGTGGGTGTGTGTGTGTATATGTGTGTGTGGGTGTGTGTGTGTATGGTTGCGAAATGTAGGCGTGTGTGTCCTTTTATTGTTAGTGTGACGATGTATGTGAGTAAAGACTCTGTGTAGGCATAGTTCTTTTGTAATAGCCACTCTGTTACTATAGGTTTATGTTTGTGTACGTTAAGATTTACTGTGTACTCAACTACTCAGTGTGTAGATCTGATGTGTTGCGAAAATGGTTTTGTGCTGGATTCTAGGAAGAAGATTTACTCGCTGGAGGCAGACTGACATGTATTCTAAGAAGTGATCGAAGCATATCAGAGTTGCCGTGCAGTCAGAGTACATTTCCACTCTCAAAATACTAGTTTTGATTGCACCACCCCACGCAGTTATGCAATAACCCAGAACTGACTGATACAGAGCATAATAAACCATCTTCAGTGTGTCAAGATTAGGC
This sequence comes from Cerastis rubricosa, assembly GCA_949152445.1. Lineage (NCBI taxonomy): Eukaryota > Metazoa > Arthropoda > Insecta > Lepidoptera > Noctuidae > Cerastis > Cerastis rubricosa. The sequence continues at coordinate 14,703,564 of OX424523.1, read as the reverse complement.
GAATCTCTAAGGGACTTAAAGATGTGGATAAATTTCTTGTGGTAACGGCTTCAATCTGTTTGTCCCATCTTAGGCCGCTATCAATCTGCACTCCAACGTACTGTTAGCTCTGGTGAGTGCTGGACTTACACAAGTTTCGTTTAAATTGGAGCATGAGTGAGCAATTACAGAGACAGTATGAGAAAGTGTAGTGTTACGTCGGATTGCGAAAGGGACATAAAATGTTGTTTTGCTTAAATGGGTCTCAGGAGGTTTAAACTAAGCCATTTCATTATTTTGCACAAAGCATCTTCTGCGGTAGCCTAGACCAAATCCCATGTAGGTCCGTAAACAAGTATCGCAGTAACATCAGCATACGCGTAGATGTTACAGTTGATAAGGCACATCCTGCACAGGTCGTTAACATAAATTTTGAAAAATGAAGGTTCAAGTATGCTTCCCTGAGGGACGCTATAGGACACTGGTTTCTCGTCACTGTAGTGTGTGTCAATTTTGACCACTTGTGTTCGATTATGGTGAGGTAATTTTTGAACATTGCAAGCAGTGTTCCACGTACACCGACGATTTCCACTTTAGCGATAAGTTTGGGAACAGAGACGGTGTCAAATGCTTAGCCAAGATCGAGTAATATAGCCAGACATTTTGATTTACTATCTAACTTTCTAGCAACCTGTTGCGTGAGATTCAGTACGGCATCTCCTGTCTTTGCTTCTTGTCTTCACTGGCTTCTTACTTTGAAATTCACAGACTTTTACACAAGTATTTATCCTATACTTACACTTACGCACGAGCGAAGCCGCGGCCTACAACTATTATCTCTAACATTTAAATGACTATTTCGACATTATTTTGCGGCGGTAACACACACGTGGGCAATTGCCGAACTCCACGCGGGCGAAGCCGCGGGCAGAAGCTAGTTTGGTATATAACTGTAAAGTCCGTTTCTTCTAGCTCAAGTATTTCATAATCAAGACGGGTGGCGACTTGGCAAACTTTCCTAGGTAAAGCAACGTTAAAATTTATTTATTAGATTGGCACAACTGTTTTCAATTTTGGCTCGGAGTTTGAGTTGCATCTGTTGTTTAGATTAAATACAGTGCTGTTTTTAGTCAGATCATATCCAGTGTGTATTGCGAATTTCAAAATGGACAAAAACCTCAAACAAAGAGTTGTGTTAAATTTTGCATCGCCCGCGCCGATGGAATTTTGTGCTCGGAATCCCTGAAAAAATGTTACAGAAGGCTTACGGTGAATCGGCTTTTTCAAAAACACATGCTTATGAGTACAAAGCGTTCAAAAGTGGTCGAGATGTGATGGGAGACTTGCCTCGCTCTGGTAGGCCATAGGTTGATGGCCTACCAGAGCGAGGCAAGTCTCCATCGCATCGAGGCAGTTAACATCGCAAAAGTGAAGGACATAGTGAAAATCCTAATTCAAGTTTGAGAGAGATAGCCGCTAAATTTCCTGTGTTTCAAGAGTCGATCCAGAGAAACATACTTTAAATAATAATAAATCTCTTGGTTAGACTCCATAAAATTGAAAGTACTGTATACCTTACTTGCATGCAAACCGCATACCCGCGTCTAGGTAACGAGACCATTTATTCAAAAACTAAGAAGTACAATTATTTGTATAACCGGTTTCTGTACCAGGTGTACGGCGATACCCATACCTTGAAGGCCGGGTATTGAGGAAAAGCCGGGGCATGTCTAATACTGACTGTATTCTGAACCCGCTGCGGCTCAGAAGATATTAATTTCCCTCAAACATCAAGTGTAGGTACAGTTTTAGAACCTGTGAGTATTAGTACCTGCATAAAAACATTAACATGGTAATATTATATTGCATCCAGCATTCACTTAAAAAACAAAACAAATAACAGCTATTTGAAAATTGACGTTTAGTCATAAAATTACATTACAAATCTGTGCGGTAAAAGCGATAACACAAGTTTCATTGTTATAATATTTTATTTCAATAAAATGTTGCACGAATTTCTACAACTTTATGCACTATTTTCGTTTGTTGTCGTGTGCATTCGAAGTATTTCTATTACAAGTTTAGAACGGCTCGTTTGCGAAAGCGACAGATATAAACCGATCCAGGGTTGTATGGGCACATTTATTTTACCCGATGTTTTAATGACTACCTCATATTGCGCTGAAAATTGTGAATATGTCGGAAACATGCCCATTACACGATTTTTCACACACCCAAATTACACGAATGTTCATGGAAACAATTTCATTGCGTTAGTTGTTACTTTACAAGATGAGAGGAAAAGAAAGCTTATGAAATTCAGTGCTCTAGATAATCTGTCTGCTGTTGGACTGAAAGCACTCATTCCCATAATGGACGACGTTAAGCCGAGATTAGCAGCAACTATTATTCAGCATTGTTTTATAGAGCAACCATTAGGATATGAAATTTGTGCATCTAACAAAGTCACAAATCGAACTATACAGGTTTGTCAAGAGAGACAAGAAAAAGGAGTGCCATTGCTAATAAAAGACAGAATATTTGGCATTATGAGCATCACCGATAAGGACAGTTGCAAACTTGCTCAACGGAGGTTTACTGCAATAAGCCCTGCTCTTGATTGGATAAGTAAAACGGTCAGAACTCTCGGATACAACGATGCGGTAATAAGTACATTGCACGATATAACCAGCACTCCGCATCGGCGCCCTTCTCTTGAAACTATACCTATTTCGACAGCTAATTACACTCAAACCTCAGGTAGTCCTACTCCCTCTTCTACTACAACAACAACTACTACTGCACCACTTCTAGGTCCTTCAACATATCCTTCATCACAAAATGGTAACCATCCAGCTGAAAGTGCTTCAACGCCTTTTTATACTAATCCTTCTGATCATAATTTCACCGAAACTTATGTTTCTCCACGGACGTTTCCTAATCTCTCGATTTTTACTATTTTTAATCTTCCAACTGATATGTATCCTATTAGGAGTGCTCCTGGTAGAAGGGCCATCGACCCAGCGTATAATGACAGAGACTTATACGATATGTCTTTTTACCCAACTTATGATGACATTTGGCTCCCCGAGTCGGGTATAGGTCCACGCGTTACAGTAGAGTATCGTAATAAAGATGTGCACTGATCATCAACATCATGTTCTTCGGTCACGCTTCCAAGGTTTTCAGGATAAATAAATAATCAAGTGCGAGTGTGGCAAACAATTTATTAAAGATATTTTGACACCCACCCGTTCTAAATCCTTTAATTCAGATCCTTCGAAAGTCACACATCTGACTCGAAATGGGGTATTTTAGTTCAGTCTCCTATGCCCTGAGTTCTGCTTTATTTTAATAGCTGCAACTACTAGGCAATATCTACCCGATGTAGGTAGTCGTAGAGGCACTCCATCAGAAAGAAGCACCCGGTTTTGGGTTTTGTCAGGTCTCGCCATAAAATTGACACTCCAAATTGCAAGTAGGTACCTATCTTATATTTTTTGCTGCCCAATTTGTTAGTATACTTCCAAAGTTTCCATATTATTTTTGAGGAACCCTTTTTTATTATTTGCAATTGCAACCGAATAAAGATTGCTTCTAAGTAAGTTTGTAAGTAATCTCTTTTTTGAACAACATACTTTGTTACAATTTACAACTAAAATCATCAGGATCTAATTTACGCTGTCTGAAAAACATTTTATGCTAAAAATAATTTCATTTATAGTTTTCTTTTTGAAAAATAGGACAATTAATTAATCACTACGTAAGTACGTAACCAGATAAAGACAAAAGAAAAAAAAACCTGACGTGTTAAAATATTTGACATTTAGTTTAGTGATTAGAAGAAGAACAAAAAAATAGCGTGTGGAGTCCCTCCGCGCGGAAGAAGTGAAACTTAACGCAACAGTGCCATGGTAGCGTTAAACGTTTAACGCAACCTTGTTGGAAGTCGCATAAAAAGTTTCACTTCAAAAACATACAACAGCTGCTATCTAAAAAAATTGTAAACAGGGTAATCGATCTTGAGACATTGAGCCAGTTAACCAAAATTTTAGCGAGCAGGAAACGATCTCTCCGCGGTACCGCTGACCGAGCGAGTCGCATATAATACTAGGATAAACTGAGGCTAGGTTAGGTTAGTTTATTTATATTTTACTAAGGCATTGCATATAAGGCATTTAGTTGTCCTGTATGGTGTCGGACGTAAAGAATAGCACCATCGCATATCTTCCCGTGGGTGTCGTAAGAGGCGACTAAGGGACTTGCCAGAGAATGGGCAGCAGCGTTCTCTGTGCTTTTGCAACAACCGTACGGCTATCGCCAATCCGCCTGCCAAGCGTGGCGATTATGGCAAAACCCCCCCTTTTGGGGGAGGACTATGTCCAGCAGTGGACGTCTTTCGGCTGAAATGATGATGATGATGATTGCATATAACATCAGACTATCGACCGCAATAAGGCTCACCGTGCCCTCTACGCTGTAAATCTTTTATATCAATCGAAATACTCCATGGCGTCCAATTCCTAATAATTTATATGTTACTGATAACATACCAAGACGTGTCCTTATCCTTTCGGTTACAATTTTGACCACTCAATGAAAAACAATGCACTTTATTACATATACATTGAATATGATGATTCAAAAGATTTTCTAGGGGTAGTAATTAAACCAACGTCTATTTAATAGCCTTTTTGTCGTCCAAAAAAATAACTTACAACTAACTTAACTAAATCACTAACTCAGCCACCATCAATGTGCATCTAAAAAGTACTATCTCAGCCTCCATATATCATCGAGGTCAGCTACTGTAAATACGTCTCACCATGATTTATATTTTATAGCATCTATATTTGTGATAATTATGTATTCAAGTAGAAGAACCGGAAGACGATGCGTTGGAAGGCCTCCCACTAGGTGGACCGATGACCTGGTGAAGGTTGGAGGGATCCGCTGGATGCGAGGCGCACAGGACCGGTCAATGTGGCGTCACTTGGGGGAGGCCTATGTCCAGCAGTGGACGTCTTTCGGCTGAAATGATGATGATGATGATTCATAGTAAGCTTCTAAAATAACTGTATATGACGTAATTAAAGTAATTCAATCGACTTCTAATTTTATAACTTAGTACGTTTAAAACTTAGTTATGTTATGTTTTAAACTGACTAATTCATAACTCGTCTATAATTTATTGGACATAAAAAATCCTAAAATAAACATCAAATAATTAACTACCTATAGCTACTAAATTTTAAGAAACTACAAAACATAGTACCTACAGTTACCAATTCCTATCATCAAAGATCCTGGCGATGCTGGCGATGCTGGCGATGCTAGAGGCGGTTGATGACCTGAGATGAATTGAATTGGCCTGAGATGCGATTTTCAAGGATTTTTATGAAAATTTAGTAGAGGTGTGAGATAAAGCTGATAAGACAGTAATTGCGGATGTCAATCTTATCACGTTTTTTAAGGACAAAGATAACGAACAACTGGCAGAAAATACTTGGAAAAATAAACTGTTCTATAAACCGAATTAAACAAGCTGTGTGGCAACTAGATTAAGGTTCCGCGGCACGCAGTGATTCGGTTATAGTACCATCTCCGCTGGGACTTCTAATCTACTTCATCCCTCTGAGAGCTTAGTGAATTTCATAATTAATAATTACTGGGGCCTCTTCACGACAAGAGTAAATTTCGGTGTCTGATAAACAATATTAAAATTTTCCCTGGATTTGATTTGAAATTGGGTAATGGCAATATACAGCACCGTTTTAAATATTTTAAAAATGAGTTTACGGATAAGTACGTGAAACGTACCGTCTCGTTGTTTCTTCCTACCTTCTACCAACATATCGGTAAAATGAGATTAATAGTGACAAAGTTTTGAAAGGTATCTCTACATTAATTCAATGCTATTGATAGCATAAAGGGAACTTTTTTATTTGTTAATTTAAGTGAGTATAATAATTGCAATAACTTTTTAGTTGGCAATTATATTATTTGTATTAGTTCATTCACACACAACCTAACCACTCCTTTTGCTTCGATAAAGTGCCTATGCCTATAATGTACTATCGCCAAAAAAAAATTCTACTGCCCCCTGTGGAAGCGCTATAAACACGTATAATATGAGGTTTACGTAAAAAAATATCTGCTCACTTACCAACTTACTTTGTCTTGCTTTTTTTGCCAATAGTATATTTCTAGTCTGAATAAACGCGCGCGTGTTGCGATAAGTACAGGTGCGTAAACCTGATATTTTCAAAGCATCACCAACAATGCCGTGTCCTTCTAATCTGGAGTTCCCAGCGTTTATACCGACTTACTCATGTCTTGTAAATCCTTATTGTTATTTTACCCTGAAAACCAGGCAGAGTACTGTCTGCTCGGTTACCCCAGAGCTGGGTATTAGGTCTACCACTGTTTAATGCGTTACATACATAGATAGACGCTTTTAACCCCTTTTCTCCAAGGGGGAAGGCCGAAAATATAGAAGCCACCAGCTACTATCCTAACATACTCCTGTCGTCTTGTGAATAGCTTTTTTTAGCATATCATCACATGTTTAATTGCTATTTACTGATCTGTAGGCGACGAGCGTACCATTCCGTGCAGAATGATTTCGATCATTCGTGTAGTCCGATCACAAACGAGGGTCTGAGATTGGACTGCACGTGGCGCCGCACATCGTGCATCCGCGCTGAAATGCGATGCCACGTGTGCCACGTACTGCTGTACCGTATTATTCCTCGTGGCGCGGAGCGGTCTTCGCGCCGCTTATATCCCCCGATATATGCGGCGCGAAGACCGCTCGTGAGTACGGTCTGGCGGGGCGGGGTACGTCAGGCATCAACGAATTACATGCAAATCAGTTGCTTCTTCTGGGTAAGCTCGTACCATTGGTAGATTTTTCTGTCATCTCTGACCTAGACTAGAGTCGAGAGTAAACCCATTACAAATAAAAAAACAAACGATATTTGAGATCTGCTTCACCGCCTGTCGTGTCACTGCGCGGCTTCAAGTGTGAATCGCCTTTACTTTAATAGACTGGGTTTGTTCGTCGGATACTTACAGAAAATTGGAATAAACTCAAGCTTTTCGATTTTATAGCCCTTCGGCAAATAAAGAAATATGCTGTCTGGTCTGTACCTAAGATATGGGACAATACAACTTCTTTTTTACTTATTTTCTAGGTTTTTTAAAGTTCAGCCTTCGATATATTGTATCTTCCCAGCTGCGGCTCCTCTTCCGATCGAGAAGTCGGGTATCGTCTACGAAAAGATGCTCGGTATGAGCCTAAGTAGCCAATTTGTCGTTGGATATTAAGGCGAAACCACAGCTAGTGACGGCATCACGCACGGCACCCGCCATTTTAAAAACTTTTTTGAACATTCTTAGACCCTCCTTTGTCAATTGTTTCTCAAGTTGATGCTGTTTTCTGGATTAGTCAGGCCCTCGACTCCACGAGGGTGTATCGTCAGTGGAAATTATTATATACGTTAAGCTCAAGATACGGTTTCATTATAAGTATATGAAAGTACTTACTTGTAACATTAAACCTCATCATCTGCCTAGCCTTTTCCAACTATGTTGTAGTCGGCTCCAGTCTAAACAGAATACCAGTATCTTACTGCCAGACTGCCTATCTGACCTCCACAACCCAGTTTGTACTGGGTAATACGGTGCCCCTTCGTAAGACTGGTTGTTAGGCTTTCGGACCACTTACTACCTATGGGCTAGTACACAAAACTGCGATGCTAAACAAAAGCAAAAACGTTGTGTTTCCTTTTTACGATTTATGTCACGACCTAGTTTCCAAAATACGTTCAGTACAGTTGACGGTCGTCGAAGGAATGGTCACCCGAATCGTGGAAGGGAGACGCACCTTGCCGCACGAATTCGCATCGCGCTGTTTCGCAGTTTTGTGTACAACCCCTATAACAACTGTCAAAGATCTACAAAAGACAGCGAGGGGGACCAACGACGAGGCACAGAGTAAACTCGCCATGTAATGGGTGGTCTCACTGGTCAACTATCCACGGACCAACCTAGGCCAGCACGGCTTAGCACAAAGATTGAGCCGAGCTGCTGTTATTATTTAACTACGATCTCCTAAACACGAAAACATTCACATGAAAATATCGGAACCGAGATTAACATAGAAACAAAACAAATCACAGCGAGTTGGAAATTGAAGTTTGGTAATAAAATAACTATAACAATGTTTGCGGTAAAAGTAATCAAAGAAAAAGTTACATAGTTTTAATCTTTTATTTTAATAAAATGTGGCACGAACTTGTGCAATTTTCTACAATATTTTCATTTGTTCTCGTGTGCATTCAAAGTATTTCTATAACAAGTTTAGAACGCCTCATTTGCGAAAGACATAAATATAAACCTATCCAGGGTTGTATAGGCACATTTATTTTACCAAACGTTGTACTGACTACCTCATATTGTGCTGAAAAATGTGAATATGTCGGAAACTTGCCTATTATACGATCTGTCGTTCACCCACATTACAAGAACTATGTTTATGGAAACAATTTCATTGCACGAAACGATATTGCGTTAGTTGTTACTTTACGAGATGAGAGGAAAAGAAAGCTAATGAAATTGAGTGCTCTAGATAATCTGTCTGCCATTGGACTGAAAGCTCTGATTCCCATTATGGACGCAAAAAAACCGAGATTAGCAGTAACAGTTGTTCAACGTTGTTATATAGAACAACCATTCGGATATTACGTTTGCGCCTCCAACAAAGTTACAAAACGGACTATACAGGTTTGTCATGAAAGAAAAGAACAAGGAGTGCCATTGCTAATAGAAGACAGAATATTTGGCATAATGGGTATGACCGAAAAGGACAGTTGCAAACTTCCTCAACGGAGCTTTACTGCAATAAGCCCTGCTCTTGATTGGATAAGTGAAACTGTCAGAACCCTCGGATACGACGATGCGGTAATTAGTACATTGCACGATATGACCAGCACTCCGCATCGGCGCCCTTCTTTTGACACTTTACCTATTTCCACAACTAATCCTACTCCTACTCCCACTACTACTACACCACTTCCTCCTACAACATATCCTTCACAAGAAGATACGTATCCAGCTGAAACTCCTTCAAGTGTTTATCACTTAGATAGTTATCCCACGGAAACTCTGTCTACTGCTCCTACTACAATACTTCTAGTTCCTACGACATATTCTACTTCAGAATATGATACCTATCCAACTGAAACACTTACAAGACGTGTCCCCTCCACCTCCCGTCCCTTTACCACCAAAACTCCTGCAAGAGTTTCTTATGCGCCTTACCCTTCTCTTGCTAAAACTCCTCCGGCTCATCCTCCTTCTACTGATTCTCTAATTGCTAAATGGCATCTTATGAAGAGCCCTTCATCTAAACAACCCTCTCAAACTACTACTACAACTACTACAATACGTCCAGGTTCTAAAAACTATTCATCTTATAATTATTTCACTCGTCCAACTAATATGCCGCCTATTAAGGGTAGTTCGGGTGGTGTGTCTTTTAATCTTCCATATCATATGCGAAACAGTCCATGGCACACACCTCCTTATAATTTGCGTGTTACTGATACCATACCAAGACGGGGTCCTAATCCTGCATTTCAACAATTTCATCCACTGAATGTCATTCGTTTATCTGCCGAAGAAAGAATACATGAACAATTTAATAACAATCCATTCTTCCGTAATGCTCATATGTCCATGAAAACATTCAATATAGCAAAAAACAAAAAAAGTTCCATAAATCGGTACAAAAATGATGCACCAATCATAACAGCACGTAAGGTTATGTCTACAAAAAACAGAAAAAACGCATTACCGCCATAACATTGGTACCGCTGGCTACCTCAAGCAGAGCCACGGCATTATTGAAGTCCTCTGCGCCAAGGAAGACTACAAAACTACTTTCTACAGAAATAATACCGCTACAATTCCTTTCATCAAAGTTCTTGAAAATAATAAGTTAACCAAGGTTATGGACTGGTTCAATGTAATGGTTGAACATATATAGAAGAATAAGACATCTGTGACATAGTTAACACGACTGAAGCCAGTCTCTCCCCGACCTAGTCTTAAATTTCCTAGATCTTATGTAATCCTTTATTCCCTATGTTGAAACTTTTAGATTAATGTTGAAAAGACGTCGTAAATTCAATAAATCTGTACCATATAGGCAATATCATAAAACATTTAATGGTTGTTTGATTTATGTTAAAAACTTATACCAGCATTATCAGTAGGTAACAATTTTTTTACACCAACTTTTATTTAGCTTGCCTTGTTAGTTAGTATGTATTGGTCAAAACTAGCAACACAATTTCAAACCAGTTTCCCTCAACCGATTGAGCTGAAATTTGCACACACCTTTGGATCTGGTTCCAAAATATTGAGATGACGTGATCCTGCAGCCACGAAAGTCTCCGCGCAAGAGAACTCCTCTACGGTCAGAAGCATTTACGTACATGAAAGTTTGTGTATGTCGTCAATGTTCATGGATAAACCAACTTTTTTTAACGTAATGTTTTTTATTTTATCCTTTCATTGTGTTTTCTTTCATCATGACCTTATAATAAGCTTACTACATTCCTGCTAGAAGTAGCAGTTTTGATGACCTCAAATACTTCATTCAACAGGTACCTACCTACCACGATGGCCAGACACGATGTGCATTTTGAAAACCAGCTGGATTGTAATGTGTTGTTTGACATTCTAAAAAAAAAGTTCGGACACGGCAGATAATTTATTGTTCTGCAAATTATTCTTAAAAATGGGTTCGTTGTCACTAGTACCATTACCAGTTTCATGATGGAACTACTGACCTTTTTTATCACTAGTTCCATTTTAAAATAATCTGAAAATAATGGAACTAATGTTGAATTTTTTATCATTCGTTCCATTTTTAAAGAATCTGAAATTAATGGAACTAATGTTGAATTTGTTATCAATAGTTCCACATTATTATTTTTGGCACTTGTATTGTAGACCACCGGTATCGGGAACAGTGTCCAAGCTACCGGCGGTCAGCGCTCCAGAGAAAGAAACCTCCTAACAATACGAGACATGTCCAGGACTACCGCTTTCTGAATCAAGCCCTTGATCCAGCTGCCTAACGAGAGGCTCATCAGATACTGGTCGAGGCTCTTGGCAATTAGGCCATTGGCTGATACGACTATCGGCACAATGATTGCTGAGTCAACATCCCACATGTCGACAACCTCGCGAGCCAAGTCTAGATACTTGATTTGCTTATCTTTCTCGAGGTTCTCGTCATGTGGAACCGTTATGTCAACAGTCATTGCGATCCGCTCGGATCGATCCACCACCACTATAACAGGCTTATTGGCTACAATAGTCCTGTCAGTGATGATGGATTGATCCCAATACAGTGTGAGATTGCCATTTTTGAGAACTGGGTCGGGAACATACCTATTATAAAAAAGTAAAGATAGACAAAATAAATATTTGTTGATTTTATTGAATATAATTATTAAAAAAACCTAAGTGTTTTTAACTCCAGTGTTTTCACCACCCTTAATGTGGAGCTACTAATAATAAATTTAACATTAGTTCCATTAATTTCAGATTCTTTTAAAATGGAACTAGTGATAAAAAAAAAACAGTCAGTACTTCCATCATGGAACTGTTAATGGTACTAGTGACAGCGAACCAAAAATATATTGCCTTGTCATATAACGTCAAAAAACCTTAGGTATTTGTGTGGAGGGTGTAACACACATCTGCACTATGCTTCACGGAATACAGGATGATTATGTTGCCGTATACTTGTCGATTGAATTATATTTCTAACAATTTTAGTGCAACATCAGCATCATTATATCAGTTAGAAGACTATAATAATACTAATATCTGTCAGTCTACTACTAGGTTAAGTAAACACGAAAGGCAATTACTTATAAATACCTTTCAAAAACTATGATATTATATAACGAACAAATTTTTAAATAAAGATTTTTCCTCGAGGGAGAAATATCGCTGAACAAGGGTCTAGATTATTTCCTTGGGGTACGCACATTTTCAACAAAAGATGTGTTAGGTTTTCGTTTGTCGGTGTCGAATCAAACAAGGAGTAACTATGTCGACTAATACAGAAAAGCCTAGCATTTGTTCGAAAAATGCATGACGGTGCTGGTGCGCTTCTTGTGACCCAGTTAGAGTAATCACACTGTATAAAAGTTAATACTAAAGGGTAGATAATAAACAAACTGGCGATAATTACGTAACACATTACATTATGCATTGCATCGCTTACGCTGTCGAGCAGCCGTATTTTTCAAACATGGAAAGATATGGAAAATGATCCTTTTATATTCTTCGGATTGTGGTTGAAAGTGTGTTAAAAAGTCAAAGGTAGTGTCGATGCCTTTAAAACCTTAACATAATAAATGTATTATAGCTATAGTCTGCCGTAGGACTTATGAGCATTTTAAAAACCTTTTGTATAACTTCTATGGTCTTTTTAGGCAATTCAAACTCAAACTCAAAGCATTTATTTCAATTAGACCATTACAGGCACTTTTGAAAGTCAAAACACAAAAAAACGCGAAGCTACAGTCCCAGTCAAAAGACATAATAACTTGTGAAAGTACTGTAGTTGCTCATTCCAAAGCGTAGATCTCTATGGAGAAGAATGGGCAAGAAACTCCATGGACACTCTTTTAAATCAAATTATGTTACAAAATCATGGTTACATCATTCGGGTTGAGAATTACTAGGATGTGAGAACGATGTAGACATAATGCTATGAAAATAACTAAAATACACTAGCCTCGCGGTATCTACATCAGTAAATAGACGGATTTTCCTGACAGCATATGCTGCTGAACTTAGCCGTCCTGCAAGAGATGTTAAATGAGAACCCCATTGTAGCCTTGTGTCGAGCGTGATCCCCAAGAAAACAGTATCATCGACAAATTCCAGTTTCTCTTGATTCAATAAATGTCACAATCACAACATTTGACATTTGGTAAAGCAAATCTTATGCACTTCGTTTTTGTCCCATTTAATACTAAATAATTAGCGGTAAACCAGTTATGGACCTGCATTAGAGCGTTATTTACGTCGTCAAGGTTTGTGGCATGTTTGTTCATCCAAAATATTAAAGAAGTGTCGTCAAACACCACCATTTGTGGTTGGTTTTTAAACAAATGGGGTAGGTCATTAATATACACTAAAAAGAGGAAAGGACCCAATATTGAACCTTGTGGTACACCCATTTTTACTTTTAAACCCAGTGAATTTACACCATTTACTTGTACTTGCTGCTGTGTATCATTCAAATACGATTTTACTAAACTGAGCGCAAGTTTACCTAAACCATAATGCTCAAGTTTCAAGAGCTGGGTTTCATGATTTACGCAATCAAATGCCTTCGAGAGGTCACAGAAGATTCCTATGGCGTCTTGTGCCTCTTACCACGCAGTATATTTATGTTTTAATAAAGTGACACCGGCGTCAGTCGTACAACGTCCTTTGGAGAAATCATAATGTTTGTCATGTAAAATTTTATTGGTGTTAAAGTGGGTGAGCATTTGATTAAGCATTACCTTTTCAAACACCTTGCTGAAAACCGGCAACACGGAAACAGGTCTAACGTTATTCGTCTCTTTACTGTCCCCAGATTTGAAAAGTGGTATTACTTTGCTGTATTTCATAAGGTCTGGGAAGACTCCCTGGGTCGCGCACAAATTAAAAATTAAGGCTAAGTACGGTATAGCACCGTACTTAGCCTTAATTTTCAATTTGTGTCAATTAAGGCAATGTGTCGATAATGACTTGACAAACTTTAACAGACATTCCCCATAGATCTTCAGTTAATTTGATTTTGATTTCCTTAAAAACTTTAATGACTGTTATGGGGTTTATATGCTTAAATTGAAACTCAACTGGACAGACTGAAACGTTCGCCTTTAATAAGTCAATGGAAAGCAAGTGTGAGGAATTTAATGTTTCGGTAGTTTTAAGCGGGATATTGGTAAAAAATCTACAAATTCTTGAGCTACTTCGTTTTTAGAACATTTGAAGACCATGAAGTCTCTAGTCTGATATCATTATTGAATTTTTTATTTCTATTTGTTTCACTATTGATAATTTTCCAAACCGTCATTATTTTGTTATCGACGGACTTAATCTTGTTGCTAATGAATAAGGCTTTAGCTACCTTGCAAGTGTTTATAAAGATTTATGAATAAGTTGCTACATATTTATTTATAAAAGTTTCCGAGTTGATGTAAGGCTTAAGGCCGTAGAACTTAGGGTAAATAGATTTAGTTTTCATTTTTAATGTATTATTGAACTCTACGTTAACCACTGAAAATAATTCCTCATAAAATTGATTTATATTTTCAATAACATGGCCCGGAATGCCTAAATTACTAATTAAGTTATTATTAAATTTATTCAAATTGCTGGGTGTTATTTGTCTAGAGTTTATCTGGATTTTTTGTAATGGTGTGTAGGATATATAATATATTATCTGTTTGTAAATTACTTTAGCAAAAGGGTAAGTCCAGCGATGCTTGCTCTAGAGCTTATTCCTCATCCTCTATGTACGCCACTTAAAAAGCCGAAGAAAGCGAAGGAGCCGAAAGAATCGAAAGTTAGAATTACTTGTATGAAATCCTATGCAACCTCGCACACTTATCGGGTGAATAGGCAACGCTATGTATAATAAAATTATGTCAGAACGATCGTCAATTATTTTGACACGGACAATATTTACGGTATGTGGAATCCCAAGGGAATCCCACAACTACAGTGCAACTACACCACACAAAATATTTCGCGTGCTTAAAAAAAGATTCTTGTTTATGATCAGCTGCTGTCAATTTTCAGTTATGTCAAATTGTCAATAATCAATCCTGTGCTTGTGCTACTAATTTATTTGTGACATTAGACTTGTTGAAAAATATACATTTCGTAGTCTACAAAGACTACAACTGGAAAGTTCTCTGAATCTTATTGTTAAATACAACGTGGTACACTAATCCATCGAATAATTTGTGATAAATATCTAAGAAAAGCTTTTGTGTTTCTTCGCGATGTGAAATAGCTATCTGTTTGTGTATAGTTTATTACGTATTTCATACGACTGCTACAAATTTAATTTGCCTCAGTTCAAGGTTCCAACCCAAGTTATATTAACATAATGGCTACCGCGCCGAGCGGAACTCACAACTTCAAAGTTGTTTTACTGGGGGAGGGATGTGTTGGAAAGACATCTTTGTTACTGCGTTACATCGAGGACAAATTCAACGACAAACATCTAACTACGCTGCAGGTACCTACGACTCGGAATCTGTGTCCATAAGAATTATTTCTAAAATAAAAAAATATTGTCAACTAATTATCAATTATATAGCATACAATCCATGATTTGTAGGCTTATCATAGCATAGCTGCTGTGATAATGACAACATTTTGATTTTAGAATATTCATTGAAGTATCATTTACACTAGTTAAAAATTATAGTGTGATTCCAGTTGAGTAACAGCAGGAATCAAAGTCATACTACTTTTTGTGTTGCCAGATGGTAGGAATATCCAAGTCTCATCTCTATCAAGATTGTGTAGGCAGGTTTTAGGATCCTTCAAAACCATGGTCATGGCTCTAGTTATAGGTATAGCCAAGAGAATTAAGATAATAAAGAGAGGCTATGGGACCGAAAATATGATTTTTCAGTTAAAGCAAAATTACAAGTTTAACTTGTTACTCCCGCAGCAGTCACATAACCTTTCCAAGTATTTTATGAATTTGTTTGCATTACCCTTAAGTATCTTCTTTTTTAAATGTCTTTAGATTGCAAACAGTATAAACCTTTATTTTTGTTTCAGGCCACCTTTTTGAACAAGAGATTAAACATAAACGGCAAACGTGTTAACCTTTCCATCTGGGACACAGCAGGTCAAGAAAAATTCCACGCTTTGGGTCCTATATACTATCGTAATTCCAATGGAGCTATTCTCGTATATGACATCACTGATGAAGATTCTTTCGGAAAGGTAATATCTGAATATATCTTATCTAACAATCAAAATTTATTTCATGAAAATTTATTCAACAAAACAATGCAGTCTGACTACTGAATAAAGAAAACGGATGATAATATACATGGATTAAAGCAAGGTGAACAAATTTAGAGTCATCTCTCTCTACTTGTCGACTCGTCTACTTGTCCTGCCAAATGAAAGAGTTGCTACCAGTTTATAACTATTCAGAGGTTACCGTGTCAGTAGGTTATGAGTGAATGAGTAAATGTGGATTATGTTACAGGTGAAGAACTGGGTGAAGGAACTGAAAAAGATGTTGGGATCTGATATAGTCCTGACAATTGCTGGAAATAAAATAGATTTAGAACATGAACGGACTGTTCCACTAGAAGAAGCAGAGAGGTATGATTAATGTCACTACTTGATTGAATCACATATAACTCATCATTTGCATGCATTTAATAACAGGAAGGAAATAATAATGAAATGCAACATTTTTGTATTTCAGTTATGCCAATATGGTTGGTGCTCAACATTTTTACACATCTGCTAAATTGAACCAAGGAGTGGAAGAGCTCTTCCTCGATCTCACAAGGACAATGATTGAGAGGTACGAACAGAACGCTCAAACAGATGTGGGTAGGACATCACAAGTTGTGGTGGTTGATGATGAAGCAGCACCAGCACCAACCTCTTGTTGCTTCGGAAACAGGACTCATTAAGAGCATTTAACAAAATAATTATCTTGTGTGTAGTTTGAGTCATAAATATTATACATGTCTATGGCCAAATAAATGTATCTAAATCTTTTGCTAAATACTTGTAAAAATGTAATATATTATTTGCATACAGAAGATTAATTAGAGAAAACTTGTTTTAAATGGTAGCTACAATATTTTGTTGTCTTTTATATCATGAATGTGAACATATTATAATATTTATTGTGAACAATGGTGCATACCAAAAATATACACTAATAGTGTTTATAAATTATAATATTTTATAATATTTTGCCTAAGCTGTAAGATTTCAATGTATGTAAGCTAGTAAATTCATGCACATTTGACAACAATGCTAAATGTGCTTGACAGTGTGGTTATCATACATGGTCCCATGTACTAGGCGCGCAGAACACCTATGGTATTGATCGTCCTGCGCCCTGTGCCATGAACAACAAAGAGATGCACACAAATGCAGGCCGGTGTAGTGATCAATATACTGACACTGTTGCAGGATACCACTTTCGGTGTTAATGTCTTATTATCTATTCATTAAAATGCTTTATTCCGTTTTTAAATGTATTTTATAGTCACATTGTTAATGTAATAGTTAAGGTCAGGGCAAATTCAAAATTTCTATGACTCCACCTTCATAGTTCATGACATTGTCTCATGTACAACTTGAGGAATTGCGATTGATTTTAATTTTTTGCTAAGAGAACAACTATAATGCTTTAAAAAATCGTTTTGATTTGTTTAGGTGAATTAATTTGTGGTTACTAGAAATTAAATGTATGATAAGGTGATGTCTTTATAATAATGGGGGCATGCAGTGATATCTTATTGTGCCAGGTAACTTGAGAAGTTCCACTGTAGAGTATACCTAGTCTGGAAGGTCTGGCTAGTTTCGTAGCTCAAAATGGAAATAAGGTCTATTAGCATCACTTTTCCATGACCTACGTGTCTCATTGACAGATTAACATTTTTTTTTCAGTTCTCAACCAATTATGCTAGATGATGCATCTGTGACTTGGTGGTGACGAATTCATTATTAATTCTCAAAAGGAAATCTAGTTGGCATATCTTTTATATCGTGATGATATAAGAATATAGAGTAGTGTTGAAACAGTTTGTTCTCGTTGAGTTACACCATTTTGTGTTACACTGTTACCCATTTGGAAAAAAAATACCGATTAGTAACACTGTAACTCAATGCCACGTTTTTTTCCCCTTAAATAACCCACTGATTGTATGTGTGTACAATAGGCAATGTTACTTTTGCTACCACGAGAATTGGATGCAAGAGCGAGCGAAGCGAGCACTGGACTTGGGGCACCCCGACTCGCTAAGGTTAGGTTCGATCCCCTACCTGTTAGGTTACTGTAAACCCTGCACACAGAAATAGGAGCCCCGCGTAGCGGGCCTACGTTGACTACGCTTTTTAGGCGAATATAAAATGTTCACCACCCAACACCCATCAACGGAGTCCACGGAAACAATTAGGTGTTACATAACGAGAAAAAAAACGTGGCATTGAGTTACATTTTTACTTGTCGGGATATTTTCTCCCAATGGGTAAAAGTGTAACACGACATGGTGTGACTGAACGGGGGAACAAACGGTTGAAACTGAACGTTTATTTATAACCAGACTGGGTATATTTTGAGGCAGGGTAATGCACTAACATAGGGTAATAAAGTACCAAACCTCAACCTACAGTTGTGCGTTTTATGGTGTATTAGGTAAATTTGTATTAAATGAAACAACTGTTTTTTGTTAACAATAATCTAATATGCACTACTAGTGTAACTAAAACGATAACAACAATCTTTATCTATTAGCATAAGCTAAACGGTTATATTATCATTATTTCAAGATTTTTCGCTGAAAATAAACATATTTCACCTTTTTAAGTAATAAAGAAGAAACATTCGATATTGTGTGTATTATATTCAATAAAGATTTCATGAATTTGCCGATTATTGTGTATTCTTTCACCGTAAACCACACCACTTACTAATAAACTCAAAAGTCACTAATAAAATGCTTGCAGACTTAAGTTACATTGCCTGAGCACAGACACAAGTTAACACACACTCCTAAGCATAAACATTAACTCCGATACAATAAGGAATTATATTAATAAATTCTATATCAAATGCACATTTTATAGCCTACTAAGTGCCTTCGACAGGAAGCATTTCTTTATTTCGATTCTTATTATGAATTTACTTTTGTACCAGTATTTTTCTTCTCTTTGTACATTAAATTTATTCATAAGTTTAGTTAAACCAAGACTTTACAAGACAGAGTTCTTTAAAATAGTTGAAAGATAGCTCTTTTTACTTATTCCTAAACATAGTGTAGTTTTTGTGCAAATCAGAACATCCCGAAATCACATATATAGGGAGTCCTACTCAACTGTTGACTTTCATCATTGAAAATATTGGGAGTATTCATAATTTTTATTTCTTACTAACTTATAAACCATGAATAGGAATTATTTAATCTAACCATTATTTTTTCTTCTACTAACTGTGACTTGCTCCTGACTTGTGCTAGCTTTTTTCTTCTGTGATAATGTCCGCAATACTTCCATGTCTCCCTCATTTAGAACAATAAACTTTTTGAAGTCGAATTTTTTACAATCATACTTGAACTGTTGCCTTGTATCACAGTTTGTTCTGTTTCGTGTGGAAGTGGAAATTATGTTGTTTTCAGCTAGATCTACAATGTCACCAGGGTTAACACTGTGTCACTTCTCTAATTCAGTGTCTATGTTCTTAATTTTCAATGCATTTTTGGATTTAGGCTTCACTGTTTCTTGCTCGACAGCATTCTCATTTTCAGTATCCAAAGGCGGTAAATCTAAGAGATAAGGCATCATGCTGCGAGATTTTTCTTCGTTCGATAACCACTCCATCTAAGACAAAAAATTCAAATGAGTAAGTATTAGACACAAATAGCGATAACTTTTGGAACTCCGTAGTCAAATCAATAATGAATAGGACATAGCGAAACCGTGTTTATTGTTGTATTGTTAAGTGGTGTCCATCATCATCATCACACTATTACAAACTTAGACTATTACTGCAGGGGAAAAAAGCACAGGCTGTTTGCCGTGCCTTCATGTCGTACTGTTGCACGTGCTAAGTCACCAACTCCTCGCACTCTGGCCGCGGTTAATGATCTCTGTCTTTGGAGTCTAATCCAACTAGCGATCTGTTTGCCGATGGATGGATGAAGATTTTATTGCTATGTTAGAAGTAGCGTGAGAGGAATTTATGAAGTTGACGTTTTTTTCTTAATTTGCTTTACTTTGTCATTTTGTATAATAGGTTGGGGAAAAAGTTTCTTCGCATTTTTTATGAAAATTCAAAACTTTTTTTTTAAATATAGTTTATTTACATTTAACTAAAGTATGTAGGTACCATTTTGTTCGATAACTTTTTGACATCTTGTAGGTATGGACATAATCCCATTGCTATAGAAATTTTGGGACTTCTGATCAAAATACTGCGACAAGTGATTTTGGCAGTCCTCTCGTGATGTTAACCTGACACTGCCTAAAGAATTATGAAGAGACCGAAACAGGTGAAAATCTGAAGGTGCAAGCTCAGGACTATACGGCGGATGCATTAACACCTCCCAGCCAAACTCTCTTAATTTTTGCTGAGTGGCTAAAGATGTGTGAGGTCTAGCGTTATCATGATGCAAAACCACACCCCTTCTGTTGATTAATTCCGGCCGCTTTCTCTCAACTTCTTGCTTTAATCTCATCAGTTGTTCGCAGTAGAGTTCAGAATCGATGGTCCTGCCTAGTGGTAACAGCTCATAATGAATAATGCCCTTCCAATCCCACCACACACACAGCATCACCTTGTTGCGAGTTAACCCGGGTTTCGCCACAGTCTGTGAAGCCTGACGGCCTTTGACCACGACCTTTTTCGCACGTTCTTGTCGTACGTGATCCACTTTTAATCACCAGTTATCAGCTTCTTCAAAAATGGTTCGTTTTCATT
The DNA here is from genome assembly GCA_949152445.1 of Cerastis rubricosa. Classification (NCBI taxonomy): domain Eukaryota; kingdom Metazoa; phylum Arthropoda; class Insecta; order Lepidoptera; family Noctuidae; genus Cerastis; species Cerastis rubricosa. The sequence goes on along the minus strand of OX424523.1, from coordinate 14,682,797 downwards.
ACGTCGTAATAAAGAATCACAAATGAGTACACGGTTCATTAGGTCTCTTTCAGTGAGCTCGTGAGGATTGAGCTTGTTTATAAATGCGCCAAAACTGTTTTGTGGTCAATTCCCAGTTCTTCAGCTACGTCGTAACTACCGATATGCCGATTTTGCTCCACTTTTTCAAAAATGGCATCCATTTTATCCGTAATACGGCGACCAAAGCGACGTGTATCTTTGACATCGAAATTTCCGGATTGAAAACGTTTAAACTAAATGTGTGCTACTCTCACAGACACTGCACTAGGTCCATCAACATCGGAATTTTTTTTCGCGGCTTGCGTTGCATTTTTACCTTTTTTGTAGTCAAATTTTAAAATGTTTCTAATTTCTTCATTAGATTCACTCATCTTGACGGTACGAAAAACAAATGAAAATCACACATTTTCCTAATTTGAATTTGGAATTATGTTCTTTAAAATTTAAACTTTCAATGATACCAAAACCAGCCAGATACAAATAGTATAGCCAAAGAGATTTTATTACAAATAAATATATACTATAATGCGAAAAGACTTTTTCCCCAACCTAATATTTTAATATGTGTAATAATTGTCGTTTTAATTTTAGTTTATTACTACCTATCTCCATAACCCATGTGCTGGGTAATACGATACCCTTTGGTAGGACTGGTTTTTTTTTTTTTTTCTTCAGTTTGGCATCACGCGTCAGCGTATTTTGCCATTGCTCATGTTCTATAGTATAAGTCTTCAGTTTTTCGGAGTTTGACATTGGATGGTTTGGCATTTTAGTGTTGCCAAGGAATAAGGTAAAACGGGAAACGGGAAATATTTAAAAACGAATATTATTTTATAGAAGGTTAGTCGGAAGTGGAATTTGGGAAAAAATAATACGATCAGGAAAGTAGGTATACGGAAAATAGGAATCTAAAGGATAACTGAAAAACAACAATAAAATATTTTAAATATGAAACTAAGAAAAACTATTACTAATACTAAAATTAAATCATTTTTAAAACCAAATATTTACAATTTAATATTATTTACAGTTAAAAAACTAAATAAAGCTTTATATATTTCTTTATGTAACGACGACAGTATGCACGACATGTTAGTGGGGAAAGGGATCTGTAAAGACTGCAATGTATTATACAAATCTGTATTATCATAAAGAGGACAGCTCAGAAATATGTGATTAATATCCCCAATTTCAAATCCGCATCCACAGGCAGGACTCGTCTCAATGCCTAGTCTTGCAAGGTGAACGGGACTACACACATGACCTAACCTTAAGCGAATTAAAATAGAGGTGTTCTTTTTATCGAAAGATATTAATCTAAACCAAGGTTTTTTTGGTATTTTGGGCTGAATATTAAAGTAATGTTTTCCTTTATATCGAGCAGTTTCTGCCCACAATTTATCCCAAGAGACTTGGAGATAAGCTGCCGGCAAAGAAGCTAAATCCTGTGTGAAATTAATGTAAGGAACGATATCACCACACCCTACCGCATTCTTGGCTAGTTCGTCAGCCTTAAGATTACCTTTTATATTGGAGTGACCTGGTACCCAAACGAGATCAACAGAATAACCTTTCATCAAACATTGACGCAGTTTAGTCTTGATATCAAATATTAATGGAAAATATGTTTGTGATTTAAATGGAAATCTTTGAAGAGTTTGTAAAGCACTTTTGGAATCTGTAAATATTACTGTTTTTGTTAACTTCATAAGCATCACGTATTCTATAGATTTTAAAATACCGAGGCATTCTCCTGTAAAAACAGATGACTCAGGTGGCAGTTTAATTTTCTGGACAATCTTGTACTGACTATGATATACTCCTACGCCAACACATCCGTCACTTGACAGCTTAGATGCATCGCAGTATACTTGATGCCAATTTGACCATTTTTCGTGAATAAGGAAATTAAGCTCTTTTTGAGCATCTATGGTATCTTTAGATATGCCAATGTTATCATATATTTGGAAAGGTGTAACCAATGCGTCATATTCACAACAATAAATAGGTAGTTTTGGAGACCGGTAAGTTGGAGCATTGATCCTGAGAAACCGCTGTAAGCTTATCTCTAAACATGGTACATTATTTTGGTTTTCAGGTAAAAGTTCATGGAGTTTATACATTTTAGGCACTAAAGGATGGTTAGAAAACTGCAAAATTCTATAAAAAAATCTGTCTGCTAAATACTGCCCTCTTAATATCAACGGGGGTTCGCTACATTCCACTTGAAGAGCGTTAACGGGACTTGATTTCATAGCGCCAGATACAATTCTTAAGGCTTTTGATTGGATGACATCTAATTTCCTGACTGCTGTTATGTTACAAGGTTCCAACAAGAATAAACCATAATCAAGGACACTTCTGATTAAAGCATTATATATTAATTTCATGGAATAAGGATGTGCACCCCACCAAACACCTGAAAGGCATCGTAAAATGTTGAGAGTACGTTCACATTTCGCACTTATGTAGTCCATGTGTGGAGATCCGCTAAGTTTAGAGTCCAGTATGACTCCTAGAAATTTTATATTAGTTTTAGTAGGTAAGGTCTCATTGTTGTATCTGACATGAACTGGCGGTGGTAATCTCTTTTTAGTAAATAGAACTGTCGCACTTTTATTAATAGACAAGTCAAGACCATTCTTATCCATCCAGTTTTTTAAATGTGTAAGAGCATCTGTTACTTTAAGGCAAGCAGTTTGTATTGATTTATCGCAACTATATATGACCAAATCATCCGCATATTGTAAAATAGAGACTGTTTTGGGTAAAGATTTTTTCATATCGTGTGTGTATATATTATATAATAATGGACTGAGGGGGGAGCCCTGTGGCAGGCCCTTGTATAGGGTTCGATAACTTGAGTTTAGTTTTAATTGTCTTCCCGTCAACATATTAATAACAAAATTAATTAGAACAGATGGAACGTTTAACTTAATCAATTTGTCTTTTAAAACTGGTAAAAGAACATTATCATAAGCAGATTTAATGTCTAGAAAAGAAGCGACTACGGACTCATTATGTAAAAATGCTAGTCTTATATCAGTTATAAGAATACTAATATTATCTAATGTGCTCTTTCCTTTTCTAAATCCACATTGAGATTCACACAGCAGGTTTTTATTTTCTATATAATATTCTAATCTATTTTTTATTAAATGTTCAGCCACTTTCGCAGTAACATTTGATAGAGCAATAGGACGGAAAGAATTTATTTCGGATGGGGACTTACACGGTTTTAAAATTGGTAACACTGACTGCACTTTCCAGTGCTGGGGAATGTTACCTGATAAGAAGATTTTATTAATTAATTGTAAATAATATTGTAAAGCATTATCTCCTAAATTGCTTAAAAAACTATACAATATGCCGTCTTCGCCTGGAGCTGAATCGGGAAGTGAAGACAGTACTCCCTTTAGTTCTTTTAAGGAAAAGCAGTCGGTTAAACTTGAATTATTATCGGTGATTGGACGTGAACAGAATAATTCTTGTTCGGGTACATAAGGAGGAGCAATTTGGTCAAGATATTCTGAAATGAGAACTGGTGGAAGTGTTGTGAAGTTAATAGGTGACATAGCGTTCTTAAATCTTTTAATGAAAGCCCAAACTTTCGTTGGAGGAGTGGAAGGTGAAATTGTAGTGCAAACATTTCTCCAGCCTGTGAATCGTTTTTGTTTTAAAAGTTTTTTGGTGGATTTTATAATATCCATTAAAGATTTGAAATTATCGTCTGTCATTTCCTCATTGTATTTTATTTCCGCTTGTTTCCTTGCTTTAACGGCCCTAGTACACTCACTGTCCCACCAGGGTGGCGAAGGTATGTTTTGACAAACATTTTTTATAGGAAAAACGGAGTTAGCTGATTCTAATAATAATCTTATAAATGCACTACAAGAACTGCTTTCGTCTGCAATTAACAAATTTGGGAGTGTATCTAAGTTGTTCTCTATATGTTCACTAAACTTATGCCAATCACTTTGCTTAGAAACCTTATGTTTCCTTGTAGAATGGCTATGGAAGCTTTTTCTGACTTTAGAAGTGTTTAGGAAGGTTATTAATATGGGGAAGTGATCACTGTCATGTGTGGATGTTAATGTTGTCCAGTGTATTGTACTAGCTAGACTTGGTGTACAGATACTTAGATCAGGAGCACTTAAACCTTCAGAAGGGTTTGTACGTCGAGTAGGCATAGAGGTGTTTATGACACAAAGATTGAGTTCATATAAGATGTCTATTAGTTTATTACCATGGCAGTTAGAATAAGAACTTCCCCATGAAGAATGCTGTGCATTGAAGTCACCTAACACTAGAAGAGGCTTAGGAAGGTCTTTCAATAAATTACAAATACTGTCATAAATATCAGAAGAAGGATGAGGAATATATATAGATACAAAGCAAATATTATTTACAATGGCGGCCACTGCAGAAAAATTAGCATTAGATGAAAATGAAATAGGAGTATATAATAATGTATTACTTATAAGAAGGGCAGAACCACCATAACCATCTGGCCTGTCATCACGAAGACAGGTGAATCCGGTAACTTTGAAGGTAGAGTCTGGCTTGAGCCAGGTCTCTCCTAAAGCAATTAAACTAGGATGGAATTTATTGAGTAAGTATACAAGTTCTGATTTTTTACTGCGTATACTTCGACAATTCCACTGAATTATTTTGTGGATTGGAGTTTGATCCATTATTTTGGATGTTAGATTTAACAAGGGCATCAAGAATTATGGCAGCGTGTTCTGGTTTGATAAGTTGAGACTGAGAAAGAGATTTAATAATACTAGAAATAAAGTTTAGTACATTTGAAGAGTTATCAGTATTTTCTATATCTGGCGACCTCAATGCACAACCATTAGCTGGTGAAGGCATTGCATATTCTTTTATGAGCTGCCTATGGGCAACTTGGTCATATTCAGATGATTTATATGTGTTTTTATGTGACCGAGGTTTCAGAAATACTGTCTTCTTATATGATTTATTTAAATTGTTATTTACAGTTGTAGGTCTCAGTATATTGTTGTCAGTATTACCTATGGGTTTTGTATTTAAAACATCTGCATATGATTTGGATACTGGTGGATGTAATTTAACAGCCTCAATAAAAGAAATGCAACAATCAGCCATTGATTGTTTAATAGCCACCTGCCTAGAATGTTCCGGACAGGATCTGTTTGTTGCAAAATGTTGCCCTGAACAAAGAAAACATGTTGTACTTTCCTCCTCTACAGTACATGTACTACCAACATGGGCATCCCCACATTTATAGCAACGTGGTTTTGATCTGCATTGTGTTTTCGTATGTCCGAATTTGCAGCAATTAAAACATTGTATTGTTGGGTACACATATTGTTCGACTGGAAGTGCATTGTAGCACATAAATATTCGTTTTGGCAGAATTTGTCCGTCAAATGTAACCACTACTGTTTGGGATGGTCTCCAAGAAGGAGCTCCATCAACCACTACCCTAAAGTTAAGTCTTCTAATTTTAAGTATTTTGCCACATCCTATCGGAAGATTAATGTTTTCGATAATTTCCTCTGGAGACCATTCAACAGGGATACCTCTTACGAGGCCCATCCGTGTTATATTGAAAGTTGGAATGTATGCTTTGAAGTTATGTGCAATCAAGCTCTGGTGTGTTATAAAATTATTTGCATCTGAATGCTTAGCAAAAGACAAGGTCATTCTGTTGCGCCCGATGCGTTTTAGGCTACCATTAATAATACTAGCGAAGTTATTTTTCTTTAAAAACTTTCCGAATGTGATGGGGTGAAGAGTATAATCGTCATTAGGACTTGATGTCTGTTTCTGTACGTGAACAATATAGGGGCTACTGTCTGTAGGTTCGTATGTTGTACGTCCAATAGGAGAGGGTTGCGAAGCTATAGTAATATTTTTATCATTATCATTACAATTATAGGCTTGAGTCGGTTTGTCTATGGTAGTGGAAAGAGCTGGCGAAGTGTTAGTTATTGTAGATTTAATTTTTTTTGCCGAATTTTCATTAATAATGTCGTTTTCTGAACAGTCACAACAATTAACAGTTGCGTTGGGATCTTTATTGTTATTATATTTCTTTTTCCGTTTATTGCAATCTTTACATGTCCGCCTTCGGACGCGTTTTGTTGGCCTATTTTCTGTGGTGCCAGAAGCGTCAGTATCCATATTAGATTCGTTTGTTGATACAGTGACGAAATAAGCTGGAGGAGGACATTTTAATGATTCTGGACCGGGTCCAGGTTCAAAATTTGTACCGCCCGGATCCGGAGGGCGATTCATCTTACATCTAATTAAATAAAACTAAAAGAAACTTACCAATATATATACAGATAATCACTAACTAAACTAATTATAGATATATTACATAAAAACTACTTTCCTGTACACTATAAAGTTATTTTTTTCGAAAATTTACAAAAAAGCGCGCCTATCCCGTTCAACGTTTCCCGCCTTTTTTCGTAGGACTGGTTGTCAGACTTTCGGGCCATTGACTACCTGTCACGACTGTCAAAGATGTAGAAATGACAACCGGGACCAACGGCTTAACGTGCTTTCCGAGGCATGGAGGAAACCTCGGTAAGGAATGGTTGGTCACTCATCCATGGAACAACCTAGGCAAGCGGGGCTTAAATGACTCGATTGGCTGTTATTATTTTAGCCACGAGCTCCTTTTTTTGTGGTGTCCATCCTAGGTGTTAGTGTAGTTTACATACCTTCTGACGATGATCCATCACAGCGTCATCACAAATATCAATGCACATTTGCCGAGTGAGGCGTCCGTCGTCCGAGGCATAAGCGGCCGCCTGCCACGCGACACCCAGCTTGGACAGCGCTCGTCCCGACATGCCGGCCGTGCGAGCGGCTAGCGTCGTGCACAGTTCACTGTAATCGAACTGATCTACGCTCAACCGTCTGAAAAACAATTATTTACTCAATATAGTTAGTGTCAAATGCTACACGTATCCGACCTCTGTTAAATTTAATTTACCTCTTTCCTTCTGATGCTGGTTGGAGAACGAAGGTATCAAAGTACAGACGAATCAAACGTTGGCGCTCGTCGAGGCCAGGCAAACCAAATTCTATCATCTTGTCGAGACGATCATTGATAGCAGAATCGAATTGTTGCGGCGTGTTGGATGCGAGCACCAACATTATCCGGTTACTCTGGTCAGACGTGCGGTACAGGAATGCATTGAGGGCTGCTCTCAAATCTTCACTAATCCTTTCTGAGGAGCGCTTCCTCAAGAACGCATCAGCTTCATCGATGAAGAGAAGTACTCCTATCAAATTAAAATATATTTTAATAGATATACATTTCACTAAATAAACAAGCTACAACTAGATGTAATTTTGCTTTATACCTTTTTTACTGGTGTTGGCCCAATCAAATACTTTATGAATTGCTGCCACAGCATCTTTTCCCATGGGTGCAACATCACCACCAGTGAGGATAGCATACTCCATTCCAGAATGTTTTGCCAGTTTCTGAAAATCGTAAGTAAAAGGTAACAAAAACTTTTTTACACAATACCATAACCAACTCTATTCACTCACCTTAGAGAATAATGTTTTACCAGTTCCTGGCGGTCCATACATGAGCAGATTTCTATAGAATCCCTTATTTAAACGCGTATTTTTAGTAGCAATAGCGATATCTCGCAGTCGACGTTCAAGAGTTGGTGCTAAGACAACACCAGCTAACGCATCGGAAGGCTTTCTGAAACTCGCTACGGCTTTTGAAACTGTGAGAATTGGATGTTTAACAGCTTCTAGTATGGAGAATCTTGAAGTTTCATTGACAAGGGTAGGCTTGCCTGGAAATAGGGAAAGTTGTGAATTAGTCAGAAGACATAACTTTTATGAATTACTTTGACTATCTTGGTTTTCCAAACGGCGTAAAAGATAGGTACACACCAATGCGAGCTTCGATGAACCTTGCAGCCACAGATGTTGCCCCTTTAGCAGAGTATACACCAAGAGCCAGGAGAGATAGACCACCAGCTGCAGCTAATGTCTTATCCCAATCAGTAACCAGAGCATTTAATCCAGTACCAACTACACTCCCGGCTGTCCTGTTAATTAATTAGATATATGTAATGTTTACTTCAAAATACTGTTTTACAGTTAGACTAATTCATTACGTCATTAACAATATTAAAAAGAAGTGTTTAATACCAACATTAAAGTCTGGATATTCATAACTTCAACATATAGGAAGGCTTACGAACCTCAATGAAGGCACATAGCTTACTTAAAATATATTTTAACCAATCAAATGGCTTGTTTCAAGTTTTGGTTGAGTCAAGTGTTGTTGTTTTGTTTGTTGAATAAGGATCTGTAATACATTAGTTACTTACTTAATACTTTCAAGAATAGTCGTTCGGTTTTCAGCTGCCTTCAATTTTATTTGTTCTAGTGTGATGTCCCGGTTTTCACGATCAGCTTTAGCTCTAGCTCTAGCCTCAGCCTCGATCGCCTTGAGCTTATTCTTCTCCCTTAGCTCCATTTCATGCTCAATAGTAGCACGGCGTAAAGCTTCCTGCTTAGCAACACTCTCTTCTTGTCTAAAAGTTATAGTATTATTCATTTACAAAGTACATAAAATCAGCTTAGCGTTATATAGGAGTAAAGAATGGATGGAAGCACTCTGGGAACAATAGAGCTTGAAAAGACGATGATGACCACTAATCAGAATAGAGATGTATGGAACAAGACATGATACACCAACCTCAAATAAATTAGTTAATTAACCCATTTGATGGATATGAATGTGATGGATGGTGAGGCAGAGGAAGGCTGAAAGATGGATGGATGGTGAATGATATGACGGAGAAAGGTGTAAATAATCATGCTGTGAAGTCTGACAGGAGAGAATGGAAAAAATAAATGTATTGCGCCAACCCCAAATAGAATGGGAGAAGGGCAGCAAAATAATGTTTAAAGACATTTGACATGACTTACTTTCTCAGAATTTCTTCCTGAGATCTTTGTTGTTGTACCAATTGTTCTTCATATCTCTTTTTAGCCAACTGATCTTGGTACTGGGCTCTAATCTGATGTTGTTTTGTTTCTTCCTATGGATTTACAAGTTTATTATTTTAATGCTATGATTTATTACAATACAAATGTTATGATTATTAACCATAACCTAATGCAGCATAAGTAGTTGTGGTGCTTGAATGATGAGCATAGATTGGAGTAGGTAGATTGATTTTTGGTACTTGTATCATAAATGCACACAGAAAGAATAACATGGATAAGGCATTTTTCCGGAAAGTAATTCCAGTATTTTCGGATTCAATTAAATATTAGTAATTTTGGTAGTGATGATATTTACTACTCAATTCAAGAATTTAAAGGAAGGTATCAAAACTAAATGAATTTTTTATTTACCTGTTGAATAAAAAAAACAATCGAATTTCGATCGAGGCATTAATATTTTTTATTATTTTTAGCCTTCTTATGGCCACAACTTCTTATAAATTGTTGCACTTAAATTTCAATCAAATCAACCAATTCTGGAGGAATGTCCATATTAATATAAAAGTTTCGGATCAATGACCCCAATTCAATCTACCTACTCCAATCTATGGTGATGAGCTTTTATTTAACAATCAGAGATTGTAATAGATACAGTATACATACCTAAACTTCAAGGAAGGAAGTAACATGCGGATTATTAAATACTTCTTCCTTTTAAAATCCAGGATTCAGAAAACCCATCCAGATCCAGGATCCAGGAATCGCGGGATCAGGATCCATGAGTCAAGATTTAGTTACAATAAAATTATTATTTAAATCTTTTTATACTATTTTTCAATGCATGCAAAAGAAAAGAAAAAAAGGTTGCAAAATGCTACCTTTTTTTCTTTTCTTTGCATGCATAAAAATTAGGTATTTTTTCTATGATTGTAATACTCTTATAGGGAGGTATTATCTAAATGTTACTTATTTCCTTCAAACTCAAACTCAAAGCATTTATTTCAATTAGACCATTACAGGCACTTTTGAAAGTCAAAAATGAAAAAAAAAAAAACGCGAATCTGTACAGTCCCAGTCACAAGACATAATAACTTGTGAAAGTACTGTAGTTGCCCATTCCAAAGCGTAGATCTCTATGGAGAAGAATGGGCAAGAAACTCCATGGACACTCTTTTAAATCAAAATATGTTACAAAATCTTGGTTACATCATTTGTGTTGAGAATTACTAGTATGTGAGAACGATGTAGAAATACGGCACCTTGCACTACATACATCCTTCCTTGCATGTTATTTCATCATCATCATCAGCCTATAATGTACCCACTGCTGGGAAACAGGCCTCCTCTCTATGAGAGGGAGTGGGCTGTCCACCACGCGGGCCCAGTGTGGGTTGGTCATGTTATTTACATATGTTTATATTGCAATTCTCATACTAATAAGATTCTAGTAAAAAAGGGGAACCTGTAGTGTTTTTCGGCGCTCTTCAAAATCAATTCTCTTCTGTTCTACTTTGGCTTGTTCTATAGCTGCTTCATACTCTTTGATCTTTGCCATTTGTTCCGTCTGTTTAGTGCTTTCTTGTAGCTTACTAAGCTCCAATGCTTCCTTTGAATGTTCTAGATAAGAATACCATAATAAGTATTTATAATCAGAGTACCTCACTATCTACATTCAAATGCTGGTTATTTTAAAGTTTTAGCGTGTCATTGTGTGTTCACTGCAGATGCTATAAATATATGTCTATCGCTCAAGAATTATCATAGCCATTTATCTAAGTAGTAAAAAAAAATCTTTCTCACTAAAAAGATGCCCTTCAAGTCTAGAACATAGCCAAGCTACACTATCCGCTGCAATTTATATTATGTCTTAATCCAAGTCAAACAAAGTCAATTACACAAAAGTGATGAATTAAATCAGGTTTATGACAGCGCAAGGAGGCCTTATACATTATATAGGCGCTTATATTTACTATATACCTAAAAAATCTATAGATATTCACTGCATTTCTAAATTATCTCATTTCTATCTATAAAAAGAATAGCAAACAGATGTAAAAGTCAATATACATTTCGGGCGCTTCATTATAGGTACAAATATTGATTAAATTCATCTAGAGAACAATAGAACTATTCTAACCTACGTGCAATTAAACTCATGTCTGCAATTTAGTGCACACAACAAGACAATGAACTTATCATTGCTAGACTAGATTTTTGATATTCAATGAGAAGATATGAACAGACAAAATGTTGTTTTTATCTCAAAAGTAGGTCTTGCCGCGGGCTGTAAGGTTAAGCGGTCGCTTATGCAATACCGCGCAATGTGATTGATAATATCATACCATAACTACTTACTTGATCTTTCTAGTTCTCTAGCTGCTTGTGCAGCTCTTTCAAGAGCACTAGAATCAAAGCGATAGGCCTCCATTGCCTTCTTTTCAGATTTAGATAGGTTAGGGGGTGCGGCACCGCCAGCGCCCCCAGAATCAGCAGGCGGAACATCAGAGGGTGGTGTAGGAGGCGTTGAACTGTACCCAAACAACCAAGACATTTTTGCCTTAGAACGGGTTTCTAATACAACAAAAAATAATTCCAAATATAATTTTCTTTTTAGAAATAATTCTATCGACAACGAGCAAACGACCGCACACCAAGTGAAGCGAAATGTCACTTTAGCAGGCGCTGGTTTTTGACAACTTGTCATAGACAATTTTTTATTATTATTTGTCTATTCCTAAAGTCTGATTTTGTTCAAAAACAAATACAAAAACTTTATTGCGAATTTAGGCAAAGCCTGTAACTTGGGCACCAATACAGATCGAGGAACAAAATTTAAAACAAATTCAGGGGCAAAAACATAAATTAAAATAATTCTGCTCCAAATAGATATACAAGACTTATATATTTGAATGTATTTTTTCTTCTAATAAACTACAAAACGACAATCACAAAATCTACTACACTACACTACAAAACGAGAATAAAACAATTAATGTTAAGGTGGCGTTCGTCGATCACCGATTACACATCGGTGATCGACGAACGCCACCTTAACATTAATTGTTTTATTCAACCCTTCCGGATGCTGATTGCGGTAGTGATCACCAGCTTCTGGCCGCTGATTTCAGAAAAACACCGCGGTGGAATCCCTAGACTAATGCACTCTTGAACTGACTAGCTCTAGACCACTTCCAAGAAACCATTGACGACAGCATCAGATGACTAGAAGTTGATCCTTTTGACTCTAGCGAAGCTGATTGGTAAAACCTCAAGAGGGTATTTTAGTTTAACACGACCAGAGTTAGTCATGAGGCATTTAAAGCGGGAAGTCCTCGAAATCGATAGTCAGAAATGCAGATACAATAAGCTACATTCTGAAATACATGCACACCACATAGGTACAATACTACCTGAAGTCCAAGATACTATCTAGAACTAAAGCTTAAAGCTCTGATGGCGTTTCTGCTGCCCTGTTACAACATCTTGGTGCTGAGGGGACCAAGATTGTGTACCAGATTTGCACAAATACCTGGAGGATAGGCCAGTGGCCAGTAGATTGGACACAGTCGAATTGCAATTATCGAAACTTGTCCTTCATCTCACATGCCAGTAAAATCTTGCTCCATATTCTCAACAATCGTATCCCCTACTACCTGGATTGGCAAATTCCGCAGGAGCAAGCAGGTTTTGTGAGGGGCAGGGACACTCGAGAGCAAAGTCTCAATGTCAGGCAGCTCGTTGAGAAGGCATACGAATTTGATAGGCCTGTGGTAATGTTTGCGTCGACTACAGCAAAGCTTTCGACAGTATCAACTGGGGTTGCTTACGGAGAGTCCTACATGAACTTGGAGTACCAAACCATCTCATCGCCCTTCTTCGCACCTTGTATGACTCAAGTCAGGGAGTCGTAAGAGTCGACAAAACATCGTCTAAATCCTTTAGATTTCACCAAGGAGTACATCAGGGTTGCATTTCATCACCCATTCTGTTCATCTTCTATGGAGAACACATTATGAGACGTACCTGCGAAAACTGGGAAGGAGGCATCACAGTTGGTGGCGTGAAAATCACTAACCTGCGCTACGCTGATGATACTTCTCTTTTTGCAGCTAATGAGTTGAAATGACTGTACTCTTAGACCGCAAGGAGAGGTTTAGCGAGGAGATGGGTCTCTCTATGAACAGGTCGAAGACAAAGGTCATGGTGGTGGATAGATCTGGCAAGCTGGAATTCACTGGCGCTTTGGCCCTAGAAACGGTGGACAACTTTATTTACCTGGGTTCCAACATCAGCAACAATGGTTCTTGCGAGAAGGAAGTGCGCAGGAGAATAGGCATGGCTAAAAGCGCCATGTCTCAGCTTGGAAAAATTCTGGAGAGATCGCAACATTTCCCTAAAAACCAAAATCAAACTGGTACGGACCTTGGTCTTCTCGATCTTCTCGTACGGCGCTGAGACTTGGACGCTAAAAGCCGCTGAACGAAAACGCGATGACGCTTTTGAGATGTGGTGCTGGAGAAAGATGCTGCGTATCTCCTGGACAGCATATCGGACCAACGTCTCCATACTGCGAAAGCTCCAAATCTCCTCACGGCTGTCATCCGAGTGCCTGCGCAGAGTCTTGGAATACTTCAGTCACATTGCGAGGAAAGACGATGGCGAACTTGAAAAACTAATCTTGACCGGCAAGATGTACGGGAACTGTCCTCGTGGACGCAGCCCAATACGTTGGTCTGACCAGATCCACACAGCCCTTGACTCCACAGTCCTCAGCTGCGCCCTTCACACTGCCAGGGACAGAAGCAGTTGGAGAAAGATCAGCCGAGAGAAGGTGAGAGAGGTCACGACAATCAGCATTGAGGAATACGACGCAAGGAGGACGACCACTCACCCAAAATATCATCATCATCATCATTTCAAAAGACGTCCACTGTTGGACATTGGCCTCCCCCAAGTGTCGCCACATTGATATTTTGAGGGGGTTTTGCCATAATCGCCACGCTTGGCAGGTGGGTTGGCGATCGCAGTACGGTTGTTACAAAAGCACAGAGAAAGCTGCTGCCCATTCTCAGGCAAATCCTTTAGTCGCCTCTTACGACACCCACGGGAAGATATGGGATGGTGCTATTCTTTACGTCCGACACCATACAGAGCATGCTAACACAGTCACATGGCTGTGTTAGCATGCGTAAGTAAGTGGATCATGGACAGACCATGATACTGAAAAGGTTTTGTTTTGTTGTATGACTACAAATTAATATCTTTTGTTGACTTATTCGTATTCAGGGTGGTCAAATTTAAGGTACTTAGGTATTTCCAATAATACAGCATATTAGACATTAATAACACATTTATTTCTGTTAAGACAGCCCATATTTCTTATTTATTAATAAATAATCCATAGAAAAAAATATTTTACTATAATATTTATGATTGTATAAGAAAATTGATTTTTAAATAAGTAATATGATAGGTATAAGAAAGTTTCGTTACTTTATAAATATTTTATTATAAAAATGTAAAATACCAGGATTAAGTATAAAAAGAAATTATTTTTATTAAAATACATCCATGCTTTACAAATAGGTACCTACCTACTATTGAAAATACTTGTAAAAAGAATCTTCAAATTATGGTATTGATATTATAAATTTCTTGTAGGTACATTTACTTAAATATTTATACATAAATAATGGGTAGGTATGTAAATACAATAGATATTGATATATATTTTAAAATAATGCCATTATGGCTAAATGCTGCCGGCAGTACTGGTAGTTGCATTGTTGTGTTAATGGCGATTTGTTAAAGACAAGCTCAATGGTACCTTTTGTTGCTTTCAGATAAGCCATATTGTATATTATTATGTACTTATTACATAAACATTCACAAATGACTGAACTAAAACAGTGCAGCGCCAAGTACATAAACCTTTTCTATTATGCTGTAAAAGATAAGCTGCACATACAGTTGTCAAACATTATCTTAATAAAAAGTCACTACTTAATAACCTAAGAATTACTTTTAAAAGGTTGGTAACAATGGTTTTCTATCACCATACAGCCTGAATCTAACTATCAGACGAGGTCGCTGGCTGTTCACGACATGACTGTATCTCCGTTACTATGCATTGCCACGTCACATTTCGTTGGGCGCTTTACTTCGACGTTCACAGCTCACAATCTGTACTTGCATTATTGACGAGAAATAAACAACAGTTACTTATTAAGGTGGAAGCGACAAGTAACCCGCAAAATTAAAATTTTACTAGGTTTTTTGCAGTTTGCCAATCGATGTCAGGCTGTAAGTCACGTTCGATAGTATGATTAAGGCTTAAGATACACACATTTTCATTTACTTCAAAATTATAAGTTACTAATAATATCAATTAATTATATTAGAACTATTTTAAAAAAAGTACACCTAATACATTAAGAAGAACTAATATAAATATAAACACAACGTTATTGAATTAGATGGAAAGTATAAAATAATAATAAACTATTTTTATTAACCTAACAGGTCAGTCAGACTAACCAAAATAAGTGCCGTTAAGTATGACAAAGAAGACAGAACACATTTTTAATACTGGGAAATAAGATTGATGCATTCGAGTACACTTATATATTCTTACAGATACAAACATTGACTAATACCTACTGAAACTAAAGAGTTTTACCACAGTTAACATATAAAACCAGTTTTTGAGTGCATTATTTAAAATAAAATGTTTATACTATGAATAAAGTGATGCTATGTAGTGATGTCAATAAAGACATTATGTATACATATAATTATTCATTATTATTATATATAAATTGCACCATACCATACATATAATAATTTATACGCACATGTGGTACTACTCGCTAAACATTTAGAATATTTATTAAAATCGTGTATGTGATACGGGCGTAATGTTGTCGTGCCATGAGGAAGACCATTTTGGCACTGAATGAAAACTCTAAAATAGATTAATGGCTTTCTTATTATATTTATGGCTTAAAAAACGTAAAAACTCATAAATTATTAATTTCATTAACTAAGTCAACAAATTAAGATTGCGTTCCCATATGTTAAAAAAATATTATGAAATAGGTCTAACACAATAGCAGTTTAAGTAGAAATATTATAAACTCGAGAAAATCCGGCCCATACTCTCAGCAGATCTAAGTTTTCACATGACTATCTGTCTGAGATCCAATTTGGGGGATCGTAATAACTATCCCCTTACCCTTCGGTAAATGTTGAAGCTTCATCATAAATATCGCGGATATTCTTGCGAAATCCGGTCCTAGTAGCCAGCTTGTAGAAAGACTAGCCACCAATCTAATAATTGACACCAAGTGGTTCCTACATACTAGCAAACCCATTGACTAGTAAAAATTAATTACTGGTTCTAAATAAATCAACTAACTAAATTGAAAAGGAATTCTACAATTTTCTTTCATGTGGGAGCATAATCTAAAAATTATTAATAAGTGTAATAAAAGCTTAATAAAAATAGGCAGGGTATTATGGAGGATTCCAATGCAGATCTTTGAAAGTTCCATTTTCGATCAGGTAGCGATTTCGTCTGTGTCGTCGTGGGATGTTTATCGTCGGTACCTGCCTAGGTAAGCTGCGCAGTTGGGGCATTTGTGATGCACGTCCATGCAGCTATCTATGCAGCACGGGATGAGACAGCATCCCAGGAAACATCTGAAAAACGTCTTATTTTTAACAACTTGTTTTTACAGGCACACTCTGTATTAATATCCCCACATAATGTTCTTATCATATCTTATTGTTAATATGTTTCTTTTAACTGTGCAATAGCTTGCATTTTTTGTTTTGCTGCACAAATTTTATCAAATAAATAAATAATACAGGTTTTTCTAAGATAAGCTCATAGATTATGCCAATTGGCATTACATTTGCCATCTGCATTGAACAAAGAACTATTGAATAAATAAATATTCTTAAAACTGGCCACAATTTCATAATAATTTGAGCCACTTTGTATAACTGAAATACTTACCCCAAGAGACATATGATGGCTCCAGAAATATAAGCAATAAGTCCTGGTTTTGTCTGAGTCGCTGTATCTATCTCAGCATGGCAGCTGGGGCAGATCATGTGCGTTGGGTGAGGACCTACCGGCACCACAGTCGTCACTATGGAAGGTCCAGACGCTGAAATCAACAAATGCATTTCTGTTACATCATCATCATCATTTCAGCCGAAAGACAAACACTACTGAACATAGGCCTCCTTCAAGTGTTGGCAGAGAGAAACCACGCTTTATATAATTGAATAATAGAATTATCTGAATATTGTAACAGAAAATATTAAGATAATTCTACTATAAATTCTAATACATAGGTAAAAGTTTTCAGACTAATCAATTATACAATAAAGCAAGGTTTCTTTCTGCTCTGTTTTTCAATAAATCAATAATTGTCTACCTTACGAGAGCTCATAATAAGTTGGTTCCAATTTCTGTTGTTTTTAAATTCAATGTGTCAGACTTGCAAGTCAATCTAAAATTTTAGTAATGTCCCTTATGTGATGAGTTAATAATAGCGCATCTATAAATGCTGTTTGCACAATTTAGTAATTAGTCACATTATTGTTGGAACAAAGGCTTTCAGGATTATTTTGTAACAACATAATATTCTTAGGACAATGATATCAACTGTTGAATCATCTTGTTCAATGTCAAACCACAAAATCTCTTGTGTTGAGGTTGGTACTTAAATAAATGAAGGCAAGTTAGTATGTGGCCTTCACAAATTCCTCTAATATAAATTATAGTTTGTTTAGTGACATTATAATAATTTTATGGATACAGTAATCCATAGTGCACAAATTGAGGCTCACCACAATAATACATTTATCATAAGTAGACATTAGTTGGTTTCTATGAACAATAACTACAAAAACTAAAAATAAACAATTTTAGTTTTAATATCTGTAAATAAAAGACAAAACAAGTAAGATTATATTACGTGTATAGCCAAAAACTATTTACATTGTAGGTGTTCTCGTCTCATATGACATTGACTCAATGGGTCAAGGCTGTAGAAAATTTACAGCCATTGTATCCTTATTTATAGTTTTAAGGTTATTGTAAAAAGGTAGAATACAATTTAGCTTGTTTATAATGACTATGTCAACATTCTCCTACACTTATCTCAATTTATTTGGGGTTGGCGCAGCATGTCTTCTTCTTCCATACGTCTCTATTACAGCAGTCATTTATTTCAGCAGTCACCTACTTTCTACACATCACATCTTTCACACAGTCCAACCATCGTTTCTTTGGTCTTCCTCTTCTCTTATAGCCATCTACATATAGCAGAGAAGGCGCTACCACAAAATTCAACGATTTTGTTCTGATAAGCCAACCAACAGAACCATAACAGCTGACTTTTTGACCAAGACACAATGTTCTGTCATGATGTCGACATGTCCTGGTGTACTGGGATATATGGCAGCCCTATAATTGTAACAACAATAACAATCAATGCCATGCATATTGTTTTTATGGATGGAGAATTTAACCCATGGACCAATCTAACTCCACCAAAAAGGAGAGAAAATGTCATTGTGAGTAATCAACACATACTAATCATATTAAAACAACGCTCGCTAATTATGGCTGAATGTCAATTAGCAGTAACTTGTGATGTTTATAGCTACAAGGTTTTATCTACAACAAGTTTGTATCCGCCTGAATTATTACATTGATAATAATATCAACGTAATCAAAGTCAACTTTAACATTTAATTTAAAATGCATCAAGGTCAAACAGTGAACAGGATTTGAAAAATGAGCTTTCTTATTTTGCACATAACACCTCAAGCTAGAAATAGTTGAAAAATTAAGAAATAAATGGCTTGCAGAGCCTAAGATTAATGTAGTAAACAAACATTATTATGATTGGTGATCTTTTCTCCTAAGTGTTAATTTTCTGAATTATTATTACGGCATTAGTCTCAACTGCTTTATTTTATTTTATTGCATTTAATATAAAATCAACACATACCAAAATGCTCAAAGGTTCACTTACTAGGCTTACAGTGAAAGAAGATTAGTGGAGCAGTTTATACATTTAAACAAGGTCAGCAATCTTAAATAGGAACAGTCAAAAATCATCCACCATTATGGTATGAACAGAGCACCTTGTGTTAATAATAATGTTAGCATTGATAAAATAGTATTGTGTTACTTACATGGTGGGTACTGTGGAGTATAAGGGCTGGAAGGTCCAACACCCCCTACAGCTTGCGAGTAGCTCGGTGGCGCAGCTGGCGGTGGCTGCGTCGTATTTGCGTTACCCCAGCCATATGGAGGAGGATTCCAACCTTTCTCCATTGTGCCTTCTGCAAAATGTTCAGTAAACACTAAGGTATCTGGTGATAAATTATTATCCTGATAATCGGTTACTGTGATGCAATACATCTTGAAGCTATTTTTAGGTATGACTCCACCAACCTATATATCGCACAAGTAGCGTGAACTTCTCCCGAGTACCTGGATGCAAAAGAACAAACCACCAATCTCAACGCACCCCTAAATGAAAAATCAATACTTGCACTAGCAACGAGTAAAAATGGAGGGAGGAACTTTTTTTATTCTTATTATTAGATAGACATAGATTTATCAACAACTACAAAACGTCGTGTATGTCAGTATTGTCAGTGGTGTATGCATGCACGTAGGTAGACAGAAAAGTGACACAATGTTTTCCAAAGACAATAATTAACAATTCTGCAATAATTTACAAAAAAATCTATCAAAGCGATAGTTTGACGCATAACGGATGTTCATCATCATTCTCTTGCCCTATCCCAATTTATTTCGGGTCGGCGCAGCATGTCTTATGCTTCCATATTTCTCTATTACTTGTCATCTCATGGGATACCTCCTTCCTTGCCATATCATCCTTCACACAGTCCATCCATCGTTTCTTTGGTCTTCCTCTACCCTTATAGAATAGAATAGAAATTTTTATTTCAGACCGGAGTCCATAGGGTTAGTAACAATTAAACTTAAAATCTAGTATTAGTAGGCTACAGACAAATTAAAAATACACAGTTAATGTTCACCGTGGACCCGCATCCATCTCCTTATCATCGGGGAATCCCACCGATCTGCGAATACACTGAGAATACTGTTGGTGCTGCCACGAACACGAATCATCAGGGATGCACACCTATTCCTAATAATTGCGGCAAAACCATCAATATTATTATCTGCAAACATCCCTGACGCACTACTACGCCACGGCAGCCGCAGCAGCAATCTCAGTGCATTGATATATTGAACGCGTAGGTCGCTGTATGTCCGCTGGGTGAAGTTGACCTAAAGGCTGCACGTATAAAAGGACCGACAGTAAGCTCTGAAAAGCGTTACTTTAACTAGTTTCGTGGTGGTCAGCATGTTACAACGGACAGCCAGCGACCTACGTTCCCTTTCAATGTCACAATTATCTTTAAGATCTTCAGTGATCCAGTGGCCCAGACATTTAAAGTTGTCCACCCTTCGCAGTGGTTCACCACAAAGTGCCACAGTTGGAATACACGAAAATGTCACACTACCTGCTTTAAAAACCAATAGTTCACTCTTTGTGACGTTATATCTGAGCCCATGATTCACCGCATAGTCTTCACATATAGCGACCAGTCGCCTCAGAGCACCGACCGATGGGCTCAGCAACACCATTTCGTCAGCACCACTAATATTGTTAATACACACCCCGTCAATATGACATCCGACATTGGTGCTGCTGAGCTCATGGATTAGCTGGTTCATGTATAGGTTGAAGAGCCGGGGCGAGCTGAGCCCCCCTTGCCTCACCCCGCACTCCAACCGATACACGTCTGAGTGCGAACCATTCCACTTCACACTATTGCTTTGACTACTATACCAATACTTAAATATTGACACTATTTCAGATGGTAAGGTAGTTTCACGTTCTAGTTTACGCCACAAAACATCGTAACATACAAGATAAATTCCCTTGACAGATCCAGAAAACAAGAAAAAATAGGAGTCTTCCTGTCTGTGTAGTATCTTATACCCATCCACACTCAAAACTTACCTCCCGACATTTTTCTCATTCCTCCGCATCCCATGACCATACCAATATGCAAATAAACAGACGTTATTCGCAGATAATGGAGCCTTACGGTTTGTGTTTTCATTCAACTACCGCCGTTAAAAAAATCATTATAGTTAAAAGTGGTTCCCAAGCCGATAAAAATTAGTTGACCAAAGTGTAACCGAGTTGTGCCGAGTGGGTGTCTAGTTTGCTGCACCCATTTTCTACCATGATAGCATAACGTGTCATCCATTCGTCACAGCGATCATTCCGTGTAGGGTCACACCCTCTTTAAACTGAAAATTGTTTTGTGCTATTATAACACGACACGATAACATAGCCCTGCGGAACTGACTTTACAGCACAGGGATGACCAATAAATAAGTCATTGAATTAGATTACATAACACAAGCGCACACCTTTCAGGCTGGAAATTGTATTAGCAGCGGCCTTACAATGTACCTTGTACTTGTACATTCAGCGTGAAAGAAAAACAAAGAACTTAGCAAGAAAAACAGTGAGATTATCAGCCTCGATAATCCCAATGGGAAAGAGAACTGTTTTCAGAAGATGTTGCTAGTATCTTTTGACCCATGGGAAACGTCATTAGCCGTTGAATAACAAAGAAAACAAAGCTATAATATGTTTATCAAAAATGACATTTCAAAAAATAATTATTAACTACATAAAGACTAACGATTAAGGCCCGATGTCCAAGCTATTTAGATCATTATTATTTGCCTTGCCTTCCGGAGTTGGTGCAATTTTTAACCAACAAAAAGGAGATTGAGGAGATGAACACCGAATAATATTCGGTGTTCTCTATGTTCAAAATTCAGTGTGGTTTTCAGAGAGAGTTGAAAGTGGAGTTTCGTCTAAAAAAAAACCACCAGTACCAGTGACAGTGGTTTGTATGTTATAAAAATTGATAGAGATAGCGCAAAGGTAGTAAAATAAAAATAGTCAAAGACAAGGTGACGTTATTATTCATAATAATTTGCAGAATAATACTCTCAAACATAGACTAATAACTAAAGCATAGAAGTAGCGTTAAAAAAATGGTTCAATAAACGAACTGTCAGACATGCAAGCAACGTACTTTCAAGTTTGGCCGGGTAATTAGAACCAAATAATGACAATTCATTTGGTGAGGGTGACAACCTACATAAAACTAAAACAAGGAGAAAACCATCGATCTCATACCCACATCCTTTTTCGTGCCATAAGATAGAGCGGGAAGAAAGATAGTCACAGAGTTCTTTTTTTAGTGCTACTTCTATGCTTTATTTATTATTCTATGTATTTTAAATTGTGATAGTCTGTGGTTTAGGTTTGAGTGTTGTTTTTCTTCTTCCTTCCATCAGATCAGAGTTAAAAATAAAAGGTACAAACCTTTAAAACTTGATTAATCTTTTGTTTAATAACTATCTTGTAATGTCTCGCTTGTTTTTCTCTTTTTAAGAGTGAATTGATTACGAGTTTGAATATTATTATTGGTCCAGGTGTGTTGATTGATGTTGACCTTATTTTTATTAGGTAGGTAGAGTGAGATGTCGTCACCACGCCCGAAATCTCCTCGTACTCCAGTGTTGCCGAAAAAGGAGGATAAAGAAGAATCATTTTGGGACAAAATTGGTACTATAGGCCGCAAGAAGCGCATAAAAGAAGGTAATTACGAAAAAAAAAAATATTT
Source organism: Cerastis rubricosa (assembly GCA_949152445.1). Lineage (NCBI taxonomy): Eukaryota > Metazoa > Arthropoda > Insecta > Lepidoptera > Noctuidae > Cerastis > Cerastis rubricosa. The sequence goes on along the minus strand of OX424523.1, from coordinate 14,660,006 downwards.
TTTAGGGTCCCACAATATTTTTGAATGACTGTGTGGGTTTATCCAAGGTATTTTACCAATAAGCCCTAAAAGGAGTGAGTAATCGGTCGAGATGTATTATGCTTTGACTTTTCTTGGGCCTTACTGGGAATTAGCTCACATAGCTCTGTATTCAATGATGGGATCTCTTTTACCCTTTCTTGGCCAAATTTTATATGATTCACTAAAACTATGTGTAAATAATCCATCAGTAACAGTTATTGTGCCTATGTTTTCATTTGGTTTGTTCATACAGTGCAAGATGTGCAGGCTGAAGGCAAATTCGCTATTGATTCTCCAGGGAGCCCCACTGCCCCAGAAATACCTCCAGAAGAGTACAGTTTACGTAAGTTGCAGGTCTCAGTTCCATTAAAATAATTGGCATCAAGTAATATTATGTTCTAACTATAAATACACTGTGCCATGTGACTCATGCTGCACAAGTAAAATCATGTTATAATTAACATGATGTTATCCTACATGCCTTGTTATTTTCAATCATAATTGGTCAGTCACTTTTAAAAGCGCTTTAAACCCATATTACTTTAAACATTGTTTTTTTTTTTTATCTTGTTTGAACCTATGACTCACATAGGTGTGGTTCAGCTATCCTGCCAAGCACTGTAACAAACAGGATAATAAGTTATATTGAATAAGTACCTAATGTTTTTTTTTAAATGTAAACTGACTTATAATAAAATATTTTGTAGATGACAATGAAGAAAGAGCCATAATTGAGCCGAGGTCCCTTGAAGACCCAAGAGTTAAAGAACTGGTCCAAGTACTTATTGATTGGATCAATGATGAACTTGCCACTCAAAGAATTATTGTCAAGGACATCAGTGAAGATTTATATGATGGTCAAGTACTTCAAAAGCTACTGGAAATGTTGACTAAGACCAAACTAGATGTGCCCGAAGTAACACAGTCTGAGGAAGGGCAACGGCAAAAACTAGCTGTAGTACTTAGAGCAGTGAATCGGGTATGTGAGATACTAAGTCTATTGTGAATCAAAATGCCACATCTATCTAAATATTTCTTTTTATCAGATTATTGACATGCAGATTGTTAACAGGTTCTTTACGGAACAACCAAACCTGTGGCTAAGTGGAGTGTGGATTCCATTCACTCAAAGAATGTTGTGTCTATATTGCATTTACTTGTTGCTTTGGCCCGCCACTTCCGCGCCCCCGTCCGTCTGCCAGAAAATGTGAGCGTCAATGTTGTTGTGGTGAAAAAGGATACTCCAACCCAGCTGTCTCACAGGTAAATTGTTTACTGCCATAGAGTTGGGTATTGTGTTATATTTTAGCAATGTACTAATTCTTTATAACTATTTCAGGACATTTGTTGAAACCATCACAACCACCTATGATGATCTGGGAATGAAATGTGAAAGAGATGCATTTGATGCTTTGTTTGATCATGCTCCTGATAAGCTACAAGTGGTGAAGAAGTCACTCATTACTTTTGTTAACAAACACTTGAGCAAAGTCAATCTCGAAGTAATGGACTTGGACACGCAATTCCATGATGGTGTATACTTGTGCCTTTTGATGGGACTGCTTGAGGGATTCTTTGTGCCTTTATATGACTTCCATCTGATCCCAGAAGATTTTGACCAGAAAGTTCATAATGTTTCCTTTGCTTTTGAACTCATGCAAGATGTTGGACTTGCCAAACCAAAAGCAAGGCCCGAGGGTAAATAAATTGACTATTACCCAATAATGTTCAAGCATTGGCTACTTTTACTAAAAAAATTGTTTTCTTTTGCAGATATTGTGAATCTCGACCTCAAATCAACACTGCGAGTCTTGTATAATCTGTTCACCAAGTACAAGGGTATAGCCTGAGTTGTACTACACACGATTATTATAAAACTTATTAACAAGAAAATGTTTGTGCCTGATCTATATCTTAATGACTACTGTAATAGTTTGTGCCTGATTTATATATATTATCTAAATAATAATAATGTAGACTGTTAATGATATACTACTAATGTATGACGGTGCTTTATCTTAATTAAGTATAGAGAAATAAATTAATTTACTAACAACAATTTCCTTTCTTTTTTTGAGTCTTCCTAAATATTTCCTCCTGAACATGAGACGCCAAAAACAATCAATATTTGCTGCACACAGCGATGTCACTTTATATTAGCTAGTTTCGACATGTCTTCTGGCACAACAAAAATTAATAACTCAAATTCAAAGCATAATCAAATTCAATTAGAAGATGATTATAGAATAAAAGCGATGCCACAGTTGGGACTGTGGCATCGCTTTTATTCTATTATACTGGGGTAACAAGGCATAATAAATTGTGAAAGTACTGTACTTGCCCATTCATTCCAAAGCGTACATTTCTGTGAGATCCCGCCAGATTGACCTTCACCGATTTGCTTACTCTATATACTATTATTATATAGCTGAAGATTGTTTCTTTGGTAGAACGCCCTAATCTCGGGAACTACAGGTTCGAATTGAAAAAATATGTTAAGCACTTAAATAAACATTTGATGAGCCATCTATCGTTGAAGGGTACATCGGTCAAGACTCAGTTGTCCCACTTCATCAGGCAACCCATTATATTTTTAATTCCCTAAATTAAGGTTGGCCTTTTGCGGGATCTTAGACTAAGAGTAAATCAAAAAAGAAAACTGCTCGGAATGAGTTACAAGTCTTTATTTGCAATAAAAAATTTAATACAAGATTATCAATTTATTTTCCAATACACAATACGAAAATACACAAAGTCACGAGTAAAAGGTAAAAAATTGTGATCAGAAAGCATTCACAGCATGCTGTGAATTCCACTCCATCATGTTAGTTGTCAGTAAGTCAATATGGTTCACATGGATCAATATTATTTGTATTATTACAAAACATGTTCATATTTTACCAAAAATAACTGCTGCGTTAACACATTGATCAATCCAAAGGAAACATAACTAGGTATTTCACATCAACAGGCATTTTACAGTTTTACCTACATTTTCAAATCTATTTTTAAAATTTAAATTACATTGTATTTAAATTACATTGTATTTTAAGCAGGAAAAACATTGAGCAAACACAATCTCGTAAAGCTGCGTTTATATTCTATTTACTAGGCAAATATTTAAGTATATAATGATATAAAAGTAAAAAATTGTAGGTATTTTTTAATCCTACACATACATGTTGATAGTAGATGTATTGTTTATTGCTTCCTTCAGAGTGTTTGTTTCACAGCTGTATAGCTTGATCTTAAACTACGGGATATATATTTATTATGTATGTAAGTAGACCAGTACCTATATTAAATGATTGAAACTGAAATATGTTATACATTATGTGATTACACGAAATCCCAATAAAATATTATAATAACTCTTATTTCGTAAAACCTTGATTGTATTAGTTTCTACCAGTGTAAAACAAAGTGCCTTGTGGTTGTACATAATACAGAACATATACTTGTCATAGATAGCTGCCGATACATTGATTAATAAATAATATACACAATTACACAACACATAAAATATATTAATCACAATGATAACTAAAATAGAACTAAGGAATTATTTGGAACAACATGCGTAGTATTGCAGTCAATTATGAAAAAAAACCTCGATATTATATTAAAATATATTTCTCTTAAAAATCTGTTTTTAACAAAAATAAAATAAAACATATTTAGGGGCATTTGTAACAAAGCTTTCAGCTGTACGTTCTTGTGCTCATATTGGCATTGCAGCTCAAAGAGGAAGTTTGCGGTTATTGTATTCCTAAACACCATACCGTGTAGATTGATGTGGTTATAGATCCCCTTGTTACCTATGTACTATATTAGTTGTTGTAAGATAAAATCTTATATCTAAACTCGCTGCCTGCAATCAGTATTGGATATAACTAGATAGGTAGTTTGATGTAAAATAAGATTACATTTTAATTGACTGATGAATACAAAGGCTCATCATATAGAAGCAATTTCATTCGCTCCCAAAATTTAATAATGTGAGTCTTTAGCCCTCACGGATTGGCTTGTGTATAAAATGTTTTCACACGTCCAACCATGTAACTTGTTATTTTTTTTAATGTCAATATGCATGCGATCTGCGACTTGTGCAATCAACTGTTATGTCGCAAAAGAAAATTAAAATGGATGAATGTTCCATAGCTAATCGACCAAACGATTTATTATGTGAGAGCCTCAAGAGTACTCTTCAAAGACATTGTGTCAATAAAGTAACATACTGTCTAAAACAATGTTGAGTATTTTTACAATAATAAATTAATACATATAGGATTTATTAAAATACTTCATCTTAAAACCTAATAAAAAATACGTAAGCATTAATAAAATAAGTACGCGTAATATTGCCATCAATACTAGACTGTCTTCCCTGTCTTCACATCTAAAAATACCATCGAAGTCGTTTAAATAACTAAGTTAAAATCATTAATAATTAAGAAAACTAGGCCTACGGCAGCAGGTTTTAGTATTCAAATTAAAATACTTTTTATTTTATTAATAATAAGTAATTACAAGTTGGAATGTTTGTAAAAATGCGAGATTTTGAAATTAAAAATGTTGCTCAATCATTAAACTATTGGATGAATGATGTACTTACTGTACACTTGTATGCTACTATGTAGCTTTGAGAGCTGACTCTCTGTTCGACTACACTAAAATAACCTGTTACAGGTAACCCAAGAATTTATTTTATTTTCTCTGTTTTCTGCAAGTAGAAGATAGAAATAATTCAAGTTTAGTATATTCAGCTTGCAGTAGAAAAGGTCGGTAAATAAGCCGATGACGGCTCACCTGTTCAGACATGGATACCGCCGCCAATTAGTAGTACTTCAGGCATGGTTAAGGTTTTGAGATCAAAGCTACCAATTTGCGTGAGAAAGTTATTGTAACGTGGATTCATTAAATGTTTCATTGTTAAGTGATATTTACCACAAGGTTCTATATGAAATAATTTTCTACCCAATAATCAATAGACTATAAAATACAACTATTATAATAAAACTACCTGTATGTCTCAACTACAACCATATTATAAATTATTCTTACTCATACTAATAATGTGCATCAATGTGAGTGCATACCAAAATGATGGACATTCTTTTTAGACGGGCGTTCGACATACAATAAACGACGTTCGACGTAAACGGCATCTAAAAAGTATACCCGCTATCTTGATGTCCAACGCGTACTATGTAGTTGGCATCGCGAGACTGGACAAGTGGACTCTATGGTACTCTACGCAATCTAGATTATTGATTGTATTTTGATCTATAGCTATATTCACTAGTTTTAGTCTATTACAATCGCTCAAAGAGATGTCTAGCACAACTACTACGGTTATAACATATTATTATAAAATTGAGAATTCCGCGGTCAATAGTAGCCATTACAAACTGTCGGGGATACGAGAAACCACAAACCTAACCTAAAAATAGCAAGAACGACATGTGAACTGTTCTTTACACGTTTTACAGAACAGTAATAGAAGATCAAGAACAAAAGAAATCACAAACCAAGTTGTGGTCACAAATAATGAGTAGAGAACTGCAAGCAGGGGCAACGATTACAATGACGTAGTAAGTATTCGTTACGTAGGTTTCCGTGACATCGCTGAGAGGTCGAGGGATGTGGAAGATTCACGTCGTAGAATAAGTTTAAGTTTCTCGTCCTCCTCCAGATCGTCTTCGAAGGACACGGCGCGACTGATCTCCGTGTGCCCCAAGGCCCGCGACTTCCAAGCCTCTAGCCTCATGACCTGAGAACACATTACGTAGATGTCATTAATTGGACCAGCGCGTAGATCTGTCGATATAAACATGCTGAAGAGTATTTTTTTAACACATTTGCGCGAAAAGCGGCTTTAATATTGTACCACTTTTAGGTTCACAAATTAGAGGGCCTACCAACACGCGTGCTTTATACAAACTACGCCACAGATAACTATAGGTACTAATCAGAGACAAGTGATTTTAAAATCTCAGCAAAGAGCTTTCATGCCTTTTAATGCCTAAAATCGACTGTCAGTCTAGAGTGCTTACCCGTCGAGATTGCCAGGGAAAAACAGATTTTCAATAGATTATTACAGGGGGTTTGGCAGTTCGGATTCAGTGCCTATCCCTCGGGAAGATGCAAAGATATGGCAAATATATCTTATAAAATATTACGTTAATGAAATTTTATTTATTTTTTCCTTTAAGGTGTATTGGGTAACGTCGTTTTATGCGACTGGGCTTTTATTATTGGCTTGCACACCTGCATACAATTTACTGTCCTTTACCCATCACTTAAATTACAATAGATGCAAACTTTATTCTGAGCAAATCTTTGTATGCTTTGTTATTTAGTTTTAAACAGTCTCATTATTTAATCTGAAGTATAGTAGTCAACCACCACATTTCCGACGTCTTTATTTCCTCTCCCATGTTTTTGGTAAAGAGAGTTTTAGGTTTGTTTTATTTTTCTACAAGTTTAAACTATGATGCATAGACAATGTTACGGTGAACACAATATGTAAGTGAGTAGGAACAAACACAGCATGAACAACACAAACACATGCATGCAGAAGCGCGTCACACAATACAAGCAAGTTGACAATGCCATGACCAGCCACACGATAAAAGAAGTTATTTTAGCTTCAACGCTATAATATAAACCAGACATAGATACCGAAGAAGCACATAAAACGGTTGTCTTCGCCTGATTAGTACATACACTAATTAAACAAACAAATTGGAATAGGGATCTAGTGTGTTCACTTGCCGAATCCATTTTCTTACAATTTTTTAAATGATAACTTTCTTAAATCAACTATCTGAGTTTTTTAAATGGCTCTTATATTTATTTATTATTTACGAAATTATTATACTAAGTACGAGAAGTCCACTACAGGTGAAATAAGCAAATCTACTTATAGAACTCGTTTTAAGTAGGCTTAGTTTTCAGATTATAATATAAGCGTGTTTACTTTATATAAATATAAACACGTAATTTTATATTGATAATTAATGTGGGTAGGCCTGAGGTTTTAGGACATCATTGAAATGTTTAAACAGTGTTAAATTCGATATAAAATTACATTGAAATACAGTTGAACAGACAAAGGAGAATTAACAAAGGTTCCGCTGTTAAATAATAGTCTACTTAATAGGAATAGTTCAGATTGTTAGAATGGAGTAAGCCTGTTAACACACTAGTCGGTAAAGTGTTTGATGTTGAACTTACTCGAGCCATTTCCAGGGCTCAGTGTCCGGAGTGGTGATGGGTGTCGGAAACTGTGCAGTGCCAAACAAAATGTATCAGACATTTTGATAAAAGCGCATCATCATTGTACATACAAACACTATTACATAAATATATACCTTAATTTTGGTCGGCTGCGGCGGTACGCTTCAAATATCAAGAATTAATATTGTCGAATATTTTTCATAACAAAAATTACATTATGAATGATTCCTTTCCAATTGGTTAGCTTCAGTCCGATTATAGCGCATAAGGCTACAATCACAGAATCATTGTAGGTTTTGTATTAAATATTGATATAGAAAATATGTGAATAAAAATAAAAGACTAGTCTTAAGTAATAAATTGTTGGACTAGACTTTCAAAAATGACGACTAAAACATCATGAATCGAAATAGTAGTTAGCGTTTACGCCTTACGACATTTCATTCAACCTTTCAAGTCCTTATTTTCCGAAATGACTGAACCGATTTTAATGAAACTCCATATGCATAAGCAGGATACATAAGTCTAAAAAGTTACTAAAAACATTTTCGAAAAATAGTGTTACAACTAAATAAGATCGTTTATAAATAATCTATAGAAACAGCCATTTCCAATTATCTTTTTTTTTTAAAGACATTTCGAAAACATTTTTTTACTTTTTAGGCCTATGTACCCACCCTGCTTAGGCGTATTAAGTTTCATTATAATTGGTTAAGTCGTCTCGGAAAATAGAGAGTTAAAAGTTTGTATGAAATGCCGTAAGGTGTAAACGATCATTAGGAATTTTAAGCAAATCATACAGATGTTTTGCGTATTGTAAACTGCTTGTACGAGTTGAATGTCGGTGACTCAGTGAACAATAGACAGCAGTGTTGCAAGTATTCCCATCGCATTTTATAATGTACAAGTGACTCCCACAGACAAAGCGGCGTTGCCGTTACAAAGACGGAAGCGTGGTTATAGCGAGTGATCGACCACACTGTGCGCTCCTCAAACATGAAACGTTACATTAAAAATCATGATCATCAATGTTAGTATTATGTGCTATTTGTAATGTATTTATAAATTTCTGTGTAAAAGCGTGTTAAAGTTAAATCAAACAATAGTACTATCGTTCGCACTTTAATTTGTTAGAGAAGCAAAGCGTCAAGACGCGTTATGATTAGGTTGTACTTTAAATTATCTTTTAGGGTTCCGAACGAATGAGAAATTGAGAATCGGAACCATAATGATCTCATCTCATTCCAGACCCAAGTTACAGACTGTCTAATTTGGAGTCAATAGCAACGTCACTCTTTGTATGTTAACTAGTTTTATGTAGGTAATATTATAATCCACTTGATAACATCTCTTGTGAATATCCAGTATACTTGCTTATACAGGGTGTTTGGTGCATCGTTTGCCAAATCGAATAGGCCGACAGGAGAGGTCATTTGCTATCTCTTTACGCCCTATAACTCATTCCTTGCCACACCGGTTTTTTATAACAACTTTTTAATTATATTTTGAAAAATTCCAAAATTCAGCATTTAAGGTCAAATAAAAAAAAACTAAAAGCCCGATCGCTTTTAGTATTTTTTATAGCAATTTAAAGTTGAGTTTTAAGTTCATTTTTCTTTTACAAAAACTTTACGAGCTATTCAAAAAGTAAATAATTGTTAAGAAGTAATTTTGAATTTGATAGAATCACACAACAGTACACATCAAAATTAAATCGAAATTTTAAGTCTGAACAATTTTTTTATTAGTCCTTAAACGCTGAGTTTTGGATTTTTCAAAATTTTAATAAAAAAACCGGTGTGGCAAGGAATGAGTTATAGGGCTAAAGAGATAGCAAATGACTTCTCCTTTGGGCCTATTCGATTTGGCAAACGATGCACCAAACACCCTGTATATTACTAACTGGTTAATACAGCAATGATATCCAATTTTCTATTTCTGTATGTCAAATTACCAATGTGTATTTAAGTGTGGCTACGGTGTGTATGGTGTGGTGGGGTGGGACTAGCATGGATGCGTACCTCGGCCTTCAGTTCGGCGACCTGCTCCTGCAGCTCACGGACCCTGTCCGAGTCGCCGTCCATGTTATTGCGCAGTTCGCCTTCAGTTGCCATCACCTCATTCTGAAAAGTGATGCGATGTTACCATACATCTCATGAAAGAAATACATTCATCCGTAAACGCACGCTTTTTCCCATGGGGGCAGGCAGATACTCCAGAACGCCACCTGCTACCATCCTTACATACTCCTGTCGCCTCGTACTCGTTTATACATCTGGGGGATTACTATGACGTCTTAACACATTATTGTTTCATTCTTATTCCCGAGTGGGAAAGAGATGGAGCTAGACGACCTGTATAGCTCCGCCTCTTCCACACTCTGGAATAAGAATGAAACAATGTTTTAAGACGTCATGGTGCCTACCATGACGTCATCTGGTCATAAACGCAAGCCGGTTACGTACTTTACGCACCCGACCAACAAGTTCAGTGCCCAGCCAGCGTTGCCACTCAAATCATTAAGGGAATACGCCATTTTAATTTATGTGATAGAGGAAAAAGCCTAATTTCCTAGTATATATTCCCAGAGTTATAAATATCATAATACACAGCCCGATTTCACCTACTGCTGCTCTACGTTCCTGTGCCAGCCAGATCCTGGATATAACTGCGACGTCAACCATGTTTTCTGGCTATCTTGCCTTCTCTTTCCAATCCTTAGACAACTTAAACTTACCTTTAATTTATATTCAGACACTTCTGTTTCTAGCTCGGCTATTCGCTGAGCGTCCTCCATGTTTCGAATGTTCGCTTGCATGGAGTCATATTTAGCCTGTTGAAGTAAACTTTAGTGATAAATGTGGATTATTAAAAACAAAAGTTTTTTTTTTAACCGTGGTCATGGCGTTTGCAACAGCGAAATATCGGGAACTCAAAACAAATAATAAACATGGTAAATATCCCGTCAAGTGATATTGATAGTAAAAAATAAAATGTTGTATTGAGAGTAATGTATGGATGCATGCGTAGCCCAAAACAAAAGTAGAGATTTCTCGTTAGTACTGAATTTTAAATAAAATTCAAATTGCATAAAAAAATAATTAAAATACATATTCAGCAACAGCAACATTAATAAGCACAAAAAAAACAAGCGAAAATGTTATGACGTAAAAAGTCGTACCATGGACACCATGAAGTGATGTAAATAAAAAAAAGTTTGTATCTACCAACATTTATGCTCACCTTGCTCTCCAAGTCAGCATATTTGTGCTGGAACTCTCTCTGGCGCGTTTGCAGCGCCCTCTCGCGTTGCAGTGCGGCGTCGAGGTTCTCGCGGAGAAGACGAGCCTCCTCGTCTTGACGACGGAGCTGGTTCGTCGAGACTTGCACCTGGGTTTCTAGCTCCATCACCTAGATAGTATAAAATACATCATATTTGTAATAACTGAAGGTAAGGAAAACCTATATTTCGAAAAAAAAATATAATTATAAAACGTCAGAAGATAGGTGCTCGGTTCGGATTGGTGTTTCGTTTAAGGGACTACTCTATTGCCATCTACCAGGAACAAATCTAGATTCTGGGTTGCTACTGAGAAATTCTAAATGGAAAACCGAATATCACTAGATCAGCGTGGCGGTCTATTTTCTACATAATATGTTACTGAAATAGCCTGAAGAGTTGCCTAACATAAGTGGGAGAGGTTGTGGCACATTGTGGCGTCAACTTTATGGCATTAGTGGTGCGAATACCAACGTGCTATCTGCACCTTGCCTTGGAAGACGACTTTTAGCCGCAGGGAGTGGTGTTCCGACGCTTCCACGGGCATGTGCCACATGAACGAACAGTGTCATAGTGCAGTGAAGTGCTACTAACATAGTTTTTAAGTTTCTATTTACTAACAGTATTTTTACGATATATATGTTAATCTGTAAGGTATCTATGGGCCAAAGTTGCCTGACAATAAATGAATGTTATGTTGATGTTATTGTTCGCACGATCCGTCATGAACAGATCTTTCAAGTCATTAGCTCTATATTCAGTTAACACTTTCGCCGCTAACTTCAAATAATCCATTTTAAACAGTATGCGCGTCATGTATACCTTCGTATAGCGATGACTCGGGAGGCGGGTTGTGAACCCACGAACGAATTATTGTTCGACCTATATGCTGGGTACTTAGCACCGAAACTGTCAACTAATAAGCAGGTATAATAAATCCCGAGTTCTCAATTACTACTGTGCAAAAAAACACCTTATAACACCATACCTTCAGTCTTAACTCCTTAAGCTCAGTCAGCGCCTCGACCTCCCTTATCCTAGTCGTCATAAGTTCCTCGTCCAACTTTTGCATGTCAGCGGAGCGGCCTTCCCAAGCGCGCAGCAACTTCTTAGGCGTCGCCATTATGTCGGACACCACGTTGGACTGAACTGGGGTGGCTGGGACCTCTTGCCTGTGCTCCTGAAATTATTGAATTTTTGAGGAGGGAAAATAAAGATATTATATAAATTAATATCTTCTCTTCAAAATGCTTATCATATTAGGTAAAATAAATGAAAATGTAAGGATAACATTTTACCAAAGACACTGGACAAGTGCGAATCGGACCGAGGGTTCCTTACTTTGCATTTTGTTAAGACAATATTTTTTATGATTTAATTACAAACCCTGTTAACCTCCAAAATCTAGTAACCGGGTAATACGATACCCCTTGGTACGACTGGATGTCAGACTTTTGGTTTCTGATTACTCGTAACGAATGTCAAAGATCTACAAATGACAGTCAGGACCAACGGCTTAACGTGCTTTCTGAGGCACGGAGGAAACTCGGTATGTTATTATGGTCATCCATCCACGGACCAACCTCGGCAAGCTCGGCTTAACCTTACAAGATCGACCCGTGCGGCTGTAATTATTTAGCCACGAGCTCCTCCTCTGCAGTTATGAAAGTGCCCGTACATTAACCCAAGACGTTTCTTGCCGTATTAAAGTCCGAACATTAAAGTAATAAATGTGTTTTACTTGTAGATGCCGTTGCCACGCTTCAGATATCTCCGTCACGCGTTGCCGCAGATCTTTCAACGATAAATTAGCTTCAGCCTCACGTAGCTTCACAGCAATTAGCTCGTCCTGAAAATATTTACGGTACGGTTGTAATATTTATGGTACGGTTGATTCATAACCTTAGTCATACTAGGAACCTTGACAAAATATAAGAAGCAGAGGTGACGTCAAAAATGCGACGCATCAATGAACGTGTTTTAGGTGACGAAGTTCAAGAGTGACTAACGTTTTCGTAAGGTCATCGAGGCAGCATTATTTATACAGAAAATATGGTACGAGAATCAGTTTGGCATTTGCCAGGGTAGTCTAAGAGAACCCTACTCGTAAAACCAAGAATATTGAACATTAACGGTCATGTTCCTAAACGAGAGCTATGCCACACTTGTGTCCACACTTTATGAGGACGGATTGACAACTTAGACGCGGTTCTAAATTTTAAGCATGGGACGGTGTTGAGGCGAAAGCCGTCATCTCGTTGCAAAAAGGGCAAGGTGCTATTTATCACCGTCTCTCACCCTCGCACTCGAAAATGCTAACACTAAAGACTCATTCATTATTATTCAAAAATAATAACCTGGCTAATTAGGGGAACTTCGATTCAGTGCTAGTGCGGAACCTCATTATTTGCAAAATATGCAACCTCTTATCGGCCCATCCTACGTAGCTGTCTGGGCTTTCCGGAATTTGAATCAACCCAATTTTGGGGCAAATGTTCGGATGCAATTTGAGTAAAATGGACATAAAGAATCTTCTGTTTGTATATTAATTAAACAAAACTACTTTTCGACTGGTTTAAACTATTATAACATTTACTTATAAACTCATTAGCATGTTAGGTTTTTTGTGACCCTTTGAAAAACATCGTGATGCAGTAATTCTAGGTAATTATAACGTTCTTTATGGCGTTTTCAAACAAAATATTTTTTAAAAGAGAAAACGCCATTTAACTAGAATAAAAGCTTTGGCTGAAACCGGTCAAAAGCGGTGTTGTTCGATGACAGTTTTGACTGTAACAATTCTTTTCAAAGTTAGAGTGAAGTTCTTCAGTTTTTTCTGGGTAAGCTTGTTCAATCGTCGACTTGTCTCTGTCATCTCTGACCTAGACTAGAGTCAACACCAAACCCATCTCAAATAAAAAAATAATAATAACATGTACATTACCTGTAAATGAGCCACATTATTATCGACACGCTGCCTCCTGAGACTCTTGTTTTCGTTCTCCAGTTCAGAGATGCGGGCCGTTAGTTCCCTCTCAGCCGCCTCGCGCTCAGCCGCGTGCAGTCTTGCGCGGACCAACTCCCTTTGAAGACAACGAGCTAACTCTTCGCCTTTCTGTGTGCCAGTGCCCTCTATGCCTTCTAGAGAGGACTGCCGGGAGTTGTTCTAGAAACAGGATGGATCATTTAGTGTTCTGTTAGTTTCTTTTTCCACAGCCGAATAAAAATATACACATAAAAACTTTTTAGTGTTTTTTTTTTCCTAGAAGAAGGTAGAGGGAAATAAATAGAGATTTTTAATATGTTTTAAGTGTTGTGTGTTTTATGTTTCGCCATTTTTAACCCAAAAGCAAATGATGTGATAAGTCGGAACATTTTCAAAATATTCTTTTTAGTCTCGGAATTTCGAAAGTATGGGACAAAAGTAGGGACCAACTTAAATAAGGCCCACATAGACTGGGAACATTGTCAATGTTTGTTGGAAAATCATAGGCTTATTTATTGAATCATGGCATTAATATTCAACGATGCAATTCTTATGACCCAAACATAAAAACAAGACATATTTTGCATTTTCTTTCTTCTTTTAAAATGAACATAATAACACGTCATTTATTGACAACTCCACTGTTCAAAACTAAGCTACTCACCTCAGCAATGGTCATCTCGAGGGACCGGATTTCGTCTTGAGCAACGGCCAGCCGTTGTTGTGCGTCGACGTTAGCCCTCCTCAGAGCCTGCACCTCTCGGGCGAGGGCGAAAGTTTCCTCCTCACCTTCCGCCCGATCAACTTGCCCTCTCACGAGCCTCTCAGCCAATCCCGAGCTCTCCTTTTCGAGCAGTTCTACTCGTTGCTTCAACAGACGATTTTCCTGACGCAGGCACTACAATAAATACCATGTTTCCAAGAATATAGACATTCAGTTGTTAAAAGGGTAAAATTAATAAAAACATGCACAGTTTTGGCCATTTCATTACAGATCCTTTTTTTACAATTTAAATTGAGTCACAATATAGGCAAATACTTGGATTTCCGGTGATGAAATGTATGATTAGTAGTAATTTGTTAGACCATAACCTCAAGCCTAAAGAAGGCCACGCAGACAATCCACAAACCTTCAAACTAAATAATGTTTCCTTACCCTCAGCACCGCTATATCGCTTTGCTCTTTAGTTTTGATAACTGTATATTCTTTCTCAAGCTTTTTCATCTTCTTTGGGTTGACTTTGATAGAATACGCGAGGTTCATAAACACATCTTGATCAGCCTCTGCCTTCGACGGCAGTTCTTTTTGTATGTACTGTAAATGAGAGATAAGTAGATGGTACGCTTAGAGGTCAATATAACCAAACGAAAAAATGCACTTTTTAGCTCAATTCTACTTAATTACTCTAATGTAATACAGCATTTATCAAGAAGTTCTGTGTACCGCCAGTGGTTGCTGCGTACCCCCATGGAAAAAACACTTGAGTCCATGTATGTATGTATATCGAAAAGGTAATATTTAAATGTGTGCTAGAGACCAACAAATATAGTAATCATGAAATAATAATAAACAATCCCGTACAAAGTTGTCCAAATATTGGATGCAGCTGAAATACTTTACGCTTACTGAAGTGTTTAGGCGAAAAACTCGAAGAACAGTTTTATTCGGACTCCACAAACATGATAGACAACAACGGGACATCAGATCAAGGTGACATGATACGTCAAAGTCAAAACGATACAAAAAACCGTAAATTAAAATAGTTAGAAAGGAGTATTTAGTCCGCTAACAGTAGAGAAAATCAAACTCAGCCACTTTGTTCGGGACAGCTGATTATTTTTTAAAGGGTCTGCACGCTGTATATAGTGCATTTAATTGATTTATTTTTTTACTAATATGATCCTAGTTTGTACAAAGAAAATAATGTGCTTACAATGCGTTGAAAATATAATGGGTGTAAAAAGAACCCATGTAGCCGAAATGCACTTGTTCTCGTCGTCGTTGCGATCACGTTTTTGTAGTGGCCCATACCTGGGAACCTTCTGGTTACGGAGATATTGGACGCCGAAGATCCAACTTTGACACAAATGTTATAACCAGAGGTCGGAATTAGGTAGTTATTTGTGTACTTACACTGTTTTCATACAGCGAAAGAATAAAGTTCTCCTCCTTCAAATCCCGAGATTAATTTTAAAGAACAGAAAAATCCCGTGATTTATTAAATAAAAATGTTATTTACTTTTACACAATTTAAACCATCTGACATCGGATGTCCAAAGTTGCAAAATTCCAATGCGCACACGCAAGGGAAGATCCACATTAATATCAAAATTTCGATGCAAGTACAAAAATAACTCTACCTAATTCCGACCTCTGGTTATAACTTTACTTTAAATACGTCCGTGGCCCCTGAACATTTCAAAGCATACATAGCATGTAGCACAATGTTCCGAGTGCGTTTCATTGAGCCTTCCTACCACAAACCGTGAATATTAACCCAAAAAAAAAGTGGTTTCGCATTGCATATTTTTTTCTGTAGTTACATTGTTTGGTGTAGAGAATGCTTGGGGCTTCGTGAAGTGTCCGTCTACACCTTTTATAGTAAGATTGCAAGGGCTTGCTAAGTTGGCCTTACCGGACCAAACGTACAATTAATGCGTCGTCTGACTGCTGAATGACTACAGTAGTTGCACCTTTTTTGCGATTGCTATCTCCTGTATTATTAGACGTTGATCAATAAGTACAGGATCACTGTTGATCAACCGGATACCGATTGTTGGTCAAATAACGGACAGTTAACTATCAGTCGATCTCATTAAAGCGTTGTTCAATCGACGGAAGTTAGCCTTATAGGGCGAATTACTAACTTATGGTGTCTTGGTCACATACATATATGTATAAGTACTTAATTCTTATTACTTCAAAGTCAAACAAACAAATAACAGAGACATACACACATGTAGTACACCCACATTTTGCCAATTGTGTTTTAGCTCCATGGGGCGAGCCTTTTGCCATCAATCAGCCACCAATCTAGATTCCAGCCTGATACTGAGAAATTCGTGATGGAATAAAAACCCAATAACACTGCGCGACCTTGGAATCGAACCCAGACCTCGTGCTCAGCAGTAACGCATACGACAACTAGACCAACGAATAACATTTTCACAGTTAAAGTATAATATTGAGTAATTTTTATTCTGTATGGTTCTGTATGGTGTCGGACGTAAAGATTAGCACAATTCCATATCTTCCTGCGGGTATCGTAAGAGGCGACTAAGGGACTTGCCAGAGAATGGGCAGCAGCGTTCTCTGTGCTTTTGTAACAACCGTACTGCGATCGCCAACCCGCCTGCCAAGCGTGGCGATTATGGCGAAACCCCCCAAAATGTCAATGTGGCGACACTTGGGGGAGGCCTATGTCCAGCAGTGGACGACTTTTGGGCTGAAATGATAATGATGAATAATTAATCAACTTACCTTCAATATACTTTCCATATCCAGCGAAAGAAGATCATTTTTGCCCACAGTAAGCAAAGCGAGGGCTACCTTGAAAACTATTTCAATTCCTTCGGATAGGAATACATCCATGATTCGGCAAGCAAGCGGTAAAGTTAGTGTAGTAGTGAACAGAGTAAGGAACCAACTGCTGGCATACAGGGAGGTGTTGAAACTCTGTAAACAATCATACATTATATCAATCAATCATCTTTGTACACTTATCACTATCATGGAGCTAGGTCTTTCCCAGCTATGTTGGGGTCAGCTTTCTCTGTTAACCAGATGCAGCCAATAAAAAGAATTCTTCTGATTTCCTCTTATGTACTCATTTCTTACTTTATCCGTTATACCACACACCCTCTCGTTGGTATAACGGATAAAGTATTATTATCTTATCTTTAAAAATTGTTTCGCTGTCCACCACTGATGGACAAGCCTGTTGGTGGAAATCGGGAATCAACCGCCAAATAATAGTATTCTACACGGAGCAACTGCCCAGACCTCATTTGTTAACTGGGTGATATGATACCTGTTGGCAAGGCCGACTGGTTCATCATCATTGCAGTGCGCAAAATGTTTGTCGCCAGAATGTAATTTTTAGCCAACATCTGACCACCATTCGTGGTCTGATGCGTGAATAATGGCAAACAGTGTATGATTGTATTTTATTCAACCCAACCGTCACTCATTTACAAGGTTTACTTTTTGTTGTACTGTCGCCCAAAATCCCCGAAGCGTTAGGCAGAGTCGAACCTTTAGGAGGAACAATCACATTTCGCCTGTTATTTTTAAGGCCACGACTAGTCAAGCTATCAAAAACCATTTTTTGCGGATCTCTCATTGTACGTGAAATCTGTACAAAGCGTGGCCATGTTATATTGGAAATGTATAGCTTAGCTTGATGTGACCTATCGAGATCAACGGGACACTAGACTGCTACTGAGAAATTTCTGATGCGAAAAACCTAATAACACTTTCCCAGATCTGGAAATCGGACCCAAACCTATTTGCCTAGGTTAATAACTGGGCAAATAGGTTTGGGTTAGGTTGTAGTATCAGTTTGTACCTGGGATTGGAAGTCCCAGGTATTATGTAGTAACAGTTTGTACCTGGGATTGGAAGTCCCAGGTAATTATGTAGTAACAGTTTGTACCTGGGATTGGAAGTGAACATGCAAGTCCGGCAGCAGTTCTTGGACGAGATTCTCCAACTGAAACATGCATAGGCCTAGCTCAGCCATGCTCGGTTTGAACATGTCACGCATGCGATGCTGCTGCATTATCTTTACCAATACTGCGAAGGCTTCTTCCTCCGGCATCTGATTAGGTAAAAATATATTGTATTAAATATTTGTTTATCAATGAGGGAAAAGGCCCCACTGCAGAGGCCTCTCGCCTTTGCCCTGCAGTGGGAAAATATAGGCTTATTTATAATAGACCTCTTTATTAAACATAACAGTAACTTATACTAGTGTTTAATTCGATTTAAACATACATTCAAACTGAATCGTAATGGAGGTCTAAGTTTGGCATAACTCTACTCCGTGTTCATTAAAAGAAGTGGTGCGTGCGTACATGTGCAATATGTACACAACAATAAAAGTTGAAAGGATAGCTATGAGAAAACGAGGACACCAAAGAAAAGACGGCAGGATCGCGAGAAAGATGATATGGCTTGAAAGGTGGAGAACACTGATTTTATATACTCATACGAGTATGCATTAAGTATTAGTAAATATAATTGATTATAATAGCTTGTTGTACCCTACTGTCACATTCACAGACAAAGGCCTTTGTCCTCCATTACGATCTACACAAGCCATCGTTCGTTTGTTTCGCGTCGTTATAGTATATTTCATTACGAGTGCGGAAAGCCTGTCATTGCAAAGAGTTCCGACAAATGTCTGACAGTCGGAACAAGTTGCAATGACGGGTCCGCACGTGTACTAAACAACTATTTTTAATACAGTTGCGAAAAAATGAAGCAATTTAATAAAGAACATTTTTGGAAAATCACGCCAACCATAAAAGAATATAAGCAGAGATTTTTTTTTTGTTTTCTTCACTCATTCTGGGTAGGCGAAGGGAACTATGCCCATACAGCCAAGTCTTCAGTAGAATATTTTTATTGATATGAAATGAAAATTAAATTTAATTAGATGAAATGAAATGAAACCTAAACTAACTCATTGAATCAAATCATTAAATCTGATATTGAAACAAATTAGTAGCTTCTTTTTAGAAATATCTGCATGAATCACCAAAACTTCTATGATTTTTTTTAGTAAAAACTCCGTGGTTGGATTTTAGGGTTCCGTACCCAAAGGGTCCAACGGGACCCTATTACTGAGACTTCGCTGTCAGTCCGTCCGTCTGTCACCAGGCTGCATCTCATGAACCGTGATAGTTAGCGAGTTGACATTTCTACAGATTGTGTATTTCTGTTGATGCTATAACAACAAATAATAAAAACAGAAAAAAATAAATATTTAACGGGGGCTCCCAAACAAAAATTTTTCTTATTCTTTTATATAAATAATGGTACGGAATCCTTCGTGCGCAAGTCCGACTCGCACTTGGCCGGTTGTTTTCTTTTTAATAGACATTATTTTGACAGTTGGGAAAGAGAACGCACAAGTTCGGAAAAGGTAAAGAAAAAGCTCGAGTGTGGAATAGCCCACATCCCGAACGCTATACGTCCCTGCAATACGCCAGTTTTTTAGCAACTGTATTAAAAAGATACTTTTAATGCTGGTAAACATTCCCGGGGGATAATTGATTGCAGAGCTAGATGGACAGACAACCTGGGCGGGGGAGGGAGGGCGCACGATGGAGTGCAGGTGGCTTATGATCAGCGGAGGACTGACATGTGCGCCTTTGTTATCATCTGCCTAGCCTTTTCCCAACTACATGTTGGGGTTGGCTTCCAGTCTAACCAAATGCAGCTAAATACCAGTATTTTATATGGAGGCGACTGCCTATCTGACATCCACAACACAGTTAGTACTGGGTAATACGATACAAGACTGTCAGTCTGTCGGGCTACTGACTACCTGCAACGACTGTCAAAGGACAGCCGGGGCCATCCGGTTAACGTGCTTTCCGAGGCACGGAGGAAACTCGGCTTGAGCGCTTCTGTGTTCACTGTATAATAAATATTCCAAATATAACTGACCTGCATAAGCAATAATCCAACGATGAAGCCAGAGCCTTGGCAGTATCCGACTTCGCGATCATGTAAAGAATAAGCTTTCATCACGTTGAACAAAGACTCTTGTCCAAGACCATCTTTCTCTTTGAAGAAGTCATGTTCAGGGTAAGTTCGTGCTATGTCACGTCGTATCACCTTTTCGCATGCAGATTTCGCCTGGAACAAAGAAAAAGATAAATGGAAGTGGAAATCGTAGACTGTTTTGCCATAAAAGTAGCCAAAAGATTTTTGACAATCTATTTGCATTCTATACGGAGAGGGCTTTGCCCATCAGTGTGACAATACAGGTAAAGGGAAAAAAGATACATTGACAAATTAATTGCTTTCTCAAAACTGACTGTTCGAGAATCATAGTATAATCATGTTACTAACCAACCAGTCTAATTGTGAAGTATCAAAAGTTTCGTGAAAAGATTTTCATATACATATAACACTCATGTTAAGTCCAAGCAAATTATTAAAAAAAAATAGGATTATTTTCTTTAGGTGAAATAAAAAAGAAATATTCTTTGGGAAATATAAATGTAAGTTATTATAGTATATTTCATTACGAGTTCGGAAAGCCTGTCATTGCAAAGAGTTCCGACAAATGTCTACCCGAGCCGAGGCGCAGCCGAAGGTGAGGGTTGACAGTCGGAACAAGTTGCAATGACGGTTCCGCACGTGTACTGAACAACTATTTTTAATACAGTTGCGAAAAAATGAAGCAATTTAATAAAGAACATTTTTGGAAAATGGCGCCAACCGTAAAAGAATATAAGCAGAGTTTTTTTTTTGTTTTCTTTACCCATTCTGGGTAGGCAAAGGGAACTATGCCCATACAGCCAAGTCTTCAGTAGAATTTTTTTAATTGATATGAAATGAAAATGAAATGAAACCTAACCTAACTCATTGAATCAAGTCATTAAATCTAATATTGAAACAAATTAGTAGCTTCTTTTTAGAAATATTTGCATGAATCATAAAAACTTCTATGTTTTTTTTTTAGTAAAAACTCCGTGGTTGGTTTTTTTTCTTTTTAATAGACATTATTTTGACAGTTGGGAAAGAGAACGCACGAGTTCGGACAAGGTAAAGAAAAAGCTCGAGTGTGTAATAGCTCACATCCCGAACGCTATACGTCCCTGCAATACGCCACTTTTTGAGCAACTGTATTAAAATAGTATATTTCATTGCGAGTGCGGAAAGCCTGTCATTGCAAAGAGTTCCGACAAATGTCTACCCGAGCCGAGGCGCAGCCGAAGGTGAGGGTTGACAGTCGGAACAAGTTGCAATGACGGTTCCGCACGTGTATTGAACAACTATTTTTAATACAGTTGCGAAAAAATGAAGCAATTTAATAAAGAACATTTTTGGAAAATGGCGCCAACAGTAAAAGAATATTAGCAGAGTTTTTTTTTTTGTTTTCTTCACTCATTCTGGGTAGGCAAAGGGAACTATGCCCATACAGCCAAGTCTTCAGTAGATTTTTTTTATTGATATGAAATGAAAATGAAATGAAACCTAACCTAACTCATTGAATCAAATCATTAAATCTGATATTGAAACAAATTAGTAGCTTCGTTTTACAAATATTTGTATGAATCATTAAAACATCTAGGATTTTTTTTAGTAAAAACTCCGTAGTTGTTTTTTTTTCTTTTTAATAGACATTATTTTGACAGTTGGGAAAGAGTACGCACGAGTTCGGGAAAGGTAAAGAAAAAGCTCGAGTGTGTAATAACCCACATCCCGAACGCTATACGTCCCTGCAATACGCCACTTTTTGAGCAACTGTATTAAAAAATTCTTTTCCAGATTTTATCTTGAAATATTGCTATCAACAACATAGATAGTGTTCGAGATACGAATTTCTTTCGGACCCAATTTCATTTATAGAAATATACTTTTATCTATAGAAACTTACTTTTATCTATAGAAACTTACTTTTATATACGAAGCGTACTGTTTCTTTTCAGGGGACGTGTCGACCCCTGCCAGTAGTTGCCACACGATGCCTCTAAAGTGATGCGGGACTCCTTGACGTACCAGGTCGCGTACGAACTGGTTGCGACGCTTCCACTCGGTCTCCCAGTTGCTGACGATACGGCCCCAGAGACTCCACAAGTCCTCTTCGCCGTTTCCGCTGGTACTGACTCGGGCCTCCGGGTCATGGCTTGAACTTGTCGCTGAAGACAAATTCGTTATTTACTTAACGATGTTCTTTAAAGTATTCGTCTCACAACATAAAGTTGAAAATCACTTTTAAGTAAAGCCATAGAAGTTATTTGGTAAGCAAATTAACTTGCCTGTATTGAAAACATAACTGTAATTTGTGATCAGTTGTTTAAAAAGGATATAACACGGCAAATGGGGTGTCAATTTGCTGAACAGTTAAATTCCCTGACGGTATTTGGCAGTTAGCTACGTTCATTACTTTTAAGCCTAAGCAATATTATATAGCCTAAGGATTATCAAGTAAAAATTTTACAAAAACCATCCTTTACAAAAGTATAGGGTTGTTTTTATTCTACAACATAATTATAATTAGGAGAAAAAGCAGGAAGATGTTGTACATAATAAATAGGTTACAACCAATTAATTATTTGTAATGTTGAATAAAAACAGCCTCTCATACTAGCTACGCGCATGAGAGGCTGTTTTATTAGTAGTAGAAGTATGTTATGATCAGGAGCAAAACTACAGCAGTACATACTGTGTGTGACTGTTCACTGTACGTGGTTCACATGACATACAACGATGAAAGCTAAACAGAAACCTATTACTGAAACTGAAAAATATTTGGTTATTAATAATAACTACGCGGAATGAGAGCATTGAGAGCCACACAATAAAAACTTTTTTAAAGTATCTAGTCTGTCTTACTTTCCTGACTGAAAATTTTCTATGCTTCGTCAATGCGTCACATATTTAGGGTACATTTGCATTCGACTCTGGTTAAAATAATAACCTACCTAATGACAAGTTTTCGAGAACACCTCTTATGTAAAATTCGAGCACCGTTTTGGTTTCATCATATAAATTGTTTGGATCGTTCATTTTTATAAAACACGGTATTTACAAGATGTATAAGTTATAGTACATATCTGTGTTATCACCGTTAGTTACTTACTGATAAGAGATAAAAAATAGACATTTGTGCATTCTAGTTAGAGAACCAGTTTAGAACTTGAAATATAGGTTTAATATTTTACCTAAACAATATAAAACGTCAACGGCTAAAACCTCTTGAAAATTAATTGAAAATGTTTATTAAATTTTATAGGAGCATACTGCTTTTAATAGACTTAGTTTGCTCCTCACTTGCGCGAATCTAGTTTCAGAACGAGTGTCACAGATAATGTCGCGTTCAGTAAACCAAACAAGATACTGGGATATTTTACTGTTACTTACGCAACTGGTGGATTACAAATCGTGAGAGTAAAACAATTTTTTATTAATTGTCTAAGGAAAGAAGTAGGTCACAAAAATATGTCCATTCATTACTGTGTAAGACTCACGGTGCACAAAATGTTGCTAAGAGTTTAGCAGATAACTTGTTGATTGCAATTTAAGCCTTATTTTTCTGCCTATAAGGTTTCTATTCGCTGATGCCAGTAAATTTTTTGTAAACAACCTGCTGCACTTTGGTGGCTTCTACATCATTCGGAATTATACCTTTATCATTCCTTCGGTAATGTACATTATTTTTATTTTGTAGGTTGACAGTCATAAAGCAAAGCAGTCAATCATGGATAAGATAATTATGGTCTGTGATGCGAGTTGCGACGTGTCCCGTCACCCGCTTAGCAGAAGACTGCGCAATGGGTTCCTGAAGTTGGAAGGCGCCGTCGAGGCTGGCCCAGAAAGCGCGATGGTTTAGGCTTTGTTCGTGACGGCACGCTTTTCCTTGGCGGTGAAACAGGCACTACTTGTTAAAAAGTTATATAATAGGATCTTACCCGAGGCTAAAGATACTTGTGAAGTATCGGAACTCTTGCGGCTGTGCACTGTAGTCAGCGAGGGGCACTTGGCGTCCGCCTCGATCCGTCTGTTCTCCTCCTCCAGCTTGGCTAGTAACGCCACGTCGGGCGTCGGAATAGCCTCAGTAGTTGGCTCTAGTATCCGATAATCTGTGCACATTAGGAAAACAAATTATTCTCTCAATGATGGTGATGGTCGCAAAAAATATTAGCCTCACTACTAAATAAACATACATTTGTAACTCCAAACTATGATCATGAAAACCCAAACTATGTTTCCGCCCTCAAGCTACTCAATCAACAATAAAAAATGACAGCACAGTACACAAACAAAGCTAACAATTTGTTGAAAACTGTTTTTCACCGTATTTCTATGTAGTAGATTCCCGCCACTTCAGCTTGTTTCAAGTGCGAGTTTAGAACGCGAGTGTAGACCTCATCATATTTGCGTTTACCTGTAACGAGCCTGCCGCACGCAACATCTCGTGCTCAAGGGCTCCATTTGGAGAACGTACTACGCTAATATTATGCGATGTGCTAGTGTTAGCTTCGCAGAATACCTTGTCTGTACCCGTTTTAGTTTGTTCCGACGTTTAATTTGTAATGTATTTAGTAATTAGTCACCATAGATAAATGCTTCCAAGAAATGTACATTAGAATGACTGTGAAAACTGAGCCCCTACATACTATTAGCTATATCTCCACCAACTTTAATAAACTACTATTTTTGATCAAAACCCAACCACCTTTTTTCGCTTCACCAATGCAACGTATTACATTTCTATTTTCGGGATTTGTCGTTACTAAAGTAAGTGTGTAAGTGTTTTTAAGGCTTTCGACAGCATCTATCATAATTCACTATACAAATGAAATGGGAGTCGAAACAGGGAGATGCGTTGTGCCAAAAGCCACTCACTCTTAGAAAAAGAAGTAATGCTATCCTTCATCCAAATTTCTTCATTCAAATTTCCTTGATCCAAATATGAGTAGACTAAGTTATTCAAGATAAGACATTTAAAAGCTCTGCTTCGCCGCCGATAACAGACTTGTCTTCTCTTCAACATTTGACTACAAGAATATTTGAGATACCGACATCGTGGAAGACTAAAACGAAAGTGAAGGGACCAGCTCGAATTGAAAGTACTTGCCCACATTAGCTTAGGAAAAAACTGGGTGGAAATGGGACAGAGAAGCCTTTGCACTCCAGTTGGAAGTTAGAAACAACACATTAACTGTATACAAAGGTAATGAAATACTTTGTATACGCAGGAAAAGTTTATTCTGAATAGCACATTCATTGTACTTGGCTGCGTGGAAGAAAATTAATTTCGTCCAGTTGTTTAATAGTAAAATACTTTAATATTTTAATTTAATTGCCAGATTGCTAATTCTATCGAATACTCTTTAGTATTGACTAAAACATTTTTTTTGAAACTGCGATTGTTTATTCCTTGATATCGGAAAGATTCAACAAATGATGTTTTAAGTTGATTAATTTGTCAATCGGACTTACGGCAATAATACGACTAAATTAGATCTAGATGACTAAATTACTGAACGATTGATGCACGAATTAGCTATAGTAAAAT
This sequence comes from Cerastis rubricosa, assembly GCA_949152445.1. Lineage (NCBI taxonomy): Eukaryota > Metazoa > Arthropoda > Insecta > Lepidoptera > Noctuidae > Cerastis > Cerastis rubricosa. Next base: position 14,634,214 of record OX424523.1, on the reverse strand, counting down.
CAAAAACTCGACGTAACCGGGAATCGAAGCAGAGGAAATAAATCACTGGGATGCTACTGTACCCAACATAATATTGGAAATAATAAGAACTCTAAACACAAATGTACAAAAAAAAAATTTGACCTTTTTTCTTAAAAATTGATAGTTAACATTCTTAACGCGTTTAGATACTCTTAGAAACGGCCAATCACGTTCGGCAAGTGATGTGATATTGATAATGATTTTTATTATTATCAAGGTGCATTTATCAAGATAATTATCACTTCGAATCCTGCTTCGCCGACATTCTCTTTTTAACGTACATTAATAAAGAAAACGTACTTAAATAATTTGAATATAACTTTGTGTTGCGCAATAATCGGATGACTATAGTATGCATTAATTTTCTTACGTAAACGCAATATACAAATAAATTATATATTTCTGGAGTTCTAAGTTCATGAGTATAATGTACTTCATAAAACTAGGTTCCTTTAAAAAATGAATTAACCAGAAAAAACTCATGTTGTTATCTAGATAAATGATTTAAATTATGTAAGTCTCCCATACAATTAAATAATTTTTCAGATGAAGTTTGCTTTCATAACAGATTGGTGGGAGAAGGTACATGATAAACAAAACTGGAAAACGATGGGGTAGGCCTCTGCCCAGCCGAGAGACAGAGTAGGCTGACCTTTGAATTCCAGTTCCACTCATTAAGAAATTTTGTAAATCTATGAAATCGCGAAGCTAACATAACAAAATTAATTTTATTGTATTATTGCGCTTTGATGATTTAAATTGACGCTAATATTGAACAATACAAACTACACGAAATCAATATCAGTTTATCCGTATTTTCAGTTCCTAAAGTAAATGAATCTCAGTAGAAGGAATACTGAAACAAATTGGAAGAGGTGAAGGATTATTTTAAAGTCCAGAGGGATGTAATTATTCTTTTTTCTTCTCGAGTCCAAGTCCGTCACCACTAATCTACTGTTAAACTACTTCTATTACTACAAGATACTTATTAAAACAAGCGGTGGTGTTAATAATAAATTAGTACTCAAGCAGCGTCAGCCATGTTAGAGTCGTGACAAAAGAAATGAATTCAAGATGACGTCGGTGCGATAGAATGCAAGCTCAATATTTACAGTGCTCTTAGTGAGTGTTAGTGTTAAACCAACAAACCGTCCAGAGATGATACAGGTGATTCTGTATTACTAGCGATCGGCGTTCCGGGAGCAGCGGGCGGTGCGGCGGGCGCTTCTCTGGCGTCGGCATCCACCTTCATGGTGACTCTTTGCCATATAGAGCCCTCCCCTCGCCCTTCGCCCCTGCTCACTGCGCGCTCCTCTCTGCACCAGATACGCGCGGTCACGCCATCAGCTCCACACAGTTAACCGAAGGGCCACTCACCCTCAATGTCACACCAGCGACAGATTACGTACCCGGTACGTTTTTTGGTAACTTACTGTTTAAGATTTTATTGTAATAGCATAATACAGGAAATCAATCATTCAGTTCGTGCCTACATCAATGTTGAATGGCAATCACCGCATTTTTATCTTATATGTGGGCAATTACATCATACCAGGCCCCTCAGAAAGTATTGCGAAAAAAAGTTTTTATATATGGGAGACTGGCCAGTTATTATGTTTTTCGAAAATATGATTATTTATAAGTAAAAATAAGTAAGTTCCAATTTCAAAATTTCCCTCCACATTTTTTGCGAGTTAATTCAAAGTATTGTGTCTCACTGAAATATGGATCTGCGCCGGGAACATTTTAGAGCTATGATTTTATACGATTTCAAGTGTCGCCTGAAACCGGATGAATCGTACGATAGACTTCAAATGGCATTCATGGATGAAGGCCCTTCCAAGGCAACCGTGTATCGTTGGTATAACGAATTCAAGCGCGGTCGACCAACTTTGGGGGATGACGAAAGAAGCGGTCGCCCTTTGACGGCTGTTACCGAAGAAAACGTGCTAGCAAAAATTTAATCCAAGACAATAGGCGAATTACATATCAGGAGATTCAACACATATTGAAGATTGGATCGGGAAGCGTTCACGAGATTCTACACAGCCATCTTCGCGTGAGGAGGATAGTATCACGCTGGGTGCCGCACAACCTCACCGATGCTCAGAAGCAGGCCCGGGTGGAATGGTGCCGTGATATGCTTAACAAATTTGAAGCAGGCTCGTCTCGGCGTGTTTACGACATCGTTACAGGTGATGAGTCCTGGATTTATCAATACGACCCAGAAACCAAGCGCCAGTCGACTGTTTGGGTGTTTCAAAATGAGCCAACGCCTACCAAAGTGAAGCGATCTAGAAGCGGGGGTAAGATTTTGATCGCTAGCTTTTTTAATTTGACTGGCCACTTGGTATCAATTCCCTTACGGGATCAAAGAAGCATTAATGCCGAATGGTATACTTCCAAATGTTTGCCAGAAGTTTTCTCTGTTATAAGCAACAAGCGACCAAACACAGGGCTCCGCGGGCTACTGCTCCACCACGACAATGCACCTGCGCACACCGCACTCAAAACGAGGGACTTCCTGGACAGCACGCCAGTCAAACTCCTGGGTCACCCTCCTTACAGCCCTGATCTAGCACCGTGTGACTTCTTTTTATTCCCAAAAATAAAAAATCAGCTCAAAGGGATACAATTTTCGTCGCCGGAAGATGCGCTGGCTGGGTTCGAGCAGGCTGTAAACGAGGTGTCTGCGGCGGACTGGAAAAAGTGTTTTGAAAACTGGTTTAGGCGCATGAATCTTTGTATAGAGGCTGGTGGAAAGTACTTTGAAAAGATTTAATAAAAATATATGTACGTATAGAACAATTTTTTTTAGTTTCGCAAAACTTTCTGAGTGTCCCACGTAGATGAGTAATCTTTTTATTTAAACTCATATAGATTTGCATTTTGATAAATAAATGTCAACCTGTATTATAGGATGTTTTTATGATAAAACACTAAATAGGGCTAAAGAGCTTAGTATAAATATGTAAGCACCCTTTTACAAAACGTTTGTACAAAAGCCTGCAGCCGCAGCTCCACCACACATGCACAAACTGTTAATGGATGAAATATAATTATGATTAAAAGAAAACTTCTAATGTAACGTTCACAACACTGCGTCACGCAAGATGCACTAGTAACTATTCGCCTTACAGTAATGACTAGAATGGTGTATAACGCGTTAAAATAAATAACAACGTACGAATGACCGGCGGCGGAGTCGTAATGTTTTAAAGTTTTGTTTTGATGAAACCAGCGGCAGGTAGGTGAAAGTCGCGGGGATCCGCGAGCTCCGCGGTCATCCGCCCACTAAGCATGAAGGCCGCTCGCGTTCTTCACATCATAATAGAATAACATGCCGATGCCGCGAGCTAGATGCGCGCTAAGTGGACTCGCGCACAATTACTGCCAATATATTTTTGTTTCAAATATTGAAAAAAAAACTATTGATAAATTAGGCAGGTCAAGGTACTATTTTCATATTGTAGTACTTCATGACTCGTTTCTTAGAAAAGTTGTAATAACTGGTAAAACTGGTTACGATATTATGGCATGGAAAATAGATCGCAAACTAGTTCACATTGCTCAGAGTCACCTTATCTACTATTGTTACTATTGTTAAAATTAACAATTACATAGAGTACACAGAAGTGGGCGTAACCATTTAATCGCACATCGAATAATCGTAAAACTGAAATCAGAACACGGAGTGAGCTCGAAATCACATTACGCACTCGGTGATATTATACGCTAGCCTGCACTGGAACTGGATCGAGACGAAATGGTTTAACCGACGGACAACCAGACATCTATGTCCAAGCTAACAGTATGACACACGTGATACGACACATTTACACAAGAAGGCAATAGGGATATTCATGAAGATGAAAAATAAATGTTTTGATTGTGCTGAAACACAATCCTATCGGCTAGATATCCACTGCATATTTAATAGCTTCACTGGCACGGAAAAAGCGATAGCGCGAAAAAGAGATTGTGTTCGATATTTAAATCCGCTAGACTGTTAATAAAAATATAATAGAGATCAATATCGACTGTTCAACAAAACTTAATTTCCTATTTGTAGCTAGTTAATTAGATCATTAGAAAATCCAAGATGCCAATGATTTCATCACATTCTTTCTGTGAGGTCTCAGAGGGTAAACTCTAAAGAGTTACTAGTGGCTAAATCTGAGAAAGTAGAGTACATATTGAATGACCAGAAAATTAACTTTAGATTATTTTTTGTTGGCTTCACACACGAAATTTACCACACTATAAAAATTAAAATTCATTGAACAATACTGGAGCCAGTATACTACCCCGAGGCAGACCATTCACTTATTTCGATCCAGCGATTTCGTCTAATCGTCGTTTTCAAGAAGATAAACTTGAAATCGTCGATTACTGAGCAGTTCTATAAAAATTCGGGTAAACCTTGATAATCCTCAAACAAGAAAGGATTTATCTTTCCATAGAAAAATAAATAAACTTAATGTGTCGTAAACTTTCGAAAATTTTTAAAAACTAGATCAATCTTAATAAACATTTTAACATTGAAATCCCAGAACATTTATACACAAATAGGGATGCTAATTCCAGCCTCGATTTCTTTCCGTGACAGTGAGTGAATAACAATACAAGTCAGACTGGAAGATTAGTTATTGAAGATACATGTTTACTGTGAATCTCTCCAATACTCATGATATAATACGTATAATGCTTGATGGTAGACGAGTACATGCTTTTTTACCGTACACCAGTAGTCGTGCATGTGTGTGTGTATGAACGAACTTAATAACTTCCGTTTTAATGATGAAGTTTGAGTGGTTACATTAATATGTGTAGGTATATTTATGCGTGTCGGTATTGGAGGATATAAGTATTCATTTATGGAACAGTGGCTTATGCAATGTGATTCTACATCCCTAAATCGAACAATTTACTGTAACACAAAACAAAGAGACAATTTTTGTGACATAGCTACTATTACTTTTATTTCTAGCCATCTTACTCGTTTATAAATATTTTCCGGTATTTTACGATCTGAATAAACATGACTTAGTTGCATCCACTCAGTCCGGCCCGGTTAAAATATTCAGAGGCACGCTCGATTTGTATTGCGATATTTTGAGCCTCCTGCCTTGCAGACCAGCCCCTACCGAGACTCAAGACTATTCTTTGATAGTTGAAGCTTTTCTGTTATCTTATGTTCGGTAGCTGACTACAATTTGATACTCGTCAATTTTGTGTTTATAGAAGTGAAAAAGCACTCAGGGAGCTCCTAATGCTGTCTCGCCGTTGTTTGCTTTGTCGATAAGCAAACAAATCAGGTTTCAGCGTTCTATAGCAGTATTCGAGCTACGTTTAAGAGCTACGTCATCGTGTAAGTATGACTAAGCGCTGACGATTTAATGACTTTAGCGCCGTGACATATTTGACCTTATGTTGTGTATAAGGTAGGGTTGAAGAAAAACTAGTTTAGTCATTAGTCAGATTTTTACTAGGTACGCACGCTAACCTATCAAGTTAAACGAAACCAGTTTATGGTGATGTCTCATTGTATTGCAAATATAGATAAAGCGAGACCATGTTATACAGGAAATGTATAGCTGGATGTGTCGCCGTGTGTACCAGTTATTGACCCAGTAATAATTCATATTTATAATAGTTATAAAATCATTAGAACCCGACGACTAAGAACTACAGGTGTAAGTTTCGATATATCAGTATTAATAATAATAACTAAAAAGGCAGTATTTTACTAATAGGCACTTATCAAGGTTACACAGTCGATAGTTTTTTTTTTCATTACTACTTTGTTTTTTTTTTGTTGTGGCATTGGTGTAACGTCGAATTTTAAAGTTTTAGGTTTAATTTTCAATTATTTTTATTTACAACTAAGATGCTTTTAAGACTGTGCGTGCTACAAGCAGCATTTTGTAATCAGTGAATCGCACTCTTTATATTTAATACTAATTATGTATTTGCATTAGAGGAAACTATTTTACCGCATTTTAGATACGTGCAGTGATTGTAATTAAAAATCAGCAAATTAATCACATAACGTCACTTTGTTCTTCAAATCATACATTTTTACTTGAATGTGTTCAAGTCACAAAAGCATGTAGTTGTATAATTTCAAGAACAAATTGTATTTTATTGCAAACAAATGCATTGTAAGTTTAAAGATACATATTTTGTGAAAACTACTTTAATAAGCAATGGTTTATTTTACCTGTAGAATGTCTAAATATGTAGGAAGAACACGTCTCGGATCCAACTGGCTCGAACATTAACTGAAAAAAGGAGATTGAACATCAAGGGTTTGTTTAAGGCTCTGACGTCGGTAGAAATGAGATGTTATCAGTAATCCATTGTATGTGCTTATTTTAGTACAGGCTAAATAAACACTCACATCGATTTGAAATTAGCCTGTGAGTGTGTAGGTTATGGACGTAGTCATGGCGTTGTGCCATTAGTATGACAATTTTATTTCTATTTTAAAATCTGTAGGTAAATGGGGTTAAAAAACCCTCCAAAGAATGAGGATTCCTGCCTAAGAAGGTACTCCTGTGTGTCAAGTTGCCACCATTTTGATTCTTTATGGTTTATTTCTCAAAAACAGAGTACAATGATTCATTTAGAATATGAAATATGTTGCATACATACCATAGATGTTCCTTGGAACGAGTATCGGAACGGTATGTTTAAAGTTAGACGTTGGTACATTATCGTTAGTTATTAACTTATCGTTATGTTAGTAAAATAAACTATGTTAAACAAGAACGAGATTTGAATTTTTTATTCTTTTTTTGGTGAGACTATTAGTCCTTATTACGTATCGAAACACGGTTTCTATCATAGTTGCTATTGAAAACATAATTCCTTTTTAATGTTTATTTTTTTTCTTTAAACATAGTTTTTATTTTGTATTATGTATACGTTTTATTGTATCTGTTGTGAATATGTAAATAGTTTTTATTATTGATATTAAAGTTTGTGTTTTAATTGATTTCATCACGTTCCTGCCCTTGTCCCATGATACTTGGGATCCTTCCATTCTCCTCTGTCATCTTCTCCTTTTTCTTTCATATCATTTCTCACACAAACCATCCATCGTTTCCTAGGTCTTCCTCTCCTTCTCCATCCATCAACATTTTTATTCATCACTTTTTTTGTCACATGCGTTTTGTCTCTCCTCATCACATGCCCATACCATGACAGACGATTCCCTTTTAACTTTTCTGTAACTGGCGCAACTTTTAAACTTCCTCTTAATATTGTTATTCCTCAGCACTTTATCCATTCTTGTCACGCCACACATCCACTTCAACATTCTCATCTCCGCTACATGCATTCGTCAGGTATGGCTTTCTTCCACCTACCTATCCTTAACTTTCTCATCATCCAAAAGAACCATTCCACCTTCATCTTTTACGCATTTTATCTGGCATACATACCTCGATTTCCTTTTTCTTTATGTTTTAATTGATATACAATTACAAAAAAAAAAACATACATTAAAGCCACGTGTATTTAAACATAATAATTATTAAGTAAAACCGCAAGCAAACAGAAGCAATGCACTCTAAAACTATAAGACAAATCCAGGTTTATTCATACAGGTTCTAGCTCTTATTGGCCCTACTTCTATATTTTGTCTGATTCGATGAGTACTCGAAGTTCCTTTAACTTGGAGCTAGAGTTTTAGAAGAAAGCCCGATTACCAAATAGGTACTCACTAGCTGATTTGAATGTTTCTGTTAAAAATCAAAAGCGATAAGCCTAGACCCAACGCACCCATGAATTAATAAAATAGAGTTCAGAAGTCATAGAAATAGATCACCACCCCAAATATCATAAAGCCTAATTGAAGGGCTCGGCGATGTAACATTCATATAAACTGTTTTACTGTCCGCCCGAATACTTGTATTAAGGCCGCACAAAACCTTAATGAATGGAACGGTCGAACTTAGTGTGCATATTTCCTAGTTTACAACACAAAAAAAGTAACCAGTCGCGAGTCGCGAGGTGGAGAAGTGGCGAGCGGCCGCGAGGCGCGAGGGCGAGCACGGCACGTGGGTAGGCAACCGTGACTCATGGCATAGCTAGCTGTGCCACGCTTGTCAATACAAAGCGACGGCAATCGCTGATGGCAATATACCCGTTATGGGTAACTGAACACTTTTTATACTTGTATATGTAGCAAATTTTTATGTACACGTTCTTGATTTAAAACGTTTGCGGATGTCGCTTGTAGATCATTTTAAAATTACTTTCAAATGGAAAAATGTAGTTATCGTATGCGTGTTTTACGTACATGAATACAATAACATTGTAGCAATAGTATTGGATAAGGGCATTCGATACGTGATAGTTTAGCTCACGATCGTGATACTAGAATCTAGACAATCTAGACAACAGTCTAGTGAGTGTTAACTCCCCTCATCCCGTCTCGCTAAACCGCGGGCTCTCCACACACTTAATCCAATTTATATGCTTAGTGCATCTGTACCGGCTCGAGTGTTTCTCTCCCGCACGTATTGCAAGTTGCTACTGTTATTTGTACTCACGCAACAGAGGTTACTGTTCACAGAGCAAAACGAAGAGACGACGCGAAGCGGGCGTACGACATTACTTCGCAATACATCAATGTTGAAACGCTACTGCGGCAGCGCAAAGCGAATTAACAGGTGTCGCAAATGAAATTAACTCATAAAAAGCATGAAGACAAACAATTATAAAATATTTTGAACTACATTAGGTGACATTAGGTTTAAACTATCTGTTCGTAACAGGCTAATGTGTCAATCAAGTCTAACTATGGAAGATGATGCAATGAAAATGTGAAATAACGGCAGGTCACGGGAACAATTTCACGCGTCCCTTATTCTCCAGGGAAATAAGCATATCAGATGAATTAAAAAATATATAGTTTGTAATATTTCTAAGTTCATCACATTTTCTTTTCACCTTTCAAACAAAATCTAAGATGCAATTAGATATGCTACTTACATGACCATTACATGCATGCTCAAAAGATTTTTTAATGTTCAGAAAAACATTACTTTGGAATTTATCACGACTTGATATAAAAATGTGATAAAGACAGACACGCAAAGCTTGAGTACAATAAAAATTAAAAATGTATGCTATTAGATGATTCTCATATAAAAGACAATAACATCCACATGCACATGCTTCAATTTAAAAAGTAAAAACAAACATAATACTATAATTTGTTATAGCAATCTACACAATCGCTGTGCTATGCAGTGCATTAAAAATAAATAAAAAGTGGGGAGAGGGTCTTAAAAAATCACTAGTAATCACGATGGGGGGATAATGTGACAATTACGTGTAAACAATCGTAAAACGAAAAAAAATAATTGAGAAATGTAAAAAACCCTTTTTGTTTTGTTATGAAACAGATTCGAAAATTATTTTATCTTTTCAATAATAAAATTACATGTGAAATTGGGAGGGGTAGCTTAAAAACCTTTAGTGATTAAAGGATGACCCCTAACAATATACATGACATGATTAATCATAAAACTAGTATCAAGGTGTTTCTGATATTAAGAATATTTTACCTAAATCAATTAATTACTGATTACACCAACTGCAGTGGTTTTAGACCTTTAATTATTTAATTGCAGCCACTTTGTATATATTTTACTTGTTTTGTATGTAATGAAAGTTGGAAAGAAATAAATTGTGAACTGCTATGATTTCATTTTACTTGAAAATAATTCAGGTGAACCAACGCATACATTAATTATGAAAAGAATTCAAATAATGCCTTTTGTAATTATTCAAATGATTTACCACTTTCTAGCGGCATGAAGAAACATCCAGTTAATATTATAAATTCCAAATAAGGCTTTTCAGTTCTCTTACTTATTTATTGTAAATATAGAACATTCCTAAAAACTCCATCCTAAAATGTTGTAAAATGTAATGATTTAACTATTACTTTCCAAGGCCAAAACTCTAAGTAAGTACACATTACAATAGGAAAGACTAAAAATTCAAAGTTTTTTTTAACATAATATGGCAATGTATATTTTTGTTATAACATAATAGTTCCTAGAACATAAATATGATTCCTTGGTTTGATTTTCATCATGTTGATATATATACAAAGGAATCCCTATTTCCCTTGGTCACTCCATAACTTGAGAAATACTAACCGATTAAATTCATTTTTTTTAAACGTTTTTTAAAACTTTGTAGAAAACATACTTTGAGTTTGTTTGTTGTACTTTGAAGTAGTAGGTAGGTAGGAAGCAGGTAGGTAGCAGGTAGGTAGGTACAGTACCCGGCGATAAATATTGCACATCTCCCTTCAGAAAACCCATTGTTTATCATCATGACCTGATTTCTAAGACCTTCCACAAGACAAGGTAGCTAAAAAATCTGTTTCTGGTTTCGTTTGGATGACCTTTGAACTAACAAATATCCTCATATCGTTTAATAAGATTCAAATAAGGATACAGGACAGAGAGGTTGATGTGCAATATTTATCGCCCGGTGCTGTCGGTGGTAGGTAATAGGTAGGTAAGTAGTGGGTAGGAACGCAAGCTGGGATCAGCTAGTTGAAAACAAAATTGTAGGCTAATATTTGTAGAGATTTTCGTAATTTTTTAATAAATTGTTTTTAGTAAATTGTTAATATTTTTATACAAAGTCAAACTAATAGTTTTTGTTTGTTATTTGTTTGTTTGGGTATTGTTAGAAGTACCTATCAAACATTGTCTACTGATCACATTTTTGAAGTATTAATGTAGCATCGGCTTCCATATATGTATTCAGCTGTATTTCGATTGTATGGAATATTATATTCTATTAATATAATTGTCAGAAAAACAATAGTCTGACTTTACAATGAGAGGGAAATCAATAAAGTATTTCTTGTTTTCCTTGCATGGTGCGTTTCTGTCATATTTTCTGATTATTTTGAAGCACATGGTCAAATAAGACTATTAATTTTATTATAGTGCTATTGACTTAAACATTACAGAAGTATTTTGAGTAACTTGAGGTGATTAAACTTTTAAAGTAATACAATATGTTAAAAAACCCTGTCCAATCAGTGAGGGTATTATTAGTGATGTCATAAAGTAATACTTTTTTTATTATTTCTTTAGTGATGGAGTGGATGCGTTTTAAAAATTTGCTACGTTTCGAACTAATTTGGGCAACAAATCATGATCAAAATTTATTATAAATTAAATGTCATGAATATTTCATCATCTTCATTTTATTTTATTTTATTAAAATTAAAACTATTTATTTCATTTGGTTATGTGATTGGGATATAAATACATACGTATATAAGTACTCCTTTCAGAACGGACAGGTTTTTTTTTAAACATATTATATATGTAGCACCTACTTCTATCTCCTTTAGAATATATAAAGTAGTTACTACTCTGATGAAATTACAAATGATTAAAAAAAATTGTTGAAATCTCCATAGATAAAGACCACTTAACTGTAACATGCTTAAATTTTTCTGTGTCTATATTATACCAGAAACAGGGTCAGCCTAAGACTCAACTTATGGCTGCAAGTGGTATCCAGAAATTTTATCCGGAAACAATAGCTGAATTTTCTTATTGGTTACAGACTGATAAATAGAAAATCAGTAGAATTAAAGTTAGATAGAAAATGATTTAATATTGGTTTTTAATTAGTTATATTTTCTTAGTGCTCGCTGCATTTCTTGTAGCTTTGCATTCCGCAAATTGTAACCAACTTTACAAGCTTTAGGCATAATGAATATAGCCATATTTGAAAGGTTATTGCACTATTTCATTTGGTTACTTTCGCAAGAATTTGAGAAGCGTAGGTACAATGGTATTGATTTCAAACGACAGGAACCTAATTAGAATTAAATCAATATTATTATAGTACTTACATGTCACGGCTAGTGCTCCTATTGGCAAGAACAACCAGTGGCTACAATATTGTTTATAGGGATATATTTTGATTTTAAAATTATGAAAATAAATATCGGAACCGCCCAGCTGGCAAATTTCAAATCACAGATTAAAAATATATAATTGACAATCCATCGGCTGCGTTCTCAAAAAAAGCTGTTACTCGGTAAAACTATTATTGCTATTTTCGGAATTTATTTATTAACAGGTTTTTTTTAAAGGATAATAATTATCAATTGAACACACCTCAAATATTAGTAAGAAGTAAATAACTAACTAATATACAAAAACCTAATCAATTTAAAAATTTGTATGAGACGAGTATTCTAATTCACTAAGAAATAAATAATTATTATAATAATAAATAGGTTCTTGTAAAAAAGAAATATACACAAGAATATTTTTTCCCTAGCAACATTCAATACTGGAATGATATTCTCGGTAAGGCCAATGATTAGAGAACTTAGTCGATTATAGTGATGTATTCGTACCAGAAACAATAGACGTAGACGACACCGGATATCGTATTGTCAATGGAGTTGTCAAGGGGCGCCAAATTCGATTTTTATTTAGTTGTCATCATTAACATTTATTTTGTACGGGTTTTCAGTTTTTTTGAATTTTAGGTAAGTTCGAACAGAGATACTCGGTGAAGCATGGTGGGACATGCATGACAGGGCAGAGAGTTTTCACAAGTTTTCAACCTTACCTAGAGAGCGCCTCACTGCTTGATATGATTATGAAAATAAGTTTACAAAGTGGCTCGCTTTTTCAGTTTCTTATGATTATTTTATCCCATTTAATTACTTTTTCGTGAAATAATCATTCAATGCGATTAAATTAACTTAAAAGGGTTAATATTGATGATTTTTATGATAATAATTATATAATAGAATAATTTAACCTCTAGGTCCCGGCCGTTCCATTTATGGAACGGACGGACCTTTGCCTTGAGCCTCGCCGTTCCATTTATGGAACGGCTCGAACCAGCAAACTTAAACGCTAATATAAAAAAAAGTAAATTTCTATATCGTTCTGTCAAAATTTACCTCTATGGTCAACTAGTAGTCGATTCAAACAAAATTAATCGTTAGTAATACTAAACGGCACAACATTATTAAAAAAAATATAGAAACTCGTCTATGTCGAATGTCAAACGCAATGGCAACCCGTGTTATTATGTTCGGAAAAGTGTTGTTTTTGTGAGATATACGTTGTAAAACTTTGGTAAGTAAATGTATAGTATGTTATAAGTGTATAATGCAACTTTTTAGATAGTCATTTGCTTGAAAAAATAACAAAAAAATTATGATTTGAGCCAACAAAAAATCCTTTGTTGTGAAGTTTGTTAGTCGAAATAAAAAAAAATATTTGACTCTTGAACCATGTAAAATGGTCTTGGAAACAATAGTAGCAAAGAAAAAATAGTGATAATTCATTATTTCATGTATTCGAGGCATATCTATTCATATTTATTGATATTTCAAGTATTTTCATGCTTTGAACAGCGGAATTCTAAAATGGCCGATTCTAACAAGAAGTTTGAGTTAGGATCTTATAAGAATAATGTATGTAGGACTCCTAAAAAACACTGACATTAGATTACTTGTATATTTGTGATGTTAGATATAAATTTTCGTGTAAATTGAATGAGTAGTTTTACCAAACAAAAATAAGCAACGAAAACAGACGTATTTGCTGCGACCTCTCTCATATCTATGGGATATGTATAATTCTCAAGTAGTTCTAAAAGAGTTGGTTATTATTAATAAATGGCCCCGTTCATCACGAACCCGACACTGTTTACCGTTTAAGATTAGAGCTAATATAACTCGAGTTATAAGTGTTTATCTTTACGATATCGGATGACTCACGCAATGGCGTAATCAAGGGGCCCCCGAAGGGTTTCACGCGGGGTTTTACTGTTACGCGCGAAAGGACAGTGAGGTTAATGATAATTTTATTATAATTCTATAAAAACATACGTATTACGGTCGCAATCATAATTTGTTAAAAATACAGCCTGACACTAACCGGCAAATTCCAAAAAACGTAAGAAAAAAACAATTTCGCGGGCTACCCGGCGCTTCCAATGTAAATTATCAACATGTAACATTGTCTTTAAAATCGGCATTAAAATAAGGTGAAGTGTGAGTAGTTGGTATGTGTGATGACATGTAGCTAGGGAAGTACTTTTTATCAATCTGGGCCATTCTCACACTTAATCCTGAAACTTACTTATACTCCATTAAAATTCGTTTGCCTATCCACTGCTCTCATTACAATATCGTGAGGAAACCAAAAAATCGAAGACATCTACCAACCCGCACTGGGCCCGTGAATTACTACCCATTCCCTCTCATGGAGAGGAGGCCGGTTTCCCAGCCGTGGGAATATTTATATTGCATTATAGGCTGATTATTCTATCATTTCTTCGCTATGTGGGGCCAATATATAACTAGTATTAACCCACTAGATGGAAGTTGAATGCCATGAAAGCTCACCTCTATCAACAATCTTTATACATATGAGGTTACGGCAAAAATAACAGAGATTTATCTTGTTTTAACTTTAACATAAAAGTTATGTACACAAATACAATATACAGGGTGTTTGGTGCATCGTTTGCTAAATCGAATAGGCCGAAAGGAGAGGTTATTTGCTATCTCTTTACGCCCTATAACTCATTCTTTGCCACACCGGTTTTTTTACATAAACTTTTTTAATTTGAATTTTGAAAACATCCAAAATTCAGCATGCAAAAGGTCAAATAAAAAAATAAAAATTTTGTTAGACTTAAAATTTCTATTTAATTTTGATGTGCACTGTTGTTTGATTCTATCAAATTCAAAATTACTTGCTAGTAACAATTATTGTATATTTATAATAGCTCGTAAAGTTTTTGCAAAACAAAAATAAATTTAAAACTCAACTTATTGATATTAAAAAAAAAACTCAAAGCGATCGTGATCTTCGAATACTTTTAAAAAGTTCTCTAGTCTGTCCCCTTTCAAACAGTATGCAATATGCCAAAAAAAAGTTTAATACTAAACTTTTTTTTTTTTTTACTACTCTGGCTTTCGTGACTATCAAAGCAGAAATACGTTTACGCACAACTACAGTCGAGATAAGACGAAGATGCCGTGCGTGCATTCGCAACAGTGGCGAACAATTCGAACAAGATTTGTGATTTCCTGACAAATGTCTTTTTTTTAATTTCAAATTCTTGATAGATTAACAATCTTTCAAGAATTTGAAATTTACTTCACTGTTTAAGAAATAGATAGTTCATTACGTAATAGTGAGATAACAGTATCTATCTAGTTACTTGAGGCATGCTATTTATGCTAAAACTACTGTTCTTACCGTAATATCGAATATCAGCCTAGTGTCTCGATTACACATTTAGTTAAAATTGTTTGTTTTTTTTTTTTGGCATATTGATACCGTTGGAAAAGGGACAGACTAAAGAACTTTTTAAAAGTATTCGAAAATCCCGATCGCTTTTAGTTTTTTTTTATATCAATTTAAACATGAGGTTTAAATTAGCTATTAAAAACATAAAATAATTGTTACTAGCAAGTAATTTTGAATTTGATAGAATCAAACAACAGTGCACATCAAAATTAAATAGAAATTTTAAGTATATACAATTTTTTTATTTTTTATTTGACCGTTTGCAAGCTAAATTTTGGATTTTTTCAAAATTCAAATTAAAAAAGTTGATATAAAAAAAACCGGTGTGGCAAAGAATGAGTTATAGGGCGTAAAGAGATAGCAAATGACCTCTCCTTTCGGCCTATTCGATTTGGCAAACGATGCACCAAACACCCTGTATATACAATGTAAGCCGCTTATCACAGCACCGTTTCAATAATTATGTCTAAAGAGCTTGTTATTGCATAATTATTTCAAAGGTAGCAGTCGTAGCAGACGTACCCAACAATCGGAAAGAGGGGGAGGTTAAAAGGCTTGATAAAATGTGGGGACCTTATAGGGTGGCTTAATACTTAGGAGGCTTTTTTTGTCCATACTTTTAATTTTACAGCGTTAGATATCCTGACTGACTGTCTAGTGGTTGCAAGCGCGACTGCTGAGCATGCGGTCCTATGTTCGATTCCCGAGTTGGGCAAACTCTTATTGATGGAAACCTCTATCACAAATTTGTCTAATCTAGTGGATTTGTCTTGTAAGGTGGCTAGGACGCTTTACAGAAAACACAAATGCCTGGGAATTTTCCTTGATCTGTCAAAGGCGTTTGACACCGTTTCTGCCCGAGCCTTATTGAGTAAGATGGAAAGCATTGGAATACGTTGACACTCATTGAAAATCTTCGCAGATTATCTCAACGATCGTAGCCCAATAGGGAAAATCGTCCCACATGCAAGTGATGAGCTTCCAATCACATACGGCGTTCCGCAAGGCAGCATACTGGGGCCTACTCTCTTTCTCATTTATATTAATGACCTCTGCAAAATGCCTCTCGTAAATTGTAAGATATTTACATACGCGGATGACACTGCCCTTGTTGTCGATGGTTATGGCTGGCCCCAGACATACCAAAACGCCGAGGCTGCGCTGTCCGCCGAATGAAATGTTTAGCCGATAACATGCTCACTTTAAATGTTGATAAATCGTTATATGTTCCCTTTGCCATTTGGTCGAATCTGTGTCCCTCAAATTCCCTTACCCTAAAAGCCCATGCTTGCGAATCCTTGACGCAGTGTAGTGGCCACTTCCTTGCCAAATCCAGTTACGTAAGGTATCTAGGAGTACTCATTGATCAGCATTTCAACTGGCACCCCCATATAGACAAAGTCACGTCCCGCATTCGTAAGCTAATATATTTTGCAAAGAGGCTACGTAACTCTGCTGATAGTGAAACGCTAAAATTAGTATATTTTGCCCTATGCTTGCCCGCCTGGAGTGGTGCCACCCAAAATGTATTCATACGCCTTGAGAGAGCCCAGAGAGCTGTCCTTAAGGTAATGCTCTCTCTTCCACGTAGGTTCCCCACTGTGCAGCTCTATTCCAATTGCAAGGTACTCACAGTCAGGCAACTTTATGTTCTCCTGTCGACGCTACGTAAACACTCTGCCCGCCCTCCAAAGGAACCGAATGGCAGACTTAAGCATAATGTTTTCTTCCCCGAACGCCATAGAAAAGCCTTTGTCAAACGCCAATTCTACGTTAATAGCATAAACATGTACAACCGACTAAATAAAAAGACTAAAATTTTTTCGTGCCCTAAATACAAATGCAAAAACTTACTTAGAGATTATCTCCAAACACTAAGTTATGATGATACTGAGGATCTTCTGCTGGGTAATTTACAATGAACTTTATAAATACAATTCTAAATCTAACCATCAGCGAATGTGTACACCCCATTCTTTCTCACTACACACATCCTACACTACTCACCACATACGCACACTCACATCCTACTCTTACCTACTCACTACACTCACACACAAACTCAGACCCTGCATTTACTCACCTGACCATAAGGTTTTTCAGTTTGTTTTTTGTTAACATAGATTTATCTATTCTTTTGTTTTACGGCATCTGCTTATAGTTGTAACGTCCCGTTTTAGTATGCTATGGCTTTGTTTGCTACGGAGAATCACTGACTCCTAAGACACAGGCACATACACCTAGTTTATGACTCAGAGCATTAACATTATTGTGACCTAGTTATAAGCCTTAAATGCTCTTAGTCTGTTGATCCTATACTGTGATGGCTTTTGGTGAAATAAATAATTTATTTATTTTATTAATATCAGTAGCAGCCACGGAGGCTGGATATTTGTGCCCGGTGGATAGGAATAGAGTCAACCCCTATTATATCGGGCTTAAACATACGTAACCGGCGAAATGTACGAGTAGGTACGTAAAACACCTCTGCCTAACCCTACAGGGATAACAGGCGTGATGTTATGTTATGAAATCCACTGTTTAGCAAAAAAGAGAATACGTAGTTCTTAAAAAAAAACTAAAAGGCAGGAATCTTGAGGCAAGAAACATAATAGCCACTTTTAAGGGAATGTTGCCGAGACGATAAATTCCAAGAAATTCAAATTGTCCTGATTGATGATACAATGGTTATTATTGATTTCACAACTATATTTTTACTCTTGTATTCGTGATTTTGTTTATCGAATTTCCTTTGTATGTTACAATTTGTAGAAAATCATAGCAAAACCTGATAGTGTCCGGCGACTCTCCATTCCGTTCTACAAGTGTCGTGCTTAGTACAGCAATATTTTTTTAAATTTGATTTTCTTTCCAAAAATGTGGTCAAGTGACTCAAGCGAAACGTTAGAATAATGGAACCAAGAACCTCATCATCATCAGCCTATAATGTTCCCACTGCTGGAACACAGGCCTCCTCTCTATGAGACCACGGCCCACGTAGACCCAGTGCGGGTTGGTAGATGTCACATGTCTTCGATTTTTTAGTTCTAGGTCATGTCCGTTTCCCTATGATCTTATAGTACAAGAATTGCCTACGGTCATACGGAGACGACCTATGAATTTAACAAAACGTTTCGATGTCAAGCTGAAAAAATGAAACAATTAATTACCATTTTGGGTAGTCAAAACAGAAACCACGCTCTGACAACTAAAATAAAGAGGTTAATAAGGGTATAATTTAGACGGTTACCAAAAATATTTTTAAGACTCTAAGCCTAGGCTCCAAATAAAAAACTGAAACAACTCCAAAAAAAATCAATTGACTTTATTAAAAGGGCCCTAAAGTATATAATATTATGATCCAAAATGAATGAAATAACATCAGAAAAATCGCAAACCTTGCACAAATATTATTTTTGGTTCCTAAAATGGATCATGGATCATCACCAAATTCTATCCAACTCAAAGATTGATATATTACTACCAAAAATCTTACTCCAAAATAGTAAGACGTCATCCACAACGTTAAATAGCCGAATAATATGCAGGGGGTAGTAGGTACAGAAGTTTCATATGTTGAAAGGAATGCCATTAATTTGTGGCTGTCTAGATGGTACCTAGATAAAAATTGATGCCTCACATCAATATAAAGAACTAGATTTTCGGACATCCTGTCGCTAAATGCACCACCAGCCTAGCCTTTTCGCAAACTATCTTGGGGTATAAAAATGCACTAAATAAAATGTCTTTTTGTCGCGAATCAGTTATCTTATTATTCGTCGTATTATCAGTTATTATTATTATATGTAATCCGTTATTTTATTATCTTTTTTAGACATTTTTCAAGAAATCGCAAAACCTTGCCGCTAATACTCTTCAAGCTTCAAATTATGAATACAAGGCGGAAATACTTTGTCGCTAGGTACTACTTTGTTGTACAGTCCCATCAATAATAGGCCAATATACTATGATAATCAATTTAAAAAATGGTGGGAAAACATTGCGGCATACATTTTTGATTTTAGAAACTTGAAAGTAGAACTTACAAGTGCTCAATTTTACAAGCCCTGTCGATTTTTTTTTTATAAACGTAATTTACACTAACTTGTAAAAACTTTCTTGTAAAGTACACTTTACTACTACCTATACTATCAACTTGCGAACGTGTAGACTTGTGAGTTTTGATAAACAGGACACTGGTATTATAAAATAAGGAAGTAAAATACTTAATTGTAGTGTCAAGTTGGCCACCCTGACCGTACAAGTGTTTCGTACTTCACTAAAGTTTCGCTTTAATTCACAATGTACGTGACCGCAGCAAACGTAGACAAACTATTTATATTCGGGACCTATAAAATAAAGAGTAAGTAGGTAGATTCATAGCATTCCATCAGTTATTTAAAAAAACAAACATGTTAGTTGTCTATGCACTGCGGGCACTTGTGTTCTATTTGGAACGTGACCGGGATTTTTAAGTTCAAAGTGGCCGCGATCCCACTGTCAGGGCGGTCGAAAAATCTTTATTGTAGGCTTCTAGCTGATAATCAATCAAATAACTACGGTCCGATGCGTAGGAGGTAACATTGTAATGTGTGACATGATGCTACAATGTATTTGATCTGTTGTCCAACACTAGGAACGTACTATTGAGTTAGTCATTCGTCGCATCTACACTTTGATAAGTTCGCGTAAAAAGTGTAACAAGTTTTCAACATTATAAATTCTATTCAGACGCCGCCGCGTCGGCGTTAGTCGAGGTCATAGGTAAGCATTACAGTTGCGAATAATAAGTATTACAATTGGGTGCACTGGTTTGGGTAGGTATAGGTACCAATCGGATATGCGGGCTTGCATTTTTAACCGCCGCCGATAGTGCCAATCCAATATACCTATTGACTTCGTTGACAATCGTTGTAAATAAAAAAGGCATTTAAACAAACCCTTTCGGATACTAGCACCGTTTATAGACGGATTTTCATTGCTATGGGATTGAGCTGAAGTACATAGTTATAGTTTTATTGATGGAAGGCTACAGTTTCACATTTTTTGCCTCTTTCTACTTGTCATTCCTCATAAATACCTAATTTTGTTGCACTATGCGATTATCAACTTTATATAACAATTCTTAATATTTATTCAGCCGCCGTTTCTTTGCATTGCCTGATGGGGGACTTCACGTTGTCTTGTGACATGATGAATGAGAAGAACACAAGATCGCAAAACTGGACTTATGCAATTTTTTAAATACCTGATGCAAATAAGCTTAGCATTAATTTCATAATGTTAAAGTTATAGTAACTCCACGTAGGAAATAGTTAAATTTATAATTGGGTGAGTATAGGTATGGTATGGGCCTGGGTGGCACAGCGCCTTTATTTAGCTCATTAGGATTAGTCAACCGACCCTACCCTACCCTATCCTACCTACTTACTCTATCTACCTACCCTACCCTACCTACCTCCTTAACCTATTTAAACCTTCCTTGGGCTTGTACAAACATTTCTAAACCAATATTAGCCAAATCGGTTCAGCCGTTATCGAGTTTTAGTGAGACTAACAAAGGTCATTTCATTTTTATATAAATAAGATAGATAGATTAACCAGCCCAATGCAGTTTGACATCCTCTAAGAATAAGACAAATACTTTGTTGTTAAAGGCACCAGATGTTTGTATTCCATATAAATCTGTTTAAATGTCACTTATGTAAATAAAATACAAGTTTCAGTGTTTCAGTGCCTGTCAAAAAGAGGAAACGGCGACAAGAATTGATTTTTGTGTATAACAATTTGTGTTCCATAATATTGCATCAATTTGTAATTACATTTTAGTACCCCTGTGCCCAATGTGTAATATGTTTTGAGACTACAAATTAATACAATATTGTGGAAGAAAGATTGTTAACAATAAAATAAATTCTTGTTTTTTAAGTATAATATGGTCTTTACCTATGAAATTGCCGTTTTGTTTGAAAAAAGTTAAAGTATTTTTTTTTTCGAACTTATTTATTTCTTTTATTCAAAGTAATCACCCCTGCAATCAATGCATCTTTGCCAACGCTGTGGCAGTTTATGGATGCCCTTCTTGAAAAAATCAGCTGGACGGGAGACAACAAACTCTTCAAAGGCGTTTTGTACTGCCTCTCGGGAATTGAATTTTTTTCCCGCTAAAAAGTTGTCCAAATTTTGGAAAAAGTAATAGTCGGAAGGCGCAAGATCTGGTGAGTATGGCGGATGAGGGAGAGCTTCCAAACCCAACTCATGCAGCTTAGAGACGGTCTGTTGTGCAGTATGGGGCCGCGCGTTGTCGTGAAGTAGCAGTGGGGACGACCGATTGACCAAAGCTGGTTGCAGACGTGCGAGTTTCGCCATCATTGTGGTCAGTTCTTCAATGTACACATCTGCAGTAACGCTCTCGCCGTTTTGTAAAAAGCTATGATGAATCACACCAGCACTAGACCACCAAACTGTGACCATCACCTTTCTAGGGGTCATTTTTCGTTTTGCACATTGCTTTGGTACCGAACCAGGATCTAACCAACTTGCTGAGCGCTTTCGATTGTCAAAAAGAATCCATTTTTCGTCGCACGTAATAATTCGGTTCAAAATTCCTTCATTTCTGTGCCTGTTAAGCAGCGCAAGGCAAGTCTCGACGCGTACGTTGCGCTGGCGATCGTTAAGTTCGTGGGGCACCCATCTATCAAGCTTTTTTATCTTGCCAATCTGTCGCAAATGGACCAATATTGTTTTAATGCTAACATCAAAAGCTGCTGCCAGCTCAGCTGTAGATTGAGTTTCATCAGCTTCAACAATCACCTTTAATTCAGCATTGTTGACCAAAGTTTCCGGACGACCACGAGGTTCATTTTTCAAGTCAAAATTCCCAGAACGGAACCGAGCAAACCAATAACGGGTTGTGCGTTCGTTTGTACAGTTCTCTCCGTAAACGTCGTTGATGTTACGGGTCGTTTGTGTCGCGTTGGTGCCACGACGGAACTCATATTCCATAATTACACGAAATTTCAAAGTATCCATTATGAGGAAAAATGTTGAAATGTAATGAAAATACAACGCTAATCAATAAACAAAAGACTGATTTTGTAAATAGAATGTCATATTTTTAAAACAAAATTAATTTGAATTTAGAACTCATAGCCAATCAAAACTTTTTTTGTTTGAAAAAGTCTGTACTGCAATACGGCAATTTCATAGGTAAAGACCTATGTATTATGTTACAGTCAAAACTGTTAATCGGTCAAAACCACTTTTGGCTCGGAACGCCCCAGTTATAATTTAGTTACCTAATTCTCGCTAATTGTAACCGGATAAAATAAATTTCTAAGTAGTTATAAGAAAAAACTTGTAAGTTCGAACCGAACAATACTAATTTTTATACTAACCTACTACTGAAAAAGTCATAAAAATGTTTTGCAAGTGATATCGCAAAATTGACTTTACACGTGGGTTAGGTAGTTAGGTTAACTGAACTGACGCGATCAGCTGATCAAAATGTAACGCAAAACTAAATAAAAATCACGTAAGAATACCTGAAATTCGTTAAACAAAACTGGTTCAGTTTCATAGTCTGAGACACCACACGAGAGGTATTGTGTTTTTTGTTGTTGTGCCTGTAGAGCCCGCATGTAGTCAATCTGATGCGATCAAATTCCTCCGTTCAGGTTCATGCCTGCCTGCATGTATAGCCTTTACGCTTTCAGCATATCAAAGCCTGTGGACGTACTTTGACACATCCTTGCTGCATCGGGCTACTGTGTAATATACTCTTTTGTCATGGCGTTCCAGTATTTTCGAAAGTGGATAAAATACTCTTTCAGTTCTTTGTTGTAACAGTTCAATGAACAATAGGTACCTATTGCTTTATGGGAAGAGCTGAGATAAAATTTTACCAAGCGTTTGTCAAGTGGTACACACGGCGAAAAGCTATAAGTTTCCAGTATAACATAGCCTCGTTTTGTGTAGATTTAACTTGAAATGAGAGATCTACTTAAACTGGTTTTGTTTACCTTGATTGGTTGCCGTGCGTACGAACCCCCATTTAATTATAATTTGTATCGAATGTACCAAATCTACAATTCTAATCCCCCCCATCATTAAGGTGTGTTCAGTTCAGATTGTAAGCAATTACAGTGTCTTTCGCTAATCACCTGATTCTCGTCCCCATAAAAGCCGATTTATGTGTTAATTAAAGATTTTATTTCATCGTGTTCCTAAAGTAATTTCGGATTTAATGTTAATTGGGCACCTGCCTTATTTTATTGTTTCAATAATATAGGAGAAAACGAACATGAAATCGAAGAAAATGAAAGAAGTGTAAATATAGAGAGTATGTAAACTAATTTATAATAAAAAAGGTTACATTTTATTGTTCAACCTACTTTAATACATTTAAATGAACAAATATATCTCAGTGATGAACAAGACTACATACTGTAAAAAATGAAATATTTCAACAATTTGAAAGAGATCTAAAGTAATTTCTTCGTAAAATACAAAGTAATTACTTTAGCATTCAGCTTTTTATGTGACTATGCAAGTGACTGAACTTACGCTAAGGTCCATCCTAGTATAATTACTTAATACGACCGGTAAAATGTTTCTTTGTAGTTTAAAAGCTAACTTTTTCAGTGATTCTGTCGGTCTGTATGAAATTGCAGACAGGTTAGAAAATAACCAAGATGGATTTTCTAAAATACAGAGATGCGATAATTCTCAGTGGTTAGGACGTCGCAGTGGCAGTGTCGGTAGATGCGTAGGTAGTGTAGGTAGGTACGTATAGTCGAAAGAACACAAACTCTGGTAGTAACAAAAGTACAGTCGAATGAACTCGTGCTTATCGTCGCAACGAGAGCGAAGTTCGAACCTAAACTCTGATTTATATTCACTCGGCGAACTGGCACCAGTTTCTGCACCTCAGCTGGCACTCATTCCGGTCAGGGCTGCCAGAAACCAAGAAACTATTACTTTATTAACAATTCAAGGGATAAACAATTTGACATTCCTAAGATTCACCTTAACAAGGTACCGACCTAGACTGTCGATGTTTTAATAAAACTAAGTAGGGCTTCTTTGTTATTCAGACCGTGGACTCCTTTTAGATATTATGAATTTTAACAAAATCTGTTGTAAAATGAACATTGTTTTTCTACGAACCGTACCGTACCAAGATACACTACAAATCTAATAGAATACTAAAAAGGGTTGGATTTTTTTAAAGTAGATTGACTTATTTCATGCTAAACTGGTATGATTTTTTTGGTCTGTATCACGTCATCATCATCATCTGCCTAGCCTTTTCCCAAACTATCTTGGGGTTGGCTTCCAGTCTAACCGGATGCAGCTGAGTACCAGTATTTTACATGAAGCGACTGCCTATCTGACCTCCACAACCCAGTAACTGGGTAATACGATACCCCTTGGTAAGACTGGGTGTCAGACTTTTAGCTTCTGACTACTGGTAACGACTGTCAAAGATCTACAAATGACAGCCGGGACCAACGGCTTAACGTGCTTTCCGAGGCACGGAGGAAACTCGATATGTAATTATGGTCACCCATCCACAGACCAACCTCGGCAAGCACGGCTTAACCTTAAAGATCGACCTGGGCGGCTGTTATTATTTAGCCACGAGCTCCTGGTCTGTATCACGTATGACTGATAAACACCAGAGGGCCTCGACATGTGGCCAGTGTGAATACGCTTGCAGGGCGTTTTGTTTTAATAACGAATTTTCACAGGAATGACAAAAGCTTGTTCAAATAGGTAGGTCCTGTACGTTTTATTGACTTTTCTATCGCAGATATTGGTGCTAGCAAAATTACATTTTATTTCGGCCTTTAAGTTCAGTAAATTTGCATTTGGTTATTTTCATCATGTTGTACCTTTGTATTCAATGCATACACGACATGAAAAAAAATTAAATATGATATGGCCGAATACGCGGTAGAAAATAAATTCAACTTTGTTTGAAATGCGGGAAATATGCGGTAACAGATAGGGATAGGATAAAACAGACGATACTACTATTTAGGCGGTAAAAAAGGGGCGCTGAAAATATTTTGCCTGGGGCACATCGCGCGCTGGATGTAGCAAACGTTTAATTTTGTGGCAGTTGAAGCAAAATCTTTGTCGGGTATTTCTGTGAATTTGTTTTAGTTTTTATGCAAAGTCCAACCATAATTTATGACCATCTGGGCAGTGCGTCTAGGGCTGTATACCATGACTCTTTTTGGTTTAATCCTATGGTGTTTCGCTTTATAAATCAGAGAGGGCAGACACACTCACGGTACAAGTCTCACAGTCAAAGTTGTCGAAAATCTGTTTTGACTATAAGGGCCTACTCCGAGTGACCTACACGCCATAAGCACGATATCGTCATTTTACGCTAACATGCCTCTTGCTTGCATCATATGTGGAAAGAAAAGAACCTGCGTCCACGGAGCGGAGCAGAGGCGCATTTGCGAAACTGCACGCATTCGTCATGAAGCATGTGCGGCAATATGGCGCTCAAGCGTATTTCAAGACGCACTATTATATATAATATTATAAGGTGTATAATATTATGACGATTCAAATACAGTTCAATCTCTGATAAGTGATAACACTCTTGCAGCATTAACAATCTATATACCTTTCATCTTTCTTTCCATGTATGGAGTTATGGATGAAGCCAATATAATGTAAGTCTTACTCATCGTCTTCTATTAAAGTTGTATGCAAACTTCGATCAAAGAAAGTAAAGACGCGCTCTTGCGATGATACTTCAAAAAAACTGAAACTTATTGTACCTTGCATGTCGATTGTTTGTCGATTATGGACACTAAAAAGATGCAAGATACGCCTGACGTTATTTGTAGCTTAAATGCAATCGTCAAAAGTCGTCACGTCACCGTGGGCGGCAGGCCATAGTAAGAAATAACGGAGATCAAAAAAAAAATTTCATAAAAAATCAAGCGTAAGTTCATCTCATTGAAAAGTGCTGCAGAAATACGCATCGTTTTAAAAGCAATGCTCACTTGTCTGGTCTTTACGTGTTCTCTTCGTGCCTCCGTCGTTTCCAGTCAAATGTTGATTCATCATTATGTAACTCCTTACGGTATTGGGACTAGAAAATTTTGTTTTTACAAGACGCAATTTAGGTATAGTCTGGCTTTAATGTATGACTGTAAACGTTAATTAAAGACAAACAGTTTTGTCTAATTTACAAAGAGCCTTACAAATAACATTCTAGCTATAACAAGGATTTACAAATAGAAATAAATTGGTGCTCCGACTTTTTGGTTTTCCTATATATGGGAGTATGTACATATTAACTTGGATAAATTTGAGGCTTCTGATGTAACGAAGGATACTGCGAAATTTTTGTTATTAATGAATACTCGTATGTTACCGCTAAACCCGATTTTAGGCCAAATTAGTTTGTCCTAGGCCAAACCGGTCAGTTAGTCCGAGGCCCATGGGTGGCATAATAACTGTGAGACCAGGTTAGACACTAACCACACGATAAAGAAGAAGAAGGCTTCTCTTAGCTGCCACGGCTCATTTTGAACTAATTATTTTATCTTTTAACTAGCTGTCCCG
Organism: Cerastis rubricosa; assembly: GCA_949152445.1. Taxonomy (NCBI): domain Eukaryota; kingdom Metazoa; phylum Arthropoda; class Insecta; order Lepidoptera; family Noctuidae; genus Cerastis; species Cerastis rubricosa. The sequence continues at coordinate 14,607,248 of OX424523.1, read as the reverse complement.
CGCAACTTCGTCTGCGTCACATTTTCCCCGTTTTCGCAACATTTTTCATTGCTGCTCCGCTCCTATTGGTTGTAGCGTGATGATATATAGCCGATAGTCTTCCTCGATAAATGGGCTATCTAACACTGAAAGAATCGGATTCAGAATCATCAGAATTTTTGAAATCGGACCAGTAGTTCTTGAGATTAGCGCGTTCAAGCAAACAAACAAACAAACTCTACAGCTTTATTATTAGTATAGTAGCTGTCCCGCGCAACTTCGTCTGCGTCACATTTTCCCCGTTTTTGCAACATTTTTCATTGCTGCTCCGCTCGTATTTGTCGTAGCGTGATGATATGTAGCCGATAGTCTTCCTCGATAAATGGGCTATCTAACACTGAAAGAATAGGAATCAGAATAAAATCGGGTCAGTAGTTCCTGAGATTAGCGCGTTCAAGCAAACAAACAAACTCTTCAGCTATTATATATATATATATAATATAGAATATAGATAGAATAGATTGAAGATAGATAGATAGATTAGTATAGATTATTCTTTTTGTTATTACTATGGGCACTTTTAACGTGCACGTCTTGCTACATCGTTCTCACATAATGTACCATGTCTACATGAATGAAGTAACCAAGGTTTTTGTAACAAGATTCTGATTTAAAAGAGTGTCCATGGAGTTTCTTGCTCATTCTTCTCCATAGAGATCTACGCTTTGGAATGGGCAACTACAGTACTTTCACAGTTATTATGTCTTGTGACTAGGACTGTTGCTTTATTTTTATTGTTGTTCGACTCTTCAAAAGTGTCTGTAACTGATTTTGATTTGATTTGGTCTGTACCTGCTGTAAACTTTAAACTTTTCAAAGGTCAATGCCAAACTAGCTTTAAATTCAAGAGCGCGCGGAGTAAACGTAAGGTAAATACGAAAATACAACTATCCTCTGGCATTTTCGTTAGATTGTTTGCAACAAGCACAATCAGTATTATAGAAATGAATAAATTTGTTGGCGCCTTTGCAAAAAGGCTTCATATGATTCACGTTGCAAACTAAACGACGACTCGTCACAGACGAGAGAGAAGCGGTCTACAATACTCTCTGGCGGAACGTCAAGTCGTTGCGGGTAGCCATATTGACTTGGGTAGTTGTCAAGGAAGGTGGCGCGTAACGAGACGTTGACGGATCGCCGACGTCTGTTTGCTAATCTAATTAAATCTGGTGCCACATATCAAAAGTAATTCCGCTGCGTCGGGCCTTTATCATAAGTGGGATAAAGAATCGCGCCCTCCACGAAAGTAAAGCCAAGTGAGGAACATAGCCAATGAAGTTTTCAAGCAACAAGGAAAGCGTCCAAGCGAGCACAAATCATCAAGAGGGTACCCTCACAACATCATCGGGTGAGACCGTTTCTTTTCTTTTCGATAAGTAGGTCATCTGACTCATTGCTTAAACATGCCTTGTTTAATTGGTTTATGGGTGACATCATAATAAGTAAACCTTACTGGCATCGGAGGTTATGATTTAAAATGCACGATGGAGATCTCCAGTACCAATAAAATAGACGATATTTTGATAAAATACGTTGTCGGCCAATAAGTTCAGGAATTATTAGATGCTGGCGTAATTTGTAAAAGTTCTTTGACATCTGAAGTTACGAGCTTGTCTGGTCCACATGTTTCAGTCGAAAAGAAAGTGTGTTTAGTCGAAATGTCACTGTTGTCCGGTTCATGGTTTACGATGATCGAAGGGACGCAGGTGCCCGGTTTATGATGTTTTTGTGATGACGTTGGTCGAGGGGACACTGTTGTCCGGCCCGTACACTGGTATGGTTGCAGGGACGCAGTTGTCCGGTTCAAACGTTGGTATAGCCGAAAGGAGAGTATCGTCCGGGTCAGATCCATTACGGATTGGTTGAAGGGATGCACTCGTCCGGTCCAGGTGTTAACTGTTTAGGGAAAGGTGCCGTCCGGGCCATGAGTGTTTGAAAGGACACACGCTTTCTTGCTGGGGGAAAGGTGCCGTCCGGTCCATGAGTGATCGAAAGAACGCACGCTTTCTTTTGTTCTGATACAGTTACAATTCATCATCATTACAGCCCGAAAGACGTCCACTGCTGAACATAGGCCTCCCCCACGAAGGGGGGGTTTTGCCATAATCGCCACGCTTGGCTGGCGGGTTGGCGATCGCAGTACGGTTGTTACAAAAGCACAGAGAACGCTGCTGCCCATTCTCTGGCAAGTCCCTTAGTCGCCTCTTACGACACCCACGGGAAGATATGGGATGGTGCTATTCTTTACGTCAGTTACAATTACGATGAGAGTAATGTTTGTCATAGTTTGTCAGGATGGAAGAGCGGATGACTTGGTGATTAGACATTGTTTGTTCCAGGAATACAATAACGCCCGAGGACGGTCGTATGTCAGTCTGGCCGTGTTGGCGCCTTTGCAAAAAGGCTTCATATGATTCACGTTGCAAACTAAACTGTTACCACAGACGAGAGAGAAGCAGTCTACAATACTCTCTGGCGGAACGTCAAGTCGTTGCGGGTAGCCATATTGACTTGGGTAGTTGTCAAGGAAGGTGGCGCGTAACGAGACGTTGACGGATCGCCGACATCTGTTTGCTAATCTAATTAAATCTGGTGCCACATATCAAAAGTAATTCCGATGCGTCGGGTAAGAGCCTTTAAATTTATAAAATCATGTAAATATTAAATGTGAAAAGAGTTTAAATATTAAAACCGAAAAAGTTTACACCGCGTGCTCGTGCCTCAGGATCTTTTTGAGGTAAAAGAGAAAGTTGCTTACGAAAATCAGCAGTAGTTTAGGTTACATCTATACCTAAACATTTTTTTTACTTAACATTATACATGCCTACAACGAGTAAAACTCCAAAGGCATTGACGGTTTTGCACATAACTTCGTTTATTTGTTCTGAAAATTCATAAAGCGATTTCAAAAGGATTTTTTTGAATAACAACGGGAAAATATTCGCTTTATTTCGTACAGTTTTGCATGGGTTTATGAACTTACTTAAATAAAAAGAATTTCATATTTCGTAAAAACAATATTGGCATTTAAAACTCTACGAATTATTTTGATGGACGTTCGTAAAAGTATTGCTGAAATCGTTTAATTCCTCCTATAGGCAAAAAAAAGATTAACTGTGTCTGTCTGTGGAAACAGTTCTTTGATACGGTTTATTAATAGAGTTCTGCTAAAATCGCCGTGGCAGTAACGAAAAGTACTTTTTATCTTTATTTTTTGAAGTCATTTCTATTATGGTAAGTTAATTAATTCTGGCATTTAAAGGGAAAGGGCTAGGCCAAGGTTGCTGCAGCTTCAGGCTGTATTGTAAATCAAATCATATTCATACAGCCTGATACTCACCTGCAAATTGCAAAAGACCTGAGAACATTTGAATTTCGCGAGGTACCCTGGCGCTTCCCACTTAAGTTGCGCAATTAAGACATGATGACTAATGACCGCAAGATTAGTCATCGAGTGATGATTTCATCAAATCTTCTTTTTTTTTTTTTCCTTTTTTCGGAAGCACTGTAAAACCTCGTTTTGCATTGATGTACGTAGTTTAATACTACTGAGTTAACAGTTTATTAATAATAGTATGTGTAAAGTTAAAGGATAAAATATTAACAACAAGTTTATTTCCTATCGATGCGGCAAAACCCCGAATCAACGTTTTGATGTAGTTTTTTGCTACTTGTAAGACTCAAATCGTAATTATGATACATTGTTCACTCCTGGAACTTAAGAACCTACCGAGCGACGCATATCATTGACATTAACAGCTGATTTAATCATTTCTCCTAAATTCAATTATTTTCTTTTACTTCCAGTTGAGTCTGAAATGCTGCTTTTACAAAGCAATGAATTTCAATTCTGAAATTCTTAGCTTTGTGAAAGCAGCGTCTCAGAAATGTTTACACTTCATTGAAGATTTGTGGCGCTCCACTGACTAGCTCAGTTTGAGAAGTGGTACAGAAACCAGACGAATTATCCATGAAGATAGGATCTAAAACTTCTATAAAATATATGCATTTGTAATAGTTACTACATTTTTTTATTTTTTTTATTGGACTTTTAATATATTACCTAAGTACATTATTTATAAACCACAAATCGAAATATGTACAAGTATCAAAATTACAAGGCGTCAAAAAATTCGTCCACATTGCTGTCAACAGGAAAAGTGCTCAGAAGGCTGACCGCATTACCAATTTGGATGGCAATGCTGAGTCGCACCCCACACCAAAGGCCTACCCAACTTCCATGGCATTATGGTCATACCCGCTGGTCTCTACCAATCGACGCGTGCCAAGCCATTGGGTTCTAAGACAGCTGGTACCCCGATGGTGGCAAGAGCACGACGGATGAGATCATTAATGCTAGCGTGTCGCGCTGTCTGACCTGCACCCTTACTGCAAGAAAGGCCATGGTGTCCGAGGCCGTCGAGTGCTTCACCACATCGACAGCGATGTGGAGCCCCACCAGGAGCGCCCAATTGCAGACATGTAGCGAGCCGGAATGTTGTGTCACCTAGCATAGTACCAATGCTATGTGACGTTAGTGCCTGAAGCCAGAGACCCGACTCCCACTCACCCACAGCGGCCACTGCCAGTAGGCGGGCACGCTCAGCAGTATTGGTAGACGTATAAATAAGAATATTCCGTACCAACCTGCAGAGCGGCTCATCGGAAAATGGGTTCTCGGGCCGATCCGTAACCGGGCAAGCTACTACAAAAAATATTACATTTATTACAACGTTATTCTTTGGGCGCTATCAGAATACCAGTGCTGTGATATTTTTTTAAATGTTATAGCACTATACTGAGCGAGGGGCTTCCTTTTGTCTTCGTACGGGACCAATTTAGTAAAATGTGTCTTTTTTTAAGTTTTCCTTATGTTTACTTTTTACATAATTTTGTTTAATTTAATCATTTCGTTTTGTCTTGTGCGAGAAAGTGTACCTTTTGCTGGTAGTACGAGTATGTCACGAACTGCAGCTCATGTTATTGGTCCAGATATGTCTTCTCTCCTGCAGATCTTGCTGCTCAACTTAGGCATTATTTTACTAGAAATCTACGGTTCTAAATTAGTTTTAACTTTCTGCCTAACTGACCAACCCCTTCACAGTAAATTTAAATTATCCGTAAATGGTTTAATTGATTGAAATAAATGCTTCAAGTTTGAATTCAAGTTATTGGATTTTCATTGTAAACGGATAAAATCTGTATTTTCCGTTTACAGTGAAGCGAAAAAGCGAGCTTTTCACGAGTGACGGGACTTATCAAGCCCCTGAAATAGTCACCAACAAAAGGTACCTAAGATACAAAGCAACTGATTACTGACACATCTATTTCCTCGCCATAAAGTGCTACTATGGGTAAATAAATACAAACAATTATCACCTGCAAATACGACAAAAAAATAATCAAGACGGCAAATAACATCTCCTACTGTTATTGGATATTAATTTTGATTGGCAGGCTACAATAAATACGCAACACGATTTTTTTGTATGTATCTACCTATGTTTATGTCGCGATATAGAAGATGGAGCAGGTGCCATTGACTTAGTAGTAAGTTCCAAAAGTTTCCGACTTCAACTATAAAAATATATCAAAAAAAAAATTGATTTAAATAAACGGAGACTACATTAAACAAAAATATTACTTTTTATTGTGGGTAACTAGAGAACAGTTCAGTAATTATCATGTATGTAAGGATGGGAGGTTTGTGCGTTGTGCTTGCAATATTTTGTCATCTAAGTTGTATTTTTTGTAATCTCGTCGAAGATCATCGTTCGAGGATCGTTTATGGAACGAATTGCCGGTGTCGGTAAGACAAGCACAGTCACTCGTTGCTTTGCAAAGGTTAGTTGCAAATCATTTTCAGTCTCTGAAATTTCATTCAGTCATAATTTATCACCATTCTAGTTTTATTTTTGCCATTTAATCTTAAAAACACTAATATCTAAATATATATTTATTTATGTATTATATTTATATTATACATGTTTAAGTAGATAACTTTACTTTTGTTATTTATACCATTTACCCCCTTTTTTATTTTAATCCCCTAATGTCCATCCAAAGGTTGTCTGGAAGATATCGCTATCAGCGATAAGACCGCCGTTGTAACCATAAAATTGTTAGTTTTGTAAGCCCGTTGTGGTGTACAATAAAGTTTTATTCTATTCTATTCTATCATCATCGGGCACTACTGTAAACCAATATAGGCATTGACACTGGTGACAATTGACACCACCTATCGGTACTCCACATCTACTGTACACGGTACTCTATCTGCGTCTGGGCGGTTAGCACAGAAAACAAACAATTTACAAAAGCTTATAGGGGTAATGATGGACAGGGTGTTAAGTTATTCATCTGCTCTAAAAAAACCGGATGATCCCCCGACCAGGCTGGTGTTAAGTCTGGTGGGCTACGGTTCCAAAGTTACTGTCGGGATTTTCCCAAATAGTTTTCAGTCGCAGATAATTCGATACAAAATGTTGATTTTGGTTCTTCATTTTTTGCCACAGATATGCCCTCTAGTACTTTTTGTAATGCCGCTACAAGCTGTAATTATTAGGTAAATTTTAATAATGCCGTCAGCAGTCTACACTAAATCAGCTAATAAATCAGTAAATACCCAAATTGTAATAAAACTCATGTCTGCTAATTAATCGGGAGCGATATCCAGATAATGATCACGCTTGCCAGCTTCATTAAAATTTATAATTATATCAAATAGGTAAACCGTTTCATGTTAAAAAAATGAAACTTTTAACACAACACTCGTATGTGGCGTATACTTAGTTCATTAGTTTGAAGAAGATTGGCATGTGGGTTTTTGCTCTTACCAATTAGACGTCTTCCTTATACTCAATTTTCCGGTCATAGACGGGTTGGCGAGACTTTGGACTGCAACACCTCGGCTTTTGTTTGGTCTGGATTTTATAGAAAATATAATAGTACATTATGATATATGTGCGGTAAGTTGAAAATTACAGCCGAGGCGATATTGCTAGTAAATTAATATTTTGTGTTTTGTTACAGATAAATGGGTGTAATTTATGGTCAAAATTAATTAAATTAAAGAATTAAATGTTTATTTATTATATTATATTTTATCTCCCAAAGTTAATTTTATTCATAAAATGTTTACCACTTTTCTGACATAAAAACTCTTCGCTAAGATTTAAAAAAGTACCGTTCGTTTTGGACGGAGCATCTTGATAAACCGTACGTTTTACCTTATTAAAAAGAAACTCCTGCGTTTTACATTACAATAACGCACAATACGATATTGAAATTGGTGAAATAAGAGACCCTTTACGAGCAAATGTGTTATTCTATGTCAATTAAATTACATTGACCAGCTTTAATGGTCTGCGTGAAGTTGGTAACTAGGAAAGAGAAAACTTTGAAGGAGGAATGATAGTGGTGAGATGTCAATTTTCAATCTATATTTGATTTCCTTTGTCGTGATTGTGAGCGCTTAGGAAACGCGCTGACAACAAATGCCACAGATTAATTTATATGCAATAGGGTGCGCAGTAACACGTAAATATTAAGCCATGTACTGATTATGACGAAGTAACTCGAAGTATTCACTCGTGACGATAATGTATGACGGCACTGTTCGTATTATATTATCCTTTTTTAGCCATCTGTTTCGCCTTATTTTGCGAAAAAGTTAGGAGTAAAACGTTACGGTGAAATTAACGAACAACTTTTACTTTAGCCTCTTATAACTTCCTGATCTCCTCCTGTATTTAACTGTCGTAAGGTCAGTAAACTCCTGTTTGTGACTTCTCAACAAAGTTATCGCTGTTTATGAGAGCTTTCTTTTTGAGTAATTAAATGTTGTAATTCGTTTCGTTTTGGGTAACAGAAAAGGGGTTAGATTGTTTAAATGAGTTCATAACTCGCTTCATATTAGCTACCTAATTGGTACCTACATAACTTTTGAGACAAGGTCGCGCTATCTATGACCTCAGGTAATACTGGCGTGATACTACGTTATAGACGTACGTACGACGTACGTTAGAAGTTGCGTTGGAAGGCCTCCCACTAGGTGGACCGATGACCTGGTGAAGGTTGCGGGGATCCGCTGGGTGCGAGTCGCACGAGACCGGTCAATGTGGCGACACTTGGGGGAGGCCTATGTCAAGCAGTGGACGTCTTTCATCTGAAATAATGATGATGACTACGTTATAAAAGCAACTAAGTAGTTTAAAATAGAAAGTGGTTCATGCAGACAGACAGACAGTCAATGTAAAGTTGTTCATTTAACAGACAGTCTATTTTCACGTGTTTCCTTTCGTGGTAAACCACGAAATATGTATTTCAGACTAAAAAAAACGATAGTCAAGTGAGGTTTACATTACACGGCTCGGTTCCTGTTTCCCACTGAAGCCACATCACGATGCCACGAATGAATAATGAGTCCCTTTGCCAAAACTTACTCGTTTCGTGGTAGTAAGCGGTATTTCTCTTTACAATTTCTATCTAACCGTTCAGAACTTTCCTAGCTACATAATGTGTCTCTAATTAGGCAGTTAGGGCAGTTATGCTAACAAAAGAGACATTTATTTCCCCAGCGACCAAGTTGCCGTAGTTTTTGTGTGATCCGAGGTTGCGATTACAGAAACTAATATAAAATTGTAGTGCCAACTGACGGGTAGGTGTATGAGTATAATGTGTAATGGGTTTTTCGTGGTGGGTTAGCTTTTTATAAGCAGTGGGTTTTATGGCGACCTAAAAAATAGTAATTGCCAATTATTTTGGTTTAAAACCTTTTTACTATAACTAAGGTTAGTATACCTATATTAAGTACCTACATAAAATGAAATTCGATGAGGTAAGATTAAAATTTTTGTCCGTCGAATCTGTAATACATCTTACAGTTATGTTTATTTCAAGTCATGAATAAAACAGAAATATGAAAACACTAGTAATAAAAGTAAAAAAAAATGTAAGTAGTAAAAAAAGGGTTTCTGTTTTTTACGAATTTATTTGTATGAAACAATACTTTAGAATTATAAGGGATACAATAACTATTTTATTTTTTTGCGTGTTCTGTTTAGTAGGAAACTACAAAGGTATAGTGCAATGGTCGAGCTAGTTTGTGATTGACAACAATTACGAACGATATACTTCTCTGAAAATTCTGCCACATTTCACAGTTTTATTAATTGATTGTTCCATGCCAAAATTCAACCATGTTTGAGTGATTACTCAATAATGTTTAATTTATTTATAATTAATAATTTATCCACGGCCACAATGTGAAATAGGTATTATTTAATTGTGTTTCTGATGTTACTTTGCCTTACTAGAAAAGGATTCGTCCGAAACACCACTCAAAAATATAAATAATAATGAAATTCCTGTTTCGACCGGACCGGACGAATCTTAGCGGCCGAAACGCCTACTAAGCCGGGCCAGCAGAGTAACTAAAGCCTGTTTTTATTCAACACAGTGCCTACATTAAACAAATCAAATTGGAAACTTGTTTATTTTGTAAACTCCAGAGTACCTACTTCGACAGTATTTTTTTTTTAGGTTATACGGCTACACTAAGCTCAACTAATGCGCATTTTGATAACGGTTTTGAAAATCAACTAGCCATAATTAGAATGTGATGATTATTTATAAAAGACAAGCATTTAACAGTCGGTAATCAAGTTAAATACTCTATGTAGTTACCTGTTGTACGTGGCGGGCCGTTTGGGAACTGATTAGAGTAGGGTTACCACAGGGGGATATTCTAGAACAACATAATAATGAAAACAGAAGGGAAACCCGAGGCTAAATAACAACAGTCACTCGGGTCAATCTTTAGGATGAGCCATGCTTACCTAGGTTGGTCCGTGGATGACTGACCACACATTACCTACACACCGAATTGCTTCCGTGCCTCGGAAAGCACGTTAAGCCGTTGGTCCCGGTTGTCATTTATAGATCTTTGACTGCCGTTACGCTCTGTATGGTGTCGAACGTAAAGAATAGCACCATCCCATATCTTCCCGTCGGTGTCGTAAGAGGCGACTAAGGGACTTGCCAGAGAATGGGCAGCAGCCTTTTGTAACAACCATACTGCGATCGCCAACCCGCCTGCCAAGCGTGGCGATTCTGGCAAAGCCCCCAAAATCTCAAAGTGGCAACACTTGGGAGAGGCCTATGTCCAGCAGTGGACGTCTTTAGGGCTGAAATGATGATGAAATGATGACTGCCGTTACAGGTAGTCAGCGGCCCGAAAGTCAAGACAAGACAACCAGTCTTACCAAGGGTATCGTATAACTCAGTACTAAATAGGTTGTGGAGATCAGATAGACAGTCGCTCTATGTAAAATACTGGTATTCAGCTGCATCCGGTTAAACTGGAAGCCGGCCCCGACATAGTTGGGAAAAGGCTAGGCAGATAATAATGAAACAGAAGATTCAATGTTAATTTCCTAGATACACTTGAATATGCATACACCTGAATGTGTCTGGGTTTGCAGCGAAAAACATCATCTTTTTGCTACTTATCTCAAATTATTTCAGCTCGTCGTCACAGTACCTACCTCTTTTTCTCCCGTGTACATCTCTGTCAACCGTCATCTGTGTTACTATCTTAATAGCCATATCATCTTTCGCTCAAACGGCAGTCGACTCAGACTCGACACACGTCAGACTCGGGACACCATACACGTGATACACGCTAATTCTAGATATTTTGACAGACGTAACGCGTTGTATAGTCTAGTATTAGTGATAGATAGTTGAAATTAAACGAACTCGTGGCTAAATAATAAACCGCATCAATTTACCTTAAAGTTTGACCTTTACTTGAACTTTAAGGTTAAGCCGTGCTTGCCGAGGTTGGTCCGTGGATGGGTGACCATAATTACATAATTACCGAGTTTTTTTCCTCCGTGTCTCGGAAAGCACGTTAAGCCGTTGGTTACGGCTGTCATTTGTAGATCTTTGATTTTTCTTTTTGAGTCGTTACGAGTAGTCTGAAGCTAAAAGTATGACATCCAGTCTTACCAACAGGTACCTATCGTATTACCCGGTTACTGGGTTGTGGAGGTCAGATAAAGAGTCGCTTCAAGTAAAATACTGGTACTCAGCTGCATTCGATTAGACTGGAAGCCGACCCAAGATAGTTTGGGAAAAGGCTAAGCACATGATGATGAGTTGAAATTAAACTATAATTTCCGTGTGCCAATAATACGATGTACCTAACGGTTGGCCTGGTACCTAAATAATGCATGTATCTTCCACACAAATACTGAAGCCTGTTTTTAGATTTTGTCTAGATTTAACGTTTACATATTTGGGATTCGAAAAGTTTAAATCACTTTCACTGTTCAATGGTAATGAAAACTGATGTCTCAGGCACTATTTTGTTGCAGTTTGTTCCAGTTGGCAACACTGTTTCACTATTAGAACGGTTTATGATTCGTACCTACTTATTCACTTCGCATTAGTTTGCATGTTAAACCTTAGATAATACTTGTATGAAAGCAAAAGGATAATTTTACAACTTTAAATTAACAAAACTTCGCGGGTACTTTGTAAAATCAGTGAGCGCCATCTAGCTGTTTTTTTCTGCCCTTTTTCTTATACCTAGCTAATGTGCCGCGAATCTAAACTAATATTATAAAGAGGAAAGATTTGATTGTTTGTTTGTTTGTTTGTTTGTTTGCATTGAATAGGCTCCGAAACTAATGAACCGATTTGAAAAATTCTTTCACTGTTGGGAAGCTACACTATCCGCGGGTGACATAGGCTATATTATATTTCCAAAAAAATTAGGGATCCTTACTAAAACTGCAATTATGTAACCCAAGGTGTATAAAAATTACCTAAAATATTCTTTACATCGCGTGCGCTGCGAAAACTATTGATGATAGAATAAAATAATGTATTACGACTTTGCAGAACACATCATTATTTACAAAAAGTGTCGCGACAGCATATGTCTAACTATTATATTTATGCCACAATAAGTGTTCTTTTATTTCAAAAAATATATTTTAATGCCGCCGTTAGAAAAGGCTCTGTATTTGTATCTTGGTATTAATCCTTATCAAAATAAATTACTTCATATTCGAGACTGTTTCAATACCTTTATATAACTTTTGGAATTATTCAATTCGGACATTCCATTCGAAAGATATCAGGAGTTTAAAAGTGTAAGTATTAGAAAAAAGTTGCGTGGTCGCCGCTCACCCTGCTCAGCTGGCTAGGCATCACCTAATACGATGTAGGCGTCACTGGGGTACGGGCCGTACGGGAGGGGAATATTCAAACTTTGTTTATGTTTTTTTTTTAGTTCATCATCATTCATCATTTCAGCCAAAAGACATCCACTGCAGGACATAGACCGCCCCCAAGTGTCACCATTGACATAAGGGGGGTTTTGACATAATCGCCACGCTTGGCAGGCGGGTTGGCGATCGCAGTACAGTTGTTACAAAAGCCCACAGAACGCTGCTGCCCATTCTCTAGCAAGTCCCTTAGTCGCCTCTTACGAAACCCACGGGAAGATATGGAATGGTGCTATTCTTTGCGTCCGACACCATACAGAACCAAAAAAAATATCTGTGGTGTGAAATTCTGTATGGTGTCCATACACAGAATTTCTCACCACAGAGAATTTTTAGGGTTCCGTAGCCGAATGGCAAAAAACGGAACCCTTATAGATTCGTCATGTCTGTCTGTCTGTCCGTCCGTCCGTATGTCACAGCCACTTTTTTCCGAAACTATAAGAACTACACTGTTGAAACTTGGTAAGTAGATGTATTCTGTGAACCGCATTCAGATTTTCACACAAAAATAGAAAAAAAAAAACATAAATTTTGGGGTTCCCCATACATAGAACTGAAAAACAAAAATTTTTTTTAATCGTACCCTACGTCTGGGGTATCTATGGATAGGTCTTTAAAAATGATATTGAGGTTTTTAATATCATTTTTTTCTAAACTGAATAGTTTGCGCTAGAGCCACTTCCAAAGTGGTAAAATGTGTTCCCCCCACCCTCTAATTTCTAAAGTAAGAGGAGGAAAATTCTGAAAATATTTAAGATTGTAAAACGTAAAAAAAACTATCAACGAAAATTGGTTTCAATAAGATATGATGTTTAATTTTTGAGATATGGGACTTTTTCATCAAACTGCAGCAGTAACTTTGTTTTTCATTAACATACTATGAAAAACCAATTTAGTTTTGCGGTTGAGTGGAAGTTTACCAACTAATACTACTAAATAATGAATTACAGTTCAAAATATTGTTTGGGGCTATGGAACCCTGTGTGCGAGTAAGACTCGCACTTGGCCGGTTTTTTTTTTAGTCACCTGACGCAAATAGAAGGGTTTATTTATGTTTGTGTATTGTTAAATACCCGTGCGAAGCCGGGGCGGGCTGCTATAATAATAATACTATAAAGAGGAAAGTTTGATTGTTTGTTTGTTTGTTTGCATTGAATAGGCTCCGAAACTACTGGTCCGATTTGAAAAATTCTTTCAATGTTAGATAGCCCATTTATCGAGGAAGGCTATAGGCTATATATCATCACGCTAAGACCAATAGGAGTGGAGCAGCAATGAAAACAGTTGCGAAAACGGGGAAAATGTGACGCAAACGAAGTTGCGCCGGACAGCTAGTATTGTATTGTATATTTTTTTTATGACTGTCAACCAACTTTGCCTTACAACAGCTTATACTGCCTATTTAGCCCCAAAACATACAGCCAAGGAGACCTCTGCGCAGCCACTGACGATGCTCTGGAAATGAAGAATCGCAAAGAATGTTACACTCGCATCAATGTCGCCGATAGTGTTATCAATCAATATACTTTAATTGATTGATCATTGGATATTGGCAAATTGATGCGGTGCTCTGACATGGTTATTCGAAAAGGACATCCCTAAATGGATAGCAGTTCGAATACAGCGACAATAACGGATCGTAGCGGTAATATAACGTGTTCGTAGTTACATGCATGCATACATGTTACGGTTGGCAAGACAAATCTGGATTCACCGTTCCAAGGTTTAACCGCTGAGCATACCGACGCATCTACCGAAAATTACACGTGCGAATTTTCTTTTGAACGAAAGTTTACCTGCTTGCATGATAAAAAAAAAAACTAATTGCAATCGTGCCGACGTTTCCATAGCGTAATTTCGGCACATTGAATGTTGCTAAGTTTAGAAAAGTACCCAACCAGCAAAAGTTAGTTGTATAGAAGTCCATAGAACGTTTTGTAAAAACTAATCGGTGGTCAAATTAAAGGCCAAAGAAAGTGCACCTACAAAGAAAGTGGCGCAATAATATCTCCATTCAGTTTTAAAGTACAACTGTAGCGGTATCAGGCATGACAATTTTGGCCTATTACAGTTGATGTAACCGTAACGCAATCTCTATTCGATGACATACAAGCCGCCGCAACGCTAATAAATTACCTTTTTTTTCGCCGCTGCAGTGTCTCAGTGTTTAAAGAGAAAAAGATAATAAAAGAAAATAGGAGGATATCTTGGGAAGTTCTTTATTATTTTGTAATTAAATTATTCGACTCTTACGGGAAAAATAACGTGCGGCAGTAATTTTACTGACGAACTATTTACAGGTTTACGACAATATTTGATTGCCCTATCGAATTATTGAGCTTTTACTAAAACAATTACGAACTTTAAGGCATAAACATACTTTCAGCTTTCTGAACTCTACTATAGCTCTCGTTATGAAAGACAACAACCACCATTAATTACGCTGAATCAAAATGTCAATATTGTTGTGGAAGAGCGATAGAATTGCCTTTACAAAACTGAATTATCATTTAAAAGCATTGCTAGGCTACCTTTATATACAGTAATTATGTTTTAAAAGAGAAAGGATCTAGGTTATAGTACTATTGTGTAGTAGACGGACTATACCAGTTATAAAAAAAGAATCCTGTTTTAAAAATGTGTTTTTATGATAATTGTAAGTTTATCACTACGACTATAACGAGCGTTAACAAACCTTTATATAACAATTTAAGCTAAATAAATGTAATTTGAAACTCAGTTATATCACCAAATCACTCTGTTGTAGACTTTTTGTGCCCACTATAGTACTATGTACTGTAACGAAAAAAAAACACAATATCACAATATCAAATTTATTTATTTCGCAAAGAGACATTTATGTAAGAGAAAAGTCAAATTTATAATATGTATTAAAATACTAATTTCTAAATCTAAATTAATTACTAAACATAAAACTAGATAATTAAAACTAAAATAACAACAAATTATAAAAGGGCGTCAAAAAACTCCTCCTCAACGCTGTCAGCTGGTAACGTGCCCAAGAGACTGGCGGCGTTGCCACGTTGAATAGCAACACTTAGCCTCTGGCCAAAGTAAAAGCCAGCCCTTGGGTCACGTGAAGCGTCAACTAAGCGTTTGGAGATTTCCTTAAAAAGGCTGTGAGCACTCGGACCCCACGGCCCCAGAGTTTCAACCCCAAACGGCTCGAAAATATAGTTACCACAAAGGTTACTATATTTACGCCGCTTGAGGTTCTCCGCAGCCAATATATAACGATATATCACAATATCGTTCTATTTTTGAGTTCGTTTTTGCTGTATAAACTTATAGAGCCAAAATGTATTGTCAAACGACACAACAAGCAATCACTGCCAAAACCTTTATAAATCGTTTACCTAGCTTTTTTGAGATATTCAAAGATACTCAAAAAAGGGATACGCATGTATCTCTTTTTTGAGATACATGCGTCATGTTCGTGAACGGGCGCTGTCAGTTGTGCCTGGTCATCTCTTAGCTGCCACGGTTTATTTTAATTATTTTATTTTTAACTTTATTTTCGAATTATTGATTTCGTCTTTTACTCTGGACGCTTTTAACTAACCCGTATTTCTACATCGTTCTCACATACTAGTAATTCTCAACACGATTGAAGTAACCAAGATTTTGTAACATATTTTGATTTAAAAGAGTGTCCATGGAGTTTCTTGCCCATTCTTCTCCATAGAGATCTACGCTTTGGAATGGGCAACTACAGTACTTTCACAAGTTATTATGTCTTGTGACTGGGACTGTAGCTTCGCGTTCTTCTTTTTTGTTCTTTGACTTTCAAAAGTGCCTGTAATGGTCTAATTGAAATAAATGCTTTGAGTTTGAGTTTGAATTTATGCTTTGGTTATAGGGCAAAATTGCTGGTTGTGTAGTAAGTAGCTAAGAAGTACTAATGGATAATGACTGAAAGCTATATAATTGAAAGGCATTGAGTTCGAGCCGGCGCTCGAAATAGGCTTCTTTTGTTCTTATTTCTAATTTGACCTGTCAGGCTGGCAAAGGCTAGAAAATTGTTAAGCTTTGATTAGGTTGGTAGATAAATCTCATCATTAGATTTTTTTAAGTGTTATATTAAATTGAACGTGAATTTTTTTTTGATAAAGTTGCGATTCTTAATTTCATCTTTAGAACTTATGCTTACTTATAGAAAACTTTGATATTGCTCACCCATGATAATAATCAACAAATAGGCATGAAAGATTTATATATGTTTTTATAATAAAAATGTATGTGTGCTACAAGTAGCTACTGCTTTGTCTTTTCAACAAGTATTTAAAGTATTTCCATAACTAAAGTATTAGCATCACTTGGTCGCAGATTGGCACGATTGCACATTTCCAATCCCGGCGCAGCGTTGCGGCAAGGCGGCGCCGATGCATATGGCCGTCGCTGATTTCCGCTCAACTTTACCGCTAAATGTATTCTATCAATAAATGCAAATACTTTCATTATCATATTCAATAACGTTGACTAGCGTCCGGTAGAAATAATACAAATAGCGAATCAGGTCACTGTTAATACATTAACCAATAATTTATGGAAATACACACTGCCGTGTCGCGGAGACACGGTAGTGTGTATTCATCCATCGAATGGCTGCCAACTGAAGATTTTTATTTACTCCTATTCCATGTGCTTTTTGACGCTGTTTTTAAAAGGAAAGCTTTCAGAATTTTGATGACATTGCACCTTGTTCACAGTGATAGAATTTCATATTTTCATTTATCTAGGTAAATCTGTTGTAAAATAATCACTTAATAAATATTATATTACTGACTTCATAAATTTGAAAACGGCAAAAATAAAGTTATTCAAAAACATGCTTTTAATACGTTATTACGTTTGTTACGGTGTAGACTTTGACTGGGCTAAACAGAAATTAGTCGACATTAACTTGATTTCCTTTGGGTCCATGGTTTATGCCACATGAAGTTGTGATGTCTATTCCATTAAGATTCACCTAAGGCGCGAAACGTCACCAAATGGCGTTGATAAATGACGCTCTACTTTGGCAATTTTCCACTTTTACCACGTCCACTGTCTACTCGATTTGCTTTAATCTGTAAAGAAATTATGGTAGAAAAACGTGACAGTTTCTTTTGTGCCAAAAGAAAGGCATTTAATTGTGAAAAGTTCACGTGAGCTTCTATTCTCCAAGGACGAAGTGTGGAGACGCACTAAAAACATCTTCGGGAAAGTGCCTGATCAATCAATATATTTGAGTGATTGACCTAGTGTCATGAAAATATTTTTCCTTCATTAATTTTATTGAATCCTGGAAGTCAGTGCCTAGCCAGGTTCAATAAACGAGTTTGAGGATTAAGAGGGAATCACCTGTCGACTGCGATAAACCTGTCTTATTATAAATAGTTCAGGCCCCAATAAGCTTCACCTTTCCGTTCTAAAGAAAACTGCTTTAAGTACTTACCTAATGCTTTTTCGCTTTCCATTCGTGGAATTGACTTTCATAAAGAAACGGGTAATCCAATGATCGATAGTCTGGTGCATATAATGTCACGTGTAAAAAAATATAGGTGCTTTATTTGAATTGGAAATTGACCTATTGACACAAGTTTTGGTGTAAACATTGCGTGTCTGAAGGGTTTTTTTAGACGGGTTAAAAATTAGTGGGTAGGTTTAAGGAAGTATTGTAAGGTATTTTCCTTTGACATGAACAAATAAAATAAAATTAGGTAAGTGTTTCGGTGATTTATGTACAGGACGTTAATAAATTACTTAAATAAACAATCACATTCACTCCGTAATTCCCAAATAGTGGACTTGAAAATATGGACAACCGTAACTAATTGAAGTATTCGTCATCCGACAATTGTACTCAAACTTCTGATTGTTTAATTTTATATTACTATTCTTTCTCTTAACAATTCAAAGAGGTCAACAATACCATATTTATGAGTTCGGACGAGCTGTTGCCCGAGGGTTTGAAGGCGTTTTTTCAAAGATAAAAATAAATAATAAAAAAAAATAGGAATTTTCAATGTTCAGGTCAGCGCAAAGAAAGGAAATTCTTAAGTATTAATTTAAGTGTCACCTGTTGTTAGTGAAAACGGGCATAATTGATAATTCGGTTATATTATACGGTAGACACCTAAATAGCTGTAGACGGAAGTCGTGAAAGGCGATATTAGAGCATATCTGAGGCATTGGTGTTCAGTCATTTCACCGAAAATACTTTACTAAGTAACGATTGGCAAAAACATAATTGGTAATTACATAACATTAACTTTTGCAAATAATCCACAAAACAAATATTTATTCAATAAAATATTTGATAACTTAATTGTCAAACAATGCATTTGATATTCATGTTATCTCGTAAAACATCGTTTGTAATAAAAACGTTAAAATGGAGCATCATCATGATCCTGCTCTTATCCCGTGTTACTTGAGGTCGGCACAACATTTATTACGCAATTTCCTAAAAATAATAATAATTTTTAAAATATAAATATAAGGCTGGCAATACTAAAGTCAACACGTCTATCAATTTCTTTCCATAATTTTCAACAATTTAAATTTTTAAACAGTTTATTTTTTAAGTTTGAGACCAGATTTTAATACTAAAATAAATTATATAGCTATATATCTCCGATCACACCACAAAATTCAAGAAATATCCATAGAAATGCTGAAAAGAAAAATCTGGTCCCAAAAATGACATGTGTGAATTTGACATGCATGTCATCTATGAAAACCCCTCAAATAAAATCATGCACTCCTACCACCTCCGGACTCGTCGCCCCGCTCCGCCTCGCCGCCGCCGGAAACCAGCCTCACCGTGAGTGCTGTGACGCCGGCCGTGGCAGTTGCGTCGAGCGACAGCGACGAGTACTTCTCTCCGCCCACGACGCCACCACCTGCTCGTCGACGGGGAGGACGCCGGCCGCCGGACGGTTTAGGACCTCGAGGCCCACCGGCCTCTGATAGGGTCCCAGCTCCCGGCGGAAGTGTGCAGCGCATGCGATGGACTCAAGCCATCAACGAGAACGTCATGCGCTCATACTATGGGGCTACAGAGGGAGGAAACAACCTGACCGCGTACCGTGTTCGGATGCTCTCTCTGTTTCAGGTGCTTGAGCCAGCTGCCAACGTGTCGGCGCAACGATTATCGGATCAGGTGCGGGTTATCCAGCGTAATCATATGTTGGACGACACCGTACTTGATCGCTTGCGAACTGAAATGCAGAGTAGTCACGTCATTGTCCCTCCGTCGCAGGCTGTGGATCCACCACAGTCTAGTCAGTTATTTAATCGCGCTGACGAAGTGAGTAATGACGTGGCTACTAATGTAAGTACCCAATGCAGTGAGGAAATGAGGAGTGCTTTGGAAGGTGCGATTCGAGAATATCGGTACATGTCGCCTGAACTTAGACCACGCTTACCTCGTTTGCCCATGCATAACAGAAATAGGGCGCTGGTGGCTGTTCTGGATTCGCAGTTATCAAACTATTTTGATAACTGCGAAGACCTCACTGATGCTCACTCAATCCTGTATTGTGCGGCTGTAGCGGCATGTCGTGTAGCTCATGTCAAATTTTCTGATGACAGAGCTACACGACCTAAACCTGCCGTACCGGCTTGGCAATGCAGGATTGAGCGACGTATTAGTGGGGCCAGAACACTCATCGGCAAACTGATCTGCTTCAGGGAGGGCACCAATCGCCCTCGAGTGATGCGCTTTGTGAGGCGGGCATTTGCGGGTACTGATATTAGTCCTCGAGACTATATGTCCCGTATCACAGAGCGCATCGACTTCCTGAAGCAAAAAGTGTATGCATGGGCAAACCGTATCCGTAGGTATAAGCGGCGGGTGGAACGATACACTCTGAATCGCACATTCCAAAGAGATGAAAGGTGGGTTTATAGGACTTGGGAGCGACCGGACCAAGGTGTGTCTGACACGCGCTTACCGGATGATGACGCCATGTGCTCGTTCTGGCGCAGCATCTGGTCGGTGCCTGTCAGCCACACCGAGGGTGAATGGACTCGGGTGGTCGAGCGAGTGTGCGATCCAGTTCCAGAAATGGGGGCTATCACTATCAGCCCCCAAGACGTAGCTCGTGCAGTCCGACCGTTACCTAACTGGAAATCTCCAGGGCCGGACGGGCTGCACAACTTTTGGATTAAGTGGATCCAAAGGTCGCACGCTCGCTTGGCGGCCCTATTCCAGTCACCCTTAGAGTCAGGGTCGCTGCCCGAATTCCTGACTACTGGAATAACTCACCTGCTCCATAAATCGGGTAGTACTGCGGAGCCCAAAAACTATAGACCGATAACCTGTCTCCCGACAGTGTATAAAGTTCTTACATCCATTTTGAGAGCTAAAATTAGCAAACACATTGATGACAATTCGATCATGTCCGCTTCTCAAAATGGATGTAGGAACGGGTCCCGCGGTACTAAGGAGCTGCTCCTCATTGATATGGCCATTAACCAACAGGTTCGGCGTTCCCGAAGGGATCTGTTGACATGTTGGATAGACTATAAGAAGGCCTACGACTCGGTGCCACATACATGGCTCATGAGGATGCTAGAATTGTATAAAGTTGATGCAACTCTGCGTACCTTCCTGATGTCGTGTATGGGGCAATGGAGGACAGTCCTTCGCTATCCAGGATGTCGGCATATCCAAGGGAACAGCGAACCGATAAGGATAGAGCGAGGTATTTTTCAGTTTGAGTCCGCTTTGGTTCTGCTTAGCCTTGAATCCTCTAAGCACGCTGCTGGAGGATTCAGGTCTGGGCTTTCGGTTGAGGAGAGGTGGTCAGGTTATATCTCACCTTCTTTACATGGATGACCTGAAACTCTTTGCCCCCAACGATTTGCAACTGATGGAGCTACTGAAGGTAACAGAAACTTTCAGTAGCGCCATCAGGATGGAATTTGGTGTGGACAAATGTGCGGTCATGCATGTAAAGCGAGGGGGGATTGTTGAATCTGCGGGAACCCAGCTCTCAGATTCCATAAATCTTAGATCCCTCTCAGCAACCGAAACCTACAAGTATTTGGGTATGTCGGAAGCGCTGGGCATCAATGCTGTTGACGTGAAGCAATCGTTGAAGGAGCGCTTCTTTGGCCGCCTGAGAAAAGTATTTAATAGTCTTTTATCAGGCGGAAATAAGGTGCGTGCCTTCAATGGTTGGGTCATGCCGGTTTTGATGTACTCTTTCGGCGTACTTAAATAGACTCAAACAGAACTAGACGCCCTGGATAGGAAGGTCCGTACATTGTTGACGGCATATCGAATGCATCACCCACGTTCTTCGGTTATGAGACTGTATACCCCGCGGAGTTGTGGAGGTCGAGGCTTTCTAAACGCCAAGACTCTCCACAATCGCGAGATATGCAGTCTCAGGGAATATTTCCTAGAAACCGACGTGGGGATGCATCGAGATGTGGTCGCGATGGACAAGGCCCTCACCCCGCTCTCCTTGGCTAAAGAGAACTGGCGCAAACCTGCAGTGCTTGACACTAATGACCGCAGGGAAGTATGGCAGAGTAAGGAGCTTCACGGACGCTTCTTCAGTGCCCTGCATGGACCTGATGTAGACTATGCAGCGTCCGTAGCCTGGCTACGTTCTGGGGAACTCTTTGGAGAAACCGAAGGTTTTGTTTGTGCAATTATGGATGAAGTTATGATGACGAATAACTACCGGAAATTTATTGTGAAGGATGGCACGGTTGACATATGTCGGGCATGCCACCGTCCGGGCGAATCGATCCGTCACATTATCTCCGGGTGTTCTCGTCTAGCTAACGGAGAATACTTGCATAGACACAACCTTGTAGCCAGGATTATCCATCAGCAACTTGCTCTGAAATATAGCCTTGTGGAATCGGAAGTGCCGTACTATAGGTATGTGCCCGACCCAGTTCTCGAAAATGGCAATATCACACTGTATTGGGATCAATCCATCATCACTGACAGGTCTATTGTAGCCAATAAGCCTGATATAGTGGTGATGGATCGATCAGAGCGGCGCGCAATGATTGTTGACATAACGGTTCCACATGACGAGAACCTCGTGAAGGCCGAGAAAGATAAACAAATCAAGTACATTGACTTGGCTCGCGAGGTTGTCGACATGTGGCCTGTTGACTCAGCAATCATTGTGCCGATAGTCGTATCAGCCAATGGCCTAATTGCCAAGAGCCTCGACCAATATCTCATGAGGCTCTCGTTAGGCAGCTGGATCAAGGGCTTGATACAGAAAGCGGTACTCCTGGACACGGCTCAGGCGCAAAATGTCGCTTTCGCAAAATGTCTCTTTCGCAAAATGTCTACTTTTAGTAAAATATCTCTTTCTCATAATGTCGCTTTCGCAGAATGACTCTTTCGCAAAATGTCGCTTTCTCAAAATGATTCTTTCGCAAAATGTCGCTTTCGCAAAATGTCGCGATTGTAACTTAGACAAAAATTTTGTGGTTAGTGGGTCGTCTTAGGGGCGGATTTGTAGGAGTTGGGTTTTATGCTTAGGGGCACTATGACAAGCAAAGAAAAAAAAAAAACAGAAATGTGAAAAAAAATGCAGTTTCGGGTTAACCTTGACCATAGAAACAATTTAGATTCTGAGAAGTGTGGACCCAAGACGCACCTTTTCCGAATTATAGGCCTCCGAATTTTATTTAATTTTTATAAAACGATCTATATTTCCAAAATGGTAGCTCAGATGAAAATCTTTTCTGGAAAAAAACTGTTGCTCTAGTGGAAAACTATGAGATAGTGTAAATCCCAAAAGTTATTGAGAAAAAAAAATTGAAGAAAGAGAAAAAAGGAAAAAGATGAAACTTTTCTAAGTCCGCGCGCTATAGCGCCCTTATGGCTGCACTACAACCAAATTTTGCCAAGTTTAAAACAAGGTTGTTTTTTTTCAATTTCTTATTCAATGTTTACAAGTTTTACAAGATATTCAATCGTAGAGCCTGACTGACTTCTTTGCTAGTCATAGTGCCGCTAAGCATATAATCCAACTCCTACAAATCCGCCCTTAAGACGACCCACTAACCGCAAAATTTTTGTCTAAGTTACAATCGCGACATTTTGCGAAAGCGACATTTTGCGAAAGAGGCATTTTGAGAAAGCGACATTTTGCGAAAGAGTCATTATGCGAAAGCGACATTATGAGAAAGAGATATTTTACTAAAAGTAGACATTTTGCGAAAGAAACATTTTGCGAAAGCGACATTTTGCGCCTGAGCCCTGGACACGGCTCGTATCGTTAGGAGGTTCCTTTCTCTGGAGCCCTGACCGCCGGTAGCTTGGACCCTATTCCCGATACCGGTGGGCTACTATTTTTATATTTTTAAATGTTTTTTTTTTATCTGTTTCTAAAAATATTTAAAAATGTAAATGTATGTTGTCAAATGAATAAACGGAATAATAATTAGATAAGCGAAAGGGTAATTTTATTTAATAATACAATAATAACATAGGATGCAAGAGCGAGCGATACGAGCGCACTAAGACCACGTCTGGTTCCTTCGCGTTAGGTTATTTTAAACCCTGCCTACAGAAATAGTAGACTCGCGTAGCCGAGTACGTCGACTATGCCTTATTACAAAATATTGATTTTTACCTCGAACCTGTGAATTTGTACCCGAAAAAGGACAGAAACTACCCAAAAAAAATGCTACCAAAAAAAAAAGCCCTCAAAAAATGTACAGTGCTTCCCTTCCCGTGTAATCAATAGGCAGCGATATGCCTTCTTAGGAATTTTGTACTTTAGCGTTTCAACTATAGATATTTTCAAAACACTTCCTCGAAAACTGGCTCTTATCGCACTATGATTAGGTTCAACACGCAATATGCTTTTGCACTCGTGTTTTTTTTTTCATTTATCGCAACTAGTGTGGAAATAAAATTTTCCACATATAACTATAAACCAAGTACAAATTATTTAAAGGCACTGATTTAAAGCGGCAGTTGTATATAGTAGTTTTGGTAAGTAAAAAATGACAAAATGCATATTTATTAAGAAGTTTGGCAGATAAAACTTAGCAGTAAAGTAAACAAAAAAAATGAAATTAAAAATTTAAAAACCACCGACACAAAAAACTTCTAAAAAGCCAACGCTACGACGCTTGGATTAATTTATTTTTGGCTTTTTAGAGGTTTTTTAAATTTTTAATTTAATTTTTTTTCGTGCTTTTCACACTTGTATTATTTTTTCTTAGCCTTGACTGTCCTACTCCTGGGCATAGGCCTCCCCACTTTCCTTCCAATTTTATCTTCTCCGTGTTGCGTCTCTTCTCGCTAATTAACGAAACCAAGGAAAGTAACAAGTTTAAAAAATATATGAAAATTTTGGGGGGAGGGGGGGTGTACCCCCCTCAGCAATGCCCATGGTGACAAGCGACAACATTTCAAATTTTAAATAGACTACCTTTGAAAGTTGTTTATATCCCTTCATCAACTAGAAAAGAGGTGATGATCTTCAAACGGCTTAGCAGATTTTCTCGAATCATAGCTAAGAACACTCTCGATTAAAATACCTTTCAAATGACACAACTTTTATCAAAATCGGACCATCCGTTTAGTAGCTACGATGCCACAGACAGACACACAGATACACAAATACACAGATACACACGTCAAACTTATAACACCCCTCTTTTTTGGTAGGGGGTTAATGAGTCGTAAAAATAGTAAAATTGTTCATTTAAGAAATACTGAGCAGTGAATTAACTAAATGGGCAGTTACGAGTGGGCAGTTGACAAATCGGAATTAGTCGGTTAGGAATCTCATTCTAAGCTGCTTGTGCTCGCTGCGCTCGGGAAATAAAAAGCTGCCGCCCTATCTTCCGACAACCATGTCGTAGTGGCTCCGCCGGCCTTCGGCCTACGCTCCTCATGTCCCCAAGTCGAGGTAAAAGCGGGGTTTTAAATAAAAAACCGAATTGAACTGCCGAACTATTTATCTAACTGTCCATTCCATAATTTTTACTGTCCCTTTATTTATTAGTCTGCTTACGTATTTTTAATGATATTGTAAAACCAAATAACAATAATAAATGTTAAACCAAATAATAATTGTTGTCGAAATAACCGACCAATTGTTTATATAATATCTACTAGCAACCCGCCCCGGCTTCGCATGGGTGCCATGCCGATACTAAATATACTACAGAATGTCTATCGACATCACATTGCAAACCTCTAAAATTATCAGTGTTACTCTGCTTTAAAAAACATTACGGGCCATTATTTTTTTCAACTGATCTTAAGGACATTACTCGTATAAGTAACAGTTCAAAACATTGGTTCGCCTTAGTCAATTCCTATAGTCGGCAGTGATAATTTTTCTTTTTTTCAAATCTTAGGAAAGATTATTATTATTCATTTATTTTGTATTTTGAACACTAATATAGAATATCTTTATTAGTGTTCTAAATCCAAAAATATTTGTATATCTACATAATTTTCATATTAACCTGTTTACTGGCTTCATACCTTTGCTTCTCCTTCAACCTGAGGAAAGCGGAAAAAAGCGAATTAAATCATAGTTTCTTATTATACAAAAATACTTTACGTTCTACAGAACGATTTAATTGAAATTGTCACGTTATAATACGACAATTGAAAATTTGTCAAATGAGGTTCAGTGAAACATTAGTGAACCGCTGAAAATACACAATTTCAGCAAAGTAGAGGAGACTTAAGGTGCTTGCATAAAAATGGATGCATCCTAAGTATCCTCAATGGCTGGTAGGGTTTTACTGTTTTTTAATTTTTTTTGGCATATTTCTAAAATTACCGATTTCGCCCTGGTGGTAGAAGATATGGCGGTATACAAGACGTCTAGCTTCAACTATTTCCTACTCCAAAATAAGATTAAACTACTGCTTTAAAACGATTTGCGATCTCATACATAGAGAATGGGACTATTTTAACCGTACCGATCTGAACAGACTTGGCCGTACTGGAAACCTGTTTCTTTCTGAAAACACCCCTAGTCTGTAAAAGGACATTTCAGCGCGCTGGAATGGCGCCAGAATAGCCTGAAACTCACCACTAAGCGACAGTTAATCAACCTATGATAACGTTATGTACAAAATATCATAATAATTCTAACTTACATTAGGTATATCATTCCTATATTCGGTAAGGTAAGGTGTTAGGTCTATCGCCTATACGGCTTAAGAGCCGAGAATATTTACTGGTTACAAAATACAGGCTCCGGGCTGTTACTGGGAAATTGAAGGAAAATGCAGTAACACGTAACCTAGCCTGGAACTCTCTCCCTATAGGTGGACTTTCGACCAGTAGGTCATCAATGCAGATAAATCTTCCTAGTGTAGTTCACAGATATAGATATCCTATATCAGTAGTTTAATCATAATTTTATTAATTAGTCGGCCTACTCCTTTTTCCAATACTGAACTTGTGAAAATTGCTAAGACGATCGCTAAGGTAGGTTTGTACTTGCGCTGTTGTCATTGTATGTATTTTTAACCGACTTCAAAAAAGGAGGAGGTTGTGGGGTGCGAGTGTATTTTGTTTTTTATTTTTTTGTGTCTTTGTTACGCGAATTGTGGACCGATTTTCAAAATTCTTTTTTTGTTCGTAAGTAGATACTCCTGAAGTGGTCCCATAGTCACCAAGTCATGATCTGATGATTGGATCCCGGAGAAAACGAGGGCAACCCTCGAATTTTATGCGCCCACACATCGTTTTTCGCAAATGTTATGAAGTAATCTACGTACTTGCGTATGTAATCATCATCTCATGTAGCTGAGCTCATGATGGAAAGTACAACTCCTTAACAGTAAGGAGTAGGCATCGACTGATTTAGTAAATATTTTTTTTGATGTTTGCAAGGGCGTTTACCATTTTGGTCTCTTGATCATCAGGTCAGGAGGTGATGAATTATCCATAGACGATAGAAATCTTCAAAAAACAGCACATGTCTCGCGATTGCTGCGATTGTTTGTGTATGCATAGTTTACGCCATACCATAACATAACATTACGCCAGTTCGCTTGTAAGGGCGCTTTTAAATTGTAACAATAATACAGTAAAGGTGTAAGTATCATTGTTACATCTACAAAATCTTCACGCCTTTGTTCTTCATCGCCATCGTTTTCATCACATGTAAAGCTAGACACCACCGTTTCGAAGCGCTCAGTGAATTCAGCGAGGCTTAAGTGTTCTAGTTCGTCTGGGCGTAATATACCGGTCAAAAATGTTGTTGTAAACTGATGTACCTATCATCACTGTCGTATCGTAGAAGTCGAAAACGTACTTCAGTTGGCTTACAACTGTTAATAAAGAATGTTTTACGGGAAGACATTTTGAGCGGTAAGTGACACAATCTATATGCGCACTAATTCTGGAGCACTTACAAGGCGTTGAGATAGAATGGCCATTGAGACTGCAAATAACTGTTTCCATAGAGGACCACCTTGCCTCTTAGCCTTCGTAATGTCTTCTCGTACAACTTCACCTGTATCATGGGGCTCGCTGCTAATCACTCTCCTTTGAAATGTTTCTAGTATGTTTGTATGTTTTTTCCAATAATAATTAAATGTTTTTTTTTCTATTAAAAATTGATAAAGAAACTTCAAAGCTATGAATTATGTACAAACTTAAACTAAAAACTAGAAAATAAAATTATTTAAAAAAAAACAAAAACAAACCGACTTCAAAAACCTAATAAACACTAAAAACTTAAAAATAATGCTAAAAACTTAATAATAATAATTAAATAAATAAGTAAATAAGCTGGCAACCCCATATGTCATCAGTCAACAGTTTTATGATCGTATTTCTTAAATTAATATTTTTTGGATTTAATACACATATTCTACAATAGTTCTTTTATAATAGTCCATATAACGTTTTGAAACAATTTAAAAACTGTAATTATTGAAGAGAAAAAACCAGAGAAGAGAAAAAAGTAAAAGAAAACTGATTATCCGTTCGACAACAACATGACGTCTGTCAACAAAAATTTGAACAACAAGAAAAATCAAAATACGAGAATTAAAATGAACAGCTGATGGGATGTTAACACGAGCAGCTTCGCGACGCGCACGCCCATCACCCCCGGACTCGTCGCTGAGCTCCGCCTCGCCGCCGCCGGACCCCGGATCACCTGTGTCACCGGCAGCGGCAGTCGCGTCGAGCTCCAGTGACGAGTATTTCTCCCCGCCGACGTCGCCAACACCTGTACGTCGGCCGGGGCGAGGCCGGCCACCGAAAAGCCTGGGACTTAGGGGCCAACTGGCCCCGAGCCGGGTCCCCGCTGCCGGTGGTTGTGTGCAGCGCATGAGATGGACTCAGTCTATAAACGAGAACGTCATGCGCGCATATTACGGGTCTACAGAGGGGGGAACTAACCTCACTGCGTACCGTGTTAAGATGCTGTCTCTTTTTCAGGCTCTTGAACCAACCGTCAACGTCTCGGCCCAACGACTGTCGGATCAGGTGCGGGTCATTCAACGCAATCACATGTTGGACGATGCCGCACTTGATAGGCTGCGCTCAGAGGTACTGAGCAACCTTATCGACTTGACTCCGGCGCAAACCGCGGTGCAAGCGTCAACTATGGACGCAATCCCACCGCGGTCTCATCTTGGTGCTGTAGAGGAAGATGATAGGGTTGCCACGGTAAGTAGCCAGTGCAACGAACGTTTGAGGAGCGCTCTGGAAGATGCGCTTCACGAATATCGATCTACTCCTGCCCAACTTAGGCCCCGATTACCACGGTTACCCATGCACAAGAAAAATAGGGCGCTGGTGTGTACCTTGGACTCGCAACTAAAGAATATCTTTGAGAGTAGCGAGGACCTTGTTGATACGCACTCGATCCTGTATTGTGGGGCTGTAGCGGCTTGTCGTTTAGCTAACGTCAAATTTCCAAACTGTGACGTAGCTACTCGACCAAAACCAGCCGTACCAGCCTGGCAACGTAGGATCGAGTGCCATATTGACGGGGCCAGGGTACTCATCGGCAAACTATACTGCTTCAGGGAGGGCAATACACGACCACGTGTGATGCGCTTTGTGAGGCGGGCATTCTTGGGGACTGGAATCAGCCCTCAAGAATACATGTCCCGAGTCACAGAGCGCATCGACTTCCTGAAGCAGAAAGTTTATGCATGGGCGAACCGTATTCGGCGGTATAAGAAGCGTGTTGATCGGTACTCGCAGAATCGCATGTTCCAGAGTGATGAGAGGTGGGTATACAGAGCTTGGGAGCGACCCGAACAAAATATGACGGACGTATGCCGCCCGGATGATGCTGCCACGAGTTCATTCTGGCGCAGCATCTGGTCGGTGCCCGTCTGTCATACGGAGGCTGACTGGATGCGAGATGTTGAGCGAGTGTGTGAATCTATCCCACAAATGGAAGAACTCTCAATAACACCGTTAGATGTTGCCAGAGCAGTTCGTCCGTTACCGAACTGGAAATCTCCGGGACCGGACGGACTGCACAACTTCTGGCTCAAATGGCTAAGTAGTTCACACACTCGCCTGGCATCTCAATTCCAGTCATGCTTAGAGTCTGGGTCGCTACCAGAGTTTCATACAACGGGTGTTACCCACCTGCTCCATAAGTCAGGTAGTCCTGCAGAACCCAAAAATTATAGACCGATCACGTGTTTGTCGACGGTCTATAAACTTCTTACATCCATTTTGAATGAGAAAATTAACAAACACATTGATAGTAATTCTATTATGTCGGCCTCTCAGAATGGATGTAGGAACGGGTCCCGTGGTACTAAGGAGCTACTCCTCATAGACATGGCCATTAGCCAACAGGTTCGTCGATCCCGCAAGGATCTGTCGACATGTTGGATAGATTACAAGAAGGCCTACGACTCTGTGCCACATACATGGCTCATGAGGGTGCTGGAGTTGTACAAGATTGATGCAACTCTACGCGCCTTTCTTGAGTCGTGTATGGGGCAATGGAAGATGGTCCTTCGATATCCAGGATGTCGACAGATTCAAGGGAACGATGAGCCTGTATTGATCAAACGGGGAATATTTCAGGGCGACAGTCTGAGTCCCCTTTGGTTCTGTCTAGCCCTGAATCCTCTAAGCACATTGCTGGAAGATTCAGGCCTAGGCTACCGGTTGAAGAGAGGTGGTCAGGTCATATCTCACCTTCTTTACATGGATGATCTGAAACTCTTTGCCCCTAACAAATTGCAACTGATGAGGCTACTGAAAGTAACTGAAACTTTTAGTAGCGCCATCAGGATGGAATTTGGTGTGGACAAATGTGCAGTCATGTATGTAAAGCGAGGAGAGATTATGGAATCCGAGGGAATCCAACTCTCGGATTCCATACACCTCAGATCTCTCTCCTCATCCGAAAATTATAAGTATTTGGGTATGTCGCAAGCGTTAGGCATTAATGTAGCTGACATGAAGCAGTCGTTGAGGGAGCGCTTCTTCGGTCGCCTGAAGAAGGTATTAAAGAGCCTTCTTTCAGGCGGAAACAAGGTGCGCGCCTTCAACGGTTGGGTCATGCCGGTTTTAATGTACTCTTTCGGCATACTCAAATGGACTCAGACCGAACTGGACGCACTAGATAGGAGAGTCCGTACATTGCTGACCGCAAACCGGATGCATCACCCACGATCATCGGTGATGAGACTGTACATCCCGCGGAAGTGCGGGGGTCGAGGCTTTTTAAACGCGATGACCCTCCACAACCGCGAGGTGTGCAGCCTCAGAGAATATTTTTTGAAAGTCGAGGGGGTATGCACCGAGATGTGGTCGCAGTGGACAAGGTACTCACCCCGCTGTCCATGGCTAAAGGGAACTGGCGCAAACCTGTCGTACTTACTACCGATGACCGCAAGGAAGTATGGCAAGGCAAGGTGCTTCACGGGCGCTTCTACCAGGCTCTTCATGGGCCCGATGTAGATTTTCTAGCGTCCGTGTCCTGGCTAAGATTCAGCGACCTCTTTGGGGAAACTGAAGGTTTTGTCTGTGCGATTATGGATGAAGTTATGCTGACGAACAACTACCGGAAACATATTATGAAGGACGGGACGGTGGACGTGTGTCGGGCATGCCACCGTCCGGGTGAGTCCATCAGACATATTATTTCTGGTTGTTCTCGTCTGGCTAACGGCGAGTACTTACACAGGCATAACCAAGTAGCCAGGATTATTCACCAGCAACTTGCCTTGAAATATGAACTTGTGGAATCTGAGGTACCGTACTACAAGTATGTGCCCGACCCAGTTCTCGAGAAAGACCATGTCACGCTGTACTGGGATCGGCCTATCATTACTGACAGGACTATTGTCGCCAATAAGCCTGACATAGTGGTGATAGACCGATCAGCGCGCCGCGTAATGATAGTCGATGTTACCATCCCTCATGACGAAAACCTCGTGAAAGCTGAGAAAGAGAAGCAAATAAAATATCTCGACTTGGCTCACGAGGTTGTCGATATGTGGAATGTGGACTCGGCTATCATTGTGCCGATTGTCATAACGGTCAATGGCCTTTTGGCCAAGAGCCTCGACGACCATCTGTCGAAGCTCTCACTTGGGGGTTGGATCAAGAGCCAGATTCAGAAGGCAGTACTCCTCGATACGGCCCGCATTGTGAGGAGGTTCCTGTCTCTGCAGCCCTACCCACCGGTAGCTTGGACCCTGCTCCCGACACCGGCGGAAACCTGTTTTTTATATTTTTAAATGTTTTTTTTACCTTTTTGTTTTTAAGAAATATTTAAAAATATATTAGATAAGATGTCAAATGAATAAAGGGAATTAAATAAAAAATAACTTAATAACTATAATCAAGAATTATTAACCTTAATAACCTTACCTAACTTTAATCTACACTATATTTTACAATTTAACCGTTTTCGGAGTCGGTGCCAAGCCCGCACTCACAAAATATTAACCTCAAAAAGGTACTATAGCAGCAAAAAAAATAACAGACTCAACAAAACAAACTGAAAAAAAAATACAACACAAAACAGAATATCAACAGAAGAAGACGGAGTTGTTTTTGTTCGGATAGTGGTGCGCTCTTGCGGACGAAATGTGAAACTCGAAAGTAATACAATTAGATCTTCATAGGTTTCTCGGTAACGAAAATATATCGAGATTCAGAATACGGTACAACGCCATCTATTGAGCGCTGACTAAAACTTTTAACCGCTTTGTAAAAATAATTAGTACCTAATATTATGATATTAATTCACTCTCGTTAACTATTGTAAAAAAAAATAAGTAAAAATATTTTATGGCCATAATAGATACACTTGGCTTGGCACCGACTCCAAAAACGGTTAAATTGTAAAATATAGTGTAGATTAAAGTTAGGTAAGGTTATTAAGGTTAATAATTCTTGATTATAGTTATTCAATTTAATATTATTTTTAAGTTTTTAGTGTTTATTAGGTTTTTGAAATCGGTTTTTTTTAAAATAATATTTGTAATTAAAATTTTGTTCTTAGTGTGTTTTCAGATCAACTTTATTACTTTTTTTTACGTTTTCAGTAATGTTATACATAATATTAAATTCCGGTGTGCATGTGTTCGAAATTCTTCTCCTATTGAACTGCTTGTTCGATTTTTATGTAATTTTTTTGGGTAATTACTTATAAGGTCAACTGCATGCGAATGTGCATGCGTGTGATTGGTTCCAGCTTAAAAGATAGTATAGTTTTGGACCCGATAGGTGGCATAGGGCGAAGCAGGGACTGCTCACTAGTCTACTAAAAAAATGTTTTCGTCATAATGTAGAAGAAGTGGCAGTAAAGTTATTCCTAGAGGAATTACTGGGTAAAGGTTAACACTTTATGGGGCAGCCCATTTAAAAATGTGGACATGAATTGTGAAGTGCCTTAATGCCAGCAGCGCTCAACAGGGATGGCAGGGCAGGGAATTTTGCCACCGGCCAGCGCACACTGATAAAGTCAGCGGCCTATTAGATACCGTGGCATGCCGGCAGCTACTGAGACATTCCGCGGCATGCCGAGGGCCAGCGCACACTGGAGACAGCAGGGTAGGGCGGTGCGGACGCGAATGTGGACTTCGAACCACCACGCGACCGCATGTTAGCGGAATCCAGCGCATTCGGTCGCATGGCTTCGCATTCCTTTGCAACGCGCGGTTACCTCCCATCGCATCCCGTCGCCAGCAATCGCATAAAGCCGCGGAATCCTCTAGCGCGCTCTTTAATGCCGCGAAGGGAAACGTTGTACGTTGCCCCGTTGAAGCCTTTGCGTTGATCTTTGAATATGGGAATCTGTATCTTGTTCCCACCAGCTAAGTATATGAATTTACGTTGGGTAAAGTTAAAATAGTCTAGCCTGCCGTCCCCTGTGCGCGCTTTATAGTGTTCAAAGTACACCCGTTATGAGAAAAAAATATAGATAAGAATAAATTTACTAAGCCATTGTTACAATCATTTTCTTAATCTAACTTAGCGCTATTAGTAATCGTAACAAGTTATATTTTAATATAGTAAAGAAAAAACAGAGGTGCCCAAACTAGGCTGCGCCTGTATTTTGGGGGCCGGAGTTGCGATATCTTGAAGTTAAAACACAATTTGTTGATGTGGTATATTTATAATTCTTCAAAGTTATTCTGCTCACCTTAGTCTTTAAAATGGGCAGGACACGAACCAAAACAAAAAAAAACAATCAATGGTTTTACCAGCGTTTTATGACGTGTTGCGTGCCACCCGGAGCTCGCGTGTGAACGGTCTCCGCAAGGATAGGATAAATTAGACCTGCAAAATTCACAAAACTTCAAGAAGCTTGTAAGTTAGACCACATTTCATGTAAAAAGCCCAATGGTCCACCCCTCCTTTGTGATGCAGATCTGTAATAAAGTCTGGGTCCCAATTAAAGACTAATCGGTAATATAAGTTGGGGCTGTAGGCAGTAAACAAAGTGGTATTAGGCCATTATCCTGAGTGGCCAATGCAAGACGTAACACTATAAAGCACATGGATGTACAGTTTAACGGGTTGACATGGATCCGAAAATCGGTTCGGGTCTGTACCCGTAAACATAACGGATTACGGATTATAAATCTTTAAGTAGGTATTGTTTGTACTAACTTTTGTACCAAGGGTGGACAGTACTACCGAGTGGAGAGTTTAATTGCTTTGTTATAATTCTTAGGGCGAGTTTCAAGTTAAAGTTAAATCGCATTATGAATTGTCGTCGTCAATATTCTATAGCAATGTTGATACTGACAGCTTTGTAACGCTGTTCAGAGGAGCTGATTGCATCCGTTGGTTATTTTCGCGAAAACATTAGGTTTACAAAATATTAAACAGGTAAGTAGAACATTTTTGTTTCCAGAAAAAGGTAAAAATTGATTTAAAGCCTGAAACAGAATGTGTAGACCACAGTAGTAACAAAACCAGGAACCTGGCAGTTTATTGAAGTTCCGTACTACATTTTTTGCATTGCTAGTTAAGGTAAACTTTTACCTTAATATACCATTGACGCGCAGTCGACTGTACCTGTGTCCACGAGTTTGTCGCTAATTTCGAATTCAGCAAAGTCTTTTCAAAGTAGTGTTTAATGAATAAATAAATAATCATAACTTACTTAAGTTTTAATTTTTAGACTACTTGCATGTCAAGTGATGCAAAACCTACTATGAGATTCAGCCGAAGTTTGCCAAACTTAACTGATTGAAGCTTTTAAATCGTATTCTAAGTAGAGCTGCTATAACTGTAAATTGAAGAAGATTACGTCAACATTAGATTGTGCCGAGAACTAATGAGATAATAAAAAATATACCACAACCACGTATATTTTGGTCAGCTTTTCTTATGAGAGAGGCTTTTGATTGAATGAGGAAAAGATATAACAACAAATAGCTACTCCGAAAATTATTTCCTGTTATATAACCTACATTCACTGATAGGAACCTGAGAGATATTGCTCTTCCTAATTTCCACAGCCATGAAGAAGACATTACGTTATACAATAATTGTTTTGTTCAACGTCCGTTACTTTATGCTATTAAAGTGTCATAAATAACTCAGTCGGTTAATAACTCGGTCTGTATGGTGTCGGAGGTCTGTCGGACGTAAAGGATAGCACTATCCCATATCTTCCCGTGGGTGCCGTAAGAAGCGACTCAGGGATTTGCCAGAGAATGGGCAGTAGCTTTCTCTGTGCTTTTTGTAACAACTGTACTGCGATCGCCAACCGGCCTGCCAAGCGTGGCGATTATGGCAAAACCCCCTAAAATGTCAATGTAGCGACACTTGGGGGAGGCCTATGTCCAGCAGTGGACGTCTTTTGGGCTGAAATGATGATGCTGATGATGGAATAACTCAGCCAGTTCCGTTTTGACGATCATGCTGCTTACTTTGGTGTCCAGTTTTAAATATTATTGCACGGCAATGACTTTATAGCTTAGCTTCTTCTATCGTCCTACCAAGTTTATGTTGACGATGTGCAAATTTTTAAATTAAGAATTATCTGGGGCGGTAAATATGGTGAATAAGGATTTAGCACGTATTTCCGAACTGAGTATAGCTCCATGGGTTGAAGGTTAACCCTGCGAAGGCTCAAGTCATTGTAGCCGGCAGCTCTAGTTGACTACCCCCCTTTTTATTCAAAGTTCGTCTAATCCAAGGGTTGTCTGGAAGATATCGCTATGAGCGATAAGACGGCCTTTGTACCCATAGGATTTGCAATTTTGGAAAATGGCTGTGTATCAATTTTGGTGTACCTACAAAAAGTACTTTATATAATATTTTTCTATCTTAGCAAAAGTACCTACTTTGACGGTCGCGTTAAAACGAAGGTTAAATAGTTCCGTAAATTAAAAGTATCTGTGATAAAAATAAAGATTATTATAATTAAGCATCTCCCTACTATACAGGGTGTAACGGAAAGGGTATATACATACTTAAGGATGTGCTACAGACCATCAAACTAAACATGTTTCTCCATCGGACCAACATCGTAATAGCGACAAAATTATCTGCTGCCCCATACAAAATTTCAATATCTACATATTCGACTGAACGTATTTTAATTTGTCGCTATTGCGATGTTTGTCCGATGGAGAAACATGTTCAGTTTGATGGTCTGTAGCACACCCTTAAGTATGTATATACCCTTTCCTTTACACCCTGTATAACCGCTAGAAAAATAAAACATTTTTGCCTTAAGTGAGGTACATTCATGTAATTGCAAGCAATTTTGGGGACTTAAAAGCCAAAGTAGATTTTTGTTTTTTGCTTAAATGTAGTGTCCGGCGTAGAATAATGCCTTGGAGGGGAGACTCGGTATAAGGCGACTGGGGCGGCGCGGCGAGGGACGAGGGATGCCGACAGCCACCCTGTCCGCGGCCCGATGCCGCTGCTCATAGCGCTCAGTCACGAACGCGCCGCCCGCGACACCGCCGCGCTGTCTGACGCTCCTCGCCACAGCGTACCGCGCAAGCAATGTGTTCGGACAAAGTTTATTTGTCACACCAAATAAATTAACTGTGCAAAATGCAGAAGCAAAACTGGCCCAGCGGGAAACCAGAATGGCTTTTTATACGGTAAGCACACTTTTGAATAGTTTGTTTATTTTTTCAAAATTTCCATAATTCGGTATTAGTTCCGGTTCCGCACATAGGGAATTTGCTATTTGCGAATTCTTATTGATGTAGCCCCGGCGATAGTCTTTCGGCCCGAGCCTGTGCGTGTTGTGTCCCAAAAACTATTTTTTTTATTTCATATTATTTTTCCGCGAATTATTTTTATTTTATTTTTTGTTAGCAATATTATAACATTCGGGAAAGTACGTTAAAGAGGACAAAAGTGATTTAGGAAACAGAATATAATAAATGGAGGGGCTAGTAATAGACAAAACAAAACTTTTAACGGCTAATGCTTTATTCAACTTATTTTTATTTGGGGATCTCGGATAATGTACAACGTTGGTGTGTAAGGGGTTGAAGATGCGATACATTGTCGTACTTCTGTTTTTCGGTTTTCCGCAGTTTTGTTTTATGTTATTTTCGATTACTAAATCTTCGTCAATCGTTTCCAGCTGAGAGGCGCTAATTTAAAACAAAGAACAACAAATTGTAATTGGAAAATAAATCAGTTTCCTGGTCGCGGAGCACTCCAAACATAAAGGATCCTTCGGATCTAATAAATAAATAATTTATTATGAATATTGTATTAGCATTATTTATTTTATATTTTTGTGTATTTGTTACAAGTTTTCCGTCGGATTTACGGCTTTTGTGATTTCCGGATTTACGGTTTTTATGAATGTTTGCCACAAATAATAATTACTTTGGAACTGCAAACAATGAAAGGCCCAAAAGTAATCAAAGGGAAATTAATTACAAGACGTATGTAGTTTAAATTCTAAATTGCTAACTTATTTGACGTAAATGATTGGTTCTCCCGAGAAGAAAGGGTGTAAATTAACACATACGAGTAGGTAGGTACTACCTATTCTGTACTAAAATAGAGAATCACTTTGATTCCTTACCACTAAATAATTTCACTTAGCTCAATACAATTTAGGTATCCATGTGAAAGTTGGGGGAGTCATAAAAAACTTGGAAGGATTTATTCAGGAGAAACTCGTGGCACCGACGGTAGGCTACGTATCTCGGATGAACTATTAGGTGGCTTTGCTGGAGACGCTGGCCGACCGCCATAACCTATTTATCAAGAAGCTGCAATCATAACAGAAACTCTTGAAGATATGCAATTTAAAAGCGAGTAGTCCCAGTAATAAACCGGGCTAGATGCGATTTCAACACGGAATTACATTATTTACGAGCGATTTCCTTTACGCTCTTGACTGGAGAAGAAGAATTGTTAGAAAACTGTTCTCATAGAAATAAAGATCCTTGGAAACAGCAAAAATAGAACCAACTATTACACATATCTCTTATGATTCGTTAATCAAGTATGTAATCGGACTTTTATTGAAAGAATAAGGCGGTCGCTTCATATTTTCAGATAGGAAAATGATTGATTAGTTTCTACAACCTTTTTGTGAAGCCCTATTCGTCTCGTTCTGTTCCCCATTGTGGAAATAATGTCTATTATTCAAAATCTTCCTTCAAGGAGCGTAACCAGGTGTTTCATTTTTTATGTAAACGGTGTTATATTAATGGTGATCGGATATGTTCTTAAAAACTCGCATTTTAACAAAATATGAACCTCAGATTTTAGTTTTTTATTTCGAAAGAATCATTAAAAAAAAGCTATCTATAAAAAAGATTTAATTTTATTCGTATCATCTATTATTATATAAAAGGGAACGATTAGCTTTATAAGTACACTTGCAAAAAATGCAATTCTCCCTACCTGAGTGTATCTTGAGTTCTGCGTTAATCTCAATTTTTGTTAAATTTTCTCCGCTTCGTCGAATCTTGAACATTTTCAATAGACAAGCAACGTCTGATTGTTTCCAGTCAGCGCTTTTTTGGGACTCAGCGAGGTTTTGCACCGGGGAATACTTGACGGCAGCTGGTGCTTTTGCTAGCTTTCTCCTTAATTCTAGCTTATGACAATGAATTGTATATTCAATCGGCTCGTAGCTTGTTTATAATATATTGAACATGATCAATTGAACGTGAGGACGTAATGAGACTAAAGAGGGATCGTTTAAAACAACTTACGAGGAAGTAAGTACAGTGAACTTTTAAATCGACTTGGTACTTATGGAGTTGTTTTGGGAGTTTCTCGAAAGTCTAAATACATGAAGATCAAAAGCCAGACACGAGTTCGTCCGAAGTGTTTGATAAGATGGTTTCGATTTCTAGGAAGTATATATATACTTACTTCCTTGAGGGAACTTCGTTTAGAACGAAGCTGATGATAAAAGGCAGAATTATTTGTACACACATTATGACTGTTATGGAATAAAAAATGTTATGTATAAATGGGTTGAATACAATTTTGCGATGAATTTTAAGTAAAACAATATCTTAACTTGCAATAAGGAACATTTCTGAATGGTTACCTGTTAGGTTTGTGTAGTTTATTTCATAACCATTGCTTTTAAAACGGTGAAGGATAACATCGCGAGGACACCAGCAAGCTTCAGCACAAAAAACAATTAAGACTTCTGAGTTCTACCCTGTGACGTGCCTAGGGGTCAGCAAGCCCAATAGGCAAGCACGCAGTTCAGAACCCCGTACAACATGCAAATCCGAGTTACTACTCTTCCTCAACAACCTACTGGTTACGTGGGAACCCAAGCTTGTAGGCTTGTATGGAAGTACCGCCACTACTTCTACCAACCTTCACTGTGCCTGCGTGATGGATTACAGCCTACTCCTTCTAATAGGAGGCTTTTCCCAGCAGTGAGATCGTCACGTTATGCTAAATATTCAATCTTATAAAAAAAAAATACAAAAGCGATTGACCAAGTGAGATAGGAAAAAAAAGATCCGATTATCCAAAGTTGAGCGTTGTTTCAGTACATAATGGGTAGATGTCTACTTAGCTCCTTCGTGTCTGGAAGTTTTTAATATCTCATTAACGTTTGGGCTAATTGGCTGTAATAGTTTCTAATTGTTTTAATTACCGTCGCGCTACTTTAGGGCAACGGTATTTAATTGGGGTTTTAGAAAATAAAGGCTCTCGCAGGCAGGCACGACGCGACGCGATGCGGCACGCCGCGACAAAACCTACGTTGATTACAATTTCAATGAAAACGCGTGCGACTAATCACAGACGCGACGCGACGCGTTTCTGGGTTTTATCGAGAGCGCGACGCGCGTGAAGCGCGCGTCACGAGACACGCTCCGCGACAAGAAACACATTTTGGATGCAGCCGAGCCTGCCGCGCTATGTCGCGCGGCAACGCGCCATCACCGCGGCATCAA
The DNA here is from genome assembly GCA_949152445.1 of Cerastis rubricosa. Classification (NCBI taxonomy): domain Eukaryota; kingdom Metazoa; phylum Arthropoda; class Insecta; order Lepidoptera; family Noctuidae; genus Cerastis; species Cerastis rubricosa. The sequence continues at coordinate 14,567,052 of OX424523.1, read as the reverse complement.
CTCGTTGATCGATTACTCGATCCTACCTAATGTATCGAATAGCCATCGAAAATTACGTAACTTGACTTTTTTATTTGTAAAGATATTTGATTTATTCTGAATGTTAGAGTAAGGCATAAAAATGAATATCCAAAAATATTTAAGTGCATAGTACAACCCGATTTTAATATATCGCCTGCAATACATTAGCTTGGCCTTTATAGGCCTAAGTAGGTATTTATATTAAATATATTCAATCTCACGTTAGGCAGATGGATCAAGGGCTTGATTCAGAAAGCGGTGCTTCTTGACACTATCTTAATACGATACGTTAGGATCGAGTAATCAATTCGAAGCCGCGCCGAGTCGAGGATGCAATTCTCCCCGCGTAATGCGCGTTAATGCCCGCGTCGCGCTGTCGCGTCGCGTCGCGTCCGGCTGTCTGAACGAGCCTTAATTACCTCCAAAGCAATAAAAAATAAGTTACTTTCGACAAAATTACTTTAAAAAAAAAAGAAAAAAAAAGCAAGAAAGTTAATAGTTAATTTAAAAATATTAACATCCTGGTGTAGTCGTCGAAGAGACATGCAGAGGTGGAAACCTATAGCAAATTTGCGCCAGTGATGTATCGGAGTTCGCAGAGCACCTCTTAGCCTTTTCAAGGATTATCTTAGAAACAGGAAGCAGAGGGTTAAAGTGGGTCAGTACACTAGTGAGGACGCTAACACGTCATATGGCGTTCCTCAAGGAAGCGTATTGGGACCTACATTGTTCCTTATCTACGTCAATGAACTCTGTAACATAAAGGTTACAAATGCATAAGTCTTCTCTTACGCGGATGACACTCAGCAGTGTCAGCCGCTCGCATCTTCACTGGTGATACTTTGCAGAATGTCAAACTTAGTACTGAGACAGGCTTGGCTGAAATCGCCAAGTGGTAAACAATTAATTTGCTTACATTAAACATCGCAAAAACAAATTACATCTGCAGTTGTGGCTGCTCAACAATAAACAAAGTTCCTCTTTTGAAGTACCTAGGTGTTATCGTGGACCAAAGACTATCATGGTACCCGCACATTGAGCAGGTTGCTAATAGAATCAGGAAACTAAGCTGGATGTTCAGGACTCTTAGATACGTCGTTCCCAAGACTCCTAGTAATCATTCAGGCCATCAAAAAGATTTCCTTAAGATAATTTATGTTGCGCTAGTCCAGTCAGTACTATCCTACTGTATACCTGTCTGGGGTGGTGCATCCAAAACAAAATGTCTAGCGGTGGAAAGGGCTCAACGCGCTCTTATCAAGTGCATGTACTTAAAAAAAAGAGATAACCTACTGAGGACCTATATCGACTTAGCAACTTGCTCTCAGTTAGGAAATTTAATTATATTTTAAAAAAACATAACTCTCTTTCCTATTATGCTGGCATATTGACAAAAAGAAGGAAAGACTTGATATTAAATATCCCTAGGACAAGGACTTTGCTTGCCAGTATGCAATTTAGTATAGGATCTGCTGCGCTATACAATAAAATCAATTAATACATCTACATTTATCCCAGAAACTACCATGATACTAAAAAAATGATAATGGAATGGATACAAACCCTTACCTACAATGATATCGAAACACTTCTGAAACCTTGACACATACACACCCTCACCCTCATGTACTCTCAGTCACACCTACAGGCCACACTCTCACTCCAATTTACTTACACACATACTTACACCCAGTGATACACACATTTGATTTTAATTTAAGTTAATGTATATTAAGTAGTTTAACAAAATTTTTTTTAACGTTTTTTATTTGTGTAACACGTCTTGTAATGAAAGAGCGGACTCTCCTTAAACAGGCACTGTCTGCCTAAAAGGAGAATCCAATCAAAAATTTGTTTGTGCCAAAACTTGTTTTTACCAATAAACTATTTTATTATTATTTATTATTACTACATTTAGTAAGGAGAGAGCCAATCGGGCACAAATTCAGACTTACAGAAAACTTAGGTCGGTCAGGGAATCGAATTCAAGACGCTCAGTAATTGTACTGGCGGCCACAAGACCAACGTGACACTTGCGACGGTAGGTAAAAGTAATTGTTCACAGAACAATTTATTACCTACCTGTGTGCTTTATATTACTGTTTTCTAAAAAACAAGTTTGAGTTGTTGCACTAATCTTCCGTTCGTGCAAATTGTACTGATTGCAAGGATCAAAATTACATTAAATCCTTTTTCCATTATTCCATTGCACTGACTATAGAAAAATAATGAATGAGGAAATGTTGAGTGCCGTATCTAAACAAAATTAAAATCCTTATAACCATAACTTCGACAGCGGATAACTTAGGAACGAAGAAGCTCTGGAACAATTTAAGTTATGAACTACTTAAACTAGCGTTTCAATAATTCAAAGAAATAGGGATCCAGAAATCTCTCGAATATTTCAATGACTCCCCAAAAAATAAAATGGCAACAAAAATCAGGGATGAAGGGATTAAAATTTTCGGAATAATTGACGACTCTTTAATGCCAAAATACCTAATACCTATTGGAATTAAATATTGCGGTTCTTTCACCTTGTAGCGATTAATTCAAGAGCTTTAGTAGTCGGTACCCTCTTTTGCTTAGCTTATCCGTCAAGGTAGTACAGGAGCTTATGGTAATATCCTTCACGACCGTGGATTGTCTATTAGGAGTTTATAGCGATGATCCTTCATCCGACCGCTCTGCCCCATTTATTGTCAGGCTGAAATGACCTCTAAAGGCTTTGCAGGTTCACTCAAAGGTAAGCCAAGAGCTTTGAGTGTACACAACTGTGAGTAGACCTGTCTTGGCAGATGGCATGCATGAGTCAGTCATCCAGTGACTTAGTGTTGTCTGATCTTAGAGAGTACCATTAATATTAGTGAGGATATTAGGATGGGCAACATGAAGTACTAAATCTGACAGTCTATGATTACATTTTTGACTATTTAAAATCTCACAAACTTTATATTTGACACTCATGCGCGAAAATAATAAAACAAAAAAAAAAAATTTTTTGCGGCATATCTATACGCCGTGGTGAATGAAGACTCTATTTTATGTTAGGTACTTTCCTTATTATTACTACCTTGCTTCTTACGACACCCATGAGACAAGACGTCGGTATCGAAAATAGAATTTCCGATTTCAAATATTGTAACAGCTAATGTTCATTTTCACGACTGTTTCGGGATTTACAAGCAACAAATATTTGTAAAGAACCTAATAAATATTCATTCTGTTGTATAATAGAGTACAGAAAAGCTGATAAATATTCGAATAATTATGAGATCGTCAACTTTTAATATCCTGTTTAAAAAGGAACTGGACGTGTTTCAATATGTAGCAATAGTCGGGGTGATGGTTGACATCGGTGAGTGAGCTTTAGGTGCAGGTGTGATACTTTGTAGCAGTACATTCCCACGGTGTCTGCCACTGCCCTCGTCTGCCCGGCGGACAGTCTGGGCACGTAAGCGTATTACTACTTTGTTGAATATGTTGCCGGTGTTGCCAACCCGCGCTCGCGATCCCCCAAACAATGTTACCACACAACAGAAATAACAAAGGGGACACGTCTTACGGCGCGCCATCTCAAGCTTCTGGATCTTTATCGCAACAAAGTTTGTTTTACCAACATTTTACACAATTTTGAAACAATTTATTATAAGGACAAAAGAATTTTACAACTCGTTATAATGTTAGCGATTTCATTACTGGGGTGCGCAGTGCTAATTGTAATAAAATATTATGTTAGCAAAATATTGTGCCCACCACCTGGTTGATTAAGAAGGTTTAACAAAAACTGCTATCTTTTTTAAAAGTAATTACACTTTGTAAGTTAAAAAAGCAAACCGACATTACCAACCTAAATGACTACGTTGTTCAAACACCTCAAAAAATTAAATTTTAAACATTCCTTTTGCATCCTGCATAAAATTGGCTAACTGGGAAGTTTTAAAACTTGGGCTCGGAAAAGAAATATTTTGGTTTTATAAAAGAAAAGTAGTACTGGGATGGAAGTTTTAATAACTTAAGTGTAGCGATGATAAAAGCTAAGATATATAAAACTACATGCGAGAGGCGCTAGCCGTCTGGTGCCAATCGATTATGTATATGATGAAGTCTCTAAATATTCAAGTGTTGATTGCGATATTCTAAGATAAAATATTGGCAAAAGTAACGTGATAGCCGATAGGTCCAATTCAGATAGACTGGAACTGGAATCACGACAGCGACGTATGACTCGACGTATTTCAGTATTGCCAGTCACAACCGCTGAATGCTGAATGGAATCAACCTGATCATTTTGATGCTTTAAAAAGCGTGAGGAGGGGGTTGTGTCGGCCGCGCCATTGCTTTATTGGATTAATGAAAACTAAACCTACATGGAAATTGAAACAAATATTTTCGCTACCTCAAAATTTCAGTCCTGACGGAGTATCTCGGTGTCACTTCAAAATTTAACATCAAAACTTTAACCAACACTAACTACCCCAAATAAAATCGATGTTTGAAAAGAAAACTATAAAACTGTAACCTAGACTACAAAGTTTGTTCCGGGCTCGGCTGTCACAAATTGCACAACCATTATGCTCCCACTTATCGTTGGCCTGTGCTACCTCCGTCCTTTCTGAATTGTCTTTATCGTTCCGACACTCTACAGTTTACCAGCCGGGACGTAACTGCCAATCGACCTTCATACATAAATTTTAGCGTTTCTCCTAACACTCAGTTTCAATCTGCATACTAGGATTTGACGTCGGCGTTACGTTATTGATGACTAGGCTGGATGGCCGGCTGCGATAGAACACTATGCATTTTTTAATAGCAATTTGTAATCCATTTAGCTGTATCTGCAATCCGGCTGGCAGCGTCCAAAGTGAGCCGTTGCACGATCACTAATTCAGGGGTGAGACTGCCTGAATTAGGTTTTATCATTAGTCTAATAAACCAAAGTCATGTTGAATACCAATGTAACACCCACTCCTATCAAGATTGGAGACTCTACTATCGAAGTAGTAGATGATTATGTCTACCTGGGACAAACGGTCCAGTTGGGTAGGTCTAACTTCGAGAAAGAGGTCAATCGTCGAATCCGACTCGGCTGGGCAGCGTTCGGGAAGTTGCGTGGTATATCTCCTCGTCCAACTTACCGCAGTGTCTCAAGATGAAAGTCTATGACCAGTGTGTGTTGCCAGTGATTACATACGGGACCGAAACGTGGTCGCTCACAATGCGCCTCATCAGAAGGCTTAAAGTCATCCTAAGGGCAATGGGGAGGGCTATGCTCGGAGTTTCCTTGCGTGATCGAATCAGAAATGAGGACTGAGGACAACCACAAGAGAACCAAGGTAACCGACGTAGCCCGAAGAATTGCCAAACTTAAGTGGCAGTTGGCATGGCACAGTGCTCGCAGAACGGATGGGTGATGGAGCCAAAAAGTTCTGGATTGGCGCGAAACGGAAGACGATGCGTTGGAAGGCCTCCCACTAGGTGGACCGATGACCTGGTGAAGGTTGCGGGGTTCCGCTGGATGCGAGGCGCACGGGACTGGTCAATGTGGCGTCACTTCGGGGAGGCCTATGTCCAGCAGTGGACGTCTTCCGGCTGAAATGATGATGATGATTGGTCTAATCCCTATTGGTTTCGACTTCCATAATCTGCCGGGAGCGTGCCCTCAGCTATTCCGGTCAGTGTAGTGTAGTAGTGTGGTCCATACGCAAACTACGCGCTTTAGGCGTGGAGTTACGGAAACCAGCCCACTATACAATACAATACAATTAGCGTATGGTACGTAATTGGGAAAAGGCAATCGAACATGCTCAGCTCAAGCTCAGCTCTGTATGGTGTCGGACGTAAAGAATAGCACCATCCCATATCTTCCCTTGGGTGCCATGTCTTAAGAGGCGATTAAGGGATTTGCCAGAGAATGGGCAGCAGCGTTCTCTGTGCTTTTGTAACAACCGTACTGCGATCGCCAACCCGCCTGCGAAGCGTGGCGATTATGGCAAAACCCCCCAAAATGTCAATGTGGCGACACTTTGGAGATACCTGTGTCCAGCAGTGGACGTATTTTGGGCTGAAATGATGATGATGATGAATCGAACATGTTAGCCAATCACTGTTTTAAGGTTTATAACTAAACTTACAAAGTCACTGGCAATGCAACATTATGTTAGTCAATATCTACGAGTAGGTAAATTATAAGTAGGTTAATTATACACAGAACAGGTATTTTTTTTATTAAAAAGGAGGAGAAGCTGAAATCCTTGTACAGATTATTGCATCCGCGTTAACTTCGCGCTTGTCGGAAAGCAGTGAGTTCAAACACCTTAACTATCGCAACCCTTATATCAGAAAGGTGTCTTGTTACGCGACTCAAACAATTTACAAGTTTATAAGATTGTAAAACTCATTATAGTAGCAACATTTTCTGAGATTGGATCGCAATATTATGATCGAGCGGTTGAAAGAAAAATTATGCAAGCGCATAAAGTTATTGGATAGACTGTACCTAAAGGCAGTTATATGGTTATCACGTATAAAATTACAAAAGTTCCAAACCTGTCAGAGATTCAACAAAAATATAAATATCAACCTTGAATTTAGGACGCGCGAATCTGTCGAAAAATATTGATTAGTTTCTTTCGTGTCGAATCACAGAGGGGTATTAAAGGACCCCTACTATCAGTCACCCCTACAATCTCACCCCATGGTGGGGGACCATGGCGTACGCACATGAAGGGGTGATCAATGAACGTTTTATACGCACTACGCTACGATTCATAAAACTATCTGCGTTCAATTTTGGTGAAATAAAAGACATTGTCTTCTTGATGTTTCCTTTGTGATATTAGATTGGGTTATTGTATCAAACATGGAAGGTATATTTTGTTTTGGAGGATTACTTTTCTTTGTGGTTCAACTCTTTATAGCTTCGTAGATTGTGTCCTTGTCATGATAGCAACTTCTTTGAAATTAAATATGACATTGAAGATCATTCAAAGCACTTCCTTCACCTGTAACTTTTTCAGAGTTCAAACCTTCCACAGAAATCCATCATGATGACTGGATCAGTTTATACTCAGACGAATTGATTCTCCACCTTATTGAAGTCGGTTTAGAATAGCTAAATTGAAAAACTTTTCGTTTTAAAGATTGCTTAAATAAGTTGTAAGTAAGTCGGGCTGAATCGGTATTAAAGATTCTCCGTACTGATACGAGCTCAAACGCTAATCAAATTATTCAAATGTTCTTAAAAAAGTTTACGAGCTCTCAAATCTATGGAACTGTTTAAAAACACCGAGAGCCCAAGCTGAGGGTGGAATTAAACAAAGGCAGCGGAAAAATACAGGTCGATGTTAGGAGTTTAAATTTTTCTTGATGTCGGAGGAAGTGGTCCCTAAGCTAAAGATCTGGATATAATGGTGCCCTCGGCCGCTACTCGTATCAAGTCACTGAAAAGAAACTTGTGTAAATCGCATAGTGTAGCTACCTTAATGGAGGGACGCCAAACTTTGTTCCGAGACGCCGCTTACGCCTTGGAGTGTCGTGAATAACGCAAGATACATTCGGCAGAAACGGCTAGTTCTGTCAGATTTTTAGGGTATAAAGCTATTTACATTTACCAGCCAGTTTAACTCCCTAAGGTTTAGTAGTATCTACATATTTGCTATTCTCGGGAGAGAGAGCCCCTAACGTCGGGTACTGATGAAATATGCATTCGACTAATCGAATGTGATATTACGAACTTGATATACTTATATTATATGTTTGTTTATTATCTTGATGTTTGAAATGTTGGAGGACGTTTTGGGAAGGGCTCTGTACATGCTTAGTTTATCTGTAGGTATACCATGGATTGTAATTAAAGGCTTTTATTACGGGTAGGGGTAAAATTAATGAATAAGTACCCACTTATCGTAAGACACTGAATAACGTTTAAGTCCATTAGAATACAAGCAAACATTTCTTAAAAATGAGTTTTAGTGCAATTGTCATTCCCAATACACTATCTAAAAAACTATAACCTAAAGCCATGTTTAGAACTAAATATATTAGTCTAAAGAACGCTAGGTTAATGTTGGAATATAAAAAATCATATCAGCACCAAAGAGTTTCAAATTAAGTCAGCATTAAGTTGGAGCAAATCTTTCTCTAACTTTGTAGACTGTGCATTAAGTTAGATATTTCGTTGAAATATGACAGAATCACTTAGCAGTCTCACTCACTTGTAATAAAAGATAACGCGAGATAATCTTATGTTGTGTCTACCAAAACCAATTTAAAGGTCTGTTATTCTTGAAAATAAATAATTCTGCAAGTTCTTATTAAATATTAAAAAGATCAATGTACCTGACCTATAAGGTTATATTTAGCTTCAAATCCTACTGATATTATAAATGTAATAGTTTGTATGTTTGGTGATTATTACTCAATCACACAAAAACGGCTGAACGTAATTGGATGGAATTTAACAGTCAGGTACTTGGAATAACACGTAATCTATTTTTTTATGACGTTAAATGTTATGTCCAATCGGAAAAAGGCGCAGGCAGTAGTGAGGTTTTATAAAGGACACACAAATATGTAAAAATACTTCGGGTCAAAAAAATCGTGTTGCACTCCGGGAGTGCCGGCAGAAGTGAAAACTTGAATATTAACGTTGTGCATTTTTGATATTTTGGAATGGTTAGGGAATAATTTTGCACGAATTGGTTTAATTATCAGTATAAAAGTACTATCATTTATGTGGTAAAATACAATATTCATTTATTGCGCTATCGTAGACAAACATGACAATTTATATTACATTGAAAATTTAACATTTCAGAACTATTACAATCCGTCTTACGAATTTTACCTCTTTGGAGAAACCGAACGTTTTGTTTTTGCATAAGATAATTATTTAGTTTTGGAAACCCAAACTCAATGACAGAATGATGTCATAAAGTTCAAATTCCTTCGTAACCTAATGTCAATCCGTCTTACGAATTTTCCAGTTTTGGAAACCCTAACTCAATGCCAGATGTCATAAATTTCAAATTCCTTCGCAATCTACTGTGTCCTGACGCGAAACCTGACGCGAGTTGAACATTTTTTACCTATCACAAAAGTGCACAACGCCGCTAAAGAAGTTTTCACTTCATAAATGCCTTTTCTGGCACACTGTCGGCCAGTAAAGCACTTCACTGACAGAAGCACTCACCTTCTGTCTCATCCTAAAATGTTTGTCCGCTGTCTACTTTGTTGAAAACGTTTCAAATAAAGGATACAATTATGCTGAAGAACGCTTGACCGCTCGCCATTATCGACCTCCTCGGTGCACTGAGTGCTTCTCGAAGTGCATCAGGATTCCAGCACTTTGCGCCCTTAGTGCTGCAAGTTGGATCGCTTCTGTACATACTTTTCTGATGCCTAAAAGGTTTTAAAGGTATTCTCACACTTCTGACGTCCAGTTTAAAAATTATCGAGTCATCAGTGTTATTGAACGGCCCTGAAATATTTGTACAATAAATTGTATTATCAATTCGAAACAATTCAGCAGGTGTAAACAATGTCGTAGCAGCTTATGCAGAGTGTAAAATGTAAATTGAATTTCATGTAGCAAATCTAATCATTGTTTGATAGGCAGACGTGCATACATTCTCGCTGCCATGTCAGCCTGCTCTTCTTTCTTATCACAGGTATCATATATCCATAACTTAATTAACACGTTTAACTTCTTAGAGTAACTGAACGGTAAAATAGATTCCCGCAACGCCCCATTGGGAATTTGGAACAACGGGAAGCCATTTTTAATCGCGAAAGAAAATATGTTATTGGCTACGACATTATGTATGCAGAAGAATAGTACAGTTAATTACATATTGTTTAAACATTGGCAGGTGAAGTCGCGAACGCTCGTTAGTATTTCTATTTGAGTTCGTTTTAAAAGCGAGTTCACTCGGTGCCACTGAATTTCACAAATGTTTAGCCGAGCATCTTATAATGGCAGTTACTACCAATGTTTCTTGATATACCCCCTGACGGTGACGAGTCCATTTACCTACAATGTTTAGGTATTACGTGAAAACATCTTTGACTAACCTCTCTGTAAACGGAGCAGTTGGACAATTGGACAAGGGTAACAAATTAACCCTGTCTCTCCTTTGAAGTGGATGTAGGTCAATAGCAGTACACTTTTACAGCGGACTGTACAAGTCTCGGGCTTAATTCTGAAGCAAACTGTGCCGTTTGGTGATCCGCGGTTTAACTAACTGTCGCAAACTATTCTCATTTATGAACGATTTTCATTTTGTACAAATCGAGAGGTTCTCGTCGCACTCGTTCCGGCCATGTTTATAACTTTCATTATGTTTGTGGAACTGTTACGTTTGTTGCAGAACCGCTCGGCTTATTAACGTTCAAAAGTTTTGCTTCTAATATTTTCTTGCGGTGAGGGGTTGGGAGGCATACTAATTCTGTTACCGAGGAAAAGAAAAAAAAGTACTTTAACATTAAACCGCATGCCTCTGAAGTTGTGCTCTCAGGTAGGTACATAGCTAAACGGGGAAAAAGGGGGAACGGAATAGCCTTAATTATGAAATGGATGAACCAGCTCCGCTTTGCGAAGAAAGGTAAATAATTTGTACTTCGCTGCTAAAGAGCATTTAAATGCTTGTGCTTCACATTTTCCTGTTCTACAAACGACTTGCAAGTATTTCTTGATTTAGTGTTCATAGTCTGGAATCAATACCTACAGTTAAAGAAACTGAGGAATGTAGGGATAAGTTTATTTTTATTGTAAATGTGATACAAAAAAAATGAGGTAATTTAAAGAAAATGATTTATCCTATTTTCTGTTTTTCTTTGCATACCTTTTCTAAAACATCCTAGCAAATTGTGTCGATACTTCGTATATATAGATCTACTTCACCATTAAAAGTGGTAATTTCAAATTTTCAGTCCAGTGTGTATAAAGAGTTTCTGCACTAACATAAATCTTAAACAAGAGGGTATCGTAAGAAGTTCTCGGTGTATCTACGCCTCCACAGACATGTAATAATGTAGGTCCGATTTCCCATTTGTAAAGAAAAAGGAGAATAAAACAACCGTTTCGTATCCCGTGCCGTGTTAATGTGGGTCACGAGAAGTCGCGGCCGGACGACTTCGTATAGGATCGTGTGAATCCGCACGTCTACGCGACGGTCCGTGCCCCGAACATAGTTCTCTTTCGATATTACCCTAACTAGTTTAACAAAGATTAGAGGACAATATTAGCGAAAAATCAACACACCGTAGATAGAACCATTTTGGCCTTCTTTATTGAAAACTGGATGTTCCCGCCCTCCTTGGTATTACTTGATATTCCTACTAAAAACCTACCCAAAAACGATACTATGGAATACAAAAATAGACACGTTTGGTGATCTGGATCTCAAGTACGTATACACTTCGGGATAGGACTACATATCCGGCTGCTTTTTGACCATTTACATAGAAGGTGCACAATTAAGGATTATTTGTTTTTTAATTGGTTTGTGTGTTCGTCGAATAATTGTACTGTAAATTGCTTTTCAGTTCTAGATACCTACGACTTGTTGGCTTCACCTTTCCAGGGAAGCGATATACTCTGGAATAGTTTCTTCTATTGTATTTCCAGCGTGCAAATTGAGTCTGCAGTGAGCTAGCACTGTATTACCGTCTCATGTATGTAGTTCAATAATGTCTTCAGCCACAAGTAATCTCAAGGGTAACATACAGACGCGTAATGCAATAACGCATTAACCTATCTTGTTTGTAGTTAGGTTATGTTAGCTCTGAGTTGACTTATCGAGGTTGTCTAGCTTAATAATTTCGCTCAATGGAGTCGTATTAGACCTAAGAAACAGAGCTTAGTAGAGACATCATTTGTCTAACAAATTAGCAGAGTAGCATGCCCTTTTCAGATTCACAGGTTAAATCGTCAGTGGTCGTCGGTGTCCCTCCTCCAGTGGTATTAAGTTGAATGCTGAAATTCCTCGGCAGAGATCCATTCATTTGGTCTATAACAGAGTGGATTTAGAGCTCTTTGTTAGTTATCGGACCGGAGCTCTTCGTCCGTCTTGACAAATTCCTTCCAGCGACTTTATTAATGGCTTATAGGATTAAATATACAACCTGTTTTAATACAACGGAGGTATTGTGATGAGCTTCTCTTGGTTTATATTTCGAAACGCTAAATGCGATAAAACAGAGTCGTTTGTCTGGAATTCAATTAGTGGGTAATTTTAAACAAGTCGTCAGGTCTAACGCAAATTATGAGGAAGATTTACGTGTGTAATAATAATGAACATCCTCGATAAGTTGTTTCTTAATCAGAAAGTAGAGTTTTCTCTTTCTATTGAACAGAAGAGCCAGGTTAAGTGATACTGCCTCCTTACGTAATTAAAATCAAAATGGAGAGGATATTAATTAACATCACAATGTAACATAATCATAATTTCCACAACATAATTTCGCTGAGGTTATTTATTTAGGAGATTAAATCTCACATTACATGATTTAATTACCTACTTCCAATTAAAAGCAAAATATGGTTTTTAATTATTAATTTACAACAATAACATCATAATTATAGAAGCCATGTTTGTGTAGCAAGATTGGAAGTTTCAGGACTTCGTGTGTTTCGTGCAAGTCGTTAAATTGAAGCAAACCAGTTATTACGGACGTCGGGGACCCGCAACCACTGCTTATGCACTAAGATACTCTACTGTGAATTTAATTGCTGAACGTGACTTTAAAGTTTAAGGTGCTCCTTATAGCAGACCAGTATTATGAATGCTGTCTGTGTTGTCAAGGCTTTTGACAAAAATACTACTGAATACTGCTGCATCTGCAACTGATCTAACCCTTTTCATTTATTATCTTCGACACCTGGGCTGCTCTTTTCAGAGTCCGTTACAAAAACTTTGAAAAGACTCGTCATGCGCGAATTCAACAAAGGGCTATCAAATAATCTCTATACTGGTTTTTGCTTCCACTCAAAAAGGCCGAATAAAGGACTGAATTCAAAAAAGTCCGACTTCAATTATTATTGTAGGGTCATTAAAACACGTTTCGGAACTCCTTTTTTGAAAACCGACCCTAATTACATATTTAACATTCAGGTGGCGAGAGGTAAATAACAAAGGTATATAAGTACATACTTACATAAAAATCAGTATTCCGTTTAAAAAATTATGAAAAGATAAGTAACAGCTGTCTGCCACACGCATTTTTTTTGTAGCGAATTTGTTCCATGTTCAATAAAAAACAGATTTAGGTGGTTTCTGGGCGTTAGCCGCAGCGTCTTTAGTAAATAATGAGGGGAGGATGCTGAAATTTACAAATTAAAGTCGTTACAATTATGATAAAAAATGTTAAATATTAAAAGATTTGTTTTGGTAAACTTGGCAGAAAAAGGTCCGGGACTAAATACTTGTACCACGTAAAGCCGTTAAAAGGTCAAAGTATGGCAGGGAATAAACGAACAAACACATGTTTAAATCGTCTGAGGACGGAATCAAACCCGCGACCGCACTGCCACCGCAAGGCACTTTGGCAACTCGATCCCAGTGCACTGCGCACGCAACTCTACTATTTCTGTTCTAGTATGCCTTGACATCTGCGTATGGACCATTGAGCCAGCACTCGAAACACATCGATACATGATTATATTTATTTAAAGATCAAATACCGTGGCCCTTTATTAATCTATTTCGTATAAATTAGTTTTAATCTTGTTACGAGTACTCTCAGTCTCCGTACAGATAGACAGAAAAGTTTAACGTTCTTTTTATATTTCAATGACTCAGAAAATTTAACTGTCATGTCAAAAACATTACATTACCTAAAACTTTTACTTACCCCATTTTTTATATTTGTAACTAGAACGTAGGTAGATTAGTATCTACGTTAAATAGACGGCAGGGAAAATTGACCTCTATTGAACATTATTATTTGCTTGAATATGATAAAACACCATTTGATTCGTATATCTAGTTTATCCTGAGCCAATAAACAGTATAATAAGTTCGTTTGAAGTTTTGTAGACATTTCAAGTTCGCAAATAAATAGCTTCACAGCTTAAATATGTTTGAACGATGAAACATCTCGTCATTTGACAAGTTTATATTTGAATAAGTAATCGATGTTTTAGAAGAGGAGCAAAGTTGAAGACGGATTTGCGCACAACGGGTCCCGTATATCTATTTACGTAGCAAATAAAAATGTGAAATAATTGTATCTTTTGGACCTTTTCGGGTTACGTACCTCGAAAAGAAAAAACGGAACCCTTATAGGATCACTTTGTTGTCTGTCCGTCCGTCCGTCTGTCTGTCTGCCAAGACCCCTTTTCTCAGGAACGCGTGGAGGTATCAAGCTGGAATGTATATCAAATACTCAGGTTTACTGTCCCTTGGAGCTGTGTAAAAATCAAACTTCTAAGCCAATACAATCAAAAGATACGGCCGTTTATGCCGTTAATATCCGCAAATTTTCGACACTCGCAAGGGAATCGAAACCTACAGGGTACTTCCCGTGAACTAAGAATTTTGAAATTTGGTACGAAGCAACGTCTTATAGCACAGATAAAGGAAAAATTACGAAAATCGTAAATTTTTAGTTACATCATATGCTAAAAACGACTCGCACTTGGCCAGTTTTCTTTTTTTAATGGATTCCTTTGATTTGACTTATGGTTAGAAAGCATAGCTTGGTGAAAGACGTATAGAGCTTGGTAAAAGAGTCCCGTTGGCACCGTTTCAGTACACAACCCTAATTAAACAGATGTCTACAAATATACCGACATTAGATTGGTTGGCATATCAAAGCATTATATTAACCCTTGAAGTTGTAATCGAGGGTCGTATTAGTGAGCCTAACGGTATTATTAGGTAATATATATCAATGTTGAGGTATCACTTTAGAGGAATCCCTCTTTGTAATGGGAGACGTCTGTTGGCGCCGCAGCATTCATTAGTGATGGTATTATGAGGTGAACTGTATGTAGAGACGACCTCAGGGGCTAGGTATAATAGGCATTGATTACCTCCTAGCAGGTTTTCAGCTTAGATTGCCTACCAGTGCCTGTATCCACTTAGTAAACAATTTCAAGTTGTGGGCTTTAATAATAAACCATGCAACGAAGAAGCTTTTTTTTATATTCGTAACCAGAAAAATTTAGATTACAATATAAAATTAAATACCTTTAAAATTAACTATAAAATGAATCACTGATTTTTCATGCGAAAAGTTCAGTCAAAGTTGAGCGTATTGAACATACTGCTCTGTATACCAATAAAGTTGAAAAAAAAATACTTTTCGTTCTGGTTATTAAAACTTCTTTAATTAAGACCTTGATGCAGGGCACAACGCTAGGGGATTTAAATAAAAAAAAAACAAAAACATGTTCTCTACAACGCTGAAGTCGTGAGAAAGTATTTTCTCGATCGCGCATATGAATGTCGAAAATAAATATGAGAAAATATTCGAACATAAGATAAATAATTGTGTGGAACTGTACCTACTCGCCGACGATACTAATCGTCAATGAATGCTGTTAACAGCTTACGGAGATTATTTATAACACCCGTATTTATCATAGGCTTCGTTTGTACATTTACCACCATCCAATTTAAAACAAAACAATTGTTTGCATGAATGAATATTACAAACGTAATTTAATAACTTGTAATTTAGTGTTTTATTCTGTGTAAGGACTCTATGGTTCGATATTAATTGAATTCCCTCGACAATATAAATGAAAGCGTTCATTCTCAGCCAGCAGACATATCGGAGCCGAAGTTGTTTAAAACAATCGCTTTTGCTATATTGATGAATATGGTTATATTACTGGAATGGGGTCCATTACAACAATATAGAAAGGCCTTTTCAAGCTTTTAGGTTTTACATTTTTTTTTTATAATAAGTCTACATTTCTGGTAAATGGACTTTGGAAATACAATAAAAATAAAAATGTATTTTCAGAACAAAGCATTACATTTTACATTAATATGATGTTTTGCATCCTCGTCACATTCAAGGAGGTAAGTATGCTAATGATTTTCGACCCGAATCAATAATAAAATGGTTTGGTTTTTTTTTCTTTTATACCGAAATCGCTAAGTGAGAACCACCCTTGTTTTAAACGCGGCACGTCTGATCTTCGCCCTATAACCGCGCTTTTACACATACAAACAAAAACAATATCAAACGTTAGTCCTGTACGTAATTTCTTATTTAATTCCCTAAACCACCAGGTTTATTCTGAAATACTGATAAATATAAACCACAAAAAAGCAGCGTTTATTAATAATTAACTAGGTAACGTAATTAATATTGATTATTTATGTCCTTTGTGACAAGCTTCTTATTTTTGACGAGGATGCAAAACAACACCTTAAAAACGGAAATGCTCCCTGTAAAATGATCAAAAATCGTGTTTCGTGCCTTTATGCCCGAGCAGTCGATATATTAAATTCTTCGGGTTTCGTTTCTTATTTGTTTTGTTAGATTTGTAATTTAAGCGAATTGTCAGAAAGCAGTGGCGGCTCACAAACAAGGCAGTGGTTAGTGAAAAGGTCTCTGGCGGGTGCGTAATCTTTTCTCCATGTACCAAATCCTACCCTATTACCCTTAACGGTATTCTTATTAGGGGGAGCTTCGCTCAACCGCTTGCCCGTCGCGGTCTGCCCCCCTTCCCCCGCCACACCGACACACACGCATAATAAGAACTTTATTCTATTTAAAATCTCGCTTTGAATATCAATGGCCGGCCGAATAATTCCGCTGCTCGTCTTAAGTTTCCTATATGTCTATGAACGAGATTACGCCATCGTCCTTTATCATCCGTCTTTTGTCACCAACACATGTGTGTTAGTTACAATAATATGTGGTACCTCTAAGCTGGTGTACTAAATCATATTAGTCTGATATGTAGCCTTAGGTACCTATATTGCGGTCGAGTACGAACTCCTTTTTAATGACTATAATATCTTCCTATAACCCTATGAGCAAGATGACGCCATCATTCTTTATCACCCCTCTTTTGTCACAATCACACGTGTGTTAGTTACAATGGTTAGTACTACCTCAAAGGCATTGTACCGAAATATATTATTCCTGTAAAGTTGCCTACGGTACCTACCTATTGCGGTCGAGGACGAACTCCTTTTTAAATAGTTATTATGTCTTAAGTTTCTTGTGCCTATGAGCAAGATGACGCCATCGTCCTTTTATCATCCCTCTTCTGTTACAAACATACTGTGTAGTAACAATAGTCAAGTACTCTAAGGCGGTGTACCAAGTCATATTAATCTTCTATGTACTCCTAGGTATCTATACTACGATCGAGGACAAACTCCTTTTTAATGGCTATAATGCCTTAAGTATCCTTTGTCCCTGCAAGCAAGGTGACACCATAATCCTTTAGCATCACTCTTTTTTCAAAAACACACGTGTATTAGACACAATAGTCAGTAGTACTCTAAGGTATACCGTAACTTATTATTCTGTTGTAGCCCTACTTACCTTTACTGCGGTCGAGGCCGAACTTCTTTTAATGGAAATAAATATCTTAAGTTTCCTATATGCCTATGTACGTGGTTACGCCATCGTCCTTTATCATCACTCGCTTTTGTCACGTGTGTTATTACAATGATCAGTGGTACCTCTCAGTAGGTAGCTAGTATACCCACACATATTATTCCTGTTTCGAGTTGCCTAAGGTACCTATATTGCGGTCGAGTACGAAGTTCTTTTTAATAGCTATAACTCTTTACGACAAAGGAAAAATATTACGTCCAAAACCTTACACGTGTATGTCACCCTTTTTAATATGATCCCATACTTGAATGGGTGCGAAAGGAATCCTATTGCTCTCGTTCAATCCACCATTCTATTGAATTATCGTTTGTTGTACCCCCAAAGTAGGTGCAAAATGTATTCTCAAAACGGATTAATATGTAGGTACAGCTATTACAAAAACGTAGTACGTAGAATTGCGACGCATTATTTCGCGGGCTCTCTAAGAATAGTAAGATGTATTCTTATTATAATACGACGCAATTTGCGCTGTGATTCCGAACCCTCGGGGCAGCTGTGCTGTACAGATTGTTGCTTTTGACGCCATTGAGGCAAACTGGATATCTTTCTTGGGGTGTTCACAAAAGAAATAGCTACCCATACAAAGTATTCTACGTCGCAATGCCGCACTTTGAATAGTAAAAAATGTTATATAATTGACGTTAGCCTGTGTTGAAACGGGGTACGAATATCCAGTTGTTCTTTTATAGCACTTTACAAAAGAGTTGTTGAATGTATCTCACATACCGTACTTAAAGGTTTACATAATGATTCTTTTGGAGTCCGAGTTAAAACGGTTTTTAATAGCGGTTTTGTCTAATCCAAACGAAAAGTCTTAGCAAGTTTAGTACAAGCGCATGACTGCCAACTGTGACCACTGACTAATACAGTTGCTATGTTTGTACGAGTGACAATTTAGTTAAATTTACCAACACGTATCTTCTAGCTCTCAATCAATTAATTGTAAAGAAGGGCCTAAGCCGAATTCATAGAAATTGTTTCATAAGAATGTTCAAGGTTTTTCTTCAAAACAATTAGAAATATAACAATTTTTTGAAAAAAAAAAACATTTCATTTAATGTCTTATTTTACTGTACATTGGATAAAAAGGTTATGAAATGCAAATTAATTATGATAATTAAAAGGTGGGCAGTAACTGCTGCCTGAAGCTTCATCATTTTAATTAAAAATTGTTTTAAATCAATACCACTTACGAGAAGACATAGTTGAACTCTCCGTTGAAAATGGCATTGAAATTTCATGTGGTTAGTTGGATAAGCATCTACGAGTATTATGGTTAGTAAAGCCCTACTAATCATTTAGTTTTGAATTGTTTTCTTTATCTACTTTGTGCTCACATAAAGAAGCTTAAATATTCTACCCAAGACTATCCAATATCCAACTTGATTTGCAAACAGTGCCCATGGAGTTTCTTGGCTTTTCTTCTCCATGAGAAGATTTTTGTTATGATTTTGGAATGGGCAACTACAGTCCATTCACAGTTATTATGCATGTGGCTGGACTGTAGGTAGCTTATTTTTAACTATGCAAAAGTGCCTGTTACGGGTCTATTTAAAATAAATACTTTGACAGTTTGTGTTGGATAGTTCCAATAAGCCGACAGAAAGGACGAAAACAAAAATACCACGGTCAACGTTGTTTGACTACAAAATGACCTTATTGATTCTTGTTGAAACTAATTTCGAGTCAGTTGGTGTAGATAACGAGCCTACTTATTTGTTTTTGGTATTTTACATTGCCTATAGTCCTTTCGCCGTAGGACGGTGCGGGTGACACTAGATGAACGGTTCGTTTTCAACTATCATCATCATCATCATTTCAGCACAAAAGACGTCCACTGCTGGACATGGGCCTCCCCCAAGTCACATTGACATTTTGGGGGGTTTTGCCATAATCGCCACGCTTGGCAGGCGGGTTGGCGATCGCAGTACGGTTGTTACAAAAAGCACAGAGAACGCTGCTGCCCATTCTCTGGCAAGTCCCTTAGTCGCCTCTTACGACACCCACGGGAAGATATGGGATGGTGCTATTCTTTACGTCCGACACCATCAACTATAGTTACAACTAATTCCGTATTTTACGACTAAGGTACCTATTCAGGGTGCAGCTAAAATATTCAGTCATAATTGTAAATCAGGGTAAAGTTCAAGATTGAAAAGGAACGTTTCATCATAAGTCACCTGCACCATGATGCGGCGAAAGGACTGTAAGTGTTTAATTACGTATTTGCTGTCCTACCTACCTAAAATTACAGCAGATACTTACAATATTTTTTTCTTGACTCTGCTGTTTAGCAAAACTCAGAAATAGGCAGTACCTTTGTACTCAAATATTTTATGTTTTTTTTTCCTGTGTTGTCTACTGTGTGTACATAAATAGTAAAATAAATAAATAATAAATAAATAGCATCTTCTTTTAGGTAGATTGAATTCGGACAAAAAATTAAATTATCATTTTAAAATATTTTGTATTCGATGGCGATTTAATACGGCTACGTATCCGGCGGTCCAGTAACAAGTAATTCAATAATATTGAAGGACTCCATAAGATGTTACCCACTACAATATCATTAGGCCATGACTATGTGTTTTTACATTGAACCCATATCCAGAGGGACTACAGAGAAATCAATTTGTGCCGCATCGTCGTCATGTAAAATAAAGGGATATAAAGAGAAGCTCCTACAAATGTGTTTCTGAGATAAATAATAACGATAAAGTCCCTCGATTTGACCCACGGATAAGATTCTTTATATAAGGCCTTATCGCATTGTACTCGTACCGCACACAAAAAAGACCATTGGTAGCCTTTGTTATTCGTGGAATCGAACTTGTACGATGAGTCCTGATGATAGGTACCTACATAAATAACAATCTCATTTAATCCTGTAATACCTTTTGCCTATCCTAAGCACTCAATATTAGGTACCTGCCTTGCCCAACCCCATCGTATGAATTCCATTTGTATTATGTAAAGAGTCTCCTGCGCAAGAATATTTACACAAATAAGTAATCACGATAAATATGTTAGCCAAGTGCACTTAAACAAAAAATACTCTAAAGGTGGAACGAAATTTATTCAATTCAATTCCATAATTTCAATCAACAATTTTGGATCATATAATCATTCAACAAAAATGATTAGAAAAATAAATAAAAACAAGACAAAACACACTTTCATTATTAATTACAATTTAAATTGGCAAAGTCAACAAATCAAGTGTTATACTGGATTTTCATAGAATTTTTTTATTGAGTTTCTAGAGGTGCGGAGAAGAATGTAAGAAAATAGTAAATTGTTACCCCAGGGGTGAAAGTAACTTATTTAGTCCCGAGACGGGGTTTGGAGCCTGAACGAAGTGAGGGCGCCAATAGTTCGAGGGACTAAATAAGTCTTTAACCCGAGGTAAACACTGTGCTTTTCATTACGAAAACAAGGAAAGTAAAAACATAAAAAAGTTAAAGAAAAAATTAGTACATTTTATTTCGGATTGCCGCTTTCCCACCTATTTTGTTTTTTTTTTCTGTGGTCAGCCAGCTATTCAAACATTATTTTTCATTTTAATCATTGAAAAAATGGTAAATATTTTGCCCAACTCTATGTTATTCTAAAGAATTTGTTGAAACTAAATTATAATAAAGTTATTAAAAAAAATATGTTCTTTAATCAACAATTAACTTTAAGTTATTTCAATTTTACACCGTGGCTGCATAGAAAGTTGGAACATGGTTCAATAAAAATGTCAAAATAGAACTAGTTTTTTTTTATAGTTTGACATTTGTCAGTTGAAAGCGATTCTCCCTAGGGATGAAAAGTATTACTTTCATCCCGCGCCTCAGGCAACTTCAGACCTACTTTCAGAGTATGAGTAATGAAAAATACTTTTTTGCACTTGGCTACTTAATCTACTACTACTTACTTCATAACTAAGTCGGAAAATATAAAAATGAGGAAGACCGTGACAAAATTGAGAGACTATGACATAAACATTAGCGAATTAGGCATGAAAGTGTTTTTATTATGTCAGTACGTTGTTGGTACCGATTCAAAATAAGATAACGTCAATAAATGACAGGCCATGATCAATAATGCAATAGTAGAAAATATTGTGTTCTGTTCGTGTGAGCGGTTTCGATGAAGTCTCTTTTGTGGTATCGCCTTGTGACGTTGCCTTCCCAGCTGTAGCACAAGGGAGTTATGTCTATTCACTTTGAAAATATTTCTACTCACTGAATTGAAACGTGCAAACGTTTCTAAAGGAACCGTGTCCACTTCGTCTCTCGATCTCCTAGGATAAGGCGGCACTTACGAGAACGTGGATTGTTCCATTCTTACAATTTTACTTTCCTTTTTGAACGTTTAAAGTATTCCGCATAATACACCCAAGACGTGAGCATATATTTCGTAGTTTTATCCATTTCCCTTATCGTTTTTCAAAGGCGGGCTGCCTGACAAATTACATTTTTGTTCGGGTGTCCCGGAATCTGAGCATAAATGGCTCGTAAATCTTGAAATGCATTTTTCATGCTTGGTCAAGCTCGTAAAACGATGACCTAAGTACAGACTTCGGTGTCTATAACTTTCATTATTTTATTGGTACGAGTACGAGCTATCTACATTTTACGGCTTCATTTTAATTTTGTTCTCAAAAATCTGAACTGAATAATGAATTTTAATCGTAAAATTGTTATAATGGCAGCTTTTCTATCCTTTTAGAGAGTTCATGCGTAAACTATCTTTTTATTATTCCTCTAGCGTTGAAGGCAATATAAGGAATACGGAATATTTAATTAGAATAGTTAACGATATAAGTATGCATCGTAACGCGTTGCCCGTATAATCTGTCGCGCTCGGGCCCACACTAGAGACAAAGCTCCGACCGAATTATACGTATTTTATGTGTTCGTTTATTACTAAGCAAATACTGTGTGGCATCGACCTGTTTTCAGGCGACATCCAGTATTTTTTTTCTTAAATTAATTTAGACATTCAAACTCTTTGTTTATGTGACTTATTTCGGTAAGAAAAATCGCTTCCAGAGAACTATAATCAGCACGGATTCCTCACTAGTGCATATTTACCCCGCTGTGTAAAATGTGAACCCCTGCCAGGCTTACATTTTATATATTATCTTCAAAGTAGAACGAAATTCAAAGCAAATGCGAATAGAAGTTGAACGAGTTTCTGGCATTGTCGGTGTCGTTGTATCCTTTGTTGGCGCGTCTGATAGTAAGAGGAGTAATGGTCTGTTCAGCTGTCCCTCACATAAGCTCCTACATTTTTCGGGCCGTTCACGTATGTAGGTATTCACTCAAAGTACTCACACAAATGGATTCCAATAAATTAATATGCGTTTATATTTCATTTGTCAACATTAGAGTGCTTTGATAAATTTCGTTACCGTTTTCATTTGTGATTTCCCCGTGAAGTGCGAGGTTGACGGCTGTTTAATTAAGCCAACTCACGTCACCGACCAAATAAAGCGAAATTAGTTTTGTTCACCAATTGTCAATAAAATAAATCTACGTGTATAATTACGTATCCTGTTCCCGTTATCCATAAAAGTGATGACAATGGTCGACAGTGGTCGTGGCTCGGCAGCGATTTCCCGACTTTATGGGCGATGGCACTGAGTTAGTACGTGACAGTGGGACGCGGTCCACGCCGCCACGCCGCTACGCCGCCACGCCGCTACGCCACCACGCCGGTACGCCGACACGCGCCATGCCGATGCCGCCATGCGCCAGTCGCCACTACGTGACGCCTCGCGTTATCAAGAGAAAAATATACACATACGTACGAAATGCGATAATCTAACTTTACATACAGAGAGATAAAATAGTTTTAAATTCTGGCTTGATGAACTCAGCCACCACCCCACATTCTAGATGTGCTCCATTATGGATAACTTTTATTAGCACGCTTTTAGTTGAATCGTGAAGTTTTATACCAGCGGTTTTATGAAAATGTCTGCGATGCGATAAATTGTGTAGGCAATCATTTGAACATCGCAGATAAAAGTGTTTTAAACTTCTGTTTATCTGTCATGTCATTCGATGGTTCTAACTAAAGTAATGTATGCTTATCACGGAGTTCAAAGAAATACTAATCATAGAGTTCGGAGGAGTCTGTGGTCAAATAGTTATATTTATAAAAACATTATAATAACAAGACCTGTGAGAATTCTGTAATGAGAAAAGTTTGGTCTTGGTCTTAATAAATTAGACCAAGTTTTTAGGGATCCTTCGGCCGATGAACCTGTTTAATATGAATTTCATGAGTTAAGTAAGCTGTTGATAGAAGATACGGTGACCTAATTGACCTCACTCAGAGATTAAGGACCAAGTGATAGGTACCTTTATTTATAATGGACTAGAAGATAGTTACAAGATAGAGTAGCTACTATTTGCAATTGTTTACACTACAAATATTTAAATACTATTTGAAAACTGTTACTAACTTACTATACATAAAGTATTTTGTTTGAAACAGGTTAAAGGAATAAATAAATACTTGAAAAAAAAAAAACATTGACAAGCAAAAATAAACATACACACATACTCATGCACTTTCCTCATGTAGTTAAACAGAAACTATCGAACGCCATCAGTCACGATAATTGCATTCAGCCTGAAAAGCTACCGAAGGCAACCACTTTATTAATTTAAATGCACACAGTATCTAATTACTCGGGGCTAGATACTGTACCGGCCCATACAAAGTTGAATTAAATTAGCCGGCAAAACTCTGCTACCGTGATGTGGCACACGGCTGTTTTCAACATAACTGAATATCGAAAACATTAGTGTAACCTTTGAGCCTGAGCTCCGGTGTTACTATCAAATTGGGACGTTACTGCTGTTATACCACAGCAGTAACGTACCAATTTGATAGTAAAACGTATGCCAAGTAATTACTTACTCGCTGACACTGCTGCTCTGCCGGAAACGCAGTCGATGGCGAGTGTTGCGTTAATGTACGTGAATCGATGCCAGTGATGACCAACATTTTACACATGGGCCATATATTTTCCCGTGGCCGTATAGGCACTATAGTTTTACGGGTTTCCGAGCAACCCTTGGCATCCCGTTGCATATTTTCGCTGTTATCTGAAAAGGCATGTCTAATTAGAAACAACAAAGACTAATAATAAAATGTATAGTGTTTTTTTTAACACAATTTATATGGAAATAGTAATATATTTTACAATGCACTCTACGTAGCTAATAGTGACTGACATAATGTAATAAAACAGTACAGCTACCAAAACCTGTGCCGTATGCAGTGCAACACGATCCATAGGTTCCCCACCCCTGATCTAAGCAATAATTACATATTTACTAGCAGAGTACTAGCTGATAGTGGCCTGGAATTGAATGCATTGTCAATATTGGGCCAGCATTAGTGTGCGGAGGGCTTTATCCTCGCTTTGGTGTATAATGGATCTATTACATAGCCAGCCTCCAATGAGTATATCAGAGGAAGTTTAAAAGTCGAGCCAGTTATAGAAAAGTTAAAAGGGAATAGTCTGTCACGGTATGGGCATGTGATGAAGAGGGACGAATTGCATGTGACAAAAAAGTGATGAATATATATTATAATAATATAATAGTTCATGGATGGAGAGGGAGTGGAAGACCTAGCAAACGACGGATGGATTGTTTGAGAAATTACATAAAATAAAAAGGAGTAAATGATAGCTTGACGCATGACAGAGGAGAATGGAAGAAAAAAACGTGTTGCACCGACCCCAAGTAACATGAACAAGAACAGGAAGATGATGATTACATAGCTAGCCATATAATACGGTAATAGATGAATTTTGAACTGTAATACACTGGGATTGCCGAACAAATATTACCTAATGTATTTAATTATTTGCACTCATAACATTACAAGTGTATTTAATTTAATGAGCGTAAAATCGGACAACACGTTGATTTATTTGAAAAGGTACTTAAATCCCACATTTTGTATTATTTACAAACATCAACATCATTAGCAGAGTATTTCAAGCTAAATATGCTTGTCAAGTCTGCTTGAAAAGTTGGGATTTAACATTAGTTTAAATGGCTTTTGAAACGAAGAGATCTCTGCTTATTTTTGAAATAGTACAACAATACAGACCTAACCATGTTTGTGTAAGTGCTGTTTGTTATCGTACAAAATGTTTACGACTCCAACTAAATGCCAGCCGATATAGCGGAAAGAAAATAGAAGGTCAAGGTCACGGTTTACCATGGGGTAAGTTACAGTCGCTCCTCCGAGCTTATAATAAAAAGAGTAAGTTTCTACTAACAAAAGTAGACTTATTCGGAAAATCGAGGTGTTTTTACGACAAAGGACCAAAGTAACTTCATGCCTATAAATATGATGAATGTTGATGTTACCACGCAGTTACGTGGATTCAGAAATGGTAATAGGTAACTTGCGAGTCTCAAGATAACAAGACTGGATCGTCCATTCGGCATCGTCTCTAACGTATCCTGTTTGCGTCAGCCGAATCCTGCGCAGCATATTAAACAGGGCAGATTCTGTTTTCTGCTTTCACTCCTAGATTAGCATAAAATAACTTAACTTATCGGGACCACATTACGGATTTAATAAGATGAGTTATGAAAGAATGTGCCTACATATAAAGGAGAGCGATATTGAATTTGAATTTCAAAAAACGACATTGTAATAACAATAAGCCTGTTGGATAATTCAAAGCTGGCTCCTAAAGCCTTTGCTCCGTGGAGGTAGGATTTATTCAATTGTTCGACAACATAGAGGCAATGTCCTGCTCTTTTAAATACCTGATCCATATTCACGAGACGTCCCCGGACGAGTCTGTCTACTGACGCTAGTCGCTAGCCGCTAGTCCGATAAATACAAATTGTTCTTTATTGTGTTAGAATTACTTTATTCTAGACATGGTTTGCTTATTTAAGTAGCTACCAAAAAGCTAGTCCATTTAACAAACTGTGACTTATTAATGAATAATAATGATTAATAATCAGGTTTGCCATCCAACGTGGCAATGCGGCCAGCCTTCTGGGCACTTTTCCTGTCGACAGCGATGTCGACGAATTTTTTGGAGCCCTGTAATTTTGATACTTGTACATATTTTATTTTATATTTAGTTGTAGTTTGTAAATAATGTACATATGTAATATTCAAAATAAACTGTGACTAAAATCATCTCACAATTGGTTGTTAGTTTGTCAATAGCTTCATTATTTTATAAACTAACCGAAAATTATTTTTAGTACTTAGTCTTATTAGATGTTGACTGATAGTATTTTGACAATTGGATTAAAATAGTACTTTTAGACACGTATATTCAAGATAAATTATTATGGTTTGTTTAAGACAAGAATAACTTTAAAAATCTGGCGGACGATATCTCAATTATACGCAACGTTCATTAGCAAGGAGGTTGTGGACAATACTGAGAGAAGCCTTTGCTGGGTAAATGGAATCAAACGGCAAAGGAGTGTCTCAGTACACAATATACCTCTAACATTACAGTGGCGGCTGTACGCTAGCTAGTTTACGAGAAGATTATGAAATGTTTGTGTGCTATGAATGTAGTACAGCGCTTGTTTGTTTGAGACTGTTTCTATACAGTTGATAAAACAACCGAGCTTCACTTTACAACTTTGTTTAACAACAGAAATAACAAAGTTTTGCAGCCTCAAGCGGTTCATACAGAGAATAATAGATTTTATTATAGCACCGATACTAATCTTCCTGCTTGCCCTTTTATGGGCTGAGGAAGTCTTTGATCAATCCTATGTACTTATATATCCTATAGGACAATTATACTAACAATTGATACTCTAAAATGAATGCCATTTAATTACAATTTAAAATTCTCTGAATGGCCTTTGTGAGTTGGATCTACGTCCCTCATAAGCCTAAAATATCGGGTACCCCTTTGCGGTGGAATTTGCTCAGGCAAATTCCACCTAAGGGGGAAAAAATTGGTATTAAAACTAACTTAACTTATTATAGAATTTTAGCAATAAGACTTTTATAGATCAATAGTATATTCCATCTAATGAATTAAACTCGAATTTCTTTTCCTAAAGAGATAGGTAATTTAATAATGTTCCCTAGAGTTTCTTCACTTAAGTACATAAAAAATACCCTTCCTTCGCGAAAGTTCCACAACAACGGCAAAAAAATATTATACTAAATCCTGTATAAATCTATCTTCCTTGTCCAAATTCACCATGAACCCTTCTTAGTTCAGATAATATCTTTGTAATGTAAATTAAAATTAAAATAAGCTTCGCGGTCGTGATGGAACTAACAAAAGAATTTCTTTTTTTCATTAAGGTGCGAATAAATATTTCGGAATTCACGTAATGGATGCCGCTTAGTCGGCGCGTCAAAAAGCCTTTTGTTATCTGGGCGTTATTTTTCAGGGGTTTTGATTCCGCGGACAAAGCGAAGCACATATTTCACAAGACTGTAATCTCGTGCCAAGTTCACAGGACTCGAGCATTTTTTACACTTACCGTGTTAATGGGCAGATTAACAATATTTTTACCTGTTACGACCTCAACATAGTTTTATTGCCGATAAATTATGGAGGGTAATTAAGGGCACATTCCAAGGCTTGGATCGCTCAACAAGCACTCCCCCTTCCGACACAAACCATAACTTATCGCTGTTAACTAAGCCCTGTGTAAACTTAGTTTATCATAGATTAACGAAGGATATAAGGTACCTGCCATTGGATTAAGAATATAATTGTATATCACTGGCTGTAGGTACTAACTGAAGATTAATGAAAAATGTTTTTGATACCGTAATAACAGAGCACGTTCACATTCGTCTCAATTAAATGTTTCCAGTCCTGGCTTCTCATTATTGTACTAAGGCGACAGGAAATTAACAATAGATTTTAAAACAGAGCCAATGCGATTTTAATAACTGCTTATCTGGAAATAATTTTGTTTGCGAATGAAATCTGTCTGACTTTTCATTTGTTTGTTTGTTTATATTTGGTTGTGTTCGCACCACCCTTCCACAAAACTTCGTTTATTGGTTTCGTACGTTACAGCAGGGTTCGGAATGCTATACAAATTGTTATTAAATTATATTAAAGATTGCCTTCAAGTTTACAATATAAATGATTCTGTGTTATGTTGCTGGTTTCCACAAAACACTTTTTTGTTTTGTTACAGAAATACACGATGCCAGCTGTTGTTCCTGCTGTTGTCGTCCACCACCGTGATGATGAGCTGCAGCGGCGCGGAAATCTCGTGCCCTGACGAGTGCGCGTGCCGCAGCATCTTCGACCGCGAAGGCGATGCGGCCGTACGCGTGGCGTGCACTCGCGGCCTCATGCGCGCCGTGCCCGTCGACTACATCGACCGCAACGCGCACATCATCATCATCTCCGCGCCACCAGACAAACCGAACGAACTTACAATCGGGCCCATCTTCACACAACCCACTCCATTCGTCAACCTTCGAGAACTTCACATCGTTAACTCAAACGTTCCATCAATCGGCCAGTACTCCTTCTGGGGCCTCCAAAACCTCAGGTTAATAAACCTCACCCACAATAACCTCACCAGCATAGGAGCGGACAACTTTCGAGGTCTCATAAATCTCACGGACTTGTACCTCGATCATAATAACATAGAACAAATGCCGAGCGAAACCTTCAGACATTTAACTTCGCTGAGAACGTTAACTTTATCAAATAACGAAATTACGACATTGGTACCGAGGCTGTTTAGGATGTTGGCGAAATTATTAACTTTGGACTTGAGCGATAACCCTCTCAATGAACTGAACCCTGAAGTATTTAAGGACATTCAACACCTGCGAGTCTTTAAGTGTAGGGGATGTCTCCTGAGGCGCGTCAACACTCAAATATACCATTTAGTTTCGAATTTAGAAGAGTTGGACTTGGGAGAAAATCTATTTAAATATCTGACTTCAGACGAGTTTATAAGCTTGAAAAGACTTAAAAAGTTAAAACTGGATGGCAATCAGCTATCTGTGATCGTGGACCACATGTTCGGGCGCAACCGCGAGCTGCGTGTGTTGTCGCTGGCGCGCAACCGCCTGGCGCTACTAGCGCCCGCCGCGCTATCTAACCTCACCAACCTCACGCACCTGGACATCAGTCACAACAAAATAGATAGGTTTCATTTACAAACTTTCGCGCCAGTCGTGGATGTCTTGAAAACTATCAACTTCAGCGGAAACAACTTAGCTCTAAATGAAATTGCCATATTACTTCAGATATTACCAGAACTTCAAGGCGTTGGTCTTGCGAATCTGTCGCTTCCGGACATACCACCGAATTTTTTTACATACAACGAACACCTCGTGGCATTAGATATATCTTGGAATAAATTAACTAACTTTCCATACAAACTTTTGACGAAGACAAAGTTTTTGCAGAGATTAGATATATCACATAACAAGTTACAAACGCTAACTGAGCTGGATTTGCAAAGACTGGAAGCGATTGCTCAAGTGAATTTGGCGAAAAACACTTGGCACTGCGATCAGTGCTCAGTGGGAACTATGCTCGTGTATATGACGACGACTGTGCTCAACGCAACGCTGCGACAGCTCAAGTGTTACGCCCCACTGCGCCTGCGAGGGGTGAGCTTCTCAGAGATGTCATTCGATCGGCTGGAGCCGTGCCCCACGACGCACGAAGCGCAGATGAGCGTGATCGCAGGGCTGATGTTGCTGTGCGTGGCCGTGCTGGCGGCCGTAGCGGGCGCGCTGTGCTGCACGCGCCGCCGCGCCGCGCACTACTACACCAACGAGGAGAAGCGGCGCGAGCACGAACACGATCACCCCGATGAGCTACTGGCCCACACCGAGCTGGGCAGCGTGGCCACCATCCACGCGCCCTACCACCTGGTGCCCAAGGGCAGCTAACGCCGCGCCCGCTCGCCGCCGGCAACTGAGCCTCACCACGCACATCACTCGCAGTGTTCCCCCCACGACCACCCACTTCCCCTGGCCTCGATCTCTGCCCACCGATGCGACGCCGCGCACCGCCGCGACACCTGCCACTGCTGCGACGCCGGCCACCGCTGCGACACTGTACGCCGCCAGTACTTCCACCCGGCCGTACCCCCGCCGATGATAGAGTGCGTCTCAAATGACATGTGATACGACGAGTATGAAGACGATCTAGTGTAAAGCCAAAGAAATTGAACTTTGAAGTGTTTACTTAGTATTTTTATCTTTACTCACTTACTGACGTCTATTTATGATTTATATTTTGACTAGTTAGGCCTCGTCTATAAAATTACCAAAAAAATATTTTTCTACAAATGAAAATTTTACTGTATATATAGAGATAAAAAACTTTACCTGGTACAGGACTAGAAATTAGCGTAGCTATACATAATATAGGTAAAGCTAAATATTATTTAGATTATCGCAAATATTTTGGCATTGTAAATTGCTTATTTATTGGAACAAGGTAGCAGCCGAAATGTGTATGTTTCCGATCACAATGTATTCAGTATGTTGCAGGTTACAGTGTTATTAGTTTAATTGTACATCAATTGTATCAAACTATTAGCTAGAACTATCGCCTTTCATAACTTCCAGCGAACAATCATAGGACTTCTGCTACGTAGGTTTCTGAACATAAAACTTTCAAGATAACTTATCTATATTATTATCAACTAGCATATTTCAAACAATCAAAATAAAAGGCACAAATACTTCGTCGTATCTTCAAAGTATTTGTCACACATGCAGAGAAAATAGTTAGCAAAAATTGCGATGGCTTATTGACGCATAAGAAGTGAAGCTATTTCTACCATTTAAAGAAAAAGGGGATAGGCATTTAACTTTTTCTAATACTTCTTTATAATGGAATTCCGCGAATTGTGACCTAGTTTCGTGCGTTTGGCGATGGTATTTGTTAGAAGTAGAATAAAATTCATAAAAAGAGGTGTTATTCTGCATCTCTTTAGAAAGAAAGTCTTTTTGTCCTGTCTCCCCGTCCAAAACGGGAAATGTCCTTTAATTGTGAATGCGAGCAAAACAAACAATACACCAACGTTTTTTAAAAGGTTAACCTCTTCTGAAGCGGGTAAATGAGCAATTCGGCTGTGGCACAATTATTTCACGAGGCCGTAACGAAAGTAATGAAACACACATTAATATTACAGCAGTTTAGAACATGGACTGTCGCAGTGGAAAAACTGTTTTATAACCAAAATATTGTAATTTATAAAGATTACGAACCGATTTATTATTGTATTGTATGATAATAAAATTATCACATTACTCGTCGTGCAGCGGAAATCTAAATTTCAGTTTTGTGCTTATTAAGACAATGCTCATAAAAGTAGTCTGTAAAAATCTATGTGATGTTATAAATAAAGTGTACAGATTTGTATAAAATATTGGCATAGTGCCAAAGAGACTATCAAATACCAAATTAAAAAAATATTATTACTTAATACTTTAATAGGCGGTCACAGTGTTTGACTACTTCTAAATTAATTCAAGTATGAAAAGATCGACAATCTCTTGACTCTACGAACGATTCATAAAGTAACCTTCATTTCGAAATCACAGTGACGTTGTAATTTTCAGTTATTTCTGTAGCAAGTTCTGGACAGTTCTGGATCACCCACGGACACAAATTCAAGTAAGTAAACAGTTCATAATTAATCGATTCGGAAACATCTACTAAATTTTGGTATCTACTATTTGTGTTGTCCGACCGAAGTTCCATCACCAATCTTCAGTCTAATTATCTGAAAACTGTGGCCGTCCCTTAATACAAGAGCACTTAAAAATTTTCTAAAATAATATGTCTACTGATTGGCTATAAAAACTGTACGGATTTTGTCACATATTTGAGCTTTACTTTTGTACATACATAGTTACCAAAAATAATAAAAAAACAACAACATCTAACTTAATATATTTTTGTTGTAAATACCTGCTGAACGATAAAGTATTTGTAGGTGTACATAATAATAATTATTAAGGTTAACTAATAGCCAGAACAACAGCCCGAGGCTAGGCGTGTGTAAATAAGCACAAGTTACCGCCACCCTGCCGTGTCCACAAACTATAAAAGAACGTCTAATGCTCATCTAAATAGATATATTTTAAAACAACACAGTCACGAAACTGTTTATACGTAACATATTATTAGTATTAGCACAGTATTATTATGTGAATATACTTACTAATCAGTTCGATGATTTATAAAGACACTCCGACGAGTTTTTTCTTCTTAATCTTAGGTTATTTCCCGACAAATACTATCATATTGGGATTTCCATTAGCAATTTCTAGAAAAATAGAACCTATTCTCCTGCAGATTTTTATGTAATCTATTCTTATGTAACATATCGTTTTACAGTATGATTAAAATACGATATGTCTGGTTTCAGTTATGGGTGGAAGAAGCTAGGAATTATTTCCCAACCAACCTGTACTAGCTGTAGAAGGCCCGTTTAAAGATAGGCCGATTGGTGATCATGGTGGTCAAAGAGAGCTTACATAGATAGATATATATTCATCAAAACGATTGTTAATAAAAAATTGTACTTAGGATTTTCATGAGGAAGTCAGGCTAATAATATTTCGTGACTTCTGATACATTTTGGCAACAGATGGAAGTCCGATATGATAATATTTCGTCGATTCTAACATAGTAGAAACTTAGTTTATAAATATTTATTTTTATTGTTTAACGTACATTTTAAATAAGGGCTCTCGAGAACTTAACTTTAATTAGGTTCGTATTATTTATTATAGCTAGTGTTGAGTTGTGCATGTTAATTTAAGGAATTTAGATTTTATTGAATGTGAAATTTATTGTAAACACATTGGCTCTGCGTACATCTTATGAAATTCTCTTGGGTCAACCTAGAGAAAGTAGTAGAATAAACATTGGATGGATGAAATGGCGGCAGGTCACGGCAACTATCTGCGACTCTCGCATTCCCCTTAAACTTAAGGGGAAAATTTATAAAACAATGGTTAAACTTGCTGTCTTGTCTGGATCAGAATGGGCCACAAAAGGGATGAATGAAAGACATTTGCATGTAGCTGAGATGAGAATGCTAAGGGGGATATGTGGTGTTACGACGAGCGAATGGATAACTTAAGAAATGAATACATAAGAGGAAGGTTGAAAGTGGCGCCGGTGACGAAAAAGATGTGTGGTAATCGGTTGTCGTGGTAAGTGCATGTGATGCGCAGGAATGAGGAAAATGTCGTGCGGAAAGTTTTGAGTATGAATGTGGATGGGTATAAGAGAAAATCAAAGAAACGATGAATGGACTGTGTGTAGGATGTCATGGGAAGAAAGGAGGTATCCGATGAGATAATAAGTAATAGAACAAGACATGCTGCGCCCACCCCAAATAAATTGGAATAATGGCAAGAGAAAGATGAACCAAGAGAAAGTAGTTTAATTTAAGTGTTTTTTATTTATTTACTTACATACTAATTACATTTTTAAATATTTTTATTATTGTAGTTATAGTTGTGTTCGTAAATATTTTCTGGATGTGTATGGATGCTGGATGGATGGATCCAAGGCTCATTAGTATACCTACTTAATCACTCAATCTCCTTCGGCCCCTTCGATTGGCACAGACGTATTTACAGACTGGCATGCAACATAGTCATTAACTAAAAGCTCACACGGCGATGCTTTTTGAGATAGACCAAAATTACTTATTAGGGCAATATTTTTTTGTAAACACTCTCTGTTAATCAATGTATTTACTCTAGTAGGTATATTCCAAAAATGCGAGATTATTCATTGTTAAAATGTAACCACCGAGAAAAGTTTAAGAAGACGTTACAAAAATAAATTTAAAAAAAATACCAAAAAAACATAGGTTTAGAAGTTCTTTTGAGTTCTATGGATGTATACCTAGTATAAGTTTTAATTTTGTTCAGGGCAGCGCGCACACAAGCCGCTGCTTCCGTAAGGGTGAACACCAATTAGCAAGTCGACGTAGTTATCAAATAAAACGGACAGAGGCTTACTTATCTGAGAAATACGATGTACATAAAAACGAAAAATATGAACAGTAGTACTATACATAACTAATTTTAAAGTTTTGATGCTGCAGATTCGGATCCAGGAAAGTTATTTAATATTTGGTCGTTCCTTATGTCAGTGTATAGTCCGGTCCTTACGTATATGACGCACCGGACTCGTGTCGGGTCGTTTACCACTTCGGAAGTCGTTTTTACTCACCAGTTGAACAATGCGAAGTGTCACATTTCGAGTTTGCCATAGTTACGACTTCATGGATGAATGTGTGGATGAGTTGACAAAGGAACAAGATTGATTGTAAATAAGAAACAGGATGGCTATACATATAATTCACATTGATATTGAACAGATTTATATTATTCAGTCTTAATCTTACAGATTTTGTAATATCAGAGACCGACTTCTTACGAGGCGGGGGGGGACTAATTTGAACAAAAATTACTTTTATTTTGATTTTGTGTCAAAACAACTGGTTCGTCAACCCTGTGATCCATCCGATTACAATCTGAGGAAAATTCGTTATAGGGAAAAAAAGAAGAACTAATTGAAAATACCTGCAGAACTGCTAAACAATCCGTGTAGGTACATACCACCTTGATTTGGATGTTAATTAGACAATCCAGGACTTGATAAAAAAGCAAGTCCACCAATAAAGTAAGTAAGGGTGTGGGTGCCGATGAAATTACTGGCACATGAGACATTTCACCTCCGTCTCCAAGAATGGCAGCAGTGTTGCATGTACCTATTGACAGAGTTACCACTTACCACCTTGTGGGCTGTCAGCCTGCTCGACATCTAGAGCTTTTAGGTACCATTCAGCAGTACCTAGGTATTGCTGAGACACTGGTGATGGGAGGAAAGATTGGCATGGGAAGATAATGATAAGTATAGGCAGATTTAATCTCTGGGGGTCTGAAGATCTATCGCCTAAACATAGAAAGCGACTACCAATGTCATATACTGTTATTGGCTGTTCTCTTGTATTTCCGAAAACAAACAACAATTATATGTATTCCAACAACAATTTTAGTATTCCACAAATACGATGACGGACATCGTATTTGTGGAATACTTGGAGAATCTAGTACAGGTTTACATATACATAACATGCGTAGGTAAAAGGGGAAGAACCTGTGATGTTCCACAAAGTAACCTTTTTGGAAATACGACTTAGAAAGCGGTGTAAAGGGAACAAAACCACTAACCACGCGGACGAAGTCGCGAGTGAGGTCTAGTCATAACGTATTCGACGAAGGGTTAGCAGCAAAGTTGTCGGGAACTTCTGTTACCAACAAAATCTGTAAGGTTAGGATATAAATGTCTAATCATTAAGATGTACATACATACAATACAATCGCTGTAAGGTAACCAACACCAACTAGATAATAATTTACTGTACGGGGTACCAAAACCCACTAGTATTTAATACTTATTTATTGGAATTTTAATTTTAAGCTTGTCGGAGTGTTCGAAACTGTATTTATTTTGAGAAGGCTGTACATACAAGAATGTTGAGATGAAACTTAGACATATTAATTGTCTATTTGTGTTTATATAAACACAATGTACTCGAATCGATGTTTAATCGAACCTTTCTAGTAAATAACGTTTTTAATTTATTATGATTTGTCAAACGAACTTTTCGCTTTTGAAATTATTTTTAAGTATATGAGTTACTGCCCCTATTGAAATGATCTTGTGATAAAATTACATATCCGTTTTGGCTATTAGATCTCTAGATCTTGATGAAAGCGCGTCAATGAAAAAATTAAATAAAAGATCAACGTTAAGCTGGTATTTCACCAATGATGGTAACTAGTATTTCAAGCGAATTTAATAAACCAGTATGACATAATTCATGTCTTAGGATAAGAACTTAGTAAGAACAACTAGATTTAAGCTCATATAATACCAATTATTAAAATAATATACCAATCATAGGTATCAATAGAATGTAATAACAGAAAGGTTGATTCACACTTCACGGGGATAACTTGTTTCTGAACACAGACTGATACTGAAACTGAGATTTCGTAGCGATGTCGCAGTCTCCGCCGCCAGGGTTCGACTATACCCTGACACGCGAGGTATACTTTCCTCCATTGATTGTCAATAATCAATCTCAGTGACGCGTCAATTGACCTTCCACTTTGAATTATGCTTAACCATTTTGATGTTTAATAATCATATAAACATATAATATGTGTAATAGCTGTAGAACATAAATATTGTCTCACTTCTGACCACTATCGTCTGCTAATCTTCCACTTACTCACCATAATACATACCACACATAATAAGACTGTTAAAAATCAAAATACTTCTACGTTGTCTAAAAATCTGGTATTCATTATGTAGAGAAAAGTTGTTAATAGGTTTGATTAACTCTTCAAAGTTAATAATATACATTTTTCGTAGTGCTTCTACTACATTCATCTTGATACTTTATTTGGTTGGCTATCACCTAATTACTGCGACTAATTGAAAGTTCTTAAAAGACTGTTGATACTAGAGTCTTTAAAAAGGGTCCCACGAAAACGATAATTAGTTTAGGATAACCTAACCTAGAACCTAATTAAATTAATCGACGTAAACTCTTCTTGATAGAGATTTTATTAGTATTAGCTTTGTTCTTTTTTCTTATTTTTTTTTACTATAATTTAGGATTAGGAATTTAGAGACTACTCGAGCCTTTCTTTCATGCCTTGTTCTTCAAAGCAAGAAAGGAAGCTTGAGAAATATGCAAAGAGTTAAGGTGAAGCCGCGAATGTAAATCCTTGGAGTGCACGAGTTGGGAGCGTCACATAATTTATTGACAGGGCGTAGCCCGCTCTGATCCATCCGCCGGTTTTTGCGGCGCACCCACACTCCGCAGCCACTCGCGGGCTCCGCTGCGCTCACATCCGACCTCCGAGCTATGTCTCCGCCATACTCAACAATTTATCGCGGTTACCGAATTATCATCATCAAAGAGTAAACCGCTTCTTGCAAATTCCAGGGGCTTCACCCTTATTAGTTTTCTTAACATATTTTCGATAAGCATCTTTCAGTTTATCCGTTGAGAAAGGCGAACTGAAATAAAAACATAAAGTCAATTGAGCTGACCTGAATTCCCGAAATAGTCATTACACAAAAAGTTTATTTGATGGGCGAGATTGACTCACTTATTAAATTGTTTAGGGCATGCACCATCAGGTAGAGGGCAGTAAAGGGCAGAGAAACTACAAACAAGTTCATAAATAAGCCGTTTATTCGAAATCGTATCAACAACCATCGTAAAAACGAATATAGCACCTTTGGTAATAGTAACAAAGGAGTGAAAATTTATTAGTTTATCCGTAAGTAGAAAATCGAAAAAAAAAAACAGAGAAAGTTACCAAAATAGAGGATTCGGTATTCGGCATGAGTTCGTTTTACCTAATTTCATTTTTTTTAAATTCTCTAACTTTATATTTTACTTTACTTGACACGGTCGAGTGAGCGCAGCTTTATATAAGGGTTAACGTATGTAGTCGGTTGTTATGAAATTTCTTTGTAAATTATTATTAAGTTATTTTTAATTTTGTTGCCGTTACTTTAACGGCGGCGCTTTGTGAAAGGATGTCTAATAACTACGTATACCACACAAGAAGGTGGCTAAACTTGTTATCTAGGAAGGGACAAAGAAGCAATAAAAAACATGAATAATTTGTTTTTGCAGTTCGTGGGGAGAAAGTTTCGTAATTATGCGGGGCCGCTTTATTAGGTTTAGAGAACGATACAATTTTATTTTATTAAATACATTATGTATAATGATCTGAATCAATGAAGATGACATCCAAATAACAGGAAAATAACAATGATTTATAAAAGTGTGGGAAAATAAAAGGATCGAGTTAAATAGTGCCTACCGTATTATAATGATGAGATTTGAGATTTTCAAAGGACCCTTTCTTTCGATTAAGTCGTATTGCTTTTATCTTTTAATAAAAATTGTGAGGTGGAAGATTAGTAAGATGTTTATGTAGCTGTATGTACCAAACTGGGACCTTTATCGTCCCAGCTACTTATTATTATCAATGTTTACCCAATTATCAACAAAAATACATTAAAAAAATCAACAAAAAAATATCCGGTAGCTGTAACCACGTCGTGTCCGTCCTTAGACGGGAGTAGTATTTAATATTTCTAGTTATGTATTAATTATAATCTAAGTAGAAAGGTATCAATCACATAAGATACTTTTCATTTGTATGAATGCTCGATATAACCGATTTTTAAATGTAATCAATTACTACATGTTTGATGTTAAATATAAACTGAACAAAATTCGGATTGGCAAAAGCAGAGAAATGATAATGTAGGTACCCAATATTTTAATATTAGCGCTAATGTTAAACATCTTCATACTTACAGTTTTAATTGCTAAACATGCTAAAACATTAATCAGGGTGAGCAAATATCCGTACGATTCCGGATAAAATTCAAATCAAGTGTATTCATGTCAAATCTAACATATCCACACTGTGCGCGCAACTTCATGAAATCCTATCTATGTACTGCAGTACATAGATAGGCTACGTCAACCACATGCGACATAACTTGTTGAAAGAAACAGCGAACACACGGACCAGTGGTGACTAATTCTAATATGACAGAAATAGTCACTGTTGCCATATAATTTGCATACAATTACAACTGACCGAACCACAGATACAATAGGCTTGAGAAGAGCTATAGGTACAATAAACGACCTCTACCTCTTGCGTCAAAATATCGGGAACTCACAATAAATAATAATCACAGCAGAAATTCCGTAAGTGATCGTGTAAGTTTAAAACAGTGTATGACAGAAATAGTCACCGTTGTCATATAAATACCATACAATTACAACTAAAAGAACCACATACTCGTACACAAAATGCTAGAGTAGAGCTATACGCTAAACCTTCACGCGTAATTTTACAGAGCACACGGACCAGCGGTGGCTAATTCTGTCATATTTGCGAATTATAAAATGAAACATTAGCAAATATGACAGAAGTAGTCAACGTTGTCATATAAATTCTATAAAATTACAACTCACGGAACCTCAGACACAACAGGTTAGAGTAGAGCTATATGCTAATGGTTTATGCATCCACTTATACTTCTACAGAGAACATGGACCAGAGTGGTGTCTAATTCTGTAATATTTGCTGTTCTAGAACATACGCAAATATGACAGAAAAAGTCACCGTTGCCAAATAAATTACAAATAAATAATCCCAGAGGGGGTTATGTTTTAAAGACCTACTTAGTAGACAAAATTTGCACGTCTGATGAATATTAAAGGCAACTGAGTGAAAGCACTTTATACTTACTACGAAAATAGAAATTAACCTGTCAAAAGTTAAAATAGACAGACTGATAGATAACTCTTTGTTATACACTAAGAACAAAAAATAAACAAAAGATATCAAAATAATGTTATATTAGGTCTAACAATAGGTCCATTTGCACGGGGACAATTCATGATGTATATAGCATCAACGACTCAATTTTGTAAAGCTTAAAATTCTTACAAAGAAGTCTAGTTAAGTCTTTAATGGCTGTGAGATATCCAGAAGAGCAAGGTATTTGCTCATAGAAGGCAGCCTATAAGATCGAAACCTAAATAATAAATGACAATACTAATGAAAAGAACAGTTCGACACAGTCGCATCAGTAAAAACAATTCACTGCAAGCGGTGTCTCACTTCTGCCATTACTTAAATAGGCAGCAAGACTGTGTAGTATGTCGTCATCTATTTTGACTAGACGGTGATGTATGTTAATGAGGGAACGGTGAGAGAGAGGGAATAACTCTCAGGTTACTAGAGAAGCACAGAAAAGCGTTCAAAGATCTCAGACCACTGCAAGGATAGGACTGTGGGCGGAAAACATGGGGTAGTTTTGTCCTACAACTAGAAATATGACATAAAACGTGGCGTATCACACAAGAGAGAATAACGCATTATATCACGCATTAGAGAATGTGCCGTGATGAGGCCTGCTAATACTTGGCAGGCCGATACCAGTCGGGTGAGAGACTCTAGATGTTACCCCCCACTCATTGTAGCAAGGGATGGTATCTGATCCGTCTGGGGAGAATGGTATACCCACATGGGGAATCCTACACAGAAAAAGGCATTAAAATGTTTCAAACGGTAAGACGGATCTGAAAATAGACCTGAAAAACCAGGTCGGCTAGAATTTACTATGACAGTTATTCTTCTCAGGTTTTGCCAGTCTGATTTTAGAAGATACACGTTGTAAACCTAAGAAATTACGTTTATATCTTTGCATGCACTAAACTGAGATCCTGCTGAATGTAATCTCCTATTTATGAACTAATAAAGAATTTTTCTTCGTATTACTGGTTTTATTGAGACACAAAACAAAATAATTAAGTCCCCGGGTCAGTTTATGTAGCACATTTACACGGAGCGCTCATATTATACGAGCAGTACATAAACATAATATGTCCATCCCTACGTCTTAAAGTTTTTACGTCTTCTTAACTAGGTAAACAGATTATTGACGGTTTCAAAGAATTAAGGAATGACATGACAAATAAAAAAATCTGATGTAATCAAGCATAGACAGAACATTTACTTCTGAGAGTCTTAAGGGTCACGATAGCTAGGTTCTTTAGTACAGGAAGTCATGGCTTCGATTTCCAGGTCGAGCAGTGTTATTAGGGTTGGTCAGGAATTTCTCAGTAGCAGCCACGGCGTCTGCATTTGAGCCCGGTTGATAGCAATAGGCCTCCTATTGCGTTGGACTTAAACAGGTAACTGGTGAAATATGGGTGAACAGTAGGTAGGTACACGTCTGCCTTACCTCCGGAGATTATATGGGTGATACTTTGTTATGTACCTATGACCATTTATTTATGTATGTTATAATAATGTACCAACATCTAACTATTCGACAAGAAAATGCATGAAAGAATTGCCAACAAGTTAACCAGTCAAGTAGACAAAACTGACAGCCCAGTGCACGTCGGACGCTCTATAAATGCACCCCTTACCATTTGTTGTTCAAACAACAACGTACACGAGGGTGAGGGCTTGGCAATACAGCTCAACATAGTAATTTTATGATATCAGTCAAACAGCTTAACATTTTGTAACAAAATGTTAGGTGTCCAAAACATCTTTGTAACAGAAGACAAAGTGGCACCCATTCATTTCCATTGACAAAAAATCACCAAGGTAGTGAAGTGATTGTGATGATATTCTCGTATGCTCATTCATTATTGTGAACTGGGAAAAGGCTGTTGTTTTAAGAGTTTACTAAGCAATACTAACTGACACAACTTCAACCTGAATATCCTTACTATAAGGAGTACGGAAACCCTCATAATATATTTTTCTTTTGTTTGTACACAAAGAAAACATAAATACGCAGTAAGTAAATGTTGTGTAGCAAAGTCATATTAAAAGGCAAACTTCTGTCGCCTTAACTAGGCCAGAAGCCTGTGTTATAGGAGCCAAAGTTTATTCATATCAATTGCACACAAATAAGGTCAACGCACACGATTTTCCTAGCTGGTCAATCCAAGGCAATACCGTTACTATGTCTATAGTTGTGCGTTGCAGTGTGGAGCTCCATAGAAAGAATCCCGAACGGCTCGACACGTGCATTGCTTATAACTGTGCGTTGACAAATTTATTAAGGGATCCAGTAAGTTGGTAGCAGTTGATTAAACATTTAATATCTCGCAGATATTATTCTAATTAGAGAAACAATACAACCTACTCGCAAACAGCCCGATTTATGTATATCGTGAAAGTTGTGGGACATTCTGGCACATGGTTGGCACCACGGACGGCTGTAGCGGAATAGCGGCAGCCAACTAATACGGGACGATTTACTATTGTGAAAATTGGGGAACAATATGAATGGGAAATACCATTTTCTTGTATTTTTAGCTTATGTAAGTTAACCAGGACGAGTTTGTTTTGTTTCTGTGGATGTCCAAAATTAGTTAATGTTAGTAATTACCGGCGCGTATGACGACAATATAGTCAATTTCGATGCTGTAACTACCATCTAGTGTTTCGGGATATCGCCAAACGGTTGGTGGACTCTTCTTATGACCTGAGGGCTGGTCTATTTCTTGGCCAAAGAATCAGCATTGCCATGCAACGAGCTATTGCTGCCAGCCTTCTGGGCACTTTTCCCGTTGACAGCGATGCGGACTGTTTTTTTGACGCCATTTATTAATATTCTGCTATTGATATAAATACCAGGCCCCTCAGAAAGTATTGCGAAAAAAAGTTTTTATATATGGGAGACTGGCCAGTTATTATGTTTTTCGAAAATATGATTATTTATAAGTAAAAATAAGTAAGTTCCAATTTCAAAATTTCCCTCCACATTTTTTGCGAGTTAATTCAAAGTATTGTGTCTCACTGAAATATGGATCTGCGCCGGGAACATTTTAGAGCTATGATTTTATACGATTTCAAGTGTCGCCTGAAACCGGATGAATCGTACGATAGACTTCAAATGGCATTCATGGATGAAGGCCCTTCCAAGGCAACCGTGTATCGTTGGTATAATGAATTCAAGCGCGGTCGACCAACTTTGGGGGATGACGAAAGAAGCGGTCGCCCTTTGACGGCTGTTACCGAAGAAAACGTGCTAGCAGTGAAAAATTTAATCCAAGACAATAGGCGAATTACATATCAGGAGATTCAACACATATTGAAGATTGGATCGGGAAGCGTTCACGAGATTCTACACAGCCATCTTCGCGTGAGGAGGATAGTATCACGCTGGGTGCCGCACAACCTCACCGATGCTCAGAAGCAGGCCCGGGTGGAATGGTGCCGTGATATGCTTAACAAATTTGAAGCAGGCTCGTCTCGGCGTGTTTACGACATCGTTACAGGTGATGAGTCCTGGATTTATCAATACGACCCAGAAACCAAGCGCCAGTCGACTGTTTGGGTGTTTCAAAATGAGCCAACGCCTACCAAAGTGAAGCGATCTAGAAGCGGGGGTAAGATTTTGATCGCTAGCTTTTTTAATTTGACTGGCCACTTGGTATCAATTCCCTTACGGGATCAAAGAAGCATTAATGCCGAATGGTATACTTCCAAATGTTTGCCAGAAGTTTTCTCTGTTATAAGCAACAAGCGACCAAACACAGGGCTCCGCGGGCTACTGCTCCACCACGACAATGCACCTGCGCACACCGCACTCAAAACGAGGGACTTCCTGGACAGCACGCCAGTCAAACTCCTGGGTCACCCTCCTTACAGCCCTGATCTAGCACCGTGTGACTTCTTTTTATTCCCAAAAATAAAAAATCAGCTCAAAGGGATACAATTTTCGTCGCCGGAAGATGCGCTGGCTGGGTTCGAGCAGGCTGTAAACGAGGTGTCTGCGGCGGACTGGAAAAAGTGTTTTGAAAACTGGTTTAGGCGCATGAATCTTTGTATAGAGGCTGGTGGAAAGTACTTTGAAAAGATTTAATAAAAATATATGTACGTATAGAACAATTTTTTTTAGTTTCGCAAAACTTTCTGAGTGTCCCACGTATGTACATATTTTTATTATTATTGATGGGTATGTGAATGCTAATAATATACAAAAAGATTATTTGGAAATTACTCGTAGTCCTATGTCCTAAGTATAACTACAAAAATAGAAAACAGAATTCAAGATTAGAGTGCAAGCCTTGCTATCCATAACCACATATAGATGTTCAGCGCATCTAAGTGTGAAGTGTAACACGCTACGCTTACGATTTGCGGTTTCCGAGCAGAGATTGGTTCGCTTCAACGGCTGAGTACCAGTTTTGTGTCATTCCTCTCTTTGTGTCTTGGGTTCGTTTTGATTTGATTTTTGTATTAGGAATTTCTCATCAGCCCAGTTTTGATTTGTGTCCGTTTAATTGAATATTATATATATACTATATGATCATGATGGACTATTTCCATCCGCTCCCGATTACAAAGGACTTAAAA
Organism: Cerastis rubricosa; assembly: GCA_949152445.1. NCBI lineage: Eukaryota > Metazoa > Arthropoda > Insecta > Lepidoptera > Noctuidae > Cerastis > Cerastis rubricosa. The sequence goes on along the minus strand of OX424523.1, from coordinate 14,522,430 downwards.
ATAACTGTTCAGTCGAACTGTGGTTGAACTAGTACACCTATCTCTTCCTCTGCCTATATTATATAGGCGATATTTTCTAACTAGGATTACGTTCCTCTAAATCGCTGCATTTTTATATCTAAGAAACTTTTACAATTGCAATAATCGTGTTTTTGTACCGCGTTCTTACTACGTTACATAATTCAGTTTTAGGTTTTTCCAGTATTATACCTACTTCTTGAAACGACTGCAATAAATGTTCTCATGAAAACACGAACACAGTAGCACGAGACACGAACACTCTGTGTTTCATGAAGCTTTATCTTAGCTGCGTTGCTTAGCAACGAAGATCGAATTCTGACCCTCAAATAAGAAAAAAGATAAATTGTATGTCAACTTAGCCTACCGTTACTGTTGAATATAGGTTTTCCGAGTTGGTGATCGTCCGAATTCGAAACTACATGTATACATACTCTACATACATAACATCATGCCTGCCTACGTACATAACATCACTTCTATTGCTTATTTCAGACAGTTGCGAGCAGCACCTAATCTTTCGGAAGAACAATACCAAAAAGTTCCTTGTAAGGTATTCAAGGAAAATCAGTCATTATTAAGCATCACAATATTAAAAAGTATCTCAATCGTATTAAAGTGGCAGAGATAAAACTTCGTTTTAATTATGTTTATTACTTAGAATATTTAGCGGACCGTCGTGGGAGCACAATTGGACTAGTATATCAAAACCACAAGTACGAGCAATATACCTACGTTGTTACATTTATGTTAATCCGTTGCCAGTCCTCTGAATAATTGACATGACCTTTGTATTCCGACAGATTATGAAGATAAAAAATTAAATCTAAATTATTTATCCGATTTTATAATTATTTCATATTCAAAATGACAACAAGGTAATATAAGGTTAAATTGGAACTCGATATGTCCTACATTATTTTAGCGTGGGCGTTCTAAATTTATACTTTCCATTAAAAATTATTGGGAAATAACTTTGTCGGTAGGTATGAATCGTTTTATTTATTTTTTATGAACTGTGTTTTGCCAAATATTGATAATAAAATTCAAATAGATACGAATAGAGTGGTTCCTGTGTGCATAGGAATAAGGGAATTGAAATTAAAAACCGCCGGCTTTGCGTAGATTAACTTTTGCGCGTTGCCGCTAATAGTGTACTCGTATGTGTGTTTGGATTTGGAAGCTTTTAATAAATAAAGGTTTTAGACTAGCGTGTATCACTAATGGGGTTAGAGCAGTGATATTCGGTTTTGTATTTCGCTTTTGTAAGTAGCCATTTGTAGATTTGTCCCCGTTAACCGTAACTCTTGAAAATTGGATTTCCCTGATGGGTTCGGCAAAAACTTTCGGCAAAAACCGGTGATATATGAGGTTATGTTACTGAGTGAAATTCCTATCGCTAAACTGTTGAAAACCGCATCTTGTGAAAATACTTGCGGTAATGGTGTTCACACTGAAGGGGTCGTCGGCCCGTCATCTACCCCGGTCGCAACGGAGAATAGAACCGGCGAGAGGTGTCGTGCGGTGTTCCACTGGGATCGATTCTGGCGCCGCCCTTGTGGAACATCGGATATGACTGGGTGCTGCGCGCCGACCTCCCTAGAGGCGTCAGTGTAGTTTGCTACCCTGACGACACGCTGGTGCTGGCACAAAGGAGGTCGCACGAGGCGGCGGCCGAACTAATGACACGCGGGGTTGCGAAAGTCGTTAAAAGAAGTCAGCAACTGGGTCTCGAGGTGGCATTGTACAAGTCCGAGGCCATGTGCTTTCATGGACCTCGGAATGCGCCACCATCGGGATCCCAACTGACGGTAGGAGGGGTTCCCGTCGGCGACGAGTCGACGCTGAATTACCTAGGGCTCGTTCTCGACAGCCGGTCGAACTTCGTGGAGCATTTCCGACGTTTGGCCCGCAAACTGGAAAGGCCGGGGCTGCGTTCAAGCGGCTCTTGCCCAACCTGGGGGGTCCAAACCCCTCCTGCCGGAGACTCTACTCGGGGGTCTTGCCGTCCATGGGTCTTTACAGGGCCCCGGTGTCGGCGCGTTCTTTGAGGCGGCGAGCCGCCCACTACCTGAACGCGCCCCAGAAGGTGGTAGCCGTAAGGCTAGTCCGGGGTTACCGCACGATCTCCGGCAAGGCGGCGAGCCTCTTGGCCGGATTTCCGCCATGGGATCTGGAGGCGATAGTCCTCGCGCGCCTGCACGAATGGCGCGCGGAGGCACTGCGCAGGGGGAGAAACTTTGCTGCCGCGGCAAATCGCCGCTCAGCGGACAGACCTCCGGCGCGCTCTCATGGTAACATGGAGAGTGGGACTGTCGCAACCCCGTGCAGGGCACGCCACAATACCAGGCCCCTCAGAAAGTATTGCGAAAAAAAGTTTTTATATATGGGAGACTGGCCAGTTATTATGTTTTTCGAAAATATGATTATTTATAAGTAAAAATAAGTAAGTTCCAATTTCAAAATTTCCCTCCACATTTTTTGCGAGTTAATTCAAAGTATTGTGTCTCACTGAAATATGGATCTGCGCCGGGAACATTTTAGAGCTATGATTTTATACGATTTCAAGTGTCGCCTGAAACCGGATGAATCGTACGATAGACTTCAAATGGCATTCATGGATGAAGGCCCTTCCAAGGCAACCGTGTATCGTTGGTATAACGAATTCAAGCGCGGTCGACCAACTTTGGGGGATGACGAAAGAAGCGGTCGCCCTTTGACGGCTGTTACCGAAGAAAACGTGCTAGCAGTGAAAAATTTAATCCAAGACAATAGGCGAATTACATATCAGGAGATTCAACACATATTGAAGATTGGATCGGGAAGCGTTCACGAGATTCTACACAGCCATCTTCGCGTGAGGAGGATAGTATCACGCTGGGTGCCGCACAACCTCACCGATGCTCAGAAGCAGGCCCGGGTGGAATGGTGCCGTGATATGCTTAACAAATTTGAAGCAGGCTCGTCTCGGCGTGTTTACGACATCGTTACAGGTGATGAGTCCTGGATTTATCAATACGACCCAGAAACCAAGCGCCAGTCGACTGTTTGGGTGTTTCAAAATGAGCCAACGCCTACCAAAGTGAAGCGATCTAGAAGCGGGGGTAAGATTTTGATCGCTAGCTTTTTTAATTTGACTGGCCACTTGGTATCAATTCCCTTACGGGATCAAAGAAGCATTAATGCCGAATGGTATACTTCCAAATGTTTGCCAGAAGTTTTCTCTGTTATAAGCAACAAGCGACCAAACACAGGGCTCCGCGGGCTACTGCTCCACCACGACAATGCACCTGCGCACACCGCACTCAAAACGAGGGACTTCCTGGACAGCACGCCAGTCAAACTCCTGGGTCACCCTCCTTACAGCCCTGATCTAGCACCGTGTGACTTCTTTTTATTCCCAAAAATAAAAAATCAGCTCAAAGGGATACAATTTTCGTCGCCGGAAGATGCGCTGGCTGGGTTCGAGCAGGCTGTAAACGAGGTGTCTGCGGCGGACTGGAAAAAGTGTTTTGAAAACTGGTTTAGGCGCATGAATCTTTGTATAGAGGCTGGTGGAAAGTACTTTGAAAAGATTTAATAAAAATATATGTACGTATAGAACAATTTTTTTTAGTTTCGCAAAACTTTCTGAGTGTCCCACGTATGTACATATTTTTATTATTATTGATGGGTATGTGAATGCTAATAATATACAAAAAGATTATTTGGAAATTACTCGTAGTCCTATGTCCTAAGTATAACTACAAAAATAGAAAACAGAATTCAAGATTAGAGTGCAAGCCTTGCTATCCATAACCACATATAGATGTTCAGCGCATCTAAGTGTGAAGTGTAACACGCTACGCTTACGATTTGCGGTTTCCGAGCAGAGATTGGTTCGCTTCAACGGCTGAGTACCAGTTTTGTGTCATTCCTCTCTTTGTGTCTTGGGTTCGTTTTGATTTGATTTTTGTATTAGGAATTTCTCATCAGCCCAGTTTTGATTTGTGTCCGTTTAATTGAATATTATATATATACTATATGATCATGATGGACTATTTCCATCCGCTCCCGATTACAAAGGACTTAAAAATAACTGTTCAGTCGAACTGTGGTTGAACTAGTACACCTATCTCTTCCTCTGCCTATATTATATAGGCGATATTTTTTTTAGTTTCGCAAAACTTTCTGAGTGTCCCACGTAGTGGCGATAAGTCGGCTCTTTGAGGAGTGGCTGGAGAGGCGCCACGGCGCCCTCACCTTCCACCTGACGCAGGTCCTCACCGGACACGGTTGTTTCGGGAGGTTCCTGCACCCTATCGGGCGGGAGGAAACGCTCGGGTGTTACCACTGCGAGGATCGCCCGGAGGACACGGTGGAGCACACCGTAGAGCTCTGCTCCGCTTGGGCTAAGCACCGCCATGTCCTCGTAGCGGCGATTGGCGGCGGCGACCTCTCGCGTCCGGCCCTGGTTCAATCCATGGTCCGAAGTGAGAGGGAATGGGAAGCCGTCGCCCCCTACTGCGAAGCAGTCATGCTAGCGAAGGAGGTGGCGGAACGTGAGAGGGAGAGAACCTCACGTCCCAGCCGCCGCAGAAGACGCCCCGGCCGTCGGGCGGCCAGTGGCCCCGGCCAACGTAGGCGCGGGGCTGTGGACGGTGAGTAATGGGCTAGCTCACTGTTCATCCGTCTTATGACGACAGGCCGTGCCGACGCGCGCCTCAAGGAGATGTCAGCAAATCGGAAGGGGTCCGAGAGGGCCGATGCCTTCCAGGGCTGCGGGACTGTTCGAAAGAGATACCGTGGCCCTGGAACACAAAGGGCTAAGAAGGAACATGGATGGGTTTTAGTCAGTACAAGTCTGAAACTCCCTTCCGCTCCGCCCAGAGTGGGGGTGGTTATTTGATGACTTCCAATCCGAAAAAAAAAGAAGAATCCGAATAATTAAAACTTTAAAATTTTTTGAATTCGAATACCCCGAATACGTGGGGCATACTGAAAGAGAAAAAAAGAATAAAAATAACCAATTATGGATTTCAAAAATGGAACTCTTTGGGAACAAGTTTTTAATTGGCGAGATTGCCATTTGTTCCTTCCCTGTGCGTTCTTTTTAAATATTATGTGTCATGAACATTTTCGTTCAATGTAATTTTTTATGATTTTTGCTGAGGCAGTCAACAAGAGAGTTGCCAGAGACTAATTTTTCAGAATCCAGAAACTTTCAGAAAACCCTAAGTACAAATTATGGAAATAAAACATGCTGAATATAACACTGAATTTCGAAAACTGACTGCCTGTCTGTCTGTCTACCCATCTGTCTGCCTTCTGTCTATATTTCTGTCTGTCTTTTGGTCGGTCTGTCTGTATGTGCAATGGTTGATGAGATATTTGCTACCAAAGTCGTAAAAATTGTGTTCTACTATTAATTTTCTCGCAGTCCGAAAATTCAACTCGGTCTTTCTATCCCTCGAATAAATTCCCTTTTTTTGTCACTTGTTGTATTATCTAATATTTTCTTCATACACGCAGCAGTTACGTTAACCGAGTTAAGATAAATAGGCTCGTCCTGTTCTCTGCTACAGCCTTAGCCCCGTGGGTACAACAATATCTGTAATCCGATGAAGCGGTGACGAGCAGGCGTCTGGCGCGTCGCAGGGCTCAAGGCTATTAGCATAACGACCAACTAACGACAAAGGCGACGCGAACGCCAATGTGAACGCGAGTGTACGCAGAGCTAACACGTGATTAGTCTCCTTCGGCGGATAGTGTCGCGATTGTGATGGGCTCATTATGTGCGCTAATATTGATATCGTTGGCGATGTTAGTGATGTTGAAGTTCACTGTTTATAGGTGTGTCTAACCCTGGTATCTAAACTCAACTTAAAGAAATTACTTGAGTTTAAGTAATGACTTATGCACCCATTTTTATGCAATAGACAAGAATTTAAACGAAGCAAGAAAGCAAAGCTAAGAATTACATTTTAACAGTTATAAGTTTCAAGCAATTATTAGTTGACTACAAATTGTATCTTAAATAATTACTTTTACTCAAGTAAACACGGACTTGTTTGTAGATACGGATGTAACTTAACTAATTACACTACTTACATACAAGGTGTAAACAGACCCTTCACGAAACCGTCAATCAAGGATTCTACACATCAAACTAAGTAACCATACGCAAAAATTATTGCTGGGATTTCTTTTTTTGGGGGAGTTTAATCATGTTTGACGGTAAAACTCAATGTCATCATCATCATCATCATTTCAGCCGAAAGACGTCCACTGCTGGACATAGGCCTTCCCCAAGTTTACATAAGGGGGGTTTTGTCATGCACGCTTGGCAGGCGGGTTGGTGATCGCAGTACGGTTGTTACAAAATCACAGAGAACGCTGCTGCCCATTCTCTGGAAAACTTAATGTAACGCACTTAAAACATTGTGAAGATGGATGCATTATTGCGTAATAAACGGGTCATGGAGGTATTTAAAGTTAGTAATAAGTAACTAAAAACTAATTACTAATGTAAACTAGTTTATTGTGTATTAAGTAACTAATAACTAGTATTTAAAAAAAACTTATGAATAAGTTGGAAATTTGACGTCCAATATCTTAGTAACTAGAAGGTATGCCAAGTATGATCCAGAACGAAAAAAATTTCGCAATGACGGGGAGACCAAGTGCCTTTCGACGAAGGTATCCCAAGTATGGTCCAGAACGAAAAAAATTCACAATGACGGGGAGACCAAGTGCCTTTCGACGAAGGTATCCCAAGTATGGTCCAGAACGAAAAAAATTCACAATGACGGGGAGACCAAGTGCCTTTCGACGAAGGTATCCCAAGTATGGTCCAGAACGAAAAAAATTCACAATGACGGGGAGACCAAGTGCCTTTCGACGAAGGTATCCCAAGTATGGTCCAGAACGAAAAAAATATCGCAATGACGCTGAGAACAAGTGCCTTTCGACGAAGGTATCCCAAGTATGGTCCAGAACGAAAAAAATATCGCAATGACGGGGAGAACAAGTGCCTTTCGACGAAGGTATCCCAAGTATGGTCCAGCACGAAAAAAATATCACAATGACGGGGAGAACAAGTGCCTTTCGACGAAGGTATCCCAAGTATGCTCCAGAACGGAAAAAATATCACAATGACGGGGAGAACAAGTGCCTTTCGACGAAGGTATCCCAAGTATGGTCCAGAACGAAAAAAATATCGCAATGACGGGGAGAACAAGTGCCTTTCGACTTCGTTAAGGGTCTATTTACACCCTTTACATAAAGTTATTTGTTACGATTCCATACTCTTTTTGCCTCTACCACGTTCATACATCTGGTCATATACGCATCCCAGTTGCGAGTACTACGCAGGTACCAATTAGGGCTTATTTACTTTAGCTGTTCGAAATACCATCAGTATAAACATCTTCGATGGATATAGTGTCGTGATTGTAACAGTGATATATATAGCTGACGGCTTACCGTCAACGATACGTGCTTTAGAGATGTTGTGGCTGACTGGGTATAGGCACAGTCTAGAGGTAGATATGTATATGGTTTAGGATAAACATAGCATAATCAGTCTAATGTTCCTAACAATAATGTAATGTTCCTGAGCGGAGCCCATCTCACTTTCAAAACCAACAAAAAGATGCACCAAAAATATTAAGGAATGTATTTGGGAATTAGATAGAATATGCTTTATCTGTAAGTACACCAGTAACAAGTCTCATTTATAAACCTGAAAACAGGTCAATCGCTAGTTGCAGTTTAATGAGGGAAAAACATAAATATTTTATTATAGTATCTCCCGGTTTATATTAGTCACTGAAAAAAAAACTCGCTCGTGCTCGCTGCAGTTTATAAAGTTGATCTACGCTTCTCTTTAACGTCAAAGGGATTTTTTTATATTGTTTCTTTGCCTTAAATGACTAAAACACAGCTTAGACCACATAAAAATAGGGTATTGAGAATTTCCAGCAGTTGAGTAGAGCATTACGTTGCAAGAGCAATCGTATTACTTGAATGTTCATTTTGAAATCATGTTACCAACTTCCGAACTAACTATGATATCGATATCCGGCCGGAAGTTTGGGCCTAAACCTATGATTTCCAACTCGACTATGTGCGGTTGCCATATCGAACTAATTTCTACCAAATATTTATATTTGCATATCAAGCTAGTAGCTACCTATTTTCAAATATTAGAACTAAACTCTACATACAGCCAGAGGTTAGAATGGTAATATTAATTTCGGAACTGATGATAACAAAGTTCTTCTGTATTAAGATAACATGCCTTGAACTTTTACGTAAACCGCGATTAAATGTATGAAGTTTCAGGTAGACAGGATCTAAGCAAGAGTTAAAATGCTTCGACGCAACATTTGAGCGTGGATCCTCACAAAAACGAAAGGACTGTTTAGTATTTCATCACTTATTATCGATACAGAGAAACATATGTATTTCGATGACATTACTAAATAAAACTAGGTATGATAAAACTCATCATTGACTTTTACCATAACTAGTTTTTTCATAGGGCAGTAGATGTTTTTGTTTCTTTGATGTACAGTCTGCAAAGGAGATAATAAGTAACCAGGTAACCTGGTTACTTATCTCCTTTGCAGACTGTACCTAGCTTTTGCTGATCATGAGGTCCTGGGTTCAATTCCCAGGTCGTGCAAAGTGTTGTTGGAATTTACCGGCAGGAAATTCTCAGTAGCAGAGACGAAGTTGGGATTTGTACCTGGTTGATGGCAATAAGGTCGCCCTCTATTACTTAGGACTTCTATAACTTAACTGGCGAAAAGTTGGTGTACGCGCACACCACCTCTGCTCAACCCTGCGGGGACATGAAGGCGTGATTTTCAATACCGCTAAATCCGAATTAGTTAGTACTACATCTTACGTTCTATAATACAAGGTGTTGTTTGAGGATGCAAAACAACATCTTGTATAATATGTTGGACATCATACAAGTGAAACACGGCTCGAAAACAGCAAATATACCGCACATGTGACAGTGGTGACCCATATGTGAGTCAAACACAGAACTACTAACCGCAGCCCAGGGTAGTTAGCATGTACAACCAACTGTTTGTATCACATAACGATAAACAATTTCTTGAAGATACATAGCAAAAAAAATCGTGAGATATACTTACTTAAATATCTATCTACAGGGTGTAACGGAAAGGGTATATACATACTTAAAGGTGTGCTACAGACCATCAAACTGAACATGTTTCTCCATCGGACACACATCGTAATTGCGAAAAAAATATCAGCTACCCCATACATTTGGGTCGAATAGGTATTGAAATTTTGTATTGGGCAGCAGATATTTTTTTTAATTCTCTTTATTCACTTTCGTTACATATCTATTACATTTTTAAATATTTTTACAAAACAACATATAAAAATATAAAAATAGTAGCCCACCAGCATCGGGAACAGGGCCCGGGCTACCGGTGGTCAGGGCTCTTGAGAGAGGAACCTCCTGACAATACGTGCCGTGTCTAGAAGTACTGCTTTCTAAATCAAGCCCTTGATCCAGCTGTCAAGCGAAAGACTCCGCAGATGTTGGTCGAAGCTTTTGGCTATTAAGCCATTGGCCGACACGACTATCGGCACAATGACTGCTGTTGTCACGTCCCACATGTCGACAACCTCGCGGAGCAGATCTAGATACTTGAATTGCTTATCTTTCTCGGATTTCACGAGGTTCTCGTCATGCGGGACCGTTATATCAACAATCATTGCGCGACGCTCCAATCGATCTATCAACACAATGTCAGGCTTATTGGCAACAATAGTCCTGTCAGTGACGATAGATCGATCCCAATACAACGTGATATTACCATTATCGAGAACTGGGTCGGGCGCATACTTTTAGTATGGCACTTCTGATTCCACAAGGTTGTATTTCAAAGCAAGTTGCTGGTGAATCCTGGCAACATTCACTACCTTGTGGCCAGGATTCACCAGTAACGTCGTTAGCCGTTCGTCGTTCGTTAGCCAGACGAGAACAACCAGAAATAATATGTCTGATGGACTCAGCCGGACGCTGGCATGCCCGACACACGTCCACCGTCCCGTCCTTCATAATATGTTTCCGGTAGTTATTCGTCAGCATAACTTCGTCCATTATTGCACAGACAAAACCTTCAGTTTTCCCGAAGAGGTCACCGAAACGCAGCCAGGATACAGACGCTAAGAAGTCTACATCGGGCCCGTGTGAGGCCCGGTAAAAGCGTCCGTGAAGCACCTTGCTCTGCCATACCTCCTTGCGGTCATTAGTGTCTAATACTACAGGCTTGCGCCAGTTCTCGTTAGCCAAGAAGAGCGGGGTAAGGCCCTTGTCGACTGAGACCACATCTCGGTGCATCCCCACGTCGGCTGCTAAGAAGTATTCCCTGAGACTGCATACCTCACGGTTGTGCAGGGTCTTAGCATTTAAGAAGCCACGACCCCCACACTTCCGCGGGATATACAGTCTCATCACCGATGACCGTGGGTGATGCATCCGATTTGTGGTCAGCAGTACGCGGACCTTCCTATCTAGGGTATCAAGTTCTGTTTGCGACCATTTTAGTATGCCGAAAGAATACATCAAAACCGGCATGACCCAACCGTTGAAGGCACGTACCTTGTTTCCGCCTGACAGAAGACTGCTTAGCACCTTATGCAGGCGGCCAAAGAAACGCTCCTTCAACGATTGTTTCATGACAGCAGTATTGATACCTAATGCTTCTGACATACCCAAATACTTGTAGGTTTCTGTTGAGGAGAGGGATCTAAGGTGTACGGAATCCGAGAGTTGAGTTCCCACGTATTCCGTAATCTCCCCTCGCTGCACATGCATGACTGCACATTTGTCCACACCAAATTCCATCCTGATGGCGCTACTGAAAGTTTCAGTTACCTTCAGTAGCTTCATCAGTTGCAAATTGTTGGGGGCAAAGATTTTCAGATCATCCATGTAAAGAAGGTGAGATATGACCTGACCACCTCTCGTCAACCGATAGCCTAGACCTGAACCTTCCAGCAGTGTGCTAAGAGGGTTCAAGGCTAGACAAAACCACAATGGACTCAGACTATCACCCTGAAATATGCCAAGCTCAATCCTTATTGGTTCGCTGTTCCCCTGCATTTGTCGACATCCTGGATAGCGAAGGACCGTCCGCCATTGCCCCATACACGACTCAAGAAAGGCTCGTAGAGTTGCATCAATCTTGTACAACTCCAGCACCCTCATGAGCCATGTATGCGGAACTGAGTCGTAGGCCTTCTTATAATCTATCCAACATGTAGACAGATGCCTTCGGGAGCGGCGAACCTGTTAGCTAATGGCCATATCAATGAGGAGCAGCTCCTTAGTACCACGGGACCCGTTCCTACATCCATTCTGAGAGGGAGACATGATGGAATTACAATTTTAGCTCTCAAAATGGATGCAAGAACTTTATAGATCGTTGGTAAGCAAGTGATAGGTCTATAATTTTTGGGCTCCGCAGTACTACCTGATTTATGGAGCAGGTGGGTAATGCCTGTCGTCAGGAACTGGGGCAGCGACCCTGACTCTAAGGCTGATTGAAACTGGGACGCCAAGCGAGCGTGCGATCTTTGGAACCATTTGATCCAGAAGTTGTGCAGTCCATCCGGCCCTGGAGATTTCCAGTTTGGTAACGGATGGACTGCACGAGCTACGTCCTGGGGGCTGACGATAATTGCCCCCATTTCTGGTATTGGATCACACGCTTGTTCAACTTCCCGGGTCCAACCGCCCTCAGTGTGACTGACAGGCACCGACCTGATGCTGCGCCAGAACGAACACATGGTGTCATCATCCGGCAGACGCGTGTCAGTCACCCCTTGGTCTGGTCGTTCCCAAGCCCTATATACCCACCTTTCATCGCTTCGGAATGTGCGATTCTGAGTGTATCGCTCCACTCGCCGCTTGTACCTACGAATAGGGCTTGCCCATGCACAGATCTTCTGCTTCAGGAAGTCGATACGCTCTGTGACGCAGGCCAAATAATCACGAGAACTAGTGTCAGTTCCCGAGAACGCCCGCCTCACAAAGCGCATCACTCTAGGGCGAGTATTGCCCTACCTGAAGCAGATTAACTTGCCGATGAGTACTCTAGCCTCACCGATACGCCGCTCAATCCTGCACTGCCAACTTGGAACAGCTAATTTATTAATTCTCTTTATTCATTTTCTTTACACATCCTTTACATTTTTAAATATTTTTACAAAAAACATATCAAAAATCATTTAAAAATATAAAAAATAGTAGCCCACCAGCATCGGGAACAGGGTCCGGGCTACCGGTGGTCAGGGCTCTTGAGAGAGGAACCTCCTGACAATACGTGCCGTGTCCAGAAGTACTGCTTTCTGAATCAAGCCCTTGATCCAGCTGCCAACCGAAAGCCTACTAAGATGTTGGTCGAGGCTTTTGGCAATTAAGCCATTGGCCGACACGACTATCGGCACAATGACTGCTGTATTCACATCCCACATGTCGACAACCTCGCGAGCCAGATCTAGATATTTCAATTGCTTATCTTTCTCTGCTTTCACGAGGTTCTCGTCATGTGGGACCGTAATATCAACAATCATTGCGCGACGCTCCGATCGATCTATCACCACAATGTCAGGCTTATTGGCAACAATAGTCCTGTCAGTGACGATAGGTCGATCCCAATACAACGTGATATTACCATTATCGAGAACTGGGTCGGGCGCATACTTATAGTACGGCACTTCTGATTCCACAAGGTTGTATTTCAAAGCAAGTTGCTGGTGGATAATCCTAGCAACGAGGTTGTGTCTATGCAAGTACTCTCCGTTAGCCAGACGAGAACAACCAGAAATTATGTGTCGGATCGATTCTCCCGGACGGTGGCATGCCCGACACACGTCAACCGTCCCGTCCTTCATAATATGTTTCCGGTAGTTGTTCGTCAGCATAACTTCGTCCATAATCGCACAGACAAAACCTTCAGTTTCCCCAAAGAGGTTGCTGAATCGTAGCCAGGACACGGACGCTAGAAAATCTACATCGGGGCCATGAAGAGCCCGGTAGAAGCGCCCGTGAAGCTCCTTGCCCTGCCATACCTCCCTGCGATCATTAGTGTCTAATACTACAGGCTTGCGCCAGTTCTCGTTAGCCAAGAAGAGCGGGGTAAGGCCCTTGTCCACTGAGACCACATCTCGGTGTATCCCCACGTCGGCTTCTAGGAAGTATTCCCTGAGACTGCATACCTCACGATTGTGCAGGGTCTTAGCATTTAAGAAGCCACGACCCCCACACTTCCGCGGGATATACAGTCTCATCACCGACGACCGTGGGTGATGCATCCGATTTGCGGTCAGCAGTACGCGGACCCTCCTATCCAGGGCATCAAGTTCCGTCTGAGTCCATTTGAGTATGCCGAAAGAATACATCAAAACCGGCATGACCCAACCGTTGAAGGCGCGTACCTTGTTTCCGCCTGACAAAAGACTGCTTAGCACCTTATTCAGGCGGCCAAAGAAACGTTCCCTCAACGATTGTTTCATGACAGCAGTATTGATACCTAATGCTTCCGACATACCCAAATACTTGTAGGTTTCTGTTGAGGAGAGGGATCTTAGGTGTACGGAATCCGAGAGTTGAGTTCCCACGGATTCCGTAATCTCCCCTCGCTTCACATGCATGACTGCACATTTGTCCACACCAAATTCCATCCTAATGGCGTTACTGAAAGTTTCAGTTACCTTCAGTAGCTTCATCAGTTGCAAATTGTTGGGGGCAAATATTTTCAGATCATCCATGTAAAGAAGGTGAGATATGACCTGACCACCTCTCCTCAACCGATAGCCTAGACCTGAACCTTCCAGCAGTGTGCTGAGAGGATTCAAGGCTAGACAAAACCACAATGGGCTCAGACTATCACCCTGGAATATACCACGCTCGATCCTTATGGTTTCGCTGTTCCCCTGCATCTGTCGACATCCTGGATAGTGAAGGACCGTCCTCCATTGCCCCATACACGACTCAAGGAAGGCGCGTAGAGTTGCATCTATCTTGTACAACTCCAGTACCCTCATGAGCCATGTATGCGGCACCGAGTCGTAGGCCTTCTTATAATCTATCCAACATGTAGACAGATGCCTTCGGGAGCGGCGAACCTGTTGGCTAATGGCCATATCAATGAGGAGCAGCTCCTTAGTACCACGGGACCCGTTCCTACATCCATTCTGAGAGGGAGACATGATGGAATTACTCTCAATATGTTGGTTTATTTTAGCTCTCAAAATAGATGTTAGAACTTTATAGACCGTTGGTAAACAAGTGATTGGTCTATAATTTTTGGGCTCCGCAGTACTACCTGATTTATGGAGCAGGTGGGTAATGCCTGTCGTCAAGAACTGGGGCAGCGACCCTGACTCTAAGGCTGATTGAAACTGGGACGCCAAGCGAGCGTGCGATCTCTGAAACCATTTGATCCAGAAGTTGTGCAGTCCGTCCGGCCCTGGAGACTTCCAGTTAGGTAACGGACGAACTGCACGAGCTACGTCTTGGGGGCTGATGATAATTGCCCCCATTTCTGGTATTGGATCACACGCTTGTTCAACTTCCCGGGTCCAACCGCCCTCAGTGTGACTGACAGGCACCGACCAGATGCTGCGCCAGAACGAATACATGGCGTCATTATCTGGTAGACGCGTGTCAGTCACCCTTTGGTTTGGTCGCTCCCAAGCCCTATATACCCACCTTTCATCGTTTTGGAATGTGCGATTCTGAGTGTATCGCTCCACGCGCCGCTTGTACCTTCGAATACGGCTTGCCCATGCACAGATCTTCTGCTTCAGGAAGTCAATACGCTCTGTGACGCAGGCCAAGTAATCACGCCCGCCTCACAAAGCGCATCACTCTAGGGCGAGTATTGCCCTCCCTGAAGCAGATTAACTTGCCGATGAGTACTCTAGCCTCACCGATACGCCGCTCAATCCTGCACTGCCAAGCTGGAACAGCTAGTTTTGGTCGTGTTGCTCGGTCGCTGATAGGAAACTTGACGTGAGCCACACGACATGCCGCTACAGCCGCGCAGTACAATATTGAGTGGGTATCAGCAAGGTCTTTGCTGTTGTCAAAGCAGTTTGACAGCAGCGAATCTAGAGTACACACCAGCGCCTTGTTTTTCTTG
The DNA here is from genome assembly GCA_949152445.1 of Cerastis rubricosa. Taxonomy (NCBI): domain Eukaryota; kingdom Metazoa; phylum Arthropoda; class Insecta; order Lepidoptera; family Noctuidae; genus Cerastis; species Cerastis rubricosa. Next base: position 14,507,230 of record OX424523.1, on the reverse strand, counting down.
TGCATAGGCAAACGAGGTACCCGCGGTCTAAGTTCAGGCGGTGTGGAGCGATACTCCCGGAACGCACCCTCCAAAGCGCTCCTCAATTGTGCGTTGCACTGGGTACTCACGGTTATAACTTCGTCAACATCCTCTTCACCACCGCGATCGGATCGCGGCGAAGTGCTGGAAACATTTTGCAGTTGTGCCGCGATTATTGGCGAAGCAGGCGTAACTGGGTTACTCCGTGAGTCGAGGCGTAGTCGATCAAGTACAGTCTCATCCAACATATGGTTACGCTGGATGACCCGCACCTGATCCGATAGTCGCTGCGCCGACACGCTGACATCTGGTTCAAGCACCTGAAACAGAGAGAGCATCCGACCACGGTACGCAGTCATGTTGCTTCCCCCCTCAGTAGCCCCATAATATGCGCGCATGACGTTTTCATTAATGGACTGAGTCCATCGCATGCGCGACACATTTCCACCGGCAGCGGGGACCCTGTTCGGGGCCTGTTGGCCTCGAGGTCCCAGGCCGGCTGGTGGCCGTCCTCTTCCTCGTCGTCGTGGTGGAGATGGCGTCGACGGCGGGGAGAAAAACTCGTCGCTGGAGCTCGACGCAACTGCAGCAACCGGCGACTCAGCGCCCACAGATGTGGCGCGTCCCGGCGGCTGCGAGGCGGAGCTCAGCGACGAGCCCGGAGATGGTAGGTGTGCCTCTTCTTGAAGTCTGGCTCGGTGTCGGGTTAGCATCGGTGACAATATTTAAAAATGCATTTTTGGTGTGGTCCAGTCCAGGTTTTTTTTACTGTGAATTGGTTTTATTTTTGTTGTCATGATTTATTTGTTATTTATTACTTTTCCTGGATTAATTTTATAGAATAATTAAATAAAATTTGTTTTGGAAAAAATTCTGACATGTCACTTTGACACCCGAGCCACAGATTAGATTAGATTTATTAATTATTATTATTATATTTAATAATTTATTAAACAAATTTAGTTTTGCCGGTGAGTGTTAATTGACATCAATTAACACTCACCGGCAAAACTAAATTTGTTTTTTGTAGTACCTACCATATAGTAATGAAACCAAAGTTACTGCTGCAATTCACTTTCGTGTAGTGGTTCATAGAAGCCGAAGCTACTCTTCAAATTTCAACAATGTGGTGACTACAGTTTCGGAGTAAAGTGGTTGTGACATACGAACGAATGCGACCAATTTCGTCGTTGTCCCGTTTTTTTCCGTTTGACGACGGAACCCAAAAAATAAAGTCACTTTGGTGTATTGAGGTGCCCTGATTCTGAAAGGATTTATACCAGTAGAGTCGCAAAAGCTGCGAGAAGCCGGGGCGGGTTGCAAGTCTTATATATAAATTATATTTGTTTGTTTGTTAGTATTTTATGCGCAGTCATACCGAATGCTGATGATAAAACTTTGTAAACTTATTGCTGGCATTTGCCCGAAGGTTACATGTAGCTATATTCCAACCAACTTTAAACATATGCGGTCGAAACTGCGGCCGGAAGCTACTAAGTACAAAATCTATGATCTAGGTCTAGAGTATCGAAAAGTTGGGATTAATAAAATAAAAGAATAAAAACTTCTTGTAGAATTTTTCAGTCGTATTCAATGAATACGGTCTCAGAATGCACCTTCATGTCGTAAGCAGTGAGCAGCCAAACGATTGCTCGCCAAGTACTCAAGACAATTGGGCCAGTGCTTCAGGGGAACTAACTGGCCTTAACTTTCGAATGCCTCAAGCACTCGACGAGCTACTGCATAATGCAATCCTGTGAACCTCTCTCTACTCACTTTACTAATTTGGTTAACGGAATGTTCTATTCTAATGTACTTAAGTTTTAACTAATCCTCTGAGCCGATAATATTTCGATTGTGAGTTTGGGACTGAAAAAGGCCGGACAGACGGGTCCTATGTGAGTTATTAAATAACACCTACTCAAATGCTAGTTTGTTTTCCTGTTAGGAATGGAAAATAAATGCATAGCCCTTTTTGCTTCCAGGCATAAATATCAAAATTGTGTTTTCAGGTAATATTTTTCACATTGTTAAGGCTATTGTTATGAGCAGGAAAACTGCAACCATGAAGCTAAGTAAAAATATGGATGAAGGAACGAAACTTGTTCCTCTTTTATACAGGTCCCTTGTTCACCTGCCAGGGTTTAAATTGTTGGCACGGTTAGCTTAGTGGCTAAGCGATCGACTGTTGCGCTGCGTGTCGCGGGTTCGATCCCCGCACGGAACAAATATATGTATGGCCTACAGATAGTTGTTCCGGATCTGGCTGTTTGTGTATGTGAGTTTAAATGATAGGAAATGCACCCATGATACAGGAAAAATGATTTATTCCCTTTATGTCGAGTCCCGTTATGTCGAGTCTGGAAGTCTATTGTTCTCCAAAGTATTGATTTTTAACGCTTTCTGTTACCTTTATGTTGAGTTTAGTGAACAGGTACAGTCAGGGATGTAAATTAAGAGCCAATGGCATAAAAACATTGTTTTTTATTATTTCCTGATATTCGCACTTGAGTTGCGCTAATGCAATTACATATTATTTTAGGTACACCGACAACACATCTTAATATTGCTGTACTCAGTTTATGTAAAATCATCAATGCATCATTGAACTTCAGTTAATCAATTATAGCCTAGTATGTATAATAAATGATACTTTTCATCATGTACATAATTTTGAATATAAAAAAATACACTGTGTTATTGTGACATACTTTGATGGTTAATAAAAATAATAGTACATAGTATTGTGTGGTTAAATTTATTAGTTGTTATTAAATTCTTTTTTATGTAAAATTATTCTAAATAATGTGCATGTATACATTTCATTGGACGTGACTGTACTTCTAAAATATGATATTATTAAACTCGACTTATAGGTAATAAAAGCGTGGTAAATAAACCGGACATACAGGGAATAGAAACGGGACAGCTCGACATAGGGGTAACAGAAGCGAGACAAGGTTTTCGGCTCGACATAACGGGTCTCGACATAAAGGGAATAAATCGGAAAAATACCCAGAGTGCCGCAATGTATTAAAAAAAATGTGAAGGTAGCGGTACGTCCGTACGCGGCGGCGCACGGTGGGCTGAAAATCGGCTTTCATAGACTTAGGGATTTCAATTTGCAAGTGCTTGTTTTTATGTCGGATATCGCTTCTATTAGTCATTACTATGTACAAAAATGACACCCGAGTTAATCCTGCCCAAAAACGAAGGAAATATAATTTTTTTACGAAAAATTTGTATGAAGCTAGTATGAAAAATCGAATTATCTCCTAAACGGCATGTTTAACCGTAATATCCTTGGAGGTGGTCATAGTGCTAATTATTCATGATTTTTTGGTTGGCGATCGGACGAAAAATTTAATGCTGTTTTTTTTTTAAAATCGTCAAAATATTTTTATTTATTTTTACATGTAAAACGATCCCTTTTAGTGTCCAAGTTAAAAAGTTCGATATGTTATTAACCCAAATATTAAGAACACACGAATCAAGAAAAAAGAAATAAAAAAATTGCTGTTTTTGACACATTCATATTAATTTAAATAAAAAAAGATTATCAAATTATTATTAAAGTAACATATAAAGTTATATTATATACAAAATAATTTAATTTAAGGAATTAATACTACCCATTTGTAAAATAAATAAAAAAAATAAAAAATATCATTAAATATTACAAAAAAACCCAAACACACTCAAATACAAATTTACAAATATGTACATATATATTTTTTTTACAAATTTTCCTTATCACTGTCGTTGTCAGACTCCAATTCTGAGTCAGCATCCAGATTGGATATATCCAAAAACTCGAACTCAGTTTCCTGAAATTGAATTAAGTCGAGAGTTTCAGCAAAAAAGCTCTGCTTTTTCTTGGCATCTAACTTAGGCCTTTGTGCACTTAGCAAAGGATCCGAAGAAACAACAAGCATATTTAAAATGTCTTGATTAGAATCCTGCCTACTTCTTTTCCGCGAATGATGTTCACGAAACCTCCTAAAATCTTTGTTTCGAGACTCTGAGGCTTCTTCCGAGAGAGTCCCAATCGGCACAATATTATTTTTCTCGATTATGTCAGCCCCATGGATTAATAACTTATGAACGGTTGACGACATGTAGTACCAGTCGTATAATAATACGTACTTTTCTGCTGTTTTGCGAGCATAATCTCTAAATTTTATTATTTCGACCTGCTCTCCAGATGTGCTTGCTTGTAAAATTACAGCAAATCTTTTGATGAGGTCTTCATCCAAACCGGTTATAGCTGCGGTTTTATTAGGAAACTCAAAGAATTTTCTTGCAGTATTCCCGTCATTGGTGGTTCCCGAGCCTTGTTTTACTATATCAATCAACAGATTGAGCTCATCTTTGAATTTATTTTGAATTATTTTCTTCCTTGTCTGTAGCATTTCTTTGTGCTCATCACTTCTCGCTGCCCACCGTTTGAAGTCGAGCCTGTATGCAATGTGTAACAGACATTCCATACAATTTATACGGGCGTGTAGGGATGACAAGCCAAACTCATACAGGTCCGAACACACAGTTTTTGATGTTACAGCATCTAAGCGGTTCATTTCTGTAGGCTTTGCTAAGCACAGGTAGCACGATGCATTTGATCTAGCTTCAGAAAGGTAAGTGCAGACTTTAGCGTCGATCATCGTCATCATTAGTTGATGAGTCACCTTATTATTATTATTGCACTCTGTGGGGATAAGGGCCACAATTTCTTCATCAATTTGTTTTTTCAGCTCAAGGACAACTGCTTCACCCTCCTTTACAAAAGTAAACTGAACTGGACGACAATACAAAACTGAGCATGGTTTTGGGTTCGTCCATAAAATGTTGTCTCCATCTATGAGTTTTAGTGGCACCAAGGAGGTCATGAAAATGCTCGAGTCATCTTCCTCACCCTCAATTTTCTGCTTATATCGGCTTTGATTAGAAGCACCATCAAATCCCCACTTGGATATCAGCTTCAACTGCTTGTTATGCTCTTCGTTAGAAAGGCTTTGAAGGATTCTTGTAACCGTGATATCAAGTAAAGCTTGAAGTGTAATCCTAGCCGATGAATCAGTAACTGTCACTGATTGCTTCGGAGGGTAGCAATCAAGCTTAGTTTGTTGCACTTTATAGTAAGATGGATAAAAATCCTTAGCACCTTCCCGAATGGCAGCCTCACGCAACGTAATATATTGCCACTTTGAGAGTTTTAGCGAAAGAAGCAATCCAAGTGCCTTTTCTGGCGTAAATATGATTGTTTTCGCTGGTTTCTTAAGCGTTTCATTTAATTTAGCGGCTACTTCAGGATTTTTCATCATGTATTCGATGACAGAGGCGATATCTCCATGCCCATGCCCTTCTTCTTTTAAACGTGCTGCAGCTGCATATGCCAATTCACTGGAATCTTCGCCTGTGTGTTCATCAGATCTTCTCTTTTTTTGTTTACTTCCCAGATCTTCGAATGGTTTACGGGATCTTTTCGTCATTGTTCCAATGGACGTTGATGTCGACGGTTCTGGAGAGACTGAGGGCGCTCTTGGTGCCTTATCAACACTTGGTTCTTGATTAACTAAAGCTTGCACAAAACTCGGCCAATCAATATTTGCTCCCAACCAATTCTCGTACTTTCTCCTGAAATTATCAAGGAATCGGTTGGATTTCTGCCACCTTTGTAAAGCGGCTCGCGTAAATCTCCGACAAAATTCTTTGAGAACAACACGATCTTCGTCAGACAGGCAATCGCCTATGCGGGATACAACTGCACTGAACAATACTTCATGATCAAGTGAAGTACTCTCACTTCGTAGAAGAACAAACAAGTCTAAATTGGTGATTAAACTTTCCATTCTAAGATTTTATAGTCGCTGATTAAGTGTTAGCAGTTACACAGTTGTGAACAAATTAAATTATAAAACAAAACTTTAGCCCTTTTATTGCAAAACGCCAATAATTATTTAACTACCCTCATTAGTTATTTCCTCATTAGCTAATGAAAATCTATAATTGTTACTAACTATTCTTAGAACTCATAGCACTGCTAATTAACAAATTAGCTTACTTATCAGGAAATGTTGAATGTAATCCATAGTTGGCATTGTCGTGAGATATTGAAAATCATTAAATCACCTATTAAGACTCATTAGAAGACCTAATCAGTGTAGTTACTTAATTACTTCTTTTTGGACGAAGTAGAAGAGTAAACAATTGGTCATTTGGTTGTATGAAAAGTTTTAAAACTCATTTTGTGTTGATAATTATCTAGCTCAAACATAGTTGTCTACGTGTGGGTGTACTATCAACCTCTGCCAACTCCTACGAAAATATAGGACTGATGCTATTTTATGTTATGTGTAGTTAAAAGTCCGTGTTCTTCAACATAAACACCAAAAGGAATCGTTTCATACGTAAAAACAAATAAAAATATTTTGACGATTTTTAAAAAAAAAACAGCATTAAATTTTTCGTCCGATCGCCAACCAAAAAATCATGAATAATTAGCACTATGACCACCTCCAAGGATATTACCGTTAAACATGCCGTTTAGGAGATAATTCGATTTTTCATACTAGCTTCATACAAATTTTTCGTAAAAAAATTATATTTCCTTCGTTTTTGGGCAGAAGTAACTCGGGTGTCATTTTTGTACATAGTAATGACTAATAGAAGCGATATCCGACATAAAAACAAGCACTTGCAAATTGAAATCCCTAAGTCTATGAAAGCCGATTTTCAGCCCACCGTGCGGCGGTCAGGTGGCAAGTGACTTTTTGGATAGTTAAAAGGAAATGGATATACTTTAAATAGACTTCAATGTTACTACGAGCCTGTTACATGCTCAATGCTAGTGTTTTGAAAATAGAGTCAAGATAAAAACTTTTTTTTAAGTTTGCTAAATTATTTCTTAGAAGAGGCTATAAGGGACTTTGACAATCGAATTTCGATCCATAAATAAATAACGTCAACGTCTATCGTCAGTTTTGTAACCTATCAATGTAAAAGAAAATGCTTTTAGTAAAACGTGGTGTTTTGAGACCTCAAAATTGCGTGAGTGCTAAAGTAGTTTGTGAGCACGTTCGCTGGCAGCAACAGAACCAGTCATTCTATCCACCGATGTGCCCTCCGACCTGTTTCCCGTGCTACCCGCCGGGCCAAACACCCGTGCTCTATCCTCCATACTACTGCTGTCCAAGAACCCAATACCAGGTGAACTGGCTTTACATCAACGACATTCCTCCAAAGACCGAATTGATTGACTTCGTTGAGCGTATCGCACAAACTGTGTTTTGGACGGAAATCATCCGAGGTGGGTTTACTATGGTTTATTTTGTGTAACAATTTCAAAAGAAAGTAAAAACTCATCAATATGAATAACCTCAGTTACGGAACTAACTCTGAATAATTGAAACAGAACAGACTGTTTGCATCTTGTTTTGCATCCTCGATATTTGTTCAAAATGTATAAAACAGCCGTTGTTACATGACCTATAATTGGTATTTACATAAGAACCCATACATATTTCTTTTCGTAGCCTTTATTGTCCCACTGCTATTGACTTTTACTATAGTAATGTAAAATGTACCTTTATGTTGCCGGAACAATTTTAAAATAAATAAGTGAATCTATGGTCATAGAACTGCTGTTCATAGAAATCATCGGGGTCTGAATATGTACCGGTTCGGTATTCGCACGGTTTTCTACTTGGCAAAACATCATGATTTGCTTTTTAATAATATTCTTATTTATATAGTACCTTTATAACAAAGTAGCTTCCCGCAGTCAGTACGCTTAGATCTTTAAAACTACGCAAACTCGTTTGATACGGTTTTCATCATTAGATAGAATGATTCAAAAGGGACGTTTATATGTATAATTTATCCCTGAACAACACCACAAAATTTTCACGCGAACGAAGTCGCAGGCTGCAGCTAGTTATTAATAATATACAAGTTTAATACTAATGTATCTTTAGTAATTATAATCTTTCCTGGATGGATATAATTATGCTTTAATTGATAGTGCAAACCGTATAATCTGTAGTTAAGTTTTAAAGAATAAAGCGAGCACAGCTAGATACTAAAATTAACTTTATGTCATTATATGTTTAGTTACAGGTTACACTATTATTGTAAGACGGACAAAACAAGTATTTGTTACTAACACGCAGCTTCAACTCAGTAATTCACGTCACGCCTCAGCAGTTTACTTACCCTTTTTCGTGTCCGAGATGGTATCATCAGTAATAGAAATCACGGATTTACTTGTATTAGTGATAAAATTAGAACTGGATAAAAGCAATCGTAATATGTATGAGATAGTGTAGATTTCTTTTTATTAACCTCAGTTACGATTATTATAATTTTAATTTTGTTACTGTAAAAATAAAAGTAACTAGTAGTAGTCTTTTAAATAGAAGCGTTTCGGTTTGCTTTTTGAATGAAGCCAAACTCATATTAATAACAGGCTTCCTCGATGTGGGAGGGAGTGGCCTGATATCCACCACGTCGACCCAGTGCTGATTCGTAAATAATAATAATAATAAACTTTTATTTTCTCACCACAATATACATAAGTTGATACATAATAATTCACAAGATACATAATTCAGGTAAGTATATATTGTGGGAGACTGGTGCCTAAGCTAGGTTTGAGGCCTGTGTTTCAGGACACCAGGATCCCACCCCTTTACATATTCAATTCATAATTATGTACTAAGCGCGTTGACAGAATGTACGTAGTAAGGTATCATACGACATTTGTAGTTTTATTATTTTGATTAATATCTAGGTTAAGTAAGCGAGACGAATGTTAGTAGATGTGTAGTATGGGTGAATCTGTGTGTGTGTGGGTGGGTGTGAGTGTGGGTGAGTGTAAGTGCATGATTGTGTGTTTAGGTCTTTTTAAGCATGTCTTCAGTATCATTATAGTTTAGTTTTAGTAGCCAATCAGTTAGCCTCTGTTTGCATTTATTCTTGGTGAGACTAAGGATGTGTAACAACTTATTTGTTTTATTGTATAAGTAGCCACCTAGATGGCAAAAGAAACGCTTTGCAAAAATAGTTTTGCGACGTAGATGATGGCGCTCCACTGGGTCGTATCGTCTTTTCCCCCTGGACAGCGTTGGATTATATATCAGGAGAGCGTGTTGTTTCAACAGAGTGTGCAATATAAACAGTTGTCGCACTGTCAGGACTTCACTTTCTTTGTATAGCTGCTCAGTGGGGTAGCGATACGGTAGAAAAGACGACACCTTAAGTATAGCTCTTTGGGCAAAAAAAAAAAAAATGGTCGCAGAGGTGATAGAAAACAATGTGCCTGCTTGTGTTCGAGCCCATGACCTAGAGGTCGTGAGTCGGGGCTGATACTACTGGGCCACCACTCTGAATTTTTATAATAAAACCCTTAATTCGCACGGCGCCGCTATCGGATCCAAAACTATCCTATTATTCAAGCTGGAACCAACCCACACCCCACATTCTCAAAATTTCATTAAAATTGATCGGGTTATTTCGGAGATTAGCGTGTACTAACATACTGACACGTGTTTTTTTATAATTAAGAAGATAAAACAATGACTTAAGAAATATTTGACTTTTTACCCGACTACGGCAAATCCGAAAGGAAGGGCCATGAATATTTAAATCAATGAAACATGCGTTTCAGGTTTCGCGGTGACCCTAGCACATATTTTCAAAGAGCCAGCTACGATAAACTATCCGTTCGAGAAGGGTCCCCTGTCTCCACGGTTCAGAGGGGAACACGCGCTGCGTCGCTACCCTTCGGGCGAGGAGCGCTGCATCGCTTGCAAGCTGTGCGAGGCCATGTGCCCCGCGCAAGCCATCACCATCGAGGCTGAGGAACGCCGCGACGGATCCCGGCGCACCACCCGCTACGACATCGACCTCTCCAAGTGCATCTTCTGCGGCTACTGCCAGGAAGCTTGCCCCGTCGACGCCATCGTTGAAGGACCCAACTTCGAGTACAGCACAGAAACGCGCGAGGAACTCATCTATAACAAAGAGAAACTACTTACGAACGGTGACCGTTGGGAACCCGAGATAGCTAGCAATGTTAGAGACAACCATTTGTATCATTAGATTAATTTTATTATGTTCTTTTTTAAAATTCAATTAATTATCACGTGAACCAAGATATTAATATTTAGAATAACATAGTTTTTGTGCAGCGAGTGGACTGTATACATACGTAGCAGCTAGCAGGTCACTGGGAACTCCCAAGAGAGGGGTTCTTTTTAGGAATAAGTACTTTAATAAAACAAGTCTTTAATTACTGTAAGCGATTGAGACTGAATTAAAATACCCTAATTTTTACGGAGCCAAACGGACATAGTGATCTTCTAGACTTTACAATTATTACTGGTTACTTAGTGATTGGCGCGTCCTCTTTTATAACTTATTGTTTCTAGAACATTCGGTGGCCGACCGTTGCGGACCGTGCGCTCACACACACTTAAAAAAGTGCAGGCTCAATATCGGGTATTTTGACTCACACTCCTTCAAATCCTTTATTAAGATTACATTTTTGCTGGCCAGCGGACCCTAATTACCCACACATATAAAGGGCAAACTCGCGTCCAAGCTCACGATTGGTTGTAAACATTTTGGTAGGCATAACAAACCTCATTATTATTCTTTTGTTAAATTAATTTTGCTACTCAGTAACAGGTGGCGTTGTGCCATGACGTCACATTTCTGAATCGCGGTGTTAAGATTTTCCTGCATCGAATGACATCTGCGATTTATTTTAAAGAGAAGGATATTTTTGAGACTTTATACAATTTAAAAGATCTTAGAACTAACTTTAAACAAATATAACTATAGTATCTAAATTAACTAAGTATAAGCATTTTAAGCAGGCTAGTTACTGTCGTGCACATTTCTCCCGCCGTCGCCGTAAGGCGACTCCGTGGGGAGCACGACAATCCGCTTCGATGGTCTTCGGAGTACGTGACCTTTGGTCATCACGTCTACTACTCGTACCTCACCGTCTGCGCCTGGCAACACCTTCGTTACCCTTCCCTTGGGCCACGTGTTACGTGGGAGGTTGGGGTCACAGATTACAACGACGTCTCCGACCTTGGGTGGTGTGCCGCTACCGTAGGGCTCCCGCCGGTGTTGTAAGAGCGGTAGGTATTCACGTACCCATCTTCGCCAGAAGACGTCTGCTAGTGCCTGGGCGCGTCGCCATTGTTGTCGTGCTGTGACGTCGGCATCAGTGAAATTACCCGGTGAGGGTACATGTGAGTTAGGGCCGATCAGTATGTGGTTAGGCGTTAGGGCTTCGGGCTCATCAGGTGCCACGTTGACATGCGTGAGTGGCCTGGAGTTCACCGTATTTTCTACTTCTACGAGCAGCGTAGCGAGGGTCTCGTCTGATGGGTGAACTTCTTTTAGTGTGACGTACAGTGCTTCCTTGACTGCCCTCACCATCCTCTCCCATGCACCGCCCATGAATGGTGACGCGGGAGGTATGTATCTCCAGCTTATGGACCGCGCATTGGACTCACTACCTAAAGCACTTAAGGTGCTTTCTCCTAGTTCCCTATCAGCCGCTTTGAAACAAGTAGCGTTGTCACTCCATATTTCTTTTGGACAACCTCTCCTACCTATAAATCGCCTGAGAGCGGCGATAGCTGAATCTGCACTAAGTGAATTTGCTATCTCTATATGTATAGCTCTACAAGTAAGGCATGTAAATAAAGCTCCATATCTTTTTTCTTTGTGTCTACCTACAGTAACAGATATGGGGCCGAAATAATCTAAACCAGTAAAAGTAAAAGGTCGTAAATGATGAGCTAAACGGGGGTACGGTAAGTTTCCCGTAGAGGGATTGGCTGGCTTTGCCTTCTTTATTCTACAATATAAACAGCTCTTTAAAACATTATTTACAGACGGACGCAGTCTCGTTATCCAAACACGCTGTCTTAACTCGTTTACCGTTATCTCGGTTCCGCCATGATGTAAATTTTCATGCACATGAGCTATGTATAGCTTCGTATATCTATGCTTACCCTCGAGTATTATAGGGTTTTTTATTTCTTCATTTACGTCTTGCACCGCTGTGATTCTCCCGCGCAAACGTAAAACACCTGTGTTGTCCAGGTATGTACTTAATACGGATAATGGGCTGTCGCCGGGCACCGCTTTGTTGGTTTTTATGGCAGCAATTTCCTTTGTGAAGCTCTCGCTTTGTGAGCCCTTGACCCATTGTTCTTCGGCGCGTAGATTATAAGTAGCGGGTATTGGTATGAAGTTTACTGTTTTTACGATTCTTATTTTTTGCGTAACTTTTTTATTAAGTTTGATTTTGTTCCTTTTTTCCCACGTTGAATCTTTTAATGCATTTTTCTTAGTACGTTTATGTTCGACAGTGTGTCTGCTTGGTCTACACAGATCAATAAACTGAAGTACTCGTGCGGTTGTTCTTATCAGCCGTATCCATTTGGAAAAACGTGTTATATTTGGCAGATGATCATTAACTTGTACGTCGTTAATTACATGACATTTGACTCGTTCTTCGCCCGTGTTTGTGGGGGCAATGACCTTTTTGTCTTGCGGCCATTCATTTCTGTTCTTTCTGAGGAACTCTGGACCGTTGAACCATCTGTGCTCCGAGTTAAAATGTTCCGGGGTGTCGCGTGTTGCGTCGTCTGCTACATTATGTTTCGAGGGTAGCCATCGCCATTCGTTTTTCTTGGTGAGTTCCTCAATTTCTGCAATACGATGCGCCACGAAGGTCTTGAATGTGCGTGGTTCGGCTAGTATCCAGGCCAGAGCGGTGGTAGAGTCGCTCCAGTATGTTATGTCGCTCACCTCGTAGTCATGTTCTTGAATGACCGTCCGGGCAAGGCGTGCTCCTAATAATGCGGCTTGCAGCTCAAGCCTGGGTATTGATACCGGCTTCAGTGGGGCTACCCTGCTTTTGGCTGCGGCCAGGGTCACTTGTACGCTGCCATCTGACCTTTCCGTTCGCCAATACACCGCCGCGGCGTAAGCTTCCTCGCTCGCGTCTACGAATGTATGTACTTCTCTGGCTATGACGTCACCATAGTCGTAGCAACGTGGGATCAGTAGAGTTTCTATAGTACTCAGTGACTCCATCCATTGTTTCCATTTTGGTTGCAGCTCCTCGGGTAGTGGCTTGTCCCACTCCGTTTTATATTTCCATGTCTTTTGAAGTATCCTTTTAGCCGGTATAGTGATAGGTGATATAAGTCCTAATGGATCGAATACAGACATTATTATGCTGAGCGCCTCCCGTTTGGTGGGTGGGCGTGTGTTGTTTAATAATACAATAGGTGTTTTGTTTTTGTTGATTCTAAATATAAAACAATCAGTCTTAGTATCCCATCGTATTCCTAGGGCTTTCTCGGTGTCGTCCCCGCCTAGTACTTTTATTTCTTGTGAAGGCGCGAGTTTATTGTTCAACACATTTTTGTTGTTTGAAATCCAACCACATAAAACAAAGTTGGCTTTTTTATGAATGTTATCTACTTGCGTTGTTATTTTCTTGGCTTCCTCTTCGCTGGGAAAACTCTGAAGATAATCATCCATATAATGATTGTTTACTATTGCTGACGCCGCGGCTGGGTATCTGTCGGCAAAGTCGCTAGCATTGCGATCCTTTATATATAGCGCTGTACATGGGGATGACGTCGCGCCAAAAATAACAGATGTCATTCGATATTCGTCTGGGTCTCCATTCCGTTGCTCACCACGCCATAAAAATCTCAATGCATCACGATCATCTTCTCTTATCTTTATTCTCATAAACATTTCCTTAATATCTGCTGACACAGCTATTTTATTTTGACGGAAGCGCATTAAAATACCGGGCAACGATTTTAACAAGTCAGGTCCCGACAGAAGTAGGTCGTTTAGGCATAGACCCGCTGTCTTTGCTGCTGCATCGTGTACGAGTCGTGGCGGCTTATGTGGCTTGGCTGGGTTAACCACTGGAAAGTGAGGTAGGTACCAGGTTTTGTTAATAGTGGATGTATCGGGTGCCTTTTCTGCATAGCCTGAGTTAAATATATTTTCAAGGCGCTGCAAGTACTGGGTCTTGAGGTTCTCGTCCTTATCTAGGCGCCGTTCTAGATTTTCTAGCCGCTTTAGGGCACCTAGGTAGTTGTTTGGTATTTTAGGTACCTCTTGTTTCCACAATAGTCCGGTCTCAAAGCTGCCATCGGGTAATCGTCGGCTCTTCTGTTCTAGTATGTCTAAGGCTCTCTGTTGCGGGTCATCTCTAGGTATCCTAGGTTCTATGCATAGTGATTCTAATTTGAAAAAGTTTCTCATGCTTTCTTCGATTGGTTCCAGATTTTCCTTTATTTTAATGTTGCCGCAAAAAGTAGCTATAACTTTATTTACAGAGTACTGACATCCATGCAATACCCATCCAAGCTTTGTGTACGATGCTACTGGTTGATCACGCGCGCCTGTTCGTGTTTCTGTGGCTACCAACAAATGCCAGTTATCTTGGCCTATTAAAATCATTGGCTGCGCGTGTTCATATACAAGAGTGCTATGAATGTCGTTCAAATGTCTACAATTATTAATGTCCTCGGTATGTACAGTTTGCGCCATAATTTCAAGCCTATTTACGGTGCGCGCCGCCTCTATTATATGTGGCTCGCTATGGTGCTTGCCTTGAATGTGGAAGCTCACGGTTCGGCTATTCTCATGCATGACCTCCGTGCCTACGCCTTGTATCCACATAGGTTTGGCTGGCCCATCTGCACCTAGGACGTCTGCTATTGACGCGTCTAACAAGGTGACTGTACTTCCATCATCTAACAAAGCGTATGTGTTTATACTTGTATGTGGTCCGGTCAATATGACAGGTACAATTTTTAAATAAGCGCGGCGATTCTTAGGCGATATCGCAGATACTGTTTCCCGCGTGGACGTAACGGCTTCGTGTGTGATAACAGGTGCCGGCGCCGGTGGCGATGGCGATAACGTCACTACATTATTGTGTGTCGCCTCCACTTTACGCTCTTTATGTAAAAGTTTGTGATGTTTCATTTTGCATTCTTTTATTTCACAAATAGGTGCTTTGCACGTAAACCTTCTATGCTTGTTTCGTAGACATCTAAAACACATGTTGGATTTTTTTGCTATTTCCCAACGTGCGTCTATGTCTAGCTGTTTATATTTATAACAGTCTGGTAATTTGTGCCCGTGTTGCGTACACGCCGGGCATCGCTCTTTTGTTGTTTCCGTATTTACGTTAAACGAGCGCTCTACTCTGCGCCGGTGTCGAGTACCGTTAGCGTCGCCATTGTCTTGTTCGGGCTGTGCGTACGCGCAACACTTATCAGCCTCTTCATTCATAAACATAGATAAGCGCTTCAACTCAGGAATATCTTCAGTCTTTTTATTTGCCGCATAATCATACCACTTGTTTCTTAGTATCGGCGTTAGTTTTTCAATTATACAACGCGACATTTCAGGGCTATGTAAATACTGTATTCTTTTCAATGCTTCTACCGTACCCACCGTATTTGCTATACGGCTAGCGAATATACATATGTCCCTAGGATTATCCTTTAATTTAGGTAATGACTTTATTTTTTCTAATTCGGCTATAATCAAGGCTTCGGGCCTACCGAAACGTCTTTCTAATGCATCTACAATGACCTGAGGGTCAGATTGACTAAATAATAGGCAACCTACAGCTTCCTTTGCGGCGCCTCTGAGGCTTGTCCTAATTCTAGCAACATTTTCTACACAGGAAAAATATGATAGTGAGTCACAATACGCGGCCTTAAAAGCTATCCACTCACCGGGTTTTCCATCGAAGATTGGTAGCTGCTGTATGTACTTGGGGGGCTCCCTTGAGCTGCGCGCGGCCTGTGCTAGGGCCGCGGCGAGCGTCCCCACGTCTATCAATTTCTCACTCACTTCGTAACCGTGTAACACTTTATCACTCGCGATATTGCCCTTGTTTATTTTCGCACTTAATTGCTTACGTACACTTTGTTCGTGGCCGTCGTCCCACAGCGGTTGAGCGCCTGCGGCGCCGGTGTCCCTCGCTGTGTCCCTGCCTGTCCTCCCGCCACTGACGTCGTGTGGCGGCGGTCGAGCCTCATCTCCGGGTGGCGGCGCCGGTTGCGCTAGCCACGTTCCAATCCTTACGGAGGCGAGGTCGTCCACCACGTCGTCTTCCTCACTTGAGTCAGCTTCGGCTCTGACTCGCTGCAACTGTATTTCTTGCAGCTCTCGCTCTGCCTGCGCCTGCTTCACTTTCATTTCAGCCAGCCGCTCTGTAGCCTTGAGCTCCGCGAGGCGCTTGTGCTTTGATGCTGTAGAGCGGCGTGACCTGGTGTCGCCAGGCTTGAGCGTACCATGTGAACCAGTAGTCGTATTCTGCGTAGATCTGCTGCCTGTGTCCATTTCAGTGACCAGGCCCGTGCCGGTCTCTGGTGCCGGCTCGCTGGCACCCGGCTCGGCGGTCGCTGACGGCTCTTGCTGGGCCGGTTCTCTCTTGGGGTCTCTGCTAGGGCTGCGTGTCATCATCCTGCTGGATGTACTTACTTAAAGATCCGGCTCGAAGGACCAGAATGTGCAGCGAGTGGACTGTATACATACGTAGCAGCTAGCAGGTCACTGGGAACTCCCAAGAGAGGGGTTCTTTTTAGGAATAAGTACTTTAATAAAACAAGTCTTTAATTACTGTAAGCGATTGAGACTGAATTAAAATACCCTAATTTTTACGGAGCCAAACGGACATAGTGATCTTCTAGACTTTACAATTATTACTGGTTACTTAGTGATTGGCGCGTCCTCTTTTATAACTTATTGTTTCTAGAACATTCGGTGGCCGACCGTTGCGGACCGTGCGCTCACACACACTTAAAAAAGTGCAGGCTCAATATCGGGTATTTTGACTCACACTCCTTCAAATCCTTTATTAAGATTACATTTTTGCTGGCCAGCGGACCCTAATTACCCACACATATAAAGGGCAAACTCGCGTCCAAGCTCACGATTGGTTGTAAACATTTTGGTAGGCATAACAAACCTCATTATTATTCTTTTGTTAAATTAATTTTGCTACTCAGTAACAGGTGGCGTTGTGCCATGACGTCACATTTCTGAATCGCGGTGTTAAGATTTTCCTGCATCGAATGACATCTGCGATTTATTTTAAAGAGAAGGATATTTTTGAGACTTTATACAATTTAAAAGATCTTAGAACTAACTTTAAACAAATATAACTATAGTATCTAAATTAACTAAGTATAAGCATTTTAAGCAGGCTAGTTACTGTCGTGCACAGTTTTATTTTCCAAAAGAAAAACATAGACGTAGGCACTGAAACATGCCTAAAGCATGTCTAAAAGCAATCATTTGACGAAAACCTTGAAACTGGTTGAGAACTAGTAATATACATTTTATACATACAAATAACGCTATGAAATGATTTATCAACCGTTAAATAAGTTGTAATTTATTTCTATAGCTTTAAATATTTTATTTTATTACCAAGTAGCTATTTACTTACCTCAAGGTTAATACGAGTAGCTACTTATGTAGAAAACAATCGTATTTTATTTACTTTATTAATTGTATTTAAGATATTTTTCCTCTAAAAGGTCATCTGCGTAGAAAAGGTCGGCGTTCTTGTAACTGACACGCGTTTGATCGTAGATGTAGCACGTGGCGTTATGTGGCTTCTGCCTAAAGGCACCTACACACTATGCCGGCGGCACTGTCGCCGGGCATGACACCGGCCGGCTTGGTGGTACCTACCACGGTGGCATGCCTGTCGGCTATGTAAACCAGCGTGTTCTATTCAACGATTAAATTTATTTTAATATTCATAATTTTTAATATTTGAGAATAATTAGGACCAAGCAGTTTTATTTGAGGATCGATTTTATTTACTGTAGCTGGCTTGATTTGAGAATAAATTCCGTTGTCATATTTCTCTGATCAAATTTTTTCTGCATTTTATTGCATCTTATATGTTCAACCTAATAAAGTGGAATCGCATGTAACGCTCCTCGTCGGCTTTTCCAATATGTACGAAGCAAGTGTAGGTTCTTATTACCCAGGTAGATACCTGGAAACTACCACTCCAGGTTATTACTTACATGTTAAAAGGATTGCAGAGATTGAACACGTAACACAGCTACTCAAAGCACGCCGTTAGCAGTGCAAAGCAATATTAAAGCAATATTTTTAAGGTGAGTATAGACGAGACATTAAAGTAGTTGTAAATGCCCTCGCCCTAGCGGGACATTGGCGAGGTTCTTTACAGTGGTCAGGTGCGTAGTACTGGCAACCGGCGTGCGTGTATCACCAGATGTATGACCGCAGACGAGGCAAAAGGAGTATGTAAGTATTAAAGAAGGTACCGTTCTGTAGTTTCTGCATGGCAAAAAGGCGTGAGTTTGTATATGTGAAAAAAACATTGAGCCACTCTAATGTCTGCGTCTGACCCTTTCTCGAACTGAACAATGAGACAACTTCCTTACTTGTAGGTCAATTTTGCAAACAAACGAGCGAATTCTTGTAACATTTCATAGAGCAAAGACAAACGCAACGCGCAGCGCGTGGGCAAAACATACAACTAATAAATAGCGTGCGTAAATAGCATGAAATGTTACAGATTCACTCACTCGCCGTGAGCATTTGTTCGAACACCGGCACCGTGGCGAGCATCCGCAGGAACGTTACATTTCATGTTAGTGCTCGAAAAAATGCTCAAGTGTATACTTACCCTTACTGAACTTAACATGCATAAGTTCTACTTCATAAAAAGTAATTGAAAACTTCAGCTAGTCAGTTACTTTTTAATTGCTTTACGTTTCGATTCAAGAAATGCCTTTTGTGTTGTAATTTTTCAGGCACATGATACGGTTTCGATTGTGAAATATTATAGTTCTTGCAATCTAAGGTTTGAGATAACTTTATTCGCTTAAGAATTTTAGTTTTAATATTCTCTTGTAAGTAATTTTTTATTCACTTACATGAGAATATTAAAACTATAACACAAGTCGATATTGTTGAGAGATGTACAAAAAGTAGACATTTGTACAATAATTACTTGGAAGGTCGATCAAAAAAAAACAACTCAATGTTCGCTTGATACACGGGCTCAAAATCAACAAAGAGGTAAACAAGTCCCCGTTCAACACTGCAGATAAGCAATAGCTGGATGTGTGACTTGTAATTATTATAGGAAATGTGAATTTTGTTGAGTAGTTTTTTAAAAGAGGTTGTGGATTTGGATTCTGTGATGTTTTTCGGTAATTTACTACAAAGTTTGGATCCTTCATACATGATACTTTTTCTTCCGTAGTTTGTGCGGGGTGAGTATAGCTGTAGTAGGTCTTGTTCACGTCTAAATTTCATTTTGTGTTTTTTTATCCGTGAAGGTGACGTTTGACTGTATATTTTTATTTAGTATTTTTGATATCAGAATGCATGTATTTTAAATGTATGTTTGTGTAATAATCATTAATTTGGTTTCTTTGTAAAGTTTTATTGTTGGAATGAGATAATCATAAAGTTTTAAGTAATTTGTTTTGTACATTTTATAGTAGGTTTATATTTGTTTTTGCGATCGAACCTCCTATTTCAGGTAGGTAGTCAATGTGTGGCTTAACGAGTGAAAAATAGATTAAATATCGAATCTGGCGTGGTAAGCATCGAACGATGCCTCGAGGGTTACCCGTGAGTGATTGTACTTTTGATTTTATTTTTTGAATTCTTAGCTCTGCGAATATTATAAAGTTCGTTTTTGTTGTGTTTATGGTAAGAAGATTTTGCTGAAACCAAAGATCAATTAAATATAAATCACTTATTGCTTCATTTATAATTGTGTCAATGGAGTGACCCACACTGTTTATGTAAAGCAGGAATAAAAGAGGAGCCAAAATTGGGCCATGGGGTACACCATATGTTATAATTTTTAGATTGCTTTGGGTGACCCCAATCTTAACTAATTGGTAACGACCATTTAGTTAAGTTTGGGACACCCAAACCGTTGTCAAACCGTTGTTTGTTTGACAGGTAGGATCTATAAATTGAAATTGCAATTTACATAGATACCTATGTTTATTACTTGCTGTTACAGGTTTTTAAAGAAGGGATTTAGAGGAGGGAAACTTACAAAGAGCGAGTATTTCTAATCAAATTTAAATGTGATGATTCCGGCTAAGGTAATAGTTTACTCTCGTCTCCACATTGGGTGAAGGTGTTCATGGCAACTTAAAACATGTGTTAAGAAATTTAGCAAGAGTTATACTCATAGGTACATACACTGCACCCAGTATTTGTTTAGAATGGAAAAATGAATCGATATAAAAACACGGGGTTCAAATAATATCTACAAAAGAACACAATATCTCCAAACCTGATTTATGTGGTTTCGAGTATAAAAGAAAATACATTCGGATAATACACACGAAATAATAAATGGGCACTATATTTGATGATTTCCATCACACGACACAATCGAGAAACTTTGTTGACCCACAGGCCAATATTTGTGATGTTAAATACGTACCCAAAAATAAATAGAATTTCATCAATCCGGAATGTTAAACGCCAAGATTAAAGTATCTCTTTCCCAATAAAACATAATTAAGATTT
Source organism: Cerastis rubricosa (assembly GCA_949152445.1). Classification (NCBI taxonomy): domain Eukaryota; kingdom Metazoa; phylum Arthropoda; class Insecta; order Lepidoptera; family Noctuidae; genus Cerastis; species Cerastis rubricosa. The sequence continues at coordinate 14,486,581 of OX424523.1, read as the reverse complement.
GAGTTGAGCAGCAAAGTTAAGGAACTGCAATATTAATTAGTAAAAGTATTTTCACACAAACTTCATCCCAAAAGTTGATTTGAAGTTTCGGAACTCAAGAATGTTGAAGTCAATTTGGTTCGTGATACTTGCTCCTTTACATTCCGACTTACTTGGAATCATAGAACTTGTGCTATGCCATTGTTTGTTGCGGCACATTCTGATTCATAACGGCCAAGTTCCGAGAAACCAATTTCTACGGCCACCAATACCACATAATTTAGTCAAACTACAGCAGTTTTCGCAACTGCAAATTGGTGATTTATTTTAAAAACTGAACTCATTCAGATTGGTTGTAAACTACTTCGACATATTACATTATATTGTGGTTCCTTTTATTCGGTCTACGGTCAGCTTTTAGCGAATAGTGAGTTTGGTTGTTTTATGTTCCCGTGTATATAAAGAGTGTATATAAATTATTCAGATGATTGTTCACCACCCGCCCATCGCGTGACTTCACTAGCATTCATGGATTAATTGCGTGCTTTGTTTCATACCACTAATATTTTGCCAGTCATTAATTTTAAACAAATGTATTTGTCAGAATGCTGATATTCTTATTTGTCAAGCTGCCTATAAAATGGCTCACTAATATAATTCAGCCTTTTTGTGTGAATATTTTGTATCGTGTGGTGTTGGGTGCGATAGTGTATGAGCGCTCAATTTTGTTGCCCAAATTATTATGAGCAGGTTATATTTTGGTGGTGGAGCTGCTCCCGGGATTCGTATATTGGGATTTAAATCGTAGTAACGTGCTGACGCCAGGCGCGGCGTAGCAGGCGACGGGACGCTCCGTCCTAGCTCATTCGTTAGGTAAATGCGTTGGTAAAAGGCCATTAGGGGCAGCGGCGGTAGTGTCGTGATACCGCCGGTTAATGGGCTCGATTAACAGAATTAAACTTCAATTATTTTCTTCTGAATTTGATTATGAACCAGTTGTTTAGTTTTCTTATCACTGTGTACTGGTACACAAGCAGGTTAGACAAAAATAAAATAAATTACTTATTTACTTTTGTTTGCACGTGGAAACTTTATTTATTTTTACTTTGAGTCTCTACTTACAGTAGTTAACTGAAAGTTGAAGAAAATTTTAAAACATTGAGTGGTAAGTAGTCGGATCTTTTTATAGGAAAGGTGGAAGGCAAAGTTTTGGTGCCCAGCGGATAACGAGATGGTTGGAGCGAATTAAAAAGAAAACTCACGAAGTCAGCTCAATTGAATTCTAAAATGCAGTGAGTATGGCCGCTGGCGGAGATACCTAGTCGGTGGCGAGAGGCGCGCCGACGAGCGAACGTGAACAGCCGGCTCAATATAGAGGAGACGACAATGTGGACGCTGCGACCTTTCTCTCAACTTTACTCAGATAAATCTTTGTGTAAGCCCGACTTTGACCTAACATCGAAATAACAACGAAGTGAATTTTTAATTCAAACAATAAGTTTGGCGGAGTTACTGTTTCTCTTTTAATAAGTTCGCCAATCTTAAAATTAATTTTATTATACCAAAATTAGGTGAAATTTCTGCGTTTTCCTTACAAACGCAAACAACATAACGTCAATGGCTTTAGGAAAATGACTATTACGTTCTTTTTCAAAAGAAAATTAGTAACGGAACGAGGTTAACTTATTTATTTCTTAGGACCGTTCCTTCTATGGCTAACCGGAAATAATCACTCGCTAATTTCAAATATATTTTTATATAATTTTATTTTTATTTATATTTTTTATATATTTACATAGTATGCGACAAAGCAATAACACGGTTAAATGCATCACATTGCAAGTAGAAAAAGAAAGCAATAAGGGGGAGGCCTTCAGCAGTAATTATATATCATACCTGTTAAAGCCATATAGGTGTAGCGGGCTTTGCGGACGACGTCGGTGCCGTCTATAACGGCTCAGATACAAATGTTCCTCGCCGTCAGATAAGTTAGCCATTGTCTACCCCAGTTGTCGCCTCCACCCATCATGTCATCGGCACCAGATAATCCAATTTATCGAGACCGCCTTTGACTGTTGGACAAACTGCGAATAGGACACGACGCAGACATGCACATCTGGACAGACCATTTGTGTTTGCAATTCTAATAAATTCAACGGGTTTATTGGTTCCCAGATGTGCGGAAAGTACCTTTTATTTTTACTCAGTAGATTAATAAGAAATGTGTAGTACGATAGACGTATTTCAGCTTATATTTTACTAACCACTGCAAGTCTCGCTGAAAGCTTCAGGTTTTATTTGACGACCAATAAAGTTCTATGGTGTAAAATAGAATTGAGCGACTGCAAACGATATGATGGGTATAAAATTGTCTCATAGCTTTATGTAGACTTTAAAGTTATAGCCGAGCTAGATATGAGATAGATTAATTCTGATGTATAAACGCTTTTAATAAAAAACTATAAAAGTATAATGAAAAATTAGCCTTTTCCCAAACTATCTTGGGGTCGGCCGGCTTCCAGTCTAACCGGGTGCAGCTGAGTACCAGTATTTTACATGAAGCGACAGCCTATCTGACTTCCACAACCCAGTAACTGGGTAATACGATATTCCTTGGTAAGACTGGATGTCAGAACTTTGGCATCTGACTACCTGTCAAAGATCTACAAATGATAGCCGGGACCAACGGCTTTACGTGCTTTCCGAGTCACGGAGGAAACTCGGTATGTAATTATGGTCACCTATCCACGGACCAACCTCGGCAAGCATGGCTTAACCTTAAAGATCGACCTGTGCGGCTGTTATTATTTAGCCAGTTTTTTCAGAAATAAACTGATAATAGAAGTCATAATTTATTTAAAGTGACGAAAGAAGCTATCGAAGTAGCAATCGATGAACAGCTACTTGAAAATTTAATACAAAACAACAAATTTGATGTATTCTTAGACGCGGCAGACTTATAGGTTTTCGACTTTTAATCCCATACAATGGTTAGGCCTATTGTTCCACCAAAGCTGAGATAGATGGTGGACGTGCTGGTTAATAGCGAAAAGAACGTTTAAAATAAATAAAAAAAACGCGCGAAAAATATAAAAACGGGCTTCTATTTTGGCTAGATATAATACTCACTTATTTACCCGGGTTATTATACCTCGCTATTTTTGTAGTTCGTGGAGGGTAACGTAAATGCGATTTTAATGTTATTTTTTAAAGAGCAGGTTAGCTAGGTAAATATCCTTAATGTGTTCAAAATGAAGCTGGAATGTTGTATTTACGTACACTGAGACATTTGGCAGACACACTATTAAAACGTATCAAGCTTTTATTAAAAGAAAAACTGCACAATTTATGGTAAGGAAATTACGTTTATAAAAATTACCATTGATAAAAATGCCTGAGTGTTTGTGGACGAGGAAGACTGACCTGCCTTGATATATCAATTTTTTGTAAGTAATTTAAATCAAGTTCAAACAATTGCATTGCGTACACATGTATTTATTACTAAATAAGTGATAATATTTGAATTAAATAAGTAGTCAAATGCATTATGTTCAGGCAAAATACCCATATTCAACAATAAATAATAAAATGATTCAAATAAAAAAACAGAAAAAAAATTATTAGTAGACACAAATCAAAAGATTGTTTGTATTTGTATGTTAGGTACGTTCTTTTATATTGTCAATAAACTTTTTTACCTTATTTTTATATTTTTTATTCGTGGTATAAAGTGGGAGAGTTAAGTTATTAAAAGTTCTAAGTGCTGTGGATCATAAGTTGTATTGACGGCTGATAATTAACTGTCAGTTATGCGGCCACTTGTTACACGTTTACCACGGATCATAACGTTAATAATATCACCCCTCCAATTAACGTGGGGTAAGGGTAATATAACGAATTTTTTGTTGTACATGGGTATTTTGCCTGAAATAAAACACAATTTATTATTTATATTATAACAACAACAACACATATAAATATTTTGCACATACAACGTGTAACGTTAAATGTGCAAAACCTGAAAATAGTTTGATCAGAATAACGAGCAGAATCAATTGAACCACTTTTTAATATATGTTACATTTTTCAAAAAATCTTCATTAAAACTGTTGCCCTGTCTATTTCTTCATAGGTCAAGCCATCGCGTACGCAAACCCACCAAAATCATACGCGGGAAAAAAAGAAACGATCAGAATGGCCAGTAAAACTAAAACAGCACATAAAATATTTACGTTTCTTTTATTTTCTCAGAATTAGGTCAATTGAATTAAAAAGTCATTTGGGGTGTCTGAGATTTTGCGCATTTAACGTTACACGTTGTATAAGGCTATAGGTCCAAACAGTCAAACCATAACTACGGTTTTGTGGGGCTTAGTTTATAATTTTTCATACCTTGTGTCTAAATCAATAAATAAAATAAAAAATAGGTACACTCACAGTTCGCCAGTTATGTTTAGGTCTATTTAAACACAGATAAAACTAGTGAAACAGTGACTAAAAATGCCAATACAACTTATCCAAAAAGACTCGATGAAAATAATAATAACGAGCGAAACATCTGTCAATCGGTGGGATTGACTTTTTTGTTTTCGATTCTGTTCAGCTAACGGCCGCACAATCTATCCAGGTTTTCGGATCCTGTTGACATGACAGCATGACAGCAACTAAATGGGTTATCACCCACCTACGATTTTTAAAACAAAAGGGAATAAAGGGGAACTACACTCTTTTGCAAAAAAAACGGGCACCTAAGGAAATTTACGGTCAAAGGACGATTTAAGTTAATTAAACGATATTTAATTGTTTGACGTATTCTGTATACTTATAAAGGTCACAAATTCGGGCTGTGAAATTGTATTAGTTAGTGTCAATTCACAGCTTAGATAAAGCATAAATCATCTTTAGTTACAATATTTTAAACAGTCATTACATTTGGCACTCAACAGCAAAATTAAATTTGTTTTTCATAGTAAGTTATTACAAAGCCAGGTTACTGCTGGAGTTTTACGGAAAAGTCCCATAGTTATCTCAAAAATTCAATTTCAAATCAAAATCAAACTAATTTCTCTTTTATAAATCTTACTTTAGACTTTAGAGGGGGACAAATATTTTACTTCTTTAGACGCAAATATCTTAACAACCATTGCATCAAAGGGAAATAGACAGACAGACAGACAAACAGAAGAACAAGAATAATCGATAACGATTCCTTTTTTTGCGATTTGGCAAAGGAATCCTAAAATAATGCTAGTTAGCGGGTATTACCAGGTAAGGGGGGAATGGGGAAAAGCCCGCCCTATGATTACTGTTTGTGCGAATCAATACCGATAATCACGTTTCAGATAGGGTCTACATGAACGTTAGGAATAACCTCATTTTGATTTTGTAGTGGTATTTACTGGGATAAATTCAAGTTTATAAAAATTCTGAATAAACTCAAATGATATATTCAAAGCACGACTAAGTATTCCATTAGCACGTACATACATAAGTTCCATAATTTGTTGCAACATTTTTGTAACACAGGATTAGGAAACGCCAAACTTTAAGGCCCGGACTTCACAAAAGTGGAGCTTACCGGAGTGGAGAGGAGACGTTCAGAAATCAACCAATCACATTCGTTGAAATCCACATTGCATCTCTGGTCTCTCCTGTGATTGGTTGAATCTTGCACGTCTCTACACTGCTCCATTCGTCTCCGTCGTCGTCGATCGTCTATTGGTGTTATGTTTAGGTTTATTGCAAACTTTAGCACTAAAACAGAAATCATGCTGTAAACAGTAGGATTTCTGCTTACTTGTTAATATTCTTCAACGCACGTCTACCGTAACTTAATCTTGTTTCTTGCCAGCAACTAAAGAAGATTGCATCAACCAAAATACAGAGTGCATTAATGGCAAAGTCTCCACATTCGATACCACTATCGCGGCCCATAAGAGGCGCAGTGATGTTAAGCCCTATCGAGTAAGACTTAGAGTAACAGCAATTTACCAACATGTTAAAAATTTATTTAAAAGTTTCCTTCCAAAATTCTACGAAAAATATTTTATTCATGTGTGTGTTTGAAAAATGTTCACGTAATCTGTTATTGCATCGTGCATCGACTATGTCCATCGATAACGAATAAACAGGCCCTATTATAGTCTGACGTTTTAAAGGGAAAGTTTATTATTTTGCAGTAGTTAACTTTTTTAAGTAGTTTTAAACGGATGTAAAATTTATCGCTTTAATAAACGAAAAACATTTGCTTTACAGTACTTGGTAAACAGATTTCTTTATAGAAAATCAACTTAGCTAACGAATTAAATATACGTTGCGTTCGAGTGATATTATGGTGACTGCTACATGACCGATACGCAGGACTACACGTACTCCGCAACGCGACCACTCAGTACTGCATCATCATCATCATCATCAGCCTATAATGTTCCCACTGCTGGGACACAGGCCTCCTCTCTATAAGAGGGAGTGGGCTGTAATCCACCACGCGGGCCCAGTGCGGGTTGGTAGATGTCACATGTCTTCGAATTTTTAGTTCTAGGACATGCCGGTTTCCTCACGATGTTTTCCTTCACTGTTTTTGAGAGTAGCGGTAATGAAATAAATTACACAAAGTAATGCGCCTGCCTGGGTTCGAACCCACGGCTTACTGCTCGTAAGTCGGGGCTGTCACCACTGGGCCACCGCTGCTCTCAGTACTGCAGCTGTGCGCTTTTTCTTTGTTACTGTTTCGAATAATCCACGCAGGCCTACATGGTTGCAACGCAGGCCTACACGATGTCTGTGAGAGTGCTACGCAACGCTACGCGATTGCTACGCAGGGATATGCGATTGCTACGCAGGCGTACGCGATCAATACGCAAGCCGAAGCCACGGTGGTGAGCGTGAAACACATCTGCGACGATAAGCTCGCATGGGACCGCCGGAGCCCCGCAGCGCCGGAGCCGTGACAGAAACCATGCCTGCTGCATGTTGCATGCTTGCTTACATGCTGTATGTATGGTGTATGCTTGTTTGCATGCCTGCTGCATTGCGTTTTTACTAGGCGTTTGATCATATTGGACTAAATAAGTTATTGTCTTTTGAGTGGTATATCAAACGGTTTTATTATTCAATGTATGTTATCCTTATAAAAATTTGGTTACTTTAAAATTATGTCAATCGTTTATTATATGAACTGATCATTATATCGAATAAAATTATAGATTCAGTTGTTATATCTTGTGAATATTAGAGATTTTGTAATTATATCATATAATTACAAAACAGGGGTAAGTACCCCTGGAGTGAGCTCTGCGAGTAACTTAGTAATTTTAGCCCCAAAAGGAAACACCGCAAACATCATTTACAAAAAGGTCCTAGGATAATTAATTATTAATAAAATTTTCCGGGAGTCAAATAGTTTTGTTTAATCTGAGTGTTTTTAGTTGTAAAAAAATTGTCAGTAAGCATACACCATTAACTATAGCGAAAGGCGTGGATGGATGTAATAAATAACTTCTGGTTCAACCCATTTAGGTCACCAACAATCTAAAATAAAAAAAAGCCGTAATTAACTTTTTTCTAAGCAGAATCAATTCTCTGGCTTCATAATTAGAAAATCATGGACTTTTACACAAGTATTTTATCCTACTTACACTTACGCGCGAGCGAAGCCACGGGCAACAACTATAAAATCTATAGCATTTAAATAACTATTTTCGACCTTATTTTGCGGGAGTAACGCACACGTGGGCATTTGCCGAACTCCACGCAGGCGAAGTAGAATCTAGTTTGTACATAAACTAGCCAGAGCCAACAAGTTTTGAACAAGTTTAGAGTTTCCCATATTTCGGTATTTTTGTTCGAAAGTTTAGAAGTAAAATACGATATCTTGTTTTATCTGCAAATGATAATACTAAGTATAGTTGATTATTCCGTGCACACATCTATTCTGTCTACAATACATGTTTGTTAACAATACTAATAACTGAGCCACAAGTTAGTGATCTGCAGTCCAAACACAAATGTTTGACACTAGACTGATAAGGCGGCGTCTGAAGTTGTATCAAACAACGTATGTGCGTACGGTTGCTACAGATACAAAGTGAGTATTTGAATTGTTGCCGGGTACTCGTGTTCTTAGAATTCATCTGAGAACGAGTTCACGCCCTCATTGTGCTATTGTAGCTCTGCGATCTAGCTCGGAACTTGTACATATATTTCCCTTTACCATATCACGTGTTTCAGGTCGTTGATCTATCGGTAATCTATTAGAGTTGCCCCGATAGCTACTTGTAATGCCGCCACTTCTGTCATTAGTAGCTCGGCCGATAATTCATAGCCTGGAGAAGTTTCCCGGTGATGGTCGGCAGATGACGGCGATTGAGTCATTTATCAGCGGCTTCTCACGCTAATTATGTTTGTCTGGATTTTGATGTGTTTACTGTCCTATATTGGTCTATAAATCTGTCAAGTATTTACGAACTTATAAAGAAACCTTAATACATTTTGAATTTACAATATCTCTATATTTATTTTCTTTGTGAAAATACTTGCGAGACTAACAAAGGAGTCTTGTGCAGACATATGGGAGGTAATCTGATCAAAGGTCACCAATGAGTGGGCAGATTGTGCTATATCTTAGTTCATGTAGTGTAGGTAGGAAATACAAAAACAACTTTATTGTACAGACTTGAGGATGTCGGCGACATCTTCAAGTGTTTTTCTTCGGCATCCCGATGAGGTATCTGTATGTATTTGGACCTAGATTGTATTGACATGTATGTTGACCTTATACCTAACAACACATCTATAAAACTCTATTGACATTAATAAATAAATATACTAGGAAGTGGATAACAAAATGGGCCTAGAGAAAGTGATGTTCTAACAGCAAACACGATGATGGATGAGATAAAATTGTATGGGACCGACATTGGATACAAAAGTCTTAATATCCCGTTGAAATTTAGCGTGGAAATAAGTTCGACAATGTTTGAAAACGATTGTCTCTTATAAAGCCCTTCAGGATCTTAAATTCAATCGTAAATAATGTCCGTTATTGTTCATAGAGAAACTGAGAATGGTGTCGAAGAACCGTTGCTCCTCAAAATACATTTAAGTAAATTCAGATAAAATTAAATTGAGAAAGACTGTTCCCATTTAAACAGAGACGTTAAGAGCATCGACCAGCGAAACGGCGTAACTGTTGAATGTTTTCACTGAATAGGGATGACCAGGGTATATATTAAATTCAAGCGACCCTCGCTGACATATTGCATCCGTTGCCCTCGTATTCGTTTTAATGAAAACCCGGGGTGACATTATCTGTAATTAAGAACTATATATATACAAAGTCCATTGCAGCGCAATGATATATTGACAGTCGCGACCTCAATCTGTAATTTATTCGGTTATTAACACCCGTTTGGGCACGCGTATGCGCTTGCATCCTGCTAGACGGACAAATTGGTTTTGTTTTTGGTGTCACGTAGGGTTTCCTTTTAAGTTTCCATTTAATCGTGATTCATTTGTTTGTTTGGCAAAGTATCGTAAATAATTGTGGTTTAGTGGTGTCAAGCATGACAGAAAATGATTATGGTATTAAACGGACACAACACTATCTGCATATAGTTACGAGTATCGTCGGCAGAGGTACAAAGTAAACCATCTGTCTGGTAAAAGCTAACTTGCGAGGAACGTTTTACCGCACAGCCTAAGGGCCTACGCAGCAAATATGTTTGCAGATATGAAAACTTGGCAAAATAACACATCTTTACCAACAGCTATAAGTTCTATACCTAGACCCAATCCCAAATAATTTAGGAAGCTACATAACTTTTCACCAGCAACTTCAATACTAAGAAACTATATAACAACAAACCCTATTATTGCAAGAAATTCCTACTCTGAATGCACGACGAGAAGTAATTAGAAGCTACTGTTATTTGAAATTGTTCATCTTTTGGCTCAGTAGCGAATACCATTTAATATTAAATAGCTGTCGCAACTCCATAACAAAGTACGTAGTCATAACTAACTCAGGTTTCAGTTGGAGCTTAGTTTAAACAGATATTGTCACAACGAAGACTTGGCATTCACAGCATTATAACTTAGAACACAGAATCTTTGTCGACATCTCTTAGCTAACGAACTAGGTCAAACTAGTGTCGCATGGGAGTATTGTAACACGTATAAATATTTAGTTATTGGTAACATAACTGTATGAATTAATTAGACATCAGTGCTGCGTTGAATCATGTAGGCGACTTGCTTCCCTTCGGAATTCCCCAATAATTACTCTCTCTATATCTCACATCGCACCGTGCATAGAAATCTTCTGACGATGTCAGAAACTCAGTACAGAGTATATAATTATTTCAATCTTTATTCTTAGAATATTATCAGAGAAAATCTTGTGTTAAATTTTCCTTAGCTTTAGATCGAATGCCTTTTATTTTTATATCTCTGAGCCAATAAACGTTGTTGTCACACACGTTTTTTAACAAAATACGTCGAATACTAATGACAGAGCTATGACGAGAAAGCAGCTAGCGGGAAACTAAGTTTGTGGCATAATTTATAGGAGTATGATTGTAGCGTATTGAACGAGGTCGGTGCCTGCGAGCAGGACTTGATACCGCCGTCGAATCGATGCGAACCGACTGATTGGATCCCGCGACTTAGCTCCGGAGAACTTTACTTTCCAATATGTAGAGCCACAAGCACTAATCAGTAAATAAATACAAAGCAATATCCAAAAGTATTTTTTATGTGGAATAACGATTGCTACTACGACCTATTTCATAATTGTATAGGTTTAAGTAGAAGAAGAAAATCACTTTTGTTTAAATGTTGCTACGTACGTGTATGTAATAGTGCTCAAGCCTGTACGACTACTCAGGATAGAACAAATGAGTTTATAAATAATATAAGCAATAAGTAGCTGTTTACTGGTCGGTAAAATGGTTATTACTTAGAAAGACACAGGTATCTCGCAGTATTCTAGACAATACGGGAGCTAGCTGGTACTTTGTGATAATATAAGCAATTTGCCGATGAAATTACTACACACATCAAAAGTGTCTAGGGATCAACATATATTTTTGCAATAACTTTTCTCCTGATTGATATTAATTAAAATTTTCTTTAAGGATTCATCAAATAAAGTGTTTTCGTTTGTCACAGTAACGATAAACCAAGTCACCTTTGCATTAATAAAGAAATTTGCCATTTTCTAATAAAGGGATTTTTGACATTTGAACCACTAACATTAAAGTTCGAAAAAAAGACTGAAATAACAGTTTTCTTTAAAATTTTATTGGGTAACTTAAACAATTAATAATCCGTGTTTCTACCGCGAACACTAACAACACAAGAACATCGGTTTGGCATACTCAAAATGAGTTCATCCAAATCACGCTGTGGAATGGCCGCCCATGTTCGTTGCAACAACAAAAAAAGGTCTTCTTGCGACTGGATACCCTCCATATTCGGCAGAGCTCTTCTCTGTAGCATATCCCATGCATGCTCAATCGGGTTCAAGTCTGGCGACTGAGCAGGCCAGGGCAGGACATTGATGTTAGCTGCGGCGAGAGTCTGTCTTACAACTCTTGCGGTGTGCGGTCGTGCATTATCATGCATTAACTGAAATAAGGGACCGATTTGCACTTGTAGAGGAACGATGACGTCTGATACAATCGTCTCAGCATAAATTTGAGCGTTGAGGTTGCCTCTGATCCAAATCAACTCAGTTCTTCCGCCGATCCAAATACCCGCCCATACCATGATGGTTCCACCACTATAAGGATGGACTTCCTGGCAGGATTTTAATCGCTGTTGGCGTCCAGGGGTTCTCCAGTGTCGTATACGTCTTGTATCCGGTCTCATACCAAAACGAGACTCATCAGAAAAGCACACGAAACGCCATTGTTCTTCTGCCCAATTTCTGTGTTCAAGAGCCCATTGATATCGAATCCTACGATTGTGCATTGCTATAGGTGGTACCCGTAGCGGTCTTCGGGAATGAAGGTTCACTTCATGCAAGCGGTTTCTGACTGTTTGGTCGCTAATTAAGTTCCCTGAAGAGTGATGAAGCCTCACGGCTAACTAACATCATGGCGGTTATTGTTGGAGCTCTTCGAGTTAAGATTTGAATGTATCGGTCTTGTCTCCGTGTGGTGCAGCGATACCGTCCTCCATGGCGCTCAGCCACGGTACCAGTGCTTCGGTAACGTGTCCAAAGTCGACTGATAACACTCTGACTTGTATTCAGAGCTAAAGCCACAGTACGTTGCCGGGAACCAGCTTCTATCATTCCCACGGCTCTGAGCATTTCTTCCCTGCTTAAATGACGTCGCCGCTCCATAATAACGTTGGTTTTAATTAGTAGTAGGGAAACAGTAGCACTAATAATGTCTTCAATGCGTTGTATGTTTTTATAGGGAAAATATTGACAGCTGATTTTCATCTTTTACTCGAATTTGATTCACAGTTCCTGATTCAAATTATGAAATGCACCAAAAAGGATCCATATAAATTTATAAAATCATAAATTTATTACAAAGCCACATCTCAATCTCAAGAAATCCGCATAAAAATGCTTGATCCCTAGACACTTTTGATGTGTGTATATTCGGTCTTGTATACGAAGATTTATTGAAGGGAATGTAAGTAGCATTAAGCTAACAGCTTAATTCAAAACAGTGAAATAGCTTATATGGACAGAGAGGGAGAGGAAGATCAAAGAAACGCTAGATGGATTGTGTGACGAATGACATCAAGGCAAAAGGAGTAAATTAAAGCTATACATAACAAACAAAAAACTATATTCTTATTTGTATGTACAGGCGCAGATAACGGTCAAAAGGGGAAAGACTACTTGGGCATCAAAAAGTCATCCGCATCGCTGTCAAACCAATATCGATATTTTTGTAACCAAGCAACCATTGTTGGTGGCGATAACTGTGTGTTTTTTATGGTGGTTGAATTCTACGTACATACTGAAAAACTGCCGGGTCTGACTTCGTTCCCTGTGTCGTTAAGCCGTCGTGAAACGTTTACACTAAAATCATTCACGTACATGCTAATGAAGCGAGGGGAGGCGCCGTCAGTCATAACTTCAAAAAGTCAAGCTACATGTGTATTTGAACATGACTTTTACAGTTCAAGTACGAGGTAAACGTTTCCTAACTTTTTGTTTATATAAAGGTAAAACATACCTTTATATTATTTATAGGCTGGTTTTTTTTCGAATATTGTACCTATGGTTCAAAGGTATAACGATTGCATCAGTCAATATGTTAGTAGTTGATAATGAAAAATCATACATAAATATACTCACGCCTCTCGTGGCTAAATAATAGCAGACGCTCGGGTCGATCTTTTAGGTTAAGCCGTGCTTGCCGAGGTTGGTCCGTGGATGGGTGACCATTATTAAATACCAAGTTTCCTCCGTACCTCGGAAAGCACCTGAAGCCGTTTTTTGTGGATCTTTGGCAGTCGTTACGAGTAGTCAGCAGCCAAAAGCCTGACATCCAGTCTTACCAAGGGGTATCGTATTACCCAGTTACTGGGTTGTGGAGATTAGGTAGGCAGTAGCTTCATGTAAAATACTGGTGCGCAGCTGCGGTTAGACTGGAAGGGTAGGCAGTAGCTTCATGTAAAATACTGGTGCGCAGCTGTGGTTAGACTGGAAGCCGACCCCAAGATACTTTGGGTAAAAAGGTAGGCAGATGATGATGATGAAACGCACACCTTTTTCAATGCGATTGACAGAAACTATTGAAAGCTACCTGCCATTCACAGCACGCCATTCCGGTGGCGACTACAACGTAAAAAATCGTTCTGGAGAAATTCACATTATGATCAGTTTCCAGGAAATGGAAAATAAAGCATTAAAGTACTTAGGTAACAAAATAAGCATTTCTAATTTATTTAAGCATTTTTATTACGTAATGGAGGGTTAAATTTTCTTCAGAAATATTCCGAATAAACATATCTTATTTTTTGGTATTTCAAGATCCTCAATAAAAAATAACAAAGTACTTAGAGGCAATTCTTTTTAAATTTTGTATTTATTAAATATCCGATGTTTCTTAACTTTTAAAATACATAGGAAGTATCTAAATATTCCTATAAATTTAAAAAGTATTGTAATTTCCTATGTGACTTATGTTGGATTTATTGAAAAACTCATATATACTGGTTTAACCTAAAAATTGCCGTCTGAATGTTAAGATAAAATATTTTAAATTCTAATGACGATTCAAAACAAATTTACCACTCAAGAGTACACAACTTTACCAAAAGTTAATTTCCTAAATTGAATTTTATATGCTCAGTTATAAGTTATGGTTTCCGCTTTCACGTTGAAGTCTAGCGCTTTTGTTTTGCTCATTTTCAACATACATACATACGTAAACTAACGCCTCTTTCTCATGGGGGTAGGCAGAATCTACGGCCACCTAATACGATCTTTACAATCTCCTAGTGCCTTGTCCACGTTCTTACATCTAATCGTACACGCACGCCTGTTGAGAGTAAGACCTTTCTAATTTTTAAAATTTTCGTATGTTTAAGTTGAAAGGGTCTCTACTAAGTGGCGTGAACGCGAAGGCTTTAGGTAACACGCCACGCAAGAGAGTGTGCGTAACACAGGATTATTATATTTCAAGAAACACAAACTAGAGCTCCTCCATAAAGCATCTTCAGTAAATTCTGTTGTACTGAATAATTAGTTGCTTCCCATTGTTTACACTAACCACGATCAATAGTAATCAGTAAGGCGTCTGGTTAGCCAGCAACAATGCTCCCCGCTAGCGAATCGAGACTTGTCAATTACTACTAATTCACCGGAAACTTTAGAGACTGATCGATCGACTTCCTATTGTATTGTTAGCTGTACTGAAAATAAAACCTAGAAATTCCAGATATTCTTTGTAACATCTCGAAATCGAGTTTGTAAGATACTCGAGATATCGAGGCGACGAACATAAATTTTCAGTGTGTCGGTAAAAATCGTAATTTTAGCATCTTAGCTTCCTTTCCACTTCTTAAATTTGGCAATCATCCAAAAAAGCTTTATGCTAATTAGTTGGGGCCTCGGTAAATACCTTCCGTTAGTAGCATGAAGACGTTACACAAATTAGACAATCGATACCTGGCTTTACAAGCAGCGGACGGGGGTATTTTTGTGTGAATCACGACGGCACGGCCCGGGATTGAATAAGCTACAATTGAACAGTCTATTAAAATTTATTCACACTAAAGTGGTACTCGAGTCGATCGGGGGAATATTTTCCAAACGTCTCGGTCCACCTGTTCAGGCTGCCTAAAGTGGCCACTACTGAATAGGTACTTCTTCAACAAGCTTTTAGCGAATTTTATAATTGAGTTACTACCAGGAAATCGACGCCTTCTAATTAATAAGCTTTGCCAACATTTTACGTTAATATTCTCATTAAATGTTAGTATTTTTTTTTCCTCGAGTTTAATTAAGTGAATAAGTGTTTGAGGTCGATCTGTTCGGGAAGCTTTTATATATTTTTAATTAAAATTCTTAGAACGGTTTCTGTTGATTATTTCTTTTAAATACCCCTTTAAATGGTTATTGCAAGTATTTAGTTCGGTGACTCGAATTGGCTTGGCTTCACTTCGATCCAATCATGACTTCAGAATATTTTTTTCTTTTTTTTAGAAAACAACCTATTTACCAAGAATTTATTACTGAAACTAGTTCCAGCCCAGATATACGAGTAACTGAAACAATTTTTCATCTCCGATCGTTGTTATTTTTGGAAATACTCATATTAATCAAGAAACCTTTAAAAAAATGTAAGTTTTCTGGGAAACCTGAAAAAGAATAAAACATTAAAATCACAGCAGTCATTGTACAAAAATACTCGAGTTCTTCAAAAACA
This sequence comes from Cerastis rubricosa, assembly GCA_949152445.1. Lineage (NCBI taxonomy): Eukaryota > Metazoa > Arthropoda > Insecta > Lepidoptera > Noctuidae > Cerastis > Cerastis rubricosa. The sequence goes on along the minus strand of OX424523.1, from coordinate 14,470,700 downwards.
CTAAAATAACAAGATATAGTGTTTTAAATAATAAACGTGAGTGCATCAAATTAAATATTGATTGGTACTAGTATACTAGATATTAGAATAAAACTGAAAACTGTAGGTAGATTTAATTATTTTTTGGGCCTTTTAAACGCCCGTGGCAGTATCTGGGTTAAGACGAAAAATGCAATATATTTTGGATTCTATATAAAATAGCATGTTTTTCATTATAAAACTCTTTGTAAAACAGCTTAAAGTGCAAACTATCCTCCTTGAGCTGCAAGCTGGCAAAGTGGCTGCAGCTCGAGTATCTTGTCTCTAGCTATGCAGACACTTGGGAGGGGGGTGTGTATTGTGCTAACACGGAACACCTATGTATGTGATTGCGACAAGCTGACCGCAGAGCGCTTCCAAACCGCAATAATTGAGCAACTCTGGGAACTTGCGAACAACCTCGTAGTAAACTGGTAAATATTTGTCATTATATTAGACAAATAAACCCCTATTGGACATGGCAAGCAACAAACATTTGTGTTTGCTCTTAAACGTTTATGACGTACCTCTAGTGAAGCCGTCGCCCTTACTGCCTTCCACGGGTATGTATCCTTCTTACTCAGGTATGGATTCCTACTCTGGGGGAACACGACAAATATAAGCAAGCATTTATTGTAAAAAAAAACATGCCTAAGAGCAATTTGCGGTATCAGCCTATTAATATCCAGTAGACAACTGTTTACAAAATTAAGGCACATAACTCTAAAAGGCCTTTTCATAATGCAGGCTGGTGTTTTTGTGAAGGAGCACTCTAATTTTTTATAGCATGCGACCGGCATTCGAAATAAACTCGTCGAGATCCCACAAAGTTAAGAATACCTTAACGTTAAAGCACGTTATGATTTTTTTAACAACATACCAAAAGAATTAAGAGAGGTCTCTTTAAAATATTTTAAATCCAAATTGCATGAATAGTTCATTGATAATTGTTTTTATACTGTAAAAGAATTTCTAGAAAAAAAGTATGTGATAGATACGAGTATGGTTACTGAGTTCTACCAAAAAATTAATGTTGCTGTGTTTTTTTATTTTAAAGCTTATATTTATTGTTTACACCCCCCAAATGTCAATGTGGCGTCACTTGGGGGAGGCCTATGTCCAGCAGTGGACGTCTTTTGGGCTGAATGATGATAATGATGATGATTTATTGTTTAAATACATCGAATAGATACGAATAATTAAATTGTAAGCGTTATTACCTAGACATGCTATAGAATTAATATATAAAACAAAAAAAAAATATTTTGTATTAAAATTTGAATTTGAACATGTTAAACGTGTTTAACATGTTCAAATATTTGTATGTCATTCTAAGGCAAAACAGAAGTAGTTCAGTTCATCATTTCAACTTTCTCTTTATACTTTGCCGGCTTAGGACGGTCAAAATTACGTGAACTACAACACATAAAAGTGAAGGTTATTTACCTACGTAAATATCATCATTCATCATTTCAGCCCAAAAGACGTCCACTGCTGGACATAGGCCTCCCCCAAGCGTCGCCACATTGATATTTTGGGGGGTTTTGCCATAATCGCCACGCTTGGCTGGCGGGTTGGCGATCGCAGTACGGTTGTTACAAAAACACAAAGAACGCTGCTGCCCATTCTCTGGCAAGTCCCTTAGTCGCCTCTTACGACACCCACAAGAAGATATGGGATGGTGCTATTCTTTACGTCTGACACCAAACAGTACACGTAAATATAATAGGTTAAATTAATTTCCTTTACTTTATGTGTTTATTTGCAATAATACGCGTTGTGCAATATGACTTACTACATTTTTAAGATTTTCCATACTTGCGTTAATAATATTTTTGTTTTGCGTATAATAATATAACCAAATATAATAATATAATATAAATAATATAACCCTAATGCAATCAGTATCATGTGTAGTGACTTAGGTTAAAATAAAACCCATGACTAAAATTCCACCCTGTAGTTGTAATATTGTAATATTTTTTGCGTATTTAGTTAACCTAGACCAAAGACCTAGCCTAAGACCATGAACCTAGTCCATCAGAAAACCTACTTAATCGAGGATATAATATTGTAAAAACTTAGTTAGATCTTCCTGTAACTGGAGATCAAAACAAATTTGCCTGGATCTAAATACTAGATTTCGTTAGCTTAATAAACCCTCTTCGATATTTTTTAAGAAGGCAAGAATTCCTTCAGAATTAAGTATGTCAAACAGTTTTTGCAATAGTTTTTCAGTACAAATATACCTATAAAGTATAATTGTACTGCCAGTTGTTACGAGTATACCTATAGGTAATTTCTTAAAGATTCTTGTGATGGATTACATGCCATATGTTGGTAAGTATTTATTGATGTTTTAGCTGTAAGTTTAATGCAAACAAAGAAAACATTCGAATAAAAAGCGATTCAAGGGTAAGGTAAAGTTTCGAGGATTCCTAACCGCGCATAGATTGTTGATAATTGGCAGTCTTCGACAAGGTCCCACCAGTTCCAAAAATGGTTTAGCAAATAGTCATGAAAGTTACAAAATCACCTCTTGAAACCCATAGTGTACGACTATAAGTACTATATATGTAGTTTGCATCGGTGGCATAAACAATTTGAGACTAGCACGCGTAGCATGACCACTGTAGAAACCAGTTTTATTTACGGAAGAATAGAGATGATGACAGATAGACAATGACAATGTGTCCTTTTGTCGATTCTTCCGTCGACATAGCCTGTTTCTGCAGCGGTCATGCTACGCGTGCAAGTAAGGCACTAACCACACATAAGAAAGAAGATTGGTGGTATTATTTCTACATCTTGAAACTCCTTCCTTTCACATCGTCCGGACACAGTCGCCGGAAGATCCTTGAAGATCTTGTTGGTGCTGGACATCAGCGCTCCTTGGATGAAAAAGAGTAGTTATTGAATGTGAAGGTAGGTCACCCCGTCACCCTCACATTCGAAAACTTCAAAAAATTCGAAAATACTGGATCGGCACATATCCTCAGTTCGTGACCAACGATCATGCCCGTCGGGCACAGGAAGTGTCTTTCTGTCCGATCTCTATACTATGTATGTACATTATGTATATTCGTTCTCAGCTGCTAACGCTTAACATTCGGAAGGCGTATGTGAAGTTTTAAGGGTTCTGTTTCAACAAACCGCTACCCCTGATTCCGCAATAATTTTATGTAAAAAAATTGTCAACCACGAAGGATCTTTACATTTATTTTTAGCACTTATTTTCGGATTTGTTTCAAAAACGGGTCTGTAGGCAAAATAACAAATATGCGACTGGTGTTGTTTAGGTTTAAACAGTGAGAACGGAATCATAGCGATCAATATTTATTTTAGGTTTCGAAAAATAGTACCACCTCGCTTGATAGATGGCGTTGTAGTCAAATTAGAAGTCGCTATGGTTTCGTTACCACAAATAGTATAAGGTCTAAAGAATTATTTTTTGTTTTTGTTGTGAGCAGTACATCCAGTACATTGTGATTCGGTTCGGTTTAATATACGTGATTTAAAACCAGTCCAGTGTATCTTATTTCACTACCCGCTCCAGGTCGACCCTCGGTCTCGTTCATGGTCCTTCGGAGTCGGAGCAGTCGGGAGTGTTTTTGGTAGTCTCCGGTGGTGGTAAAGATTACCACCCTTCGCGTCACTACTGGGCAGTGGATCGCTGTCCAGAGCAATCCCCTTCAAGTGGGGTACTCCAGGTGAGAGGTACCCAGGAGGTGGAACAGGCAGCAGCCAGGTGGAGCGTGGTGCAGCAACATCTGGTAGCACCATCCGGAGGAGCGACGCAAGGGAGGCGACGAGCGGCAGATCGTGGCCAAGCAGAGGGCGCCACTGGTGGTGCAGTCAACAGCGTGCCAATTGTGGTACAGTACGGCGCACAGTGGGCTGAAAATCGGCTTTCATAGACTTAGGGATTTCAATTTGCAAGTGCTTGTTTTTATGTCGGATATCGCTTCTATTAGTCATTACTATGTACAAAAATGACACCCGAGTTAATTCTGCCCAAAAACGAAGGAAATATAATTTTTTTACGAAAAATTTGTATGAAGCTAGTATGAAAAATCGAATTATCTCCTAAACGGCATGTTTAACGGTAATATCCTTGGAGGTGGTCATAGTGCTAATTATTCATGATTTTTTGGTTGGCGATCGGACGAAAAATTTAATGCTGTTTTTTTTTTAAAAATCGTCAAAATATTTTTATTTGTTTTTACGTATGAAACGATTCCTTTTGGTGTTTATGTTGAAGAACACGGACTTTTAACTACACATAACATAAAATAGCATCACTCCTATATTTTCGTAGGAGTTGGCAGAGGTATATAGTACACCCACACGTAGACAACTATGTTTGAGCTAGATAATTATCAACACAAAATGAGTTTTAAAACTTTTGCGTGAGGTGCCATTCGGGAAGGTGCTAAGGATTTTTATCCATCTTACTATAAAGTGCAACAAACTAAGCTTGATTGCTACCCTCCGAAGCAGTCAGTGACAGTTACTGATTCGTCGGCTAGGATTACACTTCAAGCTTTACTTGATATCACGGTTACAAAAATCCTTCAAAGCCTTTCTAACGAAGAGTATAACAAGCAGTTGAAGCTGATATCCAAGTGGGGATTTGATGGTGCTTCTAACCAAAGCCGATACAAGCAGAAAATTGAGGGTGAGGAAGATGACTCGAGTATTTTCATGACCTCCTTGGTGCCACTAAAACTCATAGATGGAGACAACATTTTATGGACGAACCCAAAACCATGCTCAGTTTTGTATTGTCGTCCAGTTCAGTTTACTTTTGTAAAGGAGAGTGAAGCAGTTTTCCTTGAGCTGAAAAAACAAATTGATGAAGAAATTGAGGCCCTTATCCCCACAGAGTGCAATAATAATAATAAGGTGACTCATCAACTAATGATGACGATGATCGACGCTAAAGTCTGCACTTACCTTTCTGAAGCTAGATCAAATGCATCGTGCTACCTGTGCTTAGCAAAGCCTACAGAAATGAACCGCTTAGATGCTGTAACATCAAAAATTGTGTGTTCGGACCTGTATGAGTTTGGCTTGTCATCCCTACACGCCCGTATAAATTGTATGGAATGTCTGTTACACATTGCATACAGGCTCGACTTCAAACGGTGGGCAGCGAGAAGTGATGAGCACAAAGAAATGCTACAGACAAGGAAGAAAATAATTCAAAATAAATTCAAAGATGAGCTCAATCTGTTGATTGATATAGTAAAACAAGGCTCGGGAACCACCAATGACGGGAATACTGCAAGAAAATTCTTTGAGTTTCCTAATAAAACCGCAGCTATAACCGGTTTGGATGAAGACCTCATCAAAAGATTTGCTGTAATTTTACAAGCAATTACATCTGGAGAGCAGGTCGATATAATAAAATTTAGAGATTATGCTCGCAAAACAGCAGAAAAGTACGTATTATTATACGACTGGTACTACATGTCGTCAACCGTTCATAAGTTATTAATCCATGGGGCTGACATAATCGAGAAAAATAATATTGTGCCGATTGGGACTCTCTCGGAAGAAGCCTCAGAGTCTCGAAACAAAGATTTTAGGAGGTTTCGTGAACATCATTCGCGGAAAAGAAGTAGGCAGGATTCTAATCAAGACATTTTAAATATGCTTGTTGTTTCTTCGGATCCTTTGCTAAGTGCACAAAGGCCTAAGTTAGATGCCAAGAAAAAGCACAGCATTTTTGCTGAAACTCTCGACTTAATTCAATTTCAGGAAACTGAGTTCGAGTTTTTGGATATATCCAATCTGGATGCTGACTCAGAATTGGAGTCTGACAACGACAGTGATAAGGAAAATTTGTAAAAAAAATATATATGTACATATTTGTAAATTTGTATTTGAGTGTGTTTGGGTTTTTTTGTAATATTTAATGATATTTTTTATTTTTTTTTATTTATTTTACAAATGCGTAGTATTAATTCCTTAAATTAAATTATTTTGTATATAATATAACTTAATATGTTACTTTAATAATAATTTGATAATCTTTTTTTATTTAAATTAATATAAATGTGTCAAAAACAGCAATTTTTTTATTTCTTTTTTCTTGATTCGTGTGTTCTTAATATTTGGGTTAATAACATATCGAACTTTTTAACTTGGACACTAAAAGGGATCGTTTTACATGTAAAAACAAATAAAAATATTATGACGATTTTTAAAAAAAAAACAGCATTAAATTTTTCGTCCGATCGCCAACCAAAAAATCATGAATAATTAGCACTATGACCACCTCCAAGGATATTACGGTTAAACATGCCGTTTAGGAGATAATTCGATTTTTCATACTAGCTTCATACAAATTTTTCGTAAAAAAATTATATTTCCTTCGTTTTTGGGCAGAATTAACTCAGGTGTCATTTTTGTACATAGTAATGACTAATAGAAGCGATATCCGACATAAAAACAAGCACTTGCAAATTGAAATCCCTAAGTCTATGAAAGCCGATTTTCAGCCCACCGTGCGGCGTGCCGCAACCGTGGTGCAGTACAGCGCGACATCATCAGTGTGTCAGTGAGTAAAGTTATTGTGAAGAAAAAATCGTGAGTACATTTGAAATCTTAATCAGGAAGAATAGTTTACTAAATTTAAAATCTCAGAAAATAAAAGTGCATCAGTTGAAGTTAACAGCTAAGTAGAAAATTAGAACTTGTAAAATTTTATGTGAAAAGTGGTCCTGACGGGGAATCCATGCCCGATTTTAGACCCAAGTGACAAAGTGCAAAGACTTGTAAAAATACAAAACTTTAATTTAATCTTAGTTATTTCTGTGTTTTTTTAATTTCCGTGTTACCTATTTGTTTCGGTTAAGTCTGTATTCTATAATTGTTACAAAATGGAGTCCTTCCTTGCCATTCAGGAGGACATTACTTCCAAAATGTATAAGGCTAAATCCAATTTAAAGAAAGCGCCTAAAGAGCGATTAACTCGTGCATATTTGGAAACCCGGATTGAAAATTTGGAACAATTGTGGAGTACATTCACAGCTACTCATAAAGAGATAATAAGTACAATAAGAAAGGTTGAATTGTCTAACTCTAGCTATATAAAAAATGGGCTTTATGATGAAGTCGAGGAATTTTACGTGGATTTTAAAAGCGAATTAAAGGAATTATTATCTAAGGGAAATTCAACGGCGTTAAATGAGGATTCTAAGTCTATGTTGTGTCACAATGAAAAAAGTTTCAGCAGAGTTAAGCTGCCAGAAATAAAAATCCCTTCTTTCTCTGGAAAATATTCGGAGTGGCAAACATTTAGGGATTTATTTTTTGGATTGGTGCACGAAAATCCGTCACTAGACGATGCACAGAGATTTTTCTATTTAAAGGGACATTTAAGTGGAGAGGCTGAGCAGTTATTAAGAAACATTAAGGTTACATCTGAAAACTATAAAATTGCTTGGTCTAAGTTAGATAAAATGTACAATAATAAAAAGTTTATAGCAAATGGTATTATGAAAAGATTACTAAGTCAAAAAACTTTGTCTTGTGAATCGGCTGTTGAAATAAAAAGGCTTTTAAATACTACTTCAGAATGTTTGGAGTCAATAAGTAATTTAGGGGTAGATGTCTCTTCCTGGGATCTTATTGTCGTGCACATAATAAGTGAAAAATTAGACAAGGAGACCAGGAAGGTTTGGGAACTCAAAGTGGCTTCGGATTTAAGTGATGAATTGCCTACGTTTATTCAGTTTTCGGAATTTTTAAATAGCCGCTTTAGAGGTTTGGAAAATTTAGACAAGACGGATAACAAGGACAGACATCCACACCCAAAAAGAACTCAATCGTTTCATGTAGTAAAAGATAAAAAGTCCGTATTATGTGAATTTTGTTCCGCCGATCATAAGATTACATCTTGTCCTAAATTTAGTAAGGAGTCAAATGAAACTCGACGTAATTTTGTCCGGGAACATAATTTGTGTTTTGTTTGCCTATATAACAACCACTCTGCCAAGACTTGTAAAAACACTCTTAGATGCCAGGTGTGTAAACGCCGCCACAATACATTGTTACACCCGCAGGGTGAGGTAGGGTCAGATATTGGTGAGGGTAGTAGGGCTGCTCGCGCGGAAACCTCATCAGTAATTAATGAGAAAATCGAGGCCGCCAATACGGCGGAGGATAAACCACTAGTCTCATGTCTTGCGACAGGACACAGTAGGAAAACTGTATTATTAACTACAGCCTTAGTCCAGGCTGAGTCGAAGAATGGGACTTACTGTGTGGTTAGGGCGTTACTGGATCAGGGATCCCAGGGTTCATTTGTTACAGAATCCACGGTTCAGTACTTACGCTTAAATAAAACACCGTCAAAAAATACGGTGTTAGGTGTCGGTGGAAGTAAAAGTGCAACTTCGACATCCATGGTGGTTATCAATCTTCGTTCGAGAATTAATCCGTCTTTTCAAATAAAGGTCAAGGCTCACGTTCTGAAGTCGGTTACAGCTCTTCTCCCCTCTTCAAGAGTAAGTCGGGTAGAATGGGTAGTAGACTTGAGCGATAATGAGTTGGCTGATCCGCAATATTTCAAGCCTAATAAAATAGATATTTTATTGGGCGCTGAGGTATTTAGCCAAGTCATTCAGAACGGAGTCAAGAAGAATATAAACGGTACGCTCTTAGCGCAGGAAACCACCTTAGGTTGGATATTGTCGGGCGCAGTCGAAGTTGACAAGGTACATACTCAATCACAAATTACCGTGATGCATGCCAGCGTCCAAGATGACGAATTGTTAAGAAAGTTCTGGGAATTAGAGGAACCATCGAGAGCAAAAAGGATGCTCACGGAGGAAGAAATATATTGTGAAAAGTTATTTGCATCTTCCACCACAAGAAATAAAGACCAGAGGTACATCGTGAGATTACCGCTACACGAACCAAGCTCGGTTGGTAGGTGCGCTGAATCCAAAATGATTGCTGAAAAAAGGCTCAAAGGATTAGAAGTCAGGTTAAGTAAAAATAATAAATTAAAGGCAGACTACGCGAATGTCATGCAAGAATATTTAAAACTTAACCACATGGCAGAAGTAACAGAGCAAGAAAAATATAATAAAGAGGCTGTTTACTTACCTCATCACGCAGTAGTTCGTGAGGATAAAGATACTACAAAGGTGCGGGTCGTGTTTGACGCCTCCTGTAAAGGAACTAATGGTAGGTCATTAAATGATGATCTAATGATTGGTCCGCCTTTACAAGATGAACTACGTCATACCGTTATGCGCTGGAGAGTCCATAAGATATGTATAGTAGCGGATATCGTAAAAATGTATCGGCAGGTTTTGGTTGATAGACAGGATACGCCATATCAACGGATACTTTGGAGAAATAGTCCTGAAAAGGAGCTACAAGAGTATGAATTATTGACCGTTACATTTGGTACGGCCTCGGCGCCATATTTAGCTGTACGGGCACTACAACAATTAGCTTATGATGAGTGCGGGGATAATTCAAGCATAGCTAAAATAATTTTAAAAGATTTTTATATGGATGACTTGATGTCCGGGACTGAAAATATAGAAGATGGGTTTAAAATTTACACGGAATTATCTCAAGTACTAGCTAAGGGAGGCTTTAAATTGCAAAAATGGAAAAGCAATTGTAAGGAATTATTAAATAAAATTAAAAATGGAAACGATGAAGAACTAACAATAAAAATAGACGAAGTAACGAAGATACTAGGACTTACCTGGAACGCTCGCGATGATTGTTTTCAATATTCTCTGGAACTCACTTCGATGTCGGGACCTGTAACAAAAAGGAAAATTATCTCGGACATTTCACGGTTATTTGATCCGTTAGGGTGGTTAGCACCAAGCGTAATCTTAGCAAAAATGTTAATTCAAAAATTATGGTTAGCCGGGTTAGAATGGGATCAAGAAGTGCCAAATAATTTATTACAAGAATGGGATACTTACCGCAATAGTTTAGCATCTCTTGTTAGCATAAAAATCCCACGATGGTTACATATTGTTTCCAATATTCGGAAGGCGGAGTTGCATGGGTTTTCCGATGCCTCTAAAAACGCATATGCAGGCGTAGTTTACATTAGAGTAATTGACGACTTGGGAAACATTCACATTTCTTTAGTCGCTTCAAAAACGAAGGTGGCACCCATTAGACAAGTGTCTATACCAAGACTAGAACTTTGTGGGGCTGTTCTTCTAGCCAAACTGATGACTGAAGTAGGAGAGGTAATGGGTATCCAGAAGCTTGACTGGCATGCATGGACAGATAGTGAGGTGGTCTTAGCTTGGCTCAATAGTCATCCTAGCCGCTGGAAAACTTTTGTAGGTAATAGAGTTTCAGAGATCTTAAACATCGTGGATACATACCATTGGTCCCACGTATCGTCTAAGCATAATCCCGCAGATTGTGCCTCCCGCGGTGTGAACCCAGCTGAATTAAACTCTACGGTTATATGGTGGAATGGTCCAGATCTGTTGCGACAGCAGGTAATTGAATATAAAAGACCAAAGCATCTCGAGACACGTATAGAAGAAGTTAACGTGCATACAGGCCTCGTAGAAATTTCATTTTGGGATAGATTTTCATCCCTTTCAAGGATGATTAGGGTAGTAGCCTACTGTAGGAAGTTCTTGCACTTACGGTTTAAGTGTTCTGACAAGGAAAGAACTAAACAGTTGTCTACGAATGAACTAGAGGAGGCGATGGATATATGTATTCGAAAGGGCCAAGAGGAAGAGTTACAAGAGGAAATACAAGAACTTAAGAAAATGGGTTCTTTAGGTAAAATGGGAAGAAAGTACAAATCGTTAAACTTATTTTTGGACTCCAAAGGGATAATTAGAGTGGGAGGTAGATTAGAGCTATCTCAGTTGAGTTATGATCGCAAACATCCTATACTGATTCCGAAAGATGCCTTCCTCACGAAGCATCTAGTAAGCGAGGCGCATAAAAAAACGATGCATGGGGGACCTCAAGCCATGATTGCTTACTTAAGATCTCGGTATTGGGTTGTAGGTGTTAAATCTTTAGTAAAAGCCTATTTTAGACAATGCGTTACTTGCGTTAGGTACACAAACAAAGCCAGAAGCCAATTAATGGGTCAACTACCATCTCCTCGTGTTACACCTAACAAAGCTTTTTTGTATAGTGGCGTCGATTACGCTGGTCCAATAAACGTTAGAATGTCCAAAGGGCGTGGCAATAAGTCGTACAAGGGGTACATTGCACTCTTCGTCTGTCTGTCTACGCGGGCGATTCATATCGAAGCAGTCAGTGATATGACGTCTAAGGGTTTCTTAGCCGCCTTTAAGAGGTTCGTAGCGAGGCGTGGACATTGTGCAGAATTACATAGTGATAATGGTACTAATTTTGTAGGCGCTGCCCGGGAGCTGCAAGAATTATTTAAAGAAGAAAATTCCACTTTCATTCCCGAATTGATTGAAGCCTTGGCAAATAATGGTACAAAGTGGACCTTTATTCCCCCTCATGCTCCAAACTTCGGTGGTCTATGGGAGGCAGGAATCAAGTCCACTAAATACCATCTCAGAAGGGTTGTAGGGAACTCCACTTTAACGTTCGAGGAACTAACAACCGTGTTGGCACAAATTGAGGCATGCCTCAACTCGAGACCACTTTCCTGTGTGGATCAAAATGAGTTAACGGTGTTAACTCCGGGCCATTTTCTAGTTGGGGAACCGCTCGTCCTTGCTCCCGACTCGAATTTCGAAAGGGTTAACATTTCTAGTCTGGGACGGTGGCAACTTACACAGAGAATGTTGCAGGACTATTGGCGGCGATGGTCACAAGATTATTTAAATCAATTTTTACAACGTCATAAGTGGGCTCATCAAACCCCAGAACCAGCTATAGGTGACATGGTTCTGATAAAAGAGGATGATTTACCTCCTGGCAAGTGGTTGCTGGGTAAAATTGAAGCAAAACACGCTGGTCCCGACGGAATTACTCGAGTCGTTACTGTTAAAACTAAAAATTCCCTGATAAAGAGACCTGTTTCTAAATTGGCTATCCTACCTGTGGAAACTTAAAAGGAGACGGGGACTTTTGGGCCTGAATGTAGTAAGTTGAGGTATGGTTAAAAAAATAGGTTATATTTTTTTATTTCAAAATGTGAAAAATCAGCTCAATTTAAAATCTAGAAATTGAGAAATCCAAAAATTAAGTTAAGGTTATGAAGTAATTGGAATATCGATTAAATTATAATCGATTAACGTTACAGAGTTCATACTATTAACGAAAATGCTTTCACCAGATGATTAATTCAATTAAAATAATGACATCTATTAGTATTAAAGTATGAAGAGTTTAATCTAATTAAATATCTGCATATTTAAGATAAATCGATTCACTTTCACTAATCGATTATTGTATTTTTAATCTGTGCTAACTCTGACTTGACATGCATGACATGACATTGACACTCGCAGGGGTGGGGGGGATACTGCCGTACTTGACATAGGCGTCCAATTTTTCACAAAGATACTAGCACCATCTCTTACGAAATACGCATAAACTTGAGATTTAGTACGTTAAAATGACATAGATGGTGCTTACGCCAATTATCACCCGTGTGATTAAATACCTTTTTGATTTGAATGAAAATTGAGTAAAAAATAATACATTTAAATTCTAAACAAGATTAAACCATTTTATTATTTTCATTTTGACATTGCAAATATTTCTTTTTAGGTTTGCAGCATTATCATGCAAATTGTTTGTTTACAAAATGGTAACCACTTTCGGTGTGTGCGCATGTTTGTAGGTCTCTCCCATTTTGTGTAATTTATGTGGTTTTTCGATTCTGTTAAAGTTCCAGAAAGTGCGGTTGAATTAAGTGTGAAAAAAAGAAATAAAAAACAGTAACAGGAATATTTGTGCAGTTTCCATTCAAATGTGAAACACAAAGAAAAGTTGAAAGAATACTTTACAGATGTTTCATTAAATATCTTAATTTATAGTTGGTGCAAGTCAATAAACCGGATTTTAGTAGGGAAGTTTACATTCGATGGTGAGGATGAAATCAAAATGTATGTTCAAGACTATTAGAATAAATATCGCCATAATAAGAGATCAATAAATGACTTAAATATTAACATAATCATCGTTTTTATTTTCTGATGGCTTTACGAAACATACAGTTTGGTAAACATTAACTGTATTTGTTTCATTTTGTTTTCAAAACTGTTTTTTCATATGGCCTACATTTCAAATTACCCGTCTACCCATAGAAAACCTATTCAATAACAAAGATATAGATATAAATATAGGTACGCACCTATACTTATTGAGATTAGTTCAAAGGATATAGTACCAGATGGCGACACCGTTCAATATGGGTGTCAAAAATTCGCGTGAGAGGACTCTCTATTCTATCTATATTCCTATACTCTTTGGACACTCGTTTCGTATCGTCTAGTGCGTGTGCGTTTTGAGTGCACTTCTTCCCATATTTTATTGATATTTTCTCAAACTGATGGATTTACAGGATTGTATAGAATCTGGATCATCAATCTACGCTTTACACGTTCAATTTCCTGTCAATCTGGATCTCAATCATGGATCAGATTGATGCCAGGTTGAACGTGTAACCTCCGTCTTACTTAACCTCACTTTTACTAAAATCTCTTTTATCTCAGCTCTCAGATTTCCAAAATCTGTAAAATTTTCAATGATTGTTTGTTAATATAGTAGCTATCAATTGACACCAATTTCATCTTTTTACAACTAGGCCCAAAATTGTATGAAAGCGTATCCGTCTCCTTTGTGTATGTGAGGTATATTTAAGGATATTGTCTTGTTTATAATTATAAGAACGTATTAAGTTGTAAGAATTTGTTTGTCTTTTGTATACCATCGCTCGTGTTATATTACATTGTTAAATATGTCATTGTATTAAGATTTGTACCTGTGCATCAGAAGCCATGTTGCACGGTGGCGGTTTAAATTAAGTAAAGGACATTCTGTAATATGTCCTTGGTGGGCGGTATGTTTAGGTTTAAACAGTGAGAACGGAATCATAGCGATCAATATTTATTTTAGGTTTCGAAAAATAGTACCACCTCGCTTGATAGATGGCGTTGTAGTCAAATTAGAAGTCGCTATGGTTTCGTTACCACAAATAGTATAAGGTCTAAAGAATTATTTTTTGTTTTTGTTGTGAGCAGTACATCCAGTACATTGTGATTCGGTTCGGTTTAATATACGTGATTTAAAACCAGTCCAGTGTATCTTATTTCACTACCCGCTCCAGGTCGACCCTCGGTCTCGTTCAGGTGTTGTTAAATACATTTTTTTTCACCTTTTCGCCTTCCTAATAAAAACAATAAGATTCCTGTTGAAATTTCACGACAGATAAAAATATCCTGTATAATAAAAGCACTTTAAAATGGCTTATTTAGAATTACGGCATCGTGAGCTCGTTGTGGACACAAACGCTTGCGTGTTATTAAGTTTCTAAGCGAAACACAAGGACTTGTCTGCCAAGCGAGACCAACACCATAAAAAGCGCTGGTGGCTCAAGAAATCATTACCTTTTCCACTCAATAAACTTTATCAGAAACAATTTAGATAGAATAGCCTGATCTGATCACTAACCTTCTAAAAATGATAACATAAAAGCGAAATAAGAGGCTCTAAAAATGAAGCACAAATTCCAAGAACTAATGTGCTATTCAGGTTGAGAAAAAATAGAGCACTATGTAGATTCAATATTGAATTAGTTTCATGTAACCACAGCTTTGTTTCAACCTGTGTTTGGTTCTCAACCTGTGGCTGGTGTCAGGAACGGCTATTGAACTGCTGGTCAATCGTCCGGCTAGCCGATTGATCTCGACCTTTTGGTGAGAACAGCGTAAGCAATTTACATTGCTTGCCTGTTGCCCGATTGTATGCCGGGGAAGTGAATTGAGCGAGAGGACCTCATGTGGTGGGTGTGCTGCTTTGTTCGGGAAAATAGCAAACTGTCGACATAGTGGTCACTGTTTTCTATGAAACCTCTGTTTAGAACAGATATTATGTTGGGATCAGTATACTTGAAACAAGATTAGCTGTTGTATTTTTAGAAAGACACTAAACATTGCGATTTTGGTCTCCGAAGAGGTAAACCGAGGTATGTAAAATTGAGGACGGCACAGCAAAAATGGATGCCACAAGGCTGTGCCGAGTCGAACAAGTGTAAAGTACTCCCCCTTCTTCCCCCCACATACTTCTGCATAACCATGTCATAAGGGGCATAGCTGGGTAAAAATATAGAGTTCGGGCTGATACTGAGAAATCCGTCTGTTTTAACCGAAACGATCAATCATCTAAGAAGTGAAAAAATAAAAAAAAATCACAATACTAAACTAAAACGCTGGAAATAAAAAGTAAGTAAGAAAACTACAAACCCGGACTGAAATAAAAACAGAAAAGCAAAAAGCCCTTCATTTTTATACTGCAGTCGACGGGTTTGGAAGAATAAAAAAAATAACTCCGCTTTATGCCGCTTAAGGAGGTCGGGGCTAAATAATAACAGCCGCACGGGTCGGATCTTCAAGGTTAAGCCGTGCTTGCCGAGGTTGGTCCGTGGATGGGTGACCATAATTACATACCGAGTTTCTTCCGTGCCTCGGAAAGCACGATAAGCCGTTGGTCCCGGCTGTCATTTGTAGATCTGATAGTCGTTACGAGTAGTCTGAAGCCAAAAGTCTGACATCCAGTCTTACCAAGGGGTATCTTATTATCCAGTTACTGGGTTGAGGAGGTCAGATAGGCAGTCGCTTCATGTAAAATACTGGTACTCAGCTGCACCCGGTTAGACTGGCTGCCGACCCCAAGATAGTTTGGGAAAAGGCTAGGCAGATGATGATTATGCCGCTCCAATAACATAAAATTTATCCAAAGGGTCAGTCGGGTAAAAACGCAATAACACGTTAGGTACTCCACCTGACAAAAAACCAAATCACAACAAAATCACTGGAGTCGGACATATAGGATGCCAAATCGATTAGTAGGGTATTTAAGATGATAAGCCCGTAATAGAAATAAGATAATTATGATACATACTTTTAACGACTGGGTCTCTAAATACTATCTAATAAAGATAATGAAAAGTAATAAACGATTTAGGTATGTATTTACTTGGTAAATATTAAATAGCTACTGCTTGAAACGATATTAAAACGCTGATAAAAGTCGTTCATCCTTATCAGTTTTTTTTTGCTATAAATACTAAAAGAACGTCGTTGTGAAGCTAAAATTATATCAAGAAGTTAATTACAGTTTCAGTTATTTAAAAAGTTTCTTTAATAAATAACCGAAATATCAATATTTGTATTGCTACTAACATTTATTCTCTAAACTGATAACGAAACCCTTCATTTCATTTTTTTCGTATTTTTACACTGCCAGCTTTTAATTAACAAAACCAGTGAGCTAGTACTTTTTTATTCAGTTCTCTGATATATTTTAGAATATGAACTTTACTAAAAAGCCAATCAGTATTTTATTCGGTGAATAATTTCATACACATTTTGCATTAAGTATTTTACCAAAAGTCCAGACTGCTACTGCAGATCAAAATTAAGCTTTAGTTCCTACCAGAAGACAAAGTTTTTCTCAGACACTACTGAAACTCTAAAATCGGTGTTTAAGAAAGTATAAAGGCGATCTTGACGAGAAAAAGAAAGATAGATATTGTCTACTATCAGCCAAGTTCTTCTTACTTCGGGACAGATCTGGGAGCAAAAACAAACTTTTGCCAAGTTGTATCTGGGCGCTGATCTCACTAACGTTTTTTGTTTTTCCTACTAGACTTTTTTCACGTACAGACTTTTTTCATTTGCAGTTTTTGCCGGTAATTAGCTTCCGATGCATATGCAAATGCATCTAAAATGACCCATTTGGCTGCTATTACTAGTTATAAAATCCTTGCAAAATTAAATCTTTTGCTCTAGGTATAATAGTGTAGCGGTGTGAGCAAAAACGCTCTGTGAAAGCGTCGAACTAATCTTCATAGAAATGGAAGAAAATATTCCTTTGAAACCCAATATGATCTCTCGATAAAACGAACATTGCAGGTGTGTCAAACGGAATATAAAAGTGTTACTAAAACAAGTCGCAGGAAATAAATTTCATTCAATTGAAAATCATGCAGAAATGCACGCCGGCAATCTCATGCGGGAGTAAAAAGTGTATGGAGAAGAAACCAATAAAAACTTTAAACAATTTCCTCACATGGTGAGTAAAACTGATTGTATTTCTGCGAAACCGGGTATGTTTACTGAATAAAAATGGATCATTTGTTCAATAAGATTGCGTTGTTACGTCTCTAACGTTGTTATGTTTTATGCGTGTGCCTCATGTAACTACGTACATAAATTTAATATCATTTCAATTTTCCAGGGGCAGACATCGCAAGCAGATGTTCTTAAAACTTGCTTACATTCATGCTCCGCGAGAAATATAGATTTAGTGTACGTGACCGGACTAGAGATGCGTGGGTGGTGAGCAACCGGCTGATAAGTATGGCGATGTGCCAGTTACCACCGGTCCCTTACAACCCTAGTGCAGTTTGTACGAAAGGAAAAAACGTCCCGGTAATTTGCGAAGCGTTCAGCTAAACGGGGCCGCTTTAAATGTGATTTATGTTTTTGTTTGATGAGGGTGTGAAATGATTGTGGATTGGTTCCAGCTCAATCTTAAGTTATGATTTTATGTTACAGACCGGGAATATTTGAGGCAATTTTCTTTGAAAAGTATTTAGAATACACTTGTTGAAGCAATCTTTTCTGAAAATGGATAGCGTGCTGCGATATAATATGGCTGAGTTGATTGATTGAATGAGCCAATGATGAAACTGCATGTAATGGTATAGAGAGACTGAATTAGTTGTGTACAAAATGTCTTTAAAAAAAATCATGAAAATCCAACTACAATATAAACTGGGTTTCTCGTTGTGTTGTATAGAAAATGCCCACATTTTAAATAAAACCCATCACCACGGTAGAATAGCATCAAGTACCTACTTACCTATAAGTAGCTTTACTCAGAGCGAAATAAAGACTTTATTTGAAGTACATTTTGTAACACTTCCAAAGAATACACTCTAGAGCGCCGAGGTCGATCTAGTAGCCACGGAAATAATGGAAGATGTTAGGTATTGTCAAGTACATCTGCTTTTCATATAGAATAGAACAGCAAACAAAATTATTAGCTATGTGTGTATAAATTAGTATTCAAATAAAACAACTTGGTTCCCACCAAATGTTTTTGTTTTGTTAAAAGGTCCGTCCACAGTGCTTGAATTTTGTGTAAGTATTACATAATTTACATACAATTATTTAAACAAAGCCAAATGTGTTAAGTGACATTTAAACGTCATAAACTGAATGGTTAAAAATTCACTGAATGAATTTGAGTTGTTCTTTTTTAACTGGAACGTCGACGACAACTTTCAAAACTTTTACACCAATGTAAAATTATTGAAGAAAATGTAAAATCTCTTTTTCTTTGTCAAAATACTTAAATAAATTTAAGTGTAATTTTAGCTGGGAAAACTTGAACCATAGTTACCATTATTAACATTAACATTATTGACAAACCAACAAAACACGAATGACCTCGTTTATAAACGCAGGGTTAAAACATTAAAGTATACCAGTAAATAACAAAGAACGACGGTTAAATGGATATGTTAAGTACACAAAAAATCCTTAGATCCGACATCTCTACCATTGTTATTATTTTCAGAAAGAGGCCAAACCCTTTGGAGCCATTACCTTTACTCTTTTCACTGTTTCCACTTTGTTTCATCTCGGGTTACGGTTCATTTCTTGCTGGTGACCAATATCAACATATTAACAACATAACTATTAATGTTAGACCAACTTTATCTCATAAAAATGTCTCCTAACTGCCAAAAGTAGGGAACTTGATCAAGTTGTTCTCCGGCTGGATATGCGTCACAATTTATGGCCTACAGTTTATCTATTAGGGTTTAAGTTTCTCTGAGTGGAGGTTAAGAGTTTAAGATACAGTATTTGGCAATCACTACGCACTTTTTACTTGTTCAAGTATTGTAAAATAAGAGTATATGGTAGTTTTGAAGTATCTGTGTCCTCATTCTCCTTTCTATTAGCTTTACCGTGATCAAAACATCTTAGATGTAGTTCGTTAGTCTGTAGTTACCTTCATAAATGTCAATAGCCGCAGTCTTCAAATTAAAGTAATCAATCACACGAAGGTCCCTGCCGATCTCATTAGAATATTCTCTTCAAACGCATCAGAATATAATATTACACAAGCTGCTTCAAGAACTATTCAGCTTCAATAATATCTAATGAGAAAGATTGAAAGACACCCTCTGTGTCACTACTTATTTGCAAGCAATTTTCTTCGGATTGGTTATTAATCACAAGGTTATTGATTAAAGGAATTTATGTTGTTTTCGTTGCAGAAACTGCTATTTTATTATGTAAGTGTAGTCGTAAAACTTGTGCAGTAGTAATTACACTTTGTGCTGAGTAGACGTAGTAAATACAACTCAATCCATTTAATTTCTTTTTGGACATGAGAGGGTAATACATTACTTCGTAAATAAAATAACGGATGGTTCCTAAGTTTATGCGCTAAGCAAAGTACTACCGAGTTCACTGGCGGTCGCCTACTTTTCACCAGCATGCCCTGAGTAATAAGGTTGAAAGTGGACGGCCGACAGTGAGCGCGATAGTACGCACGGTAACTAAACAAGGTATTCAAAGCCAGTTTATGCAGATTTCTTATTATATTGGAAATCTATACAAAGTGAGGCCATGTTATACTGGAAATGGTTGTTTTTTGTCGGTTGGTTGCCTTGGTTGCCCAAAAGCTGCCTGATCCTACATTGACGTTCCTTGAACCATCGTCATGAATCTTAAGAAGACACCAATTTAGTTAATCTGCAGATTATTTCCTTAATATACGCAGTAACGGTTCCCTCTGTGTAACGCGTATGTAAAGTTATCAATTTGAATAGCGAGAGAAGAGGTTAGTAGTTACGGTATGGTATGATCTGTCTATTGAAACGAATGAGCCGTTCATCTTCCAAAGGATTAAAGTTGTTAGACAGTGCGCTCATTACAATCTAGACAGTTTTGTCAACTTCTAGTCTTGATTAGTGGCTTTTGTAGAACACTAATGTATCATACGTAGACCGAACAGATTCGTGTTGTTTAAGAAAGAATATCGCCTTACAAATTGATTTTTTTTTCTGAACTTTCGCAGTGAGACCTAGATCAGTCAGTTTAGCGAAGCTTTCCTATACGTATCTAAGGCGCTGCTCAGGTAACTCGCTAGTCATACCTAATACCATGACAGAGTAACTAGATCTAATTTATGATTGACGATTATGAGATATAAAATTCAAAATATCCCTAACATTATTGATGTTAACGAACTCCTAAAGATAATATAAAGATATCCTGAATTTTTATCTGCCCATCGTGATGTAGGAAGACTTTTGGCCGCAGGAGCTGGTGTTCCGTCGCTTCCGCGGACAAGTTCCACTGGTCAGTCAGCACAAGTGAAGTGTGAACAAATGAAGTGCTTGCTACTAACATAGTTTTAAGTCATATTTACTAACATGAGACATTTATATATGTTAGTTTATAAGGTATATATCTATGGGGCAATTAGTCTGAAATACACACACAGCGTTACAGCGTTGTGGGCTACAATATTGTTCTTATGTTTTGTGTTTCTCTTTTTTTATACTATATATTGTAGCTGTTTGCTGTTCCTTTTGAATAAAATAAAAATAAAATAAAATAAATGATGTTATGTTATGATAAGGCACTGAGGTGAGGTGATGATCGGCGTGACCCACTCATACAGTGCTTTTAATATGTGTGCTGTGGGATTTAGAAGGATAGGGCGTTGGCTGTCCGTGGGAACATGCTGGCTTGTAGGTTTAAACTGTATACGCGTGAGGTAAAGTACAGTATATTTCGGGCCTTTCGTTTTACTCGTGCACTAAGTGTTTTCGGGCCTCCAAAATACTGCAGTGCATCGGGCTTGTTTTGGACGCTTGATGATTGATTGCTTAAGCCATCATGAGAAAAAGAACGGCCTCATTGGTGCACCGTAAACGGAGGCTAAACAGCAGGAGCTCAACTTGGGTTTTAATACAAAGAGTATATTTTGTAAGTAATAAGCAAGTACTGCCGCCGGCAGCCACCGTCCCGTGCACTAACACACTTGCAACTTAAACAAAACTGTTAGTAAAACCAATTTTAATAAAACATAGTTAGGACCAGTGCTTCCACTAAAGCTGCATTAAAACGGTATTATTCTGTAATGTAAAAGAATACGAGACATTTCAAAGGGAATATGAAATGAGGATGGAAGATATTCTAATGGGTAATAAAAGTGTGAAAATATGAATCAACTCGTATCAGGGTTGTCTGACGTAATTTGAGTGAAATAAATACTTTATAATAATTATGCATTTAATCTACAGGGTGTAGGTACGTAAAAAATATCAACTGCCCATACATTGGGTCGAAACGGTATTGAAATTTCGTACGGGGCAGCTGATAATTTTTTCGCTATTACGATGTTTGTCCGATGGAGAAAAATGTTCAGTGTGATGGTCTGCAGCACACCCCGAAGTATGTATATACCCTTTCCGTTACACCCTGTATACATATAAAATCCAAAGTCCTGACTGACTGACTGAGATATCAACGCACAGCTTATACCGCTGGTCCTATAGACCTAAAATTTGGAGGGTGTGTTCTATGTCAAGAGTAGGCATCCATTAAAGTTAGAACCATGAAATTTCTTAAACAATCTTCTGGTTAGAAATAAATAAATATTTTTCAGTTTTTTTGAGAATCTGGGGTAGATTCTCAACAGGGTTAGTTAGGGGTTGAAAGTTTATATGCGGAATTCATCATTTTTGAAGTAAGATGAATAACATTAAATATTGAAGTTTCTGAGCAAAAACAAATGAATACGTATCTCGTCGTTTTTGGAAATTCAACCCCAATATAATTATGTAGAAAACAAAGAAAATAAAAAATATTTAAAAAAGCCGTAATATACTTTTTTCAAACTTTATTCTTTGGCTTCTTACTTTGAAAATCACGGACTATCACACATCTATTGATCCTTTACCTACACTAACGCGCTAGCGAAGGTGCTGGCAACATCTATTATCTATAACAATTAAAAACTTTTTAGACATTGTTTTGCTGGAGTAACGCACACGTGGGCAATTAACGACCTCGACCAGAGCGAAGCCGCGGGCAGTAACTAGTATAGTATACTAAAGAAGAATGAGGTTTTCATGCTCCTCTACGTACGTAGTGTTCGGAAGCTAGAACTGCATTTCAGATTGACAGCAACAAGAAAATTTACGGACGTCATGGATGAAATGTTATACCGAACTAAACTCAAATTTTCGTAGCTTTTTCCTGATACACGTCAGTGCTGCCAGTTGTCAATTGCCCGGCCCTATTTATAAAAAAAAAAAACATACCATACCCAGTTACTGGGTTGTGGAGGTCAGATAGGCAGTCGCTTCATGTAAAATACTGGTACTCAGCTGCATCCGGTTAGACTAGAAACCGACCCAAGATAGTTTGGGAAAAGGCAGATGATGATGATGATTTATAAAAAAAACATGACTGCAACAGCGTGTACTAAGAATAGCAGCGCATAAATGTTAACAATGTGTCAGTTCACCTAACTGATGCATCTAACAAGCATATTGATGAATATTGTATGGAAGAAACGTTCCGTAAACAGCCTGATTAATAATGCACGTGATACCGTTAAAACTTTAAAAGTTCCGTTATTCTGACATATGAGAATAAATCATTTAGAAAGTTAAGCGGAAATATAGCATCGTGGGACATTCGCGGCAGCCCGCAATAAATAATTGTTGTTGCATACTGACAGCCCCAAACAGTGCCGGGAGATTTCGTCCTCTTCCTAAACTGATTTTCCAAGAAGATTGTACAGGGAACAATTTTAATGCTTACACAGTTTACACAAAGGTGCCGTTTTGCCCGATAAATGTTGTTATAAACATTGTTTCTAACACGTCCTAAACATCAGTTGATAAAAGCTTGTTAATAAGATGTTATGTTATTTTATTATGTTTGGAGCAACGTTGTGAAACATTGAAGGTAAACATTTTAACCTCATTATGTTCTCTGCAATGTCTTTGCAACTTAATAGTAAAGTTATGCAAATATAATATTACAAGGTGTTGTTTTGCAACCTCTCTTTCAAATAATTAATTTAAATTACGGTACCTAGTTAATTATTAAAAAACGCTACGAAGACATGTGACATCTACCAAACCGCACTGGGCCCGCGTGGTGGATTACAGCCCACTCCCTCTCATTGAGAGGAGGCCTGTTTCCCAGCAGTGGGAAAATTACAGGCTGTTTATGATGAATAGTAGGTAAGATTCACTACTATTATAAATGCGATGCGATAAATGCGAAAGTTTGAATAGATGGATTTTTATTACTTAATCACGCCACAATGGCAAAACGGATCTGGATGAAATTTGGCACAGAGATAGATTAAAGTCTTTAATAGCACACAGGTTATTTGCTTGTTCTAACAAAAACAACAAATTTTCACAGCGAACGAAGTGTTGCTGTTGTGGGCAACAGCTATTAATGTAATAAGTGGTTTTAAAAGTCTTTTTGGTTTAGCTGAAGTTTTTAACTAAGTAGTAAATACCAACTTATATAATATCGTCGCAGAATATATAATTGTTGTACCATTATAATTCTTTCAAAACAAACTTATTTCATTACTTGCTGACAGTGGGCAACAAGGTAAGGTACCTCGAGATTTCTAAGCAAGCAATAAAGCATTCCAAAAAGCGTGGCCTTTAACACAACTGCGTACTATTTTGGCTTTTCTCATTCCCTAAAGAAATACAGTACGAAGATTACTCTTTATTACCAACACTGCTGGGCTGTTAAGAAACCGCAAACAGTTCTTATTTCAATTACATTGCATTTTTCATTACCGTTGGGCTTGGTCGCGACTTTATTAACGTCCGATTTGATTTTTATGTCTCCTCCATGTATCTTTCATTTGTTCAACCGACTAAAGACATGAAACTGTTTTATGGTTGCCGCCTGATCTCAGGCACGGAAGGGATCTAGGAAGAATGTGTTCACTGTTGAGTTAACCTCCTTACCTGTCGTAGAATAGTAAGCATTGTCGCCGGATACAAAATCCAATAACAGTCGCACATATAAATATTGTTCCGTGTCGTAGTTTTCTCATCACGTATGATACGTATTTATAGTGAAGTACAATTTGTTAGGGGATGTAGCGTGGTGTTAGAAGGACCGTCATCGGCGTGGGCGCTGGCGGTCTTTCCTTAGCTGCGATTATTAGCTTTGCCACCGCATTATTACACTCGCAAGCGAGGTTCCCATGAGCAATGATGCACGACGCAAATAACACGGCACACACTTCACCACATGTCTTCTTAAACGAGAGATATTACCAAACTGACCGTTTTTGAAGTGCACCTACCACAAATCGTTTATAACTCTTTAAAATTTATATGAAGACACTGATCATAGGAATCAATCGACATTAAATGACTGCAACTATGAAGTTTAATGATATATATCTACTACTACCTTGTGTCACGACATTAATCAAGCTTCAACATAGAACACGTTAGCTCAGTAGGCCTGTGAATGATTCCGGAAAGTATTAATTTTTACCTGTATTGATTAATGTTTTCCATTAATAAAAGAGCATATTTTATTACTGTAAAAAGAGCTGTCGACACTTTAATATTTAATGTTTTTATTTGAAATTCAGATGAAATGACTTACCTCATCGCAGTCATTTCATGAAATAACAGAGTACTCGTATGAGCATAAAGTTTAATCAGCGGTCTCGTCATTTCCCTATAGTCTATTTATTCATTTTAATTAAGGGTAGCCTCGGCTTTAAGGCTTCATCGGTTCAATCAAAGCCTTGATCCGATCACAGACCAATTACTGAAAGCGGAATATTGAAAATAATATCTAAAGTATCCGTCCGCTGCATCCTTGCATCGTTGCGGCGGTAGATCGGGTGAGCTGCTCGCATTCGGCCACCCGTGGCTCACATATTAATCATTTTTTTAATCACCATAATAACATAAAATTTCATTTGAGTAGTCAAATTTAAGAACCTGAGACTGTCAAAAACTAAGAAAATTTGCTTAGGAGATTAGTGCTTACTTGTCCCGAGAGTTGAAAGTTGATCAGTGATCGGTTACTGCTTACGGAATCGCTAGCTTAATTGTTTTAATTAGTTTGTACTAGTTGGCCTCGGTGATGTGCTTGAACCGAATCAGTTTTTAGTAGCAATTGAATTGGTAACGAGCGTTGTGTTAGTTCAAATAGTTAGGTTTGCTTTGGTGCGAATGTACGAATTCATATATAAAGGTACTAACTTTCCAATGTGTTGGTTGTTGGTACCTCAAAGAATGGTGTACCAATCAGACTCGACATTGGTATTCATCAGTAGATTCCAAGGTTTACAAATATATTATCGAAAAAAAGTTGAATTAATGTGTTTCCTCAATTCCTCACCTAATGGTATTTACGAGCTCACCTCATTATTTTAATAAAAGAGGTTCGAATTTACTTGCATCCTGTTTCATTCATTGGTTTTCCTCATGGCTGTCGAGCCGAAGCCAGGTCGTGATTCCGTGACGTCAGCAATAATTTAACAGCCATGTCCTTGTTTTTGTGTGCCGTACCTTTGATGTTTCTACGTTTGAAAACAAATTTTAAAACGATGTTAATAATTAATGAGTCATTTAAGCTTTTAAAATACTGTGACACAAAGCTTTCGCAATAAAATACGTTGTGATTCAGATTTATTGTAGTTTTAATAGTTCACAGAATTACGCGAGTGACAAAATTATTTAACAAAATAAACTGAAAATAAATGGGATCAGTGATCAATGCTTTTTATTTTCGGCACTGTGTATTTTCCATGAGGATTCCGATTCCGTTCTGTGAAGCTCCCATGAAATCGAAAGTTGCATTGAATTCTGTAATGAAGCCATGTTTAAACTTATTTATTGACTAGCTGTTGAACCTTCATCCTTTTTTTATATGTATGGCATCTCGCAGTTCAACCTATGAGGTGGTCGTCGGCTTAACTGGACTATTCTGTGGGTGCCTTGAGTGTAAGGCCTCCAGCCAGGGCATAAACGCTTACAAGCTACGCGACTACACGCTAAGGGAACCCCATGTGGCGTACAAGCCTCAGCATAAGGCTTCAAGGGGGGAGGACTGCATGGGGACGGACTGGATCTGAATGATATTATTATTTAGGAGCTGATTTAAAACTACTGGAACAGTATCGCGGGCTGGCTCGAGCGAGGACCTCGACGGCGAGTTCGGAAAGTGTCTTTCGCCTGCGTGAAATTATCATTAAATATTAGTTACGTCCACGTCTACGTCCCGTCTCAGCTAAGTCCTGTCAAAAATGGTCTAGTCGTTTCGGAGATTAGCCGGAACAAACAGACTGACAGACATACACACAAAGAGACAGACATTAAAAAATGTTATAAGTACCGTGTACACTTTCGTATGTGTGTATTTCGTGTATATTCTATTCGGTAAAAAGCTGTTATTTTGAAATTACAATCAGGGATTTCAATTTTATTTAATACTAGCTGCCCGGACAGACTTCGTATTTTTTTTAATATTGACACTTTTTGAGAACTATAAGGAACATACAAAAAAATTAATTAGCCGAATTGATCCAGCAATTCTTGAGTTATACCAACATTCATTTTTATTTATATATAAGCAAATAGAAGATTACTTTTGATGAATAAATGGCTTAAACGGAAGTTAAAAAATACTGAGAAACTGTAGATTGTAGCAAGTGGCATTCTATAGTTTCTGTCTACCCCCATCGGGGAAAGGCCCGAGTAAATGTATGTGTTAGCTCGTACCGCATGTGTGATGGAAATTAGAAAAGTTTGTTACCTATTTTAGGTTCAATCTTGCGTAGGCCTTTTCCCAGAACGATTTAAGCTCAAAGAAGGTAATATAGGTACTTAGTTTTTATTTTATGCCAGTATCTGATCTAAAACTCGCCTTTCCTCTGAACTGTTTCCAAGAATTTTATTAAAGTAACACACGCTACATTTTAAATATTTCATTTAATATAAATACTTTTGGTTCGTTGTCACTAGTACCATTAACAGTTCCATGATGGAACTACTACGGCCAAGTGCGAGTCGGAATCGCGTACGACGGGTTCCGTACCATTATTTATAAAAACACTTTTTTGTATGGAAGCCCCCCTTAAATATTTATTTTATTCTGTTTTTAGAATTTGTTGTTGTAGCATCAACAGAAATACATAATCTGTAGAAATTTCAACTGGCTATCTACCACGGTTCATGAGATACAGCCTGGTAACAGATGGATGGACGGACGGACGGACGGACAGCCAAGTCTCAGTAATAGAGTCCCGTTTGACCCTTTGGGTACGGAACCCTAAAAATAAAAACGTAAATCGGTGGGTAGGACTTTGGTGTGGGACGCAACCTGCGTCGATACACTTGCACCATCTCATGTTGCAATCATGGCGGGCTGTGCTGGAGCTGCTGCTGCGGCTGCTGAGAGCCTCAAACGGCGTAAATACTGTAACCTAAATGCCAGTTACAGTTTTGAGCCGTTTGGAGTCGAAACGCTCAGGTCATAGTGTCCAAGTACGCATCTCGTTTTAAGGAAATTTATCATCGACTGGTTGACACTTGGCGAGACCATAGGGCTGGCTCTTTCGTCAACGTGGCAATGCTGCTAGTTTTCTGGGCACGATGTGGAGGAGTATTTTGTCACCTAAGCGTCATGTTGTTTTTCAAGATAGTTTATATTTAGATAGTTAGTTTAAATTTAGATAGTTAGTTTATATTTAGTTAGTAGTAAATATTTAGTTCTTATTGTTATTTTAGGTGTGTTCAATTGTTAATAAGTATCCTTTCAAACCAATAAAATTATTGTGAAACGTTAAAACGTCACTAAATAGGTTTTATTAAAGTGCAGAAGCGAGCAGGGTTATGGAGGTGCTGGTAAAGAAATCGCACCTTTTGCATAAAAAATTACACGTCTTAACCCTTCTTAAAATAATCTGTCCATTTTGAAGGCAGGGAACTGAGATGGTCAGGGGTTGGCAATCGGCTTTTACCCTATTTTAGTTTTAGGTGGCAATTGTAGGTAAAACGAGTCCTATGTAAATGAAATGATATTTATTTCTGAAGTTATTCTTTAATGTAATACGAATATAAACATACATTAAAGTTTTGATGTGTGTATTATATGTTATTTTAACCAGTTTATGAATGGCATAGTGTTTGCTAGATGCAGTGTATCTAATTCTTTTGGTATTCTTTAGGGTTCCGTACCCAAAGGGTCAAACGGGACGGACAGACGGACAGCGAAGTCTCAGTAATAGTACTGAGACT
Organism: Cerastis rubricosa; assembly: GCA_949152445.1. NCBI lineage: Eukaryota > Metazoa > Arthropoda > Insecta > Lepidoptera > Noctuidae > Cerastis > Cerastis rubricosa. The sequence continues at coordinate 14,442,160 of OX424523.1, read as the reverse complement.
TCGCTGTCCGTCCGTCCGTCCGAACGTTCGTCCGTCTGTCTGTCCGTCCGTCCGTCTGTCACCAGGTTGTATCTCATGAATCGTGATAGATAGCCAGTTGAAATTTCTAAAGATTATGTATTTTTGTTGCCGCTATTACAACAAATACTAAAAACAGAATAAATAAATATTCAGGGGGGGCTCCCATACAAGAAAGCGATTTTTTGCTCGTTTTTATAAATAATGGTACGGAACTCTTCGTGCGCGAGTCCGACTCGCACTTGGCCGGTTTTTTTTACATTTAGCTGAGAATTTTTCAAGATTTCAGATGCAGGACATTTTAATATGTAGGTAAATACGACAAAAATACATTAAATCATAGAAATATATCATACATTCAGTTCTAGCGGTATTATTTCCTTTCTTTCTTATTTTTTGTATTGTTTATTTAGACAGAAAAGGGGAATGAGTCTAGTTAATTATATTATTATAGTTCTAGACTAAGGAATAATCGGTTTAAAAGATGACGAAAGGATGTTTTGATGGAATGGTCGATTTTACTTCTTCATAACTATTTTAGTCCGTGATTTTATACTCATATCCAATAATATTTGTTATTGTATTACTATTAAATTAGCTTTCTGCCCATACGTCAAACATTTCGCCCACTCACCAGTGGAACTTGAATGACGAGTTTTTAGTGGACATGTTTTTATTAACTTGAAGTTTTTTGTCAGCGTGAAGGGAGTGGAGTTTTGTTTATGAAATGAAAACTGTGTTGTATTTTTTTACCTTTATTTTCGAAATTTCTAAAGTTTCACATGGTTTGTCATTAAATAGGGTATAACTGACTGAAAAGCTTAGGGTCATCATCATTAGCCTAGCCTTTTCCCAACTATGTAGGGTACGTCTTCCAGTCTAACGGAATGCAGCTGCATTAACAGAATTTTACATGGAGCGACTGCCTATCTGACCTCCACAACGCTGTTGTACTATGGTAAGACTTGTTGTCAGACTTTCGGGCCACTGACTACATGTAATGACTGTCAATGACTAACGGCTTAACGTGCTATCTGAGCCACGGAAGAAAATCGGTACGCAATGGGTGGTCACCCTTCCATGGACCAACCTAACCAAGCGCGGCTTAACCTAACGATCGCCCCGAGCGACTGTTATTATTTAGCCACGAGCTCCTCCAAGCTTAGGGAATATTCGCGAAAAGCCATTTGATCAGATTGATGATTATGATCATGATAAATAAAATTAATGTAATCAAAGTGAAATTGATCGTGTGGCACGGCGCACGGACTATTTAATGGCGCAATGTGTTCTCCTCGTAGTTTTAATCACTCTTTACTCCCAATAATATGCCAAATGGCAGCCAGCTATTAAAATCACAACAATAATTGTACACAACGATAAATTCAAGTCAATATTGATGGTCTAAATGAACCTCCGGTCTGCCAGCTCTGATTCGATAACATTGTTAATTAGTGTTTACATTTTACTTTGTCATTCAGCTCTGTTTGTTCCCACAGAATTCGATGATAAATTAAATTCTGCAAATTGATCTGTCAGGTTCTCACTATTAAGTAAGTGTACTCTAGTAAGTAGTGATATGTTTCCCCTTCTTTGTATGGGAATACGAATGGAATACGAATTAGGATTAAGTAAGTACGCATGAATTTTGCTCTATCTCAGATTCCCTGCTATAAGCACAGGCAGGAAAAAAATATCGCTGGTAAGAAATCAAACGTTAACACTATCGTTTGATTTCTTCGTAAAGCTGCAGGCTTCAGTGAAAAAAAAGAACAATGCAGGATATTTTTAGCAGGTTAGAGGAGACTGAATGTGTAATGTGAAACGTATATTTAATATAGAACTACGTTCCAGGAAGCCTTTTTGTTCATAGTATAATGGAGCTGTATAATACTCCTGAAATAACTTCGGATGCATTTTTAATTTGTTTCAGTACATACACGTATCGTGCTTGAGGTTTAAAATCTCGAACCGTTGAATTACAGGCGTGATAGGAGCTACTAAGGTATAACTTAGCGACAGTATTGGGATTCGGAACGATTGTAATTGCTGTAAGGTCTTGAAGGGTCGGGACACTCTTGGCGCATTGTCAGTTGTTTGCTTTCCGCCGTGTGCCTGTAATCCCATTCAATGATGTCCGTGTTTGTGTGTGTAAGGCTTAAGACGCCGCCGCCGCCGGCTCCCTTTATTTATTTTTACAGCCTCGTGTCAAGTCCACGTTGAGAGCATTTGTCTCCCACGTGAGCGTATTATCTCTAACATACGACGACGTGTGAATGTCGCTGTACATTATATACATTTTTGTGTATAATATTTATCATTTCTGAGAGAACTTATTTCAAATTTGCATTTTATGTCATGAACTAAAATCACTTTGGTAATTTGATTCCCCATCAATTTGGTATCCAATGCAAATCCATTTAACACAAACATGAACGTTTGTATAATGGAGTTCAATACATTAGCCAGATAGGTTTGAAATTGCGAATGGGTATCAACCATCGAGTAATAAATTGCGTCTAGGCTCTCGTCTAGTCGAAGTTTTCTCATATAATGGGTCGATTGTCGACGTAATGGTCTGTCTGCATTTAACTTGCTGAACCTAAATTAACATAGAATATTAAGTCGAACCATAAAGGTATTAAAAGTTTTCAACCGTGCCGTTCCGTTTATTGGAATTTAGGTTTGATACATGTTTTTAAAGAAAAATGTCTCTGTAGTGTGATGCGGCGGTATGAGACGTCTCGTGATTTTCTGGCAGAATGTGTATGAGCAACGCGGGATACACAAGCGAAACTTTTTGCCGGAAACACATAATCGCTCGGCTCCATCCCTAACGTCGTCACTATGCAAATTCAGTGCTGGTACTAAATAAAACGTGCTTTCATCTCAGCCCACACTTGCGCCTGTCAAGACGTGAAAGTGTAGTTAGTAAGCAAAATCTCTGTTTGGCGTTGACTGTAATGGTACGATTCCACCACAATTGTTCGCGAACATATCCTGCAGCACAAAAGATCAGCTGCAGATTCCTTTCCATCGGCTAAACTAAGCGTTAGTTTTGTTCGCGCATAGTGCAGAACATTTATAAACGAACATGCATGCATGAGTTGCCTCATCGTATAACCACCAAAATCGTAAAAATTTACAGATTTGGTTTTTCTTATTTCTAAAATACTAATTGCAGTATTGTTTAAAGTTTCGAACGACTTGACTAATGTAATTTTTTTAGCAAATCTGTCTAACTATCATGATGCAATTAACGATAAATTTATATACCTGTTATGTAATTTTAGAGAACATGTACTGAGCTTGATAAAAAAATTGCATTCGGTAAACTGAAAGTCAGTCTCCTAGACTACTAAACTGCGCAAACAGGGAAGTGTGTGTTCGCTCACACGACCTTATCGCTTGCAACTACAGTACATGTACGCGCACAAAAGTTCGCAGTTGTGCGTGAACATTGCGGTTAACCCGAGCGCATTTTTCACATGTTTAGTTGAGTGATTCCACCGAAAGAAACATTATGCCACACACTTCCGCACAGTGCTGCACACCGGTGGAATCAGGCCTTTATAGTTGTATGTGATGTTCCACAGTTGATATTGGTAAGGTTTGTAGGTAAATAAAAGAAGTTGCCTACTTCTTGTAAGATATTACTTTACCTATAGCGAATCTGCTCTTAGAGATCAGCGTTCCATTGAGCATCAAAAGAAACGGTTTTGTATGATCAACGGCTGTCATGATGGCCAACAAATTGTAAAGAAACCTCAAGAAAAGGTTCACTTGAATACCGATTCTCGTATTGATTGCGAACCATTGTGGACTGCCATTGTTACGTGCAAATCTGTTGAATTCCACTGTACCCTACATAATTTGTAGTTCAACAATAGTTTTAACAGAAATAACCTTAGTAAGTATAGATATGGCTTTATAAGTATTCGAATTGAGGCAAAATCGTTCACACTAAAAATACTTACTTATCTTTCAAAATGAAGACATAGAGGCACTAAAACGCCTGCAGAGTTCTCTAACATCTAAAATATAAAAAAACAAGGAACACTTACACTCAACACATATTTATGAAAAGAAAACAGTATACATTAGTAACTACATTTTATTTTATTGCGGCAGAACCGCAATTAGTTGGCATTTAACAAAGTTTTGCGATGCAGCGTTTGAGCACCCTCGACTTTTGCATTTAAAGCTTATATGTAATAATGGCTCTTTTCACAAGAGCCCGACATCGTTTGTGGTCTGCCCGATTTTATGCAACTATTTGACCTGCACTTTCTGTTTAATTGGTTGGTAATAATGTTAAGTTGGATGCGATGCCGACTAAAGCGATTCTCACCCGACACCGCTTATCTGCGCGGTCGGGCGGTGAAGTGGATCCACGCATTGACTTGTATGAAATCCGATGATGCCCATCACAAGTAATCTTAATCATTCTGTATTGTATTGATGTAGTTTACAAGTAGTTACAATTATATGTATAGGTTCATACATAAACCCTGCAAGGGCACAGCAAAATAAATAGTTTAAAAGTGCTACAGTATCACAAGCAAAGCACTGTCTTCAAACAATAGTTATTTGTCATACAAGAGTGCAAAGTTGCTTTTTAACCGCGTGTTCAATTTTGATGACCGAGCAAGCGAAGGATTCTAAAATTGAATCACGAGCGCAGCGAGTGATTCAAAATTAGAATCCTGAGCGTTAGCGAGGGAATCAAAAGAGCACGAGGTGAAAAATCTTTGCACTCGAGTGCAACACGTAACTTTTCATTCCACCTCAGCGAGGAAATGACTAAATGCAAAAAAAAACGTTTACAATCACAAGATAGGTACACTTTTATTTCAGTTTAGGTATTAATTACTACATTATGACAGGTAAGTATTACAGAATAATCTTTAAATTATAACAAAATAATATTACGGTATAATTAAGAAAATTTTAAAGTAACGTTGCTACAGTTATTTAAATTGAGTGTAATATTTTTGTTTGGTATACTGTAATATTGGTGTTAGTCACTTGTGTACTGTTTTTCGGTAAACTATCTGTCATACCTAATAGTTGTACCGATTCATCGGATTCCCTTGGCGTGAATGTTGGAGAGAGAGGGAGATGGTTAGGTGTTTCATAACGGCTTATTTTTGATGTAGAAGGGCCAGTCCAAGGATCCGATTGAGGCTCTTTCAGTGTAATGGCTCCTACGATGCCTTCACATATTTTAGACTTATTTTGGATGGAATCCTCTATGTATCCCTCTACAACTGCATTGGACTTCCAGCCTCCGTGGCGCCTAAGGGACAAGAGATCAGCTCCGGAATCAGCCAAAAGTGTGGCTGAAGTTCGTCGGAAACAATGACCCGTGTACAACAGGGGTTCTGGAAGTTCAAGAAATGTTGCTATTTCTCGTGGGATACTGCCAATTTTATTAGTACCCATAGGCTGTCTAACACACTTTCCATTGCGATACTGTAGAAAAAATCGATTGATTGGAGTGTTAGGCGGGCGTAAGGCTTGATATTTCTCAACAATCGTTACGTATTCCTTGCGAATGACGAAGTTGCGGTCTCTTTTTGTCTTTGTATTAGGTAAATTAATTAATAGTAAGTCATTTGAATGTTTCTCAATGATTTTGACATTAAGTTGTGTTAGTTCATTAGTTCGACATGCTCCGTTTATTCCAATAATAAGAACAACCTGTAACGAAAAGAGTATTGTAGTAGATAAATGAATAAAATTGATATGAACGCATAATTATGCCTATCAACATCTACTAAGTATACTATTTAATTGAGATTAATATACTTAAGTAGATACTGAATGTGCAACTGACTTACTTTTGCCGCCAAATATACGGAATCGGGTGCTTCGTTAAGAAACTTTTCAATATCAGATACTGTGAAAACCTTCGATTTTTTTGGTTGATGACCAGATGAGGCTCTTTTTAAAAATGCCACTAATTTAGGATAGGTATCGATATGTATGTCTTTTTTCATCTTTATTGTTGCTTTTAGCATCGAATACGTACTCCATAGAGTGCTTGCTTTCTTGTTCTCGGATAATTCTATAAAATATGCCAGCAAAACGTTTTCTGAGAAAGTTTTGGCTCCTTTTGCTAGTCGCCACGTGTTGAACATATCGTACTGTTTTAAATACTTCTCGCGTGATTGTTGAGGGAGAAAGCTCATTTGTGCATTATTAACAGTTTCAGTCAATTCTGTTGGCGTCAAACAAACTTCCTCGTCGCTAGAATCACTCATTTTAGTTTTTTCACTGGTTTTCAAGTTTCTTGTTTTTAATATAAGGTTTAACAATGACGTGAAAAAATGCCGCGTAAAGAACCGCGTACAAAGCAAATTGAAAAAAGAACACCAAGAAGGTTCCGAGTCTGAGTTTTTAACAAATTTAAAAAAAGTTGTATGATTTATTCGGCACCATAGAGGTAGCAGTAAATAGGTTTAATGTTTTTTTTAATTCACAAACTTAGTGCACACGATGTTATAAATTCAATTTACTTTATCCTCTAGAGAATAAAAACGGCTTTTCCACTCAGATATTGAAGATTAAAAATACTCTTTCCGAGATGGTGGGATGAAAATAATATAGTACACCGCTCGACCGCGCAGACGAGAATCGCCTTACATGGAATTTCATGTTGCCATGATGCCGATATAACGGTGTGACCGGTTGCATTACAGCGTATAATGACAAATACCTATATAAGTGCTTTATTTGTCAGATTCTAATGCTGTGGGTAACACGAAGCTGAGCCATAGGCATCAGTGTTGAGATTAATTGATACAAATAGACAAGAACAATCGGTGGTCGAATTGCACTCAAGTCAATACGATACCGTAACCCACACATACATAATTAATTTGCTTAGCACACATGCTACACGTTCTTATCATAACACGCTACCGCCACACAATTGTGATCTTTCATGGCCGGCGTATTCGTAATCCAGTGTTCGAAAGCTTGCCTCCGCTGGCAGGTCTCAGCTGCCTGCAATTCCACAAGGGTTACCGGCTAGATCCCATTGTAACGGGCTATTCCGCAAAACATTCCGAGTTTGAAGGCCCCGGTAATCTCGCTAATCCGCAGCAAACCGCACGTACACAACTTCTAAATCTGATTTGACCCCTACAATAACTAGCTATATTTGTTCTCAACGACAACATGCAAGCTGTGTTAAGGGACGAAGCTTCATTGTCATATTAAAGTGGATCGGAAGGATGGAAAGAGGTATGATTTTCAATTTCATGTTTGCCAAAGTACGGCCACAAAAGATGTGATAAGAATATTGAATGCCTTCTGTAGTCATAAGACTTTCGTTATATGAAATCACGTTGATACGTTTAAATTGTACCTTTTAAAGGAAGCGGGGCTTCATGAAGCCGATCATATTATGATGATCCTGAGAGTAATATGTAGAAGCCAAGTAGGTAAGTAGGTCCTACTTGCCTTTGTCACTGTAGCAAATTACGTTACCGTCTACACTTGTTAGTTCTTTATATTTCCTAGATAGAAGACGTAGTAGCGCACGGCGGCGTCGGAGAAAATTTTCAATCGCAGTCTGTCTCTAACATTGTTACTGTTAGCTAGTACATATTTGCAAAATACTGTCTTAACCGACACTAAATAGCTCTTCATCTAATAGTTACATAAAGATCAACGGTAATGATTGTAATTGTGGTGTTAGCTGTCATAGTTTGGCATTAATTACGAGTAGGGTTCCCGCGGAGGGTAAGTATATACTCTTGACACCTTAATAACGGACATGAAATTAAATTTTGAACAATTTCGTTTTAGTGCTGAAGAACCAAACCAAATTGTTTTACTGCAGTTGTATGCGTTCTATTAGAATTTTTCAGAAAAAAAAAACTCTTGTGAATGTGAAATCCAAATCATATTTTATGGCTGAAAATATCTTTTACGAACTCCGCAGGAAAAATACCTATTACACTTATATTATACTCGTAATGTTATGTAGGAAGGCTAATGAAGTTTACCAGGCGAGGAGTAAGCATACCAATGAAGTTTCTCATTAAATTCGATTACTTAGCCTTTAAGGATCTAAAATAAACTTGGCGTAACAGGCTGATCATGAGTAAATATTCCACGAATGTGCCTTAATTAAGTACTTAATTTAATCAATACCGTTATTGAGGTTACACAGTAGGTAAGAAACATTTTTTAACCCTCGAACAAATAAGAGGGGGTGTTATAAGTTTGCAGTGTATGTCTGTGGCATCATAGATCCTGAACGGATCAACCGATTTTGATTAAGTTTTTTTTTCTTTTGAAACGTGTTTTAATCGAGAGTGTTCAACAAAATGTCAACAAAATAGAATCAGCCGTTTGTATATCATCACCTCTTTTCTAGTGGATGAAGAGATATGAATTTGCATATGTCTGATCGATTGTAAATTGGAAATCGTTGTCAATTATATAACAGAAGTATGATGACCTTGCAGTTCCACATTTTGGATTAAATTATTCTACTTATATTAAACGTAAAGGGACAATATTTACCTAGATATTATTTTTTCCTTTTTAAAGGTCGCTTTGTAGAGGGGCTATTTAAATTTTAGACATTCTTTTTATACTAAAGTTGGTAATAATAACTGAATACATGCAAGCTTGGATGCCGAGTCTGCTTAAGCCTGGTTAGCATACAAAAAGCACATCTCTAGTGTTTGTGTCCGGACACATATGCCGAGGTAACGCCACCTGTACACAATGGCCGATCCTGGCCACACTTCACACTAGTACTTAGACAGACCTCTTGTACGGGAATTGAGCGATGGGCGCTCAAGTGTGACCTAAGTGGCAGTTGTGTACAGAAGGCATAACATACGTTCAGCGGCTCCGAGTATTATCATGGTTTCTTTACATCTTTGTACTCTGTGGCTATCTTGTTCTAAACACATTTCAGAGACAATGTGTGCAGTGTAGCATGTCCCCACTCTAGCACGTCTCGGGCACTGTTTGTGTGTATCTTTTTACGAATCTCGAGTACGTTCCGTATCAAATACATAGTACCGCTCCTGTAGCACCAACTACCGACACACGCTTCGCTACTTCAAAGCGAATTGATTACTGCATTATATAGCCATTCAACTTTGTGATGGGTTCCAAAATGGTTTATTCGGCAATCAATCTTATTAATCTCACCGAGGGACCAACAGTCGTTAAAGACTTCAAGCACCTCACACGTTATTCGGGACACATAATCTGGGATCCCAAACGGATGATATTCGCTCAATCGCTTTGTCCCAAATGGAGAAGTAAAACCGAAATCAGGGTCGTTAATACGCTCAACTCGAACATTTGTCTAAATACTTACGACTACCTAACTAATAGCCCCACTGTGTAAGTTCATCACGCATTTTGACGACTCTCTAACGTCTGACCCAGTTTGCTCAACACTTACCTTGTAAATCTTTTAACCAAAAAGAGAAAAATTGTAATTACTTTATTCATCATTATTCAGGTACTCTACAAATATAAATTGAAAGCTTTTAAAAGCGCAAAGTAAGGTTGAACAATTTGGGAGTTCATTCGTTACCTACTGTAGGATTTATACCTTTAAGTACATTGCACCCAACCTACTTATTTTGTGTCGTACTCCAGTTTTCCCTTTTTAACCCCCGACCAAAAAAGAGAGGTGTTAAACATCTAGTTTACAGTAAACTCAATTCAATTAATAAGAAGACTGATTTGTTACTACCTTTTCACAGTGTTAGCTGAACATCTTGGATATCTAAATTAAATATACCCAAAATGTTCATGTCGTGAAATATACACAAATCATACTCCACACTCTTATTTACTGTGTCTACAGTACGCGTGCATGTATGTAGGTGAGTAGGTACATAAAACTACAGTGCTGCTTTATTTTCTTGCCGCAAGCATATCTTTTGGCCCAAGAAACTTATTGTGGGTTCATCTTGATCCCTGATTTCCCCCGAGACAGACTGAAATTCACTGCTTAGAGTCAATTGTGGTCAGTGCAGTGGAATACGGGTTAGTAACCTGCGAACTGGACCATTATGATAACAACAAAATGATTGAGGTAAAACAAATGTACCTAATGATACCAAAATCAGATCTTCAACATATTTGACGATTATGGGCTTCCCTGTTCAAGTGGTACGATGAGATCATGGTTTAAACGTGATTGTGTTTGTCGAACGGTTGAGGTACGTTCACGGCTTCCCCCAACCCCAACTCGACTCAAGTCTCTCAGACCGCCTCGCTTTCTCACAAGAAATCTCTCTCGATTCTACATAAGCCGTAAATCCTTAATACAGATTATTCACAAGCAAACGAATAAGTATCTACACCGGCTTAAAACATGTTGAAATGAGTTATTTATACAAAACAACTCAAATGAAGTATTTTAAAATTAAAACTTCGGCAAACAAACAACAAAGTGTATGATTCCTCTGTCAGAACAGGGCGGCCGTTTTATAATTTACCTGGAGCCTGTGGGGCCGGCGGGAAGCTTTACAATTAGTTTCCCAGATGGATCTTAGCCCGTTATGCCCGGGAAATAACTAAATATGTGATGTATTTAATTACGCACATTTGATTGAAACCTACATCATAGATTCTTAGGATAGATTCTTAGGATTATAGATGTGGTTAGGTACTATCTGCCACAGTAGCAGTGATCTATTATTTTGACGTAGATGTGAATGTACTTATAGGTATAGCTCAAGGAAATTGAGGCAACAAGAAACCAGCTGCCGATAATGGTGTTGTAACATAAACGTCTGCTTTGTCGACAATGACAGGGCGCGCGGCGCGGCCACCCCACACGCCCCACAATATTACGAAATGACAAGGAAAACTTTTTTCCATTTATGTAGGACATGAACACAAGCCTACATGGAAAACTTATTTCAGCTTTGAGATACGTATACGTATCACACTCATATCTATCCTCACGTAATGGCGAGGGGAAATAGAAAACTTTCACGAATTTGTAAGATTCCTAGAAGAATTCCGTAATGTAAAAAATAAAATGAAATCCCGATGGACTTGTCCCGGAATTTTTCGCTAAACCCAAAAGCGGTATGTTCATACATGAATAAGTACAATAAAGCCGAATGCATAAAAACGTTATTCAAACTCCTATATTATCATGTCCTTTCGTGATACACAATTTTCCGGTAGAATTGTTTTACAAGCGTCCGCGTTTTGATCTCTCTCATAAAACTTCATTCCCGAACGAAATAATCCTCATTATGTTTCTTTAGTCTATTTTTACCTTTTTGGGAAGAGAATATGAAACACGTTTAAACGTAGAGATGATTGAGGACTGTAGGAGTGTCAGTCTGCAGCGCCTCGCTTCTTTACCACTCTAGGGTTGTTGCCGAGGACGGAAAATTAAAGTGAAATGTCGCGACACGTATAGTTTCGACACTCCGGTCATCTGCATGCTGTTTACTCATAATTTCTCATGATTTAAATTTCAAATTACAACGGAAAGTTTTACAATACTTAATGGCTAGAGGTTTACCTCCGTCCCGCGTCTCGACAGGAACGCGAGTAGTCTTATGTTAAAACATGTAACTAGAATCACGTGTACAAACATTTTGCTCCGTATACGCCGAAAGTAGTTCTAGTCAGTAATGAGTAGACTTCGGATTACATGTTTTTGCATGTCTGCATATGCAAATGAATAAAGCGTTTTTTTAATGTAGGTATTGCATATTTTAATACCTTTTCATCGGGAATTATTTTAGTGGTTAAATGTATTAAGCGCGTTGTATTACGCTGTTCAGTTTAATCCCGGGTCTTTTAGGAATAAAAAACGTTAACGCGACAACGATCAACGGCACAGGCCAAATCCTGCCTGAAGAAGTTTGCTGCACAAATCTTGCCAAAGTTCAATTCAGTGACGTCACTGACAGATAAAGGTCATTCGCAGCCTACAAATTAACATTTAGTACGAGTATGTTTTAAAAGATACTTAATATATGGCGTTGCAAGAATTACAACTAAATAGTAATTTAATAATATGGCGTGGCCAGATCTTAGAATTGATCACTTCATGATGTGGCCGACGATTTCGTAAAATGCGGTTGAGAAACCGATCCAAATAGGTACCTAAGTGACATATACTCGTATGATACTAATTTTATCAAATGGCGTAAGTTTACTTGCAAACTTACAACCAAGCATACTTCAATGGTGTCTGGCGGAGTTCTTTTACTAGACAAATTGTCTGGCAGTGGAGAAGGTGAATCGTCACAGTCCAGCCCAGTAGTTATGTAATATCAGAAAATCACGTTTCATAGTATGATGATGAACACAATTTTGTTAGCTGATATCAGCCACCACGACCGACTTTTCATAATAATATTCAATTTTCAATGCATAGAAATATATCTATTTTTTTTTTAATAATAAAAAAAAATCTATGGTTAAATGTAAGGTAGGTACTTCCACAGAAAAAGTTTCATCTTTTATAAAATGACGTAGGTCTGGCGTTCATGGGATTTTGATCCACTAGTAATAAGTTACTAAAAGATTTTGTAATAATCTGAAAACACAACATCGTAGGAGTGCGTCTTGTGAGTATTCTGACCCTAGTCTGTTCATACAAATGTTATTTTGTCCGCATATCGAACCAAGCCGGAGAAAATATACCTATTTTATATCCATATCCATAAAACGCCGGGAAATAGTACCTATCTCATTTCAATAAGAATTTTGTTGGCTTCTATGAGTTGAGAATCATTCACAAGAGTACTTGGCGGTAGGTACTTATTCTTAGCAAAAATATAACTTTGTGAAAAGTAGCTTGTCCTTTTCGTGTATGGTTTTGTTTACGCTGAGTGTTTTGTGTAAATAAATAATTGTTTTACGCTTTAGGTATTTTCGCAAACTTGCCCATTTATTTAAAGAAGAAAACGGTCATGATATACCATCGTGTTTCTGGTTTTATTATTATTGTTACATTAAAGCTTTGTGGCCATGTCGTTTTGAATGTCGAACCAACCGTTTGGAATAAACGTTTAACCGCGTATAGTTACTTTTATTACATTAGTTTTATCATTATAATTCAATGCATCATAACTTAGACCTAATAAACATGATTTTAAAGAAATACAAAAATGAATTCTACTGCAGTAAAAAATTACAGGTCAGTGTTCATTATTTGGCTTAACTTCTAGGGTAAACTTGCCTAATTCGTACCCCTGAAGAGAAAAGCATCATATTTAAGAAATTAGGAAAGATAAATTAGTTTTAATTAAAAGTGTTTTTTGTTTGTTAAATGCTTTATGGTTTCTATAATCAAATTTAACATAAACCTTATAAATTTCTAAAAATAAACAATTTAAAAAAATCTAAAAAATTACGATTTTAGATCATTCATCCCAAATCGTACTGCTATATTCTTAATTCGTACTTTGAGATCTATTCATTGGTATACAGTATTGAGAATCAGCATCATAATCAACAATGTGTAGTAATTCATAACAAATTCCACGAATGGTCTTCGCCAATTCTCGGTGATCATCGCAGTTATAACTAAATCGTACCAGTACGTTTTAAGAACTTAAGTCGAAGTACGAAATAGGAGCAAGAGCCAAATAAATTTTAAATTTACCGCCAAAAAAATTGACAACAGTTAATAGTATGATAACACGTCAGATTAAATCGCAAAGATACACAATAATACGTATCAAATCGTAAAATAGGTTAACACGACCTAATTTGAATAAAACTCTTACGAAATGTGTAAAAATATTACAGCAATAGTTGAAAAAAACTTACTTTTTCAATATTTTTGTCGAGAACAGCTTCACATGTGCCATCTGTCTGGTGGTAAAATGGCCGAGTGTTACATCTATTTTTTGACACTAGAGGCGCTGATAGCTGTTACCGAAGCCGAGTTTTAAGTGGCGTACGAAGTTGGCGTAAGTACGAATTAGGCAAGTATACCCTATATAATACACGTTCACAAAACCAGAAAGTTATTTGTGATTCTAGTTGATACGATCCACATTTGAAACTAGTAGTTTTATGAATGCAAAGGCGCGTTCCTACACCAACCATCATCATCATCATCTGCCTAGCCATTTCCCAAACTATCTTGGGGTCGGCTTCCAGTCTAACCGGATGCAGCTGAGTACCAGTATTTTACATGAAGCGACTGCCTATCTGACCTCCACAACCCAGTAACTGGGTAATACGATACCCCTTGGTAAGACTGGATCTCAGACTTTGGCTTCTGACTACTCTTAACTTCCTACACCAACCAATTACTAATAAATTACACCTAACCTTTCACACAAGCAGACGCAATGGTATGATAAAAAAAAATGTTTCACTCTTCCACAAAATAGAATCTTTTCATCAACATGTTTTGTAGGTACATGCATTTTATTGCCTTTTCCCGTGACATAAAGTTCATAAACCAACCGTCTAAGATAATAAATAACGTAGATTCATGTATGTACAAGTTCACAGTTCATCTTAACGAGTATTACAGAAAGGCACGTAGGCGAAACCGCATCAGGTAAATGTTTGAACGAAAGTAGAAACTTCATCCCGGTACTTTTGCGAGGCTACGGACTGTCCGACTATCAGTATTTATAATTAACGCACATGTAGGCACAGTAACACATTTAATCTCCGTTAATTATAATTTAAATTAAGTCAGCGTAGCAGAGCCAATTTACATTTGAACACTTTATAATTTTGGGGACAGATACTGTCAACACAAATCTGACGTTCTATTGACTTAATCTTGAGTCCGATTAACTTCGGATTTTGTCTTTCCAATATTTAAAGCATAACAAAACACAAACCGATTCATAAAGGGTTTAAATCTGAATCCAAAATGTGAATGTATCATGAGTAATCATGACATGAATGAAGAAAGCTAATAGGGTTACCTATTAGATTCGTAAAAACAGAACTGCCTATATTTTTCGGCATTTCACGGATTAGTGATTTTTAGGAACAAGAAATCGTCCCGCCAGGGCCTTATCTCTCTAAAAAATCGTTTTCAGTCTCCTTCACATCTGTCAGTAGCGACATTAGCGAGCCCCGGCCGACCAGAAGGGACTTTTCTAAGATATTAGTGCCCTTTGGATGAAGTATCAAAATATTTTAAGACACGTGTAAATGCTAATTTGGAGACGCGAACATTTGGAGCGTATTTCTTAAGGGCCAGTATAACCCTAAATTGTGAAATTAAAACTGCTCTCTTTACATATCATGGCAGCATTCACTTTGTGATTAATAAACAGCAAAGTTGATGACAAGTTCAGTATAAGTTTTGAAAATACGATTCCATAAAAAAATCTCGTTAGTAAAATACCCAAACGTCATCTCTAAAATAAATTACAAACGGATAATATTCAATTTAACCTTTAAATTAAGTCAAGTCATTTTGCAGGATGGTCGAAATATGCGTATAGAATCATGTATAAGTTTTGATTTTTTTTAACCGTTTTATCTCATCGTAAAACCTTTCCTCTGAAAAGAAAAGTGAATGCTGCAATAATGTTAAAACGAGAGCCGTTCAAATTTCACAATGTAGGTTTATACTGGCCCTTAATTATCATTTCACGTAACGTGATAACATTGTAACAAATTAGCAGCGACTTAGCGAGCGTTTCACTTATTCATTAGTTACATATTAATTCAGCTTAGCGAAATGGATCCACTTTAATGTTCCGAGCCCTTTAATGTGAATGTACTTGTGGAATACGTACGTGTACAGTACATGTTACGTATTCGTATGCTTCATATATGCATTATGCAGGCTTCCGGAGCTCGGACTCTCTGATGGCATTACTGTACTTCACATGTTATGTTCTGCGGAAAATTTAATTGTAGTTAGACGCTAACCTACGAACCACACGAGAAATTAAGGATTTATTTTTGCGTCACCCCTTAACATCTATTTAATTAAATCCTGGGATACCTGAAAAAACACTTAGAAAATACATTCGCTTCCATGTTAACATGAAACAGTTTTCAGTGGTTTTTATTGTATTCGGCAATGTACTACGTATATGAGTTTGTTTTTCGACAGCGTTATCCTAGTTGTGTGGCGTACGCCTAGAGAAAGCAACGTAGTTTATTGCCACCATTTTAGTGTGGATGTTAGTGTATGAGCTGGGTACGTCCCGTCTGGTAACTTGCCCATTTGGACAACTAAACAAAAGACGTGCTGAACAAGTGAAAACAGTGCCATTTTGTAACAATTTTAATCTTCATACAATGAGTCCCGTTTCGTAACCCATAAATTTCAACTGTTTTTTTCTACGGTACAGTCAGCACTCAAAGTTACAACTAAACTTTAACTTAATGTTGTTACTTTTTGTCTCCCTCTGACATACTATGTTTGTTACGAGAGAACTCAATTCAGCATTTGAACAGAAAGAACTAGGAGTGCAGAATCAGGAAGAAAATGTTGGTGCTGCTAAAATCGTCTTGCTTGCATACATTTAAAGTGGTTGATCTGTTACAACTTCTGACTTTTTATTTCAATGTTATTATTTTTTAAGTAAATGGCTATTCTGGCTAGACGAGGAGATGGCCAAAATACTAGCACGGAGGTAGATTATATGTAGAACGTAACTGCGCGACGCCAAATTGGTTTTTATTTCCGCGCTGTAGTTTTGAAAAGTAGAGAATGCTCCTCGGGGATAAAAGTGTCTTCGTCTTGGGGGAGGTTACTTCTTTGACTGTTCTACGAATTTTAGTTTTAGCTCCCTCGCTTCACTCAAGAGTATCAGGATTCAAAATAGCGTGACGTAAGACACTACTTTCTCTCATAGGTGCAAATACAAAAAAAACTTTATTGTGTAAAAATCACATTACATCAAAAATAGGTCTCTGGTCAAAAATAGGTCACTAGGGTTCCCTGTGTCGAGATCTACTATCTCTCCACCAGCAGCCCCTAGCTCAAAAGCTAGCGAGACCTTTGTTAACCATTGTTTAGTCTTAGATATCCGAAATAAGAATGGTTATTCATATTTACAATGGTTTCATTTTGAAATGGAAAAGATTTTTTTTTGAAACAATTAACGCATTTTGGGTGGTTTAATTATTATTTACAATGCCCTTTAATAAGGGTACGGCAGTCTTATAGGAAAGTATATGAAAATATATGAGTCCATAGTTATTTAGATGCTTAGCAAACTAAATTATGTAGATATTTGACTTTCATTATTACTTACATGCCTATGTATGTGAAGCTATATTCGGGCGATGGTTGAAGGAAAAAAAAACAAATGTTAGGAATATTTCACATGATTTCTTGATTTTTAATTATTTATTTCTCACAAGTACAGATTATTCTATTTCAATTTACATTTACAATACAAGGCTTATTTTTGTACATAAAATGATTATTATGCATTTTGGTAATCTAAATTAAGTTTAAATTAATATCGGTTTAACTAAGAAGTCAAAGACGATGAATTAAAACAATCGAAAAAAAAGAATACTAACCCCAACTACTAACATTTAATCGTGTTTGTAAAAATTGAAAGTTCGCGTTACTTTCTCTTTAAACTTTTAACTACAAGTTTAACAGCTCACGTTCTAAGAAATCTTTCGTTTGTAATATTTACTTTGAATGGTAAAGCTGGAGGCTAACTTCCGTTAACAGTTATTTAGGAAAGCAACGCTGAAAATTTTAAATAAGCGGGGTTTTTTAAGCTTTTATTAAACTTGCCGTGTTATTTAGTATGTAAGTTATCTTGTTAGTTTGTGTTGGTCAAATCTTTCAACAGAATTTCAAACCAGTTGCACCCAACCTGAAAGTTTTTTTATGATAAATAGGTTTGCGTTTGGTCGCCTGACTTGAAGGGATGATGCGAACTAGGCTGGACGCTTTCCTTGAAGAAACCGCGTCACTCGTACTTTGAAGAGACTTTGTCATTCTTTTTTAGACCAGCAAGAATTTTAGTGCTCATTTACTCATTTACGCAGAGTGGCGCGACGCGCGGTTCGTCGAGCGAAGCGGCCCGCTTTAAATTCAAACATAATATGGCGTTTTGCTTGAGATGTAGTGGTGCCCGCGGTATCTGACGCTGCGTTATGTCACACGGACAAATACAAGCACACAGCAGTGCCCGGGTTCGATCGATTCCCACACGGAAAACAATTACAATATCGTTTAATTTTATCCAAAACAAATCTTTTTGTTTTAATTTAAAGTGGTTTTCTTCCTAAATTGTTCATTTTTATTTGTTATTTATGATTACTTGTCTTTTAAATGGTTCAAAAACTAAAAGAATATTGGATTTTCGAGCGGTTTAGACACCACATATCGATTCGTTATTTGCTGGTCCTCCATTATTATGGGCTTGTACGTGCAGATTGTTGGAAAATAATCCTTGCATAATGATTCTCTTAATTCAATTACAAAGATTTCAATGAGCCTTAATCAAAATTATTAAAAATTACAGTAATAATTTCTGACTAAATTAAATTGCAATAAAAATAAAACTTCAGTTTAGAGCCAATGGATTTGTGCGTGTTCCAAGGATGACAATCGCCTTCAAAGCTTTGCCACCGCCGCCATGACACTCACAACCCGATTCGGAATTATCCGCTCTAAAATCAATTGTAAACCACAGAATAAAAATAATCGATTACCTACAGCTTATAAAAATGTTATGATAAACAATCAAATCATCACGTGGCGTTACGGCCGTCCTGCATCTTTACACGTGCTGTGTGCCTTTTCTTCAATATCTGTGAACCTATTAACAACCGATCGGTCACACAGTTCAAACCTCAGTCATTCTGACCACATCACAATTAAAATGAATGAGGAGGGAGTTTAATGATAAACTTGACAACCAATAGTTGGCTTAATCGTCATGAATGTGTACTAAAACAGTTCTACATAACAAATGCAACGTATGCACTACGTATGCACAGCATAAAAGCTCCCACGAATGTTAATCGTCATAAGACTTACACGTGGTACACGGGCTTACAGGTGTCACACAGGCTTACAGGTGCCACACATCATTTCAGGTGCCACACAGGCTCAGGGTGCCACGCAGGTTTAGGTTGCCACACAGGCTCAGGTTGCCACACTGGCTCAGGTTGCCACACAGGCTCAAGTTGCCACACAGGCTCAAGTTGCCACACAGGCTCCAGTTGCCACACAGGCTGCTAGAGCCACACAGGCTGCTAGTGACACACACGCTGCTAATGCCACACAGGCTGCTAGTGACACACACGCTGCTAATGCCACACAGGCTGCTAGCGCCACACAGGCTGCGGAAAATCAAATAAACTACTCACCAGCAACTGCGCCGTTATTGGAACATTCTGACTCTATACTGTTAGTTGGCGTGTCAAGCCCAGCATTCAATTCCAAAAGATCGTAACATTCAGGCATAGGCCTTATGCGATCATGTGCATACTCATACGTTCGATTCGAGTTTAACGCCTTAAGCAAATATCTGCCAACATCAAGCAGTTCAGTCGCTTGACAAGGCCATTTATACGTTGGCTCTAACTTTGTTTTATTTCGAATTTATTTACTTTCCTATCAAAAGTTCCAGGGGGCTTGTCTTAGTTGTACGGTTGACGGTGCAATTGATAGCAAGTTGGCACTTCAGGCAACGTTGGGCAGCGGCCCAACTTTGCTTGGTGCGCGTCGCGCACCGCGCCACCCGACTTACCGAGCACTTAGTGTAATGCTGTCTCTCCAATCAAATTATAAACTACACGATAGCGAGTTGATTTTTCGAGGGAATGTAATGATAATAAATATTTCGATGTTTTCATTTTCCATTTTTTATCGATAAGATATTATTTTGCAAATCTGGGTGCAAAACACAGTGACATAAAAAATTGAATTAGCAACAGCCATAATTAACCAGAAGGCATCCACAAGTACAAAGGTCATTGGAGATGCTAAGTAACATAATAATAAAAACTTAAAAAAACGACTTCCATTAATTGACTTTTTAGCCACAGACACGGACGCCAGCTCATCGTCTATACACATGGAAAATAAAAATAAAAAAAAAACAGGAAATCCCTTATCATTAATGCTTGGATTAGAAAATAACAAAGCCAGTTCAAACAATCAAAACTATGATTTTAAATGACAATGCGACGAAACATACATAAATCTTCTGGCCTACCATGACGTCTTAAAGCAGTATTGTTTTACTTTTATTCCAGTGTGGGAAAGAGACAGAGCTATAAAGGATGTCTAGCGCTATCTATTTGCCACACTGGAAATGGAGTAAAACAATAATGTTTTAGACGTCATGGTAGACCACCTGAAGTGAAAAATTTCTAATAACTTTTGGAGGTCGCTGTATCTAATAATTTATGTTAAAAAGTTACACTTCTCAAGTTATAACATCAATATTTTATTACTTTAAGTTACTTACCTTTTTGTGGTAATAATTTCACTTTTGAACCTTTTATTATTCAATTATTTGTACATCACCTAGGTACGTTACCGTTTCAAACCAAACTTATAATGAGGAAAGTTTTGTTTGTTAGGGATACACATAAAAAGCTTTGGCTACCCTACTGAATAGCCTATGACTGCGTGTTTCCTATTCATGGGAAACCAAACGTAATTACTTAATATCTCGAGGCTATGAAAACGAAAGAAAATCACATATCTCAACAGTATGCAGATGTTAATTGACATTAATAAATAAACACAAACAGTTGCAATGTTTTTTCGCCGATTCTTTAATTAAGTGTAAAAAATATGTAATATCATTTTCCGAATCATTAATAACCAGCTGCACAATTCACTCTTCACTTTTCACGATTGGCTGAGTCTCTGGCATTGTTTTATAAAATATTGAAATAACTCAGTAAGTGGAAAGTATGTGTACGTACCTACGCAGGAATAACGGTGGAAGCGACAATGTACCCCGCGAAATACAAAATTTCTCACGTTTTATGCAATTAACAGTTCAGTGACAGGTTTATGTTAATAAAAATATGAAACGCGGCCGCAACTGATATGGCTTTACAGAGGCTTTACAACCCTCTTACGTAAAATCATTCAATGGGATTAAATGAACGTAAAATTTTTGTTTTGATGATTTTAATTATTGTATTCCGATAAATACATTCGTATAACGGCCGCGTATCATATTTGTTCAAAATACTACATGACGCTAACCGGCAGTTTAAAAAAAAAAACATAAGAAAATTTGAATTTCTCGGGCCTCTGCGTCGCTTCCACCGTGCTTTTTGTGCATACGTACTATTCGATTTCATACAAACGTATTTCGCATTTGATTGGGCAAATTAACCTCAATTTGTATGGAAATCTAGTACGTGGCATGTGGTATTTGTGATTTCTGAGGAGTTAATTGAGCCAATACCGCAGCGCATGAGCTCTTTGGCGGAATTAGTGTAGGCTGCCAGATGGGAATGTGCTCTCTTTGTAGCAAAGAGCGTGGTATGGCGTATCCAGCGCTGCACGGTGCGACCCGTATTTAAGAGTGGGTGAACCATGTTGTTTTTTATTTATCGTACGGTTTGCCGGGACTGGTTGTGTGATTGAAACTTTGAAGGACACAATTCCATGTATGTATATTTGTTTTATTGTGGCCCGTACGTAGGTATACTTAGTTATTTCTTAAAAACAAAATTATTAATACTTTATTTATTTCACAAACTAACTACTAACAAAACTAAAATAACTTAACTAAATAATGGCACCACAATGACCACAGAAAATTTAGTATATTTTATCAAAATACAAGTATCATCATCATCATTTCAGCCGAAAGACGTCCACTGCTGGACATAGGCCATAAATAAAAATTGATAAAATAGAATGGTTGAAATTAATATTTTAGTAAGATTAATAGTTGTGTTGGTAGAAGTGGTTGGAACAAAATGTATGGTCCAAAGAAAAAAATCCCTAAATTTTGACATGTTGTCTATTGAATTTTTCACGAAAATTATTCGGGTTAAGTATTCTGAACGAAGAGGGCTTTTTAGAATCATCTCCAAGGTTTACTTGGTAAAAAATAACAATGATAAAATTAAATGTAACCTAACTGGGAAAAGTTTATCTTCCTTTTTCATATTCACTTGTATTAATACCATAATAGCTAAGAAATGTTGACCAACGAGATAAAAAAAAATTGCGACATTAAAAACCTTAAACGTATTTTAATTAAAATCTTTAAAATGTTTACGTATATCACTTCGAGACATCCAAAGGCCGGTATCAATGTTAAATAAAAATAGAAAGCAACAGAAAAGTGTACACATGATGCATCTTGTAAATAGAATTCCTTGCCATAGACGCTTCACAATAAACCAGCAAAAATCCGAATCCAGACAGAGTCCCGACTGTTATTTTGTAAAAACAATTGAAAGTATAAGATATACTCATATCTTATACAGCTTAAACTCGTTATTTCTGTCTCAAAAACTGTTGAAATTCTTTTGTCCAGGCTTTTATCTGGGCGCTCCCCAGTGCGTCGGCCCCTGCTGCCTGTAATGAAGTTTGAGCCGCGTCCGCCAGCTGCCGTCCTGCACCTTTGTTTTACTATGCACCACTCACAGCCTACGTCCAACAAACGCTTGTCCGCTTTTTCATTCATCTCCGAATATTTCCTCTGGACGGTTCCACTTTTTGTGCACACATTATGAATTTTCTTGTCCACATTCTGTGTAGTCGATTGCGATTAGAAAAAACTGTGGAACGAAGTTTATTGTAGTCGGTTTTTTTTTTGAGATCTTATAGGTGTGGTGAAGAATGTAAAAAAATCATTCATGAATTGAACTTGGAATTCGATGATTTTATAGTGTCGCGTAATACAGACCAGATTAGCGTTTAATGGATGCATGGAGGTCAAACATCTGCAAAAAAATATCCTGACCTAATAATTGAAGGATTTAAACGAGAATTCATTTGGTTTTATAATAATCATTTCCAAAACCTCTCTAAAACATTCTCTTGTACAAAACATAAATACGCATTCGATATTGAATAAAATGCTGAACACATATCACGTTTTACTAAAGTTGAATGGGTTTTGAGCGAACAACGTAAAATAAAAGCCAATATCTACACTTATAGTTTACAACTCGGCCACTAAGGGGCCAAGCATTGAAAACTTCCCGAACGCCCGATATTGAAATCAGATAAACTTATTTTTATTGTCGCTCTATGGCTTCGTCCGGAATATATTGTTTTGTTGGCTAAAAACTTATAACATTTCGGCAAAATGTTACGTACATGTCTTTGAGTTTCGGAAACTACTTGTACGCTACTTTGGTCATAGTTCTGTTTATATTTTTATTTTTTTATCTACAGATTTTTTCTACAAAGCATGTTATAAATTTGACGAAGATTTTATAGAGAATATTTACAAAATCAGATTATAGAGAATTAACATGAAAATTACCCATATAAGGTTCTTGGAAATCCCCTGACATCGGAAAAACCCTGAGAGAGTTATTGAAAACCTGAAATCTTCAAGCCACGTGATGATCAATGATCGTCGTTCATTCTCCGTATGTAGTGAGACATTTTCCTTTCAGTGAGATGATAATAATCTGGTAAAAACTAATACAATAAACTATTAAACATTTCCAGCTCTGTGAAAAGAAAAAATACAGTGAAGCTGATTTACATAATGCATATTTAAAATCCTGACGCTGAAAATGCTGTAATAAATTAAAAAGCTTTGGTCTTTAAGCGGCAGCTATAATATACCTACGTAACTAATTAAAAGTTTTAGACGCATTGTACTTGGTGCTGCAAGTTGCACACAAGAGCTTATACGAGCGGAGGACTAAATCCCAATTTGAAGAAAGTTTACTTGCCCATATGGATGCTTGTGTGTTCCGGCTGATGCGCTAGATGCTGAATATCACTGAAACTAGCGGTTGCCAAATATCCTGGCCACGAGCTCCCTCTATTTGGAGTTCGTCTTTTGAGTACCCAGTTGTGGATTGCTTCAGCACACTTCTATTTTTTGAAACTAACTTCTTTGGTACTTTAACAGTTCGCAGTTCTCGAGAAGAATGCAATTCGTTCTCGCTTCTAGTGAATGTTGACTCAAAGTTAGGGCTGAGAACGTGACATTTGCAGTGCTCCTCAAATAAAATAGGTACTACAATACTTACATATAAAGCACACTAAGGTTGTCGCCAATATGAGTGTAATGTTAATAATTTGTCAAAGCCTGTCCACAAGTATATCAAGTAAAGATTAAGTAAAGAAGAGAAACACGGCTTTACCAAAATTTACCAGGATGTATTAAAAACTCATTGTGTCGTCTGACACTCCTATTCATTTAAAAGTTAAGTTCATGTTAAACAGTTCGTACCGCCGGTGATCGCATTTGAACTTTGTGCCTGCGCCTGACCGACCGAATAACAATAACATGAACTGGATTTCATTAACGCGTCAACGTCAACGGGTTTTAAGCGAAAACTCGCGGTTGATTTAACGAACACTGGTCCGTGTAAAAGGATTTCACAGCCGATGTGTACTGCGAGCGAAAACTTGTATTTGTGAACGGAATACAAAGGGGAGGACTTAATGATACTTTTTTCTAAGGCAGCCGGATCATTTCCGGCTCGACGGCGTTCTATTAAAAATATCATCTTACCTATTTCTTTGAGAAACTCATGCCTACCGTAGAAATTTTCTTTGTAGTATATCTGCACCTACATGAATCTTTTGTTGTCGGCCTGTTACATTTAGTTCTTTTCTTGTTTAAGAAAAGTGAATGAAACAATGTTCATGCAACGGTCCTATGCGATAATCGGTTTAATGTCAATTCGATGATCAATATACAAATCCGAGAACATACCTACATTACCCACATACTTATCCTAAACAAAGCCTAAGAGGCTGTGGGATATGACGCCCCCGTTCCAAATGTCTCAGGACAAGGACATTATAAATCTGTTCCGGATATCCAGTTGGTAATAATATGTCTCACACACATTTGTTGGTGGCGAGCTCCTGGCCTCCCTGGCGAAGCACTTTGCTAGTGTCGTCATCGAAATGTGTTAGGTCGGTGATGTATGGGGACACGTTTCAGAGGACAGCGATGCGATGTGAGCTATTAATATCATCCGCAGGTACCACTCTAAAACCCGGTAACAATCCTGCCACACACTGGCAGTTTACTTTATTTTCGAAATGGACAAATATTTTATTTTCAAATAAAACTTGATGTAAGTAATCATTCTTAAAAGCAACTCTAGACAATGACGACAAGATGATGGGTGAATGAAGGTCGTATAGGTAAACAATGAAATAATGTACTAAAGGAATACACCAAACGACCCTAATATAATATAATTTCAGTCCGGATACAAACCAAATTACTTTTAGCAACGGTATCTTTATAAAACCAAATAAAAGAGTTCTCTATAACATACCTACACATGTAGTTTCATAACATCAAAATGTTATATCTTTGATCAAAGATCACGAACAGCCATAACGGGGATGAAGGGGAGAATAGTCAGAACTCATTGAATAGGCGAACAGGGTTGTAAGGAGACAGAGTTTTGTTACTTCCCCACGTTTTGATAAATATGGAGGTTCTAGGTGCGTTACGATCGTGTCGTCAGCCCTGACATCGAACCTGCCATTGAGCCAAATGGCCCAAACGATCTATGGGCGAGTGTCCCGGAAAGGTTTCCACAAAACAGATTTACTTTTGTTTTAAAAATGAGCGCGGGCGGGGTGCCACGCAACATGGTTATCGTAAGCCGCACCCGTAAAGCAGTAACAGTACAAGTGGTGTCAAATTGTTGATCAACACATTTTCTCTGTACTGTTCTATCATTTTAAATAAATGATAAAACAGTATATTCGGCAAAGATCGTTACCAAATTGCTAGCAAAACCTCCGTTTCGGGCTGTTTTTAAACTCTTGTCCCGATCGACTGTATACAAAATATGGACACGGACTTGAAATAGAAGGCGACATTTTAGAGTTGGAAAGGTTAGTTTAAAACGATAAAGGCCCGATATGGTGTTCATTTATTCAAACCTGCAGACGGTTCAAGAGCCATTCTATTTTAATTTGGCTTAGTTAAAACCAAGTGTCGTGCACGAAATAAGAATCGGTTATGTACAACTAGGGTTTATTTCCTAAAGTGTGTGTGATCAATTTGAGTTTCAATCTAGTCCTCATAACTGTTAGGCTCAGACGGGTTCAATTCAAACGTTTTACAAGTGTACAAAAGAAGGGTCTTTTTTCTAGAAGCGACCAAAAATATAACAAAATGTGACCATTGTGGGTTGTCCGGATTGAATGCTGACACGGCTGTGAGACCGCAGTTATTATCGTCGAATGTGTTACTATGTACCATTGTGCGCACATATAGCGGCGACAATATTAAAAACTGTGCCCGTTTTTGATGATTTAGCTAGCTTTTTTGTGAGATCATTAAGGTTTATGTATAAAATGTTTTTGAACAGAATTTTATTAGGGTAAAGCCAACCTAGTAGTAACAATGGAGCCTGGAATAAAGACTTAATAGTTAATACCTGGCTGTAAGCGAAGACTTTATAGAATTTATTAAAAATTAAACTGCTTTCAGGACACAACAATAACCTTGTACCCGGGAAGTCTTCAAAGACGGAAATATTCTATTATTTGACCAATAATAAGTAGGAGGTATAATGTAGAGACCTCCCAGAGGGCGCGGAAACTTTGACGTTATACCGACGTATTATTATTGAATCTACCAAAGGTTATGTCAATTCCGTTGAAAAGCTGTAGAAACACATAACATCCCCGAAGGGCTAAGCAGAGGACCTTTAGTACACTCACACTTCTCCAGTTTAGCAAGCTTATTGCTATCAAGCAAGCACAAATCCAGACTCCGTTGCTGCTACTGAGAAATTCGTGATGGATAAACCTAATAAGACTTGGCCCGACCTGGGAATCGAACCCAAGAAGGTATGCTCAGCAGTCGCGCTTGCGACCATTGGACCAATGAGACAGTAGGGATAACTTTGTAGAAATAAAGCTTTGTAGAATAAAACGACTGCCACTGGCCTACCCCTGTGGTATCTTCATTATCTGGTATAGTAGGTACTTATAAGGTCACGTGGTCACGTTGGTTTTTGGCATCTTCCACCATATTCGCCTCCTTTTTAGGGTTTTGTACCTCGAAAGGAAAAAACGGAACCCTTATAGGATCACTTTGTTGTCCGTCCGTATGTCTGTCTGTCAAGACCCTTTTTCTCAGGAAAGTGTGGAGGTATCAAGCTGGAATTTATATCAAATACTCAGGTCTAATTCAAATTTTCGAACCTCGCTAGTGAATCGAAACCTACAGGGTACTTCCCGTGAACTCAGATTCATGAAATTTGGTACGAAGCAACGTCTTATAGCACAGATAAAAGAAAAATTGCGAAAACTTTAAATTTTAGGTTATATCATATAAATACCTACAGGTTTGTACAGAACCCTTGGTGCACGAGTCCGACTCGCACTTGGCCGGTTTTTTTTACCAGCATGAGCATGATACACAGATCAGTGACACGAAAAGGAAGTATGTTTTTTATTGATTTGATAACATCAAATTACAATGCATAGGCAAATCGTGATGCAATTTGCAACTTTCACTATGTATAATGCAACGTGGAGGAGCTCGTGGCTAAAAAATAACAGCCGCCCAGGTCGATCTTTAAGGTTAAGCCGTGCTTGCCGAGGTTGGTCCGTGGATGGGAGACCATAATTACATATCGAGTTTCCTCCGTGCCTCTGAAAGCACGTTAAGACGTTGGTCCTGGCTGTCATTTGTAGATCTTTGACATTGACAGTCGTTACGAGTAGTCAGATGCTAAAACTCTTACATCCAGTCTTACCAAGGGGTATCGTATTACCCAGTTACTGGGTTGTGGAGGTCAGATAGACAGTCGCTTCATGCAAAATACTGGTACTCAGCTGCATCCGGTTAGACTGGAAACCGACCCCATTATAGTTTGGGAAAAGGCTAAGCAAATGATGATGTATAAAGCAACCGAACGTGAAAGCAAAAAAAAAAAACGACTAGAAAAAATATCAACAGCAGTCCAAAAACTTCACCTGTTACCAGTATTTTTTCATTTCCATTATAATGATTGGAGGTAGGTAGCAGTGTGCGAAATATATATATATGGGAACACAAGGATGTTTTAATTGACCCATGAATTTATAAAACGAAAAACATGGTGTTATGGGCCTTTTAACTCAGCGCAGGCACACAGCGTGACACATCAAGCTATACGTTATCCAGTATAACCTGACCTCGCTTTTTATGAGCTTCCAGTTCAGTGAGAGATCAATGTTACATTCTGATTTGCACAGTCCGAGTCGTCGTCGCGTACTAAATATAGTAAATAAAGATATACTGAAAAATATTTAACTTATAAAAATGCCGCTTTTGGTATAAGTTTTAAATATTTTATGTACGTTTATCTCTTTACTAACAATATGCCAGTAAATTCTTAAACAAACATTGATGTTATATGTTTCTATAGTACTTGTTTGCCAAGTATAGATTAAGCTACCTACAACATAGAAGCACGTTGGACCAACGCCTCATCAAAACTTGTGCATAACCTCATTTGTTGCTCGATTGCTTCCTACGGCGCTGTCACACTTGTACGCAAACTAATTTACGGGTTTCGCAGATGACTTGGTAGTGAGTTAAGATATGACGTGGCCAACTCCCAGGCTTCCAAATGATGCTTAACCCTTTTGTAATTTCTATAATCTTACAGAATATACTTTTACGAACTACCTTATTTTTACGCGATTTTCCATCGGACTGAAACATTAAGCCACACAAACTTTCATCCAGTATTGAACTCATTTAAGGGATGAACTTTCATAAAGCCTTTCTTCACACTCTATAAATATAAGGGCTTGTGTACAGTTTTAATCTTTTAAACCGAACAGTTTAAACTGTCTGTCTATCCATGAATGAATAATAGTAGATTATAGGTACAACAAGTGAAAAAATAGGGAATTTAATTCGAGGAGCTAAGTTGGATCCCGAGAGCAGCGAAAGATTCTAGAGTAGAATCCCTAGCGTGAAAAGGAATTCAAGATTAGTATCCTGGGTGGAGTAAGACAGAGATGATTTTTTTTTCACTATTTACCTACTCTATTTTGCCGTATATTGCGAGAAAATAAATAGTGGTATATTATACAAATAGTAGATTACAATTTTTACGACTTTGGAAGCAATTATCTCATCAACCATTGCAAAGACAGACAAACAGACAGGCAGAGAGACAGGTAGGCAGGCAGGTAGATAAGCAGGCAGACAGTTTTCAAAGTTCAGTGTTCTGTTTTTGGCTGCACGTTTTGTTTGTTTTTTGTTACAAAATATTTTTATTCACTCAGTGAGTAAAAGATAGTTTTATTCACTTATCTATGAATCAAATGCCCTTTTTCGAGTGGTAAAAATAAAAAATAATTTAAGGTTTCTATTGTGGCATGTTAAAATAAAATAAACTCTCGAACACTGCTGAAATACCTACATCACAATAGGTATTAATGAACTGAACATTCCTACCTAGTTCGTAACGAATGTGAACAAATTAATATAGTGATAGAGAGCCAACAATAAAATAATGTTCGTAATAAATTGAGCTAGGTGTTTAGTGGATATCGGATATTAATTGAGCTGTAGTTACATTGAAACTAATTACTTTGTATCTATATAAATGTCTGTTTAGTATCTATCTAGAACTAGCGACCCGCCCGGCTTCGCACGGGTACAATGCTGATACTAAATATACTACAGAATGTTTGTCGCCATCACTATATTATGCATGTATAATACCTATAAACCTTCCTCTTGAATCACTCTATCCATTAAAAAAACCACATCAAAATCCATTGCGCAGTTTTAAAGATCTAAGCAAACATAGGGACAGACAGCGGGAAGCGACTTTGTTTTATACTATGTAGTGATGTCTTGTCTACCGACATCTGATCCAATTAGGTTGGTGTTCCAGAGGTTTGTAAGGTAGCTAGGCAGGGCGAGAATTACTAATGCCGTTTTTAAAAAGCTGTTCCAGGAGCTGGTGCGGTGCCAAGATGCGTAGCAAAGCTGTGAAACGGTGTGTAGCTGAGTGGTGCGAGGATGCGTGGCGGACTGTTTTAGCTTTAGCTACTTTTTGATGTGAAACATCTATATGCGTGCCTAGGCAGATTCGTATACAGTGTCAGGAAATGGTGTTACGCCCCCTCAATGCCACGTAAAAACCACCTTTAACGTTTTAATTAAAGTTTGTTTTGGATTGATAATAGATTTAACAAAAAAAAAATAAGATCCACGTTCAACTTTCTACTCAATTGTAGTGATGTACTTAGGTCGGATGCACATTTGATCGATGGATATGGATAAAAGAAAACAGTAAATGTAATATTTATATATTATTTAACATTACAATACAAAGATACACTATGTACTATTAGTTATAATAATTATTAACACTTCTGCCGGGCGTCCCGTGACAGTAGAATTTTTTGTTTGAAGGTACGTTAAATTTAACTTTGTCTGCTAACCTTTTTCCACCAGAGCTGCGCTAAGTGAAATAAGATAAACGAAGTTATCATCTTGGTGGATTTTTTTACTCGAACAACGCCTAGCTAAACACGCACATAGTGGAATTGCAGCCTTAAGGATTACAAATGCATTGACTGGTGCAAATGAAGCCAATTAGTTATCGCAACAAGACTTGCCCGCGTGTCCGGTGGCGTAATAATGGGGCGTGTTTAAGTTCAGTCAGATTACAAGACGTTTGTTAGTACCTATTTCTGATAGCTGACGATATACATAAAAGTGTAAACAGACCCTTCACGAAACGTTAACCGAGCATTCTGTACATCAAACTAAGCAATTGCTGGAAAACAACCTTATTTTTTGGTTGAAAAATCACGTCATACGGTAAAACACAATGTACCGCAATCAAAACATTATGCTGATTGATGTATTAAATAGTAAACGGGTCATGGAGGTATTTAAAGATAAGTAATGAACTTAAAAAATAAATATTTTTTTATGAAAAAGTTGGATCTTTGAACTTTGACTCCAATATCTCCGTAACCAGTAGCGGCTTTACACATTATCAAGGCATAGGCTATAAAGTTTTTGCCGCCCTTGCCTCTAGAATTTTCATCTAAACTAATATTATAAAGAGGAAAGATTTGTTTGTATGAATTGAATAGGCTCCGAAACTACAGGACCGATTTGAAAAATTCTTTCAGTGGTATATAGCCCATTTATCGAGGAAGGCTATAGGCTTATCATCACGCTACGACCAATAAGAGTGGAGCAGCAATGAAAAATGTTGCGAAAACGGGGAAAAGGTGACGCAAACAAAGTTGAGCCGGACATCTAGTGACCTAGATAATTTTTAGAATACAACAATTTCGTTGAAATTGCACGTAAAATATTTTTTGACCTAATCAAAGCTCAAAAATAACATGTATGGGATGATACTGTTGATAGTGCGAAGAGGGAAATTCATTTTCTGCAATTTCGCACTTTTCACTCATACAAACTGTGGGCTGAGGGCGCAGAGGCCGATTACTGATAGGGGGGCGGCAAACTATAGCTGTTTTACTCTAGAATACGGAAGTTTGCTACACCGAATTTACAATGTCAAGTAAAAGGGGAAAGTCATCCGCAAAATTTGTTGCAGTCTTTTAACTGTAAAACATCGAAAAACCGCCATGCAGAAATCTTTTTGATTTCTAAGAGGTAACAAAAAAAAAATCGGTCCCCAAAATTGCCGTCTAAAAAATCTTCATGGTCATTTAATTCCTGACTATATTATTAAATTTATAAAAAAATAGCATTTTATGAACGATATACTTTATGAATTGTCAAAGTAAAATAGTGTACAGGCAAGTCTACCTAAGTCTAGCTTCGTAACAACGAAAATATTTATGCTACAGACTCGTAGGTTCCTTGTACGATGGTTGGTGGTGATGTTGGATGGTTGTTTCGGGAGGTTCCTGCACCGAATCGGGCGGGAGGAAACGCCCGGGTGTCACCACTGCGAGGATCGGCCGGAGGACACGGTGGAGCACACTGTGGAGCTATGCCCCGCTTGGGCTGAGCACCGCCGTGTCCTCGTAGCGGCGATTGGCGGCGGCGACCTCTCGCGTCCGGCCCTGGTTCAATCCATGGTCCGGAGCGAGAGGGAATGGGAAGCCGTCGCCTCCTTCTGCGAAGCAGTCATGCTAGCGAAGGAGGTGGCGGAACGTGAGAGGGAGAGAACCTCACGTCCCAGCCGCCGCGGGAGACGCCCCGGGCGTCGGGGGGCAACCAGTGGCCCCCGGCCACCGTAGGCGCGGGCCTGTGGACGGTGAGTAATGGGCTAGCTCACCGTCCGTCCGTCTTATGACGACAGACCGTGCCGACGGCGCGTTCGTGTTCCACGCGCGCCTCAAGGAGATGTCAGCAAATCGGAAGGGGTCCGAGAGGGCCGATGCCTGCCAGGGCTGCGGGTTGTTCGAAAGAGATACCGTGCCCCTGGAACGCAAAGGGCTAAGAAGGAACATGGATGGGTTTTAGTCAGTACAAGTCTGACACTCCCTTCCGCTCCGCCCAGAGCGGAAGAAGTCATTTGATGATTTCCCATCCGAAAAAAAAAAAAAAAAAAAAAAAAAAAGGTTCCTTGTACGATTCTTGTCACAATTTGTAGGTTTATTTTTCTTATGTAAGTCAAATAAGTGAACTAGGAATATAAACAGCGCGTCGGACCCGATCGTATCCACTTCCGAGATGAGCGGCCACTAGGACCACAAATATTTTCCTTTTCCCCTCACAATTTGCTCCCACTTTGTGGTAATAGTTATTTTCCAGCGAGGTAAGACTGCAATATTACCTATCTGCTAGGGACCACAACTTTCTATCGCCCTTTTTACTGCAATGACAAATAGCTAGGTGTCCTCGTTACCCATCCCGTAAATAATTCGCAGACTACCTTTACAACATAAAAGAAGCGTACTTTTAGATAAACTTTGGTGAAAAGATGTTTCCCAAACTTATTACTAAGTTCCTGCAGCTTTGCTCTTTTTTCTTTACCTTGCTGAGTGCTCCGTTTCTAGTATTAAAGGACTAAGAGTAAGCCGTCCCCAGGTAAAAACAAGGCACAATCATTTCCGTGCTTATTTATTTTTTGTCTGGGAAGAAACTTTAATAAAAGCACATCTGCCATCAGTAAAATAAAGTCTCTAAAATGAGGAAATGAGTCGGAGTTTGGTGAGCTAAGCATAATATAGAGATAAAGCACTTTGAGGAATCTAGATTTTGATAATAGAGCCCACGCCAGCTCTTGGCAATGACTCCGGAATCGGGCTGGTACGACTGACTGCACTATTTAATTAAATTAAATCAGCCCTTACCTTTTTTAGACCAAAGCGTTCTCATTTACTATAGATTCTCGAACAAGAGGTAAAAAGACTCGCCTTCATACCGCAAGACATTATAAAATAATGTCGCAATAGTATTAAAATGAAATATAGGATTACGAGCCGAGTAAGGAGGTGTAAACGGCGGGTGTAACAAAAACTTTTATAAGAACGGTACTTTTTGTGACGCATTACAAAGGTACAGTTGTAAAAAACGTTGACGAAATTACTGAACAAAACGTAACAAATCGCTGAGATTTGTACGGATTAGAGGCGGAGGCTCAAGAGTCAGCACAGGCATTGCTAGCAGACACCAATTACCAGTCAACAACGGATTAGTAACCAAGGGAACGTATCGGGATACGGTACAACCAATCTCTGTATAATATAGTACGATATAATATGATGGTCATTATATAATACATTTATGTAACAAATAAACATACGGGTTTTTGGCATTAGGATGTACCTAAACCAAAAAAACAATATATGTTTGATGCTAGTTAAACAGAAATTACGGAGGTTTGGTCAATTATTTACAGTTCAACTAACTAATAGGCCAACCAGGACTACAAAGCACTCAAGAACTTTGCGGATATCCACGACATTGAATACAGAATGTTTTTCCAAGAAAATATGTGAGTAAGTAAATTAATTTAAACACCAAGTTCAAAGCCAAAACTAAACTATGCGTACGTTTCAGAATTTCCTTTTCTAAGAGAGAAAATTTTCATTAAAACACAGCATTTCTTGTGAACATTATAATATACTGTTTTCATATTCAGATCCCTAACAACGTCGCGACACTGTCCATTATTTTATTAGTTTTTCATGAACATTTAAAGGAAAGTTCCGTGCTACAAGAAGCAACTTGAATGTTATATGCGAACATAGTGATGATGACGAGACCGGCAATTTTAAAATAATAATTCATAATTTTACTATATAAATATTGTTTTATTTACTCGCTGAATACTTCCCAAATTTCAACACTTCACACTCAGCCGTTCGAACGCTGCGCTGAGTGACCGCAAGAGCAAATAATTGATGATTAGATATGAAAATGATGCTCCATCAGGCAGTTCGGAAAAATACAATGCGAAAGTAAATTTGTTTTACGTCGAGTGAAGCAAATGCTTAGGCGGTACCGTTAAAAAAAATTGAACTTCTGACTTCCTCAGAACTATTGCAGTTCCAGTGTAGCACCCCCTTACACAAAAGTTATAAATGTTATATTATCGTTTTTAAAATCGTTTCGTA
Source organism: Cerastis rubricosa (assembly GCA_949152445.1). Classification (NCBI taxonomy): domain Eukaryota; kingdom Metazoa; phylum Arthropoda; class Insecta; order Lepidoptera; family Noctuidae; genus Cerastis; species Cerastis rubricosa. The sequence goes on along the minus strand of OX424523.1, from coordinate 14,407,473 downwards.
TTCTTAATTTAAATGTTAAAACTTAAGGTCCTCTCTAACCGTGTGTTTCACGAAAAAAAAAAGTACATTTAAGAAGTATTCTTCCGAGTGAAAATAGTTTAACAACGAGGAGCGCTGCTTTATGTGGTTTACTGATAAACGGCACCTATGAAGCGGGAAGGCTTTTATCTCTTGCGAAGCCCGGCCCCAGCATTTCTGAGCCACGGAATGCACTCGGTGAAACCAGCGTTATTTAAAAAGTATATTTTACCGCTTCTATTCTAATGTAATAATTTTGAATGCTCTAACACCTACATGATTGTGTAGCCGAACGTTTGAATTATTCATTTAGTATTCTGTTTACTTAAATCAGCCAAAGAAAATTCGTAATGATAATACAATTAAGATGAGAAAGATCTGAAGCCGCGAGTCAATGAACGGTTTATTTAAGCAAAAGATAAGAGAACCGAAACCAGAACTCTAAGTACGTTTATTTGAGTGCTCGAGCCGTCGCCGACGTCGATTTGATAACAAAAGTAAAACTGCTGATTGGATAACGAATACAGTTCATCCTCAGCCAGCCACAGTTGGTACTTAATTGATATTTAATTCACTTCCAATTTGCAAGACCGTTACCCCGTGATTATTAACTGAGCTATCGCTGCGTCTTGTTAACTTTGGTGAACATTATCGTCCTGAGGGCGTGTATTTTCCTCATTTTTCAGTAATGGCAAAACGATTCTGGCCTCCCCTCTAGTCGATAGTCATCGATGATTGATTACGACGCTTTTGCACGGCTATTACCGTAACCAGTCACTCGGCAAATCTTAAAAGGAGTACCTTAGGATTACGGTGAAATAACGAAAATATAGTTGTGCCGCCGCATGCGTGTTTGCGGCTGTATGACGGAGACATCAATTTCCTGACGCGTCACCGTTACAACAATGTTGCAACTATCAAAAGCTGACATGTGACATAGCCTTTGTTCTCCACCGGCATGTCACTACCTGCTTTACCTACAGATTACATTCCGTCCTCATGTTTTACATATTTTACGTCACTTTCACGACAAATAAAATACAACACAAAATACCTCAAAAGACGCACTCTGTGATTATATCATTATCTACAAAACCAATACTTTAACTAACTTTCATACAATACACCCTTTCTGGGGCAGGATGTATTCAAATACCACGGTTATATTTATAATGGTAGGTACGTTCCCATGTTACGCTTACCTGCACGCGTGGGTACACCCAATCTGACAATCTCTTGAAATATTCAATATCCTGTTAATCCGTTTGGAAAAGTTACTTTTATATTCAGCGAGTGTTAAATTATTATGAGGGAAGCTATGACGATGTAAGCTAACCTTTAAAACTTGATATTAACTTTTAAACAACATAAGTATACCTAGGTAAACGCATTTCATCGAATAGCACAGAATTTCTCGCAGTAGATACGAACAGATCGCATTAATGAACAGAACGATTGCTCTTTGTGGTCGTCGCGTATCGAAAGCTGATTTTTGGTCTTCCGTACGTATTTCTAGGGAAATTTACAGTTGACATGTTGTTTATGTAACTGAACATCAGCTCAGAAAGTATTTAGGTTCGTGTGAATTTGAACCCGTATTCAGTGAACTGGCACACCAACAACGACAACAATGTTACACGAACCTGTTTTTGTAACCGAACCGATAGCGTTGGTTTAATATTTAACGTTGGACTGACTGACCGAAATGCTAACTTACATTCCTCCATTCAGACTGAAAGTTGTAAACGGCCTACAAATAGATTGAGAGCTTTCTGTGATGCTGCTGTAGAGCTACCATAGAGAAGCGCCCGGCTGTGGCGCAGTAGGCGGGGGTCTGTATCGCTTCAGTAAAATTTAGTAATGTTCATCTCAAGCCTCAGTTACGCGATGGATTCGAAGCGTAACCCTTATTTATTGCATTACCGCGAAAGAAGAAATGACAAGAAATTACCACACATTAGAAGACGTTCCTTACCTTTATTCTGTAAAAATATTAATTATAGTAATATAATAATCAAATGTTCAAAAGTTACTCAAAAACTAACAGAAATCAGTTTATCGAATAATAAGCGGTTATATACAACGAGAAATAATGTCCTTCAGAAATAATATTTCAAGAGAAAGGCAAAAAAAGGATAAAAAGTACGTGTTACGTTGAAATAAATAAGTGCATGTTACGTTTACTTCGCTAAGCTAAGACGTGCACGTGTCACATAGTGACAATATAACTGCGCTTCTAGATATTTTATGAACATTAGTAAAGGCGCGTCTGATGAGCACGTGGCTAAATAAAAACAGCCACCCGGGTTGATCTGCTGCTAGCAACCAGTTTAAGCCGTGTTTGCCTAGGTTGTTCTGTGGATGATTTACTACCCATTATATACCGAGCTTCCTCCGTACCTCCGAAAGCAGTGGCCCGAAAGTCTGACAACTTACCAAGGGGTATCGTATTACCCAGTATTATCTGGGTTTTGGAGGTCAAATAGGCCATAGCTGCATCAGGTTAGACTGGCCGCCGACCCCAAAAGGAAAAGGCTAGGCAGATGATGAAAGCAGAGGTGCGTCTAGCGCGGCGCTGTTGCGCCAATGCACCGCTTCTTCACGCGTCTTATTTGAAGGTTCCCTTAGCGTGTTTTTATTTTTCACAAAACTACTACGTTCGGCTGGTAGTTTGGTACGCTCCATAAGTGAAATAGTCATTGGTTTTCGTATTTCATCGTTTTGCAGAGGTAACCAAAACGGAGAAATGGGCTAAACATACAAATTATATGTGATTGTGTTCCGCAGCTTCTAATTAACAGCGAAACATTTCTGTAGTCGTCGCACAATTTATAGGAGTGTATATAATTAAACACCCACGTTTCTAAACGACGCAGCTTCTCGCTGGATCTGTTTTGAATCAATGAACCTGGCGGGCTAAGTGGCGTCATTAATGGATCCCTTTATACTTAACAACATTGCTAGAACGTGCCATACATTTTCCGACAAAAACTGAAAATGGAAAACAATTAATAACGAACTGAACTTCCACCTATGACTCCGACAACGACAAAAGTGAAATCTAATAAACATCAACTTATTTCAAGTAACTTTTGTTTCCTTGCTTTTATCCTTCTATTCAAAGACTGTATAAGTACCATCGCATTGTCATCGACGACGTACCCGTGTATCTTATTATTAGACATAAAAGACTTGCTCGGAACGAGTCGATTTCATTTCCATGTTCCACGCAGCAGGAAAACGACTTTGATAGAATTGTCGAGGAAACTATGGCGACTAGAAATAGAAAGAAGTGATGGGCTCCAGCGCGACATATTCAATTAGCGCTCGTCGGTGCTATCTATGATGGACAAATAGTGCATATCTAGGCAGATATCACAATTGTTGTTGGTGCTCGGCACATCGGCACTTCGAATGCGCCACAGCCGCTACTTCGCCGTCCTACTTTTTCTTACCAGTTACTTGTTTGCCAAAACGTCTCTAAAAGTTTTTCGTACTGCTTTTAAAATTCTACGTCTAGTTGCTACAATGTTACGTAGGTAGTGCCGGCTCACCGTCTCACAAATTTGCCTCAACTTCATTGTGAAACGCTTCTGCGAAATACTAAAACAATAAATTCACGCAGTAGATGCAGTGAAACTTCGTCTAGCCGAGGAAATCTCTTTGTCTATTTACTCAACATGCAAAACAACTGAGCAAATCTGAATTAATACGTTTCGATTGAATTATTCCGATTAGATTGAACATCTTCTCAATATAAAGTTATTAATGTTCGTATCTGTGACTTATTACAGCACTGCGATCCAACAAGTGACGCGACCCCAAACGCGACAAATATCTGCTCATCAATTCCCATTCTACATACGGAAAACATCTCACGGTTCTCACCTCGTGTTGTATCCTTATTGTGTGGGAGCCAACCAGAACAAATTATGCTATAATTCATTGTGGTGCGGCCACGGAAAACTCAACCAAAGTGCTGCCAGGTTTATGTGGCTAGACCAACACTTTTTCTACACATCAAAAGTATACGCACGCTGAATTCGGAATTAGTTTGCGTCGTGGAAGACGGCCGGCCGCATTGGCTTCGGATCTCAGGTAGGTCATTATCGCAAAGGTCGCCGCTATGCTACACTATCTACAGCATTTTGACGGAGGATTAATATTTCAAATAATCGATGTTCTTAATAACTCTGTCAATGTAGACGAAGATACAAGACCCATTTCTGTAGATGAAGATCCCACGATCAAAAGGCATGCCTACCCAAATCTGTAATATGCATGCAGTCCTTTGGTTGTTAAAACATATTTGAATATTTTAAAGACTCCTTTAAGCTCATAAAAGTTTATCACCCTTTTATAAAGGCTTTTAAGGCGTTTTTTATTTGGGTACTACTTTTTGTGTGGAGTTAAATACATATTAACATTTCCCTCACGAATTTAGTCGGTTACGGGTGGGCAGAAGTTTAAGAGCGCCAGCCACGGATGACCAACACAGCACCAAGTTACTTAGTTCGGTACACTGGATTTAATGGTTAAATACAGTTCGCCAGCCCTTTGTAAATACTAATATGAAGTGAGATAAAGCATCGTAACGTAAGGAATCATTTCGGGTTTCAGCATCATGTCGTAATAACGAAATGCTTGTAGGACACCTATCTATTAATCGTGTTTGAAATGTGCCTGCTATAGATTTTCCGTGCGGTAAATGATGCGGTCCGGTGCGAAATCTAGATAAACGTGATAAATGGTCAGCCTTCTTATGGTGGCCATTCGTTTTCACTTTTGATGGACGCTTGCGAAATTCCAACTTTATTATAGCAATCCATTTTGCGAACCTGAGTTAAACCAGTAATTTCCTACCTATAGCCTCCTCACTATTAAAGATTTACGGCTGTACTAACAGTTTTGCCGTCAGCTTTATTATTAGACCAGTCGAGTGTTAGGCTCTGTTTTTAAATGCATTATTTCTTTTATATCAATTTTATGTGAGCAACCCAGTTTCAGGTTAACTGCGACCGTAGTTATTCTACTTCATTAACAAGTTTTTTTTTAAGTATTTGCATTTATAAATAGAGAATTATGATAAATGCGTTTTAATATATAATGTATTTCCAAAAAATACAGTCATCCTATGGACATGCGGGCTGAATGGCAGCCAGCAACTGTCTGATTCTGATTAGTACCGCAGTCAGAATCATTGGCGGTTTATATAATATATCCTTTCATGCGGGAAGGAACGAGTAACGGACAGGCACGTATTACATACGATGTGGTACAAAACGCGAAGGCTCCTAAATCGCTGCCGAAAATGCGTGAAAATACAAAAATTGAAATAATCTGCTTCCTGTATCCTGCATCAAAATTTTTCCTTCTCACGTTTCCCGCAAATATGGGATTCACGTTGTCTTAACGAGGATTCTGCATGTTGGGTTAACTTGGCTTTGAAAATCCATTAAAGTCGTTTCAGCATTGTGCAAAATGCGCCGGGTTAAGCTTCGAATGGCATTTTAAAATGGCGCTTCTTGTCTGTGAATAATTAAGTAGTGTCCTGGGATTATCGCGTTGATGAAGCGACCGCGACTGAGCAGAGTCGCTTCACAAATAATTATTTTCATAAATCTTATATGTGCTCTCAATTAATTTGTGTGAGAAGCCGTAGATTCGCGGCACTATATTAAACCGTGTCGAGTGTCTTTGTGCCGGGGAATACAACTTTTCTCTTGTAAAACTATGTATACAGCGACCGAAAATAACCTTTATTTGCAAGAAGTTTTTGATATTCACGGCTTTATTTGTTACAAACGGCCTGAGCTGCAGCGCGGTTAATACTTGTATTATGAAATAACGTAGCAACATTAAATTGTATTTTACTATTAGATTCATGCACCGTCTGCAAGTGCCGTACCACATATTTAATTAATCATTAGGTACGATGCCGTGCAAGAAAGTAAAACATTGAATAGTGTATAAGCAGCACTTTTACAACGTTAGCTTCCGCGCTTAATTCCGCTAGTGTGTTATTTGCACCAGAATTTTGGTGCAGAGCCCTAATAAAAATGCCTTAATGCACTTGCGCGATAACGGAAGCACACCGACATAACACAACAACGAAAACCTCAATAAACCCAACCCAAGTTTTAAGGGAAGCGTTTCAATGTGGGTGAATACAGACAAAAATAAACTTGTATGAGTTAAACTGTCTAGGCCGTGTCGATGGCGTCCCCGAGCCGCTAGTGGCGAGCCGTTATCAGATTACCTGTGTCTACGTTTATTTTACACTCTCGGGTTTAGCCTCGGGCTAAAACATCATCTGCCGAATTAACAAGACGTGCACTTTGTAATAGGTTTAGTGAATTTAGTGACGGTGGCTTACGTGATATGGGAGTCACAATTTTCTGTAATGTTGACCTGATATTTTGTTTACCTGATATTTTTACCTTAAAAGAAAAATGAAACCTTTGATCACTTTTTCAACCGTATGGCACCGTATGGCTTTGTGTACTTTGATATGCCTGGTAGTGACTTGTGTTAAGAACACTGTTGAAAAAGGTTGAATATTTGGTCTATCCAATACCAGCTTTAATATTTTTAAATCCGCTGTAAAATATCTATGCCATGAAATAATCAGTCACACATCTGTTGCGGTCAGCAACTATTCTTCAGAATTCATTTTAAAACTGCAAGTTTTCTTTGAAACGTTCAATATCTTCTGACTCGAGCTGACAGCGAATACTTGACCGCTAGATATGTGGGTCTATAGGTATAGTCGAGGGCTTTTAGATTAGTTTCATACGTACTACAACAACACGTGGGCAGGCACTAATTTGTAGGTAAATTAATACTTTAATTTACAAGGACCACATTTTGCCGCCAAAAGCAGCTGAGGGGCGATATCTACCACATCGCAACCAGCAGCGACGGTGTCGGCTGGCCGCATCGCAAAGACAACGTTGCGTCGACGCAACGCCAGGAAAGCCTCTCCCAGGGTCGATCTGTCTGTCTGGAAACACTAGCCCCTATCTACTGTGGTTAACCACATCGGGACTACTAGCGACAACGCAACCACATCAACATTTCTGTATTTACCACAACGCAACTGCAAGATGTTGCAGTGACACCATTCACAAGTAACCACTGATTGACCCCCTTTCTGACGCAAAGCTGTGGTATGGTTATGGTACGTGTGAATTCTCCCCTATTACTTTGTGCTACAGCCCTAGTGTTGCGTAAATCTAAATAAATAAATATGTGGGGTTGGTCGTGTAATAAATTGTCATTAAACAATGTCGGAGTGTCTCCGTGTTATTTAGAACGCTGTCTCAGGAAGCTGCTGATTAGCGGTTGTCTCCGCTGCCCGCAGGTATAGGGTGCGTGGATGTCTTGTCGTGGGGAGGGGGAAGGCACCCCTCGGCCAATTTCCCCGTCTATCTCGGACGCTCCGCTAAATATATTCAGATACATGCACATTCTAATACGACAGGCGTACTTGCGCAATTTGAATTTCGATCGTTGGCTGTTATGATAAGACATTTTTTAGAATGTTCCGCGTTTGTTTTCGATTTTTGTTGTATTAGCATCTTGGCATTATTAAAATGTGTTGGAGGTTTAAAATAACTTTATAGGTATTCTGTTAATATATGATTTGATTTAATAATAATGATTTACCCAACTGCAACAAATGAATAAATAACAAACAACAATAACATGACGTATTGACTAGTTCCGACGTTCCGTTTTATGTTTACATAATATTCAAGATGGATGATACCATACCTACAGTAATTTATTTAATCATTAAAAATGTCTGTAATAAAAACTCGTGAAATTAGTTCCTTGCTACACCATACAATTCAAACGTAGAGCCAGTGGCACAGTCAATTTCCTTCGCGAAATTCTAATCTAGTATGTGTTGATCGTAGTAGTGTCTCGAATATTTTGGGAACCAAACCACGTCTGGTTTAGAGAGGCATTTCAATTAACAACCGCCAACACCACTGACATCACGACACAATAAGCAATCCACTGCAGCTGCAATTTCCTAAGTTCATATTTGTTAAGATTTTTGAAGTGAAAATTTCTTTCATTGAGTGGTTTTGGGTAGGGGAAAAATATTGGGTTCGCGTCACCAATGAACTTGACATACTCGTGACGTATTTCGCCAGACTAGTGACGCGTAGTATAGCAGCCTGACATTTTGTATTGAACTCGTGCAGCCCATCATGTTTTATTAATTAATAAACTGTATAAAAATTGGAGATCTCTCTCTGATTGGACACCTGCGGTGGCCCAGTGGTAGAAGCCCCGACTTACGAGCAGTAAGCCATGGGTTCGAACCCAGGCAGGCGCATTACTTTATGTAAGTTATTTCATCACCGCTGCTCTCAATAACGGCGAAGGAAAACATCGTGAGGAAACCGGCATGTGCTAGAACTAAAAAATCGAAGACATGTGACATCTACCAACCCGCACTGGGCCCGCATGGTGGATTACAGCCCGCTCCCTCTCATAGAGAGGAAGCCTGTGTCCCAAGCAGTGGGAACATTATAGGCTGATGTTGATGATGATAAAAATTATATAATTATTGCTTGGAGGGCCAATAGATGTGAGAACCAGACTAAAGTTTTTTTTTTTTTTTTAATTATGAAATTTTAATAATTCAGACTGTAATTGAAATTGTCTTAAAAAGTAATTCCATTGTTTTGAGTTTTTACTCCTCATCATCATCATCATCATCATTTCAGCCGAAAGACGTCCACTGCTGGACATAGGCCTCCCCGAACGCCACATTGAAATAAGGTTTTGCCATAATCGCCACGCTTGGCAGGCGGGTTGGCGATCGCAGTACGGTTGTTACAAAAGCACAGAGAACGCTGCTGCCCATTCTCTGGCAAGTCCCTTAGTCGGCTCTTACGACACCCACGGGAAGATATGGGATGGTGCTATTCTTTACGTCCGACACCATACAGAACACTATTTTACTCCTGCCGACAGTCAATAGGACTGCATCTGCTTTTTTTTCTTGTATAATCTTGTTTCAAAAATTAACTCAATATTGTAACTTTTTATTACAACATTTCACAAGAAAAGTTTGTGCTTACTCTGTTAACTATTTTATTTACTTTGAAAATATCACAAAGTAGTCATGAGCTCGATTTAAGTGACAATTAAAACTGCTACGAGGAAATAAGGACGCGAGTGCTACGAAACTTGAGCTCTTAGGTATGTAAATGCGCAATAGTTACTCGCGTCTAGATTGCCATGACGCACGTGGTAATACCATCCTACTCGTAAATTGCACTGAAGGTAAATCGAACACAAACTTAAGTTCGCCTTCTGGACCTAACGTAAAAGACGCATGGCGTAGCACTGTGCTACGCGCTACGTGCTACGATTTTGCTACGCGCAGAGATCGGATTATTTAAACAACTCGTATGTTTGCTCTAGAGTCTACGAGTCTAGCCACGAGCTCGAGCTCATAGATCTGCGTAGTAGATCTATCTATAGGTATCTAAAAGAGTAGTAGGTAGGTGGTAGGTAGGTAAGTAGGTGTAGGGTACAGCTAGTAAATATTAAAAAATCATCCAACAAAATAATAAATTGAATAATTGACATATCTGTCTGCAACACAATAATCTGTGTCCCACCTGGAGACTCTGAAACAATTTGATTCATTGCAATTGTGTTACGCGCGGCCTTACATTGTCGTACGTGGTTTGAGCTGTGAATCATAGAAATCAGTAATCTGTTCATTCTGTGTGAGTGGCATGAATTGATCTCGTTCCACTCGCCACTGACGCCCAAATTGAATACAATTTGTTTCTATTCAAGTATCGCAGTTGAATATAGTTAGCATAAAGGTCGGGTGGGAGTTCTTGATATTCGTAAAGCATTTCTATTATAATTCTTCAATTGCCTACATTTTAAGGGTTGCGAATAAGAAATGGCACTAACCGCAAAAATAATATATCGAAATTGCAACTGAGAGGTAAGAAAGGCCTCCTTCTTTTGCAATTATTTGCTGCCTACTCGATTCCGTTTGCTGGTAAACGAACTTAAATATTCACAAAATAAACAGAGGCCAAAGGAATCAATTATAAATGTCTCAAGAGATATTTCCTGAAAGGAATAACGAATTTATCCATAAAGCTAATATTTAGGCTTGAGAATAAAAAACGTCGCAAATCGGAAAAAAGTGCTTAGAAGCATTGAGGGGGCGGAACCATCCTGCTTATGCGATTATGTGCTGCGATCTCATCTGTCTGCAAGCAATCCCTTCTGAACATTACAGTCGAGTGAGCCGCCTGCCTCGCACACATCGCGTCCTCCACGAATCAATTACATAGGTTTATATACCCCGCATTAGCAGAGATTTTCTCAATGCTATAACGACGTTATCCATAAAGCGTTTTATAATATAATTCTTTAATTGCCTGCATTTGAAGGGTCGCGAATAAGAAATTTCGCCAACCGCCGAGAGCGTCGGATTGGAGACGTTAAATTAATGACTGCCATTTACAAACCTTTCGAGCTCGAAACAAATAGAATTTGCAACTGAAAACGTCTCAGACCCGACCACTACTGCCAACCTTTTGTTAGCAACAATCATAATTATGATATCAAATCTGTTTCTGGAAGCGTTTTGTTGTTTTTGATGTCATTAAGTATACTTTGTATCAATTATTAATATTTTGTTTTGTTTGTTCGTTGTTGTTTGTAAGTGATTCGTAAGCTACTTTAATTATAATGCTTATGAATTACTGGCGTGTCGTGGTTTGTGGTTCTAGTCGAAATATTCTGCTTTACCGCAAAATTATGCCTCAAGAATCGATTAGTCAATTAAGAGATTTGCATACTTGTAATGCTCGATAATCCTGGAAATTATTGCACTAAACTTATGGACTTTGATGATGTTTTATCTCAGCAGGTGATCAGGGACAGGTCCACAGGTTTTTTTTTTTTTTAGGATGGGAAATCATCAAATGACTTCTTCCGCTCTGGGCGGAGTGGAAGGGAGTGTCAGACTTGTACTGACTAAAACCCATCCATGTTCCTTCTTAGCCCTTTGTGTTCCAGGGGCACGGTAGCTCTTTCGAACAACCCGCAGCCCTGGCAGGCATCGGCCTTATCGGACCCCTTCCGATTTGCTGACATCTCCTTGAGGCGCGCGTGGAACACGAACGCGCCGTCGGCACGGTCTGTCGTCATAAGACGGACGGACGGTGAGCTAGCCCATTACTCACCGTCCACAGGCCCGCGCCTACGGTGGCCGGGGGCCACTGGTTGCCCCTCCCGCGGCGGCTGGGACGTGAGGTTCTCTCCCTCTCACGTTCCGCCACCTCCTTCGCTAGCATGACTGCTTCGCAGAAGGAGGCGACGGCTTCCCATTCCCTCTCGCTCCGGACCATGGATTGAACCAGGGCCGGACGCGAGAGGTCGCCGCCGCCAATCGCCGCTACGAGGACACGGCGGTGCTCAGCCCAAGCAGGGCACAGCTCCACAGTGTGCTCCACCGTGTCCTCCGGCCGATCCTCGCAGTGGTAACACCCGGGCGTTTCCTCCCGCCCGATTCGGTGCAGGAACCTCCCGAAACAACCGTGTCCGGTGAGGAGGACAGGTCCAGCCTTCGTCAGTCAAAAACATCAGCATAAATACTGTTGTACTTTACTAGACACATATTTTATTAACACTCCCAATAATCAATCGTAGAACTTAATGACACTAGTTTAATTAAAATATTGAACATATTTTTTATCTCTTTGAATATAAATATTTCCTTTACGTAATTTTACATCGATAACTTCCATTGTCCAATATTGAACATAAGAGTTCAGTGTCCGATCATTATGCGCTCCATTACAGGTTGTTGCAACCGGATCGGCTGGCCTTTAATAACTTTGTTTACAATTTTACAGGGCAGCTGTTTTTTGTTAAACTTTTCATCAACAGCATAAATATTTTCTTCGTTGTACATTTTGATGGGTAATTGGTCAGGAAAGATATAAGTAGGTGCCTGCCTATCTATCTTGCTATAACGGGTTACAAAATACAACGGATAACGTGAAAATGTGCGAGAACACTTTAAAAACCGTAGAAACTATAAAAAAACGCAAGACGCTCAGCCGAGAAGTTTTATTACGTGGAATGCGAGTCAGAACAGAATATAATTTCACGTTCCACGCATACGCAAACCCAAAATTATCGTATGAAATACAATTTAATGAACCGTTCCTACTTACTTAACGTACCTACCTTCATAATAACGTATAACGAGCGAACGTAGGAGATCGAACAAAATTATGTTGTTAGTAAAAAGGCTAAATCGTTCCCGTTACATAAATCGGTTCATGTAGAAGAAATGTTAGGATCCGTATATGAAACTTAATTTGATACCTTATTGAAACACAGCATAATACACATAAAACCAAGCAGCCGTGATACAGAATGCTTTTTAGGGTTCCGTAGCCAAATGGCAAAAAACGGAACCCTTATAGATTCGTCATGTCTGTCTGTCTGTCTGTCTGTCTGTCTGTCTGTCTGTCTGTCTGTCTGTCCGTCCGTATGTCACAGCCACTTTTTTCCGAAACTACAAGAACTATATTATTGAAACTTGGTAAGTAGATATATTCTCTGAACCGCATCTAAATTTTCACACAAAAATAGAAAAAAAAAACATAAATTTTGGGGTTCCCCATACATAGAACTGAAAACCAAAAATTTTTTTTTAATCATTCCCCTACGTGTGGGGTATCTATGGATAGGTCTTCAAAAATGATATTAAGGTTTCTCATCTCATTTTTTTCTAAACTGAATAGTTTGCGCTAGAGCGACTTCCAAAGTGGTAAAATGTGTGTCCCCCCCCCTCTAATTTCTAAAGTAAGAGGAGGAAAATTCTGAAAATATTTAGGATTGTACAACGTAAAAAAAACTATCAACGAAAATTGGTTTCAATAAGATATAATGTTTAGTTTTTGAGATATGGGACTTTTTCATCAAACTGCAGCAGTAACTTTGTTTTTCATTAACATACTATGAAAAACCAATTTAGTTTTGCGGTTGAGTGGAAGTTTACCAACTAATACTACTAACTAATGAATGACAGTTCAAAATATTGTTTGGGGCTATGGAACCCTGTGTGCGAGTAAGACTCGCACTTGGCCGGTTTTTTTAACACGTTAGTGACGATGAAAAAGGCAATTAATTAAGCTGAATATGTTTTGTAATATGTTTATGTTTTTGCTTTTATAATTAAATTGAAAATGTAAAACAGTGAGACATATGGTGCTATGCGGATGTAAATTAAAGCTATTATTTGCATGTGGAGAATTGATCTAAAATGCAAAAATATTCATTTTTATTTATATTACATATACTCCTTGAAGGGACTGGAGATTGAATCCTTCTACATGAATAATTGCATATTGCGTTTAATTATTTATAAGAAGAAGGTTTATAAGGAGCAAAGAAAGGCCTGGAATAAAATATACCTGCGACAAAAGGATTATGTCGTGGCTTAGCGAAGAAACGCCGGCATTTTCTGCTTATTGTCTTTCTACGGTTTTAAATCGGATGACCGGACAACCTCATCTTAAAAGTGCAATTCATGGAAGCGAGATTATCGCTTTGGGTAAAGATTATATTCTAGTATAATAAGATTATTTAGCTGCCAGCGCGGCTTTATTACAAAACATAAAAGCGGCTTTCGAGAAAATACCTTTAAACTATCAAGTATCTAAAAACTCGTTCGTGCTGCGTAGGTACATTAAAGCACTAACAACTACACTACAGGAACCTATTCCGCATTTTCAGAAATAATGGTATGCACAAATCAAAGCGCCTGCAACTTGCATTACCCGTATGCAGTTTCCCTAGGAGGAAAATTGTATTTTACAATGGAGCTAAAATAACCTTAATATACTAATGGTATTCGTATAACATTTGTAGTGAATGCGACGGTTAATGGTGCACGTTCCAAAAATAGAATCATTGATATCCAAAAACTGTTTACATAAGAGAGACAATATGATTAGTCTAGTTTGTTTCGGAATTGCAGTACCGTGCCTATAATGTATAGTGCTGGGATACAGTAACATTTTTGAAAGGATATTTCAATCCCGCTTTTATGCTTTACTTAATATTATGGTAGAAGATATACCACGGAATACCGATGTAATGACTTGAAAAATATTTTTTTACAGATTCATTGACTCGTGATTGGCTCATAATACTTACTACCGTCCAAAAAATAAATCGTTCTTCATGACTCAGATTCCCAGCCTTTTTTTGAAAAAGTACACTTCAGTCGCCATTTTTAAAAATAATTGAATTTATCTCTCACAATACAATAAAACGAATGTGCGCACTTAGTTTCAGCAAAAATAATATGCAGAACATGCTGGTGTAATTGTGTTCAAAATACGGTTTCTATTAAATTTATGCGCGGTCAGGTTATATTTTAAAGCCTGCAGCTTGGCGAGATCGTTTATTTAAAGGTGGTGAGACATGCTCTTAATGTCATCAGACCGTTAATTGTGGCGATGTCTTTGTATATTAAGACAATGATAATATTCAAATGAGTGCCATATATGTTTCTCTTGAGTCAAATTACAGAGTTTAAATTACAAATTAGCTTGCACAGTGAGTTTAGGACTGTGTGTTAAGTTTGTACAAAATCTATGTTCTAATATGGGTCGATGACGAAAATGCATGTAACTTGTAAAATTATAATGGTACCTATTCATAAACTAACTTCAATATTCCCGAGAATTTTAATGTCGTTTCAAATAAAACCATAAATTAAATTTAAATATGAGAAACCTTGAATTGTGAAATAATTTCAACTAGCGGATGTTTGACTTTTGCTGGTTTTATCAGTTTTGTTTTCAATCTGTCAAATCAAAATGATTGCGAAGTATAGAAAGAGCAATAGGCGTGTCACTTTCTACAGTGCAGCGAGTCGTCCGACGGGTATTTAGTTCGAACGGCCCAAAGCGAATGCAGTGCGGGCCATTCGACCGTAATTAAAAATTGTTTACTTTCCAAGGGACCAGTGATAGAATGATTTCAAATTAATTTAAAGGGACAGTCGCATACATTGTGATTATGAAGCCGCATAGTTTATGAATTTTAACTAATAAAATATTTACTTATCATCTGAAATCATCTAAATAAACCGAATACGTCTTCGTTACTGGTTGGCACGGTTTCGTGCAGCTATTTTTGTTTTTTTTTGTGGGTTAAGCCCGCCACTCCGTTCCCAAACCCTTATCTGTTACGTCAGAAACTTTAGCAAGGAACTGGAAAATACGAGTAACAGTACAGGAAGACTGGGCAGATAAGACCGTACCAATCCATAATTATTAAAATACATACAACCGTGAACTCTTGCCAGCCTTGTACATTTTGGGGAACATACATAATTATGATTGTATATTTATACAACGTGTAACAAAAAGGGTATATAAATACATAGGGGTGTGCTACAGCCCATCAAACTGAACATGTTTCTTCATCGGACAAACATCGTAATTATTATCATCATCATCATTTCAGCCGAAAGACGTCCACCATACAAACATAGGACATAGGCCTCCCCCAAGTGTCGCCACATTGACCGGTCCCGTCGTCACACAACATCGTATAGCGAAAAAAATATCAGCTGTCCCATACATTTGGGTCGAAAAGTTATTGAAATTTTATAAAAATTACTGTCATTTGTAGATCTTTGACTGTCGTTACGAGTAGTCAAAGCCAAAAGTCTGTAATCCAGTTTAACCAAGGGATATCGTATTACCCAGTTACTGGGTTGTGGATGTCAGATAGGCAGTCGCTTCATGTAAAAAATAAATTAAAAATTTAAAAAACCCCCGGCACAAAAAACCTCTAAAAATCTAAGCGTCGTAGCGTCGGGGTTTCGCTTTGTTCTGTGCTTGTACTAAGCGGTCTTCTTAGCGGTCCCCCGACGCTACGACGTTCGGATTAATTTATTTTTGGGTTTTCTAGAGGTTTTTTTGTGTCGAGGGTTTATTAAATTTTTAATTTTTTTTTCTGGCTTTTTGTACTCATATAATTTTTCTTAGCCTTGACTGTCCCACTCCTGGGCATAGGCCTCCCCCTTTCCTTCCAATTTTCTCGGTGTTGCGTCTCTTCTCGCTAATTAACGAAACCAAGGAAATAAAAAATGGGGGGAGGCGGTGTGTACCCCCCCCCCTCCCTTAGCAATGCCCATGGTGACAAGCGACAACATTTCAAATTTCAAATCGACTACGTGTAAAAGTTGTTTACATCCCTTCATGAACTAGAAAAGAGGTGATGATGTTCAAACGAGTGAGCAGATTTTCTTGAAACATAACTAAGAACACTCTCGATTAAAATACCTTTCTAACGACACTACTTTTATTAAAATCGGTTCATCCGTTTAGGAGCTACCATGCCACAGACAGACACACAGATACACACGTCAAACTTATAACACCCCTCTTTTTTGGTCGGGGGTTAAAAATACGGGTACTCAAGTACATCCAGTTAGACTGGAAGCCGACCCCATGATAGTTTGGGAAAACGCTAGGCAGATGATGATTAAATATTAACACATGTATTTTTCTCCATTACTTGACTGTACTGATGGTCAGTTAGAGCACGGGTCCCTAAACGAATAATAGGAGATAATACAAATCTAAGAAAAAAACTAAATCTTTTAGTCCAACTTTTTAATTTTTGCACTCGAATGTACCTACTTGATGTGTTTATGTCATTGGTCCTTTGGAAAGTAGACAATTTATTTTTTCAACGCAAAAATAATTGAAATGTGTTTTTTAAATGTAATTTTAACAATTTAACCAATAATGTTTCCTGGATTTGGTGTTATTTTACTTACTGGTAAATTATTTACAACATACACTTTCGAACCGCTAGCTCTAATACTTACGGAGTAACTTAAGTTTTTCATACTGATCCATATTCTTTTTCCGCAAGTGTACTTCAATCTTTCTTATACTTCGGAATGAGTTCGAACGATCCTCGGATCAGACAGTAGTGTACCTAATTAGAATTTCTTTCAAGAAGCTCTCTTGTAGCTTACAATAGTATTAATAGCGAAAGGAAAGGTGTCCGATAAATACCGCGATTTCATATTACTGGGTCACAAATTCCGGCCGTATCTGCAGAGGACATTGGTAAATAGGTGGCGTCAATGATTGGAGGGCGTCAGATTTTAATTAGCTGTCCGCGGCATTTCCACCTCTCTAGTGTAATCAGGCAGCTAGAAAGCGTAGTAAAGTCGGACATCGCACTACTTCACATATTAGCTTGTTTGAACTAAAGTCACTTATCAAGTGTCTTTTTGCGGCCGCTTAGTTCTTCTATAACTACACACGTGGTTCTTTAAAAGCTATCAAATTAAATCGAAATCAAACTTAACACAGATATAACAACAACTCGGCATCCTTTAGATAGTTACCAATAAAATAATAATTTAACAATATTCCTTGAAGTTTTTTATGGTTTAAACACCGACGCAATTATTACAGAGATAAAAATACTTAAAGCCAATTAAGCACAAGTCTTTATTAGTTAATTAATAATTAACCAATCATTTTATAATTAAACAACGCATGGTTAAGTCATTTATTTTGTAACCATTATAAAATCTTTCAGTGAAAGCAAAAATTAATTGTAAATGGAAAATAACACGCCAAATAAATGAACACGTCATTTTCATTCACTCTTTGGAAGAGTTAAAAGAAAATGACGTATTCATTATTTTTTACCGACATTGGGTTTTCCATTAGCTCTGAAGAGCTTGTGGCTATATAATCCCACAGACAAACCGTGAAAACGGTTTTGTGGGGCATAGTTTTTAAATGAAAGTTTGTAATAAACTTGTTTAATTAATAAATAAATAATAATAAATAACAGCCGTACCATGCCTAGGTAGAGCCGTGGATGAGTTACCATTCATTACATACCGAGTTTCCTACTTGCCTCGGAAAGCTTGCATCGGAAGGGGTCCGAGAGTGCCGATGCCTGCCAGGGCTGCGGGACTGTTGGAAACAGACACCGTGGCCCTGGAACACAAAAGGCTAAGAAGGAACATGGATGGGTTTTAGTCAGTACAAGTCTGACAGTCCCTTCCATTTCGCCCAGAGCGGGAGGGGTTATTGGATGATTTCCCATACGATAAAAAAAAGCCTGGCACTACACTACTGACAGCCAGCCCGCGATGCTGTGCCAGTAGTTCTAAATCAGCCCCTAAATAATGATATCATTCAGATCCAGCCTGTCCCCATGCAGTCCTCCCCCAGCGACGCCCTGAGCCGAGGCTCGTACCCCACAGGGGGTGCCCTCAGCGTGTAGTCGCTTAGTTTGTAAGTTTCTATGCCCTGGCTGGAGGCCTTACTCTTAAGGCACCCACAGGATAGTCCGGTTAAGCAGACGACAACCTCCTAGGTTGAACTGCGAGATACCATTCATAAAAAAAAACAATACTGACAGTTTTAGATTTTTGGCAGTCGGTACACGTAGTCAGTGGCCCGAAATTCTGACAACCATTCTTACCAAAAGGGTATCTTATCACTCAGTACTAACGGGGTCGTGAAGGTCAGATAGGCAGTCGCTCCATGTAAAATATTGGTATTAGCTGCATTCGGTTAGACTGAAAGAAAACCCCAACATACAATCAGTGGCCGGGAAACTGGCCCAAGCACGATATGTCGTTTATTATCAAAATGAAATGCGAAACGTGTTTTTTTCTTGTAAAACTTAAATGTTTATTTGAATCTTATCATACGCCCTGAGACTGTAAGGTCATTGTTATCTCTATTCAAGACTCTGTTACTCATGCTGGAGGACCAATATTTGTTTATTATTAATATTTTGTTGGATATTTATTTTATACATAATTATTACGATTTTTAATGAAGCCTATAATAATAGTAGGGCATTGATTAGGAGGTTTTTTGGATTTTTCTTTCTCTATATTATTATTTTCAAGTAATTTTGTCACATAGCTTCGATTCATATTGTACTTTTTTTTGTATTGTATAGTTTATATATATAAATATGTATTTTTTATATTATATACTTTTTTCACGCACATTGTCACACCGCATGGGATTATAAAAAAACTTACAAACCAATAAGCGTAGTGTTAACAAAAAACTTCCATCACAACTACACCGCGGCGCGTACAAAGCGGCCACTTCAAAGACCTATCTTTAGGGATAAAGGAGATTCCAAAGGGGAAAATAAGCTTACATTAAAAAGTCACAGACTCATCACAACAAGGCAATTTTGGCAAGTCAACAACGCGTAGCAGTCGCGGATGACGTGGCATGACGCGGCCGTCCCGACTTGACGTGACGTGACAAGAATGACGTCGCCTCACATGAAGAGTATTTATTGACGTCACAGGATATGTCATGACATCGCGTTTATCATTCGAGATGCGGTGTATTGTGGGGTTTCATCATGTGGTTCGTGAACAAACAAAATAATGTTACACAAATGAACTTTTATGTGCAGAATACACGCGGTCATTATTTCTCAGCATGATTACCTGTAATTAGAGCTTAGTTGGCATATATGATTTTTATCGTGAACAGTCCGTGAAAAATATGGACTAATTAAAACTCGTTTTATTTTTAACAGAAGTCATAAAATAATTAATTGAATACTCAACGAAATAATGATCAATAATAACAATTACTTCCATGTCATCAAAAAAATGTTTTCAAATATTTACTTTTGCGTGCTCAGGTCACATTATCAAAAATTATATTTTTTTGTTGGCTTATCCGAAAGGCTGACATAACCATAATTGGATTCAGCCCATTTCGTTCAAGTCCGATGTTCCTAATAAACCGTGGCTTTCACCGCGGCCCTGCCTACTTATGTGACCGCTGTTAACCAAACACAGACAAACAAGGATCCCCTTCACAGCACGTTATTATCGTTCTATTGAAGAGAAGAAGTAGATGTGAAACAAGAGAATTTTTAACGAATTGTTGAAATAAATTAGAACAAAACTCATTCTTTTTTAACCATTAATGTTAGCAATTTCCGCTCCAGCTTTGCTAAAAGATCCATATACTTACTTATAGTGGTTGTGGCAGTAGGTTGGGCTAGTTAAAACGTTGTAGCCGTCCACGGGGCTTTCTGTCAAATGCAATCGTTAATCCCGGTTTCCCACTTTTACTGTGAGGCCACGGTACACAAACAATTCCCGCGCTAGACTTGCTACGAAAGCCCAGGCTTTCCCGGCAATTATTATTATTATTGAAGTCTCTGTCGGCAACTCCGCAACGTCGTCGGCGGGTCCAATACCTTGCGAGCAAAATAACAAAAATAAAGATTCATTGTTAACAGCGAGCAAAAAATAGTTCTTCATTTTAACTGAAAGTTTTTGAAATCTATCATGGCGGAATGTGTATTTGAACTCAAAATATTCAAATAATATCAGAAATAACAGACAATAACAGGTTTTTGTTCACATTGGCTCCGTTGTCTGCAAATATAATAAAAACAGAGATCTAAAAAAATCGTTGGGATTGCCGAGCTCAAAATTAACGACAGTCATTATAACGCTCTCGCTGCTAAAAACAAATAAAAGTTGCAGCGTGGTCGTTTTAAGCTAAATTCTGCTTTAACTTAAATTCTGGCCTATAAAAAAGATGAAATACATTTTGAATTTCGTAGAATTTTGGCCATATTTCGAATGATGTACTCATATAGCTTTCAACCAAAAACTTAAACATTCATAAATTAGAACTAAACAGTGTTTGACGAGCGTTTACTTTAATAATTACGTAAATGTGGACAAATGTCTTTGGTCTTCTTTTTACAGTTAAGTACAAAGCTTTTAGGAGCACGGCGTTTCTGTTAAAATTCTCGTCTCGCGGGGCAGTCGATTCAAATAGTATTCTAATCTTTCTGTTATTTTACCAATCCCGAAGGTCACGTCGTTATAAAAGCGGAATTGAAATACTCCGCAACGTCAAGACGAGAAGCTCAAAGTTGTAGGCAGCAACCTTTTATGTGGACTCTTTGAACTTAATGCGAACGTTAATGTATGACTGTGTCGCTCTTTTGGCGATATGACCTCCCGGGAGTACGTCACGCGTCCCGGTAGGTACCGTCAACATAATACTGCGGACTGCGGTTTATCCGACATTACTATTACTTTGTTGTGTAGTACTACACTTCACTGTTTGTTGCCAGTTGTGATTCCATATTTATGTTGCCACCCCCATTTGTTTAAACAGATCCGAGACGTATGGAATCATTCCAAATATCTCTTTGACACAAAACGGTTCGTTAACGTTACCAATGTTAATTTCGTTATTCGATTGAATTATGGGGGAAACAATTTGAAATACGAGCTTAAAGTAACGGCTAAGTAAGTTAAAGTACATACTCAGCGCCAAAGCTAACTTTACTCTGGCTTTAAATGAGTAGATGTATAATTAATTTGCAGTTCTAAGCAATGTTACACTGGGATTCTACAACACAGTGTAATTGATTTATGTGAGAACAGTGGAGTGCATCAACGTATTTACATTTTTAATGAAGTTTGTTAATAAAAAACCATTCCACTTCACATTGCAAACCAGTTCAGATTTTTCATCTAGAAAGTTTTTAGCTTTATATGTATTGTTAGGAATTAGAAGTGAAATACGTTTAAAAAAGAATAAACAATCTGTAATTTCTTAGAATTAGCACTTTTCCAAAAATTATAAAAATATCAAAAGGAACACTGTAAATATTAATCAAATATAGATTACACAAGCAAAATGGAATAATCAGTACACGAACAAAACACCACCAAAAAATAACTAAGCACACGATAATGATCAAGTAGCACGTCCGTTCCGATCGTCGTCCAAGCAAAAAGTGAGCGTTGCCGCACTGCGCGCCTCGTTTTATAGGTTACCGGCAGATGGCGCGACTTTAAGTTGTGAAATCGCCTTCGGTTACCAACACGGCCTCTCCTGATGCTCTGACGTCCTCGTCAGCTCCAAAGGATGGTCCTGCCCGATCTGTGGCAGTGTCTTCCAAGACGCCCAAGTCTTCACTATCTCCTGCAATCAGATAATCACATTACGTAAAAAGATAGCAAACGTAGAAGCAAAAACCTTGCGTTGCTTAAAAGGTAATACGCATTACACATACAATGTTATGACATCAAAATCATCAAAGAATACACCAAGTAGACAGAGGCACCTAGTTAGCGTGTCTCACAACGGTAGCAGGTCTCAAACACCGTAGGCATAGGCTCTCAGTTAGCATACCTCCCAGTGGCTGTTGACATAGGCACATTGTTAGCGTATCACCCAGACTTCTACAAACACCGTAGGCATAGGCTCTTAGTTTGCATACCTCCCAGTGGCTGTTGACATAGGCACATTGTTAGCGTATCACCCAGACTTCTACAAACACCGTAGGCATAGGCTCTCAGTTTGCATACCTCCCAGTGGCTGTTGACATAGGCACCTTGTTAGCGTATCACCCAGACTTCAAAACAATACTTGCCCTCAAAAAATGCGGCGCATGTCTCAGGAGTCCATTCACCTCTCCAGGGTACCATGAACTGTGCAGCAGCATATGTGGTCTTCCCGTAACCACCAGCCAGAAGTTGCAGCTCATAGCGGTCATGGTCCAGGACTCCAATTACGCGGTAGGGTCCGCGCATACCAAGATCAAGTTTCCCCGTGGACTGGGAATATTTGATAACGAAGACTTGGTCATCTTTGCTGTAGGCATGTGGAGGCTGTCGGTCTTCATAGTACGCCTGTCTTGGTCGGCTTGATTTTTGCACAACCGTTCGGCCGTCCTTTGTCTCATCTCCCGTGGCGGTTCACGGTTCTCACCAGACAATTTGATGACAACGTCCCGGATTAGTGTGCGAATGACTGGTGTAGCTCCTTCGGTACCGTTAAGCAGTTTTAGCGGGGACTGCGGTGTTGAGTATCAGCTGTCCTCAACAAGTTAAGGAGGGTGCAAACGTAACGTACCACCTGACCATTGGCGTGGTGCATCTCGGGGGTGAATCTGACAACTTAAATCATTCATTAGTGATACAAAACCAGATGATTGAAACATCCTACCTCTATCGCATACAATTGTCTTCGGTGATCCAAACAGAGACATCATTTCGCATAAGACGTTTTAACTCATTTAAGTCCCGATTACAAATAGTAACTGCATACCAGAAGTCATAAATGTGGAATATTTATCAAGAATTCTTGTGAGTTTCTCAAGGTCTATTACAAATGCGACATAATAATCAACAAAATAATGGCATTACTTATTTCTTTCAATTGTTAACTAAAAGGTTTCTTCGAAGAAGATAATGATTGACCACGGATGATGAAACCAACGAGACTTATACACATACAGGTAAACCCTGAACTGTTCCAACTATTAAGTCACTGGACTTACTTTTATTAAGTTCAGAGCAGAAATTGACGTTACTTTTATTTAGGCTTATTATCCGTACGCTGCTTAGCGAAACAAACACTAATATCATGACCAGTCTTTTTACAGTATGCACATACTGTCTTACTTGGGGTAGAATTCGATTCAGATTTAGTTTGTTCAGTTACATTGTTTGATTTGGGCTTAGGACAACCCGTTTGTTTATGCCCTGTCTGACCGCAAGTGAAACATTTGGGACCCTGACCCTTAAATGAACACTTAGGGCTATTCTTATGAGGGCTCTTGTTATCTTTAGAACGCGAACTGTCACTATTCTGCTTAGAAGTGGACTTTACGAAGGTAGATAGGTAATTAACGAGATTGTCAGGCGTCAGACCTGCATTAGTTGCAGTAGCTTTGATTTGAGGGTCTTTAATCCCTCTAATAACAATCGCCGTTATCAACTCCTCTGATAGGCCTTTTACGATCCGTAATCGTAGTAAACATCTACGTGCATATTCCGCGTAGGTTGGGTAACTGTCTGAACTAGAGTTCATTACTTCATACAGAATACTTGCTACATCAATTTTCTTGACACAAAGTGACCGAAAATCTTTTTTAAAATTGCTCCATGAACGGTCATTTGTGACCCATTCACTAAGCCATGTCTTAGCATCTCCCTTCAAACAGCTCCCAACGCGGGAAAGACACTCAGTTTGTGACCACTTATTCAACACTACAGCACTGTCAACCTCGTCAAACCACTGCTCAACATTATGCACATTTGGGTCAAAATTAGAAATATAAAAATGCTGGGTGCTTACTGACTTTAACGACTGTATTGCCTCCACTATTTTCTCTGAGGCTGCAGTCGAAACGTCAGTAGCTGTACCTGTGGTTTCCGGCGTAGCTATTACCCGTGAACGTTCTTCTAAGGCCTTCAACCGCGAGACAATAGTCTCAAGCGATCGTTGGTAAGGCGGTGACGCAGGACTTCGCGTCCTCACGCGGCTCCCACGACGATCTCGTTCGCGTCTGGAACGGCGATCGCAATCCCGAGACTTGCTACGTGACCTTCTACTCCGCTTATGGCGGCTACGAGATCGCTTAGAACGCGAAGCACTAGTTTTTGAACGTGAACGACTCGATCTATCCATTGTAAACTACTACCCGCTTTTATTTAAAATTAAAAACTTAAGAACTAGTTTTTACTTGTGGGCGAAATGAATCTTTATCGCACTTCTGATGTTAGGAATTAGAAGTGAAATACGTTTAAAAAAGAATAAACAATCTGTAATTTCTTAGAATTAGCACTTTTCCAAAAATTATGAAAATATCAAAAGGAACACTGTAAATATTAATCAAATATAGATTACACAAGCAAAATGGAATAATCAGTACACGAACAAAACACCACCAAAAAATAACTAAGCACACGATAATGATCAAGTAGCACGTCCGTTCCGATCGTCGTCCAAGCAAAAAGTGAGCGTTGCCGCACTGCGCGCCTCGTTTTATAGGTTACCGGCAGATGGCGCGACTTTAAGTTGTGAAATCGCCTTCGGTTACCAACAGTATATTATATGGTACTTTAGAGAAAGATAGGGCACAGCTGAAACTAAGTGTTATCCTATCAGAAATAACTGTGATTGAAAAGCTAAAACTGTATTGACTCACACCACACAGCGTGTTTTATAAGCCCGGACAAAGAAGGTTTGCACTTACGGTGTATTATTTAATATCCGCAGAAGTCGCGCGTTTACGGCACCACTGAATTTCTAAACGTGCGCTAAGGTTTACTGGCTGCAACTGAATTCCGATCAAAGCGCGTCAAAATTAAACTTACTATGACATGACGACTATATTCCGTAAAGTAAAAGCGTAGGTAGAAATGTTGAAAGGGTTGAAAGTCTTTGCCTGTAACTGACCACTGAACACCTATGTGCTGATAACGTTGGGTCAGACACGAGATGTGAACTCAGGATACGTCAAAAAGTCATTCTTACGTCCACTCAATGACAGTAGCAATGAGGCAGTTGCTGTCACTAACAAACTTTATAAAAGCTTTTACCGTCACACTGTAGTTTTCAACTTAGTAATCTGATTAATCTATCATATTTGATAGTCTCTTTTATTTTCCTGAGGAATGTTTCAGTTTGGGCAGAATGGAGAGCTGTGGCGTAAAACCCGACGGTGTGCTTTTCAGGTACTTCGTGGTTCAGGGTTTAGCGAGCGTGAATGTAACTATCGGAAGGTTACATCGCTATAATTAATAGTATACAAACTCAACTTGTCTATATTTTCAAATCACGACTCGTACACTTTGACAGTTCTATGAAATGGACTAAATTTATAACAGTAAGTACGACACTACACTACGACAGTAGTGTGAATCGTGCCAAAAATTTGAAAAATAAATATCGTCATAAAAATCAGATTATATTGGAGCTGTGGTTTACCGTTTACGGTCAACCTAAACCACAGCATATAACAACATCAAATTACGAGGATAATGATCGTGGAAAGTGCACAAGGCCATTAAAAAGGATGTTTCGAAATACCGACCTTGAGTGAGGCGAGCGGAAGGTTGAAGTATGGTAACTAGATTGCGGAAACTAGTACTTCACAAAAGTTCTTTACTAATTTATACTATCCCACTTGATGTTCTGCCCGCAAAATCAAATTATTTTATGGAAAGAAAACATTGTTGGAATAACATTGTTGGATTGTATAGCTATTTGTGAAAACTTGTAATTGGCCATATTATTATTATTAACATAACTATTGTGTCTGCCTAGCTGTAAGTTTTTCGAAAATAATAAAATATAATAAATAAATAATATTTCAATAACTTCCAAATATTTTGGACAAGCTACTTTTTAACTTCTGTTCTATTTCTAACAATTGGTCGTGCAGTATTAATTTTGCACTGTGATTAACTTATACAACTTTGGCTTTTGGGTTCGCTTGCGTGTAAGACAGAGTTTAGCCTAGGGATTTGTAGTGACCAGTGTCCAGATCCATCTACCTAAGTGTAAAACCTCGATATTCGATCACCCGTCAAAGCAATAAAAGTAACAGACAGGCACAACACAGACCGAGTTACTTTTAAAATGATGAATAGACAGAAAATTAAAATGGAACTGAATAACAAAAGCAGAAAAGCTTTACCTACTGCTCTCCTACATAGATTTGGCCTAAATAGTTAGATGGGTCCTAGATATCATTTTCCCCGCTCCGGAAGCCGTCTTCGGGCCGAGGATAGGATGTATCCTCTTTTCGGGCCATCACACCGCAAACTAGATTAAATTGTACACGATGTATAACGTTGCGTAAACTAAACACTAACAAGTTAAGACCGACATAAACGTCAGAAAATGATTAATCATACATTTTCTGACGTTTAAGTTTGTCTTACTTAACTTGAAACATCGTTCAGTAAACAGTCATCAAAGGAAGCGAATACCTACAATCATGTTATGTTGCCACAGCAGTGCCAAAAGGCAAATGTAATACTTACTTTTACTTACATTTTTACACAAAAACTGAACGGATTTAGATGGACACACAGATAGTTTTTACCTGCATTAACACATGGATTTTTTTGACCCTGTAGGACATCGTTACCGCTGACTCCACGCTGACGAAGTCGCAGTCATGAACTAGTTATTCAGATACTGAGAACCCCATGCTCGGTTCACGGCACGAATCCTGGAATTTTGCGTAACACTTCGTGTCTTGTTTTGGCACGACTTTACTCAGACTGATCTCGTCTTCCCTGCATTTTCCGGGATAGTTTCTGTAATCGTTAGAGTGTGTTGCAATGTTGGCGGACTACCGTGGAAGCTTTAGACGAGTTAACCAACAACCTAAAGTGCTCTAGAAAAATTAAAGCTGCACATAGCGCACTCTCACTCGTATCTATAAACGAGAATTTACTTGTTGCTAAGTAATGGCTTTTTATTTTAAAGAAAAGAAGAAGAAATCCAGAGGAACGGGGCCGTAGCCCGGGGACATTTGCTGACTGCCTCTTCGGTCTAGTGGTCGCAAGCGGGAGTATTCCCGTTTGAGCACCTATTTTTAGAGCACCTGTACTTTGAGCACCAAAGGTATTCCCATTTGAGCATCAACCATTTTAATAGCTTGGTGCTCAATGGGGAACAATAAAAAATATTCAACTTTATTCCCTTTTGAGCACCTACGGTGCGGTAGCTAATAGTGATGGGGTGGTTAATAAAACATATCGATAAAAATGGCAGTACTTTTATTATCATACTAATTTTAGGAAACCAAGTAATTCTTATTTATATCACAATCAGCCTTATGTTATTTTCTAGGTACCCCACCTACATAAGACAAATAATAGAAATCACATTCCTCGTAACAACAGTATAGTCTTTATACCTTGTTTTTAATAATTAAAATTTCTTATTAATGTTTACACACTCGTATAATATATACAAGTAAAGTTTTTAGTCGTTCTGGAAAAGAGATGAGTTCGTGATTATCCATCAAATATGAGCTCGTATGCAAAGTTTCGTGTCCACGCTATTTACCGTTGAAGAGTTCCCTCGTGAGAAGACGAACCTGGCTGCAGGTTGAATTCATGATACAAATCGTGACTATCCTTCAAATATGAGCTCGTATGCAAAGTTTCGTGTCCACGCTATTAGCCGTTGAGGAGTTCCCTCGTGAGAAGACGATCCTGGCTGCAGGTTGACTTCATGATACAAATTGTAATTATCCATCAAATATGAAATCGTATGCAAAGTTACGTGTCCACGCTATTAACCGTTGAGGAGTTCCTCCGTGAGAAGACGATCCTGGCTGCTGGATTAAGTTATGTCTGGCATAAGAATGTATTGTCTTCAGAACCAAAGGTGTGTGCAAAATTTCAGCTCAATCAGACATCGGAAAGTGGTTCTATTCAGCTTCCAAGATTCCACCATAACAAACAAACATACATACATACATACATTGCAAGTTAAATAAAAGCTTTTAATAAAAGAGTCGCGAATACTGAAAATTATTTTGCTTTGTTCATTGTGATACAACAAATTACATTAAATAGGTCTACAAACAGACTTTATTTCTTATTTTAAAACATACTTCGATTCTAGTACTACTGCTTTTATTGTCTCGTAGATGGTGTGAAAAGTAGAGTATTCACCTCGGGGATAAAGGTGCCTTCGTCTTGGGCGACCTTGATTTTCACGCTGCACTCAGGATTCTTGTTTTAACTCCCTCGCTTTGCTCGGAGTTAACGCTAGAATTCTTCGTTTTGCTAAGGATTCAATACTCCCGCTACATATTAAGACACTACATTATTCCCTTGGTGCATAATCTACTATTAATTAAAAACAAGAAGCATTAAGACTCTATACTGTTGTTACGAGGAATGTGATTTCTTCATTTGTTTATGTAGGTGAGTACCTATGTAATAACATAAGGCTAATTGTTATATTAATAAAAAATATACGGAGTTCATATTTTTCCACAGCGATTAAAAACTTTGCTTGTATATTATACAAGTATGTAAATATTAATAAGAAATTTTAATTATTAAAAACAAGGTATAAAGACTATACTGTTGTTACGAGAAATGTGATTTCTATTATTTGTCTTATGTAGGTGAGCTACCTAGAAAATAACATAAGGCTGATTGTGATAAAAAAGAATTGCTTGGTTTCCTAAAATTAATATTATAGTAAAAGTACTGCCATTTTTATCGATATGTTTTATTAACCACCCCATCACTATTAGCTACCGCACCGTAGGTGCTCAAAAGGGAATAAAGTGAATATTTTTTATTGTTCCCCATTGAGCACCAAGCTATTAAAATGGTTGGTGCTCAAATGGGAATACCTTTGGTGCTCAAAGTATAGGTGCTCTAAAAATAGGTGCTCAAACGGGAATACTCCGCAAGCGCGACTGTTGAGCATGAGACCCTGAGTTCGATTCCCAGATCGGGAAAATTATTGTTGGGTTTTTCCATCAAGTATTTCTCAGTAGCAGTCACGGAGCCTGGATTTGTGCCCGGTTTATGGCAATAGGCTCGCCCCCTATTACACGGGACTTAAACATACCTGGCTCGCTCGTTCTGTATGGTGTCGGACGTAAAGAATAGACCCATCCCATATCTTCCCGTGGCTGTCGTAAGAGACGACTAACGGACTTGCCAGAGAATGGGAAGCAGCGTTCTCTGTGCTTTTGTAACAACCTTGCCTACTGCGATTGCCAACCCGCCTGCCATGCGTAGCGATTATGGCAAAAGCCCCCTTATGTCAATGTGGCATAAGTCCAGCAGTGGACGTCTTCCGGCTGAAATGATGATGATGATGAAACATAACTGGCGAAATGTAGGTGTACTATTAGGTACTACTCTGCCTACCCCTTCGGGGATTTCAAGCGTGATGTTATCTTATATGTTTTGAAAGCGTTACTGCTATTCTCATAATTTATCCGAAGAGGAAAGCTGGTATTTGCTCATTCTTTCGTTCTTGCATTGGCTTGGTTCTAAAAAACATTTCTGTATTACTTGACAAAGTATTTCTGTGTGAATGTTCAAAAGAAAATGTAACCCTGTGTGAACTGATAAATGTAGCGTGCTCGCTTCTCTCGCTTTGACATCAATTTTCTTTAAATTCGTAAGTTTTTCTTTATAAATTGGTACAATTATAAACAACAACACAACAACTTTACTGTAAAAATAAAAACAGATATGATTAAAAGTGTATTAAAAAATATTGTAGTAGTATTTCAACGTGGAAGTCGAAATGTTCGCCGATGTACGTAGAGAAGTGATAGTACGAGTGGTCATATTAATATCATATATATCGGCGCAACTACAACAATTCGTCTAGAAAAACCTAGAATAACTAAGTTCAATCATTTAATTGTCCTAAAAATTAGTTTAAAAACCATAAGTTGATTACTTTTAATTTATTACGATGTAAAATTAATGTCATCATTGTAATTTCAATACTTAACCTAAAATGAAACGTGCACGTACGTCGAGCCCTATAAATACGGCCGCACTGTAGGCGATCGAGTCAGCCCTGGCTGGGGGCCTTAAATTCATTTGAGGTCACCACAGGATTGCCCGGTTGAGCAGAAATAACCTTAGCAGGTTGATCTGCGAGTGGCCATATCAAAAAAAAAAAAAAAAAAAAAAAAGGCGATCGAGTCAGTCTTGCTTGAGCCGCCGAACTGTACGGATCTATGTAAATAAGTCGTTACGCTGTCGGTTGAATAAACGAGTCATACAGTGTACTTGTGGTGTTTTACTTGGAAGATCGAAGATGAGTGATCACCCTGAACATAGTGTCAGTGACGTCAGCTATGCTGACGTCACGCTTTTTAAAAACGGAACGGAGACATTTTCTCCGTCATCAGAAGTGGGATCGCAAGAGATTTCTACTCAAGCCACTTCCTCATCAGCTCGTTTACCACCTGAGCAACTGGAACCAGCCAACATTCGGCGTCAGGAGCCTGGACTGGTCTCCAATACATCAATGGAAGCCATGAATCAATCAAGACCGCATACATACCCTGATCAAGGAATGCAGATGGACGGAATACCACCACAATTCCTTATGCAGATGATGGAAATGATGCAGAGAATGTCAGAGCGTTTGTGTGCTCCGCCTACCAAAAATAAGGATCAAAGGCATTTACCTGCCATCCCAGTACTTCGCTGATGGCGACAGCGAACGGGCCCTCAGGCATCCATCAAGACGCTCCCGCCTCGAGGCAGAGGAAGAAAAGGAAACGCGGGGGGAAAAACAAGAGGGGGAAAAAGCCCCAACCTCCCGCGGTGCAACCCAGACAGGACCCTGGCCCTGTACCACCGCAGGCGGCGACTCAGCCGCCCACGACTGCCACCACCAATATTGCTGCCACTATCTCCTCCGACGCCACTTCAGGCGCCGGCAAGAAGAAGGGGAAGCGGGCGGGGAAACCCGCCCCACCCACAGACTCCATTACGGCTGCCGCTCATCAAGTAGCGGCGCCGTCCATCTCTCAGCCGCTAGCCGGCGCCCAAGCGAAACAGCGCGATCTCATACCGGGGGAGAACTTCACCGCCTGCGCCATCAGCCTACTCCTGGACCTGATTAGGGCCATAAAGGAGGGCCAGGACGCGGAGCTGGTCATCCTCGACGGGCTCACAGAGTTGATGCGGTTCTATCATCCCAGCCCGTAGAGTGCCTAGTCTGGATTGCCGCGGCCTACAGAGATAGGCCGCCCCTCTCCGCCTCCTCCTCTAGGTAAGTACCTTGACTTTTTATTAAACATCCTGACTGACGGAGCTGGCGTCGCACGAGCGCCCCAGGTAGAACACCGCGGGGCCGCTAGCGACTGCCGACTCACGATGGCACGACACGTCCGCGGCGCTACGCCAACTGCAGGAGTGCCCGCTCCCTGCCCATGTCGCCCTCTGCGCGACCTGGTGCCTGCGGATGTGACGTAGCCGTCGTCACTCCCGGACTGACCCTGGGTAAGCCGTAACCATTGACACGCGACTTACCCAACCAATAAGACTCCACAAGCATAATACTCACTCGAAGCGCGTCGTGTTCTAAGTTAATATAGGCATGACGCGCCCGACCAGACACCCATGTGACTCAACATGCATTAATACTTACGCGACGAACGTGCGGCGCGGGCTCGCCATTCGTTCGCTACATGAGCGGCGTTACACAAGTACATTGCCGCTCAAACACATTCATTACGACCCCTTAGTCCGGAACGTAATCGGCTAGCTCTGAGAGCGCAACGGACGGGGGTCAACATCCTTAGCGGTAGGGTGCGCCACCAAAGCCACCTCTGGCAGGCCTGCATCCGCTGGGCCTCCTCCGGGCAACCGGAGGTCTCACCTGGCGATGTCAGGCCGCCGAGATGGCGTGAAGATAGCGGCGCTCGCTACGGTAAAGTTTCGCCGTAGCTAAGCGCGCAGCGCTCAGCGCCGCTG
The DNA here is from genome assembly GCA_949152445.1 of Cerastis rubricosa. Lineage (NCBI taxonomy): Eukaryota > Metazoa > Arthropoda > Insecta > Lepidoptera > Noctuidae > Cerastis > Cerastis rubricosa. Next base: position 14,375,072 of record OX424523.1, on the reverse strand, counting down.
GCGCCTCCTACCGGACAAAATGACAACCACACACTGGCGAGGCGCGCTTTTTTTACACGCACTCGCCAACTTCCTTAGCCTATATGGCAATCTAATGAGGCTCCCGTTTTAACGGGAGCATGCTGATCTCCGCGGGGAAAGGGCTTGCCCATATCCCGCCCGCCACGCCCCCATGTCGGGGACGTTGCGACAGCTCGACTGTACGATCGAGTCAGTCTTGCTTGAGCCGCCGAACTGTACGGATCTATGTAAATAAGTCGTTACGCTGTCGGTTGAATAAACGAGTCATACAGTGTACTTGTGGTGTTTTACTTGGAAGATCGAAGATGAGTGATCACCCTGAACATAGTGTCAGTGACGTCAGCTATGCTGACGTCACGCTTTTAAAAAACGGAACGGAGACATTTTCTCCGTCATATATATATTATATCAATTACTCATATTTCTGCAGTAATTGACGAATGAAAACCTATCTATAAGCGAAGAAAGTTAAAAATGTGGATAAGTCTTCCTCAATTAATATAACTTTATAAAAAAAACATAACTCTTCCTTGGCAGTCGGGTATAAAACGCAGAATACAATTACACTAAACTATCTAAAGGAAAGAAAAGTTCGGAATTTACCAAAAAGTGTGGGAACATGCACTCATTTAAATACCACATAACTATGATACTCGAAAGCAATCTAATGATTTGTGTAAACAATAACTTTTAGGAATCCTATTCTTCATTGTTTTACAAAAATAAGATTCTACTGTAGTATTTCATGTTTTCTGCTTGACAATACACTAACGGCACCAGTTTGCTCTACACCTCTTGGTTTGGAATTTTTTTTGTGCGTTTAATCCAATACACCCCCAATATTTTTGAGGCCACTGCATCTTCATAAACGCCCAAGATATTAATAGTCATCTTCCACGTGTTTTCTGTTCTTTCAGACCTCGGAAACCGATTAAAACGACTAAAGCGCGACTTACTTTCTTAACAATATTAAACATTGTTGATTGTGATATTATGAATGAATAAGATCTCCACTACGACTTGAAAGCTCACTGTAGCATAAAACCTTAATGCTGTAAGAACCTGGCATTCCGGTGAGATAGGAAGACCTCGCTGTGTTTCATGTCGTGAATCATCACAATATTACATTCATAACGACGATATTTTTCAAATCGAAAGTTTCCATAAATTCCCGTAGAGGGTCTTTATCACGAAAGTGATCTTTTGATACTCTTGGTTCATTTATATTGTTCTCAACTTCTTCCAATGGATTATATGGATGGATGCACATGCATGGATTATATATTATTTATCTGTAACCACAAAATGTACTGTATTTTAATTCAGGGACTGACATTAGGTACTTAAGTAAAGAAATTGGTGACTAGTACTTGGCTTAGAATTCTATACTAAACTTAACTAAACTACTACTATACTTTTGACGTTTCTTACTTCATTCAAATTCTTGAGTATTGCACAAAAATGGTTACTTGAGTAATTACTTTAAGTAATTATGTGTACAGTAATGACTAGGACTTGTTTATAGATACAGGTGTTAAGTACTAATGTTATTCTATTTTAGTCACTCAGAACAGATTTAATAATATGAGTGTGTATGAAATTAGATTATTCGATGTTGATATTAGTTTTAAATGTTGCGGAAACAGTGTTTGCTGATACATTATGATTTTGTTTCACTTCATGCTCAGTTGGACAATTCAGTTGGGAAAGAACCGGCTCACGGCGTTCGGAGGGTTAACTCGCGTCTCGTCCCATCACGTCATGCCGCGTCATGGGGGCTTTCCCGCTTGATTGAATGTTAAACAGACCATGATATATGTACGAATGAACTTAGTCATCTAGATAAGTCTACGTTTGTAACATAAAGGCGGATCACTTGAAAGAAGGAGCATCATTTTGATTTCAGTTTATAAAATATAGGTGCAGTTCACTTCACTGATAAAACTAAATTATTCACATACATCTCATTGCATGGAAAATATTTAGCGGTAATTTATGATCAAATTATTCACATATCTAAATTTCATGTCAGCCTAAGGCTCTAGCATATAATATTTTTTTACATATGTACTTTATTTACAAACTACGACTAGATCTAAAATAATCATAAAATAAGTACAAGAATCGAAATAACAGAGCGTCACAAAATTCGTCCACATTGCTGTCCACAGGAAAAGTGCTCAGAACGCTGGCCGCATTGCCACGTTGGATGGCCATGCTGATTCTTTGGGGAAAAAGGCCAGCCCTCTGCTCACGTAAACAGTCTACCAACCGCTTGGCGATATTTCGAAACACAAGGTGGGCACTCGGGCCCTATGGCCGCTAGTGTTTCAACCCCAAACGGCTCAAACACATCATTACCAATCAAGTTATTGTATTTGCGCCGTTTAAGGTTTTCAACACCTGCAGCAGCCGCCCCAGCGGAGCTCAACGTGCTGGGAAGATGGGATGGCGCAAGGGACACGCAAGTCGCATCCCACATAAAAGGCCTACCCAACTTCCATGGCATTATGGTCATACCATCTGGTCTCTTCCCATCGACACGTGCCAAGCCATAGGATTCTAAGACAGCTGGCACACCGGCGGTGGCAAGAGCCTGATGTATGAGATCATTAATGCTAGCGTGCTGCGCTATCCGACCTGCACTCTTACTGCAGATATGGCCATGGTATCTGAGGCCGTCGACTGCTTCACCACATCGACAGCAATGAGGAGCCCCGCAAGGATCGTCCTATTGCAGACATGTAGCGAGCCGGAGGTTGTGGCACCTAGCATAGTGCCTATGTCATGTGACCGTAATAGCCTGAAGCCAGAGACCTGACTCCCACTCATGCACAGCTAGTAGGCGGGCACTATCAGCAGTATTGGTAGACGTATAAAGAAGGTTATTCCGTACCAACCTGCAGAGCGTCTCATCCCACTGTTTCTGGAGAAATGGGTTCTAGGGCCGATCCATATCCGGGCAAGTAACTTTCCAGGCATCCTCTGCGTCCTTCAATTACGGCACTTCTGAGTCAACCAGTGAGAAAGTAAAAATCTTCATATTTTGCTTTTCAGTGCTGTGGACAGAAGACAGGAACGGTAAGCTGGCAAGCTTACACTATAAATTTTTCGGGCACCGTAGCCACCAAAACGAATTGGTAGGGGTTTTGTCCAAAAGTTCTGGTTTCGTCCAAAGAGGAGAAGAACGGAGAAAATACATAAGACATGGACCAAAATAGCAATATCTGATAAAGGTGAATGCCGAATGTAAATTATTTTTTGAGAGTCTATCCGAAATATCAATAAAATGTTTGACTTTGTCTTCGATGAAAAATGAAAAACTTTCTTGTAAAACAGGGAAACCTAGGAGGTGCAGAGCCCGTTTTCCAAAATTTTGATTTGTGAGCTTATGCATTAAATGTATCTATATTCGATTGTCTGTCGGGAGACACGTCAGAGAATTTCGCACTTTGAGTTTTAGACCAGGCCAATAGATCTAGATTTCTGTTTGAGGAGTTGTACGTCATGCAAAACGGTGTCAACATTACCTCCTAGCGTTCCATCATCTAAATACCATCCGTTATATTATATCAACAATATTAGCGTTTAATTATATTATTAAAATTATTTTTATATGACACACCCTTTTTTAAATAAGTACTTAAACATTTCCCGAAAGACACTGGCCATGTCATCTAAGCTAGCTAACATACACATACATAAAATGTCTCCATGTCGTAGTTAAAACATTTCCCGAAAGACACCGGCCATGTCATCTAAGCTAGGTAAAATACACATACATAAAATGTCTCCATGTCGTAGTTAAAACTTTTCCCGAAAGACACCGGCCATGTCATCTAAGCTAGGTAAAATACACATACATAAAATGTGTCCATGTCGTAGTTACCTGAACACAGAAAGTTAGTTCCTCAGAATTTAAATCGTTTGTAGATTGGATGCAACCGTGACCTTAGACCAGAGGGCTGGCCATTTGTTGACCACAGGTTACAATAACCCCAGCATTGCCACCCAACGTGGCAATACGTCAAATGTCTTTTATTAATTTGTTTAACATAGGTACAACAATTATGGTATATCAAGATAAATTTGGCAATGCTGACGCCATGTTATCATGTCATTGTTTTCCCATATTGATACTTGTACATATTTTATTATTATTTTAGATCTATTTTTAAATAAAAACCATAGTAACAAATACAAGAATCTTAAGTTTCGTATTAAATATTCAAGCAGATTATTATGAATGTTACAAGAGCAACGTTCTCAAGAGATTACTCTGACTTTATTTGACTTTGCGTTAGGAAAGAAAACAAAATAATAACTGAGTTGTAAGCCGAGATATTTGCTTCGAATGGACAAGTTCAACCCTTTGTAGATACATGCGAGACAAGATACCTATACATTGTATTCAAGTGCGAGCGATACCTTAATATGCCAGGAAAATAAAACTATTAACTGACACTTGAAAGAAAACCTATTTATTAAGCATGTTTGCTTTTGAATAAGGTATTTAAAGTTTTATTCGGATATTTTAATTTTCAACTGTTTTAGGCTTTCACGGTTTATAACTAAACTTACACTGCGAGAACTAACAATAAATAATTATCTCGGAAAAAATCCCGTAAGTCACAGTGTAAGTATATTTTTATTTTGCGGATTGGGTCATTAAGCCAAGCTGTAGTTTCATTTAAATTTGCAATGTTTTTCTCGTGATGACTTAATCACAGATGAGGCTAACAGTTCGATGTCTTTGCCACTAGTAATAAAAGAGTAAAACACCTAAATTTGACATGTATTGCTTTATACTAGAAACTTTAAAGTTAACAATTGTCAGATGAAATTTTATTCTTTTGTTATCTTGTTTATATACAATCAGGCCATCGTGTGATGTCATTTCAAGTATTTTTGTTAAAATAAACGCTATCTTATAAATTTACAGTTCAAAATAGCAAAATAAGGTTAAGAAACCAGAAATCTCGAAATAGTTTCAGAAATAAGTTAATTTTTGCTTCACGTACCGAACTAGAATGTCTGAAAATATTAATTAAGTCAGACCTCCCTTTAATATGATAGGTATAAATATTACAAAGTATTATTTGTTTGTTCTGTATGGTGTCGGACGTAAAGAATAGCACCATCCCATATCTTCCCGTGGGTGTCGCAAGGAGCGACTAAAAGACTTGCCAGAGAATGGGCAGCAACGTTCTCTGTGTGGATTTGGAACAACCGTAATGCGATCGCCAACCCGCCTGCCAAGCGTGGCGATTATGGCAAAACCCCTCTTTTGCAATGTAGTCGTCTTTAGGCTGAAATGATGATGATTATTTGGTTTTGATTATTATTTTTGTCCCTGGTTCAATCCATGGTCCGGAGTGAGAGGTGATGGGAAGGTGTCGGTTCCTTTCTGCGAAGCAGTCATGCTAGCGAAGGAGGTGGCGGAACGTGAGAGAGAGAGAGAGCCACACGTCCCAGCCGCCGCGGGAGACGCCCCGGGCGCGAGTCTGTGGAACGGTGAGTAATGGGCTAGCTCACCGTCCAGCCGTCTTATGACGTCAGGCCGCAGGACAGTAGTTTTTGTTTAATACTTAACATTACATAGTGGCAAACTTATTTTAATTAACTTCAACACTGCTAACTTAGAACTAAACACATAATTATTACAGAAAAGTATTTGCGTCAGGACAATGAATTAAAATTATTTGATACCAACTAGAAGTAAAGTAATCTTATTACTTATATAAATGTGAAAATTTTTGGTCATCAATGGATGTCTGTTGCCCTTTCACGCAAAAACTACTATATGTAAACACGAAATGCACTGAACCGACCAAAAGAGGAAATTATTGGCTTCTAGAATTCAAGAATACATTTACCAAAACAACACTTTTGGCTTAGAACTAAGTAACAGACGTAAAAAAGATATTGCCTATGTATGTATTGTAATTAATTCCAAACCAGAAAACAATAGTAGTCTTTATGAAAATCTTAAGTCAATTAGCCCAGTTTTTCTCCGAAAATATTTTGGCAAACAAGATTATCCAGATCCAGTCTATTTCTTGTGATCGTTTTTGTTTTATCGTCATATAAGAAATATTATCCAAAGCCAAATTTAGTATGTGTAGCCCCATTGCCTTAACGATTTAGTTTATCTACATAAAATAATAAATATTTTTATTTTGATCGCTCTCAAAATATTCAACGACTGTAATAAAGCAAGAGATTGAGAAAATGACATAAATATGTTGAATTCGACAGCTCCTATAAAACAAACAGGCATAAATAATAACAACTGAGATTTATAGTAGGTGTTTTATTTTTATTATTATTGAAAGGGACAGCAAACAGGTACCTTATACAGAGCTTACAACTAATTTAAAAAAATCAAATGTTGGTAATAATATAACCATAACGCCTTCTACAGAAGTATCTAATCGCTGGGGAGTTTAGTAGCAGTACCTACGTGCAGTAAGTAATAAGTAGTACTTAATGTGTATTAAAAATAGAATTAAAGTTTATGATAAAGCTAACAGTATGAAATAAGACATTAATGATGTTTTATTTGAATAAAGAACGGCAGATAAGGCTTTTAAATCCACTGATTGGAGAATGGAAGATGATGATAATAACGAGACAGTACGTCAGCCTTTCGCCAGGTATGCGCAAGTTGCAAGTAGGGGGTAAGAATTTTGGTAGCGGATCAAGTACCTATTAGTTCTTGATTAAAACACCCAAAAAGAAACGATGCATTTAATCTTAGTTTATGAAAGTTGTTGTTCTTGTATAAATACAAGGTACCTACCAATTTATTTAAAGTAATTTAGGTTCGAGCGATTACAGTATGTTTCTATAACGCATATTCTCACTTTTATTCATCAATCGATGCATCGAGATCTCAAAGTGAAAGAAATTATAATTTAAACTTTTCTTGAAATTAAACGGTTTTATCTTAGAGATGATGAATTACAACTATTTTCGTAAGTTCAAATACCTACTTAAATCACAAAGGTATACCATTAAGATTCGGCTTAAACACTTAGACAAAATCATCTGATGTTGTAGAAGATGTCACGAATTAACGAATATACTATGACTTCTCGTTCTCATAAACTAATAATGCGTGAGCGAAACCACTGGCTTGCTTACTAACTTATATGAATTTACCTATACAAAGAGTTGTTTTGTATCCTCGTCAAATAACTATGCTAATAATTCTTGACCCGACTCTGTAATAAAAGGGGTAGTATTTTTTTTTCTAGTTAAGGTAAGTGTGAACGACCCGTGTTTTAAATCCTCGCCCTATAACCGCGCTTTCACACATACAAACAATCTCAAACGTTTATTCGATAAATTCTTAATCCCTAAACCACGTTAAGGAGGTTATTCTGATAAACTGACAAATGTAAACAACAAAAAAAATCGGCGTTTATTAATAATTAACTAGTTACCGTACCTAATTTAAATTGATGATTTATGTATTTTGTGACAACCTCCTGAATTTTGACAAGGATTGAAAGCAAAACCTTGTATAAAGTATTTACACGGCTACATGAACTTTCTATTATATGTTGGGACAGGCTAGGCAGATGACAATGATGTCAACAAACCAATACGCAACAAAGCTGCTGTAAGTCACGGTACATACGCGTACATAATGCAAATTAAGCTGTAACAAAATGATAAACCATCATTATGCTCTTGTTCGAAGATCAAAGCCTAAAGCTGTTAGCGGCCACCAGCGTAAACCCAAACATTTAATTATGTTTCCATACGTAATTAAAAAAAGTTTATTGTTGACATAATAATACACCCGCTTAATGACTGACACAGCTTCACCATTATACTATCGCCAGTGGCGATGGTTTAATTGGCTACATGTAATTTATCTGAGCTCTTACCTATTCTGTTACTAAGAACGAGTTGATTTTTTTCCGTTGCTGAGGTCACGAGGTCAAGCATGACGTTATTAGCTTTTTATGTTGCTCCCACGTACCTGTAAATAGCGATAAAGTCGGCCCAAATAATATCTTACTGTTCACCTTATGTCCAGACTTTTGGCAACATTGTCTCTACTTCACGTTTGCTATCTTGTCACTGATTACGTATTGGATACCTTGGTTGACATTCTCAATACTTCGAATTATATAATTGGAATAAAATATGTATGGTTTTAAAAAACACACGGACCTATGAATCGAACACAGGGCCTCATGCTCAGCAGTTGCGATTGGAACTACTAGACAACAAAAAAAACAACTTACATTTTTTGAACTACACTCAAAATTACATTGTCAACAATTATCAACGCGTAGCCTTGTATTCACAGAAAAAAAAACAAAACACGGAATAGAAAAACGAATTGCGTGTGCACAAAAATAGAGCGAATCAATCGAAAGCATCAGGCCATGAAAGTGGGTCAGCATGACTGGTGGGCGAGCAATATGTCAATACATACACATTACTGCAATCTTCCATCCAATACGTTACTGCACCAATGAGCAATGCCCCAGCCACAAGTTAGCCGACATGCCGATTTGTTTATCTATGAAACACGAGCTCGAACTGTTCGTTAGCAACACATCGCCAGTCCGTTTCTGGATTTCCCAAAACAACGTTCTCCAACAAGACGCTAAATATGGATTGCCTGTTTTGTTTATTGAAAGAAGAAAAAGATAAATTATAGCTATGTTTTCTGATTAGACAAAGACGGCAGAAACAAAAGCAACAGAACCATTCGTTAGTGACATTGTCATGTCATACAAATCATCCTTTTGGCGGGAAGGAGAAAACATATATATAAACAATATAATATATATACATTTGTAGTATTTTGATATATATTAATAGTATTTTATATATCATTTGTAGTTTGTTTTAGTATTATTGTGAATAATATTTTCTTGATTTACACTTGCCACTGTTTGTCTCTGCATCACCATTATCGAATAGATACAGCAGACCTCTCAAAGTCGGTTCGGAGGTCTCTTCTCTCTTTGCATAATATCTGATTACGCTGATGAGGACGTGCCTGTTCATTGTGTATCAAGTTCTACATCCTATGCCTACGTCGAAAGTTGCAACCAGACAGTGTGCTGTGGTTCAAAACTAATTCCTCATCACCGATCAATGACGATGTAAAACACGTTGATTTCGGTCGACCGTAATCTGGCTACCTCCACTGGGCGGCTTGCATGGTCGCTGTCATCGATCGACCGCAGGCTGGTCGCACCGTTACAGTCTGTCAGCATCTAGTTTAATGCAACTTCTATTTATCACTACTTCTATTAGTGTACTCTAGTTAATTAACTAACATTCACGAATTGTTGTAATAAATTAAATAACTGACTACTATTGGTTCTGTGCACCGACAGACTGGACGGGTTAATGTACAAATTGTACTATTGATTGAAATCGGCTTCGGTAGAATTACAAAAATTGGCTAAATTACATTTTGCATAGGCTCTTATTTCATCATTTACCTTGCTCTTTATGAATGATTATTTAATAACTAAATAAAATAGATTTCTATTAGACCAATACTAATATTATTTTTCTACTGAATAAAAAGCAATAAAATATTTCTTATGTACATTTTTTTTTTAGTTTCTTATGATGGCTTGTGTCGTTATTGTGACGTTCATGAAGTGCGACGTCATTCGTTAGTACATACGAGCAAGAGATACCATCTCTCTCTCTCTCTTTTAAAAGATTTTATCTAACGCACTGAACGACCGTATCGATTGAATAGTCCATTGGAATTGTCAATCTTTCTAGCTAAATTTTTTTTTATTGTTGGTAAGTACTTATTACAGCTACAGTATTATTCTTGAGTTTATTTGACATATTAGTGAAATAGACATTTGATAGGTACTACAAAGAAGTACACAATTCGAGAATTCTAAATTGAAAAAAAAGAATACTTGAGGCTTGGAAGTATTTCTGAACTAGCTTAGGCGTCTTCGCTCGCGTGGAGTTCGGTAATTGTCTCACGGATTTGCACTAGCGAGATAAAAGTTTGAGAAGTAGTTGATAAAACAGGTGATAAACTATCGGTGTGCCAAAAATTCATCCAAATCCGTGCAGAAGTTTTTGCGTGAAAGAGTAACAAACATCCATACAAATCACAAATTTTCACTTTTTTAATAGTAGTAAGATAAGATATATTTCAGTATTGTTCTTTAACCATCCAAAATGAAATCAAACAACCGCTTCCAGAAGCGGCTATTTGTTTGATTTCACTTGTACACAATACCAATAAATATACATATCCAGATATTTAACAGTTGTTGATTGTTTTGGGTACTTAATGTTCGATGAGGAACCTATAATTCCGGGGCCCAGCAACGCTTATCTCTTACAGCAGCAATATCTTGGCTGAACGTGATCCATAAAGATGCATAAAGCTTACCCTATCTCCAATGACCCCAGTTGACCCTTAGATATGTTGCGAAAGTTAACATTTAGATTTCAGTTGAGTAGTTTAGGAGCTAGCGCAGACGCTCAGTAGTTTTGTTCGAAATTTTAATAGTGCAACCCCAATTCGCTCATAGCCATTTCTTAAGACTAAACATATTTCTTACAAAATTGCCATTCATGTGTTGTTGCAAAATAACATCATTTGTTTGAATCATGCGTTTGGCCGTTGTTTAACTATTTACAGTGGTGCATTGCTTTACATAGAAAACTCTAATCACCCTTTCCATGGAAGCACATACTATCTATGATGCGTATGGGGGGTGCTATCTCTAATCCGTCGAACAAACGCGGAGAAAACACATTTGCAGCGCATGTTCAGACTGATATAAAGTTAGACGTAGCGAGAATAACCCTCTCTAACAAGAGTTCTTCACTAAGCTTAGCTTAGAACATAAGCTAGCAACTAGCACTTAATTAACTCACACTCAAATATTAACTGCATTAATGTGGTTCTATTTTTGCTACAAAAGGTTCCAGTTCCATTAACTAGTGATGTTTGCTTCAAAGACCATTTCAACCCGTAACACTTGACACCAACATAATTACAAATCAAAACATCATTTCAGCTGAAAGAAGTCCACTTCTGGACAAAGGCCTCCCCCAACGCCATATTGACATATGGGGGCTTTGCCATAATCGCCACGCTTGGCAGGCGGGTTGGCGATCGCAGTACGGTTATTACAAAAGCACAGAGAACGCTGCTGCCCATTCTCTGGCAAGTCCCTTAGTCGGCTCTTACGACACCCACGGGAAGATATGGGAAATAATCAAAATATATTTGTAGTTCATTCATTTCGCAATTATCAAAGATAATTCTGCCCGCATATTACAGAATAATTTAATATCTATATATGAATACGACTGTAGCCACTGTAGCAAAAGGAACAGCTAATAAGTAATACGAAACTAAACTTTTGATGTTAATACTTCACAAATCCTTTGTAAGGGGTGCTCTGGTATGGGTAAATAAAAGATATTATATGTAAAGATGTTAGTGTGCGACAAAATATAAAGCTAAAGAATAATTCAATAATAAAAGTTATTTGCCGCATAAAGACACAAATTTTAACATGAAAACTAATTTTGAAGTCTTCATGCCTTTGGCCTCTCTTGTTTTGTTTTTTGTATAATAAAGCAATGTTTTAGGTTAGTCGGTGCGTTGTTACGCAACAATTCAACAGAATTGGGGCTTTGTTGCAGACAAAAACAAAGTTCAAGACGTTTGTCTCAAGCCGTAGCGGTTATGTAGTCGGCGTAGCGATTATGTAGCTGTCGTAGTACAGAGCTACGTCGTTGCTACGGCGTAGGCAATAACATTTGCGATTCTTTTATTAAGAACGTAGTTGATGGGAACATTTATTTTTAAATCTAATTATATACGTGGTCAGGTGACGAAAATGAAAGTTTAAAAAAACATAAATATTTATGAACGTTTAGCGTGTGTGCAGTAGGTAGTGTGTCTGTCTTGCACGCTTCAGTCGACTTTACATGTTTTGTTTCAAACCTCAGTTACGCGATGGACTCATATGAAAAAAAGCATTACTCTTGTTCGTTTTACTGCAGCGAAACGAAATACTAAAATAAAAATAGCACATGCTAGAGAACTTTCGACGCAACAAAACTGCTATTTGTGCTACTTGCGACTGGACAATGAGAATCGCTAACATTTAAGGTAACCCTCAAGAGTTGGGCGAGCGAAGTACGAAGTGGCAACAAAATACGAGTCCAACTTATACTGGTTTTGCTACCTCCCAAATGCGTCGACTGTACGTCAAATCATTCGGTCGGTGTTAGCAGTAGCGGATTCCGAAAATAATATTACCACGTAGACAAGGCAGTTGTGCAATGAACCAGTTCGGATGAAGTCCCGTTCATGCGCACTGTTTCATTGTACGACCGGCCGTTTTCAGTTATCTGAATAAATATCTCGGAGTACTAAGTCATTTAAAAACAATGCTGTGGAACAGGAAATCAGCATAATCTGCCTACCCTTTTCCCAAACTATCTTAGGGTCGGCTTCCAGTCTAACCGGATGCAGCTGAGTACCAGTATTTTACATGAAGTGACTGCCTATCTGACCTCCACAACCCAGTATCTGGGTAATAAGATACCCCTTGGTAAGACTGAATGTCAGGTTTTTAGCTTCTGACTACTCATAACGACTGTCATAGATCTACAAATGACAGCCGGGACCAACGGCTTAACGTGCTATCCGAGGCACGGAGGAAACTTGGTATGTAATTATGGTCACCCATCCACGGACCAACATCGGCAAGCACGGCTTAACCTTAAAGACCGACCCGTGCGGCTGTTATTATTTAGTCACGAGCTCCTCCTGTGTGTGCGCTGTGGAACAGGAAATAATGTTGCTAATTTACGCTTATGTATCACTACACAGTTTCCATAAATATATTTTAAACATCCCAAAAACAATATTTAAATTATAAAGCTACTTCCCGGTATTCGCATTCGTTGTGAGCCCCGCCAGCCCTTCAGCACTCCACCCTTGCTTATGTAGGGAATATCAACAGACAATTCCACAAATTAAGCAAAGTAGCCGTTTTAATAGGCGTACCCTTAGCCCCACCTTACCTAACGTATAAAATTATAATAAAATTAAACTCAAATAATTATGAAAAGCGTTGAGACATGCTTGAGAACAATTAAAAAGACCTATTTATCTCGTTATGTTATACAATAAACGCAGAAAATTTGCATCTTCTCAGTTCTCAATGAAATATTAATGAGTCTTTCAGAAAGCTGAATGCGAAACTGTGGTTCGCACAATAAGTACACACAGTAAATGTTTTTCTTTTCTTCTCTGTATGATCTCAATCCGTGTAACGCCCAAAACTTTTTTATTTAGTTTTCTTTAGTTTTATTTCAAAGATAACTGTGAACAAGAAAAGTTTAAGTAGATGAGGCAAACTTATTTAGTAGTTTTTGGGATGTTTTCAAGAGTGGGATAATAAAGCGTATTTTTTTCGAAAGTATTAATGATGTGATGAACAAGCAATTTTAAGTGGACTCGATTGAGCAGTAGCGGTTGAGTCGTTTGACATGCAGACAGGTGGATGAAATTAATTTGTACAATTTTCTACGTTTTATAAATATTAATAAGGTCACGTGTTCCATCGCGGTCGTAATGTGAGAGGTGTGTTAATGTTAATGATATTCAACGAGCCGTTAATGTGCTGTATAATTTTATGAAAAAAGTTAAGCATATAGAAATAATGCCACAATATCTACGTCAGACTGAATAAAATTCTAGAAAAATGTCGTCAAAATAAATAGAAATAAAACACTATTTTTTTGACCACTAACAAATGTTCTGTTCCACATATCCCTGCGTTAAGAAAAACAAAGGCACGAGCACAACGTCGACATTGATTTCCGCGCTGCTATTTATGACTGGAGGAAGCTCTTGTGCCTATAACAATACAACTGCCGTCGGCTGGCACAGTCGACGGCGTTATTGCGCCACTTACTACTCGAGTATCTAGGAATGGAAGGGGCTAGAAATTCCAGCGTAATAACAACTAAATGGCTAGCTAATAATTGAAGTGCTGTGTGTATGCTGCAACGCTTCATTATCACTGGGAACGTTCATTGTTCTCCGTCGTCAGCGAGTATACTGCTGACCCAGCCTAATTAGTAAGCTGAATAATTGGGTTGCTGCATTATCTCAAGTGCACCTCAGTGCGCGTAAACTTGAATGGAACGTGCTGAAAGATAACCCGCATAGCTTGTGATCTGTAGGTGGTGCTCCTTTGGCATTTCGCAAAGTAACGCAACTGTTGAACTAAACTAAGTACATAGATAGACTCCTAATAACAACTTCCACAAATTTTATCTAGAATAATAAATATGCGGAGATTGATTGAAGTAACTAAGTTAAATCGTATCAAGAATACGGCCACGCTTTGATCCTAAAGAATGTATAAGTTAGAACAAAGTTCTAAATGAATTATTGACAGTTAGAACTTTATCAATGATAGATTCAGAAGGGGCTTCGAGGATTTAATTACATACAACACCGCGACGAATAGTCCAATTGTAACAAAGTTAACGCTGTGATTGAGTTAACTCGAGCTCTCCAATTATTCAAAGTATAACTTACGGGGTCTGCAATCTGATAACTTGGTCGTTAGCGGGTGTCACTACCTACCATTTCATTGGCAGGCAGTGATTAAGTACCTACTTATTTAATATACTACATATAACAATGTCCTGAAGGAGTCATTATTCGACCATAAGAACGTAAGGGCGGTTTCAGATTAGCGTATTTTAGACGAGCATGTAAGCACGAATAGCCGCGCCTTGCTACACAGTAGACACATTCGTACGAGTGTTAACGCATTTAAAAGCTTGCCTTGTATAAGTGTAAAAAGCACTGTTTCTTCATTGGAATCCTCCCACTCGTCGATATTTTCAATCGACTCCGTTGGGAGCACTAAGATTATTTGTTTCTTACTCACATGCTCATTACGAAAACAAATATATTTTTATTTGTAAATTCTTAAAGAAAAGGAATACTTTACGAAAAAGCAAAAAGGTGTTTGCTGTCATTAGGTATAATAAAAAATAGATTTTCAAAATTCCTTTTTTATTCGAAAGCATATACTCCTGAAGTGGTCCCATTGTCACCAAGTCAGAATCTGAAAATGGGATCCTAGGGAAATTGAGGACAATCCTCAAATTGTATAGGCACATACCTACTATGTTTTACATATACTTTCTAACGCAATTCATATATTTGTGCCTGGATCATCACCTAATGTTGCTGAGCTGATGATGAAAGGTATAAGTCGGGCTCTGATGATGAGATCCCAGGAAAATAAAGATCAAAAACATTTAGGGGCATTAACAATGATTTTTTGACCGAGTTCCAAAAGCAGGACGTTATCAATTCGTTTGAATGTTTTGTGTGTTTGATCAACGATATCTTTGGCAATTGTGATACAATTTCTTAAAGCCTATGGCTATGGAATGTATTGTTAACAATCTATTTTTAATATGCGTTTTTGTTTAAGATAATACAACTAAAAATTAAACAACTAAGATGTAAACCAAGCCCTATGTTTGTAACCGACTTCAAAAACAAATAATAGTGAAAAATAACTTTAGCTTAAATAACTTCAGAAGTCAGTGGCAAAAAAACTGAATCAACGAAACAAAAATCACCGACTAAAGTTATTTTCACTGTTTTGTGTTTTCGAAGTCGGTTTTATTTATTTTATGGCAATGAAAACAAACTTAACGGATGAAATATCATTTAATTAAATTAATCCCAGCAACAAATACAAACATAGGGCTTTAGGGTTTACATCAAAGTGGATTAATCTTTAAATATCATACTGATTTTTGTTTCGCTATTTTCAGATTATACAAATATTTCAAATAACATACAAACAATGCACAGTCAACAATATTTATGCTGATGTGGTTGATAAATGTATTTATCTATTCTGTTTTGAATATTCTATTCAGTCATTTTTGCTTCCTCGACTTTTCTACGTATCTAGTTCAAGTAAGCGGGTAATGATGACAATACAATAATAATACGAGTGTCTCTTGTCATGGTAAACCTTGAGAATATACTTGATTTAAAGATTGAGACCAATATAAATGATTTCCGGGTTCGTTGATTGATGAAAAAAGACTTTGATCCGAAAAAAACCTTCTGTATTGCTGTAACAACCTATTTTATATAAGACTTACGATCATAAAACATTTTTTATTGACGTATGGAAATTCACGGGACTAAACCACCCTGTATCCTGAGCTAGGTAGGCACTTGGAACTTGTGTCAGTTTTGCCCCTGTCTTCTTTGTGTATTTTTATAGTTATGCTAAGGAAAAAACATTGCATTTAGTTTGTTTTCTTCAGCTACTGTAAATGTATACCAACATTTGTCAAGTGTTGTGAGGTAATTGTGGAGATCATAATATCACTGTGATATTATGATCTCCACAATTAATATATAGATCATAATATCACTGTGATATTATGATCTCCACAATTACCTCACAAGAGGAAGGAAAAGTTTCGGAATTTCAACTGTTAATAAATCTCGTGATAACAGCATACCAATGCAGTAAGCTTCCTCATTGTGCTCCTAACTAATGACTCTTCAAAAACTGAACATCCCACCAATCATTTCAATATTGACTCAGAAACTCAAATATTTCACTTCAAAATACTATCCAATTCCAGTTTTGTCTACGGGATAATAACACCAAAAATAGTATTATATTCAGTATTCTATAAACCACTCACATTAATTATTCCAGGTTTTTTGCTACTGGTTCAGTTTTCCACATAGTTTTCCGAATATTCTGGCAACAGAATTAAAACAATTTCTCCAATCAGAGCTAACGAAGGGAACTTGTAAACGGCACGCTAATGAATAAGCTGGAACGAGTAAAATCTCGACCTTATCTATTCAATTAGGCTGATGGACACCGGTCAATGGTCATTTAGAGGCAATCAGTATTATATTATGTGTGGGCTGCGTAGCTATAGGTGCGCGACAGATAAGCCGGTGCGTGGAACTGGCTCGCGGCTGGCCAACAAGTCGTGGCCACCTAGCTCGTTAAAAGGCGCTTCGCTCATCTGACAGTAACGATGATCGATGGCTTCGGGACTTCCCCTGTAATATCCGACACCCCCGAACCCACTAAACAGCCGCCTCCCACCCCACCAACTCCATAGAGACCCAAAAATTCAGCGAAACCTAAACAGGCTAACTACTTCAAGATACTACGTGTTTTAATCAATATACGGTGATTAATATCTAACATTAATTGCGTGTGATTAAGCGTACAAATGGGGTGCGTATTCAGCCAGAACGCGTGGCAAGCGTTTATGTGGGAAGCGTCGGCCGTGCGGGCTGCCACCAATATCATCACGTTTACATTGTTACGAAAACGCTCCTATGAATAATTTCATTGTTTACTTACACGACCTTCATTAAGTAAACGCCTCAGTGACAGCTAATCGCATCTCATAGTAATTGTAACGTGTTGCGCTGTCTAATTGTTGGCAATTGATTTATGTTAGGTATAGGTATTATAACGGATTTTTTTCATATCAAAAAGGGAGTTTCACTTATAAACATAATACTAACGTTGAAAAATAAAATTCGCCTCATCGCTTTTGACGATAACCTTAAGTAGAAGGCAAAGATACTTGAGGGTCCTATAACGAGGTCATGAAAAAGAACGGTGATCGGTAGCTCTTGCCCCTAAGCCGAAAGTAACATAAACACTTAAACACAAATATACATACATTTGCATATAGAACCCTAAGACTTCTCGACTCTTCGGGGCGCCGATTTTAATGGAGCTCGTCCTAAAACATCAAATAATGTTTACATCCTCAAAGCTGGAAAGGAAAAATGGTAATAGTAAATAATTCGACATTTCATGCTTTTTCGCGAACGTCGATTTTTTTTTAAACTGACAATTGTTATTTAAGTTGCTGATAACGGGATATTTACCATGTTTACTATTTGTTTTGAGTTCCCGATATTTCAGCGCTGTTGCTACTGCAACCACCATGATCACGAATAAACGCTAAGTTTATTTCGACTGCTAATTTGAAGTAATATTATGCTTTATTTTTGGACAGTTTAGTACAGTTTTTTATTCACAGATGCTACGGGTACCCTCTACGGGCTACGAAGTAGTAGGGCCTTTCAAATTACTGTAAAAAACATTATAAATACTACGTCACCATTTGCCTGCTCAAATAAATTATGAGTATTGTAATGTCTCTTTCAGGTCTTACTTAATAAAACTTACATAAAATTCTTTAAATCATTAATAAGGTAGATGTGAACTATTTTGGGCTGAATTTTGGGTATGATTTTTTTCAAAGCGGCCACATATATAATTGTTGCTAACGTATAGTGGAATATATGATAATAATGACTCCCAAAAGAATTTTGGCGAAAATTATATCGGAGCTGAAATTATCTGATGTCAAAATTGTGCTGTTCCTAATAACCTTCAGTCTCATAACGTTCAAACAGTTTGCATACTGTTATGTATTTTATCAAAATATAACTCTTTCCTATCGTTTTCCGTATGTCATTACTTCCCAGAATTTTATCCTTAGCAGCGACACTATGGAATGGTGTCATAATACAGGTTGTTTTTTTTTTCAAAATTAATGGGTTCGATTCCTGACTAGGAATATTGTTTTTTTTTAAACCAATAATGCAGTTTTAGTTTTTATCAAAATCTGGCTCGTGACTCCTTTGAATGTTTTTCGCTATTCTTCATAGTTTCGTATTTGGCCATCCACCCACTTGAAAAATTCACCCTGTATATCTCGGCTCCGATGTATTTTGGAAATAATTGCTCATAGAAGAAAATGAATGTCTTATTGTTTTCTTACTAATGAAATATTTTTCATCAGTGGCCGCAGACTTAGGAAATCATGCCTCTTTTACCCAAACCCCTTTAGATTGGTTAACCAAAATGGTTTTTAAAAAGCGAATTACACTAATGAAACTGAACACGAATAACACATTTAAACAGCGTTCAACAGCTGTAAGTGTCATTGCTGTGAAATATTAAAACTGACACGTTATAAAACCAGTTCAGATATGCCGATGGTGTTCAGTTTCATTCGTGAAAATTACCCTTAATATAATAGCAATTGAATAAAGTATTCATCTCTATTAGCTTTCAGGTGGCAAACGGTTCCCTAGTAATAAATGTCCCAGAATGTACTCAAAATTTGATTTAAATAAAACACAAGGTACTTTTGTTTCACTACTTTTTTAGAAGTATGCAGTTATTCAAAAATGTCTCATGCAGTTAGTGATTTCCTCCACGGGCTGTGTGGCGTTGTTCTCTCGTATAGTGCTTTATTTTTCTAAATCCCAAACTGTCGCCTGTCAAAACGTTTTTTTGTTTTTGGTTGCTTACCCTTTAGAGCAAAAATGGCGGCAAATTCTTGCAGGACTCTCAATACTTTGTGTGACAGCTGTAGCGCACATAACCATGGATGAACTTCTAATCTCATGTGATCTAGTTTCTTTAGATAAAGTTTGTAAACTAATCTATGAGTTTGAATACTACACAAGATTGGATCACAGATTCCCTGTGAAGTTAGACGGGATCCAGTCAGCTTAGGGATAAGATCGCCGGACAACTTAAAATGAAGATATTGAAGATGTGAGTACTTCATACGGGGGGAGGACACGATGATCCTGAAATCCGGCAACCTACTCTATTTCCGAGAGGGTGACCGGCAGTCCCAGGGTGGTGTTGGGTTTATCGTCCACAAGTCCCTTGTGAATAACGTGGTGAAGATCGAGAGTGTGTCGACCAGGGTGGCGTACCTGATACTCGAATATCCTCAAGATATTCGCTGAAGGTCATACAGGTCTACGCCCCGACCGCGGCACACCCCGACAACGAAGTGGAGACCATGTATGAGGATATCTCCAAAGCCATGCATGGTTTCAAAACTCACTTTACCGTTGTCATGGGGGACTTCAACGCGAAACTGGGCAAGCGAGACGGAGATGAGCTGCAGGTGGGGCAATTTGGGTTTGGATGTCGGAACCACCGGGGACACCAACTGGCTAGTTTTATGGAGAAGGAGGGCTTCTATATGATGAACTCCTTCTTCAGAAAGCGTGAGCACAGGAAGTGGACCTGGCAGAGCCCCGATGGTGCAACTTAAAATGAGATTGACTTCATCATGTCAACCAAGAAGCAAATGTTTAATGATGTCTCTGTGATCAATTCGGTGAAAACTGGGAGCGATCACCGCATGGTAAGAGGCACATTGAACATCAATATTAAGCTTGAAAGGTCTCGACTGATGAAGTCTACGCTCCGGCCAGCACAGATCCAGATCCAAAACCCCGAGAGCTTTCAGCTTGAACTCCAGAATCGTTTCGAGTGCCTAGGAAGCTCAGTGGACGAATGCAACGATGGATTCGTGGAAACTGTCCATACGACAGGGTCTAAGTTCTTCAAGACGCGTCGTACACAGAAGAACAAAAAACTCTCTGATCATACTCTCAAGCTCATGAAGGAACGGCGTGAGATGATCCTACAGTCTTCAGAAGACGCGTGGAGATACCGGCAGCTCAATAGACAGATCTCTAAATCCTTGAAGAGCGACCTCCGCCGCTTTAATACCGAGCGTATTAAAGACGCCATTGAGCGGAATAAAGGCTCAAAGGTATTTGCAAGAGATCTGGCTATTGGGCAGAGCCAGCACACGAAACTGAAGACCGACGATGGCAGAACCGTATCCGCCAAACCGGAGATACTGAGGGAGATCGAGAGTTTTTATGGGCAGTTGTACACGTCAACCAGGAAACCCGTTGTAAATCTAGCGAATGACCCAAGAGCTAGACTGACCCGACACTACACCGAAGACATCCCGGACATCAGCCTGTACGAGATTTGGATGGCTCTGAAACAGCTTAAAAACAACAAGGCACCGGGTGATGATGGAATTACGGCCGAACTTCTGAAGGCGGGTGGAAAACCGGTATTTAAGGCCCTTCAGAAGCTGTTTGATTCCGTCATACTCGAGGGGAATACGCCACAGGCGTGGTGCAGGGGTGTGGTGGTACTCTTCTTCAAAAAGGGCGACAACGCCCGATTGAAGAACTATAGGCACATCTCACTTCTGAGCCATATCTACAAGTTGTTTTCAAGAGTCATCACGAATCGTCTCGCGCGCAGGTTTGACGATTTTCAGCCTCCTGAACAAGCCGGATTCCGAAAAGGTTTTAGCACCGTAGACCACATACATACGCTGCGACAGGTTATACAGAAGACCGAAGAGTACAACCTGATTCTCTGCTTAGCGTTTGTGGACTACGAGAAAGCCTTCGATTCGATCGAGACTTGGGCTGTACTGCAGTCTCTCCAACGGTGCCAAATTGATTATCGGTACATCGAGGTGTTGAAGTGTTTGTACAAAAACGCCACCATGTCAGTCCGAATTCAGGACCAGACCTCGGAACCTATCCTTCTGCAGCGAGGTGTGAGACAGGGAGACGTCATATCTCCGAAACTGTTCACCGTTGCACTGGAAGATATCTTCAAGGTTCTGGACTGGAGAGGGCTAGGCATCAACATCAATGGCGAGTACATCTTTCACCTTCGATTTGCCGACGATATAGTGGTCATGGCTGAGACCATGGAGGACCTCAGTACAATGCTCGATGACCTCAGTAAAGCTTCCGAAAGAGTGGGTCTTAAAATGAACATGGACAAAACCAAGGTCATGTTGAATGCCCATGTAACACCCACTCCTATCAAGATCGGAGACTCTACTATCGAAGTTGTAGACGATTATGTCTACCTGGGACAAACGGTCCAGTTGGGTAGGTCTAACTTCGAGAAAGAGGTCAATCGTCGAATCCGACTCGGCTGGGCAGCGTTCGGGAAGCTGCGTGGTATCTTCTCGTCCAACTTACCGCACTGTCTCAAGACGAAAGTTTACAACCAGTGTGTGTTGCCAGTAATTACATACGGGACCGAAACGTGGCCGCTCACAATGGGCCTCATCAGAAGGCTCAAAGTCACCCAAAGGGCAATGGAGATAGCTATGCTCGGAGTTTCCTTGCGTGATCAAATCAGAAATGAGGACATCCGCAAGAGAACCAAGGTTACCGACGTAGCCCGAAGAATTGCCAAACTTAAGTGGCATTGGGCAGGGCACATTGCTCGCAGAACAGCTGGCCGATGGGGCCGAAAAGTTCTGGAATGGCGACCGCGAACCGGGAGACGATGCGTTGGAAGGCCTCCCACTAGCTGGACCGATGACCTGGTGAAGGTTTCGGGGATGCGCTGGATGCGAGTCGCACGGGACCGGTCAATGTGGCGACACTTGGGGGAGGCCTATGTCCAGCAGTGGACGTCTTTCGGCTGAAATGATGATGATGATGAGTACTTCATTGAAAAAATTGAGAGATGCAAAACTGAGTAGGTAATTTACTCTATCGGTAACGCTCTGTAAAGACAGTAAAAAACCTTTAGTCCTCAGGAGACAAAATCCACAAAACCTTACCGGCGAAATGTAGCTGCCTAACCTTTTGACGAATATAGGCCTGATCCTATGTATGATATGCAAAACGTACCTATACATAACCCAACATATTATCACACTGATTTGTTGAGGTCTAATTAAAATATGAATTAATATTATATATATAAGAGCGTTTATACCTTACGACATTTCATAAAAAGTTTCAAGTCCTTATTTTCCGAAATGACAGAACCGATTTTAATGATACTTAATACGCATAAGCAGGATACATAGCCTAAAAAAAAACTAAAAACATAATCTAAAAATAGTTTTACAGCTAAATTTGACTGATTATAATCTTTCTATAAAAACAGAATTTACCAATTATCTTTCTTTTTTGAAGGACATTTCGAAAATGTTTTTAATAACTTTTAAGACCTCTGTATCCTGCTAATGCGTATTAAGTATCATAAAAATCAATTCAGTCATTTCGGAAAATAAGGACTTGAAAGTTTGTATGAAATGCCGTACGGCTTAAACGCTCTTAAATCAAAATCCCAATTGATGATATTTTTTATTAATTTCACTACTGCCATTATGTATTTCATTTAAACAGATGTTGAATGATATCAATTAAACGTGTCATCCCTATTAGATTGCAACCATGCATAAATGTAGCAGCGTGTAATTAAATTTTGTTAAAGTAATTAATGTATGTGCAATAATTACATTTGAACGCAGTTTCAAGTAATAACGTTGATTATAACGAATATCATTATAATTGATGATTAACTATATCATTTTCAGGAAAACAGGAGACTTTGCTTTAGGACTTATAGTCGACGTTGTGATGCCGAATTACCTATAACTTTACTGGCTGGCTGGGTCTTCCAAATTTATGGAAACAATTCAATGGAAAACCTGGAATAAGAAAAATCGTACTTAAACTTGAAGAATACTGATCATTGAAAAAAACGTACCTAGAGGTCTATTAGTATGCAATACTGTTGGGTGCAGTAAAGATGTTATTTTCTGCTTTCCTTGTGTTCTAGGTATTTTTAGGGAAATGTTAATGTATTTAAAACGATGCAAAATTTCATAAAATTGTTGCGATTAAGCAATTTTTAATTACTCAGTTAAGGTATAATACCCGCATTATTAATTAGAATATGTAGATACCATGTGTAGGTACCATATCAAATTCAGGTAATGTTAAAAACACGGCTCTTCGGCCACAGCGGGGTACAGTAGGAAAGGACGGAAGGAAAATAAATGACGAAAGCTGGATAGCTGCCAGTAAGGAAGCTGTGATTCAATTTCGTTTTCTGTAAACACAGGCCGCTTACGCTTACACCTCGTGTCTTCCTAGGGAGACTTGACTAGGCAGAGGGAGGGTGCGAAATCTCGGGCAACTATAAAGAAACCAATCTATGCGAGGTGTGGTGAAACATACTTCGAGCTGTTTTTATGGAACTGAAGATGCCCCCGCCCCCCCTGGAAGGATTCTTTCCAAGAGGGTGCATCCGGCGTCATGAGCCTAGTCTTTGTTTTCGAGCAGTCTATTGAACGGCACTAAGGAGAATATACCAAACAAAGCTCCGAAAATCTCTCTTTGTACCTCACGGTGAAATATGAATCGGGTACCGTATGGAGCCAGCTCATCGACCGTGTCAACATAGCAAATAGGGTTCCATTCATGCGGAATCACATTAAAAGATAAAATCTCTCAGCAGTAATTTCATTTTTATCAAACTTCAAAAAACGATTAAGTTTTCTATTGGACTTTTGTTTAAAGTGTTTTATTTATAGAAAAACTATTTTTTTGTCATAATTATTTTAGTCTATATGGACTGCCGTAAATAGACACATCAATGAATCTAAAAGGTATAAATAATAAGTTGTTTAGCATCAAAGGATTCAAACGTAGGTACCTAAATAACTGCGCATATTGAATAGCTAGGTAGCTACATTAAATTAATTAGTGAGGACTGCCCGGGAGACAGGAGACGACGACACATTCTGCAGTGCTTGGTCGCAGGACAATTATGGAATGTCTCGTTGGTTTTGAATTGAACTAGTGAGCTGCCCACACCTTTAGATGAAATACATTCATTACGTGCCTTATGTGTCTGGCATTTTAATGAGTTCAATTCAATACCCCGATGTTTTCAATCCCTACCTTTAATTAATGAAAACTCACATAAATACAACCATCGCACACCGTTATTATATTAACATTCACTATTTCCTTGTATTTGAGTTGGAAAAAAAACAGCTGCCAGAGGCTTCCACAATATTCGGTGTCCTGTTTATTTTTTTTTTGTGGAAAATAAAAAATCTGCACATAAAACTGCTATTTATGCACATCGTCATCATCATCAGCCTATAATGTTCCCACTACTGGGACACAGGCCTCCTCTCTATGAGAAAGAGTGGGCTGTAATCCACCACGCGAGCCCAGTGCGGATTGGGAGATGTCACATGTCTACAAATTTTTAGTCCTAGGACATGCCAGTTTCCTCACGATGTTTTCCTTCACCGTTTGCGCCTGCCTGGGCTCGAACCCATGGCCTACTGTTCGTAAGTCGGGGCTGCCAACACTGGGCCACAGCTGCTCTCCTATTCTATCCTATTTATGCACAGATAAAATTAAAATTACCTTTGGTAAAACACTTCTGAAAACAGTAATTTTCTTCCGTTTTATCTAAAATACTTGGCCAAGAACTAAGCGTTGCCTAACCACGTAGCAACGCCGCCCCTCTCTTGGGCACTTTACCGGTTGACAGCTTTTAGGAGTTATTAGACCCTACCTTCGGTTATTTTATTGCATATATTTAAACTTTATTTATTAAATAACCTTATACAATAAAATTAAGTTATTCATCAAATACATTTTGCTTGCCCCAGATACTTGTCGAAGCTATACATAACTCAACTGCAAACTAAATATCTAGCATCTATGTACGATTTTACTTATCAGTAAAACTATCTACGAATCAGAACCTAAATTCCCAAATAATTTAGTCTTTAAATTCGAACGTAGCAGACATAGACAAGTTTGCATGATTTTAATATAAAGGCCTGTATCGGTCGATTTTTTCCAGTTGTTAGATTCGTGCAAATGATGGTTTATGAAGCATAGTCACGCTTGGCAGTTCGATAGCCAATGATAGCTAGTATTGGGTACAATACAAATACACAAACAAGACAGTCATGCACTGCTATATTACTACTTAGTAATAAGTAAGTATTTTTAACACTGTTTTTTAAAACAGTTATTACAGAAAAACACTTTTAAATGTAACAGGTACAATAATGTTACCGAATCAAGCTATAACCTTCTAGATGTGTTAAGAATAGTTAATATTTGTAACTGAAATAATGAATTATAGTTTTAGTACGCTGCGTTTACCTGTTAGGCTCAGATGTTCAACAGTGAGCCATATGTACACAGTTAACCAAACCTATATTTTGGAAATGCGACATTGTCGTTTGTTCCGCGCTTCCTAGCAATATAGACCCCATAACGGCCTTCCACCCATCTTACCAGTTTGGAGCGAGCTGGCATTCGCGTAGTCCGCGTGGCGAGGAATTTTGTGATTATCCGTGTAAAACGGGAGAAAAAAAAGTAATTAAAAAAGAAATTAAAAGTAATTTTTTCGTTTTACATGTTTCAGTTTCATGTTACGAGTATTCTAATATGTTAGCTCTGTAGATACCCTAATAGTGCTTTTTTTGACGCATTAACTGTATATTTGGTATAAGTCATTTAAAAGTTATCATAACTTAAAACATTAAACAAGTGTGTGCCCCACAGTTAACCAACTTGCTATGTTTAACAGTGAGCCATGGTTCATTGGTACTTCATGTTGGTTAACTGTGTAGGTAAATGTTATGAAATAAGTTCAAGTAATCATTTATTTGTTTTATAGCTTATACAGGTCATAAGAAGAAAAGGTTCGCATACGGAAGAGTCTGTGAAGGCAGCTCTGAAAATTATTATTGTTTATGATTAGCTTTTAATTTCTCACCAAATATAAGAATACAAATTGTATTTTATTCAGGTAATTGGTCGATAATTCATAAATAATTTCGATTGTAAATAACAAGTATTGTTATATTTGTTAAATAAATACTGATTTTATAACATAATGTGTAATTATTTCTAATTACATAACATTCTGACATTCTTTGGTTCAATGTGTAATTCATGGTTAACTGTAACAGACCCCCCCCCCGGTTTACTGTGTACCAGGGGGTGGACAGAGTGAGCCAAAGATCTTTTTCGAAAAAAATGCTTATTCCATGAAAAGTATCACTAAAAGTAACATTTCTTAAATGCAAATAGGTAGTCAACTAACCTACCTCTCCTGTATTTCAGATAAAAGTTTATTTGAAAAGTAAACGTTTTTTTTTTTAATTTAGGTGGCTCAGTGTTGAACACTTTTCACCCTACAATTAATAACACTTATATCTGTTACAGATGATACGGTTAAAACACATTTAAAAGTGTTACATATTTGATTCTGTTATCAATTCAAGATGTAACACTTATAATTCTGTAATCTGTATTAAGGTGTTTTTAAGTCCCTGCTTACAACCAGTCTATCTTTCAGAGACCGCAACACATTTTTGTTTGAAAAAATTACAAGTATACATCATGATTTAAAAAAAGGGGTTTAATGGTAAACTAGCGATTATTGGTATTTTAGAAAATTCATGTCGATTCACGAATACTTTCTATTGAGCTGCAAAAGGGTCAAGTAGGATCTGTAAATAACAAATCAGCTGTTCCAAGGTCGAAGAGGCTTATAAAGCTGATTACGAATTCAGGAACCTGTAAGTAGCAGATGATTACTATTTATATATTTTCATGCGAATAACATGATGTTTCATTATAAATATGGCTCTTATAAAACTTATAAACATCAGCATCATCAGCTCTTGTCCTTGGTTCTTTTAATGTTTTTGTCTTCGCCATATTCATTTCTCATGTATCGGCTGTGCTGACAGATATTCAAACTCACATACACAAACAGATCGAAATCATTTGAGTTTATTGTATACTTGGTGTCTAGTGTACTTAAAAGATTAATCATCAAAATTCAATCTCAATCTGAACTACCTTTTTTTTATCATTTGCATTGTTATCAGGGTTCGAAATTGTCAAGATTATTATTTTAAATAAATTTTCAAATGCATCTATATTTTGATGATGATTCTTGTTATCATCAAGACAATTTTCTACATAGTTATAATCACTAATAAACTATCACTTTGAACCCAGATTCTTAATAAGTGGTTTACGTTTTTATTTAACTCAATGGCTGTGTTACGTAAAGTTCGAATACTTTAACAAAGAACAGGGTCTGAGCTTAAATTGGGAACCAAATCCAGCTGAAGGATGTATCGCATCGCGGATTATGTGCCCAATTTGATACCCATTTACCTACAATACACCGTTATATTTTCTTCGTGCTACGTTTTGGAATAACAGGAACTTCTTTCACATTTTTCGTGACTTTATCAATCAATATTGCACTATTGCATGAAGACAAAGATACTCGAATAAAGGACCTTAAACAGTTGACTTTAACTTAATAATAACTATAAATAAATATCGACTTAATTGGGATCCCTAAAAATCGTAAGCTATAGAAAGAAGTTTTTAAAATTGAACCTAAACTCGGGAAAAAACGAACGATGCAATCCCTCTGAACACTTGTACTATAATGTATTCTGTGGTAATACTGAAAGCTGAGAATATAATAAAATCTAAGATAACAAAGTTATCTTCGTCGTCTGATTTATGTTTTCAATATTTATTATTGCATTACAAGGCAACTATTTCTTATTTCTAAAGGGAAATAAAGCAAAATATTGGTAACCAGTCGTATCTTCTTTATTGGAACGAAATTGTTTTCTTGACGCAACTTCGTCGTATCGACGCAATACATCGGCACGCATAACTTTGACGAAGCAATATTTTAAATATCGAATGCGTCGGCGAGTGCTTTACCAGTCCACTCATGCATGACATCTCATGTTGATAAGAGTCGTATCGAGATTGCTTTTCCTATCAACCATCCTATCAAGGTTATTAGATCGTATATTATATGTGAATATAATATACGATCTAATAACCTTGTCAATCTCAGTAAACTTAATTTCCTAACTCGATTAAAATATTTCCGACACGGAATTGAAGTCACGATTGTACCTTCAGCCAACTGATTTTTACAAAATGTTTTAGAATAAAGTCTAAAAAAGTTGCGAAACAAATATTACTTGTAACTCGCATCTTCTCTCTTAGCTCGCATCACAAATAAGCCCACAGACGCGCCATTCAAACTTATGGGAAGGCAGTCTGATTTTCCTTTTGATGCTTGATTGCGAGTTACCTCCTCAGTAGTTTGCTGTTTCCTCTATCTTTGAAGCTTTTCCATCTCACGAAACTACAGGTGAATAGAAGTAGATGATTGTATATTTTACGTAACATGAAGAAAAAGTAAATACTAGGTCACAGTTGCTGTACCAAGACTAACGCAAAAAAAGCATATATTTTAAAACACCAAATAAGTCCAACATAGAATGAAAAGCGTTTTTACTATCGAACTACAAATACGAAAATTAAACCTGTTCATACAAAATGCAACAGATGAAAACACTGAAATTTCAAATTCAAAGAACAGCAATTATTTTCCGTTGATAATTTTTTTTACAATGAATAAAAAAATATCATAATAATATGTAGCATTCTTCTTTTATTTGTTGTAAGTTATTAACATAATAATTGATGACACAATTCTCATATAAATGTCCTTAGAACATTTTCTATGAAAACGCATGCTACGCTTCACAACTCCGCGGGCGATTCTTCAAAATTTAAAAAAAAACCCCTACCCCATAAGCCTCTAAAAATCCAAAAATAAATTAATCCAAGCGTCGTAACGTCCGGGGCAGCTTTGTTTTGTACTTGTACTAAGTGGTCTACTTAGCGGTCTACTTAGGTCTACTTAGATTTGTTGAGGTTTTTTGCGTCGGGGGTTTTTAGAATTTGTAATTTAATTTTTATTACATGCTTTTTAAACTTATATTATTTTATCTTAGCCTTGACTGTCCCACTCCTGGGCATAGGCCTCCCCTATTGCTTCCACTTTCCTCGGTGTTGCGCCTCTTCTCGCTAAAAGGACAGTTATGAATTTAAAAAATAACGATCTTTTAGAGGGGAGTGGGGTGCAGTCCCCCTTCCTCCGGCGATGCCTATGGTGACAAGTAACAAGATTTCAAATTTATAGATATGAATTAATCACTAGAAAAAAAACCCTCTACGCAAAAAACCTCTAAAAAACCAAAAATTAATTAAACCAAGCGTCGTAGCGTCGGGGGTCTGTTTTGTTTTGTGCTTGTACTAAGTGGTCTACTTAGCGGCCCCCCGACGCTACGACGCTTGGATTATTTATTTTTTTGGTTTTTAGAGGTTTTTTTTAAGTCGGGGTTTTTAAATTTTTAATTAAATTTCAACTCCATGCTTTTTAAACTTATATTATTTTATCTTAGCCTTGACTGTCCTACTCCTGGGCATAGGCTTCCCCCATTGCTTCCACTTTCCTCGGTGTTGCACCTCTTCTCGCTTACTACCGAAAACAAGGAAAGTTATAAATTTAAAAAATAACGAGTTTTTAGGGGGAGGGTGGTGCAGTCCCCCTGCCCCCGGCGATGCCTATGGTGACAAGTAACAAGATTTCAAATTTCGAATCGACCAGACCTGTGGAAGGAGAAGTATTTCCCATCAACTAGAAAAGTGGTGATGACGTTCAGCTGAGTAGATTTTCTCGAAACATAGCTAAAACACTCTCGAGTAAAAAACCTTTTTAAACGAAACCAATTGTTTTCAAAATCGGTTCATCTGTTAAGGAGCTACGATGCCATAGACAGACACACAGATACACACGTCAAACTTATCACAGTCCTTTTTGGTCGGAGGTTAAAAATAGAAGCTCAGTACGTTTTTCGAATCAATATTTCGTGTCACAATCAAATTGTGTTCTCATTTTAACTATTGTAGATAGGTAGACATCGCGGCATCGTGTACAAACTCAATCAGATTACGGGAATTGGGAAAAATCGATCATAAAAATTCATTTCCCGCCAAATCTGTACCTATGAAACCGTATCAATTCGTGATGTTTGTGACTTGACATTCAATCACCTTCGAAACATTTTAATATTAACTTCGCCATTCTCCTGCCCTTATCCCAATTTATTTGAGGTCGGTGCAGCATGACTTCTTCTTCCATACATCTCTATTACTTCAATTATCAGACACCTAATTTCTTGCCAGAATTATAATGCTAACTTATCTGTTAATATTTTGTTTGCGATTGCGTGTAGCAGCAATTTAGGATTTTTAAAACGAACACTACAATAAAATTTCAGTTCGTCTAAAGTCGTCTATTCAATTTGCGTACAAGTACGGTAATAGCTTGATGCGTCCTGTGTTCAGAAGAATAAAAAAGCGGCCAAGTGCGAGTCGGACTCGCGCACGAAGGGTTCCGTACCATTATTTATAAAAACGTAAAAAAACACTTTTTTGTATGGGAGCCCCCCTTAAATATTTATTTTTTTCAGTTTTTATTATTTGTTGTTATAGCGTCAACAGAAATACATAATCTGTAGAAATTTCAGCTGGCTAACTATCACGGTTCATGAGATACAGCCTGGTGACAGACGGACGGACGGACGGACGGACGGACGGATGGACGGACGGACAGCGAAGTCTCAGTAATAGGGTCCCGTTTGACCCTTTGGGTACGGAACCCTAAAAAGATACTAAGAAAAGATTATTGACCGACCCTTAGCGGATTTAGGTCTGGTTTCATGTATCTAAACAACATATTTGCCGTACATGTATTGTTATTATGTGGGTGGTAGATCTAGCAGGCTTACACAGAGGCCTTTAATAATCCTAGAACGCTACGCTGGGAATAGACCCGTGATCTGAAATGCAATGTGGAGATAATAGATGGATGAAGGACAAGCATCGAGCAATTCTGTTTTAGCTAACTACCAACTACGTATACTTGTTAAGGCGATCCTATAGACGAGTTTCATGCTTTCATTTGACGGGGTGAAACAGATGAAGAGGGGTTCGAGAGGTCCCTTTTGTCCTGCCAACTGCGGGGTGCCCCGCTTGAATCACGCCGTGTGCATGTGCGACGTCAATAAATGTATAGAAGCGTAATTTCACAACTTCATTTAGCGTACGAATAGCCCAGCGCGCCGCTAACCGACTTCAAACATTGCCATCATGGTGACCACTAGGTTCGAATTTCAACACTCGCATTGTTTTATCTTATTTTAAATTTTTATGTTAGTACATAAATTATCATACTTCATATTTTTGTTTTCTTAGTTTTTTAAATAATATTTTTTTATGATAAGATTAAAAATGATTGTTATTTTATAGAAAAGGTTATCAAGATATTATTGCACAAATTCGTAAGACGAATAATAAATAATTCTTAGCAGCCTCATGAACAACCAAAGCCATTAGAGTCTGCAGTAAGAGATTGACGAACCTCTGATTTGCCGACGACATAGTTCTTTTTGTCCCCACAGCCTTGAAACTACAGACTACGCTTCAAGAACTGAGCACAGCCAGCTTTAGGGTGGGACTTCTGATGAATCGATCTAAAACCCAGCTTATGACCAACAACACTAAGCTTAGGGTCGAGGTAGATGGACAGGAAAACATTATGTCGATGAGTACTATAACTACTTGGGCCAGTGATTATCTCTTTCTCGTCATGCGGGACCGTTATATCAACAATCATTGCGCGACGCTCCACTCTTTTCTTCAAGTTCTAACTAAATGAAAATTACGGTGTGTAATAAGAATGCAACGTGTAGACAGGTGCAGTGGTGTAGCTACCTTCACCCCTTGAGGAAGTTGGTGGTGTCACCCCATCGAAAGTTAAAAGCAATAGATGTAATAATAATAGAACTAATTAATATAGCAACTATTAACAAATTAGTTTATTTTGTCCAATTAAAATATAATATAATTTTATTAATAAAGTCTAATTCGTCATCAGTCCATGACATTTGAATCTTTGATGACATGGGATACTTGCTGATCGATATCGATCCATCGTCCTCATCGAGCCATTCAACATCTTTGCAGTTGTCTAAGTTTTGTATTATGCACATCAATTTGATAGCATGACGAGCAGCCACTCTTTAGGCCCTTACTCTCGTTTCGATGTACGTGTTTACATCTTTATGGATCTGAATGTTATGATATAGTGAATTGACAGGAGCATGTTAAAGACGACACATTTTGCATGTTCGACTTGAAAGATTTAATTTTAACGTTGGTCAAAAAACAGTAAGGTAGTTATTTTTGAATTATTGATTTAATCTTTTACTCTGGACGCTCGTAACTTGCACGAACGATGTAGAAATACTACATCGTTCTCACATTATTTGTTCTTTATTTATTAAACAAGTTTAATACAAACTTTCATTTAAGAAAAGAACTATGCCCCGCAAAACCGTTTTCACGCTTTGTCTGTGATTCTCAACATGAATGATGTACCTAACCAAGATTTTGAAACAATGTTACATGGTGTTTCTTGCCCATTCTTCTCCATAGAGATCTACGCTTTATTATTATGCCTTGTGTATTTGTGGGACTGTAGCTATGTGGGCGAATCCCCGAAAAACACAGCTGTGCTAGCCATTTTTTTTTTATATTTGCATTTTGTTCATGAAGTTCGCACAACTTCTTCATAATTCCTTTGCCCCCTCCCCGTCCTTACTAGGAGCTCCTGCTTGCTAATCTTTGCAAATATCTTAATTCAAACGAAAAATTAAAAACAACAGTTCCCCTTATTATTAGATGTAATATTGTAGAATAATAAGGGGAACTGTTGTTTTTCATTAATTATTAGCAGTGATGTTATTAATTTATATGTTTACATTTGGTAGAATTTCAGCAGTTCACGACTTTCTATTTCGGCAAAATTTTCAATAACATGTTCTGTATGCGAAGGTCTCCCTCATATGGCCAAGATTAAAATTTTTTTTCTCTGCTCTAAAATGTATACATTAGGCTAAACAACTGTTTACAGAAGCCTATTTTGACTAAGTACAGCGCCTTAAGTGCTTTAGAACTCAATTAGTTTTATTAAAGGATTTATATGAGCGTAATTGGATTGAGTGACTTGATAATTTGAAGTTGAGCCGATAGGCGCTTGAGTTCCCACGTGTCGTTTAGCTTTAAGGTGCTTTAAGGCGTTTAGTGTTGCCTAAGTACCAGTTTTCGTTATTTCTACAGCATTTATCGGAAAAGTGTGGTCATATAAGGGGGAAGCGCCGTGAAATCTTTTTTAGGGTTCCGTACCCAAAGGGTCGAACGGGACCCTATTACTGAGACTTCTCTGTCCATCGGTCCGTCCGTCTGTCACCAAGCTGTATCTCATGAACCGTGATAGTTAGCCAGTTGAAATTTCTACAGATTATGTATTTCTGTTGCCGCTATAACAACAAATACTAAAAACAGAATAAAATAAATATTTAAGGGGCCCCCATACAAAAAAGAGATTTTTTTGCTCGTTTCGTCAACTAGTCTATATTTATTCTGCAGAAAAGAGCCATCAGAGCCATATATAACCTGCGTAGGCGCGATTCTCTAAGAGAACTGTTTAAGGAAATTAACATCATGACTGTACCTTGTCAATACATCTATGCAAACATCATGTACAGTCTCCAAAGGAGATAAGTAACCAGTTTCTCATACTAGTAGTATGGGAATCTGGTTACTTATCTCCTTTAGAGACTGTACGTTAGGAAAAATCTGCATTTATTTAGTAAAAGACGTGACCGGCACCACTATAATACTAGAAACAGGGACCAACTAGTTCAGCCAGGTTTTAGGTTGGCTAAAGTAGACTCATCTTTCATGGGGTACTGTTTAAAATGTTACAATAAAATACCTCCCCCCATTCAACAACTGAATGAAACGAAATTTAAATCTTGCATAAAACGCACACTATGTAGGCAAGCATATTATAAGTTGGGGGATTACATTGATGATAAAAATGCTTGGCGCAATGCTGGTCCTGCTCCACAACCATAGGGGCAACCTGAATCATGTGAATTACCATTTGAAGTTATTGTGGAAGCAGCAGAAGATCGTAAAAATATATTTGCATTGTATAGATTCAATCTAGTATTATATAATTGCATAGCACATGTGTGAGTACTATGTACTGCAAAGCCACCATTTACTGAGTACCTACATCTTTCATTGACGCGAATTTACCCTGGTGGTTGAGTGAATGTCATGCTCACTTAAATGTCACGCTGATGGTGGCGGGTGTGTCGGGTCATTTAGTTCCCTTCAATATGGTTGAGTTGAATGATGGCTGATACATGCGTTATGTTCGTGAACGGGCGCTGTCAGTTGTGACTGGTCATCTCTTAGCTACCACGGTTTATTTTAATTACTTTGTTTTTGTATTACTGATTTAATCTTTTACTCTGGACGCTCTTAACTTGCCCGTATTTCTACATCGTTCTCACATATTTGTAATTTTTAACATGAATGATGTAACCAAGATTTTGTAACATATTTTGATTTAAAAGAGTGTCCATGGAGTTTCTTGCCCATTCTTCTCCATAGAGATCTACGCTTTGGAATGGGCAACTACAGTACTTTCACAAGTTATTATGCCTTGTGACTGGGACTGTAGCTTTAGCTTAGCGTTTTTTTTTGTTTTTTGACTTTCAAAAGTGCCTGTAATGGTCTAATTGAAATAAACGCTTTGAAAGCAGTTCATTTATTGTTATGTTCCGTACCATTATTTATAAAAACAAACTCAAACGAGTTTGTTGTACGGAACCCTTCGTGCGAGAGTCCGACTCGCACTTGGCCGGTTTTATGTCTTATTTTTGTAGTTCAGTGTCAGGCTGTATGTTGAACACAATATGATTTGCGACCGTAACAAATATAGTTTAACAGAGTTAAAAATCATTACAATCATCAATTTGCGTTACTTTAATTCCATTTAATGCCTGTTTTTCTATTATTCTCGAAAAAGTAAACCTGATAAAAAAGTCGGGCTAGCCTGGCGATTCAACCTTAAGGTTGTGGTGCAGAAGATCATACTCATAAAAAGTAAACCTGATAAAATAAAGTCGGGCTAGCCTGGCGATTCAACCTTAAGGTGGTGGTGATTCAACCTTAAGGTTGTGGTGCAGAAGATCATACTCATAAAAAAACAGTCATACAAAATTTCAATACCGACTCGACCCAAATATGATGCGGCAGCTGATAATTTCAGGTAATTGGTCCCATGGAGAAAGATTTTTCGTTTCATACTACATCCTAAAATATGACAACAACCACCTGATACAACGCTAAACGCCATTTACATTACTGCTAGCAAAAAAATAAAATATTGACGAAGGCATAATTTCATAAAGTGTTAAGTATCCTTAGCAGTTACATCTCTATGTTCTTTGATGTCCAAAATCAGCAGCCGCGACATCTAATCTAACAATGATAACAGTGATACTTTCTTATTTTATTTATCTTACACAAATGACGACATTTAATTTATACCACTTAAAACACCACACCTAATATGCGCATGACGTATTGATTATTGCAAGGCCCCTGAGAAAGTAGCTCATCCAAGAGTAACCGACACTACACACCATTACACAATCACTGTATTGTCCCCCAAAATTACCAAATGGAACACAAATACTTGATTGATAATCTTTTAAGATTCAACAATGTTCCACTCGTTAATGTACCTCCGGATGTTCCAAAAGTTACACGCATATTAAATGAATTACATAGAAAGGACTTAAAAAATAAACAAAATCTTACTTTACCTATCTTATTTCTTCAGCCTTTAATCACTTACTTAGTAAACCCGCTATCATTTTGAGAGCGGCAGCCGAGCTTGGTTTAAGTTCAAAACAATAGGCGCTTCAAAATCTGGATGCTAGGTACCTACACAATAGATCTGTAGGTGCTAAGTGTAGGCAGGAGTTGCACGGAAGTTGGTAATACAGGGTGCATTGACCGGGAACTACTCGGACATAGCCATAACGCGATGAATTTATAGAAAGCATCAGTGCGTTTACCTATAACGTTATGTAACATCCACCAAAATAATCTGGGCTGTCGAAAATATTTTAAAGAAGGCAGTTTTCTCTAGACGTCGTTAATTATGTAAGAGACCATAAAAAATTTAAGCTCAATAAATTCGAATCGAAAGTGAAGGCCAAAAAGAAAAGCCCATAAAGGCGGAAGGTGAATCTCCCGGTTTTACTTAACTGCTGATATAATTATAGAAGACCGGACGCCGCACCGGCTCTCGCGCGCTCATTAAAATATATTCAAATTGAGACGAAAATCCATTAAAATTCTCACCGTAAATGCGGTATTATTTACTTATTATCATACAAACATATGCGAGTAAACATAAGCACGTGCGGAACACTGCATTGCACCAAGGCGCTGATTGGTACAAACGTACTTACCGTCAACTTGCTTCTAATAGCAACACAGTCACCTACGAGTACACATGCACGAAGTGGAAGTTACATCTAAATACTTCGTAACTAATTTCCAAAAAAAAATACTAAAAACTCATTGAAAAGAGAAACACGTGGCGTCATGCTATTATGGAAATATTAATGTTCACTTCGAAAGAATTCATAAGAATGCAAAGAGAAACAAATTTTCTCTCTCAGATTGTAAACACCGCAATTTTTTTAATTAGATCGTAAATTGTTTTCTTTGGCATTCGTTCTTAGTTCCATGATACTTTTTATAATAATGACTTACTTAATACATTACAGTTTTTTGATAAGTTCAGTTCAGTGCTGAATTGACTCTGAGTTCAGTAGAGCGTGTATTAGACACTTAAGAAGATTAAATGAGGCCTGTCAAGAATGTCAAATCTTCAATCCGAACTTTGGGAATGATAAATGATGCATAAATAAATCAGTCCTACCTACCCTACTAAAAACTTACTGGCATAAAAGTGTATGGAATGAGGCGGCTAGCTCAATGATTTACTTACTTT
The DNA here is from genome assembly GCA_949152445.1 of Cerastis rubricosa. Classification (NCBI taxonomy): domain Eukaryota; kingdom Metazoa; phylum Arthropoda; class Insecta; order Lepidoptera; family Noctuidae; genus Cerastis; species Cerastis rubricosa. The sequence goes on along the minus strand of OX424523.1, from coordinate 14,337,453 downwards.
ATTAAAATAATAGTTTTTGTTTATGTGTTGAATAATTACTTACCAACTCAAACGTATCTATTTCTTTAAAAACCACTCCAAAAGTTAAAATAAATGGCCTTTAAAGTTTCTGTACCATTTGTGTTAATTTATTCCTAGGTACGTAGGTGTTTACGGAAGCGTTTAAACAATCTTAATGCAAACATTACGCAGCTTCATATTTCGTTACATACTTGGTAGCTTAAATTCCCTATCTATTTATGCGTTAACTAGAATAGAAACTTGCACCGTGCACGTGTACTATTATTTCTCAGAATAATCCGAGACATGCAATTATATTCATCTTCGAGAAATAGCAATATGAGCCATACCAGACAACAGAGTTTTAAGGCTATCAGACACGGTCTTATGGTTTTATAGTTATTAAGAACACTGCAAACAGCGCCAACTTTCAAGATTATTTTATTGTTTCCAGATAGATAACGTAAAGTAAAATTCATAAAAAGAAACTTTACAAATTGTTCATCATCATCATTTCAGCCGAAAGACGACCACTGCTGGATATAGGCCTCCCCCAAGTGTCGTGGTTGGCGATCGCAGTACGGTTGTTGCAAAATCACAGAGAACGCTGCGGCCCATTCTCTGGAAAGTCCCTTATTCGTCTCTTACGACACCCACGGGAAGATATGGGATGGTGCTATTCTTCACAAATTGTTATTTTATAAATATACGCTGAGCCACAAACTAAAGATAAGCTTAATATAATTAATTTGTTAATTCAAGTAATTTAACTATCCGACTAATAGGTGCTTTCACCTTTTTTTTTCTTTGTTGCCACACACTTGGAATTTATCACGTATCGGATATTTACAAAAAAAAACTCTTATACAAAGGGCAACAAATTCAACCCCAACCCATGCATCCAGTTAGACTGGAAGCTGACCATAACATACTTGGGAAAAGGCCTGGCAGGTGATGCTTCACTATGATGCTTAACGCGCCCTCGTAGTCGATGAGTCGATGTACGTATCTATATTCTGCTATCTTCCTAGCAGGCCACTCAACATCTCCCGTTTTAGGGAGGTTCTTAAATCCTTTAAAGTATACTTACTCGTATGTGGGATATTCATTTAATGTAACAATCAAAGACCTTAATAAAACAAAAGAACGACTGGGTTGTTATAAGGACAAGACATAAAACTGATGGTTCACAATTCAGGAACCATTAGGTATAAAGTAAGTATTTCTCAAAACAATAAACCGAGTTTTAAAACCGTACCTGCTCAGCAACCGACATACCTAACTGGGTCTTAAGCATAAACTACAAAGCTATAGGTACGTTTATGTCTGCGCTGCCTAAAACTCCGGCCACAGACAATTCACCTGGTCATAAATACCACAACATAAGTATATGATTATATGATATTTAAGAGCACACAGCGAAGTTCCCAGCAGGGTGCGCTGGTAACCTACCCACCGTAGCGGAAACAGGAGGTAAAACCGTCAGAAACCGGCGGGAAGTCGCTAGTACATCCGGTGCGACGTTCCATAGAGCACTCTCTATATTATTTTGCTTCATTGTTGTTGTTGATTTACATAAATGATTTACGAGCACGGCTTTCTTTGGGCAAGTCGAGGGCGAAAACATTTTAATTGACGGTGAATGTACTTGCCTTAGAATACACCTGGTTGTTTTCAAGAACGTTGAAATGTAATTAAGTTCATAGAAACAGACGACTATTATACCGGCTTTAAGATTACGACTCGATGTTCCTCACAATGTGTAGGTACACGTCACCCTTACCTATGTAGGTACATACCTACATTGACTTATTTAGTACTCCATAGTTTTTAGAAGTTATTTATTAGATTTTATATCAATACCTATCTATGATGTGACTATACTGCATAAAAATAATAATAATAATAATAAAAGCCTCGATGAACATCTATCGAAGCTCTCACTTGGCAGTTGGATCAAGAGCCAGATTCAGAAGGCAGTACTCCTCGATACGGCCCGCATTGTGAGGAGGTTCCTGTCTCTGCAGCCCTAACCACCGGTAGCTTGGACCCTGCTCCCGATACCGGCGGAAACCTGTTTTTTTTATATTTTTAAATGTTTTTTTTACATTTTTTGTTTTATAAGAAATATTTAAAAATATAGTAAATAAGATGTAAAATGAATAAAGGATATAAAAATAATTGTTGTTATGCACGTAGGTAGATACTGGATAGTAACCTATAAGAAAACCCTAAAACCAACATGTAGCTAGCACATTAACAGATGGTTCCTTCGGCAAAAAGTTAACGAGTGTTACATGAACTGTTGTTCTTTGGCTGCAGGCTGATACATACTCGCAGAACGATCAGACGTGCGTTTCCAAAGCGGGATTCAGCTTGCAAAACCCTGTTTACTAAATTGTTTGTTGTTTTTTTAATAATTTGTAACAAGTCGGTCTGTCTAGGGCTTAGAATAATAACGTCATCTATGTCCACTTGTCAGGTAGCATTCGTGTGTCAAAACCGAAAATATTCGGTATCAAAATTTTTGTATGATAATATTTCCAATCCACTCTATACGTCTTTTAAATCTCTTTGGTTGTTACCACGTACCTAATCAGTAATCAGAACATCAATCTAAACCCTCATATAGTAAAAGTAGCACAAATAACAATATTTTGAACGCTCATTCATACGTTACACTCAACAGCAAAACTAAATTTTCGTTTCATAGTATGTTACTGAAAAACAACGTTACTGCTGCAATTTGATGAAAAGTCCCATGACTCACAAACTATAAAATATCAAATCTTATTCAAACCAGTTTTCTTTGAAAGTAGTATGATGTACTGAGTTAATTGAGTGGTAACCGCTTTCGCGTCGATGTCGATTCCACCTTGTTTATGTAAATACTCAATTTTCTCACACTTTTATGAAACCTATCTACGTAAATTAATGTGAGCCAATATCGGTTCTTAAAATCCTATCGTAAAAGTGAAGAATTAAGTTCACTTCTCAATATACTTATCCAGACAAAAGGGTGTTATTGGCGTATATCAGGTTACCGAAGCTGGGCGTTAAGAGCATTGTTGACCTGTTTTTAGTACAAAAATGTGGGACACGAAGGTTTTAGGTATCAAGTTTACATTTTCAACCATCTGATAATGGAAATAATAATTATGAAGTTTAAAAACATTATTTTATCATGCATTATAAATTTAAATAAAGGCTTCAGCACGTTTCTCTCTTTTGTAGGATATTTTGGGGTCACTAAAACCAGTAAAAAAAAACAAAATAGAGCGGTTTACTAGTAGCCACTGAAGAGTTCCTGTGTCCACCTCCTAGCTCCAACATCCAATGGATCAAAATCATCAAAAATCACGTTACGACATGTATGAAGATAAAAAAAGTTACGAAAGACGTGCAAAACAGTGCTATGTTTTGCACGTCTTTTGTGTAAATAATTGTACAGATGGCAAAGCCACAAGACGGGACGTAGTTGAAAAAAATAAACGGTGTTTGAAGTGTGACATTATAGTATACCTACACGATGGCTAGGTATTGGTTTCTGTCGATTCACGGAAAAGTAACGAAAATAGTAATTGCCGTGAAAGGTCGCCCTTATCGTACCGTACCTACCTATCCTTTTATTTATTCACAAGGAAGTGCTCATCAACGACTGTTCGATGGAAAATGGACATCCTGCTAAGTGCTAACGTGCCGAATATTTTATATATAAATATGATCCATCTCAAACTCAAAGCATTCATTTCAATCAGACCATTACAGAAACTTTTGAACGTAAACAAAAAACAAAAAAAAAAACGAAGCTACAGTCCCAAGCTACAGTTCGTTTTTTTTTTTTGTTATTTTTTTTTTTTTGTAGCTGTCATCTGTCTATCTACCCGCTGAAAGGTCATAATAGTAATATCTAATAATTACAATAAAGCGATCTACAGCATGCGTAGCATGACCACCGTAGAAAAGAGTTTTTCACTTCAGTAGCTCAAACATGTAGGTTTTGCTGCCTGAAATCAGTGAGCAAAATGCGATTTTGCTGCGAGCGTGAGACAAAGTAACTTTTTAATTATTTTTTTTAAATGCCGAGTCATTGCTGGGTCTACTCACAACATTCGAAAGATTTGAACTTCACTTTGTTCTGTCACTTTCACTTCGATACGAAAAGAGCGAGAGATAGAAACAAGTCGATTCGAAGTTCGATTTTTAAATTCCATATATAATAGGCTCAAAAAAGAAACCAACAATAAAACGTTCGGTCATCATCACACGTCGGTCACACGTCATCTATAAAATTTCAAATAAAGGTTTAAATGTAATTATATTATACTTTTCTCTTAATAATCGAATTATATTTTTTTATAATCAAATAAAGAGATGTTGAAGTAAAAAATACGAAGTTTATCATGTATCTACATAATTCTTTAAAGTTTTAACAATTTTTATTGTGACAGAATAATTTAGTAAAAGTGCAATTTCCGAACGCATCTTTAAAAAAAAATAGCGGGCTTTAAATTTGTATTGTTTTCTTCTTCTGTTCGCTAGCTACAAAGTGCGATACACGTTGGATATTATTAAAATAATAATAAATAAATATGAGTGAATCCAGTGATGATGTCTGCGATTTAACACCGGAAGAATTGAAGCAGTATGTAAAAAATGCAGAATTAAGTTTCCTGCCTGAAAAGTCTCGCGAAAAATATCTAAAAGCTTATGATATTTTTAATCAATAGAGACTTAAAAAGTGTGCAAATACTTTTTCGGAGACTGTACTGTTATCGTACTTCATAGAATTATCACAAACGAGGCAACCATCTACAATGTGGAGTATTTACTCAATGTTGAAAGCCACAATAAAGACAAAAGATGATGTGCATATTGAAACCTATGCCAAACTTATAGCATTTTTGAAAAGAATTTCAGTAGGGCACAAATCCAAAAAGTCCAAAATATTTTCGCCTGCTAACATTGAAAAGTTTCTCAATGAAGCTCCAGACTGCAATTTTCTCGCTGCAAAAGTAAGTAATTAAGTAATATTAAATGTGCACACTACCCATTTGTGAAGCTTTCGACATAGTACCTACTTAGGCCCTAGTTGTAACTTAACATTATTTTTTACAAATCTCTATCTGTTTTCTATATGTATACTGTATGTACATACACAAATCATTATCTGGATATCTGTATGTTCGTGGTAAACTCGGCAACTACTGGACCGATTTTGGTGTGGTTTTCACTAACATTTTGCTCTAAGCTTGGTGGTGGTTTTAATGTATAATTTTAGTATGTACCTATATTTTATATCTATTTACTGTAATTCGTCGCATAGGCCTTGTCGCTAGTTATAACTAAATGCGAGTTACTTACTTATGTAAAGAAAGTGGGTAAGTACCTACGTTTTATCTGTTTTAATTACTCATGTAATATTTTTATTGCAGGTTATCCTCATAATTGGCATTAATGGAGCATGCCGCACGAACGAACTATTAAATCTAACTGTTAATGCCATCGAAAAGCATTCAGACAAATTACTGTTAGTCAACTTGCCAAATACAAAGACGAACATTGACAGGTCCTTTGTTATTCGCGATGAACATGTAAATATTATTGAGAAATATAAGGGATTACGCCCTGCTAATACGAAAACAGATCGATTTTTCTTGCAGTATCATAATGATAAATGTTCGAGACAGCCTATGGGTGTCAACAAAATAGGCGGGACGCCGAGAGACATAGCCACTTTTCTAAAGCTACAGGAACCTCGGCTTTACACTGGACATTGCTTTCGGCGAACTTCGGCCACACTTTTGGCTGATTCAGAAGGCGACCTCACTACATTAAAACGACACGGCGGATGGAGGTCGAATACGGTCGCGGAAGGGTATATTGAGGATTCGATACAAAATAAATAAAAAATCTGTAAGCGTATAGTAGAGACCATAAGCTTGAAACAGACCTCAGATCCTTGGTCTCGCCCGTCTACTTCCAGAGTCACGAATACCGGCGCTGAGTCACCTACTTTCACTATCCTCCCGTCACAATCCACAAGTAAGGAAGCTGAAATCGCAGCGAATACTCAAACGCAAGTCGCTAACACAACATTATCGGTTCCAAATAAAACTGTTGCTTTTAATTTGCAAAACTGCAATAATTTTACTTTTAATTTTTACAAATACTTATACATGTGGTTTAAATATTACCAAGTTGTATTTTTTACCTTTAGATTATTTGTTCTCGCTGCTGAAGTGAAAAGTTGTATGTGCTACACGAGACCAAAGTTATTTGCATCTCGTGTCTTTGAATCCCTCGCTGCACTCAGGATTCTAACCTAGAATCACTCGCTACGCTCGTGATTCAAATATAGAATCCTTCGCTTACTCGGGATTCAAAATCAACACTCGCGGCAAAAACCAACTTTGCTCTCTTGTTGCACAAATAACTATTGTCTACGGAATAATCGACATAATGACAGATAGACAATGACAATGTGTCATTTTGTCGATTCTTCCACGGCGGTCATGCTACGCGTGTTGGTAAGTTATCAGTATCACATTCACATAATTATAGCCATTGTCTCACATATGTAAGTAGCATGCGGGTTTTATTGACATATAATTTTAAAACGACTTATATTAGGAATTCCGTCAGGGAATCCACACACATTGCAAAGAGTAAAACTTCAATAAGTATGATACTCAGTCGAGGTACCTGAATACTATCTATGTAGTTTAAGTCTGCTTACTGTCGTTTTCACTCACTTACTTACCTAAGTGAATTGACGTTTAAGCGACGTAGCATGTAGAATTAAGTATCAAAACCAAACTACAATAAAAAACTAAGGACACGACACGACCGCGACGACACGTTCGTTGGGTCACGTGCGTGACCCCGAAATACGGCTGATGCAATTCGGACAAAACAAAGGGGTGCAACGTTAGGGTTATCAAAACTATATGAGTTACCTTACCTTAGAGCGCTCCCATAGTCTCCGCTCCCTAAGACTTCAAAATAATTTTAAAAGATTTAGAAAGTAAGGGTTGATATCAATGGATGCATCGCGCTCAGACATAGAGCGAACAGAAATAACAAAATAAAAATAGGAAAAATAATAATGGGTAAGTCCTAGTATTTCATTTATTGTTAAATACACACTTATCACATAACATGCATCTCGTAAAGAATTACTTCATTTAAACAAACATAAAAACCCTAAAAGACGAAGATCGGTGGTTAATTGTGCCTGTGAGGGTACCTATGTAAAAATTCCCGCCCCGTAAGTACACCCACAAATATTCCTATTATCTACGTGTTCATGTGACAAGATTGTGGCACACGTTCTCGACAAGTAAAGGGGTAAGTAAGCATAAGCGATCTAGACTACCGCTTTCTCAAACAAACGAAGCAAGAATCTTCTCATACAAATTGCAACAACAATATCTTTTTCATCTCCCCATCTCGGAAAGAGTATTTTAATCTTCGATATCTGAGTGCAAAAGCCGTTTTTATCCGCTTGAGGATAAACTAAATTGAATTTAGAACATCGTGTGCACTAAGTTTGTGGATTCAAAACATCATTTTAAACATATTTACTTCTACCTCCATGGTGCCGAATTTATCATACAACCTTTTTAATTTGTTAAAAACTCAGACTCGAAACCTATTTGGTGTACCTACATTTTTTTTAATTTGCTTTGCGCAGGCCATTTTCTTTTCACGTCATATTTTTAAAACTTTAGGATAAAAAACAAGAAACTTGAAAAAATGTGAAAAACCTAAAATGAGTGATTCTAGCGACAAGGAAGTTTATTTGAGGCCAACAGAATTAACTGAAACTGTTAATAAGGCGCAAATGAGTTTTCTCCCTCAACAATCACGCGAGAAGTATTTGAAACAGTACGATATGTTTAACACGTGGCGACTAGCTAACGGAGCCAAAACTTTCTCAGAAAACGTTTTGCTGGCATAATAATTTATTGAATTATCTATCCGAGACCAAGAAATCAAGCACTCTATGGAGTAAGTATTCAATGCTAAAAGCAACAATAAAGATGAAAAAGACATAGTATATCGACACCTATCTAAATTAGTGGCATTTTTAAAAAGAGTCTCATCTGGTCGTCAACTAAAAAAATCTAAGGTTTTCAAAGCATTCGAAATTGAAAACTTTCTTAACGAAGCACCTGATTCCGTATATTCGGCGGCAAAAGTGCACATTCAGTATCTACTTATGTATATTCAACTACTTAACATAATCCAATACGTACTCAGTAGATGTTAATGTCAAAATCATTGAGAAACATTCAGATGACTCACTATTAATTAATTTACCTAATACAAAGACAAAAAGAGATCGAAACTTCGTCATTCTTAAGGAATACGAAACAATTGTTGAGAAATATCACGCCTTACGCTACGCCCGCCTAACACTCCGATCAATCGATTTTTCTACAATATCGCAACAGAAAGTGTGTTAGACAGCCTATGGTTGCTAATAAAATTGGCAGTATCCCACGAGAAATAGCAACATTTCTTGAACCCCGGTTGTACACGGGTCACTGTTTCCGACGAACTTCAGCCACACTTTTGGCCGATTCAGGAGCTGATCTCCTGTCCCTTAAGAGCCATGGAGGCTGGAAGTCCAATTCAGTTGTAGAGGGATACATAGAGGATTCCATCCAAAATAAGTCTAAAATATGTAAAGGCATCGTAGGAGCCATTACACTGAAAGAGCCTCAGTCAGATCCTTGGACTGGCACTTCATCATCAAAAATGAGACGTTACGAAATACCTAACCATGCCCTCTCTCGCCAACATTTACGCCAAGGGAATCCGGTGAATCGGTTCAACTATTAAGTATGACAGATAGTTAGTAGATAGTTTACCGAAAAACAGTACACAAGTCACTAACACGGTCAACATTACACTCAACATAAACTTAACTGTAACAACGTTACTTTAATTTTTTCTTAATTATACCTAAGTATTATTTGTTATAATTTAAAGATTATTCTGTAATACTTACCTATCTGTAATAGTTAATACCTAAACTGAAATAAAAGTATCTTGTGATTGCAAATGTTCTTTTTTTGGATTTTCTTAGTCAATTCCTCGCTGAGGTGGGATAAAAAATTACTAGATTTTTCACCTTGTGTTGTTTAGATTCCCTCACTTCGGTCATCAAAATTGAGCACGCGGTTAAAAAGTCAACGAATGAAAACACAATAACTTTGAAAAGCTTAGGTTAGCTGGATTGTTTCCGCACTTAGCCTCTTCATTGGGCTATTGTACGTATGAAAATCCTCTATGTTACTCCAACCATACCAAGTCCTTCCAGAAAGCTAGCAGCCTTTTAAAGCTGCTGCGGGCTTCCGGGAGTGATTGAAGAGTCCGTGCCCGTTGATCTGCCACGCTTCTGCACTCCATGAGCACATGCTGTGGTTTTTCTTCCGCCTCCATACATCCTCTGCAAAGAGGGCTGTCTGTCACACCTATCGTAAATAAGTATTTGTTTAGGGAACAGTGGCCGCGCGGTTATGTCCCGATTCAATCTGATAATGCTGCGGGCAAGTCTCTTTGATGCTTCTGGAACTGCACTCTTTGTTTGCCTGCAGGTTACACTGTCCCTCCATTCCATTTGGTGTGTTTCCTAGGTTTCCTTATGGGGCCATGATTTTATTTGGTCTTGGGGTATGGACAGCAGTAGTTCCGGACGGTATGCTGTTGTTTTCACTCCACTTTTAGCCACTTCATCTGCGGCGTTGTTACCCAGTGAGCTACTGTGCCCTTTTAACTATTGCAGAGTTACTTTGTTTGTGTTCGCAATGAGGGCAGAAGTGAAGATATTGTTTTGTAGCGCTTGAAGCACTGATGCACTGTCTGAGATGATTTTCATGTTAATATCTCTGACGTCTCTGGCTGCAACTGTTTGTGTCGCTCTGGTAAAACAAATGTATTCTGCTTTGAAGATTGTGTTTAGTTTGTCTGATATTTTTATGTATAAGTAATTTAAGAAGACGCCAGTCCCCGTACCGTATATAGTTTCAGAGCCTTTTTTGTCGATCTTAACTTCATCGATGCCAGAGAAATCTTCAACTTCGGCTTAGAGTCGGATATCGTATCTTCGAACAAAGACGTGGTGACATGGAGTGCTGTCCATGGGTGCATCCAGGAGTGGTATTTCCTTTAGGATCCCTTGCAGAACTTTTGAGTTTGTTGTCTCTGCGTTTAGTTTCCGCAGTCCGTTCGATCTTAATCTTAAGGCGGCTATCTTCGCCTCTTCCTGTATGCCAAGATCTAGAGTTCCCAAGTTTAAGAGGTAGGTACTAGAGGTAGGTCTAAAGCGGCTGATGGAGTGGTTTTCATACATCCAGTAGCTGCTACGCTCGCTAGGCTTTGTAGCTTCAGTGTAGTTATCAGTTGTATTCTGGGCCACCATACAACTGATCCATAGCTTAGAGAGGGTCTGATAACTTATGTGTACAGTCAAAGTGTGATCTTGGGATTAGACTCCATTTTTTACCCACAATACTTCTGCACTGACCAAAAGCTATACAGTACGTCTACCATGAGTTGTCATAGTTAGATCGCTTGACGTAACTGCAATAGTTCCGTCAATACGCAAATACTATAGTTAGCTTTTTCAATGGTACCATGAGATGTGTTAGTGCTTACTACTAATGTCATAGTTACAACTACACAGTGTTGTTATGTTGGCATCATTTTATAAAACGATGCTCACTTCACATTGCATATTTTCATCTCTTTTTAAATAATGCATGATGATAGAGACAAAAGACAGCTCATATGGTACTATTATCCAACAAAATGTAGAAAGTCGCCTGACTCACTCTTCTCAATGAAATCTAATGCAGCCCAAATTTATTCGTGTTACGACGGTTCATCAGCTTGGTGTCCGTTATGCAAGAAATCACACAAATTCTCAAAACCTTCTTTGGTTAACCTATAAAGTTTCCCAAACCTGGTATCACTTAAAGTTTCAAGTGGATTTCCAAGTAGAACACGCATCTCACTTTGAAACTTTTTTTTGTTTGCGTCGTTCATCTTCTAATTCGGCAGCAGCTTACATTTCCCATATCTTCCCGTGGGAGTCGTAAGAGGCGACTAAGGGACTTGCCAGAAAATGGGCAGCAGCGTTCTCTATGCTTTTGTAACAACCGTATTGCGATCGCCATCCCGTCTGCCAAGCGTGGCAATTATGGCAAAACCCCCCTTCTTGGGGGAGGCCTATGTCCAGCAGTGGACGTCTTTTGGCTGACATGATGATGATGATAACATTTCACACACAAAAAGTGATCTATTGAACATTATAATTAAAAAATAACAAAATTGATCGCAAACTATAGTCTTTTCACGGAACAAAATGTCGGTGAGTGCCGCAACTACAATAGTAATAGTTCGTTACTATGACATTTGTCAAATTTGTAACTCATGGTACAAAATTCTAAGCAAATGAAGCTCAAACTGCAGTCGCTGTAGTATAGTTTACTACACGGTGACGTAGGATAGATAACTATGTGACTCATACTGCGCATTTTAGTACCCAACTATCCGCTAGAGGCGCTGTAAAAGTTTTCATACATTTTTTTAACTACAGATAGTTGCGTGTATAGATTGTTAAAACTCATGGTAGACGTACAGGACTATTTGTTATCAAGTATGACGCCCAAATACTTGACATGTGTTGACCAAACTCTCCCTTGGTATTCAATAATTTTGGTAAATGTAGTTCTGTTAAGTTCATAGAACAACATTTTGTTCGTGAAATGGTTAAGTTCTGTTTTTTTTCGGATTTACTGACAATCACCAACACTTGTAACGGGATATTTATCATGTTTGTTTTGTTTGTATTTCTTTTCTTTTTTTTCGTTTATTGGCTACTGTTTTTCGTCAACACCATCCTTCTACAATTTCTTTAACAAGTAAAATGCAGTAATCCCGTTCATAAAAAGTAATGTAATCGATCAAAACTTTTAAATCCTGTTAGTGTGTACTATCGCCATCTATTGCGTAATTTGGAAACAACTTTGTAATGGCGGTAGTGTGCAATTGAGCATCTCTACTGGCTGGTAATACCATAGAAGAATAAGCTAAGGAGTTGGCATAGATTGCTGGGCTGACCTCACCACCACTGCCAAAGTATGTTCACAAGGCGACACATTAAGCTATACATTTACACTTACAGTATAACATGACCTCGATTTGTGTAGATTTCTCTTACAATGAGAGATCCGCAAAAACTGGTTCTGTAAAGCTTGATTGGTCGCCGTACATACATTGGCCATTTGACCATGCACGTTATTTAAAACTAATAAAAATCCTGCAGATGCCATTGTGTATAGGTAGTTTTGTATCGCATACAAGTGCTCTCTATCAAAAAATGGACAGTGGTGCAGTTTCCTGTTTAAAAAAACGATCTGTCTCTTCAAATCAGCAAAATCATGTTAAACGACCCAGTTGTTCTATACATTTTGACCAGGTAAGATTTTGCACGTTTGCAGGTTTTTAAATGTATTTTTTGGGCAAAACAAGTGAAATAACACACATGACATAAAACGATACACAACGCCCTCTGTCCGTGAATGAACAGTCTAGTTATATCTAACTTCTATGGTCAATTGGCCTATGTACAGACGCTAGCACATCAAGCTACAACAATATGTCACATTTCTTTAGATTTACTTTTATTGTTATTAGATTCATGGTTGATTAGGAAAATTTGACAGTTTCAAGTAACCTACAACGATCTATCAAATATCTATAATAGATTATCAACTTTATCTTTAAAGAATTTGGTTTTGATAGTTTCGTGTATTTTGATGTGCTGGCGTCTGTATTTTTGCAGAGAGCACTTAACTACAGCTATGTCAACTCTAGAGCTCATTCCTCTATGAAGGTGCAGTATGTGTGTGTCTCGCCTGCCGCAAAAAGGGCAGAAAAAATTGATCGGCGATTTGATGCTTTAAAACTCCAGGCATAAGTGCTCCACGAGCATTATCTAGCATTATCAGCATCTGAGCATTATCTATTTTATCTATCGAGCATTATTTAGGTCTCGTTTCATACAGCACTGTCAAAATTTAGCAAAAATCGCCTAAAAAGGAGCTTCATAAAATGCTGTATAATCTGTATTATCCGTGGTTATTGATCGAAGAATTTTATTAATCTGTGATCATTGTCTTCAAAGATTTCATTGCGATTGTTGCGTCAAAACAAAAGCAAACTAAGCAAAGAATATAGCGCAATAATGTAAGTAAAATACACTTTACTGTAGAATAATTCCTACCATAAACTGCCCTATTTTATTTATCACTGGCTGTTCCCAATTTTTGTATTAATCTTGATCCTTTTCTCACCTTGTCATAGCATTATTGATTGGTCTAGTTTTATAAGGTGTGGGGTCTTTTAGATAATTTATTAATAACTATATTTTTTTATTAATAGTACTGCAGTCTGCTGGCCTAGATAAAGGAACTTGATTACTGAACTGCGACTTAAAAGTCTTTTCGCCACAATAAAGCATTTTTTTTAAAATGCTGTCCAAATTTCCAAAATCGTGCGACACATTTGTTGTGATGCCTTCGCATACCAAAAACGACGTAGTCCTATTTGGAAAAAACTCTGACCGTCCCCAGCACGAAGTCCAAGAAGTGGTTTTAGTCAGAGGCGGCATCAGAGATAAAATGCTCAAGGTAAGAATTAGTAGTGTCTTTGTAGCAAAAGGTAATCCTTTGATGAGTCAAACGATACCTACAATACGTTCTCTCCTCATAAGAGCTCAGTGGTTTTAGTTAGTGTCTAACGGAAGGTCGGTTTTGGCCAAAAATCTAGTTTTGCTCACACTGTTGATTTCGGCCCCACCAAGAGGGGGCCGAAACTCTATATCGTGAATTTTTGTATGTATTTAAGCTAACTTCGGGTAAGCTCCTGATCGCTACTGAGTTTGCCACCATTCTTGGATTTTTTATATTATTGCTTTCAATTAATTTAACACATGTTAACTGTCATAAACAAAACTTGAATGGACTGTTCTTGAGGCCCTCAATCAAGCATTCTGTACAACAAACTAAGTAACTCTATGCTAAATTTTTGCTGGGATACAACTTTTTTTGTGGTGATAAATCACTGTTTACCATAGGATTCAATGTAACATACCCAAAACATTGTGCTGATGTGAATAGTATGGGGGCATAAACTTATTTGTTGTAAAGTTAATATTTAAAATTTCTACTAAAAAATAATGGGTGAACACGTTGACTGTAAACGTAAAGCTTTTACTGTGCTAGTTGGACCACAGTTTAGAAAAAAAAAAGCAATGGCAGTAAGAAAAAGTAACTTTTGGCTTTGTTAAGGGTCTTTTACATCTATCGAGAGTAAAAATAAGATTTTAAAATGCTATAAGCAATAAGAATTGAATACAGGGTCTAAAATAAACGCAATACCTATTAGGTGGAAATTGAAACTGGACAACATTCCGAAGGAGCATAAGTTGACAAAAATATCTGGACTTTCCATATCACATTGGCTGACTCAATTAGTATAGAGTCAATTTTATTTATTTGATGGATTTCCTGGGCGGAATTTACCTGTTTGGTGGTTAAGTTTCGGTTTCGGCCGTAACTGGGGCCACGGCTGCAGGTTCAGTTTCAGTTTTGGCTGAAAATGCTGTTTTGGTCAGACACTAGTATAGGAGTTTAATAATTATACATATTTGTTGTTTCAAATACATTTTTCCACTGTACTAACTCTGGTTAATACAATAATTATCGGGTTAATTACATGGGTTCATCATATTGCAGTGCACCTATATAACAATAGAAGGGGTATCTCCTGTAAACTCCGTCATATTGAGCAAACCGGCATGGATGTGGGGGGCAGAGATGGGTGCTAATGATAAGAATGTTGTCATTGGCAATGAGGCTGTGTGGACAAAGAACAATGAGGGAGAAGGAGATGCCCGACCAAAACGGCTGTTAGGGATGGACTTAGTGCGGTAGGTTCATTGATTATGCTATAGTCACTGTACATTTTTGTTAGAAATTATTTTAATGTCATAAAAACAAATTGGAAATTGCCCTTTAGAGAGCCGCTAGTGGTAATACAACGCCTGTCAGTAATATAATGTTGCGAGCTGGGTATAGAATAAATTAACACACTTTCAATTAAACACTAAAAATCTTTATTCAACACTAAATAGTTTGCTTAATCACAAATACAGAACTGATCACTATTCACTTATATATCGCACTAGTCACTTTACAGTTCACTTCGATCGTTCGTTTCGTAATCGAAATTAGACTGACTGCTCCTGCAAACCCTTCGACCTTTGCCTGCTTTCCACGACTTTTGCCAAATATGTTTCCAGCGTTTGGTTGAACCGTTCCACCATTCCATCAGATTGTGGGTGGTAAGAGGTGGTTTTGGTTTTGTGGGTACCCACCAATCGACAAGTCTCCTGAAATACTTGCGATTAAAAATTGTTTCCTTGATCACTGTGTATTTGTAAAGGTACTTCAAAACGACAGAACACTTCCTGAACCAATTTATCTACGACAGTTGTAGCTTCTTGGTTAAGAATTCTGGCCACTTTGTGAAGTAATCCATGCCAACCATGAAATACTTGTTCCCACTTTAAGACTTGTTCACCCTTTTGTTACCAACACGGCACTCCGTCTCAGGTAACCGTAGTTGCTGTGTCCTGTAGACCAGACATAGTTTACGTCTCCGCTGGGAGTGGCTGATTTCATACTGGTTATATAGAAATCAAATATTCACTCACAAGACACGTTAGCGCAGCGACTTATGTGGCAACAGAAATTGTTTCAAATTTGGAACACCAGCTTTTGGCGAGAACCACAATATCATCTTGATGACTGCTGTAGTGTCTGTGTGTACTTCTGTAGTGTCAATGTAAAAGAAATTTAATAAAAAAGTAAAACCGAGCTAAAGGGCAGTACCCAAATACTACTTCTGCTAAGCGTCTAGTCCAACCTGTCCAGTTACCTGACTTGTCAGTACCTGAAAATATATCGTAATATCTGAACCCTAAGTGTCAGTGTCAAATCATCCTGATTTTGAAGAAATACTCTTTAAAACTCCTTTTCCTCCGTAGTCAGTGTAGTTACCATAGGTTTCCAGAAAATCTAGAATAATCTAGATGATAGGAGTATTGAGAACGAATACATCAGGATTTACTCTTTATCGGAAGAACTTTATGATTGTTTCTGGGATATTAATATGATGTCAGAGTCAGACTATTACTGGTCCCTGATACATCATGTTCCTAAGTGTACGTAAGAAAATTTGACTTAGGAGAAGAGCTTTATAGGGAAGATTTTTAGAACTTAATGATTAATTTGTTTTGGATTTAGTATCTGAAACTAAATATTAGAGTTGATTAAAATCTGCTTGTAAATTTGCAATTAGCATAATACTATGCTAAGTAATCAGCAACAGCAAAAAATCACTGGCAACAGTTGTAAATATTTGAGCTAGTGTTGTAGCTACGGAAGAATTAATTGAATTCTATTATATTTCTGCAGTCTTGGCTTAGAGAGGGCAGATTCTGCTGAAGCAGCCGTGGACGTTATAACATCACTTCTTGAGAGATATGGTCAAGGTGGTCCGTGCTCCGAGCATGATGATAGCCACTTCTATCACAACTCTTTCTTAATCGCAGACCCCAAAGAAGCTTGGGTTCTAGAGACTAGTGGCAAAATATGGGCTGCTAAAAAAATAACCACTGGTTACAGAAACATTTCTAATGGTCTCACTATTACCACAAAAATGGATAAACATACAGAAAACATAATGGAAAAGACTCAGCGTCTGCGCCTTTGGGACGGACAGGTATGATTTAAAATGCGCAAAAAGCATTTTGTGGTATCTAAGTTCTAACATTCTCGATTTTTTTAGGGTGAATTCAACTTTATGAGATGTTACTCATCCGGTGGTGATGAAATGAGGCAGCGTCATGGGACAAGGCTATTGAAAGAGTCAACTGCTACGTATGCGTTTTACGTACGAGACATGATGAATGTTTTGAGGCACAGAGAAAGCCGTATCTGCAGAGGTTGTGATGACACTTTCCCTACTCAAGGAAGTCAGGTAATCACAATAAATAATCTGATTGTTTTACAATCAGTATTTAAGGTGTCTGTTAATACATTGTTACTCAAATGATCTTTTTCAGGTGTCATGTCTCGTAGCTGGAAACGTCAATGTACACTGGTTCACCGCTACCCCAGACCCAGGCATGTCCTTCTACAAACCATTTGTCTTTACACCAAATGCCCAAATTCCTGCAGAGATAGTTTGCCCAATTGAGGTACGATCTATCAGCTTCTTACAAATAAATAATCCGTAATTATTTATGAATGTTACTACATTCATAATTAATTACAGATTTTTACTAATAATGAGTAAATCCAGCATTAATAAGCTTATTGCATTGTTACAGCCACTGCAGCCGAGAGAACACCAACTGTATAAGATGCACGTAGAACGCATCGGAACATCGGAGGATGCCCAAACTACCAGGGGTTGCAGAAGGTTAGAAGCAGAACGCCTTTCACAAATGGAGAAATACTTAGAAACTCCTATTGAGCAATGCTCGCTTAGTGAACTTGACACCCTAATGAAAGATTGCGTAGCAGCCGAAATTGAGCTGTATTTCGAAGATACTGATGATGAACAGTAACTTAAAACGAATTTCTTTGTCAACAATTAAAACAATCATATTATAAATCCCACTAACTCACAACCAAATGTTTTTTCACCAAAGGTTAAATCATTATGATTATAGATACTTTAGGGTTTAAGGATAATATCATTAGGTTAATTTTTAAAATATTTTTGGTTATTTTTTTATATACAATTTATTTAGCAATGGATTAAAACGCGAGCAATGTCTGCCTTGGGACAGGTAAAACCCCCTCATTGGATTCTTACTGTTAAAAGTATACCCCGTATAATATTTTAATTTAGCTGATCTTAAGTTAATTAAAATCAATGTATTATCATTATTATAGTATAAAGTTTTGCGAATCTTATATTCGGTTGCCATAATAGTACATACGTGTATAAATATTTAGAATGCTACATGGCATTACACTTAAAAATATATATATGCCAAATTTCTAAAAATAAATTAAAATGTACTGATAAAATAACTGCACGATCTAGATATATATTTCTCGGCTCAATATAATTATGGTACGAATCGTTACCTACGAGGATTTATACTATATATTCTCATGAAAATTTTAAGTACCTATGTAGATAAATGAATAGGTACGGTGCAAGAATTAGGATAACGAAATTGTCCTTTGCCACAAATGTTTGACATTTGGAGTAGATTTATTTTGCTAAAATTATTTAAATATATACAGGGTGCAATAGAAGTCATGGGCACTATTTTAAACCAAGGCACTACTCACGATACTAATTGCATTAGGGGCTACTATAACACTAATCAAACATTATTAATGCAAGTAGGGGGAAAACCTTAAAAATGTAGTATGTAATGCAAAGTGTCAAATAGTTAATACACAGCAATCGAAGGGTACGACGCGAGTGGCGCGTGCGGCGATTACGTCACGGGATCTATGATAAATCAACACACCATACGCGCACCACGCGTCAACACACCTGCGCAGTCGTTATACACTGACTAGGGAAGCATCTGCAAGCAGCCCCCGCGGGTGAAATTCGTATTTTTGCGAGTCAGCGGAGCGGGACCGAGAGATTTCGCGGCAGGTGGCATGCCTTTTAGGCCATTGTTATTATTGCGACTTGTAAGGAAATGCTGAGCGCTTACCGGTAGGCGGCAATGACTAGTTATTAGTATTATTTGATTTTTGGTTTCGAGCTGTACTGCGCTTTAAGATTTTGATACTTCAAGAATTAATGAAGAATTTTGGTTTAATTACTTTTAGTTTTTATTTGCAATAATAAGCCTGTTGCAAAATGACTTGTTAAATTTTAAGGTTTTCCATATTTGCATTAATAATATTTTTGATTTGCGAATTAGTAGCCCTAATGCAATCAGTATCGTGAGTAGTGCCTTAGATGAAAATAATGCCCATGACTTCGATTGCGCTCTGTACATATAATATTGTTTATAAAAATACAGCAATAGATTATTAAATCGATTGCTGTTAAATAAGAAAACTTTAAATGTAAGCATAATTATAAGTTGACTTTCAAAACGGATAAATTATGGATTTTTATTTGCATTATTTTTTATGTTATTCGCGAGTCATATTTATAAATACAGATTGTATTTTGCTTGATCAAGGTATTTTGTTAAAATTACTAATGTTTATTTTTGTATTTTAGAGACCAGTACCTGCATACACTTTTATATTTTTATTACTTTTATTTTGACTGCACTCTAAATGTGTGTTTAGCTGCTATATGATGCAAAGTTCAATGAGTTTCTTACATTTTGACAATGGTTTGGAAAAGGCTAATTTATTTATAATTAATGCTACTTTTTTAATTAATTGTTTTATTGCTAAAGTCTTTTTGCAATGATGTCTTATTTTTACACTATAATTTAATCATGTCATGCAGCTGAGAATAATTTGATCATTTTTATGATGGTACGGTAGTTTAAAAGACATATAATCATCTGCGGCCTATTTAATAAACATGACAACCCGACAATTTTGTCAGTTTTTGTCAAATAAGTCGAATCGTCGCGGCAAGTGTCGTTTAATAAAGATTACAATAATGTCCAAATGCGTCAGTTAAATACTGACAAAATTGTCTAAACTAAAAAGCCGTTTATTAAAGGCGACAATTGACAGATTTTACCAGTCGAGTCTTTAAATAAATATTCTTTGACATATTTGTCACAATACAATATCGGGGCATGCATGTAAGAGAACTTGAGATAATCTTAAAAAATATATAATAACTTTAAGTCTGTTTTTGACTTCAACTTTGTTTTTGTTTGCTATTTGAAATGGACGCTAAATTAACAATTTTAAGCCATATCTATAAAACGTTTTAAAGAAAAGTTTCTTCTTGGTTTAAATGTGCAACGTCTTACAGTTAGCACCAAATATGTATCTTTATCACATCGCTTGATTCGCATCTATTCGTCGACGACGTTAACACGATTTTTCAAATTATTTGAACTAATGTAACTGCCGAATTGCCTTGACATTAGGTGAGGGTGCCTGTCGAAAATTTCTGACAATTCGACAAATATGTCCACCTGTCGTGCCAGTTTAGTCTTTAATAAATCAAATTTGACAAGTTTTCCGGACAAATTGTCATCGGTCGCGAGAAATTGATTATTAAATAGAAATATGTCAAATTGTCATGACAAAACATATTTGTAAATTTTCCATCGTGACAGATTTGCTAGTGATAATCTTTATTAAACAGAAAATGGACAAATTGTCAGATTGTCACCTGTCATTGTCGCGTTTATTAAATAGGCTCCAGGTAGTATTAGGCACGTATATAGGTAGGTATATAACTAGGTGTGATTATGTAATATTAATTTGCAGCTATTTTGTACTATTACGGCCTTGTTCGTTCATGGAACAGGCTAGTACATGAGTTCTAGAATTAGAGCCATGACTGAACTATACTTAAGACTATTAATATATTTAGCTTCAGTTATTTTTATTGTAATTAATATCCGCACTCGACGCGTAGCGTGTGTGGGGCTTATGTTCGTGCTCGTATATTAGTGATTATTTCTCATTAGGACATAAACTGTCGGTTTAAAAACGGCTGTAAGACATACTCGGTGAATTACGAATTTGCAGCTGTTAGCTATGAAGAACGTGCTGTCTTATATAAAATTAAAACTTAAACATGCCTAACTGCTGTGACTATGCAAGTTTTGTGTTAATTAGCAATTCAAACACCGTGTTTAGTGTGTAGATCCCTTAATATGTATAAGATATGAGGATTCATGTTCACACCGGTATCTTATGTAATCTTCGTTAAATGAGTAAAGCGAATACAAAGTGAGATAATCATAAACAAATAGCCCGATGTCGTCGTACACTCGATGTTAGTTTAAGTATCTGTGGCATTTACTAGATGTTAGTATGTCTATGTTTATCGTTCATTATGATAAATCGCGTGACTTAGCAGTCCGTTATTTATTACTACTACTATAATTGGTGTAACTACTATGTGTTTACTGGTTCTATATATGTAACTTAGATCAGCATCACAATGCTATATTAATCTATTCCGATTCTGATACACACTGTCAAAACCACACGATATTTAAAACGTGATGTTTCAATAAATGCACTTTTATCCACTCATATAAAATGGTTTCTTTTACATTTTCTTTATTCGTCGCAACCCTCGTAAAGACTTGGGCATCATCTGTCTAGCCTTTTCCCACTTTTTTAGGGTCGGCTTCGTCTTACCGGATTCAGCTGAATACCAGTATTTTACATGGAGCGACGGGTAATACGATACCCCTTGGTAAGAGTGGTTGTCACTTCCGGGCCATTGACTAACTGTATCGACTGTCAAAGATCTATAATTGACAACCGCGGCCTACGGCATATAGTGCTTTTCGATGCACGGAGGGAAACTCGGTATATAATGGGTGTTCAGCCATTCACAGACCAACTTAGGTAAGCCAGGCGGCTGTTGTTAGTAATCCACAGGAAGATTATTATTAAAGCTATAAATTAAAAACTGTGTATATTCTAGACGAAGTTCCTTTATTTTCATGTACTTATACAACTTAGTCTGAAGTATCACATGAATTCGTAATTAAACCGAAGTTAGGAGACTTAAATATATGGGAAGATAAATATTTAAGCTACCTAATTTTAATAGTGTTATATACACTACTTGTACACTGAAACATACCATATTTTAAGATTATTTAATAAATGCCACATTATAATAGTATCTACATCAGAACAATTTGCATAATTTTTTGTCGAAATATTAAAAAAAAAACAGAATAGTGTACAACTATAGTTTTATACAAACAAACAAACGGTAAGGTACTACTCAGACAAATGTTGGTATTATCTTTTGCCTAAATTGATATGCAATTTTCTATTGTTTATAGTCGGTACAATGTCGCTAGTAATATTTTTTTCTTTTGTACACACACTTCATTATAAGTGTATCCGACTTTACTTCCATAATATCTATTAGAAAAGATAAATTCCAATTAACGATTAATGAGATCTTATTATTTTATGCCAAGTGGACAGTGCAGCAAACTCTGATAAATCGAAAACATTTAAGAATTACTTCGTAACACTGTCTGTGAGTGGAAAACTGCACTGCAACGCTACTCACTAACAGCTATTGTTTAAGAAATTATAATAATAAGCTTACTCTCCAACAACAATCCTAATCTACATAATACTTAAACTTTACTTATGTCCGTTGAATATACTTTATTTACAGCCACAAGTAACCTGAATGTTGACTTAATTAACCAACTTGCGTCACTTAATATTTATTTCCAAGTTAACTAGAAACAATATAAATAATGACCCTAAATGTACTTGTTTTTTTTTCGAAAAACATATTCTGCGAATGACATGTTGAACTAAAAACTTAAAAATAATTAATAACGGAATAGAAATGCGGACTAAAACGCCCGGGCATTGAAATGCCTTTTTACTTCTTCCTGATTGATTACACAATAAAACTACCTTAAAACACCTCTAAAAGGACTTTATAAGCATTTCCTCGTGTTTCTCACGCAAAGCAGCAGAAACAGCCGCTTCTATATGATGACTGAACGTTCACGCGTATATTTAAAATATAACTGAGTACACACAATGAGTGATGAGTGTTGAGTTGACACATAATGTTACTTGTGGCTTCCTTTTGGCTGAAAATGCATACAGGACATCATTGACATAAATACTAACTCAACATAATAATATTAAGTTCCCGACAGAAAAACAATTCCAAAAAATCTAACATTTAATTACATGACCACTTATTACTTACAATGAAAATAATAATAAGACCAATACGGCCTCAATTAAAGATCTCATTCTACATTATCATGATTATTTACAATTAATCAACTTTTACATAGTGCGAATACAAAAATAATATTATAGGTACTTACTCGATATTTTTAAAATAATAACAAACAAAAATATTCGAAACGAACTTTTTTACATTCCAATTGTTTGGAACCTATCGGACGACAACACATAATCTTGAAAGCGCGACTTCCTAACAAACACAAAATATCAAAACAAAGATTAAAGCATTACTTCTCTTACATACACTACATAACTTATGAGTTATGAGACAAATTGTCCTATATCGTAAATCTCCTGGTTTTTTATTTCATACCCATATACTCCTGAAGGACTAAGATAGTTACTTTTAATATTACAGACAGGTAAGTATAAGTTATCTACTATTAATGACACATTTCAGTATAATTTACATAATTGTTATACTACCTACGACAGTCAATCATATCAACTTTGCAGAGATTTTTGAATAATATTGTGACTGTAGAACTGCTTAAAATTATTATTAAAACGCATTTTTACAGACTACATTTATCTAAAAGGTATGTAACTAAAAGAGAACTGAAGGAGATAAGTGAATGTTAGATAAATCTTATTATGACATAGTACATACAGCTATTTAACTAAAAGACTGTTTTTCTAACATAATGTTGTAATTACGTAATAATTAAAAGGTACTTTATTTTCCAAAATATTTACAATCTTTAATT
Source organism: Cerastis rubricosa (assembly GCA_949152445.1). Lineage (NCBI taxonomy): Eukaryota > Metazoa > Arthropoda > Insecta > Lepidoptera > Noctuidae > Cerastis > Cerastis rubricosa. Next base: position 14,313,716 of record OX424523.1, on the reverse strand, counting down.
TTATTAATTAAAATGTATCTACATAATAGTGATTCCATATGTAATGTACCTAAATGACTCATTTACAAAATGAATTTAATCCCAATAAATAGTTAAAGAATACCACAAGCTCAAAATTCATTCGTAATGCTAATAAAACGTTTTATATTTGGCTTACGCATAATGAAGGAGACTACTTATTTCAGCCTCGTTCAAGTTCCTATGCACCTTAAACAATGGTTGAATTAGACAAAATTATTTACATAATATTACAAATTATTTTTTGTTAATCTACATTGTGTTTATTATACCGGAATAGACAGCTAATACAATCGTGTGAAATTCTTTAAAAACTGAGATTATTATTAATTACAGATGAGTTATGTAAAAAAGAACGTGTAAGCCTTTTCGCGGTTAGAAAGAAGTTACATATTTTGTAATCTTTTGAACGCCAGAGCATAAAGCACGCACGCGCGTGCCCTCCACGCCAAGCCACAAATTCACCGCAAATACTTAAAAAAAAAGTGGGATTTCAAAAGTATAACTTATTTCTTGATAAACATTTAATATTTGAGATGCTGATGATCACGTTTTAATGATATATAAATAAACACACACAACCGTAATGATTTAAACAGCTTATTTCGTGTTATAGTGCACCACATTTTTTGTCACATATTTGTGTCGTTGGCGTGCAGGGCACGCGCTTGCTTGTCACGTATATGTGACAATGGCGTTCCAAAGGCAAAATTATTTGTTATTGTTATAATAAGTAAACAACGGAGCACAACGCGGCGTGCATATTTAAGTTGGTAAAATGACAGAAAATTATATAATGCCGGATTAATCATATTATAATATATAAAATAAATTGAAATGTGTCGCATTAATCAAGAACTCACTATTCTGAGTATATGTAAGATAAAGGGCACTGGGCACTGAACTGTAGGACTGCTCGGACTGCATAAGACTTATTGCATATACCATAATTATATTATGTCAGTTCATATTTAGGTGTACCAATCTAGATATCTCTCAATGGAAAATACTGATAGGCGAGTATAAAACATGATTTAAATATTAATCCTTACAAATTGTTTGTTAAATTATATAATTGCTATTTTTCCTTCACCGGAAGTACGTCTATAATATAAAAATAAAATAGGTAAAAATAAAATTCCTGATTGAAACAAGTTACTCGGAAGTAAGAAGCAAAAGCTTACAAGAAACCGCATCGAATGGCCAAAATAAACTCAACGGAGATACAAAAAATCCTATTAGGTAATTTATACACATATGACCAAATTTTGTAGACGGCAAGGAATGTATTTAGAAAATATCACGATACAAAACAATATTAAAAACAAACAAAAACACGTAACAGTACAAGTGAAAATTTTGAATCTAGGAGAAACCTTAAAACAAAGCATTAGGAGAATCCTCAGAATACACAGAATATTTTTACTTATGACCACACTATGTCATGAAATGAACCTCAATATTTGTATTTCACAAAATTGATTAATAATTAAGATTCAAGTATTTACATTTATTTAACAGTAATAGAAGTGGCCAATATAGATAGGCAACTTATTTTCTTTCACTCACATTCTGAAGATTACTTTGAAGATAAAATACTCGCTTAGGCTATCATATAAGATATTGTTAGCTTCTTTGAATTCGCTACCAAGTAACTACACGTATTATTCTATAGTTATATACATGCATCATGTACGGTCCTGAGTCTTCGCTCCGCTCAATTGTAGATGCAATCATAATTCCATTCTATCGTCAGAGAAATATTTTTGCCCCACTTATATTTCCAGCGCAGTCTTCTAGAATCACAGATTTTTTTTATCTCCCGCGTGTCTTTTTAATAGGCAAACATTATCTAAATTACTAGAACATGTACAGTAATTTTCACCTAGATTACCTATACATAATTCTAGAACATGACGAATCTAATTAGTTAGCACTTACAGTTTCTTTACGAACGACCTCTATTACGTTTACAAGTAGCAACGATTATGAAATAAGTAAATGTAATTAACTGTAAGTGTAAAACGTTTCTTCAGTTGTGGCCGTAATAGCGCCATACCTACTTGCCAAAACTAAAAGTTGATTGCAAACCACTTTATTTCATGGAGAAAAGAAAATAATAGTATATTTCATTACGAGTGCGGAAAGCCTGTCATTGCAAAGAGTTCCGACAAATGTCTACCCGAGCCGAGGCGCAGCCGAAGGTTAGGGTTGACAGTCGGAACAAGTTGCAATGACGGTTACGCACGTGTACTGAACAACTATTTTTAATACAGTTGCGAAAAAATGAAGCAATTTAATACTTAAAGAACATTTTTGGAAAACGACGCCAACCGTAAAAGAATATAAGCAGAGATTTTTTTTGTTTTCTTCACCCATTCTGGGTAGGCAAAGGGAACTATGCCCGTACAGTCAAGTCTTCAGTAGATTTTTTTTATTGATATGAAATGAGAATGAAATAAAACCTAACCTAACTCATTGAATCAAATCATTAAATCTGATATTGAAACAAATTAGTAGCTTCGTTTTAGAAATATTTGCATGAATCATAAAAACTTCTATGATTTTTTTTTAGTAAAAACTTTTTTTCTTTTTAATAGACATTAATTTGACATTTGGTAAAGAGAACGCACGAGTTCGGAAAAGTAAAGAAAAAGCTCGAGTGTGTAATAGCCCACATCCCGAACGCTATACGTCCCTGCAATACGCCACTTTTTGAGCAACTGTATTAAAAAGATTTTGTTGGTTTATCTAAGTTTATCCTCTGTAAAATTGCAAGTAGGTGGGTGAATCATTACGTGGGCGTCATTTAGAAAAAGTACTTAATTATGTAAGTTAACATTTGATGCCATTTTCTTTTTAAGTCTAGTTCACAACATTTACAAGTATTTAATTTTGAAGTACAATGCCCGTCATTTGACAAATATGCATACTCTTGCTAAACTATTGAATTTACGTGACGTAATAATTTACTAAAAGTAATTAAGAAATACAGTATAAGTCTACTTACGTAATTATGTAAACGGGGTTGTTATCGTATGTAATCCGAAAAACAAAATATACAAAACGTGTTTTTTTTAAGGACAAAGAGTGGCTAAATCATAATGTAATAATTCTGTTAGCTTATTTTTGTGGTGCTAGCCTTGCAGTAACAGTTATTGCATTTTCGTTTTAAAAGATGTTCCAATTTAGTATAATATTGAAACGGTTACAAACAACTGCAACTGTAATCAGAATGAGAAGTTGAAAAATACCAACAGAAAACTTAATCAATGGTTGTGAAAGTGAAAATACAAATAAAGAAGAATAAGTTTCAACTGTACGGTACTTAATTGAAATAATTATATTGGTGAAACTAATTAGATAGCCAGATGATTTTAAAAAATCAGATAATTTCGCACATATATGATGAGAATAGGTCCCAATTGTCTCTATTTCTAAAAAGTTGGACGACTTTCGGTCTTTGAATAACGGATCTCAGCCGCATCCGCCTAGACTAGAAGACAAGCCTAATCACGTTAACGTGGAAGGTTAATTAATTAATTTATTCTATTAATTCGTAAGTTTGGATAAAGAAATGTGAAAAAGGAAATGTACCTATGACCCTTCCCTCATTCTGATAGACCATAGGTACAGTCAAAGTACAACGATTAAATTTATTGAAATGTTGGTTAGAAAGAATAGTAATTTTAACACGATAATATGGATGAATGTTATTGTTCTAAATAAGGGCTTAAGTGTTACAAATGTTATCTTAACGAAATCCGAAACGCTAATTTAATTTCAAAATACTGTCTTGTATTTTTATACTTGTCACTCAACTAATAAACATCAACTTGCGCACTCAAACTTAACCCTTCAACAAAGATTTGAACATATTCTATATGTTCGCTTTTAAGAATTTTCAATTCATTCAGAATTCATTCCATATTTACAAAATAAAACAATACATAATAAACATCTAAATGTTTCGATATATTTAGGGCTATATCGAACTCGAGTTCGTCCATGGTGGCCTGTAGGCTAGGTACTAATACAGTTGCGATGTACCCCTAAGGCGGCGTTTGCGCAACAAAATAATGTGCTGAATAGCATTGTATACATAATGTGAGACATACTCTGCTAGCTCACAAACACTGCTTTAGAGAGCTTTAAAGTTTATCGAATCAACTACATACTTAAAACAACACATAAAGACGTGCCTAGACGTCACAGTCGTCAAGCGATGGTGAAAGGGACTGCTCCTGCGCGCAATAATACCCAGTCTCACCTACAAGTAAACAGACTAACTGATTATATTATCAAACGCTTTCAAACATACATTTGAATGTAGAAGGTTTATTACCGTCTGAAAAACGACTGAAACTTTTTGCGAGGCTCATTCAAGCAATTGTGACAACATGAACTCGTGTTACAGATTACTTAATTAAAATAGCGCTTAGCTGGATCTTTGTAAAGAGTGTGATTGTGCAGGTTTCAATATTTCTCAAGTACCCGGAGTTTTATCCCATAATTCGAGTCCGACGCATGATTAACTGATAATATACACTATCAGGGTTCTTATGTTAGCTGCAAATGTACCAGCAATGTCGAAGTAGCCCTTAGTTTTCTTTTGACGAGTAGATACTTTAGCATTTTAGTATTAAAAATCATGTACTTATGGCCTTTAATCTCAGATTTTTAATACTGTATGAAATTTTAAATAGAATTTCAGAATAATAAAGCGTAATAAAAACTATGTTTACTTGTGATATAATCACAACTACGATTATATTTATGGGGATTTAAAACCAATTTTATTAAAAAACTAGTACGAGTTCAAACATTGCGAAAAATTTAATTTGTAATGCTCGTTCGCTGCTAACTCTTCTTACCCTCCAAATTTTCAACGGCCTACAGAACCATTGGGACTTTTGACAAACTACTTACCTTTCAATCATACTCTTTACAAGTCCAGATTTCTAAAGTTACACCTTATAACATAGAATTTAATGTTTACTTTCACTTGACTATAATATGGTCGGTATGTGGTATATACTTTATAAGCAGTTGCAATCACGTTTTCTAAAGTCTATACTGCACGACAAAGGGGTTTTATAGCCAAGTCGTCCTTAAACTTGCCAGCATGCCCGATCTCAGGGTATCGGTGTCTTCCAATACAATTTTGTTCGATATGTCGGACAGTATCTCCACCATCTGGTAAGCCTGGTAGCCATGATGTCATCTAGGAGCATGAAACCACATCGAGGTGCTAAATCCAGCGACGAATGCTTCGCAAACAGCATACAGTCAGTGAAGCGTCTTCGAACGTTTCGATCTCTTCAAAGGTTTTGATATTCTCACCCAAGGTAGCATGAAGTCACTGAAAACATACAATATTGTTAGAAGAGAGACTAAATAACGAACAAATAAAAAGTGCCTTTAGCACACACAATTACCAAAACTGTGTATGTTCGAAAGGTATTATTCGCACTAATATTCGTAACCAAATCATACTCACGCAGGCGGTAGGTCTGGTATCTCCTCCCCGAAGGCCATGACGGGGAGTGTGTCGGTAATTTCGATCATGCGAACATCCCGTTGGGGCTGCGGCCAGATCGTGTACACTGAAGGTTGGTAATGAGAGTTATTGTACCAGGGGTCCCGCTGCCTCATCCGAAGACGCTCCACATGTCTTTGCTCACGAATCCGTCGCATATGCCATCTGAAAATGTTTACAACGTTTCAATTACTGCCATTAACTTTTCAGTCCTAAGACCGAAAATATAAATACATTAGGGAAAATTTGAAGTATGTAAAAGTAATATGTTTATATTATCCCTTAAATGCTTACCCATTTATTTCCTTAGTTTTGAAGGCGTTTAACAAACAAAATGATAAATGCAACTTTAATAACATTCGAAAAGTAAGACAGCCGTCTTGCACCTTTGGTGCCGATCACAGGTGCCAGTCGGTGAATACATATTTTCGAAAGTTATTAGGATTGCGTAGAAATATACGTATCGACATATTACAAATTACGATTATGAATGCCTACGATATATATGTTTATGTTACCGGCCTTATCCGGAAAAATAAGATAGTATCATCTAGTTTGTCGTAAAGTAAATTAATCCGTTCAAACAGCGTTCAAAGCGTAAGTTTTTTTGGCCAATCTTTGGACAAACCAGACCTTGCCCGAAACGAGAGAACCCAGCGCTATATACTGTATAAACCGTTTAACGGTCGTTAAATCTAGGTTCTTTCTATAACCAACAGTGAATATTTAGGGCTCAGTTTGTCCTTACTCGCTTCGGATGAACCAATTTGGCTTTAGCAAACCCGATAATCCGAACGCACCTTTCTAGTAAAAGTTTAGCCTAGGAAAATCAAAAACCGGGTTTAGCTGGTAACATAATTAATATACCATTCGAGCATAGCACCCATTCGCTCCCCGCCGTCTAATCGAGCGCAATTAGACAATAAGGTGGAACGAAGTTTATAGTGGTCGGATTTTTTAAGTTCCTAGAAATGTGGAGAAGTAAAAGAAAAACGCCGCTTGCGACTTTCTTAATCACAAAAAATATCGTAATTATAACGTAACCATTTCTCACAATTTCGAGTTAAGATTAGTTGCAAGTTTGGGTTTCTGCGTCCCTTTTTAATATCGATACCGATACCGCTCCCTATTCTTAGCAATAGATCCCATTTCTCATGTTTTACTTTTTCAGCAGTAACTAATTAATAAAAATAAATTTTATTCAAAATATTAAAAGGTAAAATACAATATCAATCCGAAATTAACAATGTAGGTATAATAATGTTAGATGCCTGTACTAGGATAATCCTGTATCACAGGCTGCGGGAGCTCTAACAATATGCTATATATAGGACAGTAGTTTTAGGGCCGATTTTTCAATCGTCAGATAAACAACCAGATAGACTTTATTCGTTGAATAGTAATATTCTGGGTTTTTCAATGGTCAGATAGTAGTTAACTGTCGAATAAAGCCTCTAACGGAGGAATATAGTTACCTGCTACATTATGGGTCAGTTAGGGTTTTATCTCCCCAATAAGTATGATGTTTTGGGTTATGTTTGACAGTTTCATTAGTTTTGTGCGTTTTGGTAACACGACATAGGTACTGTGATTTGTTATGAATTTATGATGGATGTGTTTGAAACAATTTACGAATTTGAAATCGAGGAAGAAAGTGAAATCTTTAATTATTTAACCACCTGAAGAAAACACTGACTTTTGCGAGCGAATAATTTTAACTCACGGGACGACAATGAATTTCGGAGTAGATGCTTGAAAATGATACTATAACCTACTTTCATTAATTGATTTACACGAAACAGAAATGTTTTAACACAAATGTTAGGCAACAATTGTTTACAATAATGAAATCAGATATAAATTTTCTTACAATTACTACACATCAACATAATAACTTACTACTCAAGTACTCACTCCACGATTCTATGCAACTGCCATTTTTTATATAACAATAATAAAATTTGCCGAACCATTGTTTCTAGTAGTCCCATGTGTTAAATACACGTTTTGTTGCTTTTCTTATCTAACAAGTTGAATACTGTATCTGTGCATCTCGCTTGCACTTCAATAGTGTGAAGTTGGCTAGTATGAACCACTGATAGCTATTCTATAGATAATATGCTATTGAAAAATTGAAAATATTTATTCGCTTGATAAACAGACAGATAAATTTAAACGCTAGATAGTTATTGGACGACTTAACTGAGGATTGAAAAATCGGCCCTTAGTTTAATATTTAACATTAGATAATGGCAAACTTATTCTAATTAACTTAAACCCTACTATTTTAGAACTAAACACATAATTATTACAGGAAAGTATTTGCGTTAGCAGAATAATTATAAACTAGGTTGCAAAAGAACATTTTCTTGGTCCATTATCTATGAAAAACTACCAGTAACCAATTTCAAACGATTTACGAGTCTTAAAATTCGGTAATTTAGAAATAATTGAAGAATATAAGAAAATCTGGTAATCCGTATTTCATCGACAGCAATGACCAAATTAGCGTAAAATGGATACACACAGGTCACACTATGACGCCACCATATAAATGCATCGAATTCCAAAGGGAAAAAAAAATATACCTACTTATAAAAAAAAAACCTTACGGCGAAATTTTGTTTACTTCTCTACTACTCTTGGGACTCGATTAAAAAACTCCCATGAAAATCCGACCACTATAAACTTTGTTCCACCATAGGAATATTTAAAACCCATCACAATTTCCACGTTAACGAAGTTTCGGGCAGCACCTAGTTCGGGAATAACATAGCTGATGCACACATAAGGTGACGGATAAGACGGCATACATATTTATAATACAATAATAAAATATTGTGTACAGGATGGAATTCATTAACCTCACCTGGAGGGAAGGTACTGTAAATACTGGAATTACATTTAATTTTTTTAAATAAATAAATGACATCAAAGATAAGATTGAGTTTATTAGGTTTGAGTAAAAGTGCTTTATCTTGTCGCATAGAATATACAAGGTGTTGTTGCATCCTCGTCAAAATTCAGGTTGTCACAAAAGACATAAATAATCAATTAAAATTACGGTACATAATTAATTATTAATAAACACTGTTTTTTTTATTGTTTTGGTTTGTAAGTATTTCAGAATAACAAAATTATCGAATCGTTTGAGATTGTTTATTGTATGTGTGAAAGTTTAAATCACAGGTGGTTCACACTTTCCGATTTCAGTAAACAAGAAAAAAAAACCTACCCATTTTATTATTGATTCGGTACGAGAATCATTAGCATAGTCACCTCCTTGAAATTGACAAAGAAGCAAAACAAAATCTTGTATAAGTTTAAATTTCAAGTTTAAGGTTTTCATTTTATTTTATTTGTAATGTTTGCTAGAGTGATTTGATCCTTATGATTGCATCGATTGATGCCATAAAAGTACAAGATGTTATTTTTTCGGATGTTAGTCGGTTTGATTCTCAAGTGTGGCAAGTGAATTTCGAAAATATTTGAATGCAATTGTTTTTTTTTTAATAAAGCAATGTTTTCGTGCGGCGCGGAAAACAACAGGTTATTTTTTTGCTGAAGAAAATTAAATGGTATGATTATGTCTTAGCTGGCAGCGGAGCTGCAGGAGGAGGCCCTACACAAGGAACCGTGGCCTGAGGAATAAAAAGCCCGCACCAAGGTTCACAGAAATGGAAAGCCAATTCAGTTTGGAAAGTATTACTAGCGACAGTACTAAGTATCATTATCAGGCCCGAAGGCACCTAAGAAGCCGATTCCTGCCGGCTTACCTTTGGGAACAAGGCAATGTACGTAGTGTCTAGTGTCTACTGTAGTCAATTAGTAAATTATGTACACATCTGTGGTTATCACATTACAGTAAAGGCATTAAGCACATCGAATTGAAAAAAAAATACCAACATTTTTCATGCCAACAACGAAAACAACATGTGGCGCCAAAAGTAAGCCGGAGCTCGGGTGTCAGAATTCAGAACTAAATTCGTATGGACGCGGACACGTGACTTTGCGGCTATCAGCAGCGTTTTGCAGGGACTAGGTAAGCCGAAGTTTATCGAGTTACGACAATGTTTGTATGTATAGAAAGTTAAATTAGAACCACTTCCCGATGTCCGATTGAGCTGAAATTTTCCACACACCTTTGTTTCTAAGAACAATACATTCTTATGACAAACATAACTTAATCTTGAAGTCAGGATCGTCTCCTCACGAGGGAACTCCTCAACGTTTAATAGCACAGACACGAAACTTTGCATACAAGTTCATATTTGGTGGATAATCACAATTTGTATCATGAACTCATCCTAGCGCCAGGATCGTCTCCTCACGAGGGAACTCCTCAACGTTTAATTGCACAGACATGAAACTTTGCATACGAGTTCATATTTGATGGATAATCACGATTTGTATCATGAACTCATCCTGCAGCCAGGCTTGTCTTCCCACGAGGGAACTCCTCAACGGTTAATAGCACAGACAAGAAAATTTGTATGCACGTTCATATTTGATGGATAAACATGAATTCTATCATGATCTCATCCTGCAGCCAGGATCGTCTGCTCACGAGGGAACTCCTCAACATTTAATAGCACAGACACGTAACGTTGCATACTAGTTCATATTTGATGGATAATCACGATTTGTATCATGAACTCATCCTACCGCCAGGATCATCTCCTCACGAGGGAACTCCTCAGCGGTTAATAGCACGGATATGAAACTTTGTAAATTTACGCGTTCACTTTTTATGAATAAACATAATACCTGAAGCTTGTAGCGTGAATGGTAAATGCTATCAAAACTAAACGCGACAAGCTTTTGTAAAAATTATCCTACATCGTTTTAATTTTTTCAAAGATTTATTTTCTTCTTTTCAGTTCATATTCATAAAAGCTTGTTTCAAAAAGGTTTTTATATTATTTTTTTATACAGTGTTTTATGTAGTTCTTGTGCATCTAATCGTTCCATTACATAAGTTATGAAAAAAAGATCAAGTTGGATCCTTCGAAAATTTTTGGTACTTTTAGCATGGGTGGCATTTTCGTGGTTTCGAGATCGCTTATACAGACACCAAAATTAAAAATAGCGCCGAAGCGCGACGTAAATTTCTGTTTTTTTCGTCATGGGTGTCATTTTCGGGGTTTTCGGGTTGGATGATAATCAAAACGAATATTGAAAAATGCGATGAAGAAAAACAAAATTAAAATTCACATTTTTTTCTTCGGCTTCCCTTTTCAATATTTTCACCCTTCGCCACTGATCATTATATAGCCGCTCAGTTAGATGTGGAACATGTGAAAATAGTGAAGGATATTCTCATTAGGCCCCAAGCCACATGCACTATGTCAAATTAAAGAGCGACTTAACTAAACGCATTTCGTGTTCTCGCGAGAAAAAGACTTACAGTAAGTACAGCATGAGTATTTTCTTTGAGTAGATTATTGTATTGGCTATGTTCAGTATTTAGAGTACTAAGACTTTCCCTCCAGGTGAGGTTGAAATTCCACATTCCATTCCTGTATATGACTAACTTTGGTTTCACAAAGCTTTTTCAAGTGTCAGCTTAGTGCATGTCTTTAAATGTTTGGTACTAGACCCATTGCAATTTGCAAAAATGTTGACCAGGTAGCTTGAGGTCCAAACTGGGTTGTTTTGGAGAAATCGAACTTTTATACAAACTTTTACACCTCTCCACCATTAACTGCTGATTGTGAGGAATCGAAATAACTCTTTTTAAGTACTAATTAATTATTTAGATAATTCATCGAATTCATGTTGTAACAGTGTAACATTTTAAAACTTGAGTGGTGGCACATACTGAAGCTGTCTGTACGTCGCTTAAGCGGGATCCGGTAGAGTATCAGTTTAACATCCTGAACGTAGGTTTCTCACAATCAAGAGATTATGATGGAGAGGATTTCTAATTAAATGATTACCTTTAAAAGTTCGAATTATCCAAAACGACCCAGTTTCGATCCCAAGTTATCGGGGTCAAAATTGTTGCGAATTAGGTCTAGTATAGTCCTCCTGACCGTTTTCTGTCACGGCGGCGAATCTTGGTGGAGACTAACCATCGGCGCTCGAGATATTATAGTGCACGAGTGTGTGCGCAGGCACAGGTGCACTCTCTGATCCCTTACTCTCATAGAACCGATCCGATGAAACGGCAATCCGACACGACCGGAGAGATCAGGCGCAAACTAAGAGTTTATCGTGCTTTTCCGAGGCACGGGGGTATCATACCGCCAACTTCCAAACTTCGGTCTACTACTGAGAAATTCTTAATAGAAAAACCCAATAGCCCTTTTTGTCCGAACCGGGAATCGAACCCAAGACCCCACGCTCTTGTGAGCACGCTCTCGTGGTCGCAAGCGCGACTGCTTGACGAGCACGAGACCAACAGGGCAGTTAGTTTGGTCTAGTATCACGCATTTCAAGGAATGCACCCCAAAACAAAGCCGAAGTCCCATAGAAAAAACATTGGGCATTATCTTTTCAGTTTTCACAAACAAATTAACTGCTTGTTTGAGGAAAACAACAGCCGCTAAATCGTCAGAAGATTTGACAAAAAATAAATAGACTTTATGAAACCAGTAGTTTAGAAACAACCGCAATCATGGCACTGCAGTCATTATTCGCCTGCCCTTATCCCAATTTATTTGGGGTCGGTACAGCGTGTCTTCTTCTTCCATACTTCTCTATTACTTGTCATCTCATCGGAAACCTTTCTTGCCATATCATCCGTCACACAGTCCATCCATCGTCTCTTTAGTCTTCCGCAACTCTTATACCCATCCACATTCATACTCAAAACATTCCTCACAACATTTTCCTCATTCCTCCGCATCACATGCCCATACCACCCATGCCAACAGATTACCACACAACTTTTCAGTCACCGGCGCCACTTTCAGACATCCTCTTACTCTTTTCGTATTTTATCCTTTCCGCAACACAGCACTCCCATGTCAGCTACATGCAAATGCCTTTCATTCATCCTTTTTGTGTGTAATTCTGATCTGATAGAAACAAAGAAATTAAATATAATATTGATTGTATATGTTACACTGTACCTTAATTGTCTCCGCTCCTCAGCTTCCAGTTTTTGGTGCCGCTTTTCAAAAACTTTATCATCTAAATTCTCCGTGCCTTCTAAGCTATATAAACTAGTGTATGGCTTTTCTCGCCATCTAGGTACCTAAAAGTAAAAAAAAAACTTAGGTATTCACTACTTTCAGGCTCATTTTTTTGCAAAGAAAAGTTGGTTGTCTAAAGGTATAAAAAATCTTTTGAAGACAACCTGGCCCTTTTTTTACCTCTACAGTGGAGGCTTTACAGTCTCCCTGATCAACATCTTCCATTTTAACGTCGGGATCCAGGCCGAGGTACCACGATAGATCTGGGTCTCCCACCAGGGTGTGATACTGTTGTCTCGTCGTCATTCCTGGTAGAGGGGATCTTTTGCCGCGGCTCGCAGCTGAAAATAAAATAAACAGTTCAGATAAGTTATGGTATCAGGCATTGTTTTGCGGAAATCCATGACATTAAATGTTATGCCAAACATTTAGTTCCAACAAAATTATCGTGGGTCTGGAATTCAGAAAGGCTGGTAGCAGCTGGATGAGAGTTGCGAAGAATAGAGCCGAATGCCATGTTTCCGTTAATTCTAAATTCCTTCCTCTAGATCTGTGGTTCCCAACCTTTCTTGGACCAGGGACCACTTTGGTGTCTTTATTGTTAGCAGGGACCTTAAGGTCCTAGATAAACAAGTACACCGACAGGATTATATCTAGGTGGGTGAATCTTTAGCTCACTCAAAAATTGGAAAATGAGATGAGAACTTAGAGTTAAGATATTCACTATCTATATCTATTCGGATACAAGAGCAATCGAAGTGACCTCGAAAAGTATAGTATATAGGAATAAGTTAGTCGATGTTTGGAGAAATGCTTTTAAATAATCTTGCAGGAGCGAGCGCAGCAATCTCAAAAAAATTAAGCACGCCGCTTCTAATAGGTTTTCAATTAATAATGTAGATCTTCTGCGCAAGTTAACACGGACACAATTAAAATCCAAGATTAAAAACCGCAAAAACGTCACCAATGAAGGAAACACTGAAATTTACCCTCGGCGCCCCTTTCGGGGTTTTCATTTTGACTTTATTTTCGTTATCAGTGACTCCGTAAACCACGAAAACGACACCCATGAAGCCATTAATTCGCGCAAGTGTCCAGTCTCGCAAGTTGCTGTCGCACAAGTGTCCATGCGCGCAAGTGTCCTTCGCACAAATGGCTTTCACGCAAATATCCTAGATCCGAATACTACAATATCAATTACACATAAAGTATCATATTTATGAATTTTTAGGGGACTGGAACAGCAGTCAACCGCATGTCCGTGGTACACTCCGATACAAAAAGGCGCAGCCACTGTCATATTGTTACCATGAACGTGCGGTCGTCTTTACCAAATTCTCGCATTGCCGCAGCCTTCACCACAACTGGTGGCCTTAGCATAAGCAAACTACTTATGGGTCGATCTGCACTTATACCTTTGGGAGCTAAAAGGTCTAGCACAGATGTGATTATTCTATTACATTACCTTTTCCCCTGCCCATCTTTGGCTTGGGCCCGACTGGTTTCGATAAATTTTGCTTGGCATTTTTGCCAAGCCCTGCACTTGACAGCGCTCGTTTTCTTCCACGTTTACTCCCTATGCCACGTCGACTGTCCGGAGTTTCCTCCTGAAACTTTGAATAGATATTAGAATGTATCTGTAATATGCCCCTGAAATAAATTGTTAGATTGAGACGTAATACATACCCCGGGCGCGACCAAGTTTGTAGTACATGCTCCCCTTTTTTTTGTCCTTTCATTTTCAATCTTCTCGACTGCGCTGTAATCTAGCGAATCTATATTTTCTAATGCAGTAACTGCGGCCGCCGCTGCTGCATCTGATTCAATTAGTTGTCGGAAATCCGTTACATCTAATGCTGGCAAAGTTGTCAAATTCGAGTTTTCCCCATAAGAAAAATCGCATAAGCTTGTCTCACTTCCCGCCGGAAGCATCGACGAGTAACTGAACGGCCATTCCAAATCAGGCTCTCTCTTTATGCGGTCCAGTTCTGGTTGATGCAGAAATAGGTTCGTTGGCGACGGTGGCGTCGGAGACTCTGTTTTAATTTCGGTAATCGTATGAGAGACCGGACCAAGAGGCGGGAACGCGAGAGACGCCTGCAAGCTCCCAAGCGTGGGGGTGTGCGAGGCCATCGACGGGAAAGAAGATGTAAATGTAGCCGCAAAAGGGATCGTGAGTGGAGTAGTAGTAAGCGGAGTTTTATGCGCTGCCTTTTTCGATGCCGCATTTGATTTTCGTGACCCAGACTGGGGAGATTTTGTGGCTTTATGCGAAACCTTGTGCGAGACCGGTGCGGAGCGCGCAGTCGTGTTCCTAGTGGTATGCGTGTATGTCGACATATGCGTACACGCATTTGGAGACGTGAGTGTCGACGTATACTTGGGAGTACGCGTCGAGGGCTGCTTTGGAGTTAGCGTAGCAGCCTGCTTCGGTGTGTGCGCAGACGGAACATGAGTATATGTAGATACATGCGTACACGCGTCTGTAGCCGTGTTTGAAGTGCGCGTCAATGTATGCGTAGTTGTTTGCGTTGCCGAATAAGGTACTATAGTAGGTAAATTATACCTTTTCTCTAACTTTATTTTATTTGGCATTTTAGTACTTGTCTCAGTCGCTGGCAAATCATATATACGCCTAGAGGGCAAGGTACTCTCCCCCATGTCCGAACATATTTTCATTCTACCGTGATTTGTTTTCTGAAGCATAAGTTTGGGAATAGGCGACTGTTCCCTCATGTCAGCTTCCCCTAGTTGATAAGGATCTTCGCCAGTAGGGGTGGTATCTATGAGCCGTAGTCGATCTGACAAAGATCCAGTGTAATGAAGTGTTTTCTTTGGAATAGGCGAGGTCTTAGATTTACCATAAGTGTTGATCATTTTAGAATTTTTATTTACACTGAATGTGCGCTCAAAAGTTTTGTCATCCTCGAACACATTAGCTGCAAAACACAAAATTAAGTTTAATTATTCTATTAGATAAATAGGTAAATTAGAAATTAAAAAGAATCAATTTGGCTTTGCTACTTCGGTTAGTTTTTATTAATATTTCACCATATTCGTGTTAATAAAGGCTTACCATTATCTGGAGGTTCAGGTTTTACAGCTGGAGTTTTAGGCAGCCGACTTAAACTGCCTAACGATCCAGAAGTTCTCCTACGACTCCTCTGTATTTTTTGGATGATTGTGTTGCCGCTGTAAAAAAAAAAAATAACATACTGGTTATCAGTTTATAGAACAATATTTGGCCATTATTAACATCTCATATACTGAATAACCTGTTTGAGGTAACTGTGTACAAGGGCTCGCTCCGAGGCTCAGGCTTGATATCTTTTTTCAAGTATGAACGCTTATTTTCAATCATTGTGTTTGTGTTGAAGTTATCACACTGCAAGTTAGTAGTTTCCAAAATTGAAGGGACACTTATGTCTCCAGGTAAATAGGTTGTTACGTCTGAAACAAAAAAACGTGTTTTTATCCAGTTACCCAATTTGTATTTACTGGACAAGGAAAAACTAGCCCTTCCGTCTTGAAGCTTTACCACGTAATTTATAACATCAACAAAGGTGACACGGGATTCTATGCGTATAAACAGTAGCAGGTACTCACAATACAAACCTTAATACTGATTCTTTGTTGATCGCCCATAAAAGGTGGCCCCAAAAACGAAAATTCTCTATTTAAATTGCGTAATCTATCTATATAATATATATATTAATTACGCGTCACGTTGTTTGTCCGGGATGGACTCCTAAACTACTTAACCGATTTTAATCAAATTTGAACATCATTTGCAGTTTGATCCAACTTGAAAGATAGGATATAAGCTATCCTATCTTTCAAGTTGGATCAATGTACCCTATTACCCTTCTTCAAGAGAGCTGTAGGGAACCCAGTACGTTAAAACGTAAACACAGACACAAACCGCCGTCTTTCCGGCCTCACCCCCCCCCCCCGACCCTTGCTCGAGCCAGCCCGCGAAGCTGAGCCAGTAGTAATAAATCAGCCCCTAAAAAATGGAAATCAGATCGACGCCCTAAGCCGAGGCTCGTACCCCACAGGGGGTGCCCTTAGCGCTGTCGCTTAGTTTTTAACCTTTTTGCCTGGTTGGAGGCCTTACATTCTAGGCATCCACAGGTTTGCCCGGTTAAGCAGTAGCCAGCCTCGGAGGCTGAACTGCGAGATGACATTCACAAAAAAAAAAAAACAATTTAGATCAAACTGCCAACGGTATATAAACGGGATAACATCTCAATTTATTGTCGCAATATTATTTTATTGCAAATTAAGTCACAAATATCTGTTAGCTCCAAACGATTCTAACAGATGGCGGTATCTGTTGACTGGATTGAGTAAGTATTCAATAGATGGCGCTGTATAGGAGCGGAACAGCATTGAAAATTATTGCAAAAAAGGGGAAAATGTGGCGCAGACGAAGTTGCGGGGGACAGATAGAAATTTATAAGTTTACTTTTTCCTCACACTTTCAAAATCTTTTAAAGATTTCTCGACATTAAATAGCACTACAGGAACTGCTTGATTCGTTTATTTTTCCTGTATTTGTGGTATATAAAGAAGTATTAAGAAAGCAAAAAAACTGAAATTGATTTACAAATTGTATCGTCAACATCTTGCATTTTAATTGAGTACGAAATTCCGTCTGCCTGTGTGTTAGCTTTCACGCCGGGCTTTACTGATATAGATGAAATATGCCATACGGATGGGATAGCCCATGACAAGGTAACACATGTCACAAAGAGGGAATTCTTTGTCCCAGTTGTAAGTTTTCGTGGATTTTTTTCTTATTAAAATAATGGAAACTCCTTTTCCTAACATTAATATCTATCAACTATACTGAACTAACAATGCAACATGTTTACTAATCATATCCCTAAAAAAATTACACTCGTCTAGTAGGTCGGTCGGTCTAATAGGTCATCTCAGCCAAAAATTTTATAAAACAAGATATTATGATTTTACCACAGCATCGGCACCGCAAGAGATACAAACTCACAGAGAACGACTTGCCAAATGTCAGCTCCGCCGTAGTTTGTAAGTTGTGTTAACTTCACAACTTCGTTTAGCTAATTCGTTAATATTGCATAGGTTATTTTCCGATCGATCGATCACCTGCGCCTTTCCTAATGTCGTGATGTCACCTTGACTTCTCTTGAGAAGGTTTTTGTCAAAGCTACCTAAGTGTACAACTTACAACTGCATATTATTTGTGAATTACAGTATTGTTTTATTCGAAAATAAGGCTGTTTCATTGTAAAAAATAAATAAGCATTTTCCCCGTCGGTTTTCTAGCCTTCCAATTATACCGCCTAGCATGCCAATAAATTGATTTGCAGATACAGACTGTAAAAATGTCTGAGGGGAAAATTAAAGATACGAGGGAATCGAACAAACAGCAGACCGCAGAAGTCGGCGGTGTTGACGGAGGCGATAGTACCGCTGCACGTTTTGATTCCGAACGACGACATATCGACGACGGCAGCGGCGCTTCGCTTTTTTAGTTTCTCAAAAGTCTCTTTTATGAAGTACTTTTTTTGTTTTGAGAACAATATATTAAAACAAAAAAAAAAAAACTTCTTGTTGCTCTGTTAGTCACAGCTACTGACTGCAGCAACAGAGGTTAATGCCAACATCTACAGAAACATATTTTTCATAGAAATATGTAGAAACCAGCCTGTTGCTGTTGGCTGGCTTGGTTGCCTTTACTTTTGGGTAACAAAGGATTAACAAACAAATTTTTTGAATTTAATCCAATATAGCACTCTGTTTTCCCCAGACGGAAGGTATCCATGACTTCCTCTTAGAACAAAGGAGGCTAAAACAAACCTGATTAAAATTAAAACAAAAAGTAAGCATCTGCTACCTGTTTCTAAAGGTCTGTTCAAATCAAAGGGATCCGGTGTCAACGGCTTTGTTTTGGGACTATCATTATTGAAAAGAAACGGATTTGTTCGACTGTCTGGCACCAAAAACTCTGTTAGAGTATTCAACATCATCTGAAAAAGAAATAAGAAACAATATTAAATTTATGAGATTTAAAACATTAACGATATTTTTGTGAGTTTGGACTTTTTACTCCACCAAGCAGTTATGAGTCAATAGATTTGGATGAACCTTGCCTCACACGTGGACATGGTCTGGGTTAAGTAAAAGTTACTTTTTATTCAGGTACCTACATAACAGAAGTAGCCAACTCTAAGATTCCAGGGAAACCAAAAGCAACTGATTCAATAATATATATTGACGTTTGAAAGGCAAAAAATACCAAGCGGCATGTCGCTTGGTAATTTATGCCTTTCAAGAGTCAATATAAAGATAAAAAAATTAATAAATTACCTGACTCTCACTAGTACTGGGTTCATTTTTGATAATCGGTGGAGGACTTGGAGGTGGCAAATTTAAGGGTGGCGCAGGATTTATGTTATGCCTCTGGCTCACAGTTATCCGTCTGTCCATTCGTGTCACCTTAGATTTAAGCTGCGAATATTAATGTACAATGCATTAATAAAACATTACCATTGAAACTCAATAAAATGCAGCAAGTTTTCCACAATTATGTAATGCTACAAAGATTGTACTAGTAGTACATCCATCATAAAAAGAAAACAAAACTTAAAAAAAAATGCAAGCACAAGCATAACAATCGCATATGAACAAAAATAAATGATAAAGTAGACAATATAAACAATATTTGATATTCATTAGTAAAATATTTATCATTTTAAAATGATTCTACAAAATATTTTATGCCAGCAAGAGTGTATTTGATTTAGACTATCTTTTCATTTATTGGTTTATTTTCAAAAGTAGCTGTGTTATATAGATATATGCAGAGCCAGCAGGTTAATAATATTCGCACTTGTTTTATGTACTTTAGTTTATAGTTTCTAGATTATTTTAATAACTTCAAAAAAGGAGGATTATGGTATGTATTCTTCCCAATCTAATGGTCTCCAGACAAAGTTTTATTTTATTTACTGTAACTGCAGAATGCAGAAATATTCTGATCTCTATTCAATATGTAATTTTTGGGTTACTAACACAGTTCAAAATTTAAAAAACAATTGTTGGTGTCTCTTTCGCTTCTCAAAATTTTTCTTGTATGGGTAGATTTTTTCGCTGTATAGGAGATAAACTCGCAAAGGCTTTTAAGTTGTTAGAAAATGGATATTGAATATTATCACTGATCTGAATAGTATGGTAACCTAAAATTAAAGTGATTGAATGTATTTTAGATAGAGGACTTAATGTCTTAGTACTTAGAGACTTTTGTTGCTAGTTTTCACAACAAATATAATTTTTTTACTAAGTGTAAAAACAAGGGTTATTATTTATTTATAATGTTTTTCTGTTAAGTTCATGAAACTGATAACATTGTTTGTATTGTCTGTGGCAGCTAATAAAATTCAATTTTTTAAATAGGAAACAAGGATATTTTATTATCATTTGGCATTCACATGAAAAAATTTACAACAATAAACATGCAGTTTTAGATCAAAGTTACATTTTACACCATAATATTTTTGAACAGAATCTCTAAAAAGCACTCTTATTTATTATTATTATTATTTTATGGTAAAAAGATACTCACAGAGTCATTTTCTAATTTTAGTGCTGTGTTTTGTTTGTCTTTCTTCGATATAATTTCATTTTGTTGTTGAATCAGATCTAAATGATAAACAAGCAAATGTTTCAATCTTCTGTTTTGAATTTCAGACGCTGTTAGTCTCTCTGAGAGTTTGTGGACTTCAAACGTTGGTTCCCCAGCGTCCTCTGTCTCCTTGTCATCAGGGAGCGCACAAATTTCTACTTCCTTGTCAAGAGGTACCTCTTGCCGCTCGGAGTCTTCTGAGTGGCACGCGTATATATGGTCGAATGGGAAGCTAAGCGCTAGCGATTCCTTAGTTCCTAATTGATTTAACGTAGATAGATCCCCAGAGAGATTGACCAGATTTGATTGATCTATACGATTGTTCATTTTTATAGGAGGCCAATCGTAAGTCACTTACGACGAGCCAACCGGCTGTCAAAAACTAACTAACCGACACTATACTTTTGTTCGTTTCATTACAACTGAATTTATCATTTGTTTTATCACACACACCATCACTTAGAAAAAATATTTTAAGCACTTTACATTTTACAAAACATTAATTAAGTATTTTACCATTCTAATAAACTGACATTTCTTTCACGCACATGCAGAATGATAAAACGCGCATTATATCCAGCTCGGACTTCCAAACTGGTATGCTCGGTTTCAAGAATGTTTGGAACAAAATCATTTGTAAATATTTTATTTAATAATATTTAGTAATCTGATCTAATCACGAATGTATGACAAAGTTTTCGAGTAAATTGATTAAAAATTGAAAAAAATCATCAACTAAGCGTCAAGGCGTCAACTGTAGACATTTTTATTTTTTTCTTTTGATCCTAGGGTTGCCTTTTGAATTTTGAATTGATACAATTTTGAAGGAATACATTGTCTTTGTCTAAGACTTAGGAAGACATTTTCGCCTACTATACACACTGAAACTATTCAAACAGGTGCTATAGCGTCCGAATCTATTGTTTGTAAAATTTTTATGTTTTGTTTGATAAATAATTGTCTACATGTCAATTATATATGTGAGGTATTCTATTGAATGTCGTGAAATGTATTCAATAGAATAATACTTTAAATACATTATAATAAATACATGAAATGTCGTGCAATGTATTCAATAGAATAATACTTTATACATTATAATAAATACATTATTATTATAGTGGCAACACTGGTCTTAAAAATAAATCGTCTTGTCACACAGATTCAGAATTGTCAATGTCAGAGGGGAAGATGATATTATAGAAAAGGATTGTACCGCAAAGGATTTTGAAGAGAAAGTGCCGGAGTAACCCGCGAAATTCAAATTTTCTAACGTTTTTTGCAATTAGTAGGTCAGGGTTAAATGCTGATGATATATTAAATTGTGAACGCAACAAATAAGTGTAACCAATTGTTATCAACGGAATCATCAAAACAATTCCCAAAATGAGTAATGACCTATAATTTATATGATTTTATGAAATAATAAAATTTGGGGTGATAAGAACTTATAAGGAGTTTTATATAAGCTAGTAAATTATAATTCTGAGCTGCAAATTGCGAAACCGAAAAAAAACTTGAATTTCGTGAGCTTTTTTCTAAACACAGCTTCTGCATTTCGTGAATTTGTGCTAGTCGATGAAATTAGTATATTTCATTACGAGTTCGGAAAGCCTAGTTATTGCAAAGAGTTCCGGTGAGGGTTGACAGTCGGAACAAGTTGCAATGACGGTTCCGCACGTGTACTGAACAACTATTTTTAATACAGTTGCGAAAAAATGAAGCAATTTAATAAAGAACATTATTTTTGGAAAATGGCGCCAACCGTAAAAGAATATAAGCAGAGATTTTTTTTTTGTTTTCTTTACCCATTCTGGGTAGACAAAGGGAACTATGCACATACAGCCAAGTCTTCAGTAGATTTTTTTATTGATATGAAATGAAAATGAAATGAAACCTAACCCATTGAATCAAGTCATTAAATCTAATATTGAAACAAATTAGTAGCTACTTTTTAGAAATATTTGCATGAATCATAAAAACTTCTATGATTTTTTTTTAAGTAAAACCTCCTTGGTTGTTTTTTTCTTTTTAATAGACATTATTTTGACAGTTGGGAAAGAGAACGCACGAGTTCGGAAAAGGTAAAGAAAAAGCTCGAGTGTGTAATAGCCCACATCCCGATGGCTATACGTCCCTGCAATACGCCACTTTTTGAGCAACTGTATTAAAAAATAAATTATAGTCGATCAATCGGCCTCAGTTCAACTCTCGACCCTCTTACCCTCTTGGTAAGATTGATCAAAGGTTGACCGCGTATACATCAAGGTTGGGAACCTAGCATTTGAATTACTGGTGAAATGTCCGCGGTAGCCATGGCTACCCCGCGCGCACGCCGCGCGCGCATGGAAAGTTTTTGCCGCGCAAGCCCCCCGCGCCACTTCCCATTTAAAGCTTATTTTCTCGTAAACTATTGCAGCTACACCAAAACAAAAAATACGTGTGTATAGCTGAAACTATACAGAATCTAACTACGTAAAAACTAATTACGACAACTAGATATAAGTATTTCGAAAAAAATGTGAACTTGAGAATATATGTTGAATGTCAGTTTCTCCAATAAGATTCCAAGTTTTACCAATTAGAATTGTAATTGGAATCAATAAAACCTATTTATAATTAAACTAGACTATACACCGTGGCATTTTAATCGTCTTACAAAGGTGGTCCACTCAATGTATCCGACATAAAATACCTCCAGACACGATTTTTTTTTTTTACCATTAATTAACATATTAAAATAATTAACATAAATAAACACATTTTTGCAATAGGGGGAATGAACTCTGTTAAAGATGCCGCCGCTTCAGTCCGTGCCGCCTTTGGAACGCAATGCTCGGACCGCGCTCATAACAGGGTGTTTCAAACTACGTCATGCGTCATAATAATAAATAATATTTTCATTTTTTTAATTATTCAAATGTTCATAAGTATGTTTTTTTTTATTATGAATGTTTACTAATCATTGGATACATGAAGTGGGCTGCCGTTGTAAGACGATTAAAATGCCACGGTGTATAAGCTTCGTTTTAATACCCATATATCCTTACTTTGGCACTTTCTTAGTAGCACAATCACCCAAAACAATCAACCCTCCTCGCATTCTATTCGATACCTACTGATTTTGTCGTGTTTACGTAAAAAATTCGATAAGATTTCGTTTTATTTTACTGTTTTATATTGCGGAGACACTAATAATTACTTAATTGAAGTAATTTTCATAATACGAGCACTTTTTTAACTATTTTTCAATAATTTCAAAAAAATAATGATCGAGGCGTATAAGTACGCCCGGACGTTTGACTTACCTGAAAAAAAAATAGGCGTATTTGGAGGCCCGAACGTGATATTCTTAGATATTCGTAAAGCTTGAATAATGAAGTTTATTTTAATATATAACACTATTCACACTGGGTTATAAATAAAATAGTATTTACGTTTTAAAACCAGAGAACATAAATCACAACACGGCATTACGGTAAAATTAGACAACTGACTTTTAAAACTTTTTTGACATTTAATTTTGACGGCTGATATTGTCGTTCTTTGTGCCACAGACGCAGAATTTAATACTGTATCGATAAAAGGGGACCATAGACGGTACATTTAGAGATGTTACCAGTTTTAGTAAGTTTTTTCGAAGTTTGTTCGATACAAATTTAGATGCAACAAACGGGGCCTAAGCACTGGACCGGAATATTTTTTTGGTCCTTTTTAGGGCGTAATCGTTTCATCGGGTTTGAAATTCTAAATCATCTGCCTAGCCTTTCTCAAACTTTGTTGGGGTCGGCTTCCTATCTAACTGGATGCAGCTGATACTTTTAAGTATATGTATGGCAGCCGGGACCAACGGCTTATTGTGCTTTCCGAGGCATGGAGAAAACTTGTTACTTATGTTATGATGGTCACCCATCCACGGAACAACTTAACCTTGAAGATCGACCCGCGCGGCTGTTATTATTTAGCGACGAGCTCCTCCGGGTCAATGAAATACCTATTTATTTAAATGTACCTATCAAAAAATAGATTATGTAAGATAAATAATATCTAGGGCATTTGGTCACCGAGGATCTGAAGAACAAGTAGTAATGAACTATTGAATGTCAACGCAGAGCGCTGGCAGACAGCTATTGTCAATCTTTTTACCCGAGCAGCCTCTGGGTTAATTATACTCAAACCTATGCAGAGCTCTGCGTGCGCTATACTATAACGTCTTCAGCTTGCTGTTGCAGTTGCGCAAAAGTCATCGTCACGGATGACTTTTACGCAATAAAACGCAAGCGTATGTCGTCAATGTTAGGCAGAGCACGCGGCAGCAGCAACGATATTCTGAAGATCACATCTAGTAAATATCAGTGACCGATACACTAGTTCTGGGTGAGCCCTGTGGTTGGGACGGTGAAATAAATGTAAATGTATGCACTTTTTACCTGGAAAGTATTTCGGAGTTCATGGAACTTTAACAGGTGGTTGGGGTACTAGGAACACCATCGTAAGACTTCGACCTCGAGGACTCTGTACTAATTTGGGTCAAAATCTCTAAATTATCTGACTTTTTAGGGTTCCGTACCCAAAGGGTCAAACGGGACCTTATTACTGAGACTTCGCTGTCCGTCCGTCCGTCTGTCACCAGGCTATATCTCATGAACCGTGATAGTTAGCCAGTTGAAATTTTCACAGATTATGTATTTCTGTTGATGCTATAATAACAAATACTGAAAACAGAATAAAATAAATATTTAAGGGGGGCTCCCATACAAAAAAAGTGTTTTTTTTTTATAAAAATGGTACGGAACCCTTCGTGCGCGAATCCGACTCGCACTTGGCCGGTTTTTTTTCAGTTTTTAGCTTACTTATATCCCTATTACTTCGCATATTATTTTTGGGTACCACATTGCGTGAAAAAGTTGGAGAGCCATAAACCTTAAAATTCGTTAGTTAACCATATTTTCAGGCCCAATATGAACAGAAATACAGCCGATTAGAGTTAGACAAAGTTTGAGTGAGAGAGAGAGAAATCCACCCCTTCCTCCTTCACTAAAGGTGCGACGAGGAAGGTCCAGTAGCCCCAAACCGCTACATGAGTTTATTAGCCTAAAATGGTCTCACGTACCTATGTACAATTATGTTTTTTCGAACTCCTCCGCTATTCTTTTCTGATTAATTTCGTTGCAGGATCCAAGACAGTTAAATTGTTGCCTTGGGGTTTCATCCAGCTTCATTGTCTCGGAGCTTTTCTGGTGGTCGCCGCTGGCTTACATGAGTTACAGTGGTTTGGGAATAGTGCGGCAAAATTGTTCCAAAATAAAAAAATAAAATAAAGTACAGACCTATGTACAGTTAAGAGCTCGTGAATCAGGCATGAAGATGTGGAAATAACATTACAACAAGCTGTCGGTCAGCGGACACCAAAAACATCAGCCCCCCCCCCCCCCCCCGTGATGTTATATAGTGTGTGCAACGATAGGGACTTTGGTTTGAGATACGGTTCCTTGATAAGGGTCATACATAATAGGATATCTTTACTTTTGGGGTCATAGATTTTCTAAAACGTTAATATTGATGAATGATCAACATAATTAACATGGAAACGAAGATGATATACTTAGGATAGTCTTCCTAGTGTATCCCCAATCAACCTGTTAAAGTTCCATTACCTTCGGAATACTTTCCAGCTACTTTTTTCGAAATATGTTGACTGGATTAGTATGTTGTGAATGTATTTTGTAACAGGGAGTATGCATGTAATTTTTTCTTAGACTTAAATCAATGAAATACAGTCATAACAACTGAAGTCGCAATTTTTTTTATTAAACTCTCACAATTTTCTACAACTGTTCTAACGTCCGTGGCTGTCGCGGCCATTCTTGTCATGCCTTGTTATAGTGACGTCATTTACCTCAATCTGGCTTGTTTACATATATTTGAATGTTGTGGTTTACATAAAAGGGGCAGATGCTTGATTTCGAGGCCCTTTGCCTTGAAATCAAGCACCTGCCCCAAAGTCAAATAAGTTAAACAATACAATATTAGATATAGGTACATATTTGAAAAGAGCTTTTCAAGGAAAACCTTTGCTAACGCGACTTGTGGCAATGAGGTAACTAGTTGGACGCAAATAGTAAAATAAGTTAGTATTGGAAAATTAAACATGTGTAATACATCATATTTCAAGATCCAATAGATCCAAAACGATAATTTTTTTTTAAATAATGAAAATTGTAATACTTACTTGCATATTCTCTATTGTATTTTATACCTACTAAACTAACACATCATTTATAAGTTCCAATTTGTGACTAACCATTACAGTCCAGACGAAATAAACATTCAAGCTAGCATTACTTCTTTACAAGTGCTATGTCAAAAGTCCCCATAAACCCCGCTTGTGCGTTGTTTGTATATGTTGTACAAGTTTAAAACCTATATATACTGTGACAGTTGCTGGTTGATCTTCAAATTCTAAATATGCTTTATTAGTGAGTTACGAGCTGTTGCGCAAACTATTTTTATGAAGTTAGATTAAATATGTTCTCACACATTTACATCATCTCAACATCAATGTTGTAACCAAGATTTTTACGACGAGTACCTAATTTTGTAATTGCTTTATTAAATGCAAATTTTTTTCTTGTCTGTATTTCTCCATAGAGATATTGTTTTTTTTTTAATTGACTGTTATGTACCTCTAAAGTAACTTTTCAAAGTACCTGAAAACCCATTACTAGTCTAAATGAAATAAATCCTTTGAGTTTGAGTTTGAAAATTTCAGGTTCCTTTTTTCCGTGTTATCGAGTAAGTATTTATGCAAACTCAGCACTACTTTTCGTCTATTTTGTCTGGATCATTATGATATGAATTAAATTTCCTTATTTGTATTTATTGTGTTACATAAAGACAGACATTAGGTTAACAAAAGATTGACGTGTAAAACAGGTGAGTGATCGTGTTTGCCTTCCATATTGTTACTGTAGATGTAGTTAGTTCTTTTCTTACGCTCAGCAGAGGATATCGCCAGCACATTATATGATAAGGTAAAAAACTATAGGCCGGTACGTACATTTGTAAAATTGTCGCATAGACGACTACAGCCCGGGTCCAGGAGCCGCGCCGGCTACGCGGCCGTAGGTACCTATGTTTCGTATGAAAAGAACGTTATAAATAAGTGTGAAATGTAGATAACATATAATTAGAATAGCAAATAAGAAGTAGGTAAAGGAAAGAATAGGTTTTCTGAGACCATCAGTAACGTATACCTATAAGTTATCTAGTGCGAAACTAGGGGAAAAGGTGTTCAAGATGCTCCCTGTAGGGGAGAATGCTCGTAGTTTCAACGGTATTCAACTGAATGTATCTTTATGTAAAAGTTTTTGACGATGGCAGATTTATCTGTGTATTTTGTCATACTTGAAAAATTTAATTTATTGATCTTTCATGTTAATATTACAGTTTTTTTAAACCCCTTCTTGATCATCTTGGACGCCCCGGATTCCAAGTTGATCCCCACTTCGCCAGGATATGCAAGATGGTTTTTTAGAATATATATACAAGAATATATAAAAAAAAAAACGAAAAGATGAGATGATTCACACGGATCATTTCGTACACCAGCAATCGGATCTTAATGCCCCTTCAACTTTTTAATTCTTTACGCATCACTCACACCGCCATTACGAATTGACTGAAGCGCCTATTGGGATTTAGGACGTAGTTTCGCTGCAATTGAAAACGATCATCTTTACCTCAAAGGATCATCTTGTATACGTTTCAAATTTCTACGTAGTATAGTTTTAGGGACTTACCAAACCGTAATAAGTTTACTAAATTACTTAGTGGTGAAACGTTTAAAAATACTCTTTAGTCTTTTTCTTTATTTTGTTAAAAGAAAGACGAGTTCCAGCGCAAAAAAAAAGAAACAAAACGAAGTCATATTGTTTTTATTTCAATCTGATAATAATCGAAATATGAAACTATTATACAATGTCCTTTATTCACTAAAACTGGTTTCCGCCGGTGTCTGGGAGCAGGGTCGATGGGTCAGGGAAGATAGATACAACATAATAACTGTTTATGACAATGTCATTTATAATTATATAATAGATGCTTTTTCGTTCCATATTATTAAAATATAATTTAGGATTTTATTTATATATGTCATAGGTAAGTAGGTTTCTCGTTTTCACAATCGTTTCATGACCAAGTTTCGGATATTTTTTAACTTACTATTGTAAAGCCAGGCTCAAATATACACAAACTACCAGCGCCCATGGTTGCTAATGAAAATACTTAATTATAGATATTGATGGTTAATTAAAAAATATAGCTACAGGAATAAAAAAAAATTGAATTTTGCACATAATATCACGTCTGTAGAAATTGTCAATTTAATCATTCATTAGTCGTCAAGTCATAGTAATTGTCATAATTTGAACTTCGTGATTAGATCAATTAACAAATGTAGAAATTGTCAACTTCCTATCATTATTATTGATTACAATAATTAGCAGACCAGTTTGAAAACTATAAAATATTGAGTGTATCCACAAATTTAACTAGATTGTAAGCTAAGCAATCTAAATATTTATACTATGTACCTACCTATAATCTACTCAACATTCCATGTAAGGTTTCTAAGGCAAGCAGAGAATTAGCTCCAAATCCTCCGAGATATATCAAACTTAGCAGGGTGTTTATCTAAATCCAGAGTTTTGACACTATACCTGTGTAAACCTACAAACGTAGCAAAGTAAAAGGGTTAAAATATTAGAATCCAGATGAAGATCCAAAATATTCTATCGAATTAAATTTTAAACAAAATAAAATTGCTAAAAAAAAATGATTCCGTGTTGGTCCTTGAACATGTGAAATCCTTTTTAAAAGGCAGGCGAAGTATTTGACAGGTAGAGTTACATAACAGATAAGTAGGTCCTTCGGATTAGGACAACCAAAACCGGTTTCAGAATTGAAGGGGATCCACTATTGTATTTTTTTAATCCGTGCACGTGCAAAATTCTAGTGTATGGCAAATGATGCAAAGAGACGCTAGGGAGGTATATAAAAGGTTAAAGTTATTATAATTATGTGAGATTTGCGTTAAATACTTAGATCGATCAGAATACACTAGAACATGAGTCTTGTGCCGCCACAATGGAAGTTTAGATTACCAAGTGTATAGACCTCGTACCGCAGGAATGGAAAATATAGAAAAATCACTGCCGCAGCGAACGTGTTAAGTTACCTACCTTACCGAATATACCTTACCGTACTACCTTATTCGAAGATCCGCCAATTGCGGCAAAAAAAATCTATGAATATGATTTGGTGGATGTTGTCATGGCAACAACGGTCGACTTAGTTCAAAAATGGATTTGGGAAGGCTTTTAGAATATGGGTGTAAATATGCAAATGCGTTGTTATAGAGGGGTCAAGGGAAGTTTTGAAACCCATCGATGCAGGTTTGACAGTTTGTTTCATGAAACTCAAGATCTCAGAATAATCTTACTTCTTATTATGTTTCAATTTATGTAATATGCTTCCCATCATGAATATTACCTACCTAAACTGCTAAAAAAACATTGAGGAATAAAAATATATTAAAATATGCTTAGCAAAACAACCACTACCATAAATCATATTACACGCAACAACAGTATTTTTTTCTAACCCTACCGCAATCTACGAGTCGAGTTCGATTTCCTTAAATTATTCGAATGTTTCCATTCAAGTTCAAGGCCAGAAGGGTTACTGCCGCAGCGCACCCCTCTTTTAATTTGCATAATGTGCACTATGCTCCAGTTGGCTGAACGGAGGGTTATGAGGTTGTTTTGCAAAAAGCACGTGCGCCCTAGTTTCTACAAGGTTAATCGATTATAGGTTAAAATATGTTGAGCACGTCGTTACGTAAATTATGAGGAAAACGGTAGATTAAATAGAAATCCTTACTTATATAAAAGGCAACGTTTCTTCAACAATCAGTTTGTAAGGCTCTTTAGAATGTAACTGAAATAAATACTTATGTTTTCTCAACATCGAAATTGAAATCCAAAGCACTCACTGAATAGCAATAAGTATGGCCACATAGACACGGAGCAAACAATCGAATGATAAGCTTTTCGATTCATATAGTGAGTGGCGTAGCCACACTTAAGGTGGAAAAGCGCCAGGGTAGACCGCGAAATTCATTTTTTTTTTACGTTGTAGGAGATTTTCCGGTCAGTGTCTGGCTGTATGTTGACCAAATGATCAGGCTACCCTGGCGCTTCCTCCTTAAACGGTTGGGTAAGTTTACAAGCAAACGAAGCCAGAGGTAAGGCACAGCAAAATCTAAAAAGATCGTGCATTAAAAAGTATTAATCCAAAATCCAAAAGGGACATAAAATAGTCTTGTTTCACCCCTCCAATGTAGGTTTGGAACCCTTCGAACCCAACCCCATAAACTTTCTCTGTCAAAGTTATAACATCTGGTTTACACCTAGATCTAAGTAACTGATCTATGGGAGCTTCGACAGAAGCCAGGGTGAAGGAGTAAAAGCTAACAAGTAACTGCATAACTAATATCTTTTTTACTTTTGTATTAAATGAGGGTGTAAGTACCTACTACAGGTACCTACAAATCTGCCTTCTGTCCGGGGACTGCAGGCGTAATGTTTTAGATCTGTTGATTAAGGGATACAGTTATTAACTTTGCCAAATACTAGCTGTCACTTTGATTTCACAATGGAGCTTTTTACAATTATGTATTTTGGTGTTAAATTAAAATGAATTAAATTGCTTTTATACTTCATTTGCCATTTAGATTGAAGATTATTTGAGTTTCAGTAATAAGTACCTGGTCTACTCGCAATCAAAATGATGTAATTATGTTATATTTGTCGAGCTGTTCAAGAGGGTGGGGTTGGGCAATTGATTGATGGGTTTCATATTGTTGAATGTCATGAATTTACCCGGTTACATGTTATCGCAAATGTCGCAATGATATTGCTCAATGTAAGAAGTTTGTACCTAGTTAACTACCGGCGGCCTTAACCTTATTAACTACTGTCCCATGAAATAGAATGGAATCTTTGGGATAAACAATATAATTTTTGTCATCATAATAAAATGATGAGCCACCAGACTTTATTTATCGAATCTCGAGTAAGGGACGGGGACTGCTGCGACGCAGCTCACCCAGCGTCCTGGCGTCTTGGCGTCTCGCCAATCGGTTCTATACAACGCAACTCCGTCCGTAGTGATTCTACCATGAAAATAAACGTCTATGAATAAAATCTTACAGTTTATACGTGTTTCAGTATTCGTTCGGGATTCCGTGCCGTAAACGCATTTTAGCCTTGACGGTTTTAAGGTGGTAGTTAATTTAACTGTGCTGGTTAGTCCGTGACGATGGCTCATCAGTTTTGGATATCGTATCATCCTCCTACTGGTAGGTCCCATTGACATTGTTTTGACCGGAGTTGTTTTGTTGCGGACGATTTACATTTTGCTGAACCGTTTAGGAAACAAACATGCATCCAGTGGAGATGAGACCCCACCCATACCAGAAGAAGAACTCGAGCAGCAGAAACTTGAACATGAAAAGCAGCTACAGAAGGTACTTTATTTTATTTTACTACACATGCATGATATCATGAGATATGAATTAAGCGTTTTCAGTCTCGCATAGATAGGTAGGCGATTGTTTACCTTTTTGCGACATTCCGAAGTCTGATGGTAATGATGTGTTTGCGTACAGAGACAGCTTTATACACACTAGTTATATGCTTGCTCATGTTGATCTGATGCTTATTTGAATGCTCTTAAGATGGTAAAAATGAAGCACCTTATCATAAAATGTAACAAATACCCATGTTATATTATGATTTGATTAGAACTTAGGTAAGCATTTTGTGAGCAATACTACAGTTTGTAAATACTTACTGCGTCCTGAGAAGTGTCTGGAAACAAACAAAGTCTAGCTGTAGTCTATAATTTGTTAGCTATGCTGACCTCGTGTGTAAAGCTGTTTCTGTGCTGCTTTCCGCTGTATCTACCTACACATTTATGAACATTCTAGGAGAAGGAGTGTCAAGCTAGGGAGGCTGAGGAAATCAGGCAGCTCGACATTAACCTTCTGCATCAAAGAGCCATTGAAGCTGAGGAGGACAAGAAGCGAGAGGTAGGGAACATAACAACAGACACCCGTAACTTAATAACAATCAGCCGTCTTTGTGATGGTTGTGTTATATCAAAGAGCAATTAGACCCTTTAAGGAATTAAATTATTGTCTAAAATGTATACCAACAGTACAGTATAATGCAGTATAACTACCCAAAGCTATCATGTTTCTCGTAAACAAATGATTCAAAAGAAATCATGCGTTCCTTTGAGGGCCTGTTTTGTTTAACTATTGTATCGAAAGTATAGTGTCTCCTAGACATTAATATTAACAAAAAAATCTTTAGAAATCAAATACAGGCTGTACCTAATTGAAATAAGTAATCTGTAATTCTTATTTTTTTTTTATAAGTAGGCTGCATTATTTTATCAAAAAATATTTTTGATTAGTACATGTTGGACCAAAAAGTTCAAATAGGTACTTATCTATATCTTCTTCTAAAAAAATAAAAATGAATGTCGATAAGCGCATAACTCAAGAATGGCTGGACCAATTCGGCTAATTTATTTTTTTGTATGTTCCTTAAAGTCCACGGAAGGTGTTAGTACAAAAAAATAAAAATAAACTTTTTACAGAACGAGGTCTGTCCGGGAAGCTAGTTAATAATAAACAAAATTTTTACTGATTACAATAAGAAATGTTTTGGTGGCTGTCTGGGATTTTTGGCTGTTTAGTGTAATTTTAATACCGTAGGAGCTGACGGTCTATTTCAATCTTCTTTTAAGAATAATAGAGAAGACTTAAAACAATAGACGCTCTATGCCCACTTTCTGATCTGAGTATTTGATATAAAACCTTATTAAGGTGTTTCTTTTCAGTGCATGTTTGGTAATATAGTACTTGTATTTAAAATTTAAAACGCAAGTATAAGTCTTTTTTTTAATTATTGCAATTGTAAAGAAGACTTGAACTTATTCTTCAATAACTCAATTCAGAAAACCCGACATAAGCACCGTAAGTTTGGTTATGACGAACATGAATACACTTTACAAATAGTTACTTTATCACTTATGATTATTCCCTACCTGGCTTTCGCTGCTTCGGTGATAGTTTGCTAGCTGGTCTCATGTGAAGGCGACCCCGCCGACGTCGCCCTACGGTGACCGGCGGCGGAGGCGCCCCTGAAAATATTTTGTAAAACAAATTAATATTGATAATACAAACTATTCTGTTCACCTGCTCGTTCTTCTCCCCAATTGTGATGATAAAGCGTTTTTTTTGCCTTTACTGTTCCATTGTTCCGCAAAGGCCTTTCACAATTCCTTCCTTGAGCTCTTTTCTCGTGCCCCCTCGAACCAGCCCTCGCGGTTCGCGATTTTAAATCAATTTTGGTGTTCAGTGAGAAAATTCAATACGAGTACGGCGAAAAACAACTAGATTCCCTCACAAAAATATTCTAATAATTTGTCCTAAACTAAAACAATGAACATAAATCTCATCGAACTTGCTTTCAGCATATTACACTACCTTCAGCACTACCTAGTTCATCACCTGCACAGCCTTTTCCCAAACTATCTTGGGGCCGGATGCAGACCAGTATTTTACATGAAGGGACTGCCTATCTGACCTCCACAACCCAGTAACTGGGTAATACGATACCCCTTGGTAAGACTGGATGTTAGACTTTTGGTTTCTGACTACTCGTAACGACTGTCAAAGATCTACAAATGACAGCCGGGACCAACGGCTTAACGTGCTTTCCAAGGCACGGAGAAAACTCGGTATGTATTTATGGTCACCCATCCACGGACCAACCTCGGCAAGCACGGATTAAGCTGTAAGATCGACCCGTGCGTTAGCCACGAGCTCATCCACGAACTTTCAGCACTACATAGTTACATATTATGTATATCATTATGTATTATCAACCACTTGTTGAGCATGAAGTATTCATGTATGCATGAAGTTTAACTTTCCAAAACACAAACACCTTGTACAACTTTAAAACCATTTTTAAATCTAGGGGTGAAATATGTGGGACTACAATAAAACAGATAAAAACTTTTAAGATGTGTCTTGGATTAGTGGTACAAGCAGCTTTCAAAGTAAATAAAACTAATCGGATTCATTCTAAAGTAGGGTTGTTTCAGTAGCAGGCTGCGGATTGGAATTAGTTAAGTAAGTTTCTTGTTCAGGCTCTTAACTGTTTAGTCTTTGATCACGGTTAGGGCTTAACAACTATGTTCATGATACCTAGGTAAAAAACTCGCACTTTCAAACGAATCATCATCATCATCATTTCAGCCGAAAGACGTCCACTGCTGGGAATAGGCCTTCCCCAAGTTTCGCCACATTGACATAACATGGGGGGTTTTGCCATAATCGCCACGCTTGGCAGGCGGGTTGGCGATCGCAGTACGGTTGTCACAAAAGCACAGAGAACGCTGCTGCCCATTCTCTGGCAAGTCCCTTAGTCGCCTCTTACGACACCCACGGGAAGATATGGCATGCTGCTATTATTTAGTCCAACACCATACAGAGCAGAGATTCAAACGAATACCTAATCGAACTGGGACTGTATGGTGTCGGACGTAAAGAATAGCACCATCCCATCCATATCTTCCCGTGGGTGTCGTAAGATTCGACAAAGGGACTTGCCAGAGAATGGGCAGCAGCGTTCTCTGTGTCTTTGTAACAACCGTACTGCGATCGCCAACCCGCCTGCCAAGCGTGGCGATTATGTTAAAACACCCCAAAATGTCAATGTGACTTGGCCTATGTCCAGCAGTGGACGTATTTTGGGCTGAAATGATGATGAATGATGATGATGACCTAATCGAAAATTCAAAGATTGAAACAGTCTCAATAATTGTTAGTATTACAAGGTAGCATGAATACTAGAAAATTTAAATAAGTAAACAAAGTGTAAGGTACTTACTCGTATCTGGTTCATCTGGTGTTAGAACAGATGGTACATACGGAATGGGTTTCCCATCGATGCCTTTCCCTGCAAAGAAAAAGTACAGTTTCAACCAAGGAGTTAATTCAGGCCTCAATAACGGGATAGATTAACAGGTTTAGATCACAATACTATTAAAATTAGGTGAGTAGGTAATACAAGATGAAGTAAATGAATGCAAGAATATTTGAATAAGTTTCTTCAGTGTGATGTACTTACAAGTCAAGTGCATATATGGTGGTGTTTGCATAGATTGCGGAGGCTGTGGAAGGTCTTCGGAGGATGAATACTTCTTGGTCGCACCACAGATTGTGTGATCTGCAGCGACAGGCTGCAAGGCTGCGTCACAGCCGTCCATCCATTCCAGACACCACAAAACACCACAGAGTAAGTTCCGCCAGCTGTGCCTATTAATGGAATATCTTATTGATTCATCCTAGCTTCAGCTCATGCGCGTGTAAGTGCAGCGAAAAATATGGCTATCTCAGGTTCACGAACTCTGTTTCTTTGACGTAATGCGCAGTGGACTGCGTACAGACAATCAATTATTAACTATTATGTAAATGTCACCTGTGACCATGTATGCGCGTATTTTCAGGACAACTTATTTTTTAATAAACAAATACGTTTTGATTGACGCACAGTTTTTGACAGGCGTCACAATTTTAACAATAAACAAAATTAGTGACTATATTGGGGTAGCTTAAGACGAGTTGGCTGGGTTATAACCCAGACAAAAACATACATGACGCACCCGTTTCTGGAAGTGACTGTTAATAAGGCGCGCTTTTGTTCTTATATTAAATGATTAGGACGGTTTCAATTATTATCATGGTCTTAGAATGATATTCTGTATTTTTTATAAATAACACTTTAATTAGACGAGAACTTTTCAGTACGGATAAACTGGCTTTTATTTAAGGTATTTATGGCCTCCGAGTACATAGTAAGCAGTCCTTACTATATACTCACTCAAAAAATAAAAACTATTTGGGGTCATATCTATTGCAATGAAAGTAAAACACGAGCAGCAACAACACTATCAGATATTTGTTTCAAAATAAATAAAAACCCAAGTCTAAGTTTTTATGCAAACACTGAACTCACTTTTTTACTTATGTTTGATATTCAAAATAGATAACAACTACGTGTTGCCTGATGGCTTGCGCTGCCTGATCTAGATCCGGGACTGCGACGACCTACATAACTAGCTAGGAGGTGGGGGCTGTTGCGCCCGCGGGACTCGGCGTCCTACGCGGGCGACATGCGTCGAAATGCTCATTATTTATGCGACGTAATAAATGATAGTTTACCCGATTTTAATGCAGGAACATTAACTTGTATTGTATTTTGTATTTATGAATCATTGATCCACGTCTACTGTCGATGTTGGCGGCAAAGTAAAGTGTGTCGATAAAAAGTTTGTCGTCAACTTAAGTGTTCTGGTGCTGGTATATATGTTTATAGACGGTAAGAGGATTGCGGGTTCGGAACCCGATCTAATTTTTTTTTAAAGTAAGTGTCACACGAAAAGAAAGTTGAGAAGAAATGGACGAAGTGATTTTTGTTTTGGGAGTTAGCGCAAGTGAGGTTTGTAAACGCACTCACAATTCGGGAAAACACGGAAAAGTTATAAAACATTCGGGCATGCAGTAAAAAAAATGTGACTTACGAGTTCCAAACCGGACTTGTCGATCCCTCAATAACCATGTCTTGACCGCGGTGCTTATTCATGTAACGCCATGTTGCCAAAGTCTATCTCTGACGCTACATATTGTAAGTTTTCATTCACTAAAACAACGCAAACGTTTTACGATTTGGTTGAGTGATCACGCCTACAAACGAACTAGTTAAACAAGGGAATGCAAATTGAATTCACGACTTACTACCTTTTGATACCTCTCGTACTATTTTCTAGATATAACTGTATGCGGCAGTGTGCGCGACGTGATTTACGGCTGCCATCATTTACACGTATATAATATGTAACGTACAATCTCAATATGCGTAAGTTCCGGGATGGAATCAATAAAACTGCACCTCTCATTTCCCCATTCCAGGCACTCTGTCTAGTGCTAGTGCTAATGCCATAAATTACAGAGTACTGACACATGCGCGAATATATTGACCTATAAAAATTGCACGGATAGCTGCCGCCGGGCTGGCTGGGAGAAGAGAAACGATGCAATAGATGCAACACGGTCCTTGCTGCAACAAGTCGGCTCGTAGCGCGGTCCGATCAGTGTCTCAAATATTACAATTTTGCTCTTAAATCATTTAAATGCGGTTTTATGTTGATCATTCAAGTGTTTTCTTGTGTTGATAATAAAATTTTGCGGAAATTTCGTGAAAAATCGGGAAAATCGGTGACAAATACAATATAGGGCGGCGCCCAACACGCCCTTCCGAACAAAGGCCCTTGCCACTGGCCGCGTTCGGTCTTCAACTCCAATAAGTTAATATTCCTTCAAACTTTTCCAAAACTGGGAACAGATGTGTGGTGATTTAAAGTAATTTCAAGTTTATTGGAAAATTTTCCCGTGCAGAGTATGTTGAAGAAATCTTGCAGTACGCAGCTCACAAAGCCAGAATCGAGCCAGAGTTTCGACGACCCCGAGGGCATCATCTTAAACTTCAGCCGATTTGGACCTTGTCGAGGTAAGCCCCACCCCAGCAGCTTGTTCTAAAAATAGATTCCAGGTCTAAGGACAAAGGAGTGACCAGCCAGAACTTTTTATTTTAGGATAACGGCGATATGAAGCGTTGATGTCTAATACTAAGCAAATCTAACGGTGAATTTTGTTTGATTTTTTTGTTAATTTCTTTCTTAATCATCATTCTCCTGACCTTATCCCAATTAATTTGGGGTCGGCGCAGCATGTCCTTTTCTTCCATACTTCTCTATTTCTCATCCGGTACCTCATTTTTAGCCACACCAACAACAGTCCATCCGTTATTTCTTTATTCTAGTACATGACTACTAAACTTTAAGAACAGGTTAATGTGTCAAAGTGTCTGTTTTGTTAGCTCGGCCTTGGTAAGACGGTAACCCTTACGAGCGACGGGTTTTTCACACCACTAGCCTCGTGACGACATGCCGTCGACGTCATAAGTTTCATTCAGTCGAGTTTATTCATAAAACACGCGTTAAGTAACAAAGAGTAACGTAAAGTAAGAAAAGTAGGGTAGGTAGGTCGCCAATCTTTTTACACGTCATTGATGTTGGATGACACAATCGTATTTCTTTTTGCGCAGATGAGTCATTGGACAGCGACGGCGGTGAGCCGTCAGGTCATACCATTACAGTCAACGCGGAGTGCAACGTCATCCCGCGGGCGTTTCGCGACTCCACATATAATATTAGTTCAAATGCAGATGATGACATACACCGTCCAGCCTCTTGTTACGGGTAAGTGGAGGTCAACACCCTTACTAATGATGATGCCGAATATTCTATGGTGACAAACACACACGGTTATATACTTTAAACGAATGAAATAATGTGTGTCACATGTTCAAAGAATATTTCGGTATCTGCTTAGGATGTGGGATTAGTCTTGCAGGTATCTATCATCTCTAAGTTCTCGTGGCAGCAGCAGGCCGATAATCTGCATGGGATCATACAGAATGGTAGGTTATGGGGTGCGCTGGACGCACGGATCAATAACCTGTGTTGCAAAGCTTCAATCCACCAGACGAGCTTAATATGTCTTCAGAATAAAGCTGCCTTTGGCCATCGACATTTCAGCCATTTTTGATTAGATTCGATGGCTGCGAAGGAAAACAAATTCGAAAGAAATCTAATATTTACTTTTAATAAAAATAATGTCATCATAGCTAAATATTTGTTCAATTATCACCTGCAACATTAAATTGGGTGACCAGTACATTTGGTCACGCAAGACACGCAAAATTTCACGTATTTATTAAATTAGTTCCTACTTATGTACCCATGTGCGGCCACACCTAGCGCTCTTCGTGAGCACGGTGCAACACCTCCCCCTCCACCCGGGCAGCCTAGATCGATCTAGCTGACTGCACGTGGCATGACAGTTATGTAATGCTCTGATTTTACCGATACCTAGTGAGGGGCAGCAATTAGATCTCATCGGACAGCTTAAGAATCAAATATAATATTTCAAAAAATTTCGAGCTATCATTAGCAAAAAATTAGCTCCAACGGCGGCCGGGGCTGAATCTAGAAATAGGTCATCGCTGAGGGTGCAGAGCGCAGGCGCGAGCCTGGGCGCGAGCGGGCTAGGGGTGGCGGGTCGTCGCGGGCGTGCGAGGGGGGCGCGTGTCTGCGGGGCGAGGGGTATTGTACCCGGAGCCCGGCACCCCGTGCGCCACGGCCGCGCTCCCCTCACCCGCAGTACAGTACGCTAGGTTCGCAGTATATTTGACGTCGTGTCGCACCGCAACATCAGATGTTGAGTACGTAGAACCTCCAGGCAACCCTGGTGAGTGCGACACTCCTGGTGCAAACGGATCGGTTTCGTGATCACTAAACGGCAGTTTTGTGTTCCTACTGTTTCTTTACGTTAAACGCGATTATAGTTCTACGCTTAGAGGTTATTTCGACGTGGATCACTCAATTTTGTGTACCCTTAGCTGACTAGATGTTAGCGTAGGGCTTGCATGCGTCTCTGTGTCTACTTCCCTTAAGTGTGTTACTTAACTAAACCCGCCGTATCCTATCCTTGTTGGGTTGAACTCTGTGGGGTTGTTTTTGTGTGGGCCGGAGTGCGGAGGCGTATGAACGTTTCGTTACAGATAAGATGTTTGTAGGGAGATAAGATGCCGTTGCTAAGCGTAGGAGCAGAATGAGGCGTCACGAGATGCAATGCAAGGGGGCCGAGGTCGCCGGCGCCAAGGAGGGCTCGCAGATGTCTCGCAGCGAGTCCACCATCAGCCGGTGCACCCCGCACACGCCCCTGGGCCCGCCGGACAGCGTCAGCGTCGACTCCAACCCCATGCCCACCATTTATCGGTAACTGTATGCTCAGACACCGCCGGGCAGGGAGAAGACGTACTGCTACAGCCTCCAGCGCCTGCATGACTACATTGCGCTGAGCCACACTCGCATGACTTCGACCACCATCATTATGCCTAACGCGATTCAGCCGTCGCGTCGCGAGCTACAGTAGCCGTCGACACTGTTATGTCTTCTCCCCCTGGCAGATAAAGCTGACAGCACTACGCAGCATCGCGCACCGCGATCTTCGCATGCGAGTAGGTATCACGGAAAGCTTTTATCTTAGACGGTGATACAATTACAACGTTACGTAACCGTCGGAGACCGAAGGTGTTCCTGTAGCTAGTTGTGAGTGGTCGCCGCCTAAGACTTGAGCGGCGATAGTTTTACGATCGCTTGGCTTGTCTCATGCTGATGGAGCAGACAGTTGGCCGACCCGCGACTCACAGGTACGGTGATATTCAATATAATGGCGTCACATAGTCTCTTCACCACCTTGCCTTACACCTACTTCCTTGCTTTCAATATAATCCTATTGTTATCTACTTTGTTTACTTCGTGCTTTTGGACTACAATTTTTCATGGATCAATCGTTTAGGTCCTAAGGTTTAAGGATATTTTAAAGTACGCCACCTCGAACTCGCATTACGTCTTTAGATTTTACATGCATGTAACAGTAATTTCGTAAGAAGTAACATAGAAGATAATCAATTTTAATTTCATGTAAATATATTTGATTAACTCATTAAGCAATTCAGAAAAATTGAAATCACGCCGTACGTCAACGAATTGCTGCTATTATAGAATTAGAATTTGAACATGCTTTAGATCAGACTCATTTTAAAATTTGCTATGACTTTACTAAGTAAATCAACCTTCGCTTAATGTAGGTATATTTAATTAATTGTAGTGACCCTTAGTTTATAGAAACCTTGTATAACCTATGTAGATAAATCATCAACTTTTATCTTGCACTGAAAATTAAAAACCAAATATAAAACTAACTACACTGAGTTAAAAATCCGTTCATTAAATCATTTTTTTTATAAACTTTTCCCCACACTAGGAATTTCTCCTGTATCGTGGGTGCACACATATTTAAACTGACAAACAGCCAGATCCGAACAGCTGTAACTTGTAGGCCATACAAATACTACTTCCGTGCTGAAATCGAACCCGCGACACAGCGTAGCGCAGCAGTCAATTGTTCAGCATGAATAAAAATAATAGGCAGTTAATTAGATAGATAGAGGCAAACAAATACGTCACGTTGAAAATATTAATAAATGAGAGGGGAAAACAAGTTGGGCCGATCCAACCGATCTGCGAAGAAAATGTTTTGGAATAAAACCGTCAGTCAACGTTAAAAAAATATCACAGAATATAGGTAACCCCCACTGGTTCTAGTGTTATAAATCGCAGATAGCGTCATGAACTAATTTATATTTCTCCTATTTAAGAAGACGGGGAATATATATATGTATAAATAACCTCAACAACAGTTATTAAACAGACCGAATTGTAGATAAAATAATAGATAGATATAGATAGGTACTGGCGAAATATAAATGACAAAATTTCGACAGATTCAAACTTTCGTAGCTCTTCAGTGGTGTTATTTATAAAACACCGCCACGCTTTCAATAAAAAAGAAAACTAGTTGTGTAATATTGTTACACCAGGAAGGTCGAGGAGCAAGCCGCCAAAATATTATAAAGTGTTTCTGAACACGACATAAATCTTTAAAATATCATGTTTTTCATCAAAATCGCCATGTACTGAAGTTGGCAACAAAACTAATTATAAAATGTTTATATTTGTTTAGGTGTCGGGCACCCATCGCGTCCCTTGATTGTATGGATGACTTCAGTGCGCATTCACAACAGATGTTGGATCAAGGTAGGTTCATTGTATAATAACACGGATTCATAGAATATTTTTACATTAAAAACCGACGGATAAATCTT
Organism: Cerastis rubricosa; assembly: GCA_949152445.1. Classification (NCBI taxonomy): domain Eukaryota; kingdom Metazoa; phylum Arthropoda; class Insecta; order Lepidoptera; family Noctuidae; genus Cerastis; species Cerastis rubricosa. The sequence goes on along the minus strand of OX424523.1, from coordinate 14,271,359 downwards.
ATCTGATTTAAAATTTGGAGATAATGTTAAACGTAACTTACGTGGTGATCTGTCCTGAAGGTGTACGAGCAGCTGGGCGTCCTCGCTCACGAGTCACACGTAGCTCCTTGATTTGTAATTCAACTAAAGTTTCTTTCACAATACAAAATTGTTCTCGTAATTTCTAGAACAGTATTTATTTTTGTATTTTCCTTGTATTTTACATAAAATATTCAGCTCGTTGACATATGACTCTAGGTAGACTGAAATATATATCATAAAGATTATATCTGCCTACGGATTATGTGTTCCGTACCACGAAAACTTGTCGCTCGTCGGGTTCTGTATTGGAAAACAGAACCCGACAGTCGATATCACCACATTAAAAAAAACAATACAAGGAGAGTATTTGGAAGATGTGAAGCTTATGATAGCTTTTTGTATACAGCTGGTGAAATAAATGTGTCGCGGCACGTTTCGACTTACGTGGGGAATCACACCACCATGCCATCGGTGGTGACCCCAGGACTCCGCTACAAGAACTTAGGGAAATCCGGCCTGAGGGTGCCTAACATCGGCTTAGGGATATGGGCTATGATGAACGAGGAATGTACTGAAGACGTCATTATGACAGCCCTGGACAATGGAATCAATCTTTTTGATTTATCTGAAGCACATTGCGGTTAGCAGTTTGATTAATTTTTTAGACTTTTCAAAATTCAAATGTTGGATGTGTCGCATATTCACCTCGTGAGTAGTTACGTCGTTCCACTTTTAGGTGATTAGTTGTACGTTTTATACTTACGGACTCGAACGGTGACATTTAATTTGATTTTTATTACTACAATTGTTGTGGTTGCTCGCCCTAGCGCAGCTTTCATTGAGAAATTCTGTTGTGATAAATACTTTTATTAATTCAGGATTGGGAATAATTTATTTCATGTTGATAATAAAACCAAACAAATAAAAGGTTTAAAAGAATTACCAGTAATTAAAATAAAATAAAGGAATGATCGTAGCTAATCCCGAGATGTTGCACTGCCATCGCTAAATAAAATCAATTTGCTGTTTGTTTTCGGAGGTAAACAATATAGTGCATCATTTAATAGCGAAAGGAGAGGCAGAACTTGGCAAGATCTTAAAGAAACGTAGTGTAAGGAGGACTAGCATCATCATCACCACCAAAATTTACTGGAGCACCAAGTAAGCTCTAGGTTTAGTTACATGCCACACCTCAACTTGTCTGTTTCCTTTCATAGAACATATTATAGACTGTTTAACTGCACGATTTACAACATAGATGTTTGTCACTTAATTTTCTAGATGTTCAACTTGGAATTAGAAGTTAACATGTAGTGAGACTTGTATAGATTGATGTTTTTGCGCCAGATGTGAGTTAGTGAAACCGATCACGTATGACTAATCGATTCCTTTGCATTTCTTGATATAGGTGTTATAGCCTACTGACATCTCTTCTGTCTTAGAGGATATCCTGGTTTCCTATCTCAGCATATAGATGTTGTCGCCCTGTATTTACTAGTATACCCTGTTACGTTTTTAGTATAGCATCCAAGGAGTAACTGTATTTTTTGTACAATGTAAAGATTATTGGTGTATGCTTTGACTTTGCTGTTGGGTACTTGCTGCACCGACACACCGTCGCTTCACTCGATTTGCTTCCCGCTCGCTAATTGCTTACACGCTGTAAACTCTCCATTCACTAGGTTTGCTCATACTAATAACAGGTCAGATGAGAGAGGCCTCTCTCGTAAACACATTGTTGAGAGTGTAAAGGCGTCTCTGGCGCGGCTGCAAGTTGAATATATTGATGTAGTGCTCTTGCACAAGGTGGACCCTGTATGCCCGATGGAAGGTCAGTTCATATATCAAATTCAATGACTTGGCGTTTTATTGCTACTAACAGTGTATAGTTACTGAAAATATAATACTTCAACAGAACTCGTACGCGCAATGAACTTCGTGATAAATCAAGGATGGGTCATGTACTGGGGAACTGCTCGCTGGTCCCCAGCGGAGGTACGAAATATAAGATTAAATTGGTTTTTTGTTGCCAATTATATAAGTCCTTTGGAATGACACTTTGCCATTTATTTCGTAGATCATGGATGCATACAGCAACTGTAGACAGTTCAACTGCATCACGCCGATAGTTGAGCAAACAGAATACCATATGTTTTGCAGGGAAAAAGCCGAGCTCTACATGCCCGAATTGTATCACAAAATCGGTGTTGGTAGGTAACCTAAATGTATATATGAATATTTATTTAATAAATATTAGTAAGTATTATGAATACTAATACATACATTGTGGTTACCAGGTACGATGGCATGGTCTGCCATCACAACAGGGAAGGGACTCGGCCGTGAAGAAATCACCGGCCTATTCGCTAAGTCACGATTCAACAGGAAATATAGCACCTTCAGCTGGTGCGAAGAGGATCTCGCTGTTCCTGAGGTAGCAGTCCCTAATACATTATATATTCATGGGTCACTGATTGATAAACATCAAGCTAAATATAATATTTGTTACAGTTGCGTCTCTCCGGCAGTAAGGAACAAGTGACCGGAGAAGAACCACGCACTTATGGAGATAAACTTCGTGATCTCTCCAACTTGGCAAATACATTGAGTGTGTATTCAGTGTATTAATATTTAATTGTTATATCACAGTAACGCCCAATATGTTTTAAACTATGCATTTCTTTGTATACAGATTGCACTATGGGCCAATTGGCCGTAGCATGGTGCCTGAAGAATGAGTCGGTGAACTGTCTCCTGCTCGGCGCGACCAGCGTTGAACAATTCAAAGAAAACATTCACGCCCTACAGGTACTGTCAATTCAATTAGGAGTTCACTTGTGCTGTGCAATAGGTGCATCACATATAAATCCTTTCATCTGTTAGCAGATCGTCCCGCAGCTGACCCCGGTGGTCATGATTGAGATTGAGCGCCTGCTGGCAAACAAGCCGCAACGCCCGCCCATGGTATCGACACTAGCGATGCGTAATCAACAGAACAGTAATACCGTCCGGGTCGACATGACGTGAGTAACGCAACGAAATCGCTTGTGTGTTGCAGCTTGTTTTTTTTCAGGTGTTATACATATAAAATAAAGCATCGATCGGATTCGTGCTTTTGTATCCTATGAATACGGGCATACACACACTACTCTCACGTTCTCTTACCCAACAGGGGCGCCACCACGTCGGGGACTGGCTCGCCGAAGCCTGAAGGCGAGATCGCGGAGGCCGAGGCCTCCACCCCCGGTAAGGAGCCCGGACGGGGCTTCTGTGAGATTCAGTGACCGTGGTGGCGCGGAAGCACTGACTCTGCTTCCAAATCTAGTAGATCAAGGGTAATATTTATCAACAGTATCTTTTATTATGTTTATTTAAATTTGGTTTTGAGTATTCTACAATAGCCTCCTTATATCAACAGGAATCGCTTAAGGACAAGGATAAGGAAAAAGAAAAGGATTCCAAACCGAAATTCTTCTTAAACAACGCCGGAGAAGTCATCAAACGTACTGGTATGTACCACATTCATAAGTCTTTCAGCTGTAGCAGTACGTTCCAGATGAAGTGATGTTATTTTTTTTTTTGTTTAGAGCAAGACGGAGTATCCACTGATGTCGTGATATCAGTGTCATCATTGAAAGGTAAGCAACCAGCTAGCGGTGGCAGCAAGGTGAAGAAGTCCAAGTCTGACCAGGCGCGTCCGCGGTCTTCTTCCTTGCAAAGGTCGGCCTCAGGACAGTTGTCCATGGGCAGAGACCGCAGGAAGTCGCGCCTGGACTTGAACTCGCCAGCTGAACCGTAAATTTCATTGCATACGAACGTAGGAGTACATGTTACATACCAATACCTGTGTACGCCTATACGAACTCGATACGTCTCCAGACGTCTCTGTAATCATGTAGAAATAATAGTGATTGAGAAGTTCCAGGGGTCTATATTAAATGTTTGTGGTGTAGTAGTGTTACAGCAGCCCCTGGCACTTTACTCGAAGCTACGCTTATTTCTACATCGACTGATAATACAAACATCCCACTACCGCACGAAGTAACTTCCCACACTGTCTTGCTCTGATTACGCTCTATGGATTAGTCATTTGTGCTCAGAATGGCCGTATTAACAAGTTAACAAAATATTTCGTAATGTCAAATTATTGATAACATCTGCTCTACAGGTAAAGCAAAGGGCACCAAGTTAAAGTAAAAGGACTTTAAGTGATTGAGAAAGTCTGTGATGGTAGAGATATATGGAAAGTTTTTCTTATGCAAGTAGGTGGATGAAATCCTGTATCTTGTATAATAGAAAGTATTTGTAATACTCTGGTAGAATGTAATTGGCACTTGATATCTTAGTACTATTATTAAAGTGACAACTAATGTAATGCATGCGTAGGGATGTTCGTTAAGAACTAGCAAGTAGCGTTAGGTAGGTAGTTAGGATAAAGATAACATCGTGTAGTCAGCAGACATGTCTGGCACAGCTGATCCTGCATCATTAGCTGATATCTGATAACTTACACAGGGGCTGCACATATAGCGAGTACTCCACTCTGTAATAAACGTAGAAAGATACAAATTGTTTAATACGATTTACAGAAATCATGGTCTCCCAATTAATAACAAAATGTTAATATCCGGTTGGAACTTATCGAGTTTGGCTCTCAACTATCCTGTAAATCGTTTTCTCTTAAAATCGAATCATCTTAGCTGATTCCTTTGAATACTGATAGAAGTCGAGTCTATTAATAGTAATTCACCTTTTTCTTAAATTTTGCTTCCACGGATCGGCATTTTTCTAAAGCTGGTAGTCTGGCTTAAACATAGTCTTAGCCGTTTATAATCTGCAGACGCTCCTTTGCGAAATTGATATTAACTAACTAATATAAAATTAACTGAGAAAAATTATGAAAAAAAAAAACGAATAAATATGCAAAATCATTGATCATTAAAATTAAGCTGTACGACTCATATAGGAATAGTTTCCGTGTAAGGTACTAAAAATAGTATTTACTAACATCATCTTAACGTTACGTCGACCAAGTGTCAAGGTTCGCTGTCATCTCGGTACGAATAATGATCTAAATATAAATATAATGTAGAAACGACATGTGAATGATCTATTAGACGTGAGTGCGGTTCGGATGGCGTGGTCGTCGCGGCACTGATTTCGACATCTAATCGGTCCCCATTGTAATCCTTTTAACATCAAATGATATCGCTTGACTTGGGCGTTGCTAGATAGCTACTTGTTACCAGGTTGTCTGGATGAGGACGATACATAGGCCCGCCATTAGTCTAACCTGATAGTCACAGGTTGTATTTTAACAAAAACGAGATCCTAACAAAAATTCTAATAAAGAAATCTACAATTGAAGATCAAAATTTAAAATAATATCAAAGCCAACATAAATAGCAATGGCTTATCTGCGAGGATTTTTACAACTCTTCTTTTATAACAGTTTACGTATTTAAAACCGATTTGGTGGATAATTTCCTGAAAAGTATTGTAGGAATGGAGCACCATTAAAAAAATATATGATCACCTTTCTCTTACGTATGGGAAATCATCAAATGACTTCTCCCGCTTGTACTGACTAAAACCCATCCATGTTCACGGCCACGGTATGTCTTTCGAACAGTCCCGTAGCCCTGTGAGGCATCGGCCTTTACGGACCCCTTTCGGATTTGCTGACATCTCCTTGAGGCGCGCGTAAATATTATCACCATAAACTGCAATTCCATCTCGTTAAATCAGCCATCATAGTCATGTCTGCCGTCAAGAAGCGTTGCTGTGTTCAGGCTTATAGGTTTAAAGAGAAGCACTTAAGACATTTCAACTTTGTGTCAGAGGTGGCAGAGCATATGCTCTGCCTCTGGAATTGCAGCTGCGGCTGTTTCCACTCACCATCGTAAAGCCCAGCGGCTGGGCTCGTTTACCAACTAATACCCAAGAAAATAGAAAAAGAAGACTTAATTCACTAAATTAGTTCTTAAATTCTAGCAATTTTTAAATATTTTGTTAATTTATTTGACAATATATAATCATTTTAAGAATTGTATTATTTGCTTCAAAAATAGGTCCGTAAAGCTTAAATCTGAAAACCATTATTCTCATGTTTTAAAATAATAGGCACTCGCCTAGCTACTTAGCCTTATTTAGTTTAATGTTAATTTTATTACATTTAGCATTCATCCAAACATCAGTAGGTAACTTTACTATCACTGATTTATCTCATGAGATAGGGCTTGTGAAGTATAATTGGAAGTGTAACACCGGGAAGCCATAAATCCTCATATTTACTTAGTATTAGTATTCGTTTATTAGGTTAAGGTGTACATATTCCGCATTAATATGCGATGAGGCTTTGTAGACATTGATCCGAAGTCGACCTAGGATATATAGTCAGTAATTAAAATAATTTAGGTATAAGTAGTATTTAAACACAGAACTCAAATTTTTGGCATCAACCAAAATTTGGCCCGTTCGCGTATATGTGACTTATTAATGAAATAAATTAATACAAAAGCCTTTGCCTCCCATATTTTTATAAGTGAAGAGAGATTACTTTTATATAGTAAAATAGATAATGCATGGAAGTGCATAGGTTGGCTGCATAAGTTCTGAAATAAAAGGAGCATAGTTAAATAACATCGGATATCAATAGAGCGTGCATCACACGGTCTATTTAATGCACAATTCATCACCAATAATGAACAGATCAAAATAAAAGAACTATATATATGATGCTGTGACTAAATCCACCAATCTTGCTCGTGATGAACGCTTAGGGACTCTACATTGGGAGTCATTCAACCAAAACGTGAGCAAACATCTTAGGGACGCTACAGTAGCAGTCATTCCACCGTAACGGTGAGCGAAAATCTTAGGGTGAGTACAGTAGTAGTCATTCAGCCGTAACGATGAGCAAACATCTTAGAGACGCTATAGTAGCAGTCATTCCATCGCAACGGTGAGCAAACATCTTAGGGTGAGTACAGTAGGAGTCAATCCACCGTAACGGTGAGCAAACATCTTAGGGACGCTACAGTAGCAGTAATTCCACCGTAACGGTGAGCGAACATCTTAGGGTGAGTACAGTGGGAGTCATTCCACCGTAACGGTGAGCAAACATCTTAGGGACGCTACTGTAGGAGTCATTCAACCGTAACGTTGAGCAAATATCTTAGGGACGCTACAGTTGGAGTCATTCAGCCGTAACGGTGAGCAAACATCTTAGGGACGCTACAGTAACAGTCATACAACCGTAACGTTGAGGAAATATCTTAGGGACGCTCCATTAGGAGTCATTCAACCGAAACGTGAGCAATCATCTTAGAGACGCTACAGTTGCAGTAATTCCACCGTAACGGTGAGCGAACATCTTAGGGACGCTACAGTAGGAGTCATTCAACCGTAACGTTGAGCAAATATCTTAGGGACGCTACAGTTGCAGTAATTCCACCGTAACGGTGAGCGAACATCTTAGGGACGCTACAGTAGGAGTCATTCAACCGTAACGTTGAGCAAATATCTTAGGGACGCTACAGTAGGAGTCATTCAGCCGTAACGGTGAGCAAACATCTAAGGGACGCTACAGTAGCAGTCATTCCAGCGTAACGGTGAGCAAACATCTTACGGACGCTACAGTAGCAGTCAATACACTGTAACGGTGAGCAAACATCTTAGGGCGAATACAGTAAGAATCATTCAACCGTAACGTTGAGAAAATATCTTAGGGACGCTACAGTAGCAGTCATTTCATCGTAACGGTAAGCTAACATCTTAGGGCGGGTACAGTAGGAGTTGTTCAACTGTAACACTTGTTTAATAAATATAAAATGCCTCCATGCAGACGCTATATAATATTATATAAGTAATTCGTAGTTAGGCTTAAGCACCGTGATATCGTCATCGTTTTAATTGTGTAGTGAAGTGATTGCAGTTGAGTATTGAAAATAAGATCTAACTTCCACCAAAAATACTCCCCTTGATTGAGCAGTGATTCCTACACAAGCAAGGGCTTGTGCAGGAATCACTGCTTCGAGACACCCAGCATTCATTATTCCAATTTACAAAAATAAACACTTCAATGTTTTCAATTCACAATCTTTGAACACGGGCTGGACCGCAGTGATAATTAGCTCTCAGTGAAACGATGATAATTTCACGGTAATAGTAGGTAATTAGTTATAATTAATAATAAGGGAGGTGCACACATTGCGTTTTCTATAAAAAAAAGACTTAAATCCATAAATAATAAAAAAAACCTAATGAAGCAAGTTATAAATACGCGTCGGAAACCTTTAAAGAGTGTTTCCTAAAAAGTCGTTACTTTCAAATTATGCCTCTACATCTTGCCACAAGTGCCCACCAATTTGCGCAAACGGTTAATCGGAGTTAGCTTCAAGACAATTCAGTCAGTCTCATACTTCCTTGATACATAAATACAAACACGCTTTTATATCCAAATAAACGTACAAACATGAATCAATGACAAGAAAGCCTACCATCTTCCGTCTAGAACGTAACAACTGCTGGACTCAGGTCGTCACTCCGTGAGAGAGAGTGGGCCACATTACACAACGGGCCCACTGCGGGAAAGCCCATCGTAGTATCATTATTGGTTTCGCTTTCGTTAACGGAACTTTCATCCCGTCTCGAAAGAATGATCTCGTAGAATTCTCGTTTCTACTGGACCGGTCATCCGTAGTTCAGTCGTAAACTGTTATCGTTTAGAACACTGAGTTTGATCTTAGCAAATTGGAGATCATTGTAAAATTCGTGTTAGTAATGCTGGCTGCAGAAGCTACGATTGTTCCGGGTATAATATAAATCTGGGCTTGATATAAATGATTTAGCAAAATAATAACAATACAAGCTACCAATGAATCTTTGATTTCTATATAACCAGTATGAAATCAGCCACTCCCTACGCAGACGTAAACTGTGTCCGGTCGCCGCTACAGAACACAGCAACTACGGTTTCCTGTGAAGGTGTGCCGTGTAGGTAACAAAAAGTGTCTACGTTTCCGCCGCCCCTTAGTCAACAAAAGTGGCAGGTAGTTTTTGAATATGATCTCAAAGCGAAATAACGCCATTAGATTGTAAACTTGAAGATCATTTCAGTATCACAACTCAATACCTACGGTTGAGTAGATTTCGAACTCGAAATAATGGTTTTGTAGTGTTTCGCAGATTCGTGATGGTTTCCGCCCTACTTAATGTGACACCCATTGCTTCAGTTTACACCATTATCGGTGAATTCTTGATAGAACATTGGATTTGGTCCTGAACTCCTATGTTGATTGTCGGAGCCTTAGCCAAGTTCGTGATGATAACGCTTGACTGTAGTTTCGGATGCGATTATTTCGGGTTTGTAGTCGGAATCTAGAATATTAAGAACACGATCTTCAAAAACGAAGAAGGAGGAAGGTATATTAGGAATGGCTTTAAAAATACAACATTGAAAAGAAAAAAAAATCGTAATATGTCTAATTTAGTAATTAAACTTTAACAACTTTTTGGCTGTATTATTATCTTGGGGTGGGCTTTCAATGTCAAAGATTAAGAATACTCGACACGGAAACTTTAGTTGAGTCGATATTAATCTTGAAATAATGGTCTCGTAGATAATTGTCTCTACGGTTCCTGTTACCTGTTATGATTGTTGCGAGTTTTAAGTCAAGTATGACAATTGAGAACACATGAGAATACGATCTTGACTCCAAAACTTCTTCCTGTTTTTGTTGGGTCAAAGCTTTGGAAGTTTTCGTACATAAATATTTAAAAATTTATTGACCTGGTCATAGTGGGTGGGAGGTGGGGCGGGTTTGAGCTCGAAACAAGGTCTAAAAGAACTATAACCTTAGCCAAGTTTGTCTCATGACGCTTGGTACTGAAACTATGGGTGCGATTCTCTTGGGCTTGGTACCACGAATTCTCTTTCTTGTAGAGGATCAAGATCTAATTTCTAAAGCTCTATTTCTAAATTAATCATTACTCGATTTCTTTTGAGTCTATAATAAAGAGTTCTTCTAAATAAATGAGTGTTGCAATATAACATCTAAAGCAATAGAAGTCTAAAGTTTCCATTATTGTACAACTGGTGTCGAGCGTTCGGTTATACAGAGTCTTGTTTTCTACGTCACACAGAAAATGCAGTGTGTACATACTCTTATTATTTATGGTACCATGACTATTCAAGAAGCGATTCCTTTTTTTATTTATTTACGTGCCGCTATCGTATGAACCTATAACCGTACATTTAAAAGTGTTAGTTTTATAAATATTAGAATCTTCAATTGCCCATTGTCTCTTAATTGACAAAAAATCACTTGAACGAACTGACTTAATAATCGCTGGCCTTGCATAGAACTTTCACACAACAAATACGTTTCACAACATGCTATTGGAAATGTCTGCAAGGTCAAGGCCCATGTTTGATGACCGGGGGAAGCATTTTCTGGTTTTAGCTGCACCTGTGAATCAGGAGCAACTAAAACCTTGAAAAGGTTTTTGTTGAGAAATAATCGTTCATTGGCTGAATTCAAATTCTGCAACAATTATTGTAACGTTGTTTACAACTTTTAGATTCCGGATCAAACTATTTTTTTTAAGATATAATGCGTTATAGCTGATTGCGTTTATAGTTTTAACGCTTTTCGATGATTTATTTTTAAAATCTCAGAGTGCGGGGAAAGACTTGTTGCTTTGTTCGAACACATTTGTTACACTTTTCGTTGGTCCTTTATAAGCAAAAATATTTCAAAAAAAAAAGTCTAAAAAACAAGAAATGTAGAACTAGGTAACAAAAAAAAAAATAGAAAAGGTGAAAAAAAAATAGGATACAAGTATAAATATTTAGTTTTTTAACAAAAGATTTGTAATAAAAATAGGATTATGGGAAAAAGAATAAAAAAAATCATAAGATGTTATATTTCCACAACATTGCTTGTGGTTATTTTAATCATGGGCCATTTTCATAGCCCTTGCACACAACAAATGTTTTTCAATTAGGTTCACAACTTGCTTTTGGAAAAGTCAGCAAGGTTGCCCATGTTTTTAAAGGGGGGAGGGAGGGAATTTTCCGGTTTTAGCTGCACCTGCGAATCTGGTGGAACCTTCAAAAGACTTTCAAATTTTACCGATGAGGTGATGGGAAATTATCGTTTAAAAGCCGAACTCGAAATCTACAAAAATATGTTGATTACAATTTTTAGATTCCGGATCGAAGTATAAATATTATTTCTTTTCGAGCCGAAATATAAAAAAAGTTTAAATAAAAAACAAGAAATGTAGAACTAGGTAACAAAAAAATTAAATAAAAATAGAAAAAGTGAAAAAAAATTAGGATACAAGTATATATATAGTTTTTTAACAAAAGATTTGTAATAAAAAAATAAAATGAGGGAAAACAGAATAAAAAAATAAAAAACTTAAGATGTTATATTTACACAACATTGATTGTGGTTATTTTAATCATTGGTCATTTGCATAGCCCTTGCAGACAACAAATACTTTTCAAGTTCGCAACTTGCTATTGGAAAAGTCAGCAAGGTCGCCCATGTTTGAGGAGGGAGGAGGCATTTTCCGGTTTTAAGTGCACCTGCGAATCATGTGGAGCCTTCAAAAGACTTCCAAAACTTTACCGATGTAGTGATGGGAAATTATCGTTTAAAAGCCGAATTCAAAATCTACAACACAATTTTTAGATTCCGGGTCGAAGTATTTTTTTAAAAGATATAGCTGATTGCGTTTATAGTTTTAACGCTTTTCGATGATTTATTTTCAAAATATCAGATTGCAGGGAAAGGCTAGTCGCTTTGTTTGAACAATATTGTTAAAAATTTAGCTGGTTCATTTCATGCTAAAATATTTTATTAAAAAAAACAACAACAACTAGGTGACAAAAAAAAAGAAGTAGGAATATATTAGTAAGAAGGTATTAAAAAAACTTTTTTTAACAAAAACATATTAACTATTGGACTAATTAACAAAAAAAAAATTTTGGAATGCAAAAAATCTAGAACTAAAAAAAAATAAGAAATCTACAACTAGGTAATAAAAAAAAACTAAAGAAATCTACAACTAGGTAAAAAAAAAAACAAGAAATGTAGAACTTGGTAACAGAAAAAATAGAAAAGGTAAATAAAATTAAGAGGGGCATATATTAGTAATAGGAAAAGAAAATATATTTTTCTAAATAATTAAAATAACAAAAACATAACAAAATAGATTAATGGAAGAAACAAAAAAAATATTAAAAGATATAAAAAGAAATATTTCCACAAAATCGCTTCTTGCAAATCTTTCATGGTACCAATAGTTGTCCCGTTGGTGTGCTTCGTATATACATAGATACCATCACGAAAGATGTGTTTAGTCCCACGCGTCCTTTTAATATCATTTAAGTTTTATTTTTATTTTATTGGTTCAAATTTCATGAGATACACCAGAGATACCTCCGAAAAAATGTACATACGAATAGTATAATTATTTGTAAGCTAAATAGAACAGAATTGCCTTGGTATATTTATGTATTTTTTTATTATTTATTCTAAGTGATAATATTAGCTAGAATAGTCTAGGGTTATATAGGCAGATAAATTGCTGAATAGCTACGTTAGCTTGCAAACCTTCAGAGTCTTGTACCTGACAGGCAACCCATATACCTCAATAGCAGAATATTGTGTCGCGATGCAGCAGAGAAGTCGAGATCTATCGAACGGAAAAGGCTTAGTCGGAAACATATTCGGGAATAAAATTAATTACTTAAGGATGAGACAAAATACTCATTAATTATACCTACTTAAGATTTAGAACTATATAATCTCGGTAGTTCTTGGAAAAATATTAACATCACTAACTCTGCCTCTTTCTTTTCAGTCCGTTCAAAATTTCAATACTATTTTACCAAATTAATGAACAATATAATGACAGCTACTAACTCGCAAGCAGGTACCGATCAGGCAGGCACGTCGAGGTTTATCTATGCTACTCAAATTGAAATCATAATCTGTCTAAAGTTATAATGCGTCCGTGAGAGTTAATGACAGCTACCAACTCGCAAGCAGGTATCGATCAGACAAGCACGGCGCGGTTTATCTTTGCTACATAAATTGAAATCATAATCTGTCTGTTCAAAATGTCTATTCTGTTTAACTAAATTAATAAACAATCGGTAAATGCGTCATATTCTTTCTGCACCACTTCCTAATTGTTAAGGCCCGCGTATTGGATGAAAGATCAGCCTTAACGATATTTATCACTTGAATACAGTTACAATATAACGATATTTATCACAGAATTACATTCATAATATCAGGAATCAACAATAGAAAGGTCTTCAGCATAATTTAGAATATGATAGAGTTAAATAGGTGTATATTTAGCGGTAAGACGGAGGAATCCATTAGATAGCATGGGAAACTGATTATGTACTCATTCTTAAAATAATTATTTTCTTTATGGGCACTGTCCCGCACGAAGATAAAGAAAGGAAATTAGATAATAAGGGTAATAAACAAGCCGCATATATACGAATATGCAATTGATATTTTAATTTAGGTTTTCGGATAATATCTCGTTTAGACATGGACTACCTGTAAAATAAAACATAATTCAGACAAAATAAATAATTGTTTATCACCTAGAATCAAAAGAATCTTTCCACTAATGGAAAGATTCTTTTGATTCTTACAGAATACGAAAATAAATAAACATCTATATTATTATCACACTACGTCCGTGAGAGTTAATGACAGCTCCTAGCTCGCAAGCAGGTATCGATCAGGCAGGCACGACGCAGTTTATCTTTGCTACTTAAATTGAAATCATAATCTGTCTGTTCAAAATTTCAATACTGTTTAACTAAATTAATGAACAATCGGTAAACGGGTCAGATACTTTCCGCACCACTTCATAATTGAGAAGGTCTGCGTATTGGATTATTTTTATTGAGACAAACCAATCGAAGTTTTCGTAACATAAATATTCAAATATTCAGTGAACTGGTCATAGTGGGTGGGAGAAGGGGCAGGTTTGAGCTCAAAACAAGGTCTCGAAGAACTTCTAGTAACCTTAGCCAAGTTATTGTTGATGACGCTTGGGGGATTAAACAATAATTGTCTATCTTAGTGGAAAGATTCTTTTGATTCTTACAGAATACGAAAATAAATAAACATCTATGTTATTATCACACTACGTCCGTGAGAGTTAATGACAGCAGGAAACTAACTCGTAAGCAGGTATCGATCAGGCAGGCACGGCGCGGTAATATATGCTACTACTATCTATGCTACTTAAATTTCAATTTAAGTAGCATAGATAACTATGCTACTTAAATTGAAATTTGAATCTGTGTAAATATTGAAATCTAGACTATAAGTAAATTGAAGTTATTATGTCTATTTAACAATTTTTGAATAATCAGTAAATACTATCCCTTATAATATGAAAATATTACATAGAAAATAAATAAATGTTTTTTTTCATATATCATTTTTTAAATTAAATATCACATATTCGTGCAAGAAACAGACGGCACATAACAACTAGCTGAACGATCGACTAATTGGAAGAGACTGGCACGACACAATTTAAGTTTTTTTCCCTCGTAAGCGTCCCACTGCTGGGCAAAGGCCTTCCCTTGAATGCAATTTTTCATCTAGTTATTAATCTAGATTAATAATTAAATGGAAATGATTATTTATTTAACCATTAGTAATATCGAAGGTTTCTTATTCTTGCCGATCACAGTGTTCGTGCAAGACACAGACGTCACATATCTACTTTGCGCGAAATCAATAATGAATAAAAATACGTAGGACCATAGCCAGCCGCATCGAAAGGACGAAGCTACAAGCTGACTCACGCCACCCAATGCACAGTTACGTCTTAGTGCTGAAAAGTTGTAAAAGCTTTCTTGGGTGCGTCGGCCCAGCTAGTCCAGCTAATAGCAACGCCTCTACAGCGAGATGTGATCTTTACAAAACAAAAAAAAAAAATACGTTCAATGCAGCTTTTGAGTGGGTCATAATACAATCTTATATGAAATTTATGAAGTATTTAAACCTGAATACGGTCCTCATATGCGGCACCAAATCCATTTTTAGATTTAGTCTCGAACTGTATTGCCATGACAAAAGTTGAAAACACGTCCATACCGTAGTACTAGAATTTCTTGGCCACAATCGGCAATGCAATTGGCGGATCTTCGAATAAGGTTCCTCATCCAGGTAGGTATCTTTGTCAAACCCATACTTGCATCCTGCTTCAATAAATGCTAAAGATGTCATATGTCAATTTAATCAATGTTAAAGATGTATATTATAATTAAGTTTTCCTGTACTTCAAATTTGACAGCTGAAAAGTAGGTGTTTATATGTCAATTTATAAACAAACAGGGCGCAATGTAGGCGTGGTTAGTCTGACTTAAGTTCAGTTTATGACTAAGAATACCAGTGTTAGACATGTCGGATGATCACGTGTCCCCCTGTTGCTTGTATTAACTACGCTCCAGTAGTACTAGGACCGATGTTCGATTGTTGCTGTTAATCATGATTATGTTTTCTTACATAAGCACTCCATTTATTGGAAATTTCAATAATGTCATAATCAAATCAAAAATGTCATTTTCTTTCCGCCCCACTTGATTATTTTAATTTTATTAGATTTTTACAGATTGAGTTTTTCCGAATCTTGCATCATTTAGAATATGATATAGAGGTTAAGTAGGTGTATTTTTAGCTGGTAAGACGGAGGAATCCGTTAGATAGCATGAGATAATTATGTTCATTCGGAAAATTATTATTTTATTAAGTGGACACACGTCCCACGCGAGGGTGGCATAAAAAGAGAATCAATACTAATAATGAAGGGTATAAATACGCAGCATATCTAAGAATATGCTATAGATATTAAATAAGGATCTATGTATGTTACTGGATAATGTATGTAAAATCGGATAAACTCAGTTAACCATATAATGCCTATGATATAAAAACACTTTGTATAGAAGTTAAGTAATTGTCTATCTTAGAGGAAAGATTCTCTTAATTCGGAGTTTTCGCATGCATTATAATGACTATTCGAATAACAAAATTAATAAATGTCTATATTATCTTATCTCCGTTTAAATTAAATGAATTATGTTTTTTAAATAATACAATTGTTATATGAGTTAATTACTATGATTTAATGACTATTCGAATAATAAAATTAGTAAATGTCTATATTATCTTATCTCCGTTTAAATTAAATGAATTATGTTTTTTAAATAATACAATTGTTATATGAGTTATTACTATGATTTAATAACTATTCGAATAAGAAAATTAGTAAATGTCTATATTATCTTATCTTCGTTTAAATTAAAAGAATTATGTTTTTAAATAATACAATTGTTATATGAGTTAATTACTATGATTTAATGACTATTCGAATAAGAAAATTAATAAATCTCTATGTTATCGCATCTCCATTAAAATTAAATGAAATGTGTTTGTTTATCTATTACAATTAAGGTAGGCTATTAGTAATTGTGTAGGTATTAAAACTTAACTACGGCCCTCGAATGTGGATGAACCTGTAATCGAGTAATTAATCACGTGAATTACATGTCGTTTGTCATCTATAATCATTATAATATTGTATTTGTAGAACCAGGGCCCTATTTGATACAACTGGCAATGCGACATATTTGTCAGAAATGACAATAAGTGTAAATTGAATGTCGGTAACGCAGAAGTGTTGTTGTGACCTGCTGGCCTTCCATGACGACGATAAAGCAGTATTGTTTTACTCTTATTCTTATTCCAGTGTGGGATAGAGATGGAGCTATACAAGATGTCTAGCGCCATCTCTTTCCCACACTGGAAAAGGAGTAAAACAATAATGTTTTAAGAAGTCATGGTAGGCCACCTTTGCCTTGTTGGTTGTATTGACTAATAGGCTCCAGTAGTCACTTGGGTCGATGTTAGATTGTTCGTGTTTAACATAATATATTGTCATAGCTGCTCCATGTATTCGAAGCTCACGCCTACAGCCGGAGCACAACTTTTTAACTATCTAATTGTTCAATGTTTAAGCCAGAAACATGTAATATCAATATTAATCCAATAAATGTTTATAAATGTGATTTGATTTTTATTTATTGTCTACTTTTCTTACCCTGAAACTGTTCTAGAGATGCAGCCTTTGACCTTGTTGTAAAACTTGACGTATTTTTGAGATCGAGATCATTGGCTAAGTATATTCTAAAGAAAACTATCTCATAACCATTTTAGGTTCATGGTTTTAATAATTATGAGAAAGCAAGTAACTTCAGTTTACAGGAGAATGAACGGAAAGTACATAAACACAAAGACACACACACACGCAATCATAAACGCAACTGACCATTTTCTTTAACTAGGGCAGTATGGGGAATTACAAATCCATCTTGTGGGACATAGTTTCAAGGTCAAAGAACATCGCATTTTTTCAATAAAAACATGTAGGTATTCATGACGGCACGGTTAGCGCAGTGTTTGAGCGATCGACTGCTGCGCTGCGTGCAACGGGTTCGATCCCCGCAAGGAACAAATATTTAAAAGGCCTACAGATAGTTGTTTCGGGTCTGGCTGTTTGTGTATGTCGGTTTAAATGTTTGTAAACGCACCCACGTGGAGAAAAGATAAAAAAAAAACGGGCACTCCGGGAGTGCCGGCAGAAGTGAAAACTTGAATAGTAACGTTGTGCATTTTTGGATATGGTTAGGAAATAATTTTGAACGAATTGCTTTAATTATCTAGTTCTATCATTTATGTGGTAAAATACAATATTCATTTATTGCGCTATCATACACAAACATGACAACTTACATTACATAACAAATTTAACACAGAAATATTACGATACGTTTTACGAATTTTACCTCTTTGGAGAAATCAAAGGTTTTGTTTGTGCATAAGATAATTATCCAGTTTTGGAAAACCAAACTCAATGACAGATGTCATAAAGTTCAAATTCCTTCGCAACCTAATGTCAATTCGTCTTACGAATTTTCGATCAGGACACGTGACCTGACGCGAGTTTAAGATTTTATACCCATTACAGAAAAAGTGCTCAACGCCGCTAAAGAAGTTTTCACTTCAAAAATGATTAAGAAATATTGGGAAACTTTCATCAATGGATTTGGACTTCCTTTTAAAACTCACTGTAAAATCCTTACTGTGGTCATTACAAAGAGCTGTCCTGATGAGATACTAACACAATAACGCTAGTGCTGATTGGTGGTTGCATTATGATGAAATTATAGCAAAAATGACAATAATGCTAACCTAACCTACACATGAAGGTATACTTTTTAAAATCATTGCCCCACCCTAAAAAATTCTCCTGTGTCATGGGCAGGTTAACTCAGTTACACAAACAGCCACACCTGGAATAACTTCTTGTAGGTCATACAAATATTTGTTCCGTGCGGGGATCGAACCCACGTTGTGCAGCGTAGCGCTAATCGCCCAACCACTGCGCCAAACGCACCTCCTTTAACCTCGATTCAAAGCTTTACCCTCTGCAAGGCTCTCGAGGATATAAGGAAAAGTGAAGTTGGTTGAATAAATAATAGATATCATTTCTCTAAATAAATACACAAACACCTGTCAGTACCATACAACCAAACTTGAGTTGTTCTGCTGCTCTGCTACAAAACTAGAGACTGTGGTGATCTACTGAAGGAATCGGGAACTTCTCGAGTGGTGCTGACAGGAGCTGCTTTATGCATGTGCTTCTATGGTTTGTGATTACAATATGATTAATCGAATATCCTAGGGTCTTAGAAAGGAGTTCGAGGCCAAACAATATCAGCCGGTCAGATCGATCGTTAGGTTAAGCCGCGCTTGACTAGGTTGGTCTGTGGATTGGTGACCACCCATAACATCCCGAGTTTCCTCCGAAAGCACGTTAAACCATTGGTCCCGGTTGCCATTTGTAGATCTCCGACAGTATTTACAGGAAGTCACTCGCCCTAACAACCAGTCTTATCTAGCGGTATCTTATGACCCAGTACTAACTGGATTGTGGAGGTCAGATAGGCTGTCGCTCCATGTAAATTACAGGTATTCAGCTGCATCCGGTTACACTGGAAGCCAACCTCAACAAAGTTGGGAAAACGTTAGGTAGATGATGATCCTTGGGTCTTAGAACGTATCCTCATATCTCAGTCATTTATACTTATAAAGCTAAAGCGTTTGTTTTATTTGAAGGCGCTTATCTCTGTTCTTGATGTAAGTTATATTCCATTTAATATCAAGCTTCGTCCCTTAGAAACCAGCTGAAAAGAAAAGAGTTGGAGGAATAGGATATAGTAGATTGTTGCATCGAGCGCAAAGTGAGTTGTTAACGCACGAGTGTTACGTTGGTGCCCGAGCGCATGCGAGGGCACAAAATTAACACGAGTGCATTAATAACTCACTTTAACAAGGTGCGTAATCTACTTTTCTTTCAACTACTGTGACCAAATATACCTACTTAAAATAAAAACTCAAGTTAATGAAACAAGTTTAATTCATCTTCCCTTCAAACATACAATTATTAAAAGTCCAGTTACTAAGTTATTAACAATTTCATTTGCAGCTGTTTTATACTTTCTGGAGTTGAATTCATATCGCTATCGCTGTCAATTTTCATGTATTTTAAACTTTTTTTTTTGCTAAATGAGAAGTATCAAAGTTTTACAATGGTACAAAATGCGCGCCATTTGTTTTTTTTTTTCACCAATTCGGTTTTATTCAGCCGATTTTTACTTTCAGCCAGTATATTTTTGATCTAATGCATACATTTTATTAAATTTAATAGGAGGCACTAAACCTCTGTGATAAATCTAAACTAATATTATAAAGAGGAAAGATTTGATTGCTTGTTTGTTTGCATTGAATAGGCTCCGAAACTACTGGTCCGATTTGAAAAATTATTTCAGAGTTAGATAGCCCATTTATCGAGGAAGGCTATAGGCTATATATCATCACGCTACGACCGATAGGTGTGGAGCAGCAATGAAAAATGTTGCGAAAACGGGGAAAATGTGACGCTAACGAAGTTGCGCCGGACAGCTAGTTTAGTTAAAAAATTTAAAACAGTGCAGTAATGAAAAACAGTGCATTAATGAGATTTCATATAACTTTTCTGCACTGTTTTGCTTCTAATCAAAAAAGAAATAAAAACATAAAGGCGCATCCACACTAGCCTGGCGGCACGGCCGGCGGCCAGGCTGTTTGCCAGGCCGCTGGCACATGCATCTTTTACCTGCGGCACGCGCGGCTTTTGGTTGCCGGCGGCAGTTGCTTGCGGCTTCGATACAGAGTGGTAGTGTTGTTACAACCGCATCTGCAGGCCGCCGGTAAAGCCGGCGGCCTGGCAGATGCGGTAAATTCAGCGGCAAGGCGGTCTGAAAGCCGGCGGCATAAGCCGGTGGCATGTGTGGATACACCTTTACATACCGTTTTCACGGTTTGTCTGTGGGAATGGAACAATATTTTTAAAGATAATGTTAATATTAAAGCTAACAATTAATAAATCTTATATAAATCTCCCCCAACAATCTGCAAACCACCTTCCGATTTTCTGACTTCTTATATCAGCAGGCGATCGGTTGAGAAGGTAATATGGTACTCCTTTATCAAGCGTTCGGTCGCCAAAATAATTAATGGTTTTAGGTACATCAAACTTGCCTGCTGATATCGATGCAACAATCTACTATTAAAAACTGGTAGAAGACTGTGTGCTCAGTTGTTTTGCTCATCTGATGCAAAAACGACATAATACATGCTGGTCTACCGTAATAAATATCAAGATTTGTTGGAGCCAAGGGGTGTTTACAGGAATTGGAATAGATATAATGGTTTGTATTATCACGAATCCGAGAGCAGCGGTGGCCCAGTGGTGGCAGCCCCGACTTACGAGTAAACCGTGGGTTCGAAACCAAGCAGGCGCGCATTTCTTTGTGTAATTTATTTCATCACCGCTGCTCTCAAAAACGATGAAGGAAAACATCATAAGGAAACCGGCATGTCCTAGAACAAAAAAATCGAAGACATGTGACATCTACCAACCCGCAATGGGCCCGCGTGGTGGATTATAGCCCACTCCCTCTCATAGAGAGGAGGCCTGTGTCCCAGCAGTGGGAACATTATAGGCTGATGATGATGATGATTATCACTAATTTAGTATAGGCAAACAGAAAGTATACAGTATCTCCATTTTCACTAAATACAAAGTTAGATTCTCACTTAACTAAATTGACAAAGACCTCGAAATCAGACGTCGTGTTTTGTCTTACCTGGGCTAACGACCTTGAATATAGAATGTTATGAATCAGAACTAATCAGAAGATTGCGTCTAGTGCATTCAATTGTGTACACGAGTGACGTGGTCAGCTATTAACATATTGTGCGACCATCCGTACGTGGCCAACGCAAGATGCGACTACACCAGGAACTGGCCAATTAGCCAACCTCATCCCTCCAATGGGTCAGTCCGAGATCCTTCCAAGGATAAATATAGAACCGTTCCAGCTGCAAGTTCCGCTCGGTAAATGCCTATTATATACCGAGATGGAGTTTAAGTGTCATAGTGGACGGACGTGCGATCACACTCAGTGCTCGACACACAAACCAAATCATGACGCTCATATACTTCGACTGGCTCGACTACCTCGTCTTCGGAGGGATGCTCCTCTGCTCCGCCCTCATAGGGGTGTACTTCGCGTTCTTCGCGACCAAAAAACAGAATACCACTTCTGAATACCTTATGGGCGGGAAGACCATGGGGATGTTTCCCATATCCATGTCGCTGATAGCCAGGTACTTATATTTGTTACTAGCCTCGCTAATGATGTGTTATGATTATGGTAACATCTGCAGACGTGTTCAACATTCTGTACCCGTGACCTTGCGATCATGCGATGTTTCCTAAACAAGTAACATTATTATTTCTAGTTATATTTCGGGTATCTCGTTGCTGGGCTTGCCAGCTGAGATGTACACGTACGGAACTCAACTGTGGACGATAGTGCTGTCGGAATGGGCGGTGTCACTCACTATTGCAGTTGTTTACCTGCCTGTATTTTATAATTTGCAGATCACTTCAACGTATGAGGTATTAACTTGACGTACTAACATATTTGTGCTGTAATTGTGTCATTTCTACTATCGAAGAAAAATATGTACTTAGTGAACTTATTTATTTCTACGAAAGCATAATATTAATCGTCATGCGATTTTATGCACTCATTTATTCATGTCTGTGTGTTTTTCAGTATTTACGATTAAGATTTAATCAAAAGGTGCGACTTTTGGGATCAATAATATTTATTATCAAAATGATGCTGTACATACCTATAGTTATTTATGTGCCCGCTCTGGCATTCAGTCAAGGTATTATATTTCTTTCAGTTCTTACGTGTATGCTTCCGCGCAATTATGCTATGATTATTCACGTATATCCTTTCTTTGCAGTGACTGGTATTAATTTACATTTAATCACGCCCATCGTGTGCCTTGTGTGTATATTTTATACAACTCTTGTAAGTACGTCAATTTGTTATTCGTCTCAATGTTGACCCTATTCTATTCCCCGCCTCTAACAAATAAATGACTATACTCGAGAACCGCCTGGCAATGAGGTCAACTATTTCACACATTGTTACTATCTGGAAGGATGATAAAAATTCTTGAATACCTTGTTCTCGTATTTCGCAGGGAGGGCTAAAGGCTGTAGTTTGGACAGACACTCTACAAACAGTACTTATGTATTTTGGCGTAATATTTGTGCTTGCCTACGGTACGTGGCGTTTAGGCGGGATATCGAATGTGATTGATATAAACAAAAAGGGAGATCGACTCGACTTTTTCAAGTGAGTAGGGTTATTTTTGATAGAAAACTATACGAAAATTCTTGAAGTTCTGTTTTTTTTTAACAAGATAGTTTATTGTGAAGTTGCTTGCAGCATGGACGTGGACCCCACTATCCGGCACACTTTTTGGTCGACTGTGTTCGGTAACTACTTCAGTTGGCTGGCCTCGTGCTCTGTCAATCAGGCCATGGTACAGAGATGTCTAGCGTTGTCTTCGTTAAGACGAGCTCGAATGTAAGTCTGATGACCTTGATGATCATAGCAAATTATTTACACCGTTGGCTTAAGTAACAGTGTTGTTTAAGGAAGACGTCTGGAAGGCCAAGGCTGAAACCTACATATTCATTCATTTCCCTTTGTAGCACTGTCCTGTTAATCTTGCTTGAAAGAAGGTGGAAATTAAGTTTAATCTAACTTCTCCCCTTTTTTGCTAAATTGTAAATACGTTTCGGAATTCACGCCAGTTGAATCGTTGCTGTTGGCAATGAAGCTCAGCGAGTCTTTTAGACTCGCTATCGTCTTTTAGCTTCATTGCCTCGGCACTTTTCAGGTGGTCGCCACGTTTCAGTGATTGGGAATATATTATTTGAGGGCTTGTTTCATGTAAATTAAATTCAATGAGCATTAATATACCTACAGCACGTTTCAGAATGAGATCAGCCTAATAATGTTACTCATTAAGCAAATAATCGTCCTATTTTCTTTTAGCACAATATTTATTATGGCGGCGGGTATATTCATCATCGTATCTCTGTGTTGTTATACTGGACTGGTGATCTACGCGACGTTTGCCGAATGCGACCCGCTAACCACAGGAGCCATTAGGAAGAGCGACCAGCTACTACCCTACTTTGTGATGACCATCACAGGATCCATCCCTGCTTTGCCTGGCATCTTCATGAGTGGAGTTTTTAGTGCTGCACTGAGGTATAGTCCCGGTGAGATACGCCGTTTTATTAAAAAAAAATTACTAAGGTAAATACCTTCCATAATTAGCTGGCTTTTGGTCCACAAGATGGACCAAGAATCTGCTAGATGCGGGTGCAAGGGCGCAAGTCGCAACACCGTGCACCGGTACTAGCGACCCCGTTTTGGGGGAGGCCTATATTCAGCTCAAATACTGAACACGAGCTGGCTTAAGATGCAGTCAAGCCGAATACGAACAGACTGCGGACTTGCTGCGGACACCGGGTTTTGACAGATCTTTGAGTAGATTATTTATCACTAGCTGTTGCCTGGGAGCGTTGTCCGCATGAAAATACTAATAAATTACTATGTTTGAATCGGATTTTGCTAACAATTTCATGGGTTTTAGTTTTTTAGAAATGAATACATATTTTTCCTAAAATAAAAGTACCTTATGTCACTCCTTAAAACATCAGCTATCTGCCAGTAAAAGTTTCGTCAAAATCAGAATACCCCAGACCTGTGTCTGGTGCTAATCTGATTTTGACGACAGACAGACAAACTAATAAACATTCAGTAACAAGCTGTAATTTGAAATCACAAACAGACACTTCAGTTTATTTTATTTGTCTAAATAGTCTGGTTTACCAAATCCCATCAACAATCTACTTATCAGTACTCCGTTATTAACTGCACCTTTATTTACGGCATTTACGAGTTTTAAATAAATCGATTTCAGGGTTTTTTTTTTTTGCAAAATAACTTTTTCTTTATTATTTAACTATAAATTAATTAAAATTATTTTTAATAAGAAAGTAGAAGTTGTAACAAAAGCTATTTCTTTTACTTTTTAATGTTTCTCTTTTCATATTTTAGTTCGATGTCCACCGGGCTAAATTCGATGTGTGGAGTAATTTTCGAGGATCTCATCCGACCTGCTTACAACAAACCTATATCGGAAAGAGCTGCCAGTTTCATAATGAAGATGATTGTGGTGGTTATTGGTGCGTATATATGTCCGAAAAGACAAGAAAAAAAAATAAAAAATTGTAATAAACCTGAGTTATAAATGATTGTCCTGCAGAACATATTTTTTCAACACAAAGATAAGTTTAAAAAGTTTTGAGTATGAATGTGGATGGGTATAAGAGTAGAAGAATACCAAAAAAACGGGTTGCCGGCAGAAGTGAAACTTGAATATGAACGTGACTAATGTTGTGCATTGATATTTTTTTTGACATTTGATATTTTGGATTGGTTAGGGAATAATTTTTCACGAATTGCTTTAATTATCAGTATAAAAGTACCTACTATCATTTATGTGGTCAAATACAATATTCAATTATTGCGCTATCGTACACAAACATGACATTTTATATCACATTAAAAATTTAAACCTTCAGAACTATTACAATCCGTCTTACCAATTTTACTTCTTTGGAGAAACCGAATGTTTTGTTTGTGCATAAGATAATAATCCGGTTTTGGAAACCCAAACTCAATGAAAGATGTCAGAAAGTTCAAATTCCTTCGTAACCTTATGTCAATCCGTCTTACCAATTTTCGGTCACGTTTAACATTTTTTACCCATTACAAAAGTGAACAACGCCGCTAAAGAAGTTTTTACTTCAAAAATTGTTGAAATCAACAATAGTCCTGTCACAGTTTACATAGCTGTTAAGTTTGCTAACCTCAGTTATAAATGTTTGTCCTGTAGAACATATTTTTTTAACACAAAGATAAGAGTATGAATGTGGATGGACATGAATGATGATATGGCCAGCAAGGACGTGTCTGATGAGATGACGAGTAATAGAAAAATAAGGAAGATGAAAACATGCTTCGCCGACCCCAAATGAATAAGGAATAAGGACAAGAGAATGATGGCGATGATGATCTAAAGTAGGGGTAAACTAACTGTGAAAAGCCATTACTAAATAGTTTAAATGAAAGGATTATTTTTTTTTTAAATCCTGTGGTTTGTGAGAATACCAAGTCTCACCTACCTGAGTGGTGAGACTTGGTATTCCTCTCTCATTACAGGCTGAATATGATGAGTAAATTTTGTATTTGGCGAATGTACAGACGCCAAGTATATCAAGTTACAACAATCTTGAAATTTCTTTAATAGATTTTCAACCTTATTGTTAAAGAATACGGTTCAATGTTGATTGGGAAAATTTGACAGTTTCGGGTAGTTTGAGCTGTTGGCGTCTGTACCTTATTTGCTAACTTAAATAATGGTGTCAGAAATTTGTGCGCATCGCTGTCAACAAGAATAGTGCCCAGAAGGCTGGCAGCATTGCCACGTTGTTTTGTTGCATAAATAGGTAATAGGGTATAAAGAACAACCCTCTGATCACGCAAAGAGTCACCAACCGCTTGGCGATATTTTGAAAGAATAATGATGTAAAAATACCATTCACAATCTAATTCTAGGCATAAACCAAATAAAATTAAAGTAAACCTTATATTATTAACAGTAAAATAAAGTAATTATAACATAATTGTTGTAGTACACTACCGTTTGTTTATCTTGATGGACACATCGTGATGTTAATTACCTGAATGAGTTACACTCTACCTGGTTTCCTTTTCCGGTAGAAATGTTACTATAGCATCATTACTCATGAACGGCTTGATAAACAGCTTAAACGAATTATAGTTTTTGTTTCATATCCGTGGATACCTGTAAAAAAAAAAATCCGCTTTGTTCTTTGCTTGTACTAAGCGGTCTTCTTAGCGGTCCCCCGACGCTACGACGCTTGGATTAATTTATTTTTGGCTTTTATAGGTTTTTTGTGTAGGGGGTTTTTTAAACTTTTAATTTATTTTTTTTTCATGTTTTTTATACTTATTTAATTTTTTCTTAGCCTTGACTGTCCTACTCCTGGTTAACGAAACCAAGGAAAGATATTTTTTTTTTTAAATGTTAATTTTGGGGGGAGGGGGTCAGCCCCTCCCCCTCAGCAATAACCCTGGTGACAAGCGACAAAATTTCAAATAGACTACCTGTGAAAGTTGCTTATATCCCTACATCAACTAGAAAACAGGTGATGATCTTCAAACGGCTGAGCAGATTTTCTCGAAACATAGCTAAGAACACTCTCGATTAAAATACCTTTCAAACGACACCAGTTTTATCAAAATCGGTTGATCCGTTTAGGAGCTACGATGCCATAGACACACAGACACACAAGTATAAGGGGTGTTATAAGTCAAACTTATAACACCCCTCTTTTTTGGTCGGGGGTTAAAAAATAAATTAGTAAAATACACCCACTGAGACTGACTCTTTGGTCGAGTGATCGCAAGCGCGACTGCTTAGTATGATTTCCTGGGTTCGACTCCCGGGTCGCGCAAAGTGTCATTGGGTTTTTGTATCAGGAATTTCTCAGTAGCATCCACGGAGTCTGGATTTGTACCCTGTTGATGGCAATAGGATCGTCCCCTATTACATGGGGCTTAAAAACATAATTTGAGTACCTACATCTTTCATTGACGCGAATTTACCCTGGCGGTTGAGTGAATGTCGTGCTCACTTAAATGTCACGCTGATGGTGGCGGGTGTGTCGGGTCATTCAGTTCCCTTCAATATGGTTGAGTTGAATGATGGCAGATACATGCGTGATGTTCGTGAACGGGCGCTGTCAGTTGTGACTGGTCATCTCTTAGCTGCCACGGTTTATTTTAATTATTTTATTTTAAAACTTTATTTTAGAACTATTGATTTCGTCTTTTACTCTGGACGCTCTTAACTTGCCCGTATTTCTACATCGTTCTCACATACTAGTAATTCTCAACACAAATGATGTAACCAAGATTTTGTAACATATTTTGATTTAAAAGTGTCCATGGAGTTTCTTGCCCATTATTCTCCATAGAGATCTACGCTTTGGAATGGGCAATTACAGTACTTTCACAAGTTATTATTTCTTGTGACTGGGACTGTAGCTTCGCGTTTTTTTTTTGTTTTTTGACATTCAAAAGTGCCTGTAATGGTCTAATTGAAATAAATGCTTTGAGTTTGAGTTTGAGTTGAGTTTATAACTGTCGAAATGTGGGTGTACTATTACGTACACCTCTGCCCTCACCCTTTGGAAATTACTCGCGTGATGTTATGTTTATGTAAATAAAAGACGAAGACGTGATAACTACCAACCCGCACTAGGCCTCCGTTGATGCCCATTCCTCGTCTTGCCTGTGTCCCACCAATTTTGCATATTTTATGGGCTTTATACTTTCGATTGGTATGGAATTTGTATATTAACCAAACCGGTGAAATGTAACATTTTTTTTTAATTTTTAATTAGTCATATCCTGGACTGAATTTTTTGCAACCCATATGGAATATATTTATTGACATATTAAATTTAATATAAAATAAGTTTCATCCATTAACCAGCTCGGTGAAGGTCGTTGTATACCGGGATCTTAGGCTACGCGTTTTAATAGAAAACGAATTCAATTATTTTATATTAAAGTTTACTTCAAACCTCATTTAAGTGACACAAAAATCACTTTAGTTTTTAAATAAATTACTGCGGATGCTAATCTTAACGACTTATTCCATGTTCTCCAAAATTCGGCTCCAAAATAAAAAAGCAACGGATGAAAATGATTTGATGGGTACGTCCCAACTGGTATGTTTTTTTTTGTTGACGTTGCTATTTTTTTTCTGTCTGGCATACTGAGGTTTGTTACGAGAGAACTCAATTAAGAATTTGAAAAGAAAGTACTAGGAGAGAAGAATCATGAAGACGATGTTGGTGCCGTCCGTCGTGGTCGTCTTTTTAGTGAAAACCCTTCAAAAAGTAGTAGGCTTGCATGAATTAAATGTGGTAATTATTCTAACAGTTCCTGCTGCACACACAAAATTCGATTATTACCGCTGTCCACCCCCTGCTTGTCCACTCCGGGTGGAAACGGTCACAACTTTTAAAAATAATTCCCACTGGCCCCGGGGGGAGGGGGTTGGCCAGTGAGAATCATAATTCAAATAATTGACTGTAGGCATCGCTTATGGACACGACTACAACTTCTTTAAACATTTACAAGTCTTACACCATTTTATTTAATTTGACTAAAAGTCAGATTCCATAATGGTAACCAAGAAAATTTACATTAGACTGTATGAAAACAGCTATGAAGACTATCAAATCATCATTTCCTGCAGCAATATTGAAAGGATGTTATCAACATCATCATTCTCTTGCCCTTATCCCAATTCATTTGGGGTCGGCGCAGCACGTCTTCTTCTTCCATACTTCTCTATTACCTTATGGGATACCTCCTTTGATCCTCCTTTGGTCCTTGATTGAAAGGATGTTATACACATTTCAAAAAAGCGATATGGAGTAAAGGACGTGATTTAAAACTTACAACATCTGAATTATATGTTTAAAACGTATATATTTGTATACTTAGTTACAAAGTCATATTCATGTTTTTTTTTTTTATTTTCTTACCCAGAAGTTTTGATTTTCTGTACCTACCTTGTTTAGGTATAACCATAAACTAAAAATTAAAGCTTACAGATATTAATTGTGGTATTTTTTGGTAGCTCTCCTGGGCCTATCTTTAGGTACTTGCCAAACCAAAAGTTTATCTAACGGGACAGAATTCACGCATACTCAAAAGTTGACGAAACGAGACTTTTGCGATGGTATTTTAATTAGTTGGTGAAATGGAACTTTCCAGTTGGTAATTAGCCGATTTTATCCATTGCTCTTTCCTTGCTTTGGGGCGCATGGGAATAGCCCATCTTAAAACCTGAAACCTGAAACTTTGTTAAACCTTTATCTTTTAGGAATAAAATTTCAACAGAGGCAATCTATCTCGTAAACCGTTAAATAACGTGGGTGGTATGTTCATACATTTGCAAATGAACCCCGTAATGTTAGGAACACTGTGGTGGGTATATTTAAGTGTCCGCATGTTTCCCCTCTACTGCTGCCGGTTTTCCCCCGCTTCCTCCAAGCTAAATCGTTGTTCGTCCATTTAATCTAGCCTCGTCTTTCCAACTCCGACATAACAGTAATTGGAGAAGTGCCCATCTTTTTAATTGCGCGTCTGGAGGTCCTGAGGGGTTACTATGCCGTCTTAAAGCAGTATTGTTTTATTCTTATTCCAGTGTGGGAAAGATACTATAGAAGACGTCTAGCGCCATCTCGTTCTCACTCTGGATTACAATTAAAACAATATTACACACAACAATACAACATAGGCCACCTGGACATCTACTTATTCTGATTTTCCATCTAACTTAATACTACGGTTTTCTTCGAATTCAATTACCTACTCTCTTCTCTTTTTTAGTTTTCGGTCTGTAATTCGTCTCCAATTTCCACGAAATGGGTTTTGAACTGATATTAAAATCAGACCTTTCATCTCAGTATTTATATTCTTTTGAATCGGTTCATTTGCTTTGTAAGTCTTGCTTAACTTATGATTTTATTAGTTGTCATATAAAGTTATAGGCACAATACAAACCATTTAGAATGCTAATTTAATGTCGTAATTCGTAATTTAGATCGTCGAAGTTGATCGTCACGCGGGAAAATCCGTAGGAAAATGCACACTTATAAATACTTACCTATCTAATAAACACTACCATTGCTGGTAGTTATAGATAAAATTACGGAAATATAGAACTAGTTAGCGTGTTCACAATACAACGAAGTATTTATTGCAAAGGTCGCTGTTTATTAGGTTACCTTTACATAAATATATGTATGCTTCTGTAAATTGTATGCTTAGTTTGTAGAGTATTTTCCTTAGGAAAATATTCGACAACATTCAGGTGTTTTAGAATAAAAAAATACTTGTTTTATTACTGGAAAATTGTATGCTCTCGATTCTCTGCTTGGTGACCAATCTGGTCCTTTATGCAGGATTTTGTTTTATTACTTCATCGGTTTAAATAAAAAACAATTAACCGATTTATTTTAATTATTTACATAATTAACAATCTATTTGATATATGTAGACAATCATAAATACATATGTGTTTGTATTTGCAATAACGGTAACGAAGCGTTTACGGGTCACTAACTGGATCATGAAAATGACATGAACAAACTTTCCTTTCAAGTGTTTGCGCCATTTTCATGCACGAGACAAGCCATATCAAGCGTGTAATGTATATTAATCATGTATATTGTGTATTGCGTAATAGCCAATAATCATAAAACTGTCTAGTTTGACATGCTGTTAATTTGTATGTATCTAATAAGTCTGTTTGACTTGTAAACATTGTGTTTTTTCACAGGTTTTGCATGCGTTGCCCTGGTGTTCTTAGTCGAACATATGGGCGCTTTGATTCAAGCTGGAAAGAGCTTGGCTGGAATAACTGCTGGAAGCCTATTAGGCCTGTTCTCAATGGGTCTCTTCCTACCCTGGATTAATTCTACGGTAACTCTGTCTAGAAATAATCAAAATATTTACATTTTGCACCGCAGATCATAGATATAGTACAAAAATAACGCTACTTAGTAACTAGACATGAACATACACGAAACGAAAAACCTGGCACGTTTTGTTCGTCGCTAAGAGACCGAAACAGGGACCTAAAGTTTCTGAAATAGATTCCAAAACGTTATTTCGTAGATGTTTGGTTTACACAAGTTCCCATCTCTGTTTTGACTCGTAGACATATCTCGATATGACTGTACTAAAACAGATCAAAACAAACCATTTGCTATCGTTAGAATGTTTTTTTCTTCATAAAGTTGGCAAACTACGATGTAACTGCGACAAAAATTAAATAGTAGGCATCATGCGATCTAATGTGTGGTTTTCAAAATGTAGAAATTGTGATACCGATTACTTGAAAATACAAAATAGTGGTCGTAGTTTGAATGTAGGCATCGTGCTACGAAATTGTTCTGACGATAGTGCAGTGCTTGACTAGCAGCAAAGTTACTTGCTAGCACGAATTGTAATTTAAGGAGGCCTCTCTGTGGATCGACTGGATCTATAGCTAAACCTACATGTTTTTTTTGCCACCAGGGTGCGTTGACAGGGGGACTGACATCAACAATGCTGGTAGGTTGGATCTCGTTGGGCACGCAAGCTGCAATGATCAGGGGCGATATAGTGATTACCCCCAAGCCTGTATCGGTGGCAGGATGTCCCGGCAACATGACCTTACCAACCACACCAGCCACGCTGACTACCGTTGAGTTTGACAGGTGATGGAATTTTTTCAATTCCAATTTTTTTTTTTTCAGTAGGTACTTGTAGAAACTACAAAATATAATAACGATATTTTTAAAAAAAAAACTTCAGTCAGTTCATAACCTCCTTGTTTTTCAAGTCCGTGGGCAAATGTAACGGGTTTTATAGTTATCGCGAGTAAAACGTGGTTGAGGTTGGCACAGGAGCGTGGAAATTCGCGAACGTCATGCGTAGCAGTGCGCGGCCTTTCCGCCAAGGCGACAGTAGGCTCATGGCGGTGTTTTTTAATGCGTGCAAGTCCCATATAACCAATATATCCGTATCTCCCCGTAGATTACTATGCATCAGGCATTTATAACGCTTAAAAAAAAAGAAAAAGAGGAGCGTGGAAACTGGCACCATCAATGAAAGGCCTAGACCCAGCAGCGGGTAAAGTCGGGCTGCGGATGATGATGATGACTTGAAAAACAAGGAGGTTATATAATGACTGTGTTTTTTTTTGCTATAGTATCTATTTCCAGGTATTCTTTTTTCGAAAACAGCTGTAAACTAGAGTATCATACGTAATTGTTCTCAATATGGAGTAATATTTCTTACACAACCACAACAAACCGTTTTAATTATGCGTCATAATGTCTTTCTCGAAAACAATTAACGTAAATACTTTCTTCCCGTATTTCATTAGTTTCTAAATAGGCAAAGAAAAATTTTAAGTTATCCGCATTCAACACCAGAACCAATCATTTCCATGTTTGACGTAAGGTACAATTTAATTGACGTCACTGTTTTATTTATAGTGCGGATTCATAAACAGGGTGTTACTCAGCAGGTCGGGAACATTCTTCATGTACAGGCTGAGCTACTTGTATTACACTCTGGTCGGTATGACCGTGTGTATTCTCGTGGGCTCCGTCGTCTCATATTTCACTGAGCCCAATGATCCCGCTATGGTAAGTGGAACTAAACGTTTTGGAACAAGCCATTTTGTTTAGTATAATTGTTGTTGTTACACCTACGAGTTTGCTAAAAATAAATTGTACACCTACGGCCATGTTCTTGCGTAGCTTAGTTAAGGTGGGATGGATCGGTATTGATTTATCTGGCATCACGTTTTTTACATCGTGATTCCACTAAGAAAACGTGTTGCGCATGCTTCAAATAACGTGAGACAAGAAAGAGAACAATCGTACTACACTACACTACGATTTCACTATGAAAGTTATTTACTTGTAGTTAATGTTTGTAACTATGTAGGTACCTAAATTCATATGATCATAGTGACTCTGGCTCATTGTAGCCGATCCTACAGGTTGTGTCATCTATTGTTTGAATAACGCAAATAATTTCTCTTGGTGCTTGATACAAAAATAGGTACAATAAATTTGGCTTAGTGTGCGTGGGACTGACAGGGATGCAGCAGGATATAGCAATAAATAATGTAACTTAGTTCCTGCTTCAGACAAATAGTCCAAAAAAATACGATTCAACAGCACCTGAAAAATCTAGACCCAGATTTAATTCAGTGCACAATATGAAGACCTCTATTTCAAAGTCAGATCCAGAGTACCTACACGTATACTCTATTCAATCAAAAGCAAGCCAATAAAGACCAACGACTTCTAATCAAGTCGTTATATCTATTGCATGTTCCGCTGGTGTCGTGTCGTGCCTATAAAGACGTAACGTGCAAGATTGCCATCCCGTCCCTTGACGGCCGATTAGCCAAATTGGTGGTCAAGGCGTGTGAGCCGACGGATTAGCTATTTCTTGCTGTGAGGGTTATATGGTTGACTGTTCAGGTGCATCGAGATCTGCTGACGCCGATGGTGCACCGCTGGCTGCCCGCGCAGCACCCGCACTGCCGCCGCCCGCGACTCACACAACACGACATCGAACTGCACGCGGTGCTACGCGCGCGGGATCTCAACCAATTGAGCGCGCACTCTTCTTACGATGTATGTAGTCGTGATATATCAGTCATAACTTACTTATGTAATAAACTGTTCTGAAGATGGAAGTTAGAAGTAGTCTTCAACTTTGCTATATATTTCTCACGAAGTGAATGCTGCAGTAATATTAAGACGAGAGCCATTAATTTTTTGCAATTTGGGGTTATTCTGCCCCTTTGCCAAGTGGGATGCCCGTATCCCCAGAGAAATGCTTGAGAAGTAAAGGTAAAAGTGTAACTAAGAACGGCGTAAGAACTGAGGAGTTTGGAACAAAATTTCCACTGTTGACAAGGCCAACAGAGCTTTTTAGTAGTAGTTACTACCCAAAGGAACGTTTTGACCTTTTTTGGTCTATATGCACTGGCGGTAGCACAGCCAACGACGGCTATCTTCAAGGTCCTATTAATCAATTCTACAATGTATTGAAAACAGGATCTGTCACTCCAACTGCAATTGGTGTTACTGACCTGACATAACAGAATGCACAATCTTCCAATTGACCTAGATCATGATTGAATCTCTTAATATTTTGTTTCAGAAAATGGGCGACACCCCCGAAAGTGCTCGGAAGAACAATAACAATGTTGACGACAACTAGTGATCGCAGTTTGTACAAAAGTTCATAAAGATTAATTGTTAGTTATAGATTAAATAAAACCTATTGAAACTCAATTTTGTGTTTGTAATATTTCTCTCACCAAACATTCATTGGTGCGTGAGGGTTTGCTACAGATCTACATAATATGCCATGAGAGTATCAAAATGATCGGTACTCATGTACTTAGTTATGTATGCAAGTGCGGGGTGCGGGGGTACATTACAGGGTGTACAAACATCAGCCCACGAACTATCGATCGGCTGTCTACTGCGTTTCAATCCGATCTGCGCAGTACTCCTAGCTAGATAATTTAATGTTCGATTTAATATCTAGCGGCTAGCCCTTTCGTGGTGTCATGAATTGTATGGTCCGCATAATATTCAAAGAGCTGGATACCAATATCATGCCTACTTGGTCCAGCATGTTTGCGTCGATATTGACAATAGTAGCAGGGATATTGTTCTTCAGCTCATCCGGGGTTTTCGGGCGATCGGTTTGCACAACGGATTTAAGATATATTTACCAGAAAGCAGGCCACCACCAATATACCGTTTCCAAGAAGGAATAAAAATACTTTAAATGCACTAGTACGCAAAATTAGAATAAATTAAATATATATTTCATACTTTTAGTTTTATCATGTTTTCAAATAAGGAAATTGCGCTCCTCACACTCTTTGTTTCAGCCAAATATTCTACTCAACAGTAATTCCGTCCTAATTTAAACCCATAAGATTATTTACTGCATAAGACAGTTTCTTCACGGCATTTGATTGAAAATCCTTGTAATTTCGTGTAAATCCACGAGAAGTTATCTAAACATTTTGATAATTTTGGTTTTCATGCCTATTGAAATATAACTTACTTGATTTGTATGTTTGTAGGTACTTAACTAACAGCTGTTCGTGAAGAAAATGTCATCCCTGAAATTAGGAGTAATAGTTTCAAACACAAGGTCCATTTTCCCCAGGACCATTTCTTTAAACCTTTATGACTGCTTATAATAATATAATAAATCATTTATTTTAGATTCATCCGTAGAAGATTACATCCATAATTGAACTTATGACAAGTAATGGACGGGAGTAAAATAAGTCATTATGTTGAATATTAGTTAGTATAGAACGCCATTAGCCATACAAAATAAAAGAAATAAAAATCTATAGATATATTTAATTAGTTTAAGAAAGTTACATTACATCATATATTATGTATTTACATCAACTTATCTGTATCGGGATTACTGATAGAGAGAAAACGTTGATTGTAGACGGTGCTTTGTACCAAACACTTTATGAACCTAAATTACTCTTAAAGTAGAAGCACATTCGACACAAAGTAGGGCAATATGACAGAACCAAAGAAAACTTGTCGAATTTCAGTTTGTTGAGATTCGATATTAAAAAACGGATTGGAATGGGCAACTACAATACTTTCACAAGTTACTATGAATTGTGTCTGGGACTGTAGCTTTGCGTTTTGTTCTATTTTTTGACTTTCAAAAGTGCCTCTAATGGTCTAATTCAAATAATGCTTTGAGTTTGAATTTGAAAACTCAAAACATAATATTTTAAAATAAAAATTAATGTCATAATATTCTCATTTTGTCCTGCTTGTCCTATCAAATGCGGGACATATATTACTCTACTAGACATATAATAATACTGTTCGGACTACAGCAACTACTCAAGTGGATACTCGATACTCTTGACACTTGCTTGAGGTATACTTCAATACTATCATTTATTTAATCTACACCGATTACCAACGGAAACTACATTGTATCAAGAAAGATCCCACCTTGCGCAAACATGCGTATTCTCATATCTTCTAAATTACATAAATAATATTAAATAAGACTCCACTAATGAAAATGGCGCTCGTTCTATGGTCTTCAACTAAGAAATAGTGTAGGTAAATAGAGACATGATCAGAGAGTTATTCTTATAAAAATGTAACGGAATGCTTATAAAGTACACGTGCAAGTTCCAGCACACGTGAGCATGAAACTGTTGCACGAGACATCACGACTACCATTTTTTACACTTCGTCTTGTCATTATGTCCAAACACTTGGCTAGCTTAAGACTTTAGTTCACTTCTCTTGCACGTGCGCACGTTGACCGGGAAGAACACGTTCAGTTCGATGAGCGTGGCGAGCACCAGGAACATTGCGTACATGGCGAGACAGGCGCGTCCCACCGCTGCATCCAGCTTGAACTTGTTGAACCAGAACGTCAGGTACAGCAGCAGCAGCGTCGACAACAGCGAGATGGCCGAGTACTCCAGCCCCATCGAATTGATCTTCACCTGTTAACAATTAACAATATTTATCCCGACCATCCCGACGATAATCACGACTCATTCAGTCACTGAGCAAATCACATTATAGCGTCGCATTTTCGCAGTGCTACGGCATTTTAAAGTTTAAGTTACAAGTTCCGTTCGCAATATGCAAATGTGGTAATCATTTATGCATTGGGTGCAAATTGTGCAGCAATTGTAATACTAACCCTATGTATATCTTTTTATTTTATATCGTATTGTCGCTAAGCTAGGTAAATATTCATACTGATATATCAAAATAGTTGTTTTCTAACCCAGTAGTGACCCGGTTCGGCTGGAGTGAGCGATGCTTTGATGAGCCACGGCAGCCCGAGGCATAGCAGGATGTCAAACGTGTTCGATCCGATCGAATTGCTGATACCCATAGATCCATGGCCTGTATTTTAAAAACAAAAGTCACTGAGATGTTGAAGAAATGACGGCGTAAAAAAATAGTTGAAGACCTAATAAACACTAAGTGAAGATACAAAATTATAAAATGCACAGCACCTTGTTTTGCTACTATTACACTGGATACTGCTTCCGGCACTGATGTACCGGCGGCAAGGAAAGTAATTCCCATCACAGAGTCAGGAATCATTAACGTGTCCCCTGTAATTTAAAAATTTTGTCTAAATATCACAAATGATAGTAGCAAAAACGTAAAGAACTGAAGTGAAATATGTCGTGTCCAAATGTTCGTCTTACCAATAATAGTGATCATCCAAGCTACGATATAAGACAGTGATCCTATCCAGACAATGCACATCATGAATGTAAGTGGGAACCAGTTCTTGAATCGTGGCTTCTCACAGTCCGGGATGGTGAACAAGAAGACCAAGTGTATGGGCCACGTCACTATCCAGGTACTCTGCAAGAAAACGTGCTAGTTAGCATATTAAGTTCAACCGTAGTTTGAGTAGGTACTTATCCGTTTCGAAAGTTACCTTAGTAAGCCAGCTTCTACCAGTGGGCCACTTCCACAGAGAGTGCACATATTTATCCTCTGCTTCTTTGTTGTTCTGTTCGACGTTCGCTACAGCTGCATTCTCCTCAGGATTTGCAATTTCCATATCATTGACCTTGTTTTCAATATCAATACAGATATTTTTAGCTTTGTCGCCGTCAGCGGCTGGTACATTCACAGTATTTGTCGTGTCAATTTCACTATTCTTTTCATTTTTATCTGGGCAAAGAGATAACGCACTTTTTATATTCCCATTGTGTTGGTGGTGATCCACAGACAAATCACTTTTGTTTACGGGTGAGGATTGTATAGCATCTTTAAGTTCTGGAAAGTTAAATAATAGCACAAAAGATATCTTATTGCTGCCAGAGGTGTTAATAATATAAGGAATCTTCTAAAAAGTGTTACTGTACATACCATTTTCAACAACAGCGACGGTGTTATCTGCCTTTTCGTTTTTCTTTAACATGTCCGACACACAGTTCCAGTTACCTGTGTAACAACACATTTCTGTGATAAAATTACGCATGAGTCATTTTTATTTGGTTCATCACTTAATAAAATACCAACCTTTCGCAAAATTTTGAATAGATTTGTCGTAGTACATAATACATATGTAGACTCCGTACAGCATGACAAGGAGTAAGGCTTCGTACCACTGAACGTACTCATCGTGCATTATACAAATTAGTATAGATACTGTGATTCCGTAAGCCAGGCAATCCCTGGTCAGTGGCCACCAGTCTAAGGGCACAACCTGAAAGCAATGTCAGATCATTTAAAGGTATTCTGCTATGCTTTTTATATGTTTGGATGAAAGGAGTGTAGGTACCATTCCTGCACCAATACCACAGCATGCAGCGACGGCGAGAATGTTGAAGACCGCTGAGCCGACGATGGTGCCCACCCCGATGTCTCCCTCCGTAATGAAGGTGCCGATGACGTTGACGAACAGCTCCGGAGCCGATGTCGCGGCCGCCATGAAGGTGGCGCCCGCCACATCGTTCGTCATGTTCAGTGCTGTAACAGTGACGAATACACATATTTCTTTAAAAAAAAATTATCTCGAAGAATTGTTTTTGTTATTTCAGCCCTAACACGGTTATAACGGCCAAAGGAATACAAACCATGGGTTTAAAAATAAGGTTATCAAGGATTTAGAAAATGACTTTGGCTTATTAATTTATTACCCATCTGGCTAACAAAGCCGTCGGGTAAGGTTTTTTATGACCTCATCATCATTATTAGAAAAGTTAAAAAGCACAACTTTGCTTGCCAATGCTATGATAGTGAAAGGTACAAATGTAAATTCACTACATTACACACCATGACATATTTTTTCAACCGCGGGCACGAAGAACTTGTCGCACACGACGGCGAGGGCCAGGAACAGATAAATGGAGATGAAAGCATGGATGACGATGGCGCCATGCTGCCTCTGCAGCTCGGTGAACAGCCCCGCCGGGAAGTCGTCGATGGCCGGTGGAGTACAGTTGCGGTGGTGAACCTCTGGAACTAATGGGCATCTTTTAGACTTTGGAATAATGAAAACAAGAGTTGATACCTCTATTAGTCATAGGAGTCTTTGTGAATTATGTAAGATTGTCACCTTGCATTCGAATGTCCTTGCCAGAATCTCTGTTTAGCACTGCCAGTTCTAATATCATCTTAATGCCCAATATAAAATAAATCAGTTGTAGTTGTTGTAATTAGTTGTACATAGAACTGACGCAAATCACAAACTAAAACTCGCGTTTTCACACTAGCGTAATCTGGTATTAGACTAAGTCATTGTAGGTTCTGTTTTTTAATCTCGACACACTGGTAGTATGCGTCAGGGGAAAGACTCGATTTAAAATTGACAAATCTCATAAAATTCGGCCCTCCTCAGACTTCACTACAAAAATTACACCTCATTAATGAATTCATGGTTAAGTCCATTAATAAAGATTATCACCAATTTGTATTATTAAATAAAATTAGAATAAAAAGCACATAGTGAATACTCACAATTCTGCTATGGGATCTGGAACTTTTTTATGGCAGCCAGGCAGCCATCTTGGAAATTTTATAAGAGACCTTGACAACATTGGAAACTTGTTCTCAACATTTGCCAGTAATAGAAAAAAAAGAGGATACTCACTATTTTGCTGTGGAAGTTGGAAGTAATAATTGACAAAACTGTGTCAGTTTTTTTGGATCCATCTTTGTTGTGGTTATGTCATTTGTCATTCATTAAGATAAAATATAGCTAGGTTAGGTATATTTCTAACACTGCCGGCCGTTTTTCGCTCATGGCCGGAAGCGCAGAATGAAGAGATACCTGGTTTGCGGTGACGTCTTTCTGCGAAACCGTCATATCACAGAAGTAAGCGACGGAAAGGGATTCGGGGATATCCCATCACACTGGACCCGAGAAGGCGGCGCGTTTGGTCCCACGCGTGCCTCTCATATTCGTCACAGGGGGGAGGGGGGGGGGGTTTAAACCTCACTCTCCCCCGGGATGATGAGACTCCCAGTTCAAGTGGGCTGGCTACTAGTCCGGGGCAGTGGAAGTCGGGTTAGATCGCGCTGCACCTCTGGCCCAAATATGAGAGGGAACATCAGCGTGGTTTTAATCAGTACGAGTCTGACAGGCCCCTCCGCTTACTGCGGGGCGGAGGACATCCATTGAAGATTTCCACATGGAGATAAGAAGGTATATTTCTGGTGATGATTCTGTTACTTATTCAAAGCAATATTATGTCCGATTCAAGGACTGGTAAACTTAAATCTATGATGCTCTTACTGAACTACCATCTTGAAAAGCTAAACTCACATTGAACCAACCATACCAATTGCAAATTTTTATGAGGGTTTTATGCCATTCATAGCCATAAAATCCCTTAGTACCAATCAATGATGAAACATAAATAGTATCATGACGCACAGATCGAAAATAATGACGTCATTACAAAACAAAGCAGTATCAAATCACTGTTTTGGAACAAATAAAGTAGTAATTTTGAAACTGACCTCAAGCATCCAGTTCCAGAAAGCCCTATTGTCTTGATGACTTCTGCTTCAGACTTCTGCCGGTTAGACTGGATGCCGACCCCGACATAGTTGGAAAAAGATCAGGCAGATGATGAAATCACTTAACGACGCACTGTCACACCCTCGGAGTAGCATCGACACTCCTCGTCGAGAGTGACCTTTCTCTGCTAATTGTGCACAAACAATAAATTTGAGCAAGGAGAAAAAAACACCGTGTCTGTCGCCTTATCACGTACCGAGAAAATCTATTTCGTCGATCGACTTGTCACACTCTTCGATTTACAACTACAATTAACTCGCTCAAAAGACAATATAACAGCAGTTCCTAGCGCACGAACCAACTTGCTCATCAAGGCGCCACTGACGCGCGCTTTGCACGCACTGAATGACACTGCTGACAGGATCGTTTTATTTTCCTGCTCTCTGAATGAATTCACAAAAACAATATTGTATGTGTTATGTTATTTAGATAGTTATTTACTATGGTTTAATTAAGAACCACGCTAACGCATTAGGAATTCCCGGTAATGTTAGTAGTTTTAAGTAAATAAATAAACAAATTCTTCTTTCTGACATTTTAGAAATGAGCTGCCGTCTTAGATTATATCGACTACTAAAGCCATAATGTTATGTTAGCTATGAAATGCATATTTAGCCGTAGTAAAATAATGTTTAAACCCGTGTGGACCTCGTACCGAATCTATTAAAAACTAACTTACGCTTTTTAAAAGCTTTGCATGAATCACGTTTTCGGTGCTCAATAAACTAGACTGTTATTGAATTTTAGAGAGTCAATGTTAGCAAAAGCTCATCAAATACTTTTTTTTTTTAAACTTTCTTTTTCTGTGTGATTAAGCTTGCCCTTGATAAGTAAAGCTTCATTTGAAAAACGCAATTTAAATCATAAGAATTCCCATTTTCTACTTAAATTCATCTTCAACTCAATGCACGCTAGTCGTTCCTGCCTTGGGCATTGAATAAGGGTTTATTTTATTCGTTCTAGCTACCTAGAGGGCCTAACCCTTAGCCAATCCAACTCGCGCGGCGCCTGCAGCTGCTGTGATCAGTTTTTATTAACGTGCGTTGCGAAAAATATAGCTTGCAAACATTGAATTAATATGTACTATTGTTGTAGCCTTGATACGTTGTTTTCAAGTGCTTCCTGTGCTGATATATTGAATACACTTGGTATTGATAGACATGATAACACTAATTGGTAAGTATTGCCTATATTCTAATTTATTGAAGAGTTTAGCACTTATAAGTAATTTTTACCATAAGACAAATGCTGCTCGAAATATTTACGCATAGTCTTGTAATTCTACAAACAATCGCAAGCTGCCTTTTTGAAAAAACCTTTTAGATGCGCCTAGGAGTAACCAAGATTTGACTTAGCAATTAGGTGACCATAAACTTTCGTAGAACAGATGCATCGAATCGTGACAAGTTACCAGTGACTTAAATTTTGCCACAGTTGGATGTAATGACAACCAGTTCAATACTAATACCGTCCGAAGTGGCCACTGAGACACATGGATCACGGATATACCAGTGCGGCGGCCCGCGTGGCATGGCGTGCTTGGTTAACAAACGCACATCCTGTACCACTCTAAAAACGGCTCCTTCAAATAGCAAAGTCAACAAGCCAATCGTGAGCAAATTGTCTCAAATTACTGCTGCACTAACTTGGTTAACCGAATTAACTGATTTTAGAAAATACGTGTCGTGTGCTTGCTATGTAGCCGTCTTCGTGCCAAATTGTGCATGTTACCACAACTTATTATAGTTTAGACACTCGCTGTGTGTGAGTGAGTGCACTATCATGAAGGAAATTGACAGATCAAAGATGGCAGGAAGTCCGCATTAGCGACGCATAAGTCGTCTTTCGATCCGTGGCTCTTTCTATTGCTCAACGACCTAAGGACATAATGGCTTTCCTGAGTACAAAGCCACTTTCTCCAACTGCCTACAAGCAATCAACATTTTGTAAAACTGTGATGAAATAGGTAACAATTATTGACAAACATCTTCAATCTTCATTTGGGTTTCGTTAAGATTTGTGAATTTTAGTTACCATCAATTAGCTCAACAGTTGAGCTAATTGCTGACCATATGCAAGGAAAGTTTGGTAATTTTACCGTCAAAAATCAAGGAATTGATTTTGGACGTTGCCAGAAAAAGATCACGTGAAGACAGGCGATGCTCAACCTTGCACAGTGACAGCCCTGAGTGGACGACGCGACGGCCAATTGACAATTTGCGCGAGGAGTGACCGGATGAGGCGCCGAGTCGGAGTCTGCCTCCCCTTCTGATTTTAAGAACGATGGCCTAACTGCGGCAAATAGCTATAATATCAAATTTACCTAATCAAATCATACAGCAAGATGTAATAGTTCGTGTTGTATCATTCATCATCGCGACATACATGACTTTGTCATCGCCGCGTCCATTAATGTTCGGGTTATGACAAGTAGGGAACTTCTGTAGCAATTATGATCGCCCTAAGATCAAGAACTATAAGACCTTCTAAAAATAGATATCGATGAGAACCAATTATTTACTGCCCACGATTGATTAACTCTCGCAATGTTCATCGTTTCCTAATCCCTGCTCAAAGAGCGAAAATACCATGAGAATACATTCGTGTCCCTGGAATAATACTACATCGAAAAGGATATAAATCCCACGATTACGAACACCAACATTTCTAGGGATTGTAAAGCATTTTAGTGAGGCAGGTCAGTCCTCGCTTGATGAAGTCGTTACAATGGACACTGGCATCGAGTGAAATAAGGTGCGGTTGCTAGATACTCTCGTGTGGTTGAGCTATATCAACACTAATTCGTTTACAGAAAGACTAATAGCCATCGGGTGAGCATCGAGCCACGCCCGTGTTTCGACAATTTCGTCAATAGCTTCCGTCAAATGTTTATCGGCAATACTTCCATTTCTAACAATATCTGGTTTCAGCACCGTGGCCGTTATACTATTCACATGTTTTCATTTTCATTGAGGACTGCAACGTGTTTTTGTTTACATGTAACGCCTACGCCTTTAAACAACGGGCATTGGGCAGTTTTCTGTGATAATATTTTCGTATAAAAACGGGATGGCAACGCGAATGTTCGTACCTGGTGATGCAGAGGCCATGTCAGCATCGGCAGCGTTGATCACTCTTCCATACTTACGACGTGGTGCGGCTCCGGGAAGGGCGAGCTGGCGCAGCTTCTACCGACACTACAATCACTTTCAACACTCCAGTCGTTGATGTAATCTTCTTCCCCACTCCATTTGATTCACTTCATGAGTGACCTAGCTGCTGAACGGGAATTGGACGCACTTCCGACCTCCTTCTACATAACCTTGCTGTGTTGGTACGCGCACTTCACCAGCATCGAAGACCGGTGACTGAATCTCCATGCTGCTAGAAATGTGAGGATTCTCTTGAACTAGACCCCGATAAAAATAAGACATTGGACTCGTACCTCGATCGGAGGAACTCATATTGGAGTAGTATTGTGTAGAGCGCGACGCAGGCGACCGAGGACGTCGCCACTGGCGTCCGAATGCCGCCGCTCACGCTCAAACGGACATAATGGACCCGCCGGAGAGCTCGTCAAAAGAAG
Organism: Cerastis rubricosa; assembly: GCA_949152445.1. NCBI lineage: Eukaryota > Metazoa > Arthropoda > Insecta > Lepidoptera > Noctuidae > Cerastis > Cerastis rubricosa. The sequence goes on along the minus strand of OX424523.1, from coordinate 14,226,867 downwards.
AATACAGGGGCCAATTATTTATTTCCATACAATACACGCACGGCGGCCGGCGCTCGGGCGCAGTGCGGGATTGACTCCCGGCCGAGCGTTGTGCTCGGCCGACGTCTCCACGCGACCACTACCATTGCACACGCTCTTACTGGGTTTTAACAACATCTTATTACAACTACATTTGGTTGTAACTATCACTTGAAAATCAAGATAAACTCAATCAAAGACATCCTCACAAACCTGATTGAGCTAGGTCAATATGATCCACTTTGATGAAAATCCCTTTCATAAATACATTGAATAGTAGTTCCACCTTGAAGCATGTAACGTGTCTTTTGCAGAGGTAAGACTTAATCGGGACACATTTCTTAAGAACAAAGAAAACATACACCTACAACATTTAGGAAGCGTCCGGGCGCATTGAGCTCTGATTTTAATAATCCTTGGGGTCAAACGTCAATTTACAAGCCCTTCTTGACTCCACAGGCGGCGGCACGCGACTTTTACAATTATGCTTAATTAAAAGATTTGAGCACGAACATTTGTAGTAAACCAGCTATCATGGATGTGACTCACAAGACAATATTGCTCCTATGTAGGTGTAAAGGAAACAAAGATCGTTAAAAAATAGATCAACGCTGAGCAACAAATTTACTGCATGCTACCCGTCCACAAACTCTTACAACTCAACTTCTTGAGACATATAAGAGAAAGCTTATATTAATGATAAGGAGTATACCTTAGTACCTATTGTCAGTATATGCTCATGCGCTGACATAGTATAGGTATACAACGTCAGTCTTGAAGTCAATATAAGACACTAATGTCAATGTTTGCCGTAAAAGATATGAAAAGGCAAAATGCTCTATTACATTTTAATGCACCAAGTTGAAGTGGTAATCAGCAGGAAACACATTCATCTGTTTGACTTCGAAAATAACATTAAAATGATGAATGAGAATATATTGTAGTACGTTTTCTTAGCGAAAGATGATGAGGTGTGTAAGATCCTAACAGTCTTATGTTTAACCAGATGTTAAAGTAGTTTTAAGAAAATATTGAATAGGAAACAAGTTTTTAGCGCGTATGCACTTCGTATAGTTATATTGTCTCAACTTTAGTCAGTCAAACTCATCGCAAGCCTGGTCGGGTAATACATGGAGTGTTGATGCATCGTAATGCATTTTTTAAATATTATTATTTTATTTATTATATCATACCTTTTTAGTTTAGAATCGGGGTTTTTAAAAATAACAGGCAAATATGAGGCTTGTTTACTTGCTGCTTTTACATAGGCGTGACAAACGTGGCTTTTCGGTGGTAGTTTTGAATACTATCTGGCTTTGATTCTCGATTACTACGATTCGGTGACAGGTATTGATTTTATAGTTGATTGACCTTAGCGTTAGCACTTTGTACTGGATGTTATTGAAATAGCTGTTAGGTCGTTGTACTTCTTACAATGAACAACTTTCGTAACACAATATCTGCTGATCCACATTTTGTCGAGATTTTTACGTGTTTTTAAGATTCGTGAGCATTTTTCAGTTATGTACCTATTTAAATTAAGTACGTACCTACACCTTCTACTACTCTACTTGGTTTTTATTATCCTCTTATTTCTTGATAAAATAATAGTGTTAACATAAAAGAAACAATGATTGTTACTACAAAATTGAACGGTTTCTTCGGAAACCCGGGAAAACCGGATTATTAGGTTCCGGAAAACCGGAACCTAATAATGAAAAACCAAGAAAAAATTAAACTTATAATACAATGCAATGGAAACTAAAACAAAATATTCGAATCTTTGTAATAGGCTAATGTCTCCCATAATGTTTGCTTTTATTTAATATATTACGTGCATCGGGAGGACACTGACTACCTGACGTTAGTCTCGCGTACCATCCTATCAAATTATCGATAATATTTGTTATTGATAGGAGCATTACTTTTAGCTACACGATGTTTCTGTGTTCACAAACAGTGGAAAGTTTCTCAGCTGCCTCGAGTGGCCCTTTAATCCACTGATTATTAATTTAATGGAATATTTTTATTGAAATGCAGCTAGCAAGCAGATCTAGATGTATGATGGTTTACGACATAATTGATTAGCCTTAAAAGAGATTATTTGCTTTATCAGTGAGTGTAGTTTGTAGATTTCTAGGACGTGTAGGTATCTACCTATTTTGTGTTATTGTTTGGATCAAATACATTACATTTATCTTTAAAGTTAATAATGTTATCGACGATAATTCGTAATTGTATTTGGTTGTGTTTTTATTCTACATAATTATCATTACATTTTGTATACTAACTACCATTTCAAGACTCACTCTGGGCTTTCAGTGGAGTATCTACATAATCTCATCAGAACCTTATTTGTCTTACAGAAAGTATAAGTAGGTATCTACTAAGCCAGTTAATCTGTAGTGCTTCGGAAAATCACTGCAAGTAATCCAAAGATTTCCACTCGAAATTATCATTACATTGTTAATGTCTAAAGTGATAAATTTCTAGCCTTTTTAATTTACAATCTTACCCAGTGGTAGTGTATTACCCAGTTACTTGGTTATGGAGGTCAGATAGGCAGCCGATCCATGTAAAATACAGGTATTCAGCTACATCCGGTTAGTTTGTCAGCCGACCTCAATATAGTTGGGAAAAGGCTATGCTCAATGGCGGATTTACAAATTTTCAAGGTATAAGCTGTAAAGTTTTTACCCGCCCTTGCCTCTACAATTTTTATGTCCTAGAGACGGCGAACTAGCTGTTTTACTCTAGAATATGGAAGTTTGCTACACCGAATGTACAATGACAAGTGAGAGGGAAAGTCATCCTCAAAAGTTGTTGCAGATTTTTATCTGTAAAACATCAGAAAACCGCCATGCAGAAATCTTTTTGATTTCTAAGAGGTAGCAGAAATAAAAGAAATTCGGTTTCCAAATTTGCCGCCCCAAAAAGCTGCCGCCTACTCAGCCTGCTGGTAAATCCACCACTGGCTATGCTGATGATAATGATGTTAATAAATTATGTTTCCTTCAAAACCTAATCAACCCCTTCTAGTTATATTCAGCACAATTTCATTGAGAGTTTCCTCTTCGAAATATTTACGATTCTTGTGTTGCTTGACAAGGGCTTCCTTCCTATTTTTCTTTTTCTGTTGCAATTTGGGCCGTCATCTTTAGGTATCTTTGAAAGCTTTAATTTATTGTTATTTTGCCTCCGGTACCTGGCGGTCTGTCGTCGACTAAGCCTTATTAATGCGAAACACCGCCGATATAATATATTCACATAGAGATACACTACAAAGTGTACACTCGAATGTCACTCAACAAAATCCTTTTCGTAGAACTAAATTCTATGCAATAACTGCCTGCAGGTAGATAAGATTGTCTAGATTTAACGTAAACAAAGCGTTCGCTAAACAGTTGTAAACTTTAATATTATATCTTTCTTGGTCCCATACTTATTTTATTTGGGTTATTTTCTTGTGTCGGCTCTTGAGATTAATTAGGGAAACGAAAAGGCCTCCTCCACTTGCTGTCATTTTTATCTGTCTCCTGCTTTAGTGAGCTAGTTTCGGCCGGCCGTTTTAATACTTAATTTCATCGGCCCATCTCTCTTGTGGTCTACCATACCCTCTTGTGACTATTTGACTGCAAGTTTGTTCTTTATATGAGCATCATTACATTACATCTTTAGAACCGTTACTGCATAGTTTTCTAAATACAACGATTCGGTATTTAGTTAATAGTAGGTACATTAGGTACCTACCGATACTTCTATATGGAAATTCTGAAAAATTTAGAATTAGGCCTCGTACATGTGTTTCGTTGTTTCCTTACGATACATATTTCAAATATTATGTTTGTAAAATAGTACATCTTTGTACATACGGAACCCCAATTAGTATTATATATTCTTCATAATTATTTGTCTTCAGTTGTCCTCGCGTGTTACATTGTAACAGTACATCTTAAAACGTGTTACGATTCTCTTCTAATATTGACATGATTCTATTTGCAGTATTATCTACGACATATATAAAGTTATCTAATAATCGTTTCCACATGTCAGCAAAGAAATTTAAAATAATCTTATTAAAGATTAGGTACAGTCATCAAAAGGACCTATTTTATTTACCTTACCGTCGATAACAGTGATACGAATGTGTACTGAGCACACTATAACTAATAATAATATTTATTGATAAATCATTCATTTTCATCAAGGACCGTAACAAACCACGGTGTGCAGTAACTTTCCGACTACTGGTGCAACAACACGTCTATGTTTATATTTGTATAAGTACCTGTAAATGATTTCTGCACTAACTACTTTAGACTGGCGTCTGGTTCAACGTTACAAATTTATTTGACGGTACCATCAAATCTACTGCTACCGCGTAACTAAAACTTATCAAACATTTTAATAATAACTGTTACTTGATTTTTTTTTAAATGGCAAACATGTTAATAAGGACTAGACGGTACAAGTGTTATAGAGTTGCGACCGCCATAAGAGTGTTGTTAGTTTTGGGGATACCCTTCGTTTATTTGTTGTTTAGCAGTGATCAATCGGAACGTGAAATATTAGAATCTTCATTAGGTTCAGGTAAAGCCTCTTTATTATATCTTGAACTTAAGAAAATTGTTGGTTGGCGAGTGTTGAATATAATACTTTTTTTACGTGGTGTTCAGGTAATGACGCGGCCCTCCTGTCACGAAAACTGCTCGCCGTGGTGGAGACTGCCGAGAGGAACTGCACTCCCGCGGCGATCCTCGAGTTCCCTTCCGATGGTTTCACCCGCTACCAGAGGAAACATGTAAGAAGGAAACAAGATCCGATGATGTTTTATATTATTTATACAAAGTAAACCACTAATTGAAAACTAGTGGGTACTTACAGAAATCTACATTCTTACTATAGTATTCGCTGCGTTGACCTACATTATCTCAATTTTTATGCTGGGAGCGTGCTTTTACTAAAATTTTATATCGAAAACAAAATTGCAATGCTAAGCGGCCAATGGCAATCGTAGAAATATGTTAAATACCTTCTACCCACTTTTTACAATATAATCGAAATCAATATTTTATTTGATGAAACAATGATACGTGAACAGAATTCATTGACTTACGTTTATTTATTTATGAAACTTATGAATTTTACTTTATCTTATGAATCTTTCTTATGAATGCTTTTGTTTTGTGGCTAGGCTATATAAATACTACAAAAAAATCCCAATTGAACATCTAAACTATATTGCAGCTTGGTACTTTTGATTCAGGAGTGTCCAGTTAGTAAACATTTGTGAAAATAACATAACATCTCGCCTGTGTTCTCCGATGGGTTATACAGAGGTGTACCTAATAGTACATTCACATTTCGCCGGTTATTTTTTAAGTCCCGTGTATTAGGGGACGAGTCTATTGCCACCAGCCGGGCGCTAATCCAGACTCCGCGGCTGCAACAAAAATAACACTATGCCTGACCCGGGAATCGAACCCATGCTCAACAGTCCCTCATGCTCAGCAGTCACACTTGCGACCACTAGGCCAATGAAGCAGTTGCGCAGTGGGGGGAGGATTTGCGAAAATATCTGTGAATATTATATTGAGCAAGATTGCTCAATACAATTTTCACAGAAAGGCGGCTTTAGTACCGATTATGGCCACGCACCGAAAGAACCACGCAGCACGTTACTCGTGACATATGATGACGTATCGATTCATTAACGTTTCAATTTAGACTTAGTTTTATAGAGAGGTAAAGTCTGTATCCAAACTTACAGTCTGTCTGTAGTCTGTAAGTTTGAATGTAAGGGTAATCTTCTGAATGACTGATCCGATTCAGAAAATAATTTTTCATTTTCTTTGAGTGTCATAGGGTCTGTATCTCCCCTACGACACGCAATGAATTTATTTTTTGATAGCAATTCGAATGGATTTTTGATTTGCCAAATAAAATTGTCGTGTTAGTTAAAACCACGAAACGTTATAGGTACGGTGTCTTCTAACCGAATCGAAAGAGAAATGAGCTATCATGATTTAAAAAAGGAGACTAAAATAGTTCATGTGGTCACATAATTTGTATTCAACAGAATGCAAGAAATTCGCTTATGATGATGCGTTTTTCAAAAACATTTAGAGCACTAATTTCAGTAGATTTTTGTGTATGATACATTAATATTGACCTAAGATTATATTATGTAGCAGAGAAATATCAGATGTACGAAGTATGGGTGGGTTAATTACAATATAATTTAAACTGGCCGTTAACAGGTTCTTTGTATTTTATGAAAGAGTAGAGGAAATTGGATGCAAGCAGCACTAAACAGGAAACTTGAAGGATCACGCCAGAGAGGTCACTTCTGCCTGTGAACCAAGTTGAAAAATTTAACATAATTTTGGTAGTTGAAATAAAGGCTTTTTTATTGAATTCACAGGGGTATATTGCCATACATTGCATACTGGCGATATATTTCTTCTTTCTGCTGGGAACGGTCTGCGAGCAATACTTCGTGCCTGCCATCGAGATGATATGCGAACGTGAGTGTACATTACTAGTATATTACTGCTAATATGCTAATTGTTTACTGATACTATTGCATATTAATAAAGCATCGCACGATACTATGGATATGCCCAAATGAAACTCATCCCCGGAAATAAGTCATTCTTGAACTGTACCAGTTTTCCGATGTTCCATTTTCGAAAAATGTTTTGTAATAATTATTTTGTTTCATTGATGTTTTGTTTACTAAGAAATGTTCATTATCCTAGATCTAAGGGCGATTTCAGATTAGAGTATTTGCGTTATGCTCGTTTTTGGACGCGCGTGTAGGCACATTTACGCGTGACTTTTGCCACACGTGAAATTCGTATGAGCGTTGACGCGCGTAGGTATCACCCATAAGTTCAGTTCGTACAAGCGCGAGATAACTATTCTCACACGAGAACGCTCGAGTCAAGTGAACACGAATAAGCGCGTGTACGAGCATACAATTATTCGAAATGCGCGTAATCCTGTATTACGAGCTTATACGCGCAACCAAACACGCGAGTCTGAAACCGCTCTAAAGCAAGGCAACTTCGGTTATTACAACATCCTTTCCCGCCTACGATCCCAATACATTTTCACTGTGTGTAATGAAAAAATTAAAGCATCAGATAAGAGGTTGCTCAAAGTAGCCAATCATAATATCCGCGATGCTGCATGTTGTAGATGAGTATATTCGGTGCTTCCTTGCGTGTTTCACTTTGTAACGTGGCGTCCAGATCATTTAGAGGTGGAAGAGGTTAATCAGGCTCAGAAACGTGCCGCCTTAACGTGCCACGTTCGAATTACATGTTAAATCGTTACATTAGGTACACTATAGTGTCAATTTTTCCATTTACGTCCTTCAGGTCAAGGTGTGTTTGTCGGATAACGATACACGTGTTGTTTTTGACACAGAATTGTGACTAATAGGTAATACTCGTAATAGGACTAAATTGCATGCGCGTTTTTACGGCAGTCAACAAATGCACTTGTCAAAGTCACACAGTCAATGTTCAGGGATAGAAATATTAGAATTTCAAAAACAGATACAGACAGATATCCTTAATCCGTATTTAATGACGGACGTTTCCGGGTAGATATCAGACCCAAGGAACATATACAGGGTGTTTGGTGCATCGTGTGCCAAACTGAAATGGTCGACTGGGGGGGTCATCTGCTATCCTTTCAGACCCCCAAACAATTTTCTGGCCCTGTGGATTTTTTTTCATAGACTTTTTTTGTTTTATTTAAAAAATACCCAAATTGTACATTCAAATACAATTTTTTTTTAAGTATAAATCTTAGACTCTGAATTTTAATTTTATTTAGATGTGTATTGTATTCCAGTACTTTTAAATTCAAAATTAGTGAAAAAAAAAACCTAGATGACTAATGAGTCATCTAGGATTTTTTTTATTTACTCGCAAAGTTTCGGACTCAATTAAAGCTGTCCATGTTGCAGCTATTTACATGGGTATAACAAAAAACCAAAAGCGACCGGGATCTTCCAACTCCCTCAAAAATTCTCTAGTCTATCCTCTTGCTAGTGATGTGCCACATGCCATAAAATTTTTTTACAACTTTGTGAATTCGCTAGAATTGTGAATCGAGTCACAAAATATTAAATTCCAAATTGTGATTTCAATACATATTTTTGCGTAAGTGATACCTGAAAAACTTATTAAATCTGTTATCTCACTCTTAAAAGGTAAAATCTGTCTCGTATCTCTCTTTTGGGGGGAAGGAGGGTTCTAGAAATAAAAAAATGCATTTTTAACATTTATGTAATAATTTTGTGTGATGATGTGTGTTCCCCAATGCGTGGATTGGTCGCGATAGCCCTATTGCATGTTCCCCAGACCTAACTCCGCTAGACTTTTATGTCTGGAGACGTGCCAAAGAGGTGGTATACGCCACGGAGGTTCCGACTAGGGAGGTACTACTTCAATAGGGCCATCGCGACCAATCCACGCATTGGGGAACACATCGTCAAACATCATCATCTGCCTAGCCTTTTCCTAAACTTTCTTGGGGTCGGCTTCCAGTCTAACCGCATGCAGCAGAGTACCAGTTTACATGAAGCGACTGTCTATCTGACCTTCTCAACCCAGTAACTGGGTAATACGATACCCAAGTGAGACTGGATGTCAGACTGTTGGCTTCGGACTACTCGACGACTGGATGTCAGACTTTGACGACTGTCAAAGATCTACAAATGACAGCCAGGACCAACGGCTTAACGTGCTTTCTGAGGCACGGAGGAAACTCGATATGTAATTATGGTCACCCATCCACGGACCAACCTCGGCAAGCACGGCTTAACTCTTAAGATCGACCCGTGCGGCTGTTATTATTTAGCCACGAGCTCCTCAACACATCGTCAAACAAAATTATTAAATAAATGTTAAAAATGGGTTTGTACTCATTCCAGTTAGTATATAAGTTCCGTGATCAGACCCTACGAGTACTACTGGGCTGACATTACGCACGCATTACGAGTTTGTGTCAAAAACATTCAATGCCTATCTACAGTTACAGCCCTTTTCTGTTGGTTTGAACGTGATATTGGAATAAATGCGGACGCAGTAAATAAAATATTAGCAATTTGGTTTGATACGTCGGGGCTCGCGGAGTCTAGACTACGACTCTCGTCCCCACTTTGTGGAAAATTAATTATGAATCCCTGCATTTGCCCTGCGATTCTACCAACAGTTATGTCCCGAGATATATCGTACGGACAAATCTGACGAGCCGGATTTTGTTTTAATACAAATTGTGCGGCAGACAAGATCCCATCAGCTTTTTCATCATGTCGATGATTCCCTTTCAGCGAAATTGACTACCATACAAGCTTTTGTTGTTTATTTGTCATCTTTATGGATAGAATTTTCAGGAATCCTTCCTTAGGGTTAACCATCGGTATAAAAGAAACCCATGTTCATTACATGCTCCTAGGCTCAGTTATTTAGGCATATTAATGACGCAAAAAGCTTTATAACAAATAACCATATCTGACTATATATCTGACATATGCAATATAATAATATGTATGTATAAGTGCTATACAATCACACGATTGTATAACACTTTGTACATACAATTGTTACAATCTATCTTAAGATTACACTGGCATAACTTCATACAGTGCAATACAGCTATGGGGCTGAAGTCCGAGGTATAACAAGTTAAATTAGTTTTGCCGGTCGGAAATGCGCCCTTGCCCTTTACATAGCTTCCCTCCCCCCCTGAAACCTTTTCGAATATGCAGAGACTAATTTTGCTATCAAAGAGAGCAAGTTAAAAGGAAGCTCTCTAAATTTGATATTGGAAAAATACAGACGGTCTATCCAGGCAGACTTCGTTTGAGGTATTACCGCAAAGTAATTAAAGTTGTTGAAAAAAGTTGTCGAAAAAATTTTCGTAGCCAATTTCTTCAGCGTAAATCGATGCTACGAAAGTTATGATTTTTTTCAATTATGAGGTTCAAATTTAAAAGGTAAGAAATCTTTAAATAAATAGTTTTAGTGAAAAAATTATCATTTTAAGAGAATTCGCAAACTTCCGTAGCAAGGGTCTACGACGTAGCAAATTGCTACGAAGCCTTTTTGTACAACCTGCTTTGTCGGAAATATTAGAGCCTTGTAAACATGTATTTCTTGGCCTTCACACATACACACAATCAGCTTATAAGTACGGGTGTTAGAGTAGTACTACCTTACCCGTTGTAGCTACTGTAAAACGATCATATAGAAGACTGCCTTTAACTTTTTGAGTAATTGCTAAGTACATCAACATTGCATGCACTCATATTGTGGGAAAATGGCGTAGTCATCTAGAAAAACTTCTCTTCGGAACCTATTGAGGTTGGAGTATTGGAAAAGCCACCAAACATCTCACATTTGAGACGAGTATACAACGAGTTGTATTTTATAATAGGCTTACTGCTGAAACACAAGCTTTCTCTCGGTGTCTCTGTCAACGTAACGCAAAAATCGTCATAATCATCATCGGTAGCCTTGTCTCACCCACAGCTGTTTAAAGGCCTCTTCTCTTTTCTTCCCTGCTGTCTGCGCGAGTAGTCTCAACCAGGTTTTACCCGAGATCTTGTACCTGTTGGTCTGCCAACACTTTTATCGTCTCTCGGTAACCATTCCGTCAAGCTGTTTACACACTAAATACCTAAAACAAATGGTTTTGGAGGATCAAGGAGAAATACCATAATTAAAGGATTATACTTAATACATAATTATTTAAGGAGCTCGTGGCTCAATTAACAGCTGCACCGGTTGATCTTCAGGGTCTAACCGGGCTTGCCAAGGTTTATACTTATAAACCTTGGCACTCCACTTGGATCCATGATGGACCATCAATTTCATACCGAGTTTCCCCCGTGCCTCGTAAGTTATGTTATATGTCTATCAACCAGTCTTACCAAAGAAGTATCGCATTACCCTTGGGAAAAGGCTAAGCATACATATGATGACTTAATATTTATGTGTTTCTAGGTCTGAACATAGGGATGGATGTAGCTGGTGCGACGTTCATGGCGGCAGCGAGCTCAAGTCCGGAGCTGTTCATCAACTGTGTGGGTACGTTCGTGACTGAAGGCGACATCGGCGTCGGGACCGTGGTGGGGTCAGCAGTGTTCAACGTGCTCGCTGTGCCCGCGTTCTGCGCTCTCATCGCGGGGAAGGTAAGTAAAATAGATATGCGGACTGACTGTGGACACTGGACAATGGACACCAACATCGACGTCCATAGCGGACACAATTTGTCCGTATATTTTTTTTCATTAATTCATTTGGTTATATCTTCTTCTTTTAAAATTTAACTCAGTCCGATTGGAAACATAAACATAGTAGTTGCTATCGTACATCAAGTCTTTGATTGACAATATATTCTCCTACTGAATATGTATTCTATAATATTATTCCATTCCCTCACGTTTCTGGAACAGCAATCAACGGAACCTGATTGATTCACAATTGTGTTATGTGCCAGAGCCGTACTGTTCCGTTGGCGGAACTAATAACCGCAGGATACGTCATAACAACATCCTGCAATCCCCGAAGGTTTCCGGCTGAGGTGAGATGGTGGCTTATAGTGCACCCAAGTCAAGTTGCACGAAATCGCCTAACTGTTAGCTAATTCATCAGCGGTGCAGAAATACTTTCGGGAAAAAATCACTTAGCTCAGCTGGAATTGTGCCGAGCTCACCCTAAATTATGATGTCTATATTATATTTTTTGTTGATATTATTCCCTACCGACAGTCTTAAGGTGTACGTGTATACCTCTTTTCTTAGACTAGCAGTATTAAAAAATAAATCAGGAATAAAAAGCAATTTCTATCACAATCTAAAACTAACTTAGTGTACTTTCCTTTCGTTTCTTTCTATCTATCTGAGAACAAATACGGAACAAGCGTGTATGTATTTAATTTACTCTTATTCCCACTTAAACGTGTCTGTTGTTCTACTAATGCATTTCATATTGTACGTATTGTAGTCTAACAACGTCATCCTTATCATTTATCTCTTTAAGCCTTCTACTGACATGCACATCTGAGCTATACAAATAATTATCTATTTGAATACACATTTTACCTTATAATAGTAAAATATGAAACCTTTTGTCAAGAAGACGATGCACTCAAGTGTTTCTGAATATTCCAATGGTCCATTTACTCTTTCGATTATGTTTTCATTCACGATTACTTTTCAATATTTTTAGCTATAGGTTTTTATCTAATGTTTGATAACCTGACGTTTCAATTAAAAAGTTCTTAAGGAATAACACTGGTATTCTTAGTCATGAACTGGACTTAAGTCGGGCTAACCACACCTACATTCCGCCCTGTTTTTTATAAATTTACGCCTACTTTTCATCCATCCAATTTGAAGTACCGGATAACTTTTAATCATATACATCTTTAACATTGATTAAAGTGGCATAGGACATCTTTAGCATTGATTGAAGCAGGATGCAACTATTGGTTTGACAATGATAGGTAGCTGGAGGAGTTACCTTATTCGAAGATCCGCCAATCGCGGCCAAGAAATTCAAGGAAAACGATTTGGTGCATGTTTTCAACTGTTGTCATGGCAATACAGTTCGACTAAATCCAAAAATGGATTTGGTTTGGCTTTTAGACTAAGGGTGTACGTAAGTTAATCAATTTATTGCGTTTAAAGCGATGAAATCAATGGAAATCATATTATAATATACAAAAACAAACATTACATTGAATCGGTGCAGCTAAACATCGATTTCGATTCAAAATGAAGTCAATGTAAGTCACAAAGTATGAAAAAAAGTAAAAAATTAAATATACTTACGAGAGATGTGGGAAAGCGAGCTACACGCATATTGTGATTTGCTTGGAAGAGCCAACTGGTTGAAATCACTTACTTATTTATTGGTCTCGGTTCTGCAGAACCTCTTGTCATACAGAAGTAAGACAAGCAAGCAGGCACGCTATCTCCTAAGTGGGGTTCGTTGTTCGTCCAGTAGCACACTTGTCCAGACCAACCCCAGGGCGGGTGATGCGTGTCACATGGTGAATGATTCCAATATAATGCCTCTATTTATTATTATTCACGTTAAGAATGGTTTGGCTTCCTCGACTGCAGTGCATTTGTTGACTCGCAGGTGGTGGACTTGGACTGGTGGTCGGTGTCACGGGATTGCGTGATGTACGCCGTAGCGGTAGTGGCGCTCATTCTCACGCTACTGGACGACGTGATTTACTGGCACGAAGCGCTGCTGCTTGTACTCATGTACATTTTCTACATATTAGGTAAATTATATGGAATGCACCGCTAATTACCCGGACTTGACACTCCGCTACACGGATGTGGAGTCGTCGAAAATTGCTTCTACGTCAGCAAATAATATTTGAACTTTAAAAAACTGATACCTAACCTTCTTGAGTTTTGGAGTGCCCTTTTGAAGGTGGTTGAAGTAAGTATTCTCTTCTGCAAATATTTACATTTTTTATCATGTTTTGACATAATTTGGAGGTAGGTACTCCCATATTCTGAAAACGCATTATGTCTGTAGAGCAGAACCTACTAATAGGTATATAGGATTAGGAGAAATGATAATATCGTCTCAGATAAAGAATACATAGATTATATTTAGTTACTCCATGTATGATAAACAGTTCACATTTGCTTACACTCAAACGGTAAAAAAGTAAGTATTAGCAGTTTGTATTGATTTAGAGTTGAACGTTGGAGTGACATGTTCATGACTACGGATTTCTTTTTTAATTTATTGTTCCAAATACGATTGAGTAATGTTAGTATCGTCTGATGGCTTTATTTACGCTTCTGGTAATGTTCAAGCGGACAAATCTTTAGTTTTCTATCATATGGTAACATGTTTAAATTTGTTTTATAGAAATAAAAATTATGTTTGGTTCAGTAGGTATTCCCAGCAATCACTGCAAATATGTTTTGTTGTTCACCTGTCAACACTGAATGAATGCACACTAGAAAAGGTGAATGAACTGCTGACAAATTGTGAAGAGTTACTAAACCTTGTTAGTAATTGTCTTCACGGAAATTATTATGTTCTTTGTTTGTTTTCAGCGATGGCTTTCAACGGCTGCTTGGGAACGTTTTTCAAGAGTGGGTGCTGTACCTTCAAGAAGCCTAAGGCGTATACAGAAATCACACCGCTACTTCCAAACGGTAAGTCATATTATATATGTACTTTTGAACAGGTAAAGGTAATCAGGTAAAATTGGAAGACTGGCAAAATGCTAGGAACCTTACTTGTAGGTACGAACTGCAGTGGAATGCAAAAGGCTAATATAAAGCAGACGTTGTTTCTTACTATTTGCGCTATTTAGATATTGCAGGAACACAATTTTTATGATAAAAGTAAATCGAGGTGGTGAGATATCCTCGCGATACATAACCATCAAATATTGGGATCGGATGTTGTAGTAATACTATACAGTTACTTATTTACATCACTTACACCCTTAAAACACCCCATCTCCGAGGCCTTCCTCAGATCTTTGCTCAACCAAAACATGTAAATTGTAAGATGAAATTATTGACTTCAGATGTTACGTTGAATTTATCATCAAAAATCCTAGTTTCAATATTTGAACTGTAAATTATAACGTTTTTTTATGGTACATCAAAGGAAAATACAAAACTGTCATTAAATCCCTAATTAAAGACAGTTTGATTTAGTCCAGCTCGTCTCAAAATATATTTTCGTTTTCACAATTTTAGAAAAAACCTACGGGCTCGACCCTAGACGCATGAGTCTGCATGTTCAAAGTACGGACGTGGAGTCAGCAGCCCAGGCACAGAGGCACGATTCCACCGACTCTGGTAAGTTTTCATTGAAAACAAGCGGAAATTATCGCTTACTACTTGGTAAATTGACCGTTCGCTAGACCGATCGTTCTATAACCGCTTTGTCATTAAAATTGTAGCCAGTTGAAATTGAACTTGATTGATAATGATTGATTGGTTCTTACGTTTTAAAGATTTCAGATTGTTATAACAGGAGTGCTTGCTTAGTCTTTATAATGGCATAAAGACATAGCAAGCTACGTAATTACGACTGTTATGGATCAGTCGTAATGTGCCGTCTAAAAATATGAACTGTTTGAGAAATGTTCAAACTCTAGTCAGTCAATCAATGTCAAATACAAATTATTTTCTAAATATAATTTGGAACGTGAAGAAACCTGAATCCAAGATGTGTGTACCAGCTCGCACTGGGCTGGCTTGGTTGCTTATAGCCTCGTAGAGAAGAGGCGTACCAGCAGTGGGAGCAAGTACGAAATTATAAAAGATTTATTGCACGGTATGACACTGTATAGCAATTAATTACCTATTTTAAACAATGACTGCCACCCGAGTGATGTACGCGGGAATTTTCACCGTTTTCACCAACACAAAGCATTATTAGAGAAGATATTTGGTATGTTCTCACGGCCGCGTTCATGACTACAAGTAGTATGTTAAGATTTTACAATAACTATCTGATAAAATATCGCCAAGCGAAAGTTTACGTAACGTTCGTAGAAGAGCTTGTTGCGTAATAATAGCAAGCTCGTTAACAACAGGGAACAACTGGAATTTCCGTCTTTCAGGTGCGATAAGAGCTCCCTCAATCAAAAACATTGGTGTAAACCACCACGGTTGGTGTTTCCAAACCACTGTTAACACAACACTCAACTCAATATTACACCTTCATGTTATACTAATAAACAATGTTATCCTTTGATACTTTTCATAGACGCTGTTTTCTAATGGATCTCATGGAAAACGGAAATAGCTATTTATGCAACTGTTACGTTATGGACGGTCTTTTAAAACGAGTGCCATTTTTCGGTACAAGCGTAGCGCGTACCGAAATAGGTGGGCACGAGTTATTATTTATATGCATTTATCATGCTTTTATCTACGAAGGAAGGAATAAAACACAGATTTAGACAAATAAGTATTTTTATCTACTTCGGTTTCATAACATTTCTCATATACATGTCTTGATTTTGGTATTCAATTATTAGTAGCCGCAACTGCTCTATTTGTTATATCTGGTGGAGTATTTTCAATATCACTTGATATTGAAGACATTTTTAATAAAATTTCGAATAAAATTTCGTTTATTCCCACTAGTTCGATTCATTAGGTCGATCATCGAACTAGTGAAATTTTTATTTCTCATTTGTTTGATCGTCGAACTATTGAGATTTTTTTTCCTCATTTGTTCGACCGTCGAACATAACGACACAAGTTGCATTATGCGAATCATAATGCAACTCGTGTCGTTATGGTTATCATAATGAAACCGCTGTCAATTTTGTAATTCGAATATACCGAAACCGAAGTAGAAAAATGTATTTATGAGTGGGACATGTTAGCGAGAATTTACTTGTTCCGCGAAGTGCTTCGACGAAGCACAACTGGATTACTCTGGATTTTATCACCCAGCACTAACAGGGCCTGGATTGTGAACCTAAATCCTTCCCGAAAGGGAATCCAAGATTTTCAACAGCAAAAACTACATGTACGTAGGTTAAAGCCTAACCTCTGGGTGCATGTCACGGAACACGTGAGTACTACGTAAGGATTTTAGAATATTCATTTTCTTAAAATAGAGGATGAAAGTTTTTAGAGAAGGTCGTCATTTTATCCGATGGAGAATCCCCATCAGGAAACGGCACGAATCATTGTTTCTTATTCTATTACAGATACGCTAAGCACCTACTCCATGTGGTCGTGGCCTGGTGAGAAGGTGTCTTTCTGGAAGAAGTCCTTCTTTGTGTTCTCCTGGCCTATCAACCTGGTGCTGTGGCTGACCATCCCTGACTGCGTCCGCCGGCCGCACCTGTATCCCTTGACCTTCCTGATGTGCGTCACATGGATTGGAGGAGTGTCCTATCTGGTTGCCTGGATGATCACAGTGCTAGGTAATTAAAAGACGGTTGGAATAAATATTTATTTGGTACAATACGGTGATATCTGATGCATGCAAAAAAGAATAACTTATGAATAAAAAGTTCAGCAATTTTTAATGGGCATTAGCGATAAGTACTTATATCATGTCGTGTACAGTCAGTTGCCAGCATTACCTGACCCATTTTCCTCTTATTTGCTTTGTGAGATGGGTCAGGTAATGGTGCAGGGCACTGTACCCTACACCTATGTTAAATAGACAGCTGTGCTTACTTTATTTTTTTAGGTATTACCTAATTCAAAATGATTGGTAATTGGGTTCATTGATGCATTCCTTAATTGAAACTGGAGATACTAAATCTAATTGGCAGCATTTTTGACCCGATAACTTGAGGATCAAACTGAATTGTTTTGGAGATATCTAACTTAACAACTTCTTCACCATAAACTGGTGAACGTGAGAAACTTACGATGGCCAGGACTTTTAACTGATACTTTTCTGATAACTCTAAACGAATGAATCCATTAAAAACCATTTTTTTTTTATTACTCTCTGGTTGGTATTTATTTCACTTTGCCACAAAAATCTCTGCTATAGCTAATTCAAAACAAAAGCGAATTATTTATTAATAATGACTGTCTTGTTGTGCGCACCTGCGATCGATTCCCAGGGTGTGGAAAGTTTTAGCAAATGGGTCTAACTAGACTGACCTAGACTTTTGTCTGGTTCGAGTCGTAGGCTCACCCCTAATTATAAATTATGGCGATGTTGTTGTAATAACATACGCATCCCTCTACCCGCAACCCCTACTGCAAATATAGGCGTGACAAAATTCAAAGCAATTAATTCAATTAGACCATTACAGGCACTTTTGAAGGTTTAAAAACAAAACAAAACGTAAAGCTACAGTCCCAAACAATAATAACTTGTGAAAGTAAAAGTACTGTAAGTGTACTATGTGTGTACAAATGATGTTTCCTACATATTTTGTGCCTGTGCAATTGTGTTATTGATTAGCCTTGTATGTTCCACTGCTGGGCAAAGGTCTCGTCCATAACCTTCTAGGTACACTTCACCTGTGTGTGGTGTGGCAATAATATTTCTAAAATTATTTTTATTTTATTCCCTTAGGTGATACTCTGAATGTGCCAGACAGTATAACCGGATTGACGATACTCGCCGCAGGCACTAGCCTGCCCGAAGCAGTGTCCAGTGTGCTAGTTACTGTACAAGGTAAAGTACCTATCATTTCTAGATCATGTACAGACGCCAGCCAGTACATCAAGCTACAACAGTCTGTCAAATTTCTTTTAAAGATTTTCAACCTTATCCTTAAAGATTCAAGGTTGATTGGGAAAATTTGTCAGTTTCGGGTAGCTTGACCTGCTAGCGCCTGTACATCAAGATCACATTAATGGTGATATTAAGGATACAATTTCGAAGGCAACTTCAGCCGCAAACCCGCCCGGTTTCAATGACAGACTGCAGCGACGCAACTCGATCTATGGATCTGAGCGCTCAGAGGATCAACGCCATAAATGCGCCTTAATTAATAATAACATAATTTATACTAATAACTAATAACTAATATCTATAACTAATGATATACGTACAATGCAATCCTTGTGAAAATGTGTTACTTTGAGATCCAACAGAAGGTTTAGATAAAGGAACCTAATTAATCCATTGTATTTTCAGGCCACGGCACCATGGGGCTCAGCAACTCTATTGGATCGAACACATTCGACATACTATTGTGCCTGGGTCTGCCTTGGCTAATTAAATCGCTTGCCTACCCCACTGTTCCAGGCCATCATTGGGTAGGTTTACCACACCTCTTGTCAGCTATCTTTTTTCGTTCGCGTAAATTGGCGATTTCTATACGTCCCCGACTTGCCCAAATGCACAGTGCAGACCCTGTTGGAATTTTAACAAAAAACCCAAGTAACCAACGTACTAACAGTGCGCTTTTAGGTATTAATTTCGGTGTTGAATAATGTTAGTGGAAATGAGTCACCTATCAAATCACTTGACCTCATTAGATCTAAGGGACAACATATCAGTATGGTCTAAAAGTATCCGGATCAATTATAAAATGAAGCATTACCTAATATCCAAACAAAAATATGTTCTGTATGGTGTCGGACGTAAAGAATAGCACCATCCCATGTCTTCCCTTGGGTGTCGTAAGAGGCGACTAAGGGACTTAGCAGAGAATGGGCAGCAGCGTTCTCTGTGCTTTTGTAACAACCGTACGGCGATCGCCAACCCGCCTGCCAAGCGTGGCGATTAGGGTAAAACCCCCCAAAATGTCAATGCGACACTTGTGGGAGGCCTATGTCCAGCAGTGGACGTCTTTTGGGCTGAAATGATGAATGATGATGAAACAAAAATAGATTGAAATAAAGAGAGACTATATTGACTATATCCATTTTACTGCGGGTAACAAGAGACAATTTCAGTAATTCAGTGACATGATAGTTTTTTATCTCTGATTAAACTAATGTGTGTTGACCGATTACTTTTGGACCTTACTATGCATATAAAACGATGAACTGTTTAAACATTACAGGTGTCAATTAACTCGAGCGGACTATCGTACAGCGCCATCTCGTTGCTGTCGACGCTGTTCGCGCTGTACGGCTGCCTACTCCTCAACAAGTTTCAGCTGGACTGGAAGATCGGCATTACCTGCGGCTGCATCTACTTCGGGTACCTAGTGCTGGCGGCTCTTATAGAACTGAACGTATTCTTCAAGGTCAACCTGCCTATATGCGCGCACTGAAACGGACTGCTTCACTCTACAAGGTCAAGTGTAATTAGCTGAAGTCTGCAGATTTAATGAGTATCGATTTCTAAACATGGTTTGAATAAGGTAGAAAAAAAAGGTTTTGATGTTTTTTTCTGGTCGTTTGGTTACTTAATCTTGAAGTATGATTTAAGAAGATTATCAGATCTTCTACGGAATTTTACTGGTTTTTTAGAGGCCCTGTAACTTTAATATGAATTAAGTTATATTTTTTTGCATTATCTGAGGTTAATGAAAAGAGATTGTCTTTATAACAAGAAAAATATCGAGGATAGCTCGATAAACAAGCTTTTAAACGACTGCGAAAAAAAAAAATTATGTACTTAAGCAAATTATATTATGTTCCAAGTAGAGGAATAGTAAATACTAATTAGTATGTAGTAGTAGATACTTAAGTCAGTAATTTAAGATACATATGCGTTTCTCGAATATTTATATGATTATTCATCCTTTATCAATATTGTTGTGACAATAGTTCCTATTTAATAAAGCAAAGTACGTACTTTCTCGTTACACGAGTGAGCCACATAATTATATAGAAGTTAACTGTGACTGAAAGCAGCACCTACCATTTATTGTTGTTAATTGGTTACACAATTTAATTCTTTACATTATCATTATTCATTATTAATGTACCTAGTTAAAGGATATTATTATATTATAAACCATTTAAAATAAAAACAAAGTATTTCCATAAACCCTGAAAATAGAGATTACATTGTCTACATTTATAAATAGACCTTCAGGTCTTTGTCCTTGAACCTCGCTAAGGTTCACCAGAGCGTGCAGTAAAAGCCAAGTGACCTGTTTATAAAACACTCAGTGGCAGCTAACCCTGCTGTGTGCTCTCTGAACCACAAAAAGAAATAGGTGCCGTAGAATCGATAACCCATTCAACAGGTAATCGCAATCAATATATATTAACCTTGTGTTTGTGGCCATCACCTTTTCATCATACAAGGTTTAGTCTACGAGTTCCCGGGTTAGTAACCGGTACGGAAAAATTGTGGACAAGACTCCGAACACCGGACACTGATAGATGTTTCAGTTAAGTGTATTTCGGTTGGACTCCGAAGCCAGTTCGAAGTCCGTACCATTTCAATTGGTCTTTAAATCTCTAAAAAATACATTTTGATCGCCACTGTGGCCGGCAATGATAATGTATTGTTTCAAAGATTCAGTAAAAAGGATCCTGAGGGTAACCGAAGTGTCCGACGGTCGATTTCTGACCGAAGCCGATTAATCGAAACAAGCTTCGGCCGGAGCTAAAGCAAAAGGTTTTATTAAACCTTATGATGATGTTCTGTATGGTGTCAGACGTAAAGAATAGCACCAACCCATATCTTCCCGTGGGTGTCGTAAGACCCGACTAAGGGACTTGCCAGAGAATGGGCAGCAGCGTTCTCTGTGCTTTTTGTAAAAACTGTACTGCGATCGCCAACCCGCCTGGCAAGCGTGGCGATTATGGCAAAACACCCCAAAATGTCAATGTGGCGACACTTGGGGGAGGTGTATGTCCAGCAGTAGACGTCTTTTGGCTGAAATGATAAAATGATGATGAAACCTTCTGAAAATATTTAATATTTGTTTTTACTTTTGTAGTTAATTTGTTGACTTCACGGAGTGCAAGGGACACCGACGTAGAAACGGTTGCCACGTACTCAGGATCCATCATTCTGAACCATGGAGGTGGAGTCCGTCGGTAATCTAATCTAAACTAATATTATAAAGAGGAAAGATTTTATTGTTTGTTTGTTTGTTTGCCTTGAATAGGCTCCGAAACTACTGGTCTGATTTGAAAAATTATTTTAGTGTTAGATAGCCCATTTATCGAGGAAGGCTATAGGCTATATATCATCACGCTACGACCAATGGGAGTGGAACAGCAATGAAAAATGTTGCGAAAACGGGGAAAATGTGACGCAAACGAAGTTGCGCCGGTCAGCTAATTAAAGATAATTCTGCTCCTAATTTTCTATCTTTTGTAGTATTGAACTCAATTGTTGGCTCTCTCATTGATTAAGTCAAGTGCTTAAAGACAGCGGATCTTTTAATGGAGGCTAGTCCTACATAGCCACACCGGCCACCGGACGGAGAGCCCAGCAGTAGGCATTTTCTCAGCCGAAAAAAAAAAGGTAACTGAAGATTATCACAAACAAAGAGAGGCATTTTCTGAATGCCGATGATGAAGCGAAAAAAAATAATTTCATTGCTGATGTAACATTATTTAACCAACGAAAACGGTTCTCAATTCGAAGCGTGTATTTTTTTGCTGCGCATAAGTGGAGATAGTACTTAGATAAACATTATCTTTCTTCAAGGCAAATAATAAGTAGGTTAGAAGGTTACAATAACATTAGACTTCCTGTAATTAAAGTTATCAATGAATATTTTTTATCAAAACGGTTTTGTTTCTCTACGCACGTTCGTGCGTAGAGAAACGTTTGTTTAGACAAATGTAGATGTACGCGTACGAACAGCAAAAGATTTAGTTTTAATAATTGGCAAGTTTAAACAACGTTAGTATTGCACTTAGATTCTGGACTGCCTGCCAGTGCGAATAACCGCAAATCCATGAAACTCTAAAATCATGATAAAAAACCCAGAGAACGAACTTCGTAACCTCTATGATATTAAATGTATTTTGTTGCAAACATTATTTATTGATAGCGTCATTAGCGTTGGATGGCTCGCTGCTCTAGTGGCCGCAAGCGCGACTGCTGAGCACGAGTCCGGTTTCGATTCCCAGGTTGGGAAAAGTGTTATTGGATTGTTCCATCAGGAATTCGTCAGTGGCAGCCACGGAGTCTGGATTTGTGTCCGGTTGTCCCGTTGATGCCAATAGGCTCGTTCTCCAGGAGTACTTTTGGTACACCTCTGACTAACGCTTCGGGTGATGTTATGCTATCTCATTAAAGGGAACATAGCTTTACCAGCCTATAATGTTAACCCGTACGGAAAATACGCGCTTAAGACGTGAAGTTGCGGAAACCAGCTGCTATACAATAGGTACAATACAATACCAGCCTATAAGTAATGTTCCCACTGCTGGCGCATAGGTAGCCCTCTTCTCAGTGATTGAGGGGTCTAGCATCGACGGCATGTAACGTATTTTAAGGTACTACAATATAAGTACTTACATACAAGGTGTAAACACCACGGTGTGTGACCTTTCACGAAGCCAAGCATTTTGTACATAAGACTAAGTAACTAGACGCAAAAAAAATATTACCGGTTTTAAAGTATTTTCAAGCAGTTCAAGAGTTTTTCTCAAGTTTTTAATGTTATAACGTTTTTATCATTAAAAACTTGATACAAATTTAGAACTTTGAACCCTAATATGTTCATAGCTAGAAGGTTCCCTAGAAAGGTATGACAAGTGCCCTCACAGCTTCGTTAAGGGAACTTGTCCACCCATTATATCAAAAATTGATTTTGATTTAAGCCTCTTATGGGTTCGTAGTTAGGTCAACGTCGTAGACTTTACTACGTGAGGTTCCCTCCCTTTGTCTTTTAATGTTCCAAGATTCTAAACTCTTCAAAGAAAAACTTCCTTTCGCCATTATTGATTGCACTATGAGATGGTATTATCGAACTAACAATAATAGTGTTTACCTATGAGAACATACGTTCTCGTAGGTACGTAATAATAATGGCTAAATTAAAATAGCAGCATTAAACATTAAACGTATTTTCTATCAAAATTGCTAGTCGAAGCACTACTCGTATATAAGCAATGTGACGTAAAAACAAGCCATTTTAAATTAAAAATACTAGATTCACATTTAATTTTCATAATTTATTCATACATAAGTATGGATGATATTGGTTGTGCATGTTGCAAACAATTTAACTAAAATGTTATAGGATTAGGTTTTCGGTTTAAAAATCGTCGTTTTTACGTCACGTATATACAACGCGCGCTCGTGGTATGGCATCTAATCGAGTTTTACTAAATTCTCGCGCTTATTTTCCCAATCATCAAAGTTAACAGCCAATATTAGAAATCACAAAGAAATAAAACTGCCTTTACCGCAAATAAAACATTTTAATTGGTAACAAAAAATATCAGACACGACATCTTCTTTCTAAACTGTCCCGGAGCGTTATGAAGTAGTTCATACAATTATGTGTAGAGACAAAATATAATTAATTACACGTTCAGCAGTTGTAAAGTTGAGTATCGTTTATGCCACGCTCGTCCGCAAACGGTAATGTTCAGCGATGTTCGAATTAACCCGCGCAGCCTTTAATAACGTCAGGTTTTAAGCCACTTTTATAGCCCCCTCCCGCTTGGTGATACGTCGTGGGTCCCCATCGTGATTAATGGTGGTTTTATTCCGGACTCCCCGCCCCCCCTCCTGTTCAAAGCCAACCCCTAAGGAGTAGTAAGGAGCAGCGCGAGGAGCATCGATTGCTGCCGCCACCGCGCACCGTCGCCGAGTCAATTGTTTGGGGATTAGCTGTGTATAACCGATACACACCTTAAAAGAAACGAAGCTCCAAATCACTAAGCGTAAAGTGCTGGTATACAATTGAGAGTTAAAAAGTAGTCGTGACATAACGTCGCACTCAATGAATGAACGTTCCCACTGCATATCTACCAGAACACAAACAAGAACTAATGACATAAGGCACAATGAAAACTAATTATTTTATCATAAGTAGTCATAACACATAAGACGTTCAACTTTTCCATTCCGACGCGTAAAACTGTAAAAAAGTAGACAACACATAATCGGCATTCGTAATTAGACGCAGCACACGCGATTTGTGCGCAGCACACGCGTACTTATAATGTGCACAGACACAAAGTGATATGTTCGTGCATCTAGAGTAGGTGGTCTTATTATGTTACACAGTAACGTAATAACGTCGAGAAACACGCCTTCCGACTAGTAATAGTTGACAAAAACTAAAATCGTACAACACAGGTACATGTTCAACATAGGTGGTGATTAGGTGAGTGTAATAAAGTATCTTTGCCAAGTAAGTAGGTAAACTAACAACGTCAATTATTCGAATGATGCTGATAGACAATCAGAAACAAATATTTAAAATATTGCAAGAAAGGAAAGGCACATTAAATTAATATCACTACTTATTGGAAATTATGTCATAGCTTAAGAAGAAAACTTATATAATAAAACAATCTAGGTAACTTACCTACCTAAACTACGGCTGGGTATAAAGTAATCTATTAGTCTGTCCCAAAAAGTGGGCGGTCGTTTTGTTGAAGAAAACATAGAGGGAACAGACGACATACAAATTTTAATCGGCTTCCGCTGCGCTGGATGCATCACGAAAGGATACGGATGTTTGATGAGAGGAGATATGGTCGTGCCCACCAAGCTGACGGTGGGCTTGGCGAAGTTGATGGGCTGACTCTTGACCACCTGCCGCTGACTCGCACCCCCCAACAATATGATCGGTATCGAACTTCCTCTGGTGGACCTCGTCGGTGATCTGGTCGAACTTATGAACGGTGTGAGCGGCGCTGGCCTGGATGTTGGAATTGGCGCAGTCTCAAAAACTTCATTAAAGATTGATTCGTCGTAGTCCTTGTTATCTTCGATAGCAGGTGCAATAAAGAGCACCTGACGCAAACTGTTTATATCCTGAACTAATTTTGCGTGTTCATTTAACAAGTGGTCGCTTCTTGGTATTGCATAGTCAATAATATTGTCCATTCGTCGCGACATCGGCTCCATACTAAGTGAAAACTGAACAGGTAGTGTGGCGGAACGTTTGCTGAATATCTTTCTGAGCTCCGGGTTCTGGGAACGCCATCCTACGTAACAAATGAACAAATTACCAAACAATTACCAAATATAAAAAAGCGGTACATGGGCTATGATTTAATGAACTACAGATTTACCTTCTTTGAGCATTCTTCCGATTCTATCTCGATTTAGTGATGCATATTCGATGCAGCTCATCTGAAACGATACACGACGAACGAATGAATTTTTGATAAAGAGTGTCTAGCATTGTAGACAAAACTAGTAATCAGGTGATACAATAACATCGTTATGAAATTGTTTGCAGTCATTCAAATACACTTCAAGTTCGTTAACTCGCTTTAGGCGTGCACAATGCATTTTCGCTTTGGTAATAGAAACAGTTCGCTCTCATCATAATAAACAACAGCGTTGAAAAGCAAGCAGAAATACAATTGAATTGTAGGGTATCTACCGAGCTCATTTTCTTCTAATCTAGTTGAAAACTAATGTGTGAAATCGTCAATGCATTACAGTTTTTATTGAATCTTTCAGCGGATGCATATCTTTGCCGATATGTCATCCGCCAAGATTTTTTGATAACTGACTACTCTAAGTATTCGATAGTAGTAACAACTACAGTAATTAGTTAATGTAGTAAGTAAAATAAAAGTACTGGTACGTGTAAAACGTATCGATTATAATGTTTAACGAGGTAAACACGAAAGGAGATCGTAAATTTTACCTGTCGGTAATAATTATCGTGGTCATAACACACCTAGTTTGTCAATTTAGCGGTACACTGATTTCTGAATATGGATATTTTTATGGTAATTACAACAATTTTCACCGTGAGAGTAAACCCAAGTAGTTATCACTTTTTGCATTAAGTAGATATGATATTGCATTAACAATTAACATTCCTATAGTTTTTGGCCTGTTTTATTTTTGTAGCCTATCGGTTATTTTAAGTATTAAAACTATGTTAAAACTATGGTAATAGAATGTTCAAAAAATTCAACTTAGGTCTGATTATAAGACACAAATTTAAAAAGTTTAAATTAAGGATTTATTCGTTCTAATACCAAAAACTAATATCACTGATATTTGTTTCAAATGCCAGTGTTTGAAACAAATTCCAGAGATATTAGTTTTTTGCATTAGAACGGAATAAATCAAATTAAGCAATAAGTATAAGGTTGTGTTCCTTACATTGTGTTTAAACGCGCTCTGCACTTTCCGTTTTAGGAATCCGACTGTCAGATAATGAACACAAAATAGTACAATATCCCTGCCCAATATACACCTGTCTGCGACTTTTGAGACTGAGGCGTAAAGTGGAGAAAGACGCACTTTATAAAGTCACTGCACACTTATGTTAAAAGGTTTAGAGTTGATAAAGTAACTTACCTCAGCTGTAGGCCCGTAATTCCGCTCGGGCATGAGGTGCATGCCCTCGGTGAAGAGCAAGACCTGCCCCAATACTACCAGCCACCACATGGTACTACCACTGACTGTCATCGCCAAAAGTGTGCTCGGCCCCAGCCCCACCACGCGCTACTCGGGAACTGGGGACTGCCACTACGCTTTAAATTCTTTTCTTCGCAATAATCGAATGCCAACAATAAGTTTGGACATTTATTTATGAGGGTACTTAATGGAGAAATAAATTGTATTTTACCAAGTTGACAGAGTAGTTAAATGAAAGTGTGGTTACATAGGTAACCAGTCAGCCAGTTGGTGGCAGCTGTAGCCGTGGTGCAGTTAACCCGTCAGCAAACCCACTTCTGTTGACATGGCCGTTTACAAGGCATCGTTTTATCCTGTAGAAAAGTAGAGAATACCAGACTTTAATTCGAATCAGATCTACATCGTGTGTTTTGGTTTAGCTCTACCGATCAACTCGACTGGACCGGCGGATTTCGATAGGGTTTTTGTAAATATTAAACTGAAATAGAATGGTACTGAAATACCTATCAACATTGGGTGTCCGCAAACCGCAGCCACTTTGAAGCTTAGTCCGGTCAGTTTGACCGCACTTTAAACGAGATTATTAAATTCGACATTTTTGCTTTGCCTGTTTATTAGTAACAAATATCTTTAAAAGGTTCCATGCTACATTACCTACTGAAGATGTTTCCTTGGCTTCCCATACCATTTTTCTTTCAGCAGCGTAACTATCTGAAGTAAAGAAAAATAGTATATACCTACCTACGCTCCTAATTTTGAAGTGCATTTCCGTAGCCGGTGGAGCAGTTCCCATCATCATGCGTCTTCTATTACGCAATAGGCACGGCAGGAACACATCGCTAAACCGGATCGCTTGCTATTAGGATGATAGTCAATATCTTAACCATTGAAGCTACGGGATAACCTAACACGAACACTCTCATGAGACTATGTGAAACTTTTCAACTATTTCCATCGCGTCTACCTTTCTGCAACAGACGTACCTAGGTACGGCGATGCGCCACGACTTGACGTTGGGCATCCCACCTAATGTTACACAATTTAAAAATGCTCAAGACGCTTTGGGAACACACAAATTATGCGTACAAGTCGCTGCCAGTCTGAATTTCCCTTTCGATAGGCAATCTGGGTGTCTTTAGGCCGAGAGTGAATGTTACTAGGCAATCGTGCTCATCCATCGTCCATGGCCTAGAAACAGGTGTGACAGCGGTTACACCGAGCCTATCAATCATCAACAGCTGTTGTTTCCATAGAGGAAGTTTATTAGTTTGATGGTATGTGTCGTATTTAATTAAGGCTGTGCTTAATTTGCTGTAAAACATTCTGTTGTTATGTTATTTTTCTCCTATATGTATAACTAGCTGGTCGCCCGCGACTTCGTTCACGTGAAAAGTTTCATGTGTTTGAAAAAAATATAGCCTATATCCTTCCCCAGGATATAATCTATCTCCTTTCAAAATTTCATTAGGATCCAATCAGCTGGTGTGCAAAAGTTAACAAAAAAGCAGGCAAAAGTTAACAAAAAAACAGAGTTACTTTCGCATTTATAATATTAAGTAATATTAGTATATTAGTATGGATATGGATTGTATCTGTCGCAGTAATAAATTAATAGCCGTGATATAGTCATGTCTCTAGGGATATAGCTATATCCCGGAACATAGTATTGATAACTATCTCACTAATCTAGCGAAATATTAAAAGTCTTATAAGTACAACTTACAAGGTGGAAGGGACGCCGACGCTAAAACGGTTACCACATACTCAGTACATCATTCTGAACATACATACAAAATTTCCTCGATAATTTAAAAAGTAACTGTATAGGCAACTACTTTTTCCCTCGTGATTGTAGCGCGACAGTAATTGGCAGATTTATGACAATTCCCATCGAACATAACTTTAAGTGTATATAAGTATATATTTTTTCAAATCCCAAACAAAGTTTGTCACTGTCCTTTAGTTACGGCTTCAGAAATTCAATCCATCAACCGTATGTACGTAAAACTTTAAATGACATTGTGGCTTATAAAGCACAACATCTGTAAGCCGCATTTCCTAAAGCTGCAGTTACTTACATTTCAGTCTCTTTATATAAATATGAAGTTGCCAACTATTTTAATTAAAACAAAATCTACATCTGTGTAACTACCCAGAGAGCATACGCTAAAAAAACGCAATATGCATTACACGACACAAAAAAGCCATTTTCAGTAATAGTATATTTCATTGCGAGTGCGGGAAGCCTGTCATTGCAAAGAGTTCCGACAAATGTCTACCTGAGCCGAGGCGCAGCCGAAGGTGAGGGTTGACAGTCGGAACAAGTTGCAATGACGGTTCCGCACGTGTATTGAACAACTATTTTTAATACAGTTGCGAAAAAATGAAACAATTTAATAAAGAACATTTTTGGAAAATGGCGCCAACAGTAAAAGAATATTAGCAGAGTTTTTTTTTTTTGTTTTCTTCACTCATTCTGGGTAGGCAAAGGGAACTATGCCCATACAGCCAAGTCTTCAGTAGATTTTTTTTATTGATACGAAATGAAAATGAAATGAAACCTAACCTAACTCATTGAATCAAATCATTAAATCTGATATTGAAACAAATTAGTAGCTTCGTTTTAGAAATATTTGCATGAATCATTAAAACTTCTATGATTTTTTTTTAGTAAAAACTCCGTAGTTGTTTTTTTTTTCTTTTTAATAGACATTATTTTGACAGTTGGGAAAGAGTACGCACGAGTTCGGGAAAGGTAAAGAAAAAGCTCGAGTGTGTAATAGCCCACATCCCGAACGCTATACGTCCCTGCAATACGCCACTTTTTGAGCAACTGTATTAAAAAAATCTTTTAGGTAGAAATGGCACCTAAAATCTATAATTAATTACCCAAACATATCAGAGATATTAATAATTAAGATTTGTTAAAAAAATGCTTAAACGACTTTCTACTTGCAAAATGTTATTACTTAACGATTATGATTATTTAAATGAATGATACTAGACCTGCTAAATCCGATTTATTTTATTTATAAACACTTATTTCTGTAATAAATTATTGAAAGCAAAACGTAAATACTTACCCCTATAATTATGTGAAATGTGCTCATTCTGAAAATTTAATTTAATTTGAATGTTTTGTTATTTTGTCAAATTTATCGTTATTTAAATGAATGGACTATCTGTGCATTTTTTATTGAATTATTAAAATTTAGTTTTACTAATTAATTTCTGAATGATTTTACAATTTATTTTCTAGAAATTTTAGCTAGCCTGTATTGTCCCACTGCTGGGCAAAGGCCTCCCTCCGTTCCTTCCAACGGTCACGATTCTGTGCTGCATCTTTCCAATTATGAAGGAAGACATCCAGTTCGCCCCGCCATCTCCTTCGTGGTCTGCCGCGACCCCGTGTCACTGTTTCAGAGTACCAATCCTGACCTTTACGGGCCCACAGCTCGTTCGGCGTGCGACAGACATGTCCTGCCCAGTCCCATTTAAGTTGGGCAGCCTTTTGAGCCACGTCAACGATTTGCGTTTTGGAGCGTAATGTAGTGTTTCGAACACGGTCTGTTAATTTAACACCTAAGTTACTGCGCTCCATAGCACGTTGGCAAACCTTGAGTTTGGACTTTTGTATATTAGTCAAAGACCAAGTTTGTGCACCGTAGGTCAAGATGGGGAGAATACACATGTCCATTAGCTTTCGCTTCAGAGACATGGGCAGAGTGCCCTTGAAATACTCCTTCATGGACCAGTAACTCTTCTAGGCATTTTCTGTGCGTCTTGCAATTTCCTTATCCTGCCTTGCCTGGAAAGAGATTACTTGGCCTAAGTAGATATATTCTTGGACATATTGTATATTCTCCCCACCTACGTGTATGCTCCTCTTGGAGCTGTTGGTCATGACTACATGGTTGGACATAACTAGAACTTATAATTAGAATATTTGTACGCCGTTAATCGAAAGACATAGTGTTCATATAATTAATATTAACATCTGTACTTTAATTACCTATGTTCTACAAATAAAAAATATTTGAATTTGAAAACATTTATAAAAGATTCGGAACCGGAGATAAGAAAAGTGTTGAATAAGTGAAGTTCGGAAGTGAGAAAGATAGGCGGCGGATAAATACACCATAACCGATTAATCCTGGAGTTTGCTTCCTGGAGAGATTGATCAACAAACTGGACTGCTCGAAAAGCCTGAGTGACAACCGCAGATGAATCAACGGCGACTTGACGTTGTTGGGTATGCTAAATATACCCTCCAAGGAAGTACATAATGCCTATGTGGGCCTATAAAATTTGAGGGTTGCGCTCGATTTCGCTGGGATCCCGTCATCATATTCTGACTTGGTGATAATGGGACCACCTCAGGAGTATAGACTTTCGAATAGAAAAAGAATTTCGAAAATCGGTCCACAATTTGCAGAGATATTGGTGAACATGCATAAAAAAATAGTCGAATTGAGAACCTCCTCCTTTTGGAAGTCGGTTAAAAAATATATATATTTGCAAAAGTATCCTTGTTTATTAGACTTTTTTGATGTTATGTGTATTATTTCAAACCCGAAAACAAATCTGTATCTCCTTCAGACTACTTAATTATGGACACTTAGGTTTTTTTCTTGCGTAGGTCGCCTCGTAAACTAGTTGTCTAATACTATCAATAACACTTGCAACGGGATATTTACCATGTTTATAAAGTTAAATAACAGTTCAGTTCTTAAACTTATAGTGGTCTAATGTTTTTTTTTTTAAGAAATTATAAAGGGGTTTGGGATCTGTTGGGTATAAGTATTCTAGTCTTTGGGATTGGGTAATTTTGTATGAACCACTAGCATGATTTTTTTAACTGCGGCACTAAGATAGGTAATTTTTGCGAACTCAGAGTGGAACATTTAATATAACCTAATATAGTCGTGTCAGCCAATGGCTTAATAGCCAAAAGCTTCGACCGAGTCTTTCGCTCGGCAGCTGGATCAAGATCTTGATTCAGAAAGCAGTACTTCTAGACACGGCACATATTGTTAGGAGGTTGCTCTCTCAAGAGTCCTGACCGGTACCCTGTTCCCGATGCCGGTGGGCTACAATTTTTTTTATATTATGAAATGTTTATTTTTTATATAATTTTGTAAAAATATTTAAAAATGTAAATAATATGTATATAAATGAATAAACGTCTAATTATAAGGCATAAATGAATTTGGCCGAAAGTAAAATCGAAACTAAAATATCCGATGTCGAACTTGATTTACCTAAATCGTCATTATAAACCATAACTTTATTTTGTCACAAATCATGGTCATCATCATCATATCAACCTTTAATGTTCCCACTGCTGGGACACAGGCCTCCTCTCTTTGAAAGGGAGTGGGCTTTAATCCACCATCCGGGCCCAGTGCGGTTTGGTATATGTCAGGTCACATGTCTTCCAATTTTAGTTCTAGGAGATGCCGGTTTCTTTACGATATTTTCCTTCACCGTTTTGAGAGCAGAGGTGATGAAATAAATTACACAAAGTACCGTGCGCCTGAGTAAGATCCTACGGCTCACTGCTCGTAAGTCGGGTCTACCACCACTAGGCCACCGCTGCTCTACATTGCAAATACCTACTATTTATTTGTTTAGATCCTATTTATTTTAATGACTTAAATTACACTATTTATTGACGCGAATTTACCCTGGCGGTTGAGTAAATGTCATGCTCACTTAAATGTAACGCTGATGGCGCCGGGTGTGTCGGGTCATTTAGTTCCCTTCAATATGGTTGAGTTGAATGATGGCTGATACATGCGTCATGCTCGTGAACGGGCGCTGTCAGTTGTGACTGGTCATCTCTTAGCTGCCACGGTTTATTTTAAATATTTTATTTCTAAACTTTATTTTCGAATTATTGATTTCGTCTTTTACTCTGGACGCTCTTAACTTGCCCGTATTTCTACATCGTTCTCACATACTAGTTATTCTCAACACGAATGATGTAACCAAGATTTTGTAACCTATTGTGATTTAAAAGAGTGTCCATGGAGTTTCTTGTCCATTCTTCTCCATAGAGATCTACGCTTTGGAATGGGCAACTACAGTACTTTCACAGGTTATTATGTCTTGTGACTGGGACTGTAGCATCGCGTTATTTTTTTGATTTTTGACTTTCTAAAGTGCTTGTAATGGTCTAAATGCTTTGAGTTTGAGTTTATTAACTTCTGACGGCACTCGATACTTTTTTTTTGCATGTGGAAATCCTTCGCCCTGGGCCAGATACAACAATGCATTATGCAACTAAATTGTAAAATAAGCGCCATTTAACTGACGAGCAAGTGTGTTAATAATGTTAGTTGCAATGAACTCTGCAGTATGCAGTATTTTATTTGACTTACCATTTTCATTAAGAAACATGTCTCAAATTCAAGCTTCTTTGATAACTAGATATTCCGAAACGCTTTTCGTTCAAGGCTGAGCGAGAGGGTGTGTGGCGACATCTATCCGCCGCCCACATAGGCACTAAGCTGACATATAGCTTACAAGCTTAAATTAAAGTTATCCGCGCGATTTAATTAACTTATAAATAGAAACCCGCACAACAACGGTCTGGTCGGTGGATCCGCCGTATCCCAGTAGTTTCATCCTCTAGTTACATTATGGGACTACTGGGATTTTTTTTCTCCCAGTAGTTCCATGGAACTGGCATTCTGTTTATGCAAGATAAAATTAGTCTCATAAGTTCCGGTACAGTTAAATCGCAATGGAATTGACAGCAAGATATTAACAGATCTGAGTATATTAGTACAAAAACGTTACTTAGAATGCCTTTATTTTCTTAGTATTATTAACAGAAACGTAACTTCCTCCTTTCCTGAAGAGGATGCGGAAGTTCACACTCAATTCCTCATTCCTTTGCAACGAGGATGCCTATAGATAGAATGATAAATAAATGATTACTGCTCCAATATGTCATAGTAGGACGAACAGAAACTGGTTTCCCTCGTGGGACAAAATAGTAGGACCAAGAGAAAACGGCGTATCAAAGCAACGGGATCGACCTTACTTTTCTTCCACGTTAGGGCCGCCAGGACAGCCTCGCCAGCCCGCTAAGGGTATAATACGTTCTGTGCTCGCCAGTCTGCATTTTCACGTCAGAATGCTGTTACACATTTTAGATTTTAGTCGAAACTATGAGTTCTAAATAGCACGTCCGCGACTTCTACTGATAATCTCAAGTTTAGGTCTCATGTTTTCCACTTAATTCCTCTTGTGGCTCTTGTTTATGTGGTGATTAATCACCACATAAACAATACCACAAGGAAAGCCTTGTTGTCCATAATCTTCCCACATTTAAGAAGACATTGCTAAATCTTCAGTAGGTGTTATAATAACAACAAACTGCGACCATCACCGTTCAGTTTGTAGTAAACACGTAACAATTTCAGCCCAAAGAAAAAAACGTAAGAATTAAAAAAAAACCTAGTCCATTCTACCGAAAAATTTCCTCACGTAAGTGATTAATGCGATTATATTAAAAATAAAACATCCGTAATGGTAAGGTATCTTTATTACAAATACTTAATGATACCTGTTATTTACAAGATAACAAAATGATACAAAACTTTTGAATCGTGTTCGTTTAGGTTTATATTATGATCTTCAAAACCTAAATAAATCAGGTTTTGCTAATCGGAATCACTCAAGAAACACAATTGTCGAAAAAAACAAAACACAATAGCTTAAAATAAATCTTTAAGTTATTACTTTTTTACTCTCAATTTAATTAAAACCTAAATAAATCAGGCTCCGCTAATCGCAATCACTCATTTTGAAACAAATGTTTAAAAAAAGGAAAAACACGATAGCAGAAAATAAAGTTATTATTTTTTACTCTCAATTTAACTAAACGCTAATTTAACAACCTAAGTTTAAATAATAAATATTTACCACGCACCTCCGGTATCACTACAGCAAAAGAATTCTTAATTCGTTAGGAATGTGTCATCCTAAACACAATCATGTAGTATATCAACGAACTCATTCAGACATCAAATTAATATAGAACATTAAAGAGAATTTTGGGCATCATATAGTTATATTAATTAACGCTATGTGTCTAAACTAATATGTATTAACACAGCAGCTATTGCTATTAAAATGAAACTTTAGAAATGAAATCACACAGCGCAACATAAATATACGTATTAAACGCCCACTTCAATAAACCCCAGCTACACATATTAAATAAGAATTTAATGGAAATTAAGATTTGTTTAATTATGACTTTCCTGCTCACATGTACTGTCAGGATGCGTCACCATACAAACGAATGCGCCACAAATAGACTACAGGTACTGCGGTGCGTGTCACGCAAGGCACGCACAAGCCGCGCACCTCGTGCGACCTAACTACGCGTGCTACTTACGTGCCTATCAAAACAGGCGTATTAGAGGCGCTATCACTAATATGGGTGCATCCATACAAAATCAGGTCGACTTTTACATAATAATAATAAATTAGTCATAACAATAAAAAGCTGAAACTACAGACGTTTTCCAATCGAGTATGTTATTTTCTTTGTAAAACATCAATAAAAATAAAAATGGTATTTTAAAAAAAATATCGTTTTTAATAACAGCGCCCCGGTTACATCTACAACTAGGACCCGTCCAGTTGACCCCATTATCACCAAGAAAAAGTCATCAAATCGGACAAGCCATTAGGTAGAAGCGACAAAGAAGCCCGCGAAATTCAAATTTTATTTATTTATTTAACACTTCAAGCACATAGTACAGAGGCGGACTTAATGCCATAAGAATTTTCTACCGACCACTATAAACTTCGTTCCACCTTTTGAGTATTTTTTGTTTAATTACACTCGGCTAACCATGCAAATTGCAAAAAACGTAAGAAAATTTGAAATTCGCGGGTCACCCTGTCGCTTCCACCTTAAACGGGTTGTCCGATTTGATGACTTTTTCCTTGTGATAATGGGGTCACCTGGATAGTTCTTAGCTGTACTTGGACCCGGTACCCGGACCTTAAAAGGAGAAGAAATAAGAACACGCATACCTGTTTATTTTAAACAAAGAAGATTGGCATCGTGAGTCGAGTGACATAAGACCTCTGACTTCCACTGTTAAAGTGCCCGACACTGGACTTGCTTGTTTAAAACAGTAACGTTTTAAAACAAATAATCAATCAGATCTATTTGAAAAAAATTAACAAAGTTATGGTAAAAACTAGGTACTTTGTAATTATTGTAAAAACTAGCCAGTGTAGAAAACGTATTTTATTTTAAAAATACTTTCGTAACCTTGACAGCAGATAATGATCAGTATTTTAATATTTTCTGCCCACATGTCCCAAAGTCACTAAAAGAAGGATCGTGCCTCATCTAGCACCACAGAATCTGAGCATGGATAAATGCGATTCTGTGCTGATAGATGAAGTTCAAACCTAAAAGGTAAAATCACAAACAACTATTGATATTTATACAATATTATTATTTTTTTCAACGCCATATAAAGTATTTATTGAATATTGTAACTACGTGAATAAAATTCCAAGGCTGTTTGAAAAACAAAACTTGCTTCACCGTTTTCAAACATCTGTGGCAAGACAATCACAGGTTTCTGCCATAGGAAGACTATCCTCGCACCGCTGCATTAGGCGGTTCAGTAAATAAGACCTGTTACTTAGATGACATTGTATATAAATATATCGATTGCACCCGACTATATACTTAGTAAATATAATATTCGTATATGATCGTTAATTAAGCTATATAAATAAAGAATTAATGCTTTATGTAAATGAAATATTTCAATAGTTATAAGATCTATTCAAAACAACACTGATTATGCTGTCGCCAGCATATTCATTTAATTATTGCAACATAGACAATCTTCCTATGCTATTTAATAAATACGTGTCTCATATTTAACCTTCTAGTTCACCCTTTCAGACTTGTCCCAAGCGCAACATTCAAGTCGGTGTGGTAGTATTACTTTGAGTCATTTATCCTTACGACAATTCCTCATCAAAGTGATATGAAACGTCTTCTATGTGTTTTACTTATGATATCTGATTTAATATTTATTTTACCCTGAAACATATACTTTTGGTCGCAATGCATGCATATGTGAACTACTAAAAAGTTAATAATACCGAGCGAAAAATTACTTTATTTACAACAATTATTACGAAAGACAAATTTAAAATGTAATCCTTTGCGGCGCAACATATTAACGTTAACGCAGCTTTCAAGACGGATTAAAAAGTTTTGTGGCTTATTACATCATCTCCTGATAATACTAATTAACATATCTGGCAGATCAGTTACAATGTTTTAAGTTATTTCGTTAAATGGCCTCGATCAACGATTGATCGATAGTGTAGTAGAAACTATCGATCGACGTCGAATCCATTCTACCATCGATCGACGTTCGATCGATCGGTGTGGTAACAGGGTTTAGGAACAGCTGGCCTCTAGTGTAGAATCCCAGATGATTTAACTAGTATTTGCCATGAATCTGCAATTTAACACAAAATAAACCGGCTCCCTCTTTGCAAAGAATTTACTGGATAGCAGTATTTATGTACGTAAAGCTTGCGGACTTGTGAAAAGAAATAGGTCCACGTTCGGTCGCAGAAGTAAACTTGTGCAATCAAACTGACTAGTGGAAGATGTGCAACAGTTTGAAACAGTTTTAAGACTCCCGTCAGACAGCTGGTTTGCCAATATTCATCTTGAATTACTTCTTAACTGTACCGACTAATTTGTAAACAAGAGTTTACCAGACTTCTTATTTAAGCCATTCAACTCAACGCACAAACCGGACACACTAAATACCTAAAGGTCATTCATACACTCAACAAGATTTGGCATAATCTACTTACATAGTATGTAGATCATACAGTTTACATAAGACTGATCACCAATTTTAATTTAGCTGTGCTTCGAAAATGTACATCAAGTTCACTGACGGTCGACCACTTTTCAACCTTATTCTTAAAAAATGTGAAAAGTTTCAGACTGTCAGTGAATTCGGTAGTACAATATATTTGTCTACAAACAAACATTCATCGAATGTTCAAATTGTGAATTGAGCTTGACCACGGTACAACTATCGAACGTGTAAGGTTATCATATTGCCAAATAAAGTCGTTTTCGAAATATGACTTATAAAAAGACGGACTCAAATACCAAAGTAATAACACAACCTTCACACATTCTCTTATTTTACTACATAAGACCCAGCTCTCATGAAAAAATCACAACGTCTAGAGATCCCTTTTTATGCCATAAAACCTTGCACATGAGCGTACGTTAACGCGCGTTGACGCACGCCTAGAAAACTAGATAATTTCCGTATACCGCATGCAGCGTACGCTAACGCGCATCTGAGTTCTCCTCATGAGAATCGGGCCTTAAAAACATAGGTTCCAATTTAACTCCATTTTACCCCCCTTACGGAACATGACATTATAATATCTTACATAAAAAAGTACAATATATCTAAGATTCGCTGAGGTATGTTTAGCATTTACGTGAGTTTGTTACTCCACGTGATCAGTGTACATTCCAATAATATGTTATAATATAAAATTACGTTACTTGTTACCAAAATTTACAACATATAAAATTACAAATGACCGCCGGGCATCATTGCTTGTACAAAAACCAAAACTGAAATCTACTTCCGTATCGAATTTATGATATAAACCATATATACTGGCTTTTGAAGCCTAGGCAGTGCTTGATAGATCCATTTTAAAACTTTTGGTACCAAACATTGCCGCTATGTGTTGCTACGAAAACCGCTCGATGCATATTCTCTTATTGTGTATGAAACATTTATATACACCTAATACTATGTTGCGTTTAATCAAGCTATTGCCTGAATTGGAATGTACACTAACAGCGGATAAAGTGAAGGTCCATCACACCAGGCGATGGCCTACCCTCGTGACCTTGTGCACGACGGCGACGGCAAGATGGCAGCCCGAAGACGTGGCGAGTGGTGGCGCCATCTTCCTGTAACAAGTGTCAAGTTTGATGTAATTTAATACACACTAGGCTTTTAAGATATAATATAAAATGAAAGTATATATACAGTGTTTGTTTAAAGGTTATAGATACTTTAAGGGCATATCATGTACTCGTTACCCCACTCCACTCCTAACTCCACAGCCCGCGAATGGCAGGCATCTAGTTTTTTTAATCGGCTGATCTAGGGTATGTCCAATAAAATGCTAATAACTTTGAATCTAAGGGACCTAGAGACGAGGAAATGACCAAGTTGCATGGGTAAACGCCGATGATATCGCAATACTAAATATTTTTTTTCTGAAAGATCAGCATTATCATCTGCCTAGCCTTTTCCAAACTATGTAGGGGTCCGCTTCCAGTCTAACTGGATGCAGCTATATACCAGTATTTTACATGAAGCGACTGCCTATCTAAACTCCACAACTCTCACTAGGTTGTGGAGGCTAGATAGGCAGTTGCTCCATGTACTACTGAGTAATACTATACCCTTTCTTAGACTGGTTGTCAGACTTTCGGGAAACTGACTACCTGTAAAGAATGTCAAAGATCTACAAATGATAGCCGGGACCAACAGTTTAGGGGCTGCACAAACGTAGACACTTTTTGTTACCGATACGACACACTGTCACAGGAAAACGAAGTTGCTGTGTTGTGTAGCGGTGTCTGGACACAGTTTACGTCTGCGTAGGGAGTGGCTGATTTCATACAGAAATCAAATATTCATTGGTAGCTTGTATCCGAAAATCGTACGTTTTGTGTAAAATTTCGTGATTTTCTTATTTTTTTAGGCTCCCTTTGCTAATTTGCAGGAAAATTTATTTAGTATTTCGATAGCCTCAGCGTTGACCCTTGGAATACGGCCATTTGCACGACTCTACGACAGACTCAAAGATCATTTCATTGAGCATATCCTAGAACAGCCTATTAAAAAAACGAAGATCGCTGACATGCGCGTTTACAAATACTCTTAACCCCCACAGGGTTAAGAGTATTTGTAAACGTGTATTTATCGATAGAACTACGCATATAATATGCCCTTATAAAAGTATCAGTAAGCATTAACCAAACACACTGGAAATACAAATTGAAAAATGATTGATAGACATAAACATATCATTCAGGTAATTCGCAAAAAAAATTCGCTCGGGTTGAGCACGCTAGCTAACAAAACATTAAATATTATTCAGTACCGACGCGAAAGGAGTATGTAACTGTCGTAGCAGGCGACGTACTGTATAGTTATTGCGTGCTCCCATGGCAAAAAAAAACGTTAGTTTATATTAAAGCGCGAACTACGGTAAATTTTGAATTTTTCCATTAATACCTAAGATTTACCAACTCTTAATGGCAAAAGTCCGAATTATTCGGACATCATCTTTCATTTCGAACTTTTCCCACCATACACTTTCGTAAATCTTACATTTTACCTCAGACACTAGGTAAATATTGTGGGCGTACGACTGTGACTACAACTCTTTCACAGTTCTAACCTAACCCATTTGGTCGGGATGACCTAGCTTAGTTATAGCGACCGTCTCGCCTCGCAAATAGTTGGTCATGGTTAATATAACGTGATTTAGTATTACAGAATGTCATCATCAGTCACCAGATATTTAATAAATGACCAACCGACGTTAGCAAAACCGAGATTGTCCCCAAACTCTTAAAGTAAACGCCCGAAAGGCGTCTCTTCTTAATAAAATTCTTACACCACTAACTTAAGTTCGTCCTAAGGTTTAGTAATTTACTAGTACAAGCTAATATTTACCAATATACGGCCTGTTACAGTAACATAAGATATAATTCAGTACCAGACTATAAATATGGCACATATTATATTGGAATTATCGGCTTTAAAGAGCTCTACCCCTAACAATCATATCGTTGTGACAGTCAGCTTCTAAAGCCATGTCATATTAACACCCGGTTACGTCAGTTGATCTAGGGGTTTCTACAACAGCAATAAATATAGATATTTAAGTCATGAGGATAATGGTGTATACATAAATATGAGACACACTCATAAGAATGAGTAATTTGTTAAAATTCGATTTTAATTAGTAACTACTGCACTCAAAGACGTCACTTAAACATCTTCAATCACTAAAATTGATTGTTGATTATCCTAGCACGTCTTAACAAAAAATTACCAACGTGTCATATTTATCAATTACTGAATTCTTATACAAGCTTAATTTCAGGTGGTGCCTTTCGCTAAGTCCAGTGAACTGTGAACGTATTCACGCAAAACTATTTACTTTGTTAAGATGGTTGTATTATTTTAATAATTTTCAGCACAATATCTTATTCGTATGCAAGCTGCAGTGCAGAATGTTGGTTTCGCTTCAATCGCAATGCCTATGAATGCCAAAATTAGTACTTTCTCTTCTAAACATATATTTTCATTAGAGAAATAGCATATCGATAGCCCGACTAACGGGGCCCGCGCACTCGACAATTGACCATTTCCTATGTTAATTTACTTTTATTCAATCTCACAGTTCGGCAAGCTAGCGAGCAGTTGAGGGCATGGAGAAGTAACTACAGGGTGGAAGGGACAACAACGCACAGGATATCGCGTACTCAGAACATCATTCTGAACACCACCAGTCAGAAATATTTCGTCGGTTATTTAAAATTAGTTAGTCCTGTTTTAAACTTGACTTGACACTTGTTTGTGTGTTATTTATTACTTGTTTGACGCAGTGGCTGAGCGATTGGCTTGCGCTGCGTGTCTTGGTTTCAATTCCCGCACCAAAAATATTCTCGCAAAATTATATTTTACGAAAACTAGTATATGTACTTAAATCGCATAATGCTGACGCAGGCTAGTGAGAATTTTGTATTTTTTTATAATACAAGTAAAAAATTAACACTTTTGTATACTTGTATGTAGTACAGTCAGATAAGACTACAATAACAGCACTACCAACAGTTAGTGCAACAGTACTAAAGTGAGATGTACTTAGCCACCACGCGTTTTCCCACGAGGGTGGGCAAAAACCACACACCTGGCACCTGCTATGATTCTTACATACTCCTTTTGTCATACGCACACAAATCTTTTCAACAATTTACGTAAATAGAATAACAATTCGCCTTTTATAAAATAAAAACTACCGCAAAGCGTAAAAAAGCGTCTACTCATGCAGTAAGCACAGCGTGTAGGAGACGTAGGTCCTGGAACTGACACCTCCCAGTACTTTCACTCGCACTGCGCAGTACAGCAGGTATTTTTAGCTTGATCGATCAAACACGCAAACTAAGTCGCAACAATATTAATACGATCATATAGTTGAAATCCGAATTTGAATCATCTTTGTACTATTCTAACACAGATTTATGTCTGTACAAGTAAATAAAATTGGTGTATGTGTCAAAATAACAGTTTTTTACTGAATACATCATCTTCTTGCCCTTGTCTATTTGGGTTTTTAAACAAATGATGTATATTAAAGTACTAGCTGACCCGCGCAACTTCGTCTGCGTCCCAAAAAAAGGTTTCTATATTGTTAACTCCCTGCTGCCCGCGACCGTGTGAACGTTTTGATAAGTTTTTCAGGGATGAAAAGTAGCCTATATCCTTCCCCAATATATTATCTAACTCTTACCCAAATTTCATAACGATCCAATCAGCAGTTTGGTCGTGAAAAGGTAACCAACAAACAAACAGCGTTACTTTCGCATTTATAATATTAGTATGGATTAAGAGCTTAATACTAACATTTCCGAAATTTTTACAGTTACAGCTTGGTTTGATAATTTGGTGTTGTTGAATCATTAAAGAATTTTGTTTCATCATGAATATGGGCACAAGTTGAGAACACATCCTCAACTTGTTAATTCTTATTTTTAAATTTTAATGATGTTCAATAAGAGTTTTATGTCTATCTAACGCAAGTGGGTACAAAAAAAGAAAAGGTAGGCAACAAAAAAAAATAAGAGCACTATTTAGCTACTCATGGTTGTAAAAATGCCCTTAACGAAGCCGAAAACCACTCGTGCTCCGCACCATCGCCATTGCGATAAGATTAATACCTGGGAACCTTCTAGTTACAGAGATATTATTGGTCAAGGTTCCAACGTTTTCACAAGTTTTTTGGTTAAAAACCAGTTTTAAATTAAACAACTTTACTTTAAAAACCTCCATGACCCTCAAACTATTCGATGCACAATGTTTTAAGTGCAATACATTGAGTCCAACCGTTGGAAGTGATTTTTCACCCAAAAATAAAACGTTTCTTAGCAATAATTTTTGCTTAGTTTGATGTACAGAATGGTTGATGGCTTCGTGAAGGGTCTGTTTACACCTTGTATCAGAAAAGTCCAAAAGATTCAGGCTTCAACAATAAAATTAATGATTCATTAATATCCAAACAAACATATTACTTTTTTACTGTGGGTAATTAAAGAAACTTCAGTAATTTAGTGACATGATAGTTTTATATCTCTGATTAATCAAATGTGTGAGGCCTGGCCATTTAGGACCTTAACATATATATTTAATCACAAAATTTTACCTTAATCGGCGTCATCAGTCGAACCGGCCGCCGCTTTTACTGGCTGTGGTATTATAGTAATCTCATCGTTAATTTTCAATGGCTTCAGAAGGGATTGGTTTGGATTAGTCTTAGCAGGCGCCGCACTCTTGCTCTTATCCATGACTCGCTTGGCAACCACGCTGTGGGCCGAGTACACGTGGTTCTCGAACTGTTTATACATCCCGAAGGTGGCAGTGCACACGGTGCATTTGTACGAAAGATGAGCTGGCTTCAGCGTGAGGTTATGGTCCCTTGCCACGTGATTCAGTAGCTTCCACTGATATACCTGTAATTTACATAAATTTCATGTAACAGTTGCGTTTATTATGGACATAATTATGTTCGAATTAAGATATATATTTCCTAAAAATATATCAATGTGATATGATCGATTTAAAGTAAGAGTTGCGGACCAGCCTACGCAAACCTTTATTACGCAGCGTCTCTGGACACACCTTTTCGGACTATGCAATTAACACTTTCGGTGAAAGGTCCCAGTAGAATAATAAATCGTTCGTGTGCGCACAATCCGTCTACCGAGTCGTCATTATACGTAGGTATAGATGACATGTGCATTTTTCTTGACTTGTGAATGTTCATTGGTAATACATAAGAAAATCATGAAGATATTATTAAACTTTAAGATTAAATAATTACTCACCCTGCCACATACGGGACACCTGCCAGCGTCCTTTCCCTTGTTGGCGGCCTCTTGCATTGAACTAGTAACGAGGCCGTGTGAACCAAGCAAATGTCGCTCTAGACCCTGATCAGTGAAAAACCTATAACAGACCAGAAAGTAGATCATTAAAATATGGGTTTAACTTTTTATACTTTCAAATTTGTTCTGTAGGAAAACAGACAACAAAAAAACTTGTTGCCAAAAAACACCATTTCTGATCAGTTTCTTTTTTTTTAATGTTGTTTTTTTTCCTTTCGTATCACAAACAAATTCATATCATAAATTTCATTTAACATTCTACCTAAAAGTTAATATGATATATTCATCAAAATAGACGTAGGAGAAAAATCTTTGTTAAAGAAGTTAACTTAAACTACTCAAACAAAGATATTATGACACCACCGCGTAGGCTTCCTCTACCAAATGAAAAAAGATACTTTACCTAAATTGACATTTTTGGCAATTGAGCGGTGGCCTGTTGTAGATCATCTTAGGGTGTATTTTCACTTTGTGTATCCACTGCATGTGATTCCGTAATTGTTCGAGGTCTTTTATATAACCGTCACAAA
The DNA here is from genome assembly GCA_949152445.1 of Cerastis rubricosa. Taxonomy (NCBI): domain Eukaryota; kingdom Metazoa; phylum Arthropoda; class Insecta; order Lepidoptera; family Noctuidae; genus Cerastis; species Cerastis rubricosa. The sequence goes on along the minus strand of OX424523.1, from coordinate 14,182,063 downwards.
TCTCACAGATGACGAACGAACTCTTCGTGTTGGCCGCGGGCGGCGGCAGCTGCACAGGCGGCGGTTGCCGCGGCAACGGCGTAATAGAAATCGATGGTTGATGCGCCGATTTTGATTTAGCATTATTCTAAAATAAAAATAAAATACGGTTTATTTTCCAATTCATTTGAGTAAAACCAAGAACTGGCATGTTTGAGGTTTTAGGGTTCCGTTGTCAAAAACGAACCATAAACGGAAGTAGGTTTGTAGAATGTAAAAAAAAACTACGGTTAAACTTTCACAGTTAATAACTAAACTAAACTGCCCGCGACTATGTTCACGTTTTTCAGTGATAAAATATACATATAAAATTCCTTTTGAATCATTCTGCCTATTGATGAAAACTGCAACAAAATCCGTTGCGTAGTTTAAAAGATCTAAGCAAACAGATGGCACGAAGCGAGTTTGCTTTATACTATGTAAAGGCTTACACTATCACTTACAGGATATCTTTCAGGAGCTCACAATAAACAATAATCAGGGAAGGTATCCTGTAAGTGATACTGTAAGTTTTGTAAAAAAAAATAACAACGAAAATTGGTTTAAATAAGATTTGATACTTAGTTTTTGAGATATGGAACTTTTTCATCTAACTACAGCAGTAACTTTGTTTTTCATTAACATCCTATGTAAAACAAATTTAGTTTTGGTGTTGAGTGTAAATGTACATATTGAATGAGCGTTAAAAATATTGTTAAATTGTTTGGTGTTACGGAACCATGTGTGTGCGAGTACGAGTCGCACTTGGCCGGTGTTTTATTTTAATTCACAATTGATTTAACGCAAAGGATTGTACTCACAGCAACTGGATAATTCGAGGACATGAGGACAGGTGCATTGTGTCTGACCATGACGCCGCCGCGTAATATCGGTACACCGTGGACGGGCATGGAACGCCCCGGCACCGACATGGGGCCGCGGCCTCGAGGCCGGTATGAGGAACTAACGCCCGGCATTATGCTGGACACACTCGTAGACTGCCGTCCCTGACTGTTGCTGCCAATATTACTTTGATTGAAGCCAACTGAGTGTAGTTGCATGTTTTGGTAAGAACCCTTCATACTATTGCGGGATCTAGTTATCTGAAATTGAAAGTATTTTCAAGTTATTTTTGTTTTGTTATTGACTGTAGGGTGTCACAACAGATAGACTTCATGCATTAGTTACCTTTGGTATTTTAGCAGGAGGCTCCCATTCAAGTGATGGAGCCAAATTCGATTCAGGTTTGAATTTTTTGGCACAAGGTATAAGGTGGCGCGCCAATTTTCCCTTGCCGTTGTCCTCGAAGATGCAGTTGGGGCACTGGTGGTACGCAGGTGCTCTCTCTAACTTTCCTCTGGTATTATGCTCAGCTTCCATATGATACAAAATATCATGAGGACTTCGTATTTCAAACGCGCAAAAGTTACATTTATAAACATTATTCTTCATATGTGGCGTCTCCAAGTGATGAGACATTGCCAAGCTAGATTCTGTCTTAAAACTACAAAATTCGCATTTCTTTTGAGGAAATGAATATGGTGCATTATTTTCTCTGCTGAATTCTATATTTTTCTTGAGCGAAGCAATAGAAACTTCTGTGATTTTAGTGCTATTTCCTGATTTCTTTTCCCTATTTAATTTTCGGGTTTGTTGTTTCAATAAATCACTTTGTACATATTCTTGCACAAGACTTAAACCAATATTAATAAACAACTTTCCAAGAGAACAATCAAAATAATTATCTGGTTTGGTTGAAGACACCTTATCTGCAAAGCCAGAAATATCTTTGATCTCTTGCATTGAATCAACTTTATCTTTAATTATAATAGTCTTGTTTTCTTCATCGCTTATTAGGATTTCATCCTCTGAATCTGTAGTGGTTGAACCATCCCAGGATACATCATCTTCTTCGGCACCTCGTTTCCTTTTCTCTAAAATATACAAAATTATGTTAAGCAATATGACTACAAATATGTGGATGAGGAGTAACTGACTCTGTATTAATCAGTGATAGTATAAATATGCAGGAAACCTATTGCCATCATGGCAGACATACTCAATTTTGTTTCTGTGGATATCTTTTGCTTCTTGATAAAACAAGAAAGAAAGAAATTATAAAATAAGAATTTATTGTGAGATCAGATTAAAGAAACCTTAAAACTCATGCAAACCACCATTCACAAAGTTGTGCTACACTGTTTCAGCAACTTTTTTAAGTGATGCAGGTAACAATGTTGCTGGCTACCTCCTGGTAGCCAGGTATTTCAGTACTGCTGGCAATATGCTCATGTCCTGTATACATGGTACACAAAGATCATCTTGCAACATAAAATGTTACAAGAAACAATATTGTTTCACCAATCTCCTTCTTTTTGATTTTTTACTGGCACAGAAAAGTTTGCGGGCAGTGCACTTACGACGCAATCATGCAAGTGAAATATAGGAATGCTTACCTTTTTTTTTCTTTTTCTTATCATCTGTTTGTTCACCCTCGGCGTCCAAGGCCGCGGGCGTTGGCTGTGCCGCTTCCTCTTCAGACTGTACATCTTCGCCTTTTTCTCTTTTCTCCTCTTTTTCTTTGTCTATTTTTTCTTTCTCTTCTTTTTGTTTTTCTTCTAACTCTTTTTCTTCTTTGGCTTTCTGTTCATCCAGTTCTTTCCCCAGCAGGTCAACAAATTCCCTGAAGGGCTTAACTGAAGGTTTTTCGTAAACATACGGCACTATAAACGAAGGAGCTTCAACTACAAACATATCATCTGTTAATGAAGGTAGAATAGAAGGCTGGGCAGCCTGCGACGTGCTCTGTGTGGCAGAATTCGACTTGCTGCTAACTGGCGTGACGGTGGTCCCACGAGCAACAATGCTTTGATAAAGACTTTGTGCACTTAAACGAGAACTTATTGAAAGCCCAGAAGGTTTATTCGGAACTGCAGATTTTTCAGAAGACAATTTATTGGTGTCTATGATAACAACCGTCGGTTCCTTTTTCTGGGTATGGTTCTGGTTGGACTTCAGCTGTCGAGCTGCCATTTCAACTAAAGCTTTAGTGTCATTAATAACAATCGGCTTAATTTTACGTTGAAATGCTCCTGAAGCCACTTCTTCCATATCGGACTCACGAACACCATTCTCCACATCGTCGTTATACCGTTTGCGTTTTATTGCTCTACTGCTACGACGCAATTGTACTTTGTTATCACTTCTAGGTTTTTGATTTTCTTCAGCCACTACACAATCATCATTATCACTTACAATTTCTTGAACTTCTGGACTTGGAGAACCATGGGAAGTTCCATTTTGACTGAAAGACCCATCATCATTTTCTAATAATATCATATCTTTTATGAGCTCTTTGTCTTGTCTGTCACTTATTTCTTGTAAATCATCTGAATTGATACTTACTGTATCTTCTACCAAGAGGCCATCGTCGAAAAGTTCATCTATAGATGATTCAGCATCTGTATCAATCTCTGAATTCTGAAAATTTTACTAATATAAGAAGCATGTTATTTTCTCTTACATTAAAAATATGGGTAAAAAAGGAGAAGATCCACTTTGTATGGACGAAAAACTTATCAATTGATACGAACAAGCTACATGCATCTAGGTTACAACCCCCAAATCCATGCAGGACTGGAGCTACAGGGTGATAAAGTTTTTATGAAAATCTATTAGCGTGATCCGATTTAGGGACTAACTACATTTATTCAGCCCAATTCCTTTTCGCTGAACGATTTTGGTCACACGTATACAGTTCTGCTTCTATCAGCCGCGTACATCATCGTTAGATTGTGAAAGGCCGTCATAGCGTATTATCTCTGCTGAAGCGGTCTATCTACTTCGTGCGGCGCTGGATAATTGAGAAGTGATTACAAACTCTTTGTTGCGTAGGTTGCAACTTATCGACAAGGAGTCGAGAACCATCCATGTACAGCGCTGAACGTGGCGGAACAGCGCTGTAAGCGTTGGAAGAGCACTTTACACGGATAGTTCTGATGAACTCTAATGTCCTCATTTTATACCTATTTGCCGCGAAAACTAAATAGACGCGGAAAGCTCAACGGATGCGTACGCATCTCCATACAAAATCGTTGTTTTGTATGGATAAAAGATGAACTGAGCTGAATAAGTCCGGTTAGTCTTTTACTTGAAACTTAGCAAGATTACTAGTTTAAGTTTATTTGCCTCCATAATTTAAAAAAAAAACCTCCATAAGGGTGAAAATAGAAGTTCAGGGATGAAGTTTGTATGGAAAAATCTTCCTGCGTGATCAATTCGAAACTGTGTAATATACGACAACGAAGTAATGGCATTGTATTCTCTCGCTGTTTGTAAGTACTAAGAAATTCAATTGGGATATCGAAGAAAAAAAAAAAAATTTATTTATGTATCCTAAAACTTTATCATAAATTTATAAATTATATTAATAATCGATGCAAAAAAAGTTAAAAAAATATCTATCAATCCATTATAAACAATTAAAAATTGATAAAATTTTAAAACATGAGTACGAATGCTCCACGATCGTACGCCATGTTTTGGGATTTCGCGATAGCACAGTGTCAACGGCTTCTACATGTTAACTGACTAAAAAAAACGGAGGTTTATTGCAAAAAAATAATTATATTATTGCTAATTTTCTTAAAAATTATATTCGGTTTAATTCAGCTGAAGTTCGACGTGCTAAAGCGTCGAGGTAAGTTTATCAAATAATAATAAATAAACATATCTAGTAAACCAAAAAAGTATGTAGAACAAAAAATTATAGAAATAAACTTTGACAAAGTTATACTTAACAATTTTCACTATATCTTGAGTTCCGTATGTGCGGACTAAATTCTTTAACAAATTTAATCACGAATAGTTAAATTAAAAAGTCGATTTTTAAGTTACGTAATTATGCGTAGAACAAAATTAAGTTTAGGATTTCGTCGACCACAATATGGTCAAACCGAAACCTATCACTAACAGTATACGAATTTATTAGTTTATCGTTTTAAATGATTCATAGTAATTTTTATAATGCTATGATTTTTAAAAGTGGATTTGGAGGTTAGTTAGAAAATTTGATTTATCAAATTCTATTTATTGAAGTTATACATTTACACAAATAGTCTTTAATATCTAGTTATTTAAAAATACTAACATCAAAATAAACTTCACAACAAAAAAAAAACTATGTATGTTGTTTGGGATTAGGATATCGCACTGCTTGAAACATTTATTTCGACGTTTTACATCTTGTGGAACATTTAAAAACATTTTTTGGGGAGTTGTTTTAAGATTCATAGATTTTTAAGATTCGAATATTGCGCTTTTTTCCAGACACGGGTTAATTCTGCTGTGCAATAAAATGGTGCAAAATAATTTCCTCAATGCAATAAGTCTGTCGGAATCACTATTAGCAAGTAAGTAACGAATTTTATATTATTTACTAGCAGCCCGCCACGGCTTCGCACGGGTATTTAAAAAAAAATGAAAAAAAAACACACACATAAACCCTTCTATTTGCGTCAAAAAAAAAAGAAAGTTTGCATATTCCCCTCCCGCACGGCCCGTACCCCCGTGCCCCCGTGACGCCTACATCGCATAAGGTGCTGCCTAGCTAGCTGAGCAGGGTGAGCGGCGACCACGCAACTTTTTTTCTAATATTTACATTTTTAAACTCGTGATATCTCTCGAATGGAATGCCCGAATTGAATAATTCAAAAAGTTATGAGGTATTGAAGCAGTCTTGAATATGAAGTAATTTATTTTGATAAGGATTAATACCAAGATACAAATACAGAGCCTTTTCTAGCGGCGGCATTTCAATTGATTTTTTTAAATAAAGGAACACTTTTGCGGCACAACTATTTGTAAATAACATTATTTTATTCTATCATCAATAGTTTTCGCAGCGCAGGCGATGTAAAGAATATATTAGGTATTTTTTTTACACCTTGGGTTTGGAATTTTAGTGAGGAATACTAATTTTAAAAAAAAATGTAATATACCCTATGTCACCCGGGGATAGTGCAGCTTCCCAACAGTGAAATAATTTTTCAAATCGGTTCAGTAGTTACGGAGCCTTTTCAATGCAAACAAACCAACAATCAAATCTTTCCTCTTTATAATATTAATTTAGATAAAGTAATGCTGTCGGAACATTACTGCGTAAAGAACTACACATGTGTTGCAGGCGGTTGTCTGAAAATGAATTTATACGAAAATCGGGTAATTTTGTGCCTAAATAGCCTTATTTTGTTTCTTTTGCTTTTTAGATTTCATACAGAAGACACAAGACCCATCTGTATGAAGAACCCTTTCTTTTTATAGAGGATGAGGACGAGAACAATTAATGAAATGAGAAAAAATAATTCGGAAACATAGAAGGCGGCGAAAAGGCATTTTCACCTCTGATTTTATATTGATGTTTCTTTTCGGAGTGACAACATATAAGAAGTATATTTTGACAAGTTATATTATTTGTTTTTTTTTTTATACCATCTTGCATACTAATATACTTCAAGTTTTTTCACCTTACATAAATGCGTCAAATGATCGTGATGATGATACACGCATGTGAATTTGTTTTGTACTATTTAGTTAAGATTAGACATAATTTTCGATTGAATAAATTTGAGTGTTACAGTGTTTTTAATATAATATGTACTATTTATACAAGTTGTTGTTTTGCTTCCTCGTCAAATTTAAGGAGGTAACTATGCTAATGATTCTCGACCCGAATCAATAATAAATTGAGTACGCGTTTTTTTTTCTTATTTACGTACTTTAATCGGTAAGTGAAACACCAGTGTTTTAAACGCGGCCCGTCTGATCATCGCCCTATAACCGCGCTTTCACACATACAAACAATCTCAAACGTTTATTTGATAATTTCTGGTTCCTTAAACCATGTTAAGGGGGTTATTCTGTAACACTGACAAACTTAAACAGCCAAAATAATCAGTGTTTATTAATAATAAACTAGGAACCGTAATTTAAATTGATTATTCATGTCTTTTGTGACAACTTCTTGAATTTTAATGAGGATGCAAAACAACACCTTGTATAAATATGCTTACACTATTATTATATATGCGAAAGTTTGAATGGTTGGAAGGATGTTTGTTTATTTGTGTTTGTCAATCACGGCTGAACGGATCTGGATGCAAAGATAGATTTTAGTATGTAATAGCTCATAGGGTACTTTTTATCTCAGTAGTACGACCCCGCGGGACAATTACCAAAATCCACGCGGGCGAAGCCGCGCGCATAAACTACTATCTTATTTAAATGATAATTTGTTTTATGCATTCTATATAATTCGATTGAGTTGATTGCCAAAGTTATTTTATCTTACTACTATTATAAATGCGAAACTTTGTATGGATGCAAGGATGAATGGATGGATATTTTTTTACTCTTTGACACAAAAAGTACTAAACAGATTTGGATGAAATTTAGCAAACAAACTATAATTATAATGCTTTATTTACTACATACTAGTTATATATTATAATATTAATTGTAAATAAACTCAAGAACACACTTTGTTTCGGTTGTGGTCAGTTAATTGTACTATAATACACTAAAATAAATAAATTTTATCCAGCAGCAGAGTACTTTGTTTTTTATTTATTTTTATAGTCTAAGATTTTAATCCAGGTATTTTTATTTTATAACTTGAGAACCATCAGATTTAGTGATAATATTCATAGTCTATTAGTGCCAATGTTTAAGTTTGATGTTCAGAGTTTTTTATTGTTGAAATTAAACAATAATTAACTGTCCATCAAAACATGATGGAACATAGGATTTCAATTTTGTTTGTTGATTACAATTTTGATTTTATGAGATTTCTCTGAATTGAAAAAGAATGGCATTCAGCTACACCTGCTTAGCATGGAAGCAGCACTCAACATAGTTGGGAAAAGGGTAAGCAGATGATGATTTCTGAGTGCAGTTTTAAAACTGCCTTTGATGTCACCCATAATATGATACAGTGAAATATTTTTGAATTAGCTTCATATAACTTTTTATAAAAACATAACATGCTGCATTATGACCTATTTACCCTGAAGGGGTATCGGAGATAGGTTGTTGTATTTCGTATTTACCCCAGATTTTCTTATATGACTTCAGATCTTCTAAAATAGACTTCAGTTAGTAGATTAGGATTACTGGAAAAAGTTCGAAACTTACAGATAAGCTACACTGGTGTTCTCCCAGAGATATCCTACAGTGTACAAGTAATAAAAACTTGACAGAATTATTTTACTTGAATAAAAATGGTACTATACCTCTTCCTGGGTGATTTCAGTTATGCCGGTGATGGTAGTGGTAACTTTCCCAAGTGCCCTAGCTTCTTCTGCTTCTTGATTCTTTTGAACCATAATATTGTGCAAGGTTTCATCATTAGCATCAGATTTAACCTGGCGACCTTTCACAGACTCTGTATAAGATTCATTACTGTTGCTACAGTTATTTTCCACAAATATTAAATTAGTGTTTTCTTTTTCAGCTAGTTCAGTGTCTTCTGTTGACATTTGTGTGTCGTGCTCATGGCTGTCACTGCCACCATTACTAGTATCATTTTCCAACTCCTCTGTATCAAGGTGACTCAAAGTAACACTACTTTGAGTTGTACCACCAATACTACTTTCACTGCCTAAGTGATTACTGTCCTCAGTGTGATTGGTATTTTCACTGGGATTAGTTGCATTCTCACAACCTTCAGAAGTAGCTTCCTTTTCATTTTCATTTTGCAAAGTGTCAGGTGGAGTTGGGGCAGAAGTATCAATAGGATTTTCCATAGTACCATTTACTTTGCCATTCATGTTGATTTGAATCTACATTCCATGTGAAAACACCTGTCAAATTAAAACAAGAGTCAGCATGAGGTTGTTTGTTTTGTTTTAGGGGTTGTATAAACAACTGGGAATAATCATGTAAAAGTTGTAGCCATCAACTAAGAGGAGTAGTTCTGTGATGATGTTGAGAGAGAGACACCCAAGTGTCTGAGCGTCATATTTTATGTAGTGAGTGGCGCCCCTCCTACCCGCCCTTCTCCCCCCCTGGCAAGGCGCTAGCAATCAAAATGGCGCCGTTCCATGGTATAGCTGTCTAAAGCTACGTGTACATAATGCACAACGATTATAAAGGTCACATTTCTTCAAATCACAGAAAGGCTGATAAGCAGTCATGCTATACGAGAACTACAATACTGTTGATGTACCCACAAAAACTTGATGTTGACAACGTAGGTACACTCGAACTTTCGCTCCAAATATCTCAATGTAATTTTAAACTATTGAATTACCACAATTCACTGAAGTTTGAGTTATTGATACGAGTAAAAAATTTATCTCATTCATTTAAGAAAAGTTTTCTACACTTAAAGTAACGTTTTGAAGTAAACAACTGATGCCGGTGTTCATTACAGCTTACAAATATCAACAAAAACATAAAATTATACTGGTTAGTTAGATGTAATTAAATAGAATTATTTTTTTACAATACCTAGTCCACTCTGCAATGCGCTGTCGGTGAGCCTTTTCTGGTACTCGGTCACTACTTGGTTATTTCAATGGTGGAACCCAGAACAGTTTTTTATAATTTTATGTACACTATACACTTTCTAAGAATTGAAACCAATTTTAAAACACAAAACAAACTCGGGAATAAACAGACACCAATAGTTCGGAGTACATAATTATATTAAGTATTTAAAAAAATACAAATTGGGCATTAGCAAATGATCCTCGCCACCGTACAAATCCAATATGGCGGAGACGAGTCAATGTCAATCACGTGACTTTCCCAGTGGCGTACTCTGTACAAATTGTAAAGAACTACATTTTCAACCTAAAAGAAAGTACGTAATAATAAGGTGGCGCTACACGTTCGTCTAAAATAGGCGAGCACATTACGGGCATGTAATGGTACAGACGGCAGCATAATAAAATCGAGCTTCAACAATCTGTCAAATTTATTTAATAGATTTTCAATAGTTCAAGGTTGATTCGAAAATTTTTACAGTTTCGGGTAGGTTGACCTGCTGGCGTCTGTACTAGGATCTTTTGCCGGTCAAATGACGTCAACAGTGGGTCGCTTGTGATCTGAAATTGTTTTGGAAGCACCTGGGTAGCCCGCGAAATTCATAGGACATCATCTGCCGAGTCTTTTCGTAACTCAACATAGTTGCGAAAAGACAAATTTTCAAATTTTAATGACAGCCGGGACGTAGCATCGAGGGAACTCGGTATGCAATGGATGGTCACCCATCCACGGACCAACCTAGATAAGCACGGGGGCTTAACTTTTTTTACTATTACAACGAGAGACAGCTATGTTAAATATTTATTTAGTGCAGGAACCGACCAGGGGTTTGAAAATACTACAAATCATAGCCCATGAATTCGGTCTATCTGACTGTTTGTCTTTTTGTCCGTCCGTATGTCACGGAATTTTTACTCCAAGACTATTGGCATCACATTGTTGAAAGGTGAGTGCCATAAGTAGGTGCCTAAATGAAGCGTTACACAAATTTAATGTGAAATAATGAAAAAAAATAGACCTTGTGGGGTATCCACATATAACTATCATACACACCTAACGCTCTTGTCCATTTCTGACATGGGGTAATAAGTTTAGGGTTTTAATCACGCGATTTCATCATTGTTTCCGTTAAAATATTGTTGGAAAAAATGTGATTTTTGATATCAAGTATATCGTTACCTATATCGGTTGTTTTTTTTTAAGTTATCGTTTTCGAGCAAGTGTTATTCGATCTCACGTCATTCGATTTCAAGTAGAGAGCTGGTTTTTACCTTACCTACCGAAATGATTTTGCCGACTTAAAAAGTTTGAAATTTATGCAGAATGCAAGATTTTCAATTTGTCGAAAATAAGTTGTTTTTATTTGACCAAGTTCATGCCCTAACCACAAGGAGGCCTCACGTGGGGCCCAATTAAGGACAAGGCCCTGAGCGTGAGGCCGCTTCACCTACGCCTAGCCACTGGTTATCAGTTCTCCACATGGTTACCAATTTCGCGATGTCCTGTCCTTTTGTATTAACACAGTTGCGATTCCATACGTAATAGAAACAAGTGCGCGTCAGACTCGCACACGAAAACACGTTTCTTAGAGCCTACTATAACCTACCCGCATTATTTTAACCCGTTTTTATTTTCGTAATGTTTGTTAGGCCGGCTTGCGTTGCAACGCATTTTCTTTATACAAGAAACTTTTCTCAAGGGATGTAGAATAACTATGCAAGATTTTCATCAAAATTGGTCCAGTAGTAGAATCTATAAAGTACGAACAGTCGAACAGGCAGATTTTTAAATTTATAGTTTGATAGAGTGACTAGTAATAAACTCTCTGTAAATGAAATCCAAGCGCCAAAAGAACTATGCAGCACAAGCATAATAATATGTATGATTTTGTCATCGAAGAACTGGATTTACAGATTACGTGTCCTTAATTAAAGGTGAAAAAAAAATCGCATTCCATCAACATTCCATGATTTGACAGAAATGAGAAGCAACGAAAGTTAGTCAAAATATTTATTTTAAACATAGTTCTATATAAAATCTACCGTTGTATATTTAATGCATTATAATATTGATTAAGCATTATAATATGGTTCTATGAATGCAATGAAAGTAACAGATATTAATGTATAGTTCAGTGGAGTGGGTTCTTACGACCGGATCTCAAAAAGCGTCAGAGTAAATGTCTTCTCATTAAGCTAAAAATATCTAAAATCGGGCTTGGACCGCACTTTTTCCACGCAACAAAGACTTCTTACTTGACAACATTGTCAATTGTCATGGACGATGGTGAACTACTAGGAGACTAGGAGTTTTTATTGCTAATACAGCTCAAAAACTGATAAGATATTCCTTGTAGAAGCTAGACTACATAAAATAATAATTACAGTCACAGTTGTTTCTAAATATTTTTGATTTTACTTATTCTCGTATACCGATTGTTATATAGTTTACTTGTAAGTAAGAGTACTAGTCATTTGAAAATATTGTGATTATGGTGATAATGGCATATCGTGTTTTATTAGTCTTTATTTTAGCAATAATATGTGTAAAGACGGAAGAAGAAGCTGCATCGCGTATGTCGAAAGCAGAACGGCAGAGTTTAAGGTAAATTATTTTAATAACTTGATCTAGGCTGATTGAAATCAACAATGGTTGGTAGTATTTCGTTATCATTGGTTCGAAATCTTATTAGTTCAATCGTTGAATACGATTTTTAGAAAGTTATGAATAAACAATTTCCAAAATATCCTGGTTATTAGTGTGCAACAAAAAAATGAACAAATTTGAATGTTTCACTGTGTGTCAGTGGCATAAATAAATAAAAAATGTCTTCATCAGCTTTTTTAGTCAATTTTTTTTCAGACAGAAGAAGAGAGAGATATTCTAGCAAGTGTTAGAGGTCATTAAAAATTTGCATCCAGTAATTTATATACAAGTGATTAATATGGTATCACATGAAACATTACTGAAAGAGATTATTATTTCGTAATCATATTTATTCACATTTTTATTTTATTTACATCTTTTATTTTTTTACACATTTCTTAAAAAAAACAAAACTTATTAAACTATGTCAATAACAATTGTAACGGGATATTTACTATGTTTATTATTAGAATAGTGTTAGTGACCATGTGAGTTTAAAAACTTATATTGCTAAACTATGTATAAAAAATAGGTTTCCGCCGGTGTAGGGAGTAGAGTCCAAGCTACTGGTGTTAGAGCTCCAGGTCCAGAGACAGGAACCTCCTCAATATGTGTGCTGTATTAAGGAGTACTTCTGAATCAGACCCTTGATCCAGACTCCAAGAGAGAGCCTCAAAAGATGTTCATCAAGACTCTTGGCCATGAGGCCATTGGCAGTGACGATTATCGGACAGTGATGGCCAAGCTCACATTCCACATTTGACAACTAGTTCATGTGGAACCCAGTTTTGGTCCCATAGTAAAACCTGCAAAAAAATATATTTTATTTGTCATATTTCACGAGGTTATCATCATGCAGTTTGGTAACATCCTAGGCTGGCCTCGGCGGAGCCTTCTGCCTTCGGGCACCTACGCCTGCCAATCTTATTTTAGCATAGCAACCTTCTTGCCAACGGCCATTATGCCCATTTTGGAAGGCAGCGTGGTGTTTTAAACCCTGTCTTGTCTTTTGACACCCAGAATGCCGCATTCTATTGTCCTTTAGCCAACTCCAAGGTGGAACTTCTGAGATTCGGTTAGGGACCAGGCCTGAGCACCATAGGTTAGAACGCATGCGTATTAAAATATCTACTCAGATTCTAATTATTTTAGAGATAACTACGGTCAAAATATCTACTGTTTAAATACCTAAAGATTGTTTGACAGATTTTTGTAATAATTAATGAACATGGATTTTGTTCACTACAAAAATCTAAAGTAGAATTTACCTATAATTTTTCAACAACAATGAATTAATATAAGGTTGATTAAAATAATGTAAGCTTCACCTATTGTTTATTTTGCCTGTGGTCAATATTTGTAGCCATCCATACCGTCTCATCTGCTCATAGTATGAAAGACTGATAGCAAAATAAAACAAGAAAAAAAATATTGTTGCCAAAACATTAAAAAAAAAACATATTGTTAGATCATAATTTATTTACTTGTCATTAGCTTGAAGTCAAAACAGGAGTTATTAATGAAAAGTTAAGGTACAAACACCTTACTAGTACCTACCTTCTACCTGTCGGGATATTATAGGATACAAATTAATAACTAACAAATTAAAGATTTGAAGGAATAGCTTGCAATAATTCTTTGTGTGTACTCTGAGGTTTCATTTAAAAACTTAGGATTCTAGAGCGAACGAACCGCGCTTGGGACTTGGGGCACCCTGACTTGGACAGGTAAGGCTCGAGCGAAGCGAATGAACTAAGACGCCGCCATCCCCTTCGTTTTAGGTTATTTTAAACCTTGCAAATTGAAATAGGAGCCCGGCTACGTCGACTACTCCTTCTTACGAAACATTGATCCTGATGTTTCATTGATTTGATTGATTGACCTTAAACTTCAGTGTGCAGTATAAATAAACTGTAGGCGAGTCGTCCAATAGGTATTTCACACATAGTTTCATCATTCATCATCATTTCAGCCGAAAGACGTCCACTGCTGGACATAGGCCTCCCCCAAGAAGGGGGGGTTTTGCCATAATCGCCACGCTTGGCAGGCGGGTTGGCGATCGCAGTATGGTTGTTACAAAAGCACAGAGAACGCTGCTGCCCATTCTCTGCTAAGTCCCTTAGTCGCCTCTTACGACACCCACGGGAAGACATGGGATGGCGCTATTCTTTACGTCCGACATCATACAGAACACATAGTTTAAATATCTAATATTTAAAATAATCACAACATTAATCGTTTGTTAGTCTGATTAATTTTAGTTTAATAGAAATTAAGTAAGTAAACATTAGTTGATTTGACCAATTTAGATGAACATGTGAATTAACCGTAGTTTAGATATTATAATATGTAACTGTTAGAATTAACAGAATGCACATGTCGTTGTGTTTCACTACTACAACTATGTCACGCTTATTGGTGATAATACACATGTCTGTAATGATAGGCCGATCAACTGGCTTCTGTCAGTTATGTTAAAAAGTAAAATAAATCATTTAGTAATCCAAAATCTATTTGATGTAGGTACATTTTCGATGAATTTTGGATGAAAATTACTCTTGCAATTAATTATCAAGATAATCATGTAGGCCGTTCAATCTATTATTACTGGAATAACTTGGTACTTAGTTATACTTTTTAACTGACTTATAAAAAAGGAGAATGTTATGTATCCACCAGTTTTTTTTTTTTATGTTCACCGTTTTCCTCCAATTTAAGTGAATACTAGCTTCCCTACCTACCTTGCCTACCCTACCTACCCTGCCCAGCCTACCTACCCTACCTGGACCCTACCTACCCTACCTGGACCGTACCTACCCTACCTACCTTATCTACCCTACCTACCCTACCCTCCTACCCTACCTACCTTTTAAACCTTCCTTGGGCATGTACAAATATTTCAAAACTAAAATTAGCCAAGTCGGTCCAGCCATTCTCGAGTTCTAGTGAGACTAACAAATGTCAGTTCCTTTTTATATAAATTGGTAATCATCATCATCAATTCGGCCGAAAGGCATCCGCTACTGGACATAAGAGTGGAGGTTTTACATTACATTACCTATTTCATTATATTAAATAGGTAATGTTATGATACAATTCATACAATAAATGGGACATAAATTTGAATAGGTGGTAATTAAACCTACTTCTATTTAATAATAGTGTTTTTCTCCTCTTAAAAACTACCTTGTACTCTAAATTACTTAAGTCTGACACCATAAATTTGCATTTATAAAAGAACTATCGCAGCCACCTTATATCACCGATATAAGCTACTGTAAATAGATCACAGCATCGTTGTTATTTTATAGCATCTATATTTGTGACATAATATATGGTTACGTCGTCGTCTGCTTTACTAGAACATTCTAGGATTACGTTCGAGAATGATCCAGTATGTCTAGAAGATTTGAGAATATTTCTCATCGATTCCAATGTTGAAATAAGATTTGCACTGGAGAGTTTAGTTTGGCCAAAGACGCAGTATGGTAAACCGTCTCAGCGAACATTATTAGAACTAAATATTTCTTTCAGGGAGGAGGCTAGAAAAATGTTTTATCATGCGTATAATGCGTACATGGAGAATGCATATCCTGCTGATGAGCTGATGCCGCTTAGCTGTAAAGGCCGGTGGAAAGGCATCACGCCGAGTCGTGGTGACATGGACGACGCATTGGGAAAGTAAGCAATATTTATACTCTTATACAATAGCAGAGGGAGTCCACTGCCAGTCATACCGGATGCAGCTGCATAACAGTATTTTACATGGAGCGACTGCCTGGCCGATCTCCACAACCCAGCTAGTCCTGGGTTGACACATGAAAAAAAATGTCAATAATCCAATCCTAAAGCAATAAGCAGATTAAGAAACAAAACATAACTTATCGGCAAGTTGAACATTATTGCAAAATTTTCAGACTGATAAGAAAAGTTATAAAAATGCTTCGTGCATTCCTTTAAAATTATGTCTTGTTTAGTAGAATTAGTAGTTTTCGTGTATAGATAATTAGATACAACATTTTTAACTAGTTATCTAATATTTAAAATTTTACATATAAACTAGCTGCTGCCCGCGACTTCGTTCACGGGGTTTTTTTTTTTATGGATATGAAATATAGACGTTAACCTATTCTCAGACCTACCCGATATGCACACAAAACTTTATACAAATCAGTTCAGCCGTTTCGGAGGACTATGGTAACTAACATTGTGACACGAGAATTTTATATACATGAAATAGGTAGAATGTACAGAAAAAGGATTTTTTAAAAAGTTTTTTTTTGTTTAAACGGTTTTATTACGGGATTAATTGCAAAAAAAAGTACTTAACATGTTTTTTTATCGACGAATGTTATGTAACGCGAACACTAACGTGAAAATGCAATCAACGTGGAACGGAAAGGGTACTCATGTGCCGATGCACGGACTTTTTAAATGATAAAAAACTACGGCAACGATAAGTAGGTTAGGTAGGTAACCTTTCTAACATGCGTTGTATAAATATGTGTATTATTGGCAAGACTACGACAACGATTGGTAAAGTCAAGGCAAGTTTGAAATAAAACTGCAAAAATTAGTGCAAAAATGAATGTTAAGTAATCTTTTACTGAATACGAACAAAACTAAATGTCTAAAGTTCTCTTTACCAAATGTAACACAACGTGACCTTCATCTAAATCTTAACGGCAAAAAACTTGATGTTATCGCGGAAACTGTATTCTTAGGGATTACTATCGATTCAAAACTGCAGTGGAGCGCGCACATTAGAACTCTTTCGGGGAGGTTAAGCTCAGCTGCCTACGCAGTTAGAAAAATAAGGCAGTTAACTGATGTAGACACAGGTTAGTATACTACGCTTATTTCCACAGTATTATGTCTTATGGCATTCTGCTGTGGGGATCGGCAGCAGACGTTGATTCAATTTTTATTTTGCAAAAGAGGGCAGTCCGCGCGATCTATAAAATTGGTCCTCGCGAGTCCCTCAGAGAAAAATTCATTTAAATTCAGAATGTATTTTATATGTCCGCAAAAACCGAGGGCCTTTCAAAATTAGAAGCGACTTCCATAATATAAACACACGCAGTAAACACGAAATTGTAATACCCAAAGATTAACTAAAACTAGCAAGTCTTTTCTTATAAACAGTATACGCTTTTATAATAAGTTGCCAAAGTCAGTTACGGAACTGACATTATTACAAAATTAAGGACTACGTTGAAGATAGAGAAGTTTGGCTCTAGTTCCTTCTGCTCATGCGGCTTCCCTGGTAGCTCATAAACGACACAAATGTGTGGTCGCCTCTAACTATTCCCAATTTTATCTTTTCCATTATTTTTATTATTCAGATGTTTTATAGTAGTTTTCAAATAATTGCACCGTTCATTAATTGTTCAGAATAGTTACAGCACTGATGACAACATCTGTGTCAATTGTTTAATTTAGTGTTCTTATAATGTTTTATTTTTACTTTTGTATGGATCTTTTTCATTTACCAATTTTTTGTGAATGTGTGGACATTGTAGGCCTTGTAAATTAGTTTATTTTTATTTTTTTTATTGTCTTTTTCTACCTTTTGTAGTAAGCAACGACTTATTGTCGGGCCTACGCTGTTCTCCCACAGTTATGTACTAACGCTGTAACATTCAAATATTGTAAAACCAAATGATTTTAAAAGAGTAACCATGGAGTTTCTTGCCGGTTCTTCTCCATAGGAAACGACCAACCCGAACCGTGCATCTTTTGTTGACGTTTTATAAGTGCCCATGTAGGCCTATGTAAAATAAAATATTTTGATTTGATTTGACTTTATAAAATAAAAACAGTCTCTGAACAGCCTGACCTACATTCTAGAATCAGAAATGTGGAATCGAAGAATCGATAGAAACTTCGACCTCACTTATTTTCGTCTTCACACCTGCAATTTCACAGCCACGTACACGTAACCGCACTTTTAATAATTTAATTTATGTCGTAGTAGGAAGAGTAATTTTTTTCGTAGTGCAAATGTTACCCTTACCACTGACTGTATTATGGAAGCGACATTTTAGGTGTAAACGATGACTTCCGAAAAATGTAAGTTCGACAACAATGTCCACTAAGCATATTGTATAGCAAATTATCATGATTTTCAAAGCAACGGTTGAAGCGCTTTGCCCAATTATGTCAGACAGGAGTGTCGTTTGATAGGTTATTTAAAACTATCATTATCTGCCTTTAACATTCCCACTACTGGCACAGAAGCATCCTTCCTATGTCAGGAAGTGGGACGTAATCCACCACGCGTATCCTTGAATTTTAGATTCTAGGACGTTCTGGTTTCGTCACGATGTTTTTGTCCTTCATCGTTTTGAGAGCAATGGTGAACAAATCAACACAAACTAGCGCCTGACCGACTTCGAACAACACATCGTAAGGCACGCCGAGGGTGCTGTGAGAGGGAGAGAACCTCACGTCCCAGCCGCCGCGGGAGACGCCCCGGGCGTCGGGGGGCAACCTGTGGCCCCCGGGCACCGTAGGCGCGGGCCTGTGGACGGTGAGTAATGGGCTAGCTCACCGTCCGTCTTATGACGACAGAACGTGCCGACGGCGCGTTCGTGTTCCACGCGCGCTTCAAGGAGATGTCAGCAAATCGGAAGGGGTCCGAGAGGGCCGATGCCTGCCAGGGCTGCGGTCTGTTCGAAAGAGATACCGTGCCCCTGGAACGCAAAGGGCTAAGAAGGAACATGGATGGGTTTTAGTCAGTCAAGTCTGACACTCCCTTCGGCTCCGCCCAGAGCGGAAGAAGTCATTTGATGATTTCCCATCCTAAAAAAAAAAAGGCACAGCCGTTTCCACTGGGTCACCACTGCTTTCAGGACATTTAATTAAAACTGCAATATCTGTGTATGTTTTTACTCTACTGACCCAGAAAGAGGGTAATATTTTTCTAAAAAAGTATTATGTTTTCAGCTTCTCCCTAACTTTAGTGGACAGCCTGGACACGTTGGCAGTGCTGGGAGACTTCTCCGAGTTCAGCCGCGCCATCAAGCTGGTCATCAGGGATGTTACCTTCGACCACGACATTGTCGTGTCCGTGTTTGAGACCAATATACGAATGCTTGGGTAAGTCTCCGTTAATGCTGAATATATAAACATTTGCATAGTCAGATGCTTCAAGCTGTCAGATGCACAAAAACCGACATTGTATAATTTTTGTACTAGATAATTTTTATGAGCCTATATTGGCCCACTGATAATACATTGTCATTTATTGCCGGTTTTTGGCTTAAGGGTACGCACGGCGACACATCAAGCTATACATTTCCAGTAAAACGTGGCCTCGCTTTGTATAGATTTCACGTGTAATGAGAGATCCGCATAAACTGGTTTTGTATAGCTGGACCAGCCGCCGTGCCTAATCAACTACGGGCCCCCAGCCCGCGTTTGTGGATATCACATTGTATTTTTTTTTGTTCTAAAATTTGTTGGTTTTCTTGTTTTTAGAGCAGTTCTAATGAAATACAACAATACACAAAGAGCTGCGTACTTTTCCAATAATGACATAAATAAACGAGCAATAAGATATTATTTATAAAATACTAGCTGTACCGTTTGCATTGCAATGCACATTTTCCTACACTACACTACCCTACCTACCTACCTACCCTACCCTACCCTACCTACCTACCTTACCCTACCCTACCCTACCCTACCCTACCTACCTACCTTACCCTACCCTAGCTACCTAACTTCTTACCTACCCTACCTACCTCCCTACCCTACTGTACTTACCTTTTAAACCTTACTTGGGCTTGTACAATGATTTCAAAACCAAAATGAAATGAATGAAGAATCAATTGAACCAATTTTAAAAAAGGTCACATTTTTCAAAAAAAAAATTGCCCTGTCTATTCGTTCTTAGGTCAAGCCATAACGTGCGCAAACCCGCCAAAATAGGTAAACAAACACAAATGCTTGTCGTCCAACTTAAATTTTCTCATACGCGGGAAAAAAAGAAAGAAACGATCAGAATTGCCAGTAAAACTAAAACAGCACATAAAACCTTTACGTTTTTTTTTAATGATTTTTTTCTCTCAGAATTAGGTCAATTGAATAAAAAATCATTTGGGGTGTCTGAGGTTTTGCGCATTTAACGTTACACGTTATATATTAGTTGGCGATGAATCATTATCACTTTATTCAACTACAACCACTGAATAATCCATATTTAACATGAAATAAGGATATTTAATGCACAAATAATTGTTGTGTTACTTATTCAATTTAATACTAGTTTTCCTATAACAGTAGGACTGGGAAAATGTTTATTGTTGCTTTATTGAGATTGCTACGTAGGGTTATGAAACTAATAATATTATAGCTAATCATTCACCATCATTACACTCAACCTAGGTGTTGTGTTTTAGGATCCAATTACTTATCATCAAAATATTTAAGAGGAAAGCGGAAATGATTTGAAAACTATTGTAAAAACATCTGATTAAAAAGAATGGAGAAAAAATATAAGATTGAGAATAGTTAAAGACATCCACAAATTTGTGCCGTTTATGAGCTACCAAGGAAGACGCATGCCCGAAGGGGCTTAGGCCAAATATCTCTATATTCAACGTAGTCCTTAATTTTGTAATATACTTTTTAATAAGGTCACGTTTGATGTAATTTTTAAACTTTCCATCGGTCTGTTCTGTAACTGACTTCGGCAACTTATTATAAACTAGCGGCCCGCCCCGGCTTCGCACGGGTGCAATGCTGATACTAAATATACTACAGAATGTCTTTATTTATATACAACGTTCACAGCTTTTTGGTCACCGCCGCATTTTAAATCTGTAATATCTTCGAAAATATTAATTATAATTAAATGCTGTAAAGTGCCATATTGATCTATATTAAATGCACGATATATTTAAGGCACTTAATTGGACAAGGATTAATGCTGTATTGCTTAAAATCGCTTCGTAAATAAGCATTTGTTATTCGTAAAAGATAAAAAATGGTTATTGTGGGTTATCCCGAGATAGACAAATACCATCAAGGACTTTTTTGTAGACCTTTTTAAGGTGTAAAATACTGTGGTAGGGTTAAGCCAGCGTTTGCAATGTAAGCGCAAAAAAAATTGCTTACTTACGACAACACATTAGAAACCTCTAATATTATCAGTGTTTCTCTACAATATTATGAATGTATTAAACATATAAACCTGTTCCTCTTGAATTACCCTATCTATTAAAAAAAAACCGCAACAAAATCCGTTGCGGAGTTTTAAAGATCTAAGCATACATAGGGACAGACAGACAGCGGGCGACTTTGTTTTATACTATATATACAACGTGTAACGTTAAATGCGCAAAACCTGAAAATAGTTTGTTCAGAATAACGAGCAGAATCAATTGAACCACTTTTTAATATAGGTCACATTTAAAAAAAAAATCTTCATTAAAAATGTTGCCCTGTCTATTTGTTCATAGGTCAAGCCATAACGTGCGCAAACCCGCCAAAATAGGTAAACAAACACAAATGTTTGTCGTCCAATTCAAATTTTCCCATACGCAGGAAAAAAAGAAAGAAAGAAAGAAACGATCAGAATTGCCATTTAAACTAAAACAGCACATAAAACCTTTACGTTTTTTTAATGTTTTTTTTTTCTGTCAGAATTAGGTCAATTGAATTAAAAATCATTTGGGGTGTCTGAGGTTTTGCGCATTTAACGTTACACGTTGTATAGTGATAGTGAAGCGTATACTGTTTATAAGAAATGACTTGCTAGTTTTAGTTATCTGAATTTGAGTATTACAATTTCGTGTTTGCTACGTGTATTTATATTATGGAAGTCGCTTCTAATTTTGAAAAGCCCTTGGGTTTTTGCGGACATATAAAATACATTCTAAGATATAAAGTGAAGGCAGTGTCAGTATATCGATGTCTTTAAATTTTGTTCTGAGGGACTTGCCAGGACCTATTTTGTAGATGGCGCAGACTGCCCTCTTTTGTAATGTGAAAATTGAGTCAACGTCTGCTGCCGATCCCCACAGCAGAATGCCATAAGACAGAATACTACGGAAATAAGCGTAGTATTCTAACCTAGATGTGACTACATCAGTTAACTGCCTTATTTTCGTAACTGCTTAGGCAGCTGAGCTTAACCTACCCAAAAGAGTTCTAATGTGTGCGACCCACCGCAGTTTTGAATCGATAGTAATCCCCGAGAATACAGTTGCCGCTATAGCATCAAGTTTTTGTCCGTCAAGATTTAAATTTAAGTTAGGTTGAGGTATATTTGGTAAAGAAAACCTAAGACATTTTGTTTTGTTCGTATTCCTATTCAGTAAAAGATTGTTAGCTACGAACCATTTCAAGAGAATAGTTGGACTTTCGTTGAAATGTAAGACGTCCGTATCTATTCAATAAATTTTAAAATTGTCGAAGAGTGATCAGCAAATAGAATTATATTCGAAGATTGGGCCATCATACAAGGGAGATCATTAATATAAACAAGAAATAGGAAAGGGGCGAGAATTGAACCTTAGGGCACGCACATCTTGACTGTGGACCCGCAGGTCGTCGCCCAATTTACATTTACTTTTTGCAGCTTGTTTGATAAATAGGACAAGATCAGCAGCTTCGCTGCGAATTCCGTAGTTTTGTAATTAACAAATCAGTGTGTTGTGGTCGACGCAGTCGAACGCTTTTGAGAGATCACAAAAGATGCTAATAGCATCCTGGGACTTCTCCCAGGATTCCAAGATGTGACTAATGTGTTTTACCCCCGCGTCCATAGTCGACCTACCGTTCGTGAAACCATACTGCTGACTATGCAGTATCCTATTAAAGTTGAAGTAAGACAACATCTGATTCAGCATGATTTTTTTCAAATATTTTAATCAATGCTGGAAGCAAATATGTATGTCTATAATTAGAGGGATCACTCTTACAACCCGATTTGAGATTATGAAGTAGCCTAATCTCCAAAGCTATCCAAAAAGTATTGCTTCCTGATCGAAGATTTGTAAATCTTCATAGTACGCGTAAGAACGAAATCTAGTATCTACCCACTTAAATTGATCGGTATCACGTTGCGTGTATACCAGGCCCCTCAGAAAGTATTGCGAAAAAAAGTTTTTATATATGGGAGACTGGCCAGTTATTATGTTTTTCGAAAATATGATTATTTATAAGTAAAAATAAGTAAGTTCCAATTTCAAAATTTCCCTCCACATTTTTTGCGAGTTAATTCAAAGTATTGTGTCTCACTGAAATATGGATCTGCGCCGGGAACATTTTAGAGCTATGATTTTATACGATTTCAAGTGTCGCCTGAAACCGGATGAATCGTACGATAGACTTCAAATGGCATTCATGGATGAAGGCCCTTCCAAGGCAACCGTGTATCGTTGGTATAACGAATTCAAGCGCGGTCGACCAACTTTGGGGGATGACGAAAGAAGCGGTCGCCCTTTGACGGCTGTTACCGAAGAAAACGTGCTAGCAGTGAAAAATTTAATCCAAGACAATAGGCGAATTACATATCAGGAGATTCAACACATATTGAAGATTGGATCGGGAAGCGTTCACGAGATTCTACACAGCCATCTTCGCGTGAGGAGGATAGTATCACGCTGGGTGCCGCACAACCTCACCGATGCTCAGAAGCAGGCCCGGGTGGAATGGTGCCGTGATATGCTTAACAAATTTGAAGCAGGCTCGTCTCGGCGTGTTTACGACATCGTTACAGGTGATGAGTCCTGGATTTATCAATACGACCCAGAAACCAAGCGCCAGTCGACTGTTTGGGTGTTTCAAAATGAGCCAACGCCTACCAAAGTGAAGCGATCTAGAAGCGGGGGTAAGATTTTGATCGCTAGCTTTTTTAATTTGACTGGCCACTTGGTATCAATTCCCTTACGGGATCAAAGAAGCATTAATGCCGAATGGTATACTTCCAAATGTTTGCCAGAAGTTTTCTCTGTTATAAGCAACAAGCGACCAAACACAGGGCTCCGCGGGCTACTGCTCCACCACGACAATGCACCTGCGCACACCGCACTCAAAACGAGGGACTTCCTGGACAGCACGCCAGTCAAACTCCTGGGTCACCCTCCTTACAGCCCTGATCTAGCACCGTGTGACTTCTTTTTATTCCCAAAAATAAAAAATCAGCTCAAAGGGATACAATTTTCGTCGCCGGAAGATGCGCTGGCTGGGTTCGAGCAGGCTGTAAACGAGGTGTCTGCGGCGGACTGGAAAAAGTGTTTTGAAAACTGGTTTAGGCGCATGAATCTTTGTATAGAGGCTGGTGGAAAGTACTTTGAAAAGATTTAATAAAAATATATGTACGTATAGAACAATTTTTTTTAGTTTCGCAAAACTTTCTGAGTGTCCCACGTATTTTGTCGCGTTGTTTATACTTTTTTACAATTGTTAGCTCTGCATTGTTACAGTGGTCTGTTATCAGCCCATGTCCTGGCCACCAAGCTGAAGAACGATGTCCCAGCATTGCAGTGGTACAATGGAGAGCTGCTCAAAATGGCTGAGAACCTGGGCAAGAGATTACTGCCAGCCTTCAATACATCTACTGGAATCCCGCACGGAAAGGTAAGTGTACTAGCTGTAACCGGGTACGCGCGGCCACCAATAGAAGCTATACAAAACCAGTTTATGCGGATCTCTCATTGTATTCGAAATCTAAACAAAGGGAGGCCATGTTATGCTGGAAATGTATAGCTTGATGTGTCGCCGTGTGCATAAGTATAGAGGAATTTGCTAAAAACTCGTTTAGGAGCTAGCAAAAGTTTTAGAGTTATTTAGGGTATTATTGAGATGACAATTCAGGGCAATATTCGATCATCTTAATTATTTTTTTTAATTCAAGATTCTTTATTCGCATGAAATATGGTACTATGTAGTATGTAGTAGTATAGGTTATGGTTTTATAAATAATTAGGTTTCACATATTTCGCCGACTTTTTTCAGCATGCAAACTTAAAATTAAATTAAAATACCTAACAAAATGAAGTCGTAATTTAGGTATCAAACTTCTAGACCTTATAGTTACAAAACAAAACATTAATTTTATCCTTGATGATAATATTCTTTTAGAATTTAAAATACTTGTGTTTAGGTTACAGGATAAAGTAATAAAATTAGAAAAACTATATAACAAGGAACAGATATAACATCAATAAAATAGAAAAAAATATGTAGGAATGAGAAAAGGAACAATAGTTTTTAAAAATGGGAACTTATGCTACGTAACGATTACAAATGGGTTTATAAGTAAAAAACTCATTTATTGTGTAAAACACATTATTAAAGAGCCACTTCTTCAGTTTCTTTTTGAAATGGTTAATTGGCTGTTCTCTGATTTGTTTCGGAATTTTATTGAAGATTTTGACCGACATGCTATAGCAATTGTTTTGCAAGAGAGCGCTTCTACATCTTGTTATAGCCAGTTTGGTGGGATCTCTAGAGAGAAACTTTTTTGTTTTTTATTTTATTTTAGCAGTGGTTAGCCCTCACCAAAACTGATATTTTTTACAATTAAAAACTGTGTGTATTTGTCTTGGTGGCAACTAGTTAGATGAAACTACTGATTGGCTGAAAGCCTGCTGGTAAAGGTGGATCACATTTTGTCTGTTATGAACAAACCATCAGTGTGCGGTTCATCAAGCGTGCAAGTATATTAAGGATGTGGTACCCTATATTGCAACCGCACACAAATATTTTCAAATTATTTGTTCCGATATCTGTATACTTGCATGCAATTGTGTAACGTCTAATAATAAAAGATTTTCGTTAATGTTGTGTAGATTAATCTGCGTCACGGCATGCGCGGCATGTCTGAGTCCCGCGAGACCTGCACAGCCTGCGCCGGTACTATGATCCTGGAGATGGCAGCACTGTCCCGCCTCACTGGCAACCCCGTCTTCGAGCAGAAGGCGCACAAGGCTATGGACAGGCTCTGGAAGATTAGACATAGGTGAGTGTCTGCGACGCGAGTACACTCGGCGACACATCAAGTTGTATATTTCGAGTATAACATGGCCTTGCTTTGTCTAGATTTGCCGTACAATGAGAGATCCACATAAACTGTTTTGCATAGCTTTATTGGTCGCCGTGAGTACGTCTACCCTTAGGGCCGTTTCCACCGCAAATTACTAAAACTTACCAAGTTGAAGGTTTAGTGATAATGATCTTTCTTAAGTGCGAGGTTTCAACAGTAGCCACCTCCTTTCAAATATAATTCTGTCTCTACCCGTCTTTATTCCGTACTCTAAAGAAACCGAAGGATATGTACAATTCGTTTGGTACTAAATATTTCGCTACATGCTTCTCTTTTTGTGCACATTTTTAAAGGCTTCATTTTAAATGCAACATGAGCTATGAAAATCAAAAGTCAGTTATTCAAATTAAGCTGATCATCAGCACTTTTTTAAACGTCAAAGTTTACAAGAGACAGTCCCACAAAACGTCTGCTCTTCGCCACTAACTAGTGTTTTAGCTAGAAAGTGGCAGAACAAACTCCGCAGATGCCTCCGTATGTCTAACCAGATGCAGTTTAATACCAGTAGTTTACCTGGAAGGCCAGACCTACAGCCCAGTTACTTGGGAAGCACGATACCCAGAAATTATAAACAAGGAACAATGTTTACAGGACGTCAGACCTGATGGGCACAGTAATCAACATTCACTCGGGCGACTGGGTGCGCAAGGACGCCGGCGTCGGCGCTGGCATCGACTCCTACTACGAGTACTGCCTCAAGGCCTATATCCTGCTCGGTGATGAGAAGTACCTGGCCAGGTTCAACAGACACTACAACGCGGTCATGAAATATATCAGCAGGGGTCCAGTTATGTTAGCCGTTCATATGCATCGGTGAGTTTACGTATTAACTAATAATCGACTTCTGGAAATACCATTACAGTGACTAACTGTTCGGTGATACAAACATTTTACATAAACAATCAACATTTCCCAGTCGCCAGTCTTGTTATGAAATTGTCTGTGACACATAACATTCTACTCACCTGGTTTTGATTATTTTTTGTAAATTGTAATGCTCTCAGTATCTCTAACCGGTCGTAAAGGCGACTGCTGGGGGGCATAAGGTCGTCGACGATCGATACCTTTGGAGAAAGTATATTTGTAACAGTGTGAGGTCTGAAATTGTTGGCTGACGGCAATAGGCCCTATTTATTACACGGGACTTGACAAAACTGGCTTAATGTTCGTTGTGAATTATTTATGAATTACAGGTACATGTCCTCTTATGTTTCAGGCCACACCTGCAGTCTCGTAACTTCATGGACGCGTTGCTCGCGTTCTGGCCAGGTCTGCAGGTGTTGCTGGGCGACGTGAGGCCTGCGGTCGAGACCCATGAAATGCTCTACCAAGTCATGCAGCGACACACCTTCATTCCAGAGGCATTCACTTCAGATTTCCAGGTGAATATAAGTACTTATTATGGTCTAACAATTGCACTTTGTTATAATAAAAATATCGTATCCATTTTTAGGTTCATTGGGGTCAACATCCACTCCGGCCAGAGTTCTTAGAATCCACATACTTCCTCCACCGTGCTACTGAAGACCACCACTACCTGCAAGTTGGGAAGGCAGTTCTCAAAGCATTGCAGCAGTACACTCGAGTTCCTTGTGGATACGCGGCTGTCAACGATGTGAGGACACGCGTTCACGAAGACAGAATGGATTCGTTCGTACTGGCAGAGACCTTCAAGTACCTCTATATGCTCTTTGGTGAAGATAAGGATGTGCCCGTCAAGTTAGAAGACTATGTGTTAACCACTGAAGCTCATTTCTTGCCACTGTCTTTGGCTACCGATGGCAAAAATACCACGTATTTTTCACTGAAAATTGATGACGAAGATGAAGACAAGTATAGGAAGTAAGTTATTAATGTTTTGCTGTTAGTAACAGTTACATAGACCATGTCAAAAAAAGATACAATCAAGTACTAACAATTTTTAAAACTCATACTTTTTCATGGATCTGGCGATCCCTGATAGACGTAGATGGTTAAATTTGTTTTTTAAATAATACTTTTTTGAAGAGCGTGTGTGAAGTGTCGCCAACTCATTCAATATTTTTGATCTTGTAAAATTAAAATGATCTTATTATATTAAATCTATTGTGGGTCGTAGCAGGTGGCGCTTAATTGTTATTGCCTATACGTTTGATACGAAGAGTCTGGATTTATGTATGTATGGTATTTCAGGACATGTCCCAACACGGCGTCGTTGGTGGCAGAGAAGGTGCGGCGTCCGATGCGCCAGCTGCTCGGCTCGACGTCGGCTCGGCCGCCCGCTCGCCTGCGCCCGCTCAACGACCCGCGACAGATACACACCCTTTCGGACATGGGCATCTCTGTGCTGACCCTCCCCGATGGCAGGGTGCAACTGCTCTACACTACCTCCACGGTGAGTTGGGAGAAATTAGGTCATGGTACTGTCAGAACCGAAAAAAAAGAAACACACGAAGACATGTAATCACGTTATTGTCAGTATAAAAGGACTTTTAAAAAAAACCCACTGCTGTCAGCCGTCAAGGCTTGACTTCTCCGTCCCGTTTTCCGTCTTCTTCGTCCCGTTCTCCGTCTTCTTCGTCCTATTCTAAATACGAATAAGTGTTCATCTCATTATATCGATTAATGCCCGTGAAGGTTAAAACCTGAACAGTACATATTGATATTCACAATATATTTTTTCGTATTTTCAGGCAAAATCAGCTAAAGATGCTGCGGAAGGCCTAACGTTCATGCGTGAAATGTCCAAGTGGAATTCACTAAGTGATATGGAGAACGGTGTGGTGCCAGCCGCAGTGAAGGTGAATGACAAGATCTTCCCCGCGGGCCCCGGACACTTCGGCAAGGAGATCTCAGCCAACAACCAGTACACCAACACTGTGGCCTTCGTGCTACCACTAGACGCCTGCACACCCATCGAAAACAAAAAAGATGTTAAAGGCAAGTTCGGCATAGCTAAACGAGGTCAATGCACGTTTGCTCAAAAAGTACGCCACATGCAGGACGCTGGCGTGACTTTAGCAATCATCCTCGATAACATCCCAGACTCCACTCACGAGAGCACTGCCTTGTTCGCGATGTCCGGCGACGGTAAGGATGACATTGTTATACCAGCCGTGTTCCTATTCTCTCAAGAAGGTCGCTTCTTAACAGATACCTTCTTGGCGAAGCCAGAATTAACAGTGACCGTCGGCGAGCTAAAAGCTATGAAAGCTCATTACGAAAACAGTTGCGACGATGGTAATTGTGAAACTGTTCTAGAGACGCCTAACGTTTCTAATGATAAGGATTCTTTCGACCATCTGAAAAAAGTACTCAGCCAGCTGGCAGCACAGTTTGAATTGTCTTTGTCGAATGAAGAACAGAAGATGAGTGAGGATTCAGAGAACGTCATTATATCGAAGAGTAAATTTATAAGTGAGGATGTAGAAGGACCGCCCAGTGCATGCACGGCAAAGACTGACGCTAAGAAAACCAATGAAGGAATCGCTGGCACCGTCGAGGACGTTACGGAGGAGATGGAGGGGAAGAAGGAACAGGACAGATTTTGACCACTGCAAATACGTAAAATGCAGTGAACACAGGATCCGGAACTTATTTTGACCTTGCCTGTGAATTTTGTGATGGTATTCGGTGAGACACGAATTAAATGAAGGCTCAGACATCGTATTTGTGGTTATAGTATTGTTTGTGAGGCCGTCTGTGTTGGAGCGCCAGGGTAACCCGCGAAATTCAAATCAAATTTGAATCAACATACCCGACACTGAACATTTATAATTTTGCGGCCTACCCTGGTGCTTTCACCTTAATGTTAAGCTCGTTATCTACATTATTTTGTAGGCTGGCAATTCTGGTACTTATTTGTGTGTGTGACGGAACTGTTGACACCATAACAGGTTCGGTCAACGCTTATATTCGCGTAATAACAATATTCCTGTGTCGCGAGTGTAAGCGTTATAGTAAATTGTCCTACCGCCCATGCCATTATGCCAAATCGACGAATCCGACCGTGTTCTCGTTGATTGGAATTCATCAATATGACGAAACGACGAACTGGTCGACGATGCATTCTCTGAGTATCACAGGTATAGATAAATACAATGGAACGTTGCGTAAACAGTACATAATGGACATAATACATGATTGTGTTAATTACTGAACAACTGTAAAATTAAGCATAAGTATTTCGAAATAAAACGTGTTTTCTTTACTCAGGTAGTAATAGTAAGTAATGCGAAGCCACTATATGATGGACTGCTCCAATTTATCTTTATGATAACGACCATAGCACATACTTTAAGTAATATTATCACAAGGAACAAAATAAGGTTTAGACCTAATCTGTTCAGATGTTAAGTTTACAACAAACAAAAAAGCAAAAATTAAGGTGTGAGTCTACAACTGCAACAACTATAATTAATTTGTTAAAATTATTTAATAGAAAAATATTAGTTTATTGGTCTTTGCCCTCGGTGACTCTGACTGTACAATTTTATTATTGTAAATGCATGCGCATGAACTATAATACATTATTGTTGTGTAAATGTAGATTGTCTAAAAGTGTACTACAATGTATAAAACTTCTGTACATATTGTTAGTAAGATATAAAATTATAATTATGATGAATGTTCGTGACTTTTCAATATCTAGCACTTATTTTCAGTTTTAATATTTATACTTTGTTTATAAATATATAATACTCTAATAAGAGTACCACTTATTCACTGTTTTAGTTTAAATAAAAGAATATATCAATTTTTTATTACAGTTTTTACTTAGTTTTTTAAAAGTGTAAATAAATTCATGTTACTTTTCAGTTTTGGTTTTCTTTCAATTATCTTTGTTTTACAATAGACTCTTAAGGCGCATCCACACTAGCCCGGCGGCACGGCCGGCGGCCAGGCCGTCGGCACATGCATCTTTTACCTGCGAAACGCGCGGCTTTTGGTTGCCAGCGGCAGTTTGCTTGCGGCTTCTATACGGAGTGGTAGTGTTGTTGCAACCGCATCTGCAGGCCGCCGGTAAAGCCGGCGGCAAATTCAGCGGCGAGGCGGTCTGAAAGCCGGCGGCATAAACCGGCGGCATGTGTGGATACGCCTTTAAGAAACCTTTCGCTGGAAACATTGGGTCGGATACCTAATTAAGATTTCCATGTGGTCGGTGAGACAGCTTGGGGGTTATCCATAAAGTACATCACACTGATTTCGTGGTTTTTTGACCCATCCCCCGTTCTTCTCACAGTTGGTCACATTTATCAGACCCCTACGACTCCCTAGTGTGACGCCACATATCTTGCAATTTTACATCTACTTCCGAAATTAGTTGTATTTCCATTTAATGTAACTAGTAAAGCGAGTGTGAACTTGCCAACAAAAAAAAATTAACCTTACAGATACAGATACGAGTTGGAAATATTTTAAATTTTTCGTTAATAGTTCAAATGTTAATGGCATTTTAACAGATGTATGAGATTTGTTAAACGAAGAAATATGACGTCACGAAACTTAGGACCCCTCCCGCCCCTTTTCACACAATGTTATACTTCGTCGACCCCCTCCCTCCCCCTTAACGTGTGACGTACTTTATGGATGATCCCTTGCCTATAATGTTTATATACGAATATAAAAAGAGAAGATACAAATCATTAATTTTATTGAAATAAGTACAATTTGTGGGTAACTTCACAATAATAAACCGTTGTGTCATCTGCCTAATCTGCCACGTTTTACATGTAACCTCCTGGTTTTAGAGCTGACTTGAGTCGGGGCGTCGGGCTGTAGTCAGGTGCAGGCACGGGCGGGCCCTGCGGCTGCGGCCAGGGGTCGCGGCGTGTCCATGGGGGCTCCACTGCAGGCGAGGGTGGAGGCCTAGCGGGCACCACCGGCCGCTTAATGTCTTCTAGGTACGAGAAGGGACGGGAGCCATGGGCCAAGCTCGGCTGACCACGATTCCACGAATCGGAACGGTCGTAGGAACGGCTGAAAGTACACAAATGTAAATGAACGTGAGTCTATCTTATTGAAAGCTGTCTTATAGGCGTAGGTACTAAATTGGTTAGTTGGTTTATCAGTGCAGAAATAATAAGAGAGGACCAAATAGTAGAGATTATTATATTGTAGTGTATATATTGTAGTGGGAAACGAAGAGTCCTGGAAAGACTTGCTGGTTTCCATTTTCCCTCAATTTAGTGTAACTCTCTATTACCTCTAAGGTAGACCGGCAGATAATGAGTATGACATTAAGTCCATCTTTGTGCGTTTTTTACATGTACCTACAATAATATTTAATAATAACGAAAGTAATCAAACGACTAACTTGGAATAGTTGGTATCCGATCGCATCGGCGTACGTCTTACACCGCGGTCAGAGTCATCGTCGTTGAAACCATTGTTCACCTGAGCTCTGTAACACACAAAAATTTTTGCTTTCGCGATTTAGTTCCCAACATTAGGTAAACAAATATGTGTTAGGTTAGTTATTGCACCAAGCATCACTTTCAATAATAGTCATAATGAATAAGTAGTTACTATTACATTATTATAGTCTAGATTCATGTGCTCAACCCTTAAGAGCGCACCGAGCTTCTGGCGGTAGGTATCTATACGCACCGTGGATGTGTGCTTAATGACAGACGCGCGCGACGCTCCGGGAAGAGTGGCGTCTCTAGTTATAATGGGCGGAACGCGCGCTAATTCAGGTATTTCCTTCATATTATTAAAACCAATACACATTTTGAAAATCTAAAAAGTATACGTTATAGAAAACATGTAGTTTTGTTATTATTTAAAAGCTAATGACCTTCCATGAAGGTTTTACGCCGTACTGAAATTTATTTTATTTTTTAGAGATTACTTTGGCATTATTTTCTATCGAGAAAACTAAAAGTAATCGTGTTTCTAAAGTGTATGATTTATAGAGTGAATCCTTGAATATCTTACAAATTAATTTCATAACTAAAGGTTAAGTAATAACGATGTAGCAAGGGATGATACGAACGAAATTATTTCGAAATTACGTATTGTTCCCTCGGTGCGCTCTTAACCCTTGTAACCCTTTGTGCGGAGATGTCCTTTCCTCCCTGTATTTGAATAGACTTTATAATAACACCAATCAAAAAGTCTATTTATTAGCGAGCTGACGGATTCTGTTTTTTTGAATAGCTAAAACTTACCCTCTTGCAAATGGTGAAAATATTTCTGGTTCACGTGAGTTTGAGCTCGTCGCCCAGTTGTTGTCATCCGGCCTCCTTGGCTGGCTGTTAATAAAAAATACATATGACATAAAATTTCGCCTTTTTCACATGGGTAGGCAGAGTTTGGGTCACGATGTTGGTAAGTTCCGTCTAATACAGGCCCCAGTCCTGCCCTATCTGGGAATCTAACTGAGAACCTCACACATCACACATCACAATATTAAACAGTTTAAAAGGTAGATTATAAAACACTTACTCGAATGCGTTGAGGGCTCCCATTTTATGGATAGAATGCTGAAAACAAAAAAAATATGATCATAAATCACAATAATTAAATTATCTTTAAGATACGACTTTA
This sequence comes from Cerastis rubricosa, assembly GCA_949152445.1. Taxonomy (NCBI): domain Eukaryota; kingdom Metazoa; phylum Arthropoda; class Insecta; order Lepidoptera; family Noctuidae; genus Cerastis; species Cerastis rubricosa. The sequence continues at coordinate 14,148,264 of OX424523.1, read as the reverse complement.
TTTTCTTTAATATCATTCATAACATCATAAGGTAGGTGAAACCTACCTCAGCACTCTTCAACTGCTTCCGGTGCTCCAAAACGTAAACAATCAGTAATATGATCAGTATCCAGTTAATTAGCAGACCAACGTAGCCCTTCAGGGCTATAGACATTAACAAGAACGCTCCTTGTCGTATCACCTCCAGTACATAGAATCCGTTGAAGTCAGTTAGACTCGATGATTCCTATGAACAAACAAGTTTTACATAGCAGGGGCGAGCTTGAAAAAACTAAAATTATTAAAATTAAAAAAGCTAAATATTAAGACGAAGGAAATTCAAAACTTGTTATTATTGTTATACGTAACAAGTCGGTCTCAATGTCACACGCCCGCTTGTCAGGTAGGTAGCATTCGTGTGTCATGCCTAGGCTACACGAGGCTAGTTTTTCAAGCTAGGATAACAAGCTAGTTCTCTTTTTAAACTGTCTTGGCTAGCTGACCTGGCTTGGAATATGCTAGTTCTGTTTACATGAGGCTATATTATTTTAAGCCAGTATTATTGCTGTGACCGAGATGACCACACGTCCTAAATGAACTGCACGCGAAAAAAAAAACACTATTCGACTGAAACAGTTACTTCTAAAACTGTGCCAATTCCCAAAATGTAGTGTGTGGTGGGATTCCGAATAAAACGGCAAGTAAACTTCTTAAATAATTATATAATAAACTTTTCAAAATATAACGTCTTTCACCTTTCGTCGTCGTCTTACTTCTTTTTCGCGTATCCGTCCTTGACATATAGTGTTGTCACTCCATCCTCATATATTCCCACATTCACTAGACGAACTAGAATATGAATTATAAAAACGGGTGTGGACAAGACCGTGGATTTTAAGAAGAGATGAACGTGGATCATCTGCTTTACTTTTGGAAGAATTTCGCAACGAAGACTAAATCTTCGGCTTTGATTTATAATTTTTTGTCAGTTCATGAGAATACGTTGCTCTCAAATTTTTAATTTTACATTTTACCTCTTTGGTAGTCATATCAATACCCATCGTCTTTAATTCGTCACACATTTTTTGTAGCTCTGAATTACGTTTACACTTGTCTTTATAACTTGGAAGGGTGGCGTTCCACAGACATTCATGGTCACGGTACAGTTGTACGAACTTTAAATTAATCTCCGTACTTAGTTTGGGCATCTTAAAACCTCAAAAACACGTCGCGGAGAAAAACAAACAAAACGCGTGGTTACTGTTTACGAGTCAATTGAAAACTAGCTTCGCCGATGAAGATAATACACAAGGCAGGATAGTAAAATCAGTGGTGGGGGGCGCTACTAGCCGAAAAAATAGAACTCCATCCTATTAAAAACTGTCCTGGCTTGTCAAATAGCTAACTAGTTTACTAGCTTAGAAATGAAGCTAGTTTTGTCTACACGAAGCCAGAAGTACTAGCTTATTGACACTAGCTTGCTATCCTAGCATGAAAAACTAGCCTCGTGTAGCCCGGGCATCATACATAATTGAAAATATTCGGGATCATTATTTTGTAAGACGAAATTCCCAATGTCCGCTCTATAAGTCTTTAAACTCTTAAAAAACAAAACAATTCTTTGTTGCACTGTCAGTGCCCTACCCCCTGACCGTCTTACGAAGATGGGAAGTGGGGTCACTTATTGCACACTGGCAAGTAATACGTAGCATTTGAATGCTCTCGTAGAATTCATGTGTAACTAACTATATTTGTAATACTTAATCGGTTGTCAAGGTATGGGCATGTGATGCGGAGGAATGAGGAAAATGCTGTGAGGAAATTTTTGAGTATGAATGTGGATGGGTATAAGAGTAGAAGAAAGCTAAAGATACGATCAATGGACTGTGTGAAGGATGATATGGCAAAAAAGGAGTTGTCTGATGAGATAACTATAAGTAATAGAGAGGTATGGAAGAAGAAGAGATGCTGCGCTGAGTTTAAATAAATTGGGTTAAGGGCAAGAGTATGATGATGACTTACCATAAGAGATGTCATGGTGCCGTGGTCTATTCCAAAATGTGCAGCTGTAGTGATATCTACTACTAAGGAGGCAACGTTGGTCCCAATGTAAGCCGCCACGGCCATATTGAGATATCGTGCAGCTCCCTCATCTAGTATAACTGCATATTAAAAAAAAACAGCTTCATAATTGAATAAACGAATCGTTGCCTTGGTTTTATGATTAAATCTATATAAATAAAAATGAATCGCCGAAATGTATGTATGCCCATAACTTCCGAACGACTGCACCAAATTGGATAATGCTTTTTTTGTTCGTTATTATTGGGACAAGGTTTGTATATAAGTAAATTCAGGGTAGGTAGCGTAGATAGGTAGGGTAGATAGGTTGGTAGGTATGGTAGGTTAGGCAGGTAGGTAGGGAAGGTAGGGTTGGGTAGGGTAGGTAGGTACGGAATGGTAGCCAAGGGTAGATAGGTACGGTAAGCAGATAGGGTAGGAGGTAGGTAGGAGTGCATTGCAGCGCATGCCGGGTACAGCTAGTAATATTATAAATCTGAAGAGTTTATTTGCTAACGCATCCTCGGGAACAAAAAATCAAGAGTAGACGAACGCTAAGTCGGCTACCAAAATGATATTAAAGAAACACTTTTAACTTTACCCTGTCGGCAAGTCTGTCGGGTCTGACAGAGATGCCTCTCTGTCAGACCGACTTGCCGAAAGGGTGACTTATTTGAAAATAATCTAAAACTTTTTTATATTCATTTGCGTTGTTACAAGCGCTGAAATGGTGTGTTAAAATTTTAAGGCCAAGTAGACTGACAGAAGCAGTTCTCTACATACCCGGTTGCTTAGTGTTAAGGTGTCTATCAGACTGTGGGAATACCTGGTAGGCACTGATACTTACTTGCGATAAGGACACAAGCAGACGCGAGGCAAAGTATGGATACAGTCAATGTGATCGCTGCCAGCACAAACACAGTGTGTGCAGAAGTAATACCTAAGTCGTTCCCGGTGCAACCGTCACCTAAAATTTGAACACTGGTATGATTATTAAAGATCTAAATCCATTTATAAGATTAAGTGCAGACACATCAAGGAAGCTATAGATTTCCAGTATAACGTGCATTAGATTTCGCGTTCACGACGCCTTCTTCGAGAGATCCGCTTATACTAGTTTTGTATAGCTTGGTAAGTGTATAAATTGGTCGCCGTGCGTACCTACCAACCGTGCACTTGAATTTTATTATTTTCAAACGGACGGAGACGACAACAAAACTATGGTAACAATTTATTTGTGTAAAGTAACTAAGATTTTTCAATACATTTTTAATAACCATTTTTTAATTGTTTGGTGTTTTCTAATCCTAACCGATTAGGAAACCTAGGAAAAAAGAGCAAAAATAACTTAGTGTTTTTTTCAAGTGCAGACATTAGTATCTTGATCAGATCATGATCATGTGAGAAAACCGTACGGAGTAAGGCCAGGTTTCTAGTAGGTACTGAACATCTCGAAACTGCATGTCCCCCCCATGCAGTGTAGTGTTTAAGGTCATTATAGTGCATCCTGTCTGTCCTCTTGCACATCACAGGAGCTGATGCACGCTACTGAAAGTGCCAAACTCTCCCCCGAAAATGTGGTTATACTCAGTTAGAAACCTTCGACTACGCCGTACGGTTTTTATGTTTTGTCAAAAAATTATATACATGTAAAAAACAACATCACGATTGTTATCCCCACAGCGTTGGGCAGAGGTTTAGGTGCCTAAAATTACTCCCACATTTCGCCAGTTTTGTTTAATTCCTACATAGGACTTAAACATAACGCGCGGGCCTATTGCCATCAACCGGGCCCAAATTTTGACTCCGTGACTGCTACTGAGAAATTCGTGATGGAAAAACCCAATACTTAACACTTTGGCTAACCCGGGAATCGAATCCAAGACCTCAGCAGTCGCCACTAGGTAAATGTGATAAATTATATAATACAGAACATAATGTTATGTCTATAAATAATTGTGTATTGCACTCACAAACTTATCTGAACCTGTGGCTGAAAGTGGAACTAACGAAAATGATGTCTGTAATTTATTACCGGCAGCGATAACGATACCGGGTAAGATAGACTTGTGAGACAATACTTGATTAAAAATAAGGTTAACCTTCTCTAATATAGGCGGCAGTGACGAGTGTCCAAAATAGTTGTTTGGCATTTGATGCCGTTCCGCATGCCGTAAAGTTAAATATTATTGCTGCTATGCTCAGTAACATGTAAATAAGGGAAAATGTCTGAAAAAATTAAGAAACAATTTATTTAAACAACTGAGATTAAACAAAAATAAAAAAACCTATGTATTCGCGCACAATTTATTGCAAATAAACTTGAAGGGTGAAGCGCCAGAGTAAGCCGCAAAATTAAATTTTGTCACGATTTTGCAATTGACAGATCAATGTCAGGCAGTAATTATGTTGATCAAAATATGATCCGTAACCGGAACACGTAGGATATAGCTACAGAATTATAATCACAACAAACACAACAAAAAAAAAATGCAAATTGGCGCATCCTCCTTTATCCTCTATACCTAGTCTTATGCTTACTTATGTATCTATATAAGTTTATCTAAGGCTATGCTTACTAAAATGGTACAGGTAGGTATTTTGTACAGCGTAACCAATTTAACTATGCAGTTCGAAGTGGCGCTGCTTGTCAAGAAAATATGCGTTGATATATAAGTTTGTTGAAGTGTAACTCACTGAATACATACACGCAAGGCAAGATCACAAAATTTTTGAAAACCGACTTTCAAATGAAGAAGTCATTCGCCAATTTCTTTTTTGTTTGTTTGTCCAGCGATACATACTTTTGCCACTTATAAACTGATTTCAATTAAGTAATTGTTTGCCTGGAAGAGTTTAAATTTCGTGAACATCTGATGCTGACCTTCGAGACAATGAAACTCTTCACTATTAGACAGCAATTCTGTCGTTACGCCTGGATGCTCTGAACGCAGATGTGACAGTACAGTCACGGGCATAGATATGTAGGTATGTATACAATTAAGTAGGTCCTTAGCAAACTTCGATAACGATTTTCTCACACAGTATTGATTTTTACGTACATAGTATTTTGGAAGCCGTACTATTTCGAAATAGGTCTTATCTTAAAGTAGAAACCATTAGGTATTTCACTATATTCGCACCGTTCGTTTTTGAATTTTGCTAAGTATTGATATTGCATTGCTCGTGACTGTACCCTCATTTCGCCTTTTATAATGAACATGTTTGAAACATTTATTCAAGAGTCGGCCAAGTATGTAGTAAAAGCTGTTTGTAACATTCATGATTAGTGATCGGATATTCGGATGCATATTTAGGTACCTAAAGTACGTTGTTTCCTGGCAAAAGGTACAAATGTATGGAAGCGGCTATTTAAATGCCAATTTTTGTCGCGGGATTGCAAAATTTCGTAACGAATATTTTAAATTTAATTAAAACCTGGCAAGTTTGTTGAAAATAACAAGGAAAAAAATACAACAACTATTTGAATTCGTATTTTTGTGCTGAAATGTCGAATGCTAAAACAAAATGGTAAGTAAATAATATGTCTGGCCATAATTCATGTGGAGCTAAACGAAAAAGTAACTAGACTAGTTTTTTTTTTTTTAAATAAACTGCTTCCCCCATACTGACGCGCGCTCCATACTAATCAACACTCAAACTTTAGGTATGTGCATCCGAATGTCCGATCTCTATTCATGATACAACCCTCGAACAAAAGCCTTGAAATAATGATATAATACATTTTACATGAAGGTACATTTCAGCTTTTACATGTCTCTCATTTATAAAAAACAAAGGACTAGGTGTAAGTACCAGAATTTCGCATAGCCAATAAAGATAAAAATAGCAAGGCAGATATTGTAAATACTTGGACATGTGTGGTAAAATAGAAGACAGTAATGTAATGGGACAAAAAAATTTCTGGACACAAAAATGTATTTGAAAACAACACACATAAACAAGTTTGTTTCACATTATGGCGCGTGAGGGGAATTTTCTATGTAATAAATGAGTCATACACGTAGGTACGCATGCATCGATCGACATTATGGTGACCAACACAATAGTTAGATAATGTAAAGCTATACTTACTATGGTTATGCCCCCCGTCAACACCGCCGTTAGGACAAGGTGAGACGAGAATTTTTTATTCTTTGGATTATCCATTTTCGTTTTGCGTTCTTTTTTCAACCACTTTATTAAACACGCGTCATGTCGAGTTAGTGTTCGTTTGTGAAGGAACTCAACAAGATATCAGTATTAATCGCGCCATGATAATTGTTATCGGTAATAATAACGCCCACTATCTACATTATATGGAAGAGCTCCCTTCACACTTCAATGTGTTTCCGATCACTCCAATACTAATGGACAACGTCGTATTGAGATGACTAACTACTCTCAGGATGTGTTTCGTGTTCGTAGATTAATTACTGCTGTTTTTACCTAGGTACGGTCAGTGCAACCCCCCTTAGGTACACTTGGGGGAGGCCTATGTCCAGCAGTGGGCGTCTTTCGGCTGAAATGATGATGATGATGATGATGACGGTCAGTGCGCAGCACTACCTGACGGGTCTTTCTTCCTTTTTCATTCTGTAAGGGTCAAGCAATGCAGACCACGTACTATACATTGTACCTATAATTACATTAAAAAGTACTTAATACGTAGGGAACAACAACTTGATTATTATCAGAAAGTTCATATTCAGTCTTATTTAAATTTGAGCCACATAATCAATGCAGAAGTGCAATGAAGGATAGTCTAAGGGTTAGACCATAGACATAAGGGATTGAATGGCCACCTCTATAATACTTGCTGAAAGAGTATCAAGGCTCAAAGCCACAGAGTCAGTATTGTTGCGCTCCTGTCATTGCGCCTGACGAGTGACGTTGCATTGTTATCAATGATGTCATTGTAGCGCTAACCGCTCAAAATACGTACTTTTGAATAATGTTGTAAGTACACAGTCATGTACTGTACCTAGTTGTTTAATATTCTAAAATGAGCAACGCTGTGTGCATGTGAAAAAACAGAAACAAGTTAAAGAACAGTTTCAAGCGGATGTTCCAGGGATCCGTCCATTCAGATCAATGTGCAATGCTGATCCCGAGATGTTTTGCTAGACTTTAACAAGATAGTAATAGGTCTGTTCTTCCTATGGTTCCACCTGTCCTGGACATGGCTCGGACATGGAGGCTATTGATGTTACGCTGTGCCAGATATATTTCGACCTCACAGGATGCGAGAGCTGAAGTAAAGTTGTGGTCACAATGTTTCTAGTCATCTTATTCACGATCCTCCATTTTTTGCCTTTAAGCAACTTTCCTCGCCTCAGTCTTGCCAGGACCATAATTGGTATACCTCAGCAGATTTACTCAATTTACTACGTCCAACAAAGTACTCGACAGTTAAAAATCGGTATATTGATAACCATAGTAAACATAATATCTTTGCTATATGTCTTACAAACTCTTTTTGCAATTTGGACAGACCTCGATAAAATTAAATCAATTGATTAATTAATTGTACATTTATCTTTAATATTAATATACATATGATGCTTTATATCAGTGCTTTCTTGTTATGAAGATTGTCCATAGACGTATGTATTTTGTAATTTACGAATAGGTATGTAAGAAAACAGGATGTACCTACCATGTAGGATGTAGAACTAAACGAAAGAAAATTAATTTTATATGAATTTTATTGTATTATTATAATTATAAAATCTATTTATAAACTGTATGACCGTATGCAAATAACTGAACATTCACCAAGTACCCAAGTACAGTCAAGCGCACGTCTATGGTGACAATCTAAAAACACGTTTGTTTCGTAGCATTGGCCAAGTGCTTTTAATGTGGTACATAGTTGTTACTACTGACGTGCGGTTGACTGTACCCATACAAATATCATCGCTTATTGTTGCTAGAAAAAGTTAATTTCACCTCAAAATACGTTGAGATGAGAAAACTCTTCCAGATATCTGCCCCAATTAACATAATAATCTGATGTTGCAGGATGTACAACATCAGTTATTATTTCTCATTAATTATTATAATAGTCCTCCCCACCGTTTTCGGTCACGGCGGCTAATTTTCTCGGAGATTAGCCATCGGCGCACGAGATATTATAGTGCACAAGTGTGTGCGCAGGCACAGGTGCACTCTCTGATCCCTTACTCTCATAGTTCGATGGGACGCCAATCCGACACGACCAGAAAGAGATGAGGCGCAGGACCAACGGCTTAACGCGCTTTCCGAGGCACGGGCGTATCATTCCGCCAATTTCCGAACTCCGGGCTACTACTGAGAAATTTCCACTAGAAAAACCCAATAGTACTTTTTGTCCGATCCGGGCATCGAACCTAGGATAACACGGCCCACGCTCAGCAGTCGCGCTTCCGACCACGAGAAAACAGGTTGCCTACCATGATGTCTTAAAACAGTATTGTTTTACTCCTTTTCCAGTGTGGGAAAGAGATGGCGCTAGACATCCTGTATAGCTCCGTCTCTTTCCCACACTGGAATAAGATTAATACAATACTGCTTTAAGACGTCATGGGCAGTTGATTTCTTATTACAAAGTGTATCGATTTCATTTTCCATAGAGTTACATTTTGGACAGAAACACTGTCCAAAATATAGCTCTAATGAATAAACAATGTTCGATTCAAATAAACTTATGCAAACTAGCATTTACCTTCTTATTCTATGTATCATAATTTAATTCTAATATTTATTTACAAAAAGTCAGCTACAATGTAGCAAGTAAGTTCAGCTATGTTATTGCACCACAGAACACTTGTACCCACAATTATTACAAATAAATATACTAGTAACCCCTGTCATCAGTTCACTGTACTTCAAAATACTATAGTCTACCTTAGTAAGCGAACTACTGAATTATTAAAATTTCACTTCGGGGCGCTTAAAGCGTAGCTTACGTCTATAATTTTAATAAAATGCACGATAACAAACACACAAATCGTACAAATATTGTTCATTTTTAAAGTTGAAGTCTAGACGTCTCAATCGACACATCTGAGATTGTTATAAAAACTGTATTGAATTCAAAATCGGCTGTAACTCTTATATTAATACAGAACGTCGGATTGATTCAACGCTGCTGAAAAAAAAGAAAAAAATCTCGTTAACCATGACTTTCACGACCTTAGGTAGCTGTTGTTTATTATGCAACCAGTACCTTAACACCACTTCTCACCACATAGGTCTCAAGAGGTACAGTATAGGCATGGATGCGCTCTGCTTTTTTCCAAACAATATACAACTAAACTGTGATCCACTCATCTCATGGTGATGTTGTCTGTACACAAGAATTTATTTGGGGTAAAAGTATCGGCTTCATATAAGGTTGAACAGCAATTAAGTTTTTTGTGGACTAAATGTCGGTGTAGTCCGTTTGATCCCAGTGTTTGATACAATTTTTGGGAGTCACTTCGGGATTCCGGCCTTAGTTTGGAGAGGCAATTTACACTTATTGCTGTAAGTACCGTTCAGGGTAGTACAGCTCTTTTTGTTGGGACTAGTTAAATAGCTAATTTACAGGTAGTATAAGTAAAATGTTTGTACACCGGCTGAATTTGAACTCAATTGCTTCTAGGGGGTGAAAACACTCATTATAGAAATGATATCAGCTTATATAAGAAAAGAAATCATCTACGTTTCAGACTTCGTCCTGTAGGTACTAAAACTGGTTCATAGACATTCGTCTCCTAGAAGAACGCAATGTTTCAATTTCAGCCAGTATATTGAAAGATAGCAAAAGGTGTGATAGGGCTTACTTGCCGAAACATGGGGATATACTGATGGTTAATTCTTCTTGTATGTGTAATACTCACTACGCACAGACCGTGATGATGTCACATAATCTTTCTTTTGTGTTAGAGAACTTAAACTGGATGCGGCTCGATGGACGGCTGAAATAATATAAAACAGATGTTTATTCGTAGGTAAGGCTTGCCGGAGGCTTGTGAACCAACTATACGCAAAATAAATCAAATCCTAGAACATATACCATAATGCCTGATTAGGCCATTGTAAGATACGATCTTGTTTTTCACAGACGGGCATTATGAATATAAAGTTATTTTTCCAAGTATAACCCAGTTCGTGACCGAGGATTTGCCTCGATATGAATCAGGCTTTCAGTCTAACTGGATGCAGCTGGATAACAGGTTTTTACATTATGGAATAATAGGAGGAGGTACTGCCTACTAACCTCCACAACACAATCGGTAGAGATATTATACCCCTTGGTAAAACTGGTCATCACACTTTCCATCCTTTGACTAACTTTAACGACTGTCCAAGTCAAGGATTTACAAATGGCACCCGTGGCTAACGGCATAAAGTGCTTTACGAGGCAGGGAAGGGACTCGGTGTGTGACGGATGGCCACCCATCCACGGACCAACCATCACAAACATGGCTTAACCCTGAAGGTCGACCAGTACTGTTGTTATTATATGCCTACGAGCCCCTCCAAGAAAGCAGCACTAAGTATTTAATATTGCACAATATAAAAGATAAAAAAATATCAGTATAAAAGTTTAGTAGATCGGCACTTACATGCTTTTCTAACGGACTGGATGGCGTTGTAGTCCGGTAGGGGGACAGGCGGGAGCTCCTCGTCCGGAGGGAGTTGGTCCCGCATGCGGTGCGAGGACGCTGGTATATACGCCCAGGGAAGCTGGCCCTGGAGCTCGGCCGTGGTTCCACGCCTTCTGGACAATCACGCCATCTTCTATTATTTCACCAACTCTTAATGGTAGCACTGTCCTGGTGCTGACCAGATCGCGGTTCATCGACGTCGAACATCGCGACATTGGCGACATATTCGGAACATTAATGAACAACATAAATGAGTTGACATAATATCTTGAGACAACGGTCGACGTCGACATCCGCAGTCAGGTTGCACCCAATATTCTCCTATCCTACTTGCACCAACAGCAGAAACCGATAACACCTACACCAAATGTTCAAGGATGCAATTTTATTGAAAGTGATGCCAGGAAACAAAAGAAACATAAATGCACTGAAAGATATAACGCAGTAGCAGTTAATCAGGAATGAGCATTTGAATGCGATGAACATTTCGTTAGAAAGTTGGTGAAGGAAAGCAATAGACTGTACTGCGTAATGAGAAAGTCAATAAAATATTGAGAAACATGATACAGCAGATGTACGTGGGACACTCAGAAAGTTTTGCGAAACTAAAAAAAATTGTTCTATACGTACATATATTTTTATTAAATCTTTTCAAAGTACTTTCCACCAGCCTCTATACAAAGATTCATGCGCCTAAACCAGTTTTCAAAACACTTTTTCCAGTCCGCCGCAGACACCTCGTTTACAGCCTGCTCGAACCCAGCCAGCGCATCTTCCGGCGACGAAAATTGTATCCCTTTGAGCTGATTTTTTATTTTTGGGAATAAAAAGAAGTCACACGGTGCTAGATCAGGGCTGTAAGGAGGGTGACCCAGGAGTTTGACTGGCGTGCTGTCCAGGAAGTCCCTCGTTTTGAGTGCGGTGTGCGCAGGTGCATTGTCGTGGTGGAGCAGTAGCCCGCGGAGCCCTGTGTTTGGTCGCTTGTTGCTTATAACAGAGAAAACTTCTGGCAAACATTTGGAAGTATACCATTCGGCATTAATGCTTCTTTGATCCCGTAAGGGAATTGATACCAAGTGGCCAGTCAAATTAAAAAAGCTAGCGATCAAAATCTTACCCCCGCTTCTAGATCGCTTCACTTTGGTAGGCGTTGGCTCATTTTGAAACACCCAAACAGTCGACTGGCGCTTGGTTTCTGGGTCGTATTGATAAATCCAGGACTCATCACCTGTAACGATGTCGTAAACACGCCGAGACGAGCCTGCTTCAAATTTGTTAAGCATATCACGGCACCATTCCACCCGGGCCTGCTTCTGAGCATCGGTGAGGTTGTGCGGCACCCAGCGTGATACTATCCTCCTCACGCGAAGATGGCTGTGTAGAATCTCGTGAACGCTTCCCGATCCAATCTTCAATATGTGTTGAATCTCCTGATATGTAATTCGCCTATTGTCTTGGATTAAATTTTTCACTGCTAGCACGTTTTCTTCGGTAACAGCCGTCAAAGGGCGACCGCTTCTTTCGTCATCCCCCAAAGTTGGTCGACCGCGCTTGAATTCGTTATACCAACGATACACGGTTGCCTTGGAAGGGCCTTCATCCATGAATGCCATTTGAAGTCTATCGTACGATTCATCCGGTTTCAGGCGACACTTGAAATCGTATAAAATCATAGCTCTAAAATGTTCCCGGCGCAGATCCATATTTCAGTGAGACACAATACTTTGAATTAACTCGCAAAAAATGTGGAGGGAAATTTTGAAATTGGAACTTACTTATTTTTACTTATAAATAATCATATTTTCGAAAAACATAATAACTGGCCAGTCTCCCATATATAAAAACTTTTTTTCGCAATACTTTCTGAGGGGCCTGGTATGTTATGTGACCCATTACAAGTAAATGTTCTTACCAAAGATGTCTCGAAGCGAGACAGAAGACTCATTCAGACTGAAATGAACGATTGAGATATTTTTGAACGATTCAAAATAACGGATTACTTTTATTGTTTTGTTGAATTTGGCTAAGGAAGGTATGTCTAGAGTATTTTTTATTTTCTCGTAAATACTTGTATTCTGTCTGATAGCAGCTAATAAATTCCAAGGAAAAGCTGTTAATACTTCTAAATGTAGAATTTTACTTCAAAAGATGGAAGAGACACCGACTCTAAAACGGTTACGTACCTATTTCATCCATTAATCTGAAAAGACGAAGAAAAAAATATATGTGGGTGGTGGGGGGGGGGGTTTCAGAATGATAGACTGAATACGTGGTACTTAGCCGTTTTAGCGTGGGTGCCTACCAAAGTAGTTTAACGGAGGTTTATATTCTGGTGTCTAAGTTTCTTTTTATAAGTAGAGACCTACCCTCGTCCCTCCGGTTGGGTGGACGTGGAGGTGTCCGCTAGATGGGGCATGGACTGCGAGACGCGTGGTGGGCTTGCGCGGCCAGACGTATCAATGACAGCGCGGTCCAGCCTCCTCTGCTGCTCCGCTATAATATTCTCTAAGCGTTGCGGCAGAGACATCAGACTCTCCGGGAAGTTCACCGTCCGTTTCTTATCTAAGTCTGAATCGATGTGACGGGCGCGTGGTGATCTGAGACATATTGTTAAATTTTGTTGGTAATTCATTAAGTTTACCCTGCTTTATTTGGTGGTCCAGGTGCTCCTGTTAGGGCCTAGATATACTTTGTTGTTATATCGTTGTTGAAATCCGAATAACGCGATAATTATAATTCCATCTATAATATAAAATATATCATAAGTATTTTGTTGATGACGAGCCCTGTTCTGGATGTCACCGGCATTAAAAAAAGCCGGAACATTCATACAAAAATATCATCCCCCGTTTATGGGACGGATTTTCAGAAATATCATCATTTCAGAGATATCTTGTGCAAAACCTCATGCTTCTAGACCCAGCGCTTTAGGCTAGATGTTGTCTGCCAGTTAGTGAATATAAAGAATTTTGTTACCACATTATAAATATCGTTCGAGTAAGAGAGAAGAGTTGATGTTAAATGTGAGATTGAGAATGATTTCTTTACTTATGAAGAAAAACGAAGACAATTTTATTACTTAACAAGAAACAAAACCTACCTGTCAGGCGAGACTTGCAAAGAATCGGGATCGGATCTAATTATTCTAGTGTGGACATCCGGCGAAGATGACTTCCTGAAGAGGAAGGCTTTCATTCGACGGAAGGAACGACTGAACCCAGCGCGAGGTATCCTGGTTGTGATTCTCTCACTGGGTAGGCTGGCTAGTTCTTCATCCCTGTCGCTGATTTCGTCGGTGGTGATGACAGTGGGAGGTCCCGGCTCTTGAGGAGGAGATGCTTGCACACCAGTGGACACTTGCACCGGAACTGGCACTTGAGGAACAGCTTCAGCCAGAACTGGTGTCGGAGCTTCTATGTTCTGAAAGAGAAGATTACTTCACTGGTGACTCGATAATTAACACTTTTCAAGCTTCTGAGTTAGTTCTATAATTTCAAGAGGTGTTCTGTACTGTAAATAAGATGATAAAGTAGGTAGATAAAATCTTTATTGGTCAAGTGCAACCTCGTTATAATGAAGATTATTATTATAGCTAGCCCACATTGTCCCACTGCTGGGCAAAGGTCTCCGTCCATTCCTGCCAACGGTCACGATTTTGTGCTACTTCTTTTCAATTCTCAAGGAAGACATCCAGTTCATCGTGACTCTAAAGAAGAATCAAATATTTTTGTAAGATGACTACTTAACACAAAACTTATGAGCTATTTGACTGTACTTACAATAGAAAATACTAGACAGTCCAAAAGCATGAAAAATTTTCGATTCCAATAATCATAAATAGACCCAAGTTTAAACAATACTTACGTCACTCTCAGTTACTGGCTCCTTCTTGATATTGCAGTCAACAATGACGATGACTATAAGGATGATATTGACAATGAACAGTAAGACGAAGCGAAAGTACAGAAGCACCATTATCCAGGAGGTCCAGGCGGTGTCCAGCTGAACACTTCCTAGGCCGTTGACTTGACCGCCGACGAAGTCCATCATTTCGTGAAGAGTCTGGAATTTGAGGTACAAACATCAAGCTACATAAGAGCTTTAGTATAGAGCTTGGGTATCGGGTCACAGATACATAAGCTGGCCGTGAAAATAGGACATCGAAAGGTTTAGTCAAACAGGTAGGTCCCGACAGATAGTTGACCGGGTAGCGGCTGCATACACCGGACAGTTTCAGATACTCCCGTATATGTCCGTGACGGTTTATACGAATCGAAACAAGCTTAAGAATAACTTTGGCTATGTAGAACGTTCGTCTAGATCACTCCAACCAGTGTGACAGATATTTTCTATAACATAACAAGGGTTAGACAGAGGTGTACCTAATAGCACACCCACGTTTCGCCAGTTATGTTAAAGTCCCATGTTATAGGGAGCGAGCTTATTGCCATTAACCGGGCACAAATCCAGACTCCGTGGCGGCTACAAAGAAAATCCTGATGGATAAGCCCATAACAGTTCGCGCAACCCGGGAGTCGAACCCAAGACTGCATGCTCAGCAGTCACGCTTGCGACCGCTACACCAACAAGGCAGTATTTAGTAAAAACTCTTAACAGAATAAGAGAAATGAGTAAAGCAGAGGTCGGAATTAGGTAGAGTTATTTGTGTACACTGATTTCATACAGCGAAAGAATAAAGTGGATAATGCCTCAAATCCCGAGATTAATTTTGAAGACCAGAATAATCCCGTGATTTATTAGATAAAAAAATTATTTACTTTTACACAATAATTTAAACCATCCGACATCGGATGTCCGAAGTTGCAAAATTCCAATACGCACACGCAAGGGAAGATCCATATTAATATCAACATTTCGATGCAAGTACAAAAATAACTCTACCTAATTCCGACCTCTGGTAATAAGTACAAATATCCTTTAGTTGGAATGCTCACCCTTGTATGAAATGAGTCGTTCGCGTATGTGACAGACGCTACCAAGTCGAGCCCGCAGACAGCCGCGGTGGTTATGATCCAGGGCCATCGCATGCATTTAGTCTGCTTGTCCCTTGCTCCACCCACTACATTTAGATAAAAACACTACAATGTTTAACAATCAACCATACCAAGAAAGACATAAAAATGTGTACTTGACAGTTCAACAACGCTATAAGTTGACAGTTCAACAACAATATAAGTTGCAATAAATAAAGAGCAGCAATAAGCATCAGATTTTTTTTTTATGGATTTGGTATTTCCTACAAAACCCTCAGTATTATAATTAAAAGTGCATTAATCGAGCTGATCAGATAATAGGTAGGTTCTAAGACTTGCGTCCTAAAAACTGATAATATATCAGAGACAACATTTCAGGTTTCAAATTCTTATCCGATGACTAGAAAATAATACGCGGAATAGAAATCCAGAAATTGTAACAAGTGGATGTAGCAACAACAGTATGAATGAGATCCACGTTTTATAGATATAGGTTTTATCGTACTCAACATCATCAGATATATCTTCGATAAGAAAGAAGTCGCAGGTATATCCAGTGATAAGAAAGTTCCAACTGACTTTCATTGCAATTGCATTTAACTTTTTATTACCAACTTTATTTTATTATATGTAGATCAGGCATGATGTCATCGGTTTTTACTTACGTGAACGTCACCTAAATAACACCTAGGTACAGACAGCGTCATTAAGTAGTAACCCCCCTGGCGTACTCGGCCGGACTGTAGAGGGGTAAGCCCATACTGACGCTGTCTGTACTAACTTAACCAGATATTCCCTTAGGCTATAACGTAAACCTACTTCCTAACACCCGATATAAAAAAGAACTGCACCTGTTAGTTATAAGTTTATGAATTTTTTTGTTGGTTGTATACTAAACTTAGATTACATACCAAATTTCAGCTTTCTAGGACTTCAGGAAGTAGCCAAACTTTTTGATGATCATCAGTGTACCAGTGACGAAATCGGTGTATTATAGATATCAATAAAATCTAAAGTATTAGATCTATTCAATTGAGACTTTTTATATTTAATTAGTCTATAATTGACATCATATCCTGAGAATATGAACTATCTGGTACATCGGAAATCAACTCTATGAGGATTCAAAAAAACGACGAAACACTTCGAGAAAAGGTAGGTAGTGCCCTTGCACTTCGCTTGGCTCGTCTTGGCGGGGGCACTACCGTGCCCCAGATACTTTCACCCCCATCCTTTAAAATGGGGGGGAAGATAATGGGGTGGAAGTTTGAATGGGACTTTCACCAATTAAAGACAGAGAATGGGCTATGAAAATCGGCACTGCTGATGTGCAAGAAATACACCCCAAAAAAAGAAGAAAAAAATAAACACAAAAAGACTGCCTAGCAACTTACAAAAATAACTGAAATCCCACCAAAAACATTTCATGTAAAATGTTGCCAAGACGACCACATAAGGTTTGCCCTGTGAAAAAGATATCAGATCTCATGTAGAGCCAAGCTTCTGAATCTACGCGGCCTAACTCTACCGACCCTAACTTCACAAATTCTACATATCAGTAAAAATGTATGGCTTGGCTGTTTCGTTACTTACTTCAGAAACTAAATATTCGCATCAGCTCCACGACGGTTGCGACCCTACACCTACAGATAATGCCTCTTATGTATGTAGGTTACCTTTATTACCAGACTTTATTATAAATTAACGGGGAATTAAACTTACTGATAATAATCACACTGCTTATCAACCAAATCACGCTCAGTCCGAGGCTCGTACAGTTGATAACGAAGGTCCTGAATACGGTGAACGGTTCATTTCTGAACAGAACAAAGGCCTGGTTGGAGATGCCGTCAATGATTTCACCGATGTTCACTGTGGCGCCGCAACTGTTTGGGTCTGAAACAACCAACCTAACATATTACGTACATGAGGACTCTAATTGAAAAAAAAGAACAGATATCAGAGTGTGGCTCGCTGCAATGCCAGATGCTGTGATCCATTTATTGGTAGGTATAGTTACTCATTTTGCTTTCTCCACGTTCATGCTCTATACGGACATAGACGCACGCCCGTGCCGGTTTCAGGTGCTAAGACTAACCTTTCTGAATTCACGCAAACACCACCATTAATGCCAGTGTAAGACCCTAGAGCTAGTCTGTAGTGTCTCCTCCCCTTTTGGCATTTCCACTCACAAATATCTCGTATTCCATTTGTAATACCACCCACATTTCAGATTCCGTGGCTGCAGCTGCTGAACTTTTTATATTTGCTTCAAATAGGAGTTAGTACTCTAATAGTTGTTACTTCAGTTAAAAGTGGAGAAATTTGGAAGAGAGCTACACTCAGCATTGGGTGGCCAAGGGCTGAAGAAGAAAGATAGAAGAAAGGAGTTGGTACAAGTAATTGCTATTGTGAAACTTACTGTGAAAATAAAGAACTCGGATGTAAACCAGCACGGGAAGTCCTCTCAGGAAGTCGATCACGCAGAAATACTGCGCTATGCCGAGAGACGTGAAGATCATCTGCCCCGCCGCTTGAAGCTGCAGTTTGACAATAAGATCATTGGACAAATATCCTTGACGAGTAATAAATATGTTAGGAAGAAAAAGATATGCTGCTCCGAACCAAAAAATTGGGATAAGCGTAGGAGAATGATAATAATTATGTTTTTAATAAACAAAATCAAACATGGGAACCTGTGATATTGCAAAAAAAATACTTGAGTAAAGATATTGGTAATATATTGAAACCTTAAAAAATATCATTCGCAGTTACAAGTTCGCAATTTTAAGGTCAAGAAGTACTCAAAAGGTCCTCCGGTCAGAGACAAGTTAAAGTCGAATAACACTGCTACTAGGAGCTCATTATCTAAATTGGCACAATATATTTCGATACATATTTTATTTAAGAATTTCTCAATCATCTAGTTTTGACTTTAAGTGAATATTAAACCTAATTAAGATTAAATACTGAATTGTTAATCGATTCGTCGCCGACTGAACTGACTGTAGAGTTAAGTAGATACTTAACTAACCTGAATTTGCTAGTGTGATAGAGTTGTGGAGCTACAAGCTATCGACAATATGACCAATCCATAATGAATCGGATTCTCCAAGAAAGGAGAATATTATAAAAAAAAAAAATATGTAAAGTCTTTGCCCAGCAGTGCAAAGATTTTCCTAAAATAGGTTATTATCATACACAGGTTATATTGCTAAAACTAGCGCGAAGGAGGAGAGTAGTTCACGCGTGTTTTTCACTCTATAAGATTGTGCAGAACCCAATACTTATCGCACATTGGTATGTAGGGAATTTCGTAAAAGCGATCGGTGTGCGTATTTGTCATAGATAGAAATATATAATAGAGAATTTTCGTACCACATTATGACGAGAGCAACTCGATAAGATAACATCTATCAAAATATTCTTTATCTAATGCTATTATTATTAATAAGTCTTGTACCTACTTAGCGTTGTGGAATGAGGATGTTTAAGACATTGTACAAATTATTTTATGACTAAACTGATACGACGTATTATTGATAATAGACTGATTAAGACAATGTATTTTAAAATATTACAACAAACTTAAATAGGTCGCAGTGACCTGTGACGAGTTCGGCTGGTGCTGCGATGTCCGAGCTTACAAATTAATAAGAAGAAGGAATATATATATGCTAATGATCAGACAGAGAATTCTTATCGGGTAAAAGAATAAAATCTTCCGTTACCAATTTGTTACTTTTTGAGTTATAAGTACAACACAGGCTAAGAATGAACCATGTAAAAACCTGTATAAACAAACTGTACCAACTAACTATGTATTAACTGTGCTATTATATGCGTGTTCTAAATGCACGAGTAACACCTAAGTACATATACATAATGACACATAGAATTCAAGGAATACTTAAGTATGTATTAAGAATGTAAATACGCAAATGCAGGCAACCTATCTTAGTCATCAATGAAATCATGAAAATTCATTACAGGCGACACAAATAATCGAGGAACTCAGTGATTGTTTACTTATTCATTAGACTAAGTACAGAATTTGCCTTGTTTGTGAGTTAGAAGTTAGAAGGTAGAATACAATAGAGTTAACAATCTAACTGGAGTATAGGCAGTTGGTCAAAACTGCCTTTTAATGACCTAATTAAAATAAATGGGTTGACTTTGGCTTTATCTTATTATTTGTTGGGAAAACGCTAGGCTTATTTTTTTTTGAAATATTTACTCTAGAAGATCTCTTGTTTTTATTGAATTTGCTTTTGGTCCATATTAGTAACCATTAATAATTCTAGCCAGAGTAGTGAATATTATGCATAAAGGATTCCGTAGGCCAGACGATGTTTTCTGCTATTCTTTTCCAGATAAGCATTTTGAATATTTTTCGGAATTTATACGATATTACCAGAAATAACTGATTGGTTCATTGTACTGGGTACCTACATGATTATCATTGTGATATTGAGATAATTAATTACCATATGATGATAAAAGGGTATGATTTTATCAATACCCTAATAAATGCATTTTCATTGACCTAATAAATAATATTTGTTCCCAAAATAGTAGATCTGTCACCTAAATTGAATCATCAAATAATATCAAAACGCTTACGTAAATATTAATTAAGAATTACTTGGAAATAATATCAATCATCAAGTAATTTTATTACGTTTAAAAATAATAAAAGTGTCACGAAAATTGAATCATCAAACAATGTAAAAATGTTTACATAAAAACTCCAAACCACAGGTCCAAAATAAGGCGTTGTCGACGTAGCCCCGCTACGCGGGGCTCCTATTTCTGTCTGCAGGGTTTACAGTAACCTAACACGAAGGGGATGTCGGGGTCTTAGTTCGCTCGCTCCGCTCGCTCACTAGACCCCGCCATCCTCTTTGAACCTAACCTGTCCGAGTCGGTGTGCCCAATGTCTCGTATAAAGCATTTCTTCATAGAAATAAGGAACTGATCTATTTATTTGGTGACAGATCTACCATTCCGAGCACAAAGCTATTATTTAAGTAATAAAACTATTATTATAAGAACGAAGTTTATATTCATCTAATGCACTACAATTTTATTGGTAATCCATCTCTTATTTTACACATGTATCAACATTTATTTGATAATTCATACCTGGGAACACTTTTTGTTTATCTGAGAACGAAAATATTTCGTGGCGATAGATCTATTTACTAGGTGATACAACTTTGATGACAAATATAAATATTGGTGACAAGAAATATAGTTCCCATGATAAAATGAGTGCAGAACAAAAGAGTTTTTAATGGAAGATAAATGCAATTCTATAAAACTTCAATTCTAGTTCTCAGATAACAATCTGTCTACTTCATTTTGACACAAGGTTGAAGCCGCAAGACTACAAGTTACTCTTTAGGTGACAAGTGTTTAACGTTAAGTTGAAACCATTAAACAATCACCTATTCACCACCGATACACCTATCACCTATACATGATATCCCATTGACTGGTTTGACGGCACAGTTAGCGTAGTGGTTGAGCGATCGAATGCTGCGCTGCGAGTCGCGGGTTCGATCCCCGCACGGAACAAATACTTGTATGGCCTACAGATAGTTGTTCCGGGTCTGGCTGTTGTATGTGAGTTCAAATGTCTATTTTAAAAAAAATCTGTGTTGTGGAGATCTATGCAAAATACTGAATTCAATTCAGTTGCATCCTGTTAGATAGTAGCTACTACAACATGGCTAGGCTAGCCTAAACAGGAAATTACTTAGGTACAGTCACGAGCACTACTATGTACCTATAAACGTAGCAACTTTTAAAAATGTTTTTGGTTTTGTGGGACTGCAATTTTATGCTACAACGAGCATAGCATTTTGGTCTTATCAAAAGTCGCAATCGATATTCCACGAAGAAATCGGTATTGAATTTTGCACATGTTAGTGCTCGTGCGTGACTGTACAACATGTACCTATACTGCAGTTTGTAAAATTAAGTACTTAACTCTATTAGCAATGTTATGGCATGTGATCAAGTTCCGAAAGGAGAGATGTGATTATTTTACGCTGACATTGACATACCTTCATGTGGATGTGTTGAGGCTGAGATGGCGTTTAGCCAGGCTAGGATGACATAATTTAGACAGCATGTACCAGAAAGGCGTCGTCATATTTTAGGGTGTGATTCAGACCATCAGACAGAACAACTTTCTCCATAGGAATACCACCGAAATCGCAAAAAAAAATCTGCTGTCCAGTACTAAACTTTAATACCCAACTACTACCTACTCCAAATGCCATGTGTGATACATCTTGTTTTTTTTTTGCGATTTCGATGTTTGTCCCATGGAGAAAATTGCTCAGTTTTGGTACACGCTGTATATGTATATACGAGTAAATTAATTGGCACAGGACATCTGACAATTAATTTTGTATGACGCGACGGAGCATCATCCGAGGACGTCTCGACCGATTTGGCTGTATATCTTTATGTTTGTGTTCGTAATTGTCAGGACAAGGTTTGTATGAAAGAAACTTTTGTTACCTACTAAAACAAATAGCTAAGTGCCCTTTTTCATTAGTAAATGCACCCGTTCAAAACCGGAACGGGTCTCAATTTTAATTTAATCTGTTTTATTCTATGGCAGGGAGACCCAAGTCAACAGTGACTGCTCCCTACTTAATCCAGAAAAATACCTCGTTATAAATATTGCCAGGTATGTAATCATAATTTATGAAAGTCCACTATCTTTGTCGGTATTCGTCTTTCTCACGGCATTGCAATGGCATCTCCTATCCAAAACGTTTGGCGCTCTATCGCTATCATTGACAGAAACTCTCGACTGATAAGCTGATATTCTTATTATCATCGTACGAAACCCTATCTATTTCATTATTGCCATGCGTGCCATTTCCTTTTACTCATTCGAAAGGTATGGGACTTTTACTTTTCACGAGCAGACAATGACAACAAATACAACACGTGACTCAACGAGCATAGAACTACTTAGTACCTAAATTGGTAATATTTATGATAAAAATAACTGTTATTGCTAGTCAATATGCAAAATGTTTCTATATAATTTATACAAACTTTGTAAAAGAACCTATATTTTCATATTGTTTACCTACCTTTTGCTTCCTAAAATGGATCTTGTTTGTCTGAGGTTATCATGTATAAGTAATTAGTTAGTAGTCTAATGTACTTAGTTGTTTGGCACAGCAAACATTTATAATAGATTTTCAATACTGAATTTAATTTACAAACTTTTCTATATTGATTACTAGCAGTCCCGCGCAACTTCGTCTGCGTCACATTTTCCTTAGTGTGGATTTTCTAATACTAAATATTTACATAAACTAACTAATTATAAACTAACTTATATGGATTACTGTTATCCGTAATAAATGAATTTTAATTTTATTTAAAAACAACAGGGCGCTTAGGCGAAAGAATACTCCCCCACATCGCTGTCTTCCGGAAACGTGCCCAGAAAACTGAGCACAAAATTTGAACGCACAAAGTTTAAAAAAAAAAGTTTTCAACACTTAGTTTCTTTGTGCTTTCATGTGGCGTCGTGGAAATGGAAAAGTTTTGGGTCAAAAAACCTATAGCGTGTCATGCAAGAAGAATAAAGATTGTTTCCATTTTTAAGAAAGCGGCGATAACTTATTTATTGAAACTGAAAACTAATGTCGCTACAATTAAAACGATAATTCTATTTTATAAACGGCCCAATGTTGTTATGAAGCCTGCATTTTTAGTAATGAACAGCACAAATAGTGTTATAAAAAGCTGTAAAGTTAATACAAACAACAGCTTCTAATGACTATCGCGATATTTACACAACAATAGAATGTGGAAATTTTAATGGAGATCAACAGATAAGTTTTATTATTCTTTTTAATGGAGATCAGCAGATAAGTTTGGACTGGCCGAAGTTAATCAATCAAAATTCAACGATAATTATAAATTAAATATGAAAAACCTATTTTATATAGTCCTAGATTAAGGAAAGGCATCCATTATTTTCCAACCGCTCTGACCACGTGTCACTATCCGGAGACTTGTATTGATATAACACACAACATCACGCCATTAATCCCCGAGAGGTAGACATAGGTTTACCCAATTATAGAACACACATATTCGGCCATTTATGTTTAAGTAACAAGGGTCGAGTCTATTGCCAATAACCGTGCACAAATCCAGACTCTGTAGTTGTTACTAATTCGTAATTTTTGATGGAAGAGCTCAATAACACTTTGACCGAGCTGGGAATCGACCCCAGGACCTCAATCTCAGCAGCAGTCGTGCTTGCGACGAGTAGCACTACTTGAAGTCAGTTGTGTTAAAGTTTGATAGAAAATCATTTGCAATACAATATACTGCAAATGCTTGATTGCAACTGCAAGCTTTCAGTAGCAAATTGGCTCTTACCTAAAGTAGCAGGGCAGTTTTTTTTTGGTAGGCCATTTTGAACAAATCCTTTTACCCCCTGTTTATTTCATCGCACAGCCAATAAAATTAAGTTTAGTTACATACTTCAATACAAATATCGCCAGCATGCACATGCTATTAACCCATTGGCTATTGAGTACACGTACGCACAAACACCATTAGTAACACAAATCACTTACCAGCGTGAAGATACCGGAGGTAACCATAATTTTGTTCAGTGCCATGGTGTCAAGTATCCTCTTAGAGAGCCACGAAATATAGGTAATTAACTATGTCTCATTAGTAGAGGTTTGATAGGTTAACTTCGGAGGCAGGCAGGACGCCTCGTATGTCGGCGCGCTCCGCCACGGCCCAGCATCACACTGATACGACTGATAGCCCAGAACTGTATCCCGTTATCACATCAATATCGTAGATACGTACTCTACAGTTGATAGATGAACGTCATCGTATCTCAATCGTTTAGTTTGAAATCAGAGTTATGTTCGTTATTTCCGCAGAAGAAGAAAAAAAAATGTTGTAACTAAAGGCGTTACCTCACTGGGAGCATTCGCTTGACAATCCAAGATTCAATTTTATGCAGACAAGTGAATGTGAACTGTTACGCATTACAAGCGAATGTTCCCAGTGAGGGAGCGCCATTGTAATCAACATTATGGCGCGCCCAATCTGAAGATTGAATATTTTCAACGGATTTTCTCCTCTCGCATTATAATAATACTAGCTGCTGTGGTTTAATGTTTTTTTAATTCACAAACTTAATGCACACGATGTTCTAAATTCAATTTACTTTATCCTCTAGAGAATAAAAACGGCTTTTCCACTCAGATATTGAAGATTCAAAATACTCTTTCCGAGATGGTGGGATGAAAAATACTTTATGTAGTTTCTAGACAGTATCTATGACGTCTTTTATGGAGGAATGTTTGTTTCGAATTAAATAAATATAAACTTATTCTATAATTTCAACCCATCATAGGGAAGCTGTATTCATTACCTATAAACAAATCTACAATAAATATACGTAATTATTTATCTAACACAATGTGCACTTACCACTTAGTCGCAGGCAGATAGATCGCAGCGCTCCGTTTCATTTACGGTAAGTAAGAAAGTGATAGATGCGCTTGTACGAGTTGCCCGTCACGTAAGTTTAAGTCAGCCAGTTTAATTAAAGTGGAACTTATTATGAATAGTTACGAACTCGAGTATTGTCTATATCTTATTTATATATATTTATATATATATCTCTTGGTATTCCGAAAATACAAAAACGGAGAAAAGAACGAGATATAATAAAATTTATATTACATATAATAAAATTTGATTACAACGTTTAAGTATTTTAAACATTTTACAAAAGGTACGGTATTTTTTTATTATGCTAACGTTAATCAGAGCTTAACATTGTAAACTGGTAAACCAGTTGCATGTGACTGTACATCTTGACACCAAATAGACCAAGAGCAAGGTTTAATGTTTTCAAAGAAGTTTAAGCCACTCTAACTTAGCAATTTAAAACATAAAAACATGAATTTAATTAAGAATTTATCTCTTTCGGACATTTCTAAGGACTTTAGACCGATAAAAGTAGAAGTATATTACACATATTAATAGATTTTTTTTTTCTTGGTAATTTTTTTTGAACTCTTCGATCTAGCTCTTGGACTATACCTTACTAATTGAACTCATTATATCTCCTAGACTAAGACCCGATTAAATCTATGACTTGGCGACAAATTGCGACTAATTGGCGACAAAATATGGGAGAAAACAGATCTTTGCTAGGTGCCCTAGTTTTTGAGATATAAATGTGGCCCTGCTGGGGAGACTCTCTCCAGATCGGCCACCTATAAACCCTTATATCTTTTGAACCAGTGACCGACCAATTCTGATATTTGGCGACAAATTTCGACTAATTAGCGACAATTTTTTTGTGTTTTCAAAATTAAAATCCGTGATGGTGGCCCTGCCAGAGTCAGTGACACCTCTTACTTTGCAAATTAGAGGCCGGGGGATACACAATTTATACGGCTTTAAACGAGATTTTAAAATTAAACTGTATTTTTTTAACTTCGGTCCTTTATTTAGGTATGTCTCGCTTGCCGGGTGCGATGTGTAAAGGTACATCTGTTATAAATAAGTAAGTACCTACCGTTTCTATCGAGAGTATCATAAGCTTGTTAATGGCGGTTCTAATGAGCGCAAAGGCTGTCTGATATCTCATACAGGAGCTAATTAAAAGAGGCTATATATGTAAGGATCTCATGAAATTTGCCACTGCAACTGCGCTCCTACAAGAAGAAAATGGAAAAGCTGGTTAGTATAACGATTTATTATAATTTACAAGCTTATATGCGCACTCGCACACATTTTTCTTCGAGGAGGATCATAATCACATGCGACGCGATATGTTTATTATGCGGTCTTCAACAATGTGCTCCGCTCGGTACACACTTTAAACGCCAAATTTTAACGCTTTAATGGCCACACTATTGAATTAGGACATTCCTGTAATGATAGTGATGACGAGTTAATAAATAAATAAATAAAAATAAACTTGTTTTGGCTAGAGCTGGCGCGAATCAACATATTCACTTCTCTTTGTCAATGATAATAATTTCTTCTCCAGATGCTAATACTGCTGATGTCGCCATGGTTCGCCTATGCCATGGCTGTGGATGCTGTCAACGATACAGAGCTGCCGGTGAATTCTACGGATCCGAATAAAGATATGTGAGTACAAGATATTGCAAAAAATCTTTTTTATCAAAAAAATAACCGACTTCCAAAAAAAAACACTAAAAGGTTGTTTAGCGTATTTTTTAAAATCTGCAAAAAAAAAAAGTTTTTATTTGTCGCTTTTTAATTGTGATATCTCACATAAATCCCCTAATCAGGTATGAATTTTACATTGTAACTAGACACCAGAACATCGTCCTTACATACGAAAAGGACAAAATACATAATAAAGAAGATAACTAAAAAAGTACCGAAGCAAAGATAATAAAATTCTTATGGCACCACCGCGCAAAGTCTGACATCCAGTCTTACCAAGGGGTATCGTATTACCTAGTTACTGGGTTGTGGATGTCAGATCTATAGCCAGTCGCTTCATGTAAAATACTGATAAGTACTCAGCTGCATCCGTTTAGACTGTAAGTAGACCCCAAGATAGTTTGGCAAAGGCTAGGCAGATGATGATTGTGCCACTGCGAATTACGACTGCCAGTAATTTAAGGTCGAGCAAAGGAATGATTCCTTCGACTGAAACGATGTTTGTTGTTTCGTTATATGGACAAAAGAACTAATGTGGACACAGCTCCCCATTTGTTCTTTTGTCCGTACCGTACTTCTGTTTCTTACCAGCGCAGCGTCGCGATCCAAGAACGTTAGTTTGGACGCCCGTTCGTTGCGGTACGGTGGTATGGCATCTTGATACGGTAACAGGTACACCCCGATCCATTGCAAGTCGGTTTTTTCGCCCCGTTCAAAGGCGTTAAGATACGGTGTACGCGCCAGTTTGGACGCGATCGCGGCGAAATTTTAAATGTCGCATTAAAGTTCTTCCGCCTCTTGTTTATCTGTTTTTTAACATAACTTTAACATCCACCAACGTCGACTTTTTCTTGTAATTTTTTCGTTATAATAGTATGAATAACAATAAATCACGCGCAAGAAATCGCCAAATTCTCACAGTCCCTAGTCGTCACCGACTTGGCCGGGCGACACTTGCTTGACACAGAAATGATCACGCGATGACCGCAGTGATGTTACGCAGATACGGGCTATTTTGCGTTCCAGTTATTGGATCGCGACGCTCGCTGATACGAAACGGAGGTACGGTACAGACAAAAGAACATACTGTGTGAAGGATGATATGGCAAGAAAGGAGGTATCTATATCATTAGATGACAAGTAATAGAGAAGTATGGAAGAAGAACACATGCTGCGCCGACCCCAAATAAATTGTGATAAGGGCAAGAGAATATTAGTTAGGATTATGTGGGTAATTATACAATCGTTAGAATTTACGTTACGTTTATTCCGTGCTTTTATGCTAGGCGTACTGTGATCAGTACAAAAAACTCACAGTACAGTAAACTCACGGAATACCCACCGAGTAGGGCTGTTTATATTCAAAGACCGTAACTAGGCTTATATTAGTAGTAAGTATTTATAAGATGGGAGTAAGTTATAACGTTTTGCAGGTACGTAATTCACGCCATGGTTTATCAAGTGGGCATCGTCACCAACAAAACGGACAATGAAACGGCCAACATGAACGCCACGTAAGTGTATTTTTTGTCAGCCTATAATCTTGCAGCCCACTGTTGGGTAAAGACCTCCCCTTTCTCCTTGTGAACCTCTTTATCAACTTTCTAACCTCGCTTCTGCGATCTCTGGCCGTGTTTGTCCCTTAGACATGATTAGCTCCTGCACGTAAGTTTACTCAGAAAGTTATGCAAAGTAACGTCTGTCTAAATCTTTCATAGTATTATACAGACGATAGTTAGGATGGAACATAGATCTAATAATTAAACCAATTATGGAAACTCGTGGCTGATATAAAAGAAAAACGTAAATCAATCGATCAAAGTGCCTTTTTCCTAAAGTAGATAGGAAGTCGCTATGAGGCGTTAGGCCGGCTTGATCTTTGTCTTTGCTAGCTGTTTCCTAAGCAAGGCAACTTCTAAATATAAATCTGTATCTGTATCTGTATCGATCGCAGCTCGTAAAGACAGAAATAGAACTGCCGACAAGGCACATCCGCAATGTTAGAAGCCGCACAAGTACAACTTAGGTTACAATTGAGTGTCAATGTTAAGTTGAAACGATCATCGATCCCAAGTAGGTGGAGAACCGTTCAGGCATAATGAGCCGATTTTATCAGCTAGAAAAATTCTTACGAAAGGGTATCGTTTTACCTAGTAACTTGGTTGTGGAGGTGAGAAAGGCAGTTGTTTCATGTAAAATATTGAAGTGAAACTTCATAATTATGTGACTTCCAACAAGGTTGCGTTAAACGTTTAACGCTACGATGGAGGGGGTATGAAAGCACTCATTTCCACATTACGAAGTTTCAATTCTTCCGCGCGGAGGGACTCCACGCACTATTTTTTTCTTTTCAGCTGCATTCAATTAAACTGAAGGCATATCCCGATATACTTGGGAAAGAGCAAGGCATCTGCCTATATCTGAACATCAATGATCAGACACGGACAACATGGCTCTAATCGCAAATTACTGAATATTTTATTTTTACACCCCATCATTATGTTTCTGCAAGCAAGAGCATCTATCCAATATTCAATACTGTTTTTGTCTCCGTAGTGGCAACCAAGAGGCTGTGACGTTCTTCCACTCCAATGGCTCGCAAGGTCTGGATTTGAGTAAGATTCCGGCCCCTCTCCTTACCAATGTGACTGCCCAGAGTATGGTGGGCGTAGCGCCGATGCCTGTCAACTCAGACAACCCTTCGAACCAGCTGCCTTGGAACACTTTGAATCATTTAACTTATATATCACCACCTTCGGCATTGGCAGGTAAATATACAAAAAAACAAAATCGCGGGAATCGAATTTTGTGTTTTTAAATTTCTTCTTTACATCTCTAGGAACTCAATAAAAAAGTCACATGAAAATCCGACCACTATACACTTCGTTCCACATTATGAGTATTTTTTGTCTATTTGCACTAGACCTAACTCGCGTAATGTTTGTTTGCTTTTCTTTTTTGTAGTGCAACCTCTTTAGAGACAAATTTGTTACTTGCTTTATAAAACTGGCACTTATTGCTGAAAATATTTAGGTAGATGCCATAAAGTTTTATTTTTCATCATTATTTTTCAACACAATTTAAGGCTTTGGTAGTTTTTTTTTAACAAAGTCGGTCTAATCCCGAGGTTGCTAAAACCTTTTTTGGTGCATACGTACTAATAAAAAAAATACTGAAATCCGTGAATATCCTATGAATATTTTACCGTTGAAGTTTAATAGTCCATCTATTTCATTTCCATAGATTTACTAACCTAACTTCTGACGTAGGTAAATGGAATATAAAGACTGGAGTATACTGAAAATAAAGTATCCATGTAATGTGTTCACATCTCGTTTTCTGAAACGAAATATTTCCAAGATTTCTCATTGGAAAGGCTGTAAGTGAACGGTGAAGCGGATACGTAGGGATTATTTTGACCTGTACTACCTGAAGGATTACGCAGAGGTAACCCCGTAGACAAGTGAGTAATTTCTAAGTAGCAGCCACGGAGCCTAGAAATGTGTCCGGGTGATGGCAATAGGCTTGCCCGCTATAACACCGGACTTAAACATAACTGGCGACATGTGGATGATATCTATACTATTAGGTAAACGCCTAACCCTTCGCGGATTACAGGCGTGATTTCATTTTTAGTATAGCAGTTGTCACTTAGTGCTGCACAGTTCGATCTTCAAGGTTAAGCTGCGCTTGCCAAGGTTATTCCATGCATGAGTGACAATCCATTACATACCGAGTTTCCTCGTTGCTCCCAGCTGTCATTTGTAGACCTTTCACAGTCGTTACAGGTAGTTAGTGATCCGCCACTCGGACAAACAGTCTTACCAAGGGGTACCGTGCGTCATCATCATCATCATCATCATTTCAGCCGAAAGACGTCCACTGCTGGACATAGGCCTCCCCCAAGTGACGCCACATTGACCGGTCCCGTGCGTGTTACCCTGCAGTTAGTGGGTTGTGGAGTTCAGATAGGAAGTCGTTCATTGTTAAATACTGGTATTCGCTGCATCCGGTTAGACGACCTACCGACCCCAACATAGCATGCATATTGTCGAAAGGCAAGGCAGATGACTAAGTGTTGTTAAAACGGACGTCGTCACAAAATGAGTTGGCTTACGTCTTTATCAGATTTGATACTGCTTTTGCTCAGAAATCTGAACCGAATTCTTCCTCTGACAGTCATGACGAAGTACGATGACTTCATGTCTCCAGATCCAAGGAGATCGCATAGACGGATGCATTTGTTTTTTTTTAAGACACTGAAGGTGTCTCCGTTCGCATGGCAGTTCTTAGAGATGCTTGTGGGAAACTTTATGACCACCACTAGGAACACGTTCATCTCGTGTTGAGTTACTATCTCAATTTTGCCTGCGTAGTCTAGCTCGTTTAATGTACGAAATACCTGCAATTTGTATACAGCTGTTGGAATATGATTTAAATGACAAAACAAGGTATTTATTAGAGATCATTTTATATATTGGAACATTAGATCCAACGATTGACAATAACTAAAAAAAAACAATTCAACTAAAAATACAAAATTGAAGAAAACGAAAAAAAAACAGTTCTTTTATAGGATGCCAGTTTGTGAGGGCTGCAGACGGTTTATGGGTAGGCGAGTAGGCGTCAATATGACTGACACACAACAAAAATCACTATAATGATTTGCACGATTTTAAAATGTAACTAAAATGCTAGAGGATAATTGTATTTTTGATAAAAAAAATTGACGCAAGTATTTCCGTTACGTTTACACCGCGGGCCTCTGATCTCACTTACATACTGATTTTGATTACCTGTAAAGAGTCTATTTGCAAAATAAACATCATCTAAATCACAAAACTCCTACTCATTGCTGTCAACTGGTCATGTGCTGTTAATTTATTTTTCTTCCTCTACGAGACTTAATTCGTAAATTGTGAAAATTGTATTCTCAAAAAGAACCAGTAAAACATTCAATATTGTGGCAAGTCCCGAGATGCATCATTTTTAACCCTTCTCAGAAACTTTTTAAACTACAGGGTTTGTATAATACTGTGTCTTTTGCAAATTCAAGCAAGGAGTTTACACGCAATTAAAAAATTTTCTTAAAATGTTATCTAAACAGGAATTTCATTGCAATCTCGCTACATGTTACTTAAATACTCAACTAATGTTTTAATCGATAGTTTTTAGGGTTCCGTACCCAAAGGGTCAAACGGGACCCTATTACTGAGACTTCGCTGTCCGTCCGTCCGTCCGTCCGTCCGTCTGTCACCAGGCTGTATCTCATGAACCGTAATAGCTAGGCAGTTGAAATTTCTACAGATTATGTATTACTGTTGCTGCTATAACAACAAATACTAAAAACAGAATAAAATAAATATTTAAGGGGGGCTCCCATACAACGAGGTGATTTTTTTTTCTCGTTTTTATAAATAATGGTACGGAACCCTTCGTGCGCGAGTCCGACTTGCACTTGGCCGGTTTTTTTGTATCAAACGTCGAAATTATTTTATTTATTTTTTACTCTCCGTCATGGCTGTATTAGGTATACAGCCATGACGGATTGTAAAAAATAAGTATTTGCCCTTAACGTTTCTGAACAAAACATTTGTATAATCTGTGGTGTAGGTGGAGCCTGCCATCCGCTTAAAAATAGTTCACATATTTCGTAAAAATAGTTGTGCTGACGTGTGTAGTAAAGCTATAACTCATAATTATTTACTCGCAAATGTGATGAAAAACAATGAAAAACATTGTATGTTTCAAATCATTGCAATTACGAACCTCAGCTCAGAAAGTGTCAGTCTCCTCAGTGTTCGACTTCGGGCTTCTGCTAGAGCCTCGATCGTAATTCCTTACTTACCGCCCTTAATACACAATGTACTATTGTTCAACATACAGCCTGATACTGATCTGTAAAATGCATAAAACCGAAGATAATTTAAAATCTCGCGGCTGACCTTTCCACCTGTCCGATAGTTCATATTAATCGTCTATGTGTGCGTGAGGGGGAAGGCAAGAGGGAGACATATTGTTTTCTGTAGTAAGAGGAAAAGAGACAGATAGATTCACGACTGTTTCATAGCTTAGGTACCCCAACTTCACGCTGAGGGAAAAAGTCAGTCATATTATGCAGGTCCAAGAGGACAAGAGAGGAATATTGTAACAGGGGTAGTCTTTAGAAGTGTTTGTGGGTGTCGGCCTTCGTGCTAGTACAGGAAAGAGACAAATTTACCACCCTCCTGTAAGAGAGAAAGAGATAAAAAGATAATCACTCAGCAATAGTCTACGCCCATCAATTTCGACGGTTATACCATTCAAAATTTAAAATAGTGCCATCTAGCTACGCAATTTTAGTCAATATTGCGTAGCTAGATGGCACTAGTTTAAATTTTGGCTCTCAGATCGACCTCCTCAGAACTTATGTTGTCCTGGTAACCTGGTATTTTTAGCTTGGTTTAGAATACATTTTGCCGCCACATTTTAACATTTGCTTTGTATTATAAGCTTTGGTACCAGGATAGCAGAATGTGCCAGGATGTATATATGCGGAGCCCGCCGAAAAACTACGTCACTTCCGTTGCGATAATAGTGACATCTAGCTTTATGTTTTGAAACCACTTCACAAACGCCAATGATGCTAGATGGCACCATTTTAAATTTTGGTTCTTAGATCGACCTCCTCAGAACTTATGGTGTCCTGGTAACCTGGTAGCTTCAGCTTAGTTTAGTATCAATGTTGCCGCCATGTGGACGCCACACGAGCGCCACATTTTAACATTTGCTTTGTATTTGAGCTTTAGTACCAGGATAGCAGAATATGCTAGGAGCTTTATTGCGGAGCCCGCCATAAAAACTGCGTCACTTCCGTTGCGACAGTAGTGACATCTAGCTTAATGTTTTGAAAACCACTTTACAGACGTTTTCTGTGATGGTGTGTATGTTAGTGATAACAGTGTGCGTGGTAGAAGGGGTGGGTATGTTATAATTAGAAGTGGGATGTGGCTGCCGTAAATACATACATTTCAGTGCAATAAAATGGATGCATGTCTTAAATAATCTTTTAAAATTCTTTTGTGAAGGTAATAATTCTTCAAGGGCTTCACTTTGTAATTGAAACCGATTTCTTTGAATAACAAAAGCTAACTATTATATCAAACACAATGCAAAGATGAATGCCTATTTGTGATAGATCAAAGATAGGCATTTACCTCCGTATTCTGTTTTGAGTGGATAACCACTTTAAAACGAGAATCGACGACGTTCTCATAAATATTTCAGAGGACGTGGCAGAACTTGGAGAACAAAATTAAAATGCAACTAATTTTATAGTCTCTCATAGTATTTAGCTGCACCCGGTTAGAGTGGAAGCCGACTCAAACATAGTTGAGAAAAGGCTAGGCAGATGATGATAATATTTACCTTAAATTACAAAGTGCTCAGAAAAAGTAGATGTGTGTTTTGATAAACACATTTTTATGTGCCTGAAAAAACTTACGACTCTTACGTGTCACATTTTATGCACGCCAGTGTATTATTGTATCGATCGCTAGAAAGTAAGTCTGAAATTCAGTGGCAATCAGCGGAACTAATATAGATAGAGCAGGATAGATCGATAGAGACAAGTTCAAACAGAAGAGACGAGCAATACTGTCGCGTGACTACAGCGCCTCTGCACACATTGCTGTGTGTTACAAAAACAAAGAACACACTCTGCTATACAAATTAAAAGTCGTAACAGATGGGCGACGACGACTATAGCTAACTGATTATAATCTCTTCATCTCTTTCTCTTTTACAGGAGAGTGGTATATTCCTTTCTTTCTTCTACTAGCATGGCGGCCGATACACAAATGCACCCTGTGACTACAATATGCCTCTTTTGTCCTCTTAGACCTGCATAATATGACTGACTCTTTTTCCCTTAGTTTGAAGTTGGTTGCCCGCGAAATTCCCACCAAAATCCACCTACTTCATGATTTGCGCTCCTGGTACTTCTGTCCGTAAAGTCCGCTTGGAAACATGTTTCGGTCACGTCCGAACCTCAACCATTTCACGAATTGTAACGTGGTTCATATTGTTATCCTATCCTACTAGCTGTTGCCCGCGCCCTGCGCCCGCGTGTAGTTATTATTATTATTCATATAAAAATATTTGAATCGGATTTTGTTAACAATTTCAAGGGTTTTATTGTTTTTGCATGGAGTCCTAATCCGAGGGAGCTCCTAATTGAGAGGGAGCGCAGGGCGTTGTCTGTGAGGGCGAATATGTTAGCCCGCAGGTTTGCTCGTTGTACCAATGAAGTGAAGACGACTTTGTTCAGAGCTTATTGCACCACTTTCTACACGAGCAGCCTGTGGCTATCATACACGCGCGCACAGTACAATGCCCTGCGTGTGCAATATAAAAATGCGTTAAGGGTGCTGATGAGGCTGCCCCGTTTTGTGTTGCCCATCAGGGGTGTTCGCCGGGTCGCGGTTCGACAGTTTCTACACGACTATGCGAAAACGGTGCACATCCCTGGTCCTCAGGGTTCGGGCTAGCTCCAACGGCTTCCTGATTCGGGCAGAGGTTTGATTGCCAGTACCTAAACCATTGCGTTCATTTGCTGAGCAATCATAATGTTTAGTGAGTTACTCGTAACAATATTCATACCTATCTTTATTATAACTACTATTTTACTATTTTGAATTAATCAACTAATAAAAATAATGTATAAAATATTATAAATATATAATAATAATAAGAAGGACGGGACGGTGGACGTGTGTCGGGCATGCCACCGTCCGGGTGAGTCCATCAGACATATTATTTCTGGTTGTTCTCGTCTGGCTAACGGCGAGTACTTGCACAGGCGTAACCAAGTGGCCAGGATTATTCACCAGTAACTTGCCTTGAAATATAAACTCGTGGAATCTGAGGTACCGTACTACAAGTATGTGCCCGACCCAGTTCTCGAGAAAGACCATGTCACGCTGTACTAGGATCGGCCTATCATTACTTACAGGACTATTGGTGCCAATAAGCTTGACATAGTGGTGATAGACCGATCAACGCGCCGCGCAATGATAGTCGATTTTATCATCCCGCATGACGAAAACCTCGTAAAACTTGAGGAAGAGAAACAGATAAAATATCTCGACTTGGCTCACGAGGTTGTCGATATGTAGAATGTGGACTCGGCTATCATTGTTCCGATTGTCGTAACGGCCAATGGCCCTATGGCCAAGAGCCTCGACGAACATCTGTCGAAGCTCTCACTTGGCAGTTGGATCAAGAGCCAGATTCAGAAGGCAAAATCAAAAGTCATTTACTCAAATTAGGCTGATAATCAGCACTTTGTGAACGTCAAAATTACAAGAGACAGTCCCCCAAAACGCCCGCCCTTCGCCACTTCCTAGTGTTTTAGCTGGGAAGAAGAAGTGGCGGAACAAACTCATCTGTCTGTTAGGTTAGAAGAACCAGATTCTACACAATAGTGTTCAAGTTCATATAAACAAAGAATTTAATTAATGTCACATGTCAGCTAGCACACGCCAATAATAAAATATAAAAAAAAAACTCAAGAATTATTAAAGCCTCCAGACATAAGAGGCGTGCCCGCTTACACGTGCATACAAACGAAAAATAATAAAAAAGAGAAGTAAAATAAAAAATGGCAAATAAAAAAATGAAAGTAGTAGCAGTACGCCTCGATACGGCCCGCATTGTGAGGAGGTTCCTGTCTCTGCAGCTTAGGGCTGCAGAGACAGGTAGCTTGGACCCTGCTCTCGTTACCGGCGGAAACCTGTTTTTTTATATTTTTAAATGTTTTTTGTTAATTTTTTTGTAAGAAATTTGTAAAAATATAAAAGAGAGATGAATAAAGGACATAATGTATTAAATATATGTGTGATTGTAGTTTTTGATGTGTTGCTGATTGTTAAATTTTATGATCCATGACAATCGAAATAAATAATTATTCTATTCTAATCCTTTGAAGATTCTAATCCTGGGAAGTATGTGAAGTTGATCCGAGCGATGTAGAACCCGGTCTAAAGCGGACACTACCGGCAGCTTCGATGTGGCAGTTGGCTTGCACCAAGGTTCGGCTCTAAGCCCTTACCTCTTCCTGGTGATAATGGACGCTCTTACGTCGGACATTCAGGAAGAGGCACCCCGGTGTATGCTGTTTGCCGATGACATTGTGCTAGTTGCCGAGAGTGGCCTAGAGGTCCAGAGCAGATTGGAGGTGTGGTGGCAAAGACTGGAGAACACTTTAATTTTATTTCTTTGGATAGACTTTATCATGTTTTTGTCTATAAGAGTATTTTGCTAGCTGGGTCAGGGGGTCTACTCTATTTCTCCGAAACGTAACTTCGGCAACGAACGAAAATTAAACGTAGTTACGTGTGTGACCCTAATCTATATCGTTTGCGGACGCACACAAGAAGTTCGAATTCACAGACAATTAACGTGAACGAATGTATTAAATGTTATTGTGTGCGTCCGCAAATGATATAGAATAAGGTCACAAACGTAACTACGTTTAATTTTCGTTCGTTGCTGAAGTTACGTTTCGGAGAAAGAGAGTAGATGCCCAGGTTCGGGTTGTTCTGTCGCTGCCGACCGTTATTCGCTCGATGG
This sequence comes from Cerastis rubricosa, assembly GCA_949152445.1. NCBI lineage: Eukaryota > Metazoa > Arthropoda > Insecta > Lepidoptera > Noctuidae > Cerastis > Cerastis rubricosa. The sequence continues at coordinate 14,110,754 of OX424523.1, read as the reverse complement.
TCGGCAGCACAGAGTCCTGGAACGCGGTGATGTCCTTCTGTGAAACCGTGATGTCGCAGAAGGAAGCTGCGGAACGGTAGAAGGGGATAGCGAGCTCCTTTCTATCCCGCAGTAGACGTACCGGGCATCGGCTGAGGACGGATAACGCCCTTTTCTGGTCCCACTAAACAGGTCCAGAGGGGCGATGGATTCGCGGACATCCGTCGCCCTCCATCTTACTGGACCCGCGACGGCGGCGCGTTGTGTTCCACGCGCACCTCTCATAGACGTAACGGGGGAAGTACACCTCACTCCCCCCAGGAACGAGGCCCAAGGCACGGGTTAAGTGGGCACTAGTCCGGGGCTACGGAAGTCGCAATAGATCCCGCTGCCCCCCGAACCAAGTGTGCGAGGGAACAACGGTGTGGTTTTAGTTAGAACGAGTCTGACTGACCCCTCCTCTCTCCCCAGGGCGGAGGACATACTTCGAGGATTTCCACATCGTAAAAAAAATAAAACGGTTCGGGCTGTTACATTTCATGGCTGCTTTAGTTCCTAAATCATGAGCTTGAGCAAATTTAGCCGTTTTAAAGGTTTGTGGCTAGAAAAGAGTAAAGACTTATTGACGTGAAACGTCTTTAAAATCAGCATTGGATTGTACTGACGCGTAGGTACAGCAATAATACCTCAACCGAAAGTTGTAGAGTTAGTCTTGCTTGAATCACTTCCTAACTAACAACACTAATACGAAATCACACCTATATTTTTTATTTCAGCTCCAGAATCACAGAAAACTTCGAAAACATCAATAAGAAGCATTGACATCATGGATTCACTCCCAGATGAAGACACACCTATTAACGAATTCTACAAGAGTTTGTTTAAGAGAGACGTGGCTGTCGGCAAGACGCCCGTGGCCATACACAGTGGCTCAGCGGTCATACCCCAGTCGGCCGGGGTGCAGTCCATTGGCATCCCATCTCTGCTTACCCTCAACAACAACATGTCTGACATACCAGTGCCGATACCCAACACTTCCGTCGTACATTACTCTAAGATCAACACCCTCGTTACTAAACCTTAACTTTACATATTTATGATTTCAAGTTCTAGGAATAAGTTGAACAAATAGTATTATAATTTATTATTTAGTTAGAAGAAGTTAAGTTTCGTTTAAATAGCTATTAAGTATTGTTGATTTTTTTCTTAATCTATGTATAAGAAACATCACTCATCAAAGTTTGGCTTCGCAACAATATTTAACTTTTAAAACTTTTTAAATTAGGTAACAAAACTTTACAAACATCAAGATTAACGCTAGGCACTGAAAAAGTTAATTATAGCCTAATCTTTACACAACATTTTCGATGCCCTCTATAAACATTGATAAAGTCATGAAATTGTTGTGTGAAAGCAAGTTTTTGGAGCCAAGTCACAAATTGTCTCGTCACCGGACAACACCTCCATGTCCGGTACTACGCACGCGCCAACCTGACGCATGCGCGGTCGAACTTTAATGATTTGTCGCACCTCGACCATAGTCCCTGCCCGTAGCTTGGTAACATTAAAGTTAACACCACAAGGCAACCATGCCTCTCCAGGTGTCGCCTTTATAACAGCAACAACACCCGAGGCTCCGTAGCCGGGAACACCAAGCGGTGGCGGGATGACCTCGCCCAAACTCAATGAACGAAGCCCGAGCACAATGAGCAACGGAAAAAAACTTCTCAACAACGACTCGAAGGAGGAATCCTTAGACAATTCTGTAAGTATTTTTTTTATGTAACGTAAGTCTTTGTGCAAAGTTATGCCTTATTATAAATAAGAATTAAGGGATCAGGTGAAAAGCTAACCATCAAAACTGATCCCATAATGTGTCTTGCTAAATCGATGGGGTGAATGAACTTTGTCCGTCCTAGTGTATCTAAAATAATTTAATCTGGTACATAAGTATGAAGTTGAGCATTATATGTATTACAAAATGAACGTTATCAGTTTGCATGTTATTTTAAGACCTATCTTATTGGGAGACCGAAATATAAGAAATCGTTGATGACATTCCGGTATAGTTACAATATAAAGAAGCTCGAATGGTGAATCTCTAACTCATACCAATTTTAAGACCTAGGTACCAATAAACAGAAAATCATTTAAACTTTTTTTCAGATAAGAGAATCTATAAAATCTGAAAGACCAGTGAAAAACGAGGAGGATTGGCGAAGGCGCACCATTATCATCGAAAAGAAAAATGGCAGCTATGGGTTCACACTACAAAGTTACGGGATCCATTACAAAAAGGTACATAGCTCTTTGTTATTTCCAAACTAAATGTGCTTGGCTTGTTGAGATTTGGCATTTACTTTAGTTACTTACATACAGTTTGTACCAGAAAAGTGTGGTCAGTGGTCATATTTCCTGATGTGATTCAGACCATCAAACTGAATAACTTTATCCATGGGACCACCATCGAAATCGCTATTGCTCAGTTGATTCACCATCGAAATTGTTCAGCTTGATGGTCTGACCATCATACCTTGGAATATGACCACACCTTTCTGTCACACGCTGTATAATCAAGCATTAGCAAGTTTGCACAGCGAATGGCGTGAATTAATAAATTGAATTAATATTTCCAATGCAAACTTGCAAATTTTAAGTTTCTCTGTCAATTTATCTACATGGTAAAACTTTTTCCCTTGTGTGTCTAAAGGTCTGTGGTTTAACCATATGTTGCAATGATGTATCTGTTTATCTACAGGAACAAGAAATTGAAGTAATCACGTATGTGGACCACGTCGAAGCGGATGGTCCCGCAGCTGCGGCGGGCATGCGTGAGGGTGACGTCATCCTGTCCATCAACGGCACGGACGTGGAGCGCGCCGATCACGCCGCCATCGTCGACGCCATCAACAGCTGCGATGCCAGAATGCGTATGGTCGTCATCTTCGAGGACTGCGTGAGGAAAGTTGAGCTACATCTCAAATACATCAACCTACAACGAACTCTGCAATCTAAAATGAGGGAACTAGAACAACTCTCTGTTCGCGAAAGACAAATGTTTGATTGTAACTGGAAGACACATAGTTTGCCCTCTCAAAAGAAGAAAAGTTCCCCATCCGATATGAATTCAGACAACGAGGAGAATAACGTTGGAGAAAATATAAACAACACATATTGCAGACCGACGCTCTCCAGCGAGAATGTGACGGCCGCAAAACCGCCACAGCCCAACGTGTTCATGTACCAGTACCTCGACCCGCGCTACGGAGCCTGCCTCATCCAGCCCAACCTGCGCACTGGGAGCTTTGTAATTACTGTGGGCTCCCCGAGGAACAGGCGCGAATGCCATCACTATGTTGTGAAAACACCAGGTCAGGAATGCCATAGAGCTTCAGAAAACTATAAAACAAGTAGCGGCAAACACAACAAAGTCCACAGAAGCAGTCACAGCCACGGATGCGCTCCGTGTATGCCTAATACCTACAACAATCAAGATGCTAACAGTCTTGAGGCCTACGACCTCGCCAGTCCCTGCTGCGATCCGCACTGCGTGCCCAACACCAGGAAGAAAATGCGAAGAAAGAGAGAATGCTCCAAAGAACACAAGAGAAAAGAGAAATGTCAACAAGTTGATAAATCCACACAGAAACCTGACAGTGGTTCTCACATGCGGACTAAGAAAGTTTGTCAATCAGGACACTGTTCCAATCGCTATCGATATTTAACAACGGAGTCCACACAGACAAGCCAGTGCAGCCTTCAGTCGTACGCAACAAGCAACGCCACCGTACCGTGTGATAATTCAGCTTCCAGTTACAGTACTTCCTTAAGTAGCGATACACTTTTTTGGGATAATGATAGGACAGAAACTAAGTCATCGCCCAAAATCCAGTACCAAAGCAGTCATCAACACGCGAAACCGAAGTCTTGGGACAATTTAACGACTAAGGCATTTGGAGGGTATGGATTTGGGTATGGCTACTTGGATACAACGACGAAACAACCAAACCGATCCAAGAGTCACGGACGTAACCACAGCAGCCGCAGTACGCAGAGTCACCATGAGTACCAGCACCACCCACAAGAGAAGCACTCTCACCGACAGAGTGCCCCGCACCACTGCTCCGTGTATACGAGGAGTCACAGCCACTGCCCGCCGACAAAGTCCACGGAGAGCCTCATCATGGTGCCCAAGTATCAGCTGGAGAGCAGCGGATCTGAGAGCAGGCTCGCCTGCGAGTGTGTGGAGTCCATCGACTACTACCGGCGCGTGAGCAGCAAGAGTCCTGCGGAGCAGCACTCGGCCGCGTACTACACGCAGCACTTCATCTACCCGACGCACTCCTACAAGAAGAAGGATCCCAACATAAGCTCGGAAATAACAAGACTTTAAAATGAGTGAGAATTAAAAGGCAATAATCTACACCTATAGTATCTAACCATCACTGCTCAACAATAAGCCTGTGTCGATAACTAATTAGAGCCAATTTGTCATTTTATTGTAGATGTTAACTGTAATTTTACCAAGTCCGCCATTAACCGCTTTTTACCTACTGATTAATAGTTTTTATAATAAATTAAATCAACGAATTCATTGATTTTAATTTAACACACCTTCGTATAAACAATGACAGTTCTTACACAAACATCGGTAATAGGTATTGTTAATTTCAGGGCTGATGCCCAGTTCAGGGTTCAAGGTTCGAGGTACCTCTATCCTACTGTGGTCAAAATCTGTTCAGCAGTTTAGCCATGAAAACGTAGCAAACAGAGAATACCTTTACATTTATAATGTTAGCTGTACGAATAACAATAATAGGTATAGTTGCGTCAACCTAACCCAAATATAATATAATAATTGTATGTATCAAATAAGTAACCGAATCAGGCCCCGCGTGATAATATTAGATGCCTATATAATTATGTAATGAAGACATCATTAAATATTTTTTGGAGTTTTAATAATAAAATACTACGATGAAGGCTTCTGGATATACAATTGTACAATCACTTTAAGTACCTCTAGATACGGACGGAGTAGTCCCTGCTGCTGTCTCTCTTTCTTTGTCGTGTGGTTAAGAAAGAAAGAAAGAAAAAACGTTTATTGGTACATGCCATTAGTACACACAATATAAAACGGAAATATTAAAAAAAAACTTTAATCTAGACAATAAATATTGTGTGACTCACGGCTGCACCAAATAGGCCCAGTTCAGCAAAATGCCGGACACTAATGCCCGACGCTGGTTTTCAACTGAACCTATATGATGAGTAAACGGATGTCAATATGTAATAGTAATTATATAAATATTGTGCACAATATGATAAGAACTGACCAGGAAGACACCAGGTTACTGACTAACCTGGTGTCAGAATTTTTATGCCACCCCTTAGATGGGCCTCTGACTTGGCAATACATGGCTGCTACTCTGAACGCAATCGAACTAGGCAGGAATTACTGCTGGGCATGCTCTTGCACTTAATTTGGCTTTAGTTGTCTTTATGTTATGAATGTTAAAGTAGAATTTGTCGTGAAAACCTGCACGATATTTGGACCAGATAGTCTCATTCTAGGCAGGACAAGACAATGAAGTTGTACTAACGTAAGCCGATTGATGCGGAACATGAACAGCAGATAACAACAGATCATTGTGTAGTTACGTAGCAAAAGACGCCAAAAAAAAAATAGGTTGTAACATTATCTTTCTTTGAGAGTCATACTTCCTCAATCTTGAAGCTAAACTGTGGCAAATTCGCTTGCTATCGCCGAAATTAGGTGGGTGAACTTATATCTAGCGCGGGTGGTGAGTTAGGGCAAGGGTCAGATGGCGGACAGTGCGCCTGCGCCGGCGGCGGAGCGGCAGAGCGTCGGCGCGCACCACGGCAGGCATGCGTCGAGACGCGCAGCTCGCACGGCTGCGGCCCGCGCGCATCTACTTCCTACTCGCAGTTTCCCTTCTGCTATTGTACTCTGCGACTACCACGGCCTCGCAAGTAAGAATTTTATGTTTAAATTTTCTTTTCCTACAGACAAAAGTGTTGTGTGATTTCTTCATTCTAATTGTGAGAATAACGCGATCGATTCTAATGCAATAAGCGTGATGTTTAAATGCCTATTTTTTTCAGCAATTTATTGTCTGCAAAGACTTAAAATCTCACCGGTGTTTAACATTGCAAACTGAATCCAAACATGGTGTTGCTGGCTCGAGGGAACTCTACTCCGACACTAAACTACCCAACAACTGCTATAACAGCAACACGAAACCTCGTCCAGGATTAAAGCAGACTATTACGGTAAATTTAACAGTTTTTATTAGTTTATTCCATGAACTGGACTATATACATTGCTTTGCGAACAACTGAATCATCTCATTATGCGTTAGGATAAGCCGGTAAAAGCACTTAAAGCTTTGCGATATATGATTGTTCTTTGCGCTCCACCTAGAATTTATATTGGGAAGATCTATAATTCTAGCATGACGATACTATTATGTGAGATATGCAGCCAATAAATGTAACAGTAATGTAGTCGTAAATAGTAACGAATAATATCAGATGCCCTGAGTCAGGCGACGACTAGCTCGTGACCCAGTTAACAAGAAATAGGAAGGCACTAAACTTATCAATTGTGTTTCAAACGTAACGGTTTTGTTTTTCGATAGAATACAAAATTATCTGCCGATGTACACCTCCTTTTAATGTAAGTTAGTAGATTACAGGACGAATTACTAGAAACTACTACTATTTAAATTAGAATATAGAACCAGACTCCCTGAAGCCTGTAGCCTGGACTTGTGCCTGGTTACATTACGTGTATTTACTTGATTAAGTAAATCAATAGACTCGCGGGAGGCAAGTTGTGATATACGGGATATTTTAAATAAGTATTACTGCCGAAATGTCGTTTTGCTAGACACATCTCTGGAAAATCCAGTGGGAAAACAGGGTTGATGTTATGTTATGCGTTAAAGTAACTTTTAAAAAGCTCCAATCCCGGAGGCCTTCCACTTACTTTTATAATTTCATAACCGGAGTCAAAGTCGTTTGTCTTATTATGGATTTGTAATCAGGAAGCATGTATCGCATGTCACTAAAAGATTGATGGATATGAAAGTTGAAGGATGGAGAGGGAGAGGAAGGCCAAAGAAAAGATGGATGTTTGGAGAACTTTGAAGACTTGGAGATATCAGAAGGGTAAAGAAATACTTCTTGATGAATAATTGCTAATTGATTTATTTTCTAAAATGGCGCGTCTTTTATACTATTTACAATATTTGCCTTACTCAATAAAAACTGGATTGTGTGAGGAATGATATGAAAGAGAAAGGAGTAAATGATGCCGTGACGTCTGACAGCGGAGAATGGAAGAAGAAAACGTGTTGTGCCGACAACAAGTAGAACAGGCCAGAGTAAAGGTAGGGAGATAACGAATAACCGAAGTTTTGACTGAAAGCCGCATTCTGATCAAGAGTGATGAATCATGGTAATAAATAGCACAACTCTATAAGATTTTAGAAATTCTTTTATTACGTAAGTTTTTAATGTCTTTCATTAAACGTTATGGTGGTAAAACACCAATTCCGCCTTGCTTTTTGTGTGCTATATAGACTTTCATGAATGTTGCGAGTTATGCTACGACAATAACTAAGGAAAAAATAATTGTTTACCGCATACATAATTTCGGGATTTTATCGTTATCCAAATTAAATGTGAGATGTGTGATGAGATGTTTGTGTTTTTTGAGGCTTGTTTCTCAATTAGACTTATATGACTGTACTTATCACACAGCCCCAATAGACTATGTGCTGGATAATCATTTTTAGGTTAGCACTTCACTAGGATAGAAGCGGAAATGGCTAGATTACCAACTTTAGGTTAAAGGGACATCAAACATAAGTTTTTACCAGGGATTCAGTACATGACTGGAGGCTATGTCAACGATGATTAAACTTTGTTAAACGACGAAATATAATTTCGTCATCTAGCAAAGTATATAAAAATAAATAGTTCTTCCATACATTTTGTTCGTGTTGGTTTTTATATGAATCAACTGATTCTTTTTTTAATCCACTAGTGTGTGTACATATTTATTTTTCTATAATAAAACTAGACTTGGCCTCCATGACTAGCACTAGATGCATGAATGTTCAATTCTGCAACAATTCCATAATTGACTGATTACAAACCTCCAAGTTACAAAATATTTCATCCCAACGATATTTATTATGATCGAGCTTGGAGTTCTAAGCGTATGTATTTTTATTTATCACGTATGTGTTAGTAGATAAAACTTCTTTCTGTCAAGGTTGGCCGTGTTTCCTTGGCCTATGTTTCACAATTACATTATCGTAAATGGAACAAAGAAAACGATTATTATGTCAAGGCAATCTAACACTCAATGCGTTATACCTACATAAGCATATTTTTCTTAATCAGGTCAAACCTTTCGGTAATGGATCAACAAGGCGCTTGTTCTGCAAGTCCTCAGTTGTGGGCGTGCTGGACAGGAGAACTTATGAAGAAGTACTGGAAGGATTCCAAAGGGATCGTCGTGAGGCATCCTATTCCCCTCGGGGACGATTCAGAGGCCAGACTCAGTCGCAATACCTGGCGATAGACCGTGGAGGTGGCAAAGACGAAGGAAAGGCCGAAGCTCATTCAGCCGCTGATTCATCCAGGGCGACCGTAAGTGAGTATCGTGTCACAACACTACTATTTCAAGATGACCATACATCGACCAGTAAAAAATGTTCGAGGGCCATAATAATAGAATATTTTTAAATTTATTCGGTACCTACACGAACTATATATTTGCTTTGATTAAAATAGTATTATTGAATGATATTGGAATATAAATTGATCACTTAAATTAACATTTGAATTAAGACTTAAAAGGGATTATGATTGGATACTTTAAAGCAATTAGAGAAGTAATATTTTAAAGCGGTATTTTGTTATTTACAGTAGGTATGATTATTATTATTGCTTACTTAACATACATTATTGTTTATTATATTACATACTTACTTACTTGAATACTAATAATACTTATTATTATTGCATTGTTCATGACTATCACAAAGAAGAAAAAAAATATTATATTAGATATTTAAGAAATTATTCAGTGAGTAGGACTCAATTTTAAGGATAAATGAGTTTAAAAAATTAAATTATTAAACAATAAAGAGTTGAAACTTGGCTACAAATGAATTTCTAAGAATTTATATCTGAGATGATGTCCTGAAGACACATGCTTTCGCAGAAAATGTTGAAAGTGCTCAAAGAAAAATCAAATAGAAAGAAAGAAAATAGGTTTATTTGGCACATGCCACAAGTGCACACAACATTAAACAAAAAATAAAATAAACAAAAAATTAAAAGCTTTTAAAAAAGGATAATATTGAGGATATTGTGTCTCACGGCTGCGCCAAATAGGGCTGGTTTTCAACTGTACCTGCGAAGATGATGTGACGGACGTAAAACAGTTTCATATTTTGTGTCAGTAAATGTGTATGTGAAACGGGACTTAAATAAAATAAGATTATGTACAGCAATGTGCAATAATAATAACAAATAAAAATACGCCGCCAGTCTCTTGGGCACGTTACCAGCTGACAGCGTTGAGGAGGAGTTTTTTGATGCCCTTTTATAATTTGTTGTTATTTTAGTTTTAATTATCTAGTTTATTTGTTTTATGAATATTAATTAATTTAATTATAATAATAAGTGCCCCGATAAGTGCCGAGTAAAATAAAAAGGTAAACAAATGGGATGGACGCATGACAACAGACCAAAGATCTATTGTTGTTGCCAGATTTCTAACGCACACTACATTCTATTATTTACGCTGAGAGAAGCCTAGCACCACGGACTTATAATTAAAACGGTTTATCATTTTTAAGTGTGGATTGCATTATCAATTATTTGTCATCCCAATCTATACGATATGGTAGTTACGTAGGCTGAATATAACGACGTCAAATAAGTATTGTAATATCTTTTTCAGTTGGAAACAGTGGTATGGGACAAGCCCAGAGTCAATCAATGTATGATCCTAGCTGCGAGGACTGCCTTGGTCGGACTGACTTAGGAGCAGAAAGTCTGAAACGTCGACCAGGTGATATGTAAGTTTTTCCCAAAATTATTTTAGTACAGTATCACAACGTCGGGAATAATTTAATCAATGAGAAAAAAGAAAAATGAGCTTAGTTGCGTTCATTTAGAGTTGTGAAGATTTTCTGTCTTCTTTCGAAAGCGATTTTTGTGGGGCTAGCACGAACGCGAGAGATATAAAAAAGGATGTGGTTATGTATTCGACCTGCATCTTGTTTTTTTTTCCATTTATAAACACCTATTTCTCCGTGATTATATTAAATGTTCCGATTTCGGTAGCGGAAGCTTGCGCGGTTTGCCTACATCAATTTGATTAACTTTGCTTAGATCATTTACGAGTTATCCTTTTTATTTAGCTTTTTGAAGTGAAAACTTCTTTAGCGGCGTTGAGCACTTTTCTGTAATGGGTATAAAATCTTAAACTCGCGTCAGGACACGTGACCTGATCGAAAAAGCGTAAGACGGATGGAGAGTTTTTGACCAGTTATTGGATCTCTCCACACGCGATTATTTAGATAACTTTTTCAAACATTTCTGCTTACCTATATCAAATTAATTATGAGTTCTTGTTCAATTAAATGGTGTGGGAAATCGTCTAGAACATCCAGCTATAAAAAAGATGGCATAACTTTTCATCGGTAAGTAAAATATATTTATAATTTAATAAAATTATGAATAATTGCAGGGCTCTAGCTAAACTAGTTGTTTACGTTTAAGGCACAAAAAACGTACACCGCGTTGATGTCTTTTTGAAAAGTCCCTTTCTCTCACTAGGTATTGTCAATAAGTCTGTCCCTTTCCATCTGTAGGTGTAGATAGAAAGGGACAGACGTAATGCTGTAGTGTTGTGTCAACTTCGAAACAAAGTATAAATAATATTGAAGATAAAAATTACGGTGTTCCCTTACTGTAAAAAAGTAACATTACTTAATGTTTACATTTTAGATTTCCAAATATTCCAGAAGTGGAAGAAAAGTGGATTAATGCTGTTAACAGGGAAAGTTGAGGAGGATCGTCCAACCTAGGCACAAAATTAAAATTTTCTTTGGATTTTTTTCGATTTTTTTTACGATTAATTTAATAGCAACGTAAAAAATAGTGATAATTCATTATTTTATGTATTCGAGGCATATCTAATCATATTTTTTGATATTTCAAGTATTTTCATGCATTGAACTCCGCAGTTGGAAAACGGCCGATCTTATAGGAAGTTTGAGTTGGAATCTTATGTGAATAATGTATGTAGGACTCCTAAAAAACACTGTCATTAGATTACTTGTATATTTGTGATGTTAGTTATAAAGTTTCGTATAAATTTATTGCGTAGTTTTACTAAACAAAAATAAAATACGGTGACAGTCTATTTGCAGCAAGCAATCGCATTTCTATGGGATGTTTATAATTATCAAGTAGTCATAGAAAAGTTGAATATATTATAATACACGGTCTTGTTATCTAAGAACACGACACTGTTTACCGTTTAAGATAAGCTTTATTAGAACTCTGGCGATAAGAGCTTTTATGTCGGCCGGCCGAACGACGTCAGCGATGACGTAATGCGCGCGGCCGTTAGGGAAGTTACGCGTTAAGAAATGCAGGACGGAGAGGTTAACCTTGATTTTATTTTAGCATTGATTTGAATAAAGTGAAATTTACAGTGTTACGTAAGTGTTTTATTTGCACCCAGTTAACGCCCTATCAGTATAGTTTAAAAAAAAGTAGAATTAATAGACATCGTAATGTTCAATTTTATCGATATTAGGTATTGTAGCAAAACTGACTTGTGCATCACTATGTGTGGAACATTCGTCCTGACATTGTTGCATCGGCCAATCACAACCGCTATATTGTCTTCGTCCCCCGAACCGCAGTGTAGTACTTTTATACTGATAAAGCAATTGGTGCAAAATTATTCCCTAACCATTCCAAAATATCAAACATGCTCAACGTTAATAATCAAGTTTTTTTTCGTAGTTTTGGATGTTGTGCTAGTGTCTGGATACAATGTAAAATTGATACTTGACTAGGATTTATGTGAGATACGACTAACTAACTAACTAACAAGGGTAAAATAAAACTTTTTTACACAAAGGGGTTAGGGTAACTTTGTATAAAGCAGTGCCATGATTTTTATTCACAGCGGCCACAAAGATAATTGTTGCTAACGTATAGTGGAATATACATATAATAATACTAATTCCTAAAAGAAAATAAAAGATAATTTTGTCGAAAATTATATTGGAGCTAAATATCTGATGTCAAAGTTGTGTTGTTTGTTGATTTCTGATAACTGTTTGCTACTGTTACGTACATATAGTATAATATTTTATCAAACATGAACTCTTTCCTGTCGTTTGCCGTATGTCATTACTTCCCAGAATTTGATCCTTAGCAGATTCAAATAATTTATTGTAGATCATAAGTTCATAAGGTGTTGCGTTAAATACAGGGAAGTCTGCCAGTGTGTCCCGCCATTGAGGCATGCTAAATTCATGTCACAAGTTGGGTAAACATGTAGTTATAAAATGCAATAATTTAGATGAAGTATTTTTCATTAGTGGCTGCAGACTTAAAAAAATCATGCCACATTTACCCAAACCCCGACTTCCAAAAAACACTAAAAAGTGGAAATGGCTTTACTTTAGAAGTCGGTGGCAAAATGTCAATGAAACAAATAAAAGTCACCGATTTTCCGAAGTAATGTTATTTTCCACTTTTTTGTGTTGTTTCAATAAATTCATTTCTGTGGGTATGATAATACTGATTATGCGGAGTGATAACCACGGCCATAGTAGAAGAGAACCACTTGATGCAATTTTTATAGGAGATATATCACTATGATTGCTCCGTTAGATAAACTGAAACGAATTGATCTCGATTCGTCCAATTTTGGTCAAAATGAGAAAGAAAGTAAAGTGCACATATTAATGAGTTTTAAAAATCTGATTTTTGTACCCAAATTACCAGTATTTCCCTAAAATCTGTCAGTTTGAAAACGTGACAACACCAATTTCGGCATTAGTATGTCCGATTGTCAGTTGTTTGTTTAAGACGTCACTACATGAGAAGCGATCGGAGTGGTGTGCTGTGTTGCCATATCAGTTTCCTCATTTTAATACATTTTATTTAGTTTTTGTCGGGGTATTTTCTTACTTGTTATCCAATAAGAATTACATAAATAGAATCTAATCTCGATACCTGATAAAACCCTCGCAGATCGGAAAGGTTTTTTTAACATATTGTAAAATATAACTGAGACCACCGCACTAAATGAAATCTGGGATTTTTCATAAACAAAAAACTAAAAATCGAATAAACTCATAAACTACTCGGTAGAATATTTGTATTTGGTGGCTTAATTTGTTGCATTTTAACCCTATACCGTACTATGACCTCCTGTAAGATATTCGTAGAGTTACCAGTAACCCTGTAATTACGTTATTATTTTAGATCGAACGGCGGACCACCAGCTTTTGGGACCAATCCAGATGGCACACCGTTTGGAGTGCGACCACCAATTGTGCATGGCGGTCAAGGGGCCCCCTTGGGTAATCAACTTTATGGCACTGCTCAACCTGGGTCAACAGGCTATGGTACCAATGGCGGTTCTACACCTGGTATACCCGGCAGTTCCAGTGCCCCAGGAGGCACTGGAGGAGGCACCGGCGGGCAATATGGACCAGGTGGTACTGGCGGGCAATATGGTCCAGGGGCCACTGGTGGGCAATATGTACCAGATGGCAAGGGAGGAGGTTCTAGTGGGGCATATCGGCCTGGTGGCCCTAGCACCGGAGTTGGCCCGGGTGGTACAGGAGGAGGTACTGGCGGGCAATATGGTCCCGGTGGTACTGGCGCGGGAACCGGCGGGCAATATGTACCAGGTGGTCCTGGCAATGGTGGGGGTACCGGCGGGCAATATGGTCCCGGTGGCACTGGTGGAGGAACCGGCGGGCAATATGTACCAGGTGGTCCTGGCACTGGTGGGGGTACCGGCGGGCAATATGGTCCAGGTGGCACTGGTGGAGGTACCGGAGGGCAATATGGTCCGGGTGGCACGGGAGGTGTTTCCGGCGGGCAATATGGACCGGGTGGACAAGGCACTGGAGGAGGTCCCGGCGGGCAATATGGTCCGGGTGGGCAAGGCACTGGAGGAGGTCCCGGCGGGCAATATGGTCCGGGTGGGCAAGGCACTGGAGGAGGTCCCGGCGGGCAATATGGTCCGGGTGGCCAAGGCACTGGAGGAGGTCCCGGCGGGCAATATGGTCCGGGTGGCCAAGGCACTGGAGGAGGTCCCGGCGGGCAATATGGTCCGGGTGGCCAAGGCACTGGAGGAGGTCCCGGCGGGCAATATGGTCCGGGTGGGCAAGGCACTGGAGGAGCTCACGGCGGGCAATATGGTCCGGGTGGGCAAGGCACTGGAGGAGGTCCTGGCGGGCAATATGGTCCTGGTGGCCTTGGTACGGGCGGGCAATATCAACCAGGTGGTACTGGTAGTGGTACCGGCGGGCAGTATGGACCAGGTGGCTCTGGTGGTAGTACTGGTGGGCAATATGGACCAGGAGGCACCGGTGGTGGTACCGGCGGGCACTATGGACCAGGTGGCACTGGTGGTGGTACCGGTGGGCAATATGGACCAGGCGGTACCGGTGGTGGTACCGGCGGGCAATACGGACCAGGAGGCACTGGTGGTGGTACCGGTGGGCAATATGGACCAACAGGGCCTGGCACCGGTGGTGGTACCGGCGGGCAATACGGACCAGGAGGCACTGGTGGTAGTACCGGTGGGCAATATGGACCAGGAGGTAGTGGCGGGAAATATGGTCCGGGTGGTACTGGAGGTGGTACAGGCGGGCAATATGGACCAGGTGGTCCTGGCACAGGCGGCGGTTCATTATCTGGCATTCCTGGAACGCACGGTGGTTCTACAGGGGGTCCTCAAGGTGGGGGCAATATCCCACCAGGTTCCTTAACTCATCCTCAAAATGGAGTTGGAAGTTATGGTCCTAATCAAATCGGCAGACCGGATTATACCGGTGTATATCCGACTGGCACCCAGACTGGCTATCCCGGACAGTCGGGGCAACTTCCTGGTGGATCAAATTGGCCATTACTACCAGGACCAATTCTAGGTGCTGATGGTGTTCATTATTATTGCTGTGGTGTAGCTCAGGGCAACGGTGGACCGGGATCAACAGGAGGCCAGGGTCCAGGTAATGCAGGAGGACAAGGACCTAGTGGACAGTACGGCACTGGAGGAGGTACCGGCGGGCAATATGGTCCAGGGGCTGGAAGTGGAACGGGTGGACAATATAGCCCAGGAGGTTCTAACACAGGAGGTGGAACAGGTGGGCAGTATGGACCAGGAGGGCCTGGCACAGGAGGTGGAACAGGTGGGCAGTATGGACCAGGAGGGCCTGGCACGGGAGGTGGAACAGGTTGGCAGTATGGACCAGGAGGGCCTGGCACAGGAGGTGGAACAGGTGGGCAATATGGACCAACAGGGCCTGGCACAGGAGGTGGAACAGGTGGGCAGTATCACCCGGGCACTGGAGGTGGCACCGGTGGGCAATATGGCCCAGGTGGTTCTGGCACAGGAGGCGGTACCGGTGGCCAGTATGGTCCTGGCTCTAGTGGGGGGCAATATGGTCCTGGTGGAACAGGAGGCCAGTATGGCCCTGGAGGACCAGGTACTGGCAAAGGACCAGGTGGCCAAGGCATTGGTGGGAGTACCGGCGGGCAATATGGCCCGGGTGGGTCCGGTGCCGGAGGTGGTACAGGCGGGCAGTACGGTCCTGGCACTGGAGGTGGTACCGGCGGGCAATATGGACCAGGAACAGGTGGTGGTACGGGTGGACAATATGGTCCTGGCACCGGTGGTCAGTATGGACCGGGTGGCACTGGTGGTGCAACTGGAGGACAACATGGTCCTGGTGGGCAAGGCACTGGCGGAGGTCCAGGTAGCGGTGGTGGACCTGGCGGGCAATATGGACCTGGTACAGGAGGTGGTACGGGCGGACAATATGGCCCAGGTGGCACTGGTGGAACTCAATATGGTCCGGGTGGCACTGGAGGAGGTACCGGCGGGCAATATGGTCCGGCTGGCACCGGAGGTGATTCCGGCGGGCAATATGGTCCGGGTGGGCAAGGCACTGGAGGAAGTCCCGGCGGGCAATATGGTCCGGGTGGCACTGGAGGTGGTTCCGGCGGGCATTATGGTCCTGGTGGGCAAGGCACTGGAGGAGGTCCCGGCGGGCAATATGGTCCGGGTGGCTCTGGAAGTGATACCGGCGGGCAATATGGACCTGGTGGCACTGGGGGAGGTACTGGAGGACCATTTGGACCAGGTGCCCCTGGTGGTGGTACCGGTGGCGGTACTGGTGGGCAATATGGCCCTGGTGGTCATGGAACTGGCAGTGGTACGGGCGGGCCATATGGCCCAGGTGGCACTGGTGGCGGTCAATATGGTCCGGGTGGCACAGGTGGAGGTACTGGCGGTCAATATGGCCCTAGTGGGCAAGGCACTGGAGGAGGTGCCGGCGGGCAATATGGTCCGGGTGGCACTGGTGGAGGTACCGGTGGGCAATATGGTCCGGGTGGCACTGGCGGAGGTACCGGCGGGCAATATGGTCCGGGTGGCACTGGCGGAGGTACCGGCGGGCAATATGGTCCGGGTGGCACTGGCGGAGGTACCGGCGGGCAATATGGTCCGGGTGGCACTGGCGGAGGTACCGGCGGGCAATACGGGCCGGGTAGCACTGGCGGAGGTACCGGCGGGCAATATGGGCCGGGTAGCACTGGCGGAGGTACCGGTGGGCAATATGGTCCGGGTGGCACTGGGGGAGGTACTGGTGGGCCATATGGGCCAGGTGCCACTGGCGGAGGTACCGGTGGGCAATACGTTCCTGGTGGGCAAGGCACTGGTGTAGGTCCAGGAGGACAATATGGTCCAGGCAGCGGTGGCGGCACTGGCGCGCAATATGGACCGGGTGGCACTGGAGGTACTCAATCGGTAAGATGAATATTGTATTTTTTTATTTATAAATATAAACTGTAATGCTAGTTTAACAAAATCAAATATTATGTTTTGCAAGAGTCAAGTTTACAGACAAGAGGCCACCTATACTCGAAATGACTCGTCACCCCAACACACGTTCCAAATACTCATTTTGCGTTCTTGGTTTCAGGGTTCGGGCGGTAATGAAATTGGTAAGGTTTTTTTCATTTGATTAACGTAACATTAAGGGTGGCTTCAGATTGGCGTATTTTCGGCGCGTATAAGCTCGTTTTTGCACGCTCGTGTAGTAGGCGCGCGTCCGATCGCCTTTTGCCACACACGGAACCCGTACGAGCGTTGACGTATATACAAGCTCGTACACTCCGCCCCAAAAAGATGTAAACACAGACATGGTAACCATTACATTGTCTACAACCATTATTCCATAACTGTGGATACAATGTAAAGCTACAAAACATAATAAATAATTAATATCAAAGCTAGCCGAAACTGACAAATTTTCCCAATCAACCTTGAACCTAATATTTTAGCACTAAAGTTGAATAGATCTATGAAAAATAATTTACAGATTTTTGCAGCTTCATGTGCTGGCGTCTGTACACAGGCCGGATACATAATAATAAACACCCTCTGACCAAAATAAGGTACTCAAGCTGACAATATCATACGACTTGCAACGATTACGTACTTTTAAACAAATCCGGTGAAATGTTTAAAAAAAATCTTTTAATTATTAATTAATCATAACCTGGACTGAAATTTATTAGACAACCCATATGCAATATATTTATTGATAAGTATATTACATTTAATATAAAATAAGTTTCATCCAATAACCAGCTCGGTGAAGGTCGTTGTATACCGGGATCTTAGGCTAGTTGTAAACAATGAAATAAATTATATTTGACCATTGCGTTACAACACCGCGCCAGCTCGAACAACAGATCGTGGAGCATTTGCTCGAACTGTAAACGTTCGTACATTGATTCAGTTGTATCGACATTGTAAGTTGTAATGATCGGTTTTTACGCACACACTGCAGTACCGTTGGAAATAAATTAATAATTCGTTATCAATACAAGTTCACTAACGAACGCTCGCACGTCGAATCTAAAACTGTAACACGTCACTGCTCAAGCAGTGAGTGGCTATCTTAAGTCTGTTGTGATCGTTGTGATGACAATTAATAAAAATGTCAGTCTGATTTGTAAGAGTAGGTAAATAGTTAATCTATGACTCTGCACTTTCAATTAAATGCTTACTTCTAACAGCCTTTAAGATTTGTTTACCTCGTTTTTGGACGATTGTTGTTAACATATTTGTGAGATTAATGTAGATTACCTAGTCTTTATTTAATATTATTATGTATCCGGCCTGTCTGTATAGATGTTTTGGTTTCATTATTGTTTACTGTGCTAAGTAGATAATTAAATGAATCCTTGTCCGTGTTTATATCTTTGTGTGGCTGACTGTACAAACCCGATAGTGTTTGGTAAGTCGTCACTTTTGCAGACAGCTGTCTATCAAGCGAACACGGCGGAACAAGCGCTTAAGCTCGCGTTCTGTATTTTGAAGTGCGTAATGTCGTGCGCGTCTACACTACATGCTTTAGCCGGAACGAGCTTATCGCGCAATAAAATATGTTAGTCTGAAACTGTTATTGTAAGTGGACACCATCCTTTTTAGGACACTTTTATAGGGGTGTAGTTCATAATATCGACAGTCTCGACGGTCACTGTATCGAAAACGTTCCATCGACGGGTTAATAAATTGACAGTACCCCAAATCGATATTTCACGCTACATAGACAGTACACCATACCGCTGGTACGCTGCATCGCCTGCCCGAACCGAGCCAGATTCAAAAAAAAAAAAACAAGGTTTTTAAAGTTTAAATCACTATTTGTTAAGTTTGTATATTACTTGTTTTTTTATGTAACGCACTTAAAATCTTTAAAAAACCATAAATTCTATTCAGTACCCTTAGTTTTTACTACAATATCTTTCAAAATAACTATAACATTGATAGTATTAATTTAAAAACATAAAAAAATTGTACCATACCGGTATCGGGAGCAGGGTCAGGGCTCCGCAGAAAGGAACCTCCTAACAATAAGAGCCGTGTCCAAGAGTACCGCTCACTGAACGTATTAAGTATTATTATTTGAAGGTATTTTATTTTGTTATAGTAATTTGGAAGTTATTGTAATAATAACTAAGGGTATTGATGGAATTTATGGTTTTTCAACCATTTTATGCCTCACTGAATTTAAAAATAAAGATTTAAAAGTTTAAAAACGCTGCATCGGACAGTCGATGCAGCTTACCATCGATATGGTGTACTGCCGATACATCGCACTATCGATTTTGTGTATTGTCGAGTAGCGTACCTTCGATTTCGTGTACTATCGATGTAGCATACCATCGATTTGGTACTGTACTCTCGATGTAGTGTACCATCGATTTGGGGTACTGTCGATTCATTAACCCGTCGATGGAACGTTTTAGAAACAGCGACCGTCGATGTAGTAATTGTCGATATTATGAACTACACCCCTTTAGAGCCCCGCCACGCCTCCCAGTATCATGTGTATTTTTTATTATTGAAAAGATCAGATAGTTTTAGAATCAGTTTTATTAAAAAATATTATCTACGTAAAATATAACGTACGTCCAAACCTCACGTGATTAAAGGTCGACCCCTAAGTTGAAAGCTCATCAATGTATGTGGATGTCTAGTGTGTGTGTGTGTATTTGAATGTCTTGAAACTCGTTTGGTCTTTCATTTTCTGTCAAATGATCCTCACATGAAAGGGAGTCGATGAACATAAAAAAATGGTAAATTTTTGATCCATACAAATTGTATGACTGTATTTTTTGGTTTAGCATGAAAAAAAAGTTAAGTCCCTTTCACTACTACTTTTAGCGTACTGAACTCACTAGTTAAGTACGCTAAAATTATTTTTCCGGTATATGGATTCGGATTTCCTCTTGTTGCACAACTTAAAAGAATCATTCTGTGTGAAATTTTATAGGGTTTTTTCATAAAAGCTGCTGAACGTTACGAGACGTATAAACGTCATGTTTATGGTTAAGCAGTCGCTAACCATTAGTTAACTTCAAATAGCGTTTATGAATAAACACTAATAAATGACATGAATCATGAAGTTTCATAGAACCTAGTAATGGTCAAATACCACGGCGCCATGCCACGTCTATTATAATTTCATAGTCATTGAAAATAAATGCCGAATATATGACGAAGTCAATCCCAAGCGGTAGGCGGGTTATCAAGCCATGGATGACTGCTGGTGTACTTCGATGTATTAATCTCCGTAATAAAATGCAAGTGCAAACTAAGAAAGATTCCTATAATATAATACTACAAATCACTTTCAAACGTTTTCGTAACTTTTGTACAAACTTTATAAAAAAAACTAAAAAGAAAATCACAAAGAGAACAAATAACTATGTCTATAAACAATCCTAAACAACTCTGGCTAAAAATTAACGAAATTACACAATTTAAATCCCCTAAATCAGACAATTCTAATCTGCTTCAAATCACTCCACACCCTCTCGATTCTCTAAATCGTATTAATCAGTTTTTTGTCACAATAGGTCAAACTTTGGCGGAAGATATAATTAAAAAATCTAACCTCTCTAATCCTACCTCTTCTTACCTAAGGAGTGAACAGCACTCTACATCATTTGTACTGCTGGACACTGACCCGCAGGAAGTAGATAATATACTTATGGGTCTCGATTCTGAGAGCTCACCTGGCTGGGACGGTATACCTACAAAATTTTTGAAAATGTCTAGGGACTTCTTGATCCCTCTAATAAGTCAACTAGCTAACCTGTGCTTTAAAACCGGGATATTTCCTGAGGCCTGATTTTAAGCGATCTATGATTACGCCTGTGCACAAGGGGGGGGACCGGAACGATGTCAATAACTATCGCCCCAAATCAGTTATACCATGTATCGCAAAAATTTTAGAAAAATTACTAAATAACAGACTTATTAAATACCTGAATAAACATAATCTTTTATCTTCATCGCAATATGGGTTCAGAAGGGGTCTATCTACACAAGACGCTGCGAAGGCATTAACTGACGAAATAGTCAATAACGTAGATAAAGGACAGAAATGCCTTAAATGTCAAATGCCTTCTTAGACCTAAAAAGGGCATTTGACACCGTTTCTGTCCCCATCCTTCTGCATAGGCTTGAAACAATCGGCATTAGAGGTACGGCCCTTTCTCTTTTTAGTAGTTACCTATCAAACCGAAAACAGCAGGTTAGGGTTGGAAATTTAACTAGTGAGGAAAAACTGGTATGTTTTGGAGTGCCTCAGGGAAGTGTGCTCGCTCCGACGCTGTTCCTAATTTATATAAATGAGTTGTGTAATATCGGGATCAGTGGCGGACGAGTCTTTTCATACGCAGATGACACAGCAGTAGTTTTCGCCGGTGACTCTTGGGTTACCGTGCGTGCTGCTGCTGAACGTGGATTAGCGGTAATAGCAAGTTGGTTAAATGCTAACCTTTTAACCCTAAACGTTTCCAAAACTAATTTCATCTGCTTTACTCCAAATCAGAGGACACAGCCAGGTGCTGATTTTCGAATCGTGATCCATGAGTGTACAACCTCTTATTATCCTTGTAATTGTCAAAGCGTACAGAGAGTTACTTTCACTAAGTATCTTGGAATAATAGTTGACCAAAGACTGTCCTGGCACACCCATATTGAACATACTATGGTTAGAGTCAGAAAGCTCATATGGATTTTTAAAACGTTACGACATGTGATGCCACCATTACTTCTCAATAAAATCTATACTGCTCTGGCACAATCGGTCATCACATATTGTATACCGATCTGGGGAGGGGCCACCAAGACCAAATTTCTAGATCTAGAAAGGGCTCAAAGGTCTCCCATCAAAGTTATGTACTTTAAACCCTTTCGTTACTCTACAGACAACCTTTACAAGGTTAGTAATCTTCTGTCCGTAAGGAAATTATACGTATTGAACATAACCATACATCTGCACAAGACCCTCTCATTTGATCCATCTAAACTAGATAAAAGACGTAAAGATATTGTGGCCCACTCCCCTCGGGTCCGCACAGTTTTTGCCAGGCGTCAGTATACCACTCAATCTACCTATATCTATAATAAATTGAACCTAATATTGAATATTTACCCCATGTTGCGGTATGAATGCAAAAATACTCTATCGGAATGGTTAAAATCACAAACATACGAAGAAATTGAACACTTATTAACCAGAATTTGCTAAAGTAAAACCCATAACCAATCTTAACATACATCATGTGATCAATCATTAACACACACACACACTTATTCACACACCCTGCACATCTACCTTCCACACACATATACACATTCCCACACCACACACAACCACAAACACTACACATACCAGAACTTAGTACAATAATTTTGTATCATCCTTGAACCTCAATTTTATTTTGTTTTGCTTTTCTTTTTTAAATACTTCTCAACATTGTAAACTGTAATCCATGGGAAGTTGCGAGGTAACCCCATTACAAGTATCTTTATAACTTAACGGGGCTGCCTCAATGTTGTGCTGTAAAAAAAAAAACTTTAAAAAACTTTTATATGCAAATATTGAATCAAAAAGTAACCAATAATTATTTGAATGTTTAGGTCCACCACAAAACTTCGTCGATCCCAATTCGATTGCTGATGGGGATGACTCAGAAGCTCAAGCGAGTGTGAACCAAGCTGCTAATGGCACCATAGCGTCTGCATCTTCTAAAGGGGGCAATGATAAAGGTCGAGCTCAAACTAATGTACAAGGTACATACACCGGCAGCGGATCCTTTTCGGCTCAAGCTGAAATTACTGGTGAAAATAAAGCGGCCAACAGTCAAGTAACTGGAAACAATAAAAGCGCATCCAGCACAGCCCAGGGAAGTGGAAAAAATAACAAAGCACAAGCAAATGTTGAACTCGGCTTAGAGACCGGTTCGGTTGTAACTGGATCGCAAAGTGAGGGCATACTCCACTCGTCTAATTCACAAGTCCAAGGCAGTGTCAAAGGAGGCATGGCGGATGCGCAAGCACGAGGGCCCGGAAGCACGTCTTCTCAAGCTCAAATAGGATTCACTCCTTACAAAGAAGGAGATAAATCACATGACTCGCAGAAAGCGCCATTTGTCGGAGGAGGAGTTTCATCGGCTCAATCTAGTGGTAGAACTGGCATGTCACAGTCACAACTTCATGGCACCTTTAAATATGGAATCACATACAACGGAGCAGCGCAGGCAGGATCTAGTTTAGACAAAGATGCAGTTTTTCCAAATAGACTACCCTTTGAAAAAATCGACGTTAACGATGAAAACAATAAAAATATAAATGTTAATATTAATGACGAAAATTATAATATCACAGAAACAATAGAGTATACAACTGCCTTGCCCCAGACAGATGAGTCAACCACGGAATTGGCGTATGAAACAGAGGTCGGGACAGAAACAAATCAAGAAGAACCTCTTAACCAGCCCGGTGACGATTACATGAATCACAGACATGAAGATCATCATACATCAGACGAACCATCACTGGCGCCTACCCGTTCACCGCCGGTGGAAAGCAGGCGTTCATTCCAACCGACATATCCTAATACTGAAGGAGACTATAACGAGTATGCTCCTGACAAAGATGATACCCAACCAGAAGAATATGACGATGCATATGGGCCTGAAGGAGTCGATGCTGCTGACAACGAACAAGGCTACGTCAATACAGGTTATAATGAATTCTCCCGAGATCCTGAAACCACACACCAATCGCTTCATGGACCACAAAGAAAAGGTGTAGAAGTGAGACAGACGACAGGCGGTAACACACAACATATTTTGTTAGGTTCCTTATCGGACCACGATGCAGAAATTACACAGAAGAATTCGGAACGCCCTGACGAAAGTAGAATTTACCAACCTGGAGAGCGTGTACCCGGCACTGGTGGCTACACTATACCTATCGGTTTCACAGGTAGTGTCAAGTCCGTAGCATCCAAAGAGAAGACTTATGTGGTCGGCTCAAAAGAATCACCTTCACAAGCTCAAACAGTTTCCCTTACTCCAGGAAGCGGCAGACTAAAATACAAATATCCACCTTTCCCGAGAAACGTTAATCCTAAAAATCTAAGATCTTTGTATAATCCGAAACCGGAAGACAGTAACAGGTATGTTTCGGTGTCTAAATCGGTTACACGCGACTTTGATGGTGAGAATAATGTTCGCAAACAATATTCTCATACGTACTACACTAAATCGTCATCCTGTGGCTATTTTACGTTTACGTGTACGATGGTCAGTAGCGCTGAGGGAAGAAAAAAGGTATGCAAACCCAAAATGCCAACCAACCCTGACGGAACACCCATGAGGTGTAATTAGCTATAACCTAGAAAGTGCATATATTTTACTATTTAAATACTTTTTTTAAAATTGTACAGAGAATTTCGTGTGTTAAGTGTAATTGGTGCTAGTGATTTAGATAGTACAATAATTATAACATTAAAACAAAGACGTTATAGTATTGTTGATAATTAATTTGATAGGTTAATAAATAAGAGAAATAATAATTCATTGTCCTAGTCTTTGTTTAAAATTTTAATACGAAATTACGAAATAATTAATACGAAAGCTCTAAATTAGAGCAGCCTTATGTGCACCATTAATAGCAATAGAATATGTCAACAAGAAACATTATTTTTCTCTAAATTTGATCTTGAGTGTGATGTATAATGTTATTAATTAGCAATAAAGACTACATTTATGTTTTAGGCTGTAATTACCTAAATACCTTTCCTTAATTTAATAAAGGTTGACAGGGCATAATAAAAACACAATATTGTTTATTACAATGATGACATTTTATTTCTTAAATATTTTTATCTTATGATTTATTTTATAATTTTAGAATTTGTGACATTTAGATAATTTACGATAGTAACAAGTAAATTTTTAAACAGATAACTTGAAAACTACATACATTTTCTATTATTATTAAGTAATTATCCATACCATAACCTACCCATACATGTACATATTTAGAAGAAATATGTATGAGAAGATTATAATTAAGTGACTTACGCTGGATATAATAAAAGGAATGTAAAATACAGGTTTGATAGAGCACATATCACAGGGCAAATGTATTTTACTAATTTTCAGTCCAAATATAAAAAAATAGAGATTTAGGGGGCAATAAGATTTATCATTGCAGTTAAGTAGAATATAAAGCATATTTGTAAAAAAAATGCCAAAGCTATAAAAATAAAAGATCCTAAATAATAAATAAAAACCCGGAACAGTGCCTGATTTGTAGAATTGTATTTGCAATCAACATTAAACATGGCTAAAATTTTGTCATAACCCTAACATTCTTGAGTTTTCTTTAAATATGCCACTATTTGCCAACATAATTTGTGAATTAACTTACTGGGTTGAACCACATAACTTATTTAAAGCAAAAGCCAATACTGTTTTTATTGCCTCCAAAACACTGGGTTAGGGTGAATGAATACAATGGAATGTTATTAAGTAACAAAAATACAAAATAAAGTCCGTCATAGTTACTTTAAAGTGGAATATAAACAAATATTTAGAAGTAGGACGTTACTCTATAATGTATTTAATACCTATTTTGCAAAACTAGATCCAGTCATAGTTAATTAAAGTAAAACATAACTTGCAAGAGGTTGTAACAGATCAAAAGAGAAAGGGCCACAGCATAAATTAATCAGAAGTTAATTCTAACACTAACATGGCAACTTATATTTGTACACATAAAACTATTGAAATCGTTTGCGATCTTATAAAGTATGAGTATTAAGTACATAAAGAATTAAGTACAAATGATACTTAAAAGTATAATCGTGAACACATTTTTTACGTAAAATATAGGTAGTTAAAATAATAATTTTCGCGTCGCAACTACTAATGCTATATATGTGATATGACACATAGATTTTAAATAGGTACATAGTCACTACATACATAACACATATAAGAATCTTTTTGCTTCAATTATTTAAATTGTTATTACCTATTCCCCATGCTGACAATATAATTCAGTTAACCTGGGTTTGAGACTTTAAGTAGACATTTATTTAAATATTAACGGCCAAGTAAATATCTTAAGAATAGTTAAACACCACAACTTCTTGCTTTAGTTCTATTTTAATTATAAAACCACAATGAATATCTATTTGTCTAAATAATAGTGAATTAACCTAAATAGAAAACCATAAAAATAGCTACTTTCGGTTTTGATCAATCAAAGGATCAAAGGAACGAGTGCAATAATATAGTATGCACAATAAATGCATAATACTACACCATAATATACATATTATCCGTCACACATATACACATTCGAATAAACGTTTAAGAGCGTTTACGCCTAACGGCATTTCATACAAAATTTCTAGTCCTTATTTTCCCAAAATGACTGAACCGATATTAATGAAAATTCATACGCATAAGCAGGATACAAAGGTCAGAAACATTTTCAAAATGACTTTAAAAAAAAAGATAATTGGAAATTTCTGTTTCTAAGGACAATTTATAATAGGTCTAGTTAAGCTGTAATACTATTTTTGGAAAATGTGTATTACTGCTTATGCGTATGAAGTTTCATTAAAATCAGTTCAGTCATTACGGAAAATAAGGACTTGAAAGTTTGTATGAAATGCCGTAAGGCGTAAACGCTTCTAACACTCGAACACAAAATACGTACACAAAAATATAAATTCAATCACAAATGAGATCAATTTTCAGAATGCAAAAGTTAAAATAAATATTAAGTACTTACTTACATTACGAGATTCATCATAATGGCGAGTTTTACCAGGTAGCTCAATACTGATGCGTAAAGGAACTTGGATTTAAATGGCCTCATAAATGAAGATCAAATAAGTCATGGAAACAATTTTAAAATCACACGTATTTCATATTTAAAGTCAATGTAATAAATTCCATAGTTACATTTATATTATATCTTCTTCTATCCGGTCACCCGGCTAGTTATACACGTACGTAATATTATGAATTACGATATCCAATGTATCCGAACTCTGATAATCGCATTATACTCTATACACACGAGAAAATAATCAAAAGTTCACAAGATGTTTCCGTGCCAGCAAATTGTATAAAACTAAAATGTTATCGAAACTTATTGAGCAGTTTGTTGATATGACTATCGTTGGTCGGTTACCCCTTGATTTTAAATAACGGTAAAAAAAATGTAGCATACATTATAGTTAAGTATGTCACTTTGTTTTAAATAACATCCATTTTTGAGCTGCTTCCATAAAATATTTATTTTATTTAGGATGCTTCTAGCAATCCCCCATACAAAGCTTATATATGCTTGTTATATTTTTACATAAACTAAGTAAGATTATGAAATCCCACTTGAAACATGGATCGTCAGTGTGTTTTTTTTTAATAATTATGTGACTTTAATGACATGATGTACAGTCTCCAAAGCAGATAAGTAACCAGATTCTCATACTACTAGTATGAGAAATTGGTTACTTATCTCCTTTGGAGACTGTACATAAGTTAGTACCTATTCCTCTGAGAAAAGAGGTTATTATTCGATGATGTAGTAATGAGATTAAAATTGGAACACATTATAACGCCTGGCGGGCGTTAACCCATCACAGGGCTGAGAGTATCGGGTTCCCGACCGCGAGAACGAGGTATCGTACCTAATTTAACTTGCGCCTCGTAAGCGTTTCAAGCGTTCCTTTTCCTGATGGTCCACTGGCGGCTCGCGCTCGAAAGATATCATTTCCAGAGCTGAAAAGATTAACAATGTAATGAACATACCTTTACGTCGTTTTTCTTGAAAGGAGTAACTAGGCTTGACACCATAACTTAAATCTGTGAAGCTTGTCTTCTCCGTTTGCCTACACTATTGCACTACTCTACAAATGAAGGATAAACTAACTTTTTGTTCTGCGTTCAATTCAAATGAAATTAAAATTTATTTACATCAGGTAATTTTCAGCATTTTCCAGATTTAGACTGATATTATAAAGCTGAAGAGTTTGTTTGTTTGGTTGAACTCGCTAATCTCAGGAACTACTGGATCGAATTGAATAAAATCTTTTAGTGATGGATAGGCCATTTATCAAGGAAGGCTATAGGCTATAATATAACATCTCGCTATGAACAATAGGAGCGGAACATCAGTGAAAAATGTTGTTAAAACGGGTAAAATGTGACGCAGATGAAGTTGCGCAGGTCAACTAGTATAAAATAAACCAAAAATATAAGAAAGACACAAAAAAATAATAAAACCAAATAATACAAAAAAATCTCTGCGACAATGTTACAGTTATGAAATTGTATTGTAGTGTATTTTCATTTCTGTACAAATATTTTGCAGTCTTATAGTCTTATTTGGAGCATTTTTTTTTTTTTGGAATGGCGTCTCGCAGTTCAACCTAGGAGGTTGTCGTCTGCTTAACCGGACTATCCTGTGGGTGCCTTAAGAGTAAGGCCTCCAGCCAGGGCATAAAAACTTACAAACTAAGCGACTACACGCTAAGGGCACCCCCTGTGGGGTACGAGGCTCGGCTCAGGGCGTCGCTGGGGGAGGACTGCATGGGGACAGGCTGGATCTGAATGATATCATTATTTAGGGGCTTTTTTAAAACTACTTGCACAGCATCGCGGGCTGGCTCGAGCGAGGGTCGGGGAGGGCATGGATCGGGACGTCGCGACGGACCTCGACGGCGAGGTCGGAAAGACGGCGGTTTGTGTCTGAACTTTTTGAGAGTGCTAGTCTCTTAGCTACTCTCCTGGAGGAGGGTGATAGCATCATCGGGAGTGCTTATTTGGACCTGTCTTGTAAGTATCTTTATGGAACCACGCGCACGCGTGAAGGAAAGCGCAGTTGAAAAGTCCCCACAAGGTGCACTCATGGCCCGATGACGACATAGTTAAATAGTACATAATTTTAATAGACGCTGGACTATAATGATGGTAAAAATAGCCTACAAAAACTAGCCTAGAAAAAAGTAAATTTACACTTACCGATCTCAGTGAGCGTGGGTCTATCGTTGAGGAACCGCCATACAGACAGGTGAGGGGTAGGGTGTGACGTCACAGGATTCTCTTCGCTGGTGAGCCGTCGGCTAGCTAGCTGCATACTGACATGGCGGCCCAACAGCGTACACTTCTCGAAATTCACACGGTTACCAGGAAGCCTGTAAAGTAATAAAAAAA
This sequence comes from Cerastis rubricosa, assembly GCA_949152445.1. Classification (NCBI taxonomy): domain Eukaryota; kingdom Metazoa; phylum Arthropoda; class Insecta; order Lepidoptera; family Noctuidae; genus Cerastis; species Cerastis rubricosa. The sequence continues at coordinate 14,081,348 of OX424523.1, read as the reverse complement.
AACAAATATTCGCTTTAGTAAAATATAGCGACGACTGCTAGAGAAGTAAAGTCACGCATAGCCTTTTTGCTCATGGATTACGACGACTACGCTATTAATTACAACTTTGACATAAGGACTTTTTCATACTTAATGAAATTAATATAGGGTTCCAAAAACATAAAATTACAATGAATACAGTAGGAGAAAAACACTTAACGTTGCACTTAAAACGTTGCGAGATATTTACATAATAGTGCTCAGGACTGTACGTTTTGTGATACAAAAAACTCACTTTGACGGAGAACCTTGGTTGGCAAAGTGTAGATCTCTGCATGTAACAGACAGCAATGGCACCGCCGTCTCAGTAGGGGCAGCAGCCAATGCTGCACGGTATCTGAAAAAAATCGTTATTTTGTTATTTTCGAAAATAAGTGACAACCAACTCACACTGCGCCCCGACCCAGCAGCGCGAACATTATAGGCTGATTACTTACACTTATGCTACTGATATGTTGTAATGTTGTAGGTAGCACAGTCCCGATCAAAACAATTTCTGTGGCTAAAATATAAAACAGAGGTGTGCAAACAACAACACTTGGGTCAACTTCATTCCGTAGAAAGTTGTCCAGTGCTGGACATAGGTGGAGTGATAATGTGGTGGAGATCGTGGAAATCTGGACGCGAAACACGCAGCTGCAGAAAATCTGGCGAGGCTTGGGGAGTTCTACGTCTAGATATTGGATAATTTGAACAAGTTCAACATGGATTGCCAAATGCAACAAAACTACACCACCCTAATGCCCCTAATGCTTTAACCACAAATGTTTACAAACTATTATATTAATGATAAAGGGTAGACTTTTAAAGGATCAGTCTTTACCTCGCGTGATTCCCACTGGGTTCAACGCAGAGTTCTAGCTGCCGCAACTGTTGACCACACACTGCAGATGTCCGGCTCCACTAAAACATAATAAATCAATTATCTTTTACAAATATTCCAACATATAAATAAATAACAGATACATATGCTTATAAAATACCATACCGTCTTTTTAAGTCGTGTCACTGGCGACATATTCAAAGCGCTTATAATGGCCATCAGCGAATTGAAGTTGCCAAGGTTGAAGCATTCCCTGGCTGTCATCACCCACTGTTCAATAACTCGAGCTCGGTATTTGCTTTTAGCTGCCTGAAATGGATACGTACATAAGAACACATATTCAATAAACTATTGTGTTAAAGTGAAAACAATATATTGCCTTGAGTATGTCGGTTGCCACTAAATAACTGAGTCGGTTAAACCAATCCGCATATGCTTCCAAATTCCGAGTGCTTTTAGTTTCTATGTGGTGTAAGCTGATAGACGCCTTTCCACCCGATGATGTAGACTGCGGCTGTGTTGGCGCAAATGTTTGTACGAATTCCTCTGGCCCAACAAACGATAGCCTATGCAGCTCTACAATTGTCAACTGATTCGCCAATTCAACTGGTGTTAGACCAAGTGTAAGTATGTCACCCTGAAACAAAAGAAACAGGTCAATTCGTAAATGATCATATTAACATGAAGTAGTTTTTTAGGAACTTGAAGAAATGTTATGTGTGTGCTACGATTGTTCCTCATCTTGATGTGATTTTTTTTTATCCTGATTTTATAGAACAAAAACCAATAAAGCACGCAGAATACAAACAAATGGCATAAGATAAAACATGTTGCATATATAGTGTGGAGCATTATGTACTGTTACCTGGGTCAACTGGTCCACAGATGCCACCTGGGGTGGTTCTGTTAAGGTCTCTTCATACTGTTCAAGCGCTGTTAGTTTATCAAGCAGTTTTTCTAATGTTGTTGACATTTCCACTCTCACTGAAGCCATGTGATCTGCTGCACATCTAAAGATAAGTGTTTTAATTTTTATGATTCGCATTTGCATTCAATCTCTCTTCATACTTATTGTGAAACAAACAAAATTGGGTGCAAGAATTAAAACTTAAGAAGGAGTCGCTAGTTTACCTCTGGGTTATACTGCGGACAAGAGCCATGACCCTGTCGTCACGAAAATCGTATGGGAACATACTGGTCCATTGGCTTAAAACCCTTACTAGGGAAATCATATCACTGAGTTCTTTTTCTACTAGCTCCTTCACTTCTGTTTTTCCCTACAATTAAGATATAATTATGACATCAAACAATATACAAGAACACTAATGCATTTCCTATGTTGAGTCTACTCTACACTTAATTTAGACCTTACAGCCCTAAATATTATTTTTGTACTTACAATTTTCTCATAGCTTTTGAAGTAGCGTTTGCAGAGCTTGTTCAGTAGTTCATGTGGTTTGACAAACAGCCGTGAACATAATAGGAACGTGAATGTGAATGCTTTGCTGGCTCCAGGTCGAAGCATGTCCACCAGGGCTTCCAGAGTTGCACTGACTATTTGACCATCCCTGTACTCAACCTCTGACTTACCACCTGGACAGTTCCCATATGGCAGAGCTGATAACTAAAATAAGGAAACAATGTATTGTAAACAATAATACTTGATTATTTTCAATCATTTGCATAAAGATGTAGTCCAACCAAGAGGACTGGACTCTGGATTAAACTGCAGACACTGGACTTTCAACAGATAATGCACTGAAATATGTGCCAGTCTGTAATGTAGTCTGTAGCCACAGACTGGCTGCCAGTCCAGTTAAAAACATTTATAACAATAATATACCTGTGGTGTCTCCACTTTCTGGGATGAAACAAAGTTGATTCCACCATTCATCACAATGTGTTTGCATGAAGTTTCTGACATGAATTTGTTTCCCCTTACCATTGAGTAGTAATCATCATTCTGAAATAATATTTACAGCTTATGTAGCACATGATTGACTTCTATGTAAAAGACAAAATTACAAATTACATTTGAATATACATTTTTGACTACTTAGATTATATTTCTAGTTGTTTTAGTGAGTGCTATTGCCAATTAGCATAACACCACTCTACAGGTGTAGAGTAGCTTATCTTCAAAGGGATTATGGTGGTCATACTATGAAGAACCTCAGAACAAAACAAAACCATAATTACAATTAATAAACATGAGACCAATCAAGCTTTTAAGATAAGACAGAAGCAATAACATAAGCATAACATTGGTAAAATGATAAAATAAAAACAGGATCAACAGTTTTAGAAATAAACTTACATCATAATAAGAGAGGCCTGTGCCGTGCAGGAGAGACGGGTCTGGAGGTAGCGGAGCAAGATCATTGGGTGGCGGAGGCACAGGGGCCGGCTCTGAGGGGGCGGGGGGCACTTTCATATTGCACCCACTACATGAGGCTTCATTTAATTTACTTGCGTAATAATACATAGCCATTCAATTCCTCAATGACAACTAACACTAAAGGCTTCAAATGAAGCTGCTGGCAGGTTTTATGTTAAGGAACCCATTGAACAATCTGTGAAGGTATAAGGAATTTATAGGTTTACGGTTTGATGGTAACAATTCTTTTTCAGTTCACAAGTTGTACTTCCTCATTTTAACTTGGTCAATGTTGAAAAAAAAATCAGTGAGATTACCTGGACTTTATACCTGAAAACCTAGCACAAGTGTGGGGGGTAAAAGTACTAACGTAATAACGTATAATTAAAAATACTCATTACACATTAAATATTTTGATGAATTGAAGAATTTATTCATACCAGCCACAAGTCCAATTAGTATCATTCTTAATGACATTGATTGTGCTTGTTGCAGGCAATTTTACTTTTATGCTATAGGATAATTGTATTTTCGATTAAGAAATCATCATATTTACATTACGTTTACACCGTGTGCTCATGCTAGGGCCTCCGATCAGGTTTGAAATTGCCAATCTGCATTGCAAGTATGGTGCTCATACCTACTCTGAGCAAGAAGAATACTTGATATTCAATTTTGTAATTATTCAGTACCAATATTTATATGCTGTACAGCTCAGTGGCAAGACAGACACCCCACTATTTCCCCATTATTTCAGTTACATCTATACTCAACTTGGGTGCACAAATAAATTTATTTGATCTGATTTGAAAAGGCCTATGCTTCGTATTGGACCAATAATAAGCTGGTATCATTATATTACTACATATGTATGTTCAAGTTATTATTTTCCGTAACAGTACTAATGCTTCTAGCTGCCCCAATCAGGCTACTTGTTTTTTTTCTGTTTTGGATGATTGCAACCTCTAAATACTGAATTTGGAGTTGCCCAGTAGTGGCAGCCCCGACTTACGAGCAGTAAGTCGTAGATTCGAACCCAGGCATGCGTATTACTTTGTGTAATTTATTTCATCACCGCTGCTGCTCTCTAAACGGTGAAGGAAAACATCGTAAGCAAACTAATGTCCTAGAACTAAAAGTTCGAAGGCATGTGACATCTACCAAACCGCACTGTGCCCGCGTGGTAGATTACAGCCCACTCCCTCATCCCCAAACCAGGCAAACTCGATTACACACAACCCAAGGCGTACAGACCAATAAGCCTGACATCTTTCTTACTGAAAACTCTCGAGAGACTCTTTGATTGACATATCCTGGACGGACCTCTTCGGGAGCGGCCACTTCATAAACAACAACACGCGTATTCGACAGGAAAATCAACGGAATCTGCACTGCACAGTGTGATCTCCAAGATCGAATGTGCAGTGTATCACAAATGTTCTTCACTAGCTGTCTTCATTGATATAGAAGGCGCTTTTGACAAAACCATCTTCCATAGTATCAACGCAGACCTCGAGGAACACGGTGTGGACTCGACCCTGCGTGGATGTATCACAAACATGCTCCGACTGAGGGCCGTACAAGTTACGGTAAACGACACCACTAGAGCCGTGGTAGCGAAGGGCTGCCCCCAAGGTGGTGTCCTGTCACCGCTACTATGGAACCTTGTAGTAGACAGTCTCATCAAACGTCTCAATAGCAGAGGCTACTACACGGTGGGCTATGCTGATGACCTGACCATAATAATAAATGGAACACACGAAAACACACTATGCAACCTTATGCACCAAGCCTTGAGGATAAGGGAATACAAACTAACAGTGAACCCTACCAAAACCGAACTCGTCCTCTTCACAAAGAAAAGGAAGCTGGCAACATTACAGCTACCAAGCTTCTTTGTAACCACACTAAGCCTATCGACTGAAACCCAATACCTGGGTATCTTCTTGGACAAACAGCTGAACTGGGCGAGACACACTGATTACATCACCACAAAAGCCAGTATAGCCCTATGGCAAAGTAAAAGACTACTCGGGAGAAATTGGGGCATAAGCCCCAAAATCACCTACTGGCTATACACCACATTTATCTGACCAATCATCACATACGGCTCTTTAGTTTGGTGGCCCAGGACCAATCTAAGTACGACACAAAAGGATCTCGAGAAACTAGAAAGTTAACCTGCGTAGCAATCACCGGTAGCATGAGAACTTCTCCCACTGCCGCCTTACAGGTGATGCTGGAACTACCACCTCTACACCTCGTCGTAAGAGAGGAGGCGGCAAAAGCGACTTTCAGACTCGAAGCATCCGGCACCTTAAGTAATGATTCCAGAATCAAACATACACGCATCAGAATAGATGCAATCAAAGAACAGCCTATGATGGCATCTCCCATCGACAGAACCCTGAAGTCCCACTGTTTCCAAAAAAACTACAACATCGTACTGACAGCGGAGTCGTGACTACTCAGGTACAAAAGAGCTAAGAATCTACAATGATGCATCAAACCCCGATGACGGGACAGGTTTCGGGGTGTTCTCCGACAACCTATGTATAAAAATATCCAAACCACTTGGAATGCTCAACTCTGTTTACCAAGGTGAGTGTGTAGGTATAATCCACGCGGCACACGCTATAGAGGCCAGAGAGGTTACGAATACCAATATTCGAATACTTTCCGACAGTGCCTCAGTTCTCCAATCCCTAAACAGTAATCAGATCACGTCGAGACTAATACTAGAATGCCATAATGCCCTAGGACAATCACAGTACTAAACCACAACACGGTAACACTACAATGGATCAGAGGACACAGTGGATCCCTGGGGAACGATGTGGCAGATAAACTTGCCAGAAGAAGATCCAGCACAAAACCCTACGGACCCAAACCCATTGTGCCCATTCCTTTCAAGCAGCTAAATAACTGGTTAAAGGATCACGACACCAGGGTGTAGACAGTCCAAGGAAGCTATGCCGTCCCTTGACGCAAAGCTGACCAGGCGCCTTCTGCGTCTGGACAGGGATGGCCCTACGTCTGGTGGCGGGGACACTGCTCACTGAATAAACACTTCTACACTCTAGGAATCACTGACAGTCCCCTGTGCAAAGCATGCATGGATGCGGAGGAAACGGTGGCGCATGTGTTGCTTGAGTGCACCGGTGTCACCAAGATTCGCGAGGCCACCCTGAGAACACCAAGATCCCTTGCGGATGCCCTGAGAAGACCGGGAAGTGTGATCTGCTTCTGGAGGGAATTGGGCTGGTTGGAGTAACAGCCACTATGGCTCACGCACAATGGTCCACTTAAGGGACTAAGTGCGGAAACCGAAAACCCCATGAAGAAGAAGTAGCCCACTCCCTCTCATAGAGAGGAGGCTTGTGTCCCAGCAGTGGGAACATCATTATAGGCTGATGATGATGATTTTTCTGTATTGTTTATTAGTGTGCATTGAAGCAATCTATTTTATAATATTTATTATTTATTAAATTTTAATAGGCTTGCGTTTAGCTTAGTTTCTAGTAATGTTCAATGATTTTAAAAATAAATGAATGTAACATAAGCAGTCCCAGTATAATTTTTTTACCATTACATACATTGTTTGTCAGGCCAATAGTTTGATCGATTTTGAGTTTTATAATTAACTTAATTGTGAAAACATTAGTTTGACTCATTCATATAGTTTTCTTGTTTTTATGTTTTTTGGAATCTTGAAGACAATTAGCTTATTCTATATTAAATTATTCTATATATTTCTGCCTAAATGATGGCTATCTGGCTAAAAAATTATTATTTAAAATTAAGTGCTGAATGAAAGTGTACAGGTAGTAATTTTGTATTTAAATTTAGAAGGTAATCATTTGTATGAACACAGTTATTTCAATAAACTAATGCCTAGTAGAATCAAAACACTAGATTTGGTACCTGCACTGTTTCCGCAGTCTGTGTCTTGCATCAAGGCAAGGCTTCGGTATTTTTGTTAGTTCTTTTTAGTGGGATTTTAAAGCGATGTATATTGGATTTAAATTATGAAGAAAACACTATTTTAAAATGTTTAACTGTATTACTTGTTAGCGAATACAATATAGATAGAGGCTCAAAGATTCTTTTTGTCTTTACTAAAACCTATAGACAAAATTGACAGCAGCGAAAGGAGAAAGTTGCTTTCTAAAAATGATAAAATAGTTCGGAAACGTACCATGTAAGAGGCTTTTATATTGATTTATGTACACTTAAGGACACTATTTTTAATGAGTATTTCATACATAACACAATAAATACTGTTTATTAAAGGTAATCTAAAATAAAAACGCAAAATAGCGCCAATCACACAATCACAATCAAATCATAGACAATAACTTTTTTTTTAATCGGGTCGTGGCTTTTGTGCGCGTAAGTATAATATTTCTCAGCCTAAGACACAAAAAATCTATGGTTCGTGTTTAAACAATTTAAATTTAGAATTTATTTTTATTTATTAGTATACACGGTTTAATTAATCGACGCAAAATGTTATTACCAATATGATGTTTTGACACACTTAAGTTTCCCACTATTTATTTTCTACGGGAACTGAATTTCTACGGGAACTGGGAATTGAATGAAAGAGGGACAGTCGGCCCAAGCTGTTTTATTTTAGAACTAGCTTTTGCTGGTGGCTTGGCTCCCGTTATGTAAAACTAACCCACAGGAATGATTCGAATGTAGCCTATAGGACTCGGGGACAATGTAGCTTCCCATTACTGAAAGTATTTTCTCAATTGTATCATCAGATTATCCCCTTCATCATCATCATCTTTTCAGCCGAAATACGTCCACTGCTGGACATAGGCCTCCCCCTAGTTTCGCCACATTGACATAACATGGGGGGTTTTGCCATAATCGCCACGCTTGGCAGGCGGGTTGGCGATCGCAGTACGGTTGTCACAAAAGCACAGAGAACGGTGCTGCCCATTCTCTGGCAAGTCCCTTAGTCGCCTCTTACGTCCGACACCATACAGAGCCCCCCTTACACATGTACAAACTTACAAACCTTTTTATAATACTCGTATTAGTCTAGAAGTATAGATTTCATGTAAACTTTGGTTCTTATGTTTACTTTTAGACTGATTGAACTAATTTGACTTGATCTAGACTAGTTGATTTTCCAGAAAAGCTTTGGAGTTGGAGCAACTACTTTGACCGACATGAAAGATTTATTTAGGTAAGAAAATACATAGGTATTTACTTATCTGGGATGGACAACTTTAGCATTTTTATAGGTAACAACTTAATTTAGATTTATATCATACAATACGTTTGTATAAGCGGCGGGTTGACCATGGGTTACCCATTTCAAGTTTATGCTTTAGAAGTCCAATGAGTGCAGTTGTATTGCCATTTAAGAAATTCTCCAAGAAACTAAGGAAGTAAAACATAAGGCAGTGTTTTTTTGCAGAAAAACAGCTAAAAACATATATATTTATAATGGGTGATTTAATTTTTCATTTGGTTGCACTGACCTGTCGCAGCAACAACGCGTCCATTCAGTTTTTGGAATGGTATTGTTGGAGGTTGGAAGGGTTTCCTTTTTCACTTTCATGATAGATAACTTTTGAATAAGCTGTCCATCACTTTTGAGTGTCGGCATTTTATTTTCAAAGTGCAAATGAAATCAAACAGAAACGGAAGTGCCCATGCTATAAAGACATACACTGACAGCCGAATGACGTTCTCAAAATGGCGGCTGTAGAACCAATTTTGTCCGCCTGAGCAGCTAAGTTGGTGGCCAATAGAGTATAATAATAATAAGGGATTGGTGGCTATACTAGAATTTGGGGGTGTTGGCCGTTGGCTGTCGCCATGGCTGTCGCCTCTCTATGCTATGCTTTATTTTTTTAATAACTTTTTCTGGTTTCCATGGAAATAAACGAAATGTTGAGTTGTTTACAATTGTCACATCGATTTACTCATTAGTTTGATTCAAATGCTCAAAATAGTTGTGAATTGTTTAGAGCATACATTTTCCATGTACGAAAGGGTTTAATGTTTTAAAATGCCCTTTTCGTCGAACATGGATAAACGTTTGAATCGTAGAACGATCTCGAGTACATTGCCGGCAATAGAGATATTGCAGAGAAATATCAAGACAGTACCTACATACTACGCTAGGTAATAACTATTATTAAATTTGTTTATTTAAAGGAAACTTAGTGATAATTATTTATCGTAGGTAGGGTACTCAATGAGTGGACTGTAGACGCAACAGCAGTGCTTTGGTAAATGTATTTAACGTTCTGAGTCCCCTGTCCGATGGTTAGGTATCTGAACTTATTTAAGTAGGTACAGGTGGTTCTCTAACTTCTTAGAATTCCAAATATCTATTCCTAGTAGAAAATACCCATTAACACTTTACTCGAAGCCTGCGTCGGCGTCGGCCCTGCTGCATGTCATCTTTCTCCGTTTGATTGGTTTATTTTTGAGATCTTTAAAAATTACAATTGCTCCCTTAGCTAACGTAACATTAACTGTTTCATAATCTATTTCAGAAAACCGCGAGAGATTCCTTTTCATATACCGCACAAAAAATTGCTGGAAAAAATAGAATATGTGAAAAAGGAGCCTGAGCCTTTGGTATGCTGCACAGTTTATTTTATTTTTTAAATGGATGGATTAAATTAATCATATATTGGTTAATTCAATCCACCCATTTCACCCAATGTTTGAGGGTCGATCGCACTATTTTTTGTTCCTTATAGACGGGATTTGCAGCCGCGCAAGAGAAAAGGTTCAGAAACGAAAGAAAACCAGGACTTTTAGCACCTATAGAAGCCCCGGGTAAGTGCAAGAACCCATTTAAATAAATATATAATATACTAGCTGCACCCGGCCATGCGTTGCAATGGCAATCACAAATATATAAAACAGGTTGCAATAAATGTGTTTTCTTTCTTTCTTTCAATGCACTTTTTTCCACCTTCCCTGCCCTACCTACCTAGGCCCTACCTAGGCTTGGGAGAAATCGTTGCACAAAACCACGAGACGACCGCTTTTAATGACTCAGGCGCTGAGGAACCGCAAATGCAGTTACAAAGACATCAAAAGAAACCTTGAAAAAGTACGAGGAGTACAAGTTAGCTTATGGACTGTGAGGAGGAGGCTTTTAGCTGCTGATATACGCAGTCGACGACCAGCGCGGGCCCCCATGTTATTCCGTGAGCACTGGATTGCTCGATTGAGGTTTTCTAGAAATTACCTATCTTGGACACTAGGTAACTGGAGAAGCGTACCTATTCTTCTCCGATGAGGCTCGAACTTATCTGCATGGTGAGCACCGACGTCGGCGTGTGTTACGAAGACCAGGGGAAAGGTATGCCGACGTGTGGTTTGAAGAAATCACTCCTTATGGAGGAAGGTCCGTTATGTTTTGGACGGGCGTAACTTCCAGCTATCGTACCGAGATAGTATTCATTGAAAATGGCTCACTAAAATCGCAAAGGTACTTTACAGAAATCCTTTGTCAACAAGCACAACCCGCACTGACTGTAATTGGTGAAGATGCCATTTACATGGTCGGTAATGCTCAGGCCCACCGCTCTGGCAACGTATATGCTTATATGCAAGAGGTCGGTATTCGTCGTTTGGATTGGCCAGCCCGGGGTCCCGAATTCAACCCCATTAAACACGTCTAAGACCTCCTAAAAAGGCGAGTACGATACGTCCAACCACCTCCACAAAACATCAGTGAGCTAAAAGTGTGATATCGGCTGAGTGGGAACACATTCCAAAAATTCACATTCCAAAGCATGCCAAGACGATTACATGCCGTAATCGCTGCAAAGGGAGGTCATCATCATCATCATCATCACCCTATAATGTTCCCACTGCTGGTACACAGTCCTCCTCTCTATGAGAGGGAGTGGGTACAAAAGTAACATAGCACAACGAGTACAAAAATAACATGTTACTTTTGTCCTCATAATGTAATGAGTAGTATTTAGTTATTGTTTTACGTTAATTATTAGTTTTTTTACCAACCAAATGCCGCGACAGCGAGTGAGAAAGATAGCAACAATTCATCTGACGAAGAAGATTGCTTTTGTCTTGTGTGTTTCGAGCCTTTTAGCAACAGTCGGCGAAACGAGCAGTGGATAGAATGTATTGAATGCAAAAAATGGTCACATGTTGCATGGATCAATGATGATACGCCCTATGTGTGCCATAATTGCGCCTGATTAGACCAGGGAACTGAATCTCATAAAAGTTGTTATTATTTTTCCTACTATGATAATAGTTATTTGTTATACAAGTGTGCAAAGTTGTTTTTTAACCGCGTGTTCAATTTTGATGACCGAGCAAGCGAAGGATTCTAAAATTGAATCCTGAGCGTTAGCGAGGGAATGAAAAGAGCACGAGGTGAAAAATCTTTGCACTCGAGTGCAACACGTAACTTTTCATTCCACCTCAGCGAGGAAATGACTAAATGCAAAAAAAAACGTTTACAATCACAAGATAGGTACACTTTTATTTCAGTTTAGGTATTAATTACTACATTATGACAGGTAAGTATTACAGAATAATCTTTAAATTATAACAAAATAATATTACGGTATAATTAACAATGACGTGAAAAAAAGCCGCGTAAAGAACCGCGTACAAAGCAAATTGAAAAAACAACACCAAGAAGGTTCTGAGTCTGAGTTCTTAACAAATTAAAAAAAAGTTGTATGATATATTCGGCACCATAGAGGTAGCAGTAAATAGGTTTTAATGTTTTTTTTAAATTTACAAACTTAGTGCACACGATGTTCTAAATTCAATTTACTTTATCCTCTAGAGAATAAAAACGGCTTTTCCACTCAGATATTGAAGATTAAAAATACTCTTTCCGAGATGGTGGGATGAAAAGAATAATTCCTGACGAGAAGTCAGTAACTGTTTTGTTTAGTTTTGTTTTGTTTATATTTTTTCTTTCAACTACGCAGTAATGTTATCATTAATCACTACAAAACCGATCACAAAGGATGTCTTTTTTGCTTAGAACCAAAACAGTGCAGAAAAGTTATATGAAATCTCACTATTGCACTGTTTTTCATTACTGCACTGTTTTAAATTTTAAATTTGGAATTAAATTTACCACAGAGGTGTAATGTCTCCTATTAAGTTAATAAAATGTATGCATTAGATCAAAAAGATACTGGCTGAAAGTAAAAATCGGCTGAATAAAACTGACTTGGTGAAAAAAAAAACAAATGGCGCGCATTTTGTACCATTGTAAAACTTTGATACTTCTTATTTACCAAATAAAAAGGTAAAAAAATCATGGAAATTGACAGCGATTGCGATATGAATTCAACTCCCGAAAATATAAAACAGCTGCAAATGAAGTTGTTAATAACCTTTAATAATTGTATGTTTGAAGGGAAGATTAATTAAACTTTGTTTCATTAACTTGAGTTTTTATTTTAAGTAGGTATATTTTGTCAGGGTAGTTGAAAGAAAAGCAGATTACGCACCTCGATAAAGTGAGTAATTAATGCACTCGTGTTAATTTAGTGCCCTCGCTTGCGCTCGGGCACCAACATAACACTCGTGCATTATTGACTCACTTTGCGCTCGATGCAACAATCTACTATTAGCGCATAAAAGAAGTAAGTTATTTAATGATACATAAGTTGTATTAATAATTTAAAATTACAAATAAACATTTATCTTATTAAAACATGTTTTTCTAATAATTAAGTTGATTTCGTATGACATTTCATATTTATTACATACACCTTAATCATGTTACTTCCGACCCACACCGTGTCACAAACGTCAATTTTTTAAAAACTCTGTAATTCACAGTAAACAACAAATAATGAGGTAAATTTAGATACAAATTTGTAGAGAACAATCGAAATTTACATGTAGCTATATTCATTTCATCAAAAATATGAAATCTAGCCAGAAACCAGTGTCAAAGTACAAAGTGTTACGTTTGTACCCGGTCTCCCCTAATGCGCCTGCCTGGGTTCGAACCCACAGCTTACTGCTCGTAAGTCGGGGCTGCCACTACTGGGCCACCGCTACTCTTAGGGGAGGTCATACTCGTTATTAATTTTGTAATGTGTTTTTATTAATTTCATTATACCCATAAAAATGTACACATAAGCACGGCTCTCTGTTTACATTTACTTAAACACCGATTCGAGGATATAAGTGTTAAAAACTAGATTCTCATTGATAATAAGAAATTTCTAGTCATCTAAGCTAGCAATGACGTAATAAAAATATTAATATTATCCATAGAAAAGCCATGACTGTAAGGTGCCCGTTTTTTTTGCAAAGGAGTGTTTACAGATTTATTAAAAATATGTTTTGATGACACGATCTTTTTTGATGACAATTATTTTTAATTGTCGTTATATAAATTGTATTATTTTAAAGTGTTTCTTTTAACTTAGCAATTTCAGTGGGAATGCGAATTAATATGATAAATTATTATTTAATATTCTGTTTCATGTAGTTGTTAAAAAGAAAAGGAAACTTTTAATTCAAGATTCCCAAGAAAACGTAGATGAAAAGTATCAAACCACAGACCCTCTGAAAGTGAAGCCACCTGTGGCGTCCCAAACAGACGTGATCAACCACGTGAGAAGTAACCCATCAATTGGCTTCTTATATATGGTTTATGCCGTCCATCCTCAGAATGTCTATTTTACTCCTTATTATCTCAAGTGAGTATCTAACCTAACCTAACCAACCATAATACCAAACTATTAATATCAAATAGGTAGGTAGTATTCATAAATACGGCTGATGATATATTATATCTATACTTTTTCGCGCTGGATTGGGATCGCTCAGCTAGTATGAGGTGATCTACATAGTTTTTCAAAAACAATCGAATCGATACCGAATCGAAAATAAGTCTTCTTTGACTATTTGGTTCTTGAACCGAAGAATGGGCAAAGCAAAACGCTGTCATAGATCCGCCTGCCAAGACGGAAAACAAACATAGCTAAGAATTTTAGAAAGTGAAGAAATAAAACAAAAAGTGCGGAATTTTAATAGAAATGGGGTGTGTCGACGGAAGAATCGAAAAAATGGCACATTGTCATTGTCTATCTGTCATTATGTCGATTGTTCCGTAGACAAAACTGGTTTTTACAGTGGTCATGCTACGCGTGCAGGATGGAACTGGCACAGACGCGCAAATGTGCGGGGTGGGGGGGGGTTGATTAGGTACTGAAAAACCGTTTGTGCGTCGGTGTCCCTTCTACCCTGTATTTATTTCAAACAAGAATTATTATAATTGTTATCAAAGCTTCTATTTTTTTAGCGAAAGCCATCTTTTACCTGTTAGAATGTAACATCTAATCTCATCTAATGAATTATTATTATCTAGGTTCTGACTAATTACAAAATCGGTTTTTAGAGTCGTACCGTATGAGCACATCGACAGACGTAATTATTTTACAATAAGCCAATGCGGAGTGACACACTATTCTAACGAGATGGTCTTCACAAATCTTCCAAATTGGGAACAGGAGTATAACATATTTGTTAAACTTACAGATGTAAGAATGTTGACATTCATTTTTGATTACTTCCTCACACACATTAACTTTTTTTCTAAGTCTATGGCTTACGTTTCCAGATCAAGTTCTTCAAGTTGTATAGATATTGGAAAGCGTTTTATGTGTGGAGGAAATCCATAATGTTCAGAAAATATACGAAAATTCGAAACAAGTTGGCAAAGAACCTTTTCATTTTGACGCCAGTCTTAGGCAAGGCTTTGCTAAGTATACAAGCGATGTGCTGTGAAATGTACATGAAAACTTTTGCTGATGTAAGCAGAGACATGGATACTGCATTCTTCTACTTCATTGAAGATCAGGTAAAGGATACGAATACAAATTTCCTATTTATTCATTTAGTAGTTCATAGGTAATAGGGTAGATAACAAATACGAGACTATTATTAATAGGACACAACAACGATTTTAGAAAGAACTTCGGTTGATGATGATTAATCAAATCGTCACATTTTCTCTGGATGTTCTCGTCTAGCTATTGGAGAATACTAGCGTACACACAACCTTATAGCCAGTATTATCCATCAGCTCCAAAATAGTCTTGTGGAATCGGAAGTGACATACTACAGGTATGTGCCCGACGCAGTTTTCGAAAATGGCAATATCACTCACTGACAGGACTATTGTAGCCAATAAGCCTGATATAGTGGTGGTGGATCGATTAGAGCGGCGCGCAATGATGGTTGACATAACGGTTCTGCAAGACGAGAACCTCGTGAAAGCCAAGAAAGATAGGAAAATCAAGTATCTTGACTTGGCTCGCGAGGTTGTCGATATGTGGGATGTGGACTCAGCGATCATTGTGCCGATAGTTGTGTCAGCCAATGGCTTAATTGCGAAGGGCCTCGACCAATACCTGATGAGGCTCTCGTTAGGCAGCTGGATCAAGGGCTTGATTCAGAAACCGGTAGTCTTGGACACAGCTCGTTTTGTTAGGAGATTCCTTTCTCTGGAGCCCTGACCGCCGCGCCGGTACCTTGGTCCATGTTCCCGATACCGGTGGGCTCCAATTTTTTATATATTTAAATGTTTTTGTTGTTTTTTTAATTTATTTTTTAAGGAATATTTAAAAATGAAATGATAGATATAAATAAAGGACGAGATAATAATAATACCAGTCTATTACTGTCCCACTGCTGGGCAAAGTCCTCTTTTCATACGGAGAAGGCACGAGCATTGATCACCACGCTTGCTAAAGACGGGTTGGCGATTTCAGACTTATATCTAAACTAATATTATAAAGAGGAAAGATTTGATTGTTTGTTTGTTTGCATTGAATAGGCTCCGGAACTACTGGTCCGATTTGCAAAATTCTTTCAGTGTTAGATAGCCCATTTATCGAGGAAGGCTATTGGCTATATATCATCACGCTACGACCAATAGGAGCGGAGCAGCAATGAAAAATGTTGCGAAGACGAGGAAAATGTGACGCAGGCGAAGTTGCGTGGGATACCTAGTTTATTATAAGTCTAGGTTTTCTCACGATGTTTTCCTTCATCGATGTCTGTGATGTCTAAGATAAACTTAGATAGTACATATGAATTGAAAATGTCACATTGCTACTTGCCCGGATTTGAACCCACAACCTTATTCATGAGAGGCGAGGCCTTAACCTCTAATTCATGTTGTTAAAAATATAAGCAACCTTTTTTTTTTGGTTGGATCGGATTTATAGTCGTGTTCTATTAATTATAATGATAGAAGATTCCTTTTATTCCCTTCCGGTAATAGGTTTCAAAGTTAAATACTATTTATGTTACAGATGAAACGTATAGAATACGTTAGAGACAAGCTGATAGAATATCGAACCGTTGTTCTGGAGGTACTCACCCAATCATGCCACACGGCTCTGCACCTACAGGGGTTTGTGTATGACGACAGAAATATTCCGCCCTTCCAAATGATTAGAGGCAAACCTACAGGAGGCATGTCGTACACAGAGAAAGCGAACAAGAGGAAGTATTGCGAAAGATTAGCATGGTATTTTTTGTTCGAATTCCAATCTAATAAAATACAAGTGTAAATAGTCCTTTCACGAAGCCGGCAACAAAGCATTCTGTACTTAAAACTAAGTAATTATAGGCAAAAATTATTGCTGGAAATGACTTTTTTGGGTGGGAAAAGACGTGTTACGGTAGGACTCAGTGTAATGCACTCAAAACACTATGCTGACGGATGCATTGAATCGTACGGGGTCATGGAGATATTTAAAGGCGAGGTTATACCTAACTTATAACAATAAAAACTTGTATTAAAAAAATATGTACAAATGGAAACTGTGACCCTAATATCTCATAGTAAGTAGAAAGGTTCCAGGTTATAGTCTAGATTCTAGACCATACCTGGGAACCTGCTAGACTCTACTAAACGTGTCCTTATTAAAAAAGCATATTACAAAATTAAGGACTATGTTGAAGATAAAGAAGTTTGGCTGTAGTTCCCTCTGCTCATGCGGCTTCCCTGGTAGCTCAAAAACGACACAAATATGTGGATGTCTCTAACTATTCCGAATTTTATTTATTCTATTCATTTTTTTTCAGATGTTTTACAATAGTTTTCAAATCATTGCACCGTTTATTCATTGTGCAGAATAGTTACAGTACTGATGACTACATTTGTGTCAATTGTTTATTTAATTGTTCTTAGTTTTATTTTTACTTTTGTATAGATTCTTTTTCATTCATATTTTTTTGTGAATGTGTGGACATTGTAGGCTTTGTAATTTTTTTTTATTTTTTTTTTTTTATTTTTTTTTTTCAGCTTCATCTTTTTCTACCTTTTGTAGTAAGCGATGACTTATTGTCGGGCCTACGCTGTCCTCTCATACTTAAGTACTAGCGCTGTAACATCCAAATATTGTAGAACCAAATGATTTTAAAAGAGTAACCATGGAGTTTCTTGCCGGTTCTTCTCCATAGGAAACGACCAACCCGAACCGTGCCTCTTCTGTTGACGTTTTATAAGTGCCCATGTAGGCCTATGTAAAATAAAATATTTTGATTTTGATTTTGATTTTGACTCTAGAACAAAAATAAAATCGCGATGACAGGGAGAATAGTATCCTTCGGCTTCTTCAAGGGTATTTTTATACCCATTATGCATTCATCTTTACATACAGAATAAAATTAATAGAATAATAAATGCTTGCAGTTTTATAAAGTTGACGGATTATATGACTATCTACATGTTGCACCGACTGACAAAAAAGTCAAACATGATGATGGCTAACTTGCTTCGAACTCATATCGAGTTTACTCCTACCGAGGAAGAGCTAAATGGGAACGATGTGGAAACCGTGATGGAAAAGGTGCCTCGTGTGTCGGAAACTTGCAAGGTATGTACCTACTGACCTGACATAAATAGCCTCTGTAATTTGAGAAACAAGTTTTGAGTTTCTAACCGACATACTCAGGAGCGCCCAACCTGACTAGGTTCCAGGGGGCAAGTCAGCGATCATAGAGAGCCATCCTGCCAACTTTTCAAACTAATTTCAAAGTTGCAGCTTCGCACTAACAAGTTCTTGCATGTAAATCCTCTCATGTCGAGTTGATTTTGCTGATAAATTATTGCTTTATGAAACAAAATGATTTTTTAGGCTTTTAGGCGCAAATATCTAGTATTAAGAAATTCATTAACGTTCCTGAACGTTCGTTACTGTTAATTAATCAGTCAATTTTTTAATCATTTGTCATATTGTTTTACTTGTCAACACAAGAAATGGTCTTCATTTATGATACGTTTTAATTACAGTATGATAATTTATGTACCATGTTCAATTTAACTATTATATTGCCTATTTTATATGACATCTGTAATTGCAGCGGTGATTATTTATCATTCTGTTCGCGTTTTGCAGTGGGCTCTATTCCAGGTCGACGCTTACATATTAGTGTCTGGTGATATGGTACTAAATCCTAGTGAGGCAGTAGTATCAACGCACATGGAAAAAATTGTAGGATACTGGGAGGAGTACGTGCGCAAATTTCACAACTTCCTACACGATGAATCGTTGCAAATATTTGTGCAGCCCACAATTATGGGAAAACCAGTAGAATGGTCCGCAGGGCAGTCACCCAATTTATATTTCTTGATGAACCAGGACTTAAAAATGCTGGCAGATATGGAATTCATTCCCTATTCAATTAAAACGGGCTACGAAAGCGTGTGGAAGTTCCTGAATCGTTTCCAATCGTTCAGGGATAACTTTCGTGACTCTTGTGCAATGGATATTAACTTAATTAAAGACGAAAGAGATGTATTCAAGTTCAGGTTTCTATGTAACTTATTTGTTAAACAAATGGAATCGGTAGAAGACATCGTGAGCTACCAGCCCCTGGGCTTGTTGTTTTTGTGCCTACTCCCCTTCCAAGAGTCGTTTAGACCGCAGCCAAGAAAACTATTTGATGTCGTGGCAAATATAACACCTGAGTAAGTTAAATTATTGTAAAATAGCTT
Organism: Cerastis rubricosa; assembly: GCA_949152445.1. NCBI lineage: Eukaryota > Metazoa > Arthropoda > Insecta > Lepidoptera > Noctuidae > Cerastis > Cerastis rubricosa. The sequence continues at coordinate 14,062,094 of OX424523.1, read as the reverse complement.
TTGCTTGCAGCTTCGTTCGCTGTATTTGCGGAAATTATCCTATGGGCACGTTTTCAATATAGCCTTTGACACTCATTATGTAGCTTCCCATTGAAGAATGATGTAGAATTGGAACAGTAGTCTCGAAGATATCCGCTATATCTGCATCCAAACTTACAGCCTTTACCTTTTGTATTTTAGTATACGGTTTATAACTGTCTGATTCAATTACTCGGGGCAGAAAAAAGAAATAATCTTTGGAAATTTAGTTTTTGTAAAGGGTTGGCTTATATTGGAAAAGTAGAGGTCAGGCGCCTGCGGTATTATAATTTTAATTATTTTCATCATCTGCAGCATCGGACACGCTTGCATTGAAGAAATTGTCCGAGGTATTGGATACATCAGCGAGGATATAACAAAGGAACCTGAAACTGCTGCGGAACTGGTAGCATTTAACTTCTTGATGGACGGGCTCGAACCGCGAGTGGCGCATTTGGAAGAAAGGCTGGAATATCTCCGGGAGCTTTTTGATTTGATGGGAGAATTCAACATACCAATTTCTCCTGATGACTTGACTGACTTTCTAGGTACGTATTGAGAACGCATACCTACTTATGTTATCAGGGTATCAACCTACATAAATACAGTCTTACGCAACTATTATTACAGCACATCAAGTTTTTGTAAACATCTAACACGTTCAGTCACGAGCATTGTAATGTAAACACTAAGCAAATTTCAAAAGCGATATGCTCGAAAATCACGTGTACGTGAAAACGTAAAACTTTTATCAATACGGTAGGAGGAAATCTAGGCTTGCGTTTGGCCGCCTGGATGTAAAGTGAAGATGCGGCTTGGGGTGGAGCACTCGCTTTATACATTGTAGCACGCGTTGTATACATTTCATTGGTCGTGACAGTACACGCAGTGTTTTACTAAAATTAGATCTGTCTAATAAGCTGGGCGTCGTGTTATACAAACTTCTTCGTCGTTCCCTCACTGCTGAGAATTGCGATGATATTATAGAAACATCACATTTAGAGTTACAAATACTAACCAATATTTTAAATAATTACAAATATTTGCCAATTTTTAACCAGCCATTTTTTACGCTTCATTTTGCTAACTTTGGTTCCTATGGTTGGCTACATTAGGTTTGAGTGTGGCTTTGGGAACTCTGCGAACGGATGTGGACGCAAGACTTGAGACTCGTAGCAAGCTAGCGGGACTGTTCGCAAGCCAGATCGGCAAGGATATTATGGAACTGATGCTCGATGTCAACAAACTAAGGGATGAAGTTGCGGTAATCATATGATAGAACTTTAAACTACACTAGCAATTAAAAAAAATAGTATTCATTAATCACTAACAGAATGGAGAGTGTTGAACTCTGATTGTTCTTTTCGTTGTGATCTTTTTTTGCCGGGTTTTGTAAAGTTATAGGATTGGAGCAGAATGTTTTTCTCTGTCATTCTACTCGTATTAACCGCCATGCTATCATACACTGCATTTTCATTCACGTCATGCCTCACACAGAACATCCATCTTTTTCTTTCTCTTCATCTATCAACGTTAAGCATACCTACTCATCACATAAGTCACAGGTTATTCATCCGTCCTCATCGCTAGACCATTGCAAGTCAAACGAATGTCTTGTGCTTTCCTATCGCAGGCTTGCAACTTCAAACTTCCTCGAATATTTATTTTACTATTTATGTACACACAGTAGACAACACAGGAAAAAAGACATAAAATATTAGAGTACAAAGGTATTGCTTATATTCTCTTTATTACTCACTCCAACTTTATCCGTTCCCGTCGATCCCCTCATTTATCTCGACATTCTCATCTACATGTCATGACTGTAACTTTCATTCATCCGGATTTGTCACAGCCCAGCAAATAGATTTTTTTCCCTTTAAGCTGCGAAGTTAAAAATTTGTGACCGGTCGTCATTTTATCCAACCTGAGTTGATCTGGTGCTTTACTTTCGGTCGATATAATTCGCCATCTCCTTAAGGACCTGTTGCAAAGGACTCGAGTACTCGAGTCGTATTTTTAAATACTCGGCTTAATTATGCAAGACTCAGTGTGCTAAAAAGGCTTGGTAAAGCCGAGCCCGAGTCATTTAACAGCCCCTTGAGTCTTACAAAGGACTCGTGTCTTAAAATGAACTCGAGACTTCAAGAAAAACTCTAAGCATGAAGATGACACTTCATCATCATCATTTCAGCCCAAAAGACGTCCACTGCTGGACATAGGCCTCCCCCAAGTGTCGCCAAATTGACACTCTGGGGGGTTTTGCCATAATCGCCACGCTTGGCACGCGGGTTGGCGATCGCAGTACGGTTGTTACAAAAGCACAAAGAACGCTGCTGCCCATTCTCTGGCAAATCCCTTAGTCGCCTCTTACGACACCCACGGGAAGATATGGGATGGTGCTATCCTTTACGTCCGACACCATACAGAGCACACTAAGATGACACTTGAAGCTCATCATTCGAAACGACTCGAATAAGGGATACCTAAATTTAAATTAATGGTGATGACGTAATTATGCCTGCAAAAGAAATCTGATAAAACAAAATCATTTCAAATCAGCTAAAAACTCACTGCTAAATAGAAATGTGAAGGTAAGCTGACTTTATATTTTCAGATACTTCTATTAGTTGTAAATGTAACAATGTAATTGCTAGACTCATACACGAAGAGGACTTGAGCGCGACTCGCCGTAAAAAAAGGACACGTGCGCACAAAGAGACTCGAGCTCTCATGCAACATTCAAGAGCTCGGAGAGAATGAACAGTTCTCTAGTCTTGAAATCCTGCAATGAGTCCTGTCTAGTAATTCATCATCCGAGTCCCTTTATATAGGACTCGAAGTCTCGGGTTCCTTGCAACACTACTTACGGTGCTCTCTCACCAGTACCATTCGTGTAATACCAAGATTCGTTTTGTACAGGAACAAGTGAATCTGAACTATTACATTACAGGCGAATGGTCTCAGGGAGGTAGCGCCTCAACACAGAAAACGATCGTAAGGGCATTTCGACCAGAATCAGCCCGGATCTGGATTCATCAGTGAAATTCTGTAATACCGTGAAACGTGGTGAATAGGGAAGCGAGAGAGAATAGGGACAAAACATTTTCACGTTATTTAAATATTGGTTCATTACATATGAAATTGGCGTTTTGTAAGGGAGGAACATATAAAGTCGTTTTTTTTTTAATCTAAACTAATATTATAAAGAGGAAAGATTTGATTGTTTGTTTGTTTGTTTGTTTGTTTGCATTGAATAGGCTCCGAAACTACTGAACCGATTTGAAAAATTCTTTCACTGTTGGGAAGCTACACTATCCGTGGGTGACATAGGCTATATTATATTTTCAAAAAAATTAGGGATCCTTACTAAAACTGCAATTATGTAACCCAAGGTGTATAAAAATTACCTAAAATATTCTTTAACATCGCGTGCGCTGCGAAAACTATTGATGATAGAATAAAATAATGTATTACGACTTTGCAGAACACATCATTATTTACAAAAAGTGTCGCGACAAAAAATATTTTAATGCCGCCGTTAGAAAAGACTCTGTATTTGTATCTTGGTATTAATCCTTATCAAAATAAATTACTTCATATTCAAGATTGCTTCAATACCTTTATATAACTTTTTGAATTATTCAATTCGGACATTCCATTCGAAAGATATCAGGAGTTTAAAAATGTAAGTATTAGAAAAAATAAAGGCATCACCTTATACGATGTAGGCGTCACTGGGGTACGGGCCGTACGGGAGGGGAATATTCAAACTTTGTTTATAATTTTTTTTTAGTTCATCATCATTCATCATTTCAGCCAAAAGACGTCCATTGCAGGACATAGACCTCCCCCAAGTGTCGCCATTGACATAAGGGGGGGGGGGTTTTGACATAATCGCCACGCTTGGCAGGCGGGTTGGCGATCGCAGTACAGTTGTTACAAAAGCCCACAGAACGCTGCTGCCCATTCTCTGGCAAGTCCCTTAGTCGCCTCTTACGACACCCACGGGAAGATATGGGATGGTGCTATTCTTTACGTCCGACACCATACAGAACCAGACACCATACAAAATTTCAAACCACAGAGATTTTTTTTTAGTTACCTGACGCAAATAGAAGGGTTTTTAGGGTTCCGTAGCCAAATGGCAAAAAACGGAACCCTTATAGATTCGTCATGTCTGTCTGTCTGTTTGTCCGTCCGTATGTCACAGCCACTTTTTTCCGAAACTATAAGAACTATATTGTTGAAACTTGGTAAGTAGATGTATTCTCTGAACCGCATTCAGATTTTTACACAAAAATAGAAAAAAAAACATAAATTTTGGGGTTCCCCATACATAGAACTGAAAACCAAAATTATTTTATAATCATACCCCTACGTGTGGGTTATCTATGGATAGGTCTTCATTTTTTTCTAAACTCATATACAATATCATTTTTTTCTAAACTGAATAGTTTGCGCTAGAGCCACTTCCAAAGTGGTAAAATGTGTCCCCCTCTAATTTCTAAAGTAAGAGGAGGAAAATTCTGAAAATATTTAGGATTGTAGAACGTAAAAAAAAGTATCAACGAAAATTGGTTTCAATAAGATATGATGTTTAGTTTTTGAGATATGGGACTTTTTCATCAAACTGCAGCAGTAACTTTGTTTTTCATTAACATACTATGAAAAACCATTTTAGTTTTGCGGTTGAGTAGAAGTTTACCAACTAATACTATTAACTAATGAATGACAGTTCAAAATATTGTTTGGGACTATGGAACCCTGTGTGCGAGTAAGACTCGCACTTGGCCGGTTTTTTATGTTTGTGTATTGTTAAATACCCGTGCGAAGCCGGGGCGGGCTGCTAGTATAATATATTTATTTAATCAAAGTACGTACCATTGCTATCTATACACTTTTGCCATCTCATAGGTAGTTCATTGATCCCTTTAGTAAAAAAAAACAATCGGACGGGAATCAATAAAATCTTTAAAGGCGCTTTGGACTGCCCCATCGGAGTTGATTTTTTTCCCTTGCAAGAAGTAATCCAAATTTCGAAAAAAATGGTAATCTGTTGGAGCTAGGTCCGGGCAGTACGGTGGATGTCTTAGATATTTCAATTGAAGCTCCTCTAATTTGGTAGCCGTCTGTTGTGCTGTGTGTGGTCTAGCGTTCTCCTGAAGCAGCAGTGGCCTAGAGCAATTGACCGGCCTCGGCCGTTTAGCAGCTAGCTTTTCCATCATGGTTTGCAGTTGCTGACAATAGACATCCGCCGTAATCGTCTGGCCAGATTTAAGAAAGCTGTAGTGAACGACACCGGCACTAGTCCACCAAACGCTCACAAGTATTTTTTTTTATGAGTCAATTTTCTCTTTGGGCAGGATTTGGCTGGTTCGCCAAGGTTCAGCCATTGCGATGAGCATTTCCGATTATTGTACCGAATACACTTTTCATCACAGGTATAATGATTCGATTTAAAATCCCTTCATTATTGTACCGGTTTAGTAATGTAACGCAGTAGTTGACGCGCGTTTGTCGGTTTGTCGGTTTGCTGCACTCAATTCATGAGGTACCCACCTTTCAAGCTTTTTCACCTTCCCAATTTGCTTCAAGTGGATTAAAACAGTTTTATCACTAACACCGCAGCCTGCAGCTAACTCGGAGATGGTTTGCGACGGATCCACTTCCACAATAGCCTTCAATTCTTCATATCAACTAATAATATCAACGCCAATTTCATAGGTAAGGACCTAATATTATTGGATGCCTAAAAATACTCCATTGTTAATAAAAAAAAAAAAATGATCCTAATAGCTTTTTAGTGACGAATTATTTGTATTCAACGATGAAATCCCATTCAAACTTTTATCCCTATTTTGCCTCGCATCCCTATTCACCACGTGTAATGGTACCTATTAATAACAGCAATATCATGAATGTAACTTGAATCTTTTAATGTTTTTCATACTTTAGCAACCGTGGTTGTACGATGATAAGTCTGACATGGAGAAAGTACTCGAGGCCTTGCAGGAACTTCAGGATAAACTTAGTGCATGTTCTGCACGGGACAAGCAAATACGAGAGTGGCAGAAGATTTTTAAGGTAAGTAAGTGAGAAGCTGAAATGAAAATTAATCTGATAGGAAAACTTATATCATATATATCTATAACTTATATCAATATTACACAATATGATATCAGTTAAGCTAGGGTTTACCTTTTGTACCCACATTTCGCCAGTTATGTTTAATAAAAAATGTATATCTGATTGAATAACGTTTCAGATACCACCAGCGCGATTAGAACAATTAGACGAAGCGATAAACGACGTCAGACTCAGACAGTTACTTTGGAAATCTTCTAAAGATTGGATGGACATGTATCAGTCCTGGTAAGCATTATCAAAAAAGTTATGTAAGTGTTTCGGATTTTGTTTATAAACTATCTACACATACATAAGTTCGGTTTTTCAGGTTTGACGCTCCTTTCAACACGTTAGATGTCGAAGAGATACAGGCAACAACTATTAACTTTGGCAAGATATTCAATCAACTTGACAAAGGTATTCCACCGAACAAAATGGTGCCAAAATGTAAGGCAACTATTGATGTCATCAAGGACAAGGTTAGTATGGTTTCATTAAGGGTAATGTACAAGTATCATGGGATTTCCGAAAACATCGACTGCCTACTAGATAAAAAAATCAACGAATGTGGAACTATGTAATGTTACCAGCAGCGTTCGGAAAATCTATTGTATCGTTCAATTATATAATTTTAGCTACCTGTTATGACATATCTCCGAAATCCAGCATTTAAACCACGGCACTGGGTTAAAATTGAAGAGATTCTGAAAACACGTTTTACACCTGATACACCACTGACGCTTAAAACGTTTGAGGAGCTGCACGCTTTCCAACATGCAGAGGAGCTGATGGAAGTAGCGGGACAAGCTAGCTCGGAGGCTGGTCTGGAAGCGTTACTGAAGAAGGTATAATGAAATGTTATTCTTTATAGAAATAAGAATTACTCACAACGATAAGAACCCTTTGAACCTTGACACTATTAGTTATTTTAGTTTGGTCAAGTTCAGAACAAAATCAGGTGCAAAATTACGTGTGTCCGCAATGTCTTGTTTACAAAAAAGAAAAAAAAGACCACTTATTATTAAATATTTTCTTAGGTTGAAGAATTGTGGGCAGCTTTAGAATTCCCAGTGATATTGCATAAGGATGCCAAAGACGTGTATGTGCTAGGTGGCTTGGAAGAAATCCAGACGTGTGTTGATGAGGGTAATATCCATATCAGCACGATACTCAGCTCCCGGAACTGTGGACCAATCAAGGGAAGGGTGGAGGAATGGGCGAGGAACTTGGACCTATTCTCTAAAACTTTGGTAACGAATATTAAAAACATTTCACTACATTTTTTTAATAACGAATATCAAATATAAGCAAACGTGGCTAGTTCATGAGTTGTTTTCTTAAAGTATTTTTATACAATATTCATTGATTGATGAATTACTGATTGAATTATTTGATTGGCTAGATTCATCATTAAGATGGCGCAAACAAATTAATGAAACCTGTGAAAGAAGTATGAGATTTTTAAATGTTATTAAGGTACTGACAGTTTCGTCATGGGGAGCCCATCCATTACATTTAAGACGACTATACAGGGTGTAACGGAAAGGGTATATAACGGTGTGCTACAGACCATCAAACTGAACAAGTTTCTCCACCAAGAAAAATAATCATAGCGAAAAAAATATCAGCTGCCCCATACATTTGGGTAGAATAGGAATTTAAATTTTGTATGGGGCAGCAGATATTTTTTTCGTTATTACGATGTTTGTTTCTGGAGAAACATGTTCAGTTTGATGGTCTGTAGCACACCCTTAAGTATGTATATACCCTTTCCGTTACACCCTGTACATTGCAACAATTCGCAGTCAGTTGGATTATGCAAGTTTTTATTCGATAATTAGACAAAATCCAAAACCAAGCCATGAGAGTAGTTGGCGGTTTTTTTAAAAGTTGCCCAATCCACGCGATGGAATCGGAGTTATGTCTGCCGCCGTTGTTTATTCGACGGAAATATTTAGCTGCAAAATTTTGCTTAAAAGCCAAGTCTATTGATGACGGTGACACCATTTCAAAGATATCAAAATTAAATATCGATATGTGAGCAGGCGAAATATTGGCGCAATAAGAAAAAACCGTTGCTAACTATCGTATACAGTGAGTTGTCCAATCAAACTTTACATCGTTCTAAAGTTCTAGAGATGTTCTCACTGTCGACATGGATGGCAAATCATCATCATCATCATCATCATTCTCTTGCCCTTATCCCAATTCATTTGGGGTCGGCGCAGTACGTCTTCTTCTTCCATACCTCTCTATTACTTGTCATCTCATGAGATACCTCCTTTCTTGCCATATCATTTTTCACACAGTCCATCCATCGTTTCTTTGGTCTTCCTCTACCCTTATACCCATCCACATTCATACTCAAAACTTTCCTCACGACATTTTCCTCATTCCTCCGCATCACATGCCCATACCACGACAACCTATTTCCACGCATCTTTTCAGTCACCGGCGCCACTTTCAGACTTCCTCTAATGTACTCATTCCTTATTCTATCCATTCGCGTAACACCACACATCCCCCTTAGCATTCTCATCTCAGCCACATGCAAGTGCCTTTCATTCATCCCTTTTGTGGCCCAACATTCTGACCCATACAAGACAGCAGGTCTAACCATTGTTTTATAAATCTTCCCCTTAAGTTTAAGGGGAATGCGGGAGTCGCAGATAGTTCCCGTGACCTGCCGCCATTTCATCCATCCAATGTTTATTCTGTGCTTAACACTACGATCTATTTCACATAGCACACAAAATTATGAGGGCTTCTATCAAATTTACAGTGATGGGTCCAAGGACGATAATGGACCCGGAGCAGCCTTTTTTGATCCTCAATCTAATATGGGAGCAAGTTTCACATCGAACTGCAAACTATCCATAATGGCTTTCGGAATGTCTTGTCTGGTCCAATGATAGTGCATTCAATTCAATTCATTTATTTCAGATAAATTACGACAATCCATGCACATTTAAAAACAAAAATGATATTAATATGAACAAACAAAAACAAAAGCAACAAAAAACACTACAATAATAACAAATTAAAAATGGAATTGGAAACATTGAATTAGGACCGGACTACTCGTACATGCAGTTTTGTCCAATGCTCCATGAAGGAACACTCCATGTCCATTCTCCCAGCAATGAGCTGCAGAAGCTATTGGGGCTGCCCCGTATGCGGCGCATCAGAGACGCTATTCTTTTGCGATGTATCCTTGAAAACCATCCACTTGAGCATCTGCAAACATACCTGATGCGCTACAAAAACTTGGCCACCCCATCAACATCCTGAAAGCGTTATTGTATTGGACTTGCAGGGCACTTTAAGCCTTCTGCGTATGCTTCACCCATAGGCTGCACGTATAAAAAGACTGAAAGTACGCCTTCTTACCTGTGCAGTACAGCGTGCAAACCTACGGGCCAGCATATTAGCTCTGACTGACAATGCATTGACAAAGAAATGCAAATCTGGAGAGGTATATTTTTGATTTTTGGCATGTGTTGAAGACCGTGCTACGCGTAAACCTGCACAGTCGTAAAAGGTCAACAGATACATGCACAAATTAAGCATTAAAAAAAAATAAAGACGTTTTAATTTTCGCTTTGAAATACGAGTAGATGGGAATGGGAATTGTCTATAATTGTAGGTCTATAATATGTTAAGTAAGCTATCATTATAAAATGCCGGTACCATTGTTTTGCAATAAATGTATTAAGATTGTTAAAATGTAATAATATTTATTACAGGAAGAATGGAGTACTTGCCAACAAACTTGGATTTATTTGGAGGTCATATTCAGTGCACCTGATATTCAAAGACAGTTGCCAAATGAAACGAGACTGTTCACTATTGTGGACAAGTCTTGGAAGGATATCATGCGCAAACTAGCTAAGGTAACGCATCTATTGCTTATTTTTATAGTATTGTAAGTTCAATTATTAATAATTATTTACTTTAATCTAGGTTTAAGGGCGTCGAGTATGGCCGCCGCGATCAACTGGCGGTGTGCCAAAAGCTATTTATTTATTTCGTTCTTACCCTTAAACAAATTCTTTTTAAATGGACCTAAAATATAGAGAAATAAAAATTATAAACTGACTAATAATGAAATATAATTAGGCAGTGTCTGTTGCTACGCAGTGCTACGAAAGTGCTACGAAAGGTCTACGAGAATGCTGGGACGCCGTACTTTTTTTTACCTTAAAACTTCTACGGATACTCACAAAGACTGCCCAGTACTGAATAGTTTATGTAATATTTCAAGCAATATTTTATTTTGTCTGATTTTGGAAATTAATCAACGTTAATTTAACTTGGAACTCTATTGTAACAGAACATACACAAGTTTTTTTTTAATAGTAGTTCAATCTTGGCACTTGTCGCCAATTTATTAATAACAATTAAACTTCTTAACTGGACATGTTTAAGAACATAACACACGATTTTTTATGGCAGGCAAGCTTATCAAAAAATAGTTCAATAACGCTAGAAATTGGATATTTACCATGTTTACTTATTATTTTGAGTTCCCGGTATTTCGACGCCGCGCTATTGCAAACGCCATGATCACGGATAAACTGAAGTTATCCCGTTTCTAAGGTTAGTGACCAAGTCAGTTTAAAAACTTATAAAAAGTTCAAGTGGGTTCTGTCGGTCTAACTGATCTATCTACTTGTAACTATACCTACAAATACAGGCTTTATACGATGACACAGTTTGGTCATTCCAAACTGTCACTGTATATACAGCCTGTTTATAACAGGAACTCAAAATAAGAAGTAAACATGGTAAATACCCAGTTTCTAGGGTTATTGAAATATTTTTAGATAAGCTTGCCTACCATAAAAAAATCCTGAGTTATGTTGTTCTTTCTGTGCTTTATTTTTAAAGAAACTTTAACAGCTTCTGAAAAAACCAACTATTTTGGAAATGTCTTCTGTGGACGAGGCTACAAAAAACAATACTGACCACTATTTTTACATGGATGCAAATGCTTCTCCTAGGTACCTTTGGCGATGCCAGCGGCGACTCAGCCTAAGCTCTACGAGGAATTCGTGCGAAATAATGAGATGCTGGATCAAATCATGAAGTGTTTAGAAGCTTACCTAGAAACAAAACGAGTTGCCTTCCCTAGATTCTTCTTTTTGTCCAATGATGAACTTTTGGAGATATTGGCCCAGGTAACACTGATTCCTTGCCATGTTTCGATAATTATTGCAGTTGTGCCTAAGGCGTCATATTATACCTAAAATATCACGAATTGTGCAATTTGTGCCGTTCACGGTTTGGTTGAACAATTTAAGTTTGAGCGGGTTTTAGTTGCACAATTTTCCATTGCATTCAACCTACGCTAGGCTAATGTGAGTTCTTATTCATTCAAACCAACACCATGCAAGCAAATTCCGGCTACACTTTCTTGAAACTTACTTACGGTGGACACAGCATTTAAGTTTTATCTATGAATAATTAAAAAAGATAGTCGAAATGGACTACCCCTTTTTTTACCCTTACTGATTTGAAGTGTTCGTTTCATGCAATGACTATTTTTATGTCTTCAGACACGAAACCCACACGCTGTACAGCCACATTTGCGCAAATGTTTCGATGCCATTGCTAAGTTAGAATTTGGCGTGAAACTTCCCGAATCTGAAATGGAAGTAACTGAGGAGGGTAACCTGGTGGAACGAGAGATGTCCTTCTTAACAAGGGATATGCTACAAGCAAAACTAGCTAAGACAGCGAAACCCGAGGATTTGACGACTGACATAATCGCCATGCTGTCTCCTGAAGGAGAGAGGATCAATTTAGGAAAGGTAACCATTATATTTAACCTTTAAAACCTCAACTTATAACTTTTTAACTTTAACTTTTTTTTTTTCGTCCTTTTTTTACCTACTTTCCACACTACCAGGATGGCAAAAAAAACCCCAGTAAATTCTTTCCACTATTTTTGGCTAATTGCACTCGGCTATGTACATATATTTGACTATGCTGCCAAGCTGTGCCGATTTATAGCGACCTAAATAATAGGTCTTTACCTATGAAATTGCCGTATTGCAGTACAGACTTTTTCAAACAAAAAAAAGTTTTGATTGGCTATGAGTTCTAAATTCAAATTAATTTTGTTTTAAAAATATGACATTCTATTTACAAAATCAGTCTTTTGTTTATTGATTAGCGTTGTATTTTCATTACATTTCAACATTTTTCCTCATAATGGATACTTTGAAATTTCGTGTAATTATGGAATATGAGTTCCATCGTGGCACCAACGCGGCACAAACGACCCGTAACATCAACGACGTTTACGGAGAGAACTGTACAAACGAACGCACAACCCGTTATTGGTTTGCTCGGTTCCGTTCTGGGAATTTTGACTTGAAAAATGAACCTCGTGGTCGTCCGGAAACTTTGGTCAACAATGATGAATTAAAGGTGATTGTTGAAGCTGATGAAACTCAATCTACAGCTGAGCTGGCAGCAGCTTTTGATGTTAGCATTAAAACAATATTGGTCCATTTGCGACAGATTGGCAAGATAAAAAAGCTTGATAGATGGGTGCCCCACGAACTTAACGATCGCCAGCGCAACGTAAGCGTCGAGACTTGCCTTGCGCTGCTTAACAGGCACAGAAATGAAGGAATTTTGAACCGAATTGTTACGTGCGACGAAAAATGGATTCTTTTTGACAATCGAAAGCGCTCAGCAAGTTGGTTAGATCCTGGTTCGGTACCAAAGCAATGTGCAAAACGAAAAATGACCCCTAGAAAGGTGATGGTCACAGTTTGGTGGTCTAGTGCTGGTGTGATTCATCATAGCTTTTTACAAAACGGCGAGAGCATTACTGCAGATGTGTACATTGAAGAACTGACCACAATGATGGCGAAACTCGCACGTCTGCAACCAGCTTTGGTCAATCGGTCGTCTCCACTGCTACTTCACGACAACGCGCGGCCCCATACTGCACAACAGACCGTCTCTAAGCTGCATGAGTTGGGTTTGGAAGCTCTCCCTCATCCGCCATACTCACCAGATCTTGCGCCTTCCGACTATTACTTTTTCCAAAATTTGGACAACTTTTTAGCGGGAAAAAAATTCAATTCCCGAGAGGCAGTACAAAACGCCTTTGAAGAGTTTGTTGTCTCCCATCCAGCTGATTTTTTCAAGAAGGGCATCCATAAACTGCCACAGCGTTGGCAAAGATGCATTGATTGCAGGGGTGATTACTTTGAATAAAACAAATAAATAAGTTCGAAAAAAAAATACTTTAACTTTTTTCAAACAAAACGGCAATTTCATAGCTAAAGACCTAATATTATGTGTATTTGGGAGCGCAACTTCGGGATATGACGTCATTTTTCCAAAAGTGGGGTTCACTTGCAAACTTGAGGGTGAGTGTAAATACGTATGTGGCAGTGAAGTGGCAGGATGCGCTAAAAACAAGGAATTTTGCAAATTTATTATTAATGGCGTTGATAACTTAAACATTTTGTGTAATTAAAATTTATCTAATAAGGTTTGTGATTACTAAAAGTAAGTTTCGCTCAAATATAATAACCAAATTTTTCCTTAAATACTCACGATATTTAAGGAAAAATATTGGTTATTTCTACATCGCGGTATCAAAGTTTCTCTCTCTCTCTCTTGACTATGCGTACAAAATTTCGTGCGTAGCTTTGTACTTGCTTCGGCAGTACACATACTAAAATTGGAACGATACAGAGAAGATTAGCATGGCCCCCTGCGCAAGGATGACACGCAAAGTCGTGAAGCGTTCCACATTTTTTGAAGATATTGGACATGTTTGGTAAAGTAATCTGCATTTTTGTACCAAACATTCAATATCTGTGTATGAGTTTTTTAATCATCTCAAAAGGGTTTATTTACTACTGTATAAATAGGGTAGCAAGATTGGATTAAAAAATCTATGTTTACATAACGAACAATTTCTGAATGTTTTTTTTCAAACTGTAGCACTTTGTTTAATATTCTTTAAAGAGAAACCTTATTCCTTCATCATACACAATCCGACTGCTGGTCTAGGGAAACTCCACTGCGCTTCATCGGAGGGGGCCTAAAATGGCCACTTCAGCATGATCTTAATATTATAAAACAACTGAAAAATTATAAGAATTACGTTACAATTCGTGAAATGGTCACAAAATGACAATACACAATATCTACAGTCAACTGCACTGGAATGCATGGTTACAATTTGACTTAAGCAGCGCAGTTTATAGGCAATTTAAGTCATGAGTTTAAGATTCAATAGTAGTCAAGTTTGGACTGAGGTTGACTAGAGTGTCGTTGTGTTCTATAAAATAACCCAATCGCAAAACCTTGAACTTCTGAAGCTGAAAGGGTAGCTAAATAAAAAGTTATCAAAGCTCTTATATTATGTTTTGAACATGACAGGGTCTCAAAGCGCGTGGTAATGTAGAGGACTGGCTCGGCAAGGTAGAGGACGCGATGTTTGCGTCTGTTAAGAGATGCATGAAAGTTGCGCTAAAGGACTTTCTTATCCACCCACGGGTGGTATGGGTTCAGGCGCACCCTAATCAGGTAAACATACTTTTGAGTACTTTGTTATTTACCTTTTATACATAATGATCAGCCTATGTAGTTGTCACTCTAGGACACTCGCCTCCCCTCTGTGAGGGTGAGAGGGAGCAAGTCTCCTCAGCGGGTGCAACGTAGGTTGGTGGATGTCAATTTCCTAAAGATGTTTTCTTCTCCCTTTTGAGGGCTATGTGATAGAAAAATAATCTCAAAGTAACGTGCCAGCCTGGATTCGAACTTATTCGGACTTACGACACGTACGTTAGGTGACCCATCACTGCTGTCCGTTCCCCAATCCCAATCATGATAAACTTACCTGAAAAATTGTACTAATAATATTGTATCGATAACAGATCATTCTGACAGTCTCCCAAGTAATGTGGGCCAAAGGCGTGCATGAAATATTCGACCTCGGAGTCGCTCTTCGCATTGACACCGCCCTGATTGACTATGAGAAGAAGTGCATATCTGATCTGAACGACTTGGCGGCACTCACTCGTGCCGATATTAGTCCCTTGTTCAGGAAAGTTTTATGCGCCCTTATCACCATAGATGTACATGCAAGAGATACCATTACACAAATGGTAGAAAAACATGTTCAGAAATCGTAAGTACTCATTCATTATTTAGGTACCTTCGAAGATAACTTGTTTATTATATCTTATTGACAGATAGCTCACAATGTAATATACAAACAACAAACATCTAAATAAATTATGACCAGAGGTCGGAATCAAGTAGAGTTATTTGTGTACTTACTACTACTTACACAGATTTCATACAGCGAAAGAATAAAGTGGATATGCCACTCCAACTCCCGAGATTAACTTTAAAGAGCAGAAAAATCCAGTGATTTATTAAATAAAAAACTTATTTACTTTTGCACAATTTAAACCATCCGACATCGGATGTCCGAAGTAGCAAAATACCAATACGCACACGCAAGGGAAGGTCCTAATTATTATCAACATTTCGATGCAAGTAAAAAAATAACTCTATTAATTCCGACCTTTGATTATCACTTATTGGCCACTAAGTTTGTCGTACTCAAGAACAACAATTATCCAAAAAAAAACAAAGAAACATTCATTGAATACATTTTTCATACACAATAATATTTTTGCACGAAGAAATGAATCGATCCGATCTCTAGATTTGCCCACTCCTTTATATGACTAGAACTACATAAATGATTTAATAGATATGAAATAAGTCTTAGGTTCTTCAAGAAGCTTTTTAGGTTGGCCTAAGGTTTTACCTGAATCAGTTAAGTGATATTTAAAAACGGACAACAATACTATAACGACTTGATGTACTACTTACCCAAATATCTACTCCATACTTTCCACTTTCATATTCCTAGTGTCATCATCATCTGTCTAGCCTTTTCCCTACTATGTATATTATATTGATATTTATTGATTATATCACATTTCTAGAACTGACTTCGAATGGTTGAAGATGATTCGGTACTACTGGGAGGATGATATCGATAACTGTGTGGCGAGAATGTCAAGTGCCATGTATGTTTATGGTCATGAGTATTTGGGTGCCGCAGGTACGTGCAGACCTACAATTTATAAAATCACCATATTTTTTTCTTGCCACGTGTTTTTAACGCAGTGTCACACCTGTAATCCCCAAAGACTTAGTTTAGGCTGAGGTGTATCTATTGTATCAGTAAGGTCTAAAAGTTTCCAGATAAATATCCAAACAAAAATGGATTGAAATAAAGGGAAACTATATTGAACAAGAATATTACTTTATACTGTGAGTAACTAGAAAGAACTTTAGTAATTTAGTGACATGATAGTTTTTTATTTCTGATAAATGTAATGTGTGGAGGCTGGAAACTTTTGGATTTTGTGCATCCACGTTTCGCCGTTTAAATCCCATTTCGTAGGGGGCGAGGCTATTGCCGGCATACGACTTCGAGCTGCCAAATATAACACTCAGCCCAACCTATGAATCGAAAATAGGATATCAAGCTCAATAGGACCGCTAGACCAAGCAACGAGACAGTCATTATCATTATAATTACAGTAAGAGTGCTGGTTGCAACACCTACCTATTTTGTTAACTAGCATTAAGTCAAGTGCACCTAAATATGTTACTATTTAATGGTAACACTGTTACTTGACTAAAAAATAAAATTTTAAAAACTTTCCCGCAACGCATAATGTTGTTGGAACGATGTTTTGGAACTTTAATTTTCCAATGCTCTATAGTGTAAAAAGAGAGGAACTTATTGAAAAATATTAATTAAAGGTGTACTAGTAATAACGCCACTGACGGATCGTTGCTATTTGTGCCTGATGGGAGCCTTGCAGTTGGACCTGGGTGGAGCGCCGGCGGGTCCAGCGGGTACTGGCAAAACGGAGACTACCAAGGACATGGCCAAGTCTGTCGCTATACAGTGCGTCGTGTTCAACTGCTCTGAAGGTAAATGCTGGACGTCACAACTTTGATTAGTATGACATCATGCCTGTCATCCCCGAACAATTAGGCACAGATGTACGGTAATTATACACCTAGTTTCGCAGATTAGTTTCAGTCTCAATAAGGGTGAGCTTATAACCATCAACCGGGCACAAACCCAGACTCCGTGGCGGCTACTGCGAAATTCCTTATGTGAAATCCCAATAACACTTTGCCCAACCGACCGACTTCATATACAATAAATCGATGTGTGATTGTAAAAAGTCTATGAATCCATTCGCGTTGATTAGCTTTCATTAAAAAAAGAATGGTAAAATTCGGTTGAAAAATGTCAGAGTTATGATTCTGTCGAATCGAGACCATCATATTTTTTTAAACAGGCGTGTAGGTAGGAAGGTAGGTTTAAAAAGATGTAACGGCTACCGACCTACACTATCCTTTAATTTTGGAATAGAATAAAAAATATTTCATCATATACTCAGGATTGGACTATAAGATGATGGGTCGCTTCTTCTCGGGCCTCGCAACATCTGGAGCGTGGTGTTGTTTCGACGAGTTCAATCGAATCGATATTGAGGTGTTATCCGTTATCGCACAACAACTCATCACTATCAGAAACGCTAAGGTCGCTAGGCAGAGCAGGTAACTATGCTTACATTCTTAAGTATTTACATTGGGTTTATGTATTGAATTTAAATTAAGTATTGTTTTTTAGTTCTTATGAAAGAGGTACCTCACGATGAAGCTTGACGTATACTTTTCTAAGGAGCATAGTTGTACCTTAACATTTAGTGATTAGAAGAGTGTAATTAAAGCTTATAATTAATTTTAAATTACCTTTTAATACTTGCAGGATTTTAGAATAAACAATTTTAGAAATGGAAAAATCCAAAAATAGATTTTGTATCTTTTGAGAAGATGAGCAATGTTTACCACCCTAGGAGCAAACTTTCCTTAGTTTACCATATGGTACACGATTTTGATCTGATATCTGACCAATTCTCCAAATTCGCAACAAGATAATTATATGTTTATTTACTCATTGATACTTAATTATTTTTCATCAGGTTCATGTTTGAAGGTCGTGAGATCAAATTGGTTCGCAGTTGTGCTGCTTTCATTACTATGAATCCTGGTTACGCAGGTCGAACTGAGCTACCTGATAACTTGAAGGCTTTATTCCGACCTATATCCATGATGGTACCGGATTACGGTAAGAGGCGAGCAGACCAATGATTCTTCCTAGACTTTTCTAGTGGCCAAACGATTTATTATACTTTGTTTTTCTTTAAGCGCTGATTGCTGAAGTTATCCTGTACTCCGAAGGTTTCGAATCGTCAAGAGGTTTAGCTAAAAAGATGGTACAAATGTACAAGTTGTCTAGCGAACAGCTTTCAAAGCAGGATCATTACGATTTCGGCATGCGCGCTGTCAAGAGTGTACTGGTAAGATGAGTAGAGCCTTTGGATATAAACAAAACTAGCTAGCTGTCTAGCTAGGTATCGTTGGGTCCTGAAAAGGGTAAAAAAATAATGATTTCCGTGTATTAGTTTAAAGGTCGATTAAGTTAGTTGTTTTATTTTACCTTATTTATTTGAGGCAGTGGCCAAGTCGGTTATGTCTTAGCTTACCACCTTTTCTAATACTACAAAAGGTTTCTGTAATTCTTGTGTTTGCCTTCGCTATTAAATATATTTAGGTGATGGCTGGTGCCCTAAAGCGTGCGAGTCCCAACCAGCATGAGGAGATTACTCTGCTGTGTGCTCTCAACGACAGCAACCTTCCAAAGTTCCTGGCTGCTGATGCGATACTGTTCGCTGGTATACTGTCGGATCTGTTCCCAGGCGTGGCACT
Source organism: Cerastis rubricosa (assembly GCA_949152445.1). Classification (NCBI taxonomy): domain Eukaryota; kingdom Metazoa; phylum Arthropoda; class Insecta; order Lepidoptera; family Noctuidae; genus Cerastis; species Cerastis rubricosa. The sequence continues at coordinate 14,043,095 of OX424523.1, read as the reverse complement.
CCCTGAGAGGAACTATGGCATCATGGATGAGGTCATCAGTAAGTACTGATTGAGAAACATTGTTTGGTTTTATTTGTAAAATCTTTCCATCTTTTTTAAACTTTTTCCCACTCTAGGTAAAATGTTTGTAAATGCACCCACGATACAGGAGAAATCTCCTGTATCGTGGTTGCGTTTACAAACATTTAAACTCACTTACACAAACAGCCAGACGTGGAACAACTATATGTAGTTTTTTTTTCGTATTGATTTAGGTAATGTCAATTTTGAGGTTACAATCAAAAATTGATAAGCATGTGATAACGCTAACTTACTCCAACCCTGCTTACCCTTCTTGACCTTATCCCAATTTATTTTGGGCCGCAACATAAATACTTGTTTAAAAAAAACTGAATAAACTTGTCTTATTATAACAGGAAAAGTTGATATAACGTAGGTACATAACATGTCGGTAACTAAGTAAAGCATTTTACAGGAATAATGCTTCTTGAAAGGAAACTTCAAGTGAAAGAACCTCAGATACGTAAAGTGATCCAGCTGCATGAGACCATGATTGTGCGCTGGGGGGTGATGCTGGTCGGTCCGACTGGGGGCGGCAAGACTGTTGTGTTGAATGTAAGACACGATTATTTAATACTTTCAGCGTATATGTAACTAGTTAATGCCCGCGGGTTCGGACGCGTGGTTTTGGGTAATTGTCTTTCGGGATTATACTTCCGGAATACAAAAAGTATCCTATTTGTTAATCCAGGTTATAAACTACCCGTGTGCCAAATTTCACCCAAATGTGTTCAGTTTTTTTCGCGTGAAAGCGTAGCAAACATCCATCCATCTATTCCCACAAACTTCCGCGTTTATAATATCAGTAGGATGTCATGCTTAACCCTTCGGGGACATGAAATCGTGATGTCCCGTTCATAAGTGAGCTAATCTAAATTTAATCACAGGTGTTAGGTGATACTTACGAAAGACTTCATGAATTGGGAATAGAAGGTTCACAAAATCAACCAGTGCAAAAGTACATAATGAACCCAAAGAGTCTTACCATCGGAGAGTTGTATGGAGAAGTTGATCTGGCAACCCTTGAATGGCATGATGGAATTTTACCTCTCAGTTTACGAACTGCTGTGCAAGTAAGTGTTATCCTACAAAAACACATATGTAGGTAAGAACATAGATTTCGCCGGCAAAATAACTAATGAGCAAAATGGGCACCAAGTTCTACGGGGCTGAGAGAAAATTATTTTTTTTATTTTATTTATTAGTGAAAACAAACAATTACACATTAAAAATTACAAAAAGTTGGGACACAGAAATTATACAAAATAATGTGAAATCAACCACGTTCTCCACAGATACATAATGAGACAGTTTGGTTTTTAGACTAACGCATAATGTTGTAAACATTAAAAAACAGGTATTAAGTATAAGTTAGTTAATTAGTGGAACATTAGTATCACATTAATTTAATTTTTCAAAATGTTAAGTAACATGAGCCTAAACTTTCTATTCGGCAAAGCAAACAGATCCAAACTGCAGAAATTCTTATTAAAATTGCTCGTAAGGCGACGAAGAGGTGCACGCAAGCCAGCATTTGTGCGACAGGAAGTAGTGGCGAATACAGGTCGTGCGCGCACCTCGCATCCCTGGCATGTTCTGGGAACTATATAACACAACTTGTTGCAAATGTCTAAACAATCATACGAGTTGTTGCATAAGTCATACAAAAATGTAGTTTCAAGAAACGTACGCCTTGAACTCAAAGAAAGCAGATTATATTTTTGAAGTAACTCACTATAAGAGAGATAATATCTTTTTAAGCAACGATAATGCATAGACTTCAAAAACTTACGTTGTATGCTTTCTATACTCTCAATATATTTATTGTAGTAGGGGTTCCACACAGGTACTGCATATTCTAATTGAGACCTTACTAGTGATCGATAAAGATATAAATATGTACTAGGGTGCTTAAATTCCGTAGCTGATCTCATCACAAAGCCATACATACGATAGCATTATTTACAATTTTATTAACATGTGCGTCTAAGTGCAGTTTGTCGTCAAGTAAAATTCCCAGGTCGCGAATCAAACTCTCCCTTGCAAGAGTTTCGCAGTGTATTGCATAGGGGTATTTAAAAATATTTTTGTTTTTGGTGAAGCTAATACAACAGCATTTAGAAATACTTAGTTGGAGTTTATTTTTAGTGCAATAATCTGCAAGACGATTGAGGTCTTGTTGAAGCAGTTGACAGTCAAGCATAGTTTTGATGGGTCTAAATACTTTAAGGTCATCTGCGTACAGTAGGAATTTAGAGTTAAGGAAGCACATGTCAATATCATTGATAAATATAATAAATAACAAAGGGCCCAGTATCGAGCCTTGAGGCACCCCTGATGATACAGTTATGGATTTAGATTGGAAACCATTAACTACACTTTTTGCCCGTTTTAATTAGTACCCGTTGAAGCTTTGGCTTTCTAAACTAGCCATGCTAAAATTATTATGTGACCATATGGTCACAGATTAATTTAAATAAAATCTATTCCGGTGAATGTGTGTTGAAATAAGTATTAATTCAGTGCGAGAGTGCGGACCACCAGTGGCTGATCTGTGACGGGCCTGTGGACGCCGTGTGGATCGAGAACATGAACACTGTACTGGACGACAACAAGATGCTGTGCCTCTCAAACTCGGAGAGAATCAAGCTCACACCTTACGTGCACATGCTGTTTGAGGTATTTTAAAAGTATGGTTTTTGTGACTTCCGAATGACTTCTGTCTATTCTAGAGCAGGTCTCATTGTTTTGAAAATAGTTTCGGAGTTTTTGAAAAATAACTTTTAAATTATTTCTCGAATCGCCGCGCATACACAAATTGTTTTCTTCATAAGTAAGTTCCACTAACCATTGGTTGATAACAGCACAGAAAGCCAGTCAATAATGACATTTGGTGTTGGCTACACATTCAATTAAATCGAATGGTGAATGACATTATTTTTGCAGGTTCAACAATTCGGATAGACACACTTTTTATTGACATAATCGACACCTAAATACTAGGAAACACAATCTTTTCCAAGAAGAAATTGTAGCTGTTATTGTTAAGCCACAGGCCCCCTCCGTGTTTTGTCTAAGTGCTATTGTTCATATCCCTTATCTATCATTTGTGGACCTTTGACAGTAGTAACTGCCACTCCGAAAGTCAGTCTTATCAGGGGATGCCGTGTTACCCAGTAACTAGATTGTGGAGGTCAGATAGGTAGTCACTTCATGTAAAATTCACGTATTTAGCTGAATAAAATTATACTTGAAGCTGATGAATACTTAGAAAAGCTATTGTAACAGGTGGCAGATTTGGCTCAAGCTTCACCAGCCACGGTGTCCCGGTGCGGCATGGTGTACGTAGACCCTAACGATATGGGCTACATGCCGATGGTGCGCTCCTGGATAGACGACGCGGCAGAAAGGAATCTCTTCACTTTAGAAAATGCTGAATTCGTTCAGGAACTATTTGAAATGTTGGAAGTTGGTTTCGAGCACGTAAATACCAAATGCTACTTTGGAATCAAACAGGTGAGTGTAGATACATTTGCACTAAGTAATACTTAATTCACGTGCTTTGTGGAAAAAAAAGATATTTAGTCATCATCATAAATTCATACACTTAGCTTACAATGCCACGTTTATGACAAAATATTCATCGAATGCCGTATAACATAATCAAGATTTACAATAACTTCAAGACCACCATGGAATGTCAATCAGGAAAAGTAAAGCTGTACTTTTTAGGGTTCCGTAGCCGAATGGCAAAAAACGGAACCCTTATAGATTCGTCATGTCTGTCTGTCTGTCTGTCTGTCTGTCTGTCTGTCTGTCTGTCCGTCCGTCTGTATGTCACAGCCACTTATTTCCGAAACTATAAGAACTATACTGTTGAAACTTGGTAAGTAGATGTATTCTGTAAACCGCATTAGGATTTTCACACAAAAATAGAAAAAAAACAATAAATTAAGGGGGTCCCCATACTTAGAACTGAAAACCAAAAAAAAAGTTTTCATCAAACCCATATGTGTGGGGTATCTATGGATAGGTCTTCAAAAATGATATTGATGTTTCTAATATCATTTTTTTCTAAACTGAATAGTTTGCGCTAGAGCCACTTCCAAAGTGGTAAAATGTGTGTCCCCCCCCCTCTAATTTCTAAAGTAAGAGGAGGAAAATTCTGAAAATATTTAGGATTGTAGAACGTAAAAAAAACTATCAACGAAAATTGGTTTCAATAAGATATGATGTTTAGTTTTTGAGATATGGGACTTTTTCATCAAACTGCAGCAGTAACTTTGTTTTTCATAAACATACTATGAAAAACAAATTTAGTTTTGAGGTTGTGTGGAAATTTACTAACTAATACTACTAACTAATGAATGACAGTTCAAAATATTGTTATTATATTGTTTGGAGCTATGGAACCCTGTGTGCGAGTAAGACTCGCACTTGGCCGGTTTTTATTTATTCGTTTAGGCAACAATAGTTTACACAGTATATTTACAAATTCATTTTAGCTGCATTTCTATGTGTAACAATTAATTACAGGCTAAAACCACAACAATTGAAAATAAAAATATGCAGCCTTAAAAGTAGTATTTTTTGGTTTATTAGTAAATACAATTTTATAAATAAATTTTTAAAAAAAGTAACATATAATATACAATTATAAACGTTAAATTAAAATCAAACTGATATAACATTACACAACAGCACACAACATATACAATTAAAAGCATTGAAATAAAATAAAACAATTTGCACAACGTTATTAAATTAAATTAATTATATCACCGCTCATCATTAATACATCGAATTATAGTCACTTAAATCAAATAACCTGGATTGGAAGAATAAAATTAAAATTTCAAAATTCTCAAATTTAAAATTCTTACACATTTATTATTATTTAGTAATTATCACATTTATTATTATTTAGTAATTATCACATTTATTATTATTTAGTAATTATCACATTTATTATTATTTAGTAATTATCACATTTATTATTATTAAGTAATTATCACATTTATTATTATTTAGTATTATTTCATACTAGAGTAGTGCTCTCTAATTATTTTGTGACATTTGCTCAACTTGTCGTGGTTTATATCTATTAGATCACTGTAACTGAGCATTTTACACAAGCGTGGAATCGAAGAGTTTGCACCCAGAACCGTTCTCCGTAAGGGTGAGTGTAACGGAGAGATGGGGTTTCCCGGATATCAAGATGTTGCACGAAACTATAAAAGAATTAGTAAATTAGGGCAATCGATCTACGTAGGTCTGAACAGTTTATCTAGAAACGAGGAATCAATGACATCTCTTCGAGTTCATAACCAAGATAAGTTGAACTCATCTTGAAGTATTTCAAACGGAGTGTTGTAGGAGCAGCAGTTGGCTTTCCCTTTCTAAAAAGCAAAATGCCAAAGAAACCGCTTTTGTACCCTTTCTAAGAGTAATTTATGCCTGGCAAAGTGTGTTCTATATATACAGGGTGTTTGGTGCATCGTGTGCCAAACTGAAATGGTCGACTGGGGGGGTCATCTGCTATCCATTCAGACCCCTAAACAATTCTCATGCCCTATGGATTTTTTTTCATCGACTTTTTACTGTTTTAATTAAAAAATACCCAAATTTTACATTCAAATACAAATTTAAAAAAAGTATAAGTCGTAGACTCTGAATTTTAATTTTATTTAGATGGTTATTGTATTCCAGTACTTCTAAATTCAAAATAAGTGACATTAGACATCTAGTTTTTTTTTTAATTTATTCGCAAAGTTTCGGTCTCAATTAAAGCTGTCCATGTTGCAGCTATTTACATGGGTATAAAAAAAAAACCAAAAGCGACCGGGATCTTCCAACTCCCTCAAAAAATCTCTAGTCTATCCTCTTGCTAGTGATGTTCCACATGCCATAAAAATCTTTTTACAACTTTGTGAATTCGCTAGAATTGTGAATCGAGTCACGAAATATTAAATTCCAAATTATGATTTAATAAAATATTTTTGCTTAAATGATATCTGAAAAACTTATTAAATCTGTTATCTCACTCTTGTAAGGTAAAATCTGTCTCGTATCTCTTTTTGGGGGGGAAGGCGGGTTCCAAAAATAAAAATAAATTGCATTTTTGACATTTAATAATTTTGTTTGACGATGTGTTGAGGAGCTTGTGGTTAAATAATAACAACCGCAGGGGTCGATCTTTAAGGTTAAGCCATGCTTGCCGAGGTTGGTCCGTGGGTGGGTCACCATAATTACATACCAAGTTCCCTCCGTGCCTCGGAAAGCACGTTAAGCCGTTGGTCCTGGCTGTCAATTGTAGATCTTTGACAGTCGTTAAGAGTAGTCAGAAGCCAAAAGTCTGACATCCAGTCTTACCAATGGGTATCGTATTACCCAGTTACTGGGTTGTGAAGGTCAGATAGGCAGTCGCTTCATGTTAAATACTGGTACTCATCTGCATCCGGTTAGACTGGAAGCCGACCCCAAGAAAGTTTAGGAAAAGGCTAGGCGGATGATGATGTTTGACGATGTGTTCCCCAATGCGTGGATTGGTCGCGATGGCCCTATTGAAATAGTACCTCCCTAGTCGGAACCTCCGTGGCGTATACCACCTCTTTGGCACTTCTCCAGACATAAAAGTCTAGCGGAGTTAGGTCTGGGGAACGTGCCGGCTATGAAAGGGCTATCGCGACCAATCCACGCATTGGGGAACACCGTCACACATAATTAAAAATAAATGTTAAAAATGCATTTTTATTTATTTCTAGAACCCTGCTTCCCCCCAAAAGCGAGATACGAGACAGATTTTACCTTATAAAAATGAGATAACAGATTTAATAAGTTTTTCAGGTATCACTTAAGCAAAAATATGTTTTGAAATCATAATTTGGAATTTAATATTTCGTGACTTGATTCACAATTCTAGCGAATTCACAAAGTTGTAAAAAGATTTTTATGGCATGTGGCACATCACTAGCAAGAGGATAGACTAGAGAATTTTTGAGGGAGCTGGAAGATGCCGGTCACTTTTGGTTTTTTTTTATACCCATGTAAATAGCTGCAACATGGACAGCTTTAATTGAGACCGAAACTTTGCGAATAAATTAAAAAAAAAAACTAGATGGCTAATGTCACTTATTTTGAATTTAGAAGTACTGGAATACAATACACATCTAAATAAAATTAAAATTCAGAGTCTACGATTTATACTTTTTTTTTTAAAATTTGTATTTGAATGTAAAATTTGGGTATTTTTTTAATAAAACAGTAAAAAGTCGATGAAAAAAAATCCATAGGGCATGAGAATTGTTTAGTGGTCTGAATGGATAGCAGATGACCCCCCCAGTCGACCATTTCAGTTTGGCGCACGATGCACCAAACACCCTGTATATTGTATAGCATTATTTTAGTGCTTTCCAGTTTGAAACTTTTTATGTAGTGTAAAAACCTAACATTTTGGAGGGTTTTTTTTATAATGTTCTATGTTCTATAAAAGTACTTTTTTTTTTTAAAAACTACTCATATGTCCGTGATGTTATCGACTCGTTTTATTTTAGAGTTGTTTATCAGGTACTCTGAGTGTATAGGATGAGTGTTCCTTGAAAATGAAAGATGGTAACTTTTTATTTTTATTTAGTTCCATTTTGTTATTTTGTTATTTTTACTCCTTTCGACAACCCTATTCAAATCATCTTGCAAAACGGGATATCACTAGATAAATCGATTACTCTGGCAAACTTTAGGTCATCGACGTAAAAAAGCATTTAGAGAAGTAAAAACAGCTGGGAAGCTCATTGATAAATATAATAAATAATATGGGAGCAAGATGTGAACCTTGCGGAGCTCCTGAACTCATACGATAATTGCTGGCTGATCGAAAACCGTTCACCACAACATAGAATTCCCGATCAAGTAGTTAAGATTTCAACTATTCCAGCAAGGGCCCAGTAATACTATACGTTGCTAGTTTATGAGTTATTGAGTGAGAAATTTGAACGAAAGCCTTGCTGAAATCGGTGTACAATACGTCAAATTGTTTATTTGAATCAACAGATTCTGTAAGGGACTCGGAGAACTACAACAAATTTGTGGCGGTCGACCCAAACGTAACAAATCCGTGGTGGTGATCACTGAGATAAAGTCATCATCGTCATTTCAGACTTAATATAATTATACAATCGACTCAAATATCTTGGTAAAGGTGGGGAGAATCGCAACAGGCCTATAGTTGGATATAGTATCTTTTTTGTCCGACGTGTACACCATGTGTTTTCCATTCCACAGGGAAAGTTCCAGTACCTAATGACACCCTATATATTTTTAGAAGTGGGGCAACCAAAGCAGTAGCGCAGGCCGAAATGAATAATGGTGGGATTCCGTCCGGACCTTACCTGATATTAACTGATAGTAGTTTTTTGAGGAGGGTATCACTGTCTAGTTCAGGGACTGTAAGGTACTGGCTAGAAACGCCTATTGTGAAAATTTGGTTTGCTCAATGCGAATTAGTTGCCGAACAGATCGCAGACAGTTGTGCCGTTTGATGAAATAGTCTGTTCGTCAGTCATCAATAGGGGACAGGCACTAGACCCACCACGTTTAGCCTTTATATGAGTCCAGAATAGTTTGGGATTATTCGCCAAGACGAGCCAAGCGAAGCGCAAGGGCACTACCTACCTTTTCCCGAAGTGTTTCCTCGTTTTTTTGAACCCTCATAGATTTAGTGTCCAATGTACCAGATGGTTAATATTCTAAGGATATGATGTCAATAATAGACTTATTAAATATACATAGTCTCAATTGAATAGCTCTAATACTTTAGATTTTATTGATATCTAAAATACACCGATTTCGTCACTGACACACTGATGATCATCAAAAAGTTTGGCTACTTCCTGAAGTGCTAGAAAGCTGAAATTTGGTATGTAATCTAAGTTTAGTATACAACCAACAAAAAAAACATAAACTTATAACTTTCGCCCCCATCCCTTAAAATCGGGGGGGGGGGGGTGGAAATTTGTGTGAGACTTCAAAATGTTAGGGTACTTCTGGAAGTGCTAGAAAACCGAAAATATAAAAACCCGTTGGATAAATTAATAGCTTAAATAAGTTACAAAACGTTGTCAAAAGTTAGCAAAAAAATTGTACAATAGCTATTTGGAAACCTAGAATCATCTGAAATTAAGGATCCCACCAAAAATATTTCATGTAAAATGTTGCCAAGACGACCACATAAGGTTTGCCCTGTGAAAAAGATATATCAGATCTCATGTAGAGCCAAGCTTCTGAATCTACACGCCCTAACTCTACCGACCCTAACTTCACAAATTCTAAATATCAGTAAAAATTTATGGCTTGACTGTTTCTTTACTTACTTCAGAAACTAAATATTCGCATCACCTCCACGACGGTAGCGAAACGGCGCAGCCGTATATTTTGACTGATATGCAGAATTTGTGAAGTTAGGATCGGTAGAGTTAGGCCGTGTAGATTCAGAAGCTTGGCTCTACATGAGATCTAATATCTTTTTCACAGGGCAAACCTTATGTGGTCGTCTCGGCAACATTTTACATGAAATGTTTTGGTGGGATCTTTAATTTTAGATTATTCTAGGTTTCCAAATAGCTATTGTACAAATTTTTGCTAAGTTTTGACAACGTTTTGTAACTTATTTAAGCTATTAATTTATCCAACGGGTTTTTTATATATCTTTAAACGCAACCTTAACTTATTTTTCTCTTTTAATGTCCTTATAATTTCTTTACTAAACCACGCGAATAGCGGAAAGTCGCTGACTTGCAGTTTGGGACAAAATTATCGAAAACAGTGATATGCAGATAATGTGTGCACAAACAACGTTAATGCTCTACATTTCATACCTGTAAATTATGTGTTGTCAATTATAAAGAGTATTCTGTATACATAGTTAAATGATGTTCTTCTGGGACCAGCTGGACAAAACCAACGACCGGAGATCCACAGTAGACCTGGATTGGAAGAACTGGAAGTCATGGGGAGAGGCCTTTGTCCAGAACTGCGATGACGCAGGGTAACAGTAACAGTAAATGTTATCTATTATTATTAGTATTATGTACAGTAACAGTAAATATTATATAGTGTAATAACACTAGAAACGGGATATTTTCAGCGCCGAAATATCAGAAACACAAAACAAATAGTAAACATGGTTAATATCCCGTTTCTATTGTTATTGATAGTGTTGGTGACCATACCAGTTTCAAATGCTGCATGCTTATAACAGCAAATGTGTTTTTTTCTAATGTCACGTGTAGGTAGACATAAGCAAAGTGTCTGCGGTGTGCTACCTCTTGGGGGCGCTGCTCTCGGAACCTGGCGACCGCTTCCCAGACAAGGCATTCATCAAAATGTACATCGCTCACTGCTTCATCTTCTGCTACGTGTGGTGCATCGGTGGCAACATCCTCGAAGAAGGACGGAAAGGCTTCGAAGAGGTCATCAAAAGACAGTTCGAACAATTCGAGGAAGCTGAATAGTAAGTATTCTGTGAAGGCATAACCACACTTTTTGAAATTTCTTTCAAACACCCTAATGACTAAGCCTGAACAAATGTCTGATTATAAAATACCAAAAATGTCTTCTTATCTAATTTTGGATGTCGAGATTTAATTGACTGACCAAGCATAAGCAGAGGCTATGGTTAGCCTAAGTATAATGTTACTACTGCTGAGACACAGGCCTCCTCTTGATAAGAGGAATTGACTGTAATGTACCACGACGGTCCAGTGCGGGTTGGACCAACATGTGTAGTTACTAACTGCAGTCTAAAAATAACAAGAGGTGTGAACACTGCCTGTGTGTCTATTAATCCTTTTAAGAGTTTATTTTAATCGTTTTTTTTACTAGCATGCCGCACGGCTTCATGTTCTTCGATATGTTCATGGACACGAAAATGCGCAGACTCAAAGCGTGGGCCGAAATAATTCCCGAGTTCTTGTACGACTCTGCAAGACCATTCTTCGAGACCCTTGTACCCACTATAGACACGGTTCGGTACGGATATTTATTCGAAAAACTTCTGGGTAGTGGCAAACCCGTCATGTTTACAGGAAATACAGGTATTTCTTTAATATCGCACTAATATGATAGCAGGTAAATGAAAGGGATGAAGCATTGTTACATAGATGGTCAAATGTAGAACTCTTTGCGTGTCTTTTAGCAAGGTTTATGCAAGGAACTACAGGAAGTACTTGAACAACCAGCCTGTTTATACACATGCCTAATAGCTAGTTATGTGTATAAACAGGCTGGTGGTTATGTGTATAAACAGGCCAAACGACGTTGTGCTGTATTTTTCTGGATATCGAGAAAAGCAGGTAGCGCTGTACTGAATCTTAAAATTTAAAATAGCTATAATTGATAGCTATGTTAAATGCGTCCATGGATGATGGGAGTTAAAGTTATTTTGTTTTCTAATACGTTTCTATCCTACTTATATATTTTTTAAATATATTTATGGCGCTCTCCAATTTACCATTTTTCAGGTGTTGGTAAAACGGTAATTGCTGTAGAAATGTTAAACAAAATGGCTCATGGAGGTTATTATATACCTTTTATATTGAATTTTTCTGCGCAAACCAGCAGTGGACGAACACAGGTACATTTTTTTATCAATTTTGTTAATGGTATGTACCTATGGACTAAGAAGAAATAGCAATAATATCAGGCCGGTATTATTATTTAAATAATACCGGCCTGCTATCATTGCTATTGCTTTCCGAAAGCTTCTTATTCAAAGAATTTCCTCCTTGTTTAGGCGGTGATTGAGTTACGTTTAGACAAGAGACCACGCAAGGCCATCGGGGCTCCTTTAGGAAAGAAAGTGGTGATATTCATAGATGATGTGAATATGCCGCGTCTGGACATATATGGCGCACAACCGACTATAGAACTATTAAGGTAATATTTTTCCTTGTATCCCCCGACGCTCAAATTTTTTTTTTAGATTATCCTATATCATCTATCATCTATATATATAAAAGAAAGTCGTTTTAGTTACTTCGCTTATAACTCAAGAACGGCTGAACAGATTTGGGTGAAAATTGGCAGGGAGGTAGTTTAGAGCCAGGAGAAGGACATAGGATACTTTTTATCCCGGTCTGCGCGGGTGAAACCGCAGGGCGCAGTTTGTTATTATCATGTTCTTGGCGAGCGCCACGCGCTTCAGGGGAGGCGTGGTCGGGAGTGAGGTACTAGGAGCACATAGCTTACCGGGAGATATATTATGTTCTTGGCGAGCGTGTCTGAGCGGCGTGTTCGGGATTGAGGTACTAGGAGCACATAGCTTACCTCGAGATGGTTGAGCGTAACCTTACCTACCTACCCATGAAATCAGAAAAATGAAGGAATAGGGTAGGGTTGTGTAGGGTGGTAGAGTAGGGTAGAGTAGGGTAGAGTAGGGTAGAGTAGGGTAGAGTAGGGTAGAGTAGGGTAGAGTAGGGTAGAGTAGGGTAGAGTAGGGTAGAGTAGGGTAGAGTAGGGTAGAGTAGGGTAGAGTAGGGTAGAGTAGGGTAGAGTAGGGTAGAGTAGGGTAGAGTAGGGTAGAGTAGGGTAGAGTAGGGTAGAGTAGGGTAGAGTAGGGTAGAGTAGGGTAGAGTAGGGTAGAGTAGGGTAGAGTAGGGTAGAGTAGGGTAGAGTAGGGTAGAGTAGGGTAGAGTAGGGTAGAGTAGGGTAGAGTTGGGTAGAGTAGGGTAGAGTTGGGTAGAGTAGGGTAGAGTAGGGTAGAGTAGGGTAGAGTAGGGTAGAGTAGGGTAGAGTAGGGTAGAGTAGGGTAGAGTAGGGTAGAGTAGGGTAGAGTAGGGTAGAGTAGGGTAGAGTAGGGTAGAGTAGGGTAGAGTAGGGTAGAGTAGGGTAGAGTAGGGTAGAGTAGGGTAGGTAGGGTTGGGTAGGGTAGGTGGGTAGGGTTGGGTAGGGTAGGGTAGGGTAGGTAGGTAGGAAAAGTGCATTGCTTTAACTTTTGACAGAACGAAGTCTGTCCGGGCAGCTAGTCTTCTATATATATAAAAGAAAGTCGTTTTAGTTACTTCGCTTATAACTCAAGAACGGCTGAACAGATTTGGGTGAAAATTGGCAGGGAGGTAGTTTAGAGCCAGGAGAAGGACATAGGATACTTTTTATCCCGGTCTGCGCGGGTGAAACCGCAGGGCGCAGTTTGTTATTATCATGTTCTTGGCGAGCGCCACGCGCTTCAGGGGAGGCGTGGTCGGGAGTGAGGTACTAGGAGCACATAGCTTACCGGGAGATATATTATGTTCTTGGCGAGCGTGTCTGAGCGGCGTGTTCGGGATTGAGGTACTAGGAGCACATAGCTTACCTCGAGATGGTTGAGCGTAACCTTACCTACCTACCCATGAAATCAGAAAAATGAAGGAATAGGGTAGGGTTGTGTAGGGTGGTAGAGTAGGGTAGAGTAGGGTAGAGTAGGGTAGAGTAGGGTAGAGTAGGGTAGAGTAGGGTAGAGTAGGGTAGAGTAGGGTAGAGTAGGGTAGAGTAGGGTAGAGTAGGGTAGAGTAGGGTAGAGTAGGGTAGAGTAGGGTAGAGTAGGGTAGAGTAGGGTAGAGTAGGGTAGAGTAGGGTAGAGTAGGGTAGAGTAGGGTAGAGTAGGGTAGAGTAGGGTAGAGTAGGGTAGAGTAGGGTAGAGTAGGGTAGAGTAGGGTAGAGTAGGGTAGAGTAGGGTAGAGTAGGGTAGAGTAGGGTAGAGTAGGGTAGAGTAGGGTAGAGTAGGGTAGAGTAGGGTAGAGTAGGGTAGAGTAGGGTAGAGTAGGGTAGAGTAGGGTAGAGTTGGGTAGAGTAGGGTAGAGTTGGGTAGAGTAGGGTAGAGTAGGGTAGAGTAGGGTAGAGTAGGGTAGAGTAGGGTAGAGTAGGGTAGAGTAGGGTAGAGTAGGGTAGAGTAGGGTAGAGTAGGGTAGAGTAGGGTAGAGTAGGGTAGAGTAGGTAGGTAGTAGGTAGGTAGAGTAGGGTAGGTAGGGTTGGGTAGGGTAGGTGGGTAGGGTAGGGTAGGGTAGGTAGGTAGGAAAAGTGCATTGCTTTAACTTTTGACAGAACGAAGTCTGTCCGGGCAGCTAGTCTTCTATATATATAAAAGAAAGTCGTTTTAGTTACTTCGCTTATAACTCAAGAACGGCTGAACCGATTTGGGTGAAAATTGGCAGGGAGGTAGTTTAGAGCCAGGAGAAGGACATAGGATACTTTTTATCCCGGTCTGCGCGGGTGAAACCGCAGGGCGCAGTTTGTTATCATGTTCTTGGCAAGCGCCACGCGCTTCAGGCGAGGCGTGGTCGGGAGTGAGGTACTAGGAGCACATAGCTTACACGGAGATAGTTGAGCGTGGAGTTGATGATTGATGACGCCCTGGCGCGTTATGTTCTTGGCGAGCGTGTCTGGGGCGCGTGATCGGGATTGAGGTACTAGGAGAACATAGCTTACCGGGAGATAGTCGAGTGTGGAGTAGGTGATTGATGGCGCGTTATGTTCTTAGCGAGCCTGTCTGGGGGCGGCGTGGTCGGGATTGAGGTACTAGGAGAACATAGCTTACCGGGAGATATATTATATTCTTGGCGAGCGAGTCTGAGCGGCGTGGTCGGGATTGAGGTACTAGGAGCACATAGCTTACCAGGTGATAGTTGAGCGTGGAGTTGGTGATTGAGGTAGGGTAGGGTAGGTAGGTAGGGTAGGGTAGGTAGGTAGGGTAGGGTAGGTAGGTAGGGTAGGGTAGGTAGGTAGGGTAGGATAGGTAGGTAGGGTAGGGTAGGTAGGTAGGGTAGGTAGGTAGGGTAGGTAGGGTAGGTAGGGTAGGTAGGGTAGGTAGGTAGTAGGTAGATAGGGTAGGGTTGGGTAGGGTAGGGTAGGGTTGGTAGGTAGTAGGTAGGTAGGGTAGGGTAGGGTGGGTAGGTAGTAGGTAGGTAGGGTAGGGTAGGGTGGGTAGGTAGTAGGTAGGTAGGGTAGGGTAGGTAGGGTTGGGTAGGGTGGTGTAGGTAGGGTTGGGTAGGGTAGGTAGGTAGGAAAAGTGCATTGCTTTAACTTTTGACAGAACGAAGTCTGTCCGGGCAGCTAGTATAAGTATAAAACTTTAGTTAATTGTTTCTCCGCCGACATGGAATCGCATATTTTTTTCTCACAAGTGTTTTGCAGTTCCCGTCCACGAAATAATTATATTAGTAGCTGACCATTGACACCGGCAAGAGCCTGGTCACACCAATAACTCATTCTGAGTTGCTAGCTCTAATCGTTTCTCGCTCGTGCCAGTGCGGGTTTTGGGACTTGTGCCTCACGCCAAACATGTTTCGGTCCAACAGGCAATTCCTAGATTACGGTGGTTTGTACGACCGTGACAAGTTGTACTGGAAGGATATCCTGGACGTGGTGCTGGCATGCTCCTGCGCCCCTCCCGGCGGTGGTCGGAACCCACTCACCGGACGATTCGTCAGACACTTTGCTATGTTCTATATTTCTGCACCTAATTCTTTAGCTATGAAGACTATATTTAAGGTTAGTCATAAATAAACATTGTACTTAGGTTTAAGGAACAAAGGCTTCAATTCATAAATTAATCGAAATATCCGTGGTCATTATGCTATTAAAGACACTTTTCACTTTTAAAAATAAATTTTCAAAATGTGCTTAGGTCCATCAAAATTTAAATATTATGTATATCAAATTATAGCTTATAATAACTAATCAAAGAGATTGAAAAGACGTAAAGAGCGGACATTGATAATATTAACATACAAAAATTTTGATCTACTCTTCTTGTTCTTGCCGGCTCATCAAGTTATGATATTGTACCATCACCCAGGCAATCTTGGTTGGCCACATGGAAGATTTTGTGACCGAAGTCTCGATCCTCGCGGGTCCCATAGTGGATGCCGCCGTGGATGTGTATCTGAAGATCTGCGCCGAGTTGCTGCCAACGCCAGCCAAGTCGCACTATGTGTTCAATCTGAGAGATTTGTCCAAGTGCATGCAAGGAGTCTTACAATCAGATGCCGCATACATGAGGGCTCCGCAAGGAATGCTTAGGTATCTACATCTCTTCAGGTCGTTAAAATAACTCCTAGGACTTACTTCTTACTCTCTCTAAAGTGTTAAAAATATTTACGCATTTCAGATTATTTTATCACGAGTGCCTTCGCGTGTTCCACGATCGCCTGATCAACGTCCAAGATAAGAGTTACTTTTTGCACCTAATGCAAACGGTCTGTGAAAGGAACTTCCAAACCCCTATTTTAGAACTCCCTGATGACCCAATCATTCTAAATCCACCTCTTCTGCTGTTTGGTGATTTTATAAACTCTGCTGTTCCGAAAGAAAACAGAAATTATGCTGAGATACCAGACTTGGCCAAGCTCATGGTGGTTGTGAAGGCAAGTCATTGTTTATATTATACTTACATTTTCTGTTCATGTTTGGTATGCCACAGGAATATTTTTAGAGCACGTGATTTACTTCATTTAGAGAAGATCTGTAAATTATCTTTAAAAAATCCTTGGAATATTATTTTGTCCAGTAGAAACGTAAATTCTTAACTCATGCTGAACGTTAGTTTGTAATACAGGGGGACTGGTAATTAGTGACCGATACTTATACACATGATTGTACTCATGATAACAAACCACTTTCCCAAAGAAACATTTTTTTTCATTCTCATTCACTTTATTCACAATAACACAACAGCCATATGAAATTCGGGGTTGCAAGCCTTGCAGATGCTCTGCCTACCCACTGTGGCACGGTACGATAGTAATGAGATAGAACGGCGGCGTCATGCGGCTTACAGCTAATAGGTCACCGGCGCACGCGTGCGCCAATTTCATGCGGCTGTTGTGTTATTGCGATAAAAGTGTAGGAGTACAAAAATAAAGTATTTTTGGGAAAGGCGTCTGTTATCATGAGTACGATCATGTGTTTAAGTATCGGTCACTTATTACCAGTCACCCTATATCTACTTTTTTATTTGGATGCACATTTAAAATGTGGTTTGTGAATGACACAGGAGTACTTGGAAGAGTACAATTCGACAGCGCGCGCGGAGATGCATCTGGTGCTCTTCCAAGATGCTATAGAGCACATAGTGCGGACGGCGCGGGTGCTACGCGCCGAGCGCGGCCACTGCCTCATGGTGGGCCCTGGGGGCTCGGGCCGCAGGAGCGTCGCAACCTTGGCGGGCCACATCAACGAGTGCAAGTACGTACTTTCACCATCATACCGACTTATCGTTCTCCTACCCTGTGTTGCATCCGATGGACAGCCTGCATGAGCGTCCGCTGTTTCTGGAACATTTTGCGACGTATCTGTGCCGCCGTGG
Organism: Cerastis rubricosa; assembly: GCA_949152445.1. Taxonomy (NCBI): domain Eukaryota; kingdom Metazoa; phylum Arthropoda; class Insecta; order Lepidoptera; family Noctuidae; genus Cerastis; species Cerastis rubricosa. The sequence continues at coordinate 14,025,700 of OX424523.1, read as the reverse complement.
TTGGGCGTCCGCCGTATAAGTTGTAGAAAGCCGTCTCGTGGGGCGGTGGACGGCCTTCCTCGATTTGTTCGCAGTGCGCAGAATGACTTCTTCTTCCATACGCCTTCATCAGCCGTCATTTTGATACGCAGTCTCCTGCTAGCCATGTGATCTTTCACACAATCCGCCCATCGTTTCGTTGATATTCACCTCTATTCTCATATGCAGCCATCCACAGCTATCTAGTCGGCTCTACCATTCATTCATCTAACCTGGAGGCGTACTGTGAGTGCTGGTTCGAGGTGGTTGGGAAAATTATTCTTAAGTAAACTTTGCCCAGTAGTTTATGATTATAATGATTTTCAGCTGGTTTGTAACGAAAAGTAATTGGTACACTTTAGCTTCAAATTCGGGAACTGGTCGGTCTAACATGGTTAGCTGTAAAATTGGCGTTCGTCAATAGGAATAAACAAACACACAAAAAAAAAATCGCAGTAACGTTTTTCCTCAGTTTCGTAATTCGATTTCTAAACAAACCCTGTCAAACTCACTGTATGGCTTCTTATAGAATTATTTCTGTAACTGTTTTATTTTCATAATGTTTTTTGAAAATGCCAGGTTATTATGTTTTAAAGAAAAATATTTTTTTAGTTCCTTTACAAATCCCACCATTTTGTTCGAGATCACGCTCGAGATCACGTGGGATAAAGGTAGCTATTTATTTAGGTACAAAAACCAGCAGAACTGGATTTCGCAATGCGTATTTTATTCTATAGCACAAGTTTCAACGTTAGATTTTCTAAGAGCAATATTTTGCTTCTCGAGTCAAAAAAATCTAAACTTTTTGTAATTACAACTGATTTTAGATTTTATAAGAGCAATATTTTGCTTGTCGAGTCAAAAAAATCTAAACTTTTTGTAATTACAACTGATTTTTATATTTCTATGTACAGTCAAAAGCCCCAAAAAGATGTAAGCACAGACAAGGAGTCATTTCATGGTCTTAGCTCGTTCCAATTTAAAAGTATCGTAATTTACGACTGCCAGGTTGGGCTAGTGGACGCGACTAGTGATGGGCCGAGAGAATATTCTCTCACGGAGAATGTTCTCGGATCGAGAATATTCTGCAATATTCTGCAATGTTCTTTTCGACGGAGAATTTACGAGAATTTAAAATTGGATTTACTGACTCTTCTAACTTTTTTTTCAAGTCAAGTCAAGTCTAAAGTCCCTTATAGTTTCGCCATGTCCGTCTGTCTGTCCGTCCGCGGTTTAGCTCAAAAACTATTGGTACTAGAAAGTTGTAATTTGGCATGAGTATACACGTTAATGACGCCAAAAAAGTGGTAAAATAATTTTAGGGGGAGGTTCCCTAAATAATTGTTTTTTCAATATTTTATTGTTCTACATGTAAAGTGGGAATGATAATTTTTTTTTCGTCCTTCCTAAAGTGTGGGATATCGTTGGATAGGTCTTTCGAAAATATTAGGGGTTAGGAAAGATGGTTTTTTGATTAAGTAAACCGTTCGTGACTTATCTAGCTTTAAAGTACCAATTTTCGTTAGGGTTAAGTGTCCCCCCTTCTACAGACTAAACGGTTGTAGTTAGAAATACAAATGTCACGGCAGTAGTACCCATATAATTATAACGAAGTTTAAAGGAAAACTATCACACTTAAGTGGGCTTTACAAATTTACGAGTAACAGTCGACCAATTGTATTTGACTCGAAAATTTCGAACAACTCCATAGAAATGTCGATAGATGGAGCCAAGCATCAGTTGTCTCGCGTTGTCAGTGTTTCATTCCTAAATAAGTTTTATAAGTTGTTGTTGTTGTTTGTATAGGAAGTCAAACTAGGTAGGTAGTCATGTTTGGCTTTTAGTTAGAGCATGGTACGAAAGTATCAGTCAGCGAATACGACCGGCACTTGGCTGTTATAAAAACTACGGAACCCTACACTGCGCGTGGCCCGACACGCACTTGACTGGTTTTGCTATTGTTGTAAGCCGTGCGGCGAACAAGGACAGGACAGGGACAGGGACAAAGACAAGGACAGGGACATGGACAGGGACAGAGTTTAGGGACAGGGACCGGGACAGGGACAGGGAAAGGGACAGGGACAAGGACAGGGACAGGGACAATTGCTATAGTTGTAAGCCGTGCGGCGTGTGCGTGTTTCTCTGTTTGTCTCTCTCACTCTCTCTCATAGAAAGCAAGCCAGTTAAAAGGAACTTCGTTCCATCCGGGTGTCCCTTGACACGTCTCAAGTTTTTTTTTTCGGATTTGAAATCGTCAAATAACCCCTCCGGACGGAGCGGAAGGGAGTGTCAGACTTGTACTGACTAAAACCCATCCATGTTCCTTCTTAGCCCTTTGTGTTCCAGGGCCACGGTATCTTTTTCGAACAGTCCCGCAGCCCTGGCAGGCATCGGCCCTCTCGGTCCCCTTCCGATTTGCTGACATCTCCTTGAGGCGCGCGTGGAACACGAACTCGCCGTCGGCACGGCCTGTCGTCATAAGATGGACAGACGGTGAGCTAGCCCATTACTCACCGTCCAAAGGCCCGCGCCTACGGTGGGTGGGAGCTACTGGTTGCCCCCAGACGCCCAGGGAACCTGCCGCGGCGGCTGGGACGTGAGGCTTTCTCCCTCTCACCTTCCGCCACCTCCTTCGCTAGCATGACTGCTTCGCAGAAGGAAGCGACGGCTTCCCATTCCCTCTCGCTCCGGACCATGGATTGAACCAGGGCCGGACGCGAGAGGTCGCCGCCGCCACTCGCCGCTACGAGGACACGGCGGTGCTCAGCCCAAGCGATGCAGAGGTACACGGTGTACTCCACCGTGTCCTTCGGCCGATCCTCGCAGTGGTAACATCCGGGCGTTTCCTCCCGCCCGATTCGGTGCAGGAACCTCCCGAAACAACCGTGTCCGGTGAGGACCTGCGTCAGGCGGAAGGTGAGGGCGCCGTGGCGCCTCTCCAGCCACTCCTCAAAGAGGGGACTTATCGCCACTATTGTGGCGTGCCCTGCACGGGGTTGCGACAGTCGCTCCCTCCATGTCACCATGAGATCGCGTGACTGCTCTACCTGACGTTTGGCTGAAATCCAAATTTTAGGCAATATGTGTCGGATTGCTCACGATCAGAAAATTATGAACAAACCACAACGGTTAAGAGTCTGAAGAACCAAATCCAACTACCTCTGCCACAAGCGAAAGAGAAGAGCCTACAATCAATTTAGACAACGAATCTGAAAAGAGCTCATCAGAAGAATAGGCAGAGGATGAGCCAGTAATCTTGGCAGAAACAGACCACATCAACTTAGATGGCATGGGTCAGTCGTTATCAATAGACGAATAGCATTACTGCATTAGCAATTTGATTCGATTTCAAGAAATGTTAAGATTGTGGTTGTTACTTTGTTTTTAATTATTTAGGTACACCATACACCGTTCGTATAATGTTATTTTTTTAAATTTTACTAAAGCTGATTATTTGTAAAACTCATAAAGTTTGTTCTAATACAGAAATCCTAATTTAACATAAATACCTTAGGAACTTTAAGAGAATTTATGAGAAGGTTCTTGGAAATATTCTCGGGAATGTTCTTGCTCAAGAAAATTTACTGAGAATTTAAGTTGTGGAGTAGATTATTTTAACGTAAACTTCGTAAAAGTTCAAAATGCACTAAAAACTATTACTCTTAAATAGATCGACACAAAAGAGTCATTCAATTTATAAATTCTCGTAAATTCTCTGCCAAAAGAATATTCTCGAGAACTTAACAGCAAAGTTCTCGCAAGGAGAATATTCTCGGGAATTTACCATCACTAGACGCGACATTCAAGCGATTCTGCATAGTATGAGGTCTTGGTTTGGATTTGATTAGCCATTGAAGGAAAAAGTTTCAAACATTATGTTGAAAATGGGAACTATATTTCTTGTCACCAAAATTTATATTTGTCATCAAAGTTGTATCATCTAGTAAATAGATCTATCGCCACGAAATATTTTCGTTCTCAGATAAACAAAAAGTGTTCCCAGGTATGAATTATCAAATAAATGTTGATACATGTGTAAAATAAGAGATGGATTACCAATAAAATTGTAGTGCATTAGATGAATATAAACTTCGTTCTTATAATAATAGTTTTATTACTTAAATAATAGCTTTGTGCTCGGAATGGTAGATCTGTCACCAAATAAATAGATCAGTTCCTTATTTCTAAGAAGAAATGCTTTATACGAGACATTGGGCACACCGACTCGGACAGGTTAGGTTCGAAGAGGATGGCGGGGTCTAGTGAGCGAGCGGAGCGAGCGAACTAAGACCCCGACATCCCCTTCGTGTTAGGTTACTGTAAACCCTACAGACAGAAATAGGAGCCCCGCGTAGCGGGGCTACGTCAACAACGCCTTGGTTTGGACCTGTGTGGTTTGGAGTTTTTATGTAAACATTTTTACATTGTTTGATGATTCAATTTTCGTGACACTTTTATTATTTTTAAACGTAATAAAATTACTTGATGATTGATATTATTTCCAAGTAATTCTTAATTATTATTTACGTAAGCGTTTTGATATTATTTGATGATTCAATTTAGGTGACAGATCTACTATTTTGGGAACAAATATTATTTATTAGGTCAATGAAAATGCATTTATTAGGGTATTGATAAAATCATACCCGTTGAAAATGTGGGTGACTATATATACAGGGTGTAATGGAAGGATATATACATACTTAAGGGTGTGCTACAGACCATCAAACTGAACATGTTTCTCCATCGGACAAACATCGTAATAGCGAAAAAAATATCAGCTGCCCCATACATTGGGTCGAATAGGTATTAAGATTTTGTATGGCGCAGCAGATAATTTTTTCGCTATGTTATGTTTGTCCGATGGAGAAACATGTTCAGTGTGTGTATGTACCCTTTCCGTTACACCCTGTATATATTTACTTTAGGTAGGTCCACCAACGCCTAGCCCTTCAGAGTCTTGTTGTTATGTACCCTAAGAGGCTTGCATGAATTTCAAGTAAGGATATGTTCGTCCACATTATGCCCATATGTCGCACAGGTGCATGGGAATGGAAATCAAAAGGAACTACGATACGCCAGAATTCCACGACGATCTTCGCAAGATGTACATGCGGGCTGGAGTCAATAATGAAGACACTGTGTTCCTCTTCACTGATACGCAGATCACAAAGGAAGAGTTCCTCGAAGACATCAATAATATGCTTAACTCTGGTAATTTAATTATTTGTAGACTTACTAGTAACACGTCAAAATAAGTTACATTGCCCGTATTAAGGTGTGTTGCAAGCACAATTGTGACACAGGCTATAATTGTGACTCATACCGGACGCACGCACGCGTATAATATCTAATGTTCCTACTGCTGGGACACAGGTCTCCTTTCTCACAGAGGGTTCATTCTAATGTTTCACTGTGATCATTCATAATAAATGATAACCTCTCACCTAGGTGAGGTGCCGAACCTGTTCGAAGGTGATACCTACGAGGCAGTGCAGACTGGCTGTCGCAACGAAGCCGCGAAGCACGGCATCAACCCTGCTGACCGAGATGGCGTTTACTACTTCTTCATCAACAGAGTCCGGGGGAGTCTCCACCTTTGTATATGCATGAGTCCTGTAGGGGAAGCTTTCAGGTAAAATCAGACCTTCTTCTTCGTCATGCCCTCATACTAAGGAACGCGATCATATACGACGCGTCTCATCATCATGCTCGCTACAAGCTGCCTCCAACGCATCCAACTGACTTGAGCCCCTCTGACCATCTCTTTCCACCCGGCCCATATCGTAAGCTATCCCTTACAATGAGACCTTCCACAGAAATATAGTATGTTTATGCAATCCTACCTACTTAGATGACACACATCCAGCCCCTATGAAATTTCCGGGTATCTAGATAATAGTTAAAATCATTTTCCGTGTAGTCATACCTGCTATTTGAAATGCTTGACATGTTAATGATATTTATTTCTGTTAATTGGTTTAAAAAATCACTAAAATAAGTAATGATTGAAATCTAGATGAGGTCGGTATTGCTTATCCGACTACGCTGAGAAGAAACTCAAAGAACAAAACAAACTCAAAAATGGTCTCCTTTTTGAGACCTTTCACTATGTTAAGGGCATGATAATCTTCATTATATTATTTATTTTCTATATCTTACGACTATCATTACAGGGTTACCTAATACAAAAATGTACACAATAACAATATTAGGTTTTGTAATTAAGGAAACAATGCATTTTTGTGAACTCACTCGGAGAGCAATGCAATAAATCAACGTCACTGAGGTTGATAGTATCTTGGTCATGTCATATGTAGACCATACTGATTTAGTGTCTTAAGCCTTTCTTTTAATCATTTCCTGGTTATAATGATTGCGTAATTTCGACAAAAGACGTAATTTCAATTAGCATAACAGCCAATCCAACTCGCACTCAAGGCGTAACAGTAATAAAAACTATCTATCTGGTTTAAATCAGGATAAAATTTTCTTTATGCTAAAATGGCCAGAATCTGTAACAAAACCTACTTTATAGAAACCTTGAATTCTGCACTTTCTCCCAAGCTCGAGCTTCTTGGCACGTTGCCAACACTTTCAATGGGGTGTTAGTCAACAGAATTCAGGACACAGAAAGCGAAAGTGAAACATCACTTGGTAATTAGGTACTGAAAAAGTGAAATGTATTACAAAATATTAAGTACATGATGGCCGGGAGAAGTGCAGTCCAGTTTCGATGGATCAATAATTGCTGATTGGGGCCAGCGGGAAGGTGAGGGCGCGCGGCGACGCGGGTCTCACGGCTGCGCTGTGCAACGCTTCCCCTGCCCTGCAACCCGCTCTGCACCCTACCCCTGCCCACCCTGCACCCTCCAATGCAGGCCGGCTTCGTTGTGAATGCTATGACGCAAATCGAGACCCAGATATTATTAAGGTCACGATTCCATATTGCGTACTTAGTATCTAGTGCGCACTGGCAATGAAAACGGTTTTCAGGAAATTATTAAGTTCTCATTTTCCTATATGCATTCAAAAAAATTTAGTTAGTAATTTAGGCTTTCGTCTACCTTACATATGACAACCAACGATATTATCATTATCTTGATAATTATATCGGTGCAAGAAGACGATATTCATACAAAGACAACACGAAACATTTTATTTTTCACAAGATTTCTTTGAACCTCTTTTATGTTTCCCAGACGTCGATGCCGAATGTTCCCATCTCTTGTAAACTGTTGCACCATTGACTGGTTTACAAAATGGCCGCCGGAGGCTTTGTTGTCCGTAGCCAAACAATGTCTACAGCCGCTCGAGGACCAAACTATCATCGATCAAATATCAACAATTTGTGTCACCATGCATCAGGTAACACCAGTTTAAAGCATCATCATCATTATCTTGCCTTATTTCGGCGTAGTAGGTCGTCACCACCTTTCTAGTCATATCTTTTGCACTTCCATTCATCATGAGTTTGGTCTTAAACTACCCCAACACCATGAATACAAGCTTGTTCTTAAATAATATTCCTTTAAAATAAAATAATGCTATTAACAACGGGCAAAATACTGATTGCAGTTGTTATGACGTCATGGAGATGGTAAACTAATTAGTAAAACAGCGCCTTTTTTAAGGGCATACAATTTTGTTGAAACTTCTGTATTTATCAATAGGTATGTACCTACTGGTATTTTAGTTACCTCATTGACAGATGAAAGTAGTCAGGAATCTGAGCTACTTTTTGCTTTATGATCCGGTTCAAAATAAAGGTAACCTTCATGGAAACAAGATGTGCTACGAAAATGCAATATGTATCTAGGGCACTGGTTGCGCCCTGTGGTTCAGTTGTAAAAGTTGGTCATATTCATGAATACTTTTACCCCTGGGACTATACTTACGAGTTGAAAGTCCGACGGTCATGCTACCTGCATTATACTTTCGGTCTTTACGTATAACCACTTAGAGAGCTTTGTAATAAAAAACCTTTTTCATCAAGTTTCTGACATAAAATGCAAAGAATATAAGTGATTAACGTGTACTTTACTGAACTTCACAAATAAAACCTATATGTGTTTATTGTATTTCAACATAGGATGTGGACATAATGACGGACCGATTATACCAAGAGATGAGGCGTTACTTCTACACAACGCCGAGCAGTTATTTAGATTTGCTGAAACTGTATATGATGCTGCTAGATAACAAACAGCAGCAAATCATCCGCGCCAGGGACAGAATATCTTGTGGATTGCAAGTAAGAAACATTGTTAACAGAAAAACTCCATGAATTGATAGGAAGACTTCGAAAATTACTATGTTTTATTAAGGCATTAGAATATAATAAAATCAAGCCATTCTTTTTTTATTATATTTTAAATTAATTTAAGAATAAAGTTGCTAGAGTAACAAAATATAGCTAGATCCCTATGGTTTGGTAGCCTGTTTATCTGTTAGGCCAAATAAATCATATTTGGCGACCTACGTAAACAGTTCACCCTCTGTTCCAAAATCCCATAAAATAATGCTTTGCGTAATAACTGGATAGATCGTAGAACTAGTCACATGGTCCACCTTCTTCAAAGTTTATAATCCATTGTACTAAGATGTATCGACATTTAGGTATGGCTTGAAAAAAGAAACATATTTTTCAATGAGTATCCTTGAACTTACTATTGGACTAGGTAGATATTATATGTTAGGTTGCAAGAAAATAATTGAAAATTTTTCAACATTAGGTAATAAAGATTAATGTCCTTAATGATCTACGTACGCAGAAACTATACGAAACATACGAAGTCGTAGGAGTGATGGAACAGCAAGTTCGTGAAATGGAGCCAGTCCTCGCGAAGAAAGCAGAAGAAGGTATGGCTCTGGTTAACCGGCTGAAAGTGGAACAGAAAGCCGCTGACCAAGTTAAAGGCGCGGTCCTGAAAGACGAAGCTGCAGCCAAGGTACATTTAACTTACAGTTTCGAAGCATGCAGGGTTCCGCAAAAAGATTAAATAGATTTAGGCAACCGAAACTTTATGCTGCCAATGGTCTTAATGTTTGTTACTAGATAAAAGCAGAAGAGGTAAGACAAATAGCAGACGAAGCAAAAGCAGACTTACAACTAGCGATGCCCGCTATGGATGCCGCGCAGGCAGCACTGAAGGCGCTCAACAAAGCCGACATCAATGAACTGAAGGCCTTTCAAAAACCTCCCGTGCTCGTGCGATTCGTCATGGAGCCTGTCTGCATACTGCTCGGTGCGAAGTTAGTATCCCAACATAAAATAAGTTCACGTTATTCTTTATGAGTTTAACGGACCTTCACCTACATATAGGTCAGACATCAGTCCATCTATTTACAGTTTTTTTTTTAACCATATATTCGGTATTTCGGTTCGGTATCCAAAGGGGCTCGACGCACAAACCTCCGCTGGCTTGGTATCGGCCCCGAAAGGGGCTAGCAATTAAGTCATTCGTCATCCTCATAATTTATGCAACTAATTAATTTTCTGATTATCAATTACTATGGGTGTGCGTTAATTAAGAAAATCAGATAAAAATCTCATATATCAACGCCATTAGAACTTCTGTAAATAGCGCGCAAGTATCTTAATTTACCCTTATAAAATTCAAGTGCATAAATACGATCATCGCCATTTTGACGGCTGTGCTGGTCGAGGCTAAAAATCATAAAAATTGTGGTTTTCGAACATTCGGGCTGCACTATATGGACAATAATAAACTCGTCATTTAATTATGCGGCGAATTCATCCATAGTTCAATTTAAATAAGCAGTGGTAATGATGAATTTTGAAATCTGTAGTCGAAGTTTCGCGCCAATTTTCGTGTTTACATTTTTATTTTTCACATATAACACACACACGCGTATAGATTCGGTACTAAATATGCCAAATATCATTCCAAATATTATAAACCGCATAAAAATGCCCAGATCTTAGCGTTATTTACTAATACGGGACCAATAACACGTAATATTCATTACCACCGCTCAATTTGTATTTGAAATAGACGACCATTTTTTTTTTAATTATTGTGATTTGTGAAAGCGATTATTCCAATCGATTATTTTTTTTGTAATCTTTGATCAACTCGAGTATTTAATTAAGAAATTTAAGAAATCGATGGATGAAAATTAAATTAAATTTATGTTAAGCGTAAAATACAATAAATATGTATTATAAAGTTTTTTTTAAGCTTTTATAATGGTAATCTTAATTGTTTTTCGTACATTCCGACCCAACAATAAACAGCACAGACTGATATTATGACTAAATTCGCGCCAATTTTTTATCCATCTCAAAATTTAAAATAAGAATTCGTTCGCTGTTCCAATTTATATTGTAGCCATTTAAATTTACTATTATAGATAATATTTAAGAATTTTGTTTTGAACTGTCATAAGGTTGGTAGAATGCACAGGATCTCGGTAGGAATAGTAAAAAAGAATTAGGTAGTTTGATTATGGTTAGGAGGTTGGGTTGGTTAATGGGTTACTCTTTACTTTATTTATCAGCCTGCTTTGTCCCACTGCGGGTAAAGGCCTGCCCATGTCTTTCAAATTTTGTGTATCTTTTGCCTTCACCGTCCAATACTTTTAATCGACATTATTTTTTGATACCTACTTAGATAGTCTTACTCCTATATTTTGTAGACTCTTGATGGTTCTGGTTCATATCTATTGCTGTTCATGGCTTCACTCAAGTGACTCGGGGCTCGGCCTTTGATGGATAACCTAAACTAATCTAAACCTACGGCCGTATGCGTGAGAGAAGCCACAGAGTGCCGTAACGCGTTACGTTACGAAGCGGTTTACCCTCCCATAAGAAGTAATAACTTCAAAAACCTTTTTAGACTGGACAGTGAACCGTTTTGAAACAATGAACTAATGTTCCTTGAAACGGCTTATGAATTGCCGATTGTCAACCATCATCATCATCTGTTGGGGTCGGCTTCCAGTCTACCCAAATGCATCTGCATAACCGTATTTTAAATGGAGCGACCTGCGACTGCCTATCTGACCTCCTCAAACCAGTTAGTATCGGGTAGTACGATACCCCTTGGCAGGGGCTTAGCTACCGCCGTATCTGCCGTATCAATTATACAGGGTCCCCGGGCCACGGGGGCCCCGACGTGTGTAAGCAAAAATTAATAAAAATTTAGAAAAACTAACGTCATCATCAGCTATAAATGATTTAAAAATCCGTTTGCCGAAAAAAAGGCAAGGAGAGTGTAATATTTAATTTGAATTGTTTGTAAAAATTTTGGAAAAGTGACAGATAGATAATTACGATGAATAAATATTTCTTTTAATTCTATGCAAACATTTTTTTTTCTTTTGTGAGAAGTACCCTGCATAAGGGCCCCCAGACAAATTTTTATACTGGGATCAGCCAAGGCACGCTACGCCACTACCCCTTGGTAAGACTGGCTGACATACTTTCGGGCCACTGACTAGCTGTAACATAACAATAACCCCACCATACGATACACAATCTTGGAAGAATAAATATAATTTATCTTTGATGGATCATAATAATTATTTACTATGCCTTCCAAGATCCTGGGCATTCTTTTTAACCAACCTTCTGCTATTACACAATAAAATTCTTATTATGTTATTTAGTAAAATTAAAATACTTATTTTAAATAATGAGAATTGCGAGCGCATTCTTAATTTAAATTTTGAAATCGAAAAAGTCGGCGGGAATTAAGCCCAATCATTAAAATGTTGACTTGTTTTTTTTTTGGGTAATTGTCTTCTGTCGTTCTTATTAGTAATAAATCTCCTTCTCTTGAAGTCAACGTTCATTAATTAATTAATATTAATTAATGAACGTTGATTTGATTAATAATTAGATTGATTTGATTAATAATTAGAAGATGCTTTTGATCTAATAATTACTTAATGAAATTATTAAAAAAGATGGGTTAATAAAACCTACTTCTAAATTAATTAATTATTTAAAATTATACTTATGAGTTTTTATTCAGTCTCAACTCTTTTTTTCCAAACTCGATTTAATTGCGATTATCGATTTGGCTGAATGCAACTAATTAATCGTAAATAAGAAACCCGGGTTTTTGGTCAGCACTAAGAAGTGTTATGTTACAACATAGTTTTTAGTAATATTTGTTAAGACTGTGATTGTGTTTTTATATGAAATTGTGCGTGAATAATGGCAAAAATAAGAACGCAGATAGAATGTTACTGTTTTTATTTTGCCCTTTCGAATTCTTTTACCAAACGATAAGCATGCCTATGTACATTATTTCCAGCGCATCTAAGGTACCTACTTTTTGGAAGGGTGTAGTAATATGTATTTTACACATATTTGCCATAGACTGACTCCGTTTTACCGACCTCAACACGATATTGAAGATATTAACCTTAAATTTATTGTATGTAACAGATCCCGTGACATATTTTTCACAATAAAATCGAATGCTGAAAGTTGATGAAAATTTCGTGAAATTCATGACAATTCACATCACCCCGCCGATTCAGCTGATGTGTCATGTGTCAAAATCTTGTCGTGCATAGATCAAATTCGATTACCTACAACGTCCGTGACGTTTTGCTAGTTGAGATTGAAAGGTTTTATTTCATACGGCTCCTAGTATAGTTAGGTTGCCGATCTCTATAAAATTGCAGGCCAGACGAAAATTTAACAACTCTATAAATTACGGTGAATATAAAACTATAGGTGCTATAGCCCCCCCCCCCCCCCCCGGTCCAACCCTATCAGGCCTCATAACATATATCGTGCGTAGGTCCAACATTGCCAAATTGATATACTGTGTCTGTGTAGGTGGACCAACCTCGACTACATCGAAGGGGCCCATTTTACCACCCTAGTTAAATTTCAATAATAGCATAAATTGTAATGGGAAAAGGGGATGTAATACAGTGCGTTCGACAATTTGTATAGCACTGTATGACGCTAGACGTCAATTGAGCGAGGAGGCGAAAGTGCTGAGGATTAATGTCTTTATGTATCTATCTGTCCCTGTCCACAGTTTATAAAATCAATAAAAAGCAATACTTATTTATCCGACTGCTGACGGCACGGTTGGTGCAGTGGCTGAGCGATTGACTACTGCGCAACGTGAGCCAACGTGTCGTGGGTTCGATTCCCGCACGGCACAAATATTTGTATGGCCTACAGATAGTTGTTGTATTTAGGACATTTAGGATAAACACTTTATTTTACAATTTTTTGAGTACTCACCATATCTCTGATAAATATAAGTTTCTCAATGAAGGTAATTAAGTACAAATGAATTCTGGTATTTCGTCAATTAACTAACTTATTTTATTATTGTCCCGTTCGAACACCATCTGATATGCCTCTCAGCACCATTTTAAAATATTGCCCTCTTGAAAGTCGTTTTCACAAAAAAAAACATACCTAGGTCTTCTCCTAGTTTCTAGAAATCTTAGAAAATTTATTTCGGAAATACATGTTTTTATTACAAGTATATGTTTTTACGTACATATCACAGAAATCACGATGTTTTGCAATGAAACTTTCGTTCATCATCTTTAACGTATTAGTCGAAAAAGATCATTACCAATGACAAAATAAATAATTAGTTTGTCATGAAATTCGGTGTTATAGAAAAAAAAATAGGAGATTAATTTTATATTCTTCTCCGCACTTAGGAACTCATTAAAAAAAGTCACTTGAAAATCCGACCACTATAAACTTCATAGGTACTACTTTTTGAGTATTTTTTGGCTAATTGCATTCGGCTAAATAGTACATCTATCAAAAAACGGCAATTAAGAGACCGTTTGTAGATGAATGAAGTTGGGTCCGTGGTCTCCTTTATTTGTTCTACTTCTCCTAATACTTACGTCGTGTCTTAGGCCCGACTGGGACTCCACAAAGAAACTGCTAGCAGATGTAAACTTCATCGGCAAGCTTGCAGATTATGACAAAGATCACATTCCGGACGCCACTCTGAAGAAGCTGAAAGCTTACCTCACTCATAAGGACTTTAACCCGGACACTGTCGTTAAAGTCTCTAAGGTAAAATATAAGTCCTATACGCCTAGAAGTGGCCCTTATTTTGTTTTGACTAGTACATACAACGTATAACGTTAAATGCGCAAAACCTCAGACACCCCAAATGATTTTTAATTCAATTGACCTAATTCTGAGAGAAAAAAATCATTAAAAAAACGTAAAGGTTATGTGCAGTTTTAGTTTTACTGGCAATTCTGATAGTTTCTTTCTTTCATTTTTTTTTCCCACGTATGACAAAATTTAAATTGGACGACAAACATTTGTGTTTGTTTACCTATTTTGGCGGGTTTGCGCACGTTATGGCTTGACCTATGAACAAATAGACAGGGCAACACTTTTAATGTTTTTTTTTTAAATGTGACCTGTATTAAAAAGTGGTTCAATTGATTCTGCTCGTTATTCTGATCAAACTATTTTCAGGTTTTGCGCATTTAACGTTGTATAGTTGGCCTCTAACGTTCGCACTGCTGGTTGCACACTGGAATTGGTTGCCACATAACTTCGATTTCTTCTATAATAAGCCAGTTTTCCTACGATGTTTTTCTTCGCCGTTTCCTGAGTAGGGTGGTCGAAGGAAGTATGGCTAAAAAAAAATTACAGGTAGAAGTTGCGCCACGCCGTTGTTTTGTTACACATACCTTAGGTACTATCTGTTTAAAATTTTAGTCCCCTATCTTATGTTGAAGGGGGTGCTCATCGACTTAGAAATATCAGAAATTTGTGAGTATTTTATAAAAAAAGACAAGTCAGTATATTAAGAGAAATATCTATATAATAATTCTATCTATATAATAATTGATCGGATTTTATTTGAGAAGTTCCATTGTCCCATTGCGTCAAAAACAGCATCAGACAAGTTTTCCCCCGTGCCTGCAGTAAGTTTGTTGGTACGCCTAACATTTTTTGCTCGCCGGAGACAAGAGTCGGTAGGCGCTCCAATTTTTTATTTCCTTGTATATCAGTCAATAATTTTCCATCCCAATGTATTTCAAGTGGAGTTGGCTTGAAGGTTTCGACATGTAATATCTGGTGAAAAAAAAACGTAATAAAACTGGCCGAGGTGTTGGAAGTTGATTTACCCTTGGCTCAAGATCCCGACATGCAAGTCGAAAAATGTCATCTTACGTAGTGAAGAACTCAATTTAATGCTCTGGTGCACTGATTCACAGCCTAGTAATTAGGTATCTTCTAAGTTCGTTTATTAAACACTATAAACGTTCTATTTCAATATAAGATTAATTTAAGGACAAAAAACTAACCTGCTACCAAGAAATCAACCTTAAGTATTTATTTGATAATATTTCAAAAATAACATTTGCTTGAGCGGCTCTTTCGCTAAAGCTAGTCACCTGAAATTTTACAACGTTATTACGATAGATATATGTGTTACAATTTTACGGGGTGGCCAAACTGAAAAATACAAACAAAAATAATTTTTGGACAACCCTATTCCTGAGTGATGAAATAGTTTCCACAAAGCACTTAGCTGGTTTCGAACCCACTACCTCAACTGGGTACACCTACAGACTACAATCTTCTACACGGGGCACAAACCCGGAGTTGTAGTTGAACATTCACAATAGGAAAAATTCTATAATACTGTATAATTTGGGAACCGAACTTAGAACCCGAGGCAAACTCTCAAAAGGATTACTGATACTGATACTGTTAGCCTGCGTCATCCCACTGCTGGGCAAAGGCCTCTCCCCATGTCTTCCAATTGTCTCGGTCCAGGGCCAATGTGGACCACTGATCGCTGGTCTTGTCTAGCTCGTCCCGCCATCTTCTACGAGGTCTACCACGACGCCTTCCTTCTCAAAAGGATTAATCCTAAAAAAAGACTAAATTACCCGCACTAGTCCAAGAGGTTTCCGATACAATAGTATTGCTACAGACTGTTAAATAAAATACCATCACAAGTACGTAGCCAAGCCATAACTTAACCCAAGTTTTCTAAGGTATAGTTATTGTACTGTAGAAAATAATCATAATATTATGTTTTCTCAGGTATGTCGATCCATGGTGCTATGGGTGCAGGCCATCGACATGTATGCCAAAGTATTCAAGGTCGTGGAGCCTAAGATAATCGCGTAAGTTTGATAAAAATCCCTTTTAACCCATTCGGTTTTTCACATCAAGTAAAATAATAAAAAAATGAGAGAGCTAAAAGAAATAACAACATAATCTAGGTAATTAGGTACTACATTTGTGATATTTTTTTAACATTAACAGGGAGGCGTTGAGTTATAGAATATTTAAGGATAAATATTCAAAACCAGGAACAGCTTACATTTTTTTTTAATAACAAGTGTGAAACTTAAAAAAAAAGAAATTACAATATTCATGTTGCAACAATTGTCAGATACTTCAATGCCAAACAGCTTAAATCCGGCCAGCAATCCTGGTGGCCCAATAACCTATTGGATCTGCTTGTCTAGTAAACAATGGTGGGAACCTTTGCTTGCTAGACTAGCAGATCAGGGCCCCCTATTCACAAACGCTCGGATTCTATTTCGATTCGATAAGTCGTATGTCTATCTTGTTTTGGCATTACGAAAGCGAGCGAGATAGACATACGACTTTCCGAATCGAAATCGAATCCGAGCGTTTGTGAATACGGGGGCAGGTCCGGTTTTAAAATGTCATCGAGTCCTTCTTAGGGAATATTTTGATTAAATTGTGAAACTAATTGGCTATAAAACCAAATATTTCCAATTCCAACGTTAAGGTTTTAGTTGGTAAGATTTTTTCATACGATCTCATAGGCGCATACGATATGATCTGGGCGAATCGCACCCTGTTCAATCGATTAAAAAATTTGGTAGATCGTATGGCCACGAATCGATCTTCTAGAAGATCAAGATAAAATAAAAAACGCCGTAATATACGTCTTTAATACAGTTGCTCAAAAAGTGGCGTATTGCAGGGACGTATAGCGTTCGGGATGTGGGCTATTACTCGAGCTTTTTCTTTACCTTTTCCGAACTCGTGCGTTCTCTTTCCCAACTGTCAAAATAATGTATATTAAAAAGAAAAAAAGCAACCACGAAGTTTTTACTAAAAAAAAATCATAGAAGTTTTTATGATTCATGCAAATATCTCTAAAAAGAAGCTACTAATTTGTTTCAATATCAGATTATTGATTTGATTCAATGAGTTAGGTTAGGTTTCATTTCATTTCATTAAATTTATTAAATTTCTCATTAAATTTAATTTTCATTTATATCAATAAAAAAATTCTACTGAAGACTTGGCTGTATGGGCATAGTTCCCTTTGCCTACCCAGAAAGGGTCAAGAAAACAAAAAAAAAATCTGTTTATATTATTTACGGTTGGCGTCATTTTCCAAAAAAAAACTTTAAAAAAAAATTTCTTTTTAAAAATAGTTGTTCATTGCAACTTGTTCCGAGTGTCAACCCTCACCTTCGGCTGCGCCTCGGCTCGGGTAGACATTTGTCGGAACTCTTTGCAATGACAGGCTTTCCGCACTCGTAATGAAATATACTATTTTCTTACCAGAATGATTTCTTTAGCTTCGTACTTTGAAAATCACAGACTTTTACACAACTACTTATCCTATACTTACACTTACACGCGAACGAAGCCGCGGGCAACAACTATAATCTGTAAAATTTAAATAACTATTTTTGACATTATTTTGCTGGGGTAACGCACACGTGGGCATTGGTCGAACTACACGCGGGCGAAGCCGCGGGTAGAACCTAGTAAAATAAAATGTGTTGTTCCATAGGCATAAAGAAGCAGCGAGTATACTGAAGAACGTCATGGCGTTGCTCAGGGCCAAGCAGAAAGAGGTAGAAGCCATCGAGGCGCAGCTGGCTAAGATGTTCGAAGAACTCAGAGTACGTCTTTAAAGAATACTATATATTTTTATAACATGACTGACATTATACATGGGGAACTGCAGAGCGTGTAGCAACCGATCAGTACGGGGTTTAGAACTAGCCTGGGGACAAGATCGATTTTACTTTGTATCTTCGTCAAGCATGCTTGGTTATTTAGGCACAAGCGAGATGCAATAACACGGCAGCATTCCTACGTTGCACACTAACAGATGAATAGCGCTAACACCCCAACATGACAGCCGATGAGTAATCGATGGATTCTAACTAAGTCATGAACATTATGAATTTTTTTGATTCAGTACAGGAAAAATTTTATGAAGCCGCTGAACTGAATAAATAAATGTTAATTTGTAAATTTGCTTCAAATGATTTTATCTGGGAACTCTCATACAAAAAGTAAAAATCGAATTATCTGTATGAACTACTGAATTTCGGTGGAACATTATGCTGGCTTAATTAGTTACATTTCAACTCTACTATGAGGTCCTGCAAGGAATACGTGGAGTTACCAGTAACCTTGTATAGAATAATCATTTTATAAAAAGGTAATGTTTGGAAGCAGGGGTAGGTAATCTTCGGAACAACAAATCCGATTTCAAAAAATCTTTTGTTTCTAATGGTTTGCTACATTATCCCCGAGTGTCGCTATGTTAAAACGTCGATAATATCAAAACCCTGTCCGTATTAAGTTTTGTATTTAAGTTGGTCAATCAAAATTTAACATGAGATTTTATTTTATGCTAATCAGCCCTTTGGAAACCGTGCTGGTATATTAGGTTGGGGAATAAGTCTTTTCGCATTATATGTATGAACTTGTAATAAAATCTCTTTGGCTATACTATTTATATCTGGCTGCTTTTGGTATCATTGAAAGTTAAAATTTTAAAGAACATAATTCCAAATTCAAATTAGGAAAATGTGTGATTTTCATTTGTTTTTCGTACCGTCAAGATGAGTGAATCTAAAGAAGAAACAAGAGACATTTTAAAATTTTACTACAAAAAAGGTAAAAATGCAACGCAAGCCGCGAAAAAAATTTGCGATGTTTATGGACCTAGTGCAGTGTCTGTGAGAGTAGCACAAATTTGTTTTATTCGTTTTCAATCCGGAAATTTTGATGTCAAAGATACACGTCGCTCTGGTCGCCCTATTACGGATAAATGGATGCCATTGTTGAAAAAGTGGAGCAAGATCTGCATATCAGTAGTTACGACGTAGCTGAAGAACTGGGAATTGACCACAAAACAGTTTTGGCGCATTTAAAAACAACTGGGTACACAAAACAGCTCGATATTTGGGTACCTCACGAGCTCACTGAAAGAAACCTAATGAACCGTGTACTCATTTGTGATTCTTTATTACGATGTAATGAAACCGAACCATTTTTGATGAAGCTGATAACTGGTGATGAAAATTGGATCACGTCCGACAAGAACGTGCGAAAAAGGTCGTGGTCAAAGGCCGGTTAGGCTTCACAGACTGTGGCGAAACCCGGGTTAACTCGCAACAAGGTGATGCTGTGAGTGTGGTGGGATTTGGAAGGGCATTATTCATTTTGAGCAGTTACCACCAGGCAGGACCATCGATTCTGAACTCTATTGTGAACAACTGATGAGATTAAAGCAAGAAGTTGAGAGAAAGCGGCCGGGATTAATCAATAGAAGGGGTGTGGTTTTTCATCATGATAACGCTAGGCGTCACACATCTTTAGCCCCTCAGCAAAAATTAAGAGAGTTTGGCTGGGAAGTGTTAATGCATCCGCCGTATAGTCCTGACCTTCAGATTTCCACCTGTTTCGGTCTATTCAGAATTCTTTAGGCAGTGTCAGGTTAACATCACGAGAGGACTGCCAAAACCACTTGTCGCGGTATTTTGATCAAAAGTCCCAAAATTTCTTCTCTAAGGATTATGTCCCTACTTACAAGATGGCAAAAAGTTATCGAACAAAATAGTACCTACATACTTTAGTTAAATGTAAATAAACTATACTAAAAAATGTTTTGAATTTTCTTAAAAAATGCGAAGAAACTTTTTCCCCAACCTATTATTTCTGTAACAATTAAAAAGAAAGATACTTGCACCTAGTTTTACGGTTTTTTAATAGCCTGTAATTGTATGGGCACATATTAGCTAAACTGCCGTTGCGATCGTAAGTGCGATTACTGAGCGTGAGTTCCTGGGTTCGAGTCCCAGGTCGTGCAAAGTGTTATTGGGTTTTTCCATTACGAATTACTCAGTAGCAGCCTTGTGATACCTCTGAGTCAGTCAGAGTCAGAAAGCACGATATACCGTAAGTTGGTTACTTGGTATCATTATTTCATATTACTTACATTATTTGCTATTTACATTAAAATATGTATGCTAATACCTACTAGGTTGTAGAAGAAGAGCGCCTCAAGTTACAGGCTGATGTGGACCTGGCCGCGGCCCGTCTGTCCCGGGCCGGGAGGCTCACACAAGCGCTGGCCGATGAGCAGACTCGTTGGGAAGACACCGTGAAGGTAACGCCGAAACTTCAATGAAAAGGCTTTCAAGAGGTGGCACTGTCCCATAGAAATTATGTCACTAACAGTTTACACTTTAATATAATATCTGTTGCTACTGCGCTGCGCCATAAATATATTAGTTTGCTGTTTTTATCGGCGGTTAAAAACACGTATTTTAGTTCACGTTGGCTCTGAACATTTACTTTTGCGGCGTTGCTTTAGTTCTGCTCGGCAACCAAGCTATCGAGTAGGAAGTCTAAAAAATATTTTATACCGATCAATGATTTTTTTAAGTTAATTGTCACCGCAATCATCTTATGTTACTTACAGTTTCATGTTTATGGTCTATTTTGTTAAATTTTCTGTTAGTATTGTCAGTTAGTATTGTGCCCAACCCGCAGGCCGCGTCTGAGGCATTGTATTGTACGACGGGGGACATCATCATAGCTTCCGGCTGCATTGCGTACTTCGGGGCCTTCCCCAGCACCTACAGGCAGGAGCTGGTCCTCAAATGGATAGACCAATGCAAAACACTGGAGATACCAGCTTCCACGACTTTTGAGTGAGTATGCATTCTTCTCCTTGGCGTACGATGGCTTTCTAAATTGAGTCTCCCAAACGTTGGCTACAAGTTTGTCTCCTAGTCCCAGGGCACGCACTGATGATACGCACGACACGATATAATGTGCGCCATCGGTTACCTTATCATATTCCTAGTAAGAAACCTTGTGAAATAAGTACCCTATGGCACCATTTTTGGGGTATGTAGGAAATATTTCGGGAGAATTCCACATTCTCCTTTTTTTTATGAATGGCATCTCGCAGTTCAACCTAGGAGGTTGTCGTCTGCTTAACCGGACTATCCTGTGGGTGCCTTAAGAGTAAGGCCTCCAGCCAGGGCATAAAAACTTACAAACTAAGCAACTATACGCTGAGGGCACCCCCTGTGGGGTACGAGCCTCGGCTCAGGGCGTCGCTGGGGGAGGACTGCATGGGGACAGGCTGGATCTGAATGATATCATTATTTAGGGGCTGATTTAAAACTACTGGCACAGCATCGCGGGCTGGCTCGAGCGAGGGTCGGGGAGGGCATGGACCGGGACGTCGCGACGGACCTCGACGGCGAGGTCGGAAAGACGGCGGTTTGTGTCTGTACTTTTTAAGAGTGCTAGTCTCTTTGCTACTCTCCTGGAGGAGGGTGATAGCATCATCGGGAGTGACGAGGGTATGCCGAGGACGGCGAACTGTACTAATGCGCGAGGGTTCGTAACGGGCGGCCGCTGCGATCAGGGGATTACGGTGTTTACTGGCGTTATCGAAGAAACGCTTCGAAAGACGTTTCATAAACTGAAGGACGGTGGGCATTCTAAGGTCTACGTGTAGACGGTCGTTACGGACATAAAAAGGGGCTCCCGTGACTCTACGTAAGAACCGGTTCTGCAAGGTTTGCATCCTATGGATGTATTTAGGCTTGGTGTGAGCGTACACGACGCAAGCGTACGTCATAATGGGGTGGATCACCGCGGTATAAAGGCGCAACTTGCACTTGAGTGACAACTTGCTTTTTGCCGAAATCATGAAATGAAGCCTACCCATAGCAAAGGCAGCTCGGTCGCGATCTGCTTTGATGTGCGCCGCGAAAGACAGGTGGTTGTCAAGTAAGACTCCTAAGTACTTGGCTTGCTTCTCCCAGGGGATAGGCTTACCGTACATAGTGATCGGGCTGAGCGCGAGTGGCTTATTTTTACGCGGTTTAAAGAAAAGAACTGCCTGACTCTTGTCGGGGTTCACCTCGATTCTCCATTTCCGGAACCAAGCGCCTAGGACGTTGGCTGAGGTTTGGAGGGTGCTGTAAATAGCGTCGTGACTACGGCCAGTGTAATAGATGGCCGTGTCGTCCGCGAACAGGGCTAGCTGTGCCTTCTTGCTCTTGGGGATGTCACTGGTGAACAGAGTAAAGATAAGGGGAGAGAGCGGGGAGCCCTGAGGGACTCCGGCTCTAATGGGGTGGGGGGAAGACAGTGCCTTCCCGATGCGATAGCGGAAGGTGCGATCTGACAAAAAGTCTCTTAAGATGAGCACGAGACGGTCCGGCACTCCCAGTTTGTACAGCTTATATAATAAGCCATTGTGCCAGACTTTGTCGAATGCCTTTGCTATGTCGAAAAACAACACACCCGTCATCGCTCCACGCTGAAAGCCAGCGCTCAAGTGTTCTACGATGCGGTGGGCCTGTTGAATGCAAGAGTGTCCGGTCCTGAAGCCGAACTGTTCGTTGGGGATGAGACTCTTAGCCTCGGCGAAGTCTTTGAGTCGCTTATACATAAGTCTCTCGTAGATTTTACCGAGTGCATTCAGGAGACTGATAGGTCTGTAGCTCGAAGGCTCAGACTTGGGTTTGCCTGGCTTGGCGAAACCGATGACAGTGGCCTCTTTCCATATTTGGGGAAACGCGTTGTTACTCAGGGCGCCATTGAAGATGGCCGCCATTAACACGACGAGCTGAGCGGGGAGGAGTTTGAACACCCTATTGGTGATTCCGTCGGAGCCGGGTGCTTTCCGCGGTTGAAGTTTGTTAATGATGTCTTGCACTTCGTCAGCTGTGACCGGAGGAAGAGGATCATCAGGGTCTTCTTCGGGGGGCAGGGAGGCTCTACGTTCGACGAATGCGTTCACCTCATCGAGATGTCGCTTGTCTACTGGTTGCGAGCTGGGGGAGCACTGGGACTCCAGGCTGTCGGCTAGGCATTCGGCCTTCTGAGAGTCGTCGAATGCGACGCTCTTATCGGGTCGGGTGAGGGGAGGCATTGAAGCCTCTTCGGTGGAGCGCATCTTGCGTTGCAGCTGCCAGAAGGCTAGGTGGGTAGGCTCGAGTTCGCTTAGCGTTTTTTCCCATTGATTATTACGAAACTCACTGATGCGATCCTTTACAGCACGCTGTAAATTACGCATGTGGGCTTTGTTTGCCTCGCAGGGAAAGCTGCTGTAGGCACGGATGGCCGCGTTCTTTTCGTTTATCAGTTCACGTACGTCAGCGGGTAGTATCCAGCGTTGATCGCTCATTGCTGGGACTTCCCGTGAGCAGTCCTTCAGTACGGATTGCACGTGTTCTGTAAACGAGTTGATGGCGGCCGTCGTGTCTGCGACGGAGACTATGTGGTCGGGGATGGCCTCCAGGTGAGGCGACGTGGTGGATTTCAGCTTTTCGCTGACTTTCCTCCAGTCGGTTATCACATGGGTCGGCGGGGGCTGGCTGGGGTCAGAAGGACCCGAGCGAGGAACTAAGTGCATGAGCACTGGTCGATGATCTGAGTTAAGCTCATGTAAAGTCTCGATGGAATGTAACTTAAGGTTGACATTCTTGAGTAGCGCTATGTCGAGAACGTCCGAACGTTGGTCGGGGTCGTGGGGATAGTGGGTGTGCTCCATAGGAGCGATGGGATCGAAGTTGAGGGACTCGCCCAGGTTATACAAGTGACGTCCTCTGGCAGAGGTCGTCGTGCTGTTCCAGGCGGGGTGTTTGGCGTTGAGGTCGCCCGCTATGATAACGGAGTCGCTCAAGCCGAAGAGGACGGCAAGGTCTTTGGTGAACAGAGTGTGCTCCTCGGACGTGCCGCCGGGAGGGATGTACGCAGAGGCGATAGTGATCGGTTGATGGCCGGTCATGCCTAGTCGACACACTGAGGTCTCGAGTAGAGACTCCATGGGAGGGGGATCTAAGGGGATGCAATGCAGTTCTTTTCTATAATAGATTAGAGTCCCGCCCTTGTGGCAACGTGACCGATCGTTGCGAACTATGCGATAGTTGGCAATTCTCGGATCGCGGTGACTGGGATTGAGGAAGGTCTCCTGTACGAGGAGGATATCAATTTGATGGTCGCGGAGGAAGGTGGCGATCTCATCACGCTGGCCTCTAATGCCATTGGCATTAAAGTACCCTAATTTTAGGAATCGGGGTTTGGTGCACGTTAATCTCGTATTATCCATTGGACTTAGTCGAGGTTAAGGTTGCGGAGGAGGTCGCCTAACTTGAGTAGGGACTTGAGGATAATTTTAAGTTTATCGCCACCATTGTTAGCCGCCCTGAGATCAGCCGCCATGCGGTCTGCTTCGGGGGTGACTAACTCTGCTAGCGATTCTAAAATTACGTTGTGAGAGGGGTCCACAGCCGCGGGGCCGGGTGGCGTGGGACGAGCGGGCGCCGGTGCGCTTGTTTGGGCCGCGGGAGTGGGGAAAGGGGTATCTAATAGCCCGGGGATGGGGCTGGACTTTGCTTTACTGAGAGCCGGGAAGGCTTTCTGGTGGTTTAGCGTGGTCCAGGGAGAGGGCCTCTGAGGGCTGAGTCTCTTCGGCATCTGGGCAGAGGGTAGCCTCACCGATGGGCTTTCTCTTTGTTGGCGGGCGCTTGCACGCTTCACCAGGTTAGAGGAGGAGCCTTTGGGGGCTTTCGAGCAGCCACGGTAGTTGGCCGTGTGGCCCGACTGGCCGCAAAGCACACAGCTCGGTGGCTCCGTGCAAAGCGACTTGTCTTTGGGACAGGGGCAGTCTGCCGTGCCATGATCGCCTAGACACTTTACGCATCTGTGTGGCGCATGGCAGTTGGCTTGGCTGTGACCGTACATCTGGCAGCGATGACACTGTCCGACTACGCTTGAGCGGTAGGGCTTCTCTATTGAGATGCCTGTCAGGGAGCAAACCGACTTCACTTTGAAGATCGGGTGGTGACCTTCTACTGGGTCACAGATGACCAGTACCATATCGTAGTGGTCTCCGCCTCTCGCCTTATGAAGGCGGTGGACGGCTGCGACCGGGATGTCCTGGCCTAGGAGGTCATTGAGGATGTCCTCCGTGGGGATTTCCTTCGGGATCCGCCTGATCACCACGCGGGTGGGCTTCTCCTCTGGAAGAGAGTAGGTGTGGAAGGCTATGCGCCTTCCAATTAGTTGACGGGTTAGTTCCCTGAAGTCGGTAGTCGTAGGGACCACCACTTTGATCCCCTGCTGTGTGCTTTTTGCGCTTGTATATTGAATGCGGCGCTCATTACACATTTTGGACACATCTGTCCATTTCCCTTTGTCCTGAATGAACAACGGGGGAGGGGGCTTCAGCTTCTTTGAAGAAGCGGCTGAAGAGTTAGCCTTAGGGCTTGTTGGCCTGCTGGTATGAGCAGCGGCGGACTTTGGTGCGGGGACCGGGGAGGTGGGACGGAACGCCTCGGGAGAGGGGATTAGAGGGAGCGCGACTAACTTTTTGGCCATGGCGGCCTGCGAGTTTTTGCCCTTCTTCCTCTTGCCCTTTCCGACGACTTGGTAGTCGTCTTCTGAGGACGAGGAAGCAGAGCAGGAATCTATAACCGATTCCGAGTCGGAGATTGGTACGGTTGTGTCCATGTTCTCCGAAATGGGAACAATAGACGCAGGTGCGGACTGATCCATTGTTTGCGAAACAATGGGTTCGGGATTAGCCGGAATCGCGGCGGCGACGGCTGGCGGTGAGCTTTTGCCCATGTTCCCAGAAACGGGAACAATGGACGCAGGTGCGGGCTGGACCTTTGTTTGTGAAACAATGGGTTTCACAACTTTGGGTCTTGGAGTAGCCTTAATCGCGGCGGCAACGGCTGGCGGTAAGCCTCTGTCGGCAGGCGGCGGCGACAAAGGGCTGTCGAGCGCGTCACTGAAGTCAGTGACGTTATCGCTGGTTTGCTGAATGGCAGCAATTTCTAACCCATACTTTTCAATCCACATTCTCCCGTACCGTTACCGTTTATATTGAAAGTTTTGGTTATTTTGACCCCCTATTTCACAGTTGCCCCTTCGGGATATGCAGGTTTTATTATTATTCCTATATTAGTCATTGATACTATTTGTCAAAGAATTATTCTGTTTTGAGGGCATTTCTCCGCATTAGGAATTGATCGGAAGGCAAAATTTCACAAAAACTATCAAAATTGCAACAAATTAGATTAAAATACACAACAATTTTCTACAAAAGTTTTTGATAATAGATTTACTATGTAAGTACCTATAATTCTAGTTTTTTTATCTCTTGTGTGTAATTTGAAATTATTGGATCAATAAAACATTATTATTCTGCCCGGGACGTGCGCCCCAACCATCCCTCATACCAGCTAATTGTTGCAATGCAACTCCCTCATTACAAGTACGGTGTGTGCGCTCCTTCACCCCTATATGCCCCCTATTTGCGTCTGTAGGGGTGGGCGTCAGGACACTCAGTTCCGCAGGGAACGTCAACTAAATTAAATGTCCATATTAATATTGTGTTGCGTTATAAACATCGGTGTCTGTATAAAATAATCAGAGGAGTGTGGCATCAAAGCTCGAAGTTTTTTTTTTTTTTGTTCCTACCAAATTACATGTCCAATCGAAGAGAGTCGCGTCAATCAATAATTCAGTCCTCTCCTAACTCAAACATTATTAAACACACTGAAGGGATTATTACCCTAGTTTCCACCAATCCCTTTAGATCCCAAATTTTCGTCTGAAGCAACAATTCATTCTCATTTGTCAATTAACGTACAGTCTCCAAAGGAGATAAGTAACCAGATTCTCATACTGTATCTACAACGTTGCAAAATGGGAAAGCTGCTAAATCTGGCAAGATTAGTAAATCACTCGAAAAACTCAGGAGCAATAAAGGTTTGAATGTACACACCAAGATTTATATGATTAAGCACCTATTAACTTAAATAAACATTAAAGGGATGTGTTACTTTATTTACAATAGCTACCTCCTACTTCCGAATAACGAATAATGAAACTGCAATTTGGGGCAAAGCTGTTGCAACTAGGTAACCCAAACACAAATCTTAACTCTGCGAACTTACTTACTTAGCTTCTGAAAAATGCCAAGCACTTATCTTTTTTCAAAGTTTGTTTGTTCATGTTTTCTCAAAACCCTAACAGATTGCCTAGCCGCAAACCAAATAGAAGTTTATAAGTATACATACATCATCCCAATTTCAAACGCAAATATTTTATCATCAGCTTGATCGATGTGATGGCGGACTCTTTCACGGTTCGGACATGGAACTCGCAAGGGCTACCTCGAGATTCGATTTCTACAGAGAATGGCATCCTGGTGACGCGGGCTGGGCGGTGGCCGCTCACTATCGATCCGCAGGAGCAGGTGATACACGAATAGCCCTATTATAATAACCTATATAAACTGCATAACTGCAAGGGAGAGAGAGTAATATGCAGTTCTCGCTCTGACAAGCTTCCGAAGCCCATATAACAATATTACATCATAGATCTACACGGATTTGGGGGTGACAGTGGGTGGCTGCGCTTTATCCCCGGCCGGGCCATACGCTAAATGATATCTACAATGGTAGATGTGAACATGCATACATCGCTGCAACGATGGAAGACAATATTATTTTCATTATTTTGTTAGTTAGTTTTGTTAGTAGTTTTGGTGGTTTAGTTTAGTTGGTTGTTTTGTTAGAATTTCAATTTCAAGTGGGCGTGGATGGCCAAATCCGCAACTATGAAGAATGGCCAAAAATACTCAAACGAGTCTCGAAACGGATGTTAATGAAAATTCCATATTCCAAGCCAAGAATCGAACCCAATTTAATTCGAAAGAAAAACGCACACTGTATTATTGCACCATTCGATAGTGTAGTCATACGGCAAACTTAAGATAAATGTAGAATGTTTACATTTAAATTAATGACCTTGACACTATTATATTTTAATTTCAATTGTATTGACTCTTCGCGGATATAAAATTGTAAACAAGTGAAATTTTAACTTACAAGTAAACTGGCGCTAATAGTGATTTTGTTCGACGTTTCGTTGATTACTACTGTTTGCATATTTTGATTAAAATTACCTGCCGCATGTTTCTTTCCTTTCCAGAGTTTGATCCTTATTAGAAATACTATCAAATAAAAAAGGAAAATAATACAGTATGTTTTTTTCCGCAATCAATACGTAGTTTCGAATCCAGGCTAGAAAAATTGATCTTTCAAAAATCTTATGATGCAGTTTTAGTGTTCATCAAAATAAGGCACGAGACTCCTTT
Source organism: Cerastis rubricosa (assembly GCA_949152445.1). Lineage (NCBI taxonomy): Eukaryota > Metazoa > Arthropoda > Insecta > Lepidoptera > Noctuidae > Cerastis > Cerastis rubricosa. The sequence continues at coordinate 13,997,240 of OX424523.1, read as the reverse complement.
CGCTATTTTTATAGTTTCGGATTTGGCCATCACATGGAAAACTCAACCTGTATATTAACAGAAACTTTATTTTTCATTTGCTGTATATCTAAGTAAGTACCTAACTATAAAATATTGATGATGTAACGTTTTTAAAGTTTTTTTTTTAAACAAGCAGTACTTTTGTGATACAAAACACTGAAAAATGTTTTTAGCATCATGAAATTGGCTTTATTTGACGGATATTTTTACCTATACCATTTATGTTTGAATATGATTTCGCTTAAATTAATCAAAATATATAATAATACTAGCTGCTGCCCGCGACTTAGTTCGCGTGTAAATTTAGCCCTCATCATGTAGGGGTATAAATAATAGCCTACGACCTATTCTCAGACCTACCAAATATACAACAAAAACTTTAATACAAATCGGTCAAGCCGTTTCGGAGCAGTCATTTCGGCTATTACCCGGTAGATCGCGCTAGTTAACAATTTGTGATAGGGTTGGAAGATTTTAGAATGGCATCTAATATTTGGGTCATTCTCAAAATGTGACTTGAAATAAATTATTATATTATTTTAATTGAGTTTGCCGTATGTCATTACTTCCCAGAATTGGATCCTTAGCAGCGACACTATCTAATGGTGTAATAATACAGGTCGTGTTTTTTTTGTTTTCAAAATCAACGGGTTCGATTCCTGGCTAGGAATATTGTTTTTCAAAAATCCAATGATGCCATTTTAGTTTTCACCAAAATCGGGCTCGAGACTCCTTTGATCCTGTATAGTTCTTTGGTACTATCCTTTTTTTTAAAACTACACGACCAGTCTTTCCGTAGTGAATATCTTCTCTTCTAAAATGTTTTGAACATAATTTTGACGAAGCGGATGGAAGCCAATTAGCTTCTGTGCTATCTATTTGGACAAACTTTATCCACTTCTCACGCGCTAAGTTAGTTACTGTTATCTTTATAACAGAAACTTTATACGTTTTATATTTATATATTATTTACGACATAAATAATGTCGATAAAACAAATTAGTAAACGAACGACCCTCAGTAGCGAAGTAGTGGTACAGCTACTGAACAACAGAGGTCGTTTATTACAATTTATGTGAATGTTCTAGATTGTTATCACAAATTATTTATTTTCATATCCTGAACACTGGGTAAATAACTAACTTAAATAATGTGAATTCAAGTTCAATCGTTTTATCATAACGAGATTTGCAATCACGGAAAGCGCAACAGGAAATATCTTCCTAAACGGCTTACAGATTTCCCATGCACAGATCTTCTGCTTCAGGAAGTCGATACGCTCTGTGAAGCAAGCCCAAATAATCACCAAATCTAATATCAGTTAAACAAAGCGGATCAATCTAGGGCGAGTATTGCTCTCCCTGAAGTAGATTAAATTGCCGATGAGTACTCTACCCTCACCAATACGCCGCTCAGTCCTGCACTGCCAAGTTGAAATAGCTAATTTTGGTCGTGTAGCTCGGTCGCTGTTAGGAAATTTGACGTCAGCATTGGTGACACATAAGAAGTTTCATTTTCGTTTTTTCATAGGCTTATTTCATTTTTGTTTATTCAGATCCGGTTTTGTGTATTTAAGTAATTGTTTTTTTTTCTTTTCATTATTTTGTTGATTTAATCGGTTTTCTGCGTTATTTTAAATTAATATATAGTTATATGTTTCGATTAATTAAGGGATACCACATTACTGCAACATTAATGGCTTTCAACTGAGATACTAAAAGTTAGTAATCTCTGTACCGGTGCCCCTTTATTTTATTTATTAGAAGTAGGTAGATATACCTACCTGTAATAAGGTATTTGTTTTTTTGTAATCTCATTGCTTACTAATTTTTATAAACGCAGGCTAACAGATGGATACGGAATATGGAAAAAGAAAACGGTCTGAAAATAACTAAACTGATCGATTCAGGCTATCTACGGATACTTGAGAACTGCATCCGACTTGGTTGGCCAATGTTAATCGAGGACCTTGGAGAGACGCTCGATGCTACATTAGCTCCAGTGCTTCTAAAGCAAACTTTTCTACAGGTATTCATGAAAACGACAACGAGAAATACTAAAGACTGCTTTTTTTTAAATTAGGACGTAAAATTTGGTATCACATAATGAGTAAATGACTAAATAGTTTCTTGGTTTATGGTACATGATTATAACAAGAACACGAGCATATAACATGATATTCAAGCCCACACGCTTTCCTTTTGTTATTTGCTTCATGTCGCGGCAACATCGTGCTTATTTTAATTAAAACGAATCTTCAATAAAAAAGGTTCAATGAATAATATCTCAACAGGCTGGCAGGCTACTGATCCACTTGGGAGACAGCGATATAGAGTATGACACGAACTTTCGCCTGTACCTCACCACGAAGCTGGCGAACCCTCACTATTTGCCCGAAATCTGCATCCAAGTGACCCTGGTCAACTTCACCGTGACACTATCCGGCCTTGAGGATCAGTTACTGGCGTTAGTTGTACATTTAATTACTGAAGTATAAGACGTCATTGTATGGGTGAGATGTGGAGCCCTGACAGCCAGAAGGCGACGCGGTAGACCTCGCAGGAGATGGCGGCACGAGCTGGATAGAATCAACGACCAGACGGCCACATTGGCCCTGCATCGAAGGATTTGGAAATCATGGGGAGAGGCCTTTGCCCAGTAGTGGAATGACACAGGCCACCAGTAACAGTAAGACGTCCTTTCGCATGTCAAAATTTTTCCATGTATCGATGATTTTAGTAGAGGTAAGCAACGGTAGTAGCGCAGCGTTAGTTCTGTAGGTGTCTAGAACATCCGTTAAGGAGAATAAATAGAAAAAAAAAAACATGATTTAAAAAACATAGGATCTTATTAGAAGTAGAATAGTGTAATTTGTATGGAATTAATTGCAAGGTGAAAATAATTTATACTGATATTTAGTCTCCTGTTCTATCCAAATTTTTCACCAATTTTCATCTTTTCTGATAATAGCGACGTGGTAAGATTGGAACGCCCAGACCTGGAGATTTTACGAACTGAGCTTATAGTTCGTATCAACGCCGACAAAGCAACTCTGCTGGAGATTGAAGACAAAATCCTCAGATTACTATACGCATCTACTGGGAACATTCTCGACGATGAAGAACTGATAGAAACGCTGAACGAGAGTAAAGTAAGAATACACGTTTTTATATTTTTTTTTTCCTCTCTGATATACTACCAGTAAGGTCTAAGATTCCGGCTTATACACATTAGATTAATCAGAGATACAAAACTATCAAATCACTTAATTTGGTACTGAAGTTTTCTCTAATTACCCACAATAAAAAGTTATATTATTATTCAATATAGTCTCCCTTTAGTTTAGTTCATTTTGGTTTGAATATTAATCTTTAGTTTTATAGTTGAAGCCGGAAACTTTTACCCTGACCATGCACGTACTGTAAATACAACGCAACGTGGTTGTTATTTTTCTTTCAACTACGTGGTAATATTACCATTAGGCGCAAATTATACAGAAACGGCGTAAGGTAAAGGCGCGGGGCAGGCATGTTGCTGCTTCAAAACGTTTCAATTCAAAATGTAGGTAGGCGACACGTTCTGAATTATACTCATGCGGCGTGGCGCAGCACGTCGTTTCGTCGCCTGTTCCGCGTCGCTTGCAGTCGCGACTGGAGTGGCGCGCAAGCAGCACGACGTTTTGTGATACAGTAGGAGCAAAAAAATCGTGACGATAGTGAATTTAATGTAGAGTTCTGCGAGATAATTGAACAATATCCAGCTCTTTACAACTTTTATTCGTTTGTCTCCGGCTTAGTATGGTCATAGTAAGCCGGAGTCAAACGAATAAAAGTATATAAAATGCCAAAGATGTTATAATAACCTTAACGATATCAATAGTCTTTCTTCAGGACAGACTGGCACTGTATGAAAACGATCAGGATATTTGCATAATTTTTCCATTATTTTAAAATACCTATGCTCTTGTGACATTTTCCACACTCCTACCCAATATCTTCGGTGTCTCTGCACATTAATGAATTGCAGCAAAGCAAGCGCATCTTCGACGTTTGAAGAGGAAGACATGGTATCACGATAAAGTCAGCCTGTATAATGACTAGATGCGGCGTCTCTTCGCCTCTTTGATACAATTTAAATCGCGTCCGCGCCTTGTCTGTTCCACGACTGCTCTGCGCCTGGCCGCGTCTTCACCGTACAGCGTTTCTGTATAATTCGCGCCTTAAGAGCGTTTACACCTTACGGCATTTCATACAAACTTTCAAGTCCTTATTTTCCGAAATGACTGAACCGATTTTAATGAAACTTAATACGCATAAGCAGGATACATATGTCTAAAAAGATACTAAAAACACTTTCTTCTTGAAAAAAAAACAAAGTCAAAGACCTTGTTATTGTTACGCACCTGAGTAGTTAAAGTTTCATCAATCCCTCGCTGCGTTCGTCTCTGATTCCGAAGCAACACATCTTGAGCGACTTGAGCTGAATTGTGTTCTGGATACCTTTATGACTACAGATAAATTAAAAAATAATGCAATAATGATTAATGCAAAACGATTTTAATATCGAATTCTACTCATCCGTGTTTTGTGCGGTCCAGTGACAAACTAACGTTAAGTGTCACAGAAATAGCTAGTGCTGATTCGCTGAAATGGTAACGGCATACGGCGGTGGCTCCTGCATAATGTGGGCTGGTAGGTATCTCTTTAGAGCAAAAACCGAGCTCGTTTTTGTGTCCACAACTTTTATTTGTGCTTTAGGGTAAGCACAAATAAAAGTAAATTTGTTTACTTAAATTAACAAAAAACAAATATCCTGACAAACTGCCACTCGAAATTCTCATACGCGATACCAAAATCGGCTGCTATCGGTCTGTCTATGATTGGGCCCATTCCGTGCCGCTGGCCTGCTATAATTATACCGACGTCTTAACAGCTCTCGTTGTGATGGAGTACTCAAGTTTCACTAGTCTTTCGTTAGGTACAGGCGCCGCGGCATCAATTCGTTGATTGATTAATCGATCCTAATGTATCGAAAAGCAATCGAAAATTTCGAAATGCATTTTGTGTATAATTACGTAACTTGAAAATCGGCTTTTTTGTTTGTATAGGTATTTGATTCATTTTGATTTTTATGCCTAACTCTAAAGAAGGCATAAAAATTATTATTCAAAAAGATTTATAAAAGTCCATAAGACAACCGTCGCGCCGGTCTGTAGGAGCCTTTATCCTTCAACTTATACAAAATGCTCTACACTGCGCCAAAGTTAAGTTTTTCTTCTATACGAGGGCGGCACTGAAAATTTCGGGAATCAAGGAAGTGACACAACATTACTATTAGAAATGTATTTATTGCTTTTCGAAGTATTCTCCGCGAAATTTGACACATTTTTCCATACGATGGAACCAATCATTGAAGCAACCATTCCATTCGGAAGTTGGGGTCTCCAAAATGGCCGTTTTGTAGGCATCCACAGCTTCTTCAGGTGATGAAAATCTCTGACCACGCAATTTATTCTTTATTTTAGGGAAAGTATAGAAATTATTAGGGCTTAGGTCGGGACTGTACGGCGGATGGTCTAATAATTCTATGTTTTCTTGTTCTAAAAACTCTTTTTTTCTGTGCGCGGTGTGAAAACTCGCATTGTCGTGATGGAGGATGATGCGGCGGTTGCAGTTCTCTTTACGGACTTCAGAAACGACCTGTGGCAAACAAATGCTAGCATACCATTCTGCATTAACCGTTCTGTGTCCCTCAAGAGGAATAGTCACAACATGGCCGGTTTTGGAGACAAACATGGCCACCATTTTTTTTGCAACACTCCGTGAACGAACAATTTTTGTTGGCTTTAACTCATTTTCGAACACCCAAACTCGTGACTGGCTTTTTGTTTTGGGTTCGTACGCGTATATCCAGGATTCGTCACCTGATACGATGTTGTATACAGCATTTGAGGATCCTGCGTGGAATCTTTCGAGAGTTCTCACGCACCAAGTAACGCGAGCCGCTGTTTGCTCTTCACAGAGCGAATGCGGTATCCATCGGGAAAACAACTTTTTTACACCTAATTGTTCATGCAAGATTATTTGTATTTGACTCATGCCAATGTCTAAAGTTGCCTGAATTTCGCGGTATGTCACGTGTCGATCTTCCTCAATCAGCTTACGCACAGCATCAACGTTTTCTTGGGTGACTGCAGTTTTTGGACGACCTTGACGGGGATCATCACTGAGCTTGATACGTCCACGTTGAAATTCAGCAAACCAGCGATAAATTGTGGTTTTGGATGGAGCTTCATCATCAAATGCAGAAATCATCCGGTCAGCACACTGTTTTAGTGTTAAACCACTTCAAAAGTCATAATAAATCATCGCTCTTGAATTTTCTCGACTCAATTCCATTTTCTCAACGACTAAACAAGTTTGACAAAACCTTGTGACAAGACCGAGAATCTTTTGTTAAATAAATAAATGGTATTCGATTTTTAAAACCAAGGAGTTTTCAATTAAAAAGATTTTAATATGACAGAAACAGTGGAAATATTCCATTCCCGATACTTTTAGTGCAGCCTGTGTATTCCAAAATTGCTCATGCTTTCTTGTTTTATTTACCTTTTAATTTTAATGGCAAGCACATTTTTATTTTTCATGAATTTTCTTAAATAATTTGTTATACCTGGTGCGTTCCCTAGACTTTGTTGGGTATTACATTTAGTCACGAGCCACTCTCGTCAGACAGATGACCTCTAATAGACATAGATTTATAGAAAGTGAAGCGGTCAAGTCAATGAAACTACACGCAGTAGGTCGTGTAGTGGTTTATGTTTAATATTTTGACTTATTATTTAGGACCAAAGAGACCGTAGAACAGAGGCCTTGGGACGACCTTAACTTTAAGAAACCCTAAAATTAAACAAACCAATTACAGGAAACTTCAGAAATAATAAACGCTCGTTTAGAAGAAACTGAAGCGACAGAGATAAACATATCTACAGCTCGTGAAAAGTACCGAACGGTGGCGACCCGCGGGGCAGTCTTGTACTTTGCCGTGGCGCAACTGGCAGACATCGACCCTATGTACCAGTTCTCATTGAAGTACTTCAACCAGGTCAGTTGTAGGCACCTTATCGTTTTCTTATTGTTATCGAAGTATGTCACTTGTGACGACTAGGTAGGTAATGCTTTTTGACTACCTAAGCTAATACGGTCGACTTGTGTGAAGTTAAGCTTGTTCCGCACATAATATAGCCAGTTATCGATGAGAACCCACCACCTACCTACCTACCTGGATAATAAGTAAATGATGTGGTTGCCTATAATTGGAAGCGCACACTTGTATTGTCCTTGTATAAGTTAGCATCCATGTAATTGTGTAGTCTCTGTTGGCGATCCAAATAAATAAATAACAAGATTAGCAGATCGTTTCTGGCAGTCAAACCCGACTGATACGATAATAGATAATGGTCAAATTGTCGCCGAGTAATAGTCTTAGTTATTTTTCAATGATTTCAATTATACTAAAATAAGACTAGGGCAAATGAGAGCTTTCAAGGCATGAGATCTGACGGAAGTGAGCGGCGCACATAACACATTCACCTGTAAATTCTGTGCTACCTTCGGTAGTGTACAGCTTTTAATACTATTGCAGTTACCACCATCTTATCTTTGCAGGTCTTCAATCTAGTGATAGAAAAGAGCGAAAAATGTGACATACTGGAAACTCGTTTGGAAATCCTACGTTGTGAAATCACTCTATCCATATACCGGAACGTGTCCAGAGGACTATTTGAACGGCACAAACTTGTTTTCAGTTTCCTCCTGAACATGGCAATTTATTTGGATGCTGGGATTGTTTTACCGGAACAGTGGAATTTTGTTTTACGAGGACCAGCCGGTACGGCAGTGGTTAGTACTAAATGTGAAATGCACCTTGTTTTTATTCTTTGGTACTCCGATAAGGCATCAAATCTGCTGAGTTTCGGCAGTTCGGTAATTTAATTTTTTTAACCTTGTTTAGAGTTACATATCTGCTACCTGCTTTAATGATTGGTGCTCTTGTCTACGGTGGCTGTGTTTGTCAAAGAACAGACCCACCGTAGACAACACCTATGCTTTGTGAAGCCCATTGGATTCTCAAGGCATAGTATAAAGTAAAACTGAGCTCCGCAGGTGGAGTTCTGAAGATAACATTATTCTTTAATAATGTTGCTTGATCTTTTAGTGTTTAATAACGCGTGAAAGCATAATACAGGTATAATGATTATGTTTACCATGAAGGGTGGATTTTGAGACGTCGTCTGTATAATAATAATTTATTCCTAGGTACCACCAAAGAAACCTGATATTGAAGCGATGACTGAACAAATGTGGCTAGCCGTTAATCACCTTAATGAAACTGATCCACGTTTCGAGGGAATAGATGCAGATTGTCTGAAGAAAATTCATATTACACTTGGAAGTTTCAATTTGGTTAGTGTTTGAAGTAACCGTTTGTAGAAAGTCGTTTAAAACTGTCATTCTGCTGACGTCGTGTTGTGAAGAGTTCTTAAAACGCTTCCGCCAGCAGTTCCAAAAGTCTACACGCGCAAAGACATTTGCGCGTGTAGACTTTTGCGCAAAAGTCCATTCTTCAAGAGTGTCGTTGATACCTTTGAACCCATTAAGTCTCGCAAGTATCTGTCACGCAAAAGTACCAAGTCCAAGTCGCGCAAGTGTCTGTTCGCGCAAATGTTTTTCGCGCAATTGTCTCAGACTCCAGAAAAACGGCAAAAATATTTACGCCGAGCTAGGGTTAAAAATATAAAAGTTACTTTAAAAATCGTGCCATATTGGCGGTTAATCTACTACAATGAGCCTAAAAAGTTATCATTCGTTAGGATAAAGTGCTAACACCGACTAAGGATTGCTATGTAGTTCTCTTACCACTAGGTTTGGTTTGGTTACAAATCATGTGGCGTAAGTCGTCCACTCTCAAAATGAAAAAACCGGCCAAGTGCGAGTCGGACTCGCGCACGAAGGGTTCCGTACCATTACTTATAAAAACGAAAAAATAAGTTTTTTGTATGGGAAAAATCCCTTATTTCTTTTTCGTTTATAATATCCCTTAAATATTTTTTTTCTGTTTTTATTATTTGTTGTTATAGCGTCAACAGAAATACATAATCTGTAGAAATTTCAACTGGCTAACTATCACGGTTCATGAGATACAGCCTGGTGACAGACGGACGGACGGACGGACAGACAGCGAAGTCTCAGTAATAGGGTCCCGTTTAACCCTTTGGGTACGGAACCCTAAAAATGAAGCGAGCCCATTAACACCATGAACAAAGCGAGCGAGGCGAACCTCGTTATCCCACGAACAAAACGGGCGAAGCGCACCCCTTTACAAAAAGCGAGGTTAGCAAGCCTACTAGTAGAGAAGGACAAGTAGCAGCGAGCACACTCAGTCATAAGCCAACTAACTGATGCTAACGTTGGTCACAGGCCTGCGAAATGTAACTTTAGTTAATTTAATTAGGTACCCTTTATCAAAATGTACTTTTTATTTTTTTTTTCGTTGCTAATTTCCTAAAACCTACCCAAATTGCGAATTAGTTTTTAAGGGGAAAACAATCGCATGCTTATGTACATAATAAGTGGGCTTAGCAGAGTCTGTGGGCTCGTTTCACTCGTCACGGAACTTGTGCTTGTTAACACTGGGTTCTGCGGTTTTTGTACGAACTACTAAAAACAGTAGATGGGTGTCGGGTAGCTCATGCCACTAAGGTTCTTCAAAGCTATCTTCGATAATACCTACTTACGAACTCTCATTCTCTCTCATGAAATGCTGTAGAGCTAATGCTGGGCAAAGGCCTCCCCTATATTATTCCAAGTTCTCTTTTACTGCGCCGCCTCGAACCAGCGAATAAATAATTTATTTTGAAAGTAAATAATTATTCAATAGCTACACATTTCTTCATTTCTTAATTCAATAAATATTACATTGCTGACCGTAGGCACCTACGTACTTATTTTCCTTCAGATCAAGTATACGTACGAGTAGGTACAGTAGGTACAGCTAATTAGCAACCTACCTAAGGTTTCTTTTTTGCGAAATTAGATGCTTTCTTTAGTGTGATGGTGTGCAGTGTAACTCCACTGATACAGATACAAATCGTAAACACCTGGTTAATTTTACTAGCACCTTATTATCTTTCCGACTGCTTTTTGTATGGAATAATATCTTTACCTCCACAACATTTTTATTTCCAGGACATCCATGTCGACAAAAACAATTATAAGCCCCCGAACAGAGATTGGGACAATGAGCTGACTTCATTTGAAAAATTAATGTTATTAAAGTGCCTTAGAGAAGAGAAACTTGTGTTTGCAATCGGCGAATACGTGTCCACCACTCTAGGATCTGTGTTTATTGAAAGTCCCACCGTTCAACTGAACACCCTGTATGTATACTTTGCCTTTGTTTGTTATCATGATTATTTATTTTCCTGCACGGGTGGTTTAATCTATGGAAGTAGAAATAGAAACGTTCTGACACAAATAGATTTTTATTTAGATAATAACACATAGAGATAACATTGTAGTGATATTACTTCCTACCAGTTAACATTTTTAGATTAAGTATACGGGAAGTAAAGGGACAGCGACGCAAAAACGCTTACCATGTACATCATTGTGATCCCCCCACGTGAAAATGTATCATCGGTAATTTTTTTTTAAACCTACTGTTCCATTCATTTTCACCGTGTAGGTATCGCACTTTTGTAGGAAACAGCTGTTTTTTTTTTTAAATTACCGACCAAAAATTACTGCACTGCACTGCACGGAGGGGTTTAGAGTGATGTACTGAGAACGTGGTAAGCGTTTACGTGTCGCTGTCCCTTACCTACACCCTGTATAGCATAAAATAGTATAGTTTATTTACAATAGAATATTCGTTAGCACCGCTTTGATTTAAACCTAAAGCGGCGAATATATCACATCTCTTAAAGGATAATTCATCATGGACATTTATATAATTTTTACCAACTATAACAATTTAAGTAGGTACTTTTTTGGAAAAACACCTCTAGTTCATTTACATAGTGAAGATTATTACAAATGTACCAGGCCCCTCAGAAAGTATTGCGAAAAAAAGTTTTTATATATGGGAGACTGGCCAGTTATTATGTTTTTCGAAAATATGATTATTTATAAGTAAAAATAAGTAAGTTCCAATTTCAAAATTTCCCTCCACATTTTTTGCGAGTTAATTCAAAGTATTGTGTCTCACTGAAATATGGATCTGCGCCGGGAACATTTTAGAGCTATGATTTTATACGATTTCAAGTGTCGCCTGAAACCGGATGAATCGTACGATAGACTTCAAATGGCATTCATGGATGAAGGCCCTTCCAAGGCAACCGTGTATCGTTGGTATAACGAATTCAAGCGCGGTCGACCAACTTTGGGGGATGACGAAAGAAGCGGTCGCCCTTTGACGGCTGTTACCGAAGAAAACGTGCTAGCAGTGAAAAATTTAATCCAAGACAATAGGCGAATTACATATCAGGAGATTCAACACATATTGAAGATTGGATCGGGAAGCGTTCACGAGATTCTACACAGCCATCTTCGCGTGAGGAGGATAGTATCACGCTGGGTGCCGCACAACCTCACCGATGCTCAGAAGCAGGCCCGGGTGGAATGGTGCCGTGATATGCTTAACAAATTTGAAGCAGGCTCGTCTCGGCGTGTTTACGACATCGTTACAGGTGATGAGTCCTGGATTTATCAATACGACCCAGAAACCAAGCGCCAGTCGACTGTTTGGGTGTTTCAAAATGAGCCAACGCCTACCAAAGTGAAGCGATCTAGAAGCGGGGGTAAGATTTTGATCGCTAGCTTTTTTAATTTGACTGGCCACTTGGTATCAATTCCCTTACGGGATCAAAGAAGCATTAATGCCGAATGGTATACTTCCAAATGTTTGCCAGAAGTTTTCTCTGTTATAAGCAACAAGCGACCAAACACAGGGCTCCGCGGGCTACTGCTCCACCACGACAATGCACCTGCGCACACCGCACTCAAAACGAGGGACTTCCTGGACAGCACGCCAGTCAAACTCCTGGGTCACCCTCCTTACAGCCCTGATCTAGCACCGTGTGACTTCTTTTTATTCCCAAAAATAAAAAATCAGCTCAAAGGGATACAATTTTCGTCGCCGGAAGATGCGCTGGCTGGGTTCGAGCAGGCTGTAAACGAGGTGTCTGCGGCGGACTGGAAAAAGTGTTTTGAAAACTGGTTTAGGCGCATGAATCTTTGTATAGAGGCTGGTGGAAAGTACTTTGAAAAGATTTAATAAAAATATATGTACGTATAGAACAATTTTTTTTAGTTTCGCAAAACTTTCTGAGTGTCCCACGTATATGCAAGCAAAAGAACAGTAGGTACCTATTAGTTTTCATTGATTTAAAATATTAATACACCATGATTTTGTATCGCCATGAAAACTTTCATGGGTGTTATAAGTTCATAAGTAGGTACTCGTTAGCAATAAAATAAATAATTTTTATCATCATCTCCCAAACATATTGGACAGGACCCAGTTCCTATGATCTCTCAAAAGCACAGTGCAACAGTGTCAACGCGCCTATAATGTCAATCAAGAATACAATACAAACTTAAATGACTAAATAAACAATCGCTTACGCAAACATCAAAACAAAAAACCCAATAGTATTACGCATTCGCTAAAAATTAATCAAAAAGTTGTAAATACGAGATTCAAGATTCTTTATTTGCATGTAATATGGTACATTATGGTCTTATAAATAAAAAGGTTTCACATATTTCGCTGACTTATTTCAGCATGCAAACTTAAAGTATCTTCTAAATCGTAGATACGAGAAAACATAGTACATATGTATAAGTAAAAATTTTAATATCAGTCATTACCGTATGCACCTTCCTAATTTTGTTAAGCTCGTCATTATCATATAATACTGGTTCATCCATGTAATAAACATGTGACGGTCAAAGTAATAAATGTGGAAAATATAAATCATTACATAAGTAACAAATAATAAATTTCAATAGGACATTCACTTTTACCATTTTTTTTAAATGGTTTCTTAGGAGCTTTGTTCAAAGTATTATTACATGGTGACTTCAGGTCAAGATATTGTTATTTTTAGAAAAAAAACAACTCTTCATATTTTCTAACGAAATTATGAAAACAGACCAGTTAGCGTACGTAATCAAACCAAAATTACTTTAATTTAGATCTTAAAGTGCCTACCCACAGTTATAATTGATATTGAAATCATATGAATAACATGTATAGCCCTAAATAATTCACATTTTGACCAAATATAAAAGAATATGGATATGAGGAATTCTAATTGTTAGGGACCTAAGTAAGACTAAACTTAAAATGCAGTGGACTGTTTGAAATGTATATAATCGAAATAAAATAAAAAAATACAGTGACTGTTGGTAAACGTATGGAGTGCGCGTGCGTGCCGCCGTCAGAGATCCGGCTCGAAGGACCAAAATTTTAGGGTCTTTGGACTTTAAATGAAAAGCAGTGGACTGTAAAAACTGACACTAATCTAATAACTAAATTTTTGTATTACTGATTTAATCTTTTACTCTGGACGCTCTTAACTTGCCCGTATTTCTACATCGTTCTCACATATTTGTAATTCTTAACATGAATGATGTAACCAAGATTTTGTAACATATTTTGATTTAAAAGAGTGTCCATGGAGTTTCTTGCCCATTCTTCTCCATAGAGATCTACGCTTTGGAATGGGCAACTATAGTACTTTCACAAGTTATTATGCCTTGTGACTGGGACTGTAGCTTTAGCTAAGCGTTTTTTTTTTTGTTTTTTGACTTTCAAAAGTGCCTGTAATGGTCTAATTGAAATAAACGCTTTGAGTTTGAGTTTGAGTTTATAAAATTTTGTCAGGCCCAAATAATTTCCATTATTTATCATTTCCAATTAATTTGACCATAACATATTTATTAAGGATACTTACATATTAGGTATTAATAGAGATTAAAAGAAAAGTGATCTCTAAACCACATGATATCACCTTAAAATAAGCCACTACCATAGAAGTAGTCTACCTACAACACAAGTTACAATAAAATACCTTACTTAATCCTACCTACCCAAGATGTCCCCACTGAATTACGGCAATCAGTGTTGGGCACACAAGCCAATCAACCACTTGAGTTGCAAAAAGACAGAATTGTCACAGTAGCCGGAATCCGTATGGTATTATATTAATTCATTATTATAGACATTTAGAGCCTCGGAATCTACGACGTTAATTGCTCTATACAGAAAGTCTTATTGTAACAAGATGAAATCTTAATTACCTAAACACATATTTCTTTATTTGCGATAATTAATCACTTATCAATAATTCTAGATGATCGATAATCTTGATGGCAATATTACTACATGAGTTTTTTATACATCAATGCTACATACACATATATTTCCGCAATTACTACTTCTATAACTATTAGTGAAGAAATCCTTTGTGGTAACTATAACTAGATACCCACTGGGCTGTGTACTCGTACTTCAAATTGAATGATATAATATCGAATTATACTTGCTTCAAAACACGCCTTTGAGCTTTGAGTTATTCGAGATACTAATGCATCGAGGCTGTGAACCATCGCTCTATCGGTTTGGAGCAAGCAGTAAAAGTAGTGACTCTCAATTTTTCCAGATATCAGACCTAGCTAGATAAATTTTTCCAGATATCAGACCTAGCTAGATAAATTTTTCGCTCCCGTAAACCACAATATGGCACCCTTTCATTGGAATCGTTAGAGCCGTTATATTTTATTTTTTATAAAACGTATTACTTACGTTTTATCATATAATATTTATATTTAAATATTTCCCATTTATATATATTTATTTATTTAGTAGTTACTTAGAGGATATATTCACTAAACTCTAAAAGCGCACTGGTAATAAATCAGAAACATCCATTCTCTAAAACACCTAAACATAGAAGATATGTTAATTCACTGTAACATACAATAAAACATTTCAAAACTTAACTTGCTACGTAGTACACTTTGATGAATTTTTTGTTAACATTACGAAATGACTTAGTGTACCCTGTGGGTTTTCGCCCTAATTGCCGGTGCTGGGCTGTTGGTACGAAAGAGACACAAACCATCAACATTACTTTTATTAGACTGTATTAAATCTGTCAAACAACATAATCAGCTTTGGATGTTAAAACATTCCTCGAAACACGAGGCATTACAGCATTTGGAGCCATTTCGTTTTTTATTTGTTTTAAGAGGTCTTAAATATATTGAAGTAGTCGTCAACCGCCCTATAAATATCATCTTATGTAATGAAAAGATAAAATACGCATGTGTTTCAGTAATCCCAACCCGTACCTTTCTTTTATTTAATAATTTTTCAAAGTCCCGAAACCCTCACTCAAAGCTTGTAATCATCACCGATAGTTTCAACACATATATTTCTTATACTATTTGATGAGATCTCCATTTTTAAACAGTATATTCTAACATTTAAAGCAATCTCAGATTAATAGACACTGCAATATATTGTTCTTATATGGAAACAAGTATGTTTATCATATTGTAATTGTGACGCACCACAAAGTTCAGTTGAAATGCAACATCCTTCTGATTTTTATTCACTTAGCTTTCTTCGGGCTTGTTAAAGTTGGGGATTTGTTGTCTCCGTGACAAGGTGTTTTGATTGAAACTTATTTTGTATTTGCCTGGAATATTTAAATTAAATGATGTTGCATATTAATGGCGCTTCTTAGCTCCCTTTTTAGATTTGGTGCGTTTAGCACATTTTTGTTAAACAGCAGGGGGACAATTATCATAATACATTTTTGTCTTTGAAAGCTTGTCTAGTTTCTGCATATCTTCAGGAGAAATATCGAAGTCCAGAGCAATATTTTCTTTGATATGCGCCGGGTCTATTCTGTCTGATTTAGGTATAACAGATATTTCGTGTTGCACTGCCCATTTTTGCACTACTTGAGCATTGGTGACCTCCAGACTTTTTGCGATTTTTGTAATCGCGGGATGAGATAATGCGTAATCATTTTCGGCTTGTTCCCCCACTGAACAATATGCCTGTAGTACAATTCCATTTGCCTTACAATAATTCATGGCATCGAATTCATAGAAGAAAGGGTGCATTTCAGTCTAAAAAAAAATATATATTAGAAAATGACCCAAATTGTTGTAAAATTATGGTTTAGTATGAATTTTAAATGAAATGTACCTGGATTACTGCCGGAATAACACCGTGATTTCTTTTCATTAGGGTTTCAAGCTGACGAACATTGAAGTTGCATACACCAATAGCATTTACAAGGCCGCCATCATAAAGTTCGACCATCCCTTCCCAGGTTGCGTGCCGAAGCTCAGTAAATTGTGTTATATCAAATGGAAGTTTACGGCTCTCAGGGAAATTAACCAAATGCAAGTTGGCAAATTCCAAACCCAAATTGTCAATTGATGCAGTGTAAGCATCTTTAACGTATCTTGACAGCCTCCGTTCAACAGATGCTGTAAATATATAACTATATTAGAAGATGCACAAGTACAAAAACTAAGCAAAAAGTTATTGTTTATTTTATACTCGCATTAAAACAAAAATTATAATGAAAATAATAATAAAGAGCTCCGCGGACGCCTTTTCCGATGTAGATAAAAATAAAATGGAACGCGGAATTCGAGGTGTTTTCCTGATAATATCAAAAGTCTTTTCAGCCTTAGCCTAGCTCTTGGCATAATTGCCACCAATAACGAGGCTCTCGTTAGACACTTAGACAGCTGGATCAAGGGCTGGCATTCAGAAAGCGGTATTCCTGGACACGGCGCTTATTGTTAGGATGTTCATTTCTCTGGCCTGAACGGCCGAGATAACTTGGACATTATTGCCGATACCGGTGGGCTACTATTTAAATATATATTTTTTTATATTGTTTGCATACAGGAAAATATAAAAAGTAAGTCCGAAAAATAATTAAAACTGATTATACTCTACCCTACCCAGTATGTGAAATCTCCATATCGTGCAAGGTGAAAAATTGAGTCCTTCAAAATTACACATTAGGTTAGTACGCTAAGTATACTATTGTTTTGTATAAAGGCTGGTGTATGCAACTCCACGTCTGAACCGCATAGTACGCGTACATTTATAAATAGTGAAAGCACTTACCGAGTTTTGTTGTTATGAAAATTTCCTCACGCCCCAAGTTATGTTTGGGGAGTAATGTTTGGAAGGCCTCCTTCAAGTGGGATTCGCTTCGGTAGACTGCTCCCGTTTCTATATTATTTAAATAAAATTTAAGATAGAGTTATCAAGCTACATAACTAGTATGAAAAACAAAGAAAACCAAGAATCAATGTTTCATTTTGTTACCAACCAACCCTATTTGAATAAAACTGTAGACAATAAACAGAATACTTTACTAACTTTGGGTAATTACTAAAGTATTGCGTTTCTCTCAACAGTGTGATGTGCTTTAGTTTGATAATTGAAGTGCTCATTATTGTGGTGGTCTATCACCACACACATACATACATTCAATCACTGCATAAAATAAAAAACCGGCCAAGTGCGAGTCCGACTCGCGCACGAAGGGTTCCATACCATTTTTATAAAAAACGAGCAAAAATATAACTTTTTGTATGGGAGCCCCCCTTAAATATTTATTTTATTCTGTTTTTAGTATGTGTTATAGCATCAACAGAAATACATAATCTGTGAAAATTTCAACTGGCTTACTATCACGGTTCATGAGATACAGCCTGGTGACAGACGGACGGACGGACAGCGAAGTCTCAGTAATAGGGTCCCGTTTGACAATGAATATGAATCCCTTCATTGAAAACCAAGTTGAGAAACAACTGCATACAATTTCGGTGATAATGCTGCTCAGGTTTTGTTTCCCGTGAACATAGAGTCAACAGCCATAAGTAGTATACCTACTTACCAAACATGCGGTATCCTGCTGACAGGGCTTGATCAACTACTTCCATAGTCTCTTTCAGATTGCGCATGCGATAGGTTCCCACTACAATAATGTGACATTGTTACTATCATATTATCAGATATACATACCTACGTAACAATAAAAAGTAAGTACCTAGTATCTACTGTTACGAATATTTTTAGAGACGATTGCTAAAATATTGCCAATAGCATAGTAAAAATTACTTAGTTTCAAAGCAGATATTATCGCCCCAGCCAGATATAGTTTTGAATGATGTTAATTTCATCAAAACACCCAGGTTTAATTGCAACGCCAAGATGTTTTAGGAAGGAAAATTAGGTATTTGCTTCTAATAGCTTAAATATTGCTTAATTGACCTAATTTATAATGTAAGATCAGTCATTCCATTCTTGGTTTTTTAACTGTCGCTAATCCTGTATGCCCTTTTTTTACGGACGCGCTCTGGGCGCAGCGTAAGGGAGTGTCAGACTTGTATTGACTAAAACCTATCCCTGTTCCTTCTTAGGCCCTTTGTGTTCCAGAGCCACGGTATCTGTTTCGAACAGTCGCGCATCCCCGACAGGCATCGGCCCCCTAGGACCCCTTCCGATTTGCTGACATCGGTTTGAGGCGCACGTGGAACACGAAGGCGTCGTCGACACGGCCTGTCGTCATAAGACGGACAGAGGGTGAGCTAGTTGACGGAGACGCCTGGGGCGTATCTCGCGGTGGCTGGGACGTGAGGTTCTCTCCATCTCACGTTCCGCCAGCTCCTTCGTTAGCATGACTGCTTCGCAAAAGGAGGTGACGGCTTCCCATTCCCTCTCGCTCGACCTCGAGGTCGTCGCCACCAATCACCACAAGGACACGGTGGTGCTCAGACCAAGCGGAGCAGACCTCGTAGTGGTGACACCCGGGCGTTTCCTCCCGCCAGATACGGTGCAGGAACCTCCCGAAACACCGTGTACGGTGAGGACCTGCGTCAGGTAGAAGGTGAGGGCTCCGTGGCTCCTCTCCAGCCACTCCTAAAAGAGAAGAATTATCGCCACTATTGTGGCGTGCCCTACACGGGGTTGCGACAGTCGCTCTATCCATGTCACCATGAGATCACGCCGGAGGTCTGTCACTGTCCCTGTGACCCCCTGTATGGAGTTTCCCCCCGGCGGCGTAGTGCATCCGCGCGCCATTCGTGCAGGCGCGCGAGTACGCCTCCAAATCGTATGGCGGCTTCCCGATCGTGGGTTAGGGATTAAATCTATCGGTACTTGCCTAAAAAGAAATTACTTGATTTTTTTTATAGATCTAGGTACCCGAATTTATAAAAAAAAGGAGGAGCTATTAGAGCTCTATAGCACCTGCGAAAATAGCTTTTAAAAAAATGTGTGAAATATGGCTTAGGTCTTAACAATTAATACACTGTAAGAAAATCCAAAAAAAATGTACTTACAACCCACGAGAGGCATGTCGTCTCCAGTGTTCAGCCTTATCTTCTTCGTCACCGGCACTAAATCCATTGCTTCAGCCATGATTAGCTCTTCACATAACTTTCAGTCAGGTAAAGTTAGTTTTTTTTTAACTTTATCAGAAAAGTATTATTTCGTTCGTCTTGACTTTTACGAACGCACAAGTAATGGAACTGGTCCACACTCTAGCCAGACTAGCAAAGTTCTGATAGCTTTATTTCAATGTGAGTTGCTTGTTATTATTTAGCAAGTCCACACGACGTTACGTGTCACGTACGCGTCGCAACAACAAGTGGTGACGCGAGAGGACAGAAGCAAACGGAACGTCAGTTGACAGGTAAGGCTGGCCGCATACGTACGGTTTCCTGATCAGGTTTTCTAATTCGGAATTACGTGAGACCAGTGCAGACGTTCGTTTTTTTTGTATTACGAATTTACACTGCCAATAGGTAGAGTAACGCTTTCATAAAAACGCGTTTATAATGGACGACGATGAATTTATTGCTTTTTCACTTTTACCTGCGCTAAACAAGAAAAAAGGATACAACGTAATTAGGTCTAAAATAAAATTGGCGGTACCTACAAACTATTTATGCAGTGGCGTATTTACACTTAGGGCAAGAGGATCATAAGCTGCTTGCTCGGGCTTATTTTCTATCTACTTAGCAATTTTATCACCACGTATTAACTTGATAGAAGTACTATACTATTTAAGCCTGTAGCTCCGTATCTACCATATATGTATTTATGTTCAAAAGAAAATCTGAGGCAGGGTGCTAAAAATGTCGCTCTTGTAACCTAAACCCTCAAAGTTTTTCTGAAACTTATTATTTGGTAAAGTCACTTTGTTATAATCTGTTTAAATGCATAATCAGCCTGTAATGTTCCCACTGCTAGGAGACAGGCGTCCTCTCTATTATAGGGAGTTGACTGTAACCCACCACGCGGACCCAGTGCAGGTTGGTAGATGTCCCATGCCGGTTTCCTCAGTATGTTTTTTTTCACCATTTTAAAGGCTTTGGAGCTTTTTTGCTGGCCACCGCTGCTCTGTTTAAATAATAACAAGAAAATCTAACAGCTCCGAGGCAGGATGCTAAGTATTTTTGAAATCTCTTCGCTCGCTTTTTCATTCTCGCATTCACTGCATTCACCATTCAACATTCTTCATGAGTAGACTACGTTCGGCCTGTAATTCTGTTTCTGTATGCACAAAATGAACCAAACCTCTCATAAGCTCGCTCTTTCGTTCTCTACAGGAAGACGGAAGTCATAGCTAGTTTCGCGAGAAGGTATTAGAACAGAAACAAATTTTGGATGTGAAACAATAATTTAATTTATTATTGGAAGTAGTCGAATTCGACTGGACCTCGATTAAAAGACCCCTCCTCCCTGATTTGAAGGCTGGATCCCCCCTTGGCGCAGGCACGGTTCTTATCGAAAAAATTCCGATCCTATGCGGTGGATTAGCAGAAATCTATGCGAGCGCTGGGTTCAGGATATCTTCATTCGTTTTTTTCCGTTCTAAATAATCCGAACGCACGGCATGGTTTGTTTCCAAAACGAACGCCAAGTTTTTTTCGTTCGGAAAATACACAAACGTTTGGGCCCAATGCAAAATTTTTTTATAGGTAAGGCAAGCAGCCTTACCTATATAAGTATACAAAATTTTGCATATAAATATATATACAAAATTTCAGGTCTCCGAATCTGAATTCATTATATGAAAACCAAATCAGGAAACCGACCGTAGTTAGGTAGCCGGCCTAACACGACAGTTGACACTTAACATTCAGTGTTGCTAGTACGTATATTCAAATATACCATTTGCCGGATGCTTGGTACTGTTATAAACACAATTGAAGACTTTTAAGCAAGACAAGCTGAGGAAAAACGTAGCAGTTGGCTTTGAAAATTTTGTCTGAACTCGCATAGTCTTTCAATGTAATAATCGTAATGTCTTGTGCAGAGGTCGGAATTAGGTAGAGTTATTTTTTACTTGCATCGAAATGTTGATATTAATATGGATCTTCCCTGGAGTGTGCGCATTAGAATTTTGCATATTCGGAATTCCGATGTCGGATGGTTTAAATTGTGTAAAAGAAAATAGGTTTTTTATTTAATAAATCACGTTATTTTTCTGCTCTTTAAAATTAACCTCGGGATTTGAGACATATCCACTTTATTCTTTCGCTGCATGAAATCAGTGTAAGTACACAAAAAAACTCTACCTAATTCCGAAGCCTGAGCTGGAATGATTCTTTTAGATGATTAGAAAATTAAAAAATGGTGGACGTGTTATTTTGAAACACTCATGGATAATGAGAATGACTGGATGTTTTTGTTGTACAAACCTACTGTCCAACATCGGATGGCAAAACGTAATTGATTAGGCATTTCAGTTTGCCATCCCGTGGATTACCTGCAAGCATCATATCAATGAAACGATTAAGTTTATATTTCATAACTTTGTTCTAGGTATGCGGACACAACGGAAACAATACCGCTCGTCTTTGTATTAAGCACCGGTTCGGATCCTTTCGGAGCTTTCCAGAAGTTTGCAACAGAGATGGGCATGCGTGAACGTGTGCATTCCATCTCGCTAGGTCAAGGACAAGGACCTGTTGCTGAAAAGATGATAAGTGCCGCTAAACCCAAAGGCGACTGGATTTTCTTACAAGTACGGTTAACTGATTCCTAAATAAAAGGGAGCATTAGGTAGATAAATAAATAAATCTACTAATAATAACTACTATTACCTCATTGTTTTCAGAACTGCCACTTAGCTGCTTCGTGGATGTTGAGTCTAGAAATTATAGTAGCTAACTTGACTTCTGAATCAGGCTGGCCTTCGCCGGAATTCCGCCTCTACTTAAGCTCAATGCCCACTCCCAAATTTCCTGTATCAGTTTTGCAGAATTCTGTTAAAGTAACTAATGAACCGCCCAAAGGTTTAAAAGCAAATGTGAAAAGAGCTCTTATAGAAATGGAGGAAGATTTCTTTGAAAATCATGGTGTGTAATTTGAGTTAAATAGCCTAGAGTCACCGGGTAAACGGTGTTTATATTATTACGTATGTATCCATGTATGTTTTGGTATAATGTTATGTGTCAAATCTGTTGGTTTACTATGTTTTGTAGCTTTACATTGCATAGACTCAAAGGCAGAAAACGCTCATAGAGCAAAAAAACCGACCACATCGCGATGTGGCAATTTCAAAATGACCAATACGCGAAATTCGGTTTGTGGCTGTTTTAAAAACGACTACAATGCGTTCTGGCTATAAGGAAATAACAGAACGCGTTCTGAGCCTTTTGCAAACAGCCACAACCCGATGTAATACATTTGTAAGGAACTTGGAGATGTTGACTGGTAAGGTGATGTCTAAGTGCACATACAAGAGGTCACCTGCGAAAAAAATTGAACATAGGCAGTCGTTTTCATAGTTTTCGGGGGTGGGTGGTGATGCCGGTAGTGAGGAGGTCAAAATGAAAACATGAGATGGCGCTGAGGAAATTTTCATGGGCATCATTTTACTGGTTTTCTTGGTCCCTGATAACGAAACCGAGGAAAAAATGGAAATCTAGGGTGGCGCCGAGGAAAATTATCGGTTTTTCCGTAATGGTTGTATTTTTTATGGTTTTTGGGGTCGCTGATAAAAAAAAAATGTGAAAAAGGAAAATCCAAGATATTAAATCTTGGATTTACCTTTTTTCACACCTATATAAGTATGTACGTGCCTAACTATGTAAGTTGATGATTCCTTTCAAGTATACGTACTTAGGTAGCATATTCATTCACTCACGTCTTCCTTCAACTCTGCGATTGACTTCAAATAAGTAATTAAAGTTCAGCTGAAATGTTCTTACATTTTAGTAGAAGTTAGGTAGGTACTTATTTGGGAACGGTAATTATTTGGTTACTTCCTGTTTACAGTGTTGGGTCAAGATTGGCGCACAATGTTATTTGGCATTTGTATGTTTCACGCCATAATTCAGGAGCGCAAAAAATTTGGTCCTCTAGGATGGAATATAACGTACGAGTTCAATAACAGCGATCGCGAGTGCGCCATGATGAACTTACAGATGTTTTGCGAGGACGGACATATGCCATGGGCCGCTTTAGAATATATAACCAGTAAGTGCACATTCTATTTTACCTTATAAGATTCTGAATAAAGATTTGTTATTGGTTGTTATGCATACAAATATTTAACACTAGCTGTCCGGCACAACTTCGTTTGCGTCACATTTTCCCCGTTATCGCAACATTTTTCATTGCTGCTCGACTCCTATTGGTCGTAGCGTGATGATATATAGCCTATAGCCTTCCTCGATAAATGGGCTATCTAACACTGAAAGATTTTTTCAAATCAGACCAGTAGTTTCGGAGCCTATTCAATGCAAACAAACAAACAATCAAGTCTTTCCTCTTTATAATATTAGTTTAGATTGGTTTTACCTACTCTTAATAAGTCTGTATAAGTTGTAGGTACATACCTACTTATTTAGCCTTCAGGCTTTTCGAAAGTAAGAAAAACCGGCCAAGTACGAGTTGGCCTCGCGCTTCGAGGGTTCCTTACATAACAAACTTCTTAACAGGCCGGTTTTTTAAACGGTTTTATTTAGCTTTCCCTGTTTGTTCTTTTTGTTTTCAAACTAGGTACATATTAACGGCTTTCAGATTTTTTCCTTAACATGTACTCTATGTACTGTAACAGCTTATTGCCAAATTTCATGACTCTGGACCTGGTCAGTGGGAAGTACCCCATAAGTTTCGATTCCCTTACTAAATCGCAAAATATGCGAAAATACCTAAGACGCATAAACGGTCATATCTTTTGATGGTGTTGACTTAGGTACAAGATTTATGTTTTGCATAGCAGAAAGAGATTGTTGACCTGAGTATTTGATATACATACGTAACAGAAAAAGGTCTACATACTGGCGGCCAACCAGGTGATCCTATAATAAGGTTCCTTTTGAGGTATGAAACCTTTAAAATACCAACTCGGATTAAAGAAATAAAAAATGATCGTTACAGGTCTAATTACGTATGGTGGCCGGGTAACAGACATGTGGGATCAACGTTGCTTGACAACTATTTTAAAACTCTTCTTCTCACCACCTACTCTTGAGGAAGGTTACACGTACTCAGAATCTGGCGCTTACTACTGTCCCAGAACTGATAAATTGGAAGATTATCGTGAATATGTAGAATCATTGCCTAGTGTTGAGAAACCGGAAGTGTTTGGGATGCACGACAACGCTAATATAGCATTTGAGGTATTTACATCCTACTTTTTTCCCTTGACTGTGTGTGTACCCCGCCCCCCGCCTAGTACTAATTGGTTATCTTAATTAAATGTTGATGATTATGGTGCCTACCAATTTAAAGCTAAAGTAGCTTTTAAACAGTATTTTTTCTTCAATACACATACGAAGGCGCGCTAATAGTTTGACTCGATTTGATTGCTTGCGAGTGTAGAAAATATTTTTCTACTGGCAAATCACGCTCCTGCTCTGGACTCGTATCTATCTGTTAGCAGAACACAGTAGATACCGAAAGTAAGATTATCAGTTTTTAAAATATTGATAAAAACGTGCTCTTTTTCACAGAACAAAGAAACAGTTACTTTAATCCAAACAATAGTTGACGTGCAGCCGCGAGCTGCAGGTGGCGGTGGTGGCGACACACCGGATCAGATCGTGTGGCGAGTCTGTGACCAGACACGAGCCAGAATCGCGAAGAAAATCGACAAAAATCTCATAAACCCTGACCTTATGATACCAGACCTTATGGGACAGCTCAATTCTCTAACAACTGTATTGATACATGAAACCGATAGGTTCAACACGCTGTTGCGAGTAATTCACTCTTCACTCAATGAGCTTCAAAAAGCAATCAAAGTAAGTAATGTTTATGGCAAGAATGTTTAGTTTGTAATACGTGCGTGCTACGGTACGTACGGCTCGTTCTCTGGTCAAAAGTGTCATAACTGGAGCAACCGGCTTCTGTTTTTAGTTCTAGCTAGATAGGTAGGTGACACAGAAGCTATCAAAGTATAAGCTTATTATGAAACGGAAGATGCCTACCTGTGTTTGTTTGTTTGTTTCAGGGCATTGTGGTGATGTCAGAAGCTTTTGAAGAAGTTTTCATAGCTTTCATAAACAACAGGGTTCCCAATATGTGGCATCGAAAAGGCTACAACTCGTTAAAGTCACTAGGCAGTTGGATATTCGATCTTACTTTGAGAATTGATTTCATGGAGGTAAGTTTCAAAGCACGACCATCTTGCCGCTCATTATTTTAATTTAAATAGTGTTAACTTCAAGCACAAATCTAGCAACCTGTTTGTTTGTTCGTTTTAGAAATGGTTGGTGGAAGGCCTCCAGCCGAGCAGTTGGGTGTCGGGGCTGTTTTTCCCGCAAGGTATGCTGACGGGGTCGCTGCAGTCGTTCGCGCGGCGCTATCGCGTGCCCATCGACGCACTCATGTTTGACTTCCATCCCATAAAAATGTTCCTGTCGCAGGAAGACGTTTTCAAGCAAAATAATAAGAAGAAGGTCCGTTTACTGGTGGCGTTGTCCATCTTGCATATTTAGTCCAGACCTTAGCCTTAGAAGTATTATTGATACAAGTTATTATGTAGGCAGGTGTGTATTGTTATTAATGACAGCAGACCTATCTTCTTTTTTGACAGGGTGAAGAGGAAGGGCTCAATGTATACAAATTCTTACGACGACCAGAAGACGGTGTAAACATTCACGGTTTATTTATTGACGCCGGACGCTGGGATATGAATACAATGCGCCTAGTGGATGCTTTGCCAGGTCGGTATACTTCCCGACATTGGCTACTGCGCCATAGTAGGTCTGTAGTAGAGGAAAAACCTAAGCCCCGATAAAATTGGAGATTTAATCCACATATATTGAAATAAATATATTTCGACAGAAACAAACAAATCTTAAACAAGAGAAAGTTTATTACCTTAAAATAGTTCTGTGGCATAAGTATATTTATACAATATTATTCCTATTATAATGAACTATTCAAAATTAAATGGTTTACTAGCTAAAAAAAAGCTACATTAACATAAAGCAAAATAAAGTACGTTTGTTTTGGTTGCATTTTATTAACTTAAACATTAGTGTTCTCTACTGTATATTTAAACTTAAACATTAGTGGTGTAACATAAAAATTACATAACACCTATAATTCACCGAAAAGTTAGGCAGGGGTTAGTGAGGTCACCCACATTTCTCAGTTATGTTTAAGACCCATGTGATAGAATAGGGATCCATGTAAGAGAGGGTTTTTACCATCAACTGGGCACAAATCCAGACATTAGTGTTATCTATTCATGATATTACGAATCGATTCCACAAGCAACTGTTATGTGTGACAGGTCAAATGAATCCTCAATTGCCGGTGATATGGTTCAAGCCCGTGCTGTCACTGCCTAAGCCTGACCCTCGGTATGAAGCACCGCTATACAAGACGTCGGAACGAGCGGGTATACTGTCCACAACTGGACACAGCACCAACTTTGTCCTGCCCGTACTACTGCCATCCAATCAAACACAAAGCTATTGGATTATACGTGGCACAGCTCTACTCACACAGATAACTGATTAAAAACTTACTAGTATTTATGTTATCTAAGCAAGAAGCATCCACAGTCAAATGAAAATCAAGTGGTGTGTACTTACACGTCATGGAGGGATGTTCTTAATTAATTAATTATTTTAGATGTTATCATGATGTATGTGTATATTTGATTTGCTATTTGAGGTTCAATACACAGTAGCGGCGGGCGCAACATAGTGAAATTCCAATGTATCGGAATTCACGTTTAATAACATGAAACGGGAACAACTATAAGAACGGATGTGATTGTAATGCCGGGTCCATTGCGCCCATTTTCTAACATGTTATCAGTTCGTTCTGGCAAAAATTGTATGTTAGATCACGCCCCCTTTATGTTAGCTAGCAATGTCTAGCAATGTTTTGTGTTAGTAACACGGCGATAACATGGCGTAGCAGACGACCCGGCTTAAAACAGTAGGAATTACATATTCATTTTCGATATTTCATGATTAAACTACTTTTAAACGTATTGTTGTGTCGGTCGATAATCAAGGTGTTTTTTAGACCAATAGGATAGTGTAATGTGTGGCGTGTATTTGTTTTGTAGATGATTACAAGCATAGGTACCTACATGGCATACATTTTGTTTTATTTTCAAAGCTCTACCACACCGGACGATTCGCCATGTGAAAGAATCATCACACGGTGGGATAAAAAAAAACCGCGACTCTCCGAAGACCAAAAGGAAAGGTTCATCTTTGGCTGTTGCCAGTAAACAATCGAATGTAAAAATCCAGTTTGGTAACTTCAGCCTTTTATAAGGATTAATCTATTGGAAGTAATTAATACACATAATTATCAGAAACTGATTTATTTATTCCGGTTTAATTGTCATACTTCTATGTGAAAAGAAATCACAATGTTAATAAGGCTTGCATAGACTGGCCGTCAAGCGTTCCGCGGTTCGTCCTGTCGATACAGGGTTCTTAGAAAGCGCGAGACGACTGACTGCCTGCTGCCTGCGCAAGCTTTGACAGAATGTGGAAAGATTTTTTTCTAAAGAAGTCCTGCGTGGAGGCGACGTTCCAAAGTCGCTTAATATATTAACTTGAAATATTACTATCCTAAGTTTACGGCGGGCGATGTGACAGGTCCCTAGTTAACACTAAAATATAGTAAAAAGACGGCTGAAGTACGACGCTTCGGGTTTCTATTAGAATTTGTCAGAGACCTGATTTCAGAAGCCCTAAAATGATAAATTAAGTGATTTATAAACAGAGTGCACCTAATTACAGCTCCACACAGGCCTTTTATACATAAATGACAACTTCTATTAATACATGTGAAATAATGAATATCACAGTAGTATTTCCTTTGATTATTATTACATGCATGTATTGTTGTTTAAATTTCAGCAGTTCAAACATAATATATTAGCCCTATAATATTAGAAAAATAAAAAGACCTAGACCGGAGTTTGTTTTACCTAAATAAAGATTCACTATGTTACTCATAGAAGTGAATAAATATTTATCCATTCACTTCACTGTGTGTTGCACTTTCAAAATCAGAGCTTTCAATGTTACTTACTAAAATAATTAAAATTTTAAAGATTTTCCAATTAAGTCAATTAACATTACGGCTTGAAAATCAGTTTGGTAATATTACTAAAAATACTTGGTTCTTTATCGCTTGTTGGTCAGAACTGAACAGCTGCAGCGACAAGTGCCGTGCGTCGCGCGAACAACACAACCGCGGCTGTTTCGCTAAGTGGCCACTAACTGCGACATCCTATGTAACGACGATGCGTATTAACTATTGAAATCATTCTCTAACAAATACATTATTCAATAATTTAATTTTTACAGTAAACACATTACAAAAGACTGTAGTACCCTTATATTGACAAATTATCATTATAATCTAAGAATGAATCAACGGATAATACAATAATACACTATTAATTATTATTTTATTTGTATTAAGATTTCCGTCACTAACGGAAAACTTGAGAATTAAAAGGCTCCGTCGCAGAACGTGCACCTTGTTATTGGTGCACTTCTCACAATGAGCATTTCACAAAATGGCCACATCATTGAAAATGGAATGGAATAATTGAAGGAGGTTAAGGAGTTCCTGATATTGTCTTAAGTCTGATTAAAAGTACATTTATGAAAGCGAACGATATTTATTTTAAAACCATTTTCAATAATGTGCAAATTTTGCGAAGTGCTCATTTTGAGAAGTGCACTAATTTCGATGTGGTTGTTTTTTGTCCAGTGCACATTTTTGAAGTGCACATTGTGCTACGGAGCCAATCAAAGGAATTAGATTATTTTTGAAAAATAAGTATGATCTCAGCTTGTGGACGCGCGCTGCGTCGTTTGTCCAGTCGTACCTACTTAACCTATCTACATAAACAATAGTTTCATCAAAACATGCTTCCTTTGTATTACAATTACATAATTATATTGATTAATCAACATTTCGATACAAATTAAATTGAAGCCGAAGAATTTTGAACCTCGATTGAAACATCCGAATTTCATGAAATCCATGAAAATTTAAATCATCGCTTACATTTTTAACAACATCAAATCACACAACACAAGAGTAATCATTCGATCTAAATTACATAGAAAGTGAACGGAATGAACAATGTTTAGCATTGACATATGAAAGTTCCCCCGGGAGGGTGGGAAATGCAGCGCGCGTGCGAGGCGGCGGCGCGAAGTGCGCGAGGAGAGCGGCGGGAGGGCGTCCCCACCACGTGTCCTAGTCCTCCGACATGAACGAGTTCTGCGACTTGAGCTCCTCTAGCCGTGAGATCTGCTGCCGCAGGTACATTATTCTGTGGGGCATTACACAACAATCGTCAATAAAATAAAATCCAAAGTAGGGCTCCACACGCAGACTGCAGTGACTTATTAACACCAGCTATGCTGATTCGCCGCCTTAACGGCAAGGTGCGACTGAACCTGGTGTCTAGGCATAATGCTGTCCACGCATGTATAAACGTAGCCACTTTCGTAAGTGATTTTCTCTTATAATGCATTGATTTGTAATTTCAAACTGTTACTAACTGCGACCTTAGTATTCTGGAACACACGAGGTTACGAAACAGGCCTTATCGTTTAAATTGAATTTCACGAGAAAAACGCTTTTGAACTTTGCTACGTGTAATCATAATTATCATTGATCGTGACAGTACAGTGAGTACTATCTTCAGTAATATGATGAAGATTAATGATTACTTCTTCAGAACAAATTAGAACAAATAATATTCTGATGCACAGTGACCATTTAAAAAAAAGAAGCAATACTATTTTTAAAGCCCATCAACTTTATTCAATGGCTTTACAGCATCTACCGATAGATATCGGATAATATTCACTGTATATTAATTGCCTAAAGTTTGTTTTGTTTTGGAATTGTGTAAATAAACGTAAATACTAATAATTTATTTCTAAACATGGCGCCATTTGTACACCCCTACAGGCAGGATTTGGCCGGTGCCGTTGATATATTATGCATTAACTTTCTTTATTCCATAAAGACCCTGTTTTTTTAATATCATCTGCTGCGCATAATAACTGAAATAAGCACTACCAATGTAAAAGTACAATGCAAAATCT
Organism: Cerastis rubricosa; assembly: GCA_949152445.1. Classification (NCBI taxonomy): domain Eukaryota; kingdom Metazoa; phylum Arthropoda; class Insecta; order Lepidoptera; family Noctuidae; genus Cerastis; species Cerastis rubricosa. The sequence goes on along the minus strand of OX424523.1, from coordinate 13,966,527 downwards.
GATGTCAAGTAATTACTCAAGCCGTCTTTTTACATATATTGTTGTTTACTTTTCAGCCAAGTGTAGTTATGCAGTGGCGCACTTGTATCGCTACGAAACGTCGCCATGTTGGTCGACTACACGTTGGTCATGTCTACATAGAATTAGGGTGTACTTACTTTTGTTCCTGTAATGTTGCCCGTATTTCTGTGTGGCGTACAAGTGACCGAGAGCACTTGAGCTCAGCGGATACCCGCGTGCACTGCAGGCACCCCAGCTGGTAAGCTTCCTCAGTAAACTTATTTGCCTGGCACAACAGAAAGAAAGATCATCATCATCCTCTTTGTCTTCCATGATCTGTAGGCCAACATCTCGGAGTTTGCTTCCTACCTAGATCTTTTAATGGACTACCTTTTTCGAGATAGACATCCACATTTATACAATAGAAAACTTTTTTGCTAAACTATACAAGACTGGGGCATTCAATGGCAAAAAAAGATAATCGAAGAAATAAAAGTCACAAACTTCCTAGCAGCAGGTAATTATTTTGTTCTTTTGTGTGTTTTGGAAGATGGTTGTACTTGTTTGCAAAAAGCTTTTTCGTTTTATAGTTGTGTGGTATCTCACACACATTCTTGAGTGAAACTTTTTCGTCTACATCGTTATGTTATTATTATATCATCAACATACACGAAAACCATGTAATAAATTCATATCTTGTTAACTACTAATTTTTAAGAAATATGTACTGTACGAGAAAAGAAAAAAAAGACGACATCCAGTCAAATATATTATTGCGATAAGATTTCTAGTCTCTGAGAAATACGTCGACCAACACACAAACAATTATGAAATTAGGCACATCCTGACAGTTGCAGTCCAAAAGCAACCTTATTATCATGCAAATGTACAGAAAAATACTGTGATTTTCATAGTGATGCAAGGTAGGAGGTAAAACAATAGAACTGTGAAAGGACTGGACCAGCCTCGTCAGTCGAAATTGCGGAGCCTCCAAGACTCCACGGATGACGAGTCCATAAGAGCCTCTGTGATCTATGTAAAGCTACTTCAGCCACGGCTTGTACACGGCTCGTTGTCGACGGCAGTAGACAGGCGCGACTACATTGCAGCATGGTTCTTAGCGATTTTGTATTCAAAAACAAGATAGCGGCGTTCGTTCCGATTAAACTCACTAGCCAAAAGAAGCATGCAGCACTCTACTGAACATGGAATGCGTTCAAGTTACCTGTTTCTCTAGAATATCCGCAGGCCAGCCTGTAACGTGTGACGTCAGGTCCGACCGCACGTAGTTGACCAGAGACGGCGTCAGCATGGGAGGCGCGTGGTGGAGTGTCCCGCCCACAACTTGCGAATAACTTCCTAGGCATTCCACTGAAACGCGAAAATACTTCATCATCATTCATATCAAACTGTTTGAATTGTTCATGTCTTTTGAAATATTTGATAAATTGTAATGTATGGGAATTAATTAATGTTTGAAATAATTTTATGCAAAATGAAAAAGATAAAACTTTGATTGTTCAACTAGGCAAATTTCTAAAATGTAATACTTTTAACTAGTTATTTATTATATATTATATTATTTTAAGATCAATAATGTTTCGTGATACTACCTAATAATGTCACAACAAATAATGAATCCTGGGGCTTACTTTTCCTAGGTAACGCTGTATCTAGGTGCAGTGGGGGTGCATGCGGGTCTATATTCTCAGAGTGCGTCGGCGTGGGCGGTCCCGGGTCGCGGTGCGGCGTGCCTGAGCCGCTGCGGTTACCATCGCAGATGCCGATGGGCGATGCCGTTGCGCCGTTGTTGTTGGCAGGTGGTATCGTCACCAGCGGCTGAACTGCCACGATACGCGGTAACGCCGCTGCTAGTAACGATCCAGTCTGTAACATTCGAGCAATACATACGTCAGTTAAGCCCCGTCCGCTGTCAATTGTTTACATGCGTCAATATCGTGGCACGCCCTCAGCATTTCCTCACATTTGTTTTCACCACAATCACTGTGGCAACACTCCGATTAAGTTTGAAGAAAGCGGATATAAGGACTTATATATAAACTTAGCAATAGTAACACTAGGTAACAAAAACATACCTGTTGATTAGAATTATCGAGTACAACAACAGGCGGAACTGCATTATTGTCTGTGTTATTCCGTACGATAGCAGCTTCTCTTGCTCCATACGAATTCTCAGAGAGCGGCGTACTCCTATCCGGAGAGATATCCATGTCTTGTAATGACTGTCCATCTATAGACAAAAAAAAAACAAAGTTAATAAAGACCTTTTTGAACAAGTGTGACACTAAAATTAAAGTGTTTTACCTTTTCCGTCGTGTGGTGTCGCCGTATGTTTTGGTCTAGTTCGATCATGCACTTCCTCCTCTCTACTGCTATTCCAGTACCTCTCAGAGGCACTATTTGTTCTTTTACTAGATTTTTCAATTTCTCTTCTCCCCGATCTGGAACTTGATCTCTTATCCCGACCTATACAAAACAAAAGCATATTTTTTAGATTCAAAGGGCTGTTTATTTATGTTATACTAGCGACCCGCCCCGGCTTCGCTCGGGTGCAATGCTATAATAAAGAGATAGACATATACCATCGCGGACATTTTTTTATATAACCTTTTTAAGGTGTACAATACTGTAGTACCTTATTTTGATCTATCTCGTAGGGTTCAGCCAGCGTTTGCAATGTAAGCGCAAAAAAAGTGTTTATTTACGACATCACATTAGAAACCTCTAAAAAATTATCAGTGTTTCTCTACTATATTATGCATGTATTATACATATAAACCTTCCTCTAAAATCAAAATCAAAATCAAAATCAAAAGTCATTTATTCAAATTAGGCTGATAATCAGCACTTTTTGAACGTCAAAATTACAAGAGACAGTCCCCCAAAACGCCCGCCCTTCGCCACTTCCTAGTGTTTTAGCTGGGAAGAAGAAGTGGCGGAACAAACTCCCCAGCAACACATCTGTCTGTTAGGTTAGAAGAACCAGATTCTACACAATAGTGTTCAAGTTCATATAAACAAAGAATCTAATTAATATCACATGTCAGCTAGCACACACCAATAATAAAATAAAAAAATAAAGAAAAAAAAATAAAGCCTCCAGACTAAAGGGCGTGCCCGCTTACACGTGCATACCGACGAAAAAAAATAAAATAAAGTAAAAAAAAAATGTATATAAATAAAAAATAACAAAAGGAATCTATTCATGAAGTTATATCACATTTCAGTAAGCTAATTTGGAGAAAGAACACAAACATTGTCTTGAGTTCAACCCAGCGACCAACTATTCTTATCATTTAAATAGTCGTTAATGGAATAGTAGGCCTTTGAACAAAGGTTAGATTTTACTTTGGCTTTAAACGCATTAAATGGCAAATCTAGAAAGGAAGATGGTAGCTTGTTGAAAAAGGTAATACCAAGCCCTACGAATGAGTTATGAACTTTATGAAGCCGGTGAAAGGGAGCACGTAGTTTATGCTTATTTCGAGTGTTTATATTGTGAATATCACTGTTTTTACTGTACAAATGGATATTTTGTTTAATATATAAAATGTTTGCAAAGATGAATTGTGAAGCTACCGTGAGAATACCAATCTCTTTAAAAAAATCTCTCAAAGAAATTCGTGCACCCAGCTGGTAAATTGCACGAACCGCTCGTTTTTGAAGAACGAATATATTTTGGATATCAGCGGCTTTGCCCCACAGCAGAATACCATAGGACATAATACTGTGAAAATAACTAAAATAGACTAACCGTGCTGTATCAACGTCAGTGTATTGTCTAACCTTTCTGACGGCATATGCGGCCGAACTAAGCCTACCCGCTAGGCTTCTTTCAACCAATGTTCAGTTAAACATAACACCTGAACATCATAGTACTCCATAAATAAACTTAATTCTAAATCTTTGCCGGACAATCCCTGCATATTTTGATGCACAACATTCAACATATGCAGCTTACCCGTTGTCGCACCTAATAGTTTAAAGAACAAGGTGTATCGATAGTAGTGTTAGTATCAAAAATAGTGTTAGTAACAATAGAAGTGTTAGTATTACAAGTAAACATTGGTACAACAGGGGTACCAGTGTTGCTGTGTATATTGTATGCTAAGAGATTAGCAATATGTCGCTTACAACTAGGTGGTAAAAACATGGTGTGGTTAGTGAGCTTGTAATCAGAGATGAATTGATTACAGTCAAAATATAAAATAACGTCATTGTGATGACATGTCCTATTATAAATTAACATATTTAAATCGTAAATGCACCTATTTTGCTCATCAGACAAATATTGAGAGGTAAGGCAGGGCACAGAAAATAAATTTACAATTACTTGTCTCGTTGAGATGTAACATCAAATGGACACATTCAACTATGTCCTTTTTTCTTACATTTAAACTATTCCCATATAATAAAATAACAGTAGAATTGGGATTTATTTTAGTTAATTTGATATTACTAATTAATTGGCTAACACTGGCACCTCTTGAATAACTCTATCTATTAAAACCGCATCTAAATCCGTTGCGTAGTTTTAAAGATCTAAACATACATAGGGACAGACAGACAGCGGGAAGCGACTTTGTTTTATAATATGTAGTGATGGTAATTTCTGGCACCTATATGATTAGCTCTGTTCTCATGAATGTTGGAAACTAATATTTTTCATAAGTCGAGGCCTGTCGGTAATCCCTGAAGGGGAGAGCCGCTTTACTTTTAGTATACCCATTTCGCCTGTTATGCTTAAGCCGATCGTTATGAAAAGCCAATGGCCAAAATTGGTGCCATCTGTTTATCGTCCAATAACGCAAGTTTTGCGGTAAAAGTCGATATGGAGCTGGACTGAGTTAAGAGTGAATATCAAAAAATATGTACATAAGAAAAAAGCTCGGTGTCCTCATCAGTAACACGGGCGTAAAAAATCCTATTTAGTTAATAAATAAGCCATTTTTTTTTAACGTGCTTTATTATTCATGTTTTCGTATTTAAATACCAGATCAACAGAATTAGGCAACACAAATAAAATAAAAACGAAATATAATGATGTGGTTTCTTTTTTTGTCATACAAAAAAGAGTTGTCTCCACGTGCCAATTTTAATAGAAAAAAATAATACTTTTTAATAATCTTAATAATAAAGATTTCTATAATACAGTATACTTGGAAAATGATCACTGTGCATGAGAAACCTTTTTATTTCTTAATAAACTTTGTACTAAATGAGATAACTTAAGTAAAAATGATGTCGCCGTATTTCGTTGCTTTGTGTGACGAACCTTGTGTGACGACATTATGTGTCCTACATAGACAGTTTCTGAAGTTTACGCATTTTATTACATCTGGCAACATTCGATTTACTACCAACCTTGCAAAAAAAAACGTCAGCCATCTTACTTTTTATGTATTGGTGTCGAAACATGGGATTACCGTTTTGTCGCTTTTCAAAATATATACTTGTGTGACGCAAAATATCAGGTAAGTTTAATGATTTTATTACAGACATATTATCATTAGACATTATTTGTATTATGTAAGTCGTGGAATAGACAAGAATTGTGAAAATCTTTTCGCTTTGTTTGTTGTGCGTGGTTTCTTGTTTTGTAGATTATATTTTGCTTCCATTGTGTGACATTGGGTGACGTCACACAAAAAAATAGGGTGCATACTCATTGGTAATTTTTTTTTCTAATATGTAGGTACGTAATTGTCCAAATTATGTTCTCTGAAAAAAATAATTAAAGTGCCCGAAAAATGTTGATTTGGGCAAAAGTTAACGTAAATTTTCTAAGCATTGTGGTTTTTTGTGTAACTTAATTTAAACTATATAGGTTTTCATGAAAAAAGAAAGAAATTATGCAATAATATACAATGTAAAGTACAAGTAATAAAGTAAATAAACAAAAGGCAAGACAAGAAACCAAATTAAAAATAATGTTTTTTTTTTACTTAGAACAATCAGTTTGCAGGGACGGTTTTCAAAGAAAAATCACCTTAATTGTTATGGATTGAAAAAATACATAGTTATGTCTGTAGGTATATTTACATGGTAGATAATTGTCACAATTTGTTCTTTTAGGTAAAGGTACAAAATGCCTTTGACTGGAGCAGAAAGGCAACGACGATATCGTCAAAAGTTGAATAAAGAAAATCCGGAAAAACTGCTTCAGCAAAAAAGGGAAAATTTAGAAAGAACAAAAAAAAAAATATAAAAAAGTAAGCGAACTAAACGAAACTCAACAGAACTTACAGCGAGAAAAGTGATTGATGCGAAGAAGGTGATTCAGTATTTTTTATTTAATGTACAGTTTATTGCGGGATTCATTTTTTTTAGAGTAAAAACTTTATTTTTTTATAAAAACATCTGTTCAAACAGATTTTTTTTATTTTTCAAACACTTATTTTTTATTGCAGATGTTTATTCGTTTAACTAATAAGTAGTGCCATAATTAGTTTTGTTAGTTCTGTTTAATTTAATTATTAATGTTATCTAATATTTTTATTGAGTGCATAAGAGAGTTCAGGACATACGGCATTCCATACAAACTTTCAAGTTCTCATGTTTTGAAATGAATGAACCGATTTTAAAGAAATTTTATACGCACAAGCAGGATAATAGGTCTAAAAAGTTATTTCAGAACATTTTCGTTTTTTTTTTTGAAGTTCATCTATTTAATAGTTATAATTTCAAACAACTAATAAATAGTACGAAATGCCGTATACTTCGTTAACACTCTTAACTTCTGTCAAAAACATGGCTCAAATAATTAATCTATAAAGATATATTGTTAAAATCGTTCGTCTCTGTTGGAACCGCCACCAAATAATTGAATTACTCTGATTAAATTAGTTTTGTTTAATTTTGCTCTTCATGTTGATTTTTGAAATATTTCAGAATTTATAAGATATTTTAATTTTTTTTTGTTTTTTTGTTTGATAATAAATAAGGATATTTTTTTTTTTTTTTTCGTTTTTTTTTTCTAAAACTCTTAACTACCCTAAAAATTCTACATGTAAATTAAATGAAACTTCATAGTTATGCGTCTAATGTGTTTGTATAAATGCACCTTTATATTCTTTTGTGTGACACATATTCGTTTGTGTTACAGATATTGTAATATTCCATTGTGTTTCTTTTGTGTGATGTACATTTTTTTTGATATTCACTCTTAAATCAGTTTATATTTAATTATTTTTTGTTGGGTCATCAGACCTTTAACCATTATGCTCTGCTTCAATTTGTCGGGTTTTATTTAAATGTATTTAGTGACCAATAGCGCTATTTATTTGTAAAGGATGGCTGTCATTTTATCAATAATTATGTCGACTTAGGTTTGAAAGATCAATAATTGTTTGGTTGGACCAAGGAACTTATATATGAACTTATAATTGGAATGCGTACAAACAAAATAACAATTTCAAAAAAGCCGTTTTAAAATGAACTTTATCTCATACACTATAGTTCGTATTACTTTAATTAATACGACCTCTATGTCAAAGGAAAAAAAAACTTCAGAGCGAGATGGCTTTCAAGAGTGGATTGTGTCCTTGTCTATCAATTGCCAGTAATAGAAAATTGAAACTATATAGAAATCGGAAATCACTTTGATAGCTAATCTAGCACATTCATCGTAACGGAATTTCTTGCGAAATAGTAATAAAATTCAATTATTTGTGAAATATTTGTAAATTAAGTTATTTATGAATGGCAATATAATATGACCGTCCCGGTAAATCAGTTTATCCGTGATCATGGCGTTTGCAACAGCGCCGAAATATCGGGAACTTATAACAAATAATAAACATGGTAAATATCCCGTTACAAGTGTTGTTGATAGTGTTAGTGACCATGTCGGTTTAAAAACTTATATCACAATAATAACTGTCCCAAAAGTAAGTACAAAATAATGGAAATACCATACCTTATTAGAAAAATTTGAGATCTACACTCGAAGTTTTCTCGCTGACAACGCTTTTGAGTTGCTCGTACTCATTACAGTTAGTTTTTAAGTTCCTTGGGTTGGACACGTAATTAGTTAAGCTATGGAGTCTGGCGTTACTTTGCGGAAATGCATGACAGTAAAAAGGTGGTGCTGCATTCTGCATCCAAACCTGGGGTTTTTGGAAGATTGAAAGGTTTTAAGGAGTAAGTGAATAAAATATACCGGTCATGTGTATCTCATAGGGCGCTTTCAATTCAGACGGGTGATGCCGGTCTGCCACCGCACCGGAGATGCCGCCTGGATTGACATCGCCGTACTGATGCCGTCCGTGCGACGTACGGACCTCGCACTGCTCTCTCGTCGCTTCAACTGTATGGTAAAAAAAACACTCTGCTTAGTACGGCAGCCGCATTGCTAGAGTAGCAGTTCGATAACAACAGGACTTAAAACGAATTTCACCAATTAAACTGAATGCGATCAGAACTACTAACCCGCATTCAGTGTCATAATTGTTATTTATTTTTTTAGAACATATCCTCCATGTTCTAAATAAATCTTTTTTATTTGTCTTACAGCTAATAAAGACAAATAAAAAAGGGAACAATAGTCACCAGGGAGCCAATAACAAATCCCCACGTATAAACTTATATGCTAATTAATGGTGTGAGCACAAAAACAAAAAACACACAACTTTAATTAATATAAAGTAAGAAGCATTATAAATACTTGGGTTTGCAATTAGGTATATGACTAAAATAATAGAGAAAATAATAAAAACAAAAGCATATACGTATGACCTACCACTAATTCTGAATGGATCTAAATCAAATTCCTTGCATATATCATTGATATCTCTGCTTGCGCGCACAATAGAACTGTTTTGCTTGTAATTCGAAGATGTATGAGGTACACGTATGGGTGGAGTAAACCGAAATGTATTATTATTTATTTATTTAAAATTCAATAATGATCATATTGCAGACCAGCTTAGACCAAGTAAGTAATGCTACAAGACTAAGTAGTTAAATATTTTAAATTATTATAAGGAAGGAATATCAAATAAAGATTCCAGGGTACCTGAACATGTTCAATTAATTTTGGTTTTACCCTGTTCCACACAGTCTAAGGAGACAAATTGTAGTATTGTAAGTAAAAAATAAAAGAAAATGAAAAATGTATCCAACAAAAAAAGATAAAACTTAATACAGTCACTAGGAGTGTTTTTTCATGATCAGTATGTCCTCCTAAGGTACTAACTCTCTGTCTCGGCGTCACACATCCATAATATGAAATGTCGTCAATTTACCATCAACGGTATACCGTTCACCGGCCGGAGTGCAAACATGTAGTGTAAAATAGAAAGCTTATCTGGTTCGTTAAAATCTTGGAGATGAATAATAAAAGCTAGGATTAAAAAAAAGGGCTTGCGGTATGTGCACTATGTGCAGTCACATTATTCCCACGTAGACCACATTTTAGCCTAACTGCTGTCTGTGTGAATATAATTTGAGAACATATTGTTTACTTTTTGGTTTAGTACATCTGTGTATGTATTTGTGCATATTTACAGTTATAGTTTAATTTATATTTCTAGCACTTTTTATATCCTTGTACACCACAGCGACCGCGTACGCAACACCACACTGCATTCCAAAACACAAATTACTGACGTGCTCAAAAAGACGCGAGGCTGAAATCGGACTAGGCTGGCCATATCTGCCTTATGCCCGACGAGTTGTGTACCAAAATAACCTCCATGTGGAACCCTGACACAGCCAGAAGGCGACGCGGTAGACCTAGCGGGAAATGGAGGAACGAGGAGGACAGAACTAACAACCGTGGTCCATATTGGCCCCGGATCGAAGGATTTCATGGAGAGAGGCGTTTGTCCAGTAGTAGGATGACACCGGCAGACATAACTGCTACTGTTAGTAACAGTAATAAATATCCTTAACTTAGTATAAAATAAAACGTATGATCAGATTTACAACTTTTTGCCCTGTGTACCACCCAAAAGTTGACTCGTAGGAAAAGCCCATGGGCTTTGGCGGCGACGCCTCCGATTTCTACGTCGCAGTGCTGGTACTTTTAACTGAATGCGAGAATGAAGTTTAACCTCCAGTAATCATCTTCTGCCGAGCTCGTGGCCAAATAATAACAGCCGCATGGGTCTATCTAGGCTAAGCAATGATTGGCGATGTTAGTGGATGGGTGACCATTCACGGACACGGACGAACTTTTCAGTTTCCCCCGTGCCTCGGAAAGCATTTTAAGCCTTTGGTCCCGGCTGTCATTGTAGATATTTGACAGACGCAAGACGTTGCGAGTGGTCAGAGCCGGATCAGCGAAAGTCTGACAACCAGTCTAGAGTATCGTATTACCCAGTTACTGGGATGCGGCGGTCAGGGAGGTCAGGAAAATACTGGTATTCAGCTACATTCGGTTAGACTGAACACCGACCCTGTCATAGTTTGAGGAAAAGGTTAGGCAGATTCATTGAATCATCTCCTGGCAGTTCAGACACTGATCACAACTTAATCGTCTTTTCGTGTGGAACTCTAGCCTGGTAACTGTTCCGAGTTGTCGAGGTGGAGATTGTCATATTCCCGTGAACCCGGCGGTAAAGGCGATCCCTTACCGGAGATTCGCCTGTAAAGTAACAATCAGAGTTTAGATTTCTAGCTTTACGTTACAAATAGACGCTCGAGGTGATCTCCATCGTGTCCATATTCCGCAAATTGCGCTAGTTTGCATGTTACCATCGCAGAAGCACCTGCTACTTCGCTTTGACGGTACTTAGTTTCCAACATACCCATATCCAGGCATCTCTTCCCGCTTTAAATTACGACGTGACATATCGCTCCAAGTTACAACAATTTCTTAATGCAGTCCGAACATACATTTAAACTAGTATTGTAAAGACGAAAGATTTGTTTTTTTTTTGTTTGTTTATTACGATTTAACTCAAAAACAACTCAACCGATTTTAAAGATCCATTTTTATAGATCCCTACCCAAAATAGAACAATGTAACCAAAGGAATCAAAATGTTGCCTATAAAAGCCATTATTTTGCGTGCGAAAACTATTGACGGTATATAATAAAATAAGAATATACTAATTGCTCACAAAAAAGTCCGCGATGCCTGACTATTATTGTTAAAACACAATAACAGTTTTTGATTAAATCATCATCATCATCATTTCAGCCGAAAGACGTCTACTGCTGGACATAGGTATCTCGGTTCGCGGTCGCCATTCCAGAACTTTTCGGCCCCATCGGCCATCTGTTCTGCGAGCAATGTGCCCTGGCCACTGCCACTTAAGTTTGGCAATTCTTCGGGCTACGTCGGTAACCTTGGTTCTCTTGCGGATGTCCTAATTTCTGATTTGATCACGCAAGGAAACTCCGAGCACAGCCCTCTCCATTGCCCTTTGGGCGACTTTGAGCCTTCTGATGAGGCCAATAATTGTGAGCGACCAAATACGGGTGGAATCGAATAGTGGTGACATTGGTATCATGATGATTACATATAAATTCCACTTTATATAATACATAATATTCCACACATAAAAACTCTCTATGTAAGAAAAATCTCACGTTTTGAACAAACTGTAACTGTCGTGCGTTTAGTCTATTAACAAATACTAATTTACGTATTCAAGGGCCGATTTTTCAATCTTCAGTTAAGTCGTCCAATAACTATCTAGCGTTTAAAATTATCTGTCTGTTTATCAAGCGAATTAAAGTTTTCTACTTTTCAATAGCCATAAATTATCTATAGAATAGCTATCAGTGGTTTATGCTAGCTAACTTCACTCTATTGAAGTGCAAGTGAGATGCACAGATACAGTAATCAACGTTTTAGATGGAATAGTAGGAAAACGAGTATTTAAAACATGGGACGACATTAATGTTGGAGTAGATTGTGCTTGAAAAAGAAAACAATGATGATTAGGCAAATTTTATTATTGATATAAGTATTAAAAAATGCCAGTTGCATAGAATCGCAGGGTGAGTACTTACGTAGTAAGTTATTGTAAAAATTGTAAGATGATTATGATCTGATTACATTATTGTAAGCAATTGTTGCCCAACATCTGTGTTAAAACATTTCTGTTTCGTGTTTAATTTTATCCTCAATTAAGAGCTTTTACACCTTACGGCATTTTTATGAGCGTTTACATCCATACAAACTTTCTAGTCCTTATTTTCCGAAATAACTAAACCGATTTTAATGAAACTTAATACGCATATTTAAGCAGGATACAGAGGTCCAAAAAATACTAAAAAAACCATTTCGAAATGTCTTTAAAACAAAAAAGATAATTGGAATTTTTTGTTTCTAATAATTAAAAACCGGTCAAGTGCGAGTCGGACTCGCGCACGAAGGGTTCCGTACCATTATTTATAAAAACCTAAAAAAAAAACTTTTTTGTATGGGAGCCCCCCTTAAATATTTATTTTTTTCTGTTTTTATTATTTGTTGTTATAGCGTCAACAGAAATATATAATCTGTAGAAATTTCAAGTGACTAACTATCACGGTTCATGAGATACAGCTTGGTGACAGACGGACGGACGGACGGACGGACAGCGAAGTCTCAGCAATAGGGTCCCGTTTGACCCTTTGGGTACGGAACCCTAAAAAGACACTACAAATACCGTCATTAGATGGAATTGTCACGTTACGTCATTTTTCTGAATCGCAGTGTCAAGATTCTCCGCGAGCCAATGAGTTCTCTAGAACATTGGTTTTTGTCATTCTGAATTTGTTGCATTGGATTCGTGAACTACGCCCTACTTGGTATACTATACGCGGGACTCCACTAATAAGCTAGACCTCCTGCTTTTGATGCATAATTCGTCTATCTGCATTATATAGATGCTGTGTAATCACGGGCGATGACTACGGCAAGTGGCGGTTCTAGCGGCCAACTATTCTTGGTCATAGCGCCTTGGTTTTTTTTGGAACAAATTCACGAAAAGAGGTGTCTATAGGAACAAATTAGCACTAATTCCTGGCAAAGTTTCATCAAGTATTATGAGGTGGCCGCGTGGTTGAAACGGACACGAAACAAAACCTGAGCAAACCTTTTAGGGTTCCGTACCCAAAGGGTCAAACGGGACCCTATTACTGAGACTTCGCTGTCCGTCCGTCTGTCCGTCTGTCACCAGGCTGTATCTCATGAACCGTGATAGTTAGCCATTTTCACAGATTATGTATTTCTGTTGATGCTATAACAACAAGTACTAAAAACAGAATAAAATAAATATTTAAGGGGGGGGCTCCCATACAAAAAAGTGTTTTTTTTTCTCGGTTTTTATAAATAATGGTACGGAACCCTTCGTGCGCGAGTCCGACTCGCACTTGGCCGGTTTTTTATATAACAGGTGGTGCTGGTGTATTAAAAGAAAGTATGCTACATTATGTAATTCTGATGTCTAAAAAGTGGTGATTTTTAGCCTAAGTTGAACAAATGGATTTTGATTTGTTGACAAATACTTTGATGAGAGGCTCAGATAGATTTATGGAAGACGTGCTCCATCTAAACCAAATATCCTGAGAAACAGGCAGGAAATTATGAGTTTGATCCTGACTGTATTATCATCTAGCATAAATACAACCAATATCAGTCATTATTTATGAATGGCTTTGAAAAGATATGTAGTTTTATGTACCAGTAGTGATTATCAGGTCTCTGCAGTCAGTTATGAAAGTTAATTTCCCAAGTACCAATCAATTGACATCTTATTTCACTGTACATGACAAAACGCCAAGGGTTGTGCCAATGAGGTTAGAAGATAAATGGCATTATAATTTACACCTCATTGAAACTAAGGTAAATAGATAATGCAATTAGGTGTAGGAAGTATAAAAGTGTTTCTTGGAGACACACTCCTTGAAATCATAGGACCAAGGGTACTGTGGCCTAAATAACTTTACCATCAAACCCATATACAGTAAGAACCATACACCCTGTAGTTTTAAGACCGCATACAAAAATAACAACAGATATAAAGATATGAACAAAGAGGACTTTGCAGTAGCACATCCCTATCATCTCATTTATTGATCAAGATGAGCAAACTTCAACCTTCATTGAATAATGGCAAAGCATTCTCCTTTTCCTTTGTAGAATGAAGCTACAAATGCTACAATGTGCATTTGTTGAGTTCAGCTGCATTTGGTTGTTGATTTAAAGATAAGATACATGAAGATGGTTACAAAAAAATATATTTCTGACACCAATAGGAAAAGTGGGGCTTTTAGCAATTAGTGCCATTTTGTGTAAAAATCATTTTACATTTTTGAATAATCTAGTTGCTTCCTGCTGATTTCCCATCAGCATAAAAGCATAAAAAGGATGTACTACTAGAGAATTAAAGTTTTTATGGAATTTTTAGAAATTCTTAGAGCTCACCTTTTAATTTATGCACTCTAAATCAAAATTTTGTATTTAGAGACCCAGAGGATGAATTTAAGACTTTTGTAATAAAATGCAGCTGATGCTGCAACTTCTGGCAATATTGTTTGTTTTCATTGCAAGTTAAAAGACACCCTAAAAGATCAATATAAAGTATATGATTTATTATAACCATTTTAGAGTTTTTGGAGAAATAATACTAGGTCAAAAACTATCAATTACTATTGTGGGTATAATAATATCCAAAACAAACTCAGTAGCTATGATTAACAGTTTAAGATAGAACAGACAGGACAGTTTTGTAATAAATAGAATTAGATACAATATTGTATGAGGCTTTGAGTTTTAAAAGAACTTGGATTAATCATGTTACAAGTTATTTGGTTTGCTTGGTGAAAAATGCATTACACAAAAATAACTCCACAATGTAATATAGTTTTTGTTTGTGTCAGTTGCAGACACATACTTGCTGATGTTTTACTCCTTCCTATCTGATGTATTAGTACTTATTAAATTAACTTGTTACTGATCTACTTGTTCTAACCCTGCTTTAATTTACCAAAGATTCCTATTGGTCGACCTGTTTGTAGTATTACTGTAATATTCAGTCTAAGTTTTATTTAAATAAATACCTTCAATTCTGTTAAGATGCAGGGTTGATGGTAAGTGTCAAATAATCTGTTGACTTTGCTAAAAAAAAACAATATGATATAGGAACTAAAAATGCTAGAAATAAGAAAATAAAAATAATTCACTCACTGCTCCTGGATGAATATGTTGAATCTTTGGATGATGTTCTCCTGGAGTCCCATTCTCTAGGCTTTTCCCACTGTGACACTTCACTGATACAGTTATAATAATACTTCTTCCCTGATGAACTAATATGTTCTGACCACTCACGGCCAGAAGAAACGCTTGCTGAAGGCGCACTTCTCTTGTCATATTTACTACTCCTACTAACACTAATGTTCATGCCACTAGTCCTATTCTTTTTATCATGTTCATTTCGCTCATGATTACTTCTTTCTCTTTCACTGTCTTTGCTACGTTCCTTCGGTGATCTGACACTATCTGAAATCAAATAAAATAAAGGATTAGTTTTGACATTATTTTACTTTTACAGTAATATCTGATTGTATAGACTCCAGCAGGTCAAGCTACTTAAAAATGTCAAATTTTCCCAATTAACTCTAACCATATTCTTTAACAAACATCTTTATTTGTTAAAGAATATGGTTCGAGTTGATTGGGAAAATTTAACAGATTATTGTAGCTTGATGTGCTAGCATCTGTGCATGGATACATGAATACAGTTTTCATTTGCTTTGTCGCACAGTAATTGTTCTATTGAATCAATCGCAGTGCAATACATTCAGCAAAACAAATAAATTTGATGTAGAATTGTATGTGTCTTTAACTGGATTAACTATCATTGATTTTCATTTTCGATTTTGCATGGTTAGAAAAGTAGGAATTGAAATAAAGTGTTTACAAACATAATAAGCAATTTGTTTAGGAATTAAGTGTTGTTTCTGTTAATTTTTGCTTTATGTGCATATTTTATACCAATTTGTTCTTCATGAAACATGTTAAAAGCCCAGCCATGTTAGACATCTTTATTCAAACAATGTTTTTATGTAATAAAATGTTTAACTGCTATTGTTGTTCTAAGTAAAAAAATGGACTGAAAATGGACTTATCTTAAGGATAAACGTTTCTGTATGAGGTTAAAGTCTTCGAATCCAACTTGAAATTAAATATTCAATGTGCAAGCATGTTTAACTATTATGAGCATCTGCTGAATCAAGCTTCTTGTGAAATGTTCTTTTGTTATAATTATTACTACATTATATACATTATACATATTATATATATTTTAAATCATGTCCCTAATCATACAACAAAATGTGATATATGGGAGAGTAAACAACTTTAATAAAAGTAGCTTATTTGCTTTATAGAATGAAGATATCTTACCTGTATACTTATTCCTAGAGGATTTGTAGTCTCTATCTCTCTCCTTTTCAGAACCCTTCTGCAGGTAGACATTCCTGGATGATGGATATCCTCTGTCATCGGCCACATGACTGTAGTGGTGGTGTCCATGGCCTGACTGACTGGAGTGTGTGTTGTGACCATGTACTGACACATTACCATTAGGGGATCGAAGAGGAGTGTATCGGTTTTCAGAAGAGACATATTCATTGGCTGTCCTTCTTTCACTTTTTGTATTGTATTTCTGTTTAAAGAAAACACATTTAGCTATATGTTAATGCAATAAAAATCAATTGTTAATTTTTTGATTTATTGTGGTACAAAGAAGAAACTAATGATTGCTCAGATATTTTTATAACCTACTTTTGTATTCATGTGAGCATAAACAACTAGAAGGTAAACAATGACAAAAATAATGCCCACAAAACTAACAGTACATCAAAATGTTTGTTTATAAGTTGAGCAACCCCATAATATTGTGAATTAGCATTCAGATACCTATTATGCCATTTAGCTGCTAGTACATTCAAGTAAACAAGCAAGGTTACATGTTGGTTGAAGTGTCATTGTCATTGTTATTTACACCAAACAAGTAACACATTGTTACAACCATTCCATATAAGAAAGTCCATTAAATGGAATATTGTCCTCTTTACAGGTACCTACACAATGTACCTATAATTCGATTATGTGAAGAATGATGAAGAAATAATTATGTATTCAAGAGAAATGTTTTGCCATAAGAAACTCTTGCAAACGTAACATTAGTTTCCATAGGTCAAGTGTGGTTGATAAAAACAGGAAAAGAATACTAGGGATCAATTATTACGTAGAGTGCAGGTACATAATTCAAGCAAGGTTTAACCATCATCTTTGGAAATGCTCCTGCATCATTTTACAGCATGAGGAAGGATCTTACCTGATACGGATGGGACTGATGCTTCTCAAAGTACCTGAAAACAGACAAAAATATTTATTACATTCACCTAAATTACAGCAAAACTCAAATCGGCGACCGCCATCTACAGCCTGTAAAGCCGAAGCATTCAAAACCATATCATACCCATCACTTATTCGCTGAGGTTTCCTTGCATGCATTACCATCAATGCAAATGTACGATTTATTACGGCCTCAGTAATAAAATGCAAAATGAAACCACTGTCATTAAAAACAGTTTTACAGAAGGCCGTGATATATCTTGATGGACGCCATGTCACATTCAAGACACTCAAGCAAGAAAGAGTCAGTCGAGAAACGAGTGAGATAAAAAATATGTCGATGATCGACGCTTTGATGATGATAGAGGTTTTGAATAGTCTATGGTTAGTTGGTTCGTAGTTTTATGGTTTTATAAATACATACAAATATGTATGTAATATTGTAAATCTAGATATCAATATTATAAAAAATGGATACTTGTATAAACTAAATATTGCTTTACAAACCTTATCGTGGGTTTAAGGCTAAGGTACAATTACGGTCCTTGTAGGCCAAAGCAAACTTGTACAATTATTGTTTCTAATAAATACTACACTACTAAAATGACTAATATGACTATTTAATTTAACTAACCATTTATGACATTTATTTAGAGATCAATTAATTATTTTAGTTAGAAAATTATAATTATTTTGTTAGTTATTAAATTATTTAGTTATGAAATATTTTCTTATTCATTAATTATTTGAGTTAGAAAATTATTGAGGATTTCCCCTCTACCACTTTGCTGCATCCGACCGACCATGTCCGCTTTCAATTCCCGGCCTTCAGCTTGTTATTATTTTGTATTCAAATACCCCTTGACCTAAAGCTGGGTTTTTCTTGTATACAGAGGGCCACTACTTACTATTAGTTTTGGCCTTTTTTGTGTAAATGTTCATAGTTAGATACCAATCTGACCAGTCAAGTGAAGGTATTTTGAAATACAAAATTACAAAAATTAAATCAATAAAGGTTTTTGGACCTAGCTACAATTGCCCACTGTAGATAAAACCGTTGTAAATGTCTACCACCGCCTGTCTCGGGTGTCTTTAATGTGAAACAGCAAAAGTATAAGATTTATTATTAGTTCATATAGTTGAAAACATTATACATAGATTAATAAAGGTTTATAAAATAACGTCTGGTTTGTTTCCTCGGACGAAGCCCGTTATCATAGGTGGTAAGCCTGTTGCCGGTAACGGAGCACAAAGCCCTTAGAGTAATAAGCTATAGAGGCAGCAAGGAGCCAATCACTGAGCAAAATTTTCTGCCACGTTTTGTGGGAGGATTGGACAATCAGACACAGAGAGACATGCATCCTGTTGATACAAACGCACACGAAGAAAAAACAACTACACAACAAAGAAAGGGTGCGTTCCGAATCAAATATTAAATTCCGAATTAATTGCATATATTTTACTTGTCTGTTGTGTGTCGTAATTCAGCAATTTAGAAAAATGAATAAAAATTATTCTACCAAAATGTCAGGTAAACAACAAGTTGATGTTGTTGTTATTGATAAATACAATTAAATTCAACAAACACGGTTAAACCAATATGATTGCCATGTCACTTAGAACGCACTCCTAAAGAGTGAGTGACACAACTAATGAGTGGTATATCAATCGACATCGATGGATAAATAAATGAAAGAACAAAATTGTAATGTTATTTTTTTTTTGGTACATAATACTTATAACTAATGTTACAAATGAATAAATTCTCAATAATAATATGATAAGGGACCAGACACAATAACAGCAATATGTACGGTAACAGTTTTCTGTCCATAGACCAAATCACCCACTGCTGCGTACAGGCCTCTCTTTTCTTGTGCCAATCTTCCTAGTCCTGCGCCAGGCTCGTCCAGGTTTTAACCTTGAGTGCAACTATATCGTCTGCCCACTGAACATACTAATAAGTAACTGTTAATTGAACTAAAAAAACATTTATTTTATTTTATTCATTCGTGCCGGTTGTCCCAGCTCTAAGCCAGTTCACCTACCTATTAGACCCTGTACACACGGCGAAATATCAAGCCACACATTTCCAGTGTAACATGGCCTCGCATTGTAGATATAGATTTCCAATACATTGAGAGATCCGCATAAACTGGTTTTTTATAGCTTGTTTGGTCGCCGTCGGTACTACGCTAGAGCTGCCGACGCTGCGCATCAACGCACATACCACAAAAATTTCCTATCGTAACGTGCTGAATTTAAAATGTGCTTGTTTCTTTTAACTATTTTTTTATTTAGAGCTTGTGTTTTGCTACATAAAACGATACTCAATGGCGTCTGTCGGAAAAAGGATTAGTTTTATTTAACGTCTATGGTTTCATGGCCAATGAACTTTGGCACTAGGATAAAACCAGCTATACCAAATCTAGACCTTACTCCTCTGTGACAAACCCAGACTAGTAAAACCAAACAAGAAGCGTATGAAACCAACATACTAAATAGATAGTAATATTTTTTGCACCGTTTCAGTTATTAATTCAAAATAGATTGAGATGATTTGATAGTTTTAGTAGAAAAGTACAGAATATCTGACTGAATAATACACAAAATCTTTCATTTTTCAGACCTTTCAGATGAATCGTTTTATTCAGGGTCTGTGGACACAGAGGTCACAGAGTAAAAAAAAAAGACCTAACTTCCGTTAAGCTTTAGAACGTTTTAGTTCTATTTATTTTATTAGTTTGATAATGGAACAGATTAATCCTAAATAAAATCAAAGAAAATGCAAGGTAAATAATTACGTCTATGGAATAAGTTATGAGCAAAAACGTCGTCTAAAAAAATATTATTTTAATAGTGATTCACTTGTATGTACATGTACAACTTGTAAACTGTTATGGCGTTTGTGTCTCGATATACACAACGCATATTCGTATCTCTTCTTAATTGTTTGATTTAAAGTATTGTTCTGATGAGTAATCGTTATCAAAATATGTTAGTAACTTAAAAATGAAGTTTTTGTAGTCAAATAGAAGCAAACAGTGAAAGCGTATCGTTTTTAGGTTATGTTTCCATCTTTCATTGGTATTTTAGGTGGGTTCACTGAGACGGGATACCAATTCTAATATATTTTCGAAGACAGTGTACCTAAAAGTGATGTCTGAATGAATTTCTCACGGTTTCTAGATATTCAGTCATGGTGGGAAGTGCCAAGCATCGCGTACTTTTGTTCTTTATTCAGAACTGCATTCAACCTTTTGGATTTTGACATTGAAGTAAGTAGCGATTTAGTACATGGAATACTCGCTGATGCAGTTTAAAGTTGCGTTTAACGTTCTTACTTGTGTTTCAGGAACTAGAAGAAGCTCTCTTGACTGATGGCACCGAGGAATCCGCCAGCTCTCTCCTGACTGAGTTGATAGTGCGTCTTTTGAATGGCTGTTTGGGCAACAATGACATCTCTGCCTTTAATTATCAGGTAGATCATCAGCATTCAGTATGTTTATTAAGTTACACCCAAGTGTTTGTTCATACATAATTGTTTTTGTTTTTTTCAGATGTACTTGAGGCGTTTGTTTAGAAGAAAATGTACAGATACAGGGAGATATAACCCATTCAACACAGACATTGACTTCCAGTTCTTGCCACTACGTACCAAGGTTGAGATATTGTATGCACTGTGTGATTTTCGATTGGATGCTGATGATGTTTTTGATTTATTTAAAAACCTTGAAGCTGAAAGTTTAAGAGTTGAACCACTTGGGTAAGTTTTTGTCAAAAAATTACGTTTTACTGTTAACTGTACAGGTCAAACTAATTTGATTATTTTGCCAACAGCTGGGATGATAACTCTTCAGCATATTGGTACTTCTATGGCACAAGATTATATCGGGAAGATGTAGTGAAAAATAAAAAGGGCAAAAATAAAAAGAAAAAAAATAAAGAGAACAAGAAGCGTGGCTGGTTTTATGGTGATGATTGGCTCGATGACGAGGATACTGAACGTGTCTGGCAAGTGGTTTGTTTCACTGAAGAAGACTGGACCCACCTGACAGAGAAGTTCCGCAAGGCAACTAGCAAGGTTGAGAAAGAGTTGCACCGTTCATTATCACAAAACTTTTTGCCTGAAATACCAAGGCTTTTTCAAGAAAAAGAAAGGTTGCAACGAAAGAGGTAAGTTTATTTTTCTATTTAGCTGTTACAGGATAGCTTGATTGATACAATAGATAACTAACAACAGACAAACAAAACTTGTAAAGTTTGTCTGTGGAATTCTAAAAAAACTGTACTAATTATTAACAGCGTGAGTAAACAAAGTACTAACATATGCACACATGAATATTTAGTTTAAAATATAATGTGATATAATTCATATTAAAAACATACAATATATTTTTGTAAAATTATTTTCAGTCTGTTTGTTGCTTATTCTTTCAGTTTTATGCTGATAATAATTCTATTAAATATGTATTTCCATTATTTTGTACTTCTCTTACAACTAACTAAAATTTACTGGTACTAACTTAAACCAATTAAATGTTTCAAAAAGGGTCTTGTGGTTATATGCTATGCTTTCAGTCTAAAAATAAATCATGTATGTGATGGAATTTACATCTATCATATCAATCAAGCAATGCTGTAATTAATCAATTAAGTCAAACTCTGCGGTCATGACAGGACATAGTTACGGTTTCGTTGTTTAAAAATCTGTAAAAAAGCCATATATGTAGTTGGTCACCCTAGCCAGTGTGTTAGACAAAAAATGATTATTATAAAAAAGGCCTTTTGTGTAGTTGTGTTCAACAACAATTTATTTGACTATTTGCTGGTTTAACAATATTGTAGATATTTTATTTTAGCCAATTTCCTGAAAATGTAAATAGAAATACTAAAATATGAAAGAGTGTTATGACTTCATGCCTCCATTTGGAATCGAAGGAAGAATAATCTGTATTCTATTTTTACAAATGTATATAAAAATGAATTCCTATTTCCCTTGGTAACAAACCAACTTTAGAATGACTTAACTGATTTCATTCATCTTTTTCATGTTTTCTAATATTTTGTTAGAGGGTTCTTACGTAACTAAGGTAGGGTCCGTCGGTAGGTATTTAGGTAGGGCAGGTAGGTAGTTACATAGGTAGGGACGAAAGTAGGGTAGGTAGGTATTGTACCTTCCCTGGTAGGTAGGTAATACCTTTCCTGGTAGGTAGGTGGGTGGGTAGAGTAGTAAAAATACAATGAGGTAGTAGATAGGAACAGGTGCTTTGCAATACATGCTGGGCACAGCTAGTTTTAAACATAATTTCAAGTTTCTATTATACATATTTATATTTCCTTAAAATGCTGTCTTTTTACATTAAGCATAGATTCATAATTATTATTTGTGATAGTATTCTGTAAACTATAGATAGACGGTGTCCACATAAAGAATTCTGGTATACAGCTGCATCCGGTTGGGATGGGAAGCCGACAAAGATATATTTGGAAATAGGCTAGGCAGATGATTTTGTTCTGTTAGCAATCCCAATGTTCATTTGATGTTGGTGGTCTTTGGCCTTTGCCAAATCAGACTGACCAGAACATGTGAGTACTGTAAGGTTGTGGTGAGTCCACCCAACCTTAAATCTTGCAGGCTGATTAATTTATAAGCCTGACCACATTAAGAAACTCTTTAAGTATTTTTAATTAATATGTTTTAGTAAAAGAATGTATAATTGGTTTTTCATATGAAGTCAGCTCTGTCTTAAAAATGAGGAACTAAATTCCATGTTTTAAAGTATATAGCTGAAATCCCTACAAGTATTTTATTTAAATACAGTTAGTGAGCCAGCAGACATACTGGTATACTCCAGTACCATAATCAGGTTATAACCACCATTTTAGCCTTGGTGTCCCTTCCACCCTACATGCAGTAAAGAACACAAGAGTCATTATTTAAATTGTACCAAAAAATAAAACTGCCTTCTCTGATCTTCTTATGGGAAATAACACCCTCAATTTTTTGTAAGAAACTACGATCGTCTACCATTAACCCTTCCACTGCTATTCATGTATGAAAATACAAAAAAAAACATCGTTTTATTTAAACTTTTAACTAAACATAACATCCTGAGCATTTTTTCACGGTTACAACAAAGGTCTTAAATTAACCCCCTGGCTGCAATATGAGTTTAAAATTACTTTTTTTGAACATTCGTTTAAAGGCGCAATTATTGATTTGCTGGGTTTCAGTTCTATACTCTAACTATTACTCATATTTTCTACTGTCCAGTAGAAATGGACAAGAGCGTTAGGTATACATTGGTGTTTTTTTTCGCTGTTCTCTTATGTCATGTTTCGTGTCTGTGGTTCAGGTGACAAGTCTCCTCGAATCTGTAACTCAATTTAACTCAAAACATGGTTGGATTATTCTAATCTGTTGAGGAGTTACACTTTTTGTCTCCAAGAGACATCTTCAGACCTTCATTTGGTAAATGATCGACTGTCATAGCAATGTTAATGTTCTTAACAGCAAATATCTTAAACACAATTATTCCCATCCGTTGAAGAGTATCATACTTCATCATATTTAAATGGGACTAACTTGAATACATTTTATACTCCACTAAAAATGAAACTATTTATAAAATCTTTTTTAAACATTCATTCTTTAAAAACATGCTTAAAGATTAGCTGTCTTTATAAAAAAGTTTTCCATAGTGAATTATTTAAAAATATTAACTTTTATAAATTAATATTTTATTTTATGTATGTGCCGTGAATGATCTGCTTAAGATTAATCAAAACAAACATCCCTTAATTAACTAAACAAAATCACTTTCCATCTGTCTAGGTCACCATACCAGTAAGACAAGACCATTCCGTAATGTTAATATTATCTATAATACACCAATATTTAACTTGAGACAGATGGTCACTATTCATCATTAATCATTTTCGCAACTATCTTGGGGTCTAACCAGACTATCCTATCCTGCAGTCTAACCAGATGCAGGCCTCATTAGTGCGTTGCGTCGTCGCACGTTTCAACGGATCGACGGACGAAAGACAAAGCGGGACGATGGCGTGCGTCTCCCTCTTGCGTTACGACGTCGTGCGCCGTGGCAACGCATGTGTGGCATACAGTGCGTTGATCCGTTGCGTCGACGTAATGTAACACCCCAATGAGGCCTTAGCTTAACACTGACGTACGAATGACATTTGTCTGTCCACAGTGGGTGCTCTAGAATATTAATCTATTGTAATTATGTTTTATATTTAATATTTTTATTTACATAAATAAAAAATATGTAAAGACAGGTAGTCTTGAAATAATCATAGTAATCTTCAAAATACAACTAAAAAATATATTTTTTTACTGTTTCCTCTCGAAAAAGGGCATTTGATTTCAAAAATAACAGTGAATAAAATGATTTTGTATTTGTTTATTTTTATCTACAAAAAATAAAATACCGTGATGGGATATAAGTTACACTAACACTGACCTTACGAATCACATACGTCAAGTTGTCTTATTTACCTATTTAGATACGTCGCACATATCCTGTTTTCTGCATCTCCGCCGCGTTACTAGCCACTAGGAAGCTAGCAAAATAGTAGTAGAAAAACACAAACGCAAAAAAATACCTTGTATTAGGGACCATCCATTAATCACGTGAGGTTTGAAAGGGGGGGAGGAGGTTCAGCAAAAATCACGAAATATCACAAGGGGGGAAGGGGGTGTAGTAAGATATCACGTGTATTTATATTTTCGTCAAACGCGCGATTTCTAAACCGAAAAGCGGCGTGACCTTCACTCGCCGTTGCCAGGCAACGAACTAAGTACCTGTATTTAAAGATAATATTGTGAAAATGTTAAGATTCTTTGTATGTACTAAAAAATACACGTGATTTTGGGTGGGGGCGGGGGGTTAGTCATTTATCTCACCACGTATCACCAAGGGGGAGGAGGGAACAAAAAAATACAAAAAAAATATCACGTAATTAATGGACGACCCCTTATCACGACACTCTTTTTTCTCTTTAGTAATTTTTCTTACGTACTATTTTATATTTGAAATGTTTTTATAACCAAAATGATATAAAATAAAATAAATAGTAACCCCACGAGCCACATCTAGATACTTGAATTGCTTTTCTTCCTCTGTATTACGAGGTTCTCGTCATGCAGTACCGTTATATCAACAACCATCGCGCGACGCTCCCATCGATCTATCACCACAATGTCAGGCTTATTAGCAACAATAGTGTCAGTGACGATAGGTCGATCCCAATACAACCATACATTCCAACCAATATTACCATCATCGAGAACTGGGTCAGGCGCATACTATAGTATGGCACTTCTGATCCCACAAGGATGTGATTCAAAGCAAGTTGCTGTTGGATAGTCCTGGCAACGAGGTGCAAGTACTCTCGTTAGCCAGACGAGAACACCCAGAAATAATGTGTAGAATCGATTCTCCCGGACGGTGCCATGCCCGAAATACGAGTATGTCAATCGCGACACTCTTTATTGGTATCATAACACATTTTCGTATATTACGTATAGTACTAGCAGTTCAGCGTCTCGGTTTCAGCCGTTCTCGGAACCCGACCTCTCGCGTCGCATCGCCCGCCTACGCTATTACTTGGTTTTCGCTCAGCGTTCTTTCTGACTTTTATTTCTTCTTGCTGGGCTCCTAAGAATGATGCAAATAACATTTTTGCTACCAAATGCATAATATTTCAAATCCGACTAGTTCCAAAGATGAGCGCTTTCAAACAAACAAAAAATTTACCTTTATAACATAAAATATAAGGATGAGGGCAGGAAAATGGCGACTATGATTGAAAAAGGACAATGCATACTTTGTGTTGCCGAGGTATGTTTTATAAGAGACTGATATTTTTTGTACTGTTATTGTATGCCTATGCAAATGGAAGTTTTTGCTCAATTCTGCTGTGCGAATACTTGGTCATGTATGCTTAAAAAAAACATAAGTGTCAAACATACTGTGCTGCTCTATGTAAAAAAAAATGAAAAAGAATTACAAGGATTAAGCACACTGGCGGATGCCCATGATGTAGGATTTGAAATTTATCAATGTAAGAACTTATCTAATCAAAGTAGAGTGTATTATTTAAATCATAGACCAAAGTTATCTATCGACGATATATAGATCACAGTGTCTATAAAGTGCTTTGCGTCCAAACAATCATCATCATTTCCTGCCCTTAACCCAATTCATTGAGGGTTGGCACAGCGTGTCTTCTTCATTGCTTTGCGTCCAAGCAATAAAACCGATTCGGCCGACTCTACTCGATACTGCGTCGAACTATTCGTTTAAATTCATAGTCTTAAAGCCCGCTTTGACCGGCTATAGCCGATTTAGCGAAGTTAGTCGAAGAGAAACGTGCTGGATCCGTTTATGTGCTCTTGCCCTTTAAGTTTTATGAATAACATAATATATGGCTTCCTTGCCATAATCCGTAAGCGAGCATGGCTGATGCGCAGGTTGAGGGACAATTCCAACAGTTATGTATTCCTGAAGGTATAATTGCTGGTAAAATAAAAAGTCTTCTATGGAGGCAATTGATACACATCCATGTTAAATAGTTCCTCATGTAAAATGTACTAACATTTATTCTTAACTTCTTTTTTATGTGTTTACTAACACTATATGGGCACGTTAGTCTAAAATAAAGAAATTGAATTGTATAATAAAAATTGGTGCTGGTATAGATAGAAAATAATTTTTAGCTTGTAGGTATGCCTGAGCTGGCTTTTGCATGACATGATCTCTGGATTATGGCTATGTTATATATCTAATGTGATATTTAGTAGTATTCTTACAAACGTTTGTGTTCCTGTAGATTTTCCCAGGAAAGATTTTTATTATGCCTTCATCACCATCATCATCATCCACAACCTGAATTCACCCACTGCTGGGTATATGCCTCTCTTGTACCAATCTCCACGTTCTTATTTTATTATTTTTATTAAGCTGTGAAAAATGATTTACGCACACCGCACCGTACGAGAAGACGGCTTGGTTATATGGGCTTACACCCACTAAAAAAACAACACGTGAGCCTACTGTCGCCTTGGCAGATGAGCCGCGAGAACTGCTGCGCATGACGTTCGCGACCCATCCAGCTCAGCCCGCCTCTGGGCATCTAACTCCTTGGGCGATGTCCGGGCGCATCTGATGCATCGCCACCACTCACGGAGGGCATGCAATGCGACGACGAAAGACTCTTCGATCTATCGCCCTCTGGCATCTCCTAGGGCGGCATCAGGTCGCCATGGCGCCTCCTGCGCCGCCCTGTCTTCCTGCGACGAATTGCGTCAGCGAGGGAGTTCTCCTTCCTGACGAGCTCCGCCGCCTCTTTCTACGATATGGTGTCCTCGCAGAAGGATGCCACTGTCTTCCATTCCCCCATGCTGTCGAGCATGGCCTTGACCACGACCGGCAAGGAGAGGTCTATCCCGATTGCTGCTGTTATAGCTTGGCGCTGCACTATCCAAGCAGTACAATGCTCGAGGGTGTGAAGGGGCGTGTCTTCGCTGCAGTGAGGTAACACTCGAGAGTGCCACCAGTGCGGCTGTTTACTTGGGCCAACGTCCCGTGTCTCCTCCGTGCCCACTGTTCCTGGATCGTAGCGTCTCCAGCCTCATCCGCCATTCCACCCCTAAACCACCTCGTGACCACTTAAGGCCGCGGGCGCCTGCCACTCTCTGCCTGCAGGTCTGCGCCACGCGGATAGACTAGACAACCGCACGCACCTGAGCCTCCAAATAACACGGAGGTGTGGCCGCCGCTATCCGCTTTCGCTTTTGCACTCAGGGTCATCCACGTATGAGCCTGATTGTCATTAATCTCTGCGGCCCCCGCAGTAGGGCATTGTTTTGGGCATTAAAGGACTCCGCCCACACCGGAACCCCGTAGAACGGAATTAAGGGAAAATATCCACGTTTCTGTGCCAGCCTCATCCAGGCGTTTCCCCCGATGGCAACAATGCCGTCTGACCATCTCACCGCCGGACGACACACATTGTGTGTATCAACATTTCATCTGCTAACAGTTGATGTAGATTTTTTCTCGTTGGCTTAGAAGTAAATTGTAAGAATATGTACGAACTACGAGTAGAATCCTACTGGAGATGAAATTAGAGCGTTACACAACATTCTGCTAAATAAGGCGGCGCCGCCGCCGCTTGAACTTAATAGAATCTGAATAAATTGTGACTGCAATAGAGCGCGACACACTAGACCAAGATAATTTTAGAATATGATATCGATTTTATGGAAATGTCACGTACACCAAAGCTACCGTGAGGAACTTGGATGATTCATGGCCAAGTGAAATTAATTATTTCACAGTATTGATTTTTCAGTTTCTTTCAAACAGATTGCTATTGCTTTGAAAATGGCTGCTTTGGCGCCTTTTTTGCTGGATGATAAATCTTGGATTAGGTTAATTTTCTTTAAAGAAATACTGTGTATATTTATCGGTGGAGAACGTTGACCTTTAGACGCTTAGTTAGACAAAGAGAGATTTGCTTAGCTTGAAAATCATCTCAACATTTAAATAATTTTATTGATTAAGATTTAGTTTCAAAATGACAAGCAACCCCAAGTTCAATTTGCAACTTTGAAGCTAGCGCAACGTCATTCTTGTCATACCACGTAACTTCTTGAAATGTTTTATAGGTAAACGAGAGATTTATAAGCGATAATCCTAAAAATATGCGAAACCGATGCAATTGTGTGCATTTTTCAAATAATTTATAAACCTGGAGGATATACTATATCGCGAGAGAGTCCAAAATTATCTATGTAGCAGTTGCAATGCTTTGCGTTCGATTAGCTCGAGTAAAATACAAATAATCAAAAATATCCAAGTCTATAATAACTTTATAAAAAATGATAAATTTAAACTTTATAAAAAAATATATTCCTACTATACACAGACAGTTCAATACCTTGTTCATGGATAGAAGATTGAGTTAGTTAACCGTATCCTAATTCTGAGAACATGCTATCCTCGAACAGCTAGTATTACGGGGTTAGGTTAGGTTTAATTGATTTGAATATGATTGATACTAATTTTCGTAGGTATAACTTATTTCTATTCGCATTTGCAAAATGTGTTGCCAAATTACGTCATTTCTGAAATTGTTTTCTATTTCCTGTACAATTGTGGCCTAGAAAGTTTACGTTACCTTAGGTCAGTTGTTAATTACGACATCTACGAGACCCATTCAAGGTTCTCCCAAAGTAGCAAAAGTAGCAAAACATAACACAACACACAGTTAATAAAGAAGTATTTTTTTCCGTTTTCCGCATAGCAACCAGATGCTATAATGGGAAAGTGTTGTCTAAAATTTGATAACTGTCCCTTATGATTTCGTTCTGCAGGTTTAGGTACTTAAATTGTCTTATTTATCACGGCTGACAATAAAACTATATCATGTATTTTAATATATTCTGTAGTACTAATTCATGGTCGGTATACTTTTAAGGTTGTTGGAACTAGCGCCGAGAAGAACGTCAAGTCGTGTTTTACAAAAAATAAAACAGAAAGAAGAGGAAACGAAACCGAATTCGCATGACGATAAAGAAGAGGAGGAAAGAAAAACAACACCTGATCTTGCGCGGGAGAATAGAGCCAAGCGGAGGAATCTTTTGAGGTTTGTGTTCATCTTTTATGAATCTCTATTCTAACTCCCCAATTGATAAACAAGGAGTAAACTATAACCCCGCAAAAATACTCATTGTAATAAAAGGTGTAGGAGCATAAGCATTATTAAATCAATAATAACAAAATAATACAAAATAATAATATAATAATATAATAATACAAAATAATAATATAATACAAAATAATAATAATATAATAATATCAAAATTATACATCGTCAATGCTGCATTGCTTTTTGGCGAATCATTTATTTTTTTTTGTCCCAAAACCAAATTAGAAGTTTAAAAAATCAAATTAGTATTATTTGGTGATGTCTAACGCATATTAAAAAATAACCTTGCTAAACATTAACTTTTAAAACTAAAATCATGACAAAAAAAAGGACTATTGCTGGTCTACTGTTCATCTAAAGCCTCCTCTACACTTCGGATGCGTCCGCCGACGTATAGCGGGGTAATTTGCGCGTCTGTTGTATTTAACGTCCGCAGATGCGTCCTCGAATCCGATTGTTGTCGGTTTTTGTGGCACTGATTAGGTTTCGGCGCGAACGTCCGGCGTCTGTCAGCACGTCTGACGACGCATCAGTTTGATCGGAATGCGTTTGAGAGTAATCGCTTGCTTCTTGCGGTTTAATTCATATATCTACTTTGCGCAACATTCGTAAAAACGCTTGAAATGGCTAATAATATGAGCACTGAGGAAACTTTTAAGTTTCTTGAGCTATATCAAGCTGAAAACTGTTTGTGGAACCCTAAAAATAAATACCACAAAAATGAAAATGTTGTAAGTGTACTATTAACATAATTTAATTATTTACCTATTTCAATTAATTCATTATATTGAGGCTACTATTAATGGATACTGTAAAAGAAATTGGACATTTAACAGGAGTCTAGGTAAAAATTTTTTATTCAATTGAAATAAAAAAAAAACGTTACGTGCGAGTGGCGTCTGTCGAGAATAAACATAGACTGATCGACCTACAGACGTGTGGACGGCTCGTGGTGATCCATCTGTTGATGCATCTGTCAGCGTCCGCGGACGCGTCTGTAGACGTGTAGAGGATTTCAAGACGGTGGCGTGAGATAGAGTTTTTCTATGTCGACTTTGTTGGTAGAGACGTCGGTCGTTCTGTGATACCTTCATCAGAAGGCTGATGAGTGGCATCGGTAAAAGAAGCGCCAAGCTTCCTGGATCCATACACGCGGTCAATCACACACAGGTGAAGTGGGAAATCGTGGTGACTTTGGCCAGGGGCCTAAAATAGCCTTAGCCTAGCCAGAATTTTAAAAGCATAATAATATTAATTACGTTACAATTCGTTACATGGTCACAAAGTGACAATTACATTATGTTACAATTATTATTCATTTATAGTTAATCTTATTTTGTACATTTTCATATAAATAAATATTTCTAAAAAAAATACAAATTAAATATTTCTTTTAAAAAAACTTTTAAAAATGTAATAAATATGTTGTTTTTAAAACAACACTGCCTTCTAAAACTTACCTTTTATCCCACTAAAAAGTTGTGAATAATATAAAACAATTGCATAATATATTATTGAAATATTTAACATTTTACAGTTTTTTTCACTCACATAAACCTAGTTTTCACGCAGTTTTACATTTGTTTCGGAAACGAGGGATAATGAGGTATAATTATTAAAACATATTGACACACACAAGCTTGGTAACATACAAACAAAAATACAAACTCAATGGGCCCCAAACTAGGTACAGCCTGTATCTTGGTAGTTGGGGACCCGAAATAAGAAGTAAACGCAGATAAAATAATATAATGTTCAGTGTGACATAGCATAGAAGACACAAGTAAAAATTCATTATGATTCAAGCGTAATTGCAATTACAAATAATTCAGAAATAAAAATAAAATACAAAAAAAAACAAACATAAAATAAAAAAAGAAACAGTAATCATGATGACATCATTAAGTGGTAGGGAAACGTCCTGACTATCTGAGTGTGTTTACCTTTGAGTGCCTGTCACTTCTACGGCCACAAAATATTTTCTGTTTCAAGTTACGTCAGGTCCGGAAGCCAAGTCTTTAAAATAATCTTACCTTCGAGTATCTTTCCCGGGATTCTTAGCGTTGATTTATTGGTTGAGTTAAAGACTCGAATAGGGAGAATGACTGAAAACTGGGTAGCAAATATTGTTCTGACTCTTGGGATTGGCGTCAGCTTGGGGTTGCTATCAGCTCCTACCTCTTTGGGTGTATGTAAATTGTCTTCGTGATGCAGCGATAAGTTTAAGAAGGGAATTCAGGATGTAAAGCTGTCGGATACGCGAGTCTCTTCCTTCTTTGTTAAGTTCTTTTGCAGGATAAGGTCGCAGTTTTCCAAGGAAGACTTTAAGAACGGCCCGTTGAGCACGTTCGAGTTTGAGCATACAGGACTTGGCCGCGCTACCAACACAGTACTGCAGCAGCGATTGACAATGAACCGGATAAACTTTTCTGCTTATGTCTATCGGGGCACTGGCAAGTAGGCATGTCATGAGAGGGCAACGACAGATGCTCAAAATTAAATGACGGTAACCAAGTCACTGTCGAGATGAAGTAAAACAAACTTACCATTTCTATCTATACATAACTAAGAGTCCAGTCGACTAGATATTTCCTTAAAAAGGGAATGCGCACTTGGGCCCCATGACCCGAGCGTTTGGCTTTCGACCCCAAACGGCTCAAAGCTATAAATGTCATTTAGGCTACAGTATTTACGCCGTCAAACGGAGTAAATACTGTAGCCTAAATGACACGGCTCTCAGCAGCAGCAGCAGCAGCTAATAGCCCGCCGTGCTTGCAACATGAGGTGGCGCAAGGGTATCTTCGCAAGTTGCGTCCCACACCAAATCGTAATCTAATTTTGACAAACATTGTTTTTCTGTGATGTACTTTCCACCGCTAGTGCTGGAAAGCAAAATAAATACCAGTGTGTTCAATAAACTGCATTGTGAAACTAAGAGCAGTGTTATAAGAGCCACTTTTAACTAATATGTGCAAACAAGATTCTGCGGGACAGACACGCCATTATGTCTTATCTGAATAAAAATCAGGACTTTTTTTATTCTTACAACTTCATTCTTATATGTACATACATAAACAAGCCTTTTCCCCATGGAGTTAGGCAGAAACCACAGGCCACCTGCTACGATCCTTACATGCTCGTTTTGCGTCATCCACGTTCATACACCTGGTCATACACGCACGTCGGTTGCGAGCACTACGCACCTGACCTTTCTGATGAACCTCACCAACTATTTTTCATTATTATTGCAGGTCTAAATCAGAATCATCGGATTCATCGGAAAGTTCGTCCAGTGCAAAAGAAGAAATGCCCCTGAAGGTAGCAAGGTCGTCAAAAAGCCATGATAAGCGTTCAAAAAACTCGTCTGCTACTCACAAAGGCGAACCTCCACCAGAACCGCTCATAAAAACGGGAAGGAAAACAAACAACTCCTTGGCGTCTGCCACAGGGCAGATCGTAATACCTGACAATGACGAACCCGTCAGCAGTACTCGGAAGAAACTCAAAACATCTCAAATGTACTTATATTTCATTGTGTTATTTGACTAATTGTATCAATTTACTTATTTACCTCGAGCTACTAACTATCTTGACTTTTTACAGATTTGGTCAAACAGAAGAGGACATCCAGACTGACATGTATAAAGTTATGAAACAGTTGACTACTCATGACGATGCATGGCCCTTCATGGACCCTGTGGAAGAGGAATATGCGCCCAATTATTATGCCGTTATAAGAAGGCCCATGGATTTGCGGAAAATGGAAGAACGTCTTGACAGTGGCTATTACACAGACTTTTCTATGTTTAAAGCTGATTTTAAACTTATTGTTAACAATTGCCGTTTGTACAATGGCCAAGATAATGGTTTGTATAGAATATCTATTTTAACTAGTTTAAACTACTCATCAATTTTAATTATTCGTTTTAAATGTCTTTTTTTTTCAGAATATACTGCGATGGTAGATAATTTACAAGCTGCATTTGATCGACTGACTGAAAAATATATACATAGACTTTCCTCATCTGATGAAGAAATTGCTGTTGAGTATCAGTTGCCAACTCCATCAAGAAAACATAAACTAAAAACGAATGAATCTCCAAGTCACCACCACAAGAGAAGAAAGAGAAAGTCTCATTCTGAAGGAGGTAAGCTTAAATGTTTTTTAACGGCTTCACATGTGGTTTAAATGTTTAGTTACTGGACCGTAACCTACGAACAAACAGATTTTTTTTTCTAACAAATTGCAAATTCATTTTCGTTCGCAACTTCATTTGCTCCGCTCCTATTGGTCGAAGCTTGATGTCCTTGTGATGGGCAATCCAACACTATTTTTTTTCAATTCGAACCAGTAGTTCCTCAGATTAGCGCGTTCAATCAAATAAACAAACTCTTCAGCTTTATAATATTAGTATAAACGTTATTATAAATGCAAAGTTTGTGAGCTTAGATGGATGGATGTTTGTTACTCTTCACGCAAAAACGACAGAAACAAAGATTTGGCACACATATTGCTTATACCTATATTAATACATAGGATACTTCTTAGTACGCCGGTAGTACGGTCCCATGGGATACCGCAGGCATAAGCTTATATATCATACTAGCTGCTGCCTGGGACTTCGTTCGCGTGGAAATTAACCACCCTTTTCACCTAGGGGTATAAAAAATTGCCTACGACCTATTCTCGGACCAAACACATATACATATACATGGACAAAAAAACATTAAAATCGCTCAAGCCGTTTCGGAGGAGTTCGATAACAGAAACTGTGACACGAGATTTTTATATATTAGAGATATGTCACTGGCTCACTTCAGAGTCTCTTGGAAACTGGCACACTTCGGCAATCATCGCCTATCATCTTAAATACGAGAGATTATTAGATCTTATATTATTGTTCTTCTTCTTATATCGTATCGATTATGTCTATGTCTTAGAAAATTATCTTCAAAACTCTATGTGGCCACTGTATGGCCACGAAGCGTTTTGAATCCTTTAAAACGAAGGGGTAGAGGTAAAGATAGATTATACAACAAAGAGGCTGATTGACGGCGTAAAATTGGTGGATGCCAAGCTTGGTTCATCGCCGCAAGGTTGCCTGCTTGGCCAGTCTTCTACAGGCTGTACTTCGGTGAGTGTGCCCAAGAACTCCACGACCTCATCCCACCGGCCCCCTTCTACCATCGGTCATCAAGACGCACTGCAAGTTACCATCCCTACCTTATTCCACTAATTCGGACTAAGCGTTTTCAAACGTCTTTCATAATGCGCACAGCAAAAGAGTGGAACTCTCTGCCTGCATCTGTGTTTCCGAACGCTAACAATACTAATCCCTTCAAAGTTTGAACAAAAAACCATTACCTACGTGCCCCAAATAAATTGGGTTCAGATCAGGAGAATCATGATGATGATGAAGTGCTCTGTGGGGATCACACTCTGGCCCGACGTTCGTGATAATTCAGAAACATGAATATTAATTTGCTCTTTCTGGTTAATTACTAAACACATCAAATGCAAGCTTTTAAAGGATTAGGTATTCGTGTTTCATGTATATTCTCACTTTTGTTTTCTATCGGCCGATCAACCTCTCGAACCTGATAATTTTTTGTTTTTAATTCTATTCGTCGTTATGATCATTAGCACTA
This sequence comes from Cerastis rubricosa, assembly GCA_949152445.1. Taxonomy (NCBI): domain Eukaryota; kingdom Metazoa; phylum Arthropoda; class Insecta; order Lepidoptera; family Noctuidae; genus Cerastis; species Cerastis rubricosa. The sequence continues at coordinate 13,930,814 of OX424523.1, read as the reverse complement.
ACATCGCACTTGTTGAGACCGTGCAGTCTCAACAAGTGTGATGATGAACCAGTTTGTTTTCGCTCGCGAAAACAAACTGGTTTGTGTTACTCATCGCAGCCGAACAGCTGACCGCGTTACTCGGTCGCAACCGTGCCAAATCATCAGCGCCGCGCCGACAGGGGGCGCATCGATGCAATTTTCAGTTATTCTTCTAGTCGTTTTAAGGACACTTCCTGGTTTGCTACATGCACTTCTCTGACTTAGAGGGCATACGGGGATCGGCAGTTCCCTTGATCGTGCGTTTTATGCTCGAGTACACTAATTATGGTTTGAAATATTAGTGCCAACCGAACCGCTTTCGCATTCGTTATTTAGCACAAATGCTCCTCGTGAAAACAAGGAGCATTTTACACATGTAGTGCGATCTATATCAACCATAGAAGCAGACTTCATGAGATCCACGTCCTGTTTTACAATATCCAACTGGTCGATTGTGGCACTTGATTCTTTAAGATATTTTACCTCCGATTTCAAAACAATGATATGTTTCAACAATGCAGTGATATCGACGTGATCAAAGGTGATTGGATGCAAGTAACCCAATACCAATGGCTATCGATTGAGGAGAGGTGATCATGTTATAACTCATCTTCTTTACTTGGATGACCTGAAACTCTTTGCCCCAACGATTGATAATGAAGCTACTGGAGGTAACTGAAACTTTCAGTAGCGCCATCGGGATGGAATTTGGTGTGGACATTAATGTCGGTCATGCATGTAAAGCGAAGGGATATTGTGGAATCTGTGGGCACCCAGTTCTGGGATTCCATAAATCTTAGATCTTAGTCTCTCAGTTACCGAAATCTTTAAGAATTTATGTCTGGCAGAAGCGCTGGGCAGCACTGTTGCTGACATGAAGCAGCCGTTGAAGGAGCGCTTCTTTCGCCGACTGAAAAATATTAATAATAAAAGTACTCTTTCGGCATACTCAAATGGACTCAAACAGAACTAGACGCCCTGGATAGGAAGGTCCGTTCATTGTTGACGGCATATCGAATGCATCACCCACGTTCTTCGGTTATGAGACTGTATATCCGGCGGAGTTGTGGTTGTCGACGGTTTTTAAATGCTTAAGACTCTCCATAATCGCTAGATTTGAATCTCAGGGAACATTTACTAGAATGCGACAAGGACCGACGACGGGATGCATCGAGATGTGGTTGCGGTGGACAAGGACCTCACCCCGCTCTCCTTTGCTAAACAGAACTGCCCCAAACCTGTATTCGTAGACATTACCAACCGCAGGGGGTATGGCAGAGTAAGGAGCTTCACGGACGCTTTTTCCGGGCCTTGCATGGGCCCAATGTTGACCTATCAGCGTCCGTGGCTTGGCTACGTTCCGGGGACCTGTTCGGAGAAACCGAAGATTTTGTCTGTGCAATTATGGATGAGGTAATGATGGCGAATTTATTGTCAAGTTTCAGTACGGTTGACATAATATCTCGGGTATGCCACCATACAGGCGAATCAAACCGTCACATGATCTCCGGCTGTTCTCGCCTGGCTAATGGAGAGTTCTTGCATAGACACAACCTTGTAGCCAGGATTATCTATCAGCAACTTGGTCTAAAATACAGTCTTGTGCATTCGGAAGTGCCGTAATACAAGTATGTGCCCGACCCAGTTCTCGAAAATGGTAACATCACATTGTACGAGGATCAGCCAATAAGCCTGATAAAGTGGTGGTGGATTTATCATTTATCAGAGCGGCGCGCAATGATTGTTGGCATAACGGTCCCTCATGACCAGAAACTCATGTAAGCCGAGAAAGATAAGCAAGTCAAGTATCTCAATTTGGCAAAATCTTAAACAATCTCCATAAGATGTCGATGTGTGGGATGTGAACTCAACGATCATTGTGCCGATATTCGTATCAGCCAATGGTTTAAATGCCAAGAGCCTCGATATCTCTCGTTAGGCAGCTGGATCAAGGACTTGATTCAGAAAGCTGTACTTCTGGACATTGCTCGTATAGTTAGCGAAGTTCCTTTTTCTGGAGCCCTGATTACCAGTAGCCTGTTCCCGATACCGGTGGGCTACAAATTGTATATTTTTAAATGTTTGTAATAATTTATGTAATTTAAGGAATATTTAAAAATGTATGATATTGTAAATAAAGGAAAAAAACATCAAATACACCAATACCCTGGCTGGAAGCCTTACACTCAAGGTTTCAATGCTTTTTCCTACCCTACCCTACCCTACCTACCTACCTACCCTACCCTACCCTACCCTACCCTACCCTACCTACCTACCCTACCTTGCCCCAACAATAACGAACACAAAAAAAATAACTATCCAATTTGGTGCAGTCGTTCGGAAGTGATGCGCGTACATACATTTCAGCTATTTATTTATAAATATATAGATAGCTGTACCCAGCATGCGTTGCAACCTACCTACCCTACCCTACCTGCCTACCTACCTTACCCGACCCTACCATACCTACCCTACCCTACCGTATCTGCCTACCTACCTTACCCGACCCTACCCTACCTACCCTACCCTACCCTACCTACCCAATCCTACCTACCCTACCCTATCTACCATACTTACCTACCCTACCCTATCTACCATACTTACCTACCCTACCCTATCTACCATACTTACCTACCCTACCCTACCTTCCTTCACCTTTTAAACCTTCTCTGGACTACAACAAACATTTCAAAACCAAAATCAGCTAAATCGGCCCACCCGTTCTCGAGTTTTAGCGAGACAAACGAACAATAATTGATTTTTATAAATATAGATAGATAGCTTTTCAGATTATCAGTTTATTATGTTTTAGATAGTGTAAGCTTAAGGTTAGGTTAGTGTACTACGACTTCAAGTTCCCATGTCATAATAATCCAAAGTAATACCAAAGAATACACGTACATAACGCAGTCACGTGAGCGAAGCCGCGGGTACAGCTAGTATATCATAGTATATGTCGATACGCATTTTACTTTTTCAATTTGATCATAGCTCAATAGGTAATATGGATGCTTATATATATTTTTTCCATTTTCAGGTGAACCTAAGTCCAGTTCGTCAGACATAATACAAGAAGAAAAGCCCGAAGAGGAGGAAGTACCTGAACCTGAGCCGGAACCTGAGCCTAAAGCCGAACGTGAACCTGAACCCGAACCTGAACCTAAACCTGAAACAGAAACAGAAACAAAAAAGATTAAAGAATCTCATAAAAATAAACAAAGCAAGGGCAAAAAGAAGCGCAAAGGGCATCATCGTCATCATGGTAAACATTCCAAAGGTCATAGAAAGGCCTCTCACAAATCTGGCCACTCCGAATCGAAAACAAGACACAGCAAAAAGCAAAAACATGGTAAGAACAAAGATAAGGATGGCAAGAAGTCAAAACAAAAGAAGAAAAAGAGCAAACATCACGAGCCAGAAGAATCTCCGGAAGTTTTGAAGCGAAGCGTCTCACGTGAGTCCTTAGAGAGTTCTAATAGAAGTAGGAGTGCCAGCCCATTGCCTTCTATTCACACACCGTCACCATCACCCACTGAACTGGACCAAACTGATCCTCCTGATCAACTGGCTGATCCAGATTTTGTAAAGGATAAATACGATAAAATAAAAGAAAGAAGACGACATGCTGCCAAGGATGCATGGGAATCACTATTTGACTATAAACAAAAAACCGTTGATAAACAAAAGCAGAATCTACATATACCCGAAAAAGAGAAGAATCAAAAACTAAGAGAAACTATTGAAAAGCTGAAAGCCAAAAACGAAAAGTATAAAGGTGCACTATTCAATACTTTGTTCTCTTCAAATCAAAGCACTATAGATAATTCTGAATCAAGCAACACAAATGATTTTACTGTCAAAGATGTGGACTCCGAAGATGAATCAATAGAAAATTTAAAGAATAAGTCTGCACCCAAAAAAGGTAGTAAGAAAAATTCTGCCAAGAACGAGTCTGCCTGCGAAGCACTACAACAAGCAGTAAAAGATATAAGCAAATGGCTTGATGAAACTCCAACTACTTCGGAATCTACGTGCGATAGTCCAGCTCAAACTGTTTCTACCGAAGATCACGAAAACAGCCGGCTGGACGATGAACTTTCTCAAGGTGAAAAGCCTATTCATACTAGAAAAGAAATTTCTAGAAAACGACCTTCATCACGTGAGCCCAAGTTGCTTAAAAGAAGAGAAATTCAAAGGACTATTGAAAGACTACAACCTGGGAAGAGTAAAGGTAACTTGCTTACTAATCTGAGTAATAAAAATCCAGAAAAAACAGAGGAAGTTCTACCAATTGGTCCTCAAAACAAAGTTCGTGATGCTCAAAAGGCAGAGGAATCGAGCCCTAAACTTAGCCTCGGTTCTGTTTTACCAGGGGCTGAGTTCGCTCTAGGAAATGATCACAACTTTGGGAATAATGATGAAAATAAAACAGAAGATCAAAAAGAGAGTAGCAAACCAACGGAAGTTCAGAAAGAAGAGAAAGTTGAAGAAACCCCTGTTGAAAAACAACCAGAGGAGGTGGTTGCTCAGCCAAACAAAAAAGATGCCGAGGTTGAAACTGAACCGCAAATGATAACTAAACCAAATCAAGAAAAAGCTACTCCTAACCTTAGCGCGTGGTTTAAAGCTTTTGGTGCTCCCAAAAGTACTGGTGCACCAATACCCACTGCACCTGCTGCTAAGAAGAATTCAGATGAAGCAGATTCTGAAGAAAAAGTGCCGGAAAATAACACCATAGGTACAAAGGTTACCAGTCCTAAAAATCCTGTAAAATCTGAGTCTCCATCAGGGTCCGTACTCGATATTCCGATTCCTGAAGGCGGAGATAGTCCATTGCCTAATGTGGGGTCAACACCGAGGCAAAGAAGAACTAGTACTGGTAGTTCTGTGTCAGAGAGATCATCCTTCAGTCAGGATCTTGATTCGCCTAGACATCAAATGTCACACACTTCCCCGCTGCTGCGCTCGCCCGCATCTCCGAGAACTGAAGATTTCCAAAAGATTACATATCCTATAATAAATGGAAGCGTGAGAGCTGGATTTTATCATGATACAACATCAATGAAAAGCAGCCCAGAGAAAAGCTGCAGTCCACGTGAAGCTCCACATTCCCCATATTCGCCTTATTCCCAGCATGTTTACGCCTCTAACAATGTCACGGGGCCAACCACGCCGAATTACTTCGTAGACCACAACAAGAGTCCCCTTCCTCCATACCCCCCGAACCCACCTCCCTACTTTGATAATGCAAAAGCTCCAGCAACTAACAAACCCGCACGTGCTCAAGATGATTTCCCTACCCTGCCCCCCCTGCCTCCTCTACCTCCCCTGCCTCAAGAGTCATATCAACAAAATCAATATACAGGTCCGTTCTCGCCCGCGTATACACCTTACCCACAGAACTCTACAAATTATTCCCAAGTACAAAATTCGCCACAACCGCCTACAGCAACTATTCCACTTCCCCCCACTACACAAATGATGGCTGATCTTAAAACTGCTCTGTTTCCTGTCAAAAAACGGACTTACAATGAAACAGATCATACCCCAGTACCCCCTACCGTAAAAGCAGATAACAAAGAAGTGACACCGGTTTCTAGTAAGAATGAACACCAGAAAAATTCATCATCTTTGCATTCAATGACTCCAACTTCAGTTGACGACATAGCATTGGCATTAAGTGAAAAATCTGAACTGGCCAAAATGAATAGCGTACGAGAAAAAGCCGCTATGGAATTTGCCACTGAAAATAGAGAAGTGAAATATGAAATGAATGAATCAATCCAGAATAACAAGAATATCATCAACATTGATTTGGATGAGCCCATTGGCATCATTAAAAAAGATAATGTCGACATGGTTAACATGGGTTATTTAAATCCAGAAATAGATCGAAGAAGCAGTAGTGACACACATTCACACGAAATTGATTACTTGCCACGAGACATATCCAAATCGAATATGAACCCACAGCAAAAGGGGTATGACGTTGATGCCATTGCTATTAATTTAGGATTAAATAACCAACAACTGCAAAAAAGTATTGCTAAAGCTAACATGAATTCAGGAAATATACCTCCAGCACACAGTCAGTCCCATAATGAAATGAATATGAACCAAAATCTTATTCACGCACATCACAACCAGCAATACGAAAGTATTAGCGGTCAGAACGTAAGCAACTTTTCAATAAGCGACATAGACCTGGCAAACAAAAAGCTGTATTCCTGTAATACTACACCTTCATCTACTGCAATCGATTACGGTAATTGGAAGATGGCAAGTCATATGCGCAAACCAGAGATGTTACCATCAGATTATTCCACAACTTATAGTGCCAACAATGTGGAAAAAATGAAAAATGAGATGAGTTTAATAAGTGCGAATACGATTGCTTATAATAAAAGCCTTCAGCAGCAGCAGCAGCAGTATAACTCATATAATGTGGCTAGGCCAACATTACAGAGAACTCAGGAGCTGCAACAGAATCTTCCTGGTGAACTAAGAATACCCAATCCAAGAGGACATCTTAAGAATGATCACATGAATACAGCCTTATCAATAAGTGATACTGATGTAGTTGCCAAAAATATAGACACACTTGCCAAATCTCAAAAAACTGACAAACTTGTACAAAATCATCCTTTAGTAAGTTCAAATCCATATAAAACACCATACAGTAATCCTACGCCACTTCCCCTTGATACTTTGCGTAACTTGCCTAATATTCCTCAAATGCTTGAAAGATACACTAATGATGAGAGGTACTTGTCCAGTTTTGCAAGTAGTCAGGCAGCTTCATTATACCACGATAAATCATTTCAAATGGCGCAAATGTTTAACAAGAGTATTGCTTCAGAGATACATCCAGTCAGCACATCTGTTAGTATATATTCCCAACCATCCATGTCAATGAGCAAGGATAATAGTATTTACAAAACATCCAGTGTTGCAGCTTCGCAAATAGACGCGAAAACAAAAAATAAAAGGAAGAGAACTTCTGATGCTAAACAAACAGCACAGATCAGCCAAGCTTACCATCCTAGTTCATGCGGGACAGATGTGTTATCATCAGTCAAGTCGAGCATGATGCCTGGAAATGCATTCAATTTTGGAACGTCAACAAACATGGCTTTAAGTAGTGGATTGTACGGAGATAATGGCAGCTTTAGTATTGAAGATTTCCGCAACAGTACTGCTAATCAGCTCATGGCAGCCAACTATATGGTTGCAGCGGTTGCTCATCAGCAACGCAATAACGCAGAAGCGAATGCAGAAAAGTTAGTGAAACCTGCTCATCAAAACTCTACTCACACTGCGAGCACCTTCCCCTTCATTGGTCATTCACAAGTGAGAGCCGGTTATCCCTTCGTTGGAACCGACCCGACGTCCCCGCTGTACCAACAGTATTTACAGCGCCATCAGGAAGAGTTATTGAGGCAAACAGGAGCACAGATAATGAGCTTATACCCCGGCGGCTACCCACCCACGCTCGGCGTCCGGCAACCTTACGACATCAACCGACCCTCATGGCTCTAGAGAAGTTGACTGTAGCATAGCTTCTTAATGTGGAATCCCTAAATAAATAATCATAAATGTGACTATTGTTATAGGAAATTGTAATTTATATTGTTTGTAGATTTAATGTAGCATTTTTGTGAAGATATTTTATGATTAATTCTTATTTACATATTGTAATGCAATGTTTATTTTATATCATGACAAGTTAATCTTTAATGAACTATTATTATTACACTTATTTTTAAATAGTATTCACATAACCTGTGATGAGTTGAGTGAGAGACTGCTTCTTACAAACTGTGTCAAGATAGTATACACATAGTGAAGAATCCGATTGTCTTTCCTATTTGTTGAACGTAGGCTATTTCCTCAAGGTTTATATGTTATCCTTAAATGGAATAGATTACGCTTTATTAGTACAATTATTGTATTGCCCATTCCATATACTCAAATATAGTTTATTAAAATAGTAAAATGTTAAAAATTATAGTACATAAATATCTTTATTGTATTAAATGGTTATTGATTATTATAAAAGAAGCAGTCTTTGCAATATCACTAGGTATTTTATACTCATATAAATATTTTAATGTTAACATTATTTAATTATATACATTAATAACAATGCTTATTAAGCTTTTTTAGCTTTAATTTACTGAACATTATTACCATTATATAACGTCACATGAAGTAATATTTGTTATTAATTACATTTAAATTTTACGTTATTCTACTTAATTTAGATTGTTGTGTAAATATTTCACTATTTTATTTACGATCAACGTTTTTTTAGCAATTTTAAGTATTTTTCGTTAAGAAATAATTTAGTTTAAAAATCATGAACCTAGTATTAAAACAAATCATATAAGAATTATTGAAAACAATTCTTCTTGTGTAAAAATAAACATTTTGAAAATAATTGACGTGTTGATCAAGATAAGATAACCTTAGTATTCTTTACTCGACCCTTAAGCTCCTCCTAACATGACGGTTGAATCTGCTTTTTTTTGTTCTCCATTGAGTCCTGGTACAGTCGGCATCAAAAATATCTAAACGAACCGACTTGGTATCGCGACGAGTCGAGTTTTATTTATCCTTTTAGACGTTAATCCACTTTTTTAGGGTTCCGTACCCAAAGGGTCAAACGGGACCCTAGTACTGAGACTGCTGTCCGTCCGTCCGTCTGTCACCAGACTGTATCTCATGAACCGTGATAGTTAGCCAGTTGAAATTTCTACAGATTATGTATTTCTGTTGACGCTATAACAACAAATACTAAAAACAGAAAAAAAAATATTTAAGGGGGCTCTAATACAAAAAACTGTTTTTTTGTTTTTGTTTTTATAAATAATGGTACGGAACCCTTCGTGCGCGAGTCCGACTCGTACTTGGCCGGTTTTTTAAACCCTGACTACTTAATTCATGTACCAATATTGCAGTTTTCTGGAACCCGCAACTCTAATTTGCCTTCTCATAAATGACATATATAACTAGTTAAATTTTTCAAGTGGGCGAGGATGGCCAAATCTGAAAGTATGAGGAATAGAGAAAAACACTCAAAGGAGTCTCGAGCCCGATTTTGATGAAAACTAAAACTGCATCATTAGATTGCTGAAAAATCAATATTCCTAGCCAGGAATAGAACCCATTGATTTTGAGAAAAAAACACCCCGTTTTATTTCACTATTCGGTGGTGTCTCTGCTAAGGATAGAATTCTGGGAAGTTGATATACGGCAATATGGAAAATGTTACAATGTTTTTCATCTTGAAAGATGACACCCGCAGCGCATTTACACAAAAGTATGTTCTTATTTAAAATGATTATTAACTTTTCTCTGTTATAGGGCAGTAAAACAAAATAAAAGTAAATAATTACGATTAGAACTTACAAGTGACTTGGCGTCAATTGTGATTGTTTTCGAGGTTTGGCTGATTACTACCAAAAGTTTCCCGTATTTCATTACTTCCCACAATTCGACCCTTAGCAGCAACACATTGAATGGTATAAATAATCCAGTGTTTTTTTTTTCAAAATCAACGTGCGATTCCTGGCTAAGAATGTTGATGCAGGATCGCACAACCGAGATAAAAACCGGCCAAGTGCGAGTCGGACTCGCGCACGAAGGGTTCCGTACCATTATTTATAAAAACGAGCAAAAAAATCACTTTTTTGTATGGGAGCCCCCTTAAATATTTATTTAATTCTGTTTTTAGTATTTGTTGTTATAGCATCAACAGAAATACATAATCTGTAGAAATTTCAACTGGCTAACTATAACGGTTCATGAGATACAGCCTGGTGACAGACGGACGGACGGATGGACAGCGAAGTCTCAGTAATAGGGTCCCGTTTGACCCTCTGGGTACGCAACCCTAAAAAGTAGCCCATGTGCTATTCCTGACTGACTATATCTATTTGCATAATTTCAGTCAGACCTGCTCTGACGTGATTGAGTAACAAAACAAAAAGTAACAATTCATTAAGTACGCACGGCTACCGATCAAACTATTCATAACCAGTTGATGCGGATCTTTCATTGTACGGGACATCTATACAAAGCGAGACCATGTTAAACTGGAAATCTATAGCTTGATGATGTGTCGCCATGTGTCCTGCCTTCATTGAATTACACACAGCTCCACAAATAAAACAAATACAACGATTTTGTCAATCATTTTGTACTAAGTGCTCGCAGTGTTGGCGACGTTTCTTAAGAGAGCAGTGGCAGTTTCAACAGATTTAGTCCTGTGGAACATGTACGACTAAGTGCTTGGGTAGCGGCGAGTTGATCCATGATGTCGGTTTCATGTTACCTAGTATTGCCGACGATACGGGGGAAGACATACCTACCGGCAAGCGACTACCTTGGTTGGCCACGTCTGGGGTTGCGAAAGTCGTAGCACTCGTAGCTAAGATCCTCTTGCGGTTGGGTTTCAAGGTAGCATTGCACAGATCTGAGGACGGCTGTTTCCTTGGGCCTCGGAAACCGCCACATCATTTCAGCCGAAAGACGTCCACTGCTGGACATAGGCCTCCCCCAAGAAGGGGGGGTTTTGCCATAATCGCCACGCTTGGCAGGCGGGTTGGCGATCGCAGTACGGTTGTTACAAAAGCACAGAGAACGCTGCTGCCCATTCTCTGCTAAGTCCCTTAGTCGCCTCTTACGACACCCACGGGAAGACATGGGATGGTGCTATTCTTTCCGTCCGACACCATACAGAACACCGCCACGTCTAATCTCAATTTCACATTAAAATTTAAAAGGTCAATTCAATACAATGCAATGATCTCCGGCTACCCTAAGGTGTGGCCAGGCGGGGAACAAACAAGTCCGAGACGGAAGCGTGCTACTGACGTAGAGTGTTATGGCGCCATGTACACGCGGGCCAAAATACCTTGCCAGGGCATAGTGGCGAACTGCGCAAGTACTAGAGCATCCCGTTCGAAGGTTTAGGTTAGAACAGTGTTTTAGCTAGTAAGAATCTGACAGACCCAGTGGGTTAAGACCCTCTCCTGGGCGGAGGAAATTCATGAGGATTTCAACAGGCAAAAAACGAATATGAAGCTTCAAGAGATGCATGGGTGGTATCTTCAATAGTACTTAATGCCTATTGGTACAGGTACAGCAGTGGTAGAGGTGCTAGTTTGGTTGTTGTCGTTCACTAAGCGTGCCGCGGTAGCATTTGCGACGATGCTATCAAAACCGCTTTGCTCGCTCGGCGTAGGATTTTGGAATCTAATTGTGGTGTATTTTTTTCCAGCACGGTCCGCTATCCACATCTATATATTTTTTGTTATTATGAATTCACAATATCTGCTGCGGTACAAATACCATGTAATAGAGTTTTCCTTGAGATTAAGAAACCTATTTTTCAAGTTACATGGAGGCCGTGCTAAAAATGATTGGCTAGTACTAAGCTGCACTGTGCAGCTTTTATTGCATATATTTCTTAAAAAGTACAGAGGTACTTTGAAAAAGTAACAGGTACATTTACTAAATTCTAGGGGGCCTTGCAAGGCAAACGACACTATAAATATAGGTAGTCCAAGTTAGCGTTTTGCTAGAATCAATAATAATTGGTCTAAGCAAGCTCCAACTCCAACCATCTAAGTGTTCTCCAGAATGTCTGGGAATCTTAGAAGGTTCCCAAATATCATTAAATATCTCCGTCACTATAATTACTTATCTTTAATTATATCAAGAAATCTAAGTTCAAAATTTGTCTGTAATGATAAACCGTTTCCAAGCCAACTCTGGTGCTGTAAAATAGCAAACAAACAAACACCTTCCATTCTTGTTTGGATTCATGCATTCGACATCACCATAGGTACAATTTGTATGACAGTATTTTGTATAACTATTGTAAATAATTATGATTGGAACTTACAAGTTTAGTGACTTGGCATCAATTGTGATTTTTTTCAAGGTCCAAGAAAAAATTGCATGTCTGGGGATTTGTATTTTTAGTCTGGTATTCAATACAGTTGCTCACAACCCTATACATTGACATGATAGGTAAATAGCCAAATACATTAATAAAATGACTTAATGATTTTGAGAACTTTTTATTAATACTAATATTAACTGCATAACCTGCAAAGAAACATTAAAACAAAGTATTATAGGTGTGTTATGGTTAGGTGTAATCAAGGCAAGACATATTTATGGGTAAAGTGCTTCTTAACAGTGGGTGTTAATTTTAAAAGTGTACTTACTGCCTTTAATTTGTCCTGTAACTGGCCACAGGTGAAAGAGAATTCAAGATAGTGTTTTACAATGTTACTTACATTAATTAATTTATACATTGTCACACTTAATAATTGATTTGTTATAAAGCTTCTAGCCAGCAGTATGTGTCTACTTAATAACATATTTATTGAAAAATAATATTTTCTTATAATCTAATAAAAGTATTTTTTAATTAAATTTAATAAAATTATTGAAAAAAACATTTAAAAAGCTTAAGATTAACCTAAGTTACGAGGTCTACCAGACCCAAAAATTATAACAACTGGTTACATATTAATAGATACACAAAAAGAAAAGACAATTGTTGTATTAGGTTAGATTGATTTCAGTTCACCCTGCTCCTTTCTTTGTTGTACCATTTCTCTGATGTTGTCTTCACTCTCTTTCAGATTCTTCTCTAAATACTGTTTATTGTTTTCTAATTCTGTTGTACGAGCAGTTAATTGAGTCTCTCGGGTTTTGAGGTTGTCCTTTACATCGTTTAGGTTTGTGAGAAGAAACATTCTGCCCACGGATTCATAAGTTTTAGTAGCAGGTGGTAATGTACTGATCTCTCGCTGAGTAATATCTACATGTTGCATGACACGTTTCAGCACATCTATCTGAGAGTCAATGGCCTGAATTTTATCACTGGTTTCTACCATTTTCACTTGCAGTTCAATAAATGCTTTTTTCAACTCCAAATCCACTGGTTTAGCCATGTTTATTAATTGTTTATCCGAATCCGACTTTTCGTCTCCTCAATTTATGCCTCGTCAAAACTGCCAAAGCCGAAAGCCCAATGGTGAAGTGCGGTTAGTCAGCTGTCAAGTCAATAGTGTCCACAGAACATATATATATACCTTTAGCGATAGTTTCAGTCAAAGCTGACAGTCTTTTTTTTTAATGGCTAATTGTGTATGGATATTTTTTGGAACGAAGTTCCTTATCGCGCGTTGCGAAAGACGGCAAAAATTAAGACCAAAAGTTGTAACAACACTGTTTTTTTTCCTTTCGATTAATTAGTGAAGGAAATGTAATAAAATTTTATATTTTTTAAGTTATAAATAAAAAAATAAATTACTAACTTCGTTCCATCCGGGTGTCCCTTGACACCTCTCAAGTTTTTCCTTAAAAATCGTCCCCTTTATGGAAGCAGCTCTCCCTTCGGACACAATGGATCAAAGTATCAGATATACTTTATCATCAATTTATGTGGCTCTGGACGACGGAGCTTGGGCATAAGCTACTCTTCCTATTTGCATTCATGAGAGGAGTCAGCGTACGCAATATTTTCTTCCACACTGATTGATTGATACACACTGCGACACATGAAGCTATACATATCCCGTGCAACAATGCCACGCTTTATATAGAATTTCAATACAATTCCGCATAAACTGATTTTGTATAGTTTGATTGTTCGCTATGTGTACCATGCTTCTCCGAGGCTAACAAAGCTAAATATAACTCGTTTGCCTGAATACTGAAGAACCCGACAATCCACTTATCAGTGACGGTGGAACAAACCGCTCTGCAAAGTAGTTCAGTATATACTCACAGTCACACGTCTGCTACAACTGTTGAGCGTGCGCACCAGCTGAATGTGGGTGAGTGGGAGTTGGGCCTTTGGCTTCACACACTGCCGTCGTCGAGCATAGGCACTTTGGTCGACGACACGACCTTCCACCTTGCTGCTTCTTTACGCCTAGGTTCCACCTGCTGTTCCCCTTATCAGCTGAAAGCCTCAAGGAAACGTATTCGTTAAAAATAGTGAATACATTGCTTTATAGATTATTATTGTCTTTGATTTGTAATGCTTTAGGTTGGTAGCTCTGTTTTCATCCATTATTTTTCTCCTTGTAACCCTGCAGTTAAATTTGTGAAACCTTACTTTTTCAATTAAAATCGCAAATGCAAATTAATTAAATAAACGCTTGTATTTATGTTATTAAATCCATCTAATGCGATGGTAAGTAGTATTAGTTTTTATAAATTAATTCAAACTTGTATGTTTTCATGTTCCATGAAGAAAACAAACATCATAATGTTAGAAAGGTCAGACTTCAATGTAAGGGGCTTTAATTTAATTTATAAAATTGTTGCCTCTGTATTTACATACCACTACATATTTATTAGTTCCTTTCTAGTCACCAGTAACGTACCCTTTATTCATCTAAAGCATTGATTATTGAGATTCCGATTAATGCAAAAATTGGTAATAGATATCTTGAAATTAATTGTTTGTTGATAAATTATGAACAGGCTTCTGTTTATATAATGATTTTAAACTTCAATTGCAATCGTTAATGAGTTGACTGCATTGTGCGGTAAATATTGATACGCTTCTGTCGGGAAATATTACAATTCTTGTGAACTAACTTGTGTGTCTGGTGTGTTTATCCTTTTGGTCATCAATATTTTTTTTTGTCACAGTAGGTACATGCTGTAGTAAGGCCAACATGCCGCGGGATATTTTGAGTGATAGTTTAGCTGTCCTCAGGATAGTTGAGGTATATTTTCACTATTTCATTTTGTTTCATGTCATGTTCGTTAAATTATTGTGGTCAGTTATAATATTTTTCAGCTAAAATATATTGTTTTAATAATCCAATTCCAAACAATTGGATTAAAAAAAAATATCACTGAACTCATCCTTCAAGACTTCTTATTTCAGTTATTATTTTGCTACCGTAGTATACTGTGTTTTTGGTCAATATTCTGAAAATATGCATGTTGTATCTGTATACATATAACTCACTGTACCATGCTTTATAAGAGTATATTTCGAATATTGATTTATCAAAGATTGCAACTGAAGAGACTGTAACTTAATATAATACCAAATGAGACTGTATGTTATATGATGTATTCCATTGTATTTTAAAGATTTTATTACTGCAAGTTGTTTACTAAATACTATTATGGCTGCCAATAGAAGGTCCTGGGTTTGGTTCTCAGATTGGTTGAACAATTGTTGGGAAATTATGAGTAGCAGCTTATTGTATTGTGCATGTTAAGATTAAATGATTATAATATAAGCTACTGTCAATACAAATAAGAAGACTGGCACTATGCTTCTACACATAATGGATTTTGACTTAATTACTAATCTTTACTTTATAAAGTGTCTGCTTTTTTAAATAACCCACTTAAAAAATAATTTATCAGGGGAAATTTAATATTGTGAAAGGGTTATTGGACTTATTGGGCAAATGGGCATTCTGTTTGTTTTTCACTTTCAGCAATCCAACAGTGCCCACGATGTCTTGTATGCCATTTCAAATTTACACAGCTTTTGTTGTAGGTTTGTGTGTTATCCAATTTAGCTTTTGTTTATGCTTTCATTGTTAATTGCATTGATTTCTGAAACGCTAAGAATTAATGGAATCTGCAATCTGTTATTTCAAGTATAGGTATACATTTTATTTGAAGATAATTTTAAAAGCTCCATTACTCTTATGACATCAATTTAGCTTAATAATATTATGACTGTAATGATGTGCTTTCAGCCTAAATATTTGTCTATGTCTCTGCATTACTAATTACAATGTAAAATACATTGTGTCTGATAAGCTGATAAATGTTAATACTGTCATTCTTAATGAGTATATACAGAAGCTTCGCATTATTGGTTCTAAGTCCCTCGTTATCTACAAGCAGGCTTATTACATGGTTAAAAGCAGTCATTAAAATCAATGATGATTTTAATGACAAAGGCAGATGACTGCCTTGCGTTTTCGTAACTATGTTGGGGTCAGCTGAATACCAGTATTTTAAATGGAGCTCCATGTTACCCCTTGGTAGTAAGCAAAAGTACTCATTAAAATGCAGCATGTAACATTGTACCATGCAGGCATTGTTATCAAAACATTGACGTTCTTGTCAAATAACCATGGTCATTTTGTGACAACACCGGCCTGAGATATGTAACATTGGTGGCCAAACTTCATATCATTAAAATGATTGAATTTTTATTTGAAAACCGAGATGTCCATAGTCCACATATACATGTATGGACATGTCTTCGCAGTGTGTGAATGTTGTCTATAGAACTTATTTAATGACCATCATTTATCAGAATTTTTCTATACATATAATATTTACACATTCCTTGCATAGCCTCTATACTTAATAAATGTGAGCTGTACTAAAATTGCCTTGCATTAAGTTGGCTCTAAGTTTACTTTGTCTATCATAACTGAAAATGTATGTAATTCCAGGGAACTTGATTGATAAGCAAATTAATTAATAACTTAAATTGTCCTTACATTCAAATTGCAACTACAATTCTTTATCAGTCACTATGAAAAGGGTCTACAGTAAATTGACAAAGGCAAGGTTTTTCTCAGCACAATAATCTAGTTCCCTGACGAGGATTAGAATAGTAATTCAGAACCAATTTCTATTATAACAATGATGTTTCAGCATGAAGATGAGGAGAACTGGCCACTGGAGTCCAAGCCATCGTGTAAGCAGAGCAATAAGAAATCCTCTAACATTCCCGTGAACAGCCAGAAAACTATAACAAAGGATGACTGCGCCTGTTATTACAACTATGGGTATAGTTCAAATTTATTTTGATACATTTTTTAAACAATTTAAATTTTATAAAATATTTTCCTACAGTTTGACAAAAAGAAAAATTACTGATGATCAATTTTTTTGAAGTAGAAATCCAGTTAAGGTCCCCTTGGTTGACCATTAAGGTTTATAAAAGCATCATAATTATGCAGATGAATCCCTACTTGATCAAATTAAATAGGTTTCTGCACACTCCCTTATGCACTTGTGTAGGTTTAGAAATATATTGATCATCTTCATGATTATGCATTTTAATCTTCATAGGGGAAGATTTATAAAACAATGGTTAGATCTGCTGTCTTGGAAAGGGATGAATGAAAGGCATTTGCATGTGGCTGAGATGAAAATGCTAAGGGAGATGTGTGATGTTACGTGAATGGATAGAATAAAAGATCTAAACTAATATTATAAAGAGGAAAGATTTGATTGTTTGCATTGAATAGGCTCCGAAACTACTGAACCGTTTTGAAAAATTATTTCACTGTTGTGAAGCTACACTATCCCCAGGTGACATAGGCTAAATTATATTTAAAAAAAAATTAGGGTCCTTACTAAAACTCCAATAATGTAACTCAAGGTGTAAAAAAATACCTTTACAGCGCGTGCGCTGCGAAAACTATTGATCATAGAATAAAATAATGTACTACGACTTTGCAGAACACATCATTATTTACAAAAAGTGTCGCGACACCATGTGTCTAACTATTATAGTTACGGCACAATAAGTGTTCTTTTATTTAAAAAAATTAATTGTTATGCCACCGCTTGAAAAGGCTCTGTATTTGTATCTTGGTATTAATCCTTGTCAAAATAAATTATTCTTCATATTCAAGACTGCTTCAATACCTTTATATGTCTTTTTGAATTATTCAATTCGGACATTCCATTCGAAAGATATCACGAGTTAAAAAAAGTACCTATTAAAAAAAGTTGCGTGGTTGCAGCTCACCCTGCTCAGCAGGCTAGCAAGGCGGCACCTTATGCGATGGAAGGCGTCATTGGGGTATGGGCCGTACGGGAGGGGAATATTCAAACTTTCTTTATAATTTTCTTTTTTTAGTAACCTGACGCAAATAGAAGGGTATAAGTGTGTGTATTATAATTTTTATTTTTTTGTTAATTACCCGTGCGAAGCTGGGGCGGGCTGCTATGAGTACATAAGAGGAAGTCTGAAAGTGGCGCCCCGGTGACTGAAAAGATGTGTGGTAATCAGTTGTCGTGATATGGGTATGTGATGCGGAGGAATGAAGAAAATGTCCTAAGGAAAGTTTTGAGTATAAATCAGGGTTGAGGAAAACTAAAAAAAAACGATGGATGGATTGTGTGAAGGATGATATGGCAAGAAAGGAGGTATCTGTTGAGATGACAAGTAATAGAGCAGTATGGTAGAAGAAGACATGCTGCGCCGAACCCAAATAAATTGGGATAAGTGCAAGAGAAAGATGATGAAAAAGAAATTTATAATACCGTAGAATATCTAACCATAGGGGAAGTTTAAATAATGTAAATAAGGGAGACATTGTTCTTTAACAAGTGATTGTTAATGCATACAATACAAGAGGTCATTTGAGATAATGTTATCTATTATGTTACTGTAGTTCTCAATTTACTTATATAAATCTTCTGATATTTTTAAATTGCATGAACTTGCATTACATTAAACATAAGTTTATTAGCTGCCTGTTTTATACTACAACACTTTCATAAACGTGACATGTTAGACTTTCTAATTTATTCATTATATACAGCTATTATATGTATATTGATTGCTCTACCAACTGATGAAACGAGTTAACTGAAACTGGTTAATACTGGCTAACAGTCTGAAAGTGCTTATCTTTTGTAGCCCTAAGTTAGGTACTTATTGAGCATTTTATGATCAAATACTGCAGTTTTTCATATTAGCTGATACCATGACAAATTGATGAAATTTACATAGCCAAGATATGGTCAGCCTTTAGACAGTTGATTCAAATCTATTGTATTATGGGTGTGATTTTGTGACCAACATTACAATCTGCTTTTGCAAAGGGTGACGCCTTAAATTCACACAAGTATTTTATTTTGCATAGTCACGGAGACAATGGAAATGCAAGGCAGCATGATCCGATCTACCAGTACAAAACTAGCAGTCTTCCTCCAGCTTCATCCATCAACCAGTCCTGGGATGACATAGTGTGCTCAGCAATGCGCATCACGCCCGAAGATATCGCTAATCAGCTGACTCTGCTTGACTTGCCTTGCTTCAAATCCATCAGACCAGAGGAATTGACTACATGCGGATGGAACAAACTGAACAAGTTGACTGTGGCGCCGAACGTGGTAGCGTTTACTAAAAGATTTAACAGGGTTAGTAACATTTCTAAATTATTACATAACAGCTTATCGGTTTTTTATCGGTTACATTTCGGGGAGTGTGCGATGGAATTGCATGATCTGATTCCGGCTAGCCCGTTTCATCATCGGACTACCAGACGTACGGCGATGCGCCATCGGTACTTGGTGGACATCCCACACATACGCACTAAGCGTTTTGGGAATACTTTTATAATGCGTACCGCTAAGGAGACTCCGGCAGGGCATTCCATCCCTGCCGGAGTCTGTGTTTCCCGATAGCTACAATCTAGGGGTCTTTAAGTCAAGAGCGAATAGGTTTCTTCTAGGCAAGCGTGTTTCACCGTCGACCACATCATCGCTTACCATCAGGTGAGATAGTGGTCAAGCGCGGGCCGACAGATAACAAAAAAAAATATTGTTTACTATTGGAGCAGTCCTCAGAACATAGAATTGCTGAAGCGGCAACTAGAGACGAAAGTACATACTAACAAAATTCGTGCCGCCCCATGTGCGTTGAGTGTAGAACTTCTGTCACGGGCCACCTTTAAGAGGGGACTCTAGTCCCGAGGAATTTCATCATCATCATCAGCCTATAATGTTCCCACTGCTGGGACACAGGCCTCCTCTCTATGAGAGGGATTTAAAGAATAGGTATTTAGGTGAAGAAACTATTGCCGTTGCGCTGCGCCCGACCAAGCCCCCGTAGTGCGAAAGGGACAACTGCAGCTCAGGCTGATTTTACAAAATTTAGATAAAAAGTGTATCTATGCTTCTATTATTTCTTTATTTTTAAACACTTATCTAATTTGTCTGATAGTCGTCTGAACATGGCGGTAAAAAAGGGCTTTTCTTCGAGTTTTTGGATTGTCATAATTCTTTTATCGATTGTGTTTTGAAAAAAGGAAATGGTAGGGGCATGTATTAATAAGACGTAGATTTTTTGGAAAAAAATTATTGCTCTAGACGCATTATCCACGAAGAAAACAGCGGAATTCGTTTGTAAGGAGAAAGGCCCACTAGAGATCCCTCTTAAAGCTTTCTGTACGTTATAGAGGTGGACGTAAAAGGTTTAACGAATTTTTATGATTTATCGTTGCCAATGCAACGGCTGCCGAGTCGTCTCCGTGCCCTGAACAGTAGCTCCATAAAACAATGAAGTTTGTACGAAGCTTTCAGCATGTCATAGTGAAACTTTCTTATTTTTCTTCTTAAATGTTTGTTTTTACTGTAGTACAATTTTGGAACTAGGTACAGTATGTTTCATTAATATTATGTTTCAATGTGAATTCATATTTGTGAGTTACTTATGTTTAAATTTCAAACAACTTATTTATTTGAATACTTACTACTTTCAATTGTAAATTTAATCTTGACTTATATTTTTACCAAAAATAAAAAGTTTTTTTTTCTAAGCCCGAGAGGTGATCTGTAGCTCAGGATCTTCATATTTCAGCCACCTTTTTCTAAATAAGATTGAACATATGTGAACCAGCGCCTTTAATTGTTATGTTGAGATAAATAAAGATTTATGATTATGATTATTATGATTGACTTAAATAACGATTAGATAGAGGTCATCCAACAATACCAGCAATTGTTCATTGTAGATGATAACAATAAGTGACCTCATCAGAGTTAACGCCCTGGCGCTTGACAGTATAAGAATACTTATGCTGTTAAGCCGCTGCAAATCTTAAGTAATTGATTATTGCTATTTTCGGCACTGAATAGTTCACATCCTTTCCTCGAGATTTGTTTCTCTAAAGAATCGCCATTAATTTCTGCGAACTACAAATGCGTAACTGTACACAACAAACAGGCCTGAGCTCTATCAACCTTTTCTTAGATCTGAGCTCTTAATTATCTAATTATAATAATAGCATCTGTCAGCAGTCTGTTGACTGGGTAAATAGAAAGCATTGTTTTGTAACTTCGAGATACAGTTCAGTGAACAAAGCGGCATTTATTCAGTATCAATGCTGTGACGGAATCAGTTGCGATAAAAACCACGGCTTCCTATAAAATGTATTCATGACATTGAAATAATCATTTTTAAGTTAACTTAAACAATATTAATGATGTACTTAACATGCGTTTATTTCTTTCCCAGGTCAGTTTTTGGACAGTACAGGAGATATTAAATGGGCAATCGCCCAAGGCTCGAGCTGAAATATTGGCGCATTTTATCAAAGTAGGGAAAAAATTGCATGAACTCAACAATCTGCACTCTCTCTTTGCTGTTGTCTCGGCGTTACACAGTGCCAGTATATATAGGTGAGGAAATCATTAAATACCCAAATAGATATTTTATCCGTCCATGTAAATATTGATGCAATTCAAACACACAGTCAGAATATGCACTCTTAATTCATATTAAATCGAAATACTAGTACCTAACTATCCATTAAATGATAGATGTATTCTCTCATTTACAGGCTGACAAAAACATGGGCGTGCTTATCTAAAAAGGATAAACAACAGTTCGATAAACTTGCGGAACTGTTTGGTGAGAAGGACAACTGGACTGCACTGAGGGAATATTTGAGATGCATTCCCTTGCCTTGTATTCCATATCTTGGTAAGTAATATATACCTTTCCCACTGCTGGGACACAGACCTCGTGTTTGTGTACGGAAGTGAGCCACGATCCACCACGCACGTGGCATGTGCATTAGCAAACAATGTGACTATTAACTCCCGGAAAAACAATAGGTAGGTGGTAGCCCCTATAAAAAAAAAAACAGGTTGTTTACATATTTTTATCTCCATTCTATACTTACATTGAAATACTGGAGCAAATGATTCCGGGAATACCCATGACTTTAATACAGAGTTCATTAGTTCAGTACTATTTTTAGTATCGCTTATCTTGAGACGTGGTTTCATTATAACGGTCTATGAAAATGCAAATTTTAAGTGGATAATAGGTACGTTCTGCAGACCCGCAGACATTGAACAACAAATAGAGCGTTGTATTATGTTGAAGCTAAGCTAAACTAGGCGTAATTTTAGCTTTGGTTCGAGATATCTCTCTACTTTGGTGGTATATATATATAACTTTCCATGTTAGTTCGTAAGTAAGTACATAATATATGTATTAGTCAAATCTTGCATCTGAATTTGACTGAGCGCATACCTTTGGTTCTGGTACATTTTTATGACGGACATGATTTGATCCTGCAGCCAGGATCTCCTCCTCACGAGAGAACTCCTCAACGATTAATAGACACGAAACTTTGCATACGAGTGAAGTGTTAAGACCTAATTTTCCTTTTCATTTGAATAAGTTGTTTAAAACAAAAAGTTTATTTTGGGTCCCCGGGGACAAGCCTATCGCCATCCGACTTCTCTGAATTTGTGCCTGGCTGATAGATGGCTGGTCTTATGGAAAAAACCCAATGACTTAATTTTATAGCGGAAGATTTGTATTACATTTACATTGGACAAAGTAGAACGCAAATGTCCATGTATTGACATATCGCCTTTGCGCCCGTGTGGAGCAAGGCCGACCAGCCGGGTTACACTATCATAATAAATGTATTACTATACTCTGTTGAGTAAGACTAGGTAATGTTTATTGACTTTTCCGTGTGAATATAACATATGCGATGTGTGGGATACTTTACTCTGGCTTCTATTGTGTTTGTTTTATGTCCATCAATCATGATTCATGATGTTATATCAGCTTTAGTTCAGTCTATTCTTCTCTCCTCATATCGGCACCTAATTAGCTCCCGTCAGCGAAAATATTTGTAAGCCAGCAAGGTTTTAGAGCGGAAATGAAAGGTTTATTCTGATCAATTTAGGGACAGTTAGTTTAACAAACTGAACTGTCATTTAGTTGAGTCAATTAGGCCAAGAAGGTTAAACACTCATCGTGTCAGCTTTTTCTCTAACAAAAGCAAATTGAGTTTACTCATCTCTATTAATATCTGGCGTCATCTTAGCTTTACAACGATGAATGCGATATAGTCGATATAGAGTACCGTTAATGGACACATAATAGATGTAGGCGTCTAATGTAGAGCTCACAAGCTTGCCTACGCCCTACGCGTCATGCAATATCAAGTAATTTTCTTGCGTTTTATGATATCTGCCTAAATTCTTTAAAAAAAAACGCTTAACCCCACACTAGAATTTCCTCGTGGATTTTGGGTGCGTTAAAAATATTTAAACTCACATACACGAACAACTACCCGTAGGTCGTATAAATATGTGTTCCGTGTGGGTATCGAACCCGGGAGCCGTAGCGCAGCAGCCAATCGCACGGCCGCTGCGCTACCTGTTTAGTAAAGGCGGTAATTCTCGAAGCGTTAGGCAGAAGTGTACCTAACAGTAAACTTACATTTCGCCAGTTATGTTTCAAGTCCCATGTAATAGTGGACTAGCCTATTGGCATCACCCGGACACAAATTTAACCTAGGACCTCATGCTTATCAGTCGTGATTGGGACCACTAGACCAAAGAATTGGTAACTCGTTTAAAATAGCTACTAAATGTATTATTCAATATTATATTATAGCAACCGTAGTGCCCCACAATCAGACACACACGGACTTTTTAGAATGTAGGTTAGATTAGACTCTAATCTAACCTACATTCTAAAAAGTCCGTGTTTTGAATCAACATTGCTACCGGTCGCCGTAGGTCATCGCACGGTCGCAACACTGTTGCATTTCGTAGGTAAGACGTCGACTGTCGACTCTCACGCACACAGAGCAGCTGCATTGTCGCTGTGTGCGTAGTTGGGTGATTCTGTTTTAAGTGTTTTGAATCAAGGGTTTTATTCTGAAATACTGTTAAATTTCAAAAACAAAAAAAAGCAACGCTTATTAATTATAGACCGGTACCGAACTTTTATTATTTATGTGTTTTATGACAACCTCCTGAAATTTGAATCGTTTCTAGCAGTACTAGTCTAATCATTAGACTAGTACTGCTAGAAACGATTATTATACAACTAGCGGCGCCCCGCGGTTTCACATGCGCAGACCGGGATAAAAAGTGTTAATCCAGGGAATAAGTTATCTACATACCAAATTACATCCATATCCGTTCAGCCATTGAGGCGTGTAGGATTGACAAACATACAAACACACACACTCACTCACAAACTTTCGCTTTTATAATATTAGTGTGACAACAAGAATAAATTAATAGTCTTTGCTAAAGTTTTTTTTTATTCGTAATTCTAACAATGGACTTAAGTATCCTTTTCCCTTACGTTCAATTATAATACGCAACACCTGTTTCTTTCTGCTTAATACTAACGCTTAGAACTGGAGAAAAATTTACTCGATTGCCGTTCCAATTCATAGAACTATGCATTTCATTCGCGAGCGGAAGCAATAAAGAACAAAACTATTTTAATTACTTCCTTTTTTGAGTGGAGAGAATTATTTGACCTTTTATTTACGAAAGTACAAGAACAAAATCTGAATCAGATGACTGAATCAGACTCAAAATCATGATTTTGAGTCTGATTCTGATGAGGTTCTCTATAGAGAAGAATTGGCAAGAAACTCCAGGAGATACTTTTAAATCAAAATGTTACAAATATGTGAGAACGATGTAAAAATACGTGCAAGTTAAGAGCGCCCAGAGTAATAGTATAAACCAATAATACAAAAATAAAGTAATTAAAGTAAACCATGGCAGTTAAGAGATGACCAGACACAAGTTACAGCACCCGTTCACGAACATGACGCATATATCAGCCATCATTCAACTCAACCATATTGAAGGGAACTAAATTACCCGACACACCCAACACCATCAGCGAAACATTTGAGTGAGCATGACATTCACTCAACCGCCAGGGCAAATTCGAGACAAAGAAATATGTAGGTACTTAGTAAATGGTGACTTTACAGTACATAGTATTCACACGAATGAAATCTCTCTATTATTGTTAATTACATAATATATGTTACAGTCAAAGCTAAATTAATCAAAACTGCTTTTGACCGGTGTCTGCCAAAACCCTTATTAAGTTAAATGCCGTTTTCTCTATTAAAAATATTTTGTTTGAGAACGCGTCCGTGATAACTACCTACAATTACTACAAAACGATGTTTTTCAAAGGATCACAAAAAAAACCTAACAACCTAATAAGTTTCTAAGTAAATGTTAGGTATTGTTAATAGTTTAACCTGTAAAAAGTAGTTGTGACTACATACTATTTACAGTTTTGACTGTGATA
Source organism: Cerastis rubricosa (assembly GCA_949152445.1). Taxonomy (NCBI): domain Eukaryota; kingdom Metazoa; phylum Arthropoda; class Insecta; order Lepidoptera; family Noctuidae; genus Cerastis; species Cerastis rubricosa. The sequence goes on along the minus strand of OX424523.1, from coordinate 13,905,418 downwards.
TATACATAACATTCGCCACGCCTGTAATCCCCGTAGGGCTGGCGGAGGTGTACTATAGTACACCCACATTTCGCCAGTTATGTTGAAGTCCCAGGTAATAGGGTCGAGCGTATTACCATCAACCGAGTACAAATCCAGACTCCGTGGCTGCTACTGAAAATTCCCAATAACACTTACACTCATGCCCAGCAGTTGCGCTTGCAACCACTAGACCAACGAGGCAGTCAATTAATGGTTATTTTACAATATTTGTTGTACTATTTATATATTTTTTGTACCAATTAGTATAGGATCCCGCTATACAACGACCTTCACCGAGCTGGTTAATGGATGAAACTTATTTTATATTAAATCTAAAAAATTTCAGTCAGGCCATATTTTTTTGAAACTTTCCACCGGTTTGGTTTATTAACCAAAGCGGTGAAAAGTTTCAAAAAAAATTGTCTATTGACAAATTCCATACCAATCGAAAGTATAAAGCCCATAGAATATGCAAACGTTAGGTTGACTTTTCTTTTCCCGTCACAACTCTCGGGTAGGCAGGTATACAGGTAAATCGATACTAGTAACTTGCAGCGGGCTGGTTAATGAATTAAAAAAGGCAACCTAACGTTTGCATATTTATGGGCTTTACACTTTCGAATGGTATGGAATTTGTTTATTAACCAAACCGGTGAAACATAAAAAAAAGTTTTTTTTTGAAATTTTGACTGAAATTTTTTAGACAACCCATATGCAATATATTTATTGACATATTAAATTTAAATAAAATAAGTTTCATCCATTAACCAGCTCGGTGAAGGTCCTTGTATGGCGGGGTCTTAGGCCAAATCATATATTTGATTTTGATTATCTAATATATAATTAATATCTATAGTATATAATTATTTCATTTAATGAGTCTGTGAAACTTGAAATAAATGATTATTATTATATTATTATCATATATTGGTTGTACTAATCATATATTTGTTGTTTAATCATATATTTTTGTTATACTAATCATATATTTGTTGTACTAACATATACATGTATTTTGTGTACTAATCATATATTGGTTATACAACTCATATATTTGTGGTACTTATCATATTAATGTATTCTACAGGTATATTCTTGACGGATCTGGTTTACATCGACATTGCACATCCGCCGGACTCGCCCCACCGCGTCGCAAAGATGGCGGTGGTTCTGAAAGCGCTCGAAAAATACCAAACATCAGAGTATGACATTCCTCCGTTGCCGCACGTTTCCAACTATCTAAACAGTGTACGTTATATTGAAGAACTGCAGAAGTTCTTGGAAGATGATCAGTATAAGTAAGTATTGTGTACAGTGCTTGTGTCTTCTTTCTTTATCTTATCGTGTGGTTAGTGCATAACCTAGTTTTAGAGTTTTTAGCCGTCGAGAAATATCTCTTACGCATGCTGGTTTCCTCACCATGTTTTACTTCCACGAAGCATGTGATAATTATAAAGTTGTCAAAGTAAGAAATATTGTTCTTGAAGACATTAAACCTATACATATCTTAACGCTATTGGGCGCTACGCAGATTTAAGGATCCGTCCAGCCTACTGTTACTGTAAGGCTTTGTACGTAAACCGTATTTAAAATGTCAATGAAAATTACGTTTTTAAGCTTATAATATGATGTTTGAAACGTACAGTATCGAAAGTTAATAAATTGTCAGAATAACAATATTAAATTTTACTTAATATCTCATATTTAGTGCTTTGTAGCTCCTATCTGACACTAAGTTGAGAGATCTATCCATGGGTATACATATATCTTAACACTATTGGATGCTGGGGCAATTCTGCCCATTCTACTTTGCTGTGCCCTTACAGATTTATCTCAGGCAGAGTAGGGCAAAAACTAATTGTAAAACAACTAACAACTAACAATTAAATTGCCAAATTTAGTTGCAACTAACAACTAAAATAATTAATTGTAATTGTAACGTGTCGCAATTAACAATTAATTAATTGTGCTTGTAAAACTTAGCGATTACAATTAAATTAATTGTGCTTGTTAAAATTTGCAATTACAATTGATTAATTGTTAATTGTTTGATACACGTTTACAATTACAGTTAACAATTAATAAATGTAACTGAAAAATATAATTTAAAAACTGCAAGAGCATTCTCCATAATATTCTCAAAGATATGTAAAGCCTGGATTTAAGCCAGAACATTACGTAAAAGTGTAGCACAGGTACCTAACTAGAATAATTCATCCCTACGCACAAGTCGAAGGGGGGATGCGGGGCGTGCAGTGTGCACGCTATGGACTCCTGCCATATTTACATTTATCAAATACGTAGTTAAATTAAATATTAATTGTTTAAAACAATTAATTTAAATGCAAATAAAATTTTAATTGCAGTTGAATTAATTGTAAACCACAATTAACAGATTTAATTGCAATTGATTTTAATTGCATTTCACAATTAAAAAATAATTGAATTAATTTAATTGCAATTAATTTAGTTGAAATAAAAATTGTAATTGTTTGCTTCTACAATTAAAAAATAAATTCAATTGTGCCCAACACTGATCTCAGGCCAACATATTTTAATACCTATACTTACCACACAGGTGCAAGGAAAAATTTCATATTTCTCCTGCCCTTATACAAATTTATTTGGGTCGGGCAGCATGTAGAAGACATGGTCTTCCATACTTCGTTATTATTCGTGATCTTATCAGATACCTTTTTTCTAGTCATATCATCCCGCACACAGTCTATCCCTCGTTTCGTTGGTCGTCCTCTACACTTATGCTCACTAAGATTCAGACTCAAAACTTTCCCCAATCCGCATCATATACCCAAACCTTGGACAACAGATTACCACACAATTTTTCAGTCCCCGGCGCCACTTTCAGAAAGTCGTAAAAGTATTTTGGTAAAATCTTTAAGGAGTCCGTGTTCCCTACCTACATTTATTTAGGGGATGCTAGTCCGCACATGCATAAACATAATAATAATGCATATATCCAATAAGTGGCGTGATGCGCAAAGTCAGGCCACGTTCGCCAATTACCATTGCCTCGGTACAATGGATTCGTCAATCTTCATGTTCTAGAATTGAATGAAATTCTGTTAAGTCACTTCATTTGTAATCACAGTCTCAATCCCCGCGACCATTTATTGTTTGGTCCTGGGACAGTTAAATCGGGTTTCAAGGGTAAGGACGCATAGCATAACCGTTTGATTCGATTTTGCAGCGATCGTCAACCTTGTTCTGGTATTATGTTAATTTATTGGTTCAGCGTAGAAGTTCTTCTTTTCCAATTGCTGGTGGGCTTTATTTCAAAATTTGTTTTTCTTTTAGATTGCCTTTTATTTTATTCAAATTGATACTTCGCCCTCTTTAACCGACTTCCAAAAGGAGGAGGTTATTTATCACATGCTTCTTATTCCTCTGCATCACTAACGTTTTAATATAAATTAAAACAACAGCGATTTCAAAATAACTGCGAAAAATTCATCCTGCTTTTGCGTTTGAGTGATTGGCAGCCTACCTTAATCAATATAATAATATATTCTATATTTATATAAATTACGCGTCACGTTGTTTGTTTGTTTGTCGGAGATAGACTCCTAAACTACTTAACCAATTTTAATCAAATTTGCACACTTTGTGCAGTTTGATCCAACTTGAAAGATAGGATAGCTTACATCTCAATGTATTGTCGCAATATTATTTTATTGCAAATTAAGTCACAATTATCTCCAAACGATTCTAACAGATGGCGGTATCTGTTGATTAGCTTGAGTAAGTATTCAATAGATGGCGCTGTATAGGAGCGGAGCAGCAATGAAACATATTGCGAAAACGGGGAAAATGTGACGCAGACGAAGGTGCGCGGGACAGCTAGTATAATAATAAATACTACGAAGTATTAAAACTTGGTCATCACCTACCTTGCAATATGTTATGGTAGGGTTTCGTTTTCGTCTGCTTTCTGTCTGTTGATTTTGTCCAGACCTGTGCAGGTGCAGGTGACTGATAATAGTTGACAGGTGTCATTCGATTTTGTATAAAATTGACCTGCTATATGGGAATGTTTGGCAGCCCTTAGGACTTAGCGGGTTCAGCTAACCACTATATTAGAATAGAAAAGAATAAAACTTTATCGTACACCAAAAATTAAACATAACGGGCTTACAAAACTAACAATTTTATGGTTACAACGGCGGGGTTTACCTCTGAAACTGAATGATGGGACCAGATAAATATTATAAGCCAAAACGTTTCAATTCAAGTAGTTCATATAGTAACAAAACATTTAATTACAGGCTATCGCTAAAGTTGGAGCCTCCATCACCCGTGGGCAGCTGCGCTGGTTCCAAGGAGTCCGTGAAAGAAGTGGTAACACCGAAAGCTTCGATCGCGACCAACATATCACCATCTCACAAGTTGGGCTCCGGCTCGCTACGTCTACAAGGCACCACTCACCAGGGCAAATTCATCCCCACACACCGGAAGTGCCGATCCCTCGGTTCCAAGTACGTTCAAACTTATTTAAATACTTAAATCAATTTTGTGTCTAATATTTCATTTCCAATTAACACTCATTGCTACCTGTAGAGTCCTGTTTTACGTTGGATATTGTGCTGAAAAATTAATTTCTAATAAAATGGTTTTTAAAATAAAAAAAATGAACATTATATTCGGTATTGGGTGAAATAAGTATGTATAAATTATTATTTTGCTTTTTATAACATTCCAAAATAATTACGCTTTGACTATCAAGAATCATTTCGTTTTAACAATTGCCTCATCAACAGACACTTTGAATCTCACAACGTCTTAAATCTCATCGTCTTCATTCTAAACTCAAAGCTACTCAAAAGCGTGCCAATTAAAATAAACCTGCCACTTAATTGCTTAGAACCATAAAACATGTCATTAACAAATCGCAAGCCTATTGCAACCATCACGCTAGTTATACTGTCAATAAGTCGATTTCATATCGTTAACACACTATGTTGAGCTTAAAAATAATTATGGATTTACGTTTATTTTCAAAATTTACATCTGGATTGATATTTTGTATTGACACGAACTTTTAGTAGCTATACCTTTATTTGAGACCGGCTTTTGTTCACGTAGAAATTATCCCATGTGAACGATCTTCCGGAATCAAGTATCCGATCGATCCAGGTCGTGGTGTACTAGTGTGCAATTTATCGTACCGTCGCATTTATAATAATAGTTTGGTTTTCTCAGTCGGCGGGGTCTTTAAAGTTCTATTTTAGTATGATCTAATAACAAGCCATTTTTTTATTTGTTGGGCAAAACTGTCAGAAACATTGTTGTTACCACTTTAGGTTAAAGTTAAGCGATGAGAAAATCGTTTAGAGAAAAATACAAAAAAAAAGAAAAAAGTCCATTTTTTTAAAAGAAAAAGAATTATCAATGAGTAGATTCACGAATAATTTATGTTATAAAATACATAGATATATCTATATTTTTATTACGAAATGCTTAAAAATCTGATTCAAGGTAGAGATTTTATTTCGATATTTTGGAAAATTCTGTATAACTGTAAATCCGTAACATTTTGCGGAACAAAAATTTTATTGTTTTGGTAGATATTGAGCCAAGCTATCAGCCTCTGCAGTATGTCGTTTTAGACTTGGTTGACTTATGTGTCTGTCTATGTGGAGAATAGAGGCATAACTTTATTTTATGTTGCTCGGTTGATACTCCTAGCATGACTACCAACATAATTCAACGTCCGTTTTAGCTAGGCCAGGCGTCGTTAGCCTATTAACTTGGTTTGCTATGTTACCTCCCTCTCTAGGATCAATACAACGGACTTAAACGTTAAGTATTCAATATAATTAATAATAATCCTTCAATTCAATATACCTATCCATTTCAATAGGTAATAATTTGTCTATAATCTTACTACTTTTTTGTTAAATGTTAGTTCTAGAGCAGTATGTGTGTAATTTATTGCGTAATTGTTGGTGTTGCAATATATTGTTTTATGTGTTACTATATGTATATCATACTATAAGTTTGATTACATCCTATATCCTGTACTATTCAATGAGTAATGTTTATTCACGTACTCGAAAACGGCTCTAACGATTTCGATGAAAGTTGCAAAATAATTTATGGGGGCAAAAAATCGGTCTAGCTATCTAGGCCTCATATCTGGGAAAATATATATATAACTAGCTGTCTCACGCAACTTCGTCTGCGTCACATTTTCCCCGTTTTCGCAATTGGTCGTAGCGTGATGATATATAGCCTATGGCCTCCCCAGGTTGAAACCTATCTTCTTGCCAAATTTCATTAAGATCCGATTAGCCGTTTAGTCGTAAAAAGGTAATAAACAAACAAACAAACAGAGTGACTTTCGCATTTATAATATTAGTATGGATAGCAAAAAAATTAAAATACATGGTGTTAACAAACCCTTCACGAAGACGTCGATCAAGCATTCTGTACATCAAACTAAGTACTCTACGCAAAAATTATTGCGGGGAAACCATTTTTTTTTGGGGTGAAAAATCACTTTTTACGGTAAAACTCTTTGTAACGCAATTGTGCTGATGGATGCAATAAAAAGTAAACAGATTATGAAGGCATCTAAAGCAAAGTACTTAACTTAAAAACTAGTATTTAAAAAAACTAATGAAAAACTTGGAACTTTGACCTCAAATATTTCTATCTAACTAGAAGATTCCCAGAACAAAAAAAACATCGCGTTGACGGGGAGAATAAGTGGCCTTCGGCTTCTTTAAGGGTTGATTAACTCCCTTTATATATATTATTAATTTTTAGTATTTTCACTCGAGTAGAGCTCGGTTGCCAGGTACTATGCATTAACTATGTACCGTGATTACAAATACACACATCAACACGGTCTAGGGATATTTTTTAAAAAGCGAATTACTATCAATGTGTTAATTATTTATATGACATGTATATATTTAAAAGATACGTTATTTAATATTCTACCATTTTTCTAGTTCTGCCGTCATATTGTCCCGCACCCAAACGAGATCCGTCCGTCCTCCAAGACGAATTCCTGCCCAAACCATAATTGTTCCTCCTTGGTATGGGTGAACTTCCTGAGGGTTCTGAAGACGGCTCCATCGTCCAGGAACTCGCCAAACACGCGTCCTTCGTGAATCTGGATGGAAGCCGAACCTGGATTCATCCGTGAACAGCACATTGGACTCACGCCCCCAGTCCACGTGGTTCCGAACCCATTTTAATCGTCGTCCACGATTGCCACTCCGTAAAGGTGGGACCCGGAGTGGTCTACGAGAGCGTAGATTGGTTTCATGCAGTCGCCTTCTTACAGTTTGGTCACTCACAAGCACTTGGTGTTCCACTCGCAGCCTTTGGACCAATTGAGTCGCCGTTGCATTTGGTTGAGCGCGCGCAGTAATTTGCAAAAATCGGTCTTGTCTGGGGGTAGTGATGCGACTTGGCCCCCGGTGCCTCCGCTACTTCACCTGTGGCACGATAGCGTGTCCACAATCTTGAAATTACATTTTGGTGGGTCCCTATGGCCTCAGCAACATTACGCTGAACAGACCCAGCTTCCAGCATTCCCACAGCTCGTAACATCTCCGCCCTCGTCAAATGTTGGCGTTGCATGGCTACAATACCTCAATTTTAACTTTATCTTTCGTTTAAAAATGAAAAGAAAAACTGTAACTAAACGTAATTCGTATTGTTTTCTAAATTTCGCATAAATGAAAATTCCCTCTCCTACACATCAAGACATTTTTATGCCACCGAAATAAACGAATTAACAAAAATTTGAATTTGGAATTAGTCTGAGATAAATTACAAACAAATCGGTGTATAAAAGATTCCAATGCGGCCAGTACTTTTCGAGTTATTTAATTGAGTATGAAATATCCCTAGACCGTGTTGATGTGTGTATATTGCTCATTTAATAGTATAGGTTATAAGGGCCCGGATTTGTATGCCTAAAAGAGAAGAGGTGTTTACATTCAGTAGATTTCATATTTATAGTATTGTGTATTTTTTTGAAAGTCAGTGTCATTAATCATCCGGTCCGGGTATATTTGTTACCAAACAGCTCGAATATGGATTTAAAACAGTATATAATATCTTTTGCTTCGACTAAGTCAACATTGAATCACTGTGGCAAACAACGCTTGTATATATGTTACGGGCAATTTGATAAGTCCGGTCACTATTAATAATGGCCGGTCTGTATTCATAATGCCCGACTCAATTGGGCAGAACAGCATGATTAATCACTTTTTCCGGCTATTATGAATAATGCCCACCCTATCTTGGGCAATGTAATAAAATAGGTGAACTGTAGTGTTTTTGTTTATTAAATGAAATTAAACTTACAAAATTTTCATGAAAAGTTAACAAAAAATAACCTAACCTAACCCAATTGGCCGGCTACAAGAAGGGAATTATTAATACTGCCCGGTTCAAGTGATAAATTCAAACTATCTCAAACACTGACTTATTACATGGACCACGGGCCGTCGGGCATTATTAATAATGGCCGGTCAAAGTGATAAATTAATCACTTTGCCCATCGCTCTTGAGCATTATTAATAATGCCCAGTTAATCACATTGCCCGTAACATATATACGTAATACATATTATGTAATATCTGAAGATATAACATCCCGTCGTCAATGCCCTGTATTGTGATTCTGAACGGCTGCAATTGAGATTGATTATTAAAAGACGGCATTTCTTGGAACAAAGAGATGGAGTGTGCTGTATAGGCTCTGTATGGTGTCGGACGTAAAGAATAGCACCATGCCATATCTTCCCGTGGGTGTCGTAAGAGGCGACTAAGGGACTTGCCAGAGAATGGGCAGCAGCTTTCTCTGTGCTTTTGTGACAACAAAAGACTACAATTGCGTTGAATAATCTTATCCGAAGTAAGTAGGTACGCTATGCTACAGTGTATAGTTCATAATTGTAGTCTGTAATCCCTGAAGTTAGGCAGCGGTGTCCCTAATAGTACACCCTCATTTCGCAAGTTATGTTTAAGTCCATAGGGAGCGAGCCTGTTGCCACCAACCGGGCACAAATCAAGACTCCAACAGCACTTGGTCGGAGCAGAGAATCGAACCCAGGGCCTCGCGCTTGCTACCACTAGACCAACCAGTGAGTCAGTGTTTAATTCAATAAATCCAAAGAGAGAGGTGAATATTATTTCCAAATATTTAAATACTGTGATCAATCCGTATTCGAGCATCGGTGGTCATTATAATGCCGAAATATAATGTATTAAACCGGAAATGTATTAATTTTTCAGCACCCTGTTTTCTTTACTTAATATTTGTCTAATTTTACTACCCTCACTTTCCACTTATTGTGTTTGATTTCGATATTTTGGAAGAAATGTTCCGGAACACAACATTTGGCACAGAATTATGTAATAAAGTCAAAATTTTAAGGCGTTTGGAAAATCCAACCCTGAGACGTAATCATGTTTTATTTATGGAGTAACATTATAATTATGTACAGTGTATTTTCTTGCGGTTGGCACCTAGGTTTCGTAGCGCGAGCTTGCCAAGAAATTTTCACAAGGTCAATTTTGGTATTGGGTGAGTCTTTTCCTAGTTATGGACACGGAGGCTTGCGTTGTAATGTTATGTAGACAACGATTGTATATGATATGTATATTTTTATTCAAACGATTGTAGAAATAATAAGTACCTAATTTTAAGCATGTTTTCTTTTCGTACTTCTTGTGTTTGCCTGGCACAAAGTTTGAAACGTGACGACTAATCAAAATGTCACACGAAGCTAGTATTTAACGAAGAATTACAGCAATTATTATTATATCAGGGTTATTAATTTTCTCTCCGACTTCTATTAAAGGCCGATTTTCCTAATTAATTTTTCATTTCGTAGAGAATCTAATCAAAATCATATAAAATCTAAATGTAATAGGACCAAATCAGGCACTTTTGAAGTCTCGAACAAACACAACATTAAAAATGAAGCTGTAGTCCTAGTTACAAGGCATGATATTTGTGAAAGTACTGCCCATTCCAAAGCGTAGATCCCTATGGAGACGAACGGGCAAGAAACTCCATGGACTCTCTTTTAAATCAGAATAGTGTAACAAAAACCTTGGTTACATCATTGATGTTGAGATGGTACATTATGTGAGAACAATGTAGCAAGACGTGCACGTTAAAAGTGTACATAGTAAAAAAATAACAGACAATTCAAAAACAAAATAATTACTTCAAATAAACCGTGGCAACTAAGAGATAACCAAGTCACAACTGATAGCGGAATGATGAAAACAAATGGCGGAGCAATGCATGGATTCAGGAGGTCGAGCCAGAAAAACGTATCGTAAATTTGCCATCTCAAGGAACACCAATGATTGCCGTAATTTTGGATGGATGTTGGAGTAAACGTTCATACGGCACAAATTACGATGCTTGTTCTAGCGCTGCGGCAATTTATGGCTAAAACAGTAAAAAACTTCCTACTACGTACCTACTAGTCCTAGACTGTGAGGGTAAAAAATAGATTTTGTGTGATATGCTCCCGATTTGCGAATAAGAGAGTTTAACCACCTGATCATACGTGTTTTAAGAACTTCATTAGTCATTCAACTACGATGCAGGCTGCTATCAAAACCGAAGGTTTCAAAAGTTCCTTGTCTGAAATTATTCTAATAATGAGATTTTGGTCCCAGGATTGATACCTTGGGGTATTTAAAAAAACACAGATTTGTCATAGACATAGACTTTCTTTAGTTAGCATATAATGTGACTAAGAACTAGGTACAAAGATTTAATGCAAGAGTTGAAAATTATGTAGGGGGCAAAAGGGTCAATTACGCACAGATATGATCTTATAGCAGTCGATGCACACTAACGTGTTTTTTTAATTCAATTAATTTCCAATGGTTTTCGAATACTTCCGGAAAGATGGATTTTTATGGCCGTTCACAGATTTCAGAAAAGCGTCAAAATAATCAGAAAATAAGTAAGGTCTGGTGACCCTGGGATCTCGGACCACTACATTGGTTATGGGTTTGAAAATGGATAAACAGAATAAACAAAATGCAACCCATCTTTTCTCTTTTCTTTTTTTTTAGTAGCAACAAACCAAGCTCGCATACCTCTTTTATGAAATAAAACTTTTCAAAGAAGTTATTGGCTATTTTGTAAAGTTTCTTGGAAAACTTTTTCTTTTATTTTAATTTACGCATCCATGGGAAATGCAATCGGTTCATATCGTAGCCAAAGAGTTAGTTAGGAGGCAGGGTCAACTTATTTGCTGTCCTTCTTGTTTAAGGTATGAAACATTGCAAAAACTGTATCATATTACTTGATATACGAAATATGTATTACTTGGTAATCGAATTAGGCGTGTTATTGAAATTTTGAAACGGATTTGTTGATTAAAGCTGCAATTTCCGTATAATATTCAGGCAGTGGACATAACTCAATTAAATGAAGACTGCCTATAGGACGAGACAATGTACATATTTGCGTAACTAAATGATTGCATAATTGCCCTGCATACGAGTAAGTGTTGAAGTCGTAATCGTGTTCCCTAAAATCCTAAATGAATTAAGTTCATGTATTGCATCATGTTAAAAATACACAACGAAGTAGGTTGGTTGTAGTGTTGTGTTTTTAAGTTGTTTTCATTTAAAAAGTAGTTTACGCAGATTTGTGTTACGTAATAAAACTGAAATCTCAAGAAAGTAATTAAATAGAATACGATATTTTTATACGGCAACAAAATCAGAATCAAATACATAGAATCGACTTATCATATATCTTGACTTATCATATATATCATGTAGTAAAATTAACTGACACGGTCGCCTATTTCGTTCATTTTCAGTGTAGTTTCCAACATACGTTATAGTAAATTACCAAATTAGTTTCTTGATCCGAAATGTAGAATTTAGAAAAATGATGGGGCAGTCCGCGTAGCAAGGCATAAGTTTGACGTTTGTATGAGTTTGCGTTCATTGTATAAACAGATTGTACGATTGCGATCCGTAACAGGCTTGACGCTCTCTCGTCGCCTTTCAGTGGTTGTTTCTCTGGTCCCGGCGTCTTCTCACTCAAGTAAAACTCATGTTATGCTGTGCTGGCTGTACCTCTAGAAACTCTGATTAAATACAATTTAAAGATGATTATGTCTATTGGACGCCGGCGTAAACAATTATGTAATTATTTTTAAGCTTGCATGTCATTGCTATTCTATATTTAACATTTCCGTTTCCACTGTGTCCCTTTGTGTTTGTAGTTGTTTATCAATATTGTGATGTTTTGATTGTGCTTAGTGAATTTGTGATGCTTCGTGTTGAGATCAATCCTTTGTAGTTCAGTTTTGGCATGTTTCACCATCTCCGAATGTTTTCCGGTTTCTTTGACTAGCACATTGTTTTAGATTCTTAAAATGTATGTACCAGATAATGCATATCCGACATAGTGAAACAGGTTCCTAGCTCGCATTCAATTAAATTATCTGTAGCAGTAATCAAGCGCCAGGAAGCTTTAAATAAACTGCTATAAACTGATTCCATGCGAGGCATAATTAGATTTTATTTATTAGGTTAATTCTGATTTTATAAATTTGTCATTTCTTTTGCTCCGTTTTAGCCGCAGCATTATTTTTTCGTAATTTATTTCCGCATAAGAGCAGTATCTTATCTTCGAACTTAAAAAATAGTCTTAATATTAGAAAAAATATGTACAATGCCGTTGATGGCTTTAAGGGAAAACAGACGACAAACTTTTGGTGAATCTCAAACACTTATCAATCCTTTGAGGCATCGAGTGGTGGTCGAGATAGTATGTCAGAATGCATCGGAAAGTCTGTCGTTTGCGTGAGGCTTACCGCTCGCGTGTTGGAAATCGAGCTTCCTATTATTATAAGAGGAAATACGGTCGGCGCTTTTACAAACAAATTCCTCTATTTTCTCCTTAGGTTTTGACAGCGAACTATTTCTAACATGCAATAGAAATCGGCACTAAATTGACAAAATAATAATTAATTCACAAAATTCTCATAAAAAATGCCGCTTCCTTTAAGATCTTTAATTCCTAGTTATCCAACAGGAATTAATGGAGAATATTGGGAACTTTAATTGGGATAAATGTTCCCAATAAATATTTTTCTTTAATTTTACACAGCAGAATGTACCAGCAGATGTTTTATCTTTTCTGCACACTAACAAGGAAAGCACAATGCCTTCTTAATTACCAAAGTCGTCTCTCACCGCGTTTCCTCTTGAAATAACAGTGCTTGAAAATAATTTGCATAAAACTATGCTATTTATCTTTGAGCCCTTAGTTTGTGCTTGCATTATCTGAGCATGTATTAAGTTAACGCTTACCTTTCAGCATATTTGGAAAAAGTCATACAGACGACAAAATGGAGAACAAGACGCCTGCAGGATCGGTAAACTTGCTCGATGATACTTTGCTGGAGTCCCCCAGTTCCGTATCCGGTGGGAAAATGTCGCAGTCGTTGCCGCACAGGTGAGATATGTCACATTTTGCCTTGTCATACTTATCTTGAAATATATTCGCAAAATGTCTTGTGGGTATCATGTATCTATGTTTATTCAGTTAGTCACATACAGATAGGTGAGACAGTCTCTAGATCTTTTTATAAAACTGCTTTGTTACTATTATGTGTTCCAATGTTGAGTGGCGTTTTTAAAGCTGATTATTGTGGAAGATACTTTTTTCTTCTTGTTCTGTATGGTGTCGGACGTAAAGAATAGCACCATCCCATATCTTCCGGTGGGTGTCGTAAGAGGCGACCAAGGGACTTGCCAGAGAATGGGCAGCAGCGTTCTCTGTGCTTTTGGAACAACCGTATTGCGATCGCCAACCCGCTTGCCAAGCGTGGCGATTATGGCAAAACCCCCCTTATGTCAATGTGGCGTTGGGAGAGGCCATGTCCAACAATGGACGTCCTTCGGCTGAAATGATGAAAAATGACTCTTTTCTTCAAATCAAGTTTGTGTTTAAAATATAACAAAACCGGATGGTGATAGTCCAATGTTGATAGTCTAAGACCACGCCTAAAGCCAACCGTCACTCATCTGCTTACTGAATTGAAAATATTTTGTAGAAATCTTAATACAAAAATAACGCATCGCGAATGGCTTGCTTGATGAAATTAAGTCAAGTCTAACTTTTATCATATTTTTTTAACATCGTTATGTTGCCAGTAAGTATCTATATATATGTATATATAAAGGTATTTCCAAATTCGACGCTATATCAAAATCACTGTTTTGTAGAATCTACTTAAGCTTTAAGAAAACGTTTTTAGAAACGTGATGGAGCCTTCTGAATCAGATTTATTTGTTGAAAAAGAAGTTGTAAATGACATCAAAAAAATTGGGCTACTAAACTCATACAAATAAAGTCTTGGACATTTGATTCAAAATGAAGTATGGCTGTAATTTGTAGCAACTATTTACGTGAATATTAAATCAATACGAAGTTTAAATTACGTCAAAATTATATACCCAGTTGCGCTCTAGATTTTTGATCGCGATAATGCAATATTATGTTCTGTCAAAAAAATCTTTTCGCAAAACAACACACTAGCCTTTTCCCAAACTATCATGGGGTCGGCTTCCAGTCTAACCGGATGCAGCTGAGTACCAGTATTTTACATGAAGGGATTGCCTATCTGACCACCACAACTGGATATCGGACTTTTGGCTTCTGACTTCTCGTAACGACTGTCAACTTCCATTAACATACTATGAAAAACAAATTAAGTTTTGCTGTGAGTGTAAATTTACTTATGAATGATCATTCAAAATATTGTTGTAATATTGTTTGTGGCTAAGGAATGTGTGTGCGATTAAGACTGGCCTGTTTTTTGTTTATTTGAGAATAGGCATTTGTTCTGAAGTAGTTGAAGGAAGCAAATTTATAAGCAGTTTACCATCCTTTCGTATTGCTACAGTGTTGTTTTTATCCTCAATATTGCCAGTTCAGGATTATATCAATCAATCAATTTTATGAAACTGAAATGATATAAGGAATGTTCTAGTACATTTTTATCAGTCGTCTAACGTTAAAAATTTGTACATACCCTTTTCAGATCTTATTCTTGTCTCGAAGCGGAATTTAGATATCTACGTTGACCCAGTTTATATTCTAGTGCCTTCTTGAAATAGAGATATATCTCGACAAAATAAAATTAAAGCTTTGACACAGAACATGTTTGTTTTAGTGATATATCGAAGGCAGACGTCATTCAGTGTGATTTCCAAGGCTGTGTGAGGAGGAAGACCATTTTAAAAGAAGGCAGAAAAATTTCACTATCTTCGTGGCAGCGGTACTGGCTTCAGCTTTCTGGAAACATCCTCGTGTTTTATGCGTCGAAATCTTTCAAAGGGTAAGTGTTAATGCTAAGTGAGATCTTTGACTCGTCATTTATCTATTAGACTTTTAAAATATTGGATCGTTGAGATCTGAATAATATTGCTTCACTTAATTATCATAGTAATCAAAGCACGCCTAAAGGCTAGTAAAATTACGCAACATTTCCGTCAATCAATGTGACATAGAGCATCGTGTGTGGCGGACACGCGTCATTTGTAGTCGCAGTAGTCGTTACCTTCTAACAAAATTTTAAAGCGCTGTAATTGACATACGTGCCCGTCGGGCACGTATGTCAATTACAGCGCTAAAAAATCTCATCGAGTGTCCATGTCGGGCACTGCCCGACATGGACACTCGATGACATTTTATTATTCATATTGCCATTGCTTAGCGAGTGCCGAGCATAAAGTTTTCGCCTATGGATAAAGCCAGGCGAAAACCTTTATGCTTGAAATACAGGATCTTTTTAACAAATAGATTACCTATGTGACATATAACAAACAAAAAAGGTGATTGTGTTTACCAAAGCTTGTCACATACAAACCTAAACAAACACATAAACAAAAGAAGTTTACTAAATACAATGTTGAAATCAGATTATGACTTAATTATTCAAAATAAAAGTATGATAGGTCTTGTATCTAATTTGTGCCCAACGTTAGTTAAACATAGCCGGACTGGAATTTGGCTGCATAGTTTGGAGCTTCGAACAATCTAGTAAATGAAAGTTTGAGTCATTTCCTTCGGGATAGTTCGATTACTTAGGATCACGAAATCGAGCTCAGTCAGTCAGTCAGTCAGTCCGTCAGTCGAAGAAATGGCTTTAGAATACACATTATTAATTTACAATACTAGAGAAAACCACCTGCAATGAGGTACTTTCTTAACCATACATACAAAGTTGAAAAGTTTCAGGTGTTTGTGTGTGTGACCCAAAACGTTCAAACCGAACCACAGTAATTTTGCAAATCGGCAAAAATGAGTCGATATTATAATAAGGAGAGAGCTCTTTCAACCTGGAGATAATTAATCCTCTCAAAACCTACAAATATGCAACGCTAATTATTCTTTAATTCGTTAGCCTATAACCACTGGGTGTCTGCCCACAGGACAACCAGGAGTGATTTCCGGGAAGAGAAGTGCAAGGTGCTGTGTCTGACCGGCTGGTTCGCCAAGATGGCCGACGGAGACAGCGCCGACGCGTTCCAGCTCATCAACCACCATTCTGGCACGCTCTACAAGTTCAAGTAAGTAACTTATACCCATATTAAACATAACCTAACATCACCCCTATTATGCCCGAAGGGTTAGGCAGAGGTGGCCGATAATACACTCACTTTTCGCCAGTTTTGTTAACTCCCATGTAATAGGGCGAGCCTATTGCCATTAATCGGGAAGAAATTTCGACTCTGGGCTGCTACATAGGAATTCGTGTGTTCCTTCTATAGTCTAGCTATATCAACTCCTTGCAGTAGGTCAGGTCAAGTATTTCCGCGGAACAATTCCTGAGGAATTACAGGGTTAAGGGGCAGAGCTTAAAGCTCGAATAGCAATACTGCGGTTAGGGATACAATTTATTAATGATCAAATGATATACTCGTTATTCTACATACCTCACCAGTACGTTAACGTTAAGTTACGCCACCTTTGCGCCTATAGGTGTTGCAAACACTTGCAAATTCACTTAAATTTATATTTTCACTTCTCCTATTCCACTTCTGTAAATCTAGGGCCAAAAAAAAGGCGGGCGACATCTTCGATAAAAATTGTTATCCTGCCTGTTATAGGGTAGTGAGTTTTACGTCAGATGTCTGACACATCTGACGTGAACTCACTGTACTTTTACTTCTAGGGCCGGCCAGGTACGAGTTTATCTTGAATAGTATTGGAAAATATACATATGCATTTGGCAATCACTTAAATATCACTGACGTCAAATAGAAGTACCTTGGAGCGTTCTACTTATACGACGTACTTGAAATCCTAGATATTCAAATCTTGACCTATATAACGTTGAATACAGTTTACTATTCGTTTAAATATTTCTTAGATGGAGTTTGGGAACGCTAGCTACCATTTTACACGTTGTGTGGCCTCGCCGGCCATTTCGATCCCGTTAGGAAAACTACTTGAGAGAAATGTCATTATTATTTTTACAGTCATAGTCTAGTGCAATTGAATTGGACAAAAAGTTGGAACGAAGTTTATTGTGGTTGGATTTTCGTGTGACTTTTTTTATTGAGGTCCTAAAGGCGTGGAGGAGAAAGTAAAAAAAAGTTTTGTCGCTCGAGAATTTAGTTTTAATTTCCTGAATGCGAATTCAGTTTTGGCCATTTCACTAATTAACGTTTTTCTTAAAAAAAAAATGCCCAGTTATCTGTGAAAAAGTATCCGTTTCCAGTGACAAAAGAAATCTTAAAATGGATATTTTAGAAATACTTGAGGAAATTAAGAAATTTTCAAAAAAAAAAGCTTGAAATTTGCACAACAATGGATAAATAAATTGACCAACTTTCGACATAGGTATACAGGTCACACTATTAAACAACAAAATAAAGTTAGTCATAAACAAACAGTAAAAAAGTCGCTGGCCGCGAAATTATTATTTTTATCTATCTTCTCCACACCTCTAGGAAATCAATTAAAAAAGTCCCATGACAATCCAACCATAATTCTTAAACTTTGCGCGCCATTCTTTGAGTATATTTTGTCAAATTTCAATCGGCTTTAAATATGACCTCACAATTTTATGTGAGCTTTATTGAAAACGACTTTAAATTTAAAACATACATCAAAGCAAAGTATAAGAATAATGCGACATACACTCTGTTTCCTTTGACGTCCTAAAAAGATTACACGGATTACGTTTAGCACAAAGGTCACACCTTTCACCTAATCGTACACCAAACACCCAAGCGTACGTTACTTGTAGGATAGGTTTATCTTGGTAAGTGTGTTCCCGTTGGATATTTTCCGACATTCACGGGGACGAAATCGTGATCTAATCCTCATCATCTGCCTAGCCTTTTCCCAAACTATCTTGGGGTCGGCTTCCAGTCTAACCGGATGCAGCTGAGTACCAGTATTTTACATGAAGCGACTGCCTATCTGACCTCCACAACCCATTATCTGGGTAATACGATACCCCTTGGTAAGACTGGATGTCAGACTTTTAGCTTCTGACTACTCGTAACGACTGTCAAAGATCTACAAATGACAGCCGGGACCAACGGCTTAACGTGCTTTCCGAGGCACGGAGGAAACTCGATATGTAATTATGGTCACCCATCCACAGGCCAACCTCGGCAAGCACGGCTTAACCTTAAAGATCGACCTGGGCGGCTGTTATTATTTAGCCACGAGCTCCTCTAATCCTATACTATTAAATAAGCAATATTTGTAATCACGTTCTCGAAAACCGCTAACGATTTTTATATTTTTGATGAAAGTTTCAATATATGGGTTTTGCGGTGGCGAAATATCGATCTAGCTAGGTCTAAGCTATCTGGGAAAAGTTATTTACTCTATTTTCACTAGAGCAGAACTCGGTCGCCCAGTTACTATTAATAAAACGAATGAAGTCTTTAATTATAAGAACCTTTTTGTTCTAGGGCCGCTTCAGAGTCTGCAGCGAAGATGTGGGTGAGGGTGATAGAAGACGTCACTACTAAAAAGCCTTTACCGGCCAATCTCATGTCCTTCGAATGAGTGATGTAACTACTTGCAACCTATTTGGTGATTATACCTCGCCATCACATTATTCAAGTATCATATTATTGTACCTACTACGTAGCAACTACGCCCTTTATGAACAAGTTATAATTTAGTTGTTAAATCTAATTTTGTGTGCATAATTAAGAGCTATCGATGATATTTTTTGTACTCATCCAAATATGACGCAATTTTGTGTAATCATAATTCTATTGATGTTTGTCAGACATTCTAGAGTTCCGTACTTTCGTAGCTAGTTACGAGGTGTCCAACTTATGTCCGTCCGGAGTGAGCTCAGTTTCAGTTCGAACAGATTGCGACTGACGATGTTCCAAAAGGCTTCTGTCAAAGCTGAAAGTAATTAACAGCTTTTGAACTTTCCTTTAGTCCAATGTATTGGAGTAAACGAACGATTGGATGGTCCATATGATAAATTAAAATAGCACTTCAAATAAACGAATTGGGTGCACACTGCTTAAAATGCACAGCGATTAAAATCACAATAATTTAGTTTTGAAAATGATTAAATATACGGAACTTTACAGTGATGACGTTTTCAATTGAAATGTGGTTTAAAAGCTTTTGTACTGTCTGTCGAATTAAATTGTAATGCTTCAAATATTTACGATGCAAATGCGTTATATTCACCCGTCAGATTAAACAAAAAACAACCATACCAAGCTACTGATGCTTTTTTACTTGTTCAAACATTTGATATGTTACGCTAAGGCCACGGGAACGAGCGTCGCGAATGGCCACGGGAAGTTGCGTTTGCCGCCGCGACCAGTATCAGTGTTCATTATTTCACGGCGAATACAATTAAACTGTTTTGGTTGTTACACTACTCACCGCGTCTGCCTCTCGACAGCGAGAGTTGCGCGGTACCACAGAATAAATAGTACAAGTAGCCGTACTGTTCATACTTTTCTTTAGAGTCGCGCGCCACACCGCCCGATGCTCATGCGATTCGCTCGGCAAGTTTCGCCGCTGGTCTCGCCGATCTCCGCTACGCGTAGCAAGACCAGTACTTTTCCATTCCTTTGTTTTAGTCGCAATACGATCCGCCGTTCGCACTTCGCGAATTTTCACTGCAGTGAATGTCCCGTGGCCAAGCCATCACGTGTTTAGAAGATTTGTACAGATATATAAAGTTTTGAAGTTTATCGGGCAGCCAAATTATTTTTTACAATCAGATATGGCGATTCAGTTCAACGAAATGCAGATTTTTTACAAGAAATTTTAAAACTGTAATGGGACTCGTTTAACAAAGAAACATATCAAAGTGTTTAGTTGTGTAAAATTTTTCGGTTATTTATGAATTGAAGAAAATATGAGGTTTTTTTAGGTAGCTAGATAGCTTTCCCACATTATGTAAATGGTTTTTATTAAGATAATCATATATGATACTAACACATTTAAACATATGTATATTATACTCTAAAGAAAATACTCGAAAGCTAACAAATTATTTTGCGAAAAACATTATTACATGAACAATCAAGTATGATATTGCTTAAGGCTATTTACTTGCCAATTAGCTTATCCTTACAAAAATATTATAAATAAGAATTTCTTGCCATTACGGGCGCTCAATTTTGTAACTTTTTGGATCGTCGCTCAAATGTTGGTAGCTTTCACAGAATACACAAAAAAAAACTGAAAAATGACGGAGTAAGTCCGTTTGCGAAAATTTCTTCTACTCGTAATTGTGAAAGTTAATTTTTATTTGGCAGTTAATGTTTAATGCTGAAGAAAGTATAAATCTGTTGAATCATCAGACTTTCAAGGGACACTAAAATATTGTAGCGTCGCTTTTAAAATATACCAAACATTAGTTTCTTGTGCTCACTAATACGTGTTGCTCAAATGATTGTTCGCGTTCAAGCGGAAGCAGCCTTTAGATACAGCCGGCCACATAAGTGACATCGACTTTATACGTGAAGGGAGATAAGATTTAGAAATGTTACGAAACTTGTTAGATAATGTAATATATCTACGTACAGTCGATCACATGTGTAACCGACAAGGTTATTGTACAAATATCATGCACGTAAATGTTATTAAAGTGCTAACGTCTTTTTATCGCATTTACTTAAACTTATTTTTAGCTTGGTGCTATAACGTAGAGATTAGTTCGTAACGATGACTATGCCCGACTGTAGACGTTGTAATTAAACCCGTAATTTAGGTACATTTATTTTGACAGTCAATATCAGTACCTAACATTTTAATATTATATTAATGTGGAAATTAAAATAAAACGCTTTCTCTGTATAGATTTTGACAAAAGCACATAGTTACGTACAAAATTATTAAATTAACCATAACAGAAATAAATATTTTATTATAAAAATATAAACAAGTAATGAGTTTAATAGAAGTTAATATAGGTAAATAGATATTGTGCCATTCGTATCACATATAAAACGTCGGATACATTAAAAATAAAGTAAATATAAAACTATTCACGGTAAAAAACTGATTTTATGAACTTTGTACGTATTCACAAGAACAAATTCTAACTTGTATTCCACAGAAGATTCTAATATTTTCATATTATCATCCGCGTATCGACGTAATGTTACGTTGTCACTCCTCATTGACATAAAAACTTCTCACTTGATTGTCTGTAGTACACTCGAGCTTTTGTTGCTGATCTGAAATAGAGATCTTGTACCTCATTGTACTTGGGGTCCTAAAAATATTTTACTAGTTTTCAATATACAGAAATGTACTCTGCTTTTGTATTGCTATTCGTTTATTGAATTCATTATCTCAATTTTCGCGAACTGTTAAGTTTGTGCTACAAAGTAACTATTAAAACTCCGGCCTACCGAAACCTAGTCATCAACCGTTAGTTGCTGAAACATTCTCACTCTAATCTAAGCATATAAATATGTTATAAACACTGAAATCTAAATCCTACATGATCGAGATTAATAAGTTTATTTCTAGTTATGTACACCTACTCTGTGTGATCACTTATTTGCCTTACTCACCCACTCTGAGTCCTGTTTAAGCTTGATACTAAGAATTAGTTCAGAATACAGCGTATTGATCTATAGCCTCGCTGTATTATCTTAGTGTATATAAAAATCGCATGTCTCTGTGTTCGTACACGCTAATATCAATATCAATGAAATTTTGTGAATAAGAAAGGTTGGTTCCGGTTTGAAAGATAGTTTTGGACGCCGAGCAAAACAGGGGCGGGTCGCTTGTTTACATATAAAAGACCGCGTATGCCGTGGGTATACTCTTATTAACTCTCCTGAGATGTAGAGTTAAAAATGGGTTAAATTAATCACGGGTGATTTAAAAAAATATATTACTCGCTACAAATATGGCGAGGCTGCAGATCAACATCTTGTTTATTCGTAACAAGATCCATATGCGAAAAAACAATTATGAATAAGTACACGAGTCTACTAAATCCATATCACTGAATCTCGTAACAAACTCTTTTATGTTCCTGTTTCCATTCACTCACGTTCGGGAGTTCGTGAATCTTGTTCTATATTAATGAATGGTCTTTGTGCCTGTGAAAAATATAAAGCAATAATTAAATCTAGCATAACTGATACAATAGTGAACAATAGTATTAGTGTGGTTATACTCTATGTTAACTCTCAGTTTTGTACCTATGCGATGTTTTTAATAAGTAGGAAAAAAAAACAGAATTTATAAATAGAACCTGTACTTACTTACTACCTTGTCATTATGCGTACTTGTTAAAGCGTATAAATAATTTTGTGATGTCTACGTGAATTGTGTGGTTTTCTCTTTGCAAGTAGCAGTTCGCCTTTTTGTATAGCTTGCAATGGCAACGCTTTATGTTTAATGGTTTTGTGGTGGTTGTGTGGTAATGGTCGTGTCAACACGGCGTGGTGCAAGGTCCACTATGTACACCGTGTAGACAGAAGGCCCATACAACGAGCGAACTCACATGCAAACCGACTCGTTCGTAAAATTACACTCACTAATATATGACACTAGATCGTAGTGTGATGATAAACAGGCTATCTAACACTGAAAGAATTTTTCGAATTGGACCTGAGATTAGCGCCTTCAAGCAAACAAACAAACAAACTCTTCAGCTTTATTATTAGTATATTAGATTAGATTAAAGAACTTTATTTCGGGTAATATATACCAAATTAAATTTCAAAAAATAATATAATTTTTTAGTTCAAAGTAAATTATAGTTTAGTATCTAGTAGAGATCCTGTAACCACCAGACCTACGTCATTTTATAAAAGCTGAAACTTTTTCGGCGGAAATACCTTATACAGTAAAAGCGATTAGCTACTGTAAGAAGTTGGTCGTGGTTGACTTTGCCAGGGAACAAAGGTGTGCTGAATAGCTGATAAGTCTGGCTGCTGTGTGACAGTAGGGAAGGAGAATTAGAATTCGTGTGATGATTCACTTCCTCCACTGCCAGACAATTTGGTTGCGGGTTGCCGCCACACAAAGTGTCTGGCAGTGGAGGAGGTAAAACATCATACTACCCCATCATATAAAAAATCACGCTTTATAAGTAGTATTACGTAACTTATCAGCAATTCAGCGCACCTTTGTTATCTGATAACTGACTAAGTCACTGCGACCAAAACACAGTAGCTAATCTCCCTTACTGTATAAGTACTTCCACCGAACATGTTTCAGCTTTTATAAAAAAGACGTAGGTCTGGTGGTTACGGGATCTTTATTAGATACTAAACTAATATTAACTTTGGACTAACTAAAGCGTTTTCATGCGAAGCAAAGTTATGCATTCGTCTAAATCTAGTTTAGCCTAAATGCCAGTCACAAATGTGTTTACATTTGTGACTGGCATTTAGGCTAAACTAGATTTAGACGAATGCCAGTCGCAGACGTGCTTTCCTTTGCTCCGCATGAACACTCTTTTTTCTATGAGTGCGTGCGTTTGCGCTCGTTTTATGGAGCCGTACTTCTGTATCTTTCTATTTAGTGGCTGCGTGATAATATAGTAGCCGCTGCGTTACAATCGTGCGCTGGCCCATAATACGCTGCATGCTAAGACTTTCATGGGACCCGACTAACCCCACCAGCTATACTCGAATGGCTATGTATGTAAATCATTAAGTTCTACCTATTTAATTTCAAATATCACACGAAGTTAAAATATCTACGCCATAGTAAGGATCGAGCACTAACTTTTCTACGAATATTAATGCACAATGTTAATCAATATTTTGTATTGAAATGCAGAATGTTTTTCTTTTTATTACCAAAGCTACGTAATCTATCTTTTGTATTGTAGTTTAAGTATAGTTATAGTAAGGCTATGATATTTGACTGAAACTAAAAGTGTGTACCATTTTTTTCTGACTTGTGTTCTTTTACATATAATATCTAAGAAGAAGGAAGTGTACCTCCTATTTCTTCATAGATTATGGTGTTTTTTTTCTGGAACTGCTACTGTTATTTGTTTAAACGTTGCATATCTTGCATTAAATTCACGATTGCTATCATACCTGTATTACAATCTCTTTATTTTTTTTGCTATTTCTACTCGAGGAACGAATATCATTGTAATTAAGCTTTGTACGACATTACTCTTAAGTGTATTTACTAGCACTTGTGTGCTCTTGTGTTCAATAAAATTCCTATGAAATTTAATTTTGTTTTGTTTTATCCAACAGTACCAAAGTTTGTAAAGGAATAGATCAGCCGAGGTCGGGCGGCGCCAGGCACTGGTCTGAAGTTAGCGCCATGAGACGGGGTGCGCAGATCGATCGGAATGCGAAAAAAAAACATTCTGTGGGATGGGTAGCGAACACATTCACTGTAATTCATATTCATTTACATTAATGTCCCTGCTGTCAAGGTGTGCACCCCCTTTAATTTGTCACTACTGCGCAACTCTTCTTCAGAGCGGCAAACATGTTTGGCAAAGACTCTGATGCCATTTACATTTCCTTGCTTACATCGGTGGACCAAATCATTCATGAAATGCCAGATTTTACCAAACTACACTCGTTAGGAAAATAAAAAAACCGGCCAAGTGCAAGTCGGACTCGCGCACGAAGGGTTCCGTACCATTACTTATAAAAACGCTTTTTTATATGGGAGCCCCCTTAAATATTATTATTATTTTATTCTGTTTTTAGTATTTGTTGTTATAGCATCAATAGAAATACACAATCTGTAGAAATTTCAACTCGCTAACTATCACGGTTCATGAGATACAGCCTACACGCGTAGCATGACCACTGTAGAAACAAGTTTTGTCTACGGAAGAATCGACATAATGACAGATAGACAATGACAATGTGTCAGTTTGTCGATTCTTCCGTCGATATAGCCCGTTTCTACGCCGGTCATGCTACGCGTGCTGGTGACAGACGGACGGGCGCACGGACGGACGGACGGACAGCGAAGTCTCAGTAATAGGGTCCCGTTTGACCCTTTGGGTACGGAACCCTAAAAACGAACTTATGCCTTATGTAATTAGTTCTCGTTACTCATTTTCACACCACAGAAGAGTTAGCTAAACCACATTACACCTACAGAGTAATGTATCTGATGTATGAAATATTATGTGGTTAACTGTACACCTATCTTACTTTACACTGAACTTTCTAATAGCTAATGCATGAGCGTTGGCAACTCGTCCGTGATGCATACAAAACAAGACTGTACTAACGTAGTGGGAGAGAGCGTGCGTTCGCTCCTGCACTGCGGCTATGCCACCACGCGCGGCATCGCCCTTTTCAAAGGCTTGCCGTCAATTTATTTGCAGGTCACCTTTATTTGTATGCTGAGTTTTGAAATTGGTGATAAAAATCGGCCTATTCTTCCTTGAATGATGGAGGCATTATGTTGGAGCGCGAGGGGTGATGCGCGCGCACCGCGCTCCGCACTGTACGAGCCACTACAGTCGTGTGACAGTTGCCGCGCTTGCCACAAGGGTGAAGCGACCTTAAGTCACTGTGAACGATCTTAAAAGGTGCCGGGTGCCTGCGAAAATCAACTTTAAAAACAGGTCGTTGGAACACATCGAGCATACTCTGCGAGTTACGTAAAAAAGTAAGTTTTTAATACGTCTACGGTAGTCTAAAAAAATACCAAAGGTAAACGTATAGTCAGTGCCCCGCTTTACATGACCCATCATCTTTTTTTTGTTTTGTAAGATAAGTCAAGATAATGCAGGGCACTAACTGTACTGCTGCCGTAACTTTTATTCCGCGATTGATTAAAACTCTTGTCAAAGTGATGTTATTGTTTCTTTCTTTATTGGCTTTCAGTTATAGTTCTTTCCTTCGATGGCCTTAAAAAATGTGGTGTCTACATACCGTATGCCGACGATAAGGTTTATGTTGTGTACACATTCTGCTGTGTCGTTGTTGGTTTCAATCGATGAAAAATTCGGCTTTGTGAGGAAAACTAGGGTAAATATACGCTTGCGTGTTTTGTTCGCTTCGGCAGGGCTTGCCTTCTTGGGTTTTATCTTGCAAGGTTTACCATGCTATTGATCCATTATTAAAGCCCCTTTCGTCAGATAGTAATTATTTATAAAAAGGTAAAATAAATTTTAAATAATCATTGATGTGTGCGGTATTAATATATTAGTAAAACAAGCAAATATTACGAGTTGATTTAATTTAGGCAAGCTAGAAATAGTGAAGTCACATTTCTTAAGCAAGAGTTTACGCCGATTGTTTGACTCCTTACGCAGTTACGCACCATGATCCATAATTCGGCAAGAAAGGGACGGATGAATTCACGTTATCATCAAGCTAGAATCATTCATGTAAGTGTACTACGGTGCCTGTCAATAAAATACGAGCATTTCTTCGTTCCTAAATAGTACTAAGCATATAATGGGAGAATTGGGAGAGCCGCGTAGAAACTATCGCGGTGGTAAAGTATAGGTGATCTAGTACCTAATTGATTTACCACCCTAAGATTGAATGTTACTTGAGCGTTCTAAAACGACAAGGGTCTATTTGCTTTAGTGTCAGTTAGACAATTCCAACCTTATGGAGGTTTCAAATCAATGGGAAATGGGTATTGTCGTTAAAACTCGCAGTGGTAAGCCGATTATAAAGTCGATATGGCTATCAACATGATATGGGATATAATTACCTATCAACCGAATGAAGCGTCAATACTGTGTAGTAGATAAATAGGGATAAATGTTATAGTAATGGAAGTACCTACGTACCTACCTACATCTACTTACGCATAAGCCAAGCAGTTCTCTGGTAAACTAAAATACTGTGGCAGAAGGCTATGAAAATGCACTTATAGCCGGGCAACATGTGCGTTTTCTCAGAGCATTGAATGGTGCAAGAACAGTGGGTGAAGCTGCTTGAACATAAGTTTCAGTTTTACTGATTCTGGAAATTAGGTCAAAAGGACTACCAAAATGGCGGCCATGATAAAGCAACACTGCGTCTGTTTTCCTACCTACGCATGGTGGGTGTGTTATACATATATATCTACTTTTTGCCGGTTCTTTTCAAATCCATGTATGTACCTAAAATTTACCTAACAGGTGCCACCGCTATTGCCACTTTATGGGTGTGCGTAGAAAACTGGAAAAAAATTGAATTTCTTCATTTCTGTTTTAGCAGATACACCCGTACATATAGACAAGCTCATTGCTTGAGAAAGTAATTACTCAAGATACCATTTTTATGAAATAGTCAATGAATTTGGATGAAGTAAGAAACGTCATAAGCTAGAATTCTTAGCCAAGTATTAGTCACCAATTTCATTAATTACTTATGTAATGTTAGTCCCTGATATAAATGTAAATTTAGTACATTTTGAGGGTATAGATAAATTTTCATCATGGAACGTCTACCTATATAATTTTATTTACGAGTTTGGATTATCTATATATAATCCATTGGAAGAAGTTGAGAACAATAAAATGAACAAAAGATTACCTTCATAATAAAGACCTTCTCCGTGAATAAACGGAAACTTTCGATTTCAAAAATATTGTCGTTATGAATGTAATATTGTGATAGCGACATGAAACACAGCGAGGTCTTTCTATCTCACCGGAATGCCAGGTTCTTACAGCATTAAGGTTTTATGGCCCACCGAGCTTTCAAGCCGTATCCGGAGATCTCATATAATATCTCAGTCAACAGTGTTAAGAAAAGAAGTCGCGCTACAGCCGCTTTATTCGGTTTCCGTGGTCTGAAAGAAGCTTAAAAAACGTTTAAGATAACTATGAATATCTATACCTAGTGGTCCAAAGAATATTGTTGGTGCATTGAATTGTACGCACATAAAAATATGCAAACCAAGAGGTGTAGAGCACACCGTTGCCGTTTTGTCAAGCAGAAAACATGAAACACCACAGCAGCATTTTTATACAATTAAGATCCCAATAGTTATTTGTTATACTTACAAAAGTGCAAAGTTGCTTTTTAACCGCGTGCTCAATTTTGATGACCGAGCAAGCGAAGGATTCTCAGCGAGTGATTCAAAAATTAGGAATCAAAACAGCACGAAAAATCTTTGCACTCGAGTGCAATACGTAACTTTTCATCCCACCTCAGCGAGGAAATGATTAAATGCAAAAAAATATAAATTATATTTCAGTTTAGGTATTAACTACTACATTATGATAGGTAAGTATTACAGAATAATCTTTAAATTATAACAAATAATACTTAGGTTTTAAATTTAAAAAAAAATAAGTAACGTTGCTACAGTTACTTAAGTTTAGTGAATATTTTTGTTAGGTACTGTAATGTTGGTGTTAGTGACTTATGTACTGTTTTTCGGTAAACTATCTGTCATACTTAATAGTTGTACCGATTCAACGGATTCCCTTGGCGTACCTAAATGTTGGCGAGAGAGGGCGATGCGTAGGTGTTTCGTAACGTCTCATTTTTGATGTAGAAGGGCCAGTCCAAGGAACTGACTAAAGCTCTTTCAGTGTAATGGCTCCTACGAGGCCTTTACATATTTTAGACTTATTTTGGATGGAATCCTCTATGTATCCCTCTACAACCGAATTGGACATCCAGCCTCCACGGCGCTTAAGAGACAGGAGGCTCCTGAATCGGCCAAAAGTGTGGCTGAAGGTCGTTGGAAACAGTGACGTGTGTACAAAAGGGGTGCTGGAAGTTAAAGAAATGTTGCTATTTCTCGTGTGATACTGCCAATTTTATTAGCACCCATAGGCTGTCTAACACACTTTCCGTTGCGATATTGTAGAAAAAATCGATTGATCACAGTGTTAAGCGGGCGTAAGGCTTGATATTTCTCAACAATTGTTACGTATTCCTTGCGAATGACGGAATTGTCTTTCATTAGGTGAATTAATTAATAGTAAGTCATATGAATGTTTCTCAATGTTTTTGACATTGAGTTGTGTTAGTTCGACATGCTCCGTTAATACCAATAATAAGAACAACCTGTAACGTAAAGAGTATTGTAGTAGATTAATTAATAAAATTGATATGCACCTGTATTATAATGCCTATCAACATCTACTAAGTACGTATTAGATTATGTTACTTAAGTAGTTGATTTATACTTAGGTAGATACTGAATGTGCAACTGACTTACTTTTGCCGGCAAATATAAAGAATCAGGTGCTTCGTTAAGACAGTTTTCAATTTCGGATGCTGAGAAAACCTTCGATTTAATTGGTTGAGATGAGGCTCTTTTTAAAAATGCCACTAATTTAGGATAGGTGTCGATATGTGTCTTTTTTCATCTTTATTGTTGCTTTTAGCATTGAATACGTACTCCATAGATTTTTTGGTCTCGGATAGAGATGAGATATACCTGCCATTCTCCATACCCGGCCTTTAAGGTATGGGTATCACTAAATACCTGGTACAAATACAAGGTATCAAAATACTTCTAAGTATTTGGGTGTGGTAGGATTTCGATAAGTAAACGTATGCGATAAGTATGGTATGCCTCCAATATAATGTAGGTACGATGTTTCAAGTACCTATACGTAATTATGCATTATGAGATATCAAATCTTTCCTTCCTACTTTACCAGGCTTAGGACTGTCGGCTAAGAGTATGACGATGGTTATTAATGAATTCTAGTTATTTCTATATATAACTAAATTAAATCAACCGAATGTTCATAAAGCACGAATGACGTTTCGGGTCCCTTCGTAAGCTGTCGGGTAGCTTCGGGTTGCTTCGGCGTACCGAACTACCGATAAAACTGGGCGCTACCTTGTGGTAGCGGTTCGTATCGTACTATGCGTCTGACGTCATACCTTCAAGGTATTTACCCAGTATTTCGGTCCGTACCCGGTCTATGTACTGGGAAGCACATACTTGGTATATATACCTCTACCAGTATATACGTCTCATCTCTAGTCTCGGATAATTCAATAAAATATGCTAGCAAAACGTTTTCTGAGAAAGTTTTGGCATTCAGCTAGTCGCCACGGTTTAAACATAATCGTACTGTTTCAAATACTTCTCGCGTGATTGTTGAGGGAGAAAGCTCATTTGCGCCTTATTAACAGTTTCAGTCAATGTTGTTGGCGTCAAGTAAACTTCCTCGTCGCTCTAATCCATGATTTTAGGTTTTTCACCTGTTTTCAAGTTTCTTGTTTTTATCCTAAGGTTTTAACAATATGACGTGAAAAGAAAATGGCGCGCGCAAAGCATATTGAAAAAAAGGACACGAAGAAGGTTCCGAGTCTAAGTTTTTAATAAATTAAAAAAGGTTGTAACATGGTAAACTTGGGACCATGGAGGTAGAAGTAAATAGGTTGAATGATGTTTTGAATCCACAAACTTAGTGCACACGATGTTCTAAATTCAATTTACTTTATTCTCTAGCGGATAAAACGGCTCTTGCACTCAGATATCGAAGAGCAAAATACTATTTTCGAGATGGGGGGATGAAAAAGTTATTGTTTACATTAATAATTAGATTGCTTTCGAGTATTTATAATTACTTATGTGGTATGTAAGTGAGTGCATGACAACGTGTTTGGTTAAACATTATGTAAATTTATATTTATGATACTTAATTTCTGTGATACGATTGGAGACGAATAGGATTCATTTTTCCCACGCAGGTTTTTTTAGGTAATTTAGTTCATTGGTCTTTTTACAAGCAAGTATATAATCGTAATTTTTAATTATATTCAGGAATAGCTCTTTTCCTGACGTTTAAAAAGTTTTTTCTTTCAACCTCAATCATTTTCTTGTAGTTTTATAAAAAATCGGTAGGTACATGACTAGGGCATCCACACTTTTTGGAAAATTCCAAACTCTAAAATATCCTTTAAATATTGCAGTATTATTGTATTCTGCGTTTTTCTACAAAGTTATATTAATTGAGGAAGATTTATCGAAGAACATTTTCGGTGCTTATAATATAAATTTATAGAATTTAGCACTCAACTCGAATTAGACAGGTTTTCATTCGTCAATGACTACAGAAATAGGAGTAATTGTTTCAATTCATAAAGATAAAACTTACGTATGAAAAGAAAATGTCAGAGCGAGCGAAGCGAGCACGCTAAACTTACCAGTTCCCACAGGGTAGGTTACATTTTCTTTTGAACATTTACAGATTTGACAGAAATGCTTTGTCAAGTTCTAAGTACAGTAAAGTTTGTTAGAACCAAGCGAATGCAGAACGAAAGAATGCTAAATACTAGCCTTCATCTTCGGTTAAATTAGGATCTTTTTGTTAATTTAGATATGAGAATAGCAGTAACTTTTCCAAACATATAACATAACATAACATCACGCCTGGAATCCCCGAAGGGGTAGGCAGAGGTGTACCTAATAGTACACCCACATTTTGCCAGTTATGTTTAATTCCCGTGTAATAGGGGGCGAGCCTATTGTCATCAACAGCGCACAAATCCAAACCCCGTGTCTGCTACTGACAAATTCCTGATGGAAAACCCAATAACAATTTGTCCGACCCGGGAATCAAACCTAGAGCTTCATGCTTAGCAGTCGCGCTTACGACCACTACACCAACGACGCAGTCAGCAAATTTCCCAGGGCTACAGCCCCGTTCCTCTGGGTTTCATAAAAAAATATAATAGAGTGTTTATTTTATAAAAAAAAACAATCTATTTATACAATCTATTGTTTAATTACATTAAAATAGCGCTCAATCTTTTTGAGATAAGATTATGTGCGCTATCGGTTTGGGTTTAGGTGTTACTCGCTCACAGGTATTTGTCCGTTATTAGACCCACACGCAGGCCCTTCCCCCATTCCAAACTGTTCAGTAGTAAAGTAGACTTTAAGGATGTTTTTCATTTGTCGAGATTTTTTGTTTTCCAACTTTTTGGCAATTTCCTTAGGCAAGTTGTTTAGAATGCTTGGAAGAGCATATATTATCATCATCATTCATCATTTTAGCCCTAAATACGTCCACTGCTGGACATAGGCCTCCCCCAAGTCACATTGACATTTTGGGGAGTTTTACCATAATCGCCAGCTTGGCACGCGGGTTGGCGATCGCAGTACGGTTGTTACAAAGGCACAGAGAACGCTGCTGCCCATTCTCTGGCAAGTACCTTAGTCGCCTCTTACGACACCCACGGGAAGATATGGGATGGTGCTATTCTTTACGTCCGACACCATACAGAGAGTATATTATCATACTGTGTATTAATTTTATCCTTTTTGTTTTTTTTTTGTCACTTTAGGAGTTCTAGCAGAGTTCGTAATCCGGTGGAAATTCAAAACGTCCTGAATTTATATTTTTTGGAAATTCAGGACCTTTTGAATTTCCACCAAATTATGAACTCGGATAAAACTCCGGACGTATGGTATACACTGTCTACGGTATACACAACAGACACAAAGGTCACGTGAGTTTAAAATATTTTCCTTGACACTTGACAGTTACCTAGGCTTCTTTGTACGCATACGTGAACTCAAAAAATAAAATCATAATTGGTTTTTTCTTCCGATTCCAATCAGTCAAAACTACTACAAAAGCATAATTGATTGATATTTTAAAATCTACTTATCATTAGAAATGTTACAGCAAAGTAGTCTGTAGATAGGACGTAGGATGAGATTATTGCCAGTCTAAAATAAACGTGAGTAAGTAATAAGTATTATTATTAATTTTCTCGAGTAAGCAAGGATAATTACTTACTATAAAATGGAATAGTTTACTCATGAAAAGTTTTCTTAAGTAATTGCTTGGTTAAGTCATTACTTAGCAACAAGTAATTGCTCGTTTATAGTTACGAGTGATGAGATCGTGTAATTGTGTACGGTAAGTAAGTACAAATTTGTGCATCCAACCATTGGGGAGCTATTTAACAAAAACTATTTCCGCTAGAATTACGTCATACCAGCGGAAATTTTTTTCTTTAGACATACCTACTTACAAGAAAAAAAATACATTCAATAATCAGTGTGTAATGAGAGGTAAATGTGTATGTTAATACACCAAACAAGCTCGAAAAAGAGACTGCAATTTTTTAAAAGCTGGATCGATTTTCGTCAAGTATAGGTACACATTTGGTCGTAAAGGGTCTCATATTTAAACCGATTTCAATATATCGTATTGTATCTCATTACGTACTTGTGCGTTATTGTAATGTAAAACGAACGAGTTTTTTGAATAAGGTAAAACGCACGGTTTATCCAATGGGTTTATCTAGATGCTCCGTCTAAAACGTACGGTACTTTTTAAAATCTTAACAAAGAGTTTTTATGTCAGAAAAGTGGTCAACATTTTATGAATAAAATTAACTTTGAGAGATAAAAAAAAGCGCTGATGCGCGCGCATTGCTAATTTGTGAACAAGTAATAGTACATTACCCCAGGGGTGAGAGTAACTTATTTATTCCCGAGACGCGCCAATAGTTCGAGGGACTAAATAAGTTTTTAACCCGAGGTAAACACTGTGTTTTTCATTACGAATACAAGGAAAGTAAAAATAAAAACATGAATTAGTTAGAGAAAAAATTAGTAAATTTTATTTCGAATTGCTGCTTTCCCACCTATTTTGTTTTTTTTTTCTGTGGGCAGCCAGCTATTCAGCTATTATTTTTCATTTTCATCATTGAAAAAATGCTTAATATTTTGCCCAAGTATACGTTATTTTAAAGTAATTGAAACTAAATTATAGTAAAGTTTTTTTAAAAGTATATTATATACTTTAATCAATACTTAACTTAAAGTTATTTCAATTTTACATCGTAGCTGCATAGAAAGTTGGAACATGGTTCAATAAAAATGTAAAAAAAAAACTAGTATTTTTTTTATAATGTGACATCAGTCTGTTGAAAGCGATTCTCCCTAGGGATGAAAAGCATTACTTTCCTCCCGCTCCTCAGGCAACTTCAAACATACTTTCAGAGTATGAGTAATCAAAAAGATTTATTCGTTTAAGAAAGTCCGAGTTTTTTTTTATCTTCGCTAATATGTTATAAAACGTCGTATGACATACGTGCGCTTTGATAATTACAGCATTTGCTTTCTTGTAGCCCTCGCCTAAGGCTCGGGCTAGCAATATGGCCTCGGCTGTAATTTTCAACTTACCGCACTTATATCATTATTATATTATTTCAGCCCAAAAGAAGTCCACTGTTGGACATAGGCCTCCCCCAAGTGTCGCCACATTGACATGTTGGGGATTTTGCCATAATCGCCACGCTTGGCAGGCGGGTTGGCGATCGTAGTACGGTTGTTACAAAAGCACAGAGAACGCTGCTGCCCATTCTCTGGAAAATCCCTTAGTCGCCTCTTACGACACCCACGGGAAGATATGGGATGGTGCTATTCTTTGCGTCCGACACCACACAGAGCCACTTATATCATAATTTGGTTTAATTAAGACGGTCCAGTCGTAGTAATATGCCATTGCTCAGTCATGCAATAAATGAGACTTGGCATGACATTGTAAACCCTTACAAAAATACAAATGAATATTATAGGTTAGGCTCTAGAGTCCCTATTTTTGGACCTTTTACCCTTATTTTACTTTTAGGTGTATATCTTCTGAACGGTATGATTTTTTTCAAATTCTGATTTCATAGACATTACACATAAATTCGAAGCAACGTGCTTGAAAAATTACAACTCTGCAGTAAACCGTTTTATATGATTTTCATCAAACAGCCAAACGTTAGCGCGGTAGAAACTTGAATATCTTTGCAGTTTTATGACACACTAGCTGTCCGGCGCAACTTCGTTTGCGTCACATTTCCCCCGTTTTCGCAACAACGTTTTCATTGCTGCTGCACTCCTATTGTTCGTAGCGTCATATATAGCCTATAGCCTTCCTTAATAAATAGGCTATCTAACACTGAAATAATTTTTCAAATCGGACCAGTAGTTTCGGAGCCTATTTAATGCAAACAAACAAACAAACAAACCTTTCCTCTTTATCATATTAGTTTCTATTAGGACGATGCCGAAGGAACTGCATTGTAATCTTTGTTTCTTAAAGCACGGCTTCCGTGTCGTAACTCTGAACGACTTTTCCTTTTTAATTTTAGGTTTATAAGTAGCTGTTAATACTAATACTATACTAGCTGTTCCCTCGACTTATTTCATGGACAACCTTGCCACTCCTGTTTTTATTTTCCGTTAGCGGTTTCTTTTCTTGTAAAAATACTTTTCTAGTCTACTGTAAAAGAGGCAGACGTAGTCATAATTAAAAACTTCAGTTATTAATAGATTCATCGGTCGGAAAACCTTAGAGCTTTTTTCAGTTTAACGTCTGGCTTATGCATATCTTATGAGTTTGGTGAAAATGAGACGGAAAATAGAACGACTGCCCGAATTTAGCTTGTCTGCGTTGGTTTTCAGGCTTTATAAATGAAGGTTATATGTACATTTATAACCTTCTTTCATGAAATTTAATAGCATGTCTAGGTTCGATACCAACCTCAAGTATTGTTCAGGAACATCACAGTAGTGCCCGATTGGTGTGCGCAGTCGCAGCGGAAAAATGTCCAATTTCTTAATTTCAGTTTACCAGATATTTAGTGTATGATGTCGTGTAATTGTGTACGGTAAGTACATCCAACCATTGGGGATAGCTCCCAACATATACTTTTTCCGCTGGAACTACGTCATCCTACCAACACTTATTTTTTTTGCTATGGACGCACAATAAAATAAATAAGTACATTCAATAATTAGTGTGTAACGATGACGATAGATGTAAATGTGTATGTTTAAATGAAATTTGTCTAAACTAATATGATAGAACGCGAATACGCGATCATGGCGCGAGTAAGCGATGCGACCATCGCGTGTTCGCGCGATGACAAAAACTGGGTGTCCTATCATCGCGCGAATTGAA
The DNA here is from genome assembly GCA_949152445.1 of Cerastis rubricosa. Classification (NCBI taxonomy): domain Eukaryota; kingdom Metazoa; phylum Arthropoda; class Insecta; order Lepidoptera; family Noctuidae; genus Cerastis; species Cerastis rubricosa. Next base: position 13,869,039 of record OX424523.1, on the reverse strand, counting down.
GACGCGAGTGGGCGAGGGGCGCGGGCACAGCGGCCTGCCGACGCAATTATCGCGCGAATTTCAATTAGGACGCCTATTCGAATTCAATATGTTTGTTCGCGCGTTCGTACGAGCTAAGTTCGTGCGAATAGATTTACAAACATTTGAGTCGCGCGACCGCGTCGTGCGATTGTCAGTTAGGACACCTATTCGAGTTCAATATGTTTACTCAAAAATGCATGTAATGTGGTCATTATTTTGACAACCTTGTTTGAGCAAAGTTCTGTTTCAAGGAGCGGCCGGCAAAGTTTTGCTGGCCGCTCTAACAGGCCGGCAATGTTTTTCCGGCCGCTATTTTGACGTTTCAACGTTTTAAAAAATCAAATCCAAAAAGATTTTATTTAGAACACAGCTGTTTGTATCTATAGAGATAGGTACAAAAAGATTTTATTCCATATTAGGCTGTATAGTTCCAACTACCATTGCTCAAAAAAAAAAACAAAGAAGTAACAAAAGCATGGTTCAGCGAAAATTTTAATTAATATATTTTTTATTTAAATTTAGGTACTTGCATTTTTGAGTAAAGCACTATACAAACCTTGGCCCACAATGACTGCTTCGCTGGTCACGCTATGATTGCCTCGAGCTAGCCTAGCTACGCTCTAGGCCTTTCAGCTTGGCCATCATTGCAGCCCTTGCTGTCCTCGCTGTAAAGGCCTCGGCCTACGGTCTCGGCCTTTATCTCAGCTCGTCCATCAAGTGCTGCACGCTGACCGCGCTGTGTCGGCCTGGAGCTGCGCTACGCTGCGCTGTCGGCCATAATCAGCGCGACCAGCAAAGTGGTCAATATAGACCGCGGCAGTAATGTACTATTAATCGCGCGTTCGTACGAGTAAAATTCGCGCGAACCTACGATGATCGCGCATTCACGTTCTATTAGGACGATGCCTTCGTCACAAACACAATTTGTGATGACAAAGCAATGTTTAGCTAAACAGTAAAATGAGAAATACTGACATTAAACGGAATAATGCTTTGATAATGACTTTGTCACTGTAGTGGTCTGTCGTCATGCCAAGAATACGCGCGCAACGATAATGACGCGAATAAAATTAGGTAGAGTCGCCAACGACTATATTTTCAAAGAAAAAAAAACAAATTAAAATTTTCAGCCGTGCTCGTTGAGAGATAACTCGAAATAATTCCAAGCGAACATGCCAATAAATTTTACCCAAGCAAAAACAACCAGTGCAAGTTACATAAAACTAAAACTGTCTACGGCAAATACGGAAAGTAGACCTACGCTACCCTACCTACCCAGGAGATAAACTAATAAAAAAAAAACAGAATTGATCTGCAAAACTATTTAATCTAATAATATATTTAAAATAATTTAAAGACGGCTAATTTCTTTGTTAGTAGGTAATGGCGAAGCATGAAAGAAACGCGTGGCAAAGAGGAATTCATCACAAACGTGGTAGTTACAACAATGTAGTAGGTACCTAGTAATGTTAGTTATCAATGACACGGTACGTGTCCTTACCTCGAGTGAATGCTCAGCGACGTTACTGGTATTTCGTTTACAATTTAGTATCGATTCGGGGCAGAGGCAGGGGGGGGAGGTGGGGGGAGGTGGGGGGGGGTGCGGAACGAAAGTGGGACCTTGGAGCGCCAAGCTGCCACAGGAGCTCCCACGAGGCGACCTTGACTTCAAATTGCCGCGTGCGCCTCACGCCTCTCGAATAATAACACCGCCCCTACTCGCGACTCCGTGGCGGTGCGTCAATTTTGTGCGATACGTGCTGGTTAAAACGATAGTTTTTGCGCAAAATTCGCGAATTTCAGTGTGTTGACGCGATAAAGACTGCGTATTTTTTTTTTGCCAATCTGTGATCTCACATCTCATCGTGTTTACTCGATTACGTAAGTGCATAATGTTACATCAGTCGTTTATCCATCTCGTGAGCGTGGCTGACCTTGCACCCCGGCGCCCAGCCGCCCAGACTACTTGGTCATTGCATTGCGTCGCGGAGTGACGTCGTACTCTATAAATGGTGCGTGCCTAAGGTTACAAAGTGTTATAATTATAGCTCTTAACATTTTGTCCATGTCAGTGTCTGTGTTTACTAATAACGCGTTGCGTAATAACAAAAACCTGTTTTATATGCGAATAAATAATACAATTCGGTGTATTTCGGCAACTACAATAGTAACGATTTTGGCATGAAGCCAATAGAAATTGTGTGTAGACTGAAACTACGTCCAACGTATCGCGATGCGAAAATGTGTAGTGCCGACGTGTATCTTTCATGTCGATAACTATGTCGTTGTGGAATAGTGGTGTGGTCGGTGCAGTTAATTGGCTCGGTTACGCCGTAGCGACGTCATTTTAATTAGTGCCCGTGACCTTGTGTTATCGTATATCTCTCACATTTCTAACCATTTCTGACCGGCTTTGAGATCGTGGGTCAAGAATTGTTGCGGCTACAAATGCAGTCAAGTTTGCGAATTGCTCTCGTGTAGCGCTACGGTGCGATCTTGGAGGTGCTACGTAGCTTGCGGCGTAGCATTTTCACGACGCATTCTTGCTCTGGCTACGAAAGCTATGCGCTACGATGCGTCGCCGTAAGTTTATTAGTGATTTAGCGTCACCAGTTGCCCCGTCGGTCGTCGGTTTCGTTCTCACTGCGTAACATGCGTAGATCGCGTTTTGAAAAGGGTGTGGTATATACCTAAACGCTGTCTCTCCGAAAAGGTGTCCCCCGGGTTTTATTTAATTTTGCGTGGGATCTTGTGGTTCGTTTGAGCGCATATAACACTTTTATAATGTCGGAGGCGGGTGCTAGTTTTTATAATAAAGCTATGTTTTTTTAACCGATTTGAAATAAAAGGAGATTGTCTATTTGACACGATGTATGAAATATTGCTGGAATTCCACAATAGTCGTGTTTGTAGGTCTATGTGGGTTTCTAAGTTAGAAACAAATTTGCCGTATGTATGTATGTATATTTGTAAACAGTATGTTTGTCCACAAATTTTGCAAAACAAGAAATTGAATTAAATATTTTTTTATTAGTATTATTATTCAATTGTCAAGACTTAATACCTACATCGAATAATATTCAAACTGTAGGAATTACCACGCTATCAAACCATTAACCCATCGATCCAATGAATCATATAATAAAAGATCCAAATAATAATGAAAGAGATCCAATGATTTATATAATATAATAACTAGCTGCTGCCCGCGACTTCACTCGCGGGGTTTTTTTATGGATATGAAAAATAGATGTTGGCCGATTCTCAGACCTACCCGATATGCACACAAAATTTCAAAGAAATCGGTTCAGCCGTTTCGGAGGAGTATGGTAACTAACATTGTGACATGAGAATTTTATATCTAAGATTTTTTGAAGGCATCGTTTTAAGCACGATAAATAGTTAATAAATTCAAGTCAATAACACTTATTTGAGGTCGAGTTGCCTGAATGTTAAACGAACTACAATACGAGTATACTTGATCATTGTACGCACGGCGACTTATCAAACTATACAAAACCAGTTTATCGGATGCGGATCTCTTATTGTACGGGAAAACTATACAAAGCAATGCCATGTTATACTGGAAATGTATAGCTTTATGTGTCGCTGTGTGTACACGTTAACATTGGCAACAAAGTTGAGAAACAGTTCCGCTACTCTGTTGCTAACAATACTATGTTGCTGGTAATATTTTTATTAGAGATGTCCTGAACTGTTTCCTCCGTGACTAGGAAAGCACGTTAAACCGTTGGTCCCGGCTATCATTTGTAGATCTTTGACAGTTGTTACGAGTAGTCAGATGCCAAAAGTCTGACATCCAATCTTACCAAGGGGTATCGTATTACCCAGTTACTGGGTTGTGGAGGTCAGATAGGCAGTCGCTTCATGTAAAATACTGATACTCAGCTGCATCCGGTTAGACTGGAAGCCGACCACAAGATAGTTTGGGAAAAGGCTAGGTAGATGAGGGTGATGTCCTGTATTACTCAAATAAGTTTAAAACAACACTGCAATAAGACGTCATAGTTGGCAACCCGAACGTCAGCATGTTGCCAGCGACAACTTTCACGCAATACAAAAATATTTTGAACGTTCATTCATATGTAAATATAAATATGTTTACAAAGTTACTGTTGCAGTTTGATGAAAAAGTCCCATACATATCTCAAAAACTAAATACCAAATCTTATTCAAACCAATTTTCGTTAAAAGTTTTTTTACGTTCTAAAAACCTTTTCAGAATTTTCCTCTTTCTTTGGAAATTAGAAGGGGGGACACAATTATTGTATTCTTCATGACTTTGGTATCCAATATCTCATCAACCATTGATTTAAGATTAAAAGTATCTTAGGAATCTCCATATATATTTTTAAGAGCACGATAATAAGATAGACGCTGTTATATACGTAGATATCCTTTTTTTCAACCCTCAGTTACATGAACCTAAGGCTACACCTACTTTGTTTCATTATTTCACATCATATTTGTGATGCGATTCACAGAAGGCATCTGCTCTCCAAATTTCCACAAAATATACTTAGGTCGTTGATATGTCTAATGGTGAAAATGCTGCTTGTTTATTTTTCAATACTCAAAAGGCAATAAGGTCGTCTCCTAATACATGTAGAATGTGTGTGTGCGAGTACTAGTAGGTACGAGTACAGCTCTGCCTAACCCTTCGGGAATAACAGGCGAGATTTTAACAGAATTATAACATATTTTAACTGATTTAAAACACAATATTAATACCGAATATCATCATCTTCCTGCCCTTGTCGCATTCTACTTAAGGTCGGCGAAACACGTTGTCTTCTTCCATTCACCCTTGTCAGATTTCATGGCATCATTTACTCCTTTCTCCATCATATAATTCCTCACACAATTCATCCAATTTTTCTTTGACCTTCCTACTCTTTTACTCTCCATCCATCGACATTCATATCCATCACTCTTTTAGTCGCATGCGTTTCACCCCTACTCATTCCATGTCCATAACAAGACAAGCGACAGCCGATAAAATATTTGCACCAAACATTGTGGCTAAAATGGCGCCGGCGAAACTGATACCTAAAACAAGGACGCACTTAGTGAACGTGTAGTTAAAATAAATAGAGCCGGGGTTGGCACTAAGTGCGTTTTTAAAACAAGGCATAGCTTTATGCCACGCCATGGATTTAGCACTTATTCATGTAGTACGGACGCACGCTTAGTGCAATAACAACAGAAAACATAAGAACAGGCTTAGTTTTTTTTGTCACATATAATATGTGCTTTCCATAAGAGGGTGGTGGGGGGTAGTTCTGTTCAGAGGTTGCACCATACAGGACAAAATACTTGGGTAACCCAGGTATTCTCCGCGAGATCGTCAGCAACAACAAGGAGCTGCTGGCCTTTCTCGGGGAACTAGGGTGGATCAGATAATGTTTCCACCCGTACGCAAAATACGCGCTTTGGACGTGGAGTTGCGGACACCAGCCCGTTATACAATACTAGCTGTCCGGCGCAACTTCGTTTGCGTCACATTTTCCCCGTTTTCGCAACATTTTTCATTGCTGCTCCACTCCTATTGGTCGTAGTGTGATGATATATAGCCTATAGCCTTCCTGGATAAATGGGTTATATAACACTGAAAGAATTTTTCAAATCGGACCAGTAGTTTCGGAGCCTATTCAATGCAAACAAACAAACAAACAAACAAACAAACAATCAAATCTTTCCTCTTTATAATATTAGTTTAGACAATACAATAGGGGGTAGTTCCACGGCGCTCCAGGAATGCATTCCACTGCGCTCCAAGTTTTTATAACCAACATTATAAAAAAAAAAGTATCAAAATGTTTCCATAGCGCTACATAACAAATAAGTAGAGTCAGTTTAAAAGGCAAACCTTATGTATATGCTATACACAAATAACAGTAGTATTTTATACCGTGGAATCGCGTTGTGATTATGATTGTATCGATAAATAATGATTTAAAAATCATTAAAAATATATTGTGATTTGTATACTACATTTGAGAAAACTTTTCTTATCTGCAGCTGTGATTGTTTTTCGTTGTTTTTAAGGAAAAAGTATTGTTAGATTTGCATTTTATGAAATGTTTCATGCTAAATTTAGTTTTTTGCTAACTCAAGATTTCTTGGAGCGCAGTGAAATCAATGAATGAACATTAAAATTACATGAAGAAAGGGATTTAGAGCGCAGAGAAATAACCCGTGATAGGCTTGTTATGTTTTGAGCCTGTTGAAATTCGTAATTATATAGGTATTGTTATTTGATTGGAATACGGGATTAACATTTTGATTAATTTCAGTTATTTGTACTAGGTACATATCTGCTGACTAGTTTCGAACAAAAGGCTTTCCAACGGCGTGTTATTAGTAAAGGATTTGTTTCGAACCATGATAGATTTTGATTGGATATTGTACAATCCGTATTTCGTTGTTCGTAATATTCATGAAAAGCGAGCAATATACATAGCCCCACGTGCCAAAACACACACAAGGGATGCATTGTTTTATAGGAATGTATTTATCAGTCAATGTTTTAGGACATCTTAGTTCGACTCTGCCATGTAGGTAAGTTGGTAAGGTAGATAGCAACGCAGGCAGGCTTTGTTGACGTTGCATAAGTGTTACCTTGACAATTTTACGGCTACGATTTTTTTCTCTTTTTTACGTTCAGATAATTATGTTTTTATAACCCTCTGAGAATAGGTTATTGTGTTATTAAATTCTAATTATACCCTCACTGGTATTAAGATTTGCCCTACTGAACCTATGTACTAAACTTTGGTAGAGGTACTAATGGAATTCAGTGTTTCTTGTATAATACCTATATTATGATATCTAATACAAGCGTTAAGCTCCGCATAGCAAGCATATACATAGATAGTGTATATATAGCATAGCTTGAAAATGATAACAAATCGACCACTTTTTAATGGGAATGTGAAATGGAGGTCCTCACAATTAAGTATACTTACTTAAATTAATAAATGTGATCATTAAGCATGATTAAGTATTGAGAAAATGTCAAATATACGACAGTTTTTTTTCGGAATTTAACAATCATTCTGGCATTTCTTTATTTACTTCCTTTAAAAAAGATTGAACAAAGTATTGGTTGGGGCTCTGGGAATTACACAGGACCATAATTACTTACATAAAAACTTAAAAGTAAAAAACCCAACCAACATATTCCTGCCCATGCCATTCTCCTCTGTCATCTGTCAAGCTATCATTACTCCCTTTTCTTTATATAAAAAAAAACTAGTAAAAAACCCAACGAACAATAAAATTCCAAAAAAATATTAAAGTAAATTAAATTAGTGGCAAGTCCAAAACGTCTAACAATAAATAAGCACTGTATGTTTGATCGTCATTTTTGTCACTTGGCCAAAACGTAATTGCTAAAAAAGATCTTTATAGGTAAGTTTTTTGTCCTCGGACTATACCGCCACCACACCCCCCACTTTTACTTACAATGATACTGTCTAAAGAGTTCACCACCTCTTTAAGCTACCACCGTAGACTTCCCCCTGATCATTATTTGACCGATAAAGTTTTGCCAGTTTGCTTGACTAAGTTTTATCATCGAAGTGAAAGTTTCACGACAAAAATAGAGGTGCGGCCAGCCAAAGGTCAGAACGCCAATGAACCGCGGCGCGACGAAATAGGCCAGATGATTCAGAAATGTCCCAAACTACCAACCTAATATAGAATAGGGTAGCTGAATTTTACATGGCTTTAAGGCTTTCAAAATTATCTTGATTGGAATCTTTCTATTGAATTCGTTTTATAAATTGTAGGTACTGCATATTGGATCGGAATACAGGGTTGGAAACTTGGAAATAAACATAGATAAAATGCGTGATTTTTTTGGGTGTTGAATGACATTTAGAGGTGGGCGCGCGCCCTGTTGGTCATTTGTGACAATATCTTGTCTATGGAAAAAACAAGATGGCGGTCTTAAACCCATAAACAAATTACACAAAATCACCACACCCACAGTTCGCCAGTTTAAAAGGCACGCACCAAGTCATAAAGCACTATACTGTCTTCATTTACCTACGTTTAATTATTTGTTGTCTGAAAATCTGTTGTGATGATAATCTAGGACAAATTCAACAGCTTGCGATATATTTTGAACATTATGACATTTTTCATTGGAAACTTTGATGCTGAGCTAACCTATTTTACTTTACCACGCTGAAGCGGAGGCCCTAGCAAGAGCGCGCGCTGTAAACATAGCGTAAATACGTCGATTTTAAAATTAAAAGTACTTATTTCACAAATATTTAAGGATGATACTGATTGTACGAATCACTCCCTGTATGTCGATTCGCAAAACAAATGACATTTTTTTTTAAAGTTTACTTTTGTCCCGAGGCTGGTCAAGCACACTTAAAACAAAAAGTGAAACCCATTCGGTTACAAATAAATTAATATCTTATTACACAAATTATAAATTCATTCTAACAGCGGGACAAAAAGGCCTTAACCAACATGCTGAACTAATAAACTAGAAAAATATGTTCATATATCTATGAGATAAATGCTAAAGAATACTGTATTTTGGATTCAAATCTCGACGTATTTACTCGTATATCGCTGAGCGATTTCATCTTTCACTTTCAATTGCAAATCATTGGTCACAATTTGATATTGACAGGACCTTTATATCGTAGCCGTAAGGCTGCGGCGCCACTAGTGCGTTGCGTTGAGATCTATTGTCGAATAAAGAATTCACACTGAGATGCTGTGCTAGTGCGTTGCGATGGCGTACGTCGTCCTCTTGCGTTGGTTGCTTGGTTGGTGGGCTTGCTTGGTGCAGCAGTTAGCTGCAGATGTGGCTTACAATGCGTTGATCCGTTGCGACGATGCAACGCAACGCATTATTGAGGGCTCAGCCTAATGGCGAGTTTTGTCAATGAAGCGTTACCCCTTACCACTGATGTGCGGTAAGTCAAACCCTTGGAGTTGATAAAAAAAACGGGTTGCACTCCGCGAGTGCCGGCAGAAGTGAAAACTTGAATATTAACGTTGTGCATTTTTGTTATTTTGGGATGGTTAGGGAATAATTTTGCACGAATTGTTTTAATTATCAGTATAAAAGTACTATCATTTATGTGGTAAAATACAATATTCATTTATTGCGCTATCGTACACAAACATGACAATTTATATTACACTAAAAATTTAACACTATTACAATCGTCTTATGAATTTTACCTCTTTGGAGAAACCGAAGCTTTTGTTTGTGCTTAAGATAATTATCCAGTTTTGGAAACACAAACTCAATGACAGATGTCATAAAGTTCAAATTCCTTCGTAACCTAATGTCAATCCGTCTTACGAATTTTCTATCAGGACACGTGAGCTGACGGTCACATTTTTAATTTTTTTGTTATATTTTTCATTTTTAACATTGAGTTTAACATTTTTTACCCATCACAAAAGTGCACAATGCCGATAAAGAAATTTCACTTAAAAAAAAACCTACACAAAAGACTCAATATTATAGTACATTGTGTATTAAGGGCGGTAAGTAAGGAATTACCATCGAAGCTCTAGTAGAAGCCCGAAGTCGAAGACTGAGGGCGCTTTCTGAGTCGAGGTTCGTAATTCTCGTACCGCCCGTGAAACATACAATGTTTGTATAATAATTTCAACGTTTTGATATTATAACAAATTCGATTTGATATATATAATACGTTTTGATATATAATCGATTATTAAGTACATTTGTTGAGTATTTAAGTAACATGTAGCGAGATTGCAATGAAATTCCTGTTTAGATAACATTTTAACACAATTTTTCAATTGCGTGTAAACTCCTTGCATGAACTGTGTGCTGTGCAATAAATTAAAAAAAAAATACTTACCGACCTTGGTTTTTATATGGGGCATTACGGCTAAGTTAACCTGTATGTTTAGATACTGTTTACGTGCAAGTGTGATGAAAAATAAGGTTTATCCTCTATCTAAGGCTTGCGAGATTAGAATATTCTATGATACCCTTCAGTCACCAATTGTAACATTTGTTTTTACAGATGCTGATGTAAGGACTATGACTGGTGCAGTTTAGTATTGACCTTCAATCGACGTCAGCGGACTGTTGACTCATTAATAGGTAAGTACTAATGAATAATTTTCTTTATTTATTTCTTTAGAAATTTTATAAATTCTTTAAAAAATAAATAAAAAAGATACCGTCGCGACGGTAGGTGTTTTTATAATTTTGACCTTTGGTCGCGACGGTAGGTGTTTTTATAATTTTGACCGTCGGTCGCCCCGTTCAGGGCTCCAGAGAAAGGAACCTCCTAACAAACGAGCCGTGTGCAGGAGTACCGCTTTTCGAATCAAGCCCTCGATCCAGCTCCCTAACGAGAGCCTCCTCAGGTACTGATCAAGGCTCTTAGTAATTAAGCCATTGGCTGATTTGAATAAGTTTTCGTTATGCGGGCTTCTCAAGACAACGATCATGGCGCGGCGCTCCGCAACCACTATATCAGGCTTATTAGTCCTGACAGAGATGATAGATTGATCCCAGCATAATGTGATATTGCTATTTTCGAAAACTGGGTCAGGCATACCTTTATAGTACAGCACTTCCCATTCGACAAGGCTATATATTTGAGCAAATTGCCGATGTAAAATCTTTTGAGAGTTGAGTCTATGCAAGTACTCTCCGTTAGCCAGACGAGAACACCCGGACATAATGTGATGGATTGATTCGACTGGACGACGGTGGCATGTCCGATATATTACGTCAACCGTACCGTCCTTCACAATAAATCTCCGTTAGTTATTCGTCATCACAACTTCATCCATAATTGCACAGACAAACCTTCGGTTTTTCGGGCCCATGCAGGACGCGGAAAAAGCGCCCATGAAGCTCCTTACTCTGCCATACTTCCCTGCGGTCGTTAATGTCAAGTTCTACAGGTGTTCGCAGTTCTCTTTAGCTAAGGATAGCGGGGTGAAGCCCTTGTCACCACCGCGACCACATCTCGATGTATCCCCACGTCGGATTCGAGGAAATATTCCTTGAAGCAGCATATCTCGCCATTGTAGAGAGTTTTAGCGTTTAAAAAGGCTCGACTTCCAAAACTCCGCCGGGTTATTTTAATTTCTTATTATTTTTACTAATTGTCTATTAGAAGTGTTATCATCACTATTTGTATTGTTATTGTTGTTATTCTTTCTTTTTTTGGTTGTAACCGCCAGTAGTACACGGGCAATACATAACTGTCCGTGCTACTCCTTTCAACTGCGGTAGTAACACGGGCAATTTTTTGGCCCGTTTTACTACTGGTGGTAAGAATGGTAGTTGCACGGGCAAGTCACGCCTCGCTCCATCCTTATCAGCTCGCTATTCCTTTGGATTTACCTATATCCTGGATAGCGAAGGAGCAATGGAGGACCCTCCATTGCTCCTTACACGACATCAGGAAGGTGCGCAGCAATTCTAATATCAACCTCATGATCCATGTGTGTGGCACCGACTCAAAGGCCTTGAAATCGAACATGTTGACAGATCCCTTCTGGGACGGCGAACCTGTTGACTAATGGTCATATCAATGAGGAGGAACTCCGTAGTACCGATAGACCCGTTCCTACATCCATTTTGAAGAGGGGACATAACAGAATTTTCACCAATGAATAATAATAATAAGCCTTTTATTTCCTATAAACCTTAAGAAACATTTACACACTACATATTCTTATTCTAATGTTAGTAAGTGACTCTAATGTTAGTTTTATAATTATTTATTGTTATAGGAACCCCTTGATAGGGTATAGGCCTCCTCCAATTTATTCAATTTCTCCCTTTCGCCAGTTTTTCCCCGCTACCGATTTGATGTCGTCCACCCATCGTTTTTTCGGTCAGCCTACTTTCCTCTTTCCTTGAGGACTGGTCCATTTAGTACACTTGAGAGTCCACCTCTGGTCGGTGTATCTTGCTACATGGCCGGCCCAGTTCCTTTTTAGTTTTAGTGCCTGATGTAGCGCATCTGTGAGTTTTGCCGTTTTTCTTATTTCTTGACTTCTTATTTTGTGAATTTTCCTTAGGTTTAATAAACTTCTTTCCATTGCTCGTTGACAAGTATTTATTTCGTTACGGATCTTGTTTGTAAAGGTCCAAGTTGGGGAGCCATAGGTCACGCAAGGAAGAATGCAAGTGTCCATTCCAGTCTTTTTCATATCTAGGTCGTAGTTACCTTTCAGCATTTCCTTGTGCGCGCAGTATTTGTTCCAGCTGCATGTGATTTTTCTGTTGACCTCGTCTTCATTATTTGCTTTAGAAAATGATACTTGCTTTCCTAAGTATGTGTACTTCTCAACATACTCTAGTTCTACACCGTCTAACATGATTTATCCTTATAGGCTGTTTGACATTATTTTTGTTTTTCTAAGATTCATATGTAAGCCTGCGTGTTTGCTTTCTTCATTTAGTTGAGATATCATGTTTTCTAGCTTCTTATGGGTTTCGGCGAAGACTGCGATATCGTCAGCAAATCTCAAATGAGTAAGGCGTGTGTTGTTGATTAGGATACCTTCAGAGGCCCAGTTTAGTTTGGAGAATATGCACTTTAGGACCGCTATAAACAGTTTTGGGGATATTGGGTTTCCCTGCCTGACGCCCCGGGCTATTCTGATCTCATTACCTCGCGAGTCTAATTAGACTCTGCGCACACTACTCTGATATTTGTTTTTTAAGGTTCTAGTGATAATTGGATCTATATTGCAGTTGTTTAAAGCTTGCCAAATAGAGTTATGATAGAGGCTATCAAATGCTTTTGTGTAGTCGATGAAATCTATATACAGGTTTTTGTTATACTCTGTATATTTTTCTACTACTTGTTCTAGCATATGAATGTTGTCCATAGTCGAAAATCTGGGACGAAAACCTGCTTGTTGTACTGGTTGCATACTGTCTATTTTTGAGCTAATTTTATTGAGTATAAATATAATTGAAGTGAAAATCTTGTACACACTAGAGAGCAGGCTTATCGGGCGGTAGTTAGCGATGTCGAGTGGATCTCCCTTTTATACAGCAGTATTATGTCTGATCTTTGCCATTGCTCTGGTATTAATCCTGTACTTAGAACAATATTAAATATGCGTATCAGTGGTGCGGTGAGTAGAGCAGAGAGAGAGAGAGGCTCTTGATCCATTCAGTATGAGTGATTAGTTGTTTGTAAGCTCTTTTGGCGCTTCTATAGTGCGTTAAACTGGTCTCTAGTATTTTTTTTCTGTGCTGCTTGTAATCATTTCTTATTAACTTACTAGTTTCTTTGACTAGGAATGATAACTCTTTTTTCATATCTTGTGATTTGTTCTTGGTTTTTATAAGTTCTGTGCGTCTTTGGATCAAGAGTTTGGTTGTTTCATTGAAGAAAAAGCAACTATTATCTTTGCTTCTCTTTATGGTCTCTTGTTTTAAGCTATTTTTTATATAGCCTTCAAATTTATTATAATAATAAAAAATATATAAATATGTTATCTTTATCAAAGAAGGTTAGGTCCATAATATTATTTTGTAAGTTAGAAAGGTATGTTTTTATTTCTTTGTCAGTTTTAAGCGATGTCGCTGAGTTTTGGAAGCTTTTCTTACTCTTTCTGGCGCTTTTTATGATTGCTGTTGCTCTTACCATTCGATGATCTGACGGGAACTCTACGTTGTTTAATACCTCTATATTTGTTATATTTTTGGGAAAATTACACATAGTAAAGTCGACTTCGTTTTTTGTTTTTTCATCTGGGGATATCCAGGTCCATCTTCGATTATTCTTCTTTTTAAAATACGTATTGATGACGGAAAGTTTATATTCAAAGGCGTATTGTACTAGCTTTTCTCCTCTTTCATTTCGTTTTCCGTATCCGTATTTTCCCATAATGAGGTTTTCGTGGTTTTTCCGTTGTCCTATTTTGGCATTAAAGCCTCCCATTACCATGACGTTTTTGTAGTTTTCCGATAGATCGTGAGCTTTTTGTAGCGTTTGATAAAAAAATTCTATGTTTTCTTCATCTGAGTCGCTCGTCGGTGCGTACACTTGAATAATTGACAAGTCAGTATCACCGAATGTCAGCTGGAGTAACGCAACTCTTTCCGATAGTCCGCAGAAGTTTACAATATTTTTCTTGAACTCCTTCTTGATCAGAAATCCCACACCATGCAGACCGGGTTTCGCCCACATAGCAGAGTATGTGGTCGCTATATTCTTCTATTTTACATTCCATTCTTCTTATTTCTGCTAGACCGAGTATGTCAATGTTTATGTTCCGGATAGTGTGCATTAATTCAAAGTATTTTTCAGTGTTTGAGAGTGACGTTATATGTTGCAATTTTTAATTAATTTGTTTTTTTATTGTTTTGCTTATTTCTTTGTTTATTGTTTTGTTTATTGTTTTTGGGGTATTTTTGGAGGGTTGTGGTCATACTCTTCCACGGTTACCAGCCGGGTTGGAAGATAGAGAGGGGCCGTTGGTTGTTATTCTATATTAGTTTTTGTGTGATTTGAGTTCTGCCTGTGGGACGGTCTTTGCTCTGGGAATTGAAGCGTTGGTTTCTTTCTAATTAAATTTTTGTCTTAATTATTTTTGTAGGTTTTTTATACTTTTTTTCGGTTGTTTTGTGGTGATCCGGTGTTTCAGGGGTTTTCTGATAAGTTTCTTTTATTGTTGGATGTTTGATGTTGGACCGCTTGGGTATTCTTGTCAATAATCACAAGTTTATCATACTTTAGGAAAGCCTTTTTCCCCTCTGCTTTTTCCTTCTCTAATTAAATCTAGATCAAGACAAAGATTCAGTAAATTATTACAGCAAGGGATAAATCAAATCCAATTCAACGCAGAGAACAGCGCCATCTTGTGGGGCCAACCACGCACGTCCACGCACTTCTAATCGATTTGGACCAATATCATAAATAAATTATTAATATTAGTAATAATACAATATGTGTAGTGTAAAATAACATCAATAAGAGTTCTCGCCATAGTTATAAAACTACCTTTGGTTTGTTCAAACAGTTCGAAATATAATTTCAATTTTAAACTGTTTGAATAGTGATGCGGGCAAACTTATTTTAGGAAACCGTTAAGTGCCTTTCAATATAATACATTTAACAGGTTTCTAAAGTTAGTCTGGCCTGGCCTTCAGCAAGTTCAGTGGAATCTGACCTGTATCTCAAAATTGGGTCGCCGCAAAATTAGACAGTACCTTTTATTCGCGAGGGGCTCCACCGATGAACAGTTAGTTTAGCAAGTTATTCAATTGTGTCGTGTAGCTATCGAAACTCCACCACCCAGTAACAATGAATGACCAATGAAATCTATAAAAAAAAACGTTTATTTCAGTGTCCGTACCATCACGCTTAAAACATTATTGTTCCATTCCTATTCCAGAGTGGGAAAGAGATGGAGCTAGACGACCTGTATAGCTTCGTCTCTTTTTCACTCTGGTATTGGAATGGAACAATAATGTTTTAAGACGTCATGGTACGGACACAGGTCATTGACCCATATTAGTTACACAAACAATACAAATAAAAATGTCAATGATCATGCAATAAAAATAAAGTAACAATTAAAATAAAACAAAACAAAATAAAACATGACAATTAATTTAAATTAAGTAATGAAGTTATGTCAGCAGTAAAAATTATAATGTCTTTAAGATATGAAATTAAATAATGTCAAAAGGCACAGAGCAAAATAAAATAAAATAAAAACAGAATTAGATGGCCAATAAATTAAATTATGGAATTAAGTTATGTCAGAATCAAAAACTATAATATCCAAAAGACTCTCTATATAAAAAACTCTATATAAAAATTACAAATCAAGCACCAACAATATGCCTGCTACAACAATGCCTTACGTAGGGGCAATCCAGTCGATGAGCAACCATCGCCAGGACAGTGTTGGAACTAGCCCGCACCCTGCGCACCAAGGACGCGCACCGCTTGCGCATGGTGGCGTGGAAACAGTCGGTGCGCGCTTCCGCAAACATGCCATGCCAACGCGTTGTTGTATTGGACACAAAGGGCACTGTAAGCAGCTTGTGAGTAAGATGCCCATAGGCTGCATGTGTATAAGGAGGTGCAGAAAGCTTTAAAAAGTATGATTTTAACCTGATTTGAACATCGTGCAAACCTACGGGCTATCATATTTGCTCTCTTAGACAGTGCCCTCCGCTCCCGCTCAATGTCGACATGGTCTTTCAGATCGGATGTTACCCAGTGCCCCAAGTATTTAAATTGGTCCACCCGTTCCAACGCCATTCAAGTGAATTGGCGGTATATGCTGTGGGCATTTGGCGCCTGCCTGAAATACCATGAATTGGCTTTTCGCGACATTATACTTACCTACTGCCATGGCTGACCGCGTACTCCTGACAGACTTGTAATAGCTTGCGTAATCCACAAACCGACGCGCTCAGCTATTTTATACTATATTAGGTACTATTAGTCTGTTAAGGTGTAATTAATTTAATTGGGTCGTCATTAGCCCTGAGTGCTGTACTAATCAGTAGACGATAACTTGTCTCAATGCTTACCGAACGTGTTCTAGATTAAATGCTAAATTAAAGAATAAACAAAATTGTGACGCTGAGCCGTAACGTAATTCAAACAATAATAATGACGTAGTGAGAAAGTGAGGATGTGTGGTGTTATGTGCAGAGAAATGTCAGAACTGTGATCACATGTCTTAGTGAGGCCGTATTGAAGGCCTATAGCATTAATTAGAATTACCTTGATTGACACGTTGCACTTATACTGATAGCAATCAACTGATTGCTGCCAACTAGCTATTGCAAGTAGATGACGATGTTGTTCGCTTTGACCCGTTTATCGTAAGTATAAATACATGTGTTTGTGTCCAGCCATGCCTGCCAAGATGATGAGCGCGCGGGGCGGAGCAGCCGCGGCTGGCGACGTCAGTGTGGCCGACAGCCCGCTCGCTTCCTTCGAGACCCTCAGCCAGGCTGCCATCATCGCAGTGATGGGAATAGCGATCGTCGTCTCCAACATACTCATCATAGCCTCATTTCTTAACTTAAAAGGGAAATGTATGTATAAAACCAATATTATTTTATTTAAGTTTAAATGTATTGGTGTCTGCAGGTTAACAACGGGACAATGACAATGAGAATGCTCCTACAGTTACAGAATACATTCATCAAGATAACACTCGCAAGCAATGAAAAAGTTCCAGTGACATAGCATCAAATTACTCCTAAACGGGAAAGGCTAGCTTAGTGACGCCGTCTGCAATATTGAAGTACGTTTAACAGCGCATCAGAATATAAACAACTAAAAACCTAAATATTGTGTTAAAATTTTAAATAAAATGTTTTAAAAAATTGGGGCTATTTGGCAAATAAAACCAAATCTCTAAGTAGGGGTTTTATTAGGTGTAAATGTAGGTTTTGATAACTCAGTACTTGGTGTTTCCTCCATGTGCTCTCAATACAGCTTCTACGCGATTGGGCATGCTGAATACCAGATTCCTCAGCATATGCTGAGGAATCTGGTATTATCTCCCATTCTTCGATGAGCGCGTAATTCCAGTCACGAAGAGTAATTGGAGGTGTAACTCGTTTTCTCACACGTCTGTCAAGCTCGTCCCAAGCATGCTCAATAGGATTCAAATCGAGGCTACTTGCTGGCCACTCCATTTTGTGGATTCCTACGTCTTGAAGATACTCATTTACAACTTGAGCAGTGTGGGCCCGTGCATTATCGTGCATGAACACTGCATTGTCGACCATATTGGCCAAAAACGGACCAGCATGTTCATTGAGAATCTCATTGATGTATCTCACAGCAGTTAGGTTCCCGTTCTCGATTGGAACTAACGCTGTTCGACCCTCTGCAGAGATAGCAGCCCACACGTGAACGGTACTACCTCCGCCGTGTGACACTTTTTCTTCAAAACGTGCTTGTGCAAAACGTTCTCCTGGTCGTCGGTATACTCTTTTCCTCCCATCATGATGGTACAGCATAAATCTTGACTCATCAGAGAACATCTCTCTGCCCCATTCGTCCTCACCCCATTCTGTATGCTCGCGGGCGCATCGCAATCGGGCAACTTTATGATGCCGTTCCAGTTTTGGGCCATTAGCTGGCCTGTAAGGCTTCAATCCTCTTTCGGCAAGACGTCCCCTGACTGTCCACTTGCTTATTGGCTCCCTTCGAACATGCAGAAGTTGTTGTTGAACCGCAACTCCCGTCTGATGTTGATTTCTTAACATGGCTGCTGCAATTAAACGATCTTCTCGGACTGTTGTGCACCTTGGCTTGCCACTACCTGGTCTTCTCAGGTTTAATCCAGTCTCCCTAAACCTTTGGATCACTCGTCGGACAGTAGTATGTGTCCCGCCCGTTATTCTGGCCGTATTTCTTTGGCTGGTCCCCAATTCCACCATAGTGATAATTCTCGTAGCATCCTCGGGTGATAGAGGCATGATTTATGGGTACGAGAGCCGTAAGACTGTACAATTTAAGAATTCCTTCACAACGGTGAAAACAAGGATGAAATCAAAAGCAAAACGAAACAAATGTATTCCGAAATTTTCAAACCCCAAAATTTTGATTTTCAACTTTTTTATCCATGGCTTCAAAAATACTAGTATTTAAAAGAGTTTAAGTTTGCATATTAAAATAGATTTCATTATACTTTTTAATTAATGAAGCTAGGTTCTATGTCTTAGGAGATATTAGGGTGTTTGTCGGCATTTTGTGGGTGGAACTTTTTCATTGCTCGGCAGTGTAATATAATCATGTCGATAATGGAATGAGTCTAAACACTTATAAGGCGCATTTTACCAATTATACAAAAGGCGATCAGATGCAATGATGATACTTCTTCTGCATGTCGATGGTAAATTCTGTAGGCAAAAGAAAAGTTAAAAAAGTAGAAAATAATTCGCATTATCGATAAATTTAAATTAAGAATAGGGTAAAAAAAAAATACGTGTGGCACTCGGGGACAGCCGCGGTAAAGGTATTGCATAGCATTTTTTATTAACTTATGCAATTATAATATTTATGCAATATTTTGTTTTCTTTGATATTAATTCAAGTTTCTTTTTTTAAGTTCAAACACACACATACAACATCGTACACAACTACATACACAACGTTAGGTACCGCGGCGGCTTCTTTAAACTTCTTCCGTCAAATTTTCTCATTCGATTTGGAACTTAACAATCAACATTTTATGGTTATGGTTAAAATCAATTAGAGAAATTTGAAAATTTTGTAACTCATCCTTGAACCTAATACTGTAGCGATAAAGTTGAAAATTATTAAAGAAATTCCCATCCCCCGGCACCGGCGCCCGTGTTAGGTTTTTTTCGTTACGGAATTTCTTGATTCGGTTGCCGCGCTCAAAGCCCGCTATAGAAGCAATGCAATAGCTTAAAAACATTGTAGAAAAACGTGGGGCGCTTTTTAAGATATTTCCATAATGACTACTTATGTTTTACCAATATCTGTCATTAAAATATGTATTTTAACAGTTGACATCAAGCATCCCACGTTTTTTTGGGCGTTCTCAGTAGATCGGTTATTAAATCCGAAAGCAAAAAAAAGCAATGTCATAACGAAGCAGAGTGAGCCGAAATAGATTTTCAATATTTTTTGTCTAAAATTGCGTTGTACTTGGCTAGTTGGAAAAAGTAGATGTTGGAATGGTTGGATGTGATTGGAAGTTAATAATATTTTATAACATATCGATCTTTCAGTTGTTCCATATTAGTGCAGGTCGGATATCGATACCGAACTATCAGGCTCAATAGTCCGGTCGTATTACATCCACGAACTGCTGAGATGAAAAGTCTCGCCAATCCGGAGACCGGACTAAATTAACCGAACTACTGAGAATGCCCCTTTTTTTTACTTTGGATAACCGTTCCGCAGTTTCCGCAACTTTCAGGTCACCCATGGAAACTCATGCCCTGATAGGATATATCAGTAAGGTTGGCGGGTTTGTTAACGTCTTCACAAACGCCCTTGGTGGGCCGAAGTGTTGGTTTGCCATTTGCAAGCAGGTGATGTGCTCTTTGGTTGCTTGCCTTGGCTTGGTGGTGAGGGTTGAGGGGTCTCACTTATCGACTTACAAATGGTTTTTTACTATTAAGAGTACTTTCCTGCTAGTTGCAGTATTGATTCGTATGTCCTGCCAGATTTCACCTAATTGTTGTAGCCGCATTGTTTCATCTAGAGAAGTTTTCACCGAGAAAGGGTAATTGTGATCATCATCATCTTTCCTGCTGTTATATTCTTTTACTTGGGGTTGGAGCAACATGTTTTATTCTCCCCTGTCAAGACTTCACGGCATCATTTACTACTTTTTAGTTCAAATAATTCCTCCCACATCCATCCATCTTTTCTATGGCCTACCTCTCCTTCTCTATCTATCAACGTTCATATTCATCAGTAGTAGTTAAACGAAAATCTCTCAGTCGGCCTTAGTGTTGTTGAATCGGCGCGCCGCTTGAAGGAGACATGCTTGAATATGGGTTTGTGTTCAAGTGCTCCTTAGCACTTGATATGTTTGTGTGTCCTGAGGACGTCTATCATCTCTGGGTGAGCTGATAGACAGACTTGTATGAAGATCAAACTCTGGATTGTATCCGCGTTACCAGTGGCAACTGTTGAATGAACCCGGTTGTTTGGCATCATCAATTAAGGTCAAATCATTCCCCTCATACAAAAGAAAGAAAGAAAGAAAAAAAATATTTGTTTGTCGCAGGGACATGACGTGCATACAAAATGAAAACAGTAAACATATAACATAAAATATACAACAGTAAGATTTAAAAAATTACAAAACAAAACAGAATTTAAGTAAAAGATTCGTCAGTCATACCATTCCCCGACTGCTTCTCCGCTAAAGTTCGTGTCATTGTAGCCCCAGTTTGCGCCGCAACTGTTGGAGGCGTTGATTCGTTGGTTGGCTGCTACAGTTCTTTAGTAGAATCAAAATTGAATATTGTACCAGATCCTTTATAGTGGAGGGAATAATACAAGGTGTTGTTTTGCATCCTCGTCAAAATTCAGGATGTTGTCACAAAAGACATAAATAATCAATATAAATTACGGTACCTAGTAAATTATTAAAAAACACTGCGTTTTTTTGTTGTTTAAATTTGTCAATATTTCAGAATAACCCCCTTAACGTGGTGTAGGGATTATGAAATTATCGAAAAAACGTTTGAGGTTTTTTATTTGTGTGTAAGCGACGTTATAAGGCGGGAATCAGACGGCCCGTGTTTAAAACACGGATGGTTCACAGTTACCGATTTCAGTAAATAAATAAAAAAAAAAAATTACCTACTCATTTAATTAGTGATTCGGGTCGAGAATCATTAGCATAGTTACCTCCTAGAATTTGACGAGGTTGCAAAACAACACCTTGTATAACTGATGGTGCAGTTGCCAATATCCTAGGTGATAATTTCTATGTCATTTTCGTTAAAGCAATTGGTGGATAATATGCTTATCATAACAAACACTGCAGTATAACTTAGACAGGGTGGTTGGTAATTGAGTGCATTTCTTGTAATCGGTGATGCTAGATCTAATTTGCAATTATTTTGGCCCTGATTACTTGAGGTCGAAACTGGTTTGTATTGTAGAAATCGAACTTTGCAAGTTTTTTTGGAAATTAAGGAAGAAAACAAAACATAAACTTTACAGCGCTTAATTTCCAAAGGTAGATTGTAGATTGCTTTTGTTTAACAAATTGGTTAAAGATTTTTTCGTTCATGAACTATCAGAAAACATCCTGAACGGCGTCGTTTTTCACAATCAGCACTTTATGGTGGAGAGGTTTCTACCGAACAACCTAGTTTGCACTGGGGTCCAAGCTGTTGCAAATTATCGGGCTGTTGTAATTAGCTCAAGTAATACCCATTTCAAGGCATGCATCCACCCTATTACTAAACTCCCGGTATATTCAACAGAATGTTAATTGTTCACGGGTGAGAAATCTCGGCGATTAATGAAGTCCATCGATGTGTAGCGGCTTAGGATTTTATCTCGGTTGATCTTTTGGAAGCAAGGAAAGTCTTAGTGGGTCAAGTCACGTGCGGTGTACATCGGAAAAAATTAAGTACTGATTTATCTTGCGAAACTCCTTGCCGTTGACCGAGACTGCGCTCAAAGCTGATTTTATTTTATAAGTGTATGAAAGATGATGGTACTGACAGCTCTTGAAGGAGGTTTAATTGTTTTGATCGCGTTCGGTTTAATTTGTTAAATACGACACAATAACCATTCATACCATTTAACCATAACCGCTGTCCCAAGTTCCAATTTGTTTGGTTTGATAACAACAACAACAAATATATTTTATCTATAATAGATAAAAGATGGTGTAGAAACATATAATGTAAGCAGTATTTGTTAGTCCTTGTACTAAATACTGGGGTAGAATGCCGATTCGTAATCGCTTTTAGTCTCTATTATCCCTTGGAAATTTAATCCGTGCTGAAGTGGATTATCTCGTGAATTGGTCAGGTTTCTTTCAAATTGAATATTAGCACATTGAACGATAAACTATGGCACACTTGGGTGAGGGTACAAAACTTAGAATCTAAACTTAATACACACACACGTTTAGCTGGTTTTGTAAGTCCCATGTAATAAATCCGTGGCTGCTAGTGAGAAATTCTTTATAGAAAAATGCATTAACACTTTGTCCGCCCTAGGAATCGAACCCGGTCCGGATTCGAAGCTCAGCAGTCGCCCTTGCGACACCGGCAGTTTTCATCTAGGTTTAGACCAGACTTGACTATGTGGCTGTTTAGCGCTTGCTGTCTGAGGAAGGTATACGGATTGACCGGTCTTTAACGTCCCTGGCTAAGATTGCTGATGCGGCCCGAGAAATGCGAATGCACTCTGTCTGAACACTTAACCTAAACTAGGTGTTCTAATCTACTAAACCGCACTACTGGTGTTGTCGTGGGTGGGAGCGTCTCTTATCATATAAAGTTATTTTGTATATTTTCAGTTCAACAACGTTCACAAGATCTAATAAATGGGAGTTATACCAACTGTTGATATAATTTCTAAAACATATTTCGTATAACGTTTTTGGATAAACGGTTATTAAATCGAAAATCATTAGGCCTATCGTTTAAAATATATATTATTGATATAACGTTTATTTAATCGAAAATCAGTAGGCCTATCTTTTAAAATATAAAATATTGAAACCATCTTTATAGTTAACACCCCGATTCAAAGCAATCCGACTCGGATGGGTTATATTAGGTTAGAAGGTTAAGGCGGGAGCAGAGCGGAGTGTCAGGTCCCCTCAATTTCCAGCGATTCACACTCTACGTTGCATGCTTGCTTGCATGCTGCATGCTTGCACGCTGCATGCTTGCTTGCATGCTGCATTTTTACTAGGCGTTTTATCATATTAGACTAAATAGGTTTTATGTCTTTTGAGTGGTATATCAAATGATGTTATATTCAATGTATGTTATGCTTATAAAAATTAGTTACTTTAAAATTATATCAATCGTTTATTATATTAACTGATCATTATATTGAATAAAATTATAGATTCAGTTGTTATATCTTGTAAATATCAGAGATTTTGTAATTATATCAGATATTACTTACCCGTCGTGGTTTTTTTTTTCCCTTCTGCACTACTGGTACCGTGGGTAATTGTAAAATACATATATATGCGATCCCTACTACACTACCTATTTTATTTTCGCTACTTAGATACAGTTAAGTTAAAAACACAATTGGTATGAGTTTATCTACCAGACCTCGGAACCTATCCTTCTGCAGCGAGGGAGACGTCATATCTCCGAAACTGTTCACCGCTGCACTGGGAGTCTATAGTCTACTGGATGTCTACCAGGGACAAACGGTTCAGTTGAGTAGGTCTAAATTCGAGACTTGTACGCCCTAGAGGCAAAACATAGCGCCCACAATGTATGTATTACCAAATAATAACTTATAATGAACCTATGTTTTACAATAAATCAATGAATCTGAATCTGAGAAATAGCTCAATCGTCGAATCCGATTCGGCTGGGTAGCGTTCGGCAAGTTGCGTGGTATCCTCTCATCCAACTTACCGCAGTGTCTCGAGACGAAAGTCTACGACCAGCGTGTTCTACCAGTGATTACATACGGGACCGAAACGTGGTCGCACACAATGGGCCTCATCAAAACGCTTAAATCACCCAAAGGGCAATGGAGAGGGCTATTTCTCGGAGGTTCATTGCGTGATCAAATCGGAAATAAGGACAACCGCAAGAGAACCAGGGTTACCGACGTAGCCCGAAGAATTGCTAAACTTAAGTGGCAGTGCAGGGCACATTGCTCGCAGAACGGATGGCCGATGGGGTCGAAAAGTTCTGGAGTGGCGACTGCGAACCGGAGGACGTTGCGTTGGAAGGCCTCCCACTAGGTGGAGGCTGGTGAAGGTTGCGGGGATCCGCTGGATGCAAGTCGCATGGGACCGGTCAATGTGGCGACACTTGGGGGAGGCTTTTGTCCAGCAGTGGACGTCTTTCTGCTGAAATGATGATGATGAAGTTTTGTGTAATGTACGTGTTACGGTTTGACGTTGGATAGGTATTAAAAAAACGGATATACTCGTAAATAGGAACTATTAAATATGCAAATTAATTAACTATACTAACAGTTAGGCGCGAGCGACCTACCACTATTATGAGTTTATGACATAACATTTAAATGACTATTTTCGACATTATTTTGCGGGGGTAACAACTAGAGCATACGAAACTGGTTTTCGGTCCCATAGTAAAACCCGGTAAAAACCGGATTTATGAGGGGACCGAAAACCCGTTTCGTATGGCCTAGTAACAACGTGGGCAATTGACGAGCTGCGGACAGAAGCTAGTTCATAATAAAATTGCTAGCTCTAAAACATCGTAATATCACAAACCACCTGTAAATCCGACTTCACGCAGTCTTGTCTAACCTACCCATAGAGTATACTTGAGAATCGCGTAGGCACAAAGGGGCGAGGCGGCCCGCGAGCTGAGGAGCAGGTGGTTGGAACGCTCGCCACTGGTGAGCGTTAAACCATCTGCGGCGATCAGCTCGCCTGGGACCACCGGAGCCCCGCAGCGCCGGAGCCGTGATAGAAACCATGCCTGCTGCATGTTGCATACTTTCTTGCATGTTACATGTTGCTGCATCCTGCATGCGTGCTTGCATGCTGCATGTTTGCTGCATGCATGGTCTATGCTATACTATTTCCATGCTTCTTACAGCAATAGCAAAAGATTTTAATACAACATTTTAGAAATATTATTCGTATTAATAAACATTACATAATCTGAATTTAAGACTTATACCTTTTATTGAAACCGGTTTTAAGTCTTTTGTGTATTTTTGATTGTAATATTTATGACAAACGGATTTAGGGCATATTGTATTTATTAGTGATTGCAATTTTATGGCATGTGATATTATGTGACATTAAGTTCGGGCAAGCTATCATTCGGACAAAGGATTATTAGGACAAAACAAAAATATGGCACTCTAGATTATGGATAAAAAGTTAGGAAACACAATAGAGGACCACACGAGCCGCGCACGCTTCTTGTGTGATGTCGTCGTTGCAAGTACATGAAATACAGGTTTCTGATACCCGCGCCCGTTCTGCCTCCGACCCGCGCCCGCTCCCTGTGTGTGATGCGCTTTAAAATTACATACACGGACATCCAAAAATTTCCGGTTTTAACTATAAAATTAAGGATTAGTTTTCAAACAAAAATGGATTGAAAGAGAGACCATAATTATGCAATAAAAATATTCCTTTTACTGTGGGTTACTAGACAAAATTTCAGTAATTTAGTGACACCATAGTTATGATTAATCTAATGAGTGTAGGCCGGAAACTTTTGGAACTTACTGATATTTGGAACTTCGATACCTGCTTGGTTCAGTACAATGATACTGTTGACGTGTGTTTCCCCGCAGGCCTGTCAACGGAAGTAATAAACTACTACCTACTGTCGCTGGCGATGGCAGACCTGTTGATAGGCGTGCTGGTGGTGCCGCTGTCGGTGTACCCCGCCATCACGGGCCGCTGGATGTTCGGTGACCTCATGTGCCGCCTCGCCGGCTACGTCGAGGTCACGCTCTGGTCCGTCTCCGTGTACACCTTCATGTGGATCTCCGTTGACCGTTATCTCGCAGTTCGGAAGCCTCTCCGTTATGAGACGGTTAGTGCGACGGTATTTATCAATTTCAATATTTTTTTATTAGCTAGCTAGCTTGCATCTTGTATGCATTCGCATTAGTATTGATTATCATTCTCAATCCTTTGATGAATACAATTAATAACCCACTTTTTCCTAACCATTCGAAATTGATTCTTCTTTTGATAATAATTATACAAAAATATAGTAGATTACGATTTCATTTTATTCTCTTGTTAATAGTTCCTTATAAATAACATTTACATTTACATAATTAGTGGAAAATTTTCATTAGCATCAAAATTATGTTGTAAAATTAAATTCCTAGTATTTTAAATGATTTTGTCCCTGTTCTCATAAAATCTAAGAAACGTTAGATTAGAGTAGGCCGCGTCTGTTCTAGGCTAATTATTAATAACAATGCTCATGGACCAGGTACAAACGCGCACTAGAAGCCAATGTTGGATGGTTTTCACATGGATTTCAGCTGCAATGCTCTGCTGTCCGCCATTACTAGGTTACAAAAAGGAAGCCAACTTCGACAAGGAAACGTTTATATGTATGCTGGACTGGGGCACGACGTACGCTTACACGGCCACGCTTGGCATCCTCGTTCTGGGCCCCAGCGTCATCTCCATCGTATACAACTACTACTACATCTTCTCGATGAAGCGCCGGCTGAGCAGCGGCGTGCCCATCCACGACAAGGAGTATGCGACGGCGCTGGCCGAGAACCTCTCGAACCCGAGCCACTGGATGAGCTTCATAATGGTGTGCACCTTCTGGTTGAGCTGGACTCCGTTTGTGGTCGTTAAACTGTACGAGTATTGCACTGATCAGGAAATTAAGGTACCCATGTTGCATTTCGCGGTGGTATGGATGGGCATCATGAATTCGTTTTGGAAGATTGTAATATTACTGACATTCAGCCCGCAGTTCAGGCTAGCGCTTAGAATACTATGTCTAACGGCGTGTTGTCGGTCCAAGGGGCGATTGGCTGCGGAGCTCTTGGGCTTGGATAGTGATGACTGAGTCCACCTTCTGGCGGGTATGTAAATCCTATGGAATGTTGATTAGCCGAAAGAATACACAGTATTGTGGTACAATCAATATTACGGATTTAGATATCCACGCCTGGCTTCACATTTGTCCACCATGTTGAAAACAAATCTTGTTTAAAAAAAAAAACATTGATGTAAATAACATGAATTTAACGTGTTATTGCTGTAAATTAGAATATCGTGATGTTTTTTTGACAATGAGTATAATCACTGCTGATCATTCCTGTAAATTAATCTTGACATGATCTTGAGTCTGCATTTTGAACCATGGCAAGAGAAGAGTAGAGGTACAGTCAAATTAAGGGAGACTAATTAGTGTAATATTAACTTTCATTGTAAAATGTGTGTGGTCGTTAATATTTGACAATAATGTGTTTAAGTTGAAACACTTAGCTCCATGCAATAAAGGTCATATCATTTTCTCGATAAATATTCGCTAGTTAAGCATTATCTAGTGTTTAATTTATTCTACATTGTTAAAGCGTGTTATGGCATGAAATAATACTTGTTATCAATGAGTAGGTTTATATGATAGTCACGTTCTAGTTATTAGATGTAAATATAGTATAGGGTGCTACAATTTTATTCATTATTTTAAACGTTGTGTGGGGTGTAATGTTCTTCCGCAAACATTTGTCATAAAATGAAACAGTATCTGCAAGTTTTTATTCGTATTTATATCATATATGTAATGTATGTCAAGTCTGGATGGTATGATGTTGTATTCTGAACAAACCAAACACGCTGTCATTTGTAGTCACTGGTGAAAGTATTTTTTCTGAATCAATTTGCTGAAAGAGAGCATTGTCCTTTGTAAGTACATGTTCATGTAGATATAATAAACAATCATGAAAACAGAAAATAAGACATTGTCAGTAAGTATTAATGAAAAACAGATACAAATACTCGTAGACATTGGGTACCTACTGGTAATAATCCAAATTTTATGAAAATGGTTACTAACTCGTACTAGAAATTGGAACAGCAGATTATTATGCATAATAATTATGATTGTTAGCTTTCAATTACGAGAAAACCGAGATCAGTATAAATTGATCTTACCTTTAATTGTTTGGTTTGTACGGAACCAGCAGAGCAAGTGTTGTTTTATCGACGTATTGTTGGTTCAGTAATTTTTTTCCGGTTTGTTAAATTATGCAGTGTCTTTTGTCAAAAATATCTAAATACTAATTTAAAATGTTTTGATTTCTGAGTATAATACTGTTAATACTAACTTTTGCCTACTACTTTGTCTGCGTGGAAGTCCTCTATGTGAATCCTAGTGTGTTCTGATATTTTGGTATTGCATGGTACTCGATAATTGTGCAACTATCTGTTTGTGAAAGATTTTTTAGAATCGTATTAGTATGTACCTACTTCCATAGATTACCTCTTACAAACAAATTAATTTATCTTTATTTTTACTTAGTTTAGAAAAAAAAATGCTATTCGTGTTCAATATATTAAATCGAAGAGCGAGTGTAAAAAAAGTATTTCTTATTGAAAACGGACATAGATATATAGCTTGATAGACGACTGCGTCTAGTCCAAGAATTAAAGGTTCTGAAGAATTGCCTATTTATAATCAATATTCTGTTACATACTTGAATCATGTAATACCTATGATTATTTCATAATTTATATCTAGTAGTAGTAGAATATTTCCTGCTCGCTCGTTGATTAAAGTTAAAATTTTCTCAAATAAAAGGCTGTGCTTAGACTATCTTTGATTTCTTTGATTTCAGAGTAGTTTTAGGTTGTAAAGTTAGCTGTTACTTATCGTCTACTGTCCATCTGTTTTCACTGCCTTTTCTTATGTATTTTTATGTGTATGCTTAATTAAGGATTGCTTAGTACTAACGAGGCCGCATTTGTTGGGCAATAATTATGTCGTTTCTTGTTCAATTTTGTGTAAAAATTAGTTAAAATTGTAATGTTTCAATAGTTTGATTTTTGTAGTTGATTACTTTTATTTAGACCATAAGGACAAGTTCTCACTTGCTTCTGCACGCGTAGCATGACCGCCGTAGAAACGGGCTATGTCGACAGAAGAATAGACAAACTGACACTTTGTAATTGTCTATCTGTCATAATGTCGATTCTTCCGTAGACAAAACTTGTTTCCACAGTGGTCATGCTACGCGGGCTGGTCTAGATGGTGTAACTAATTTTAAGAATATCTAACAGTACCTATATTAGGTACTTTTTCTGAAATAGTTTATAATTTTTTTGTAGATGTGTTATCAAAAGTATAGCTGTATCCATTACACACTAAAAAATGTATTTTTATCTTTAAACTTATGTTTGACGTCGCAGATCAAAGCCTAGACTACAAGTCTTTTTTGAATCATCAAGGATAATACAGCAATAAGTTGAATTACTGCAGCTGTCAGGATGTGTTTATTGCATCTCCTTGCTGCAATGACCTTATGGCTTACACCCTACTTAGTACATACAGGGTGGATGATTTGATAGAGTCAGTATTTTAAAATAGTAAAGAATAACAATTGATTATTGTTGTAGGTAACAAATAAAGGTGATAAAAAATTAAGAAAGTATCTCTCCAACTTATTAGGGTGTACAATAATAGTAAAAAAAAAAACAAAAGAATACACACAGTATATACAGAAGTATGGTCTGAAAGTTACCGGCTTCATCTATAAAATTAAGTAAGGATTAATATCCAAACAAAAAATGGATTGAAAAAAAGGGAGACTACTTATATTGAACAATAATATTACGTTTTTACTGTGGATAACTATAGAAAACTTCAGTAATTTAGTGATATGATAGTTTTGTATCTCTGATTAATGTAATGTGTGGCGCTGGAAACTTTTGGACCTTACCATGTATGTTTGTACCTAGCAAGTCTACAATACCCAAGTTATCAATAACGCTAGTAACGGGATATTTACCATGTTTGTTATTTGTTATGAGTTCCCGATATTTCGGCGCTGTTGATAACGCCATGATCACGGATAAACTGAAGTTATTGCGGGTGGATGTTTATGAGCAGACAAAATGGTCTACCCTCTTTCTTGTTCGTTTTTTGCGCGCCGTACCACTACCACTGCCACTTACAACTCGATTCTGTTCCCGACACACGAAACTCACTGTGTCCACTCGCGAACTTTTAAACGTGATAAATATCCCGTTACTAGCATTATTGATAGTGTTAGTGACCATGTCAGTTTAAAAACGAATACCTCAGTTGCCTAGTTTTACTGCTCATAGCTCAGCTAAACGTACGGTAACTAATTATTTAATAATAACTAGATAGGTAACTTACATTGGTAAAAAAATATTATGGTACACAAATAGTTTAAAAGGACGTGCATTGTAATTTAGTTATGCCGCGCGTTTCTATAATTTATCTTTGGAAAATCTTAAGGAGTAAGAAAATAGGGCGTAAATTTATGTTTCCGTCTTTTATTTAATTTAATATTCAAAACATAATTATTAGTGATAATAATCATATTCTTCCGAGAAAATTAAACAGTTATTGACTAAGTTTAACGAGATTTCGACTATTTGCTACTTCCATAGAGAGAGTAAATGGACTAATCACAAAGCCGTCATTCGACCATTCTGTACAGTCTCGAACACTTATAATTAGACATTATTATTAATAACACTAAGTCAAATTCTATATTACCTACTAGCTGCTGCCCGCGACTTCGTTCGCGGGGTTTTTTATGGATATGAAAAATAGATGTTGGCCGATTCTCAGACCTACCCGATATGCACACAAAATTTCATCAAAATCGGTCAAGCCGTTTCGGAGGAGTATGGCAACGAAAACTGTGACACAAGAATTTTATATATTAGAAGATTGTCAAAAAATTTACTTATTGTCGCAGGTATATTGTCAAAGCCGTAATATTACAATTTCATTAGTGATATTATAATGAAACGGTAGATTGTAGTCGACTTCATTTGTTACAATTTAACGTCCTCGTTTTAGTTTCATTGTAATGTCACTCTATAAGAGTGACAATAAATTACATCTAGGTATATTGTGAGTGAAGTTGGCAGTGGAATACGTCGAGCGTTGTGATTGGTCAATTCATTGCAAACGGAACAGTCAGAGATGGCCATAATCTAACGACCAGTGAAATTATTAAAATATCTTTGCCTTACAATATCACTATAGTGCCGATTAGTGCCCCGTGAAATTACAATGTCTAATCGTCTTAATAAAAGTCAAAAGAATTATCTCTTAGGAGATGGTGAAAATATGAAAATTCAGATAGAAAATTAAATTAAAACTCCGCATTTTGTTATGAAAAAATATTATTTTATTCAATAACGTATTTGTAAATAAAAGATAATATGTAATAAAACATTTAAAAAATTGATTGAACTTTTGCTGCTTAAACTGGAGCTATGTTCGGACATCGGTGTACCAAAATTAAGTTATTTCATAAAAGATAGGACTCTACATCAATTCGTCCAAAAATGCTGCCAAATTGAAATTAATTTAATTATTTAAACGATATTTTAATAAGGAGTTGGTGACAATAAAGTTTAGTAATGTCACTTATTTATTTGAAGTGTCTAAAATAAGTTTGAAATTAAGATCACCTAAACTACCTTGGGTTACCTAATTAAACATGGGTGTAATAAGCACACTACGCGACACAAATAGACGAAGTTACACACGAATGGCACACTATTGTAGATATTAAGACATAATGAAAATAAAAACAATCACCTGAAAATAATAGAAATTAGATCTAATTCTAGTCTACCAGAGTTGAGTTACTATGATATAATGCGCTACTTATGTTTAAGGAGGGTTTTGTGTTTTATTCGTAGATGGTACGGATTAAAATTCTGAAGAAAAAAAAACATTACAATTATAACAAATTTCACACTTTGCTCAACATATTACTTGCAGTTTACTGCATCCAATGAAATCGCAATGACAAGTCTAAATTCTGACTAATTGTCATTTCATTTGAGTTATACTAAGCTATGAACAATAAAATTTATACCATATTAAAGGTCGTAAAAAATATGTTAAAAAACGGCCACCATAATGTGATATATCAAACTACCAATACCACTAATTCCAAAACCAAGTATTTTTTAGCGCCACCCCCTTTGCTCTGTGACAAATAGCCAAATCTTGTTATCAAAAAATAAATAATACCTGTATATAGCTACCCATTTTGCGCATCCCTCGCGCACATTCGGCACGATTCAGTTAGGGTGACCAACACTGTGAATGGAAGGATGACAAGTATTAAAACTAATAAACACAATGTAATTTTTTACTACACTTATATTTGTTGAACATTTAAATTATAAATAGAGTATCATAAATAAACATTATTATTAATATTTGTTTTGTTTTTCAACAAATTAACATTAATTAGTGTTCTAAATTTTAAAAATATGTTTTTTTTTGTTTTATTTTAATATTAGTCTTATTTGCGGCTACTCCTTTAACCTGCGAAGGTAAAGCAAATTAATAATTTGTCAATTTGCAAAAAATGTGGAATTAAGGTTTGAAGAGAATTCTTTAGATGCTACACCGCCTGATATTGTGATTGAGGCACATAATCCTTGTAATAGCCTGTTGCTATCTAAATCTAAGATACCTAAAATATATGGCAACTTTGCAAAATTTTCTTCAGTGGAAAATCAATGGACTGAATATAAGCCTAACACGCTATGGAGTATACATTCCATGTTAAAAAGCACGGTTCTGGCAAAAAAACAGTATTTGGCAACAAAAGTCAGTAATTGAACTAATATATATTATGCCTAGTTTGCCTAGCCTACGTCTGTACACTAAACGATAGCTTTCGAAGCAGTGTTTTATCTCTTTCCAGGTTGTGTTAATATTCGGGATAGTGGAGTATGTAGACGTCAGAAACTTACCAATATAACAACAAAAACTGTCGAAAAACATGGCATATTGCTTCTTGTAAAAATCACTCATACATAAAAGGAGTATTCCATGATTATTTACACTTCACGGACCATTTTATGACATAGTGAAGAAATACGAAGTTCTACGATCCACAAAAACAACAAAGATGATCGCTTTTTCTAAAAATATCAAAAGGGCAAAGGCACAACCTATTGGTGTAAACGGAGCTTTGCCAAAGGCAATCGCTAATTTTTAGGAATACTAGACGCTGATTCTTACACCGGAGTTTTAGAAGAACTCAGTGTCTTGGCGGATGGCGGTCTAACACAGTTGTAGAATCTTATATCGATACACAACAAGACAAAGACAAGCAATACATTTGGAGCCAGTCACTAAGAAATTTTGTCTTGAACCGCACCCTTCTACTTCATACGCCAATAAAGTTTTGACGCCTCCTATAACTACTGTAGAGCAAAAAGAACACCCTTTCACCTTCAATATTAATTTCGGAAACAAGAAACTTTAAAATATTTTCCCTCATACAAAACTTGTTTGTATTGATGCCAGCTATTGATTAATATGGGTTTCATGCGTGGCTAATAAAATCAATAAAAAGTTGTATTGATCAATAAATATGATTCTAGTAATCTTGCACAAAGTACATAATAAATTTGTCTATACGAATATCTCTATCGATAATAGGCACGTTCATCTTCTAAAATGTTCGACATTGGCATAAGATTTCGATATTGAGCCATTTCCTTTTTAGGGTTCCGTAGCCGAATGGCAAAAAACGGAACCCTTATAGATTCGTCATGTCTGTCTGTCTGTCTGTCCGTCTGTATGTCACAGCCACTTTTTTCCAAAACTATAGGAGCTATACTTTTGAAACTTGGTAATTAGATGTATTCTGTGAACCGCATTAAGATTTTCACACAAAAATAGAAAAAAAAACTATTAATTTTGGGGTTCCCCATACATAGAACTGAAATCCAAAATATTTTTTTTCATCAAACCCATTCGTGTGGGGTATCTATGGATAGGTCTTTAAAAATAATATTGAGGTTTCTAATATCATTTTTTTCTAAACTGAATAGTTTGCGCTAGACCCACTTCCAAAGTGGTAAAATGTGTGTCCCCCCCCCCTCTAATTTCTAAAGTAAGAGGAGGAAAATTCTGAAAATATTTAAGTTTGTAGAACGTAAAAAAAACTATCAACGAAAATTGGTTTCAATAAGATATGATGTTTAGTTTTTGAGATATGGGACTTTTTCATCAAACTGCAGCAGTAACTTTGTTTTTCATAAAAATACTATGAAAAACCAATTTAGTTTTGCGGTTTAGTGGAAGTTTACAACTAATACTACTAACTAATGAATGACAGTTCAAAATATTGTTTGGGGCTATGGAACCCTGTGTGCGAGTAAGACTCGCACTTGGCCGGTTTTATTTAATGAAAACTACGACATAAACACAATAAAAAAAATACGGGTGGTTTATTCTTTAATCTAAATTTCATGTTACATGAATGAATATTTTTTTAAAACATAAAACGTTGTCAGTCGCGTCTTCTTCGCGAAAAAAAAAATACAATCCTCTCGTCCGAAGGCCGAAGCCGCATTGTCAAGAGTGACAATTTGTGTATCGGGGTTCTGGCGAGGGGCGGGGGGCAGGGTAACTTAGAAGTATTTTTCAATCGAGATTTTTTTATGGAATCGTGTTTTTAAAACCGATACCACTAACAATTAGTCCTCAACTTTGCTATATATTAATCACAAATTGAATGCTGCAGTAATATGAAAACGAGAGCTATTAAATTTTCACAAACTGGGGTTTTCTGGCTTTGAAGACGCGCATCGTAAGTTGTTTCGAAGCGCGTCTTTTTGTGAGGGCAGGGGTAAGCGATGAATGCCTACGGCGCGGCGCTCGGGAAAGCTCACCTTAAGTGGAGGAGAGGCAATGGTATTATGCAGAAACTGGTCGTTTATATTGATTTACACCTTTGGGAGTAATTAAACCGATAAGTAAGCCCGTTCATTGTTAATGAATACAGGCCAGGTACAGAAGAACAATCTCTCTTGTTTAAATTCAAGGAACCATTAGAGCTGGCAGAGTCGAGCCATAATTACGGAGCATTTAGGATTTATTCAATTAATTTATCTGAATGACCAAAATCAAAAGAAGACCTAATGTATGAGGGTGGGCAAGAAGAAGAAGAAGAAGTAAGGTAGCAGATGGCTATCTGTGGTTTCTGCCAACCCTAGGGGAAAAACGCGTGTTTTTATGAATGTATACAGGGTGTAACGGAAAGGGTATATACATACTTAAGGGTGTGCTACAGACCATCAAACTAAACATGTTTCTCCACAAAGAAACATCATCTTAGCGAAAAAATATCAGCTGCCCCATACAAAATTTCAATACCTATTCGACCCAAATGTATGGAGCAGCTGATATTTTTTTCGTTATTACGATGTTTGTTTGTGGAGAAATATGTTCAGATTGATGGTCTGTAGCACACCCTTAAGTATGTTTATACCCTTTCCGTTACACCCTGTATAGTTTGCAACACTATACTCAAACTAAAAACATACATAAAAACACGCGTTTTTCTCCTAGGGTTGGCAGAAACCACAGATAGCCACCTGCTACAGTCCTTACTTCTTCTTGCCCACCCTCATACATTAGGTCTTCTTTAGATTTTGTGCAGCCAGTCAGAAAAAAAGGATTTAAAAAAATGTATACATAGTTACAATAATAATAGCGTTAAAAAATAAATACAATGTAAAGCTCAACTTAACGATACATTTTAATAATGAGTAATAGTAATTTATTTATAAAACAGATTTTCAAAAATTCTTTGCAAGAACAATTTATTAACTCATTAATAACGCCGCCAACACTTCATAGACAAATCTAGCAAAGCTATAACATGTCACTCAAGGCGTAGGAATCAACTATCTAAATTACATTTAGGACACAGGCATTAGGGTTTGTAGGAAAACTGCGATGCGACGTCGCATCGTAAAAATCTACGAGCTCAAAAAGTTAAGTTTCTTCTGCATTGCGAATTCGCTTTGCGCCGATTCACAGTTTTGTGTACAAGCCCTATGGCATTTGTCTATAGCAAGTAATGTACAGCTACCTCTGTCGTTATATTGGTGTTATAGTATTATCGAGATGGTTTATGGGACAATAGCTGCTGTTTATCCAAGCCTCTCAGAGCTGTCCGTCTAGCGTTGAGATGATATTAATTAATTAATCCCTGACAAAACAGGTATCTGATACAAGACCTTGATATCCCTATCTAGCAGCAGTGTTGGAGATTAAATTTAACGTGAAAATTAATAGAACGGGATAAGATTATATCTTGTCCCGTGTTATTAATTTTCAAATTGTTGTAATTCTTAGGTATGTTATGATGAATTCTTGCGAATTTGTCGAGGAAAACTTCCTCTGTACCTACCGACTTGAAAGTTCGGATAATTATTCTGTCCAGATTACCTGATACCGTAACTAGAACCGTTTCTGCACTTAAGAACGCTTAACTTAAGAAAAAAAAACACGTTGGTAACAAAGCTACGGAAATATAATGCACGGCGAACAAAAGCTATGTTTAAAAGATGTTTAAAAGAATACGTTAAAAACGAAAATTTATAACTAATCTCTTTTAAAAAATAATGTCACTTGCAACGTTGCCTCCACTTTCATTTAATGTTAGATTTGAAAATGTTAAATATAAATCACGCTTATGTGAGGTACAGAAACAACCGACTGTCCGAATGAGCTCCAGTTTGAAACTCCAATAAATTTTCAGTTCCGAGATATAAAACAGGTTATAGCATTTATTTTAGTAGTTTTTGTAACTTAATTTGGATAATTTTATGGTGACTAAGAAAACTTGTATATTATTATATTAGAGGTTTATTTTTTGTACTAGTTCTAAGTTTTGTTAATGGTAATTAAACGAGATTAAAATGACAACTGTAAAAAAAAACTACCTACCTACCACTAACTGATTTTTTAGTATTGTGTGTATTATCTTAGTATGTATTTAAAACTCTTTATCCCAATTTATAAAACTGTCATTAATTACAACTGTTACACATTTATTGCAGGGGTATATGAAGTACATTATATGGTTATTGTTCAATAGTTCGTTTTAAATCGAGATTCTCTATCGTATATTTGTCACTATTAAAATGTTCAGCTCACCTTTTGGAGTTTTATTTTATCGACAGTGTATATTCCACAGGCTGTATATTCATAACAGTGTCTAAAATAACCTTAGATGCAAACCTTGGAATGTAATCTCAACTCAAGTTAAAGTTTTTAAAGTAAGAACCACTATAAAAAATGGCTCTTATTGCGTAATGCGTCAATCATTGTGTATAATATGATTTTAATTAGGTATTACAACAGAAACCCGTCATGAGGTTTACTATTGATGTACATACATGACCGACAATCACGCTTGATTAACTAGATTTAATATAATTATGATCAAACGTGTAGTGAAGTTCGATCGATATTATATTAATCGGTTCATTCGAAGATATACATTCGAAGCGTTTTTTAAATTACCTTTTTTTTCTTTTTATTCTGTTAGGTGTCTATGACCAGTATTTCAAATCTCATTCTTTTTAGAGTAGGTATAGTAGATATAGATATCACGCCTACGTAGATTATATGTATATGGCTCTGATGGCTCTTTTCTACAGAATAAATATAGACTCGATGTCTGCGGCCCGTTCCCATAGTAAAATACCGTATGACATAATACTATGAAAATAACTAAAATATACGTAGTACCTACATCAGTAAATTGACGGATTTTTCTGACAACATATGCCGCTGAACTCAGCCGTCCTGCAAGAGATGTTAAATGAGGACCCCATTGTAGCCTTGAGTCGAGCATGATCCCCAAGAAAACAGTTTCATCGACAAATTCAAGTTTCTCTTGATTCATTACTATGTCATTATCACAAAATTTGACATTTGGTAGAGAAAATCTTATGCACTTAGTTTTTTTCCCATTTAATACTAAATTATTAGTGGTAAACTAGTTATGGACCTGCATTAGAGCGTTATTTACGTCGTCAAGGTTTGTAGCATGTCTGTTTATCCTAAATATTGAAGAAGGATCGTCAGCAAACAACACCATTTGTGGATGGTTTTTAAATAAATGGGGTAGGTCATTTGTATATACTAAAAAGAGGAAAGGACCCAATATCGAACCTTGTGGTACACCCATTTTTACTTTTAAACCCATTGAATTTACACCATTTACTTGTACTTGCTGCTGTCTATCATTCAAATACGACGTTACTAAACTGAGCGCAAGTTTACCTAAACCATAATGCTTCAGTTTCAAGAGCAAGGTTTGGTGATTTACGCAATAAAATGCCTTCGAGAGGTCACAGAAGATTCCTATGGCATCTTGTGGCTCTTCCCACGCAGTATATATGTGTTTTAATAGTGTGATACCAGCGTCAGTCGTACAACGTCCTTTGGTGAAACCATACTGTTTGTCGTGTAAGATTTTATTGGCGTTAAAGTGGGTGAGCATTTGATTAAGCATTACCTTTTCAAACACCCTGCTGAAAACTGGCAACACGGATACGGGTCTATAGTTATTGGTATCTTTACTGTCCCCATACTTGAAAAGTGGTATTACCTTGCTGTATTTCATAAGGTCCGGGAAGACCCCTTGGTCCACACAAAAATTAAAAATTAAGGCTAAGTACGGTGCTATAGTGTCAATAATAGCTTGACACACTTTAATAGACATTCCCCATAGATCATCGGTTACTTTGATTTTGATTTCCTTAAAAGCTTTAATGACTGCTATGGGGTTTATATGCTTAAATTGAAACTCAACCGGACAGGCTGAAACGTTCGCTTTTAATAAATCAATAGAAAGCAAGGGTGAGGAATTTAAGGTTTCGGTAGTTTTAAGTGGGATATTGGTAAAGAAATCTACAAATTCTTGAGCTACTTCGTTTTTAGAGCTTAGAAGACCACGTGAAGTCTGTGGTCTGATATCATTATTATATTTTTTATTTCTATA
Source organism: Cerastis rubricosa (assembly GCA_949152445.1). Lineage (NCBI taxonomy): Eukaryota > Metazoa > Arthropoda > Insecta > Lepidoptera > Noctuidae > Cerastis > Cerastis rubricosa. The sequence goes on along the minus strand of OX424523.1, from coordinate 13,829,782 downwards.
AGATTCACTATTGATAATTTTCCAAACCGTCTTTATTTTGTTATCGTTGGACTTAATCTTGTTGCTAATGAATAAGGCTATAGCTACCTTGCAAGTGTTTTTAAAGATTTTTGAATAAGTTTCAACATATTTATTAAAAGTTTCCGAGTTGATGTAAGGCTTAAGGCCGTAGAACTCAAATAATCGCTCCATACTTATCCTAATACCCTTAGTTGCCCAGTCATTGAACATAAACTTAGGGTAAATAGATTTAGTTTTCATTTTTAATGTATTATTGAACTCTACATGAACTACCGAAAAGAATTCCTCATAAAATTGATTTGCATTTTCAATAATATGGCCCGGAATGCCTAAATTACTAATTAAGTTTTTTTTTTTTTTTTTTTAATTGCTGGTTGTTATTTATCTAGAGTTCGAAAACAACGGTTTGACCGCTGTGATCAGAAGGGAGGTAATTAACAATGGATTTATCTAAGTAGTTGCAGTTACAAAAACCATTATCAATACATGTAGCAGTATTTGTAGTAATTCGGGTTGGTTCCATAAACACGTTAAAAGATTTAAAAAGTTGTAACAATCAACTACTATTTGAATTTTTGTCTAAAATATTAACGTTACAGTCACCGCAGATAACCAGTGATTTATTACCAGTTGCAAGTTTTGCTAAAGCATCTTCCATTACTGACTCAAATATGGAGTGGTTTTGATAATTTTGGGGTCTGTAAACGCACACTCACTATTATATGCTTATCCAGTTCAACACAAGGCAGTTCAATATTATGGTCAACCGATAGATCCACAATATCGTTCCGCAACTTAATTTTAATACAATTTTTAACTAAGATTAATGAACCCCCATGCATCTTAGATTTTCTAAACAGAGTTAGTATCCCGCCAAATAATATAGTCTATTTAAAATTTTAACTATGGAACACACCGCCTCACTGCCACGGGCGAACGCGCTTAGTTTTTTTTTATTCACACTGGCCGTTAATATACACTCACGAGACCGCATTATTTTTCTCTTAATTATGTTAGATTTTTTTTCAGCTGACTGCCTACCCAAATTTTGTTCTATTTTTTAAATTTATTCCTTCCTTAGGGAGGGAAGCAATTACTTTGAGTTTTTCCCGCCCAAAGGTGGGAAGTAGTATCTTCCAACCGCTACTCGGATCAAATTAACACTACTTTCCGAGTATGAGAAATGAAAAGTATAGTTATAGTTTAGGGAAAGCTTCGTAATAGGGAAATGGGGTGGGTGGGTGTGTTGTATGTGCATCGCTTCATAATTCTGATATAACATTCACAACGTAGATGTTTAGAGGAGAAGTTTTCTAATAATAATAATACCTATGTTGTTTACTTTCTTTGTTTATTTAACGTATGCTTTCGTTCCTTTAATAATAATTAATCGGTAATCTATTATAAGTCCGTCCATCTTAATAATATTATTAAGATTGATAACCAGTAATATAGGCGCACACACACAGTAATATAGGCGCTAATCAGTCTTTATTTCATTTTGGTTTGGTGGACATTAGACAAGCCAGCACGATGCGCCGAGGACGCGCATGGCGGATGCAATGCGCGCTGAATGTCGTCACGTCCACGCCGCTCCCACATAACACGTCTTGTTTTATCCAGCGGCTAAATCTCTGTTCTGAGGGACGCGAAGGACCTGGCCAGTTGGTAGCGGAGTCGTGCAACTGCCGATTGAACTGTCTGTGGAGGTTTTTGAGACACCCAAGTCTTTTCTATTTGTAGACCCTGCCTTTCAATAGCTTTGATGCTTTGATCTTTCTGTTTTAGTTTTATTCCGAATAAAATGCTTTCTCTCTCGTTATCCTTTATGTTCTGTATGGTGTCGGAGTTCTGTACGGTGTCGGAGGTAAAGAATAGCACCATCCCATGTCTTCCCGTGGGTGTCGTAAGAGGCGACTAAGGGACTTAGCAGAGAATGGGCAGCAGCGTTCTCTGTGCTTTTGTAACAACCGTACTGCGATCGCCAACCCGCCTGCCAAGCGTGGTGATTATGGCAAAACCCCCCCTTCTTGGAGGAGGCCTTTTTCCAGCAGTGGACGTCTTTCGGCTGAAATGATGATCCTTTATCATTTAGGAATTTTTTTCCTAGCCAGGCGTCACCAATTTGATACGTGCTTCAGTATCCATATGGTGAAGATGGGTTAAGATGCGACAACTGTCAGTTCGCCAGTAATGAGAAGAGTCATCGCCCTGTTCATGGCTGTAATACCAGCGCTAAGAAGTTTTTGCGATAACTACATTACTTTTTATCGTGATTTATTGCCATATCTGTAATAGATGCCGATATTTTGGCATTAAGCTTTAGTGCTTGTAAAAGCGCGCAGTTGGAGGGGACAAGATATTAAGTTAATAATTTGTCCTGGCTTCCTTTATTAGTTCTTTTTTTAATATGGGCTGCCATCTTTGTGTCACATTTCTTCAATCTCGGGATTTCTCCACTAGTGTTGATAAAATTTCTGAGTCATGTTCATGTGCAATCGAAGGTGCTTCGGTTCCTGGTATTTCTGAATCTGGAATCGGTATCTTGGGAATACCTGTGACCTCCAAGGCCTCCAAGGATTCGCAGGTGTGGTGGGTGTTTTCCACTTTATCGGCATCTAATAATAAAATGATTTATTTTAATTTTAAATGTGAGAGTACTTTGACAAAAATACCTTCGTTCTATCTCTCGGATAGACCCCAGGCTATGTCTAATTTCGCAAAGATGTTTAGCTATCTCATGTCAGATATATATGCTTATTTTTTGTTTTTATGCCCTCGTGTTGACTCACGGCCAAATCCCAGGCTTGCCGCGTTCGATTTTGAATCAAGGCAACAAATATTTTAACGTTAGACTTAGTTAGTTACGTTAGTTTTGACGTTAGAATATCTCATTCTAGTACATTGTATATTCATCAAAAATTGTTAATACAAATATGTAGGTACTTACCGTACGGCGTCTTTATCGACACTAACATCAGAGTTCGAAGATTCTAAAAAACGCATCAAGCGACGTCGGTTTGGTCGTTCTTTTTCCTCGAGTTGACGAATCTTTTTAGTATAGCGTTCAATTTTATCTTTAGCACTGGGCTTATTTCTATCTATTACAGCAATTAAACTTAATCGAATAAGTGCCGAATGTGAGCTACCGGAAGACGACATACCGACAGTTAAAGAGAAAAAATATGTTTTGTGTAGAGCTAGAAAACGGTGACGGTTCCTTCAAAGTTGTTCCCAGGATCTTCAATCAATAATGCACGTTACATATTAATGCTTTACAAAACAATGATACCGTAAACTTTGTACCCCTAATTTATATACTCTACCTAACAAACTCGCCAACCTAACAAAACAGTGAACTCGGTATGTATAGAAATATCAAGTTCTCCGTACTTCTGCCGTAAAGCGAATCTGCCTTAAAGCGAAACTGACCTAAAGCTAACAAAGAGTTTGTACTTAAAACTAGGTCAGTACACACATGTAGCCAGCGACCCGCGCTGACCGCATTGTGTACCTTGTTAGTCTGACATTGCTAATTTGCTACCAAATGCTGGGCCAATTAACAAAGTCACTGAGTTTATTTGTGAAACTTGATGCAGATGAAAACCAACACCATTCTAATATTAATAAAAAAAACTAGATGAATTTGTTTGGAGATATTTGGGTTGGAGGCCCTGAAAGCCCTATCCAAATTTAATTAGGGGACGACGGAAATACTGTCAAATTTCCCAAAAATGTGTCAGCTTTTTAGGTAGTAGCAATTATTCTCGACGATGTCATTAATTTGAGAAGTAAATGCATTGTGTCAGGCTCTTATAAAAGTAAAAGCTTTCCTAGGTAACGCGAGCGAGGCGCAGCTTTTAGATTATTCCCCGGCGACCTACCGAATCACAGATATGGTGAACGGCCTAAGAGGAAACTTGTCAGTAGGTTTATGGGGTGCTGAAATCTCAATGGATATACGATTTGGGGCTAACGGAGGTTTTAGACTCGGGAGAGACAGAAAGCGCTCTCGGTCGAGAGCGTACCTTAAGAGTTTTTCTTAGTCTTTTACATTCATACGCTTAAATATAAAAAAGGTCTACTCAAAAACATTTGGCAATTATCATACGACACCGCTCTTGGGCGCTCCGCGCGGTTGGGCGGTAAAGTGGATCTCACGTTACATTGGCTTGTATGAAATCCGTTGATGCCTAATCCATGTACCTACGCCGCCAGACCGTGCCGATAAGCGGTGCTTACCGCCTCTCTGCGTGGTGCTATGCTCATACATCCGTTTCGAGGCCTCCATCTGACTGCGGAGACAAGCCGTGTCGTACGAGAATGGCCTCAAGTGTGAGTGTGTGTGTGTGTGACAATTCTAGCTGCAGCATCAGTTCCCTTCGACCAAATACATCCATTAACACAAGATTGAAATGAATAAGTTAGTATAATTGTGTAGTTTCGATTTTCATCTGATTATTTCCCTGAAAAAGTGTGTTCGGCTTCCTGCCTTATCGGATGCAGAAATTAATATAGAGCGAACTTAACTTGCTGAGAGGTCTCGTTATGTCAAGGATGGATCTAGACCTATACCCGGATAGCATAAATATTTGATAACTTAAATAAGAAAATAAAATAAACAGTAGGTACTATGCATGATTATAAAATAGAACAACACTACAGAAATATATATCATCATCATCTGCCTAGCTTTTTCCCAAACTATCTTGGGGTCGGCTTCCAGTCTAACCGGATGCAGCTGTGTACCAGTATTTTACATGAAGCGACTGCCTATCTGACCTCCACAACCCAGTAACTGGGTAATACGATACCCCTACTAACGTTACTTTACTTCAAATTATGGTGTTGCTGTTATTATTTAACCACGAATCCCTCAAATGTTAAAACAAATACATGAAAACTAAATGAAAGCTTTTATGTGATCTTGGGTTCGGTGGAGACAAACCCATGTTTTTGGGATAGGAAGATTCCTATGATAAATGAAACGAGATCAAATACTTTTTGAGTGACGTATACAATCTACAAGTATATCCATCCCTACCATGCCTCCATTCTCCAGGGAGAAAATAGAGGAATACGTTTGCATGGGCAAGACGAGACGCCGCTAGCCTTTTATCTTAACCAAGATGAGACTATTTGATTATAATGAACTATTTGATTATAACTGGCTTATTTGAAATAAATGATTTGATTTGAATGGTTATTGAAGCACGTCTTCAGCCATTTTGTTACATATTAGGTCATTACTGAAATTGGCGTTTTGTAAGGGAGGAACATAAAGTTATAATTTTTAATATAATATATTTATTTTTCAAAGTATGTAAGTACCATTGCTATCTATGCACTTTTGCCATCTCATAGGGAGTTCATTGATCCCTTTACTAAAAAAACCATTCGGACGGGAATCAATAAAATCTTTGAAGGCGCTTTGGACTGGCCCCATCGGAGTTGATTGTCCCCGTAATCCGTGTCCTCGTCACGGGGACACGGATTACGGGGACAACGGGAATACATCGAATATTTTCCCTTGCAAGAATTTATCCAAATTTCGAAAAAAATGGTAATCTGTTGGAGCAAGGTCCGGGGAGTACGGTGGATGTCTTAGACATTCCAATTGAAGCTGCTCTAATTTGGTAGCCGTCTGTTGTGCAGTGTGTGGTCTAGCGTTGTCCTGAAGCAGCAGTGGCCTAGAGTGATTGACCAGCCTCGGCTGTTTAGCAGCTAGCTTTTCCATCATGGTTTGCAGTTGCTACCAATAGACATCTACCGTAATCGTCTGGCCCGATTTAAGAAAGCTGTACTGAACGACTCGGGCACTAGTCCACCAAACGCTCACAAGTAATTTTTTTTGAGACAATTTTCGCTTGGGGCAGGGTTTGGCTGGTTCGCCAGGGTTCAGCCATTGCGATGACCGTTTCCGATTATTGTACAGGATCCACTTTTCATCGCAGGTGATGATTCGATTTAAAATCCCTTCATTATTGTGCCGGTTAAGTAATGTAACGCAGCAGTCGACGCGCGTTGTCGAGGTTTCAAGCTTTTTCACCTTCCCAATTTGCTTCAAGTGGAATAAAACAGTTTTATCACTAACACCGCAGCCTGCAGCTAACTCGGACGTGGTTTGCGATGGATCCGCTTCCACAATGGCCTTCAATTCTTCATTATCAACTTTGGTCTCCGGCCGTCCTCGGGGCTTGTTCTGCAGGTCGAAATTTCCAGAACGAAAACGTTGGAACCAAATACGCACTGTGCTTTTTTTGTGACACCGTCGCCATACACATCATTAATCCTTTGAGCCGTTTCTGCAGCACTGGTGCCACGATGGAACTCGTATTCGTAAATAACGCGATATTTCAAGTTTTCCATTTTGTAAAATGACTGGCGCAAAGAAAAAATCAAAAGAGGAAAAAAACAAATGAATTACGGTTTTCCAAACACAAAAGCATGAGTCAATAGCTGTATAAATTTAAAATTGGAATTCAAAACCAAAGAGGAGATATTTGAGATCGAAGTGGCCAGTACGACAAAACGCCAATTTCATAGGTAAGGACCTAATATTTATCGAGTTATAGATTTTTTTTAAATAGTATGGGAACCGCTTTAAAAAAACTATTGTAATTTTTCAAGGTAAGGCTTTTTTACATTCTTTAACGTTAACTGGAGGCGATGTTGTCGCGCAGTAGTCACGATGCAAATGCGATTCAGCATTGACACAGAAATGCGAAAGCGGCGCCTGTGAACACTACAGTTGCAAGATGGACTCAGTCGAGATAACATTGGTTACGTGTGTTTGGTGCTGCTTTTACGTAAACGTAACCAGCCGAAGCGTGCGCGACGTAAGCAGCGTAAAATATTTTGGAAGGCGCGCTTGCATCGAGACAGTCGCGATGATGTCGCCCATGTGTATCGATACAGCTGCCAGTTTGCATCGTTTCTTTCGCACGTTGCAAACGCGACTATCGCGCGAAAGTAGCAATGCTGCAAAAAGTCGCCAAGGGCGAGAGCCTAACATGCAGATTCAACAGGTCTTTTAAAATTCTTGTAGCAACAAAGCGATAAAAAAAGTTTCATATAATAAGTCTTATTTTATTTAGTGATATTTACTTACACTCTTAGTTACGCTTGGCTCAGAGGGGCAAGTGTATCGTTACTAACCCAATCTAGGCTCAATAGGTTATGAATGGGATATTTTTTCTTTAATTTTGTTTTTCCAAGCAATATTTTTTGTTAAGTAGTTGGTAGGCTGTCGTAGCGTCGTGTAGCTTCTCGTAGCAGCTCTCAGTTGTCTTCGTAGGCGCTCGTAGCACTTGGCTACGAAAAACCGGCAAAACGTCTTCCTGCCATTCCTCTCCACTTTCATTGCCCAAAAAATAATCTCATCAAATGAACACCAATACTCTTTTTTTGTTATTATTCCCCAGACAGGCAACGTGTTGGTAGAGGTTTTACTTCCAACCCTATAGCATTAACCGTTAGACATGCAACGATTCCAACATGTTTCTGATTCCAGTTCATTTATTATTGAAGTACCCTGCATACGACACAATGCGATGCCACTAGGATGCATCAGGTGGCCACATCCATTCTTCAGGAGTAAGGGGTTTTAGTCTTTTGTACATGTCTACACATTGCCCTATTCCCATGGTTCAAGTTTTAATGGAGTTTATTTTACAGTGTTAAATTGTTTAATAGTTTATGTTTTTGTTTGGTTGTTGATGTTTCTTTTTGTTTTTATATTTTAATTTGTGTGCGGGTGCACTGTTAAAAATTTTCAGGGAATTTTACATAATTTTAGGGCAACTTTCGTTGCCCTAACATTTCTGTATATTTCCATAATTATGTAATTTTACAAGGCGTATGTAATTTTACATATCGACCTGATTTCATTATTATGTAATTTTACATTTATGTAATTTTACATAATCAAACTAATTGACGGTTATGTAAAATTACATTTATGTAATTTTACATAATCTGTAAAATCGTACTTCTGTAATTTTACATAATCTGTAAAATCTCACTTCTGTAATTTTACATAATCTGTAAAATTTCATGTATGTAATTTTACATATCCGTAAATTTTCAATTATGTATTTTTACATTTTTTTCAGTAATATTACTGAGTAATTATGTGTTTTGTTACAAATTTCGAATGTAAAAATACATAAAGTTTGTGTATTATTCATGAAATTTTATGTATATTTACATTTTATTCAATAATTTTACCGAATGATTATGTATTTTGTTACAGATTTCGCCTGTAAAATTACACAAACATTCTGTATTATTCATGTTTTTTTTAGTATTTTTACTTTTTATTCGGTAATATTACACAATCATTATGTATTTTGTTACAGATTTCGTATGTAAAAATACATAAAGTTTTTGCATTATTAATGATATTTTATGTATACTTCCATTATATTCGGTAATATTACACAATTATTGTGTGTTTTGTTACAGATTTCTTATGTAAAAATACATAAAAGTTTGTGTATTATTAATTATATTTTATGTACATGTACACTGTATTCGGTAATATTACAGAATTATTATGTGTTTAATTACAGATTTCGTATGTGAATTTACCACAAAATTTATGTGTTTTTACATAAGAAAACTGTGATTTTAAATATGGGCACGGTAAAATTACTTGTTGTTTGTGTATTATTACCTGTAAAATTAGGTAAGATTACATGTTATTATGGGATATTTTTCTGTAAAATTCAATATTAATTCTGCACATTTACATGCTTTCGGTAATTCTCCGGATTTAGTTATTAGCCATAGTTTTTCTTATGTATTTTAATTAATGCAGCCGTATTAATGAAGACATGAAAAAATCACTTGGAAATAAGTCAATAACCGATCTAATGTATATACACTGGCTGCACCTGTATTAGTAACAATCCACCCAATATTACATTTATTAGGGGTAATATATTCATCATTAAATGGTGTGACCTCAAAGCAAATTAAAAACCCAAAACTTAATTGTTATTAAATAATTTGCCTACACTGCACACATTTCACAAATACTATATTACTCCTGTAATATTAGGCGCACAGTTATATTATTCAGATGTGACGAGAGATTATACCCAGATCGGTTAGACTGATGTTTCCTTATGATTTCCACACAAGTATTTTGATTAATACGACTTCATTTATTAAAATACATAAGAAAAAAACGAAACAACTTGCCAATAGCAAAATCCTGAGAATTATCGATAGCATGTAAATGTACAAGATTTGTATTGAATTCTTTAGATAACATTATCGCCTAATTACATGTAAAATGAACTAATTTTATAAGTCATAATATACAAACAACAAGCAGTTTACAGTTTGGAGGTTATATAATAAAAAAAACAAATTCAAAAAAACAACAATTTATTGATTTTCGTACAGGTAAAGGATATGCTTAAATGAATAATTAAATGCTTAGCTTATACCTTCTTTTGAAGTGACTTCTTATACTTATAATCACAAGGATTTACTTAGATGAATCACAAGTTGAATTGTACATGAACAAGACCTATGCACAGTAGTAATAGTATAATGTGAAGTTTACTCATTAATGACAACAAACTTAATTCAGCGTGCGTCTTAAAAACATACCTTTGTATAAATTCTAATGTGTTTTGATAACAGGATATTCCATATTATTCAAATTGAAGTAAGCCGCCATCAATAGTTGTAACGACGTAGACAGACTCGCAGTTTCGCTAACAATAGTTTTTTCTACCAGCAAGTAATATATGTTTTCATTATCTGTGGGCAAAAAACAGAATGGTTAAAACAGGCAATATAGGCTCCCAAAATTTATAATAACGTACTTTAAAAACCGGGACCTCACAAACTGATCACTAGACTAGATAATTAAAATAATAAAATATTACCGGTAATGGTTATACATGCATTTCAGTCTCAATTTAAATGTATCATAAAGATTAATTATAAATTATACGAAACATACAGTGTTATGTTTCGCAGATAAGGCATTTTATCATTGTAATAAAAATTAAGTCTTACCTAAAAATACAATGTTAGGCGCAGCTGCTTTGGATAGTTCTGTTGCAACTTGAACCCTAGTTAATGGTTCCTGAAAAAGTAAAAGTTAATAAGATTAGTAAATGGAACTACTATGTTTGGCATGGATCCACCATCTGGAAGATTTTTTCAAAAGTGTATCTAAGAGGAATAATTCGATAATGAAACTTTGCACATACAATGACATGATATATATATAGGTCTATAATTAGTTTATATTGCTCCAGTTAATAGAACAAAAGAAATAGAGCAAAAACATATTATGTATGAAAAACTTAAACTTGCTGTATTTTTTCAACTTTGGTATTTGAAGTTACTTAAACTACTTACAGACATAGATATACCTTATCCTATTGTAAGTACAAAGTTTAAGAGCAAACTAGCAACTCGTTTTAAAATGAGAGTTTAACTAAGTTTGTATGGAGAACCGAGCTTACCGAGAACCCTTAGAGCAATCTGTGTAGTAAAAATCAGCTAAACTTATTGATAATGGTTAATAACCTTTACATGAAACCATGAAATTCAAACGTTGTTACCGATCACTAATAATATGTTTAACAAATTTCTGTACGTAGTTGTGACTTTTCAAGTTAGCGCTATGTGGTACAATGGTAATTAAATGTATGCTTAATACTTCCATTCAGGTATATCAAGTTTGTATGTATTTAAATAGATGTATATCTGCACAAATACATTTAATTATGTGACAGAAAATAGTATATACAATCTACCTATCTAATTGGATACTGTTTAGCAAAAATTTTGCAATACTTATGTCAACTGTAACCATCTAATTTTTTAATTGACGTCATAATGCACCAAATGTGGTTTGTCAGCACATTATTGCTTATCAGTATCCAATTATAGTGTACTCTACAATCTATTTAAACTAGAAAGATTTCATTACCAAAAGTCAAAATTAATTTAGATTTACCTGATTGTATTACATTTTCCACAGTTAGTTCCAATATTGGCACAGCTTTCTTTACTTTTTGGTCTGCCGACCAAATTTTCACGACGGGCATGTTTTACTGTGAAAGAATAACAAAATTTATTAGCGTTATTGACTAAGTATTTGCGTAGCAGTTTTAATAAAAAAAATGTCATCGCTTTTAGCGTAAGGCACGTCTGTCGTTTCATGAAACAATTGTTTGCCCGCCACAACCAAAAGTTTTTGAAAATGGAACACACAACGAATCAGTTAAGTTATTAACCAACAAAAATCAAATTACGGCTTGGACTATTTTAAACTACGATGTACATAACTAGTACGCGGGTAAGTACTTACGTTTATTTAATGGCAAACGACTTCAACAAGATCATTCGTCCACCCTGGATGTGAACTGAACGTGAATCAACTGCAAGCTGCTTCCACAATCCACAAGTTCTTTCTAAAACAATCATATTACGTAACGCTTTACGGTCTAATGCAGATTTCACTAGATTTTTGATGCAAGAAACTAAAAGTATATCTATTACTCACCATAATAGTACTAGGTACGGTGTGGTGCGAGCACAAACACTGCAGGTTAAAACTTGTTCATGTTCAAGGTTCTTGGCACTGGGGCGGCAAGTAGTCTCAACACGTGGCAGCGTGGGGTCTAGGTACCCACCCACGTACCACGTGTGGATGAGAGGCACAGACGGCAGTGGCGGCCGCGTGGACAGTGCGCGTGTCAGCCTCGCTCGCCGGCAGGTAGGCATAGTAGCCCTAAACTTGGAGTGTAATCCAAGACTGGAACCCTGGAATCAGCGCGTGGCGGGTGCATCCGTAAGCGTTGTGCCAGAACACAGCAAGCCTCCGTCGATGGGTGCGTCTCCCAGCCGTAAGCCCAAAGCAAGGTGGATGGAGGAAGACTTCCCGTCGTGGCGGCTTACAATTAGAGGTTATGCTCGCACATGCCCACAGGCTTCTCAAAGGTTCCTCGCCGCGTAGTCAAGCGATTTAAGCGAGCAGCTAGGCGATGCGCGGCGGGGCAAGCATGGTGCAGGGCGAAGCATGTGAGCGCATTCACAGTGAGGAGCAAGGTGGCAGGTGAAGTGGCAAGGGCCAACTATGTACATAGCCTTTCTCGACAGTCATAGCGAGGCTGCCGAGAAGTTTAAATGGCTGCCGGACTGCGCCGACAGAAAACATAGGTAACGAATGTGATCCATCAGGAACCAAATAAGAATTACAATCAGACTGAGCTCTTACCCGTTTTTAGTAGCCTCAGCCTGGGATGGAGTTGAGAAAAAGCCGCGCCCGCGCCCACGGAATGACCTGCGTCGGTTTATTTATGACGTGCAGTGTTGCCAACAGAGAAACAAACTCTCCACCAGATTCAACTTCTAAAAAGCCACCAGAAAACCACGAACAAAATTCGGATTTACTCCAAAAATTTGGAAAAATCGCTTAATTTCCACTAAACTAATTTTTGGTTTTTATGAAAGAAAACAGTAAGTAGCTGTATTACTAAAAAACCGTTCTTTATTATTACGTAATAAAATATTTAAAATCAGTAAATCAACAAACAATATTGTTAGTAAATAATCAACAAGTCAAGATGAGGAACATAAAAATTATTTGATAACAACAATAACTATAAAAATAAAGTGATATTCTAAAAATCCAAAAATGATTTTTTGCCTTCCACACCGTCTGTTTCACGTTTATATGATTGTTTGGTCCCAATTTGTTTTATAACTTTTATTGTAATTTCATAATCTTTGCAGCATTTTCCTTCCAATCTTAAACCACAGCGTATTCTTAATATAGCAGTTAAAATATTCAACTTCATTCTGTTCCTCTGCTTGTTTTTTATAACATTCATACAGCTAAATTGCCTCTCAAAATCGGCATTAGAATGAAGCAGTATTAAGAGAGTAAGCTCAAAAGTTGCTAATTCCTCAAATCTAGATTCCCCTTGAGCATCTTTGAAATGCAATATTTCATTACAAAAATTTTTGGTATATATATGGTATATTTCGTAACGTTTTAGAGGCTTAGTGGTTGAGTGATAGCATTTTCAGTTATTGAAAGTAGACCACTAGAAAAAACCACCAGCCACTAAAAGCAATATTTCGCCACTAAAAGGGGTCGAAACCACCAGTTTTAGTGGAAAATCCACTGAGTTGGTAACACTGCTGACGTGTTCGTATTTGGAAGATTTAGGGACGTCACTCGTAACTAGTGATGTACGTTTCAGTCGGTTTTACTACAATCTAACTACAACAATCGAATACTTATGCCATAATATGCATCGGTTTGTGTTTATTCTATTCTATTAAATTAATACGTATGATACCAGTGTTGTAGGGGTGGGTAACTCCGGACTCCGGTGGTACTGACTGAATACTGATACAAACAAAGGTGCCGGTTCCGAACGCGGATACGTAACTAAATAATAAACCTTAATAATTCTGTGGTGTCAAGTTAAAAGGGTATGGTAGGGTAATGAGTCTGATTTTTTGAAAAATTAGTTAATTACACAGATGGATAAAACATATTATAAAGTATTACGGTAAAAAGGAGCTGAGTCAATATAATGTATTTTTATTACGTGAGTCTAAAATTTCAAATACGAGTCTAGTCATAAATAGCAAAAATTAAAAAGTAAAAAGGGGTTATGTCTAGTCATCTTCTTATGACATACGTAATTCTTTACTTATAAAATTATGCATAATGAGATAAGTCGACTCGTGCCTAAATTCGTATTCGTCGTTCCGCGTTAGTTGCCTTTCGCGGGCGAACTTGACGTGTTTTGACCTATATAAAAAACCTTTTTGTTTTTTTACGGATGGGAAATCATCAAATTACCCGCTTTACCGATTATGCTCTGGGCGGAGAGGAAAGGAGTGTCAGACTTGTACTGACTATTACCCATCTATGTTCCTTCTAAGCCCTTTGTGATCCAGGGCTACGGTATCGGTATCTCTTTCTAACAGTCCCGCAGCCCTGGTAGGCATCGGCCCTCTCGGACCCCTTCCGATTTGCTGACATCTCTTTGAGGCGAAATTGACGTCATTAGTACATTTGTTAAACAAATGAACCCACACAGCTAACTACTAGGTTTCCTTGCACAGCGGTAGGTTTCCGCCTTAAATGATGATAAATTGTAAAGGAAATTCTTTCCATAGCAACGAGGAAGTATCTAATATATATTCCCAGTCTCCCTGAATCTTACGATAATATTACGTTTAGTTAACCAACAAAAGTTGTCAATTGCACGAGTTTTTCATTTTTCGCGGGCGGGGTGGTGTTGCTGCATCCTGGATCCAGGCCTAAATCGTTTTCGCTAAATTAAACCTAAAAATTTTACATAACATTTCAACCTTTTGAACGGAACTCAACGCAACCACGAAACGTATTTCTCGTATTAAGATTTTTATCTGTGGCGGAGTGTGGCGGACTCAGATGACATGTTGGATTGTTTACGAACAAAGTAAACTTGATAATAATAATGAAACATCCTATTACGCTGTTTGTTTTGTTAATTTTCGCATACTCACAATGCAAAAATAAACAGCAAGACCAAGAAAAAGAGGTCAGCGTACACTCAGTTTAAGAAAATGAGTTCCTTGTGTGAAATTTTTAATAGTAAGTGTCTCTATATCATTTTAATCTTGTAACAATGTGAAATAAGTTTAAGTGATTTTCAAAGCAACAGAATAATACAGTTGATACAGGCATAGGCCTCTGCTTTGTTCTAAAAATATGTTGAAATAATAGTCTTATTCGTTTCAGGATATCAATCGTAGCCTTCGGCAGAGGAATGGTCTGGCAGATAAATGAGACGACGCCGACGATTCAGCTATGTACAATATTTATTTACATAAAATAATTTCTGATAATGTTAGCTCTTGTATTAGTTACAGCTTGTAGATAAGCCGTCTCAGGCACATGAGCATATCTAATTGGTGTCTTGAGCCAAGGCTCCAAAGCATAGGCTGAATTCGCCTGCAAATCAATGATAAATAATTTTTTTGTTTATGTTACATTGGCAACTAACAATATTAACTATATTTTGTGTTTGCGTTTCAGATTACAATGAATGAGGATTCAGAAGAATGAAAATATGGGCCCCAAATATTGAATTTATTTACATTACAATTGAATGTCTCACTGTTGGGCAAAGGCCTTTTAATACATATAAATTATAAACAAAAAACTAATATATTATAACTGTTATTATTTTAAATGATATTGTTCAATGTAGCCTTTGGACATTGACTCAGCACTCGGCCTGGCTCATGCGCGGCCCAGTTAATACAATGATTTGGTTGCATCTTACACACATAGGACACAAAGATTGTTTTAGTTTTTTTTAGAGTATGTTGAGACAAAGTAGTATATAAGCAGAAAATTTTGTAAATAAATTAAATTTGAATTTTATATTATTGTCTCATTATCCCCCCTCTTGTCAAGACAACTTTAGCCATCTCTGATCAGTCTCGTGAGTCTGCGGGACTGGCAGTTAGTGTACCCTTCCCGAACCTGGTATTCCTGTCTACTATACGTCTGTAACCCTAGGTCGCATGGTGCAAACATCCTGAACTTATTTATATGATAGATTAGGGCTTAGAGTCGTAGGGAATGTTATGCTTGTGGGTCTTTGTGGGTTCTTTTAACTTATCATATATTTTCATGTTCCGTCACACCTTTGACGGTATTGCGGCCTTACATGACGTTTCTTAAGGGTGGATGTACAGACATACTTCGTTTTTATGACTTGTACTATATCATGACGTCTTACCTAGTAGTAAATTGTTATTTACTACTAGGTAAGACATATTACTACAGGTAAATTTTGGATTCATGTAGTCTGCATAGGTCTGTTTTAATGATAGAACCACTAAAAATAAATTGGTCATGAAACCCTGCCTGGAAAATTTGCATTCAGATTTGATGATTCAAGTATTCTGCCCTCAGCATCTGCAATCTAGAAGTAATAGACTTGATCTTTGGCAATATCCTGTAAGCAGGATTTTCATCAAACAAAGAACCTGTAAATTATCAGACATTGTAACTATGGTTATGGTACCTAGATTGAACTAACTTTAACGAAAACAGGCAGACCCTGAGATGTGCTAGGAGACAGATGCTCGATCAGCTAGCCTGGCACAAATACTGCACCATCTCTTTGCGAATTTGTAGGTAAGGAATTCTTTTTTAAGGGAAATCGAAAGCCCTAGTTAACGCTCGTACAGCAATCCTTTCGGCCTTCCTTTCATTCTTCCCGGCATACAAACTGAGGAGATGGCGACGGTAGGTGCCCAAAATGTTTTTTTAAAATCACCTAAGCTCAAGAAACACAAATAATAACTAGATTCTTTACAATAAAAAGAATCTTTTCTAGGTCCGATGTGATGAAGACTATTTTGACATTTGTCAGAAGTAATGTTTCTACACCCAAGTGTCAAAAGTAGAGAAAATATGGTCGTCATGCTCGACGTTTTAAACCTAAGTAGACTGAAGAATATAAACATTCCTTTTCTACATTCATAACATCGCCATGCTTAGGACGATAGAAATCTTTCTACAATCTGTCATTTTGTCGATTCTTCCGTAGAAATAGCCCGTTTCTACGGCGGTCATGCTACGCGTGCTGGAAATCAAACGTTCTCTACACCTTAATCCCACTCGTGTTGCTTCAAATAACTTTATTATGCATGCAATATCTTGAACTTGCAAAGTTGCAATTGCGACTGAGAAGGAAATACACGGCTAAACGTTCCGATTTACGCTACACAGTGTTTTGTAACGTGGTTGAATGATCTTTAGTCGCTAAAGGCGGTTTAGACCTTACTTTGGTTGAGCCCCCTTGTCGATGTCGGGTCGGGCGGTGTTTGGCCGGTCAAATACATAATGGCTGCTACACACGTTACGTAAAATCGTTACGATCGGACGGTACAATTCAAACTGCAACGATAAATCTACATGTGTCATAATCATCATCATCATTTCAGCCGAAAGACGTCCACTGCTGGACATAGGCCTCCCCCAACGCCACATTGACATAAAGGGGGTTTTGCCATAATCGCCACGCTTGGCAGGCGGGTTGGCGATCGCAGTACCTACGGTTGTTACAAAAGCACAGAGAACGCTGCTGCCCATTCTCTGGCAAGTCCCTTAGTCGCCTCTTACGACACCCACGGGAAGATATGGGATGGTGCTATTCTTTACGTCCGACACCATACAGAGCTACATGTGTGTATGAAAAAACTGTACAGTTTGTCCGATTTTCTAGAACTCTACAGTTGAACGGAACAGTATGAAATTTTGGATAGATAAATCGGAATCGGAAGAAACTGTGCCGATAATCGTAACGTGTGTGCCAGTCGTTTCAGTTTCCGGTCCGAATGGTTGTGCGTGCGTTTCATAATAATACCTAAAATTTTGCCAATCTTTAGGAAATACCGTTATTTTCGTCAATAAATTAACATGGGAATGAGCTTGTCTTTTCATTAGTCATTCTTTACACCAAATACGTGTTTTCTTTTCCTTGCTTTTGCTTTTTATGGCGAATAATAAACCTGCTGCTGCAACCTGCTAACGCGTCGTCAGTATAAGCCATCTCAACGAATGAATAATCGTTTTAAAAGTATTTGTTCCAAACATTACATGTAATTTTACAGATTTTATGTAAATTTCGATCACTTAGTGATTATTACATATGAATTACGAAAAAAGACCATTCAAAGAGTAAATTCTACAGAATACATGTAAAATTAAAGAAATGTTGGGAAAATTCATTTTTTTTTTTGTAAGTTTACTGACATTCTATGAAATATTACATAAGACGTGAGTAACTTTACATAAAAATGTAATTTTCAGAAAATTAGGTAAAAATATGAGATTTTTATGTAAAATACCCGTTTTAATTGATAAAAACACATAAAAAAAAATATTTGTCCCAAAGGTTCCATGTAATTTTACATATTTTATGTACACTTAGTGATTATTACATATTTATAATGTAAAAAGTCACATTTAAATAGAAAAAATACAGAAAATAGGTAAAATTTAAGGAATGTTTGGAAATTTCATATTGTTGTTTGTATTTTCTACTGAATTTTCCGGAATATTACATTAGACGTAAGTAAATTTACATAAAAATGTATTTTTCAAAAACATTGGTAAAATTATGAGATGTTTATGTAAAATTCCCGTATTTTAATTGTTAAAAACACATAAAAAAAGTATTTGTCGCAAACATTCCATGTAATTTTACAGATTTTATGTAAACTTCCATCTCTTAGTGATTATCACATATTTATTATGTAAAAAGACCATTTCAATAGCAAATTCATAAGAATATATGTAAAATTAAAGAAATGTTGGGAAACTTCACTATGTTTTTTGTAATTTTACTGCTATTTTTCGGAATATTACATGAGACGTAAGAAAATTTACATAAAAATGTATTTTTCAAAAACATTGGTAAAATTACGAGATTTTTCTGTAAAATTCCCGTTTTAATTGCTAAAAACACATTAAAGAAAGTATTTGTCCCAAACGTTCTATGTAATTTTACAGATTTTATGTAAACTTCCATCTCTTTGTGATTTTTACATGTTAATTATGTAAAAAGACCATTTAAACAGTAAATTCAACAGAATATATGTAAAATTAAAGAAATGTTGGGAAATTTCCATATGTTTTATGTAATTTTACTGTCATGTTTCGGAATATTTCATAAGATATTAGTAAATTTACATAAAAATGTGTTTTTCACTAAAATAGGTAAAATTACGAGATTTCTATGTAAAGTTCCCTTTTCCATCGTAAAAAATACATACGAAAATGTATTTATCCCAATAATCCATGTAATTTTACAGATTTTTTGTAAATATCCATGGCTTAGTGATAATTACATAAATTTTATGTAAAACTACTTAAAAATTGTTGATTTTAACGAAAAAATGTAAAATTGACGAAATTTATGTAAAATTTCATATTTTTTCCAGAGTTTTCGGGAATTTTACAGGATTATGTAATTTTTTTGCATGTAAAATTACATAATTTTTAACAGTGTGTGGCAAAACCAATCGATAGGTAGTCAGATGAGGGAGGTAATTTAAGATGAATTAATAACAACACTTGCATTGTATACATATATATATATTGAAATATCACATGAATCCATTTATAACTAATAACATTTTCAGAACTAATTTAAATAGGCATAAAATAGGTACACTAATATTTTTCATGATATAATCTTTGATAATATAAGTACTATTGTTGAATAAATAGTGAATAAAAAGATGCTACTACAGATAGTCAGGTGTCCGATTATTTTCACAGAGCTCAAATTACATTATTTTTAAATTTAATATATTATATTTTCTTAAAGATTGATACATTTTAGGAGAACAACATTCAGTACATTACTATATCTACCCAATTCGTTACTCAGTACATAATAACTGTCTGAAGAGAAAATCTGAATGTTCTGTGTAAATAATATTCAAGTTTTCAGACGAAACGAAAAAATTCAAGTGTTGCAAAGAATTATCTTTTAAAACAAAGTGACTTATCATACTGCAAATTATGTTATCCTGGCAACTAGGTGCATGGCACGGAGAGATATTCAGTCAATTACAATTGACGAAACAATACATAGGTACGTAAAACATTCGAAAAATAACTCGACACTTCCAGGTTATACCTGCTCGATAAAATTTTATAATAAATACACATATCTGACTTGCTACAAGAGATTAATATGAGAACAATAAGTCATTCATTTATATAATAAGTATAATGTTTTATATATTTCAACTATTCTAACAAATGAAGGTTCATAGAATCGGAAATAAATTAGTATAAATTCTCTGAAATTGTAACAAAATACAACTTAGAATTAGAGAGAGAGAATTTTAGAAAGTACAACAATCCGGGGCAATTTAATTTTCTATCTAATTCTTCTTTCGTTCTCCGTTATATAGACGTTTGAGCTGTTGGCAGATGCTGAGCATCGGAATGTCTAGTAGGTACTTGCAAACGTTATCAGCACTTGTGAGCGGTTTCCTGATTGAGCACTAGTTTACAGTGTCACCTTCGCGGGCAAACAATCCGCTCACGAAGTCTTTGCCAGGCCTTCCAAAAATATAATATTTTTACAATACGAAAATACGAATCTGTACGATTGCTACTATAGATTAAATAGTGATCTAGGTTCATTAAAATATTTCATAATATCTTATCATGAACAATTGTATTATATTGAGATCAGTATGTCGTCTCCTAAGGTGAGGTTTCTGTGTTGTATGTTTTGTTTTTCATATTATACATAGTTCATTTAGCAATATTTAATAAATAGGTACTTATTACAAATATGGTTATAATAAACATCTAGGGAATAGTACATTTAGGTAAATTGTAGAAGATATGTAGGTATGCAACTTGCTCATTTATGTAACGTAAAGAAATGCTTAAGGTTACAATTTCATTCAATATTTTGACTCTTCATGTGTATAGATATATATATCAGTAAATAATTATGTATTTATTAATACTTTACGGTATAATAAGTGGAAACTCGTTAAAACGTATTGGGAATTTGAATAATATAAATATATATTTTAAATCAAAGCGACCTTATTTACAATGCAAAGGTTTTTATAGTAATCACTATTATGTAAATACATTTATTCCTGTATCGTCAATAGTTAGGCGTTGGGCACTGATCATAACTTCATACGAATATGTCATCACAAAAATGACTGTATGTAGGTAGGCTGCATCTTTGCAATGTTTTCAGAATACATTGACCATGTAAATAATTTAAAATTAAATATATTTTTACATGTCTCACATATAATTTCTCCGAGTTCCAATAATTTCTTAGGGTTAACAATAATATAGGCATTAATTTACATATTTTCACAAGTTAGCTTTTAAATGTTTTTTTCATAAAAAACTTCAGTAATTTTGAAAACCTTGTATAATCAAAAAAAGCTTAATACTTATAGTTAGGCCGAATCCAATTAAACGTGGTAAAATAGGGGTCATTAAAAAGTTCCAATACGTCAGTTATTTAGCCGTATGATTGCTTCTCTGGACGTACGTCACAAAGAAAAAAGAGATTCAAAGATACGGCATTCAAATGTACGAGTACTTTTAAAAGTAATTTTTATGAATATAACAATTTATTTCGAAATTTTAAGTACTGTTGTTACTTAATACTCTCATCAAGTACGCAAATACATATTTATATTGAAATAGCATATAAAATAGAAAGCCATAAATAAATTCGTCAGGTTTATATATAGTATTAGGTACAATATAATATGTATATTTAGGTCTTGCGCTTAAAAATACTCTACATCTTTGTGGTAGGTAAATAATTAAAATGAGAAACATCACTTTGAGAAATTCTATTGTATTTTTTTTGTTATTTGGCTTATCATAGGTACGGGAACATTGTACTATAAGTACCTACATACATAGTTTAGATAAAATCGAAAGTAATCTATTAAACCCGGATTGTGCATTTATAATGTGGCAACTTTGCCTTCCACACGGTGACTTGAGAAAGCTAATATTTTCAACCACTTTATAAATGCACTGACTGAAGATACCATATTTAATACTAAACGTGGGTACGTATACATTCAACTAATTAGACTCTTCTGTGTGAGTTAGGATCCTGCTAAATACATAACCGTAGCGTGGTTTGAGAGCGGAGAACAGACATAGACACAAGAAGTCGCAGAGTATGGAGATCAATCGCCAGGCGTCGGTGAGAGAGCGCGAGAGGTGCGCGGGCGTCACTAATCCTTGGGCTGGGGCTTCACTATCTCACACTTGCCAGGGGTGGAGGGGGTCGGGTCCTCGGAGAACAGAGGGTTCTTCACTTCCATCTCTCCCGTCTGTGGATACGTAATCCGATATTCATTACAAGGATGAAGTAAGCTGTTCATGATATTTCATTAATACAAAATGTTCGTGCATGAAAAATAAAGTTTCCTAGAAAGAAAGAGCATTAAAGTGCATTAATAAAATGAACTAGGCTTTGCACTACTCAGCCTCGGACAATCCTTTGGCGGAAGTATCGCGATGACGGATCAGGATTGTTTATTTCCTATATTATTAGAAAACTCCAGTTAAAAGTGTAAATAATGTCATCGACGCTGTATAGTCATTCGTTTTTAGTATTTTGCCTGTGTTTAAGTTTCGGATATGTTAGATCATCGGTAAGCAAGCTGGAAACCTTCAAATTCCGTTGACTCTCGTTGTACAGGACTGTTTGATTGATGGTATGGTATGCATATGCTTTGTTGTTCTTGACACATTAAAGGTACAGAGCGTAAGCTACACGGAAATCGTATGTTAATATGGAAAAAAGACCACATTTCCTGAATAATTCAGTAAGTAATAATCATCATTCTCCTGCCTATATAACAATTAATTTGGGGTCGGCGTTGAACGTCTTCTTCTTCCATACTTCTCTATTACTTATTATTCGCTAGACTTTTTATCAGAAACCTCGTTTCTTGCCATAGGATCCGTCACACAGTCCATCATCGTTTCTTTGGTCTTCCTCTACTCTTATACCCATAGAAACTCATACTCAAGACTTCTTTGCTCTGCAACACATGCCCATAGCCAAGTAAACCGATTACCACACGTCATTTCAGTCACCGGTAGCGCCACTTTTACACTTCTTATCAGTACACATCCCCCTTAGCATTCTCATCTCAGCCACAAGCAAATGCCTTTCATTCATCCCTATTGTGGCTTTTGTGTTTAAAAAAAAAACCCTTTAGTTCAAGGGGAATACCGGAGTCGCAGATTGTTCCCGTGACCTGCAGCCATTTCACCCATCTAGTGTTAATTTTGTGCTTAACAATACGATCTATTTCGCCATCGCTTTGCACGAGTGAACCGAGATACCAAAAGTCAGAGCAGGCAGGAAGAAACTAGCAATCTAGTTCAGTTTAGTAATTTTAATGAACAAAAATATCAACTACTAACTAACTAAACTAACTAATATACAAGGATTAAGAAACTAAAAAATTAAATAACTAAAATAAGAATAAACTATAAAAGGGCGTCAAAAAACTCCTCCCCAACGCTGTCAACTGGTAATGTGCCCTAGAGACTGGCAGCATTGCCACGTTATATGGCAATACTTAACCTCTGGCCAAAGTAAAAGCCAGCCCTTGGGTCACGGGAAGCGTCCACTAAGCGTTTGGAGATTTCCTTAAAAAGGCTGTGAGCACTCGGACCCCACGGCCCCAGAGTTTCAACCCCAAACGGCTCGAAAATATAGTTACCACAAAGGTTACTATATTTACGCCGCTAGAGGTTCTCCGCTGCCGCAGCGGCCGGGCCAGCACAGCACGATGAGCTTGGAAGATGTGATGGCGCAAGAGTATCGACGCAAGTTGCGTCCCACACTAAAGGCCTACCCATCTTCCAAGGAAACAAAGACATGCCGTCCGGTCTTTTGCCATCGTCGCGTGCCAAGCCGTTGGGATCTAAGACAGCTGGAACGCCGACGGTAACAAGAGCTCGTCGGATGATGTCGTTCGCGTGCCGCGCAAAACGGCCCGCACTTCGGCTGCATGACAGGCCGTGGTGTCCGAGGCTGTTGACAGCTACACCACAGTGACAGCGATGAGGAGTGCAGCAGGCGGCACCAAGACGTAAGGAAGCAGCGAGGCGGAAGGTCGTGTCGTCGAACAAAGTGGCTATGCTCGACGACGGGAGTGCGTGAAGCCAAAGACCCGACTCCCATTCACCCACAGCAAGCAGTCGCGCACGCTCAGCAGTAGTAGCAGCTGTGTGAAGTAAATTGTCCTGAACTACTCTGCAGAGCGGCTCGTCCCACCGTCTCTGGGAAAATGGATTGTCGGGTTCGTCAGTATTCGGGCAAGCGAGTTTCCAAGCATCGATGGCCTCGGAGAGGCACGGCACATC
Organism: Cerastis rubricosa; assembly: GCA_949152445.1. NCBI lineage: Eukaryota > Metazoa > Arthropoda > Insecta > Lepidoptera > Noctuidae > Cerastis > Cerastis rubricosa. The sequence continues at coordinate 13,805,793 of OX424523.1, read as the reverse complement.
AAAATCAATCAGTGTGGAAGCCAGGATATTCCTGATTAATTCTCAGTGCCGTGGAGGATGCCGTGAGGATATGAAAGCCGGTAAACTAATACTAGAAATTTTGCGGACGCCGAGTCCTCACCCCATGCGAATGGGAAGACTTGCTTGTGCCCAAGCACGGTCGTCCAAAGCCACATTTAAAATGGATGATAAAGTATGTCTGATAATTTGATCCATTTTGTCCAAAAGATGTGTGTGCTTCCATAAAGGGGAAGCACGATGGATATATGTTAATTTGGGCCGAAACAGCAGTAACGAATTATGGTGATGGCCGAATGCTTGTTAATTTGGAGTAATCTTTCCGAAACATCATTAAAATTTTGAATCTTTTCCTCGATAAAATCGGGAAAAGAATTTTCGTGGATTGGAGACCCAAGGAGACGAAGAGAGCTTTTCTCAATAATTTTGATGTCAGGAGCTATTGCGTTAAATTTGGAAATATTCAGTTGTCTGTCGGTTCTGTCCTCTACATATAGTTCGCATTTCGAAAGATTAAGGTCAAGGCCAATGGAAAGCAGTTCATTTTTCAATGAATTTAGATCATTTAAAACGGTATGTATCTACATCGCCTCCGAAGGTTCCATCATCAAGATACCAAACATTAAATTTTGAATTTAGCTGACGAACAATTGGGTGAATAGCTAAGCTGAAAATCACTGGCCCGAGGGGGTCACCTTGTTGACAGCCAACAGCAGATTCTAAAAGTTTATCACGATACAGTAATTTGGATGGGTGTATGTAACATTGCCAAAGAAAACCATAAATTTAGGGTAGTTCTTTTTTAGTTTCAATTAACAAGGTGTCCCTATTTGCTGAGTTGAAGGCATACTTTATGTCAACCTTCAGGATGACCTCACCTTTGCCAGAATTTAGGTAGGTCGACAAAGCGTGTACGGCAGCCTCACAGCCCCCTTTAGAGCCGTAACCTAGCTGCAGGGGCTGAAGTTTATTCAGTTTAGTAATTCAGTGAGTAATATGAACTACATCAAACAAATACTTAACGTTGGAGCTCGATTCAGAACGATTTCCGAATGTTTGCCAGAAATGGTTTTCAGAAATATGTGTACAAGAGTTCCCACAGCCTAACCGTTTAAGTCCTTATAGCCTTCTAGCTATAGCCTAATAGCTTTCTAAGTTCCTTTAGCTTTGTAAGTTCCAATCGTAATTTAAGCTCTATAATTTGTCAATTTTGGATAATCCTTTGATTATTTTAAGCCATTTAAACTATAGCCCTTAAAGTTCGGATCTTACAGTTTTGTAAGTTCCTACATTCCATTAAAATTCTTATGGCTAAGTCGGCGAAGCATGTCTTCTTATTCCATCCTTCGCTATTTATTACTCGTCGTCTAATCAGACACCTCCTTCCTTCCTTCATGTCATATCATACATCACACAGTCCATTCATCAGTCATCAGTCTTTGGTCTTCGTATATTAGGCTCCAATCCATGAAAATTCTTTTCCCGATTTCATAGAGGAAAAGATTCAAAATTTTAATGATGTTTCGGAAAGATTGCTCCAAATTAACATGTATTCGGCCATCACCATAATTCGGTACTGCTGTTTCGGTTCTAAATTAAGATATTTCCTTCGTGCTTCCCCTTTATGGAAGCACACACATCTCTTGGACAAAATGGATCAAATTATCAGACATACTTTGTCATCCATTTTAAATGTGGCTTTGGACGACCGAGCTTGGGCACAAGCAAGTCTTCCTATTCGCATGGGAGGACTCGGCGTCCGCAAAATTTCTAGTATTAGTTTACCTGCTTTCATATACTCGGTATACGGCACTGAAAAATTAATCAGGAATATCCTGGCTTCCACACCGATTGATTTTGATGTGCCGTGTTTCTCCGAGGCTATCGATGCTTGGAAATTCGCTTGCCGGAATACTGAAAAACCCGACAATCCATTTTTCCAGAGACGGTGGGACGAGCCGCTCTGCAGAATAGTTCAGGACAATTTACTCAACACGTCTGCTACTACTGCTGAGCGTGCGCGACTGCTGGCTGTGGGTGAGTGGGAGTCGGGTCTTTGGTTTCACGCACTGCCGTCGTCGAGCATAGGCACTTTGTTCGACGACACGACCTTCCGCCTCGCTGCTCCTTTACGTCTTGGTGCCTCCTGCTGCACTCCTCATCGCTGTCACTGCGGTGAAGCTGTCAACACCCTCGGACACCACGGCCTGTCATGCAACCGAAGTGCGGGCCTTTTGCGCGGCACGTGAACATAAATGACTTTATCCGTCGAGCTCTTGTTACCGTCGGCGTTCCAGCTATCTTAGAACCTTCGCACGCGACGATGGCAAAAGACCGGACGGCATGTCGTTGTTTCCTTGGAAGATGGGTAGGCCTTTAGTGTGGGACGCAACATGCGTCGATACTCTTGCGCCATCACATCTTCCAAGCTCATCGTGCTGTGCTGGCGCTGCCGCTGCGGCTGCGGAGTAACCTTTGTGGTAACTATATCTTCGAGCCGTTTGGGGTTGAAACTCTGGGGCCGTGGGGTCCGAGTGCTCACAGCCTTTTTAAGGAAATTTTGAAACGCCTAGTTGACGCTTCCCGTGACCCAAGGGCCGGGTTTTATCTTGGCCAGAGGCTAAGTATTGCCATTCAACGTGGCAACGCCGCCAGTCTCTTGGGTACGTTACCAGTTGACAGCGTTGAGGAGGAGTTTTTTTACGCCCTTTTATAATTTGTTGTTATTTTAGTTGTAATTATCTAGTTTTATGTTTAATAATTAATTTAGATTTAGAAATTAGTACTTTAATTTGAATAACTTAATATATTTATGTTTCAGATGTAAAATATGTTGGGTTACGTACCGTGGCGAATCCAGGGCATTCATACACGGTGTAATCTCCTTCCTCGTTCTCCTCCTCAGATTCAGGGTCAGACACGGAGCCGTTACGGTGCTCACAACCATTCCTGAAAAGTATTTACGGATTTTTATGATCTGATCAGGCTAACAAGCAGTACAGGAGTTTAAAACAGAGTGTTATAATAATACTATATCTCGGGAGTTTCGGTCACGAACGCCAGTCTCAACAGAAACTACCCAATAATGCAGGTGATTTTATATTATAGCACACTCACTCCCACTTCCTCTACTCTCATGAAATGCTGCTAGATTGAGAAGAGATCAGGCCCGAGATCAACGGCTTTGCGTACTTATTGAGGCACAGAGGTGTTACACCACCAACTAAGAAACTCCCAGTTGACTCCTGAGACTTCCTTAGGGGAAAATTCAATATCACTGCCGACCTGGTTTGAACGTAGAAAGAAAGCCACACTCGACAGTCGCGCTTATGACTAACAGTGAATATTTGATAAGAATGAAGCGTATCAGGTGAGGTGCATCTATTCATTGCCTCCTTTACTAGTCGTGTATTTATCTACCGCCCCCGACGGACCGTGCGGACAAGCGCTGTCGCATTGCGACCGAAAAAGTAGCTACTTTATTTAAACTAGGTATGTTATTTAATTGGTGTACTAAAAAGCATTTTCTATTATTATATCAAATGTTCATTAATAGCGGAAGCCTTAGCCCACTTTAATTCAAAGATAAATGTGTGTAATGCAGTATTCACTAACAATTTTAACGTAAAGTCGGAAGTTGTAACATTATTCTTCAATATTTTTCATTATTCTTGGCGAAAGTTTTTCTAGAGCAAACTATTCAAACAAAGCTGAGATTTTAATTTTGTTCTGAACGCCGGCGCTTATTTGTAAAGAGTCGTATTTCTGTTATTTGAACAATCAAATGAAAGTTTAATCGAATCGTATTTTAATTACCTTTCCATAGCTATAATTTGTTGTTTTTGATGCTGGTAGTGGTACATGTGGGCCGAATGTGCTAGTTTCCTGTCGCCTGAAGTGTCTATGTTAGGTCCGGTGACTCCGTAGGCAGGGTAGTCCACGTCTGCTGCAGCTTTAGCTTTTTTACTGAGCCTGTGGGGTGATTGCGAGTGATAAATGTCACTAGAATGTGAGGATTGCAATGTGTGGTGGGTGGAATAGTAACTCACGTATACCATCCGAAAGTGAATCCAATGATGGCCATGGCGAGAGCCGTGCCCACTGCAGCGATGAGCGCTATACCGTAGATGGAGTCTGCAGGGTCGGCCGTAGACTCCAGCACATGCATGTGGCGAGGTTTATCGGTGCCCGCGGGGTTCTCCTGAGTACTAACCATAAGCAATCAGTTTAAAACAATGTTCTCTTTATCACACACATAAGCTTCGACTGGCACCGTTTACGTAAAAGTGAAAGATGCATAACATAACGCATTACTACTAAATCTACGCTAACACAAAATCTAATTAATGTTTCATTATTTTGTAAAAAAAATCGTTTAAATGGGTAATATGCTGGGCGACTGAACTAAGCTTACTTACATGGAATCACATGCTGGCTGTACTCGCTTGAGATAGCAAATAATATGGTGAGGCAATATCATGCGTTTTATAATATGACTATGGATTTGGGCCATTAATTAATATTAATTTTGGGTTATCTAAATCGGTCAAACCGCAAAAAACAACAGATGCTCTTAATTCCCAACATGTGATTTGACAATCTTAATATTAATGTCCAATGGTAATGATAGTTATAATGAACCGACATTCATTTACCGAATTTGCCAATTGGATAACAAGAGAAATAAATATAACTATTCAAAATTAAATGACGCACAAGTCACAAATCCTTTTAACGTCCGTTTGTTTTTAAAGCTAAAAAGCTGTGTTTTGTTGCAGTTGGTTTATAGTTTTTATTTCAGCTTCAGCACCATTCCAGCGAAGCCAGAGGATTCGATTTCCCGCCTATCAATTAGCTCGCTTTGTCTCAGACTACGAACGTCAGCTGCAAAGCCGTGCATCGGCAAAAAAAACTATCCGAGGCCGGGCATGTTATTGTTCTCGCCAAATAGGATTTTAAACAACTGAGCACACAGAGATTAAGAGGACTGTTCTTTAGCATCTGCCTAAAAACGCCTAAAAAAAATTGATTCGCTGTCACTCAAAAAATGATGTTACTAATTCAGACATTTGGGAGAAAATGATCGATTCTAAGTAAAACGTGTGTATGTGTGTTTAAAGTGCAGTGAGTGTCGTCTGCACAAGTGGACTCATTGCTTGTATTCGTAGCTTTGCTTGAGAACACGCTCACAAGTGAAGGCTGCTTTTAACAAAACTGTTCATTGGGACGTACTTCATTTCCATGCGCAACTAAGGACTGGTAGGAGTGTAGGCTAAGGTTCTCTAAGTGTTTAATATATTAGTCTTCACCTCGTCTCCGTCGCATCAGTAGGGTTTAGTCTCAACCAGCGCAGGTTGGTTGGCAGTAAGGAGACAGGTATACGGTAGTCCTTATTTGCCCTAAAAAAACGTTATAATGTCGATTTTGTATAATTTATAGTTACTGTTAACCTCATTATTACTTTCTAATTTCGACTCTAAACATTGTGGCCGTCTTAGATCTGATATCATTACAATGCAAGACATAGATGCACTTTAACAAATATTTAAACTACGATGAAATATACTATTATTATAAATACATTAATAACTCTCGTAATGTTCAGTACATCAAGTAGGAACTAAATATGTAGCTCGGGTTTCCGCATATGTGCCGCCATGTTATTTACATAATATATTATATATATTTGCACATGCCAATATGCATACTAATACATAAATAGATAAACGAACCTTGGTTTAAAGTCAACACTACTCAATCAGTTAGATAGTACAAAACAGTTAGACATAACATCCAGTAAAATAACAATTCTGCCTTAATTTTCTCGGAAACAGTAGGTATATCCTCTTGAGAAATGTCAGAGACCTAAAAGACTGAGTTGTTGTTTGTAACTAAATGCCGCTGATGAATTCTTTAGCATTCAACAGATGTTTTCAAAGGTTTCTTCGAAGCAAAATTTCACCTGGTAATTATGGCTACCTTTGAATAACTTCTATTCAACGTTTCACAATAACTGCGACTCGAATAGGTAGGGTCTAGGTGTTATAGATTGAGAGGCAGACTTGTGACCCTTAAGGACACAGAGTTCTATGCCCTGCGAGGAGACGGGTAATAACCTCTGTTGTCTCGGGAATTCGTAGCTTTCATACTCACATATTGCAGTTTTAATCTTTTATTTATCAATTATTATCAACCCCTAAGTATCCCACTGTAATAGAAAAGCATTTTCTTGTACTGAGATGCGTCTAGCATTTCACGATTTTATGTACTGTATTTTATCAATAATCACAAAATCAAATAATACTAGTCTCGCAATCAGAGGTCCTAGACAAAGTGCCTTGCTGTCAGCGATACCGAATGTCAAAAATGTATGAAAGTGACGTCATCGTCATCATTTCAGTTCGGAATCGCCCACTGCAGAGTTATAGGCCTCCCCTTTATTCTACCATACTTCTAGGTTCTGTAATTCCTTCATCCAAGTGTTTTCCATGATTGACATCGACAACCGAAAGATTTTGGCCGGCCGAGGTACAAAAAAGCATTACACGACGAGAACTTTGAAAGAGATTATCACTAGCCGATATAGGCCTTCAGGGTAGACTTTATACTAACAATACACATACTGATACATAATCGTATGAAATTTATGATTCATCAGTCGAAGGTCAACAGCCTAGAACGAACTCCGGTCTGACTGGTGCTGCTTCCTATTGCTTAAGTGTTTACCTCCCGCTGTCTAAGTCCAAGTGCTATAACGTGTCATGCCGACTATATCCACCTATGTAAGAAATTCTCTTTGAAAATTAAAAAAAAACTCAAGGAACTACTTCACTAGTTTCAGTTGCCTGCAATTAGTTATATTTATTGTAATGGCCGCGGGTTAGAATCCTTGATTAATAATTGCATTTAATGTGTGACTAAGCCACTTTTATGAGCTTTTCATAGAAGAGAAACGTCGTAACAAAACTACGCTCATTTACGTAGACGCGGCGCGTCTGGGGGCGCGGTGCGCGGCGAATCGCGTGACGCGTCGGAAGTATTTTCCGTTTATGGAGACGCGGCGGCCGCACGCGACGTATCTTGTAGCCCAACATGGGACCATATCCTTCAAGTGTTTGACAACTGTCACAGCATGCATTAGAATAGAACATCTATTATAGACTATTTTTTTTAAACCGTTGCTCCACAATATGAATTTCTCCTGCAGGTATCGTGGGTGCGTTTCAAACATTTAAACTCACATGCACAAACAGTCAGTTCAGGAACCTCTGTATCTGTAGGCCTCTTTATCTGTATCATACAAATATTTGTTTGTTGTAATATTTCTATCTAAAATAAAAACAATATGATTATTTTCGAATAAAACTACGACGTTGTAAATTTGTGCCCTGTGGGAACCGAACCCGGGCACTGCCGTATGCTTGTATTTGTCCGTGTGACATAACGCCGCGTCGGCCGCCTACATCTCAATCAAACGGGCGTCAAACCGCTTTTCCGTAAACGCTCTCATACATCGCCATCTGTTTAAATTTCAAGCGGGCCGCGCCACCCATCAAGACGGGCGTCGCGCCGCGTCTGCGTAAACGAGCACTAAGAATTAACCGTCGCCAAAAGTTATAGTACAGATTCTACAACGTGTTCCATTTTGTCTATTAGAAACACTTCTCAACTTAATACTATAACAAGATGGATGGTACATCGATACACTAACTATTACCACGTATTCATTTTAATTTCCACACAGTAATTTAAAGCGACCAATCCTTTTACTGCAGCACATTGAGTATTTTTTATTATTACTTTTATTTTTTTGAAATTAGTTAATGGCTTGGCTTTGTAATTATGTTTTAATCCTTGGGCGTTTTCGTTCACGAAAATCGAAACATCTGTCAAGTAAATGAAGTAATGCGGTGTTTTCATTCATACCTTGCCATAGCTATATACTTTATCTGGCCAATGAAAATCTTTGTTTTATTTTCGTAATTCGTTTTTTCATTCAGGCGTTCGGCCTGCCTGTTTGTAAAACAATTACGTCTACAGTACAAAATAACAACTGTAATGGAGGGTATTTGGTTGATCTTCGAGATTTGGCTTGTTGGGTACTAAGTATTAAAGCCACAATATCGTATCTTCTTGAGTGCCATTCAGAGGACCCGCGAAAATGAAAAGGCATTGTGCATAGAAATAGAGCCGTATCCATTGTTTTATACTGTGTTCGAAAACCGAAAGTTAAGAAATTGTGCAGTAATAAAAAGCATGAGTATCTGCTCTATTCACATATGAGGTACATGTAATAGGTGTCCAACTCATTAAAATTAGAACAGTCGACGATAAGTGACAGCCTACAGTCCTACACGATGACACCCTGAGCTTAAAGTCGTTAAAGAGAGTGACAACATAATGTAGGTATATGGATGTATAACAAAAAAAAATTAATAAAATACTTACAGTCCAGTTCGCAGGCGGTCCAAGTTTTCGGCGACCAAGTTCTTCGTCCTACCCAGGTTAGGGTTCTGTCGGGTCTGGCGAGGACGTTGGAAGGCCATAATGTTTACTGCTTTATGAGTTTTCGAGTCACCGCCTTCATGCGGCCCGTCGGATTCTGTAACAATGGCATCGTGGTCAAACATATTCGATGTGTTAATGAACTCTTGAAAACTGAATTTTATATCCAAAGTGTAAACAGAACCTTCACGAAGCGTTCAACCAAGCATTCTGTACATCAAACTAAGTAATCATAAAAGTATTGCTGAGAAACGACTACTTTTTTGGGGTGAAACATCTAGTTTTTCGGTAAAACTCAAAGTTACGCACTAAAAAAATTGTGCTAATGCATTGAACACTAAACGGGTAATTGCGGTATTTCAAGTAAATAAGCAACCTCCAAAATTAGTATTCCAAAAAAGAAGTTGTGGAAATGTCGGAACTTTGACCTCCAATATCTCCGTAACTATAAGGTTCCCAGGCATAGACCAGACCAAAAAAAATGATCGCAATGACGGGGAAAATAAGTGCCTCTCGGCTTCGTTAAGGGTAATAAAAGTTTTCGTGAATTAAGTTCAACTTACTCTGCGTCACAATTTTGTGTTCGGGTTCGTAATATTCCTTATCTAGCGGCGTCAGGGCAAACGTCTTCTTCTTTTCTTCATTGTACATAGCTGCCGATGGTGTTGGAGTAGAGGTCTTCCGCTGCCGAATCGCCATCTCCGGTGCTGTTACGGACTCCGATAGGATGATCTCCCTTGGTGGCGGCAGGGGTCGGTACACTTCTGGTACAGGCGTTACGGTCTCAGGTACAAAACCTGATTCCCCCGTCCTTGCTGGCTCAAACGGTCGGTGCATGTAAGGTTCCCGAGACATCCAATGAGAAAATTCCTCTTCGAATGGAGTGATGTCCTCATCGTCTTCCATCTGGTTAATCCGATCGATTTCCTGCGCCAAATAAATGAAACGTGAAATGACGTATCGACTTCCGTAAATTAGATCAATGCCAAATGTGTGAGATGTGTTTTCAGAGAAATGAACGGCTTGATATTGTTGCCCTGTTTAAGCAACATTTATGTCTATTTGATGTGTCGGCTATATGATAGTGGAGCAAGTAACCACAACCGCCGAGGGGATCTATTTTATAAGACCCTTCTTGCGAGATGCCATTGTCAAAAAAAAAGAGCACCAATGTTTTTTTTTGCGAGCTTTGTTAGCCAGTAATTAGCTGTAGAACTTGTTTTTATTTGTTCCCTTTTCCTTTACGAGTGGCCACTACACACAAAAGTCGATGTAGGTACCTACGTAACAAGATGAGCACTCGTATTCGACCGTGAAGTGATTAGTTCATCCTACGCTTGACTCCTAATCGGATTGGAGTTGTCCACAGAGAATTAAAATTTCATTAGTTAACAATCCTGTTCGGAACGATCTGAGGCTGTAAGCGACAACAAGCGTATGGATTACCTGTTTACTTAGCGTTAATTAACGATAGGTAGTTAGTGCAGAGGCAGGACTACCATTCATTAGCGTTAAGTAAACAATATCTACTGCTGTATACTGTATACCGCACTAATTAAGGGATGGTGGCGGTCAGATTATTCGATGGCTAAAATTGAAATACAGTTTTCGAAATTCTGTATTTATAAATTCATTTCCAAATAAACGGAACTTGAAATTGTTGCCCTGAGGTTGTCCGGTCTTGTACATGTATTTAATGACAAACGGGTTGAAATCGTTACTTAACTTATTCCCAAGTTCGTGTCTGTCATTGGGGCTGCAGATATCGAGTAAATAATATTCCGAAACAAGTAAGACAGCGTTTTACGTAATGCACCCCGCATTACGTAAAACGCTGTGATACTAGAAATTTTCAGCCAGTTAATGAAAGTAAGAGACCTCTGTTAGTACAGTTAGTTAATATTCCCTCTGCCCTAACGAAGTAAACTAATGGATATTTTCCATTTCCATGAGAAGTGAGTTTCTGTTCCATCCATTTTCAACCGTCATTTCGAGCTTTGAAGCTTTTAACGAACTTTTGATTCGTATTTTTGCCGATGCTTTGTCGCTTTGTCGTAGTGGTGGCTACGAATATTTCATCGCCGTAACACAAAGCTTTTTCTGTCTTAGTATGTAATGATATTTTATCTAATAAGTTGACTAACCCGGATTGACCAGCCCAGAGAAGCTATTTATGTAAAAAAAAATAGATTTACACTGGAACTAACAATATAAAAACCAAAAAGCTTTACTACAAAACAATCTTACCGCTTTGAGGTAAAAACGAATCCATTTAGAGCCTTATAAATATTAGATTCTATACAAGTTTTCGTTTGGTTATAACATATTACGTGATAGTTTATCAACTTTGCCATATTCAATATTCATTGTCGTAGCCATGTCGAAATTTTAAATAGAATGTTCGTAGCGCTCCGTAGCAGCGACGCTTTCCGTAGCGATACTTTCTTGCAAACATTATTATCGTTTCAATTGATTAAAATTAATATTTTCGTTTATTAAATTGATCAATTTATTTGGCTAAAATAACATGTGAAAAAATAGGTTAACCTTTACATAACCTATGCGTAAAGAACCTCGTAGAGGGTCTACAAGTTTCACATTTTTATTATATTATTGCCTTATTTTTCAATAAGGGTCATGAAGGTAAGGTTTTTACTCAAAAATGCATGTAATGTGGTCATTATTTTGACAACCTTGTTTGAGCAAAGTCGACCTTGCCGTTCTGTTTCAAGGAGGTCCGCTCTAACAGGCCGGCAATGTTTTGCCGGCCGCTATTTTGACGTTTCAACGTTTTAAAAAATCAAATCCAAAAATATTCATTAAAAAATATTAATTATTTATTAATTATTTCCTTTATTCATTTTATCACATATAATTTACATTTTTAAATATTTTTACAAAATTGTATAAAAAAAACATTTAAAAATATAAAAAAATATTTTATTATTTTTTTTTTATTAATTATTTATTATATTATTTATTTCTTTTTCATTTTTCCCTTCGCAGGTCTGCTGGCAGAAATTTCGTATGAAATAAGCAGTACCTTTGTACTCAAATATTTTATGGTTTTTCCTGTGATTTCTACTGTGTGTACATAAATAGTAAAATAAATAAATATTTTATTTAGAACACAGCTGTTTGTATCTATAGAAATAGGTACAAAAAGATTTTATTCCATATTAGGCTGTATAGTTCCAACTACCATTGCTAAAAAAAAAACAAAGAAGTAACAAAAGCGCGGTTCAGCGAAAATTTTAATGAATATATTTTTTATTTAAATTACTTGCTGGTTTTATTTAGATTAGGTACTTGCATTTTTGAGTAAAGCACTATACAAACCTTGGCCCACAATGACTGCTTCGCTGGTCACGCTATGATTGCCTCGAGCTAGCCTAGCTATGCTCAAGGCCTTTCAGCTTGGCCATCATTGCAGCCCTTGCTGTCCTCGCTGTAAAGGCCTCGACCTATAGTCTCGGCCTTTATCTCAGCTCGTCCATCAAGTGCTGCACGCTGACCGCGCTGTGTCGGCCTGGAGCTGCGCTGTCGGCCATAATCAGCGCGACCAGCAAAGTAGTCATTATAGACCGCGGCAGTAATGTACTATTATTACTCAATTTTTAACTAGGCCAGATACGTCTTTTTAATATTAATATTTTTTAATACAATATATTAATTCAGTGAATAAATTAGACGTATCCTTCGACAGGCGACGTAAAGTTCCTTAAAAGCTAGACTCTAGTCTGTTTGATGTTTGAATTAGAAAAGGTTTTCCAAAGGTTGTGAAGTGGATATTATTATCAGTGATAAGACTCACAATGTGCCCTCGACACACAATAACATTATATCTTTGTTTACTATTTGAATACTTTTGAAAGTACAGAAATGAGTAGGTGTGCTACCTATACCTATTCATCCTATTACCTATTAGCACGTTTGTATGGAAAAATACGCTAAAAAAACTTTTTAATACAGTTGCTGAAAAAGTGGCGTATTGCAGGGACGTATAGCGTTCGGGATGTGGGCTATTACACACTCGAGCTTTTTCTTTACCTTTTCCGAACTCGTGCGTTGTCTTTCCCAAATGTCAAAATAATGTCTATTAAAAAGAAAAAACATACCACAAAGTTTTTACTAAAAAAAAATCATAGAAGTTTTTATAAATATTTCTAAAAAGAAGCTACTAATTTCTTTTAATATCAGATTTAATGATTTGATTCAATGAGTTAGGTTAGGTTTCATTTCATTTCATGTCAATAAAAAAATCTACTGAAAACTTGGCTGTATGGGCATAGTTCCCTTTGCCTACCCAGAATGGGTGAAGAAAACAAAAAAAAATCTCTGCATATATTCTTTTACGGTTGGCGACATTTTCCAAAAATGTTCTTTATTAAATTGCTTCATTTTTTCGCAACTGTATTAAAAATAGTTGTTCAGTACACGTGCGGAACCGTCATTGCAACTTGTTCCGACTGTCTACCCTCACCTTCGGCTGCGCCTCGGCTCGGGTAGACATTTGTCGGAACTCTTTGCAATGACAGGCTTTCCGCACTCGTAATGAAATATACTAGTATATACTTTTAGGGGATCTGGGAAATTTGGGCGAAAGCCATTTGCCGGAAGGACACTTGCGGGAACCCATTTGCGCGAAAAGACATCTGCGCGCATAGACTTTTGCGTCAACGGACATTTGTGCGAAAAGACATTTACGCGACTTATACTTGCGTGACAGACACTCGCGTGACTGGACACTTGCGCGACTTAATGGCTTCATGGGCGTCGTTTTCGTGGTCGCTGGCAATGAAAATGAAAATTCAAAATGGCGCCGAGTAAACTTTAATTTTTTCTTGATGGGTGTAATTTTCGTGGATTTCAGAGTCACTGATAACGAAAACGAGGTCGAAATGAAAACCCAAGAAGGCGCTGAGGAAAAGTTTTTCCTTCACGGGTGTCGTTTTCCTGGCTTTCAATGTCGCTGATAACGAAAATGAAAATTCAAGATGGCGCCGCGGGCAGAAGACCCGCCGGCAGAAGCTAGTTACCAATAAACTTTTATTGTTTGTTTTGTTGTTGAAGTTTTATTTCTAAAATAGTCAAATCGATTTCATTTCCAAAACATACCTAGTATACCTACCACGACACCACCGGTTTAATTTGGGTTTTGTTAACAGTTTATAATCGGTGGATTTTTAACGAGTTAACTAATAATTTCCAACGTTACCCCCGGGCGCAGTGCCGACGAGAACCTCGGCGCCGCGACCGGGGGTAAGCCTAGCATGTCCATTGATACGGTTTCATCACTGAACACGACCATTGATCAAGGGCACCGGAGCGTTGAGTAATTGTATCCTGAAAACAAAGGGTTTTGAGTCGTGAGCTACTACATGTAGCAAACAACGAAACGCCGCCGCGTCGTCATCGGCCGCGTGATGTCATTTGATAAACTGCGGTCAAAGATAAAACGGCTGTGTATTTCTAACGACTAACACATAGCTTCCGCGTTGTTGTTTCCAATCCTATATACCATACTTACAGTATTTTCTCTGTTTTGTGTATATTTTAAGAGGGAACAGGGCCTGCGAGGAATTTGCAAAATAGGTACTTGAAGAAACTATTTCCGTCTTTAAAGTGCGATAGGGATAGCTGCAGTTGATATGTATTCCCCTTAATTCTCTTCGAAAACTGAGCGGTTTCAATTATTTTTGTCATTAACATTTTAAGACAGAGTATGTTAAGGTTTCTTTCAATTTCTTTTATGTTAAAAACTTTTCGAATTTGTTTGGCCTCTAATAAAAAAATGGGTAATTTTATGTAACTTATGGTGGTTATTTATATATTTTTGAAAAAAAGGAAATGACAGGGACGTGCCAACAGCAGACCTTGTTTTATGAAAATGATTGCTCGAGAGGTATTATTCAGGAAAAAAGGGGATTACATGTGTATGGAGAATCGCAGTCGATGTTCTCTCTTAATAAGTAAAATTGGTAATTTCCTTACGTACCTTACTCAGCCAGTCTTGTTCTGTAGGTGCAACCGCGCGGGGGCTATCTTCATATCCATACAATGGGTTCGGCATCAGCATACGAGGCAGGATGTAATCGCTGTTAAATGGTCTTGGTTGGCGCCCCATTCGGTGCGCCAGCTGCGACATTGACGGCGCAGCTGATGGACCTAAAAGTCTCGAGGATAAGCTCTCTGGGCACTTGTACGGTGGTGATAAGGATGGTTCTTACAAATGGATGCTACAATGCAGCTATTTCTATTCACATGACGATAAAAACTATTTCACTCAGTCAATTCTAAAATGTGTAAGGTCACACGCTTTATTGCAAGTTCGCTTAGCTTAGCAGTAGAGAGAAGTTATTCTCACTACTGATTGCCGTGAAAAACTATGTGCGCATTGTGTAATAGTGTCGGTGGAAAATAAAATTTAAACAATTTGAAAACATGGAATGTAAGTTTTTCGCCCTCACAACACAATAAAACAACGTTGTTACAAACAAGGACGTAACCATGAATAAGAAAATTATATGATTTAACTAGACTTAACTTGGAACTAATTCTACTTACCATCTAAAGATGCATTAAGTCTGTGAACTTACCGCTATGAGTAGATTGCTACTCTAGTTCTACCTTTATTCTATCTACAAGCTTACAATGTTTCATGACATTAATCCTTTCTGATTTTGAATTCAATTAGGTTCCAGACGAAAATAGTTATGTCCAATCGTTGCTTTTACTCAAGAGCTATTTCAGACAAGTTGTTCAGAAAGCCAAACAGAATATCTCAAATGTCCATGTCATGATAATGTCTTAATGCCCCGCTTTTCCACAGCTATAAAGTATTCTCGTGTAACCAGGATAAAGAAACTATATATTTGCCCCATTCTGTAACGAAATCTAGTATATCTAATCTATTGGTGGTGACAAAGAATTTTTATGGCAGACATGACTTAATTAAAGAAGCCAGGCCACCTCACTAGAGAACTCCTCAACGATTCAAGGACATGAAACTACGTATACGAGTTCAATATTGGGTGAAAAACCTAATCTAAACTTCTAAACTAATATTATGAAGAGGAAAGATTTGATTGTTTGTTTGCTTGAACGCGCTAATCTCAGGAATTACTGATCCGATTTGAAAAAGTATTTCAGTGTTAAATACCCCATTTATCGAGGAAGGCTACAGGCTATATATCATCACGCTACAACAAACAGGAGCGGAGCAGTAATGAGAAATGTTTCAAAATCGGGGAAAATGTGACGCAGACGAAGCGGGACAGCAAGTTTTCTAAAAAAAACTACTTTAAAAAAAAAAGTTTGCCTAATATTCCTGGTTACGTCTATGTTTTTAAGGTTTCTAAACTCCTTTGTTAATCCGGATGCAAAATATTGATTTCATTGTCATGTGAATGAATAGGCATGAATTATTGACCACATTTATTAAACGTTTTTGTTTTTCTTACGACTAGAGCTGTAAATTCTCCCTTACACTTTTTTGCTTTTTTTATCTTTTTTAATTATTGTTTCTTTATTTTGGGATATTTTCACAAATTTATTTTCTATCAATTAACATCAAGATACAGTACTATAAACTAAGATTAACTTATAATATTCGCCATACATGAATTTCTGCATATGTCATCTTAAGATACGAGTACTTGGGCTAACTGGGGTTTCTTTCGGATGCTCTGCTTAAGATCGGACAGGCAGGGCTGCTACGAATCCATCCACCTTCTCCAAGTGCCATAATGCGCTAAGGCCAACTGATTCCCACTTTCGGTGGTGACAATTATTATTTACTCACAAAACACAACCTTGACCTAGGACCCTACTATACCACCGGTAAAGTAACCTCTTTTTGACAGAGTGGGCCGTAATCCTTCACGCAGTCTCCTTGCAGGTCAGTGGTTGTTGGTTCGGTCATGGATTCACTCCCAGTCACATAGTTTTGCCCATCGAGTAATCCTTCACTTTTACAATTGCTTACCTCCCTCGTCTTACACGTTATCGATTACATTTTTGATGAAATCTTAGCCCTCGTGACTCAAATGTAAAGACATTCTGTTACTGAAGTCGGAGGTCAATAATATATTACGGATAACTCTAAAAATTCGATTGCTATTTAACTTGATTTCATAAATGATACATGACTTAGCCATGCAAACCTTTAAACGCTCATAAAAAACAATAATTGTTGCGAATTTGCAATCCAGAGCCACAATTAGACGGTTGGTTACACGGCATAATTATGGCTCTGAAATAGGTAGCCAATAAACGTGTCGAATGAAGAGTTACGTGTGAAGTGTTTTATTATATATATAATTGACACATTAACGGAGTGCCAGCTCGAATGGGCACTTTATAATTAAAATGTACGAGTTTGTGCCTTTTAGTTATTGCTGTTTTGTTATGGTTCATTGCACCATTAATTCATTAACAGCCAACTTGTATGTGCACTTTTACTTTATATATTTGGTTTCCGTTGCTGTTCACTTGAGGAGGAAAGTTTCTCTAAAAACTAGCGCCTGGATTGGCATTTGCTTTAAGTAAGTACTAGGTATATGTCTGTTTTCGCATTTAGTACCACACTTACACGCCATATTTGTTAAAGATTTCCTCAAATTCTCGAGGGCCTAGACAATCTAAGAGCCGACTGCTGTTCAAGCGTTTCGTTTTTCTGCAACGACTTATGGGATTGACAAAACCTTGCGGCTCTTAGTTCATGTTTGTCACATTTTTAACTTTTCTTTTTTCATTTGAATAATTCGAGACTTTGACAAATCTGTAAAATGAAATGTATGATCACGATGTTCAAAGAGAAACGGCAAAGTCCAGAGTTTTAATTCGAGAACAATTAAGTGACTTGGGAAGTTTAAGTTGACTTCATTGTTTTTAAGCCAACATTGTTTCATTTACTGTTCGTGCTGTGCGCCTTTGGAATTCACTTCCACACTCTTGCGGGACAGCCCTTCGTTAGACGTGTTCAAGAGAGGAAATAGAGAACATTTCCTGTCAACATGATTATAGTATGTACGTAGTATTTTATATGAAAGTTGATGTATATTGTATTTATTAGTATAGTTTATAAAACAAGTTGATTTAAGTTTTAAAAGTTCATGCACAAAGCTGTATCCTTTTTGGCAAATATTCCTGTTATAATAAAGTTTGCTGTAAGAAAACCCAATTCTGGGTTAAGCTCGCCGTTGTACATAGCTATATATAAAGAATAAGAATTGTTTATTTAGTTTGGCTTTATTTTTTCAGCGGCATTGCTTAGTTGGCCTACAGTCTGCGTAATTCGTATAGTACAAAAGGATGTTTATACCACCTACCACTTATTGTGATTTCTTATTATTTACAAGCTTTTTTCAAAAGGTATCTATTACATGTACTACTAATTAATGGGTTGACCTGTCCAAATCTTCTTTTTAGGTCATTTGCTCTATTCTATCAATAAAATTATTAAACATGTGGGGTCGGAACCCCTTAAATGGTAGCCATTTTTTTGTTTTCATAGGATTTTATGAAGCGTGCACACTAAAAATACTGTAACTTTGGAAAGTAACGCCCAATCTCCGTGAAAAAAAACTAACTGAAAGTATTAACAATGGGATAAATAACTCAAATAATAACAATGAATTCTACATCATATTGAAATAAATGCAAAAAAATATATTTTCTGCTAAAATTACCATCGTTTTTTGGTAAGTATATCAAGGTTATTAGAAGATTTGCTCCTGATAATTACTTTTTTTTTTCAACAATGACATAAAAAACTTGATTCTATGGCAATTGGTTTAAGAGATATTGTAAGCCCAAGATTTCTAGAATTATTATATAATTTTGGGTAACATTATTAGAATTGCCATTGTCATATCGCCATATTGATAGAATAGAGCAAACTACCTCCCCTTAAAGTTTGTTCAGTCCGAAACCAAACATATTGTATTACATACTAGAATGAGTTACATATATGTACTTACAAATAATGTGAGTGATTCGTAATAAATGTATACCTAGACAAACTAGTGGAAAGCTTATCCAATGAAATAATGATGAGATGAAATAGTATATTTCATTACGAGTGCGGAAAGCCTGTCATTGCAAAGAGTTCCGACAAATGTCTACCCGAGCCGAGGCGCAGCCGATGGTGAGGGTTGACAGTCGGAACAAGTTGTAATGACGGTTCCGCACGTGTACTGAACAACTATTTTTAATACAGTTGCGAAAAAATGAAGCAATTTAATAAAATAATATATACACAATAAAGTCAACTAACTAATCATTTATTTTAGGAAAATGGCGCCAACTGACTAACAAAAGTTATTCAGTAAAAAAATAAACTATTTTGTATTAAAATAGAAATACCACATGCGGTAAAACTTAGATAGTGTGTTAAGTTACATGTGAACACAGATACAAACTTACAGACAGATACACTCACGCTTTGTCCTCACAGGGTTAGCATAATACTACTGTTGTTACAGAGGCCAATCAAGTCATATTGCAATATGTCTCTGTGTAATATTGTGTATTGTATTGTAATATTGCACTGTGGCTGGATCAGAAAACCTCAGTTTTATAACTTTATTTTTAAAGTATTTCTATAAAATAAATATTTTTACGTAACGTGAAGCAGTATGGTTTGTCGAGACCATTAACAATGCCTTGCATAACCGGAGGCTGGTTAACACTCGAAAACAAAGGAAGAAACTGTATGAGTTCAAAACTCTTCAAGTTCCCCACTTCTGTCACCCCTACGCTGCTTACACGCAAAAAAGATTAACTGAGTTCCCTTTTATTATTTTGTATTTTCCACGAAAAAACAAGTACACCGGTACTTAAGAACCTGTGCAAATCTTACACCACCTACAAGTATTTTCAATTTAATTCAGTGAGATTAATTTCTGCCAATCCGCCCGGTGGATCCGTCTTTATCTAACAAGAAATACTGATACTTTTATATTTTTATACACCCGTGCAAATGTTATTGAATTGAATAAACATTTACAGCCGTAGTTACTTAAGACAGAACCCGTGCAATAGATAAATCATTTTTTCGTACTTCTTTCAGTATGATTATGTTTTTCTTTTCCGTCCGGCAGGTCCATATTTATCTTACAGAAAATGCTGGTGCATTTCTATTTTATGTACCCTTGCAAATATTAGAACGTGCTTGACTAGGTGTGAACGTGCGTGACTATGGAGAAGTGGTAAAGTCGGTATCAGCTTCAGTCTATTTAACACTTATCAATATTGCACCAAGTTCTGTGCTGATCAGTGTGATCTGATGAAGTATTGTTTTGCAAACTTGTGTAAAATTGATGAAAATATTGTTGTCTTTTACTTCAGTCTGTTAATAAGGATCTTTATAAAACAAAGACGTCTTAAAATGTTTGATATGTTAAGCTACTTTCCTTGCTGACAGTACGTATGTGTATACGACACACGTATGCCTCTTATAAATCTTGATGGCATGATAAATATTTGGACTCAATATCAGTACCAAAATTACGCCTTATTTCAATAAAGTCTCCCTTGTAGGAAAAGCAGTTGGCACTAGGTTTAAGGGCCGCCAGAGTCGTAATAAGAAATATAATTTAATCTAACAGGATATGATTAGTGGTGGGGATTGCAAAACCAGTTTAGCAAGTAAAGCGTCTCACTGAAATTAAATTTAACTTAGTGGGAATTTATCCCGTGGAAGTGCTTCCATTTGTGTCAATCAGCGTAATAAGTTAGCGCCCTACTTAGCTACTGCAGCCTGTATATACATATATTTTATTATTTCAGTTGTATATAGCTGTTTATTTCCACCCCTTGCGTTGCGTCAATCAGACAACGCAGTACGCACACTTTTGAAATCCATATATACTAACATAAAATTGGTTTCTGACTCAAAGATGATCATCATTACACCACATGCTTTTTTTTTTTCGATTTCGTTTAGTTTCTACTTTCTACTACTTTATAATTTTATTTGTTTTTGATTAGCATTCATTGTTGTTATTATTTGTCAATGTACCCAAGTTACAGACCTAAGAAAAAATTTTCGTTTCCTTTTTGGCATTGCGGTGGCCTTTTCACCAAAACATAGTTATCAAATTTTCATTTGACAACCAACGATTGGCAAAATCATGATAGATCATTTCATCATTTTACAAAAACAAGTTAGGAAATAATACACTTAATAAAATATTTACTCGATAAACTTTTACTTGTTAACGTATTAGTTAACTACGTAATCCATGCTGTCATAGGCATTTTGCACTTTTTCATTGTAACTATAGATTATTTAGTAGAAGGAGTTTTGGTGAAACATTAGTGAACCGGAATTGCGGTTTATACCAGGTTTTGATCGGAATTACAACAAGAATAAGAATAAATTTATTAAGCCATTGTTATACAATCATTTTCTTAATCTAACTTAGCGCTATTAGTAATCGTAACAAGTTATATTTTAATAAAGTAAAGAAAAAACAGAGGTACCCAAACTAGGCTGCGCCTGTATCTTGGGGCCCGGAGTTGCGATATCTTAAAGTTAAAACACAATTTGTTGATGTGGTAACAAGGCAGGTAATATCTTGTAGGTAATTCTGGATTACCTACAAGAAATAAAATGATATTACAAAAAGAAATAAAAAGTACTCTAAAGTTTAATAATGTTGAGCGTGTGTGTGTATGAATGTGTGCGTGTGTGTACATGAGTGTGTGTGAGTGTGTGTGTGTGTGTGCGTGCAGATGTGTATATTATTTTTAGTTATTTTATGTTTTTAGTTTAATTGTTTTAAGATTTCTTCCGTCTCTTCATATGTTAGTTTGGCAAACCATTTTATTAGATTTTTCTTGCATGATAAGTTGTTCTTTGATGTCGCAGCTTTTGCTGATTTTATTATAAATATGGATATGCGAGTAAAACGGGCATCGTCTGGCTAAGAGGCTCTTTGCTTCGGGAATGGGAATGTTGAATACGCGTTTAGAGACAAGTTTGTTATAGTCGGATCTATTTTTTTGGGTTTTGTGAACATGTCATGTTGCGTTTAAGATAAATAATTGCCGCACTCTTAAGACAGCGAACTCCTTATGGATAAGATCTGTTGGGTAGCGAAAAGGTTTTCTTAAAGCTACTTTTATAACAGCTCTTTGAGCTCTTTCTACTTCAATAACAGTGCCTTTCCCTGCTGCACCCCAAACAGAAATCCCGTATTGAAGTACTGACTGACACAGTCCAAGGTAAATTGTACGTAGAATTTCAATGGCAGTACATTCACTCAGTTTTTTCATCACGTATATCAGCTTCCTAACGCGGCCAGAGAGCAGCTGTATATGTGATTTGTATGACAGGTTTTCGTCTAATGTGATACCAAGGTATTTAATAGAGGCAGCGTGATCTATAACTTGACAGGAACAGTGAGTAAGTGGCGATGTCTGGTAGCTGCAGCATGTATGGTATTTAAGTATAAGATGAGGAGGAGGTCGAGAAGCGATTGTTTTGAAGAAGGTTATGAACTTAGTTTTCTTTATATTCAGAGTCAGGAGATTTGCGTCAAGACACTCGGAAACAGTTAATAGTCCGTTCTCTGCAAGACGGTACACTTGTTCCCAGGTTTTAGCGTGGAAAATTATGACAGTGTCATCAGCATAGGATATTATTTCTGCGTCGTTTAGTCATGAGTTTAAAATATCATTCATGTAGAAAGTGAAAAGAGTTGGGTCGAGTGTGCTCCCTTGTGGAATTCCAAAGTCGATGGGAAGCACGTCACTCGAGTGTTCATCTACTTTGACTAGCTGTTTGCGATTAGATAGGTAACTCGTGAACCAATCAAGTGCAGCCCCTCGGATACCTGCACATTCTAGTTTTCTCAGCCTTTGCCAGATCTAAAAAAACTCCTATGGTCTGTTCTCCGTTTTCGCGAAAGTAGCTACTAAGTTAGTCAGTAATGTAGCCGCGTCTTTAGTTGACCTTCCTCGTCGGAATCCGAACTGTCTGTCTGATATCAGCTTGTGTTTTTCAAAAAAGTTCACTAGCCTGTTGTTAACCAATTTTTCCAGTATTTTGGACAAAATGGACAGAAGTGCTATTGGTCGATAATTTTCAGGTAAGTCTGTAGGGCCGCTTTTGTGTATTAGTCTAACGGAAGCAACCTTCCAGCATTCCGGAAAGGTCCCAGATTCTAACCTAAGATTATAAATGTGGGTGAGTGGTTTAAGGATTGCATTTTTAATTTTTATTAAGTATAAATCTTGCAGTGATACCATCAAGTCCTGGTGCAGTGTTAATTTTAAGTTGGTAGATATATTTAGTTACTTCTGCTTCGTCTGTCGGATGAAGAAAGAAAGAGTGTGGTAAGTTTTCACAAGGTTTGTATTTTTTTACAAGAGATTCCTGAGTCTCAGTAATTCGTGATAGTATTTGATCAGATAGGTTTTTCCCAATCGAGGTGAAGTACGCATTACAGTTGTTAAGTGAGTTAACAGGATCCTCCGAATTGGTAATTAGCTGAGATGAGTCACTTCGTTGATTATTTGGGCTATATATTGATTTGAGAGTGTTCCATAGTTTTTTAGGGTCCTTTCGGCTTTCAGTTATTAGCTGGCTATTGTGCTTTGTTTTTAGTTTATGTAAAAGGTTGTTGCAAGAATTCCTGTACCTAGTATAAACCAGTCTTTTCATCTCATCGTCTGGGCTGGAATTAGAAGCTTGATGAAGACAGTCTCTGTGGTTTATGCACCTCATAAGACCTGGAGTGATCCATGGTTTAAATGTGAATCTACTTCTGCTTATTTTAACTTTGTGGGTGTGTTTAATTACTAGATTAGATATAATAGTTGTTAGAGTGTTTGTACAGGAGTTGGCACAGTTAGAATTCTCTGCGATTGCGTCATCGTCAATTCTGTTTGTCCATCGGGATCTTGTATGAGATTTAATGCAATTGTTTTCTAGTGAAATGACAGCCAGAGCCATATCGTGGTCTGTTATAGAGCATTTGCCGATTATTCCTTCGGTTCTGTAGCTTGATTTAACAAAGATGTGATCAAGACAAGTACGCCCCCTGGTAGGTTCAGTGATAGCAAGTAGAAACCCAAAGGCTCAAGTATTCGGCGTGATTAGTAATAGTAGATAGTATTAATTATGTCGATGTTTAGGTCTCCGGCAACTACAATAGTTGGATATCTTTTTATTAGAGCTAAAGCAGTGTCTAGGGATTCAATAAAATTAATTAAAAAGAATCTTAGTACTGTTTGCTTGTTTGAGTAGTTTTTCGGTTTAAGTCGGAACGTATATTTTTCTTTAGCTTTTTGCTTGTTTTTCGAAAGTTTGGACTCAGTCAGATATGAGGTTACAGGTTTTAAATCGAAATTACAATGTTACTATTGTTAGTTTGTGTCGTTTTTGGAATATGTCGGAATTTGTTTTTTTTTTCGAAAGTGTTACTTATAAAATATTAATCAATGATTCACATTATTATTTTGTTAATTAAACAATTAAACATATTCCATTTTTAATTCATCATTCAGTTTGACTTCCAAGTGTGTGTCATGATAACCATCACAAAATGTTGACGTCGTAAAGATTTTCAATACCGATTCTTCACATTTTTCGGAAAGGTGTTCCGAAGATCGCAAGTACCTACGTCAGTCGTTCCCTATTTGCCTTTAACTATCAAAAAGTAAGTAAAGGAACTTGCATTTCATTTTAATTATCACTTAATTGTTTGTTAAAGTGATAAAATGTTTCAAACAATGCGGACCACTACTGTTTGTTTGTGATGGGTGACTTGAAATTACATGAAAGTTTTGTCTGTTTTTATTAGTAAAATCTGTAAGTATGTCGAAGTTTTCATAATTACTGGATTAAAGGTAATTAAATATAAATCGTTTTGCATGTCGCCAAAAGGAGAAGATCTTACGGGGAATCTATCGTAAAAACTATGTGTAATCATCAAAATATATACAAGCACAGTACAGTTTTTTATCGTGTTGTATTTTTCAATACTGTAAAGCATAAAATAACATTCTTTTTGCCGATTCTGTAGGCAAGGACTTTATTTTTTTTAAATTTCATGTTCCAAGTCTCTTTCAGCAAACTGTACTTCCTTTATATAATATATAAGCTTATATTTGTATGTTATTATGAGTTTATTATTTTAATTTCTC
Source organism: Cerastis rubricosa (assembly GCA_949152445.1). Classification (NCBI taxonomy): domain Eukaryota; kingdom Metazoa; phylum Arthropoda; class Insecta; order Lepidoptera; family Noctuidae; genus Cerastis; species Cerastis rubricosa. Next base: position 13,781,112 of record OX424523.1, on the reverse strand, counting down.
ACCTGTTAAATTCTAAGTTCACACAATATGTAACTTGATTTATCTGCTCTTGATATGTTGAAGATTTTGTTTTATGTATTTTCATCTTCACACATTATTTATCACTGTGATTCTTTATTTCCGATATAAACTTTAAAGTTTACTTTCTGGCTCATGAAAAGAACAAAAATGAAAACTTTTAAGTATAGGTACACTTTCATAAATAAATACCACACTTATACATACACAACATTAAAAATCAAAAATTAAAATAACGAACGAATATCTTAAAATCAAACAAAAGATAAATAAACTACAACCAAGTTTCTAACTAATCACAATAATCACAACAAATATCTACGTAACATTTATCTAAAATAATGACTACGTCCAGGAAGCTGGGACGGCGTTATCTTTGTTTTAAAACATTGCGAACTGATCGCACGCACATCTCAATTTCCCTGCAGTTCTAACCACAGCTCTAACTAAGTTTGCAAAAATAAGCGAACATCAAATAATATTTGATGGACCTTTATTTTATATTTAATCTAACTACTGTTTTTGAAACGTTTGCGAAAGCTTATAAGAGGCTTTTGCATACGTTTTTCACAACATCACTTTGAGGTTGACACAACACATATTCTAGGATGAGCTCTTACTCTACGTTGAAAGCCGACATTTTGAATGCAAAAGTTAAGCTCTTACCAAATAATTAAAACACTGAATAAATTCACACACTAATTAACACCAATCTATAATTATTTGTAACTAAGTAAACGAAGACGGCTTAACTACACGTTGATTTTCAAACAGGACACTCACAAATATCAGATTAAAAAATAAATAGAAGGGCGCAACATGTTCCTAACTGGTGTCTACAGGGGCGGTATCTAACAGTTAACAGAAAAAGCATAATAGTTATATTAGCATATTAATATCAATTACGTTTACTTATCAGTCGCGGCTTTAACACAAAAGCATACGGGAAATGCTTATCAGCCTCACATAAAAATGTTCGAAGTATTCGTGATGAATTAGAATAGTATCAGTTTAAGTTAGAATTCAGTTGTAAACTTACCGAATGGGCGAGGTACAGCGCATGCTGCGGCGGCGACCAGCAACAGAGAGATGAGCGTGTGCATCCCGCGTCAGCGTCCGACTGATAATACTCTCCGCGGACGGCGTGCTTTCTGTTTACTGCCAGGAGCAGTGATCGCGCACTCGCTCGGCGCCGATCGATACCCCGCCCACATCAAACTTCTTATCACCATGAACAAAACGCCGTAACGTCAGTATTGCGAATGACTACTTATTCCCTTGTGGAACAAGCGTTAGGGCGCGTGCAGCCCATCTGACGTTATCCTTTTTTCAACTATAATTTGTGTGCTACTTGGAATAGAGTCGATTTTTAAAAGTTTTACCTAAAATGCCAATAATTGTGTAGTTATAGTTTAAATTGGAAATTGTCTGCCACCTTTTGATGACGTTCATAATGAAGGGTACTTGTATATGAACATGCTTGCTTTATCATGATTATTATCGGCCGTTTATCTCGTCCAGCTATTCCCTATATTTATTGCTCGAGATTTCGAAACTCTAGGTAGGTTTTGGCGCGTGTTTTTTAATGGTATTTAAATGGTACTACTATGTCATGGTGTCGGACGTAAACAATAGCACCATCCCATATCTTCCCGTGGTTGTCGTAAGAGGTAGAGGTTGTGGAAGTGGTCCCTACTGCTATCGCCAACCCGCCTGCCAAGCGTGACGATTATGGCAAAACCCTCCCTTCTTGGGGAAGGCCTATGTCCAGAAGGGGACATCTTTCGGCTGAAATGATGATGATGATGACTATGTCATGATAGTTATTATGTCCTAATGATTTAAGGGTTATTTTAGGGGTATATTAGTCTTAAGAAGGTACCTACCTAAGTTATTAGATCAGGAAGAATACCTAGTACTGTTGAAACACATGCAATAAAAAAGTGAACTTAAAACTGGGCAAGTTTATATTAATGAAACTATTTTAAAATAATAGCGCGCCAGTCAATTGGTTTTTAACCCCCGACCAAAAAAAAGAGGTGTTATATTGACGTGTGTATCTGTGTGTCTGTCTGTGGCATCGTAGTTCCTAAACGGAAGAACCGATTTTGATAAAATTGGTTTTGTTTCAAAGGTGTTTTAATCGAGACTGTTCTTAGCTATGTTTCGAGAAAATCTACTCAGCCGTTTGAACATCATCACCTCTTTTCTAGTTGATGAAGGGATATAAACAACTTCCACAGGTCTGGTGGTTACAACATTTTAAATCTTGTCACTTGTCACCATAGGCATCGCCAGGGGGGTGCGGGTTCACTACCCCCCTAAAAACTTGGGAAATTAATAAAATTTATAACTCGAGAAGAGGTGCAACACCGAGAAAAGTAGAAGGAATGGGGGAGGCCTATGCCCAGGAGTGGGACAGTCAAGGCTAAGAAAAATAGAAACAATTTTAAGAAAAATGAAATAAAAATTTAAAAATTCCCCAACACAAATACCTCTAAAAATAAATTAATCCAAAAGTCGTAGCGGCGTGGGACCGCTAAGTTGACCGCTTAGCACAAGCACAAAAAAAAGCGGACTCCCGACGCAAAGACGCTTGGAGTGGGTTGAAAAAACCAGATTTAAAATCCCCCGACAGGAAAGTGTCGGGGGATTTTAAATCTAATTTTTATCTGTAAATGATCAATCGTACGGCTTCAGTGCCGGTAGTAAAATGCAATTTGCAAGAAACATATTTTAAATTTTAAGTCGGTTGGTAGTCTATTAGTAGTGGCGGGTCTTAAACTTAAGGTTATATTAGCCTATTGAATCAAGCCTCGCCTTTCAACAGGTGGGTGCTGCAAAAAACGAATTACTTCACTTTTTTGCTAAGTGCCTTCTTGTATAAAAGATTTCATATACTTATATGATATTTATAGCTTTTAGTTGTCTAATATATCCATTACCTGCACTGAAAGCGGAGTAAAATATAACTTTTTTTATTGTAGACTGCAGCTTGGCTTTTCAGCCTTGGAAACGCACTTGGCAAGCACTTTCGCCCGTATTGTTGGAACATCATAATTTAGATTAGATTTTCTTTGTAAAGCGCCACAAAGAGAGCCAGTTCCATGAATTGTCTGTAGACCCCCGATAGAGAATATTAGCATCAGTCCTAGAAGGGATTCTAAAGCCGCGCTATGCAAACTTAATCCGGTTCTCGCCAAATTTTAAATATTTATTGGTGTAGGTTTTTATCTTTTTTATCCTTCACGTTTAATTAATTTGTTGCACTATTACAGATTTCGAATTTTAAGTGAAAAGCTTTTTAGAACTAAACCAAGTACCTACCTAGTTTTCACTATTTTAACTATGGTCACAAAATGCGGCGTACATAATAGATACATAATATACTATCTTTTTAAACTTACCTATATTATTTTTTCTTAACTGTCCCAGTTTTGGGCATAGGTTTCCCCCATTCCTTCCAATTTTCTAGGTGTTGCGCCTCTTCTCGCTAATTAACGAAAAGAAGGAAAGTTAATAAAGTCCAAACCAATTTTATCAAAACCAGTTCATCCGTTAAGGAGCTACGATGCCACAGGCAGACACACAGCTACACACGTCAAACTTATAACACCCCCCCCAAAGTTACTAAAAGTTGGTACAGATTACATTCATTTATTCTCTAAATGGGCATTCTTTAAATGGTTTCCCTACTTAACACGTTTTCGCTACTAACAATTCATTACATTAATAAAACGAACGAAGTGCAGAGAAACAATGGCATTTATTTAACGTCTCCGTCTGTTCCGACCAGAAACAAATGACGTGGAGGCAGCCAGACTCACAACTGCGGGACTCAAATACATGCATTGGAAGGAGACATTGTCAATTATCTTAGGTAGATATTGACGAAGAATCCAAGGCACCATAAAAATTAAAATTCTCTTCAATAATATTTCTCCTCGTATATTTTCTCATTTCTATGAGAAACATTACAATAAGCGCCCGGTTTACGCGTCTAAGATAAAATAAAACTAATAATTAAATAAATGCTCCATTTAAGTATACAAGGAGCATGTATAAAATTTTTAGGTTTTTTTTTTATAGTTATCTTAAACCAGTAAAAGAACCCTACCTAGAAAACATACCTATACGGAATTTACAACAACCGGCGCTTGAGTGCTTTTTCAGATTTGTTACTGCTGAAGAATTCTGAAACTAATATTCCGTGACGTACCGTTTTCATTCAACGGTTACGTTTTCAGGAAACACAAAAGGTTATTTGACTACTTAGGGATAAGCTTGCGACTCACTAGAAATCGCTGAAAATAAATCTAATGAATTTAAAAATAACGATAACTCTTCAATCACTTATATTAATTTGAAAACACTTTGGAAGCGGAAAACAGCAAAAATCTGGTCACCGATCGCGTGGACGCTCCTTCTCTTGCGGGGCAAACATCAACGAATGAAATGTTGGGCAATTTACACAACTTTCAATCGCCGATTGTCAATTCGCCAAAGTTAGCAGAAGCGAAAACATAGCAGTCAAGTCCGCTAGTAACGCTGTAACACAACTAGCTTATTCAGCGGCATCGCCAGCTACTTTACAAGACTACAGTTTCAGACACTGTCAATCTTAAAGCTGATGCCTTGATTGACAGCAGAAGTTTTATAAGTTTTATCGACAAATACTTCTCTTTGTTGCTAATTTTAAACCGCCATTCATGGAAAGAAACGACTTTCCAACAAGCTTAAAATAAACCCTTCATTCATAGACGGATTTTACTACGCAACAATCAAGCTAAGCGATCTGACGCGGGGGTGAATGTGGTATAATAAATACTCTTTTGGATTGTTTATGTTTTGATTGTTCATATTCTGTTATTATAAGGAAACAAATTTTTTGAGCTGTTGTTTAAATATTCGAGATGTTATTATGATCAGTTGGAAAACATATTGAGCAGTTACTTAATTTAATGGCGGTTGATTAATTATTGCGGCAGTAAAACATGGACAGTAATAAAAAATCAATTAGTGGGTTATTTTATCATACAATGTCAATTCTAAAAATAACTGAGCAGTCCAATAACCAAGAGTGGTAAAAATGATGGAATTAGCGGTTCGATAAATAGTTCAGCAGATCATCGGACTTGGGGCACCCCGACTCGGACAGGTTAGGTTCGAAGGGGATGGCGGGGTCTAGTGAGCGAGCGGAGCGAGCGAACTAAGACCCCGACTTCCCCTTCGTGTTAGGTTACTGTAAACCCTGCAGACGGAAATAGGAGCCTCGCGTAGCGGGGCTACCACGACTATGCTTTTTAAGCGAATATAAAATGTCTTGAGGTTAGGTTACAATAATTGGTTTTTCTCAAGAACGGTTCATTACCTTTTGATGGGAGTGGTGCCAGGGGAGAAGGGGTACACCCCCCCTACACCTCATTGTTTATAGAATTGCTTAGAATGAGATTTCTTACCGACAAATTCCGATTTATTACTGCCCACACCTAACCGCTCTTTCAATAATTTTTACCGCCCATTTAATTATTTTCCTGCTCAATTATATATTCACTGATCCAGTTCATTATTTTTTTTTTAGTTTTAACTGCTGAACTAGTTATTAAACGAGCCATTTATAATGTTTAACTTACCAAAACTGCTATTTACAACTGCCTCTTTAAATCAGTGCCTTATTATAATACCACCAAAGAGATTTAAAAGGCATAAAGAGCGGATATTGGGAATATTTTCATACATTTTTTTTATTTTACACTAGACAGACCGATTTTCTTCGTCTTGTCCTATCTATCGCTCGTAAATATTTGAATACAACTGTGTCATACCATCCGCTTATTTTTTAATAAAAACAAAATTCTTTAAATGGTTTCCGCAACGCATCTTCGCTTGTAACAGTCAATTTCTCCCCTGTTGATACCATTTGTGTAGCGAAGGAGGTGGCGGAACGTGAGAGGGAGAGAACCTCACATCCCAGCCGCCGCCCATCCCAGGACAACTGTAACATCCCTGGAGACGCCCCGGGCGTCGGGGGGCAACCAGTGGCCCCGGCCACCCTTGGCGCGGGCCTGTGGACGGTGAGTAATGGGCTAGCTCACCGTCCGTCCGTCTAATGACGACAGGCCGTGCCGACGGCGCGTTTGTGTTCCACGCGCACCTCAAGGAGATGTCAAATAAAAAGGAGAAGCAAATCGGAAGGGGTCCGAGAGGGCCGACGCCTGCCAGGGCTACGGGTTGTTCGAAAGAGATACCGTGGCCCTGGAACACAAAGGGCTAAGAAGGAACATGGATGGGTTTTAGTCAGTCAAGTCTGACACTCCCTTCCGCTCCGCCCAGAGCGGGAGAAGTCATTTGATGACTTCCCATCCTTAAAAAAAAACCATTTGTGAATAAAAAAAGAAAAACGTTTCACGTCTGTTAGACTTCCTAGCTTGCCTAGACCTATTTAGACGTAAATAGCTAGTCCCAACGAATGTTGACTATACTTTACCTAGCTAACAAGTCAGCAGTGGAAAGCTCCACGAAGTGCTTTAAATTACCGATGAACTAACGGCCGATATAACGTTGCGGAGGTCATATAGCAAGCACGAGGTTTTTCCGTAGCGTAATTTCCGTGAAGCCACTATAAGTTAATAGGAAATAGACAGTTTCAGTAAATTCGACTTTCCGTTACGTAACTCTCTGCAACTGAACGCGATCTGAACGGCTTTCGAAAGCTGTCAGTATCAATATCCCATAGCAATTATAATACGGACGAAGAGCTTTTTAACGCGGTTCAAATATGCTGATCACGTTCAGTTGCATTCGTGAAATTCTCCTTAACTCTGTATGAGGCGAATATTTCCAACCTTGTCCACATATTATGATTTTCTCAGAAATAAAAATGTTAAAGGAAAGATATTAAACCAGTAGCGCATATGTAGAGCGTGCCGGAATAGCTTGTTTCTGTGAAGCTGTAATAAGAGTTCAAAATGTAAATAAAAGTAAAACCTAGTTGGTTATTTGAGCGAGCAAAATGAGATGAGACTTTAATATATAACTTTACCTGTCATCATTATAATTTTTGATGAGGTTTTGCTTGGTTTTGCATAAAAATTGCATTGTTTTCTTTTTTAGGGTTTCGTACCCAAAGGGTCAAACGGGACCCTATTACTGAGACTTCGCTGTCCGTCCGTCCGTCCGTTCGTGTGTCACCAGGCTGTATCTCATGAACCGTGATAGTTAGCCAGTTGAAATTTCTACAGATTATGTATTTCTGTTGCCGCTATAACAACAAATACTAAAAACAGAATAAAATAAATATTTAAGGGGGGTTCACAAGGCAAGTTATATTTTTTCAAATCTCATATCAGTTACAAAAGAGGTTCTCATTTTATTTATTTTGGGGTTAAACGAAATTAATTATTCACGAATTAATTATGCGCGAGGTCGAACCAAGAATTTGTTATTTCAATATTCGACAAATAAAAAAAACATCGAGAACACAGCGATCTACGTGTTCAGTAGGTATAATAACGCACTCAGGATACTGTTGACGCCGCTATGGCCATGTAGCGCGTCAAATATGTTTGCTGAAAGACATAATTTATGTATAGGATGTTGCAGCCATCACACGCAACAGAAGCGTTTTCTTGCTTGCTCGTCTTCATGGTACCAACACTATCTTGAGTTTATTCGCAGATAAATGGAAGAAAGAAACTCCACACAGATAAGAATGAAACATGTATGTCATCTAACTTTCTTTAATAGATTTTCAACTTAATATCTTTCAAGAATTATAGGTTCAAGGTTGATTGAGAAAATTTGACTATTTCGATGTGCTGGCGTCTGTACTTAGTCAAGGCATTATTATTACAATCACTATGGTCGCCCGTAATAAATGCTATAATAATAATAAGCAATATCTCTACTGCATAATTTAACCGTTCGTTCATTTCACAGGAACTACGTTCAGTTTTGTTACAGTTTGAGAGAGGTGTGTGGGTGACATTTCCGTTGGAATTTCCGCTTGCCGTCGGCCTTGCCTCTCACAGCTTGTTCTTCAACTTGGGAAGAGTTACTTCACGACACATTACAAGGCTTATATTTAAGCTGTGACCATTTTATAATTAGCCTCTCGAGGGATGTTTTTGTTGGTACTAATAATTTGGGAAGCAAAACACGATATGTAAGGGCAGTCTAAGCTGAATGATAATACGTGATAAAAATAGTTTCTAGTGTAGACCTATAAAACGTATTATGCGCTTGTACCTAACTTTGCTGTCATCCTTTCATACGTCTTACGGCAGTCCATCTGCCCAATAACAATGCTGTAACAAGAATTGGCACGTAAATGACTCATTTATATTTTTTGTGATTCTCATTCACAACTTATACGTATAACTTTGTGTATGCATCATGCACTCCCTGTTTATGAAATATATTTACTTTCTTTACTTACTTATTTAGGGGAGTAGTTAAAACGGCTTCTAGTTAATAGTATTTTCCTCCTCTCAAACTACCTTTTCCTCTGAATAACTAGGTCAGCCACCCTCAATGTGCGTCTAAAATATACTATTTCAGCTACTATTTATAATAATAATCGATGTATGATGATGTAAGCCACTGTAAATACAAGTCAGCACGGTTGTTATTTGATAGTTATAAATATATCCAAATCGTAAGCTTTCAAAACAATTGAAAATGACTATGGGAGTCATTTTCAAAGTATATATATATATGGACTTCTAATATTACAGGTAAAACAAAGATTTCAATCCATTGAGATTCTAGGTTAATTTATTTTATTTTTTTAAATGATAAACCATTATTTAGTAAAGTATGAGTAATTCATTACTCGTTCATACTTTATTGATCCTGAAGTGTACCTAAAATTATCATCAGCTATAAAAAATTACGGTTGCAATTAGGATTAAAGCTCCGTGAACAACAAAAAAATATGGCTTGATTTATAATTTCCCATTCATTTAGCTAAAAGTTTGTCTGACATTAATATTTAAATTTTAAGCTGACATGGTCACTAACACTATCAAAGACACAGGTAACTGGGATATTTACCATGTTAATTACATTACATTTACATAGTAAATATCCCGTTACAAGTTCTATTGATAGTGACATCAATATATTTAGATTATTACCTTTCAATACTTTTGTTGATGATTTTGTTCACGTAAAAATTAACCTAGATCAGGGAAACATTGACGTAACAAATAGGTTTTTTACTTCATTTTCTACTCACACACGTATTTTTAAAGTGAAGTCTTCCCTTTTATTCGTTTTTAAATCGAATTCTTCCCTTTTATTAGTTTTCACGTAAATACCGACTTTATTGCCCGTTACATCGGACTCGTTGTGTTTGACATGAATTAACATAAAACATCTATGACTTATCTCGTTTCAACGAGTGCTGCTTGGAATATTAATAAAGTACAGACAAAAAACATGGAGTTATCAAAAATTAACTATAAATTTTAAAATGACGATATCCAAACTTGGTATCATCGGTAAATAAAAAAATTAACATGATCGTCATCAGTGGAATATTAGAACCAGACACACTTTACTACGAATCATCGATCCCGACATCAGATTGAATTGGAAACTGATCCTGCTGATTTGTATCCACCGATCTCGGTATCCGTTTGCAGTAAAAAATTAATTAATATGTTTACCCACCGAACTCAAACTCAAAGTATTTATTTCAATTAGACCATTAAAGGCACTATTGAAAGTGAAAGAACAAAAATCACGTGAATCTACAGTCCCAGTCACAAGGCATAATAACTTGTGAAAGTACTGAGTTTCACATTCAAAAGCGTAGATCTGTAAGAAGAAGAATGGGTAAGAAACTCCATGGACACTCTTTTAAATCAAAATATTGCTACAAAATCTTGGTTACATCTTTATGTTGAGAATTACAAATATGTTAGAAACGAGGTAGAAATAAAATTTTTAAATACGTAAAAGTTAAGAACGCCCTGAGTAAAAGATTAAATCAATAGTTCAAAAATAAAGTAATCAAAATAAACCGTGGCAGCTAAGAGATTACCAGTGAGTATGACATTCAGTCAACCATCAGAGTAAATTCGTTTTACAGTACATGGCACTCACACATGTACTATGCAATTAGATAATACTAAGAGATTGAAACTATACTAAACATATAATAATACTAAGAGATTGAAGTTATTGTAAAAGCCGCAGAAGATTGTAAAAATATCTATGCATTGCATAGATATTTTTAAAATCTTCTGCAGCTTTTACAATAACTTCACGTTGTAATTTGATTGGCCCTATGGTTGTGGAGCAGGACCAGAATTGAGTCAAGCATTTTTATCATCAATATAATCCTCAACTTCTAATATGCTAGCCTACATAGTGTGCGTTTTATGCAAGATTTAAAATTCGTCTCATTCAGTTGTAGAATGGAGGAGATATTTTATTGTAACATTTTAAACAGCCCATCCCATGAAAGATGAGTCTACTTTAGCTAACCTGAAACCTGGAGGGGCTATTTGATGATTTCCCATCCGTTAAAAAAGGGTAAATAGATTTATCATTTTTAATGTATTATTGAACTGTACGTGAACTACCGAAAATAATTCCTTTTATAGAAGATTTACATTTTCAATATATTATTAAATGTATTTAAGTTGTTGGGTGTTATTTGTCTAAAGTTTATCTGGTTTTTTTTAATGGTGGTCTCGAAAACAAGAGTTTGACCACTGTGAACAGAAGGGAGGTAATTAACAATAAGTAAATATAGTAACCCTTGTGGTAACTATATTTTCGAGCCGTTTGAGGTTGAAACTCTGGGGCCGTGGGGTCCGAGTGCTCACAGCCTTTTTAAGGAAATTTCTAAACGCTTCCCGTGACCCAAGGGCTGGCTTTTACTTTGGCCAGACGCTAAGTATTGCCATACAACGTGGCAATGCTGCCAGTCTCTTGGGCACATTACCAGCTGACAGCGTTGAGGAGGAGTTTTTTGACGCCCTTTTATAGTTTATTGTTATTTTAGTTATTTAATGTATTAGTTTGTTAATCGTTGTAATAATGTATATAGTTAGAATAACAATCGATTTACCTAAGTAGTCGCAGCAACAAAAAATATGATCAGTATTTGTACTAATTCGGGTTGGTTCCGAAAACACGTTTAACAAATAAAATTATCTAAAAAGATGTAATAATCTATTACTATTTATTATTAATTCATTTATTTATTTTAATAAAATAGTATTAATATGAAAGTCACCACAGATAACCAGTGATTTATTTCCAGATGCAAATTTTGCTAAAGCATCTTCCATCGCTGACTCCAACATATACGGAGTAGTTTTGACAATTTGGGGGTCTGTAAACGCACAATATTATATCCTTATCCAGCTCAACACAAGACAGTTCAATATTATGCTTAAAAAAAAATTCGTAATGACGGGGTGAACAAGTTTATTTCGGCTCGTTAAGCGTATATGTCGCCGCAAGAGCGTCTATGTGCTAAGACTATTCATTAATCTTATTAAGAATCAACTTAATAATCCTCATTTGTCATAATATTGATGAACCTGCCATGCCATCTGTGTGGGGGCAGCATAATTATTACGATAATCATTTCACTAAACGCCATCTATTGGCTTGTGTGTTAACTACTGCGCAAATAAAAGATTCGTTTAGCTTAGATGGCCTGTAATTTATTAAACAAAAGCCTTTAGCTAGAACTATAGCCAAAATTAAGATTAGCAAATATTTTATGATAACTGCGATTTTAGCAATGACAATTTGGATTTTAACAATGGCTCATTTTGTTAGGCGGCAACTCAGTCTTGTGGGAAAGAGCGCCGAATAGTCAATTAGTGAATTTATAATTTGTAGCAACAATTAAATCAATTTCTAGAACTAACTACAAACTTAAAATTAATAAGATTATTTTACAGAGTATTTTATAAGTGGTAAACCAGTTCTTTGTATTTAATCCTTTGATCTGCCAAAAATGGTTTTAAGCATGCGATTGTTGTAAAAAGTATTAAAGCTACTAATTAAGCTTGTAACTTAATAACGCCTTTGCATTTGTGAATATTGTTTAATTACTAAAATAATTAATTGTGAAGTATTAGTATTGTTTTAATGGAGTATTACTGAACTAACTATGTAATGAATAGTTGGACTGATCTAATGAGTGTGTAGTACATCCGCCCACTCAGAGCCGCGGGCGCACCCAGATATCTCATTCGAGCTAGCTCGCGATTAGAGAATTGAAATATTAATGAATTCAATTCATTAAAAGTAGTAGTTTTTGAAGTGAGCAATAATAACTTATGTTAATAAGAACTGTAATAATTGAAAGACAGATCCAAAAGAGTGTGTGAGTAGTTTCTTGGCTCGTTCTTCTACTCACATCAACCATGTTTGTGAATGAGCGGCTCAACTGGAAAGTCTATAAGTGTTAAAGTGCTTGTAACTGGTTTATTTCAACTACCCATCCACCTATCTAAAAACAATGAAGATTAATGTTGCACAGTTAACGACCGAAAGGCAATATGGCGTCGATATTCATTTATGGTGGAATCCCCGCCTTGATATATATAAATTTACACCCATTATAGAAACATGAGTTTGTTTCCGACCCAATTTCCAATACTGACCAAGCCTGGTTTGAAACAATATTATTTATGATTCGCAAACAATTCCCAGCACTGGCTAATAAAGAAGATTGAGTCCGCCATGTCTTTGTATTTTGAATTAATTTTCGCATATCATATGTTTCGAGCATACGGTATCGAACACGCGCGGGCGTGTGAACACGACGTCGTTCTGATTTCATAACGTTTCCATATATTTCCATATCATTAAACTCCATGATAGTCTACAACATGTTGTATCTTTATGTGATAACTTTTTAGTTGATTTCAATATAGATAAATAATTCTTTCTGTACATTACATCACAGAAGAGCTCAAAGTAAGATGCAAGACAGTAAATTAATTAATTTATTACCTAAATAAATTAGTCGAGAAATTAATTATTAACCGTCCATTTGCCGATGGCGGCTTCATTCCCACCGGATCGTTACTTGCACTGGTTCTGCGATTGACGTTCGTGTCTCACTTTTATAAGTTAGTAATTATATGTATATATATTTATATGGATGGAGGGATTCATGAGAAAGATTTAGGTGTTTAATTCATTAAAGGTTTTTCATACATTGGTTGAAATATCCTAGGTACTACTATTAAATTTTCAAAGAAACCTTGAACGGTTCGGATGAAATTGGCCCGCAGGTAGTATATAACCTGGATTAACACCTATGATAATTTTTATCCCGTTTGTAAGATCCAATGGGATGGTTACCGAAATAATTATTTTAATATTTCTAAAAAGGAAACATTTTGTTCCTTGAAAACAACACATTTTCGCATGCTCTCGAAAAATTAAGTAAATATTTTTCAACTCTGACTGAATAATTTCTTTTATAATTTTCATAAAGAATTTGGTTTTGTATAGACCGCAAATGGTAAGAACAAGTTACAATCATTCTTAGAGTGTATTTTGAATTCTTTGTTCTGCTTGTGCTCTGGAATGTTCGTTCCATTAACAATTTGCTGGAGATTGGATCGACAAGATCGAGCGACACTACTATATCTGCCACTTCTGCTCTACTGAACAGACTCGATTCAACATCAGTCCCTATTGTAAACTGATCCTTAGTACTGATCATCCATTTTCAATGCAGTTGGAATAAGATCTCATACTTGAATGCTTTCGCTGGATGAAATTTTCTCGTTATTGAAGAATTCTCGGCTCAGTGTTTGCGAAAGTTCTCTAAGTTTAATTAACGCTGGCAGCGTGGCCACAGGAAATTCTCTGCAGGGAAATTTCAAGCTGTGCAAACGGCTGAGCTTTTACAAATGCATAGCTTTTTTATATTTTTTTACTGAAATAGGCTTTCGTTTGGCCGCAACTCGCCTGATGTGAAACGATGGTGCGGCCTAGGGTGAAGCTTACCTAGAAGAGACCAATTCACTCCAGAAGTCGGCAGTGAATTCCATATGTGGAAACATAGCGCTTTGTTCGGGTCCGTGGAACTTCAACAATACAACGGTTCGGCTTCGCCGTACCTCTGCTGTTTTGACGATAAAATGGGGCTGGGGAATTGGATAATTTCAAAACACACGCTCAGAAATCTATCTGATAAGCTGGCAACTTTAAGGCGATGTTCAAGGCTTTGCAAGCATATGCCACGCGCAGCGGCGAACGGCGGGACGTGGCGTGATTAGTACATATGATAGTAGTTGTCGAAGAACTTGATACGTTTCAGTCTTAGAGTGGAGCTGATTATTCAGCAGTGTGCAACGAGCTAGTATATTAATATTCAGGGTGCCCAGTAAATAGTATGGCATAGCATGGCATTGATAGATATTGGGCCCAAGCTATCAGGCCCTGCAATATGTCGTACTATTTAATGGACACCTTATATTGCTCCATTTCAAAAAGATTACAGAAAATACCGACTGCGACTTTATCATTGTTTGATGTACTAGTATAATCAATTAAATCAAAGATAAATGGACCTTTTTGTTCTTTCTTTCTTACAGGTTAATCATTAATAAAACAGACTTGTATGTTAAGGTTTAAATACCATACCACGAATGCGCGATCAAATTAAAAGCACTGCTACGACTATTCGTATCAAATGGCTACAGACGTCTACGTAAAAACGGAATGATTAATTATAAAACTAAAAAAGTTGCGCTTTACATCACTTACATCATTAGATACAATATAAAATGATCTTTATTTCACAATAATGTTACGGGTTTGTACAAGAGCAAGTTGCTACACAATCGCATCACAAACACGGATCCCCGGGATTTTGCGTTTGAATTTAAAACCATTTTTATTCAGAAAATATCTCTACGGGTTTGCGTAGCAAAGTGCTACGAAAGTCTACGAAATGAAAACATAATACGGTGTGGACAGTAGTGGACACACCAGTTGTTTGACTTACTTTTTATTAGCTGTCAAAACGTGATTATAGGTTTATATATCTATTCTCAAAAAAAGCAACAAAGTCACATGAGAACAGAAAACCTTATGCCAATATTAATAATAAGATCTTAAATACACCCATCCAGTGCATTAAGTTTTTGGGAAAGTAGTAATTTACGATTATACGTTTAGATAAAAGAGTCTTGAATGCATTGAACAAGTTTAAACTTTTATACAGGCGGTTATTTTGTTGTATAAATGTTCAAGTGTCAATCTTTTTTAGAAATGGTTTTGCAGAATTATCAAAACCACTAATTATAACATAACACCTGTATCACCAGATCTCGTGTTCGAATATAAATTTTGTGTACAAAAAGCAACTTGGCGTAGCAAGGTCCGTAGCAAGGTCCGTAGCAAGGTCCATAGCAAGGTCCGTAGCAAGGTCTGTAGCCAGGTCCGTAGCAAGGTGCTACGAACGTGTACTATATTTGTATGTCATTGAAGTGCCAACTGAATCGCAGCGATAGTTTCGTCTTGTTTATTAGTCCATGCTAATAAACAATATTTCGATAGTACCGACTCTGTACTAGTCAATCGATCGGACTTGACGGTAGGCAAACAAACAACCATCAGGTTTCTTCGGATCACCTAAAAAATTCTCTATTCATTTCGACAAATATGTGTACATTCAATAAGCGTGACTAGTTAGAAGTCAATTCTGAGACATTGCAAATATAAAATATAAACGATATTCACGAAATATTCGCGAATACTAATCTGAATGCGAATATTTTATACGGACTAAAACGTAGAGCATCTTTGACATCATATCAGATTACTTGTGTATGGCAGGATGTCAAAAGGAAGCTCCCGCCACACGATAAGTTTTTGTTTTTTCTGCATATATTCTAGTTTTGCTCACCCTACCCAGCTTTTAGCGTTAAATTCAATAGAAACTCAATGAACCAATTTTCATGGACGATGTCATCGCGGCGATAATTTGATTAATTATCGGCCGCCGCCCATGGACGTAGCGCAATCATCTACATTCTACATAATGTTGCACATTTCCATCTTATATAACTTACCTGGAGTTAGAATTAAAAACCTTTTTAACCTCCGACTAAAAAAGAGGGGTGTTATAAATTTGACGTGTGTATCTGTGTATCTGTGTGTGTGTCTATGGCATCGTAGCTCCTAAAAAGATGACCCGTTTTTGATAAAATTGGTTTCGTTCGAAAGGTATTTCAATCGAGAGTGTTCTTAGCTATGTTTCGAGAAAACCTGCTCAGCGGTTTGAAGATCATCACCTCTTTTCTAGTTGATGCAGGGATATAAACAACTTCCATAAGTCTATTTGATTTGACATTTAAAATCTTGTCACTTGTCACTACGGGCATTGCCAAAAGGGGACGGGGCTGCACACCACCTCCCCTTTTTTTTTTTTTTTTTTTTTTTTTTTTTTTTTTTTTTTTTTTTTTTTTTTTCGGATGGGAAATCATCAAATGACTTCTTCCGCTCTGGGCGGAGCGGAAGGGAGTGTCAGACTTGCACTGACTAAAACCCATCCATGTTCCTTCTTAGCCCTTTGCGTTCCAGGGGCACGGTATCTCTTTCGAACAACCCGCAGCCCTGGCAGGCATCGGCCCTCTCGGACCCCTTCCGATTTGCTGACATCTCCTTGAGGCGCGCGTGGAACACGAACGCGCCGTCGGCACGGTCTGTCGTCATAAGACGGACGGACGGTGAGCTAGCCCATTACTCACCGTCCACAGGCCCGCGCCTACGGTGGCCGGGGGCCACTGGTTGCCCCCCGACGCCCGGGGCGTCTCCCGCGGCGGCTGGGACGTGAGGTTCTCTCCCTCTCACGTTCCGCCACCTCCTTCGCTAGCATGACTGCTTCGCAGAAGGAGGCGACGGCTTCCCATTCCCTCTCGCTCCGGACCATGGATTGAACCAGGGCCGGACGCGAGAGGTCGCCGCCGCCAATCGCCGCTACGAGGACACGGCGGTGCTCAGCCCAAGCGGGGCATAGCTCCACAGTGTGCTCCACCGTGTCCTCCGGCCGATACCACCTCCCCCCTAAAAGATCGTTTTATTTTTTATTTATGACTTTCCTTGTTTTCGTTAATTAGCGATATAAGGCACAACACCGGGAATATTGGAAGGAATGGGGGAAAGCCTATGCCCAGAAGTGGGACAGTCAAGCCTAAGATTAATATTTAGAAGAATTATTTGTTAAAAACAATATGCAATATTTTAATTTCAAATTAAATTCTAAACGGAACATTCGGAAACAATATAAATATGACATTAATTTACCAGTTATTAACAATATGATGTATTATAAAAGTACCTATGTTACTGCTATTCGTGTGTACAATCAGTTACCATCAGCAATTAAAGAATTAAATGGAAATATGTTTAAAAATAAATTGAAAAAAAAATGTTAATTGATAATGTATTTTATAATCTGCATGAGTTTTTTGATAAAAAATAATGTTTGTAAGCCCCTAATTTGTTAAAATACTATTGCATATCCGACTTGGGTAGACTGTTGAAACCAAAAATGTAATGTTTATTGATAAGAACTTAATGTACACAGTTAAGCAATAAATATATCTTTATCTTTAAGAAAAAAACTATTTAAGATTAAAAAACATAAAAAAGACGTTTTTGTGTCGGGGGCTTTTTCAATTTATAATTTTAAAAAAATTGTTACGAATTTTCGTAGCAAAGTGCTACGAACGTCTACGTAGTATGGTCATCATAGAACATTTCATCGGGTACGTTTACTTTTTTTTTCTGCAATAATAACCTCAGGTGTGCTTCATAGGATTTTTCCATTTACGACTATATAGGAATGCGATGCAAGCACACATACTGTGTCTTCTTTCCATGATATGCCTTAGGGAATAGCACAACTGTTCAGCGGGTATTCTTATATGTAAAATGAATGCCTTTGAAATAATGTTCGCCAGGCGATCTCCATAGGTCTTGAATAGAATTAATGGCGGCACTATGTTATCCCTAGTTGTTGTAGATAAGTTCTACATCTCGGTGAAACGGCAACTACGCTTACGTCAGTCCGCAACTTACTGCCAAGGTTGGGCCAACAATGATTATGTAGGTCACGATGTCTCGATATTAATATACCATCTATATAGTGTTTTATATTTTGCATGAGTAAAGAGTTTACGAGAGTTTAGTTAGTTTAACAGAGGTTGTGATTATATTTATGAACTAAAACTGTTTTAATTATTATTTTTTTCACTATTGGGGGTCAATCACAGTGTGGAGATATCCAAATCTATAAGGGACCTTTACTTTTTATTTTCATGTAAATATTTTTGACACAATATTTTCCGTCCTAGCAAATCGTATATAAAAATGAGAGGTTTTTTTAATACTCATCAACTGATCAGTTCTATGTTGTACCTACTTGTACATCTTTTATAATTATTTTATGTCTGTTTATACATAGTTTGTAAATAAAGTTCACAGTTATATTATATATAAATATAAGTCGGGTTTTCCTTCCTGACGCTATAACTCCAGAACGCACGAACCGATTTCCACGGTTTTGCATTCGTTGGAAAGGTCTCCGTGAGGTTTATAGCAAAGAAAATTCAGGAAAAATTTCAACGAAGCCATCTGGTGGCGAAACGGAGTTCGTCGGGTTTGCTAGTATTATATAGTTTCATGTTACGGTTGTAAACGATGTAAATAAGCCCTGAAACCTGAAACCGAAAGGTAATTGTTTTCCCCATAGTTGTGATCTTTTTTTGTTTTGACCTTCTGGTTATGGAGATATTGGAAGTTCCAACTTAATCACCACTTTATTTTTTTAAATACTGTATTTTACGGTTATTACTTCACTTTAAATACATCCATGACCTATTTACTATTCAATGCTTCCGTCAGCGCAATGTTTTGTATGCGTTATATTGAGTTTTACCATAAAACGTGAAGTTTCACCCCAAAAATAAAACTCGTTTCCCAGCAATATTTTTAACATAGGGTGAATTTTGGCATCGTGCAATGGGACATGTACCTGTAAAGAGTACAAAAGGCATTGTTAAAGGCATGCATGGAAATTTAGTAAAGGAGGTCGACATCTGTGAAGTCTGCACACAAGCAAAATTTTTATAATAAGCCAACGAACCAAAAATATTTAAATGTTTTAAATACTTAGTTCGATGTACAGAATGCTTTTTTAACCCCCGACCAAAAAAGAGGGGTGTTATAAGTTTGACGTGTGTATCTGTGTATCTGTGTATCTGTGTATCTGTGTATTTGTGTATCTGTGTATCTGTGTGTCTGTCTGTGGCATCGTAGCTCCTAAACGGATGAACCGATTTGGATAAAAGTGGTGTCGTTTGAAAGGTATTTTAATCGAGAGTGTTCTTAGCTATGTTTCATGAAAATCTGCTCAGCCGTTTGAAGATCATCACCTCTTTTCTAGTTGATGTAGGGATTTAAAAAAAATCACATTTAGTCTATTCGAAATTTGAAATGTTGTCGCTTGTCACCATTGTCACTTGGCATTGCTGAGGGGGGGGGTGCACCCCCTCCCCCCAAAATTTATATTTTGTTTAATTTATATCTTTCCTTGGTTTCGTTAACCAGGAGTAGGACAGTCAAGGCTAGGAAAAAATAAAATAAGTTTAAAAAGCATGAAAAAAAATTAAATTAAAAATTTAAAAAACCCCCGACACAAAAAAAACCTCTAAAAAGCCAAAAATAAATTAATCCAAGCGTCGTAGCGTCGGGGGACCGCTAAGAAGACCGCTTAGTACAAGCACAGAACAAAGCGGACCCCCGACGCTACGACGCTTGGATTAATTTATTTTTGGCTTTTTAGAGGTTTTTTTTGTGTCGGGGGTTTTTTAAATTTTTAATTTAATTTTTTTCTAAACGGAACTTTACGAAGCCGTCAGGCTTCGTAAAGTTCCGTTTACAGCTTGTATAATATAGGAAACAAATCTGCATTATAGAAGTTTGTCAAAAATATTTTGTTTATGTATCTCTGAGAAAAGAATATACATAACCACTTATACATTTTTACTAATGGGAGACCAGTATGAGTATTGTTCAGTTTAAGAAAAGTTTAGTAATGAAATAAAATAATTATATAAATATATATAAATTACATTTGTCCCGTGGGTTTAAAACGAGCAACGGTCAAATATTTTCTTTTTAAATAATATTTTTACCTCTTCCTATCCCTTGGAGTATGTAGCAAATTCTGTTATTTAGTTGACGAGAATTAACAAAGATTTCTGAGTATCTAATAAGCCTGCATTAAAAACTGTAGTATAATTCACTAAGTACTGCACTGTAACCACAAGTACTAGATAAAAGTAATTTAAATATTATTTTGCTACTAGCTATGCCCGCGACTTCGTCCGAGTTATTTAGTTATTTTTTTAATATTTTGGTGGTTTATTGGTATATGTACTGTATATACACTCATATGCATGTAGTAAAAAGCGGTAATTTTTGTATTACAAACAGACACTTCAAATTTTAATTATTTGTATAGATGACAGCGCAGTCAAACAGGATCAAACAGAGAAAAAAAAAACACTTTAATTTATCAAGAACTAGCCGTTACCCACGAATTAAAATAATAATAGCTAGTTGTGTATGTGTGAGAAAAAAAGGCTATTTCACTATGTGCAATTCCAGACTATAATCTATTTTAACAGTTCAGTCGTTCTGACGAGATGGAGTAAAAAATATCCGTCCACCCAAACTTTAACATTTATAACAGCTGTAAAAAAAGTTTAAAAATGTATGAAACAAAGAGTATCAACTTATTTATTTTATTTTAATTAATTATTTTGTATTACCAACGAGTTTGTGTTACAATTTCTTATATACAATTAAAAATAGAACAGGATGTATGGTCATGTAACGCAGACTCAATTATAGGTAACCACATCTTACCCATTACCGAGTAGTACACATGCTATTGAATTAAATTAAAATTAGGAATACCTACATACAATCATGCAATTAATGATTAGCCATAACTTAACCATACTATATTTAAAAATCTATATAAGTATTGGAAATGATAATACCTAATTAGGCGCTTTCGTCTAATATCCAACACAGCAGCTATTAACAATATGTTTTTCTTCAATTCATGACTGCGTTTTCTGGAGAGCGGCATATAGCATTTAGTGTGTCTTAAAGCAAGACTCACGGAAGCGGATAGCGGAAGTGATAGCAAAAAGAAAGTGGAAGTGGGCGGGCCATATATGCCGTAGACTGGGTGGAAGATGTGGTAAGAAAATGCTGGAGTGGAGACCACGGACGGGACGGAGGAATGTGGGAAGACAACCGACTAGGTGGACAGACGATCTCATTAAAGTGGCCGGAAGAAACTGGATAGCCATGACACATAACTGCCAAAAGTCGAGAGATTTGGAAGAGACCTACTCTCAGCATTGGGTGGCAAAGGGTTGAAGAAGAAGAGGAGAGAGAGAAGAGAAGAGAAAGCGTACCTATAAGCGATCAAAACACTTCTAACGTCGAATTATAAAAAGTATTTTAGAAGGTATGAGTTATAAACAGATGTTCATACCTACATCCATACATACGGGCTGACTCTTAACCCTCCGTCGTAGTCTGGTAAAAGATACACAGATACCTAGGCATCATCATCATCATTTCACGTCGTCCACTGCTGGACACAGGCCTCCCCAACGCCATATTGACATAAGGGGGTTTACCTAGGCATCAATCTATCAAAATTTATCAATCAATCAATCTATAGATCTATCAAATTTTATCGGTTTTCCGATAGATTGTCGTGTGGCTCTCCGATTAGCTCGGGACGAGAAACAACGTAAAATCTGATTTGTCCGATTCTAATACCCGGTTTCTGAATCGAATATTTGATGTTGAGAACTTGCCTACCTCTACTTTAGGTTATATTTAGCAAGAGAAATAATACAAAACAATGATTAGTTTTTCGCCTAGAAATCGTTCGCTGAAATTGGAAAAGTTCTCAACTTCAAACACTCATTCTGGAAACCGGGTATTACCAGTAACCAGGTTATTAATAGCAATTTATTATTCCTAGAAGCTATTTTCCGATTAAGTACAGGGACATTAAAGTGAAATGTTTGGGAGCTCGGCCCTTCGGAGATTGCAGAACTGCTCAAGCATGTTTTGGGTGCTAGGCTAGGTAACCCTTATTGCTATTTTTCGATTCGTGCTTTTTTTAAACCGTTGAACGTTGCAGTTTAGAATACGGAAAAATATAAGTAGATTATAGTTTATGATTAATAACGATGATTTCATAATAATTATTTTTCTATAGCGAAAACTGTATAACTTTCTTTTAGTGAGCCTCTTTTTACAATCATTTGTTGTGATGTTAAAAGTTTATAGTTGATTATATTTGTAGGATCCGGTCATTAGTACGGAAAGAAAACGAATCGGCAAGCGCGCCAAAGGTAGCACGCGACCTACTTACCAGTCTACCCACACCTAAGCGCGCTTCTACAGAGTCGTGATGTTTCGAGCTCGCTTTGAGGCGGACAGTCTGTGTCTGACCGCGGCGGAGTCAAGACGTCCCGAAACTGTTCCCCGATTCATGGAGCCTAGTGTTATTGTGTTGGATTGTAATTACAAGTAATTTGTGAGTAGTATGTGAGTTCGACAAAAGCAGTGTACCTCGTGTAGTGTGTGTTTTCATAGCACGGAACCCATGTTCTGCCCACATGATGACCGTGTCTAACGGAATAAATCAAGACAACTGCGACATCAGAAGTGGGATAAAGAATCGCGCCCTCCACGAAAGTAAAGCCAAGTGAGGAACATAACCAATGAATTTTTGAAGCAACAAGGAAAGCGACCAAACCTGCGAGCACAAATCATCAAGAGGGTACCCTCGCAACAACATCGGGTCAGACCGTTTCTTTTCTTTTCGATGAGTAGGTCATCTGGCTCATTGCTTAAACATGGCTAGTTTAATTGGTTTATGGGTGACATCATAATCAGTAAACCTTACTGGCATCGGAGGTTATGATTTAAAATGCACGATGGAGATCGTACCATTAAAATAGGCGATATTTTGTAAAATAGGTTGTCAGCCAATAAATTCAGGAATTATTAGATGCTGGCGTAATTTGTAAAAGTTCTTTGACATCTGGAGCTACGCGCTTCCCTGGTCCTCATGTTTCAGTCGAAAAGAAAGTGTGTTTAGTCGAAATGTCACTGTTGTCCGGTTCATGCTTTACGATGATCGAAGGGACGCAGGTGCCCGGTTTATGATGTTTTTGTGATGACGTTGTTCGAGGGCACGCTGTTGTCCATTCCATACACTGGTATGGTCGTAGGGACGCAGTTGTCCGGTTCAAACGTTCGTATGGCCGAAAGGAGAGTGTCGTCCGGGCCAGATCCATTACGGATTGGTTGAAGGGATGCACTCGTCCGGTCCAGGTGTTAACTGTTTAGGGAAAGGTGCCGTCCGGGCCATGAGTGGTCAAAAGGACACACGCTTTCTTGCTGGGGGAAAGGTGCCGTCCGGTCCATGAGTGTTTGAAAGGACACACGCTTTCTTGCTGGGGGAAAGGTGCCGTCCGGTCCATGAGTGGTTGAAAGGACACACGCTTGCTTGCTGGGGGAAAGGTGCCGCCGTCCGGTGCATGAGTGGTCGAAAAGACACAAGCTTTCTTGCTGGGGGAAAGGTGCCGTCCGGTCCATGAGTGGTCGAAAGGACACGCGCTTTCTTGTTAGGAGAAAAATGCCGTCTAGTCCGTGAGTGATCGAAAGAATACACGCTTTCTTTTGTTCTGAAATAGTTACAGTTACGATGAGAGTAATGTTTGTCATAGTTTGTCAGGTTGGACGAGCGGATGTCTTGGTGATTAGACATTGTTTGTTCCAGGAATACAATAACGCCCGAGGACGGTCGTATGTCAGTCTGGCCGTGTAGGATCCGGTCATTAGTACGGACAGAACACGAATCGGCAAGCGCGCCAAAGGTAGCACGCGACCTACTTACCAGTCTTCCCACACCTAAGCGCGCTTCTACAGAGTCGTGATGTTTCGAGCTCGCTGTGAGGCGGACAGTCTGTGTCTGACCGCGGCGGAGTCAAGACGTCCCGAAACTGTTCCCCGATTCATGGAGCCTAGTGTTATTGTGTTGGATTGTAATTACAAGTAATTTGTGAGTAGTAAGTGAGTTCGACAACAGCAGTGTACCTCGTGTAGTGTGTGTTTTCATAGCACGGAACCCATGTTCTGCCCACATGATGACCGTGTCTAACGGAATAAATCAAGACAACTGCGACATATTGAAAAAGATTAAGTAAATAAAAAAATCAATACAAACGATAAATATATAAGTTTATGATCTATTGATTTTTTTCAGGTGTTTTGAAACCTTCGGCATTTGTGGCAATGCACTTTCGGCTTGGACTAAACGTTCTAGCAAAAAATACGGATTTTACGATTTTATTGCATGGCTCTTTTTTAGGGTTCCGTACCCAAAGGGTCAAACGGGACCCTATTACTGAAACTTCGCTGTCCGTCCGTCTGTCCGTCCGTCCGTCCGTCTGTCACCAGGCTGTATCTCATGAACCGTGATAGTTAGCCAGTTGAAATTTCTACAAGTTATGTATTTCTGTTGACGCTATAATAAATACTAAAAACAGAATAAAATAAATATTTAAGGGGGTGAGTACAGAGAGCAAAAAAGTGTTTTTTTTTGTTTTTTTTTTTTATAGATAATGGTACGGAACCTTTCGTGCGCAAGTCCGACTCGCACTTGGCCGGCTATTTCATTTTTTTTTGCATACGTGTGCAACGGCAACCTTCACATTTTTAGGAGGCGTGAGACCCTAAAATACCGCCTAAATAAAAATCTAAAAGTACGAACAACTATAGGTAACCTATCCTTTTGTATCGTAATTACAAGGTATGACCATATATATTAAATTGTGTCATACAGTTTTAATGACCAATTAATGTGATTCGAATAAAGCTATCGCTATCGAAACGTGAAGTTGGTTCCTGGTTGAGCAGCAGTTTGCAATTCCGATATCGTTAGTGCTTCTTCATAAATTGGTAATTTCAGTCTGATTGGAGCCTTGGAGGCGAAAGGGACACCGACGGCTCGAGGGCGATTGAAGTCAGCGAGCAGAACACTACCCCTAATTGCGTGACACATTTGTAATTCACATTTCGAACGATTTTGATGGGAATTCCCAATCCTTTGCTATATACATGTTTGAAAAAATCCATCAACCTATTGAATATTGATCACTTGTCAAAATGAAAGACATTGCAATCGTGTGTTGTCTCGATTGTCTTATTTGTTTTGCGCAAACACATTTGTTAAGTGAATTAGGCTATAAAAAGTCGTGTTCTATGTTTTTTATAGAGTAATAGGAGCTGTATCGGATCCTATTAGTCTTTATGAAACCTGTGAAATAATATGATAACTGTAAATGTATGCAAAGAATTTAGCGAATTTAGTTATAGGCTCGAGATTTTTGCACTAGCAGCTTACATCAGGGAGTGGCTTGATTTAGTGTTATTATTAGTTACATAAGTACTGTCATCATCATCATCATTTTAGCCCAAAAGACGTCCACTACTGGACATAGGCCTCCCCCAAGTGTCGCCAAATTGACATTTTGAGGGGTTTTGCCATAATCGCCACGCTTGGCAGGCGGGTTGGCGATCGCAGTACGGTTGTTACAAAAGCACAGAGAACGCTGCTGCCCATTCTCTGGCAAGTCCCTTAGTCGCCTCTTACGACACCCACAGGAAGATATGGGATGGTGCTATTCTTTACATCCGACACCATACAGAACCATAAGTACTGTAAATATTAATAATTATTTGACTGTACTGTTGGGGGTGATGTTAAGGGGACGACTGATATAAAGTTTTGAGTTTAAGAAGTTATTTTAAAAAAAATAGTTTTTATGAAAGTAAGCTGAAAAAATACTGGGTACCTACTTCACTTAACTTTTTGGTCAGCATTAAATTACTCAAATTTAAAATTCCTATGTTCCGTTTTTTATTTGTTATTGTGGGATATTATTGATCAACAGCTTTATTTTGGCTAAAAGTTTGCAAGGATACGAGCTAAAAGCCTAAAAACTAGATATAGGAAACGAGAAACTTAATTACTCCACGCTCACATCCGGCTACCTTGAAAAAACATATTTTTAATACAGTTGCTCAAAAAGTGGCGTATCGCAGGGAGGTATAGCATTCGGGATGTGGGCTATTACACACTCGAGCTTTTTCTTTACCTTTTCCGAACTCGTGCGTTCTCTTCCCCAACTGTCAAAATAAAGTCTATTAAAAAGAAAAAAACCAACCACGGAGTTTTTACAAAAAAAAATCATAGAAGTTTTTATGATTCATGCAAATATTTCTAAAAAGAAGCTACTAATTTGTTTCAATATCAGATTTAATGATTTGAGTCAATGAGTAAGGTTAGGTTTCATTTCATTTTCATTTTATATCAATCAAAAATTTCTACTGAAGACTTGGCTGTATGGGCATAGTTCCCTTTGCCTACCCAGAATGGGTGAAGAAAATAAAAAAAAATCTCTGCTTATATTCTTTTACGGTTGGCGCCATTTTCCAAAAATGTTCTCTATTAAATCGCTTCATTTTTTCGCAACTCTGTTAAAAATAGTTGTTCAGTACACGTGCGGAACCGTCATTGCAACTTGTTCCGACTGTCAACCCTCACCTCCGGCTGCGCCTCGGCTCGGGTAGACATTTGTCGGAACTCTTTGCAATGACAGGCTTTCCGCACTCGTAATGAAATATACTATTTCCACACACTAGCTCATAAAGTGGCTCTATGGTCACCGCAATTAGGCACAGAATGACACCCATAATCAAACTGTGACTTTTTCATTGCTATAATTCACTAGTGAGTTATAGTTATTTTTTTATTTTATTGGTTGAGGTGCTTTGTTCTTAAAAAAGTTTTTATTCAAAAACAGATCGTGTTTAATAGAACAAATAAATTAATATTCCTATTGCTTGCTCATTTCATGCAACTTCTTATTTAAATAGATAATTTTAACTCGTACGTGTTTAATAAATAAAAATTTCACTTAAATATAAATTTTGTTTTCTCTGTAATATAAAAGAAAACTTTGAATTCCCCATTTTGTACGTGGCAGAAAAGGCGCAAACCCTACGCGCGGAAATTAAAAAGTAACTCATCCCTTTAGTCTGTGGCTGATTGCAATGCGCGCGCATAGGAAAACTGATTAATTTTTCCCGCCATAGCGAATCATTTTTCACAACTCGTTTTCACTGTTGAAATTATAATTATTTATTCATTAAAATGTTTACAAGTACTAGTTACGAAGAAAATGATTTATGTTGTACACCGCCCGATATAAGATGTGAAGCTCTTAACGTTATGGAAAGTTTACTACCTGAAAACTCCAAGGAAAAATATCTATTAGCGTACCAAAATTTCATAAAATGGCAAAACAGCAAGAACACGCAGTCTTTTTCAGAAAATGTGTTCATGGCGTACTTTAAAGAAATATCTTCTAAATACAAACCTAGTTCTTTGTGGTGTTTATACTCAATGTTAAAAATCGGCCAAGTGCGAGTCGAACTCGCGCACGAAGGGTTCTGTACCATTATTTATAAAAAATCACTTTTTTGTATGGGAGCCCCCCTTAAATATTTATTTTATTCTGTTTTTAGTATTTGTTGTTATAGCATCAACAAAAATACATAATCTGTGAAAATTTCAACTGGCTAACTATCACGGTTCATGAGATACAGCCTGGTGACAGACGGACGGACGGACGGACGGACAGCGAAGTCTCAGTAATAGGGTCCCGTTTGACCCTTTGGGTACGGAACCCTAAAAAGTACCTACAGTCCGAACAAAGAATGGAGTGGACTTAAAAACATACTCTAATTTGTCAGCTTATCTAAAGAGACTATCCGATGGATTTAAAACCAAGAAATCAAAAATTTAATCGTCTGACGATATTGAAAAAATTATAAAAGATGCTCCAGATAGCCAATATCTGGCTACTAAAGTAAGTTAAATTAATTTTAAATATCTACGTGACTTCAGCCTGTGTTGTGTGTTGAACTTAATTATATTGTTTCTTTTTCAGGTTGCTTTAATATTTGGTGTAACTGGTGCCTGTAGGATACAAGAATTAACAAATATAACCGTAAAAAACATAGAGAACCATGGCCAGATGCTTTTAGTGAAGATACCTATCACGGAAAATAAAATACCGAGGTCATTCACCATACACGGTCCATTCTATGAAATTGTTAAGAAGTATGAAAGTTTGCGGTCACCAAAACTAAAAACTGACCGTTTCTTTCTAAATTACCAGAATGATAAATGTACCTGTCAGCCTATAGGTATAAACAAATTTGGTTCTATGCCTATAGAAATCGCTAAGTTTTTAGGTTTAGCAGATGCTGAGAGCTACACTGGACATGGTTTTACATTGCTGGCTAATTCAGGAGCTGATATAATGACTTTGAAGCGTCATGGTGGGTGGCGATCTAGCAATGAAGCAGAATCATACGTAGAAGATTCTATACAAAACAAGAAGGTTTGTTCAAAAATCACAAAAAGAATTAAACTTGATTTCTGAGGCGCTTCCTACTGACTAAACACCAAGTACATCCAATTATTGGATTTTACCTACCTACACGAATAATGAGCCATCTCAAATTTAAATAGAACATGAAAGTATTTCAATAAATAATCTATCTGATGAGACCGCTAAGCCATCAAAAACAGTTAATTATAATTTTACTAACTGCTCATTTACTAATTGTTTCTCTAAACAAACTTTTTATCTACTAAATAAAATGAGTCTTTATTGTTATTTTATTCACAAGTGTGTTGAAAAACGTCGTATGATACACGTGTGTATTGAAGATTACGTCCTCGGCTCTCTTAAGACCCTCACCTAACGGCTCGGGTCTCAATGGCGCCTCAGCGGTAATCACCAACATTACACACTAGTACCATAATGTACTATAACGCAACAGGTTATAATACTTTGTTATACGTGTCTCTTAACTATCACGCCCCACATGCTTAAGAGTGAGCTAGATGGAGAATATGCGCGCGCAAGGTCTCTTTTGCACCAGGGTGCCAAAGGCGTTACAAGTGAAAAGGAAGCACTTTTAAACGGTACTCAAAATGAGTGCTAGTATGAGAATTCGACTTGAACTACTTGAAACAATGGTGTGTACTTCTCAGAATAACTTGGTAGACATAGACACACAAAGGATAGTACGTTTTTCCCCTCTTCCTGTTATTTTGTTGCACCTTTTAGGTATTCTCTTTCAGGAAGGCATGTCACTCAACTCACGTAACCATTGAGATTATTTACGATTGTTTGTGTTTTTTGCAGAATAGGTATAGGTATCAAAAAATAGAATGCGGTAGTGGATGTTTGGCTAAGCTTTATGTTTATGAGCCTTTTGAATTTAATTGTGTGTTAAAGATGGCCGAAACCTGTCAGAAAAAGTTACAATGCAATGTTAAATTGCTAACGTTTCTTGCAATTTGCAGGTTTGTGTCAGTAAAATCATCAATACAACCTTTCAAGTTTATTTAGTCCCAATGAATGACTGACCTATAAAACGTAACCACCGTTTTACACTACATTTCACTGATAGTGCGCAGTGCCGAACACTTAACACATTGATACAATCTAAGGGTCTTTTATAATACAAATAAGCCACCTGGCAACATTGCTACAAACGGTAGTGGTTATAATATCTGTTTTTTTTTTTAATAAATGCACACTTTGATATTTTGATCTCGTAACGACTGTCAAAGATCTACAAATGACAGCCGGTGACCAACGGCATAATGTGGTTTCTTTCTCGAGGAAACTCTGTATGGCATTATGGTCACCCATCGACGGTCCAATCTCGATAAGCACGGCTTAACCTTTAATATCGACCCGTGCAGCTGTTATTATTTAGCCACTAACTCCTCTTTTCAATATCTCTATACGAGAGAAAAGCTTTTCAGCGTACCTATTAAATGTTAAATTATTTCGCAATAGCCACACAAAAATGCACCAAAACTAAACTGCTGAATCTGTTTTTGCTATTTACTATATTAAAGACACTCTTAACCAGTTATAGTATCTTGGTGCGTGTCCGGAGACTCTACGAGCGGCGCAGATCGATAGATAGAGATGCTGTGTTGACCAATATTTTATTATGCAAGTCCATGACAAGTTGTCACCTGCAGAATTGCCAACACAAATGCGGCCACTACAGCTATTGGTTGGTACTAAACGTGAGACCTTGCGGCATTCGGGAGACGTACAGGAAAAGATTCTTTGAATATTAGATTTTTCTAATGTTTAATCTAGATTAAGACTAATACCTATATTTCATGGATTTGCCGAAGTGTGCATTACTTTTCGAATGCTCAATGGGTTTTTGTAAAATAACCATTATACCTGGTTAAATCTCTGTAGGTTCCATACGGTGGTGCTTTGTGCGTTTAATATTTTATTCGAAAACGTGTCACGTTTATTATGCATGCGGAATAGGGTCGGTCAACTTATTATAGGTATTTGTCCTGATCACTATCGGATAATAATTAACCACGCTGATTCATAACTTGACCTTTTAATATTCTTTATAAATATGATATAAAGAAAGACATTTTGTGCCACAAAAGGGATGAATGAAAGGCATTTGCATGTGCCTGAGATGAGAATGCTATTAAGGGGGATGTGTGGTGTTCTGCGAGATAAGACAAGATAAGAAGAGTACCTACATAAGAGGAAGGCTGAAAATCGCGCCGGTGAGTGAAAAGTTGTAATCGGCTGACGTATCATGGGCATCGAAATCGTGATGTCGTGTCGTCGTCTGTTGCCGCTATAACAACAAATACTAAAAACAAATATTTAAGGGGGCTCCCGTTTTTATAAATAATGGTACGGAATCCTTCGTGCGCGACTCGCATTTGGCCGGTTTTTTTTATATTAAGCTGCTTTGCTTCTTCTTCAACCTGCGAAGGCAAAGCGCAGAAGAAAGCCAATTAAGTCATAGCTTCCTAATAACTTTTCGTTTTACTATTTTATTTAATATACTATATATATTTAATGAAAGACGTCGTTTGATACACGTGGACTTTAGGCAGTGAAGTTCTCGGCTCCATAAAACTCTAGCCTATAGGCAAGTGTTTTATGGCGGGTTTTAGTCGTCTCGTCAGCAATAGTACATTGTTACACTAAGGGTGAAAGTAACTTATTTAGTCCCGAGACGGGGTTTGGCGCCCGAATGAAGTGAGGGCGCCAATAGTTCGAGGGACTAAATAAGTCTTTAACCCGAGGTAAACACTGTGCCTTTCATTACGAATACAAGGAAAGTAAAAATAAAAACATGAATTAGCTAAAGAAAAATTAGTAAATTTAGCCATAATTTTTCATTTTCATCATTGAAAAATTGGTAAATATTTTGCCCAACTCTGTTATTTTAAATAAATTGTTGAAACTAAATTATAATAAAGTTATTTAAAAAATATAAATTCTTTAATCAATACTTAACTTTCAGTTATTTCAATTTTACATCGTGGCTGCATAGAAAGTTGGAACATGGTTCAATAAATATGTGAAAATAGACCTAGTTTTTATTTCAATAATTTGACATCTGTTAGTTGAAAACGATTCTCCCTAGGGATGAAAAGTATTACTGTCATCCCGCTCCTCAGGCAACTTCAGACCTACTTTCAGAGTATGAGTAATGAAAAGACAATTTTTTATCGCCCCTTGAGCAAGATCGTTGCGAGGGTCAGGACCAAGTTTAACAGGTACGTCCAGAGGATGCAGGACGCTAGTTCCTGTATCCATAAGGCTGGCTAAAAGAATACCACGTTATAAAATCGTAAGGAAGGACCGCTTTTGTTTGTACTAGGGAAATATTAGTTATATATGCAGTTGATTAAACTAAATTTTGACTACCTAAAAAAAAAAAAACTAAAACGCTTATATGCTTGGTAGGTATTACTATTTACAAAAACAATTCCAAGCACAGTTTTTGTATCTTTAATTTTCCTAATAAACAGACATCAACTTATCATCGCTTTGTCTATTCAAATGCACCAGAATCTTAGAATTTTATTTTATCAAATTCAGAGATAGCATTAAAGTCTTGTAGTATTGCAGTCAATAGGGTGAATGCAACATTTAGGCGGGCGCAGCTTGGCAATTTAGCCGAGAGTATACGGTCCGGGAGAACTTGTGCGGAAAACTGCGACGAAGCGACGCCTGCCGTCGGCTGGCCGGCCAATTCCGCATTAGGACTGTACACAAGTATTCACTCGAAATTAAATGTTAGGACCGACTTTTGTCGAATTTAGTAAAAACACACTCACTAAAATAAAATAATTCGTTCTAAAAATACTTTTCGTATTGTTTTAATACCTGGATAAGCGGGGTTTGGTCTATTATTAATTCGATTATTTTATCGGGTTGGAATTTGTGCCCGGTGCGGAGGCGTTCACGTTCGCGTGCTCAAAGGAGCTTGGGTATACTGTGTTCGTGAGTTCGTGAACTATTCGGTTCGTGGCGATAATGTTGTGGTTCGCCTGGCAAGCGACACGCATACTAAGTATCATTGGATTAGAGGATCCACTAATTTCACGATCCAGTTTTACCTACAGTGTAATACAACTCAGTCTGAGGAACCTAACCCATAACTTGTCTCGTAGGCAGTTAGGTACCAACATCACAATGTTTACAGACTCTTCTATCACGCGTAGATAAATCTGGCTACACTAGGCGTTACACAGGCGTGGTTGAGTTACTTACACAAACTGGTTTTCATTAATTATGTAGATTGTAATCCTGAAATTATCACACACACATACCTCAGTGGTGACGAATTATTAATACAGACAGTTGCATTTTAAATAATACAATGAATTAAATATGGGAGGGTCGCAAAAAGAATAATTTGTCTAGTTAGTTTTTTGTCGAATCATTAAACAGAGAAAAAAACATACGATCAAGTAAGTACTGAACGTTACCGAACCGCATGTATAACCTTTCAGCTGCAGCACGCGTGCGACGGATGCTGTGTGAACAAAACTATACTTAAAAAACCTTAAAAAAGGATAGCTTATTATAAGTTCAGTAACTGACAACAATTTGTTTTCCACTGATGGTTTCTCCGGTTGCTGTTTAAGGGTTTAAATCTATCTATGAATGCAGCTGAAGTTCTTCTAAGAATCTAAAACGCAATAGCTCCCTTAAAAAAAATTACCTAGCACCTCGGATTGGTTAGGTACATTTTCTATACCTGTAGAATTATTAGTTAATAATTATATCGACTTATTTCAAAAGTCTAAGAACAAAAAGAAAACTCCTCCACTCCAGAAAAGTTAGCTTTTCTTTAGTATCTCTATTCAGAAATTTATATTACTAAATTGACTTATGGAGACAATGCTAATAATATAATAGACCTACATACGCCTCCAAGACCGAGCGAAGCGAGCTCGAAAATTTTAGCTCCATAACTTTGACTGGACAGGTTTTAATTGTTTTAACCCTGTATACCTACATGAGTAACTTGGTTGACATGCACAATAAGTCAAGATCCAAGAGGAAGTAGAGCTACAAGAGCGAGCGAAGCGAGCTCAAAATTTTTTACACAGTGCCTTGGATAGTTTAAAATTTTTTCGAACATCATACAGGAGTTAATTGCTGGACTTTTAGATATAGTCAAGCGTCGGAGTTCCACGACATACCACCGCCCCCCAACCCCCCTCCTCCGCTGCGGCGCGCCTGTCAGGAACACGATTGCCCCGCGTTTTGATGTCTATCAAACTTACAACCAAATGAGGTGTCGTTTTTGTTAATTGTTTTTTTTTTCATTTCTTCAGGCATATAAAGTTAAACAATCTGAGCGAGGTGCAGCCTGCCGCCCAGGACCATGACCCTTTTGGTCCTAGTATTTACACATAATTTAACTCACGTAAAATGCGTATTTTGATTTCGAAAGCATGATCGCGCAAGATGAAACCGGGCAAAATTAATAACTGATACGTGAAAAAGAAAAAAAAAATACGATTACTTTGATTCATCTAGTAGGTCATTCTTTTTGAAACTGATAATGACATGATTTGTATGTTTTCAATTGTATTTTAAATTGATTTTCTGTACCTATTTATTTTGTACTTTACCTATTCTTATTGACCGCCCGTGCCATAACCCTCGCGCGGTGCAGGGGGTCGCCCTTTATGAAGGGGTGCGTACAAACCTATCTCACCCTACTGCGTATTTTGATGGGATCTAAGAGGCTAAACACACGGAGGTAGATGTTGAAATTATAACGAATGTTCGAGCTAAAAAACTTGTTAGATAATTGAAAGCAACCAAAAACATGAAAAGAATGCCAATATACAGGGTGTAACGGAAAGGGTATATACATACTTAAGGCTTGAAAAACATGTTTTATGATGAGAAACATGTTCGGTTTGATGGTCTGGAGCACACCCTTACAACGCTCTGTAATTTGTAACACCCTGTAGATTTGATTGGCAAGTTTTTATTTATACTAAAACAAATGGCTGGTATCAAATATGGTAGGTATTTATTAAGTATTATGAATAATTAATACCTACCATATTTTTTTAATTTTCGTCTTATTTGTAGGTCTATTATGTACTTGCATAGATGGAAATACCTAGGTAGGTACTTTTAAGTGTACATGTATAAGTAATTGGCGCGAGTTGATCTTATAGGTACGAAAACTAAATATATTCCCCTTATATTAAAACATGGTAAATGGATTCCACAAAAACAGGTTCACGCGTGAGGTGCCACCTAGCGAGGAGTAAATACAATTAGGGCAGGGCTAGACGAATGGTTTTAATTTTTCGTTGTAATAAGTAGGTATTGAACTCTTAATTTGTAGATTTTCAAGACATGCATAATACCGAAGATTCCCTGTCCTAAACTCTCAAAGACATTTGAAACGGACAAAAGGTACCTTTTATGTAGATACAACGACTTAAACTACACTTTTATATACGTGAAACTGTTGCATGCCATGCAGCATGGCATGTGAGTATTGAATCAGGCACGTCACCGCATGTACTTACGTCAAATCCTCCGTCAAAAAATCCGAACCGTAGAATAATCTAAACTTGCCCATACATCGAGGACAAACTGATATTTTATTAAACTCCATGGTAAACACGTAAAAGACCTGGTTTTTTTAAACCACACCACAGCTAAACCACCTCATCAAAGTCAGGCTGTATTTTGAACATTTTTTTTAAATATCTAATGAAAATAAATATTTGCGTGTATAATAAAGACTGTTAGAGTCTGTTATTGATTATGGATTTATGGAATGGAGATAATAACTTAACAGGCACGCTTTGAGGATAATTACTGCCAGACCTAGCCAAACACCGTTTTTGGGACTGTAATTAGTCATATATTAACGGCTTTTTAGTGTTAGGACGGCAGTATATTTGACAGTCACGTGCACATTGCAAAAAATCTTAAAGTTTAAGCGACAGAGTGGCCCGCGATGTTCTGGAAAAGGATGTATTGATGATTTTAATGATTATTTAACAACCTATGATATTTTAATCAACATACAACCTGACACTACCGTGCAAATTGCAAAAAACGTAAGAAAATTTGATGTTCGCGGGCCATACTGTCGCCTTCACCGATTTGGAATTCGCATTGTACTGGCTAGATAGCTGATGTTCTAAGTAGTTCCCAAAAAAAAAACTTTTAAAATTGTTAATAAAATCCAATTCAATTACGGAAGTAATATTTTTATAATAATTTGACGCGGCTGATTGTCGCGGGCAACAGCTAATATGTAATAAAAAGCAATAATTAAAACTTGAATTCTTGTTCACTTTCTTGCAACACTTAGCATTACTACTTTGCTCAAATAGCAAGTATCCCGTTCATAAATAACCCCGGGACTTAGAAAAAGTTAGTCATGTCATGCCTGAGAAAATCAATATGATATTTTTCTTGTGTTATTTTTCGATTATTCCTGGCTTTTTATGTTTTTCAAATTACGTTAACAATGAGTGCGACCGGAATTATCTCATATTACAAAATATTAAGTTTGGCTAGTTTCTATTCACTCGGCGTTGTTGTAATTGAGCGATCTTATAACTAATTAACGCATAATGGGTGCTACTTTTTGTTCGTGATGTTCGTGTAAATAATATGAATAATAAAGTACATCAAAGGAAGATTTTAAACTGAAATTATGTACAGAAAGATTTTAAATTACTTTATAAGTTGTGCATAGTTTAGTGTATATAGAATACGATGAGGTTTCATAGAAGGTGCGGCGACCGGGTCACACTATTGAATGAAAACTCTACAGCTGTTAGAAATTTTGTAGAATTTAACCATGGCTTGATATTGAGCTCGGAGCCGCTGAAAGATGATGTTATTTTTGAAGTATCCGTTGATAGAAAGGTAAGACAAAGAAAATTGTTTTTTTTTTTTAAATATTTTTATTCCTTCTAAAAACCCATAAAACAAAACAAATCACTCTCTTTACAAAGTTTTTATTTTGTACCATTTTATAAAGAGCTTTTTACCAGTCATATTTTGACCAAATTGTTAAATTAACTGTTGATTAATTTCTTCCTTAACGAGAACCTCTTGAAAGCAGAGAAAGATAAGCTATTCAAATATCTAGATCTGGCTCGCGAGGTTGTCGACATGTGGGATATGAATACAGCAGTCATTGTGCCGATAGTCGTGATAGTCATTTGTTAGAGAGCTTTTTACCAGTCATATTTTGACAAAATTGTTAAATTGACTATTAATTAATTTCTTATTATTATGAATTCATAAACTTTACCGAATGGGCAGGATGGTATTAAGTGGTTATTGCAATATGTTGCTCTTGTGTAATACTTGCCTAAACATCAACTAGTACTTAACTCCGCCCTACACCAACACCACTCCTTAATACTTTTCCTCATATTTTCCAATTGTGGTAACTGTATTCTACTCACATTGAGTTTTGATCATGGGTTAACAAACAATTTTGATATGCAACATGAAACACAGACTTTGGAAAAAAGGCAACATCTTGTATCTCCCCCTAAACATTGAATTATTGTACAAGGCGGGGTGCAGGGACTTCGTTACTGGTACAAATTACAAAATAATGTTTCTTTAATTCTCCTCCATGTCCTCCATCAATAAATTGGTAGTTTCAGTCTACTGTGTCCAGCATGTCTGCATCGATTTTGGCGATAGGATAACACCCTGAATATTGTTCCTCAGCTCATCCATGGTTTGGGATGGTTGGCATAAGAAAAAATAATGAAATGTCCCTACATAAGCTTGCCATATTGAGCTACTGGAAATCAGTTTTATGTTGAAGACTGAGTTGACACTTATCTCAGTTGACGAATAGCCAAAGGAGGTGTGGCACTATACACATCTGAAAAATTCCCTCCTCCTCCTCAGACTTCTTCCTTTAGGGCTTTTCCTCGCATTTACTACCATTGAAACCCAACATTGAAGTAAAACAATATTACTACATAATACGAAACCAAAATGAAGTAAAAAAAAATCTAAATTAAAAAAGTATAAAATAATGTCCATCACCTTAAGAGGTGGTCATATAACTAATATTATTTTAACGCCTTAATGTTATAAATTTTTCACTTAAAAATAAAATGGCAGCCAGTACAAAATACGAAATTAGTTTAGCCCAACTCTGTGTTTGGGTTGGTCATAGTAATCATTAGTAGAACTAACTGATGTAATTCATTGCTTTTGTAGCTGTCAATAGGAATTACATAAATAGTTTGCCCATAACACTGACTACATACAGTCTTGATAAGTTTAAATGCAGCACATTGGTTTGCATAACAGCACAATCAGCCTATAATGTTCCCACTGCTAGGACACAGGCCTTCTTACTATGAGAGGGAGTGGGCTGTAATCCACCACACGGTCCCAGTGCGTGTTGGTAGATGTCACATGTCTTCGAATTTTAAAAATTATAGAATTTTTTTTTTTAAGTTCCAGAACATGCCAGTATCCTCACGATCTTTTTGTTCACTGTTATTATCTGCTGCCAATCAACATCTTTATCTTTAATGTTTTACTAGTACAACAATTACTTAAATAGTTAATATTTTTATATAGGTGAATGTTTGGAATGGCA
Source organism: Cerastis rubricosa (assembly GCA_949152445.1). Taxonomy (NCBI): domain Eukaryota; kingdom Metazoa; phylum Arthropoda; class Insecta; order Lepidoptera; family Noctuidae; genus Cerastis; species Cerastis rubricosa. The sequence goes on along the minus strand of OX424523.1, from coordinate 13,742,904 downwards.
GCCTGGAAATAGGTGTTACAACGTTAGATCCTGAGTTTATGGAACTTCCTGCTACGGCAACTAAACTCAGGAATACAGCATGGGTATGTTTTATTCATATTTTTAGTATATTGTTATCAACCTTATCATTACATCAGTCAATTGTGAACAAATCGCAAATCCTTGCAAAGAGTATGCCTAGTCAAATTTTGCAAATACTTTTCTACATTTGTAATCTTGTGATTTCGGAATGAATAGGGGAAGAAGCAGAAACATTGATTTGCTTTTGTGTTCCCAAATTTGATGTTTGATGTTTGCTTATTGTTGAAACAAGACCAAGGAAATATGGTTGATGTGTTTTCTAGATTATGTCAGGGAGCTCTATTGTGAAAGATGGTGTCACTTTGGTCAATTCATATGGACCCGAGTTGGACACGTTGCGGGAAGGAGACTGCATTGGGGTTATGAAAACTAGTAAGGTACTTATCAGAAATGAATTTCTACATTTAGTCATAGTTGAGTCATATTATGATTTATTTAACTGAGTTTTCTTGTTTTTATCTTTTTTAGGGTTCCGTACCCAAAGGGTCAAACGGGACCCTATTACTGAGACTTCGCTGTCCGTCCGTCCGTCCGTCCGTCTGTCACCAGGCTGTATCTCATGAACCGTGATTGTTAGCGAGTTGAAATTTCTACAGATTATGTATTTCTGTTGACGCTATAACAACAAATAATAAAAACAGAAAAAAATAAATATTTAAGGGCGGCTCCCATACAAAAAAGTTTTTTTTTTCGTTTTTATAAATAATGGTACGGAACCCTTCGTGCGCGAGACCGACTCGCACTTGCCCGGTTTTTTTTTCTACTAATGATTTTCTTAAATATTGCTATTTTTGATGTTTATTGTTTTGTTTTGTTTTGAGGTCCTGATTGGTATTTACTCCTACTCTCGTTGATATCCTTCATAACTGTCCCGTTTTTATTCTCAGGGAGAGTTAACGTTTTATCTGAACGGTCGTTGTCTCGGGATAGCTGCCAGAGATCTACCTGCGAGATTGTTTGCTGTAATTGATTTGTATGGTCAGTGCGTTCAAGTGTCCATATTGCGCACCAATGAAATAAGAAGCATCATGGACAGTAGTATGGATCAGGTCAGCTGTTATTGCACTTAGAAGTTTACAATAATTATTTTCGAATGAGTTAGTGATTATAACAGTAAACATGTTTTAGATTGAAGAGGATCCAAACAATGATGATACACTTACGTCCAGTGAACAGGACGGAGCTGGTCTTCCACCCGAATCAAGCCAAAACCCAAAAGAGACTCGCAATGTTTGCATTCCAATTACTTCCGAAGGTGCTTGTGCCATTGGTTAGTATTTAGCACTAATTTTACATATCCAATTACAGTAGTTTGTTTTCAGTAAATGGAGGAACATAAGAATGACTGTTTCTTCCACAGTTGTACAAGACCGCTTGCGGTTTCATCCAAGGTGTGGGATCCTAGTGAAACTGTCAAGTAACAACAAGTAAGTCTTGTTTTGTTTAACCTATGTTCATTAATTTCCATCTTATAAATCAGCTTGATGAAGTCAAATTATGGAAATGATATACGACCTTACGTCTCGGTCGATTTGCAGTCAAGACAACGTTCAAACGTGTCTGTTTATGATATGATGTGATAGGTAAACATATTGTTAATAAATCATTGTTTTACTTGAGCAAGTTCAAGCTTAGCATGCTTGGTGTTCAATGCTTTGTATGAGAAAGGGCTTTTTCCTGGAGTGGGATATAAATAGGCTGGTGTTATTATTGTTTTTTTCTTGCCAATAGGACTGCAGAGCGAGCTCGTCCCTTAGACGACTACAACAATGGTGTGGTGATGACACATCGTCCGCTGTTCGACAACGAGTTGTTTGAGATACGCATAGACAGACTCGTTGACAAGTGGAGCGGCAGCATCGAGGTGGGGATTTTTCCAAACACTATTTATAAACTTACTGGCTGACCTAGCCAACTGACAGTCTTGCTGTGACGTCATACTGGTTTAAACGATCCTATGACGAACACAAAGAGCTGCTAAGCGAGCTGGTGGCCCGTGGTCGGCTAGAAAATTGTTCTATTTGTGGTCGTTTCATGGCCGGCTTCTGACTTCACATATTTAACTTTATAAAGGTGGGTGTAACAACACACAACCCAGCCAACATACGGTTCCCGTCCACGATGACCAACATGGACTCCGGCACTATCATGATGTCCGGATGCAAGGTGCTACTCAACGGGCACGGCACATGCATAGAGTACGGCAACTTCAACCTCGATGAACTTAGGGTAAGCTGCTTACTTACTTACCAAGAAAATGCTATGTCGATTTAATGTTTTTTTTTATTTCCTGTATATTTTTATTACAGGAAGGCGACACCGTAGGTATGATGAGGAAGAGCAATGGTAAATTGCATTATTACATCAACGGTGTCGACCAAGGAGTTGCTACTGATAAAGTAGACCAGCAAGTCTGGGGAGTGGTGGATTTGTACGGCATGACCGTCAAAGTTAGTATTTGATTGAATTACTCCCTTTTCTACATGTCATCTGTACATTATTTGTCAGAGTCACTTTTGTAACTAGTTATTGTGAAATTGGTCAACCATTTTTGGCAGGCGTTTAGAAATGAGGGGATTATATGTTGTCAACAGAGCATAGGCTGATATGTTATATCGAATTTCTGTTTACCAGGTGTCAATAGTGGATCCATGCGAAGATATTGACAGCAACATCAACAATCCACCACTCGTGCTCGCTTCACCTGAAATCCCTGCACCTAGTAAGTGCACACTGCCATCTTCAACGCTAGCCCCTTGTATTTATTTAAGTTAATGTACTATTTTGTCTCGTGTTTCCAGGCAGGTTTAGACCAAGAATAGATGAAGAGAGCCTTTTATTTCATACGCTGCGTGATTCGAATGTTATTATTATTAATGATGGTAAGACTGCTCATAGGCCTAAGTAAGTATCACTATTACATTTTTCTCTTAATAAGTTACGTTTCAGCAGACTTTTACAATACAATTTTTATTTTTCAGTGCTTTCAAGTACTTCAACAACGGAATCGTAATGACCAACCGTACTCTGAGGACTAACGAACTGTTCCAAGTACGTCTCGATCTCGTTATTCCGAAGTGGGCTGGAAGCATTGAAATTGGAGTCACGCAGCATTCTTCTAATGAAATTAAAATTCCATTCAAAATGAGCAATGCAAAGTAAGTTCCTCTTCCCTTCCCCAATTGTCCCTGTTATCACAAGGTCCAGTATGTGTGACCACGGAGTCTTAATCCACATATTCTTCATCCCTAGATCCGGCACGTGGGCTGTGACCGGAGAAGACGTCATCCGCGATGGTTATATAATAATTCCACAGTACGTCAGAAACCTTAACAGGCTTGTGGTAAGTTTCACTTAACCTTTCAAAATAACACGGTCTGCATAGCGGTTTTGCTATACATTTGTGTAACGTTATAGGAAGGGGACACCGTGGGTGTTATGCGCAAAGAGCTGGGCATACTACATTTTTTTGTCAATGGCGTGGATCAGGGGCCGGCCGCGTTTAATGTTCCTGAACACGTGTTTGGCGTTATTGGTGAGTTATATTTATTTTTTGTTACCCACACGGGAAATTGAGGGGGAGTTATAAGAGAATAGAAAGCCTTGATTTTTGTCGACATTCGAGCCAATCTTACAGGCATAAATTAAATCATAAATTGAAATTTAGTTAACTGTCTACTTAACCGTCCTGTATCAATATTTTTTTTCCTCTGCTTAGATTTGTACGGCCGCGCGGCACAGGCGACAATCGTAGATGAGTATACACCTCCGCCGATATATTCTCCCGAATCGCCACTGTCTACGGAATCCAATGCTACAATATTTCCGTGAGTAATCGGACTTATTCTAGTAAAATATTCCCAATTATCTTCAAAAATGTATTTAATGTTGAACAATGCTGATCTATAACGACGTAAAAGTAGTAGAAATGTAATAATAATCGTATGTGTGTCCAGGGAGATGTGCTTCCACCGCGTGCACGGTCGCAACGCGCGCCTCAGTCGCAATCGTCTGACGTCGTGGCGCGCAACAGTCTACTCCGAGTTCAATGACGCCGTCCTCTTCAGTTCACGACCTCTGCGTGAATGTGACATGTTCGAGCTAAGAATCGACAAAATGGTCGATTGCTGGATTGGGAGCCTTGAGATTGGTAAAATATTTTTGTGACTTCTACGCCCTTTAAGCCTTGAATTTTGACAATTGATTGAAATAGCGTTATCAATATTCTACTTATTATTCAGGTGTGACAGCTATACGACCTGATGACTTGGAGTCGAGCGGGGGTGTGGGTGCCATCGCAGGAACAGCTACCGACCTGAACTGGGACACCTACATCCTGAGCGGGGCAGCTATGATGAAAGATGGCGAGTGCGTCCGCAGCGGATACCCGCTCGATCTGGACACACTGACAGTTGGAAGCCGTGTTGGTAAGTTGTCTTATACTTACAGGGAAAATATTCGACACTGAACATTGGATTTAATTGACAATTCCACTATCAACATGAAAGATCTTGCCGTGTTAGGGATTCCAGAATCCAGGGCCATCCAAAAGAGCGTTGAGTTAACGATTTGTTTTGCGACATGCTGATCTAATCCGTAAGAGAGTAATAGAATCAGCAAGTATAGCAAAAGAAAGGGGTGGTCTGTATCGAGCAGTGGCTGATTCCGTGGTTAGATGATGATGATATATATCATTTTCTTTCAAATATGTCTATTAGCGGTCATGTCATTAGGCTCATACATAATCCGTTTCTTCGTTCTGTTACTCGACCGTGCCGTGGTGACCAACACTTGCCCAAAGTGTAGGTAGGTTATCTGCCACCTTGTACTAGTTTCAGTCCCTCGTCACGCTTTAAATTCGGAACTAAAACGAGACTTTTTAGACAGCCGTAAGCCACTGTTTCAAAAACTTAAAATTCTACCTTTGCCATGTTTATATTTTTGAAATGTGTACTTTCGTTAAGAGTCATTATAATTTATATAAATATATTTATAGTTAAATTCATTTGAAACAAGCACAGTCAGGCTAAATAGCCGAACACGGCATAAAGATAGACTTCGGCTGCCACCAATAAAACTGAATCTCTGATTGTGAAGACATTTGAACGCCAGCATGATATGCTGAAACAAAATTACTGTTACACCTTATTTACCATATTCTAGCATATTTTTTTTTTGTTTTTGATTTTTGAGATACTTGTGACCAGGTATGATGTGGCATGCTGATCGTAGCCTGCATTACTATCTGGATGGAATGGACATGGGCAAGGCTTGGTACGTGCCCCATCTTAACATCTATGCCGTCGTCGATCTGTACGGGCAGTGCACCCAGGTATGACAACGAAATTATTCATTATTTAACATAGCAGTTCGCCTGAAATGTTTCAGTCCCATGTAATAGAAGACCATTTTATATCGCCACGGGCACCAGGCTCGACACTGGACGACATTACTGATGACGTAACATATTTTCCGACCCGGGAATCGTAACCAGGACCTCGTGCTCTGCAAGAGCGCTCGCCACCATTCGATCAAAAAAGCAGTCATTTTATTATTTAGTCGTCATCAATACTACATATTATATAATAATTATACTAACTGCTGCCCGCGATTTCGTTCGCAGGGAATATGGGTTTTGATAAACCCATAAAATAAAATGAATTTTGATTGGGGTATGAAAAATAGATGTTGGGCCATTCTCAGACCTACCCGATATGCACACAAAATTTCATACAAATCGGTTCAGCCGTTTCTGAGGAGTTTGGTAACAAACACCGCGACATGAGAATTTTAATTCTTTTTATTAGATAAAAATTATCGTGGAAGGCTATGTAGCATCACGCTACGACCAACAGGAGCGGAGCATCAATGAAAAATATTGCAAAAACTGGAAAAGTATGACGCAGAAGAGTTGGCGGGGAACAGCTAGTCTAAACTAATTAATGTTATAAAGAGGCGTATGGAATGCTAATGGCTTGTCAAATCACTCGGAAGAGCTAAAAATATTCCTTAAAATCCACCACATAGATGTTTTATTAATCTCGGAAACTCACTTCACATCCAGAAGCTACTTCAGGATACCAGGTTACAATATGTACCACACTAATAACCCGGACAACAAAGCACATGGAGGGTCGGCTGTACTCATCAGGTCAAACATCAAGCACTATGTACTACAAGATTACTGTAAAAACTACATCCAAGCAACAAACATCGTAGTAACAGACTGGATCAGTGACATCACAGTATCAGCCCTTTACTGTCCGCCGAGATTTACTATCAAGGAAACTGAGTTTAATTACTTCTTTCAATCCCTTGGAGACAGATTTATTGCGGGAGGAGACTATAATGCCAAGCATACGTTTTGGGGTTCTAGGCTTGTTCTCCCCAGAGGGCGAGAACTCTTTAAATGCATCCAAACAAGAAATATGAACGTGATATCGTCTGGTCAACCGACCTACTGGCCATCAGACAAAAGAAAAATCCCGGATGTTATCGATTTCTGTGTCAGCAAAGGAATCGCAAATAACAAAATATCTTGCCGTAGTTGCTGGGACCTGTCCTCAGACCACTCTCCAATCATAGTAGAACTACACACTACCGCCCAAGAATGCGTCAAAAAATGTGTTCTGCATAACAAAAGAACTAACTGGCCCCTATTTCGAGAGCTCATCGACAAAGCATTCCAGGAACCAGTTAGTTTAAAAATTAAAGACGAAATAACAGAAGCTGTTCTGTACTTCAATAACAGTGTGCAGAATGCAGCCTGGTCTTCAACCCCACCACTACCACATGGAAGCACGGACAACTATGTAGCGAAACATATACTAGTTAAAATAATCCAAAAAAGGAGAATAAGGAAGCATTGGCAGCAAAGCAGAGATCCTGATGTAAAAAAACAACTCAACCACATCAACAGACAGTTGAAACACATTTTAGACAAAGATCGTAATGACGGATTTCAAAATTATCTAACTGGTCTGGATGCTACTGCTTCCTCGGACTACTCTTTATGGAAAGCCACCAGAAGACTAAAACGGCCTGTTATTGTTTCTCCTCCGATAAGAAAATCAGACGGTTCCTGGGCACGGACGGACCAAGAGAAAGCCGAAACCTTCTCAGAACATCTCTCAAAAGTCTTTATTCCTCATCCATATGAAGGCTCTCCAGTAGATGCCGCAGAAATTACTAACTATTTGAATACTCCTAAAAATACGGAGGAAATGCCCTTAAAATTTTCCAAGACGGAAGTTGCCCGAATCATAAAAAAATCGGACCCAAAGAAGTCACCAGGATACGACCTTATTACAAACCGTATATTACAAGAACTACCTGAATCTGGCATAACTTTTCTGACGTCATTATTTAACGCCATGACAAGACTGCAGTTCTTTCCCCTGGAGTGGAAGGTCGCACAAATTATAATGCTACTGAAACCAGACAAACAACCAGAAGAAGCAAAATCATATAGACCCACAAGCCTCTTACCTATTCCATCCAAAATATTTGAATCTCTACTGCTGCAACGAATCCTTCCTATACTCAAAGAAAAAGGACTAATTCCTGACCATCAGTTTGGGTTCCGCAGTAAGCATGCCACTGTCGACCAGGTGCACAGATTAACAAATAAGATCATGGAATCACTGGAGGCAAAGTCTTACTGTACCAGTGCATTTTTGGACATATCTCAAGCGTTTGACCGCGTTTGGCATGCAGGTCTGCTTTTTAAATTAAAAACTGCTCTACCAGATCACCTGTACGGAATACTAGAATCACTTCTACAGCAGCGCCACTTCATAGTACAAAGTGGGGAAGCATTGTCTGATCTTTGTCCCGTACAGGCAGGAGTGCCACAAGGTAGCGTACTGGGTCCCATACTCTACTTACTGTTCACTGCCGATTTGCCGACATCTGAATCATTAACTACTGGAACCTTTGCTGACGATACCGCCATATTAGCTGCTCATAGTGACCCAAAAATTGCCTCACAAATACTCCAAGAAGGACTTAATGACATATCAGACTGGCTTAAAAAGTGGCGGATAAAAGCCAACGAAACAAAATCAGTCAATGTTACGTTTACTTTGAGAAGAGGATCTTGTCTTCCGGTCACACTTAACAACATTGAAGTCCCACAAGCAGATCATGTGAGATATCTAGGATTGCATTTAGACAAAAGACTCACTTGGCAAAAACATATATTCACTAAGAGGAAGCAACTTGGTATCCAAACACGAAAACTTTACTGGCTCATTGGGCGAAAGTCGCAGCTATCCCTTGAGAACAAAATACTTTTGTACAAGGCAATACTGAAGCCCGTCTGGACGTATGGGATCCAATTATGGGGCACCGCATCTCACTCAAACATAGAAATCATACAGAGGTTTCAAAATAAAGCACTGCGTATGATAACCAACGCGCCGTGGTTTGTACCCAACGATCTATTACACCGTGACCTGCGAATGCCCACTGTGGAGCAGGAAATCGTACGCCATACCAAGTCCTACAAAGAACGAATCCAACAACATCCAAATACTCTGGCTCGGCCATTAATGGAGAATCACAACAAAGCGCGACGACTGAAGCGCAAAATACCTCAAGACCTAATCCAATCACAGTAACTACTGTCTAAACAATGAGGATGTGACACAGGTCACATACTGAGAGCGCCAGCGATAGCACCAACCAACATACTGCTGAATGTCCCACAAAGGAGACAGATTGTAGTAATACAAGAGCAAAAAAAAAAAAAAAAATAAAGAGGCAAGAGTTGATTGTTTGTTTGTTTGCATTGAATAGGCTCCGAAACTGCTGGTCCGATTTGAAAAATTATTTCAGTGTTAGATAGCCCATTTATCGAGGAAGGCTATAGGCTATATATCATCACGCTACGACCAATAGGAGTGGAGCAGCAATGAAAAATGTTGCGAAAACGGGGAAAATGTGACGAACAAAGTCGTGCCGGACAGCTAGTTATCTATAAAGTGAATGTGTGATTTAACAGGTTACCATACTGCAGAATGAAGAGAGAGCGTTCAATTACAACGGTTGTACTAATTCGGACAACTCCATGCTGAGCAACTCAAGGGCTTTATCATCGCCGCCTCCGCCATATTGGTAAGTGACAAACCTTTTGTGGGTAAGCAACGCACACCTTGTTCAACAGACAGACGTGTTGCTGGGGAGTTCGTACCGCGATTTGTCTTCTAAGTTAGAACACTAGATAGTCATGCGAGGGTTTGAGGGAAAGACTTATGTAATTATGACATTCAACTCTTTGAATCTCAGCTTAATTGAAATAAACGACTTTAGATTTTTTTGACACATATGAGGAGCTCGGTTTATGAAACGTTTGTATTATTTTGTAGGAGTTTCTCTGAGTATTGCGGCGACAACATATGTCTGATGCACGACTACTCATTCGCGCGCCGCTTGACTGCGGACCCGATGGCTGCGCTGGTGTTCAGTTCCGCTCATCTCGCCATGGGGGAGTTGTTTGAGGTATTTCAAGAGCCAAGTTCATATGAAATGGATAAACTCAAAGAAGTATTACATTTTTGTGTTCCAAAACACCTGTGTATCTAATAATAATTCGTTTGGCAGATAAAGGTCGTCGAATGTAAAACAGCTTACGCTGGCAGTTTCCGCATAGGGATAACGGACATCAACATATTGAACGCGCACGTGAACCGCAGTCTGCCCCCCAGCGTCGCCTGTCTGCCACATTTCACGGCGTATATAGACGGTAACATATCAGTCGTTGTTAAAATGTTGTGAAGTGTTAGGTCGGTGACAGTAGTCGGAGTCTTAAAAAAAATGCTATGGATATACTTTATCTACTGCTCGGTTTTACAGCGTGTAACGCTTTATATACCTATTATTTTCTTGGCAAAATACGCTGTTAAGACAACGACTTAACATTTATTATGAACCTCTGAAAGACGGGTACATAAGTAAGTATGGTCTCAAGCCTGAATCGCGATGAAAACCAGCGACCAAGTACTGTGTTCCTACTTCACTAAATTATCTATTACGTTGTGAGTATCATGTTTATATTCTTTTTCAGGGCGTTACATGAAATATTCGCAGCCGGGCACACGGAAACAAGAGTTGGTCTCGTTTGTTCCTTCGTTCGAGTGGCTGCGTCCCGGAGACAGGATCGGTCTCAAGAAAGTCAGCGACTCGCGCGTTATCGTCTACTACAACTCTGAACAACTCGACACAGCTTTCGAGAAAGTTCCCGACGTTAGTATTAATAAGCCGGGAATTAATACACGTTTCTCCTGTTATGTAACCCAGAAGGCCTAGGGTTGGGTGACAGTTTGAGCTTTAGAAATTATGTAATACTTGACATTGTATCCGCTTTGTAGAATCGTAGTTGTTGTCTTTGAAATTATAAAATCATTCGATCAATTTAATCACTTATGAAATGTATTTGAAATATTTAATGGAAATAAATGTTTGAAGTCAAGTAAAACAACAGAGGGGTGTAAAGGAATCTGTCCGAAAGCCAACCTCACCTGCACGCGGTGCACCCTGCAAATACCAACGAGGCCCATGGCGACCGACGGGTGGCGGGATAACCAGCCCTCGCACCTAGACCCTGGAGGTGCCGCGCGCCTCACTACGGCGCCATCCTGAGTCTAGCAGTGGCAGCATGCAAACAGTCCGCGATTACTGACATTCAACCTGGCCTGAGACTGAAATACTAACCACTTTCTACTACTAACCCTCTTGCAACACTGGGAACTTGTTTTCTTTTTGCCGTGGTGGGAACTTGTCAAATACGAATCCGAACGGCGGGTGCGGGCTATAAAGGCAAGAAGCCACGAGACTATTATAATTAACTTAGAATAAAATATATCTTTTAAACTAAAACAACAATGCGATAGACACACAAAGGTGTTTCGCTCACGGAGAAATATATATATAAACATCTACATACCTTATATATAAACAACTTATTTATAATATTTATTTTTTTATGTCTCAACATGTATTTATGTAATATACCGATAGAATATTTAGTATATTTGTAATTTAAAACTAGATTTAGATCACGGCAAAGACAGAACATGCTGACCAGACTGAAACTACTCGATAATTCCCACTAACAATGTTTTTAAAATAGCTTGAAATATCGAAGTTTCATAAAAATGCGTATTTCTCATGAAAATTAAACAAAAAAAAATATATTTGCTTTCATGTTAAGGAGAAGGTAAGCTTTTACCTGAAGCTTTGCTCTTGTTATCAGGGTTTGAAATAGTTTCTTCTTTTGTGTAAATTCTCCGCCATGGGGTGAAAATAGAACAGACATGTTAAAACGGTTGGAAGGATCCTTTGTTTGGCCCGAAGGGCGATAAGTGATACGCGTGCGACGAAATCGAAATATTTTTTTTCAATTTGGGCTAAATTTTCTAGAATAGTATTTTAATTAGTAAAGTCCAATTGCTTCCCTGAAAACTAAAATTTTAGCAGATAATGATGACTACCAAAATCCTATAATTAGTTTTGCCTAAAACCAACTTCTTGCCTAATTGCTTGGCAAATAGGCACGCGAGCATTTTTTCCATACCTATGTTTCGATGGCTTTTGCAGTGCTAAAAAATGCATTGACTTTACTTGACTTAAAGATTTAGAAAACCACCAAAAACGGGCCACCACCAAAAAACGAGCCATCAAGATAAATCCTGCAATGAATAAGATCTGAATACGAGCGTGTCGGATCGTTTTCATAGAGCATCGGTGACGTTGCCTTCAGCGGCTTAGGTGACTGGCTTTTTCGGTGGTTTGCAAATAAATCATATGCTTCTACGATCCTTACGCTTGTACGCTATATGCTTGCTACCCTGCCGCTACGGGGTAACACCATGACGTAAACATTCCATCCATCGTGTTCCATTACGGCTTACGCGCTCAAAAAGAATGTAGATGCAGATCCGAAAATTAATTCAATTAAAACATGGAAATAGCAAATACATTCAAATGCAGCGCTTGAACCAACTGGCATTAAGAAATCTTGGTGTTCCCCTGATCCAGCTGCTTAACTGCCGAAAAAGCTTATGAAAATATATTTCTCTCTCAAAGAAAAGTAAAAAAAATGGCCATTCTACCCGACATTGATATAGCAAAAATGCCGAAACTAATAAACCGATGAAATGATTTTGGGAAGTATTAATAGCTTTGTTTATATCTAGCTTGTTTAGCTGTCATATAATTGATACATATTTTATCATCTTTAGGAGTTTCAATATTAGAGTCATCATTATTATTCATTGCTTGCCCTGATAAAAATCAATAACTTAGTTGTCATTTCATTAAAATTATATAGATAACTTTACTAACATTTTTATTAACACTCATTGCTATTTTATATAAACTTTACATATAATGATTTGTCATTTATACTTAGTTTTGAAGATAAGTTCAGAAGGCCCATTCAGTCCTAACAATTATTATAAGAGCGTCCTAAGTGCTACCTGAATTGATAATGCAAGGGATAGCGAGCTGCGATTATATCCGTCAAACAGCCACATATTACATGCTAATATTATTAAAGTCAAACATGCAACAGTGGGGCTGTAGTCAGATTCATTCAGACCTTTGATGTAGTTTGTGGGCGGTGTAAATCCAATTATGAGATACTTATCGCATGGGATTGTGTTCGCAAGAAAATCGTGTACCAAGCTGAATTACACGAATTTAAAAAAAAAAACATAAATCTGAAATGCAGACAGGCATATTAATGTAATAGGCTTTCGTTTCAAGAGCTATGTGCACTTATTTAAATAAAATAGTACACAACCATATTGCAAGATCCACTTGGAAGATGTTTGAAGAATTTAACAGATTTGGAACACATTCCTACAGTATTGATATTGTTTGTTTTATGTATACTGTCTATTTAATATTACTTATAATGCATATTGATAAGTTATGATATTCTGCTGGACGAAAATATGGAATCCAACTGTCAATACAGTCATGCCCCGAATATATTATGAAAATAAAACATGGGCTAGGTGTTAGATAGTGTAGGTCGTGTAGGCGATGAGAAGAAATTAAACTTGGAGCGCAGAAGTGACATCTTGGCGGGGCCGAAACCATGCATGTAAGTCGGGGTATAACTGTATTGAGAAATTAGTCACTACTGAAGGTGCCGGTTCCCTTCGGTAGACATTAATTCATCTTCCGAACCGGCGGTAGCTTCATCCATTCAATACACCGAACTTAGGTTATATTGAATGCCAATTGGACCAAATACTAATCAAAATTCATCAAGCTATTTTAAAAAATATTTTCATTGGATTACTACACATTAAAGGAATCTAAAATTCGGGGCTATATCGCTATTAAAATTAAGACACTTTAATGAATCGTTATTGCGGCTTAAGTTTAAAAGCGGTATCAACCAGAGGTTTAGATTTATTTAATGCTGTTCCTCAAAATTCCTTGTTACACAAAATTATATAGAGTAAGTACGGTTACATACGAACATCAAGGGAGACGTAGTATTTTAGTGAAATATATAATTCACATTCTCTTGTGGCTTGTAAAAAACAATTTTGCTAAAATGTTTACTTCTTCCGGAGATATCTTTTGTTTCCGTAATTCCTTTTTATTTGTGTTAACAAATTGCATGATGTATTCCTGTATTCTCCTGTAAAGGAGCATGCCGCTTTTATAGTAAATGCTTAAAACAAATGCTTTATTCATCTTCCTGGCCTTGTCTCATATTAATTGGGGGAAAATAAATACTTTATTATTTGCCTTTAATTTAAGTTCTAGACGGGACAGTCGATAGGTGCAAGTTCACTAATAATGATTGTACTAACGCTATGGAATTAAAGAGAAATTTACCTTTTCGTCGTTGGACATCTGGACCATAGTATACTGATCATGGTACATGGTAGACTCGTAGCAAAATAGGGCCGCATCCTCGCCATCTTCGTTTTCTTCCATCCGTAGTACTATCACTCATTAGTAGAGATAAGAATAGGTAGTGCTTATTTGCCTAAACTTCGAGGAACAAAACCCAGAATCGGAGATTCTGGACATTTCTTACGACACCAATTTTTTGCGGGACGATTAGTATTTTTTTTTGTAATGTCACTCTAATAACATCAAATAATAACATCAAATTATTTAACACATAACAACTCTGTTATGTCTGGTCGCAAAGTTTAGGTAAATATAATCTACCTATTTCGAATCACATTATTTTATTATGGTATCTAGGGGACATCATTTTTTCATTTCGGGACATCAGTCCCGAAAATTGGACCAAATGTCCTGCAAAAAAATGTCGTCAGAAAGTCTCCGATTCTGGGCTCTGTTCCTCGAAGTTCAGGCAAATAAGCACTACCTATTCTCATCTCTATCTCTACTCATTAGTAAATACATTCACTGCAGCCGTATATTTAACTAAGACAACAAAATAATATAATCCAAAATAAAAAAGGTAAATTTCATTTTGGTTCCTATTACGTGTACATTAAACACAAAGTGATCGTTCTATTTTCTATTTGTTCATACAGAAAGTGTACGTGGTAATTGAGATCTACGGCCACGTCACCAAGATACAAGCCGTCGTCCAAGGGACCCCGGGACTGAATCAACAAACAAGTAAGTAACAAAAAGCTAATTTTGATTGTGTTTTGAGTATTCCCCGTGGATTAGGTAGAGGTACAGTACCTACACCCTTTTTAGCGTTCCGTAGCCGAATGAAAAAGAAACGGAACCCTTATAGATTCGTCATGTCTGTCTGTCTGTCCGTGTGTATGATACATTTCTAAAGTAAGATAAGGAAAATTCTGAAAAAAAATAGTATTGTGGAACGTAAAACAAACTTTCAACGAAAATTGGTTTGAATAAGTTATGAAAACAGACACAGTGTCTCAAATACTTATCCTTCTGGCTGCTACTCAGATTATTTTGATAAAATTAATACACTGTCTGATCTGTTAGCCTGTTCTCACAGAAAGGTGAGGGAAAGTGCGATTGCCAAGTGTAATTAATTTCAGCCTATTCCTCTTGTAACTTTCTTTCTAAGATTATATTCAAAGATGTGACGTGCTATAATCTTAGAAAGAAGGTTCCGATACCAAAAGTAGAAAAAGTTACACTAATAGAGTCATTTGCTATTTGTTAGATTTCAAACATAAACGTGCTTAGTTTACTCCTCAGTTTTAATACTAAAATGATACATAAGTAGGTCAAAGTAATCTAAAGTAGTCTGTTATTATAATTGATCTCATATTATTTCAGTTCCCAACGACAGCGACGACTACCCGAAACCTAACTCCACGAACTTAGTGAGTGAACCACGGATTGCCAGGCGGGCTACCTTATTAGACGACGAGTTCTCCAGTGAAGACTCTCCGGAGCCGGACGATCAACTAGGTACTGAAGAGGACGCCTCTGCGGAGGAAGACGCGATGGGTCGCAAGGGCAAGGGGCCGCAGCTAAAGGGGAAGTACGCGAAGCTTGCGGCGGATGCTGCCTCTGCCGCTGCTGCGGCCGCCGCCGCCGCTCGCGCTGAAGCTCGCGAAGAAAAAGAAAAGGAGCAAAGGAGGCACAAGGGAAAGGGCAAGGGCAAGCACGGCTCTGCCCAGGCCGCTGGTAGTTCAGTTGGAGCTAGCTCTGCTGGTGCTAGCTCTGCTGGTAATCCCCCGGTGGCCTCGACATCTGCTGAGGCGGTTGACGCTGGTGCTAGCTCCACCCCAGGTGCGGGTCCTAGCACCAGCGCTACCGAGGAAAGCGCCGAGGCCCAGGACGAACCCCCCGACGCTGCCGCAGAGCCCATCGACTCAACACAAACTATTTCGAAGCCTGTACCACGCCGAGCTCCACTGCCCTACACCTTTTACAACGTTCACGGCAAAAATATAAGACTATGCAGCTCAGGTAAATACAATATTTCTCTAAATGTTTTTTAGAACTTGAATGAGAGTAAGAGAACGCTGATGCCCTAAAAACCTTGAAAATCGATACTATAGGACTAATATTACAACTCGTAACTCAAGCCTTTATTGAATTACTTAAAACTTGTTACAAACATTGAAATAGCTTTTAAGTAAATGTTTAGTTCCTAAATTAGGTTATATAATACCGATCTGATGATCTGCGTTCAATTAAACAATGTGTTAGTTATAGAGTAATACTACTCTTTCCGCTATCCCCATCAAATTTGAATATGTACGTCCACTACTCGCTCTGAATAATCAGACCGTCCCAAACAAGATATGTATATTTTAATTATTAATCACTTTTTACTTTCCTTTATTTCAGATACGGTGGCGTCACGTTTGAAGGGGTATAAAGACGCCATTGCTGTGATTAGTCAGCCGCTTCGCCGCGGACATAACTTCAGGGTAAGTTACAAAGCTAAGAAGATAATAATTTTTGTAGAAAGACCCTTAACGAAACTCTGGCGTTCAAAAGGCCACTATGACCCTTGTATTATACAGTGCATCCTGCAGCTCATTTGGTTTTGAGTGCGTTTCATTCTTTTCTTTATCTGTGTTTAGTGCCTGACATGGGCGTCATAGAAACTCTTGTCAGAGTTTTTATGACGCCCATGTTCCTCTGACTTAGTTTTACATGCCATTGCAGAAATATCTCTCTTCTTTATGTTAATGTTAAGCCGATGCGAATTACTCTAATCAGGTGCGAAATTTTGCCAAACGCGAATTGAAAATAAAAAAATAAGTATTACGGCATTGTAGTCAGTCGGTACAGGCAGCCAGTGACCCGAAAGTCTAACAACCAGTCTTACCAAGGAGTAGTAATACTCACCAGTACTAACTGGGTTGTGGTCTGAGAGGCAGTCGCTCCATGTAAAATACTGGTTTTCGCTGAATCCATTAGACTGGAAGCCGACCTAACGTAGTTGGTAAAAGGCTAGGCAGATGATGATTACGGCATTGTAGGTATCAAGATCTTGGTTAACCTTTTGAGTGCCATTGTCACATATACGTGACAAGCAAGCGCGTGCCCTGTACGCCAACGACACAAATATGTGACAAAAATTGTGGTGTACTATAACACGCAATAAGTGATTTAAATCATTACTTTTGTGTGTGTTTATTTAAATATCTTTAAAATATGATCATTATATTTTCAATATTAAATGTTTTATCAAGAAATAAGTTAACAATATTTTTCAAATCTCTTTTTTTATTTGTAAATATTTGCGCTGAACTTTTGGCTTGGCGTGGAGGGCACGAGGGCGTGCATTTATGCTCTGGCGTTCAAAAGGTTAAATTTGTAACTGGGCCTGTTAATAATATCAGGCACTTAGTTTATAGTTCTAAAACTAAACTGGAAAAAACTGACATCTAAATACCCTTTGAAATAATTCTTGAACTTCTTCTTTAAAAGTAATCGAGGATAACTCTTGCTTTTGCTACTAGAACCTGTTCTTCTATTCTTTCATAAAATCTGAATGCGAAATTAAAAGCTGAGAAAACTACAGCAGTAGCGAATACACAAATAAACGCCAAGCATAGAAATAAGCGAAGATCGCTAAAATACGTGTGTTTTCAGAAGCAATATTGCGGGAGTAGAAGTTAAAAAAATATGAAAATCATAGCTCTACTCATTTGAAAATAAGACAAGCTATGTATATTAAGCCAAGCGTGGCGATTATGGCAAAATCAATCAAAGAACTAAAAGGATGTAAAAGTAATCGATCGCGCGTTCGTCGTAGCCTTGAGAGTTGAGCTAGACTCAAGGCATCGTCCTAATAGAAAACGAATGCGCGATTTGAACTTAGTTCGCTAGTAGTTAGTCGGTAGTAGTAGAATAGATTTACTAACATTTGAGTCGCGCGACCGCGTCCTGCGATTGTCAGTTAGGACACCTATTCGAGTTCAATATGTTTAATCGCGCGTTCGTACGAGTAAAATTCGCGCGAACCTACGATGATCGCGCATTCGCGTTCTGTTAGGACGATGCCTAAGCCAAGTCAGAACTTATGAGCGGCATGAAAAGTCTGACACCAAGTTAGGCACTATACACACGATAGAGAAATTGCCCTTACTACTAACGGCCCGCGGGTACTGATATAGTTCTTTAGGGTGGTGTCATTAAGGACTAGTTTTATTTAGCATTCCAGCAAGGAAAAGCACTGCTTTCCTTATTTTGTTTCATAGCTTAGTGATAAATAATACTTTATTTATTAACACAAATAATTCTCTGCGACATCTTTAACAAAATAATACATGCGGTTCGAAATCAAAATATTCAATCTTGAACGTAAATTGTAGCAGGATTATGTATGAAACTTTATAGAATAATATTATATAGATAAATCACTCCAATATTGAGATACTGAACAAGTAATTCCTACTCAAGAAATTTCATATTGATTTATATCTTTACTAAAACTTAAGCGTCCTTTAAAAAAATATTTCTCAAGACTCTTCAATCCCCTAAAATTATCTTTTAGATAAAATAAAATGCTTTTGTCAACGGCTGGTGAATGTACTTTAAACAATCACTAAACAGCCTTGTAAGTACCAGTCGATATCGCGTCTTTAATAACTCTTTGACTTAGAGCTGCATTACCCTAGGAGTACAGAGGTTTATTAGAATAATAATAAAATAAATAGATTGAGGATTGAGCGGCGTATCGGTGAGGCTAGATTACTCATCGGCAAGTTAATCAGCTTCAGGGAGGGCAATATTCGCCCTAGAGTGATGCGCTTTGTGAAGCGGGCGTTCTCGGGAACTGAAATTAACCCTCGTGATTATTTGGCCTGCGTCACAGAGCGTATCGACTTCCTGAAGCAGAAGATCTGTGCATGGGCAAGCCATATACGTAGGTTCAAGCGGCGTGTGGAGCGATACACTCAGAATCGTACTTTCCAAAACGACGAAAGGTGGGTGTATAGGGCTTGGGAACGACCAGACCAAGGGGTGAATGACACGCGTCTGCCGGATGATGACGCCATGTGTTCGTTCTGGCGCAGCATCTGGTCGGTGCCTGTCAGTCACACTGAGGGCGGTTGGACCCGGGAGGTTGAACAAGCGTGTGATCCAATACCAGAAATGGGGGCAATTATCATCAGCCCCCAAGACGTAGCTCGTGCGGTCCGTCCGTTACCTAACTGGAAATCTCCAGGGCCGGACGGACTGCACAACTTCTGGATTAAATGGTTCCAAAGATCACACGCTCGCTTGGCGTCCCAGTTTCAATCAGCCTTAGAGTCAGGGTCGCTGCCTCAGTTTTTGACGACAGGCATTACCCACTTGCTCCATAAATCAGGTAGTACTGCGGAACCCAAAAATTATAGACCTATTACTTGTTTACCAACGGTCTATAAAGTTCTTACATCCATTTTGAGAGCTAAAATTAACCAACACATTGAGAGTAATTCCATCATGTCTCCCTCTCAGAATGGATGTAGGAACGGGTCCCGCGGTACTAAGGAGCTGCTCCTCATTGATAAGGCCTTAGCCAACAGGTTCGCCGCTTCTGAAAGGATCTGTCTACATGTTGGATAGACTATAAGAAGGCCTATGATTCAGTGCCTCATACGTGGCTCATGAGGGTGCTGGAGTTGTATAAAGTAGATGCAACTTTGCGTACCTTCCTGATGTCATGTATGGGGCGCTGGAGAATAGTCCTTCGCTATCCAGGATGTCGACAGATACAGGGGAACATCGAACCGATAAGGATCGAGCGTGGTATATTCCAGGGTGATAGTCTGAGTCCATTGTGGTTTTGTCTGGTCTTGAACCCTCTTAGCACACTGCTGGAGGGTTCAGGTCTAGGCTATCGGTTGAGGAAAGGTGGTCAGGTCATATCTCACCTTCTTTACATGGATGATCTGAAACTTTTTGCCCCCAACAATTTGCAACTGATGAAGCTACTGAAGGTAACAGAAACTTTCAGTAGCGCCATCAGGATGGAATTTGGTGTGGACAAATGTGCAGTCATGCATGTGAAGCGAGGGAAGAGATGGAATCCGTGGGAACTCAACTCTCGGATTCCGTACACCTTAGATCCCTCTCCTCAAAAGAAACTTACAAGTATTTGGGTATGTCGAAAGCATTAGGCATCAATACTGCTGACATGAAACAATCGTTGAGGGAACGTTTCTTTGGCCGCCTGAATAAGGTGCTAAGCAGTCTTTTGTCAGGCGGAAACAAGGTGCGCGCCTTCAACGGTTGGGTCATGCCGGTTTTGATGTATTCTTTCGGCATACTCAAATGGACTCTGACGGAACTTGATGCCCTGGACAGGAGGGTCCGCGTACTGCTGACCGCAAATCGGATGCATCACCCACGGTCGTCGGTGATGAGACTGTATGTCCCGCGGAAGTGTGGGGGTCGTGGCTTCTTAAATGCTAAGACCCTGCACAATCGTGAGGTATGCAGTCTCAGGGAATACTTCCTACAAGCCGACGTGGGGATGCACCGAGATGTGGTCTCGGTGGACAAGGGCCTTACCCCACTCTTCTTGGCTAACGAGAACTGGCGCAAGCCTGTAGTATTAGACGCTAATGATCGCAGGGAGGTATGGCAGAGCAAGGAGCTTCACGGGCTCTTCATGGCCCCGATGTAGATTTTCTAGCGTCCGTGTCCTGGCTACGATTCAGCAACCTCTTTGGGGAAACTGAAGGTTTTGTCTGTGCGATTATGGACGAATTTATGTTGACGAACAACTACTGGAAACATATTATGAAGGATGGGACGGTTGACGTGTGTCGGGCATGCCACCGTCCGGGAGAATCGATCCGACATATTATTTCTGGGTCTTCTCGTCTGGCTAACGTTGCCAGGATTATCTACCAGCAACTTGCTCTGAAATACAAGCTTGTGGAATCAGAAGTGCCATACTATAAGTATGCGCCCGATCCAGTTCTCCATAATGGTAATATCACGTTGTATTGGGATCGACCTATCATCACTGACAGGACTTTTGTTGCCAATAAGCCTGACATTGTGGTGATAGATCGATTGGAGCGTCGCGCAATGATTGTTGATATAACGGTTCCACATGACGAGAACCTCGTGAAAGCAGAGGAAGATAAGCAATTCAAATATCTAGATCTGGCTCGCGAGGTTGTCGACATGTGGGATGTGAATACAGCAGTCATTGTGCCGATAGTCGTGTCGGCCAATGGCTTAATTGCCAAAAGCCTCGACCAACATCATAAGGCTTTCGCTTGGCAGCTGGATCAAGGGCTTGATTCAGAAAGCAGTACTTCTAGACACGGAAAGTATTGTCAGGAGGTTCCTCTCTCAAGAGCCCTGACCACCAGTAGCCCGGACCCTGTTCCCGATGCTGGTGAGCTACTATTTTTTATATTTTTAAATGTTTTTTTTTATACAATTTTGTAAAAATATTTAAAAATGTAAATTATATGTCATAAAATGAATAAAGGAAATAAATATTATATGCTGAAATAGCAAGCTTGTACTAGTTTTGTCAACTCTGTCGCGCGGGGCATATACGAGAGATAAATATCAATTTTCAATTTTATTATCAATTCATCTCTGAATCTGCCACCGTTGAGTATAAGCCTTCCCTTTCTTCTTCCATACTTTTCAGTTCTGCGTCTCTCATCCATCTGTTTCCCGCGATTTTGACAATATCGTCAGCTCAGCGCGTTTTTGGACGTCCCTACCTTCTTTGGCCCAACCTTGGCCATTGTTTGGTCTACAACCTTACTCCATTGTTTGCCATACCCGCGTCTATCCTGGCGTCTTGCCCAACCCCACTCGAGGCTAATCGCCCTGTTATTGGCATCGCACATTGTAATCTATAGATATACTAGCTGAACCAAGCATGCGTTGCAATGCACTTGTTCCTACCCACTACTTACCTACCTGCCTACATACCTACCTACTACCTACATTACTACCTACATTCTACATACCTACCTACCTAAAAACCTTCTCCTGGCAATAACAAACACAACAAAAAAAGAATTAGCGAAATCGGTCCAGCCGCTCACGCGTGATGCCGTGACCAAGGGAAATAGAGATTCATTTTGATATATAGATTTATGCCCACAAATAAAACACATACATAGATCTCTACACGGTCTCCTCTGCGTTTCGCACCTAGTGTGGCCCAGTTACCATTTTAAGATCGTTGTTTCGTCTCGCTTGGGGTCTTACGCTACGCTTGCCATTATAGTGATATGTGTAAAGTTCCTCACCCTCATTATAAAAGGGAGGAAGTCCCGACAAGACGAGTACTGTGCGAGATGGGTTCCTGTGGTTCTTGTTGAACTTTTATTAACACTTTCGGGCTAAGCACCCAGCATATGGGTCGAACAATAATTCGCTCGCCTGCGTACAACCCGCCTCCCCAGTCGTGTTTATACGTACCCAAAATAACTTGAAATAACTTAGAATAACAATAAAAAAAAAATGAACTTAGCAGCGAAAGTGTTAATAGGCTCATCTCACGGATAGCCCTGCTGGCGCGTTACATGATTTTTGCGTGTTGTTAGGTGGGTGCATAGTAACGTGATAGATTGATGTGCAGTCTCCTCTCATCCCAACATAAAGATGTACACATAAACGGTTATTTGTTACAGTTCCGTGTTGATAAGACTTGCGAAGATTGGTTGGGCAGCGTGACCATAGGCGCGGTAGGAGTGCTACCACAAGAGACCCCATCCAGCGGCGTACTTCTCGAACCACCCTGCTGGGTCTTATCCAGCGACCTGCTCAACGATAATGGAACATTAGTAAGTATACTTGATTCATGTGTTGTTTGAAAGGGGAAAATTATGTTAAGATGTTTGTTTACTACACACATATTGTTCGGGTACCAGAACTACTTTTTAACAACAAAGCCGATTCGGAACACTTCAACTTATTTTATTTTTGACGGAGAATAACACTTTATAAACACGCAATTAAAGTGTAGAAAGCGACGTAGTACAAAAGTTTATTAGTTTTGCCTTTGTTCA
This sequence comes from Cerastis rubricosa, assembly GCA_949152445.1. Taxonomy (NCBI): domain Eukaryota; kingdom Metazoa; phylum Arthropoda; class Insecta; order Lepidoptera; family Noctuidae; genus Cerastis; species Cerastis rubricosa. Next base: position 13,719,886 of record OX424523.1, on the reverse strand, counting down.
GGGTTATTCTGTAGTGCGACCTTCGCGCGGATACTACTTCAATCAATCTTAGGCTGTAACTTAAAGCGGGATTTCCCTGAACTGAAATTGCATGGGATATAGACAGCTCATGTTCTAAGCCTGCTGCAGTTCTGAATATAATATTTGAACGCTTTGCACGTGTTTCGAAGAAATAATCTTCTCGATTTATAAATATCGAAAACATGCATGTGAAGTTCTAAAAAAGTCGTAATCGGCGTTATAAGTATCGTTTTCGGTGTCAATAGTTAGAGTGGGCTTGGTACATTTAGCAACCTTGTAACAATTTGATTGCCGAACTTTTATCTAGCCTCCAATTTCTGAGTGAAAGACTCATCTTTACATAGTTCTCTTCCTGCCGTCTGTACGGTTAGATCTTTCAAACTACGCAACAGATTTTGTTGCGGTTTACATCAAACAGAATAATTCAAGATGAATGTTTCTGTGTCTAATTTATCCCTGAAATAACACATAAATCGCGGGCAGCAAAACATTGCGTTGGTACATTTGCGAGTTATCCTTTAAGATTCATGCAATAGGAGGCGAGTATTGCTGGGTATCGATCCATATTCTGGGCTGCTTACATATTACTGCTGTAAAAACCTAGTATAGACCCGGCTGGAAAATCGAACCCAATATCTCATGCTCAGCAATAGGGATTGACACCACTAGACCAAGGAGGCAGTGGGAATTTAAAACAATGGTCTGAATTTGACTTAGAACATTTTAACCTGCGGAAATGGTAAGCATAAGATGGATGCTTTTATCTGTGCGTGGTATGTCATCGCCAGAAATCGGAATAGGTAGAGCTTAATTACCTAAAGTTCGAGGAACGAAGTAACATATAGTTGATAATACCTCGTCTAAAATCCCGATATTAAAAACATGACAATTAAAACTCGGTCCAGACACATTTACAAGAATACTGGTTACTTACTGAAGATAATAAGTAACTGGTAAAAAAAACATTTGTTGTACAAACATTCATTCCCGTTGTGGCAGCCATAAGCAAAACCCATATTTGTTAGACCCTATTTTACTATCGACGGCATAAAATTTATTTCGGCTTTTCATTGGAATAATAACACCTTAGTTCATAACAAATACTAACATGTGATAGAAAACATCATGGTTTCAAATATTTGAAGTGGCCGATCGCTTTTTACAAGAGGAAATTACGTAATTAACCATATTATGGGAGCACTTACATATTTGCGACACAAAATAATACTCAATGGCATTGGTCTGCGAATGAGCTAGTTTTATATAAGGTGCATAGTTCATATGGCCAACGCACTTTGGCAGAGGGGTATGCCTGGAAGAATGCCCAGAAATGCCATTTCCAAAGGTAAATGCTTTAGGGAATCATCATAAATTTATTATTTTGAGATAAATAAAAAACCTATTGAAATTATTCTAGTCTATACTCTGGAAATCAAACAGCGAACTGGAAGATACATACTGTCTAGTTTCAGGGCGAACTGGCAACTAACATTCTTAAACAATCTATCTCAACTAGCTGTATTTATATTTTAAGGCACTTTTAACATCTCAACACGTGTGTAAACTGTGTTCCTACGTACGTATACCTGAAACATGAACAATATTCTATTTACATTCCCAGTTTCACTCATTGATGGGGATGGCTCTAGACGACTTGAAAGAGCAGTCAGTCTTGACGATCCACTTCCGCTTCACCAGCGAGCTGCTACTCCAGGTCAACGGCAAGCTGATAGGCTGTATAGCCACCGTGCCGCGACGGTTCAGCCACATCTTCCCCACCATTGACCTGTACGGCAGGATTTGTCAGGTATGTACAACTCCAAGCGGGAAGAGTGCTGAGGGTACTTCTGTCAAAGTGGACTAAATTAAGGTCTTTGTAATGATTTTGGATAGTAAACACTGATGAATTTAGATCGATATTTGAGTACAAATATTGCTTATTGTAATAATATAAGATGAGTCCACTCAAATCTGTGTGGTTCTTGCTTCAAAAGACCGTCTCAGACGCTAATCTGCATGGCCCTCATATGACTTGAACAATGTCTGGATTTTAAGAGACAGTGACCACTGAGTTTGTTTCAGCTATTTCTCCTCAGAGTAGTCAGGTACGAAACACCATATAGTTAAAAAGAAAAAGACGACGTGTGAAAATGTTTTTAAAAACCTATTTGCAAAATAAATATCATTTTTCATTATACCACGGTTTCTTCCCCGTGAAGGTCGGAAAATACCTTACGGTAACATACTACCAAGATTAGTGTATCCTATGTGGTAATCGGTCAAGCCGTGACCTTGATTTCGCTTAGCACTATTATTATATTTGCCACTAAATTTTGTAGCACTACATATTGACTTTTTATGACACTATTTTAATTTAATATTGAAAATGCTACCTAGTAACCGGCTATATATTTGTGACCAAAGAATATTCCGTAAAATATTGTTTCGGTGTGGTGAAAATATGGCAAAAATCATTTGGCAAGTGAGAAAAGTTCAAAAGAGGCTTTGGCCAGACGCAAAAAGTTATTTTATAAATTGTCGAAATAAAGTTCGGTGTAATAATACATATGACTTATTTATATAATACATTTATGATACTTCGATGATCTAAAAATATGTCAAATAACGCATATAGCAAACGAGACGTCGGTAGTTTTCGGAAAACATCGAACAATCGAAATTCGGAAAAGTCATCGGTTCGCCTTATGCTCGGCTGATGCAGCTATTTTATCATTTTTAGATATCGGTGCTGCTTCACCCTTACGTCATCGCCAGTGGAGCATCATTAGACCTACCGGTCATCACTGAGAACCGCGATGAAACGCTTGACGAACTATCTGACGAAGAGGAAGAAGACGATGAATCTGTTGATCCAGAATCCCTGATAAAAAAGGACAAGAAAGCATACAGTCAAGATAACCTCAAGTACATTAATTGGGAGCCTCTGCCCATGCCAGCCGGCCCCAGCCCTGGACTGAGCTTCATGCCCTACTGCGTGCCGACTCCTCTTCCATTCCGTACTCCGACTCCAATTCCAAAACCTGTAATGCAACCTTTTGGAGGGCAGGCATCAAGCCCTGTTAAGAAAAAGTTAAAGAAATGCAAAGTTAAGGAGAACGGCAAAAGTGTAGACATTCCAGATGAGGCCCCCATGGCACAGAGTCTTAATCTGCCAGCCATTCAGCGAGGCAGCAGTCCACCGGTTGATAATAATGAGATTGTGAACCGATGCATCCAGAAGAGCCACTCGACGCACAACTTCAGCTTATCGGAGGAGTCAGAGTCACCGGGCGGGCTGCGGCACACCTACAGCGTAGGCTCGCGTGTGGACGACGACGGCGACGATGAAGACGAAGACGACGACGACGACTTCCACGAGCAATTCTGTGACACTAACATCCGCCACAACGACCGCTACCCGGAGGCGAACGACGTCGACAATCTGGACAACGAAATCATGGACGCGCTGACTATGGATCCTGGGAACTTGCCCGATTTGACAGAGGAACAGTCTTCATCCATCGACGAATCTACACGTCGCGACGATTTCTGGTCTGAGTCGCTGTCGGTGGAGTATTTGCACTATTTGAACCACATTTTGTGCTTGGACCAGGAGGGCAACGATCATAGCCTGGAGTCTGAATGGGAGGCGTCCGGCGAGGGCTGCGAACATCTGCACCTCGTGCTAAAGTACTGGAACTACTTGGTGCTGCCGTACCCAGAGCTTCGTCAGGCAGTGTCTTGGGGACAAGTGCGGTGCTACTGCGCTAACTGCGAGCCTGACCCCTCGACAGATTACGCTGGTAAGTTATTATAATTTACGCAAACAATATTCGTAGACAGTAGACTCTAAAATAATAATAGTCTTTTTCAGTAGCAAAATAGTTCGTAGTATAATATTTTAAAACTTCAGATTTGAGATGAATAAATAGTTGAACACATTTGCAGCTTCGTGCTTAGGTTAGAGGTAAAAGCAAACAACTAGTAGTGCTCAAAAGTAATACTCTCATTATTTCTGACAGAAAAATAAGTCTCGAGTCCCAGTATTGGAAATATAATATGACTGATAATGTGTGTATCTCTTTGAGGGATTGTATCTGAAATAAAGTATTCTGACAAATTTCCGAATCCCCAGGATAAGCAAACGGACGTGCTATGGGCCGGTCATTATAGCCCGATGACCCTAAAGTTGTGTGCGATGTGGATAATTATACTTGAATGCAGTATAAGTTAGCCGAAAATGGACCCAAAAATTTTGTTGTATGTATATCTTGTAGCGTGCTCAATATAGGAACTAGCGAGAATTCTTGTAATTTAGATAAAAAAAACGACAACGTCAAAAGGTTTTGTAGTAATGTAGCTTTTAAGTGGAGAGGTCTTTTATTTCGGCTGATAAAGATGTTATGTTCATGTGTGTGATGATTGGTTGCGTTTTGCATTAGTTTTGCAGTTAATTACTAACTACTTAAGTACCAAAATATCATAAACATCATCGTAAATACAAGGTCTATACGGACCCTTGACGAAGCTGTCAACCAAGCATTCTATACATCAAATTAAGTAACTACGCAAGGAATGTTGCTGGCAAACGCTTTGTTTTGGTGTTAAATATTACGATTTACGGTAAAACTCAATGTAACGCACTCAACACACTGTGCTGATAAATGCATTGAGTGATTAAAAGTTATAACATTAATGTATTAAATAAAACTTTTGAACAAGTTGAAACTTGACCTCCATTACCAGGCCCCTCAGAAAGTATTGCGAAAAAAAGTTTTTATATATGGGAGACTGGCCAGTTATTATGTTTTTCGAAAATATGATTATTTATAAGTAAAAATAAGTAAGTTCCAATTTCAAAATTTCCCTCCACATTTTTTGCGAGTTAATTCAAAGTATTGTGTCTCACTGAAATATGGATCTGCGCCGGGAACATTTTAGAGCTATGATTTTATACGATTTCAAGTGTCGCCTGAAACCGGATGAATCGTACGATAGACTTCAAATGGCATTCATGGATGAAGGCCCTTCCAAGGCAACCGTGTATCGTTGGTATAACGAATTCAAGCGCGGTCGACCAACTTTGGGGGATGACGAAAGAAGCGGTCGCCCTTTGACGGCTGTTACCGAAGAAAACGTGCTAGCAGTGAAAAATTTAATCCAAGACAATAGGCGAATTACATATCAGGAGATTCAACACATATTGAAGATTGGATCGGGAAGCGTTCACGAGATTCTACACAGCCATCTTCGCGTGAGGAGGATAGTATCACGCTGGGTGCCGCACAACCTCACCGATGCTCAGAAGCAGGCCCGGGTGGAATGGTGCCGTGATATGCTTAACAAATTTGAAGCAGGCTCGTCTCGGCGTGTTTACGACATCGTTACAGGTGATGAGTCCTGGATTTATCAATACGACCCAGAAACCAAGCGCCAGTCGACTGTTTGGGTGTTTCAAAATGAGCCAACGCCTACCAAAGTGAAGCGATCTAGAAGCGGGGGTAAGATTTTGATCGCTAGCTTTTTTAATTTGACTGGCCACTTGGTATCAATTCCCTTACGGGATCAAAGAAGCATTAATGCCGAATGGTATACTTCCAAATGTTTGCCAGAAGTTTTCTCTGTTATAAGCAACAAGCGACCAAACACAGGGCTCCGCGGGCTACTGCTCCACCACGACAATGCACCTGCGCACACCGCACTCAAAACGAGGGACTTCCTGGACAGCACGCCAGTCAAACTCCTGGGTCACCCTCCTTACAGCCCTGATCTAGCACCGTGTGACTTCTTTTTATTCCCAAAAATAAAAAATCAGCTCAAAGGGATACAATTTTCGTCGCCGGAAGATGCGCTGGCTGGGTTCGAGCAGGCTGTAAACGAGGTGTCTGCGGCGGACTGGAAAAAGTGTTTTGAAAACTGGTTTAGGCGCATGAATCTTTGTATAGAGGCTGGTGGAAAGTACTTTGAAAAGATTTAATAAAAATATATGTACGTATAGAACAATTTTTTTTAGTTTCGCAAAACTTTCTGAGTGTCCCACGTATCTACTTAACTAGAAAGTTCCCAGGTAAGGTCCAGAACAAAAACATTGATCACAATGACGGGGCGTGCCTTTCGACTCTTTAAGGTTCTCTTTGAGTTTCAATTTAACCTTCCTAGGGTATTTTTACACCTATTAGCGTTGGCAGGCTGTATAGAAATGTTAGTTACTTCTTACTAAGCATCGTGTTCCTACAGGCTGGGTGCGTATCGAGCGTATCGACGGCGTAGGGGCCGCTCAGCGTGGGTTCTGGCACGTGGTGCGTTCGACCCTGGGCGCGGCGCAGGTGGCGGGGGGTGAACGCGACCCTGTCGTACGACGGCCGCGTTGCATGACCACTGGGCCATGCGCTTCGCCGCCCTTTGCTGACATGTACGTTCATCATTATATACTAATCATCAGAAATCGGAATAGGTAGTTTATTCTCCTAAACTTTATACAACATACATTTAATTTCCGGCGACATTGGCCAATATAGATATACAGGGTGTAACGGAAAGGGTATATACATACTTAAGTGTGTGCTACAGACCATCAAACATGTTCAGTTTGATAGTCTGTAGCACACCCTGAAGTATGTAAGTATACCCTTTCCGTTACACCCTGTATGTATACCTTACAGACTAACATACATAATATGATAAAATACAATTTATGGAAGTAAGTAACATGTCGACATGGTCATAAAACCGCCGTATTAAATCCTGGAATGATTATAAAATTCCGAAATTATCATTTGTCTAGCCTTGTTCCAAAATCATGTTGGGGTTGGCTTCCAGTCTAACCGGATGCAGCTGAATACCAGTATTTTACATGATTCCACCGCTTATCTGACTTCCAGAGAGCTCAGTAACTGGATAATATGATATATCCTTTTAAGCCTGGATGTCAGACTTTCGGCGTCTGACTACACGTACCGACTGTGACAAGCGGGACCAACGGCTTACGTGCTTTCCAAGGCACGTAGGAAACTCGGTATGTAATGATGGTCATCCATCTACGGACCAACCTCGGCAAGCACGGCTTAACCTTGAAGATTGACCCGTGTGGCTATTCTTATTTAGCCACGGGCTCCTTAACGCCTTAAGTTCCGAAATAAAACTGTTTAACTAGAGGGAACTCTACTTATTTCGAGCTCTGCTAACCACACAAGCAATATCACGCCTGTAATTTCCAAATGGTTAGTTGTAGCAGTAATGGCCCAATTATGGCCGTGAGTTGTTGTGTAAATCGTATGGTCGCAACAAGCAGACAATTTAGCAGCCAAAGTTAAAATTATATCGTTACCACCGTTTTTAAAACGGAAAAACAAAACATCGCTGGAAATTGGTCTTAAAACCAAAGATTCAAAGTCGAGTGATATCAACCAGCCTTTGGGCCTCGTGTTCGATTGCAGCCCACTTTCTCTCAGAAAATAGACCTATGACCCGGCCAAACATGCCATTAATTGCATTGCTGTTTCCTTGGAAGGTGTAACATTTATGTTAGGATTCGTTGAGCTTCATTACTTCGGGGCTTTTCTCTTTGTTGAGTCCTGTTGACTGGCTTTTAGGAGCAGTAGTAATGAATGGAACGAGGTTAAACTGATAAAAATATAAAACAGACTGATAGTCAAGGTTTTTAGAATCCGACTGTCGTTGTGACGGTTCCTGGGTCGAGCCTTTATCTAGCGATGGATATGTTGTGATGAGACGATGATTTGCAAACAATAGATATTTCCTAGACATAAAAGCGCCTCGGTAATGTCGCGGTAAATTGCTAATTTAAAAAAAAAATGTAAATGAAACCTTTTATTAAAATAAAAAGGGGTCCGCAAAGATCAGGATAGGTGTCCTGAAATACGAGTTCGCGGCAGACCAAAAAAGACTTCGCGGAACGAACTGGATGTCTTCCTAGGAATTGGAAAGATATAGCATAAAATCGTGACCATTAGAAGGAATGCAGGGAGGCATATGCTCAGCAGTAGGAAAATATGGGCTAGCTGTAATAATAAGCTTTAAAAAAATAACACTACTGATTAACAAATTGTATTTTTCAGATGGTTCGATGAAGAAGGAAAGCCACATCACACCGTGCTGGCTATTGAGATCGATGTAGAGTAAGTACACAGACCTTTAAGCAAGAATCCTCTCACGACATTCAGATTGAAAGCTAAATCATATCTAAAAATATAAAATAATTAAATAGGAAGAAAAGCAGTAAGTAGCTTCTGCCTCACTGGTCCGGGTTCAATCCTCAGGATCAACCCGGGAGCTCGGGTCGATAAGTGTTGTTCGGTTTTCGATGTGATACATGTCAGGCCCAGAGAAGTCAAATGAAGCAAGTGCTTAAGAAAGTTCAAATAAACAATATGTTAAAAATCCTGCCCGATCCGCGAGAATATTATTCGGTATCGATATTAGGTTCTATTTATATAGTTCAATTTGGATTGGAGTAAAATAAAATACCCGACAAAAATTAAATGAAATGTACTAAAATGAGGAAACTGACATGGCAACACAGGACTACACTCCGGCCATTTCTCAGGTAGTGACGTCGATAAACAAACAATTGACGATCAAACATACTAATGCCGAAGATGGTGTTGACACTTTTTATTTTTTTTTTAGATTTTAGGGAAATGATGGTAATTTGGGCCCAAACATCAGGATTTTAAAATTCATTAATTGGTTCACTTTCATGAATATTTTGTGTTTCTTATTGTATTTGGTAATGTCATTGGTATACCTATATACCGCTTTCAGATCAGCCAGGGTTTTTTTTAGCATATTGTACACAGGTTTACAATGCTCGATCCTCTGGTCGTGTAATACAATACAATACAAACACAATCCTTTATTTCAGTCAACTAGGCCCATAGAACACAATACATATATAAGCATAAAAAGACTAACTATAAACTAATACATACTTTATAAAACTAAATCTTTAAACTATTGTACACGAAGTGACGGCGTCGTGTCGCGCTGCGTGGTGTCGCGTAGCCTTCCGCGGAATCGGAATCGTAATGTTGTGGGTTTAAAAATAAACTCGGCCCCCATTTAAAATCAAAATCAAAAGTCATTTATTCAAATAAGATATTGAGCACGTTTTGAACGTCGATATTACAAGACATAATTCCTAGTGATTTTAGCTGGGAAGAAGAAGTGGCGGAACAAACTCCCCAGCAGCAGATCTGTCTGTCGAGCGGGAGCAAGCGCGACTGCTGACCCTGAGGTCCTGGGTTCAATTCCCAGGTCAGGCAAAGTATTATTCGTTTTTCCATCAGGAATTTCTTAGTAGCGGCCACTGAGTTTACTTTTCCGGATGATGGCAATAGGCTGGCCCCCTATTATATTAAAAATAACTGGCGAAATGTGGGGGTAATGTAGGGAACAGCTCTGCCTAACGCTTCGGGGATTACAGGTCGATCGATGTATTATGCTTGATAAAAAAGTGTTTATAAAGGCTAATTACGACAATATACCTGATGCGATACATATCTCATCCACCTTTGCACAGACAGACAGACCGACAAACGGACAGACAACAAAACAGACAGAAAGACTGGCACCAAGACAGACAGGCAAGCAGTCAAACGCGCTTACAGACAAAAAGACAGACACTCAGAGACAGAAAGAAAAAAAGACTGACAGACAAACAAAAAGAAAGACAGACAGCCAGGCAGATAGACAGACCGGCAGACAACCAGACAGACAGATGGGTAGACAGACAGACAGCCGGGTAGACTGTGTTGTATTCTCGTCAGCACGTTTTATTTACTTTTTGTTTATGGCCACACTGCAGGTCTAGTCCGCAAGCGACCTAATGCGCGGGTGGCAGGGGTTCTTCATATAAAACAAAAATCACAGGATCGGACTCTAATACAAATACCAAATCCTCGTCTGTGGTTTGCAACACCTGAAAGACGCCTTAACGCTACAACGCTGCGTTAAGGCGTCTTTCAGGTGTTGCAAACCACGGACGAGAACTCACGCCACTGTGGCCAGCGCACGCCTCCGCCGTCGCGCCCGCCACAGACTCTAGTGATCGCGCGTTCAGCGTGGACGCACACGGAGAGTACATGTTAAAAGGAAACTCGACATTATTCCTTGGAGGGGGTTGATCATATGGAACAAATTAAGTGCAGTTAACTAGGGGTCACAAAGCGGGCGAGCCATCAACCGGGCACAGATTCAGACTCTGTGATTTCTACTGAGGAATTCCAGATGAAAAAGACAAAATAACATTGGCTCTACCCGGGAATCGAACCCAGGATTGCATGCTCAACAGTCACGCTTACGACCACTCGAACAGCGAGACAGTCTCTTTAAATTACTTTCCACTGATAACATTACCAGGGCTGTTATGGAGCTTCGTCACCGGAACCGAAACTATCAGATATCCGAAATATAAATATAACCGTTTCAAAAGTTTCGGATAGTTTCGTATAAGCGTGGAGTCTAAATAACACGACTTGTTTTTGTTTCACGTAATTATTATAACATCTCTAAATAATTACTTACCTATATGACTGATTATAATACCAAATGATAGATAACCAAGACAAGATAACACCTATAAATAAAACCAAATTATAACACACTATTTGTATCCGTAATCGAAACTATCCGAAACTAACGGATAATCCGAAATAATTACATATCTGTAACCGTATACGAAACCGATATAATTTTATTCCTATATAGGAATAAAATATATAATATTTCGGATATGGATATCCATATCCAGATCCGAAATATGATATCCATAACATCTCTGAACATTACCATGGTTTATTATATTTTATAGTCACCTGCTTCTGCTTGTCGCTAAAGTTCACTAAAATATGCTGACCGCAGACTCATTGACTGAATAATTCTCTCCTCCACACGTATTTCCAGTACGCCTTGATAGCTTAAACCATGGACTAAAATACGTTTTTTTTTTGCAGGGGATCTGACCCAGAAAACGACCGTCTTTTGGCATTCTTGATCTTTCTGAAGCCGCACGTGGCATTCGCCGAAGACAACCCACCGAGTCTGGACGACTAAGTCCGCATTATAATATGTATTCATGTGTAATCATTTCTTTCTTCCTTTCTTTCTGAATATCTAACCATACTTTCGAAAGCACCGTGATCTATTGTAGAAATATAAGAATCTATCTATTATATTGTCCGAAATACAGGTCTTATATACTATTCACGGTGCGACAATGTCGAAATTGATATTATAAATGTTAGATGTTAAGGTAGGCAAGATGGTTGTCGTAAGTATTAATAACTTATAGTAATTAATAATAGTCATCTGCCGTAAGTTAGGCATTTTTAATCCAGTGTTTTTTGATCTTAAAGTTTTGTCTTTGTACTTTGAGTACTGAAAGATTATCATGGTTAACCTTTTAAACATCGGCTAAAATTACTAAATTAACATTCAAAATTAAATATTCAAAACAGCAGTATAAGTATGCAAAATTATTCATTTATAAGAATAAGCGCGCCAACAGCACAGTCACTTACAATTCGAATAAAACTTACATCTAAAATTGGCATTTTAGTAACCAATGGTAACTAAAATGCCAATTTATAATAATTAATTATTTGTATGGTTACTAACCATACAAATAATTAAATATTAATTATAGTACCCTAGTTTCAAAATATCGACATAGTAAGTTAAAGATTTGTGGTGAGGGTATGCATTTATTAGGGAACTTTATTGTGGTCTGGTTTTTAAATACGCGATGTTTAACAGGTTATTACGATTCCATATCAGCCATGATTGAAATGGAAGGCATGTGTGCTTGGATGTGTGACCAGGGGTGGTAAGTACGTATGTTTCAGCTTCTAACTCGCAAGTATTAGTGTATAACAGAGGGACGTGTGTTATTGTGGTGCTCGTAGGCGATAGGACTAGCCGCTGTGCGTTGTAATGGTTAGAATAGTCACCATGTACTTGCTGAAGTTTGGCTTGAGTGGCTTTCGCAATATCGGACTTGGGGCGATTATTTTCGACACTGTAGAAGGCACACCGCAAGCAGAAATAGTCTTGTGTGTTGTGGAGGCGATTTTACTCATATTTGCGTCGATATTCTTGTTTCTTGTTTGTAGATGTCTTTAAAATATTGACCCTGGTTTTATCATCATCTACATAGCCTTTTCCCAACTGTGTTGGGGTCAGCCTCCAGTCAAACTGCGTGCAGTCGAATCCCATTTTACATTGAGCGACCACCTATCTGACCTCCACATTCCCCAACCCAGTTACTAAGTAACACCATACATCTGGGGAAGACTGGTTGTCAAACTTGTAAGGTTCCTGGTTCTCATAAATCCAAACAATGTATATCTGGATATATTGCCTTGCATAGTGTCGTGAATAAAATTAAAAGGCCCTTAGTGTCGGTCCCGCGCAGAGCTCGGTAAGTAAAGAATGTGGTGTAGGTACTGGTTTAAGAAAGTCAAAATTAAAACGAGAACAAAGTTCTAAAAGTATTGTTGGTATATGACAATAAAATTTGCTAACACCCATTTTGATGACTGATTCATAATTAAAATTATTGGGAAGGCTTTCGCGAGCAGATTTTTTGTCACAATTTAAATGTTTAGTGCGGTTTAACTGCAGTCTTAACAGTGGGTTCAATATTTGAACTTTACTGGCGTGTGTGGATCAATGTGAAATGAAATTGTATGTACTTTAAGATCAAAACACACTGTACAGTATATAACATCTAGTCACTTGATAGTTTAACACTTCATGGAATTTATCTTCCACAGGCTATTTTAGTATTGCAGTCGAAGCACATTTCTATCGTGATCTCAGATATTCTTACTTTTTTATTTATTTATACTTGCAACTATTGCTTTAGTGCAGTTTAGATATTATATTTGTCTTGCATGGATGCATTCACAGTAGAGTAAGGCAGTGAAGGGAACACATTAGCTTTGGGTGCTGAAAGAGTTATACAAGTACGTGACTGTGTGATAGGGAATGATGAGACTGATCGACTGTGGCTCCACCCTTATTTTACAGGCAATATTCCGAAAATCAGAATGTTATTATATTAATTAAATGTCTTTGAATAACTAATCAACTGAATCTATTTTCTATCATGCTTGGAAAGTCACTTCTATTCGATTTAGTACCTATATGATTTTATTTATTTGTTTGCAGCTATTAAAGCAGCTATTTTAAGATTATACTAAGTACATGTCTACATAATCATGTTAGGTAGCGGGCGACGATTCGCACATATTAAATGTAACGATTAGATATTTAAGATGTCTTTCAAATGTTTACGAACATTTAGTAGTTATCCATGCGCATCCGATACATCGTAGAATTTAGATACCCTGACATTGCTTGTACTATTTGGAAAGCGTTAAACACGCTATAATATGTATGTTGTTTTACTTATCGATCGAGATTCACAATGCATGTGTAGTAGTATTCATTCAATATCTCTATGTATAATGATACTTCATTTTATGATGAATAAACGATCGTCGTAATCAATCTTATTTATTTCTAGTACACCTACAAGCGAGTCGGAAAGGGTATTCAGCTGAAACACTTCTTCAAGTGTCAGATGTCAGTGTGAGATACGAGATACTGGTACGACTAGTACACCATTTCAGCTTAGTACAGCTTTCCCGTCCAACCTTAAATAATGAAAATGAATAGACCAGACCCCGTATTCACAAACCCGTTCGATTCGATGTCGATCGACAAGTCGTATGTATATCTTTTTTTGGTACACGAAAGCGAGCGAGATAGACATACGACTTGTCGATCGACATCGAATCGAACGGGTTTGTGAATACGGGGCAGGTAGCCTACCATGACGTCTTAAAACAGTGTCCGTTGAGACCGCGCAGCCATGAGCTTTTTTTAAAAAAAAACTATTCTATGAGTTTGTAAAAAATTGTAAAAGTCGATTCCCAAACCATAAATTTGTCAAAGATAAGGTTAAAAAGTTATAACATTATTGTTTTAGTCCTTTTCCATTGTGGGGAAAAAGATGGCGCTAGATATCCAGTATGTCTCTTTCCCACACTGGAATAAGAGTAAACAATACTGCTTTATGACGTCACGGTAGGCTAGCGGGACAGTGTTCTCGCGTTAGTTGATTTGGTATATTATCTTCGTCGGTAAGTAGTTGTAGGTAGCTAATCATCAGTTTCGTTTAGTTTATTCAATTTTAATTGTTCTTAGTTTCCAATAACACAATAACAGGAATAGGGATCAATTGTGTTGCAGCCATGTTGAAATGAAAAGCAGTGTTTGAAAAAATGATCTTATATTGATGTTTCAATGATTTACAACAATACGATTGTATCCAAAAACGCTACTTACTAGGTATACTTAAGTTTAAATTAAATTATCACTGTTCGTTTCATAGTCACATCTAAGTGAGATTCGATACAGTATTAGTACATTAATACACTAACAGCCGCAGTTATAGTTCCTACAGATAATAATACAATTGTTTAGTAATATTATATTATTAATAAAAATCGAATGGTTTCTGCTCGGCGGTCTGAAACTGCGGCTCAGAATAAATATGAAAGACTAAAGAGTAACAGTTCAACTGTGTTACATACAGACTTTAAATTAATATTAGAGGAGCTCTTCTGGTGTACAAGCATTGTAGTTGCGTAATACTTATACTCTGAGTATGGTACCCATCAAATATCTAATGTTCTGTGCTCAGTCTAAAGTCTCACCGAAGTCTAAGTGAATCGTGACGCAGCATGTAATTGAAAAGTATAAAACTATCTATAAACACAATTCAGCTAATCTATTTACAAGTTTAACAACATCGAAATATCAGGTGACATCTAAATATCTGTTCACCCACTAGCTGGCACTAACCGTGGGCTAGCTGTAGACCGTGCATCGACCTAGCACTGCCGAGCTACAGATACGTAAGTACTATACAATCAAATTATTTAGATAAATAGAGACCGAAAAATACGTCTAATAATTCGCATGTTATATAAATGTTTTCTAGGTTTAAGTACAGAAATTTATCAGTTTTCCGATCGAATGTTCATTGAGTCGTGTGTGAGAGGGTCAGGTAGCTCGTCAGGTAGGCGTAGCATGTCTTCCATGTGGTGCATTGCGATCGAGAGGCGAGCGGCAGTAGGGGGCGGCGGGGGGCGCGACTACCACACCTTGCACTTGTTTTGCGGGTTCATGGGCGAGCCGGCGGGGCACTTGAAGTCGTCCGCGAACTCTTCCATGTTGGACATGGGTCCCACGACGCGGAAGCGGCCGGGCGCGTGGAAGCCAGTCGTGATGCGCACCTTGATGGCCTCGTTCCGGTACACCGCGCACCAGGTGTTAGCAGCACTCAGCCAGAACAGCTGCGAAAACCAACAAGTGCACTTATCTAACCGCTCTGTTGCGTTGCGATAACCATCACTGACTTTTAGGTAATCTAGTGTTAACTAACAATTGGGCAAAAAATGTTTGAAGATTTGTTTCAGTTTGAAGTTGTTACGTCTGTGATCTCTAGTGGACTGAACTATCGATTACACAGTGTTTTATTTTATTTTATTGTATTTGGGTGGCTTACAGCTAACAATACATAAGTTATAGTGATGTAGTTTTAGCATTGTAGTCTTTTTACGGCAATTTAATGTTACAAGGTGGTTGAGATGAGGTAAGGTGTTAGTTGGTGTACCTGTTTAGGTGTGTATTTCTCAAGTCCGGGAAGCCTTGCTTCTTCGCCATGTCGTTGGGTCCAAGCCTGGTACGCGTAGTAGGCTTCCTTGATGCCGCCGTTGTCCGCAATGTTCTCGCCTTGGGTGTTCACTCCGTTCAGCTAGAAGAAACAGTTCAAATCAGCACTCTTGAAAGTCAAAAATTACATAAGGAACCCCTAAAACTCCTTTATTAACTTCCCAGTGATTTTGCTGGGATTAAGTGCCACAACAAAGACGGACTGATTAATTCAGACCTCTTAAAAATTGCATTGTTTGGCAGTTTTTGGTAGTTTTAGGGTTTCATAATAGTAAAATTCTAATACCTTGAGTCCAACTTCTTCGACAGTGTAGTTAGAATACTGATCAATAATACATTTGGCTTTCTCTAGGTACTTCTGCTTGGTCATCTCCTGCCACCAGTCCACTAAGTTTCCGTTCCTGTCGAATTGACGACCCTGAAAACACAATCATTATGGTTAACAAGCGAGAAAAATGGCGACATGAAAGGAAATAATGTGGTGTAACAAAAAAAACGGTGTTTATTCATTTCCTTTATGACATTATTGTACTAAAAAGTGGTTGATACTTGCTTGGTCATCGAATCCGTGGGTGATTTCGTGTCCAATGACAAATCCGATGGCTCCGTAGTTCATGTAGGCGGGACGCTTGGCGGAGAAGAACGCACCTTGCAGGATACCGGCGGGGAACTCTGAACAAAGACATGAGCAGCTTCAGATGTAGGTAAGATAATAATTATGGATTCCGACCAACAATTTGGTGACTGGCTAATATTTTTACAAAGGCATACATTTTGTTCCGAATACGAGCGTGTAATCCTTTTGGTACGACGATTTTCTGCAAACTAACAGCATGGAATATCTGCGGCAGCCCCGACGGAAGAATAATAAAGTTCGTGGCGATGAAAGTGCGTTGAACGGACAGCTTCTGTCGTCTATCGCCATTCAAAGCTGTAGATGTCTATAATTATGTCGTGTGTTGTATGTAGTGCGAGTAAACAGTAAGACGCTTGGTTTGTATGGAAAGTCTTGACAATGCAGCGGCTGCCGAGACATATCCGTTCTCTATTGCAAGAATGTTAAAAACATAAATAAATAATGTATTACCTACATTATACCCAACATAGACTTCTAAATCATTACCCTTCCTTTTGACTTTACCGTAGTTGGGTAAAAGTTTCGTGGAGACGCATTAGTTGGTTATGACTTGAACAAAAATAGTGTGATGTGAGTAAATGTTAACTTACGAATGCTGTTTTCAATGGACGAGTAGAAGGCGTTGACGATAGCGGGACGACCGTGTGTTACCCAGTCCGTCTTGTTCACGGGCTCACGAAGTTTGCCGAATAAGTACTCGGTTCCGAATAACGTCAGGTTCAGGACAGACTCCATCAGATTTTCCGATGACATTTCCAACTAAAAGTTTACAATTCGTTTAGATTGCCTTTCCATCGATAAATGGTAGGTACTGTACTGTTTTGCAGTTTGCCTGCTTCTCAGTTCCCCTTCAACCTGCGAAAGCAAAGCTCGGGAAAAACAGCAAGTTAAAACTGTAAATGCAGTTCTCGGCTCCACATATTCGACCACGGCTCGGGCGTCAACTCCACCTCGGTTGCAATGACAAACTTTGCCCACTTGTCTCAAAATGTACTTTAATTGTGTGTATAGGTTTTCAAAAACTGTTGATAATGACTCACCCCGTCGTAGAACTTGGTAAGTTTGTCATTGTCCAACATCTCAGCGGGGTAAGCGATGTGCGAAGCCATGGAGTCTGCCTTCTCGAGTGCAGCCTGACGGGTCTTCTCGTCCATCCACTCCACTTGGTTCAAAGTCTTGCGGAACTGTTGTCTAAGGAATTATTCATTATTTTAGTTACCCTTTTTTTGGATTTATTTTAGTTTTATGTAAGTAGTATAATAAGAGGAAACCAGTAAAAAAAAATTGAAGAAAAATATTTTCAGTTTGTTTTTGGACCTACGGTGATCAAGATCATATACTAACCTAAATAAAAAAAACTATCTTTGAACGACGGAGTCAACGGATCTAAGTAAAGTGCTGACTAAGACATTCTAGGAATCAATTTAGTTATTAACTTTAGTTACGACTTAGCTATAAAATTATTATTACGGTACCTGCATGTCAGTGGCATCTTTTATTGCATAGGAATGCAGTACACAGCAGGTACCTACTACCTACATATATAATATCAACTATCTGTGTTTTAACGACTGTTGGTATTTTTAATTAGGTATAGCTTCTTAAACAAAACCAACTTAAACAGTGACTGAGTTTTTAGCTCGTGTCTATTCTTGCTTTTATTACAAACATTAATCATTTTGAGGTGCGCATTTTCAAATGCCTTGTAGAACTCATAAAGTCATAACGCATATCTATCGTAATTTATATACATAAATAGTTAGGATACTGTACCTGATATCGTTCACCATTTCCAATGCATTAGCTTTCGAGTTCTCATTGAAATATTTCCTAATGTAGAGGGCGCCCACAGCAATCGACAAACTGAAATGAACATAACTTTAAATTATTTAACAATTAGTGGGTTAGTTGGTACTAGGGAATGCAAATGTCGATGTCGGCAGAACTCGTACATAGTGTAAGTTATAGGTTTCGTACGATTTCTGTATCGATTTCGAGTGTCAGTTTAGTATGCACAACTGCCTATTCGAATATGGTTCCTACGAGTGTAGAGGCAGAACGAATTTTGCAGCCGCAGGTTTTTTCAATATTAACTTTATTTATAACACAGAATAGTAAAAGTTTCATCTGAGCATTTCTCTTTTTTTTGCCATGTTACACTTTTGTGGAATGTCCCATGACATTGTAGATGAATAACTTTGGTGTTATCTATATATTACTGATACTGTTTTGCTTAGCAGCATAATTGGTACTTAATTTACAGAAGATAATTTACCAAATCATAAATACACAGTATTTAAATAAAAAATAAACTAAATATAAGCTATCGAAAATTGTAATGTATGAAAATTCGTATGTCCCAGTCCCATTCGGCAATGTTTTTTTGAAATAGCATTACCGTAGATACCAATAAATGCCGCCATATTGATGTATTGTGTCAATTGCCGTTCCGAAGTTTGTAGTGTGCGCATGTACTCGTTTTTGAGTAATCATTCCGGTTTTTGTTATTGCTGTTTCAAGGAAAGTTGATAACATTTACTCACTCTTTTTATTTTATTACAATCGTTAATAACTTCCGTTAAAATTTAGTGTATACTAATAGACATAACTGCAATTTTAACTACCACAAAAATATTTTTAAAAAATCAAACACTCGTTTTGTTACTTACTTTTTTTTTGTTACTTTGGGGTGGTAACGTATAAGCGGAAATTTAAGTAACAAAAACGGAATTACAAAGCTAAGTTTTCAATTCAACAGCACAAGAAAAGGCCACTAACTCCGGCAGAAAATACTAAACGTTAGAGATAAATAAAAACAAAACCCGGATAAGTTGGAGTCTGATTAAATTATAGTTTATTAAATATTGATTATGATTTAGCACAAATTCATCTTTTTATTTATTCATATCTTTAATCCTTTTATTACGCATTATAGACCCAGCTTTATGTTTTTATTTTGTTACCAATTACTTCCTTTTTTGTTACTGTCCCAAAAATCGCCCGTCTATATAAACTCACTTTTATGTATTTATTTAATAATAAAAAAATAATATTATTTGTACACAAAATCAATTTTTTCCAACATTTTTATAAGCAACAAGCAAAATCTTTCAATTTTGTTTATTTTTCATATAATCAAAACTTTAAATTGACTTTAGGTTAAGAGTAACAAAAAAATATTAAAACTCCTAAATTGGAAATATTTTTTCAGTTTTCTTATTATTCCTTTGCAATAGTTTTTTTTTTTTTTAAATTTATCATGAAGTTTAAGAAACATAACATTTTAGCCACAGAATTTGCGACATTACGTTTTTTTTACCAAATAAGGAGTTGCAAAATAGGAACGTTTAGCCTACCTTCATTTAGATTTTAATAATATTTTTACAAAAATCTTAAATTAAATAGAATTCCGTTTGAAAAATTATAATATTTATGAAATAAACTATCTGATTTCAAGACAAAAAAATAGATTTAATGATATTTTTATTTTTGGCGACTTTTTGAAAACATGGCAAAAAAAAAGAGAAATGCTCATCTGACTGACAAAGAACATTGGCGAAAATCGGCCCATTAGAGCACTGACATGAAACATACCAAAAAACCACATAAATTTTTGTCTATTTAAATTTGTTTGTAAAAAGCCCGAAATTTATGGGGTAGTGTGTTTTTTATCGTACTTATTTTATTTTGAAACGTTTTCATGTATCTTTAATGTATGAGCCCAAAAGGCTTGAACAAAATCAAATGTCAAAAATGATTTTATTCTCAGCACATTCTCATGCGCTGTGGATACTGATTATCCTGATTTCTTATGACTTTAACATTTAAATAAACTAAGTATTTATAATTGTTGCGGACTCGGCTATAATTTTCAAAACAAAAACCAAATCGTACATAGTAAGTAATAGAACCAAAAAAACATTTCACATTGTTTATTTCCATGATAATTATTAATTTTACTGTATTCATTCTTTACTCTGTATTCAGCTGTGCTACGTACAGGTCTAACACAATTTGAGTTTCGTCGACACGCAAAGAAAAATAATGTAATCATCGTTAGTTATGTTCTTTTTGCAGTGATTTGATTAAATTGACGTTCTTGTTCGCCGACATTACTAACTGGGTCTGTCTTACTACGGGCGGTTGCACATCTCCTTTAAAACACCTATTCAATCTCCTCTAAAACTCCTATTCAATCAATTCTTAATACTTTTAATGACTTCATTTAAATGTTTTATATTTTTTTGAGACATTGAGAAGTTCAATTTCCCCTTTATTAGTCCTTAATACTTTTCAATTAATAGGGGTTGGTCTAGTGGTCCTAAGCGAACCTGAGCATAGGGTCCTGGGTTCGATGCCTGGGTCGAGCAACATGTTTTGGGTTTTTCCATTAGGAACTTCTCAACCACAGAGTCTGGATTTGTGCCCGATCGATGGCAATAGGCTTGCCTTATCAAAGGACATGGAAATTATAATTTGATGGTAAATAAAGTATAGCTAATTAAACGAATAGATATTCCACATTACGTAAATGTTTTATTTTTATCCTTCGTGTTGATAAATAATCAGCATATCGAATCAATATATTTTCAGTAAAAATCACCCAATCTAGCGTGATTGCATTCCCTAGTTGGTACTTACTTTCAGCTTCGTAAGCCCTAGGGTCCGGCCAAAAACGTTTGGCTTAAATCATGTTACCAATAATACTTAGTTAAAAAAATATTTTTTTAATGTCTCAAAAGTCGAAACATTAAAGCTACACAGAATACCGTTCTGCGTAGCTTTTAAATATTAATATTCCTTGTCCTGAGCCCCGACGCTACATTTATCTACCTACCTAAAATAATAATTAACTAACTAAAAGACAGACTGATTTCCTGGAAAGAAACCCCTACTTTCAACTCAATCCCACAATTTTCTTTTTACCAAAAAAACTTACAGAATAAGGTACTTTAAAATTCTGTAGAATTTCTAGGTACCTAAGCTCCTGATAAAAACTACTTGCGTCAAATCGTGACACGTGCAAACAAAATAGACTCGTTATACATACATATTGCACCGTAGTGGAAATACAAACTGAGCTACCTCTTTTGTTATTACAATACAATGGATAAGTAGTAGGTACACGTGTGGCGGGAAAGTTAGATTGCAAGTAGGTATTAATACTGAGTAGATTTGTGCGATTGAGCATTAGGTCTCGAGGGCTTATTCCCACGTGCTCCAAAAAAAACAGCAACACAAACACATACAATCGGTTACGTCCCGTCTGGTTCTTTCCCATTTCGCCAACTAAACAAAATACCATTACTAAAGTGTAATTCCGTAACTATTTTGATTTTCATACATTGAGTCGCGTTTCGTCAACTTTTTAGTATGCGTGTAATCATTCACGTTTGGTAAACTTTTTGTTTGACAAAACTACAGTTAGGACTCCGGAGTACTACTAAAAAAATACCACTATTATTTCTGTAAGCTCTTATTTATTTATAACTTACGTTAAACGTTACGTAACGTTGTTTATACCCAAACAAGGTAATTACAGAAAATCAAAACTGCAAATCACTATGAGAATAAATAAAGATTAATATGATTTTGTAACTAAGTAAACAACTACATAGTTCCAATAGCACTTGAAGTAAATACACTTACAAAAAAATAAAAAGTCGAAAATTGTAACATAACTGCCACATAGAATTAATGCAAGCCTAGTACTTTGACAATAAGTAGGTCCTACCCAGATTTGTTGTGTGCAGACGGAACTGTTAGAATAAATTTGTACCTCAGAGGTAAACAACAAAACACAAATTTTACAGGAGGGTCAAAAATATGCGGATTGAAACTTTGAATGCAGTTTTGATATAGGTGGGGTATTAGAAAAAACTCAGCAGTATTTGCTACTAGGTGTGCCCCATGCGTTGCAATGCACTTTTTAGTAACTACCTCCTACCCAACCTTACCTATCTACCCTACCCAACCCTACCTACCTACCCTGCCCTAGCCTACGTACCCTACCGTACCTACCTACACCCTATCCTGCCTATCTGACGTACCCTACCCTACTCTACCTACCTACCGTACCCAACTTACCTACCTACCCTACCCACCCGACCCTACCTACCTACACGTTATCCTACCTACCTAACCTACCTTACCCTACCTAACTACCCTAGCCAACCTACCTACCCTATCCAACCTACCTACCTACCCTACCCAATCCTACCTACCCCTACCCTACCCTATTCCTTCATTTTTGTCCTAACTGCACGCTCAACTATCTCCGGGTAAGCTATGTGCTCCTAGTACCTTCATCCCGACCACGCCGCCCAGACACGCTCGCCAAGAACATAACGCGCCAGGGCATCTATCACCAACTCCACGCTCAACTATCTCCGGGTAAGCTATGCGCTCCGGGTTAGCTATGCGCTCCGGGTTAGCTATGTGCTCCTAGTACCACACTCCCGACCACGCCGCCCCAGACGCGCTTGTCAAGTACATTATAACAAACTGCGCCCAGCGGTTTCACCCGCGCAGACCGAGATAAAAAGTAGCCTATGTGTTAATCCAGGGTATAAGCTATCTACATACAAAATTTCATCAAAATCCATTCAGTAGTTTTTGCGTGAAAGAGTAACAAACATCCATCCATCCATACTTACAAAGTTTCGCGTTTTATAAGTTATTTACTCAATAACCACAATAATTGCAATTAATTAACTCTAATCTGTTTTTGTGGACTTGAAGCTATTTACCTCGTAACGTTAATTAACTTAGTTTTTGTAACAAGGATGGTAAGAAAGCATTATGATATCATAGAATTGTTTACCTCTAAATAAAACCTATGGAAATTTGTGGATTATATTGGCATCCCGCACCTCGAACTCTTCATATTTGTTATCGGTATATAACGTTATAAGAATTTGAAAAATAGACCTTAACACAGAGCAATAAAGGTTTATTATATAAGATGTGTACAGGAGATACTATTGTTTACTTCGCCATAGAAATATTAACTCCAATAAACCACATTAAATTCGCGCAAGGCTTAGAAATAAAATATTTTTATCATCACTTGAAGTCCTTTACCATTTAAGGTTTGTGGATTTAATGTTATATATGATTGGATAATTCTTTTCCTAGATGTCGTAGGACTTTAATGTCGTATACAATTTATGTAAATGAAGCTAAAAACTGAATTTCGAAAAAAATATGGAGTTACTACTGTATACCTCTGAGGTACAGAAATATCCAGCGAATTTATGCAAGCCTAGTACCTACTTTTTGAGGGGGTATTCACTAAAAAGACTAAAGATTTTAGCGGCACCAACATCGTCTTCCTGATTCTGCTCTCCTAGTACTTTCACTTCAAATTCTTATTTGAGTTCTCAAGAGAGAGATAAAATATAGCAACGTCAATAAAAAGTTACCAGCTGTCCCATAAAATGTTTGGGTATGATTTTATCAATACCCTAATAAATGCATTTTCATTGACCTAATAAATATATAATATTTGTTCCCAAAATAGTAGATCTGTCACCTAAATTGAATCATCAAATAATATCAAAACGCTTACGTAAATATTAATTAAGAATTACTTGGAAATAATATCAATCATCAAGTAATTTTATTACGTTTAAAAATAATAAAAGTGTCACGAAAATTGAATCATCAAACAATGTGAAAATGTTTACATAAAAACTCCAAACCACACAGGTCCAAACCAAGGCGTTGTTGACGTAGCCCCGCTACGCGGGGCTCCTATTTCTGTCTTCAGGGTTTACAGTAACCTAACACGAAGGGGATGTCGGGGTCTTAGTTCGCTCGCTCCGCTCGCTCACTAGACCTTTTCGAACCTAACCTGTCCGAGTCGGTGTGCCCAATGTCTCGTATAAAGCATTTCTTCATAGAAATAAGGAACTGATCTATTTAATTTGGTGACAGATCTACCATTCCGAGCACAAAGCTATTATTTAAGTAATAAAACTATTATTATAAGAACGAAGTTTATATTCATCTAATGCACTACAATTTTATTGGTAATCCATCTCTTATTTTACACATGTATCAACATTTATTTGATAATTCATACCTGGGAACACTTTTTGTTTATCTGAGAACGAAAATATTTCGTGGCGATAGATATATTTACTAGGTGATACAACTTTGATGACAAATATAAATTTTGGTGACAAGAAATATAGTTCCCAAAATGTTTTCCACCCGTTGCTTTTTTGTTTTGGGACCGAATTTTGGAGCGCATGGGAATAAGCCCTCTAGGTGTCTAGAACATTTTCGACAATATTCTGAATACCCAGAATTATATCAGCAATGATGTGTCACTGTCCAAACTAGGCGGAAGATCAGGATTATTATAATGCCTTCGGAAGGCAGCAAACCGTCTTTACCGTTGGCAGCTATAGCAGTATGGCAACTTTTGAAAACCTAAACTGAAAGACTCATTTAATTTTTACTACTTACCTATCCTACACATGACTTAACATTGACCGAAACAACCATTCTGTTCGAATGTTAAATTAACGCGGACAGATTACATTGGACCTACCTTAAAATTTTCAGTAAAATTGATTTCTGAAACAAAGTAGCTATAGCTAACAGCCTGTCAATTCCAAAGTAACTGCTGTGATTACTTAGTTTGCAATTTAACTTTAGTTTTGATGCACCGGGTGCACCCCTCGTTAACTTACGAATTGCGTGAACAAAAAAAGTAAATAAAAATGGAAAACATCGTAAGGAAACCAAACATGTCTGATAGATATTTCTCGACGGTATGTTTGGTTTATAAGTAAAACAACTCACCTGACGCTGGTGGTATCAGCGCACTCCTTCCAGCGGCTCTCCCTCTCCGTCTTGCCCGAGAGTGCGGTGACGAAAGCGAGCTGGCGCCTGCGCAGGTTATCGGTCAGGTAGGACACTGACGCAGCAGCAACACGCCACATCACGTAGTTGGCTTGGACACGCTTCGGGGTGCTTTCCAGAAGAAGCTTTGGTGTAAACAAAATGTTTTAATTTAGATTACTTCTTAAACAAACGGCACTCAAAAGAAAAACAACATGTTAAGGAGTGGTGTAGTGTCTGCCTACAGGGAACAAGGCTCGTCGTTTGTACCCAGCAGCAGCAGAGACTACACGGAGGCACTTCTTCCGGTTTGTTGAAAAATTGCTTGAGTTTGACGGTGATCCAGAGACGTTCAACAATATTGCGGCCGATCGTCCAAAACATCAATACGATCCAGATGGATCCGGTATTATATTGTACGTTGATCAATGCTTATGGATCTCAAGAAACCATGTTGTCTCAACACCATTCTGCCAAACGTTTAAGAATGGGTTCGTGGAGATTATCCTACGTAAGGTTTGCTGACAAGACAATGTATTACGCTAACGGCAAATTTTACTTGCAATTTCAAAATTTCGCCCGGTTTCAATCATCAAGGACTAACTTTGTATATTATTGACGAAACTGCTTTGATCCTGTCTGCGCTTATCCTCACATTGCGGTTGAACCAGAAAACTTTAAACCATGTAAGTACTTACTTAGATGTTGAGAAAGTTTTCACATGAAACAAATCTCATTACGTTCTACGTGAAACATTCATGAAATGTTACTGGCTGCCGCCGTGATACATGTTTTGTTCAGAGATTTGTCACTTTTGAGTTAGCACTGTTTGTTTAGCAACTTGTATGTTGCTAGTGTTTAAATTCATAGCTGCAAGGAAACATGTGAACAACATGTTGGATGATACATAACCACCGAGCTCTCCAATCCCGCGAGCGACACTCGTCGATACCGTTCTTATTACAGTTCTTAGACAAAGATTACAGCAACATTGTTATTAAATTGGTTTTTCAAACTTTTCAATAGATATTGAAACAATGCGAACGCGATAACACATCAATTTTAGTGTTTTGCCAGTGTGAACGCATTGTTCGATACATACCTAACACAAAAGTAATTCTAGGAAACTGATAACAATACAGTACCTACAAAATAAAAAAGGATAGATACAAACCTCGAGATCAGAAATGTACTTGGGCACGCTGACGATGGCAACTTCCTCCATGCCAATAGTCACATGAGGGGCAAGCAGACGGTTGATGTACTCCAACCATGGGATCCTGTCACCACATGTTACTGTTAAAGTAGGCTCTGCAGAGATGTTACCTCCACGGACATTTTAGAATTTACGTGCATATTTTGTTTTCGTTGAGCAATTACACTTATTATTCCCTTTTGAATACGGGCTAGTGACCAAGTTAGACGACATAGACTTATACACGGAGTCCGGAGGGCTAACAGTGCGCGTATCGTTGTAAATTATGTGGCTCTAAACAAAACCAATGTTATTTTTTAACCAAATCGCCGTTTTTTTATCGTCGGTCCCTCGAGCCCACCACCGATTGCAAAACGCGTGATATGTAGGTACTATAAATAATACCTATACATAGTTAACTTTTGGCTAAAACTTTAGTGTATTACAGGCACATTGTGAGAGAGATCCTATAAAAAGTGTGTCCGTCTTACCGCTTAACTACGGACGGAGTATTTACCGACCATTACTTTTTAGAATAATTAGTGGGTAGCCAGCTATTAAGAGCTCACCTTTTCTACGAGAATACACTTCATGGGGATTGCAAGACTCGTAAATATCCTCTACCTTATTCTTGGCGACGATACGAACCATAATTATTATTGTCAATTCGGTAAAATCTGTGCCTTTACAAGAAACCTATTGCGTACCAGATTGCAAATGCTAACCATTATTTATGATTTGAAACAATGGAAGACATGGTCATGCAATAAGCGCAAAAGTGAATTCGAAAACTTTCTCCTACCCACTGATTCTGCTTTGTTGTTATGTCTTAGCAAAGATTTAAAAGGGTCAATAATCTGTTAATCAAGAGCGATACGTACTTAGGGAACTTTTGCGTCAGCTCGGCAATTGTCATCGGGTTGTACAGGCTAGTGGCATTACGACGTTTTTCCAATGGCAAGGAAATCTGCGGAAGTTATAAACACTTTAGGAAATAGTTCTTCGTTTATTCAGGGCACCTTTCATCTTGGTTTGTTAATTAGCTGTAGGAAACGGAAACCCCCGCATCGTCGGGACAAGATGCCCGACGCAAATACTTCAAATGCGCCAATACCTCGCGGCCTTGAACGATACCCGCCATGGTTGACTGACTATTACGGTTCAGTTGAAAAATTTATAGAAGCTCATTAAAATTCTTCCATCATGATCGTTAATTATTTTCCGGTGGATTTATGCAAAATGGCTGATGGCTGGATGGCTGATACAAAAGTCGTTTTTGTGACACTTACGTTGGCAAGTTTCATTTCAAACTGCAGCGACTCCTTGAGTTCCACCTCAGCACGGTGGCGGTCTGCTCCCAGCAGGGTAGCGATGTCAACCATATACTCGTAATAGGCTTGCACGAGCTTATCGCTAAACCCACGGTTTAGGTACTCCCGGCTCAGACCTAGAGCCGCCTGGTCCAGCTGTTAGAAAACATTCACTTAGCACTTGAATTATTTACACAATCAAAGTCATTGCGCACATTCGCGTCATAAACAACAATTCGCTAAGCAAAAATCAATTCGCTGTAAATGAGCCTGTTTATGTGCGTGTGTTGTTTATTACAGTTCATAAGTGATCACACAGGACAAGCAATCACAATAAATGATCCTACTCCAATTGCAAGGTCGGCCGACCGGATCAAAATGTTTAAAAAAATAAGACAAAAGGGATTCGTTATGATTCTTACATCGATGATGCGCTTGGTGGAATTCTTCACATCAACGCTGATGGAGAAATCGAGGAAGTAATCCACGGAGTAACCAGCGCCTCTGAAGTTGTAGACTGACTTTTCCCAGGAGAACGACTTCTCATCCCATGAGTCACCGTCGAGCACTGGCCAGCCGCCGAGCCTCTTCAGCATGTCGAGGAGTGGCGACACGCCGCGGGACTCGATGGCAGCTAATCAGATCGGGCACAAACACGGATAAAATTATTATTGAATTGCAAACAAAGAGACAGCTAGTCTTGTTGGTACCTAAGTGTGTTACTGTCATCTATGAACATCTCTAATACCAGAATATTTGACGGTAAGGCGTTAGATATTTCAGGTAGAAAATGTGTTCAAGGATTCATCCAAAGTAAAAATACTTTAATAATTATTATTGACGCCATAAATACCGAACTAAAAAAAATAGACTTTTCCTTTTTTATCTTTGATTAATACAGCGATGATCACTGGTGTACACTCACTTAGTATGCCATACGTATACAAATCGCAGTCCAAACTTTTGCTACCCTTGTTTGGAATCATGCCGTCGTCCAGTTTTAGTAGGTTCCAGTTCAAACATTCATCACTTACGTCATCGATTGTGCAAATAGTGGAAGCAACAGCATTTCGTTCACTTTCACCGTAATTTTATTCCACAATAGTTTTAAGCAACAGCTTAGTTAAATAATAATTGTTGTAATTAAGTTCATTATGTCCTGCTCTAGGTTTAAACACGCGATGTACCAAGCTATTGCGTTCGTCTTAGTTCTCATCACCTGCCTAGCCTTTTCTCGTATGTTGTAAGTATGTTGGGGTGTAGTAACCGGGTGCAGCTGAATATCAGTATTTTACATGGAGCTACTGCCTATCTGACCTCCTCAACCCAGTTAGTAATGGGTAATACGTCTCCTTGGTAAAACCTGTAACGACTGACAAAGATCAACAAATGACAGCCGGGACCAACTGCTTAACGTGCTTTCCGGGGTAGAGGAAGCTCGGTATGTAATGGGTTCGTCTTAGTTCTCAGTGTACCATACCATACCATGCCGTACCACACCACCACCATGACCATTTATGACCGTGATATTTTTTTCCGATTGATGCTTTCTAAGACCACACCTAATTTGTATCTTTTATAATATGCCGACTGTGAAAACCATATTTAAAATACATAACGCTACCTGCGTTATGTATTCCCTATACCTACGCCACTACTCCTTGAATCTCAAGAGAGTAGTAATGGACACTTGTATACTACCCTGCCTTATTATACGGCTGCCAAACATGGGTTCACACTGACAGTACCAAGAAAAAAATTACGACCACCCAGAGGGCAATGGAGAGGAGCATGCTAGGAATAAGAAGGATTCATAAGGTGCGAAGTACAAAAATTAGGGGAAAGACTATGCTGACAGATGCTCAACACAAGCACTAGCACTAAAGTGGCGGTGGGCAGGACATTTCGCAAGGCTCACTGACAACAGATGGACGATACGAGCCACAAACTGGAAGGACCACCGGGGAAAAGAAAGGTTGGAAGACCATACAAACGATGGGTAGACGACATAGACCTGACTGCTGGCACAAACTGGCGGACCCTTGCCAAAAATCGGGAGAATTGGAAGTGGATGGAGGAGGCCTTTACCCGAAATGGGACTACATCTCCAAAAGATACCGAAACAAATAACAATACTAACTAGAATAAGACGAACACTAACACAACTAACACTTACTGCATACTATTTTTTTATTTTTTTTAATATTTTGAGGTGAGAAATAAAAAAAGCTTATTATTATTATACCTACGTCCGCAAATCTTTCACCATTTTCTGTTCACAAATTGAACAGGAAAACAGTAAAAATAAGAAAAAGTATTTTTTAAACACTACTTTAGAAGCATTTTATTCAAAATTTAGTAACAATCGAGCAACGCGCCAACTGTTTACCGACGTTGAATTAAGTTTGTTTACTCTGCCTTCCAATTTGCGGTTATCTTGTTGGAGCCTGAAGTTTGTTGTCTTTATGCCAAAATAGTTTAGAAAAGTTAATAGTAATTATTAATATTATTAGTTAAACCGATCTCGCGGAAGTTTTGATTTAAAATTAAATAGGAAACTATACCAGGTATTCTGGGAAGGCTGTACGATGCGCATGTGTGTGATGGTCGTGAAATATAATTAAAAGTTGAGTGCAGCTGGCACCATGGCACCATGGCGGCTAGCAGCTGGCTCATTGTCTGTTCCGTTGCTTTGTTGTATAAAATTACTTGTTGTACTTACACGGCACTATTCTATTTCTTATAACGTGGATGAACCAAACTCTACCATGTTCACGTTATGGTTTATTTCCCTACTAATTGACTTGATTTAGTTAAAAAACTACGAAATATAAAACTTAAATAAATGACGACTCATTACAAATTAGTTAAGTAAATAATAGGTACATATATATCTACTAGTGTTTCACAAGTCTGGGAAACGTAATAATTGTAAAGAACCCAGACACCACACCTTACCTCACGTAAGTATAAAATTCTCACGACTATACTATATTATTACACCGCAGTGTAATTGTCCAGCTGCAGGGCAAAGGCCTTTGACGCACTGTCTTATGTATATGAAATAGGAAAAAATATTATCTAGGTGCTGAAATACGTGGGTATTCAATATCTCTTAGTTATTTGTCAGGTTCGAAACAGTAACCACGTGCTCTATACGGTGGTATGATAGCCAGTCCATCGACATGAGCAAGAATGTCAAAAACAACCATGTATGTAAAATAACACTTACTTCGGTTCATGCAAGCCTGGTACATGGTCTTGGCAAGGACAAACGGCTTAGGCTCGTTCTCAATGATGGGCTCATCCAATAAGGCTCGGATCTGTTCCTGCAGCTGGTCCGTGATTATTGAGAAGGTGTTCACTGACGTCTTGTCGTCAGGTATCCGGGTGTTCTTCACGAAGGACCCGCATGCAAAGTCGTAGAAGTCGTCGCAAGGGTCCACCTTTTCATCCATGTTCAACAGGAGTTTTGATGCTACAAAAAAAAAAACATGAAGATCTTGCAGTTTCTTGAAAAAATCCAATTATATATTGTTACATGTTTTTATAAATCAACTAATTCAACGCTTTTCTTTAATATATTGTTGTAGATCAGGAACACTGAGTTTCTAAGAATCTGGCCTTGGCACTCGGACTTTTTGATAGAATAATAGTTCTGAAACTGAATATGAACTTATTAGTTTCTTAACCTCAACTCAATATAAACTTTATGAATTACTCAACTACTGCTTTACAAATAACTTGCATCCGTAATCTGCAGTCATTTGTAATTAACAAATAAGGTTGAGAATTTCTTATATGAAGTTAGTTTGCATAAAACAACAGGAAATTCACAGATTATGTTTGATGAAAGATTTCTCATGCAACGCTGAACGTCTGAAACGCGAGTTAAAAGGAAAAGTTAGAAAAGTTCTGCAGTTTTGTCACCAGCTTTGAGCAGACAATGCATTATCGAGATATAATGTTCAAACTGCTAGGACACCGGTCGCCTCTCTGCGACAGAGAGCCCATTGCTGGCGTTAATATGGCACGTCAGGTTTACTTCGAAGAGGTCGTCGAGTGTCCTCTATAAATCCAAAGATTTTCTGAAACCAACTTATTTAAGTTTAAGCGTAGAGTTTACAATCGATGTACGAGTACGTACCTGTGTGGATACATCCGGGGCTGTTGCATAACTCAACATCTGCCGGAGCTCCCTTCACGAGCACGGCTGGCGGGATCGACGAAGAAATTCTCAATTCACTAGTCTGGGGTATGTCTAAAATGAAAATATAACGTGCTTAATGAACAGATGATAGGAAAAATAAATGATGATTCAATACGTAAACATAAACACATGAAATTTATCAGATAACATTGTATTGTATTGGAAAACAAATTGGAATTTATTTTTTTATTTGGTGAGGGGCAAACTAATTCATGCTCAAGGCCGCTCAGGCTAAGCATAAATGATGGTGCAGGAATGTGATAAAAGCAACACCGAATTTCCACTAGCAAATATATTACTGCAATAAAATATCTCAGGCAAGAAAACGAAATACAAAAGTCAAGTTTCTTCAAGAATAACAAATTCAAGAACCAAATATAGCTGCTGTTCTCTTTCATATTTTTTGCCTATGTAGATAGCTAGGTATGGTAAGACAAGATTAAAGGGAAGGGGCATTTATGCAAAAGCCACCAGTAATCTCCCCATTTTATCAAACCGTCACCCTGCCCCTACCGACGACAGACATCGGTTATTGAAATTATACTTAATAAATACCCCATTTATGTTAAAGAAGTATGTAATGCACCAATTTCATATAACCGAGGAAAGTAATAAAATACGTATCCTGCAATTGGATCACATATTGCGAACTTCCCACAGTTAAGTACGGACACGCCTGGAAGTCGTTGTAGCAATTCAGCCTAATGGTGAATAAATGATGTAATTCAAATTAAATCTTGATCTGTTTTTGTTGCTAACCATAGGTACCACTTACAAGTAACTAGTTAACGAACTTACTGTCTCGATTCTTGAAGTTTCTTCAAGAAGTTATTGTTTTGTTTAATTTCTCCTTATGTTACAGAGTTACTACTACGAGAGTTATAACTCAGTTATCCACGATCCATTTAAGTTTTAACACTTTAAGAACAACTTTCTGTTTCACGATCTCAACTGTCTCCTAAGAACAAATATCTAGGATATTTCGATTTATTGGCTTTAGATCTACGTAGCAGTTACGATATCCCGCTGCATAAGAGGATAACGTAATAAACTGAACTGAGTATACTATACAATATATTCATAATCAATTAGTGGTCGGGTTACCTAATGGACTACACTTCGGGAGCATACAGGCTTTTGGTTCTCCGGCACTTACCAAATACCTATCGCAAATAAGCGTATGGCTTTTTGTTTACCCTTGATGATTTTACAAATACATATACACTGGTATGTCGCAAGTATTGTTGTTAAAAATACTTTTAAGACCGACTCCAAAAACAATGTTATGGTGTAAGGGCTGGTTCACATCGCGATGCGAAGCACCGCGAGATTATGCTTCATGAAGGCAACTGTGAATCCGAGCTATGTCAAACGACGTTGTAGGTCGCCCCTACGCTACGCCGCGCGCGGCGCCTTTGCGAATTATAAAATAGTCTCTGCTTGAATCGACCCTTAGCGTTCAAGGGCGCGTTATAAATGAAAGCGACTGTAATTAAAAAGTGTTAAACAAAGAAGTTCATTTAAAAATAAAGTTAAATTTTGTATCGCTAACATAAAAAGTACGCGTAGCTTCGCTTTACAGTGTAAACTGAGTCTTATCACCTTTCGGAATATGCTTGTTGTTATTGACCGAATTTCGTGTTTTGAACTTGGCCTCGTCGCCAGTTTTAAGAGCACTGTACTTTCCTGTACAGAATTCGAAAATTCGAAGTAAAGAAGGAATATTATTGAACCGAGCGACGTTAGTGATTGTGTTTGTAGTATTTTGGAGCATTGTAGAATTGCTTGCAATAATACTAGAAAAAACTTTGCAACGAGGACCGGATTATGTACTGAGTTTTCATATCGGTACTGTTTGCTTTATCGTCTAAGATAATTATTGTTAGATAAATAACAAACAGCTATAATTGTTTGTTTGTATGATGAATCCGTAAGAAATCTTTAATAAATAGCTTCGTGATCCGACGGTTACTTGTCTTTGGTAGTTACCTACTCGGGTATTTATGGTAGTTTCCTTAAATAACACCTACGTGCTTTGATTATTTTTATTCTTTAACTGTGTTTGATTTTCCGGTATTGTTGTTTGCTGAGTCATCTATTTAGTTTGAAGCACTTCTTTAATCACTTGACTTTTTGTATCGATCAGACATTGGACATTGAATGACTGTACTCAATTTGTGTTTGTGTTCCTACCTAGCTATACAATGTTAGTCTTGAGTACAGTCAATAATTTTGCATAGCATAATTATACTAAACCTTATCATTATGTTTTAGGTAATTGTTTTCATAATTATGTTATTCGAGCTAAGCTTTCGTTTCGTTTTTTTGGACAGGTCATGTATTCATAAAAGAAGGATGACGTTTATTGCTCCAGGCACTGTTGCAGAAGTTAACAAAAACCTGCCTAGATCGATATTTTTGTCATTATAAAGTTCTATTGTTGGTATTTCTCAGTCGAACTTGCCCAATTTTGTGTGAAAACTGACCTCTGTATTGTAATGGTAATTATATAGTGTAATGTAAGCGACACGAGTGCGTGCGCCCGAGCGTGGCTGTTTCGACACACAACGTGATCTAGCCCCTTCTAGTTTGGTAACCCTCACCCGTCGTTTCAAAGCATTTTCCAACGTTCTCTTGCGTTACAGTTTTTTTCTCTGATATAGTAAATTGGTCGATTTCTGAAAGTTTAAATCTTGCGCAGTGGTGTGCAAATCAAATCACGTAGCTTCCCTATCCAGTTGGCTTCCGTACTTCCGCGTCACAGTCGTCGATTCATATGCAGCATAAAATATTAAATAAGACGTAGTTTTGCCTGTGTGTCAAACTTAACGTAATAACTGCGTACACTCGACGGGATAACCACCAATTAAAATTCGGTTAATATCGTGACCTGCCCTCGTTTATCTAACTATTGAATAACAATGGATTGAAGCTTCTCTTAAAATAACTACAATCAGTACAAAATGCGTAATATCGTAAATTTTAATGGCGTTGTTGTTAACGATTTTTTACACTTGTATGTTGCCCTTCTTTTTGTTTTATTCAATGGAATATTGTTCGTCTGTAATTAAATCAAGGATGTTAATTTTATCTTAGTCTTATCCCTGTCTACCAAACTACGAAACGAAATGCATTTGTTTAGCTTCAGATAATGTTGATCAATTTCAAATACTTATTTATATTGTTATTTGTACTTTATTTATCAACAGATCAGATCAAAAAGAAAAAAAACACGGTTCCATCTCATCTGGAGCCGGAAATATGAGTGTGAGACCGAGAAATAGCAACCAGCTATCAGCAACTCAATCTGTATGGTTACGGATCGAAGCAACTCTACTGATACGAATACGCTCCAAATACTTAAAAAGAGCATACATTTAAATTTTTATTCTCTGAAAATGATGCAGGTACGTATAGGTAAGTCTTGAAATGTATCATAAAAACTGACTAGTCATGACAAAGATGCATGACAAAAAAAAAATGCATCACCACAGGAAATGTCGTCAAAAATTCTATAATTATTTGAAAATTTACCTTGATGACAGCAAGGTCCAATGAATTCGTTGAACGGCCTTTTGTCACAGTACTTGTGTCCATTTGAAAAGGAACAAAGAGACTGAATAACTCAACACAAAATTTTCTCTAATTACCCATTCCGTCGACATCCGAACTAAAAAAACCAATTGCAATCCTTGCAATTGTTTTGTTGGGACCTACAGACATAGTCATTCATTTCTTTAGTTGTTGATAGATAAAACAAAAGAGCGGATTATTGATAGCTCAACGCTTTCGCCTATAATGTAACTTTTCAGTCAGATTCACTTGTTCCTGCACAAAATCGAATCTTGGATTGCTACATTATCGAATATTATATATTATCGAATGCTCCCGATGAGAGACTTCCACAACAATTTCTACAGGAGTTTTAGTTTATTATTTTTGAAGTTTTTATCTTAGATCAACGTTTAGTACTTAACAGTAATTACTTACTTACATTTCATAGTAAATTACAAAAAAAAAAACCGTTTAAGTTTCTATCAATGCTATTCTCATTGTAGTCAGTATTTGTAGATTTATATACAGAAGACCGCATCTCTTTTTAAGAATGATTCACAAAAATGGCGAAAATAATTTAGATAATTTTATTGCAGCAAAATAAATTAATGGGAGGACGTGGTAAAATAAATAATAATACACAGAAAAAAAATGTCAACTGTCAATGTCTGTTAGCACCATACCGTTTTACCAACTGTGGTGGGCTCTCATCAGATTTCGATCATCGATCTACGTACCTGATGTGCTGTTCAAAATCAGCGTATACCTGTCCCCGGCGGCCTGTTGAAGGCCTCGGCTACTTCCATATGCTACCAGCCACCCTGGGCAGACCGTCGGTCCACCTTCCTTGAAGGCTTTGTATCCTAATTCTGCTTTTCCACTGTCTCCACCCTGCTGGTCTATTTGTTATTGGGGTGCTTACCGTTGACGTCAGAGGATGGTCGGACGAGAAGCGTGGTGATGAATGCACCAAAGAAGGCGATGGCAAGAGCTGACGCCACGCCAGCCGCCAGTATTAGCCGCTTCTCCATCTTCGTCCTCTGATCCCAAAACGAAGGCCTGAAAACAATTGACGGTTAGTAGGTTTACTTGACAAGATGATAAGTAAACTAGGTCTATGATGTAGTAGCTTTTTAGTACTACTTTCAGGAAAGCGTCTGACTCTTATATCTTTAGACGTACTTTCTACGGCGGAAGCCACCGTCGTTAGTTCGCTACAGATCGTATCGTACGTACCTAAGCATCGTTCGTACCACAGTGCAAGTCCTCGTGGCTCATGCTGGGCATGAAGGTTTGTTCAATATTCTGCGTGGCCAATCCAAAGATTGCACATATTTATTGCGAATCTAACTTTGATCAGTCACTGGAGATGTTATGAAGTGTTACTAATTCATTTTAGTTACCGTCGTACTCGAACAAGGCCGGAATTAAGGCTGTAATACTGACTGTGTAACTTGGAATTACCTACTTACTAACTTACTTATAATACGGAAATGTAGCGTGTTTCCAATCTGAAGTTCATAAAAGTTAGCGTGCTCATAAGTGAATGGTAGATTATTTAGATTAAAAACTTTAATATCAAATAATTATTGCTAAGCACCTAAGTTATGTTATAAAGTAGGTATTAAAGGTTCCAAGGTTCCAGTAACATATATGTGTGAGCTTATCAGAACTTTATGCTAAACCAGAATACCTAGGTAACGGTTTAGCCACGTGCGAAAATATCTCAAATAACTATAGTTTTTCTCTAAACCTTTTTGTTGACTATCCAGCCTAAAGTTGCAAAAGATTTTATTGCTTAAATTAAACAAAGTCGTATAAAAATGGAAACAAAAAAAAATTGAGAATGGTTGTTCTTTGAGGGAGAAAATTGCCTCCAAATTTTCAATTTGTTTTGGTAACCCAATTTTCGTGTAACCGTAATTTTCCTTGGTGCTAAACGAAAAGAAGTCGCTGGGGATCCCACTTGAACCTTTCTTGTGATCTTATGGGGATTTAAAGAAAACTCTTTTAAAGTCTTGGCCGCAAAGAGGCTTAAACATTTTGAGAAGGAAAAATGTCTTTCTTAACAAGTTTTGTTTTTCTTGTTAGCGGCTACCGTTTTGTATTGATACTAAAACGGTATCTAAGATAATAAATGTGCCCTGTAAATAAGAAGCATCAGTTTCATGTATATTCGTTTAAACAATTACAGTACCTATAACAAACACAAAACCCGGGAATCAAAAGGAGATGTTCCAGATTTGTATGGAGCCTGGGCTAGCACTATGTACACTATATGTAAATATTGCTAAATAATACAGTAACCGTTTTTTATTATCAATTTTCATTAATTTCACTTCGTTTTAATGAACATTCAAATTAACTTGGTCAAAGAGAGCAACACAACATAAAAATTAAACATGGTGGATCAGATCAGCACGTGATCAGCAGGCGAAAAATGTTATTTTGACAATGACATTTGATTGACGTGTATTACGATACGCGTCAATCAAATGTAATTGTCATAACTGCTTTAGTAAACAAAACAACTGGAATTTCGAAAATCTCGGGTTTTGGTTTGTTTTGTTTGGTTTGCTTGAACAAAACAACAAGTTCAATCCAAACTTAGTGCAAAGAAAGACTCAAAGACGGCACTTCTTAAAACTGTCAAAATCGTCAAACGTAAAACAACTGTCATGGCTTAGGGTTATCGTAGTAAAAAACTTTTCAAATGATAATTATCGTACGACTATACCCTTCTTCAAATTATTTTTTTAGTATTTTTATGATATTCCTCTATTTTTTTCCTATTTATCTATGTAGTGTACATAGTGGTAGCCCAAAATCAAACATCTCCTTTACAGACTGATCCCTGGAATCCTGGAAGCTAAACAAACAAAGAGAATCCTGAGAAGCGCAAATTTGATTGCATTTACAATGACACGTGTCGTGAAATAACCCGTCACCTACATCACCGACGGACGTCATAGCTGTATAAAGGAGAAATGTTCCTAATTAATTCAAGGCACCTGTTTATATACCCGGTCAAAATTGAAATTGTCCGAGTTTTAATTAGTTGTAGCAATGTATACTACTACTACTATACTAGGTACCCTTTAGATACCTTTTAATTAAAGTCGATGCTATTGAGGCAGTTGAAAAAAGTTTAGATGATCATCTGACAAGCCTATTTCCCAACTTAGTAGAGACCAACTCCAGTCTAACCGGATGCAGCTGAATACCAGTATTTTACATGGA
The DNA here is from genome assembly GCA_949152445.1 of Cerastis rubricosa. Taxonomy (NCBI): domain Eukaryota; kingdom Metazoa; phylum Arthropoda; class Insecta; order Lepidoptera; family Noctuidae; genus Cerastis; species Cerastis rubricosa. Next base: position 13,681,100 of record OX424523.1, on the reverse strand, counting down.
GCGATTGCCTATCTGACTTCCACAACCAAGTTAGTACTAGGTCGTACGATACGCCTTAGTAAGACTAGCTGTCAGATTTTCTTGCCACTAACTTGTAACGACTCGACGTGTCAAAGATCTACAGATGACAGCTGGGACCAACTTCTTAACGTGTTTTCCGAGGCACGGCAGATGCTCAGTAAGTAATGGGTGGAAACACATCCACGGACCAACTTAACGCAAGCATGGCTTAACCTAATCATTGACCCTAGCGGTTGATATTAGGTCTTTACCGTACCTATGAAATTGCCGTATTGCAGTACAGACTTTTTCAAACAAAAAAAAGTTTTGATTGGCTATGAGTTCTAAATTCAAATTAATTTTGTTTTAAAAATATGACATTCTATTTACAAAATCAGTCTTTTGTTTATTGATTAGCGTTTTATTTTCATTACATTTCAACATTTTTCCTCATAATGGATACTTTGAAATTTCGTGTAATTATGGAATATGAGTTCCGTCGTGGCACCAACGCGGCACAAACGACCCGTAACATCAACGACGTTTACGGAGAGAACTGTACAAACGAACGCACAACCCGTTATTGGTTTGCTCGGTTCCGTTCTGGGAATTTTGACTTGAAAAATTAACCTCGTCGAAAGACCTATTATTATTTAGACACGAACTCCTCAGTTGAATAAAAGTTTAGGACAATCAATACAAAAAATACTCTTCGAAAATATTTGGGACATACATAACTATATTGCAAATTGTATATTCATAAAAATCCAAAAGGACCACTAGATCCAAAGGTTATATATGTTACGGGCCTAACCCGATTTCCGGCTAAACTAGATTGTCCTAGGCCAAACTAGGACTCTAAATGGGTTAGGTTAAGTTAGAACTGTAACACAAAACGCGCGAGCCGAGCAAGCGTAGCGAGCGGTACCACATCCAAGTTAGGCACATTGTAAATGTTTTTTTGGGTCAGTATATCCTGACACGATAAACCAGTAAACCGGTTTGGCCTAGGACAAACTAGTTTGGCCTGAAATCGGGTTTGGCCGGTAACATATACAAAAACTTAGATAGCTATTGTTAGAACTTAAATAGTTATGCCTATGAATAAAAAACAAAAAAAACATTATGTACAATGAAGTTACTTAATTGTTAACAATCTTGCGGTTGCGATAAAAATATTGATGTTATTTCAATTCCTAATTCGGATTTGTAGGAAACCCCAATAGGTTATAATTCGTTACTTTAATACTATTAAAACATAATTGTGTAACATATTTAAGATTCGGGAAATTCAGGGAATTACTCATCTTCCTCTGAATTTCAGGAACCAGCGAATGTTTTCATTTCGCAGGTATCTCAAATATCTTTTGCCTTGATTAAGTCAGGACTCAGCAAGTGCTACCAAGTAGAAATGTATTAAAATCGCAGAATTTTTGCCAAATATATATTATAAGATTTGTCTCCGTTTCATACCTGTTTATCAACATTCCTAATTGTTTCAGATGTTTCGGCAAATGTCCTTAGACAAAGTAAAAATCTCTAAAAAACTTATACATAAAGAAATATTTGTCTTCTGGGACTAAAACTTAGCTCTTATAAAAGGTAGCTATTAATAAATGCGATTAGGACCTACATGTTTAAAGAAACACTTTTTATTGCATCAACCTAAAAATAACGCTTGAGGTTTAACCTTTTTACCTGGTGTCGCAACTTATTCCTCGAAAGCGAGCTATTTTTAACTTCTTTTCAACTAATACCCCAGCAGTAGCCGCTTACTGAGAATGCAACAACCTACCAGCGTGATAACTTTGTATAATTCAAATAAAGAAAATTGTAACACAAGAGTACCTTTTCATTTCAGTCTTTCCAGGCGCTTTTTCTTTTTTACAACACATTGCCCTACTGAAAGTTAAATAAAGTGCGATTTTTTTTTTAATGCCATTACTTCACCGGACTTCAGCTCATAGTGGACTGTTGGAAAACAACTCCAACCACAATACCTCTTTGTTTTATTACAATAAAGACGATTGCATGCCCTATCGCCCGTATTCTATTGAATTGAGTGGTCGACACTGACGTCCATTTCACAACATAGCTCCTGAGAGAAAGGATAATAACAACAAAGGTGTAAACGAACTGGTCTGCTCTTTCTTTCATAGGGGAAGTGTTCTTCTCTCGGCACGGTTTTTAGTATCATGTTGGCCAATCAGCATAGTGGTAGCAGGCCTGGCTTTGCAGAATGAGCTATACGTATATCACAATAAGTATCACCACTTTTGGCGGCTTCTCCCAGGGTTGGTGCGGTTTGAATTCAGGTTTCAAGTTTCAGTAAACGAAAACCATGAATGAAAAGTGGAACTGGCAAAGACTACTGAAAATACCGCTTTTAACAATAGTGTTAAAGCTTGAATAATTTTAAAAACGAAAAACGAAACAAAAAACGTCCACTGCTGGACATAGGCCTCCCCCAAGTGTCGCCACATTGACATTTTGCGGGGTTTTGCCATAATCGCCACGCTTGGCAGGCGGGTTGCCGATCGCAGTACAGTTGTTACAAAAAAAAACAGAGAAAGCTGCTGCCCATTCTCTGGCAAGTCCCTTAGTCGCCGCTTACGATACCCACGGGATATGGGATGGTGCTATTCTTTACGTCCGACACCATACAGACCTCCGACACCATACAGACCACAATGATGATAATGATCCATGGATCTGTATAATACTGATCTAACAGTTTATACGAGATTGTGTTGTTATACAGCCAGTTTTACATGACACGACAAAATAATTAACTTCATATCAGTGATTAGGAAAACACGAGTTTATAACAAAGCGGTTATTTTTTCTGTTACCAAAGGCGTACTCAGTAATACTTTAATTGATTAACTACCAAGTTTGCAAATCAGGGCTAATATAAACTTACTAATTGTTAACGAAACCATGAAGATGTTTCTATTAAAGGAAGACAATGTAATGAACAGAATAGAATAGCTGAATGCGAGCTGCAGTTTATCAAAGACAAGTAGCGTGATTGTCTTAATAAACTTGCTATGAATATTGAGCTCACAATTAATATTGAGTTCATAATTAATTTACTTTGAATTTTATCTGAAAGTTGAAACGATTTTGTAAGAGACGCTTACAACTTTTGTAAAGTTTTCAATTAGAATTTTCAAAGGAGTATTAAACAATATTGACACAAAAAGTAAATAGACATTATGTCGATATCACTTGAGCAACATGATCCGGACTACTGAACAACTTGTCAGTCATTTGTGAGCAATTTTCTTTTACCTACCCAAATAATAAAGTTCTGTACAACGTAAAAGAACGTGCGAGGAAAGACCATGGCAACCTTGAGAAGCTAATCGTGACCGGCAAGGTGGACGGGAAAAGGCCTCGTAGACGCAGCCCAACACGTTGGTCTGACCAGATCCGTACTGCCCTTGACTCCACAATCCACAGCACCCTTCACGAAGCCAAGGACAGACCACGACCAGATCACGACCCTCAGCATTGAGGAACGCGAAGCAAGGAGGGAAAGAGGTGGTAAAAAGTTAGACCCAGATATTTTAACCGTGACATTGGTTTACAGAAAAGTATCTCTACCATTTTAATTTATAGTGTCAACAAATAGCGTTGCTGAGCCTATATCTCGGAAAAAGTCTTTTTGGATGTCATCCAAATATCAGCGGCAAACAATTCGTATCCAATAAAATAGGATTTTTATAACAGTGCGTGATTCCGCTATTCTGTATGTAGTTAATGTATTGTTTATAGCTAGTTAAAAGCTGTGGTTTTAATGCTCTTAGAAGACTACAGCTATAGTCAAGGTCGTTTGACTGAACGTAAATTGGCGTTTTAACCATAGGAGCCTGGTAGTTCGGCCTCGGTAGGCGTCATTTTAGTTCATTAGGCAATAAAATGAATTAGGAATACCAATTGGCATCTCATGCGGCACTGTTGTAGCGGTCGCCTGTGATTTAATTCGTGAGTTCCTCTGCGATTGTGAAGTGTTTTCAGTTAGAGTTCGTTTGATTCTACAATAGGGTCAACTGCACTCTTATGTTATTGATGTTATTGACTGATATATGGATCTCAAACTATTATTCGCAAAAGAGAAAACACTGCTATGACATATTTGGAATAAAGGTACCCAGCATCATGTAATTATCTTAGACTAGCTGCCGGCGCAACTTCTTTTGCGTCACATTTTCCCCGTTTTCGCAACATTTTTCATTGCTGCTCCACTCCTATTGGTCGTAGCGTGATGATATATAGCCTATAGCCTTCCTCGATAAATGGGCTATATACCACTGAAAGAATTTTTCAAATCGGACCAGTAGTTTCGAAACTTATTCAATGCAAACAAACAAACAAATCTTTCCTCTTTATAATATTAGCTTAGACAAAATAACAAACAATGATTTAATACCTAGTATATTTAATGGTACCTAGTAATAACCTAGTAAAAGGGTAACTAGGTATTACTAAACAAATTGTCTAATTATCAAAATTTCCAAAAAACGGGAATAGGGGCTTCTAACAGCTACAGTACTGCACCTCTAAATTTTCATGTAAGATGTAGGTACATATCTACCTATCTAATATAATCTTTTTCTGTCTTCATATTTTTCTTTAAAAATAACGCAGTTAATTTTACTTTAGTGGCGAAGAATAAATGCAGGGATCCCAGAACAAAGAAGCTTTATTAGATTCTTTACAAAAATTGCTTTTGTAAAAGAAAAAAATAAAGACATTTGCATAACAGTACTTATCTACACAGTGTTGTGGTCAGTAGTTTGCGCCTAGTCTAGTCAAAGAAACAGTTAAGACAAAATAAAGAAACACGAGTCAATGGAGTCTGAAACATTTGTCAGTAATACTGTTTCGTATTATTCCACCAAATTGCACAGTTCCCCTCCGTTATGGTTTATAGTTCGCAGGACTTTGTTTGGCAAAACAATGTCGGCTTCTCATTTGCATAAAAAACACGGTCAGGCGACATCGACTCGAATGACTGTTTATATAACATTAATACGTGTATATTATGATAATAAGTACATGCAACTGTTTCTGGGATATTTTTGGCGAGTATTATACTTTTCTGATGTCATCTTCTCAAAATAAGTATAGGTAAGAAAATAATTTGTTGAAACAACAATCGTCACTGGTTGCTTGATATTAATTGTCCCGCGGATTCGCCTGCGATAAAAATCACATTCTCTCACACTCAGCAATAGTGTACACACGGCGAAACATCAAGCTGTAATTTTCAGTGTAACATGGCCTGGGTTTGTATAATTCTCCTATACAATGAGAGATCTACATAAACTGGTTTTGTATAGCTTGATTGGTCGTCCGAGTACCTCTCCATCAGTGAAAGATATTTTGTTAAGCATACGTGTAATTCCGGAGATTATATCCTAGTTCCTTCACCTCTTTATAATATACATACTTATGCGCGCGGCATAAATTCGCAAGGAGTTCGGGAATCGCCCCATATTATGTGCTATTGCAGACTACCATCTTGATCCGTACATCCATAATTTCGCATTTAAGTATAATAGTATTAAAGTATGAAGGAAGTATAGATTTAATCGGACCCGTTCACCGAATCTATAACCCTTGGCTACCCTACGTAATTAAAAGTAGGTATGCTGTATTACCTATTTTCTAATATATAAATTGTATGCATAATACGGAGGATTCTAAATATCTACATATTTACCTATTAACAATAGGTACTTTGTTCATAAATGTGCATTTAAAGTGTTATGGCCATTTAAATACCGCCGCGCCGTATCATAAAAACTACTGTCTTTTAAGTTACTCGCTATAAAACACGTCATGTGCCACGTGTGTCAGTAACGCTATGTCTGTACTATGGCGGAACGAAGTACCAATACAAAATCTAATACCAATATAAAATTCTCGTGTCGCGTTGTTTGTTACCAAACTCCTCCGAAAAGGCTGAACGGCGGCCGGCGGCTGGCGGTTGTATGAAATTTTGTGTGCATATCGGGTAGGTCTGAGAATCGGCCAACATCTGTTTTTCATACCCCTAAAACCCATCAAAATTTCCAATAGGTCTAAAAAGTTACAAAAAATATTTTCAAAATGTCTTTTAAAAATGAAGATAATTAATTGGATTTGAATTTTTGTTTCTATAGATAAATAAAAATCGGTCTAATTTAGTTGTACAACATTATTTTTCGAAAATAATTTTAAGTAACTTTCTAGAGCTTTGTATACTGCTTATGCGTAGGAAGTTTCATTAAAATCTGTTCAGTCATTTCGGAAAATAACGACTTGGAAAGTTTGTATTAAATGCCGTAGGGTATAAAATTACTTTGATATTATGGTAACACCAAGTTATAGTTAAAACGTAATTGTTATTTAAAAAGATCACGATCCACTTAACTTAGTTTTTTCAACATTATCAATTTGCTTGAGTAAAGTCGCAATGAACTATTTGAATGTAAGTATAAGTAAGTACTAAGTACGTATCCAAGTAACCGTTTAGTACGCAGTCGGGCTGCAGAAACGATGTCCGATTGTTTACAATAAACTTGTCGTGATGGCTGTGAAGGCTACTTACCTCATTACTCTTACGAAGCTGGGATAATCGCTGCATGGAAATATAAACACTGGTGTCAATGAATTGCCATTTTTATTACTAAACTTACCTACAACATAAATATTTGAAAATTCAAAGTAAAGTACTACTAAATGATTTCGTGGTGTAATTTACTTTTATTCCTTACAACTATGTCTGGCAAAACTAACAAATGACTTAAATGATCGCGACCATGACGTTGCCATTGGTTTTTTGGTACATAACATCACAAAATGTTCAACACTCTTGATCGCTGCCCGCGTTCAAGGCAAAGAAATCACTTGAGGAAATTAAACAGCGAAGCAATTAAGTGCCTAGCTACGCGGAGACTCCTCCAGTTTATATGTATAAAGTAGACAGGTTAATTGTCCCCGTTTCGTCTTTTGTTATTTACGTTTATTCTCTGTCTTCCAAGGGCAAATAAATAAAGTCGTTTCGGGGATATTAGTTCAAAAGAGATTGATTATTGTGCTCTAATCGAGAGCGTTATGTGAACCAGGAGAATACAAGTTACATATGTATGTGTGAGGAGGCGGCATGGCTGCAGCCTGCAGGTCAAGCTTGTGCCCAGCGGGAGTAACAACCTGTCTTGCAACCCGCGCAATACTTGTTATGCAACTAACAGATCCGATGTCATTGGATATTACCGTATTGAGATTTTTTATCTGCCACTCGTAGACCGGTTTGACAAGTTCATTGTCTTCACTAAGGTCAATAAACCTTTTTGACCGTCTTAATGTTAGCGAAACTAGGCTTCTGTCAAGGTAAATAAAAACGATCACTCTTACTTTTGTTTTGTATTAGACTGCCTTTGATCATTTGAAGCGTGTAAAGGTTTTCCATGTTTCAAAAGCATTAACTGTTCAAATGTTCAATAAACCGCGTTACGATTAGTGAAACCGCTTTCTCGGTTGCACACAATGCTTGGAACTAATCCAAACGTGAACACAATGACTTAAGTGAAAGGACCAAATAAAAATTATACTTGTGATTGGTTATGTGTGTAACGGTGCGGCCCAGGAGCGGGCGGTGGGTCCGTGCGGCCCGTCAGCCGTGCGGCCCGTGCGTTCCGCGAGGTAATATCAGGACGATTGTATGGAGATCGACCGTTACTTACGGCTGTATAAGTTCAAGAGTTGAATGAACTATCACAGAAGTTTTATGAATAACAATAGTGTACTTAGTATAGAGTCGTCATACTAATTATTTACTCAAGCCACTTATCATTGAGGCTTTCAAGGTGAAATTAACGTGATGCGATATTGTGCTGTTTTGCTTAATACAAAAATTAATAACCGGTTAGTATCACCCTTAACTCCGTCTTTATCGAGCTGTTAAGTTTGCTGTTTACTAAGCTGCAGGGTTTAATTACACAGGCATGACCTTCAACGTGACTTTTGGGTAAATCCCACTTCAAAATATTATATATACCTATACATCAAACAATTCTATATGACTGACTTGTGGTCTTGTAAAAAACCTTCGTTTGTTCGACGTCCTTAAACATCAAACATAGATGACCGATTCCGGATTCCTATTAGGTAGGTACCTAACGAAGAGTTAATTGGTTTAAACTATATGTAAGTAAGTAAGTTCGGTACCTAGTTATCCGACTTATCGCTGCAAATTTTATCTTTTTCAGTATTGAAAAGAAGTTAGGTATATTAATAAGATTTGTAGATTTAAAAAAAATCTACAAATCTAATTAATATACCTAACTATTGGTAGATTTTAGGAAATTATCGCTACAATTGGTAGTTTTTTCTTTTAACTTTCGGGAACACCCCAGAGCATGAGTGCACCTCATCCGTGAAAATTGGCACAAAAAAAGGAGGCCTATACCCAACAGTTAGTAATCCAGGTTGTGGATAATAATGATGACCTTATACGTTAATGGATAAAAAACGTTTCTCACGTTGTTACACAATAAGAAACATCGAAAATCGCCCAAAAATTAAGTGGTTTCCCACGCTAAACAAAAGCCCACTTATTCAAAATACTCATCATTTAGGAATACTACCTTAATTGCTTTTTATTAAAATTATAAATGTGTAGTGAGGGCCGTGATTAACACCATTTTAATTATAAGATGATTTTATGACTCGTGGGAGTTTTCAATGGTTTGGAATAAATTCAGCCAATTTTAAAGAGTTAGGCAAAGGAGTGTAAACATCATTCTAGAAATCTAGATTATATACTGGTTAAAAAGGGGGTAAACAGGAAGTCGAAAGCCACTTATTCACCCCAACATTGAGATGATTTTTTTTTTCTGGACTATACTTGGGAACCTTCTAGTTTCGGCTATATTGGACGTCAAAGTCCATTTTTTTCTTAACTTTTTTTTAAGTTATAGTTTTAATGGTTGCAAATTTACTTGAAATATCTCCATGACCCGTTTACTATTCAATGCATCCAGCACAATGTTTTGAGTGAGTGACATTGAAATTTACCGTAAAAAGAGATTTTTAACCAAACAAAAAATAAGTCGTTTCCCAGCAATAATTTTTGCGTAGGGTTACTTAGTTTGATGTACATAATGCTTAGTTGACGGCTTCGTGAAGGGACACCTTGTATTTATTGACGGACTTCACTATTCTTGAAACAAAATAAATAATGTAATCTGAAACGGTCTATCAACAATACTATCCCTACTATATTTAAAATAATATACCTATTTATACATAGCACAGCCTTTATTATTTAATATATATATAGTATATATATATAATAAATATATATATAGTTACCTAATATAGCATGGTTGACCCGTTAGTCTCGTGGTTGCAAGCACGACTGTTGAGCGTGGGGGCTTCGATTCCCGGGTCGGGCAAAAAGTGCTATTGGGTTTTTCCATTAGAAATTTCTCAGTAGTAGCCCGGATTTACCGCCAACATCCAAATGTTGGCGGTTGGATACCCCGTGCCTCGGAAAGCACGTTAAGGTGGAAGCGACAGGGTGGACCGCGCAATTCCAATTTTATTACGTTTTTTGCTATTTGCCGGTCAGCGTCAGGTTATATTTTGAATAAAATATGATACGCGGCCTCAAATTGTACGTTTGTATTCATTAAAATCATCAATACAACCTCTTTAAGTTAATTTAATCCCAATGAATGTCTATTTAATAAAAAAGTCATTCAATAGGGTAAAATTAACTAAAAGGGGTTGTATTGATGCCTTTAATGATTATAACTCAGTAAAGCCATATTAGTTACGGCCGCGTAGCATATTCGATTCAACATAACACCTGACACTGACCGGGAAATTATAAAAAAAACGTAAGAAAATTTGAAGTTTGCGGGCCAATCTGACGCGTCCACCTTAAGCCATTGGTCCTGCGCCTGATCTCCCTCCGGTCGTGTCGGATTGCCGTCTCATCGGACTATGAGAGTGAGGGAATAGAGAGTGCACCTGTGCACTATAATATCTCCCGCACCGATGGCTAGTGTCCACCAAAATTGGCCGCTGTGACCGGAAAAGGTCTATCTATATAGCATATACCATGGTTGAAAACTGGGTAAGGTAAAAATCGTTCAAGTGTTTCACTTTTAGAAAGATTTTCACTGTGTGTTTTATCCCAAAAAACAGCATCTAATTTTCTATGCAAAAAAAATACACAATTTTACTCAAGATACAGATTATGTTGAAAATTCACACGCGCTGGAGGAAAACTACCGTCTGAAACGTTCGATTTGACTTTACATGATTATTTATTTTTCTAATATAGTCTATTACCACAGAGGCTGGCATTGCCCTGAGCCGGCGGATCATCACGAGTACCTACATGCCGAGGTAGGCACAGGCTGGTCGCCGAGCTAATGTTTGACAAACATGGCCGTGACGACACATCACCTGTCTGACCGCCCTTTAAATACATCAATGACAAGCCTATGTCAACATTTTTTTCATTTTCTGCCGCTTTAAACGCATTTAATAAACGACCCTACAGCATTCTTCAAAATATAAACTTAGATGCAGCTAAAAATAAACAACAGTGTATAAAAATGTTTCATCCTAAAATTCGATCCCAGCTTTTAGATCGAATATCCGATCGAATTCGATCGGGAATGAAGAACCCAACGCGACTGAAAGCAGCCCGTCTAACGGAAATGTTTTCGCGCCACAAAAATTACGTTAATCAGAGCAAAGTGAATTATTTATGAGGCAAGTATTAAAATTAGGTCCCGGACTGCCGCTGGCGGAACATAATGACAAAAACAATGACGTAAAGACACTCTATTCTGTTAACACTTGGAAGAAAAGGTGCTAATCATTCAGCCATGTCATAATAAAAACCAGAAGTGCCTTATACGAATTGGTATACAACGACGCGTTGGCGTTACTATACATGTAATGCATTATTTATTCATGGGGATTTTAAATAACGCAATACATATTTTGCTTTCCAATCAAATTGATGACAAATAACCGTGACGTACGAAACAACGGACGCAGGTATACATACTGGTTAATAAGTATTATTTCAGAATCATAACGTGTTGTTATTTAGGTACCTGTAATGAGTAAATCAAATTTAATTCTAATCAGAGTTAATGGATTCTTACGTGTTCTAGTTACACGTAATCTTGCACTGCAGTACATTATATAATTAACGTACTCGATTCCATCCACGATTCTGAAGTTCTTTGCTTTATTTGAATTTATATTTTTCTGATTAAAATTCGATGTTTGTTTGCTGGTAACTCGCAACTTAAGACGCTATACCTCGTCAAAACAGGCAACTTTGAACAGTTTTTTAGCCAAATGTATACATTTTAGAGCAACAAAAAAAATATATGTTACTCTTGACCATATTTATGAGGGAACCTTCGGGCCCAAAACACGTTATTGGAAAAAAAACCCGATAAAAAAAAATCGAGAAGTTCTGATTTTCAAGCAAGTGTAACTGTATTACTGCTCAACTAATCTTGACTAAATTAATAACAGTGATGTAATATAAAATAATAAAGGGAACTGTCGCTTTTTTTTTTCGTTTTATTTACTATATTTGTAAGGATTCATGTTTTTAATGATAATTATTCGAACAAGTCGAACGTCACATCACGCCATTCGCGGCGTCTTGTCGCATCTCTTTTATTTCTACGCAGAGTGACAGTGACCGCTGAGGCGCGCTGCTAGATGGACGTATGTCACTTTTTTCCGCTCGCCGCTCAAATTTTTTCAATTAAATTTCGATCTGTTTGTTGTTGAAAGCTGTTTATTATATTTTATTTTATGATTAGTTTTTCGTTCGAGTCAATTTTTGTTCGATTTTAGTCATAAAATGTGTAAATAAAAAATCAGTGATCATCAGTGGCGAAGAGTCAAAATTGTGGGTAGGGAACCTCAGTGGCGAAGAGTCAAAGTTCTGTGGAAATCTGGGAATCCGAAAAATTAAATAATGTAATTTTGTTTATTCGTCATTCCCGTTTTCAGCGATCCCGAAAACCAAGAAAATGACCCCCATGACGAAAAAACTGAAAATTTCATCAGCGACATCTTGAAGTTTTTTTTTTTACCAAATCTTCGTTATCAGCGACCCTTAAAACTACAAAAATGACACCAATGATAAAAATATCGAAAAATTTCGTAAGCGCCAACTTCATCTATTTTGTAAATTGTCAAGAATAAAATGTAGAGGAACCATAAACAAAATAAAAGTGATTTATCTTATGTAAATAAGTCAACTAAAAAGCGCGAGTGATACCATATATGAAAACGTCTCATGTTAGAAGACATCATTTTGAAGAATTGTGTCGTGTAGAATTTATATATTTAGATTTTGCTAAAATCATCAAAAGAAATAAAATTTATTTAGACTTAGATTGTTTTAATTTAGTGTATTTTTACTGTTCGTCCACCTCTTCATGCATATCTCCATCCGCCCCGTCCGTATGTCCACCCTTTCATTCGTCTATCCACGCACCCGTCTGTACAGTAACCTAGCAGAAGGGGGGGGGGGAGAGGGCAGAGGAGGTCCTCACAACTTCAAGAACAAAATACAAACATTAAGAAAAATAATAATATGTAGCTAGCACAGCTGTCTTTTTCGGGGATTCCCGCACAAACACTAGCTCAGCTCTGTGTATAATTCCACCATAGACCACAGGGGAACCCTGTGGTTTTGCCTAGCCTTGTACCCTCTTAGCATGCTACTGAGGGGTTCAGGTCTGAGCTTTCGGTTGAAGAGAGGTGGTCATACCTTGCCTTCTTTACATGGTTGATAGAAACTCTTTGCCCCCAACAATTTGCAACTGATGAAGCTACTGATGGTTATAGAAACTTGTTGACAAATGCGCAGTCATGCATGTGAAGCGAGATTATGGAATCCATGGGATTCCAGAATCTCCGATCCGATTCCTCTTCTCAACAGAAACCTACAAGTATTTGGGAATGTCAGAAGCATTAGGCATCAATACTGCTGACATGAAACAATCGTTGAGGGAACGCTCCTTTGGCCGCCTGAATAAGATGCTAAGCAGTCTTTTGTCAGGCGGAAACAAGTTTCGTGATAGGAAGGTCCGCGTACTGCTAACTGGCTTAGAAACCTCGACCAACATCTGAGGAGTCTTTCGTTTTGCAGCTGGATCAAGGGCTTGATTCAGAAAGCAGTAATTCTGGACAAGGCGCGGATTGTTAGGAGGTTCCTCTTTGAAAAACCCTGACCATCGGTAGTTCGGGCACGGTTCCCGATGCCGTATGCTACTATTTTTAAATGTTTTATTTATAAATATGTATTTTCTTACATACTGTTACAAGCTGGGTATAAGATAAATTATCACACTACCAATTAAACACTAAAAATCTTTATTTAACACTAAACAACACTTATAACTCAATCACAAATACACAACTGATCACTAATCACTTATATATCGCATAAGTAGTTCACTTAGATCACTTCGTTCCGTAGCCAAAATCAGACTAACTCACTCGCGAGAAATCGCTATGCCCCCGTAGAGGGGCGAGGCTGGCGGGATGTGGGTTCTACCCTTGCCCCGCGGTATCATCACATGTGCCTGTATAGGCTTGGAGGGGGCGAGCGCGTGTAAAGTGCCACTCGCCAGTGTGTAATTGTCATTTTGTCCGGTAGGAGTCGCCAGCGGCACTGGGCGCTGCTCGCTTAGCTACGGTGAAATGTTACCGTAGCGAGCGCCGTTTTCTTTGCGCCACCTCGGCGGTCTGTCACCGCCAGGTGAGACTTCCGGTTGCCCGGAGGAGGCCCAGCGGATGACGACCTGCGACGGAGGTGACTTTGTTGGCGCATCCTACCGCTAAGGATGGCAATGTACTGTGTAACGCCGCCCATGTAAGCGAACGAATAGCTGGCCTGCGCCGCTCCTTCGTCGCGTGAGTTAGAATGCATGACTAACTCACTTCCGCACCCGTCGCCTATTTATATAAACAACTCATGTTCGAGAAACTTCCACAACTTCCGTGAATCTCTAGGTAGTTCCTTAGGGGAAACCCATCCTTCGAGAAAGTTCTACAACCTTCTTGAACCTTCCAGATAGCTTTATAGTGGAACCAATCCTTCCAGAAAGTTCTAGAAAGGTCCAGAACTTTCTCAAAGTTTCTAGACATTTCCATTGTGGAACATTCTAGGATTATTCTCGAATCTTCTAGACATACTGGATCATTCTAGACTCGAACGGAATCCTAAAATGTTCTCGTAAAGCAGGCAACGTAACACTGCCCCTCCTTAGACATGCTCGTCCCGAGCATCGTTAGTCCCGTAGTATCGCGCTAATCGATCTACATGTACGATCTTAGGCGCACCTCGTGGACCCTTCTGTATTCGGTAGGTGACATCGTTGACCCTGGACAATCCTGGTCACGGCTCGGTATGGTCCATCCCATTTTGCTTGCAATTTCGGAGACTTCCCTTTGCTACGCACTGGGTTATGCAACCACACCACTGAATTCTCGTCGAAACCTCTCCTGTTCGTCTTCTGGTCATAACGGGTCTTCATCTTCTCAGACATCTGTTGGCCGGATTGTCTGATATGCTCGTAGACATCGTTCAACTTGTTACGCAAGTCATTTGCATAATCTGTAACATTGCGTGGTGCATCAGGGGCAGTTCCAGTGATTGAATCTGCGGGCAACCGTAATTCCCTTCCAAAGTTCGCGAAGGCTGGTGTCACAGTCGTACTTTCGTGGACTGCACTACGGTAGGACAGAAGAAACGGCTGTATGTGCTTGTCCCAATCCTTTTGCCTGCTTGCTACGACTTTTGCCAGATTTCTCTACAACGTTTGGTTAAAGCGTCCCACCATTCCATCAGATTGTGGGTGGTAAGAAGTGGTTCTTGTTTTGTGGGTACCCATCATTCGGCAAGTCTCCTGAAATACTTGTGATTCAAAATTCCTTCCTTGATCACTGTGAATTTCTAAGGGTACTCCAAACTTCCTGAACCAATTTATCTGCGACAGTTGTAGCTTCTTGGTTAGGAATGGCGAACACTTCTGGCCACTTTATGAAATAATCCATGACAACCATTAAGTACTTGTTCCCTCTTTCACTCTCTGAGAATGGCTCACCATTCCCAGGAGGCTCCAACTTTGTACACTTTTAATGCACCTCTGCTGCGTGTTTGGGGTCTTTTCACAGCCGCACAAGTGATACATTTACGACACAGTCCTCCACATCTTCTCGACAGTGGATCCAGTAAAATCGCTCTCGGATCTTCATTAGAGTCCTTTTTACCCCCATATGTCCTCCTGAACATACATCATGGTAGAGCCGTAGAACATCCGGTACTTTGGCTTTAGGGACAACTATTTGTAGATGACACCTATCCCCTCGAGCGTTTTCCCATTTACGGCACAAGACTATATCCTGGATAACCAAGCTGTTCCATTGGGCCCAATAACTCTTCGTTATGGAACTCATCGCTGCCACATCACTCCACTTGGGTTTAGGAGCACCAGCTTTGATCTACTCGAAGATCGGTTTGATCTCTGAGTCATTTTGCTGAGCCTGCTGTAGGGTTTCCTTCCATTCGTCACTGAGATTCGTTCTAAGCACCCTCACGGTTGCTACCTCCTTAGTCTCTTGCCTGGCACAGTGCTTAAAATCTTCAGGACAAGGTCTTCTTGACAAGGCGTCTGCGTTACCGTGAGTTCTCCCAGTGCGATGTTCAGTTATGCAGTCGAACTCTTGCAGTATTTCAATCCACCATCATCACAATCCATGTCGCCACTTGTCCCTCCGGATTTTTGAACTGTAATAGCCACTTCAATGCAGCATGGTCAGTTCGCAGCTGGAACTTTCGTCCCAGCAAATACACTCTTTTGCAAAAAAAAACGGGCACCTAAGGAAATTACGTTCTAAGGACGATTTGAGTTATCATCGTTCTCTTGCCATGAAATTTAATTATTTGACGAACTCTGTATACTTATAATCGTGTAAATTAATACGCGTGAAGTGAAATTCGGCAATATTTTTTTTTAAAAGTCGATCAATTCTTTAAAACCGATGTACACGGCCAAACAATAAGAAGTGGTCGGCATAAAGACAAGAAGATTTTTTTACTCTTTTTGATTAAATCAAGTTACAAATGTAAAAACCTAATAAACAGTGTGACCTCCTCTTGCCAAAATCACAACTTGAATCCATCTGGGTATGCTTTCCACGATGTTTTTAATAACGTTTTGAGGAATACGTTCCCACTCTTCTGCAATGACTTCTTGCATGTACGCTTCCACGTCGCCAGAACGGTGTGGGCGAGCATGTCGTCCATAAAAATGGAATCTTCCCCAAGTATAGTCAATGCAGGTTGTGCATATGGAATTAGGAATTCCATTATGTACCGGTGTGCTTTTAATGTTCCATTTTCTATGAAAACTAACTCCGTACGCTGCGTCGAATTAATTGTTGCCCAAAACAAAACGGAGCTTCAGCCATAAGGAGTGATTTCTTCGAAACACACTTCCGCATAGCGTTCCCGTGGTCTTCGTAGCACTCGTCGGCGTCGGTCCTCTCCGCACAAAGAGATTCTAGCTTCATCAGAAAACAATACTTTATTCCAGTCCTCCAGAGTCCATGAAGCACAGTTTCCAGTAAACTAAAGTCGAGCAACACGGTGCTTACGGAGTAAATTAGGACCCCGCGCCGGGCGGTAACTCCTGATATTGGCAGCCAAATCCTCCTCCTGAACGTCCACAAGCTAACTTCTACTCCTCTTCTTCAAGGCTCTTCTTCAGGTCCACACTTGATGCTTTACGATTCCGCAACGCCTGACATACCAAAAAGCGGTCTCTTGGTTCTGGGCATCGTTTTCTTCCCGAACCAGATCTTCTTTTGACCGAAGCGGTCTCTTGATACCGTTGCCAAGTCCTCTGGACAGTTGAACGACTCACATTTAGCCGCTGAGACACGTAAGTTTGCGAACGACCTTCTTCAAGTAGGACTATAATTTTACCGGCCCTTATCGCTTTTAACTCATATCAAAAACTGGTATTTAATGTAAAAAGAAAAATTAAATTGTTTAATTTGCAGAAAATTTCCAAAGAGTTTTAAAATTTTAGTAATCAGTAAAAATATCGTTTCAGCATTTAGCGCCATTAGTAAAGCAATTTTACAATAATCAATATTTTTCTTTTGCTCATTTCAAAATTTAAATTTGGAACGTAAAGAATCATGCCTAACTATTCCCAATTTTATCTTTTCCATTCTTTTTATTATTCAGATGTTTTACAGTAGTTTTCAAATAATTGCATCGTTCATTAATTGTTCAGAATAGTTACAGCACTGATGATAACATCTGTGTCAATTGTTTAATTTAGTGTTCTTATAATGTTTTATTTTTACTTTTGTATAGATTCTTTTTCATTTACCTATTTTTTGTGAATGTGTGGACATTGTAGGCCTTGTAAATTAGTTCGTTTTATAAGTGCCCATATAGGCCTATGTAAAATAAAATATTTTGATTTTGATTTTTTTGATGCCAGGATGCTTCAAATGACATGCCAATACATTGTCAAATGAATAAAACCTCTTTCTCGTTCTTCTTCATTGAAATAGAGAAAAAAATCTATGGTGCCCGTTTTTTTTTTGCAAAAGAGTTTATTTACTGAAATGCTGCAATGTTTTTACAACGGCAGTAGCCCGTCGAGTAACGCAATGATTTCTTTCCGGTTTGGTTTGTTTAAAAATAGGTGTTTTGCACAGACGTTTCTTTAATTCCTGAAATGCGACGTCGCAGCTCTTAACCTCCCAACAGAATTGTCGCTCAGTGAGTTTGTGTATAGGTTTCGCAATGTCAGCAAAATTCTTTGCGAACCGTCGATAGTAGGAGCAAAAACCCAAAAATACTCTGACCTGTGTCCAGTCTTTCGGAACTTGCCAATTCTTGACGGCGACTATTTTCCGTCTGTCTCTTTCCTGTGATTATTCTTTCAACTCCTCGTATGTGAGGCGCACGGTCTTATCCACTGAGCTAGCATTGAACTAATATCGAACCGCTACAAGTAATTTCTCTATCCTGAGCCTAATTCTATATATTTATTTATATAAATATTTCTTTAAATATATATTTATATATTATACTTATATCTTAAATATAAAATTCTCGTGTCACAGTGTTAGTTACCATACTCCTCCGAAACGGCTGAACCGATTTGTATGAAATTGTGTGCATATCGGGTAGGTCTGAGAATCGTCCAAAATCTATTTTATTTATACACATAAAAAAAGTCCACGCGAACGAAGTCGCGCGCAGTTAGTTATCTATACTTCTATACTAATATTATAAATGCGAAAGTCACTCTGTTTGTTTGTATGTTTGTTTGTTTGTTACGTTTTCACGACTAGACGGCTGATCGGATTTTAATGAAATTTGGCAAGAAGATAGATTTCAACCTGAGGAAGGACATTGGCTATACATAATCACGCTACAACCAATAGGAGCGGAGCAGCAATGTAAAATGTTGCGAAAACGGGGAAAATGTGACGCAGACGAAGTTGCGCGGGACAGCTAGTTATATTATTAATGCGAAAGTTATTATATTAAAAATTTGTTTGTTACCTCTTCACGCCTAAACCAATGAAGTGATCATCCTCAAATTCTGCATGTACGTTGTAAGGTGTACACAAACGGCCATAGGATAACTTTCATCCCGACAAAAAGTACTGATCCAAAGGAAAACAACAATAACTTTCTTATCACAATAGATGGCGCCACGTGCTATTGTCAAATTCTAAATTTAATCGAACAATAAATTTTAAATTTACTTCTTTATTAAAAATTAAACTGCACGCGTAGCAAGACCACTGTAGAAACGAGTTTTGTCTACGGAATAATCGACATAATGACAGATAGACAATGACAATGTGGCACTTAGACGATTTTTCCATCGACATAGCCCGTTTCTACGGCGGTCATGCTACGCGTGCAGTTTTTGGAGCATAGTCTGTAGTTCCAGGGCTGTGTGGGCAAAAAGGACCATGTCGTCGGCAAGTCGGAGATTCGTCAACCTCTTACTGCCGACAATAATGCCCTTGGTTGTCCATGAGGTTGCTTTGAATTATTTATTATTCGTTTGACGAATCTATTCGATAACCTTTTCTATAAAATAACAATCCAAACAACCAAACAATCCAAAATAACAATCGGTTGATTGTTGTTATAATTTATTAGGAAAAAATAAGAAAACAAAAATATAAACATATTTTTTTGTAAATGCGATTTTGAAATGTAGGTACATACATTATATTAAAAAAAGAAGATAAAAAAGAATTGCGTGTATTGAGGTTCGAACCTAGAGATCACCGCGGAAGCACTGTGCGAAGTAGGCTAGCGGCGCGCTGGGCTATTCGTACTTTTATATTGAGTTTCGAAATTAAGCTTCTATACATTTATTGACGTCGCACATCGACGTGATTCAAGCGGGGCACCCCGCAGAAGGCGGGACTAAAGGGACTACTCGACCCCCCTCTTCATCTGCTTCACCCCCTCAAAAGCATGAAAGTTGCCTAGAAGAGCGCCTGTTTTGTTTTGCGCAATAAGTACGTAAATGGTGATTGTGTAAATACTTGTTGGAAAACCAAAGTTGGTTTATTTGCTTGTATCACATCACACAAAATCAGTTTGTAGTGTGAACAACTCCGATATGGTAACACTAACTTCCAAGTATTTGTCTAAGAACTTAACCGACACACATTTTGTTAACCCAGCTCATATGCGTCAATACTCTACGGTTACATCTTTCAGTTGTAAAATCTTTATTTTAATCAGCTATTGTCGGGTCCAAGGATCAATAATGTTGTCAGTTAAAGCAGTTTGGACAAGTTTAGTATCTATTGTTAACAAAGAAGATAGGAATCCAGGCAACGATGAGAGGCTGGGCTGCCAATGTTTGTCTGTGCACCATAGATTAAGACGGGCAGGATACACATGTACATAAGTTTACGTTTCAGTGCCATAGCCAACTGCCCCTTGAATAGTTCCTTCATGGACCAGTAGCTCTTCTAAGCGTTGTCAGTTCGTCTTGTGACTTCTTTGTCTTGTGTCGCCTGGAATACCTTTACTTGGCCCAAGTAAAGGTATTCGAGTCATCTAGATTATGCGTTTGGCCAATTTTGGTGTTAACACGTTCAGTGCGTTACGGGAAGTATTTGGTTGTAATTGAGCTTCGCTCTGTGCGGCAGCTAGTTGTCCTTGTTTTGCACTCCGTGCGGGGGTGATTACTTCAAGTATTCGTACAAGTAAAAAAGAGACACCTGTATTGCCGGTGTCCTTGCTTGAAGTTTATTAAAATTTACGAATAAAAATGTACGGGAATTATTTTTTCGTAACGCACAGAAAGGTAATTATTTTACAATAGTGCGATACGGGAACTATTTGGCCGTATCCTAAACCCCGTACCGCACTGAAAGTGCGCGCGCGCGGCCCTCAGTTAGCCGTAGTGTTGTGCCCAGTAAACACGTTTTTACAGAACGCGATAGGTATTTTATTCGTCACAGATTTTTTATAAATTTAGCTTTTATAAGCACCTAAAATAAATAATAATATAAAATAAAGATTTACTGTTTTTGTTAAAATGTTAACATTAACATAGCTATTTACTTATTATTTTTGTAAAAAATGGTTTTTGCTGATTGTGTATGACCATTAGTAAAATAAATAATAATATAAAATAAGAAGTTACTGTTTTTGTTAACATAATTAATTATTACTTTTGTTAAAAAATAGTTTTCGTTGATTGTGTACGATCTGAATAAACAATAATAAATCTGAAACGGATCGGAACGGAACTGATCTGTTACTTGTTACACCTCATCCCTAGCAATGTGACTGTTGCATGCGCCACGACAAGTATTTTCCCGTAATATCAACCTTTTCCAAAATACCTGTAACTTTTAAGATATTGCTTAAAACCCCGTGCGACTGCAGCTATATATATACAAGGATGTAACCTATTGATTAGTACCACAAAAAAAATATCTGTAGACTTTCCATGTCTCTGTGATGGTTTAAAGTCAAGATTACGTACGGGAAAATGGACGTCGTAACGCATATCAGGCATTCTTGATACGGGAAGTATGTGACTTGTACAGCACTGGAAGTAAGTATTAATCTAGCGTAGCCGCAGGGACAGTGTTAAAGTCACCCTAAACTATGTTTCAAGTGTTTCGATGTTCGACACAGGCTTTGAGCAGATCGTAGAACTCATCTACCTCGTCATCTGGGCGGGATGACGTGGGAGCGTAGACTTGGACGATGGATAGTGTTTGGATGCTCGCAATTTGAAATTTTGGGACTACAATCCTGTCGGAGTAAGATATGAATTCCGAGATATTGTTTTTTCCATTTTTTTTCAAATCAAAATTCTACTCCAAATCATAGTCGGACTCTGTCGGTTATAATAGAAAATGGTGTTCTCTCTCTCTATTATGTTCTAAAGTATTATTTCATCAACTTCTGTCTCTGAAAAACTTCTTACAGACTTTTTTAAAGTCCTATTACGCACAAGTGATGCCACCGCGGGCACGCAGTTAAATTTATAAATTGTGGGAATTTTGGGATAGGTAAGTGGGTGAATTCTCGTAAGATAGCAAATATTTAATAGGTAATTTACATATTATTATCGTGCTGTGTCGTAGTCTTAAAGGGAGATAGCATGTTTTTGATTACAGTTGGCACTGAAAACATCAAAGAGGTGCAATCGATACAACGTGCTTTACAACAAAAACAGCTAATAAATAAGTTTTTACGTCGACCAGCTGTCGTTCATAACTGATAATAGGTAAACTAAACATATTTAGAATGATAATAAAAATTATTTACGTGCTCATTGTGAAATATATTTTATTTATATATTTTGTTCTTGAAGTTTATCTTAAGGCCGTTGCTTGGCAAAGCTGAGAGATAGTGAGTGTAGGTAATACAGCTAGTGTCAATTCCCAGCGGTAATAAGCACGTGTAGTTTAACAACGTCGTTAATACAACGATTTTAATGAAGATTGCGTTAGACCATCATACGTATATACGAGATAAACCGTTCATTTACTGACGGAGTCGTTCCAACACATTACGCAATGGTCATTTCGTTTTAAAGAATTAAAACAGTTTTGACTTTCAATAGGGCACAGTGGTTTGGTAACAGACAAACAATATTATTTTTCATTTATGTAAAATATAAAGTCGGCAAATAACAAAAAGTAGGTACTCACTTGACGTTGTTCCTCATGTCGTAGCTGGCTGCAATGTATCCTGTTTCCCCACTAGAACAAAAATACTAATTTATTCATCCAACCAATCAATAAACTAAGAATAAAAATATTTAGAAAGTTAAAGCCGTTGGTAAGTTTCACCGCGATCTGATAAGTGTTTACAAGACCGTCAACTCTATAGGAAGTAGGTAAAACTACGAACCCGGGGTCCTTGAATGAACCGTGTTTCTCAGTCATTGTCGTTGTGAATCAGGGTGCAATATCCACTAATTATTATACGGCGGAGACAATGGGCGCGCGGGACACGATTGACACGCCGCGCCGACAGCCGTGTCTATACTGTCGCCACTTCTATTAATGTTGTCAAAGAACAGGTGGTCCGCTACTAGCGACACTAATTTAGTAAACATACAGTAAACTTCGATAGAAATCGTTTTGAGTGAGAGAAATGAGAAATGAGAAATCCTCCCGAGCTAGCGAGTGCTCGGCGGTTACCGCGCACTAGTCAGACTGCTTTGTAGACTCCTCAGTACAACGAGTATGTTGCCGTGAGCCAGTCAGCTTCGCTAATATCAGCATTAACGCGATACTCAATGAACCGCTTCCTACTTTACATTGAAACACGGAGACGACATAATGACGTACGTAAATGATACAACTTATTAATTGCAGCTCCTAATGCTACTGCAAGTCGCAGAATAGCGGGATGCACTCATCCGCCACATTTACTGCAAGATCTTTGTGTTTCCTCGAAATCCAACTCTAAATACCGTAAACAATTTTCCGAATTATTTCAATAGCGTACGTGAGTTAATTCGTAAAACTACTGCTTAGTTTTGCAAAAAAAGTAAAATCTGAAAGTTTCAAGGTGTTAAATTCCAAAGAGTATATACGTATATGCCTGCGAGTGTACATAATATTGACAACGTGATAATGAAATTGTGTGTATTATTGTGGTAAATGTTAATTGGAGTAATAAGTTTAAAATTAAAACTAAAGCAAACATTTCTAAAAGTTTTGATTAGAATCCAAGTCCAAGTTCCAATTTGAATGACCTTACCTAGCTAATGAGGTATTTATTTTAGTTTAATGTATCGTTATCCTCCGTGGAATTCACAGTAGCTAACCAAAGGGTCGCGTGATGTTCCAATTAATACTTTGATATGAATCTTAACTGCTTAGGTAGTAACTACCATAACTAAATTGTAATATCGTCACCAATTATTACCTTTATTCAGTAATAAGTCTCCCACTACGTTTATATATTAAAGTACCCGACGTTCCGCAGGCGTCTTTGATAAGGCTTGGGAATTCTTGGCGAAACTCCTTTTCCTAAGTGGCTCACACTGTCATACACAGTATAAAAGCGTAGTAACACTGTCAGAATTTTTGAATATGTTTGCAAAGTGAACTCCACCAGTCCAAGATCGACGGTTTCCCGCCTTCCCCTGTCATGTCACATATCGATTCACATTGAATCATCATCGTCAGCCTATAATGTTCCCACTGCTGGGACACAGGCGTCCTCTCAATGAGAGGGAATGGGCTTTAATCGTCCACGCAGGCCCAGTGCGGGTTGGTAGATGTCTCATGTCTTCACTTTTTTGAATTCTAGGACATGCCGGATTCCTCACGATGTTTTCCTTCACATTGAATAAACTAAAAAAATCTATGCGTTCGACTGCGACCCTCTAAAAGACACGTGGACGCATCATTACGCTGCACTGTACAGAGATATTACCATAATTTCTATGACCGACGTTCGTTTTCTAACTGTATAATTAATTGAAGTCGGAACTAATGCAGTCACTCAGCCAAACAGCTGACAACCAGGTGACGCCGATGTGTCTAAGGGAGTATTACAACTACAAGTAAATTAGTTTCACCCTCCATTAAGTAGGATGTGCACAATTTGTGCTAAAGCATCAAGCCTCTCGCCACTCCGCACCTCCTGAATTAGGCAAATCAGCGAGTTTCATCAAATCAAAACTTGGTAACGAACCACATAAGTTATTAAAGCCTTATGTACACAGCAGCCTACTGGATAATTAAGTCAAAGACTCATCGCGCGTGTATCTCGTACGCTACACTTTGTATGTATGTTGATAACAAATTGTGCGTAACATAGTCTAGAAAGCAATGCATACGATAGTCACGGAATATAACGCTACATCTAAGTGGCGAGCAAAACGAGTACTGAAGGATTTCCTTTAATGCTGTTGCATTATGTTGTTAAGTGCTTTGGGAATTATTTTCCCTTCATAAATTAATAACGTATTAATTGAAATTCTATATTAATTTTACTCGGATCTTCCATAATTTTTGCAGTAACGATTCGAATGCAACCTTTCAGAATATTAATTAAAATACTAAGAATATTACGTGGCATTGCTGCCAGCCTTTTGATCACCTTTCCTATTGACAGCGATGTAGATGATTTCCCATTTTTATTAATATTATTATAATATTTGTAATTATTAAATTTATATATATTTATTATTATTTTTATACATTTATTTATATTTTATTATTTTTAGTTCGCAAACTGCAAGATATATCGTCGGAAAGAAGGTATTAAACATTCCTCAAAACAAACGATACCTCGTCGTTCGGAGAAACTATTAATGGTAGCTACAAGTCTAGTTTTCTACTTTGATATAGATTACATGAATCAGGTTTAGACTAGACTTCCGATATACTTAGTGGGCTGGCTAACTTATAAACTTTCTCGATAGTAGCTCGATCACAGCAACTCATTACTATGAATCTTAGGAGAGATATGATTTTTGTACTCTTACTATTGTGGAACTTAAATCTAGTTAAATATTGTTCACAAATGGTACCAGGTATGAGAATCTACGATTACTTATCCAAATAGTAGGTAACATAGCCTTATTTAAATAAAAATCTCAAATGATTTGGCTCTCCGATAAAGAGGAGTGCAAATATTATGTAGCCAAACGTGCCAATTTCATTTTTTGGTCTGAAAAAAATGAAGGCAACCAAACCACTTCGGTCAAAGAAGAAGTTCAAGTTTCGAAAATATTTCCAGAAGAAAATATTAATATCGCCCCTTAATCTTCTTTCATAAAATATAAGAGGGTAAATCGTTTACAATTGTTACCCTAATAAAGTTCTGGGTACCTACTTAGTTAAAATGGGTTGGATAAGTTAAAAAAATACAGGTTGGTCTATTATTAATAATGATTAAAAATCTTGTCTTAAACCAGATGTCCGTTCATGTCATGGTATCTGGTTGTGTGATTCAATCCAATTCGGTTTTTTTCTTATCTCATCTATTCACCTAATTAAGATCCTTCCTTAACTAGATCAAGTCAGAACTACCGCCATACAATGATTAACTTTCTCTAACAACTAGGTTTATCGGAACTTCTATTAATTCAAGTAGAATTATTAAAAGTTTTATGATGTACAAATGGCTCGTCTTTGCGGTATCCCGAGGAAAGCTCTCGAGTATTCCAAAAATGTTCGAGTGCTTGGCCACATACAAGAATATTTCCTACGCATTACAAACCAACTCCGTGCCAACTGGTGAAAAAGTTCTTACTATAGTAATTTTACGATGATTGTGTTCAATGCAAATGTATTAGCACTAAATGTTAATAAATCTAGAAGCGAAATGTGTATCTAGATTGGCCTATTTGATGTCTCGATTCGGTAGCGAGTAAATCAATAGATATGCAATATCGCTCAATTGGACCAGATGGCCGACCGAATTGTGACTGACGTATTGGAACGATGGACCAAACAAGAAACAACAATTACTATTGTAGCCGCTTTTGTAACGTTGCGTTCATATTAGCTCACTTACTGCTAGATGGATTTGTACCTATTTAAACGTAGGCGTAGGTACTTGTGTTTATTTAATTTGTGCGTTTTTAAATACAGTTCAGTTTTCATGTTCCAAATCTATTTGAAAATGATATTTTAATAAATAAACGCATCCTACCCAACACTCTTTAATATCTGCCTAGCCTTTTCCTCAGTATGTTAGTGTCGTCTTCCAGTCTAACCGGATGTAGGTCCCTCCCCAACGCTACGGTCTAATTTCCGAGTGTAAGATTTGTGACATCTAGTTCTGAAGATGTGACGAATGAGTGATTGAGACGGATTCAGCTTTATGCCTTGTAGATAAGACGCAATTATAAACGAATCTATAAAACATCGCAGTAATTTTTAGTACGTAATCGGTTAGTGCATAAGGCTGCTGGACAGCTAAATCACGTCAGTCAAACGGCTTATTACATCACTACTCGTTTTCTCTTTTCCTAAAGTTTAGATCATTAAAAACTCTCACTTGAGTAGACGATTATCATGCAAAAAGGCTATTATAACACTAAACTAGAAGCACAGGTGCATCTGCGCTGTTCTTATAGAAAACGCGAACGCACTTACCAGTTGGTATTGCGCATCACACGAGCAATATCTCGACATGTGGCATAATAAATCGGATTATCATTTGAAATGAATATATACAGCGTATCTCATCATAATATTAAGTCTAATTCACAACAAAGTCGTTAGACGTATTCAAAAGAAAATTATGGTTTCTAGACATAAACAAGCCTTAAAAAGGAGAAGCTCCGGGGTGGCTCGGAACATTCAATGAATAGCTTGATTTTATCATTGAATGATCGATGAGAACTACACGTGTAGGACTATAATTGCAATATGATAGCAATGATTCAGAAGGTAAATGCCTTAAGTGTGTAATTATCATGAAAGCCTTGTTATCAACTGTTCCTACAAGGTAAATACTTACAAATAAACGTCATAGAACAAAGGTTGATCAAAATCAGGATAAGGTCGCATTCGTAGCTTACTGACGAATAACGTTAATTGTTTCACCTAGATGCTTTATTAAATATTTCTACAAATGAAGATTTTGTAGAACTTTTGAAGATTTTGAAGGAAGATGGATAATTAACTGGACTGGACTCGTGAAAAAAACATTAAATCTTTATTCCATAACATAAAATGAGTAGTGGATAGGTAGCCTTATACGCAAACACTGAAAGAATGTGCGGCTTCTAACAGAGATGTAGTGTTATTTTCCTAAGAACATCAATAAATTGCTCAAAAGCGTACAGTGTGTAATGCATTCCAAAGGTGATGCTATATAGGACACGGATTCTTTTATTACCGGCGTCAGTTTTACGATGATAGGATAGATTACTCTCTGAAAATATAGACATTTTTACGAGAGGTATTAGTGATGACACAGACGATTCAAGTGATCGTCTGCGCACACAAGGACGCGTAACGCTTCTCAAGAGGCAAAATATAAATAAACCCAATAATGTTTTAAACTTGGCACCCAAATACTACCTTTAGGTGTTGCTTGGTAACTGCAATGAAGGAAAACGTTAGTACTTTGGCTTTCAAATGTTGTCTATAGTGTTTAACGCCGCGGCATGAGGTAGTAAAAATGTGATAGGTGCATCAAAACTGAGTGACACATTTTAAAAGGTTTGTGGAAAAGAGTGCTTTAATACAAGGCAGTAGTAGAATAAACTGTCAAATAATATACAAAATATTGAGCTATTTACTACCGACATTTAACCTTAGCTGCCTACGAGTAACATGAAAACAGTGAATAATATGAATTACAATATTTTTACTATGAATGTATCATACGTGGTACTTTCATAGAAGCCTTCAAGCGAGGCTTATAACCTACTACTTTTCATGATAATAGGTTTCTGAACAGTCTGTCTTATAGGCTTGTCGTATTAGTATCCACTCTGCACGCCACTGAAGCCGATACCCTCCCGTAGTACTAACAGTATCTTTAAGCTATTAAGCCTACACCTAATTAAACGCGGTTTTTAATAAATATTAGTTCAAACGCTCAGTTGTTCCATACTATGGAAATCAAAATAGATAAGAGAAATTTATTGAAAACTGAATTATCAACTTCCCAGTTTTCATTACACTTAAAAAAACTTGAAAATTAGAAATCCTAATCGGCCATGTATATCGATGTAGTCTAAAGTTGTTGATGGCAATCAAAAATAGTATTAAAACAACTTTTCTATCTTGTAGTCCAATATTAGTTACCAAAGTTAAAAAAAAAGCAAGAATAACTGAAAAGTAAGAATAATTAATGTATTTATTAATTATGGTTTCAGTGGAATAAACTTGGAATTATTAATTCACAAAAAAGTATAAGAAATCTGTGTTCTTATTTCTTTCTTTGTACAACTCTGTCTCTGCCGACAAATGGAAATACAAAGCGACGTAACCGAGCAACAGTGTGCGTTTATAATTAACACTGTTTTTATAAGAAACACAAAAGGCACACACACGCTATTGTTGGGACATCTAATTATTGTTGACCGTTTAATTATAATTAAATCGAATGCCATCATACTCCATAGATCCGTAAACCTTCATATAGAAGTTAATTTTATCTTAATCAGTTTTTTAAATAATTTGACGGTAAACAGCTATGTTTTGTTGATAATATCGAAGTGGGTCAAACTTGGGCAGTTTTGTTTGCAAATAATGACGATAACATCTTAATTGAAGGAAATTTTGCGAATTATTTAAATATACGAAGCGTATTATTAGTTATAAGCGCCATCGTATTTGAACCGACCCATCATAGGCTTGATTCAATATTACATTTTGGTTAAGAAGGGTACGAACTAATATTGTATCTAGCCCCTTTACTCTAAGCGTTGTTGTCTTACGTTGGTTGTAAATACACTTAGCACGTCTACTTATTAAATTAACTTTACGGTAATAAGTCAAATATTACAAATTTTATTTTGTAAATTTCATTATGTTTGTCGATACTTAAATCGTAATGTTCGTTCGTTAGTTCACACGGAAATTGAACTTCAAACAAACATGTGGCTCCGGATAGTATTGCCTACCCGCTGTGAAATATCTACAATTTTGTAAGTACGTAGATACTAACTTTTAAAATGAAGTATTTATGGCAGATATGATTAAAACAATATTCTAGGGTAAAAAAAGTTATTTTTCACTCAAAACGAACGTGTTATTAAATTACCCGCAAGTTAAAAAGTACTCGTTCACTTGAAAGTTAGTCTTTGCAAAGTACCCTCGATTTTATCCACTTGGATAACACGATTTATCCAAGTGGATGCAAGTTTTATGACGAACAGTTTTAAAATACAGAACATATCGAATATCGACAAGTTACACGGTAAAAAATAATCAAAAATGTCAAGCATCAAACTTCATGCACAACTGTTTATTTCTTTTTAAATTAAACGTAACATTACAGCAAAGGCGATAATTTTCTACCTTGTTAAATAAATCACGCGTTTTATCAGGCATGTTTTTATGCATTGCACAATACCTTCACTTTGTACGACTGATTTAACTTGACTTTAAATATTTAGTTACGAGAGTCCATCCTTCGTTTAGAGTTCAACACTTGTTGCGACACAAAACCATAAAACTTGATTAGAAAATTACTTATTACACTTTGTCATCGGCGCTTATCTAAATTTACGTTTATTTATTTCCTTTGACATAACAAAGGTTTATTAGTAGATTGCTACTCATCAACTTTAAACACGTTGATAGTTCAGCATTAAAAAAATAATGATTTAATAATGGTTCACGTAAAAAAATCATAAAAAAAAAACAGGGTCGCAGCACATCGCAAAGCACAAACACAACAACACAGTACTCTATTTAGCAAGGGATGTTAGTTCGGGACTCACCTCATTGAACCGGGTAGCTTGTTGTTATGTGTTAGCGAATGACTTACGCGGGCTGCGTGCGGCGCGGAGCGTGCGGCGCGAGAGGGCGCGGGCGTCGCGGGCGACAGGCGAGCGAGGAGTCACTACTGACGGCGGAGCGGCCTCGTGTTGTGACTGCGCGACCAGTCAGGTGGCCAGGAACACCACCGCTAATTAGGAAGGCGCGAAATGCCTCCTACTCGTAGAACACGAGTGGTCGGGAGGTGGTGTTGGACGGCGGCGGGTATCGCTCACCTGAGTTGTCGACGGTGGTGTCCAGTCGGCCACTGCTACGTTCTCGACCGCGGTGCGACTGAGTCGCGCGCTCTGCCGCCATTCTCTTTTATACACTTCCCCTTCTCGGAGGACTCTGCAACATTTTTCTTTTCTGTGAAAGACCTACAGGTCCTGGGTACCGTTGACCCGTGACGACAACGGCATTACCTACTCACCGAGCCTATCCTTGTAAAAACATTATTGTCTCGAAATTTGCAGGTCAAGTGCGCTCGATGTGCTACTTAAATGTTTTTGGCAGAAACAGTACCCACAATACAGAACAATATTGTTCTTAAGTTTTGTAAAAGAGTAGCGGAAACTTTTCAGGTGTCAGCTTACGTACCTTGTAGCTCTTAAGTAGGCTATAGGTACAACTTTGTGTTGGCTAAATTTTATTCGTCAACGGCTCTCTAAAAATGCCATTAGTAAAATTTAATTTAAATGTTAACTGCTTAAGGGGAAGTTTTAGTCTCTTGTAAATCTTCTGTGAAGCTAAACATTTTATTGAAATGAAGCGTCAAATAACTGCACGTTTTTTACAAATTTATCCAAATATCGTAAGAGTAACATAACATCACGCATGTTGAGAATGTGTATGTCAGTTAGGATGGTTATTTATGGCTTCTACCCGTATTCGATGTAGGTAGTTTCATTTTTAAATCAAAGATTAGGGTTTTTACAACGAGAATAGCTGTTTCTTCAAAATTGACCATAAGGTAATTTCACGGTTTCAGGAACCACTCAGCACAGGATCGACTTCCGTTTCGTTCTTCCATCCTATAATAAAACAGGTACATAGATAATAATTATATTGTTTTACCTTACAGTTATGAATCATTTGGTTCTTAATTGCTTATAATTTTATGTAAATCTTATATCGCTTCTCATTTTCTCAGCAAATGACTTCTAGTAGCACGTTCCGGAAAATCAGCATTTATTTAAGCTTTATTAATGTCTTCATTTCCATAGACAATTTAGCGAAACAAGGCCACTTTAGGGACCATTACAACGATCTACCTTTTCTTCTTTCTAAGCAATTTGAACACGACACAATTTTGCTCCGTATTAATTTGATAGGATAATGCTTTCTCATACATATCTTGCTCTGTTTTAATGTTGGTATGGACGCATATATATATATTTTTTTTTTTCAAAAGAAACGTTTTGTTGTCGTACTATTCCATTTTTTTTTAACACTTTAATTAATGTTTACGTCCGCATCATAAAATTAATTTGATTTGGCGATCGGTAGTCAAATGAAAATGATTATGTTTCATGTCTCAGGGATTCCGTTTTTCAAAAAAAAAATGGAGGAAGATAATGTAATAGTTTGCTGACCTTTTTTTTTGTTTTTTAAATACACAATATTATCATTATTGAACTAAACAGTGAAATAAATAACTATGAAAAGTTTGAGCTATTCTAGGGAAATAATTCCGGTCGTCGACACTGTTTTACCATATAATGAAGCAATCTAACCTACAAATAGTGGTACCGAGGTAACAATTATTCGTAAACGTCACATTGCGTACTTCCTTCCTAAAAAAAACGTAAATATAGTTTCACGGCAGTAAATGTAGGTCATTTCAATGGTACTTTAGGCAATAGCCGGAGACCTAGGTTCATCCAGGGTTCGTAACGTTAAGGTACTTATGTTATGTCACCCTGAACAGAACAGAACTACACTGAGGAATTCAATCATCAATCCCACATCATAAAATTATCAATAAAAACAATTTAAAAACGTGCTTAATCTTTTGGTCTAATCAGCACGGACAAATTGCATCCGCGGCTCCGGACATTGACATGACCAGACCACTTGCTACACTCGGGAATCAAACCAGCTAAAATCCGAAAAAATAACACCTGTACTTTTATGCTATCGATCGGTAGGTATCGTATTACCCAGTTACTGGGTTGTGGAGGTCAGATAGGCAGTCGCTTCATGTTACTCAAAATACTGGTACTCAGCTGCATCCGGGTAGACTGGAAGCCGACCCCAAGATAGTTTGGGAAAAGGCTAGGCAGATGATGATGATCGGTAGGGTCAATCATAAGGATCAAATCTCTGACGAATATGATCGGTGAATAAGTCAAGTAACTATAGTAACCCAAAAATAAATACCCTCAAACGTCCCAGTAACCATAGTTACCCAAACGATTAGTTCCGAAAAAACGCACTTACAAATGTTCCATGTCGTGCTGTATCTATGGTTTTGCCCTCTATATTATCTGTATTAAATTCCGCGTCGAATGCAAAAAGTACGAGAATCTCAGCCGTACAAAATTAAATGTCAAAAAAGTTTTAAAAGAAAGGTGTCAAATGTCACCGTATTTTTGGTGTGAATTATGTTCTCTGGTTTTAAAACGTGAATACTATTATATTTATAACCCAATGTTTATAGTGTTATATATCAAAATAAACTCCATTAATCAAGCTTTACGAATATCTAAGAATATCACGTTCGGGTTTACAAATACGCCTAAAATTTTTTCAGGTAAGTCAAACGTCCCGGGCGTAATTATGGGCCTCGATCATTATTTTTCAAAAATTTTGCAAAAATAGTTAAAATAGTGCTCGTATTATGAAAATTTGTTCAATTAAGTAATTATTAGTGTCTCC
Source organism: Cerastis rubricosa (assembly GCA_949152445.1). Lineage (NCBI taxonomy): Eukaryota > Metazoa > Arthropoda > Insecta > Lepidoptera > Noctuidae > Cerastis > Cerastis rubricosa. Next base: position 13,648,163 of record OX424523.1, on the reverse strand, counting down.
GCAATATAAAACAGTAAAAAAATACGAAATTTTAGTAAATTTTTTACGACAACACGACAAAATCAGTAGGTATCGAATCGATCAGAGCAGGGGTTGATTGGTTTGGTTAATTTGGCTACTAAGAAAGTGCCAAAGTAAGGACATATGGGTATTAAACAAAGCTTATATAGTCTAGTTTAATTATGAATAGGTTTTATTGATACGAACTACAATTCTAGTTGGAAAAACTAGACATTCTTATAGGAGAAACTGAAATTCAACACATATTCTCAACTTCACATTTTTTTCGAAATACTTATATCTAGTTGTCGTAATTAGTTTTAACGTAGTTAGATTCTGTATAGTTTCAGCTATACACACGTATTTTTTGTTTTGGTATAGCTGCAATAGTTTACGAGATAATAAGCTTTAAGTGCGCCGTGGCACGGGTCGAAAAATTCCCGAGTTTAAAAAATGCGTAATGTACAAATAATGAGGCGTATTTTGTGGCCTTGGACGTTTCACCGGCTATATGAAAGGAAAACCATGAAATCTTATTAAACTTACGAAAAACTAATTTCATTTTTTTGTTCAACATTTGGTGAATTTTCGTAAATCTTTGAATGCAGATATGTTTCTTTAACAAAATATTGGAATGCTTCTATTGTGTATAATTTGCTATTTCCAGTATTTAGAGTAGTTTCCCTCCAGGTGGCATTGAAAAATTCCACTCTGTATACGTTTGCGTAAATTAACTTAATAGGACAATTAATTGGAAAAACTGTTTCTTGCGAATGCATTTTGTTTTTGCCGGGTTTATAAATGCAGATTAAAAACGTATTAAGAACGTTGAGGCACGTGATGACGTAACCATTTTGGATCGACGAAAAAAAGGGGAAGTAGAACATTAACTAGGTATTTTATCACATAGACAACTTTTTTTTTCAGAGTGGTCCAATTTTATCAATACTTTTTTATTGGAAAGGGTTTATTGAAAAATTGGCACACATAATAGGTCTAATGGCACTACGACTTAATAAGTCCTGGAATTAATTTGATGATTTTCATGAAATGCAGTTGCGAGAGCTCCATGACAGTTTAGAGCAGCACCATCGTATTTGGGCTAACCTCTTACACTTCGACTAGAAGTTTAGGTCTATCCGGAGTGTGACTGTCATCGAAGGTCTGACAATGGACCTGGAAGAGGAATGGACTGTCGAGAGAGGACATTTTTTAGAAAACGTTGCCCCAGACTAGGAAAATCTCCTGTTACGTGGCTTCGTTTAAAAAAATTAACTCACACACACAAACAGCCAGACCCGGAACAACTGTAGGCTATACAAATATTTGTTCCGTGCGGGGATCGAACCCGCGACTCGCAGCGCAGCAACTAACCATTTTCAACAAAGATCAATCAAGCTAAGTACTCATGAAGTTACGTTTTCCATTTCATTTGTTTGTTTATTTGTTTAATACGGACTCTACATTTGTGTATTATAATTTAGGGGTTATTCCTTGAGTACCCCGATCCCCGAGGCCCCCGTCCCGGACTTTTTTCTTGATAAACTCAATTAAAAATCAGTTAATTTAAAAAGTACCGTCAGCAGATTGTATTTATAATTGTAAAATTATTGTGAGAAGAATGATTTGACATAACACTGATTGTGTATGCTTTGAAAAACTTTTTTTATATCATAATATTAACAATTTGTAAAATTGTTAATATCAAAATATTAACAATTTTTGATTTTTTCTAAATTTGATTATTTCTATTATGTACTTACTTATTTGTACTGTACTAGACAGAGTAACAGACTTTTAATTGAGTTTAACAAAAAAAACAAATCGGAATTCCGGGGATTCGCCTTGGGGATCGAAGTACTCAGGGAATAACCCGAATTAGGAAGGTTCTGTTTCTTTTTTTTGCGGTTCAATTTTCTGTTAATGTTTTAGATTTTCTTTTTAAATCTTCATCTGCCTAGCCTTTTCCCAAACTATCTTGGGGTCGGCTTCCATTCTAACTGGATGCAGCTGAGTACCAGTATTTTACTTGAAGCGACTGCCTATCTGACTTCCACAACCCAGTAACTGTGTAATACGATACCCCTTGGTAAGACTGGATGTCAGACTTTTAGCTTCCGACTACTCGTAACGTCTGTCAAAGATCTACAAATGACAGCCGGGACCAACGGCTTAACGTGCTTTCCGAGGCACGGAGGAAACTCGATATGTAATTATGGTCACCCATCCACAGACCAACCTCGGCAAGAACGGCTTAACCTTAAAGATCGACCTGGGCGGCTGTTATTATTTAGCCACGAGCTCCTCCTCATTTTCTTTTTAAATATGCTGCATGTTTATTTAACTTGAGTTGACTTTCATTTGGCATCCTATCAAAAATGCTTTGGCTACGTTGCAATTTTTCTCCTTTCATACCATAGTGCACGGTCTCAACTAAAGTACACGTAACGTTTTATCCGTGTAGTGCCAATGGTCAATTCCTCAAGCATCTCTATGGTTCCTTAGTCCCAGTTTACCACCAGTCCTTTGTTTCCGTGGCCTACAATTATTCTGGTGGCTTAGATATAGCACAATCAGCCCGTAATGTTCCCACTGCTGGCCTCCACTCTATGAAAGGGAGACACACCACCACCACCACCGGTTTCCTCACAATGTTTTCCTTCACCGTTTTGAGAGCAGAGGTAATGAAATAAATTACACAAAGTAATGGGTTCGAACCCACGGCATACTGTTCGTAAGTCAGGGCTGCCACCGCTGCTCCGCTGGGCCACCGCTGCTCCATTCCCAGCTGTCACCCTGGAGGACAGGGCTAGAGGGGACTATTGAGAATAATCGTGCTCCACAGGTCACCTCCTACGATCACCTCTGTCTAAGATTTCTCAGAGAACGGTCGTGATGTTATCTTATGTTAAAACTAAACATTATCGAGCGAAAATTGATCTCACGTTAATGTACATACGGTAATGAGAACTTATACAACATTAAAAACCTACTAAAGCGTGATGCAGTCAGAGCCTGGGACGATTCGTTCGCAATAGGTAATCAATTCATTTGCAGATACTTTATACGGTTTGCCATTGTCATCTTTCTCATACCTGTGTCAAGCTCTCTTATTAATCTGTCGCTGTCCATTTTCCAATGAAGTTATCCATTCCTTTCCACCGTTTGTAGGACTTGTGTAGGTATAAAAATGCTTCTACATCGATCACAAGAATGGGAAAATCGCGTTTTTTCAATCGGCAAAACGGGAAATAGAAAAACTACGATAGATTACACCTATCGCAGGTCGCTGCAGGTGTACATGGATGTTTCCCAAGCTGCGCCGCAACACCATGAAGTCCACCTTCCACATCTAGCTTGGCTCAACCATGTTTTTCCCTTGCTAGACAAAAGAAAATTGTACCAACGTTTTCTTAAAATATTATGCTCTTTAAATTCTTATGTGCAAGTTGAAAATAAACAAACATCAGCATCATGTTTATTTTTGTCCTAATTAGCATAGCATTACCATGTGGTGACATCGAACTCTGAAATCAATTTAGATAGGTTTGTGTCACCAACATATTTGCTCTGTATACTTACTTAAATAGTGTATTTTTCATTATTTTATTATACAGGGTGGCGCCGACAATACGCCAAGTAATTAAACTGCGTTTACCTCATGAAGTTCCCAGTCTGCATTCAAATGTTATTTCGAATATATTTTTCATTTTCTGCTTTTTCTACATGAAAAAGCTGAAAATGAAAAATAATAATTTTTGATGCTAATAGGGTAGCTCCGACAGGATATCGACTACCGCATCGGTATAAACCTTTTCCAAATTGCTTCTTCTTAAAGAAAATCAAAAATTTTTTTTAGAATGCCATAAAAAGTACCTACCTATGTAAAAGTATTGAGTGTGAATTCCTCAACAGTTTTGTCTTTGGTTATTCTTTTATGGGAAGTCAGGATTTAAAGATATGCCAGTTTGAAGTTCTTGAGGTTATGTATTGTCAAGAACATGTTTTAATCGAAAAAGAAATAGCTACTTACCACTGGAAATATTATTGATAGACATAATTTTTTACAACAAAATAAACTATGGACTAGGTATTCAGATTATTAAGTCTAACCGATGCGCGTAGGTTTACCACATGACCACATGCGACGTTAGTACGGTCTAGTTTAAAAAAATGGCATGGTAGGCATATTTATAAATATATTTTTTTGTTATATTTATTCCTCATCATCTCTAACCACAATGTCATAATATGTCATTTAAGATAACATCTCTGTGACTACAAAAAGAATGCTCGTTGTTTTCGTGTTTCGTATGCCTGAATACTGAAAATTTCTGTTAAACTCTTAAAAGATATAAATAATATTTAAACTTCGCTTATTAACGGCAGTAGGACTTAAAGCCAAGTGATGTCTAACGTCCTATCCTACAGCCTTAAGCCTACTTAGCACCGTTTTATTCGTTAAATATGGAGCAGCTGTCCGCCAGTATTCATGAATATCATGCAAGCAAACCATGGCGCGATCTAATTCGATCCCAACACCATCTAGAGAGCCTGCGCACAACTCTGACCCCTGGCTTACTGACTACTACTCAGCGACAACCGGTTGGACGACTTTGTTCAGAACTAACACATTATTGTATGACCCGTGGATGTGCAAAATGAATCAGTATTACGGGGTATTGCATGGTACTGCCATTAAATTAACGTTCAATTTCGTAAACTGACGACTATGTTGTCTACATATTAAGAATACCTGCGGGTGCTGACATATTTCATTGCTATCTGCCCCATCCTAGATACCATACTGCAGCCATTCAATGAGTGAAATATCCAACAGTTCGTCTTCCAAGTAATCTGTGGTACGTGTCATAAGCCCGGTTGACAATTGAAAATGTCATGGTTTTTTTTTGTTTGCGATGTTGCCATCTTCGAATTGTACTACGGTATCACATCTAAGTACGAATTATGACCGCTATAATTTTTGCAGAAACAATTATTTATATTCTGATGCAAAATGCAATCGTGCCAGACACTTCATAATTTCATCAACAATTTCTATGCTCTTATTCTTTTATTTCCAGATGCAAACTAGTGCAAATTGACCTGAGGCTAGTAAACCAATACATATTTACAAAAGTGGTGTTGTGTTTAGTTAAAAGTTTTACGCTATTTCGTTCAATTTAAAACATATTATAATTACTATTAGGATTTATTTGATAGTTTAAAAATATTGCGATCATTCATTGTCATTTTCATTTTTCATGTATTGTCGTAGTGTCGGCGCCACCCTGTATATCTAGTAAACAAATTGAGATGTATTAAGAAAATATATTACCTAGGTAAATAATAAGTACGAGGTACGTCCAACGAAAATCATTTATGCACAGAATGGTATCACAAAGCGCTCGTGATTTTAGAACCATGTTTGTTTGAGGGAAAATAGACTGTAGTTGTAGGAAAATAGTCGCCATAGACATTGGATGGATGGATTGTGCGGTGAGGTTAGTTTCAATTAAAAGTCAACAGTGGCAAACGCAACTATTTTCTGTTCCAATTTGCAAACAAAAAAAAAAGCTCAGCACCCCACACCACAACTTCCTAGAATCCAATTAATTTATGACTAGTTCTTGCCCGCGACCTTCGTACGCGTGAAACTATTGTAGAAATATATTACTTAACTATTTGCATCTGATTAAATAGTTAAAAATTTCAAGAGTTTTTTTGCACGGAACCTGACTAGTTCCCTACCTAACCTAGTTCTTTTTCTAAAATAAACGTTCCTTATAACCTCACGTTTCTGCTGGTAAAAGTCGCGTCAAAATCGGTCCAGCCGTTTTGGAAAATAGCCGGAACAAACGGAGAGAAAATAAAAATAAATGTTATTGTGTAATTACAGAGACACTTGGATTCTATTTGTTTGTATAGATAGATGCCGTGAACTTGGGAAATCCCATAATATTGTATAGTCTCCTATTACTTTATTAATTGCATGTGTCTGTACTATTAACTGAATAATTACAAGATCGTTATATTTGTTATTATGTTTTTACCTAAAGCATAATGGATTGAACGTGTGACTACGTGATACGGTCATTATTAACGCAAATGCTTGTATGCTGTAATAAAATCATAATCGATTCGGCTTTCTTCAATAATTTGTTTTTCATTTAATATCCGCATTTTGGACGAAGTACTTAGATTAATTTATCACCCTAGCAAATGAAGATACTGTGCGACATAAAAAAAGATACGAGCACGAAAAAATGCTATTCCGTGCTGATAGATGTGGGGCAAACCTTAGGCAGTTCAGCAAAACCTGCATAGGTTGAAGATAGATGTTGTTTTGCATGCTATATATTTTATGTTTTAATTTTACCAATTTTTACTTTTCATTGTTTCTTTATGTTTTAAAGTAACAATATAATTCAATTATAATTTATGCAGAAAAAAAATACTTTAAATATGTGTTTGTTTATGTGTTCGAGCGTATGGCACTCGTGGGCTGCAGCTGAAAATCAGCGTCAGGTGGTACACCTTGAGTTTCCATCTGGCATTATGCTGAGCTGAGGTCCTTTTGGCATTATTAGTCTTGTTTGTTCATTTATTTTGTATAATTTTTAAGGTGTTTTTAATGCCAAATAAAAACAATTTTCTTTCTTTCTTTCTATACAGGTGTCACTCATATGCGATAGGAAGGACGTCGTTTTTTTATGGCTACATCCCGTTTTGTAACTTTCCTGATCTAAACAACAGATGTGCAGAACCAGTGAAAAGAGTGCCTTTTCGTAACTACATATTTTGATCTTCATGTGCTCAGTCCCGTATCGACAACTATAATTTTAAACTGTTTTTTGTATGGTTGAGTCAGCTCCCAAAGTAACAAGGAAACTTCTTGCTGATGTTTATTCTTTTGTATCCCTCTGGCACAGGTTTCTTACAAGAGAACTCAGTTTAGAATTTAAACAGTTCTAGAAAAACAGAATAATTATCACTTAATTTTGGTGAATACCCAAAAAAAAGTACTAGGCTTGCTTAAATTCCAAGTGGTGTTTATTTTAACTCCGTCTCTACAGTTTCAACCCTCCTGTGCTGATCGGCAGGACTAACACTATACACTAAGTAGGAGACGCATGGACGAATGTAACCCCATCCCAAAATTACCTCCATATTCTTCAAAAATCTATCGGGTTACTGGTAATTAGTGGCCGAAACTTACACACGTGATTATAGTCATGATAACAAACAACTTTCCCAAAGAAACATTTTTTTTTAAACTCGTTCACTTTTATCACTAGCGCGAATTTCATACGGCTGTTGTTTTATGGTCCTAATAGTGAATGAGTATAATCACGTGTTTAAGTATCGGTTACTAATTACCAGTCACCCTATATAATAAAACTTATATTATGAATGCGAAAGTTTGGATGGATGCCCGGATGAGTAGATGTTTGCTATTCTATATTTTGAATCTTAATGCAATTTAGCACAGAAATAGATTTATTCGGATAGTATACTTTTTTTCTTTTACACTTTCACATCAAAATTTCCACGTGAACGAAGTCGCGGGCAATAGCTAGTCTTGTTTTGTTTCAAAAAGTTTGACATAAGCTTTTGTATAGCTGCCGTCAACACCAAACCATATTAACTATTTCATCATATATTATACTTATGCTTTTATCATATTACTTGCTTTTATCTTATTTTGGTCGTCTATGTTCTGCCATGTTTCTACCAGTAACTACGGTTGCGTAGGTACTATAGGTAGGTAGCGGCTGTTGTTATTTAACCACAAGCTCGTCTGAGCTGTCAGAGGAGCTCGTGGCTAAATTATAACAGACGCTCGGACCGATCTTTAGGTTAAGCTGCACTTCAAGGTCGGTCTGTGGATGGGTGGTAATAGGTATTACCCAGTTTTCTCCGTGCCTCGGAAAGTATAAAATGTAGTAGGTAGTAGGTCAGATGTTCAACAGTGAACCATATGTACACAGTTAACCAAACCTATATTTCGGAAATGCGACATTGTAGTTCCGCACTTCCTAGCAATATTTAACGGCCTCCCACCCATCTTACCAGTTTGCAGCGAGCTGGCATTCATATCGTCCACGTGGCAAGGAATTTTGTGATTACCCGCGTAAAACGGGAGAAAAAAAAGTATTTTTTTGTTTTACATGTTTCTGTTTTATAATACAAGTATTCTAATATGTTAGCTCTGTAGAAACCTTTATCGCGCTTCTTTTGACGTATGAACTGTATATTTGGTGTGAGTCATTTAAAAGTTATCTTAACTTAAAACATTAAACAAGGGTATGTCCCACATTTAACCAACTTGCTATGTTTAACAGTGAGCCATCGTTCATGTTATGAAATAAGTTTAATTAATCATTTATTTGTTTTATAGCTTATAAAGATCACGATCGAACGCCAAGAAAAAATGATGGCACGTAAATAGACAAACGTAGGCAAAATAACAAATGGTGAAAGGGGCACCTTAGTCACAGGTTCTTGTCCACTTGGAGAAGAACTACCTCCGGCTTTAGTATTTCCAAGAAAAAGACATCCATACAATATTATTGATCTTGTTTCCAGTAGCAGTGATGTTTTTCGAGGATTATGTAATGAGTGTCATACTACAAAATATTATTTTAAAGGCTTTATCACAAAGCCTTTCACACGTTAATTTTATTGTTTGTGATTAGCTTTTAATTTCTCACCAAAACTAAGAAAACAATTTTTTTTTTTTAAGGTAGTTGGTCGATAATTCGTAAATAATTTCGATTATAAATAACAAGTGTTGTTATACTTGTTTAATAAAGACTGATTTTCTAACATAATGTGTAATTATTTCTGATTATGTAACATTATGACATTCTTTGGTTCAATGTGTACTTCACGGTTAACTGTTACAGACCCCCCCGGTTTACTGTGTACCAGGGGGTGGACACAGTGAGCCAAATATAATTTTCGGAAAAAATGCTTATACTATGAAAAGTATCACTAAAAGTAACATTTCTCAAGTGCAAATAGGTAGTCAACTAACCTACCTCTCCTGTATTTCAGTTAGAAGTTTATTTCGAAAATAAACTTTTGAGTTATGGTGGTTCGAAATTTTGATGGCTCACTGTTGAACACTTCACCCTACTCAAAATATCGTAACGATTATTTTAAATTTATTTAAAACCTGGCAAGTAAGCAAGTTTGTTGAAAATAACAAGGAAAAATATACAACAATTATTTGAATTCGTATTTTTGTGCTGAAATGTCGAATGCTAAAACAAAATGGTAAATATGTCTGGGCATAATTCATCTGGAGCTAAACGAAAAACTACTAGACTAGTTTTTATTTTTAAAATTAACTCCTTTTCCCATACTGACGCGCGCTCCATACTAGACAACACTCAAACTTTAGGTAAATATGCATCCGAATATCCAATCTCAGTCATTACCTACAGGTAGTCAGTGGCCAGTGGTCAGTGTTCTGTATGGTGTCGGACGTAAAGAATAGCACCATCCCATATCCTCCCGTGGGTGTCGTAAGAGGCGACTAAGGGACTTGCCAGAGAATGGGCAGCAGCGTTCTCCGTGTTTTTGTAACAACCGTACTGCGATCGCCAACCCGCCTGCCAAGCGTGGCGATTATGGCAAAACCCCCCAAAATGTCAATGTGACGATACTTGGGGGAGGCCTATGTCCAGCAGTGGACGTCTTTTGGGCTGAAATGATGAATGATGATGATGAGTCAGTGGCCTGAAATTCTGACTAAGGGGTATCGCCTAGTAGGTACTAACTGGGTTATGGAGGTCAGATAGGCTGTGGCTTCATGTAAACTACTGGTATTCAGCTGCCTCCGGTTAGACTAGAAGCCGATCCCAACATAGCTGGGAAAAGACAGGCAGATGATGAGTTTGTACGCAGCTCGAGCTTGACCGACCACTAACGATTTGAGTGGAGGATTAACGAACACAGATCCTGTTTATTTAGTTAAAATTCACCACCAAAAAGACACTAGTAAACAAATAACTTTCCTTTTTAACCGACTTCAAAAAAAGATGGTTATCAATTCAACCTGCCAGTCAAACCGCACTGTCACTAATACCGGGCAAAACCCGTATTAACTGGCGATTTCTCTATTAAAAATATTTTGTTTGAGAACGCCTTAGTTATAACCTAGAATAACTACAACACGATGTTTTTCAAAGGTTCACAAAAAAAACTAAAAACCTATGTTTAAGTTATTTAAGTTAAATGTTAGATATTGTTAAAACAGATTTAACAGGTCAAAAGTAGTTTTGACTATACAATAACAATTTTAACTGTGACATATTATATTCATGTCATATTGTTGAAACTACAAAATAATCGTATAAATTAGTCTATGAGGACTTACTGACACGTGTACCAAACATACAGTGGCCTCCAAAACTAAGTTCAATTTATTCATTTCAGATGAGCGTCGCATTTTCGTTTGAAATCCTAGTTTCAAATGTTTGATATCTCATTATAAAGTTTTTTATACCCTCATTTTATTTAAATAACAAATAATAAAGGATTTCCTGACAGAGTGTATTTTTTTTTATTTATAGCCAGTTTTAAGTAGACACAGACAGGAATAACAATATTTACAGGCATGTAACACTAACATGATTTGAATGTCAGTTTTTGTCTGAAATCTTTTTTTTTTTCATGATATACGTCAAATTAGTTTTAGTTATTTTCCTAAGAAAATAACTAAAACTAATATATATATATATATTGAGAATATTTTTGAGAATGAAGTCAAGAGCTAACTCTTGACTTCATTCTCAAAAATATTCTCTAAGAAAACTGCTTCAAATCGGCACCACGTTTAATAAATAAGCTTTTAGAAATTTATCACTCACGCTTTTCTGATATGGTTTTCTTACGTATTTAGACTACTCTGTCTATGTTGATGATGTAATAATGATAGCCTTCTTTCAGGCGGGAACAAGGTTCGCGCCTTCAACGGTTGGTTCATGCCGGTTTTAATGTAAGTACTCTTTCGCCACACTCAAATGGACTCAAACCGAACTGGACGCACTGGATATGAGACTCCGTACACTCCTGACCGCAAACCGGATGCATCACCCACGATAATCGGTGCAGACGTCCCGCGGAAGTGCTGGTGTCGAGGCTTTTTAAACGCGAAGTGTGCAGTCCTCCACAAACGCGAGGTGTGCAATATCGGAATATTTTTTGAAAGATGAGGTGGGTATGCACCGAGATGTGGTCGCAGTGGACAAGGTACTCACCCCGTTGTCCATGGAGAGAACTGGCACAAACCTGTAGTACTTACTACCGATGACCGCAAGGAAGTGTGGCAGGGCAAGGAGCCTCACGGGCGCTTCTATCGGGCTCTTCACTGGCCCGATATCGATTTTCTAGCGTCCGTAGCCTGGCTACGTTTCGGTGACCTCTTTGGGGTAACTGAAGGTTTTGTCTGTGCGATTATGGACGAAGTTATGCTGACGAACAACTACCGGAAACATATTATGACCGACGGGACGGTGGACGTGTGTCGGGCATGCCACCGTCTGGGTGAGTCCATCAGACATATTATTTCTGGTTGTTCTCGTCTGGCTAACGGCGAGTACTTGCACAGACAGGGCCGGATTTAGAGGAGTAGAGGCCCTGGGGCAACCAGGGAGTGGAGGCCCCTAATTATTTTTCAAATAGGCTAAATAATATTTTTTTGCAAGTGTGTTTCAATAATTTCACAAAAAGTTCTAACTTTTAGAACAGGCAATAACAAATCAAGTCACACAATAAGTAAATAATCTTTAAATTAAAGCCTCTGATGTAAATGGCACCTTCTGAGCTTTTTTCAACGAAAATCATAGATGATTTCGCTGAAATCCAGTTCCCGCAGTAAATCACTTTCAATGCTAAGTAGGGATAACTTTGATAGGCGGTTTTGTCCCATCTTAGTTCTTAGCCTATTTTTTATAATTTTGATTTTGGAAAATGACCGCTCCCTAGTTCTATTTGACACCATCAAAACCAAGTACATCCACAGTATGATTTCGATGTTTAGGAATGTAGCTCTGAAATTTGGATTTTCAAGAATTTGAAAATAGAACAGCTCCTTAGATTTTTTTTTTGTATAAGTTAATCAAAGATACAAATTGAACCAACTCATTACTAAGACTAGGTTCTAAATCGTCTTTGTAAACTTTTACTAATTCATCTGCTGCAGCATATAAATTTGCAGCATCCATCTTCTCTAAGTGATTAAGAAATCCAAATTTTGAACGTACAGCATCGTATGCATGCAATCTTTCAGTAAAAGAATCACATAGCTGATCGATCACTGGAATAAAACCTAACACTTATCATCACAGTGCATCTTGTGCTTTCATAGAATCGAGCGGATCCAACTTCACATTTCTAGTTCTAGTGCGAGATTGTACGTACTGTTCAGTACTTGATTTTCCTTTAGCAGCTTCTTCGTATTTGTCAAACTCGTCTCTTTTGGATTCAACAAATAATTTCAGTGATTTAATTGCAGACTCAAGAGTCATCTTCGGGTCGTGCAAGATTTTGTTAGTAGCGTTAAATCGCTCCAAAATGTCGTTCCAAAAGATGGCAAATAGAGCGGTTTCGAGACAACTCATCTTCTCCAGAAGATGTGTTGCTTCAATTCTCACGATATCTTTTTGCTCCTTATCACAAGCTATGCTGATGAGCTTCTTTGATTTCAGAATAACCGTTAACAATATCTTTTGTAGCTTCAACTCGACAAGACCAGCGTGTATCGCTAAGCCTTTTCAACACGTAGAGCTGTTTGTTTGTTTTGTCCGATAATTTTTCAGTTCGAATTCGGTTTCTTTCTGTACTTACTGTGGCATATATGTATAAATTCTGAAAGAAATTAAAGAATTGAATAGCCGATGTGCAAGAATTAGCAGCAGCATTTCCATGAATGACCACAACAACAAACACTGATAGAGGATTTTTCTCCAAAATCAGAGCTTGAATACCTTTGTATTTGCCGCTCATATTTGCAGCATTATCGTATGATTGGCCGCGTCAATCGAGAATGTCAATTTGATAGTCGCCTAAAATTTTTAGTAAAGCGTTTGCTGTGGCTTCACCATTATGGATGCAATTTAAAAAAAAACACACACAAAAATATTTTTCTTTTTGTAGTTTATTTTACTTCACTATTATGTAATTATTTTTATGTAATAAATATAATAAAACTTAAGTTGAATTGTTATTCAAATTAGACTCTACAAATCGAAAAATATACTTAGAAATTGCGCCTTAGTAACTGCGAAGTTTTTGTTAAGTTGAAAACTCGTTAACTCGATTTTTTTGCATTTCCCTTGACATTCGAGTAATAGAGATTTCACTATATTTGACACCTTATAGGTTTGTAAGTTTTTTTTTTAATAAATACATTTTGTGAGGGGCCCCTCTCTTGTGGAGGCCCCGGGCAGTTGCCCCGATTGCCCTCTGCAGCATTATCACGCTGTTTTCGGCTGAATAAAAACTATTCTGTTCGTGTAAGTCGACCTCATTTCTAATCAATTTACTTTTTCTTACTTCGGTTCAAATTTAAAAATATGACGATTCCATGGATGACACAGAGGAAAATTTTTCTCAGATGGACGACGAATCTTTGGAAATAACAGACATATTATTCCGTTTCGTAATTTAATTGATAAAGTAAAAAAAGGACCTAAGAAAGATAAATTTTGTAGTGCTGTACTGTATAGTCGGTTATCAGTGATTTCACCAAGAACCGGTATGTATTTGAAACATTTTAAATTTTTTCTGCTTAAAAGATTCTCTCGGAGCATGGTGTTAATTTTTCTGTATTTTTCTCACCATAGATTCGCTCAGAATCGGTTCTAGGACTTTTATCCTAGCTAAGATCTAGTGACCCAAATACTTTCGGCGCCGCGACTCAAGGCCGACCAGGGGTCGGGAGACGCGTACTGGCGGTTGGCTCCGAGGCTTGCCGCCTGAGACCCGGAGCAACAGCGAAGATCCGATTTCGAGCGAGGATCCGGACCTTCAGGGAACAAATTTTGTTTTAATCCTTTTTTTAAATCTTTAGCAATAGTATAGTTTCTCTTTTTTTTTGTTGTACAATCATTTAATTTATTTAAACCCTATTCGTGTCAAAAGGTCGCGCAATGTATTTTTTCCGGTGTAATATTTAAACTCGTATACATTTTGATCGCGCCTAGGGCTGAGTAGGCGTTGCAACCCCTTTCTCACCTTGTTTTAATTTTCAAAATCACAGATTTTATACAATTCTGAACAACCCATTTCGCTGCTTTACATAAAATTATATTACATGTCGTCCATTATTTAATTCCTTTTTTTGATCCTTTTAAATTTTTTTTATAAAAAATTGTATTAGTTTTTTTTTTATAACAGCAAAATTATACGTTTTAACATGTAGCAGTGACGACTTTTATTTTTATTTTCGCTACAAAAATGGCGCCCGAACAACTAAAGTAAGTGTTTTTTACCTAATAACTTTGAAATTTGAATGATTCTACATAAAATTTTTTTTGCCTTATTGAGGATGGTCACTCCCTCCGGGAGCTAATGATTCTTAAGCTTATTTGTTTCAGGATACGGATATTCTTTCATTCTAGAAAGGTATTCTGGGATTTTTACCACCAGTTCAGATCTGTGAAGCTGTCATTTTTCCTTGACATATATATATATTTTTTCATTAAATGTAATTTATTTTAAAGGAAAAATAATTTTGTGAACTATATAACACATAACTGTCTTTTATTTTACCCACTTATCGCAGCAAATATAACGATAGGTCTCCTGATTTTTATTCCATATCCTTAGCTAGCGGTAGTTAGAACCCGTAGAGTATATATGGTGACGTATGAATTTATAGGCGTCGGTTTTCAAGGTAAGCTTAGTATGAACGGTTATGTAGCCTGTATCTTTGTTTAATAGCTTGGCGTTTACTGACTGCTGGTTGCTGGATTATTTTTATCCGTCTGTTCATGCCGTGCCTATTTTTTCGCTAGGATTCAATCGCCTTTTGTCTGTTCTTTCATACGTTATTAGGTCTATTCTAGTTACATCATGTCAGAAGAGGGGTTCCCTATTGTTGAGACTCCACGTCGTGCTAGTCCCATTATTTCGCGACCACCACCTCCTCCTATTCCGCCAAGACCTTCTCACGCTTCTTCACAGAGTATCATTCCTTCCCCAATAAGATCTGAGGAATGCCTACAATTTACCAGGCAGTTCTCTCTTACTAAGTGGAAGATTGTTTTCGATGGTAAGACCTGCGTACGGGAATTTTTCACGAGTTTAGAGGAGTGCAGGGAGGCCGACAATTTGTCCGATGGTTATTTAGTTAAGCGATTTCATGAAGTTTTGTCAGGTGTCGCACTTCAATATTTTAGGTCGATCCGTCGACCGGGTCTTTCTTTTTCTGTGATCAAAGATGCCTTTCTTCAGACATTCGGTACGACCGATTTTGAATTTAAGACAAGCCAGGAGGTCCGTAACCTCAAGCAGAAACCGGAACAGTTAATAAGAGAATTTATTATCGAAGTTTCTTACTTAAACGCTAAACTGAGCAAGCCTATTGAAGAATCGGAGTTGTTGCAGATCATCACTCACAACATGTTGCCAAAGTATACTCCTTGCTTGTCTATTCAAAAATTCCATGATGTCAATAATTTAATCGAGGCCGTTACTCATTTCGAGTCCTTTTTAAAACCTTCAAAGGCGGTAGCCAGTCTCGACTGTGTTGCCGACCAGTCGACTTCTCAAGTATTTAACCCACCAAAACCTAGGCCGAACAAAACTTCCCATCAGCCAACATCTAGTAACTCTCAGATTTGTCCTGGTTGTAGTCAGTCTCAGCTTTGTTTAAAATGTAACAAAGTTGGTCATTCTTACCGTTCTTGCCCAGAGATCACAGGCATGATTTGTTTTAAGTGTCGCACTCCTGGATTTATTACTAGGGAATGTCCGAAATGTAATCCAAAAAATGCATAAACCACTGGCGATACGCTTCTTTCCGTACAGTATCCCCAGTGTTTACTTCAGATTCATTTGATAACCGACCGTTTATAGAAGTATTATTATGTGGTAGAGTTGTTAAAGCATTGCTCGACTCTGGTGCTCAGATGTCGCTTGTTAGCGATAATTTTATTCAGCAACTTGGTGTTTCTTTGACATCAAAAGACGCTTGTCCCCGTGTTATATCGGCTAATAATTCGCCGATTGATATTCTTGGTTCTGTGTACCTTCCAGTTAAATTTAATGGTACAACTTTTATTCATGAGTTTTTAGTTGCAAGTTCGATGTCATCTTCTGTTATTTTAGGTATCGAATTTTGGAATAAATTCGGTTTGACGTCTATTTTTAGTCAGGCTTTTAATAAAAATATTGATGGTAATATGTTTATCCCTTCTGTTCAGCACTCTTCCCCTCAAGTTTCCTCTGTCAGCGAGGTCCGTTATATTCATCCTCGTAACATCCTATCGCCGGATCAAGAGGCTTGTCTTCAACAAGTTATTAAAGAGTACGAAGTTATCTCTTCGGAAAAAGTTGGTCTTGGTAAAACATCTTGGTTGTCCCATAAAATTAATACTACGGGTTACCCTATCCGTCAAAGATATTATCCCTTATCCCCTGTCAAGTTGAAGATTCTCAATGAAGAGATTGACAAAATGTTAGGTATGGGTGTTATTCGTCCATCTCGTTCTTCATGGGCTAGTCCAGTGGTAATGGTGACAAAAAAAGATGGTTCTGTTCGGTTTTGTGTCGACAGTAGAAAACTGAATAGTGTGACAGTTAGAGATTCATATCCTCTTCCCCGTATTCACGATATCCTCGACAACCTTCGTGGTGCTAGATATATTAGCTCATTGGATTTTAGAAGTGCTTTCTGGCAAATTCCACTCGCTGATAGAGAAAGTTGTGAGAAAACAGCGTTTATTGTTCCACAACGTGGTCTCTTTGAGTTTGTTAGGATGCCTTTTGGTCTAACGAACGCTGCTTCGGAGATGCAACGCCTTACTGATATGATCGTGAATTTCGAGTTTACTTCTACCAGCGACGACTGTATTTTTGGGTACGTCGACGACTTGATAATCGTGTCTAAAGATTTCTCTAGTCATATGGCGCTGCTCAGGAAGGTGCTTGCTCGACTTAAAGAAGCAGGCTTAACTATAAATTTAAAAAAATGCGAGTTTTGTAAAAGCGAACTAAAATATTTGGGTTATATTGTTAATGAAAAGGGTCTTCAAACCGATCCCGGCAAACTTGATGCTATTAAAGATTATCCTACTCCTACTTCAGCTAAGTCATTACGCGGTTTCATTGGTATGTGTTCCTATTATAGGCGTTTCGTTAAAGGGTTTTCTTCTATAATTGCTCCGCTTACTGCCCTTATCGGTAAGAGAAAGGGTAATGATCCAATAAGTTGGAACGATGCAGCCGATCAAGCTTTCACTCAGTTGAAACAAGCGCTAATTGATACGCCTGTTATGGCATGTCCTGATTTCTCGAAGCCATTCATCCTGCAGTGTGATGCGTCAGCTGTTGGTCTTGGTTCGGTACTGACACAGAAGATAGACGATGTGGAACATCCAATCGCCTATTATTCGCGTTTATTCTCTCAAACTGAACGCAATTATAGTACTACAGAGCGTGAACTCTTGTCAGTTTTGGATTCAATTAAACATTTTCGATGTTATTTAGATGGTATGAAGTTTTCTGTCATAACAGACCATATGGCTCTTAAGTGGCTCCTCTCTCTTAACAACCCATCTGGTCGTTTAGCTCGTTGGGCTACTATTATATCCCAATATACTTTTGATATTGTGCATCGTAAAGGTTCGCAACATATAGTCCCCGATGTTCTTTCCAGGATCCATGCTAATCCTGTGTCATTTGACCAGGGTCCTGAACATACTAATGACCGTTGGTATAAGAAGATATATATAGGTGCTCGAGATACGCCACAAATGTTCCCAGCATACGCTATAAATAACGGTATCCTTATGAGACGCATGCCTGTTTCTAGTCCTTTATCTTCTGAACCATGGCGTGTGGTGTTACCAGCTGAAAAGGTTCCAGACGCTATTTGGGAAATTCACAATAGATTTCCTTCGATACATCCCGGTGTTACTAAAACGTATCTAAAGCTTAGGGAGTTGTTCTACTGGCCAAATATGTTCCGTGACGTTACTTCGACGTTAAGTCAATGTGAGGTTTGTAAAGCCTATAAAATTTCGAACACACAACCTCGCGGTCAGATGTGTTACCCTAAAGAGGTTTCCTTGCCCTTACAGATGATTTCTATCGATATAATTGGTCCGTTGCCCTGCGCTTATTATGGTTATAAATATATCCTTTCTACGGTAGATGTTTTTTCCAAATATGTTTGGTTAGTTCCTCTGAAAAGGATTGACGCTCTTTCTGTTATAAAAGCGTTAGAGTCTGAAATTTTCTTTAATTTTGGGGTTCCGCGTACTATTCTTTGTGACAACGCTACAGTTTTTCGTAGTAATCAATTCCTTAATTTTCTCAGATCTTTCCATATTCAATCACCTACTTTTACGCCATATTATACACCCCAAGCAAATACGGTTGAGCGATACAACCAAAGCGTTATAACATGTTTAGGTATTTTGGTTGGTGAAAACCAAAGAAGTTGGGCTAAAATGTTACCTAAAGTGAAGCTTTACCTCAATTCTTGTGTTAATCTAGCTACTGGTTTTACGCCTAACTTTCTTATGCTTGGTAGAGAGGTCCTTATGGATAGCAGTCATGTAAATAGTCAGACTCGAAGCTCTAATTTGGCAGACAGTCGGGCTCGTCATGCTTCAAACCTATCCTCTCTCAGCGAAGTTTATGCAAAGGTTGCTGATAATCTTTCTTTAGCTTTTCTCCGTAACTCTCGTGCATATAATTCTAATCGATCAGCTGTCACTCTAAATGTTGGTGATACTGTATGGAGAAGGAATTTTTCCAAGTCTTCTGGAGGTGATTTTTTCTCTGGGAAGCTTGCTCCACGTTTTATTAAGTGCCGTGTAATAAGAGTCATTTCAAGGACCACCTATTTGCTACAGGATTGTGATTCAGTCCACTCCGGACAATATCATATCAAAGAGATCTTAAAATAAATTGGATTAAATTCTCTTTGTTCCATTTTGACATTGACATTTGCTTTCTAATCCTTTTTCCTCTTTGGAATATTTCTTTGCATAAGTTTTTGATTAGATTAAAAACTTCATAGATTACCTGTTAATAGTGACATCTATTTATTTCTGTGTTATGTCAACTTGTGTTCTCAGGTTATTTTGTTTCTTTTATTTTAACACAGATGGCGTGACATTCAACATTTAATTTTAAATTTGAATTTAAACTTGAGTTTTATGACTTGAGTTCTCTGATTTAAGTTCTATGTCTTGAGTTCATCTTTGACTTAATTGATTTAAGTTTTCTTTCTTAAACTTAGTTTTTTTGTTTTGTCCAACTTGTCTTTTGTTTCTATAACTAAGGTTGGACTTTACGTGTTCACGTTAATACGTGTTCACGTTTATTATTTTTGGGGATTCCCAAGTTTTTTCTTATAGTTGATAGGTAATAGTTAAGTCTTATGTTAAGTTAGGTTAGTTTTACTTAGATCTAAAAAGTTCACTGGTTGTTCTTCATAATTGTAAGGATGTGGTAGGTTAGAATTTGGCTCTAACTGAACAATATATATTTAGATTTAGGTTTTCGTTATTTTCTTTCATATTCTCCATAGATGTAATTGAGATATCGCGAGTTCGCGCGGATAACGTTTAGATGTGGTGGCCTCCGTGTTTATTCAGTATCTGTTGCACTTCGATATCGTTTGATTCAGATATGATGCCTGTTTTTTTGTTTTTGCCTGATCCAGTTTTTTTCCTTCTTTCTCACTCGTACTTACGTCCTTTTTTTCTTAGAAAGAGGGTATTGCAGCATTATCACGCTGTTTTCGGCTGAATAAAAACTATTCTGTTCGTGTAAGTCGACCTCATTTCTAATCAATTTACTTTTTCTTACTTCGGTTCAAATTTAAAAATATGACGATTCCATGGATGACACAGAGGAAAATTTTTCTCAGATGGACGACGAATCTTTGGAAATAACAGACATATTATTCCGTTTCGTAATTTAATTGATAAAGTAAAAAAAGGACCTAAGAAAGATAAATTTTGTAGTGCTGTACTGTATAGTCGGTTATCAGTGATTTCACCAAGAACCGGTATGTATTTGAAACATTTTAAATTTTTTCTGCTTAAAAGATTCTCTCGGAGCATGGTGTTAATTTTTCTGTATTTTTCTCACCATAGATTCGCTCAGAATCGGTTCTAGGACTTTTATCCTAGCTAAGATCTAGTGACCCAAATACTTTCGGCGCCGCGACTCAAGGCCGACCAGGGGTCGGGAGACGCGTACTGGCGGTTGGCTCCGAGGCTTGCCGCCTGAGACCCGGAGCAACAGCGAAGATCCGATTTCGAGCGAGGATCCGGACCTTCAGGGAACAAATTTTGTTTTAATCCTTTTTTAAAATCTTTAGCAATAGTATAGTTTCTCTTTTTTTTTGTTGTACAATCATTTAATTTATTTAAACCCTATTCGTGTCAAAAGGTCGCGCAATGTATTTTTTCCGGTGTAATATTTAAACTCGTATACATTTTGATCGCGCCTAGGGCTGAGTAGGCGTTGCAACCCCTTTCTCACCTTGTTTTAATTTTCAAAATCACAGATTTTATACAATTCTGAACAACCCATTTCGCTGCTTTACATAAAATTATATTACATGTCGTCCATTATTTAATTCCTTTTTTTGATCCTTTTAAATTTTTTTTATAAAAAATTGTATTAGTTTTTTTTTATAACAGCAAAATTATACGTTTTAACATGTAGCAGTGACGACTTTTATTTTTATTTTCGCTACACCTCCCTTAAATCCGGCCCTGTGCACAGACACAACCAAATGGCCAGGATTATTCTCCAGCAACTTGCCTTTATGAACTTGTGGAATCTGAGGTACCGTACTACAAGCATGTGCCCGACCCAGTTCTCGAGAAAGACTATGTCACGATGAACTGGAATCGGTCTATCATTACTGACAGGACTATTGTCACCAATAAGCCTGACATATTGGTGGTAGACCGATCAGCACGCCGCGTAATGATAGTCGATGTTACCATCCCGCATGACGAAAACCTCGTTAAACTAATAAAATATCTCGACTTGGCACACGAGGTTGTCGATATATGGAATGTGAACTTGGTTATCATTGTGCCGATCATCGTAACGATTAATGGCCTTATAGCCAAGAGCTTCGACGAACATCTGTCGAAGCTCTCACTTGGCGGTTGGATCTTGGATCAAAGGCTAGATTCAGAAGGCAGTACTCCTCGATACGGCCCGCATTGTGAGAAAGTTCGGTCCTAACCACCGGTAGCTTGGACCCTGCTCCCGACACCGGCGGAAAACTGTTTATTTTATATTTTTAAATGTTTTTTTTTATGTTTCTTAAGAAATATTTAAAAATGTATTAAATAAGATATTATGATGAATAAAGGAAAATAATAAGTAAAGGTTAATTTTTATTTATTGTGTGGAATCTTTGCCCCACTACGAATTTCTCCTATTATCGTGGGTGCGTTTACAAACATTTAAAATCACATATACGAACAGTCCGACCCGGAACAACTATCTGTAGGCCTTTCAAATATTTGTTCCGTGTGTGGATCGGACCCGTGACAAGTAGCGCAGCAGTCAATCCCTCAAGCACTGCGCCAACCGTCCCGCCAATGAAAAAAAAGGTACATAGGCGAAATAAATAGCAAGAGAATGATGCTGATGATGAGGCTAGCATACCTATTGATTTTGCATACCTTACCATAATCATAGTATTTTTCTGTGTAGGTAATAGTACGACTACGATATTTTGCGCTTTGGAGATTTTATTTGTTCCTTTCTTTTTTTCTATTAATGTGTGTTGATCATGAAAAATTTATTAAATATATTGATTTCTAATTCATCTGTTAGTTATCAGGGTTGGCCGAAAATTCAATTTTTCTAACGTTTTTTTGACATTGCAGGCTTGTTTCGGGTTTTATGTTGATTAAAACATGATTTACTACCCATAACAAATATGGCTTTACAGAGTTCAAAATCAAAATATAATTATTTTACATAGGCCTACAGGGGCACTTATAAAACGTAGACAAAAAGGTGCTCGGTTCGGGTTATACGTCTCCTATGGAGAAGAACCGGCAAGAAACTCCATGGTTACTCTTTTAAAATCATTTGGTTTTACAATATTTCTGTTACCTCTAAGTTCATTAATATAAAATAAGTCATTGAATGGGATCCAATGAAAGTAGACGGTTGTATCGTGGATTTCAATGATTATAATTAACTATACTTGTAATTGTACGGTCGCAAATCATATATTGTGTATGATACAGCCTGACACTGGCCTGCAAAAAGCAAAAACAAAAAAGAAATTGAATCGCCAATTTGAAATTTGGTTCGCGGCCTGCGCTTAGATGCTTATACAGTCGAAGTTGACAAAGTTGAGTGCCCTACGGTCGCATGAGTCGAATCGTGTAATGTCGACTATAGCACGTGAATTTATTATGTATGGATAAACAAATAACAAAAATATACAGGTTATCGAACGGTTCCTTGCCATCGACGACTATAAACTGGTCGTGTGACAACACCCTGTTCTTCCGGTTTAGGATATCTTTGTACAGCATCTAATTGAATACTACCAAGACCGTTAATGCTATTTCTGACGCAAAGAGAGGTTTATTTGCTTTATAATAAAAGATAAGTAGGTACGGTTAAATTATTCGGTTTTTATAATACTTTATTTCCTAGCACTTTATTTTGGAGTGCCGCTGGCTGATCCTACAGGTAGGTACCGTTAAAATACATAATTAACAGTTTGCGAACAAAACACGTCAAATCAAAGAAAAAAAAAACTATGATTTATAGCTTATGGGGATGTGTCAGATCGTCTACCTATAAACACAGTTCTAGTCTGGTTTTAGAAAGTGTTTTATGTATTTTTAAAACTGACCTTGTTCTGGTCCTCGATTTTGTGTATTTTTACATCAGATTAGATTATTTATTTCAACTTCTACTAGTAGTTAAGAATCGAAAGTTATTGGTTGGTATGTTAATTTAATTTCGATACATTTTTTTTGTTTTCTTCTTTCTCAAATTATTTCATTCAGATGGAGAGACGATGCGATGACCCTCTTTAAAGCGAAGGTTGTTTTTTTTAAGTTACGCATAATAATGTATTCATGTACTGTTGTTTCGAATTTATATTCCATACCGCGCAGAACAAGTATAAAAGCCTGGAAGTGCAAGACTTTTCATCGGCAAATTTTTATACGTAAGTTTTAAAATTGTAAAAAAGGTTATCCAGAATGTTGACCGAGAACCTGTTACTGATCGTTGACCCTGAGCAAGTCGCGGAAGTTTCCACTGGCTCACCACTGTTGCTGCCTATCCCGTAAATGTCTTATGAAGAGTGAAGATATCTACTACTAATATTATAAAGCTGAAGAATTTGTTTGTTTGGTTGAACGCGCTAATCTCAGGAACTGGTTTGAATTGAAAAAATATTTTTGTGCTGGATAGCACATTTATCGAGGATGGCTACATCATAAGGACAATCTACGTCTCGCAAGAATGTGCCCAACAATATGAT
Source organism: Cerastis rubricosa (assembly GCA_949152445.1). NCBI lineage: Eukaryota > Metazoa > Arthropoda > Insecta > Lepidoptera > Noctuidae > Cerastis > Cerastis rubricosa. The sequence goes on along the minus strand of OX424523.1, from coordinate 13,624,423 downwards.
GACGAAAATCCTGAAACTGCGTCGCTCGAGTGTCAAAAGTTTTTTTTGTTTTAAATAAGTACCTTATTAAAAACTTGAATAGGATGCAGCCAGGGTATTTTTCTTTAACCATGAATATTTTTTGTTTTGTTTGTTTTTTAAATCGTTGCCCCAAACTAGGGATTTCTCCTGTTTCGTCGGTGCGTTAACAAACATTTAAACTCACATTTAAAGACAGCCAAACCCGGAACAACTACCTGTAGGCCATACATATATTTGCTCCGTGCGGGGATCGAACCTGCGACACACAGCGCAGCAGTCGATCACTCAACCACGGTGCCAACCGTGCCGTCAATGCGTCATTATGGAGATTCCAAAATAGACGACTGTCCCACTTATGGAATACCTTAAGCATCCAGGTCCAAAAGTATCCTATTTGTCAAGCTGAAACCAAGCACACACACTCACAAAATGTCATTGAAATCGGTTGGATGGTTTCGGAGATTAGCGTGCACGAACATAGTGACACGTGTTAAGCGATTAGGAATATAGAAACAAACAATCTCTAGAAATCAGAATGTGACTAATAAATATTAATATTCATAAAACTTCCATAAAATAATAAAGTGCATCATCTTTGAAGTCAGTGACTATAAAATAGTAAGACTATAATTCAATAAAGTATTGTTGGAACTACCGTTTATTTTTAATGAACAACAATATTTAGTTGTTTGATGAATTATTTAATTACATTAGGTAGACAATACCTACTTACATTTAATTGATTTGGATGACTGTTAGTAAGTATATTTACTATTTTTCTTGAGAAACCCTTCAATATTTATAATTCTCATGTCATGGCACTGACGGCCAATGGATCACTCGGGTTTTGCCTCTGAGATGAACGATGGCATTATGTGTCGACCTGCGTCCGTACCATGACGCTTAAAACATTATTGTTCCATTCCTATTCCAGAGTGGGAAAGTGATGGAGCTAGACGACCTGTATAGCTCCGTCTCTTTTTCACTCTGGAATAGGAATGGAACAATAATGTTTTAAGACGTCATGGTACGGACGCTGAGCAAAGAGTAATCATTAAAAAATATTTTTGCCACCGACTTCGAAAGTGCAGTTATTTTAGACTACTTTAGTGTTGTGTAAGTCGCTAGGCCGGTATTTTTTTGCAAAATGTTATTTTGATTTTACCCTTATTAATTGTAGTATATACCGCACAAATTCTTGTCATGAATCAATTTTACATTGTAACTAGAAGTATTACCAACTTTTATTACATTACATATTATTTACAAACTACAAATAGAAGTTAGTCGTAAATACGCAATTTCATTTACTTGGATGACATATTTTTTTAAGCTTTTGGATTTCAAACCAAACTACTCAACCAATTTTGATGAAATTTCTATGGGACCAATCGGAAAGTAACTATAATCTTTCACATAAAAAAAAAACTAATCGATTCATAAATGACTCAATTATGATTCGAGGTACAAACAAAAAATTACAATCGAATTTGAACGTCCTCCTTGTTTTGAATTCGGTTGAAATTAGAGTACTAAATCAATAGTCGTGAGACATACATAAAGTATCTTTTCTTTTCTATGTTACGTTTATGTTTTATTTTATTTTTTAAAGCTGTGTGCACTTGTGGCATGTGCCAAATAAACATATTTTCTTTCTTTATAAAAACTGCTACTAGAAAGAAACATAGTCCTTTCAGATTATCTCCGTTCAACATTATCGAAGTAATCGATTCACGTTAATTACTAATTAGCTAATCATACATACCTTACAGTCATAAACGCACTAGGGTGAGACTGCCAATGCACTCCTAGATAACGCATTTTGAAGGCCTTATGTAGATGCTGGTCACCTACCCAAAGCAAACACCGACAGCAGTGACGTCCTGCAATCCCCGAAGAGTAAGGTAACCCGGAGACATCATTCTCTTGCCCTTATCCCAATTTATTTGGGGTCGGCGCAGCATGTCTTCTTCTTCCATACTTCTCTATTACTTGTTATCTTATGAGATAACCTTTCTGCCAGTAAGGTAAACCAGAGTACAGTTGCATTATGCCGTTTATGTTTATAGCCCTTGCTACAGGGGGCCACGGGGCATAAAACCAAACACCGTGGCTACTAATGAGTGGTAGGAGTAACCACTGTGGGACCTAATACTGTTTCCTTCTTTGCAACTCCTCTTTGAGAATTGTACGGAGCCATACACTAACATACATCTTTATGGTTCTATTCCTCGAAGGGTAAAGCAGAGATGTACCTGTGTTATAATATCAGCATTTAGTCAATTATGTTTACGTGTGGGCTGAGCTTATTGCCATCAACTTAGCCTGTTCACTACTTGATATAGACCTCTCCCAAGCTGAGCCACAACTCCTTGTCTTGCGCCTTTCGGTTCCAGTTTGACCAGGCTACCTTCTTAAGGTCATCGATCCATCCAGCTAGAGCTAGACACTGGGTATCGGCTAGCGTCGGGCAGGCGCCCAGTGTCTGTTGTGTTGTTACTGTGAAATTCCTGGTCATAACACCAAACACTATCCAAGCTAAGACTCAAATCCAGAACCCTATGCATAGAAGCAGAGCTCGTGATTACAAGACCAACGCAGTTACTCAGCAGTTATTAATGATAGAGATTAATTCTGTGTCTCTGTTTCTGATGGCACGTCAAAACGTATGTATTACTGACTACAATAATCATTTGACAGAGCAGCGGTGGCCCAGTGGTGGCAGCCCCGACTTACGAGCAGTAAGCCGTGGGTTCGAACCCAAGCAGGCGCATTACTTTATGTAATTTATTTCATCACCGCTGCTCTCAAAAATGATGAAGGAAGAAATCGTGAGGAAACCGGCATGTCGTAGAACTAAAAATTCGAAGACATGTACCATCTACCAACCCGCATTAGGCCCGCGTGGTGGATTGCAGGCCACTCCTTCTCCTAGAGATGAGGCCTGTGTCTCAGCAGTATGAACATTATAGGCTGATGATGATGACGATGATGAATCAAAAACAGCGTTACCTAAAACACATCTTGAAGATTACGAGGTTTTAAGCCATGGAACTTTAAACATAATTGGCGAAATGAAGGTACACTTCTGCTAAGCCCTTCGACGATAACAGGCGTGATATTATCGTCTAAAATTGTGTTTCTTTGAAGCTGTACTGTATGTTTTCACGAATATAATTTTCCTTTAAAACTCGTTTATGAGTTTGTGTCGTTTCCTTCGAGCAATTCAATTTACCACAATTCAGTTATCGTTACTCCTTTACAGAAATCAATTACAGCACGAATGTCGTCACTCAATTACATGAATCATGTCGCGTTAAATGCATGTTGAAGAATAAAAACAAAACACTGATAATTTTAGTTTTATAATATTTAATGGAATTTATTTTCAATATTGAGCAGCTACGCTAGTCCTAGTAACCTGGTATTTTGCAATAATGGGTATAGCCAAGTCAAGGATTCTTTCATGCCATTTGCCACCAAATTTGCTAGCGTCCCAACAGATTTTTTTGTATTGTCACTGGTCACATCGTTATACGGTACAAATCTATCTCCATCCATCCTGTGCGTGTTAGTAGGTACAAAAGTGTTGTGAACTTGTGATACAGCTTAAAAATTAAGATGTGAACGAAGCCAGTCAGAAAAACAGTCCCTGTCAATTCTTACACCAGAACCTGTAGGCAAGGCACTATGGTTGTCTTAACCATAGTGCCTTGCCTACAGGTTTTTTTTCACCCAACAAAATGATGCAGAATGTTTTCTTCCTAATCTTTAAAGTAATCAAAGTAGCAAAGACTAGACAGAGACTGGCGATATAATATTTTTTGTCCCTAACAACGTTGGATGATTGGGGGGATGTTTACTCAAAACTACTATATTTTTGACCGTGGAGAAAGTCGTATTAGGTAGGTAACATGCAATGTTCATTGTTTTTTTTTCGCTTTGGTTAGAAAAATAACTTCACGACTACGAAGCGTCTACACAGGGTACGCGCCGTCTTCGTAACGTCTACGTTGCAGATACATCCAAAGTAAATTAAACTCTGAGTTTGCTTTTGAATTATGTACTGAACAGTCAGGCATTACTACCACTCGTACATAAACTAGAAAACCTTTTGTCCTTCATAAATGCTGTCATGGATTATTAAATTACCGTCTTGTTCTATCACATTTTAATGTCCATTTCAATTAATTATACATTCAGATCCGTCAACGAATCCGTCAAGTCAGGAAACCTTATTATCTCTTATTGGATTTAACGCCTTTGGTATATGCAAATTTCCTGCATTATTAGATTAATATATTATTAGCCATGGACTTAAATTAAAATAGGGCAAATAACTCACAGGATAGCTGGTATTTTGATAATAATTTCTCACGATGACGTAAATATGGAAACGCATTGTTCTAAGAGCACATGCTTAAAGAAAGGTAAAACCGCATTTAATCGCATTAACTGTGATGAATCTGGACTAGTGCTGTCTGGTGACAAAGGCAGTCGAGTAGGTACAGTTAATCGATTCACAAAGGACACCGCGCACCGACGCGCGACGCAGCAGGCGGTGAAGCGGAAGTCGCATTAGCTTGCAATTGCAAGTAATCCGTTGATGCCTTCTAGTCCGGTCAAAATAGACATTTCAACTAACAAAAACTCGGATCAAGCTGGTAGAGACCTTAAACACACCAGAAGAAATAAAGTGTCAAAAGTCCCCATGTGTGCTAAAAAAGTTATTCAAGGTCAAAGGTTAAAGTTTTCGATTATTTGGATTTTTCTCGAATACAGTTAGTTTTAGTAAAAATATAGCACAGACAAAATAAAATTGTAGGTTATAAAATTATCTACAAAAATGCTTATACCATAATAAAATACTTATATTTTTTTCCTAAGAATCACCATTCTTAAGATATCGCGATTCTAAAAGTTGGAGAAGGCTCCGTAAATGAGCTCTTTCACAAAAAAAAACCTAAAATAAGCCCAAAATTGAGCTCATCATTCTTGTGCCCATATAATCTTGTGGTGTACCCAATGTCTCTACCTAAAATCAGCTCGATCCGATTTTTGTTATTTGATCACTATTTTATTTGTAATTTGACCGAGCTAATAGCCTATACACGTACATACACCGCCCGACCGTACGGACGAGCGGCTCTCCCGCCGCTTGCCACACGAAACACCGCATCGCAGAGAGGATCAATGTGTCTCTGTGATCGGAGTATCGGACTGCACGACTGATTGAAACCCATTCGCGCGGTGTGCCATGCTGCCACAGAATTCGCTTCGCTGCCTCCGCCCTTCACGGCAGTAATCGGTGTCGTGTGAAAACCGCCTTAGTGATAAAAACTGAAACGGTCATAGTTTGGGAAAAGGCTAGGCAGATGATGACCTATTCAATTTAATTAATACACAAAGCAGCAAATTTTCTTTTCTCCAAACTGCAGATAAAAGGCTTCTTCTTAGATACATCCGATTCTGTAGTCAAGTTAAAGTAATTGGTTGAGTTTAAGTTAGTTACATTTTTATGCAATAGACAAGAATTTTAACGAAATAAGAACCGTCAAAGAAAGCAAAGCAAAATAAGAATTCTAAACTAGATAAAAACCAATTAGGATTAAAAACGTGATAAAAATAATTAGTCTTACTTAAGTAATCGTTTTGACTTGTTTACAGAAACGGTCGTAAGATTTTAAATTCCTTTAAGAAATATAAACTCACAGTTTTGTCCTTGGAACTATTTTTCCATTTCCTATGCTGCTGTCGTTTTCCTTTTAATTGGATTAGAAAGATCTGGGCTGAGAAACACGATTCTACGCGAATTTATTTTGCAATCAGTTATCCAATTACTATCGGTAAAAAGAATAACTACAGTCATTCTACAGGGTGGTTAAAAAATCGTGGATCCAACCAAACAGGGCGACCATTGGAGTAATGAGCAGTAAAAAAACAGTGGCAAAAAGAGAGACTTTAAAAAGTGCCAATAGGTAGGTACTTATAAATCATGTACCAACTGTCATAAAAGCACTTTTTAGTGATGATACATTTCCTAGAAGCAACTGAACATCATTTATTGTTTCAAAATAGAGACCAATTTTAATCAATTTGCCTTATTTAAAATTTTGGTATTTTCATGGCCAAGTGCGAGTCGGACTCGCGCACCGAGGGTTTCGTACAAAAATTATTAAAAATATTTTTATTATATGATGTAACTAAAAATGTACGGTTTTCGCAATTTTCCTTTATCTGTGCTAAAAGACTTTGCTTCGTACGAAATTTCAAGATTTCTGAGTTCACGGGAAGTTCCGTGTAGGTTTCGAATCCCTTGCGAGTGTCGAAAATTTGCGGAAATTTGCGGCATAAACGGCTGTATCTTTTGATTGCTATAGCTTAGAAGTTTGATATAAATTCCAGCTTGATACCTCCACGCGTTCCTGAGATAAAGTGTCTTGACAGACAGACAGACGGACGAAAAACAAAGTGATCCTATAAGGGTTTTTGGGTGTTGTTTCCGTTTTTTCCTTTCGAGGTACGGATCCTAAAAACTATATTGTCATAACTTTTAAGGAGATCAAATCAGCTAGAGACCTTTTCTCTAAAAAAAGCAAGAAAAAAAAGAAAGGAAAAGAAAGAAAAAGGAAAGAAGAGAGAAAGGTAAAGGTAGGTAGAAAAAATATCGCTGTAGCAGAGGCTACTGCCATATTTTTACTGCAAATAACCCTAACTATCGCTGTTTCGTTTGATCCACGATTTTTCACCCAGAATGAATGCTGTAAAACAGCCTTTTTTTTTTTTTTAGGATGGGAAATCATCAAATGACTTCTTCCGCTCTGGGCGGAGCGGAAGGGAGTGTCAGACTTGACTGACTAAAACCCATCCATGTTCCTTCTTAGCCCTTTGCGTTCCAGGGGCACGGTATCTCTTTCGAACAACCCGCAGCCCTGGCAGGCATCGGCCCTCTCGGACCCCTTCCGATTTGCTGACATCTCCTTGAGGCGCGCGTGGAACACGAACGCGCCGTCGGCACGGTCTGTCGTCATAAGACGGACGGACGGTGAGCTAGCTGTAAAACAGCCCTTGGTTTAGGTAGATAGCTAATTTACTAATTATATTTTTACTATCCTAATGTAGGTTTAGGTAGATAGCATCATAAATTAATAATAAATTTCCCGAAATGATGACCAACGTAAACTCAGAGCTTAATTAAAACCACCGTACGTTATATTATGAGTTTAGGAATTTTGGAATTTTTTTTTGCATATAATACTATGAAAATTAATCATTTCTGTAACCTAATGACAACCAATGGACGTAAACTTCTTCGGTAGGTACCTATACCAATTGTGGTCTTCAGGACAATGAATTTTGAAAGGGAAAGATTACTTATTGAATGTCCCTAATAATAACGCAGATAAACAAAAACCAAATGACGTGAATACATTAAAGTTTAAGGAAGAAACATCAAATAACTTTACCACGGATAATGTTTCCAAAACCCAACTCTTACAAGCTGTTATCAACAGGAAACAGTTGGCTCGAAGCATCCAATACGATTAAGTGTATATTATAAGTTTATAAGCCTGCACGTACTCCAGGTATGGCATAAGAAGTCCAAAAACGACACAAATATGTGGATGTCTCTAACTATTCCGAATTTTATTTATTCTATTCATTTTTTTCAGATGTTTTACAATAGTTTTCAAATCATTGCACCGTTTATTCATTGTGCAGAATAGTTACAGTACTGATGACTACATTTGTGTCAATTGTTTATTTAATTGTTCTTAGTTTTATTTTTACTTTTGTATTGATTCTTTTTCATTCATATTTTTTTGTGAATGTGTGGACATTGTAGGCTTTGTAATTTCTTTTTTTTTTCAGTTTCATCTTTTTTTACCTTTTGTAGTAAGCGATGACTTATTGTCGGGCCTACGCTGTCCTCTCATACTTAAGTACTAGCGCTGTAACATCCAAATATTGTAGAACCAAATGATTTTAAAAGAGTAACCATGGAGTTTCTTGCCGGTTCTTCTCCATAGGAAACGACCAACCCGAACCGTGCCTCTTCTATTGACGTTTTATAAGTGCCCATGTAGGCCTATGTAAAATAAAATATTTTGATTTTGATTGATTGATTTTAAATGGATCCGAAATGCAAGAGACTTAGATTGGTAGTCTTTGGATGATGTCGAAGGACAAGCTATTACGGGAAAAACCGATCATCAGTAACAAAGTAATGTAATATAATTGTAACTAGCAATAAAGGTTTATTTAATTGTATTTATTTATTAATACTGTATCTAAGTTAAAAAAAAACTAATAGGGGTACCTATTAGTTTTGGATACAAAATGAATGTCTCTTAAAAAAATATATTATATTTTACAAAAGTCCACTGAGCACTGAATGTCTTGGGAAATCAAAACGAATGACAACCCTAGCAAACTGGTACAATAAATTTTCCGAAGTATATAATAAAGGTAAATAAAGGAAGCGTTGTCAATCAGTTTTATATTATACTTACGAGTAAATTAGTACATAGGATCCATCCTTGTTGCTCATAGCATAGTAAACTATCGGAAAGGTCATTGGTCAGCGCAGTCTTTGCATACCAATGAACGCAACGTTCACGTTTCCGCAAAACTCTTCCAGCAACGCTATACTTATACACACACTACGCCAGCACTGATTTCTTAATTTTCCTCATTTTCAAGCCAGGAATTATCTTTAGCAGTAGCGTTGGCAATGGGTGATATACATATTAGCGTCTACATCCGGATCACAAGTACGGAGCCCTCAAGCTTAAGGCTATGATGAGTGTAAGCAAGAATTTGTGAGAGAGAGAAAAAAATATGAATGTTTAATTTGCTTATGATTTACAAAGGGCTTTAGGCTACAGGAACGTTCCTATTCTCCATTTTATTGCTCCATCCCCTCTTTGGACTGGCATAGCATCACGATGACACAAATACTTTAGGATACAGTCCTAGATGCCAGAGACCCCTAATGAAAAGCTAAAATCCGTTGCCACAGCTTGTAGTCTATATTTAGCTAAAAATTATTCCCCTTTTCCCTTGGTCACGCCATAACTTGAGATCGATTTATCCGATTTAATGCATCTTTTGTAGAAGGTTCTTAGGTAGCTAGGTAGGTAGTAAGTAGTAAGTAGGTAGGTAGGTAAGTGGTAGGTAGTAGGTAGGTAAGTGGTAGGTAGGTAGGTAAGTGGTAGGTAGTAGGTAGGTAAGTGGTAGGTAGGTAGTAGTTAGGTGGGTAGGTAGGTAAGAAGTGGGTAGGAACAAGTGTATTGCGACCCAAGCCGGGAGCAGCTAGTGTATAGATAGATAATGTAGTCAATAGTCATTGTGGTCAGCCATACATAAGTGAGCGGTTATCGTAGGTAGGTAGTATATTTTGCAAATACATACAAAAATACGATCTTACAGTTATGATGATATTCTAAACAATATAATTTGACATACGTAAAACGTTTCTCATAGAGGTACAATTATAATCAAACAAAACATAACTATTTATTTTTTTGATTCAGCTGACTTATGTATCTTATCAACTAAACCTAGCAAACCAAGGTTGGCTTGTGTATCGAATCATAAAGAAGTAGACTTCATACCAAATTGCGTGGCTACTTCCGTTTAACAAACTCTGCAATACCGGAGCCTGGAGAGGTATTCCACATTGGGCACCCATTTAAATGGCATCTCAGGTATTCCAGATACGACACCTATCAATATTTTGCGCCGGTACGGACTAAGTGGAATAATTTATTATCTAAGATTTCATTCCACAAATGGCACCTACGGATCAGTAGGAATTAGTGTACTACTTTGTTGCTGGGTGTGTGTGTAGGCTTCGTATTTACGTACATATAACGGGGAAAGAAAGCTGTAATGTAATGTGGCTGTTATTACACAGCAACAATGCCAGCAAATCGGAACAAAGCGACGCTTCTTGGCGGAAGCAATAAGCACCTCCTATTTATTTTTTCTGCCGGGCAGTGAAGCGAAGAGTGGTTAAAGTAAAGACTTCCCACTCGTACGTAGGTAAACAGATTCACAATTCGACGAAGGGAACCTCTTGTATACAACAGGGCCACGGCATCGTTGAGCACTTGAGCGCTGGCTTCCAGCGTGGAGCGATGACAGGTGTGATATTCTTCGACATAGAAAAGGCTTTCGACAAAGTCTGGCACAACGGCTTATTATATAAGCTGTACAAACTGGGAGTGCCAGGCCGTCTCGTGCTCATCTTACGAGACTTTCAGTCGAATGCACTGTCTTCCCCTCACCCCATTCGAGCCGGGGTCCCTCAGGGCTCCGTCGTCTCTCCTGTTGTCTTTACATTCACCAGCGATATCCCCAAGAGCAAGAAGGCTCAGTTAGCCTTGTTTGCGGACGACACAGTAATTTATTACACCGGCCGCAGTCGACGCTATCTACCGCGCCCCCTAAACCTCAGCCAACGTCTAAGGCGCTTGGTTCCGGAAACGGAGAATCGAGGTGAATTCCGACAAGAGTCAGACAGCTCTTTTCATTAAACCGCGTAAAAATAAGCCACCCGCGCTCACCCTGATATAGCACTATGCACGGTAAGCCTATCCATAGGGAGAAGCAAGTCAAGTACTCAGAAGTCTTACTCGACAACCTCCTGTCATTCACGACGCACATCAAAGCAGCTCGCGACCGAGTAGGCTTCATTCCATGATTTTGGCAAAAAGCAAGTTGTCACTCAATTACAAGTTGCGCCTCTATACCGCACTGATCCGTCTCATTATGACGTACGCTTGCGTCGTGTACGCTCATACCAAACCTAAGTACATCTACAGGATGCAAACCTTGCAAAACCGGTTCTTACGTAGAGTCACGGGAGCCCCTTATTATGTTCGAAATGACCGTCTTCACGTAGACCTTAAAATGCCCACGAAATGCCAATGAAGCGTTTCTTCTATAATTCCATTAAGCATCAGCAGCATTAATCCGAAACAGGTGGCCGCCACGATCAGGGGATTACGGCCCCTGACCGTGGCGGCCACCCGTTTCGAACCCTCGCGCAATAGTTCCGTCCAGCCGTCCCAGACACTCCCGATAATGCTATCACCCTCCTCCAGGAGACTAGCAAAGAGACTAGCACTCTTAAAAAGTTCAGACGCAAACCGCCGTCTTTCCGACCTCGCCTTCGAGGTCCGTCGCGATGACCCGGTTCTTGCCCTACCCGACCCTTGCTCGGGCCAGCCGGCGATGTGCGTGTGTTTTAAATCAGCCCCTAAATAATAATATGATTCAGATCCAGCCTGTCCTCCATCCTATCTTTGTTTACCCCACAGGGGGTGCCCTTTTCGTGTAGTCGCTTAGTTTGTAAGTAGTTTTTAAGTTTTGACACCCCCACAGGCTCAAGGCACCCCCACGGGATAGTCCGGTTAAGCAGACAACAACCTCCTCGGTTGAACTTCGAGACGAAATACACAAAGAAAAACGGGTTGGACTGCGGGAACGTGCCCGGCAGAAGTGAAAACTTGAATATTAACATTGTGCATTTTTGATATTTTGGATTGTTTTGGGAATAATTTTGCACGGATTGCTTTAATTATCAGTATAAAAGTACTATCATTTATACAATACAATATTCATTTATTGCGCTATCACAAACATGACAATTTATCAAATATTACATTAAAAATTTAACACTTCTGAACTACTACAATCCGTCTTACGAATTTTACTTCTTTGGAGAAACCGACATATTGTGCATAAGATAATTATCCAGTTTTGGAAACCCAAACTCAATGACAGATGTCATAAAGTTCAAATTCCTTCGTAACCTAATGTCAATCCGTCTTACGAATTTTCGATCAGGACACAGGTCCTAACAGGTCCTATCGGTCACGTGTCCTGACGCGAGTTTAACATATTTTACCCATCACAAAAGTCCAAAACGCCGCTAAAGAAGTTTTCACTTCAAAAACGAAGGGAACTCGCCTACAAAATCAGCTGTGGTTGTTTGTAGGGCAGTATGTACTCGTACGTACATACGTCGGCAGTCCCAGATGTACCCGGCCTAACTAACAAAACACAAAAAAAAACTAAGTTTTATTATATTTATTCCTCTAGTTAGTCCCCTTTTAATTCCATGTACATTTCCAAAAACTCGGCTTAATTGGTATGAATTTTTTCCTAACCCTTCACAAGTTCAAGGATACTTCAGTTCTTCCCGATAGTCGCGCAGAGATTGTTCAGTTACATACACGTCTTCCTCTTCCCGTGACCTGTCGACATAGAAGAGTAACATTGACCGTGAAAAGTCGCGGGCATCCGACCCGCTGCACTTGAAACCAATGGGTCGATCGATAGGTGTCGTGTGCTTGCCCCATTCCCGACTTCAGGAGGTAACAACTCGCTTCACTTGTTTCTTCTTTGTTAAGCAATTTCATGTCTTATGTTTTCACCGCAGTCAGGAATTCCTTTCATATGTATTCTAATATTTGGCAGTCGCTGTCGCAACAAGACGTGTCGGTGGAGCGTGGTTCGTGGGGCCAGGCGGGAACAAATCGTTCAGCGTCTGCCGCATCCCCACAGACTGGTGTTCATTTCCTGTTGTCATGTCTCCTGTCTCGCGCTGCGTAGCGTTTCGAACTTGACATGACCTAGTTGTATGTGCATAGTGTGCATACACCCGTACGAAGGCACGTACATCCACAAACTTAAGTATATAACCGCCTACAAATAACTAAGAATCTGTTTACAGTTCATCAATAAAATAATGTGGTAAACAGTAACAGTGAAAAAAAATGACTGATTCAGTTACTGCATATTATTGTGAAGACAAATCATCATCATCAACATAATTTCAGCCGAAAGACGTCCACTGTTGGACATAGGCCTCCCCCAAGTTTCGCCACATTGACATAACATGGGGGGTTTTGCCATAATCGCCACGCTTGGCAGGCGGGTTGGCGATCGCAGTACGGTTGTTGCAAAAGCACAGAGAACGCTGCTGCCCGTTCTCTGGCAAGTCCCTTAGTCGCCTTTTACGACACCCACAAGAAGATATGGGATGGTGCTATTCTTTACGTCTGACACCATACAGAACTACTACGTCCGACACCATACAGAACGGACAAATACTGGTTTTAAATAGCCACTTAGAAATTGTCCGGGGCTTTTACATTTGAAGCTTGCATTAAATATAAACTGCGTTTTTTTTCTTGAATAGTGTACTTGACCTAAAGTCTCTAAATAATTAAAAGAAATTCAACATTTTCCAAGACCGGATCAAGGTGTTAAAGACGAATATACGTTTTTGTGAATAAAATTAGGGGCAAAATAGTTACCAAGAAAAATTTCGTTACTATAGTTAGACCATTTATTCTGTGACGTATATGTGTAAAAACAAATAATTTAAGGTGGACACAGCCAGAACTTCATTTATTTAGCCAATAAATTTCGGGCACATCATGTTACTTAAAAGCAAAGTAGCTGCGAAGCAGGCATTCCTGTATTTTTACTTAGGGATTCATTCCTATGAAAGATGATGACCCTTCGTATGCAAGAACTCCGGTAGGAACCTACTCGCACAGTGTTGTGTCTGTTACTTTACGTACAACACCAAGGTTGTAAGCGTTATCATCTTGTTCGGACAAGATCATAAGTAAGTAAGTCGGGGCTGCCACCACTGGGCCACCGCTGCCCACTGGGCCACCGCTGTGATTTATTCATCACTGCTGCTCCCAAAACGGTGAAGGAAAACATCGTGAGGAAACCGGCATGTGAACTAAAAATTCGAAGACTTGTGACATGTACCAACCCGCACTGGGCCCGCGTGGTGGATTCAAGCCCTCTCCCTCTCATTGAGAGGAGGCCTGTGTCCCAGCAGTGGGAACATTATAGGCTGATGATGAATACACACAAAACACAATCATTTTTAGGGTTCCGTACCCAAAGGGTCATACGGGACCCTATTACTGAGACTTCGCTGTCCGTCCGTCCGTCCGTCCATCAGTCTGTCACCAGGCTGTATCTCATGAACCGTGATAGCGAGTTGAAATTTTCACAGATTATGTATTTCGGTTGATGCTATAACAACAAATACGAAAAACAGAATAAAATAAATATTTAAGGGAATATTGACGAATATTTTAGACTTCGCTGTCCGTCCGTCCGTCTGTCACCAGGCTGTATCTCATGAACCGTGGTAGTGAGCCAGTTGAAATTTCTAGAGATTATGTATTTCTGTTGCCCCATAACAACAAATACTAAAAAAAATAACAAAATAAATATTTAAGGGCGGCTACCATACAAAAAAGTGTTTTTTTCCTCATTTTTATTAATAATGGTACGGAACCCTTCGTGCGCGAGTCCGACTCGCACTTCGCCTGTTTTTTATAAATAATGGTACGGAACCCTTCGTGCGCGAGTCCAACTCGCACTTGTCCGGTATTTTTGACATTGATTACCCTCCCTTACGGCCCGTACCCCAGTGACGCCTACATCGCATAAGGTGCTGCCTAGCTAGCTAGCTGAGCAGGGTGAATGGCGACGATGCAACTTTTTTCTAATACTTACATTTTTTAATTCGTGATATCTTCGAATGGAATGTCCAAATTGAATCATTCAAAGTTATATAAAGGTATTGAAGCAGTCTTGAATATCAAGTGATTTATTTTGATAAGGATTAAAATTAAGATACAAATAAACAGCCTTTCCTAGCGGCGGCACTTATTTTTTTTTTTGATAACAGAACAGTTATTGTGGCATAACTATAATAGTTAGACATATGCTATCGCGACACTTTTTGTAAATAATGATGTGTTCTGCAAAGTCGTAGTAAATTATTTTATTCTATCATCAATAGTTTTCATGTAAAGGTAATTTTTTACACCTTGGGTTATACTATTGGAGTTTTAGTAAGGATCCCTATTATTTTTATTAATAATATAGCCTATGTCACCCACGGATAGTGTAGCTTCACAAAAGTGAAGGAATTTTTAAAGCGGTTAAATAGTTTCGGAGCCTATTCAATGCAAACAAACAAACAATCAAATCTTTCCTCTTTATAATATTAGTTTAGATAAATAAGAGGAGCTTGTGGCTAAATAACAACAGCCGCACGGGTCGATCTTTAAGGTTAAGCCGTGCTTGCCGAGGTTGGTCCGTGGATGGGTGCCCATAATTACATACCGAGTTTCCTCCGTGCCTCGGAAAGCACGTAAAGCCGTTTGTCCCGGCTGTCATTTGTAGATCTTTGACAGTCGGTACGAGTAGTCAGAAGCCAAAAATCTGACATCCAGTCTTACCTTAATCTTGTCTTGTCTTAAGGGGTATCGTATTACCCAGTTACTACATTGTGGAGGTCAAATAGGCAGTCGCTTCATGTAAATGACTGGTACTCAGCTGCATCCGGTTAGACTGGAAACCGACCCCAAGATAGTTTGGGAAAAGGCTAGGCTGAGGATGACTATCTTGTTCGGACAAACACAGCAGAACCGATTTAAACTTTTATTTAACAGATAACAATAAAAATAAGTAACTATTCCAAGATACAATACACATCTGATATTCGGAACTGTTCATAAAAAACTGGATTAGGTATCTCACAGTGGACAAGCCTATAGGATCACAATACGAAGTGTGGGTGTTATATTTCGTGTAGGCTGAAGTGTAAGTGTGTCTTGGGGGCATTCATCCTCGACAGAAGAAAATAATGCATTGTCAGTTGTCACCATCAAAGTAGTTGCTATATGCCAAGCCGCTATTATTCTCAAATTGAATCACCTTCATACAACGGTTCACTGAATATGAAAGAAACGACAATGACGCATTACGTGTTTTCAGGTTATTGTATTATGATTATTATCCTTCTCTTTATGACCTTCTTCGGTTGTAGGTACACTTTGTGACAACTTCTGTAGGTATGTATCATGTGAAATGTACATACGAGTAGGTTCGCCTGTTTCTTCGACAATTCCAAAAGAACGTTGGTCAATTGAAACCTTTTAGATAGTTGCTTTACAGTAACCCGGAAACAGGACCATAAGTTGTGTGTGTTATGCAAAATAAATATTATAATACGTTCCATCTGATTTAAAACATACCAGAATATCACCTTGTCCTCTAGCTACGTAAAAGAGCATATAATATCTCAAATGTATCTCATAGTCCGGGGAATTTACGCCGAATATTAGGCCAACATTGTATAAACTAAAAACAGCGACATTGAATGTGTAGGGTATAGACAGACGGGGATCGTAAGCCGTACCTATCCCGCAAAAAGTTAACCACATGTTTTTTTTTTATGAAAGCTTCTAATATGTATGTAACTTGGTGGAAAAAAATATAAACAGGTATGTTTGTATGAAGTATTTGTAGAAGAAGTTGAGTCTACACTACTATAGAAACGAAAAAGCTTAATTTACTGACTTAGGAGTCATTAATTTTCGTCCGCGGAACAATTTTTGTTTTTTTAAAGAATCTTATTTGTTGACTTTGTACTTCAAGCAAAAAATATTTACAAGACAAAAATAATGCCAAAATGCTTTATATCACCATATTAAACCATTATTTTGAAAATTAAACAAATACTGCTCCGGATGTCACAAAAAAATCATAAAATCTTAAATATATTAATATTTCAGCAAAAATGTAACAGGACTGAAAATCGATTATTACTGAAAAATATATAAACGCAAACCTTAATCTCCCAAAATTAGACAGACTAGAAAGTTAATTAATATTTTTAAAGTACAAAAAAATACGACAAACGGTGTCAGCGCTAAGTAGCGTACGGCGTGTGCTTACGCTATAAGCTACGTTAAGGCCTACGACAGCGGTTACTCCATTGGCTACGACAAGGGCTACGCAGCGGCTACGCTAGCGACTACGCTAAGGGTTACGGCACCGGTTACGCTATTGGTTACGCCAGCGACTACGCAGAGGCCTACGGCAGCCGCTATGCTATTGGCTACGCCTACTGTAAGGCCTACGCGGCCTACGCCAAAGGCTTCGCTATTGGCTACGTCAGCGACATGGCCTGTGATCCTCTGGGTAATGTCTTGGACAGTTCATTCAGGGTTATTAGTATTGATGCTTTTACAGAGTGTATTTCCAAAAGTGCGATTATTATTTGGTGATTCACACCAAACTCGATAATTTTGTCCAGTTTGATGGTCCTAAGGTCCTAAATTTACACCTTGTATAATCTTTATCCTATCCAGTTTGGATAAAATACCTACCTACCAAGAGCAAGAGAACCAAGGTTACCGACATACCCCGAAGAATTGCCAAACTTAAGTGGCAGTGGGCAGGGCACATTGCTCGCAGAACCGATGGCCTATGGGGCCGAAAAGTTCTAGAATGGCGACCGCGAACCGGAAGACGATGCGTTGGAAGGCTTCCTACGTGGACTGATGACCCGGTGAAGGTTGCGGGGATCCGCTGGTTGCGGGTACCACGGGACCCGTCAATGTGGCGACACTTGGCGGATCCCTATGTTCAGCAGTGGACGTCTTTCGAATGAAATGATGATGATGATGACCTACCTACCGTGATATGTTTACGTAGGTAGGTACTAATACAACCATCATCTGCCTAGCCTTTTCCCAAACTATCTTGGGGTCGGCTTTCTGTCTAACCGGATGCAGATGAGTACCAGTATTTTACATGAAGCGACTGCTTATCTGACCTCCACAACCCAGGAAGGTGAACTAATACAATGTTGTCATTAAAACAAATTATTAGGCTTGTAGCGTTTCAAATAATTGTCCTTTAATATAAGTGCTACTTATTTTTACTACTTACTATAGCATTGTTAACTTTAGATCCAGGAAACTCAAGAAAACATTTTAGTGATCGTTCACATACACCAAAATCTTTTTGTTTATAACTAAAACTCGATGTTATTGAATGGTGAATACGGACGGGCCGCTTGGTCTTGCTGATTAATTAATTCAGTAAAAAGTATTTAATCGTTAATAACTAGCTCACAATTTACATCAACTTTCTTTCTTTACATCGTTTTCTATTAGAAAGTAGCTACTAGCGCCATTTATTGTCAGTTCACGGTACTAGAATGAACGACACAAGACTCGCCCACCAGCAGTTATCCACTACGTGACGCACCGCACTGTAGCAGTTTGTCTGGTTGAGCATAGATGGCGTTGCCGGCACATGTTTATCTGGTTTCAATACCACACTGTGCAAGCGTGCTGCCGATATAACACAGGGCGGCCCCACCAGATGTCGCCCACCGCGAAAATCTAATGCGCAGCTTGATATCGTACAAAATGCGTGGTATACAAAGTCACGCTTCCGCCTACACGCCGCGAGTGAGTTAGGTGTTGGACTGGTATGACACCGGCGACCGAGGCTCGCATCGGACGTACGGACTGATCCACACCGACTTGTATTGACGGAATGTGCACGTTCCTACGACAGACAAATACTTCGTGAACATTATAAAAGTGAACAATTAAAACCCACTGGACATTATCTCTGTAACGAATTATGAATTGTATGTGCGAATAGACTAGGAATGTTTGTTATTCACAATCTTGGAGCCGTATCTGGAAACTGGTAAGTGTTCCATTTCTTGTTGTGATAAGTCGCTGATCATTTATATTTTTAAATTAAAGTTTTAGTTTGCTAGTTCGTAGTTAGCGCCAACAGAGGAAGTAACAAATAAATAATTTAATTTAACAGGTAGTTGAGTAAGTACCCTCTTAATTTGAGAGCTCACGCACCGAGCGTTTAATTTAGGTGCTCTATGTAGTCCGTATGCTTAATTTGCTATTAGATTATTTAACACATATGTAAAATATTGTGACTTAATTTACACCGTAGCTTAGTTGTAAGTTAGTTAATTTCCGCAACAATTTTTATCCAAATTAAGTATTTGAATAAAAACACAATTCTAATAAACACTTATCATATTATTGAGGCACTTTAAAGATTTTAAAACTAAACAGACAGTCTCTCTAGTCTATTCGTAGTTGCTAAGTAGCACAGGAAGTGTGCAATATATTAGAAATGTCTGTACATACTTAGTTATATCCTGTACTGACTAGCGTATTCCTAGAAGTACTTTATCTTGCCCTCATTATTGTCATTTTCAAATGTACTCGTACAGACAAAGTGCACGCACCTTACAGAGTTTAACATTCTCTTTATTTCGCTATTTCGCTATCCAATCACATTTTAACTATTCCGTGGGTGTCTCGTTTATTCAAATGATATTCTTGCAACTCTCTAAGCGTTGGATGCCCGGGGGTGGATACTTGTATTTACTGATTACAAAATCACTGACGCCTAGAAAGGAGTTTCCTTTTCTCAAAGGAGTTTCCGTCAGACCTATTTCAATAGAAGCGTCTGAAGCTGCGCAAAAGCCGGTCGACACGGATATAATAAACATTTGGTTGCTTATGAATAAAACAGCTGCTATAACTAAGATGTCGCAATATTCTTGTTCAGTTTATGTACTTACCTAGTTAGGCCGCATGACCAATTGACAAGCACGCCAGATGTACCAAATTATTATAAAACACTCGAACATTTGTCCAGTAAAAAGTAGGTGACGAAATCGAATAACAGAATGTTATCCATAAAGAAACAATGTATAAACGAAAAAAAACCGGTCAAGTGCGAGTCGGACTCGCGCACGATGGGTTCCGTAACATTATTAATAAAAACGAGAAAAAAAAACATCTTTTTTGTATGGGAGCCTCTCGTAAATATTTTTTTTTCCTGTTTTAGTATTTGTTGTGATAGCGTCAACAGAAATACATAATCTGTAGAAATTTCAACTGGCTAACTATCACAGTTCATGAGATTCAGCCTGGCGACAGACGGACGGACGGACGGACAGCGAAGTCTCAGTAATAGGGTCCCGTTTGACCCTTTGGGTACGGAACCCTAAAAACTGGTGAGTTCACAACGCAATTGACGGTTTCATTGGTTAACGTTTCTGAATCCGGTTTGCACTTTTCGCATTTAGTCGGGAAACGTTCGGGAAATGCTCGTTATCGAATCAAGTGAGCGACGACGTCAATTCAAAGAAAAAAACGAGAATATTCCGCATTGGAACGGAAAATAAAAAAAATAGGCTTCCATTTCCGAGATTTTTGCTAACTTTATAGGTTTTTTTTTTAAACTGTTATGTCTTACTCCTGTACAAGGATTTAGATATCTGTTTCTCATAAACAAGTTAATATATTACAATGGTAAGGTCCAGAAGTTTCCGGGTTCATTATAAAATTAAAACAAAAATGAGAGGCTATTTAAAGCAAAAAGTTGGTGTTTGAATAAAACTTATTAGGTAGGTTAAGGAAACGCACCCAGCAGGACATGATCATTTTGCAATACCGGGTGCACGATTGGGTGTTTGGCATAAACTCGTCACATCCTCTCATCATCTCATGTAGTAATACTACATAGTAGACAGTACACACGTTACTATATTCTTGCACTTCAGCAGTATCTGTTACCAGAATAATCATTTGTATTGGCTTCGTATGTAGGCTTGAATTTGACTTCATATAAATATCTCTTCTGCTGATTATACATTATAATATTTAAGTCTACAACTGAAGGAGTTCGTGGCTAAATAATAACAGCCGTTCGATTTAATCTTTAGGTTCTGTATGGTTTAATAGATGAGTATGACCCATTACCTACATAGAGTTCCCTCCGTGCCTCGGAAACCATGTTCGTCCCGGAAGTCGTTTGTTGATCTTTGACTGCCGTTACAGGTAGCCAAAAATCTGACTACCAGACTTACCAAGGGGTATCTTATTAGCCAGTACTTGCTGGGTTGTGGAAGTCACATCATAGGCAGTCGCTCCATGTAAAATACTGGTATTCAGCGGCATCCAGTTAGACTGAAAGCTGACCGCAGCATGGTTGGGATAGGGCTAGGTAGATGAAGTCTACTAACTAAATCACGATGCAAAAGTGGGAAGTTAGCATCATAAAGCCAAATCTAGTTTTAACCACGGCAAATGAGCAAGTTTAAACATACTAATTCGGCTTAAAACTGTAAACTCCATTTTCCATTAGGACCCGCTGTTCAAAGTTGCGCTTGCAACGTCAACTTTATCCTAGAAGTTTATGAATAGGGTACAGAAAATGCATAGAATTATAAATTGTTATAATGTGGACACTATCATCTTCTTCCGCCTGAATTTGTTTTGGTCGGGCATGTCTTCTTAATTTCTGGCGACCTATATGGTTTTTCCCAAAATGCTATATCAGGCACCAGTCTCTCACAGAGGTGGAATTCAGCTGGGATAAATTTGTACACATAAACTTTAAGTCAACTTTGTGAAGAGAAAATAAATGATAAATTATTATTAAATTATTATTCAATAAAATTGTATTCGCTGACTTTACAGTTTCTACCTATTCACCCCGTTTCTAGCCATTCGTCCATCACATAATCTACCTTCTTTGATGGCCAAAGAATCAGCCATCCAACGTGGCGATGCTGCAAGCCTTCTGGCCACTTTCCCTATTGAAAACGATGTGGATGAATTTTTTGACGCCCTGCTCCTAAAACTTTCCCTTTTTCTTTGATTTAACTCCAGTCTTAAAGCACAAATCCACAGAAAGTTGATTTTGAGTAGAATCAACATTTTATCATTTGTCTCTCAATTCACATAAAATCCCACAATGTTTTTACCTTTTCAATATTTTATATAAGCCTGCCGGTCTGGCTTGTTCAATTAAGCTCTTTCAAACTAGATATTTGCCAACGAGATTAAACGGAACCACAGACCGGAAACCTGCGTTTGTTACAGCTTATTTTAGCGTACAATAGAGTGCTTTCCAGTGCTAAGGAGTTAATCATCAAACATTTTTAGCGGTTGCCAAAACTTTTCCGGAACCCCATCACTGATGTTAACTGTTCACTGATATTCTGTTGATTGGATACAACGTGGCTCATAAGTGCATTTCCGAATTTCCGCTAACACTATTATCTTAAAGTATTAACAATTTACAGACTTAATAAATCACGGAGCATACCTATTACATTGAGGAACAGTTATAACTTCCAGATTACGACAATGATACAATATTTAGAAGCTGTTACCTACTAGGACATCAATATTATCGTATCGTACGTCTACGACGGCTTGAATGCCTTCTCCGTGGAAAGAAACGACATAGCTATCACAAAATATACAGCTATTGTAATCGTCCTGTCCAATAATGTTTTAATCAACTACAAAGGAATAGCAAGCTTAGCAACTAGGTAATTAATACAGCCTTCTTTAGTTTCTACTTCCCTCACTTCGGTAATAAAACAGTTGTTTTTATTCAATACGACGCTATTCTTGTTATGTAAGTTGCATCATCGATTATCAACAATTGTCTTTGCTCATCAGTTACGCGTTGTACTTAGTAATCGCCATGATTGCTGCTCAGAGGCTTTCTGTCTGCGACTTTATTATTATACGAATAAAATAACTTCTGACGTAACTAAAATAATTATCTAGAAGCCAGTACTAACGCTTTACTCACATTTTGGCCGACCACTGCGGTTCTGTTGAGTTTGAAACGATTGCAATCTCGATGAAATACATTTCCATTTGAGATTGCTTTTTCAAACTAGACCTCTCCTATTCCGTCATAAAATGGTAGCTCTTTTAGTTAATTACGTACCGGGTCTGGCATGTGTGGCCGAGCTCCGGTAAAACACATTTCCCTTGTAACAGCGATCGGGCAGCCTCTACGTTTGCATTTTGCCTGCCAATATCGGTTGTTAATTGAGTCACTTTAGACACCGTTTTATTTCCCTTCTTACAGACAAATAACAACATCGAAATTGTCACACGTTACATTGGTGTTGGCGAGTTCACAACAGTATTTTAAGTCAATAAACACTGACGATGTTTTTTTTACCGTCACTTTTTTATGTATTTTGTAAAAGTATAAAAACATGTAACGGCTGTCACTGGATTTATTATATTCATGAAAAACTTTTCTTAAAAACCACCGAAATAAGAAAAACGCTTTCTTTTCTTGCCTTGTCTGTTAAAAATATGGCATCAACTACATTGTATCACAAGTTATACCACAACATGGAGGCGCACGTGTATTGTTCAGCATCAAAATGAGTACGGACCTATGTACCATCTGTTATGAAGTCGGTTAAAAAAGGAAGGGGGTCACAGGCAATTATTACAAAAACCAAGAAGCTTTTGTATGTGTTTGTGCATTGAAAGTACTTTTTGTTTACTATTTTAATAAAAGTTCTCCAACGCAAACGGAGTGGGTTTGACAGGCGTCTGTCGATGTAGCTGGCACACTACTTATTTGCGGTCGACGTAATCGTAGCGTACCATCGCCACAGAGTTAACAAAAACACGGTACCCGGCGGCAGGATCGCAATCTGTCTTAATTTAATTGGGCCGAATCAGGACTGACCGATCACTTAACAGCTAACACATAGAAACTTTACTCTATTTATACTATAGTAACCTAAGGATATGTATTCGCATGGGTTCAAGAAAGGTGTCTTCTGGTGATTCAATTAAACGCAAAGTAATGTTTTATAAACTTTCCTAGCCATCAATTAAGATGAGTTGAAATTATAGTTGGACAAATATTTAGAAGATAATTCATGACTAGATTTTTGGTGTAGTCCCAGGTACATGGGGTAGGTTTATTAGCTGAGCTGGCTTATTAACAGTAGCATAGAAACAGTAATTTTAAATGCATATTGGATTATATTCACAATATGAATTATAATATTGTATTGTACCAGCCTGTTACTGACTCGCTGTGGGGCAAAGGCCGCTGTTCAGAGACAGAATGAATGGTAACCAGCACTAGCATGCTTACTAGCATGTAAGTAACATGCTAGTAAGCATACGTGTGTGGTATCTTAGTTACTTACATGTTCCCTCAAGATATGTTTAGTCACCGGTATACTAAAACTTTCAATTACAATTCGTATTACAAATGGTAAACTGAGAATTCCCATATACACTAGTTAACAGTGCTGATGATAAATTTCCTTCAAAACAAAATGTGTCCAAATAACCAAATTTCACAGCCGCAAAATCATGTTTCTGCCTCACTTATTCCAGTGAAGTTACTGTATTTTACCGTGGACCAGTTACAGAAACGTGAATAATAATTATCTAAACTAATATTATAAAGAAGAAAGATTTGATTGTTTGTTTGCATTGAATAGGCTCCGAAACTACTGGTCTGATTTGAAAAATTCTTTCAGTTTTAGATAGACCATTTATCGAGGAAGGATATAATAGGCTATATATCATCACGCTACGACCAATAGGAGTGGAGCAGCAATGAAAAATGTTGCAGAAACGGGGAAAATGTGACGCAAACGAAGTTGCGCTGGACAGCTAGTCAATTAATAAAAGCAGGATAGTACCTAATATGAAATATTCAATGTGTATAATAACTAACGGGTGTCCGTGAAAAGACTATGCTATTTGATCTGCAATATGATACGTCGTCGTGGCGCGTCGGGCAGTGCGAACCGCCGCCACAGCACGCGTAGCATGACCACCGTAAAAACGGGCTATGTCCACGGAAGAATCGACAAAATGACACATTATCATTGGCTATCTTTCATTACGTCGATTCTTCCTTAGACAAAACTTGTTTCTACAGTGGTCATGCATGCTACGCGTGCAGCTAGCATTGTTAGTATTTCATTTTAGTTAGAATAAAATGGTATTTCTTTCAGTGCACAACAATAACCTATTTGGTGGCCGTTTTATGCGTTTTTAATAGAATTCCATTTATTCTCTAAAATCTTGACTGAAGCCAAGCTGGGTTACTAATTTAATGTAAGCCACATTAAACTAGTGCCCCAGCTTGGCTTCAATTAAAATTTTAAAGAATAAATGCCTGATGCATCAGTTTTGCTATGAGATAAACTCACATGGATTGCTTATAACCAGAGGTTGGAATTAAGTAGAGGTATTTGTGTACTTACACTGATTTCATACAGCCAAAGACTAAAGTGGATATGCCTCAAATCCCGAGATTAATTTGAAATAGCAGAAAAATATGACACATACCTTTCTGGTACACGATGTAGACTTCAACATCAAAACACACCGCAACAAACAAACACCGGAAAAATGCGCAAAGTGAAGTTGCCAGTGCTCAATAAAAAATAGGTTCAATGAGTTTTCAAAGAGTTACCATACTGTTCAAAAAACAAAGAGATTCAAAGCTACGGCTACGGCAACACTGATTCAATTTTAAGTGACACACGCAGGAAATTACCTGCCTAACGTTGTTGCCTCGACGGGGAAAACTAGCTTTTACAAGAGAAATAAGGTTTGCTCTAACCAACGGACTCTCTCAGAAAGTACTTAACCAGCTTGATGATAAATAAAGATTGCAGTAAATTTATATTTTTTTTAATCCTTGTTAGGCGGAACTTTGTATAAAGACTGGGAGCAAGGTATGATTGGAATTAGAAACGGTTGTGGTTGGGGTTTCAGGTTTTGACATTAGGACTTGGAGATTTTTTGGTTGCATCGATATCTTTAAAAGGAAAAAAAAACTAAATACTCAATTAATGAATCTTTAGTCTATTCTTCTTTTGTTCGAAATTTGAATTTTCATATGCTAATTTACATTCTGAATGTTTATCATGTGATACGTGATCATTTTAATGATGTATTTATTTAAGTGTTATGTTAACGAAATTTAAATCATCATTATCGCTCTCGAAATAAGCTTGCGGAAAAACGTCATATTTTCAGGAAGTAGATTAACATTATTATTTTATTTAAATTTTTCGTAAATTACTGATAAGTATGCAGCTATACATATATGCAGCAGTAGACAGCTGCTAAATTGGCTCTGAAATATTCCATTGATTGTTTAATAGTTTCACCAATAGCTTCTGATTAATTATGATGTTGTATTATTTTATTAATAAAGAATTTACAGCTTGCAGATTTGGAAAACATGTTTTTTCTACATGTATTATTTAGCTTTTATTTCAACTATATTATTATTTATTTTGCCATAACTACAGCTTTAATATTTATTACTCAAAGTAGCAGACAAAATATAATACAAAAAAATACGAAAATTATATTATCCTGTGACGCCAACAGACACGTTGCGGCGAAACTTAGGTAAATCTAAGTCTTTCAGGTATTACAATAAAAAAAAATCACGCATTGTAACTTAACTCAAACTTCTTCTTACGCTCGGATCGACTTAAGTACATATTCTCTCGCAAAAGTTGACGTTAAGTCGCGCCAAACATTGATTACAATATGGCCGAGACTCAATCAATAACTTACATAATGAGAACAATGGATTATTACATTTTGATCTTGCAATTATACATCTAATTAACATATTGTTATGATATTATGTTACATTTAAGTTAGTTTAAGGAGGTTTTGGTTATAAAGTACAGGATTGATTGTCAAACTGTGCTCGCTGTTCGTACAGCTGACTTTTGGATGAGTCAGTGCCCTGCCTGCTCGGGCCGCGACTAGGGAGCGCCCCTGGCCCCCCTCGCCTCACTCCGCACTAAGCCGAAAACAAATAACACTTATGTAGGTACTGTAACAACGACACACTCATTTTAGACTTGTAACAATCAGCCCTTTAGCGGAACCTAATAAAACTAAACCAAGGTTGCCATGATTAATACAGGACCTAGCTAATATATTTAAAAAAAATGTATTTCGCATTTAAGATCTTAGCAAAATTCAGGGACTGAAAAATTTATAGCCGTAGTTTTCACCAATTGGAATTGTCGAAAAATATCGTCGTAGTATTTTAGTCTAATTGTGAGTAAGTAGTAACATTGCTTAAGCATACCTAATATACATAATAGAAATTCGCTGTAAGACGTTCATTCACCTCGAGGGAGATGGCCGGGTGCGGCAGGGGTGCGGGCGCGGGGTCGCGGGGTGGCACTCCCAGTATATGGCACTGAACCACGCGACGAGCTTCCGCCGCCCTGCTATGCCTTACGCATAGATTGGACTAGATGTAAGGAACACCTTTAATATAAGGCATGCCATAATGTGGACCAATAACTTAATAACCCTAATAACTTCGACACGCAAGAACTTTTATCGATATAAGTGTTCAAAATACACATTGTTGATTCTGAAAGCTCTCTTCTCTCAAAATAAATTAGCAGCCAACAAGTTAAAAATAAAATACAAAGTTTATTTTTTGCCAGCCATCAGTTTGTTTTGCAACTTTCCATTTTAGTTCCGAGAGTGTAATAGCTTGCCAGCGTAATAGCCTTACATTAGTGATGTGTGTTGACAGCGGCGCCTCGCTTATCGATAGCCGAACAATAAAAGGTCAACCCTTGACCCGAGTGTCGACAATCGGAGCAATGCGTCCGCGCACACTTCGCCGGAAATGTTCCATTAAACGAGACTTAAAACGTCAGTTCGGATGATGGATCACTGAGTTCGCCATGCCGGGCATACGCAGTTAATTTCCGATGTCAATTTGCCATGCAAATAAATAAAGTTCGTATGACTACTTAGGTGTAGGTGTCTGTACCGGCAGTCATGCGACGACTCATCAGTCTGTGATTTAGGTAAGCTTGCTCACTACTCATATTAGATATTTACATAGGGCAACGCACCGTTTTAATTATTTTGAGTAAATATGTAAATACGTATTAATAACATCAAAGGGTCTCTCACAAAAATCAAAATCAGTAGGAAGCACATCCTGATGATTTTCATTGTGCTTGCTTTACATGACATAAAACTGGATGGTGTCTTGTAAAAACGAAAGACTGATAAAGTTCAGTATATTCTAAGTTGAAAAAGCGTCCGAAAACTAACTTACCAGTCAAATAGTACTGGCGCGGGAAAGCGGGAAATTGAGGCAAGTCTCCTGTTTTATAACGTATCGCGGCTTCTCAGTATCCGTCGCAGATCAGATCGAAGGCTTGAGGGCTAGGTAGGCTGGCTGGCTAGGTACATGTGAGGCAGCGACACGACACGAAGTCTTATCGGCGACGTGGAGCATGCTCGGCCCCGGAAGGGACTTCCGGTGCGAACCTCGCGGATCATGAGTCACGCGCGCCGACCGATGCCCGCATTCGAACCGCTCTCATCAATAAATTTGTTATAAAATTGAACAGAAATAATTAACACAATCAATTTATTTATATTTGGTCATACAAATTTACTTATGAAAGTAGGTTTTCTGTAAGCTAGAAACTATCTGTCAATATCGATGTGGAAGCTCCTCTGATAAGCAAAGCAACAACCATAAAAAAGAAACTAGTTTTATATGAAAGGAGGGATGCGCGCAAAAAAATGTAAGCCCCTTGCTTTATGCGGAAGTTCCCAGAAGATGTTGTATTTTTATAGGGAACTATTTTTAGAGCGCCGTTCTCGCCACGGCGCGGCTGCTCGGCGGCGATGGCTCATGCGCCGAGCTCCGAGCAGCGAGGATGCAACGCGCCCGCTTTGTCACTCACTCGTTTTGCCCTTTTACGATTATGCTTCAAACAAAATGGTACTCGACAGTAAATGAAAACACGCATTCGTATCATTTTGAAGTTTAGTTTGTTCAGCAATACGTAAGGTTTAAGATCATAAAGTGCACACACAAATAACGATACAATTATGTAACTATGAACCTACTAGGAAAATGTACAAACACTCGAAAGAAAGTTATCAGTATCACATTAACGGACCATTAAAACACAAGTTGTCAGTTACCCACAATTACATACTTAATTATTGTTTATTTTAGGGTAATCTTAATTTTTAACCGACTTCAAAGAACGAGGAGGATTTCGACTAAGTATATGTATAGTTTTGTATGTTTTTTATCTCATAACTCCGACATTTATGAATCGATTTGAAAAAATCTTTTTTTATATGAAAGGATATAGGTACTTTTCGATTGATCCCATGAAAATTTCATCAAAATCGGTTCTGTAGTTTGGTTTTTAAATCAAAATAGCTGGAAAAATTATGAAACTGTATGATCGTCCAAGTAAACAAAACTGCGTACCTACTTTTTTCGTGTATTTTCACCCATTTTTCTGTGAATACTTTTCCGATTTCGGTGTCGAAATAGGTCATTCTTCTGGCATTTAAGTTATTATTATTTACTTTGTTTATTTTCCCATAATTTGTAGAGTTCTAATCAATCTACAAATATATCAATTATATGAATGAACGCAGCCCACGTTGCCCTAGGGCGGTGACCGTGGAACGAGGATAGCCAGATATTCTTCGTGGACGATAACACTGTCTGTTTGGTGCCTATATTTACCTAAAGTGGCACAACGTTTATAGAACAGATAGTGCCGATAGCAACGTACAAGACGAACGTTATTAACTTATTATAATTATTGAGAAGTTTGATGACTATTATATGTAGAGATAGTTCTGCCCGTATTCACAAACGCTCGGATTCGATTTCGATTCCGAAAGTCGTATCTATCTCGCTCGCTTTCGTAATGCCAAAACAAGATAGACATACGACTTATCGAATCGAAATCGAATCCGAGCGTTTGTGAATAGGGGGCCACTGGTCTTCGCTTTACTTTTAAGATAAGTTTCCCACAAGTATAGGTTCAAGCATTTTTTTTTATTAATCGTACACGAAATTTAACTGTGCTGAGTCTGCAAATGATTCTGAATATCATAGGTACCGTCCTACCTACTTAACTGTTTAACAAATACTTTTGTTTGAACTTAGAACTATGCTATAATAAAATAAATGTTTATATTGCAGCGAGTTCCTAATGCTCTTCTTCACATACCCAAGTTCCTGAAAAAGATCCTACAAACTGTCTGTCTTTTGACACCGTAAAAAAGCTATAATATTATTATAGCATAGGAGCTAGTCCGACAATCATATTATTATTTTACAGGTTGTTTTAGGGTGGTTTGGGGTGCTAACCTGTAAGGAATTGTTACAATATACCTTAGATTATGGTAGAATTTACTTTAAAAAGTACA
This sequence comes from Cerastis rubricosa, assembly GCA_949152445.1. Taxonomy (NCBI): domain Eukaryota; kingdom Metazoa; phylum Arthropoda; class Insecta; order Lepidoptera; family Noctuidae; genus Cerastis; species Cerastis rubricosa. The sequence goes on along the minus strand of OX424523.1, from coordinate 13,594,442 downwards.
GTGCAAAAGTATTTATTGAGAGCAGCGATGGCCCAGTGGTGGCAGCCCCGATTTACGAGCAGTATGCCGTGGGTTCGAACCCAGGCAGGCCCATTACTTTGTGTAATTTATTTCATCACCGCTGCCCTCAAAAAGGAGTATTCCCGTTTGAGCACCTATTTTAAGAGCACCTATACCTTGAGCACCAAAGGTATTCCCATTTGAGCACCAACCATTTTAATAGCTTGGTGCTCAATGGGGAACAATAAAAAATATTCAACTTTATTCCCTTTTGAGCACCTACGGTGCGGTAGCTAATAGTGATGAGGTGGTTAATAAAACATATCGATAAAAATAGCAGTACTTTTACTATCATATTAATTTTAGGAAACCAAGCAATTCTTATTTATCACAATCAGCCTTATGTTATTTTCTAGGTAGCTCACCTACATAAGACAAATAATAGAAATCACATTTCTCGTAACAACAGTATAGTCTTTATACCTTGTTTTTAATAATAAAAATTTCTTATTAATATTTACATACTCGTATAATATACAAGCAAAGTTTTTAATCGCTCTGGAAAAATATGAACTCTGTAAATTTTTTATTAATATTACAATTAGCCTTATGTTATTACATAGGTACTCACCTACATAAACAAATGAAGAAATCACATTCCTCGTAACAACAGTATAGAGTATTAATGCTTTTTGTTTTAATAGTTATTTGTTATACAAGAGTGCAAAGTTGCTTTTTAACCGCGTGTTCAATTTTGATGACCGAGCAAGCGAAGGATTCTAAAATTGAATCACGAGCGCAGCGAGTGATTCAGAATTAGAATCCTGAGCGTTAACAAGGGAATCAAAAGAGCACGAGGTGAAAAATCTTTGCACTCGAGTGCAACACGTAACTTTTCATTCCACCTCAGCGAGGAAATGACTAAATGCACAATCACAAGATAGGTACACTTTTATTTCAGTTTAGGTATTAATTACTACATTATGACAGGTAAGTATTACAGAATAATCTTTAAATTATTACAAAATAATATTACGGTATAATTAACAATGACGTGAAAAAATGCCGCGTAAAGAACCGCGTACAAAGCAAATTGAAAAAAGAACACCAAGAAGGTTCCGAGTCTGAGTTTTTAACAAATTAAAAAAAAAGTTGTATGATATATTCGGCACCATAGAGGTAGCAGTAAATAGGTTTAATGTTTTTTTTAATTCACAAACTTAGTGCACACGATGTTCTAAATTCAATTTACTTTATCCTCTAGAGAATAAAAACGGCTTTTCCACTCAGATATTGAAGATTAAAAATACTCTTTCCGAGATGGTGGGATGAAAAAGCTTTTATTTAACTTGCAATGTATGTATGTATGTATGTTTGTTTGTTACGGTGGAATCTTGGAAGCTGAATTAGAACCACTTTCCGATGTCTGATTGAGCTGAAATTTTGCACACACCTTTGGTTCTGAAGACAATACATTCTTATGCCAGACGTAACTTAATCCAGCAGCCAGGATTGTCTTCTCACGGGGGAACTCCTCAACGGTTAATAGCGTGGACACGAAACTTTGCATACGAGTTTATTTTTGATGGATAATCACGATTTGTATCATGAATTCAACCTGCAACCAGGATCGTCTTCTCACGAGGGAACTCCTCAACGGTTAATAGCGGGGACACGAAACTTTGCATACGAGTTCATATCTGAAGGATAGTCACGATTTGTATAATGAATTCAACCTGCAGCCAGTATCGTCTTCTCACGAGGGAACTCTTCAACGATAAATAGCGTGGACACGAAACTTTGCATACGAGCCCATATTTGATGGATGATCACGATTTGTATCATGAACTCATCTCTTTTCCAGAACGACTAAAAACTTTACTTGTATATATTATACGAGTGTGTAAACATTACTAAGAATTTTTTATTATTAAAAACAAGGTATAAAGACTATACTGTTGTTACGAGAAATGTGATTTCTTTTATTTGTCTTATGTAGGTGAGCTACCTAGAAAATAACATAAGGCTGATTGTGATAAATAAGAATTGCTTGGTTTCCTAAAATTAGTATGATAATAAAAGTACTGCCATTTTTATCGATATGTTTTATTAACCACCCCATCACTATTAGCTACCGCACCGTAGGTGCTCAAAAGGGAATAAAGTTGAATATTTTTTATTGTTCCCCATTGAGCACCAAGCTATTAAAATGGTTGGTGCTCAAATGGGAATACCTTTGGTGCTCAAAGTACAGGTGCTCTAAAAATAGGTGCTCAAACGGGAATACTCCCTCAAAAACGGTGAAGTAAAACATCGGGAGAAAAATGTTCTAGATCTAAAAATTCGAAGACAAGTGACGCATCTACCAACCCGCACTGGGTCCGATTTACAGCCCACTCCCTCTCATTGAGAAGAGGCCTGTGTCCCAGCAGTGGGAACATTATAGGCTGTTGATGAAGCATTTATTGGTTGGCCAATAAAGGAAAATAAAATAAAGAACGATTCAGTATAATTCAATTCAATTCCTTTATTTCAATCAACAAATTTGGATCATATATATAAATATAAATCTTATCGTTTCATTCAATCTAGCTAAAATATTTTAATTCGGGAAGCTCAAACGTTGATTTAATTAATGTGTACACTCGTAGAAGTCAGTCCATTTCAGACCGCTCGGTCTCTGTGGAAATGACTGCACCCGATCTTATTTGTGAAGAACTTCCAGGAACGAATAATTGTTATTTTACTTTTGTTTACTCTACTGCTTGAGGAGTCAACGGTTTTCCACAAAAAACAAAAAAATAATGTATAAAATTTTCTTTTTATATCTTTTGGCGACGTGGACCATATGGCGCGAAGTTTATTACTAACTCGAAGGTTGGGTGCAAGTGTGTGGTTATTGTGTCATAATTAGTCGACACGGTTCGAGCAAACCTGCCTGCTACACAGCTATAAATAAACTACATTCAGGTTATTTACTCTCAATCAGTGTAAGTGGGCAGTGTGGCTATCCTCCACTCGGCTCTATAGAAAATATCCGATGAATTAGTTTCTCTTTGAAGATACGTAAATATTGATGCAAATTGTTATTTCCGGGAATTTAAGAGCGTTAACACCTTACGACATTTCGTACAAACTCTCAAGTCCTTATTTTCCGAAATGTCTGAACCGATTTTAATGAATCTTCATACGCAAAAGCAGAATACATAGATCTAAAAAGTTACGAAAACATTTTGGAAAAATTGTGTTAGGTACAGCTAAATTAGACCGATTTTAAATTATCTATAGAAACAGAAATTTCCAATTATTATATTTTTAAACACATTTCGAAAATGTTTTTTCAGGAACAGGGTGTAAAGTTCTTCATCCCCTATAAAAAAAGGAGGATCCTCCTACCAGACAGGTTTTAAGTCTGGTGGGCTACTGTCCGCTTGTTGTTGTCGGGTTTTCCTCTTAAGTCGATGTAAACTTTGCTTGCGACTTGTAGGAAACTGATATTTAGTTCTTCCGTCGTGACATAGATAGCGCTGTAGTACTTTTTGTAGGTCGGGACACTAAGTAACTAAATAACATTAAATAAAAGTAACCAAATAACATTTACTAAACAAACAATATCCACATAACCACATTATGACAATCAGCAATCCGCAACGAGGACAAACGATCTCATAAATCGATTCTCACTCGATACCGGAACTGAAATTAGTCGATTAGTTTATGATATCGATTTAATTTTGATTGATTCGGTTGTTATATTTTATGTGGCATGTTGAAACAGGTTGTAGAGTAGTGTAATGAAAGGGGTCGCGTATACCTAGATACTTACGTGCAAAGTGAGCGTTTATTTTGCAACACTTTGGCTGTGTCCCCAGTAGGCAAACTGTAAGCAGCCGACTGAGTCTTAAAACTACTTAGACTACTAGTGTCGTCTAGTCGTCTGAGTCTTAAAACTAGCAAACTGGACACTCCATTTCAAATAATATGGTAGGGCGTAATAAACCGATACGCCGCAAACTCAGTCGGCTGCTAACCTAACAGTTTGCCTGGGGACACAGCCTTTGTAACTAATTCGGAAGTAGGTACAATCAAAGTGAAGACTGTCTTCCAACTTCCAAACAAACACTAAAATAACTTTACTTGCGAAAGTCGGTGTCTTTGCTGTTTGTTTCGTTGACTTTTTGCCAGCGACTTCGAAAGTACAGTTCAATACAATCTGGGCACACACATGAAAAAAAAAAGAAATTTGTGGACTCATAACCTCCTCCTTTTTTAGAAGTCGGTTAAAAATTCAAAAGTGTTGACATTGTGGAATAATGATTGCTACTTCGAGATTCAACAACCCATTTCATAACAACGATCACTCTCCTGCCATTATCAGGACCAATAGTTTAATGTATGTTTTTTTAGTCATCATCATCATCATCATTTCAGCCCAAAAGACGTCCACTGCTGGACATAGGCCTACCCCAAGTGTCGGCACATTGACATTTTGGGGGGATTTGCCATAATCGCCACGCTTGGCAGGCGGGTTGGCGATCGCAGTGCGGTTGTTACAAAATCACAGAGAACGCTGCTGCCCATTCTCTGGCAAGTCCCTTAGTCGGCTCTTACGACACCCACGGAAAGATATGGGATGGTGCTATTCTTGGCTATATATATATATTATGGGCTAAACAATAACAGCCGCACGAATCGATCTTTAAGGTTAAGCCGTACTTGCCGAGGTTGGCCATGGATGGGTGACCATAATTACATACCGACTTTCCTCCGTGTCTCAGAAAGCACATTAAGCAGTTAGTCCCGGCTGTCATTTGTAGATCTTCGACGGTCGTTACGAGCCTGACATCCAATCTTACCAAGAGGTATCGTATTAACCAGTAACTGGGTTATGGAGGTCAGATAAGCAGTCGCTTCATGTGAAATACTGGTACTCAGCTGCATCTGCTTAGCCTGGAAGCCAACCCCAAGAGAGTTCGGGAAAAGGCTAGGCAGAAGATGATGATGATTTATGCTTTTTTATTTAATTTTGTTTTTTTTTTCCTGTGCCAGTCAAATAACTACTTTATCTTTCTTTTCTTTTCATAGTTCTTAGTGTAGCTACTTACCTATATTAGTGCTCGTGACTGCATTTTTACACAAACTTAACACACTTTATATAACAAATAAAATACATTTTAAATAAACAGCGAATGCACTTCTATATAGCTGTGGTTGTTTAAAATCAAACTCCATTTATTACAAGCTAAAAAGTTTGGCTGGTCAAGCTGAAAACAGTCATCGGCATGAAACCTGCTGTTGTAAACAGAATCCGAAAATAATTACTTATTGCGGTTAGCGCCACAAACACCACTACAATTATTATTTATTTCAAGTTAATAATAACATAATACAACATAATTGAACAGCAAAATAATTATAAACATTTTAAATGTATTATAAACATTGTTACAATAATGTTTATTCGTATATTATTTGTGGTTAATGCTTTTCTTTTGTTCTCTTAAAATATCAGCATCATTCTCTTGCCCTGATACCAATGTATTTGAGGTCGGAGCAGCATGTCTTCTTCCATACTTCTCTATAACTCGTCATCTCGTTAGATACCTCTTTTCTTGCCATATTATCCTTCACACAGTACATCTATCGTTTCTTTGATCTTCCTCTATTCTTATTGCCATCCACATTCATACTCAAAACTTTCCTCACGACATTCTCCTCATTCCTCCGCATCACATACCCATACCACGGCAACAGATTACCACACAACCTTTCAGTGACCCGCGCCACTTTCAGACTTCCCCTTCACCTTACCTACTCATTCCTTATTTTATACAAATAACATGCAGCAAAGAACTAGTTTATTTTTTTATTGATAAGAGTCTAAACATCTTTTAAATGTTTGAAAATGAAGTATAGGAAATGTTTTCATCACAAAGACCAAGCCAAAAGAATAAGACAACAATTAGTTACAGTATTCATTTACATACATAGCTTCAACAAAAATCAAATAATAAATTATCAATAAATATGTATATATGAATTTATTTATATATATATATATATATATCAATAAACTCAAAAATCAACGTATTTAAGAAAAGTAAAAGAAAATAATCTCGATACTGCTATTTATTTGAATGAAATTACCTACTGAATAAACACTTGACGTAATAGTCGCCATTGTTTATTGGGAAACGTTTATCTATCAATTAAAAATAAACAACAACTACGTTTTGTTTGCATTGTTTGTGAATTGCGTATCTCACCTAAAAAAAATACCGCTTATCAATAGAACAATCCTTTGGTAACAGGAATTGTTCTTCAACCCTTCCTCGTCACTGGTATCTGTGTTCTCTCCTTCTATCATTTTCATATATCACTGCAGTCCAAAATACAGCGTGTCAGGTATTCTTCTTCATATTTCTTCTTTATCGTGTGTGTCAGAGCTTATGCCGCCCGTGAACCTCTCACTTGGCATACTGTCAGGTATTGATTAACTTTTATAACCATAATAAAATGAAGCTGCAATAAAAATGTGACATTTAATAACATAACTCTGATTGAAAGTTGTCATGATTCAAACAAGAAAAAATGCTTATTGAATTAAAACAGACAGATGACTTTTTACACCCAAACACATAAAATTCCGTTAGTATGATGATGGGTTAGAGTAAAATACCTTCTTTTACGTTAAAACAAAATGGTAGTTATCATGTTTATAGTTTTCATAACTCGGAATGCAATAGCAACAAGCAGGAAATTTATTAAATCGATAGTTCCTTAAACCAGCTATAAGCTGTACCAAAAGCCATTGAGTTGTAAATATTTGTGTTTATGTAAATATTGGGCATACATTGTTATACGCCTACAAAACTTTTTCTCAGAAAACATGATTAGAGCGTTCGTTGATGATATAGTATGAGTGCAGTGGGGCGACGCGGGCGCACGTGGGCAGTAGTGCACCGATCGCGTGGCGTGGGAGGACTCGCTCTTCGCAGGAGGGTGACTGAGGCGCCAATGGACTCTGACTTAACAGAAAGTTAAACGACAAGAGCGAGCGCCATTTATCCCGCTAGATCGTCTCGGGCGCTTTCGACTTAGTATCCCACGGTCACGACCGTCGCGTCGTCGTAGCATATAGGACTCTATCCAGTTTTGTCACTCATTCAGAAAATGTCAGGACTTAAGTATCTACAATACGAACGTTCCGCTATCTGCATAACATATCTTCGTCTTTGTTTATCGTACTAATTATGCGTTTCTTAAAAAAAGTATACACAGACGACGTAGCACTTTTGATTTTGATCCCAAATTCCCAATGCATTATGCGGTTTTTTCTCATTTTAAATGAACGAAATTAAAATTGGTTTGCTGACAAAAGATAGTTGAAAAAAGGTTAATGGAACATTTTTAATATTCTTTATTGAACTTGTTTTTTGCCAAGCGAAGTTGAATTCGATAAAAAGTATCGTCAAGGTTACGGAATTCGAAAGTTTTATCAACAATACTACCCCGTCACTGTGACTTGCTGTACGCTGGTCTAGAAACATATAAGACTTCTCTAGTTCTCTCTACTAATATTAAATGGTTTATATGTTAAAAATAAGCGTGACTGGCGTTGGTTCGTTAAAACCTTAATACAATTTAAATCTGGAATGCAACTAAACTGTTCTAGGCAGGAACTCAAACTGTAATCGTAATTAGTGTTTTTAACACAGTTATAACAGAAAAATACTTTTATATAATGTAACAGATCCAATAATGTTACCGAATCGAACTGTAACCTTTCATATGTGTTAATAAGCGTTAATATGTGTAACTGAAATAATCAATTATAGCTTTAGTACGCTGCGTTTAACTGTTACACTTATTAACACTGTTGTTGTTATTTGATTCTGTAACGAATTCAACATGTAACACTTATAGTTATAATTCTTTATCCTTTATGAAGGTGTTTTTAAGTCCCTGGTTCTAGGTTTGCACGTGATACTCAGTTACTTTCATCTGAATTTAAAAAAAAAATCAAATTAACAATTGTCAGAGTTATAAGGTAAATTATCTACCTTCAGTTATTATAAATAAGGAAACATCATTAGAAAATGAAATCAATGTTGCATCTGTCCTTTTACTAACAAGCTTACACATAAGTGATCAGATTATAATCAAACATCTACCTTTATTTACTAAGACTCAGAGCAATTTAGGCAAGCAAACATATTGTTTGAGACAATAACATTAAGTATTTGTCATGCAAGGCCGGTTTATTCACGTCATATGTTATCCGCGTATGTATACGTGGAACCAAGATGGTGCCCGGTTCGCAAACATGCTTTATCATGATCTTACAATGTGTCGTCTCTCGTATGTGAAGGCTGTGTATGTGATGCTTAGATTATGTGTAATCCTAGATCGGAGGGCATTCTGAGAAGCAAATCAAATTGAAAAACAGTGGCTAGTTTCGTTTTTTGGAAGCTAGCTAGCTTGTCCCAAGGCATCGTACTACAAGGATAAAAGTTTATGTTTATCCAAGTTATACACTATCTGTGTGCCAAAAATCATCGTAATTCGTTAGTACATAGTTTTGACGTGAAAGCGTAAGAAACATCAATTTATCCACACAAGCCTTCGCATTTATAATACGTAGTAGTAAGATTTACCGTTCAAACACTAACTTAATACCCCCCTTCCCCCTCCTCTTTTGCAAATCTTGCAATCGAAAAATGGTTTGCTGTAAGAAAACCCAATTCTGGGTTAAGCTCGCAGTAAAGTTGTACATTAGTTTTTATATTGCAAATTGTATGTAATTATATTTTCTTTACTTTGTGTGCAGTAAAGAATAAGAATTACCTTGGACATTATCTACCAGCTAGCACCATTCTAACTTAGGGTGGCGTTACACTTATCAAATATCTTTCTCCAATGTACACGAACATCGAACAAACAAATGTAACGAACAGCTTTGAGTCACCACGGACTGTACTTAGGACAAAGATATTTGATAAGTAAAACCACCCTTAGACAGATTCAGATAAAAAAAACATAGCACATAGAAAGATGTGAGTTTGTTTGGTGGGTTTCTGTAATAGTGGAACTTTTCGTTAATGCAGCAGATCCTGTGACTGTCCCGGTCTGGGACCTCTTCTCATTTAGGGAAACCGCAAGCAATACACCATACGTGCACAAAGCGGAATTGTACTGCCACACTTATATTAATTACTAGCTTTTACTTATTTATAAAAAAACAGCTGTTCTTTACAAAAGTGCAATACGTCATCATCATCATCATTTCAGCCGAAAGACGTCCACTGCTGGACATAGGCCTCCCCCGACGCCACATTGACATAAGGGCCACGCTTGGCAGGCGGGTTGGCGATCGCAGTACGGTTGCTACAAAAGCACAGAGAACGCTGCTGCCCATTCTCTGGCAAGTCCCTTAGTCGCCTCTTACGACACCCACGGGAAGATATGGCAATACGTACAGCATATTTTTTTTTAATTTTCCCGATGAAAATTTTGACTCATAATGATGTAAGTACTGAAAACGTGAAAACCCATTCCACCCTGTACACTATAAATTGCACAAAAGTGTTGCATTTTTTAGTTTGTTGGATGTTTCTCTGTCTTGCACTAATTGCTTCAAACTTGTAAAGCACATCGGGCTAAATTAAAACCAAACAGCTTAAAGTCAACTCAACTACTTTTAGCGCTGAGTTAATATATACTCAGTGCTAAAAGTAGGGAGTTGAGTTGACTAGTTTTAGTTTTGTGACAACGCGGTTAGTAAAAAGTAAACGTTTTTACATTTTCTAACATTACAGGAATATCGCACAGGATAGAAACGTTTGGAAGGATTAAGGAGAGGCCTTTGCCCAGCTGTGGGACAGATGAGAGACAAAAAAAAACAGGGAAATGTCTCGGCCAGTCACTTCAATTAAAAAAAACATATTGTTTGGATAGCCTACGATGTCTGAAAGTGGCACCGGTGCACGGTGGGTGAAGTTGTATGGTAGGTAAGCGGTTGTCAGGGTAACTACACACTGTATGTATTTTGAAACGCAGAAATGAGAAGGTTTTCGATTTCGTAAGGAAAGTTTTGTGATGAATGTGAATGAGTAGGGGAAGACCAAAAAACTATAGATGGAGCTAGAAAGGCTGATTCATGATACGTACCTTGTACTTTAAAGTATGATGTATTAAACTTGTACTATTATTTATTATGTGGTAAATCATTGATAAGCATAGATCGGAGTAGGTAGATTGATTTTTGGTACTGGTATCATAAATGCAAACAGAAAGAATAAAATGGATAAGCCATTTTCCGGAAAGTAATTCCGGTATTTCTTTATTCAATTAAATATTATTAATGTTGGTAGTGATTGGTACTACTCAATTCAAGAATTTAAAGAATGGTATAAAAACTAAATTAATTTATTATTTAACTGTTGAATAAAAAAAACAATCGAGTTCCGATCGAAGCATTGATATTTATTTTTTATTTTTAGCCTTTTTATGCCCACATCTTCTTATAAATTGTTGCACTTAAATTTCAATCAAATCAACCAATTCCGGAGGAATGTCCATCATAATATAAACGTTTCGGATCAATGACCCCAATTCAATCTACCTAATCCGATCTATGTTGATAAGTCATAATGACTTGTAGCATCACATAATTCCCGTATTCGGCTTAACCAAGTGATATCGATATGTCGTGATATCGATATGGGACTTACTCATATAATAGGTGCGTAGGTAAAATACATAATAGACCAAACGTCTCCTAATGTAATAATGAGACAACAAGTTCTCCATGGTCGCGAAATTCCCGGGAGTCTGATATTGCGTAATGGATGCTGTTACAATATAATAATCAAAATTATTATTTTAAATCGATGTTCACACGATACTGGTGATATTCGGAGTACTACCGACCGGACATAACTATTTCCGCCAAAAACCGTCCATATTATACCTATGTCCGTCAAAATTTTCAATCTTCATCCGGCCTTATCACTTGTCCGGCCTTTCAAGCTCAAATGTTTTTTAGAAAGTCAATATGGCTACCCACCAGAAAAGGAATAGGTACTGAAAAAAGAAAGATAAAATAATGAGAAGACCGGACTTATTTGCCAAACACTGACTTTTTCTCAGGAATTTTCAAATGAAATGTTAAACCCATAATGCGATAGTATTTGCTAGATATTCATGCCCATGCCCATGTAGCACTCACGCGTCGCTCGTCGAGTAGGATGGGTTCGCCGAACTGTCCCACTGCGTGTGGTCACAACTCGCTTCTAATAAAATAATTTATCTATGACACATTACAAGCGCCGTGACGACGGAGCGTTGCATACCGCACAAGACACGTCCATCGTCCAAATATTGAAAGAATCTCGTCTCTCGATTCGCACGGCCTCCATTCCCTTCGCCGGCCGAGCTTTATGGGACTCAGATGAAAACGTCGATATTATCATAACAATAACGCTTGGAATACTCTCTGAGAAGGCAAGGCATATTTTGAATATGTTAGTACTAGTGAATGCAGCTAGCTCACAGCACAAACCTAGCTAGGTACCTAAAAACACTAAGTAGGTACCTATAAACTGAAATCGGGTAGGCTACGTACTGAAATTGCAATGACGAAATCAGTAGAATGTATTCTTGCCTTTTGAACCAATCTTCCGAATGTATTACTATTTCGGGTACGATATCAATGGCCAAATCTAATAAGTTAAGCCAAGTTGGACAGCCCCATTTAGCTTTATCATGAGAACCTAGCACGAAGGCTATTAGTCTGGATATAGTCGCTGAACCCAGCCCAGCCAAGTGGAATCGTGTATGTGTACGTACCATAAAAGTTAGTAATAGGTATGACGCTCGAAATACCTTTGCGAAGGATAACTGACCCCTTGGTGAAATAAAACTTTGTTTGTTTTGTTCTGAGTTCTTAAAGATTACTTTTATTAAATATATATATCAAGTGGGTATATCACTGACTCTAATAATATTCTTCTTCATAGGTAATAAATCAACAATAATCCATAGAGATTTATTTCTATTGTCTGAAATGGTTGTGATTGTGAAACTAATCACAACACCAACAATAGCAGTGAAAAATACTGAAAACATGAAACATGACATCCGGTAGTAAAAAATACTGAAAGCATGAAGGAAAAGTCTCGGACGAAGCGCTCAATTAAACCACAGTAGGAGTCTAACTATACAAAAAGAACAATAATAATAATGACGTAATTACATACCTACACCTTTTGTCACAGTCGCATGCCAATAAAGGTTTTTATACAAAACTAGCTTTACCCCGGCGCGCAATGCATTTTCTCCTACCTACCTCCTAACCTACCTACTCTACGCTACCCTACTCTACCCTACCCTACCTACCCTCTCCAATCTTACCTATCTACCCTACCCAACCCTACCTGCCAACCTCCTACCCTACCCTACCTATCTACCTACCTTCCCTATGACCTAAACCTAAACCTTGACCCGACAATAAAGAATTTGTTGCAGTCGTTCAAAGCTATGCGCATATACATTTCGGCGATTCATTTTTATATATCATTTTCAAGAAGATTCATCCTTTTCAAGTAAGCTACCTTTCATTTTAAATCTGTAATAAAAGGTAACAAATACACTGTGGTAATTGTTGTCTTTTAATTTATCAGTGTCTCATTGTCCTCGTGTTATTTAGTAAATAATACTTTGGCTGAACCGGTTCAATATGAATCTGCATGAAACTCAACAGGTGTTATGGTTTGTGAGCCTGATGTCACGCAATACTGTTACTTGACAACGGAAGAATATAAATTCGTGGTTCATAACTTCATAAGTTAGTGCGGGACGTACCTATCGAAGTATTATTAATAAAGCTTCCCCGCATGCAACGCACGCGCACACTCCTGGGACATCCTTCCGGCGGCGGTGGTTTCGGCGCCCAACAATCACTCGAAACGTGCCCAGACTTTCCGCACCGGACTATAATAACATCGTCACATACCTATGTCATCGGGTGTCCGAACCTGTCGGGAAGACGGAAACAAATACTCACACATTTACATCGAATCCTTATTTAAACAACAACTAGTCGTTGCAATTTAAATCACTGCAATAAGATACTGTGAGTCGCATAACTTCAAGTCGTACTATTAAAACTTTGGTATGTATAAATAAAGCGCCTTCTTGCAATACAATCGATGTGCCGCAGCACCGGCGCCTGAGCTCAGTACAGTAGCGACATCAGTGTTTACTTCATTGTGATAACCGCGGTCACTCTCAATTGATTCATCGAGCTAGTATTCGTTACAAGGACGACACACACGAAATAATCGTGTAACAACTTTAATTATGTACTGGGTTCATCTGGTCGCCGAGGCACCGCCGCCGCCGCCGGCGCCCCGCCACCGTAATTGTTCTCGGGAAACTGTAAGAATGGGTTTGAGTACAGCGCGCATTCAACATACTCATTGCCCAACACAGATGGCTAAGTTGAAGCTAAAAATAATAAGCAAAATAATAACGAAAAATAAAGGCTATTTGAATGTTTCATGCAACTTGCAGGCTCTCATCTGGAGACTGCAGGTGGCATGAATCGCGATTCACGTACTAGATGCAGTCATAATATTTGTCAGTCGTGTTCTCTTAGTGGCATCTGCAATCTCTTGTGTCACCTTTATTTTTATGTAAGTTGGCTATTTATGTGAAGTTTCGTTGAGGACTTAATGTGTTGGGGCGTCACGCGTCGCGCTCCGTGCTGTACGTCGCATTTCGACATCCAACAGTCTGCGTCCGCGTCGGTTGCCAGTTACGGTACATTTGTCGCCTAATGAACACAAGTACTTGTCTTGTATAATTGAAAACGATCAAAGAAGCCTAAAAAAAATCTAAACGAAACTTTAAACAAGGTCAAATTTAATTAGGGAGAGGAACTCTGCACTTAAACAGTAAACACGGATCCCAATAAACAAAAAAATAGATGCTGTATTTCATAGCCGCAACGATCGATTAGATCAACGCATTGTTTTTGATTTTTCGCGTCATTCAATGACTTTGGTCTCTGATGATAACATACGCGAGATACGATCTCCACTCCATACAGAAAGGATTATTTCTCAAGCCTTTGTACTGGAAGAACGAAACGAACTTCACCGCAAGCCAATAAAACAAACAGGCAATTCAGTTTTTTTTCCAACCATTCGAATGTCCTTTTTAAACTGCTTGCTATTGATTCACACAGACAGACGGCACGTTCGGTAGTGTTGCACACGGACAGTCGCCGTCCAGTTAGGCATGATGACAAATAAATTGGCTACGTTATGCTGGTCATTCCATTTCAAAACATCGAGATGAAACAGGTAAGATCCAAAACACGCGCGTTACTCAGAGCAAGGCGTGTGAAAACAATGATCACATCATCACTACAATATGCTATGCAATACATTCAATGCTATCAACATAAATAGACTAAATGCTATAATATTTCTTTGAACAGTACAATCACTTTTATTAGTCGTAACCAAGTGAGCTAGTGTCGTGGTCGGTCGCACGAAGCGCAATCCTGTTCTTTCGAAGGTTGCAGTCGTTTTATCATTTTATCAACTTTTATTGTGAGCAACTAGGCCACAAGCAGTTCCAATAATGTTACATAAAGTCTGATGTGATACTAAACAGTGAGCAGTCAAACTATGTTACAGAAATGAAGGCTGAATGTACTTGGTCGTCTTTAGCCCATTATGTATGTGGGATCAGTCAGAATCACTGCACGGAAGCATAATCAGGAAAAATGAATCAGGTAGTCCGTTTAATTTAAAGTAATAATGAGGAAATCGATAAAATTATAAGCTAATAAGACATTTAAAAAAACTCTTTCAAAATCTTACGCCCTTACATCTTACTACTTACTTAGTGAAAACAACAAATCAGTTTCAAAGAGCTCCGTGTTGCAGAGCTTTTGGTGGTATTTAAATTCTTCGTTGTAGCAATTAATCCAGGTTATAAAACATCCGTTTGCCAAATTTCATAAAAATCCGTTCAGTAGTTTTCGCATGAAAGAGTAACAAAGACCCATCTACCCATCCTCACAATCTTTCGCATTTATAATATTATACTAGGAAGACAATAATTGTTAGTATTGTTTATATCAATGTAGGTACACAATAAACCTATTACTTGAAATGGCCATGAGGATAAGCGACTAGTTGGATTGTATTTAATTTAACCTTTACGGATATCTCGACTGAAATCAAACTATAGAACTTGGAAACAGGTAACTTGCTATGATTTGTTGAGAAATTTATGTACTGTGTTTTTACAAAAAGAAAAAACGACCAATTCCATCTACTTTTCTGCGAAACTGAGTTTTCAGAAAGTGGACCGATGGTGTTTTCTTTAATATGTCTTTTTTAGGGTTCCGTCCGTCCGTCTGTCACCAGGCTGTAATCTCATGAACCGTGATAGTTAGCCAGTTGAAATTTTTACAGATTATGTATTTCTATTGCCGCTATAACAACAATAAAATAAAATAAATATTTAAGGGGGCTCCCATACAAAAATGGGATTTTTTTATCAATAATCGTACGGAACCCTTCGTGCGCGAGTCCGACTCGCACTTGGCCGGTTTATTATAATATTTTTAAGGGTTTCATCCAGTGTTTTTACTAAAAACGGAATCCTAAAATTATCAGCTTGGGCTTATCAGTTGCATTATCTGAGCCGTGCCAACTAGCATAATGCAAATAAAGGTGTGAACAGAATTTATATCGCGCGTTACTTTACTGCCTTACTATTTGCGGTACGCACATAATATACAAGGTGTAGAGGACACCGACGCGAAAACGGTAACCAGGTGTTCAGAACATCATTCTGAACCAACATAGAATTTGTTCACACATTTTGACCGTGTACTATTGGGACACTTTAGTAGGAAACAGCAGATTTTTAGGGTTCCATACCCAAAGGGTCAAACGGGACCCTATTACTGAGATTTCTCTGTCCGTCCGTCCGTCTGTCACCAGGCTGTATCTCATGAACGGTGATAGCCACTTGAAATTTGTACAGATTATGTATTTCTGTTGCCGCTATAACAACAAATACTAAAAACAGAATAAAATAAATATATAAGGGGGATCCCATACAAAAAAAAATTGTGCTGTTTTTTTATAAATAATATTATACTTAATAATATATATCTATAAATAAAAAAGGGTCCAACTCACAAGTTTTTTTTTTAAATTTCCGATAAAAAAATCTATGCACGGGGGTTCAGAATGATGTTATTGATGTACCTACCAGGGACTCAAACAGTAACCGTAATAAGGTGTTTTTAACACTGTTTAAAACAGTTTTAACAGAAAAACACTTTTAAATGTAACAGATACAATACTGTTACCAAACTATAACCTTTTATATGTGTTAACAAGTGTTAATATGTGTAACTGAAATAATCATTTATAGCTTAAGTACGCTTCGTTTACCTGTTACACTAATTAACTCTGTTAACACTTTTATATCTGTTACAGATACATATCTGTTACATATTTGATTCTGTTACCGATTCAACATGTAACACTCATAATTCTGTAACCTTTATGAAGGTGTTTTTAAGTCCCTGGTAGGTACTGAGTACGTGGTACGTTTTCGCGTCGGTGTCCCTTACACCCTGTATATCATACAATTATGTATAAACGCTGTTACGCAAGTCTTTATCGCAAAATACTAAGCTTATCGACGATTACGTGGAACAGTCTGTTGAGATTTTTATTAGAACTGGGTCATCCAACGGTGTATTTTGTAAATTTGTTTAAAATATATTCTATTATTGTATACAAGGTTTAACGTGGTTTAGGGATTATAAAATTATCGAAAAAACGTTTGAGGTTTTTTGTTTGTGTGTAAGCGACGTTATAAGGCAGGGATCAGACGGCCCGTGTTTAAAACACGGGTGGTTCACATTTACCTACTCATTTTATTATTGATTCGGGTCGAGAATCATTAGCATAGTTACCTCCTAGAATTTGACGAGGTTGCAAAACAACACCTTGTATATTTTTGCGACTTAACATGACAGATGTTTCCTTTTGCTCGGCTTACATCCTCGTCTTTGGTTAACTTGACCTAGTTATGAGGTTGCATGGTTTTTTAAATGTCTTGTTAGTTTTCGTAGTGAGGCAATTTCATGAAGCTCCTGCTCTAAACGACTGGCAAGGCTGTGACAAAACGTTTTCTTTTTAAAGATTATTTTTCGAAACGACAATATTGCGTAAGTTTTAAACATAATTTAAAAAAAGAAAGACCACGCATATAATTTCTATGTATTCAAGTCGTGTCTGCGATACTAACCCCTAAGATAATATCCTTATCACTACCACGAACTCATTACTAACAGCAAACAAGTAATCAGAGCGCTATGAATATTAATTCTAAGTTTAATTTATCTTTGAAACCGTTATTTCAAAAACGGACAGTACTGTTTCGTAAAGAGTGGGCGGAAATATGTAGATAGCCTACGCATTTCCCGATTACAAAGTTAATAAAACATAGTGCCTAAACTACTTATGTTTCTGAGAACTGTGATGCAAGACTCCAGTCGTTTCGCACCTCGAGCGATTTGAACCACGGTGTGAATCGCCCGACTAAAGATCCATAAAGTGTCGATATCCGATAGCGCGGTGCCTATCATCTATCTAACACACTAAGTAGATACGGTGTCCTGATTCCTGTTAATACTGTGTCGAGGAAAATAGAGAACCACATTCTGTTTATTGACAAGGGAATTGATACAACATAAACTAACTAAACTTTTATGAAGCGCACGCTAGCAGACTAGCTATACGAAATCATTCCATACGTGTTTCGACTTAATCACTTACACCAATAGGCGGACATTTTATTTTGCTTTCGAAGCTTTGAATTTAGTTGATTGAAAAATAAAAATCACCTACAGGTAAACAAACACCCAGAATTCCGAACGTACGTGTAATCTATGCGTCAATATCGGTGATGTGGTATCACAATACTCAACAAAACAGGGAGCGGACAACCATGCCACCCGGGTTCCGTGTTCGGGGCAGTCTGTTGCAAAATCATTTACTAGAGCTTGTATTAGCACTCACGAATTCACAATTGATTGGCTTCGATTGCAATTAACAGAAGTGCTAAGAAACTGTTGAAAAGTTGGACGGACTCGCAGTCCCATAGCTACTTCATAACTATGACATCAAAGTTATTGTCGGTCAGCCATCATGCATTCCTCGGACCTACAATTTTACGTCGAATCCAAAAATTTGTTGTATCTATTGTGTCAGTCCGGGAATCCGATCGTCGTCGCACGGAATATTTAAAACGTAGAAATAAATATTTAAGAGCTGTTGACAAAATCCTCACGTTTTTGAACTTTTTACTCTGGAATGATGAAATGGGTCAAGTGTCATACCATTTATACCTACGTAACTAGTTAGTGTTGTGTCTTGTGCACTCGTGGGTTCCGTGGAAATGTCCTCAGCGTCCGTGACACACAGCTGTATTGTCTGATATCTCACTAACAACCCACGCGCACGAATATCGTTGACGTAACACAATTTAGTAACACTGTGGGCGCACTCACTCATATTTGGAAACTCTTAACAATTTCTTTTAATGCTTTCTATAAAATTGGTAACTTTACATGTTGTGCATACTTTAAGTTAGTGTTGCTTGTCTTTATTCAATTAAAAGTAAAATCTTATCTGATCGAAACGAAGACAGTGAAAACGTTAAGTTATCGTTAATTGACATGTCGGCTGAACAACTTAGCTCATACTGTTTTGACGTTTCGATTATCCTTAGTGTCGAATAATGGCTTCGGCTTAACGAGGCACGAATTAGTTTCAGTCTGCCATTTGCGACATGACCGCGACGGATCCCTAATCAGCCTAGATAACTTTGCAAAATCTATACGTGAGACAAATTTTATTGGATTAGCTGTGGATTTGAATGTTTCTACATTATATTGCACGCTTCTACGGAAATTAATTGGAGAGCAAGTTGTGCTTGTGAGTGCAGTTAATGGAGCAAGAGTCATGACGGCGTAGACCTCTTGAGATTCGTGAAGATTGATGGATTTATTTTCATATTGTAAATAGTTTTACTGTCTCCAAATCTAGCGTATACCTAATACTATTAAGCAGTGATAGTAGGTGGTAGATTTATGAACAACATCTACATATTCGCGGGCGCAGGTTGTGTAGGTCTGGCATTTCCGTTTAGTAAAACGACCTCGGGTCTATTGTGAACCGGCTCGAATAAACAAGTCGGGATTATAAAGGATAATTTTAAAGAAAGATTTTTGTGAGTGTTTCTCCCACTGTTCATCATCTTTTATTTAAATAACCGTATTTCCAACCGGATATCCATATCGCATGATAGTCTAGCAAACGGATTGTCCGACCTTCAGGATAAATATGCGCAATGAATTAAATTCATATGTTTGATACAATTTATTATCATAAGTACCTACTCATTCTGGCATAAACACATTTTAATGTCTATCTGAATGTTAGCAACAACGCAACAACAGATGAACCAAAACACACTGAATTGCATACAAAACTGGCATCGTTAGATTGTGTATTTCGTACCAACATGCGAATCGAATTACGAGAACTACGTACAACATAGGCTCATAGGTAAATCAAATTAAACGCAGGTAAAAGCCATGCTTCTGTTACGAGCCGGGTGGACTCTACTGGGACTGAAATTTAGAATGAACACTGATTCAGACATGTTTCAAAGCCGCTAAAGCTTGTTTTACAATATACCATCATATGAGCATTCGTGTATTTCTCTAATCGTGGGAGTACCTACTACCTGCTTCTATCTATTTCCGATTTATGAACTTACATAAAATGTAGAATATTGGAACTTTTTGATACTTGTTACTCAATCCTATTGGCGTTTGTGAGGGAAATGAGCTTAGTAAACTAGCTAAAATTATAACAGTCCAGTGATTGAGCACACAATTTGAATGGAAATAAGCATAAACTGCAACAACATAAGTAATTAAACATTTTCAGAGGCGCAATCTGCCTTGATGTTACTTGCACTAGATCAAAAACTGGTCGTTCGTTGTGGTCTTTTAACTTTTATGCAAGTTCCCTTTATGGTAGTCCTCACTTGTTTCAATATGTCGCTAGCGTACACACCGCTTTTATTAATTTTATCCGCGGCTTTGACCGTCGCTTCGCTTTTGTTAACAGGCATTGCAATCGAAGCTTTGACATTCATTTTATAACTTTTCTGTCACACGAGACGGGCACAAAGCATATTTTCGGAGTACAACCATATTTTTGGTATTCGTTAAATAATAACAGCCGCACAAGTCGATGTTCAAGGTTAAGCCGTGCTTGCCGAAGTCGGTCCGTGGATGGGTGACCATAATTACTGTTGTGTACGTTAGGGTTCCTTTTGGTCTGGCGAGTGGTTAGCACATTGAAACAAGCGTCTGTCTTTGATGGTGTTTATTGGCAACTAGCTTAAAAATATTATAACATATTGAATACGGTCGGCGGTTAGCCTCTCACAACTACATATAAAAAACGTGGACTGTATGTGTGTTCGTACAATTGAAAGGAGCTTCAACATAAGCCGCCCACCAAAGGACTATATGAGTCCTTTCAAATTAACCATAATTATGAAATTAACATTAAACATGCCATGCAAAATTATCAATGCCTAAATAATTGGACTATTCAGGGTTACTATCTATTGGTAGTGGACAGAGTTTAGTTACAGTTCTCTTTACAATACTGTCACCGCTTTTGACACTATAAACTCTTGTACACCCATCTGGCCCTGGATGTTTGCTCACTATACGTCCCAGTAACCACTTCCCTGGTGGAAGGTTCTCCTGCTTGATCAGTACAATATTACCGACTTCAAACTCTTTTCCTCGTTTGAGCCATTTTGGACGTTGTTGTAGTCTAGATAAATATTCCTGTTGCCATCTAGACCAAAAATCATGCAACAACTTTTGGACATATTGCCAACGTGATAGTGTGTGCACCTTCAAGTTTTGTAAATTTGGGCTAGGTATGACAATGGGTGCCTCTCCAATTAAAAAGTGCCCAGGTGTTAAAGGCTCGATATTCACATTGTCCAAGTCATCTTGGGGGCACAACGGCCTCGAGTTTAAGCAAGCCTCTATTTCACACAGCACTGTCGACATTTCCTCGAAAGTTAAATTGTTGGTTAGTATCCGTTTTAAGTGATACTTCGTGGATTTTACGCCCGCCTCCCAGAGGCCACCGAAGTTTGGGCTGTATGCAGGAATAAAATGCCATTGCGTGCCATCAGATGCAAGTTTGTCTGCGATTGCTCCAGAGAACTCCAAGCTTGCTTCCTTCCACATGGCTACCAGCTCTTTATTTGCCCCGATGAAATTCCTCCCTTGGTCGCTCCATAAATGTGCACACTTACCTCTTCTCGCACAAAATCTTTTATATGCACCGATGAACGCCTCTGACGTCATATCTCCAACTAACTCCAAATGAACGGCCTTGGTAGCCATACATATGAAGATTGATATGTACGCCTTGTGTACCTTGACTCCTCTTCCCTTGCTCCATAGAACTTGTAATGGTCCAGCAAAGTCTACACCGGAATGCAGAAACGGTCGAGCTGGTGTCACACGAACCTTTGGCAAATCACCCATTACTTGCGTTCTTGCAGTCGCATTCTGTTTGGCACACACTAAGCATCGGTGTACATATTGTTTGACTTGTCCTTTAGCTCGCGTTATCCAATATTTAGATCTCAAAAAGCTCAACGTTAGTTGGATTCCTCCGTGGAGAGTTCTTGAGTGTGCATCGGCAATGATCAAAGGAGTAAGTTTATTTCTATGACCCAATATGACTGGGTGCTTACTTTGATCTGCTATGTTAGCGTGTCTAAGGCGTCCGCCAACCCGAAGCATCTGTTTCTCATCTAAGTACGGATCTAAAGTTTTTAACGTGCTATTTCTTTTAACCTGTTTACCCTTTCTTAGAGACTCAATTTCTTCTGCATATTCTTCGCCTTGTACCTTTTTTATGCATGTGTTTAATGCACCTTCTAATTCTTCCGTTGTCAAAGCAGTATCTATGTCTTCTTTTAACATTTTATGTTTTAAAAATCTTCTACAGAGTGCAATACTTCGAATTAATTCCTTCAACGAGTTATAATTTTCAAACTGTTCTGTTAATCCTTTCTCAATATCTTCATTTTTGGTCATTGTAAAAGTTTGTAATGTTGTCTTCTTTTCTAGCTCTGTAGATATAGTTTCTGGTTTTGTAAAATAAGTATCGCCTTTTGAAAGCCATTTAGGCCCTTTCCACCATAAGTTGCATGTTTTTAACTCTAATACGAGTGCACCTCTAGACGCTATATCAGCGGGGTTCTCTTGCGATTGTACGTGGTACCATTGTTCTTTCGGGACGTTGCCAGTTATTTCAACCGATCTATTAGCAACAAAAGTCTTCCATTTGCTAGGCTCTTTTTGTAGCCAAGCAATAACTATTGAGGAATCAGTCCAAGCAAAAATATTAGCTAATGGGATCTTCATTGCTGTTGAAATTTGTTTTAATAGTTTTGACACCAGAACAGCTCCACACAACTCAAGTCGTGGTAACGACACAGTCTTCAAAGGAGCCACACGAGTTCTTGCTGCAATCAATGATGTTTTGACTGTACCATCCAAGTAGTGTACGCGACAATACACAACAGCTGCGTATGCTCTCATAGACGCATCACTGAAACCATGGAGTTGTATGCTGTTCTTCTTTAAACTGTACGTGCCCATCCATCGATCTATTCTAATCGCATTGACGTTAGCCATATCGTCTCGTATAGTTTTCCACTCTTCTCTCACAGCTGGAGGGATTTCCTGATCCCAATCAACCTTGGTTTGCCAGAGCTTCTGTATCAAAATTTTTGCTTGCACAATGCATGGCGCTATCCAACCGAGCGGGTCAAAAAGTGTCTGGACATCTGATAGTATATTTCGCTTCGTAACGATCGCAGGAAGAGGAACTAGGCTTAGATGGTATTCAAATTGATCACTGCCTAAGTTCCATTGTACACCTAAAGTCTTTATGGTACCATCTATATTGAGATCCATATGTGCATTGATAGATCTATCCTTTGGATCTATAGATTTTAAAAAATCTACGTTATTTGACGACCACTTCTTCAGCTGAAAGCCGCCTCTTTGTAATAAATTCATCAAGTCTTTGCTCACTTGAATGGCTTGCTCTAAATCGTCACATCCTGACATAACGTCATCAACATACAAGTCTTCTTGTAACACCCTTGCAGCTTCAGGATAGTTGGCACCTTCATCTTTAGCAAGTTGCATAAGTGTTTTTACCGCCAAGTATGGTGCTGACGCTGTACCGAAGGTAACGGTCAGGAGTCTTAAATCTTGAATGATTTCAGAGGAGTCGTTTCGCCACAGTATTCTCTGGTAATCGGTGTCTTCCTGGGCTACCAATATCATTCGGTACATTTTTTGTATGTCAGAAACAAAACACACTGCGTGTGTTCGCCATCTCACTATCAGGCTTCGCAAGTCGTCTTGTAGAACAGGACCTGCCAGCAATTCGTCGTTTAGGGAAACTCCATTGTAACCCTTGCAGGAAGCGTCAAAAACGACGCGAGTCTTCGTGCTTTCTTTATCGTTCCTGACTACTGCGTGGTGGGGTAAGTAGACAGACCTTTTTGTATTTATTTCCTTTTTTGGTACTTCTTCTATGTGTTTTAAGTTTATGTAATCTTCAATAACTTTGTTGTATTCTTCTTTCAGTTCGGGATTTTTGTTCAGCCTTTTCTCCAGTTGCAGAAATCTGTTTAATGCTATCTCTCTTGTCTTTCCGTCGGGTGATTTTAAGTTGTCGTTTTTAAATGGTAATTTGACTATGTAGCGTCCTTCATTATTTCTTGTGTGTGTTTTTTCATAAATTTCTTCGCATAATATTTCCTCTTTAGTAAAATTTCTTTTTGTATCGGTTTCTAACTCCCACATAGTCTTCAAAAGTTCTTTCACATCGACTGGTTCATTTATCGCCATTAAACATTTTTCTATAGTTTTTGTTTTTATATTTATTTCACCAAATATTATCCAGCCGAGGTTGGTTCTCTGTGCTATAGGTGACCCCGGTGGACCTTTGATTAGACCATCTTGTAATATCTTTGCATATCCCTTGACGTCTAGTAGCAGATCAATGTTTCCTGATTCTCCATACTTTGGGTCTGCTAAGTCTAACTCTGCCAAGTGTGGCCATTTACTTGTTGACCATGTATCTGCAGGTAACTGTACTGTCAAGTGCTTGGTCATCACGTAGGCTTGTATCAATATTGCAAAATCTGAGTCCCATCGTGATAAAACTTCTATTTTCACTTCATGCTTGACAGCGACCTTCATAGATTCCATTCCAGTAATAATAGAATTTGTTACCTGCCGTTTGAGTTTTAATAGTTGTGCCGCCTTCTCACTAATAAAGCAGGCTTGTGATCCTGGATCTATGAGTGCCTTGAGCACAATGGTGTGTCCTTGCTCACTCTTTACTATCACCATTGCGGTTGCTAACATTCCTATATCTTTTCTGGCATTGTAGTATGACGCAATCATAGTATTGACTTGAACCTTTTCTTCTACATCTGCTTGATTTGATACTGTCGGCGTTGGTTGTACAGCTTCAGATGATGCCGATGTATCCGTCTTCTTTGTTAGATGTATGAGAGTATGATGGCGTCTTTTGCATATGCGACAGGACATTGGAACACGGCATTTGAAACCCGAATGTCCTGATGCCAGGCAGTTAAAACAGAGCTTGTTATTCTTTACACAATCAAATCGTTCTGAAGGTTGCATCTTCGCAAACAATTTGCAGTGAGACAGGGTATGATTTTCTTTACACATTATACAAGTGTTTTCCTTTTCATTCGTTGAAACATGGAATGCACCTCGTTCTTTAGAAGGTTTTTCACGCGTAGCTGACGTTGAAGATGGTGTAATTAATTCTAATGCACGAAATTTGCCATTCAGGAATGTTTTCAACTCATTCCACGTAGGCAACTCTTCTGAATTGCCTTTGTAGGCGTACTCTTCCCAGTCCTTGTGAGATTCCGGGTCCAGCTTCTGTACGACCAGAAATATTATTATAGGATCCCAGGAGTCGGTGTTCACGTTGGAGTTTTTGAGGTTGTCTAAAATTTCAGATGTTGTATCCAAAATTGACTTCAGTTGACTGGCCGATTGAGTATTCGCCTTTTTTTGATAAACTAATCTCTTCAACATTAAGTTAACTATCAATCTTCTATTTCCGTAACGAGACTTCAATGTCTCCCATGCTTGTAAATAGTTACTTTCAGTTACTTGTATATGTTTAAGTAGGGTTGCTGCTTCACCGCTGATGCTAGTTTTTAAATAATGTAATTTTTGAACGTTGCTTAGTGACTTGTTATCATGCACTAACGATACATATAAATCTTTAAACGCAGGCCAGTCTTCATAGGTTCCAGAAAACGTAGGTATCGTAATACTTGGCAGTCTCACCTGTGTTTGTTGGTTATCTTCGTCCGCATTATCGATGTTCATCGTTTGCGATGATTTCGTTGTAACCTTTTCTAACATATCGCGTAATTCACCCAACAAACACAAATAAAGATCTTCATAAATAAAAAACTCTTCATTAACGAAATACGACAACAAATTACGTTTATCTCTCGGTGTCATCCTCGCTAAGTCTTGATGCGCACCGGTGAATGTTTTCCAGTATTCTTCGATGCACTGAATTCTAGATTGAATGTATCCTTTCGTCAAACGTTGTTTAGGACATTTTCGTAAGTTTATTTGTGTTTTCTTCAGTAATTCTGCCGTATCTTCTAATATACCAAGTGCTTCTTCGGCTGTCTTAGACATATTTCACTGATAACTATGTCAATCTTCAATATTAAACACAAATACGATGCAAAACTTGAGGAAATAACGTTTTTATTTGTTAAAATCACTGCTAATTACTTTGTTTACGCTAAACGATTCACTCGCCGGGTCTTATCTCTGATGGAATGTTGTTTTTTCTATATTAACTTCACTAATGATCCGGCTCGATTATGACCATTATGTTGTGTACGTTAGGGTTCCTTTTGGTCTGGCGAGTGGTTAGCACATTGAAACAAGCGTCTGTCTTTGATGGTGTTTATTGGCAACTAGCTTAAAAATATTATAACATATTGAATACGGTCGGCGGTTAGCCTCTCACAACTACATATAAAAAACGTGGACTGTATGTGTGTTCGTACAATTGAAAGGAGCTTCAACAATTACATACCGAGTTTCTTCCGTGCCTCGGAAAGCACGTTAAGCCGTTGGTCTCGGCTGTCATTTGTAGATTTTTGACAGTCGTTACAAGTCGAAAGAAGCCGAAAGTCCGACATCCAGTCTTACCAAAGGGTTTCGTATTACCCAGTTAATTGGTTGTGGAGGTCAGATAGGCAGTCCCTTCATGTAAAATACTGATTCTCAGCTGCATCCGGTGAGACTGGAAGCCGATCCCAACAAATTTTGGGAAAAGGCTAGGCAGATGATAAACCATATTTTTGGTAATATTTTGTGCTCGAATGAACACAGGTAAATTGGAAAAAATGCTCGCTCGCTGGATGAAAGTTTTCAATCCGCAGTTTCGAAAACTGGATGGCTTTGTCACTGAAATTCTGAAAATATTATTTTTGTTTCAGATTCCAATACCATTATTAATATGCAGCTTCGGTAAATCATCAAATAGGAGCGGGTAAGTTAAGATTTTTATTTAACTCTCATTCGCGCAAGTTCTTCCTTTCTCTACTCAGAGAAAAGTGCAGCTCTGTAGTAGGTGCTTCTAGGTAAAATGAAAACTATTTAGAGTACGTACCTCTTATCCGCTTGTACATATATACCTATTATCTTCCGACTTCATTATTCCTTAAAAAACAAGTCAAAGGAATTATTAAAATGAACCTAGCAGGTGTGCAATTATAATTACGGAGCCAGTACGTCGTCGCGCAGCTTGACCCAAAAGTAGAATTAAAATGTATTATATACAGACGCTCGAGCATTCAGGATTCCGCCGCCACGTGTTCTCAAGTAACGGTGGTATTGGCAATTAGGATTCTCAACTAAACACGAGAAAGTCCAGTTAATCACAAATTAATGGTATTTGAAAGTCCAATTAGGTCACGAGCGAGTGTGTGCTAGGAGAATCGGGAATGGGTACGAACCTATTAGGGTGCAACGAAACGTATGCGCTACGCATTGGGGAACAGCTGAACTCCAACGCATCCCCTCAAAGGGTTGTGTGGTGCCCATTCAGTTATGAGATAACTACATGACGTGTTTCGGGAATATATCCATTCCATGGGTAAGCACGACGCAGCACGGTCAAGCTATACAATACCAGTTTTTACGGATCCCTCATTGTACGGAAAATCTATGCAAAGCGAGGCCATGTTATACTGGAAAGTATGGCTGGATGTGTCGCCGTGTGTACCTGTATGGTTCAATAGACTAGTTGACACTAAGAAAATGTAGGTACTTAAGGTTATTATTTTTAGTTAAGACTTAACGATGGCATTGTTTAAATTATACTCATAAATAATTGCGAATATAACCCTAAGTCACATGACTTTGAACGCAAATCAGAGCGTGACACGTCACATAACCAACCGGTTTCTCAAAAACTGTCAATAATCTCTGTCTGTCAGTCTGTTTAAGGTGGAAGCGACAAGGGTTTCCCGCGAAATTCAAATTTTCATACAGCATTTTAATGTCAGGTTTTATCTTGAATAAAATATGATAATCTGCCATAAACCGTACGTATTGATATAATTGTAGTAATTAAAATCGTCAATACAACCCCTTTAAGTTCATTTAATCCCAATGTCTATTTCATGAAAAACTCATTCCATGGGGTTAAATTAATTTAAATGGGCTGTATTGATGACTTTAATGATTTAAATTCAGTAAAGCTATATTAGTTACGGCCGTCTATCATATTTTATTCAACATAAAAGCTGACACTGACATTGCAAAAACTGATACTGCAACTGAACTGATCAAAAAAACCGTAAGAAAATTTGAATTTCGCTGTTGACCCTGTTCTTCCACTTTAATTTTATTTGCCAGCCTGTAGTGTTTTAAGGTTCGAACAACACGGTACCGACAATTTGTAAAAAATTGGCTGCAGAAAATGGACTCTGACTCTAACGTCAGTATGTAACAGATCTTCTGCCAGTGTCCGGTCCGGAGCCGCGTCCATTTTTGCTGAACCTTAAAAGTATACAAGGTATAAACGGGCCCTTCACGAAGCTCCCCAATTTCTCTGTTAGTAGAAAGTTTTCAGGTATGGTGTAGAAAAAAAAATCACAATGACGGGGAGAACAAGTATCTCTACACCCATTATTTAAATTACTTTGTTTTTTGTTTAGACTGTCAAAAGTGTCCGGGGATTAGAATATTCGGATTTTGGATTATGGATTTATTCCGTTCTAATACCAATACTTAGTACCCCTAGTATTTAATTTTGTTTCAATTACCAGTGTTTGAAACAAATACAAGTGGTATTCGTTTTTCGTATTAGAACGAAATAAATCGGATTATAAATCACAAAACGGAAATAATTTAATTTTATAATAGCTGGTATACAGAATTATACTCCTGTTCGGTTTTTTTACGATTATCTTTCGAATGTACCTAAAATATTTGAAGCTGGTAAGATAGATAGATAGATTTATCATTTATTTAATGCACACAGAAGACATAGCACAAAAGACAGAAGCACAATTAAATGACACAGATTAGTAAGATAAGCCTTTTAAATTGTACATTGTGTTTTAGAATGTAAGTAGGTGATATCATAATTCAAGCCTACTGTAATAATAGTTTTAATACAATAACACTTATAAGAATTCATGTAGGTATGGACAGGTATGTATTGGAGATAATAACTAGTAATGTTTGTAAGATCGTACCCAATCATGAGATATAATTATATCGAGCGCCATCTCATCAACATGGATACAATAAAGGCGATGATGTCAACAGACCTATAATATGTAGAGCTATGAATACATAAATTCTCCTTGACAGCTACTGGAAATACTTCGTATCGTAATAAGCGTATTTGCAGTAGTACGTGTGCAAGGAGAATTCCCTACTTGAAGGTTATTTATTATGATATATACAGATAATAAGCAGATATATAGTTAGGTACTATTGCAAGACATACCTTATTCCCTTTAAATAATGGAATAAATGCGAAATTATTGTTCATATTATGCTCAATAAACAAAGATGTTGAACACGACACCGTTTCGACATGCGACTGTTTGACTACGGTTCTGTTTTTTCAAGTATCGTTTAGGCCGACTAACGCGCATGAGCGGCGAAATTAACATAGTCATTACTGTCGAGACATATTTACTTTCTATAACGCGCTGGCCCGCTGGCCGGTACCAGAGTGGTGAGAATCGCGCCGATATGTCATGTCGGTGTGTGCTTAACTGTGCAAGCGCAGCCGTTTGCATCTTACTGCATTAGTCGCCTAACGGTACATTGCCCTTTTTGGGATCGATCGTACATTTGATTTACTATCTTGGCGAAGTTTATACGTCCACGACCATATGTGTTGCAAGCATTGTGTCACGAGTTCATGACAGTCACGAAGCCTTCTTGATTTAGTAGTTTAGAAGCTCTTTTTACCTACGATGAAACCCCGCTGATGTAACAATAGCGCTTAATTTTGCCTAATTACATGCAAAACAAATCAAGCTCAGCGCGACCCGGACTCGGTGATCATCATTGTCTTGCAATAAAGGAGTCAGTCCGTCACACAATTTGGTGCGTTATGCAAACAGAGGGGAGAATCTGTTTCAGTGAGAACTCCGCCATCCGGTCTAAATATAACCGGGCGGAGACAGCTGGCGGGGCGCGGGGGTGGCGGCGCGGGGCGCGGGGCGCAGGGCGTCGACCCGATCAACCCAGACCTTGTGCGCATTGCCGGAAGGAACGAACGCCACCAAATTTGCACCGTTGTCCTGCCTTACATTGTGTTTGTCGCCACTCATCACTGAAAACCTCTGCCGAGAGAAAAAGTGGTTGCACTGGAGAAGCTTCTCGTCCTCGGTTCTCAGCCAACTTGCACTAAAAGGGACGCACTTGGTCGACCTCTATTTTCCTTTACCGATTGTTATATAACAATCAATTGACAAGATTAGTTCTGTAGCACAGGATGTGAAATCACTTATCAGCCAGCTGACCAGGATAAAGCAATTTAGAACAATATGCGCAGATACCCAGAGTGGCGAGCGACTAGAATGAGGTGCGACACGGCGGACAGTTTATTGTGCAGCGACGTACTACTCGCCAAAAACGAAGGCACTCGTTAACACTCGATTACGTTCACATGACGTTACAAAATCCATTTGCAGGTCAATAGCACCGCTAGTTGAAGGTCTTGGCCGCAGCCACCTCGTGCCTCTTTCCTCTTACTCCAGCACCGAGTCGCCCACCCTCCTCGCGCCACTTCCCTCTTACTCCAGCACCGAGTTGCCCACCCTCCTCCTCGTCGTTGCTACGTGAATAATAAACGTAAAGCCGCCAACTTGCGGGATCCCTCGACAAAAGAAGCAAATTTCGTAATTACGATTTTGAAACATTGTTTTATTGAAAATCAACGTGAATTGAGTCATAATAATTCGATACAGGGAAATTTTAGAAAAACGAAAACAATAATGTGCTAAGAATAGACATCTTCCTAAGTTCCAAGAACTTCGTAACAGGGCCCTTTTTTCGATCTCATATAAATAATCCTATATCTTCCCGTGGGTGTCGTAAGAGGCGACTAAGGGACTTGCCAGAGAATGGGCAGCAGCGTTCTCTGTGTTTTTGTAACAACCGTACTGCGATCGCCAACCCGCCTGCCAAGCGTGGCGATTATAGCAAAACCCCCCTTATGTAAATGTGGCATTGGGGGAGACCTAAGTCCAGCAGTGGACGTCTTTTGGCTGAAATGATGAATGAAAATGATGATAAACAATACTGCTTAAAAGCATTTTTTTTTCAAGAACGTCTGATCGGGAAAATGGCCAACGACAGAAAATACAAAAGACAAGATCAGCATGATTTCATAAACGTAGTTCTTGCGACACTAAACAGTGGTACCCGGAGAACTATGGCACGATTACGGTGAACTTTTAACAAGATTAATACATAACAATAAAACGCACGTAATTATCAACGTTCCTAAAATCACGGCTGGGCAAAAAAGCCGAAACGACGCGACGCTAAATCTGTAGGCTTCAAAAAGTCAAAAGTAAAAAACCCAACTCACTACTGCGGAGTGTTGTGAACTTTATGCAATTTTCTTAGACTATTTCCACACCGTAGAGTCATTATGTCGAATAATAGGCGAGTCTTCGGTATAAAATGGAAATGAATGAACTGGAATGATATATGAGTAGGTACTCTTCATCTTGTATCTGTATATCTGGGAACGTACCCAGGTTACAAAAGCAAACTACAATCAGGACTTATATTATAGTTTATTTCTTTACTCAATTTATATCATCATAGCATTTCCCCTGTGACTTTGACCGAGAAAAATTTGATAGCTCGGCTAATTTGCATGTAGTGCCCGTTCACGTGAGAATACGGGGATACAATATAGCTTCTGTTATTCGCTGATAATGTAGCTTACCATTAGTGAAAGAATTTTTGAAATCGGTCTACTAGTTTTTGAGTTAAACCGTAACAAAAAGAAAAAAATCAAATCTTTCCTCTTTATAATATAAGATTTCGCGATTATTTTACATTTCGCGGCCTTCATGGAATCACAATTTCAATTTTATTTATTTAAACTTCAGAACTTACTGCCACACTGCATTCACTACCAGCCATTTCATATTTGTCAGAGTGTCCTCACTGGAACATTTCCCAATTGCTTGTATTTTTCCTTCTACTGAACGTTGTTTTGAACCAGTTTTACATTCATGAGAATTAATAATCTATGGTGTGCAACGTATTTTTTTTTTTGAATGGCATCTCGCAGTTCAGCCTCTGAGGCTGGCTACTGCTTAACCGGGCAAACCTGTGGATGCCTAGAATTTAAGGCCTCCAGCCAGGCAACACTCTCTGAAGCCCTTTGTGTCTATAATCCATTATCTCCGGCGTGTATCGTTGTATGTGCGTGCTTGTAGCTATAGCTCGCACTGGCGTCCAGCCTTTGTGCGCTTTAATTGATCTGCGTCTAGGTCGGCCGCCTGTACGAGAGATTGGGTAGCTCAATCCAACTCCCAAAGCACTATCAATCAATCAGGTATCAAAGGCCTGCTACCTGATACACGCATGAGAGCGTTTAATTTAACTAATGACATATGTATCTACATAATACTAATATAAACAGATTTCGCGTGAGTAATGCACCACGTTTACTTTATGCGGCGTATTATACATAATACTTGATAGATATGTCATGCTTATTGAATTGCAGCCTATGTACCATGTGGTGCATGGCACCGACTGCGATGTTTGTTGCTCCTAGGTATTTTTACATTTAACTGCGTACTTATATACGGGGAATGCGGAGCATTTCCTTTCATCAAACGCGCGTAAATGATCTCAGTACAAATGTTCGCGCTCAGTCGCTCAGTGTGCTAACATTACCCTGAGCGGAGGGAGGCTGATGCTGTTTGTAAATCAAAAGGCGTACGTAAAGTAAAAACGTGTTTGTAAAAGATTGCAATCGTGATGCAGTTCAGGTGAAGCCGGCAGTATGTCGCCCACGCACTACACTAACTCGTTTCTTTGGCTTATTCTTGTAGCTCGTACGGATGTTAGAATATGATATAGGCACTGAATACATCAAAATATAAATGAGGGATGTGATCATTTACAATGGCACGTGAAGTCATAATATTATGATAGATAATAATACATTGAGTAGAAAATGAAAATAATAACACTAAAATTTCTATACAAGGTGGAAGGGACACCGACGAGAAACGGTTACCAGGATTCAGTATATCATTGTGAACCCCACCACATAGAAAATTCCTGTTTCCTACAAAATAATATAGCAGATTGTTTTAATTTCCGATGAAATATTTCTATGTGTTCAGAATGTACGGAATACGTAGTAATATAATATAAGCTTCCACCCAGTATTTAAATTGATTAGCTATTAAAGTGTGTAATGGTTTTCATTGTCGGATTAAAAATCGTACGATCTCATCTTATTTAAATATAATCAAGCTTCTCGTTGAACTGAAATCAATAAATATGAGCCTGGGCTTAAAGAAAATCAGAACCGCTCAGCCACTACTTCCAGATAATTGAATGGAAAAAGGGGATAATTATGAGGCGAGCGTCGCTACAAATTGCGTAGTAATCTAAGGAATGAATCGAGTGAGGAGAGCGTGGGCAGTATCGGTATTGTCCGAGCGATTGTGTTGTAGAAAAAGCGAATTTTCCAAATTGCAGTGGCAGGTGGTGCAGTCGTCCGGGGCGATCAATACTGCTCCCTCTGCCACCCCTCGCGACTGGCAGCCGGCAGGCACCCTGCGCCGCCGGCGACACACTCGCATGCACCGAGACCTAACTAAATACCTTTTAACCGACGTCAAAAAAGGAGGACATTAACAATTCGACAGATATTTTTTTGTGTGTATCTTCAGCCTTTTTTTTTTCGCCATTTGGAAACCGATATTGATGATTTTTTTTTTTTGGTAGAGTTTAATATAAAGCGCGGTAGAGTAAAATATAATAGCGGTAGTCCCGTTTAAATTTTGTGAAGATCTGATGATGATCTTCGGAGATATACTATGGAACTTTTCAATCAGAGACGGTAAATCTGTCGTGATTGCTGCAATCGCTTGGATATTTATTGTTTTCACAATTTTATTTATTTATTTATTTATTTATAACAGCTTAAACTATCATTACAGGTTTTACCCTAATGCGACAGCTAAGAACTTGTTTAAGAACTTGTTATAACGTAACATAACACATGTATGCTCTGAAGGGGTACAGTACGCGCATTTCGCTAGTTAGTTATTGTTCGCAGGTCCCATTTTATTTTGGTAAAAATCTTCGGAGATAGACAATGGAGCTCTTCAATAAACCATAGCAAATCTCCCGCTGTTAGTGCAATCGCTTGGTTATGTATTGTTGACACAATTACATAAAGTAACATCACGCCTGTATCTTTGAAGGGGTACGCAAATGTGTACAGAATATCGTAATTTTGGCAGTTAAGTTATTGGTATTTTTGTACTTAGTGAGTATCATCGATCAAATCAGATCAAAAGTAATTGAAAGAACAAAAAAAAAAAAACACGTTGAAAAGTTTCATGGTTGTGGAGAATCACTCATCATCTATATAGCCTTTTTCCAAACTTATCCAAGTGTATCGGGGTTGGCTTCTAGTCTAACCGGATGCAGCTAAATACCAGTATTTTAGCCAAACAAAATTATGAAAAACTAAAAAGTGAAAAAAAAAATAATTAAAAAAAAAAACAAAACCGCCTAGAAGTTACCTTTAATCTACACTAAAAAGTTGAGAAAAAAAAAAAAAAAAAAAACAAAAAATGTTTACCATTAATCAGTTTTTTTTGGAGTCAATGCCAGCCAAAGCTAGAAAACTTAAAATTACTACCTACCATAATTAAAGCGAGCCACACAAAGCTATCTATAGCAAAACAACATGATTATTATGAATTTAGTTATGAATACAGCGTCCGTACCATGACGTCTTAAATAGTAGATTGTTGCATCGAGCGCAAAGTGAGTTATTAATGCACGAGTGTTATGTTGGTGCCCGAGCGCATGCGAGGGCACTAAATTAACACGAGTGCATTAATTACTCACTTTAGCAAGGTGCATAATCTGCTTTTCTTTCAACTACCTTGACAAAATATACCTACTTAAAATAAAAATCAAGTTAATGAAACAAAGTTTAATTCACCTTCCCTTCAAACATACAATTATTAAAAGTGCACTTAATAAAGGTTATTAACAACTTCATTTTCAGCTGTTTTATACTTTCTGGGGTTGAATTTATATCGCTATCGCTGTCAATTTCCATGATTTTTTAACTTTTTTTTTGCTAATTATGAAGTATCAAACTTTTGCAATGGTACAAAATGCGCGCCATTTGTTTTTTTTTTTTCTTTTATTCTGCCGATTTTTACTTTCAGCCAGTATCTTTTTGATCTAATGCATACATTAACTTAATAGGAGGCATTAAACCTCTGTGGTAAATTTAATTCTAAATTTAAAATTTAAAACAGTGCAGTAATGAAAAACAGTGCAATAATGAGATTTCATACAACTTTTCTGCACTGTTTTGGTTCTAAGCAAAAAAGACATCTTTGGTTTTGTAGTGATTAATGATAACATTACTGCGTAGTTGAAAGAAAACATTATTGTTCCATTCCTATTCCAGAGTGAAAAAGAGACGGAACTATACAGGTCGTCTAACTCCTTCTCTTTCCCACTCTGGAATAGGAATGGAACAATAATGTTTTAAGCGTCATGGTACGGACGCAGGTCAGAGTAAATTACTAGGAAAAATGTTTAAAATTAACCAATAGACGTATATTAGAAATAAGTTGTTAAACTTAACAATAAGTACAACGCGACCGTATTGACGCGATGCGACACAAATTGTAAAGACTTGTATTTTTATTTTTTTATTTTTAATTCACTTATTATTCAAAATAAAGTATTAGAAAAAGGTAATATTAAACTCTGTCACCAAAACCGCTGGCACCGACTCCAAAAAAAACTGATTAATCTTAAATATTTCAATACTTTTTAAATTATTTACTACTTTATAGTGCATATATATAAGGTAAGTTCTTGAAGGCGGTTTTGTTTATTTATAAATTATTTTATTTTTAATTAATTGTTCACGTACACAAACACATTATCAATATAAGTGATGTCTTCTATTTATTTTAATTATTATTGCGAACGTGTGTGGGCCATTGTCTTACAAAAATAGAGTTGATGGTTTCGCAGTTTGAGTTTTTCAAGAGGCATATCCTAATTTGTCATCCTCCCAAATACTACTACGCATAACACTTGGAGTTCCCGAAAATGGTGCGCGATTACTATTTAAAAGTGCCTGCTG
Source organism: Cerastis rubricosa (assembly GCA_949152445.1). Taxonomy (NCBI): domain Eukaryota; kingdom Metazoa; phylum Arthropoda; class Insecta; order Lepidoptera; family Noctuidae; genus Cerastis; species Cerastis rubricosa. Next base: position 13,558,254 of record OX424523.1, on the reverse strand, counting down.
ATCAGATCCTATGAAGCCTTGGTTCTTTACTTATTTTTTTTTTAAATGCATCGTAATAAGAAAACTGATCTTTGTCAATTCAATAATTAGTAACTTTCTATTGATATCGGTTGGATTTTTAAGATGGGGCAGCAATCTTAACCATTGTAGAAATAGGAAAACGGTGTAGGGAGACTAGCCATAACTTGTTGGGAAATATCGATCTGCACAGCAGCTTTGTCAGCAAGAAAATGGGCCGTTTTCACGAAAAGTTTGATGCCAATCTATCCGTTTCTTGTTCTGTATGGTGTCGGACGTAAAGAATAGCACCATCCATATCTACCCGTGGATGTCGTAAGAGGTGACTAAGGGACTTGCCAGAGAATGGGCAGCAGCGTTCTCTGTGCTTTTGTAACAACCGTACTGCGATCGCCAACCCGCCTGCCAAGCGTGCCGATTATGGTAAAACCCCCCAAAATGTCAATGTCGCGACACTTGGGGAGGCCTATGTCCAACAGTGGACGTCTTTTGGGCTGAAATGATGAAGAATCATTTCAGTTTCTTATATGGATCAAATAACTTGGAGTTCCACCCTGTATGTTTCACGCGCGTATTCCACACACAAAATAAACAACACTAAATTCGAAAATACAAAGTGAGTTGCTCTAATTGATGTTTTGTTTCATTATATTTAAAGCTTTAACAAACCACGGAACCGTTTTCAACAGTCAATTTATCATCGTCATTTTTGCAATGTTGCTTTTGTTTAATTACATTGCAATTCACCTTTGAACCAAACTGACTCCGAAAAAAAACAAATATTAATATATGCGCGCTGTTTTAATTGGGGAGTTTTCAAACGAAATTCGTTTTATTTTAAGGTGGAAGCGACAGCACGAAAATTTAAATTTGCTTAAGTTTTTTACACTTAGCCGGTCAGTGTCAGTTTTTATGTTCAATAAAATATGCTACGCGGCCGTAACTAATATGTCTTTACTGAGTTATTATCATTAAAGCCATTAATACAACCCCTTTAAATTAATTTGACCCCATAGAATGAATTATTCATGAAATAGTCATTTATTGGGATTAAATGAATTTAATTTGTTATGTTTACTTTAAATACACTGAGTTTAATCATCATCATCAAGACGTCAACTGCTGGACTTAGGCCTCCCCCAAGTGTCACCACATTGACATAACATGGGGGGTTTTGCCATAATCGCCACGCTTGGCAGGCGGGTTGGCGATCGCAGTAACGTTGTTACAAGAGCACAGAGAAAGCCGTTGCCCATTCTCTGGCAAGTCCCTTAGTCGCCTCTTACGACACCCACGGAAAGATATAGGATGGTGCTATTTTTTACTTCCGACACCATACAGAACACACACAAACACTGAGCTTATTGCATGTGAGTTATTATTTCCACGTGAATAATTCTTATTTCCACGGAATTTATCGTAACATGTATCGAGCTCGTAATCAAATATTCGATGGTACGCAATAAGTGCATGAAACTCGACGTATCTCGAATAAACTGTCTGCTTCCAATGAGTGTGCTTCATTCGCTCGCTTCACTTCATTTTGCTTTATTAAAGTAGAGACGGCCGGACGGTGAGAAAGTTCAATGTTCATGAAAAAAGTTATTTGCGTTTGATCTCCTGTTCAATATTTGTCTACGCCCTCGTACAATGGCTCTTTAAGTTCGTTCAGTAACTTTTTGAATTTCACAACAAACATGCGCATGCAGACCTCGTAGAAGATGGCGGGACGAGCTTGACAAGACCAGCGATCAGTGGTCCACATTGGCCGTGGACCGAGACAATTGGAAGTCATGGGGAGAGGCCTTTGCCCAGCAGTGGGATGACACAGGCTAACAGTATCAGTATCAGTATGCGCATGCAACAGTATTTGCTAATTAAATAATAAATATAATTATCAGTATTTGAGTACAACTTGCCGGGACTGAATCTAGTAATACACCGCTTATTAACCAGTTGCCAGCTTTCTCATAGTATGGGGGTAGTTTACGAAGTCATTATTTGTACTCAACGGTCGTGGTGTTGAGCAACTTTAAACCTAGTTTATGTATAGATAGAATATTTTTTAGAAAATTGCAGTAGCTACACGAGCTAGACTTAAAGTCTGTTATTTTGCAATCTAGAAAGGGTGGGTCCATCTTTACTACACTTATCTACCAGAGGCCGGCTGTACCTACATAGTCTCAGCAATGTTTAATTTCTTCAAATTTTTTCCTGAACAAATTATCGTTTTCCCACGCGACAACGATCCGCTAACTACTCCCCAGTAGTTAGCGAATCGTTTTGATAGCGATATCACCTGATATTTTGTTCATTTATATTTCATGTATTGTTTTCGTCAGGTATTGAATACGTACGCTCTTTAAAAAGTATTTCATCTACTTAAGGAATCGGAAAGTACGGCCTGCTCCGATACATGTGGACTATTAACAGACCAGCAAGCAACCCAATTTGACCCAACTCACGCCCAGGTATCACCGTTCATTGAAATCGAAATAGGAAGCGCATTCGAAAATAGACATTCCGACATCGAGCCTCAGATTGCAATGTTTCCGGAACACTGGGTCAGGAAATAATACCGGAATATGCCAATATCCGAACGTGTGATGGAAATAGCAGCAGGAATGAGTATCTCATGAAAGTCATACAGATAAACGCTAGTATAATGTTATGGAAACGCGGCCGCTGTTGTTTAAACAATGAATTTATTTCTTAAACGTTAATAAATGGCTTCCTGATCTTTAGTAAACTTGCTTACACTCGCTTGTTCGGTCAATTGTTCTCTGCTAATAGCCACAAGCTCGTTACGCCGCGAGCCGCTACTCGCTCGTCACAGGAATTCATTTTAATTAAAACCCCACTCCCCCCTGCCTTATTAAATTCTTTGTTATTCAGCACTCGGACAATATGGAACTTAACGACTTTACATTTATATTGATGATTTATACCTTAATTATCCAATTGTTTAGTAATATAGACCTCGGTAAACACTTGATATCTGCCCATGGCCTACAGCATCTGCTTTAGGCGTATGTTAAATAAAAAATAATTATGGAAAATGTTTTCTTACCAGATTACACAATACCGATCTAACTAAAGGAATAACACCAGTTCAACCATTTAGTGTGCAGGTAGAGCATGTATCCATTTTTCGTAAAATTGAGCTTTCTAGGGTTGCTAATTCGATTATCAGTAAAACCTATAAAATAAAGGAAATAATGGCTCAACATAAAATTATGTAGAAAGTCGTCACTAATTGTCAATTGCGAGCGAGTTTTCGACACTTGACTTGGTGGCGTGCCTGCCAAACTTCACGAACTTATGAGCCCTTCGCTCCAGACGTCAGTTTCCGCAAAATCAGTGTTCAAGTCTAAAAAGGCGTTACGTTACATAGCCACGAGCATGCATTAAGGGCGGAGGCGTTGTTCGAGTGTCTAAAATATGCAGTGTCACGCAGCCTGGCGCAGACGCAACTAAAAGCTTTCGCACGAACGTATCGCCGATGTAGTACGAACATGGGCCCATTGTGTCGCGCCGCTTTAATGACTTCTAAACTGCTTGTTACATTCAAATAAAATTTTGCGATTATAAATACTTACAAGTACGCCTTTATTCCGCCAAACATTGAGCGACTGTGAAGTCAGTGGCGCTGTTTGTTGTTATCAGAAGGTGATGCAATGGCGTACACTCGCTACAAATCTCAAGCATTTCTCTTTCGATATCGTAAGCCAGTATCACTAGAGCATACTCCTGTCTTAGGTGTTGACTGATGCGTGGAGTCGCATAACTCTCTGCGGGAATTTAATGGTTGTCTGGACATACAAGCTGGAAGTATGTGCGGGGCAACGTCCGTGCGGTGCCGGCGCCGCGCGCCGCGGCGTGTGATGCGGGCTCGGCTGTACACTGAGCTGAGCGGCCGGTGGGGGGGCGGGAGGCTGATGTTATAGTCGCCTCAACAGGCTGGAATTTGCTCTATATTTGGGCACAGCGAGCACCGCAAGTACGCGTCATGAACCTTTTATGTTTACCTGAGTTGGTGCGGAGCTCACCTACCAATGTTATTTATGAACACCATGTTTGATTAGGTTTGTTACTCGATTATGGCTGAGCAGTTTTGTATGATAATTATTATTTAGATGGTGCCAGTTTGGGTAGACCTTAGTTAAACTTCACAAAAACTTTTCAATCCGAAAACCAAAAAGTTTCTCAAATCGCAAAGCTTGATGTCGACATCAATTTTTGCGACTTGAGAAACTTTTTGGTTTGCTTTTTGTATGTTACAAATGATTATAATTCCAGATTATGGTTTCCTCTAGCTACCTATTTTGAAAGCACTAAAACGGAATTGCGCGCGCGCATAACGAGGTATGCAGCCATGCACGCTATTTTGTGTTTACATTCATGCAGTTTACGGGCACACCATGGCCAGTTTACGACTTGAACACATTTTTATTGAAAAAGAAAACGGTTCAATTGCATACAACGTATTAACCCAGATTTATGGAGAGAAGGGACTCAAGTTAGAATACAATAGGATCAGGGGCCTATTTAATAAACACGACAATGACAGGTGACAGGCGGCAGTTGACAATCCGACAAATTTTCGCTTAAAAAAATGATCACTGACAAATTTGTCCACAAATATGTCGACGTGTCGTGACAATTTGACATATTTCTGGTTTCTCTTGACAGGCCATCGGTGAAAATTTGTCCGGAAAAACTTGTCAAAGGGGTTTGTTTGGATAACTTTGTATGAACCAGTGGCATGTTTTTTTTTTTCACAGCAGCTACATAACACACAGTTGCTAACATATAGTGAAATATATAATAATAATTACCAGAGGTCGTAATTAGGTAGAGTTATTTGTGTATTTACACTGATTTCATACAGCGAAAGAATAAAGTGGATATACCTCAAATCCCGAAAATAAATTTAAAAAGCAGAAAAATCCCGTAATTTATTAAATAAAAAAGTTATTTAGTTTTACAGAATTTAAACCGTCCGACATCGGATGTCCGAAGTTTCAAAATTGCAATGCCCTCACGCAAGGGAAGATCCATATTAATATCAACATTTCGATGCAAGTACAAAAATAACTCTACCTCTACTCGTATAAGAATTTTGCCGGAAATTATATCGGAGCTTAAATATCTGATGTCAAAGTTGTGTTGTCCGTTGATGCTGCGTACTGTTTTTAATTAATATAGATCAATTGGGCCCTTTAAAGCATGTAATTTAAATGAATATTTTCGAAGATATTACAGATTTAAAATGCAGGGACATAGCGGTTGCGGCGGTGACGAAAAGCTGTGAACGTTGTATATAAAAACATTATGTAGTATATTTAGTATCAGCATTGCACCCGTGCGAAGCAGGGCTTGGACAGGTCGCTAGTATACCTTATAAACCAACATAAATAAAGTAATTACAAATCTCATATTAATAAATATGACTTAAAACTATGTCAGTAGCACTTCACTTGTTTACACTAGATAAGGGCTAAAATTGTTAATGGAGCGTCCATTTCAAATAGCAAACAAAAACAAAGTTCAAAACAAAATCAGACGTAAAATTGTTATGTTTTTTAAACATTACCCTCATGTTCTCTCATACACATGTCTCGTTATTATTGTTTGGTAAAAATATGTCAGCAAAACTGTAAAATTTGTCATTTACTATGACAATTAGGTCAGAATGTTTTCCTAGAGACTCGATGGGTAACATTTGACAATGGTCGCCTATATTAAACGGGTTTTTATATGTCGCGTTTGGACATTATTGTCTGCATTAAATAGCACTTGTCGCGACAATTCGACTTATTTGTCAAAAACTGACAAAATGGTCGTATTGTAACTTTTATTAAATAGGCCTAGAATAAAGTATTGCTGGTCTATAATTTGTCCAAGCTCTAAGTACGAAAGCCGACTTCATTAAAAAGTCGTCGGCGGAAACGTTTGGCCTGTCGCTGTCTCGCAAATGTCGGATTTGCTCAGTCCCGTTCCAGTCAAGTGCTAAATTACGTCTTGAATGATTGATCAGGTTATTTCAGAAGACGTCTTTATATAGATTGTCTGCAGTTGATAGAAAAATATAATATTATCTTCCTATTATACGAAGTTGCTTGGCAACAAACTTTATACTTCTTAAAGGTAAACACGGCGACACATCAAGGTACACTCGTACATGTCCTGTATAAACTGACCTCACTTTGTATGTCGTTCTCGTAAATAGAGAGATCAGCTGAATTTGATTTGTACAGCTTGATAGGTCGTCGTGCGTACAGCTATACATCGTTCTTTTGGCACGTGGTAAAAACAGAAACTAACACACTCTATCTTCTTTTTTGATAAATCACAAAACAGTTTGACCAATGTCTGACAATACTCCCCTCTGTCAATGTCATTGGATCGCCAAAAGATCCATGCCGACTATAACATATTAAACGAGACCATCCTTAAAACAACATGCTATTTTAGCTCTAGTAGTTGGCCATCAAACCATTTGAAGATACCTTACATATTATACATAAACGGCACTTCGTGACTACTATACGAATGAGTAGACGAACACACACGACGAATTTTATATCAGCATAATATAAATCAAGTATTGTTTTACAATAACATAACACCTTAAATAGCTTATGACTAGAATTTCGCAGTTGCTGAAATCAATCCGTAGCATGCAATGTAAAAATATTCTTCGAAACATTGTGTTTATGTTAGGTAGTAGTATTTGTCTAAGTACACTCCTTTATTTTTCGATTTGGCATTAATGACAAAATCACAAAGATCTTACAGTATGACCACTTTAAGTGTGCAATTCAAGGTATCGCTGCTTGTCAAGCAAAAATGCATCGATACAAGCACATTATGGTATATTTATTTTAGTTCTGTGTTTTCCCGCCTGCACAGATAAGTTGGTTGAAGTGTACTTGTTACTTTAGGGCTGCTATTGAGTTATTGCTTCCACTGAAAAGTCTGTCAAGATCGCAGTGAAGTAAAAATGCAAAAAAGGCAGTTGTGTGATTGGGCCATTTTTGATGCGAAAATCTCTCTCTTCTCTCTTGATGCGAAGGTCTCTTTTTCGAATATAAAATTAGTAACACAATGAATACGATTTTTACAGTAAAAGGATTATGATTGTAATTGTAGTTAGTTTGATTTGTGACCCTTTTGAATTTAAGCAGCGACCAGCGAGCTGTCCTTAGTTTAAACATTGTAGATACTAAGCTGTTGTATAATATATGTAGTTATTCAAAGGATCATTTTATTGTTATAAAATATAACAGAAAATGTATCGCTGTCTCGACAGACGAAATTTAAAGGCCTCAGATTCAATGTCAATATTAAAATTTTCGCAAAAAAAAAAAAATGTAGAAGTGCTACGAACGGAGCTGCAAAGCTCACAGATAATTTCGAAAGAGTACCTACCGTGCTCTTAGAGCGCAAAGTAGAGAAAAATATTCATTCAACAGTTGTATGTAGGCCAACCCCACAAATGAAAAATGTTTCGTAGAAAAGAGCGTAGGACTCGTCCCATTTGATCTAAAATTCCTCAACGCCTTACTCGCTCCCCTACTCATTTAAAAAAAAACGGGGGTTGGAAAATAAACATCTTATTATTTAACTTAAGTGACATATTACACTTATTTCTAGATTGAAATAGGGCTAATGTTGTTAAGGTTAAAATAAGTAAAGTAAGCTCTGGATGCGTTGGAAGGCCTGCCACTAGGTGGACCGATGACCTGGTGAAGGTTTCGGGGATCCGCTGGATGCGAGTCGCACGGGACCGGTCAATGTGGCGACACTTGGGGGAGGTATATGTCCAGCAGTGGACGTCTTTCGGCTGAAATGATGATGATGAAGCTCTGGCTGTTCTTCACAACACTCACATGCTTCTGTTTTTTTTTCTGTACCCTCTCGCTGTTCCACACTAGAAGGTTGCGTGACTGCTCAACCGGACTATCCTGTGGTGACCTCAAATGAATTTAAAGCCCACAGCCAGGGCTTACAAACTAAATTATAAAACTAAATGACCGCTCGGTAAGGGCACCCCCTGTGGGATTCGGACCTCGGCGTCATTGGTGGGGGGCAGCTAGCGACAGGCTGGGTCATAACAATATTATTTAGGGAGTTAAAAGGTACAGGCTCAGCGTCCCGGGCTGGCTCGCTGAGCAAGGGTTGTTCGGTTTACTTGTTTCTGAATGGTTCCTTCCTTACTCGTATTCTAACTGCGAATTCATGTTAGCTGACATGAGGCAAATAATTTGATTCCATAACTGTTTTATTTAAAGTTTTATATAATAGGGGCAGGATGATGTTTACTTTGCTTTGTAATACTACTTCGGAGACCATTTTTTAAATAAGGTTCTTCTAACTAACCTAACAGACAGATGTGTTGGCGTAGAGAGTTAGTTCAGCCAATTTTTCTGCTCAGCTAAAACGCCCGGGGAAGCTGTCTTATGTATTTTTGAATTTGACAATGTTTATGACATTCTGTTTATGTTAGTAATTGTTCTTCTTGTTTGAAGGGGACAATACGGAATCGCGCGGTCAAAGTGTAAAACATTAATAAAATACTCTAATAGACCAGGGTCGATAATTTTTAAAACCAAAAAAAATAATAGTAGGATGAAACCCATTAGAAAAGGAGAGGAATATTACAAAAATAAAAGGAAAAATAATTTACGGGCGATCTGAGGTCGGGAAGGGGATGGGGGTGAGTTTTTAAGGGTAAAAAACGGTTTTTCTCGATTTCCGGCAAAACTAAAAGTCCTATCGAAAAAACTCAAAAGGCAAAGTTGTAGGTAATAAAAAGATCTAAAACTTTTGTATTTACACTTTTTTCACATAACCTCAAAATTTATGTGAAAAATCCAAAAAACCAAGTTTTTGGTTTTTTATTTTTATCTTTTACAAAATATATTTTTTTTTAACGAAATTTGGTGAAAACTTACCTTTTTATGTCCCAAATACGCTGTAATTCATTTGATTAAAAATATTTATTTTTTCACCTTATTTTGAATTAATATCGAAAAAACACCCTAATTTTCAATCGAAAATTCACCCGTCAAAATATCAGCTTTTTTCAAAAAGTTGGTATGGTTTCTGTTCGTTGAAATCTCTACTTTCCGATGGTGAAAAAAAATATATATGTTACTATAGTAAATCTTCTCAGAAAATGCAAAAAATCAAAAAAATCTCGAATTCAAAAGCTTTTTTTTAGTTATTATAATTTCATCTAAAAAATATGATTGCTGCAATTTGTTTCAATTAAAAAGTTGATTTATTTAATGCTAATTACATTTATGTCATAGAAAATCTCATTATATATAAATATAAATGTAAATCGTACTATTAAATGTAGATGCTTTATTCTGATTACGTTATTCATTACAATATTTTTAAACACATTAATCTTATCATTTATAAATACCTTATCTTCAATTCTAATCACTTATCCATTAGTTTTTGTCTTTTTGATGGCATTACTTCTTCGTTAGATTCGTCAAACATCTCCGATTCTAGTAGATCTTCGAAATCTTCATGACTATCACCTTCTTCCTCTCCTCAAACTTGGTTGGGTAACGAACTAACAGCAACAGATTGGGGCTGGAAGCAATTTCAACGTGGAATTATGCCCAAATTTACACAAAAAGAATTAATTCCGGAAATATTGCTCAAAACTATTTGCTGCAGCTGTGAAACTGGATGTAACAGTTTAAAATGTGGTTGCCGAAAACATGGTTTAAAATGCACAAATTTATGTTCAAACTGTCATGGTTCTGAAAATTGCTCCAATATTGAAGAAGAAACCTACGAGGAAGTTAATGATTCAGAAGAAATTGTGGAAGAAGAACCAACGCAGTCTGGAAATAATGTTGGAGAGGAAGAAGGTGATAGTCATGAAGATTTCGAAGATCTACTAGAATCGGAGATGTTTGACGAATCTAACGAAGAAGTAATGCCATCAAAAAGACAAAAACTAATGGATAAGTGATTAGAATTGAAGATAAGGTATTTATAAATGATAAGATTAATGTGTTTAAAAATATTGTAATGAATAACGTAATCAGAATAAAGCATCTACATTTAATAGTACGATTTACATTTATATTTATATATAATGAGATTTTCTATGACATAAATGTAATTAGCATTAAATAAATCAACTTTTTAATTGAAACAAATTGCAGCAATCATATTTTTTAGATGAAATTATAATAACTAAAAAAAAGCTTTTGAATTCGAGATTTTTTTGATTTTTTGCATTTTCTGAGAAGATTTACTATAGTAACATATATATTTTTTTTCACCATCGGAAAGTAGAGATTTCAACGAACAGAAACCATACCAACTTTTTGAAAAAAGCTGATATTTTGACGGGTGAATTTTCGATTGAAAATTAGGGTGTTTTTTCGATATTAATTCAAAATAAGGTGAAAAAATAAATATTTTTAATCAAATAAATTACAGCGTATTTGGGACATAAAAAGGTAAGTTTTCACCAAATTTCGTTAAAAAAAAAATATATTTTGTAAAAGATAAAAATAAAAAACCAAAAACTTGATTTTTTGGATTTTTCACATAAATTTTGAGGTTATGTGAAAAAAGTGTAAATGCAAAAGTTTTAGATCTTTTTATTACCTACAACTTTGCCATTTGACTTTTTTCGATAGGACTTTTAGTTTTTCCGGAAATCGAGAAAAACCGTTTTTTACCCTTAAAAACTCACCCCCATCCCCTTCCCGACCTCAGATCGCCCGTAAATTATTTTTCCTTTAATTTTTATAATATTTCCCTCCTTTTCCAATGGGTTTCATCCTACTATTATTTTTTTTCACTTTTTAATATTTTTAAAGGCTTCTACCCTGGTCTATAAGTATTCATCACACTTACGATACTTTACGCTACTCCGGTACAGTGCGTGTAAATCGTACATTTCCCGTGATTTTAATTTTGTGGTTTTGCAATCCGTTTTGCGTCTGACCATGTTGCGGGAAATGAAATAAACCCAGAAGGGTGAACGAAAATATGAATGTTTTTACTGAAAAGCTACCGGAATCGCATTAACTTTTGCACACATATTTGCGGCTTCCCTGGCCACTGCGTCTGAACGAATCACTCCCGCAGTCGACCGTATTTTACTGATACCGTATTTTTAATAATACATTGATAACCCACCAACAACTACTAGGCTAGCATAAATTCAAGGTGTTGTGTATTTTTAAACGGTTTTATTTAGGTTGCCCTGTTTGGTGTATGTTTGTTTGGGTCAAATTTACTAACTGAATTTTGATACAGGTCTGCATACACGTTAGGTTTGGATGACAATACATTTGTATAACATACATGACTTGACTCTGCAGCCAGGATCGTCTCCTCAAGACGGAACTCCTTAACGGAATACCTCATTGAACTCATGCAGGCTACTTTTTTAGGGTATTCACTAAAACGTCTACTCTAGCGCCAACATCTTCATGATTGTGCTCTCTTAGTACTTTCTGTTCAAATTCTAAATTGTGCCAGAGAGAGACAAAAAGTCATCCTCAACAGTTGGTAAATTAATGAATAAATACTTACCTCATTGAATTCATGCAGGTCAAGTACTTTTTAAGTGTATTCACTAAAAGCCGATTTTAGTCAATGATTTGGAGAATAGCATAGTTGTTTCTCTGTTATAATACTGATACTGATACTGATTAGCCTGTGTCATCCCACTGCTGGGCAAAGGCCTCTCCCCATGACTTCCAATTGTCTCGGTCCAGGGCCAATGTAGACCACTGTTTGCTGGTCTTGTCTATATATATATATAATAATACATTTATATTATATATAATAATACATTTATATATAATAATACATTTATAATTTGTGGAAAATAAATATGATTTTATTTGTAACTACAAGTGTTTCACTTTTGGTTTTAAGTGTACTCGACCAACCTCGAGGTCACGCCAATTTTTTTTTTAAACCCATTTCATTTGTTTCACGACATAGCGGGCATGATTGGTCTGAAGCTGAACTACTGATATTGCAATTTATTTAATTCAAGCAATGTAATAAAATGTTCCTAGATACATTTGAATGTTTCATATCTGCTATACTTCCATATTATTTACTACCTAATTGTTTTGCAATGCACACACCATAGTTTTATCCTGTTTATATGAATCGCACCATTCAGAAACAGTTTCATTGAGTAGGTAAGGGTAAATGTTGTGATATTTAAATATAGGTTAGTTTATTTAATAAAAAAACAGCAAAATCGATCGCAGTAATAAATATCTTTTTTTTTGGTCTATTTTGTCCCACAGCTGGGCAAAGGCCTCCCCCATTGCCTTCATTGCATTTCAGTTCACAGGCGATAAAGTACAGTGACATCCACCATACGATTACGCTGGATGACTCGCACCTGATAACATGAATAATAATAAACTTTATATGCTTGACAGTCAAATCATATTTCTAGTAGTTTCCTTAGTTTTTAGAACATAATTTATTAATTGGCTATATTCTATATTATTTCGTATTCGGCTCGAGTTGTTTTGAATTAAACAACTGTTACAACTGTTGTCGGTGTTGTCAATACTTAACACATGTGACATAGACAGTATGGACATTAAGTATACTTTGCATGAGATGTAGAAATACTTAATAACAATCAGGATTAGAACTTGCATCATTTTTATCTTTGTTGATACTTAAACCACAGTCCGTGACGATGCGTATCGCCGAGGCGAGTTTGTAAGCGCGTGTCCTAATGCCATAAATAGAGATTTCGTAATATTTTTGCTAGTTTTGTTTATGCGACGATTAACTAATCCGGTTGTACAAACAATGATTGTGATGCGATATGATTCATGCTATGAACCAGCTTCAACGGAAGAACAGTCATCGACTGCTGATGTAAACAAGATACCGTGCCCAGAGATTTTAGCAACACTATAAATAAAATCTAAAGTTTTACATATTAACCTCAATTTAGGACTATGAATAGTGCTTCCGGCGATACAATGAATGCTGAAACTAACGTCTGTTTATCAAAGACCTAGTAGCTAGGTAGATATTGTTAAGTTACAGCCTATCATTGTACTAGTGAAGAATGTTACCTACAGTAGGAGAACAACGAGCATGTATTCACAGCCAGGAATGATGATAACCGATAAGCGATGTGACCGAGAACTTATTTCTGCTAACTATTTCTTACTTTTCCTTGAGCGTGTTTGTCTTTGATATGAATGACGTAACACACGTTTTTAGTATAGTGATGATGGCTCGCGTCACTAACACGACCTCATAGAGTATTCATTCATTTAGTGGTGGTCAGCCAATACGCATGTTACACCGCAATATCATTGATGTAGCTCGCACTTTGGACTGGTTGCTCGCTCGCTCTTGCGCGGGTCGCGACTCTGAGCGAAACGAATTGCAGTACGGTTCGCGTTTATTGTTGAACATATTATTGTGCAGGCCGGCGCGGCTAAGTGCAGCATTGATGCAATTGGATTGTATTGTTTGTTCTCTTTAGAACTTTCCCGGTCAGTACGGTCGGCGTATCGAGGACTTTCCTGTCCGTACCGAACCGTGGAACATCGACAAAGACGTCATTTGAATGCTTCAAGGTAATTTGTTTCGTCTAGCGCAATCTTAATTTATTACGATGAACAACAGTTGATACTTTTTGATATAAAATGCAGAACCTATGATATAACTATTTGCGAATTATTAATTATAGTAGGTCAAGGTGTCAATGATAAATGAGGTTATTATCCAGGGAGTTTTGTGTTGTACCTGTTGGTGGTAGCATTTAACATAAAATACATAAACAAAAAATTGGTTTTCCTCTAAGAGGCAGAGCTGTTAAGAATATCTCATTCCATTTATATTTACCATCTATACTCGTACCCATTTCCTACTTTTATTTTTTTACCATTGTTTTAGTTCAATTAGAATTTTGTTTTGTTTGTCATTATTCTAAAAAACTCTAACAACAAGCCATTATAGGCTAGCAGAATAGAGTCGCTACTGAAAGGGTGCTGTTCGTAAACATTAGTGTAATTGTTTTCTGAAATGAATTGAAAAAACAAGATAGTGGTGGCTTTAATTCTGATTTTTACCATCATCATCATCATCTGCTTAGCCTTTTCCCAAACTATCTTGGTGTCGGCTTCCAGTCTAACCGGATGCAGCTGAGTACCAGTATTTTACATGAAGCGACTGCCTATCTGATCTCCACAACCCAGTAACTGGGTAATACGATACACATTGGTAAGACTGTATGTCAGACTTTTAGCTTCTAACTCTTAACGACTGTCAAAGATCTACAAGTTGATTTAAACGACTCTGGTACATGGCCCAGGGTTATCATTATTGTATTTTCGATTATTTCCAATCGGTTCGGTTAAAACGAAACGGCTATGACAGCCGGGACCATCGGCTTAACTTGCTTTCCGAGGCATGGAGGAAACTCGATATGTAATTATGGTCACCCATCCACAGACCAACCTCGGCAAGCACGGCTTAACCTTAAAGATCGACCTGGGCGGCTGTTATTATTTAGCCACGAGCTCCTCGTGTTTTTAATCATTAAGAATCATATTGCTTAATAATAAACAATGATGCATTTGGTCGTAAATGCAAAAAAGACAATGTTTTTAAACACATAAAACAATTTCGACTGGATTCGAAAAAGGTTCGGGTGTTGCTAAGGGCTGCCCGGCTGTTGTAAATCGGAAAAGGTAAGGTTCCTTAACCCGTGAAAAATATTTTGCGGTATTGGGGGAAGGGTTAAAAATGTATTTATAGCTAGAAGTGGAGAAATCCTCGTGCTCTCGATCAACCGGTATGTTGTCTGGGGGGGGTTATCATTTAACTACTAAGTGCGTGCGTCATTCGATTTTGTACCAAGTGCGATTCAATTATAAACGTCACCTTGTCCAGCTTTGTTCAAGTGAACTGTTATGATTTGATTACAGTGGTCAGGCCTAGGCGCTCGGTTAGTAACAATAACGGAATGATCGAAAAAGCTAGCTAAGTCTTCGAGGCAGGGGTTTCTTTCATGCAAACCACATCATCAACCTCTTGCATTAGGTACTGACAGTTCCTCTGAGCTCAACGTCTACGAAGCGAAAGGACTATGTAAGGATCTTACCAGGTGGGGGTCTATAGTTTCTGGCTACCCCTTGTAAAAAGTCGTGAGTAGGTATGTGCATGTATGTATGTCTGCATGTCTACCCGATTTCACAAAATAATCTCAGCCACCCCCTGACGTCTAACTTAGTGCATATTACCCAATCTAAAATCTACAGTCTGAGAAATTAATAGATTAATTTACCACACAACGTCAATTTCTCGCGTCAAAGTTTGTTGTATCCATACAACCGTCAGTTTCACAGTTAAGTTTATAAGTTATGCAATCATTTCCCTTGACGTTAACCACGTAAGCAAAAAAACATATTAATAATACCCATGAATAAAAAATAAGTTATTTTTTTCCGAGAATGCAAAAAAAAACTCGATTGTCAAGCTGTTCAGTCTGCGCCCAACAGGTGGAACTTAACTTGAAGAATGAAAAAAAAAACAATAAAACCACAGTCGTAACTCGAATCGTGGCAGATGTAATGAAATTCATTAAAACTTATTGTCTTTTTAGATTCATGTTTATGAAGAAAATCTATACCGTAAATTATATTTAACTTATAGTGCCCATTTTATTCAGTACAAAAAGTTGATTTAATTTCCATTTTTTTTTTGTAGAAAGGTAGGCAAACGAATTAAACCTCAAAACAGCTTAATTCTAAAAATGAAAAAAAAAATTAGAACACAAAATATAAATTTGTTGTTAAATGTTACTTTTATAAATTATAGTGTTAATTATTATATTATCCTACATTTATGCACACAACTTAAATATTCATAAATAAGTATTTAGGACTAAAAAACAAGCGGTCACTCTGCTAAAAAAAAAAAAACAATCATCGCCGGCTATAGGAATTGAAAAGGTCCACAATTACTAATTGACATTAACAAACGATTTTATTGTGGAATAACGATTATAAAATAGTATACCTACTTATTCAGAAATACTATATTCGTAACAACAGCAGTGCATGTTAGTGCGCAATAATAATGCATGGGAGACTGCACCATACACGTCTGCTTATTCGTTTATTGAATAATGTCATGTTTTCACCAACGCATTGTTGTCAGTTTCAGGCGTGTAGTTTAAGTATATAATATCAGTATATTTGACCGGCCCGCATCTCAGTTTATTGACGACCACTCTCTTCAAATTGACGCGTTAATTTATCTTAACTGCTACACTTTCCCCTAAGCAAGTGCGACTATATATTTTGAGGAGAAAGCTCGCTCTATTCATTAGGTACGATAATACTCCAACAAAACATAAAATAAGTATAATATACAAATATGATATACTTATTTATAATGTGTATATGCTTTTTATAGCACTGCTTTTTATTTTGTTTTCGCTTTTTATTAACGCTATAAAGTAGAATATTATTAACTCCGTCCATTATACTTATCACGAGTAACTTACTCGTATTTAACAAATTACAATAGGTAAAGTGTTAAATAGCAAATGGAGAAGATAAAATTAAAGGACATAACTAGCTCTATATCATTTAAGTACTGTAAATTCATTCATTCATAATAATTGATAACATCATTCTTTCACTATAATTGACAAAACAATATTGTCGGCGAAGCGACGATACGTGTCATAGACAGTAGCTAGTACCTAAATACATACTCTACCTGCCTACCTGTCGAGTTTATTGATTAATTCGCTCGTATTGAATTTTACAGCTAGGCCCGCCAGACGGTATAAATACCACATTATTAAATCTACACGGTCAGATTGCTGCAAAATTGCCCACTACCTCACCCTCCCACAATTTCAAACCACCCTGTTTCATGGCAGAATAGTTTAAAAATTGTGCGACAGGCTTAACGGTTTTATTTTTGTAACTGGCTAAATATAAAAATGAATCACCATAACGTCCCCAGCTTTACGTTTCAGACCTGAGTTTTCTTTAATCAGCCTTAAGTACTTGGTTTTCTATAGTACGTAAATAGAACTGACTCTCGACACGAAGGTAACAATGCAGACATAATATTTACTTATAATAACTAAGATCGTACAGATGCTGAACATTAGTTTTATTCGTTGCTGCGGATAGGTACTTATCATTTCTTATAATCAAAACCACGACACCGTCTAGATACTCTATTGTAGTAAAGTTACGAAAATATTATCTTTTGTGTGTTATTGTTGTAAGTATTATTACGTAAAATGTTACATCAATCCAACTTTCCTTCCCGGTTATGGAAGTTAGGACAACAAAAACATAACGCGCACAAAAACATAGGGCGAGCCGCCGCACGCCGCGCCGCCTGCGACGCCACGCGCCACGAGCGCTCCACCAACACTCTTTATGTTACTCTTTATTCACTTGCTAGATAATAACGTCGTGTTTATTTACATAAAGTTTCATTTCAGACCGTGATCATAATACAATACAATAAATATCTGTATTTGTTGTTTATAAGCTCAAAAAGTAATGATTTATACTGAGAACATAAAGCTTGACTGGTCAATCCCTTTGACGCTGCGTAGACGTTCCGTAATCGCTGCATCGATTCCTTTTAACGCCACTGTGGCATAGCTTCATATAGCAGCGGCGTAGCAGTCACGTAGCATTGAGTAGCAGCCGCGTTGCGTTGCGTAGGTCACGCTATCTTTTCATACCAAGCAACGCGCGAACATACCTTCCTGTTATACATATTATATTTTAATTTCGATTGTGAAGAATGACTATTTATTTTCAAAATAAATGGGAAAGCACCTATCCTAGTGTCATTGATGGTAAAAGAAAGTTTTAAAAGTACGAATTGTGGAGTCGCGGCTGCGGGCTAGCTGAATGAAATAATGTGTATTTTGTTTCATACTTCTTAATATCTAATAATGGCACATGTTGACATGGTGCGAATGAGACAACGTAAGTACATAAGTAACGTATCCACGGCTTCTACGCACCGACATAGTCATTTAAATAAGTGATATTTATATCTTAGATAGTGCAATGAATGTACATAAACACTATGGACAATCGTAGTTAGATACTATTAACCCATCAACAATTCTAAACAATGTACATGTTTCTATTCCTTAGTATTCAAACATGTAAGAACTTTGCTAACGCTTCAAAACAAAACAGTAACGACTAAGTATTAGCAGCTACTTACAACTTAGCAACTTGCGTTGGCAGATTAACTTTTGAAGTTAAACTTTAATCCGTTAACTAATAGCACTTCGCACAATAGATCGAACACGAATAGGTACTGTTCTCCGAAAGTTGAGAATAGATGCCCGGTACAACCAATTGTTTACAATTTGCTGACAAATATCAGTTGGCTTCTGTCTGGAGCCCTTCAAGATTGAAGGAGTAAACCGTCCCCAAATGAAGAGTCCCTACTATAAGTACTATATTTCAGTAGACGGATAATCCAAAATAAATATATCATATAATAATACTACTAGCTTTTTAACAACTTATAAAAAAATAACAAGACACTAGCAGGAAATTCAAGATTATTGTGAAGTATTTTGTTCGATGCTTTCGCAGCTAGCGAACATGTCGTACATAAAGCTAAGAAAGATATAATTTCTCAGAATATAATAACGTGGAAGACGTCTGCAGCTATAGTTTCTCGAGGACTTTTACAAGTTGTTCAAAGCTTGCGGATGAAATTAATTACTTTAGAGAGGTTCAGAAAGATAGACTTAATGAAATCCCTGCTACCCTGGCGTTGGCGTCGGCGTCGGCTAGACAGTAGAGCTGATACAATTTTAAAACAATGTATAAAACATGTTGTCTGCTTGCCGCTTTCTTGAAAACAACTTGCACATTGTAAGCATATTTTGTTACAACCGAATTGTTTGTGAACTTTATATATTTTTTTTAAACACTTGTACAACATTGAATGAAAATAAGGTTTCTTCAAGGAATGCCTTAGTTTGTTCATTTGATTTGAACTCTAAAAATCGTTTGCCAAAGTGATCGTTTTCATAGTAGCCAACGATTTCTTTAGTTAATCGTCAGTATTTCAGTCTTTAATAGAAGAACTTAAAATCATTAAGAGATTGACATAATTACGAATTGGATTTCCGGTTCCGGAGCTAGAACCCGAAATTTAGCGTTCTTAATAAAATGTCAAATTCTTCACTGCACATACGGAGATCTTGGTTTTGTGCATATTTTTTGTGTTTCATTTATGAATGGTAACATTAATCGTTTCCAGATGGCGTTGGTAGAGGAACAAGGCGCGGGCGCCGCCGATGACCCTGAAGCCTTGCTCAACGAGTGGCTTGGCGAGCTCACCGTGCTCACAGCGGTAAGACATTCATACAGATTCCTTCTACTACATCTACAGTCTGGACAGGCTCGTCGGATTCCGTTCTACTAGCATCTAACTTTACGGTTCTTCAACGAGTTCGCTACCAGGTCAGTTTTCAGCCTTATCTTACCTCAAATCCAGCCGTGCATTACAAACTTACATACATATTTGCATCACAATCTGCCACGTGGTTTCCAACAGGTACTACATACTTATACTCTTTGAAAAGCGCCACGTTGCGCGTTGCCTAACTCAACCCAATCGTGTGCCATAAATAGAGGCATCTGGCCTAAACTCGGAATCGTATTTTAGTCGAAAGATAAGTATACCTTCATTAATTAAATAAATAAAACGGAGAGGCTGCTTGAGTTTAAAGGGATGATTGATGCTGGATCACAAGAGCACGTGTGTCTTGCAGCCGGCGTGAGCGCGACAGGTGCGCGCGCATATGCGCTTTTACCATGATTTTGCATCGCATCGACGAGCTTATAGCGGCTTGCGTTAATTTTTCGGCTCCCAGCCGACATGCGATAACTGGATTTTCAACAGACCTTTAGCTGTTTCTCTATTAACCTTTTCATGACATGATTACTGATTCTTTTGCATCATATAATTATTTGATAAAGCTGCCCCATTTAATAAATAGGGTCGCCAATACTTATTCATAACAGTTGCAAGGCGTTCCGGCAGGCACAGATTAAATTGTGAGTCCAACTCAATAGCATTAGCTAGTAATGCGACAGATGTGCGTCCATTTCGAATGCTTCGTTTGGGGTGTCCAACTGTGAAGTTTGTTAAGCTCACGATAATCTGTTAATTCTTGGCCATAACTTGTATGGCGTTTTCAAATTTCTTGAAACTAAGAAAAGTTTTGTGGTTCAAATATTCAAATTGTTTTCAATCTTCCAGTTATAAATACAGGGTGGAAGGGTTATTGGCGCATTAACCCTTACCGCGTATTCAGAACCCCTAACACACTCCTCCACATAGAAACTTTTCAACGGTTTTTTTTATAATCTGCTTTTCCGTACGGTTTGACCGTGTAGATATGGCATTTTGTAGGAAACTGCTGTTATTTTAAATTACTGTACCTAAACATAAATGTAGCTTGTATTGTTTTAAAAGAAACTCCAATAGCACGCTTTGGTTTGTGGGCAGTATGGTTGAAGTTAATATTCGCATTTACTGAGTATCAGTCAGAGATCGATAATCGTGGATCGTGCACATCTGTCGTGGGTCGAGAGCGGGCAGGTGTGCACAACAACGTACCTGTTTCCCATTTTTTGTTCACTTTTTCATACAACTTCTGGTATAGTCCCGTACAATTCACAGAACTCATTACAATATTTCGAAATCTGCTTGAAGAGATTACTAAAATTGACATTTTAATTGAGTGCACTAAGTGGGTAAGCTGAGTAGTGTGCACTGTGCAAGCGTCAACCAATATGTATTTACAACAAATATGATATTTATTTTGCTGCCTATATTGTATTATTATTATTATGTAGAGCTTAGTTTTGGCCAAAGTTACATTTGATTTAGTAATGTGCGGGGTGCGGCCATTACTTAAACCAAAGTAGGACAAATAAAACTAGGTCATTCAGCCGATTTCTTCTTTCATTGTCTGTGCTGATATAATAGTAGATACCTCTATACCTATAATAATATGATTTTTTTTAAATTTATTGAGGATTAGATATTTTGTCATTTATGGTTCTTAAATTTTGTTTTATTTGTAGTATACATTAGAATTTATAAAACAAGGTTTAAGGGACACCGACGCGAAAACGCTTACCGCATAGTCGGTAAATAATTCTGAGCCCTCACATATAAATTTTCAATCGCATTTTTTTAAATCAGTATTTCCTTACATTTTGACCATGTAGGTATTGCAAATTTGTAGGAAACAGCTGATATTTTTTTAAATTACCGATGAAAGAGTTTTATGTTGTGTGGTTTACCACAAGTAGGTACCTACTCAGAATATTATTGTGAACGCACCTTAAGCGTTTTCGCGTCAGTGTCCCATACACTCCATATACTTTCATACTTTATTTGTATGTGCAATATTTTTGGTCCAACATAAAAGATTAAGGAAATGTAGCAATCAACATAAATTGTGCCTTATTTGATCATATTTTTAACAAGGTGTTGCCTGCGACCTTCGATCGCGTGAAATTGTTATAAAATACTGATTACTTCCCTATTTGTAATTTTGTTAACAATTTCAAGGGTTCAATATCAGCTATCTATAAAAATCGGTCCGGCCGTTTTGGAGATTAGAAAGAATAAACGGACAAATATTGTAAAAAAGATTTTTGTTGTAGGTAAGTAAGTACCGTATAGGTACTTTTATACGCTAGAATATCATTGCGCATCTAGTAAAAAGCTGTAATTTTGATATTAAGAGCAGGCATTTAAATTTTATTTATTTGTATTTAAGTAAGTGATTAGTATTTAGATTTACTCGAAAACAGTTAGGTTCTGGGTGTTTATCGGAGATGAATAATTTATTATGTCAGTTACAATTCGCCCGAATTGGTACGGGCATGCCCGGTTATTTTGGTTCATCATTCGAACTTAATTAAGGTATTAATAACAGAAAGAAAAATATATCTAAACCTCGTCTTTCAGCCAGTACCCGGTCTTTTGTCAGGACTTATCATTTTTAGAAATGGTTACAAAAGGATAAGCAGGCGGTATAGTGTGCGCGCATGATGCGGGCGCGTGTGAGGGCGCGCGGGGCGTCGTGCGGCTGGGTCGGGGCCGCGGGGGCCCGCGCCGAGGGGATCACGCACACAGGCGCAGCGCCTCGGCCACTCATTCTGGAATCAAACAACGTAGCGTAGCGCCCCGCGCACACGTGCGCAAGTCACAAAACACGGTTGCCGCTTGTCTACTCGCCCCCCCTGCGCTGTGCGTGCCTCCGTCCGGCCGACTCAGCGAGCGCTCATGCTTCATTTTGTAATACTACTCACTTCACTTTGCTCTACGCTGCCTAGTTGTGGTCGGTTCCCGCGGACGACGAACGTGTTCTCAGTTCCTCGCTTGTGCTCTTTGTTCTGTGAATTTACCAAACACGTATCATAGCTGGCGCGAAAAGTTTGTTTTCGGCAAAGTGAACGGGCGAGGTCACTACTCTGTGAAATTATACTTAACTGTAGTGCGGTAAAGTTGTGCAGTTCCGCGCAGGCTCTGTGTTCAGTGCTCCGTTGAAATAACAAACTCGTTTCCATACATACCAATCACTCTAAGTGCTTACTTACTTCTGACTTAACTTATTAAGTTATTACTCATACAAAAGTGCAGAATGCCAATAATTGAACAGCGTTTTATTTAAGTGTGTGCCGTTCGTGAGCTGTATCCACACGGACGCTGCATAGTTCGGGAGCATGTCCCGGTCCCGCGCGACATAGCGCCGGCTTTTGGCACGCTTTGCTAATAGCGTGAAGTGTTGGTTTGTGAGTCACTGCACGCTGTGATGTAGACGTAAACGTAATGATGGATGTGCAACTAAACGAATCCAGTAAGTGGCAGCGCGGAGGGTTTCTGTCATCTCTGAACAGAAGTTTCCGATTAGCAAGCGGAAAATCAAGAAGTGTTAGCAACTCTCCTACAGAAAATAAAAGCTTTGAAAAAACTTTGGATATGACATCGACGGCGACGGTACGTGCTGACTAATGACTGCTGATAACCAATTGTTTACTTAAATGTT
The DNA here is from genome assembly GCA_949152445.1 of Cerastis rubricosa. NCBI lineage: Eukaryota > Metazoa > Arthropoda > Insecta > Lepidoptera > Noctuidae > Cerastis > Cerastis rubricosa. The sequence continues at coordinate 13,535,096 of OX424523.1, read as the reverse complement.
TATTTTATGACAACAACTCGTTACAGAATAGAATTTAAATAGAGTCATCGTGTTGTAATATGTTTACCCAGTGGATAGGTACTTATTAATTTATCGATAGCAGAATGTGTCAGCTTTGCATCGAGAAGTGGTGCTGCACTACAATATTACCTATACTTAAACTTACTTGACCACTCTCAATAGATGACAACACTGTTTAAATTACTTACACAATCCATAACATCACGCCTGTAAACTCAAATTTCGCCAGATATGTTTAGGTCCCATTTAATAGGGGGCCAGCCTATTGCCATCAATTCCTGGGAATAAAACCCTCAGCAGTAGCGACTTGCGCTTGAGACCAGTGGACCAACGAGACAGTCTCACAAAATAAATAACTGTGTAATCTCATATTATATAAATATCACTGGGATCAGTAATAATTAACTGTTGAGACAATAGGACAGACATCGAAACTCACCAAGTTCATTGTTTGAAGACAATGCATTCCCAACTATGTTTTGGGATGTCAACTTGTATGTACGTTGATCATTAATTCCTGGACAAATAGGGACATGGATAGGGTCCATCATTTGTATTCATTGCGTCCTGTTGCGGCGTTTAAGGTGTGGGATTACTTACTATAATAGGCGACGTAGGAATAATTGCGAATAGTTAAACTTAGTATGGAGGATAATTCAGTTTGTGTTTTAATTGCAGGGTCTTAACTCGTCGAATGATGGCGCGTCTGCCTTGAGGCCGCTGGAGATAGTGGCGCCTCGCATCGACACCTACAGGTTCTCGATGGCGAACCTAGAGGAGACGCAGGATGCCGACCTGGACGCCATACTAGGTGAACTCTGCGCCCTAGACTCGGAGTACGATGAGGAGATATCCAGGGTGTCCTCAGGTAACCCAAGTAACTACTCATCAATATTTTTGTATGTTTTTTTGTTCATGAACCAAATGAAATAGTAATAAATAAATTAAATTAATTAACGTGACAATATATTTGTGCTTTTGCGGAGTTTCACTAATCGATTTCACCCAGATATCGTCCAGTATACCTACCTCATTAATAATACCTACTCTGTTCTGATACAAATGTCGTCTTACAGTATTGTCATCAGCATCAAAGTCCAGGACAGAAGGCTCAGCTGAAGGCTCTCAGAGGCCAGATAAAGAATGCACAGACGGTACATCCAGCATCGCGCGTACTGACTCTCCTGATAATGACTCAGCATTCAGCGACACGGTAAGTTTTTAACTATATCTACTACATACACACAAAAGTTTTTGAAGATTTACTATCACAAAATATAAGTAGCTATTTACAAACCTAAGACGTACTAACTTGCACCCATTCAAACTGTTTATATCCTAATAGGTTTCCATGCTGTCCAGCGAATCTTCTGCGTCCAGTAGCACTAGCACGAAATGTAAATCGTTAAAATTGAATCTTCACCAAACTCAGAAGGTAAATCTAAACATACTCTACATCTTATTTATAATACAAATCAAATCAAATTCAAATTAATTTTGGCATTTTTCAATGAGGCATTTGGAACAACTGTTGTTCCTTCAACGAAGCGTTCCGTCCTTTCTGCCACGTCTATAATGACTATTCGATATCATTGTAGCAGCTTGAAATTATAACTTATTCTTGTGATCATTCCAGGACGCAAGTTTCCAACTTAAAGCCGATAAAATAAAGTTAGCGCTGGAACGAATGCGCGAAGCTAACATCAAGAAGCTCTTTATCAAAGCTTTTTCTATGGATGGATCTTCCAAAAGTCTTCTGGTCGACGAAAAGATGACTTGTGGATATGTAGCACGCCTACTCGCAGACAAAAACCATGTTACCATGGAACCGAAGTGGGCCATTGTTGAACACCTGCCTGACCTGCATATGGGTAAGAGATCGCTATCTTTAAACTTTTTCATACTGGTCGAGATAAACAGTTACCTCATTCAGTATCATTTTGAATTTTAGAACGAGTTTACGAAGACCACGAGATGCTAGTCGACAACTTAATGTTATGGACGAGAGAATCAAAAAACAAAATCCTATTCGCCGAGCGACCTGACAAAATATCTCTGTTCCAAACACCAGAAAAGTTCCTGTTGACTGAAGACGACAGAGGTAAATTCACGATGCGACTGCAACCTGATGTAAGCATACTTATTAATATTACAAATGAACTATCGCTAATATTTAATTGCAAATGTTAAGGTTGGTCCAGCGAACATGACGAGCATTCGAGACAAGTAATCATAGAAGAGTTTTTCGGACAGAGTGGAGGAACTACGAGCACGATTCCGTCTGTATCAGGCCACCCTGTGCCTCCGATGGAGGGACCGCTTTATCTCAAAAACGATGCTAAAAAAGGATGGAAGAAAATATACTGCGTTTTGCGACCGTCTGGTTAGTAACTATTCCAACAAGCTGCGCTGTGTGGCCACACCCCTCACGTACCATAAGCAAAGCGAATATTATAAGCCAAAGCGAATCATATTTTTCTTACAATAAAGTATAGCTTTTCTTTAATTACATTTCAATTTGTTATTATCTAGGACTGTACTACTCGCCAAAGGATAAGGTGAAAACACTGAAGGAGCTGGTATGTCTAGCGACGTTTGACACTAACGAAGTTTACATAGGGTTGAACTGGAAGAAGAAATACAAGTCGCCAACTGATTATTGCTTCGCTATCAAACACCCGAGGCTGCAGCAACCAAAGAGTGTTAAGTTTATCAAGTTCCTGTGCGCTGATGACCAGCGAACTCTCGAGAGATGGGTGACTGCGATGCGCATAGCAAAGGTATGGCAGCAGGAATACTATTCATTATCACGATCACGGTTCACGAAGTAGACACTATAGTTAGACAATCTGAGTGGGATGGAGTATGTGGATCACTGATCGTGATCAGGGAAAGGGTTAATGTTTTAATTGAATTATCTGAACCCATACAATGCCACATTAAGAGACTGACCAGATTCTTAAAATCGGAATATCCACTACTAACCGAAATAATTAGAAAATATGTGTGCCTGTCAGATTTATTATGAAATAATACATGACAAGTAATTTTGGGACAGTGAGTAGGAAGTTCTTGGCGAGTAGGAATAGTGACGACTCGGCAATAACTGTAACGCCAACAGTATTATTCAGGTAAGTGTCCCTAAGGCCAGATGTTAGACAGACAAACACAAACACAATCCACTGTCACCATTTTTTTCGGGTGTTCCTTTTGAAAATACCACGTGTGCATAGATAGAGATACGCACTCTGAAACAAAACTTGGAACGTAGCTTACGCAGCAGCACTGTACCTTGAAACGTACTCCATAAGAAAACTGTCCCATGGCAACAACTGCATTTGAAACTGTCCCACAGCTAGCAATTAGCGACAACGAGTAGTGCTTGCACTGAAAATAAGTTGTTAGTTTTACACAGTCCACACACAAAAACAATCACCGCTTAAACAATCATCGATCAACTATTTAAAATCTACCTATTTCTTTAAGTAACACGGGGCCTACTATCTTACGTTGCTTGGGCGAGAAAATAGTCAGTAGCTCGCTTCTTTGACTGCAGTGGGACAAATGCCCTAAAGGTGCTACAGTATGACCACTTTAAGTGTGCAGTTCAAGGTGGCGCTGCTTGTGAAGAATAAATGCAGCGATATGTCAAACTTGGTACATTTGTTTTAGTTCTGTGTTTTCCTGCCTGCAGAGCTAAGTTGGTTGGAGTGTTGATAGGCATCGATCAATCTGATGGCCTGTCAATGTCACTACAATTTACGAAAGAGATAGAGCTAGACGTCTTCTATAGCTCCATCTCTGTCATCCATTTGAGTGACTTTAAAGCAATAGGTACCGCTTTATGAGGTGGGCCACCTAAACGGTCGAAATCATCAATAGATTTGCTTTCTACTTATAATTTACGTAATCTATAACATGTGTTTATTCCATCGTGTTTTTCCAGCATGGAAGGCAGTTGCTTGAGAATTACCGCTCGTTAGTAGAAGAGCTAACCCAAGAGGACTTAGACCACCTCGCACATGCCCGATCATGTTCAGTAAGTACTTTTAAACACTGACCCCATCCCTTTTTAAAGCATAAGTTATTTTTCGCGTGTTTTTACAACCAATTTACTAAACCAATTATTATTATTATTTTTCAGATCACTTCTATACCGACAAAGACGAATGGCATGCCGGCCCTGGGCATAAGCCCTGCCCAGTCCACATCAAGCAATGCCAGTGTGGCGAACTCTGATATCAGTAGCGGAAGGTTGGTATCTCCACCCAACTCCAGTGACGATGAATTAAGTCATATCGAGTTTCATAAAGAGTTGGGCTGTGTAGAATGTCTCTGGGATTCTTAGGTTCGAAGCTGTACGAAAGAAATGCGGCGCGGACCTAAGTAATACTGTGACCATACTATGTCAGATGTTGTACTAAAGTATCTGTCAGAGTCCAGTCCAGTGACCGCAACTTCTCCGTACCGCTTTGACCATTACTTTATTCCCGCGTGGCAATCTATTTAGGTCTCTTACTGGAACGTTCTGTGTCTGAATTGAGAATTGAAAGTAGAGAACCTGTAGAAATCAATTTTACTAGTAGGTATAGATACCTAAAAGGTTCCCAAGCCATACTTGGGAACCTTCATCCATCAGAACAAAAAAATGATCGTCTTGACGGGGAGAACAAGTACCTTCCGGATTCGTTAACGGTCTATTTACAACTTTTAATTCGAAGGAATCACCCTAAGTGCCTGCATATAGACGCAGGTAGGGACTTAAAGGTAAGTATAGACTTACCTTTTTATTATCGGTGAGACCGGGGAGTCTGGGATTTTTACTCTATTATAACCACCCCGGTTGTTACGAACCGCACATGGAAAGAAAATCTGTAGAAATCAATTTTAGTATTAGGTATAGATACCTACACGGTACCTCTTTCTGGAAGGTACTTGTTCTCCCCGTCAAGACGATATTTTTTTTGTTCTGGTCCATACTTGGGAACCTTTTAGTTACTTTTCCACAAGGTTTTTTTTTTAAAATAGAAGTTTTAATGTTATAATTTTACTTTAAATACCTTCACGACCCAAGTACTGTTAAATGCATCCATCAACACAATGTTTTGAATGCTACATTTTTACTCCACATACCTAAAAAAAAAAAGTCGTTTCCCAACAATAATGGTTGCGTACAGTTACTTAGTTTGGTGTACAGAATGCTTGGTTAAAGGCTTCGTGAAAGGTCCGTCTACTACACCTTGTATACTGCTAAAGTGGAGTTTGACACTTTTTCAACTTCAAATTCTCAAATCAGAGTCGGGTCTAAACCTTGATGTGTGGCATTCATAGTCGCGTATGGAATTCATTCATAATGGTTTTAGTTACATTTACAGTTAATACGCAATCGAAACTATTGAAGATCGATTTCTAAAACCAATGAAAGTTTTGATACGTAATTTTGCGATCGCTTCCAGATATTAAAGCCATTATAATTATAATTCTTGTTTGTGTTTTAATTTGCAACATTTTTTTTTATGAATATGTTTATTCTTATTTCCTTAGCGATTGAACTTACTCATTTTGAAACAATGTCAATTTCAGTTTGTTCTCAAAATGCTTGCGTTTATGTAATAATTTCTCCAATAAAAAGCGAGTGTCGTTTGCATGTAAAACTGTATACATTGTGGTTACTGTCGCCATTGCCAACAAGTTATCTATTTATTAAGTTCCAACGGTTTGTTCTGATGGTAACCATTCCCGTGTGCAGACACTCCCGCGCCTCGTCCTCCAGCTCCAGCGGGTGCCTGTCCGACGGCGGCACAGCTTCTGAAAGTGCTTTCGACTGCGAATTTCCCATGGGTAACTAAACATTAACACCTTCACTCCTCAGTATAAGAAATTTCAATAAAATAATTAATTTTGTGTAGTTACTATGAATGTCATTATAATACTTATTTCAGTTCTATTCGTTTTTACTTTGATAAAAGCTAGTGTATGTACCAAATGTTTTATTAATATAAGGGTATTGAATACTCCAGGTACAATAAAGCGCAAGCCATCGATGAAGCCTAACATTCCGCTGACGTGGATGACTCGTCAGCTCAAAGAGATGGTGGAGAAGGGCGGCGACTGCGGTGTGGAGGACGAGGGGGGCGGCGACTCCGGCACGCTGACGAGGCGACCCCGCCCCGCGCGCACCGACGACTCCACGCTCAAACGACACCACACTATCGGTCAGTTCTTATACAGAGCCCACACCGATACCTACCTAATATCTCACAATTCGCAAAAACCATGATTTGATTTTATCTTATTCCTCAGATACCGCAGAGACGAGTATATTCAGTGGCACAACAAACAGTCGCCTGAGCAACACCAGCAGCCCGGTGCGGCCCGACCCGCCCTCGCCCACCTACGGGCACTACGAGAGCATTCCTCGCGACAGCTTGTACCGAAACAGCTCCGACAGCGGCTCCGCCTTATACGGGTACACCGCCATCTACGACAAGGTGCAGAGACCACCAGCAGTGAGCACCGTGGAAGACTTGCCTCCGCCTCCGCCTCCAACTGAAGATGTACCCGACGGAATGTTTAGTTCTACCCTGAGCCTGGACTCGCTACCCCCGCCGCCGCCTCCGCTCGACCCCGTCGAGGACCTCACTGGCTCGCAGCTCAGCCTGCCGCCGCCGCCCCCGGAGCACACGATCGAGGCGCACACAGCCGCGGGCCGCGTGCACGACATCGTGACGCAGCTCACGGCGCAGCAGGTGGAGCAGGCGGCGCGCGCCGGCCAGGCCCGCGCTACAGCGCGACCCTCCGAACAAACCCGCACGTTCCCGCGCCAGCCCTCACTCGACAGTGTGCACTCGGAAGCGTCCCGAACATCCTCTCTACATTCGGATAAAAGTATTTATGGTCAGCAAAACGTAGCATACGGCGCTTGTCTCGCCGAACTTCAAACGAAGAATATAAGTAATGGCAGTCCCTCCGTTCAGAGAAAAGTAACTGCCGAACCTTCTAAAGAACGCACGGGCTCAATGAAAAAAGTAAATTTTGCTGATGACCTACCGACTTGCTCCGATAGTAAAAAGACGAAGAAAATATCGTTTAATTTAAAGGAGCAGCCGCCGTTATCACCTCGCAAGCCGCCTCCACCGAAACGAAATGAAAGCACAAGGTTATCGTCGCCAAAGAAATTAGCAGATTCGAACAGTAATCCCCCAAAAGAGTTCCTGCGAGACTTGCAAAGGGTTATGAGAAAAAAGTGGCAGGTAGCACAAAAATGTAAACTGGAACCGGCGACTACACCACACGAAGTTTTAGGTTTTAGAGAATACCCTTTATCAGAGGACTATAAAGAGACAAGCGTGTCGATGTGGGTCCAGGAGCACTACGGTGGAGGAGTCGAGGACCCTTTCTATGAGAATGTGTTCAACCGAGGAGAGCCTCCGCCACGCCGGGAGGAGCCCAAGCCCATCAAGAAGCGGCCGCCGCCCGCACCTCCGCGTCGCAGCGAGTCCACGCACCTGAGCACGCATCCGGGTCGCCCGGCGCACCCGGCTCCCACACAGCCCACCGTCTGAGCAGCGCCGCGCACTTCGTACAGGTCATTAAAAATACAGGCGCGTTACATGCTTCTATAATATAAGAAACATAAGATACGCCATGTAGGTACCTACCGGAATTATATATTTAATGGTAGATATTTTATTTGGAATTGAATGATTGCCGAGAATTCGAGATCTGTTTTCCATGATCGTTAAACAGGTAAAAGTAGCGAATAGAATCTAAATGTATGTAACTATAAGCATTTCTAATGATAAAACTAAGCTCTCTGAAGTTAGGTAAATGTGACGTATTTAACTTGAAACTTAGTTACAAAATTAAATATTAAAGGCAATTGAAAAAGAAAGATGGAAAATTGTAAACGTGTTTTTTTATAAAAACGACCAATCTCGATAAATTGTTATCATTTTGAACACAGTTTAAAAATATTTAGTAATCAGAATGGGGTGCTATTTTGAAAGGTATACTAAGGTATGTAGGATGGCTTTTTGCAAGTTCACTTGCAATGGAGAGTTAAAAGAATTTAATTTTCGTAAAATTCATTATTTAGGCAAGTTTTGTAAAAAATAAATATTTAATTAGGAGTTAGATAAAAAGTTATACAAATGTTTAGCGCGCTGTGCGGAAGTAGCTAGTTGTGGCTTGCAGTGAACTTGCAAAATATATTTATTGCGTGAGTTGGAGTTTTGTCAATTTTATATTATGTTCCTAGTTAATTATTGTATGTTTTATTACAAACTCGGGCAGTCTATATCTAAGAATAAGTAGTTTTTTTTACTGCAACAGAATATCGTTGATTTGATGCGATATTATGATGTTTCAGCCATATAGAAATAATTAATTAACTTACTATTCCGTACACGAAGAGCTTCAGTAAACAAATAGATTTGTAGTTAATGTGTTTATGTGTATGCGATATACAAGCTTCAAATGGCAATATGCCACTCAACATAATATTATAAATGAGTAGTGATGCGTGTAGTAGTAATATTCCTCGTGTGTGCCATAAGTTCTGATTTTATTACTTCGATGGTTTATAAATGCAGGTCGAAATATTTACCAGTAGGCTTCGTTCTAAACTAGCTTCAACAGTCACGGACAACAGATGTGCGCACTTATCGAAACACAGTAGTCTCCTGAAGTATCAAATGAAATAAATTGTAATAAATGGCATCATGATATTTAAGGTCCCTAAGCCTACAATTTCGTTGGAAAATGTAGGAGATTTTTTTAACCATCTTGTTATTTGCTATTAGTTTACATCGTGGGGTGCGCAACGTTTAGTTACAACGTAATAGTTTGCAATCAATTAATTGATATGTGCAAGTGTGTCCATTTACAAGTATACCGTGACCACTGTCTTGGGTTTTATGAAAGTAAAAAATTAGGGAGGGACAAAATTAAAAAATACACAGAACTCCAATGTGTCTGATCTCACTGTAGGTACCATCAGTAGGCGTTATTATTATGTTTGGGCTGTGATTATGTCGTGTCTGATTTATTTTCTGAATACAGTTTTATTATACGACGACGGTGGTAAAATAATTTTTTACTTTTATTACCCGTAAGTGATGTGTACACAAACATAATTGAAAATAGCTAGCAGCGGTTGGTAGGTGGTTTAACTGAAGACTTTTTATTGTATTTCCACCGTCGTTTTATAAATAGCTGATGAATATTGTGTAAATTGTTATGTGTATTTTTAACGGGACACTACAGCACTGGAACTCGGTCCTTGTGTAGCTAATTAGCTAATAAATTAAGCTTTGAATACCTGACTAGATTTAATTATTTAACGATAAAGTACGTATGAAATGTTTGTTTTTGTATTTTATTTCGTTGAAACTGCTGAGAGGAGACAGTCTAATATGATTATTTGATTAGAGCTACGAGGCCTTAATAATATGTAAAATGTAATGTTACACCTAGATGTAATATCTCTTGTTGTTAAATCGGTTGCATTTACCTAATAAAATAATTAAGGATCTAGTTATAAATGCAAAACAGTGTCAAAACATAGGTAGGATGACTGTTCGTAAAAAAGCCCGTCACTAATCATAAATAATTCATCATAGTTTCACCGAAAAACTAGTAATCTAAATACTAGATATAATGCATATTACTCTGTCTTCGCTCGCAGTAGACTTAGTTATCATTAATATAAACTGCCTTATTTATAGATGCTGTTTCTTCACTAAAATCTTGCATTCCTTCGTTAAGCTCGAAAGTTTTCATATGACTACTGAAGAGGAAACGAAACTAAAGAAAACTGAGCTCTCCTTATACTTAAATAAGCGTTGTACTTGGTTTAATCAGCATAATCACTGCTACTTGAATAAGTTATTAGGCCACTTAAACTGTGTACGTTATAAAGAGGAGACAATGACTGTGCTTAAACTGGATTTTATTTTATACTTATTACCTACATCAATGGAAGTCCATCCAATTTCAAATTCGGATTACAAAGACTGAAAATATGAAATAAAAATCCGATATTGACAATAAACTTACGTCCAAAAAATCCGGAGTCGTATGGAAAGTCGAAAGAAGGCACTGAACATTGCCTTATAATGAATTGTGCTTTATTGTCTGTACCACTGTTACTATTGTAATCGAATGTTTAACTTGTTTTTATACAGGTAAAAAAAAAACATTGTCGAATGTCATTCAAATCGATATACAAAACACGCGTCCTGAAATAAGTGTCAGTGTTTCAGTAAATGAATGGCCGCCGCCGCTCATTCAATTAAAGTCTTTGAGATTATGATACGTCCAATGTTTTTGGTTATATCTTGTCGATATTTTTAGCATAAACTAAGTATAAGAAAATTAAACTTCTTATTTACGAGTATTACCTAGGATATGTTGAAGACTGCTGGTTAGTATAAAATGATTAGGACAAGTGCTCTCAAAATATCGATTAGATATACCGTTTACAAAGTCTGTTTTATCATTTATTTGCAATTTTTTCTTGATTATAGACGAATCTGATGTACCTAAGAAGTCGTCTTTTTGCTATCGATGTTTTTTCAAACGAATGTAATTATCCTATTTTAGTAAATTCAGCGGCATGATAAATGTTTGTCTGCAAGTAGATATCAATGATATATACAAAACATAGATGAATTGTGATTTAATTTATATACCAACAGTAGGAGGACACGATGTTTGATAATGACGAGCGTCCAATGAGGTGGATTTTGCTACAGTATATAGGTAATGTGAGCAGAAAGTAAGAATTAAAGTAAGTAAATTCTTACTACTCTGACGTGCCGTAAGTCTCAAATGGGACTTTAAAATATCGAAAATAATCATAAATGAATAAGCACTAATCATTGTTTATTGTTGTATATAATATCTTATATATGCTAGTTCTAAATTAAACACTGTTTCCAGCTAACTAATAGATAGATACGGGTTGTATTCTCATCATTTCAAAGCATACCTAATGATTTATTTGAAAATGGTTTATTAATCACTTTTGTATATCGCATTTATTAGTACTCTTAATTAAATATGTTTAAATTGTACAGAACAAATTAATTATAACATTAATTCTTTGTATATTTTTTCAAATATAAACAAATTCCAAGAAACGAGTCTTTTATTAAGATCTGCCCTCGTCTTTATTTGTCTGTCATCTTTTTGGTTGTCTCGGCTGCTCGGAGTTCAGAATTGGGTCCAGAGAGTTTACCGGGATAGAAAATATGTATAATTATGTGTAATTCAGGTTATATCATTATAGGCTATCTGAGCGCCTAACATGTGAAATAAAAACATCCAAAACAGTCTGTCCAGCCGTTTTGGCGTGCAAAATCAAGAGGAAACTATCTGAAACAGGGAGATATAAAACCTTTTCCGATAGCCGATGGAGATGACAGATTCACAGAGGCCATTTTTTCTATGCATTTTTTTTAAAATAAATATCAATGTTACGCAAATGACATGACATTATCTGTGGTTTGATAATTGTTGATTGTTTACTTTGTAATTACTTTTTAAATAATTTCTTTATATTTTTCATAACTTTATTTTGTTAACATATTGTCTATTCAATAAAACAAAACTGCTATTGTGACCTGAGTTAAAAGAATAATACATAAAAATGCAAAAGCCAACTGTTTCTAAAATAGTGAAAAACTTAAAGAAGTTGAAAAGTAATGAAGATAAATCAAAAAGTCTAGTAAAAGAAAGAACTAAACCTGAACAGGGTTTAGAAAGACATCCAAAAGATGAAGGTAACACTTTTTACGAAAACTTACTTGAATGTTTATCATATATATCAATAGAAGTCGAGTGATAACCAATCAAGTAAGTTTCCAAACACTGTGAACTGTACCTACGTACAGTTTACACTGTTTGGATCGGTATATGTTACTGCTTAAGATGAGTGTGAAAATAACTATAAAATAAATAAGATTAGATTATGAACGGCTACATGAAAATACGATTGTTACCAGCTTACAATTTGATACAACTAGCTCGGGTAGCGCTTGTTTGATCACAGTTCTAACCTAGCCTAACCCATAGGTGCCCTAACTTAGTTAACTATACCAGCTCAGCTCACAAATCATTTTTAATTTTAATTTTTTGTCACGGTTTTGTCTAGCCCTTATAAAGAAGATTTCAGTTTCAATGAAAGAGATATAAGGAAATGATAACTAAATCTAAAACTTATTTATTCGACAAGAGGTTGACTATAAATTCTTTAACCTCCAAAAATGTTCTAAAGATGTTTTCATAAGGGCCGGACACCATAGAGGAGATAAGACGAGAAGATAAGAGACCAGAGACCAGAAATCACCAATAGAATTTCTAGTTTCTACATAATAACTAACTAATAACTTCTATATAACTAGCGGAAGGCGACACGCGCACACCTTTCACGTCTCTCGTCGTCTTCGCTTAGCTTTAGTAGAAACGGTTGTCCAGATAGGAGAGAAGATGTCTCATATTCGTTAAGACCAGCCTAGCCAAGCAGGCATCAGTACAAAGCGGAGACGAGAAGAGACGCGAAAGGTGCGCGCGTGTCGCGTTCCGCGTTAGATCGCGCTATAAATGGGCATGAGTAGTCTGTACACACATCTCTGCTGTAGGCATCGGGGACCTTCGTGCCACAGAAAGCACGTTAAACAGTTGGTCCCGGCTGTCATTGCTAGATCTTTGACTGTAGTTACAGGCAGTCAGTGGCCCGAAAGTCCGACTACAAGTCTTACCAAGGGGATCCTATTACTCCGTACTTACTTGGATGTGGAAGTCAAATAGGCAGTCGTTTCATGTTACCTAAATACTGATATCCTGTCTGCAGCCAGCATCCAGTTAGACTGGAAACCGTCTCCAACAAAGTTAGTAAAAGGCTAGGCAGATGATTAATATATAAGGTGTAATTGATACTTGAATACTTCATTAATATTTTTTTTCTCTCCAGTTGGTTGCAAATGTGTTAAACTGGTTGGTTACGTGGAAAATGTGAAATGCCTGGAACACCGAAAGTATGGCTCCCAGCCAGGGCAACTATCCCTTGACGACTGGTCTCGAAACCCTTTCATTTGGCTATATTACATTCAAAAATCAGATGGTATACTAGCTGGAGACGACGCCCTATTGTAACTATCGTATAATTATATATCATAATTGTATGTCATAAAAATAGATCAGAGTAGGTAGATTGAATTGGGGTCATTGATCCGAAACGTTTATATTAATATGGACAGTCCTCCGGAATTGGTTGATTGAAATTTAAGTGCAACAATTTATAAGAAGTTGTGGCCATAAAAAGGCTAAAAAAATATTAATGCTTCGATCGGAATTCGATTGTTTTTATTATTTAACTGTTAAATAATATATTAATTTAGTTTTGATACCTTCCTTTAAATTCTTGAATTGAGTAGTAATAATATCACTACCAACATTAACAATATTTAATCGAATCCGGAAATACCGGAATTATATTCGGGAAAGATGGCTTATCCATGTTATTCTTTCTGTGTGCATTTATGATACAAGTACCAAAAATCAATCTACCTACTCCGATCTATGGTCATAAACATGACCAAGACCGGCAGGCGGCAAGAGTGGGTACACCACTGCCCTCGTAAGTCAAAAAGCGGCTAATATCTAAAATTCTGTATTTTTTCATATGGCAGCAGCAAAAAAATATTTTCACACACATTTTTTGAAACATACATCTTAAGGGACTAATTACATTTATTCAGCTCTATTCACATTTAGCTGAATGATTTTGATCACACTTATACAGTTCTGCTTTTATCAGCCGCGTCCAGCATTGTAAGATTGAGAAAAGCTGTCATAGCGTGTTATCTCCGCTGTAGAGCTTTTATCCACTGCGTACGGCGCGGGATAATTGAGAAGCGATTACCTACATACTCTTTCCTTCGAAAACGGTAAACTACTCATAGTACTCATTTGGAATCCGTGTATAGCGCTGTTCCGCCGTGTTCAGCGCTGTTCCGCCATGTTCAGGGTTGTATGCGGTCGCAACTTGTCGAGAACCATACGTCTACAGCGCTGGTCCGTCACGTTCAGCGCTGAACGTGGACTGTTTCCGACTCCTGCACGCGTAGCATGACCGCCGTAGAAACAGACTATGTCGACAGAAGAATCGACAAACAGACACATTGGCACTGTCTATCTGTCATTATTTCGATTCTTCCGTAGACAAAACTCGTTTCCACAGCGATCATGCTACGCGTGCTGGTCGACAAGTTGCGAACAGAGCTAAATAAGTATGGTTAATCCCTAAGTAACCGCTTTTTGAGTTACGGGGGCTGCTGCCCCCATATACGGGGTGATTGGTAACTCGACGTATTCCTTGCTGTCTAATTCAAAAACGATTTTCATTATGTAATCCATGACCTTGTGTCTTACCGTTTTAGATAGCTAAGAAGACATCATATTTATTACATTAGAATTTTTTTTAAAAATGAATGTTTTGATTACAGGAGTAAAGATTCTGAGTACTGGGAAGTTGATGAAGTGCAACGTTATTTCACGGGTGATCTTCATTGTGAAAAGATGTTATTTGTATACCCCTATCCATATCCGAGGATGCGGACGCCCCTCGGCAGCCACTTGTGGAGATCCAACACCGCACTCAAGACACAGTCCAGTCTTTATCAACGTGAGATGTACAACGCTGTGGCTTTAACTATGAAGGTTTCAATAATATTTTTTGTTTCATTATTCATACAGACATCGTAATACGGCCGGAATATTGTAGATTTCCGGCTAAGCAGGTTAATATTTTAACCCACGCGGCCACGTTTAAACATAATAGCAAATCTTGTTAACATTCTAAAATTATCTTCTAGTTTTAAATCACTGACACTTATTTTTGTTAACCATTTGTTTTGACGATATTCTATCCCTCTCTTCAAATATACTTTATATTTTTTGTAATAGAAAATGGAACTGGAGCGGGCACAAATGGATCGACTGATAGTTCCCGACGCAGTCATCAAGCTGGATCGGCTTGATTATTTCAGCAGACGAACTTTTTTCCGGCACTTGCAAAACGTCTTAAGGTATAAACAAGTATTGATTGCATTTTATAGGGTTAGATTACTGATAGCATTTTGGGGAGCGTCGTATCGCCTGGCCAGAGCAAAGCTTCAGCCTTGGGCGCTCCTGCTTACACAACCAGAGCCTGCAACCAGAACTGGTTTAAAATGTTGTGTCTACTTTGTTTTCTGATAGAGCGAATGATATTCCTCCGCCAGCCTGTCGCCAGCCGCGGTGCATTATGGCTGCATGTTTGTTACGTTGGGGAGCCAGAGCGGTGACGCTGCGACAAAACCACACGAAAAGGGTGCACCGATGAATAATATGGCAGTTTTTTTCTGAAACGTGCGACGTTTTAGCAGCGTCATATATCATCGCCACCGTACTGCATCATGGGCCATAGCACACAGTGCAATGAAATCATAGTCGTTGCGGCGACGCCACGCAACACTTCGCAACAACGCCCGTGTGGCTCTAATTTGAAGTGCTCTCTGGCGGCACGTAAAGCAAATTGGTGTCTCATCCTTAATAATCGGTAGATTATGAGATACCTACCAGAGTAGGCAGTACCTATAACCTACTACTTACTTACTTATTAATGCTAAAGTTTCGATGGATGTTTGTTACTCAATCACGCCAGAACTGATCTGGATGAAATTTGGCACAGAGATAGATAATAGTCTGGAATAGCACATAGGCTACATTGGTCTA
Organism: Cerastis rubricosa; assembly: GCA_949152445.1. Taxonomy (NCBI): domain Eukaryota; kingdom Metazoa; phylum Arthropoda; class Insecta; order Lepidoptera; family Noctuidae; genus Cerastis; species Cerastis rubricosa. The sequence goes on along the minus strand of OX424523.1, from coordinate 13,519,295 downwards.
GCGGTGGCAAGCGTGACTGCTGCTGAGTATGGGCTCGATTCCTAGGTCGCATAAAGTGTATTTGAGTTTTTCCTTCAGGAATTTCTCAGTAGCAGCCACGGAGTCTGAATATGTGCCCGGTGGATGGGAATAGGCTCGCCCCCTTTTAAATAGGTAACTGGCGAAATATGGGTATACTACCTCTGCCTAGCCTTTCCCAACAAGCGTGATGTTATGTTATGGTTATCAACTCATTTATTAAATACAATATTAATAAAAATCCATAGAAACCATAGTTGTTAATTTGTTATTATTGGTATGTTATGGCGCGATTATACTTGGTCGTTAGCCCGAATTCGGACAGACGACCGAGTGTTAACTAACAGGGTCGAGTACGCCCGTCTTCGGGAACCCTCGCCGGCTTCATCGTTTCGAATACCGAATGTAGAAAACCGACGCCAATTTTCCTTTCATTTCGGCGGACACATAGTCCAGTAAAATTAGTCAATTAATTAGGGCAAGAATCCCGGAATGAGAGATAGTCGGCTATAAAGTTGTATAAACCTTTATTTCGACAACCTAAAACTCGTCTCAAAACCTACTTTTCGTAGGGTGTCCGCGACTACAGATTTTCCAAGGTCAAAAGTCAAAAAATATATTTTTCGCACATTAATTGCAAATGTCTTGTTTCCTATGGGTTCTATGCTATTTGTATCAAAATAGATACTGTCGAGGATTAAATTCTCTACAATTTTTGTCTAAACGTTTTTTTTATATCTTGAACCATTTTCGAGATAGAGGGCAGAGCGCGCGCAGTGTTTAACTATTAGATTTAGGGACTACTCACACTTATTCAGCTCTATTCAGCTTATGTCCATAGAAAACAACGATTTTGTATGGTGACGCGTACGCATCCATTCAGCTTTCCGCGTTTATTCAACTTTCGCGGCAAACAAGTATAAAATGAGAACAAATGTGTTTTTATCATGCGAGTGCTTTAGATAGAGATCAGCGCTGATCTGCCGCATTCAGCGCTGTTCCGCCGCGTTCGACGCTGAATGGGGCGGAACAGCGCTGCACACGTATGGTTCTCAACTCCTTGTCGACAAGTTGCAACCTGCATAGCTCCTGGATAGATTTGATTTATTATTACGTAATCATTATGCACGCAAGGATCGAGATAACACTCTTACGCCGCTGTACGCCGCTGATAGAAGTAGAACTGAATAAGTGTGACCAAAACCGTTCAGCGAAACGCTAATAGAGCTGAATAAGTGTGTGTAGTCCCTTAGAGTATGACACTCGAAGACGATTAAAAACATGCCGTATAGAGTTTATAAATATTTAATTCTAAATAATTTGCATTTTTTTATTAACTATTACGTTATGATTAATATTTTTTTATTCAATAATTCAGTATCCAGGTATTCATTTAATAACACTTACCTACTCGTGTTATTAATAGGTCTTTACCTATGAAATTGCCGTATTGCAGTACAGACTTTTTCAAACAAAAAAAAGTTTTGATTGGCTATGAGTTCTAAATTCAAATTAATTTTGTTTTAAAAATATGACATTCTAATTACAAAATCAGTCTTTTGTTTAATGATTAGCGCCGTATTTTCATTACATTTCAACATTTTTCCTCATAATGCATAATTTGAAATTTCGTGTAATTATGGAATATGAGTTCCGTCGTGGCACCAACGCGGCACAAACGACCCGTAACATCAACGACGTTTACGGAGAGAACTGTACAAACGAACGCACAACCCGTTATTGGTTTGCTCGGTTCCGTTCTGGGAATTTTGACTTGAAAAATGAACCTCGTGGTCGTCCGGAAACTTTGGTCAACAATGATGAATTAAAGGTGATTGTTGAAGCTGATGAAACTCAATCTACAGCTGAGCTGGCAGCAGCTTTTGATGTTAGCATTAAAACAATATTGGTCCATTTGCGATAGATTGGCAAGATAAAAAAGCTTGATAGATGGGTGCCCCACGAACTTAACGATCGCCAGCGCAACGTACGCGTCGAGACTTGCCTTGCGCTGCTTAACAGGCACAGAAATGAAGGAATTTTGAACCGAATTGTTACGTGCGACGAAAAATGGATTCTTTTTGACAATCGAAAGCGCTCAGCAAATTGGTTAGATCCTGGTTCGGTACCAAAGCAATGTGCAAAACGAAAAATGACCCCTAGAAAGGTGATGGTCACAGTTTGGTGGTCTAGTGCTGGTGTGATTCATCATAGCTTTTTACAAAACGGCGAGAGCATTACTGCAGATGTGTACATTGAAGATCTGACCACAATGATGGCGAAACTCGCACGTCTGCAACCAGCTTTGGTCAATCGGTCGTCTCCACTGCTACTTCACGACAACGCGCGGCCCCACACTGCACAACAGACCGTCTCTAAGCTGCATGAGTTGGGTTTGGAAGCTCTCCCTCATCCGCCATACTCACCAGATCTTGCGCCTTCCGACTATTACTTTTTCCAAAATTTGGACAACTTTTTAGCGGGAAAAAAATTCAATTCCCGAGAGGCAGTACAAAACGCCTTTGAAGAGTTTGTTGTCTCCCGTCCAGCTGATTTTTTCAAGAAGGGCATCCATAAACTGCCACAGCGTTGGCAAAGATGCATTGATTGCAGGGGTGATTACTTTGAATAAAAGAAATAAATAAGTTCGAAAAAAAAAATACTTTAACTTTTTTCAAACAAAACGGCAATTTCATAGGTAAAGACCTAATATTAAGCAAAGTTATTAAGAGAACTACTTTTTTTTGTTATTTTTTTATTCTATTCTTATTTATACTAATTAATTCCTAACTAAATAAAAAGAAAAGAATTAAATTTTTAATTTATGTTTTTTGTTGAAAAATACAATTTCATACATTTATGAACGTTGAAATTTAAAAAAATATTATAATAATAAGAACTACAAGTTCTGATTTAAATTTTCTTCTTCCTCTTCACCATCGTCTTCCTGTCGCTGTAAAATTTGAAATTGCTCTGTGTTCTCGTCATCAACGACATTTGTCTCCAGTTCTTCCAGGATTCCGGGGTCAAACATCAGAGTGAATATCAGAGCCTTCATTGAAATCACCCTGATATGGTGAAGTAAGACAAGCTTGCCCATTATACTGGCCGCAAGCTAAAGAGCACTGCAACCCAGCTTTCCTGCATCCACATCGTGAACCACAAACATTCTTGCAAAATGATACTGTAAATATTTAAACACTGCGTGCGCTCTGCCCTCTATCCCGAAAATGGTTCAAGATATAAAAACATGTTTAGCCAAAAGTTGTACAGAATTAAATCCTCTACAATATCTGTTTTAATACAAATAGCATAGAACCCATAGGAAACGAGACTAACAGGTATTCCTTTGCGATGACTAGTATTATAAATGCAACGTGTGTTCGAATTCGAATAAAGTGCTTCCAACCAAGGCGTGTAATCGTGCCATTTGTTGTTGTAGTTTTCAGGATCGCCTCCAACTAGTATCGTTCGAAAACATGTGCTGCAAGAGAATCGAGGGTGTTAATCTGCTACAATACCTGGCTTGTTTCAATGCTCAAAGTCTCAAGTACCTGTTCTTGTGGAGATTTGTGTTGCCCAACGAGAATCCTCTCCTTATTAACTACAGTTACATCACTGGTTAGTAATTTTAACTTTGTTTAATATGGTGTCTTAGATTTCACTGAGAAATCTGGATGTTTTGCCATATCATCATGGAACCTGGGCGATGGAAAAGCTAGTAGCTAGATGATTATCTCCCTGCCTGTGTCCCATGTTACTTGGGGTCGGCGCAACACATTTTTTTCTTCAATTCTCTCATGATTACCGTCACGCTACTTATACTTCTTTGGCTGTCAAAATGTATAATTCCTCACACAATCTATCCATATTTTCTTAGGTTTTCCTCTCCCTGCCCGTCCATCAACATCTATATTTATCACCCTTAGTCAAATATTTTTCATACGATGGAACAGATTTGTAATTGCAAAAGTATTAACTAGCTACTAAGAAATTTGTTGCCGAAAAGTTAAAAGGTAATTGTTGGTCTCGGTATGGACATGACATGATGAGGGTCCTCAAGACGACTCCCAGCTAGGTCAAGCAGGTAAATTAAGGGATGGGCAAGTGAAAAAAATATATCGATATTTATCGTATCGATATTTTTAAACAGTATCGATAATTATCGGACGAAAAATATCGATATAACGTCAGTTTTCACATGATTATTCATACATATTTCCAAAGCATTCAAACTTCATAAAAAGGAATATAGTATTTTTCATTAATGCTCGAACCTGAACAATTATATTATACAATTTAATCAAACCAGTAGTCATCAGATATGGACATTGTATCTAATAACATAAAACACGAAAACAAAGTAGCGTTAAAAAAAACGAAATTGATACGAATTCGATACTCTAAAATAAATATCGATATATCGCGATTAAAAAATATCAACGATATATATCGATAATTGTATGGAAAAATATCGATATTTAAATATGTATATCGATATTTTTTGCCCATGTCTAGGTACATTTAAAAAAAGTTACTGCTGCAGTTTCCGCAGTCGCCTCATTCCGGCGACTGCTTAGCGTTTTCCCAACTATGTTGCGGTCGGCTTCTGGTATAACCGGATGCAGGTAAATACCAGTATTTTACATGAAGCGACTGCCTATCTGACCTTCACAAACCAGATACCTAGTGCTGGGTAAGACTGGTTGTCATATTTTCGGGCCACTCATGACTTCCTTTACCGACTGTCAAAGATCTACAAATCACAGCCGGGACCAATGGGTTAACGTGCTTTCTGAGGCACGGTGGAAACTCGGTATGTAATGGTAAGCTCGTAAGCCTTTGTAAAGTACCGATCCGTATACACGTGGTTATTATGTGCTTCTAAGAAGAATCTCTAACAAGTGTGTCTAAATTCAAGGCAATATACTTATATTCATTCCGTATTCGTATAGTTCTGTATGGTGTCGGACGTAAAGAATAGCACCATCCCATATCTTCACGTGGGTGTCGTAAGAGGCGACTAAGGGACTTGCCTGAGAATGGGCAGCAGCGTTCTCTGTGCTTTTGTAACAACCGTACTGCGATCGCCAACCCGCCTGCCAAGCGTGGCGATTATGGCAAAATCCCCCTTATGTCAATGTGGCGTTGGGGGAGGCCTATGTCCGGTAGTGGAAGTCTTTCGGCTGATGATGATGATGATGATATTCATTCCGCGGGCCTGTTGACGGTGAGTGATGGGCTAGCTCACCGTCAGTCTTATGACCACAGGCCGTCGCGACGGCGCGTTTTTGTTCCACGCGCGGCTCAAGGAGAAATCAGCAAATCCAAAGAGGTCCGAGAGGGCCGATACCTGCCAGGGCTGCGGGACTGTTCGAAAAAGATACCGTGACCCTGGAACACAAAGGGCTAAGAAGGAACATGGATGGGTTTTAGTCAGTTCAAGTCTGACACTCCCTTCCGCTCCGCTCAGAGCGGATTTTTACGGATGGGAAATCATCAAATGACCCCTTCATTTGATGATTTCCCATCCGTAAAAAGGGTAAGTATACTCAATGGTGAACGTTCTCCTACACACGACATGGTCGTAGTTTGTGAGGGCAACAGGGTTGAACCAGGCCCACCAGCGCGGGCTGGGTTTGCGGTTGAGCATTGTTCGCTCTGGTGAAAGATGTTGCTGTCACGATAGAAAGAGATAAAATTGTCGATGTAGCTGAATATACTGGACCAGGCCTGAACATCCAACATAGGACACTTTAAATGAAACGTAAAAATATAAATGTTCTTCATGAAATTGTATTACAATAATTCTTCTATAAATAAATAGCAATTTAATAAAAACGATATAAATTACTCAATAGTAGAAGATTCCTTAGGTTGCGCAGACTTAGCATGGAATGCATGAGCTTGCGGCATGATCTCGGTGGCCGTGGTGTTGAAAATCTGTTTGTACTGGAAATGCGGCAGATTCTTCTTAGCTGCATCAACAGTGTCTCTGAGCCGGTTTGCCCCCACCGCTGGTGCCACTCGCCCTTCATCCTTACATTCCTTCACGAGGTCCTTCATCTCTTGGTCAGCTAGTGGTACAATTACTTGTGAAGATTTTTCCAGGTGTCGCTTAAGCTCGTTGTCCACACGGAGTAACTTCTCTTTGTTAGAATTGGTTCGCCATGGCCTTTTAGGATCTGCACCAGTCAAAATCATATTTTCGGCATTTGCTTTTTTGGCTCTGAAATTTCATACAAAAAGTACATGAAATTTTGTTGGTTTATGAATTTAGCAGTAAACGTTTCACTGGATAGCTTCCAATGGAATTTATTTCATGCCTAATGCTAATTGTCGATAAAACTAGGTGCTATAGGCACCTAGTTTAGTCTTATCGACAATTGAACACTTTGTAGTAGCATATATAATAGGTATACCTATCTGTGCTTATAGTTACGCTACAATAGGTGTTGTTAGGGCATTCAACTTTAAGAAGTTACTTATACTCGGTAATCGGATTGGTTTACAAAATTAACAATCATATTAGCAACATTTAAAATATCAAACGTTTGATAAATAAACATTAAAAATTTCAACAAGTTAACCTATACAGGATGGATTATTCAAGTGAGCGTGGATGGCCAAATCCAAAACTATGTGGAATATCGAAAAAATGCCTGCGCTGCGGGTGTCACCAACTCATCAATCAAGTTCAACTCATCAATTTTAAACTTGAAAAACACAAAATGTAACACTTTCCTTTAGTTTGCCGTATTTCACTACTTATAACTTACTATGTCACTGTGTACTTCCCAAAATTTGATCCTTAACAGCGACACTATTGAATGGTGTTACAATACAGAACGTGCTTTTTTTTCATACTCAACGGGTTTGATTCGTGGCTAGGAATATTGATTTTTCAAAAATCCAATGATGCACATTTAGTTTTCATCAAAATGGGGCTCGAGACTCCTTTGAGTGGATTTTGCTATTCCTCATAGTTTCGGATTTGGCCATCCATGCCCACTAGACAAAATCACTCTGTATTCAAAGATAATTATTATTCTACACAGGGTAGAAGGGACACGCACTAACGATAATCATAAATTCAGCACATGAATCAGACCCTGGGGGTTAAAATGTTCAATTATTAAATAATTCATCCGATGTTCCTACCGCGTCAATGTCCCTTCCTTTACAATTATATTAATATCCTTGTTGTAATACGTTATCAAGTTGAGATATTTAATGTTGATATTATGAAACGTTTGATATTTTAAAGTCTTGAGATTTTGAATCATTGAGCTTATAGTGTTGAAATTTCTTATGCTGGGATTATGATTGTTGATCTTATGTACGTAGCAATCTCTTCGGTAATACATACAATAAATCATCATCATCATCATCATTTCAGCCGAAACACGTCCACTACTGGACATAGGCCTCCCCCAAGTTTCGCCACATTGACATGACATGGGGGGTTTTGCCATAATCGCCACGCTTAGCAGGCGGGTTGGCAATCGCAGTACCGTTGTCATAAAAGCACAGAGAACGCTGCTGCCCATTCTCTGGCAAGTCCCTTAGTCGCTTCTTACGACACCCACGGGAAGATATGGGATGGTGCTATTCTTTACGTCCGACACATGCTGTACATGGCTCTAAGTGGAACGAACCGTTTACTTTCAGCTAATAATTCTTTCAATTTCTTTTCGTTATCTTCGAGTAAACGTGGATCAACTTTGTATGGGTTTTCTCCCAGGTCATTAAAGTCTTCCTCCTGTTTACTTTCTGTCTCCACTTCTCCACCAAATCTTTGTTGAAAAACCTTCACAAGATCAGAACATCGTTCCGTCAACTTCACCTCAGGCACTTCTAATCCTTGCAAGAGTTTAATAATTTTCGACTTTTCTTCGTCTGTTGCCATTTTCAGTTTGTCAATAATTGTTTGTTACCGTAGCAACGTAGGCACGTTGTATTAAAGTTATAATGAATGGTTGTCTTGGTTACACAATACTTATATTTCTCTTATTATAATTTGCTTAAAGTTAAGTTAGTTAAGGCATTGACTTTAGCGTATGTATCATCAGAAAAATGTGAAAATATTCCGCCAAGATAAACTCCTGTCATACCCAATAACGTTGCACATGGTATCAAAAAACAGAACAATTTGCAGCTAGGATACACTAATAACAAAGGCACAAGGTGGAACATCTTTTATCTATGTTTTCCTTTTAGTTACCGTACAAGAACTACAATATTTTATTACTATTTATTTTTTTTTCAATTTTTTGTTATTTTTTACAACTACTTAGTTATTTTTCTATAAAATTCTGACATGTCATTTTTATTAATGATTAGACATTATCGTTCAAACTTTTTGTTTATGAATCTCTCACACGATGTAATAGTTTACATAAAAAAGTTTTAACTAAAATCCGTAATGGTTAATTTCCCACAGCTACTTACTTGAAATGCATAATTCATATCTATCTATATTCTATATATATATATATATATAAATCAATGCCTCTTTTCGTTGTAATTTTATAACTCGAGAACGGCTGGGCCGATTTGGCTGATTTTGGTTTTGAAATGTTTGTCGTAGTCCAGGGAAGGTTTAAAAGGTGAGAAAGGTAGGGTAGGGTAGGGTAGGGTAGGGTATGGTAGGTTGGCAGGTAGGGTAGAGTAGAGTAGAGTAGAGAGTAGGGTAGGTAGTTAGGGTAAAGTAGGGTAGGTAGGTAGGTAGGGTAGGGTAGGTAGGGTAGGTAGAGTAGGTTTAGGTAGGAAAAGTGCACTGCATTAACTTTTGACAGAACGAAATCTGTCCGGGCAGCTGGAGTACTTATGTTTAGAAATAAAACCGGACAAGTGCGAGTCGGACTCGCCTGGCCTCCGCGGGTTCTGTACGAAGGTAGGTACTTTTAAATAAAGACTTGCAATTTAATTACAAATGTAAATGGTATGTGGCCGTTGTCTTCAGCCAAAGACAGCAGGGTGATACCCTCGTCTTGTGCCACCACATTTTGATGCGTCAGACGTCATCTTGACGTCGGCTTCTAAGAAATATTCTCTGAGACTGCTTTCGTTTAAAAACCCTCGACCGCTAGGCGTCCGCGGGCTATGGCCGACAGGGCCCATATTGATATTTTACAATATATTACGTAATACAATAAAGATTTCAGAATTGGATATACCATCTCACAACCGATACGACCAAGCGTTTGATGTGCCGTCAACAATGTATGATCCTCCAAGGCTTTAAGTTCTGTTTGACTCCACTTGAGTATGAAAGAGTACACACAGCCCCATTAAGTAGTTACCCCTCCGGCCACGTAATGCCAAACTGTATGTTACCACAGACATCCCTAGTCTGTGCTGGACCGCTTAGTGCTCGTTACAATAAAGAGCCAAATGTATATCAACACAGACATTCTCTGTATTAGTGTACATTATGCTCGTCATTTTCAAAGCAAACTACGTACGAGTGCAGAGCAAAGGATTTGGCAGTGTAGTGAAACACATTAAGGAGAACTTAGGATGTATGAGCGAGCGAAGCGAGCTCGGGACATTGGGCACCCCGACTCGGACAGGTTAGGTTCGAAGGGGCTACGTCGACAACGCCTTAGTTTGGAGCTGTGGTTTGGAGTTTGCTTTAATAGGATAGCATAATGTATAATTTTTGGTTTTAGTTTCACATTAAAATGACATTGAGGGTGTCTGTACTCGTATGTATTGCACTCTTACACTCTTAAGCAAAATGTCTTACAACACAGACATTGTCTGTGCCAGTACTATGCTCTTCATTCATTAAAGTAAACTACCTGCGAGTACAGAGCAACCCGTGTCTGTGTTAAAATACAGTTTGGCAATACGCTCTCTGGCCTCCTCGGCCGGAGTGTTGAGGGGTTAGCACATACTGACGCTGTCTGTACATCAAATCTTTCATAACCCAATATTTGAAGGCGCGCACCTTATTTCCGTCTTATAAAAGACTACAGAGTTTTCTCAGGGGTTTCGATATTTGGGCTAGTGTAATGAAATCACGCTCGTTAAACAGTAATAGTGCATTGTTACCCCAGGGGTGAAAGTAACTTATTTAGTCCCGAGACGGGGTTTGGCGCCCGAATCAAGTGAGGGCGCCAATAGTTCGAGGGACTAAATAAGTCTTTAACCCGAGGTAAACACTGTGCTTTTCATTACGAATACAAGGAAAATAAAAATAAAAACATGAATTAGCTAGTTTTGGATTGCCGCTTTCCCACCTATTTTGTTTTCTTTTCTTCTGTGGCCAGCCAGCTATTCAGCCATTATTTTTCATTTTCATCATTGAAAAAATGGTAAATATTTTGCCCAACTCTATGTTATTTTATAGTAGATTGTTGCATCGAGCGCAAAGTGAGTTATTAATGCACGAGTGTTATGTTGGTGCCCGAGCGCATGTGAGGGCACTAAATTAACACGAGTGCATTAATTACTCACTTTAGCAAGGTGCGTAATCTACTTTTCTTTCAACTACCGTGACAGAATATACCTACTTAAAATAAAAACTCAAGGTTTCATTCTCAACTCTCATCTTCCCTTCAAGCATACAATTACAAGTGCAGTTATTAAAGGTTATTAACAACTTCATTTGTAGCTGTTTTATACTTTCTGGAGTTGAATCCATATCGCTAACGCTGTCAATTTCCAAATTTTTTTAAACTTTTTTTTTGCTAAATAAGAAGTATCAAAGTTTTACAATGGTAAAAAATGCGCGCCATTTGTTTTTTTATTTTTTCACCATGTCGGTTATATTCAGCCTATTTTTACTTTCAGCCAGTATCTTTTTGATCTAATGCATACGTTTTATTAAACTTAATAGGAGGCATTAAACCTCTATGGTAAATTTAATTCTAAATTTAAAATTTAAAACAGTGCAGTAATGAAAAACAGTGCAATAATGAGATTTCATATAACTTTTTTGCACTGTTTTGGTTCTAAGCAAAAATGACATCCTTTGTGATCGGTTTTGTAGTGATTAATGATGCTCTGCATGGTGTCGGACGTAAAGAATAGCACCATCCCATATCTTCCCGTGGGTATCGTAAGAGGCGACTAAGGGACTTGCCAGAGAATGGGCAGCAGCGTTCTCTGTGCTTTTGTAACAACCGTACTGCGATCGCCAACCCGCCTGCCAAGCGTGGCGATTATGGCAAAACCCCCCAAAATGTTGCTGTGGCGACACTTGGGAGAGGCCTATGTCCAGCAGTGGACGAATGATCTTTTGGGCCGAATTGATGATGACGAATGATAACGTTACTGCGTAGTTAAAAGAAAAAGAAATTGTTGAAACTAAATTATGATAAAGTTATTTAAAAAAAATATATTCTTTAATCAATACTTAACTTAAAGTTATTTTAATTTTACATCGTGGCTGCATAGAAAGTTGGAACATGGTTCAATATAAATGTGAAAATAGAACTAGTTTTTTTTTTTATAATTTGACATCTGTCAGTTGAAAGCGATTCTCCCTAGGGATGAAAAGTATTATTTTCATCCCGCTCCTCAGGCAATTTCAGACCTGCTTTCAGAGTATAAGTAATGAAAAAGATATTATTTTAAAATAACATTATAAACCCATAACTTGGTGAAAATAAACAGGATAATACAGTAAAACTATGGCGTTTTTCCAAAGGTTTCCATTTAGCCCGCGAATCGTCGTCCAGTGCCGGTTAGCTTGGCGGGTCGCGGACAATAGTAGGGGAGCCCATAATGCTAAATGGGGATTTACTCGAGCGTCATAGAGACCTATTGGGTTGCATAGCTTAGATGATAAGAAGAAAAAAATGTTATATAATTATACCTTTTCATCGGTGGGGGAAGCAGCTATAGATTTTTAAATATGTAAAAAAAAATCTGTTGCCACATACTCGAGCGCGTCAGGTATTGATACCACCGATGTCCAACGTATTTTTTTATAATGTACGTATGTTAAGCTGATTGTTTGCATGATGCGGGTGATTGTACGTAAGGAATGAAAATGAAAAAAAAAAAACATCGGGCGCGTAAGATTTTCTAAGGGGGTGTTAAGTGAACCAAAAAAAAAGCTCTCATTCAATAATCTGATGATTTCGATGTGACGCAAACTCGCGGCCATTATTATAATGTGCAAAAAAGTTCGCCATTTTGAAATACTCAAGGGCGTCAGATCACAATCACATAACTAATATTAAAATAACAAAATAAGCCAAAACGTTGGAAACACTTTGTAAATGATATGCCACGAACGAGTCTCTGTGATCAACTGTGATGGCGTCATGGCAACAGAAACCAGCCAGAGTGGGGACAGAGTGAGAGAGTAATAGACAGAGAAAGAGTAAGAGAGGAATAGAAACGCGGAGAGGGAAATATAGGCATCACGCAGCTGAACGCCGCTCATTATGCTCAATGAGCTACGCATTAAACTTTATCGACGAATTTTTGTTATTTCGGCTTGCGGAAATCGTCAGATTAGATATTTCCTTCAAAATAAAAAAAAATATTAGCTACGCTCGAGAATGTCTACATGAAGTTTTTTTTACAACTTTGCTGACCTCCCCTTTCTTTACGTCACTTTGAAATTGTCAGATTAGTGGAATATACACTTTTTAGCATGTAATTAACTCACCCTACCTTAATCTGACGCGCTCGAGAATTACTGATGATCATTTTTTTTAACTAATCTGATCCTTTGTTCTTCACGGGCGGCCTTATATGTGGGGCTCATATTGGGTGGAGGTACTTAACTGGGTACTAGATATCCCCCTGTATATTAATCTGCCGCATTAGTAAATCCCGAAATCCCCGCTTGGACTCCTCTACTACAAGCGGACGGGAGTGGCATGGTGGACCCTCTCTGTCCCGAATTTTCAATCTTAAAAAGATTGACAAGTTCGTAAGTCATATTGTCAAACTTTACGTTATTTCAGGAACCGGAGCATATCTACACAGGCCAAATACTAGACACACCTTTCTCCGAAGTCTTGGAGAGTTAAGGAATTTACGTGTTCTCGCTCTAGAATATGCGCACATAGCTGATGGAACCGGCGGCGCACTGTTAAGTTTATTACCGGTCATCAAAAGAAAACATTTTCGTTTGCAGGTATAGATTTATTGCGTACTTACCTAGTACCTACATATTATTTTCTTATAATGTTAAAGACGAACAATGTCTACAGCAATAATTTGATATGCAGTTCACGTGTTAGCACTAACTGGTTGCTGACTGGTTGTTGGGAGGTCACACAGGGCTGTAGCCAAGAATTTGGTTGGGAGGGTTACCCTGAATAAAAAAGGCAACTCTCCATGTAAAACCTGACACATCATAGCACACAGGTGCACATAGGTTGTTTTTCTTTATTTATTGAGAAATGAGAATAGGAGGAACTCTGTCAAGTTTTGCAGAATTGACAAAGTATAGGATGCATTAATACAATAATCGCGAGCGAAATGAGCGAGTTTTTTTTTGCATACCGCCTCGTATTGCTTGAATTCTTTATAGTTATCCGAGTTTAAAGTTCAAACTCTGCCTACGGCCCTACCCCTGTGATGAGTAAGATTTTCATGTTTCAAGATTACTATTTATACAGAAATTGTGTTAGTTTTTATTTAAAAACTGAAAAGAACGCACAATGTCAAAGCGAGCTTGTGCTTGTAGTAACGATTTGGGAAGAGGAGCGGGGGGTCATGAGTCATGACCCCCGCTAGGACCGCGCCTGGTTGACAGTTACCTAAAGGGCTCCTTACACGAGGCCAGTTTACAGGAATTTTCACGTTCTGTAGTCCTCGTATGAATTTAAAGACAGTCTAGTACCAAACTTATTTCAGTTATTGGCCAAGTCCTTGAACTGTCTCACAATCTGGCCTCGTCTCCGAAACCCGTAATATTTCAGTTAAAATCTTTTTTTCAGGTACGTACCTACGTCTCAGTTAAATTTTAGAGTACTTATAAGTATATATTGATTTTAATACTTGTCTATTATAAGTACTCTAAAATTTAGCTTAGACGTAGTACGTACCTTGCACAGAATTTCGACGTTTCGTCAACATGTCGACCTCATCGGTAGATATAGCCCCGTGATAAAGAAGTACAACACTATAGTCTCAGTAGTCTCACGCTAATTTTGTTTTTTTCGAAGTAGAATGCGAAGTATAATATAAATTTACTCTGAATTCTAGCTGTTTTGCAGGGAAGACCACATACCCGGCCGCACTGACGCCGCTCTCGGTACTGGAGGGTACGACATACCAGACGTCACCTGGCGACACGTTGCCACAGCCTGTCCCGACCTCTATCTGCTGTTGGCATTCTGTCAGTTTTATTTTGATAGTATTGTACATTCTTTAATGCTTAATGCATGATGTGGGTAAAGTATTCTAGGCACTTAGTGCGGCCATACACGCGCACTTGAACATTGACAAACATTTGACATTCTATGCCACAAAAAGCGAACATAACAATAGTCATTTTTAATCTACTAAAAACAGGGAAAGAAAATTGTACTGAATTTCATTCATCCTCTAGGGGGAGAATGTGATTTTTTGGAATACTTACCGAAATTTATACTGAACTACATCTGTGTTTACACCATTGAGTTTGTATATAAAGCATTGTACATCTTTTTGAAAAAGGAATACGCATTTATTATGCAGCTATGATTATTAAATAAAATTACGAAAACCGACGAGGCCGTATGAGCTTGATGCCTTTGCTTTTCCGACAAAAAAATATTAGTCTAGGAATTTGCCGCGTTTTTGTTTTCTTCAAATACATAAACGTTAAGTTTATTTTAATTTATTTTTAAAAATAAGTTAATGTTCTAAAAATACGTTACGATGTTAAATCAAAGCGACAGTGACAGTGAATTGTCGGATTCCATCAGTGCAAATGCTGCCGCAATTATTATAAATAATTTGCTTCCAACAAAATTCAAGGAAAATTATAGGTGGCCTTAATATTTGGACTCAATGGTGCTTGCCGCGGATGTGAACTTGTAAACTTAAAGGAGGAGGACGTTGAAAATCATTCCAATGAGTTACTGCTGATTAATGTAAAGGAAACTAAGACAAAGAAAAATCGGTCATTCATTGTACAAAGACAATATACTAAAATCATTCATAAATACCAAGCATGGAAAACAATAGATTTTATATAAACTATCGGAAAGGGAAATGTACTCGACAAGCCATCGGCAAAAATAAAATGAGCAATATGCCGAAGGAAATTGCTAAATACTTATTTAAAACTTATAGATGTTGAACTCTACACCGGTCACTGCTTTAGAAGAACTTCGGCGACTTTCTTGGCGGATTCAGGGGCGGATATTACGTCAATAAAAGACACGGTGGTTGGAGCTCTGATAGAGTAGCTGAGGGTTATATCGAAAGCTCAATGGCGAATAAAACCATAATAAGCAGTCAAATTAACAAAAATATAAAACTTAATCCATCAGAGCCACAACCATCAACTTCCGGCATCTTATCTTCGACCGTAACACACGATGCAACACCACTATCTCCGACGTATACTATCTACACACATCAAAAGTGTCTAGGGATCAAGCATTTTTATGCGGATTTCTTGAGATTGAGATGTGGCTTTGTAATAAATTTATGATTTTATAAATTTATATGGATCCTTTTTGGTGCATTTCATAATTTGAATCAGGAACTGTGAATCAAATTCGAGTAAAAGATGAAAATCAGCTGTCAATATTTTCCCTATAAAAACATACAACGCATTGAAGACATTATTAGTGCTACTGTTTCCCTACTACTGATTAAAACCAACGTTATTATGGAGCGGCGACGTCATTTAAGCAGGGAAGAAATGCTCAGAGCCGTGGGAATGATAGAAGCTGGTTCCCGGCAACGTACTGTGGCTTTAGCTCTGAATACAAGTCAGAGTGTTATCAGTCGACTTTGGACACGTTACCGAAGCACTGGTACCGTGGCTGAGCGCCATGGAGGACGGTATCGCTGCACCACACGGAGACAAGACCGATACATTCAAATCTTAACTCGAAGAGCTCCAACAATAACCGCCATGATGTTAGCCGTGAGGCTTCATCACTCTTCAGGGAACTTAATTAGCGACCAAACAGTCAGAAACCGCTTGCATGAAGTGAACCTTCATTCCCGAAGACCGCTACGGGTACCACCTATAGCAATGCACAATCGTAGGATTCGATATCAATGGGCTCTTGAACACAGAAATTGGGCAGAAGAACAATGGCGTTTCGTGTGCTTTTCTGATGAGTCTCGTTTTGGTATGAGACCGGATACAAGACGTATACGACACTGGAGAACCCCTGGATGCCAACAGCGATTAAAATCCTGCCAGGAAGTCCATCCTTATAGTGGTGGAACCATCATGGTATGGGCGGGTATTTGGATCGGCGGAAGAACTGAGTTGATTTGGATCAGAGGCAACCTCAACGCTCAAATTTATGCTGAGACGATTGTATCAGACGTCATCATTCCTCTACAAGTGCAAATCGGTCCCTTATTTCAGTTAATGCATGATAATGCACGACCGCACACCGCAAGAGTTGTAAGACAGACTCTCGCCGCAGCTAACATCAATGTCCTGCCCTGGCCTGCTCAGTCGCCAGACTTGAACCCGATTGAGCATGCATGGGATATGCTACAGAGAAGAGCTCTGCCGAATATGGAGGGTATCCAGTCGCAAGAAGACCTTTTTTTGTTGTTGCAACGAACATGGGCGGCCATTCCACAGCGTGATTTGGATGAACTCATTTTGAGTATGCCAAACCGATGTTCTTGTGTTGTTAGTGTTCGCGGTAGAAACACGGATTATTAATTGTGTAAGTTACCCAATAAAATTTTAAAGAAAACTGTTATTTCAGTCTTTTTTTCGAACTTTAATGTTAGTGGTTCAAATGTCAAAAATCCCTTTATTAGAAAATGGCAAATTTCTTTATTAATGCAAAGGTGACTTGGTTTATCGTTACTGTGACAAACGAAAACACTTTATTTGATGAATCCTTAAAGAAAATTTTAATTAATATCAATCAGGAGAAAAGTTATTGCAAAAATATATGTTGATCCCTAGACACTTTTGATGTGTGTACAATGAAAAGCAAGTTCCTCAGACGCAAGAACAGAGAAATACTCAAATCAACAATAAATGTACCAAACAAAAATGTAACTCTCTCTATCAATAATTGGACCAATGTTTCGAATGTTAACTTTTACTTTTAATTGTCAATTTTTTATAAATGCTTATCTCATATTATTATTGTGTTAATTTTTTCGCAAATGGTACGAAAAGTAGAGTATTTTCCTCGGTGATAAAGCTGTCTTAGTCTTGGGTGAACTTAAATCCCTCGCTACACTCAGGACTCGTCTTAAATCCCTCGCTACACTCAGGACTCGTCTTAAATCCCTCGCTACGCTCGTGATTTAAGTTTTTAACACCCTCGCTATCGCTACGCTCGGGAGTAAACCTCAAGTCCTTCGTTACGCTCGCGATTTAAATCGTCACCTGCGACAGAATACACTGCTTTATCCCCTTGGTTAATAATCTACTATTTTAACAGTCTATGCATGTACAGTCTCCAAAGGAGATAAGTAACGAGTTTCTCATACTAGTAGTATGAGAAACTGGTTACTTATCTCCTTTTAAGACCGTACATGTTAGTAATATTTTAATGTTCCACTATAGCGCCTCAACAAATGTACCGATTTTTATAGATGAAAATATGAATTTATTCGTTATTTTGGCCCGGGTGATGTAGGGTACATTTTATGCGAACAAAATCAATAATTATGGCGTATGCTACACCCAATACAGTGGGTGCCGCTGATTTTTTTTTGCTAACCCTTCGGGTGGCATATCAAGAACAAGAGGATTACAATATAAAAAAATAAACTGAATATTCATTGATGTCATATATTTTCGTTCTCCGTATAACCAAAATCACGAGTAAGTACCATATATGTGTTACCTACAGAATTTTTAAATTGGGTACATCACATGTGACTCTGGTTATGTGAAAACCCAAAAGAAATGACAATGTTAGTATATGCGTTTAAGTAGCAGGTTTTGAGTTTTATTTTTCAGCAAAATGTTTTCATAGATTTGGGAACCCTTATATCGTGGCCGTTTCACGTGAGTATCGCCGCAATAAGTCGAGGTGTGCGAGAGTTCTCCTATAACGCTTTGAAGACTTAGATTTCTTCAATTTTGAGTTTAGATGGTGTATTTTCGCTGTCCGCTGTTCCATCTCCCATTTGTCATTGCCAATTTCCTAATCCTTCTTGTTGTCTCTACCAGTGAGGCGGGGTAGGGGGCCAACGAAACAACCGTTTTTAGATTTCCCGTTGTTCCCACGGGTGGACGATATTCCCCTGGGGATACCGGGAATATACCGTTTAGGGTTTGGATTAAGTACCTACTTACATATTATTTTTTCAACAGTTCGCGTCCGTGACTACGACAATGTAAGACGCTTTCTGACTCCAAGCTTACCTCTACGCGAAGTGCATCTACAATTGGGTATCGACCTGAAAATGCGACAACGGCAGGATTCAGACATAAGTTGCTTCATTAGGCATGTAGCATATCGCTACGCCAATACATTAGGTGATTGTAATAACTTTGATTCATTAGCGGCTTGGCGATTCCGGGTTTTTAAAAGTCCTGACTGACTGACTCATCAACACCCAGCCCAAACCCTTGGACCTAGAAAGCTGAAATTTTTCACAGATGTTCCCTTTATAATGAAGACAAGGAATAAGGAAGGGTTTTTCGAAATTCCATCCGTAAAACAAGGTATAGACGATTGTGTAGAAATCGGTTATTTTTAAACTAACCCGTTTATATCCAGAAGCCAAATTATTAAATTCTAAATTATTTTTTATTATTTTAAAATATATTTTTTTTATTCCTTGTTTTATTAAGTATTTTTAAATTTAGTAATTTAATTTACTTCTTACTTCAAAAATGACTTTTTTAAAGTAAGAAGAATGAAAAGAAATACTGAAGTTACTGAGCAAAAATAAATGAATACGTATTTCGTCGTTTTTGGAAATTCACCCCAAACGGATGAAAAGGGGTGAAAATATTAGTAAATCAAAAATTATCTGATCAGCTTGACATTTACTATTTGTGTTTCTAGATGGAATTGATAAATACGTATTTCAACGTTTTTGGAAATTCCACCCCTCAGACGACAAAAGGGGTTTTGAAGTGTTAGCACGTTTGTATGGACAAATACGCTAAACTTCAAACTTCATATAATATACTTCTAGGGGATCTGGGACATTTGCGCCAAGTAGGTACAGTTGCAAGAACCCATTTACGTCAAAAAACATTTGCGTGCATGGACGCTTGCGTTTCGGGGTCGCTGATAACATGAGGATGAGGTCTTCCCAGATGGCGCCGAGGAAAATTTCCAGTTTTTCCTTAATGGGTATAGTTTTCGTGGATTTTGGGGTCGCTGGCAATGAAAATAAAAACCCAAGATGGCGCCGAGGAAAACTTTCGGTTTTTCCTTTATGGGTATCGTTATCGTGGTTTTCGGAGTCGCAGATAATAAAAATGAGGTGAAATTGAAAATCTATGATGGCGCCGAGGAAAATATTCAGTTTTTTCTTATGGGCTATGAATCTTGGGACTTACCTTAACGGCATTTTTTTATTTGGACTATTGCAAAATACTGGCTTCTGAAAGGAATTGAAGTACCTATTTGTTCATGTTGAATTATCCTAAACCTTATCTTTAGGTAAATAACAATAGAAGGACCACCTAATGACAGAAATACTTTATATTTCACTACAAAAATCGCCTATTGGTATTTCGTATACTATTGGTCAACTTCTGTACCTACTCGTAGTAAAATGAAACTCCCTGTCAACCTTTTTATTGCAGTAACATTGAGCATTCATCAATGGAGATTCGCAGTGTTCCCTTTGCGCCGGATCTTGGAGCTGATGCCCAGACTAGTGCGTTTCTTCTACATTGGCAAAGTTTCAGATGAAGTGGATTTGAAAAGATTGTTTCAAATGATTGCTCTTGGAGTTTGCAAAAGTTAGTTTTTCATCATTATTCATTCTCTTGTCCTTATCCCAATTTATTTGGGGTCGGCAGCATGTCGTCATCCATACTTCCCTTTTACTAGTCATCTCATCAGATACCTCCTTTCTAGCCATATCACCTTCACACAGTCCATCCATCGTTTCTTTTGTCCTCTACTCTTTAGTCATCAACCATTCATACCTACTCAAACTTCCTCACGATGTTTTCCTCTTTTCTCCGCATTACCTAGATGCCCATACCTACACGGCCCATACCAAATCTACTACTGCACAACTTTTCAGTCAAACCATCACACAAAATAATCAGCTGCCCCATACAAAATTGCAATACCTACACGACCCAGTAGGGGCCCGCTGAAAAGTTTTCATCTTACGAACCCAGCCTGTTTTGTTTCAGACTTGAAACAAATAAAAGTTCAAATACAAGACGATGACAATAAAATGGATTATTGGAGAAATGTTGTAGAAAATCTTACAGAAGAATTTTCAGATATTATGCAGTTGTATGACATCAAATTCTGCATAAGCATTTACAAAACTTAATGGCACTTGTTCTCGACCGGTTTTTTAAGCCGGGCCGGCGCAGCGGCGGCGCTCATAAGTATGACCTATGAGTAGTGATGGTAAATTCCCGAGAATATTCTCCTTGCGAGAACTTTGCTGTTAAGTTCTCGAGAATATTCTTTTGGCAGAGAATTTACGAGAATTTATAAATTGAATGACTCTTTTGTGTCGATCTATTTAAGAGTAATAGTTTTTAGTGCATTTTGAACTTTTACGAAGTTTACGTTAAAATAATCTAGGTACTCCACAACTTAAATTCTCAGTAAATTTTCTTAAAGTTCCTAAGGTATTTATGTTAAATTAGGATTTCTGTATTATAACAAACTTTATGAGTTATACAAATAATCAGCTATAGTAAAATTTTAAAAAATAACATTATAAGAACGGTGTATTGTGTAACCACAATCTTAACATTTCTTGAAATCGAATCAAATTGATAATGCAATTGATAACGATTGATCCATGCCATCTAAGTTGATGTGGTCTGTTTCTGCCAAGATTACTGGCTCATCCTCTGCCTATTCTTCTGATGAGCTCTTTTCAGATTCGTTGTCTAAATTGATTGTAGGCTCTTCTCTTTCGCTTGTGGCAGAGGTAGTTGGATTTGGTTCTTCAGACTCTTTGTTTAAACGTTGTGGTTTGTTCATAATTTTCCAATCGTGAGCAATCCGACAAATTTTGCCTAAAATTTGGATTTCAGCCAAACGTCAGGTAGAGCAGTCACGCGATCTCATGGTGACATGGAGGGAGCGACTTTCGCAACCCCGTGCAGGGCACGCCACAATAGTGGCGATGAGTCCCCTCTTTGAGGAGTGGCTGGAGAGGCGCCACGGGGCTCTCACCTTCCGCCTGACGCAGATCCTCACCGGACACGGTTGTTTCGGGAGGTTCCTGCACCGAATCGGGTGGGAGGAAACGCCCGGGTGTTAGCACTGCGAGGATCGGCCGGAGGACACGGTGGAGTGCACCGAGGACCTCTGCATCGCTTGGGCTGAGCACCGCCGTGTCCTCGTAGCGGCGAGTGGCGGCGGCGACCTCTCGCGTCCGGCCCTGGTTCAATCCATGGTCCAGAGCGAGAGGGAATGGGAAACCGTCGCCTACTTCTGCGAAGCAGTCATGCTAGCGAAGGAGGTGGCGGAAGGTGAGAGGGAGAGAGCCTCACGTCCCAGCCGCCGCGGGAGGTTCCCCGGGCGTCTGGGGGCAACCAGTAGCTCCCGCCCACCGTAGGCGCGGGCCTTTGGACGGTGAGTAATGGGCTAGCTCACCGTCTGTCCGTCTTATGACGACAGGCCGTGCCGACGGCGCGTTCGTGTTCCACGCGCGCCTCAAGGAGATGTCAGCAAATCGGAAGGGGACCGAGAGGGCCGATGCCTGCCAGGGCTGCGGGACTGTTCGAAAAAGATACCGTGGCCCTGGAACACAAAGGGCTAAGAAGGAACATGGATGGGTTTTAGTCAGTACAAGTCTGACACTCCCTGCCGCTCCGTCCGGAGGGGTTATTTGAAGATTTCAAATCCGAAAATAAAAAATAACTTGAGACGTGTCAAGGGACACTCGGATGGAACGAAGTTTCTTTTATCTGGCTTGCTTTCTATGAGAGAGAGTGAGAGAGACAAACAGAGAAACACGTACACGCCGCATGGCTTACAACTATAGCAATTGTCCTTGTCCCTGTCCCGGTCCCTGTCTCTAGACCCTGTCCCTGTCCTTGTCTCTGTCCCTGCCCTTGTCCTTGTTCGCCGCACGGCTTACAACAATAGTAAAAACCAGTCAAGTGCGTGTCGGGCCACGCGCAGTGTAGGGTTCCGTAGTTTTTATAAAAGCCAAGTGCCGGTCGTATTCGCTGGCTGATACTTTCGTACCATGCTCTAACTAAAAGCCAAACATGACTACCTATCTAGTTTGACTTCCTATACAATCAACAACAACAACTTATAAAACTTACGAAGGACGAAAATACAAATTATCATCCCCGCTTTACATGTAGGGGAGGTACCCTAAATAATTGTTTTTTTCATAATTTTATTTTACCACTTTTTCGGCGTCATTAACGTGTATACTCATGCCAAATTACAAATTTCTAGTACCAATAGACTAGAATAGATGGACATGGCGAAACTATAAGGGTTCCTTGTTGACTACGGAACCCTAAAAAGTGTCGTTACAACTTTTTTGGTCTTAATTTTTTCCGTCTAGTCCCCTTTCGCAACGCGCGATAAGGAACTTCTTTCCAAAAAAAAGTTAGAGCAGTCAGTAAATCCAATTTTAAATTCTCGTAAATTCTCCGTCGAAAAGAACATTGCAGAATATTCTCGATCCGAGAACATTCTCCGTGAGAGAATATTCTCTCGGCCCATCACTACCTATGAGATAACCGTGCGTGAGGCCTAGCTAGCCAAATGGGGCACGGCGACGGCGTTAAGATTAACTGGGGCTAACGCCGCCGCCGGCGCCGCACAGTGAATCGACGCCATACAAGCAAAGGGACATAGGCAACTAAAAAATTCATGTGTCAGATTTTGAAAAACAAACAAAAATTCCATCGTATAGGCCTACTGATAAGCTGTAAAAAACATATGAAGCATTTTCTTATCGGAATCGTATATTGAGAGCTATGGCACCAAACGTGATTGTGTTGAATTGAAGTGAGATTTGGAGATAAAATATTTCGAAACAATAACTTATGAATCAATTTGTAGATAATAAGGAAATCATCGGCCAACACTTGTACCTCATAAGGGGTGCGAGTGGCGAACCATGTTTGTTTGGTGAAAATGTAGCAAATATAATATATTTGTCTTATTACCATATAAAAAAATCAAGTCGAAACACGAAGGGACTCAGAAGGTACTTATACTATTTTTTATACCATTTCTGATACAAACAAATCACGTTTGGTGCCATAGCTCTCAATATAAGATTCCGATAAGAAAATGCTTCATTGGTTTTTTACAGGTGTGTATAAGTAGGCCTATACGATGGAATGATTTGTTTTTCAAAAACTGACAAATATATTTTTGAGTTGCCTATGTCCCTTTGCATGTATGGCGTCGATCCACTGTGCGGCGTAGTCTTGAGCATGCTTCCACACTGTTTTATACAGTGACTGTCAAAGGAACCGGCAGTCCGGATAAAAATCGCTTGTGAACAAGAGCCTTACTGAGTACTTGAGTAGATACGTACCTACTTCAATATTTTTAACATCTTCAATTCGTGTTTTATATCTCACGTACATATTTACTTAAAGTGGGTGATACTAGAGCTAATTTGCAACCATTTGGATACCTTGGGGGAATCCAATAAGGACCAGGATTGTAGGTATCAAAGTCCTAATTATTGGAACACCCATTTCAAGAAATGCATACCATTCGCCATGTATACTAATACTTTATTTAGTAATAAATAAAACAATACTGAACAATACCGATAATTTAATTTAATAAAAATAAAGGGATGACATTTATATTGTTTCCTACTATGATCCTATTTATCGTTTACATCAATACAAGGTTTAAACGGACCCTCCACGAACCCAACCGAGCATTCTGAACATTAAGTAGGTAACTGCGCAATAAATATTGCTGGTTAACGATTTTTTTTCTTGGTGAAAAAAAAAAAAGGTTTCACGGTAGGACTCAATGAAAAAATAACGGAGACATTGAAATAGTATGTACACGGTTCATAGAGGTATTAAAAGTTAAAACATTCAAAACAAGTTGGAACTTTGACCTCCATTTTAACTCCGTAACCAGAATGTTCCCAGTATGGCCCAGAACAAAACATAAATGATCGCAATCGAGAGGAGAACAAGTGCCTTTTGGGCTTAGCTAAGAGATTTTTACACCCATTATTTTTAAATATTACTAGATACATTTTTATTACAAAATAAATATTATTTTTAGTAAGAATATAGGTACTTACAATAAATTATCTAACTATACTTACCTACCTTACTATTCTAAAATTTTGAATATATTGTGTACGTATGCCAGCACAAGCTACCCGAAACTGTAAAATTTTCCCTATCAATCTTGAACCTAATTCTTTAACCATAAACGTGAAAGTCTATTTAAGAAATTTGACAGATTGTTGTAGCTTGTTGTGCTGGCGTCTATTCTAGCGACCCGTGCCTGCTTTTATCGCGCCACCTATCGGGTCCAAAACTATCCTATACTTCAAGCTGGAACAAACTGTATATTAATGTTATTCACAAAATAAATTTAATTGAAATCGGTTGGGTTACTACGGAGATTTAAGCAGCGTGTACCAAAGACTACAATATATATATATGGGCAATGTACGAACACGGTGACGTGTTTTTAGCTATATACAAGGCTATAAATATAGATAACAGTTATCCGCGACTTCATCTGCTGCTTCTCCATGTTCCAGGCTAAATATCTGTCAAATATCACTAGAGTGGGTGTAAAAACCCAGGGGGTCTACTCTCTTTCTCCGAAACGTAACTTCGGTAACGACCGAAAATCAAACGTAGTCACGTTTGTGACCCTAATCTATATCGTTTGCGGACGTACACAAGAAGTTTGAATTTACAGACAATTAACGTGAACGAATGTATAAAATGTTATTGTGTGCGTCCGCAAATGATATAGAATAAGGTCACAAACGTCACTACGTTTAATTTTCGTTCGTTGCAGAAGTTACGTTTCTGAGAAAGAGTAGACCCCCTGTTCTGCCAGAGCTTGTTTGTACCTAAGTAGTCCTTTTAAACATATGAGTGCGATATATTGCCTGAAGATTCTTGCCCACACTATTGCTAAACTGCAGCAAATAGACGAGTAACGCGTCGTTTGTTTCAATGTATAAAGCTGCATCTACACTAGGCGAACCACTCACGAGCAGAGCACGAATTCGCTTAGGGTAGACTAACATATTTTTCGCGAGCTCTCTTTTCCCGTCGCTCAGAACTGTCATTTGCTAGAGCGGGAAAAAGAACGGGAGTACTATCGCACGCGGCAGCATCGACGTTGCGCTCGGCAGCACGTTGTCTTCTGGTATTATCAAACGCTCTCTAATGGAAGCATATCACGTTGGAACGAAGTTTCTCATTGTTATTCAATGTCAGTGTAGTTGTGAAATAACTATCTAGGTACCGTCCGCGTCAGCATCAGAATCGACTGTAAACTAGCAGACTTTAACGCAATTACCCTCCTATTACCACTACTTTCGTATAGTATGACCCTCGCAGTCAAGGCGGGCTGCACCACGCTCTTGAAATGCGATGAGCTGTAGCCCGTTGCGGCTGTAATGTGGGCTTGACGTAACACGGTAGCTTTAATAAAAGTACGCTATTATGTATAAAACGCTGAAAATGTGATACTTCCAGCGTAATTTTGGGTCTATTGAAATAAGTGTTACAACTACTGTTGAGGTCAGCAACTTATGTATAAATCATTCAGACTAACAGTATCACGAAAGAAAATAAGATGTAGTACTTTTTAAGTACTTACTAGGTATGTAAGAATTTTGAAGTTCATTGTCCAGTCCACCGTAATCCAAAAGATGTACTTTTGAACAAGCTCTTATAACATTGTGCTATGAAAAGATAGATATATTTTATATAATATATCGTTTATTGCTGCATGTATAATAAAATATTTTAATTATAGGTATATACTAATCATACAAAATATATTGGTGTTCGTTTGAATCGATGTAGGTAAAATGTATATGATGCTAGGTGATTAGTACTGGGTAAAAATGGGGTGAATGAAGACGCAAGGGATAACCGAGACAAAACTTTGAAAGGGATTTTAATGTTGAAATCATATGATTATGTTACCAAGAAGTAATCTATTTCATTTACTATAGTTTAATTATTTAGAGAACTTGTTGTTAACATAACATGTTTATTTAACGTTAAAATATCTTTCAAAGTTTTGTCTCGAAATACCCTTGCGTTTCTATTCACCCCGTTTTATGGTAGTTTTTTTTTGCTAAAATTCTATGGTTTTTGCAAATGTTTATTACTCGATTTAAAATCATTAATTGGCGTTTAGAGCCACTTTATTCTGATTGCTTCAGACCATTATACAAATGTAACTGTTAATTAATCAACGTATCGATTTATCAGTGCCTAACGTTCGTATCAGCCAATCAGTAATCATATTTTTGGTTGTTGTAAGATCATGGATGGTTAGCTCACATCTCTAAAAAAATATTTGATTCCGGAACCTTGCAAAAACACTAGGATTCTCGCAAAATAAAAAAAAAAATATTACAATTGTCCTGCGACATATACATATTTAATTCTAGTTACTAAGGTTTCTTTCGTTAATATTTTAACTACAAATTAAACCACGTTTATTTACAAAAACCTCAAACAGAGATTTATTTTATATTTTTTTATAAAATTTAATAATAAATAACGTGTTGTGTTACTATTCTTGTTGAATATACATTTCTATGGAATATAAAAGTACTATCTTTTTCTATTTTTTTATAATATTTTGAAAGGCTAGGAATTTTGCATTATTGCTTTAACATTAGTTATACATCGTGGTGTTCATTAATAGGAATACTCAGTAAAGATTAGCTTTTTTTAAAAAGTTTATTTACATAACATACATAATAACTGACAAGAGTAGCTAATAAGTAATAAAAACTCAGCAGCGGAGACAGTAAGTTAAAAGAAATTAACATGCAAGGGACGGAGTGCGAAGCGTGCCGTTCAAGGCGAAGGCAGACCCTGCCCCTCGCCCGCACTACTCGCTGCGCGTCCCGGGCCCAACCAACTGAATTCACGAAAGATTTGAGACTGATATCACTGCTTACTGAGTCACAGCTAACTATTCAAATTAAAACTAAATAAAAATATCTATTAATTTAAAGTCACATGGTATAAGAAGCATATTGTAACTTGGGGCTTTTAAAATGATAAAAAGAACAAGTTAAAAAGAAGAAATTAAAACTTACTGAATATTATAAAACAGTTATTAATATAATTGAGAGCTATGGCTTTTAAATTGGAGCTAATCATGTAATTAAACTTTCATAAAATCTTAAAATATGCCAATAGAAGCAACTGTGTAAATATTTTATCTATCATTCTACTATTCGGCTGATTAATTAAGTATCATTATTAACAATTTCATTGAATCAGGAATTGGCGTTGTTTTGTATAGTCTACAATCTGTTGGAGTGGCGAATTTCATCCAAGACGAATCAAACAACCCAATCGCCATAACATGATATTCACAAAAATAACGATCATGATTAACAAGACACTAACAATCTGACGTTTGGACGCAAAGTACAAAAATTCGCCACTACATTCAACACATTACAACGCCAAAATTTGCTATTATATTATCTATAGAAATATATGATTTAAGTATTATAAGATTCATATATTAACTATTAGTTTTATGTTCAAAAACAAAAACAGTTAATTGAGTTACATAATTCTCTAAACAGTGACTTCACTAGTAGTAAGACTATTATAAGCTTTAACCCAATGAAAGCATCCAAAAGTATCTTTCTATTAGACCAGAATATACAGTTAATTTTATAAAATTATTTTTTCAGATGTTCAAAGCATACAAGTTATGTATCAAGAGCTCTAGGAAGGGTAATCTCGCAAGGAAACTATGTAAACTGTTGATTGTGCCAGAGATAATTACTTTCGCTGCTGACAAGATTGGCATTTTATATAATACATTTAAAAAATAAATCTCCTCAGAGTACCCTCAAATTGACTTAACAAATCTTCAAAAGTCAATTTCCAGAATTAATATTAAAAACAGTAAAAACATTTAAATAAATATTTATTAAAACGAATATTAAAGATGTCATTGCGAATCTTGACAACAGAGAATGATGCACTTGCGGAATAGTTATCTGTTAAAACAGGTATTTTCCAGTTGCATTTTTGGCTAAAAACAATAAAAATCAGACTACTTAATCTGTGATTTCAAAACTATTTTAACCATAAAATAGTGACTATATTATGATATATCAATAGTCATAATTAGCATGTCTCGCGGATTAAAACAAGCAAATTTAATTAAATATATTTTTGGAGATATGTAAGAACAAAAACCTGACTATTGTGTGATTTTAAACTTGATAAAACTAGTTTTACCATCAAATAATGATTCCATCAATAGTCATAATTATCATGAGTCTTGGAAATCACACGAATTTAAAATCTATGTGGCGCATTTCACAAAAGAGATCGGGCGGGACCGGTCCAAGTAGCGTCAGTGAAGGAGCCCATGGACCAAGATTTTCTTGAAAAAATTTTGCATTACTTGTTTTAGATGCTATTGTAGAACTAATTGCTCCAAGGGGAAAAAGTACTGGGTTTTTTCCAACTATTTTGAGTCTGGCAGTGACACCGGTTGCAGCTAAATAACAGTACACGGAGTGACTGTCTATTTGACCTCCACAATCCAGTTTTTACTAGGTAAATACGATACCTTTTCCTAAGATTGGTTGTCAAGACTTTCGAGCCCGTGACTACGTGTAACGACTGTCAAAGATCTACAAATGACGCACTGAGAAAACTCTGTGTGTAATGGGTGGTCAAATATCCACGGACCAATCTAGGTGAGTGCGGCAAACCTGATTGTTTAATGTAATTAATTACAGGAAGAATGACAAACGGTGCGAGATATGAAGAAAGTACTATGTATTTCAAAAAATAGTTAAATGTATAAAAATTCAATTAAAGAATATAACAAAAAAAATCCAATGCAATAGATACAAGGAGCGTCGAGCGTCTTCCAGATTAGGATACATTATAAAACTTGCGGGATAAGGGCAGATTTTTTTTGCCAACTGTTATAATTACTACCAACATTGGAAACAACAGCACATGTTTGCAGAGTTTGCAGACATGGCAGGCATTGTGGAGAGAAGGTTCCATTTCCGAAGAACCGAGCAACCAGTTCCTTTTTATCTCATAACAGCTAATGCAATCGACTATGAACTTTGCATATCCCTTTAGAAATTATAGTCGTGCGTGCAGATTACTACTATCTTGATCACTGGTGAAGTGACGAAAGCTTCATAGAATCTACAGTAATAAATATTGTTTATAGTGAACAAGTTTCTACTTTCAATCTGAAAATAAGATTTACAATGAACAATATTGAAATCTCTTTTTTTAAGCAAATCGCATTGTATTTGAAAGCACCATACGCAACAATATTGTTTTAAGTATAGTAGAATCAACAGAGTTTCTTGAACCAGAGCCCATTCATTGACGCTCGATCTCCTTTACTAGTAGGTACGACACAGAAGTTATGCAATAAAATTTTGAAGCAAATTCAATTTAAGATCTTGATAAATAACTATCGCATTAAAAAATATTATACAACTTTTTTCTAGCTTCTGTTAGGTTAAGCATTATCATAATAATAATAATATAATCTATGAGTTCCATTTAGGATGATTCTAATATATAAAAATATAGAAGACATTGAATGCAGATGTTGCGTCAGGCGTGGCTGCGATCAGCACGGGTGCGATTACCGGCGCGTAGAGCGGCGGCATCGCGACCGCGTGGCGCGGCGCTCGTCAGTCCTCGCTGCAAGAGTCCTCGTTGTCGGCCTCCTTAATGTTCGTAAAGAACGAAACCAACGCTTTCATCATTACACCTGCAAACAGCAAGCCAGTACTTTAATCTATCGCCTTATTTCTTTTAGTTATAGTTTAATAAAAATTGGATTGCCTTGGATTAATTTTTGGCTCGGAGGTTTTTTGTGTCGGGGGTTTTTTAGTCGATGTCCCTGGTGACAAGTGACAAGATTCGACTCGAATCGACCATACCTGTGGATGTTGTTTACATTCCTACCAAGTAACAAAATTTGGTAAAAGTCCTGAGAACGTTTTAGGACGTGCTAAATAGTGTTCATTATTAGTACTATAATGGTGTTGTAAACATTTACAGAGCCCCAAAGAGGCCCTAGTTTTATCACTGATTTGTTCTATAGTCATTACATAAAGGCTCTCACGGTGATAAATCGGCTCTGTAGTTGAAATGCTGCGGCTCTGTAGTTGAAATGCTGCAACGTTTATGTCACAAATTTGCACTATAAAAGTAACCAAAATATGTTTATAGTGCTATTTTGCACCTTAAATGTTTCTACTGATCTTTTTTACTACGCTGGTTTGCTTGTTCCCCAAGAAAACTAAATTTATCAATATAAGTTATGCTTTATGTCATTTGCCATTGTTACTTAACTTTACATGTTATAATAATGTCATACTTTACATATTGACGGCTTATAGAATGCATCACCCACGTTCTTCGGTTATGAGACTGTATATCCCGCGGAGTTGTGGAGGTCGAGGCTTTTTAAACGCCAAGACTCTCCACAATCGCGAGATATGCAGTCTCAGGGAATATTTCCTAGAAACCGACGTGGGGATGCATCGAGATGTGGTCGCGATGGACAAGGCCCTCACCCCGCTCTCCTTGGCTAAAGAGAACTGGCGCAAACCTGCAGTGCTTGACACTAATGACCGCAGGGAAGTATGGCAGAGTAAGGAGCTTCACGGACGCTACTTCAGTGCCTTGCATGGGCCTGATGTAGACCATGCAGCGTCCGTAGCCTGGCTACGTTCCGGGGAACTCTTTGGAGAAACCGAAGGTTTTGTTTGTGCAATTATGGATGAAGTTATGATGACGAATAACTACCGGAAATTTATTGTGAAGGATGGCACGGTTGACATATGTCGGGCATGCCACCGTCCGGGCGAATCGATCCGTCACATTATCTCCGGGTGTTCTCGTCTAGCTAACGGAGAATACTTGCATAGACACAACCTTGTAGCCAGGATTATCCATCAGCAACTTGCTCTGAAATACAGCCTTGTGGAATCGGAAGTGCCGTACTATAGGTATGTGCCCGACCCAGTTCTCGAAAATGGCAATATCACACTGTATTGGGATCAATCCATCATCACTGACAGGACTATTGTAGCCAATAAACCTGATATAGTGGTGATGGATCGATCAGAGCGGCGCGCAATGATTGTTGACATAACGGTTCCACATGACGAGAACCTCGTGAAGGCCGAGAAAGATAAACAAATCAAGTATATTGACTTGGCTCGCGAGGTTGTCGACATGTGGCCTGTTGACTCAGCGATCATTGTGCCGATAGTCGTATCAGCCAATGGCCTAATTGCCAAGAGCCTCGACCAACATCTGATGAGGCTCTCGTTAGGCAGCTGGATCAAGGGCTTGATTCAGAAAGCGGTACTCCTGGACACGGCTCGTATTGTTAGGAGGTTCCTCTCTCTGGAGCCCTGACCGCCGGTAGCTTGGACCCTGTTCCCGATACCGGTGGGCTACTATTTTTATATTTTTAAATGTTTTTGTATTTAATTTTGTAAAAATATTTAAAAATGTAAAATGAATGTGTATAAAATGAATAAAGGACATACTACAAAACATTCATGGACCGTAACTCTGCCATACTTGCACTTGCGAATATAATCGTATCGGTAGAATCAGATGCTGATTTCAAATTTGACAAAGCGCCCTCATAATATTTGATTTTTAATTAAATTTAAATAAATTTAATAAGGACTTGTCCCGATTATGCTATACTATAATATAGTACACATTGGCTCCAGCCGTGCTGCTTATGTGCAATCAGCAGCACAAAACCGCAGCCATGTTTTCACCGAAAACGCTTTAGTCTCGTAGTAGTAACATAAACTCACTTATAGAGCTATTCAGAATTTAAGTTATTTAGCAACTCACAAGGACTCGCTATGGTACTATTTAGTACTCTAGATGATTTTTCATGACTATTTCAGAACTAGCCCCATAGCGATGTAGAAGGAGCTTTTAAGCAGCTAAACGATTACGTAACGGTTGTGCAAGGTACTTTTATAGTGCAGATAGGTCCTCTAATAGTGATTTCGATACTGCTACAGTACTAGTACTGTAAAAGTTATTGTGACGCATTATGAATGCAAAATAGATGCATAAAAGTGTCAGTGAGGTCGCCTATAGTACTAAATCTATATCTATTAAAGTGCAACACTTTAAGTATTCTATTGTATGGTGTAAGCGTTCTAAGAACTAAATTATAGAACTTAAATGCTCTTTAATCTTATAGAACCAAAACACTTTGTTAAAAATCTTTATAGTACAAGCAGTCACAGTGGTTACCATTATAGGCCTAGTACATCTCAGTTTGGTGATAAAACGCTTTGGTTAAAGAACCTTTTGTTACTTGGGCTACATCAACTAGAAAAAGAGGTGATGATCTTCAAATGGATGCACATTTTTTCGAAACATATCTAAGAACACTTGATTAAAAGATCTTTCACCTTTTGTTTGAGGATTAAAAATAATGATTTTTTGAATTTACCTTTTCCCTCTGGCTCCTTTTCGGACTCCTCCCATGCAATAAACCCATCTAATGAAATTATATATTGTTCATGCAGATATTGGAATATCTCTAAAGTTAAACCTGTAACAAGAAACAATTCAGTTAGTTATCACTTGCACTAGTTATAAACGAGGCTTTCTATTACTGAAACCTGATCTTTCATGGAACAGATATAGATATTGATAATCGCACATATGGACCGGTATTAGAAGGTATACAGACTCTTACCTTTCGCCAACATAAAGTGGCTATCTTAATTCTTCCCCCCTTTCTATTTTGAATAATCTTATTTTTTTATATTTACCTTGCGGATGTTCGAGCCTACGTATAAGCTGTTGTATGCCGAACAAACAGCTCGCCTCTCTCGACTGTTTAGTCTCGCCAAAGTCATGTATGAGACTCGCATACTTATTCATGCGGTCTTGGTTGAAGTGGGGTACATCGCGTCCTTCAGGGCCGAAAAGTGCATGTTCGCAAATCGCTTGAATGAGTGCTCGCATAAACCAATCCTCATTCGTGGAGCTACCAATCTTATCCTGTGGAAACACACAAGAAATTTAAATACACAGTGGTTATCTTTTACAGTTAATGGACGAAAATATGAAATTAGCGGTGTATATTTTTCAGCTATCACCAGAAACTCGCCATAAGACCACGACATCAACGAGAAATTGAGACCATGCCACTCGACGCTTCAATGATCTTACCTGTATCCATCCTTTGATACATTCACAAGTCTCATCAGCATTCATTAGTTGAATTAATCTGCTTTGAGTTTGTGTTGGTGACAAGATTTTCTTCGTTTCTTCGTTAACCTTGGAATCTCCTTCCAAAAATTCGAACTTATTATCTGCCAACCACGCAGAAACCTGAAATAAAATTTTATTTTGTTATGGCATCATTAACATGTAAGTAAATGAAAATTTGAAGCAGATATAAAAATCCAAATTCTTACAAGTGTTTCATCCATCCATTGTTTAATTTGAAGGCCAGACTCTTGCCATTTGCTTTTTACAAAGGAAGGTCCCATACTTTCTTTAAGGTCTCTAATAATTGCTTTCAAAAACAGATGTCCGTGATTTGCCGATATAATGCTTTCAGAAAGCCTAAATATCTGAACAAATGTGATATGCTGAAAAAAATAACGATTATTAGATATTACAACAATTATTTATTTAATTAATATGTCAAAAGATACTAATTTCATGTTTACCTTCTTTTCGATTTGCGGTGCTATTATCTTTCCTAAATTTTCGTATAACATAGGAATATCAATGTAAAGGTCAGGTGCAAATTCTAATATTTCTTTGATGCCGGCTACAAAATTGTCAGCTGAGATGATATTGGATGACACTAAACTGAGCAACGCTTTTGAAATGAGTGCGATCGCCTTTGCTGACCTAAAACAAAAATTGTGATGTAACTATGTTGGTATGTTAACCTGCTAAATATAGTTAGTTTGGTGTATAATTTGCTTACTTTTCTACGGCAATATTGAGTATTTCACTAACTACAGCAGCATGGTACTGGGCTGTGTACAATTGCTTGACTTCAGCTACCATTTCAACAGCATCCGAGTTAATGATGCAGAGATCTACCAACGACTTGATCGACTTCTTCTTAGGCTCAGGCAGTGGTTCCTGGGGAACGGAAGCAGGTGCGGGTGCGGGTGCCGGGGCCTCGCTGGCGACCGGCGGTGTGCTCGGCGCCGCGCTCGTGCTGCGCGTACCGGAGTTGGATCGAGCTACGCCAACCGAACCAGAGCGGCTGCTACTTCCACTTGCTGCTGTAATGGGAATAACAATACATTGTTATATTGAGACTATTTATACGCGCTAACCATTCATACTTATACGCGAAATACAAGAACGCATTATTATATTATGGAAAACTTACTGAAGTCACCTCTGGAGTTGAATGTGGATCTTTCGATAGATGCTCCCTTTGAATAATTAGGGGTCATGTCTCTGTTAGCTGAAAACCAAACCATACATTTTTAAATTATTACATTAAATTAAACATAATAAATAGAGGCAGAGATTAGATGGATAGCGAAGAAGTAAGAAAGAATCATACTTCATCATTTATGTTTCCAGAAATGAGCATGAGATCCTGGTCCTGAATTAGATTCCCAGGTCGGACAAAGTGTCATGCCATTAGGAATGTCACTACCAGCCAGAATCTGGATTTCTGCCCGGCGACAATAGGCTCGCCTCCTATTTCAAGAAACTTCAACATGGCTGGCTAAATGTGGAGCATTACCGGTTATGTTGTGTAAATGTAAGAATGAAGAACCCAAAACTACTCACTAAATCACATAAGTCTATTTATTAGCTTTTAATTTCATATACTACAATTTAGCACAAGAAATAGAAAGAAGAATGCGATTCTCACAAACCTAGTACATTGCCTTTTCAACATCATTTATTTTACAACGAAATATTTAATTTCCGTTTTTTTGTACATAAATTCGTGCCAACAACACGAAGAAGAAGAGTGAACAATACTTGCCTCTTAGTGATGTAGGATCAGTTTGCACATTCTCAAGAACACTGTACATATTTTTGCTAATGCTGATCATGGAGTTACTGCTCGCCTGTGCAGTATTCTTTGTTCCTGAACCGTGGTTCCATGCTGAATTGTGTGGAGCCAATTTGATATTGGTCAGATTCTAAAACAAATAATTTATTATATCATTTACATAACATAACGTTATTTCTTTAAAAAAATAACTACAATGCACACATGGGCTTTATTTAGATAATGAATGACTGATTTTATAGTAATCAGTAGAGTTCTTAAAAAGGACGTAGTTATTAGTTTTTATTTTATACTTTTTATTGATTTATCTCAAATGAAACGTAGTCATGTTTCTTTTAGTCAGTATTTTTTTTTGCAAGAAAGTTTTTTATCTTTGTAGTTGTGTTTTCTCATACAAATCCTAGTAATGTATCTATTTTACATTGTTACTAGAAGAAAAAATGCATATTTTAGATGATAACTCAAAGAGTACCTAAGCAAAGTTAATAAAAATATTATGGGACCATCTCAAACCAAATAAACAAAAAAATAAGATTCACAATAATCGGACTAGTTAACACGGAGAAATAAGTATACTTATTTGAAAAAAAAATGCCAGTCAAATATATAATCACCTCATAGTCGGCTAAAATTTGTAAACCATAAAAAAATGGAAATCTCATCAATGAAAAAGTTCGATAGCATAAATCTATTTACGCAACAAAAAAACAAAATTGGCTGCTTTCATGTAGACTGATGGAAACTGCCTCTATCCACTAAATGAGTTGCAGAATGTGCTCTATCCAGATTAAGGAAGAAGTTAGGGCAGAATGGGCCAAGCACTGCAGCACTTTGTAACCTACTTTATGCCTATTCTATCTACTTTATTATATGACAGCATGTCGCTAATTAATCAAATAAAAAACTTACAGTAGTTCAAACAATCAAATTTGGCAGTACCAACAAAGTTTTGGTTTAAAGTAATGCCTTATGAGCCCTGAATGTGTTTACAAAATTGCAACTCAGTGCTACTAAACATTCAGGAGTGCCCACACATGGAAAAAATTCTGCCAGCGATACCAGTCTTGGTATTCCATAATATTTTATTATGAGCTCTGAATTTGTATACACAATGACAACTTAGTGCTGTTAATCGTTCAGGAGTTCCCAGATGATGCCATATAAAAGGTTTACATAGAAAATACATAACATTACAAGTGCACAAAAATAAATTTTAGATAATATGTAAAAATAACAGTAATTGGTATTTTAGAACTGTATCTTGTTTATTTACTCAATTAGTGCTACGGCTTCTTTAAATAAAATGTTATTATTGATATTTTTTAACCCTTTTTATTTACAGAGCCAAACAGTGCAACATTTTCTTAGAATTAAGTTAACGCTGGGATAAACATACCTTTTGTGTTACAGCCTTAAGTTTTAGTGTATCTACCGGGTAGTTCGCCCGAGATGATTTCCAAGTATTATCAATAAACGAATTGTTTGCATTTTGTCGACGGCCATCGCCACCACGCTTACCACGGCCGCCATCATCGCGGCGGAATCCTCCAATAGGGTTAGCATTCATCAACTAAAAGAGAAAATAAATTTATTTAGGCATGACAATTTTGCAGATAAGGACTTTGTAGTGTGTGTTTGTGTGCCATGGAGTGTCTTGCCGGTTCTTCTCCATAGGAAACGACCAACCCGAACCGAGCACCTTTTTGCCGACGTTTTATACGTGCCCCTGTAGGCCTATGTAAAATAAAAATATTTTGATTTTATACAATATTGTTTGTGATTCTCATAAATAAAATAATTTATTTGTATGTAAAGAAAACTTACATAAAAAACAGTACCTAAATTAATGTTGTACAGTAAAAACATAATATAAGGCGAACGTCTGCGTCCTAAATAAAGCCAGAAGTCTATGTTTTCAGAGCTAGTGTTTCATCATATATAATAGGCACACTAGTATGTAATAGTATTGGCTGTCATGTTTACACTTGCTTAAATTATTTTTCATCACACTTGCACGTAAACAGTATCTTAACATATAGGTTAACTTGGCTGTAATGCCCCATATAAAACCCTTGAGCTTTCTTTTTGTCATAAAACACAAGGTCGGTAAGTTCATTTTTTT
The DNA here is from genome assembly GCA_949152445.1 of Cerastis rubricosa. Taxonomy (NCBI): domain Eukaryota; kingdom Metazoa; phylum Arthropoda; class Insecta; order Lepidoptera; family Noctuidae; genus Cerastis; species Cerastis rubricosa. Next base: position 13,481,609 of record OX424523.1, on the reverse strand, counting down.
AATTTATAGCACAGCACACATTCAAGTTCAAGCAAGGAGTTTACACACAATTGAAAAAGTGTCTTTAAATGTTATCTAAATCGGAATTTCATTGCAATCTCGCTACATGTTACATAAATACTCAACTAATGTTCTTAATAATATCGATAGTTTTTTTGTATCAAAATGTCGTTTTTTTTACACTCCGTCATGGTTTTTTTACCTACGTAAGTATTTGCCCTTAAGGTTTCTGAACGAAACATTTTTATAATCTGTGGTGTGGGCAAAGCCCGACAACCGCTTAAAAAAAAGTTCACGTATTTCGTAATTATAGTTGTGCTGACTTGTGTATTAAAGCTATAATTCATAATTATTTACTCGCAAATGTGATCAAAAACATTGTATGTTTCACAGGCGGTACGGGAATTACGAATCTCGACTCAGAAAGCCCTGTCTTCGACTTCGGGCTTCTACTAGAGCCTCGATCGTTATTCCTTACCTAACGCCCTTAATACACAGTGTACTATATTAAAAGAACATTATTGACCAGTTTCTTTAGCAAAACCTATTACCTCAATATGACGTTGTTGTTGCTCAGCTTCTTTTTGAATTTGATCCATCATTTTAGGTTGAGAATCAATAACAGTCTTAGCCACCCATTTGCGTTTCCTGAGTTCAATTACATCCTGAAGCATGAACCTGTTAAAAACAATCGTGTTTAATTATTGAGTAAAACTATTATATACGTTTTCATATTTATAGCTTCTAATTTGTAAGCATTTTGAGTATATTGTTGTAACTGACCTAACACGGCTGCTTATTTTATTGGACTTGCGTTCAACAATGTCTTGCATTTTCTTGAAAATGTTATCAAGTTGGCCATTAACTTCGTTTTCAACTTGCTCACCAATCGTCGTAAGTAACTTGCAGAGACACTCCAGCTTTTCTTCTTCGACTTTGTCAATCAGATGCTTCATGCAATAATCCATGATTTTAGATGTCAACATTTTTAATTTATACAGCTCACCTGCAACAAAAAAATAAGAGTGTAAGGGTAAAAAGTGGCCCAATGATAGTTCACTCTAAACTTTTTACTATTGTACAAAACATATTCGCTCGTAATGTTAACACAAATTCTAAAATATTTCGCATCAGCTAAGTAGTATGTGGTGCATTGTTAGATCAACAAAATATACAATACTGTCGTGCCAGCGAGACGAAAACCAAACAAAGAAGTGTTTTTTATCATAACAAGTATCAACAATTTAGTAACAATAAAATAATTAAGTCAGCTATCCATACAAATAAATAAAATTGAAATGTCAGATTGTAATGTCAATATAACAGGTTCTTACTGATTGCATGAAAGTATACAAATACGGTACTTATAACTTTTTGGCCCTACAGCGACAAAAGGTGGCAATAACCTCCAACAACTGATGGTTACCGCAAGGTGGATAGTAAACGACCAAGAGGTCGCAGCCCTTTGCGATGGTCCGACCAGATAAGCTCTTTTCTTGATACGAAATTGCATGTTTTGCCTCACTTGGCCAAGGAATAGACAGAGATGGCGAAACATCAGCCAACAAAAGAAAAGATGTCTGCAAGGGAGGATCACGACCCTCAGTAATAACTAGTACGGCTTGAGGAAGAGGATAACAAAAATACTTTTTATTTTCATTTTTGTCTGTCTGTCTGTTTGTTCCAGCCTCCGAAACGATTGGACCGATTGATAGGAATTTTACTGGCAGATAGCTGATGTTATAAGGAGTAAGTTAGGCTACTTTTATTTTAGCAAATAGATTCAGGATAAAGTAAAAAAATATTATAACCCTTGACACCACAACTTGACAACCCCCTTGTCTTGTTAACAATATCCGATTCAAATGGGGATATTTATATAATAATTTGACGCGGACGACGCACGGTCGCAGGGCACAGCTAGTTTTAATATTTAAAATCACGTGTCACTATGATCATACTTATATATGAACCATTTTCAAAGACATTTTATAAGAGTATTTTAGAGTTAGGTTTGGACCCGATAGGTGGCGCCAAGCTAAACAGGGGCGGGTCGCTAATATATTTAATCAATTTAAATTTCATCAAATATTTATTCCTACAAAGGCTTATCCAGTTAAATTAAAAACTTGTGATAAAAAAGTGAATGTAATAAACCAACCCATTTATTTTTTGTATTTTTATATCTGGCTGTTCTTCTGTCTTACCCATCGGGGGGGATAGGTACAAGATATATTGGAATAGTTTTTAAGCTTATCTATTAATAAACATTCGCAAACACATAGACACACGTGAAACAAAAGCTTTCGCTGGTGCTATTGAGTTAAAAATACGCATTAAAATTTAAAACAGAATATGGGTTTTAGCTGGCATTTCAATTTAATACTGCTTATTGAAATACAAAGAAATAAACATTGTGTATTTTTTAAAATTAAATTATCAAAAGATTGCCTATTTTAAAAACAATGTATCTCTTTGTGAAGTACTAGTGTGTACTATACTACTGTGAAGAAAAAAGAATGATCAATTCGAACTTACCAATAAATCTTACATTTCCCACAGACCTCATTCTTAAACGTCGGTTTTCTTCATCAATCATAAGAGTCAGTTCCCTCTTCCTGGCCTGAAATTTTAACGATAGTTAATATTGTTTTTTTTTTCAATTCAAGGCCTTAATAGCATTACTGTCTGTATAACTCACAGGGTCAGTGGAGGCAGCAAGCTCACATTCGTATTTCAATATTTGCTCATCCACCTTATGAGTCTCAAATTGATTTTGGCATTTGTTGATAATAAGTGCTCTGAAATTGACACATTTGTCAGGTGATGTTGGATTGTCAGCCGGTACCTGTGGAATAATTGGTCATATAAATATTCACACTAAGCCTAAGATTTGTTTGATGATCCGTGCAACTAGTTTGTTTTATAGTACCTTTAGGACAGACAACTTGTTACACATAGCGGCATAGGCTTCAGAAAAGTTAGGCTCATCAATGGCTTTCTCAAACACTAAATCAATTACACCTTCAAGGCGCTTCTGATTGTTGATATCCAAAGTTTTTACTCTGTCCAAAAGAGTATCGAACTTCTGTGGTGTTAACTTGTTCAAAATACCCCTGAATTTCTTGTATAGTTCCTGAAAGATTAAAATCAGAAGAATTAAAAATAAGAATGGGCACAAAATAATTACTACTATTCTCTCATAATTTACCTACTTAGTTGAAGGTCAAATTTAAGATAATAAAAACCTAGCCCCCAATTTATATTTGGGGGTAAATATAAGTTGCGGGTAAATAAAGCGATCCATATAAAGAAATAAAATCTTTGAACATCAGCCAAGGTAAAGTACAACAGGCAAATCATCATTTCCTCTCATAAAAAAATTAACATGGGCTTACCTGTGTCCTGAATTCCTCTTCATTGACAGAATCTCTACGGTATCTGGTAGGCTTCCATGCAGAATCTACTTCATTGAGTTTGACTTCCTCCCTCAATGACAATGATACATGAATAACTGGTTTATGTGGGCTGTTACCACTTGGATTTGGTGTCAATTTGCCACTTCCTTTGCCTTGAAAAAATAAATCTTAAGTAATATATTTCTCAAAGACAACAACAAAATAACTACACTAAAACACAAAATGAATAATGTTACCAGTAGGTGCAGTATTTCTTGAATCTTTCTTGGTTTCTCGAGGAGTATTATTCCTGGATCCCATACCAGGACTTTTGGCGAATGGAGGAAATAGAGAATCATTCATAGGTCGCGAAATAGGCGTGAATGGCTGTGGCTCCTGCATTGGTGTGGTCTAGAAATAAACAGTAAAATACTAATAATAGTACACCCTTTAACATAATAAATAATTATAGAATTGAATAGAATAAGGACAATACCCTAATGACATTGCATTGTTCCAATAAAGGAACATTAGGCTTGTTCTTTGAAAGTGGATCTTCTTTTATTTGCTTTAGCAAATCAATATCATAGCACTTTTTGCCAGCAGTATTGAGTGGAGACCATTGATCTGAAAAATAATTACATTAAGAATCTGCTAATGTAAATTATCACACTCAAAATTAAAACTTGACCAACCTTCACTATATTTGTATTTAGGCACAAATATTTGTGGTGTTGTCTGCTGCTCAATCTTTGTAGTGTCCTCTGGCTCAGGTAGGTTAGGAGCCAACTCATCAGCGGGCTGGGTTTTATCTTGTTCTACATTAACTACTTTATCAGTCTCATTTTTACCATTTTCGTATGACTCAGCTTCTTTAACATTTGACTCATTAATAGCCATTTTATTCGCAGATTTTTTATTAGAATTCTTGGTATTTTTTAAAACCTTTTCATTTTTATTGATATCTTCCTTAACAGTTTCAGTTTTAGACATTTCAGTAGTGTTTCCATTGGCAGTATCTGGATCTAACAAAACAACAAAGTTGAGATTTTTTTCCAAAATTGATACGGCTATCCGTTAAAGTACATGTTTTATACATTTGTGATGTTTATTGGCAATACAGATTATCTATTCAAAAACTTAAATTAACTTAAATTAAATGTTTGCAAATCTGGTGATCATTGGAACAGTTTCCCAAGCAGTTTAATCATAGCAGACAGTACAGTAAATCTGTCTGCTTATGCCATTTGGAAAAAAGAAATAAAGACCCTACACCTGCAGAGTTGGTACTGTTCAAACAGAAAAATACTAAGAACCTAGCCAAATGAGATCTGCAAGTCAGTGCAAGGCTTGTTACTATACACAAAGAATTCAGTACTGCACTATCTTTATATATTTTAAATTTGTATATATATATAGATAGTTGCAGCTCATTGACTGAACTGACATGCTAAGCGGCCCTTGTGTCCAGAGCCTATAACGTTATTGCCGAAAGCTGATCATAACCTTGTAGTCAAAAATTTGAGAAATGTTGGAAAAACTCTAATGTTGGGTGCATTCGAGTTTTTCCAGAAGGTAAATAATTGCAGCTGACTGAACTTCTAAAGGGGAGTCTCCATTTAATGGAGTTATTAAAAATGAGATACTTGGCAGGTGAAAGGGGAGGCCATTGCACTGCAGAACGGCAGCACAATTACAAAAAAAATATATCACTATTCAGATTCAGCACTGAATCTGAACCGAGTCTGGTTCTGGGTCAGTCTTAGGGGCTACCTAAACATAGACACTTTTTTTTTTGGTTGCTGTGTCCTGTAGCGGCGACCGGACACAGTTTACGTCTGAGCTGGGTGTGACTGATTTCATGCTGGTTACATAGAAATCAAATATTCATTGGTAGCTTGTAACTGACACAAGACACACTTTGCGAAGAGTGTCATCATCATACAGCATACTTTCCGTTTTCTCCTAACATAGATGAAAAATAACAATAATGAGTGTGCCTAATTTCAATATTGAGTATTATCTGATAAAACTGCCATTCATTTATCTCAGTTATCAATACTGCTCTATTGCTAGATAAAAAGATGCAAAAATCACACTTCCGTTACTAAAGATATTGATGAGTAATATATTAGGATGACCACCATGTTTTCTTGTACAACTCCAAAAAAAAAGCATTTATTAAAAAAAAAACTAGATGATCATCCAATATGTTATAAAAAGAAATGAAGATTCAATTACATGTCTAAGAAACAAAGAACAAACCTGTAGTCTTATTATTGAGGTTAATATCTTTCATTTTCAAATCAGGTTGATTAGTGCGCAGTACACTAGATATACTCTGTGTCAATTTAGCTTGAGCTTCTATTGCACTAGATCCTTCTTTTAGTTCAGGTGCCTTTGAAAGCTGCTCCTTGGCAACTTTTTCAATGCTAGCAGATAACAGTTGTGTGGCAGTGGGAGGAGTTTCAACAGTGGGCTCACTCTTGATAACAAGTTCAACATTTGTTGCTACAGCAGCCGGGGTTTCAGCCTCCGGGGCTGGGGAAAATTGCTTTAATGGTATTTGTTTCTTTGTTGGCTCCACACCTAATCCTTGATTACTTTGACTAGTTGGAAGTACAATAGCTTCTGCCAAGCTATCAACTGAACTAATCACTGGAAAAAATAAAATGGGAAGTGTTAATTTCAAGTCACAACTAAGCATAGACAGAAAGATAAAAAATAAATTATTCATGATAGTCATTGTGTTGCATGGTTTGCAATTTGATGATGAATTACTGAATTTAGATATTTTAAACCTTACAATCTGTTGCTTGGGAACAAGTTACTAAAATCAAGGCCATTACCGAGAAATTGAACACGAGTCAACATATTGTCCGATAAAATTGTAAGTAGAAGGATGTAACGTACACATCACTTAGAATATGGAGATACAATCGAATTTGTCCGGTTGCTAATAAAATGTCGGGTGTAGGTAGAATCTCTCTGAACTGTACAGTACGATCTGTAACGTAACTCGTGATCACAAAGCGAATGATTTCTAGTATCTTCGTATATTGATTTTTGATCTATCCTATCACTTTTTAAGAACCAAGTTCGTAGTCTATAAATAGAGACGTGAGATATTTCCACGTGGGAGTTCTTGCACAGTACCTGAATATCAGTCTTTATGTGGCGCTGATACCTAAATTATATCACAGTACTATAATCCTTTAAACTTTCTTGTTAATCTTCACACAAATATAATAAGATACGATAATGTAACAATATGGTAAAAGAAAGTCTATTCAAAAGGTCACTCAAGGATCTAGAATAATGTCCGACTTTAACACACTTTGCACTTGAAACAAATAACTACTTGTTAACACTTAAATAAATATATTATGAGATGATAAATAATTGAATTCAATTTGTTATAAAGATATGATTAAAAAAGTTAAAAATATTTAAAACGCAGCCATGCTCAAAGTGACTGTAAGGTAAAAGCCGCCATCTTGGATCGTTCCATGCGGACAGGCGGTTCGGAACAGCTAGTGTTGTGCGCAAGTGCACAGTTAATCGATTCAACGGTATTCGTTACAAACCATTTTACTTAAAATTGATTTCAGACAAAGAGACTAAAATTAGCAAAAACTATTTATGTCTCTTAAGGAAAATAGTAATAATTTGCGTAACATTTATAACGCTATAGTTTTCTTTTTAACGTTTTTGCGTTAGTAAAACACGAAATAAAGTTAGTGATATGTACTTAGAAATCACGAGGAAGTATGTAGAGCTGTCCCGTACGTGTGATCGCGAATAGGTGAAAATGATTGATTCGATGTTTTAGACCTATCGTTTTTGACTATCAAAATTGTTTTCAACGAAAGAATTAGTCTGTTATTTATCAAGGTAGTAACTAAATGACAAAGAGCACGATAAAATAATTTCACGCGATAACCCGAGTAGGAGAGTAAGCCGAAATAAATGCTACCACGGTGCTACGACCTATTAAATTATACTGTACTAGCTCCTGCCCGCGACTTCGTTCGCGCGGAAATTTTGATGTGTTTTTCAGAGGTAAATTATACAATTAAACATCCCTCTTGAATCATTCTGTCTACTTATTGATGAAAACGGCATCAAAATCCGTTGCAAAGTTTAATAGATCTAAGCGTACGGACGGCCGTAACCGACTTTGTTTTGAACTACGTAAAGATACGCAATGTTTTATACTTAGTAATTTTTTAGACCTATGTATCCTGCTTATGCGTATGAAGTTTCATTAAAATCGATTCAGTCATTTCGGAAAATAAGGACAAGTTTGTATGAAACGTCGTAAGGTGTAAACGCTCTTTAATAAAAGACGCATATGTACTGGAATTCTTGAATCATGTATTTTCAAAGAATTTCTAGTAGACACGGCGACCCAACAACCTTAACATTTCCAGTATAACATGGCCTCTCTTTGTATAGATTTACAGTACAGGGATCTGCGTAAACTAGGTAGTTTTGTATAGATTGATGAATCGCCGTGCGTAAATACCATTCAATTTTTTTCAACAGCTAAAATTTACAATTACAAAACTAAATAAGATAATATCAAAAAAATATGTAAGGTGCCTACAACTCGACAAAAGTCGAAGTATTTTGGTCACTAGAAATGCAATCGATTCATAAAAACACTACATCACTACGGACTTATTCCGAGTCCGACTCAATTAGCTACTTTTTGGTATGACCTTTGGCCACGACATAGAAGTCGTACGTATTCCTTACTATACTGAGTATTTTCTGAGACTAGGGGTTTGTAGGAGATAAATATAACTTAAATAATAATGCATGGTATTCATAATTAATTCTACATGCACCTATAATAGAAGTGGTCAATTTTATCGATCGGAAAGGGATACTACTCTTTCAAATCTTATTTGCAATCCAAAAATGATCAAGTTTCCTTTTTGTCACGTCATTCTAGATGACAAAGGCACTAGAAACTTTTTTTCTTCCTTTTACTCAACTTATAACGCGGACAATTATTGGATAGATAAAAAGGTCCTACTTGCACGAAATAATAATTATAGATTACTAACCGAACTTATATTATTATATTAAGGTACCTACCTACTTTAATATTTTCAACCAAGGTGGAAAATTGAGGTATTTCTTGTAAATATCCTAGTTTCAAATATTATTGCCTAGGTTATTAATTTATGAATAATTGCCGGAGTGTTTTTCGAAATACATCAAATAATAGTTTTCAAATTAACCGGCTTAGGAAAAATTAACGAGTCAGGTGTTAACAGGTGGAGGTGCCACGTTGAATTAATATAAAATACTAGCTGTACCCGCACAAGGGCAAAATGTCCATAGTCCCATGCCTCCCAAGGGACCATAGCACTTTGTCATTGGTCCGTTTTTTTTTCGAGTGGGAAATCATCATATAACCGCTCCCGCTCTCGGGCGGAGCGGAAAGGTGTGTCAGACTTGTACTGCCTAAAACCCATCCATGTTCCTTCTTAGCCCTTTGTGTTTCAGGGCCACGGTATCTCTTTCGAACAGTCTTGCAGCCCGTCCGATTCTACCCCTTGGCCATATACTGTCAATGGAAGAAATCTACGCCTCTGGACGTTAAACTGATACTTTTGCTCTTAGACAAATAAAACCTTTGTATATCTAAAAGCACTCATTCAGATTGCAGATCATGTTATGAAACTCATGAGGCTTGTCTTTTTCGTGGCAGTTTACTCAAAATAAACGTATGAGCGCTTGTATTACAATTTAAGACACTTAAAACTTTAGTGTCTTAAAAACATGAGTTTTTTGGTCCGGTCAAGATAGATATTCCAGTTAACAAAAACTCGGATCACGCCGAGTTTTGGTAGAGGCCTTTAGTACACTAGAAGAAATACAGTGTCAAAAGTCCCCATCGATCCCATGTGTGCTAAGAAAAGTTATTCGATGGTCAAAGGTCAAAGGTCAACATTTTCAGTTTTTTGGATTTTTCTCGAAAACAGTTGGTTTTTGTCAAAAATATAGCATAGACAAAATTATCTACAAAAATGGTGTTATACTTTTCTTAAGAATCACCATCCCTGAGATATCGCGATTCTACAAGTTGAGGGAGTTACACAGTAAACATAAACAATCGATCCAAAATTAACTTCATTTTAATGAGAAAAGGTTGATTTTCCGCGGCATAGTAACAAAGACGCGGCGCGTGTGGTTCACGTAGACCACGCACTATGAGGAGCAGCTGTGCCCACTTCGGTGCACGCGGCGACTAGTGAATAGTTCCGGGAAATCGCAGACCCGAAAGTAACGGCATTTTCAAAACCAAACCCGAAAAAAGATATTTCGCGTTTAGAATTTTCTAATTATATTATATTGTTTAAAACGCGTTCAACCATTTAAAACATGGAATACACATGCTAATTAGTAGTACCAGCACGCGTCATGACCGCCGTAGAAACGGGCTATGTCTACTGAAGAATCGACAAACTGACACATTTTCATTGTCTATCTGTCATTATGTCGATTCTTCCGTAGACAAAACTCGTTTCTACTAGTCATGCTGCGCGTGTAGATGCAACTTTCGAGCAAATGCTACTTTGAAGCATTCAACCGGTCGTTTCCGCTCGTTAACATTATTAACGATTGGGAATGTTTTGTCCCTTTCGAGTGTTGAACAACGCAACATTTTTTTTTCATCGATTAGCGCTTTTTTTAAGAGGGCAAAGAAAAGTTAAATTATATAACGGTTATTGTAAGTGCTTTAATCACAATTTTTGATGCACCAAAGTCATAAGTTCATAACGATATCGTTAACGTTCAATGTTGACATTTGATGTCGCGTTCTGCAGCCCAAGGATTGGCTGCTCTGTTAGATTATGGTCGCGTCTTCAAAATATTTGCTAGTGAGATTTTGGTGGGCAGTACTTTGCAAAAAAAGACACAAGCAAGACTGCTCTCATTGATAACAATGAACTGTATCATTTCATTATAATCATCGAAAAGATGCGTCGAAGAAATGCAATATTGCTCGCGCCCTTAAATGAGTAGTGTGATAATATAATTATGGCCTAGCATTTGAAGACGACTCTAAGGGATATTTGTGCAAAACTACCACCACCAAAAAAGGTGTCGAAAAGATTTTATAACATGAATGTTTTAAGAAGGTGGTTTTCAAATGATTCATTATTTCATCGACACGCTAAGAAGATTATTTCATGAACTATCGGAAAGAAATAAGTTTGTTAAAAGAACAACAGGAAATTTCTTACAATTAGCGAATATGACCGATAGGAGAAAAATATAAAATTCAAAACGTTTGATGCTTCCACAGCCCACTTTGGACTTACCTTAAGTTACCGGGTTCAAACTTGATGCAAATCAGCTCAATTTGTTGTTATTGTGTGGATGATCCATTTCAAAGAATTCACACAATTACTAATCACCCTGCATATCATTGTCCGACGAAAGAGTACACGAACCCATTATCATGTTGACGGAAGAAAATTGATCCTACTTAACAACGTTGTTTACCCGTTACTATGTCCAATAATAAAAAAAATACTACGATGACTTAAATATATTATTTTACATGAATTATGATCCTTTGAATTTAAATAATGACTTTGATCAAAACTTGTTTAGTTTTGACGGTGAAGTATAACTAAACTGACCAATATTTTTTAAACTCAAAACGGAACTTGGGTCTATTTATGTCAGTTAGCAGGTTAACAATGAAAATAAAACATCACTTATTAAAGAAAGTGTTCACTACAATTATATTCATAATAATTACCATTATTTTCACTATAACAAATGGTGAAAAATAAAATCAATCACCAGTTCACCAGCTTTACTATATCAAAGTTCATCTGACAGTAATATTTTATATATTCTGTTTATATTTGTCTTAGTTATCAACATCTCTTTCTACATAAACTCTTCGCTTATATTTCGCGCGGTTTCGGAAAACGGTTCTTTTTTGCGTCTCAGAGCTTTCTTTGGGGACAACGGGACTGATGCCCGAGAAAAGGGACAGTGCCGTTTCAATACTATGGTCACTTTATATACTTATTACTATTATACTTATTATTTATTTTTTAACCAAAACTAGCAAGTCTTTTCTTATAAACAGTATACGCTTTTATAATAAGTTGCCGAAGTCAGTTACAGAATGATTTTAAAAGAGTAACCATGGAGTTTCTTGCCGGTTCTTCTCCATAGGAAACGACCAACCCGAACCGAGCACCTTTTTGCCGACGTTTTATAAGTGCCCCTGTAGGCCTATGTAAAATAAAAATATTTTGATTTTGTTTTTTTTTGATTTTGTTACTAAACTTAATCAATTACGGGACATCCAAATCACAATATTCCATATCGGGAACTTGAAATAATTATTAAATCACAGAAGATAACAGTGAGTCCCGTAAGTAACAGTGTAAGTTTGACTTTGATAAATCCAGTAATTCACAATTGAAAGTTTGAAAGTCACCACGATGAATTATCTTTTTTATACTTTTGATCCTTCTGATTTCAATAATGACTGATAAATACATTGATCACAATCTAATATTTAAAAGTAACAACAATAACTGTGATAAATCCAGTGACTGACAATCGAAAGTTTCAAAGTAACCACGATAATTTAAATATACACTTTTGGTCCTTCTGATTTTTAAAATGCTTGAGAAATTCATTGATCACAATCGAATGTTTAAAAGTAACCAATTTGTTTTATTTCTTTTGATTTCAATAATGACCTAGGTTGACCTAGGTTAAGTCATTGTTTAAAGGGTCTTTTAGACAGGCGCGACGCGGTCTACCGGCGTTGCCGCGTCGCGAAGCCTCGCACACAGGCGCCATGCGGCTCGGCATCGAATCAATTACTCGATCCTAACGTAACGTATAAGGACAGTGTCCAAGAGTACCGCTTTCTGAATCAAGCTCTTATAGCCTATCCATGATATTGAAAATTTTATTATAATTACCTAATTTGGCCTTTATAGGCCATGCTAATGTGTTGCAGATTATATCTTAGAATTAGGTTGTCCTAAGGACTGAAATCTTGTTGGATAATAATTTTTATTTCTTACTCCAACTTTATAATTCAAAATAAATCAAATATATTTATAACAAAAAAGTAGAATTTCGAGTTACGTAATTATACACAAAACTAATTTCGAAATTTGCGATCACTTTTCGATACGTTATGTAGGGTCGAGTATTCGATCAACCGAGTTGATGCCGCGGCGCGCTGCCGCCCAAAAGAGCGCGGCAAGCTCGGCTGCATACAAAATATTCTACGAATCTTTTGTTTCTTGTCGCAGAGCGTGTCAACGCGGCGTACCGTGAGACACGCGCGACGTGTCTCGAAAAATTCAAAAATGTGTCGCGTCGCGCCTGAGTGAAGTGTGAACAGTCGCACGTGTTTTCATAGAAATTGTTCTACGTAAGTTTTGTCGCGACGTGCCGCGTCGCGCCTGTCTGGAGGAGCCTGAACAATAATCGAAAGTTTAAAAGTAACCACGATGACTTAAATATTATTTCATTTTAGATCCCTTCGATTTAAAGAATGACTTTGATAAATCCATTAATTCACTATCGAACGTGCACCTTAAAGAATCGAGTGAATCTAGTACGAACAAATAACCTCAGGATGACGATTGCTTCTTGTTTGTCACCAAAATATATGAAAAGGCTAAAAAAAGTCTGTACATAGAAAATATTTTCAAGAGACCGTTCACAAAGGTAAGCTAGAAATAAGTAACAGAACACAAATCGATTGATCTATTCTTTTATATATTCGTCTGTGAGGATGCGTCTTACCTCATCGCATGAGAACGGCTGAAAGGAGTTCTAAGAAATCGACCGTAGCGTAGCTACGACACTATGGACGATCGCTAAACTAGAGGTTGAAACACACTACTTTACGTTAAAAACAAATTATTACAGTGTGTTGTGTTGTGTATGTCTTTACGCACCATACTAAATGTATGAAACCGATATGCTTCTGATGCGACACTCAAACGACACTGTAGTGTGTTTCTAGCTTATGATAGGTTTGGTGACTCTGTTAGACGTTAGACAGAGGCTTCGTAATAATTATTCCTTGATAAATGGAAAATGGTCAGTTACTTACCTTGTACTGATCAAAAACCTTCGATCCGGAGGGAAACAAAATTAAGCATCATCGTTTCGTGTAATAAAGTAAACCTGGGCCTATTTATAAATCGAGTTTTAGAGTTCCGTGGTAAAATAGCAAAAAAAGGAACCCTTATAGATGCGACCTCTCGGTCTGTGACAGCCATTTTATGCCAAGACTGATGGCACTACACAGATGAAATTTGAGGAGCAGTTTCTTCTATAAACCGCTACACAAAAATTATGTGAAATAAACGAATACGAAATATAGGGATGGCCGCCACTGTCGTGTGGTTGAGTCTATCGACGGCTCTTAAAAAATGATAAAGAGGTTCCTAAGATACTTTTGTTCTTAAGTCAATGGTTGATGAGAAATTCGCAACTAAAACCGTAAAAATAGTCACCGTCCCCAAATTTCTAAGTTAAGAGGAAAATTATGAAAAAATGTGAGAACGTAAAAAGAACTTACAACGAAAACGTAACTCTGTATGTATTTGTGGACCGATGCAAAAACCGAAATGATTGTGATCAGAAGTGTGATGTACTTACAAGATTTACGCTGATATACGACTGTGTTGAATTGCTGTTATTCCTTTGCAGGCCTAATAGAGGGCTTTGTTTTAGTGTAGGTATGTATGCATTGAGGTTCATTATACTCCCAGTCATTACAAACACACATGATAAAGCGAACATGCTCTACTACCAAACCTTAGTCCTAATGAGTACGCATGGTATACGCCTCAAAGAAGAAAAGCGGCACCAATGTGATTTGGGCGAAGTCTTGGAACGTATGATACGAATTCAAGGCAGAAACACAGACTACTACTGATCGTTAAATTTCTGCAATTTTAACTCTTAGACAGTTTAGCAAATCGAGAAAAAAATGATTATATTAATGCAAAAGCAGCGGTGCTTTGTTAATGTCCAATATAAAGAAAAACATTATACATATTTAAATTTTTTTGGTAAATATTTATCTTTAGTTTAACTTTTTAAATAGAACGCCTAGACTGGTACCTCTACTTGGTGTGTGTTTAAAAGACTCAAAATGGGGTTGGGACGCTGCATAGCACCTAATCAGAGATATTTTGAGAGGATCTCTTCGAGCGTACCTATGAGTAAGCTTTTGCATTGAATTTTTAAATTCGCGAAAAGGAAGCCATCCTAATTTCAATTTTCAAATTATGAAAAAGGGAATTCTTCACTTACGTGTCCTACGGATTTAAATTATTTTGACAAGATAATTAAATTTTCAAACGATTGTTTTCGGGCCGTATAACATGAACTAAACCAATAGGTTTTCCAGCTAAGTATTTCCCCTTCTAATTTAATTTCGACAGATTAAGTAAATAACTAAAAGCTTTAAAAAAATTATACATCAGAAAAACTAATGTGAATTGTTCATGGATGAGTAATCCAAAAAGCCTATGGTAAGCGAGAACACAAGAACAGAAACCTTTTTAAGGATACCTAATATATTAAAACCGAACCCTATAAATGCCAAGCAAGTTTGATCTGAGTAATCAAATCAAACTTAAACCATCAGCCTAACTGCGTATGCAATAGGAATGAGAGTCCCTTTCATTTTGACGATACAATAATTTAATTTGGTCATAAATTGGAAAGAAATCGTCTCATCAACATTACAAATAACGCAATGGAAATTGAAACTGTATTGTCAAAATGAATCGAGATAGTCCTTCACAGTGTATCGCAGCCAGGTGCGGTTCGTTGGGTTGACGACTTGGCCGGTGGTTGCAGAAGTCAGACAAAACAGTACCCAGGCGTTGCTAGTTTATTTGCATCGTGTTCACTAAATGCATCTAGCGCTGTCGCGTTTTCGAGCTTTCACGCTTCCGCGAAAAAGGCACAAATGTGAGAATCAAACTTAATAACTAGTGATCGGATATTCGGATGCATATTTACCTAAAGTACGTTTTTTCCTGGCAAAAGGTACAAAAGTATGGAAGAGGCTATTTAAATGCCAATTTTTGTCGCGGGGTATCCGAAATTTCATAATTCTTTAGTAATTATAAAATGTAGTACTCAAAATATCGTAACGAATACTTATTTTAAATTTATTTAAAACCTGGCTAGTTTGTTGAAAATAACAAAGAAAAAAAATACAACAACTATTTGAATTCGTATTTTTGTGCTGAAATGTCGAATGCTAAAACCTATGTCTGGGCATAATTTATTTAGAGCTAAACAAAAAAGTAACTAGACTAGTTTTTTTAAATAAACTCCTTTTCCTATACTGACGCGCGCTCCATACTAGTCAACACTCTCAAACTTTAGGTAAATATGCATGCGACAATCCGATCTCTATTAATAACACATAATTGTGCATTAACTTCGATGACAAACACTTATAATTTTTTTTATAATGGTGACACGAAACTATCTACTGCACATCGAAAGCGGTAAGTTATATGTGCAACTGAAGAAAGCAAATAAATAAATGAGTGTTCTACCGGCGGTGCGCTGCAAAGCGTAAGCAACGCAACTAACATGTTATATTAAAGACGATAGACAAAGAGATGTTCCCATTGATAGGTTAAGATGACAGTTTTACTTACCTACAGGTGTCGGACCATTAGGTTTATTGGATACCGTTGCGATTTCTTTTTCTTGTGATTCCCTCTCTTTGAGTTTTTCTTTGTCTTCAGATTTGACTCTTTCTCTGGGTTCTCGTATCCTCTGGGGTTGAGGGGCAGGAGTGGGAACAGGGACAGGTGTTACAGCCGAAGAAGAGTAAGTGGTTTGTGTTGAAGCAGGCACTGGAGTGACGGTAGACGTTATCGCTGTTGAGGTCGTAATTGGAGCTACTGTTGCTATTGCTACTTGTGCAACATTTATATTTTCTGGGGGCTTTTCTAATTCTTCGACTTGAGGCACATTTTTGCTTTGTTTAAATTGCTTATTAGGTGGTATATTCTTATTTGTATCTAGGACTAAAGACTGAACTGTCGGTTCACTATTCTTTTGTAGTTGCTTAATATTCATAGGCATTTTAGGCACTATAACAGGACTGTCTGATATTGCTGATACTATTGGCGTTTCGTTTGATTCCACAGCAACAACATCAGGTCCTAAATTTTTACTTTCGTTAACAGTTAATATTTCAGACTTTACTAAATTATTATTAATAGAGCTTATTGCATTTGGTTGAGTTTGGACAGAGCTTGCCGTAGATGCCATGGGTACATCCACGTTCTTTGATACATAATTCGATTTAATAGAGCTATCACAAGAAGGTTGATTGGCGACTTCATTGACCATTCTATTGAATTCTTCTGCGATACTGTGTGTTGGCTCCTGGATAAAAATAATGTACAGTTGTTTATTATATAATAATCTATATCAGTTTCTGAATTGGTCAAACGAATGTGGATTGTCGATCAAATTGATGGGCAGAGCGGACGCCCACAATGATCCAGTCGCAGCAGACAAAGGAGAATGGTGATTTTGGTCTACCTCTCTACAGCATTGAGTATCTTAGTCAAGGTTTCTTTGAGTAGTGCAACTAACGCCAATTTTAATAATAAGAGAAGTTACACCTCGTTTATAAGTTTTTAAAACTACGTTAGGCCCCTAGCACATGGCGTATTTTAAACGCGCAGACGACGCGCGTTTCACGAACACGCGTTTTCTGCGCCGTGGATGCAGATTTTTGTAGAATCGTTTTTATAGAATAAAACGCGCGTAAAACGCGATACAAAGTGAAGCGCGTTCGAAATACGTTTGAAGCGTGTACAAGGGGTCGGAGAAGGGGTAGAGGAGGGGTGAGAGAGGCACAATTGACGAGTTTCTGACCAAAACGCGGAAGCTACGAGCGACTACAGCGCGTCTGTATCCCTGTATCTGCGCGTATACGCGCAGCAGACGCGCGTTTCATGATCGCCTCGTGTGCTTAGGTTACAGGGTTGCGTTCAAATCTCGTTTGAAGCGCGTATACGCGCGTCATCTGCGCGTTTAAAATACGCCGTGTGCTAGGGGCCTTACGTTAAACTGCTGTTTAATTATGATTAGGTTTTGAATAAGGTACTGAGGTAGGTGCCCTTACATTTTCCTTATACGTCTGCAACTCCAACGTAAAATGTGCAGGTTCAGGCAGAAAATGACGAATAATACAATATGTTAAAAAAACCCTGTCCCATCCGGAAAGGCAATATAGATATACCAAGGACATTACCAAATAAAATACGAAACATGAAATATACATGAATGTTTAAAATGCTGATTTTTGTGCCCAAATTACCATCATCTCATTTAGGTGTCGTACCACTCTTAAATCCAACAAACTTTTAAAATGTGACAACACCATCTTCGGCATTAGTATGTTGTTCGATCGTTAATTGTTTTTTAGACCGCGCCCCTGTGTTGCCTTGTGAGTTTCCACATTTGAACATTTTATTTTATCGCCTTATTTTTTTTACTTGTTGTTTACACTCCCAGATCGGACAGGTTTTTTTTTATACATATTGTATAATAACCACTTTATGTTTTGCTCAGAGAACTTGACATTGATAAAACATTCATAGCTTGAGGAGGTGTAGACCAACTGTGATAGATTTTTGGCCATCCTCCTTCAACAACTAGTGGGCGCCACAAGTTATAGTGGCAATCTTTTTTTTTGTTTTTGTAATGTTGTTTATAGTGTACGCGTCGTGCAACGGCGGGTTCAAGAAGCCCGCTAAATGTCACGTACGTGTCGGATACTTTTATCTGAAAAAAAGCATAGACCAAACGAAGCGTATACGTTACGCTGCAGGTGGCCGACTGTACCGAGATAGTACAGTGTCCATGATAACATACTAGTCGCTGCGACTGGTTCTTTTAGTTTGATATTTGATTTGATTCGAAAATTATAAGCAGACTTCGCTTCTACGCCAGATGACTAAACAGTTCAATGATTCCTCCTGTCAAGATTTTTTTTTAAATAGTTCGTTAATATTCCGAACCATATCATCATTTTTAATGAATGGACATAACGATTTGGCAGAGCTTCGTAGGAGAAAATAATGCGTATTCCATTGTGACTATCTACAACCAATGGAGTTAAGCAAATTGTTACAAAAACGTTCCACTGGAGCTCCAAATCCAGAGATAGTTAACAGGAGTCACAATGCCCTTCGGACAAAGACTCTTGTTACAAAAGAATGATAAATAGAAGAACAAAAACTGACATGCGTCAATTAAAAAAACTAATGTTAAGTATTTATAGGAATAATAGGTACACACACAAAGCGAAAAACTACCGTATGCATTTTAAGTACTAAATCATAAAAAAAACAAGCTTCAAAGATGAAATGTATACTAATCGAATTGCACCATGAATAATTGTATCAAATTGTAAATTTATTGAACATGTCAGACGTTGTCGTCAAGCGAAGGCTGCTTATACAGTGGGCAATTATACTCTTTCTACATTTACATTCATTGCATATCGTGTACCTAATAGAAGATAATATAGTGATTATTTACGCATTAACTGTTTTTGTTTAAATTAAAATTTATTGAATTACTACGATCTACCAACAAACATGATTTATTCAATAGCAATACTTTGTAAACAATACTTCGTAATCTGCGTTTGTATAAAAATTAAATGTTGTTTTTTTTTATATATCAATAAGTCGAAAGAAATGTACTTACAGGTGGTTGTGGGGTGTGTCGATCGTTAGCTTCGCTGCTTAAAAAATTATTATCGTTGGTATATAAATCTGAGAAAACTTCTTGTTCTGTAAATAAAATAAAATCATAAATAGAAATCGCTCAAATAATAATAAGTATTAAGTTCAAATCTGCCTTTTCTACTCACGTGTTTTAGGGTCGATGATAGGTACTCTATGACTTCTTTTTGGAGCTGATGGGCGTATACCTAAGAGCAAAATTATTTTCAGTCTGTTTAAAATATCCCTAGTTGGACTAATTGGTACGGTACAATCATGAGCAACATCAATAAAATTCTATATTAAGAAAGTTTAACTAGCTACACGAATATTACAATTCACATAGATTTACAAAGAGCATTTACTCTTCATAAATCTTGCGGTAATTCAATGAATAAGATGATTGAGAGTATTTTTTTTTAATTTTGTATAATCGAATCGGGGGTGTTTTTGTATTAGTAATTTTAATAAGGTATATATAAGGTTGCATTTCGTCATTACTCAATACAAATTAATACTAAAATCTCAAAACATACACAAACATTTTATTTAATTCAAAGCTATTAATTTTGAAGATACCAATGGTGTCTCATTTATTCATTGCATAATCAATATACCCTGAAACGCTTTGGCTTATAGACCTCGCGCACTCGCGCGCGACATTATAATCGTGGTCAAAACCTTGGTCGCTGGGGCTTTGGCCCAGGCCGCAATTCGTATTGGATTACATTACTTAAACGCTGCGGCCACCGGCCGAGGTCGCAGCTGCGTCGTGCACGACGTCTCTAAAAGCCGAAGTGCCCAGTTGTCAACGCTTGCGGTTGATTAGAAATAAGTGCAGCCGGATAAGTCAAGCTACAACTAAGTAAAACCTTTACTAAACACTGTCATTATCAAAACGAAAGCGTTGGTTTGAGCAGACACATATTTTATAAGAAAAAAAAAAACTTGTATCAGTAAGGATATCATTCATTTTGTAACCAAAAAAAAAAAACAGAAAATAAAAGTATCATGCTATTATAGGTAATAACATCCTAATCATGCACTACATTTTTGTGACTAGCTGTGCCCACGACTTTGTCTGCAGGTTATTCACCGAGTCTGGCAACAGCGCAAATATCACCATATTCCAATAAGGGAGCAACCAGAAAAGGTTCTATCGACGTGGACCATCGCGTTAATTTTTCACAATGGTCTAAAATCTCACATTGCATCGATCGACCGCGGTCTAAATGAAATATAAATCACAGTCCGACGACTCCGGTCATTTGAATATTGAAATATAACAATGAATTAACCGTAACGAAAACTACATTATCCACATTGATAAATAACGTAACAAACCTACTCGACAAAGCCGTGTAACGAAACCTAACTCGTTCATGACTTCCGATTGTAATTTGAAATAAAATTAAATTAAATTGTTCCTATTGAACTGTTATCATAAAAGCATTATACAGATCAAATAAGACATATCTCACAACCCACGAAACTAAATAAAACTGTCTCAGTTTACAAAACAATAAAAAGTTTTTATTTTAAATCTGACTAGCTGTTCTCATGTTTTTCCAAACATTACCGAGTTTTATTAATTCTTGTTTTGGTGTTTTGTCTCTCTTTTTTTACTGTCGCGAAAATATTTTTAATGTACAGACTTTTTATGCTTTAGGAAATAAATCCCACCACACTCCTTTTTTATTTTAACGAACTATTCATACATTTTTAGTTAACTTGACAAAGAATTAGATCTTTTAAAGTGCAAACACGAAGATCAAGAGCCACACACTTTAAAAAATAACTGTCCTACTGTTCACGAGAATGGCGTGCCGTCGCGAGGAGCTATTCTCATGTCATATGTCATGGTGCTTACGGGCTCCTAGGCTGAGTTCGTACGCCTAAAGAACGAGACAGCGATTGCACAATATGGTTGAACCTGTTTCACACATGTTCATTGCTCTGATTGCGAGTCACATGAGTCGTTCATTTTCCGGTTTATGGTCTGACATACACGGTCATCGAGTTCCATTGAACTATGTAGACAAAGACCATTTGCTAAATATAATGTTCATCCAAAATATAAAAAAAAACACAAGTTAAATTTTTGGCCCTTGTGCAAGATACAAGAAAAAAAAAACACTTCCTAAAATGGAGCGCATCAGTGATATAGTTATCAAGCATTGTAACTTAATATTGAACGCACAGAACATGTTAGGTTATTAGGTTTGGCTTCCCCAGCGGGGTTAGGGGCTGTGCTCCGCTCACAGCTCTGTAGAGCTCGCCACCGACTGTTCATTCTCACGCCGATTAAAAATAATTCGCAAATAACAAATACTTTGCTCTGACATAGTAATTATAATCGTTTTTAAACAACAAAAAAGTAAATATCTGAAAAATTACAAAAAGATGTTCTAAATAAATTTATAAGTACCTAATATTACAGATTGCTGCGAGACCACCCTAGGATTCGAGTCTATAACAAATCTCCAAATTCTTTATTTAATATTGTAGACAAGTATTGAAGGTTTTTTTTTTAAAGAATCGTGACCTTAAACTCTAATGTTAGTAAAAATGAGTAGGATTTTCTGTTTTTTTTTTTTTAAATAAATTTTTGGATACAAAATGTATGAAGTCAAAATTACCTACTAATTTTGACTAATAACGCCTTACTTATTTTGCCTGCTTGGTACAACACAACGTAACAGAATAAGCGCAAGAACTCAGACATCAACAATCGTTCTGTTTCTATTATTTATTAGCTTAACTAAAAGACGTCGACCTACATTGACATCACCTCGTCGACAGATTCACTCCCACTCTCTTCCTAAACAAAGCGGTGGATATAACTCATAATTGACAGACTTCAAGTCATTTACCAATACAAAGTTGATTGGGAGAGTTTACTGACGGATATCCGCAAGGCAGCTACGCTAACCGTTAGACTTTCTGTATAGTTTGATTTGGGTACAAATGACAGTATTTCCCAAGAATTTATGGAAGTAAAATACAGGTAACAAGTAGTAGACTATAAAGTGGTAATAAAGTCTTTTTCCGATATGTATGCGGAATATGGCCGCAACAGTAATTAAGTGATAACAAGTTATCACTCCCCTAAATCGTGTTAGCAATGCAATACACCATTCCAAAAACCGATCGTGTTCGTTTACTTAGGAATGTGTAAACAAAGACATTACCAGCACAAGCACACGAACGGCGAGGCGAATGGCTAGCGAACCGATCACACGCTCACCTCGCCAATCGCGCCATTGTATAAGTACGCTATCAAAAAACACTGATAAAATTCTAATACATTCCATAATAATTTGATAACAGATGTTATTTTTAGTAAAAATTACTTTCGCATTTCGAAATGGAAAAGCATTGTAGTGAAGAGAAGGGCAACGTAGTCTTGATACACTGGTTAGTAATAAGTTATTCTCACATATGGCATGAAAATCGAAATGTAAACGTTCTTCAATTTGTAGCCATTTTACATAACATCTGTTGCTTACTACTTTTCGCTCGTTACAATCAGCAAATATTTCCACGTATTATTAAACATAATAAAAACGTACTTAAATAAATGCTATTTTACACCTAAACAACTCCAGGTGGATGTGTAACATAAATACTTTTCAAATTGTTGCTTGATTCCTGTTAAAAACTAAATTCCGGAAAAATCAAGACATTAATGTTAAATCAACACCTAAATTACTAAAATAGAATGTGTATGTAGGAATAAAAAAAAGAACATTAATTTGTTTGTATGGAGAGAAGACGACCAGATTAGAAAATAATTCTTGTAATTTGCAGCACAGTGAAGGAATGTATTAGGAGTATTTTGTGAAATAAATTGAAGGATTGCATTTTTTTAGCCTTGCTTAAGCAATCTCACTGCAGCTAGATTGACCATATTAACAGTCAGACGTCACATATGCAAAAAGCCCGGTGGTAAATTATTACATTATGACAAAGCCGAGTGGTTAAGATCGTGTCATAGATTCAACTTTTCAATTCATCCTGGATTCGTAGTAAAATATGTTATTAATAATATAAATCAATGATTACCAGGCATAGTTTGGTGCATGAGTGTAGAAGCTTGTGGGTGAGGAAGCGTGGCAGTGGGCGCAGTGGGAGTTGCGGGTGTACCCTGTGGCCCCACCAATGTAGTGGGATTACTTCTACCACCTTGGGTGTTGGCTTGTAAGTTTGGCGTTGGCAGCTGAGGACTATTTGAAGTGTAGTAATCTGCGGGATAAAACAAAATCATATTACAATATGTAAGGTTCACTAACAGAAAACAACTACAAAAATAAAATAGAAACAGAATAAAATAGAATAAAAAAAGCTACATTACTGTCCGTCCGTTATCTTAGAAAATGTTTTACAAGCAATTTTTGTCCTCTCGTAGTTTTATATTAAATGGCTCATGCCATGTTTAAATATTAGCCAGACTGCATGGTGGTTAGTCCACACATGGCAGCTAATTTAACGCATTCATAGTTTTTACTAGCTTGATTTTTGTCTATTTACTAGAAATCGACATCGTTAATGTTGCCCAACCGACGGAATTACAACCTCGGTAAATAATTGAAGAGAATATAAACAATTACTGAAGCTGTGAAAAAGTTGGTGCCTCTGTCCAAAACACTTTCTAGGATAACACCAGGTATTTGTGAAGATAAAGGTTGAGGTGAGGGTTTAGTGCCAATTAAACTAAAAAAAATAGGTCTGTTCTTATTGTAGTGTAAGCTACTAGGAATCCGTTTTATACACGTGTTTTCAAGCCAGCATAAATAAATAATAAATAAATACTCTAAATAGACCTTGTATACCCTACTACGTATATACTACAACACAAGGTCCCTGATTTTCTTGAGCCCCGAGTTAACAGAACAAACAATATCTGAAGATAAAAAAATTACTAATTTTCAATATATCATTGGTTGAGAATTCGTACAGATCGCATCAATAGCTAGTATTGAAATACGATTAATTCTATAATATTACGTATATTAATAAATATTTTACAAGATGTGTGACTGTAGTCATTTAGCTTACATATACAGACACAAATTAAAATACAATACCATTGTATTTTAATTTTAAGTCTTAGAAGACGGCCAAAAAAAGGATTAAATGAGGTAGATTAGTCTATACAGAAAAGAAGATCACATCCATATAACGTCTATTGTAAAGTTGCGTATAAATTTGTTTTGAACAGATTCTTATTAAAATCCACTTTCACAATAAATCAAAATAAGATTTCCCATACACAAACACGGAAAAGAAAAATCGAATTTCGATTTATATATCGCCACATTTCGAAAATAAGCATCTGGTATGACGTGTCACGATCACCTCATATCAACACCCTTCCTGAACATGAAATTGAGTATATATCTGTCTTTTTTTTCACTGTTGGTGGATAACAATTTTTTTCTTTAGTTTAATCGGCACATAGTCTAATCTGACATCACTTGCTTGCTTGTTTTGCTGATACATCATTATGATTATAATCCCAGACACTACAATACACGGCTTGTGTATAAAACATTCTCTACTGAAAAATAAAACTTTAACTGAACTACATACATGGTGAGGTGTGGCTCGGAGGTGTATTATAACCTATGTAATGTCCCATATATGGATAGTACCTGTAAAAGAGAAAACATAGCTTTATTAAAAGTACATATTAAATATAGCCCTGTTCTGAAAGCCTAATCTATTGAATCTCGTCGGACAGATTTCTTATCAAGGTATTTAGGGACGTTTTTAGGGTTCCGTAGCCGAATGGCAAAAAACGGAACCCTTATAGATTCGTCATGTCTGTCTGTCTGTCTGTCCGTCTGTATGTCACAGCCACTTATTTCCGAAACTATAAGAACTATACTGTTGAAACTTGGTAAGTAGATGTATTCTGTAAACCGCAATAGGATTTTCACACAAAAATAGAAAAAAAACAATAAATTAAGGGGGTCTCCATACTTAGAACTGAAAACCAAAAAAAAAATTTTCATCAAACCCATACGTGTGGGGTATCTATGGATAGGTCTTCAAAAATGATATTGATGTTTCTAATCTCATTTTTTTCTAAACTGAATAGTTTGCGCTAGAGCCACTTCCAAAGTTGTAAAATGTGTGTCCCCCCCCCCCCTCTAATTTCTAAAGTAAGAGGAGGAAAATTCTGAAAATATTTAGGATTGTAGAACGTGAAAAAAACTATCAACGAAAATTGGTTTCAATAAGATATGATGTTTAGTTTTTGAAATATGGGTCTTTTTCATCAAACTGCAGCAGTAACTTTGTTTTTCATAAACATACTATGAAAAACAAATTTAGTTTTGCGGTTGTATGGAAGTTTACTAACTAATACTACTAACGAATGAATGACAGTTCAAAATATTGTTATTATATTGTTTGGAGCTATGGAACCCTGTGTGCGAGTAAGACTCGCACTTGGCCGGTTTTTCAGATATAGCTTCAGCGGTTTTATTCAAAGGCAAAAATATTGTTATTATATTGTTTGGAGCTATGGAACCCTGTGTGCGAGTAAGACTCGCACTTGGCCGGTTTTTCAGATATAGCTTCAGCGGTTTTATTCAAAGGCATTGTATGATTTCTTTTTTAAATATCTTCCATTTAGACAAAATAGCCTTTCTAACTTTCCGACAACTAACATACAAGCATCTGATTGCCGCCGTATCATTAGGTAATTATAACCCATTCAAATTGATTTGGGCACAAGTTTTAAAGGTATTTAATAGTCAATATTGCTGTTTACCTACATAACTTTTAGCAAAATAAACTTAAAATAATTTAATTTTTCGTTTTAGATTACTTTTTATTATTTCGATTAGATCTGTACTTTGTCAGTACTAGTACCATGAGTTTGACAATTTTAATTTTAATTAAGCTATATTAATTTTATAGATAACTAGCTGCTGCCCGCGAGTTCGTTCGCGTGGAAATTTTGATGGGTTTTATGGGAAAATAGATGTTGGCCGATTCTCAGACCTACCCGGTAAAAAACACCGCGACAAGAAAATTTTACATATTAGATAATTTAACGGGACGCAAGGGCATTGTGAAAAGCCTATTTTCAATATTATAGTACATTACTGCCGCGGTCTATAATGACTACTTTGCTGGTTGCGCTGATATGGCCGACAGCGCAGCGTAGCGCAGCTCCAGGCCGACACAACGCGGTCAGCGTGCAGCACTTGATGGACGAGCTGAGATAAAGGCCGAGACCGTAGGTCGAGGCATTTACAGCGAGGACAGCAAGGGCTGCAATGATGGCCAAGCTGAAAGGCCTAGAGCGTAGCTAGGCTAGCTCGAGGCAATCATAGCGTGACCAGCGAAGCAGTCATTGTGGGCCAAGGTTTGTATAGTGCTTTACTCAAAAATGCAAGTACCTAATCTAAACAAAACCAGCAAGAAAATTAAATAAAAAATATATTGATTAAAATTTTCGCTGAACCGCGCTTTTGTTACTTCTTTGTTTTTTTTTAGCAATGGTAGCTAGAACTATACAGCCTAACATGGAATAAAATCTTTTTGTACCTATCTCTATAGATACAAACAGCTGTGTTCTAAATAAAATCTTTTTGGATTTAATTTTTTAAAACGTTGAAACGTCAAAATAGCGGCCAGCAAAACTTTGCCGACCGCTCCTTGAAACAGAACGGCAAGGTCGACTTTGCTGAAACAAGGTTGTCAAAATAATGACCACATTACATGCATTTTTGAGTAAAATGCATTTAATTATTCTGTGTGACCGTATTGTTCTTCTAAACAATAATAGTGGTTCTAATAGTGATTTTGGAGCGGATTTTACCATCCTTTAGGAAATTATTTCAGAACGTTATTTTATAATGGGTGAAATTGGAGACTAAAGTTCCAACTTTTTCAATTGTTTTTATTGTTATAATTATAACTTTACTGTAAATACCTTCATGACCTCTGTACTATTCAATGCATTCTTCAACACAATGTTATGAGTGTGTTACATTACGTCCCACCATAATTTTAAAATATCCGTGAGTTTTCACCCCCAAAAACAGGCGTTTCCAAGCAATAATTTCCGCGTTACATGTACTTGGTTTGATGTACAGAAATACATAATTCTTGCTTGACGGCTTTGCTCGGCGGTGGATGGTCCACCAAGTTTACACCTTGTATTTATGATACAGTTGTAATACATTAATCTTGCATAATCCTATCCTACTAATATTATAAATACGAAAGTTAGTGAGGATGGGTGGATGTTAGTTACGCTTTCACGCGAAAACTACCCAACGGATTTGGAATAAAAACTACCCGTGTGCCTCACACGGGTAGTTTTTATCCCAATAGTAAAATCCCGTAGGACAATTACCAAACTCCACGTATGCGAAGCCGAGGGCATAGCCTAGTCATAAAGAGATCTCAATGTTTTGTCAACTCGTAAAGACTGTGTAGGTTTGTTAGTGTAAAAATAAGTGAACACTCACCCTGGTGTACTGGAACGAGGTTGCTGGTAAGTTTGCATGCCCATCGGCGTGGGCTGGAAGACTAACGTCGGATACATGACGGGTCCGGTAGCAGTAGCAGCAGCATTAGGAATGTACGACTGTTGTTGTCTGCGGAAGTAATTCGTTCAACATTAATAAAAAAAATAAGTTTGCCACATAACCACGTACATAGAAAAAAAGGCCAGTTACCTATTTGCACTGCTTAGTTGCCTACCTCATAAGATCCAATTAAGTATTTAACTCTCACTACATAAATAAAATACATAAGTCATAAACTCATTAACCCGCCAACTCGCCAACCCGCCTGCCAAGCGTGGCGATTATGGCAAAACCCCCCCTTCTTGGAGGAGGCCTATGACCCGCAGTGGACGTCTTTCGGGCTGAAATGATGATGATGAATGATAAACTCATACATAACCTATCTTACTTATTAGTGAGTAAGATAGTTTAATTGGATCTTATGAGGTAGGCAAGAAAGCAGTGTCTGCCTGCAAATGCTTGTTCACAGACAATGTCCGCGTGATGTATGTGACCAAGCACCAATGCACGCGCCTGGTTACCGTAGACACTCGCGTTGAGTGGCAAAGATTGGCGTAAACTCATCTTTGAGATGTTATTTGGATATATACCCAATAATGTGAAAACTAAGTCAGCAGCGCCAAAACACTTGTGCTGTTAGTGGTGCCTGTGCGTGACGCTCAAATCTTGAAATTTACCGACTTCTTTCAGTATTTGGATAAATCAGCATCCTACTATAAACCCTTTACATTTTATAAGTACTTAGGGTGTTACCACACTTATCGGTCGATCGATGATATCGATCAATGGTACAATTGACTAGTCGACGTCGATCGATAGTTTCTACTAGGTACACCTATCGATCGATTGTCACAATTTTTTCTACAATTGATTGAACTATGTAGGTAAAAAAATCCGGCGAGGCTCGAGTCGGACCTGCCCGCCGAGGGTTCCTTACAATTTTGTAGGTACTTTAAATAAAGACCTTTCTTTCTTATTTAATTAAAAATGTATAGTTTTCAGATATTTCCCTGTATGTATAAGACGATATTGCTTGCCAAATTTCATAGTTCTAGGCAAAAGTCTATCGAAGCTGCAGAGAGTTCCGTATATCGTTCTTCAGCTCATCCAGGGTTTTTGATTGGTACACACCCAAGATATCAAGTTCAAGATATATTTTAAAAAATCATTTAAATTTACCATTGTAAAAAAAAAAGAAATAAAGTGATATATATATTTTTTTTTTCTTATTATGGAAGTTCCCGCAATGCGTCCTTTATAATACAGAGAAAGGTAAATTAGTTTAACGGCCCGACCGTTAAACTAATTTTCAAAACAACTACAAAAAAACTTTCTTGGTAAAAACTCATCGCTATGCCACACTCACGTGTTATCGTATTCACCTGAGGAGCAAGCAGGTGTCGCTCCTGGCCATCTGAATATTTTAAAAGCAGGAGCCCAAGAAGCACAGCACCTGATGATAAAGATAGTATTCCTACCGTATACTATCGTTATCATCATCATTATCCTCCCAATAAATATTTCTGTGAAAACTTAAGACTTACTGCTTTAGATTCTTGAAAGATTAAGCCATCTGCTGAACAGTTACTAGTATTTTGTATGAACAGTGCTTCTTTGACCTCCACGATAACCACGATTTCCACTTTGGAAAAACTGGTTGTGAAACATTTGAGCTCTTAGCCCTCACAACTATTCCATTAACGAATGACAGCCAGGACCGACGGTTCTACGGTTGTCAACCGCAAGAAGCCTTTTCTCCGAGTCGGAAAATTCTCATGGCTCTAACTGCCTAAAACACCCCGTGTTCCCTTTCCACACTTGCACCGGGGATCATGAGAACTAGTGCGCCTTCATTTTTCCCCAGAACCGCGACAAGCCTAGCTTAATCTTGATCCATCAGGCGATTACTCAGCTCGTATTTATTTGTTATTTGAACCTAATAATATATATATGAATACCTGGGATGTGTATTAGGTCTCGTTCCGTGCTGCGCTGGTCTGTATTGGTTGTAGTTGGTGAACTGCGTTGAGTGAGGACGAGGCTGCGGCGTCTGGTTCTGCGATACATAACTATGGCCAGCCTGAAAATGATTGCACAAGAAATATGAGTTTCCCAACTATACATTTCTGACAAAACACCTGATAAATTAATATGTAATTATTTAGTAGTAGCTGTTGCCTGCGAACTTCTTCGAGGTGAAATTGTAATAAAAATATTACTTCCATAAATTACACATATTTTTCACCTGTCTGAGGGAGGATGTTTTTATCAGCCTATTTAAGTATGTTTCAGTGGCGTAGCGTGCCTTGGCGGGGGCCTTATAAAAATTTGTTTGGGGGCCCTTATGAAGGGTAAAGACAAACTAACAAAAAAAAAATGTTTGCATAAAATTAAAATAAATATTTATTCACCGTATTTTTTTTTACAAAAAATTCAAATTGAATATTACACTCTCCTTGCCTTTTTTTCGGCAAACTGATTTATTATATCATTTAGCTGATGATGATAAACTTTAGTTTTTCTAAAGTTTTTATTAATTTTTGCTCACGCACGTCGGTGCCCGCGTGGCCCGGGGGCCCCGTCTAATTGATACGGCTGATACGGCGGTAGCTAGGCCCCTGGTATGTTTGTTCCCTTGCGGCACTCTAGATACCAAACGCCCACGCGTTTGGTATCTAGAGTGCCGCAAGGGAACCGATTTTGATGATTCTTACGTCAATCGATTTGTCGTAATCTTGTGAGTGTCACTAATGACATGACAGTAAACATTCAAAATTCAATATGGCAACAACCAAAAAGGTGACAAATTAAATATGAAAGTCGACGAACTATGCTAAGTGGTTAAGTATTAATAATTATCCACATATTTCACATATCATTTCGAATGCCTATTTCAGATTTCGATTTAAAGATGGTTATTCAAAATGACAACCCACATAAAAGTAAAAAAAACCGGACACGTGCGAGTCGGACTGGCCCACCGAGACATCCGTACAAATTTGTATTAAAAAAAGCCATAAAACTATATTATTTTAAGATTCAATTACAAACGTTATATATAAAGTTTTCAGAGTTTTCCCTGTACTTGTAGTATAAGACGATATTCCCTGTTAAATTTTATAGTTCGTGTTCATAGCACGTGTTTTGCGGCATAAACCGTCGTATCTTCTTTTTTACGTTAACTTAGAAGTTTGATTATTTCAAAGCTTCAAGGGACTGTAAACCTGAGTATATGGTTTTTATTTCAACTCGATGCCTCCACGCATTCCCGAGATTAAGGGTTTTGACAAACAGACAGACAGATGGACAGCAAAATTATCCTGTAAGGGTTCGGCTTTTCCCTTTTGAGGTACGGAACCCTAAAAATGAAGAAGTTAAATCATCTGTGTTCACATTATTAAACCGAAAAGCTGCAAAAAAAAACAGAATCACGCTCGTTATCCACGAAAGGTTAGGCAGAGGTGTACCTAATAGTAACCCACATTTCGCCAGTAATGTTTAAGTCCCATATGATAGGGGCGAGCCTATTGCCATCAACCGGGCACAAACCCAGACTCCGTGGCTGCCACTGAGAAATTCCTGACGGAAAACCCCAACAAGACTGCCCCACCCGGGAATCGAACTCAGGACCTCGTGCTTAGTCGTGGGTTAAATCCGGACACGTAGTCTACGTGAGTACTTTTACAGAGCAGGTCAATATATGAAATATGCATATGTGTTGGCTTTGGGTTAGTCGCGGTCGTAAAATTGAAAGCGCCGTAAGACACGTGCAGCTGTCATCCAACACAATAAAAGAATGAATAAGATGGTCATTACCATGGTAGTCTTAGACATGTCCTGCTGAGGTGCCGGCGGTGCCGACGGCTGCGGTGGCGCCTGTACCCTCAGCGAAGATTGCGCCGAGGGCTGCGCGCCACCGGCTGTACTCGGCATGTATGCGGCCCCGGCGGCGCCTGAAGGGTGGTAACATTCCACCGGTCCTGTAAACATAATCAAAATATATTATAAACGGCCACCACATTTAATTTACTATAACTTTGAATGCAGCCTGCGTTTTTTTTTGTCTGCTTCGTCTTCTTTCGAACTCACTGTGTGGTGTTGACGCCCGTGGATATCTGTACAGCGCTAAGGAAATATTTTGGTAATTTTGTAATTAAACTATGACTGATTCTAACTTAATACTTGATGTATACGTTTCAAAAATACATTAAATAGGTACCTATAAAGCAAAAGTTATGGCTAACGACGGTATAACAATAGCACAT
The DNA here is from genome assembly GCA_949152445.1 of Cerastis rubricosa. NCBI lineage: Eukaryota > Metazoa > Arthropoda > Insecta > Lepidoptera > Noctuidae > Cerastis > Cerastis rubricosa. The sequence continues at coordinate 13,449,585 of OX424523.1, read as the reverse complement.
AAAATACAACCAATACTTAAGATTAAGTTAACTTTGCAAAACATTCATCTATAATGCAACAAAAAATGAATGAAGCTAATATTTTCATAAACGTGGTTAGTGCACACTTACTAGTTTGAGTTAATAGTCGGTAATGATGCGTAGGCAGCATGCAGTTAGAGTTGGAATACCGAGAAGACGATTGTTCATGTTTGATAGAGTTAGCATTCGTATGCTGCGGTATAAACTGCAGTGAAACATTATTCAGGGGTTGCAAATTGATTTGATTCGCATTGATGTGCTGTGCCACTGCCGATTGTGGCATATTCAATGATGTTTGTAAACTTTGCGCCACATCAATCGCACTCTGTTGTGACTGATTTCCATGGTTGACACAGGTATGTGACAAAGTATTTAAAGAAGTATTTGTTCCTCTTAGTGCGACCATTTTAATTTCATGATATAAATCTTTTAGAAATTGAATAAGCCAAATGTTGAACCATTCCCAAAACAATGGGGATACGATCATCGGCATATGGCAGTATTTTAATTTAATGTATCATTTCGTAACTCAGCGACACTGGATGTACCAGTCCAAAGTTTTCTTGTATTAAAGAGTACCGATACCGCTTTCTGTCGGTGTTGTTGTGATTACTTAAAAGTTACGCCAGCTGCGATTACGATCACTGCACCAACTGCTTTACTTGATTTTTAGATAATATAGACACAACGCACATTCAAATATTATTAAATGCAGTCCGTATTCACAATTTAAATAGTAATTTAATGCAGCATTGAGAAAATCGATAAGCAAACGGCGCGCTACATGCTACATCGCTCTATACTCTCACACAAATATAAGACCAACATGACACTTTCACGGTAACTTCAATGATTTACGAAAGTTCGAACGAACGAAATTTCGATTTAACTTATTAAAACCTTTCTTTTAATATCAGTAAGTAATCAATGCCGAAAATCGTCTGATGAGATATCGCACCAATGAACATTTTATAAGTGTATCACGACACGGCGAAAGAAAGAGAGAAGAGTATCCACAACCACCGCTAAAAAAATTGGGGCGTTCCCAGACGCCCCTAGTTACCCTCGTAATATGTTCAGTGTAAAGTTACCGGCAAAACGGATCCAACGGCGTCCATTGCAGCTTCTATTACAAAATGATGCGACGACGGGAGGGTGGTACAGAGACTAAAGCAGCAATGAATGAGAAACTAAAAAGATTCTACTACTCCGCTTGCGCGAGAAAGGGACGTCAAAGCGGCAGGGGTTGTACATTGGTTTTTGTTTGGGGTTCGTCAGGGTTGCTATACCAAAAATTACTCGAACTAGTGACGTACCTTTAAGAATCGCCAAACGCTTGGCGCGATTAACGGAAAGTATGGTCCGTATCACGTTGAAAGTTTACACTACGAAAGTTTTTGGTTATACTTTTTAGTATACATTATATGCTTCTTTTTAAGTACGCAGGAAGGAGTATAATCAGCAGCAAACAAGCTGCTGACGACTAAGGTCGTAAGGAAGTGCGTGACAGTACCGAAAATAGTGAGTACTTTATGATTTCTTATGATGTACCAAGCAATAGTAAACTTTATTACCTTGGAGATTTAAATAACTTTTGAACTCGAATAATTTCATGTGTGCATGTTGTTGTTTAGTGAGATAGAATCTAATTGTTTTCAGATGGTGAACCTGTGCCCCAGTTTTAGTAGATATATCAGCCCCGAAATAAAAAAGCTTTTCTGGATAAATAATAAAGCGTTTTCGGAGATTTCTTTGTATCAGCAATACATAAAAACAGCACAATTGTGTATGTATGTGCAAAACTCACACTATTTAAAAAGATATTTGACCGGGGACGCCGAGCAGCTTTTACGTCATACGAGGGCTGCACTAAAAGTATCGGGAATGGAATATTTCCACTGTTTCTGTCATATTAAAATCTTTTTAATTGAAAACTCCTTGGTTTTAAAAATCAAATACCATTTATTTATTAAAAAAAGATTCTCGGTCTTGTCACAAGATTTTGTCAAACTTGTTTAGTCGTTGAGAAAATGGAATTGACTCGAGAAAATTCAAGAGCGATGATTTATTATGACTTTCGAAGTGGTTTAACACAAAAACAGTGTGTTGACCGGATGATTTCTGCATTTGGTGATGAAGCCCCATCCAAGACCACAATTTATCGCTGGTTTGCAAACAATGCGGCCATAGTTTGTCCGCTATTTAATAACGAATATAAAATAATAAATTGCAAGCAGTTTGTAAGCCCGGACAACTCGCAGGGTTTCTCGGCGTAAGTTCGTGCAAGATCACAACTTATGTTTTAATTGTTTGGGGCACGAGCACTCTACCAGGTTTAGTTAGTGTACAGCCTCTAGTCAAGTATGTAAGCGGAGACATCACTCCTTGATGCACCCCAAAGGTGAGCAGGAGTAAAGGAAAGAAAGGAAATTAGGCTAGCGATAGTGTTTTGCAGACGAAAGAACATACTCACGGCTGGAGTAGAAGTTTAAAACAAAGTAGTAACTTATTTTTCGAAAGGTAGACCGAACAACCAAGTCCTATTAGCTACGGCTCTAGTGAAGGCTGTGTCGAAAAATGGGCTAGGTATACAATCAGGGTCTTGATGTAATTAGACCAAGGCTCACTGGCGTCTTTTGTTACGGAACCTATCGTCCAGATTTAAGGTTACATAAAAACCAGCTAAAAGTTTAATAACTAGTATAGGTGCTAATAACAATCTAAATGTATACATATCTATATGTATAATTTTCCTTATTGTCGGGACAAGGTTTGTATACAAGAAAATTTAGGGTATGTAGATAGGGTTGGATAGGGTAGGTTGGGTTGGATTGGGTAGGGTAGATACGAAGGGGAGGGTAGGTATGTAGGGTAGGTAGGAAAAAGTGCATTGCAACGCATAGTACAGCTAGTTTATTCTTAAATTTGGTTGTCGAAGTTAAAATTCAGTCTAGGTCCCGAACCATCGGCTGAACTTGTAGTCAAAGCATATGTTCTCAAATCGATTAATACACTATTATCTGGTAGAGAAACGATATATTTAGATTGGACACAAGCTAACGATATACAACTAGAGGATTCTAGATATAATAGCTATGTACACCGGATTGGATAATATGTTAATATGTTAGGAGCAGAAATATTATTATTATATCTTTTTTTATTATGAAATCACTGAGTTTTTCAGGTTATTCTATGTTGCTTCCTCCATATATGCTACCAACGCGCTAAGAACAATGCCACATGTGCGTTCCTGATTTTTTTCTAGTTTAAGATTTGGCAACTCTGTTTTCAATTGGTTAATTTCACGGAAGTGGTCAGTTAATAAAAGGAAAATAAAACAACTGCTACTTATTAAAGTAACATTAAACTCTCATCTCCCATTAAATATGAAGTTTTTGCATTCAATACAATACTTGAGTCTTCTTTAGTCGTAGATAAATAATAATTGTTTACAATAAGAAAAAATGGCGCATGATATTGTTTTAATTATATTGGCAACATTTAAATTTTAATTAAACATTCCTCGTTCTTTTAAAACCGGCTCCGTCAAACGATTGCCTACAATCTGCAAATGTTGGCAAAAAAAAGTTTGTATTTCGCGGGCTGACCTGGCACTTTCACTTTAACCCCACAAAATAATGTCTTATGGCTGGCTGTAAAATTGAAATAGAAAAATGTACTCGAAACGGCAACAAATAAAATCGTTTAAACAAGTGTTGCTCTTATGAGGCTCTTTTCATGAGAGCACCACCTTTTTTTTGGCAATCTCAAGTATGTGAGAATAACCCAAATGCATATATTTTTATAGGTCACAAACACCACAAGTACAAACAATATACGTACAATGGCCCAATAAAGAGGCTAAGTGCGGAAACAGCCCAGCTAACCTAACCTATAGGTCGCAAATCTATAAATCATCAACAAACGACCAGATTTGATTCATTCATTTTATCGTTGTACCTTGATTGTAGAAGTTAATAGTTTCGACGCAGCACGCAACGTCATGGCGATTCGCAAAACGTCCGATACTAAAAAAAAATTCGCGGAATTTTCGATTTGAATAAAATCGGATTCTGACAGTGAAAATAGCGAAATGTGGGACCGTAGCGCGAAATGTGAAAATGTCGACTATTGTAGGCATAGACTGAAAAGCGAGTAGTTTTAGCTAAAAAATTATAAGTCTTTCATGGGTTTGAATATTTTTGTATGTGCGTAAGTACTTAGTATTGCTACTTCTCAATGTGGCAGACTTATCAAGCCGGTAATGCTTAATGTCTTCGATCGTACTGCCCTTTTAATTGCAAAAATCGGCTCCTTTGGGGGAGGGCTGCTGTTACAGTTTTTATATATCATAGGTAAATATTGAATGGCATGCCAAACTTCCGCTTATCTATTATACAGGTGTAAACGGACCCTTTATGAAGCCGTCAAACAAGCATTATGTACATCAAACTAAGTAACCCTACGCAAAAAATATTACTGGGAAACGACTAATTTTTTGTGGTGAAAAATCACGTTTTACGGTAAAAATACATACAAAACACTGATGGATGCATTGAATAGTAAACAGATCATGGGGTATTTAAAGTAACTTGTTGTTGGAACTTTGACCTCCAATATCTCCGTAACTAGAAGGTTTCCAGGTCTAGTCCAGAAAAAAAAAAAGATATCGCAATGTTAGGGAGAACAAGTACCTTTTGGCTTTATTAAGGGTCTATTTAGATCATCATCTGTCTAGCCAATTCCCAAATTATCTTGGGGTCCGCTTCCAGTCTAACCGGATGCAGCTGAGTACCAGTATTTTACATGAAGCGACTACCTATCTGACCTCCACAACCTAGTAACTGGGTAATACGATACCCCTTGGTAAAACTGGATGACAGACTTTTGGCTTCTGACTACTCGTAAGGACTACAATGATCTACAAATGATAGCCGGGACAAACGGACTTAACGTGCTTTCCGAGGCACGGAGGAAACATGTAGTTATGGTCGCCAATCCACGGACCAACCTTCGCAAGCACGGCTTAACCTTCAAGATCGATCCGTGCGGGTGTTATTATTTAGCCACGAGCTCCTCATATGGGTCTATTTCAATGTTGTTGTAAATGACAGATTTTGAGTAAATTTTAAGCACCTACATCAAATTTTGGAATTAAGAGAATAACATGGAACATTTCAGGGATTGGGCCGAAGAAGAAAACTGTACTTGAGTAGTTGACCGTTCGGGGGGTCTGTGTATGTCTTGCAATAGCTTTACTGCTCATAAAATTTGTAGATAAGATGTATTTCATAAAAAGCGGTAGCAATAGATTGAATGGATGTCAAGAATAAGATATAGCTGGATTCAAAATTGTTCATGCTAAAGGTAGATTAGTTATGTTCATACAATTCACACAGATAAAAACGGAAAAATAGAAATGCTAGCATACTTAGTAGCATGCTTGGCATAGTGGTTTTTCAAAAAGAAAAAAAAGAAATTTCTTATCTCCTGTAGTTACATGCAATGTGATGTGATTTATTTTTTAATACTCTATGTAGTTGCACTTCCAAATTATAGTAATGTTATCAAATTATTATGAAAGATGTGATGTGTGGATCTACACTTAAAACTTGTAAATAGAGTTTTAAGCATTTTGTAATCTGCTAAACACTAACTAATACAAGAACATGCAATGTCAGCCATCTCATGCTGGGCAAAATTGTATTGTGGCTACACTCTAAACTTTTAAATAATCTGCATAAATTAATAGTATTTTTGTGTGTTCATTTATGTCTGACACAGTTATTATCTAATCTCATATTATTTTCTCAGATTAATAATTACAAGTAAAAAGTTGTAAACAAAAATACCTTCCAACTAAATAGTTTGAGTATCATACGGTGAGTGACTTTAGGTACTTTGCTACACCTAAATGGCATGCAAACATTTTAGTATGTATATCTACTTGTTTTATCAAGTTGGAACTTGGTTGGAGAGTCATGGCATTATTGCCATTGAACAGCATCAAGCCGTGTCCTCAGGTATGGGATTCCAAAATATATATCACCCGGGTATTTGTTGTATATGCATTATAATTTGTTCACTGCAAACTTGGAACTAACTTTAACATCATTTATTACATTCTTCATAATACCACACATGGGTAGCCTTTTTTAACTGTTTAATGAATTACTCTACTGTGACAATTTAAATTATTTTAGTTGTTATACTTAAAAAAATATAAGTAACTAATACTATGTTTATACCAACAATGACATTGATGTCATTGTTGGCAGAAAAGCTAATAACTATTTTATTCACAAGCCTGAAATAAATTATCATGTGATTTTAAAATTCAGACAATACACACAATTCTGTTATCCAAGTGATTAATATAATTTATTTATTTAAAAGTAGGAAAGGGGGCTTTGCCGTGCAGTGGGACACAAAAGGCTCATATTAAAAATAAATAGTTGGAAAGTAAAATATTACATAGAACTATACATTATAATATATAATAAATGATCTCAAAAAATAATTAGAGAAACTACTATTTATACTAACAAAAAAAAACCGGCCAAGTGCGAGTCTTACTCGCACACAGGGTTCCATAGCTCCAAACAATATAATATCAATATTTTGAACTGTCATTCATTAGTTAGTAGTATTAGTTAGTAAACTTCCACACAACCGCAAAACTAAATTTGTTTTTCATAGTATGTTTATGAAAAACAAAGTTACTGCTGCAGTTTGATGAAAAAGTCCCATATCTCAAAAACTAAACATCATATCTTATTGAAACCAATTTTCGTTGATAGTTTTTTTTACGTTCTACAATCCTAAATATTTTCAGAATTTTCCTCTTCTTACTTTAGAAATTAGAGGGGGGGGGACACACATTTTACCACTTTGGAAGTGGCTCTAGCGCAAACTATTCAGTTTAGAAAAAAATGATATTAGAAACATCAATATCATTTTTGAAGACCTATCTATAGATACCCCACACGTATGGGTTTGATGAAAATTTTTTTTTTGGTTTTCAGTTCTAAGTATGGGGACCCCCTTAATTTATTGTTTTTTTTTCTATTTTTGTGTGAAAATCCTAATGCGGTTTACAGAATACATCTACTTACCAAGTTTCAACATTATAGTTTTTATAGTTTCGGAAATAAGTGGCTGTGACATACAGACGAACAGACAGACAGACAGACAGACAGACAGACAGACAGACAGACATGACGAATCTATAAGGGTTCCGTTTTTTGCCATTCGGCTACGGAACCCTAAAAACCAATTAAGTTGTTAAGCAGAACATAAGTATAATAATATAGTGAAACCTGGTTAATTGGGCTCTGGATATGTGAGAAACCTCTCTTCCATAATATATTATAAATGCAAAAATCACTCTGTTTGTTTTTTACCTTTTCATGACTAAACTGCTGATAGGATTGTAATGAAATTTGGCAAGGAGATAGATTATATCGTGGGGAAGGACATAGGCTATCTTTTTTCTCGCACATACACACACACATCAAAAATTCCACGCGTACGAAGTCGCGGGCAACAGCTAGTTCACAATAATTATAATGAGGTGCTGACACTTTAGCATTGAAATACCTCTGTTACTGGGCAATTTCAAACCTTTTTAACTGAGACTACATTTTTTGGATGTTTACCTCAATATTTGGAACTTTGTAGTTCCATAACTCTCTCCAGGTTTAGACAAGTGATAACACATTTGTTTACAAAAATATGCATTTCTTTTATAAACATTTCCACCTCTTTAAATGATAAATGGTACATTTCGACCTCTCGTAGTGGGACCATCTATAAATAAGACAATTGTCATGATAACCTGCATATTTGGGAAGCTTGGTAAATGAAAAAGCCGCTATAAGGTATAAAAATTCTAAGTCTCTTGAGATCCCAGTTAACCAGGTTTCATTGTATAAGAATTAGCTGTAAAACATAATTTGGTGCAGAACCAACTTTGTTTGCTTCCATTAAAATCTGGAAGGAAAAATTGCTATGATTACATGTTAAAAAGATGTTACTGTATCAAACCCAGAATGGAATCTATAATTAACATTTTACTTTAAAACTTTGTTAAAATAAATCAACTAGATAGCTTATCTTGCAGCATATTAACGAGCAAACCCAAAATTCATAAAGATAAATATATATAAAGGTACACTAAACTGGAAATAACTAAGAAACAAAAATGTAAACTTTTACTTTTCACATGCTTAATTTACTTAGTTTGTATTTATAAGGAAATATTAGCTTCATTGCATTTTCCAAAGACTTTACCTTTCTAATAGTTCAATATTTAATGTTAAGCAGTTTTCCCTTTCGCACATTAACTGAAAATTTTATTAATCATAAATTGCAACAAAGTTAAGCAACAATAACAACAAATAAAGTAATGATTGAATGGCAAAACAACCAACATTATGATACACACCAACTATCCTTACCTATGTTTCATAGACAAGACATTTATTTGTTGTGAGTTAATTTTATTATTTTAGGACACATACTGTCAGGGCACATGGCTAGTATTTATTTTTTCTTTTTTTTTAAATTGGAATTGACCCTCATAATATTAGAATCGTCAAAAAGTGTCTATTGTGTTTTTACCCTGCAGTGGGAAGCAACAGGTTGATAAATATTAGTGATGTCTCAAAATTTGTTGCATCTTGATTCTATGCACATATTGGTATTCAAATAACATGCTTTATTGTGTTACTTTCCCATTCAACAGTACTATTTTCTTATATTGCATAAATTATACCACAATGTAGAGCAAAGTGACTACATTTGACAAAATTGTCAAAAACACATTTAGAGATCCCATTTCGCACAAAGATAAAATTAATTAAATAAAATGACATTCGCTTTGCTCTACAGGTTAAGTAAAGATAACTGATACGGTTCCTGTAAGTCTTTGCATTGTTGCAAATTAAATCCACTGTTGACTTGTCAAATAGGAGTATTCCACATGTGACCGAATACAACCTGTAGGTAGGAGAAGATCTCTTCATTTAAAAATTAAGGAATGATTTAATGCTTAGAAAACCACAACCAGGTATATAAAAATTGATTACTTCAAAAGAATTGGAAAATATTCATGCGAAATTGTCACAAACAATGGTTACTACAAGTCATGTTGCAGCAAAACAAATAAAGCCTATCAGAATGCAATTTAAACTAATTGTAAGTAGATATTACAGTAGATTATAACTTACAGCAGTCATAGTATTTGGTTCATAACTAACTTACATGAGTGGCAATAATAACAACATTTGTATGTATTCGCAAATGCGGCACTATCGACTGCTGAAGTGGCATATATTACGTAAATAAAATTATACAAACTTTATTAAACACATTTATGAAAAAGGATACGGTCCGGGCCCTCGCTGACTCGGCGCCAACGGCACCTGATTCCCGTTGCTACTCATATTCTTGGCAGCATAGGTATCGGGACACGTACACCACTCAAGGTGGCACGTAAAATCGCCCTAACCGATTGTAGGACACATCCGGCACATAGGTAGATACCGACGTCAGTTGACAAGTCACACGATTTAATTTTTACCCTTTGAAAGCAACGTTTCTTGCAAAAACATTGTACACCACTTGTGAAATCACAATATATATTTCCTGGATAATGCTATTGGCATCACTAGGATAGACCTCAGTCACTAAACAAACGACAGTACAAAATGGCGGATGTTAACCAATAAACAAACGTGACTGTCACTGATATAGTCAAAAATTATTGCTAATCACTTAATTTTAGCGTTGGTGCCGAAGTATTCTTTCGTTTAAATAAAGATAAAAAATGTAAAAATATTTATTTTCAATATGAATATCACGTATTTTTGAAATCTTAAAACTGTCATTCGATCGTTCACGTCTACTCACGTCACGCATGCAATGCTCCGCTAGCATGTCATTTTTTTCTATCCAGTGATAGTAGGCATCAGCATGACGTAGTGATGTGAAAAACGTTAGAAATAAAAAAAAAACTTTTAGTAGAGTAGATGCGAGTCGGCAGCTCACAGTACAAAAATAAGCGCCACAGAAACGGCGATTACGATCGAGAGGGCACGTGGCGACAAAACAAGGGCGGAAAAGACTTCACTGCAATATCCGTTATCATTGACGATCTATTCGATTGAATGGTTGTGAATAGCTATGGTTTTTGTAAGTCATTTATATTGAAGTTTAAATGTTCCACAGGTGACTTGTAAACTAAGTTTCTTTAAAAAGGGAAATATGTATCGAGTAGATAGGTGTAAAAATAATAAAGCGTCAGGTATGCCCGCGAAATTCAAATTTTCTCACGTTTTTGCAACTAGTTAAGGTGGAAGCGACAGGGTAGCCCGAGAGATTCAAATTTTCCTTGGATTTAGCAATTTACCGGTCAATGGCAGTCTGTATGTTGGACAAAATATGAATCACGGCGTTAAAACGTATGTATTTACAAAATAATAGTCATTCAAATCATCAATACAACTTCTTTAAGTTCAACGCGGGGTACAGGATGTTGAAGCCCATACACCCAATTGCTTGGACCTTCTGCTGACAACTGATCCAGACAGTCAGCCACTATCGGTCTCAGCCCCGCTTGGAACGTCTGACCATTGCTTAGTGAAATTCGTATCTACCTGCTCTCTTCCAAATGAGAGCCTTAAAGGCACGAGACGAATAAGGAGATACGAGTCAGCAGATTGGGATGAGATGGGGCACTTTTTTGCGTCTTATCCATGGCAGCAAGCGTGCTTCTCGTCGTGTGAACCCTCGTGCTGTGCTGACGTGATTGCGGACGTAATTCGACAGGGTATGGAGTATTTTATTCCATTATCCGAAATCCCACTCAGTCTTGTGACTGAGCGGGATCCCGGCCTTGGTATAATGCAGAATGCGCCCAAGCTAAGGTCCGAAAAGAGTCTGCCTACCAAGCCTGGATCAAGACCCGCGACCGAAAAGTTAGAGCACGTAAGGTCCGCGCGAAGAAAAGTGCATTTAATTCTGCCGTCAAGCGGGCTCTGCAAGCGGGTTCTTCGTAGGGCACGTTTTAACAATGTCGGGCGTATTTGGGCCAAACTAGCATCGCACCCTCCGGGTAATAAGCAGGTCTGGTGATCTGGTCCCTGTCGAAAGCGGTTGAAACGAATTTCTGCCGTCCCACTTTACCACCAATGCTGAAATCTGATGGGTCGCTGGCTCACTCAGCAAATGAGAAATTTGCATCTCTCTATGCTAGCAATTCACGTCTGGACGCTGGCTTCAAGCAGCCACCAACTGTACCTCATTGTGAATCTTCGATGCTGGAGATCGCAGTTCATATTAAAAAGACGTCCGAAGACTATCGTGCAGTCTAGACGTGAACAACGTGTCTGACGTGCAGTCTGACAGCATTTCAGCGAGAGTGTTGAGGCAGTGTGCGCCTGAACTGTCTCCTGAGTTGACACGCCTGTTCCACCTATCTCTTGAAAAAAGAACGGTGCCAAACTCCTGGAAGCTTGCAAATGTACAACCTGTGCCCAAAAAGGGCGACCGTGCAGATCCTGCTTATTACCATCCGATCGCCATCACTTCCATTCTGTGCAAGGTTATGGAAAGGGTACTGAATAGTACATTGCTGACCTACCTTGAGGACAATGATCTCCTCAGTAACCGTCAATATGGCTTCCGCCGGGGACGGTCAACTAGCGATCTGCTTGTGTATGTCACGCACTGCTGGGGTGAAGCCATCGAGAAATACGGCGAAGCACTTGCTGTATCGCTTGATATCTCGAAGGCATTTGACAGGGTCTGGCACGCAAGTCTACTCAGCAACCTTCCTGCTTATGGCATCCCAGCTAATTTTTGTAGCTGGATATCAAACTTCCTAAGTGAACGGTCGATCCGAGTAGTCGTTGACGGCTGCTCCTCTGACCTCATGTCTATTATTGATGCCGGAGTTCCTCAGGGGTCTGTTCTCACTGCAACTCTTTTCCTAATGCATATCGCATATATAAACAAAATAAAATAAAAATATCAATGACTAACTTCAGCCTGGTCTTGTTGGGTACGCAGATGACAGTACGGTTTCAAAGACAAACTTTTCCAGCGCAACAACCATCGGGGATGAGATTTTTTCTTTGAGAGAGGCTATGGTAGAGTGGACAAATATGACCTTAAGCCTTGTCTCCCAGTGTGGTAATGATAATTTGTCTCTTTTAATGCCACCAAAACACAGGCGTGTCTTTTTACCGCAAAAAGGAGTCGTTTTGACCAAACCTCTACCTTTCATGCTACATCTGTTCCTGTGACTGATCGACTTGAGCTCCTAGGCATGGAGCTGACGTCCAGTTTCAACTTCTGCGCCACCATTGAGTACAAAGCCCAAACTGCGGCTAAAAAAGCTGAGCATCCTAAATAGAGTGAAGCGAAACTTCAGGCCTTGACAGCTTAACACTATATAAAGCACAAGTCCGATCCTGCATGGAGTATTGCAGCCACCTTTGGGATGGCTCAACTAAATACCAGCTTGCCGCATTTGACTTGGTGGAACACAGAGCAAAGAGGCTGATTGACGGCGTAAAATTGGTGGATGCCAAGTTTCACAGCTTGGCTCATCGCCACAAGTTTGCCTGCTTGTCAGTCTTCTATAGGCTGTATTTCGGTAAGTGCCCAAGAACTCCACGACCTCATCCCACCGGCCCCCTACTACTTAATGGTACCATCCATGGACATCTAGACACACTACAATTTACCATCCTTAACTTATTGATATTCCACCAATTCGCACTAAGCGTTTTCAAATATCTTTCATAATGCGCACAGCAAAGGAGTGGAACTCTCTACCTGCGTCTGGGTTTTCGAACGCTTATAAACCTAGTTTCTTCAAGGTTAGAGTGAACAGGCTTTTTCTGGGCAAGCTCGTACTATCATCGACTTTGTCTGTCATCTCCCACACAGACTACAGACATAATAGAAGCGTCTCTCACACAGACGCGGCCAGTTGTATTTGCTTGCAATGTAAGCGAGTCTTCAAACACCAGCGATCATGTTGTCATGATCGCTGGTGTTTGAAGACTCGAGACGAGGATGAAGAAAACAATCAACAATGATTGTTAGTTTGAACAATAATTGTTGATAGTTTTCAAAAAAATACAATTATTTCATAGTTTGTTTTTAATCCTCGTGGAGGAAATTGAGGCCAATTTTCACACATACCCACGCGAACTGTTCTAAAAATTTGCACCTGACCGCGCTATGGTCGCCGTCGCCGCTAGGCTGCGCGCTCGGACACACCCACGTTGGCGGAACGGGCAGGCTGCGGCTACGGCCAGCCACTTGCAGGCCGCGTCTATCTGGGAGACTCTTTTAGTTATTTTTTTTTAAGTCTTATTTTTATGCAAATAGTTTTTATTTGACCCTTTTTAGTTGTGGTATCTCGCACAAATCCTTTTCAAGTAAATATAAGTTTTACATTGTTACTAGAAGATAAGAACATCATCCACATAGACGAAAAAGAAAAAATGCACATACGTCTCCTAAAGTCCCGACGCAAAGTTTACGAAATAAAATTCAAATAGGACCACCGCGCGAGCTTCTCCTAACAAGACTAAGTGAAAAAATAATCACTTAAATCGGACCAGTAATCACGGAGACTTCGGTGAGAGTAATGAAAAAAAAAAGAAAATGAATAATAATTCAGATAGATAATGTACAGGTTGTTTGGTGCATCGTTTGCCAAATTGAATTGGCCGTAAGGAGAGGTCATTTGCTATCTCTTCACGCCCTATAACTCATTCCTTGCCACACTGGTTTTTTAAAACAATTTCTTAATTTAAATTTAAAAAAAAATCATCATTTAAAGTCAAATAAAAAAAAGGAAATTGTGTACACTTAAAATTTCGATTTAATTTTGATGTGTGTATAATTCTATCAAATTCAAAATAACTTGCTTTTTAACATTTACTTTCATTTTCTTTGCCTTGTCCCTAGACGTAAAAATCTAACGGAATTAAGTCTGGGGAACGTGAGAAACGAAAGGGGACAGAGTACAGAACTTTTTAAAAGAATTGGAAGATCCCGATCGCTTTTTTATAATAATAATAACCCCACCTCCGTATCTCTACGTTGACGTCGTGGTGGGGCTTGCGTGCTCCGATGAGCCCTAGGTCTGTGTCGGCAGGGTTTACTTTGCCGAGGTAGGTTTGGGGTGAGGGGCCAGACTAAAAGAGATACACAATCCAAGCCAAGGTCGCACACGCCGAGGGCTGCATGGCTAGGGGAGAGGCTAGTCGCTAGTGTGCCATCTCTGGATAATAGGGGACCTCCAGTTTTATTCACCCTTGCCACAGTGAACGCAGGGCTCTGCTGTGGTCAACTTTATAAGTCCCTAGCTACTCGTGGGATACATATGAATACTAGATCTAAAACGAAAAAACAACTTCAGGCAAACTTGCCTCAGATAGATGACGAAACTTCACAACCATCTTCGTCATCTCCTTCATCTCTTTTCCCATCAATATCTTCATCATCGCAATCTTTTCGCGTCACACCGACGCCTTCTTCCTCATCAATAAGTATACAGTCAGTGGACGTTGTACAGGAGACAAAATTTGTTGACGAACCTGTACCCGCCGCTAAAACTGCAACAAGTCGTAGGAAATGGACCATTGAAATGAATAAATTCATCCTACGCACTTATCTTCACCTTACTAGTATGGAAACCGACAAAAATGCGTACCTGCCACCGCTTCACAATAAGTTTTTAGAAAAATACCCGGCTATGCAAGTCAGTCGACAAAGGAAAAAGTTACATGAGGAATTCATAAATATATATCCAGAATTAGCACATATAGCAGAGCAAAGATTGTCTGATCAAGTGAGAGCGATTATAAATAACAAATATATACACGAGAACAGACTAAAAGAAATAAAAAGCCAAGCAGCTGCAGAATTAAGGAATAGTAACACTAACACACAAAATATTGAAGATGTAAATCATGATCAGGACGACACCGAACAACCTGCTACGAATACTAACTTCTCTGATACACCTATTAATACTCTTACCACAAATTTATTAAACAATAGCACAGACACAGACAGCGTATCTCACACAGTCGTTAATATAGATGACGAAAATTTCTTGAATAATATAGATGTTGGTCATTTTGGACCTACGCAAACTAATTTAGATACTACCCCAGAAACCAACCCAGAAATTGAATCTACATTTCACCAAGCTCAGCTAAATTTTAATTACACACATCCCACCAATAGACCATACATCCCCAAGCAGAAAACTTCTCGAAAGTTTTCTGCCATTGTTTCTTACATAAATTCTGTCATTCTTCCTAAGCATGTAAATGTCGACACTGAATTCACGAAATTTCAGACCATAATTTACTGTGCAGCATGGACGGCAGCTACATGCAACGGGGCTAAAATATCAGACCCTATCCAAAATGAGCGCCGCCCATATACACATAGTAAACCAAAATGGCAAATCAGATTAGAAAAGAAGATTGAACATGTAAGAGCAAATATAGGTAGACTAACACATTTCATTAATGGTAGTAGAAGCCAAAAATTAATAGCTGCAGTAGAAGAAATAAAGAGAAAATACCAACTACACGCACAGCACGAAAACCCAAATACAGAAATAGCACACTTTTTGGACACTTTAAAACAAAAATTAAGCGCTGCATCGAGTAGAGTCAAAAGGTACATCACATGCACGAATCGCAAGGTGCAAAATGCAAAATTTATCAACAACGAAAAAATATTTTATAGGAACCTTAGATCTAGTAACAAAGACACCACACACCAAAGCCTAGAGACACCAGCGCCCGAAACACTACGAGAATTTTGGGCCAACATTTGGGAAAACCCAGTACACCATAATAACCACGCAGACTGGGTTAACGAAGCTACACCAGAAATTCCAGAAATGGAATTTGAGTTTATACCAATAGATACATTTGTAGACGTCATCAAACGCACACACAACTGGAAATCACCTGGCAGTGACAACATCCACAACTACTGGTATAAAAAATTCTCGAGCATACACCCTTTCTTACATAATTATTTAAATACATTCATCCAATCACCACATTTACTTCCTCAATACATAACACACGGAGTAACTTATATGATACCTAAAGACACAAATGACACAATAAACCCAGCAAAATATCGGCCAATTACTTGTCTACAAACCTTGTACAAAATTCTAACAGCCTGCATAAGCGAAATAGTATATGAGCATTTAACTAAAAACAACATTCTAGCTGAACAGCAAAAGGGTTGTCGTAAGAATAGCCAAGGGTGTAAGGAGCAACTTACCATTGACACCATTACTATGAAAGAGCACATTACTAGTAAAGAGCAGAAAGGAGATTCACACAATGTTCATAGATTATCAGAAGGCTTTTGATTCAGTTCAGCACAGCTAGCTGCTACACGTATTAAATCTTTATAAAATTCACCCTACACTCAAACAATTTTTAGAAACTTCCATGCAGAATTGGCAAACTGTTCTTAAAATCAATACCTCCTCCTCAACCGTAGCTACTGAACCAATTTGTATAAGACGTGGAATTTTTCAAGGAGATGCTCTAAGTCCGCTGTGGTTTTGCATGGCACTCAATCCCCTCTCACAATTGCTAGACAAAACAGATGCGGGATTCACGCTGGAAAGCAATAACACACAATATACACTAACACACCTTATGTATATGGATGACATAAAGCTATATGCAGCTGACAAAGAAGCTCTGTATCAACTTGCTGATTCCACACAACAATTTTCTGACGATATTTGTATGTCGTTCGGAGTTGATAAATGTAAAATTTTGTCCATTGTAAAAGGAAAAATTCAAAAAAATAGTTATACCCTTCTATCAGGAGAATCGATCGAGCCAATGGATGAACAGAGTACATACAAGTACCTAGGTTTCAAACAGTCTAGACAAATACAACAAAATATATCTAAACAAGAACTGCTTAAAAAATTCTCACACCGCCTCAACCATCTTAAAAAGCAACCTCAATTCAAGAAACACAATTAAAGCCATCAACACCTTTGCAATACCAATTCTCACATACTCGTTCGGAATTATACGATGGTCAAAGACTGATATTAAAAAACTACAGCGCACTATTCATACACTCCTAACAAAGCACAGAAAACACCACCCAAAATCATGCATACAACGACTCACACTTCCACGCCAAGAAGGAGGGAGAGGATTAATGGACATACAAAATTTGCACAACAAACAGATACTTTCACTCAGAGCATACTTTCATAAAAAATCAGAAAATTCTCCTCTACACAAGCAAGTAACGGAGACAGATAATAAATTGACACCACTAAACCTACAAAACCGAAACACGCAAATCAATGAACACATCGTAAGTACACAACAAAAAATAGCAGCATGGTCTGAAAAAGCCCTACACGGAAGACATCGAGCCTACCTGAGCCAGCCACACGTCGATAAAATAAAGTCGAACGAATGGCTCAAACGAGGCGAATTGTTACCCGAGGTTTTATGATGGCTATACAAGATCAAATAATTGCCACTCGTAATTACAGAAAATATATCATAAAAGACCTAAATCAGCCAACTGACTTGTGCAGACATTGCAACAATGCCTCCGAAACTATACAACACATAACAGGAGCATGTAAATCACTTGCACAAACCGATTATAAAAACCGGCATGACCAAGTCGCGGCAATCATACACCAACAGTTAGCATTTAAATATAAACTAGTTTCTGAAATGATACCGTATTATAAATAAAAACCAGAAGTAGCATTAGAAAATAACGATCAAAAAATTTACTGGGACCGAAATAAAATAACCGATAAAACAATTCATTACAATAGACCCGACATTACCGTTCACGACAAAACCAATAAAACAGTTTATCTGATAGATATAGCAATACCTAACACACATAATATTCAAACCACAATCTCCGAAAAGCTCAGTAAATACCAAGATCTCGCAATTGAACTGAAAACCCAATGGAAAGCACAAACTGTTCATATAGTCCCCATTGTTCTCTCATCTACTGGTATTATACCTAAATCTCTCACACAAAGCCTCAACACTCTACAGATGCCCACTCACACACTTTACATGCTGCAAAAAGCCACCATTCTTAATACCTGTCGAATCACCCGCAAATTTCTGACTTCTTATAGATTATCATCCACATTCTCTATCTAAATCTCACCTTACATCCTTGGTTCTGACCCGCGTGTAAGGTTTCTAATGCTCTCTTAAATGAGAAGAAACAAAAAGACAAAGAAAAAATAATAATAATCCCGCATGACGAGAACCTCGTGAAGGCTGAGAAAGAGAAACAAATAAAATATCTCGACTTAGCACACGAGGTTGTCAGCATGTGGAATGTGAACTCGGCTATCATTGTGCCGATTGTCGTTACGGCCAATGGCCTAATGGCTAAAAGCCTCGATGAACATCTATCGAAGCTCTCACTTGGCAGTTGGATCAAGAGCCAGATTCAGAAGGCAGTACTCCTCGATACGGCCCGCATTGTGAGGAGGTTCCTGTCTCTGCAGCCCTAACCACCGGTAGCTTGGACCCTGCTCCCGATACCGGCGGAAACCTGTTTTTTATAATTTTTAAATGTTTTTTTTACCTTTTTTGTTTTATAAGAAATATTTAAAAATATAGCAAATAAGATGAAAGATGAATAAAGGAAATAATAATAAATTATTTATTTCGAGTAACTATGACTCATATAAAACGGTTAGTAACAATATTTACTTAAGACTATGTTAATATTTTATTTACATCAATTTAAAAAGAAAAGAAAATTCATTATGAATCACTGCTGTAGAACTCCACCCGAAATTCTGGAGCAACGATTCACAATGCAACAGTCTAACCTATCCGCAATCATGCTCAGGATGCTATTGGAGCTGGCCCGCACCCTGCGCACCAAGGATGCACATTTTTTCCGCATTATAGCATAGAAGCAATCTACTCGCATTTCTGCGAACATCCCTGATGCGCTACAGAAGCGAGGCAGCCCCATCAGCACCCTAAAAGCATTATTGTACTGAACGCGAAGGGCGCTGTACGACTTTTATAGCACTTTAAAAGTTGAGTTTTAAGTTTATTTTTCTTTTACAAAAACTTTACGAGTTATTGAAAATGAAAGTAAATGTTAAAATGCAAGTTATTTTGAATTTGATAGAATCATACAAAAGTACACATCAAAATTGAATCGAAATTTGAAGTGTAAACTATTTTATTTTTTATTATTTGACACTACATGCTGAATTGTGGAATTTTTCAAAATTTAAATTAAAAAGTTGTTATAAAAGTACCACTGTGGCAAGGAATGAGTTATAGGGCGTGAAGAGATAGCAAATGACCTCTCCTTTCGGCCAATTCGATTCGGCAAACGATGCACCGAACACCCTGTATTATAGAATATATTTAGAATATTTTTTTTTAATTTTATAACTGTATTTTGTATGTGAAAATGCGAGTGCAGCGAGCTCGTAGGTTATTTAGGTTTAGCCGAATGCAAAAAAGACAAAAAATGCCCAAAAGCTGGAACGAAGTTTATAGTATCGAATTTTTACCCGACTTTTTTTGTGTTCCTGGATGAGTTGGGAAGAAAGTTTTATTTTATACTTTCTGAAAATCTTGTAATGCGACGAATTTGATTGGGCGGAAAGGGGCATTAAACATTTAAGGGGAGGATTTGACTGCGTTCTTAGTCTAGTCAGTCTAAAAAAAGTAGGTAGGTACCTACGCCACACTAGAACACGGTTAAAGTGTTATTTATTGTTATTTTGCAATTAGAAACAGACAGTTCAATATTATTAATTTGTATAGAGAACAGAATACCCACACATCAAACACATTATGCCAAAAAAATTGTGTACCTAATCATCACAATTAAGTAATTTCTTTAACAACAACTCAGAAGAACTAAGAGAACTCCCTTAAAATAAAATCCAGGTTACATTAATGGCTTGCTTTTATAGTGTGAAAGTATTTCTTGATAAAAAAGTATCTGATAGATATGGCTACTGAGTTCTAGAACGTGATAAATAGTAGATTATTAACCAAGGGGATAAAGCAGTGTATTCTGTCGCGGGTGGCGATTTAAATCGCGAGCGTAACGAAGGACTCGAGGTTTACTCCCGAGCGTAGCGAGGGTGTTAAAACTTAAATCACGAGCGAAGCGAGGGATATAAGACGAGTCCAGAGTGTAGCGAGGGATTTAAGTTCACCCAAGACTAAGACAGCTTTATCACCGAGGAAAATACTCTACTTTTAGTACCATTTGCGAAAAAAATAACACAATAATAATATGAGATAAGCATTTATTAAGAATAATGACAATTAAAAGTAAAAGTTAACATTCGAAACATTGGTCCAATTATTGAAAGAGAGATTACATTTTTGTTT
Organism: Cerastis rubricosa; assembly: GCA_949152445.1. Lineage (NCBI taxonomy): Eukaryota > Metazoa > Arthropoda > Insecta > Lepidoptera > Noctuidae > Cerastis > Cerastis rubricosa. The sequence continues at coordinate 13,429,093 of OX424523.1, read as the reverse complement.
GGTACATTTATTGTTGATGAGTTGATTTGAGTATTTCTCTGTTCTTGCGTCTGAGGAACTTGCGTTTCATTGTAGATAGTATACGTCGGAGATAGTGGTGGTGCATCGTGAGTTACGGACGAAGATAAGATGCCGGAAGTTGATGGTTGTGGCTCTGATGGATTAAGTTTTATATTTTCGTTAATTTGACTGCTTAATATGGTTTTATTCGCCATTGAGCTTTCGATATAACCCTCAGCTATCAGAGCTCCAACCACCGTGTCTTTTTATTGACGTAATATCCGCCCCTGAATCCGCCAAGAAAGTCGTCGAAGTTCTTCTAAAGCAGTGACCGGTGTAGAGTTCAACATCTTTAAGTTTTAAATATTTAGCAATTTCCTTTGGCATATTGCTAATTTTATTTTTGCCGATGGCTTGTCGAGTACATTTCCCATTCCGATAGTTTATAAAAAGTCTACTGTTTTCCATGTTGGTGGGACGTAATGCTTGTTATTTATGAATGATTTTAGTATATTGTCCTTGTATGTACAATGAATGACCGATTTTTCTTTGTCTTAGTTTCCTTTACATTTATCAGCAGTAACTCATTGGAATGATTTTCAACGTCCTCCACCTTTAAGTTTACAAGTTCACATCCGCGGCAAGCACCATTGAGTCCAAAAATTAAGGCCACCTATAACAAAGATAAAAAAACAGGTAAATATATAGAATAATTACCATTATTAAGATACGAAATATTCATAGTTAAATCATGTATAAGTACTTACTTTTGTGGCCAGAAAAATTTCGTCAGGAGCTTCATTAAGAAATTTTTCCACATTTTGAGTCTTAAAACTTTTAGACTTCTTTGCGCAATGCCCTTCTGATTTTCTTTTAAAAAAAGCCAGTAATTTCGTGAATCTAAATTTCAATGCTGTGTTTGATGCTTATTGTAGCTTTCAGTTTTGAGTATATGCACCAAAGTGTATTCGGATTCTTTGTCTTGGATAAATAATCAAACTACACAAGAAGTACTGATTCTGAAATTGATAGGCCTTTCGCACTTCTCGTCGTTGAAAATTCTTTATAAGTTTTTAAATATATTTTTTTGGATTTTGTTGGAAGCAAATTATTTATAATTGCTTCCAACAAACTAATGGAAATTCCAAAAAACTGATGGAATCCGACAATTCACTGTCACTGTCGCTTTGATTTAACATCGTTACGTATTTTTAGAACATTAACTTATTTATAAAAAAATAAATGTTAATAAAAAATAAAAATAAAAAAAATATTAATTTATTTTCTTTTCCTTTCTTCTTTTCTGTATTTAGTGTGTACATAAATTGTTAAATAAATAAATTAAAATAAACTTAACGTTTATGTATTTGAAGAAAACAAAAACGCGGCAAATTCCTAAACTAATATTTTTTTGTCGGAAAAGCAAAGGCATCAAGCTCATACGGCCTCGTCGGTTTTCGTAATTTTATTTAAAAAAAGAATCATAACTGTATAATAAATGCGTATTCCTTTTTCAAAAAGATGTATAATGCTTTATATACAAACTCAATGGTGTAAACACAGATGTAGTTCAGTATAAATTTCGGGAAGTATTCCAAATTTAAATCACATTCTCCCCCTAGAGGATGAATGAAATTCAGTACAATTTTCTTTCCCTGTTTTTAACAGATTAAAAATGACTATTGTTATGTTCGCTTTTTGTGGCATAGAATGTCACTTTTTTGAGCAAGTGGTACGAAAAGTTTTTTTTTTTTCAATATTCTAAGCAACTATAATGTTGTGTTAGGTATTGTTATTATAAAATGACTTAGACATTTTATTATGATAAGTTTAAGAGATTCATGAGTAGTATTTAAATATTACGCTTTAAAGTTCTATTATTTGTAAGTATGCTAGTCTACGGCGAAACATGTAAAATCATAACGCTAGAGACCATACCACCATACCACCATTCATCTATACATCTATCTATATCTATACAAATAAATTAAAATGAAGTGTCTGTTTGTAATATTAAAATAACCGCTTTTAACTACATGCATCTGAATGTATATACGGTACATATACCAAAATAACATTTTTTACCATTTTTGTCTGTCTATCTGTTTGTTCCGGCTAATCTCTGGAACGGATGGACTGATTTCGACGGGACTTTCATTGGCAGATAGGTGATGTAATAAGGAATAATTTAGGCTACTTCTATTTTAGAAAAAATATTAAAAAGAAAACTTTTTTGTTAAATTCCACGCGGACGAAGTCGCGGGCACAGCTAGTGCTTACATAAAAAAGTTGATTTCCGATACAGACAAATCTGTGCGGGTCGGTACCGATCGTTGCAGGGTTAACTTGCTTATAAAATTGAGTGCATAAGATAACATAGAAATTAATACCTGCACTGAACGGTACCGACTAGCCCCCGCCCGTATCGGAAACCTGCTTCTTTATGTAAGTACCCTTATGCCAAGGATACACTAGGGGACAAATGTGCCACGACATGTATCGGCGACATGTCAAGCGAAGCCGGCCGATTGTGCCAGGCAAATATGGCGACAACGCGCGACTTATGTCCGCAGCGACGTCAGACGAAGTCGTGCGCCTTTGCGAAACTTCGCCTGACATTTCTGGCGACATCACGAAGTTTTGTTTCACAAGGCAGTCGATATCATGACACCCACCGAGGTAGTGTTGTTGGCTGCGGCGTACATAATTATAAATAAAAGTCAAAGAAAAAGGACGAGAAGATGGTGGGTTACAAAGTACTTTGTAAAGTACGATGTCGCGCGATGTTGCCAGACATGTCGACCGAAGTCCGGCATCGTCGTGCTACTTCACCCAACGTCGCTGGCAACACATGTCGCACGACATTTGTCCCCTAGTGTATCCTTGGCTTTAGGCTGTGTGGCGCCTTCATGCCTATAACCTTAGATCAATTTGAGAAAGCAATACGGCGGCGGCGCACGAAATAAATTGCAAATTAGGACTCAAATATTTTACTAAGTAATAACATTTTAATAATATATTTTTTTTTTTGACTACAGCAGTCATTGTGCCGATAGTCGTGTCGGCCAATGGCTTAATAGCCAAAAGCTTCGACCAACATCTGCGGAGTCTTTCGCTTGGCAGCTGGATCAAGGGCTTGATCCAGAAAACAGTACTTCTGGACACGACACGTATTTTTAGGGGGTTCCTCTCTCAAGAGCCCTGACAACTGGTAGCCCGGACCCTGTTCCCGATGCCGGTGGGCTAAATTTTTTTATATTTTAAATGATTTTTTATATAATTTCCTAAAAATATTTAAAAATTTTAATGATATGGTTTAAAATGAGTAAAGGAAATATTTTTTCATAATTTCCGAAACTGTCGACTGCGAGTAATAAAGAAGAAGAAATATTAATCTATTTGTCCAAAGGAAAAATACCTAAGTATTTGCTTACCTCGGTACCTAGATAATTAGATATACGTAGAAACCTTAGCACTTAGTGGAAGCAGCAAAGATGCCCCAGTTATTTTCTAAGAAACTTTTGGCTTAGAAAACGTTCACAATTATAATAAGTATAATAAAATAATTTAATTTTTTAAAACGATTAATACACACCCATTTCTTAGTTTTATGAAATACGCAGATACCTACTTAATTATGTCAGATTAGAACTCACTAGCGTCATTATTATCATTCTCTTGCTTAGACGCCATATTACGACAACGGATTACCACACAACTTTTCAGTCAAACTAGCCAGTTTCAGACTGCCTCTTATGTACCTACTTATTCTTATTTTGTCCATTCGCGTCCACACATCCTCATAACATTCTTATCTGAAACACATGCAAGTGCCTTTCATTCATCCCTTTTGTGGCCCGACATTCTGGTTTAATGTAAAACAAATATTTCGTTGTAACTTACCTCTTTGAAGGAATAAATCGAATATGTCGTCAACAGGAATCGGTACAGCACATTTGTGGCAGGAACAATCCTCGTGTATAAGTGCGTCGCATTCACTTGCACTGTTTGATGGTGTGGTATTAGGCCTGGAAAATAAATCCCACGCACCAAACATGGGAATGGGACTAGAACTAGACTTATAGCATTCTAGACTTGATACAGAAGATAGTCTACTTTGTAAAAAATTATCGATATCAAATAAATACATGTCGTCTATAGATTCAAAAGTATTCATGATGAATTCAGTAGAATCGAATCAATAAAATCTGTGTTACAACTTCACTGTTACACGAGTCACACGTAATGACGACAAAATACGCAGGAACTTACAATTCGATTTTTTTTTTCAAATACCCTCGTAATATTCGTTATTTTCTTGGCACAGGTACGCCACCGGCGGCATCGGCACATAATATGCAAAGCGACCGTCCGGCAAAGATTGCTTCTAATATAAATTATTACCTTTATGTATTCTTTATTGTGTATTTTTTGTAAGTAAAACCAGATCATTACCCTGATATTATTCCTTCGTGAATTTGTTAAATCGATTAAAGAATGCACATTCAGATAGCGTCACAGCGTCTCATAAACCTGTAAAATGAATGCGCCAAGCTAAACCGCGATGCAACAGGTCAGTATGAGTTTGTTTGTTGCTGATTGATTGCTGCGAGCGTAACAAATAGGTTTTTACTATTGACAGAATAGGTACCACCTAAAGAATGATGAACCAACTATAAGTATTGTAAAATCATTAAATTATAGGTCAAAACGATCTAAGATTATTGCATTGATGATGTACCTAATGATTATTTTTCTGTAAAAAACATATTTGGTGCGGTCGCAATCAATCAATAATCAACATATAACCTGAAACTGATAATCGAATTACAAATAACGAACGTAAGAATTAGGCTGCGGTAATTATGACACTGAATTACCAACCTAGGTTTTGTTACTGTCATAGGTATGTGGAAAATAGAAGCATTTGGAAGGTTACGAAGTTAAACCTACCTAGTCAATACTTTAGTAAAAAACAGATGGAAATTTCGTCCTAAAATGTTATTTTAACATTCATAAAATGAATTTTCTTCTGTTAATTAAATGCGAGGAATTTTACAAGGGACATCCCAATGGATAAATACTAACTTAAATTGGGTAGATTTGGTCCTACAATTTATTCAGATATAGGAAGGTTTTAATTGGGGGGGGGGGGGGGGGATAAATAAATAATACAACGATGTACACAGTAGCTAGTTACCTTATTTATTAACTTGTGAATGATTTATTTCATCATGGTAGCCTATCTACTTAGCATAAATAACATAATATAATAAAACATCCTTAAAGCTTAGTTTCTATATTTATTGTTGCTCAGTTTGGAATTCTTAATTATTACTTTATACATAATTAAACTTAAATATGTTATTATTGATCACAGATGGGTATATAGTGTTTTATTCTTACAACAGAAAAAGACACGCAACTGGGCAAAGAACAGTTGGTACCTAGCGATATAATCACCAGCCAAATAACGTTTAATATATCTTCGCCAAAATAAAGTATCTATGCCCGACTGAAACTCGGCGTTACGCTCGAATTTTACTTAGGTACTTAATTTTGAGCCATGGCCGTATAATAAGTTGTATATTTGTACAGCCTGGTTGAGTAGAGTTTGCACCTGGCGGCAATGGCCCGATTCCGGCAAGGTGCAAATTTAGCTTAACCGGGTAGTACCTTAGCATTATTTCGCTATAGTAGGCTAGTAGGTACTCCGGTATACGGTCTTTTCTTTGTAACTTGAATCTACGGCAAGTAAATAAGTATGTACAAATGATTGTAATGATTTTTATAGCATGGTAAATGGTATTTTTTTAGCTGCTGCACGGTATCTGAGCGTCGTCGTTCATAACTGGTAACTGCAGTCATAAAAATCACAATAGATAGGAAGCGGGTAGTTTTGGTAGGGTTGTACTTCAACTATAATTTTGAAGTATCTCCCTCAAATGTAGGATTTGAAGTGCCTTTCAGTTCACGCATTCTTGTCTCATCCCTCTTCGGTTTTTTCTGCAAGTAAATAACAGTTTTGTTAGTGACTAGCGTTCATAAGCGTAAGCGCACGTACCTCTGTACTTAGACTCGAATAATGCCACACTACTGAATAAAAGTATGAGTAAGTATATTAGATAAGTACAAACCTGAGATTTGTAGACTTTATTTGTAAGTTTAGTTATTCCAGCGTAATGGTTTTCAATATCATTCAATCTTTTGCCTTCGGTCTCAGGTAAAATGAAGTAAAAGACGACAACACCAACAAAACTGAAACAAAATTTTAATTTTAATACGGATGCCTTTTGTAACAATGATTTTTCATACATCCTGTATCGTATAGCTAATGTGTAGGGTAGGCGTAGCTAACACTTACCCTTACACTTGTTATGATTTTGCAAGTCCTACAACAAGGATTTTATTAGAACTACCAGACTCTTAAACATGTACCTCCTTAAGTACATGCTTGTCATTTGTCATGGTAGGTATACCTACGGTACCTAACTATCTCCTGAGGCCGAGGATACTGTCACGACATTATGGTGCGTTTATTCTGATAACATAACATGTTATAAAGCATGGGAACAGACAGATAAACAATGTTGTATAATTTTGACGTGTGATATTGCAAAAGTTTTGTAAAATGTTACTTAGTCTGGAAGCACTTTTACATGTGCTTGTGTTTCTACACCAGCCATGATACGTATCTAATTACAGCATTCCAGGTAAATAAAAAATAATATATTAAAGTTAATGAGAGCCACAGCTAATGGATGCCTTACCAAATAACGCCGTAGAAGCCGTAGGTGCCCCATATTGACAACGTATCGACCATGCTTATGTACATCTTATTTGACAAAAACCCGAATACGTAACCAACTGCACTTGCGACGCCTGCGCCGCCCGAACGGGTCTTCGCACTGAATACCTGAAAACGAAACCAGAAATAAAAAAATTGTGCGTGGAGTCCCTCCGCGCGGAAGAAGTTAAACTTCGTACTGTGGAAATTAGTGCTTTCATAGGGGTTCCATGGTAGCGTTAAATGTTTAACGCAACCTCGTCGCATAAGAAGTTTCACTACAAAAATAAGTTAACGAATAAGAGTAAATTGTCATTGCCGCCGCCGGTGTAGCCTCACACATCATCAGCTAAGGTCTAACTACCTTACCTACTTACGAGTTCATACCTAGGTAGGCACACTTTTTGCGCAATTTATTCCGTATCCACAGCTCTCACAATGCCTAAGACCATTGCGGAGGAACCAGTAAAAAGCCCTAGTACCCGTAAAGACATGTGATGTGTCATTAGCATTCACCAACCCGCACTGGGCCTGCCTTTGCTTCTCGCAAGCATAATGTTAAAATGACTACCTAATTATGTTATAGCTATAATCATTAAATTATAGTTACCTCGCCGATGAGAATCCATGGCAGCAATCTCAAACCGGTGTGTGCTAAAAGAGCTAACATCATCAACAGGGTCATCGGCATCCACGAGTAAGGGTTCCTCTGCAAAAACATCCATACTAATATTATTGAATGCGAAAGTCACTCTGTTTGTTACGTTTTCACGACTAAACGGCTGATCGGATCTTAATGAAAGTTGACAAAAAGATAGATTTCAACCTGGGAAAGGACATAGGCTATATATCATCACGCTACGACCAATAGGAGCGGAGCAGCAATGAAAATGTTGCGATAACGGGGAAAATGTGACGCAGACGAAGTTGCGCGGGACAACTAGTATTCTTAAAAATAGTGCTAAATAAATATCTAAACAAAAGAAGCTGAGCACAACTTCTGTGAAAGATGCCGAACGCTCATCTAAAACTATAAAGACGTAAAGACGTTTCTAAGTTTGGAACTTCGGATAAGTTTCCGAAAATTCATTCACTAGTATGCTCTGATATCCCCGTGTGTCAATGATCTGAAATCCCCGTGTGGCTGTATTTAAAATGTTCTTAATGGGAACCATCCACCATCATGCGAGTGACGCCGCGGATTAAGGCCAGTACCTAATAATAATATATAAAGTTTGCGACCGGAAAAACGTTTCGTTTTTTCAAACGTTGTTATGGACATAAAAAATCCAATATCCTTTAACATGACAATTGGATAAGTGTCGACGTGTTATTCTTGAAAAAAATTGCTATCAAAAAGCTTTGAAACCTGAGTAATCAGTGAAAAGAAAGAAATTAATTGAATTATTATAAACTGGTGTCATACCTACCTAGTAGGGTGGAGCGAAACACGCAACATTTTTTTTTTTTCCTTTATCATTAATCGATGACACGATACGAAACCTTCAAATGAATTCGTAAAAAATCAAGAATTTACGACTTTTCAGGTGGCGCAGCGTGATGATAATTTATAAAAAACTTGCATTTTTAGTTCAAAATCATGAAAAAAAATTTTTTTTTTTGTCTTGTATATACTATTTTACTTTGTTCTTAGCCTTATCTCGGGTATAAACGTATTATTTATCGTTTATGTCGTTTTTATTTTTATTAATCACAGGTGCAAATATTTGCCAAATAGAAATTTTTGTTCGTCACTGACTACTAACTACTGGCAGAGAAGTATACCTTATGTAAAGACCCCCGGTGCCCTGTGTTTGGAGATCCATTGAAAGAAAGTGGTAATAATATGTTACCAACATATTGTAATTTTGTAGAATATTGTTTGTGGCTTAGAAACAACATGCTTGACTTGGACAAAGAAAAAGACTATTCAGTGAAAGAGCTATGTGAAATGATGGCGATAGACAGAGAAAAACTGGATCAAAGCATCAATTCCTACAATAAGCCATTATCATCATATCATACCAAGTATAATATAAACGTATGCGCAATTACTCCACAAACCGCGAAATGAATTGCCACATCGCCATTTGTTCTTCAGAGATGACCTGAAAAGCATTGTCTTAACAACCATCTAAAGAAAGGCCTACTTTGCACATCCAGAAAATGAGTTGCTGGCTATGACACAAGATTATGAGTCTTACGCGAGGGAACTGGCTTGCCAACTTCCAGACCTAAGGGCTGATGGCGCCAAGTAACTAAGATTTAATAGGTTGGGAGAAAGAAAAGTTAACTACAATTCCAATAACAATGAAATACACCGACACAGAAATTTCAATAATTTCCGCATGCGGTACTTTTCTTGCAATTGATAATTTTTCTTGCCTCACTCAGGAAGAAGAGAGGTGCGTGAAGCTCGTAACAGATGCTTCATTATGTGTCTGCGTACCAGAAGCAAGAAATGGTTTCATTCGTACGAGGATACAAGACAGGCAAGACATACGACACGAAATCTCAGTAGTTTCGTCAAAAAGACGGTGCTGTAACTTCCAATTTGGGGCACGAAAATGTATTTTGGTGATTTTTTGTATGTATTTTGTATAACTATTCTTTCTTTTAGTAATTTTAAGCATCGATATCGCAGAAACGATAGTAATATATTCGTAAATAGAGTTCTGTTTGTAAGCCAAAAAATGTTGGGTTTTTAAATTTCAAACCTAATGCGCCACCTAATATTTTGCATGAACGAACACACCTAATAGTACATACTTATCATCGACTGATCATACAGGAATTTTAAATTTTTAATCATAATTTTTCACTCCACCCTAATACCTAGGCTATATTTATGTAACCTATGTCACCCGAGCATAACTTTTGGCAAACCGGGCAGACACCGTACTTCGGGTGGACACCGGTCATTGACAGATATTTCAATACCTAGCCTGTTGAAAGTTCTCATTCCGCAGCCCGGTTCGGTATTCAGTCTGCTTGGTCGCCCCTAATCTACTCTACCTACATAGTATTTTGTCCTCAAAGGCTTACTTACCGTTTCTTCGTATATATTTTCTGACGTAGCATTCATGGCATCCAAGGTAGCATTCGCTACTTCCATCTCAGCAAAACCGTTCTGCAAATGTATTAAAAAAAAAACAAGTTGAGTTTAGAACTTTACAGGAGAAAAATATTAAAAGCTTAAATTTAGATTGCAGAAATAGTTATTTGGATAAGTTAGTTCCGTTTTAGTATACAAATGTATTATCAGAAATCAACCGATAAGGAGCGGATTAGGATTTGACATTCTCTTTTCTATCAAAATGTTTATCTATTACTTCATGATATTTTTTTACACGTGGAGTCGGACTCATCCGATTAGCTATGTCACTTACCTTTTTGATATAAATGTCGTAACTCGCAACTAGAAAGCAGCAGATTCCAGCTCCACCGGTGGAGAAAAGAGTCAGGGGTCGCTTGCCAGTGTAATGTACCAGTAAGACGCAAGTACCGGCACCAACTATCTGTAGCACACCTAGAATTAATGTTGCGTAGTACTTGTCGATAGGCGCCTTCAACATTTGGAATATAGACACTGCGTAAGTCTGCAAACGAAAACATTTGGATCGGAAATGGTAATTTGTTTATTAAAATTAATAACAGCCACACGGGTCGATCTTCAAAGCAATGGAGTGCCTACCGAGGTCAGTCCGTGGATGGGTGAACATTTTTATTACATAACGTGTTAATTCCGTATCTCGGAAAGCACGTTAAACCGTTGGTCCCGGCTGTCACTTAGAGATCTTTGACAGTCGCTACGAGTAGCCAGAAACCAGAGATGTTTGACAACCAGTCTTACCAAAGGGTTTACCCAGTGACTGGTTTGTGGGACTGGAAGTCGACCCCAATGTCAAGAAATTTGGGAAAAGGCTAGGCAGGCAGACGATGATGATTCAAATCAGGCACAAAATCAAAGGCGGATAGGCATTCTTACTCACAAGTCAACCTTTGGGTGATATAGTGACAAATAGTGGAAGGTCTACTACGAAAAATATTGAGGATTTAGCAACATAAATATACATTTATTTACCTGTAAGGTTGTCATGCCACTAAAGTTTCCCACGAAAAAACTGAAAGTAACCAGGAAGAATGGCAACATAAAACTTCTTCTCATGTAATATGACATTTTCTCGGAAAGTGTCTCATAAACTTCAACTAGATCTGAAACAAAAAGTACGTAATTTTAAACCCATTCCATAAGCAAGACAAATATGAATATTATTATGTAGGAATAGTAGGAAAATATAATTAACCTTTCTTCTCCATTTTAAATAACAATTGTATGTCTCGGAGTTCATTTTCCACCGCACCAGGGGTTGTCCAACCACGCAACCATTGCAAGCTCTGAAATTAAATAAATACGATATATGTAAATACGACTAGCTGTCCCGCGCAACTTCGTATGCGTTACATTTTCCCCGATTTTGAAACATTATTAATTGCTGCTCCGCTCCTATTTGTCGTAGCGTAATGATATATAGCCTATAGCCTTTCTCGATAAATGGGCTATCTAACATTGAAAGATTTTTTCAAATCGGATTAGTAGTTCCTGAGATTAGGGCGTTCAAGCAAACAAACAAACTCTTCAGCTTTATAATATTAAGTATAGATATCCTGGACGCTAGGCAGGTAGACATGAACTAGAAAATTTTCGGAAATCGACATTAAGTGGGTGAAAAGGAGGAGTTGATGGCTAAATAATAGCCGCACATGTCGGTCTTCAGTGTTTGGAACTACCTGAATTACCCATCCTTGCGAACAATCAAGTCGTTGATTTTTTGTTTGACAAAAGAACAACTGACTGAGCTAAAGTAATAAAATCAACAAAGACTACCCACTTACAAGGTGAGGTTTTTCCTGCAGTTCTCATGAAAAATTAATAAGTTAAAGAAAAAATCATCCCCCCATGGTTAGGCAGAGGTGGTACTAACAACCTGATAGTATACCCATATTTAGTCACTTAAGCCCCAGACTCCGCAGCTGCTACTGCGAAATCTTTGAAGGAAAAACTCAATAACAATATAGCCGACCTGAGATTCGAACGCAAAACCTCTTGCTCAGCAGTCGTGCTTGTAACCACTAGACCAACGAGGCAGCCTCAACTCTATTTGTTTGGTTATTTACATTAATTTTGCAATACATAGTCATTATCAGCATAATTTTACGAAAGAGTCAGCTTGATCGTACCTACCTTCCTAGCATCATCGTGGCGTTTCTTCGACACCAGCCAATGTGGAGACTCGGGCACGAAGCACAGGGCAATTACGGCTAGTATCTTTAAACAAAAGTAAAGGTTGCAGGATTTATATCCCCGAAACTATTCATTGGTGAATAGTTTCGGGGAGCTTTGGAGGCACTCTTTAAGATACTGGACTGGCGTTCCACGTAGACTAGGAGACCATGTCCCGGACATGGCAGCTAACGGTATACAGTGGAAGGTACACCGACGCACATACTGTTACCACGTATTAAATAGGTACATCATTTTGAACATGGGAACAAACGAACGTACGACACAAAAGTGTCTTCACGGTCAAAATGTACCAACATCTGTTTTTAAATTACCGATGAAAATTTTTGATGTGGAGTGTACAGAAAGGCATACTGGGAACTGGGATAATACGTGGGAACCGTTTGTGCGCCAGTTTACCTTCCACCCTGCATAAGCACCAATTATAATGTAGGCATTGTGTTATCGTCAATGAGCTATATGCTATATATATAACAACACCAAGGTAAATAAACACCCAGTTCAGGATTGTGATTCGGCCATTTAAAAAAAAGTAGGTAAGTAGGTTTTTAAAGTAGGTACCTGTTCCATTTCTTTATTGGACATAATCCACGAACACACGTGGGAAGCTTAATACAAAGCTGCAAATAAGATAAAAAAATAAGCAATGTTACTTATAAAAAACAGTAAATTATTTGAACAAACCGTGAATGCGATGTTGACTAACGCCACAGTCCTCCAATACATGAATATTCCGAAGAGGAACTGGGTGAAGACCCCCAGTATGATGCAGAGTGAGCTGGTGGCCGAGAGAGCTCCTCGGAGATGCGGCTGCGTGATCTCTGCCACGTATGTCAGCACCTGGAACGAGCAGGCAGTACGTCACTACAGCATGACATGAACTCACACCTTTCTCCCGTAATTGTATGGATAGGCAGGCACTACAGAACGCGACCCATTACGGTTCCAACATACTCCTTCCGCCTCGTCCACTATCATACCTCTATATCGGATACTTACCAATCAGTATATCGCCGTTCACACTCAAAGTTGTATACAAGGTGGAAAAACGGACGCAATCACGGTTACCACATATTATTCAGTACATCATTCTGAATCCCCCGATAAAAAGCAGATGTTTCCTACAAAAGTGCAATGCCTAAACCGTCAAGATATATTGACCAGCTGACTTTAGTATAGGACTATACAAAGGCTCACCACAACACTCTTGTTCACCACTTTCCGCATCTATTCTGTTAATCATTTTAATGATATACTTATACTACAATATACAGTAGCGGACCTGGCCGACGTCGTCCTATTCGGAAAGCAGCGCCACCTACACGGTCCAAGTGTTTTCAAACCACCCAGGAACCCATTGAAATATACACACAAAATTTCATCCAAATCGGTCCAGTCATTTAGGAGGACTTAGGTGTCAAACACACGACATCAATTATCTAAACACTCCTTTACAAAAAAAAAGTAAGTGTAAGGTAACCCCCTGACAGTCATGGTTTTTCTATGCATAATCTTAATATTTTTAGTACGTCAGTGCTAGCTTAGATGACTAGAGTATCAATGAGAATCTAGTTTTTAACATTTATATCCTGGAATCGGTGTTTTAGTCAATGTAAACAGAGAGCCGTGTTAAAATGGTCATTTTTTAAATTTAAATAAAGACTACGAGTATTATTAATTACGGTATTTCAAAAAATAATAATAACGAGTATGACCTCCCTTTGCAGCGATTACGGCATGTAATCGTATTGGCATGCTTTCCCCGACCATCAAAACCCTGGTGAAATGTGAATGTGGAATGTCGAAAACCGAGATGACACTTTAAGCTCCCTGATGTTTTGTGGAGGTGGTTGGACAGAAATTACTCGCCTTTTTAAGAGGTCCCAGACGTGCTCAATGGGGTTAAGGTCGGGGCTCCGCGCTGGCCAATCCAAACGACGAATACCGACCTCTTGCATCAGCATCTACGTCGCCAGAACAGTGGGCCCAAGGATTATCGTCTATGTAAATGGCATCTGCACCAATTACAGTCAGTGCGGGTTGTGCATGTTGAAAAAGGATTTCTGTTATGTACCTTTGCACATTTTGTGAGCCATTTTCAATGAAGAATACTATCTCGGTACGATAGCTGGAAGTTACGCCCGCCCAAAACATAACGGACCCACCATGGTGGGTCCTCACCATGCAGACAAATTCGAGCCTCATCAGAGAAGAATACGCTACTCCAGTTACGAGTGTCCAAGATAGGCAATTTCTAGCGAACCTCAATCGAGCAATGCGGTGCTCACGGAGTAACTGGGGGGTCCGCGCTGGTCGTTGACTGCGTATATCAGTCGCTAAAAGCCTCCTCACAGTCCATAAGCTAACTTGTGTTCCTTGTACCTCTTCAAGGTTTCTTATGAGGTCATGTAACTGCATTTGCAGTACCTCAGCGCCAGAATGACTAAACAGAGGTCGTCTCGGGTGGTGTGCAACGTTTTCTCCCAGAAACTTGCCATCTCTGAACGGAACCTATCTCTTGGGATTGAGTCCAGGCTCTTTGGACGGTTGTACTGACAGCGTCATTAAGGAGTTACCCCCTGGCGTACTCGGCCGGACTGTAGAGGGGTTAGCACATACTAACGCTGTCTGTACGACTCACGTTTAACCGCTGTGAGACGTAAACATGGGTACACCCCTCTTCCAACAGCGCTTTAATTTATTAGTTCTTTATTAGTTTTTTATTGCTTTATCTGAAATTACAATAGATAAGAAGATATCTGTTTTAAGTCACAATAAGACAGGGTTATGCGACAAACATAATTTTTTCTACTAAAAATAACAATAAGTTAGTTTTAGTTGCCTGATAACCTTTTAACCGCAAACCCGCGAAAGTCCTGAATAACGGATTAATATTTTTAAAAACAAAAGTTTTGAATTTTGAATAAACTTTTTTTCATACCGAGACTCTTTATTAAATGCCAGTAACATAGTTGGTTACTAGAATCTCTTAAGAACTAAATTATCCATACTTTCTATACTTCCATACTAATATTATAAATGCGAAAGTCACTCTCTTTGTTTGTATGTTTGTTTGTTACCTTTTCACGACTAAACGGCTGATCGGAGCAAGAAGATAAATTTCAACCTGGGGAAGGATCATCACACTACGACCAATAGGAGCGGAGCAGCAATGAAAAATTTTGCGAAAACGGGGATAATGTGACGCAGACGAAGTTTAAAAATCAAAACCGCCTGTTTTTTTGCAAAGGAGTTTATTATAAGATATGGTTAGAAAGAAGGTGACTGTTGAAATGACGAGAAAGGAGTACCTCCTAAGGAAGACGACATGCTGCGACGATACCAGGAAATTGGAACAAAGGCACGAGAATGATGACGATATCATTACTATCATGACTTGTAAAATGATGAAGTGCTTTCTTTAAATGTTCACAATAAGTAATAATAAACTTTTATAAGCTCATCAATTAAGTTAGCGGAACATTTAAAATGATAACTCTTTTATCGGAAATAAAATAATTATATAAGAATAAGGCCGAGTTAAAATATGATTGTTTTTGTTCAGTTATTACCAATAACAAACATAACTTGCAACTTTCGATCATTATTAGTATTGATTGAAGCTTGCAACGTTGGACCCTACTGGTTAATCATTTGTATCGAGTACCTAATTGTTGTTCGGAAACAGTACAAGTGGTTTAAACCTATATAATAATGAATGCACAAAGTTGCCAATGAGCTCCGGTCGGAATAGCTTTCTGTCACCATACTCAGTTCCTCAGTTTTCAATAAATTCGTATTAATTAATTATTACGTAATTGTCGTAAAATTTTCTCAAATAATCTTGCTTAAGTACTGGCGGGAATAAATGACCGGTATGAGCTTCTTACTCTAAAAATAAAACACACGAAATATATACTCACAGGTGCTTCTAGTAATCCTCCAGCTAATCCGGTTAAGAACAGGGCTCCGTACAAGTGCCCCGTAGCTGTCGAAAAGTGGAACATCAGCCAGGCTATGAAGAAAGGCACGTTAACCATCTGCATTGCTCTCCGTCGGCCTATTGGAGATGTCACTACCCCTGATAGGGCGCATCCTACAGGCACTATGATAAGGTTAATTGAACCTGGAAAAAAATTAATATTCTAACAGAATATGCTGTGCTCTGTATGGTGTCGGACGTAAAGAATAGCACCATCCCATATCTTCCCGTGGGTGTCGACTTACCAGAGAATGGGCAGCAGCGTTCTCTGTGCTTTTGTAACAACCATACTGCGATCGCCAACCCGCCTGCCAAGCGTGGCGATTATGGCAAAACCCCCCATGTCATGTCAATGTGGCGAGACTTGGGGGAGGCCTATGTCCAGCAGTGGACGTCTTTCGGCCGAAATGATGATAATGAATGATGAAGAGAATATGACACAAAAGTTGTAAGATAAAACCTATTTTTAATTATTTGACATGCTTGTGCCTGGTTCAGGACCAGGTTTACATATAAAAACATTATTAGATACACCTTTTGAATGTCTTGTCTTTTCAAATAAATGAACATACATATATATGTACTACTTTTGATGCCTGTAACCCATACCAGTCATATATAAGCTAAGCTAAGACAGTGAGAAGTAAGTGATGTTACATTGTTTTTGTACAAAGATGATGATATTTTCCATTGCTTCAGGCTTGAGTGGATCGAAGGTACTTTTAAGTATTTCTATACTCTATATTACTAAGACCCGATTTCACCAATCTAGAATAAGTTTTATTCCCAGGATAAAACTGTTATTTATTCTCCGATAATCAATAACTCATTTCACCAACTACTTATCCTGAGGATAACGAAGTTATACGAGCTTAACTCTTATACGACCAACTTTGAAGGTATAACAGTTTGGTTTATTCCTCAGATAAAAATTAAAATGGCGTCAAATTCTTATGTCAGCTGAGCTGCCTACCTTCTTAGCAGTACTGTAAGCGATCTGATGTGTAATTTGAATTGAGATTCAGAGAAAATATTAAGTAAGTACTAGAAATGCAGCGTTTGAGAAGAATGTTATTGGACAGTGAAAGCGATAGTGAAGATGGTTTAAAAGTAAGAAATGTGCATATTTACAACTACGACGAGAAGGATTTCATGATGAGATTTCGTTTATCTAAAGCAGCAGCACATAATTTATTATTAAAAAGTGTGAGTCGGACTCGCGCACGAAGGGTTCCGTGCCATTTTTTATAAAAACGAGCAAAAAATCACTTTTTTGTATTCTGTCATTGATTGTAGTGTAACTTTAGTACCTACAAACGACACCGGCCACGGACACATGTGCAACTACTAAATTATGACGACTAAATTAAAAAGGTCTTTGAATGCTATACTGTACTAAGAAAACGACAAGCCTATTTAATTTATCTGCATTCATTCATTACTTCACATTCAACGCGTCATAGAAAACCAAAAAGCACTTATCAAAGAACAGTTATACCGGGACTAAATTTCTGTCATTATAAACTCGTGAAACGCACTATGCGTTATTCTGGCATCAGAGCCAGCGCATAATTTTATCCCTGGACTAGTTATCCTCGGATAACGACGACTTTGGTGAAATCGCGCCTAAGTATAATAGCCAGTCATGGGCTTTGCAAGGTTATAAACAAAGAAGTCAAATAATAGGCGTCTTTGAAACATCATCATCATCATTCATCATTTCAGCCCAAAAGACGTCCACTGCTGGACATAGGCCTCCCCCAAGTCACATTGACATTTTGGGGGGTTTTACCATAATCGCCACGCTTGGCAGGCGGGTTGGCGATCGCAGTACGGTTGTTACAAAGGCACAGAGAACGCTGCTGCCCATTCTCTGGCAAGTACCTTAGTCGCCTCTTACGACACCCACGGGAAGATATGGGATGGTGCTATTCTTTACGTCCGACACCATACAGAGCAATTAAAACTAAACAAGTATAATCAAAACCTGGTCCCATAACGTAAATAAACTGGCTATAATAATTGAGATCTGATCAGACTACCTAAACTTTATTTATGCCAGGTTTTGCGGTTACTCTTACAGTTAAAAATAGATTATTCAGAAAACATAAAGCAAGGCATCACCAACATAATTATTATGCAAACATTCTCGTGAATAGGAGAATGATGTCAATGTTCTTGCGCAGATAATTAGTGTGTAGAGTATTCCTATGTTAGTGCATGCAAAAACAAAAACCGTACTTACTGATCCATGAAATCTCTGACTTGTTTAAATGTAGTATTTCGCCATCTTTCGGGTTTTGAACAGCTGGCATGAGAATAGTAGAGAAGCCAAGTGTCATTCCATATCCTGAAACATTTCGTGAGATTTGTTTTGTAATTTTGAGGGGAATTGTAAGGTAGGTAGCAGGCAGACCCTACAGGTCTTGAGTACATTTAAATAGTCAAATTTAAATTCAAACTTTTCCTGTTTATTGTTGACGAAATCCTTGAAAGTCATGCTGCTGCAAGGTTGGGACGTGACTGTAATTATTTAGAGACAAAGTTGGGTGTACACTAAACTGTTGGAGATATAAAACAATCATTACACTAAACTTTCTAAGATCGTGATCACGAGCAGTACCCCGTATAGGTACCAGGAAAGAAAAAATAATAGTTCCGACAGTACTTTATACACAGTGGCGGTGATTCATCCAGTCCTGATGGACCAGCGTGGAAAAATCTGGCACTATAAGAGTCCAACATCCAAAATCCGAAGAGCCTTCTAAAGACGCCCCCGAAAATGTCAAGATCGCAATAAACGTATAGAAGCAGGTGACTCACCTAAAAGAAGCAGGTTCTTTGCGCTGACAGCCAGAAACTGTGGTAAAGCAGTCCGGAAATCTTTTTTGTATGTGTATTCATCACCGATCTTTTGTTCTCCATCGGCAAATGCCATGGCTTTTTCACCCGACATCTGAAGCAAACGTAAATATATAGAAGTTTAGATCGGATTTATTTGCATATACAAACTACAGACAAAAGAAAAGATAAGACGAGAACTCATGTCAATAAAGAGATAATTGAGACTTATTCTTTGTTGCTTATCACAACTGGGTTTAAATCTTCATTTATTTGCGTTTACATGATTAAAAGCATTTTTGCACAAATCATAATTATCTCCATTCCAGGGTGGCGCATCACTAGCGCTATTTAAATGCATTCGATTTCACCTACACTGTATTCACCATAACTTTAAACAAATTACGGTAAGAATATTTGAATTTGGCTATAAGCGTGAGAATGGAAAAGTGAAAATTCTCAAAGATGACGTCATCGCGCTTCTCGTATTAACTGTGATTGGTCAGTTTCTCAAATGTCTCAGCTTTAATGGGAAAGCACCCTGGCTAATTTGTGTAGGTATTCAAAAATTGCATGGTCATCTAGATTTTTATTACCTAGCTCAAAATGACACATCGATATTTTGTAGTCGTTGCAATATGCTTATTTTCGGTTGTTTATGGCGCGATGCACGGCTTGCTTCTACTGCACCGGCCGATTGACGTCAGCAACGACTGCGCGTTCTCTGGACAACTGCGCTACGACCTATCGTTCGGCATGGGGATGTCAGACACTATCACCATGGTATGTCAAACCTACCTAACAATTTTAAGGTAGGTCATCATCATCGTGCCTAGCCTTTTCCCAACTATATTGGTGTCGGCTTCCAGTCTTACCGGATTCAGCTGCATACCAGTATTTTGCATAGAGCAACAGCCTATCTGACCTGCACAGCCCTAGTACTGGGTAATACGATAAGACAACCCCTGGGTAAGACAGGTTGTCAGAGTTTCGGGCCACTGACTACCTGCTGTCAGATCTTCAAATAAACAGCCGGGACGAACAGTTTAAAGTGCTTTCAAAGTGCAGTGAAACTCGGTATGTATTTGGTCACCCATCCACAGACCAACCTAGGCACTCGTGATCTTTAAGCTAAGTATTCTAATTAATAAAAAACCGGCCAAGTGTTAGTCGGACTCGCGCACGAAGTGTTCCGTACCATTATTAATAAAAACGAACAAAAAAATCACTTTTTTGTATGGGAGCCCCCCTTAAATATTTATTTTATACTGTTTTTAGTATTTGTTGTTATAGCATTAATAGAAATACATAATCTGTAAAAATTTCAACTGGCTAACTATCATGGTTCATGAGATACAGCCTGGTGACAGACGGACGGGCGGACGGACGGACGGACGGACAGCGAAGTCTCTGTAATAGGGTCCCGTTTGACCCTTTGGGTACGGAACCCTAAAAATCGTGGAATCATGTAGGTACGTGAGTACATACATACATAACTGTTAAGACATGTAACTAAACTATTTCCTTGTGAGATTGCCTTTTATTGGCATTTCAGACTACGTCATAATATATTATTGCAAAACAATTGCTCCGCATATACACATATGGACTTGAAGTAGCAACATAGCATTGTACCTATGTACAGGTCTACATACAAAGTATGCTGAGCGATATAATACAGTGTGCATGAAAATAATATGACCACACTCTTCTGATATAGCACAATATTGAACAACTGTCTCCATGGGACTAACAAGGCATTAGTAATAGCGGAGATTTTTTTTTTTTTAAATCACCTTTTCCATACAACATTTCAATAACTCATCATCATAGCCATTTTCCCAACTTTATTGGGGTCGGCTTCCGGTCTTACCGAATACGACTGAACCAGTATTTTACATGGAGCGACTGCCTGTGCTCTGTATGGTGTCGGACGTAAAGGCTCTGTATGGTGTCGGACGTAAAGAATAGCACCATTCCATATCTTCTCGTGGACGTCGTAAGAGGCGACTAAGGGACTTGCCAGAGAATGGGCAGCAGCGTTCTATTGCAAAACCCCCCATGTTAAGTCAATGTGGCGAAACTTGGGGGAGGCCTATGTCCAGCAGTGGACGTCTTTCGGCTGAAATGATGATGAATGATGACTGCCTATCTGACCTCCGAAATCCAGTTAGTACTGGGTAGTACGATATCCCTTTACAATACCTAGGTACTCGACCCAAATTATATCTGTGGGGGTAGTAGTATTTTTTTAATGTCCTTTATTAATGAAATGATACAAAATTCACTCAAGTAATACGGTCGTCTATATGTTAGAAGGAGGTATGAGCATTTCATTCATATTGTCGCATATTAATCGTTCGTTTTCCACTAAAATCATTTGCAATTAAGCTGCAGATAAGGGCAATTAAAATGATTAGTTATTGATATGTACAGAAGTGCATATACTATTAGTTACACCTTCGCCTAGCACTTTGGGGATTACGGTCGTGATGTTATGTAAAAAGACAGACAACATAACTTCTCCGCCAAAGTGCAATACCAAAATACCAACGAAATCATCGTCGCAATGAAGCCTTGATTAACCGAACACCTTTCAGGTGGAAGCGCCAAGGCAACCCGCGAAATTCAAAATTTCTGTTTTTTTTTTTCAATTTGGCGGTCAATGTCAGGCTGTATGTTGAACATAATATGATTAGCGACCATAAAAAATATAGTTTATCTGAGTTATAATCATTACAATGATCAAAACAACCCCGTTAGTTCTTTTCCATTGACGAATTTCATGAAATATTCGAATTTGAGTTTCGCGGGCAACCCTAGCGCATGTCTACGTTAGTGGGGTGGCAAACCCAACCAAAAACCACCTCTTTCATGTTTTGCACTCCTAGTACTTCTGTCCGTAAAGTCCGCTTGAAAAACATGTTTCGGTCACGTCCGAACCTCAACCATTTTATGAATTGTAACGTAAATCATATTGTTATCCTACTAGCTGTTGCCCGAGGCCTTCGTCCGCGTGCAAATATTTGAATCGGATTTTGTTAACAATTTCAAGGGTTATATTTTTTGCACGGAACCCTAATCCCTTTTCTGAAAGAAAGTTACTCCCTATAAAATTAGCTATCTGCCAGTAAAAGTCGAAATTTAATTGGCACAAATAGAAAGACAGACATTAAAAAATAAGAAAAACTTTTCTTAAGTACGCTACCTTTATACTTTCGTATGCATTCAGACGCTAATAATAAAATAATCGACTTGAAATACACCACGGCATGACAACTAGCCAGTTAGAACTGGCTTCTCAAAACAACACTAAGAAAATATGCAATTATTGACATTTATTTCTTAGAAATCTTTTAATAGCACGAGGACTATCCGAATGAAGATCCGGTTTAATAAGTATTATAGTAAATCGCGAAGCTAAAATCAAGGCTTCATTGCGACGATGATTTCGTTGGTATTTTGGTATTGCACTTTGGCGGAGAAGTTATGTTGTCTGTCTTTTTACATAACATCACGACCGTAATCCCCAAAGTGCTAGGCGAAGGTGTAACTAATAGTATATGCACTTCTGTACATATCAATAACTAATCATTTTAATTGCCCTTATCTGCAGCTTAATTGCAAATGATTTTAGTGGAAAACGAACGATTAATATGCGACAATATGAATGAAATGCTCATACCTCCTTCTCCTCTAAGTGCCTTTTTTTACATTTACGGGAAATTGTTATTAAGTGAGATTAAACGAACTTAGAGGGTGGTATTGATGATTTGTGATATGTGTGCGTGGAACGGCATGTTGTTTTCTGTAGTGAGAGGAAAAGAGACAGATATTACGACGGTTTCAATTAGAGAAAGTCACACACCTTGCTTACCCCAACTTAATACTGAGGGAAAAAGAGCCAGTCATATGCAGGTCTAAGAAAACAAGAGAGGAATATTGTACTCACATGGTGGTTTGTAACAACGGATAAACGCTTTAATTTTTATTGTGTGTGTTGGTCGTCATGCTAGTAGAAGAAAGAGAGAAATATACAACTCTCTTGTAAGAGAGAAAGAGATGAACATATTATAATCACTCAGCTACAGTCGCCGTCCATCTGTTTCGACTGTTAATTTGCATAGCAATGCGTGTTCTTCCAGCAGGGTAGTTTGCTTATTTTCTTTTTGTAACACACACCAATGTGTGCAGCGGCGCTGTTGTCACGCAACAGTATTTGCTCATCTCTTTCGTTTCAACATGTCTCTATCTATCTATCCTGCTCTATATAAATTAGTTCCGTTAATTGCCACTGAATTTCAGACTCGCTTTCTAGAGGTCGATACAGGAATACACTGGCGTGCATAAAATATGACACGTAAATAAGGTTGTAAGCTTTTTGTGCTTAGATAATACACATCTGCTTTTCTAAGCACTTTGTATTTTAAGGTAAAAATCATCATCATCTGCCTAGCCTTCTCCCAACAATGTTTGGGTTGGCTTTCTGTCTAACCGGCCGGATGCAGCAGAATACCAGTATTTTACATGGATCGACTGCCGATCTGACCTCCCTGATAACCAAGTTAGTACTGGGTAATACAAGATCTAAAAAAAAAATGCAACACCTGTAAATTCTTAATTGAACGGAGTGTTGACAAATTGAAGAAACAGCTAGAGACTATGAAATTAATTGCACTTTAGTATTGTTTCAAATTTCTGCGACTTTCTCTGAAATATTCATGAGAACCTTGTAAATGCTCGTTTTACCGTGGTTATCCATTCAAAATACAATGCAAAGATAAATGCCTATTTTGTGATAATTAAGATAACCGACTGATCAATTTTAAGAGTGCTCGTATTTTAAGAGTGCCCTTTTGCCATTGATTAGTTAGATTTTTATTCAAAAGAGATCAGTTTCAGTTACCAAGTAAGCTACTCTTCGAACAAATTTTAAAAGAGTATTTAAGACGTGCATATTTTTTTGCACTGACGTCTATTTACGGCAGCCACATCCCACCTCTAATTATAACATACCCATCCCATCTACCACTCACACTATAATCACTAAGATACACCCCATCATAGAAAACGTCTGTTAAGTGGTTTTCAAAACATGAAGCTAGGTGTCACTACTATCGCAACGGAAGTGACGTAGTTTTTACGGCGGGCTCTGCAATAAACCTCCAGGCACATTCTGGTATCCTGGTACCAAAGGTCCAATCCAAAGCAAATGTTAAAATGTGGCGCTCGTGTGGCGTACACGTGGAGGCTACATTTATACTAAACTAAGTTAAGGTTCCAGGTTACCAGGACAACATAAGTTCGGAGGAGGTCGATCTGAGAACAAAATTCAAAAAAGTGCCATCTGGCCATCTTTAACGTATGTTAAGTGGTTTTCAAATCATGAAGCTAGATGTCACTATTATCGCAACGGAAGTGACATAGTTTTACGGCGGGCTCCGTATATAAACGTCCTTGCACATTTTGCTATCCTGGTACCAAAACTCAAATATAAAGCAAATGTTAAAATGTGGCGCTCCTGTGGCGTACACCTTGGCTGGAACATTGATACTAAACTAAGCTAAAGTTATCAGGTTACCAGGACAACATAAGTTCTGAGGAGATCGGTCTGAAAACAAAATTGAAAATGGTGCCATCTAGCTACGCAATATATGTCAACATTGCGTAGCTAGATGGCGTAACAGTCGAAATAGATGGGCGTCGACTAAAGCTGAGTGATTATAATCTCTTTGTCTCTTTCTCCCTTACGGGAGAGTGGTAAATTTCTCTCTTTCTCTGTACTAGTATCACGGCAGACACACACAAACGCTTCTAAAGACTACCCTGTGACTACAATATTCCTTCCTTGTGCTCTTGGACCTGCATAATATGACCGACTCTTTCTCTCTCAATTTGAAGTTGGTCAGCAATGTGTGTGATTTTCTCTAATTGAAACAGTCGTAAGTTATAATAACTGTCTCTTTTCCTCTTACTATAGAAACAATATCTCTTCCTCTTTCTTCCCACCTCACACACACACAGACGATAGTACAAGATATGAACTACAAGTACCGGGCACCTTTGAAGCGCCAGGGTAACCCGCCATATTTTAAATTGGGTATTTATTGGGTATTATCACAGGTTGTTTGCATCTTTGCAGGTCGGTGTCAGGCTGTATGTTTTAAATAAAATATGATTCGCGACCATAACACGTGTATGTAATTACAGAATTATAATCGTTAAAATCATCAATACCACCCTCTAAGTTCGTTTAATCTCACTTAATAACAATTTCCCGTAAATGTAAAAAAAGGCACTTAGAGGATTGGAGGATTGTATTGATGATTTGAACTCTGTAAACCCATATTCGTTATGATCGCGAATCCGATTATAATCAACATTCAACCCGAGAAAGACCGGCAAATCGAAAAAAAAACGAAAGAAACTTTGTAGTTTGCGGGCACCAAACTAGAGGGCTTGGGTAAAAGTGAAAGCGCCAGGCTTTCACTTTTTTGCCCAAGTCCTCCAGTTTGGTGCAGATGCAGTTTAAAAAGTTTCTGTGTAGGGTTAAAGGATGACGCATCGAGGGAATTATCACGATATTTAGAGTTTCATTGATTCTCTTTGAGGATACAATTTTCATAATTTACGAACCGTCTGCGGCCCTATAAACTGGCATCCTAGCCACCCGAAAGAACTGTTTTTTTTTCGTAACCTTCAATTTTTTATTCTCAGTCGAATTGAGTACATGTTTTTAGTTATTCGAAATTGTTGGATCTAATGTTAAAATAGATAAAATGATCACTAAGAAATACAGTTATTTTAATCATATTCCAACAGCTGTTTACAAATTAAAAATAACCCTCAGTTACATGTAAGGAGGGCTACCCCTATTTTTCATTTTTGCACATCTTATAAATACCTATATAAATTTGGAGAGTTAAACCGGTACGCAAGTACCGGCTTAACTCTCCAAATTTCAAATGTGTGGTGCCAACAGTCTCGGAATGAAAACTCTGTGACATACGGACGGACAGACACACAGACCGAATCAATAACTTCCCGTTAATTTGACAACGGAACCCTAAAAGTTATTGTTTGGAGGACACGACAACGTCTTGATAACTAGTGTAAAGTTTTATAATTTATAATAAACTATTTTGTTTGCAGGTATTTCGTACACTAAACGAGATAGACTACGCATGCAACATTGAGATAGTAACTCAGCACGAGATGAACGTGTTCCTAGTGGTGGTCATAAAGTTTCCCACAAGCATCTCTAAGAACTGCCATGCAAACGGAGATGCCTTCAGTGTCTTGAAGAAAAACAAATGCATCCGTCTATGCGATCTCCTTGGATCTCGAGACATGAAGTCATCGTACTTCGTCATGACTGTCAGAGGAAGAATTCGGTTTAGATTTCTGAGCAATAGCAGTATCAACTCTGATATAGACGTAAGCCAACTCATTTTGTGACGACGCCCGTTTTAATAACAGTTATGTGCCTAGCCTTTCCTCTACTATTTTGGGGTCGTCTAGCCGGATGCAGCTGAATACCAGTATTTAACAAGAAACGACTGCCTATCTGAACTCCACAACCCACTAACTGCAGGGTGATACGCACGATACACCTTGGTAAGACTGGTTGTCCGAATCCCGGACCACTGACTACCTGTAACGACTGTCTTTCTAGACAGCTGGGACCAACGGCTTAACGTGTGTTCCGAGGCACGGAGGTAACTCGGAATGTACTTCGCGATTGCCAATGCCGTCTACGTGGAACATCCACAGAATGACCTTGGCATCGCGGCTTAACCTTAAAGATCGACCTGTACGGCTGTTATTATATAGCCACGAGCTACAACAACATTAAGTGACAACTAAAATAAAATAACATAACATCTCGCCATTAATTCGCGAAGGTACATCCACATTTCGCCAGTTGTTACAGAGGGCAAGCATATTTAAACGCCACCAAACTTTTTTTTTTTTTATTACAAGACTCTTAGAAATTCCTGACTTCTCGGTACTCCTCTGTCTAACCATTCAGGCCTGATGTTAAGTTATTTATCAACTTATATTAAACTAACCGTAAAAATTCAAACACTGGCAGTCTGCAGTTAGTTGATATGGTTTGAAAGTCAGAATCAGGAGGACAGATCAGTGAGGTCTGGATTTTTACTATGGATAATTTGAAGACATAGTAAATAGTCAGAAAAATAGTAGAGGAGCAACACTGGTTATTTCTATCTGATCTGCATATTACTTTTAAATCTAACAAAAAACAATTAGCTATCGTTATTTATACATACGCTTATGATTGGTAATTTGGAGCTATTACAAGGAGTATCACGACTTACATCATCTAACCTTTTGCTGTGGCTGCCTACAACCGCTTTTTTTAAAGTTACTTCTTATTTCTTTTTTAAAGTCGTTGCATAAAGTGCCTCTTACCGTAGTGATATACCGGTTTGTTATAGAAATAGACACTGACGTGTTTATATGCTGATGTTTTTTTGTTAGGTGAAAACTTCTTTAGCGGCGTTGTGCACTTTTGTGATGGCTAAAAAATGTTACACTCTCGTCAGGACACGTGACCGTCAGGTGCCGTGTCCTGACAAACAAACAAAACCTTCGGTTTCTCCAAAGAGGTAAAATTCGTAAGACAGATTGTAATAGTTCTGATGTGTTAATTTGTAATGTAATATTAATTGTCATCACATGACACCAATCGTAATGAGAATGAAGTAGACAGAAGAATAAACACAACATGGAAAAAATACTGGGCACAGAAAGAAATCCTCAAAGAAAATTACAATCTGAAGTTAAAGAAGATCATAATGGATTTATGTATCTTGCCCTCCTTAACATTTGCAAGTCAGACTTGGACTTTCACTAACAAGTCTAAAAACAAAATCCTCTCGTGCCAGCACGCCATGGAAAGAAGTACCCTGAAACTAAGAAAAATAGGGAAAACACGAAATGCTGACATATGCAATAAAACAAAACTTACGGATGAACTGAAACAAGCCATGACACTGAAGTGGAAATGGGCAGCCATATAGCTAGGTACCATATAGCTAGGTAACAAAGTGGCTTGGTCCCACTGGAAAGAGACAAAGAGGACGACAAAAGAAACGATGGGTTGATGACATCGTAAAAACGGCTGGGAAAAACTGGATGTACACAGCCCAAGACAAACAAAAATGGAAAAAGATGGAGGAGGCTTTTTACCCTACAGGGGGGCCATACAATAAAATATATTTTATAAATCTCTTTAAGTAACTAAGTTTGTAATAGTATGGATAAATAAAGCTTAAATAAATAAATAAAAATTAATTGTCATGTCATAAATGATAGTACTTTTATACTGATAATTAAAGCAATTCGTGCAAAATTATTTCCTAACCATTCCAAAATATCAAAAATGCACAACGTTAATATTCAAGTTTTCACTTCTGCCGGCACGCTTGGAGTGCCAGCCGTTTTTTTTTTAATTCATTGTTTGGTCATAAATAGGATCACATTAAATAAAAGATCATCAGTTAAGATTGAGATTCCCGGTTGGGTTGCAAGTCTAACAACCATATTCTAAGTCAAACCAAAACCATTTTTAGATTTAGTCGAACTGTATTGCCATGGCAACAGTTGAATACACGCATTATTCCTAGAATTTCTTGGCCACAATTGGCGGATCTTCGAATATGGTACCTCCTCCAGCTACCTATCTTTGTCAAACCCATAATTGCATCCTGCTTCAATCAATGCAAAAGATGTCATATCTCACTTTATTCAATGTTAAAGATGTATTAAATTAATAGTTTTCCCGTACTTAATAATTTGACAGATGAAAAGTAGGCGTTTATATGTCAATTTATAAACAAACGGCGGAATGTAGGCGTGGTTAGTCTGACTTAAGTTCAGTTTATGACTAAGAATACCACTGTTAGCGAGTAACTTATTTTGCATTTTCCTAAAGCGACATAAATATATTTAGTTAGTTTTACTATAATTAGATTGTGCACGGTAAGACCTAAACGGTAACTTACACACATCACACTAATCAGATATAGTAGTTATTAGTTATAAAGTAATATTTTTGTTCAATATAGTGTCCCTTGGGAATTAATCCTTAATTTTATAGTTGAAGCCGAAATCTTTTCATAACTTATAATTAGAAGAATGTTAATTCTTACAAACGTGGTTACAGGCGGACTTGTATCAAGTGACTGCAACGTCTGCCCGGCTGCAGCCTCCATCAAAATGCAACTTGCGGAATGAAACACTTTGTGTCATAGATCAACAGAATTTCTGTTTCACCAGTGGCGTCGTCTGCGATGGCATCAAAAACTGCGGCGTCTCTGATTGGTCAGTTAACTTTAGCTGAACTTTACTTATTGGTTTAGGAAGCGACTTTTACTATCGCAATGCGTATGACAGTCCCATTGTACCCTAAATACATAATACTATCGCCTATTACATAAGACTCTACGCCATTTGTTTAAGACAGGATTGAGAGACGTCAATTGGCTTTCTTATCGCACAAGGCAAACAAAATAACGTTTTTGGCAGCCGGCAAGTAAATTGGACGACGGTTTTTAAGTCCTAAGCTACGGATAACCTGGAAGGTCGTGATCCTGCGGACAGAAGAACATCTATATCTGTACTTTTATACTAAATTATAAAGAGGGTTTTTTTTGTATGTTCGTTATATAATCGTCGGAACTACTGATCCTATTCCGAAAACTCTTTCACTAACGGGAAGCTACGTTATCCCCGAGTGCTATGTTACGCCGAGGGCTGCGTTTGAAATTTTTTGGACATAACGGGAGCGAACCTGCTAGCAAAAGCTAGTGAAACAACAATTTATTTAATTTGATTACTAAACTGATTTGAAATCTCATCTCTTGAGCTCATACAATTGAGGGGACTGTGGTTTGTTACTGTTTAGGTCTTGGCATTGCTGTTACTAGTTATTTGTATGCATTTATTATGTTCTGCAAATAAATTACATTTCAGTTTGATAATCTGTCCAAGATCTTTTCGAAACCTAGAATAATTAATAATGTAAGTGTTAACACTTACGTGACTTACATAATACTGTTTTGTATATAATGGGTTTATCCGACACTGAGCAAGATCCGTTACTATTATGTAGCCATTTTTGGATGTATGTCGAGCACTATGATGCATGACAATTGGGCTATCATTCAATCATGAGCTGGGCCAAAGCTATTATGTACTTACTAAAACGCACTTGGTGAGGATTAGTAGAAAACTAGTAGTCATTCGTCATCCACGTGACAAAAGTAGTAATAATAATCACATGTCACAATGTGAACCGTTACGGTCAGAGGCTTTAGGCTTTCTTTTGTGTTTGTGTAGCGCCGCGCGCGGTTTAGCCTTGCCTCTGATTAAGGGACGCGTAGCCATAGCTGTCGCGTAGGAAACTAGTTTGTTGGCGTAGCGTACGCTATGATTTGGCGTAGCACCCGCGTAGCCGAAGCGGCCGCGTAGAGGGTTAGTTTGCGTAGCGTTAGCTACGGTTTGGCGTAGCAGTCGCGTAGTTGTCGCGCCCGCTACTCTTCGTCTTATCAGCTGCGTAGACGTAGTGGCCCGAGTAGAGGAATCGTAGTTAAGGCAATGACTCGCGTACCCGCGTGGTCGTCACGTACGTTCAACAAACGTCTAGTCTTGAAGAACATATCGAAATGGGACCAAATACAATTACGAGTACTTATAATTACTCGTAGCTTTTGCCCACGATTTCGGATATTATGCCACTGGAATATACTACTTACCAGAATACTATATGTTCTTACCCGAAATCAATTTAGCCGCTAGTGTGAAAAGGTATCAGACTGATAAATATACAATCGTTAACAAAGTACCGATCCATCTACTTCCTGATTCGACGTATTTGTATGGTATATCCGTCAGCAATGTGCCTTCCGTAAATAAAGCTTACTTAACTACTGTACTCGTAAGTCCTTGTACTTTGGCCTTAATCCTGATCTAAGATTTCTAACAAGTTCTTGTAGATGCAATATAATTTTTACTTTGAATTTTAGGTTTGATGAGCGGAAGTCCGAGTGTAGTTTACCTATAGAATATCTGGGCTATGCTCCTGTCGTCGCGGTGGTAGCAGCGCTCGTGTGTGCCCTATTGGCCGGTGGGCACATCCTCATGCGATGCCTCCCGCCTTTAGCCAACTCATTCTTCATATTCAATGCCAACGAGGACAACAGACTCTGCATCGATCCCATGTTCAAATCTCCTACATATGCACCATTCGAAATGGATAGAACTAAGAGGAAATCGCTTATTCCGGTTGGTTTATTTGTAACACACCTTACTTTAGCAATGATTTTAGTGTGCTGATTAAGCAAGTGTGTCACTTATGAAAAATACACATTCAAAAATTGATTGCTTGCTTAAGTGCAGAATATTCCCTATATTCCT
This sequence comes from Cerastis rubricosa, assembly GCA_949152445.1. Lineage (NCBI taxonomy): Eukaryota > Metazoa > Arthropoda > Insecta > Lepidoptera > Noctuidae > Cerastis > Cerastis rubricosa. The sequence continues at coordinate 13,397,734 of OX424523.1, read as the reverse complement.
AGTTATGATATGTATTTCCATAGCAGGGGGTCTACTCTCTTTCTCCGAAACGTAACTTCGGCAACGAACGAAAATTAAACGTAGTAACGTTTGTGACCTTATTTGCGGACGCACACAATAACATGTAATACATTCATTCAAGTTAATTGTTTGTGAATTCGAACTTCTTGTGTGCGTCCGTAAACGATAAAGATTAGGGGCACAAACGTAACTAGGTTTAATTTTCGTTCGTTGCCGAAGTTACGTTTCGGAGAAAGAGAGTAGACCCCCTGTGGCGGATCCAGGGGGGCAGCTAAGCCCCCCAAAGCATCTGAGTCCCCCTATGATAAATGATGCGCGGTCCTAGGGTCACTCCTCCCAAAATCGTTGTCAAAAAAGCTATGTTTCGGAAATTGCATAAATTATTGACTTCCTGATAATATCATTCAACCAAAGAAACTATCCTTTATTAGGCAGAACTAAAATTATCAAGCTCGCTTCCCTTGCTTATCATTATAGCCTTTTTAGGGTTCCGTAGCCGAATGGCCAAAAACGGAACCCTTATAGATTCGTCATGTCTGTCTGTCTGTCTGTCTGTCCGTCCGTCCGTATGTCACAGCCACTTTTTTCCTAAACTATAAAAACTATAGTGTTAAAACTTAGTAAATAGATGTATTCTGTGAACCGCATTAAGATTTTTATACAAAAATAGAAAAAAAACAATAAATTTTGGGGTTCCCCATACTAAGAACTGAAAACCAAATTTTTTTTTCATCAAACCGCTACGTGTGGGGTATCTATGGATAGGTCTTCAGAAATGATATTGAGGTTTCTAGTATCATTTTTTTCTAAACTGAATAGTTTGCGGTAGAGCCAATTCCAAAGTGGTAAAATGTGTGTCCCCCCCCCTTCTAATTTCTAAAGTAAGAGGAGGAAAATTCTAAAAATATTTACGATTGTAGAACGTAAAAACAACTATCAACGAAAATTGGTTTCAATAAGATATGACTTTTAGTTTTTGAGATATGGGACTTTTTCATCAAACTGCAGCAGTAACTTTGTTTTTCATAAACATACTATGAAAAACAAGTTTAGTTTTGCGGTTGAGTGGAAGTTTACTAACTAATACTACTAACTAATGAATGACAGTTCAAAATATTGTTAGTATATTGTTAGGGGCTATGGAACCCTGTGTGCGAGTAAGACTCGCACTTGGCCGGTTTTTAGTTCTGTATATGTTGACGGAGTTACATTTATTCTCATTTCTGTAAATTAATATGCGGGGCTGAGGCAACTATAAAGTAATGAACTATCCGAGCCGGAATGCTAAAATTATCTTGCTCGCTTCGCTTGCTAATACATCATATATTTTCTCAATTCCTCCTATTCTCATGTATCAAAGAGAGGTCCTAAAACTTTCCAGCTCGCTTCGCTCGCTACGCGCAAACAGTTTTACACAAATTAATGTCCTTTTTTTTGTAATTATATATTACGTCCTATACTTTTTCAATTCTGCATACAAGTTGACAGAGTTCCTTCTACTCTCATTCCTGTATGAATGAACAAAAAGAACTTAATTTAATCGGGTAGGGATACAAAAAAAAATCGAATTCGCTTCGCTCGCTCTTGCATACTCTTAGTTCTCAAAAGTTTTTTGCCAAAAGTACCTACATAACTCAAATACGTAGGTATACGCATAACGTACGTAATACGTATGAATAGTCAAAAGAAAATCTAACCTTCCCGATGCAGTACTAAAATTTTCGAGCTCGCTCTGACATTCGACGTTTTTTGAAGTTTTGATTTATAAACTAACCAATTTCTGCATTAACAGACAAAAAGAAAACCCATGGAAATTTGTCCAATCCTAACTTTTCTCTCATTGGCTGGGACCGCGCCTGTGACAAATCTTAAATTTAGTAATGGTTGTTTTAAATGTTTTAGCACGTTCTACACTACCTAGAGTTCGATTTCATCAATATAATTTATCCTTAAATTAATAACTATTATTTCAAATGTTAAACTTAATGATGATTTGTTTACTACTCTCGCTAGGGTCAGGCCCCTCACAAACCAAAATCCTGAATCCGCCACTGATCCATTGTGACTCATAGTAACATCGCAGGTGTCCAGTTCATCGTCCAGCGTACTGACGGCAGTCGTGGAACTTGATGAGGTTACTTCTGATCTACTTGACCAAGACTTGCCTTCCTCAAGCCTATCTGCTAACGTAAGCAACTGTTTTTATATTCACTTTCTTTATACCTATATATATATTGACCATATTAAGCCCAAAGCATTTATTTCATTCTTTAGTTTTCATAAGCCTCTTGTATTATTTATCGAAAATATAGGCTCGGAGTCTGAATAAATCTATGTAATGTATTAAAATAATTACCAAATTTTTTATCACTATGATTATTACAAAAACTTACAATTGTCCTCTTCCCGAAATTTTACATTCGTCTCATTATCTTGAAACCAAAATATTTCAAGGTTTCACTTCTACCTCGTGTGAATTGCACACATTAAACATTTTGCCGGTTTGTTTAATAGACAAATTCCATACCAATCGAAAGTATAAAGCCCATAGAATATGCAAACGTTAAGTTGCCTTTTCTTTTCCCGTCACAGCTCTCGGGTAGGCAGGTATAAACAGGTAAATCGATACTAGTAACTTGCACCGGTCTGGTTAATGAATAAAAACCGGCCAAGTACGATTCGGACTCGCGCACGAAGGGTTCCGTACCATTATTTATAAAAACAAACCAAAAAACACTTTTTTGTATGAAAGCCCCCCTTAAATATTTATATTTATTCTGTTTTTAGTATTTGTTGTTATAGCAACAATAGAAATACATAATCTGTAGAAATTTCAACTGGCTAACTATCACGGTTCATGAGATACAGCCTGGTGACAGACGGACGTACGGACGGACGGCCGGACGGACGGACGGACAGCGAAGTCTCAGTAATAGGGTCCCGTTTGACCCTTTGGGTACGGAACCCTAAAAAAAGGCAACCTAACTTTTGCATATTTTATAGGCTTTATACTTTCGATTGGTATGGAATTTATTTATTAATTAACCGGTGGACTGTTACAAAAAAAATATATATATATTATTCATTAATCATATCCTGGACTGAATTTTTTTAGACAACCCATATGCAATATATTTTTTGACATATTAAAGTAAATATAAAAGAAGTTTCATCCATTAACCAGCGGTGAAGGTCGTTGTATACCGGGATCTTAGGCTATAAGCTGAATTTGAATGTCTTACGTATACTGAACAACGGTTACAAGTTGTTATTAGAAAATGTATCCATAGTGTAGTACCTTGAAGTTAAAATGTTTATGGTTTCAGTTGAATATCGAACAAAGAAAATAGAACAAGAGGTTTTTTTGTAAGACTTCAAAAACAAAAAGTTAATAAAAATAACACGAGGATGTTCGGGCAACTACATCGGCCTATGGAAGCCATTCGCATTTATGATATTATAAATACAAATGTGTTACTATGTCTGTCAGTCTGTCACTTTTTATTTAGATGACCATAGGGACAAACTATGACCTGGGTTGGCTGTTTTTTATTCCTTGGGATAATTCCACAACCGCACGGGCGTAGTAAACTCGTTCTGAAGTTCACTCATGTTGTTATTGAAGATATATTTATTTTATATTTCCATTGATTACATCTTTTTGTACATGCATACACATGTTTGCTTAATTTTAATGCTTGGCACGTACAATCAGGATGCTGGGAAAGAACTGTGTTTATTTTAGCTTTGGTTTATATGGATGTGGGTTTTATCATACACCAGGCGGTGATTGAGATCTTCTGGTAAGGCTTAAATGACTTCGCCCGTGAGCTAACGGAAAAGGTTGACACTATACAGCGCTGTTTTCATTATTACCTATATAAATCTAGCTTAAGCACACAGCTCCGCCCGCGTGGAGTTCGGTCAATGTCCCACGGGTTCTTACTACCGGGATAAAAGTATCCTTTGTCTTAGTCTAGGTTTATAAATACATAGACTCTAATCTGTGTGCCAAATCCATTTTGTACTTATTTTTTGCTTCCAAGAATAACAAACATCCATTCTTCCTCCCAATTTATCGCATTTATAAAAGTAGTACGATATGATGTGGACGAAGCCTGATCATTTATCATTATCAATCATAATTTAATTACAGGACACGCAGCAAGGTGTGAAACGCAAGTCTACGATGAAATCAATGACTGCGAATCTGCAGGAAAAGATCCGTTCTGTGACTGGGCGCGGAAAAACCATACGCGAGTCAGTAACCGGTGACGATGTTGTGCATGCGGATAACGAGAATCCATAGCTACTAACTGCATGGACACTGCAAAGGTGAATGCCCCATTTTGTATGGGAGTTCGGCTGTTCTTGCGTCTCGACTAAATCATCACAAAAATATAGAAAATGAGGTCCGGCTTGTGTAAACGAAAACACAACATATCATCACGCCTGTAATCTGCCGAAGGGTTGCTAGACTCCGTGGCAGATACCGAGAAATTCCTGATGGAAAACCCCAATAACACTTTTCCCGACTCGAGAATCTAAACCAGGACCTCAAGCTCACAGTTGCGCTTGCGGCCACTAGATCAAACTCGAGGCACTCGGTTCAGTAAATGAAAAATTTATTCGATGGCAACTTTTACAAATCGGTCTTTTAATCTATTTTTTTATTATGGAGTCACTACGATCAACGCCGAAAAGTAAGTTCATAATTTCTTTACACAATGAGATTTGAAGTTTTAAAATGTCTGGCACAAAACCAAACACATTCAAATCATAACATTATATATTTATATTATAACATATTATAATATCATACATAAACGTCGTATATGACATTTATTGTATTTATGCGAATCAAATTAATATTGAATATGATAAAAGTTACCAGCATAGTAAAAATCTATACCTCTATTTAAGCTTCCTTTTAATTTATTAAGTATTTAAAAAAAAAAGATATTTTGTAGGATTAGCAGCACAAGCCAAACTTCGTTTCCACATTTGTATTTGTGATGGTTTCTCGAGGTTAAGGAAGCATATACATCAAGAACAGTGTAGGTATATTATTTTATTTCTAATAGCCTTGCCAATTTCGTAATGAAATTCTGGAAACAATATTTTTCCAATCGTCGATATTAAATAATAAATGCATTTAGATTTTTATGTTTCTTCACTATATTAATTCTTTTTTATCCCACTAAAAATAGAAATTGTAATAAACTGGTATCATTTGGTAAAATAATATAATAAATACGAAGAAGGCGGATGCTTAGCATCAAAACAACACCTTTTTTTATTTGTTATCTATCATCTTCTAAAAATGGAAAAGTCACAGCTACAACCTGTTTTGTGGCATTCTCCATTGCAAACAAGTAGGTTAGATAAAATATAATAATCGATCTTCAAAGTGATCGACCAACAATAATAAGTAGTATGTAACGTAAACAATAATAAAATGTGGGTTAAGAAATAAAGCAGCAATAAATAAGTAAGTAATAAATAAGTATGACCGCAAACTGCAAAGAATATTTGTTATTGTGTTTTTTCTTTACTATGTAAGGACCCCTATCTACCTATACCTACAGCTAAGTAAAGGGATCAACCAATCAAAAATGTATAACTCGTCTTTTTGTTCCAACCAAAAATATTAAGGGCTATTAGTGGAATAAAGACTTGGTTACTACAAAAATTACGTTTATATACTCGTCGAACTGAGATGACCCTCCTCCTTTTTTTCGAGTAGGCGATCGTTTTGCAGTTAAAAAGTAGCAAACATCCAACGTTTAGTCGATGGCAACTAATGCTTGCTGTTGGCTAGAAGTAGAAAACATAAATAGTCACACACTCTCTTATAGCTCCAACCGGAATGTTATTAGCTAACTAGCTGTGCCCTCCGATTTCACCCACCATTTCTCTTTTTCTGGGCTTTTATAGGTCGTAACGTGATGTTAAATAGATTGGGCTATCAATTAAAATAGTTCCATTCGACTTGTAGTTCTAGAAATTTGCGTATTCAAACAAACAAACTCTTCAACTATACTTATTAAATTGTTGTGTTTCGTATCACGGTTTCGATTGAGTCGACAGAGCAAACACAGGTGGAAACTATTGCAATACCGGGTTTTGTGAACACAACATAAGTATGTATTTTGAGTATGGTATTTCTGCAATGAGTTTTGTTTAAATTGTCAGATCATATCTGCGATGTGTTTCACAAGAAACAGTATCTGTATGTACAGTATATCGCAGTTGGCAGTGCCACAGAGTTTACGGAACTACATTCTATGCTCGTGCCAGGTATCTTTTTGTTATGCTTTACTTTTGTTCAAGCCACTATCTACGTAGGGCAAACAAAGTATTAAGTACTAGTTAATTACGTGGTGTGCGACCATCAAATTTATATCGCAATTACGCGGCCGCGGAGAACGAAATGCCTTTCGGCTTCATAAGAGTCTTGTAACACAATTTTTACACTAGCTAGACGTCGGTAATTTGGTAACTAAAAGTGATAAGAATAAGCTGAATAAGATGTTGTGTTTGGGTCATATTAATTATGAACCTACCCACCCACGATCCTGATTCATATAATAGTTCATCATTCGGGGACGACACGTAGTTATTAGGTACCCACCTATCTATAGCTCTAGTTACGCGTATTATGGGCAACGAATATTAAAACCACTATCAAACGAAGCTAATTACGATATGCTTGCATGAAAGTTACTAGGTACCGATAATGCGGTAAATCGTAACATAACGAAACGCTTTGTAAGAAGTAAGGAATTCATTAATAATATGTGTGTATTGTAATAAAAACGACGACCAATTAAGATTTTCCGTAGAATAAGGGACTCGCATATAAACTGGTTTTGAATATCTTGATTTGGTAGTCGTGCGTACCTACATATATTATACACAGTATAATGAACATCAAGCCAAGACGCCCAAGGGCGGCATAAAAACTGACACCAGGCACTAACCACACGATAAAGAAAGAATGAACAACGACGCACAGCAACCGAGTGCAACTCTCAGCCTGCATCTGTGTTTCCGAACGCTTACAACCCTAATCACTTCAAAGTTAGAGCGAACACGCTACTTCTGGGTAAGCCCGTACCATCGTCGACTTTGTCTCTGTCATCTCTGACCTACACTAGAGTCAAGAGCAAACACACCGCAAAAAAGAAAAAAAAATTCTTTTACCATGAATTCAGCACATGAATCTAGACTCCCCAGGGTTAAAATTAATGGTCGGATATTAAAAAAAAACACCTGGGGTTTACTGTGACTTTAAGCAGTATAGTTTTACTCTTATTCCAGTGTGGGAAAGAGGCGGAGCTATACAGGACGTCTAGCGCCATCTCTTTCCCACACTGGAAAAGGAGTAAAACAATAATGTTTTAAGACGTCATGGTAGACCAACTGTTTCATAAAAAAGTGCAACAATATACCTACACGGTCAAAAAATTAACGGAACGGCTGTTTTTTTTAAAATTACCGCTAAAAAATTCTTTGCCCGTTCGGAATTATGTACTGGATACTTACGTGGAAATCTTTTGTGCGTCGGTGTCTCGCTTCCACCCTGTTATTATGTTTTTACCGATCATGTCTTGAATCTTAACTAAATAAGTAAATATTAAAAGTGGCAGCCTATATATATCTTAGCTACTACTAGGGTCATCATCATCATCTGCCTAGCCTTATCCCTTGGGGTCGGCTTCCGTAAACTAGGGTAAACACTAATTAATCACTCATATACCTACCTACATTTTAATAAAAACTTAACGAATGTCGTTCGAGAAACATACTCGACAGTAAACTAACGCAACTATTTATTGGTAAACACAAATTATCAAGTACACTTCTATTTTGTTTAAGTTGTGTGTTGTGAGTTAAACAAAATATATATCTACCTATTAATGTGTTTATAATTTCATGTTACTGTGTACCTTTTTCAATAACATGAAATCATAAAACCATGAATTTTCACACACAACGAATCATACACCCATCCAAGCGTCAAAACATTTAAGAAAACTAAATTAATTATTGTTAATAACATTAAGTAAAATACCTACTTCTATTTGGAGGTAAACTGTTCGCAAGTACACGTGCAGGGCATCAGCATTGGCGCAAAGCAGTAAACAATACAAGTGAACCCAATCCTATGTATGTAGAAATATAAATCGAAAAGACTTACTTGAATGGTATTCACAACCGACGTTTGACGAATATCGCAGGCTTTTGCGAACGGCAGCGACGTGAGCTGCAGCACTCGCTAGTTGTTGACACTACACTGAGTTCGCATCCGCAGTCGTAGAACGAATAGCTAGCCGGTTACCACCACTATTGTGTCAAGGCACAAGGCACCTCTCGCTGCAGTCTGGTGAGAGGCACCGCAACGAGCACTTCGACCTATCTAAACGGAGTTTTGTTATTCTGATTCTGACCTCAAATTTTTTTACGCGTCCACGGATATCGCTCCGTTGCGTTGATTTTTTACTATCGAAGGTCGTTCATTTAATTATTCAAATTATCAACTCAAAGTAGAACTTATATGAGCAGTTACACCATATTGAAATGACCGAAAACACACCTGTGTCTGACTTTAACACGTTAGCTGCGGCACCAATTTTTGCATACTTTCCGTTCCTGCGGCACGAGGTATAATCGGCCCGTACCGTGACCAGACGTTAGGGCGACACGCGGTCTATTAGACCCCACCTCCTTTTACAGACTAAAATCCATTTTCTGGCGCGAAATCAAAGATAAATGAGAATTTTGGTCCTTATTGATATAGACAGTGAATTGATGAACCCTAATCCACCGTCGCCCCGGGATCTGATGGCTAGTTTAGGAATTATTAGCAAAACAAAATATGGGATCTTATACACCTCGTAACGCACTGAAATAGGGCAAATTTTCGCTGCGATTAGTGATGGGAAAAATAATATCGATGTTTTTAAACTACGCAACGACTTGACCGATTTTGTTCAATTATATCTCATTAGATCGTTTTAAGGGCAAAACCTGGCAAAACAACACAAAGCTATCAAAGGATACATTTTTTTTAAATAATCTAAATTGTGCTTGAAGGCGCCATAAAGAAAAAAAAACCGGCCAAGTGCGAGTCGGACTCGCGCACGAAGCGTTCCATTCTATACCATTAAGAGGCACCTATTACAGACTTATTATTGGAAAATAATGGATTACGGTTTATGCATAAGGTTTATCTTTATACTTGTATATGAAAATCTTAATGCGGTTCACAGAATAGAAAAAAAAGGCAACCAGAAGTAGAAAAGAAACTGTCCTATTTATTCTGCCTCGGGCTTTAAAAATACAATTATTAGAACTTGAATTAACATTAAAAAATCAGTATCAATATACTTTTTTTATAAAAATCTCAATATATATGTTGTACTTATTTATGAGTGTTTTTCATTGAAACAGGGTAGACAATAAGATTTTTTGCACTGAGTGCACTGAGTCAAAATCTTTTTGGATTTTTTATCAGCTTCACGAGATGGTAAAAATGTGCGTAGTTTTTGGTAACAACCAACACATCTTCTCCTTTTTTCACCCTTTTCGAGGCAATGGCGTGCGCTTTCAGGTGCTGAAAAATAACAAAAATGTAAAGATAACGTAATAAAACTGACATTGTTACTTAGGTTAGATCGTAGATGAGAATAACAATGATAATGTAGGTATAACTGCATCAAATGAATGTGTTTGTTTTCGACATCGTTTAGACATGTTCGGCGCTGTAAAAGGACGTGCTCTCCAATCGACGTGATGCACAACACTGGTCGCGGGAAGCTCGCGTTGAGTGCGGTACGAGGTCAGGGGGGATATGGGACGTTTGTTTTAGCCTCGTTCCGCACTGCATTAAAATTATATTAATTCAGTGCGGCACGAGGCCTAAGACATCCGGTACCAAGGTAGGTACACCACCGAGTCCGGAACCATTAGTGATCTCAAATATATATTTATCTCTTTCCTACACTGGACCAAACCAAAGCTATGCCATTCGCACGACAGAGAAATTCACTTTTTTGTTTGCCGCACCACAGGGAAGTTGCATCAGGGGTGATTTAGGCCTCGCTTCGCACTTAACGTGTTAATCAATCTTTGTTGTCGAAGGTAGGCTCTATTCTACAATACATTTAATATGAAATATATCAGCGCCAGATCTTGACATTATAAATGACTGCAGGTTGCCCCTCACAAGATTATGTTCACAGTCAGACTTTATCAACTAGGTATACCTGCATAATATATACTTAGTTCAGCTTGCCTGTTACCGGTTGGCCTAGACCTTAACATTGTGATGCAATAGCACAACTTGTTTGTTGTTTTACTGCTTTTTATTATATGTATAGTTACATTCATTTAGGGAACTGTCCATTTCGTTTTAAGATCTTCTCATTTCTAAAAGATGGCTTCTAGTTTACTCTACTGATCTAATCTAATCTACTGTAGTTCATTATAATCTGTTGATAAACCCTGACTTTTGATCTTTGTAGTGTGTACATACTTAGTTGAATAGGTGCATTTAACTCGTTAGGTGATAATAATAATAAATATAATCTAGATCAGGCTCGCGAGGTTGTCGACATGTGGGATGTGAGTACAGCAGTCATTGTGCCGATAGTCGTGTCGGCCAATGGCTTAATAGCCGAAAGCCTCGACCAACATCTTAGTAGGCTTTCGCTTGGCTGAATCAAGGGCTTGATTCAGAAAGTAGTACTTCTGGACACGGCGCGTATTATTAGGAGGTTCCTCTCTAAAGAACCCTGACCACCGGTTGCCCGGACCCTGTTCCCGATGCTGGTGGGCTACTATTTTTATAATTTTAAATGTTTCTTTTTTAATAATATTCATTTTCATTACATATTATTTACATTTTTAAATATAAATAATAAATAATAATAAAGAATAAAAAAAATAATGAATAAAGGATATATTTAGTAATATAATAATTTATCATTTTAATTCTCTTCACAAAGTTGACGAAATTGTGTACAAAACTGTCTCAGCTATATTCCACCTCTATGTGGGACTGGTGCTTAATATAGGTTTTTTGGGAAAAACTTGTGTATCAGGTTGCCAGGTTCTACGGGTACATTACCGTGCAAGATAACAAAAATAAAAACTAAGTAATAGTTAAACAATATGATTCATAATGATAATAATGTGCTCACAAATAAAAGAAGAAGCAATAATAATAAAAAATACCTACCTATAATTTTGCCGAAGTTATTGAGCCGATGTCATCATCTGCCTAGCCTTTTCCCAAACTATCTTGGGGTCGGCTTCCAGTCTAACCGGATGCAGCTGAGTACCAGTATTTTACATGAAGCGACTGCCTGCCTATCTGACCTCCACAACCCAGTAACTGGGTAATACGAAACCCCTTGGTAAGACTGGATGTCAGACTTTCGGCTTCTGACTACTCGTAAAGACTGTCAAAGATCTGACGTGCTTTCCGAGGCACGGTATTTATTTTATGTCAATGTCAAGTGTTAGACTAGTAGGAGATGAAGATGAATAGTTCAGATGAGCAGTGCGTGAGGAAGGTGACTTTAGCAGAGTAAGTGCCCCGAGAGTAGTTTTTCAAGGAGTCATGTAGGGGAGTCATGAAGGGGTTGGTCTAAATTAGCTTTATTTCAGAATGGTCAAAAGATTCTCAGTTTTATCATCCAGAGTTTTAATAGTACATTGTTAACCCAGGGGTGAAAGTAACTTAAATAGTTCGAGGGACTAAATAAGTCTTAAACCCGAGGTAAACACTGTGCTTTTCATTACGAATACAAGGAAACTAAAAATGAAAACATGAATTAGCTAAAGAAAAAAATAGCACATTTTATTTCGGATTGCCGCTTTCCCACCTATTTTATTTTTCCGTGGCCAGCCAGCTATTCAGCCATTATTTTTCATTTTCATCATTGAAAAAATGGTAAATATTTTGCCCAACTCTTATGTTATTTTAAAGAAATTGTTGAAACTAAATTATAATAAAGTTTTTAAAAAAAAAAAAAAAATTAATCAATAATTAACTTTAAGTTATTTCAATTTTACATCGTGGCTGCATAGAAAGTTGGAACATGGTTCAATAAAAATGTCAAAATAGAACTAGTTTTTTTTTATAATTTGACATTTGTCAGTTGAAAGCGATTCTCCATAGGGATGAAAAGTATTACTTTCATCCCGCTCCTCAGGCAACTTCAGACCTACTTTCAGAGTCTGAGTAATGAAAAGTATTTTTATTCTTTAATACAGCTGTAACGAGTTTTTGGACTAGGAGTTTAGTCAATTTATTGTAAAGATACGAGTAATGCCCAAGGAAGCAATAGAATCTTTTAGGGAGCGTGGATTAGCATTGAGCTGTGGGACATACCCGACCCTTTCTTCGATTGTCTTTGAGTTATTTAGCGTCAAACTGAATTTGAGGGTTTCTAATTAACGTAAGTAGTATGAATGTTTGTCTGACAGTCAGAGTGTCCCATTCATTGTATAGGTCAGTAGTTTGAAAACGAAAGCGGAGTCCAGCTCGTACTTTGAGTAAGGCTCGCTGTGCCCTTTCCACTTCAATGAGTTGTATTTTTGCGGCACCTCCCCATGATGTGATGCAGTAATCAATAATTGATTGGCATAATGCGAAGTAGACCATCTTAACTAATTGTCTTTCGATCGGCCGAGTGTCTCAATGTTTTGAAAATGTAAATAAATTTTCGTAACCTGGTCGCAAGGGTATCCATGTGCGGTTTAAATGAGAGATTTATTGGTCTATAGAGCTCCAAAGTATTTAATGTTCTCGGTCATTTCAAGGGAAGAACAAGAGCACTGGGTATTTTCAGTGCCACAGGTGTGAGCAGTAATGGTTAAAGATGAGGGTGGGAGCAAGTTAGATCTTTGAGCATATGCTAGGTACTTAGTTTTTGTGACGTTGAGAGTCAAAACATTGTCTTGCAGCCAGTTACTAACACGATTTAGACCCATGTGCAACATCGAATACCTCCTCCCATTCGTCACCACTAAAGAACAGTGCAGTATCGTCAGCAAAGGTAATTATAATGTACCTATGTACCTACCTATTATGTACAATGAAACAGAATAGTATGTTTTTTAAGGCCAGCCCCACACGTTGGCCCCAGTGTTGTCCCCAAGGCCACTCCTCCGACGCTTAGATTTAGAACATAGGATTGGCCCCAACATTCGGACGCGCGTTTTTAGTTGGCCGGTGTATCGGTTTTATCAAAGAAATCTGTGCTAACGCTGGCGTTCCGTCCACATTGACTCAGTCCTGTTGCAACACGCATTGAGTGCATATGTCCAGCGATAATGTCATCCTCATCCACAAAACCAAGGCGCATGCACAAATGAAAAAATAATTGAATTTATAGAATTGTACCAGGCGCATCCAATATTATGGAGGAACGCATCTCGGAGAGATAATTTTTTCAGCAACAAATATACTCGTAAATTATAAAATGCACATAGTACTGTAAAAGCGTTTAGAGCAATTTCGATTTCAGTATCGGACATCTTCACATTGGCTCTGACGGGACAGAACTAGTATAATAGGCAACGTGTGGCTGTGTGTGCCGGGGTAACTTTAATTCAATAGTTTTCCTCTTTTACACTGCTGTGTCTTCTTCAGGTTCTATTTAGACTGGAACATGCTTCCGACAAAAAATATATGTAAAAAGTTGCGTTGTTACACATATATTTATATTTAGTGACATGCCCCATTATGCGTTGCGTCGTTGCACGCAACGTTTGAAAGGTCGGAGCTCCGGTGCGACGACGGACAGTTCTTAATGCAATAGAGATCAATCAGTGGAGATCCAGGATCCGGAATCTTTTATTATTTCCTCGTTTGTTTGTGGTGGAGGTGGCGTAAAAAAAAACAATAACAGAACACGTATGGATGACGTGCACCGCCTTCATGCGTTACGAATTCGTGCTTCGTCGCAACGAAGTTGTGTACAATGCGTGGTCCGTTGCGACGACGCACTAATGAAGCTTCAGCCTCACAAATCCATCCTCGACCGACGTAGCAGCACACGACAATATTGGATAAGTCCCTTTATTGCATTAAGCAACAGTGATGAACAGTTCTTCACCAAGAATATAGAGAGTTGCTGACAGACGAAAAGAGGTCTTGCTGGGCCAGACACAGGAGGCGAGACGACCTACCTGGACGCGTACCGCGAGGGCTGGTTCGAGGAGGTACGAGAAAAGAGCACATGGGTGGAATTGGGGGAGTCCTTTGCCCAGCAGTGGGACAGTACAAGCTACTAAGAGAAAAAAAAATACCATCTCGCTGGTCAACTTGGGACGTTGTCGTCTGTCTGTTCTTCTCACGAGAAAACTTCTCAACAGTTGATAGCACGGACACGTCTCTTTGTATTCGCGTTCTATTTAAATAGATAAACATGATTTCTACCATGATCATATCTTGCAGCCAGCTGGATCGTCTTCCAACGAGAGAACTCCTGAATTGTTAATAGCGCGGACACGAAACTTTGGCGACACGTTTAATTTAGACACATATTGTACGTACACATTATAGCATATCTTATATTATGTATACCTTATATTTTAAAGGTATCTATCCTTTTAGTAACAGCAAGTACCGACAGTTGTTCAACATAGAAAAATGGTGTTAAATATCCTATATGTAAATAAAAAAAGAACAATAACAGAAGTCATTTATCTGCTTCAGGAAATGCATGGGATCATCTTTTTCACGCATGAAGTGTATCTAGATTATGAAATATCTTATGAAATACTTATCTCTAAGATATCTTGTTAAGTATATAGTGACAGACTGATACGGTGGCGGCTTAAACTGGTACATACGAGTTTATGAGAGCGATATTACCAAAAATTTCTTTCTAGACATCTAAACTCATGCAGTATCTTAAATTCGTTATCACCTGTCACTCAAATATGTTTAACTAAGTAGGTATTACGAGTACATTGCTCCTGACTAGACGACAATCCACTTGCTGGAATAGGTAGGTACCTATGTACTTACTTACCCAAACTCTGGAAAAAAAACCTGCACCTGAAACCTTTTCATAAACACTTTCACAGGTAAAAATAAACATGTTTTTAAACTAAGTAAATGAGGCCGGTGTTTCAAACTAAAATACTCTGAGAAGAACAGCCGAAACAAGTTCAGAGGTCACTGTCTGTTTTTAAGTTCAGACATAATCTTGATCAAGTCACATGTGGTTTGAGGACCATGCAGACGAGAAGGTCTTTTGTAAAAAATAAAGCACAAAGTTGTGTGGACCTGTAAAGTTACTGCAAGTATTCGCTAATTTACTTGAAGCTCGACTATAACCATAGATCGAAGTAGGTAGATTCAATTGGGGTCATTGATCTGAAACGATATATTAATATGGACATTCCTCCGGATTTGGTTGATTTGTTTGAAATTTAAGTGCAACAATTTATAAAAAGTTGTGGCCAAAAAAGGCTAAAAAAATAAATAATAATGTTTCGATCGGAATTCGATTTTTTTTATTATTCAACAGATAAATAATAAATTAACTTAGTTTTGATACCTTCCTTTAAATTTTGAATTGAGTAGTAATAATATCACTACCAACTTTCACAACCAATTTTCCGGAATTACTTTCCGGAAAAATGGCTTATCCATGTTGTTCTTTCTGTGTGCATTTATGATACAAGTACCAAAAATCAATCTACCTGCTCCGATCACTGCTCATAACTCAAGGAGCTCAACTACACGACGAACAATACCAAAGAAAGAGGATTTTAGTCGCAAAACGTTTTCAAACTGTCAGACAATAGATGAAAACTAACTGAGAAGAAAAAAAAGGAATACCCACCACCATAGTCCTCAGTAGCAGGTACTCCGAAAGTCCGAATGTGATTTGCCTAGCCTTCCCTACTACATTTGGGTCGGCTTCGAGTCTAAAGCTAGCCATACACGCAAGGGTATACCTGACAGGTTTACCTGCGCAGGAAAACTGATCAGGTAAATCGGAACGTGTTTGTTGCAAATCTGTGCAGGTTTCCTTACCTGTAGGTACAGGTGACTTGAAGCTAAATGAATTTTGATATGGTGCCCATGGGTACTCCTGTTCAGTTTACCTGCGCAGATAAACCTGAGCGTGTGTGGCGGTCGCCTGTGCAGGCGTCAGTTGTCCGATGATTGCAAGATGAGAGAAGGCTGTGCAGCGGTCTATAATTGTATAATACGTCTTCTTGTAACGTCAATCCAGTCATCGTGGAATTTATAGATATGTACAAGTCTGAGTATTGTCTTTGGTGCTAGAAAAGAAAATACGCCCTACGATAAAAATAAAAGAGCGACAGTCTTTTCTACTAATGTAACTACATAATTATGTAGTACAGAAGCTCAGCTTTTTTTTTGTTCACAACAAAAAACTATTATTTTACTTACCTACTCATAAATCAAAGGAGAATGGACGCTTTTTAGGGTTCCGTACCCAAAGGGTCAAACGGGACCCTATTACTGAGACTTCGCTGTCCGTCCGTCTGTCACCAGGCTTTATCTCATGAGCCGTGATAGTTAGCCAGTTGAAATTTCTACAGATTATGTATTACTGTTGCTGCTACAACAACAAATACTAAAAACAGAATAAAATAAATATTTAAGGGGGGCTCTTATACAACGAACTGATTTTTTTGCTTGTTTTTGTAAATAATGGTACGGAACCCTTCGTGCGCGAGTCCGACTCGCACTTGGCCGGTTTTTTTAAACATTGTTTAATGTTGCATGGTTGGATTAATTTCAACAAAGAACGCACAGGATTATGAGTACTAGTAACAACATACTTAGTAGTGCAAATTATACTCGTGGATTCGTGGAGCGTTTACCTGCTAAGACTATTCATTAATCTAATTAAGAACCAACTCATAATTCTCATTTGTGATAATATTGATGAACTTGCCATGCCATCTGTGTAGTGGCACTGCAATTATTAAAAAGAATCTAGAAATGTCCGTATCGATTGTCAAGAGATGGCGCTCAGTGTGCCATCTATTGGGTTGTGTGTTAACTACTGCTTAGATGGGGCTTAGTCTTTCTGACAACTCATGGAGTAATTTACTAAACACTAACTGTCCGGCGCAACTTCGTTTGCGTCACATTTTGCCCGTTTTCGCAACATTTTTCATTGCTACTTCACTCCTATTGGTCGTAGCGTGATGATATATAGCCTATAGCCTTCCTCGATAAATGGACTATATACCACTGAACAGTGGCGAAGGGTGAAAATATTGAAAGGGGAAGCCGAAGAAAAAAATGTGAATTTTAATTTTGTTTTTCTTCATCGCATTTTTCAATTTTCGTTTTGATTATCAGCCAACCCCAAAAACCCCGAAAATGACACCCATGACGAAAAAAACAGAAATTTACGTCGCGCGTCGGCGCTATTTTTAATTTTGGTGTCTTTATCAGCGACCTCGAAAACCACGAAAATGTCACCCATGCTAAAAGTACCAAAATTTTTCGAAGGATCCAACTTGATCTTTTTTTCATAACCTATGTAATGGAACGATTAAATGCACAAGAACTACATAAAACACTGTATAAAAAATTAAAATATGATATAAAAAACCTTTTTGAAACAAGATTTTATAAATACGAACTGAAAAGAAGAAAATAAATCTTTGAAAAAATTAAAACGATGTAGGATAATTTTCACAAAAGTTTGTCGCGTTTAGTTTTTATAGCATTTACCACTCACGCGACAAGCTTCACGTATTGTGTTTATTCATAAAAAGTGAACGCGTAAATTTACAAAGTTTCATATCCGTGCCATTAACCGCTGAGGAGACGATCCTGGCGGTAGGATGAGTTCATGATACAAGTCGTGATTCATCATCATCATCATCATTTCAGCCGAAAGACGTCCACTGCTGGACATAGGCCTCCCCCAACGCCACATTGACATAAGGGGGGTTTTGCCATAATCGCCACGCTTGGCAGGCGGGTTGGCGATCGCAGTACGGTTGTTACAAAAGCACAGAGAACGCTGCTGCCCATTCCCTGGCAAGTCCCTTAGTCGCCTCTTACGACACCCACGGGAAGATATGGGATGGTGCTATTCTTTACGTCCGACACCATACGGAAGAGTGATTAGTTCAGTCGTGATTATCCATTAAATATGAACTAGTATGCAACGTTACGTGTCTGTGCTATTAAATGTTGAGGAGCTCCCTCGTGAGCAGACGATCCTGGTTGCAGGATGAGATCATGATAGAATTCATGTTTCTCCATCAAATATGAACGTGCATACAAATTTTCTTGTCTGTGCTATTAACCGTTGAGGAGTTCCCTTGTGAGAAGACAATCCTAGCTGCAGGATGAGTTCATGATACAAATCGTGATTATCCATCAAATATGAACTCGTATGCAAAGTTTCATGTCTGTGCTATTAAACGTTGAGGAGTTCCCTCGTGAGGAGACGATCCTGGCGCTAGGATGAGTTCATGATACAAATTGTGATTATCTACCAAATATGACCTTGTATGCAAAGTTTCGTGTCTGTGCTATTAAACGTTGAGGAGTTCCCTCGTGAGGAGACGATCCTGACTTCAAAATTAAGTTATGTTTGTCATAAGAAGGTATTGTTCTTAGAAACAAAGGTGTGTGGAAAATTTCAGCTCAATCGGACATCGGGAAGTGGTTCTAATTTAACTTTCTATACATACAAACATTGTCGTAACTCGATAAACTTCGGCTTACCTAGTCCCTACAAAGCGCTGCTGATAGCCGCGAAGTCACGTGTCCGCGTCCATACGAATTTAGTTCTGAATTCTGACACCCGAGCTCCGGCTTACTTTTGGCGCCACATGTGGCTTTCTTTGTTGACATGAAAAATGTTGGTATTTTTTTTCAATCCGATGTATTTAATGCCTGTACTGTAATGTGATAACCACCGATGTGTACATAATTTAATAATTGACTACAGTAGACACTTGACAGTACATTGCCTTGTTCCCAAAGGTAAGCCGGCAGGAATCGGCTTCTTAGGTGCCTTCGGGCCTGCACTGAAAGAATTTTTCAAACTGGTCCAGTAGTTTCGGAGCCTATTCAATGCAAACAAACAATCATATCTTTCCTCTTTATAATATTAGTTTAGAAAAGCCTTTAGCTAGAACTATAGTTAAAATTAAGATTAGCAAATATTTTATGATAACTGGGATTTTTGCAATGGCAATTTAGATTTTAACAATGGCAATATTTAATTTAAGCTAGCAATTGTTGTAAAAAGTAATGAAGCTACTAATTAAGCTTTAACTTAATAACGCCTTTGCATTTGTCAATATTGCTATTGTTTAATTACTAAAATAATTAATGGTGAAGTATTAGTATTGTTTTAATGAAGTTTTACTGAACTAACTATGTAATGAATAACTGTACTGAACTACTGAGTGTGTAGTACATCCGCCCACTCAGAACCGCAGGCGCAGCGAGGTCTCATTTGAGTCAGCTCGCGATTAGAGAATTGAAATATTAATGAATTGAAAGTAGTTTTTGAAGTGAGCAATATTAAGTTGCGTTAATAAGAACTGTAACAATTGAAAGACAGATCCAAAAGAGAAAGACACACATTACATCAACCATGTTTGTGAATGGGCGGCTCAACCTATGGAAAGTTTATAAGTGCTAAAGTGCCTGTAACTGGTTTATTAGAAATATTGAGTCAAGTGTTGTGTGTGATTTCAACTACCCATCTACCTCTCTACCAATAATGAAGAACATTATTCTTCATTATTGGTAGAGAGGTAGATGGGTCGCACAGTTAACGACTGAAAGGCAAAATGGCGTCGATATTCATTTATGGTGGAATCCCCGCCATGATATATATATATATCACTAGCGTATATGTCCTCTACGCAGCTCGGGTTTACCTGACAGGGACACCCTATCGTGTATAGCTTTACAGATTTCAGAATTAATCTTGTGGCTAACTCAAAAAAAATGCTTCATTATATCTTCAATCATACGTTAAACAGGAGCTTCGAATACTAGAGAGCCTGCCTAGGGAAAAATTATTATATATTTGAAATATTTCTACGTCGTCTGCTTTACTAGAACATTCAAGGATTACGTACGAGTCTAGAGTGATCCAGACTGTCTAGAAGATTCGAGAATAATCCTAGAATGTTCCAAGATGGAAATGTCTAGAATGTTCCAAGATGGAAATGTCTAGAAAGTTCGAGAAAGTTCTGAAACTTTCTAGATGGATTGTTTCCACTATAGAGCTATCTAGAAGGTTCAGGAATGTTGCGGAACTTTCTCGAAGGCCGGGTTTGCCTTCTGGAACTGCCTAGACGTTCACGGAAGTTGTGGAAGTCTCTAGAAGGTAGGTTGGCCATATAAATAGCCGATGGGTTTGCGGAAGAGGCAGTCTGATTTTGACTAGGTACGAAACGAAGCGAACGAAGACCTGTCGTAGGTAATGTATGGGTCGGAATGCTGGGCTGTGCAGAAGACGAATGAAAAAGTTGCATGCAACAGAGATGAGAATGTTGAGATAGATTTGTGGAGTGACTGAACTGGATAAAGTTAGAAATGAGCCTGTTACAGAAAAGATGAAACGGAGACGTGCGTCTTGGTATGGACATGTGATAAAGAAGGATGTAACACATGTGAGTCGTCACATGACGTGACTAAAAGACTGATAAATATAAATATTGGTGGATGGAAAGGATGACAAAAGAAAATATGGGTGGATTGTGTGGAAATGAATACAAAAAGGCTATAACACGACGACGAGGCGCGGGTAAAAAGTACGTGTAAGGATTTGGAGAAGTAGGGAAGGCCTTGGTCAGAAGTGGGACAGCAAAGTTAAGAAGAAGGTAAGTACTATGATTTTACCTCATGAATGACATGCTGGTCAATTATACTTTGTTTTGTTGATTGCAGTCAAGGAATGTTCCCAGCCTGTCATTTAGTTACCAAGTAGGTACATGTTGCTCCCATGGTTTAAAGTGAAGATGTAGAAAATCAAAACAGTGCGCGGTGGTTTTTTTCGTCAATCAAGTCACTAATTATGAAAATGGCTTTGAATTTCATCTACGGGCGGATACTCAGAAATCGATTTTGCAAGCAATCGGCTCGATGTCACAGAAATAAAAGAGAAACTACAACAAAATCAAAAGTTGAATTACCGTTACTGATACTAACACTATTATTATATGAACATCCTAGAGCACCGATACCTCCAAGGGTTTGTATCTGCATGAAAAATAGAAATAAAAAGCCTGAAGTTATCAAAGTGGGGTCGAAAAATTGCGGCACGCTCAGCATTCTCATAACTAGTTCTTAAACTTTTCTATATAATGTTCTGGCTAAAGTTACTAGTAGTTCCATCATGGAACTGTTAATGGTACTAGTGACAACGAACCATCTGATGATTGGACAAAATAACCTATCCTACCAGATAGGCACAGTGTGAGTTAGTTTACCCGTTTACCCCGCTCTTGCATCCTCTAAATTTGTAAGCTCTTTTGCGTAAGTTGACATAGTATATATTTTTTTGTGAATGGACAATCGAAACACTAATCAATCCAAACATTTTATAACTTGCTTTCTGGAGCTAAAGCTGCATCCCTTGATACTATACTTGACTTATACTAAGTGCTGTACTTCTGTATGGTGTCGGACGTAAAGAATTGCACCATCCTATATCTTCCAGTGGGTGTCGTAAGAGGCGACTAAGGGACTTTCCAGAGAATGGGCAGCAGCGTTATCTGTGCTTTTGTAACAACCGTACTGCGATAGCCAACCCTCCTGCCAAGCGTGGCGATTATGGCAAAACCCCTCTATGTACACTTGAGGGAGGCCTATGTCCAGCAGTGGACGTCTTTCGGCTGAAATGATGATGATGATGAAACTAAGTGCAAGTTTACCAAGTCCGTAATGTTCAAGTTTCCAAAGCAATGTCTCGTGATTTACGCAGTCAAATGCTTTGGAGAGGTCACAAAATAATCCAATGGCGTCTTGGGACTCTTCCCACGCTGTAAACATGTGCTCTAATAAGTTTACACCGGCGTCAGTTGTACAACGCCCCTTGGTGAAACCATTCTGTTGATCGTGCAATATTTTGTTGGTGTTAATAATAAAATTATATGTCGTTTCTTCTATAAACAGATAAACTCAATTGTGTTTTATAGATGAAAAAACCTTATTACAGAAACGAAAACCATTATAACATCATGGACTGTTTTGCGTGAGAAGCACAGAAAAACCCTTAACAAGGTCAATAACTGGATGTTTTACCCATTTTTTTTATTCAAAATACAATATAAAACCATATTCAAAATTACAACTGTTTTATTTACACATACATATTTGAACAAACGCAATCAAATTAAAAGTATGAAGTATTAACATTTAAGCATTTTCATTTAATTACATGTAAGCTAACAAACACCAATATACCTCCTCAAGCAAAGTAATAAATAGCTAGCTATAGGCCTCCAGGCATAAGGGGCGTGCCCGCTTACACGTGTAACAATACAATGCTGGACCTCATCTTCCTGTTCTTGTCCCAATTGGGGTCGACGCAACACGTCTTTATGCTATTATTTTCTCCTTTTTCCTACATATCATCCACATTTCAGACAACTCCCTTTCAGCTTTTCTGTAACAGGCGCACCTTTGTTTTATAATATGTTGTTTCCAAGGAGGGGTACATCGGGCAAAACGAGGCGAAACTGTGCAGTCCATTTTCGCGCAGTGTGCTTCTGGCACGCAGTGGAAAAGACTATTAAGTTGACTTCTTTTTATCCATCAGCAGATTATTTAATTTATACATTATTCGGGATCGGCGGCCTTAGCGACATCAGCCATGTTCCCATAGTTGATGCCCTTAGCGTCTTCTTAAAATCCTGCTAAGGCGCTGTTTTGGGCTTTTGAGGAGTCTTTTAATGTTGATGGCAAATCGTTAAACGTTGTATGTTTTTGTTCGTTGTTGTTTGTTTCAAGCGAACTCCGCTTGTTGATGGAGACACTACATCGTCAAGTACGCAGGTGACAGGGCATGCAGCGCAAGATAGAAGGTGGGCCATTGTGTGTGGAGACACGCCGCATACACACTTATTTAAGCCGTCCATGAACGGCATCTGTGGAGATTGTCTTTGCTACGGCCGACTTGGGTTCGTAGGCAAAGCAGGGTGCGTACCTTTTGATATAATAACAAAACATCTAACGATCATTTGACCTATTTTCATTTGATATAATTTTTTATTAGTATAACGATGAAATGATATAATGAATTATTAATATAATTTCAGTTTACCTAATTTTATATGGCCTAATAAACATTTTCTATAATGCACATTTGAACTAATTGAAAAAAGATTCAGTTAGCATTGCATTAAGTTCGTATATTATTCCTCATACATTCCTGCGTCAGATCCCCAATATGGTTGGTGAATCATGTGGGTTAGGTTAGGTTAGAACCATGACCATTATTAGCGCACGAAGGCGAGCGAGCGTAGGACGCGCGCCGCGGAAGCGGCCGCCGAGTTCCAGATCCCTCTTATTGTGGGTGAACCATCTGGGTTAGTTAGGTTAGAACCATGACCATTAGCGCGCGAAGGCTAGCGAGCAAAGCGAGCGTGCCGCGGCAGCGGCCGCCGAGTGCCTGATCCCCCCTTAGGTTAGGTTAGAACCATGACCATTAGCGCGCGAAGGCGAGCGTGCCGCGGGTGCGGCCGCCGAGTTCCAGATCCCTCCTATTGTGGGTGAACCATCTGGGTTAGGTTAGGTTAGAACCATGACCATTAGCGCGCGAAGGCTAGCCAGCAAAGCGAGCGTGCCGCGGCGGCGGCCGCCGAGTGCCAGATCCCCCCTATTGTGGGTTAACCATCTGGGTTAGTTTAGGTTAGAACGTTATACGTATACTAACTGGAATGAGTACGAGCAACTCAAAAGCGCTCGTTTCTCGCTCAGAACGGTTTTGAGTTTTGAGCGCGAAAACTTGGAGAGTGGATGTCATCTTTTTCTAATAGGGTATTTAATATTTTATACTTACATTTGGGACAGTTATTATTGTGTTTTATCTTGTTGGCACCCGGTAGTAGTAAAACTTGATGAACAGACACCTACTTATTAGGGTGATAAGGGGATACCGTACGATCACCTACGTGGTAGCAATCCTCTCGCCGGATCAACGCCAGACTGTTCAATAACAGCAGCATTCTCTGTGACTTTGTAACAACCGCACTGCGATCGCCAACCCGCCTGCCAAGCGTGGCGATTATAGCAAAACCCCCCTTATTTCAATATGGCGACACTTGGGGGAGGCCTATGTCCAGCAGTGGATGTCTTTCGGCAGAAATGATGATGATGATGATGATGGTCAAGTCATTCGTGGTGCTTGTTCCGACTCATCTTAATGAGACCTTCCTCAAGGAAGAGTTTTGGCCTAAGGGTGCCATGTATCGGCGATTCCGCGGAAGGCTAAATACGCGACACCACGCAGCGCAACACGACGCCGCCCGCGCGCCGTCACTTCGTGTACAATAGTTTAATAATTTTATTTGTAAATTATGTATGACAGTCTGTAAGGTATTTAGGTATGCTATGGGTCTTTGTTATCCGAATTAAATGATTTGATTGATTACGGCGGATTTTTTTAGAATACAGACTTAGATAAAATGAGTGGAATGCATATAAAACTGAATCCTTTGTCGAAGTCTTTGCACTGGCCTTACTCTCTGGCACTCACAGGATTGCCCTGTTAAGTAGACGACAACCTCACAGTGTAGGCATCAGTCTACTTCAGACCAGACCCTCGGAACTAGGGTTTCCAAATCTTGGGAAGTATAACAGTATAGGTAAGCCTGACAAGGCTTGGGTCAGTAGGTAGGTATGTACTAACCTAAGTATAAGTAACCTAGGCGTAGTAAGAATGGGGTAAGTATGCAATTTTAACCCCCGACCGTACATTGGCTCTTTCAGCCTAGATTGTTATTTCTTCAACTTTTCTTGCTTATTTGACAATGCAACTCCTACGAGTATTTCGAGACAAATGGTCAAATGAAAACCTAGCCGAAGCCGGCGATTTTCTTATTGCTAGGGGCGCTTGATGAGTGCCTAGTGGTAAAGTATACGTAAATAGGTATATAGCGACCAGGAGATGTCGTCTTGATATTAATAATAGGTAATATACACATCTTTATAGGTAGGTACTTACTACCTATATATTCCAGTGATGGTGCATCAATTGGTAGCATCCCGACGGAGTGTGGATCAATTCATTTAATTGGATGCACTTGGCGTTCTGCGCACAAGCGCACTGCGCAGTTCCACTAGCGTCAATTTGTACTTAACTAAATAAGAACCACGAGCAGGAAGTTGGTTACCGAGGTAGTATCTTTCAGATTGAACTGGATCTGAAAGATACTACCTCGGTCTTTCTACATAAAATGTTAACAAAAAGCGCTCTGAATTAATTCATTGTAATAGTGTCGTGTACTTTAAACTGGGCTTAAAACACCCGGAATATTATTTATGCGGTTATTTAACCGCGATTGATTTTATTAGGACACGGTCAAAATGCATGTAAAAGCAGGTTAATAAAAAAAACCGGCCAAGTCCGAGTCTTACTCGCACACAGTGTTCCATAGCCCCAAACAATATAATAACAATATTTTGAACTGTCATCCATTAGTTAGTAAACTTGCACTCAACCACAAAACCAAATTTGTTTTTCATAGTATGTTAATGAAAAACAAAGTTTTTGCTGCAGTTTGATAAAAAAGTCCCATATCTCAAAAACTAAACATCATATCAAGTATGGGGAACTCCCAAAATGTATTGTTTTTTTGTCTATTTTTGTGTGAAAATCTTAATGCGGTTCACAGAATACATCTACTTACCAAGTTTCAATAGTATAGTTCTTATAGTTTCGGAAAAAAGTGGCTGTGACATACGAACGGACAGACAGACAGACAGACAAACTGACAGACAGACAGACAGACATGACGAATCTATAAGGGTTCCGTTTTTTGCCATTCGGCTACGGAACCCTAAAAACCGGCCAAGTGCGAGTCGGACTCGCCGAGGGTTCCGTAAGCCAATTAGACCTAAGTATTTGATATGAGTTCCTACAACTTGATATCTCTACGGCTACGCGATCATGAGGAAAAAGGTAATAAACTAATAATTATTTTAAAAAAATGTGATGTAACTAATATTTTAAGGTTTTCTGAATTTTTCATTTAGTGTTAAAAACCATTGCTTCATCCCAAATTTCAAGATTCTAGGTCGACTGGAAGTACCCTTTAGGTTTTGATTCTTTTGCGAGTAGTTGCGAGTTTTAAAATATGCGGCTTAAATTGCTGTTTCTTATGATTGCTTTGACAGAGAAATTTGATTTTTTTGTTACAGGTTAAAGGTATTATAGACTTGAGTATTTGATATGAATTTCAATTTAATTCCTCTACGTGTTCATGAGGAAAGGGGTAGTAAGTTTAAAATGATTAATAGTTATTTGTTATACAAGAGTGCAAAGTTGCTTTTTAACCGCGTGTTCAATTTTGATGACCGAGCAAGCGAAGGATTCTAAAATTGAATCACGAGCGCAGCGAGTGATTCAAAATTAGAATCCTGAGCGTTAGCGAGGGAATCAAAAGAGCACGAGGTGAAAAATCTTTGCACTCGAGTGCAACACGTAACTTTTCATTCCACCTCAGCGAGGAAATGACTAAATGCAAAAAAAAAACGTTTACAATCACAAGATAGGTACACTTTTATTTCAGTTTAGGTATTAATTACTACATTATGACAGGTAAGTATTACAGAATAATCTTTAAATTATAACAAAATAATATTACGGTATAATTAACAATGACGTGAAAAAATGCCGCGTAAAGAACCGCGTACAAAGCAAATTGAAAAAAGAACACCAAGAAGGTTCCGAGTCTGAGTTTTTAACAAATTAAAAAAAAGTTGTATGATATATTCGGCACCATAGAGGTAGCAGTAAATAGGTTTAATGTTTTTTTTAATTCACAAACTTAGTGCACACGATGTTCTAAATTCAATTAACTTTATGCTCTAGAGAATAAAAACGGCTTTTCCACTCAGATATTGAAGATTAAAAATACTCTTTCCGAGATGGTGGGATGAAAAAATATTTTTATTATATGATGTAACTAAAATTTTACGTTTTTCGCAATTTTTCCCTTTATTTGTGTTAAAAGACGTTGCTTAGTACCAAATTTCGAAATTCTGAGTTTACGGGACGGGTTTACCCTGTAGGTTTTGATTCCCTTGCGAGTGTCGAAAACTTGCGGCATAAATGGCTGTATCATTTGATTGCGTTGGCTTAGAAGTTTGAATTTTTCACAGCTCCAAAGGACAGTAAACCTGAGTAGGAACCTATTTGATATAAATTCCAGCTTGATACCTCCACATGTTCCGTTCACGCCTGCGTTCTGGGTCCAACGCTATTTCTTCTTTAAATCAATGATTTGCCACGTC
The DNA here is from genome assembly GCA_949152445.1 of Cerastis rubricosa. NCBI lineage: Eukaryota > Metazoa > Arthropoda > Insecta > Lepidoptera > Noctuidae > Cerastis > Cerastis rubricosa. Next base: position 13,370,196 of record OX424523.1, on the reverse strand, counting down.
AAACGCAACATCCGATGGTGTTATTTGCGGATGATAGTACGGTGATTATAAAATGTAATGATACTAAAGATTATGAAAATGTCATTAATACAGCATTGAAAATCATTATTGACTGGCTTGGCAGAAATAACTAAGGAATAATACTAAGGTGCTGCTCCTCATTGATATGGCCATTAACCAACAGGTTCGGCGTTCCCGAAGGGCTCTGTCGACATGTTGGATAGACTATAAGAAGGCCTACGACTCGGTGCCACATACATGGCTCATGAAGGTGCTAGAATTGTATAAAGTTGATGCAACTCTGCGCACCTTCCTGATGTCGTGTTTGGGGCAATGGTGGACACTCCTTCGCTATCCAGGATGTCGACATAACCAGAGGAATAGCGAACCGATACGGATAGAGCGAGGTATTTTTCAGGGTGATAGTTTGAGTCCGCTTTGGTTCTGCTTAGCCTTGAATCCTCTAAGCACGCTGCTGGAGGATTCAGGTCTAGGCTTTCGGTTGAGGAGAGGTGGTCAGGTTATATCTTACCTTCTTTACATGGATGACCTGAAACTCTTTTCCCCCAACAATTTGCAACTGATGGAGCTACTGAAGGTAACAGAAACGTTCAGTAGCGCCATCAGGATGGAATTTGGTGTAGACAAATGTGCGGTCATGCATGTAAAGCGAGGTGGGATTGTGGAGTCTGTGGGAACCCAGCTCTCAAATTCCATAAATCTTAGGTCCCTATCAGCAACCGAATTCTACAAGTATTTGGGTATGTCGGAAGCGCTGGGCATCAATCCTGTTGACATGAAGCAATCGTTGAAGGAGCGTTTCTTTGGCCGCTCGTGAAAAGTATTTAATAGTCTTTTATCAGGCGGAAATAAGGTGCGTGCATTCAATGGTTGGGTCATGCTAGTTTTGATGTACTCTTTCGGTGTACTCAAATGGACTCCAACAGAACTAGACGCCCTGGATAGGAAGGTCCGTACATTGTTGACGGCATATCGAATGCATCACCCACGTTCTTCGGTTATGAGACTGTATATCCCGCGTAGTTGTGGAGGTCGAGGCTTTTTAAATGCCAAGACACTCCACAATCGCGATATATGCAGTCTCAGGGAATATTTCCTAGAAGCCGACGTGGGGATGCATCGAGATGTGGTCGCGATGGACAAGGCCCTCACCCCGCTTCCTTGGCTAAAGAGAACTGGCGCAAATCTGCAGTGCTTGACATTAATGACCATAGGGAAGTATGGCAGAGTAAGGAGCTTCACGGACGCTTCTTCAGTGCCCTGCATGGACCTGATGTAGACCATGCAGCGTCCGTAGCCTGGCTACGTGCCGGGGAACTCTTTGGAGAAACCGAAGGTTTTGTTTGTGCAATTATGGATGAAGTAGTATGATGACGAATAACTACCGGAAATTTATTGTGAAGGATGGCACGGTTGACATACGTCGGGCATGCCACCGTCCGGGCGAATCGATCCGTCACATTATCTCCGGGTGTTCTCGTCTAGCTAACGGAGAATACTTGCATAGACACAACCTTGTAGCCAGGATTATCCATCAGCAACTTGCTCTGAAATACAGCCTTGTGGAATCGGAAGTGCCGTACTATAGGTATGTGCCCGACCCAGTTCTCGAAAATGGCAATATCACACTGTATTGTGATCAATCCATCATCACTGACAGGACTATTGTAGCCAATAAGGCTGATATAGTGGTGGTGAATCGATCAGAGCGGCGCGCAATGATTGTTGACATAACGGTTCCACATGACGAGAACCTCGTGAAGGCCGAGAAAGATAAACAAATCAAGTATATTGACTTGGCTCGCGAGGTTGTCGACATGTGGCATGTTGACTCAACGATCATTGTGCCGATAATCGTATTAGCCAATGGCCTAATTGCCAAGAGCCTCGACCAATATCTGATGAGGCTCTCGTTAGGCAGCTGGATCAAGGGTTTGATTCAGAAAGCGGTACTCCTGGACACGGCTCGTATCGTTAGGAGGTTCCTTTCTCTGGCCCTGACCGCCGGTAGCTTGTTCCCGATACCGGTGGGTTACTATTTATTATATTTTTAAATGTTTTTTTATTGATTTTATATAGGAATATTTAAAAATGTAAAAAATATGTTCTATTAATGAATAAACGGACAAAAGTAATGCATTTTTACCAAAGGACATGCCCTCTTGGTGTTAACATTAGACTTAAATCATAAATTTAAAAAACCCCCGACATAAAAGAACAACAACAAAAAAAAATCCAAGCGTCGTAGCATCGGGGCACCGCTAAGTAGACCGCCTAACAAAAGCACAAAACAAAGCGGGCCTCCGACGCTAGCGCTACGAAGCTTGGATTAATTTATTTGTTTTTTTAGGTTCTTTTCTGTCGTGGTTTTTTAAATTTTTGATTTAATTTTAACTTTATTTAAATAATACCTCGCTTTTTTTAAAAATGAAAGTATCTTATTTTTCTTGTACTTTAATCCGCTCCGTATCAGAAGGACAATCTATTAAAATGCTCTTGTGGGATAAATGACGTTAAAGCAAAATGACCTACTAGTAAAACTTCTGAAATGTATCGTCATATTAGTAGAACGTCTAAAATGTATAAAAAGGCATGATAGGCAAAAGGTCTGGTACACTGACGCAGAAAATAAAACAAAGATAATAAAGTCGATTATTTTAATTTTAAGTATTTATTGCTTTACTACTATACTTACCAAATAAAAACCTTTTTTTCATAGGCATGTGACAGTTAAAATGCGTTATTTTATCGTATTATTTTTTATTTTTAACGCATTATTTTCGGGGACCATTACTATAATCGTCCTCGTCTTTCCTCGCAATGTGACCGAAATATTCCAAGATCCTGCGCAGGCACTAGGCTGACAGCCGTGAGGAGATTTTCAGCTCTCGCAGTATGGAGACTTTTGTCCGATATGCTGTCCAGGGGATACGCAGCATCTTTCTCCAACACCACATCTCAAAACCGTCAACGCGTTTTCGATCAACGGCTTTCAGTGTCCAAGTCTCAGCGCCATACGAGAAGATCGAGAAGACCAGGGTCCGTAACAGGTCTTTGGTATTAGTCACATTCAATTTGGCAGACTTTCTCCATACCGCCTTATTAAAATGATAATAGCACCCTGTCAGTTCGGCATCAGGGAATACCTTTTAAAAAGCATTTATCTGAACAACCTAATAGTCACATTTAAAACGTCTGATGTCAATTACGATACTTGATGATGGAAAACATTCTTTCATAGGTTGATTGTGTTTAAATTGGTAGCAGCAAAAATATTATAGGTGGTATCTTTACAAATTGTATTTATCGACATGAATCGAATATAGGTAGGTTAGGTAGAAAGGACTTGGAACCTTAAGATTAGCTATAGATTGTTGGATAAGTTTTGTAACAAAAACAAATATTGTTTTCATTTTCCGTCCCATCCACACAATAGAACAAGTCTTTGGCTAATAATTCTGGTATCTCAACCTCACTTACAGCTGAAAAATCTATTCCATTCTTATTTGTAACACTATGATTGTACCTGTAGCCATCTCGGGAGTAAAACATTCTTGCCTTTTTGACCCGATATAAAAACAAACGAATCCTGATTTTCCTCCATTTTATTTGTAGAAACGTAAATCCTCATCCTATTAATCGAAATTGTGAATTTGATCACTTTTATAGTCACTTTTCTAATAGGGAAAACGAAGGAGTGTTTATCGGGAGTACCTACTATTAGTATAAGGAGTACTTACACAATACACTCATAAAATAAAATGAATTGGAATTTGAGGAATTCCAAAAAAAAATACAAAATAGTTAATTGCACATATATAAATCTTGTCAATAAAATTAATTGTAATATTTTGAAATTATAATTATTTTACAAAAATATGTCATTTACAAATTATATTGTCAAAATTTTTTTATCATTTAAAAAGTCATTGATACAATATAGTACATTACGATATTAGTGCGTTATGATGTTATATTTATTATTTTTGTTTTATTATATTTCCTTTATTCATTTTTCATCTTATTTACTATATTTTTAAATATTTCTTATAAAACAAAAAAGGTAAAAAAAACATTTAAAAATATAAAAAACAGGTTTCCGCCGGTATCGGGAGCAGGGTCCAAGCTACCGGTGGTTAGGGCTGCAGAGACAGGAACCTCCTCACAATGCGGGCCGTATCGAGGAGTACTGCCTTCTGAATCTGGCTCTTGATCCAACTGCCAAGTGAGAGCTTCGATAGATGTTCATCGAGGCTTTTAGCCATTAGGCCATTGGCCGTAACGACAATCGGCACAATGATAGCCGAGTTCACATTCCACATGCTGACAACCTCGTGTGCTAAGTCGAGATATTTTATTTGTTTCTCTTTCTCAGCCTTCACGAGGTTCTCGTCATGCGGGATGGTAACATCGACTATCATTACGCAGCGCGCTGATCGGTCTATCACCACTATGTCAGGCTTATTGGCGACAATAGTCCTGTCAGTAATGATAGGCCGATCCCAGTACAACGTGACATGGTCTTTCTCGAGAACTGGGTCGGGCACATACTTGTAGTACGGTACCTCAGATTCCACAAGTTCATATTTCAAGGCAAGTTGCTGGTGAATAATTCTGGCTACTTGGTTATGCCTGTGCAAGTACTCGCCATTAGCCAGACGAGAACAACCAGAAATAATATGTCTGATGGACTCACCCGGATGGTGGCATGCCCGACACACGTCCACCGTCCCGTCCTTCATAATATGTTTCCGGTAGTTGTTCATCAGCATAACTTCGTCCATAATCGCACAGACAAAACCCTCAGTTTCCCCAAAGAGGTCGCTGAATCGTAGCCAGGACACGGATGCTAGAAAATCTACATCGGCCCCATGAAGAGCCTGGTAGAAGCGACCGTGAAGCACCTTGCCTTGCCATACTTTCTTGCGGTCATCGGTAGTAAGTACGACAGGTTTGCGCCAGTTCTCTTTAGCCATGGACAGCGGGGTGAGTGCCTTGTCCACTGCGACCACATCTCGGTGCATACCCACCTCTGTTTTTCCAGCACCCTCATGAGCCATGTATGTGACACAGAGTCGTAGGCCTTCTTGTAATATATCCAACATGTCGACAGATCCTTGCGGGATCGACGAACCTGTTGGCTAATGGCCATGTCGATGAGGAGTAGCTCCTTAGTACCACGGGACCCATTCCTACATCCATTCTGAGAGGCCGACATAATGGAATTACTATCGATGTGTTCGTTAATCTTCACTCTCAAAATGGATGTAAGAAGTTTATAAACCGTCGCCAAACACGTGATCGGTCTATAATTCCTGGGTTCCGCAGGACTACCGGACTTATGAAGAAGGTGGGTAACACCCGTTGTAAGAAACTCTGGTAGCGACCCAGACTCTAAGCATGACTGGAATTGAGATGCCAGGCGAGTGTGTGAACTACTCAGCCATTTAAGCCAGAAGTTGTGCAGTCCGTCCGGTCCCGGAGATTTCCAGTTCGGTAACGGACGAACTGCTCTGGCAACATCTAGTTGTGTTATTATAATTTTATCCATTTCTGGGATGGATTCACACACTCGCTCGACATCTCGCATCCAGTCAGCCTCCGTATGACCGACGGGCACCGACCAGATGCTGCGCCAGAATGAACTCGTGGCAGCATCATCTGGGCGGCACACGTCCGTAACACTTTGTTTGGGTCGCTCCCAAGCTCTGTATACCCACCTCTCATCACTCTGGAACATGCGATTCTGCGAGTACCGATCAACACGCTTCTTATACCGCCGAATACGGTTCGCCCATGCATAAACTTTCTGCTTCAGTTTTATTATTACTATTCATAATGTCATTGTTTTGTGTTGGGGCAAATGTTGGAGACGACGAAACTTCTTGAAAGGCGGCAGAAGTGCATTGTAACTCGTCATTATATGTAAATAAAAAAAATATCCTCAGTAGAAGTAGAGGGGCGCGGCTCAGGGCAAAACTTCTTCGTTTGTGGCTCCAAATTTATTGCCTGAGTTATTTTGGCACTTATATTTGCTTTGTTTTGGATGGAATCTTCTACATAAGATTCTGCTACTGCGTTAGAACGCCACCCGCCATGCCGCTTTAAAGTCAATATATCAGCTCCCGAATCAGTGTCCGTTACCCAGGCCAGATGTTGTCGAAAATGGACATTTGAATCTTATAGATAATTAGTTTTGCGGCTTCTGTAATTGTTGCGCACATTTTTAAGTTTGTTGCGCTTATAGTTTTTTAATTATTTCACAAAAACATTTCCTGCTGGGGTAACGTTACCCCAGCCAGACGTTTTTCTTTCTAATGGGAATATTTAAATAATTACTAGCTATAAAATTAGTTGTTTAAATGAAGTAAATGTTGTGCCTTATTTTGTATTTGTTCTTTCATCGGTTGCGAAGTTATTCGAGATTTTGCTGGGGTAACGTTTTTGGTTTTGCTAGATCTTTGAAATGGTTAAGTGGATTCTTATCATATTTTGTATATGGCTTCTTAGGAATTAGTTCAAATTTGTTCTGCAATAAAAAAAACCAAAATAATACATAGCTTAAAGGTTATTTCATTAAATAGAAAAACACTTCAATTGGTCCCAGCACTCTCAATAAGAGCTCTAAAGACTTACTTTAAACGTTATTTTAAAGCTTGTAACTGCCTTCAAATGTACGTGAAGTTTCAAAGTCAAAGTCAAAGTCAAAATTATTTATTTGCAGTAAATGTGGTACAAAAGATGGAAAAATAAAAGTAGTGCCGTGACACATTTCGCCATAAAGATGGCATGCAAACATTAATGAATGGGATGCTAATTTTAACACGTGACTACATTTAAGTGTACACAATCATTAAATTAAGTAATCAAGTAATGTATGTTTTAGGTTTAATAGACTCAACACAAACCTTCAAACAAAGAAATAATTAACATAATAATAAAATATTTTAAATATACAAACATCACAGACAAATTTACAGACATCACAATAACAAAAGAAATAGTTAACTTACTAACGATAAAATATTTTTAAATATACAGACATGACAACCATAAATAATTATAATTTAGGTAATTCTCTATAGTGCATTCCGGTAATGGTATGATTGACAATTAGATTTTTTGAGAAATTCAGCTATGGAATAAAAGCTATGCGACATAAGCCATCTTTTCAGAACTATGCAAAATTTTCTGTATGGAAGATCAGTGATAAAGTTTGGTAGAGCGTTGAAGATAAGTGGAGCCTTATATACACAATTACGTCTGAATAATTCAATCCTAGGTACAGGTATTGTTAATAGATACTGTGTAACTGTACGTTTATTAATATTGTTTTTAAGTTCAAAAAGTGAAGAGTTAGTTTTGACAAATTTTGCGATCTCATATATATAAATACAAGGAACAGTGAGAAGGTTGTGTGATTTATACACTGGTCTGCAGGAATCAGTCCAGTCCATATTGAAAATAGAACGCGTATGCATTTTTTTTGTGCTAACAGAACCCTAGTTATTTCAGAAGAGTTTCCCCAGACAATGATGCCATACCTGATGATGGAGCAAACATAGGCGTGATATACCATTAACGCAGTTTGTCTGGAGGTCTCATCTTTAACTTTTTTTAAGGCGAAAACAAATCTATTTATTTTAATACATATTTCATCAATATGGTCTTTCCAGGTGAAATGTTCATCAATGGTAATCCCAAGAAATTTTGTTTTATGAATTTGCTCAACTGTTTGATCTTTATGTGAAATTTTTAGATGTAGGTATTTACTCTTCTGCGTTTTAAAATTTAATATTTTCGTTTTTTCTAGGTTAATTTGTAACGCGTTCATATCCAACCATGTGATTATTCTATTCAAACTGTTATTTATATTAGACTCATGCGATTCACCATTTCTACAGTCAAATATAACTGTTGTGTCATCAGCAAACAGAACACAATCTTGGTCTATCGCTTGAGGAAGATCATTTACGTAAATAAGGAATAACGGAGGGCCTAAGATGCTTCCCTGTGGAACACCAAAGTAATTGTATCGGGGTTGGGAATCAAAGTTCGTGATACTATTAACTTTGTCGTCGAACTTCCTGATTCTCGTAATCTGTGTACGATTTGATAGATATGATTTGAACCAATCTAAGGCTGGACCTCGAATACCAATTCTACTAAGTTTATTAGTATCCTGTAAGTATTTAACAAGTTATGATGATATTGAGTTCTTCACGAGCACGGTCTTGATGCGCGCGGTGTTATTTGGCCACTAGATTGGATATATGAACTGAATGTTATGTCAATTATTAGTTTTTTAGTTCAGTTGTATATCAGTAAAATTTCAGCTCAGTACATTGGATAATTAATGAGATAATACGATTAAAGTCATCAGGAAGTGAATGACCGTGGTAACCCGACCAAGTTTAGGTGGTTATGAAAAAGCGAAAACGCAGAACATTATACTATCTTTTGAAATGTTTAGTATAATACACCTTACAATTTCGGTACAGACGCGTACACTGTTAAATACATTAATAATATAATAATATCTGTACTATGAAAACATTATTATTATCTTCCAGTTGCACAAACTTATCAAAAATCACTGATATAACATGTCGTTCGGTGGGACGCGGAAGGGGTGGGGTGAAGGGGCGCATTGTTTGCATATCGCACTAAACATGCTCCGTAATCACATAATTCATCTTGTAGAGTGCGCATGCGTTTCGGCAGTTCCGTTTCCTGTTTTTGCAAATATTTATAGAGTGCGTGAGAGCTAATGTAAAATCATAAGTGTGGCGAATTACTGCTAATGTGGAGTGCTTCTATTGATGATCATAGTTATGGTGCAGGCTGCTTGATGAATTCACGAACAAGGTAAGCTTGTATAATGTAACTACAGAAATAGTAGCAAAATTATTATTAATATGTTCATGTTGTTAGGTACTTATCTAAAACTGTATTTTTTAAGGCTTAAATATTTAAATTTAGGAACTTATTATTTTCTTTTCTTTCGTACTTAATTATTACCTAGACTGGAATTCTCAACAATGATAACGACATATTTATCCTTCGCTACATAGTACCTATAAAACAAAGTCGCTTCCCGTTTGTCTGTCCCTGTTTGCTTAGATCTTTAAAACTTAGTTTAATGTTTAGTTTAGTGTTAACTGAAAAAAAATTGTATATTATTTATTGTCTGTGATCATTACACAGTCCAATATGTGTATATATAAATAAAAACTGTAACTGTGTACTGTGTATACTGAAATCTATAATTTAATTAAAAAATAATAGAAAATTTCAAAAAAGCAAAATTACTATCTGTAATTTTAATCTGTGATTGTTTTTAAGTATACGTTCAATAATACTTTAAAAGTTCAATTGAAATGATTATATTACCTGTCAATAAAAATTATTTAATAATCACGTAGTTTTTTTTTTTAAACTTGTGTACATGTCTATACTAAATTTGTAACACTATCCTACATATTTTAGAAGGTACCATAATGCTTTGTGTTTTCGCTTTTTCGTAACCACCTAAACTTGGTCGGGTTACCACGGTCATTCACTTCCTAATGACTTTAATCGTATTATCTCATTAATTATCCAATGTACTGAGCTGAAATTTTACTGATATACAACTGAACTAAAAAACTATTAATTGACATAACATTCAGTTCATTTATACAATCCAGTGGCCAAATAACACCGCGCGCATCAAGACCGTGCTCGTGAAGAACTCAATATCAACATAACTTGTTAAATACTTACAGGAATGAACTTCACTGTACATTTGAAGGCAGTTACAAGCTTTAAAATAACGTTTAAAGTAAGTCTTTAGAGCTCTTATTGAGAGTGCTGGGACCAATTGAAGTGTTTTTCTATTTAATGAAATAACCTTTAAGCTATGTATTATTTTGGTTTTTTTATTGCAGAACAAATTTAAACTAATTCCTAAGAAGCCATGTACAAAATATGATAAGAATCCACTTAACCATTTCAAAGATCTAGCAAAACCAAAAACGTTACCCCAGCAAAATCTCGAATAACTTCGCAACCGATGAAAGAACAAATACAAAATAAGGCACAACATTTACTTCATTTAAACAACTAATTTTATAGCTAGTAATTATTTAAATATTCCCATTAGAAAGAAAAAGGTCTGGCTGGGGTAACGTTACCCCAGCAGGAAATGTTTTTGTGAAATAATTAAAAAACTATAAGCGCAACAAACTTAAAAATGTGCGCAACAATTACAGAAGCCGCAAAACTAATTATCTATAAGATTCAAATGACCATTTTCGACAACATCTGGCCTGGGTAACGCACACCCCGAATCAGCAAGTAATGTAGCTGACGTTCTTCTGAAACTGTGCCCTGTATAACAATCAGCGTCCGGCAATCCTAAAAACTTGGCGACTTCCTTTGGCAGGGCACCGAATTTATTTATGCCAATAGGTTGCGCAGTACATTTACCTTTTTGATAATTCTGAAAGAAATGATTATTTTTTGCCTTAGTCGTACGCAGAGCTTCATATTTTTTGACCACGTCATAAAATGGGCCGTTGATAATAAAAGATCGGGGTATTTTGTTTTTAGTGTTTGGGATTTTAATTAAAAGCATTTTGCCTTGATTTTCAATGTCATTTGTGGTAATATTGTGAAGCTCTTGCCGTCTACATGCACCATTAATACCAAATATTAACGCAACCTGAAAAGAAATAAAAATGTGTAAGATAAGGTATAGGTAGGTACTTAGCTTACAGACGGTCGTTAAAAAATATGTAAAAGAGTATGTACAGTAGGTAGATCAATCGCGGACTTTTTCGTAGACCTTTTTAAGTTGTACAATATTGTAGTATGTAGGTACATTATTTTGATCTATCCCGTAGGTTTCAGCCAGCATTTGCAAAGTAAGCGTAAAAAAAGTGTTTATTTACGACATCACATTGGAAACCTCTAAAATTATCAGTTTTTCTCTACTATATTATGCATGTTTTATACATATAAACCTTCCTTTGGTATCACATTAAAAAAAACCCGCATCAAAATCCGTTACGTAGTTTTAAAGATCTTAGCATACATTTACATAGGGACATACAGCGGGAAGCGACTTTGTTTTATACTATGTAGTGATTGTATAATAATGAATTCTGATTATAAACTAGGTAATTGTAGCTTTATTCGTTTTTTTTATGTTTGGATCTAGGCATTTGTCGGACTAGTACAATGGATGACTGTGTGTAAGAGTTTGTAGATGACTTGAGAATGTTCAAACGAGTTTTATGGAGTGGACGCCTTATATAGTAAAACTATATTGATTCTCAGTAACACTGGTTATAATCTAAAGCAAAATACATGACTTCTTTAGGTTGTAATACAGACGCACGTCATTATTCTTATGGATGCTAATGGTTTAATTAGTCATCATAGTATTCAACACCGTTATGTACAAGCATGCAAACAAACACAGGTATAATGGTAGAGGTTTATTGATTCTCCAGCAATACAAGTTATAGGTAACTAGCTGTCCGGCGCAACTTCGTTTGCGTCACATTTTCCCCGTTTTCGCAACATTTTTCATTGCTGCTCCACTCCTATTGGTCGTAGCGTGATGATATATAGCCTATAGCCTTCCTCGATAAATGGGCTATATACCACTGAAAGAATTTTTCAATTCGGACCAGTAGTTACGGAGCCTATTCAATGCAAACAAACAATCAAATCTTTCCTCTTTATAATATTAGTTTAGATTTAAAGCAACAGTACAATTTACACAACATTGTTTAGGACGTAGATACAAACTGTTATTAGGTTTCAGTTTATCACACACAATTTTGCAGTCTTATTGAGCTCCTTTGTGCTTACTTTGAATATCTATTCATTGCGTACGTTGCATCTTATTTGAAGTGGCTACATTCATTATAAAAGCCTAAGTGACGCCACTTTCGCGTACCATTGCCATCTGCATCACTTCGAGAAACCGCGACCTGGTTAACGTGGCGGCAATTCACTGAATGCGAGATTCAAAAGATCGGTCGATGTAGCGATGCTTGGGAGATGCCTACGTCCAGCAGCAGACGTTTCTTGGCTGATTTTATAATGATAATAATGCACTGATATTGCTAGAAATACTATCCAATCGACTAGTTTACGACACCATAACATCACGCCTGTACCTCTCAAAGGATTGTGCAAAGGTGTTTAGTACACCCCTCACACGTAAATAAATACGTTTTTAATGCAGTAGATATCACGACAATACATTTTTAAGTATAATTTGTACAACAATAATAATTATACGAGTAAACATTCCTGCAATTTGACGTAAAACATTCTTGCTGGTTGTCAAAAGGCACAGTGGTACCGATAGAATGAATTATTTCAGGTGCCTTCATCAAAATTGCTAATTCTAGCAGGAGTAAAAAAAGCTTGTTTTAAGGACGTGATGGTATGAAAACGCAAAGTAAGGACTGTTTTAAGAGGTCATAGTACGGCCCCTGCCCGCTATCTAATATCGGCTAGGGATGGAAATAAATCTAAATTAGTTTTAACAAAAATTGCAACCTCTAAAATGTACAAAGATGGGAAGGTCAGTACTTTCAGCGACTTAAGCACAGGTACACAGCTATCTGTAATTTTCAGAGTGTCACTGACTCTGGCAGGGCCACCATCAGGGATTTTTGTTTTGAAAACACAAAAAAATTGTCGCTAATTAGTCTAAATTTGTCGCCAAATATCGGAATTGGTCGGTCACTGGTTCAAAAGATATAGGTGGCCGATCTGGAGAGAGTCTCCCCAGCAGGGCCACATTTATATCTCAAAAACTAGGGCACCTAGCAAAGGTCTGTTTTCTCCCATATTTTGTCGCCAATTAGTCGGAATCAGTCGCAAAATATCAGAATTTGTCGGTCACTGGTTCAAAAGATATAAGGATTTTTATGTGGCCGATCTAGAGAGTCTCCCCAGCAGGGCCACATTTATATCTCTAAAATTAGGGCACCTAGCGAAGATCTGTTTTCTCTCATATTTTGTCGCCAATTCGTCGCAATTTGTCGCCAAGTTACAGATTTAGTCGGTGTGTAATTAAAAAGATATTAAAGAATTCAATTTCCCCATACAGTGGTACAAGCGAGTACAAAATACTTTAAGTAAAGTCACAGATTTAATCGGGTCTTAGTTTAGGAGATATAATGAGTTCAATTAGTAAGGTATAGTCCAAGAGCTAGATCGAAGAGTTCACGAAAAATTACCAAGATTTTTTTTTCTATTAATATGTGTAATATACTTCTAGTTTTATCGGTCTAAAGTCTTTAGAAATGTCCGAGAGAGATAAATTCTCAATTAAATTCATGTTTTTATGTTTTAAATTACTAGGTTAGAGTGGCTTAAACTTCTTTGAAAACATTAAACCTTACTCTTGGTCTATTTGGTGTCAAGATGTACAGTCGCATGCAACTGTTTTACCAGTTTACAATGTTAAGCTCTAATTAACGTTAGAATAAAAATACCGTACCTTTAGTAAAATGTTTAAAATACTTAAACGTTGAAAACGTATTGTCAATTGTAATCAAATTTTATAATAATATAAATTTTATGGGTTGCACGACATTGGTCAAATCTGATATTCGTCAAATCGGCAATTCGTCAAATTTGATTTTGGTCAAAGCTGTAGTTCGTCAAATCGTCTGTTTGTCCAATCACGAAATTTGCCAAATACGCTATTGGTCAAGCACATGTACAGTCGAATTCACATAACTTACTAGGAGCATTACTTTGTGTAATTTATTTCATCACCGCTGCCCTCAAAAAACGGCGAAGGAAAACATCGTGAGGAAACCGGCATGTCCTAGAACTAAAAATTCAAAGACATGTGACATTTACCAATCCGCTCTGGGACCGCGTGGTGGATTACAGCCCACTCCCTCATAGAGAGGAGGCCTGTGTCCCAGCAGTACGCGGAAAATTATAGATTGAGGATGATGATTCTGAGGTTTTATTTGTTTCGATGAATCCGTAAGGGTAAGTAGGATTTAGGCGGAAAATGCTGGCTTAATAGAAAAGCTTATTATGCCGTCATTTGTTTTCCCGTCAATTATGTGATATTTCATTATTTGTAAATGACAACAATTACTTATATTATTCTTTATTTTCGTGTTTTCGGTTTGGTGAAATATATAATGGCTTCTACTTGTCGGCGCCTTTGCAAAAAGGGTTCATGTGATTCGCGTTGCAAACTAGTCTGTGACCACAGACTAGAGAGAAGGGGTCTACAATTCTCTCTGGCGGAACGTCAAGTCGTTGCGGGTAGCCATATTGACTTGGGTAGTTGTCAAGGAAGGTGGCGCGTAGCAAGTCGTTGACGGATCGCCGACGTCTGTTTGCGTAATCTGATTAAATCTAGTGCCACATATCATAAGTAATTTCGATGCAGCGGGTAAGAGCCTTCATACTAGTAAAGGCAGTGATTCTGTATTTACATTTACAGACTCTGAAAAAGGCAAAATACGTGCAGGATATCAATTCCATTTTAACTCAACAAACAAAAACGGTCCTACAATATGGCGTTGCGTAAATAGAAGCGAGTGCAATGGATCCGAAAGTTTAAGCAGTGACTCTGGGTCCATTCTGAGGGAAAGTAGATATGCCTGTAAGCCTAATTTCGATAATTTAATAATAAGTAAAATTTTTGAAGGGGGTGAGCTTGAGGAAGAAGATTATTTTGTGGAAATACCAAGTTTGAAATCAAATCGTGATGGTCTGTACAAAATGCGAAAGAAAGCGTACAAACATGCCAGTCCCCAACGGTGGATATGGTCAAATTTCCAGAGATTAATACAAATGATTTTTTAGTTTATGAAAGCAAAGACGATTTACCGAAATTCTTCATCTTTGCTACAGCTGAGGCATATAGCATTAAATACGGATTTGATTTTTGTAGATGGCACTTTTAAAACCGTACCGCGACCTTTTTTCAACTTTTATCAATACACGTAGACGTGGGCAGTTCAAGAGCAAGCACCAATATATATATTCCCCATATATATATATTGCCCATATTTTTTTGCCTCTTGTCTAATAAAACTCAGCAAACCTATGAGAGAGTATTCTCGGTTTTGCGTTCTCAATTCAAGCTTGATGTGAATTTTTTAAAATGAGAATACAAAATGGCAATCATTAACTCTGCAAAAAGCATTTTCCCTGATGTTCTTGTCAAAAGGTGGCTTTATCATTTTAATCAAGCAATTTATAAAAAAGCAAAAGCACTTGGAATAATGACGGACGACAATTTGAAAAAAAAAAATAGACTAACCACAAATCTAGCGTTACTGCCCTATCAGTATATTCCTGAAGGGTGGGTAGCAATAATCGAGATGATGCCAGAAAATGACAGTGAGGCGGAAAATATTAAAAAATATTTTACTGAGCAATGGATAAAAAGGATTTCTCAGGACATGTGTTGTTGTGCAAATAAACGCCTTCGTACCACCAACGCAGTCGAGGCTTGACATCGGAGATTAGGGTTTAAAGAACAAGAAAAACATAATATTTTCATGTACATAATTATTTTTAAAAAAGAACCGGACTATTATTTAAAAAAATAAGTTAAAAGAGAAGTTATGAAGCAGAGGAAAACATCCAACATCATAAAAGATGCCAAAATAGAAAAAAAATATTGAAAAAATATTGAGTGGAAAATTAGATGCGTTAAAGTGTTTAAAACAATTATGCTGGGTATGAATTTTCTGTAAATAATTAATATGAATTGAATAAATGAGTTACTAAAAAAACATCTAGAGTTACTTTTATTTTTACAGTTGATTGTACTTAAATTACTTGACCAATAGCGTATTTGGCAAATTTCGTGATTTGACGAACAGACGATTTGACGAATTACAGCTTTGACCAAATTCAAATTTGACGAATTGCCGATTTGACGAATATCAGATTTGACCAATGTCGTGCAACCCAATTTTATTATATCTCGCTCTTTTCTCCGTTTTTGTATTTTCGGAATACCTAGAGATAACAACACTCGAGTTCGCAACTATTCATAATAAGTTCCACTTTAATTAAACTGGCTGACTTTAACTTACGAGACGGGCAACTCGAGCAGCTCGTCTGTACACGCGCATCTATCTCTTTTTTACTTACCGTAAAAGTTTATATTTATTTAATTCGAAACAAACATTCCTCCATAAGAAGTCATAGATACTGTCTAGAAACTACTTAAAGTATTTTGTACTCGCTTGTACCACTGTATGGGGAAATTGAATTCTTTAATATCTTTTTAATTACACACCGACTAAATCTGTAACTTGGCGACAAATTGCGACGAATTGGCGACAAAATATGAGAGAAAACAGATCTTCGCTAGGTGCCCTAGTTTTAGAGATATAAATGTGGCCCTGCTGGGGAGACTCTAGATCGGCCACCTATAAAACCTTATATCTTTTGAACCAGTGACCGACAAATTCTGATATTTAGCGACTGATTCCGACTAATTGGCGATAAAATATGGGAGAACACAGATCTTTGCTAGGTGCCCTAGTTTTTGAGATATAAATGTGGCTCTGCTGGGGAGACTCTCTCCAGATCGGCCACCTATATCTTTTGAACCAGTGACCGACAAATTCTGATATTTGGCGACAAATTTCGACTAATTAGCGACAAATTTTTAGTGTTTTCAAAATTAAAATCCCTGATGGTGGCCCTGCCAGAGTCAGTGACACGTTTTCAGATTTAACATAGATCTTATGCAGCGTTTTTGGGCTCTGAAAATCTGTTCCCTTTCACTGCAATTGCCCCAGAATATTACTCTGAATCTTAAAATTGGCGCAACCAGACCATGGTAAGCTACTACGAGTATATTATTGCTTACTTTATGCGATAGATTATGCAGTACATAGGCTGACTTGCTAAGTTTATTACAAATGTCTTCGGCATGAGGTTTCCAAGTAAGATTGCTGTCAATTAAGATACCTAGGAATTTAGCAATATTTGCTGTTTCAACATCTTGTCCCTTAAGTTTTTTTCACGCTTTTTAAACTTACATTATTTTTTCTCAGCCTTGCCTGTCCCAGTCCTGGGCATAGGTCTCCTCCCATTCCATCCACTTTTGTCGGAGTTGCGCATCTTCTCGTTAATTAACGAAAAACAGGGAAGTTATAATTTTTTGGCCCCTTGGCAGTGCTCATGGTGACAAGTGACAAGATTTCAAATTTCGAATCGACCAGATCCGTGCAAGTTTATATTCCTTCATTAACTAGAAAAGAGGTGATGACCTTCAAACGGCTGAGCAGATTCTCGAAACATAGCTAAGAACACTCTCGATTAAAACACCTTTCAAATGAAACCAATTTTATCAAAATCGGTTCAGCCGTTTAGGAGCTACGATGCCACAGACAGACACACACGTCAAACTTATAACACCCCTATTTTTTAGTCGAGGATTAAAAAATTAAATAAAAAATTTAAAAAACCCCCGACATGAAAAAGCTCTAAAAAGACAAAAATAAATTAATCCAAGCGTCGTAGCGTCGGGGGTCCGCTTTGTTGTGCTTGTACTAAGCGGTCTTCTTAGCGGTCCCCCGACGCTACGCCGCTTGGATTAATTTATTTTTGTCTTTTTAGAGCTTTTTTATGTCGGGGGTTTTTTAAATTTTTTATTTAATTTTTTTTCATGCTTTTTAAACTTATCTTAGCCTTGACTGTCCTACTCCTGGGCATAGGCCTCTCCCTTTCTTTCCAATTTTCTCGATGTTGTGTCTCTTCTCGCTAATTAACCAAACCAAGGAAAGATATACTTAAATTTTAAAAAAAGGTGGGGGGGGGCTGCCCCCCCCCCTCAGCAATGACCATAGTGACAAGCGACAACATTTCAAATTTCAAATAGACTACCTGTGTAAGTTGTTTATATCCCTTCATTAACTAGAAAAGAGCTGATGATCCTTATTCAGCTCAGCAGATTTTCTCGAAACATAGCTAAGAACACTCTCGATTAAAATACCTTTCAAACGACACCACTTTTACCAAAATCGGTTCATCCGTTTAGGAGCTACGATGCCACAGACAGACACACAGATACACATATACACAGATACACACGTCAAACTTATAACACCCCTCTTTTTTGGTCGGGGGTTAAAAAGAGAAGATAAGAAGCAGAGGAAAACATCCAACATCTTAAATTAGGCAAAATAAAAATAAAATGAAAAAACATTGCATCTAATTTTGCCACTCAATATTTAATTTTTATGTTAACACAACTGTGTTGGTTATGAATTCTATGTAAATAATTATTAATTGAATAAAAAAGTTAATAAAACAAAAATCACGAGGTACTTACCTTAATTTTTACAGTTGATTGTACTTAAGTTACTTGACCAATAGCGTATTTGGCAAAGTTTGTAATTGGACAAACAGACGATTTGACGAACTACAGCTTTGGCCAATTTCAAATAATTGCCGATTTGACAAATATCAGACTTGACCAATGTCGTTCAACCCATATTTATGGGACTAGTGAGGATTAAAAATAATTAAAATAAAATTATTTTCACACAGGTAAAAAGAAGTTTTTATTTCTGAGAGTGTTGTTTACAGAACTAAAAATTTTATTACAAATAAGACTTGTTAAAACATACATCCATATAAATTTATAATAAAATAATCATCATTCTTTTTAAAATACACAATCAATTGGGGCGTAGGAACCTGCATATCATTTCGTTTTTCTAAACATTAAAATTGCTTAGTTTATTAAAACATGGATTTCCAAATTGTATAATTGGTTAAAAAAATACAATACACAATCATGTTGTAGGAACAACCAAAAAATGATAAAACAATGCATAATTTAGAATAATTAAATATCACATTTTTGATCTATGATACTATGCAGTTCCAATAAAACCTTCCCCTAAACATTACATTCCAATGAAGTTGATAAAAGTGCAGACATTCTTAGATGTAATAGCTTCTGCAACAACAATTAAAACAAAACACTCTTCAGTTGTACAGACAAGACAAAAGTTGTGATGGATATGTGGCACAGCTAGAATTAACATGCACTACGAAGGGTGTGCCACACTGTGCTGCCGGGTGTTTAGGCCTGGCTCTCATTGGTAGTGGTCTCGATGGTGGTACCAGCAGGCTTGGCGGTAGTGGGTTTTGGCTTAGCCTGTTGCTGTTGAGTTGGTGAAGCAGCGGTGGTTGGGGCCTCGGCCTCCTGACCATTCTGACGTGGTGCTTGTATGGGCTGTCCACCAGCTTGGGGTTGGCCCTGACCCTGTCCCTGTTGGAAGTTACGTGGGCGCACGCGACGGTATCCGCCACGGTTCATGGGTCCTGGGCCACCACCACGGCGTCCACCACGGAAATTGCGGCGGAAGTAGCTAAAAAATTAAGTTTAAGCATGATTATATATCTGACTTATCATCATAGATCGGAGTAGTTCCACAAACAACTCTCACATCCATGACCATGACCTACCTGCGCTGTTGTGGAGCTCCGCCTGCCTCCTGCCCTTCATCCCCCTGTGCACCCCCCTGATTGAGCGGGGGCCCACGACGTCCCATTCCACCTCTACGTGGAGTGCCCTCCCCGCCACGTCCGCCACCTTGACGGGGATAATACCTGAAATTTGTTTTCATTAAACACAAGAAGCATAAATAGAAACAGGTTTTTAATGATCCAACTCAATATTCACTTACTGGCGATGGAAGCCGCGGCGTTTATCAGCTGCGTAGGGCGAGCCCTTTACCGGCTCACCGCCGGGACCAGTCACTCCGGCTGCTTCATAGCCTTTCTCCCCGGCAACCACGGCAAACTCCACCGCCTCCCCGTCGCCGACCGAGCGCACAGCCTTGCGAGGGTTGTTCCGGGCGATTGCAGTTTGATGCACAAACACATCCTCCTTGGTGTCATTCCTTTTACACACAGAGAGAGATACAGTATTACTTACATTGTCTTAAAATAGATATTTTGAAAGACTCCAATGCCTAAAACTTTACCTATTGATGAAACCATATCCACTCTTCACGTTAAACCATTTGACGGTTCCCGAAACTTTCTCAGCTGAAAAAAAAAACATTGGTTTATAGTTATAGTGTTCAAGAATGAAGTTGATTCATTACTTAAACTGAGCAGCATTTTAACTCTACAGGCTGGAATCCCACATCGAGGCACAAACATTAGTATTGTATTCAGTACATCATTATGAACCCAAACAAAAAGATCTGTTGTTCCATATCTTTCAAAATCATAATTCAATTGTAAATGAAATGTGCATTGGTGAAACAACTTGAATGTTTAGGGAAATGAATTTCATTAGAAAAGATATACCACCGATGATTTTGGAGAACTTTAATCTGCTTAAATATTTTACCAGCTGTTGTTATATGATTTGGTTTTTTAATGATCATAATGATGTTATTTTCACTGCAGCTGCTAAATCTAGAATTTGATCCCTATTAGCGATACTATTGAAAGGTGTAATAATAAGGAATATTTTTTTTTTTGCAAACTCACCAGGCTTGATTCCTGGCTTTAATTTTCAAAAATCTAATGATAGTTTTAATCAAAATCGGAATTGAGACTCCTTTGAGTATCTTAAGCTATTCCTCTTAGTTTTGGATTTGGCAAACCACAACAACCTCTTGGAAATTTAGCCTGTATACTTTCATATGAATTCTGAAAGATATCTTTCTAATGAATGCTTATGAAAGGATACATACTGAATTTTTGTAGTCATTTAAAATTACAATTGATCAATTTTCTGAATAATCTAGGGTACTATTATTTACAGGAGTGGTGTATCTAACAAAATATTTAACCTTGTCCTTCTATAACTTTACAAAAACAGAGATTCGAGTTTACTAGTTAACCGGTAATTGACAAAACAATTATTGCAGATTTTGCCATTGATGAATATTTGTCAAATATAGAATGAAATTAAGTTTAATTTTGGGTTATGAAAACTGCAAATAATTCAGTTGTTCCTCGGGTAAAAGTAAATGAACATCTTATCTAATTGAAGTTCCTCTTAATATTTTTTTTATGTATTTAAGTAGAAACATTATCTATTTAAAAATAAATAAATATTGAATTACCAAAACTTATATAATTAGATGCAATCCCAATAACAAATGCACAGCTTTGACGATTAAGCACATGTTATATTCCTCCTCACAGATCGAATTTAAAATAAAATTCTGGAATATAATGCATCTGGCATCAGACCAATCAGTCACTTGGCCACATGAACAGCAGACTTCAAAATTCACAGCTCAAGTTGGAACTATACAGAAGGAGTTAAATATGTGCGTTATGTTTAGGATGAATGGCGCTGCCATCGATTAACGTATAACACGTAATTAGTAAATAACGACACCCACAGCCCACACGTAAAATGGACAGAGATGATGTCAATTTCTATTCATATTATTTTTTAAAAATAAGATAGAATAAAACATCATAAATCATAACGCACAATCGCAACTGAAAAAGTATCATGGCCAAGCAACAAACACTACATTCCAATAGGAAAAAAGCGTTGACTAAAGCGATTTCATACAAAATGGTTGAAGCTCGGGCCAGGACGCCACGCCGCCCTCCATTACGCCGGCGATATTATTGATTCGTTCGTCGCTGCTCATACAATAATGTAGCTATAGTTCTACAGTGGGGTCAACACACGGATCAATAACGCCGCCGACAAGAACGCCCTCTTTGAAAATTCGTATTTCCAATAGATTGCTTGTATTATAACACAGCAATCTTATATTCTTAACACATCGCATAAATAATATGTCAAAAAATCATAAGATTTTGCAATTTAATGAACATGTGCTTTTGATAAATTTGATGCCGGGGCATACAAAAACTAAGATGGCGTAGCGGCACTTACCAATGACCTGCTTTTGTTTAGCCGCTTTAGCTTGTTGCGGTTGCTGTGGGGGTTGTTGCTCTTGTTGCTGCTGCTGCTGTTGGGGCTGCGGCTGCGGCGCCTTTTCGGTATCAGCCATGGTGTAATTTGGCGAACGGCGATGGTGGCTAGATGGTAAATTCCTCCACGACCTCTCCTCGATGTTCACCGGTCTTAGTCGTCGTTACAATTGACTATCTGTAGAAGTGAGGTTAGAGCGACGACAGTACTAGCAAATTTTATCGATAACCTCGACCATTTCGATAAAATCAATCGTTTAAATAAAAATAAATTGCTTTAGAATTTTATAAATAAAATGGTAACAGTATTAAAATGATTTTACTCATATAAATAAGCATATTAAATATTTCTATCTTATTTCATTTGCATTTAATATTTCGTATTTTGTACTCGATTGTGTGATAAAATTGTGAAAATAGTATAATGCTTTGAATATTTTTCCTATTAAAGCTAATTTCACAATAATTGCCAAATTGGGTAATAATGATAAATAAACGGAAGATTATTTAAAAAAAACATTACTAAAACGGCCTATTTTCTCGGAAGCCTGTCGACCCAATAAATTCTTCAGAAAATCTATCAGTTTTCGAATTATTATAATTATTATTTATTCCTTTTATTTGTGAAAACCAACTAAAGGTTAACATTCTTGCTTGGATTCATTCGTCGGTGCTTTTGGCCATCAGGGCATTGGCCGTAACGATATCATCATCTGCCTAGCCTTTTCCCAAACTATGTTGGGGTCGGCTTCCAGTATAACCGGATGCAGCTGAGTGCTAGTATTTTACATGAAGTGACTGCCTATCTGACCTCCACAACCCAGTAACTGGAAAATACAATACCCCTTGGTAAGACTGGAAGTTAGACTTTTAGCTTCTGACTACTCGTAACGACTGTCAAAGATCTACAAATGACAGCCGGGACCAACGGCTTAACGTGCTTTCCGAGGCACGGAGGAAACTCGATATGTAATTATGGTCACCCGTCCACAGACTAACTTCGGCAAGCACGGCTTAACCTTAAAGATCGACCTGGGCGGCTGTTATTATTTAGCCACGAGCTCCTCGTTATTGGCCGTAATGATACTCGGGATAATAATAGCCGAGATCATAATCCACAACTTCGGGTGCCAAGTCGAGATATTTTATTTGTTTCCCTTTTAATAAACTTATTATTATTATAGTTAGTGATTGAAATGTAAAATAGAATGTAATAATTTTGTCGATATATTCATCTAAAATATTAGTACAGCTCTTACTAGTTGTCCTTATTGCCTGTAGAAAAAATACACAGATAAGTTATAAATATAAATAATGCCTGTGTAGTGTGGAAAGAGAAGAAAATAATACGTCTATCATGTTTGAGAAAAAATGCTCGTAAAGCTTTATCGATACGATACAAATCATTTTAATTATGGTACTTTGAGTTGTGCATTAGTATTGTTTACTTTTGTTTTAGTAAGGAAGGGAAACCCTATGAGGGAAACGGATGTCGCCTCGGTGTCACAACTGTCACATGCCATTGGGAATGGGAAGTATGACCAGCCAGAAAAAAAACCATTTGTTTTGTCTCACAAAAGAGTTATACAGAAAAGAAGCCTGTGCTGTTTTCACCCGACGAAATCTTAGTATCTTTTGCTCCAGTATTATGAATGTCTTCATCTACCCATGTTTGTGTATGTACCTTATTAGTTTTAGCACAAAAAGGAAAAATCCAAAGTGTACTTCCATAGATTAATTCCATTTGGCCAAACCCTAAAGAACAATAACGGCGGCCCATTGTGTCTCTAAGGGGTTCGTTAATAGGGTGATTGTAAATAGAGACTAAGTGTTAAAAAACTGTGATTTTAATATAATCAATAAAATTGATTAGCAAACTTGCTAAACTGTAGGTAACATATCAAATATCAAAAGCAGAATTTTCGATTCCAGACTAAAATAATGTCAATGTGACTGAAAACATGGAGTTTGTAGATCGAAAGATTGCCGGTAAATAAAACAGATAGTATATAAGAATGTAACTGTCTAGTCAGTGTTTAATAAACCTATTTCTTGCTAAATGTTCATTTACGTCTAGAAATAATTGTTTGAAAATAATTGTTTTCAGTAAACAGTATCTTTGGTGCAGAGGCATTTTGTGTTTATGCAGGAGCATGAGAACCTTGCCCAAGGCCGTGTTTTAAAACCGGACCAGAACTGATGAATGTGTGCGGGTCTGGGTCATCGGGGTGTCCTAAATACCTCAGAAAAATGTCTCAAAGTCGGTATCTAATCGTAAATTTTTGATTTTAGCAATGATATAGTTGTTTATTGTCTTCTTACCTCACTTATCAAGCCAAAGACGACCCACTGACCAAGCTTGGTTTACCTTACAACCAAAAGTCGTCTTAAAGTTACTTAGAAATGTGGCCAATGCTTTGCAGAATTAATAAATCAGGGGCTGGCACAGGTGGTCCTCAGCAATGAAGACCTGCCTGGATCTTTTACAAGGCATCCCTTTGTGGCAACATGTAACATTAGTGGATGTGGCAAATAGGATGCACATCAAAAGCAGAATTTTCGATTCCAGACTAAAATAATGTCAATGTGACTGAAAACATGGAGTTTGTAGATCGAAAGATTGCCGGTAAATAAAACAGATAGTATATAAGAATGTAACTGTCTAGTCAGTGTTTAATAAACCTATTTCTTGCTAAATGTTCATTTACGTCTAGAAATAATTGTTTGAAAATAATTGTTTTCAGGAAACAGTATCTTTGGTGCAGAGGCATTTTGTGTTTATGCAGGAGCATGAGAACCTTGCCCAAGGCCGTGTTTTAAAACCGGACCAGAACTGATGAATGTGTGCGGGTCTGGGTCATTGGGGTGTCCTAAATACCTCAGAAAAATGTCTCAAAGTCGGTATCTAATCGTAAATTTTTGATTTTAGAAATGATATAGTTGTTTATTGTCTTCTTACCTCACTTATCAAGCCAAAGACGACCCACTGACCAAGCTTGGTTTACCTTACAACCAAAAGTCGTCTTAACCCGTGAGAAGGCGCGCTATGAGCAATTCGCTCACACAAAAGTTGAAAGCAAAAATGTTTGGTGATACCGTCACCCTAACGTCTCAAGCGCCTGGGTACCTTCCTAACTATTCATCCTCTCCCTCGTGACGCAAGTCTCATGCCGGTCAGTTCTGTTGCGACCGCGCAGCGAAGTGTTTGTGGAGGTCACGTACCATTATGCGGTAATTTGCTCATCACGCGCCCATCCATGTAAGTATTTATTTTGCCATTAAAAAATGTATTATTGAATATTCAAGAATATATTATTTATTTATATTATATTATATTTGTTAATTATCACGTAAATATTCTATAGTAACGTAAAGTAATATTTTAATATATATATTTTTTTGTTTTTAGCTACATCACACATGTAAAATGGGCGATCGACGTCAACCACAAATTTGTTCGTGGCTGGAAGAGGATTCAGGTCTGGTGATGAAACATTGGTTGCAGATCTTGAGAATGGAGAACAAAATCGTGTTGACACAAGTTCCCAATAAAGCGATTTATACTAGCTTCTCGACTGCAGATTGCAGAGCCTAGGCCAAGCGGATTCTGTTCAATATGTCCTAGACGTAAGAATAGGCGGTCAAAAAAAGCGTGCACTTCGTGCAAGAAATTGCTCTGCACCGAACATATCATATCAGTGTTCAATATGTTTCGAGAGGCACACTTTTTGTTATGTAACATTTTTTATTGTGATTTATATGAAGACTGTCAAAATTAGAAAATATAAATAATTTGGTTTGTTATTAGCTTTAGAAGTTGTATTTATATTTCATAGTTTTAATCAAAATACTTATTTTTTTACTTATTGAACTTTGTTTTAATCATATAAATCTATTATAAGCCAATAAGTACTATAAAAGTAGAAATATGAGCATTTAAATAAGTGTGAGCAATTTGCTCACGCGCGCCTCTCCGTGTAACAAACTAAGGCGCGCCTTCTCACGGGTTAAAGTTACTTAGAAATGTGGCCAATGCTTTGCAGAATTAATAAATCAGGGGCTGGCACAGGTGGTCCTCAGCAATGAAGACCTGCCTGGATCTTTTACAAGGCATCCCTTTGTGGCAACATGTTACATTAGTGGATGTGGCAAATAGGATGCACATCAAGGCAGAAACCCTGCAACAAATTAGTGCTGCATTACAGCCTGAATTACTCCCACCTCTGGATATAAGGTATTAAAGTTTAAATGTACTGTTTACAAAGAAAATTTCTACAAGAAGAAAAGTGGTTGGATTGCATTCAGACTTAACATGGTGTCAAAGGATCATGGGCACTTTTGTATGAACACTGGGCCCACTTTTCAAAGTTGTGCAACAGTGATGAAATCCATGTCATATGAAAGCTCTTGGCATTTACTTTATTGCATTCTATGGCAGCTAAGTTCAAATCCAGCACGAAATGTGCCCTGCCCACTGCCACTTAAGTTTGGCAATTCTTCGGGCTACGTCGGTAACCTTGGTTCTCTTGTGTTGATCTTTTTAGCGTATTTTAGTCAAACAAGAGCTATTTATAATCTTAGCTAGACAGCTAATTATAATATAATATCAACACAAAACAGATTTTTTAAAAATCGCAAAAAAAAAGCATTTTTGCTCTGGATTTGAACTTATCTGCCATATAATGAAATAAAGTATATTATATGAGCTTTCATATGACATATAATTCATCACTGTTGAAAAATGTTGGAAAAGTAGGCCCAAAATGATGCATGGTTCTTTGAACTAAAATAATATTAAAGACCAAAAACCACATTGATAAAGCTGCTACTGACATCAGAAATCTCATTCAGTCAGCTGCATGGAAATTAAGACCGACATAAACGAGGATCCAAAAATATTCCTAATTAAGTAAGGTGTAAGTTCCCGGCAAAATGGAGCCTCAGAAGAGTTTGGCAAGCTAGCCGTCATGCTTGAAACCTGACCTGCCTCATAAGAAGAACATCACATGTTTCACTATAAAACAAAGTACTTGAATACGAAGCAGTATTAAAACCTGTCTGGACATTACGATGTAGCTGTGGAGCAAGCAACTATAGTGTGGAAATTCTCTAGTGATTCCATAATTGAGCTCTCAAAATAATCACAAATTGTCCAAGATATATGAAGACCGCAGAATTACCACAAATCAGAACTACATATAATTTCAAGCATGTTGTCACTTAAACCATAGGTACTTTCAATCAATACCCAAAATTAGCTCTTGTTGCAGTATTGTATGTGCAGTTCTGAGTATTGCGCTTCCGGGTTACCTGGCTCGGCATTAAGAATGGGCGTGAACTTTTAACGTCGAGGTTCGGGTTTTGCTGTTGATTTTGTAATTTAAATATTTGTTCGAACGAACTAGATGTTCTTGAAAGTGGCTTTTACCTATTAGTGGGATGATGTTTGTGTAGTAACATAAAATATTTGTTAATTATAAAACCTAATAACATCCATCCATAACATCAAAAAGTTTGTGTTTTTATTAGTTAGCCAATAGTATGCTCAATAGATTAACTTATTGTGATCTTTAAAATGAAAGAATGTTCCTAAATAATATGTAATACTAGCCTATAATTGTTTCACTTCGCGCAAAGGCCTCTTTTCTTAACTATGGTGAAAAGATAAGGATGGCATCATAAATTACCAATATTTTACAAATACTCTTAAAGCTATTTTATGTAGATAAGAAGTATGTTCTGTTATTATTTTACTATGAAACCTGATTACCCTTGGGTACCTATCTAAACAAAAATATTATGAAGAGGAAATATATTTTTTTATTTTTTTCATATATAAAATACAAGTAATCTTTATACAATATTTACTCGCCAAACTTTACAGTTTGATGGCGAGAAATTAGATTGTTTGTTTGCATTGAATAGGCTCCGAAACTACTGGTCCGATTTAAAAAAATATTTCAGTGTTAGATAGCCCATTTACCGAGGAAGGCTATAGGCTATATATCATTACGCTACGACCAATAGGAGTGACCAATGAAAAATGTTGCGAAAACCGGGGAAAATGTGACGCAAACGAAGTTGCGACGGACAGCTAGTTTGATAAATTAGTTAAGTATTGTATAATCTATGATTATTGTGATCTCTTAGTTTAACATTAGTATAGGCATGAAAATAAAAATTACTTTATTTACACAATTTGTTGCATTTCATTGATTTTGCAAGTGGTATCTGTTATGGCCCTGGAGACATTACATTCATTCATTTTTCATTTGATCGGGAGCATTCCTCCCGTCAGGTTTTTGGTAACTTCCTTTGCCATAAAAGTGTAGGGCAGCCAGCTTAGACTGACTGTATGTAAGCTTGTTAGATGATCAATAGTAAATACCTATTGGGAGGATTGGTGTCTTCATGTCAAAACACAATCGAGCGAAACTGTCAATATTGTTCGGTTTTGTGCTTAGCATA
This sequence comes from Cerastis rubricosa, assembly GCA_949152445.1. Classification (NCBI taxonomy): domain Eukaryota; kingdom Metazoa; phylum Arthropoda; class Insecta; order Lepidoptera; family Noctuidae; genus Cerastis; species Cerastis rubricosa. Next base: position 13,341,765 of record OX424523.1, on the reverse strand, counting down.
CTTTAACCCGTCAGTCAAATAGGGTTCGCAGTCAATCTTGCTACTTGGGTATCACTCTGGAAAGTAAAAGCAAACCCTGACATAAAAGTTCCACTGCCTAAAAACAGCATAGAAAACCTGTACCCGTGGGTGTCACCAGTAAGTGGATTATTAAACGTCTTCGAATAAAACGACTTTTTTTAGTTTCTAGACTTTTCAAATAACGTGGGCGTCCATTATACGTGAGGTGTTTAAATCTCACGAGGACACCCCCTTTTTTTTTTAGGATGAGAAATCATCAAATGACTTCTCCCGCTCTGGGCGGAGCAGAAGGGAGTGTTTGACTTGACTGACTAAAACCCATCCATGTTCCTTCTTAGCCCTTTGCGTTCCAGGGCCACGGTATCTCTTTCAAACAACCCGCAGCCCTGGCACGCATCGGCCCTCCTGGACCCCTTCCGATATGCTGACATCTCCTTGAGGCGCGCGTGGAACACGAACGCGCCGTCGGCACGGCCTGTCGTCATAAGACGGACGGACGGTGAGCTAGCCCATTACTCACCGTCCACAGGCCCGCGCCTACGGTGGTCGGGGGCCACTGGTTGCCCCCCGTCGCCCGGGGCGTCTCCCGCGGCAGCTGGGACGTGAGGCTCTCTCCCTCACGTTCCGCCACCTCCTTCGCAAGCATGACTGCTTCGCAGAAGGAGGCGACGGCTTCTCATTCTTTCTCGCTCCGGGCCATGGATTGAACCAGGGCCGGACGCGAGAGGTCACCGCCGCCAATCGCCGCTGCGAGGACACGGCGATGCTCAGCCCAAGCGGGGCAGAGCTCCACGGTGTGCTCCACCGTGTCCTCCGGTCGATCCTCGCAGTGGGAACACCCGGGCGTTTCCTCCCGCACGATTCGGTGCAGGAACCTCCCGAAACATCCGTGTCCGGCGAGGACCTGCGTCAGGCGGAAGGTGAGGGCGCCGTGGCGCCTCTCCAGCCACTCCTCAAAGAGGGGACTTATCGCCACTATTGTGGCGAATCACCCCCTCAGGTGTCGATAAATGGCCAAAACTGCCTCACGTAATTAATGGACGCCCCCTAACTCTTCAAAATGACTAACTAGGTAGCAGGGCTTGTTAACGTTACCAACTAACAAAATAATAACCATTACTTAACGTTAATTCTAATGTGATACCTAATTAACGTTACAAAATATAACGTTAATTGATAACATTACCAGTAATTTAACGTTAAATACAATTAACGTAAAATACGAGAATAACGTTACTTTTACCGTTAATTTAGCTGCAACCCGGTCACATTCAAGGTTGTTAGCGCGGCGTGGTGAGGCCGAGCGGGAGGGCAGCATCGCATATTGAAATCAAGGCTTATTTTACTTAGGTTGAGAAGTACGCACGGCGACAAAATCGCATTGTACGGGAAAACTATAAAAAACAAGGCCATGTTATATTGCAAATGTAAAGCTTGATGTGTCGCTGTGTGTACACTACTACCTATTTATTCCTTTAATTTAAATAGTTTTAACAATTAGCGACTAAGCACATATTTGTTTTTTAAAGAAGACTAAGTTATAAACGAGTGCAATCATGTACCAACGAAGCAAATGGGACGTAAATGAAATAAGCTGTAACGTCTCCAATTTACCTCCGTTGGATTTTAACCAAGACCAACCACGACCTAGCGACCCACGAAATGCGGCGTTCGCAACAACTGCGAACTGGTTCGAAGTGGATCGTATGCCAGAAGAAAAACGTAGAGTAACTTATGTCAATTTACTCAACGTTATTAGAAAAGTGCGACAGGAAAACGACTTGGATAACATAATTTTGGCAAGTTACGAAGAATCAGAGTAATAATTATAAGTAAATTGATTCAATTCTTTTAAATACTATAATTATGATTTCCTTTATTCATTTTCATTACGTAGTTATAATATTTTTACATAATTATATTAAAAAAAAAAACATTGAAAAAATATAAAAAATAGTAGCCCACCAGCATCGGGAACAGGGTCCCGGCTACCGGTGGTCAGGGCTCTTGAGAGAGGAACCTCCTGACAAAACGTGCCGTGTCCAGAAGTAGTGCTTTCTGAATCAAGCCCTTGATCCAGCTGTCAAGCGAAAGACTCCGCAGATGTTGGTCGTAGCTTTTGGCTATTAAGCCATTGGCCGACACGACTATCGGCACAATGGTTGCTGTTGTCAAGTCCCACATGTCGACAACCTCGCGAGCCAGATCTAGATACTTGAATTGCTTATCTTTCTCTGCTTTCACGAGGTTCTCGTAATGCGGGATCGTGATATCAACAACCATTGCACGACGCCTCAATCGATCTATCAACACAATGTCAGGCTTATTGGCAACAATAGTCCTGTCAGTGACGATAGATCGATCCCAATAAAACGTGATATTACCATTATCGAGAACTGGGTCGGCCACATACTTATAGTATGGCACTTCTGATTCCACAAGGTTGTTTTTCAAAGCAAGTTGCTGATGGAATCTCAATCAAATCAAAATATTTTATTTTACATAGCCCTACAGGGGCACTTATAAAACGTCGGCAAAAAGGTGCTCGGTTCGGGTTGGTCGTTTCCTATGGAGAAGAACCGGCAAGAAACTCCATGGTTACTCTTTTAAAGGATAGGATAATCCTGGCAACAAGGTTGTGTCTATGCAACTACTCTCCATTGGCCAAACGAGAACACCCAGAAATAATGTGTCGGATCGATTTTCCCGGACGGTGGCATGCTCGACATATGTCAACCGTTCCATCCTTTACTATGTGTTTCCGGTAATTATTCGTCAGCATAACCTCGTCCATTATTGTACAGACAAAACCTTCAGTTTCCCCGAAGAGGTCACCAAAACGCAGCCAGGATACAGACGCTAAGAAGTCTACATCGGACCCATGTAAGGCCCAGTAAAAACGTCCTTGAAGCTCCTTGCTCTGCCATACCTCCCTGCGGTCATTAGTGTCTAATACTACAGGCTTACGCCAGTTCTCGTTAGCCAAGAAGATCGGGGTAAGGCCCTTGTCTACTGAGACCACATCTCGGTGCATCCCCACGTCGGCTTCTAGGAAGTATTCCCTGAGACTGCATACCTCACGGTTGTGCAGAATCTTAGCATTTAAGAAGCCACGACCCCCACACTTCCGCGGGATATACAGTCTCATCATCGACGACCGTGGGTGATGAATCCGATTTGCGGTCAGCAGTACGCGGACCTTCCTATCTAGTGCATCAAGTTCTGTCTGAGGCCATTTGAGTATGCCGAAAGAATACATCAAAACTGGCATGACCCAACCGTTGAAGGCGCGCACCTTGTTTCCTCCGGACAGAAGACTGCTTAGCACCTTATTCAGGCGGCCAAAGAAACGCTCCTTCAACGATTGTTTCATGTCAGCAGTATTGATGCCCAATGCTTCCGATATACCCAAATACTTGTAGGTTTCTGTTGAGGAGAGGGATCTAAGGTGTACGGAATCCGAGAGTTGAGTTCCCACGGATTCCGTAATCTCCCCCTTCACATGCATGACTGCACATTTGTCCACACCAAATTCCATCCTGATGGCGCTAATGAAAGTTTCAGTTACCTTCAGTAGCTTCATCAGTTGCAAATTGTTGGGGGCAAAGATTTTCAGATCATCCATGTAAAGAAGGTGAGATATGACCTGACCACCTCTCCTCAACCGATAGCCTAGACCTGAACCTTCCAGCAGTGTGCTAAGAGGGTGCAAGGCTAGACAAAACCACAATGGACTATCACCCTGAAATATACCACACTCTATCCTTATCGGTTTGCTGTTCCCCTGCATCTGTCGACATCCTGGATAGCGAAGGACCGTCCTCCATTGCCCTATACACGACTCAAGGAAGGCGCGTAGAGTTTATTATTTATTTATTTATTAACACTTACATTTGTTTATACTGGCAAGACCCAAGCTAATAAAAGAGAGAGAGAGAGAGAGAGAGAGAGAGTTATCTATCTTGTACAACTCCAACAAAAAAAATCTATCCAACATGTAGACAGATGCCTTTGGGAGCGGCACACCTGTTGGCTAATGGCCATATCAATGAGGAGCAGCTCCTTAGTACCACGGGAACCGTTCTTACATCCATTCTGAGAGGGAGACATGATGTAATTAATCATAATATGTTGGTTAATTTTAGCTCTCAAAATGGATGTAAGAACTTTATAGACCGTTGGTAAGTAAGTGATAGGTCTATAATTTTTGGGCTCCGCAGTACTACCTGATTTATGGAGCAGGTGGGTAATGCCTGTCGTCAGGAACTGGGGCAGCGACCCTGACTCTAAGGCTGATTGAAACTGGGACGCCAAGCGAGCTTGCGATCTTTGGAACCATTTGATTCAGAAGTAGTGCAGTCCATCCAGTCCTGGAGATTTCCAGTTAGGTAACGGACGGACTGCACGAGCTACGTCTTGGGGGCTGACAGCTGGTTCAAGCACCTGAAATAGAAAGAGCATCCGACCACGGTACGCAGTCAAGTTGGTTCCCCTCTGAGTAGCCCCATAATATGCGCGCATGACGTTCTCATTAATGGACTGAGTCCATCGCATGCGCGACACATTTCCACCGGCAGCGGGGAGCCTGTTCGGGGCCTGTTGGCCTCGAGGTCCCAGGCCCGCTGGTGGCCGTCCTCTTCCTCGTCGTCGTGGTGGTGATGGCGTCGACGGCGGGGAGAAAAACTCGTCGCTGGAACTCACAACGACGCAACTGCAGCGACCGGCGACTCAGCGGCCACAGATGTGGCTGCGAGGCGGAGCTCAGCGACGAGCCCAGAGATGGTGGGTGTACTTCGTTTAGTCGGGCTCTGCGTCTCGTCAGCATTGATGACAAATATGACGTTTCATTTTCATAAGATTATTGCATTTTTGTTTAATTAGATCCGGTTTTGTGTATTAAGTAACTTTTTTTTATTATTATTTTCTTGGTTTAATCAGTGTTCTGCGTTATTTTATATTAATTAAAGTAAAAAGTGAGAAAAACTTGTCTCGTCAGTTTGACACTCGAGCCACAGATTTATGATGATTATGATTATTATTTACTATGTCCCATCACTACTCGCATGCGAGGAAGTTGGCAGAAGCTTAACTGTTTAAAAATAACGATAAAAGTAACGTTATTAAACAATTAACGGTTATAAAGATTAACGATAAAATGTTTCAAAAATAACGTTAAATCTATTAACGTTATTCTAATATTAACGGTAACTCTGTCTGTGAAGGTAACGTTACGAAATTTTTAACGGTATTTAAAGCCCTGCTAGGTAGGTACTTTATAGAAGAGTTGTATATATAATAATATATGGTCCCATTATTCAAGAACACGATACAGTTTACCGTTTAAGATTAGCGTTAATATAACTCTGGCGATAAGAGTTTAAGTGTAAGCCGGCAGAATGACGTCAGCGATCACGTAATGCGCGATGCCCAAAAGGGCTCCTCAAACGGGACCAAAGGATTCGGACGGGGTTAATAAGGTTAAGGAAAATCTAACCAATACGAGGTGTCAACATTTTTGAAGTGGCTATTGCATTTTACATTCTTAGAAGACCGTAAGCTGTATCCGTAAATAGTAAACTTAAGCCTTACATAATCCATTCCGCCGCAACGTTCGGCGGCGCGTTGCATGGCAGCGACGTGCCTGAACGCAATATTGTGCATTGCACAGCACAGATTTGCATTTTTTTTTCCAATAAACTACTCACCGCTGCCATCTACCGTTACAATTAAGTGTTATTGAAGCTGGTCTCGCGCATTCTATTTCAGATAAACTCGGATAAACTTTACGTACTACTGCCATCAATCAGTAATATTTAAAAAAAAAATACTCGTGTTTCTGTCACCAGATGTCACAAGATATACCGACAGATTCTTACGACAGTTATTCTCAGAAAGGGTAGGCAAAGATGTAGCATAGGTCAAAAATAACAACTACATTACGTGAGTTACCTTTTCAATCCCATGTAGTACCTAGCTACGGTCGTTCCATCATCATCGGTGGTAGACTGCAGAGGAATCTCAAAATGAAAAACCTATTAGAAATCCATTAGCCACACTTTGAAGTTGTTTGCTTTATAAAATTAGTTCATTAATATTGTTTGTAGGTAGTCAGTGGCGTGTCTTCAATGAAATGGAGGCAAAGCCCAATTAGACAACTGACGATATTGGGGTAAAAAAAAAATTCGCTCCTTGTTCTGATATTGGTTATCAAAATCGTTTTTATTAAATATGCCTAAATATATAAATACAAACAGTGGTTAAAAAAAACACTGCGTATTTTATATCCCGTCACAAAATTACAACTATTATAAATCTTGATTTATAGTCAGTATCAAGCAAATGATATAAGAGCCATCTATTGAATTAAATTTAACAACTGAACTCTTCGTGTCAACTTGTAATTATTTGGCTCACTCTCTACAGTGGCTAATTTTTAAAAACACCGCTAGATGGCGCACAAACAATAAATTGGTTTCTAACTATACATTGTTGAAAATATTTGTAACTTCCCAAGACTTTGTTAGCGTGGAAATGTTGATGTTTTCAGGCATAAATTATACATATAAACCTTCCTCTTGAATCATTCTGTCTATTGATGAAAACTATATCAAAATTCGTTGTGTAGTTTAAAAGATCTAAGCGTACAGACGGCGCCGGCGGGAAGCTTCTTTGTTATAAACTGTGTAAAGATTACTCACAATGTAAACAGCCTTATTTTTTCATTCTTCGCTTATCTACCACGAAAAGATGACAAACAACAAAGCTCACACTCTCACACATTTACCTTGCACAGTTAAAATTTAATTTTCACGCATTACAACCCTTCACAAGGAACAATTTTAATGCGTTTTCAAATTCACTTTAGAATTCAGTTGTCGCTCAAAACCTAATATGAACTAATTACAAATCAATTCGAAATCGAACACACATTCTCTGTCAACCTTACACCGACATATACGCACACATTCAAAGAAAAGCCCAGCTTTTAACTTCATACAAATTCCCAAATAAGTACCTCAATTTTATCAAAACAGAGACATTTTACTAGGAAAAATAGAGAGGTCCGAGAAGCCAAATGCAGAAGCCAGTGAGTGCGAGTGGGAGCATCCGAACAGAGTCATTGACCGTAGGGTCCGTAGATACCATTGCGAACTAAGATTGAACTCTTCTTTTGTTTAGTATTAGATCGAGCAAGAGTCTCGCGCGTCCTGTAGATATAGGAGATATTAGATTTTGTTTTGGCAACGTCGCGCATCGTGAATTCCTAATTTATTAGGCATTTACCTATTAGGACCTAATAAATGCGCGCGAAATTTTATGTTATTATTATTTTGACATAAGTACATTTTTGTTTTTGTTTGGACCGTTTTTTCTTATTTCTTGAGTTTGATTCTTAGGAAAGCCGGGCTTTTCAGCTTGTAGGTATGATAGATCCGCCACTGTTTGAACAATTCCAAATAATCTTACTAAGATTATTTGGAATTGTTGGAAATTACGTGTAGGAGAGTCACGAGGCTTCCCTCAGGCTAACACTTACAAGTTGTCCTCGTATTCTACTAGCAACATCCCATTTAAAAGTTTACCTATGCTACACTCTCACCATCAGCCAAAGGTCGAAATAATCTATTTTTAAAGCAATAGATATTGGATCGATTCAATCGGTGGAAGGCGACGAATTAGATACATAGCTAACTTGAAATTTCTGACGAGGCGGAGTTCGTCCAGTGAGGTTATGATGACTTAGAGAGTCTGTGTGCAAAGCAAAGCAATGCAACTTGACGTCCTTCTTCGTTCTATTTTCGCTTTCCAAAAAGGTCAAAGTTTGGGCGTTCAGATGACAAAATTATTTTTAGCTCAAACTGGGTTCACGTTATGCTGATGTAATCAAAATAAGCTGAACACGTTCAAACTAATCATTGGTCAAATCAACCCTAAATAACAGTCAGGAAGGACTATTGAAATATTTGCCTAAACTTAGAAGAAAAAACTTAAAATTCAAAAGAAATCTTCTCTTGAAATACTTACTTATCGATTTAGCTACTTTGAGATAAGACCTATTTCGTAATATGACTTCCAAAAAACTATGTTCGTCAAAACGATAATCAATACAGAAGGAATTTAAATCGCTTTTGAATTTTGCTAAGTAGTGTACTTATATATTATACATATCGCACCTTGATAACAAAAGTGGCATTATACCAAAAATGGCAAAATGGAGTTATAACGACATCTGGATTCCTTGAAAGAAAGCGCTCATAATGCAAAAACTGGCACTATCATAGTTTCAATACTTTTCCCTAGAGGCCGCTAGTGTCAGTTTATACTTACGGGTAAAATGACAAAGTAGTAATTCAAAAGGTGACACTAAATCAATTGAAGACAAGCATTCGGAGTGGACGCACGCTGCGGTGAGTAAAAAAGTGGCATTTTATGTTTAGTGTCGCTTATTTAGTTAAAGTAATACTAATGCAAATTTTCTGATGAATAAAAAAATGGCATTATATGTATAGTGTCGCTTATTTAGTTAATGTTACATTACAATATAATTTTTGATGACTTTAAAAATGGCATTTTTAGTTTAGTGCCTTTTTTAGTGTTATTGTTTGTAATAATTTTCTGAATTAATAAAAGCATAAACGGCTTTATAACCGTAGTGCCATTTTTTGTTTAAATTTATTACAAATCGGCATTTTAGAGTGATATAAAAAAATGGCATTTTCTTTTTAGTGTCAGTTTTTAAACAAAATTCGTAGAATGTTGATTGTTTAAGTTATTGTTTAAGTGTCATTTTGTTCTCAGTGCTAGTTATACTATAAAGTTAAGAGGATGATTATGTTTCATTTAGTTAAATAAGCGTCATTTAGAGTATAGTGACACTGTTTTGAAAATTATAACCTCTACAATTTTGTTTAAATGACATTACTATAGCGAATTATAGCCTGAAATGATGTTTGTTTAGTACTTAAAGAGTTTTCCAATTTTTTTAGTTATATTTTCGATGTCATGCTTTGCATGTGATACGTTTTTTCTTTCCTTATTTAAGGTTATCACAATGAACCCGTCAAGAACTAGGGGTAGAAAAATACTTCTACTAGCTATTCAAAACAAAGAAAACTGTTCAGAACCTGAAGACTTATCATCCAATTTAAACGATTTGTCAACAACTAGCAATCATACATATCCAGCTGACAAAGAAAACCTCTGCAACGACGATAAAGGTGACTTTTCACCCGCTTCTGACGATGATACAACATACACACCTTCAAAGAAAACATGCCGTAGATCCAGCTCAACTTCATCGTCGACTTCAAGCTCTTATCTTCATCTTCCAGCAAATCATCTGTTTCATCTTCAACTTCTATAGCACCCGATCCACCAATTATTCGTCAAGCCACCACTCAATGTACCAATGTAAATGACAATAATTTAGAATTTGTAAATGACTACGGAAATGACTTCGAATAACCAAAGTTCCGGGAATGTAGATAATAATATTGCAGCAGATATTGCACCAGCTGTTGATTCTAATAACCAAAGTGTTCGGAACGAAGATATCGATATTGCAGTGGATATTCCACCAGCTGCAGGTAATATTGCAAAACCGAAGAAAAAGAAAAAGAACCAAAGGGTTGCCTATATTTCTAAAACATTGAGAAAGTTGAAGAATGCTTTTTATTTTGATTTAAACGGTACTAGAACTCAAGTATGTAAAACAGTTTTCAAGAATACATTAGATATAACAGACAGATGTATTAGAACTGTAATAGAAAGAAGAATAATGTAACTGGTATATTAAAAGGAGAACAAAGAGGTAAGTATGGAAAGCATAAAAAATACCTGAAGATTTGATTAAAGGAGTTAAATGTCACATTAGTAGTATCCCTAGAATTGAAAGCCATTATTTACGGCAACGATGTCTTAGATCCGGACCCATATACGTGCCTTCGCAATATATTTCTGCTATTCGAAGTGCTAAAAAACGAAGAACACCTTTCATTGTAAATGAAATGGGTTACGGCGATTTCATTGATATAAAGCAACTACCAGTTCCTAGACTAAATAAAGATGTAGATGGCCAAGTTGTGAAGTTGTCCGATATAAAAGTGATCAAAATTGAGAAAAATTAACACAGTGAGATTAAAATACAGTATAAAACATCGTATTTTGCTGATTATAAAGAGCTTGATTTGAATAAAAGAACCAACAGAAATAATCGTCCTACAGAACTCAAACCGCTTTATCAGCGTAAATTGGAAATATCCGAAAGAAAGAAAACTGACGTAAGGAGCCTGATTAATGCTGGTTTGATTCTCAGTTATTATACCTCCTACTATGAAAGTATATTCCTGTAGTATGTATAGATAACAACCGATAATTAAGACCTACCTACGTATTTTTGATGATCTCATTAAAAATAATTGGTATAAGTATACCTAAATCAGTTTATTTTCTAGAAGAGTTTATTTTTTATTTTGATACAAAGACTTTTTAAAGTTAATTTTATGTTTAAGTTTAATGTTTGTTTCAATGTTATTAGTTGTAAGGTTTAATTGATACCCCCATGAATTGTGATTTATACCTAACTGCATTTTAATAAAAATGTTACATAATTATAGTGTATCTTGATTGAACTGATTTTAAGTTAATTGTTTTTGCCAAATAAATACTGTTTATTTTTTCTATGAGTTAATTTCGTTTTATTTCTATTTATTTTTTGTTACTCCCATGTTCCCATCTTTGGTAATTATTCAAAAACGAGTAGGTTTACGTAAAACAAAAGTGGCACTATGCGGAACTTTTTTTTAAAACCATGTTTTCTAAATATCTACATAATTTACTGGCATATTTTCAGTACATAACTTACATAAGATAGTCAAACTGTTATGTAAAATTAATTGCAGTCTTTTATTCCAGTTAATTGTTAAGATATTGACCCAAATGCCGCGTTAAAAACTTTAAATGGTCATACTGAAAAAATTCAATTTTTGTATAACGCCACTTTTGTTTTCAAGGTGCGATATCATTGCTGGTGTCTGTAGGGTAAACTTGCCTAATTCGTACTTACGCCAAATTCGTACTCCACTTAAAACTCGGCTTCGGTAACAGCTATCAGCGCCTCTAGTGTCAAAAAATAGATGTAACACTCGGCCATTTTACCACCAGACAGATGGCACCTGTGAAGCTGTTCTCGACAAAAATATTGAAAAAGTAAGTTTTTACCAAGTATTGCTGTAATATTTTTACACACTTCGTAAGAGTTTTATTCAAATTAGGTCGTGTTAACCTATTTTACGATTTGATACGTATTATTGTGTATCTTTGCGATTTAATCTGACGTGTTATCATACTCGTAACTCTCGTCAACTTTTTTGGCGGTAAATTTAAAATTTATTTGGCTCTTGCTCCTATTTCGTACTTCGACTTAAGTTCTTAAAACGTACTGGTACGATTTAGTTATAACTGCGATGATTGCCAAGAATTGGCGAAGACCATCCGTCGAATTTGTTAAGAATTACTACTTGCTTTAATAACACATTGTTGATTATGATGCTGATTCTCAATACTGTATACCAATAAATAGATCTCAAAGTACGAATTAAGGTTATAGCAGTACGATTTGGGACGAATGATCTTAAATCGTACTTGTTTTAGATTTAAAAAAAAGTTGATTTTCTTAGAAATTTATAAGGTTTATGTTAAATTTGATTATAGAAACAATAAAGCATTTAGCAAACAAAAATTACTTGTAATTAAAACTAATTTATCTTTCCTAATTTCTTAAATATTATGGTTTTCTCTTAAGGGGTACGAATAAGGCAAGTTTACCCTACGTTTCCACCATGGTCGTGTTTGGAAGCGTTTGCGTAGAGAGATTTGTGTAATACGGAGGGTATTGCACAAATCTCTCTACGCAATATATAATAATGGGGTTAAATACTCAAAGTAAATCATTTTGCCTAGCCTTTAGCAAGGTTTTGGTGTGTAACGGTTGAGCCTCTAGTCAAACTTAGGAGTGCCATCAGACGCGGCAGCATTGACGTTGCGCTCGGTAGCACGATCTGTTTCTCGCCCAGCAAATAACGGTTCTACGAAAGAAAATGTTAAGAGCATGTAAAAATGCGATTCCGTGCTGATAGATGAGGGTCATCCCTGAAACGTTTACAACTCATAGAGATTATTTCTGGAATCGAAACCACGTGGACGAAGTTCCACCTCAATGATCATAATGCATATTGAAATAATGAAACATTTTAAAGTAAACTATATTTATTTTGCGAATACATTCTAAACTAATATTATAAAGAGGAAAGATTTGATTGTTTGTTTGTATGTTTGTTTGTTTGTTTGCATTGAATAGGCTCCGAAACTTCTGGTCCGATTTGAAAAATTCTTTCAGTGTTAGATAGCCCATTTATCGAGGAAGGCTATAGGCTGTATATCATCACGCTACGACCAATAGGAGTGGAGCAGCAATGAAAAATGTTGCGAAAACGTGGAAAGTGTGATGCAAACGAAGTTGCGCCGAACAGCTAGTATATTATTATAATTTTAGGCTAACTAATTGCATCTTGTATACATATATACAAGAAGCAATTAGTTAGAGTAGTAGAACAGGTACACAAAGAAACTACTAAGCTATGTGTAGAAAATATAACTTCCTTGATGTATAAATTATTATTTCTAAAGGAAGCAAGCACATACAATTTAGGTAAAAAATCGCAGCTGGTACCGTAAGATTAAATTCGAAAATAAAATGTTTATGTGCAATTCTTATGTATAATACATTTACATAACGAGTTCATAAAGTTTGACGTGTTATGCTTTAGCATCTGACCGCACATTGAGAAGCCGTCGATTGCTACATCTAATTCCCCATCCGACTGTTGAATAAAACGCGCTGGTATCTGTTTTTCACCAAAAGAAAAATAAAGGTTTCCGTGAATATTTACGTTATCAGATTCACCAATTTTATCAATGTTAGATTTCAAAAAATCAGGATTAGTGTTTGGTTCGATGTTTGATGGCGTTGTTGCCATAATGCTATCAGTTATGAAGTCGGAATTAGGATTTTTTTCATAACCATCCACTACACTCAAGAGGGTTCCATTTGCGAGTTCTTTCGTAATAATTCGTGGTATTATCACATCTTTCTCACTAAGTACTGTGCGGTCCGTTTCACTTGTTGTTCTTAGGTCCCCATAATCTGTTGGGTCAGTAGCAGCCTTCAGATTTATTTGGTTCTCCACTGTCGCGGTTGATGTTGAAGTTATGTCATAGTTTTTTATACCTGGCAGTTCATTGTTAAACAAACTACGATCGTCAAACTCTGAATTGTTTTTATGTAATTGTGTGTCATTCATTTTTTCATCAATTAAGTTACCAGCTTCGGTTCCAGCAATGAAACTGTTATCCGTAGGATGAGTCGTCGGTGCGTTAGGATACATGCTATCACTAGTGGCATTTGATTTCCCTAATACGTTTGTGAGATTTTGCGCACCGTTTTCGTTGTAAGAATCAGCAGTCTCAATTGTATCTAGTTCTTCCTGAGTATTCTCAGTAGTTGTGTCCTCCCGCGACATAGATGATTTTATTTGATAAATGCTTTGCTTTATGATACTGGCAGGCTGATCACACTTACTTTGAATCTCTGTTAGCTGTTGGAAACTTGATAAGTTATCATGTTGACCTTTTCGACCCGAATTCGTATTTGTTTTGTTATTGGTATCAATATATTTTGAAAATATAAAAATATGAAGATTTATGCATTCCGATAAAGTTTTTTCAGCAGTCTGAAAGTTCTCAAACATATTTGTTAGCTCTTCTAGTTGTGGCCTGGTGTCGTTTTCTGGAGTTATGTCTATATCCAAATAAAGATTAAGTGGAAGTTCTTTTGTTTCATCAACCGGCGCCAGCGTTGGAAAATAAGTGTCCCTCCTTTTATAGTTATTGGAAGATTTGCTATCGTTCTCATCATAGCTATCTTGTCCTGTAAATGATTCACCTGTATTGGCAGTTATGACTTCTTTTTTTGAATGCTTAAATATATTTTGTTTAGTCTTAAAAATTGGATTTGTACTTAACGTGTGTAATGTTTGTCCATCGAACGATGTATTCTGTGAATAATTCTGCTTCACCGGATCATAATAAATTCCGCTATCTTTTATCTTTGTAATCGTCGCGATGTGTTTTGTCGTCGTTGAACGATTTTTCCGTAAATTATGAAGAGAACAGTCGCATCCAGGAGGGATGTCAGAGTTTTCAGGTAAACTGTAATGGAATATTTAAGGAATTATTTCTTTGTTAGACAAAGCTTAATATTACCAATTTTTGGCTGTGCGCAAAAGAACACTTCAAGAGCTATTTTGTTTACAGGGATAGGTACATGGGTTACGTTAGGTATATATAGTGTAGATTTTTAAATATTTAAACATTCGTCTATAGAAGAAGGTATTGCTGCATCCATATTCTTTTGCAAAATTCCCTAGATGAATTATTTCAACATATATAAAAAAGGTCCGTATTATTTTGCGAAAACCACACTTAGTAGGTACTTAGGTAATAGGGCCAACTGTAAACTCAACTTACATTGTGCAGTATTGAAGACAAGTTTGTGTTAATCCTAGAATGGTTGTCATCAGCGTAACTGCGGTGATCATGTACATTTCCACTGCGTACATCATTAGAGGTGCTCCTACTTGTATGACGTTCCACAAACTCATTAAGTGTGTTCACCACGGCCGTTGTCGAAGCGTGGCTATGCGATCCGTCACATTAACCAGCCATTAGAACGATAATTTTAATTTACTGCAAAAATCATGCCTCAGCCTTTTGTCGTCAGTTTTGTGTCGCAAGCCGTAACGCTTTTCAATTAAGTTCGAAGAACTCTTTGTTGCACGTTTGCAATCAAAGACGCATTGTGTTTCAATTAAATTGAATCGAAGCTACTGACTTACATTTTTGTATTTCGCAATAATCAACTAGGAAAATTGCATGCAGCGGGGATGAGAATGTTGAGATGGATGTGTGGACTGTGTGGAGTGAACTGGAGTGACTAGAATAGATAAAGTAAGGAATGAGTATATTAGAGGAAGTTTAAATGCACGCATGTTGCAGAAAAATTAAAGGGAGTCGTCAGTCTTCGTTTGGAACTATGGTCATGCGATAAGGAGGGATGAAATGCATATGACAGGGGAGAGTGGAAGAAGAAAGCGACTTGCGCGACCCCAAATAAAATGGGACTAGGGCAGGAAGATGATAATGACAAGCAACTAAGAAAATTAAACCTCATGGGACTTTTTAAAAGTTAGGATCATGCATGGCTAATAAAAAAGATGGAGAGCAAAGAACTAAGTAAAACTGTTTTAAATATAAAGAAAACCTCCAGTCAGCAACATGGGACACTTAGTAATTTAACTATAAAACTTTAAATCACCTGTCTTTTGTACCATCTTACTTGGGAACGGCGCAAAATGTTTTCCTCTACGACTCTCCTCGGTTCACGGTTATAGCGTGATGTTCGTTGAAGATGTTCTCCATATACTATATTGTTGAGTGTACTAAGTGCAAAAGGCAAGAGAAAATCTGTTCCGTTCGTTAAAATTAAATAAATATAATACCGGTCCATACCTATGTCAGGTTTTAGAGTAACCTTCAAGGGAGATAGCAATTCTTCTTGCTCATTTTATAGAGAATTATAATTTATAGGTATAGTTCTTATGTGTAGTTTAGTTTAGAATAGGTTAAGTTATGACGAGGCTTTGAGCCTTTGAGGATAAAAGCCTCCAATAAATATATGAATGGAAAAAAAGAATGTTTGAAATCTCTAAATTGAACGGTCTGGTGACTGGTGGCTTAGGTCGTTTTTCTTGCTACGAGAGGCGGTTTGGTCCCTGAAAAAGTAAACTTGGTCGGAACTTGTTCCATCATCGAGAGGCCCGGCCGTCTTAAGTGCTTGAGTAGCATGCAACAAACAATAGAATTGGGAACTGAAAACTAAATAAGAGCAGTTGTTTTTTTTTTACATTTCGGTGCAAAGATCCAAGTAGGCCATGCGCAGCTGTATGAAAAAGCTATCCCTATCCCAATCCCAAATGCTTGGAACGGCTTTCAAGAGTGTTACAAGCAGGTCTGGTTTCCGTGGGGTTTTACTGGTGTGTTCGCATTACAACTGTTACAGAAGATCGGTACGTCTGGTTAAGTATCTACCGAAAACGCACAGTGACAGTAACTTACAAAATGTCCTTCAGTTTATCCGGATGCAGCTGTATACCAGCAGGCGTAGTATGACTACTGTCATCATCATCAGCCTATAATGTTCCCACTGCTGGGGCACAGGCCTCCTCTCTATGAGAGGGAGTGGGCTGTAATCCACCACACGGGCTCAGTACGGGTTGGTAGATGTCACATGTCTTCGAAATTTTAGTTCTAGGATATGCCGGTTTCCTCACGATGTTTTCCTTAACCGTTTTTGAGGGCAGCGGTGATGAAATAAAATACAGAAAGTAATTTGCCTGCCTGGGTTCGAACCCATGGCTTACTGCTCGTAAGTCGGGGCTGCCACTACTGGGCCACCGCTGCTCTCAACATGACCACTGTAGAAACGAGTTTTGTTAACGGAAGAATCGACATAATGACAGATAGACAATGACAATGTGTCAGTTTGTTGATTCGTCCGTCGACATAGCCCGTTTCTACGGCGGTCATGCTACGCGTGCAGATAAAACAGGATGTGTATTGTGTAGATACTCGTTATTGGATTACAAAAAAAAACAAATAATAAAGTGAAGTATTTCTTAATTTTCGGTGGCTTTTCGTTGTTTGTTTTTTAGTATCCTTAAATATATTTTTTATCGACCTAAATATGTTTGTTGACAATTAATTTAAACAGTTCCAAGCCTAAACAGTTAACAGGTAGGCACCCGATGGACTGGGGATAATAAATTCCAAATTATGTATGAATTCCCTGGTCAGGATGTTGGGCAAAGTAATCGTTCAGAGACGTTGACGACTGGTTTCTATTGGGTTAGTAGGTAGGTGTTTCTGCCGCTGATTTTCGTCCGATCCGGTCTTGTAAAATACAGGAAATCATTCATATTCAATAATACCTGATCATTGCGTTTTTTTATGAAATTTTGTTATTGTCAGGTACCTGCTCCGGTCGAAGACCTGATGACGCAAAAGTTTTGAAAAGTTTTTTAGAATAATTAAGAAAGAGTTGTTAAACTTTAGTCTTATAATCATCATCTTCAGCCTAAAGTTGTCCACAGTTGGATAAAATAGCCCTTTCCAACCGCACGCCATTTAATTTGGTTATGCTGCTATCAGCCATCGTGCAAAGATCGTCGGCCAACCTAGCCTCAGGGTGCCTTATCTTTGCTCCCTTAATCACGCAGTTTTGTAGTGATGATACACGATAGGAAAGAACTTCCATGGATTTAACAATTCTACATAAGTATTATCCTTCTTGTCGCAGTCACGCCGTGCAAGCTGTCAACTTTTTTTGTTCTCACTAGTTTGGTTCTGACCTGTTGTGTTCATAAATATTTGTAATGATTTGTATTTTTATTGTACATTTATTTGTTCTTGTATGCACGTCATGTCCTCGCGACAATTTTTCTTCCTTCATTTCTTTTTTATTACATCAAAGATCGTTCGCATTTGCGAAGATAGAAGGTTATTGCCGTACCGCATACTTTTTTTAGGATATCTATTACATCATTATAATGATAAGGTAGGTGATATTCCTCTCGTCAATCAATATGTTTTTTGGCAATGAACTTGATTTGCTGCTTGTTATGTACCAGTCTGTTTGCTTTTACATAATAATTGTGAATAATGTGGGTACCTAAGTAGGAAGTGTGATGACGTCGAAAACTTATTGAATTGTCAACAATACAGATCAAGGAAGTCACGCCTGAAACGATTTTGCCCGAGTAACAAAATGTGGTACCTACTATAAAAGTCCTGAGAACGTTTTAGGACGTGCTAAATAGTGTTCATGATTAGTACTATGATGGTATTGTAAACGTTTACAGAACCCCAAAGAGGCTCTAGTTTCATCACTGATTTATTCTATAATCATTACTTAGGCTCTCACGGTGATAAATCAGCTTTATAGTTGAAATGATGAAACGTTTATGTCAAAAATTTGCACTATAAAAGTAACCAAAACATGTTTATAGTGCTATTTTGCATAGTAAATTATTTCAGTGATCTTTTTTATCACGCTTGTTCGCCAGTTCCCCAGGAAAACAAAATATATCAAAATAAGTTATGCTTTATATGTCATTTGCCATTGTTACTTAACGTAACATGTTATAAAAATGTCATGCTAGTAAACTTAATGGACCGTAACTCTGCCGTAACTTTCACTTGCGATAATTATTGTATCGGTAGAATCAGTATGCTGATTTCAAACTTGACAAAGCACCCTAAAATTTTTCGAATTTTAATTAAATTTAAATAAATTAAATAAGGACTTGTCCCGATTATGGCTGCTATAGTACACATTGGCTCCAGTCGTGCTGCTTATGTGCTATCAGCAGCAGAAAACAGCAGCCATATTTTCACCGAACACGCTTTAGTCTCGTAGCAGTAACACAAACTCACTTATAGAGCAATATAACACTCACTTATAGAATATAACTTATTTAGCAACTACACCAGCAGTCGCTATGGTTTTATTTAGTACTAAGAATGACGTTTCATGACTTTTTCAGAACTAGCCCCATAGCGATGTTGAGAAGCTAAAAGGTTACGTAACGGTTGTGCAAGGTATTTTAATAGTGCAGATTGATTTTGTAATAGTGTTTTCGATACTGCTACAATACCAGTACTGTAAAAGTTATTTAGACGCATTATTAGTGCAAATTAGATAAATAAAAGTGTCAATAAGGTCGCCCATAGTACTAAATAGTACCATAATTGTTTTTATTTCATATCTAATACAGAGCAACTTTCTGTTAAAAATCTTTATACTAGAAGCAGTCACAGTGGCTGTCATTATAGGCCTATTATATCACTGTTTGGTGATAAAACGCCTTGGTTAAAGAACCTTTTATTACTTACTTAAAAATATATTATATTTTTATTTATGAAGGAATTTTATTAACTTACCTTTCACTTTGATTAAATCGTAAGTGAAAATTAAAGTAAATAATTAAGTATTTTAATTAATGGCGGGTATAGTATAGTAATTTATCACACCGTCACACGTTGCTGATACGCTTAACTAGTTATGCTGTTTTCAGTTTTCCTTTTACCGCCTGCATAGATTATGGTAAGTGACAGGTAATCAGAAGTATTGAAGCTAATTAAAACTCAATAGGTACATACCTATTATTACCTATATTGTACATACCAAAACATATGAAATAATATGTATTTGTAAGGCCCACTTCTACTGCTGTCCCGACTTTTTTCTTCTGATGCAATGGGAGGCCACATCAGTGGAACCGGAAACCCTATGTGCTCCGCCGACTTCCAATACCTCGTGTCGCTTGTCCAAGGGGATGGTGGCGTAGACAGGGACGTAAGTAACGCGCTGGATCAACTCAGGATGGATGAAATGGCGACAGGTCACTGTTCGCTTCTGAACTGCCGCAACGACAGTCAATTTTATACCTACACCCTAGGATGCTCATACGGGATTATATCCTTTGGGGAACGCAGACTTTGCATAATCTTCTTATGCGGAGTAAAAACAGTCTATAGTGAGTATTTGCACAGTAATAGACCTATCTTGTCCGTAACTCCTCTAAGAAAGTTATAAGCTTTTTACTCCTATAAGTTTCATACATCGGTCAAACGAAGCGAACTGTCTCATGCCGCATTAAAAGAACACATAAAGGTAGTGAAAAACAATCGTGTGCAAAAAACTGCCATAGCTGAACATCTACTGCAGTCAGGGCTAGGGTTTTGGGTCTAATCACTGGGAAGTTTAAAAGTGGCACCAGCTGTTACAGAAAAATTTGAAGGGATGACATGCATGTGACGAAAAGAGTAATGGAAGAGACAGAAGTAAATGACGCCGTGACATCTAACAGGGGAGAATGGAAGAAGAAAACGTATTGCGCCGACCTCAAATAGAATTGTGCAAGGGCAGGAAGTTGATGACTATGTGATGCCACAATATCTTCGAGATTTGGTTATACCACGTTCGATGAGTTGAAAATAAACGTTGCTGACCAAATTGTTTTTAGTATTTGGCCCTTAACCAAACTGAAAGGGGGCACGCGCAAGGCACTTTTCATAGTATGTACAGGATGGAAATGACGTTAACGCACAAACGGTTACCATGTAGTAGTTACATCATTCCTGACCCCCCCCCCCCCCTCCACGTAGAAATTCTTCATCGTCTATTTGAAAAAAACAACTGTTCCATACTTTTTGACCGAACTTACTGAACTGACCCAGTTGACTGAAGAGACCCAAAATAATCGAACAGTAAACTTGTCGTAACAGCTATGGAATATAATTATGACTATGAAGTGTAGGGTTCCAAGAATCAAAAATAGGTAAGTTTTCCGGTGAAAGTTCCAGACGTTGTCCGGAAAATTCCAGACATTATGGCAACCCTAATGTAGAGTGAATTCAATGAGATTTTTTTTTATCTTTACAACACAAAATGTACTTTCTCGACACAATGGGTAGGTAGGTAAATAACAAGCGCCGACGATGAGTAGGTAAAAATATTAAAATGTATTCTGCCGCACAATAACAGAGTCAACCTTGTTGAAGGTCACTGCCAATTTACTCACCACGATATTACTACACTACATGTATAGGTAGGTACATACCTACCTACGTACTTCGCTAAGTGAGGTAACAACAGTTCGACAGGCGATAGTATAATTTTATAGATAGGTAGGTACCATTGATTCAAAATAAATATATAACATTAATAACATTAGTATGTACCGGTACATAGTTACCTGTGTTATCAATCATTTGATTATTTAGATAACGGCTTTAATGTGTAGTAATCCTACTTGGTGTCCAGATTAGGTGGGTGTAGAGCATGATAAATTTTTGACATTCCGTTTACTATCTAGACCTCCAAGGATTCTTTGCCAATATAGGTACACGGTTTCGCGAAATAAACAAGCATGATCAAAGTCTCCAAAAAAATGTTGTGCAATTTTAGACATGGATAGATGTTAAGTTTTCTTATATCATAGCCATTATAATGTAATCAGCCAATAAAAAGATCGCAGTTCAATGGTTAAACTAATAAAAATTAACTCATTTTGTTTTGATAACAATGTCAATGTTAGGTTAAAGATTTTGGTCCTAAATAATGATATGTTATTGTAAACTCATATAATTAATGTAAAACACAGTAATTAGGAGCTATCGTTGTGATATTAGTGGTATTATCTATAAACACTAATTGTCATCACACGAGGCAATCGTACATTTTTTTATAGTAATTTTGGGAAATCATGTTGGCAATCTTTATGTTCAATTTTTGCAGACTGGTAACGGGGACCTTACGTATCGTGTCGGTCGTGAGTTTGATCCCAGACAGGCACTTTACTTTGTGTAATCTCAATACAATCCAGAAGATTCGCCAAGTTTATAAGTTTAGAGCAACATCTCAACGAAAATCAATGTTTACTGCTAGTTTGCAATGAATGTTTCTTTAATAAGTTTTATACCCTGGCTGGAGGCCTTTAACTCAAGGCACCCACAGGATGGTCCGGTTAAGCAGAAGCCAGCCTCATAGGTTGAACTGCGAGATGCCATTCCCAACAAAACCAGAGCGCATTGTTTCGCGTAGTGGGTGGTGGGCCAGTCTGTCTCACAAAGGAGGCTCCTGAGTCGTGATTGTCCCAGCTGTATGTATCTATAGTAACCAATAGACTGATTAGGCTGTGGTTCAAGTTCTCATGATGACACTGGACGAATACCTCATTCCTTCTGAATTTTTAGAGTAAATCATGGGGATAGTCTTTAGTCATACTCATTAATCTGCACTGTAATACTACGGCATACGGCATTTTTTAGGTTATTTTCAAAATATCATCATCATTTATTTTTAAAATGTAAACAAGCGACCTCACGTGGTTGGACTACAAACAACACTTCGAAATGTCATTTGGATAAAGTTCTTTGGTACCAGATTGGACAGTTGATAATTGTCTCAAGTTTGGTTTGAGTAACTCTGATGGCTATATGACCCGAGTCAGCAGAGCGGTGCGGTGAAAGCACTGTGTTACGTCGATCCTAGTCGACACTGCAATGCCTACTACACGGTACCTCTTAAAATCTGATAACTAATTCTCATTAATTAGTATGTTTGCAATAAACGAATTATTGTAAAGAATAGCACCACCCATATATTCCCGTGGGTGTCGTAAGAGGCGACTAAGGGACTTGCCAGAGAATGGGCAGCAGCGTTCTCTGTGCTTTTGTGTTTTAAAACCGTACTGCGATCGCTAACCCGCCTGCCAAGCGTAGCGATTATGGCAAAACCCCCCAAAATGTCAATGTGGCGACACTTGGGGGAAGGCCTATGTCCAGCAGTGGACGTCTTTTGGGCTGAAATGATGATGATGATGATGAAACGAATTACAAGTACATACAATAAAACAAAACATTTTATTAATAATAGCCCGAAGGTAATATTCAAAGCTCTTGAGAACCTACAAACAATACCTACGCATTCTTGTCTAGAAAGACTACTGTCTGGACCTTATACCTTCTCCACTTGCGTAGCGAGAGCCTCCCCAGGCCAGGTTGTTATTACAACTATTACTTTGTGTAATTTTTTACGTAGGTATATGTATCGGATAGCGGACACTAGGAAGTGGCGAAGGGCGGGCGTTTTGGGGGACTGTCTCTTGTAATTTTGACGTTCAAAAAGTGCTGATTATCAGATTAATTTGAATAAATGACTTTTTTGATTTTGGATGCCACTACGTAGTGTCATCCGGTAGCTATCACCGGAAAAATCAGTCACGTTTGTCACCGGATTAATTACCTAATGTTTCATATAAGAGGACTGTTGTTAGTAACAAATCCAGACTCCGTGGCTGTATGAGAAATTCCTGATGGGAAAACCCAATAACAATTTGCCCGACCTGGCAATCGAATTCGAACCCACGACTCAGCAGTCGCGTTTGTGCGTTTGCGACCAATTGACCACCGAGGCAGTCCAACACCTATCTTATATCGTTGCTAAATTAGATTATTTAGTACCCGGTCTATGTATCTCGCTGTTACAAAAATATCAAACGTGACGTAAACGTCTCGGTGAGCGTAAGATACGAAAACTCGTTAAACCTGTTTAGTGCGAAGTGAAGTCAACTTAGTATGTTATTTAGATGTAAGTATAGGTCCAGCACTGTCTATATATCCATTACCATCTCGTTACCTTTGTAAGTATCTATGGATTTGAGGTCGTGGTCGGTCTGAGCTTGAGTTAGTAGTGAAGGCAGCTGCATCTTAAAACTGGAAAAAGCACGGCTTTCCCTTTCATTCTCTGACCGCGAAACTAGGCTTATTTGCTTACAACTCCTGGTTCTTTTACATGACATCATGGCTGTAATCCCCGAAGGTTTAGGCAGAGGTGTACTTAATAGTACATCCACATTTTTGCAGTTATGTTTCACATCACTTCAGTTGAAAGACGTCCACTGCTGGACATAGGCCTCCCCCAAGTGTCTCCACATTAACATATGGGGGGTTTTGCCATAATCGCCACGCTTGGCAGGCGGGTTGGCGATCGCAGTACGGTTGTTACAACAGCACAGAGAACGCTGCTGCCCATTCTCTGGCAAGTCCCTTAGTCGCCTCTACGACACCCACGTGAAGATATGTGATGGTGCTATTCTTTACGTCCGACACCATACAGAATAATTATGTTTAAGTCCCATGTAATAGGCGTCGAGCCTATTGTCATCCAACGGGCACAAATTCAGACTCCGTGGTTGTTACTGAGAAATTCCTTATGAAAAACCCAATAACCATTTGCCCGATCCGGGAATCGAGCCCTCAGCTCATCAGTGGCGATGCGACCACTAGACCAACAATTCATTTTTTTTTCATTCATTCTCTATCAATTTGTTTAATAAAGTAAAAAAGGCGCTTTTGACTTTCATCAACTGCATAGTCTTTTCGCAACAGTATAAGGTCTATATGGATGGACTTTTCTAGTCTATCTGTATGCTGCAGAATACTAGTATTTGAACTTCGTAACCCAATAACCGGGCAATACGATACCCCTTGATAACAGGGCTTGACGTGGTTGCCGAGGTACGGAGGGAACTCGGTGGTTACCCGCCCAGCAGGGACCGACCGCGGCAAACTCTGCCTAGCCTGGTAGAAGATCGACCCAATAAGCTGTTATTATTTTGCCAGTTAAGGAGCCCTCTGCAGCGCTTTTAGACTTAAAACCGTGAAACATATTTATAAAAACTGGATCATTGCACAACATTTACACACGTGTCTTGTCTAGTCATTAACTATTACGGTACCGATATTAAGGTCAGTGACTTTATTAGAAAAGCAAAGCTGGTTTGTTCACAATGTACACCTACCCAACCAAGTTTTTTAACTTATTTTGGCCCCGTTGATTTGAGGACATACCTCTTGCAGTAATACAAAGATTTTATGAGACGCTCGAATCACGTGGACCATTACATATCGATCGGCTGATGCCACCTTACCCTGGCATCAGCCGATCGTTTGTCACAGAGTTCTTTTTTTTTTTTTGTAAATTCGTCAGAAGTTTAAAAGTCTGACAACCAAGGGCTTTCTTATTACTTTACCCAGTACTAACTGGGTTGTAGAGGTCGGATAGGCAGTCCTTCCAGCACGCGTAGCGTGATCACTGTAGAAACTAGTTTTGTCTACGGAAGAATCGACATAATGAGAGATACACAATGACAATGTGTCAGTTTGTCGATTCTTCCGTCGATATAGCCCGTTTCTACGGCTATGACCGCTGTAGAAACGGGCTATGCTACGCGTAGGTACAGGTAAAATACTTTACCTTACCTTTACCTTACCTTTTTTTTTACTTTACCTTTTTTTTGGGACCTATTGATGTGCGCCGTTTCGAGGATATAAAAAGGCTTAAATTTTTTTTTCTCAGACAAGTAGTTGCTGGGCTGCTGAGCTCATCGTCGATGCTGCCGCGTTCAGCAGTTCGAAGCGACAGAAAAGGATAGGAGCATGGAAAAGTGCGATTCCTTGCTGATGGCTGAAGTGCAAGCCTAATGCTATTATTTTGTTTTTAAACATGATACATGTTTGGCACTACAAAAGCAAGTTAAACTTTTAGTTTTTCCTAGTCATGGTAAAATTAGTGTAAAGGTTGACTTCCTCAGTTACATTCTAGTTATCTTTCTTACCGAGAAAAGACGTTTGCATTTTACACAGACTGGCTGCAACACAATTAGAGGGAATTACGATACAAAGACCACAGCACTTTGAATGCTTATTGATAGAATTTAAAACAACCTGACTAACAGCCGGGGGCACGTAGAGGTCCCTCGTATAATGAGCACTTGAGCAGTATACCTACACTCATAGCCCAAAAGAACATAAAAATGCCTACACTTGACACACTACTTGACCTTGCAAATCGATCAGATTGCACGACCACGTCCACCATTGGGCGGAGGGATTCCTCGATAAATGAGTCTTCGTTGACTAGAGGTCAATGTAGGGACGGGTTCAACAAGGAGAAATTGACAACATAGTCAAACAGAAATTAACTTCGATGTAAGTACGAGGTGAGTTGTGTCGTTCGTGTTGCATAACCGTAATTCCGCCTCTAAGCCATAGTTGTTCAGTTTAATTTATGTAGAACCTACCTCTAATATACATTATTTTGTGAAACGGATCCCTAAGCTACAGAGTTTTGCCCAGATAGGTTTCAAGCGATGAATGATTTCCATCGTCTTGTAGGTAAGTTGGATTGTTATCCGTCCGGATTAGTACGTTTTCGTATGGTCTTTTCTCCTCTATGTTATTTGCCGACCAGAATCGGATTTATAGTTCCGAAAGTTACCCCCTACAAATAAACTTATGAACTTATAGCTGTTAATAATATTATCAAGTATAGACGTCGCACTCGCACTCGGTTATAAAGGAATCGATCACACCTCATTTGAAGAGATGTTGTGTTTGCATCGGCCGGTCGGCGGCCTACTTGTGTGGACAATCGATTCATTGATTTCCAAATAGGTAAATGCAGTTCACGACCGACAAGCAGGTGTACACAAAGTCGCGAGGTGGTGGATACTTCTCTTCCCATAACTTTCGTCGCTCTTTAAGTGGCCTTTCTTCATTCTTGGATTACTTCGTAAGAAGCTTTTTTAGGATACACGGGAAAGTCGTGTAGCTGTAGAGAATAAGGTCGGAAATGGTATTCGTGGTTTTTTTTTCAGTTTGCGTGCTACTTGCCTACGTACGGCAGGAGGACCGATACCTGCTAGCGGGTAAAGCTTGTTGAGTGAAGTCGGTTTGAGGCAGCCCTATATTAAAGACACTTCTCATTTAGGACAGTATCTACTTGCTTGGCGTGGGTGGATCGGTGCCACACTGGGGACGCAAATCCGCTACCTAGCAGAAAAGCATAAGGACATGCCTGTTGTTCGTTGTTCGGAGAACATCGGCAAACATTTCATTGCCACGACACGATAGATGATCTAATTTAAATTCCCTTACCTCCATGCTATGGAACTTCTATTGCATCAACAGTGTCTTATTACGGACTCACAACCGCATCTGTAGTTAAGAATGCGTTTGTTTAGGTGCTAAGTGTAAAGAAACAGAGTATGCACTGTTTTCTTTTTATGCAAAACAGTGCATTGCAGAAAGTAAGGAATTGTTTAGTCCGCATCGATCGGTACCGAATACCGATCTGTTCCGACGTATCCGTCTTGGCCAAGTTTACTATCTAAGTCCTCCAACAAAATACGGGCCCGTCCGAAGATACCAATTTATGTAAGCACACTAATGGTGCAAAATGAAAATTGAAAAAAGAAAATGTTATGCGAATAAAATTACAATTATGTGTATATTATTTAGATGGCAGTACCTCCAGACAACTGACTATTTCCAAATTTAACGCAATAGCCGCTCACATAGCTGACATCAAAATTATTGAGAAGCTCTCTTCGTCCCCTTGGGTCTCCAATCCATGAAAATTCTTTTCCCGATTTTATCGAGGATAAGATTCAAAATTTTAATGAGATTTTGGAAAGATTGCTCCAAATTAACATGCATTCGGCCATCACCGTAGTTCGTTACTGCTGTTTCGGTCCTAAATTAACATAATTCCTTCGTGCTTCCCTTTTATGGAAGCACACTCATTTCTTGGACAAAATGGATCAAATTATCATTCATGCTTTATCAACCATTTTAAATGTGGCTTTGGACGACACAGCTTGGGCACAAGCAAGTCTTCCAATTCGCATGGGAGGACTCGGCGTCCGCAAAATTTCTAGTATTAGTTTACCGGCTTTCATAACCTCGGTCTACGGCACTGAAAAATTAACAGAAATATCCTGGCTTCCATACTGATTGATTTTGATGTGCCGTGCGTCTCCGAGGCTATCGATGCTTGGAAACTGGCTCGTCCGATTACTGAAAAACCCGATAATCCATTTTCCCAGAGACGGTGGGACGAGCCGCTCTGCAGAGTAGTTGAGCACAATTTACTTAAACACGTCTGGTACTACTGCTGCCGTGCGCGACTGCGGGCTGTGGGTGAGTGGTGGGAGTCGAGTCTTTGGCTTCACGCACTGCCGTCGTCAAGCAGAGGCATTTTGTTTGACGACACGACCTTCCGCCTCGCTGTTTCCTTACGTTTTGGTGCTGCCTGCTGCACTTCTCATCGCTGTCACTTTGGTGAATCTGTCAACAGCCTCGAACACCACGGCCTGTCATGCAGTCGAAGTGCGGGCTGTTTTGCGCGGCACGCGAACATAAACGACATCATCCGACGAGCTCTTGTTACCATCGGCGTTCCAGCTGTTTTAGAGCCTAATGGCTTGGCACGCGACGATGGCAAAATACCGGACGGCATGTCTTTGTTTCCTTGGAAGATGGGTAGGCCTTTAGTGTGGGACGCAACTTGCGTCGATACTCTTGAGTCATATCATCTTCCAAGCTCATCGTGCTGTGCTGGCGCTGCCGCTGCGGCTGCGGAGATCCTCAAGAGGCGTAAATATAGTAATCATCATCATGATCATTTTAGCCGAAATACGTCCACTGCTGGACATAGGCCTCGCCCAACGCCACATTGACATAAGGGGGGGGTTTTGCCATAATCGCCAAGCTTGGCGATCGCAGTACGGTTGTTACTAAAGGACAGAGAACGCTGCTGCCCATTCTCTGGAAAGTCCCTTAGTCGCCTCTTACGACACCCACGGGAACAAAAGGGATGGTGCTATTCCTTACGTCCGACACCATACAGAATATAGTAAGCTTTATGGTAACTATATTTTCGACCCGTTTGGGATTGAAACTCTGGGGCCGTGGGGTCCGAGTGCTCAGAGTTTTTTTAAGGAAATGTCCATACCCTAGGTGACGCTTCCCGCGACCCTTGGCTTTTACCTTGGCCAGAGGCTAAGTATTGTTATACAACGCGGCAAAGCCGCCAGCCTCTTGGGCACGTTACCAGCTGACTGCGTAGAGAAGGAGCTTTTTGACGCCCTATTATAATTTGTTGTTATTTTAGTTATTTCATTATCTAGTTTTTAATTGTTTCAATGTATACATATGCTTAGTTGCCAAGTGTAATGCGAACAATACGTTGATTTTTAAGATTTTCAGCTATTTCAATGAACATTGAATTACCTATCGTCGTGAAAAATGCGTGTTGTGTTTTGATTCTTTCAGTTATTGAGCTTATGTATTAACTAAACATTTTACCTACGTATGCTCATGAAATAACTAATAATAGTTAATGTTCTATTTAATGTAGTCTGTTCTATATTTTATAAAATAAAAGAAAATTATTACTTGCCAGGAAAGAAAACTAGAGGTCATCGACTTTTGTTGCTGACCGTATATTTAATTATAGTTTTTGTAGTATATTATGGTTGTAAGTATACTGATTCTCTATCTACATTATTATGTGATATCGAGCGATGAATCATCTTTGATCGTCACATAATCTGAAGTGTGCATTAAGTTCTATACAGCTTTTAAACTGACCTAAGTAGCTAAATAGCCTAGTTTCATACAATAATGATGTTAATCGCGTGTACACACGTCAATACATCAATCAATTATTTATAGAGTTACTAGCTGCTGCCTGCGACTTCGTTCGCGGTTTTTTTTGTGGATATGAAAAATAGATGGTGCCGATTCTCAGACCTACCCGACATGCACAAAAAAAATCATTTAAAAATCGGTTCAGCCGTTTCGGAGGAGTTTGGTAACTAACATTGTGACACGAGAATTTTATATGTAAGATGGCGACTGTTCCTCTTACCCCCAAAACCGGGGAAAGAGGAACATTAGGACTAAACTTACGGTTTTCCAATTTTTGGCTATTGGCAATGAAATTAGCATTAGAAATCGTTCAATTATGGAAAACTGACACATGTAGGTATATGTTGTATTTATCCATGTCACAATAGGACATTAAATTTAGCAGCAAGAACTGAACATAGAATTTGAAAAAAAACTAAGTTCCACTTACAACAACAACAACTACAACAACAACATACATTTATTTTCAGGCAACTTTGGCCCATAGATATATCCCTTACAGTCGAACATCATCATCATTCTCTTGCCCTTATCCCAATTCATTTGGGGTCGGCGCAGTACGTTTTCTTCTTCCATACCTCTCTATTACTTGTCATCTCATGGAATACCTCCTTTCTTGCCATATCATTCTTCACACAGTCCATCCATCGTTTCTTTGGTCTTCCTCTACCCTTATACCCCCATCCACATTCATACTCATAACTTTCCTCACGACATTTTCCTTATTCCTCCGCATCACATGCCCATACCACGACAACCTATTTCCACGCATCTTTTCAGTCACCGGCGCCACATTCAGACTTTCTCTAATGCACTCATTCCTTATTCTATTCATTCGCGTAACACCACACATCCCCCTTAGCATTCTCATCTCAGCCACATGCAAATGCCTTTCATTCATCCCTTTTGTGGCCCAACATTCTGACCCATACAAGACAGCAGGTCTAACCATTGTTTTATAAAACTTCCCCTTAAGTTTAAGGGGTTTGCGGGAATCGCAGATAGTTCCCGTGACCTGCCGCCATTTCATCCATCCGCTGCATGCATGCATGTTTATGCTGTGCTTAACACTATGATCTATTTCGTCATCGTTTTGCACGAGTGAACCGAGATACCGAAAGTCGGAGCAGACAGGAAGAAACGCGCCATCTAGCGCTATGTCTCCAGGACTGGAGAGACCGCCGAAATCGCAGAACATGTAGGTATTCGGTTTTAGTTCTGCTGATTTTCAGGCCAACATTCTCCAGCTTCTGTTGCAATCTCTGGTCCATCTTCACTAACAAGAACAATGTCGTCGGCGAACAGCATGCACTAGAGTGCCTCTTCCTGTATGTCCGACGTCAAAGCGTCCATAATCAATAAGAAGAGGTAAGGACTCAAAGCCGACCCTTGATGCAAGCCTACAGCCACACTGAACTCGTCGGTGTTGCCAGCAGCTGACTGGACGTAGGTACAAGATTGGCTGTACATAGCACGAATTAACTCTACATACTTCCCAGGCATACCTTTCTCTTTCAAGGCCCACCACAACACTTCCCGAGGAACCCTATCATACGCTTTCTCTAGATCAATGAACACCATGTGCAAGTTCTTGTGCGCACGTCTGTACTTCTCACCTAATTGGCGGAGTGCAAAAGTGGCGTCCATTGTTCCTCAATCTGACATAAATCCAAACTGATTTTGGCTAATCCCACTCTCCTCTTGCAATCTTTTCTTACTTTCTACCAAACTTTCATACTATGTGACATGAGCTTTATCCCTCGATAGTTGCTGCAGTCCTGCACATCACCTTTATTTTTAAAAATGGGCACTAGCGTACTATTGCACCATTCTTGTGGGATCGCTTCTTCGCTCAACAACTTATTGACCTTACAGTCTAACATACATATGATAAAATACAATTTGCCCCACCTAACCTTACATTAGATCACACTGATCAGCACAAAACTTGGTGTAATATTGATAAGTGTTAACCGATTTCTGATGCCGACTGTATCTCCAAATTTTTCAGATTTCCTTGAGTACAAAAAGTTAGCGGAACAGTGCGCTAGACTATACCTGGGTGCCTCTCATGTAGTTACAAAGATATTAAAGGTTCAAAGATCTCCTACACTCGTTTTTTTACAAATTTAAATATTTCCAGGACAACTTATGTTGTGCGGGGGCACATTGTTTCAAGTTTATTATATTGAGCACTGCCCATGATTTTTCACACCAAAAAAAGATGTTTCCAAAAATAATTTTTCGCAGTGTTACTTAGTTTGAAATACAGAATGTACAGATGTGATGTATCCTTCTACACCCTGTGTGTATTAAAAACTCGGCCTTCGTCTTCAGAATTTACCTGGTATGTTGACAGGTGCTGTCACATTATGCCGTCATTATGTAATTCGGGCAAACAACCAATTAAGTATATGAACGGGAGTACGCCTGTCTTCAAATTGTCTCGACCGGGTAAATCTTTTGTTTTTTCTTAATTGTGAGGTTGTCCAGAATTCCAGTTGTCTGTATGTTTGAATAAACACTCGGGAATGTTTGAATGAACACTCGGGAATGTTTGAATGAACACTCGGGAATGTTCGAATGAACACTCGGGAATGTTCGAATGAATACTCGGGAATGTTCGAATGAACAATTGTCAGGGAAACGACCAAGTGTTATTGCCCCATTAGTTAGTTTTACACCCGTGTACCAATGTTTTAGTTTTTTGTTGGCATGCAAAGTCAGCCTTATTCCTATGTTAATCTTCTAATGGAATGGCGCGGCATTAATCCATTTGGTGAAATATATACCGATGTAGTTTGTACCTGCTATGGATTTTAATATGAGCCGGATGTGTCTATGAGGCAAAGGCCTCCCTTCCCTCTTTCCGTTCTAGTATGCATGACTCACCTAAATTTATTGGTGCTCCCTTGAGATTTAAAGCACCTTACTACGCGGATAACGCGTATAACTTGATCGGTGGCATATAAACCACACAAAAAACAGTAAAAACTCTAAAAACAGTAATACACAGTTTTCACACCACCTCCTGGCCAATGTCAAATTATACCTTTGCCATCCAAATCTAAATTTAAATAAAGTAAGTCATGATTGCCCTATAGCCGGCTGGGCATCATGTTGACACAACAGCTGAGTGGATGATGGACACGTATCTACACACAGCCATTTTACCTTTGCCTTGGCACCACTGTCCAAGTCACAGTG
Organism: Cerastis rubricosa; assembly: GCA_949152445.1. Lineage (NCBI taxonomy): Eukaryota > Metazoa > Arthropoda > Insecta > Lepidoptera > Noctuidae > Cerastis > Cerastis rubricosa. The sequence continues at coordinate 13,309,302 of OX424523.1, read as the reverse complement.
ATTTAACACCGTAACTTTAACGTTGGTGTTGTGGGTTTTTACTGACAAGTATGTCAAGATGACAGTGATCTTTTATTCCGTTGCATTATTTATGGGCAGTGTTAGGTTGCAGCTGTCAATGGTAAACTAACTATGAAAGGATTTATAAGTGCGTCATAGTTCTTCTCGGGTTGAATGCCTAAATTGTCAGAAAATTTTACCATGATTGTACAGCTGTAAATTTCCAGTACTTATAAGATGGCTTCGCTTTGTATAGATTTCCCGTACAATGAGAGATCCGCATAAACTGGTTTTATATAGCTTGATTGGTCGTCGTGCGTACCTATTGTAAAAACAAAATAGCGGTTTTAGTTTCGACTATGGCCATGATGAGCAATAAGAACCATAACGCCATCCCTGCAGTAGAATATCAGATTTACGCCCTACCAAGCCTACCAACCGACTCCCGAGCAAAGACCATGGATCCATTCCTTCCACTACTCGTGAACCCGCGGATGTTCTTTCCAGTTCTGACGGAATCCATCCAGGAGGTCGACTCTCTGAGCACGAAACCCATAAGATTAGACACTGCTTTATCCCCTTGAATCTTGAATGCATAAGTATTCAAATTTTATAATAACGACAATGGACTTTTTTAATAGTTAATAATAATTATATTGTGTTACATAACAAACCCCTATAAAGTCCAACTAGCAACAAAGAAATTAGGTACAATATTTGAGATACGTTAATTATCAAGGTGTCAGTATATATTTTTTAAATATCGACAGATAACGAGTGGAAGTTATTCATTTTAACGTGAAAGGCCAATTACTGTGATGTGACTAGATAGTCGATTACGTGTTCACTTGAATTTCGTTCAATTTCAGAGTATTTACTTGTGTTACAAGTAAACGACTCCGATCATCGCGCGTCGTCAAGTCTCGACTTGTTATACTTACTCACAATCAACCTTTAATTTTTATATCAAATAACACTACCGAATTGATTTAAAGGTCATGAAATGGTGGTGTCCTTTTAACATTATTAGCACCTCTATGAAAAGTGGATGAGTTATACCCAAGCTCAGATTCATGACGATGTAGTGTTACAAACCATGACATAACGTTCAGGCGCAGGTACCCAGGGTTGCCAATTCGTTAGAACATTCCCGATAAATAACAGCGTATTTGCAAAAGTCCCGATATTTTTTCTTTCATATTTCAGCACCTACTATTCTATTTTCCGAAAAAATGCTTTCAGTGGAAAAGCATTTTTTCCGAAAGAAGGACAAACGAGCTGGGACATGTTCGCACCTAGTCATAGGTCAAAATAAGAGCCAATTATGTAATGGTTGACTAAAATCTCTAAAATGTTATAGTTATTTGTATTTTTGTTTGCATTTCAAATCTAGGTAAGTTAGAGGCACCTATGTATATTAACGATAGTCATCTATTAAGTAGGTAGGTATATGATAATCTTATATATAAAATTCTCGTGTCACAATGTTAGTTATAATTTTATTTTAAAGTACTAATTTCTAAATCTAAATTAATTACTAAACATAAAACTAGATAATTAAAACTAAAATAACAACAAATTATAAAAGGGCGTCAAAAAACTCCTCCTCAAACGCTGTCAGCTGGTAACGTGCCCAAGACACTGGCGGCGTTGCCACGTTGAATGGCAATACTTAGCCTCTGGCCAAAGTAAAACCCAGCCCTTGGGTCACGGGAAGTGTCAACTAGGCGTTTCGAGTTAGTTACCATACTCCTCCGAAACGGCTGAACCGAATTGTATCAATTTTTGTGTGCATATCGGGTAGGTATGAGAAACGGCCAACATCTATTTTTCATATCCATGAAAAAACCCCGCGAACGAAGTCGCGGGCAGCAACTAGCAGTATATATAATGATGTTATGATGGTTCTATCATTGACGTCAGCAAATGAGACGAAATTAAGCAAAATAATGATAACCCAGATAATACGAAGCACCAAACACGATAATACTCATAGTATATTGGACAAAATAAAATTTGTTCACCTACGTTTAATTTCCACCATGTTGGCAATTAGGGTTTAGTGAAAATTTTCTATAATTTGTTATTTTCATAAAAAAAACTTTGTTTTCAAGGTCTTCCTTTAGTTTTAGATACAATGCTTATCTAAGAGATTTGATGTTTTTGAATGATTATTTATCGTATTTAATTTGGTTCGGTTCCTGGTTCCCTAACTAGCAAGAAACTTTTTAGAAGTGCTCGAAAGCAAACTCTGTTGTCATTTAATTTGAAACTAAAAAACTTTTGTTTCTGTTGAGTAAACATTGGACCCCAATAGTTTGGGTAGTTACTCCTGCTTTCTCCCCAGACCCGCTAGATCTTTCCACCCAATTATCTCCTAACTTTTTGTCACCGGCTTACACAAACTTGTGCGCTATGCCCTTATGAACATCGAGCTTAATTTCGGGTGTCATCACATCGAACGGTCACAGGACATCATAATATGTTTTTCATTATCACCGCGTCTATCAATCGACTTACACTGCCTATTTCGGCCTACTGCTGGACATAGGCCTTTCCCAAGCTGCGCTGCCTGGCCTTCGGTTTCCACATAAAGTTTGACACAGCCTTCTTATTGTGACCGCTAGCTAGGGGGCGCCCCACACTGCTTTACTTCGATTATTATTGGTGACTGGAAAACAGTATCCACATACATTTAATATTTCAACTGCGCATTTTGTTAACAGATGCTTATCTACGCATTCAGCGGTATTACTTGAAAAAAACTACAATTATATAACTACGTTTTAAAATCCATGAAGCGCACCGATATCGGGAACAGCTACTCTGGTCAGGGCTCCATAGAGAAAAACCTTCTAACAATACGAGCCGTTTCAAGCAGTACCGCTTTCTGTACGTGGGACACTCAGAAAGTTTTGCGAAACTAAAAAAAATTGTTCTATACGTACATATATTTTTATTAAATCTTTTCAAAGTACTTTCCACCAGCCTCTATACAAAGATTCATGCGCCTAAACCAGTTTTCAAAACACTTTTTCCAGTCCGCCGCAGACACCTCGTTTACAGCCTGCTCGAACCCAGCCAGCGCATCTTCCGGCGACGAAAATTGTATCCCTTTGAGCTGATTTTTTATTTTTGGGAATAAAAAGAAGTCACACGGTGCTAGATCAGGGCTGTAAGGAGGGTGACCCAGGAGTTTGACTGGCGTGCTGTCCAGGAAGTCCCTCGTTTTGAGTGCGGTGTGCGCAGGTGCATTGTCGTGGTGGAGCAGTAGCCCGCGGAGCCCTGTGTTTGGTCGCTTGTTGCTTATAACAGAGAAAACTTCTGGCAAACATTTGGAAGTATACCATTCGGCATTAATGCTTCTTTGATCCCGTAAGGGAATTGATACCAAGTGGCCAGTCAAATTAAAAAAGCTAGCGATCAAAATCTTACCCCCGCTTCTAGATCGCTTCACTTTGGTAGGCGTTGGCTCATTTTGAAACACCCAAACAGTCGACTGGCGCTTGGTTTCTGGGTCGTATTGATAAATCCAGGACTCATCACCTGTAACGATGTCGTAAACACGCCGAGACGAGCCTGCTTCAAATTTGTTAAGCATATCACGGCACCATTCCACCCGGGCCTGCTTCTGAGCATCGGTGAGGTTGTGCGGCACCCAGCGTGATACTATCCTCCTCACGCGAAGATGGCTGTGTAGAATCTCGTGAACGCTTCCCGATCCAATCTTCAATATGTGTTGAATCTCCTGATATGTAATTCGCCTATTGTCTTGGATTAAATTTTTCACTGCTAGCACGTTTTCTTCGGTAACAGCCGTCAAAGGGCGACCGCTTCTTTCGTCATCCCCCAAAGTTGGTCGACCGCGCTTGAATTCGTTATACCAACGATACACGGTTGCCTTGGAAGGGCCTTCATCCATGAATGCCATTTGAAGTCTATCGTACGATTCATCCGGTTTCAGGCGACACTTGAAATCGTATAAAATCATAGCTCTAAAATGTTCCCGGCGCAGATCCATATTTCAGTGAGACACAATACTTTGAATTAACTCGCAAAAAATGTGGAGGGAAATTTTGAAATTGGAACTTACTTATTTTTACTTATAAATAATCATATTTTCGAAAAACATAATAACTGGCCAGTCTCCCATATATAAAAACTTTTTTTCGCAATACTTTCTGAGGGGCCTGGTATCAAGCCCTTGATCCAGCTTTGTCGAGGATCTTCGCAATTAAGCCAGTACCTACCTAGAACGACTATCGGCACAATGATTGCTGAGTTCACATCCCACATGTCGACAACCTTCCGAGCCAAGTCAAGATAGTATTTGGGTCATCCAAACACTAACTGAAGAATAGAAATATAAAATATTACCCTCCTTCTGGGTCAGTCGGATAAAAAGATAATTCACTTCATGATTCTCCATGAAATAAATTGTATGGTCATAGTTGTGGGCGTGGTTACAATTATACATCTGTATAGCTGATGATGACTCAGTGATCCGTGCATATGATGAAATTCAATGTAACGTTTATTTATCTATGGCGTATGATGGCGTGTATCGTGTGCATCTGAACCGTGTGAAATTGTGCATCTAGTTAAAAATACTTGGCTACCTAATTATACTAATTTGGCCTATTAAAGTGAATGCATTCGCATTATCATGACGCAGTCCTTCAAAGATATAAACATTTATGTTTGGTCATTGCCTGCTGGTAATCTCTGAAGATGCAAGAAAATATAATTTATAGCAGCACCTAGCTTATCTGCACGAGTAAATTCTTTACTTAGCTAGATTAACAATAAAATATGGTAGTTGGGCAAGGCCGTGGCGGCCATCTGATTGTAGCTAAACCTTGTGTGCGCTTGTCTGGGTTCGGATTGGGACCCACTATGCCACTACTGACGACTCGCAAGTCGAGTTTGAGTTTCCCTTTAGGCAAAAGCGCCAGGGTAACTGTCGCTCTGACCTCCACATCCCAGTGATGGGCAGCCTATTGCGAACAATCCAGAACAAATCCAGGCTCCGTCCGGGCTCGTGGCTGCTACTGAGAAATTCTTGATGGAAAATACAGAAGTGGATCATCATCATCATCATCATCATTTCAGCCCAAAAGACGTCCACTGCTGGACATAGGCCTCCCCCAAGTGTCACCAAATTGACATTTTGGGGGCTTTTGCCATAATCGCCACGTTTGGCAGGCGGGTTGGCGATCGCAGTACGGTTTTAAAACACAAAAGCACAGAGAACGCTGCTGCCCATTCTCTGGCAAGTCCCTTAGTCGCCTCTTACGACACCCACGGGAAGATATGGGATGGTGCTATTCTTTACGTCCGACACCATACAGAACATAGGAGTGGATGCAAAACCTAAAAACACTTTGTCTGATCTAGGAATCGAACTAAGGAATACATGCTCAGCAGTAGCGCTTGAGAGCACCAGATTAACGACGTAAGGCTTAGAGTACGTAATGGGACAAGATTCTATAAAATATCTACTTAGTTATTAGATCAGGGTTTGCACCAACCTAAAATGTATTTTTTTACGATAATAGTATGTTGGTAAATATTCACATCAAGCTATACATTTCAAATTAACATGGCCTCGGTTTGTACACAAATACAATTCGAGATCCGCATAAACTCTCTATCTTGTTTTAAAATGCAGTGCATACAAAAAGTAAAGGGAAAAACCATATAACCGTCAAACAAAAACATTATGCATTAAACTCTCTTAAAAACTGAGCCCTAGAGATTGACTGAATTTAATGTTCTTTTTGGCAAAACAAAATGCATTTTAAAAAATTGGTTTGTCATGTACACGTCATCTCGGCTGTCAAATCTGACATAACAATAAAAACACCATAAAAACACAAAAGTTTATGTAATTTTAGTGTAGTTTATTTTATATTAATTTTTCATAAGTACCCATGTTGGTTGTATTAAGACATAATAACGGTAATCAGCCGCTAGAGATAGGCAAACATTACTAACTAATTTGGAAACTCTAATAGAGAATAAGTTAGCAAAAGGGAATTGGGAAAGAAAAACTTGCTCAGTAATAATACCAAAACCTATGACTGTATATATGCGTTTATAACGTACATATAGTATCGGTCACCAGTCGCACTTGTTTGGCATGATAGTGGTTTATCGCTGGAAACTCTATATAAGTGGAACGCACGCAGCCCGAACGTTATTTGTGTTCACGGTACGCGTCCAGTGAGCCGCTCCGTCCCGTAGACAACGAACGCTTACAACCAATCCAAAATGGCTTCAAGGGACCCTGCCAGCGACCAGCTTGTTAACTTCAAGAAAACCCTTAAAGTAAGTTCAAGTTTTATTAAATAAGTGATAGTATAGGCAGTGAACGACGTTGTAATTGAGTGCTTCGTTAACGCGGAGTTTGTTTACTCTTAATAACCTGTGAGCTAATTCGACGAATGTACTTTTAAATAAGAATAATAAATTTGACATTAGCTATTTGCATTTACTTTATACTGTGTAATGCTGAGCATTGTGTGTATATTAGTGATACTCATGCCCCTCTTTATTATTACTCTGAACTTTGTACCTTGACTTGGATTATCAAGAATTTTGTGTAAACACATTTTAAACTTTGATAAATGAAAAGGTATGATTGTTTTGTCACTTTGATAAAACTTGTCAATGAAAAGTTTTGTCATATTGTTGTTTTATGTGAGTGTTCATTGTGTTCAACACTAACCTAAATGTTATTAGTGAATGAATTAGTGCCAACAACTGCATCTAGAACATGTTTATGTACCTCTTGGTGTTCACCTTGTAATGCATTGCGAATTAACATATTACTTAACACTGTCAACATGTGTGACAACTTATAATACTGACTTTTATTCACCAATATTTTTGATAACATGTTTGTTACACTGACTTATAATTTTACAAATTTTTTTATTTTCAATGTTTCCAGGATTCTCCTGGCTACATCACTACAAAAACTGGAGCACCTGTTGGAGTAAAGACTGCTATTCAAACTGTTGGAAAGAATGGCCCAGCTCTCCTGCAAGATGTCAACTTCCTCGATGAGATATCTTCATTTGACAGGGAGCGCATTCCAGAGCGTGTTGTGCATGCTAAGGGTGCTGGAGCATTCGGATACTTTGAAGTGACTCATGACATCACTAAGTATTCTGCTGCTAAGATCTTTGAAACAGTTGGAAAGGTAACCCCAATGGCTGTGAGATTCTCCACTGTTGGAGGAGAGAGTGGCTCTGCTGACACAGTCCGTGATCCTAGAGGATTTGCTGTCAAGTTCTACACTGATGATGGTAATTGGGACCTTGTAGGTAACAACACACCTATTTTCTTCATCAGGGATCCCACTTTGTTCCCTAGTTTTATTCATACTCAAAAGAGGAACCCTGCCACACATCTTAAGGATCCTGACATGTTTTGGGACTTTATCACATTAAGGCCGGAGTCAACTCACCAGCTGATATACTTGTTTGGTGACCGTGGTATTCCTGATGGTTACAGGCATATGAATGGATATGGTTCTCATACCTTCAAGCTCATCAATGCTCAAGGAGTGGCACACTGGGTGAAGTTCCACTACAAGACCAACCAGGGAATTAAGTCCTTGTCTGTTGATAAGGCTGGTGAACTGGCGTCAACAGACCCTGACTATTCTATTAGAGACCTTTACAATGCTATTGCCAAGGGTGATTTCCCATCATGGACAATGTACATCCAAGTCATGACAATGGCTCAGGCAGAAAGCTGCAAATTCAATCCATTTGATTTGACCAAGATTTGGCCCCATTCGGAGTACCCTCTGATTCAAGTTGGAAAAATGGTCTTGAACAAGAACCCCAAAAACTACTTTGCAGAAGTTGAACAAATTGCATTCAGTCCGGCTAATTTGGTGCCAGGCATTGAGCCATCTCCTGACAAGATGTTGCAGGGTCGTTTGTTCTCATACAGTGACACTCACCGCCACCGTCTGGGAGCCAACTATTTGCAAATCCCAGTAAACTGCCCCTACCGCGTCACTGTCTCTAACTACCAGCGTGATGGACCACAAGCCATTAGCAACCAGGAGGGCTCCCCCAACTACTTCCCCAACTCATTCTCTGGGCCGCAAGAGTGTCCGCGTGCGCAGCGTCTGCAGCCCAGGTACAACGTGACTGGTGATGTCGACAGATACGACAGTGGCCAAACCGAGGACAACTTCTCTCAAGCTACAGAACTTTACAAGAGAGTGTTTAGCGATGACGAAAAACAGCGCGCTGTCGCGAACATTGTAGGTCACTTGAAAGATGCTGCAGGCTTTATTCAAGAAAGAGCCATCAAGATCTTCACTCAGGTTCATCCTGATCTAGGTAGCAAGGTTGCTGCTGGATTGGCCCCATTCAAGAAATATCATGCCAACTTGTAATTATATCTATGGATCTTCTGGGTGCTATTTTATATAACATACTAAGCATCAAGATAATTTTAATATCTTGTGGGTAAACTTGGGTCTTTATAAAATGTGAACATAATGGTACATCATTTATACACAATTCCATTTTTAAGGTGATTTACACTGAATATACTGCATAATAAAACTGAATGTTGTACTGATTATATTGTTATTAAAAATATACCATTTTGTATTTACAATATGCCGTGTTGTTTTATTGATTGAATTCCTAAATTCACATTAGTGTATCATGTTACCCTCGATAGTTACACTAGTGTCAATCTTATCACTGGCTTATCTTTCGAATTTGATTAAGAAACTATTTGGTGTACCGCTTCAGCTAATTATTCATTTAAATCTTACATATAGGTAGATATCGGTGACAGAAAACATCTTGAGAGATCCTGTCCTTATAAAAAAGTGTGAAATCGCCAACCCGCCTTGCTCAAGTTTAGTGATCAGCGCCAGCTGATACCTTGTCATATGAGAAGAGATATTTGCCCTTGTTTTTATTAACTTAATCTAGAAACTTTCTTTTATATCTAGGAGTACCTTAGCATTTTTTTGTTAGGTATTTTTTTTTATGTGAACCTACAAACACTTGTTTACAGTTGGAGCTGATAAATAAGTGATACTGGCAAACGAATCTCTATCATGCTTGGCCTGCGATGAAAATTGCATTATTACCAGTAACATGACAATAAAATAATAATTGCATAATACTTCTGTTTAAGAACATAGGTTTTATAGGCACTTTCGATTTAATAATTACCTATTATTAAATCGAAAGGTAACATCTGTATGTTTAGTAATGTCAGCAGAATAAGGTCCAAAAACCTAGAAATAAGACGTCATCAAAAGAGAACAAGAGTGTGTCTGAGTGAGAGACCAAACGTTAATCAGATAATTCGAAACAATAATTGTGTCCAGTTAGAAGCGACCTACATGTCATCCACCTACCTATCAAGACTTTATTTACCTACTTATAAACCGAACCTTCTGGCAAAAATACTTGTAGGTAATGAAAATTGAAATAAACTTAAATTACATAACGCCTTTTTTGTACTTGCCATTAACATTGTACAATTAGCATAGAACAAACACAATACTTAACTACCTAGGTAGGTACTACTTTGGTACGTTTTTTCGACCACACTTACCTACATCAATCTTTCGTTGAAACATAAAATTATACTTAACAGATAACTTACACAGATAACTAAGTAGGTGATATGTTGGATATGATTGACCTTCGTTGGCATTCATTAAGTAAATAGGTAGGTAGATAGATATTTGTTTTATTATGTTTCATTATCATTATTATGTAGCGTAAAAACTAATTAAGGACAGTGTCGAACTTATTCACTATCAGTCATCAACATAAAGATTTATATAAATACAAAATTGGTAGGTATAGATCAGACAGATTCGGTGTGAGTAGGTAGATATAATACCTATGCTTCGGACTCATGTCCTACTTTTACATTATCACTCACTATGCAAATGCATGCATGATGTTCCAGAAACTCTAGGCTCTATCTAGCTATTCAGTCAACTTGTGCCAATGTCCTGCTCCTGTGCCAGTCTCACGCAGCTAATTGCAGGCCAAATGCAGATTGGGATACAAAGATAAGGCCACGATTATATTTAGACCACACATGTTTGCGAGGTACCTACTTTGCCCCATCGGCCTCGTGGTTGAAAGCTAGGCTGCTGAGCTTATGCTCCTGGGTTCGACTCTCGGGTCGAGTTTAGCTTTAATGTGTTATTCCGATATCCGACCCTGCCAAGCCAGGGTGATCTCTGCCCGGTCATGTCATATTGCGGATGCCGAACTAACTATGCGAGACTGCGATGACTATGTGAGCTGTAAGAAACAGAGAACCTGTGTTAACAAATATGTAATAATTACTTGTATTACCTCCTGCGTACTTGGCTAATCTCCGATAAGATTGGCCGTCTTATTATAGGTAGGTAAGTAGGCCCCAGACATTCGACATTGGTTGTACCCAGTTTCAGCTAACGCCACAGCCGTTGCTGCTCCCTTTTGCTCTACATGGCATTTTTCGTGATTTATTACCGATCAAAGAAAGTCAGAAACACGAATGAAAAAGTTTTTCAGGTCCTTGTTTTCGAAAACAAAGATATCAAGAATTAAAACCACATTACTGAGTTTGCTAGGAGCCTAGGAATGGAAACTACTGTTTCCCTTTCTCTAGTAAATAACGGTTCTTAGTAACAGAGGAGGATAAGAGCATGTAAAATGCTATTCCGTACTAGATGAGGGTCAACCCTTAGGTACTACTGGCTGCTTAGATGTTATAAAGTAGTTAGTATTATACTTATATTACTTGCCAGAAAACCAAAGTCGCATTTCAAAGTTCATTCGATTTTCCAAGATCGTCGTTTGTTCGTTTTTATGCCTACCTACGCCTTTCAAATTATTTGTAGCAATGATTAACTAGTCAATGGAATGCTGTGCCATAATTTAAAACATTTCATTGTACTACATCGGTACTATATCGACACATAAATGGTTACCATGTCTTCATATAGACATAATTCTGAAATTATATTATACATAATATAAATTTTTGTGTATCGATATTATTCCACCCTGTATTATTAGGTACTTACTTATTATTGGATACTAAGAGATTTAAGGCGCAAGCAGCCCTCTTATTCAGAATCAGAATCAGAATGCTTTATTTGTAAACATAGGTCAAATTACAACATTGTGCGAGATGTTACAGACAGGTAGATCCTCTATGTTTTGCCCAGAGGCGTACAAATGTATTTAATCAACATATTCATAAACGCTTCGATTCGATGTCGATCGACAAGTCCTATGTCTTTCTCGCTCGCTTTCGTAATGATAAAAAAAGATAGATATATGACTTGTCGATCGAAATCGAATCGAAGCGTTTGTGAATACGGGGGCAGGTGCAGTTTCAATGGTTTACTGAAATTATGTAGTTACACCTAATTTATTAACTATTAAATTATTAACACTATTTCTTTTCCACTGCAGTAGCACTTTCCACTATTTCACTTTTTAATGGGTATGATGTTTCAAATTGTCGAAATTGAGGTGTTTTAGATTCACTATCTTGTTACAATTAATAGATGTTTCCTTTTATTTAGGTAGAACAGCAACCGGAATTACTTGATATTGTATTTTCTTAATGTCTTTTGTGTATTGTATTTTCTTAGTGTTTTGTGTAGTTTTATATTTTTCAAACAAGATAACACTGAATTTCCCATTAAGTTCCAATATATATGTGCCCTTGAGCGGTTTCCTGATAATATCATCAGCACATGTTTCGATAAGTATTATTTCATTTCTTGTTAAATTATCAATTTCAGGATTTCAGGCTGTACTTTAACACTTTGCAGGCTGACCACCATCTCTAAATGGGATTTCCATAATTAATGTTATTTGGTTTACTTTAACATGTGCTTTAACTGACATAGTTATTTCTACACAACATCAGACAGTAGTCATCGGTAACAGCAGTAAAGCTTTTTCTGTTACTGGATAAATTAAGCTTTCAGTTTTGTTTAACAGTACTTAATACTAATTCAGAAGGGTCAACAATGGCTTGATGTGCCTACAACAGAAACTTTCGTAAATGATCGCGCAGTTTCGATTTCATTTAAAATTATATTATATTGACCTAAAATTACTTACAAACATGATTAAAACATATGTAGAGTACCTACATAGAGTTATTTTCTTTAGTATCTATATTTTTCTCAATTCTCTCTAAGTGTTTCATGCGTTCGTCCAGGATTTGTTTGTTTTTCTGTAGAGATGTAATTTTATTATTAGTAATAGAATCAATCATTTTTGAAATGATAGTTATTTTCTTACCTATGTGAGCCAATTGGCCAATTTTCAGTTGAGATATTTGAGTGTCATATTTAATAGAATCCTCATGGGCTAGATTTAATAACAGCGTAGCGTTTTAATAATTGCACCAAGAGGGTCAAAGAGGCCATGTTTGAAGTCTTTTGATGGAATAAGTTCCATGGCAAGTTGAATGGTTTATAGATTTCAACTATATTGCTAAGCTCTTAATATCTATGTATATGAAATACTAAATCATCATTTATCTCCTTAAAATCTAATATCTTAACTATAGTCTACTTATCTCTCTCTACTATCTGCCAGGCCCTTGTTTAACGGGTAGTATGCCTGTGATATTTTTAATTTTTTTGAAGTTGAAGGCTCTGGATCTAGGTCATGATGATCAAGATCACGACACGGTCCGACAGGACGAAGGACGTTTAACGTTTTTATGAGGTACTTTAGTTTGTCTTTTTCCTATCTGTACTGGTACTACGTTCCTATCTATTTGTCCTGTTAATTTTGCGTTATGGTACCTATGGTAGGTTTATCTTTACTTTTTCGTATATTAATGTCTTTCACAAAAATACTAATATTTGGTTTGGTTTAGTGTTGCTTCTCCTAAGATTGGGATCCCTGATGAGTCTGTTTCTATATGGAGGCTACTGTACCTGTTTTACTACTACTGGTTATTGAAGGAATAGGGAAATTTTCTTCGAATAGGTCTTCTGGGGTGGTCACATCGGAATCAGAGCCAGAGTCTGGAATCGTTATTATTTCTGTTTCATTTTCAATTTCAGGCTTAGTAATAAACATTTCGAGTTCTTTTAATTGTTTTATTACTTTTTGTATGTCTGATTCGTCTACATTAACATTCATTGATACGTCGTATTCACAATCTATATAATTGAGTTTTATACGTGACAATGAATCGGCGATTACTATTTTGTTTGCCATTTTTATTAATAATTGTAAAGTCATTACTCCTTCAGCCAGCGAGTAAATTTACTGTTGTTTCTTCACTAAATAGTATAAAACAAAGTCGCTTCCCGCCTGTCTGTCCTTAAGTATGCTTAGATTGATGCGGTTTAATTTAATAGATAAAGTAATTCAACATGAAGGTTTATATGTATACTGTACATGCATACTATAGTAGAGCAACACTGATAATATTAGAGGTTTCTAATGTGATGTCGTAAATAAACACATTTTTTGCGCTTACATTGCAAATGCTGACTGAACCCTACGAGATAGATCAAAATTATGTACTACAGTATTGTACACCTAAAAACGGCCAACAAAAAAGTCCGCGATGGTATATGTCTATTTCTTAGAGATAACCCACAATAATAATTTTTTATCCAATACTTTTTAAGAGATATTTAGCTTATTTACGAAGCGATTAAGCAATACAGCATTAGTCCTTATCCAATTAAGTAATACATTTATTTAATATAGATCAATATGGCCCTTTACAGCATGTAATTTAAATGAATATTTTCGAAGATATTACAGATTTAAAATGCAGGGAATATAGCGGTTGCAGCGGTGACAAAATAGCTGTGAACGTTGTATATGTTACCGGCCAAACCCGATTTCCAGCTAAACTAGTTTGTCCTAGGCCAAACTAGGACTCATTATAACAGGATCATATAGAGCACCCCATCTAAATGGGTTAGGTTAGGTTAGAACAGTGACCATAAACGCGCGAGCCGAGCGAGCATAGCGAGCGATGCCACGTGCAAGTTGGGCGCATTGTAAATGTTTTGTTTGGGTAGGTAATAAACCAGTAAACTGGTTTGGCCTAGGACAAACTAGTTTGGCCTGAAATCGGGTTTGGCCGGTAACATATATAAAGACATTCTGTAGTATATTTAGTATCAGCATTGCACCTGTGCGAAGCCGGAACGGGTCGCTAGTTCAGGGAATATAGCCAACCAAGAGGTCTGTGGTCGGTAAAAATTTGGAACTTGTTCCTGTAGTAGAGTAGGGTCTGAAATGTTTAACAGTCCAGTCCAATAGCTAAAAGCTCTCGCTCTATTGTGCTATAGCGTGTTTCCGTGTCGTTAAGTGTGCAACTTGCATATGCGACTGGATTATCTGCTCCATCAGGTCCTTGGGATATGTAAGCACCAAGGGCTACATTAGAGGCGTCAGTTGTTGTAGGCTTTAGTAGAGTCGGGGTATTGTAATAAGAGGGCAGTAGTAAGTACTTCTTTGCATTTATTAAAAATATCTATGAAGTTTTGATCTATATAATTTTGATTCGTTTCTTTAGAAAAGACGTTAAAGGTTGTCATTCTAGCGAATTCTTAAATAAACTTTCTATAACATCCGACGAGACCAAAGAAACTTTTAATCTCTGTTGTTGTTTTAGGGAGAGGATATTTGAGAATATTTAATAGAGAATATTATCGTAATTTAGTTTTAGTTCATCTTTCGTGATCGTATGTCCTAATAACAAAACTTCTTTACGTAGGAATTCAGATTTGTCTAGTTGTCATTTTATGTTAGTCTGTTAAAAACATCTCGTAAGTTTCTGAAGGTGCTCTTGAAGGCTGGAGGAAAAAATGATTACGTCATTCAGATATAAAAGGCAATGTATTCCTTGAAGACCTCGCATGATGTTGTATATTGCTCGTTGATAAGTCGTCGGAGCTGTTTTAAGTCCGAACGGCATTCTTAAGAACCCATGATGCCCGTTTTGGTGGCTGAAAGCTGTTTTCGGTATATCGTCTTTTTTTACTTTTTAATTCAATCTGGTGATAGCCATAGATAGATAGATAGTGATATTTGTTTTTAAAAAGATTTTATTCAAAAATCTGGGCGTATTCACTATTGTAACTCATGCGCGGAAAAGAGGGAACGACTGTTCAAGGTTATTAGGTCACGGAAGGGCATTAACTAATAGTTGCTCTGATATTAGTTTGACGTTCTCTGTTATTTAGACTTTTATATTGTCAGAACGAGACAAAATAAATTTTAACTTATTACGCATATACGAATAGCGCTTGTATAATTTTTAACATGAATTCAAACACTTTTCTTTCGAACTGTACCTTCCATTGTTTACGTAGAATCGAAAAATTTCGTGCATAGCGATACTTTTTAGGGTTCTGAACCCTAAGGGTAAACGTCCGTCCGTCCGTCTGTCACCAGGCTGAATCTCATTAACCGTGATAGTTAGCCATTTGAGATTTCTACAGATTATGCCGCTATAACAACAAATACTAAAAACAAAAAAAAAAATACAAAAAAGATACAAAAAAGTGATTTTCTGCTCGTTTTTATGAATAACTAGCGGCCCCGCGCAACTTCGTCTGCCTCACATTTTCCCCGATTTCGCAATATTTTTCATTGCTGCTCCGCTCCTATACAGTGCCACCACCTATTGAATACTTCCTCAATCTAGTCAACAGATATCGCCATCTGTTAGAATCGTTTTGAGATATCAGATAATTGAGACTTACTGCAATAAAATAAAATTGCGATTATAAACTGAGATGTAAGCTATCCTATCATTCAAGTTGGATCAAACTGCACACGGTGTGCAAATTTGATTAAAATCGGTTAAGCAGTTAAGGAGTCCATCCCCGACAAACAACGTGACATGTAATTTATATATATATAGATGGTACGGAACCCTTCGTGCGCGAGTCCGACTCGCACTTGGCCGGTTTTTTTAGTAGGTATCTTTCGATTCGAGCATAGGTGGGCTCTAGTCCAGCTATGCTCGAATATAGGGGGAATAACCGAAAAAAAAGAACATAGTTCTTCGTCATTTTAGTAAATAAATGACGTTCTAGATAATTGTTAATTAGGTAAAGAAAGAAAGAAAGAAAAAAACGTTTATTGGCGCCATCGCCACAGGTACACACAATATCAAAAAAAAATTAAAACAAATATAAAAATAAAATAAAAACTTAAAACTAAACAAGAAATACTTTTAAGAATTACTCAAGGCAGCGGCAAATAGGCCCAGTTTAGCATAATGCCGGACAACTAGTGCCCGACGCTGGTTTTCAACTGAACCTAAATGGTGAGTGTACGGATGTCAGTAAATACAGTAATTATATAAATATTGTGTACGATATGATAATATTATGTAGTGTATTATGAAAATAAAATAAAATAATAGTAAAAATAAAATACTTTAAAACCGGGCCTAACGTAAGTAATCTGAGTGACCTTTGGGTAATTGTGCTTACTTAACTTGTTAATTAATTGGGACAACGAAAACCATGAAATCTTAACTTATAAATTCAATGGGACAACCCATTAATTTATAAGTTAAGATTTCATGGGTTTCCTTTCATTTAATTGATCATGTTATCATATTATTATTGTCATGAGAGATTTGATCCTAATAATTACCTTTATAGTTTGATAGCATAATATAAGTAAAAAGTGTTATTTTTATCGGATTAGCTGGTTCGATTTCCGAGTGTAGCAAGCGAATTTTCGAAAATATTTGAATGCAGATATGTATCTTTAAAAAATAAAGGAATGTTTGCTTTGAGTAAAATTATCTCGAGTATTTACAGCAGTTTCCCTCCAGGTGGCGTGAAAAATTCCACCCTGTATAGTACGAAGAAATTTTAAGTAAAAAAGTTTTAAGAAACGTGGCATATCAAAAAAAAAAATAGATTGGTTGTATTGTATGACAGATTATAACCCCTATATCATGGCTGACAGAATTTATTTCACTTCTTCTCTTCAAGTGTATTCTGTGATGATGGCTGATAAAGATCAAAATATGTATATATGGCATACAAAGTATACTGTTCTGCACCCTAATTGGAATGAGGACAAAGAGGTGATTCTCGACCTAGACCCGGTGCTGAATAGAGTCTTTTTGAAGTTGAGGGCTTGTAAAACTCTACTATAGTAGGAATCATATTTCATGGTTTTCTTTGTTAGTGGCCATGCTCGAAACTAACGCCACTACAGGTTTGGAATCTTGTGACAAGTAAAATCTCATTTTTCTCTATTGCATCTCCACATGTAAGTGATAACTTTTGAGAAAAAATATATGACGTTTGACATAATAGCAATGTTTTGAAGTATTTTTTTGTTGATTTTTATTATTTTTTAGTTTATTTTATAATGCTCTACAATTTGTACTTCTTTACAAATTGTTTTTTATGCATGCTTTGAACCAAACCAAAAAAAAATTTGAACCAAATGTGATTTGTTTAGAAAAATTGTATTCAGTAATTCGCAATTCGAAGGTCTTCAATTTTACCACCGAGGTCTCTAGTAGGCCCATGGAAATAAAAAGGTATATCGTCAACATCATCTCTAAAAGCACTCCATCAACATCCTGTCCTTGTCCCATTTTTTTTGGGGTCGGCGCAACACTTTTTTTTTCTCCATTTTCCTCTGTTATTCGTCGAGTAAATGATAGCAATCATTTCATTTTCTTTGCTCTTCTTCTCTGTTTCCATCCATCCACATTTATTAACCTACTTACACCTCTAAAAGCACTCCCTCACCCGAATATTCGCCTTTAATGTAACTATCCAAGATTAGTTTTTGTACTGTCACTCACTGATGAAATGCTTGAATCTCAATTACAGGCGAATGCTCCTGGTAAGGGAACGCTTTATGGCCACAAATCATCATTTAAGTTAGCATACCTATTACCGAACACAAGCAATTTGAAAGTTTTTTGCACATAAAGGTTCCAATTGCTTATGTCAGGACGAACAGCTGGAACTTTCTGCACAGTATTCACATGTAGCGCTTATAAAAATATACAATTATCATTTCAGAATGATATGTAAACGTTGTCAGCGGTCGCTAAAAAATAGTGAAGGTGTCAAATGTGGAATATGTGACTCATGTTTCCATACGAGATGTGTCAATGATTCCGTGAAAGACCACCGCGATGGCGGAGACAAGGGTTATCAATGGAAATGTTCTCTCTGTCAGAATTATGTCAGTACACACACTAGCGGTTCAGACATAAATAAAGAGAAAAACAATGAAAAACATAGCCTAATGCAGGCTGTTACTGCAATAAGCGAAAAGTTTGAACTCGTAAATAAAATTCAATTGCCGAAATTGAACAGCGATTTGGCGCAGATAAAAACTGTAGCTGATCGCATTGTCCAACAGAATAATGATATATTGCGCAAAATGGATGAGATTGAAGAGAAGAGAAAGAACGACAAGCAAAATCTTAGTTCAACCAGTAGGTATCGGAGAAGGAACTTAAGCCTCATTCCAAAATCAACGAATACGCTTGAAAAGAAAGAAGAACCAATGTCGATGAACGAAAAGAATGTAAGATATAGAACACGAAGGCGGTCATATCTTTTGCATAGGATATTTAACATTTTAAACCGAAAAATGGACAGAACTCAGTCTCCAAAGTAATAACAGTTGAAGTGTGCGTTCCAATAAAAAATATTTAACTAATTAATTTTCGTTCTATTACTGTCTTGCTTCATCGTTAATAATTATGTTCACCCACTGATATTTATTGTATACTCAGCGGATCTTGGCATTCCAAAAGCCTCATTTGCTTCTTATCGTGCTGAACACTCCATAAATTATTTTGAACTTTACGCAGCAGTCATTTAGGGTGAACGTTCTATATCTGGACAGTTACTGAGCCTTTTGGAGCCCCCGAAAAGGCTCAGTAACTGTTGGATTATGTATCGGCAAGGAAATTAATTGTTAAGCAAATGGACACTCTTACTATAGTTTTCCATGTGATCGTGTAATAGACATTTAATTTTCATATAAATGTGTAAGTTGTGATTGAGCGTCAATCTTGAATCCTTCAAACAATCCTACGAAGAATCTAAGCAAAACCAAAGTGGACGGCGTTTGAAACAATCGGCTTCCATTGCTCTATGCGTACCACAAAGGTGCGTGAACTCTGCAGCAACCGCATGATTCCTGGATGCATATCCTAACCCTCACGGTTACCTTAACCCTAGGTCCTAGCACAGTTGTTTACCTGTGACTTTACATCTGTCTTTATTTACGTTTCACAAAGGTGGCTTTTGTGACAGGCTTAACTGTGAAACGACTGTATGAGGCCGTGTGATGGGTGGGCCTTCTTGTAACGATGTCCACCGTAACTTATGTGTTTCAACGTTGAGTAATATGTCGAGTTTCTTTCATCAGTACCTATGCTATTATTAGTTCATTGCTCGTTTACAAGTACGACGTAATAATACTATTGTATGCATATAAGCGGTAGCGCCGGTTATATTAATGTCTTTTTAACCAAATGTTGAATCTGTTGACGAATTAATATGTCAAACATGTCTGGCTTATGGCCTCTTATTATAAAATGGCCAACAGCACATATACTCACCTCACACTCGTCTATACATGCTCACTTCAAATCTATACATAACTATGTTTAGATTATTTTAAAGATATTATTTTAAAGAGGCAAAATTTAATTGTATGTTTGTACCTATATAGTTGGTAATCTTCGGAAATATTGGTCGGATTCCGAAAATTCTTTCAATAATGGGAAGCTATGTTATTTCATACGACCGGCTATATTTAAAACGTTTCCGTGGAATCGTCTATTAGTAGCATGTATGATTGATCTCGAACTCGAACTCAACTCAATCTTGGCAATAATGGTCTTTGGTTAATAATGCTCGGTTCTCCTCACTCACAGATGGAATGCTCAAATCTAAATTTATCTGAACTGTTACATTACAAACAGGCGAATGCTCCAAGTGCAAGCACCTCTGTCATGACACGGCTTTATGCCGAGCGAGAAAATGTCAGTTATTTAGTAGTTATTAAACTAGCAGAGAATCCAATTTGACAAAGAGCATACCTACTACAATTTGCGAAGCTTCCTGTATATTATCTGAGTTGGATCTACCTACATATCGTACTTGAGGCAGATTGAGGCTATGCACATGGCCTTATATGAAGTGCCACAATTTATTTCGTAAATAAGTAGGTTTTGTGTGTGTTTCACCTCCATACCAGACTATTGCTGTCCTGACTGTTTATCACCCATAACTGGTAACAAAGTTCATGTAGCACTCAACAAAATGAAAAACGTTATGTGCTGAAGATTGAATGCTGCGCAGATTCGGAAAAGCGAACCTATTCTCCTTCCTTACTTTACCAGGTTCTTTAACAGCATTCTAAGCAACAAAAAAGGCGATAAGTACGATACTTATATAGCCATAAGTCTTATATCACACAATAATAGAAATATCTACATTGTATAAAACAAAGTCGCTTCCAGCCGTCTTAGCCGTACGCTTAGATCTTTTAAACTACGCAACGGATTTCGATTTGGTTTTCATCAATAGACAGAATGATTCAAGAAAATTATTCAGACAGGTTTAAATTAAAGCCCCAAAAACACATTAAAATTCCATGCGAACGAAGTCGCGGGCAGCAGCTATATGTAGTAATAAATCATCGTAAATCCGGTAAATTAGATAAACATCGACCTCCTGAACACTATGGTTTCCGTCGCGGCCTTTCTACTATAGACCATCTACATGCAGTCAACAAACTTATAGAAATACACCAAGAGTAAATCCCGCTTTATTTAGCTTTTGTTGACTACTCGAAAGCCATTTCACATACAGTTATTATTAACGCTTTTAAGCAACTAAACAAACGTAACTTGGTCGTTCACAATGGGCCGCATCAGAAGGCTTAAAATCACCCAAAGGGCAATGGAGAGGGCTATGCTAGGCGTTTCCTTGCGTGATCAAATCAGAAATGAGGACATCTGCAAGATAACCAAGGTTACCCACGTAGCCCGAAGAATTGCCAAACTTAAGTGGCCGTGGGCAGGGCACGGCCATCCGGCCGAAAGGGCCGAAAGTTCTGGAGTGTCGACCTAGAACCGGAAGACGTTGCGTTGGAAGGCCTCCCACTAGGTGGACTGATGACCTGGTGAAGATTGCGGGGATCCGCTGGATGCGAGTCGTACAGGACCGGTCAATGTGTCGACACTTGGGGGATGCCTATATTCAGCAGTGGATGTCTTTGGGAGAAAATGATGATGATGATGAAGCGACCAAAACTTTGATCCCACTTTTATAAATTTATCGCATATGCAGCACTTACTGAAATTGTACAGCCGCAATAAAACTACAAACCACAGGTCCAAACTTTAAAACAGAGAAAGGAGTCAAGGCGACCCGCTATCTCCTAAACTGTTCACCAGTACCCACGATATAATTTTCAAGAAATTGACAGTCGATTTTAGGAAAATAAGCGTAGTCCTTAGATTAGATTGACAAATCTACGTTTCCCCGACGACATTGTTCTCTTGTCATCCTCAGCCACTGAACTTGAGCGGATGTAGCGTCAAGATCTAAATGATGGAAGCATTGACGTTGGACTGTTCTTACCAAAGTTACGTTAACAAACATAATAACGAACACAATAAAAGTAGCCAGGGAGACAGAACAACATGTCCAGGAATATGTTTATTTGGGCCAAGTGCTCGTAGTCTGTTTCCAGGCGAGGCAAGACAAAGAAGTCTGCAAGAATTACGGTTAACGGTCGTGGACTTGTATTATATAGTCTCCCCGTCTTAACCTATGGTCAGGATAAGTTCCATCCGGACTGGATGCGCGGGTATGCGAGAAGTGGAAGGAGTGGAGCGAGGCCTTTGCCCAGGAGTGGGACAGAAGAGACTAGAAATTAACATCAATTCGAATGTTGGTTCGAATCTAGCGCTTAAATTATATTGTTAAAAATACTATTTTTGCAGATTTTATAGAATATGACCATGAGCGCGGATTGAACTAATATCGGTTGTCATGGATCTTTATAACGAAGTTCGAAGGATAAGGATTCGAACGATTGTTCGAATAAAGAGTTTGTATGTCGTGTAGTCGAAGGTTCGAATCGACGCAGACGCATAACTTTGTGTTAGTAATTTCATCACCACTGCTCTCAAAACAGAGCCCGCGTGTCGATTATAGACCACTCTTCTTAGAGAGGAGGCCTGTGTATAATTTGCCCAGCTGTGGGAACATTATAGGCTGATAATGAGAGAACCTTACTGACTGTTCGTCTGTTCGTCTACGGAACCCAAGAACATTAACGCATTGTCAAAAAGATCGTGGCCGACGTGTCTCTAGGTGCCTACGTATACCGAATGTGATAAGGTCAGTTTAAATATTCACACCACGTTTTTTGGATGAGCAGGACGACTATTTATGGACTGAGTTTAGGCGGTCTGTGATCATTGCTTAAAATGTCCTGCGACGCAATGAGATCGTACTTAAGCGTGTGCGCAAAAATACTGCTGTTAGTTTTATTTATGAATATCTTCCGTTCCATACTTACGAGGTTAAGCCTCAACCGATGGTGTTATTATACTACTTATAGTATTGTGCTCTTGATTGTGAGAACCGTTAGGTACCTATAGATCCGATAGTTAATAGAATTTTCATAGTATTATTTTATGTAGGTAGAGGTACTGTGCACGTACTCGTACTACGTAAAGGTGATTGGGTATCTTTAGCTTGAGTTAATTTATTTATAGGTGATTTTTACCCGACCGTTTTTTACTCGGCGAAACCCAAAATGCCAATGCACAATCTCATAGGTCGTTCTCACCTAAGAAGTTTTTGGTGTAGCGATTCACCAAGTCAATTTAACCAGTTATTTTTAAGCTGCTACTAGGTTTCTGCCAGATCAGACAACCCTTTGTCTTTTCCTGCAGTGGATTGATGTAATGTACTATACTACTATGCCTTCTCAATCTTACTTGATAATAATTTAATCGAAGACGCACCTCAATTTAGTTTTGCGCGCTAGTACATTTCATGATTGTAAAACTTGTAGATATCATTATCACATATAGAGATCAGATAAGACTTGTACTTACAAAGAAGACTTCAGATATATAAAATCAAGCCTTCTTGTTTCAATCACTGTAGTTTGTCGCGAAGGTTTTCGGAATTAAAATGAAAAATCGGCACTAAACGAAATAGAGCACCGATCCAAAGAACTATAAGCTCGAATCGTGAAAAGCCGACGAAGACAGATGCCAGATACCCTGAGACTAAGCTGATGTGATCCCATCCCGAAGACAGCTTATAAATGTTTAAAGTGCGAGTAATAACAAAGCCCTGCTCCCCCAAACCCATAGTATTGGAACGCAACGCGTCGGCACTTTGTTTGGCGGCTGAAATAGATAAGGTGGCAGGTACCAACTACTCTGCCACTACTACAAAGTATACAGTAGAAGAGTTATGGTAATAACATTGTCCACGTGTTCTATTACTAATTAATTTATAGCTGCTCCGATTGGTACCTGACCTATTATGGAAATATCCCACATGACCACTCTATTAGTCTACAGGAGATGTTGAACTCATTATAACAAAGGTGTTCTTGCATAACATAACATAATATTTTAATATCGTCGTGAAATGAATACGCCTTTTCCAGTACCAACAACCGTGTTTATAAACTTGTGCACATACATACAGAATACAAAACTAGGTGTGTTTATATACCTACCAGTACCTCGCAATTTACCAATGTGTAATTAACAAAGATTACTTTCCTAAAAATCTTTTGGTTCATCCTTCAACCTTATTCCTTTTTTTATTGACCTAAGCTACAATTGACCAAAGAGTTTTTATAAACTCTTTGGTCATATCAAATACCTACTATCAATTGTATGTTTTTTTTTTTTTATAACAATAAGTCTTATTCATGTTTTAACGGAAATCATGACCTTAGGGTTTTTAAAGATTAATTGTTTTATTTTATCGGAAGGAAAATGTCGTTAGGGACATAACCTGCGTTTTCCTTCACTTAGGAATTAATGGGAAAAGCCACAGGCCACAACGTAACGTGATTCTATAGAGTTAGTAAGTTCATTAGCTACGGATTGCTATATAATAAAAACCTGAGACACTCCGGCGTTTGTTATCATTTCGTGTTTCCTTTCGAAGCGGCACGATCATCTGCATGCGATCATGCCAAACAGGTTTCATTTATTTGACGACTTAAGAAATATGTGGAGGTCCACAGTGACGTTCGTAACTTTAAGTTTAGTTTTATCGTCGTATGCTAGTGATGTGAACAGCGAGGAAAAGCCCGTGGTGCAGACCCCGCTTGGTGAAGTAGCCGGGTACTATATGCAAACCAGGGGAGGTCGCCAAGTAGCTGCATTCACCGCCATCCCGTTCGCGGTCCCGCCGCTTGGAGATCTAAGATTTAAGGTAGGTACATAAAATTCTTATACCTCACAGCGAAATGAGGTAGCCTAATAACCTGTTTAGTTTCTAATCATATTATCAGATAAATTGCTACGACAGGTGCTGGTGATAAACACAGTATTTGATTTATTGTTTTGCTATTGATTCTTTATTTTTGATATAGTTATTATAAATGGTAATTAATACATATAGGACACAGTACACCAAATAATTTCGCTTGATGAATGAATAGCATAATTTACTATATGTTTTGTACTTCAATTTTTAATCTCTATTTCTGAGTTGAGTTGATTATTATTAGAGTAAAGTAACGTCGTATAATATACATATAGTCCATAAAATACAGCTTGATCAAAATAATGTAGTATAAATGCATTATGCAGTCAGTATTTACGTATCGTACGTAAATTCGCTATTATTAAGGGCCAAATAATTAAACTATAAAAAACATAGTCTCGTTCAAAATTATAGCCATATAAAATTACTAGCTGTCCCGCGCAACTTCGTCTGCGTCACATTTTCCTCGTTTTCGCAACATTTTTCATTGCTGCTTCGCTCCTATTGGTCGTAGCGTGATGATTAGAGCCTATGTTACTTCTAATACCTCCAAGAATATGTGTACAAAGTTATTGATGATCGGTCGAGTAGTTTTCGCGTGAAAGCGTAACAAACAAACTTACATTCACATTTATAATAGTGTATATAGGATAATTACAAGATGACAGGTATCATTTTAATCCAGTTAAATTTAAGAAAGTAAACGCAATTATTTCAATGTTGGTAAATAGAAGGTTGAAGCCATGTAATGCCAGCAACATGTATCAACAGCTTGATATGTATAAATGTAGAGAAATACTTTTTAAAATTTTTACAAATCAGTAGTATCATCAATATTCTTATTTACGAGTACTTACCTATCTATCAACCTACACACCATCCATCAATACTTTGCGAATCCATACGAATATAATATAAATAATGCGATGCGAAGGTATCTGTGTTTATGGCAAAACCGCAACAAAAACCCGAGGAAAAATGGGAAAAATTATTTGAGGAAAATGCTAAAATCACGCGATAAATGTAGCGCTAATAAATGCTTTTTAGTTGACGTGACTTTATCACCAAATGTATTTTGTATGTTTTTTATTCACACACCTTGAGAAGTTGAATAATATTTTGATACCACCTACCTGCGTCAATTACAACCTCGCAGTGCGTTTCCATTGATAAATAAATAATTTATATGCTTCGCTACGTTTAAGTTCATGATAACTATTATGCTGCTGCGTTCTCAGCGACTTAAGTATAAAATAAAGTTCATGATAATACGTATAAAAGTGTTTTACAGGCTCCTGTTCCAATTGGACCATGGCAAGAAACATTAGATGCGACCACTGTAAGTCCTGTATGTGTGCAGAAAAACCCTTACATTCGCCAAAAGGATATAGTGGGACAAGAAGACTGTTTGTACCTAAACGTATACACACCAGCTACTACAAATGTGAGTATTACATTACTTATTTAATTTGTACAACTTCGTGATGGTCTACCAAACGAGGGAAGGGCAAAGCCAACGAAGTAAAACATAATTAAAAGGCCGCGACCGTTTAGATTTTTTTTACGTTGGCCGTACAGTTTCTGGTCATGCAAGTTCAAAGTCGTTCAAACTTGAATTGAAATTATGAAATAACTTGCGTCGGCTTGTAGTGGAGCCTGTCATTCTATGTATAATATTAAATTATGTTTTTATTTGTACAATCGCAGGATGTCGACAAAACCCTTTTACCGGTTATGGTGTTCTTGCACGGTGGCGGATGGATGTGTGGGGATGCCACCACGCAGATGTATGGACCACAGTTTCTGCTAGATAGGGATGTGGTATTAGTAACAACGAACTACAGATTAGGTTGGTAACTAATGAATATTCAAAACAACTTTGCATGACGTTAATGCCATAGTTCGGTCGAACCTTTAGAAGAGTTCGAATCTGTTAAGATTTTGAAGTGTACTATTTATTACATTTTGTTGGAATTGCAGGTCCATTAGGTTTTCTGTCTACTCAAGACGAACACTGTCCTGGCAACAACGGTTTGAAGGACCAGCAAGAGGCTCTTCGATTCATACAGAAGAACATAGAGAGTTTCGGTGGCGACAAGAACTCCGTCACAATATTCGGAGAAAGTGCCGGTGGAGCCAGTGTGCACTATCATATGATATCAGAAACTAGTGCCGGTAAACCCTTGTTTTTATTATACACTTACTGTTGCCACGACTTCGTTGGCGTGGAAATTTCGGTATGTTTTTCGGGGATAAATTATACCTTTAAACCTTCCTCTTGAATCATTCTGTCTACTGATGAAAACCGCATCAAAATCCGGTGCGTAGTTTAAAAGACGCGACGGCGGGAAGCGACTTTGTTTTATACTATGTAAAGATAGGTGCATATATAAGTATTAGTATGGATTAAATGAATACCGCGAAGGATATCCTGAAACGAACAGTTATCTCTCTGGCCGTAGTAGACGGGTATATCTTGAGGAGGTGTAATCCACACACAGCTCGAGTGGACATGGACTGGTTGATACGTTTGAATACTTTGAATATAATAACACCTTAGTTATGTGCTGGTATCGCCTTTAATGGTTTATTAAAAAGGTGCTGCGCTCATTGGCGTCCGGATCGACGCTATTGTGAGAGTTCAAAGAACTTCCAACTGTTGTGGTTGACTGGAAAGTGTGAAAGTGTTACCTATAGAGGGGACAATGTTTACTCTTGGAGCAGTATCTTATGTATGCTTACTAATAGGAACCAAATGAAATTACTACCTGTAGTTTCCCCGTTATGTTCCGCATCAAACAAACCCAAGTTTGTTTGATGCGGAACATAACTTTACAACTTATTATTATGAAACATAATTATAATAATTAAAGGGATACGTACGTATACACGGCTCGATTTGAGCAATGACTAAGCGTTTAGCTTCTACACAACAGACAGTTTAATCCGATATTTACCGGGAATAGAGCCTTAGTGTAGTAAGATATCCCAGGCTTGTACAAGGCCTAAAAGGACAGTTTAAATTTACGTGCTTACACATACACTTTGATTTCAGGACTATTTCACAAAGGTATATCGGAGTCGGGTACTGCCCTGGTACCGTGGGCAGAGGCTCCACCGGGAGAAGCTCTCCGGAACGCGTTTCGCTTGGCTAAGTTTTTGGATTGCCCTCAATCGCCATCAGAAAAAATGATCAAATGTCTTCGCACCAAGGACAGCTATGATATCATCAACACCGAGTTTCGTTTTTATGTACGTCCACTTTTAATTTATACCTACACACACACGCTTAAATACAATGCCTTTATATTTTTTTCATATGTGATTGTTCAATCATCGTGAATATAATTTTTGTTTGAAGATCACATCTTTCAAGTCGTAAATATGTAAAAATTAGCATAATATTGTGACCTTTCTTGTTTTAAGGAGTGGGACTATGAGCCAATGACTCCATTCAAAGCGGTTGCGGAGCCAGATCTCCCTGGGGCATTCTTGAAGAGGAGTCCTCGAAAAATTCCTGATGTACCAGCAGTGCCCTGGATGACAGGCCTCACGAAAGATGAGGGGTGCTTGAAATCAGTTTGTAAGACTTTTTACTCTTAATATTGAAAAGCCAGCTGTGTGCCTTTTGTGCGTTTGCTCCATACATTCTATCACAGTAATTTGTAGGTAGGAAGTTACAGCTGGTGCGGTATGAGGAAAAAATCCAGGTCGCAGACTGGCCCTTCAACTCTATTTACTTATTGGATTCATGTTTCTTGGTCACAAAAGTCAAAACATAAAACTACGCAGTCCAGTTCGGTCTTTACATTACATTATACAGTATTGTAGGAGGTAATGGCTTAATTGTTTTTGTATTCGATATATTTGAGCCGTTATTACGTAACAATTAAAATAAGAATTCCGGTTTAGAGAAACCATTTACATATAAGTATGTATTTTTTTTATTATAACAAGCTTTTATTTAACTTGGAATGTTTTTGTATGTTTGTTTAGGTCAAATCCTGCAACTGAATTTTAAAACAGTTATCCATAACCGATGGACTTGAAATTTTGCGTACACGTTTAGTAAGCATGACAATGCATGGTTAGCTAAGTGATATTCTAAATCCAATATAATAATAATAATTAATAATTTATCATTTATTTTCTCTTCACAAAGTTTGCTTAAGGTTAAACTGTACAAAATTGTCTCAGCTGTATTCCACCTCTGTGAGAGACTGGTGCCTGATATAGGTTTTTTGGGAAAAACCTGTGTTACAGGTCGCCAGGCCCCTTCCATGGCTAGAATTAGCTATTACAGAGATACCGTGCAAGAGTCGATGTTAAACAATGTGACAAAAATAAAAAAAATGAAAATAAAAACTAAGTTAGTGTTAAACAATATGCTTACTAATATGGCGGACTTCCGAAGATGGCGTCTAGTTATTTTTGATGCACCCCCATGATATTTGTATCAATTAAAAAGTTTTGCAGGGAAGAATACGAAAACGAATGACGACACTAATTAATAATAATAATATTTAAAAGCAAGTTTAAAAAAAATGATGACCATAAGTTTTTTTTTTTTGTAGGGATCACAGCGAATTCGTCCAGATATGAAGAGTTTATGTCAGCTTTTGATACTATCGCGCCAGTCACATTTTACTATGACAATTCACCTTATGTTAATGAAATTACTGAGACCATACGTCAGAAATACCTAAAAGAAAACGACCTTAAAGCAACACAGCGAGGAATCCTCGATGTAAGTATTTTAGTACTACTACTTTTAGCTAAACTTTGTCTGACACACTATGATATTGAGACCGATTTTCATTTCAACGTAAAAGTTTCATATTCTGTGCTTATTAAAAAAATCTTTTTAATACAGTTGCTCAAAAAGTGGCGTATTGCAGGGACGTATAGCGTTCGGGATGTGAGCTAATACACACTCGAGCTTTTTCTTTACCTTGTCCGAACTCGTGCGTTCTCTTTCCCAACTGTCAAAATAATGTCTATTAAAAAGAAAAAAAAACCAACCACGGAGTTTTTACAAAAAAAAAAATCATAGAAGTTTATATGATTCATGCAAATATTTCTAAAAAGAAGCTACTAATTTGTTTCAATATTAGATTTAATGACTTGATTCAATGAGTTAGATTAGGTTTCATTTCATTTTCATTTCATATCAATTAAAAAAAATCTACTGAAGACTTGGCTGTATGGGCATAGTTCCCTTTGCCTACCCAGAATGGGTAAAGAAAACAAAAAAAAAACTCTGTTTATATTCTTTTACGGTTGGCGCCATTTTCCAAAAATGTTCTTTATTAAATTGCTTCATTTTTTCGCAACTGTATTAAAAATAGTTGTTCAGTACACGTGCGGAACCGTCATTGCAACTTGTTCCGACTGTCAACCCTCACCTTCGGCTGCGCCTCGGCTCGGGTAGACATTTGTCGGAACTCTTTGCAATGACAGGCTTTCCGAGCTCGTAATGAAATATACTATTCTTTCTTCAAACTTCAGTTTGTACTGAAGAAAACTTAACTTGTGCGGTCTGATGAGGTGCCAAAGATAGTAAAAAAACAATTTTCCCATACAAATTGAAGAGTACGTTATCACGATCGGGTATGGTTTCTCAGTGACAAAATCTCAAAATGAGACTTAACTCACTGATGGAAGTTCGATTATAACTACGGTTATAGACGTTTAGTGTTATTTCGTTTATTCATCTTCTTCCTTGCTTTTTACATTTTTCTATATTAAATCAATACCTGTAAAAAACAAATATGGAAAAGTAAAAAGTACTAAAAATATTAAAGTTAGGAGATACATATTTGTCTAGATTATTCTAGATGTTGGTCGTACTGATTGTTTCTAGAAGATAAATCTCTGGTAAGGTTAAATGACGTATGTTTAATTCAAGCTTGTCTGATCATATCTTTTAGTACTTTTTTTTGTCAGCCAACCAAGTGAGCTAATACTGGGCAAATGCCCCCATTTTCCTTCCATACCTCTCTATCCTGTGCGCAACATTTTTCATTGCGCTCCGCTCCTATTGGTCGTAGCGTGATGATATTATATAGATCTAAACCATCCAAGGCGCCACTCAAACGCATACAGAAAGAAAACATTCAAATCGGTCCAGCCGTTTAGGAGGAGTTCAGTGACACGTAAAGTAGAATTATATATATAAAGATAACATTAGATTAGATTAAAAAAATAATGACACGTTGTATTTAAAATGTAGAATCTGACTATTTTTAATTTGCAGATTTACACAGACTCGTATTTTGCATACCCGGCCTTAGAAGCCATTGAATTGGTGTTTAACTACACGAAAAATCCAGTTTATTTGTATGAACTGGCTTATAGAGCCACAAACAGCTTTTCACAAATATTCGGTGATCCCGAAGGAAATTACGGTGAGTTATTTCTAGTAAAGTATAAGGATACCACACAATAAAACTGCGGCAAGCACTCTTTCACCAATTTATTCACTTCTCCGCACTGTTTAACACACTTTACTACACTTCTTTCCTCTACGACGAGTAAACTGAGAATGCCCCTTCCACCGAGCGCTGTGCCTTTTTATAACAAAAATGTTGTCAGCATAGTAAATTGCGACGGTCTCTTTAAAACTTTTAACCGTTACCATTTTTCTGTACGTTATTTTTATATTCAAACTAATAATTATGAAATTACTATTAAAATTAACCGGAACCTTACACTCGACCATCCTGATAACGTGTATGTCCCCATACACGTCTCTGTTGTAAAACCTTACACCTTACACTCGGTAGGAAGAGTCATCATGAATAACAAAACATCAAGGATCACAACTATTTATCTCTATCTTACAACTAAGTTTACACTTGTTCGAACCCTACAGGCGACCCATCACGAGTAAAAGAACAAGCAAGAAAATCTCGGCGGGCTCTTTTTTTTCGCGAACATCTACGTGATCCAACACTTAAAAATACATGATACCTTAAAATTACTTAGTGAAGTTAATGATATAATCTAATAAACAAAATACTTCAGGGATGAATCATAAATCATAAACTATTAATTATCAATTACAAATTAAAATACCAGGCCAAGTATCAACACTATGAAATCTTGCTCCCGTTTTCCTCTTAACACACAACATCTCTTTATTGAATTACATAGAGACCAGTCATGAACCCACTCATTGAGGTCTCGTGACCGACTCTCGTCTCTTATCTATAGAAATCATGACTTCAGTACCAGACCAGTCACTAACCCACTAGCTGAGGTCTCGTGACTCACTCTTGTCTCTCTCATCTACAGAAACCATGTCATAAGTACCAGACCAGTCACTAACCCACTAACTCATGAGGTCTCGTGACTCACTCTCGTCTCTCGCATTTATAGAAACCATGGCATCGGTACCAAAATAAATCACTAACTCGCTTACGAAGTCGTATGTCCGACCATTCTTCGATCCGTAAACATGTAAGGTAGAGCCAAGCCACGAACCCGCTTTCGAGGTCTCGTGCTTGACCTGGAACAAGATAATGCACTTGTATCAATTAACTTTAACAGAATTGATAAAACTAAAGTATTTCAATAGGTATATCAACTAAATCAATTCATCACAACTACTATCATCCATCATTTCTGTCTCATCACTCTCTAACTCCAGGGAAGTTATGTGGATCCATGGTTGCATTCTATCGGATGCTACTGTGGTTTTTTTTTTGTTTTTCATACCGTCAAAGCCAGGTACGGGTGCTACTTTATAACGATCGTTCCCTAGTATTTTAATAACTTTAAATGGACCTTCATATACTGGCAAAAGCTTAGCGCTTTTACCATCATTTTGAAATGCCGTTTTTGTAATCTTGACCAAGTCCCCTAGAGTATACAAGTGAGCTGGTTTTCGACCCTTATCATACTGTTGTTTTTGCTTATGTTGTTCTTTGTCGATACGAGTCTTTACTTCTTTTCGCAAAGTAGGGAGATCACAAGTCTCACGTGTTAGATCTGTTATTTCATTTAGGACTGGGCTACTCTCACTATTCATTGCAGTGCCAAACATCACTTCGGCAGGAGTTCTACCAATTGTCTTCTGCAATGTATTATTTAGGCCCCATTGGATTTGTCCTAATTTGTTATCCCAATTCCTTTCGTTGTCCCTAAGGTTTTGCGCGGTTAACGAATCGAGAATGGTTCGATTATATCGCTCTACTTGTCCATTGGACCTGGGACTGGCAACAGAGTTTAATATATGCTTTATACCTCTACTTAAGCAAAACTTTTTGAATGCATGAGATGTGAAACAACTTCCTCGATCACTTACAAGCCTGTCAGGGTTCCTAAATGTGTCAAAGATTTCATCAAGAACTTTTATAACATTCTGAGCGTTGGTATTTCGGACAGGTTTAATAAACACATACTTCGTGAACGAATCCACAGCCACAAGAATATGAGTGTAACCTTTATTGGACTTCACAAAAGGCCCAAGGTGGTCGATATGCAACGTGTGAAAAGGTGTGGCTGCTTTTGCGATAGGGTGCAATAATCCTTCGCGAGTAGTAGTCTTTTTTGCATAATTACAGTCAATGCAAGAATTGACATATTTTTTTACATAACGCGACATTTTAGAGAACCAATAGTACTTTTTTATACGATCTAATGTTTTTTCAACACCCACATGACCAATGTTATCATGGTTCATTTTACATATCTGCCACCTCGCGCCCTTAGGAACCACCCATCTAATTTTGTCTTTATCCCCGTCAAGATATTTAAACAATTTGTTTTCTTTTATCAAGTAATTCTCCCTTATGTATTCAAGGCCTTTTGAGTCTACGTTAGTATTGACTATGTTACGAATTCTTTCTAGTTCTGTATCACCTAGCTGAAGAGTAAGAAGCCAGTCTTCATCACTGATGGATAAAATGGAGTGTTGTTCTAAATCTGTAATTTCTGTGTCAACTACCGGGTTTCTCGAGAGAGCATCTGCGTGAGCCATTTTTGTGCCTGCCCTGTATTCAACAGTACAGTCAAACTCTTGCAGAGTGAGCCACCATCGAGCTATTCGGGGTATAAGGTCTCGCTTTTGAAAAGTACAACGTAAAGCGCTACAGTCAGTGACAATCTTAAATTCCCTACCTAGCAAAAATACCCTAAACTTTTTTAAAGCACTGACTACGGCTAATGCCTCGAGTTCGTACGAATGAAAGTTTTTTTCCTCTGGACTCGTCTGACGACTATAGTACGCTACAGGTCGGAAAGGTTCAGCACTACCAAGTGGACGCTGCAGTAACATTCCACCAACACCGAGCCTGCTGGCATCGGTGTGGAGCTCAGTTTCTGCCATGTGGTTATATATCGTGAGTATTGGTCTAGTTATCAATCGCGACTTAAGAACTTGGAAGGCTTGTTCTTGTGGATCTTCCCATACCCATTTCGTATCCTTTTTTAAAAGGATTGTCAGTGGAGAGGCAAGGTCGGCAAAATTTTGTATAAATTTACGAAAATAGCTTACGAGCCCTAGAAACTGTCGAATTGTATGAACATTTATGGGTCGCGGAAAATCTAACACGGATCGTATTTTGGCTTCACCAGGCCTTATTCCTGATGAGCTAATTTCATATCCTAAATAATCAATTTTGTTTTGCAAAAAACTACATTTTGAGAGGTTTAATTTTAATTTGGCTTGTTCGAGTAACTGCAGAACTTCTTCAAGCCTCGTTAGGGCTTCGTCTATGTCTTTGCCGTAGACTAGCACGTCATCTATATAAACGGTAGCTTTATCAAAACGAGCAGATCCTAAAACACGGTTCATCATCCGTTGGAACACTGCAGGAGCGTTCGCCAGTCCAAACGGCATACGGTTGAATTCGTACTGTCCGTCTGGGGTGACGAACGCGGTCAAATGCTTATGTTGTTCCTGGATGGGCACCTGATAGTACCCTGACATTAAGTCTAAGGTGATGAACCATGCCTGCCCTGATAGTCGACACACTTCGTCATCAATTACTGGCATTGGATACCTCTCCTTTACTGTATTAGCGTTTAGCATTCTGTAGTCAATACACATACGTACTTTGCCATCCTTTTTACGAACTAGGATGATGGGACTCGCGTAGCTAGATATGGATTCTCTAATGATTCCCGCTTTTAACATGTCATCCACCATGGTGCGAACCTTCTCATCGTGGTGCGAGAGCCTATAGGGACGATATACTACAGGTCGGTCGTTTGACAACTCAATGCTCATCTGTGTTACATCAGTACAACCTAACTCTAGCAAATCGAACGCAAAGCAATGCTGATAACGCTTAAGTAGTTCCATGAGCCTTGTTCTATCTTGGTCAGGTACTAAATCTCCGATTTTTATTTGATTATTTATTTGATCGGAATTATTACATTCTTGAATGTTAACTAGTTCTGTTGATGCATTAACCAATCTTTGTACAACGTCTATTTTCTCAGCACGCGAGAAGATATAATTTTCTTGAAGAAAACACGGGATTGAGCATGGGGTTATAGTAACATTAAAAATACCTTTTAAAACTTTATAAATACCACCAAGTACAACAAACTGGTCGTTTGGCTTTCCTATAATTTTTGTATGTAATAAAATATTGCCACTAAATATAGACTCTGTTGCTGCCTTTACGCTGGCAGTACCATGAATTTTACTATGCCCTACTATTTTTACTTTTATTGACCGAGACTCATGATCGTCAAAACAATTGGAAGGGACCTCAGCACCTACATCAAGGAAATGTAATTTGGATGCATCCTTATACACTATGACGTGAGGTTGTTCCGAAAACGTCTGACCAATTAGAACCGGCCTATCAAGCAAATAATCATCGACTACTTTGCAGAGAACTGTCGCTGAAACCCCATCGATTGATAAGGATAACTTAGCTGAACCTAACGATTGCACAAGGCCATTGCCGAAACCTTTCATAGTAGTGGGTACTTCGTCATATTGAACCCCTAATTTATTTGCACTACATTGTTTAATTAAAGTGACTTCACTCCCAAAATCGATATACCCCTCAAAAGGTACCCCGTTAATTATTACTTCCTTAACATATTTTTCATTTGGGTCAGAGTTAGACAGTATACACATTGTTTTGGGTATGGTATTAGTTCTAGTTGGTTGATTTTCCACTTTCGATCTACAAATCTCAACTTTATGTCCTATCTTGTGACAATGGTCACATTTTAACAACGGTTTTGGACACTTAATATAGGAATGCCCCTTTTCCTTGCAATTGTAGCAATAAAATCCAGTGTTCTGAATAGTTTGTCTAGTACCTGTCTTTTGTTGTTCAATACTATTGGAACTCTCATGTTTATTTTTAATAGATAAGGGCTGTGGAAATTCTTTATTGCTTAGTAGAAATTGTAATAGTTGCTCGGGCTCAGAACATTGCAAAGCCAACGCGCCAGATTTAACAGTTTTGTCACTGAGACCATGGATAACGCAATCGACAGCTCGTTTCCCCACAATGTCACATTGATTAATAAGGGAGAGTTTTTCGTAGAAGTAATTTTCAATTGGCTCATTATACTTGCTCTTACGTCTCAACATGTCCTCCAAGGACTGGCCATAATTTTGCTCGCAAGGAAATGCCCTCAAAAGCTTTTCCTGCCACTCTTCCCATGTATAAAGAATTGTACTTAAACTTTGGTACCAAACTTTGGCAAGTCCTTGCAGTTTTTGCATAGAAAAGTGTATAGTTGTTCGCTCGTCCCAACCGTATACTGAGGCACATTCATTGATTTTACGAAGCCAAATCTCCATTCGTTGGTTTCTTAGAGATGGATCAAATTCTGGTAAAATATTTTTGTTATCAAGTTTGTTGGTATGTGCACTCGGTTCAGACGGCTGGAGCGTGGAATTTGACTTAAGAGACTCTATTATTTTAGCTACATCTTTAGAAGTAAACAAAGGGCTACATGACCTGGAGCGATGCCCAGGACGGACATCGCGATTCCGATGATTTCCTAGACGCCTTGACCCGCGGCTCTCGTAGCGACGCTCACGTGGCTCGTAGTCGTCGTGATGACCTCGATGCTCGCTGACATCCCGACGTTCTGGTCGTGCAGGATGTCTGCCTTGCTCGCTGTTGACGCGATGCCCACGCTGCTCGCTGTTGACGCGGTGCCCGCGCTGCTCACTGTTGACGAGGCGCCCGCGCTGCTCATTGTTGTCGCGTTGTCCACGCTGCTCACTGTTGTCGAGGTGCCCGCGCTGCTCACTGTTGACGTCGACGCACCGGTCGCGCCGCTCGCTATCGCCACGATCCTCGCCACCAACCCGATGTTCACGCTGCTTGCTGCGACGTGGTGGCATTGGATGTATAATTGGCGATCGGGAGCGGCTGCGACTTTGTTGCGGGTTTCGCAACCTTCGCTTTTCTTTATCGTCCATATTGAACGTGAGGATCCCACTTCTGAGATATAAGGATACCACACAATAAAACTGCGGCAAGCACTCTTTCACCAATTTATTCACTTCTCCGCACTGTTTAACACACTTTACTACACTTCTTTCCTCTACGACGAGTAAACTGAGAATGCCCCTTCCACCGAGCGCTGTGCCTTTTTATAACAAAAATGTTGTCAGCATAGTAAATTGCGACGGTCTCTTTAAAACTTTTAACCGTTACCATTTTTCTGTACGTTATTTTTATATTCAAACTAATAATTATGAAATTACTATTAAAATTAACCGGAACCTTACAAAAGTATGCTTTGTTTGTGGTAATGTGTAGTAAATATGTGCCCATTGAATTGTCCAGAATCAGTCTAAGTTATTTACAGGTTTTGATAGAATAGCATCATTAAGCAGCCCATAATGTTCCCACTGTTAGGACAGTTCTACTCTATGAGATAGAACAGGGAATGAATCCAGTACGCGGGCCCCGAGCGGCTCAGCTTTGTAGTTGTCACATGTCTTCAAATGTTTGCTTCTTGAACATGTGTGTATATGCATTTTGAGAGCAGTGGCGAAGAAATGAATACCTCAAAGAAATACACCCGGCTGACTTGGACCCACGACTTACAATTCGTGCTGCGATCTGACGATCAATCGAAAACGATCGAGCGATAACTATTATCTATCTAAGCTTACCGTTAGATTTTTATGTAAAGTTGTTTGTACATTTCAGGTGTATGTCACGCCGACGATCTGATGCATCTATTCCCTATCGTATTCCTTGAAAAACCTATTTCTCCGGAAGATCTCAAGATGAGCGAAACTATTGTTACGCTTTTTACTAACTTTGCAACTACTGGGTAAGTTTTTATTTAGACTCACACCACACCCAAATTTCTAATTTCTGAGAAACTGTATTTGGGTCATAGTTATCTTTTATCAAGTCAGTATACTTGATAGACAGTTGGAAGTTGCAACATCATCATCCATGATCCACAGCTCTGCTGCACCCACTGGGCAAAAGACTCTCTTTGTTTGTTCTCATCGCGGGAAGTAAGATGAAATAATTATCCTAATCCATCGTCAAGGAATATATAAGATTTAGGGAGATTTTTTTAAGTAGGTGTGGATGGCCAAATCCGAGTCTATGAGGAATATCGAAAGACACTCAAAGGAGTCTCGAGCCCGATTTTGACGAAAACTAAAACTGCATCATTAGATTTATGAAAAATTCATATTTATTCCTAGCCAGGAACAAAAACAGTTGATTTCTGAAGAAAAAAAAAACTACTACTACTACTGTATTATTATACCATTTGATAGTGTCGCAAAATCGCTACTGAGGATTAAATTCTAGGAAACTTAGTAATGAATGAAAAACGGCAAATAATGGCGAATATTGATTTAAAACTATAATGATGCAGTTTTAGTTTTCGTCAAAATGGGGCTCGAGAGTCCTTTGAGTGTTTTTCAATATTCCTCATAGTTTCGAATTTGGCCATCCACGCCCACTTGAAAAATTCATTCTGTATAGCAAAGAGCTTTATTAGTTATTACAACCTAGGACCGATCTTTGAATATAGGTAAGTTATGATTTATTTTTCTTTCAGAAACCCCAATAAACCCGTTCCCGTGCCACTGAAATGGGAGCCAGCGACAGCGGGTCGCAATATGGAGTACCTTGAAATAGCAAGTGAATCGAGGATGAAGAGAGACCTCGCATCTCGCTCGCGATTCTGGGGAACCCTGCCTTTGTGGCAAAATGTTCGCAATCGTAGGTTTACGGACGAACTATAGACCATTTAACTTGTAAATAAAAATATATCTAAGGAAGTAATATATTTATTTTTTTAAACTTGACAATAACTAACAGTCGTTAGCGTGGCTTATAAGGTCACTAAGAAGTTCATTCTCTATTTTTACCATGGGTTTAAAGTTATAAGTAAAGGGCCATTAATCAAGTCAGGTTTTTTAGGTCTCTTGGTGATATGTCTTGATGTTATAGGCAACCCCTCCTCCCTCCACCCAGTTTCACATGTAATTTTAGCTGAAATTCGCTGTTATATATAAAAAAAATACCTCATGATTCGGTGAGTCCGATTAACGTGATAATTTATTTGGTGGTCCCATATAAATTTTATTCAAGCTGTATTATATCTACGTAATTTTCTATAATACATTTTTTCTTCTGTTTATGTGGATGATCTGCCAACTTTTATTAACAATGGAAAATTAATGCTCGACGCAATAAATTATTTTTCATTACTCATACTCTGATAGTAGGTCTGAAGTAGCCTGAGGAGCGGGATGAAAAGTATTACTTTCATCCCGCTCCTCAGGCTACTTCAAATCGCTTTCAACTGAAAGATGTCGAATTATTAAAAAAAAACTAGTTCTATTTACACATGTTTATTGAACCATGTTCTAACTGTCTATGCAGCAACGATTTAAAATTGAAATAACTTAAAGTTAAGTATTGATTAAAGAATATATATTTTTTAAATAACTTTATTATAATTTAGTTTCAACAATTTATTTAAAATAACATAGAGTTGGGCAAAATATTTACCATTTTATCAATGATGAAAATGAAAAATAATGGCTGAATAACCGGCTGGCCACAGAAAAAAAAAAAACAAAACTGGCGGGAAAGCGGCAATCCGAAATAAAATTTACTAATTTTTTCTTTAGCTAATTCATGTTTTTATTTTTACTTTCCTTGTATTCGTAATGAAAAGCACAGTGTTTACCTCGGGTTAAATACTTATTTAGCCCCTCGAACTCTTGCCTCGATCACTTCGTTCGGGCGCCAAACCCCGTCTCGGCACTAAATAAGTTACTTTCACCCTTAGGGTAACAATGTACTATGTCTTCATCCCAAAAAATCGTATTTTACAAGCGGCTGTCACATGCATGTATACCCATCGTGATATATCGTGATGTTTATCTGATACCCTCACCCCTATTAGAACCTCACGTTATTAAAGGATGACCGGTTTAAAAATGAAAGTATCTACGATTGGACAAACACACATAGCTGATTTCAGGTTTAGGTTTAAATAAAGAAAGAAGAGATAATTGCTACTCTCCGAAATTAAAGATGTAATGAAAAATCTTGATACTTATAAAATGTTTGTGCTGTTAAAGAATAATCGTAGACAACTTGCCGTTGACGACTAGTCTTTGTTCGCCATCTACATACTTAGCTTTGCCGTTGACGACTAGTCTTTGGCACACATCCCAGCAGGGGTCCACCAAGAACTAAAGTTTGTATAGATAGTTTGATTTGTCATCAGAACTTCATCATTCGCCATGGCACAGAACCGGCAATACTCATCAGTTCTCGGGTCCTCGTGCCTGCGACGAATTGTATAGTATTGCCGCCATCTAAAAAATCTATAATACATTTCACGGTTTTCCATGATGTCGTATATCTCCTTGGCTAATTTTTTAGCTCCTAATGTATAGGCATTAATGTACGAACCAGGTGGCAAATACCTGAAAAAAATGTGAAATGAAATTAATTAGGAACCTATTATCATTAGAACGGTAAATTTTACATAAAAATTATTAGTATTGTATAGGTTTACTCGCCTTGAGTAATCAGCACCGCCGTAGACAACGGGTACTGTGTAATGATCAAGTGCGTACAAAATCTTTTCTGTAACATAATCCTCACTTATCGCATTTTCAAAAGCAAAGTAAAAATAGTAGTTCTTTTCCACCTCCTCCAGACATCGAGGCATTATAGACTTCGGACATTGGAAAGTTCCGCATGCGCCGTACACGTCAATTTTTAAATTGTAATCAGCCATATAAGTTTGAACTTCATTAACAAATTCTTCTCTTTTACTTAATGTGTTACAGTTTGATACAAACCAAGCTCCCGCTTTGGTTTTGGACGCCAGTTTTTTTTTTAAAGCTTCATCAATACGTTTCATATCGTCCACGCACCACCAATCCATGTCCATGCTGGGTCCAACGATTTTATTATTCTTTTCCATTATGGCGATATACCCCCAGATAGCATCAGAATTCAGTTTATACGTCCATGTCCAGTTAAAGAAATTATCCCAATTATCTTTGCAAATCGGATAGTTAGCTGCAGCTTCAATATTTGCGTACACATATTTTTGGCGAAAAGTTCGCATTTTTGGTAGGTCGTCACTGCTGACTATTTCTACTAGTTGAGGCCCGCTAAATGCAATAATGTCATATTCTGTGTAGTCTCTTAACAGTTGCCTGTTACTAGTAACATAACAATTAATATATTCACAGTTCTTCTTTATAAAAATACTGTTCCCTTCCCCGAAGTAAACAAATGGATATGTATTAGGGTTAGTCCAAAGCAAGATGTATTTGGTTTTAGATCTTGGTCTGGCAGTGTATATTTTCATACCTTCAGTGGTTGTTTTGAAGAACGGCCTGTTTGTAACTCTTGGTATTTCCTCTTCAGTTTTCTTTAGATAAGAAGTGTTATTTAAATAAAACATCACGAAAATTAATGTCACAGTTAGAAAACAGTACACTGATTTAATTTTAATATTCTTGAAATTGACGTTCATCATTCAAGTCTGTGCAAACATTATGCGTGCCTTTCACATACATCGTTTACAACTTGGCTTTGTTTACAGAATGCATGCTTAGTGGTATCTGTTTTTCACAAGAATTGAAAACACAATAAGCCACATTCTTAATCATGTTATCTTCAATTATATCTGTAATACCTGATCCCAGCATGCTTTGAAATGCACTTGTTCCTACGCACTACCTACCTACCAACCTACTACCTACCTAAAAACCTTCAAAGTATTAGAAAACGTTTAAAAAAGATGAATTAAATCGGTTAAGTAGTTCTCAAGTTATGGCGTGACTAAGGGAAATAGGGATTCATTTTTATATATGTATTACTAGCTGCCCGGACAGACATCGTTCTGTCAAAAGTTAATGCAATGCACTTTTCCTACCTACCTAACCTACCCTACCTACCTAACCCTATATACTATACCTACCTACCAACCCTACCCTACCCTACCCCACCTACCCTACCCTACCTACCTACTACCTACCTACCTACCTACCCTACTTTACCCTACCTACCTACCCTACTCTACCCTACCCTACCCTACCTACCCTACTCTACCCTACCCTACCCTACCTACCCTACTCTACCCTACCCTACCCTACTATACCTACCTACCCACCCTACCCTACCCTACCCTACCTACCTAATACCTACCAACCTACCCTACCTACCTAACTACCCTACCTAACTACCCTACCCTACCTACCTACCCTACCTACCTAACTACCCTACCTAACTA
The DNA here is from genome assembly GCA_949152445.1 of Cerastis rubricosa. Classification (NCBI taxonomy): domain Eukaryota; kingdom Metazoa; phylum Arthropoda; class Insecta; order Lepidoptera; family Noctuidae; genus Cerastis; species Cerastis rubricosa. Next base: position 13,267,007 of record OX424523.1, on the reverse strand, counting down.
CCCTACCTAACTACCCTACCTACCCTACTCTACCCTACTCTACCCTACTCTACCCTACTCTACCCTACTCTACCCTACTCTACCCTACTCTACCCTACTCTACCTTACTCTACCCTACTCTACCCTACTCTACCCTACTCTACCCTACTCTACCCTACTCTACCCTACTCTACCCTACTCTACCCTACTCTACCCTACTCTACCCTACTCTACCCTACTCTACCCTACTCTACCCTACTCTACCCTACTCTACCCTACTCCTACCCTACCTACCTGACCTGCTCTACCCTAGCTACTTAACCTACCCTACCTACCTACCTACCCTATCCTACCTACCTACCCTACCCTACCCTACCTACCTACTACCTACCCTACTACCTACCCTACCCCACCCCAATCCCTTCATTTTTCTGATCTCCTAGTACTTCGTTGGCACCTCACCGCTAGGAATCTTACACAATGTCAGTTTTGTTTTGTTTTACCATCTACAACACATGAACGGCTATTTTTTTATTGATGAATATCATATTTTAATACTTATTATCCTATTCCGGACGAAGAGAAATCCAAAAACACAAAAATCATAAAAATTGGTCCAGCCGTTCTTGAGTTATATATAGATGGTGTAACTAACACGACTTTGTTTTATATATATAAAAATATAGAAATATAGATAGTATATGACTGAGGGGCTAATTTACTGTCCAATTGCCACAAATTATAGATTTTTTATCAAACTTAGTTGTTGCCGACATGCATGCGACATAGTTTCGTGCGAGTAGTTTTATTTCACAAGAAAGGTTTTTGAAAGTTAGGTTTGCATATTAGTTGCGTTATTTATGTTTCAGCCAATCCTTCACCCAAGCGCAACCTCGTGGGGATTTGCAAGAGGTCGTGGACAATCTCGAAGGCTGTATGTTCGTGTCAGTTCGACTCTAGTATTATAATAAAAAAAAATACAAGTTGAGAAAGTTGGACAGACCTGACAAAATTTTTGATTGACTAACCGATTCCTTGACTTTTAAAAGCCCGTCAGTAATCGGTTAAATTGAAATTTATGCACAGAATCTTTCTATACGCCGATTTCAGGCCGAGACTCTCCACTGAGACAGCCATCATGTGTGTGAAACAAACTGTCAAGTACTACACGGAACGGGGAACGTCAATTTATGCTTATTTTCTCGATCTATCGAGGTCGTTTGATCTGGTTAATTATGATATTTTGTGGTGGAAATTGAAAGAAATGTCCCTGCCAACTGAACTCTACAGGGTCTTTAAATTTTGGTATCATAATCGTGTCACTGTCGTACGATGGTCAAATGCATTATTCCGAGCCGTACAGGTTGCAGTGTAGGGCGAGACAAGGAGGGCTAACCTCGCCCCAGCTCTTCAACCTGTACGTCAACGCGCTTATAGAGGAGCTTAGCGGCACCCGTATCTGTTGCGATGTATGTCTTAATAATATCAGTTACGAGGACGACATGGTGCTGCTGAGTGCTTCTGTTTGTGGTCTCTCTAGGCTGTTGGGCATTTGTGAAAAGTACGGTCACAAACAAAATAAAGATCAATTATTTCAGTTACATAATGATTATTTGGATAACATATTTTACAATAACAATAACAATGGAATATTTATCTGTGTGTTTGTAGTTTAATATGTTGTGTTACCGTGTGTTGATTTTTATGATCCTTTCTCTTCTTTTTGTTATATTATTCTATGTATTTTAGGTTAATGCCACCACCTACTGTTGTAAGTTGTGCTGGCGGTAATTAGCCCCGAAAAATAATTAAAAATCCATCAACGTACACTCAATTTTGATCATGTAGTTTTGTACCTATAATAGGCCTCAATGTCACATATTATTTAAATTGAAATCTGTATTTATGTAATTATATTTCCTTAACAGACAGTTAGCTTTATCGACGTAGGTACAATAAAACAAACTGAGACTAAGTAAGTTAGTAGTTCAAAAATAACCAGCACCTATAACCTATTATCTAACTAGCTGTCCCGCGCAGCTTAGTCTGCGTCATATTTTACCCGTTTTCGCAATATTTTTCATTGCTGCTCCGCTCCTATACAGCGCCATCTATTTAATACTTACTCAATCCAGTCAACAGATACCGCCATCTGTCAGAATCGTTTGGAGCTAATAGATAATTGTGACTTAATTAGCAATAAAATAATATTGCGACTATAAATTGAGATGTAAGCTATCCTATCTTTCAAGTAGAATCAAACTGCATACGGTGTGCAAATTTGATTAAAAACGGTTTAGTAGTTTAGGAGTCCATCCCCGACAAACAACGTGACACGTAATTTATATTTTATGTACGGGAGCTGATGGACATTACTGAAATTGCCGAACTCGTCGCCTTTTGGGCTGAATAAATTTAGATTGCCATCGCTCGAATGATGATGTTGTAGCTTCTTGATTAGGAATGGCGAAGACTTCTGGCCACTTTTTAAAGTAATTCATGACAACCATGAAGTACTTGTCCCACTTTCATTTTATGGTAATGGACCCGCAATGTTGAGTGCTATCCGTTCCCAGGGGGCTCGACCGTTGTACAATTTTAATGCACTTTTGCTGCGTGTGTGGCTTCCACAGCTGCACAAGTGGTACATTTACGCCACCAGTCCTCCACATCCTCCCGACAGTGGATCCAGTAAAATCGCTGTCGGATCTTCAGTAGTAGTAGTCCTTTTTACCCCTCAAGTCTACTTTGGCTTTAGGAACAACCATTTGTAGATGACAGCTGTCCCCTCGAGAGTTTTCGGATTTACGCCACAAGACATCATCCTGGATAACCAAGCTGCTCCATTGGGGCCAATAACTCTTCGTGATGAAACTCATTGCGGCAACATCACTCCACTTGGGTTTTAGCGCCAGCTTTAATCCATTCGATGATTGGTTTGATGTCCATTCACCACTGAGATCCGTTCTTAGCATCCTCACGGTCTCTACTTCTTTAGTCTCTTACCTGGCACTGTCACGCCAAGGTTTTCTTGAGAGTGCGTCTTTGTTATTGTGAGTTTTCCACTGGTGCTGGGCAGTCATATTAGCATCCTTGCCCTGTTGTGATTGACCCTCTCTCGGTGTGCTTCGATTAGGACAGCTTGACCGAGGATGACCCCTTTCTCCACAGGTGTAACACCTAGGGCTATACCCTTACGGACGCTGGCGTACAGGTGTTGCCTCAAATTTCTTTGTAAAGCTTTACCGAAGATGATCCCTTTCTCCACCAGTATAACAGCTGGGACTGTACCTTTACGCACGGTCGCGTGCAGGTGATGCCACAAACTCCCTGATGTGGTGTGTTCGATGGTCTTGTCTCACTGCCTCTACTTCCAAGGCAGATGCTTTGGCAAATGCCTTGGCACAGGCTTGAGACTGGGGCATCATGAGACACTGAAAGATTTCAGTTTCTCGTGATGCCCAAGTCTCACAGCGGCTCTCACTTCCAAGTCGCGTATTCCGTCAACGAACGCCTGTACCAAATTTGCATTGATGAGTGCAGGGGCAGACCGGTATGCTTTCCGAACTAGCTTTGAACACGATCCTTCAACTTAGCACGAAATACGTGCTCCAGGTGCGCATCGCCGTATCTGGACTCTCAAGGCTCCAGCAGCTGCTCATAGGTCACATGCTTGCCGAGCGCCTCAAGGATGTTTAGGGCCTGGTCTCGGAGGCCGTAATTGAAATCAGACTGACTCTTCTGTGAAACCCGTCGACTATTTATATGGCTGACCAGTCTTCCAGAGAATTTCATAAGTTCCTTGAACCTCTAGGCAGTTCCATAAGGCAACCCATCGTACCAGAAAGTTCCACAAATTTCTTGAACCTTCAAGACAGTTCCTGGAAACTTTCTCCACGAATGGGGCCTTCGAGAAAGTTCAAAAACTTTCTGGAACTTGCTAGACATTTCCATAGAGGAATGTTCTAGGATTCGTATAGAATCGTCTAGCTAGACAGTTGCATAGGAAATGGAAGATTCTAGTAGACTCGGACGTAATCCTAGAATGTTCTCATATTGCAGACGATGTAACAATATTGTTGTTAAACACACTTGTGACAAAGTAAGGACTTGTTTGGTCTTTCCTGTTGGTAAATAATACGGTTAGTGCTCATAATCGTCTTAGCAATCAAGCAAAGATAAAGCATTTATTTCAAATAAATGCTTGGGTAATTATCTTATGTTGATGTTTTCTCTATGTAAGCAGACCGTTACAAAGACTGCTTTGTAAGAAGCAATTAATGATTGTGGGTTAATTAAATGGCTTTTATGATTATGACAAACACATGTTAATGACTGCTATAAGTGGTATTAGGAATTATAAACACCAAATATCTTACCAACAATAGTGTTCGACGAAACTACAAAGACTGCCTCATTGGTCCTGGTCCTGTGGTAGCAAGCGTGAGCGCTGAGTATGAGGTCCTGGGTTCGATACTTCGATTCCCGAGTCGGGCAAAGTGTTAATAAGTTTTTCTTCAGGAATAAATCAATAGCAGCCAGCGGAGTCTAGCTTTGTGCCCTGTGGATGGCTATGCATGGTACTTATACATAAAATAAATGGCGAAATGTAGGTTTACTAATAGATACACCGCTGCCTACCCCTTGTGGTATACGGGTTTTATGTTATGTTATGAAACTACTTCTGTTTTTTATACCACTAAAACATGGCCGAAAATTAATTAGTACTTACTTATAAGTAGGGACAAGATGCTATTACAAAATTATCTATTTTTAGAGTCGTCAAGGTTGTCATCACTCCTACGTCATCTACACAGTTAGGTACCTTATATATTATTATGTGTATTCGTCACGGTTAACTTGTATTATTTATTCTGGTCAGAATTTTATCAATGTCATATTTGTTACTTCCTTTTTTAATACATTTTGCTGTAGTGATCGCAAGAGCGACTGCCGCGCATCCTGTCCGATGTCCAGGTCGCGCAGAATTATTGGTTTTATTCCATCAGGTTTCTCAGTAGCAGGCAGGGAGTCTGGATTTGTTTCCGGTTGATGGCTATAGGCTCGCTTATTACATGGAACTTAAATATAACTGGCAAAATATTTATGTACTACCAGGTATACACCTCTGCCTAAATATTCGAGAATTTACATTCGTGATGTTGTTATTTTTTGTCCTTTGAGTGGGTGAATAAAATGTGAGTAGGTATCTACGCAATTCCGGTTTTCTGAGACTGGTTTTAAATTTAAAGTCAAGGCCAACCAATGCAGTAGTACTCTACCTACTAATCAAAGTTATAATCTATTCGTAGACAACGGTCGATCGTGGGTAAAACAAAGTCGCTTCCCGCCGCCGTATATGCGCTTAGGTCTTTACAACTTCGCAACGGATTTTGATGCGGTTCTCTTGACTAGACAGAATGATTCAAGACGAAGGTTTGTATGTATAATTTATCCCTGAAAAACACTTCAAAATTTCCACGCGATCGAAGTCGCAGGCAGCAGCTAGTATCCTATAATATGAGATTTCACTTACCAGACGTAAATACTCGACTGCGCTATAAATTGCAACGAGCTTTTTATATCAGGGATTCATGCTATCATTTCTGATTGAATAAAACATATAATTAACATTTGAACAATCAGTATGTAACTTTCCCATTTCGACAACTAAACAAAAGACGTGCAAAACAAGTGAAAACAACTGCCCATTCGTAACTATTTTAATCTTCCATTGAGTCCTGTTTCGCCATATGCAAGCATTTTCAACTGTTTTTTATACGGGACGGTCATCTCCCAAGGAAAGCAGACAAACATGATTCGAGAATTCATGATGTTGAGAATTTAATCTCGTAATGTGATCAAAATAAAACAAATCTATAATATTAAGGCTTTAATCAACAGGAAGTGGCGATATTTAATGGGATGAAATGCTAAAAAGACAAGTTGACGTGATACTAATATTCTCATTCATGATAACTTTTTGGGGATGATGAGGAATCCTGGCAGGGTTCTAACCCCAGACCCTGACGCTGTTGTCCCAGGAGCAACTAGCCAATGCAACGCCATTGGGAGACATGGAGATGGAAGTCACGCGGTTCTCGTGAGCATGAAGGGTACCTGAAATAAATAGATAATACCTAATTTAAATACTATTTTATTTTAAATATTGTTCCACATTACTAAGGTTATGTTATTTTTATAGAGGGTGTAACGGAAAGGGTACGTTACGTAAGGATATGTTACGGCTAAAGGTGGGTGTGAAAATAAACTTAAGATTATCCGGCTAAACTTAGGTCTAACTTCGAGGAGGTGTTAATATTAGTTTCTTCTATCTTTAGCCGGCTAAACTTAAGTGTAACTGGCGTAACTGCAGGCCCTTGGCTAAAAATGTAGAAGAAAATGAAATGAAATCTCTCAAGCCCTCCGGCGTATTTTTACTCCTCTGTGATGCGATCGACGGTACATGCCACAGTAAAGAAGCGAAAACATTTTTATACTGCCAGAAATAGTAAATGATCACCATAATGAAAACCTCATTATGTGAAATTTTAACCTTAAATTGTACATTATGCTATCGTATTAAAGCAAACTCCAAACCACAGCTCCAAACTAAGGCGTTGTCGACGTAGCCACGCTACGCGGGGCTCCGATTTCTGTCTGCAGGGTTTACAGTAACCTAACACGACGGGGATGTCGGGTTCTTAGTTCGCTCGCTCCGCTCGCTCACTAGATCCCACCATCCCCTTCGAACGTAACCTGTCCGAGTCGGGGTGCCCAATGTACCCAGCTCGCTTCGCTCGCTCTTGCATCCTAAGTTCTCCTTAATGTGTTTCACTACACTGCCAAATCCTTTGCTCTGCACTCGTACGTAGTTTGCTTTGAAAATGACGAGCATAATGTACACTAATACAGAGAATGTCTGTGTTGAAATACATTTGGCTCTCTAGTGTAACGAGCACTAAGTGGTCCAGCCGTCTGTTACCACAGACATCCATAGTCTGTGCTATGGATGTCTGTGGTAACATACAGTTTGGCATTACGCTTCCCGATATCGGTGGGCTACTATTTTTTATTTGTTTTAATGTTTTTTTTAGGAATATTAAAAAAATATAATCAAATTGTATAAAATAAAGGATAGGAAAATTAATAAAATAATTGTTTATTACCAGTGTGGCTGACTTTGAGGGTGTCCCAGGAATGTACGTCGTTGTCGTCTGACCCGGCGAGCAAATATCTGCCACTCAGCGATAGTCCTAAACAGAGTTTTATAATTATAATTTATTGAAATCTGATCTGATGAGTTTAATTCGAAGAGGAGATGTCCATGGTCCAGGAATAATTTTTTTAATAGAATTTTTTTGGGACAAATATGTCAACAGTCGGTAAATGATAAATGATGATGATAACTCTAAACTGTATTTTTTTTAATTAGATCTGTACTTTTGTGCTACTCTTTTTGATCCTACTGTTCGTTGTCAAGTCCTGGTAAAAGTACGTTAATTTTCAGGCTACCAAGTGCCAGTGGCCTTATTACTCGTATGTAAAGGCTTCCACACTTATATCCACACACATTGGCAATCGATGACTATTCTGTACTAGCAGTTAAATTACACAACAGCTCAAAACTCAATGATGACGCCAAATTTAAAATGATTGAATACTAAATTAGAAATGTATGCATTTAATACATTACTATGTTATATTTTTAGACCGTTAATTCGGTTTGCTACCTCCGTCTGGTAGAAATAAGTGACAACTTACCGCAGCTGGTAAATCCACTGGCACCCGGCGGGGTGTAGTGTCCAAGTTGCTGGTCACTGCGTATGTCGAACAATCGTGCCGTCTTGTCTTCAGAAGCCGTAGCGAACGCCTGCCCACTGTTATGGTACTGAGAATATTTGGACTTATAATTTATCACTTCGAATTATGTGTGATTTTTTGGCAAATGCATAGTAGGTAAGTAAGTCAGGTACTTGGCTACTGCATCAATTCCACGCAATGCATAATCAGCTTATAAAGTTACCACTGCTGTGACACCGGCTTCCTCACTTTATGAGGAAGTGGGCTGCAATCCACCACGCGCGCTCAGTGCTGGTTGGTATATGGCACATGTCGTAGAATTTTCAGTTCTAGGACATACCGTTTCCTCACTATGTTTGTGCACGACAGTAACCAGCCTGCTTAAAATGCTTATACTTAGTTAATTTAGATACTATAGTTATATATGTTTAAAGTTAGTTCTAAGATCTTTTAAATTGTATAAAGTCTCAAAAATATCTTTCTCTTTAAAATAAATCGCGATGTCATTCTATGCTGGAAAATCTTAACACCGCGATTCAGAAATGTGACGTCATGGCACAACGCCACCTGTTACTGAGTAGCAAAATTAATTTAACAAAAGAATAATAATGAGGTTTGTTATGCCTACCAAAATGTTTACAACCAATCGTGAGCTTGGACGCGAGTTTGCCCTTTATATGTGTGCGTAATTAGGGTCCGCTGGCCAGCAAAAGTGTAATCTTAATAAAGGATTTGAAGGAGTGTGAGTCAAAATACCCGATATTGAGCCTGCACTTTTTTAAGTGTGTGTGAGCGCACGGTCCGCAACGGTCGGCCACCGAATGTTCCAGAAACAATAAGTTATAAAAGAGGACGCGCCAATCACTAAGTAACCAGTAATAATTGTAAAGTCTAGAAGATCACTATGTCCGTTTGGCTCCGTAAAAATTAGGGTATTTTAATTCAGTCTCAATCGCTTACAGTAATTAAAGACTTGTTTTATTAAAGTACTTATTCCTAAAAAGAACCCCTCTCTTGGGAGTTCCCAGTGACCTGCTAGCTGCTACGTATGTATACAGTCCACTCGCTGCACATTCTGGTCCTTCGCAGCCAAATCTTTAAGTAAGTACATCCAGCAGGATGATGACACGCAGCCCTAACAGAGACCCCAAGAGAGAACCGGCCCAGCAAGAGCCGTCAGCGACCGCCGAGCCGGGTGCCAGCGAGCCGGCACCAGAGACCGGCACGGGCCTGGTCACTGAAATGGACACAGGCAGCAGATCTACGCAGAATACGACTACTGGTTCACATGGTACGCTCAAGCCTGGCGACACCAGGTCACGCCGCTCTACAGCATCAAAGCACAAGCGCCTCGCGGAGCTCAAGGCTACAGAGCGGCTGGCTGAAATGAAAGTGAAGCAGGCGCAGGCAGAGCGAGAGCTGCAAGAAATACAGTTGCAGCGAGTCAGAGCCGAAGCTGACTCAAGTGAGGAAGACGACGTGGTGGACGACCTCGCCTCCGTAAGGATTGGAACGTGGCTAGCGCAACCGGCGCCGCCACCCGGAGATGAGGCTCGACCGCCGCCACACGACGTCAGTGGCGAAAGGACAGGCAGGGACACAGCGAGGGACACCGGCGCCGCAGGCGCTCAACCGCTGTGGGACGACGGCCACGAACAAAGTGTACGTAAGCAATTAAGTGCGAATATAAACAAGGGCAATATCGCGAGTGATAAAGTGTTACACGGTTACGAAGTGAGTGAGAAATTGATAGACGTGGGGACGCTCGCCGCGGCCCTAGCACAGGCCGCGCGCAGCTCAAGGGAGCCCCCCAAGTACATACAGCAGCTACCAATCTTCGATGGAAAACCCGGTGAGTGGATAGCTTTTAAGGCCGCGTATTGTGACTCACTATCATATTTTTCCTGTGTAGAAAATGTTGCTAGAATTAGGACAAGCCTCAGAGGTGCCGCAAAGGAAGCTGTAGGTTGCCTATTATTTAGTCAATCTGACCCTCAGGTCATTGTAGACGCATTAGAAAGACGTTTCGGTAGGCCCGAAGCCTTGATTATAGCCGAATTAGAAAAAACAAAGTCATTACCTAAATTAAATGATAATCCTAGGGACATATGTATATTCGCTAGCCGTATAGCAAATACGGTGGGTACGGTAGAAGCATTGAAAAGAATACAGTATTTACATAGCCCTGAAATGTCGCGTTGTATAATTGAAAAACTAACGCCGATACTAAGAAACAAGTGGTATGATTATGCGGCAAATAAAAAGATGGAAGATATTCCTGAGTTGAAGCGCTTATCTATGTTTATGAATGAAGAGGCTGATAAGTGTTGCGCGTACGCACAGCCCGAACAAGACAATGGCGACGCTAACGGTACTCGACACCGGCGCAGAGTAGAGCGCTCGTTTAACGTAAATACAGAAACAACAAAAGAGCGATGCCCGGCGTGTACGCAACACGGGCACAAATTACCAGACTGTTATAAATATAAACAGCTAGACATAGACGCACGTTGGGAAATAGCAAAAAAATCCAACATGTGTTTTAGATGTCTACGAAACAAGCATAGAAGGTTTACGTGCAAAGCACCTATTTGTGAAATAAAAGAATGCAAAATGAAACATCACAAACTTTTACATAAAGAGCGTAAAGTGGAGGCGACACACAATAATGTAGTGACGTTATCGCCATCGCCACCGGCGCCGGCACCTGTTATCACACACGAAGCTGTTACGTCCACGCGGGAAACAGTATCTGCGATATCGCCTAAGAATCGCCGCGCTTATTTAAAAATTGTACCTGTCATATTGACCGGACCACATACAAGTATAAACACATACGCTTTGTTAGATGATGGAAGTACAGTCACCTTGTTAGACGCGTCAATAGCAGACGTCCTAGGTGCAGATGGGCCAGCCAAACCTATGTGGATACAAGGCGTAGGCACGGAGGTCAAGCATGAGAATAGCCGAACCGTGAGCTTCCACATTCAAGGCAAGCACCATAGCGAGCCACATATAATAGAGGCGGCGCGCACCGTAAATAGGCTTGAAATTATGGCGCAAACTGTACATACCGAGGACATTAATAATTGTAGACATTTGAACGACATTCATAGCACTCTTGTATATGAACACGCGCAGCCAATGATTTTAATAGGCCAAGATAACTGGCATTTGTTGGTAGCCACAGAAACACGAACAGGCGCGCGTGATCAACCAGTAGCATCGTACACAAAGCTTGGATGGGTATTGCATGGATGTCAGTACTCTGTAAATAAAGTTATAGCTACTTTTTGCGGCAACATTAAAATAAAGGAAAATCTGGAACCAATCGAAGAAAGCATGAGAAACTTTTTCAAATTAGAATCACTATGCATAGAACCTAGGATACCTAGAGATGACCCGCAACAGAGAGCCTTAGACATACTAGAACAGAAGAGTCGACGATTACCCGATGGCAGCTTTGAGACCGGACTATTGTGGAAACAAGAGGTACCTAAAATACCAAACAACTACCTAGGTGCCCTAAAGCGGCTAGAAAATCTAGAACGGCGCCTAGATAAGGACGAGAACATCAAGACCCAGTACTTGCAGCGCCTTGAAAATCTATTTAACTCAGGCTATGCAGAAAAGGCACCCGATACATCCACAATTAACAAAACCTGGTACCTACCTCACTTTCCAGTGGTTAACCCAGCCAAGCCACATAAGCCGCCACGACTCGTACACGATGCAGCAGCAAAGACAGCGGGTCTATGCCTAAACGACCTACTTCTGTCGGGACCTGACTTGTTAAAATCGTTGCCCGGTATTTTAATGCGTTTCCGTCAAAATAAAATAGCTGTGTCAGCAGATATTAAGGAAATGTTTATGAGAATAAAGATAAGAGAAGATGATCGTGATGCATTGAGATTTTTATGGCGTGGTGAGCAACGGAATGGAGACCCAGACGAATATCGAATGACATCTGTTATTTTTGGCGCGACGTCATCCCCATGTACAGCGCTATATATAAAGGATCGCAATGCTAGCGACTTTGCCGACAGATACCCAGCCGCGGCGTCAGCAATAGTAAACAATCATTATATGGATGACTATCTTCAGAGTTTTCCCAGCGAAGAGGAAGCCAAGAAAATAACAACGCAAGTAGATAACATTCATAAAAAAGCCAACTTTGTTTTATGTGGTTGGATTTCAAACAACAAAAATGTGTTGAACAATAAACTCGCGCCTTCACAAGAAATAAAAGTACTAGGCGGGGACGACACCGAGAAAGCCCTAGGAATACGATGGGATACTAGGACAGATTGTTTTATATTTAGAATCGTAAAAACAGTAAACTTCATACCAATACCCGCTACTTATAATCTACGCGCCGAAGAACAATGGGTCAAGGGCTCACAAAGCGAGAGCTTCACAAAGGAAATTGCTGCCATAAAAACCAACAAAGCGGTGCCCGGCGACAGCCCATTATCCGTATTAAGTACATACCTAGACAACACAGGTGTTTTACGTTTGCGCGGGAGAATCACAGCGGTACAAGACGTAAATGAAGAAATAAAAAACCCTATAATACTCGAGGGTAAGCATAGATATACGAAGCTATACATAGCTCATGTGCATAAAAGTTTACATCATGGCGGAACCGAGATAACGGTAAACGAGTAAAGACAGCGTGTTTGGATAACGAGACTGCGTCCGTCTGTAAAGAATGTTTTAAAGAGCTGTTTATATTGTAGAATAAAGAAGGCAAAGCCAGCAATCCTTCTACGGGAAACTTACCGTACCCCCGTTTAGCTCATCATGTACGACCTTTTACTTTTACTGGTTTAGATTATTTCGGCCCCATATCTGTTACTGTAGGTAGACACAAAGAAAAAAGATATGGAGCTTTATTTACATGCCTTACTTGTAGAGCTATACATATAGAGATAGCAAATTCACTTAGTGCAGATTCAGCTATCGCCGCTCTCAGGCGATTTATAGGTAGGAGAGGTTGTCCAAAAGAAATATGGAGTGACAACGCTACTTGTTTCAAAGCGGCTGATAGGGAACTAGGAGAAAGCACCTTAAGTGCTTTAGGTAGTGAGTCCAATGCGCGGTCCATAAGCTGGAGATACATACCTCCCGCGTCACCATTCATGGGCGGTGCATGGGAGAGGATGGTGAGGGCAGTCAAGGAAGCACTGTACGTCACACTAAACGAAGTTCACCCATCAGACGAGACCCTCGCTACGCTGCTCGTAGAAGTAGAAAATACGGTGAACTCCAGGCCACTCACGCATGTCAACGTGGCACCTGATGAGCCCGAAGCCCTAACGCCTAACCACATACTGATCGGCCCTAACTCACATGTACCCTCACCGGGTAATTTCACCGATGCCGACGTCACAGCACGACAACAATGGCGACGCGCTCAGGCACTAGCAGACGTCTTCTGGCGAAGATGGGTACGTGAATACCTACCGCTCTTACAAAACCGGCGGGAGCCCTACGGTAGTGGCACACCACCCAAGGTCGGAGACGTCGTTGTAATCTGTGACCCCAACCTACCACGTAACACGTGGCCCAAGGGAAGGGTAACGAAGGTGTTGCCAGGCGCAGACGGTGAGGTACGAGTAGTAGACGTGATGACCAAAGGTCACGTACTCCGAAGACCATCGAAGCGGATTGTCGTGCTCCCCACGGAGTCGCCTTACGGCGACGGCGGGAGAAATGTGCACGACAGTAACCAGCCTGCTTAAAATGCTTATACTTAGTTAATTTAGATACTATAGTTATATATGTTTAAAGTTAGTTCTAAGATCTTTTAAATTGTATAAAGTCTCAAAAATATCTTTCTCTTTAAAATAAATCGCGATGTCATTCTATGCTGGAAAATCTTAACACCGCGATTCAGAAATGTGACGTCATGGCACAACGCCACCTGTTACTGAGTAGCAAAATTAATTTAACAAAAGAATAATAATGAGGTTTGTTATGCCTACCAAAATGTTTACAACCAATCGTGAGCTTGGACGCGAGTTTGCCCTTTATATGTGTGCGTAATTAGGGTCCGCTGGCCAGCAAAAGTGTAATCTTAATAAAGGATTTGAAGGAGTGTGAGTCAAAATACCCGATATTGAGCCTGCACTTTTTTAAGTGTGTGTGAGCGCACGGTCCGCAACGGTCGGCCACCGAATGTTCCAGAAACAATAAGTTATAAAAGAGGACGCGCCAATCACTAAGTAACCAGTAATAATTGTAAAGTCTAGAAGATCACTATGTCCGTTTGGCTCCGTAAAAATTAGGGTATTTTAATTCAGTCTCAATCGCTTACAGTAATTAAAGACTTGTTTTATTAAAGTACTTATTCCTAAAAAGAACCCCTCTCTTGGGAGTTCCCAGTGACCTGCTAGCTGCTACGTATGTATACAGTCCACTCGCTGCACAATGTTTTCCTTCACCGTTTTCTGAGCAGCGGTGATGAAATAAATTACAAAAAGTAATGCCTGCCTGGGTTCGAACCCATGGCTTACTGTCGGGGCTGTCACCACTGGGTCACCACTGCTCCCAATTCAACGAGAGTGTGCAAATTTAGCAACATAATTTGGAAAACTAAGCATACAAAACTGCTTAAAAATCGTCAAGAGATAGCATGTATGTAGCAAGCAACAGTATTATCAAATAGGAACATATTTCCGTATCTACATCATGTCTGTTGTTATGTGTACAGAGGGGTTACTATGACGTCGTAAAACAGTATTGTTTTAATTGTATTCCAGTGTGGGAAAAAGACGGAGTTAAGTTTGTATTCCAGTGTGGGAAAGGCGCTAGACTTCTGCTATAGCAGAAGTCTAGCGTCATCTCTTTCTCACTCTGGATTAAGATTAAAACAATACTGCTTTCAGACGTCATGATAGACGACCTGTATTGTGACTGTACCACCCTAAGGATAAACTAGGAGTTTTGTGCTATAAGATTCTGTACGATCTTTAGCTAATGCCGATGGTAAAATTGATTAGTGATATAGATCCATGTTCTAGCTATAATATTATCACCCTAACGTTGCATATGCGGGGTATACGCATGTTTATGTTAAAATTAAATCCTTGGTACTCACACAAACGCTGTTGACGTCAGCGTCGTGGCCGAAGAAGGTTTGCTTCGCTTTCTCATCCCGAATGTCCCACAACTTGCAGGTCTTGTCCACTGAGCCAGTCACGTACGTCTTCATGTCTAATATAATGTTAAAAATAACAAAACATAACATAACTGCCTATTAGCCCTGTAGGGTTATATTGTAATTGCATACTTCACAAACTCACCAAATCAGAAATGACTATGCGATTTAGAAAATACTATAATTTATAAAACTTGTTGTTCACCTGGTGCCAGTGAAATAGTGACGACATCACCAGCGTGAGCATCGAACTCCATCTCCCGTTTGCCTACTTCCAAGTCCCAAACGCATCTGCGACGAAAAATAGATTATAGTATTCTTATACAGGGTGATCTATTGAGATGGGTCAGAATGGACAAATTTGAAGCTAACTGAATTTAAATATTTTGCGGTTTTGATATAGACAGATTAAAGATGAGTCAGGTTCAAGTAGGATTTTATTGCGGTGATCACTCACATCTTCATGTCTCCAGAGCCCGTGAGAATGTGGGTGTCGTCGAGGAAGCGGCAGCTGCTGAGGAAGCCCTCGTAGCCAGCCAGCTCGCGCACCATCTTAGCGGCGCCGGTGGAGTCACGGTTGTTCACGTCGTACACAGTACACATGTTGTCCATCCCACCACATGCTTCACACATAAAAATGCCAAAGATTTGAATCAAATCCTACGTTCCCTAGGCTTGCACGACACCGACGACTTAACGAGGAGAACATATTCGGAGATCTTTTAGGAATACACCTAAACCATGGCACTTAGCCTTTGAATTGTTTGTAAGCAACAATACAAGAGCCGATGGCTGTTGGAATAGTTTTTAGCACACTGTCATCCTAAAAGCTAGAGTAAACTGTTACTTTATTGAAACTGAAATGAACTCTATGTAGGCTGGTAGGAACATAATATTCGTTTCACGCGTTTCTGCGGCGTATAAATGGAAGCTGGGTTCATGTGCTAGAATAAATGCGGAAGGCGAAAGACCGTCTTTTGTGTCGCCACTTCTATGAATGGAGTTATAACCAGACGTCGGAATTAGGGTAGAGTTATTTTGGTACTTGCATCGAAATGTTGATATTAATATGGATCTTTCCTTGCGTGTTCGCATTGGAATTTTTCAACTTCGGACATCCGATTTCGTATGGTTTAAATTGTGTTAAAGTAAATAACTTTTTTTATTTTATAAATAACGGGATTTTTCTGCTCTATAAAATTAATCTCGGGATTTGTGGCGTATCCACTTTATTCTTTCGCTGTATGAAATCAGTGTAAGTACTTAAATAACTCTACCTAATTCCGACCTCTGGTTATAACGCACCGTTCACTACCTCAGGTGAGTGACTTGTGAAGTTGTGACGCAGTTTGCGTCTAGCGACATGCGCGCGTGCATCTGGGTTACGTTTCCACCTCATGAGTACTGTCGTGTCGTAAGTCGCGTCGTGGTGACTTGTGGCACGCTTTAAGCATGTCGATTGTTTTCTTCGAAATGGCTGACGCGATAACGTGTCGCTTCTACATGTAGCTCGAGGCCACGCGGTTAGTATAAGTAGGTTGATCCGGTCCATCTGCTCGACATTAATTTCTCATGACAAAGGAAGTCCTTTATTAAATATTCGCCGAGACAGTCTGACCTAGGTGAGATCAGAATATATACCTACCCATAAACTTTGATTATAATTACAGTAGAATCCGGTTAAAACGACGGCCAAGGGACCGGTGATATTACGTTGTACTAACCGGACGCCGTACTAAACAAAAAGACTTTTTTTTTATTAATCACATATTAATGTATGTACTTATATACATATTAATATGTATGTGATTAGCAAGTAAAAAGAAAATATTTAAACCAAAACATTTATTGCACATAGGTATGTATGTACATACATAACTATGAATGAAAAGAAAAGTAATTTTAATTTGAATAAGCAACATACTACGAACATAATGTACCGGTCTTTATAATCTACTTGTATTATATATGTACCTAACTAACAACGAAAATAAAGTACTGCTGTAAAATAAACAGTCGCATTTCAATAAGCTATGTGCAGACAACCCTGGGGGTTGCGCGAGATTGCTTCTTACCCACGATTTCGTCAACGCTCGTCGTTGTAACCTGACAATTATGTTTTAAATTCCGACGTTAAAAGCGATCGGTCGTTGTAAGCGAAGTCGTAATAAACGGATGTACTTTCATGGTGGCTCATATTAAAACCAAACATATGCCTATACTTACGTCGCTAAAAACGGTTGGTTGTTATATGCGAAGTCGTACTAAACGGACTGCACTGTATATCGAATCAAAGTGCCACCCAATCAGCACCAAATAAGTTACCTACCTATCTAAACATCCGCCTGTCACCACAGATGAGGTTTAGTATCAATTAGGTAAGTGGTACTTACCTAATAAAGGTAGATCACTTCCGAATATCGGCATTTATTGATAAAAAATAGTTTTTTACCAACAAAATTCCCGGATGGGGCAAACGCGACGCTCATAACCCAGGCGGAGCGCAGGGGGATGACTTGCACCTTGTTGCCGCTCCAGGTGTCCCAGATGATCAGCTTCCCGTCCAGCGAGCCCGTGACGCAGTGCCTGTACATGACAGTATGACAGCTTTATTCAGTACCACGCGTACTCACGCCAACTTAATGCTATGCAATCGCTCACCATGCTACTTTATTTTTATAATAGAGTAGTGGAGTATCTGCTCTTTATTTAGTTCATTTAATAGGTAGGTATTGTGTTCTGGATCTGCACCTGGAATATTTATAAAAGTACCTGATACTTAGATTTTTAAGTTTTCAGCGGCTTCTTCAGGTTAATTTTATATATTTGTATTTGTGTTTTATAAAATTAAGTTAAAATTCAGTTTTAAATAAAGCGTATGACACTCAGGAAAAATTTAGCTTCCCTTAACTTAGTGAATGACTTTTGAATTCGGATATGTTGTTCCGGAGATTACCCCTGTATCTAAACTTATAAACTTTGCCTCTCTATAATATTAAGTATACGTATAAGTAAGTTGCCTTCTCACTTCAGATCCCACAGAATTTGAAATTCACTGTCACATCATTACGGACTATATTTCATTCTTATTTGTGTTTGCCTCTGAATCGACGCTGCCAATATAACAATGCTCTTAGCAGAGTCCTTAGGTACAGCTGACTTTCACAAATTGAATTATATGGGTAAGTATTTTTATCATGCCTTCGATTAGTGCGATGAATCGATCAGAACCTTATTTAAACTCTGTAGGAATCTTATACATTTACCCAAGCAAAATATACCTACTTGTACATAATTGGTACCATTCTCGTAATCCATTGGATTTGTAGTTTGCACAGACAGTTTTTAATGAAAATCGGAGGGAGGTCCTGTAGTCTAGTAGCTTTGAAAATAAATAAATTAGGTAAGTAGGTACCCTACTTTTCTCTACACAAATTACCTACTAGGTACCTATGTGTACATATAGGCGTACAAAATAATACGTGTGCATTTCTTTTCCGCGTATTTAAGCGTTACGTAGATATCTGATAGTATATCTTGCAATACGGGAAGGAAAATGTTCGAAATGTGACCCAAATAGCTAATTAAACGTTGAGTCTCGAACGTATGTTCGGGGAATAACTATAAAGGCATATATGTGTCAAACGTTAAGTTTAGCATGCCAAATCAAGCATCACATTACTATATTTATTTAGGTCGTCGCTCGTACGTCGTCAGCTCAATAAAACGTTAAACATCCTGAAAGTTGCATTTAAATCTTGTAGGTAACCTGTACGACAGGATGCAGTGGAGTTGTTACGGAAAGTAACGTTGGAATTTCGAATTGGACGGTAATTTTATGCAGTTTTTCATTTTTGCATTAAAAATCAAATAACCTTTACAGCGGTATATTTTTATTAAACTCTAGATTCTGCCCGCGGCTTAACCCGCGTGGAGTTCGACACTTGCCCACGTGTGCGTTACCCCCGCTAAATCATGTCGAAAATAATCATTAAAATGTTATAGATAAGAAATAGTTGTTATACGCGGCTCCGCTCGCGCGTAAGATTAAGTATAGAATAATAGTTGTGTAAAAGACTGTGATTTTCAAAATAAGAAGCCAGAGTATTCATTCTGGTTAGAAAAAAGTATATTACGGCGTTTTTTTTTTTATTTAGATTTTTAGTGACCTAAATGAGTTTAACTAGAATTTATTTTATACGTTATGTCTTCCCAACTACGATGCTTTAGCTCAAATGCCCCGGTCATCCATCCCCGCCTTTCGATGTAATTAATCGTGTAAATGAGCTAGCTTACAGTTTCTTTTAATTCAATAACACTCAGATTAAATAATTATAACTATTTAACTCCAGGAAAACTGTATTATTAATAAATTACCCTAGCACCTCTTTGTAAATGACGATGAGTGTTTCCTTTTGTGGCTAAAATTACTAAGTTACTCTCACAGAGCTCACACCGGAGCCTACAACATAAAACTGCCTATGTGAGAAATAGTTCTCACTTAGATGAATATCAGCTATAGCCTAGGGGAGGATATTGAGACATCGTGTATTTTAAATTTTATTATTTGCACCTAGAAAATGAGGTCATAATGAAAATCCAATATGGCACCGAGGAAAACTTTCGGTTTTTCCTTCAAAAACTGAACAGTTTCCGCGGCGCCATCTTGGATTTCCATTTTGACTTCATTTTGCTATCGGGGACCCCCAAAAACACGAGAACGACACTCATGAGGCCGAGACAGTCGCGCAAGTGTCCAGTCGCGCGAATGTCTGTCGCGCAAGTAAAAGTCGCGACAATTTCTATTCGCGAAAATGTCTATTCGCGCAAATGTCCATACGCGCAAATGTACATTCGCGCAAGTGTTTACCTATGCGCGCAAAAGTCAAGTCAAGTCAATAGACCCTTAACGAAGCCGAAAAGCACTTGTTCTCCCCGTCCAAGCAATTTTTTTTTGTTCTGGTCCATACCTTAGGAACCTTCTAGTTACTGAGATACTGGACGTTAAAGTTCCAACTTTTACAAACATTTTTTTTTTTTTTTAATTCCTTCTTTTCTTTAATTTTATAACTGTATTTTAAATAGCTCCATGACCCGTTTACTATTCACTGCAATCCATCAGCACAAGGTTTGAGTGCGTTACATTGAGTTTTACCGTAAAATGTGACATTCCCCTAAAAAAAAAAGTCGTTTCCAAGCAATCATGTTTGCGTAGGGTTACTCATTTTTTGCGTAGGGTCAGCGTTGTGTACGTCAAACCACATGTACAGAATGCTTGGTTGACGGCTTCGTGAAGGGTTTCTGTCTACATCTATATTCTTAAGTCGAGGATAACTTTGCTTGTGAGATGCAGACCATATTAGTGCTTTAGTTTTGTCATAGACTGTTACTGTTACTTTTCGTTGTAAGTTGATTTTTTGAGGTCGCTACAAAAGTATTTACAACAATTTTTTTTTTTTAAATCTTTTGTCTGTCTTGCCTGACAGTTTGTCTATCCGTCTGTCGGTCGATCTATCTGTTTGTTAAGGCTTATCTCCAAAACGGCTGGTACGAATTAGCCTGGCAGATAACTTATGTTTTATGGACGAACTTAGGCTACTTTTATATTTAAGAAAAATGAGTAAGGTTTCATGCAAAAATATTAAAACCCTTGAAATCGGTAACAAAATCCGATGCAAGCAATGTTTTTATAATAATTTCTTACGGACGAAGGTCGCGGGGCACAGCTAGTCTACACAAAGTCTACCTTACCTATATCAACTTTTAAGGTATATCTACTTATGAATTCGTGCTCACCTGGAGTCTCCACTGTAATGCACAGAGTTGACCTTATTGATGTGTCCTTTTAAAGTCTTCTTCGTCTGCAATCTGATCTTGGTCACATCTCCTAAATCCCCACATTTTTCAGCTAGCTTCGCGTCGGCTAACTTTTCTTGATCAGCCTGTTGAAGGATGAATTACTAATAGGTATCAGTAATTTTTCATACATTACCAACCTGCACCCAACCATAAAATGCGCACTCAAAAAAAACATAGGTAATGAGTCTAGATATTCTGCGAATACCTTTACTTTGGCGATCAAGTCAGTTAGCTCTTTTTTTAGGGCTGTGGTTTCTGGGTCTTCCTTCGGCATTTTCCCTGCTGGTCACTACCAAGGAACAGTTGTACGACTTAGCCCCACGACTTGTATGAGCCACTAACAGAACCGAGCCCCAGGCTTTAATCTCATTTGCGTAAATTGGATTTCAATTTACTGCTCAACCGAAGCTTTATATGTGCCAGCTAATGTACTGCTTACCACAATTTATTATGGTACTGGTTGAACTAATAAAGTGAGCCAAGTTATTTAAGAATTTGGTAACTACAAGATGGAAGCCAAGCCAACGAGCCAAGACATGAAAAATATGGAAAAATCATTGGTTTGTTTTCGATTTCAGGTCCGGCAAATGAAAGAGTCAAAATGTCAGAACTCCGCTCAGTCAACTGTTTTTTAGGGTTCCGTAGGTACCTTAAAAGGTAAAAATGAAACCATTATTTGTTCACTTCGTTGTCCGTCTTGAAGTAGACACATTTTTCACTATCAAAAACTCGTGGAGTTATCATGTTAAAATTAGCACGTACTATTGGAGATGTTAAAAAATCATATATGTATGTATGTCCTACCATACATATAAAAATTCCAAATAGGGGAAGATGTTTTTCCACTGCGAATGTGTGACACGCGCACAGTGAAGTGTTCCGTGCCGGTTTTTTGGACTATTGCAGGCTACATAAAAGTCATTCTTCTGTTAAATTTTACTTTGCAAATCATTACTTCGGTTTGTGGTCAAAACACTATTAATGTTAGGCCCTTTATCTTCTGTAGAATGTTACCTAACTACACTGGCACACTGTTAGGCCATTGAGATAATCAATATTTCAGTTTAGAAGCTCAGTTGAATGCAGGTACTATCTTATGTTCATGTGAAGGGAAATCCTACCAGCGATCACAATCGCTTCATATCACCGTAGGTATGCCAATGGTTTATCCTGTAAGTAAACTATGCCTGTAAGACATTCAACATTCTTTAACATCAATCAGTATTATATCTTGGGGTTATCGAATTATTACATAACTGGGTTGGAAGCCAGATAGGTTGAATCGCAGCATTCACAGCCAGCCAGAGATAACGAACAAGACTTCTGCCGAAACATCAGGTCCATAGGGTCGCTACTGCCCAACAGCTCACAACAAGCTGCCCTGCGGATTGCATCTGCCCTGCTCTGGCTCCTAACCCTAGATTGGTCGGCAAAGTAAACCCTACGCACCCTACCTGCATCGGCCTAGGGTTACGTAGCGATACGGCGCGGCACGCGGCTGTGGGATTATTACTATTGTTACATGTTTGTGCAAAAACCGCCATTATCTCCTTCCGCTTGTACCTATCAATATAGGTCAAGCTTTAGAAAAGTATCGAACTCGCCCCGCAATATCCTCCTGAGCCTACCGCTTTGCCGTTAGCTACTGTTTGAAACCCACTGGGTGTTTGTGGATACTTTAGCCCATAGCTACTCATGTGACAGATGTGGCCAAACCGTTCAGCCGTGTGTTCTCGATGTTGCAAGGAGCTAGCTTATTGTGCAATGATCATGGTTGGATTGAAAATAATAAGATAAGTTCTATCACTTGACGGAGATACAACATATTTTGTAGTATGCACAGGTTTGAAGGCAGTTAAATAGGTTAGAGCGACGCTTGGTTCGATTCGTTGATTTAAATATTTGCTAAACCAGAAAAATAGGCGCATAATTTTTTTTTTTTGTTCTTTGTATTTATTAAAATTATGAGGCAGAGCCCAAAAGGGACAAAGCAACTTATTTACCCACAATAATGTAAAAAGGTAGGAAAGAGTGTAAGTTTGGACGCAGGATCCGTTTCTGAAAATTCTTTCACTAATGAGCTACACATCATTTAATCCCGATTGTAAGTAAATGGCTGGACGTTGGACTGGAAGGGGCGCGGCATTAATATAAACGGCGAGTACCTCTCACACTTACGATTTGCAGATGATATCGTCATCGTGGCGGAAACGCTGCAAGATTTGCAGCGCTGAATGGCCTAGCTGATTCTTCTGAACGCATTGGTCTCCGGGTGAACTTGGATAAAACCAAGGTTATGTTCAATGAACATGTAAGTCCGGAACCAATTGCAGTTCAAGGCAGTATTCTCGAGGTTGTTAAGGAGTATGTTTACCTCGGGCAAACTATGCAGTTAGGTAAAAACAGGTTCGAGAAAGAGGCCAACAGAAAAATACAGCTGGGTTGGGCAGCGTATGAAAAACTGCGTCAAGTCTTCCCATCGCCATTTCCACAGAGTCTAAAGACGAAAGTTTATAATCAGTGCGTCCTACCCGTCATGTCGTACGGTGCCGAAACGTGGACACTCACTGTTGGGTTGGTCCACAAATTTAAAGTCGCTCAACGTGCTATGGAAAGGTCTATGCTCGGGGTTTCTCTGAAAGATCGAGTTCGAAACGAGGTAATCTGATAGAGAACCAAGGTTATCGACATAGCCCACCGCATTAGCACGCTGAAGTGGCAATTGGACGGCCATATAAACCGATAACCGTTGGGGTAATAGACGCGTTCTTGAGTGGAGACCACGGATCGGTAAACGTAGCGGGGACGTCCTCAGACTCGGTGGAGCGATGATCTTCGCAAGGCGGCTGGCAAGAACTGGATGAGAGTGGTCGAGGATCGTGCTCAGTGGCGTGTCATGGAAGAGACCTATGTCCAGCAGTGGACGAGTACAGGCTGATGATGATGATGATGAAGTAAATGAGCTATTTTTTTTTGAACCTTTGGATTTTTCGGACCACAACTCGAACGATGCCGAGTACAAAAGCTACCACCAAATATGAGTCTACTAGATTTAGTTTTATAAAGTATGTATTAGTTTATAGTTAGTCTTTTTATGCTTATACTAGCTGCCCGGACAGACTTCGTTCTGTCAAAAGTTAAAGCAATGCACTTTTCCTACCTACCTACCCTACCCTACCCAACCCTACCTACCCTACCCTACCCAACCCTACCTACCCTACCCTACCCAACCCTACCTACCCTACCCTACCCAACCCTACCTACCTACTACCTGCCCTACCCTACCCAACCCTACCTACCCTACCCTACCCAACCCTACCTACCCTACCCTACCCAACCCTACCTACCTACTACCTACCTACCCTACCCTACCCTACCCAACCCTACCCTACCCAACCCAACCCTACCCTACCCAACCCTACCCTACCCTACCTACCCTACCCTACCTACCTACTACCTACCTACCTACCTACCCTACCGTACCATACCCTACCTACCCTACTTTACCCTACCTACCTACCCTACTCTACCCTACTCTACCCTACTCTACCCTACTCTACCCTACTCTACCCTACCCTACCCTACTCTACCCTACTCTACCCTACCCTACCCTACCCAACCCAACCCTACCCTACCGTCGATATCTTCGCTTTATAGGGTGCGATTTTGAAGCTGTTTTCAGCAAATTTAGACTAAAGTAGGCCACCGCTTACTCCCTGACCATTTTAAACCACCCTTAACGCAATTCGAAAAAGTTTCCCTACCTACCCTTAGAAAATAACTATAATTTCAGACAAAATCATCAAAATTTACTGTTCTTCCAAATTTTCCTTCAGATATTACGTTAGATTATAGTTGCAATAGTACTCACCTACCATCCCTGTGCTCTGGTCCGCGTTCCGTGTCCCGGAGCCCTAGTTGGGGGGTGTAAATCAAAATTTTTTGAGTCAAAAACGGGTTTTTTGACCAAAAGTCAAATTTTTTATTCGGCACCTACCTTGTTTTGTTTCGTAGTTAGCTAGCCCGCGCGAAGACGCGTCTCTGGACACCTCACTCGCGGGTCTAGCTCAAATAAAATTTTGCCCTCCCACCCGCCCTATACCCGCCCTATTGTGTATAGGAAGACCGGAGTGGGATTTTCGGCAAAAATTAGTTTTTCTATTTTTGCTCTTATAGCAACTCCTGTGTTTCTGGAAAGGGTTTTTAGGGAAATTTCCGCTTTTTATTTTAGAGTTTTTGACTGAGTGTGACATTTTTAGACAAATTTTTATTTTGACTGTTGTTTGTCAGTGAACGACTTTAAAGAATTGATTTCACATTTTAATTATTTAATTGAATAGTTGTAATTTCCTGTTTTATCATTAATATATTGTATATTATATTGTAATTTTGATCTTTTATGGTTATTTTATTTATTATTACTACTTACTGTGTTCCCCTCTTTACAGGGACACAGAAGTAACACTGACGGGGTTTTTAAGCTATTAATTGTTAGTATTTTAAGATTGTGATAAGGCAGACAGAATTAATTAGTTATAATTATTATTATATATACTTTCTGTGTACCCCCTTTACAGGACACAGAAGTATCCAGTGTCCTCTGACACACCTCTCTCCTCCCGAGTGGGTATTGTTGAACGGACCTCCTCTTTACAGGGGTCCTTTTTGATAGTATCCGCCTCACCACGCTCGATATGTTTCGCACCCCAACCGCTACCTTGAGGACAATTGGCTCCAGTGACTCCTCGCGATCGTTGGAGAAAGCGGTGCCTTCGCCTACTGACGCACGGAGGAGAATCTCCTTCGGAGAAGACACTCCTTCTGCGTCTCAGAAGGGCACTGCTACTCCGGGAACGCGTCGAGCACCTGTCAGTGCCCCAGGATCGCTCATGAAGTCTGAGGATGGGCACCGCAGTCGCATTGCGGAGGCGAGAGCTTGCCTAAATAAAGCTAAGCTTAACTTGGGCAACTCTCGCAACCTCAAGGCCGAAATCAAGACTGCGGTGCTCGAAGCCATTAACAGGCTTTATGAGCTGGTCAAGGAGTCTGAGCTTGACAAGGCCCCTGCCGCACCCGCAACCGTATCCGTACCGGTACCCGCGCCCACTGCTGACTATTGTCCCCAACCCATCTCCATCGAGGTTCTTGCCAGCCAGACTGAGCTCCTGCACACCATAAAGGAGCATATCTCGGAGTTAAAGGATAACTCCGAAAAACTTGAAAGACTCCGAGACAGTCTGGCTGGCAAGGAAAAAGTGGGGGAGACGACTTACGCGAGTGTAGCGGCCGTCAGTAAAGGCCAAACCGGGGCACAGGCCCTGGAGCGAACGACGCTACACTCCGTAATTGTCTCCTCAACAAACGAAATGGACACGGCGGGCGAAGTCCTCGAACGGGTAAGAAAAGCAGTGGACGCGAAGGAGGGTTGGGTGCGGGTCGAAAGGGTGAGAAAAGCCAAAGACCAAAAGGTGGTAATGGGGTGTGCAACGAAGGAGGAGAGGGCAAAGTTGAAATGTCGACTCGAAACGGCCGGAGAGAACCTCGTCGTCGAGGCAGTGAAGAATAGAGACCCGCTTCTGGTTCTTAGGGACGTGCTGTTAGTACACAGTGATGAGGAAGTGCTGCGAGCCCTTAGGAACCAGAACCGGGAGATCTTTCACGGTCTCGGGGACGAGGAAAACAAAATTGCTATTAGGTTTAGGAAAAAATCACGCAACCCTCATGAAAATAGCATTGTGCTGAGTGTTACTCCAGCAATCTGGAGGCGGGCACTCGATGTGGGTAAGCTACGCATTGACCTACAGCGAGTGCGCGTCGAGGACCAGACACCTCTGGTGCAGTGCACCCGCTGCTTGGCGTACGGGCACGGCAAACGCCTGTGCACGGAGCCAGCCGATCTGTGCAGCCACTGTGGCGGCGCACACGTTAGAGTGGACTGCCCGGCCAAACAGATCGGTGAAGAAGCGGTGTGTGTGAACTGCACCAGAGCCAAGCTGGGGGAGCACCAGCACAATGCGTTCAGCACGGAATGCCCGGTACGCAGGAAGTGGGACGCATTCGCTCGAGCAACAATAGCGTATTGCTAAAGTTGTCGGTGCGCCCACTTCCGCATACCCAGAGACAACCAGTTCGACACAACCAGATCGCAGATGCATTGAGCGAGCCATTGGGGTTGGCTCAATGGAGAACGTTAATTGGAGTCACTTTCATGAGAAAGTGGCTGAACTTAAGCAGGACCATGAGTCAACTCTAATGGAATCGTCAAGTTGTGTTGAACCTGGTGCGAAATTCTGCTGCCACTGCTTTAAATCAGAAGCACTAATTTATAAAAATAAAAAAAGACTCAAAACATTAGGCAATCTAGTTATAAATTTAGGCAAATTTTGTGATATTAAATTATATACTAAGTATATTATGCAAATATCAGAAAATAAGTTTCAAAAAATAAATAAATAAATAAATAAAAACAAAATTAAATATGAGGACATAAGTCGCAGAAAAAAACGCAAGGGCATGAATATGTATATATACAGGTTATGAAATCGTAAAATTAGGGTAAAATAGTAGACATCACCATTTTGAAAACATATAGTAAAAAAAAATTAAAGAGAGATAAAAGGAACATAGAACTTAATGGTATTAAATATAATTATGAAGCGGATTATACAATTAAATAGTAAACAACGTAAATATAAAAGACAAAATGATATAAGTAAATGCAAAAGTTGTAAAATTATGTTAAAACAAAAATAGAGTTTGGTCTCTTCGGCCTTCTACGAATCAATCGCCATACAAGGTAATAAAATTGTAAAAAAGGTCTCTGATCACGTCAGAGGGACACTGGTGGGGCAGGAGTGTGGTTTTAGCCGGTTCGAGTCCGGCACTACCTCGACTGTCTCACAAAATGTGAGATAGTCGAGGTGTCCGTGGGGATTTCCCACTCCTGCCAAAACAAAAAAAAAAAAAAAAAAAAAAAAAAAAAAAAAAAAAAAACCCTACCCTACCCAACCCTACCCTATCCTACCCAACCCTACCTACCCTACCCTACCTACCTACTACCTACCTACCCTACCCTACCCAACCCTACCCTACCTACCCTACCCTACCTACCTACTACCTACCTACTACCTACCTAAAAAAAAAAAAAAAAAAGAAAAAAAAAAAAAAAAAAAAATTATCCTATGTCCTTCTCCTGGCTCTAAACTACCTCCCTGCCAATTTTCAGCTAAATCGGTTCAGCCGTTCTTGAGTTATAAGCGAAGTAACTAACACGACTTTCTTTTATATACGTGGGACACTCAGAAAGTTTTGCGAAACTAAAAAAAATTGTTCTATACGTACATATATTTTTATTAAATCTTTTCAAAGTACTTTCCACCAGCCTCTATACAAAGATTCATGCGCCTAAACCAGTTTTCAAAACACTTTTTCCAGTCCGCCGCAGACACCTCGTTTACAGCCTGCTCGAACCCAGCCAGCGCATCTTCCGGCGACGAAAATTGTATCCCTTTGAGCTGATTTTTTATTTTTGGGAATAAAAAGAAGTCACACGGTGCTAGATCAGGGCTGTAAGGAGGGTGACCCAGGAGTTTGACTGGCGTGCTGTCCAGGAAGTCCCTCGTTTTGAGTGCGGTGTGCGCAGGTGCATTGTCGTGGTGGAGCAGTAGCCCGCGGAGCCCTGTGTTTGGTCGCTTGTTGCTTATAACAGAGAAAACTTCTGGCAAACATTTGGAAGTATACCATTCGGCATTAATGCTTCTTTGATCCCGTAAGGGAATTGATACCAAGTGGCCAGTCAAATTAAAAAAGCTAGCGATCAAAATCTTACCCCCGCTTCTAGATCGCTTCACTTTGGTAGGCGTTGGCTCATTTTGAAACACCCAAACAGTCGACTGGCGCTTGGTTTCTGGGTCGTATTGATAAATCCAGGACTCATCACCTGTAACGATGTCGTAAACACGCCGAGACGAGCCTGCTTCAAATTTGTTAAGCATATCACGGCACCATTCCACCCGGGCCTGCTTCTGAGCATCGGTGAGGTTGTGCGGCACCCAGCGTGATACTATCCTCCTCACGCGAAGATGGCTGTGTAGAATCTCGTGAACGCTTCCCGATCCAATCTTCAATATGTGTTGAATCTCCTGATATGTAATTCGCCTATTGTCTTGGATTAAATTTTTCACTGCTAGCACGTTTTCTTCGGTAACAGCCGTCAAAGGGCGACCGCTTCTTTCGTCATCCCCCAAAGTTGGTCGACCGCGCTTGAATTCGTTATACCAACGATACACGGTTGCCTTGGAAGGGCCTTCATCCATGAATGCCATTTGAAGTCTATCGTACGATTCATCCGGTTTCAGGCGACACTTGAAATCGTATAAAATCATAGCTCTAAAATGTTCCCGGCGCAGATCCATATTTCAGTGAGACACAATACTTTGAATTAACTCGCAAAAAATGTGGAGGGAAATTTTGAAATTGGAACTTACTTATTTTTACTTATAAATAATCATATTTTCGAAAAACATAATAACTGGCCAGTCTCCCATATATAAAAACTTTTTTTCGCAATACTTTCTGAGGGGCCTGGTATATACTAGCTGCCCGGACAGACTTCGTTCTGTCAAAAGTTAAAGCAATGCACTTTTCCTACCTACCTACCCTACCCTACCCTACCCTACCCAACCCTACCCACCTACCCTACCCAACCCTACCTACCCTACTCTACCTACCTACTACCTACCTACTCTACCCTACTCTACCCTACTCTACCCTACTCTACCCTACTCTACCCTACTCTACCCTACTCTACCCTACTCTACCCTACTCTACCCTACTCTACCCTACTCTACCCTACTCTACCCTACTCTACCCTACTCTACCCTACTCTACCCTACTCTACCCTACTCTACCCTACTCTACCCTACTCTACCCTACTCTACCCTACTCTACCCTACTCTACCCTACTCTACCCTACTCTACCCTACTCTACCCTACTCTACCCTACTCTACCCTACTCTACCCTACTCTACCCTACTCTACCCTACTCTACCCTACTCTACCCTACTCTACCCTACTCTACCCTACTCTACCCTACTCTACCCTACTCTACCCTACTCTACCCTACTCTACCCTACTCTACCCTACTCTACCCTACTCTACCCTACTCTACCACCCTACACAACCCTACCCTATTCCTTCATTTTTCTGATTTCATGGGTAGGTAGGTAAGGTTACGCTCAACCATCTCGAGGTAAGCTATGTGCTCCTAGTACCTCAATCCCGAACACGCCGCTCAGACACGCTCGCCAAGAACATAATATATCTCCCGGTAAGCTATGTTCTCCTAGTACCTCAATCCCGACCACGCCTCCCCTGAAGCGCGTGGCGCTCGCCAAGAACATGATAATAACAAACTGCGCCCTGCGGTTTCACCCGCGCAGACCAGGATAAAAAGTATCCTATGTCCTTCTCCTGGCTCTAAACTACCTCCCTGCCAATTTTCAGCTAAATCGGTTCTGCCGTTCTTGAGTTATAAGCGAAGTAACTAAAACGACTTTCTTTTATATATATAGATAGATATGTATTGTGTTCTATGGGCCTAGTTGCCTGAAATAAAGGATTGTATTGTATTGTATATGTAAGTATGCATAATACGGGCATCTAATTACTTCCTTACTGGTTTGATGGGGACTTTGTCTCTGTGAGTGATGGCTAGCAGTATCATGACTGCGATACTTCTGGTACAGTGGTATTGCATATCTATAGGCGACAACTCCCAAATCATCGTCACATGACGACTTGTTAGCCAAAAAAAAAATACCTGATCATATATTTTCTATTCAACCACGTCAGAAAAATCGTCATTTTATTCTTTTCAAGTGAAGCGCGACATCAGTGTCCCAGAAACGATCACTTTCACTAAATCGTTTCACTTCTTTTTGATCATTTTTAACTGTTCGTAACAGTCACTAAAGCAAAACCTGAGACTTTGGCACGAATCGAAGATATTTAGGTATAGTAACTGTATTTTGTGGTAAATTGGACTGTTAAAAAGTACGAATTCAAAAACTTGGGAGCAAACATACGCCGCCTAAGTGCAACCCATCACCACAACATAAACACACAACACTAGGACAACATAAGGTACACACAACATAAGGTATGGCCCAGATACATTGAACTATGCTGCTTAATTATGTAATTTTGCAATCATTTATGCTCGGAAATATTTGAATGTCTTTGATTCCAATTTATTCTGAATTAAGTCTCCTTTGAAGTGTGTCTCTATAAACCATTTATCTATGGGCCTATGTATTTATCTGTCTCTTACTAAGCCGCCTGAGTTAGTCATAAACATAACATCACGTCTGTAATCTCCGAAGGGACAGGCAGAGGTGTACCTACACCACAGTACTCCAACATTTTCTCCAATAGTGTTTAAGTCCCATGTATTAGCGGGCGAGTCTATTGCTATCAACCGGGCACAAATCCAGAATTCGGAACTACTACTGAGATCTATTTCTGATGGAAAAATCCAATAACACTGCTCAACCATCAAACCCAAGACTACAGGTTCAGCAGGCGCGCTTGTCACTACTAGATCCATTACTCCACACGGCAAATGAACAAGTCCGTAAGTAATTTATAATTATTAAATTAATTTCATAAAAATACTGTTATCCACATAGGTATTCCACATAGCTTACCTACCTGCAGCTCGTACCTACCTAGCTTTTGTTGATCGAGAATATTGTAATCTGTGGCTTGGCTACGTAAGCGATCTATATTACTGTTACAGTTACTTAAGTTTTCTTTTTAACGTCGCCGTTGTCCGCCGCTTTCATTTCACGGTATAATAAGTTTTTTTCTGAAAGCAATAAAAATAGAGAACCACTCTCACCTTCCCGTTGTAATCAATTTGATAGGTACTGTTGTCGGTCTGATTGCAGTCGTTCGTCGGGAGCTTTGAGGAAAACATGGTTCTTAAGCGTCGAAGTTTTCCGTTTAAATGTTGCTGGCTGTTGGCGATATTTATTGCTCTCAGACAGGGCACATTGTCCCAAGAGTTCTGCGAGAAAAATTCTGAAGAAGGCAACTGCAAACAACATTTCCGGTATACCAAAGGTAAATAACAGTTTTATCTTTTTGCAATGCGAAATTGTGCCAGCTCATTTGTTAACAGAATTATCTGCGTACAGTTAGTTATATTATTATTTGACGTGAATTACTTGACCATATCGCTATAAACTGTGTTACCTCAGTGTTATTGAATGAATGTTATAAATGTTAAGCATTATGTACATAAAACTAAGAAACTCTACGTAAAAATTATTGCTGGGAAACGACTTTTTTTTTGGTGATAAATTGATAATGATAAATCTCGTTTTACGGTAAAACTCAATGTCACTCACTCAAAACATTGTGCTGATATTCATCAGCATTGAATTGAAAACGGGTCATGGAGGTATTTCAAGTAAAGTTGCACAATGACGGGGAGAACAAGTGCCTTTTAGCTTCGTCAAGGATCTATTTACACCCTTTATTTAAACTTGTTTAGACCCCAGTTTATTGAAGTTTAAACCAGGGTTTTTTGTTAAACCGCTTTTTGTAATAAGGCTGAAATGGTATTACAAATCGTGGTTTTGCGATAAACCATAGACTATTTCATGGTCTAACGCTAAACCTCGGCGACCCCTAGTTTAACGATGGTCTAAATCATTAAATCGAATTTTTCAAAGTTTCGCTTTTACGTTAAATCATCTTTTTCATTGTGTTGTGTTGTTTTTATCTCGAAAATGGATATTAACATCATTGATTTAATTCATAAGAAGTCACAATACCAAAGACTATGCAGGTACTACCTAACCTATCTTTTTAAAAACATTTAGGTATTTATTGTCTTTGAATGTATGGCCATCTTAAATATGACACACTTGAATATACTTGTATTGTTTTGGATATACTTGTATATTTGGCATGTGCCTAATTTACAAGTAGATAGGTAGCGTAAAGTTTATTTTTAAAAAAGGAAGGTTTTTATTAGACTATACATACTAGCACTTCGCCCGCGATTTCATCCGCGAAAATTGTGATATGATATAGCCTATGTTACTCTGTAAAGATGAAAGAATTTTCAAAATCGGTCCAGTAGTTTTTGAGTAAAATCGTAACAAACAAACAATCAAATCTTTCTAGTTTAAGCTGAAACTAAATGAACATTATTTTCATAATTACCTCCTTGAATTATTTCATAATACTCATTTATTGTATTTTAGAACTCCCTTTTAAAATATTATGTGTGTATTTTTCCTTTTCTTCAAAACATGCACATGACTTATTCAAATAATTATTTACACTTAGTAGAAGATGACTAAGCGAGCGGTTAAATCCCCCGACCCACTTACTTGTAACCAATAATAAATTCTTAATCATTAAATCTGAAATAGGTAGGTAATTTTCCCAGAGAGTGACCACGTGCCTTACCTTGATCAATACGTAGGTTAAGTACAAAGATATAGGTATTGAAATAAAAGAAAAATAATTAAGTCAAAATACTAAAACTTTTTTTTATTATCTATAGGTTTGCTCTTGATTCTAGTCTAGGTCAGAAATGACAGAGACAAAGTCGACGATGGAACGAGCTTACCCAGAAGAAGCCTGTTCACTCTAACTTTGTAGAGATTAGGGTTGTAAGCGTTCGGAAACACAGACGCAGGCAGACAGTTCCACTCCTTTGCTTAGCGCATTATGAAAGACGTTTGAAAAGGCTTAGCGGAAATTGGTGGAACAATAACAAAATAGTACCTATTGCCCGTTTCAAAATTATTGCCACGTATATAAGTATTATTTTTGCCAAAGAATATATAAAAAAACACTGATTTAAAATAAAGGTATCTCTTTCAGCGTCAGCGTCACTGACAAATTCTGAGTCAAAACCTTTATTTTAGCGTCACTTCGCAGTACTTATTAAGTTTTGTTTGTAAAAGTACTAGCTGTTGCCCGTGACTTCGTCCACGTGGTTATAACGTCATAACACTCATAACACATAGGGTTGCGAAAGCGGCCCTGTTGTAAAATCTGTTCCTACCTGACTGTCTTAATTATATTCAATCTCTCTACCAATTTAATCATTTAAAAAGCCTAGGTTTTCAAATAAACTTACGAGAGCCTTTAGTCTAGTCTAGGCAGTCAAAAAATTTTTTCTTAGCTTATGTTTCTTTTTGTTTTGTTTGTTTAACTCTAGACTTGTTGAATTTCAGGTCGGTATAAAAAAATAAAATCTGAACGTTCATACAAACTGGCGAGAGCCCTTAGACGTACTTAATCCCGCCCTGTCGCAAAATCCGTTCTTGGCCAACGTCTGCTAACTATTATCTACCTCCTTGAAAAAAATTCAAGTTTGTAGAACAAAAAATTAAGGACTTTCATAAACTGGCGAGAGCCCTTAGCCGTGCTTAATCTGGGTCTGTCGAAAAAACCGTTCTTGGAGGACGTCTACTAACTGTTAGCTACCTCCTTGCCAAATTTCATCTTTATACATCAAGCAGTTTTCGTTATTTCGTGATGAGTGAGTAAACCTTTCGCTTTTATATTTATACTAGCTGTCCCGCGCAACTTCGTCTGCGTCACATTATCTCCGTTTTCGTAACATTTATCATTGCTGTTCCGCTCCTGTTGGTCGTAGCGTGATGATATATAGCCTATAGCCTTCCTCGATAAACGGGCTATCCAACACTTATTTTTTTTTTTTAAATCGGTCCAGTATTTCCTGAGATTAGCGCGTGCAAGCAAACAAACTCTTCAGCTTTATTATTAGTATATATATATATATACTAGCATCAATTTACATGGAGCAATTCCTTATCTGGCCTCCACATGATCCACATCCCATTTGTACGGTTGTGCGTTGTTTCATCGCTAATTGTTTAATAGAATTGGGTTTCACATAAATAGTCATTTCATAGAAAAATCAATACGCAGAATACTTACTTTGAAGAAATTTAAATCGTCGAGTTTTGTTTCAAATAAAGTTTAATGTTAGAACATTCATATCATAGAATTACAAATCAAATATTATTTATCCACATATTGTTTGTTTCACATAAAACTTATTACCAAGAATAACATTTAATCGAATGACAGTTTGTAAACGTTTCAATTCATACCTTTGATAAATTTAATACCCTCCTATAAAATTACAACACCGAGTTCACAAAAATAATGCGAGTAAATTCTTGTGAAGCAGGAAAATAATCTTGTTATTCTCACTAATAGTGTCCACGCCTGTTGCATGCAAGATACAAGCAAGCATCCAACTTGCAGCGTGCAAGCAAGCATGCAGCAGGCATGATGCACACACAACACGCAGCATGCAAGCGAGCATGCAACATGCAACAGGCACGGTTTTCTGTCACGGCTCCGGCGCTGCGGGGCTCCGGCGGCCCCACGCAAGCTTTTCGTCGCAGATGGTATCAACGCTAACCACCGCAGCTTCGGTTTGCTAGCCGGCAAGCCGGCCAGCCTCAGCCGCGGCGGGGAGCGTTAGGAACCACCTGCTCCTCAGCTCGCGGGCCGTCTCGCCCTCCGCGCCTACGCGGGCTTAAATTACACTCTTGGGGTAGGGCAGACAAGACTACGTGGAGTCGGTTCTGCAGCCATTCATTTCTGTCACTAACTTTTGTAGCACAACATATTGACTTGTAAAGGCAATATTTTAATTTAAGGTTAACAATTTCGTTGAAATAAAATGCCATGGAAACATACATCGAACAAACAATATTCGGTAAAAAGTAATTCTACTAACTGGTTAATATTAAGATCCTATTGTACCATTCACTCAGAAAAAGATATTATTGCATTCTATTCTACTATTTGATAAGTTTGCTAAATAAAAAATAATAATAATAGTAATTGATATAAAATATTCGAAATAAAAATACGAGGACCAAATAGTATGTGAAACATTTTCTGCGAAACGAAATTCTGTGAATCTTCAGTCTGTGAAACAAGGTGACACCCATTTGTACTGACTATAACATATATTATAACACGATACCCCTTCGTAAGACTGGTTGTCAGACTTTCAGGCCAGTGACTACGATGAAAAACTTTGGCATTCTAAATGAGTATGAACGAGCATTCAAAATATTGGTAAGTGTAGTATTGTTTAGTGCTTCGGCACCCTGTGTGTGCGAGCTCGACTCGCATTTGGCAACGGAACCCTAACAAGACTATGAACTTAACAACATAATATTATATTTAGAAATGTGCCATTAGCCCTTCGATTTGACACCCATTAGGTACCCAACCCAACACGGCTCCTTTTTAAACATATTCTTTTCAATTGATGTCTTGAGGGTGCCACATTGATTTTAAACCAACGGACGATCAAGATCCTCAACCCCTGTCATACAGGTTGCCATAGTTCGGTGTTGAGACCGCACATATTGAAGTTGTAGAAAAAATTTATTAAAATTTATTTATTTATCATGATACTTCTAACTCTAACGATATCCTATTTTTCGCACTATGATAAGTAGTTAAGTTATGCAGGAACAGATGAACATACCTACATAGTATGTACTTAGGGACTGAAATCTTAAACCGTAGTCGGGTTAAAACCGGAAAAAACTGACATGTTGCAATGTTCAAGTTTTATACCTAGGTATATAGTAATGAAAATAACAATTTAAAAGGGGTTTGAATTACTTTTCTGCCTACCTTCCGGCATTTTTTTTCCAAGATGCGGCCACCTTTAGGTAACTTATGTTAATAGATAACTAGTATCAGTACAAACAAGTTATATATAAGACAAAATCCTCAGCTTCCACGTTTCCGAGATATGAGCTATCAAAGTTAAAATCCATTCACCGATGGTATCTTCAGTAGGTCCAACTTTTATTGTATTAGCCACGCATGAAACCTGTATTAATCGATAGCTGGTACCAACACAAGCTAGTTTTGTGTGACACTCAACTCAATCCTCTAAATCTAAAGCGTCTCGTTTCCGAGATATGGCTAGATTAGTTTCTAACGTTGACAGCTTAAATCTCGGAAACATGACGCTTTGAAAGAATTTGCCTCATAAAAACCAATTTGTATTGATGGCACTTATTGAATAATTTAGGTTTTATGCGTGGTTAAAATTAAGGGAGCATTGAAGATTCCTACTTTGAAAGCTTAAAGCCTCGTATCCACAAGGCAACAATTGACGCGCAACACGTGACGCTCAACATGTTCTGCAGCGTTGCACAACAGCGCGCAAAGTTGCCAGCTGGGGCGCTATATGACGTGCGGCTTGTTGTTTGTTTCCGTGCAACATGTAGGGGGCACGATTAGAACTAAGCAACACTGGACAGGTCATGGCGATCACGTGGTTTTTAAGTTTTGGATGCATTTATCGATAAAAGTATAATCACCGGTCCACCGCCGCTGAAGTCAACACTAGTTCCTCTGGCGACATGTTGTCGGCAACTGATCATACGTAGACAGACAACGTTCAAACGTTGCTTAACAAATGTTGCACGCTAACTTTCAACATGTTTGTTGAGCAGCATGTTGTACAACATGTCGCGCCAATTGTAGCAACGTGACGTTATAGAATATTTAGTTTCATATAAAACGTGTTTGTATTGAAACGCACGCGTAGCATGACGGCCTTAGAAACGGGCTATGTCGATGGAAGAATCGACAAGCTGATACATTGTCACTGTCTATCTGTCATTATGTCCATTCTTCCGTAGACAAAACTCGTATCCACAGTGGTCATGCTACGCGTGCTGCTATTGATTAATAGAGGTCATAATATGCGTGGCCGCAACTTTGAGAAAATATTAAAATGGCGGGATTTAGGCAGGCCACGCTTCTTACAAAAATCTTCCAACCCCTTTGCTGTGTTTCGCGATAAATGAGTTGACATTTTTAATTGTATCTTAGTTTTATTCAACTAGTAAGATAAGATTCTTTCCTAGATTTAAATGTTTTCGCCTGAAGGAAAGCTGATGCCGTTGGTTATTAGTAGGGAGGTTTGAAGCGTTAAAAGTATCGATATTTTATTTTAATGTATCGATATAGCCACCGATTTATTTTTTAAATATTATTGTATACCGGCTATTAATATTGACATAACATTTTAGCATTATAATTATCCTCTTCCAAAAGAAAAGATTTTTTTGATTCAACATTTGTGTGTGTATGCAATGTACGAAGTTGACTAAACTTCAACTGTTAAGGAAAAAATGTTGGGCCACAAAAGGGATAAATGGAAGGCATTTATTATTTTATTATTATTTATTTATTTCCAAAATGCTTATATATATTACAGGTTGATTAAATACACACAACGCAAACCTCTCAGGGTTTGTATGTATGTGGCTAAAATGAGAAAGCTACGGGAGATGTGTGGTGTAACGCGAATAGATAATATAAGAATTGAGTACAGAAGAGGAAGTCTGAAAGGCACACCGGTGACTGAAAAGATGTGTGGTAATCGGTTGTCGTGGTATGGTATGTGCGGGGTGGATCAGAATGATGTAAGTACTATACAAGGTGTAAACAGACCCTTCACAAACCCGTCAAACAAGCATTATGTACATCAAACTAAAAATATTGCTGGAAAACGACTTTTTTTTTTTGAGGGAGAAATTTCGTTTTACGGTAAAACTCAATGTAACTCACACAAAACATTGTGATGATGGATGCATTGAATAGTAAATGGGTCATGGAGGTATTTATAGTGCAGTTATAAAATTAAAAACTAGTAATAAAAGCTTGGGAAAAAGTCGGAACTTTGACGTCCAATATCTCAGTAACTAGAAGGTTCCCAGGTATGGACCAGAAAAAAAAATATCGCAATGACGGGGAGAACAAGTGCCTTTCGGCTTCGTTAAGGGTCTATTTACACCCTTTATGTGGTAACCGTTTGTGCATTGATGTCCCTTCCACTATGTATAAAATGTTCGATACTCGTATTTGATATCGATTGAGAAATTAAAATCATGATGAGCATATGAAACCAACAGAATTAACCTCTAGGTCCCAGCCGTTCCATTTATGGAACGGCTCGAACCAGCAAACTTAAACGCTAATATAAAAAAAAGTAAATTTCTAAATCGTTCTGTCAAAATTTACCTCTATGGTCAATTAGTAGTCGATTCAAACAAAATTAATCGTTAGTAATACTAAACGGCACAACATTATTAAAAAAAATATAGAAACTCGTCTATGTCGAATGTCAAACGCAATGGCAACCCGTGTTATTATGTTCGGAAATGTGTTGTTTTTGTGAGATATACGTTGTAAAACTTTGGTAAGTAAATGTATAGTATGTTATAAGTGTATAATGCAACTTTTTAGATAGTCATTTGCTTGAAAAAATAACAAAAAAATTATGATTTGAGCCAACAAAAATCCTTTGTTGTGAAGTTTGTTCGTCGAAATAAAAAAAAAATATTTGACTCTTGAACCATGTAAAATGGTCTTGGAAACAATAGTAGGAAAGAAAAAATAGTGATAATTCATTATTTCATGTATTCGAGGCATATCTATTCATATTTATTGATATTTCAAGTATTTTCATGCTTTGAACAGCGGAATTCTAAAATGGCCGATTCTAACAAGAAGTTTGAGTTAGGATCTTATAAGAATAATGTATGTAGGACTCCTAAAAAACACTGTCATTAGATTACTTGTATATTTGTGATGTTAGATATAAATTTTCGTGTAAATTGAATGAGTAGTTTTACCAAACAAAAATAAGCAACGAAAACAGACGTATTTGCTGCGACCTCTCTCATATCTATGGGATATGTATAATTCTCAAGTAGTTCTAAAAGAGTTGGTTATTATTAATAAATGGCCCCGTTCATCACGAACCCGACACTGTTTACCGTTTAAGATTAGAGCTAATATAACTCGAGTTATAAGTGTTTATCTTTACGATATCGGATGACTCACGCAATGGCGTAATCAAGGGGCCCCCGAAGGGTTTCACGCGGGGTTTTACTGTTACGCGCGAAAGGACAGTGAGGTTAAAATATATCTCAAATAAGTAATCAAAGTAGCTTATAATAATATGAAATTCACTTTATAAAGCCGCAGGGCATATTGCAATGGGGCTACTTCAATATTGTATTAGGTAGGTAAGTATGTAATATCTTTGGCTAAATAAAGCAAAATGCAACATATTCGATTCCTAACTATCTCCGCCCCCGTATTCACAAACGCTAAGATTCGATTTCGATTCGACAAGTCGTATATCTATGTTTTGGCATTATGACAGCGACCGAGATAGCCATACGACGTTTGTGGATACGGGGCTGATCTCCAGCAACTTTGATTTGTGGCAATAATTAATTGGAGTACCCTCAGTATTATTCTTTATTTTGTTTGTTTATATTTAATCAAGAAGTAACAGGACTCAAATTAGGTTAGTAACAATATTTCTTAACAACTATGTTAGTAAACTTAACCAACACACTTAACCTACACTGCCTTATAGATATGCGAATCCCTGTTACTGCAGAAAGCTTGCAGCAACGATTCACCCACAAACAGTCCAGTCTGATCGCAACACACTGCAGTAAAATGTTGGGGCTGGCCCGCACCCGTTGACTGTCACCGTTGACTGGAGGGATAGGTTCCGGACATCGACCACTGACACCAAAGACCATGACTTTACTTTTAGTGATGTTGTAGACCAATCCATGAAGTAGAGCCTATTCTTCACAGATGGTCAGCAATGTCCTAAGACCACAACCTGAGGCTTGAGGTTGTTTACATATACTCCGTCATTGTAACAGCCGGCTCGCTCTCTGCTGAGCAATCAGCCCATAGACGTGACCCAGAACGTGGGTGAAGTCAACCCCCCCTGCTTCACCCCACACTCCAATCTATAAGGCTCTGCGAAAGCCCCAGCCCAGCGTACCTGATTCATCTGGCTTCCATCCCAGCATTAAAAAGTGTTTATCAACTCTGGAGGAACTCCAGCTTCCTCTAGCTTCCTCCAGAGGATTACTGTATGCGACCAGATCAAAAGCTTTGGAGAAGTCGAGGAAGCAAGCATACGTGGGTGTTTTCCTGTCCTAGTAGTACCTCACAGCCCATTTTAGATACAAGATGGCACTCTCAGTAGATAAGTAGTCCGGATCGAAATCCAAATTGATTGTCGTGCAGCTGAACAAAGTTATTAAGTTGTCTGTCAAGCAGGTTGTCAAGCACTTTCGCAATCACTGTTGCCAGAGAAACGGGCCTGTAGTTCTTTAGATCAGCGATATCACCCGTTTAATTAGGGTTCCGTAGCCGAATGGCAAAAAACGGAACCCTTATAGATTCGTCATGTCTGTCTGTCTGTCTGTCCGTCCGTATGTCCGAAACTATAAGAACTATACTGTTGAAACTTGGTAAGTAGATGTATTCTGTGAACCGCATTAAGATTT
The DNA here is from genome assembly GCA_949152445.1 of Cerastis rubricosa. Classification (NCBI taxonomy): domain Eukaryota; kingdom Metazoa; phylum Arthropoda; class Insecta; order Lepidoptera; family Noctuidae; genus Cerastis; species Cerastis rubricosa. The sequence goes on along the minus strand of OX424523.1, from coordinate 13,225,769 downwards.
TCACACAAAAATTGAAAAAAAAACATAAATTTTGGGGTTCCCCATACATAGAACTGAAAACCAAAAATTTTTTTTTAATCATACGCATACGTGTGGGGTATCTATGGATAGGTCTTCAAAAATGATACTGAGGTATCTAAAATCATTTTTTTCTAAACTGAATAGTTTGCGCTAGAGCCACTTCCAAAGTGGTAAAATGTGTGTCCCCCCCCCTCTAATTTCTAAAGTAAGAGTAGGAAAATTCTGAAAATATTTAGGATTGTAGAACGTAAAAAAAACTATCAACGAAAATTGGTTTCAATAAGATATGATGTTTAGTTTTTGAGATATGGGACTTTTTCATCAAACTGCAGCAGTAAGTTTGTTTTTCATTAACATACTATGAAAAACCAATTTAGTTATGCGGTTGAGTAGAAGTTTACTAACTAATACTACTAAATAATGAATGACAGTTCAAAATATTGTTTGGGGCTATGGAACCCTGTGTGCGAGTAAGACTCGCACTTGGCCGGTTTTTTTTAATAATGGGCACTACAATAGTTCTAGTCATATGACAAGGTAAATACGCATGACTCACACAATGTTCTAAAGCATTGCTAACACTCTTGGTAAATGAGGGCCCGCAAACTTGAGATGCTCGTTGCTGAGACCATCGTGACCCGGAGACTTGCCTCTTGACATACTGGTAATAACACGTTTAACGTCCTTGGCAGTGAATTTCGTCCTAAGGTCACCATGACCAACAACATCAGGCTCAGAAACGCAGGGACCGGGAGTGGTGACTTTATTCTAAAATTTAAACGTTGCTTTCTTTCAGTGTTTTTCCTGTATCGTGGGTGCGTTAACAAATATTAAACTCAATTTGAATTTAAATAACACACACAAACAGCCAGACCCATAACAACTACCATCAACCCACGCAGCAGGCAATCACTCAGCTACTGCACCAACTGTGTAGTCTAAATTTATCATCTGCCTAGCCTTTTTCAACTATGTATGTTGAGGTCGGCTTCCAGTCTCACCAGATGCAGCTTAATATCTGTATTTCTCATAGAGAGTAGCTGAACTCCCCAAGCCATGAGCTAAATTTTGAAATACATTTATATTTATTCTGTTGAATGTGTGCCAATTTTTACCCGACTACGGCGAAGCCAAAAGGAAGGGTATGTGAGTAGTTTTAAAATAATTCATATGCAAGTTCCTATATACGATACATACTTATAACAAAATTTAAATATTTTGACACTTTCGGACAATCTTCGAAACAGCTGGACCGATTTTCACGGCAGATAGGTACCTAATGTTATAAGGAGTAAGGTAGGCTAGTAGTAGTACTTTATTTAGAAAAAGGTTTAGGGTTCCGTACAAAAAAAAAGCCCATGAAATTGTTAACAAAATCCAATTCGAATAGTGAAGTAATTTTTATAAACATTTCACTCGGACGAAGGTCGATAAATATTTAATTGATTTTATTGTATTTTGGTAATCACCAAAAAATATCAAACTATCGATATTTTTTCGACAGGCCTACTGGCTAATGTCAATACGATGCAGTGTTGCCAGACCCTACGATAATTGTAGGGGCATACGAAAGTTATGCCTATTGTACGAAATACTTTAGTAGTTATCTAAATTACGTCAAACGTACGATTATTTTGAGGTTTGAATAAAAAATACTATCACGACATAATATATCAATCACTTATTTCTTGCTATGTTGCTGGAAGGTTAGTATATTAATTTAGTTATAATAAAAACTGTTACAAAAAAAAACAACTTTCAAAATAAACACTAAAAAAGCCTAAAACAAGTTTACTTTCGGAAGTCTGTGTGACTATGTTTGTTTCATTGACTTTCTTTACCAATGAAGTTTTAACTTTACCTACCCTTTTTAGTTGTATTATGCCACACAAATTCCTGTCATTTTTTAATTTTATATTATAACTAAAAGTTGTAGTGGACTGTCAACACGGGCCAAAAAGCAAAACAAAATAAACTACTGAACCGATTTTAATAAAATGGCTATGGAACCAATCGGAAAGTTGTTATATAAATGACCGGCAAATTGCAAAAACACGTAAGAAAAATTGAATTTCGCAGGCGACCCTGTCGCTTCCACCATAAGAGTTTTACGTTTTTGGTATTTTATCCAACTGTGTAATCCGTTTCAAATGAGAATAGGACTGACAGGATTGAAAAGTATGGTTATCACAAAAATAATTATGTGCGCAAAAAATTGTTAGTAATGTTTTTTATCATTATTATCTTGATGATGTTATCTTTATCGTAATTTAAATTCAGTATGAATATATTCGCGTCGGTGTTCCTTACACCCCGTGGTGTAAGGAACACCGACGCGAAAACGCTTACCACGTACTCAATACATCATTCTGAACATAGAAATTCATCCGTAATTTAAAAAAAAAACAGCATTTCTGTATATGTTGACGTATTGCACTTTTGTAGGAAACAGCTTTTTTATTTTGACATGGCCACTCGCAGGTCAACCTGCTAAGGTTATTTCTGCTCAACCGGGCAATCCTGTGGTGACCTCAAATGAATTTAGGGCCCCCAGCCAGGGCTTACAAACTAGGTACAATTAAATGACCGCTCGCTAAGGGCACCCCCTGTGGGGTTCGGACCTCGGCTTATGGCGTCATTGAGGGGTGGGCAGCAAGAGACAGGCTGGGTCATAATATTATTATTTAGGGAATTTAACGTTACATGCTCAGTGGCGCGGTCTGGTTCGTCGAGCAAGGGTCGGGGTGTAGGAAACAGCAGTTTTTTTTTATATTTGTTCAAAATATATCTTAAAAGCCACTGGTTTATTTACCAATGGTTTTATGCCGCTGAAAATGTTTTTTTTTTATGGATAATTCTCGAGTTTTATTGGTGCGCAGGCTTTGCCCAGTTTGAGGCGAATCTAATATAATTATTGTAATAATATATTTTTCAATAGGTACCAAACATATCTTTTTGCTGACTCTGCCCAACTTCTTCGATTTGTTGACTATGACCGTACAACATGGTGCGAGGGCAGTCGTATTCTCATTTGAAACGCACTATTTGTTAAATTTTGTCGTCAAAACGAACATTTCTATGTGGAATTTTCGTCAATTTTAACTTTCGGAGTTTGCAACACTGGTATGACTATGATGTCATGGACGCTAGAGGCCAGACATACTGTGTGTGGTTTCGCTGAAATTAATAGTACATTGCATTGCGTGTGTGTGTACGGATGGATTAGGTCAACTCTGATATAGCGGTTTAATTATAAACTCTCTGCATAGTGTAATTTAGGTGTAATATAGATAGACACACATGTATGTATGTTATTTAGATAATAAAATGATAGCATCGCTGAAATATAAACCATTTGCTTGACTCAAATGATCTCATACGATACTGCGGCGTCGCGGTGAATTTGAGTCTGCCGGACGCGGTAATAATATCTCGTTTCTAATGTTGACTGTAATTTGAATACCTACTGAAGCTTATCGCTTCGGAAGCGGGAACTCGTATCTGGAACAAGAGGAACGATAAACAAGTGTTTATTTAGCCGAGTTTTGTATAACGACTACAGTTCTACACTAAAGTTAAACGCATGTCGACGGAAGTCCAGTGAACCCGCCACCCGTTCGTCATGTACCGAACTCGGAAGCTTGCAATGTTCTTGCAAACTTTAGCTTGGCTTTTACTGCTGTGTGGTGTAATTGAGGCAAAACGTGAGTACCTAGTTAACAATTCAAGTAAAGCTAGCGAATATTAAGCTGAGCTGTTTTCGAAAATCTTACATTTGTGCCCTTTGTTTAAATAGAATTGCTTGTTTCTGAAAATGTTTCTTACTATTGCATGTTTTAGTCATTAAGCTCTGCGTTTCTGATTATATTTGTCTGTTAAACTAATACAGACTGTTTGACGATACTGACTCGCTACATCAATCATGTTTAGGTTTTAGATTATATTGATGAAACTATGACTTCATCTAGGCAGATCATTGTTATGTTTATGTATGATCGAACTTGCTTAAAACTCTTGAGTGTTATTGAAAATGCTAATGCCTTTTATGTTATTTTTATTTCATGGTAATTTATGGTGGTGTCACCAGTCCCTAAAAATATTTTGATAGAAATGACCATTAATATCCATTTGTTGCAGATGACATAAAAGTACTAACTGTTGCAACTGATGAAAATCATGGCTTGGAGAGGTTCCTGCGGTCGGCTAAAATTTATGGAATAGAGGTTGAGGTGCTGGGCAAAGGAACAAAATGGACTGGAGGTGACATGAACCTTCCTGGTGGAGGCCAAAAGATTAACTTGCTCAAACAAAAGTTAAATGAAATGATGAAGAAACAGAGCGCAGAAAAAATTATATTATTCACTGATAGGTTTGTACTCATAGAAATGTGTAAAAATAGTTTTGATCATATTATTAATAACTATTAAGAAATATGCCTGATCTTATGTTTTGATTTTAGCTATGATGTTATGTTCTTGGCAAGTCTAGAAGATATCTTGAAGAAGTTCAAGTCATTCCCTGACACGCGAGTTTTATTTGCTGCAGAACAATTCTGCTGGCCAGACACAAAACTCGCCTCACAGTATCCAAAAACAGAGGTTGCCAATCCATACCTAAATTCTGGTGGCTTTATAGGTGACTTTAACTTTCTCTATTATTTAAAGTATCTGGATACACACTGAACACAACCAAATGAAAAAATCTAAATAAGTAAAGAATAATACTTAGTATTACCCTGTCATGTCTCCATCTCTTTGTTAACACTTTCAATCTGTATTGTGATAACTGATAACAGAACATCAAGCCTCTAATGAGTCACCCTTTGATTGAATGGTGACCACCTAGTGGTTGATGCCATAATTGAATGATGAAAATAAATAGTTGATGTTTGAATTTCTGTATCTTTTGAGAGCAAAGCAATCTGTGTGATGTGGAGTAGAATGCCAATACCAGTTTGTCAAACACCTCGTATTGGTTGGATTTATACTTGCATATTCTCCAAAATATTACATGGAAATGACCTTTCAAATTGAGGTTTTACTAGTATTGTGACAGCAGCTTGTGTGGAGTCACCTCTAGATCATGATACAGCCATTAGTTTGTTAGTTTAGTCCAGCTCTCAATAACAAACATTATGATTTAATTTTTTAGCCTGGGCTACATCTGTTGATTAGCAACAATCATTGTTTTATAATTTCTTATGTGAATACCTAAGACAATGCTCTTCTCATAATAATAGATGACTGTATACAAATGGCAATCCAAAATATTTACAAACATTCTTAATTCTGTGCAGGTTACTTGCCAGAGATATATGAAATAGTTAATAATCAACCAGTAAGTGATAAAGATGATGACCAGCTGTTTTATACCAAAATATATTTAGACAGTAAATTAAGAAAATCTCTTAAAATAACTTTGGACCACAATTCTGCTATATTCCAAAATCTTAATGGGGCGTTATGTGAGTATGATTTAACTGAAAATATAATATCTTTATACAAGGAGCAATTACTAACTTGATATATTATTTTCTCAGCTGATGTTCAATTAAGATCTAACTCAACAACACAGACATGGCCGTATATAGAGAATGTAGTAACCAAAGAACAACCTCTTATTGTTCATGGGAATGGGCCATCTAAGTTGACATTAAACCACTTCGGCAACTATTTAGCTAAGGCATGGTCAGTCACTGAAGGCTGTGCTTTGTGTGCAGAAAAGAGAATTGAACTTAAGGTAATTTAGCCATAAATGTAAAACAAAATTGAAACTTAAATGATCAAATAAATATAATTTACAATATCTGGTTAATCATTATCCACATGTTTTAGGATGATAAGCTGCCTACTGTGATGATGGCAGTGTTTATAGAACAAGCTACACCATTCCTTGAAGAGTTTTTGGATCAAGTTCTTACAACTGACTACCCAAAAGAGAAGATTCATCTGGTGTTGAGGAATAATGTGGAGTACCATGAAACTGAAGTTGATGATTTTTTCCAAGAACATTCTAAAAAGTATGCTACTGCAAAGCGTATCAAACCAAGTGATTTTATTACTGAATCTGAAGCTAGGAATATTGCTAAGTGAGTATAATTTTATCTGTTTTATCCTATTTATTTTAAGGGGAATAGAACGTATCCTGTACTGTGCGTAGTCGTCATGGTGGTGTTTCACAGCACGCCGCGGCATTCTCAAAGTCGTCTACGAGAATGCCGCGGCGTGCTGTGAAACACCACCATGACGACTACGCACAGTACAGGATACTTTCTGTACAGTTTGTAAATTACGAAATTTACAAACTGTATTCTTAAGAAGTATTCTAAGTTCACTCTCGAAATCTTATCTGACGTCCGATCTCGAAAACCGGCTTGCGAAATAGCTTGAAAAATAGACCTTATCTCAGTGGCGTAGCGTGGAAGTCAGCCGACCGGGGTGGTGGAAAATTTTGACGACCCCTTATTTAGGCATTTCAATTTAAAATACATTAGTTCGAAATAACTTTTCATCAAGTACAATCTTCATTATTGTTAATTGTACGGGTTACTAATAAAAAGTCATCAAAAAGATGTTGTTTTGCATCCTCGTCAAAATTCAGGAGGTGGTCACAAAATATATAAATTAACCAATTAAAGTTACGGTACCTAGTTACTCATTAATAAACGCTGATTGTTTTGGTTGTTTATGTTTGTCAGTATTTCAGAATAACACCCATAACGTGCTTTAAGTAATAAGAAATTATCGAATCAACGTTTGAGATTGTTTGTATGTGTGGAAGCGCGTTTATAGGGCGAGAATCAAACGGCCCGCGTTTAGAACACGGGTGGATCACACTTACCAATATACATAAATACAAAAAAAAAAACCTTCCCATTTTATTATTGATTCGGGACGAGAATCATTAGCATAGTTACTTCCTTGAATTTGACGAGGATGCAAAACAACACCTTGTACTTATATGTTTTATTTACAATATAATAGTATACAATAATGATCACTGTTCTTGCTGAAAAGTTCTTTCAATCTAATGTCTGTTTAGTCTTTCTAAACTCTAGTCTTATAAACCTACATGACTCTTACACTAATATGACTGGTATTAGCAAATATAAAATACTACTATACTATTTATATTTTTACTGAAGAATAATAAACTTAATTGTTAGAATTAAAAAGAAAACTTCTCCTTACCACGCGCCACTTACAGGAAAGAAGCAGCGTACGGAGAAAAGCAGGGCTTTTGAAAATGGCGATTATGGCAACATAACATTTTGAATTCAATAAGTACCTACCTAATATAGGGATAGCAATTGCTTAGTTTATTTTTGTTTGTTCATATTTACAGGGATCGCTGCATCAACAGCGCTTGCGACTATCTATTTTCTATAGATAGTGTGGCTCGTCTCGAAGCGAACGCGCTGCGTCATTTATTATCTTCGGGTTACGACGTCATTGCTCCATTGCTGGTGCGGCCAGGTCACGCCTGGTCCAACTTTTGGGGTGCCATCAACACAGCTGGCTTTTATGCTAGATCTTCAGACTACATGGATATAGTCTATCAAAACGTTAAGTAAGTAAAATTATGTTTATATGTAGAAATACCAGAACATACTCAGATCCTCTGAGTATGTTTTGGTATGTCTTCTGACTTCGCTGAGTATCCAGGTGGGAAACACCAATCTCACTCAGTTTTTTATTGACGTGTAAACACACTTGCAGAAATAAATATATGTATGATTGATCATTTATTCAGTGAAAATGGTTGAACTACTAAAGGGCGCGATTATTGTTGTCCTCACATAATTATAATATGACTAGCTGCTGCCCGCGACTTCGTTCGCTTGGAAATTTTGATGAGTTTTAGGGGTATGAAAAATAGATGCTGGCCGATTCTCAGATCTACCTGATATGCACACAAAATTTTATACAAATCGGTACAACCGTTTCGGAGGACTATGGTAACAAACATCGCGACATGAGAATTTTATATATTAGATTATAGCAAAAAATCCTTTGAAAGGATATAAGGATTCGGGAAGCGACACACAACACCACACTAACATGCCCCACAAATCAGTTAATGGTTACATTTTTACTCTTCATAAAATGTCCAATGTTAAACCAGTCAGTCTTCTTTTTATTAAAGTTTATTTGATATATAACTAAATTAAATAACATAGGTAGTAACATTATTTATTAGACAGAATCATATCATATATCATATCAATGCATTGTTATTCTAAATTCTAATACTAGTTGTCTGTACTTCACGAACAGCGCAATACTTGACGTCATAATTAATAACAATTTAGTCAATCAGTGATGTAATAGAATGTTCTGGAATGTGGCAACGAACTAACTCAGTAATCGCTTGAACAGTGATTTTTATATGAACACTTGGTTTGCTACTGCTTACTGCCAATTTATAAAGTAGGTTTTGGAGTGCCCTGCAAGCGGTAGTATATAAGTTCAGTCGAAAGCAATAGAGAAGTCGGTCTTGAATGAGCGGCGATCAATGGAGTACATGTTGTCAGCCGTGCACTCGTACACGCCGGCATCCATCTGGGTCGCCGGGTCGATCTCGATCTTCGACTTCACGCGGTCGTCGCCGATTGGCCACTCGTGGATCTAAAAAATAAAAAAAAAACGGACACTCTTTAGTTCGGTGATGCAAATAATTATGGCTTAGTATCGCAGTATCTTTTATCCTGGAAACGGTCTATGGCCCGTTGTCAAATGAAACCGTTACATTCATAAACTTTCGCTTTGTTTCGGTTGTAGGCCGAAACTACAGAACTCCACCTGCAACAGTCCTTACATTTTAGACGCTCCGTTCACCTCATCCAAGTTCATACACGCACGCCGTTGTACTACCTAAAAATTGTTTCTTTTTTCATGGATTTTCATAAAGTATTCGATTAAGAAATCTTTATCCATCCATAGTACCAGGGCGACCGAGCTCTGCTCGAGTGAAAATAGAGATATGAGACCTAGCTAAATAAGTGTTTCGCCCACCGTAAATCGCTATATTGCAAATTTCATCGAAATCTTTAGAGCCGTTTTCAAGAACGTGATTACGAATACATATGAACAAATATTGCTCATTTTATAGAAATAATAAAGCTTTCGATGATGAATATCTAATGGATGACGAGCATGTTTATAACCATGATATGTAGTTTTTTATTGAAAAACAAATATAAACATAAAAATGGCTACCTAATAATTTATATTATCTATCTGTTCATGATGAAACCGAACTTTAGGTGACCTACTCGTATTCAACGAACCCATAACATTCTCCAATTTAAGATTTCAGCCTCGTGGCTCTAATAAATTTTAATGATGCAAATAGGACAATTACCAGTTCAAGATGGTACCAATAAATAATAAAGTAGGGTACCAATGACCAATGGAAGAAGTGCCTATAATGTAGGAATTATACTTATTGTCATGAAAGGCCTCAATAAAGTATCTACGCGGAAAAAACAATTCACCCGACACTGATAAATTTTATCTTAATAGGTACATTGCGCCTTTGTTTTTTTTTGTGGTTTTATCAATACATATTATAAAACAAAGTCGCTTTTTGTATCGGTAAGTTATTGTCCGACCGAAACTAGTCTACAACCGAAATTTAATTAATGATCCAGTTAAAAATAAAATTTTCTTTTATCTACTTCGGTTTCGGTATAATCGAATTACAAAATTGACAGCGGTTTCATACCCATAACGACACAAGTTGCATTCATCATTTCAGCCGAAAGACGTCCACTGCTGGACAAAGGCCTCCCCCAACGCCACATTGACATAAGGGGGGTTTTGCCATAATCACCACGCTTGGCAGGCGGGTTGGAGATCGTAGTACGGTTGTTACAAAGGCACAGAGAACGCTGCTGCCCATTCTCTGGCAAATCCCTTAGTCGCCTCTTACGACACCCACGGGCAGATATGGGATGGTGCTATTCTTTACGTCCGACACCATACAGAACCAAGTTGCATTATGCGAATCATAATGCAACTTGTACACACTTGAACATACAGCCAGGTACCTATAATATTACTTCGAAATCGAGACAATGTAAATGATGTTTTTAAAAATGGAACAAGTTTAGAACAAAACTATCGTATACTATTTGGCTGTTGCGGCTACAAGATCTTTGCCTTATAGTTATTAAAGACTAAATAAACAAAATAAAAAAAAAGTGAACGCGGGAAAAAAATTCTGTGTGAAATTTATTAAAAATGTCTTCAACATCAAGTGATATTGAAAATACTCCACCAGATATAACAAATAGAGCAGTTGCGGCTACTAATAATTGACTACCAAAATCAAAACATGTATATCAGAAATGTTATGAAACCGAAGTAGATAAAAATACTTATTTGTCTATATCTGTGTTTTATTCCTTCCTTCGTAGATAAAATCTTGTATGCAACTGTACGTTATTGGTCTTTTAATAACTCGTGCCCACCTATTTCGGTACGCGCTACGCTTGTACCTAAAAATGACACTCGTATTAAAAGACCGTCCATAACGTAACAGTTGCATAAATAGCAATTAGGCAATTCTTTTGTACTTAATTAATTTAGAGCCGAAACTTGCCGAAATTGGAACCGGAAAATTCGATTGGAAACTACTGACTGCGTGATGATCGCGTTGTTGTTCTATACGTCTTATACGTCTTGTTTACAACTTATCTTATACGTCTTGTTTACTGTGGTACATATCACCACTTTCATCGCAATTACTTCTAGCACTTATTTATTTCATGGCTTATGAAAAGCATGAAATGGCAAATAGTTTGGCCGTCATGATGAAAATATGATTATTCATATAATACATCGCAAAAAGCTGCTTAGCTTGACTAGCTAGACTTGAACATTCTGTGTACATGACATGCCAGCCAGTGTATCTTTCCCGTAACTTATTAAGGGCAATGTGATTTTGGAGCAGTGACACGTAACAAAATTTAACAATATCCTTAATATCTATGTTAGATTCCCATGTCTCTAAAGTACACGTTAAAACTGACCACGAAGACGAAATCTCAGCTCTTATCAAACTGTGTGAAGTAAGTAGTAGAGGTTTGCTCTTCCTATTTCAAAACCAATTTTTACTACTACTAAGATCTGCAATCTACTTGTAGAAATATCATTTGTCCTGGATTGTTGTTTTAAAAAAAAGTAAGAGAGAGGAATTGTCTTCAAATTTTTAAATAAGGTATACTCAACCCACTCTCCATTACGTGTATCAGTCGACCCAACAACACCGGATTTATTCTTGAAGCTAGATTTTGTCATTTTTCCATTTTATAAGTGTGTCTAACTGCTAATCATTTTATCGTACAAAACACCCGTTATCAATTCTACTTCTATTATGGGCCATATAAAGTTTATAAGCAAATACATATGTATATGTAAAGGTTGAATACCCCATGATGGTCCCGGCAGAACTGAGTAACAAATTTTTTCTGACCCCAAAAGGTTTATGCGTACAATGTTTATGTGAACCAGTACGCGAACAAATAATTTAATATGAATGTACTTACATACGAACAATGTTATTTATTGGATGGGCTTTATCTTAGTTTCTCATTTGAATGTAGTTGTAAGATAAATGATCATGATTATTAGTTCCTGAGTAATAGGCATACTCCCAGCAGTTATATTTTCACAAATGTATTACAGTTGATCGCTGTTTAGCTTAGCTTAAAAAAGTGAGGTACTCACATGTAGGTAATGATGAGCAAATATTTCGACTCCATCTTTAAACCATGTGATGTGCGGTCTTGGTGAACCTTTAGCAATGCACAGAAAGGCAATTTTGTGTCCCAAAACGTACTCAAGGTCAAAGTGCGAAGCAAGTAAGATTTTGGCGCCCTGAAACATAAAATGGACGAATCTGTAACCTACATAACATAACGTATCAGTTATACTACAGAAGCATGTCATAGTTAAACTTACGTCATTATTGTTGTAATATTGATCAGATTCAGGATCTCTGTATTTGCCGGTGATGGGTAATCCAATTTGTACCTGAAATTGAGTTGAATGTCACGGAACAACAGTTTAGTATAGTAATATTATATTCTAATTGTCATTGACGATTTTTCAATTAATTTATTCAACAATTGTTGTTTGCATAAAACTATTTATGCAAACAATAATTGTTGAAAAAGTAGTCCAATTTAAACTTGAAAACAGTAAAATGAATTTGTGACACCCTTAACTTGGATTGCATAATAATTAAACCTGCTGAATATTTGTAAACAAATAATAGATAATGTAACTTCGTAAAAGGTTAGTCTGACGTCTTTTACTGAAAAACTACAATTTAAGCACTTCATCATAATAATTTCAGCCGGAAGCCGTCCTTTGCTGAGCATTGATATCCTCAAGCGTTGCTACATTGGCATTTAATATCGTTTGCCATAAATTTAGGGACTTAACATAACATAGGTGTATTATGTAATTGATCTGAAAACTACAACGCAATGCTTGTTATTTGAACTAATTTAAATCAAATTATAAATATGATTACCTTGGATTTGGTCCTACTCCTGGTGCGTCCGCGCCTAGCGTCGGTTGAACTAATCAGAAACGAGTACAGTAAAAGTAAACACAAAAACACGTTGGCTTTCATGAGTAACATTTGCGTGGTGCGGTGTAACGGTGTAAATAGTTCAGTTATAGTAATCCCATAAAATAGGGCGACACGTTCGTATTAGTACTATGCTGGTATGTTCTTGCGCGGTGCTCTGAGTGCAACTGGTGGTGTCGACGATTCCTGTTGCGCCAATCTCTCAATTGGCTAATGACGAGGTGCTAGCAGGAGGGCCCTTGTCTCCCCTTCGTGATATACGGCACTCGTCATTTCCTTTCGCATTTCATACGACGGTACTATAAATGTGATATTAATAAATTTAAACATGGGTCAATGGATCGTTATTACTTGTGACCTCAAAATTTAATTTATAAGTTAAATTTTCTTATCAATTTACCAATGCTGTTACGATAACGAAAAATAAGTAAAAACTGTAGGTAATGGTTTAAACTATTTATGATACGGGTTATCAAACCGAGTTCAGCTCTTAAAAATTAGGTATAAGTAAAAATGTTTGATAGTTGTATCTTGCTATGTAAAAGAACCAAGTGTTAAACGCTATTATATCATAAATATTTGTATGAATTTTCAGAGGAGTGTGGAACGTGCCGTTCATCACGAACTGCTACCTAGCAAAGATGTCATTGTTCAGAATACCTGCTGCGAAGTCAGTAACTTATACTAAAGAGGGTATCGATGCAGACATGGCTTTTTGTGCTAGTTTAAGAGATGTTGTAAGTACTTGTTTAACCAAAGAAAAATCTTTACCCATTCCTAAGTTTTTATCCAAGCGATTTACCTGATATGTTATTTATTGCAGGGTATATACATGTATGTAAGCAATGAAATAGATTTCGGGCATTTGGTGAATCCAGAAACATATGATATTAGTCGCACGAATCCCGACATGTATCAGCTGTTTGATAACAGAATGGAATGGACTATGCGCTATTTGCATGAAGAGTATCACCTTAGTTTTGAAGACGATAAAAAGCATTTAATGGTTTGTACATAGAACATTTTTATTATTTTATATGGGTTTCCTTCATAACGAGAGGTCAGAATAGGTAAAGCTTAATTACCTTAATTTTAAATTAAGTAAGTATGTACTTAGTAATAAAGTAACCAGCAGCGGATTTACCAGCAGGCTGAGTAGGCTGGAGCCTAGGGCGGCAAATTTGGGGACCGAATTTCCTTTTTTTTTTGCTGCCATTTAGAAATCAAAAACATTCCTGCATGGCTGTTTTCTGATGTTTGTACATGATTGAGTTTGATTAGCTCAAAAATTAAACGAAACTGTTGGATTGTAAAAATAATCTAGGACATGAAAATTGTCGAGGCTAGGGCGGCAAAAACTTTACAGCCTGTACCTTGAAAATTTGTAAATCCGCAACTGGATGTTACTAAGTAATATGTGGATAATAGTTTTCGGAACTAACAAATACTCCCGAATTTTAGTGTAGTGTAGTCATCCTCATTCTTTTGGCCTTATCCCTATTCGTTCGGGGGCGGCGCAGCATTGTCTTCTTTCTCCATACCGATGTATTACTCGTCATGTCAGGGGTCACCTCATTTCTAGTCTCCACACAGTCCATCCATCGTTTCCTTGTTCTTCCTCTACTCTTATAGCCATCCACATACATATTCAAAACTTTCCTCACCACATGGTCCTCATTCCTCCGCATCCCAACATGACAACCGATTACCAAACAACTTTTTATGCACCGGCGCCACTTTTAGCCTACACTTCTTATACAAGGTGTTGTTTTGCATCCTCGTTAAATTTCAGGAGGTTGTCACAAAAGACTTACTTACATAATACGGTGCCTAGTTAATTATTAATAAACGTTGCCTGTTTTGTTGTTTAAATTTGTCAGTATTTCAGAATAACCCCTAACGTGGTTTAGGGAATAAGAAATTATCGAACAAACGTTTGAGATTGTTTCTATGTGTGAATGTACGATTATAGGGCGAGGGTCAGACGGGCCGCGTTTAATTCACGGGTAGTTCACATTTACCGATTTCCGTAAATAAGAAAAAAAAAATACCTACTGATACTATTATCAGAATACAGAGAATCATTAGCATAATTACCTCGTTGAATTTGACGAAGATGCAAAACAACAGCTTGTATACTCATTTCTTATTTTATCCATTCGCATTACATCACGCACCCCCTTAGCATCTCAGCCACATGCAAATTGCCTTGCATTTATCTTTTTTTCATCACACTTGCACGTAAACAGTATCTAAACATACAGGTTAACTTGGCCGTAATGCCCCATGAAACCCATGGTCGGTAAGTATTTTTTTTTTAATTTATAGCACAGCACACATATCTTGCAAGTTCAAGCAAGGAGTTTACACGCAATTGAAAAATTGTCATAAAATGTTATCTAAACAGGAATTTCATTGCAATCTCGCTACATGTTACTTAACTCAACTAATGTTCTTAATAATAGAATGTACCAGTAGGTACCGTAAGTAACAGTTGCCCTTAACGTTTCTGAAAGAAACTTTTGTATAATCTGTGGTGTAGGCAAAAAGACCGCCATCCGCTAAAAAAAAGTTCACGTATTTCGTAATAATAGTTGCGCTGACTTTGTGTATTAAAGCTATAATTCAGAATTATTTACTCGCAAATGTGATGAAAAACATTGTATGTTTCACGGGCGGTACAGGAATTACGAACCTCGACTCAGAAAGCCCTCAGTCTTCGACTGAGCCTCGATCGTAATTCCTTACTTACCGTCCTTAATACACAATGTACTATTGTGGCCAAACATTCTGAGCCATTAAGGTTAAGTACTCAATACTCAATCAACCCTTTATTGCATTCCCCAAAGTAGGCTTAGGTGGTAAACATTTAACAAAAGAAACAATCGTGGTCCCTGCCGGGCACAGCAAAAAAGTAGGTTACTGGTTCCCCCGGGAGTCCAATATTGTTCTCGTGACTTGCCGCTATTTCACCCACCCAGTGTTAGGTCTGAGATTCTTCTTAATTATTATATATACTAACTTTCTTAATTATTCGTCCTATTATGTTTTTTTACCATAATAGACACTTTTAAAGTTAAAGAGAGAAGAAATATGTTGAAACTTGATACACTGTATTGTTACAGCCGTGTCCAGACGTCTACTGGTTCCCATTGATGTCTAAAAGATTTTGTTCTGAATGGATTGAAATTATGGAGGCGTTTGGACAATGGAGCGACGGATCCAATAATGTAAGTATAAGTTCTTTGCGTATCATTTAATCGTTTTTTTTTTATAATGATTAAAACAGGAAAATGTTTCAAATCGGACGGTCTCCGTTCCTGCAGCTACAAACAGTCTGTAAGGTTTTTGTCCTTACTGTACACCTTAAATTTTCACCCTGTATACTCGTACATACTAACTTCTCATTTCGAAGGCAATGTGTCGATGGATGCGGGACGCGACAGCGCCCGTTTGTTTTTTTTTTGTAATCTGTTAAATTAAGACCTCCAAACAAGTGTCTGAAGCCACTCTATCGATAAGGATGTGGACTCGAAACGGTCAAAACTCATCCATCACAACTCGAACAATCATTAACATGAAGAAGAAGTATATTGGCACAAATCAGTAATGTGCAATGTTTTTAAAGCCCAGACTTAAGTATACAGTGTGATTATTTTAAGTCGGATAGTATGTAGAGGGTCGATAATTTTTGAAACCAAAAGAATATTATAGTAGTATGAAACCCACTGGGAGGATATTTAGGAGAATATTATAAAAAATAAAGGAAAAATAATCTACGGGCGATCTGAGGTCGGGAAGGGGAAGCGGGGGTGCTTTTAAGGGTAAAAAACGGTTTATCTCGATTTCCGGCAAAACTACAAGTCCCATGGAAAAAAGTAAAAAGGCAAAGTTGTAGGTAATAAAAAGATCTACAACTTTTGTATTTACACTATTACATTATGTTAATTGTCTTATGCTGATTTCTAATGTATGCAGGATAAACGTCTGGAGAGTGGATATGAAGCAGTGCCCACTCGCGATATTCACATGAGTCAAGTTGGCTTGGATCGGCACTGGCTACATATACTGAAGGACTTTGTGCGTCCATTACAAGAAATGGTCTTCACTGGTTACTATCACAACGTAAGTTTTATTCACATAGCGTACTACCATTAAAATTCATCAGTCAACCTATAGGTATCCTGTGGTTCGTATTTTGTAGAAACAAATGTCGTCAGCGTCATAGCTTAACCTAATGGACTTAGATCATTAATGTGCAACGGAAAAATAACGGATGTGTTTATGAGGCGGGGAACTTAAAATTTAAAGAAAATCCAGAAAACTGTTAAGACATGAAATTATCAGGCAAAAAACCCTATTTCGTGGATACTAAAAAGTTTTCTGTGTTTTATTTTAATTTAAAGTACTTGTTTCTAAAAAACACTTTATGTGTAAAATAACTCATTATCATTTAATGCTTACCAACAACACTCAGTTATTGCACTAATCGAGAGTATGTAAAACAGGCTGCTTTTTTTGTAAAAAAAACTTGATTAACTCGAAACGATTTCTGGCTCCGCCAAAGGCGTGTCAAAATAATAAAAAAACTGTTTATTCTTATCCATTATCATCGTTCCTAACCAATTTGCTCTACTAAACCTAGTTTCGGATTAATCTCTGATGAACTAATCATCATCACTACATAGTATAAAACAAAGTCGCTTCCCGCTGTCTGTCCAGCTGAGCATTTCTCTTTTTTTTTGCCATCTTTTCAAAAAGTCGCCAAAAATAAAAATATCAGTAAATCGCTTTTTTTTTCTTCAAATCAGATAGAATATTTCATGAATATTTTAATTTTTCGAACGGAATTCTATTTAATTTAAGATTTTTGTAAAAATATTAATAAAATCTAAATGAAGGTAGGCTAAGCGTTCCTATTTTGTTCCTATTATGTTTCTTAAACTTCATGATAAATTTAAAAAAACTGTTGCAAAGGAATAATAAGAAAACTGAAAAAATACTTCCAATTTAGGTGCTTCAATATTTTTTTGTTACTTTTAACTTAGAGTCAATTTAAAGTTTTGATTATATGAAAAATAAACAAAATTTAAAGATTTTGCTTATTGCTTATAAAAACGTTAGGCAAAATTGATTTTCTGTACAAATTTTTTTTTTGTTTTTATTAAATAAATAAATACATAAAAGCGAGTTTAAAGACGGGCGATTTTTGGGACAGTAACAAAAAAGGAAGTAATTGGTAACAAAACAAAAACATAAAGCTGGGTCTATAATGCGTAATAAAAGGATTAAAGATATGAATAAATAAAAAGACGGATTCGTGCTAAATCATAATCAACGTTTAATAAACTAGAATTTAATCAGACTCCAACTTATCCGGGTTTTGTTTTTATTTATCTCTAACGTTTAATCTTTTCTGCCGGAGTTAGTGGTCTTTTCGTGTGCTGTTGAATTGTAAACACAGCTTTGTAATTCCGTTTTTGTTACTTCAATTTCCGCTTATACGTTATTACCCAAAAGTAACAAAAAAAAAGTAACGAAACAAGTAATGATTTTTTTAAAAATATTTTTGTGGTATTTAATATTGCAGTTATGTCTATTAGTATACACTAAATTTTACCGGAAGTTATTAACTATTGTAATAAGATGAAAAGAGTGAGTAAATATTATCAAATTTCCTTGAAACAGCAATAACAAAACCGGAATGAGATTTTGTCAAAAACGGGTACATGCGCACACTACAAACTTCGGAACGGCAATTGACACAATACATCAATATGGCGGCATTTAATGGTATCTACGGTGTTGAAATTTCAAAAAAAACATTGCTGAATGGAAGTTTTTAATATTTTACATGTATAAAATGGGTAACAAAAACTGAAATCCATTTTTGGAACTTTCTCTGGGACAAGTTTAAAATTCATTAAATAACCGTACAAATTTAACCAAATTAGCAAAAAGGCATTACAACGTGGACCTTTTTACCTTGTTATACTATTTCAATCAAAATCTCAGTATAGTTTCTTTGAACCTTATCAAAATAATTGAGTTTGAAATTGCGAGTGGTAGACTGGGACATACGAATTTTGATACATTACAATTTTCGACAGCTTATATTTAGTTGATTTTTTATTTAAATACTATGTATTTATGATTTGGTAAATTATTTTCTGTAAACTTAAGTAACAATTATGCTGCTAAGCAAAACAGTATCAGTAATATATAGATTACACCAAAGTTATTCATCTACAATGTCATGGGACATTCCACAAATGAGTAATGGCAAAAAAAAGAGAAATGCTCCCCTATGTATGCTTAGATCTTTAAAACTACGCAACGGATTTTGATGGGGTTTTTTTTTAATAGATCGAGTGATTCAAGAGGCAGGATTTTAAGTATAAATTATGCATAATATAGTAGAGAAACACTGATCATTTTAGAGGATTCTAATGTGATGTCGACAAACATTCTGTAGTATATTTAGGATCAGCATTGCACCCGTGCGAAGCCGGGGCGGGTCGCTAGTGTCCAAATAATCCTGTTTTTTTTTTACTTGCCTCGTGATATTTCGATCACTAACATTACAACAATTAATAATAAATAATAATTAATTAATAAATTTTAATTAATTAATAAAAACAATATTTTTTTTAATTTATTAATTAATTAATATTATATAATAATTAATTAATTAAAACAAGATAATTAAATAACAACAATTTATAAAAGGGCGTCAAAAAACTCCTCAACGCTGTCAGCTGGTAACGTGCTCAAGAGACAGGCGGCGTCGCCATATTGTATGGCAATATTTAGCCTCTGGCCAAAGTAAAACCAGCTCTTTGGTCACAGGAACCGTTTCCGGCCTTGGAAATTTCCTTAAACCTTATTAAGGAAATTTCCAAAAGCCTACTTGAGCTGTGAGGACTCGAGCCACACGGCCCCAGAGTTTCAACCCCAAAACGGCTTGAAAATATAGTTACCACAAAGCTTACTATATTAACGCCGCTTGAGGTTCTCCGCAGCCGCAGCGGCAGCGCCAGCACAGCACGATGAGCTTGGAAGATGTGATGGCGCAAGAGTATCGACGCAAGTTGCCTATCAAAATGTGGCCGCTAATATTTTTAATAAAATTATTGCTAATTTATTTTTGGGATAAAATTACATTGACTTGTTTTTTAAATAAAATATCGTCCACTTCACGGCAATATACGGCATATCGAATGCATCACCCACGTTCTTCGGTTATGAGACTGTATATCCCGCGGAGTTGTGGAGGTCGAGGCTTTTTAAACGCCAAGACTCTCCACAATCGCGAGATATGCAGTCTCAGGGAATATTTCCTAGAAGCCGACGTGGGGATACATCGAGATGTGGTCGCGATGGACAAGGCCCTCACCCCGCTCTCCTTGGCTAAAGAGAACTGGCGCAAACCTGCAGTGCTTGACACTAATGACCGCAGGGAAGTATGGCAGAGTAAGGAGCTTCACGGACGCTTCTTCAGTGCCCTGCATGGACCTGATGTAGACCATGCAGCGTCCGTAGCCTGGCTACGTTTCGGGGAACTCTTTGGAGAAACCGAAGGTTTTGTTTGTGCAATTATGGATGAAGTTATGATGACGAATAACTACCGGAAATTTATTGTGAAGGATGGCACGGTTGACATATGTCGGGCATGCCACCGTCCGGGCGAATCGATCCGTCACATTATCTCTGGGTGTTCTCGTCTAGCTAACGGAGAATACTTGCATAGACACAATCTTGTAGCCAGGATTATCCATCAGCAACTTGCTCTGAAATACAGCCTTGTGGAATCGGAAGTGCCGTACTATAGGTATGTGCCCGACCCAGTTCTCGAAAATGGCAATATCACACTGTATTGGGATCAATCCATCATCACTGACAGGACTATTGTAGCCAATAAGCCTGATATAGTGGTGGTGGATCGATCAGAGCGGCGCGCAATGATTGTTGACATAAAGGTTCCACATGACGAGAACCTCGTGAAAGCCGAGAAAGATAAGCAAATCAAGTATATTGACTTGGCTCGCGAGGTTGTCGATATGTGGCCTGTTGACTCAGCGATCATTGTGCCGATAGTCGTATCAGCCAATGGCCTAATTGCCAAGAGCCTCGACCAACATCTGATGAGGCTCTCGTTAGGCAGCTGGATCAAGGGCTTGATTCAGAGAGCGGTACTCCTGGACACGGCTCGTATCGTTAGGAGGTTCCTTTCTCTGGAGCCTTGACCGCCGGTAGCTTGGACCCTGTTCCCGATACCGGTGGGCTACAATTTTTTATATTTTTAAATGTTTTTCTTTTATTAATTATAAGGAATATTTAAAAATGTATTAAATTTGTATATAAAAATGAATAAAGGAAATAATAATGTACGTTATGAACGTATAAATGTATCAAAATCATACCTGTTTAGACCTGGCTGCGAAGAGGTGCGGCCGAATGCGCAACGGCAACCGTGATTTTTCAGAGTCTTTATGTATATTGCCGTGAAGTTGACGATATTTTATTTAAAAAACAAGTCAGTGAAATTTTATCCCAAAAATAAATTAGCAAAAATTTTAATAAAAATATTAGCGGCGACATTTTCATAGGCAACTCGGTAGATATATATTCTCCTAATCATAAATATGCGTAAAAATTTGTTTATTAGCAAATACTCGATCAGTGCACTAATTCTGCAGCCAGATCTCGTACTAAATGTTTCGAATGTATTTTGCCGCCCGGCTGTGACACACCTTAGTTTTTTTTTTTGTTTTTCTTGGAAAAAAACGTTTTTAAAGATGATTGTCTTATTTTTACAGCCGCCGGTGTCGATCATGAACTTCGTGGTACGCTACAGACCCGATGAACAGCCATCCCTACGTCCGCACCACGACTCCTCCACATATACCATCAATTTGGCACTCAACACACCTGGTAAGTTCTGCAATATGAAATATTGAGAAGATACAACAGTTGATAAAACGCAGCGGGTTTTTGTTCTGTATTATTCCTTTTTTGGGGACGAGAAAAAAACATCAATTATGTTGTTTCGTTGGGTTGTAACAGAACTAATTGACTTCTAGAGCCTTTGTTCTCTTTCCACAAGGTGAAACTCGTACAACAAAAACATATTTTTCTTAATGAAAATTAATTTTATGAATAATTTTTAATTCGTGTATGTTTTTATTTTTTATATTCAAATATGTAATAATATAAGTTATATGTATACAAAATCAATAAACGGAATTTTATGTAATAAAATTTTAGATGTCGACTTCGAAGGCGGTGGGTGTCGCTTCATTCGCTACAACTGCTCCGTGCGCGATACTAAGCCTGGATGGTTGCTGATGCATCCTGGCCGCCTGACTCACTACCACGAGGGTTTGGTCGTTACGAAGGGCACGAGATACATCATGATTTCTTTTGTGGACCCGTGAACTTCACAAACACACTCATCGAAAACATTCAAAAAAACAATCGCCTTTAAGTTTTAATGTTCAAGGAAGTATCAGAATAAGTTTTAAGCAACTTATTTATACTGGTGTCCTTTTTAGGTTATAAGCAACATAATTTTTATTGTTCATCTTTTGTACAAATACATTGAAGAAATGATAAAATACGTTAAAATAAACATAGAATCTCATATAGATAGATAAGCTAATGCACTTGTTACACTAATTTTCAATATAAACAAAAACCAGGTGGTGTTTGTGAACTGAGTAAGAAATGTTATTTCCTAAATGTTTGTATGTTGTATTTGTTTGTGGCAATTGCCATCTGGTTCTAATATTGTTACTAATATAACACATAAGTTAAACCAAAGATTCATTGTGTGAGTGCAAATAAAAATGTAATACTATGAATAATTAAAAATGCAAGTAAAATTATATCTCAATTTAGTAGTTTTTTATTATAATAGCAAGTAAGTATGACTATCAAATTTCTGTTTCTTTTTGACAAATCTTGAGAAGAGTCGGCCTTCAATCTACAAAAAGATACAGATCATATCTTTATGTGAGATAAATCTCGCTAAAAAGGCCGAGATTGAATTCCCTAGCCACCCCGCCGCCACCACATAAAAATTTTTCAACGTTAATTTAGAAAAACAGCTGTTTCCTACAAAAGTGCAATACATACACAGTGAAAATGTATGGAATAGCAGTTTTTTTTAAATTACCCATAAAAGAACAGCTGTTTTTTTAAATTACTTATAAATTAATGGTGAATTGTATTTCAGTGTTATCATTGTTTTAAATAGCTTGACCTCATCAGTCAGATTGGGACAGTTTTGAAAACGCCTTCTTTAATACTATGAACTTTAGCGGCAACCGGTCTTTTCCATTGCAGCGGTTTTGTTTTGGTCAGAATCAAAGACAATCAAATATTTACGTGCGACTCTTTTAAATCTCTTTGGTAAGAATAGAATAACTGTATAATAATTCATTTCTGTCATTGTGTCATGTCAAGCAAAGGTTGAGAAATCAGTGATACAAAATGAGTACAATTGGTTATAAGCACAGAACATATATACTCTTAAGCGGGGTTATAAGATTAAATGTCTGTGAATTTATTATACGTTGGCAATTTAAAAAAGAAATTAAATTCTGCACGAGAGTTGGTACCTATTCGTGCTTCATATCATGAGGATGGCAATTTCAATTTCAATTGAGTAAGCCCAGAACTGGGGTACGAGTTTGGTGCCTTCAGTAACGTGCATCAGTTTCTATAATGAGCAAACAATAGAACACTCAAGACACATTTGCTGCTAAAATTTTTTTTTTTTTTTCACTCTATTTTGTTATGTCAGGGCTTTTTTACTCTGACTAAGAAAAAAGGGTAGTTTGATAGAAAAGTAGTATACTGCTAGTTATATTGTCTAATGTTTATGTTTATTCATTACATAACGCAGTTTATATAAAAAAGTATTGTATAGTAAATCAGAGAAACTCTTTTTGCTCACATCAAATTTTTCACATGTTTTCAGGACAAATTCGTTTTATTGTATAAACACAGTTGGTTTGATGTTGATGGGTTGTTTCTGGACAAATTCGATTTATTGTATAAACACAGTTGGTTTGATGTTGATGGGTTGTTTCTGGACAAATTCGATTTATTGTATAAACACAGTTGGTTTGATGTTGATGGGTTGTTTCTGGACAAATTCGATTTATTGTATAAACACAGTTGGTTTGATGTTGATGGGTTGTTTCTGGACAAATTCGATTTATTGTATAAACACAGTTGGTTTGATGTTGATGGGTTGTTTCTGGACAAATTCGATTTATTGTATAAACACAGTTGGTTTGATGTTGATGGGTTTTGATGAGATAAATCTATCTGAAATGTTTTACATAGGCGGGAAAGTTTGATTGTCGCTGCATGATTGAGTCAGATTAAAAATCACAAAACGCAATATTTTACTGACCGGGTCAGATTTCGCCCAAAGATTTGTTGCTAGTCGTCATCGTTGTCGTCGGACAGATGGTCCTGATTTTCCGATGTCGTTGCTTTAATGCCATATATTGCATTAAAAAAACAGAACTTGTTTAAATTTTTGTTACACTTTCTGGAGATGCAGTGGCGTAAGGCAAGAATTACTAGATAAGGCAAAAGTTACAAAGTAAATATAAATGAAAAAATTAGTATCAGGTGGCCTACCATAACGTCTTAAAATATTATTGTTTTACACCTTTTCCACTGTGGGAAAGGTATGAACCTAGACATTCTGAATAGCTCCGTCTCTTTCCCACACTGGAATAAGAGTAAAACAATACTGCTATAAGACGTCATGGTAGCCCAACTGGTCGATCTTCCAGGTCATTGATTTGAAATATTATAAAACGTTGTTATAAATTTGGTTACAATTTATGATTAAGTTATTGGATAGATTTATTTATTTATTAGGTACACCAACAGCAATACATATTATGTACTACAGGAAACAATAAAATCAGTCTTTCATCTGCTAGGCTTTTTTTTTGTAGCCCAGCAATAACTTTTGAGGAATCAGTCCAAGGAAAAACATTAGCTAATGGGATCTTCATTGCTGTTGAAATTTGTTTTAATAGTCTTGACACCAGAACAGCTCCACACAATTCAAGTCGTGGCAACAACACTGTCTTCAAAGGAGCAACACGAGTTCTTGCTGCAATCAATGATGTTTTGAATGTACCATCCAAGAAGTGTACGCGACAATACACAACTGCTGCGTATGCTCTCAAAGATGCATCACTGAAACCATGGAGTTGTATGCTGTTCTTCTTTAAACTGTACGTGCCCATCCATCATCATGCATAACACATGCATAACCTATCTATGGCCGGCTTAACATATTATGCAAAAATGCCAGTCCCGCAACGCAGTTCATAAACTACAAAAAATTGTGAGATCTATAGGAGCAATTCTCATTCGCAACCTGGAAAACAGTGACTAGCTCAACAACTTATCATTCCCCCACTAAGTCATTTAATATTAATTCACAATACTTGTCATAATTTTCGGAATTTATATTGTTATCACAGTCACACTTTAACATGCTGAAACAACCATTTTGTGAACATCTTCACAAAATTTATTAAAACAATGTTTTTGGTATGTATTAATTTGTTCTTTAGTAAGCTTGCCCCATTAGATTCCCCTTTGGTGGCTACTGGAATCGGCGACTGCTGTCTCAACAGTCACAGGATATATCGCACACAATTCGCAAGGGGTAGTGATCAGATCACATGACGTCATGTTTGACGTCGGCCGCTATCACAGTAAGCACCTTTCAACCAAGCAGCCTTCGTTGCAATGCAACGAAACAGTTAACGTAACAGTTTCTGAATCTAATCCAAACAAATTAAAATTCATTCACATTCCCACTTCATATCTGTACATAACTTTATCAATTCAGTGCCAAACTTAACCGTAGGATGTGCATTAAAATCACCCATCACATAAACACATTTGAATCATTGAATTGAAACGATTTATATTTCGAAACTAAGGCGTAGTTTCGAAAAATAAATCGTTTTGATACCAGCTGTCAAAAATCGATATAAGTAGTTTCATTTGACATTCTGGAAAAGTGATACGACCCATCCCTAGCTTGCTGTAGTGTTATTTCCCCTTGACCTTGTCATGTTTAATCAAAAAAGCAATTAATATACTTTTTTATGTTTTACAGTTTACGAAAGTTCTTGGAAATTATTAAACACTAAACAATTCATGAATGATTTTTTAAATATTACGAGTTATTGTGAGATTCCTATACATTCTTGGGGCAGTCATTAAGCCATCGCCTTTACTCCGACATCAAAAACCCTTACAAAATAAACATTACATTACATTAATAATACTTTTTGTTTCCACAAATAGTATTCATTTTCATTAAAGTAAAATCTTCCGACATGGTTAATAATTTTGTTTTTCAAATAAAAATTTCAAACCTTTACTCCAGACATTGATTATTGAGCTTCTTCTTACTTTTCCCTTCACATCCTTATGGGAGGGGACGCCCATAACCTGTTGGTGTAACCTTCACATAAGAAGTCCTCTGTTATTTCATTAACACATGTTATACTGGGATCCCTTCACTAATTTAAAGACACATGTTGCTATTTTCACGAAAACTTTAATTAGCTCATCTTCCAAAATACATAAACTGTTATAAAAACCTAAAATCCCTCTCTCACTAAAACATACTACAAACAAAGGTATAAATGTAGATTATACAATTCCATATTCTCCATAATTAAATGGAAAAGCAGAAAGACTAAATAGATCTTTAATGGAAAGAACAAGAGCGTTACTTTTTGATATGCTTTTGCTACTTGATTTATGGGGTGAAGCAGTATTAACATCAGCTTATTTATTAAAATAGAAGCGCAAACACAATTAATATTAAAACACCAGCAGAAATATGGTTCAATAGAATACGTTCTGATTATTAAAACTCAGTAAATAACGATTTACTGAGTTTTAATAAAAGAGTTTTAAAAGAAGTGTAACGACACTTCTTTTAAATTTACTCCAACATCAAAAACCCTTACAAAATAAACATTTCTATCAAAACCTATCAGTGTCCTAACATGTTAACGACACACACTTCTAGACTACATTCGACATCTCGTCTGAAAAAATACACACGTAATTTTTCCTATCAAATTACAAACCATTCCTATTCTTAAACTCCACTTAAAGGCCACAAACAAAATCTGCCAGTATAACAATTAAACCTGCTAGTTATAACAAGTACATTAAAATTGGACAATTACTAATTCCATAACAATAACAGATTGAATCGTTTCAATTACTGAATAGACCCATTATTGTAAGTCTTCTCAGTGTTACATTAGACGTGGTACAAACCATTTCCCGAAGATATTAATTTGGGTTGTTTCAAAAATGTAGACCCGCTTATAAGTTTTTTATATCAATTGCTTGAAACATATACAGCATTGCCAATACTGTCTGACTTTTTACTTCTGGTACTGGTTTGACAAACTGGTACTCAAATATTATCAGCCACTTCCTCGGGAGACCATTCCGCACGAAGTCCACCCACTTGCGTTGTTGGTTTTAGAAGGACAATTTCAAACTACCTTGGTTTAGAGTACACTAAACTTTATTAGAAAATCCTTATATCTAAATAGAAATTGGAGGTTATTAATCTAATATGGAATATTATCTAGGGTTACATTGTTTTTCTTTTTGAGTTTAGTTACAAACTAATAGAATTGCATTCATATTACATTCGAGGTATAAAGCAAAACGGTATTGTTTATATTTGTTTAAGGTACGTTCTAAGTATCGCGTTACATATTAAATTAGATGTAGTTTTTATTATTATTATACCGGGTGTAATGGACACCGACGCGAAAACACCACAATTAAAATAAAATAAAATAGCTGTTCCATACATTTTGACCGTGTAGGTATTGCACTTTAGGAGACAAACGATTTTTTTAGAAATTTCCTATGACAATACTGCAGTCATAATGAAGAAGGACGCAACTTACAAAAAAGTAAAATTGAGGTAAAAATTAAAAAATGGAATTTTTCTTTCAGACCTTGCCGTCTCTAAAGTACTTTAAAATATAATGATATAAAAATTGAAATCAATAGTTACAAACATTGATAATTTTAATTTAATAATATTAATTAATATTTATTTAATAATAATTTTCAAAATACTCACATGGTATATTCAAAATTTATTTGTTTATTTAAAAAAATTACGATTTTTCTTTTCATCTTAGTGAAAAAAATATTCCAGCAGCCAGAAAACTTCAAAGAATAGACGCATATAAGCATTTGCGTCTTAACAATCTAGTAAATAAAAATACTGCCATTTATTTTACATTTTCAATTTATGTTGTTAAGATAATTTTAAGTTGAAATGGTATTTGTTTTTTGCTACTTTTCTTCCTAGTATCTAAAAATCTTGGAGTATAATTTTTTTTTTTAATATTTATTATTATAATGGACACTAGCAAAACTTACTCGGACGAGGCAAAACTTATAATTGAGTATAAACTTTTACCTGAATATTACATATTTTTCCTACTTAGTAATATTTTGTCTCATATAGTAAGGAACATTAAAAATTTCAGTGATTGAAACATAATTATATAAAAGTCGATATATTTTTTAATATTTTTATTAAGAAAAATAAACAAACATAAATGCTTTCAGTAGCGAAACATAAAATAATACCTAGCTCTAAAAGTTTAATAAATTTTCACATAATCAGTGTTCTTCTTTTTCATAAATCTTAAGGTTAGAACAAACTATTACAGAATGAAACCCTAGTAAAAAATCCAATTTTTTTATGATCAATGCTTGCACGAATATTTATTCTTAAAACGCTTATAAACTAAATATTTTTACTAAGAAAAATAAAAAAAAACATGCTTTCAGTAACGAAACAAAAAATAATACCTCTATAAAAGTCTAAACCTAATGGTTTTACAAAATCAGTGTTCTTCTTTTCCATAAATTCTAAGTTTTGAACCAACTATCACATGTCCGTATTTATGCAAAATGGAACCACACAGCAAACACACACTTTTGAGATATCAAAGGGTTTACAAAAACATGTGCAGCACTGTTATATGAAGTAAAATTACTATTTCTTTTATTTAAATATGTGGATAAATTACTAAATTTAGTATGTGTATATAATTTTTTGTTGATTACTGGTATACTTTCAAAATAATTAAGAAATCGTGCATGTGGTTCCTTTAAACATTAAGTAATTAATAGGTTTTCTCATATACAAAAAAGAACCACAATCTAGGGATTTGTTGATATAAGTGAAACAATGCGATTTATAATCGGGATAAAGCTTTAATTATCAAAAATACACGTTTATTCGACGTTATCATCAAATTGGATTTCGAAATCCACCGTGTCTAGTCCATCTATGTCGTCTTCTATAGTATTATCACAGTCGAGACCATTATAAAAACTCAGTGCATCTTGTGGTATGAGATGTAATATGGATTGAATATCGGCTAGTTTCGCGGGTGATACTGGCTTCCCTGACGGCCACAAGGGAACTAAATGTTCCATTAAGATTAAAGCTGGTCTGCCACGAACAGGTGCTCTCCCTATATTAACTTCTACAGCATTACCAAAGAAGACTGTTTTAAAATAAATTGAGTTTGGTGAGTCTCTTTCTATGTATATTTCCTGAGTTTGTAGCCAATTAATACATTCTTTGTTAATACCACGTTTTCTATTAATAATCATTTTTTCAACCTTAGAAGTTCCCAGAAAATCTGTTTTTGCCATTACTGTCACTTTAAGAGGGTTCTTTTTCTTGCAATCTTTCATTACTTGTACATAATCATCAGGAGTGTATAATCTCGGATATTTTTTCATTGCAGATTCAATGTGGGAAAAATATACATAGTCAGGACTTTTAAAAGGGGACAAGTTTGCAAGTAGGTCTAATATCGGCGAGGAATATTCTTCTAAGCGATGTGGCGAAGTTAAGTTATTGCTTAGAGGTGAAGAAAGCTTCTCTAGAGGCTGTGACGTACTAGGTTCTTCACTACCTTGTGCTGTAATAAAAAAATCTTTTATATCTTTACAACAATAACGCGTGGTTCTATAAATATATGGCCACAGTGAAATTATTTAGGTTTTTATAAAGCCGTGTCACCGCTAGGCAGGATATGTCGAGTGATGTATGTCGCCGAAGACATCGAGCGACAACGTTGCCAGAAGGGTAATGAAACAGGGCGACATAGGGCAAATGTCACCTAGTGTGAACGCAGCTTTACGGTTCTTCATAAAGTAGTAACACACACACGCACGCACGCACCTACGTACGTACGCACGCACACACACACCCACTCTCTCATTACTTCACATCAACCCACCACATCACCACAATCATACCCAAGTCTTTCATACCTCAGCACTCATCATTACGTAGAAATGTTAATTACATACATGCATACACACACATACACACACACACATCGTTACAATCATACATCAGTACACGATACAACGCCGCAGTTCATACGGTGCATTCGTGTGAGCTCGTAGGTAATTTGCTATGCGATTTTGCAGTTATATATGAGAGCCCTTATACCTACTTGTCGAATAATCTTTATAAAATCACTTCACAAACGGAATTAATCAAATGTGGATAATGCGCAGGTACTAGTACTTCTCAGATACATAGGTAGGTACTAAAATGCATTAAATAAAACTATTTACCTGTTATGGCTTCATTAGTATCTTCGGTGTTTATGTCCAAAGCTTTATTCACCAACAGCTTGCCTCTACGTAACATTTTTACACTTAATTCTAAAGAAATAAACAAAAACAACAGAACTTTCTTTGCAGAGAAAAAAAACGGTCGTCACGCATTCGAACTATGTATTGCGTTGAATGTCGCCTATTTTGACAGATGACGTTTGACGTTTTACTTTGGAACTGAGTTATTGCACTTTGAGTCATACCATCAATGAAATAAAGTAAATATACGAAATATTTACTTTATTTCATATAAAGTTTTAAACAATATATATTATTGTTTAAAACGAGAAATATGAAATCAATCATGTCATTTTTGTACCTTTGAGCGATCATAAGTTTCAAAACAATAAGCATAATGGAATCACATGCTAGTGGTTCTACTGTTTAACAATATTTATTTATACATGATAGAACCGAATGTTTGTGGTTCCCTTTTGCAAAACAATATTAGCAACTAAATAATAAGAATTTATTTTACTCATAACGATACCACAGAAATTTGGTTCTATTTTGTGTATAAAAAATAATCGTTAATAATAGAAATATGTGTAATGTATAATGGTACCAAGTATGCGTGGATCTTTTTTGTATAAAATTACATGATAGTACTATCGTTTATTTGTTTGATCAATAGAGTCATGTTGTACCGTGGTTCCCTTTTTGCTTTACAAGTAACGTTTGTTATTGCTGTTGGTTCTGTTCTGCTTTTAATATATCCAAGGGGAAAATCAGGTGGTTCTTTTTTGTATAAGAAATTTAGACCACTTTTACATTAGTATTCTTCAAAAAAAGTAAAAAATGAAACTTGTCGAGTGGTTCCATTTTGCATAAATACGGACACATAGTGAAACTGTAATAAAAAAATAGAAATTTCCAAATGTATAATAAAAAATCAAAATTTAGTAGGAAAATTTAGGAAATTTATTTTTATTAATTTATTACAAAATTTAGGGCATTTAGTTACGACCGACCTCAAGGACAATGCTGACATGGAGCGGGAACGGAGGGCCCTGTCGGTGCGGGCGAACATGCTCGCACGTAGGTTTGCGCGATGTTCGAGGGAGGTGAAGATAACGCTCTTCAGGGCGTACTGCACATCCCTCTACACGTGTAGCCTGTGGGCGAGGTACACGCGTGCATCATACGGGGCCCTCCGCGTCCAGTTCAACAACGCGCTCAGGGCTGTATTGGGGCTGCCTCGCTACTGCAGCGCATCAGGTATGTTCGCTGAGGCGCGCACTGATTGCTTCTATGCGACCATGCGCAAGCGGAGCGCGTCGCTGGTGCGTAGGGTGTGGGGCAGCACCAATGCTGTCCTGGCGATGATCGCGGTTCGAATGGACTGCCCTTACATACGGCACTGCTGTGATAGGCATGTGGCCGTCAGCAGGGCCGGTTAGATATTTAAGTGTTTTTGTCCTTTGGTGTTATTTCTTATTCATTTGTGTATTTATATATTTGTGTGTACCTCACATATGAGTTTTTAATTGCTCGAAATAAATGTATTTTATTTTATTTTTTAAAATTATGCAAAAATATTTATTCTTAAACTAACTAAATTAAAGACTAAAATAAAAATGTTTGGTAGTTATCACATATTTGAATAGAATACACAAGAAATAAGAGAACTTTGTAACCCTCCTATATGATCAATTTGTTAATTTTTGCTGTCAGCTCATTAATATGTCTTATAAGATATTATTATTGTTGTAAAGAACACAGATACCTAACACTATCATCTTAATAGAATCATCAGTCTTTCGCTTGAGGAGGGTTTTAATGATAATAAAAACTAATAAGGTTCAGTCTTCATTATTAATTGTGAGATCAGTTGCATTATCATTTACTCTCAAATTTTGCCAGAACACTCTTCTATTTTCTGGCATAAGTGGTCCTAATTGTCTATTTTCATTTTTCTTTCCATTGTAATGCCCCTGTAAGATGACTTTGGTTTTGGTAGAGGTATACCATTTTTGATGTTCTTTAACCTCAAGAAATCTAGAGAGCATTCATCACCATCAAAATTTGTTTTATAAAAAAAACTTGTTGATTGCCTCTACGGGAAGTAATTTGACACATATCAGCTAAATATGCACGTGGAGTTGAGTTCTGTAATTTATAGGAAGATGAGCAGTCTTCAAAGTTATAAAAATCCTCGACGTTCGTTTTTTTTACTGTAAGATATTTATAATTAGTACTCAAAACAGCTTGACAGAAATCTTCAAAATCATAAAACCTTTTCTTATTTTTCATGGCCATTTCTACTCTGTGATGAAATTCGTCGGCAGCCATAAATGTGTGACCAACTTCGAGGTATTTGAATGTAATAGTTTCAAACGAAACTTCAGCTGAATTAATGAGGTATAACATGTACGAAAACAGAGTCCAATTTTTATTTTGGGCAGCGCAATTATCGAGCCAAAGAACTACATGTTTCAAATCACGATTTTGTAAAAAAAATGCTCTGAAGCAACAAAATATCTTCCTTCTTTCGACCAGATATTGCTTCATGCCAAAGAGCCGAAAATATTTGACGGTTGGAAGTCATTTTTTTGTCTCCGATCGGTACGAAACTCTCATTGAAAACAATTAAGCGAGGGCAGAACATTACTACTTTAAATTCCTCCATACGCGGTAACATAATTACTTTTTGTAAATCAACAGCAAAATATGCAGTATAAGAATCATCATTCATGTTATTTTGCACGTCAACATTGCGCTGGTACTCGGCTCGAGCCAATATATGCTTCTCATGGTGAATCTCATAATTTTTACACTCGTTACAGTTTCGGTGACGAATATCAGTTCTAGGATTATGAACCAAGAATTTTTCGAATACTTCACATTCCTCGTGACCTAATTTTGCAAAAGAAATGTTAAGACTTTTCACAACCTTACGGTAGTGTTCATAGGAGATATTCTGCCCATCATGGGTTTCACAATAATCATCAAACATTGCTCGCACTGTTATATCTGAAGATAGGTATCTTAAATTAGGAGCATGTTCACGTCTATGATGCGATATTGTAGGATTAAAGGATTCGATGTGTTGTACAATATTTTCGTTGTTAATTTTCTTAGGGTTTGGATTCGAGCCTCTTTTATCTACTTCCCCTTCTTTCATTTTTAAGGCATTTCTCACTGCTTTATCATTTTTCCTGTTAAATCCTAAGGTTTCCAAAAAGAATGTCTTACATACTTGATATTTAGCTCCAACACTGTCCATTAGAAAATAAGATAGTCTTTTCTCTATTAAGTATTTTTTCACCTTTTTTTGGTCTCATTGGTCGTGCCGTTGAAGTGTTTTGTTTTATAATTTTTTTTTGTTCAGACCATGTCATATTTCGCGACGCTATTAATATATTTGCGCCGATCTTCTGAAATATATGATCTACACTTTTTTCTGCAGGATTCTGCACAGCCTCTTTTAACTTGGTACTTTTCTGTTTTCTTTTTTAATATTTTACTTTCCTTTCTAGTTTTTAATGAAGTTTCATGTCTTTTTCTCTTTCTAATTGTTCCTTTTTTAGTTAATAAATTATTTTCTTCTTGTTCTGGCGTTTCTGGTATAGTAATATAATTTTGACTATTATCAATGACACTTCCCTGAGAGTCTGTATCGGAAATATCGGAATCGTAGCCGTGTCTTTTGTTATTGGTGGGTGGCACATAATCTCTATCCTTGACAGAGTCATCAGAGTCGAAAATATCGAGATCTGAAGGAATTGGGGACGATTGGGCAGGTTCCTCCTCACAGTGATGATTAAAATTAGATATTTCCACTTCTGTAAAATTTTTGTTAGGTGACAGTAAATTTTCTTTATTTTCGATTATAGTCTCATCAACAGCTGATGAACATTTATTCAAATCAATTTGTTCAAGGTTCTTGCTATCTAGTAAAAAATCACCTCTGTTTATGTTCTGCATTTGACTCAATGGTATCAACTCATCGTCTGTTTTATCTACTTCAGTTTCAACAGGATTCGGTGAATTTGAATTTGGACTCTGTATAACGTTAGTTGCCAAATTCAATAGGTCAAAAGCTCTTCCTTTCTTCATTTTAAAAAACTGCAAATGAAAAAAAATTGGTGTAAATAAAAAAAATAAATTTAACCTTTTTAAATACTAGGATACATATTTTGTAAGTACATGAAATTAAATAATGCAACATTTATTTATTAAGTAGGGCCCAGACATACTTTCAGAAGCAGATTTAATTAAATTAAATAATAATGTACACGGTGTAACAGAAGGATGATGTAATACTTTCCGGTGGGCTTTTTTTACAATTTGTTCAAAACACAAAATCGTATGGGAAGGCTAATTTTTTGTTGTGGTTTTAGCAAAGCGGAACAAAAGTTGTGCATTCTTGCTTTACTCCTAAAATTTTAAAATAATGCCCCCGATTCGGGATGTACCAACAAACTAATTTGACAGGACTAAACTAAACCGTCCTTTTCTATTTTTATACAATCAGAAAAGATTAGGACGTGTAATTTTAGTATTAGTCCTGATAAGTTTAATTCGTACATCCCGAATCGGAGGAATTAGGTACCTATCTATTACTATATACCTAGTATGTACATACTAGGTACCTACGTGAACGGACATCATGTTTAGTATACGTAAATTATACATCCATTTAACATGATAATACTTAAAGTTAAACATTTACCATAATCTTAAATAGACTAAATTATTTTAATTAAATCGAACTATTTTAGAGCATGTATTTAAAAAATGTATAATGTAACATAACTAATTTTGAAAATAATTACCAGCGATTAAAAAATAATGACGTTCTTACCTTCGTCTGATCGCGCGATGTGACGTGACCACACTCTCCAACGACTCGGGCGCAACTAAAGAAACACTACTGCATTTCCCCCTTCACCCCTCTTCGACGTACACGAAATCTATATTAAAAAGACGCAATTGACAACTTGTGTCTTTTCAACTTAGAATTTTTTAAAATCATGTTACGTCAATTCAATGAAAACGTCGCTTTGTCATTTGTGTCTTTCTATCTAAGATATTTTTTTAAAATGATGTTAAATAAAAAGGCGCTATGTCATTTGCGGCCAAACAATCTCCTACCTCCTACATGGAAATCATTATTATAATGATTTCCATTCCAACAATACATTAAGATACAAGAGCACAAAGGTACTGCTTATTTCAAAAGAAATTTCTTCCAGCAGACCTGCGAATGGAAAGTTAGATTAGAAATGTAGACATAGTGTGTAGAAAAGATAAAACAGGAAAAAAATAAATTAGAGCTTAAAACAACATTAAGGCTATATAAAATAAACATACATACAAATAAATACACATATAAAAATTAAAATAAAAGTAAATATATACCTATGATATATATCAGAATATTACAGAATAGAGGAAAGGTAATGTTCTTTGACTTGCTTTTTGAAGAGAAATAAAGTTTTAGATTCTCGAATGTTGGGCGGAAGTGAGTTCCATAGTCGTACTACATGAACGGAAAAGGAGTAGGAATAGAATTCAGTTTTATGAGATGGGAAATTGAGATGATGCCTAAGGTGGGATCTACACAGCGCATCAGGAGGACGGGTAAAATAAAAACGGTCGCGTAGGTAGCTGGGATACGCAGGATTTAAAAGGATGTTGTATAGGAGACATAATATCCGAGTGTTCCTGCGTAGACTGATAGGGAGCCACTTGAGTTCCTTGCGTAAGTGAGAAACATGGTCATATTTCCTAAGACTAAACACAAAACGAATACAAAGATTTTGCAAGAGCTCAAGCTTATTTAACAGCTCCTCGGTGGCATCCAAATAGCAGGCATCAGCGTAATCAATGATCGGCTGAATCAGAGTTTGAGCCAAGTAAATTTTGGTTTTAAACGGCAGGAAGCTCTGTAAAGATTTAAGTGAGTGGAAGGAATAGTGCACCTTACGACTAACCTCATTCACTTGAGCTCGCCAAGATAGATTGCTGTCAAGACACCAAGGTCCTTAGCTGTTTCAGCATAGGTAATGGACGAGCAACCTAGTGTTATTGGAATCAAAGATGATTTTAATAAAATAAACAAAAGTTTTTCTCGATTTATCGTCAATAAACGTCAGAAAATACCAGCACCCTGTAAATGAGTCAGTCTCCATTGGGCCACATACATCACTATGTACTAGTTCAAGAACTTCAGTAGCACGCGTACTCTTCTGTTTTGGAAAAGGTAATGTAGTTTGCTTACCTTTCAAGCACGGTTCACATTGCACTGAATTTTGATCCTTGAAACATATACCTCTAGCCAGTTTGTCACGTAGTATCTTCATGTTGTGAAGTCCCAAATGTCCTAATCGACGGTCTCATAGTTGAACTTCATCATCAGTATTTGTTTTTAGAGCTGAAAATATGTGAGGGGAGAATTAGATCTCAGTATATAAATACCTTTCTCTTCCTTGCATACCAACTCAACTTTACCGTTCACTGGACATTCTTCCGCCTTACAACAACCTCTTTTCGAAAATACTACCACAAAGTTACGATTCACTAACGTACTTACACTCAATAAATTAGTAGCTAACTTCGGCACAAAAACAGCTCCTTTTACACTCACGTCAACTCATCTGAACAGACATCACCACGACCTTCACCTTCCACCCTATTCCCATTCGCACAAGATATGTGGACTGGCTTCTCTAACATCACATAGTTATCTAGCCAATCTTTTCTGTTAGTCATATGAAAAGACGCTCCAGAATCCAAAATCCACTTTTGCGAATCATTTCTGTAGGTATGAAGTGCCGTATGTGTAGTATGTGCCTGACTATTATGCTTTTTCGGGCAAAAACGAGCTTTGTGTCCTTCCCCACATACATAACATTGTATCTACTTATTAGCTGTCTTTGCTTTATCATGTTGCTGTTCATTTGCTTTGCTATACTTTTTCTTCCGAGTAGTACTCAAAGCGTTATGCGAAGAATCTTCAACCGTCTGATTTTCATCAATTTGCAACAACTTAGCCTTCACATAGTCTGTCGTTAGTGTTATATTGCTATTTTCGATAGCCATTCTCATTGGCTCATAGCGGTCTCCAAGCCCTTGTAACATTAGTGCTGCTAACATCTCGTCGTCTACTTCCTTTCCCATATCTGCTAGCTGATTTGCTAGTAAGAGAATCTCAGTGACATAAACTCGTGTGCTACTGTACATGCTGAGTTTCTGACTCACGAGTCTGCCTAGTATTCGACATCTATTGTTCACACCTTGGTCCTCAAAAGCAGATTTTAGTGCGTTCCAGCTTTCTTTAGCTGTTGTACATTTCTTGACATGAACTAAACAGTTTGGTTTAACCATCAAGAGTATCTTCGCACGCACTTTCTTATCTATTTTAAGACCTGCGGCACTAGAAGGTGTTGTCTCTACATACTCCCATAAATCGTCCATAACGAGGTATAACTCCATTTGTGTTTTCCAAGTAGAATAATTAGTTTCACCATCCAATTTATCTATACTTTGGAGTATTCCGCCTGAAACTGATGTATGATGCATACTTGAGCCAGCACCATCCCCAACACCAACCTGAATTCTCGGAACTTCCATCATTCCCAACGTCGATCGTGTTTTACCACTAACCACGCTCTGCTACCATGTTGCAGTAGCGTGCAGTAATGTGCTGGGCCTAGTTTAGTATTGCCGTGAATAAATAAACGACGTTTTGTAATGGAAAATATATTAGTTAAAAATATACTTGATCATTGGAGTTTTTTCACACAACATCATAACGTATTTAACGTAACATCACGCTTGTATGCTCAGAGGGGTACGGAGTATGTGTACAGTACAAACAGATTTTGACAGTTAGGTATATTAGTTTCCATTTTATTGGTGATAAGCCTATAACCATGATTATGTGTTAACAATGTATATATTCATAGCAAAAATTTATACAGCTAAAAAATAAAATCTTTTTTTTTCACTAAGTTATGAGCGCGTATTCAAAAACTTAGCAATGTTGCAAATAGCTGTCAATTATCTGGTTTTCTTTTTTGTCATATTACGTTTTTATAGATGAAATCTAACGAAAGCAGTGCACTTCAAATTAATTAAGAAGAGTCAAGGTACATAATTAATAAGGGAAATAAACAAAACAATCCTGTTTTATGACATTTATTTACGTTTGAAATTCTGTCACCCAGTCGCGACTATGGCGTGCTGGGCACATTTTGGTTTGTCGCCTATAAACGACTGTGTCGGGCAAAAGGTTAACCTTTTGTCACATCTTTAGAGTGCTTTCCTTCCAAGGAATGTAGGAATATTAATATTCTTGAGTACCACGGTACACACGGGCTCTCATACAAGTTTTTATATTTTTCATCTGTTCTTTTCTAAGTAGGTAAGCTAAAAATTGGATAGCCATGCAGTGGAAACATTCAGGTCCATGTTTTTCTTTCTCCAAGTGTTTTTCTACTTAAGGGTGGAGAAGAGAGGGAGACTGTGGTCGTTCCGAATCCACAAAAAATCTGGCGAATGATGGCGCTTATTCTGACCCATGATGGATGGTCCTGAAATAAATCATACAAGCAAACAATGTTAGTTGGTACTTTATTATGTCGTGACACTAGGGGGTCGCGACCCATCATTTGAAAAACACTGATCTAGGTACTTACTGGGCGTTTTTCCCCTCTGCAAAAATGTATGAATATTATGTAGGTATATGGCATGTCTTTCCACTTGCCGGCACGGCGTTCATACAAATTTTATGTGTACCGTGCAGTGGCCATGCTGGTAAATGGAAAAAAGGCAACAAATATCTATGTAAGTTTAAATTATGTAAAGGTTGAATGAACTACAATGACAAGTAAATATACCCCTAAATAAAAATAGGTACTTAGGTATGTACTTCATTTTAAAACATCTGACGATCATTTCTCCCATGACACCTAGACCTATATAAACCCCGTTCTGAAATAGAGATGGTTTATATATTCGTCTTTTATTAGGTATTTCCTATTTAAGACAAAGCCAACCGGACGAAATATTTTGAGTTGTGAGTCCGTAAAACGTGTCCCTGTCCCGGCACACTGAGTTGACTGCTGGCTAGGATTTCTGTGGGTACCTACCTATGAAACCAAATGCAACCGACTTTACGAACTCACAACTCGAAATACCTACGAAACCAAATGCAACCGACTTTACGAACTCACAACTCGAAATATTACGTTCGTTCGGCCTCACTTTATAGTGAAAAGTATAGTTACAGTAGGTAATACAATGTTACAAAGCTATATAATATCTTGCTAGCTATATAAGACTTGTGCTTAATGAGTTTGTACTTACTTTTATCCATCTTGGCGTCAATCTAGTACAGTTTCAACAAAGCACACTTGTGATTAAGTTGACAAACAAAGTAGACGCGGAAACATGAATGGCGGCAAAATGGCAAAACCTGCTTTGTCTGGCTGCCGAGGCACGAATATCAGTAAATTTTTGATCAAGTACCTTCTCTCCTACCATTGCGGCCGAAACAACACTGACGCCTGAGTGACGCCTTGGGGCGGCAGGGTAAAAATAAATCCTTTATTTTATAATTGAGATACATGTATTCGCTAGCATACGTCTTCAAAAACATTCTGTGTTATCTGGAAACGCAGGTACCTAGGTACTTTCCTACCTAAGTACCGGATCTAGGCGTCTTGGTTTGCAAGAAATTGGATGTCCGTCCTGGTGTAGTCCTAATTTATGGAAGGTTAGGTAGTGGTTTGTGGTTTGGAATGAAAATCACAAGACCACCAGCGTATGATGATAATGATCATACGCTAGTGGTCTTGTGATCTCAGGATATTCAGCTCACCTGAGCGGCTGAGCTTCTTCAGCGTGTGAAATTCAGATTAGCTATTTCTGGTATATTTGCAACTAGACTATTTTTGGAACGACATTATTCACAAAAAAAAATACCAGTTTACTAACATATATTACATACTTGTGATCTCAGGATATTCAGCTCACCTGAGCGGCTGAGCTTCTTCAGCGTGTGAAATTCAGATTAGCTATTTCTGGTATATTTGCAACTAGACTATTTTTGGAACGACATTATTCACAAAAAAAAATACCAGTTTACTAACATATATTACATACCTACCTAACTAAGTGTTACGTTACGCACGCAAATCACAGATGCATAAATAGTACGAATCACGAGTTATAGTAAAGATGAATAAGTGTCTTAGTGACCCTCTCAAATATCACATTAGTAATAGTAGCAAATATGATTTTGCGTTTTGAGCCGCGGCGGCGCGGCGCCCCAGCGGCGCGAAGCAGAACGGTTTCGAATCCGTTACATTTGTTTGTTTGAACCATTTTAGCGTCGTTGTTCAAGTGTCTTAGCAACCCTAGCTATTATTACTAACCCACGTTAGTAATAATAGCAAATATTATTTTGCGTTCGAGCAGCGGAGACGCGGCGCGAATCAGCACGGTTTCGAATCCGTTATTCGTTTGTTTGAATGATGTTAGCATCGTTGTATAAGTGTCTTAGCAACCCTAGCAAATTACACGTTAGTAATAGAAAACGTTTATGTCCTTTAAGTCCTGTGCCGGCCGCTGCGTGGCGGTTTGTTCGTGAGGTGTCGTGCCGTGCAGTGTTGCCAAAACTAGCACGTCTCAAGTCGCCAAAATTCCCTAATTTATAGCCTTGTTACTCGAATATGGCGAAACAAAAAGGAGGGTTATGATTTTGACTGTTATGTAGTGAAAAATTTATTGTACCCAGGGTCGCGCTCGAACATATGGGACACAAAACCCTACCTAGATCTAGCTATTATTAATTTAGTGACAGACAGCTACAATTTAATGACACTTGTAGCCAATAGTACATTTTAATACAAGTGA
The DNA here is from genome assembly GCA_949152445.1 of Cerastis rubricosa. Classification (NCBI taxonomy): domain Eukaryota; kingdom Metazoa; phylum Arthropoda; class Insecta; order Lepidoptera; family Noctuidae; genus Cerastis; species Cerastis rubricosa. Next base: position 13,184,519 of record OX424523.1, on the reverse strand, counting down.
AGAATGTTTGTTATTGCATTCGAGGTGGAAAAAAAAACAATCACCGGACGACTGTAGGCACTAAACCAATTTGGACTAAGTATAGGTAGGTATAGTTTTATCTATGGCCATTTTCCAACATTCTCGCACGTGGCACAGCACGCGTGTGTGAAATACATCGCATGTCGAACCTAATCGTATTGCGTTAAGAACCCGTTGCGAGGAAGTGTATTGAAAACTTTTTAGCTACCTACCTTGTCTAGCAACTTTTCATTTCATCATGAGAAAGTGGTAAATTCTGCTATTCTGTGTTTTGCCTAAAGATGTACTGCATATAATGGGCACCGCCGAGAAGTATTCAATATCAACTAAATATACTAAACCCCAGCCATCGACATCTTCCTCTTGTTGTTATGTTGTATGTATTATACGTTTTTATTCAATGACGTACACAAGACATTTTTAACTCTCTTGTTGTAATGATTGTCAGAAATTGTAATTTTATTGTAACCTAATAATACTACTTCTAGCAACTGTTTGGGAAAAAAAACTGGCAATCTAGCAACATTTTAAACATTGTCTATCAACTGGACTGAATGGATAAATAAAGCTAGCAGTTGGCAACACTGGCGGCGCACGCGCTTTTACTTTTCAACAGCGCAGCGATAGTACAGCAGTTGGAATCGAAATAGTTCGAATTTAAATTAATGTTTGGTGAATTTGAAAGTTAGTGAATATTAATTGTTAAGAATGGATTCCGACATATCTGAGTTGCTGAGCACGTGGGGCTACGGGAAAGTAAAAAGGTAAGTACCTATCTACCTTGTATTCCACAACCTCAACATTTAATCATACATTTTATTAATGTGGGCAAAGTACTTGTCTTACAACTTAAGGTTTAGAAGAGGCATACAGATGATAAGCCTATCGCATATCGTGCCAGTAGGTAATTTCACCCCTCATACAGAAACAATGCGAAGCTGCTTGACTGCAGAAATAATCATGACGGTAGTATTTCCGCACAAGCGGCAAGCCCTTCATAACAATGTTTCATGTCTCAGTATTCATGTACCTAATTATAATTTACGTTATTTTCTCACCCTTAACTTGTAATTGTTTTTCAGATGAAGGCATTGAAGTTGCTCATTTCAAAAACTAACAGAATACCTACTCATTGGAAAAATTATTTCCCAAAATCGGAGATCGAACCACTTTCATGAACCATATTGAAACTTTTGGTGAGTGGGTCATAAGGGCGGATTAGGTAATTTGTTTTATGCCTCTACCAGTTTTCATCGTAATTTTTCAAGCGATGATCATCATGATTAAATGAAGTGCTCTATTTTGTCTGACATGATTGTCGAACGAGTGTGGTGAAAGGATTAGTGCGCCTCAAGTAGAAAAGGCTGCTTAAAGGAGCCTACGCTCCATGCAACTTACACTTAATAATAAACATCTGGGTTGTTTTACGATGTGCCGTTTTCCTCGTTATGTTTATGAGCACTGGCATTGCACACATTAATTTAACATACAGAAAAATCTATTGCTACTTACGTGTATGACAGGATTTGAATCTGCAACCTTAGGATTGGAAGACGGGGTTGCTTGCTACCACTTTACTACCAATGCTCTGGCTACATAAATGACAAGCTAATGAAATTTAAATTGTTTTAGTATAGGAGACACAAGCAAAAAAACCAAGGTTATATTAGGACTCTGATACAACAAGTACTGCATCAACCAACTCTGCGGCCACATTTTCTGGAAGTCAAAGCTTGGTAAGTAGATGCATTAAATTTTTGGACATTTAGTTTAATTAAGTAAGAGTAGGTAGGTATGTAATCATAGGTATTGGTTACATGCTGAATTTATTTTTTCATTTTTAGCCAAAAAGGTGACCAATTTCATGGACACAGTACTAGAAAATACTTCAGAACTCAACTTTGTGAAGGGTTTCAACGAGGTTTACTTGTGTTGTATTTTGGGACCCATTTTTGTAAAATTTGGCCCGTGTGTTTTTTTGCTAAAAACAGACCTCAATAGCTTTGTGGTAGATAGAGATTAAAAATTCTGGCGGTGCTATTATAATTAGAAGCCTCTGCTGACACAGTACTTTTTTTTTCTTCAGGTAGTCACTGAATAGGGGTGTTTCTATGTATAGTAGTTTTAAGGTACATTATTTATATTATTAGGCCCTGTATTTATTTTAAATACTGTGTTGCCTGAAATAAACGATTTATTTATTAATAATAGGTCTTTACCTATGAAATTGCCGTATTGCAGTACAAACTTTTTCAAACAAAAAAAAGTTTTGATTGGCTATGAGTTCTAAATTCAAATTAAATTTGTTTTAAAAATATGACATTCTATTTACAAAATCAGTCTTTTGTTTATTGATTAGCGTTGTATTTTCATTACATTTCAACATTTTTCCTCATAATGGATACTTTGAAATTTCGTGTAATTATGGAATATGAGTTCCGTCGTGGCACCAACGCGGCACAAACGACCCGTAACATCAACGACGGTTACGGAGAGAACTGTACAAACGAACGCACAACCCGTTATTGGTTTGCTCGGTTCCGTTCTGGGAATTTTGACTTGAAAAATGAACCTCGTGGTCGTCCGGAAACTTTGGTCAACAATGATGAATTAAAGGTGATTGTTGAAGCTGATGAAACTCAATCTACAGCTGAGCTGGCAGCAGCTTTTGATGTTAGCATTAAAACAATATTGGTCCATTTGCGACAGATTGGCAAGATAAAAAAGTTTGATAGATGGGTGCCCCACGAACTTAACGATCGCCAGCGCAACGTACGCGTCGAGACTTGCCTTGCGCTGCTTAACAGGCACAGAAATGAAGGAATTTTGAACCGAATTGTTACGTGCGACGAAAAATGGATTCTTTTTGACAATCGAAAGCGCTCAGCAAGTTGGTTAGATCCTGGTTCGGTACCAAAGCAATGTGCAAAACGAAAAATGACCCCTAGAAAGGTGATGGTCACAGTTTGGTGGTCTAGTGCTGGTGTGATTCATCATAGCTTTTTACAAAACGGCGAGAGCATTACTACAGATGTGTACATTGAAGAACTGACCACAATGATGGCGAAACTCGCACGTCTGCAACCATCTTTGGTCAATCGGTCGTCTCCACAGCTACTTCACGACAACGCGCGGCCCCATACTGCACAACAGACCGTCTCTAAGCTGCATGAGTTGGGTTTGGAAGCTCTCCCTCATCCGCCATACTCACCAGATCTTGCGCCTTCCGACTATTAATTTTTCCAAAATTTGGACAACTTTTTAGCGGGAAAAAAATTCAATTCCCGAGAGGCAGTACAAAACGCCTTTGAAGAGTTTGTTGTCTCCCGTCCAGCTGATTTTTTCAAGAAGGGCATCCATAAACTGCCACAGCGTTGGCAAAGATGCATTGATTGCAGGGGTGATTACTTTGAATAAAAGAAATAAATAAGTTCGAAAAAAAAAATACTTTAACTTTTTTCAAACAAAACGGCAATTTCATAGGTAAAGACCTAATATTATTGTAGTTATAAGCATCTATGAATCTGCCAAGACATACTTTTTGTAACCAAGGTGTAGGGTAAGTTAAGTCAGGGCTTAGGGGCTTGGCTTTTCCTGGGATCTGATAACTTTTTCACAGCAAAAGCGCTATGAGGTTGTGGTGTGAGTCTTGGCCGCCAATTATACATAAAGTTTTTTTGGTGGGACTGAATTGATCATTTGTCCTGCAATGGCTAGATTTGATTATAGGCATAACAATACACCTAGAGATACATATTATTTATATTTTTTCAGAGAATCGATGAACTTCTGAAAAGTATGGATGGCACAATGATTTCATCATATTATAAGACAGAGAATAAGGTATGTAAATGTTAAAATATAATTAAATATATAAACGTTTTGGTAAATTAATTAAGTTTTAAGGTCTTTTGCCCGACTCGTCACTATGTACTATACACACCGAAAATGTTTGGTCAATTTAAAGCCGGCGCTCACGTTACTAATATCCTAGACATTTTTTTTTTAAATGTCATAATAATAAATGTTAACACTAAAGGCAAATGGCAACTCTCGTACCGCTTATTTTTGTTAGTGTTCGGTAATGGGATTTATACCACTTATTAAGGCAACTAAGCCATTTATTTTTATGTAAGTGTACTATTTTTAGATAGTGGGATTCATTTATAATATCAATAAAAAGATTTAAATAATTAAACGTAATAAAGTCGTAAACTAAACGCAGTTTGAAACGCAGATGTTGCCATATTTAAAATAACACATGTATCGAAACGATAATTAATTATTTAGAAATATAAATGATATTAAATATAACTAAACACTTAAATATTAATCTGAATGAATAATTTTTGCATAAAATCATATTAGTTTACGATTTAATGATTGGAATAATTTTCGTCATTATTCTTTTTTGTTCATATGGCAATCATTTATTGACAGGTAAAGGAAATCTGTCATAATATCGCTCGATAATATTTGAATGTTTGTTTCAGTTCAGATCTTTGCTGTTGTTTTGGATTGTGGCTTTTGACTACGTCTGAGCAATTTAGCGAATTATCTGGCCGTTTTTACGTTGAGTCGAGCATCTGCTCCTCCGTACTCTTAACACTAGTTTCGCGAAAGGACGCTGTATTAACTGTGCTGTGTGTGTACGTGCTTCGGTTAAAATGACGAGTTTGCAATGTGTTCATTGCAACATTCGCTTGTCCCGATTAAGAAGGCACGCTTTATCCGATGAGAGCGAAGATGTCATCAATACTATTCGACTGTGGACATATCCTAGAGATGTAAGTAGTTTACGAAAAACATTCTACATAAGAGTGGGACGTGGACGAACTCTGTAATAAGTTTTACCTGTTGAAAAGTAGTCCTTATCATTTAAACCACACCATACCACTAAAATATGTATGTCTGCTAAAACTAATATTAATATTATTAAGATCTAAACAAAAAACTAACAACAAAAACAACGGTTATGTGTATGTTAGTATGTATAACATACAAATTGTTATATACATGTATCTTACTTGGGTTGCTTATGAGTGTTACAATTGGTATTACTCTGATAGTATGACAGTTGAAACGGAAAGTAAATAAAATAATGTTGAACGGTAATCACTTATTATATTTTTCTAGAAAACACCTGCTGACCATGTTTGTTATGAATGCTGGCAGCTAGCTTCTCATCCACATTCATCTGATAATACGCCGAGAAGATGAGTTGGCCATCAAAGTGTTTGTGTTGTATGCGGAAGATCCATACTAAGAATCAGACGACGCAGGATTTTGATTGAAGGGGCAAATGAAGAAGAACAAAGAGTGGCTAATACAGTTTCTACTTGGATCAACCACGAGAGGTATAAAAATGATGTACCTACTGTAACTATTATTAATTATATTTATTTGATTTAAACTAAGAAATAAAATAAATTGTTTCCTTTTTTTACTAGCATGTTTGAATGCAAGCTTTTCTTAATTGATTTTTTTTTATTTTAGCCTCATTCTAAAGATGAAAACTTGTGTGCCATGTTGGCTAAGAGCTACAAGATCTAGGTTTGCTTCACCTGTTGAAGTCATTCAAACCCCTTCACCTGATCATGTGGATGGCGATCATTCTGTTTTGATGTGTGCTGTTTGTGGTCAGAGTCTGTCCACCACAACATCAGATGAAGAATGGAATCCCAACAACATTGCCCGTTTGTTAGGACACCAGCAGGTAAATATATCTATATGACATAATATATTTATAGTAACTACCTTATAAACACTTGCCATGCAAAGGGCATTACTCTTATCTGTTGCTAACTCTGGGGCACTCATGAGGTTGGCTGTACTAACAACATAAGGAGGGTCCTTCCATTGTCAAATGAGCCCTTTTTCTCTACTCTAATGAGCAATTAAATTATTCACTCATAGTAACACAACATAGCTATTTGGTAAAGCTTTTCTATATGTTGAAGGAAACCAATTATTTATTAAATTCAATCAGGAACCTCACTGTGTCCTCCTCCTCTTTTATTTCTTTGTGTTTCTTTTATGCTTGAACATGTTGGGCGCAAATTATTTCTATTGAACTTCAGTGTTCAATTCGTATTTTATCAACGCTATTTTGATATTTATTGCCATCTCATTAAGTGAATTATTTACAGATGTCATCCATGAATGAAGTTTGTGGAATTTGCTGGGTCCAAGCTCGAGATATGAGCTTACATATTCCATAAGAACTACAAGAAAGACCCGAGCTTATTGTGTTGCCCAATATAAGAAGAGCAGCTGAAACACCAAGGCATTGCATTTTCCAAGAATGCATGGAACCAGAGTAAAATGTTGTGCGGGAAGAAACCAGGCGAGAAGCAAAAGTGTCATTTGTTCAAAAATAAAACTGGTTATATAATTTTTACGTCTCAAGTTCTAAAAATCTAAGAATTTTAAAAAGCTTGTTATGACTACCAATTAAATCAAAAGATTGTTTCCACAAAAACGGGATTTATTTTATTAAGTATGTCGTCAATGTCAATCCATTCAAAATCAAAGCATTTATTTCATAGGCCAGTTACAGGCCTACCTTTGAACTGTCGAAACAAAGAAAACAATGAAATGTAGCTATAGATCCCAGTCACAAGGCAAAAATCTACAAAAAGTACTGTAGTTGCCCATTTCAAAGTGTACCTAGATCTCTATGGAGAATAACGTGCAAGAAACTCCATGGACACTTTTTAAAATCAGAATATTGTTACAACCCCTTGGCAAGTAAATGTTTTGGATTGCTTGTTGCTATCTTTGTAGTTTTTATACTTACCATTAATTAGGTAGATGAAGATCATACCTACTCGGTGGGGGGGGAGCATTACCTATGTTCAGCAACGAAGTGCAACAAATTGATAATGATAAGTTCTGATGGGGTTTTGAATGTAGGTCAATAAAACCATACTTTGTTTTTAAAAGTACATTTATTTTATTGTATTTATAATTAATCGATTTTTGTATTGTATAGCGGGCTGGTTTCCACAACTCCACGTCTAAAGCTCGTATTTTGCGTAAGGGTGGGAACATTATTCGATCTACCCTAGTTCCGCGAGATAGGCCAGCAGCTCCTTGGTGTCGATGACGATCACACGGAGAGTATCTGGGTAACCGAAGTACTTTGCTCTGTATGGTGCAACCTATTACAACCTTCAACCACAAGCTCTCGCAATGTCTTACGAGGCGGGCGAGGTCATGAGGCGGCGGCTCCTCGGCCTCAGGCATAGGTGAAGACGACTGCTACCTCTGTGTCGTCACGCTGTATTGTAATCCTTGTTGCAGAGATATCCCTGCAACAGAAGTCTTTTAGAGGCTGGCTAATGTTCATCATCATCAGTTCAACACCAGGTTAAGCGCTTGATCACCAATCCACATACTGACTTCGGCTACCGTTGCTTAACCTTGATCAAACATCCCCAGACTGACGTGGGCAACCGTCACTTAACCTTGATCACTCATCCACATACTGACCTCAACTACTGTTGCTTAACCTTGATCACCCCGTCCACATACTGACCTCGGCTACCGTTGCTTAACCTTGATCACCCATCCAAAAACTGACCTCGGCTACCGTTGCTTAACCTTGATCACCCATCCACATACTGACTTCGGCTACCGTTGCTTAACCTTGATCACCCCGTCCACATACTGACCTCGGCTACCGTTGCTTAACCTTGATCACCCATCCAAAAACTGACCTCGGCTACCGTTGCTTAACCTTGATCACCCATCCAAAAACTGACCTCGGCTACCGTTGCTTAACCTTGATCACCCATCCACATACTGCCCTCGGCTACCATTGCTTAACCTTGATCACCCATCCACATACTGACCTGGGCAACTGTCGCATAACCTTGATCACCCATCCACAAAATATAATTTAGGCTATAGCACGAAGAGAACCATGCTCGCGTAAAACGTTTAACGCAACCTTGTTGGAAGTCGCTTAAGAAGTTTCACTTCAATAACATTATATTTATTGTATTATATTTACCTGATAGTGTCCCAACAAATGAGCAATTTTGTCAGGAATCCATTCTTCATCTGATGTTGTGGTGGACAGACTCTGACCACAAACAGCACACATCAAAACAGAATGATCGCCATCCACATGATCAGGTGAAGGGGTTTGAATGACTTCAACAGGTGAAGCAAACCTAGATCTTGTAGCTCTTAGCCAACATGGCACACAAGTTTTCATCTTCAGAATGAAGCTAAAATAAAAATAAAATATAAATTAAGAAAAGCTTGCATTCAAACATGCTTGTAAAAGTAGGAAATAATTTATTTCTGAACAAAAATATCTACTATATACAAGGATTAAGAATCTCTAAAATTAAATAACTAAAATAATAATTTATTTCTTAGTTTAAATCAAATAAAGATAATTAATAATAGTTACAGTAGGTACATGATTTTTATACCTCTCGTGGTTGATCCAAGTAGTAACTGTATTAGCCACTCTTTGTTCTTCTTCATTTGCCCCTTCAATCAAAATCCTGCGTCGTCTGATTCTTAGTATGGATTCTTCCGCATACAACACAAACACTTTGATGGCCAACTCGTCTTCTCGGCGTATTATCAGATGAATGTGGATGAGAAGCTAGCTGCCAGCATTCATAGCAAACATGGTCAGCAGGTGTTGCCTAGAAAAATATAATAAGTGATTACCATTCAACATTATTTTATTTACTTTCCATTTCAACTGTAATACTATCAAAGTAATACCAATTGTAACACTCATAAGCAACCCAAGTAAGATACATATATATACATACATATATGTATATGTAGTATTTGATTTAAGTTTTGAATGTACTGTTTTTGCACATACTCGTAAGTTCACCCTCATTTGCAAATCTCGCAATCGAAAATTGGTTTGCTGTAAGAAAACTAAGCTCGCTGTTGTACATAAGTTTTTATATTGCAATTTGTATGTACATTTTCTTTTTTTTTGTGTGCAATAAAGATTAAGAATAACAATTTGTATGTTATACATACTAACATACACATAACCGTGTTTGTTAGTTTTTCGAATAATTGTAAGATTAGTTTTAGCAGACATACATATTTTAGTGGTATGGTGTGGTTTAATTAAATGATAAAGACTACTTTTCAACAGGTAAAACTTATTACAGAGTTCGTCCACGTCCCACTCTTATGTAGAATGTTTTTCGTAAACTACTTACATCTCTAGGATATGTCCACAGTCGAATAGTATTGCTGACATCTTCGCTCTCATCGGATAAAGCGTGCCTTCTTAATCGGGACAAGCGAATGTTGCAATGAACACATTGCAAACTCGTCATTTTAATCGAAGCACGTACACACACAGCACAGTTAATACAGCGTCCTTTCGCGAAACTAGTGTTAAGAGTACGGAGGAGCAGATGCTCGACTCAACGTAAAAACGGCCAGATAATTCGCTAAATTGCTCAGACGTAGTCAAAAGCCACAATCCAAAACAACAGCAAAGATCTGAACTGAAACAAACATTCAAATATAATCGAGCGATATTATGACAGATTTCCTTTACCTGTCAATAAATGATTGCCATACGAACAAAAAAGAATAATAACGAAAATTATTCCAATCATTAAATCTTAAACTATTATGATTTTATGCAACAATTATTCATTCTTAGGATGAATATTTAAGTGTTTAATTATATTTAATATCATTTATATTTCTAAATAATTAATTATCGTTTCGATACATGTGTTATTTTAAATATGGCAACTTCTCCTTTTCAAACTGCGTTTAGTTTACGAGTTTATTACGTTTAATTATTCAAATCTTTTTATTGATATTATAAATGAATCCCACTATCTAAAAATAGTACACTCACATAAAAATAAATGGCTTAGTTGCCTTAATAAGTGGTATAAATCCCATTACCGAACACTAACAAAAATATGCGGTACGAAATTCCCTTACAAGCCTGCCGTTCTTCTTTTTGTAATGATCAGCTGTCTGTCTTCACGAAATACTAATTGTGCTAAAAAATGTGTGACTCACTCTAGCAGGGCCACCAACAGGGATTTTAGTTTTGATAACACGAAAAAATTGTCGCTATTTAGTCAAAATTTGTCGCCAAATATCAGAATTTGTCGGTCACTGGTTCAAAAGATATAAGGGTTTATAGATGGCCGATCTGGAGTCTCCCCAGCAGGGCCACATTTATATCTCGAAAACCAGGGCACCTAGGGAAAATCTGTTTTCTCCTATATTTAGTCTCTTATTCGTCGGAATTAGTCGGCAACTTACAGATTCAGTCAGTGTGTAATTAAAAAGATATTGAAGAACTTCACCATACAGTGGTACAAGCAAGTAAAATAGTTTCTGGACAACTACTTAAAGTATTTTGAACTTGCTTGTACCACTGTGAATTCTTTAATAACTTTCTAATTGCATACCGACTAAATCTGTAACTTGACGACTAATTTTGATATTCTGGCCCTGCCAGAGTGAGTGACACCTGAAAAATTACACAAAGTGCTATTCTACAACATACATATAAACTATGTGTCTTGGGCGACGGCTTTAAACTGACTTAAAATTCCTCGTGTATTATGTAGACGGTAAACGATAGATAGAAATAATCCCATGTGTTGTAATGTAGTTGATTAAGTTATTATTAGTTAATTAATAAAAAATTGTTCAACAGTGTATTAAACTACAATACACTGTTTATTAATTGTTGATTTACTTTCAATAAAACATTTTATTATATTTGGTTTTTAATTTAAAAATAAACTGTTTCTTAAACCAATAATTACATATAAAATAATAGGTCTTTACCTATGAAATTGCCGTATTGCAGTACAGACTTTTTCAAACAAAAAAAAGTTTTGATTGGCTATGAGTTCTAAATTCAAATTAATTTTGTTTTAAAAATATGACATTCTATTTACAAAATCAGTCTTTTGTTTATTGATTAGCGTTGTATTTTCATTACATTTCAACATTTTTCCTCATAATGGATACTTTGAAATTTCGTGTAATTATGGAATATGAGTTCCGTCGTGGCACCAACGCGGCACAAACGACCCGTAACATCAACGACGTTTACGGAGAGAACTGTACAAACGAACGCACAACCCGTTATTGGTTTGCTCGGTTCCGTTCTGGGAATTTTGACTTGAAAAATGAACCTCGTGGTCGTCCGGAAACTTTGGTCAACAATGATGAATTAAAGGTGATTGTTGAAGCTGATGAAACTCAATCTACAGCTGAGCTGACAGCAGCTTTTGATGTTAGCATTAAAACAATATTGGTCCATTTGCGACAGATTGGCAAGATAAAAAAGCTTGATAGATAGATGGGTGCCCCACGAACTTAACGATCGCCAGCGCAACGTACGCGTCGAGACTTGCCTTGCGCTGCTTAACAGGCACAGAAATGAAGGAATTTTGAACCGAATTGTTACGTGCGACGAAAAATGGATTCTTTTTGACAATCGAAAGCGCTCAGCAAGTTGGTTAGATCCTGGTTCGGTACCAAAGCAATGCGCAAAACGAAAAATGACCCCTAGAAAGGTGATGGTCACAGTTTGGTGGTCTAGTGCTGGTGTGATTCATCATAGCTTTTTACAAAACGGCGAGAGCATTACTGCAGATGTGTACATTGAAGAACTGACCACAATGATGGCGAAACTCGCACGTCTGCAACCAGCTTTGGTCAATCGGTCGTCTCCACTGCTACTTCACGACAACGCGCGGCCCCATACTGCACAACAGACCGTCTCTAAGCTGCATGAGTTGGGTTTGGAAGCTCTCCCTCATCCGCCATACTCACCAGATCTTGCGCCTTCCGACTATTAATTTTTCCAAAATTTGGACAACATTTTAGCGGAAAAAAAATTCAATTCCCGAGAGGCAGTACAAAACGCCTTTGAAGAGTTTGTTGTCTCCCGTCCAGCTGATTTTTTCAAGAAGGGCATCCATAAACTGCCACAGCGTTGGCAAAGATGCATTGATTGCAGGGGTGATTACTTTGAATAAAAGAAATAAATAAGTTCGAAAAAAAAAATACTTTAACTTTTTTCAAACAAAACGGCAATTTCATAGGTAAAATACCTAATATTTCCAAAATATAATATTTCTAATGACGATGAGTAACAAAATTCTAATGGAAGATAGTTTTAGCATAGTGACTATGTTTATTTGTTCCTCTTAAGAGCGGCCAATCCGTCGAGCGGCGGGTGCTGCAGCAAGCAAGCTGCAGTTGGCAAGGTTTTAGTTGTGACTGTAAATTGTATTCGTGACTGTTTGTAAGAGTATTAGTTGCGTAACTAATACTCTTAGTAAAACCTTGCCAATTGCAGCTACGATATTACGATAGAGGAGCTAACAAACTTGGCCGCTGCTGCTAAAACTGTATTCCATGCTTCGAATTATGTTAGCTGTCATACCTAAAGTTGTTATATGACGCAACTAATACTCTTAGTAACAGCCACGAATACAATTTACAGTCACAACTAAAACCTTGCCAACTGCAGCTACGATATTACGATAGAGGAGCTAACAAACTTAGCCGCTGCTGCTAAAACTGTATTCCATGCTTCGAATTATGTTAGCTATCACACCTAAAGTAGTTATATGACGCAACCAATACTCTTAGTAAAAGGCACGAATACAATTTTCAGTCACATCTAAAACCTTGCCAACTGCAGCTACGATATTACGATAGAGGAGCTAACACACTTAGCCGCTGCTGCTAAAACGGTATTCCATGCTTCGAATTTTGTTAGCTGTCACACCTAAATTTGTTATATGACGCAACTAATACTCTTAGTAACAGCCACGAATACAATTTACAGTCACAACTAAATCCTAGCCAACTACAGCTACGATATTACGATAGAGGAGCTAACAAACTTAGCCGCTGCTGCTAAAACTGTATTCCATGCTTCGAATTATGTTAGCTGTCACACCTGAAGTTGTTATATGACGCAACGAATACTCTTAGTAACAGTCACGAATACACTTTACAGTCACAACTAAAACCTTGCACATTGCAACTAAGATGTTTAGCAACAATAAGGCCAAATGTTGGCGATTACAGATAAATATTGCTGTTTTTGCAGCTACAGCTAAGATTATTAGGTGCTATAACTAAATTCTACTGATTTTATTAGCAGCTACTACTAACCACAAACTAAATCTAAAAAAAATAGGTTTAAAATATTGCTACCATAGCTAAGTTCTGGTAGCTAAAACTAACTACTACCTACTACTACTTACTAACTAACCCTTAGCAACTGTTGCTAAAACCTTAGTTGTCCGTATAGTTTGGAAGGTTTTTAGCTACTGCAACTAAAATTTAGTAACCATAACTAATTATTTTTTTCCGTGCGACATAATAGCTCGCAGATGACAAGGTTTTTTCCGACTTACTGATACTGATACTGATTAGCCTGTGTCATCCCACTGCTGGGCAAAGGCCTCTCCCCATGACTTCCAATTGTCTCGGTCCAGGGCCAATGTGGACCACTGTTTGCTGGTCTTGTCTAGCTCGTCCCGCCATCTTCTACGAGGTCTACCACGACGCCTTCTGGTTGTGTCAGGGCTCCAGAATGTGGTTATTTTGGCCCACAGATCATTGGGCATGCGGCAGACGTGGCCAGTCCAGTCCCACTTCATCTTAGCGGCTTTTTGAACAACATCAGTAATTTGTGTTTTGGAGCGCAGTGTGGTGTTGCGTACACGGTCGGTTAGTTTTACGCCTAGAATGCTGCGCTCCATGGCACGTTGGCAGACCTTGAGTTTGGACTTTTGAATATTTGTCAAAGACCAAGTCTGGGATCCATAGGTCAAAATGGGAAGAATGCACATGTCCATGATTTTTCGCTTTAGCGACAAAGCAAGGTTTCCCTTCATAAGCTCCTTCATGGACCAGTAGCTCTTCCAGGCATTTTCGGTTCGTCTTGTGACTTCCTTGTCTTGTCTGGACTGGAAAGAGACTAACTGGCCCAAGTAGATGTATTCACGGACATATTCCAATTCTTCACCATTTACTCTGATCCTATGGTTAGACGAATTAGTTGAATTTTCCGACTTACTTAACACTTATCGTTTGTTTTGTGAAATGACGTGAGGAGTGAAGGATAATTAATTATTCCCAAATAGTTCCCTCTAGCCCTGTCCTCCGGGGTTACAACTGGGAATTGTCTTCCCAGTTGTCACCGGGGAACTGTTCCCTTTGAAAACTGACTAGTGGGGACAAATGGGAAGTCTGTTTCTCAGTTGTCACCGGGGGGGGGGGGGGTTGACATTTGCTACTATTTCTTTACATAGAATCAAATAAAAAAAATAAACACAATGTCAACACAATTAAAACATTAGAAAATATTAACTGTAAGTAAATAAAAATGTCAAAAAAGTTATATAAAATCAAATAAAAAAAAAAATACATTATGTTTCCTTTAATAGGTACAATCACAGTGTTGGCGACTGGCTGGGATGCCACCTTTTTTAAGAACTATATATATTTTGAATGGTTGTTCTATTTTTTCTGACTTTTGCTGATGTTGTCAAGGGTCAGTGATCCATTGCTTTGTACATAGTTTGTTCTGGCATTAAATAGCAATTATAACATACTAACAGTGTTTCTACCATCTCCTATCCATCTTAAATAATTACAGTCCACTTAGCTCACCAACATTTTGGTCCATTCTCGCCGTATAAACAAACCATTTTTCAACATTTTCATTTTGACGTAAGTTTTTCATTTTTTCATTTCGCTTAGTAAACATTCATTTCGTCATTCTTATTCATTAACCATGGTGGACAATGAGGTTATACAATACTAGAGGCGCAGTTTACGGCACCTAAGCGGGACCACCTCGTATATGTCCACAAGCATATCTGACTTCAGTTGTCAGCTTGAAGTCAAGTGAGCGATTGCTTAAATAAAAAATATTAAAAATGGTGAAATGTGCGGTGAAAATTTGTATGTCACGGTCTGAAAAGATAAATAAAGCAAGTGGTGTTACATTTCACAAGTAAGTTTGCTAAATTTTCTTCAGATTATCCATAAAAACGTTACGAGGCGAAATAAATTTATCATACATTGTTTTTCGAATCAGTGTTACCAGTAAAAACGATGTTTATTTTGCCAGACTGTTGGGAGTTTATCGAATGACGAATGTATGATCCTTTAAGTCTAAATTATTATTATAGTCTGTTTGGTTTAAGTATACTGTACAGTACCTTAACACTCACTAAATAGAAAAATAACACATTCACGTGTATGTCGAAAGTTTCTATTATATACATCAACTTCTTACCCCAAAATCAATTAATTATATTAGCAATAAATAATCTTAGACCAGTGAAGTTATGTTTTTAAATGAAAAATTATAGATTGTTTATGATCACATTGTATTAAATAGAGTAGTGCAGTACGAAAAAAAAAATGGTACATTTTTAATTAAAATAATTATTAATCGATTTAACAATCGATGTTAAATCGATTACGTTGAGTTACGAGGACGACCAAATACAAGTTAGTTTTTATATAAGATACCTTTAAGAATTTTTATCTACACCCATGCTATAAATCCTCTATAAAATTTCAGAAACAGTTAGCTTATTGCCAACATTAAAACAAACAGTATCAAGTAGGTAACTATAAAATCACCCAAACGAGTGTTATAATGCTGTACTAAATTTATTTAAAAAAAGAACATTGCGTTTCACTACCACAGCACAGTAATTTAAAAAAATAATCTTATAGGTTATTCATATTCACGCCGTATCCCAATTTTTTTAATTACGGCGCTGTGGTAGTGAAACGTGCGTTCTAGACAATGTTCTTTTTTTGAATTTATTACTTTGTTGCATAGAGAGGATTCATATCATGGGTGTAGATAAAGTCTTGTATGCAAATGTACATAATTAGGTATTGAAACACTCATGTTATACTATTATCACACTGGGCTTCGCCTCGTGTGATTCCACGTCTGAAACCCGCATTCATGTTTTAATACCCCTTATTATAATAACAGTTGCATAAAATAATATTATTAAAATGGATCAAAACAGACTATAGTAATTTATGTCATCGTAACGTACAATCAAAATAAAAACATCAATAGGTGCAGAGGGAGTGATTTCTTATTTGTTTTCCAGGGTACCTAAAGATCAGAAGCGTATGAAAGAGTGGATAACAAAATATAAGACTTTTACGTAAAGAAACCGACTGGTTACCATCTACAGCAACCGTCATATGCTCGAAACACTTCCAAGATCGAGATAAAATTCCACCTAAGCATGATAAAGGTCGAATTCGACTGTCGGACAAAGCAGTTCCAATGGTCATTGTAAGTATCTATGTAATTAAGTAGGTACTCAGTTCAGCATTTATTAAATATTTCTTTGTTTAATGGAATGAAAGTTGTTGTCCGTCCGTCTGTGTTTAATATATAATTAATTGTTATACTTTTTTTAGGATGAAACTGAATCACTTACGGAAATGGAAGGAGATATGAATGTAGAAACTGATGAAGAAATGCTTGACATATTAGATACACCCCGAAAACATAGAATGAGAAAAACTATTAAGCGCTTGAAGTTTCTGTCATCGAAGAGATTGCAATGTATAAAAAAAATAACAAAAAAAAAAGAGACTTAAGATAAAGAACAAAAAGTTGTTAGACGTAATAAAAGAAATGAAAAATAAACACTACATAAGTGAAGAAGAAGAAATGCAATTAAATATTAATGAAGAAATGTGTGTTTTAATGAACGCTTTCCAAAATTCATTTAAAAAGAAAAGGTCTTTTAAACAATTTCCTGTTGCATTGAGAAAGTTTACCTTATCACTAAATTTTTACTCACCTGCAGCATATAAATATGTTCGTAAATCGTTAAACAACTGTTTGCCTCACCCAAGAACGATGCTGAATTGGTATAATAAGATTAATGGGGAACCAGGTTTCACAGGAGAAGCATTCAATGTATTAAAAATAAAAAGCGATAGTTCAAAGTCGAAAATTGTCTGTAATTTAGTAATGGACGAAATGGCGATTCGTCAACAAAAGCTTCTTGACGGCAAGAAACATCACGGATTTGTTGACTACGGATTAGACGAAAAAAATTGTGAGAGTTTGGCTTCCTCAGCTTTAGTGTTTCTACTGGTGTGCTTTGTTGTGAGGAATTTAAATCCGTGAAATTAAAACCATATATTTCTCCTTTTGACAGCTAATATAATTCTATTATTTTAAGTGCTTCTTTTTTCTTATATTTTGACAATACAAAAACCATAGAGAATAATCAACCTCTAACATCCTCCCTTTTGTACAGTCTATTATAAAAAAATACTAATTTAACAAACAATGTAAACCAATTCGGTTCAATATTGTTATCATAGATGGCCTGCTAAGAGCCTTTGTTAAGAAATCAGCACTTTGAAGTTGTGTACCAACGTGCTGAACCTTAAGTCTTCCATCTGCAACTAGTTCTCTCACATAGAAGTGTCTGATTGCAATGTGCTTTGTTCTTCTATGCAGTTCAGGATTTTGAGCCAACTTCACAGCGGCGTCATTGTCAATTTGCAGTATGGGAACATCCTTCAGAGCAGAAATTTCATCAAATAGTCTTTGCAGCCATACTATTTCTCGTGCTGTTTCGCTGGCTGCAACTATTTCAGCTTCAGTCGAGGAAATAGCAACCGATGACTGTTTACGACTTGCCCAGGAGATAGGTCCGCCAGCGTATAAACAAAGGATGCCACTAGTCGAGCGACCGTCCTTGACGTCTCCTGCATGATCGGAGTCACTAAAACTTTCTAATATTCCGGACTTGCAATCCTTTTTGTACGTTATTCCATAGCTTGATGTCCCTTGTAGATAGCGCATTATTCGCTTTACCTTTAATACATCTTCTTTTGAAGGATTTTCTAGGCTTCTGGAAACGACACCAACAGCGTAGGCAATATCAGGTCGTGTTCCTACCATGAGGTACGCTAAGGCACCAACAGCTTGCCTATAAGGGTATGACTTCTCGTCTATGCCCTCTCTTTCAGACTGTCGTAGTTCCGAATCTCTGATAATAGGTGTAGTTACTGATTTACAGCTGTTCATCCCAAACCTAGCTAAAACCTTTTCAGTGTAATGTTTCTGCGTTATACTTATGGAGCCATCATCTTTGTATAGTAGTTGCAAACCTAGATAGTAGTCTGCAGGCTTTACGGTTATCTTAAACCTTCGTTTAAGTTCTGCCATAAACTTATCTGCATCCTTCTGCTTTGTTGCAGCTACGAGTCCGTCATCGACATATAATGCCAAAATGATTTTATTTTGCAATCGCTTTCGAATAAATAAGCAAGGATCACTTTGACTTTGTTGAAAGCCTATGGTCTTCAAGTAATCCACGATGCACTTATTCCAACATCTTGGTGCTTGCTTAAGTCCGTATAGACTTCTCTTTAACTTGCAAACTCGTTTAGTTCCGTCATTGATACCTTCTGGCTGTTTCATGTATATCTCTTCATCGATAGACCCATTTAGAAAAGCAGTTGTGACATCAAATTGAGTAAGAGATAAACCTTCGTTTGCAGCAACACTTATGATCGATCTGATTGTCGTCATTTTTGCAACAGGACTAAACGTTTCGTCAAAGTCAACTCCGGGTTGTTGGGAAAAACCTCGAGCAACAAGCCTTGCTTTGTATTTGTCGATTGTACCATCAGCGTTCGTTTTGATTTTATAGATCCATTTGCACGAGATAGCTTTGCGATCCTTGGGTAGATCAACTAGAGACCAGGTTTTATTTTCTTCTAAGGACTTAATTTCACTTTTCATTGCTTTAAACCAATGCTCCTTGTCTTGACTCTGTAGTACGTCAGTATATGTTGTAGGTTCATCATTTTCAGTCTTATCATCTACTGATATCATTACGTAGTCACCAAGTCTTGCAGGAGGTCTTAGCTTTGATCTGTCTCGAAGAGTTATTCGTCCTTCATTCTCTATTTCTCTATCTGGCAAAATCTCATCGTTTATCGCTTCCAAGCGTTCTGGTAATGTTTGCTCTGATAAATCGTTGTCCACATCATCAGTTTCATCATGCTCATCTTGAGTTTCCGAAGATAATTCTGGGATTCCGTTATTTATCTCTGTGTTAGGTGTATCTTCAAACGATTCAGGAGGTATACACTCTTGAAATGTATCTGTACTTTCATTTGCTTCCTCCCTTACATCATGAATCGTTCTATTATTCTCCTCCCTTGCAGAAAGATTCGTTGGTAATCGTAGACTTATTTCCATCTCAGAGTTTTCCTCAGCAGATTTAGATCCAATATTCAATTTCATGTCAGATCTGCAGACTGCTGACTCTTGAAATACTACGTCTCTTGATCGTACCAGTGAATTTCCATCCAGAAGACGATACCCGTCATCATTATCATAACCGATCAATAAACATTTTTTTGCTTTCTTGTCCAATTTCGTACGCTTTTGCTTGGGTACATGGGCATAACAAGGACTTCCAATGATTCTTAAATGACTTATCTTTGGTTTCTTGTTAAACCATAATTCGTATGGTGATTTACCATCAATAGGAGTGTGTCCTGTACGATTTAGTACATACGCTGCGGTATTTATAAGTTCTGCCCAACAGGCAATAGGCAACTCTTCGTGCGCGTACATCATGGCACGAGCGGCTTCGACAAGCGTTCTATTCTCCCTTTCACTACAACCATTTTGCTGTGGCGTATATGGCATAACCAATCTATGCTTGATGCCATATCTTTGTAGTATTGTTCGAGTTTTCTCGTTGTCAAACTCTCCACCATTGTCGCTTAATAGTTCTTTTACTACATGACCAGCTACTTTGCTTTCTTCTAGCATCAGTTGAAGCTTTAAATGGACTTCAGACTTCTGTTTCATGAAGTATACATAACGGTATTTGCTGAAATCGTCTTTAAATAGAACGAAATATTGATATCTTTTGTATGAAAATGGAAAAGGTCCACACACGTCTGAATGTATCATCTCGCCAGGTATCTTTGCTCTGTCTCTGGTTCCAAAAGGTCGCCTTTTCATTTTTCCAAAGCTACAACCTTCGCAACATTCATGTGTATTATTCGGTACCTTAATCTTCAGTTCCCTTTCAATTAACTTCTTCACATGCGTTTTGCTTTGATGTACAAGTCTTTCATGATAAATCTGTAATACATCTTGGCGTATCAGTGCATTAATTTCGACTAGAATTGGTGGCATTACATTCTTCACATTAAGTTTAAACAGCCCTCCTCTTTTCTTTCGAATGCCTGTAACTTTGACTTGACCTTTAGATTTCAATCTACAGAACTCGGGGTCAGATTCAAATAAACTTTGCGGTAATCTATCTTGCGCTGCTAATAATGAGAATAAATTTTTCTGCAGTGTTGGCACACACCACACATCGCATAAGGTTATCATTTCTTTATGATCGCCAACCGTAGCTTCAAGTTTTATGTCACCTTTACCAGTGGCATCTACTTTCTCGCCATTCGCTGTCATTACCGTATGCTGTGAACCAAAAACTTCAAACGTATGGAATAAATCTCTCCTGAATGTGACGTGGCTTGTAGCTCCACTGTCCAGATACCAATTATCTTTGTCAGGGTATAAGCATCTGTCAACGTTCATTAGGACTGTACTATTCACATTATTTGTATTTGT
The DNA here is from genome assembly GCA_949152445.1 of Cerastis rubricosa. Taxonomy (NCBI): domain Eukaryota; kingdom Metazoa; phylum Arthropoda; class Insecta; order Lepidoptera; family Noctuidae; genus Cerastis; species Cerastis rubricosa. The sequence continues at coordinate 13,163,809 of OX424523.1, read as the reverse complement.
GTTTGGCTTGGGAGGTCGACCATCACTCAACCACTTAGAGCATTTTCTTACCTTGTGTCCATCTTGACCACAGTAATTGCACTTTATCTTTTTATTGTAAGCCTTGTTTACTTTCTTCTGAAAAGCTTTAACTGTAAGAGCTTGGTTACTCACACTTGTAGACATAGAAGCCTGTGTATCTATGTTTCTTTCAAAGGCACAGAGTTGTGAGGTTAGTCTCTCTATAGTCCTCTCCTTTTTACTCATAAGTAGCCAACTAGATTTGAAAGTAAGGTATTCCTCTGGTAAAGTATCTAAAATCTTACATATCAATAGTACCTCTGGTAACTCATTGTTTCCTTCAAGCTTCGTAATTTCTTTGTTTAGTTTGAACCAAATATTCTTCAGCTTTGAAAGATGTATAGCCATATTGTCATCCAGTTGCTTCTTGTACTCAAAGAACTTTAGGCAATTGTCATATACTAAATCGTCACCATCTCCATCAAACAACCTTTTTAGTTCATCCCATACTTCTTTAGAAGACTCGAAACGCATTATTCTTTGAACAATTTCATCTTTCATATTGCTCGTAAGAATTATAAGAACCGTGCTATCTAGTTCTTGAAACTTTTCTGAAACAGTTTTGTCATCTGTACATAAAGCTTTTTCATATCTACCTTCTAATAGATCTAGGGCTTTTGGGATTCCCTTCAGTAACATAGATATTTTATACTTCCATATCAACCAGTTGGTGCCATCTAGGTTCCCAATGTTAAATCTCGTGATATCTGGTTTGGTTGCCATATTCACTAATAAACACTGTTATCGTATTTTGTAATATCGATTTTAAAAAGAACCACGGACCTCTGCTACCATGTTGTGAGGAATTTAAATCCGTGAAATTAAAACCATATATTTCTCCTTTTGACAGCTAATATAATTCTATTATTTTAAGTGCTTCTTTTTTCTTATATTTTGACAATACAAAAACCATAGAGAATAATCAACCTCTAACATGCTTAAACCAGACGTGGAAGTTACCAATAGGACATTTTTTTACTCATGGGCTCAATGGAGCAAAACTTGCAAACCTTATTAATATGGCATTGGAAAAATGCGCTCAAGCAAACATTTCTATAACCTCAGTCACATGTGATGGTAGCCAAACCAACATAGCTGCTATGAGGATTTTAGGCTGCAAACTTGACGATCCTAAATCATTAAAACCAACTTTTAGACACCCTACTACCGAAAATGACGTAGTATTGATGTTAGACGCATGTCACATGTTGAAGTTGGTCAGAAACTCTTTCGAGTCAAGACAAATATTTATTGACAAAAATGGCAATGAAATAAACTGGAAGTACGTAAAACGCCTACAAGAGATTCAAGACGTCGAAGGATTGCGAACAGGGAACAAACTTACCATCCGTCATATTAATTTCCGCCAGCAGATAATGAAAGTTAAATTGGCCACCCAACTTTTAAGCAATAGTGTCGCACAATCCCTACAAGTTTGCAAAGACTTGTCACCAGAATTTGCCGAAAGTGAACCTACGTCAGATTTCATAAAGATACATAATGATGTTTTTGACGTTTTGAATTCGAGAGGAAATCCTAAAGCATATGGATTCAATAGGGCACTGAACTCTAAGAACAAAGATGAAGTGTTTAAACTGCTTGAAGATTATAAAGACTATATTACTAATTTAAAAGTTAAAATCCCAACAAAGAAAACGAAAAGAAGAAAAGGAGCCTTACCTATGATTACGATCAGAACAGAGCTTAAACGAGTCCTGGACTGTAAGTTTAAAATAGGATTTTTGGGATTATTGGTTTGCCTAGAAAGCACAAAATTTTTATTTATGCAATTAGTTCAAACAAACACTCTGAAATATATAGCGACATATAGACTCTCCCAGGACCACCTTGAAATTTTTTTTGGTTGTATCAGGCAAAAAGGGGGATATAACAACAATCCCAATGTCTTACAATTTAAATCAGCCTACAAAAAGATGTTTAACCATTTAGAACTAAAAACAGCATTTAGAGGTAACTGTGTACCACTTGAAAAATCAATGTTTTAAATTGTACATCAAAAAATTGTTTAGTAGAAATAAATATGTCAACTGCCGGGCAACGCGAAGATCAAGATAATAAAGGAGAAGAAACTCCGAGTAAAACAGATGTAGAGAGCGAATGGGTCGATCAACAAAATATCGATTTGAGTGACAGCCTCATAACTGGTATTACTAAACAGATTGTTGGGTATATAGCAGGCTACGTTGTGTCAAGATTGGGGAATGAGCTCAAATGTGATCTATGCATCAAATCATTGTTAGCTACTGAGCTTTTGTGCTTTCATAAACTAATAATGATTAAAGACAAAGGAGGCTTATGCTATCCAACGCAACATGTTTTTGACATTTGCATGGCATGTGAAGCAGTGATTAAATTGGCTGTTGCCTTATCTGGTGGCAAGTCTTTGCATCGAAAATATAGTCCCATGTATTTAACAACGAAAACCCTTGAAAAAATTCAAGCCAATTTGTCACTGAAAGAATTTGCAATTTATTCAGTGGAACATATGACGTCATTACTGACAGATCATCTCTTTTGTTGATCAATGCCATTATTCACAAATATATAAAAAGAAGATTATACCACGAAAGTAAAATGTTCAGTTTAAATAACAAAGAGAGTAAAAGGCAACTATATAACAAACTCATGTTGCACAGTGGTGTTTAAAACAAATAATTATCACAAGCAATAAACAATTTCTTCCTCTTTTAACTTTGTTCTTTTATTTAGTAGATTCAATCCCATATATGAGAGTAGATAAAGTACTGTATGAAACTGCATGTATGTAACAATATTCCATTTGAAATAAGATAAGGCTTTTAACTAAACCTTTTCTACAGTCCGTTCAAGCGATTTTGACTTCAATTGCGTTGGTGGCATGAGAAATGGTAGCTGCAGTAAAGAGTTGGTATTGTAACCAGTTTTTTGCTTTTAATGTATGTGTGCATCCAATTTTAAACAAACTGTAAAAAAGGTTTGTTTAAATGTGTAATCATATTTCAAATGGAGTATAGGCAACAGTTTCATAAACTACTAATAATCTACACCCGTGCTATAAATTCTCTATAAAAGTTTCAGAAACAGATAGCTTATTGCCAACATTAAAACAATCAGTGTCATAGTAACCATAATACCATCCAAACGAGTGTTAGAATGTTGTACTAAATTTCATTATTCAACTCTTTTTTTACTCATCAAACAGCCACATTCTCATCTCATGGTATCTTTATGAATTTCATAATCAGTTCAAAAATAGTACATTACTGTTGAGCCCAGCAATTAGGGCATTGATGGACGACGATGGCGAAGCCGAGGCACACATACGTGATATAAGCCTTGACCGCAACCAGGTATTGATGGACTCACGTAACGTGAGTCCATCAATGCCTGGTTGTGGCCAAGGCTTGTATAGTACTTTTCTCAAACAATGCGCGGAAATTCAAACCAAGTAAATTATTCATAAATTCCAGAATCAATGACGAACAAAGAAAAATTTTCACGGGCAAATATGGTCATTTGTTTCTTCACAACTCTATTTGCTAAGCCAGTTCGGAATTTAAATAAAATCTTTGATAAGTTACCTCCTTGGTTGCCACGTGTTGAAGTAAAAAGTTAGTTCCATTTTTAAATAACAGGACAGATATGAGTTTTCATAGTACATTACTGCCGCGGTCTATAATGACTACTTTGCTGGTCGCGCTGATTATGGCCGACAGCGCAGCGTAGCGCAGCTCCAGGCCGACACAGCGCGGTCAGCGTGCAGCACTTGATGGACGAGCTGAAAGGCCTAGAGCGTAGCTAGGCTAGCTCGAGGCAATCATAGCGTGACCAGCGAAGCCGTGATTGTGGGCCAAGGTTTGTATAGTGCTTTACTCAAAAATGCAAGTACCTAATCTAAATAAAACCAGCAAGTAATTTAAATAAAAAAAATATTTATTAAAATTTTCGCTGAACCGCGCTTGTGTTACTTCTTTGTTTTTTTTTGAGCAATGGTAGTTGGAACTATACAGCCTAAATGGAATAATTTTTTTTTAAAACGTTGAAACGTCAAAATAGCGGCCGGCAAAACATTGCCGGCCTGTTAGAGCGGCCAGCAAAACTTTGCCGGCCGCTCCTTGAAACAGAACGGCAAGGTCGACTTTGCTCAAACAAGGTTGTCAAAATAATGACTACATTACATGCATTTTTGAGTAATAGTAATTTATTTGGCCGCTAAACACGACAGATATGGATTTTCATACTAAGATTGCCGGCCTGATGCTCGCTTGTTTTTGACCAGGACGACAATTTCGATTCATCTCGAAGAAGGTTGTCAAAGTAATGTTCGAATTTCCAAGCATGTTTGAGAAAAAGAACATTGACATGCACGCGCGTTTCACTACCACAGCGCTGTAATTAAAAAAATAAGTTATAGGTTATTCGAATTCACATCGTATCCCGCCATTTTTGTTCGATATTAGTATTGCAAAAATGTATTACTTTTTTGTTTATTTATAGAGAGGATTCAAATCATGGGAGTACATAAAATCTTATAAGCAACTGTAAACACTCATGTGATAAACCCACATTCGTGTTTGTATACCCCTTATTGAACAATAATAACTGTTAATCTATTGAAAGTTTATTTATTTATTTTACTATTTATGTACACACAGTAGAAATCACAGGAAAAAACATAAAATATTTGAGTACAAAGGTCAAAGTTCATAATACAACCTTTCATAGTAATTCATTCAATAAAACCATCATTAATTCTGGGGAAATTATGTTGTTACTTGGCAACTCTGGCCGTTTCTCCGATAGCAATTTCTTGTCTCATTTCAACGTCATTAGTTTGATGGTAGAAGAAATGAGACAAACATAGATTATTTTGACAAATTGACATTTTATGTATCCGTTTCAAAGCTACGTCTTTAAACTCGAAAGTGGTTACATTTTTCTGAAATTATTTGTAGGACGCTGCTCCTCTAGTATTGTACAACCTCGTTGATGGTGGAAACACGTAGTCAAAGCAAGGCAAACACGGGCACTACGGCCACGGAAGTCAATCGGACGCAGCCCGAACGTCGCGAACGTTCACGGGGCGGCGACCGGCCGGCTTTGGCCACAGCAACGGAGGGTGCAATTAACTCGACCACACAGTCCGCGGGCACTGAACCTTGCGACCAGGCACAACCTAGCCTCGCAAATCGCCTAAGTGTTCGATCTAATTCGGATTTAGATGCAAATGCAAAAACACCTTCAAGCAGTGCACATAGTGTTCATAGTACACAGTCGTGCAGTGAACGCACTCACTCCTCGAGGTCTTCGGCGACCGTCCGCACCCAGAAACTAGCCATCGAAGCAGACGCAATGCGGCGCCGAGTGGAGCGCGAACGCGAGCTTGCGCGACAGCAGGCGGAACGTGACCGCGAGCTTACCCGTCTCGAGGCTGAGGCGGAAGAGACGGAACTACAAGCCAGACTAGCCGCGTTGGAAGCATCAGATAAGTCATCTAAATCCCATTGTTCACGTTTGTCTAATTGTCATTCCGCAAAACGCACCGCGACGTGGGTTCTCGAGCAGCACATGACCACGGTAAGTAACTCGAACATGCCTGGTGAGGCACCGACTGTCACCTTGGGCAACCCCCAAGGACAATATTCACAGCCGGCCGCTCATACCAACACGGTATCGTTCTACGTATCGAATGTCAACCATGCAGCCCCGTCGTCAGTTACACGCGCCGACGATAACAACGACCACAATAATGCTACACAGTAATCAAATACGTCTGAACGCCTCATCGCAGACCCTGCAACTCAGCTTACCCAAGCTATAAACGCCCTTTCCAGCAAACCAAAGAGACCCGAACTCGTCACGTTCTCGGGCGAAGTTAGTCAGTGGATGGCGTTCAAGAGTAGTTACGAACGAACTAAATCTAATTTTTCTCCGTCAGATAATTTAGATCGTTTAAACAACGCTGTGCGCGGTCCGGCGTACCAGTCCGTGGCGTCTCTTCTGTGGACTTCTGGGGAACCGGACGACATCGTGAGCGCCTTATAGCAGAAGTACGCGTGCCCGGAACTTCTCGTCGCCCTCGAGGTCGCTGAGCTGCGCAACAGTCCTAAGCTAAGTTCTCCCGAAGAATTAAACCGTTTAGCAAATAAATTACGCAACTTCGTAACAACGCTTAAGCTACTTAATCAGAGCGAATACTTATGGTCACCAAAGCTCTTTCGGTGCATAATGATGAAGTTGAGCGAGCACACGCGCGCTCGTTTCACGGACTTTGCTTCCGTTTATGCACCCAATCAACCAAATTTTACAAAATTGGATTTTTTGTCACGCTTTCTTTTAGTAGAGGCTGATAAACAGTTAAAATATAACTTTGTTGCCGACAATACGGTTAAGGCAAAGAACACAACGCATCCTACTAGATTCCAATTGAAGAAGGAAACAATTCATGCCACCGTATCTAACAACAAATTGCCCGAGCGTTGTACCTATTGTAAACAAGGACCTCACAACATAAAAACCTGTAAAGTTTTTTTTGCGCTCTCAATAAACGACAGATGGCGTTGGGTCCGTGAGACAAAAATATGCTACCGGTGTTTGAAGTCTAGCCCACACACTTGGAATTTTTGTCGCGCCAAACGTTGTGGAGTAGACGGATGTCCGAGACGTCACAACGCGCTCCTTCACGGCACAATGACACCGAACTCCAAACCTGGCGTAGCATCCAGCAGCCAATGCAACAATACTCCAACTTTGTTTGCTGAACCGACCACTCTTGTTAACGTGGACAATTCAACCAACGAATTTGAACCATCTGTCAAAATTGGAAATACATCTGATACCTTAATTGATGTCACAGGGACTTCGCGGTCAACCGATCGCCCTCGCGGGCTGCTGAAGGTAGTCCCGGTCGTGCTCGAGGGTCCTGACGGCGAGTTCCACACGACGGCGTTACTCGATGAGGGCAGTACTGCAACGCTCATTGACGGTGAGGTTGCTGCGCGCATCGGCGCGAAACCCACCTGTCAGGAGCGGCTACGCATCGAAGGCGTCAGTGGTATGACGAAAGAAGTTGACATAAGTTACGTAGACTTTTACATTCGAGGTCGAAATTTATCTGATCGTTATTTAGTAAAACACGCGCGGGCGATCAAACCTTTGGGGTTGCGAGCGCAACACCCAGGCAAAATTATTTTCTCAGACTATGATCACTTGGTAAACTTATCCGACGATCTTTCATACACTGACGGTACCCCTACTGTCCTCATTGGTGCGCCAGATTGGCACCTCTCTTTAAGTCGCGAAGTGCGATGTGGCAAAAAGAGTGATCCTGTCGCCTCGAGAACTTTGTTAGGTTGGGTACTTCACGGTGCGCTTTCCGTTTCATCTAAGCCACTCGAATTTGTGAACCACGTATCGGACGCTTTAGACATTCTTATCAAAAGTCAATATGACATCGATGCCTTAGGCATAACGAAAAGCGCCCCTCGCCCAAACGATGACGATAAACGAGCCGTTGACATTATCGAATCATCGGCGCGCCAACTTAATGATGGACATTTTGAAGTTGGCCTACCCTGGAAGAAAGAACTGCCAAAGACTATACCTGACAGTTACCCGCAGGCATTATCGTGCTTCAAGGCCCTCGAACGCCAGATGGCAAAAGATGAATCGTTCGCCACAGCCTTTAACAAATTTATAGACGACGTCATTGCAAAAGGCTACGCTGAGGAGTGCGAACCAATCACCTATCACCAACGGAAACCACCAAATGGTTCCTGCGTTAACGTAGAAGCTGGTATTCGTTGGTACCTGCCTATTTTCGGCGTACTTCACCCTCAAAAGAAGAAGCTCAGAGCGGTCCACGACGCCGCCGCGGCGACGAAGGGTGTAAGTTTAAGCCTGCTCCTACAAGGTCCAGACTTACTTTGTTCTTTACTAGATATCATGTTCCGCTTTAGAGAAGGCGCCGTGGCTATAAACGGTGACATAAAAGAAATGTTCCCACAATTAAAAATCGCTCCAAGAGACAGAGACGCCCAACGCTTCCTCTGGCGTAACAAAGAAGGCGAACTGAAAGAGTATCGTATGTCCTCTATGATTTTTGGCGCAGTTTCGAGTCCGTTCATCGCGCTCTACATTAAAAACAAAAATGCAAGAACACTCCAAGCCGATTACCCCGCCGCCTGTAAGGCAATAATTGACGACCACTATATGGACGACTATTTAGGTAGCCACTCCAGTGTCGCCGACGCGGCGCAGCTGGCCGCTGACGTAGTCACCCTTCACAAAGCCTGTGGTTTCGAGATGCGCGCGTGGACGTCAAACGATCCGGAGGCACTTTCGCTTATCCCAAAGGAATTTCGAAGCGACGCAACCTCCGACGTCTATTTACCGCCTAGTAGCGAGGTTGGCGTATTGGGTGTTAAATGGAACCCACGTCAGGATTCGCTGGGTTTCCGAGCAGTGTCGCAGTTACCGGCCGACACCTTAACCAAACGTAGTCTCTTATGACCCCCTCGGCTTATTAATACCGGTCATCATCTGGGGCCGCATTTTGATACAGAAACTATGGAGGGCAGGGGTCGGCTGGGACTCACCGCTTCCCAACACGTACGTAAATGAGTCTGAAGACTGGTTTTTACAACTGCAGGTCGCGTCCAACATAAAAATACCTCGTTGGTATATGACTAAGACAGACGTAGTGGATACCCAACTGCATGTATTAGCCGATGGTGGCGAACAAGCTTATGCATGTGCTGCCTATTGGCGTTTTAGATACGATGACGACTCCGTGTCGACAACTCTAATCGGCAGTAAAGCACGCGTTTGGCCCTAAGGCCGTTTTCAATTCCACGCATTGAGCTACGAGCTGCGCTTATAGCCTCTCGTTTCGCGCAAACAATTTTGCAAGCTCATCGAATTAAGCCCTCCGTGATCACTTTTTGGACAGACTCAACTACTGTCCTTAAGTGGATTCGGAGTGATGCTCGGACGTTTAAACCATTCGTGGCGCACAGGTTGGGAGAGATATTAGAAACCACCAACCCGTCCAACTGGAGGTGGATCCCTACCTCTCTCAACGTCGCCGACGATGCCACAAAACCTAAAAAATTAAACCTCACACAGTCTCATCGATGGTTTACGGGTCCTCCGTTTCTGTTACAGCCACCATACGCTTGGCCGACCGAACGAGTTGCTGACATCGAGGAGACTCTAGCAGACCTCGAGTTGAAATCGGAGCTGGTGGGGTTGCTTCTCGAGTCCAGTACCTTACGCAACGCGTTTTAGCTCTTGGCTACGCCTTTTACGCACTACCGCGCGTGTTCTCCAGGGTGCGCGATTATTCCGGCTTAAACTGTCTCGGCCAATAGATCAAAATTCTAATATATACATCGACAGCACCAAATCTCCTTCACAACTTCACGTGGCGGACATCATAACAGCTGAGAAGATGATACTCCAACGAACTGAGAGAGACAGCTTCCCCGATGAGCTGAAAGCAGTCGAATCTTCACAGCCCGTGCCCAAAACAGCCGAATAGCAAAACTCGCTCCAACTCTTGGTCAGGATGGCTTGATGCGACTGGACTCACGGACAAAGTATGCGCCAGGAGTGAGTGAGAGAGGCATATCGCCTGCAATTCTGGATGGTCGTCATCACGTGCCACTTAGAATTTGTCACTTCACTTTCATCCGATGCAGCCATTATGAGCCTAAGACGCTTTATTGCTCGCCGAGGATCGCCTTCAACAAAAGGTTGTTGAAGGCGATCCTCGGCGAGCAATAAAGCGTCTTAGGCTCATAATGGCTGCATCGGATGAAAGTGAAGTGACAAATTCTAAGTGGCACGTGATGACGACCATCCAGAATTGTTTACAGATAATGGCACCAACTTTGTCGGAGCCTCCCGAGAGCTACGCTCGTTTCAAGACGACGCAGTGCAAGAATACTCCACAAACCACAAAATTGAATGGCGTTTCATCCCACCGGCATCACCGTTCATGGGCGGAGCATGGGAAAGATTGGTAAGAACCGTGAAGACAGCCCTGAGAGCCTTCCTCGCAAAAAAAATATTAACAGAAGACGTACTATCCACACTACTCCTTGAGGTAGAGGCCATAATAAATTCGAGACCTCTCACGTACGTGCCATCTTCAACCGACTCACCAGAAGCGATCACTCCTTTCCATTTCATCCTGGGTTCCTCTTATTTATTTAAACTTCATGTACAATAGTGGTACATAGGCGGACTTAATGCCACAAGGCATTCTCTACCAGTCAACTTTTGGGTTAAATACGACAACATTGTGATAGGGGTACAAACAAATATTCACAAAAAACCACTAGTTCTCAAAAATTCATATACTAACAAAGATACTAATACACAGTCAGTCCGTCAGTCCGTCAGTTCCTCTTCAGTCGTACCTTGGACCAGCACGCTCACGGACGTAGACTTAAACAGAAGATGTGACTGGCGTAGAAGCTTACGTCTAGCAGATCAGTTTTGTGCACGATGGCTGCGCGAGTACTTGCCCGCGCTCCGAGCAAGGGGACCCTCCACCAACACATTTAGTTTCAGTGAGGGAGGCGTGGTGCTGATCGCCGACCCTACCCTTCCTCGTGGCTTAGGGCCGTTAGGAAGAATAGTGTCGATCTACCCAGAGGGCCAGACGGAGCGGTCCGCGTGGCAGACGTCCGCACTAAGGGCGGCATACAGCGCCGACCGGCCCGTAAGCTAGTTTTAATGGAAGCTGCTTCCCAGCCAGTAGCCACCGGTTGTTAGTGTTCCACTGGGGTGCGCCAAAGTTCACCTAAATTTTCAACTCCGATAATTGGAAATCCGAAAATGTTCTTCCTAAAATTTTTCATCCTAACAATCGCAATTCCTAACTACTCTGTCTCTAATGTTCATAATTCCGAAGCATTCAACTTCCTAATGTCAGTAGCAATGAACATCTATTATACTTTTATTTGTTTTCCTATATTTTCTCAACATAACCATCTTTTACACTATTATTCAAAGTCATATCTTTTTTGTTTAGATTTCTTTTTATTCATAATAATCAGTATTATATACATACGTTGATTTTGCGTAACTTTTACTTTTTTATTTATTGCGGTGTGTACCTGGAAAGATTTCCATGGGTTAGGTTAGGTTAGAACTGTGACCAACTACGCGCGAGCCGAGCGAGCGAAGCGAGCGGTGCCGCGGTAGCGGCCGGCGAGCGCTACCTCGAAATTGGTCGCAAAAAATTTCTAAGTATTTTTTTCATAGTGCCCCCAAGACGACACTCTGACCTAATCCCCAACCAAATTAAAACTATAAATATCATCTTCTACCCACATATATTTTTATTACACTTAGTAAATGTTTCTATCTGAGTATCAGTGAAAATATTATGGTAATTATGTTTAGGGATAAAAACGTTATGATAAAAAACAGTAGGAGTTTAAATTATTTACATTAATGATATTATTAATTACAATTTTCGGAAACATGAGTGTTATGAACATCACCGGTAGCACTACAAATAGTATGAATGAAAACTTTAGGATGAAAAATTTTAGGAAGAATGATCATTCGGATTACAAATCGTTAGGAAGAACAATTTCGGGTAAAGAACTTTAGGTGAGCCAATATGGACCCGTTCCACTGGGGGTCCGGTATGTTGGCGACTGGCTGGGATGCCACCTTTTTTAAGAACTACATATATATATTTTGAATGGTTGTTCTATTTTTTCTGACTTTTGCTGATTTTGTCAGGTGTCAGTGATCCATTGCTTTGTACATAGTTTGTTCTGGCATTAAATAGCAATTATAACATACTAACAGTGTTTCTACCATCTCCAATCCATCTTAAATAATTACAGTCCACTTAGCTCACCAACACACAGATTATTAACTTTAATAATTAATACTAATCGTATAATCATAGATATTTCGTGCTTATTAGTTGCATGCTTATTTGAAATCTTGCTCATTGATTTTGTGCCTTGCGCCGCAGATATCATGACACAAAATAGAACATCCGTTGATCTCATTTGTACTTGCTTATTTCAAGAGTGCTTAGAGAGAGATGGAGGAATGAGATCGATTCGAGTTGTTCGATTGTGTGTCATGCTACCTGCGGCGCAAGGCACAAAATCAATGAGCAAGTTGACAAACCAGCATGCTACTAAATTAGCGCGTGTATCTTTACCCTAATATTTACAATGATGTTTTTTGAAACACTAAGAATTATATATCTACTAATTATGTACTATACTGTACACATAAACTTAATGTCTAAGTGTTTTCAAAAAATGTCCAACAGACATATTCCCATGCAGTAATTCCATCTGCATTTCTTGGATGAATTCGTCCTTGACCACATATTTCTTCGGCCTTTCTTTAAAAAAAAAAATGTTTTTTATCATCGTATGTCGAACTGTGACCAATGATGCATCCTTCTGTATAATATTAAAGAAAATGTATAATATTGGGCTCGTTTTTACCTACTTCCCGATTCAATTTGTTGTGCCAGCCCTCCAAACAGTTAGTGGTGCGATGCTGACTTCCGAATACATTCCAAGTTTGTATAAAATCTTCTTTTAACCATTGTTTTGTCATATAGGCTCGAAACTTGTATTATGTTCTCGTCTTCTGTTTGCTTCCGTGTGATATATGACCAACCGTTCATAACTTCGGATGGTGGTACTAAAGGAAGTACAGCGCTCAATGCCACTTCCCGGATTTTTGCTGGATTGCTCGATTTCGTGATTTCGAGCTCGCGCCCTTTACGCCAAATAGCCTTGTTAAAATGATAGTAACATCCGCTCACTATTACTGATGGAAAAACTTTTGCGATGGCACTCATAGCTGGTTTTCATAATCAGTTTTGTATTTTGTGGGATTCCATCCAGGTACTTGGGATTTAATTAAAGAAAATAAAGCCACGTAGGACGATTGTTGTCTATCACTCATTAGAGCGTACACAACTGGCACGATGTTTGTACTGTTCACAGTACTTCCAAAATCACCATGTATGGTGTTTAGTTGATCAAACGGTCTTGGACAAATTTTAAAGGTTCCATCGCTGTAATAATCCTCAACTGTAAGTATTAACTCTCTTACTCTTTGTGAACAAAAGATAATGATTCGGTTATTGTCGTAGTAATAATCTGCCATTAAGAAATCTTCATATCCGGGAATTTGCACCTCTTCTATTTTGTCGCATTGGATTTTATCAACTCCTGCCTTATTACCTAATTTCTATATCTATACAACGATGATATGACAGATTTAAAACTTGGCATTTGAGCAATAAGTTGAAGTCCTCTATTTTCGTACGAAGCTACCACCCATACATAGCATTACAAGTTTAAAGAACTGCTGGGTAATTTTTTGCAGTCAAATCTTGCTTGCATCGGTAGAGGTGTTCGTCGATTTCGTTTTTGGCTAAGTTGGGTGTGCATGTGTGGGAAGTTTCTTCTACAATATTTCCGTCCTGAAAATTAAAAATTCTTTCCATTGCATCTTATATAAATAACTAGCTGTTGGCCGCGACAACGTCCGCGTGGTCCCTAGATAAAATGTATCCTATGTCCTTTTCCTGGTTCTAAGCTACCTCCTCACCAATTTTCAGCCAAATCGGTTCAGCCGTCCTTGAGTTATAAATAGTGTAACTAACACAACTTTCTTTTATATATCTATATACTATTAAGTTAATCATCTGCGATTATATAAATAAAAGGAAACATAATGTTGATTTTTTTTATTTGATTCTATATAACTTTTTTGTCATTTTTATACTTACTTCATAGTTAATATTTTTCTAATGTTGTAAGCGTGTTGAAATTTTGTTATTTTTTTTATTTGATTCTATGTAGCATAAGAAATAGTAGCAAATGTCACCCCGGTGACAACTGAGAAACAGACCTTCCCCCCTCCCCCTAATCAATCATACATATAGATATCGATTCGAAGCAGTAGTCTCTCGTCCATCGGGATATCTAATATACGAATAATCTGGATTACTGTGTAATTATTCCACCTCCTCTATTATTGGTTCGTATTTAATTGATCTATGCAATTTCTTCATTAAAACTTGGCCAGAATTCGTAAGCCAAGTTGGTATGGAAACTCCGTTAGTTGATCTTCGAGGATGTCTAAACATTCGCTCATGCGGTGTGAAATTAGTAGTAGTGCAAAGTAGGGAGCGAATAGAATGCAAGGCTTGAGACAGGACTTGCTCCCAGTTCTCGACTGATAAGTTTTTGGTTTTCAACGCCAGAAGTATTGTTTTCCAGAGAGTCGAATTCAATTTCTCCACTTGCTCACTGCCCTGTGGATTGTAGGCAGTAGTTCGACTTGTGTCGATACCTCATGAAGACTTCAGCAGAAAGAAAAGCTGTGCCGCGATCCGAATGAATGTAAGATGGAAAACCAAATATCATGAATAGATTATTGAGATGTTTGATCTCTGTTTTCGAGCTAACGTCAGTACAAGGAAAAGCGAACGGAAATCGTGAAAATTTGCCAATTAGAGTTAAAATGTATCTATTAGTAGTATTCGTAGGAACTGGACCTTTAAAATCTATACTTAAGCGTTCGAAGGGAGCCGTTGCTTTGATGAGTTTTGCTTGCTCATCATTGTGATTTCGCAGGTATCTAGGCTTTATTTCTGAACATGTTCGACAAGAATTGGTCATGTTTCTGACTTGTTCAAGAGAATATGTTAAATTCTTAGAACGTATCCAATGGAACATACGTGAATGCCAGGATGACAGAGAGCTTCGTGGAACGATATAAGTTTGGCTGTATTATTTTCTGTTGAGGCACAAACTCTAGACAAAGCATCGGCAGCGTAGTTTTCTTTACCAGGCCTGTGAACGATATCAAATTTATAAGCAGCAAGTTTCAACCGCCATCTCCGAATCTTCTCATTTTTTATTTTACTAGAGTGTTTCATATTAAACATAAAAGAAACTGAATATTGATCGGTGACCAAACGAAATTGCTTACCAATAAGGTAATGGCGCCATTTCAATAAAGATTCTACGATAGCGTAGGCTATAGAAGAATGATTTTGTTCGGTTGGATTAAGGGTTCTTGAAAAGAATGCAACAGGCCTAGAGTCTTGCGTTAGCACTGCTGCGATAGAATGATCTGACGCATCAGTTTCGACAGTAAACGGTACATTTCCATCGATCGCATGGATTGATGATTTGGCAATGTCGTGTTTTAGACTTTCAAAGCATTTAGTTTGATCGTTTGTAAGGGGAAAAACTGTCGTTTTAGTAAGTGATTGAATACGTTCTGAAAAATTAGGAATCCATTTAGAGTAGTGAGCGAACATTCCAAGTGTACGTCTGAGACTCGGTATGTCCTGTGGTGGTGGTAATTCAATAAGTGGCTTCAGGCGCTCATGGTCAGTTTTGATAATGTGCTTATGAATATTGTAGCCAAGAATATTAATATTATCTTGAGAAAATTTACATTTTGGCATACTCAATGTCAGACCGTACTTTTTAACGGCTGTCATAAAGCGGTTTAAATTGTGGTCATGTTCTTCACGAGTAAGGCCACAAATAGTAATGTCATCAAGGTAAGCATATGTTTTCTCAAGTTTTTCTTTTCTAATAACCCAATGTGTTCGTTGAAAACTTGAGACGCCATTTGTCACCCCGAAAGGTATACGTCTAAACTGATATAAATTATTTAGAGCTTCAAAAGCAGCATACTTTCTTTCTTCGGGTAAAATAGGAACTTGATGGTAAGCACTTTTCAAGTCAATCATGCTAAACATTGTGTTCTTCGCTACTTTTGCGACTAAGTTCTCGATATTTGGCAGTGGATATGCGTCATGTTCTGTGTAACGGTTAATTGTCTGAGAATAATCAATTACAAGTCGCTTCATATGCGTTTCATTCTTAGTTACGAGGACTTGAGCTCTCCAAGGTGATTTACTTTCTTCAATTACACCTTCAGCTAAAAGATAACTGATCTCTTCCTTAATAAATTTTGTATCTTCATCAGTGTGTTTCCTGGATTTTACAGCAATAGGTTTGCAATTAGGAGTGACGTTTTCAAAAAGTGGTACGGCTGCACAGATGCTGCAGCGACAATACACACCTGAAGCGGCTTCTTTGGCCCACCAAAGAAAAGTTCTAACGACGCATGTTCTCCGAGAATATCATGACCGATTATTATACCGGCGCAAAGATTTTTGACAATAAGAAGGTTCACATTGTCGTATTTGTGATGTCCAATATTAAGTGTTTGAAAAGTTTGGCCTTCCACTTGTGATATATGGTTAAGTGAGGCCATTGATATTGTTTGACTCCAGGACTTCGTTTTAAGTCCGCAAAGTTTACAGAAACTGTAATTTATAAAAGAAACAGAACTTCCTGTATCTAAAAGTGCTTCCGCTCTTATACCTTTGATGTACGCAGGTACAGTAGCATTTCGAAGAGACACAGGTGATGCTGCGATAATAGTACAGGCTAACTTATCCGTGTCTGTTGTAACTGAATAAGATTTTGTGGATGAATTTCTACATATAGAAGCAAAATGTCCTTTTTTGCTGCAAAGTTGACAGACTACTTCTAATGCTGGACAGTTTTTGCGGATGTACTTGTCCTCCACAGAAAAAGCATTTTCGTTGACGTGAATGAGTAGAGAAAAGGTTGCCATCTTGCGTTGCTCGTTGTTTGGAGACATGAGCAGTTTCTTTATTAGTTGCGTTTACTGGCAGAATATTAAAACTGTTTGAGTTTATCTCAGCTGTTTCTAAAGAAATTGCTTGATTGTAAGCTTCATCAACAGTCAAAGTAAGTTCTAAAAGTCGCTGTCTGTATTTGTTTGATAATATTCCAGATATAAAAGCATCGCGTATGCAGTCGTTTCTGTTAGTTTCAGCGTCGACGGCAATAAAACCACAGTCTTTAGACAGTTGTTTCAAAGCTTTTAAGTAGGAATCTATTGTCTCATCAGAGCGTTGCTTTCGAGATGCAAGCGTGTCGCGCGATAATAATATTCTTTGGTTTTACGTACAGTTTTTGCAAAACAGGTACAGCTTCTTCATAGCTTTTACTTTCATTTATGAATTCATAAACGTTTGGCGAAATATGGTTTACGAGAAGTTGATACTTAATTTCGTTTCATTGATTGTTCGTCGATTGGCGTCCTTTGCTGATGAAGAAGGAGCGGTGGCATTATTTTGACTTGTCACGAAGTATTCAAATGTTTTTATCCAATGTTCTCATACTTTGGATGCAGTACCATCAGATGGGTCGGCGTCAAACCTTTCTGACCGTAGATATTTTTCCATATTTTATTTAAGCATAATAAATTGATATAACTGATAAAACCTTTCATAAATACAAGGTTTTATAATGCTTAAAATTTACAGAATATTTTAGGCAAATTGGTTACGGTACTAATGACAAACAAAATTATAAGAAACTAGCTTCTGCCCGCGGCTTCGCCCGCGTGGAGTTCGGAAATTGCCTACATATATGTTACCCCCGCAAAATAATGTCGAAAATAGTAATTTAAATGGTATAGATAATAGTTGTTGGCTGCAGTTTTGGTCGTATGTATAGGATAAATAGTTGTGTTAAAGTCTGTGATTTTCAAAGTAAGAAGTCAGATAATTAACTCTGGTTAGAAAAAGTATGTCTTGGTATTTAACTCCCGGAAACCAATATAAATAATGAATTATCCTACCACCTCTTTGTAAATGACGTTTTCGTTGTTTTCTTGTGGGGTTAAAATTACTAAGATACTCGCAGAGCTCATTCCGGAGCATGCAACATAAAACTGATGTGAGAAACATGTTCTCACATCAATGCGAGAAATAGCCTAGGGAAGGATATTGAGACATTGTGTATTTTAAATTTCATTATTTGCACCTAGAAAATGAGGTCAAAATGAAAATCCAATACGGCGCCGAAGAAAATTCTCATTTTCATTGTCAGCGACCCCGAAAACCACGAAAATGACACCCATGACGGAAAAACAGAAAGCTTTCCTCGGTGTCATCTTGGATTTTCATTTTGACCTCTGCTTCATTGTCAGCGACCTAAAAAACCACGAAAACGACACCAATTAAGGAAAAACTGAAAAGTTTCCTCGGCGCCATGTTAGATTTTCGTTTTCATTGTCAGCGACTCGGATACCACGAAAACGTATTTTGTACTTTTTTTTAACATATGTGTCCATACAAACGTGCTAACACTTCAAAACAAAATATAAAAATGTCACCCCTTTTGTCGTGTGAGGGTCGGAATTTCCAAAAGCGTCGAAATACGTGTTTATCAATTCAATCAAGAAACACAAATATTAAATTTCAAGCAGATCAGACCATTTTTGTTATACATAGTAATGTTTCCAACCCTTTTCTTCCGTTTGAGGTTGAATTTCCCAAAACCAAAACGAAATATGTAATCATTTATTTTTGCTCATAAACTTCTTAGTTTATTTTAATACTTTTTACTTCAAAAGTGACGGATTCCGCATATAAACTTTCAACCCCTATCTTACACTCTTAGAGGTTACATTCTTAAAAAACGCTAAAATATGTATTTATTTATTTCTAGCTTGTTCAAACAATGCTTGCCTGCATTGCATTGTTGCTGCTTGTTGTGATGTTCATGCTACTAACTTTAAAAATGACCGATTTCTATACAATCGTTCATCCCCTATTTAACTCCCTTAGGGGTTGAATTTCAAAACATCCTTCCTTATTCCTTGTCTACATTATAAAAGGAACCTCTGTGCAAAATTTCAGCTTTCTAGGTGCAAGGGTTTGGGCTGGGCGTTGATGAGTCAGTCAGTCAGGACTTCTCTTTTTATTTAAATAGATACATTCAGAGACAAAAAGAGTGAAGAGTTTCTATATATCAGTACCCCACGAAATTATTGCAATTCTGCACTCAAGTACTGCCTCAACATTAGAGTATACCGTTCAGAGTTGACTTTCACTGCTCTGCCTCGAACAAGAAATAAGGGCTTAATTCCGGCCGCAGAAATTACTGCCCAAACCGTGACTCGTGCGCAATGGAGTGGTTTCTGGTGTTTTAATCTTGGCTGTTCTCTACTCCAATAGCGCCAGTTCTGTTTATTTAGAGAGCCATTCATATGAAAATGTGCCTCGTCTGAATAAATAATATGTGGGGTCTGATACACCTCCGGTTCTTTAATCTGGCCGAAGAATCTCAGGATGGGATGGGATTAGTAAAACCACTTTTTAGAACATTTGTTACCACATTATTTTTTGCATGTATTACCATAGACTAAATCATAGACACATATCCACAGATAAAACATAGTGGGAGATTTCCACACACTCCACACCCAGAAAAAATGGGTTAAATTACTCAAATAATCAACATGTTTTATAGACTTCTAGCTTTATACATCTAGGCACTTAAAATATTTTAATACAGTCTCAAAACGTGAACCTTTTACTGATTCTATCAACAACACTTGTAACGGGATATTTACCATGTTTAAACATGGTAAATATCCCGTTACAAGTGTTGTTGATAGTGTTAGTGACCATGTCAGTTTAAAATCTTTTACTGATTCTTTATCAGTAGAATTTAAACAGGAAATCTTAAAATTCAAACAAATACCTAAACACAATATAAAATTAGAATTAACATAAATATTACTAACACAAGCCATTGTTCAGTCACAATCATACATTTCTTTTACCGTAAAACGGGGTGAATAGACACAGTTTTGAACTTTGAATTAATTTTTATATGTTTTGAATAGTCAAGAAAACCATTATATTATGCTTACACTATGTCTCTTAGCTTTTTTAACAGTTTTCAGTCATATAAATTGATATTTATGCTTTAATTACACCACAAAATGCAAAAATATATGTCGTTTCTATTGCACCCGCACATGGGTTCAATAGACACGAAATATGAGGTGAATAGAAAAAAATGCTAGGGTTGGCAAATTCCAAAGCTTAAGTTTCCAAAGACACCTATCTAAGTTGGTAACGTAAGTACCTACCTATGTAAAGAAGGTATTTAAGTATTAAACGTTAGGTACCTAACCAAATGAAACATTTAAGTAAAAAATGAGATTTTTTTAATCATTTATTCTTATCAGATACGAGATCAATCAGTTGCATCGTTTATTAATTACACAAAAAACAAGTTATAATTCTAAGAAACAGTCTCATTATTAGGTAGGTACGTAGTTAACATTTAAAGTAATAAACTTTTTGAAAATCAACATTTAAGACTAGGTAATAACCAGTGATAGGAATAGGTCTTCGCGATAACCGATTTACTTTTACGGACAGTTTTAGATAGGTAGTGGCTAAGCGTCTGCCTATATCTGTGCTATTGTTAAAAAGTGTAACTGAGTTATAATAACTCAACTATCTAAAACTGTCCGTAAAAGTTAGTCGGTTATCAGTCAGATAAATTGATATAATTTATTAGATAAAAAGTTATATTATTCATCATCGCTGTCCATTAAATCTTTCAGAATATCATTATCGCTTTTGTAATACGATGTTCGCCGAGTTTGTAAACCGCTTGGACCAGGACGACTTATGTTATCAATTTTATCTTTTAAAATTTTAAGACGCGAATTTTTACTTATTTTTTTGCACTTATTCAAAGAAACTTTTTTCATCTTAGTAATATCTGATACCTTTTCATTCGATATAATTTTCAGTTTTCTTTTATTTTTTTCGGTTGCATTATTTTGTTTATAAGTCTTTTCTACTCCGGTATCATTCTGCATATCGTTTAGTTGTATGTCATTTATAGCAATCATTTGTTCTTCGGTATCATTCTGCATCTCGTTTAGTTGTATGTCATTTATAGCAATCATTTGTTCTTCGGTATCATTCTGCATCTCGTTTAGTTGTATGTCATTTAGAGTAATCATTTCTTCTTCGGTATTATACTGCATCTCGTTTAGTTGTACGTCATTTATAGTAATCATTTCTTCTTCGGTATCATTCTGCATCTCGTTTATTTGTATGTCATTTAAAGCAATCCTTTCAATTCCGGTATTATTCTGCAACTCGTTTGTTTGTATGTTATTTATAACAATTTCATTTCCACATACTAACATGTCTTCAAATACAATAGGCATTCTTTCTATGGAATTGTTTGCTATAAAATCAAAGTCATTTATTGTGTTAAGTAATATTTTTTCAGTGTCTTGATCGTTTTTCTGTATATTTTCCTTTTCAGCAATATTCTGATCTTGTGTTTTAGTTTTTTTCCCTATACCTTTTCCCTTATATTTATTCTTTTCTTTGCCATCGTAAGTATTCGTTGTAGTATTTTCTTTGTTGTTTTGTGTTATTTTGGATGACAGTAGTCTTCTCTTTTTTGTTATCTGTTGGCTTTCCTCTTCTTTTGTTTCTATGTAGTCTTCACTCTCAGTACCAACGCTTCGTCCAGGTATTATTTCCAATTTCTTTTTCCTTTTTGGTTCGGTTATGTTCATGGTTCCATATCTCATCTCCTTTAGAAGATCTAGAACGGATTTTTCTATTATAGATTTATTTTCATTGTTTTGCACTTCAGGTAGTCTGCTTAAAACCTCTTCTTCATTAATCGGATATATTCCTGTTTTCTTGAATCCTGCCATTATATTAGTCTTACTGTTGTCACTAAGCTCTTTCATTAACTTACATAAAAGTTTTGGGAAACATCCCTTTGGAATCGTCGCTTGGTTTTTTCCGTCGGTTTTTTTCCATTTTAATACTACGTTTCGCCATGCTATCTTCATAGGTCTGAAGAAAGCCACATCGAGAGGCTGCGTCAGATGTGTGCTATTCGCCGGTAAAAAAACGAACGATATATTTTGCTCGTGGCACAGTTTTATTGTCTCCATAGATAAATGCGATGATAGGTTATCGCCTATTAGGACTTTTTCTCCAACTTTATCTTTGAAATGAGGTATAATGATCGTCTTAATCCAATCTTCAAATATAGTTGCATCAAACCAACCGGATTGCGTGCGATTATATCTTGCTCCTGGTGGTCCGTTTCGAGTCCATGTATCATACAAATTCAGAGCCTTGTACACCACATACGGTGGCAGTAAAACGCCGTCGGCTGTAGCGGCTATCATCAATGAAGTTGAAGACTTTGAACTATTCATTACCCTCTCTGGATACTTCGATCCTCGTTTAGTTATGATTTTTTTGCGTCCTGGGTCGTCGGTCAAATTCGTTTCATCGTAGTTTATTATATTGCTCGGATTTATGCCTGTCAATGACACTCCTAACTCCTTGAAATACTCTTTGATCGTATTTGGTGAAACTTCTGCCCTTTTTTTCTTAATGTTTTGACTGTATCTTTGGGAAATTTGGTTTTTATGACGTTTTAGAAAACCCGCGACGAAATCGGGTCCCGGTAAATCATTTTTAAATTTTAGCACTGTCCGGCCTACTTGGTCAAGATAAGCCTTAACAATATACCTCAAATCCAATGCATCTAAAGGGCATCCCCATTCCGCACATATATTAATATACTTTATCATCCACTCTTCAGTTTCGTTTGTTAAAATAGTTTGCCCTCCTTGTTTTTTCATAGTTTTGACACTGTGTCTATAAAGTACAGATTTATCGATATCATATTTCTCAGCTATCTCCTTTAAAGAGAACTTGCCATTCGCATATGCGGCAACAGCTTCATTTATAATGTTTTCATCGTACTTTCTATACGTTTTCCCCCTAGGATCAGGTTTGTATATACGCGGCATAATGAATTGTAGGTACCTATAACAAAAAAAAAAATATGTAGGCGATGAATATATTTAATATCCCAAATTATTTCAATAGGTAGCAGCCCTAACACACATCTTTCTAATCACCCCTTACTCGTTTCTATTGAACCCTTTCACATGTCTATTGAACCCATAATACGTATCTATTCACCCCATACTACGTATCTATTCGCCCCTTCCCCGTGTCTATTAACCCCAATCAAAAATAAAAATGACTTGGTTTACAATTTTACAAATATTTCCAAATTTACCATCACAATTGCACTTACCTTTTATTAATCTAGGTCACAAGAAACCAACGAATATATTATCAAGTTGTGATAGCACAAAACACTTTCTTTCACATTGAAAACAGTAAAATAAATAGGACCTCGTTCAACCTACGTTCATGGAGCTAACTTCAAGATCTTTTTTTATTATGTTGGCCAAACCTTACTTCAATTCAGTGTTGCTATTTCAAAAAAAAAATACTACAGTTTAAAAAAAAAATACATTTCAGAACTTTTTTCTTCCAAAATGTTTGGCTATTTTCTGTAGAAAAACATTTTTGGTTTTGTGTCTATTCACCCCTGCGTTTTTATTGACCCCGTTTTATGTCAATATTTAAGTTACATGAACTTTTTATTATTATTTAATAACTGTAGGACAGAAATGCAAAGAACTTCAATCAAATTAAAATGATGTGCTAAATAGAGTTGTGTATGTGTTTGATTGTGTGTTATGTAAAAAATATAATAAAAGCAAGGCACATAAGCTCTGACTGTAGAACTAACTCCAACCCTTAAATCAGATACCTACTAGGCAACTTGGCAATGCGCCCTGAACGGGTGGTCTTCTCCTTGACCTTATTTTGCTTTGGCTGCACCTGGAAAGGAGGGGTAGCAGGAACTACTGATGATATCTCGTCTTCCTTTGGTACGTGAGTTGTAGGTACTATCCTATGATTGGGGAACTCAGCTTCGGGATCAGAAACCTCCAGTTTAAATAAACGTTGAAATGGACGTACCTTATAACCAGTTGATGTTCTCACCCTTGCTGTTGCGGGTGTTCCTTCAGATTAAAATAAACTACTTCTAAAACGATTTTACTTCATTATATTTACTCAGAGCATTTTAAAAAATATACATTCTATAAAAATCAACCCGACATGTCTTGTCACAAAACCTGCTAAAACTCAAGTATCATATATTTTCTTTTTAGATAGAACGTTCACGAATACAAACCAAAGTTCTTAAAATCCCATAAACAATTCAGCCTGCCAGTAATCTTCAACATTAAATTACTATTTCCATAACATCCCCTCTTAATTTTATGTCTATTATAATATAAACAACATCCTCTATAAAACCTTCATTAATCTCATTTATAACCCAACTTAATTAACTTAATTAACCCACCCAACTTAACTAACTATTACAAACAAACTTTAGAATTAATTAATCTAAACACCTTACTTAACTATCATAAACATAACAATTTCAAATTAATTCTCAAATAACCTTATAACTACTTAACTTACTTAACACATCACATTGCACAATGTTCTTTAAGTGTCACTCACTATACACTGTCTCAATCTCAAAAACTTTGTTCTATCAAGAGGTTTGGTCAATATATCTGCCAAATTATTTTTCGTCGGACAATAGTGAATCTCTAACAAATTTTTATCTATTTTCTCCTTAATGAAATGATATTTAACATTAATATGTTTGCTCCTTCTATTTAGAATTCCATTCTTAATCAAAACTATAGCAGATTGATTATCAACAAACAATTCAGTTTTGGGTAGTTTACCTGTCAACTCAAAGATCAGACTCTGAATGTATAATAGGTCTTTTATACATTCGGCTGCAGAAATATATTCAGCCTCAGTACTTGAAAGAGCAGTGACTGACTGTTTACGTGAACACCAATGAATTGGACCACCACCATAAAATATGACAAAGCCAGTCGTACTTTTCCTAGTATCAGGATCACCTGCAAAGTCTGCATCACAATAAGCTTTAAAAGATAAATCTTTACCACGAACATACTGTATCCCACTGCTGTGTTTTTTATATACCTAAAGAGATTCCTGACATTCTTAAAATCATTTAAACCAGGATGTTCCTGGTGCCTACTGCAATATCCAACATGAAAAGATAAATCCAATCTTGTCTTATTAACCAAATCTAACAATGAACCAATCAATTGTCTATATTTATGCACATCATCAACTCCCACTTTCCCCTCTTGATGTGCATCTACCAAAATATCTGGATGACTACTATCTTTTAAGTTTTCATACTTAAACTTTTCCAAAATTTGATTGATATAACTTTCTTGATAAATCTTAATAAAATTCTGTTCTACTTTAATATCAAATCCTATAAATTTTTCTGTTTTATCAAATTTCCTCATTTCAAATTCTTTTTCCAATTTATATAGAATTTTATTCAATTCAATCTCGCTTTCACCAATTAAAATACCATCATCTACATAAATAGCCAAATATATTTCTTTTTCTTTAGTTTACAAATCTTATTTTCTTTATTTTCCACCTCATATCCCAATGGTATTTCCATATAAATTTCCTCATCTAACTCCCCATATAAAAAAGCCGTTTTAACATCAAATTGTTTAATTTTTAAACCTTTTTGTGCTGCAATCGCCAACAACAATCTCACACTACTTGCATTAACAACGGGACTATATGTCTCTTTATAGTCAATATTATATTTTTGTAGAAAACCTCTTGCTACTAATCTCGCCTTATATCTTCCACCAGGCTTTATTGTAAATATCCATTTACTTGTTATAATCTTTCTATTTTTCCCTTGACTTTTATTTACAATTTCCCAAGTTTTATTTTTCTCTAGCGAGTCTTTTTCCTCTTTCATTGCTTTTGCCCATAAATCCTTATCAAAACTATTAAAAACATCTGTATATGTTAAAAATGAAGTATCCAAATCATAATAGCTTGGGGACAGGAAAGCGACTTGGAAGTGCAGTACCTGCAAAGCTGGGTTGGCGAGTCCTTCTAATCCTCCCACTGGAAAGGCTGCGCAAAGTGATTTGGAAAGTATCCATCTTGAGCTGCGCAAACTCACGGAACAGTTAGCAACTTTACCTTTTTTGGTCGAAACAGTTAAGACGATTCAAGCGGATGTTTCTGACCTTAGAAGCATGAAAGAAGAGATTGTTGGAGTTCAGAAATCTCTAGACTACGTCCATGGTACGGTTGAGGAGCTCTCGGTGAAGTTGGTGGACGTTGACAGGCAAATCGAGTCCCTACATAAGACTAAGGAGGACGTCTCGAGATTTGAAATGCGCCTAAGCCGGTTAGAATCAAACATGCGCGAGAGTGAGCAGAGATCGCGGCTTAACAATATAGAAATTAAGGGTGTCCCGGTCACGGGGTCGGAGAACCTTTTTGCAATTGTTGCTAAAATTGGCGGCATAATCAAGTGCGAAGTCTCGAAGGAGCAAATAAATTATGTTGCCAGAGTTCCCCAACGCAATAATAAGGATGCTAAAAACATTATTGTATCCATGCACAATCGATACTTGAGGGACGATTTCATAGCGGCGGCTAAGAAACACAAGTCATTAACAGTAGCTGATTTGGGTATTAACGGTGTTGGCAAGGTTTTTGTTAATGATCACCTGACTTATGAAAATAAACAGTTACTTAATAGGGCGAAGATTTTGTGTAAGGAGAAGGATTTTTCTTTTGTTTGGGTAAACGGTTGCAAAATTCTGGTGAAGAAAAATTCTACATCGCCCACATATGCAATTATGAAGAGAATAGAATGAAGAGATACAGAACTAGATTTGAAAAAAATATGTTAATTTTTCTAATATTTTCATACTTTCGTTATTTTATATCAGTTTGTACTTTTTGTAGGTTAAGTTTGAGAGGCACTGGTGTTTATGTCTTGGTCGCTTCATTAGTGACTTTAATGCGCATTGCTTTTGTCACATCAGGTTTGTTTACCTACACTAATCGTTTACTTTTCTTTGCCGATCGTTTGCATTGTGTGCCTTATCCATTTCATTTCAAGGTCGCTTTTCGCTCATTCTGTAAAACAATTTTTATATTTAAGTTATCGTACCTTGTAAAAAATAGTTTCTTCGCGGATTGTTGCGAATTTAGCCTTTTGTTTCACACCGTTTATTTATTTAATCACTACAAACTTACCTTGTTTTTTATCTCATCAGCGCGTCAGAGTAGTTTAATTCCCGTGATACGTAATGAAATCTGCAAACCATTCCACATTGGTTCATACCAAATCATAACAACGCACTTTGTTTCCTTCATACTTATTTTAGTTCCGCCACGCTGTAGGTATTTATTATATTTTATTCTGGTGCGGGCATTCTTAATGTTACTATCAACTCTAATTATTTTCCACATTAAATATGCCAATTAATATTTATCACCAAAATGTACGTGGCTTGCGGACCAAAACATCAAGTTTCTTTAGGAATGTGTGCTCAGGTAACTATGATGTCATATGTTTAACAGAGACGTGGCTAAAAGAGGGTTTTAACAGTAGCGAATTATTTGATGACCGCTATATGGTTTGGAGACGCGACAGAGATTACTTAGATAGAAATCAGACACTTGGTGGTGGCGTTCTTATTGCTGTTCGACGCGAGCTCGTTGCAGAGGAGCGCTGTGACTGGCGCTCGTCCGCGGAAGACTTGTGGGTTACTCTAACTCTGAAGCGTTCCAGACCCATAATGTCATATAAGTTGCATATCTGTACAATTTATCTTTGCAAGCAAAACAGAGGGTATTCACTGACTGCACAGCTCACATATTTTTATACAAAGTTAAATAATATTATATTGAATAACTTAACGCACACTTTTATTATCTTAGGTGATTTTAATTTGCCAAACTTAACATGGCAACTGACTGACGATGGATGCTCGTTTCGCCCGGAAAATATTCAAGGTTCGATTCAGACAGATTTTTTTGATATCTTGAACACATTTGATCTGGTCCAGTTCAACGGTCATAGGAATCTTAATGAACGGGTGTTGGACCTAGTTTTTTGTAACAATCACTTAACTGTTGATAAATGCTCTGACCCTCTTGTTCCTGAAGACCCTCACCATACAGCTCTTAGTATTTTTGTAAATTTTGTTGAGTATCATGCGCTCCCATCGCAGCTAAGAAAAAAGTTTCTCTATCAATTAGCCGATTTTCCTTCTATAATAAATGAACTTGAAAAATTCGACTGGCGCTGTGATCTCGCCAAAGGGTCAGTGGAAGATGCCTTGTCACTGTTGTACGTCAGACTAAATAACATTTGTGAAACTTTCATACCAACTAAAATCATCAAATCTATGTCTAACTACCCCCCTTGGTATAAAACCCCTCTAATAAAAATTCTTAAAGAAAAATTTAAATATCACTCCAAGTTTAAAAAAATATGGTAACTTATCAGACTATGAATCTTTTTTAACTTTGCGAAATCGTGCTAAATTATTAGAAAAAGAAATGTACGACAGTTACATTGAGACAATAGAAAATAGTATTCTTAAATCGCCTAAAGCATTTTGGTCTTTTGTCAAAAGCAAGCAAAAGTCCTCATGTACTTTTCCATCGGTTATGAAGTATGGGCAGAGGTCGTCAGGACAAGGTGACGAAATCTGCAACATGTTTAGCGAAGTTTTTAAGTTTAACTTTCTCCAGAACACTATTCCCGGTGTAACTCAGTTGGATGGCGACATGAACTGTCTTTATCAAACGTCTGCTTCTGATATAAGCTCTATTGAAGTCTGCGAAACTGAAGTGCTGAAGCTACTGAGGGCTATTGACGTGAATAAGTCAGCAGGGCCGGATGGTATTCCTGCTATACTCATAATTAGGTGCGCTCAAAGCTTAACTTTACCGCTTACCCTAATATTCCGTCGTTCTCTTAGTGAGGGAGTGGTGCCGCAAGTTTGGAAAACAGCTTTTATTACCCCCGTCCATAAAAAAGGCCCTAAGGACAATGTTGAAAACTATAGGCCAATATCTAAGCTTTGTCTATTTGCGAAGGTTTTAGAAAAAGTTGTTTACGCGTCAGTTCATAGTGCCATTAAACAATCTCTTAGCAACTATCAACATGGCTTCCTAAAAAACAGGTCTATTGTGTCGAACTTGCTTATCTGTTCCGACTACTTGTCCTCCACTATGTCTGAACCCTCTCAAGTGGATGTTATGTATACTGATTATAGCAAGGCATTTGACCGTATAGACCACGGTGTCTTGTTGCGTAAGCTGGTAGCAGTGGGTATCAGAGGTGATTTATTCAGATGGTTTAAGTCATATGTTGAGAATCGCAGTCAGACAGTTGTGCTGAATGGATACAGTTCTGTAACTGTTAAAATACCCTCGGGAATACCACAAGGATCCCTTTTGGGTCCTTTGCTTTTTATTATTTTTATAAATGACATTGGTACGTGCTTTACCCGTTCCAAAATAATCCTTTACGCTGACGATATGAACATTTTATGCCCTATATCAGAACTTTCCGACTGTCTTAGTTTACAGCGGGATCTAGACAGATTTCAAAATTATTGTCTCCTTAATAAACTCGAACTTAATGTCTCTAAATGTTTTGTTAGTACCTACACACGCAAACCACATGCAATCATGTTTCAGTATAAGTTATGTGATACTAATATAAATAGAATAAGTGTTATTAGGGATCTGGGTGTCACATTTGATTCTAAGTTGCTTTTTGATGCTCATATTGAAAACATTGTCAATAAAGCGTCTAAAGCACTTGGATTCATACTAAGGTTATCAGCTGATTTTAAAAACCTTAAAACTTATAAAATCCTTTATTGTGCTTTTGTCCGCAGCCATTTGGAGTACGCCTCACAAGTGTGGAACCCTAGTTATAATATTTATTTAGACAGAATTGAAGGAATCCAGAAGCGGTTCCTACGTTTCTTGCAGTATAAAACTAGGAAATATACTCCCAATTATGGAGCGCGGTGCAAGCAATTTCATATCTTACCACTGTATGAGCGCAGACGCATTGCTGATGTGATATACTTATTTAAAATCGCAAATGGTACTGTAGATTGCCCAGAGCTGTTAGGTAGTTTAGGATTGGTCACACACTGCAAAACGTTTCGCAAACCCAGTTTGTTGCATGTCCCTCATTCTAAGTCCGCGTACAGGCAGAATTCGTTTCTGATCCGTGCAAGCAGAAGTTTTAATAAACTCACTAGTGAACATGATTTGGATATTTTCAACACCAGTGTTTCTCGGCTCAAAAATTTATTAGTAGAAAGCTTTTTTACGGATAAGTGATTTTTTTTTTGTATCTGAATTGTAGTTTTTAGTTTTTAATTTATATTTTTAGTTTGTAGTTTATTGTCTCTCGTAACTTGTTTTAGTAGTTTTAGTAGTTATTTTGTACCTACCTTTTTCTTTTGTTGTTGTTTCTTTTTTTTTTTGTTACTGCGTTTAACTGCGGAAACTTGTAAATGGTCTTCAAATCAGTATTGTTTATGAACGTTGTTTTTATTAGCTGTAAGTTTCCCGAATAGCATAAAATAAAAATAAAATAAAATAAATAATCTTTTAAATATGCTGGCATTCTCCTTTCTCTTCTCGGTCTTTCTCTCAAACCATCACCAACTACTGGTTCAATTGCATCTTCAAACTCAACTTCCCCTCTCAAAGTATTATCCTCTTCAACACAAACTCTCATCTCCTCAACGCTGTCCTCAAAAACATCTTTATCTTCCTCAATTCCTCCTTCAACTCTAACTTCATCATTACAAACTCCTTCGTCAATAACTTCATCATTAAAAACTCCTTCGTCAATAACTTCATCACCACTTACATCCGCATCACCAATTTCTGCATCACCATCACTACAAAACCCATCATTACTTTCACCACTAAAAACATCACTAACCAACTCCTTAAATAAACTTTCCAAATCACTCTGTTTCACTCTACACTTACTCATTTTTTAAAATTCTGCTTTTTTTTTTATTTATGAATGGCATCTCGCAGTTCAACCTAGGAGGTTGTCGTCTGCTTAACCGGACTATCCTGTGGGTGCCTTAAGAGTAAGGCCTCCAGCCAGGGCATAAAAACTTACAAGCTAAGCGACTATACGCTGAGGGCACCCCCTGTGGGGTACGAGCCTCGGCTCAGGGCGTCGCTGGGGGAGGACTGCATGGGGACAGGCTGGATCTGAATGATATAATTATTTAGGGGTTGATTTAAAACTACTGGCACAGCATCGCGGGCTGGCTCGAGCGAGGGTCGGGGAGGACATGGACCGGGACGTCGCGACGGACCTCGACGGCGAGGTCGGAAAGACGGCGGTTTGAGTCTGAATTTTTTAAGAGTGCTAGTCTCTTTGCTACTCTCCTGGAGGAGGGTGATAGCATCATCGGGAGTGACGAGGGTATGCCGAGGACGGCGTACTGTACTAATGCACGAGGGTTCGTAACGGGCGGCCGCTGCGATCAGGGGATTACGGTGTTTACTGGCGTTATCGAAGAAACGCTTCGAAAGACGTTTCATAAACTGAAGGACGGTGGGCATTCTAAGGTCTACGTGTAGACGGTCGTTACGGACATAAAAAGGGGCTCCCGTGACTCTACGTAAGAACCGGTTCTGCAAGGTTTGCATCCTATGGATGTATTAAGGCTTGGTGTGAGCGTACACGACGCAAGCGTACGCATAATGGGGCGGATCACCGCGGTATAGAGGCGCAACTTGCACTTGAGTGACAATTTGCTTTTTGCCGAGATCATGAAATGAAGCCTACCCATAGCAAAGGCAGCTCGGTCGCGAGCTGCTTTGATGTGCGCCGCGAAAGACAGGTGGTTGTCAAGTAAGACTCCTAAGTACTTGGCTTGCTTCTCCCAAGGGATAGGCTTACCGTACATAGTGATCGGGCTGAGCGCGGGTGGCTTATTTTTACGCGGTTTAGAGAAAAGAACTGCCTGGCTCTTGTCGGGGTTCACTTCGATTCTCCATTTCCGGAACCAAGCGCCTAAGACGTTGGCTGAGGTTTGGAGGGTGCTGTAAATAGCGTCGTGACTGCGGCCAGTGTAATAGATGGCCGTGTCGTCCGCGAACAGGGCTAACTGAGCCTTCTTGCTCTTGGGGATGTCACTGGTGAACAGAGTAAAGATAAGGGGAGAGAGCGGGGAGCCCTGAGGGACTCCGGCTCTAATGGGGTGGGGGAAAGACAGTGCCTTCCCGATGCGATAGCGGAAGGTGCGATCCGACAAAAAGTCTCGTAAGATGAGCACGAGACGGTCTGGCACTCCCAGTTTGTACAGCTTATATAATAAGCCGTTGTGCCAGACTTTGTCGAATGCCTTTGCTATGTCGAAAAACAACACACCCGTCATCGCTCCACGCTGGAAGCCAGCGCTCAGGTGTTCTACGATGCGGTGGGCCTGTTGAATGCAAGAGTGACCGGTCCTGAAGCCGAACTGTTCGTTGGGGATGAGGCTCTTAGCCTCGGCGAAGTCTTTGAGTCGCTTATAAATAAGTCTCTCGTAGATTTTACCGAGTGCATTCAGGACACTGATAGGTCTGTAGCTTGAAGGCTCAGACTTGGGTTTGCCTGGCTTGGCGAAACCGATGACAGTGGCGTCTTTCCATATTTGGGGAAACGCGTTGTTGCTCAGGGCGCCATTGAAGATGGCCGCCATTAACACGACGAGCTGAGCGGGGAGGAGTTTGAACACCCTATTGGTGATTCCGTCGGAGCCGGGTGCTTTCCGCGGTTGAAGTTTGTTAATGATGTCTTGCACTTCGTCAGCTGTGACCGGAGGCAGAGGATCATCAGGGTCTTCTTCGGGGGGCAGGGCGGCTCTACGTTCGACGAATGCGTTCACCTCATCGAGATGTCGCTTGTCTACTGGTTGCGAGCTGGGCGAGCACTGGGACTCCAGGCTGTCGGCTAGGCATTCGGCCTTCTCAGAGTCGTCGAATGCGACGCTCTTATCGGGTCGGGTGAGGGGAGGCATCGAAGCCTCTTCGGTGGAGCGCATCTTGCGTTGCAGCTGCCAGAAGGCTAGGTGGGTAGGCTCGAGTTCGCTTAGCGTTTTTTCCCATTGATTATTACGACACTCACTGGTGCGATCCTTTACAGCACGCTGTAAATTACGCATGTGGGCTTTGTTTGCCTCGCAGGGAAAGCTGCTGTAGGCACGGATGGCCGCGTTCTTTTCGTTTATCAGTTCACGTATGTCAGCGGGTAGTATCCAGCGTTGATCGCTCATTGCTGGGACTTCCCGTGAGCAGTCCTTCAGTACGGATTGCACGTGTTCTGTAAACGAGTTGATGGCGGCCGTCGTGTCTGCGACTGAGACTATGTGGTCGGGGATGGCCTCCAGGTGAGGCGACGTGGTGGATTTCAGCTTTTCGCTGACTTTCCTCCAGTCGGTTATCACTTGGGTCGGCGGGGGCTGGCTGGGGTCAGAAGGACCCGAGCGAGGAACTAAGTGCATGAGCACTGGTCGATGATCTGAGTTAAGCTCATGTAAAGTCTCGATGGAATGCAACTTAAGGTTGACATTCTTGAGAAGCGCTATGTCGAGAACGTCCGAACGTTGGTCGGGGTCGTGGGGATAGTGGGTGTGCTCCATAGGAGCGATGGGATCGAAGTTGAGGGACTCGCCCAGGTTATACAAGTGACGTCCTCTGGCAGAGGTCGTCGTGCTGTTCCAGGCGGGGTGTTTGGCGTTGAGGTCGCCCGCTATGATAACGGAGTCGCTCAAGCCGAAGGACGGCAAGGTCTTTGGTGAACAGAGTGTGCTCCTCGGACGTGCCGCCGGGAGGGATGTACGCAGAGGCGATAGTGATCGGTTGATGGCCGGTCATGCCTAGTCGACACACTGAGGTCTCGAGTAGAGACTCCATGGGAGGGGGAAGGGGATGCAATGCAGTTCTTTTCTACAATAGATTAGAGTCCCGCCCTTGTGGCAACGTGACCGATCGTTGCGAACTATGCGATAGTTGGCAATTCTCGGATCGCGGTGACTGGGCTTGAGGAAGGTCTCCTGTACGAGGAGGATATCAATTTGATGGTCGCGGAGGAAGGTGGCGATCTCATCACGCTGGCCTCTAATGCCATTGGCATTAAAGTACCCTAATTTTAGGGATCGGGGTTTGGTGCACGTTAATCTCGTATTATCCATTGGAGTTAGTCGAGGTTAAGGTTGCGGAGGAGGTCGTCTAACTTAAGTAGGGACTTGAGGATAATTTTAAGTTTATCGCCACCAGTGTTAGCCGCCCTGAGATCAGCCGCCATGCGGTCTGCTTCGGGGGTGACTAACTCTGCTAGCGATTCTAAAATTACGTTGTGAGAGGGGTCCACAGCCGCGGGGCCAGGTGGCGTGGGACGAGCGGGCGCCGGTGCGCTTGCCTGGGCCGCGGGAGTGGGGACAGGGGCATCTAATAGCCCGGGGATGGGGCTGGACTTTGCTTTACTGAGAGCCGGGAAGGCTTTCTGGTGGTTTAGCGTGGTCCAGGGAGAGGGCCTCTGAGGGCTGAGTCTCTCCGGCATCTGGGCAGAGGGTAGCCTCACCGATGGGCTTTCTCTTTGTTGGCGGGCGCTTGCACGCTTCACCAGGTTAGAGGAGGAGCCTTTGGGGGCTTTTGAGCAGCCGCGGTAGTTGGCCGTGTGGCCCGACTGGCCGCAAAGCACACAGCTCGGTGGCTCCGTGCAAAGCGACTTGTCTTTGGGACGGGGGCAGTCTGCCGTGCCATGGTTGCCTAGACACTTTACGCATCTGTGTGGCGCATGGCAGTTGGCTTGGCTGTGACCGTACATCTGGCAGCGATGACACTGTCCGAGTACGCTTGAGCGGTAGGGCTTCTCTATTGAGATGCCTGACAGGGAGCAAACCGACTTCACTTTGAAGATCGGGTGGTGACCTTCTACTGGGTCACAGATGACCAGTACCATATCGTAAAGGTCTCCGCCTCTCGCCTTATGAAGGCGGTGGACGGCTGCGACCGGGATGTCCTGGCCTAGGAGGTCATTGAGGATGTCCTCCGTGGGGATTTCCTTCGGGATCCGCCTGATCACCACGCGGGTGGGCTTCTCCTCTGGAAGAGAGTAGGTGTGGAAGGCTATGCGCCTTCCGATTAATTGGCGGGTTAGTTCCCTGAAGTCGGTTGTCGTAGGGACCACCACTTTGATGCCCTGCTGTGTGCTTTTTGCGCTTGTATATTGAATGCGGCGCTCATTACACATTTTGGACACGTCTGTCCATTTCCCTTTGTCCTGAATGAACAACGGGGGAGGGGGCTTCAGCTTCTTTGAAGAAGCGGCTGAAGAGTTACCCTTAGGGCTGGTTGGCCTGCTGGTATGAGCAGCGGACTTTGGTGCGGGGACCGGGGAGGTGGGACGGGACGCCTCGGGAGAGGGGATTAGAGGAAGCGCGACTAACTTTTTGGCCATGGCGGCCTGCGAGTTTTTGCCCTTCTTCCTCTTGCCCTTTCCGACGACTTGGTAGTCGTCTTCTGAGGACGAGGAAGCAGAGCAGGAATCTATAACCGATTCCGAGTCGGAGATTGGTACGGTTGTGTCCATGTTCTCCGAAATGGGAACAATAGACGCAGGTGCGGACTGATCCATTGTTTGCGAAACAATGGGTTCGGGATTAGCCGGAATCGCGGCGGCGACGGCTGGCGGTGAGTTTTTGCCCATGTTCCCAGAAACGGGAACAATGGACGCAGGTGCGGGCTGGACCTTTGTTTGTGAAACAATGGGTTTCACAACTTTGGGTCTTGGAGTAGCCTTAATCGCGGCGGCAACGGCTGGCGGTAAGCCTCTGTCGGCAGGCGGCGGCGACAAAGGGCTGTCGAGCGCGTCACTGAAGTCAGTGACGTTATCGCTGGTTTGCTGAATGGCAGCAATTTCTGACCCATACTTTTCAAAATTTGGGTCGGTCGTGAAGACGCGGAAGAAAAAACGCAAAAGCGCTTTTTCCTTCTCGTCTAAGGACGACATTTTGTCGGTTAAAAGTTAACGGATATTGAGTGAAGCTCCGCGCCTAAACAGCCTAACAACCTAATTCCTTGCACAATTATGATGGGAATTTACTGGGTCCAGCGACTCACCCGCTTCAACCTTCCCGCAGCCACAGTCCGAGGATCCGGGCTTGGTAGCAACTCCAACTCCAGTCCAGGGAACTTTGCTTTCAGGAACTTGTTGAAACGGGAAACACTAGCACAGTAAATCGGCGACACACACGTTCGCGACGGAGCCCAATTTTTTCACCTAGATCCTGAAGGGATTAGGCGGGCGGATTGGGTCACCACCCTCTCTTGGTTTCGTTGGCACCGTTAGGTTTCCCACCAAGAACCTCGAAACTGAGGACTTTTCCCTGATGGGGCAAAGGAAGTTAAATCGGAATAATATCCGAAGCAAAAAGAGCAAGTGCTGTCTTAATAAAAAGACAACAATTGTTCGGGGGTGTAGTCAAGGGACTACTGATGACGTCACGACACTGGGAAGCGACGAACCGATGACACACACTGATAGCGAGCGGGAATGCGAGCAGGTAGCGGCACGTCCGTACGCGGCGGCGGTCAGGCGGAGAGTGATAAAAATTCTGCAACATCGCTCTTATTATTATTAAACACCACATCTCTCGAGTAAATAATTCTAAAATCTGAAGGATCCCATATCTTATAACCATTATTTGTAAACCCTACTAATAGCCCTTTACTGTTTCTGGAGTCAAGTTTATTCAAATTGTAATTATTTTTATAATAAGCCAACGAACCAAAAATATTAAAAATGTTTTAAATTCGGTATTCTATTAAACCACATTTCAGCTGGTGTTTTAATATTTATTGTATTTGCAGTCCTGTTTAATAAATATGCTGATGTTAATACCGCTTCTCCCCATAAATTAAGTGGTAAGAGCATATCAAAAAGTAATGCTCTTGTTCTTTCCATTAAAGATCTATTTAATCTTTCTGCTTTTCCATTTAATTGTGGAGAATATGGAATTGTGTAATCAATATTTATACCTTTGTTAATACAGTAGGTTTTAAATTGTT
Source organism: Cerastis rubricosa (assembly GCA_949152445.1). Taxonomy (NCBI): domain Eukaryota; kingdom Metazoa; phylum Arthropoda; class Insecta; order Lepidoptera; family Noctuidae; genus Cerastis; species Cerastis rubricosa. The sequence continues at coordinate 13,126,941 of OX424523.1, read as the reverse complement.
TGTTATTGTATTCACCGCCATTATCGCATCTAAATGTTTTAACTTTTGTGTTAAAATGATTTTCTGCCAAATTAATATAATTTATAATTTTTGAGAATGCTTCGCTTTTATTTTTAATAAGATAAACTTTTACAAAATGTGTATAATCGTCCAAAAATGTAATAAAGTATTTGTAACCATCCCATGTTTCATTACTTATAGGACCACAAATGTCACTATGAATTATTTCAAGTGGTTCACTTGCTCTTTGCCTACATGTGTTAAAAGGTTTTCTGCATAATTTTGCTTGTGTGCAGACTTCACAGATGTCGACCTCCTTTACTAAATTTCTATGCATGCCTTTAACAATGCCTTTTGTACTCTTTACAGGTACATGTCCCATTGCACGATGCCAAAATTCAGTATTTACTAAAAAAGTTTTGTCTGACCTGGAATGCACGACTGGCCTTGTCATATTTATGTTTAATTTTAAATAATATAAACCGTCTTTCCTCTGCTCACATGTTTCAACTGATCCAGAGTCCTCACTTTTGAGTTGAAGGCTTGTTCTGAAAAATTTTAAAGAATAATTATAATTTGTTAGACCTGATACTGAAATAATGTTCTTTTTTAATTGGGGAACACAAAGAACATTTCTCAAAGTCATGTTTTCTGAATAAATATTTCCAATTATGTTTACATTATGAAAATGTCCATCTGCTGTCATTATTTTGTGATCTATTTGTTTTTTATCATGAAGATAACATTCTGATGTTACAATATGGCTGCTTGATCCTGAGTCTATTATAAATTCCACCTCTTCTTCTGTATTATAATTTGTGTTAAAATTACTTACTTTTTGTGTTAGACAGAACTTAGTAAAGTGTGAATCCACCTTGCAATATATTCAGCAAAATTTTGAATTGCATTCTGTATTTATGTGTCCGCTTTTTAAACATTTATAGCAGATTTTATTCTTTCTTGTATCATCATTTTCGTTTCTACAAAATCTTGCAATATGACCAGTTTTACCACATCTGTAACAGTTCCTGATATGATAGTTCCTTTCAAAGTCATTTTGACAAGAAGTCATTTGTTCTGCATGTTTCTCTTCTGTTTGTTTTATTTTGTTTCCTTATTTTTATTTCTAAATTTATCCTTGATATAAGATTTATCAAGTTTTTTTCGTCTCTGTTTGTAGATTCCCATGCTGTTCTAAAATTTACTAGATTTTCTGGTAAATTCGATAATATTTTTGTCATAATCTGTTTGTCGTCGAAATTATATCCTAATTGTCTGATTCTGGTTGCTTTATTCTCAATTTCTGCTATTTCCGTCATGATGTCCTTTCCTGTCATTGTATACTTATAAAATTCTTCAAGTAATAAAGAAATCTGTGTGTCTCTATGTCCTAAAAATAGCGTGTCGAATTTATTTAGTATATCTCTGCTTTTCTCACAGTTTATAGCGTGTATGATAAAGTTTTCGCTTAGAGCGCTTATTATAATCAATTTTGCTTTCGCATCCTTTTTCTGAAGTCTTTGTCTAAATCTCCTGCTTTATCCAAAACCGTTTCCAAATCTTTCGCTGCCAAAATCAGTAATACCTTTTGCTTCCATAGATTGTATTCATCTTCATTTTTTAATTTTGAAATAGTCGTAAATTCTTCCGCCATCTTAATAATTTTGTAAATTCGTTAAAAAAAAATTCAAATCTCTTCTCCATAAATTTTTGGCTTCTTACCTCAACAAAACGTACGGGGGCCCATAACCTGTTGCGGGTGTTCCTTCAGATTAAAATAAACTACTTCTAAAACGATTTTATTTCATTATATTTACTCAGAGCATTTTAAAAAATATACATTCTATAAAAATCAACCCGACATGTCTTGTCACAAAACCTGCTAAAACTCAAGTGTCATATATTTTCTTTTTAGATAGAACGTTCACGAATACAAACCAAACTTCTTAAAATCCCATAAACAATTCAGCCTGCCAGTAATCTTCAACATTAAATTACTATTTCCATAACACTTGCTGTTCTATTGATATAATAATAATAATAAATCTTTATTCAAAACCAAAAATGGGTCAAATACAAAAATAATCTTAATTAAGCAATGTAGGTCACACAATGTTCGATGCCTGTACTAGGATAATCCTGTATCACAGGCAGAAGGAACTCAAAAAATATACCATTTACAGGACAACAGATTTTTAAAACAATATTTAACATCTTAAAGTGATCAAATTAGAAACATTTCATACAGTAAACCTAATTAACTTAAACACTATTAAATTAGAACTAAAACACGTAACAATAACAGGGAAAAATGGGCGTCAGCAGAAACATTAATTCGGTTAGAGTCCATGGAGCAAAAATTCACAAATTCACAAATTCATGAGTAGGCAGCAAAAAAATATGAGTAGGTCAGCACAGTAGTCCGTTGTTGTTGTGTCATCGACAGGCGTATCAACGCGGAAGTCTGACCTAGAGTATGACGCTTTAAGCGCCTCCATAGTCGATCGAGTTGATATACCTGTATTCTGCTATTTTCCTAGCAGGGCACTCAGTGTCTCCCGTTTTGTGGTTATTGGGCTTTTTAAAGCGCGAGCAAGTTGCACATGTAGGTGAGAGCGCTTTTTTCTCGCACTCGGACAGCGAGTGTCCTGCTTCTCCGCAGTGACCGCAAGTAGAGTTGACCTCTCTGCATGATTTGGCTGCATGACCATATTGTTGACATTTGTAACATCTGGTAACTAGAGTGAAATCTCTGACTGGGCAGGAAGTCCAATTTATAAATAGCCTTTCTTGAGATATTAGGGCTTTTCGAATCTTGCCTGGAACCTCGATAATGTAGTTACAGGTCATCGCATCTTTCTTTCCGGATTTGTGGCTGAACTTAACCACGGTCAAAAAGGACTCCATTGACATCTCTGGAAACTTATCGGCTACATTCTGCTCATAAATGCACCTGAGGACATCAGTATCAGCTAAAGAAGTCGGCACTCCTACGACCGTGATCCGTGGTTTGCGCTTTTTAGGTTCATCGGCTGTAAGTACAGATGTTGACAGGACTGCTTGCTTTAGTTTATCTGCATCCTGTTTTGTTTCAGTGCTGATTATAACACCTCCATCTTTAGTTTTGCGGACTCCACGCACATGCAGCTTCATTTGATCAGGGCGTATAATTTGTTGAACGAGGTTTTTCGTTTCGTCGCTGGACTTTAATTTATCGCTGGGATAAATGGCTACAGAGCTCAAATTATTTGGTCGAACGAAATCATTTGACCCATTCTTTACCATGTCAGCAAACGATGTGCTTCCCTTCGTACCTGTGTCCTCAATTGCCTGCTTCAGTTCAGAAATTTGATCCGTCAAGGTGCGTTTTTCTTGTAGATCATCGATAATTTTGACGGCTTGCAGGGCTTTCTGTTTCAGAGCTTGATATAGAACTGCCATTTGAGAAGTACCAGATTCCACTTTGCGGCATAGGTTTGTTATTTTCAGTTTCTGCTCCGAGTTGAGTTTGCCATCTGTGGCAATAGAGCAAACCTCATTTAACTGCTGTTCAATGGATGACATCCATTTTTGGATATCGGGCGTGGATACAACAGGTATGGAGAAGTCCGGCTGGAGGCTTTTTGCTGGCGAGGCATTAGGTTGCACTGGACTACTGTTTTCCATTTTTCACAGGTTGACTATGTAAATGTTTTCATTATTTACTAAACTGTACACTTAGCAAAACTTAAAGAAGGTCACTGTTATTGTTTTAATGAAATATTGCTAACGAGCACGTCTGTACGTTGCGAATGGTCGCGATGCAATCGTTATCCAGATTGGAGATAGGTTCCTCTGTTCTTACGAAGCTAACTGCCTCCTCTTCTGTATGTACGACTCTGTGGGGAATGTGACGGGTCACAACCTCCGGCAACTCATGTAGAAACATAATGTGGTCTTCATATGTACGCACTTCAGGAGGAGGGAGAGGTTCTCCTACCAGCCGAAGAATAAGTCTCAAAAGGCGTGGAAATACCTTTTCTGCATTATCAGGGGTTAGAAATGCACCTTTTTCTATTATCCTGAGATACCCATTGTCTACACACTTGGTGAGGGCCAAGTACAGAGTGGCTCGCATGTCGCTTTTCTTGCCCGATGCTGATAACCCCGCCCATGCGTAGAGCTCTCCCGCTTTTCCGCATGCCATAATAGTGTCAAGAAACACATCATAAGAGGTCTTCTTTGGAGAAAAAATGTTATCAAAGTAGGTTATGCTGGTGTTCAAGAAATCTCTATCATAGATCATAAGGTAAAAAACCAGGCATGGAATTAGCACATCTATTAGTACGGACTTGAATTCAGTTAGGTTGAGAAATGATGCATGGACACTTTCTGAAATGGCCCTGTTTTCCAATGAAGTGACAAACTCTTCTGAACTAATGTGCAGGATCCATGCAGCTTGCTTATGTGCTGTGTGAACAGTATAAGATATTCGAGGGTTTCCCTCCACAGTGGTTGGTATGAGATGCCTATCTTCTACCTGAGTTAGGTTGTCAATCACCTTGAGTAAGGGTAGTCCTCTATAAGAATGTCCGTCGAGTTCAAAGGTTTCGGGAGGTAGCTCCCAGATGCAGCATTTGTTGGCAAGGACTGATGCTATAGTAGATGGTAGGTACCCGAACTCTCTATACCACTCGGCGAGCACAGACAAGGTGTTAAGGAAGTCCTCCTGGAAGCAGATGTTGTAATTAGTCCCCTGCTTGGCATAATGTGTTGCGGTGTCTGATATTATTCGCAACCAAGACAATATGTTTGTGCATCCGTTCCACATGGCTCCTCTTCGCAGGGCAGGGCATGGCAAGCGATGAGAAAGCATTCCGGAGTAAACTTGGGATGTGAATGGTTCAAGCTCTTCTAATGTTATTATTTATTATTTATTTATTTATTAAACAATTTTATTACAAACTTTCATTTAAAAACTATGCCCCACAAAACCGTTTTCACGGTTTGTCTGTGGGAACGGAACAATATAATAACAATATTTTAAAGATAATGTTAATGTAAATCTAAAAATACCTAATCTAATAATCTATTCTAAAATATTAATATAATCTTATATAGTTAGATGTGTCTTCTCCTCTACTAGAACTTTTAACAGGTTTTGAAGACCGTCGCTACCTCTAACCCAGCTTTTAAGCTCGAGGAGGGTCTTGATATTCTCAACCATGCATATGATCGCGACCTGTATAAATCTCATCTATTATTCCTAAAGGCCATTTAATTCTTTTATCTTCAGCTTCAATCAAAACTATATCTCTTATTTTCAGACTATCTTGCTTCTCTTTTCCTCTTTGAAGCAAAGTAGTCAGATACTCTGTCTTAAATCGTTGTCTAAAATACTCTCTTAACTTATGTAGATAGCGCAATCTCTTGTTTAGACTTCTCGTGTCCATTATATCAATGTCTGTTACATCAATCTGAGGAATGGGTTGCAAAAAGCTACTGGGCTTGAGGGGTTCTAGGGAAGGCGATTTATCATCTTCAATGTAAGTCAATGGGCGTCCATTCATTGTCATTTTCAGAAGTTCTTGAGGTAGTGCCAATTCAACCATAGGCAACAAAAATGCAGCAAATTTATCTTTTGTCACACCAAGGGTTTCCAGTGCCCTCAACATAGCACTGATTTTATCGAACACTGTAGTCAAGTTGGAATTCTCTATTTTATTTATCATTCCCAAAAGCTCTCGTACATAGACTTGGATCAGAAGTTCTTCTCTTGCATATCTTGACTTGAGTTGACTCAAACATTCCTTTTAAGAAGTTGGTGCGAAGCTTTGTACCAATGTCTTTGGTTCTGAACCATCTTTCATAGCTTGCAGCAGGTACTGATACTTTTCATGTAAGTCTATTCGATCATATTCATCTATGTTTTGGAATTGACCCCAGAATGGAAGCCAACCCTTCAAATCGCCACTAAAAGTGATAAATTCAATTTTGGGAAGTTAAAAGTTGCGCTTATCTTTCTTATCTTCGACAGGATTGGAACTTGATTTATTCTTACTCTTGTATTTGACATCAAGCAGGATCCAGCGAGATTTGTATTCGAATGCGCTCTCCATTTCTTTTTCGAGCATAACCTCATCACTCTCTCGCAACAATCTCCTGAGTTCGCGGTCCAATTCGGCAAGCTGATCTTGCAGCACTTGCACTCTTCAATATTGAGCCGTAATATTTGTTGCAGATGCTTCATCATCCTGCTCTAAAATTTGTTCAAGAACGTTGGCGTTCTTTGTGAACAATGTTCTGGTCACTTTTCTCTCCCTCTTGCAGGAGATAACTTCGGCACTCTCTGTCACGGTCGCCATAATGTGGGGGCTGATACACCTCCGGTTCTTTAATCTGGCCGAAGAATCTCAGGATGGGATGGGATTAGTGTTAAATATGGACTCCTTGGACCCTTTGCTCCATAGAAAAAAATAATTGTCTGTTACCATGGGGCTATGAAAATAACAGTGTTGTCAAAAAATGTGTCTGATGTAATATGTTGAAATAATTCATAAATTTCGTTGTACCTTTTAAACTGTTTATTTTGCTTTCACAACTGCGTTCCTCCCGCTACTAAAAGCGTATATTCTAAGAGGTTATCGACCCGCGATTAAACGAAAAAAGTGTCACGTTACGAAATGGATTACACAACTAAAATCGATATCGGCAAGTTAATTGGTAAAAAAAAACTGGCAAACATGGAAATACAAAATTTCGATTATGCTGGATGGAACGGAGAATGCGATGGCAGCCGTCGAAGGTAAATTGAAAGAACCAATACCAGTTGATCAGTCGGAAGGTGACGTCGCTGTCAGCTCTTATAGTTCGGCTCTAGCCAAGTATAAGAAGGCCGAAACTGGCGCTCTTCTGATGCTAACCACTAACATGTCGGAAGACACACTGAAAAAAGTAATGAGATACAAGACTGCACGCGAAGTCTGGCAAGAATTGCACAGATTATTTGACGGGCTGACGGAAGATAGAGCATATAACATATGTCTAGAGTTCTTTGGACTAAAGCACGACAAAGTGGATGACATACCCACTCACATGGCCAAACTAAAGAACCTCTGGAATGAGTTGAAGGCGGAAGTCTCGAAGATTGACGCTACTGCTAAACTTCCCGAGATGTTTCTCATTTGCAAGGTGTTAGATACGTTGGACGAAAGGTACCTCAACTTCAAATCAAGCTGGCTCATGCTAAAGCAGACGGAGAAGACCATAGACAGTCTGACGACACACCTCTGTGCATTCGAAAGAGATCTAGGCAGCCAAGAGATTCCCAAACAGGAAGGGCTAGTGGCTACACCCAATGAGCGTCCTACCAAGCATGACAGGGATAAGGAGCAACTGATCTGCAACTACTGTTTTAGGAAAGGACACAGAGTGCGCAACTGCAGGAAGTGGATTAGAGATGGGAGGCCACCTAAATCTACTCAAGGCACATCAGGAACAGGCTCAAACGCCAAGCAGGTGCAACACATCTCGCTAATGGTAAACGCGTGCACTACAGGACAAGCTCAAGACCGAGAGAACTGGTTTGTCGATAACGGGGCAACAACCCACATCGCAGTAAGGAGCGATTTCTTCAGCGATTTTCAAGAATTCGATGTGGACCACACAGTAATAACAGCTGACGGAAGCACAATTCCTGCCGTAGGAAAAGGCGTTGTGGTGGTAGAAACAAATGTTAACAATATAAGGGAGAAGATAACACTTAACGATGTGTGGCTCGTACCAAATCTGACCAAAAATCTGTTCTCACCGTTGGCAGCGCAAGATAGGATGCAAAATAGCCTATTCACATCAACGACTAGACAGTGCAAGCTCGACATTGAAGGCACTACTAGAATCGTTGGCAAGAGAGTACCCTTTGGCGGACTCGAAACTAGAAATGAAGGCGGTCATACCCACAAAGCAAAAATCAATAGTGGTAAATGCTATCAATGGTACAAACATGCTGCAGCTGTATCATGAGCGTTTCGCACACCAAGACAAGAACCACGTCATTCGCGTAGCTAAGCGCGAGCTATGTATCGAGTTAAGTCCAGATAAACTGAAATGCGAAGGCTGCATCTATGGCAAGACTCACCGAAAACCCTTTGGAACTAGGGAAAGAGCCTCAGCATGTGGAGAGTTGATACACACTGACGTTTGTGGCCCCTTCACTGAAAGTACCTCGAAATACAAGTATTTTGTATTGTTTAAGGACGACTATTCCAGCTACCGGTTTGTGTACTTTATAAAGCATAAGTCAGAAGTAAAAGACAAACTTACACAGATGCTTCAAACACCAAAAGAGATTGACTGTGAGAAATGTTTCTACAAATGTAGTATAATCTCTCTAGAAGAAAGAAATAATGTCTGTCGTCACTACTGGAGTTTGAGGTATACTGAACAAAAGGATTTCATTCTCAGTAATGTGGAAGTAGATACTCCGAAGAGAGTTCTTGCTATTCGTGGACCAAAAAAACAGCGTCATTTCACAAAAAGATGTTTCTTTTTTCAAAACGGGGAGAAGAAGCAGGTATGTCAGAAGTTTTTTTTGTTACACGCTAGCAATTTCTCCGACTGTTGTGAATGATGCTATTCGAAAGCGGAACGATATGGGGCTGTACAAGGATATTGACAAGAGAGGTAAACATGAACCACCCAATAAGACCAATGAAGCTGATGTAAACTTTGTGAAAAAACACATAGAATCCTTCCCTGTCATGGAGCCACACTACATAAGGCAATCTTCGAAGCGCCTATATCTGGATGTTTCATTATCCATCACGAAAATACATAAACTTTATATAGAAAAGTGCACTGAAAATAATATGATTCCGGTATCTGAAATAACGTACAGGAGAATATTTTGTAACAATTTTAGTTTTTTTGTTCCAAAAAGGGATCAATGTTTAACATGCTCTAATTTCAACAAAGCTAGTAATGACGAAAAAATAGTATTGAAAGAGGAATACGAAGATCATTTAGCAAGGAAAGAGTCCTGTAATTCGGCAAAAGCGAATGATAAAGATTATTAGCTTATTTAGTACATAATAAGTGACATACTTAAACTAACACTCTACAGGTAAAACAGGTTAACCGTATCAAAAATATCAATATTTTAGGAAATTGTGAAAAAAAAAAATCTTTTCAATCAAGTAATTTGTGTAAAATACAATACGCTATTATACATAGCTGAAATGAACTTTTGAAATCAATGAATTCAGGAGATGTAACAGGTTTATTATGTACAGGTAAAGCATATTAAATGCCTCCCCCTTTCGATCTAAATTTAATTTTATACAGTTTTTACTTACACCAAATGTTATATATGAGTAAATCTTAAAACATATTAAAAGCCTCCCCCTTTCGATCTAAATTTAATTTTATACAGTTTTTACTTACACCAAATGTTATATATGAGTAAATCTTAAAAGTAGGATACTTAATGCAACAATTTACTTTATCAGTTTTTTTAATTAAAGAGTTTGAAATAGATCAAATTAAAACGTAAACTTAAAAAAGTCATTTACTCGAAGTGACCGTAACTCCACTTATTACTTTTTACCCGTAAGGTGACGATATGTGGGTACATGTGCCGTTTGGACTGTACAGTTAAACTATGTAGCATGCATGAACGTGTGAAGGAAAAAATTGAACAGTTATCCTTGGATTAGAACTAGGGTTGCACAATAAGATGACAGTCATTATTGTGCCTTTCGCTAGGTTATCCTAGCCAAAGTTCTCAACCGAGCAAAACGACAAAACATGTGTCTTGCCATCAAGGAATCATCACATAAAAACGGAACGCTTTTTAAATTATACAGGGTGGCCCTGAGTAAATTTTATTTTTGAAAATTTCATAATAAAACGGTGGTTAGTTTTATTCTATTTTATTTATTATAGAAGTTTAAAAGGACATATGCAAATTCAGTTTTTGAACACTATGTCATTCAGTTGGCCACCATCACGGCGCTGGCATTCATGTAAGCGTGCCCTAAAATTTTCCAATACACGCCTGCAGGTTGCTTGGGAAATCGCTGCAATTTCATGGCGGATATTTTGTTTTAATTGAGCCGTAGTCCTAGGATTATTTACGTAAACACGGCTCTTAAGGTAGCCCCCACAAGAAATAATCTGGTGGGCTCAAATCTGGGCTTCTAGGCGGCCAGTCAATGTTACCCCTTCGAGAAACGACTTTTCTTGGGAACATTTCACGAACCACCTCTAAACTCATGTTTGATGTGTGACAAGTTGCCCCGTCCTGTTGAAACCATGTCCTGGAATTGTACCTGATATAACTGATAAAACCTTTCATAAATACAAGGTTTTAGCTTAAAATAAGCAATTTGTAATTTAATCTTCTAAAAAAATTCGATCGATGATGTATCTCTTGTGGTGGAGATAGGGGTGGTAATTCTTCTTGAACTCGGTGTCCGCTATGATCAGACATAGGCTCATTCAACTCTGTAGGTGTGACGTCACGGTTTTCAGTTATAGGTGATGTAGGCGGTGAAGCAAAAGAATTTTCTTCTTCACAAGTTTCTTGGGGAGCCATATCATCTGATCCCAATGGTGCTAGATACCGATTCGAAACAGTAGTTTCTCGTCCATCGGCATTGTATTGTACTGTATTGTGTAGCGGGCTGGTTTCCGCAACTCCACGTCTAAAGCGCGTATTTTGCGTACGGGTGGGAAACATTACTCCAACCACCCCAGCTCCCCGAGAAAGACCAGCAGCTCCTTGGTGTTGCTGACGATCTCGCGGAGAGTACCTGGGTTACCTAAGTACTTTGCCCTGTATGTTGCAACCTCTGGGCAGTGTAGAAGCACGTGGGCTGCTGTCTCGACCTCCTCCATGCAGGCTCTGCACAGTGGGCTATCTGTGACTCCTAGGACAAAGAGGTGTTGATTAAAAGAGCCGTGACCAGTGATGGCGGCTGTGACTATGCGGAGCTGTAATTTGGTCAGCCGAAGCACCCGTTTGGTGAGGCGGCCATCTATAGTAGGAAGTGCCTCCTTGGCCTGCCTACACTCACCATGGTCTAGCCACAGTTTTTGGTGTTGATCCCTGGTGCGTTTCCTTACCAGAGTCCGTAGATACCCAAAGAAAGCTTGTATGGTTATGTTGTTGTGATTACCGACCTGGTTTAGGTGCTGGTGACACCCGGAGTTGACCGTGTGGTTGTCAAGTGGTAACAGTACAGCCCTGCTGTCTGACGTTTTTAACTGTTTCCTGAATATACCTTTCTTAGTATTAAATATGTCAAGATGAGAGAATCTTTTGTTATAATAACTTAGCGTCCTACCAATGACTGAGTTTTGAGCGTAGTTTGTACCACTGTGTGGTAGTTCGAATAACTGCGTGTGCCTGGTCCGTCGAGACGGCGCACTTAATCTTGTAACTAAATTATTTAAAACGGTACTGTCAATATTCCCATTACAGATGTTATAAAGAAATAGCATGTCCAGAACCATACGTCTGTTCTCGAGTGGCAGCATATTATGATGTTTACATGATTGCAGATAATCTGCAGATCTGAAACCACTGCGATAGTTAATGTATTTAACAAATTTAGATTGTATTGATTCTAACTGCTGTATATAAACCAAGTAGTGCGGATTCCAGATATTACTGAAGTATTCAAAATACTGCGTATGTACGCACAATAAAGTACCTTAATGCAATTTATATCAGTAAATAATTTACATGTACGCATAATAAATCCCAGCATTTTGTATGCCTTGCCGACTATACAGGACACATGCTCCGAATACAGTGTTGTGGGTGTTCCTTCGGATTAAAATAACAACTTCTAAAACGATTTCACTTCATTATATTTACTCAGAGCATTTTACAAAATATACATACTATAAAAATTAACCCGACATGTCTTGTCTCAAAACCTGCTAAAACTCAAGTGTCATCTATCATTCTTTTGGATAGAACGTTCACGAATACAAACCAAACTTCTTAAGATCCCATAAACAATTCAGCCTGCCAGTAATCTTCAACATTAAATTACTATTTCCATAACATCCCCTCTTAATTTTATGTCTATTATAATATAAACAACATCCTCTATAAAACCTTCATTAATCTCATTTATAACCCAACTTAATTAACTTAATTAACCCACCCAACTTAACTAACTATAACAAACAAACTTTAGAATTAATTAATCTAAACACCTTACTTAACTATCATAAACATAACAATTTCAAATTAATTCTCAAACAACCTTATAACTACTTAACTTACTTAACACATCACATTGCACAATGTTCTTTAAGTGTCACTCACTATACACTGTCTCAATCTCAAAAACTTTGTTCTATCAAGAGGTTTGGTCAATATATCTGCCAAATTATTTTTCGTCGGACAATAGTGAATCTCCAACAAATTTTTATCTATTTTCTCCTTAATGAAATGATATTTAACATCAATATGTTTGCTCCTTCTATTTAGAATTCCATTCTTAATCAAAACTATAGGAGATTGATTATCAACAAACAATTCAGTTTTGGGCAGTTTACCTGTCAACTCAAAGATCAGACTCTGAATGTATAATAGGTCTTTTATACATTCGGCTGCAGAAATATATTCAGCCTCAGTACTTGAAAGAGCAGTGACTGACTGTTTACGTGAACACCAATGAATTGGACCACCACCATAAAATATGACAAAGCCAGTCGTACTTTTCCTAGTATCAGGATCACCTGCAAAGTCTGCATCACAATAAGCTTTTAAAGACAAATCTTTACCACGAACATACTGTATCCCACTGCTTACTGTGTTTTTTATATACCTAAAGAGATTCCTGACATTCTTAAAATCATTTAAACCAGGATGTTCCTGGTGCCTACTGCAATATGCAACATGAAAAGATAAATCCAATCTTGTCTTATTAACCAAATATAACAATGAACCAATCAATTGTCTATATTTATGCACATCATCTACTCCCACTTTCCCCTCTTGATGTGCATCTACCAAAATATCTGGATGACTACTATCTTTTAAGTTTTCATACTTAAACTTTTCCAAAATTTGATTGATATAACTTTCTTGATAAATCTTAATAAAATTCTGTTCTAATTTAATATCAAATCCTATAAATTTTTCTGTTTTATCAAATTTCCTCGTTTCAAATTCTTTTTCCAATTTATATAGAATTTTATTCGATTCAATCTCGCTTTCACCAATTAAAATACCATCATCTACATAAATAGCCAAATATTAGGTCTTTACCTATGAAATTGCCGTTTTGTTTGAAAAAAGTTAAAGTATTTTTTTTTCGAACTTATTTATTTCTTTTATTCAAAGTAATTACCCCTGCAATCAATGCATCTTTGCCAACGCTGTGGCAGTTTATGGATGCCCTTCTTGAAAAATTAGGTGGACGGGAGACAACAAACTCTTCAAAGGCGTTTTGTACTGCCTCTCGGGAATTGAATTTTTTTCCCGCTAAAAAGTTGTCCAAATTTTGGAAAAAGTAATAGTCGGAAGGCGCAAGATCTGGTGAGTATGGCGGATGAGGGAGAGCTTCCAAACCCAACTCATGCAGCTTAGAGACGGTCTGTTGTGCAGTATGGGGCCGCGCGTTGTCGTGAAGTAGCAGTGGAGACGACCGATTGACCAAAGCTGGTTGCAGACGTGCGAGTTTCGCCATCATTGTGGTCAGTTCTTCAATGTACACATCTGCAGTAATGCTCTCGCCGTTTTGTAAAAAGCTATGATGAATCACACCAGCACTAGACCACCAAACTGTGACCATCACCTTTCTAGGGGTCATTTTTCGTTTTGCACATTGCTTTGGTACCGAACCAGGATCTAACCAACTTGCTGAGCGCTTTCGATTGTCAAAAAGAATCCATTTTTCGTCGCACGTAACAATTCGGTTCAAAATTCCTTCATTTCTGTGCCTGTTAAGCAGCGCAAGGCAAGTCTCGACGCGTACGTTGCGCTGGCGATCGTTAAGTTCGTGGGGCACCCATCTATCAAGCTTTTTTATCTTGCCAATCTGTCGCAAATGGACCAAGATTGTTTTAATGCTAACATCAAAAGCTGCTGCCAGCTCAGCTGTAGATTGAGTTTCATCAGCTTCAACAATCACCTTTAATTCATCATTGTTGACCAAAGTTTCCGGACGACCACGAGGTTCATTTTTCAAGTCAAAATTCCCAGAACGGAACCGAGCAAACCAATAACGGGTTGTGCGTTCGTTGTACAGTTTTCTCCGTAAACGTCGTTGATGTTACGGGTCGTTTGTGCCGCGTTGGTGCCACGACGGAACTCATATTCCATAATTACACGAAATTTCAAAGTATCCATTATGAGGAAAAATGTTGAAATGTAATGAAAATACAACGCTAATCAATAAACAAAAGACTGATTTTGTAAATAGAATGTCATATTTTTAAAACAAAACTAATTTGAATTTAGAACTTATAGCCAATCAAAACTTTTTTTTGTTTGAAAAAGTCTGTACTGCAATACGGCAATTTCATAGGTAAAGACCTATTATATTTCTTTTTCTTTATTAACAAACACACATGGGTCTGATTTTAATTGTATTAATCCTAATTTCTTCAAAACCTCAGTTAATTTCTTGTTCCACGTAAGTGGTGCTTGTTTTAATCCATATAAACTTTTCTTTAATTTACAAATCTTATTTTCTTTATTTTCCACCTCATATCCCAATGGTATTTCCATATAAATTTCCTCATCTAACTCCCCATATAGAAAAGCCGTTTTAACATCAAATTGTTTGATTTTTAAACCTTTTTGTGCTGCAATCGCCAACAACAATCTCACACTACTTGCATTAACAACGGGACTATATGTCTCTTTATAGTCAATATTATATTTTTGTAGAAAACCTCTTGCTACTAATCTCGCCTTATATCTTCCACCAGGCTTTATTGTAAATATCCATTTACTTGTTATAATCTTTCTATTTTTCCCTTGACTTTTATTTACAATTTCCCAAGTTTTATTTTTCTCTAGCGAGTCTTTCTCCTCTTTCATTGCTTTTTCCCATAAATCCTTATTCAAAACTATTAAAAACATCTGTATATGTTAAAAATGAAGTATCCAAATCATAATCTTTTAAATATGCTGGCATTCTCCTTTCTCTTCTCGGTCTTTCTCTCAAACCATCACCAACTACTGGTTCAATTGCATCTTCAGACTCAACTTCCCCTCTCAAATTACTATCCTCTTCAACACAAACTCTCATCTCCTCAACGCTGTCCTCAAAAACATCATTATCTTCTTCAATTCCTCCTACAACTCTAACTTCATCATTACAAACTCCTTCGTCAATAACTTCATCATTAAAAACTCCTTCGTCAATAACTTCATCACCACTTACATCCGCATCACCAATTTCTGCATCACCATCACTACAAAACCCATCATTACCACTAAAAACATCACTAACCAACTCCTTAAATAAACTCTCTAAATCACTCTGTTTCACTCTACACTTCCTCTTTTTTAAAAATTCTGCAACATCACTCTTATTATTATTAAACACCACATCTCTCGAGTAAATAATTCTAAAATCTGAAGGATCCCATATCTTATAACCATTATTTGTAAACCCTACTAATAGGCCCTTTACTGCTTCTGGAGTCAAGTTTATTCAAATTGTAATTATTTTTATAATAAGCCAACGAACCAAAAATATTTCATTTCATTTATTTCATTAACAATTTTTACATTGTATCGAAATTTTACACAAAATTATAAAATAAAAATTAAAGATTTACAATAAAGATAGTAATAAAACAGTAACCCAATAAATTCATTAAAGTAAATGTCAAATAAAGAATGTGAAAACAAATTATAATCAAAAATAATAGTGCCAAATCAAAAATATTACTAATTCCCATACAAATGTCAAAAATATTGTTTAGACACATACAAAAGTCGTAAAAAATAAAACAAAAATACAATGTCAATAAAAATAGTAGGTAAGAATATAATGAAAGTCTAGTTGTATGTGTCACAGAGAAACTCATCAAGGGTGTAGTAGCACTTTTCTATCAAAAATGATTTCAACTGCTGCTTAAATTGATGTAAGTTGTAAACTGATTTTAAGTGTACAGGTAGTTTATTAAACAGATTAACCGATTGATAACCAGCAGCATGACTCACTACTTTTAAATGAGGTTGCATCTTATTTTGCAGATCCTTACGCCTAGTAGCTTCCCGGTTACTTCTTTCCTCTGGTGTTTCAGAATTCTGCAGCTTTTTCATAAGATCAGTAAGAAGAATTAAAATATACAAACATGGGACCGTTAGTATCTGAAGCTCTTTAAAGTAGTCCTTACACGATTCCCACTGTCGAATTCGTACTAGGGTTCTTATGGCCCTTTTTTGTATTACGAAAGCTGTATTTATATTGTATGCGTAGCTACCTCCCCATAGAGTGATACTGTACCTAAGTGTTGATTCTACAAGCGCGTAATATACCACTCTTAATTGCTCAATCGCGATTACATTTCGAAGACTTCTTAGGGCATAGCAAGCCGAGCTAATTGAGCTTTCTACAGATGTCAATTCTTTTTTCCAGTTAAGGTTTGCGTCAATGTGAATACCTAAGAATTTTACGCTGTCTACCAATGTTATTTTATTTTCATTCAATACTACGTCTATTATTTCTTTATTTCTCGACGTCGTCCTAAATAACATGGCATACGTTTTACTGACATTCAACTTAAGATTATTGATGGTAAACCAATGATGAAAAAGAGCAAGAGTTTTATTTACTTTACTACTGAGAGTATCTCCATCTTTAGCGGCTATAATTGCATTCGTATCATCAGCAAAAAACACAAGTTCAGAATCACTTAGTTCCATCATATAGTTAATTAAATCATTAACGAATAAAATGAAAAAGATTGGTCCTAATATTGAACCTTGTGGAACGCCTTGTTTTATTAGTTTAAGTCCCGATTTGAAAACTTTTTGACTATTATCTTGTTCCACTTTAATTTCCACATATTGCTTTCGATTTTCCAAGTAAGATTTAAATAGACCTAAGACCGGTCCTCTTACTCCATAATGTTCCATTTTTGCTAAGAGTAACGTGTGATTCACCGTGTCAAAAGCGGAACTAAGATCAAGGAATAACCCTACGACTTTCAATTTGTCATTAATTTTGTCAACTACTTGCTCCATTAATGTATTAATTGCGTCATTTGTTCCCACATTTTTCTGATAGCCGAATTGTCTGTGATTAAGAATTTTATTGCGATTCAAATGTCTTAGAAGTCTTATTTTGAGAATTTTCTCAAAAATTTTTGAGATTGTAGGTAACAAAGAAATCGGTCTATAATTATTAGGATCTAATTTGCAACTTTTTTGTAAATTGGTAAGACTCTCGCAATCTTTAGTTGTTCAGGGAATATATTCATATTTATACATGTATTTATAAGATGTGCCAGAGGTCCTGCCAGTATGTCGATGTGATCTTTGACAGACTTTATAGTTATTTCATCATGACCCGAAGATTTCTTGGTAGCCATAACATTGACCAGTTTTTTTATTTCGGAGGCAGTGACTAGATCGCATGTCATTTCTTGATCTACTCTCTTGACGCTATCTTGTAAAGATTTTATAGCTTGATCAAAAGAATTAGATTCGCGAACAGTCCCTGCACCGTCGAACTTGTTCGAGAAAATGTCTACTATTTGCTGGGGATCGGATATAATTGTATTATCAACTTTAAGGAGTATGTTTTTATTACTTTCGCGTTTTGATTTTGTGTTTCTATGTCTATTTACAACCTGCCATATAGCTTTTGAAGATTTATTTGCTTTGGTTAGTTCTTTACTCACTGCAATGCGTCTAGCTCTTTTTAAGACTAGTCTGTATATTTTAATGTATGATTTTGTATATGTCCTTATATTCTCCGTACAGGTGACATTGTTTATGTTTTGAAGCAAAAACCGCTTCATTTTACTAGACACTCTAATTCCTTTCGTTACCCAGGAGGATTTTTGAAATTTCTTAAAATTTACCCGTTTCTTCTTCTTTTTAAAACTAACGCGGAATATTTGTCCAATTTTCTTTAAGAAGCCATTTATACCTTCTTCCAACCAATTTATATTCAGAATACGTTTTCTAAAACTATTTGAATTTTTTTCATTAAACTGCCTAAACTCTATATTTAAAAAGTCTTTGTCACCATCCGGCTGTACTTTTTCAGTTTTTAAGCAACAGAATAACGCTGCGTGTCCATCAGCCAAGCAATTATGATCAACAAACTGCTCATTGATAACGTCATCTGGTAAATTCGTCAAAAAAATATCCAAACATGATTTCGAATTATTCCGTTTATATGTCACTTCGTTTATAATGGGTCTAAAATTGTAAGATGTCAGCAACGTCAAAAAATTGGAGGTTTTTTTGTCGCTTTTAAGCAAGTCAATGTTGAAATCTCCACAGATAATACAGTTTTTGTTAAAGAAGTGTTCTAGTAATTGTTCCAATTTAGATAGAAATGTTTCAAAGTTTTGATCGATTGGATTTCTGTAACAGCAGAAGATGTAAATGTTGGTGCTTACATCTTTAACACCGCATAATTCAAAGCTTTCGATTTTGTATAATTTTTGACAAAAAGGTACCTCTTCACAAACAATATCGTTTCTCGCCATGATAAGGCTTCCTCCCCTTTTTTTGTTTTTTCTTGCATTAAACGACACCATTTTATAATTGTTAATGTTGAATTGAGGAGCTGACTCTATGGTTAAGAAATGTTCCGTTATGCAAACATATAGATTGTCGAGATGAATATCTTGCAAATAAACTTCTAATTCCTCTTTTTTGTTACCTACACCACACAAATTCTGAAGATAAATATAAGGCGCGATGTGTTTATTAGGGGTTTCAGATATGGGTAGCATACCACAAGAGTGGTTGAGCCATTTAGGCTCGAAAAAAGTCATCACTATTTCCTAGGTCATCAGTCTGAGTGCCGATGCTATTTGTAACTGCTAAGAAACACCTTGATGAAGTTTCAATGTCCATCTGTGTATAATTATTAATGTAACACTTTTGTACCTCGCCACATAACCCATACTGGTCATTACTTTTCATTTTAATATAATTTACATAGTCATGTCTGTATCTTGAACGAAGTATTTCCTTATGAATTAGTCTAGTTGCTTGTATTGTATTTATATATTTTGGAATAATTAATTTCGTGCTAAAATTATCCTGGTCCAGTGGCAAAAATATTGAATTTACAAAATTACTACAAACTAGTTTCAATGAGTTATTGAGCATATTTACACTAAGATATTTGTTTTTATAGATTTTCCCAACTAAGACATTAGTGTGTCTAACTTGACCCGGAGTATGATACAAGGTTGACTGTAAATTCAAAGGATTTGAATCATTGGAACCCCCCAGTATTATTATGTAGTCTAAGTTGGTAAAATCTTTACACTCGGCAACACATGTACTCAAAACTTCTGCCATAGGAGCTCCTGGCTTTACTAACGATGTCACTTTGAAAGAGTTACCCAGTAGATCTTGAAGCAAACTTCTCATATTAAGACCTGCTTGGTCAGAATATATTTTGACTTGGTGTTTTTTTGTCTTGGAATCATAAGATTTTGAGTTCGATGAAATAGTATTGTTCCTGAAGTGTTTGTTTATATGCTCCAAATTTACTTTTAAATTAATAGTGAGAGTCTCCGTTGTTTCAGAGTCTACAATTGTACCCATTTCGATGCTACCTTTCTCCAAGATTGGTCGATAAGATGGCTGATGGTTTATCATTGTATCCTGTAAGCCCTTGTCATCTGTTATGGGTTGCTCAAAAAAATAACTTAGGCTGCTGTTGTTGTCATGCTTTGGGCTTTTTCTTTCTGCATCTATTTCTAGTTCTTTAGAAGAAGTCCTTGTCAAGCCGATTCTCATACCACACGACCTATGGCGCCTTTGGAACTGTGGAGAATAAAATTTGAGGGGGGAAGCAATTATTTTGTTACTCCTATTTAGTTCAAAAGCGCCTACTGATTTATACATATTAATTTTATGCTGGAATGTTGATTATTTTTCCTTTAAGGCGCTATTCTCAATATTTAAATTGTCTATCTCTGTGTTTGCTACTTGTAATTCGATATTTAATTTAGTAAGTTGTTCCTTGATTGTAGTTATTTCATCTTTGTTCATACTGTTTGGAAGACTTTGATAAGAAATATCCAGTTCGTACTCGCTGTCTTGGAAATCTAGACTTAGCTGGCGACGTCATAGAGTGTTGACGTTTTGCATTTCTTCCATGTTTTTAACAGCAATGGATATAGGAAAACACACAAAAAGAACTCATGATGTAGGTTGGTCTCGAACTTGCGACCGCAGGCACTTAAAGCGACAAGCTCGCCTTCGCGCCACAGTCACTTATCAACATTGGGTAAAATATTTCAGCAGTATCGACCGGAACTGTTTTACCGACGTAGTTAGTTTTTTACCTGCCAAAACTAGATGTCACTTTAGCTGACTGTATAGTTCTTATTCGTAAAAATAGATGTCACTATTCACAAAAAAAGTGGTGGTCAGCTGATGATTGTTGACATTTGAAGAAAAAACGGATTTATCGATCTCCTTTTTCTTAGTTTTCTTAGACTAAATCTAGTCTAAATCACTCCATTTCACATTAATTCTTGTTCTTCTTCTCTATTGTCGTTAGCGAAGAAACACTTTCCAGATTGCTCACACTTAGTGTTAGTTTTAGGGGCACTGTTATGGGTTTCCGTTAATCACACAATAGATAGGTGTTAATCTTACTTGTTTGCCTGTATAACACTTGTACTCACTGGATACGCACTTTATGTAAGATTTATACTAAAAACTGGTCAAAAGGAGCACTTTTACTATTTTTGGATTTTATTTAAATGTTTTAAATTCGGTATTCTATTAAACCACATTTCAGCTGGTGTTTTAATATTTATTGTATTTGCAGTCCTGTTTAATAAATATGCTGATGTTAATACCGCTTCTCCCCATAAATTAAGTGGTAAGAGTATATCAAAAAGTAATGCTCTTGTTCTTTCCATTAAAGATCTATTTAATCTTTCTGCTTTTCCATTTCATTGTGGAGAATATGGAATTGTGTAATCAATATTTATACCTTTGTTAATACAGTAGGTTTTAAATTGTTTGTTATTGTATTCACCGCCATTATCACATCTAAATGTTTTAACTTTTGTGTTAAAATGATTTTCTGCCAAATTAATGTAATTTTTTCGCTTTTATTTTTAATAAGATAAACTTTTACAAAATGTGTATAATCGTCCAAAAATGTAATAAAGTATTTGTAACCATCCCATGTTTCATTACTTATAGGACCATAAATGTCACTATGAATTATTTTAAGTGGTTCACTTGCTCTTTGCCTACATGTGTTAAAAGGTTTTCTGCATAATTTTGCTTGTGTGCAGACTTCACAGATGTCGACCTCCTTTACTAAATTTCCATGCATGCCTTTAACAATGCCTTTTGTACTCTTTACAGGTACATGTCCCATTGCACGAAGCCAAAATTCAGTATTTACTAAAAAAGTTTTGTCTGACCTGGAATGCACGACTGGCCTTGTCATATTTATGTTTAATTTTAAATAATATAAACCGTCTTTCCTCTGCTCACATGTTTCAACTGATCCAGAGTCCTCACTTTTGAGTTGAAGGCTTGTTCTGAAAAATTTTAAAGAATAATTATAATTTGTTAGACCTGATACTGAAATAATGTTCTTTTTTAATTGGGGAACACAAAGAACATTTCTCAAAGTCATGTTTTCTGAATAAATATTTCCAATTATGTTTACATTATGAAAATGTCCATCTGCTGTCATTATTTTGTGATCTATTTGTTTTTTATCATGAAGATAACATTCTGATGTTACAATATGGCTGCTTGATCCTGAGTCTATTATAAATTCCACCTCTTCTTCTGTATTATAATTTGTGTTAAAATTACTTACTTTTTGTGTTAGACAGAACTTAGTAAAGTGTGAATCCACCTTGCAATATATGCAGCAAAATTTTGAATTACATTCTGTATTTATGTGTCCGCTTTTTAAACATTTATAGCAGATTTTATTCTTTCTTGTATCATCATTTTCGTTTCTACAAAATCTTGCAATATGACCAGTTTTACCACATCTGTAACAGTTCCTGATATGATAGTTCCTTTCAAAGTCATTTTGACAAGAAGTCATTTGTTCTGCATGTTTCTCTTCTGTTTTTTTTTATTTTGTTTCCTTATTTTTATTTCTAAATTTATCCTTGATATAAGATTTATCAAGTTTTTTTCGTCTCTGTTTGTAGATTCCCATGCTGTTCTAAAATTTACTAGATTTTCTGGTAAATTCGATAATATTTTTGTTATAATCTGTTTGTCGTCGAAATTATATCCTAATTGTCTGATTCTGGTTGCTTTATTCTCAATTTCTGCTATTTCCGTCATGATGTCCTTTCCTGTCATTGTATACTTATAAAATTCTTCAAGTAATAAAGAGATCTGTGTGTCTCTATGTCCTAAGAATAGCGTGTCGAATTTATTAGTATATCTCTGCTTTTCTCACAGTTGATAACATGTATTATATATGTCGCCGCAAGAGCTTTTACCTGCTAAGACTATTCATTAATCTAATTAAGAACCAACTCATAATTCTCATTTGTGATAATATTGATGAACTTGCCATGCCATCTACACAGATGGCAGTGCAATTATTACAAAGAATCTAGAAACGTTCGTATCGATTATCAAGAGACTGAGCGCCATCTATTGGGTTGTGTGTTAACTACTGCTTAGATGGGAGTTGGTCTTTCTGACAAATCATTGAGTAATTTATTAAACAAAAGCCTTTAGCTAGAACTATAGTTAAAATTAAGATTAGCATTTTATGATGACTGGGATTTTAGAAATGGCATTTTAGATTTTAACAATGGCAATATTCAATTTAAGCAAGCAATTGTTGTAAAAAGTAATTAAGCTTAATAACGCCTTTGCATTTATCGATATTGGTATTGTTTAATTACTAAAATAATTAATGGTGAAGTTAGTATTGTTTAACTGAAGTTTTAATGAACTTACTATGTAATAAATTACTGTACTGAACTATTGAGTGTGTGTTGCGTACTTCCGCCCACTCAGAACCGCAGGCGAAGCGAGCAAGATGTCGTTCAAGCTAGCTCGCGAAGTCGCGACTAAACAATTGAAATATTAATGAATTGAAAGTAGTTTTTGAAGTGAGCAATAATAAGTTATGTTAATATGAACTGTAATAATTGAAAGACAGATCCAGAAGACACACATTACATCAACCATGTTTGTAAATGGGCGGCTCAACTTAAGGAAAGTTTATAAGTGTTAAAGTGCCTGTAACTGGTTTATTAGAAATAAACATAAGGAGTTTGAGTCAAGTGTTGTGTGTAATTTCAACTACCTATCCACCTAATTAGCATTAATGAAGAATAAAGTTGCACAGTTAGCGACTGAAAGGCAATATGGCGTCGATATTCATTTATGGTGGAATCCCCGCCTTGATATCAGAAGTGGGATTGTTCATGCGCGCCGTTCACACTTATGCCGGACATCCAATGAATAACATGCAAAATCCGAAACCGGCTTGCATGGCCATGGCCGAGAGCGTGCTTATAGACTTGATCTATAAATCGTAAACGTTCTATGAGCGTGCAGCATAATGATTTGCCCCAGCCAATCTAATTATGGTCTTAAATGAAGCAATGGACTGATAGACAGGAAGATACTGAAGACTATGATAGCCAAAGAGTTTGCTGCATTTTCATCAAGTAGCTGACAGATACCAACATGATAAATAAGGGTTGTTGCAACTTGAACACACATGACCCAGTCAGACTATAAATGAACACATTATGAAAATGCAGTTTACATGGGTAAATAAACAGTGAAGTTGTATTTGACGGACAACTTCTTATTGCACTCAAAATGATCAACATGTACAGCACAGAATGACCGAAGCAGCAATACAAACAAACAACAAAGATTGGACACCAGAAAAGCACATTGTTAAAAAACCTGCTGACGGATTATCAATCCCGGGAAGTATTTTGTTTTATTAATTTTAGTATGTTGTTACTGTTTAACATATTTACAGTTAACAACAATTTAACTTATCACATCACACACTGGCTGTGTTAATGCCACCTTTAACTTGACACCTAAGGGAGTGAAATACAAACTCAACTTAAATCACTCTATTAAGCTCATGCTTAGTGCGCTTATTAAAGCTATTATTAGAATAAGAATCATTAAAGTGCCATAAACAAGTCAGATAGGCAGTCGCTTCATGTAAAATACTGATTTCAGCTGCGTCCGGTTGGACTGGAAGCCGACCCCAACAAAGTTTGGGAAAAGGCAGGCCGATGATGAAAAATTACTCATGAATCAGATTAAACTATTTAGTTACTTGCATCTACACTGCATGAACTTAATTAATTAACTATGTATTAGCAAATTTTAAGACATTGTTGTTGATTTCTAATTCATAGTAACAAGGAAAATTCTCTTAGGAATATTTTTGAATACAAAGATTAGTCACTTGAATTTGCATAAACATTACATGAAATCAATTAATTAACTAAGTATCAACAAATTTTAATTCAAAACTTTTTGTATTTGAGATGTCATTCACAGTGACTAGCAACATTGAATACAGAATAACTTATAAGAAATTAGTCACATTTATTTGACATTCACATTAATATCTCACAATCTTTGTGGTGTCTATTGTTTGCTTTTCAATCAATTATGCAACTTGAAAGCATTTGCATTTGACAACATGTTGCATGATTCATACTAAAACACTTCGCTATGAAACTGATTTGTAAAACAAGACAAGTACCTAATGAAGTGCCAAACAAATTTCAGTTCAACGAGTTGTAACAATGAACTCATAGCGCAATAAATCAACAGAAAGCAAAGCTTTCAATATGTTAGAATGTGAATATTTGTCAGTACATTAACACAACCAATAGAGTTTTTAAACTAGTTCTGATCAGTTTAACATTCCTATCTTAGTTTAACACATAGTCTGCCAGACAATAGACACAATTGAAAATGTATTGTTTGAGGTCACCGGTGACCGGGACGGCAGTGAAGGTGTTAATTAACTTAATCTAAGTATGAAAACTATTCCAAGACAATTGATTACCTACTTCATAGCTTATCACCCCAACTAATTTAAACATTAGTAGGACTGCTTTGTGGTCAGTGGTCATGAGCCCTGCCATTAAAGCATGAGGGCCTGGATTCGATTTTGAGGTCTAGCAAAATGTCATTGGTTCTTTTTCCATCAGGAATTTGTCAGTAACAACCCAGACAATAATATTAATGGCAAATAGCCTGCTCCTAAATAAGAGACTTAGGCGTGATTGACAAAGTGTGGATGTGTTATCTACACCCCTGCCTAACCCTTCAGGGACTGCAAGTGTGATGTTATGTAGGATATCTTTTCTTGCACTATTATTTACCTGCATGACTTCTCACATTCCAGGTTCCAGGAAATTGTCTTCAAAAAGGAAATGATAACCAACTATCAAAGAAAATTAAACAAAATTGGAAGCAACTGTAAAGGAACTTTTAAAACTCTATGCACCTAGTCACTCCACCATAGTGATAGCATCAATTGTGGAAGTCTAAACCATTGTCAATAAGAACAGCTTCCTCAAGAATAAGCTTGCTTAACAACACATATCACAACTTGGTTTTAGCCGACCAATACAATTAATTTCAATACCTGGTGAATAGATAACCGTGTCGCCAGCTGTCAAATGAAGAACAGCATGAGGACTGCCAACCAGGGATTACTGATTCAGTGTCCACACACCTAAGCTAATATAAAAGGTGAGGCATTTTCAAACTACTTCCTACACCTTACCACTGATCTCTACATAATGTTACATCAAAGGCTGAATACAATAGCCAAATCAACCTACCTACATGATGCTCATGTGTGATGAGTCTCATGTTTAAACTTTCATTATTTTTACGTTTTTGTAATCCTGTCAGTTGCTCAACTACAAAAATAATAGCAAAGTATTAGTACTCCTAACTACAACTAATAAATAAAAAATAATAACACAAACATCAAGCTATTGCTATCCGTGGAGGAAACAACTAGCTTGATAAGTACAACAAATCACACAAATACTATCAGAAGCCGTGGAGGTCACTGATAATTAACACACCAAATGACAAACAATCTATAAATAGTCGTGGAGACTATTTATAATGTTAATAACAAACTATTAGCGGCCGTGGAGGCTTCTATTAAACAATACTCTCATGTTATCCTGCTGGGTCCACGGCGTAGAAACCGCCTAGAGCCTGGTTCCTTATATCCTGTCAAATCAAAGACTTCGTGCCTGTCACGGAGCAATGGTCCTAAACTCCTTATCCAAATTAATCCTGTCAAATCAAAGACTTTGTGTCTATCACAGAGCGGTGTTCTTGATCCTATCCTTTAATCCTATCAAATCCAAGACTTTGTGTCTATCACAGAGCATTACCTTCCTGTGAGAATGAACAAATAAAAATATGCTACTTACAGCACACTTACCAAATACAAATTACAAAATAACTAAAGCAATCAATAATCTTATTTAAGCATAATCTAGTAGACAGTAGATCTATTACCATGTCTCAAGGTAAACTAAAAACCTAACTCATACAAAGCATAACCATTGAATGAATATTGTTAGATAGTTCAAGCGAAAATATCCTACTAATCTAGTAGCTGATCATTCTATTTCAATAAACTCAATTCATATTGATATTGCTGTATAATTGAAGCAACATCATTCCACTCAGCTAGTAGCTGATCATTCTATTTCAATAAACTCAATTCATATTGATGTTGCTGTATAATTGAGGCATCATCATTCAACTTATCTAGTAACTGATCATGCAATATCACTATACTCAACTCATTTAATGTTGCTGTATAATTGAGGCAACATTATTCTATTCAGCTATTAGCTGACAATACAATATCAATAAACTCAATTAATATTGTCGGATAGTTTTGCCAACAAATATCCTATTCAGCTAGTGGCTGATAAAACAATATCAATAAAATCGATTCAGTTAATGTTAATGAATAATAAACAATTTTTATTCAGCTAACAGCTTATCATCCATAAACTGCATGCAGCTTTAAGTCTGTAACTGTGCATATGTGTGTTGGTGATACATAAATGCATTTTATTTTGAATATGAGGAAAACTGAATAGATGTTAGATCTATTACAAGTTTTCCATGTTGACTGAAACTTTTTGTTACCAAATCCTACATTTCAATGAACATTGTAGGTTAATAAAAACAACATTAATCTGCCGACAGAATTTATCTCCATTATTTCAGATAACAAGCTCAAAACTCCAAATACTGACAGCGACGGCAGGTGCAGGGCGCGCACCGCCGATCAGAATGGCCGTGTCGCCGCAAGAGCTTTTACCTGCTAAGACTATTCATTAATCTAATTAAGAACCAACTCATAATTCTCATTTGTGATAATATTGATGAACTTGCCATGCCATCTACACAGATGGCAGTGCAATTATTACAAAGAATCTAGAAACGTTCGTATCGATTATCAAGAGACTGAGCGCCATCTATTGGGTTGTGTGTTAACTACTGCTTAGATGGGAGTTGGTCTTTCTGACAAATCATTGAGTAATTTATTAAACAAAAGCCTTTAGCTAGAACTATAGTTAAAATTAAGATTAGCATTTTATGATGACTGGGATTTTAGAAATGGCATTTTAGATTTTAACAATGGCAATATTCAATTTAAGCAAGCAATTGTTGTAAAAAGTAATTAAGCTTAATAACGCCTTTGCATTTATCGATATTGGTATTGTTTAATTACTAAAATAATTAATGGTGAAGTTAGTATTGTTTAACTGAAGTTTTAATGAACTTACTATGTAATAAATTACTGTACTGAACTATTGAGTGTGTGTTGCGTACTTCCGCCCACTCAGAACCGCAGGCGAAGCGAGCAAGATGTCGTTCAAGCTAGCTCGCGAAGTCGCGACTAAACAATTGAAATATTAATGAATTGAAAGTAGTTTTTGAAGTGAGCAATAATAAGTTATGTTAATATGAACTGTAATAATTGAAAGACAGATCCAGAAGACACACATTACATCAACCATGTTTGTAAATGGGCGGCTCAACTTAAGGAAAGTTTATAAGTGTTAAAGTGCCTGTAACTGGTTTATTAGAAATAAACATAAGGAGTTTGAGTCAAGTGTTGTGTGTAATTTCAACTACCTATCCACCTAATTAGCATTAATGAAGAATAAAGTTGCACAGTTAGCGACTGAAAGGCAATATGGCGTCGATATTCATTTATGGTGGAATCCCCGCCTTGATATCAGAAGTGGGATTGTTCATGCGCGCCGTTCACACTTATGCCGGACATCCAATGAATAACATGCAAAATCCGAAACCGGCTTGCATGGCCATGGCCGAGAGCGTGCTTATAGACTTGATCTATAAATCGTAAACGTTCTATGAGCGTGCAGCATAATGATTTGCCCCAGCCAATCTAATTATGGTCTTAAATGAAGCAATGGACTGATAGACAGGAAGATACTGAAGACTATGATAGCCAAAGAGTTTGCTGCATTTTCATCAAGTAGCTGACAGATACCAACATGATAAATAAGGGTTGTTGCAACTTGAACACACATGACCCAGTCAGACTATAAATGAACACATTATGAAAATGCAGTTTACATGGGTAAATAAACAGTGAAGTTGTATTTGACGGACAACTTCTTATTGCACTCAAAATGATCAACATGTACAGCACAGAATGACCGAAGCAGCAATACAAACAAACAACAAAGATTGGACACCAGAAAAGCACATTGTTAAAAAACCTGCTGACGGATTATCAATCCCGGGAAGTATTTTGTTTTATTAATTTTAGTATGTTGTTACTGTTTAACATATTTACAGTTAACAACAATTTAACTTATCACATCACACACTGGCTGTGTTAATGCCACCTTTAACTTGACACCTAAGGGAGTGAAATACAAACTCAACTTAAATCACTCTATTAAGCTCATGCTTAGTGCGCTTATTAAAGCTATTATTAGAATAAGAATCATTAAAGTGCCATAAACAAGTCAGATAGGCAGTCGCTTCATGTAAAATACTGATTTCAGCTGCGTCCGGTTGGACTGGAAGCCGACCCCAACAAAGTTTGGGAAAAGGCAGGCCGATGATGAAAAATTACTCATGAATCAGATTAAACTATTTAGTTACTTGCATCTACACTGCATGAACTTAATTAATTAACTATGTATTAGCAAATTTTAAGACATTGTTGTTGATTTCTAATTCATAGTAACAAGGAAAATTCTCTTAGGAATATTTTTGAATACAAAGATTAGTCACTTGAATTTGCATAAACATTACATGAAATCAATTAATTAACTAAGTATCAACAAATTTTAATTCAAAACTTTTTGTATTTGAGATGTCATTCACAGTGACTAGCAACATTGAATACAGAATAACTTATTAGAAATTAGTCACATTTATTTGACATTCACATTAATATCTCACAATCTTTGTGGTGTCTATTGTTTGCTTTTCAATCAATTATGCAACTTGAAAGCATTTGCATTTGACAACATGTTGCATGATTCATACTAAAACACTTCGCTATGAAACTGATTTGTAAAACAAGACAAGTACCTAATGAAGTGCCAAACAAATTTCAGTTCAACGAGTTGTAACAATGAACTCATAGCGCAATAAATCAACAGAAAGCAAAGCTTTCAATATGTTAGAATGTGAATATTTGTCAGTACATTAACACAACCAATAGAGTTTTTAAACTAGTTCTGATCAGTTTAACATTCCTATCTTAGTTTAACACATAGTCTGCCAGACAATAGACACAATTGAAAATGTATTGTTTGAGGTCACCGGTGACCGGGACGGCAGTGAAGGTGTTAATTAACTTAATCTAAGTATGAAAACTATTCCAAGACAATTGATTACCTACTTCATAGCTTATCACCCCAACTAATTTAAACATTAGTAGGACTGCTTTGTGGTCAGTGGTCATGAGCCCTGCCATTAAAGCATGAGGGCCTGGATTCGATTTTGAGGTCTAGCAAAGTGTCATTGGTTCTTTTTCCATCAGGAATTTGTCAGTAACAACCCAGACAATAATATTAATGGCAAATAGCCTGCTCCTAAATAAGAGACTTAGGCGTGATTGACAAAGTGTGGATGTGTTATCTACACCCCTGCCTAACCCTTCAGGGACTGCAAGTGTGATGTTATGTAGGATATCTTTTCTTGCACTATTATTTACCTGCATGACTTCTCACATTCCAGGTTCCAGGAAATTGTCTTCAAAAAGGAAATGATAACCAACTATCAAAGAAAATTAAACAAAATTGGAAGCAACTGTAAAGGAACTTTTAAAACTCTATGCACCTAGTCACTCCACCATAGTGATAGCATCAATTGTGGAAGTCTAAACCATTGTCAATAAGAACAGCTTCCTCAAGAATAAGCTTGCTTAACAACACATATCACAACTTGGTTTTAGCCGACCAATACAATTAATTTCAATACCTGGTGAATAGATAACCGTGTCGCCAGCTGTCAAATGAAGAACAGCATGAGGACTGCCAACCAGGGATTACTGATTCAGTGTCCACACACCTAAGCTAATATAAAAGGTGAGGCATTTTCAAACTACTTCCTACACCTTACCACTGATCTCTACATAATGTTACATCAAAGGCTGAATACAATAGCCAAATCAACCTACCTACATGATGCTCATGTGTGATGAGTCTCATGTTTAAACTTTCATTATTTTTACGTTTTTGTAATCCTGTCAGTTGCTCAACTACAAAAATAATAGCAAAGTATTAGTACTCCTAACTACAACTAATAAATAAAAAATAATAACACAAACATCAAGCTATTGCTATCCGTGGAGGAAACAACTAGCTTGATAAGTACAACAAATCACACAAATACTATCAGAAGCCGTGGAGGTCACTGATAATTAACACACCAAATGACAAACAATCTATAAATAGTCGTGGAGACTATTTATAATGTTAATAACAAACTATTAGCGGCCGTGGAGGCTTCTATTAAACAATACTCTCATGTTATCCTGCTGGGTCCACGGCGTAGAAACCGCCTAGAGCCTGGTTCCTTATATCCTGTCAAATCAAAGACTTCGTGCCTGTCACGGAGCAATGGTCCTAAACTCCTTATCCAAATTAATCCTGTCAAATCAAAGACTTTGTGTCTATCACAGAGCGGTGTTCTTGATCCTATCCTTTAATCCTATCAAATCCAAGACTTTGTGTCTATCACAGAGCATTACCTTCCTGTGAGAATGAACAAATAAAAATATGCTACTTACAGCACACTTACCAAATACAAATTACAAAATAACTAAAGCAATCAATAATCTTATTTAAGCATAATCTAGTAGACAGTAGATCTATTACCATGTCTCAAGGTAAACTAAAAACCTAACTCATACAAAGCATAACCATTGAATGAATATTGTTAGATAGTTCAAGCGAAAATATCCTACTAATCTAGTAGCTGATCATTCTATTTCAATAAACTCAATTCATATTGATATTGCTGTATAATTGAAGCAACATCATTCCACTCAGCTAGTAGCTGATCATTCTATTTCAATAAACTCAATTCATATTGATGTTGCTGTATAATTGAGGCATCATCATTCAACTTATCTAGTAACTGATCATGCAATATCACTATACTCAACTCATTTAATGTTGCTGTATAATTGAGGCAACATTATTCTATTCAGCTATTAGCTGACAATACAATATCAATAAACTCAATTAATATTGTCGGATAGTTTTGCCAACAAATATCCTATTCAGCTAGTGGCTGATAAAACAATATCAATAAAATCGATTCAGTTAATGTTAATGAATAATAAACAATTTTTATTCAGCTAACAGCTTATCATCCATAAACTGCATGCAGCTTTAAGTCTGTAACTGTGTATATGTGTGTTGGTGATACATAAATGCATTTTATTTTGAATATGAGGAAAACTGAATAGATGTTAGATCTATTACAAGTTTTCCATGTTGACTGAAACTTTTTGTTACCAAATCCTACATTTCAATGAACATTGTAGGTTAATAAAAACAACATTAATCTGCCGACAGAATTTATCTCCATTATTTCAGATAACAAGCTCAAAACTCCAAATACTGACAGCGACGGCAGGTGCAGGGCGCGCACCGCCGATCAGAATG
Source organism: Cerastis rubricosa (assembly GCA_949152445.1). Taxonomy (NCBI): domain Eukaryota; kingdom Metazoa; phylum Arthropoda; class Insecta; order Lepidoptera; family Noctuidae; genus Cerastis; species Cerastis rubricosa. Next base: position 13,094,559 of record OX424523.1, on the reverse strand, counting down.
GCCGTGTCGCCGCAAGAGCTTTTACCTGCTAAGACTATTCATTAATCTAATTAAGAACCAACTCATAATTCTCATTTGTGATAATATTGATGAACTTGCCATGCCATCTACACAGATGGCAGTGCAATTATTACAAAGAATCTAGAAACGTTCGTATCGATTATCAAGAGACTGAGCGCCATCTATTGGGTTGTGTGTTAACTACTGCTTAGATGGGAGTTGGTCTTTCTGACAAATCATTGAGTAATTTATTAAACAAAAGCCTTTAGCTAGAACTATAGTTAAAATTAAGATTAGCATTTTATGATGACTGGGATTTTAGAAATGGCATTTTAGATTTTAACAATGGCAATATTCAATTTAAGCAAGCAATTGTTGTAAAAAGTAATTAAGCTTAATAACGCCTTTGCATTTATCGATATTGGTATTGTTTAATTACTAAAATAATTAATGGTGAAGTTAGTATTGTTTAACTGAAGTTTTAATGAACTTACTATGTAATAAATTACTGTACTGAACTATTGAGTGTGTGTTGCGTACTTCCGCCCACTCAGAACCGCAGGCGAAGCGAGCAAGATGTCGTTCAAGCTAGCTCGCGAAGTCGCGACTAAACAATTGAAATATTAATGAATTGAAAGTAGTTTTTGAAGTGAGCAATAATAAGTTATGTTAATATGAACTGTAATAATTGAAAGACAGATCCAGAAGACACACATTACATCAACCATGTTTGTAAATGGGCGGCTCAACTTAAGGAAAGTTTATAAGTGTTAAAGTGCCTGTAACTGGTTTATTAGAAATAAACATAAGGAGTTTGAGTCAAGTGTTGTGTGTAATTTCAACTACCTATCCACCTAATTAGCATTAATGAAGAATAAAGTTGCACAGTTAGCGACTGAAAGGCAATATGGCGTCGATATTCATTTATGGTGGAATCCCCGCCTTGATATATATTTTTCGCTGAGAGCGCTTATTATTATCAATTTTGCCTTCGCATCCTTTTTCCTGAAATCTTTATCTGTATCTCCTGCTTTATCCAAAACTGTTTCTAAATCTTTAGCTGCCAAAATCAATATTACCTTTTGTTTCCACAAATAGTAATCATTTTCATTTTTTAGTTTTGAAATTGTCGTGAAATCTTCCGCCATCATAATAATTTTGTATTTTCGTTAAAAAAAAAAAAAAATGCAAATCTCTTCTCCATACATTTTTGGCTTCTTACCTCAACAAAACATACGGGGGCCCATAACCTGTTGCGGGTGTTCCTTCAGATTAAAATAACAACTTCTAAAACGATTTCACTTCATTATATTTACTCAGAGCATTTTACAAAATATACATACTATAAAAATCAACCCGACATGTCTTGTCTCAAAACCTGCTAAAACTCAAGTGTCATCTATCATTCTTTTGGATAGAACGTTCACGAATACAAACCAAACTTCTTAAGATCCCATAAACAATTCAGCCTGCCAGTAATCTTCAACATTAAATTACTATTTCCATAACATACAGAAGCTTAGAGTCTCGGACGACACCAAGATCCCTAATAACATTGCAACGCACAACATTGTCACCACTAAGATTGTAGCTATAGTTAATGAAATTTCTCTTCCTAGTAAAGGTTATAGTCTGACATTTGCTTACGTTCACATTGATTCTATTGATAATATAGTAATTAGATAATCTATTTAAGTCGTTTTGTAGCTTCTCACAGTCATACATATTTCTTACAGTCATAAAAATCTTAGTGTCGTCGGCGTACATCAGACAACAACAACAACTTTGCATCAAGAACATGCGCTCCAATATCATAAAGGTAGGCAGAGTATAAGAGAGATTTGTTGTCTAAGTGACTGCTCCAGTTTAACTTATTGTCTAAGATGACTCCCAGGTAGTTGTCTTCGGTAGCTAACTGAAGTTCTGTATCAAATACACACATCAAAAGTGTCTAGGGATCAACATATATTTTTGCAATAACTTTTCTCCTGATTGATATTAATTAAAATTTTCTTTAAGGATTCATCAAATAAAGTGTTTTCGTTTGTCACAGTAACGATAAACCAAGTCACCTTTGCATTAATAAAGAAATTTGCCATTTTCTAATAAAGGGATTTTGACATTTGAACCACTAACATTAAAGTTCGAAAAAAAGACTGAAATAACAGTTTTCTTTAAAATTTTATTGGGTAACTTAAACAATTAATAATCCGTGTTTCTACCGCGAACACTAACAACACAAGAACATCGGTTTGGCATACTCAAAATGAGTTCATCCAAATCACGCTGTGGAATGGCCGCCCATGTTCGTTGCAACAACAAAAAAAGGTCTTCTTGCGACTGGATACCCTCCATATTCGGCAGAGCTCTTCTCTGTAGCATATCCCATGCATGCTCAATCGGGTTCAAGTCTGGCGACTAAGCAGGCCAGGGCAGGACATTGATGTTAGCTGCGGCGAGAGTCTGTCTTACAACTCTTGCGGTGTGCGGTCGTGCATTATCATGCATTAACTGAAATAAGGGACCGATTTGCACTTGTAGAGGAACGATGACGTCTGATACAATCGTCTCAGCATAAATTTGAGCGTTGAGGTTGCCTCTGATCCAAATCAACTCAGTTCTTCCGCCGATCCAAATACCCGCCCATACCATGATGGTTCCACCACTATAAGGATGGACTTCCTGGCAGGATTTTAATTGCTGTTGGCGTCCAGGGGTTCTCCAGTGTCGTATACGTCTTGTATCCGGTCTCATACCAAAACGAGACTCATCAGAAAAGCACACGAAACGCCATTGTTCTTCTGCCCAATTTCTGTGTTCAAGAGCCCATTGATATCGAATCCTACGATTGTGCATTGCTATAGGTGGTACCCGTAGCGGTCTTCGGGAATGAAGGTTCACTTCATGCAAGCGGTTTCTGACTGTTTGGTCGCTAATTAAGTTCCCTGAAGAGTGATGAAGCCTCACGGCTAACATCATGGCGGTTATTGTTGGAGCTCTTCGAGTTAAGATTTGAATGTATCGGTCTTGTCTCCGTGTGGTGCAGCGATACCGTCCTCCATGGCGCTCAGCCACGGTACCAGTGCTTCGGTAACGTGTCCAAAGTCGACTGATAACACTCTGACTTGTATTCAGAGCTAAAGCCACAGTACGTTGCCGGGAACCAGCTTCTATCATTCCCACGGCTCTGAGCATTTCTTCCCTGCTTAAATGACGTCGCCGCTCCATAATAACGTTGGTTTTAATCAGTAGTAGGGAAACAGTAGCACTAATAATGTCTTCAATGCGTTGTATGTTTTTATAGGGAAAATATTGACAGCTGATTTTCATCTTTTACTCGAATTTGATTCACAGTTCCTGATTCAAATTATGAAATGCACCAAAAAGGATCCATATAAATTTATAAAATCATAAATTTATTACAAAGCCACATCTCAATCTCAAGAAATCCGCATAAAAATGCTTGATCCCTAGACACTTTTGATGTGTGTAGTTTAGGCAAGCGATAAGGTCCTAAAGTTCTTTTTTGGGTAAACATGACTAGCTCAGTTTTCGTGGGATTGACTGAAAGGTCATATTCCCTGCACCATCGTTCCACGATGCGTAGCGCCTGTTGGGTGAGGTTACATATTGTTCCTGTCACTTTTCCCGAGATGAGAATAGCGAGGTCATCTGCATACCCAATTGTGTAGAAATGACTGGCGTTGAGTTTGGTGATGAGATCATTTATCACCAGATTCCAGAGGAGGGGGGAAAGTACTCCACCTTGGGGGCATCCTCTGGCTATCAGAGCCATCTGCTGCTCTCCTTCCAAGCGAACCGCTCGTTTGCTCAGCATGTTAGTGATCCAGTCTATCAGCACCTGTTCCGCCCCATGACTAGAAAGGGCGGAGCTGATGCTGGAAGAGTTGGTTTTATCGAAGGCTCCTTCGATGTCTATGAAGGTTCCAAGGCAGGTAGCCTTCTGATGTATAGCATCTTCAATCCGACTGACTACCAGGTGGAGTGCCGATTCAGTGGACTTAGCCGAGCTGTATGCATGTTGGTTGCTATGTAGTGGTATAGTTTTCAACGCGCAAACCATGGAGAGAATTTGCGAGAGAGAGCTGAGGGAGGTCAGCTCTCTCTCGCAAATTCTCTCCATGGTTTTTAGAAGGAAAGGGTTTAGGCTGATTGGTCGGTGGGATTTGGCATTGGTGTAGTCATTACCTGGCTTTGGAATGAATATGACTTTCACTTCCTTCCATCCTTTCGGAACGTATCTGAAGGCCAGGCACGCTTTCATGAGGGACACCAGTCTACCGGCAACGGAGATTCCCCGCCACTGTAGCAAGGCGGGAAAGATCCCGTCCGGACCTACCGCCTTAAAAGGATGGAAGCACTGGATCGCCCACTGGAGTTTCTCCAGCGTTACCACTTTATGTGCTATGCACCCGCCAGTCGTTCTCTGTTGGTGTTTGATTTGTCTCGGTCCACTCAATTATCTGAGCGAAAGCACATCCTGGGAAGTGAGTTTCAATAAGGACGGGCATCGCCTCTTCTGTTGATGTGGTAAGTGTACTGTCTGGTTTTTGGAGAACAACGGACCCAGTCGTGTTTTGCTGTGCCAGTATTTTACTTACCCTATTAGCTTGTTGGCATGATTCGATGTTGCCACAGTATTTGCGCCATCCAGTTTTGCTCCTGAACCTGATGCACTTTTTGTAGCAGGATTTGGCCGCTTTGTACGCGTCCCAGTCCTTATCAGCACAGCTGTTCATGGCTCTGTTCAGAGCTGTCCTTACCTTCCTGCGCTTGCGTTCCAGATCCGCTCCCCACCAGGTTTGCTGCCCCGGTGTAGAGGGCGGAGTGGTTTCTGGGCAGGCTGAGTGGTAGCTGTCTAACATTGATTTTGTAAGGTGGTTGACTTGGTCGTCAATCTGCAAGATGTCCTCGAACGTCGACCGATAATCGGTCGGCGCAAGCTTGGTTTCTAGGGTTCGTGTATAGGCAGCACGGTCTGTGTTGCGTGGGTTACGCCGTGGCAGTATTGGCGTGGTCCTAAACCTGGATGTCGAAACGAATCCACCTATGGTCCGAGCAGGAGGCCTCTTTGGACACCTTCCACCCGGTGGCCATGGCCGCTGCACCCTCTGATGCCAGGGTTAGGTCTATGATTGTACGACTACGCTTGGTTACGAAGGTTGGTTCGGAGCCTGTGTTTAGTAGGCTTAAGTTCGTAGTGAATAAATAGTCAACTAGAGCCTTACCCCGTTCGTTTTACGTTTCCATGCCCCACAGAGGGTGATGAGCGTTTGCGTCAGCGCCTATGACAACCTCCAGCCCCAAGCTCTCGCAATGTCTCACGAGGCGGGCGAGGTCATGCGGCGGCGGCTCCTCAGCCTCAGGCATGTATGCCGAGGCGAAGACGACTGCTACCTCTGTGTCGTCACGCTGTATGGTCAACCTTACTGCAGAGATATCCCTGCAACAGAAGTCTGTTAGTGGTTGTGCTTTGATATTACCTGTCGTATAAATCTTGGGTGAACGTGATCTGTACCAACGAGAAGCTTACCTCCAAGATTGGAGAGGCCTTGTATGTGGCCAGCCCTGATCCACGGCTCCTGGATTAAAGCAATGGCCGTATATTGAACTTCCAACCACTTACGCAACTGAGCTACTGCGGTTTGGCTGTGGTGGAGGTTAGCCTGCAGCACTCTACAGGGTGACGAAGGGGACGCAATCGCTGGTCGTGCCTTCCTCGTCGCCCTCCAGACGCAGCCCGGCGAACAGGTCACCCGCGTCGAAGCCGGCCCCTCCGAGCACGAGACCGACGACAAGTTGTTGCCATCGAGCTCGTCACCCGATGTGAGGACGGCGTCCACGCCGGCGGCGGCCGGGACGGCTGTAGATGCTGAAACCTCTGGCGCCGTAGGCGCTGCCGGCTCCGCCGGCGCTATTGGCGCCTCTGGCGCTGCTGTCACCGGCGCAGGTGCAACCACGGTTGCTACCGCGGTGTCGGTGTGGGGGGAAGCTGCCTTCTCCTCCTTCTTTACCGCGACGAACATCCTCGTGGCCGGGTCCCATCCCTGAGAGACGTGGACAAATCTGCCGTTCGCACCATGAATTTTCACGTACGCCGTCCCTACCCCGAAGGAGAGACGACGTTCGGCCTTCATCAGGGTGGGAATTTGGTCCTCAGGGACCCCGACCACCACGAACCTCGCATCGGCCTGTCTGCTAGCGTGCAGCAGTACCCATCCCTTGATGTCGATCCAGGGATTTTGGTAGCACAGCAGAAGGCTAAGGTGTGGCCACTGCCAGGGCACAGTTTTAGGACCCCTCCGGTGAACACCGGCCTTGCTCTGAAGGCCGGTGCAGGTGAGTCCTGTTTAGCGGAGAGGCACTCGGTGACGATCCTCCTCTGTATGACCGCGAGCACCTCTTCTGATGTTTCCATAGTTATGAACCCCGTGCGGTCGCAGGTGACTGCGACGTCGAGCTCGGAGCCCACTGCTTGGGCGTAGCTGCGGTTGGCGGCCCGTTTGGATTTATCAAGCCGCGGCCGCTTATGCTCCCCACGAGGTGACGAGGTTTCGTTGAGAGCTCGCTTGGCCGCGGGTTGATCCTTCCGATCGGTATCCATAGTTAGTTGTAGTTTTATATATCACACTGTATTGGGATCAATCCATCATCACTGACAGGACTATTGTAGCCAATAAGCCTGATATAGTGGTGGTGGATCGATCAGAGCGGCGCACAATGATTCTTGACATAACGGTTCCACATGACGAGAACCTCGTGAAAGCCGAGAAAGATAAGCAAATCAAGTATCGTGACTTAGCTCGCGAGGTTTTTCGGAGCTATCATAAAGCCCCGAAGATTTTGGTAGTTTTAAGTCTAGATTAAGTTCTTAATGTACTTAGTTTTATTTTATGTCTATTTGGACTAACTGACAATGATCTAATGTCTAAATTGACCTGCAAATCTAGGTCAGAATCTAGATCAAGTAATGATTGTTCTGGTAAAGCTGCTCTGGACAGTGTATCAGCAAGATAAAGATATTTGTAAAATTTCCACACGCACAACGATCTTCAATAAAACTATTTACAACTTGTTACCACTGTATATATCACACTTGTTACAGAATCTTACTAATACTAAATTAAACATGTGATCGATGATCACGGTTTAACAATATTTACCAGTTGTAAGTTACATTCAGGTCATAAGGTTGTAATCTTAGCATTATTCTTTGAAGACGGGGAGGAATATTATAAATTGGCTTATTATAAAGCGATACTATTGGTTTGTGGTCAGTTTCTACTAAAGTGTGACGACCATAAACAAATTGGTGGAACTTTGTTCAACCAAAATGAATAGCTAACAGCTCTTTCTCTATCTGAGAGTATGACTGTTGGCATGAGCTAGTGAAGCTGAAGCGTATGCGATTGGATGTTTGTCACATCGTTTGACAGATCAAGTAATTGGTTTATTTTGATCATAGTATGTCAAGACTGGAGCTTTAGTTATACATTCTTTCAATACATTGAATTCTATATTATGTCTATCTTGCCAAGACCATTCATTCTCTGACAGAAGTGTTCTCAAATTAGAAGTTTTTTCTGACAAATTCTCTATGTATGAGCCCAAATATATGACCATACCTAAAAATGTTTGTAATTCTGTGACATTTGTAGGAGGTGGCATACTGCAAATAGCTTTGATTTTATTTTTATCTACTCTCACTCCTTTAGAAAAAAATTGACCGAAGTATTTGACCTCACTTTTACATATAACACACTTATCTTTATTAAAGTTATGCCTATTTCCCTAGCTCTTTCTAAGACTTGTTTTAATCTTAAATCATGGTCTTGTTTTGTTTGCCCATATATTAAGAAATCATCCATCCAGATTTTGATTCCTAGGATATCAGAGAATTTTGTTTACATAATAGAATGAAACAATTCTGGGGCTGCATTTATCCCAAAGGAAAGTCTTAAGAATCTATATCTACCTTGAGGTGTGATGAATGTACATAATTTTGAAGAAGTTTCATCTAACTTAAGCATATAAAACCCTTTGTTTGCATCAAGAGTTGTGTAATATTGAGAACCAGAAAGACTTGTTTTGATTTCATCAATAGTTCGAAACTGATAATGAGGACGCATAATAGCTTTATTAAGTTTTCTTGGATCAATGCACAAGCGTAGTTTACCATTTTTCTTTGTTGCTATTACAATAGAATTAACCCATTCAGTAGGTTCCTCGACTTTGACTATAATTTGATAATTTTCTAATATTGTTAATTCTTCTTTTAATTGTTCTATTAGACTGAATGGAACTCTACACTCTACCGCATCAGGCTTTATTGTCAAGTGACATTCGTAATCTTTAAGACACCCTATTCCTGAGAAGAGATCTTTATATTCGTCAAGCTGTAAAACATTGACTGACTCACAGAATTGTATATTATGGACTCTTTTAACTAGTTTTAAAGTCTCACAGCTGTTGCGACCTATAATATTTCTACAAGGTATATCTATAACATGAAAATTAACATTGTATGCAGTATTGTTGTATGAGACAGACAGAATGGATTGACCTACAGTAGGCAATACTTCACAACTGAACGTTGACAGTTTGTGACTACTTTTCTTTTAATTACTCAATGGCAAGTAAAGTTTCTTATAAGAATTGAATGATAAAATGATGGTGTCAGCACCTGTATCAAGTAAAAATTCTACATTCTTACTATTTATAGACAAAGTTATATAATAAGGGTTATTTTGGCTTATAGAGATCTCATTAGTGAAAAGATTATTTAAGAAATAAGTATTAGGAGAATTACCCGCGCTCTCTTCTTCTATGAATCTCACATGCTTGCTACGGCAATATTTGGCAAAGTGGTTGAGCTTGTGGCAGTTATTACATGTGACTCCTATGGCTGGACATTTTGATCTATGTATTTGACCACATCTGGAACAGCTCTTGGACGACTGTTTGGATTGATGTTCTTGACTGGACGAAGTTTGATTTGAATTTGTTTGACGGCTTTGACTTCTTTGTGACTGATGACTTTGACTTCCTTGACTTCTTTGACGGCTATGGCTTTTTTGAAGACTGTGGCTTCTTTGACCAGTATTTGTTTGACGGCTGCGATGAGATACTGGCGACAACACTTATTTCGTGGCTTGATAAGGCTTTAGCCTCTAACCTGGTGTTGCTCAACGTTTTAGCTAAACTGGACGGCGGCATCAAATGAAGTTGGTTTTTCAATCAGTATGCGTTCCCTAATATACGAACAAGATGAATTCAAATTCCAAGAAAATATGTCTTTTGTTATGTCATCCGCAAGACTTTCGAAATTGCATTGCATGCTAATGTTCTTGAGATCAGTAGCATATGTTTCAATTTCTTCTTCTGGGCTTTGTTTCCTGTTGAATAGTTTGTCTCTCGACGGAAATATTTACTCATGGCGTAAAATATTCTTCAAATTTGGATAGTAAGTGCTTGTAAGTGATCTTGTCCATTTGGGTATTAAACGAATACGAGATCGTGCGGTACCCCTGGATCAGCCTTACGGCTACCACCTTCTGGTGTGCGTTCAGGTAATGGGCGGCGAGCCGCCTCAAAGAACGCGCCCACACCGGGGCCCCGTAAAGGGCCATGGACCGCACAAACCCCGCGTAGAGCCTCCGGCAGGAGGCGTTTGGACCCCCCAGGTTGGGCAAGAGCCGCTTGAACGCAGCCCCTGCCCGTTCCAGTTTGGGGGCAAACGTCGGAAGTGCTCCACGAAGTTCCACCGGCTGTCGACTCGACGCCGCGCCGATGGGAACCCCTCCTACCGTCAGTATGGATCCCGACTGTGGCGCATTCCGAGGCCAATGAAAGCACATGGCCTCGGACTTGTGCAATGCCACCTCGAGACCCAGTTGCCAGATTCTCTCCACGACTATCGCAACCCCGCGTGTCATAAGTTCGGCCGCCGCCTCGTGCGACCTCCCTTGTGCCAGCACCAGCGTGTCGTCAGCGTAGCAAACTACGCTGACACCGCTAGGGAGGTCGGCGCGCAGCACCCAGTCGTAACCGATGTTCCACAAGGACGGCCCCAGAACCGATGAATGTGGAACACCGCACGACATCTCTCGCCGGTTCCATTCTCCGGTGCGACCAGGGTAGATGACGGCCCTATCCGTCAGGTAGTCCCCGACCACACGACGAAGGTAGGTCGGCACCCGATTATACCGGAGTGCCTCCTTTATGCAGCTCCAGGGCATGGAGTTGAAGGCGTTGGCGATGTCAAGAAACACCGCCAAGACGACCCCACCCCAAGACACTGCATCCCCCGTCGTGAGAGCCCTCGCGGCTGATGGCGTCCACCGTCGAGCGCCCTTTGCGGAAACCAAATTGGTGTTCCGCAAGGTCCGGCCCCATCCCCACAAGGTGCCCGGCGAGGCGGTTTGCAATTACTCTTTCAAAGAGCTTGCCCACCTCGTCGAGCAACACAATGGGCCGGTATGCGGACGGAGCGTCCGCAGGGCGCCCTGGCTTCCGGATGAGGACCAGCTTCCCCGTCTTCCAACGAAGCGGGAACTGGCCTCTCTCCAAGCATGCGCTTAAGAGCCCTTCCAGTCGGGGCCCGGGAGCCTCCGAGGCTAGGACCCAGGCATTGCCAGGCAAGCCATCGGGTCCCGGGGCGGTATTTTTGGCCTTAAGCCTGCATACCGCCACTCTCAGATCTACCCCAGTCACCTCCGGAACGTCGTCATCGTCCTTTGTGTGGTCCGCTTCCGGCACCGGAAGCAGCGGAGCCATAGGCGGGGGAGGATGTTCCCCTCGCGAAGGGAACAGAGCGCTCACCACGTCCTCCACGAGCTCAGGGCGGAAACTCTGCGTCAGCGGGGTGCCCAGGTGCGGAGTTTGTCCCGCACCATCTTGTAAAGGCGCCCCCACGGATCTCTGTCGAGAGTCTCCAGCATCTCCTCGCGGCCCAGGTCCCTGGCCCGCTGGACAGCCTCTTGGAGGGCGGTCTTCGCTGCTCTGTATCCCTCGTACAGCTCCACCTCAATGGCTGCCGCATCCGGAGGGCGGATGCGGAGCCTGCGATGCCAGGCGTACGGGTGCCGCACGGCGACGCACGCCTCGCGCAGAGACGTCAGCTCTCGCAACCACCAGTACACCTGACGCCGGGCGCTTCCTGGCCGAACTCGGGGCATTGCCACGTCGCAGATGTCGGACATGGCCTCCTGGAACCACTCTGCCTCGTTGTTGATGTCGGCAGGCCTGTTCGGTGATGTCACCCAGGCCTTCACTAACGAGGCTTCCAGGAGGAGCTCCCGGTCCAGCTGCTTCAGCGCCCAACGCGGACCACTCGGGGCCTGTTGGACCGGCGCGCTTGAGACCTGGGCGGAGACATCGAACCGGATGTACCGGTGGTCGGAATAGGTCTCCACCCCCTCCAAGACGCGCCAGTCAACGACACGCGGTGACAGAGCGGGGCTAGCGAACGAAATGTCCACCACCGACTCGCCCCGCATCCGCACACACGTAGGGACAGAACCCCGATTTAGGACGACCAGGCCCACCTCCAGAGCCCAGTCCTCCACCATCCTACCCCGCACATCTGTGCAACGAGAACCCCAAGCCAAGTTTTTGGCATTGAAGTCCCCGAGCACAAGCACGGGGAGGGAATAGTTTCGGATGACGACACTCAACTCCATGAGGGAGTTGTGGAACTCGGCGAGAGTTCGGCTCGGGGAGAAGTAGACTCCCGCTACGACGATCTCCCCGAACCGTGCTGCTACGCAGCCCTGACCCTTCTTGACACTCTCAAGGGTCGTTGTACCGGCGACGGCCGCCGTTATTATGACCACTGAGCCGCTCAGGTCCTCCACCCAGTTTTCCCTGGGAGGGACAAAGTACGGCTCAGCGACCACGGCGACGTTAATCAACCACTCCGCCATACTCTGGAGCAACAGATCCTGAGCACAGCGGCAGTGGTTGATGTTCGCCTGGAGAAGGCGTAATGGGGCCATTATTGGCACTCCATTTCAGCCTCCTCCCGGGCCCCCTGTGAGGGCCCCGCCACAGATGTCGCGGCGATAGCACTGGCGGCAACGGCGAAAGCGACAGTGCCGGTGGCTGCGGCGGTGGCGACGGTGAAGGTAGTGGCTGGAGGCCTTCCCTTGCCCCTGCCCCTGGTCCTGGAAGGGTGGTGCGCAGGCCTTGCCCCCTGCCCGATGATCGGCCGGTTTGCCCGCCGCCGAACATGCAGTGCAGTGCGGCGTGGCGGACCAACCCGCGGCCATATGACCGGGCTGACCGCATCGGAAGCAGACTCCGCTGCGGTCCACCTCCGAGGTGCACCGACAACTCACGTGGTGCCCCACGAGGCACCGGTAACACCTCAGAGGTCGGGGCTCCAGCAGCTTCACCTGCGCTGACATCCAGCCCACCAGGAGCCTTCCAGCCTCCACGATTATTCTCGCCGCCGTCACAGGGCTGCTTACAATAACGGTTCGCATGCCGGAGTAGTCTGGACGTAGGGTGCCTGCCCTGACCTGCTCGGCAGTACACCCACCGGTCCTGGTGACGGCAGCGACCACCTCCTCCTGGGTCACCGAGTCGTCCAGACCCAGGATGCGCAGGTCTGCGCATCTGACGGGCCTGGACACTCGGGCCTCGGCCGCATCTAGGGACGCTCTGAGCTTTTCAGCAAGAGTGTCAGCGGACGGGCCGCTATTTGCGCCCGGGATCTCCAGCGCTCGAGCCCCTGTAGCGGTGACTTTGAGCCGGAGTCCCCCGGTGATCCCTAGCTCTCCGAGGTTCACCATCGCCTTCGCCTTCGCGAGTACGTCGCGGTAGGACACGCCCCTCTTTTCCGCTTCCGGCTGTAGTGTGATCACTACAGCTGCGGTCTTCGGAGCGCGGAGTCGAGCCGCGACGCTTCGCGCCTTGTGCTGGCGCCTTCGCTCCTCCTTCCGGGCATTTTTGGCCGCCTTACGCCCTTTCCTCTTTTCCCCGACCACCTGCCACTCGGCTTCGGCCGCGGTGGGATTAGCGGGTGGTGGGGGCGGCGATGGCTGCAGCCGACTAGCTGCTGGCGCCGGCACATTCGCCGCCTGAGGAGCTCCTTCTTCTGGGCCACTGCCGATTTCCCGGGGCCCGGCCTAGTCCTGCTGGAGGGCTGGCCAGACTGCCCTGCTCCGGGAGTGGCAGCCGTAGCAGCTGCATATGGCGCCACTTTTGGGCCCGGGACCACCCTCGGGCCCGGGGCTGCATTCGGGCCCGCGGCTGCCTTGTTTGCCGCCAGGGGGGGGGCGCAGGACAATGCCCTCCAAGACGGAAAACCGCACCTGGAAGGCAGCCAGCTCCTGCTGAACCAGGTTCAGGACCTGGTTCTCCACCGGCACGGGGTGGCTCTGACGCTGCTGGGGCACCTCGCGGGAGCCAGAGTCTCGCAGACCGGTCAGGTCTGCCCGGAGCTTCAAATCCTCCTCGTGGAGAAGCTCCGTGGCGGCAGTCAGGCGGGCGCGACTTCCGCCCGCAGTTTGGCCACTTTGCCGGGTGGAGGATAGCTAGCCTCCACTGCCGCCACTATGGAGGCGGAAGCCGCAGGTATGGCCCCGAGTTTAGTTGAAGTCTACTTTTTCAAGGCCACGACCCTTATGGCAGCTTTTACCTCTTTCACAAACCTGGCCTTACGCTCCGCATCGGAGCTGCCAGTTTCATCCACCTCCTTTGCACCGGAGTCCGAACGGGCCTGCCCGCGACCGGCCACCCCCGATCTCTCGGAGGCCGAGAGCCCCCTCCCCTTGCCCCTAATTCCACCACGCCTGCTTGTGGAAATCATAGGAGCCGGGGCCAGCTCCCCTTCGGAAGACGACTCGTAGTCGCCTTTCGGTCTGGACCGCTTGCGGTCTTCCGCAGCAGCCCTGATCCTCACGCAGCGGGAGCTCTCAGAGCTTCCCGCGCTCACCTCACTGGACGCGGCGTCGGAATCCGACCCCGCATCCCTCCTCTCCGTCTCTTTGCCGTCACCGGCTTAATTTTTATTTTTAGGGTTTCCCATATTGTTTCCACGAGTGTGGGGGAAATAAGAGGTCCATCCGGGCAGTGCCCCCTGTACCCGGATAAGCCTTTGACGTTTATAACCCGCCAGAGGGTCGGCTGGTACTCTGGCGGGGGTCGCACTAAAGACTGATTGTTCCATGGAATATCCGTCAGCCATACATCCCCTCACGGTGCGCCGCCGCTTGAGATTTAGGGTAGCTTTTTATAGAGGTTTTCTACCTCGCGGTCCAGGCGGTTAAGCCAAGACCCTCGGTCCCGATCGAAGCCGCGAGACGTGATCCACGAAACTCCGATGATGGGATTACGAGAACGACGGGGACAGAAAAGGACTGCGTCCCTCACTGTCTGCTCGGAGGCAGGGTGAGTGCACTCCGAGCCCGCCCTTGCTCCTCCGCTGTGCCCTCTGCTTTCCATAGGGTCACGCGGAGAAACGCTGCGTTGGTCCAAGTTGGACCCCACCACGTCAGAATATTCGCCACCGGCAGTGACATTCCCCGGAGAATGGGAATCTCTTCTCACTCCTCGGGAAAGGACACTGCCGGCGCCCAGGGTGCACCGTCCCAACAGCAACTGTTCCCTCCAGACGTATCGAGAGAAACCAGCAGCCATCAGGCTCACGAGGAGGTTTTCTGACCCAGCACCCCAAAGATCGACCCCTGCGGTTGTTATTATTTAACCACGAGCTCCTCAACACATCGTCAAACAAAATTATTAAATAAAAGTCAAAAATAAAAATAAATTGCATGCAAAAGAGAGATACGAGACAGATTTTACCTTACAAGAGTGAGATAACAGATTTAATAAGTTTTTCAGGTATCATTTAAGCAAAAACATTTTATTAAATCATAATTTGGAATTTAATATTTCGTGACTCGATTCACAATTCTAGCGAATTCACAAAGTTGTAAAAAGATTTTTATGGCATGTGGCACATCACTAGCAAGGATAAACTAGAGAATTTTTGAGGGAGTTGGAAGATCCCGGTCGCTTTTGGTTTTTTTTTTATACCGATGTAAATAGCTGCAACATGGACAGCTTTAATTGAGACCGAAACTTTGCGAATAAATTAAAAAAAAAATAGATGGCTAATGTCACTTATTTTGAATTCAAAAGTATTAGAATACAATACACATCTAAATAAAATTAAAATTCAGAGTCGACGACTTATACTTTTTTTTAAGTTTGTATTTGAATGTAAAATTTGGGTATTTTATTAATAAAACATTAAAAAGTCGATGAAAAAAAATTCACAGGGCATGAGACTTGTTTAGGGGTCTGAATGGATAGCAGGGGGGGGTCACCCCCAATCGACCATTTCAGTTTGGCACACGATGCACCAAACACCCTGTATATTGTCCCCCTAAGCACATCCTAAAGGAAGAGAGCTTCACAGACTTCTTCAAAACTCTTGGTCAAAGATTCATATGTGGCGGAGACTGGAACGCTAAAAATGACTAATGGGGTTCTCGGCTGACACTACCTAGAGGCAGAGAACTGAAAAAAAGCCTTGACGAAAACAAATTACACATCCTGAGTACGGGTGAACCCACATACTGGCCGAGAGACTCCAATAAAATACCTGATTTATTGGACTTCTTTGTGCACAAGGAACTTTCCAATATATACTTAAACGCGGAAAGTTGCCTGGATAGCAGTTCCGATCATACCCCCGTGATTGCCACTATATGCAAAACACTAATAGAAAGACCAATCAAAGAAAATCTTTACAACAAGAATACTGACTGGGTGGAGAAAGACCAATCAAAGAAAATCTTTACAACAAGAATACTGACTGGGTGGCATTCAGACATTACATCGAGTCAAACGCCAACCTAAAACTACCGTTAAAAACAAACGACGACATTGATGAAGCTGCTACTAACATCACAAACCTTATTGTTAAGTTCTTACTACGGGGCACAAGTGAAACGCAGGACGGCTATTGACACACTGATGTATTTTCGGTTTAGAAATATCGCGTGGGCGCAGCCACGCACACATAGACATCATAAGCGCACATAAACAACAATCCCTCCCCCTATTTAACATAAATAGAATGTCACAATTTAATTTTAAAAGAACTGTTTATAATCAACCCTAGGTATATCCCGCAACAGTTTGCTGGAACATCTCGAATTCTGAGGACCAGGTGGGGATGATAATACCACCTCATTCCTTTCTCCCTGCCCACTATCCGGCGAGTGAGAACCGCTGGGTTCGCTTTGGATTGGGTCACTATCCAGCATAATATCGTCCAAATCCCCGGTTGGAGACATACCTTTATTTAATACAATTTGATTTTTATGTTTTTTGACGTCAGAAGAAGAACCATGGTCTTTAATCACATATAATACTTTACCGAGTCTTTTTATAACAGTACCATTGCACCACATAAATTTGCTGTTGATCAGAAATTTTTTAAACATAACCTCATCACCCGGTTTATACACTTGTTTGTTATTGCCGCCATGGCACTTAATTTGCGAGCACTGCTTCTGGTTAACATCGTCAATTAGTGATGTGCGTGGGGTCGACGATATCTTTGGGTGTAGTAAATCTAGACGTGTTCTGAGCTTTCGCCCAAACACCAACTCAGCCGGTGAGAAACCCGTGATAGAATGTACTGAATTCCTATAGTCAAACAGATATTTCAAAATTTTTAGCCTGCACTCATTCCTATTACGAGAACCTAAAACGCTCGACTTTATGCCCTTTTTTACAATTTTTACAAAACTTTCTGCTTGTCCATTACTAGCAGGATTGTAAGGTGGTGATGTAAAATGAGCAATACCATTTAATAAACAAAATTTTGTAAACTCTTCGGATGTAAACGCAGTACCATTATCGCTAACAATTGTGTGAGGCAATCCGTACTTAGACATAAAATCATAAAGTTTTTCAATGACGGTCGCCGAGGTGGTAGAACTGCTCACGTCATATATTTCTAACCATGTGTGTGCATCTACCACTACCAAGAACATTTGATTATTCAGTGGGCCGAGAAAGTCGAGGTGCAACCTATAGAATGGGGTATCGGGAAATTTCCACGGTGCTAAGGGCGCCCTAGGCGGCGAGGGCCGTAACTGTTTGCATATTTCACACGAGTATATAATTTTTTCTAGCGCTGCATCAATGCCTGGGAACAAAAGCCGTGACCTCGCTTCTGATTTCGTTTTTACGATACCTAAATGCGAGCTATGTAACTCTAATAAAACCTTCGACCGTAAAGATTCGGGAAGTATCACCTTATGACCCCTCATTAAACAACCGTCTTCATAAGATAATTGTGTCTTACATAAATGATAGGGTTCCAACTGTGAGTCCACCATTTTTTTTTGGCCAACCGTTTTGGACATAATTTACCACTAACTGTAATACAGTATCCTCTTTAGTAGCTTTGCGTAATTCATTCAGGGTCAACGGCATGTCGCCTTCGACAACAAAGTTAACGTACGAAGCGCTATCAATGGGAGCTGCGGCCGCGGCGGCGTGCGCGCCGATGTTTTCTCCTTCGCTCTCGGCGCGAGTCCGCACTGCCTCCCCCTCTAAACTCGCACGAGACAGGTAATCCGCGTTGTTGTCTGCGCTACGAACATACTCGATTATATAGTTGTATGCACTTAAAAACATCGCATATCTCTGTAATCTATTAGCCGAGACCTCCGGTATACCTTTATGTGGGCCGAAAATAGAAATTAACGGCTTGTGATCCGTGCGTAATATGAATGGATCTGATCTGCCATATAAATACTGATGGAACCGACGTATTCCAAATATTATTGCAGTCGCCTCTTTCTGGATTTGTGAGTAATTTTTCTCTGCTGAGTTCAGCGTGCGGGAAGCCAATGCTACCGGGCGCTCTAACCCGTCATAGTCTATTTGGGACAAAATAGCACCTAAGCCACACGGGGAAGCATCGACCGTTAAAACTAATTTTGCGTTTGAATTAAAGTGTGTTAAGACCTGATCAGACGTCAAACATTTCTTAATTTTATCAAACGCTTGCTGATGTGACGTAGACCAGTTCCACTTAACCCCCTTTTTCAAAAAGGTCGTACAATGGACTTAGGATACAGGAAGCTCCAGCCACAAAATTCCTGTAGTAGTTTACAAGTCCTAAAAATCATCATCATCATCATCATTTCAGCCGAAAGACGTCCACTGCTGGACATAGGCCTCCCCCAAGTGTCGCCACATTGATCGGTCCCGTGCGACTCGCATCCAGCGGATCCCCGAAACCTTCACCAGGTCATCGGTCCACCTAGTGGGAGGCCTTCCAACGCATCGTCTCCCGGTTCGCGGTCGCCATTCCAGAACTTTTCGGCCCCATCGGCCATCTGTTCTGCGAGCAATGTGCCCTGCCCACTGCCACTTAAGTCTGGCAATTCTTCGGGCTACGTCGGTAACCTTGGTTCTCTTGCGGATTTCCTCATTTCTGATTTGATCACGCAAGGAAACTCCGAGCATAGCTCTCTCCATTGCCCTCTGGGTGACTTTGAGCCTTCTGATGAGGCCCATTGTGAGCGGCCACGTTTCGGTCCCGTATGTAATCACTGGCAACACACACTGGTCATAAACCTTTGTCTTGAGACACTGCGGTAAGTTGGACGAGAAGATACCACGCAGCTTCCCGAACGCTGCCCAGCCGAGTCGGATTCGACGATGGACCTCTTTCTCGAAGTTAGACCTACCCAACTGGACCGTTTGTCCCAGGTAGACATAATCGTCTACAACTTCGATAGTAGAGTCTCCGATCTTGATAGGAGTGGGTGTTACATGGGCATTCAACATGACCTTGGTTTTGTCCATGTTCATTTTAAGACCCACTCTTTCGGAAGCTCTACTGAGGTCATCGAGCATTGTACTGAGGTCCTCCATGGTCTCAGCCATGACCACTATATCGTCGGCAAATCGAAGGTGAGAGATGTACTCGCCATTGATGTTGATGCCTAGCCCTCTCCAGTCCAGAACCTTGAAGATATCTTCCAGTGCAGCGGTGAACAGTTTCGGAGATATGACGTCTCCCTGTCTCACACCTCGCTGCAGAAGGATAGGTTCCGAGGTCTGGTCCTGAAGTCGGACTGACATGGTGGCGTTTTTGTACAAACACTTCAGCACCTCGATGTACCGATAATCAATTTGGCACCGTTGGAGAGACTGCAGTACAGCCCAAGTCTCGATCGAATCGAAGGCTTTCTCATAGTCCACAAACGCTAAACAGAGAGGCAGGTTGTACTCTTCGGTCTTCTGTATAACCTGTCGCAGCGTATGTATGTGGTCTATGGTGCTAAAGCCTTTACGGAATCCGGCTTGTTCGGGAGGCTGAAAATCGTCAAACCTGCGCGCGAGACGATTCGTGATGACTCTTGAAAACAACTTGTAGACATGGCTTAGAAGTGAGATGGGCCTATAGTTCTTCAACCGGGCATTGTCGCCCTTTTTGAAGAAGAGTACCACCACACCCCTGCACCATGCCTGAGGCGTTTTGCCCTCGAGTATGACGGAACCAAACAGCTTCTGAAGGGCCTTAAGTACCGGTTTTCCACCCGCCTTCAGAAGTTCGGCCGTAATTCCATCATCACCCGGTGCCTTGTTGTTTTTAAGCTGTTTCAGAGCCATCCTAATCTCGTACAGGCTGATGTCCGGGATGTCTTCGGTGTAGTGTCGGGTCAGTCTAGCTCTTGGGTCATTCGCTAGATTTACAACGGGTTTCCTGGTTGACGTGTACAACTGCCCATAAAAACTCTCGATCTCCCTCAGTAGCTCCGGTTTGGCGGATACAATTCTGCCATCGTCGGTCTTCAGTTTCGTGAGCTGGCTCTGCCCAATAGCCAGATCTCTTGCAAATACCTTTGAGCCTTTATTCCGCTCAATGGCGTCTTTAATACGCTCGGTATTAAAGCGGCGGAGGTCGCTCTTCAAGGATTTAGAGATCTGTCTATTGAGCTGCCGGTATTTCCACGCGTCTTCTGAAGACTGCAGGATCATCTCACGCCGTTCCTTCATGAGCTTGAGAGTATGATCAGAGAGTCTTTTGTTCTTCTGTGTACGACGCGTCTTGAAGAACTTAGACCCTGTCGTATGGACAGTTTCCACGAATCCATCGTTGCATTCGTCCACTGAGCTTCCTAGGCACTCGAAACGATTCTGGAGTTCAAGCTGAAAGCTCTCGGGGTTTTGGATCTGGATCTGTGCTGGTCGGAGCGTAGACTTCATCAGTCGAGACCTTTCTAGCTTAATATTGATGTTCAATGTGCCTCTTACCATGCGGTGATCGCTCCCAGTTTTCACCGAATTGATCACAGAGACATCATTGAACATTTGCTTCTTGGTTGACATGATGAAGTCAATCTCATTTTTAGTTGCACCATCGGGGCTCTGCCAGGTCCACTTCCTGTGCTCACGCTTTCTGAAGAAGGAGTTCATCATATAGAGGCCCTCCTTCTCCATAAAACTAGCCAGTTGGTGTCCCCGGTGGTTCCGACATCCAAACCCAAATTGCCCCACCTGCAGCTCATCTCCGTCTCGCTTGCCCAGTTTCGCGTTGAAGTCCCCCATGACAACGGTAAAGTGAGTTTTGGAACCATGCATGGCTTTGGAGATATCCTCATACATGGTTTCCACTTCGTCGTCGGGGTGTGCCGAGGTCGGGGCGTAGACCTGTATGACCTTCAGCGAATATCTTGAGGATATTCTGAGTATAAGGCACGCCACCCTGGTCGACACACTCTCGATCTTCACCACGTTATTCACAAGGGACTTGTGGACGATAAACCCAACACCACCCTGGGACTGCCGGTCACCCTCTCGGAAATAGAGTAGGTTGCCGGATTTCAGGATCATCGTGTCCTCCCCCTCTCTTCGGACTTCAGATAATCCTACAATACTCCATCGCAACCTGCTCAATTCCTCCTCGAGTTCCGTTATCTTCTCGTCGGTCCGGAGTGTCCGCGTGTTATATGTTGCCAGGTCAAGTCGTCGGTATAGGCAGCCGGATCCCTTCCGGAGATTCTTCGCACCCCTTGCCACGCCGTAACCTCGACCGCTACCATAGTCGAGGGTAGACGGGCTGCCGGGTACTAGGGGCCATTCCTGTTTTGCGCTCATAAGGGGGGTTTTGCCATAATCGCCACGCTTGGCAGACGGGTTGGCGATCGCAGTATGGTTGTTGCAAAAAGCACAGAAAACGCTGCTGCCCATTCTCTGGCAAGTCCCTTAGTCGCCTCTTACGACACCCACGGGAAGATATGGGATGGTGCTATTCTTAACGTCCGACACCATACAGAACGCCGACACCATACAGAACATGATTGCAACGTATTAACATCGGAAGGAACGGGCGCGTCAGCTATAGCTTTTACCTTTGCCGGATCTTTCTGTATTCCATCTTTGTTTATAATATACCCTAAATATTTAATTTCATTTTTAAAGAAATCGCATTTTTCTTTCTGCACAGTTAACCCTGCATCCTGAAGTCTTTGCAGAACTATGTTCAACTTCTTCAAATGCCTCTCTGGGGTCCGGTCAGTGACTAAAATGTCGTCAAGCAGACATAGGACCCCGTCTAGTCCCGAAAGCATCGTTTCCATAGCGCGTTGGAATATAGACGGCGCACTGGACAGCCCGAAAACTAGTCGTGTATAATTAAATATACCACGATGTGTGTTTATACATGTTACCGGTTGGGACTCTTCGTCTAATAAAAATTGATTATAGGCCATGGACAAGTCAATCTTTGAAAACTGATGGCCCCCGTGCAGTCACGAAAATATCTCGTGTACCGTGGGTAGAGGATATTGTTCAATCAGTAGGTGTTTGTTAGTAGTAACCGAATAGGCGGCGCATAATCTTACTGAACCGTTGTGCTTAAGCACCGGAACAATAGGTGACGCGTACTCTGAGTGTGAAACCGGTTTAAGAACACCTAGATCCACTAACTGCGATATTTCCTTGTCGACTTTATCACGTAACGCGAACGCAATTGGACGCGCTTTACAGAATATCGGTGACACGTTCTCCTTTAATTTTAATTTAACCCGATATTTATTAAATTCACCCAGTTTATCCGAAAAGACTTCCGGGTAACGCGATTCCAATTGTTCCATCGAACTCTACTCACCCTCCAGAAAGTTACAAGGCATCAACATAAGTTTAATTTTTTTTATGAAATCTCTGCCTAGTAACGGAGGTCCGCCATTGCGGATGACGTACATGTCCAATGTGCGAGTGTCTCGTAAGTACGTCACCGGCAAGTTTACGTACCCTACACATTTCATAATATTGCCGGTGTAGCTAAAAAAACTTTTTGAGAATCTAGTAACGGAATATTACTGAACAAGTTTTTGTAGGTACCCTCGGATATGACTTTCACCGCTGATCCACTATCTATTTGAAATTGTACATTTTTCCCGTTAATTGAAACTGTTTCTGTCATAGGTTCCCCACGGACTGAGCGTATGTTAAACAATGCCTTACCGTCGTCGTCCTCACTCACATCACCTGTCAACACGTAATTAACCTTATTACACATACTTATTACGTAAATGACCCTTGGTGTTGCACTTATTACATTTATAGCTTGCAAACCGACATTGGGATGATTCATGATTATTACGACCGCACACTGTACACTTTATTTTACCGGCACTAATGATTTTAGCACTATTCACTTGTTTGGCGATCTGGAACACCGGCATCTGCTGCCCAAGGACAGCCGTAGCCATGGCGGCGCCCGCGCCCACGCGCGCACACCGCACTCTCTCCGCCAGCTCCACCGCCTTGGCCAGGGTCAGCCTGTCGATGTCCTGCGCGAACAGCTTCTCTCGTTCATGGCCTGCTACCAGTCCCATCACGAACCGGTCTCGTAACGCTTCCTCGACGTTACTAAATTTGCAATGTGCTGTAAGTCCCCGTAGCCTTGATGCCCATTGTAAATGTCTCGTCCGGCTGCTGCACAGCCGCGTAAAAATTGTAACGCTCGCTGAAGCCGCATATCTTTGGAAGAAAGTGCTCATCCAATAACAGCACTATATACACACACTAAACACTATATATCGTCATACGGTACTTCCTGGATGTCCTTTGGCAATGCCAGATCCGCTGCCAACTTATAAGTACCCTCACTAAGTGCGCTAAGCAGGATCGCCCGTCTCTTGGCTCCAGCTGCATCACTCTTCAGGATGATGTCGTTCGCAATAAACCATCGCGTAATTCGGCCTTTATACGACTTCCATTCTTGCACGTTGTGATCGAATGTAGACAAAATGCCAAAACTATTCATTTTCGATACTAATTTAAGATGTGGGTAAAACTCGTCGCCACTGTTAAGTTCTTACTATGGGGCATAAGTGAAACGCAGGACGGCTATTGACACACTGATGTATTTTCGGTTTAGACATATCGCGTGGGCGCAGCCACGCACACATAGACATCATAAGCGCACATACACATCATAAGCGCACATACACAACACTTATTCAGTCAGCTGCATGGAAATGCACACCAACATTAACGAGGCCAGGATCCAAAAATACTCCCAAGGAAGTAAGGAATAAGGTCCTGGAAAAAAGGAGGCTCAGAAGAGTTTGGCATACCAGCCGTCACATTTCTGACAGACGAGATTTTAATAAGGCAGCCGCTGATCTGAAGCAATATCTGAAGGACATCGGAGATGAGACCTTAAAAAAACCAACTGGAAAATCTAGATACCACAGCTAAAAATGAATACTCGCTTTGGAAAACCGTTAAACATAGCAAAACAAACTGCCCAACATCCCTTAAAGTTAGGAAATAATAAATGGGCAAGAAAAGACGACGAACGTGCAGACGCTTTGGACTCTTTCTTGGCCGATGTTTTCACTCCCAATTCTGGCAACACATCAATGGAAATCGTCTGGAATCGTCTGTATGGTGTCGGACGTAAAGAATAGCAGCATCCCATATCTGCCCGTGGGTGTCGTAAGAGGCGACTAACGGACTTGCCAGATAATGGGCAGCAGCGTTCTCTGTGCTTTTGTAACAACCGTACTGCGATCGCCAACACGCCTGCCAAGCGTGGCGATTATGGCAAGACCCCCCTTTCTTGGGGGAGGCCTGTGTCCAGCAGTGGACGTCTTTTGGCTGAAATGATGATGATGATGATGATGATGATGATGATCAATGGAAAAAGAGATCCAAGACTATTTGGAGACAGATCTTCAACTCAGTTTACCGCTAAAATGCTGCTCACCTCAAGAGATCTGGAGAGTTATAAAAGATCTTGAACGAAACAAAGCTCCTGGATATTGCCTTATAACTGCCGAAATCCTCCGTCAATTGCCAAAGAAAGCCATTGTCTTCATAACACAGCTCTTTAATGGAATTTTGAGGACTGGATACCTTCCAAGCATATGGAAAGTGTCGGAAATCATCATGATCCCAAAGCCAGGAAAACTACCACACCTTGTGTCGTCATACAGGCCAATAAGCCTACTGCCCGTCATGTCGAAACTATTTGAGAAAGCCGCTGCACGTAGGCTTAATGAAATACTCAAAGACGTCAGTATCATCCCACAACATCAGTTCGGGTTCAGAATGGGGCACTCTACGGTGGAGCAGGTACACAGAGTGGTGAATAAGATACGAGAGGGGCTGGAACGAAAATAATACTGTTCGGCTGTGTTCCTGGACGTACAGCAAGCGTTCGACAAGGTCAGGCACCAGGAATTGTTATTCAAAATAAAAAAAACAACTGCCACACAACCTATAAGTACTACTAAAGTCATACTTAGAAGATAGAATTTTCCGGGTAAAAATTAATGATTTGCACTCGGAATTCTACGACATACGGGCTGGTGTACCCCAGGGCTCCGTCTTGGGTCCAACCCTCTACCTCATATACACAGGAGACCTACCAACCTCAGAAACAGTACTTTCTGGTACCTTCGCTGACGATACGGCTACCTTGTGCAATAATAAAGACCCTAACATGGCCTCACTAATGCTGCAAAAGCATCTTGACAAAGTCCACAAATGGATGAGGGAATGGAAAATAAAAGCCAGCGCCAACATATCTACGCATGTGACGTTTACTCTCAGAAAAGATGACTGCCCACCTGTCAAACTCGGAGATGACACACTTCCACACGGGACAGTAGCTAAGTACCTCGGCGACCATCTAGATATGAAACAAACGTGGAGACACCACATTGAGAAAAAACGTGACGAGCTTAACATCTTGTTCCGAAAACTGACCTGGCTCTTAGGAAGAACATCACACGTTTCACTAGAAAACAAAGTGCTCATCTACAAAGCAATATTAAAACCAGTTTGGACATACGGAGTTGAGCTGTGGGGCTCTGCAAAGAACTCAAATGTAGAAATTCTCCAGCGATTCCAAAACAAACAATCTAAGAACTATAGCAAATGCTCCTTGGTTTATGAAGACCTCAGAATTACACGAGCATCTAACAAATCAGAACCATAAAAGAGGAAGTAGAACACCGACTAAAGACATAGCCCTGAATGATCCAATAATTACGTAAAGGCTCAAACGCCACCACATATGGGACTTCATAGAATGAAGCAAACCAAAAAATTATGAGAGGCAGATTTTTCACTGGAAGAATGGACCTCAACTGTCAATAACCGCACAAAATATCTGCTAAAGGTTTACTACCGATTGCAAGATGAAAACTGATAAAAAAAATTGGTACCACGCCGTGCCTTTTGACACCCAGCAAGAATGTTTTTACGTCAAATAGCGGGTATGTTTCACAGTTCAAAAAAGTTGCTCCGGCAAGACTGACAATTTATTGTTCTTCAAATTATAATTAAAAACTGTATTGCCGTGTCGTATTAGGTAAGGAAAACGTATTAATTTTCGTGTGAGGGGTGTAATAAACACCTCTGCACAGTCTTTCGAGGGGTACAGGCGTCATTTTAGGGTGTCGTCGTTAGTTAGTCGACTGAATTTGTAATTTATTTCAGTGCACTATCATCAACATAATATCACCAGAAGACGACTACTACTGGACGTAGGCCTCCCCCTAAGCGTTACCACATCGAACGGTCTAGTGTTTCTGGCGTCCAGCAGATACTCGCAATTTCCCTTAGTCATCGATTTTATTAATAATATTTTATATTATAGATGGCGAACACAGCAAACATTTTTAGAGGCAGATAATGCAAGCACTAATCAAAATCGAAAGCGACGTCGCATGCAGTTGTGTAGAGGATGTGACACATTTAAATTACCCGGACAGGAATTCACCAAACGCTACCGGCTGACCAAAGAGTTAGTGCGTAACCTGTGTGATGATCTGAAGCCACTCATGAAAGTCACACAAAGATCCACAGACTTGACTGTAGAGACAAAGGTAAACTCCCCTAATAATCACACGAAAGCAGTGTAGGTATCCAGTTTAGTACCCATATTTACCATTAAACCACTTTTTGTCCATATTTACCATTAAACCACTTTTTGTCCATATTTACCATTAAACCACTTTTTTGTCCATATTTACTTAATTACACAGTTTTTTTAAGGTTTTGATTACATTGTCTTTTTACGCAACCGGATCGCATCAACGTCCTATAGGCAATACTGAGGGCCATTTTGTGGCCCAGCAGACGGTGTCTTCAGTCGTCGCGCATGTCTGAACTCGCAAAATTAAGTTTCCCATCAATGACCATGAAACAATCGCCATAAAAATGAAGTATGAACCTATGATTTTTATAATAGCTGCAGAATGTTACTTTTGAAAAATAAGTACCTACATAATTCTAAAACACGTTTAATTGAAAACGTACATATTTTACAATAAATTTGGAATTCCCGGGGTACTTGGCAGTATCGATTGCAGCCAAGTAGCCATCATTCGACCAGTCGTACACGAAGAAAGATATTACTGTCGAAAGCATTACCACTCACTGAATGTTGAAGGTATTCTCATAGATTCATAACGTTCCAGAATACATTCACTAAGTTGG
Source organism: Cerastis rubricosa (assembly GCA_949152445.1). Lineage (NCBI taxonomy): Eukaryota > Metazoa > Arthropoda > Insecta > Lepidoptera > Noctuidae > Cerastis > Cerastis rubricosa. Next base: position 13,067,535 of record OX424523.1, on the reverse strand, counting down.
TACTCTTTTAGATGCTGATTTAACAAGTAGTTTTCTTTCATATTTGTGATGCGGACATGCAAATTATGAGCGTGGACACAAGTCATGGTGGCGCATCTCATGACTCGTTTATTTAAAGAAAGAAGAAGAAAGAAAGAAAGTTTATTTGGCACATGCCACAAGTACACAAAATTAAACAAGAATTAACAAAAAATACTTAAATCTAAACAAAAGAAAAAAAAGGGATAATTATCGTGTATAAAATCAATACAAAAAAAAGGGATAATTATTGTGTGCCTCACGGCTGCGCCAAATAGGGCCAGTTCAGCATAATGCCGGGCAGCTAGGCTGCCTGACGCTGGTTTTCAACTGGACCTGCGAATGTGATGTGACGGACGTAAAACAGTTTCATATTTTGTGTAAGTGTGTATGTGTATGTGAAACGGATAGTTAAAATAAAATAAGATTGTGTACAGCAATAATAATAACAAATAAAAAAAGGATCTAGAAACCTGTTTCGCACGTTGCCATATTTCTACCACACACTGCATTTTATTACATTAGCTGAGAGCAGCCAAGCAACACGTACTTATAATTAAAACGAGACAGCGTTTTATCATTTTTGAGTGTGGGTTGCATTGTCGATTATTGGTCATCCCAGTCGGTACGATACGTTAGTTTCGTAGGCTGCGTATAATATAACGATGACAATGTAAAATTCAGACAGAAGAGGAACTGGACAGCCAAAAACTTGCGTGGATAAACGTATAGTAGGAATAGAAAAAATAAAAAAAGTAAGTGCTATTAAATAATAATAATAGTATAGTAGGCAGGTTCAATCATCATATAAATGACACATTTAGTTCGACCATATCGAGTTTTCGTTGGGCTTCCACTAGATACTGCCGTAGACGTCTTCTAAATGTGTCTATTGTGTTTATCTGTCTAATTGGTGGTGGCAGGTTATTCCATACTTTGGATGCTGCATACCGAAAGCTACCTCTAAATGCTGCTGTGTGATGTGGGTGAGTCGAAAGTTGTTGCGAACATTGTCTTCTTGCACATTCCCGTGTACTAGCTACCCAACTAAGTTTGTTGTATAGGTATTCCGGTTTTTTGTATTTAACAACACCAAACAGAAGACACGCCAGGTGAAGTTTGCGTCTGGATTTCATTTTTAAAGTAGAATGCTTATTGAGGTAGGGTGTTACATGCGTTCTGCGGGGAATGTTGTAACAAAACCGTGCGCACGCGTTTTGTACCCTTTGTATGAGCCGATCTGTACGAGCTAGTAGGCGCGGGCCATACACCGTGTCGGCATAGTTCAGCCTAGAAAGAACTAAAGTTTCTACAAGTTGTTCCCTTAACGATTCGGACAAATAAGGCCTCATTCTGTACAAAACCTTTAGGCGATAAAAACAGTTTCTCACCGAGTCCGCTACGTGTTTTTCAAAACGAAGGTCTTTGTCCATTGTAAGACCTAGGTTTCGCGCCTCATACACTCGCTCAATTGGATCGCCCATTAGTTCTAGGTCAAAAGTCAGAGGCAGACGAGCCAGCTGTTGTCTAGTGCCAAACACCATGTACTTTGTTTTTGATGGGTTTAACGATAGACAGTTCTCTTCAGACCAAACGGCGATTCGCTGAAGATCTTCATTAAGATCTTTAATGGCACTGTCATATTCGTCAGGCCTAAACGAAATGTAAAGTTGGACATCGTCAGCGTATATGTGGTACTTGCATCTACGGAGGCTTCTTATTATGTCAGCACAGTACAGAATGAAAAGAATTGGGCCTAAAATAGAACCCTGCGGAACTCCTCTCTCTACGGGAATAAGTGTTGACCTAAGAGTAGTGCCGTCACTTAACCGCAGGTCAACAAGTTGTTTCCTATTACTGAGGTAGCTTCGGAACCATTCGACAGCTTCAGGGTCGAAACCGTAGTAATTCAACTTCGATAGTAATAGAGGTATATTAATAGCGTCAAAAGCACGGGAAAAGTCTAACAGAACGAGTATTGTGCACATTCCCTTATCTTGGGCAGATAATATATTGTCAGTAACATCTATCAGAGCAGTAGAAGTGCTGCGCTGTTTTCTGAACCCGGATTGTAAGTCAGGTAGAACGTTATTATTTTCCAGAAAAAGCGTTAGTTGGCGGCTGACAATTTTCTCTAACACTTTAGATAGACATGGTAAAATGCTTATAGGGCGTAGGTCTTTTAGAGTGGATGGATTAGAATTTTTCGACAATGGCCTAATGGAGGCAATTTTCCATTGGTCAGGGAACGTTGACGTAATTATGGAGCGGTTAATTATGTCCGTTACAACATTTAACGCGTGCGGCAGGGTCATGTTAACCATATCCAAGGAAATATTGTCGTAGCCTTCAGCGTTACTGTTGAGATTAGAGATAGTGCGCAAGACATCGTTCTGGTTCACTGGAGTGACTGTGAAAATTGCTTCACCGTGTTTATGATTTTCGTAATAATTAATAAGCGATACGCAAGCCACAGGGTTACCGGGGACAGTCAGAAAGTTTCTATTTATTAAGTCAGGGTCTGTAAAATGCGACGGAAGGTCTTGTTTAGGTTTGAAGGTGGATAAGGTGGATTTTAGATTTTTCCATAGCTGTTTAGGGTATTTAATTTTATTATTAATGTTATGTTTGAAGTATGCAGTTTTCTCACTATGTAGCGAAGTAATCACTAAGTGTTTCAGATCTTTATAGTATTTTTTTTTAGAGTCAGATTTCGTTTTCCTATAATTACCTAGTGCATCATCACGCAAACGCATCATAACTTTGATAGTATCTGTAATCCACGGGTACGATTTTTCCTTGACAGTACATGTTTTGATTGGTGCGTGAGCATCAAATAGGAAAGTAAGACGGGTGTTAAAGTTATGCACCATATCATTAACGGTATCAAGCAACGAAATTATACCCAGGTTTAAAGTTGATAGATCCTTGTTAAAACTCTCCGAGCAAACATTTTTTAGAGGCCGATATTTTACTAAGTATGGTTTGAATTTTTCGCGCTTAATGTTAAACTCACTAATTACAATACAGTGGCCATTGATTGAACCGAACGATTCTACTGCTGTATATCTTGCTCTCAAGTCAGTACATAGAAGGTCGATGAGAGTTTCACTGGATGATGTGTAGTGAGTAGGTGTTGTGACCAACTGTGTAAGACTGAGGGAATTCAGAAATTCATTAATATTTTTAGTTTTTATTCCGTTTGTGTCTAGCAGATTTACATTGAAGTCGCCAAGTAGTATAAAGTGGTCACAGTTTCCCAATAAGCTAATAGAGTCTGTAATGGCATCCAAGAAAAGGACAAGGTCAAGCCATGGCGGACGGTAAGCCGTACCTATAGCAACTTTTTTGCCGTTCAGAGAGACCGTAAGCCACATCTGTTCGACCGATTCGAACCTGGGATCGACCGCGCTAGGACAAGTACGTGCGCTCAGCCCGCGCCGCACATAGAATCCAACGCCCCCACCACGGCCCGCGCGAACACACGCTGGCCGGGGCGTGTGACGCAGACGATAGCCCGGCACCACCGGAGCGCGCCCCTCCTCGCCCGGTCTGAGCCAAGTTTCGTTGATCGCCATAATATCAAAACAATGCTTGTCGAGTGCACCAATTAAATCATCATGATCAGTACTCAATGAGCCAGCATTAAGAAACCCTACTTTAAAATACTTTTCTCCTTTAGTAGTCATTATAATAATGTAAAATAAATTCCTTCATTTAACAAAATCCAAATTATCATCAGTGCATATTTCATTAAAATTTCATAAATTATTAGCTTAAATTGAATTATAGATATGTGGATAGTATGCAAAATTAAAGTAAATGAATGTTGTAATAGTGGTATGGAAATAGTAGTTTAGGAGAAAGACCATGTGTAAACAATAAGTTTATTAAAAGGATAAGTAGATTTGTGATGAGTAGTTGTGGATAAATGTGGGAAGTGTTATAAAACTGGTTTACGTGTAGCTCACTATGGTGTGCCGCGAGACACACACGTGCCAAAACAAAGCATAGCTTATAGCCGAAATAAAAACACAAACTTATTATTATAAATTTTGAGTGACTGTCACACACTGTAACTAATCTTACTTTTAAAATCAGCATTAATATAAGTACAAAAGAATTAATGATTTTAACTAGAAAAATAAAGACAGGAACAAAAACAAACAAGACAGTAACACTAAAGTGCGTTCTTAACGCCGTTACCAGATATCGCTGCCGAGCCGAATGTGCGCAGTATGTCCCCCTCACAACGAATGTGGCAAGTGGTATCACCAGGCTTGTACCGTGCAAGGATACGGCCCCGTTTTGACCAAACGAACTGCCAACCGAGGCGATTGCCTGCCTCACGCGTGATCCGAAACAACTCTCGATTCACCTTCGTAAGGCGCTCGTTTACGTAAAACCGAGTCGCAGGGCCGGGCAAATCGAGATCCGCTGTGGTCATGCCGCGACGCACTCGTGCTCCCTCCAGCAGCTCGTCCCGTAGGTCACGGGGCGCGAGGCGCACGACGAGGAAGCGGGGGCGGGTCTCCACCGGCGCCGTCGCCTGCGTTGCGTTGATACGCCTGCCTCCGACACGCTCAGCGCTAACAACATCGCGCACTTTGAGTTTAATGCCCATCTTCGATGCAACAAGCAACGCCGTGTGGACAGGGTTTTCACCACTTGTCTCGGGTATGTTGGAAATCTGGATATCATTTCCAAGCAGCTCTTGATCTCGGTCATTGATGTCACTACGCAGTTGGGTTATTACGTCATTTACTTCAGATGATACTAGGGAATCAGTCTGTCTGTTTTCCAATACAGCAATCCTCTCCTCCAGATGACTCATCCTGTCATTAGTCGAGTTTAATGAGGATCTTAGCTCAGACAGATCCTCACGCAGCAACTGGAATTCACTACGCATGATCTTCAAAAAATCCTCTTTAAAATTATTTAGTTCCGTCTTAAGGATATCTAAATTTAGCTCTTGTGTGGCATCCAGGGCTGTACTGTTGATTGGGCTCGTGTCCATAAGATTGACGAGGCTTTCCTCGTGTGGAGCAGGTGCTGGTTCTCGTGCCCTCACTGGTGTTTCAGCCCGGTTATCTCTGACCACGTTCTTCTCGCAATTAGGGCATTGCCAGGGGATCGCCACAGGACCTGTACTCTGAAGGCCAACGCAGGCTCGGTGGTACCACTGCCGACATTTGTTGCAATTAGCGGCCTCTGCCGGCGAAAGAAACTTGCCACAACCACCACACTTAGCCATGAGTACAAACTTGTGTGCAACGTAATAAGTGCGATCGACTAGACCAAAAAAGTACACTGGTCAGGCAATAGATGGCGCTATTTACAGGAACACGTTTATGGCAGGTATCACGGTGTGTATGGTGCAGATAAACACCATAGACCTGTACACAGTATAGACGTAAAGTTGGGCACACACTGAGACTAAGCCACACTTTTGTTTTCAGTCACCGTTAAAAAATTGTCACTTTTTATTTACGTTTCGGGTACTTTATCACTGGCTGGAGATCGATAAACACAACTTTAGCGTATTTATATCTAATACGGCAGATAAACCCGGAATAACAATGTCACTTGTTAATTACACCAGATAGTGTACTTTCACAATAAATTTATGCCAAACAACTTTGTAAGTGTTTTTATTTATAAGCGAGACGTACTGAGATTTATGACTGTTTGACGGCCGTGACGTCACTACCACCCACCTACCACCTACTATTTCGGCAAGTCACCCCCTCACCTGGAAACTAAGTAATACAGAACACATTTGGTTTCTTGGTGTGTGTTTCTTACTTTGACACTTTCTTTAGTGGTAAATAATAATAAAACTTTTTGTATCATTAAATTTAGAGAACTCTGGTTATCCTTTGAGGAAATACATGATGATCCCAATCCTCGATGCAGCGGAAAACTCGCAAGAAGTCCACTATACTAATCTGCTTGTCCGCGCATGAAATATTATAGAGCGCACTATTGAAAGACAAAGAAAAGAAGAATTTTAAAAGCACGCTTTCGTTGCTTACTTGTTCACAGACTTCTGCATTACTCGCCAGGCTTGATTGTAAATGCTTGTGTTATACTACATAACATTTGCAATCAGGCTAACTTACCTGTGTGTACAACTAAGCAACGAAAACATGCTTCTAGAAGCCGAATTACAGCTGCATAAAAATGCGAACGTACAGCGACGCAATAATCTCTGCAGCAGAGATGGGCCACTAGGAATGCTCTTGTGCAGCGTCTATGGGAAAGGCGAAATTAAGGTTTTGAATACATAATAGTTTTTGCAATTAAAAAACGGGCCAAGTGCGAGTCTTACAGGGTGTTACACAGGGTTCTATAGCCCCAAACAATATGATATTAATTTCCACTCAACCGCAAAACTAAATTTGTTTTTCACAGTAAGTTAATGAAAAACAAAGTTACTGCTGCAGTTTGGTGAAAAAGTCCTATATTTCTAAAACTAAACATCAAATCTTATTCAAACCAATTTTCATCGAAAGTTTTTTTAACGTTCTAAATCCCAATAATTTTTCAGAATTTTTCTCCTCTTTAGAAATTAGAGGGAGGGGGGGGGGACACGTTTTACCACTTTGGAAGTGTCTATCTTTCAAACCATTGACTTTGAAAAACAATGGTTTTAGGAACCTCAATGTCATTTTTGAAGACCTATCTATAGACACGCCGCCCGTATAGGTTTGATGTTTTTTTTTTGTCTCAGTTCCGTGTAGGGCGGGGATATCCTTAATCTATTTTTTTTTATTTTTGTACAAAAATCGTAAAGCGGTTCACAGAATACATCTACCTACCAAGTGTCTGCTGTGTAGTCCTAATAGTTTCGGAATAAAGTGGGTGTGACATACGGTCGGACAGACAGACAGACATGACGAATCTATAAGGGTTCCGTTTTTTGCCATTCGGCTACGGAACCCTAAAAAAGAGACAGTGGCCTACCTGAGTTTGTTTCAGATGTTTCTTCACAGAGTTGTCAGATAGGAAACACCGGCTTCATCTAGTTTTATATGGGAAAGTACGAAATAAAAAAAGCAAATTGTAGGTGTACATTTATTAAATAAATCTGTAAATAGGCTACTCTCGTTCAGCTTGTGCAGGAGAGGCTGCATTTAAAATACTGGAATAGAAAAGAACATTGAGATTTATTATGCTACTAAACCTCAAATATTTTTAAGTAATAATAGATAGTAGTAATGTAACTTTCAGTTTATTAAATTACATCTAAGGAATGATCTAAATATAGTTAGATTCTTTCTTACTTTTTTACGGATTTTTTGTGAATGCATGAATATGGCCTTGCCACCTATATACTTTTAAAGACTGGATCAAATTGAAGATAACTATCCGAAGAGTAAAAAGAAAACGCTAGTTACTGGACAGTTGAACACAGACTAATATATTTTCTAGAAGAAACGTCTATCATTTTTTACATTTTTTTTAACCCATAACAACATGTACCATGTGCCAGTAAGAATACAGCATTTTTCTTTTCGATCAGTCACAACACAGCAGCGCCTGTTGTAGCTTGCATTCCGCACGGTAGCGCCTTGCTCGCGTCCAGGGCGCCGGGCGGCCACTACATACTGGTTAACTATTTCTCTTGTTTTATATTTGTTTGTATAGGTACTAAGCAACAAGACTTGTAGTACTAATGTTGTTACTAATGCTGTAACATGAAAATATTGTGTGTTGTGTATTGTATGTAAAACCAAATCATTTTAAAAGAATGGTGTTTCTTGCCGGTTATTATCCATAGGAAACGACCAATCCTTGCACCTTTTCCCGACGTTTTATAGGTGGCTATGTAGGCCTATGAGAAATGTGTGCCCCATAAAAGTTTGTCGTGTCACGGTGATTTACATTTGAATTTGTAGATAAATATATGAATATACGATTAATAAATAATAAATATATAATAATTATGATTTGTTTGATTTGACAGTTAAATCTCTGCAAAGAGTAGAATAAGTATACCGAACGGATGTTACACCATGTAAAGTGTGGCCAGATTTAAATATCGTTCAATCGATTTTCAATTTTGATTTGAACGTGTTGAAAATCACATTAGGTACTCTATGTTCAAATTATTAAATAAAGTTGATATATTAGATCAGTCAGTTGTTTTAATGTATCTTATGACAAATGCATTTTAATGTATCGAACACTCTCGTTACTTTGTAGAAAAAAGGTAAGTTTGTAATTATAGTTATTTTTGTAACTTCTTTTGCTTTTATATCATATAAGTGGCCCTAGCAAGTAAAACGTTACCGAATATTCAGATAATTTTAAATGTAAACTAGATTTTGGAATTAAGTATCGATTGATTAATCGATTCCGATTTTTATTGGAATGTTGTTTGACATCTGGCAACATTTAAGTTAGGTTTCGTTGGCGGATGTATGTACTGAGATTCGGTTATTTATAATCACTATTTATCACGTTTTTTAATGTTGGAGTAAATTATATGGTAATAAATAATAATAAATAAAAAAGTAAGATATAAAATTTGTATAGTATAGGGTTAAGACATGGCGCCCTAAAGCCGTAATAGTACATTATGGTACTAGTGTGTAATGTTGGTGATTACCGCTGGGGCGCCATTGAGACCCGAGCCGTTAGGTGAGGGTCTTAAGAGAGCCGAGGACGGTAATCATCAATATACACGTGTATCATACGACGTTTTTCAACACACTTGTGAATAAAACAACAATAAAATAGTATATTTCATTACGAGTTTGGGAAGCCTGTCATTGCAAAGAGTTCCGACAACTGTCTACCCGTACTGAACAACTATTTTTAATACAGTTGCGAAAAAATGAAGCAATTGAATAAAGAACATTTTTGGAAAATGGCGCCAACCGTAAAAGAATATAAGCAGACATTTTCTTTTTGTTTTTTTGTTTCTTCACCCATTCTGGGTAGGCAAATGGGCAAATACAGGGTGTTTGGTGCATCGTGTGCCAAACTGAAATGGTCGACTGGGGGGGTCATCTGCTATCCTTTCAGACCCCTAAACAATTCTCATGCCCTGTGGATTTTTTTTCATCGACTTTTTATTGTTTTGTTAAAAAAATACCCAAATTTTACATTCAAATACAAATTAAAAAAAAAGTATAAGTCGTAGACCCTGAATTTTAATTTTATTTAGATGTGTATTGTATGCCAGTAATTTTAAATTCAAAATTAGTGGCATTAGCCTTCTAGTTTTTTTATAATTTACTCGCAAAGTTTCGGACTCAATTAAAGCTGTCCATGTTGCAGCTTTTTACATGGCTATAAAAAAAAAAAACAAAAGCTACCGGGATCTTCCAACTCCCTCAAAAATTCTCTAGTCTTTCCTCTTGCTAGAGATGTGCCACATGCCATAAAAATCTTAACTTTGTGACTTCGATAGAATTGTAAATCGAGTCACAAAATATTAAATTCTAAATTATGATTTCAAAACATATTTTTGCTTAAATGATACCTGAAAAACATATTAAATCTGTTATCTCACTCTTGTTATGCAAAATCTGTCTCGTATCTCTCTTTTGGGGGGGAAGGGGGGTTCTAAAAATAAAAAAAATGCATTTTTAACATTTACTTAATAATTTTGTTTGACGATATGTTGAGGAGCTCGTGGCTAAATAATAACAGCCGCACGGGTCGATCTTTAAGGTTAAGCCGTGCTTGCCGAGGTTGGTCCGTGGATGGGTGACCATAATTACATACCGAGTTTCCTCCGTGCCTCGGAAAGCACGTTAAGTCGTTGGTCCTGACTGTCATTTGTAGATCTTTGATAGTCGTTAAGAGTAGTCAGAAGCCAAAAGTCTGACATCCAGTCTTACCAATGGGTATCGCATTACCCAGTTACTGGGTTGTGAAGGTCAGATAGGCAGTCGCTTCATGTAAAATACTGGTACTCAGCTACAACCGGTTAGACTGGAAGCCGACCCCAAGAAAGTTTAGTAAAGGGCTAGGCAGATGATGATGTTTGACGATGTGTTCCCCAATGCGTGGATTGGTCGCGATGGCCCTATTGAAGTAGTACCTCCCTAGTCGGAACTTCCGTGGCGCATGCAATAGGGCTATCGCGACCAATCCACGCATTGGGGAACACATCGTCACACAAAATTATTAAATAAATGTTAAAAATGCATTTTTTTTATTTCTAGAACCCTGCTTCCCCCCAAAAGCGAGATACGAGACAGATTTTACCTTACAAGAGTGAGATAACAGATTTAATAAGTGTTTTAGGTATCACTTAAGGTTTAACAAAAATATGTTTTTAAATAATAATTTGGAATTTATTTTTATTATATTTTGTTATATTTTATTTAGTTATATTTTATATAGTTATAATTTTATTATATTTTGTGACTCGATTCATAATTCTATCGAATTCACAAAGTTATAAAAAGATTTTTATGGCATGTGGCACATCTCTAGTAAGAAGAAAGACTAGAGAATTTTTGAGGGAGTTGGAAGATCCCGGTCGCTTTTGGTTTTTTTTATACCCATGTAAAAAGCTGCAACATGGACAGCTTTAATTGAGTCCGAATCTTTGCGAGTAAATTATAAAAAAAAACTAGAAGGCTAATGCCACTAATTTTGAATTTAAAAGTACTGGAATACAATACACATATAAATAAAATTTAAATTAAGGGTCTACGACTTATACTTTTTTTTTAAATTTGTATTTGAATGTAAAATTTGGGTACTTTTTAATAAAACAATAAAAAGTCGATGAAAAAAAGTCGACCATTTCAGTTTGGCACACGATGCACCAAACACCCTGTATACAGCCAATTCTTCAACAGATTTTTTTTTTGATATGGAATGAAATTTAATGAGATGAAATTAAACCTAACCTAACTCATTGAATCAAATCATTAAATCTGACATTGAAACAAATTAGTAGCTTCTTTTTAGAAATATTTGCATGAATCATAAAAACTACAATGGTTTTTTTTTTTTTGTAAAAACTTCGTGGTTGGTTTTTTCTTTTTAACCTCTCCGACCCGAGGCCGTTAACGCTAACTAAACATTATTTTGACAGTTGGGAAAGAGAACGCACGAGTTCGTAAAAGGTAAAGAAAAAGCTCGAGTATGTAATAGCCCACATCCCGAACGCTATTCGTCCCTGCAATACGCCACTTTTTGAGCAACTGTATTAAAAACTCATTTTATTTAGTAGATAAGAAGTTCATTTAGAGAAACAATTAGTAAATATGCAGTTATTAAAATTAAAATTAACTGTTTTTGATGGCTAAACCGCTATTTCATCAGATAGATTATTTATTGAAATATTTTCATGTTCTATTGTAATTTGAGATGGCTCATTATTCGTGTAGGTAGGCGAAATCCAATCATTGGATGTACTTGGTGTTTCGTCAGTAGGAAGCGCCTCAGAATCAAGTTTAATTCTTTTTGTGATTTTTGCACAAATTTCCTTCTTGTTTTGTATGGAATTTTCTACGTATGATTCTGCTACATTGCTAGATCGCCACCCACCATGACGGTTCAAAGTCATTATATCAGTTCCTGAATTAAGAATAAGTTCCAAGAATCCGTCCCAAGAATAGTTATATTCATCGAGTCTATTGTACCACTTACGTGCTTGACCACGGAGTTTATCTTGAAAGTAAAATGATTTCACTTGGTCGCTCCACCCATGTATGTCTCCCAACTGGTCAATTTTCTTAATCCATGCCGACACTGTACAATCTTCTCCATCGGGGTCAAATTCCGAAATAAGAGACGCCGCACGATGGCCTTTGAAATGGTTGAGCGGCAAGGTTTCGTCATTGAGTTCGTGTATCGCCCTACCTACTTCGTTTTCCAGCAAACTTTTGAGTAGTTGTCTTGCTAGTGGTGGCGAAAATTCTTCATCTTCACTGACAAGGCCTTGCTCTTCTTCAATCCAGCCAGGTGGACGGACTCCACGGCCAACAGATGCAGTAGGGTGATTACGCTTCATCCCACTTCTGAATGAAACGGGTAAGAAATAATACAGTAACTCTTGCCAGAAGAATCACAATAATGTATTAAAACGTAATATAATTTTTACACCGTTTTTGAAGTTGTCAGCTAAAGGGTATATATGTTCTGTGGCTAAGCCAGTCTATGAACTGAGTGACGTTAGATCTGACGGCCAGAGAAAAACGGTGTAAAAATTATATAATTGTCGTAAGATGGCGTTGGCTTGCCTTGGTTTGGTTTGGCTTGGCTTGGCATGGCTTGGCTTGGCTTGGCTTAGCTTAGCTTGGCTTTGCTTGGCTTGGCTTAGGCTGAACACATGGCGTGGCGTTACAGTTTATAGAGTTTTGCGTAAACCAATTTTATTGGAACCCGAACAAGCAACAAAAGTAGTCTTGGCATCAATACATTTGTACAATTATTTACGGAGAACATCTTCTTATAGCTTCGCAGCTCCCGGCTTTTTTGATGCGTTGGGAAATGACGGAGAAATGGTAAAAGGAAGTTGGCGAAATGAATCAGAACCAACATCATTGTTACCTGTTCAACAAATACCACGACGTGGAGGAAATAATGCTAAAGAGGTACGTGACCACCTAGCAAGACATTTTATTACGAATGGAACTGTCTCATGGCAAAATGACTATCAATAAAAACTATAATAAGGACTAATATTCTCCATAGTATCCCGCGTGGTACCTGGCTCGTTCCTATCAGACATAAATGCAAAGGCATTATATGCAAACCAGCTAGATTTGTAAACGGCATCACGACCTGGAAAATAAAAGCGACAAGTTTTTATTATAGATACATAGTTCTTAGTGGTAAATGTGAAAGCAATTAATAAATATATATCTTACCTGATCTTGTTAAACGACTTTTCTTTTCTCGTGATTTTTCCCGCCGCGCCGGAAGGATCCCATTAGTGACTCCATTTTCTTTTTTAAATTAGAAACCGGTACATTCATCTCGCGGCTAATATTTAACCAGGCGTCTTCCCTAAGTCCTCTATTATATATATATGTAAGCTTTGTACACTGTATGTTGTGTACGTAGCCTGATGTACGAGTATGTGTACGCCGCCTAATGAATATGACGTTGCACACGAAGAATGACAATGACAGGAGACTCGAGATAGAGAATTGAAGCCTGCTCGTGAAGTAATTTATTTCTCATTGTATACAAGAAATAAGGAAAAGAAGTAAAGTTAATAAAATAGCTAGGTTAACTAAGTAAAGTAATACAGTGTCGACCTACTAAAATATTGGAAGTAAAAAACCTTTAATTGTCGATTTTTCTATTTTTAGGTTAGTAGGCCAGAATTCACGATTTGTAAATATTTGATCACAATTAATTTGTGTATTTTAATTTCATAATAACATTAAATCTTTCTATTTTTAGATAAATCAAATTGTGCGTTATTTACTCCCGTATCATCTACATATTACAAATCGACAATTGTCAGAGTTTGATTGGATAATAGTAGATCATGGCAAGATTACAATTTGAAGTTGAGCTGGCAGCAGACGAAGATCCGAAGAATAACATCATAATTATAAAATCAATAACAAAAGAGGATGGAGTAACATATCTCATACCGCCATGTTTCCAAGCAGCAAAACACCACCTTCAATTAATAAAGTTACCAGAATTTTTGAAAATAAAAAAAAACATTACAGAGAAGAGGTCATAATAGAAAGGTGTGGATCTCCATGCCAAGTGATGTTTTAGAACTATACAAAGATGATGCTGGAAATATGGTGTTTAACGATTATTTATTACAAGAAATGCCTCAAGTCACAAGCCAATCTATTACAGATGGAAAATTATTGCAAATTTTAGAGAAATTAAGTGATAAATCCAATGTCAACAAAGAAAAACATAATTTAAGTAAATTAAATGAAAAATTTGTTTTAAAGAAGTTTGATAGCAAGATCACTAATGCCAAACAATGGTTGTAAAGTTTTGAAAGTGAATGTACAAGATTTGATATAAATGGCTCTCTGCTGGAATATGCATTGAAAAAACAGAGACTGTTACTAGAATATAATTGTGATATAGATACCAGAACTCTCACTGACTTAATTGTCGCAGGATAGCCAACCTATATTATAAGTAAACTAGATAGACAAGAGGTGAAAGACCCAACTCTTCTGTTTAGTGTCCTACGGATGCATGAAAATCAGAATAAAAATGTACAAAAACATTTCACTGAGAAGAAAAGCTCTACTAAAACAGAAGCGGAATGTAAAAAAAAAACACCGTGTCAAATATGTTACAAGTTGGGAAAGAAAAACAGATTTCACTCTGAAGATATGTGCTGGTTCAAAGAAGACAAGAAGAGTAACGACAGTGTAAAACACTGTAAAAACTTGATGTTGGAGATTGATGAATTTCAGGATACAAAAAACTAAATATTCCCCCACTAATAGAAGTTGAGGTTATACTGAATGACACACTAAAATGCACAGGTATTTATGACCCTGGCTCAAATATAACCTTAATAAATTCCAAATTAGTAAAAGTAATAAATTTAAAGAAAAACTACTTTGAAAATAAATTCAACACAATTGGTGGTGGGGGAAAAACGACAGGTTTAATAACACTAAATGGAAAAATACTGTATATTGAAAAGGAAATAAATGCATTTATTTGCAAGGATAAAAACTTCACTCATGATTTGCTTTTGGGACTAGATACAATAAAGCGGTTTGGATTGACCCATGATGGGAATTTAAACATCCAACTGCAGAAAAATGCCAACCCAAGTGCAAATAAAGATATCATCCCAACTGAAGAAAAAAAATATGGTAATCAAGAAATTGAAACCAGAGAGTCTAAGTCAGAAATATTTAATAACGAAATAAATTTCAATGAGGGCATAGATGTAAATAAATTTGATATAGATACTACTTACTTGGAACATGACCAAAGAATGAAAATTAGTACATTATTAAATGATTACAAACACATATTTGCCAAAGATAAGTACGATGTAGGCCAAGTGAAAAACTATGAAGCATTTATAGACCTACAAATAGAGAAATATTGCTCAAAAAGACCATATAGATGCTCCTTAGATGATAAGGAAGAAATCGAGAAGCAAATTGGACAATTGCTAAAGAATGAATTAATTGAAGAATCTTATAGTCTATTTGCAGCACCAGTAACATTGGCATTCAAACGGGATGAAGGAAAAAAGTCAAGATTATGTATCGACTTCAGAGATCTTAATAAGATTATTATCCCACAGCCACAGCCGTTTCCTCTAATAGAAGATCTGATGGTAAAAACGATAAACTGTAAGTATTTTACTACTCTTGATATTAATTCTGCTTTTTGGTCTATACCATTGAGGATCAGCGACACAGACACACTCATGTGTATATATATATATATATATATATGTTGTATATGATTAATAGTTAATATGAGGGTGGTTGCATCCACTCCTATATAAGTTGTGTCGCTTGCCAAATAAACTCAGTGTGCTACCAGCTACCCGTTGTTTTACTTGTGTCCGCATACTTATCAGTGGCGACGAGAACTTACCCGCGACTTAAAAAAAGTAAAATAAAAAATGTCTCACTTTGGAATTTTGTCGAGTTTTGACCATAATATCCAGACGTGGCAAAACTATAAACAAAGACTACTACAGTGGTACATTGCGAACGATGTTGACAGTGTACAGGATCCGAAGGGAGTGAAAAGACGGGCAATATTGCTGAGTGCACTCACTGACAGCACTTATAAACTGGCGGCCGATTTGGCTTTACCGAAGGAGCTGACGCAGACACCATACGAAGACATTCTCACCCTTCTCGACAGGCATTTTACACCAAAGAAATGCGGATTTGGGGAGCGGTATAAATTCTATGCTGCTACTCAAGGTGTGGAAGAATCATTTTCTCAGTGGGCTGCGAGGCTTCGTGGCCTCACTATACATTGTGAATTTCTGAATGTAGAAGAGGCGCTGCGTGACCGGTTCGTTATGGGTATGCTGCCGGGACCGGAGAAGGACAAGCTTTTCGCGTGTGTCCTTCAAGACTTGACACTGGCAAAAGCAGTGGATTTGGCGGAGAGCGTGCGCAGTGCACGGCAGGGAGCAGCAGCTGCATCATCATCGGCGTCGGCACTAGAGGCGCCACCGGCAAACGAAGCGCTGTTCAAGATCGCGACCACAAACGAACCCAGTGCTAACAAAGGAAAGTGTTCCGTGTGCGGTTATAAAAATCATAAAACGTCTCAGTGTCGTTTTGCTAACTATACATGTAAAAAGTGTAACGTAAAAGGCCATCTACGTAGAATGTGCCAGAAAATAAATTTCGTAGCAACTGGCGGGTCGAGCGAGACTGACGATGACGGTAGGAGAACAAAAATATTTTCACAGAACGGCGAACCTATGACGATAATAGTTTCGATACATAAAATAAAGCTAAAGTTTGAAGTTGATACCGGATCAGCAGTCACAGCGATTTCCGAGAAGGTTTACAAAAAATATTTTGAATTCCTTCCTTTATTATCAACGTCGGATCGATTATTTACGTATACAGGTAGTGTTATCAACTGTCTAGGAATAGTGCAATTACCAATTACGTATTTGGATAAAACACACGTAGTTAATGTACGAGTGATTCGTGACGGTGGACCACCAATTTTAGGCAGAGATTTTATTTGTTTGTTTAGATTACAAATGCTGCAAATGAATTATTGTCAGTCAAATAATATTGCCGAACAGTTGAAAGTACAATATCCATCCGTTTTCTCAGACGAATTGGGTGTATTTACGAAGTATAAGGTAAAACTACAATTAAAAGATGACGCGAAACCGGTTTTTTCCAAAGCCCGGCCTATAGCATTTGCACTTAAAGATAAAATAAACGACGAGCTCGATCGTTTGGTACGTATCGGAGTACTAAAGCCAGTTCAGCACTCGGATTCCGCATCGCCTATTGTTCCTATACTAAAGCGTGATGGCTCAATTAGGTTGTGCGTAGATTATTCTGTGAGCGTAAACAAGCAACTAGTTATCGAACAGTATCCGTTACCGACGGCAAAGGAACTTTTTACAAAATTACATGGGGGACAGCAGTTCAGTAAGTTAGATTTGACGCAAGCATATTCCCAATTTGTCTTAGACGAGGCATCACAGAATTTAACTTGCATTAATACTCACCGTGGGTTGTTTGTATTTACGCGGCTCGTTTTTGGTCTCGCTAGCGCCCCGGCTATTTTTCAACGGGCAATGGAGTGTTTATTATCAGGGTTGGACGGTGTCATGTGCTTGCTTGACGACATTTGTATAACGGGAGATACAAAAGAACAACACTTAAAGAGATTGACGGTGGTGTTGCAAAGACTGCAAAACGCAGGTTTAACACTCCGTAAAGATAAGTGTGTGTTTTTTGAGAATCAAATAGAATATTTAGGTTATACTATAGATAAGAATGGCTTAAGTAAATCAAAACAAAAGGTCCAAGCAATCATTGAGGCACCTACACCATCTAACGTGAATAAGTTACAGTCATTTCTAGGATTAGTCAATTATTATAGGAACTTCGTCCCAAACGCGTCGTCAATTTTGGCCCCACTTTATTCATTGTTGCAAAAAGGCAATAAATGGAAATGGGAGGTCATACATGACCAAGCATTCAATGCAATCAAGCAGTGTTTAGCTTCAAATCAGGTTCTAGCACATTTTGATCATAATGCAAAAATAATATTAACGGTAGACGCATCACCCAGTGGGTTAGGTGCCATTTTATCACAAATAGGTACGGACGGAGTGGAACGCCCAGTTTCGTTTGCCTCTCGTACACTGAATTCCGCAGAGAAGCGGTATTCACAACTTCAAAAAGAGGCCACGGCAATTATATTCGGGGTGCGACGTTTCCACCAATATTTATACGGGAGGGCGGTTCCGTTCGTACTTCGCACAGACCACAAGCCTCTTTTATCTATTTTTGGGCCATATCGTGGAATACCGGAGGTTTCTGCAAATAGGCTGCAGCGTTACGCACTTTTCTTAAGTGGTTATAATTACACGATTGAGTACATACGCAGCGCTGATAACAGCGCAGATTACTTGTCGCGCGCCAGTCTACCGGACTACGAGTTAGCGACGCTAAGAGGGGGGTGCGGCTACGAAGCCGACGATAGTTTAGTGCCGGTAGAAGATCGCGCGTCTTATGTTAACTTCGTTATCGATGGCAGTTTGCCAGTTACGCGTAATGAGATTCATAATGAAACCATTAACGATGCAATATTGAATAAAGTCGTATCATATATTGTTAAGGGGTGGCCTGAGCGGTTATCGGACATATCAATCAAACCTTATTTTTTATGTAAATCCCAGTTGTCCTATGAAAGCGGTTGTATCATGCGAGGGCATAAAGTAATAATACCCGAAACACTCAGAACTAAATTATTATCGGAACTACATAAATCACATTTAGGGATCGTGAAAACGAAAGCTGAAGCTCGCAGTAGATTTTGGTTTCCGGGAATAGATAACGCGGTAGAAAAAATGATCGCGGATTGTGAGGTTTGTTTACGGTTGAGACAGTCACCAGCGCGTGCGCCGCTAGCGCAATGGCCACACTCGCCGCAGGCGTTCTATCGCATTCATATTGACTTCCTCGGCCCCATACATAATCGTTCGTTTTTGGTAATTGTAGATGCGTACTCAAAGTGTGTAGAAGCGTATGATATGGGTACAGGTACGTCGACAAGTTCGTTGATTAATAAATTGTATGAATACATGGCCAGATTTGGCTTACCGCATACCATAGTCAGTGATAATGGCACGCAGTTTACTTCAACAGAATTCAAAATGTTTTGTACATCAAACGGAATATCGCATGTGACGTCGCCAGCTTATCACCCGGCCAGTAACGGGCAGGCAGAAAGCTATGTAAAGGTAGTAAAGAAGGGAATTAAATCCTGTATGTTAAGTAATAACAACACCAAGGGTTTGAACAACAAGTTATTTAAATATCTATTCGACTATCGAAATTCCGTCCATTCAGCAACGGGCTGTTCACCTGCCCAGTTGGTCTTCGGTCATAAGCTGCGATCGCGATTAGATTTAATCAAACCAAACCTACCTTCTCCGTCGTCTGTCACTCTCACTCGTAACGTCGAAAACCAACAGTGTTCGCAGTCTAAGGGGTTAAATGGCGACAAGGCTACCAAATATTTTAAAGTTGGAGACTATGTGTTGTATAAAAAAAACAACATAAATAAGCAAGTGTCATGGAATAAAGGAGTAGTAATTAAAAGACACGGAAAAGTAATATACATCATAAAGGATTATATAACTTCGTGTAATGTAAAAAAACACAAAAATCAATTAATAGCATACAAAGGTACAGCACGACCATCCCACGAGATAGGGGATTGCCCTATTGAAGTTGATGACATCACTCCACAAGGACCTCCAGCGCCAAACCCAACACTCCCAGTGGACGACCAGGAGTCAGACACAGGAGGGGAAGGGAATAGTGAGAGAAATGGAACAGAAACACCGACTGGCAAATCAAAAGAAGAAGACGACGAATTCCATGAGGCAACAGACGAGACTCATGATGAAACTCTCGTGGAGGCAAGGTCAGCCCAGATCCCTACGGGCTCAGAAAGGCAGATGAGTGACGGGACAAAACTGCGAACTGTACCTAGGGTCGATTATAAACAGTTTTACTAGGAAAATTATATCATGTTTATGTTGTCAAGCTATAGGGAGGATTGTTGTATATGATTAATAGTTAATATGAGGGTGGTTGCATCCACTCCTATATAAGTTGTGTCGCTTGCCAAATAAACTCAGTGTGCTACCAGCTACCCGTTGTTTTACTTGTGTCCGCATACTTATCAATATATATCTATCATAGCCATACCATACCATAGACTACACCATAATACTTACATGATTATACCATAGAGAGATATTAATTTCACAGACTGATTTTTATCCATATTTATTGGAATTGGACGATATTTCAATAAAACTGAATAAGATTTCTTACGATGTTTATTGAGGAATATTTTTTACAACAAGGGAAAAATTTTTGCAACTTTTTTTTTTTTTTTCTTCAGCGTGGCATGACGCGTCAGCGTATTTTGCCATTGCTCATGTTCTATAGTTTAGTCTTCAGTTTTGCGGAGTTTGACATTGGATGGTTTGGCATTTTAGTGTTGCCAAGGAATAAGGTAAAACGGGAAACGGGAAATATTTAAAAACGAATATTATATTATAGAAGGTTAGTCAGAAGTGGAATTTGGGAAAAAATAATAGGATCAGGAAAGTAGGTATACGGAAAATAGGAATCTAAAGGATAACTGAAAAACAACAATAAAATATTTTAAATATGAAACTAAGAAAAACATATTATTATTACTAATACTAAAATTAAATAATTTGTAAAACCAAATATTTGCAATTTAATATTATTTACAGTTAAAAAACTAAATAAAGCTTTATATATTCCTTTATGTAACGACGACAGTATGCACGACATGTTAGTGGGGAAATGTATTATACAAATCAGTATTACCATAAAGAGGACAGCTCAGAAATATGTGATTAATATCCCCAATTTCAAATCCGCATCCACAGGCAGGACTCGTCTCAATGCCTAGTCCTGCAAGGTGAACGGGACTACACACATGACCTAACCTTAAGCGAATTAAAATAGAGGTGTTCTTTTTATCGAAAGATATTAATCTAAACCAAGGTTTTTTTAATATTCTGGGCTGAATATTAAAGTAATGTTTTCCTTTATATCGAGCAGTTTCTGCCCACAATTTATCCCAAGAGACTTGGAGATAAGCTAAAGAAGCTAAATCCTGTGTGAAATTAATGTAAGGAACGACATCACCACACCCTACCGCATTCTTGGCTAGTTCGTCAGCCTTAAGATTACCTTTTATATTGGAGTGACCTGGTACCCAAACGAGATCAACAGAATAACCTTTCATCAAACATTGACGCAGTTTAGTCTTGATATCAAATATTAATGGAAAATATGTTTGTGACTTAAATGGAAATCTTTGAAGAGTTTGTAAAGCACTATTGGAATCTGTAAATATTACTGTTTTTGTTAACTTCATAAGCATCACGTAGATTTTAAAATACCGAGGCATTCTCCTGTAAAAACAGATGACTCAGGTGGCAGTTTAATTTTTTGGACAATCTTGTACTGACTATGATATACTCCTACGCCAACACATCCGACACTTGACAGCTTAGATGCATCGCAGTATACTTGATGCCAATTTGACAATTTTTCGTGAATAAGGAAATTAAGCTCTTTTTGAGCATCTATGGTATCTTTAGATATGCCAATGTTATCATATATTTGGAAAGGTGTAACCAATGCGTCATATTCACAACAATAATTCTGGACAATCTTGTACTGACTATGATATACTTCTACGCCAACACATCCGACACTTGACAGCTAAGATGCATCGCAGTATACTTGATGCCAATTTGACCATTTTTCGTGAATAAGGAAATTAAGCTCTTTTTGAGCATCTATGGTATCTTTAGATATGCCAATGTTATCATATATTTGGAAAGGTGTAACCAATGCGTCATATTCACAACAATAAATAGGTAGTTTTGGAGACCGGTAAATGGGAGCATTGATCCTGAGAAACCGCTGTAAACTTATCTCTAAACATGGTAAATTATTTTGGTTTTCAGGTAAAAGTTCATGGAGTTTATACATTTTAGGCACTAAAGGATGGTTGGTAAACTGCAAAATTCTATAAAAAAATCTGTCTGCTAAATACTGCCGTCTTAATATCAACGGGGGTTTGCTACATTCCACTTGAAGAGCGTTAACGGGACTTGATTTCATAGCGCCTGACACAATTCTTAAGGCTTTTGATTGGATGACATCTAATTTCCTGACTGCTGTTATGTTACAAGGTTCCAACAAGAATAAACCATAATCAAGGACACTTCTGATTAAAGCATTATATATTAATTTCATGGAATATGGATGTGCACCCTACCAAACACCTGAAAGGCATCGTAATCCATGTGTGGAGATCCGCTAAGTATAGAGTCCAGTATGACTCCTAGAAATTTAATATTAGTTTTAGTAGGTGAGGTCTCATTGTTGTATCTGACATGAACTGGCAGTGGTCATCTCTTTTTAGTAAATAGAACTGTCGCACTTTTATTAATAGACAAGTCAAGACCATTCTTATCCATCCAGTTTTTTAAATGTGTAAGAGCATCTGTTACTTTAAGGCAAGCAGTTTGTATTGATTTATCGCAACTATATATGACCAAATCATCCGCATATTGTAATATAGAGACTGTTTTGGGTAAAGATTATTCCATATCGTGTGTGTATATATTATACAAGGTGTTGTTTTGCAACCTCGTCAAATTCTAGGAGGTAACTATGCTAATGATTCTCGACCCGAATCAATAATAAAATGAGTAGGTAATTTTCTTTTTTTTTATTTATTTACTGAAATCGGTAACTGTGACCCACCTGTGTTTTGAACACGGGCCGTCTGATTCCCGCCTTATAACGTCGCATAAACACAAACAAAAAACCTCAAACGTTTTTTCGATAGTTTTATAATCCCTAAACCACGTTAAGGGGGTTATTCTGAAATATTGACAAACTTAAACAACAAAAAAACGCAGTGTTTTTTAATAATTTACTAGGTACCGTAATTTATATTGATTATTTATGTCTTTTGTGACAACATCCTGAATTTTGACGAGGATGCAAAACAACACCTTGTATAATAATGGACTGAGGGGGGAACCCTGTGGCAGACCCTTGAATAGAGTTCGATAACTTGAGTTTAGTTTTAATTGTCTTCCCGTCAACATATTAATAACAAAATTAATTAGAACAGATGGAACGTTTAACTTAATCAATTTGTCTTTTAAAACTGGTAAAAGAACATTATCATAAGCAGATTTAACACTACCGTCCCGCGCGTACCGAATTCGGTACGCGCAAGCGTTACCGTTGATCCTCGCCGTACCGAATTCGCAACCAGCAAACTTAAACGCTAATATTAAAAAAAGTACATTTCTAAATCGTTCTGTCAAAATTTACCTCTATGGTCAACTAGTAGTCGATTCAAACAAAACCAATCGTTAGTAATACTAAACGGCACAACATTATTAAATTTAAAAAAAAAAACTCGTCTATGTCGAATGTCAAACGTCAATGGCAACCCGTGTTATTATGTTCGGAAAAGTGTTGTTTTTGTGAGATATTCGTTGTAAAACTTTGGTAAGTAAATGTATAGTATGTTATAAGTGTATAATGCAACTTTTTAGATAGTCATTTGCTTGAAAAAATAACAAAAAAATTATGATTTGAGCCAACAAAAAATCCTTTGTTGTGAAGTTTGTTATTCGAAATTAAAAAAAATAATTTGACTCTTTAACCATGTAAAATGGTCTTGGAAACAATAGTAGCAAAGAAAAAATAGTGATAATTCATTATTTCATGTATTCGAGGCATATCTATTCATATTTATTGATATTTCAAGTATTTTCATGCTTTGAACAGCGGAATTCTAAAATGGCCGATTCTAACAAGAAGTTTGAGTTAGGATCTTATAAGAATAATATATGCAGGACTCCTAAAAAACACTGTCATTAGATTACTTGTATATTTGTGTTGTTAGATATAAATTTTCGTGTAAATTGAATGAGTAGTTTTACCAAACAAAAATAAGCAACGAAAACAGACGTATTTGCTGCGATCTCTCTCATATCTATGGGATATGTATAATTCTCAAGTAGTTCTAAAAGAGTTGTTTATTATTAATAAATGGCCCCGTTCATCACGAACCCGACACTGTTTACCGTTTAAGATTAGAGCTAATATAACTCGAGTTATAAGTGTTTATCTTTACGATATCGGATGACTCACGCGATGGCGTAATCAAGTGGCCCCCGAAGGGCTACACGCGGGGTTTTACTGTTCGCGCGAAAGGATAGAGAGGTGTCTAGAAAAGAAGCGACTACGGACTCATTATGTAAAAATGTTAGTCTTATATCAGTTATAAGAATACTAATATTATCTAATGTGCTCTTTCCTTTTCTAAATCCACATTGAGATTCACACAGCAGGTTTTTATTTTCTATATAATATTCTAATCTATTTTATATTAAATGTTCAGCCACTTTCGCAGTAACATTTGATAGAGCAATAGGACGGAAAGAATTTACTTCGGATGGATTTACACGGTTTTAAAATTGGTAACACTGACTGCACTTTCCATTGCTGAGGAATGTTACCTGATAAGAAGATTTTATTAATTAATTGTAAATAATATTGTAAAGCATTATCTCCTAAATTGCTTAAAAAACTATACAATATGCCGTCTTCGCCTGGAGCTGAATCGGGAAGTGAAGACAGTACTCCCTTTAGTTCTTTTAAGGAAAAGCAGTCGGTTAAACTTGAATTATTATCGGTGATTGGACGTGAACAGAATAATTCTTGTTCGGGTACATAAGGACGAGCAATTTGGTCAAGATATTCTGAAATGAGAACTGGTGGAAGTGTTGTGAAGTTAATAGGTGACATAGCGTTTTTAAATCTTTTAATAGAATAGAATAGAATCATTTATTTCAATCACAAAGGATCATAAAATTGAACATACAGCAACACGTCTTAGACTACAAAACACGGATATATAATACACTATTTATCATTATTATAAAATATTTCATAATTTAATCTAACAAAATCATTAAAATTTCTTAACTCAAATAATTAATTGATCTCTAAATAAATGTCATAAATAGTTAGTTAATAAATTAAAAATAGTAAATTAATAGTAATAATATAGGTATGATTTTTATTACAAGTACCTACCTCACTAAATATTTCGATTTCTCATCAAATGAACCATACAGCAATGGTTAAGGTACTGGCAATCAAACCTCTGCGCGAATACCCTCAGGATGCCGCTGGAGCTTGCCTGAACCCTGCGGACCAGGGATGTGCACCGTTTTCGCATAGTCGTGTAGAAACAGTCAACTTGCGACCCGGCGAACATCCCTGATGCGCTACAAAATCGGGGCAGCCTCATCAGCACCCTAAACGCATTATCGCTGAGGAATGTTACCTGATAAGAAGATTTTATTAATTAATTGTAAATAATATTGTAAAGCATTATCTACTAAATTGCTTAAAAAACTATACAATATGCCGTCTTCGCCTGGAGCTGAATCGGGAAGTGAAGACAGTACTCCCTTTAGTTCTTTTAAAGAAAAGCAGTCGGTTAAACTTGAATTATTATCGGTGATTGGACGTGAACAGAATAATTCTTGTTCGGGTACATAAGGACGAGCAATTTGGTCAAGATATTCTGAAATGAGAACTGGTGGAAGTGTTGTGAAGTTAATAGGTGACATAGCGTTCTTAAATCTTTTAATGAAAGCCCAAACTTTCGTTGGAGGAGTGGAAGGTGAAATTGTAGTGCAAACATTTCTCCAGCCTGTGAATCGTTTTTGTTTTAAAAGTTTTTTTGGTGGATTTTATAATATCCATTAAATATTTGAAATTATCGTCTGTCATTTCCTCATTGTATTTTATTTCCGCTTGTTTCCTTGCTTTAACGGCCCTAGTACACTCACTGTCCCACCAGGGTGGCGAAGGTATGTTTTGACAAACATTTTTTATAGGAAAAACGGAGTTAGCTGATTCTAATAATAATCTTATAAATGCACTACAAGAACTGCTTTCGTCTGCAATTAACAAATTTGGGAGTGTATCTAAGTTGTTCTCTATATGTTCACTAAACTTATGCCAATCACTTTGTTTAGAAACCTTATGTTTCCTTGTAGAATGGCTATGGAAGCTTTTTCTGACTTTAGAAGTGTTTAGGAAGGTTATTAATATGGGGAAGTGATCACTGTCATGTGTGGATGTTAATGTTGTCCAGTATAATGTACTAGCTAGACTTGGTGTACACATACTTAGATAAGGAGCACTTAAACCTTCAGAAGGGTTTGTACGTCGAGTAGGCATAGAGGTGTTTATGACACAAAGATTGAGTTCATATAAGATGTCTACTAGTTTATTACGATGGCAGTTAGAATAAGAACTTCCCCATGAAGAATGCTGTGCATTGAAGCCACCTAACACTAGAAGAGGCCAAAAGTCCTCTTCCAAGGCAAGGTGCAGATAGCACGTTGGTATTCGCACCACAAACGCCTTAAAGTTTACGTTGCGACGCGAATCTAGCAGCTGCACTCTCGCCACGTACTTGAGCTTCTGGCGCACGTACTCTACGATGTCCTTAGTAGTGTAATGTAGGCGGGAGATGTACACCGGAGTGTTCAGCTTCGCGGCTCTAATAGTTACACTGGGCCCCGATGGAGCCGTGCCGCAGCGGTTCTTGCTGGTACGTTGACGGCGCTTCCTCCTCAGCACCGTCACGAAACCATCATCAGCCCGAATTGGTGCCTTTTCAGGCACGGGCTTCCCTGCGCGAGCAGTTTTGCCCGCGACTACGGTAGCAAAATCCCCACGATCAAGTTGAGATTCCGCAGACGCTGCAGAAACGAGCAGCGGTAGTGTGGCGACATGGGAAGGAGCCACAAGGACGGCTTAGGAAGGTCTTTCAATAAATTACAAATACTATCATAAATATCAGAAGAAGGATGAGTAATATATATAGATACAAAGCAAATATTATTTACAATGGCGGCCACTGCAGAAAAATTAGCATTAGATGAAAATGAAATAGGAGTATATAATAATGTATTACTTATAAGAAGGGCAGAACCACCATAACCATCTGGCCTGTCATCGCGAAGACAGGTGAATCCAGTAACTTTGAAGTTGGAGTCTGGCTTGAGCCAGGTCTCTCCTAAAGCAATGAAACTAGGATGGAATTTATTGAGTAAGTATATAAGTTCTGATTTTTTACTGCGTATACTCCGACAATTCCACTGAATTATTTTGTGGATTGGAGTTTGATCCATTATTTTGGATGTTAGATTTAACAAGGGCATCAAGAATTATGGCAGCGTGTTCTGGTATGATAAGTTGAGACTGAGAAAGAGATTTAATAATACTAGAAATAAAGTTTAGTACATTTGAAGAGTTATCAGTATTTTCTATATCTGGTGACCTCAAAGCACAACCATTAGCTGGTGAAGGCATTGCATATTCTTTTATGAGCTGCCTATGGGCAACTTGGTCATATTCAGATGATTTATATGTGTGTTTTTATGTGACCGAGGTTTCAGCAATACTGTCTTCTTATATGATTTATTTAAATTGTTATTTACAGTTGTAGGTCTCAGTATATTGTTGTCAGTATTACCTATGGGTTTTGTATTTAAAACATCTGCATATGATTTGGATACTGGTGGATGTAATTTAACAGCCTCAATAAAAGAAATGCAACAATCAGCCATTGATCGTTTAATAGCCACCTGCCTAGAATGTTCCGGACAGGATCTGTTTGTTGCAAAATGTTGCCCTGAACAAAGAAAGCATGTTGTACTTTCCTCCTCTACAGTACATGTACTACCAACATGGGCATCCCCACATTTATAGCAACGTGGTTTTGATCTGCATTGTGTTTTCTTATGTCCGAATTTGCAGCAATTAAAACATTGTATTGTTGGGTACACATATTGTTCAACTGGAAGTGCATTGTAACACATAAATATTCGTTTTGGTAGAATTTGTCCGTCAAACGTAACCACTACTGTTTGGGATGGTCTCCAAGAAGGAGCTCCATCAACCACTACCCTAAAGTTAAGTCTTCTTATTTTAATTATTTTGCCACATCCTATCGGAAGATTAATGTTTTCGATAATTTCCTCTGGAGACCATTCGACAGGGATACCTCTTACGAGGCCCATCCGTGTTATATTGAAAGTTGGAATGTATGCTTTGAAGTTATGTGCAATCAAGCTCTGGTGTGTTATGAAATTATTTGCATCTGAATGCTTAGCAAAAGACAAGGTCATTCTGTTGCGCCCGAGCGTTTTAGGCTAGCATTAATAATACTAGCGAAGTTATTTGGCTTTGAAAACTTTCTGAATGTGATGGGGTGAAGAGTATAATCGTCATTAGGACTTGATGTCTGTTTCTGTACGTGTACAATATAGGGGCTATTGTCTGTAGGTTCGTATGTTGTACGTCCAATAGGAGAGGGTTGCGAAGCTATAGTAATATTTTTATCATTATCATTACAATTATATGCTTGAGTCGGTTTGTCTATGGTAGTGGAAAGAACTGGCGAAGTGTTAGTTATTGTAGATTTTTTTCTTTGCCGAATTTTCATGATTAATGTCGTTTTCTGAACAGTCACAACAATTAACAGTTGTGTTGGGATCTTTATTGTTATTATATTTATTTTTCCGTTTATTCCAATCTTTACATGTCCGCCTTCGGACGCGTTTTGTTGGCCTATTTTCTGTGGTGCCAGAAGCGTCAGCATCCATATAAGATTCGTTTGTTGATACAGTGATGAAATAAGCTGGAGGAGGACATTTTAATGATTCTGGACCGGATCCAGGTACAAAATTTGTACCGCCCGGATCCGGAGGGCGATTCATCTTACATCTAATTAAATAAAACTAAAAGAAACTTACCAATATATATACAGATAATCACTAACTAAACTAATTATAGATATATTACATAAAAACTACTTTCATGTACACAATAATTTTTTTTTTTCGAAAATTTACAAAAAAACGCGCCTATCCTGTTCAACGTTTCCCGCTTTTTTTTCTTTTTGCAACTTGTGACACACATTAGTCTGACAGGAAAAAAACGAAACAAATTATGAAGACACCTTCAATTTAACCTTTTTCGTGGAGTCACAAGGACATCTTAAAATTTATTATATTCAACCATATTTTACTCTTACGATGTGTCCAAACATTGCGCGGCAATCGCGCGCGGCGGCTGGTCGCGGCCTATCGCGCGCGGCGGCTGGTCGCGGCCTATCGCGGGCGGCGGCTGGTCGCGGCCTGCCACGCACAATCATTTTTAGTAAACATTCGCTAGTAATTGCTGCTGCCGCGCAAACATGCGTCGGTTTAGTACTAACTAGTGTTGCTGCCGCGCTCTTGCCGCGTCTTGTTTGGATACACCTTTATTATACTCGAGCGATGCACGAAACAATATACGCGAGCGTCCAGAGTGCGCGCAGCAAACGACCGAGGCAAACAAAAAAAAAAAAAAAAAGACACTGAATGGCTCGGGCGCTCGGACGCTCGCCCGCGGCTGCGTGCGCGCTTGCCTCGGCCGAGGCACGTCCGCACTAACCGAGCTGCTTCGCGCAGCAAATGCCTCGCGCTCGCTCTGTGTGGACCTCCTATTGAAACTCTTTATAACTTCCATTATATATATTACTCATTAGATTAAAATCAATATAAACTAAACTAGACACAAAATACATATTATCATAAACCTCCTACGAAAACATTTTGATTGAGACAAATTGCTAGACTACCAAAAAACACACGTCAGATCAATCAAATCAGTTCTTGTTATTTTTAAAACTATCTTCTAAATCCATAAACATTAAAAATTGCCAGTACTTCGAAAACATTAAATTTCTGCAAAACCAAATCCATAACAGTTTCGTCAATAATACACAACTGAGTATCTCTTTTTATAAAATAAACGACATTTAATGTTATTATTTACAGTTTACAATTTCTAACAAAAAAATACAATATTTTTTCCTGATGGATCTGACTCGATCATGACGTATGACATTGCGGCCTGCCAGCAATATCAACTTTATTAAAACTAAAGAGAATACATTCTCTTTACATCACCCCCCCCCCCCTGGGGAAGATAATACATAGTTAAATTTATTACTATTGTAGAATAAGTTCATTCAAGTTTTGGGACTGGAGACAATTTCGAGATGTGGAAAAAGTTTGACTCTGGTTTTTTATGGCCAGTGATGATCCTGTAAATTGTGTTTGATAATTTGTCCACGATTCTGTATGGTCCGATTCTTAATTCTTGCAGTTTTTGTTGCGGGTGTTCCTTAAGATTAAATCAAATACTTAAAAAGACATTTCACTTCTTTCGATTTATTCCAGCCCCTTACAAAATATACATTTTATCAAAAAACTTGCGACATGCGACACAAAAACCGATAGACTGTTCTGTCATATGTTTTCTTTTTAGATAGAACATTCACGAAATCAAACCAAACTTCTTAAAATCCCATAAAAAATTCAACGTGCCAGTAATCTTCTACATTAAATTACTATTTCCATAACAGTTTTATCCTATTTAGTTTGTGTCCATTTTCTACAAACACCATATCATCCACGTTGAAATCAAAGTGTTTACGATTTTTGTGTTGCATAGAAACCTTTGTAGTAGTTTTAGTTTATATTTCGATGAATAAATTATGTCACTCGCTTAAAAGTCTTTTCAGGTTATGGGCCTGTCACCGCTATAAAAATTTGAAAATAATCAATAAATTAGAATTGTTTCAAGATTGAAACATAAAAATAAGTGAGTTAAAAATAGTCTCATCGGAAACATAATAAACCGTTATTCCTTGTGATAACATAAAATATAAAAATGTCGGATTCAAACACAAGTCTGTGTATAGAAACCCTATATGACAGCGAATCATTCCAAACATGGAAATTTCAAATCGACATACTTTTGGAAGCTAAAGGGCTCGGCCAAATCATCAGGGGAAAAATAAAAAAAATAAGAGAATGAAGAAAAATTTATAGAAAAAGATGTTCAAGCCAAAAACTATATTATTCGGACAATTAATCGAAAAAAACATAAGCCAGCTGTTTGATTGCAAGACATCCCAAGAAATGTATGAAAAAGTCTGCAGTATTTTTGAAGGTTCCGAGGAAAAAAAAGAAGATGACGCTTCTGCAAGATTACTACAATATTCAATTCAAAACAGCTACCCATGGAAGAATATTTGGCAAAAATCGAAAATTTGACGTATCGCTTGAAACAAATTAAAATCAACTTAGATGATGCAATGGTGGAATCGAAAATCTTAACTAGTCTGGACGAAACATATCAACATTTCATCACAGCATAGGAATCAACTCCTTCAGCAGACAGAACATTGAAAAACCTGAAAATGAGGCTAATTAAAGAAGAGGAAATAAGAGGCCAGTCAAGCACTTCTACACAGGTAGCCTCGAAGGCACAAACTAAATTCAAAGCAGGTACTGAGTGTTTTATCTGTAAAAAATGGGCATTTAGCTAGAGACTGTAGAAATCACTGTCGGATTTATAAAAAGACAAATCATAAAGAGAAAAACTGTTTCTTTAAAAATAAAGATAAAGTGGCACTTGTAGCCAATAAAAACAAGGGTGAGGATGATTACTCACAGAGTTTTGTGATAGAAAGATAAAAACTTACTGACTAATGTTAAGGGGCAAATAACACTGAAATTGATACAGTTCAAAAAGACTGTAATCTTAAAGCCATTTGTGAAGGAGATTTTATTAGTAGACAATGTAACATTAAAAATGTTCTCTGTGTTACTGATCTTTCCCGTAATTTGCTTTCCGTTTCAGAAATTACCAAATGTGGTGGTCAAGTTTTATTTCAGGGAAAGAGTGTTGAAATCACCAGTAGAGGAAACGTTTTGAAAGGAACTCAAGAAACTCGTCTGGCCTGTTTACATTAGATCTACCTAAAAATTGCAATGAAGAAGTCTTCTTCGCTAAGAAAATTAAAGACAATTCTGTCATATCCTGGCATAAAAAACTTGGTCATCCTGGCAAAGGTGCATTGCTAAACCTACTTAAAGCTGCTGATGGCATAAAAATAGAAAAAATAACTCAAGATGAAGAAAATATATATGTAGTAGTGATAGTATATATAGGTAGTAGTGAGGTGTGCATTAAAGCAAAACAGACTAGATTTCCGTTTAATACTGAACGAAAAAGAGCACAGAAACCTCTAGAAAAATACACACTGACGTATGTACAGTAGAAATGGAAACGTGGGACAAAAAACGATACTTCTTAACTGTGATTGACGATTTCAGCAACTACACAAAAGTTTATCCCTTAAAAAATAAAAGTGAAGTAGCCAGTCACCTGAAACACTATATAGAAGAAGCCGAAAGAGAAAAGAACAAAAAAGTCTCGAAAATAAGATGCGATAATGGAGGGGAGTATTCCTCGAAACAATTTCAGAGCTGGTGTAAAGAAAAGGGAATAAAATTAGAGTATACCGTGCCTTATTCGCCTCAGCTTAACGGAAAAGCGGAACGTTTTAATCGTACCATTACTGAGAAAATCAGATACCTCCTCTATAATGCGAACGTTGCAAAAGAAATGTGGGGAGAAGCCCTCTATTGTGGAGTCTATCTGATAAACCGTTTACCAAGCGAATCCATCAATAATGTTACCCCCTATGAACTATGGAATAAACAGAACCCAACTTATCCAATGTAAGAGAATTTGGAACGACAGTTTACGCAAAAAACCTGATATCTTTAAAAAAAAATGGACTCTAGAACGCAAGAATATTTGATGATTGCGTACGCAAATAATGGATATCGACTCTGGGATGTAACAAAGAGGAAGGTAATTGTAGCACGAGATGTGATATTTAGTGGTAAAGTACCAAATGAAAACCTGAATCCATATAACACGAATGATATATTTTTGAAAGAGGACGATGACAAAGAAAAAGAACATCTGCAGACAGAAATGACTGAAGATGTAACTGAAAGCAAGCAGAAGCTTGATATCGCTGGACCAGTAGAACAAGAACTTTTGGAAATAGAAACGACCCAGAATATAACTCAGAACCAGTATCCAGAACAAGCAGATTCTACACAAGAAAGCATTTATGACAGTGCTTTTACAGATTCTGAAGACAGTCAATTTGGAGAGAATCAACCTGCAATAACAACTAAAAGTGGAAGAAAAGTAAGAATGCCAGAAAGATATAATGATTATGCTCTTCTTACATACAATGAAGTCATGAAGTCCCCAGAAAAAGACAAATGGCAAAAAGCTATTGAAGATGAACTAAAATCTCTATCTCTTAAAGACAATGGAGTGTGGAATATAGTACACAAAGAAAAAGCATGTAAAAAAACTGTACTGTCTAACAGATGGGTGTTTAAAGTCAAAGAAAATGGCACACACAAAGCGAGATTAGTAGTAAGAGGCAACGAACAGAGAGAGACAGATTTTGATTAAATGTTTAGTCCGGTAGCTTCACAGTCTGCTCTAAAATCACTATTTGCTGTCGCAGCAGCGAAAAATTGGAAATTTATGACATTCGGCGTTAAAACAGCGTTTCTCAACGGCGAACTAAGAAAAGATGAAGATTTTTTTATGAAAATACTTCTTGGTGTTCCCCAGGAAAAAGGGAAAATATGTCAGTTAATAAAATCTTTGTATGGGCTTAGACAGTCCCCAAAACGATGGAACGAAAAGTTTCTTAAAACTATGTCGGAAATTGGTTTCAGCCAAGCGAGGAATGAACCATGGGTTTATGCGCAGAATGCCTAATTCTCAAAATGGCAACTGAGTCGCAAAAGGACTAGTTCTCAAAATGGCCAATTCTCAAAAAGCCTAATTCTCAGATTGGCCAATTCTCTAAAAGCCTAATTCTCTGAAAGGCCAATTCTGTAAATGGCTATTTATCAAAATGGCACATAATCTACAAGTCGTAGTACCTATTAAATACATTAAAGCTTTCTTTATTTATTATATACAAGGTCAATGCCACCTGGAGGGAAACTCCTCTAAATACTGGAAATAGCAAATTTTACTCAAAGGAAAACAAATAAAGAGAGAAAAAAAAATTCAAAGGAAACTTTTCTTTATTTAAAAAATAAACATATCTGAAGACATAAAGATTTATTTGAAAATAGATTTGATAATTTGAACTTAGATTCTAACAAACGGAATAAGTCTCAAACATTACTTACAATTTTTTGAAAGTAAAATAGACACTTTGTATCGAGCGAGAAAAAAATATTTAAATAGTGATCGACTGGTTTTTCAAGAGTTGGGGAGCAGGTATCTATACCGGAAGATTTAAGCAGACATTTTTTAGTAGCAGAAGATGGAAAAAATGATAAAATACTGGTTTTGATAAGTCTTAATTTCTTTAATTCTGAGATTAAACAAAAGTATCACTTAAAATTGGCTTGATTTGGTCCGAACCAACATTATTAGTATTTTTAAACGACTTCTAAAAAAGGAGGAGGTTTGTTCGCGCATAACTCCGTCGTTTGCCAAACCGATTAGAAAAAATCTTGTTTTGTTGGAAAGGGTATACTTTCCAAATGGTCCCATGAAAATTTTATGGAAATCGGACAAGCGGTTTTTGAAAAATCAACAAAAATTTATCTACATTAACGATCTTTTCGTTTATATTGCGTTTTTTGTTCGCGCATAACTCCGTTATTTACGAACCGATTTGAAAAATTATATTTTTATTCCAAAGCCTATGCTTTCCAATTGGTCCCATAGTCACCAAGATGGGATCTGATGATGGAATCTTGGCGAAATCGAGGGAACTCTTCAAATTTTATTGGAAAACGTACAGCGATTTTGGTATTTTCTACAACAAGTGAAGCATTTGCGTTCAATATGAACCATTTTACCATCAGATCTGATGATAAAGATACAGGCACCGGAACTCCATAATAAGACAATGTATCTTAGCCGTGTTTGGGCTTGTTGGAATTGTAACGGTATGCACTTTCCAGGTGTACCACTAACTTCTTGACTTTCCTTATTCAACCTACGTAACACGTCCTCTGCTTTGACAGTCTGTTTTTGCGCTGGTCAGGGTTCTCATTCGAAATGCATTGAGCATGTCTTTGCCTAATTTATTTTAATCGTTTTCCTTTTTCATTCTCAGTTTCAGTTTGACGACTAAAACTACGTAAATTACTGACACACTACCCCTGTACAGTCAAACCAACTAAAATGGACCGTAACTCAAGGCAATAAGACTTTAAAAGTTCAGTTTCATTTGTATTAATACAAATTCCGTCTTTTAATATAAAATAAAGAAACATCAACCTTATTTTAAGGAAGTTAAAGTCTTTACTAATCAATGTCTATACAAGTTTAACTAAAATTTCAGAGTATGTATTATGATTATAATATAATACTGTAATTGGGGTGTTTGAGGGTGTGCGTTTATTACGTTACATGTTGTATACAGACTAGGCCAGAATAGTACATTGTATATTAAGGGCGGTACGTAAGGAATTACGATCGAGGCTCTAGTAGAAGCCCGAAGTCGAAGACTGAGGGCTTTCTGAGTCGAGGTTCGTAATTCCCGTACCGCCCGTGAAACATACAATGTTTTTCATCACATTTGCGAGTAAATAATTATGAATTATAGCCTTAATACACAAGTCAGTACAACTATTATTACGAAATACGTGAACTTTTTTTAAGCGGATGGCGGTTTTTGCCCACACCACAGATTATACAAATGTTTCGTTCAGAAACGTTAAGGACAACTGTTACTTATGTAGGTATACAGCCATGACGGAGTAAAATAATTTTGAAAAAATAAAAACTTTTGATACAAAAACTATTATTAAGAACATTAGTTGAGTATTTAAGTAACATCTATTGAGATTGCAATAAAATTCCTATTTATATAACATTTTAAGACAATTTTTCAATTGCGTGTAAACTCCTTGCTTGAACTTGCAAGACCTGTGTGCTGTGATAAAATTAAAAAAAAAATACTTACCGACCGTGGCTTTCATGACAAAAAGAAAGCTCGAGGGTTTTATATGGGGCATTACGGCAAAGTTAACCTGTATGTTTAGATACTGTTTACGTGCAAGTGTGATGAAAAAACAAAACATAAATCTTACAGCTTCTAAATATGAATTCATTAATTAATTCAAATTAATGAATTCATCATTCAAGTATTGCTTGGCTTGGCACCGAATCCAAAAAAATGTTTAATTTTATCATAGGTTAATCGTAGGTTAGGTTAGGTATATAGGTAGGTTTAAGTTTTATTTTTAACTTTTTAGTGCTTTTAGGATTTTTTGAAGTCAGTTTTTTTTTGCAATTTTATTTTTTTCTTGTGCATTATAAGATCTTACAATTTCAACTCACTGATTAAAGAAATACATACACACATCAAAAGTGTCTAGGGATCAAGCATTTTTATGCGGATTTCTTGAGATTGAGATGTGGCTTTGTAATAAATTTATGATTTTATAAATTTATATGGATCCTTTTTGGTGCATTTCATAATTTGAATCAGGAACTGTGAATCAAATTCGAGTAAAAGATGAAAATCAGCTGTCAATATTTTCCCTATAAAAACATACAACGCATTGAAGACATTATTAGTGCTACTGTTTCCCTACTACTGATTAAAACCAACGTTATTATGGAGCGGCGACGTCATTTAAGCAGGGAAGAAATGCTCAGAGCCGTGGGAATGATAGAAGCTGGTTCCCGGCAACGTACTGTGGCTTTAGCTCTAAATACAAGTCAGAGTGTTATCAGTCGACTTTGGACACGTTACCGAAGCACTGGTACCGTGGCTGAGCGCCATGGAGGACGGTATCGCTGCACCACACGGAGACAAGACCGATACATTCAAATCTTAACTCGAAGAGCTCCAACAATAACCGCCATGATGTTAGCCGTGAGGCTTCATCACTCTTCAGGGAACTTAATTAGCGACCAAACAGTCAGAAACCGCTTGCATGAAGTGAACCTTCATTCCCGAAGACCGCTACGGGTACCACCTATAGCAATGCACAATCGTAGGATTCGATATCAATGGGCTCTTGAACACAGAAATTGGGCAGAAGAATAATGGCGTTTCGTGTGCTTTTCTGATGAGTCTCGTTTTGGTATGAGACCGGATACAAGACGTATACGACACTGGAGAACCCCTGGACGCCAACAGCGATTAAAATCCTGCCAGGAAGTCCATCCTTATAGTGGTGGAACCATCATGGTATGGGCGGGTATTTGGATCGGCGGAAGAACTGAGTTGATTTGGATCAGAGGCAACCTCAACGCTCAAATTTATGCTGAGACGATTGTATCAGACGTCATCGTTCCTCTACAAGTGCAAATCGGTCCCTTATTTCAGTTAATGCATGATAATGCACGACCGCACACCGCAAGAGTTGTAAGACAGACTCTCGCCGCAGCTAACATCAATGTCCTGCCCTGGCCTGCTCAGTCGCCAGACTTGAACCCGATTGAGCATGCATGGGATATGCTACAGAGAAGAGCTCTGCCGAATATGGAGGGTATCCAGTCGCAAGAAGACCTTTTTTTGTTGTTGCAACGAACATGGGCGGCCATTCCACAGCGTGATTTGGATGAACTCATTTTGAGTATGCCAAACCGATGTTCTTGTGTTGTTAGTGTTCGCGGTAGAAACACGGATTATTAATTGTTTAAGTTACCCAATAAAATTTTAAAGAAAACTGTTATTTCAGTCTTTTTTTCGAACTTTAATGTTAGTGGTTCAAATGTCAAAAATCCCTTTATTAGAAAATGGCAAATTTCTTTATTAATGCAAAGGTGACTTGGTTTATCGTTACTGTGACAAACGAAAACACTTTATTTGATGAATCCTTAAAGAAAATTTTAATTAATATCAATCAGGAGAAAAGTTATTGCAAAAATATATGTTGATCCCTAGACACTTTTGATGTGTGTATATTAAATCTTTCATTTATAAGATTACTACCATTTATAGATAATATGCCATTTTGATAATTAGCCATTTAGAGAATTAGCCGTTCAGAGAATTAGGCTTTTAGAGAATTGGCCATTCTGAGAATGAGGCTTTTAGAGAATTGGCCAATCTGAGAATTAGGCTTTTTGAGAATTAGCCATTTTGAGAACTAGTCCTTTTGCGACTCAGTTGCCATTTTGAGAATTAGGCATTCTGCGCCTAAACCAAACCATGTTTTCTGAAAAATAAGGATTGTTTAATCATTTTTGGGATTTACGTTGATGACGGCATAATAATTGGATCAAACGAAGAAGAAATTCGGCAAGTTCTAAAGAAAATTAATTCATTTGAAATTAAACTATGCGGAAAGCCAACATCCTATTTGGGAATGGAAATAACGGGAGACTCGAAGCCGACTTCTGACTCAGACAGATTATGCAAAGCAGCTCTTAAAAAGATATAACATGGAGAACTGCAAACACGTGGCTACTCCATGCATACCAGAAGATGATACCAAAGACGGTACTGAGCCGAAAGCTAAGCCAAAATTTAAATATAGAGAAGCTGTAGGGAGTTTACTCTACTTATCAACCAAGACGCGGCCAGATCTCGCGTTTGCAGTCGGGATGGCGTGCAGAAAATTGGAAAACCCAGAAAACAAAGATGTAGTGGCTATAAAAAGAAAATTAAGGTACCTGTCTGGCACCTTAGGAGAGTGTGTATGTTATAAGATAAAAATAGAACCGGATTTTTCTGTTTTCCGCGATTGTGATTACGCTGGAGACATTAAAACAAGACGTAGTACAGGCTACATTATTATGATTGCCAGAGGACCAGTTTCATGGTGCTCTCGTAGACAGCCCATCGTAGCGTTGTCATCGACTGAAGCAGAGTTTATTGCAGCGCCAGAATGTTGCAAGGAGTCGATGTTCCTAAAATCCTTACTGGTTGATCTCAACATTAAAGTACCGGTGTTTTTCAAAATTGATAATCAGAGCGCTATTCAGCTCATTAAAACTTTAGGATGGGATTTAGGTTGGGATCTTTAATAAGAGGTCGAAGCACATTGACGTGCGTATTCATTCCATTCACGAGGTAAATGCTAATAACGGTTTTCAGATTGAGTATTGTCCAACTGAAAATCAAACAGCTGATATTTTAACCAAGGCTTTAAATAAAACAAACTTTTTAATACATAAATTTAATATTGTGTGTTAATACTTAATAATATAGAAAAATGTTTTTAGGTGAGTCTAATATAAATAGGTAGGTGCATATTTAGCCGGTAAGTTTTGGTTAAAGTCAAAGTCACTTAATTACAAAGTAATAAATATTCTACATGATCTTACCGCTCTGTGTCAAAATGCTTACTGGAGTAGAAAGTAAAAACCACCTTTAGTAACAATTCACAATAAATTTCAGTCACTTCCAATAAATTCGAGTACGCAACTTGAAATGTTTAGTTTAGATACCTGGATCAGTAGCCTCAACGTATCTAGTTTTCTCAACAGTAGCATCTCAACCTTAGACAAACCTAAAAAGTCATATCGTACCCTCAGTGGAAAATAGGCATAAGTGAATTTACATTGAATCATCGATTTTATCATATTTGAAAAGTACGTTTAAAGATACATACGCAATTTTTTTTTCATATTTTTCTTGTTTAATTTGACGAATTAATTCAAGAAAATAGTTTTGAGAATTTATATTCCATCACTTTTTTTCTTAAGGATTAGTAGATTATGTGATATAACGCAAATAATAAATTAAAAAATATGACATATTAATTAATAATATGTTTATACCTAAAATTTAATGTAGAAAATAAATAGTAACAAATATTATGATTTAAATGCGTTTGCTTTTTTTACATCGCTAGTCTTGTATACACGATTATCTTTTTATTCGTTATATTAACTAGGTAAGGAAATTATCTTAAATGCGCTTACTTAACCAAAAAGATAAACTTAAAAAATAAAAACAGCAGTATGACTGTTTACTTCTTATGAACTTAAAATAAATTACAATAATAACAATTACTGCTTTTTTCCACTAAAAACTTTCCTTTACGTCGAAACATAAGACTACAAACTGCAGCACGGCTGTAACATAAGAATTATTACTTCTTTCTTCCACTAGAATATTTTCATTGCACCGGGACGTAAGATTTGATACAGCGGCGCGGGAGTAGACAGCGGGAACATAAGCGTGAATACGTCGATGCAGGGGGGAGGGGGCGGTGCGTATCCACGCGCTTGACAGTCAGTGCCCGTTTCTAGGTCAAGGTAATAGCTGCGTTTACGCATTTGCGAAAACAAAACAACAACAATTGAGTGGTTTTTCTTCTTATTTTAAAGTAAAGTGACCTGAAAATGTATAACCGGACACAGCACAGTAGGGCGAGAAGAATTTTGAAGTTAATAGGTAAGTACATTTAGATTTAATTCTTATAAAAGCTAAAAATAAATTATTCCACAATGACGTGTTTACTGTATAATCAATAACATTGAGCGACTGTCGTCCGACCTTTGTAACCGGAACCAAAACAATATCGTGGTTACACATTCTGAATGAATGAAGGTGCAGTTTCCTCACGATGTTTTATCTTACCGCCAGCTAGTGGTTCAAGTAGTATGTAAGTGCGCTAGACAATTACAGCAATCGTCTGGTCTCAAACTAGGGGAACCTATATGAATGATTCGCTGTCTATTATTATAAAATTAATTTCTGTTACTAACGTGTAATTTTATTTCTAATTTGTAAAGACATACCATAGATGTTATAACAAAATGTGTATTTGTAAATATTTATATTAGGTACATGATACTTTCAAAATCGTTAACTAGGTATTATTGTTTAATCTATACTAATATTATAGAGAGGTAATATTTTTTTGTTTGTTTGTTTGTAATAAATAGGCTCCGAAACTACAGGACCGATTTTAAAAGTTCTTTCACCATTCGAAAGCTACGTTATCCACGAGTAACATAAGCTACTTTTTATCCCCGTAAGTAGGTACCACGCGGGCGGAGCCGCGGGCGGAAGCTAGTATATTTATATAAAAGTAATCGATCTGTGTCCGAAAAAACCGACACAAAGTTTGTTCAACCCGGGAATTGAACCCAGGACTTATACCACTAAACTAACGAGGCGTTATATTTATATACTTACATCTAAAAATCTCAGCCATATCACTTTAATTACCTGGTCTTAAACTAAGGATTCTGTAAAGGATTTGGCAAGGGGTACGTACACTCAGACCCAAGTCAGTTTAGTAAAGTTTGTTTGTTTGTCCGACCGGGAATCGAACCCGGAGCCTTTCGTCCTATAGACACTAATAATTGTGGCATCGAGGATGTCAGACAAAGAATAATGTCTTACCTTAACTTACCTTATTTTGTGAGCAAGACGTCTTTAGTAACAACTTAATATGATATTATTAATATTACATTTTATAATAAAATAATTTATTTATAGACGTCGACACAGAAGCAGAACAAACATCTGGAAATTATGAAGTCAGTCGTGGTGATATTATGTACACCGCGCCGTCAACAAGTCGAAGTAGCAGACGATAATCTACAGTAAATTACAGAATTAGTGAGTCTTCGAATGAAGAGCCATTTTCACCACCGGTATCTGAATATTTACCAAGTTCGAGTCCTAGTCCGATAGCAGACTTAGGCAATACTTTACCATCTTCAATATTGAATGACTTCGATTTTAGTTTGAGAGATTGCTTAGGTAATTCTACACTTTTCTCTTCTCCAATTTCCACCACTCATAATAATTTAATTTTTTTAGCGTCACCTACTGTCGTTTTTATATCTAATCCTCAAAAAACAATTTCTATGGGTAACAAAGACAGTTATGAAAATTTAGCGGTATCATCAGGAAATTACATAGAAGGAGTTTATCCTTTGCCGAATGATGCCGATCTTGAACCCGTATCCACGTTCTGGTATAATGCACCACTTCCTGAAAAGAGCATAACTGCCGCAGAACCTGAAACAGAACCTACATTTACTAGCCCTACAAGAACTCTGCTGACTCTTGAAAGTACTACGGTCATGCTTCGTGAAGCAGAGCCTGCATCCATAGCATGTCGCGACGAATTTCCGTTAGTTGAACATAATACTGCCGCAGAACCTGAAAAAGAACTTACATCTACAAGTCTTGCAAAAACTCCACAGACTCTTGAAAATACCCCGGCTATACTACCTGAAGCAGAACCTACATCCATAACATGTTATAACGACGAAACTCTTCCAGTTGGACATAATACTCTCACAGAACCTGAAACAGAACCTATATCTACAAGCCCTGATAGAACTCCACCGGTCTCTTCAATTGCCACAGCTATAGTTCCTCACTCAGACCCTCCAATCATAGCCTGCCACGTTGAAACTCTACCAGCTGGATATAATTCCACCACAGAACCTGAAGCAACGAATTCTCGTCCAGTGTTAGTAACTGAAGCTAATACAAATCCTAGAAAAAGAAAGCGTAATCCCGAAAAATGGTCTCAAACACAAAAAAAA
Organism: Cerastis rubricosa; assembly: GCA_949152445.1. NCBI lineage: Eukaryota > Metazoa > Arthropoda > Insecta > Lepidoptera > Noctuidae > Cerastis > Cerastis rubricosa. The sequence continues at coordinate 13,025,293 of OX424523.1, read as the reverse complement.
ATCAAATTAAATACAGGTCAACAGCCTCAAAAACAGATGCAAGAGCCTTGCAAGTGTAAGCTTAAATGCTTTGAAAAAATACCCAGCGACAGGAGGTTGGTAATATTTAAGCAATTTTGGGCTTGTGGTAACCATGAAACTCAATGGCAATTCATTTTGAAAAACACTGAGATTATAGAACCTAAAGTTATGAAAATTCAGCGTAAGCGTGAACGAAATCGTACACTGGTTTATTATTTGCCGTCAAAAAACGATGTATGCCTTGTGACTAATTTGAAAGTGTGCAAAACTATGTTTCTTAATACGCTAGGTATTAAAGAAAGAACAGTTTACACTGCTATTGATAAATATGCTAATGGGGACCAAATAACAGACCTTCGAGGAAAACATACCAATAGACCTCATAGAACAGCCAGCGAAACAGAACAGAGTGCAATTCAACATATTCAGTCCTTTCCTTGTATCGAATCTCACTATCTTAGACAAAATTCCAGCCGTCAATATTTGTCACAAGACTTAAATATCTCAAAAATGCATCGTTTGTACAAAGATTGGATATCAGAAAATGAAAACTTTCGTAATACTAAAGTGGCAAGCGAATATCAATATAATCAAATATTTAATACACATTTTAACCTTTCTTTTTTCCGGCCGAAGAAGGATTTGTGCAATTTATGTAGCAAATACGACAATTCAACTGAAGAAGGTAAATTACAACTGAAAGAGGATTATGACAGTCATATAAAAAATAAAAACATCATACGAAATATGAAGGATAGTGAAAAAGAATCAGCAGATCCTAATGTGAAAACTGTAGCTGTTTTTGACTTGGAAAAGGTTCTTAGTTTACCGCAATCTAATGTGAATATTTTCCATTATAAAAGGAAATACCCCGCATACAATTTCACTGTGTACAATTTAATATCCCGTCAAGGGTTTTGTTATCTATGGCATGCACAAATTGCAAAAAGGGGTGCGAATGAAATCGCTAGTTGCTTATTACACTTCATTAAATCTGAAGTTAACAGGGGTATAAAGTCAATTTCACTGTATTCAGATAATTGTTCGGGCCAGAACAGAAATCGGTTCATATTCGCGATGTATATTTATGTATCACGTGTTTTGAACGTAGAAGTTACACACAGGTTTTTACAAACTGGCCACACTCAGAACGAAGGCGACTCAATGCATGCCTGCATCGAGAAAAATATGAAAAATAAGACATTGTACTCGCCTGACCAACTGTACGAAGTAATCATGAATTCAAAAGTACAAAATAAGTTTGTAATTAAAGAAATGAATCAAAATGACTTTTACAACCTAAAAAGTCAAGTCACGACAAGCAAGAATTGGTCACAAGACACAAACGGGCATAAAGTATTTTTCTCAAAAATTAAAGAAATCAAAACAAGTCCCGATGCACCAAATAAATTATTATTTAAATATGATTTCGAAAGTGAATATTTGGTACTAGACACTACAAATCGTACGACGACGACGCGCACACGCAAATCAAATAATGCCAATGCTGTAGATGTTAATGAACTTCCACTTGCATATGCTCAATTGTTACCTATTTCTGACGCGTTGTTCAAAGACTTAATTAGCCTGTGTAATACAAATGCTATACCTCTACATTACCAAACATTCTATAGAAATTTGTTACCAGCGACTGAATCTCCAAATTTGGAGGTATTTGATTCATCTGAAGAAGAATAACTTTACTAGTTCCCGTATTTTTGATCTCATTATTATTTTAATTTGAATTTTGTTGAATTTTTATATTCATACGTATAAACATATTGATTATTAATAATTTTAAAACAAAAGGTACTGTGAAAGTATCAAAGGTCTTATTTTGTTAACAAATTATGCATGTCATGTTACCATAGATTTGTATTGAGAAAATAATAATATTTTGTTACATTTATATCCCTTCATTACCAAACATTCTATAGCCTAGAATGTTTGGTAATGAAGGAATTCGTAGAACGAAGATAACGTAGAAGGGAACAAGAATTTTTTTATTTATTGCTTAAAGAAGGTTTTTTTTTGTATTTTTATTTGTACCTTGATTTGTTAATAATTTTTGCTTGTTATCTTAGATTTTTATTGAGAGAACATAATATTTTGTTGTACGGAGCCAAGAAAGAAGTTATTTCGTTAATTGTTACAAATCTTAACAAATGATCTACTGATTAGTTAATCATTTAAAAAAAAGTCATTAGTGGTAGTAATCTTCACCGAAACTCCACATTGCTGAATTATTACTGTCAAATTTTATTGTTGATAGTACGAACTTTAATTGTAGCCAAAACTATAATTATAATTTGCCTGAAATAAAAAAATAATGAACACAAAAAATGCATTTCCTTTTTTTCCCTTTAGTCATAAATATTAACTCTAAGTAATATGTGTTAATATGCAGCTAACTTTTCTTTAACATAATAATGGAATAAGTAATTATCTTTGTTTATTTAAGTTACCTTAGCAAGCCCCTAAATTGAAAAATGGGGTAAGTATTGCTAATACATTTCAAACATAATTGTAATAAAGGAAATAATGTAGTAATCTTACTTATACTAGCATAAATGTTTGTATTTACAAGTTCATTACTGCTTTAATACAACATACTTTTTGAAATATTTTTTCTTTTCTGGCAAAGTCTGGCATACATTTTGATACTCAGAATCCTGTATTTCATTACATTTTGAAAAATAGCATAATATTTTTTTTTTACAATTCCTAATAAACTATAAACATTAGTACTAACTTAAATACAACACGCAGTGCAACTTTTTTTTCTCCTTTTTTTGATACAAGAATAATTCTTCTTCGTTTGAAAATAAAGTAAATATGCCCATAAATTCAATTTTTTCGCCATACTGAAAAATCACCATTTTCGTCTTATGCCTTTTTTCCACTGGGGGTACGTATTCTAACCCTAATTTGCTTTTATTATGTGGCAAGTATTTACAACAAAAATATTCGGGTTTTCACAAAATTTATACAGATGCCTCCAAGGACAACGAGGGGATCGGTGTTGCCTTTATTGATTTACAAACAAAAGATTATATTAAACTAAAAGTCAACAATTCGAATATATCGATTATGTATGCGGAGCTAATTGCCATTGCAGAAGCGCTGTCCTACGTAAGGTCGATTGAGAATAGGTCTAAGTTTGTTATCCTTACCGACTCCAAAAGTGCATTACAACATTTGAACAAATGGTCAGCTATGGTTAGGGGCATTGCATTGGCGTATGATATTTTAAAAAGTTTGTATGAGCTTAACTCATTAAATATAAATGTTATTTTGCAGTGTATACCTTCCCATATCGGCATCGTAGGAAATGAAATGGCAGATAGACTTGCTAAGGAAGCCTCAATAGACGGTATTAACTTTGCTTGCGAATCTTATTACACAAACCATATGACTGATATTAAGAACTTCAGTAATAAGTTATGGTCAGAGTATTTTGACAAAAGGTCATTAACGAAAGGTATTTGGTACAGGACTTTACAACCAACATTACCTGACAAGTTATGGTTTGAAAAATCCGATATGGGAAGGTATGAAATAGTAACGAGTTTCAGACTTCGCTCGGGACACATTCCATTAAATAAGTTCGCTTTCATGATGGGTAAAGTTGCTACATCAAACTGCGCTAAATGTGATGTAGTGGAAGATGTTTACCACATATTGATGGAGTGTGTCCGGAACGAAGTCCTTAGAGATTTTATAAAAACTAAAATTAATGTGATTCTCACAGATGTGGGCTGGTGTAACAGCGTTTTGTCCTTCCCTTTGTCAAGGGAAGCCAGATTGCTGTACAAACTCGCTCAAATGGGCATCAAAAATAGAATTATTTAAGTAAACTGCTGTATGATTGCAATTGCTATTTCGAAATTTATGTTTGTTGTTTGGATTTTGTCATTTGTATTATAGGGGCGACATCTTCATATTGAAAAAATCCCTTTAAAAAAATAGAAAAGAAATATATAAATAGGTGTAGTTATTTGGTTAAAGTATATATCTATTTTGTGTTATATCTCTGCTGTATTTATACGTAACAGCGTGAAATATATTTAATGTATAAAGTATTTTTCAGATGTATCTATTCGGTTGTACGCTGTAAAAACTTGAAAGTTATTGTTTGTCAAAGAACAAGCAAATACAGAATGTCTAACCATTGTGCTGTCAGTGTCATTTAAGCAAAGACTGTTAACATCTAGACTGGATATGCACAGCCTTGAGTTATACATTTTGTAGCTGTTTTATATGCGTTATTTGTATTTTTATTCTGGATATAAACATACAATTAGGAGAGGGTGTTGCATAGAAACCTTTGTAGTAGTTTTAGTTTATATTTCGATGAATAAATTATGTCACTCGCTTAAAAGTGTTTTCATTTTGTCGTAAAGTGTCTTGTTGTAATTGTGAGACTGAAGAGAATTTGCTAAAGCTCTTTTTCTGTCTTGAATCCAATCGATCTCTGACTTTTTTGGTTTTAGGTGATTTGGCAAAATCATAACATTAGTTCCATTTAGTAGATACGTGGGAGCGTATCCAGTGACATATGCTCCGTTACATTATATATTTTTACACAATCTTGGGCTATAGTTGTCCATGCCTCTTTGGTTTCCTTTTCGTTAATTTTGCACCTAACTTTATTAACCAATGTTTGATTTAATCTTTCATTTAAACCATTCGAAAATGGTTAATTCACTGCAGTAAAAATGAGAGGAATATTTTCATCTTCTGAATATTTTTTAGAACGAATTATTTAGAACGAATACCTGGATATTGATCCGAGAGAATCATACCAATATCATCAGTTTCTGCAGTTTTATTTACTAATTTAATAAAATCATTTGCATTTTGTGTTTTAGTTGTTAAAATAAATGCATATCTTGTGAAATGGTCTGATAACAGGTGCAAGTACTTTTTTGTAGACCGAGAACCTCCAAATCCTCCAATTGTATCAATAGAACATATCTCAAAAGGTTCGTGGCCGGGCCCAAGTTTGACGTTATTCTAAATTTTGTTTTGTCCTCTCGATTTGTTTTTATACATACTGTACAATCTTTACAGGTTTTTTTTTAAATTTATTCTTTAATTTTTTTGCTGTATACAGTGAACTTATTGACTTTGCATTTGATTTATTCCTAAGTGACCTTGGTCCTTATGTTTCGTTTAATGAATTCAATACTAAATTTTTCCGAGAGAGTTATATTATCCTGTTGGTTAACTTTTTTATAATAAACATTGTGATCTCAATTTTAGTTTTTCTTTTCTGGACTATATACACGTTTTTCTCTTGATCTTCTAAGATATATTTTAGTTTCATTAAGTTGACCACCTTTAACTGTTCCTCCTGATTATCACTGGCATCTAAGACTGGATTCCTGCTCAGACAATCAGCTTCCAAGTTGTATCTTCCTGGAGAATATAAAATTTCAAAATCATATTGTGATAGGTAATATGTTAAATCTCCTCGTTCGTCATCCGTCCGTGATTTTATGTTTATATTTTCCAAAGGTTTGTGATCTGTAAAAACAATGAATTTTCCACGTATTAACAGATGTTGCTGATTTATTTTACACATTCTTTAATTGCTAGACATTCCAGATATATAGCCTTCTTCCTTTTTTGCACCTCATTCAATTTTTTTGAGAAGTATGCTACAGGTTTTTCTTCCATGTTTTCTTGCAGCTGTTTTAGAACGGCTCCCATTCCTAATATACTAGCATCTGTGTATATATGTATAGGCAATTTTGGATCGAAAATAGTTAATATTGGTTCATCATCATCATCAGCCTACCGCAGTCCACTGCTGGACATAGGCCTCTTCAATCGCTCGCCAGTTAACCCGATTCTCGGCAACTCTCATCCAGTTGCTACCAGCTACCCTGCGAAGATCATCGCTCCACCGAGCCTGAGGGCGTCCCACCTTACGCTTGCCGATTCGCGGCCTCCACTCAAGAACACGTCTGCCCCAACGGTCATCGGTTCTACGGCTAATATGGCCGGCCCATTGCCACTTCAGCTTACTTATTCTGTGGGCTATGTCGACTACTCTGGTTCTCTGTCGGATCACCTCGTTCCGGATGCGATCCCTCAAAGAGACTCCAAGCATGGCCCGCTCCATAGCTCGCTGAGTGACCTTGAGTTTATGGACCAACCGTACCGTGAGTGTCCACGTTTCGGCCCCGTAAGTCATTACAGGCAGAACGCACTGATTGAAGACCTTAGTCTTTAGGCTCTGTGGAATACGCGACGAGAAGACCTGACGAAGCTTCCCAAACGCTGCCCAGCCCAGCTGAATTCTTCTGTTAGCCTCTCTCTCAAAGTTGTTCTTACCAAACTGCAGAATTTGCCCGAGGTAAACATATTCTTGAACAACCTTGAGAGGAGCGCCATTGACAACAATAGGTCCTGGGGTGACGTGTTCGTTGAACATAACCTGCGTTTTGCCCAAGTTCACCCCGAGACCAATGCGTAGTGAAGAATCAACTAGGCCATCCAGCATCTGCTGCAAGTCGTGCAGCGATTCAGCCAGTATGACGATGTCATCTGCAAATCTCAAGTGTGAGATGTACTCGCCGTTGATGTTAATGCCACGTCCTTCCCAGTTCAGCGTCTTAAACGCATCCTCCAGTGCGTTGGCGAACAATTTCGGGGAGATTACGTCCCCTTGCCTCACTTCCCGACGCAATGGGATATCCCCTGTTAGCTGGTTCTGGGTTTGGACGGTCATTGTGGCGTTTTCGTACAGACTTCTCAGCACTTGGATATATCGCCAGTCTACTTGGCATCGCTGCAAGGACTCCAGAACTGACCAAGTCTCGATAGAGTCAAAAGCCTTCTCATAGTCCACAAATGCAAGACACAGAGGCCGATTATACTCTTCGGACTTCTGTATAATCTGCCGCATTGTGTGAATGTGGTCTATGGTGCTGAATCCTCCTCGAAACCCGGCCTGCTCCGGTGGCTGAAAATCGTCGAGTCTTCGCGCTAGACGATTTGTGACGACTCTTGAAAACAGCTTATATACGTGGCTAAGGAGCGAAATGGGTCTGTAATTCTTTAATAGGGTCTTGTTCCCCTTTTTAAAGAAAAGAACGACCACGCTCTTTCTCCACGCTTCTGGAGTTCTCCCAGAGAATAGGACCGAGTTGAAAAGCTTCCGAAGCTCTCTTAGCACGGACTTCCTCCCGCTTTCAAAAGCTCAGTCGTTATCCCATCCTCACCAGGGGCTTTTCCATTTTTAAGCTGCCTAAGAGCCGCCTCGATTTCATCTAGGCAGGCAGGTCTTCTGTGAAATGGCGGGTTAAGGTGGCTCTGGAATCCTCATTTTCGGGATCAGGTCGAGAGGTATGCGATGCGTACAGCTGGCCGTAGAAGTTTTTAACTTCCGTAAGAATCTCCGGCTTCGAAACGACGATATCCCCACTAGGTTTTGTCAACTTCGTCAGGTGGCTCCTCCCAAGTGATTGGACGAACACCTTCGATCCCCGGTTCTGCCCTATCGTTTTTTCTATTGAACGTGTGCTGGAGCATCGAAGGTAGCGCCGTACCAATTTCCTAATGATTTTATTCAGTGCCTGTAGTTCTGCCGAAGTGAAGGGTGGGTTTTCACGCCGTTCCGTCATAAGCTCTAGAGTCTCCTCCGAGAGTTTAGACTTCTTGCCCGTACGCCGCATCTTGCAAAAACGCGTTCCTTCCTCCCTGAGGATTTCCACCATTAGGTCGAGCGCCTGGTCAACGTCATTTGTGGTTTCTATGGCCGTGAATCGGTTCTCCAGGTCTGACTGGAACGCTTCAGATCCTAGCATTGTTTGAAGCATATTTGGACGTAGCCTAGACTTCATCAAACGGGTTCGCTCCAGCTTGAAGTTGATATTTAGAGAGGCACGAACAAGTCTGTGATCGCTTCCGGTATTGAACCTGTTGATCACCGAGACATCTCTAAATACATGCTTTTTATCCGTCATGATGAAGTCTATCTCATTTTTCGTCACACCGTCGGGGCTTCGCCACGTCCACTTCCTTTGAGGCTGTTTCTTAAAGAAGGTATTCATCAAGAAAAGGCCCTCCCTCTCAAGGAAGTTGACAAGCATTTGCCTCCTATGATTTCTGCTGCCAAACCCATAGGATCCTACTACCGATTCACCGCAATTCTGTACTCCCACTTTAGCGTTGAAATCTCCCATGAGAACGCTGTAGTGGGCCTTAGTGGTAGAGTGCAAGGCCTTGGAGATGTCCTCAAACATTTCCTCCAATAAGTCGTCCGAGTGTCCCGAGGTCGGTGCGTAGACCTGAATAACCTTGAGGCTATACCTCTCGGTTAGCTTCACTATTAGGTATGCTACCCTGTTCGAGACACTGGAAACTTCTACCACGTTGTCACAGAGAGATTTGTGTACCAGGAACCCGACTCCGCCTTGGGATAGCTGATCTCCCTCTCCAAAATACAAAAGGTGGCCACCTTTTGTATTTTGGAGAGGGATTCGAGGGTAATCGTGTCCTCCCCCTCTCTTCGGATTTCGCTCAAGCCAAGAATGTGCCACCTTATGTTTCTGAGTTCTTCCTCTAGCTGCACTAAGTGTTCGTCGAGCCGTAACGTGCGTCCATTATACGTCGCCAAGGTCAGTTGTTTTTGGCGGCCATTCGTAACCCGGGGATTCTTCGCACCCCCTACCTTGTCGTTACCGCGCCACCAAGATCAGGAATAGCACGGCCGCCGGGAACTGGGGGCCATGGTTGATTTTGGCTTGCCATTAAAGGATTTGCCCATAATCGCCACGCTGGGCACGCGGGTTGGCGATCGCAGATCGCAGCTTCTCGCACTAGTGACGCTGCCGCCCGCTGTCGCTAGTCTGCGCTATTTAGCTGCGAACGCTTCTATGTAAATGGTTATACAGCCATTTATCGGTCGTCAGAGCCTCGTTTGTTGTTCAGCAGGATGTACCACGAGCAGGTGAGGTTGACTTGGGGCACTGCGATGATAGGTGTGCCCACTTACATCCCAATTACAATATTGGTTGGGAACATAATATTTGTTTCATTTCATCAAATGATTCTTGGTATACTTTTTGGTCCAATGAAAGGCCTGTCCTTTTCTCAAAAGGTTATGTAGTGGATCCAATTTGATTGCTATTTTTGGTACATATTATAGTATTGGCTTACTATACCTTATACTCACACTTATCATCCATGTTCATACTTTTATTAGTTTTTCATTATCATTTTACCAATCGTTACAATTTTTATATATATTTTCTTTGTTGTGACATTTTTTTAAATCAATATTGTCAGTTGTCATTTACTTTTATTTTTAATTGTTACCAGACAAATTCTCTATGAAGGTTTCATTTAGATTATTTATATTACTAAAATGATTATCATCAACACTTGAGTTCAATTGTTGTATTTTATAAATAATTACGAATATTTGCTGTGTAAAGATATTCTAAGTTATATTTATAAAATTTATTAGCAAGGTTTTAGACCGATTGTTGCTGACTGTTTTGAATACTGGCAAGTTGCGAGCGCAACAATTTGAATCTGAAAAGAAATAAATTGGAGAAAGATTGACAAAGAAACGGAGGATCAGGGTTGATGGAGAGTTGGTTTTTCGGACGGCACTGGAGGGGGTAAAAAGGACAGTCAAGCTTGAGTCAAGTAGAGTCTGGATCTGAATCTGACGTACTTCATCACTGCCCAGGAGATCTCACTACAGACTCCTGGGACCTCTACTACTAAAAACTTCGAAAGCTGTCCTGCATTCCTGTCTGTCACTGCGGATCTCTGGAAGCTGTCCTACATTCCTGTCTGTTGCTGCGGATCTTCGGAAGCTGTCCTGCATTCCTGTCTGTTACTGTGGATCTTCGGAAGCTGTCCTGCATTCCTGACTGTTACTGCGGATCTTCGGAACCTGTCCTGCGTTCCTGAGTAGTCATCTCGCCTCTTCTGTTGAGTTTGCCTTTTAAAGACGTTAAGTGTGTATGTTAAGTAGGTTTTTTTTAATAATTAATTGTATTTTTCATCTCATCATAATAATATATTCATTTTCCCCTTTTAACTTTTTTTTTTGTACAAATTAGCTTCTTTCTTTTTCATCACAAGTTTTGAGAGTATGGACGCCTGCTCCAAATATAATAGCAATGTGTGACACGCACTAAGTGTTCGTCGAGCCGTAACGTGCGTCCATTATACGTCGCCAAGGTCAGTTGTTTTTGGCGGCCATTCGTAACCCGGGGATTCTTCGCACCCCCTACCTTGTCGTTACCGCGCCACCAAGATCAGGAATAGCACGGCCGCCGGGAACTGGGGGCCATGGTTGATTTTGGCTTGCCATTAAAGGATTTGCCCATAATCGCCACGCTGGGCACGCGGGTTGGCGATCGCAGATCGCAGCTTCTCGCACTAGTGACGCTGCCGCCCGCTGTCGCTAGTCTGCGCTATTTAGCTGCGAACGCTTCTATGTAAATGGTTATACAGCCATTTATCGGTCGTCAGAGCCTCGTTTGTTGTTCAGCAGGATGTACCACGAGCAGGTGAGGTTGACTTGGGGCACTGCGATGATAGGTGTGCCCACTTACATCCCAATTACAATATTGGTTGGGAACATAATATTTGTTTCATTTCATCAAATGATTCTTGGTATACTTTTTGGTCCAATGAAAGGCCTGTCCTTTTCTCAAAAGGTTATGTAGTGGATCCAATTTGATTGCTATTTTTGGTACATATTATAGTATTGGCTTACTATACCTTATACTCACACTTATCATCCATGTTCATACTTTTATTAGTTTTTCATTATCATTTTACCAATCGTTACAATTTTTATATATATTTTCTTTGTTGTGACATTTTTTTAAATCAATATTGTCAGTTGTCATTTACTTTTATTTTTAATTGTTACCAGACAAATTCTCTATGAAGGTTTCATTTAGATTATTTATATTACTAAAATGATTATCATCAACACTTGAGTTCAATTGTTGTATTTTATAAATAATTACGAATATTTGCTGTGTAAAGATATTCTAAGTTATATTTATAAAATTTATTAGCAAGGTTTTAGACCGATTGTTGCTGACTGTTTTGAATACTGGCAAGTTGCGAGCGCAACAATTTGAATCTGAAAAGAAATAAATTGGAGAAAGATTGACAAAGAAACGGAGGATCAGGGTTGATGGAGAGTTGGTTTTTCGGACGGCACTGGAGGGGGTAAAAAGGACAGTCAAGCTTGAGTCAAGTAGAGTCTGGATCTGAATCTGACGTACTTCATCACTGCCCAGGAGATCTCACTACAGACTCCTGGGACCTCTACTACTAAAAACTTCGAAAGCTGTCCTGCATTCCTGTCTGTCACTGCGGATCTCTGGAAGCTGTCCTACATTCCTGTCTGTTGCTGCGGATCTTCGGAAGCTGTCCTGCATTCCTGTCTGTTACTGTGGATCTTCGGAAGCTGTCCTGCATTCCTGACTGTTACTGCGAATCTTCGGAACCTGTCCTGCGTTCCTGAGTAGTCATCTCGCCTCTTCTGTTGAGTTTGCCTTTTAAAGACGTTAAGTGTGTATGTTAAGTAGGTTTTTTTTAATAATTAATTGTATTTTTCATCTCATCATAATAATATATTCATTTTCCCCTTTTAACTTTTTTTTTTGTACAAATTAGCTTCTTTCTTTTTCATCACAAGTTTTGAGAGTATGGACGCCTGCTCCAAATATAATAGCAATGTGTGACACGCATGTTTGCTGTGTCATCTATGTAGTCGCCCTCTCGTCTATATAATTTGTGCACTGTCAATTATTGTAGTAACCGTCAACTATTCTTATTAAAAAGTATAATCTTCTAAATAGCCCTGGTTCTTATTTTATTAGGTTATGGGCCCAGCCGAGCCTGCCGTTATCTTTGTTATTTGAACAGTATTTAAAAAAAAAAGTAAAACCGAGTATAACCTCACTTTTGGTTACCTTGCTCGCGAGTGATATTTTTTTTCTTTTTAGCTATTTACCGATTGTATAATTATTTACAATGTAAAATGGCTGAAAATAGACACATCAACACGGTCTAGGGATATTTCATACTCAATTAAATAACTCGAAAAGTACTGGCCGCATTGGAATCTTTTATACACCGATTTGTTTGTAATTTATCTCAGACTAATTCCAAATTCAAATTTTTGAAAATTCTTTTGTTTCGGTGGCATAAAAATGTCTTGATGTGTAGGAGAGGGAATTTTCATTTGTGCGAAATTTAGAAAACAATACGAATTACCTTTAGTTACAGTTTTTTTTTCATTTTTAAACGTAAGATAAAGTTAAAATTGAGGTATTGTAGCCATGCAACGCCAACATTTGACGAGGGCGGAGATGTTACGAGCTGTGGGAATGCTGGAAGCTGGGTCTGTTCAGCGTAATGTTGCTGAGGCCATAGGGACCCACCAAAATGTAATTTCAAGATTGTGGACACGCTATCGTGCCACAGGTGAAGTAGCGGAGAGGCACCGGGGGCCAAGTCGCATCACTACCCCCAGACAAGACCAATTTTTGCAAATTACTGCGCGAGCTCAACCAAATGCAACGACGACTCAATTGGTCCAAAGGCTGCGAGTGGAACACCAAGTGCTTGTGAGTGACCAAACTGTAAGAAGGCGACTGCATGAAAGTAATCTACGCTCTCGTAGACCACTCCGGGTCCCATCTTTACGGAGAGGCAATCGTGGACGACGATTAGAATGGGTTCGGAACCACGTGGACTGGGGCCGTGTCCAATGTGCTGTTCACGGATGAATCCAGGTTCGGCTTCCATCCAGATTCAGGAAGGACGCGTGTTTGGCGAGTTCCTGGACGATGGAGCCGTCTTCAGAACCCTCAAGAAGTTCACCCATACCAAGGAGGAACAATTATGGTTTGGGCAGGAATTCGTCTGCAGAACGCACGGCAGACCGGTACGTCCAACAGGTGCTGGGGCCCGTAATCTTGCCCCACAGAACACAAATGGGGCAAGATTTCCTGCTCATGCACGACAATGTCAGGGCACACACGGCGAGAACGGTAGCAGCTTGGTTACATACACACAATGTTAGGGCTTTAGACTGGCCTGCTCAATCGCCAGATCTAAATCCCATTGAGCATGCGTGGGATATGCTGCAAAGAAGAGCTCTGAAGGAAGTTCCTGAAAATTGGTTACAGAAGATCAACTTTTTGCGCACCTCAGAAGGACATGGGACAATATTCCGCAGCAAGACATTGACAACCTTGTTCTGAGCATGCCGAATCGTTGCCGATGTATTATGAACATCATGGGCGCATTCTTAGACTACTAACTTCAAGTTTATTAACACAAATTAAATGATTTTTCAATTTTTTCAGTTTTTACTCATAAATTAAAAGTTAATTCATACACGGTTTCCGTCTATGCTTCATTTTTTTCCATAAAGTCCTGACATTTTAATCGAAGTACCTTAACCATTATTAAAAAATGGTAGAATATTATATAACGTATCTTTTAAAATATGTACATGTCATATAAATAATTAACACATTGATAGTAATTCGCTTTTTTTAAAATATCCCTAGACCGTGTTGATGTGTGTAATTCAATGACAAGTGAGAAGCTAAAGGGTCGTGAGAATTGGGCAAGTTGGAGTTTTGCCGTCAAGGCATACTTACAACATGAAGATTTGGATAGCTGCGTTTTAAAAGAACCAGTGGCTACTGACTCTGACTCAGTTAGGCAAGACACCAAAGCCAAGTCAAAGTTAATACTATTAGTTGACCCAATTTTACACGTACATATTCAAGAAGCCCAAAATGCAAAACAGGTTTGGGAAAATTTGACAAGGGCATTTGAAGACAGCGGATTAACTCGTTAAGTAGGCTTATTAAAAGAACTCATTAATACCAGTCTGGAAAACTGTTCATCTGTCGAGGAGTATGCAAACAATGTAATGACAGCCGCCCACAAGCTAAGGAATATAAAATTCAATGTAGACGATCAGTGGTTGGGCACATTAATGCTGGCTGGGTTGCCAGAAGTGTACAAGGCCCATGATCATGGGCTTAGAAAGTTCCCGTATAAAGGTTAGTGCTGATTTAGTGAAAAATTAATTACTACAGGAAGTAAAGACATCAGACACTACCGCACTTTATACAAACTCAAAAAATGTGCCCAAAAGTGATCAATTCAAAAATTAAAAAGGCCCTAGGTGCTTCCAATGTAATAAGTACGGACATCTCAGTAAAAATTGTTGGCATAAGAAGACAAGTAATAGTAAAAAACAGATAAAAACTGGATGTGTCGCAGCCTTTTCAGCATCCATAGCAAATGACTCCAATTTTTGGTATGTTGATTCAGGAGCATCTATGCATATGACACGACACAGGGACTGGCTTACTGATATTACTCCTCCATCTGTACCGATCATAAGAATTGCTAATAACAAAGTATTTAAAGTTGAATGCTGTGGTAATGTTTGTATCAAGGTAAAGGCAAAAGATGGCATCACTAATTCAATATAGGTGAACAATGTTTTATATGTACTAGAAATTAAAGGTGGATGTAATGTAATATTCAATGAACATGGTTGTCAAATTTATAATCCCAGCAACAAGTTAGTTGCAAGGGCCGACCTAATCAATGAGACATATCAGTTAAATTAGTATTAAATTTAATTAGTATTAAAGATATTGGTCTATAACTATTCATATTTTCTCTATCATCTTTTTTGAATATTGGAATGACAATAGATAATTTTAATTTTGATGGGAAAACGCCATCTTCATTGCATTTATTAATTATATAGCACAGTACTGGCGCTATTATTTCCGCCACTGCCTTAATTATTCTAGTACATATTCCATCGTTACCCGCACTGTTTGTATTTTTTAGGGATTTTATTATTTGAACAATACTCTCTGGGGTACATGGGTTCATAAAGAATGAGTTAGAATTATTGTACGTAATTCTGTAATGGGAATTTCTGATAATAGTGTGTTTATCAGGTACCGGAGTTGTGTTTATTAAATTCATTAGCAATAGTAATTGGATCTGTGATTGGTTTATTATTTACATTAATTTTGTCAATTTTTTTAAACTGCTGGTGGACATTTGTTTTATAATTATTTATGACCTTCCAAGTAGTTTGTGACACTTAGCCCTCGCAGGAGGGTTGTCAGCAGATAGTTAGGTAGGGGTTTTATAAATAATAAGATGTGGATGACAAAGAACACTTATTATTTATTTGCCTGAACACTTCCGTGGCCGCCTCACGTCCTGATTACAGCGGGTAGGTAGTAAGAGGGTAGGAACACTGGCCTGAACCGTCTCCAAGGCGATGTTAGTCCGTCAGCTTTTGCCTGCAACCAACGGCTCCAGCTCCAGGTTCTGTATCTTGCAGGTAGGTTCAGCACAGGTAGGTATGCGAACGTCTGCAGCAGAGGATCCTCCCAAGTGTTCACGACGCCGGAACCCGAAGTGACGAAAGATTGAAGGTAGACTAGAATCCTGGAAGTCCAGACAGAAATGGAAGCGTAAGCAAGCTGTCGGAACCACGTTTCGTAGGTCCAAAGGTCACAGTGTCCCAGATAGGAAGATAGGAAGAAATACAACAGAAAAATAGTTTAAAAGAAGTTCTAGGAACACCTTACAGTTGTCATGCTAAAAGAATATAATTATGAAAACTTACCATAGAGGGATTTCGCGAAGTAATTAGAAATATTAGGTAGAATTGGAACGAGTGACTCAGCTGTCGCCTCAGTGCTCTTAAAACGACTGGTCATCGACCTTACCGAGCCTAACCGAATCGCCACTCCTCGGCAGCTCGGAGACGCTCGGCAATCATCGTTTTAGCGTTGTGCGGGCGCATAGAAACGAGGACCTTTTTAGATAATAAACGCTCGTAGGTTCCGTACAGTTTTATTTAATTTTAATGCTTTAATTTAGTGTAAGGTTTATTTAAAGGATTATAATAGGATATATTTTTAGTTTTATGTAAAAATGATAATGTTAAGTGTACCTTGCAAGTTGCAACGTTACAAGCTTTAGCTTTATTTACTGACGTTTTAATATAGTAATCGTTTTGAGATTTTTGCGTTAATTTAATTATTGTTTTTAATTTTTTATTATACGTTTTGTATGAATCTTTCAATTGTTTGTTTGGTGATTTTCTGTATTTCCAAAGTAATTAACGTTTACGCTTGGAGCAAATTCTTATACCTTTTGATACCCATTGTGGTCGTTTGTGTATTGGGACTTTGACTTTTATTAAAGGAAAACAGAGATCATATATTAATTTTAATAAATCGAGGAACGTGCTACAGGGATCGTCCGCTGTTTCAGCACTGTAAACTTCATCAAAGGCGAGATTTCGGATACATTCAACGAACTTATCCGTATTAGAGGCGCTATAGTCTCATTTATATGTGTACTAATGTGTTATTTTAAAACTTTCTTTGACTGGAAATCGTAGCAATTGAGCAGTATGATCCGACAGTGCTAATTCTAGTATTTCATACGTGCTGCCCCTTTTATTACAAATAAAGTTGTCAATACATGTTTTACTACATAATCGCGTGGGTTCATTAATCATTAGTTTAAGGTTATAGCTAGCTAGTAGTTGCACAAATTCTATTACCGTTTTATCTCTTTTTAGTACATTGATGTTAAAATCGCCGCATATAACAATTTTCTTATTTTTTAAACAAGCTTTATTGACAATTTCGTTGAATTTTGAAAAAAATATGTTTACCTTCTCTAGTTTGTTGCAAGGGGGTCTGTAGATGTTGATTATAATAACATTATGCTCTAGGAGTTCAATGGCACTACACTCTAAAATATTTCTCATAGTATGTTCCTTTATGACATAGATTTTAGCATTTTGATTACTATGCACCAATATGCACGACCCTCCTTTTCTATTGTGCCTAGAGTAGGATGAAATCAATGAGTAATTGGGAATTTTAAGTGAATAAATATCTTTATTTATCATATTATGTTCCGTGATACATAGGACATCAACATGTTTATTGTTACGGTTCATCTCTTCTAAATATAACGAAAGTTCATCTGATTTACTTATAAGACCATTGATGTTCTGATGTAATATATATAAGTTATTATACACGAAAAAAACTGTTATCTTTTGGCGGCATTGATGGAGTACAACATTCAGAAACTGTGTTCTTTGTCTCTATATTTAGGTTTTCATTTTGTTCGTGTTTGCTACTAGGGGTGGTATGGTTAATATTACAATCAATGAAGTCTGTTTGTGTAGAATTATTTACCATATTTTTATGAGTGGCGGACAGTTTTGTGTTAATATGTGCTATTAATTTTAATCCATAATCAATATGCAAAATCTCTCTCAACCAGGACCTGCATAAATTGAGACTGAAGTGTTTGCCTTTCGGTACATGCCTTTCAAAATCTAAGTCTAGGTACTGTACATTGTCAAATTTGCTACACATAAACTTCAGTTCATAGTTAAGCTTCTTAATATTTAGGAACCTATTATATGGGATTTATGAGAAAATTACGTTTGTGTTTGTTACAGATTCAAGCCATTCCATAGTGTTAAATTGAAATTCACGCGGATTTACATCGTTTGTTCCGCCAGCTATCACTACGTAATCGTCCTTAGATAACATTAGTATTTAACTTTTGAAGCTGTCCAACACATCGCGTAGTCTTGCTCCTTGTTTCCACATACACGTTACATAATAATCATCTCCAACCAAACTTTGTAATAGACTCTGGACCATTTTGCCTTGGTCATCAGCCATAATTATAATGTTCCTTCGCCTTTTCAGTGATGCGCCTTTAGCGTTCAATACAGTACTGTTTCAATGTTGATATTGTGATTTGACAGGTTTGTAGGAACGTTAGTTTCATTCGCACAGCCCTCTGTTATCGGTTGTTCTGGAGGAGTTATTATTTGGTGAGTCTGTAGATCAGTGGTATTTTGGCGCTTTAGGGGTGCTCCTATCAAATGTATCAAGTTTTGTTGAACGAGTTAGTTTCTTTCCTGAGTCCGGTGTTCGTAGTATTAAACTGTCTGATATTCCTACTCTTTTATAAACATCTATTAACTTCTTAATTTTTTCTATCTGTTTTCTTAAAGCAGTGTTCTCAAAATTCAAGTTTTCTATTTCTTGATTAGCGGTTTGTAATTCCTCCTGTAACTGAATCAATTTACATTCTTTTTCGCTTGTACTTTGGTTCTCAATTGAAGTATCAGGTAGACTGCGAATTGTTGTCTCAAACATTGAATTAAATAGAGTATTATTGCTGTTATTCAATGAACTTGAGCGCTGTCGTTTCCGAATTGTAATATTATCTGTAGAAATACTGTTCTCCATTATTTTAAAGTGAAGACTTTTAATATTTCTGCAGTATGTAGTTTGTTCTTTTTTTTAAGATTTGATAAATTACAAGAAGTCATTCATGTGAACACTTGGATTCGAACCCACGATGCGAAACGTCGACCAAATTCTGCAGCGACTTACGCCTCTACGCCACGAAGTCAAGTGATGTGTTAGTTGAAATTGTGGATCCCTTACTAGTTCGTATCTGTGACTTTTATCACAAGTAGGTAGTTTTGGTTGAAAAAAAAATATTTCACCGACGGGTTTTATTTGTTGTAGCACTTTTCACTTTTAGCCACTTATCTTTGTTTAACGTAAATTGTCACTGCACTTTATTTTTACTATGTTATTACCAATAATTTGTTTGTTACAAAACTGTTTTACTCATCACTTCTCTCGAGACTGTTTTACTTGAGTCACTGATCTTTTCACTTATTTTTGTTGTTATTCGCTAATATTGTTTTGTTGTAGCTATTAACATGTCGGATGATGTATTATATTGTTATATCTATTAATATTACAGTTTTGTCGAGTAATATGAGCTTTAAGTATTTTTAACTAAATGAAATATACAGAGCGCTATTTTGACCGTGCGCGAGCGAGACGGCAACACCTTATCACCTTATCTGATGCAACGCCTCATGAAGTATGGACTGGAAAGAAACCAAATCTGAGTCACATGAGAATTTTTGGATGTCCTGCAATGGTACTTATTCCAAAAGAAAATAGAACTAAGCTTGATGTGAAGTCACGTAAGTTAATATTTGTTGGCTACAGTGACAGTATAAAAGGCTATCCATTCATAGATCCTGAAACAAAAAAAGGAGTTATAAGTAGGGATGTTGTATTTCTAGAAGCTTTAATTAAACGAAATAAAGTAGATGATGTACCTAAAAAAGAAAAGGAAATTGTTAAAAATAACATAGAAATAGAGAAAAATAAAAATGAAAGTTGTAATGAAGTAAAAGAAAAGCAAATTGTGTACTTACCTGCTGAACCTGAAGAGTCTGTGGAAAGAAACATTGTTAATAAGATTGATCTTCAATCTCAAAGAAACACAAGATCAATTTCTATTTCAGATGATTCTGATCAATTTGAAGATGTTAGTGATGAGACATACTTACCTGATAGGCCACTCTTCTCCATCGGAATCTAACATATCTTTGTGACCGTTGCCACAGAGAATGAGGAGATACAATAATTGATGTTCATCAAAGTCCCTCATTACTAATGTGTCTTAATGTTGAATCAACAATTAATAATATACTAAATAGTGATCCACAAAGTCTTCAAGAAGCCCTAAACAGTAAAATAGCTGATGAATGGAAGACGGCTATGGATGAAGAATACCAGTTGTTAATTAAGAATAATACGTGGACACTGGTTAACTTACCAGAAGGTAAATTTGTAATTCCCAGCAGATGGGTTTATAAAACTAAGATGGATGGCAATGGATCTGTTGCCCGCTATAAAGCTAGACTGGTAATTAAAGGTTATAAACAAGTCAAGAGCATTGATTACAATGAGATATATGCTCCAGTGGTCCGTTATACATCCATTAGATACCTACTTCATTGGTCTTGCTGCTAAGTATATACTAAAAATACACCAAATGGATGCTGTGACAGCATTCTTACAGGGTGAAATTGATAAAGAAATTTACATGTCCTTACCGCCTGGCTATGAAGATGAAAATAAGGTATGTAGACTAAACAAGTCAATATATGGACTTAAACAAGCCAGCAGACAATGGAACAAAAAATAAAATACTGCTTTATTAGAAATTGGAATGACTCGTTCAAACATAGATCCATGCGTTTACTACAGAATTTTAAATGAAAAATATATGCTTTTCATAGCAGTATATGTAGACGATATATTGTATTTCTTTAATAAGAAAAAAACTCACAATTGATTAAAGGTAAATTAAAACAAAAATTGTATATGAAGGATTTAGGAACAGCCAAACATTGCATTGGTTTTAGAATTTCACAAGATGAAAATATAGATGAGATTTCTATTGATCAATCTATTTACATAAAAAAGATTACCTGATGTTCTGTGCTTAAGTTTTAGTAACTTTGAATTTATTAAAGACACATTAAGCCTGAATCATAGATTTCAAATACTTCAAGGGTCTTATTCAATACTAACCTTACTTTAATTAATGGCGGCACTATTCGTTTTTTGGATCTTCACACTGCAGTTCACATTCTAATTCTGAGTTATTAATAAGTTTGATTTGTTTCTTTTCATTTTCCTTATTGTCTTTTGCTTTAAACCAGCATGAATCCTCTGAGTAATAGCGTAAGGAGTATGCCGTGGTCTTTAGATTTTCACAAACGGTGCATTTTTCCATCTTTTCTTTTATTGTCTTACTGTCATCTTTCACATTTAATATTTTTTTTGTTGATAATCAAATGTTAGTTTATCTACTTCATTAAATATTTATTTTGTTTCTAAAATTTCTTCTTTGTTGATTCTATCCATTATAAAATCTGGCAAACCAGCAGCAGTTAGATCAATCAAAGTCCCTTGATCAATTGTTTTTCTTACTTCAAGTAGAAGTTTTTCCTTTTTGATAAAATATTCCAATAAACTTCCTGATTGATATTTAAAAGCCATCGCGTATTTGCTATTAGCCCAACCCTAATTTGCGTAGGTTTCTACAAAGTTTGATTTTCATTCTGACCATTCTGATTGCAAACTATGCTTGATCATCATGGAGGCATGCCAATCTGTGCATGATTAATCTAAAAATAATATGAATATTTAAATTTTCTCTTCGTTTTCTATTAATCTTGTGCATTTTTTTTTCAAAAACGTCCGTCCATTGACATGCACTACCATTTTTGCCATTATTTTTTTCTAGTACAAATCTTTCGGATAATTTTTTCATACTTTGTTTTTCTTTTCTTTTGACTTTCAACAATTTTTTCCAAAATTTTCACCAAACTGTCTTCTGAATTGGTTTTGGTGCTATTCGCCAATTTTTCTTGGGTCACTTCTTCCAGGTATTGGTTCTCAAACATCATATTTTCATCTTCATCAAAGTATACTTTTTTCCATTTCCTCTGTCAATTTTTTCCAAACATTTTTAGTTTGGTGTCTTTTATTTATTGTATTTCGCTTTGTATTGTAAGCTTTGGTTGTGAGAATATGTTTGTGAAGTGAAGCTACTTCATACTCCTCAGGATTTAGGAAAACTCTATCGTCTTGTGTAATAATTGAGGTTATGGCGATATAGGTTGACTTACCGTCTTTTGTAACTTTTGATTTGAATACAAATTTTAGCTTCTCCATTTTCTTGATATTTACAAGAAATGTCGTTTAATAATGTTATTTGTTTCTGTAGTTAGTACATAACTGAGTTTATCTTTTTATAAAAAAAACGACATTTAATGTAATTATTTACAGTTTACAATTTCTAACAAACAAATAGAATATTTTTTCTATTGGATCTGTTTGTGTAGGATTACTCATATACGTCACCTGTTCAGTTCATCATATTGGGATCCTTCTACTAAATTATTCAAACAGCGATTCAATTCACTTCATTTAATTTTCACTTAATACCCATTATCAAATAAACATGATTTATATATCAAAAACCCTCATAAAAATAGACACACTATAAAACCATCAGTAACCCGACATTCTTGAGACTTACTTAACAACTAGTAAATTTTTTACCTATCAAAATTACAATCGTTCTTGCTTTGAAAACTATCTACTTAAACACCATAAACAAAACCTGCCAGTATAATATAAACATTAAAATCTATAAAAAATAATTCCTGAACATCCCCTCTGAATTTTATGTCTATTACAGTTTGAACAACATCTTCTATAAAACCTTCATTACATCTCATTTATAACCCAACTTAATTAACTTAATTAATCCACCCAACTTAACTAACTACTATAAACAACTTTTGAATGAATTAATCTAAACACCTTACTTAACTATCTTAAACGTTACAATTTCAAAAACCTTATATTATAATCAACCTACATCACATTACACAATGTTCTTTAAGTGTCACTCACTATACACTGTCTCAATCTCAAAAACTTTGTTCTATCCAGTGGTTTAGTTAATATATCTGGGATAAGGGCAAGAGAATGATGATCTGCCAAATTATTTATCGTTGGACAATAGTGAATATACAGGGTGTTTGGTCCATCGTGTGCCAAATTGAAATGGCCGACTGGGGGGGTCATCTGCTATCCTCTCAGACCCCTAAACAATTCTTATGCCCTGTGGATTTTTTTTCATCGACTTTTTATTGTTTTATTAACAAAATACCCAAATTTTACATTCAAATACAAATTTAAAAAAAAAGTATAAGTCGTAGACTCTGTATTTTAATTTTATTTAGATGTGTATTGAATTCCAGTACTTTTGAATTCAAAATTAGTGACATTAGCCACCTAGTTTTTTTTTTAATTAACTCGCAAAGTTTCGGACTTCAATTAACGCTGTCCATGTTACAGCTATTTACATGGCTATAAAAAAAAAACTAAAAGTGACCGGGATCTTCCAACTCCCTCAAAAATTTTCTAGTCTATCCTCTTGCTAGTGATGTGCCACATGCCATAATAATCTTTGTACAACATTGTGAATTCGCTAGAATTGAGAATCAAGTCACAAAAAATTAAATTCCAAATTATGATTTAGAAAAATATTTTTGCTTAAATGATACCTGAAAAACTTATTAAATCTGTTATCTCACTCTTATAAGGTAAAATCTGTCTCGTATCTCTCTTTTGGGGGAGAAAGGGGGTTTTAGAAATAAAAAAAATGCATTTTAAACATTTAATAACTTTGTGTGACGATGTGTTCCCCAATGCGTGGATTGGTTGCGATGGCCCTATTGCATGGCCGGAACGTTACCCAGACCTAACTCCGCTAGACTTTTATGTCTGGAAACGTGCCAAAGAGCTGGTATACGCCACAGAGGTTCCGACTAGGGAGGTACTACTTCATCCATGCATTGGGGAACACAACGTCAAACAAAATTATTAAATAAATTAAATATCGCATTTTTATTTATTTCTAAATTCCCCCTTTCTCCCCCAAAAGAGAGATACGAGACAGATTTTACCTTATAAGAGTGAGACAACAGATTTAATAAGTTTTTCAGGTATCATTTAAGCAAAAATATTTTTCTAAATCGTAATTTGGAATTTAATTTTTTGTGACTTGATTCACAATTCTAGCGAATTCACAAAGTTGTAAAAAGATTTTTATGGCATGTGGTACATCACTAGCAAGCTGATAGACTAGAGATTTTTTGAGGGAGTTGGAAGATCCCGGTCGCTTTTAGTTTTTTTTTTATAGTCATGTAAATAGCTGTAACATGGACAGCGTTAATTTAAGTCCCAAAGTTTGCGAGTTAATTTTAAAAAAAACTAAGTGGCTAATGTCACTAATTTTGAATTTAAAAGTACTGGAATACAATACACATCTAAATAAAATTAAAATTTAGAGTCTACGACTTATACTTTTTTTTTAAATTTGTTGTTGAATGTAAAATTTGGCTAATTTTTTAATAAAACAATAAAAAGTCGATGAAAAAAAATCCACAGGGCATGAGAATTGTTAAGGGGGCCGAAAGGATAGCAGGTGACCCCCCCAGTCGACCATTTCAATTTGGCACACGATGCACCAAACACCCTGTATAACAAATTTTTATCTATTTTCTCCTTAATAAAATGATATTTAACATCATCGTTTGCTCCTTCTATTTACCATTTTTAATCAAAACTATGGCAGATTGATTATTAACAAACAATTCAGTTTTAGGTAGTTTCTCCGTCAACTCAAAGATGAGACTCTGAATGTATAACAGGTCTTTTATACATTCGGCTGCAGAATTATATTCAGCCTCAGTACTTGAAAGAGCAGTGACTGACTGTTTACGTGAGCACCAATGAATTGGACCAGCACCATAAAATATAACAAAGCCAGTCGTACTTTTCCTTGTGTCTGGGTCACCTGCAAAGTCTGTATCACAAAAGGCCTTTAGAATCAAGTCATTACCACGAACATACTGTATACCACTGCTGTGTTTTTAATATATCTAAAAAGATTCCTGACATTCCTAAAATCATTCAAGCCAGGATGTTCCTGATGCCTATTACAATAATCAACATGAAACGATAAATCCAATCTTGTTTTATTCACCAAATATAACAACGAGCCAATTAGTTTTCTATATTGATGCACATCACCATCAACTACTTTCCCCTCTTGATGTGTATCTACTAAAATATCTGGATGACTACTATCCTTTAAGTTTTCATATACCGGGTGTAACGGAAAGGGTATATACATACTTAAGGGTGTGCTTTAGACCATCAAACTGAACATGTTTCTCCACAAACAAACATCGTAATAACGAAAAAAATATCTGCTGGCCCATAGAAAATTTCAATACCTATTCGACCAAATGTATGGGGCAGATGATTTGTTTTCGCTATGACGATGTTTATTTGTGGAGAAACATGTTCAGTTTGATGGTCTAAAGCACACCCTTAAGTATGTATATACCCTTTTCGTTACACCCTGTATAAACTTTTCCAAAATTTGGATATGTAAGATTCTTGAATTATTTTCAGGTTTATTAACCACTTAAGAAGGGACCGCTGCTCTGAGACATGATCGTACTTACGTAGATTGAAAACGAATCGAATGCAGTTATTCGGAAGGCGGTAAACTTTGTCGAGACGATCTGCATTCAGGTCAAAGTAGCACACATCACCATAATCGATGATAGGGAAAATTAAGGACTGTACAAGCATTGTTTTCGTATCCGATGGTAAAAAGTTTCTCAAACGGTACAGAGCTCGCAACGTACCAGTATATTTCTGGCTGACACGAGCGACTTGAGTATGCCATTTCATAGTGTTATCAATATGCAAGCCTAGATCCTTTACATCCATGCTAAAAGGAACGACCGTACCATCGAAAAGAACTGGTGTCAAGGTTATACCATCTAACTTATTTAGACTGCGAGTGATGATCGCTTGACATTTATTAGGGTTAACTGCCACACCAAATTTATCGGACCAGGTTTTATTGCCAACAGGTACCTATTTAATTTGTCGATCAGATCTGGTATTTCGTCAACCCTCCCCTGACAGTACAACTGCAAGTCATCGGCATACAGATGATACGCACACTGAAGCACAGAAGTAAGGAGATTAATAAAAATAGAAAATAGAAGAGGAGAAAGAATACCGCCTTGAGGAACACCCGTTTCCAGATCACACCAACATGATGAGGAGTCCCCAACATGAACTGACTGCTGACGTTCCTGAAAGTAAGAGGAGAACCATTCCAGTGCTCCGGGAGAGACCATAACAAAGGATAAAATGGCTAAAAGGATATCGTGACTAACGGTATTAAAGGCATTATTACCAATTAATAAGTTTAAATGTAAAATGTTTGCTTGGCTCTTAGACATGTGTTTTTACTCCGTCAATGAATTTTTAAATCATACATTTTGATATTATAATTAAAATCTTAATAATGACATTAGTACTCTGACATGATTGTGCTTTTTTTTTACATTGTAATTTTTATTTTGACATTGGTTTATATTTTTGACATTACTGCGATTTTCTTTTTTGACATAGTAATTTTTATTTTGGCATTGATTTATATTTTGGACATAGTGATTTATTTGTACTTTTTTTTACATTATGATTTATATTCTTGAATGAACATTTGTTTTTAACTTTTTTTTATTTTATTATACATAATGCATTTTTTTATGATTTTTTTAACAGTCTACAATTATAAATTCATATTTCATATCTTTATATAGTATTCTTGAAATGTACTTACCTAGTTTTGATTTGCATGTACCTAGCTTATTATTTAATATTTCTACACCAGCAATGGTAGTATGTGTGAAACAAAGTTTAATATAAGATCTCAATGTACCATATACTAAGAAATAAATAAATACAATACAATACAATACAATACATTCGAGAAATCGACCAGCACTAGTACAGTCACCTTGGTGTCTTCCAGGCTTGCCCTAATATCGCCAGTCACTTTAAGAAGGGCGGAAACTGTGCTGTGCCCGCGCCTAAATCCAGATTGAAGAGGGCTGATAAGCAAGTTCCGATGGACAAAATTACAGAATTGTTTGTTCACACAGGCCTCCAGCACTTTGGATAGGAACGGAAGGATCGAAATGGGACAGAAATGGGTAGGAAGAGAGGGATTTGGGACTTTGGGTAATGGACAAACATAGACCTTGCGCCACAAGGAAGGAAATACTCCGGAAGACAAGGAAAAATTGACAATGTGGGTTATCGCAGGTAGGAGATCATCAAGCAGAGTAGTGATCATACCACGGGTGATATTATCACAACCCACTGCTTTAGACTTTATGGAGAGAATAATCTTTTTGATCTCTCCCGGCTCAACTGGAACGAAGCAGAAGTGGCTAATAGGTGGACGCGTTAGACCAGAAATTAAGGACAAAGTTTGTTGCTTGGTTAAGGGATCCATGGTGGTAGCAGTAGAAAAATGACGGTTTAGCTCGTCCAGGTCAATAGAGTTAGGAAGGTCTAAATATCGCGGTTTGCCGATACCCAAAGTTCCAAGAAATTTCCAGATATCGGCAGAAGAGGAAGAAGTAATATTATCCAGGATGTGGCGGCGTTTACCGTTGCGTATCATCTGATTACATCTATTCCTAGCAACCTTGTATAACGACCAGTTCTCGTCAGTTCGATCCCTCTTAAATTTTCGGAATGCTCGGTCCCTGCGGCGCATTGCCAGCCGTATCCCTCTTGCAATCCATGGAGCAGGAGGACGTTTTAGCTTGACTTTCTTGATTGGAGCATGGATATTGTAGAGGTTGACTACAACATCATTAAAAATCGTAACCTTATCGTTAACTTAAGAGGCTTCCAACATAAGCTCCCAATCAATCGCAGATGCGTCCTTCCTAAGCTCCTCAACATTCATCCGCGCAAAACATCGCCTGAACAGAACCCTTTAGGTTTGGGAGGTTTCAGGATATACGAAAGGAAAATCATGTCGTGATGAGAAAAGCCAGGAGCGTCATGTTGACCATGGCAGGATACGAGGGAAGGATTCGATGAGAGGATCAGATCGAGCCAGGTGTCATCACCGACAGTGTCATAATGATTCGGTTGGAGCGGCAACACGTGCAAGCTAACCGACTCGATGAGATGAAGGAGTTTACGGGGTCGAGGGGCGTTGCGGGCAAGTAGATTTGTCACCCAAGTCACCCATTATGATGTGATGTGCATACTCTGAACCCAAAGATTCAAGAACTGATTCGAATTCAGTGAAGTAATCAACCGTGGGAGGACAGTAAACAACACCAATAACGGTTTTGGCTCCTTTGAACGAAATCATTCGACCCTTCTTTACTATGTAATCAAACGATGCACTTTTCTTCGTACCGAAATTTGATCCGTCAAGGTGCGTTTTTCTTTTACATATATAGATACAACAGGTATGGAGATGTCCGGCTGGAGTGGCTGGTTTTTTATTTTTTATTTAGATAAATATAAATAATAATATATAATATAATATATATATAAAGGACAATGAGCAGAAGTGGTACAAATTTCCACCACTATTGGGGCTATGTAAGCTTAAAGTCGACTAAATACCATACAATTTTGATTACTAGGCGAAAAAAATATATTCACTCAGAAAAAAGTTATGACTGTTTTTATTTTTTTCGCACATAGCCACATTTCAAGCAGTAAAAACAAGGTAGCAATCATGACGCATTCCCCCTGTTCTGTAATGCGGTCAAATCGTCTGCAAAGTATACAATGATAACGTTAGCGCCCATATAAAAATGTAACCTACCCATATAAAAATGTAATACGGAACGGTTCGCAATCGTGCTAAAAGCTAAACGTATTTTTTGTGTAGACGCCATAGGAGCAGATGAATTTCCTGTTCTGACTCAAGAAGACTTGACATTGTTTGCACTAGGTTCCTATGACATAAAACTTGCGCGTAGCTACTATAGCGAACACGTACACAATGGCGTATATCAGATTGA
Source organism: Cerastis rubricosa (assembly GCA_949152445.1). Classification (NCBI taxonomy): domain Eukaryota; kingdom Metazoa; phylum Arthropoda; class Insecta; order Lepidoptera; family Noctuidae; genus Cerastis; species Cerastis rubricosa. The sequence goes on along the minus strand of OX424523.1, from coordinate 12,996,837 downwards.
AAAAGCAAGAGCATTTAGTGAAATAGTTGATTTTGGAATTGAACCTGAAAACGCTATGTTGCTACGCGCAAGAATATAATCCCGACACGCACGTGCAAGACAATACACGTATGTAATGATCCATTGTCGAGAAACCATTTCGAACTACTACTGTTCTTGTCTTTCTGGAATGCGAACTGTGGGTTGCTGTGCCCACGTCATGGTAATTATTTGGTATTTTGGATGGGCGAGACTCCAACCCACAATTCTACTCCCAGCTGCGAATCTGGATACTGATATTGTGGATGAAGACATATGAGATGTACTCTTTTAGGGACAGACCCCACACTGTGAGACAGGAATAAATAAAACTATTGTGAAATATTTTTGTGTTTACATTCTTCCCAGTATTACAAATATTTTAAAATAAATATAACCATTGTAAAGATGGGTATAAGTCCTTTCATTTGATACCCCACATGATAGGGTTTGATTTTTTTGACGTAGCGAGGTACCTACCGCGACCGCCATATTGTTTTTATTTTGACGTCATATAGCTCATATCAACCAAAATAACGTATGAATTACAACGAAATGTCATACATCTTGTGGCGTTGCAAAATCGTAACGTCGACTTTTGGCGACATCTATCGGATTGTCACTATTGACATATCTCGTTAGTTCAACCTCAGTAAAGAGATGGCGCCAAAGTCGTATGAACTGTATCAGATTTAAAGTTTCTTAGTTGTGACAATTAAAAATAACAACACAATTAAAGAAATAAAATATTCCAAAATTAAACTGAAGTAATTATTTCAGATATTCCGGTTCATTGTAACTTTTAGTCGATGATTCGTTTATGGTCAGAGACTTTAGATGTCTTTGGAATGGCGTTTCCGTGATGGAGAGTCGACGCATTTTTTCCAAGACTGCAAGAGAGACGACATTGGGATTGATCGCGCTCACTTGATTTTATAAACCAAATGGTGTGTCTTGGAGGGAGTCGCGGAGTCGAATTTCTTTCCCACACATAGACCTGGTTAATTTTGATATTGCATAATCCTTAACAATTGACACTCCAGGTACCAGAAGTGTAACTCCAACTTCTTTAGATTACTTCAGTTTAGACGAAGACTCTAAAGACTCTGGAAAGATGGCCAACACTAAAGCAGCTACCACGACTGGAGCTGACCAGTGGTCAGTGGTTGAGAACTACCTTCATGTGGACAATGTTGTCGTTGCGTCTATGGCTGCAGGGGTTCGATGCTTCATCGATGATGCGGTTTATCAACAGATAGCTATAGATGCCATCAAAGGGAAGGTGTCTGAAGACAGCTTCAAGGGTTTGGTTGCATTCTCAAAAGCTGTTGCATATGATGGGTTTAACCCCCAGACGATCATCATTGAAATGGCATCCAAGGCAGCAGCTGATAAGAGGAAGGACACTGGTGTGTTTGAGTTCACATCAGATGGGATCCACTATAAGCTCCCAAAGGAATGCTCATTAGCACATGATGTTCAGATGTTAGTGACATTGTTCTTAGTGAGGGGCAATAATCTTTTCAAGATACTGAAGACGGTGAACAAGGATGCCAAAGTTGCCATAAGCCACAAGATAGCTGCCTACTCACTTAAAAGTGACGATGATAACGATGCCGCCGCTCGGAAGAGAAAAGAGAGGGTGGTGTTGTCATCAAAGGATATAACACTTAGTAGGGTGGCAGCTAGATTCCCTCATGTGACCTTGGCGGTAGCGAAAAAAGTGGAGCTACCTGGAAAAACCAACTGCATCGTAATCCAACATCAGGCTAGTCTAAATGGGGGAGGCAAAGCTAGGACTAAGATGCCTTGTATTATGCAACATGGGTTGTTGCCAGCTTTGCTTCGTAAATCTCAGCCCCATGAAGAATTCGTCATAAAATCTTTCTGTTACGTGTTCAACTTAGAACAGACCCTAACTCTTCAGCACCCCAACATTAAGAAACAAATGTTGAATGAGCCCATGGCGGCTCAAATTGATAACAGTGTTAAGTTCGTAGAGGCCGCCATAAATGGGCCCATGACCAGCGACGATGACAGAGCAGCCCTCCTAAAAGGACTTATCGGGAGTGACACAGACGCATTCATGGAGTGGGCTCAAGCTGGGGCCGATGCGTGGTTGAAATCATCGGTCGCAGCAAACTATTCAAGCCTGGTCATGCAGATCACTAATGATCTGGCCAACATGAATAACCCCGGCTCTACGGAGAAGCACACCACAGCTGCAGGTGCCGGGAGAGTCAAGTAAAGACTTCCACATTAGTGGCATATTGCATGTTAGTTAAGTTATTTTTTAATGAATTAGCCATTTTTGTTTTTTTGTTCTTTAGTTTTAATTTAGTTTCTTGTATAGTATTAAGTGGTTTAGGGTAGGTTAGTCTAGGATAAGAACTGTAACACTGCAACTTGACACAGACGTGTCTTATTACCTACCCGTGCTATAGTGAATTTGTAGGGTATATAAAAATAAGGGAAAGATTCAATTAAACAAGTACCTTGCTACACAATACATAGTTTATTGGTAATAATACAATGACAATAATACAAAAGGTACTTACATGCAATACAGAAAATACAATCTTCCCTACAACCCTGTAAAGTCACATCCTTACACGCTCATCCTGTCTCCGTACCAAGATGAACGTGTAATCGACATGAGACATAAAAAGTATACGAACTCAGGGACGTTTGTAATGGGAACGTGAGGTGAACCGCCTATAACTTTAAGCTCAATCGTTTAAGTTAATTAAATAAATTTTAGTTGTGCTTAACGTACCGCACACTGTAAATTATACCAACCCCTCAATTACACGGTCTTCCTACCAATAAGTGACCAGTGAGGTTAACTCTCTCTCTCTCAATAAGTGACTCAAACTCAACATGTAATATAAGCTAACCAACGGTCAATCAGAGTCCTAAATAGCGTCTTAAACAGCGTGGTTAGTCCTTTTAAACGGGTCAATAACCCCTTGGCATCGGTTCTGTGAGACACAGAACCACGCGCCCAGCACGTCCTACGGGGAGGATATCGGGAACAGACAGGAATGTACGACGTATGTACCTGGATGGTCTCCACGAACGACGTTGAATGTGCGTGGTCTACCTCTAAATGGGTCGGCCACGCTATCCGCACACTCGCCGGATCAATATCTGCACGCTCCAAAACGTGTTGTATGCGTCCCTCTACAGGCTAGCGTCTAAAAGCCAGAACCTGCAACAATATCCCCCTAATAAGATACAAGAACTCAAACTTCGAGAGGAAATATAAAGAGGCCACGTGCGTGGGTCTTACCAGCAAATTCCAGAGCAAGGCCTAGCAATCAATAGGCTGCGACTCCATCGGTCTTCTCAGGCTGCGAGCAAAAGAATCTCGACTCCGCGACTCCCTCCAAGACACACCATTTGGTTTATAAAATCAAGTGAGCGCGATCAATCCCAATGTCGTCTCTCTTGCAGTCTTGGAAAAAATGCCTCGACTCTCCATCACGGAAACGCCATTCCAAAGACATCTAAAGTCTCTGACCATAAACGAATCATCGACTAAAAGTTACAATGAACCGGAATATCTGAGATAATTACTTCAGTTTAATTTTAGAATATTTTATTTCTTTAATTGTGTTGTTATTTTTAATTGTCACAATTAAGAAACTTTAAATCTGATACAGTTCATACGACTTTGGCGCCAACTCTTTACTGAGGTTGAAGTAACGAGATATGTCAATAGTGACAATCCGATAGATGTCGCCAAAAGTCGACGTTACGATTTTGCAACGTCACAATCTAAATCAATCGAGTAGTTTAAAAGATGAAAGGCTTTTAAATTGCAAGTTTTCATGGGGTCATAACTTTTTACAGAGTAAATATTTTTGATTGCGGTCTTCTTATAATGATTCAGTACGCAGTGTTCCACCATATGCCATAGTTCTTGCTGGTGGTGGAAATTTGGACCAAGCTCCATATATTTTTGCCCATTCCCCTTTACCACAGAGGTTCAATGTCTCCCATTAAGTTTATTATAAAATGTATGAATTAGATCAAAAAGATACTCGCTGAAAATCGGCTGAATAAAACCGACTTGGTGAAAAAAAAACAAATGGCGCGCATTTTGTAGCATTGTAAAACTTTGATCAGTACTACATGATTAGCAAAAAAAGTTAAATAGACAGCGATAGCGATATGAATTCAACTCTAGAATAGAATAAATGTTCCAAGTAAAAGTTTACTTTGCAAATTTTATTTTTAATAACTGCACATTTAAAAATTGTAAGTTTCAAAAATTGAAGGGAAGATGCTTGATATTTTGTTTCATTAACTTGAGTTTTTATTTTGAGAAGGTATATCTTGTCACGGTAGTTTAAAGAAAAATAGATTACACACCTTGCTAAAGTAAGTAATTATACACTCGTTTTAATTTAATGCCCTCGCATGCACTCGGGCACAAACATAACACTCGTGCATTAATAACTCATTTTGTGCTCGATTTAACAATCTACTATTATGTTTCAGTATAATATTGTTAAATCTTAGGTTAAGCTAGTAATATCATTTCATCAACATGATTTGGTAACTAATGATTCTAAAAAGAGGTGAGGCGAATATTTGTGAATTAATAAATGAGTGTTTCTTAAATTACTTGCGACTAATGATGATATAATCTAATATCCGTATGTGTTAGATTTTGTCGTACATTTTCTATTCTTACTTATGTGTTTTAATGTTAGTGTTTGAAGCGACCAAATCTGTTATCTAGTTTTGAAGCGTGACCAAAAAAGTGTGATTCGAGATGGAACTGGGGCACCCTGACCAAATGGCAACCTACCTAACGCGCGCAAGCCTAGCGAGCGAAACGTGCGATGCTGAGTGGCCGGCAAGCGCTATATCGAACTTGGATGCGTATTTTCAAGGTGCTGTCTTCACAATTTGTAGTCGCTCTCAGTCATTCTTCCACAACATTTACCTAGATGTGTATCTCTGAGATAAAACCTTACATTTACCGAGTGTATGGTGGAAAAGTTCGAAATTAACGGTGATTCCAGAAAAGTATGGACTCCATTAGTTCGTAAATCTTGAATTTTACTGGAATATCTTAGAATTTACCTAAGATCGGGCTTTTACAGGTAAACATACATTAACACTTTCAGTATTAAATTATGGAAAGGTCAGAAACTTCATGTGCGTTCTCTATAGTTTCCACGGTGACTTGCGATTTGAAATCATTAAAATATTTTGTAGGAAACCTGAAATGTTTTCCGAATGCTGGTTCAGAGTATTTTTTAAATCTTTTGTATTCTAGAGCTTCTTGTTCCCATTCTTCTTTTTTGACATAAAATAATGCAGATTTTAACCATTGTGGCATAAACTCATCCATGTAATAGTATCGCCTTTTCCAAACTCTGTGTGTCTCACAGTAGTTGCCGCCATTTCCTCCGATCCAAAATGGGAGACTGCGGAATACCAAGAAAATATTAGGGCAAAGTCTTAAATGAAAATTAAAAGACCTTATTTCTAATGAGAATTTATAGGGATAGAATCCGGGTCCTATCATACTGGCTGAAAATCATAACATGTAGGTTTTGCACTAAGTGCAATGTCTTACGACATTATTAGATCCATAGCGTTGATAAAATTACAATTCGAAGACCTTTATCAATACACCTTTATCCCTAGAGCAATATACTCTCGTTTTTAACATTTCAGCGCGCAAACTGCGATAAAAATTCGCTTGGTGTCCTTGTTTTTGAGATAAAAATGTGGCCAAGCCTAGGAGATTCTCCCCAGGTCGGCCACCTAAAAACACTTATAACTTTTGAACCAGTGACTGACAAATTCTGATATTTGGCGATTGATTCCGACTACATAGCGACAAATTTTCTGTGTTATGAAAATTAAAATCCCTGATGTTGGCTCTGTCACACATCACTCTGTAATTTGTCTGTGTCTGGAACGCCTCAGTCATCTAATCATGACAATCCCATGAAGTCACGCGGAAGATTTTCAAGAAACTAAGTGGCCCAAGTATATACTACTCATCGACATAGTGTATTTCCTGCCCATCTACCTAGTCCGTATGTTTAGTGCTATTAGTCATGCTTTCAGTTTTAAACCGATTCCTCGCGAATGCACCTTGAGGATAGCCGTGCTCAGAACTTGAAGCATGCTCTGTAGTTCGACAGCTGTAGGAGCAAAGACAAATTGGCCTCAAGTCAGTCAGCCTCTCACTGCCAATAGCAGATTGGTTTTGAACAGGTTTGTAAGGTGAGGCAATAAGGTAGAGCCGATTTTGAGTGCTTCGGTTGAAATTCCATCATTCCCGGGACATCTATCGTAGCGCATGGTAGTAAGCGCTCTGTGCACTTCATACCTAGTTATTGGGGAAACAGAATCTGAGAGATGGTATTCTGTGTTTAAAGTGGGTCGGAACAAGTGATTTATCCCGGGAAATCCCTAATTAGTAATACAAGACCATGCTACTTTCGAGCAAATGTTACTTTGTAGCATTGGTATATTTTGCATTAGTGGAGTCTAAAATTAGATATAGTATACTTCATTGGGGAAATAGTTTTGACTACAACATTAAAAGAGCTTTCGTTTTACAAAAACGCGCAATCCCTACCATGGTTCGTAAATCACAAAGGGAGAGTTGTCGTTGACACTTTATTAATTTAGGTATACTTAACAGTACCAAGTATTTATTTACTTGTACTGTTAAGTAATACGGCTACTAACATGTAAGATTATGAGACATCTAAAGAACGACACATTAGGGAAGGGTCTCACAGACAAGACTTAAAACAAAATATAACAAATACTAATTTAAGAATTGTTAAACATAGTCCGCGATACCAAGCTGTGAAATTATTCAACAGGATGCTTTTAGATTTATAAAGCATTGTTTACATTAGAACATAACATTTGCATATTTCCTTTGAAACCTCTGTTACAGTTCGTCAATGTTGCATATTAGAAGTTGTTTTTGGACGTGTGTTCTGTTTCCATCATGCAAAATCAAGGATACAAATAAAAAATGCCCAGGCATGATGTGACTAATGTCTCGCAATCGCTTTAGTTCGAATCGCAAATTAATAATTTTCATCACTCATACTCTGAAAGTAGGTCTCAAGTTGCCTGAGGAGCGGGATGAAAGTAATACTTTTCATACCTAGGGTGAATCGCTTTCAACTGACAGATGTCAAATTATAAAAAACTAGTTCTATTTTCACATTTTTATTGAACCATGTTCCAACTTTATATGCAGCCACGATGTAAAATTGAAATAACTTAAAGTTAAGTATTGATTAAAGATTATATATTTTTAAATAACTTTATTATAATTTCGTTTCAACAATTTCTTTAAAATAACAGAGTTGGGCAAAATATTTACCATTTTTTCAATGATGAAAATAAAAAATAATGGCTGAATAGCAGGCTGGCCACAGAAAAAAACAGGCGGAAAAGCGCCAATCCGAAATAAAATTTATTAATTTTTTCTTTAGCTTATTCATGTTTTTATTTTTACTTTCCTTGTGAATACAAGGAAAGTCAAAAAAAAAACCTGCCTGAAAAGCACAGTGTTTACCTCGGGTTAAAGACTTATTTAGTCCCTCGAACTATTGGCGCCCGAACGAAACTTTCACCCCTGGGGTAACAATATACTATTTCAGAAAACTTCGAAATTTATTTTCGCCGTTTAACGGTGATATAACTAGTCAGTTTTTCCTTCAATATCCTTTTTGAGCTTGGCAATAGTTTTTTTTTAATTCAATTTCAATTGCATTTTGTAGTTCTGATATTATAAGTTTATTATTTCTTTTAAACGCCTGTATTATAATTTCGCTCATATTGTTTTGTGATAAGGTCGCTGGGATAATATCTTCTATCCGTACCTTCTTTGGGAATAGTATCACCGAGAAAGCTCGAGTCTTATGAAATTGTATAATATCTTTGTTATAATTTAAAATTTTAAGTCTTCTTTTTTATAGTAATATTATTGTTGGTAGTATTTTTAAGGAGGAATTAGTCTGGTTTGTTCTTTTGTAGTCTTGAGGTCGTATAGCAGTTTCTATATTGCGGTTTTTGGAGCCCTGCATCGTCATGCCTGACATTGCCATGTTTTGTTTGTTGCTCTGGGGTCATGCTCTTGAAGAGATCAATTATCGTGTTATTAGATTGTAGATCATTTTCATTTTGACAAAAATAGCAGACAGTAATTTCTATATCTGGTGGGTTTTGTTGACATCCTGCATACACAATCGTAAATGACAGCTTGAGATATTTATAATAGCCCCCTCTAGTGTGTAATGTGTGTAATAGTGTCGAAATCAGCTAAGTTAATGTAGCCGACCGTTGGTAGAATATGACGATAGTGCTCTCGCTATTTAACGCTAGATAGAGCTGTTTGGAATGCGGGATGATTTACACTTTCTATTGTTTTCAATGTTTATCCACTAGTTATTCACATAAATGTTTCTCACCTTTTCGGCGGGATGCTTTTCAATTAATTTCCTTTTCAAATAAACGGGAGTTATCCTCACTCTAACTACTTTTCCCGTACGTACGTAGCATTTTTTTTTTGAACTTTGGTCGTTAATTCTGACACAGTTTTTAGTTTGAATATTTCTTCACTTTGCTTGTTAGAATTTAATAAACTATAACTTCTGTCACTGTTGGTCATTTAGTTTTCCACTTTTATTTAAATAAAAAATACACAGAGCTAATGTTTACTGCCTAAACACAACCCCAAATTAATATTAAAGAAATTCTATTCTTTAACTCCGGGGGCTGCGGTAACTCGTACATCTTTCTGTAAGCACTGAACACATACGCTTGGACATGGTAATGACATGTACTTCCAGTGTTTCGTGGGACCCTACTCGTCCAAAATCGCCTTTCTCATTGGGCCATGCGGGCATTTGGAGCTTGTAACGCAAAGATGCGTTATGTACAATATGTCCCAAGCTTTTAATGTAACCTTCGATTGGACCTGTTAGACAGTGATTTCCTGATAAAACCTGGTTCGCAAAGGAGTCCTCGGTATATGTCGAGTCTCAATCCTCCTGTTTTAAGCCAACTAGGGGTGCATATTTATAGGCATTGGACAAAATAGTAAACCCATGCGGACTTAGATACGGTCTTTGCAAAATACGGCTGATGAGTAGCGATAACATCGTACTCTTTCTCCTAGTGGAATGAATCCTTGAGCTGTAGCTGGTTTGTGTAGCAAATTAATTCTTACAGCCGGTACGGTGCGAAACCTGGGAAACCCTTCATTTCTCGAAAACATCGGTTCATTTTTAGTCTTAGTTGGTACTGTAGCTAACCGAGTTGGTTTTGGAACAGTTGATTTTGGGTCACAGGTTGGCAACGGCGGTGCTGTTGCATTCTCCGATCTCTTAGATCTCTTCTGAAACACTCGTGTTTTCTGCTTCTACCCTTTCTGCTCTGTGGATGGTTGTGGTTCCTTAATATCGGTTTGTCTCCATGTTGACAGAGTTGTTTTGCCGTCGTGGTGAGTCACCAAATTGTAAACAATTTGGGAATATTTAGATAGGTAGGGGGAAGCACGGAGTCGTTCTTTCTGTGGCAACCCAGTAGTAATGTTTTTTCATGAAAACAGATTTATAAAAAGATTTTTTAAATAAAAAAAGAACTTACAGGCTGATGTATCTTAGCGCCCATCTGTACACATTTGTGTAGAAATACGCTGACATCGGGTCGAAATGTGGATAAGTACTTGCACTGGATAAACCAGCAGCAATAGCTATGACAGCAACACCTGCTTTGTACCCGTCGATCAGGATACATGTGCCTTCCAAAATGTTTTGTTTATTACGCAACGCAATCCTCTGATTGACCTCTGAAAGAAAAAGTTTGTAACGTAAAAGTATCTATACTAAAATACAAGAAAAATACTTGAGAGTAAAACATAAAAGTTTCTTCATGAGAACATTTGTATGGGGTTGTGCTGTGTAAGCTTTTGGAACAAAGAGAGAAGCTATCACCAATTTCAAGCAGTATAATATTAAAACACTAGTGATTAATGTCACATTGATACGACTTATTTAATCGAAACTGGCTTTTTTGCTAATACGAGGGCAGTCCCAGAAGTACCCAACCTAACTAAGAAAACAAAAAGAATTACGCTGTTAAGCCAACTACACGTTTTTCTAGTGAATCAATCACTAAAAAAAACATACTTAACTCGCTATCTCAAAAACTGCAGAACCTATTTCGATGAAACTAAACAGTTCACTAAGTTCGACTTTAAATAGCGAAAGTCACTCTGTTTTTTTGTTTGTTTGTTTGTATGTTTTCTTTGTTTGTTTGTTACCTTTTCACGACTAAACGGCTGATCGGATCTTAATGAAATTTGGCAAGAAGATAGATTTCAACCTGGGGAAGGACATTGGTCGTCAACGCGCTACGACCAATAGGAGCGGAGCAGCAATGAAAAATGTTGCGAAAACGGGGAAAATGTGACGCAGACGAAGTTGCGCGGGACAGCTAGTATTTTATACATAGATATGCGTGGACAAACATCGACATATAAATATACATACACTTATGAAATTTGGCACACATGTTTAGAAGATGGTATAGACTAACATTCCGCACAATTTGCAATTGCAATTCCGACAATATTACATCGATACAAAGTCGAACTGATAACATCCATTTTTAAGTCTGCCTGTTAAGAATAAATATGCGGGTTAAGTTTCCCTGTTTTTACTAACCACAATTCTTCAACGATCTAAGGGACGTAACTATTGGCTCTGTAGCAGGTGGTAGAGCGGTATGCCTTACATAATTTTATGAAATTTTGGAAATAACACTTATTATACAGGGTGTACGAAATAACACACCCCGTACAGGACAGTGACGCGAAAAAGGTGACCACATTCTCAGTACATCATTCTGAACCACCCCACATGGAAGTTTCAAATCGGAATTTTTTAAAATAATTTTCCTACAAAAGTGCAATACCTACAGTCCTACACGATCAAAATGTATAGAACAACAGATTTCTTTTTATTATAACTCGCAGAAAGCTTGGTAATACATCGATTGTTTTTATGAGGTGTCTGCATGAATTGAGTAGGTACAGCTGAGTGCAAATGGCGTTGGAATACATTTAAATGCAGCATCGCAAATACTTGTTTTACACCGGCAGCTAATTCTATTGCATATGGTGTCATGTTAATTAAAAATTTGTCTATTATGACCTGATCAAAAGAAAATTATTTGAAAGCTTTTCCGGGATTGTGACTTCTTTAACAGACATGAAAGTTACTGTTTCGTCCCCCAATTCCTTGCGTCGAGCTTTATATTAAACATTTTTATCGAGTTAAAAGCGGTACGTCATCGACAAACTCTGAATTTGGTTTCTTCAGATTGCTCACACTCTCTTCATAAATCGCCTGTACACTGCCATATTCCTCTCGGACATGCGACTTGCAATTGTCAAAATCCATAATCTGGGTTGCACGTTTGTGCACTTTCCGATATAATTGCGGCGGCATAATAGTTTTAGCACTTCAAAATACAAAATCACCGTTTCTTACCATTCCTTGGCTACTTGGTTAAACCTATATATTTCAGCCCATGTTGAATGAAATTGGATTTGCCCCAACCTTTACTTGTTATCAATAACTTAAACAAACGTTTACTTGACAGTATTGTACATATAAGACAATGTTTCATCATTATACTTATCATTATAAGTAAATTTCTTACCGGTAGTAGGAATAGCTAAATCGAGACCCAAGCGGGGCTTCCAAAAGAACGTTCCCGGTACTGAACCCTGAAACCAAAATGTTCAATTTTAAAAACCTTTAAAATAGAACACAAAGTATTAGACAAACCTATCAAACCTTTTTTTAGGGTTCCGTACCCAAAGGGTCAAACGGGACCCTATTACTGAGACGTCGCTGTCCGTCTGTCAACAGGTTGTATCTCATGAACATAGTTAGCCAGTTGAAATTTCTACAGATTATGTATGTCTGTTGCCGCTATAACAACACATACTATAGCAGAATTAAATAAATATTTGAGGGGCTCCCATACAAAATAGTCATTTATTTGCTCGATTTTTAGGGTTGCGAACCCAAAGGGTCAAACTGGACCCTATTACTGAGACTTCGCTATCCGTCCCGTCCGTCCGTCCGTCTGTCCGTCCGTCTGTCCGTCTGTCACCAGGCTGTATCTCATGAACCGTGATAGTTAACCAGTTGAAATTTCTACAGATTATGTATTTCTGTTGATTCTATAACAACAAATACTAAAAATAGAGTAAAATCAATATTGTATATTATATTTAATTTAATTTAAAGGGGGCTCACATACAAAAAAGTGATTGTTTTGCTCGTTTTTATAAATAATGGTACGGAACCCTTCGTGCGCGAGTCCGGCTCGCACTGGGCTGGTTTTATAAATAATGGTACGGAACCCTTCGTGCGCGAGTTCGAATCGCACATTGCCGGTTTTTTTATATTTTAACTTGCTAGGTGTGATTAGGATTACAGACACACAACGGGAAAAGTGAAAATAAATTAATATATACATAATAAATTTTTAAATGTTTTTTTTTTTTATTATTTATAAGGAATATTTAAAAATGTAACAAATTTGTGTATATAAATGAATAAAGGATAATAAAGCTTGTAATTAATAAGCAGAGAGTAAGTCTTTGTCAAAAATTCCGAATAAATTTATGTAAAATTTTGTCCAAATCGAAACAATCGGCACTTTCTGGTTTAGTAAAAAATCAATAATATTTGAGTTTGAATTTAAATGAACTATGATCAGAGAATAGTTCGGTTTTTTCCATTAAGATTTAGGTTTTAGTTTTATTAGTTGTAAAAGCAAAACCTTACTTACCGCTAGGTACTGTAGCGAAAATAAAAATAAAAGTCGTCACTGCTACATGTTAAAACGTATAATTTTGCTGTTATAAAAAAAAAAAACCTAATACAATTTTTTATATAAAATTTAAAAGGATCAAAAAAAGGAATTAAATAATGGGCGACCTGTAATATTATTTTATGTAAAGCAGCGAAATGGGTTGTTCAGAATTGTATAAAATCTGTAATTTTGAAAATTAAAACAAGGTGAGAAAGGGGTTGCAACACCTACTCAGCCCTAGGCGCGATCAAAATGTATACGAGTTTAAATACTACACCGGAAAAAATACATTGCGCGACCTTTTGACACGAATAGGGTTTAAATAAATTAAATGATTGTACAAAAAAAAAAAGAGAAACTATACTATTGCTAAAGATTAAAAAAAAGGATTAAAACAAAATTTGTTCCCTGAAGGTCCGGATCCTCGCTCGAAATCGGATCTTCGCTGTTGCTCCGGGTCTCAGGCGGCAAGCCTCGGAGCCAACCGCCAGTACGCGTCTCCCGACCCCTGGTCGGCCTTGAGTCGCGGCGCCGAAAGTATATGGGTCACTAGATCTTAGCTAGGATAAAAGTCCTAGAACCGATTCTGAGCGAATCTATGGTGAGAAAAATACAGAAAAATTAACACCATGCTCCGAGAGAATCTTTTAAGCAGAAAAAATTTAAAATGTTTCAAATACATACCGGTTCTTGGTGAAATCACTTATAACCGACTATACAGTACAGCACTACAAAATGTAAATTATCTTTCTTAGGTCTTTTTTGACTTTAGACTACAAATAATTTACCAATTAAATTACGAAACGGAATAATATGTCTGTTATTTCCAAAGATTCGTCGCCCATCTGAGAAAAATTTTCTTACGTGACATCCCATGGAATCGTCATATTTTTAAATTTGAACCGAAGTAAGAAAAAGTAAATTGATTAGAAATGAGGTCGACTTACACGAACAGAATAGTTTTTATTCAGCCGAAAACAGCGTGATAATGCTGCAGTACCTAGTAGGCTACCGTAGGTAGGTAGTTCGGCTTTTACAGTAACATATACATATATTACCCACTTACCTTGGCAATTTGTATAAAATAAATTAACGCAACGTAAATACACATGGCTATAATTTTCTTCATCTTTATGAAAGAACAATACATGTTTGCTAAACGAGATATCACACGGTTCTGATTCTATTTGCGCTATGAAATGTTACACGCAATTTTGTTTTGATGACAATAAATTCTTAACAATCGATGGACGTTGCTTGCAAACACTGTATCCCTGTTTTGGTAAAACGTGCTAAGCAAATACTGTGTGTTCAGTATTTTGGGGTTCCGTAGTGACATCGTATCTAGCTACTGGTAGCCCAGAGGGCTTTTCAGAAATAGTGAGGGTGAAAACTCGATAACTGATTAGTGATTAGGCAGGGCCACATGCCTAAAATCATTCCCAAACACAAGCGGCACACATCTCAGCCTCAAAAAAAAAACACCCGTTATTATGTGTGTGCGTGTCTATCAGGCCCGAATCCGATTCCTGCCTTCCCTTTGGGAAAAAGGCACTACACGTAGTATCTACTGTAGTCAAATAGTAAATTATATACACATCTGTATGTATCTCATCACGGTGCAGACATTGAATACATCATAGGATTGAAAACATTTCAAAAATGCCAAAATTTTTATTGTCAACAAAGATGGCAACATGTGGCGCCAGTAAGCCGATGCTCGGGTGTCAGAATTCAGAACTAAATTCGTGTGGACGCGGACACGTGACTTCGCGGCTATCAGCAGCGTTTTGTAGGAACTGCCGAAGTTTATCGAGTTACGACAAAGTTTCTTTGTATAGAAAGCTAAATTAGAACCACTTCCCGATCTCCGATTGCTGCTAGCTGAAATTTTGCACACACCTTTGGTTCTAAGAACAATACATTCTTATGACAGACATAACTTAATCCTGCAGCCAGGATAGTCTCCTCACGAGGGAACTTCTCAACGGTTAATAGCACAGATACGAAACTTTGCATACGAGTTCATATTTGATGGTTAATCACGATTTGTATCATGAACTCATCCTACCGCCAGGATCGTCTCCTCACGAGGGAACTCATCAACGGTTAATTGCATAGACATGAAACTTTGTACATATACGCGTTCACTTTTTATAAATAAAAATAATTCCAACAACATAGTTACCTCAAGCTTGTCGAGTGAATGGTAAATGCTTTAAAAACTAAACGCGACAAGCTTTTGTGAAAATTATCCTATATCGTTTTCATTTACTCAAAGATTTATTTTCTTCTATTCAGTGCATCAATAAAAAAAGCTTGTTGCTAAAAGCTTGCTTGCTTTTAAAAGCTTGTTTCAAAAAGATTTTTAGCTTATATTGGGGGCTTACTGGGGAGCAGCACCCGAAGTCTTACGCACCATTGGCATGTCTTTATGTTTTTCTGCTGGTGAATTTGTGTATCCGGTGTGGCGCCGGTGCACTTACGCTAGGCAAGTAGACACTTCCCTAAATGAGACGTGCCGATTATATCGGGCTGCCTAAAACCGACTCCTCTTATTAAACTGTAGCCATTAGCAGAATTGTACCACCTGCCGTAAGTAAGGATGTCGCATGCGTGATGGAATCCGATTTCCGACATCCTCTACATACAATTACCGGGTACGTCGTAAAAGCTTCTTACGCTACACGCAGGCTATTGAACACCAACCGCCAAAGGTAAGAAGCAAACTGTGGGAAGAGAATATTATAGATTACAATATGGCATCACTATTATCTATGTATGAATGTGTAGTCTGTGGTTGTCTACATTATAGACTATGGTAACGCTCTCCAAAAAGCAAGCGTTGGCGCCTTGGCGGTTACGTTGTGAAGCATGTAATGAATGGTGGTTTCAGTATTTAAATAAAAGGTTTCTCAAGTAAGACTCTTTCTCTGGCGTCCCACTCATACATAAATCAACAGGTTATGGGCCCAGACATGAAGAAAGTTTGAGAGTGCCTATCGAGTTTTGATTCGATTAAGTCGCGGTGCAGCAACGGTTGGAGCCCTGCGTAGCCCGTGGTTCGAACAAGATCAAGAAGTTGAATGGCGGCAGTGGTTTGCGCGGCAATTCTATATTGGTGATAAATTGCGTGCATAGCAGAAAATGTCGAATTCGGAGAGTAAGACGATCGTTCTTAATGGTCGCAATTGGCAAGCGTGGCGTTTCCAAACCACAATAGTTCTCCGTTCCAAGAAGCTGTTGGGAATCGTCACAGGCACTGAAGTGAGGCCTGCGGAAGCTGGTAAAACACAAGACATACGTGGGACACTCAGAAAGTTTTGCGAAACTAAAAAAAATTGTTCTATACGTACATATATTTTTATTAAATCTTTTCAAAGTACTTTCCACCAGCCTCTATACAAAGATTCATGCGCCTAAACCAGTTTTCAAAACACTTTTTCCAGTCCGCCGCAGACACCTCGTTTACAGCCTGCTCGAACCCAGCCAGCGCATCTTCCGGCGACGAAAATTGTATCCCTTTGAGCTGATTTTTTATTTTTGGGAATAAAAAGAAGTCACACGGTGCTAGATCAGGGCTGTAAGGAGGGTGACCCAGGAGTTTGACTGGCGTGCTGTCCAGGAAGTCCCTCGTTTTGAGTGCGGTGTGCGCAGGTGCATTGTCGTGGTGGAGCAGTAGCCCGCGGAGCCCTGTGTTTGGTCGCTTGTTGCTTATAACAGAGAAAACTTCTGGCAAACATTTGGAAGTATACCATTCGGCATTAATGCTTCTTTGATCCCGTAAGGGAATTGATACCAAGTGGCCAGTCAAATTAAAAAAGCTAGCGATCAAAATCTTACCCCCGCTTCTAGATCGCTTCACTTTGGTAGGCGTTGGCTCATTTTGAAACACCCAAACAGTCGACTGGCGCTTGGTTTCTGGGTCGTATTGATAAATCCAGGACTCATCACCTGTAACGATGTCGTAAACACGCCGAGACGAGCCTGCTTCAAATTTGTTAAGCATATCACGGCACCATTCCACCCGGGCCTGCTTCTGAGCATCGGTGAGGTTGTGCGGCACCCAGCGTGATACTATCCTCCTCACGCGAAGATGGCTGTGTAGAATCTCGTGAACGCTTCCCGATCCAATCTTCAATATGTGTTGAATCTCCTGATATGTAATTCGCCTATTGTCTTGGATTAAATTTTTCACTGCTAGCACGTTTTCTTCGGTAACAGCCGTCAAAGGGCGACCGCTTCTTTCGTCATCCCCCAAAGTTGGTCGACCGCGCTTGAATTCGTTATACCAACGATACACGGTTGCCTTGGAAGGGCCTTCATCCATGAATGCCATTTGAAGTCTATCGTACGATTCATCCGGTTTCAGGCGACACTTGAAATCGTATAAAATCATAGCTCTAAAATGTTCCCGGCGCAGATCCATATTTCAGTGAGACACAATACTTTGAATTAACTCGCAAAAAATGTGGAGGGAAATTTTGAAATTGGAACTTACTTATTTTTACTTATAAATAATCATATTTTCGAAAAACATAATAACTGGCCAGTCTCCCATATATAAAAACTTTTTTTCGCAATACTTTCTGAGGGGCCTGGTATGGGAAGAGAGAGAAAATAAAGCTCAAGAGGTGATCGTCACTAGAGTCGAGGAGACGGTGATGACGTATTTGATTTCGTGTTCCAGTAGTCATGAAATGTGGCAGAAGTTATGTACGATATATGAACCGGGAACGAGAGTCGGAGTGCATTTGTTGCAACAGAGATTTTTTAATATAGTATATGAGGACCCCATAGCTGTGTTCATAACGAAGGTTGAGGAGTGTGCAAACCAGTTAGCAGCAGCAGGAGAAAAGATATCAGAAAAAATGTTAATAACAAAGATAATTATGTCATTACCCGACAAATACAAACATTTTGCCTCAGCTTGGGAAAGTATTCCAGAAGAAAAACAGACATTGCAGGAGCTGACAGGCAGGCTGCTAGTTGAGGAGGAGCGCAGTGGCAATCGTGCCAATTCCAGTGCCAGTAGCAGCGTACAGCAAAATTCTGCATTGGTAGTCGGTGCGCAGCGTCCTAGTAAGTGTTTTGAGTGTGGTAAAATAGGCCATAAAAAGAATGAGTGTAGAAATAGAAAGTGTAATAACTGTCACAAAGTGGGACATTTAATGAAAGACTGTAAGTTGAAGAAAAATAAATCTACTGAGAAAAATATGGATACCAATTCTAAAACTTCATTTGTAACAAGAGAGATGCAAGGTAATTTATTAAATTCAAAGAATTTTGTATTAGATTCAGGGGCAAGTGACCATATGTGTTATATTAAAGAGATGTTTTCAGAGTTTTGTGAATTAAGTAATAAAAGATTTGTTACAATTGGTGATGGTAACAATTTAGAAGTTTTAGGTATTGGAAAAGTTGATGTGTATGCCTATAATGATTCAGAGTATACTCTCTGTACTTTAAATGATGTATTGTATGTGCCTCAATTAAATGTTAATTTGTTTTCTCTTGGGTCAGCCATTAATAAAGGTCACAAGATGGTATCAGATTCTAATGGATGTAAGTTTTATAAAAATGGTTCTGTAACAGGTGTAGCTGACAAATATGATAAAATGTATGTGATGAAATTTAAATTTAGTGATGTAGCTTTGTTAACTTTAACAGATTGGCATAGTAAGATGGCACACCAAAATTACCAATATGTAAAAGAGTTTTTAGATTTAAAAGGCATAAAATATGAAGGGCAGACTGATCAGTGTTTACCGTGTATCCAGGGAAAACAGCAAAGGTTACCCTTTCATCAGAGTAGTAGTAGGTCAGTTGAACCAGGTGAACTCATACACATGGATCTATGCGGTCCAATGGAGGAAGTATCAGTAGGGGGCTCTTCATATTTTCTTTTAATGAAGGATGATTATAGTAGTTACAGGTTTGTTTATTTTATCAAGAATAAGTACGAAACTAAAGAGAAAATTGAGGAATTTATAGAGTTCTTTGAAAATGAGTTTCGGCATAAAATAAAAAAATTTAGGTCAGATAATGGCACAGAGTTTGTGAATAGAGTAGTAGAGAATCTATTTAAGTCAAAAGGTATAGTACATGAGTTAACAGTAAGTTATACTCCGGAACAAAACGGTAGAATTGAGCGTGAAATGCGTACTGTAGTTGAGTCTGCGAGAACAATGATTATTCAGTCAGGTTTAGGGAAAGAACTTTGGGCTGAAGCAGTGAATACAGCAGTGTTTACATTAAATAGAACGGGTAAAAGTAAGGTGAGTGGGAAGACACCTTATGAGTTGCTGTATAATAAGATTTTTGATGTTACTTTATTGAGAGATTTTGGTACTGAGGTATGTACACATGTACCTAAACAGCTTAGATTGAAGTGGGACTCGAAGAGTAAATTAGGAGTTTTTGTAGGTTTTGGTGATTCAACAAAAGGATACAGGGTGTGGTATTCCAACATAAGAAGAGTAGAAATTTGTAGGGATGTTGTATTTATCAAAAACAAGAAAGAAGTAGTAACAATGAATATAAGTCCAAGCATTTTACGAACAGATGAAGATGTTATTGTACAAGAACAAGAACCCCTTCTTGACAATGACAACAGGGATCAGAATCAAGCAGATAAACAATTGGAGTTTCAAGAAGAAAACAAGAAGATTGAGATAGAAGAATGCAAAGAAGTTGAGCAGCAAGAAGACGGGATAGAAAGTAATGTAGAAGATGAAAGATCAAGTGAAGTTGATTTGATGGAAGAGTACTTAGAGGAAGAATTCTTAGATGCAGAAGAAGAGACATCTGAAGAAAACATAATTTCTAGAAATAGAAGGCAAATTAAGAAGCCTGTATGGACAAAAGATTATGAGATGGCATTGATAACACAAGGAACAGAACAATTAACTTACGAAGAAGCTGTTAGTGGAGAACATAAAGAAGAATGGCTAAAAGCAATTGAAGTAGAGTTAGAAGCACTGAACAAAAATAATACATGGAAAGAAGTTAGTTTACCAGAAGGCAAGAAATTAATTGATACTAAGTGGGTATTTAAGATTAAGAAAGAAGGAAATAAGAACCTGTATAAAGCTAGATTAGTTGCAAGAGGTTTTAAGCAAGAAGATAAGTTTGATCACTCAGAGATTTATGCTCCAGTAGCTAAATTACCTACATTGCGGATTTTATTAGCAATAGCTAGCAAATATGACATGGATATTCATCAGATGGATGTCAAAAGTGCATTTTTGTATGGGAACATAGAGGAGGAGGTATTTGTGGAAAAACCTAAAGGTATGAAGAAAGATAGCAAAGTATTGAAACTACAACGGTCTTTATACGGATTAAAGAAATCTCCAAGATATTGGAATGACAAATTTAATCAGTTTATGGTTCAGGAAGGGTTTCAAAGAAACCAGAGTGATTACTGTTTGTATTATAAGAAGGATAAGAAGTTCTATATCTTACTTTATGTTGATGACTTGATTTTACTTTGTGAAGATGAACAAGAGATGAAAACGTTTAAAGAAGCATTACAAGAAAAATTTGATATGAAAGACTTGGGGAGTAATAATCTAAAATATCTAGGAATAAATATAACTAAGAAAAATGACGTAATTGAGTTAGACCAAGAGCAGTATTTAAATAATTTATTGAAGAAGTATAATATGGAAGGATGTAAACCTATAGCAACACCCATAGATCAAGGTTTAGTCTTAGATAAAGAAGTAACTACAGACAAAGAATTGATAAAAAGGTGTAGACAGTTAATAGGAAGTCTCATGTATGCCATGTTGGGAACACGTCCAGATTTGTGTTATGCCTTGAGCTATTTAAGTCGTTTCCAATGTTGTGCTAATGAGAGCTTATGGAAGGCATTGAAAAGAATTTTGAGATATATCAAGGGTACTATAGGATTAAAACTAATCTATAGAAAAAGAGTAAATGTGCCGTTAGATGGGTATACTGATGCTGATTGGGCAGGAGATCAAGGGGATAGAAAATCTACCTCAGGGTATATAATGAAAGTTTTTGGTAATATAGTGTCATGGTCTTGTAATAAACAACAGTGTATATCATTATCAAGTACAGAATCAGAATACGTAGCATTAGGAAAGGGAATTGCAGAGGGTTGCTGGATTAGGAATTTATTAAGAGAAATAGGAGTTGATTGTAAAAGTTTTAATATAAAAATTGATAATCAGTCTGCAATTCATGTTGCCAAAAATCCAGAAAACCATAAGCGCCTCAAACATATTGATATTA
The DNA here is from genome assembly GCA_949152445.1 of Cerastis rubricosa. Classification (NCBI taxonomy): domain Eukaryota; kingdom Metazoa; phylum Arthropoda; class Insecta; order Lepidoptera; family Noctuidae; genus Cerastis; species Cerastis rubricosa. The sequence continues at coordinate 12,975,657 of OX424523.1, read as the reverse complement.
AGTATCATTTTGTGAGACAGAAAGTTGAGAATAAAATTGTACGTTTGGAGTATGTACCTTCAGAGGATCAGCTTGCTGATATATGTACTAAAGGACTATGTAAAGTTACCTTTGCTAAGTTGAGAGAAATGCTGTTCTCATAGTATTCTAAGTTTGGATTTTTTAAATGTAGAGTTAAGTTTGTAATGTAGAGTCAAGTTCTGAGAGTTAATTGCGTTGAAGTTTTGTGAAAGTTAGTTTTATAATTGTAAGTGATGTTTACATTGAGGAAGGGTATTATAGATTACAATATGGCATCACTATTATCTATGTATGAATGTGTAGTCTGTGGTTGTCTACATTATAGACTATGGTAACGCTCTCCAAAAAGCAAGCGTTGGCGCCTTGGCGGTTACGTTGTGAAGCATGTAATGAATGGTGGTTTCAGTATTTAAATAAAAGGTTTCTCAAGTAAGACTCTTTCTCTGGCGTCCCACTCATACATAAATCAACAGAGAAGCATCCCGACCAGTCGCGATAGTTATTTCGTTTAACCCCAGGAATATTTGCCCCTGGGACATGATCTGCTGTGGCGTGTGTTTGGAAAGCACTTAACTGATTGTTCACCATAGAAGGCCGGTGTAAACAAAATTTGGCAAAATGAGGATTCAAAGATCCGTCCGATAGACAATATGTATTGGCGGTGCTCTCTACCAGTCAATGTGAGAATTCAGAGGAATTGATAACATCCTCCTTTTGGTAGTCGGTTTTATAACTTCTTCACAAACTTACCTTTAAGAATTAGTCTCAATATAATGCAGACTGCCACTATGTAATGCAGATGTCTGTGATGTCTCAATATAATGCAGACTATTATATACTAAAGCGCCACCTTAAGTCACACGGAGCAACTATTTACTTCGTGGCTTCATGTCACGCGAATAAAACAGTAGTTCTAGCACTATAAGGCAGATGGCAGTGATAGACACATTCGGACAAGGAGAAAGAAAGTCACATATATTTTAAACCCCTATATGTCTGTGATCACAAATCTCTGGCAGCATATAAGACTCAACTATTATAAAAGTTTGGTTTTAGGTTCCATTAATTAGGACCACTAGACATTTCGTTCCACCTTATTGTCTAATTGCACTGGACTATTAGATAGAAGATGTGAAAATTGTTACATTATAATTAAAATATTTTTTGTGACGTGCGTTACCGGCGGCAATATTCCGTCTTCGTCACCAATAATCAACATTTACGAGTACCACCAATTTTTTTTAGTTTTGTTCTCTGTGGATAGGTGATATAATAATGATATAATTTTCGGCAAAATTGTTTTAGGAGTCATTATTATTATACATTTCACTATGCATTAGCAACATTTATATTAGTGGCCGCTGTGAAAAATGATCGTGCCACATACAAAGTTACCCAAACCACCCCAAACCCCATTTGTTGTTTTTGTTTGTTCTTTGTTCTGCATTCTCTCTTCCCCGCCGTTATTTGGCTAACATCATCCCTGACAAAGGATATTCTTTTACTTTTTGTTATTAGTCCTATTTCTTGTATTACTTGTATTTTAACAACGCCGAGACAACGAGCCACGTATCGTTTTGACTCAATGTTTTGATTTTGTGCTTGTAAAGTAACAGCATTTCGCCTTTTTAAACTATGCACTTTAACATATCTCTTTCTTTTTTTCTTAGATTTTTGCTTCTTGTCGTGTTTTCAGGCGAACATTACGTTTTCTTAATGTTTCCGAGGTTTTTTTAAGGTTTCAACGCCTTTTTTCCGTTGATGCCAAATCTCTCATATTACCCATATCGTATTTTCTACTTTATAACCTTTTTCATCTTTGGTCATGTCACGAACTTTTTTGGTAATTTTTTTAATACTATCACGATTTTTTTTCATAATTATCTTTTCCTTTCATTCGGGGTAATTCTTAAAATTTTCCCAGTGTTTCCTTTGTTTTTCAGTATTTGTAAGGGGAATTTTAACTTACCTAAAAAATTGTATGTATAGGTAATTGAAATGTAAGTAGTCAATAGCATATCAACTGTTTTGACAGGTGTATTCAAAAAACTTACATAATATAGGCGACGTAACATAGATAACACCGGGACAGCATGAGTCTGACTCGCAACTGGAGGGTTCCGTACAAAGAAGAAAAATGGACGGCCAGGTGGATGAAAATGGAAATGGTATTGTTGACCGACTTCTATAATAGGTAGGAAGGTTATGTATTCCACCAGCATCTCATTATCATCACCAATTTCTCTGTGAATACTGGTCAAATTTTCGTTATTAATTTTAGGCATCGTCCCAATAGAACGCGAATTCGCGATCATCGCGCGAGTAAGCGATGCGACCATCGCGTGTTCGCGCGATGGCAAAAACTGGATGTCCTATCATCGCGCGAATTGACGACGCGAGCGACAAAGGGGCGCGGGCACAGCAGCCCGCCGACGCAATTATCGCCCGAATTTCAATTAGGTCGCCTATTCGAATTCAATATGTTTGATCGCGTGTTCGTACGAACTAAGTTCGTGTGAATAGATTTACAAACATTTGAGTCGCGCGACCGCGTCGTGCGATTGTCAGTTAGGACACCTATTCGAGTTCAATATGTTTAATCGCGCGTTCGTACGAGTAAAATTCGCGCCAACCTACGATGATCGCGCATTCGCGTTCTATTAGGACGATGCTTTACATGTGGTAGAGGAAACTCGCGCGGTGGCATGAGTTTTATTAACTATATTGGGGTACTTGTAGAGTACTTAATTATGTACTTCTTAAATATGTGTTTTTAGTTCTTCATTTATGTGGATGATATAATAATAACTTCTCGCTATACTGTAAAATTAATGTATTATGACAAGAATTTGTGTACAGTCGACAATTTTGAATCATGATCCACTTTGACGATAAATCGTTTGAAACCGTCAAAACAACAAAGATTTCCCTCCTTTACAGTGAGTGCCGCACTTAGGTCATTTTAAATATTAAGCAAGCTATGTCAATACGGGTCGGACATCTATGCAATTTTAACCTTTGTCATCACTGCAATAGATATTATTTTAGATAAAGCATTAATAATCATATTTAAATCCAAACTCTTTGAAATAAACTATAACTCAGAACAAATGTATTTTTTTTTTCAAAACCATGTTCCGAACTCTTTTGTTTATCAAGTGACAAAGAGTCAAAAAGTCACTCAGAAATTTGTGTCAAATAATAATTTCTATGACAATAAAAATAATTCATTTATATCGTATAATGGCAGAACTAAGATCTCGGATCATAGTTCTCAGTGAGCAAGGCTACGGTATACGAGAAATAGCTCGAGTGTCAAATATATCTCGAAACACAGTGAGGACCTGGATCAGGCGATATGAAGAAGAGGGTACCCTGGAAGATAGACAACGATATAATCATGGCGTTCGTCAAATCACGAATCAACTAAAACCGATATGCGTCATCATTACGAAGAACATCCGTTTACTCCCACTCGGTATTTTGCGGCACGTTACGACGTTTGTCTACAAACGATAATAAATCATTTGCACTCTACTGGACTGCACTATAGACATCACGCTAAGAAAGTCGACTTAACAGATGCACACAAACTTGCAAGATTAAATTTTGCACGTGAATATTTAAACTTTGACTGGACTAACGTTATCTTTTCAGACGAGAAATCTTTTAGATCTTCTCAGCGCGGTCGCATAACCTTGTGGCGTTACAATAATACACGAAACGCCGAGGATCACGTAGTGCCGAATCAATTATCTGGCCGAATCTCAGCTAACATGTGGGGCTGGATGGGAACCGGAGGTGTATGCAAGCTGGTTCAGATTTCTTCTCATGCAAATGCAATGGGTTATGTGGATTTATTAGAAGAATCTATGTTACCGATAGTGCGAACGGTTTACCCACGGGAAGAAGTTCCAAGCTTTTATTATGTTCACGATAACTGTAGAGTGCATACGGCCAGAGTTGTGTCTAACTGGTTTAGCCAGCATCCAGAAGTTACGCTAATTACCTGGCCGTCTAAATCCCCGGACTTAAATCCGATTGAAAATTTATGGGGTCTGATGGTCCAAATGTGGGATAACAGAAACGAGAGGACAAAGCAAGCAATTGAGCAACATTGCAACGAAATTTGGGATTATATGAGAGGAAGTGATATTTGCAGTCGCCTTATTGGATCAATGCGTTCGAGACTATTGGCTGTTATTGCAAGCAATGGTGGTTACACTCGATATTAACTATTGTTAAATAATAATGTGTTCAACAATATAATTTTTATGTTATTTGAGCGTTTTACTTCCCCATTTCTTATTGTTGTCTTAACGCACTTAGCAAAAATAATTCAGTGTAGATGTATGCACAGATGGCGGAATCTTGTTTGTAGCGCATTTAAGCTGAACGCATATTAAAATAAATAATAAATCAGCTATATTAGATTAAAAACACTTTGATTTTAGAACGACAATGCGTACGCGTCGTATTTATTTTGGATGTGCATTCAGCTTTATACTGCACTCTTGTGTAAAAGCTCTTAACAAAGATGGAGACTGCAACAGATAATTCTCTGTGTAATTAAATGGCAGATAATAAGGTCGTTACCATGGAAATGTATGTTTACGCGAATGTCGACCTAATTGTATTTGAATGTCTGTAAGAAACTAAGCTTATGGTGAGTCATAATTCAAATTTGTCGATTGTACATATCTATACAAATAAATAAAATTTAAGTGTCTGTTTGTAATATTAAAATAACCGCTTTTTACTACATGCATGTGAATGTATATACGTTACATATACCTAAATAACATTTTTCACAATTTTTGTCTGTCTGTTTGTTCCGGCTAATCTCTGGAACGGCTGGACCAATTTTGACGGGACTTTCACTGGCAGATAGCTAATGTAATAAGGAGTAACATAGGCTTTTATTGTAGAAAAAACTAAATAACTATTTTGTTTAATTCCACGAGGACGAAGTCGCGAGCACAGCTAGTCTTAACTAAAATTTGCCAAAAAAAAAACAACCGACATCCAAAAAAACACAAAAAATGTAACGTACTTCCGGAAGTCGGTGGCATTAAAGTCAATGAAACAAACTAAGTCACCGACTTCCGAAAGCAAACTAATTTTTTGGAATTTGATTATTTTTGTGTCTTATTTAATGTCGACGATGTCGTGGTCTACATAAACTCAACAGTATTGACTTTGATTTTGTTAACAACAGGAAAATCTTTAACACACGCAAGTAAAAAAAATAGGTGCGTTATGTAGTTACTGATTTTTGTCACAATTTTTTTTTTTTGTCTGCAACGTGCTACTTTTATATCTTTTTGTAACGTCCAGTACTTTAAAGTTATGCTAATAAATGTAAAATATCCCTAAACAGTTTTGATGTGTATATAAGGTACACCTCTGCCTAACCCTTCGGGGATTACAGGCGTAATTTTATGCAATACTATTAGTTTTAAGTTATCTTGGTGCACCCTAACAGAGTCATGTACCTACTCACTAGTTTTAAGCCTAACCTGTAAAGCTGTAACTGTGATTGTGACCTACACAATAACAGTTACAGTCATTTACTGTGATTGTGACCTACACAATAACAGTTACAGCCATTTACTGTGATTGTGACCTACACAGTTACAGTTACCACATTGTGCATTTAACAGATTTATAAATAAATAATTCATAAACTACCCAATTAAAGTTAATATAATGTATACGGAACCACAGCTCGAGCTTCCTCTACCAAATGTAAAAACAATCACGATAATCCGAAGAGTAATCACAGAGAAATCGGTGTAATAAATGAAAAAAGATAGACAAAACCTCCTGCTTTTATAGAAGTCAGTTATCAATACTATTTCTATTTTAATCCACCTGGCCGTCCTTCTGTCTCGTTTGACCTTGACCGCATTTTTTGTCACATATTATTGTAATGTATGTAATGACAACTCGTGAAACAAAGTTGCCGTGAGAATATGTTAATAATTCGTATCGATTGGAAAACCTCGCCTTTCAACAGTTTCATCTATTATTCAAATTAACATTACTCAGTACGCGTTAATGATTGGTTTGCCTGTTGATTTATGGTTTGCAGTCACAAACACACAGTCACAGTCACGTGACAAATTCAGTCATAAACGGAAAATTCAGGCATGTTCGATTTAGGGGGAAGACTAGTAAACTACCATGGTAAAAAGTACCTATTTTCCATTTCCATTACACCACCCAACCCTTTCATGTACATATACCCCAGAACGATAAATAATTGATATTTTAGGGACTTTTATTCTGTAATTTACAAATATCTTTTCAGATAGTACGTGAGGCAGATCTGTTGAAGACGGGCGGGCAGTCGATTATTTATGTCCCTAGTGTGCCGTCAAGTAACTTTGTCTTCTATCTTAGATCGCCGTCTTGTCAATTAGAACTGTACGTCTTTTATTATATTTATAAAAGACAGTTTTAATCGACAAGACTAATTCGAGAATAGTGTTAAGAAGTTTCGAGCTCGATTTGGTTTTAAAAACCATTTGTAAATTGTAATGGCCAAGTAATTTGAAATAAGTGTCGATTGAGGCATTCCGTAGAAACATGTATGGGCAGGGACACAAGAGCGCTGCGGCGGCGATGGCGGCGGTAGCTCGTACTACGTGAGGGCGGCGTGGTGGCGGCATCGATCCGCCCCGCCCGGCAGCCTCCTGGGCGCACTTCACTCCAATACTTCCATACCTTGCTCACTTCACGACATCCACCTTATGTATGAAACGTAGTATCTATACGCTTTATTGTTTAGCCACCCCCATTAACAAAACCTGATATCTACCGCTTGGCGGCATAAAGGTCACTAGTCGAAGAGCGCAGGGGACGTTGGATATAAGCTATAGTATAGTTGACCCCTGTTCTTCATCATCCCGAATTATTAATCTTAGTGTTACATACGGGTCAGACCTTACGAAACGCGGTACAATACATTTTGAGATAAGTGAGAACTGTGGACGTTTGTTGTGATCGACTGGTTGGTTGCGGTAAATTTTAAATCACATCTGTATTATTAACGCATTACGACGTTCTTACAGCAATTTGTCAAACAAACTAATAGAGCGGGAACTTATAGTTCAGTGTAAAAAGTGGAATGATATACATTAGAGAAAAACATATCAGAAATATATAAAAAAATCTAGTGACTTAGAGCTAAACCGTTTGTGTTATTGTTATTTATTTAATAGACGGAATAAAGCTTCACCACGTTCCGTCACAGCAAATTACGTTATTCAAACCATTTGCCTTCGCGAGGTTCGCCATTAAATATACGAGGACAATCAGTAAAAGCGGCGTCATTGAGTCGCATCGAAGCTTCGCCGAGGCTGGCAGCAGCCCCCGAGTGCGTCCGCAGCGCGGGCGGCGCAGCCGGCGGCGCCGCCGCTGGCGTCCGCCCTGGCTACGGGTATGAGGCGCTCTCAGCGGCGAGCGACGGCAGTGAAGGAGATCCGGACGAAGCACCCGAGTACGCCGCTTTTGAAATGGAACTCTCAGGAGGTGGCGAATCCGTGGAAGGGCCTTCTTCGCGCGGCTCAACTAAAGTCAATTTTCCACCTGAAGTCGAGTTGGAGCGGCGACCTACAGTCTCCGCATTGCCCACTGCAGCCTACCATAAGGGCCGCGGAAGATCCATGAGTGCCTGGAGCGACATTAGCAGATCCAGTATACGCTTCGAAGAAAGGTTAGTCTTAACAATATTTACTTTGTGGCAAAATATTATAGTGTGTTGTAAAGATAAATTGTGGAGTAGGTGAAGGTAATCGCTATCAATTTTACTGTCAGTGTCTCAAATCAGCAGACCATTAGACCATTATCTATCATGCGACAGAGGAAAGTGCGGAAATGCTGTAGTCCTTTACAAGGGACCACGAATTCATGCTAATAGTTAAATCTTCTGTAGGGAAGGATATTATCATTAAACCATTGGGGACAGGGATCTCTACATCCACTCACCAATTTTTACATTGAAAACCACATCAACGAGCAGCCTTAGCATCATTCTTGACGCATTCTGGCGTCGGGCTCATTTTGACATGCGCGAAACAGGCCGGACGACTTACTGCGATTTTAGGTCGAAAAGGGCTTTTGTACGACGTGACCAGATTCTGAATTTGATGCTACTTCTTTGGATAACAAATTGGAGTCGATTTAAAAAAAATATCGAATTTAGATAATTATACCTACTTACTTAAACAAAAATTTATAAATATGAGTCCGTTTATAGATACCTTAAAGATTTTTAAAGTATCTTTATAGAGACTTATATTTATCTGATTATATTCTGTGTTCGCCATCGTAAAGATAAATAATTATGTTGATAGAAAGATACATAATATTCATAGTAGGATAGTGTAACGTAATAATAATGTAACGTTTAAGCATATGACAATAAAGCCCCACCAGCAGTTATTTTAGGTTTTTGTGATCGCTTAAATACAGGGTAATTGTATTATTCCATGAAATGGATGACACTAATTTGCATCATTTTTAACCCCGATTACTTAGGGTTCAAATTGGATTGTTTTGGAAAAATTTAATTCTTCTTTTCAGTGGCCTCGTTTATATACACGCCTTTGTATTAAGCGGTACCCGATTTGAGACGAGAAAACCGAATGTTTCTGCTGGTGACCGTCTGGGCCTTCCGTAGCCTTGACCTTAATGCAAGATTTTGTTTTTTTCGCATCAGAAACAGGTTGTGGTCATTTGCTGTTGGAACCTAAAAGTTGCGGTCACACTCAACCTGCCGGTCCTCGTCCCACTTAAATAACATGTTCAAACAGAAAAAAAATACTGCTGTGACTGTCCACTAGGTTCAAATACACCAGATACAGACTGATCGAGCCTGATCTGTACGACCAGGACCAACCCTAATGTGCCGATGGGATTAGGCCAAACAGCTAACATCACATAGTGGTAGCAAGAAAATTTGGGGTTTAAAATCCTGAAAGTCATAGATTTCTCGCAACCAGCAGTATATGGAGGAGAAATGGAAATATCTAGCAGATTGTCTGATCGAGCGCAAAGTGAGTTATTAATGCACGAGTGTTATGTTGGTGCCCGAGCGCATGCGAGGGCACTACATTAACACGAGTGCATTAATTACTAGTGATTTTACTTTTAGTTTGTACCGATTCCTCTATGTAACCTTCTGCTACTTGGTCCGATTTCCATCCACCATGACGCTTGAGCGTAGTCAAATTAGCACCAGAATCAGATAGCACCGTTGCTGACGTTCGACGGGAACAATGCTCAGTGTATGCTTCCGGGTTTTGTAGCTTCAAATAACTGGCAATATCATAAGGTTATTTTCCAAATTTATTCTCCCGATGGCTTGTTTTGTGCATTTTCTATTTTGGTAATTTAGGAAAAACCGTCACGTAATTCGTCACGTATTACAAATTGATGGTCTTTTTTGGTTTTCGTGCTCATAAGTTTAATTAGCAACATCTGGTTATGTGTTTCGATGTTGTTCATTGTGATATTCATTAATTCAAAGCCTCTGCAGGCACCGTTTATTCCGAAAATGAGAGCAACCTGTAAAAAAAGATTTGTGTTACACACAAATTAACCCATAATTTATAGGCATTAAATTATATTTATGGCCGGTATATATGTACATTGTTTAGGGCAGTTTAGTAGAAATATATTGCCGGGTAATTAGAATAACTTCAAACATGTCGCAAGTACTTACTCTACTTAGCCGGCAATGTACTTGTTTGTGTACTTGTATTTGTACACTTGCACTGAACAGTGTTTATACCGGTCATAATGTGTCAGCATCTAGATTATATACTTAAAACTTACCTTTGTTGCTAAATATTTAACGTCAGATGTTCATTCAAAAATGTTTCTATATGAGCTGCGACTTTTTACTCATATACACATCTGATAGCCACTTCAAGCGATGTTAATTTAGAGCATTATTTTATATCCACGTGGTGCTTGGTGGTAGTAACTGTGCTTTTTAAGTTTGAATATAAAAATGAGGCCACAAAAATGATCTCATTTTTAAAAACACACTTTCCGGCAGAAACACACGTCAACTTTTTAAATATTTATCCCGCGACTTTTGCTGCAAAAGGTTATTAACCATTTCATTTGCAGGTGTTTTTATACTTTCTGGAGTTGAATTCATATCGCTATCGCTGTCTATTTCTATTTTTTTAACTAGTATGCTAAATAAGCTAGTTGAAAGAAAAAAATATTTTAAGTTCAATTACTCCAAACAACCCTGTTTGGGCCTAAAATTATCGGTGTGAAATCATTTCTCATGAATCAGCCTCAATAATTTTGTTATTCAATAATTTTATACGTAAAATAATAAATTTAGTTTTGCTGTTGAGTGTACATTGACCTATGAATGAGCGCTAAAATTAATTGGTATCATAACATCATCATCATTGTTTGGTGCTACGGAACCCTTTGTGCGTGAGTCCGACTCATACTTGGCCGTTTTTTTAACCGCATTGAAATCGATCCACCCTTTTGAGAGACACTCATAAGTAAACACAGAACTATAGGGTCATCAAACTTTAATATAAGTCATCATCATCATTTGTCATGTCATTAAAAGTTGTCATACATACTCACCTAAGATGGATCATGCAAAATATAATTAACATCTATCACAGAAACAGATTGAACAACAGACCCAACGTGCCAATGCAGGAGGTTTCAGTAAACAGTGATAATGACAAATTATGAAAGACTAGCAGTCCCGCGCAACTTCGTCTGCGTCACATTTTCTCCGATTTTGAAACATTATGCATTGCTACTCCGCTCCTATTTGTCGTAGCGTGTTATATAGCCTATAGCCTTCCTCGCCTTCCTTTTATCTACACTGAAAGAATTATACGTGTTGTTTAGACAATGTCAGTCAAATATTGTTTTAAATGGCAATATACTTACAACGTTTAAATGGGGCTTTATTACTACTTCATTATTTAATTATTTTCATCACACTTGTACGTTAATAGTATCTGTTTAGATACTATTAACGTATACAGGTTAACTTGGCTGTAATACCCCATATAAAACCCTCGAGCTTTCTTTTTGCCATGAAACTCAAGATCGGTAAGTAATTTTTTTTTTAAATTTATTGCATGCACAGGTCATGCAAGTTCAAGCAAGGAGTTTACACGCAATTGAAAAATTGTCTTAAAATGTTATCTAATGAGGAATTTCATTGCAATCTCGCTACATATTATTACTTAAATACTCAACTAATGTTCTTAATGATCCAGTTTTTTGTATCAAAACGTCGATATTTTTTTTTACACTCCGTGTCGGCTGTATACCTACGTAAGTTTTTGACCGTAACGTTTCTTAACGAAACATTTATATAATCTGTGGTGGGAGCAAAGAGCCCGCCATCCGGTTAGTAAAAAGTTCACGTATTTCGTAATAATAGTTGTGCTGACTTGTGCATTATAGCTATAATTCATAATTATTTACTCGCAAATGTGATGAAAAACATTGTATGTTTCACGGGCGGTACGGGAATTACGAACCTCGACTCAGAAAGCCCTCAGTCTTCGACTTCGGGCTTCTACTAGAGCCTCGATCGTAATTCCTCACTTACCGCCCTTAATACATAATGTACTATTGTGTTCTATGTGTTTCTGGTATCTGGGCACCATATGGGCACATAACCGGTCGGAGTTAGAATGTTATTTGGAAGGTAAACTTATTGTCTTTATACATTCAGTTTTTCAAAAAAATAGTAGCTCGTCGGCACCAGGAACAAGGACCAGGCTGCCGGTGATCACGGCTCCGGATTGAGGTACCCCTTCACTATGCGTGCCGTGTCTAGGAGTACTGCTTTCTGAATCAAGCCTAAGACCCGACAGCGCAATGACAGCCTTCTAAGGTGTTGGTAGAGGCACTTTCCTATTAGTCCATTAACCGTAACGGCTATCGGTACAATGACTGCCGAGTCCACGCTCCACACGTTGACAACCTCGTGTGCTAAGTCAGGAAACTTGTTTATTTTTATAAATCTCAGCTTTCACGAGATTCTAGTCATGCGGCACAGTACTTTCAACAATTATTACAGCATTAATCAGCACGGCGCTCTCGGCGATCTATCACAATAGTATCAGGCTTGTTTACTATAATAGTCCTGTTCGTGATGATAGGTCGACACCAATACCATGTGGCATGACCATTCTCGGGAGCTGGGTCGGTCACATACTTGTAGTAGTACTTCATCATCCCCAAAGTTATACTGCAAGGCAACTGGCGGGTGGATAATCCTCTACAAGATTGTGTCTCTGCAAGTACTCACCGTAAGCAAGACGAGAACAACCGGAAACGATATGTCGAATCGACTTACTGGGACAGATGTCAACCGTCCTTGACAATGTATGTATTTCCGGTGACTATGAGTTTCGTTATGTTAACTTCCATCATCACACAAACAAAATCTTCAGTATCCCCAAAGTGGTCACCGAAACGTAGTAAATATAATATATATAGTAAACTTTATTTTTAAGGTTCCGAACACAAAACAAGTAAAAAAGGTTTAAAGGTTAAGTTCTGAAAGGTTTCGATTCTAGATCAGAAAACTATACAATTTGTTAAAACAACGACCCTGTCTGATCCAAAAGAGGTATACCAATGAAATAACCAAATATAAAATATTCATGAAAGTGAGCATATTCATGAATTAAAAAAATCCGACTTGTGTGCCCAAATTAACACCATTTCCCTAAAATCAAACAAACTTTTAAAACGTGAGAACACCATCTTCAGCATTAGTACATATGTTCGATCGTCAGTTGTTTGTTTATGACGTCAATACCCGAGTAGCGACCGGAGTGTTGTCCTGCGTTGCCATGTCAGTTTCCTCATTTCACTTCATTTTATTTAAGTTTTGTGGTTGTATTTTTTTTACTTGTTATCTAAAAAGGACTACATAAATAGAATCTAATCTAACCTCACAACACCCTCGCGGATCGGACAGGGTTTCTTTTACATATCGTATAGTCTCACCTCCTTGTAAGTCTGTTCAGGGGCTTTTTCAAAATCTATTCAACGTAGGGTTATGAAGTTGGGTTTAAGTTTCGTTGCCGCGCATACATCAAATAAAAATTCTTACACCCATTTACTAAAAGCCTTCCCAAATGCATTTTTGAACTAAAACGACCGTTGTTGCCATGACAACAGGTGAAAACATACACCAAAACGTATTTTTAGAGGTATGAGGAACAGGGTGGAAAGTTCCTCGATACTCCTTGGAAAAGGGAGGATCCTCCGACCAGACAGTTGTTGAGTCTGGTGGGCAACTGCCTAACAGTTGTCGTCGGGGTTTCTCTATATACTCTTTAGTCGATGTAAACTTTGCTTGCGCGATGTAGGAAATTGATGTTAGTTCTTCCGTCGTGTCATAGACGACGCTGTAGTACTTTTTGTAGTAAGTTGCTTTTTTGTAGGTCGCTACATATTCATAGAATTTCTTGGCCGCAATTGGCGGATCTTCGAATAAGGTACCTCCCCTAGCTATCTATCTTTGTCAAGCCCTTAATTACATTCTGTTTCAATTAATGCTAAAGATGTCATATGTCACTTTAATCAATGGTAAAGATGTAAATAAATAATAGTTTTGTCAGTTTTCCGGTACTTCAAATTTGACAGATGAAAAGTATAGTGTTGTTTATATGTCAATTTATAAACAAACAAGAGGGAATGTAGGCGTGGTTAGTCCGACTTAAGTTCAGTTCATGACTAAAAATATCATTTTTAGTCTACTGAATCACATAGTGTCACGATACTAAATCTTTTAAATGTATAATTCATCTGGTTCACAGACTGCTCAGACTGGTTCGGGGTCTTAATTATGTGGGACAAAGGCTCCTGGGAACAAGCCGTATTTATAATTTACCGGAATATTGTAAAAAAACAATGATTGTTATTTATATTATAGCTTTTAAAGTTGTGCTAATTGCTATAATATTTTTCCTGCAGTTTATATTTGCAGCACTTGCAGCGCAGTATATAGACTAACTGCCCGCTTAATGGCAATAGGCTCCTGGTGCACTAATTTTGTAACCTCCCTATACGCATGCCTTCGGCAAACACCGGCTTGCTGTTTTTTATGTTCATGTATGTGATTTACATTTACAAGTAAGTATTGAATTTTACTTTACCAAAATTCAAAGGATACATTACTTTTTTCTATTCCAGTATCCAATTTCCTCCAACTATAAAGATCACTATCGACTGCTCTGGATTGACGTAAGAGCCATTTGGTCTGTCTGTGGCGTTAGAAATCGGTCACCCGAAATTGCCGTGTAAACTTCGTGCTTTCTAATTACAAGCTTTGGTTTGTTCGTTAATTAAAGGAATAAACTTTGCTCTGGGTCAAGGAAACTTACTGCTACTTGACTGTTGTCCCACTTAGGATTAAGTTTTAATCATAACGATAGTAATGAAACGCTAATATTTTAGATAACTCTATCAATATCTTACCTGAGTTGATCACAAAGCTAAGCTACGAATTCATTGATATACTAAACGCTTAGTGTGTACAGGATTAAAGAGGAGTAGAGTACGTATAAGTTGAGTCGCGAAGGCCGCGGGGGTGCGCGTAGAGCGCGGCGGGAGGCAGTCGTGCAAAGGGCGGCGGGCAGTATCTCGCCGGCGACGCCGACTCAAATCACATAGTCTTACGGCCGGGGTGATACGCATGGCGCTCACGTCACGCCCGCGTGCTCGCGTCGGTCCACGCTCGCATGTAAACACTGCCCGCGTTTCGCAGTACCTTGAACCAAATGTGAATAGACTCAGTGATCAAAAATACTTTGATTTGTTAAACACAAAACAATACAATTAATGTCCTAATTGTTTCTAGAACAGCATGTTTAATGTCTAATTTAATATGTTATCGCCTCTAACTATATCCCTTTCCTACTTTGAGACAATTTGCCGAAAAAACTTCTCACTTACATTCTCGCGCTAACTTGTTCTAATTAGTTGGATGGAGAGTTGCGGCATGGAATTAGGAGACGATCCATTTGTCATATATGGACGCACCGGGTTTGTATTTTTATTTCGGCACGTATCTAAATAGGTACCTACCTAATAAAAAGAAGGAAAAACGAAAAGTGAAGTGAAATACATGGTAGGTACGTTGTTAACGAAAAAAAAAAAAACAAATAATCGTTAATAAATTATACAACGAAAATCTGGATGGTTTAGAATTGCTGTAAAGTATCTCCTTTTGAGGTCAACTATAACGAAAAACAGTTCGCAGACGGCGAAAATAGACAATTGTCAAACGAAACAGCTCTCTAGACGCTAGCACTCATCTTCCTGTCCCTTCCACTTCTTGTCGCTCCGCAATATAAATGTACCTACTATCTGCTCATATACTACACTGTGAATATCTAGTAGTGTGCAATGTATATAGAGTTTGAGCACTATAATATAGATTCGATACGGGGTTAAGTACCGAATGATGTCGATTGTTTACACATACACTGATTAAATGAAATGACAACATTTCAGTCGGGACGTAAACATTTCATGATACATTTTCTTTAATATTTTATGCGGGAAGACCGTGAGAACCGCTTTCTAATAATTTATCATCAAAAACAATTTAAAAAAAAAACAATATTCGAAAAAAAAATAGTGTAATTTGGATGTACATCATCATTTCAGCCGAAAGACGTCCACTGCTGGACATAGGCCTCCCCCAATGCCACATTGACATAAGGGGGGTTTTGCCATAATCGCCACGCTTGGCAGGCGGGTTGGCGATCGCAGTACGGTTGTTACAAAAGCATAGAGAACGCTGCTGCCCATTCTCTGGCAAGTCCCTTAGTCGCCTCTTACGACACCCACGGGAAGATATGGGATGGTGCTATTCCTTAAGTCCGACACCATATATATTCATTTAAAATAATAATGGATTTTCTCATGTTGCATACCACTGGCGCGCTGTTCGATATCCATGGCATATATATCTAAATAAAAAAAAAAAACAAAACATAAGTAAAAATGGCGCTGTATTCCTCGAACACTGATAATTAAACTTCAGAGCTTTTGAACAATATTTTATTAAAACATGTGATACATAATTTTTCCAGTAATAGTATGTATTAATAGTACCTACATTATGAGTATCTAGGTTTAGTTTACACTAAATTTTCACTGCGTTTAAAACTAAGTTACAATAACAAGACGTTTTCAAAAGTGTTTTTGTCGCTACTGTAAGCTTGAATTGACATGCATTTGAGGATTCGGCATTTAAAAATAGAAATAAGTACAACTAAGGCCATGAATCTAAAAAACTTTCGTAACAAAAATAAATACCAAATCAAATTTTCGATTAAAGACCAGCTACGCGACTCAACTTCTGTCTTACTTAATAAAGAAAAATAAGGATTGATGATAGATGTTTCGAAGTTTCTGACTCATTCCTATTAGATAGCGTTTTGGATTAGGACATAGTCCTTATTTTCACTGTAAGAAATGAACATACGCTCTTCTTGGGATTTAATGATAACTTAGATAACTGTACTGGACACTCAGTAATGTTATGTAAATATAATTATGTAAGTTTTCTATATCAGTGCATCTTAGTTAACACATTAGAATGTTATCATCATTAATCTGGCATACTTGTGAATGCGTTCCAATACAGATGCGCCGTTGTCCGTGAGCCATCACGGACAACGGCATGGGCTTCCCGTTTTTATTTAAAGATTTTCTTCTTCGAATTAGCTATGCCCGATCTAAACCTCGTTTATTTAAAGAATCGATACAGCAGGATGCGATTTTTGAGATCAATACTGAAATAAACGGCATCAGAATAATCATGTTGTGCCACATTGTCTTTAATTACATAACCATGCAGTCAATTTAAAACAATACAAAAGGATTTCACAAAAGATTCTTGGAATTTTGCCTAAACTGTCTTTAACAAGTAAGATATGATATGCCACTTGAATTTTGTATCAAACGAAAGGTATTGATTCAAATTCTAGTATCATGTATCCCAGAGGACAATACGATACGATTCTATATTTAGAGAATCGGAACGAAGCAATTCGATACGATCCTAGGAACGCATAGTTGCGATACTGATCGATACAAATGCAAGTATAGTGCATACTAAATTCGAATGAATTTTCCCAAAAATTAATTAACGAATAATCTCAGATGAAAAGTATTAAAATAGTTAAAGTGATCTTAAATATTCTTAATAAATGGATCATCTGCCTCGAGCTCTTCGAACTTACTTAAGCTCGCAAGCCCTCAGAAAGCAGCCGAAGCAAGTTAAATTGGGAATGGATTATGTTGAATTTTGATCCCTTCTTTTTGCTGTCCTTAATATTTGGTTTTCCCATTTTGTTCACGTATCTCGTTTCTATTTCACTCATGATGTTAACCGAGCGGATAGAAAATAAAAAAGCTTTTAACAACGCGCCGAATTGGCAGGTTTCCTTTTACAAAATTAAATGAATACTACGTAGTTACTGCGTAGTACTCGCAACTTCCAGGTGTATGAACGTGGACGAGGCAAAACGAGTATGTATGTAAGGATCGTAGCAGGTGGCATTCTGTGGTTTCTGCCTACCCCAAAGGCGTAACTTTATGTATCAACGTAGTTAGATTCGCAACCAAACATGAACTTGTAACTCTGTAGTTGTGTATAATTAATTCCACCTTTGAGCTGTTGTTTAATTTGTTTAGGTGCCAGCTTCACCCGCACTCATAGCTCATGATGCATTTTGCTTGCTGTGGGTGCAAATGAATTGATTATTATACGTAAAGGGTGTAAATACACGAACCCCTTAACTAAGCTGAAAGACACTTGTTTTTCCAGACATGCTGACCATCTTTTGTTCTAGACCTGACCTGGGAACCTTCTAGTTACAGAGATATTAAAGGAAATTTTTCGAAAGTTTTTTAAATATAACTTTTTAATGTTATAATTAGTCGGTAAAGTAAACAGGAGCATCAAAAAATATTTAGGGGCACCATAACACACAACTTATCAAAGCTGCAATATGAAACAACCGATCCCAAAGATCAGCTATGCGTGGTATGGATGTAGGCAGGTCTTCAATCACACATTTAAAAGATAAAAATGGTGTTAATTAAGCAAGGAGATAGGGCAAAAATTATTGCGATAAGTACCTAGTTTTATAAATCTCTATATTACAGCGAACAAACATCCCAACAAACAACCGAAATTTACTGATGTCCTGAAAAGATCCCAGTAATCTGGCTACGAAATACACCAGGCTCTCATGAAGTACAGTAAAAGTCCCGGCGAAGGTGGTATTACAACCGAATCACTTCGAGCCGCTTAGCCTATCTTGTTGCCATACATTTGCAACTTATTTAACACAATCTTGCAAACAGGTGTTTTTCCAAGTAGTTTCTACCAATCAAATATTATTCTCCTCCATAAAAAGGTGATAGGAATGACATTAGCAATTACCGCCCCATCAACCTCATCTCACACCTTTAAATAATATTTATAAAAAATCTTGGAGATCGCATTTCTGGCCAATTAGATCAGCATCAACCTCCCGAAAAAGCCGGATTCCGCTATGGCCTCTCTACTACCGACTATTTACAATCCCTTAATCAGGTTATAGAGAAACATCTGGAATTCAACCAACCCTTTTTTTCCATGTTCCTTCCTATTGCTTTGTTTTTCAAGGCCACGGTATCTCTTTCGAACAGTCCCGCAGCCCTGGCAGGCATCAGCCCTCTCGGACTCTTTCCGATTTGTTGACATCCCCTTGAGGCGCGCGTGGAACACGAACGCGCCGTTCGGCACGGCCTGTCATCATCAGACGGACGGACGTTGAGCTAGCCCATTACTGTGGCCGGTGAGTAATGGGCTACCGACGCCCGGGGCGTCTCCCGCGGATTTAACCTACCCTTATACCTCGCTTTTGTCGATAGTTTCTTGATAGTTTATCGCAGAACGCTATATTTGAATCTCTTCATTCACTTACTACAAAAAATATATCAAAATAGCACAGCAGCCACAAAAGTTACCATCCTTCCCTATCTAAAAAGGGGTTAAGCAGGGCGACCCTCAGTACTGGATAGGTATAAGTGGCAAGAGGGAAGGGAGGCCTTTGCCCTGCATTGGGACACAAATTGCTAAAAATAAATAAATAATGATGCGACCATCAGCGCAACATAACAGTTTTCAGTCTTACGTAACAAATTTGTTCCGGCACCAAAGAAAAAAAGGGCCAAAAGACTTCACGCTACGTCGTGCATCGTGGCACGGTGCGACATTGTGTCGTGATTCGATGTTGTTTTGAGGAAATTTCTGACGTGCATCGTAAAAATGTCTCAATTATTCCACCGCCATCATAAAAGCATGTTGTGTTAAACATAATAGATAAAGCCCTACGAACAAGGAAAGAATTTTGTAACTAATCTAAATTGTGAAATTAGAGGACTTAGTTGCCAACTAAGTACCAAGATCAAAGACCAGGTTTCTTTTCTAGATTATATAGCTTTTCAAAAGCAGGTATTTAATCACAAAGATCTTTCCATGCTGAGTTGCTGACGTTATATTTTTTTATTTCAGTCGTTCAGACACGACGTCGTGTCGTGCATCGTACCACACCTCGTGCCTTACGTTAATACGATGCACTTCGCGTATGTCCACGACACGACAACACATCGCCACACACCCCAGCAAATTGGCATGGTGCCACGTCCCATGTGTTTGTACTGTAATATTTTATATATGTATTTCGAAGTATTTAACTTTATATACCATCAACTAGCTGTCCGGCGCAACTTCGTTTGCGTCACATTTAACCCGTTTTCGCAACATTTTTCATTGCTGCTCCACTCCTATTGATCGTAGCGTGATGATATATAGCCTATAGCCTTCCTCGATAAATGGGCTATCTAACACAGAAATATTTTTTCAAATCGGACCAGTAGTTTCGGAGCCTATTCAATGCAAGCAAACAAACAATCAAATCTTACCTCTTTATAATATTAGTTTAGATTGAGAAAGGTGTAAAGTGATAGTTTCGGTTTTCTGTTTCAATAGGTCACATTTTGCTATCTATAAATAACGTTTTCTGACCCATTTTCATCAAAATGTTTTACACAACAGATTATAGTGTATCTCTTAGTTAAGCTTCTCAGCTTAGCAAAATTATCTGGATTACAAACTTGTTGTTTTATAGAACAGTTGTCAATGATATATAGAAATACAGCTAAGCAGGTTCAAAAGCATACATTATTATATGAATAAAATAATTGTGCCTTGCAAAACAGAATACATAAAGATGCAGAACGTAGGGGAGCCTTGACGCTAATGAGAGATAAGGTTGAGTGCTGTCGTCCACTGCCTTGGCGGAGAATCTAGACCGGTGTAGGAAAAGACAACTGCCTAATAATAGACTGTCTTCATAATACATGTAAATATTAAAACATGCAACTTTGGCATCAACAAAAAAACTAGAAAAATACTCATACACAAGTGAATTTAAAGTGCCATACCTCAAATCAGGGTTTCCAATTACAACGGAAGCCCAAAGCTTTATTATTAATTTTATCTAGCATAAATATATATTAGGAACGAACTGAATATTTATCGGAATCTTCCAAATAAAATATAGTTTCCTCTTTAAGTAAAATATCTGCCTATTTTTACAACGAGTTAGGATTTGTATGGAAGAAGTAAGTGCAGCCAAATTGTCTAGAATGTCGGATTTAGGTAATTGAACTGTGGTGAAAGCGACATGGTAAAATCCATTAGTGCTATTGTCAATTTTGTTATCTAAAAACATGCGATTAGCAACAAAGGACAGGTTTGCATCACAGAATAGGTCAGAAACAAAAATAACATAAATTATGTACCTAAAAGCTGCCGCTCCCGAATGAAATGTAGGTCATCAACGTAGGAAAAGGCTCATCCTCTTACTAAGTATACCAATAGCTATATAACAATTAATTACTGGCCTACATTTTTAGAATTAAACGCAAATCATTAATGGCCAATTTTTTATATTTAAACACTGTATAGGTACTTGTAAATTGAATACTACATAACTGTATATCTTAAGTATTGAGGCTAATTTATCACTTAAGAACGAACGTATGTTTCATCAAAAAGGAAAGAACAAATAGAAGAAGAAGCGCAAATAGTATAACAAAATTTTGTTGAATCAGTGTACAAGTGAACTTTAATAAGCAAAGACAACAGTGACTTACACACGAGGCAGAGACTGGGACTGGAGAGACAAATGCACAAGTGCACCTAATTGAAATATAATGTCGATTTTCTTCTTCCGATTCCACAATCTACAACGCGCCGAGGAAAAACGAAGAAAGCACAACAAAAACACGAATACTAGACGAAACATGAACTCAGACGTGCTTACCGCCCCTTCCCGACTGCTTGAGCGACCGCTCAGCGAACCGGTTGACAGCCTCGACGAAATCGCCCTACAGATACCCAGGTTTAATAGAATTGTTATCATTTCGCTTTAGCTTTTTTCATAACTGGGCCCCGTGTGCTTTCCTCTCTCTGTGCTAACTGCTCGAATTTCCATCGCTTGTTTCCAAATGGGTATCTTCTATCAATGTCTTTCAACTGGGCCTGAACTCCTGATGTTCTCCGAATTTTGCAAGGGCCATCTTTTAAGATAAACTACTGTTATGCTGTCAGTAAATTGCTCGATTAAGCAACTTATAAGAATACTTGAAGAACAGCATTAAAATCTATGGTACTATCATAATTTAGATTGTTTCAGAGATCCAATTTCATTCGTAAGTGAGTTTTCAATAATCAGATACGTATAAACGAACAATATTCAATATCGTTGCCGGGCCTTTGTCCGTAGTTACCGTATTGCAAAAGATTTTCAATTGAATTTATTACTTTTCATGGGAATTGGATTCTGGAACTCTTCTGTACTCATTCATAGTAAGTTTGTCTCAATGTGTGAATTAGATGTGTAGCCTTTTGATATTTAATCCCTTCCACAGAAAATCCGTTACTAAGGAAGCTTAACGCTACGTATAAAAAAAAAATAACTAATAGCAGCACGTAGTTAAAGTAAGTGCATGTTGCACCTGCCCATCCAATAAGTGTATGTGTGTTACCCAAAGAGGTGGTACCTACTATTTCACTAGAAAATAAATGGGTCCCCCCCATTCCCGCTTTGGTAGCATACATTTATTTTTATGTCGATGATGGTTTCAAACTGCAGACAATACGACTTTGCCTTGTTTACGTTTGCAAGACACACTCTCACAGAGCAACTAAGCTAAGGAGCTTTGCTTTTCAACTGGAGACGGGTCGACTAGCCGATAACCGACTAGTCGTTTACAAAATTCCGACTATTCGGACAAGCCGATCATTGCTTTCGGTGCATTTTAGGGGAAATCGGCTATGTCCGCGGAGTTTCATGTAGAGCTGAGTTGCTCGCATTGAGTACGTCATGCAACGCACTCTCTCGCACCTACAAGTTTAATTCTACTATTTGTCTTGATTTTAGTTCAATTTTATTAACCACTGACGGAAGAGTTCCAATTCTGAAATGATAACAACCTAAAACTGATTATGAAATAAAAATTATTAACAAAAAAGGTTCAATCACTCGAACTGACTAGCTTTTTGCCAACTATGGCCGGATAATCGGCATTCCCGACAGTCGGCGACTAATCAGATCATTTCTATTTCCAACCTCCGTTTCATAAGAGCTTGTTTTAATAACATCCCAACCTAAATACAAATGACACTAATAAAACTTTCGTTAGGGATGTGAGATAAAAGGAAGAGTACTGGTAAATTTCATAGAAAGTGAAATACTTTTTTTGGAAAAAAAAACTGACTTCTTAATAAAAACCAGTAAGATGTTTTTTGATGTTTTTTTCTTGCCACCGCCGGGGTGCCAGCTGTCTTAGAACCCAATGGCTTGGCACGCGTCGATGGGAAGAGACCAGATGGCATGACCATAATGCCATGGAAGTTGGGTAGGCCTTTGGTGTGGGATGCGACTTGCGTCGACACCCTTGCGCCATCCCATCTTCCTAGCACGGTGAGCTGCGCTGGGGCTGCTGCTGCAGGTGCTGAAAACCTTAAACGGCGCAAATACAATAACTTAATTGGTAATTATGTGTTTGAGCCGTTTGGGGTTGAAACACTAGGGCCATGGGGCCCGAGTGCCCACCTTCTGTATCGAGATATCGCTAAACGGTTGGTCGACTCTTCACGTGACCAGAAGGCTGGCCTTTTTTTTGCCCAAAGAATTAGCATTGCCATCCAACGTGGCAATGCGGCCAGCGTTCTGGGCACTTTTCCTGTTGACAGCGATGTGGACGAATTTTTTGACGCCCTGTAATTTTGATATTTGTACATATTTTATTATTATTTTAGATATATTTGTAGTTTGTAAATAATGTTCATAAATGAATTTTACTTGTATGGTGTACATAAGTAAGATGTGGAAAATAACAATTTGCTTTCGGAAGGTCTGTATTTTTAAAGGCTTTTATTTAACTTGCAATGTATGTATGTATGTTTGTTACGGTGAAATCTTGGAAGCTAAATTAGCACCACTTCCCGATGACCGATTGAGCTGAAATTTTGCACACACCTTTGGTTCTGAAGACAAAACATGCTTATGACAGACATAACTTAATCCTGCAGCCAGGATCGTCTCCTCACAAGAGAACTCCTCAACGGCTAATAGCGTGGACACGAATCTTTGCATACGGGTGGGTTCATATTTGATGGATAGTCACGATTTTTATCATGAACTCAACCTGCAGTGAGGATCGTCTTCTCACGAGGGAACTCCTCAACGGCTAATAGCGTGGACATGAAACTTTGCATACGAGTTCATATTTGATGCATAATCACGATTTGTATCATGAACTCAACCTGCAGTGAGGATCGTCTTCTCACGAGGGAACTCCTCAACGGTTCATAGCGTGGGCACGAAACTTTGCATACGAGTTCATATTTGATGGATAATCACGATTTGTATTGTGAACTCAACCTGCAGCCAGGATCGTCTTCTCACGAGGGAACTCCTCAACGGCTAATAGCGTGGACACGAAACTTTGCATACGAGTTCATATTTGATGCATAATCACGATTTGTATCATGAACTCAACCTGTAGTGAGGATTGTCTTCTCACAAGGGAACTCCTCAGCGGTTAATAGCGTGGAAACGAAACTTTGCACACGAGTTCATATTTGATGGATAATCACGATTTGTATCATGAACTCAACCTGCAGCCAGGATCGTCTTCTCACGAGGGAACTCCTCAACGGCTAATAGCGTGGACACGAAACTTTGCATACGAGTTCATATTTGATGCATAATACGATTTGTATCATGAACTCAACCTGCAGTGAGGATCGTCTTCTCACGAGGGAACTCCTCAACGGTTCATAGCGTGGGCACGAAACTTTGCATACGAGTTCATATTTGATGGATAATCACGATTTGTATTGTGAACTCAACCTGCAGCCAGGATCGTCTTCTCACGAGGGAACTCCTCAACGGCTAATAGCGTGGACACGAAACTTTGCATACGAGTTCATATTTGATGCATAATCACGATTTGTATCATGAACTCAACCTGCAGTGAGGATTGTCTTCTCACAAGGGAACTCCTCAACGGTTAATAGCGTGGAAACGAAACTTTGCACACGAGTTCATATTTGATGGATAATCACGATTTGTATCATGAACTCAACCTGCAGCCAGGATCGTCTTCTCACGAGGGAACTGCTAAACGGCTAATAGCGTGGACACGAATCTTTGCATACGGGTTCATATTTGATGGATGGTCACGATTTGTATTATGAACTCAACCTGCAGCCAGGATCGTCTTTTCACGAGGGAACTCCTCAACGGTTAATAGTGTGGACACGAAACTTTACATACGAGTTCATATTTGATGCATAATCACGATTTGTATCATGAACTCAACCTGCAGTGAGGATCGTCTACTCACGAGGGAACTCCTCAACGGTTAATAGTGTGGACACGAAACTTTACATACGAGTTCATATTTGATGGATAATCTTGATTTGTATCATGAACTCAACCTGCAGCCAGGATTGTCTTCTCGCGAGGGAACTCCTCAACGGCTAATAGCGTGGACACGAAACTTTGCATACGGGTTCCTATTTGATGGATAATCACGATTTGTATCATGCACGCATGCTTCAGCCAGGATCGTCTCCTCACGATGGAACTCCTCAACGGTTAATAGCAAGGATAAGAAAAAAGTGTTGAGATTAAGATAATAATGTGT
Organism: Cerastis rubricosa; assembly: GCA_949152445.1. NCBI lineage: Eukaryota > Metazoa > Arthropoda > Insecta > Lepidoptera > Noctuidae > Cerastis > Cerastis rubricosa. The sequence goes on along the minus strand of OX424523.1, from coordinate 12,950,316 downwards.
TCAGAAACGATTACGGCAAAACTAAAAATGATAAAATAAAATTATAAGTAAAAAAACATTTTTAAAAAAAGCTTTTATTTAAATGCTCTAAAAAGGAGAAAAATAAATATTTCTTTTAATTTTTTAACTTTCAACTTATGGTTATAAGTTGAAAGTCAAGATCATAAAATTTTGTCGCGAGGTTGACTTGTATAAATAAACTAGTACCTTTTTAATTGAGTAACAATCTGCCAAGTTTAAGTTTTTATAAATTTCAGTATAATTAAATACTTATAGGTACTTACGCAAACCTCGCGACAAGCTTTTATGATCATATAAATTGTGTATAATGAGGTTATAAGTTGAAAGTTAAAAAATTAAAAGAAAAATTTATTTTTCTCCTTTTTAGAGCATTTAAATAAAAGCTTTTTTTAAAAAGGTTTTTTTACTTATAATTTTTTTGTTTGTTTCTTTGACTTTTTTGCCACCGAATTCCGAAAGTAAATTGTTATTTTCGAAGTCTGTTTTTTTTCACAAAAGAGCTTTTAGTTGTGGGTTTATAGCACAAATCCTTGTCAAGTATCAATTTTACATTGGTTCTAGAAAATATTAGCACCTCGTCCATGTATACGAAGAAGAAAAAAGTGCGTAAATTATTGAGGATAACACATAAAGTACCTAAGCAAAGTTAATAATACATATTTACATATATGGGACCACCTCTGAAGTATGACTTAAAAAAGAATCATCAAAATCAATACATAATTGGCGGAATGATTGCGTAACAAACACAGTTGAATTGAGAACCTCCTCCCTTTTAAAAATAGACAATTACACCAAATAGTGGGCATCTCACTGGTTTTAAAACAAGGCTTATTGGCGGTTAGGGATTAAGAGAGTTATTATTGTCATTCCAAGTCTGTATTTTCCCACTGCGGCTTACAATTTTGCTTTATTTTTGTTCTCTTGTCAAGATAACATCTTTTTAAAGATAATCACTGGTAAGTTGGATAGAATTCTGCACAGCCTTGAACTGATGTGATCATATTATGACTATGACAAAAACATTTTGTTATCCAATAGATTCGGCTTTTTACTAATATTGAACAATGGAGTTTCTTGCCGGTTCTTCTCCATAGGAAACGACCAACCCGAACCGTGCATCTTTTGTCGACGTTTTATAAGTGCCCATATAGGCCTATGTAAAATAAAATATTTTGATTTGATTTGAACACGTGGTCTCTAGTTCACCTGCATTTAAGAATATTTTTTAATTATATACAATTACGAAAATAATGATAAATATTGAATCGGAATTTCGTCACCTTACCACGACACACTGTTCAAGGTATAGTTTAAAGGCTTTAGGCGTCGAGTTAGTGTTGCCAATCCATCGGTGTTACATTGTGTGCATTTCGGAAGGAGAGTGTTCTTTCACAATTTAACTCCCATAAGCCTACTCATCATCGGGCAATCAGACGGACACCGATGCGACGTTATTTTGTGGCATACTCCCCACCTATATAAATAAAGCTTCGTTAATGTAAACATATAAATCGACTTAGTAAGGTTTTTATGAAGTAAGTTGCAATTATATAATATAGCCATACCTAATCGATTCTATACGGCGTTTTATAAAAACGTACGTTTTTCTTGAACTTAATGTGTCAGTCAAAAGTTAAATTCCTTTTTCCACTCCGCGGCCTACAGATACCGGCGCTTTATTACGCTCGAGCTGCGGGAGCTTTGCGCCCGAAAACGAGATAAGCCTCTCATCTGTATAATATAATCTCATACTTCGTAATCCCAGCAGAAATACCTCTAGTCAATGTAGGAGTAGCTATAATAAGGATTTCGTGTCCATCATCGGCCTAACTATGTTCGGTTCGGCTTCAAAGCTAACCGGCTGCAGCTGAATACCAGTATTTTACATGAAACGACTGCCTGTCGGACCTCCAAAACCCAGTTAGTACTGGGTAACACGATACTTCTTCGTAAGACTGGTTGTCAGAGGTTTCGGGCCACTGACTACCTATAACGACAACCCAAAATTTAGAAATGTCAACCTACCAGTTACCTTCAGCTTAAAGTGCTTTCCTAAGGCACGGAGAAAACACGGTTATGTAATGGATGGGCACCCATGCAAGGGCAAGCGCAGCTTAATCTAAAGATCGACCCATTTAGCTGTAATTATTTGCGTTACCCTGCTGCCATTAAAATCTTTGCCAGGTTTATTAAAATAGCTCTTGTATTTCCTGGAGGTGAAAATTGTTTACTTTGCTAAGTCGAACTTTATATCCAACTTCATCTAGATGCAAGCGTTGTTTTTATTTAGAGGCTTTTACCTTACAAAGGTACGTCAGCCTCATCATACCCTTATCTAACTAATTATTACGCGTAATTATAATAATATTAATACCTTATATTATTGCGTAAGCGAGGGAGTTAGTGATGCAGCAATCATTTCATAAATCGGTTTCGATTCAAGCGTTGTTTTTTAAAAGTCAAATTAACTTTATAAATTCCAATACATTAACGAATTGGTGACCAGTCACCTACTAATTTTGTTTTATTTTACTAAATGCACTTAGATTTTTAGCGTGATTTGAACTTTGGATTAGTGTAACATTTTCTTGCTCAACCTTCTGTGAGTGCTAATTTGTAACACTAATTGGCCATCGAGACTTGAAACTTCGGGTTAGTGTAAAAAATCACCAGCATAAAAATAACACTAAACATGCGGAAATTAATAAACGAAGCACGGCAACCTCGCCTACAAAAGTTGATTCCCACTTGATTGTTTTCTTTAAGGTTCGGTACCTCGTAAGGAAAAAACGGAGCCCTTAAAGGATCACTTAGTTGTCCTTCTATTTGTATGTCTGTCAATACCCTTTATCTCGGGAATGCGTGGAGGTATCGAGTTGAAATTAAAACCATATACAATATGTTCAAAAAACCCAGTTCGATCCTGACGGGGCAAATAGGTATCCTAATCGCATAACCCTATAAAATGAAGAAAAAAATATATTCATGAAAGTTACCATGATAATAAATTTTAAAATCACGATGTTTTTGCCCAAATTACCTACCATAATTTCCCCGAAATGTAGCAATTTTTTTACGAGACAACACCAGCGTAGTAGTATTGAAAGAGTTCGTAATAAAAATCAATCGAATCGAAAACTTTTTGTAAAACCAAGACCGTGACATAGCGAAAGAAATCGACAAGATAAGTATCATTTTAAAATCGACAGTTTTGCGTAAATATTGCTTCAAAGTGTTTGGTCGCTGTTGTGATTGTTCAAATGTCGTTTACAAGCCAGAGTATTTTAACATATTATTGTGACTGCAATCATGCAAGGGCTCGTAGAGATTACGAGATACGTTTTGCTGTGGACTACGCCGCGATGTACCACGGTGTCGTGTTACGTTTCAACGTTTGTGCAACCGTGTGTACGCTCGCTACGGGCAGTGTTCACGGCCACGAAACGCATCCTGCAGGAAGACTGCGAGTGACTGATGTTAACATTGAAGAGCAGCTGCAATAAATCGGCTACAATGCGTCCGTGCTAACCTTGTGCGACGGTGCCAGACCTGTATCAGTGTTAAAGAAGAAACATCTCCATCACAGCCACTGCATCACACACGATCCAAATTCGAACGGCACAATTATCAAAAAAAGATTTTCATAGCTAATGACAGACGTCATCGGTTCATGACTTAATGACGTCTCTACCCCACCACCACCCTCACCCCTGTATTGCAATGTAAGTTTTCTCGTATTATTAAAATTTATTACATTTTTGTCGGGGTGTTTTTTTTACTTGTTATCCAAAAAGCATCTCATAAATAGAGTCTTATATTGACACCTAACAATACCCACACGGATCGGACAGGGTTTATTAACATATTTTACACACAGTTCTACAGTCCCTTGAAGCTGTGAAATAAACAAACTTAAAAGTTAACGCAAAAAAGATACGGTTGTTTTTGCCGCAAAAAACGTATATTTCGACACTCTCAAGGGAATCAAAATGTTTAAGGTACTTTCGGTTGAGTGCAACTATGAAATTTGGCAAGTAATATCGCCTACGTCAAGTAATACGTCGTAATACAAGTACAGGGAAATGTCTGAAAACTATATATTATTTATCAAATCATATTTAAAGTACCTACTAATTTGTACGGAAGTGTCGGTAGGCGAGTCCGACTAGCACATGTCCGGTTTGTTTGTAGCCTACAAGTGAGCAGAGATCGGTAAACATATAAAATAACATTAAATAACATTAAACTAAAACACAAACGGTAATTGAACTTGATATTCATTCATTCTTCATCATAGTCCTGTGTTTATTCATGTGCATTATTATTATATTTAGGTCCAACTGATAGTAAATGTCAAGCCAATCAGAAAACGAGGATGACTGAACATGGAAAATTATCGGAAGATAATATGTGTACCGGACACACAGTAAGAGCTACGCCACTGAACTGTGACGGTTAGATTAATCACTGACCACTTTTTGATTTTAGTTTTATATTCTAAGGTGTTAATAATTCAATTCGTTTCACAACTAATTAAACTTTTTTTAATTGTCCGAAATAGATAAAAAATCATAATTGTTGCAAAAACTGTCACTTCCCTTGATATTACACAAACTCTGAATACGCGTTTAGAGACAAGTTTGTTATAATCGGATCTATTTTTTTGGGTTTTGTGAACATGTAAGATAAATAATTGCCGCACTCTTAAGACAGCGAGCACCTTATACCTTAAGATCAGTTGGGTAGCGAAAAGGTTTTCTTAACGGTACTTTTATAACGGCTTTTTGAGCCGTTTCTACGTCAATTACAGTGCTTTTCCCAGCTGCACCGTATTGAAGTACTGACTGACACAGACAAAGGTAAATAGTACGTAGAATTTCAATGGGAGTACAGTCACGTAGTTTTTTTATCACGTATATCAGGTTCCTAACGCGACCAGAGAGCAGCTGTATATGTGATTTGTATGACAGGTTTTCGTCTAATATATAGCAAGGTATTTGATTGAGGCAGTGTGATCTCTAAACAGGTACAGAGTGTAAGTGGTGATGTCTGGTAGCTGCAGCATGTATGGTATTTAAGTATAAGATGATGTGGAGGTCGAGAAGCTATTGTTTTGAAGAAGGTTATGAACTTAGTTTTCTTTATATTCTGAGTCAGGAGATTTGCGTCAAAACACTCATAAACAGTTAATAGTCCGTTCTCTGCAAGACGGTACACTTGTTCCTAGGTTGGGCGTGGGAAATTATGACAGTGTCATCAGCATAGGATATTATTTCTGCGTTATTTAGTTGTGAGTTTAAAATATCATTCATATAGAAGGTGAAAAGAGTTGGGCCAAGTGTGCTCCCTTATGGAATTCCAAAGTCGATGGGAAGCACGTCACTACTAGCTATTTGCGATTAGATAGGTAACTAGTGAAACAATCAAGTGCAGCCCCTCGTAAACCTGCACATTCTAGTTTTCTCAGAAGAAGTGCAACTGATATTGTATCAAAGGCCTTTGCCAGATCTAAAAAAACTCCTATGGGCTGTTCTCCGTTTTCGGTGAAATTAGCCACTAAGTTAGTCAGTAATGTAGCCGCGTCTTTAGTTGACCTTCCTCGTCGGAATCCGAACTGTTTATCTGATATCAGTTTGTGTTTTTCAAAAAAGTTCACTTAACCAATTTCTCCAGTATTTTGGACAAAATGGATAGAAGTGCTATTGGTCGATATTTTTCAGGTAAGCCTGTAGGGCCTCTTTTGTGTATTGGTCTAACGGAAGCAACCTTCCCACATTCCGGAAAGGTCCCAGATTCTAAGCTTAAATTATAAATGTGGGTGAGTGGTGGAATTTTAATTATTAATCTTGTAGTCTTCATCAAGTCCTGATGCGGTGTTAATTTTAAGTTGGTGGATATATTTATTCATTTCTGCTTCGTCTGTCGGGTGAAGAAAAAAAGAGTTTGGGAAGTTTTCACAAGGTTTGTATTTTTTTATTAGAGACTAGCGTTCCCGCGCAACTTCGTCTGCATCACATTTTTCGCAACATTTTTCATTGCTGCTCCGGTCCTATTGATCGTAGCGAGATGATATATAGCCTTGATCGTAGCGAGATGATATATAGCCTATGTCCTTCGCCAGGTTAAAATCTATCTTCTTGCCAAATTTCATTAAGATCCGGTCAGCCGTTTAGTCGTGAAAAGGTAACAAACATATGGATTCCTGAGTCTCAGTAATTCGTGATAGTATTTGATAAGATAGATGTTTTCCAATGGAGGTGTAGTACGCATTACAGTGAGTCAACTGGATCCTCCGAATTGGAAATTAGCTGAGATGAGTAACTTCTTTGTTTATTAGGGCTATTATTGATTTGTTGTTTGTTCCATAGTTTTTTAGGGTAATTTCGGCTTTCAGTTTTTTGCAAGAATTCCTGTACCTAGTATAAACCAGTCTTTTCATCACATCGTCTGGGTTGGAATTTGAAGCTTGATGAAGACAGTCTCTGTGCTATAAGCACCTCATAAAACCTGGAGTGATCCATAGTTTAAGTGTGAATCTACTTCTGCTTATTTTAACTTTGTCCATGTGTTTAATAACTAGATTCGTTATAATAGTTGTTAGAGTGTTTGTACAGGAGTTGGCACAGTTAGAATTGAGAATATCAGACCAGTCGATGTTCAGTAAATAAATGAACGGTTTATTTTATAACAGACAACAACAGTTCACAAGAGTCAAAACCACTAAAATTATTCTCAAGCGCAACGCTGAACGGTAGTTGGATAATTAACAATTTAGTAACGCTACGCCGACCTCTGAAATTCATGTGTCCAACAAATATATTGTACGTCAACATGCAAATGGATGATGGATTTCGTAGAACAATATTTCGCTAGGCATACGCGGAAATCCGCATCGAGGTCGACGTGGGATTTCCAAACGTTTCACAGCAGCATGTTTAATTGAATCCTAAACTGATTAAAATAAGTTGACCGTAGTGGCACTTGTTGATGTAGCAACTGTAGTAATGCTCTGAGATCGGTAATTTTAGGTAAGAACCGGGTTTTTTCAAGTTGGAGAAACTTGTTCTGTAGGTGCTATTTATTAACACATCTATCGTCTTCTACGGTGATATAGCGGTGATAGCATTTAAAAATTTTATTTTCAATCAAAGCTGGTTCTAAAAGCGAGTAGGTAGGTACGTACGTTTTTGACGATTTTACACTTCTCAGTGTGTAGAATACAAACAAAAGAGGGGATCAAAGCCGCCTCCGGTCTGGTTTAGCGAATACAACACACGACAAGTTTGAAAGCAAATACCACGAGCTTTGTTCTGGCAAATATAGCCCAAACGTTTGAACAAATAAAAGCTACGTTACGGTGAAATCTAAAATCACCCTGGTGTGCATTTTCCGTTTGGACGGGGATCACCGCGAACATTCGAGAACCGAATTTGTTTTGCAAACATTCGATGCGCGAACGTCTGCAAACATTCGTTGCGCGGGGATTTTTAATATACTATTCGTTGCGTGTATATGTATTATTATGTATGGTTACCACTCACAGAAGTTTATTTTTTCGCAAGTCGAAAAGTTGATCATTTAGGGAAAAGTTGATCATATTCGGATATTATGTAATGCAAATGTGTTTATATATTATTTCTAATTTTCTCTTTTCCTTCTTCATCAAAAATGGGTTCCCTTGGAAACCCATCAATATTGTCCAATGCTAATCATCCGTCAATAGTCAATGTTTGTCATTTAACAAACGATGCACAAACGAGGGTTTTCTGATCTTTCGCTTTAAGCTCAGGTACTTATAAGTTTTCCATTGAGCCAAAGCGGCTCTATTAAGTCTCTTGTAATGGCGCATGGTCATTACAACTTTAATGTACCTACTCCTCCCTATCCTACTAACCATGAAATCTATGAGCCGTCTGCTATTTACTTTCCAAAAAAATTAAGATTGTATTTCTTCTTAAGATCATAAATAAATCTTCTTTTTTAATTCTTTACATAAACATCAAGTTGTTTTCTTTAGTATGTATCACTTTTCGCTCGAAGAATGAGTATTCGAGGAAACTCTTTACGCCCAATGCTTGCGTAGGCGGTTATAAGCGTAGATTACACCTGCGAATGCTGCTGCGGCTTTCAGTTGCTCTATTTGTTTGCCAAGCTCTTGCAGTAATGCTCTCTGCTCGGATGCCGTCTTATTCTCTTGAAAATGTTTTAAAACCGGTACAGGTAGGTTTATGATGTTGTTGATTGGAGGAATTTCTGCAGGACCTGCGTCGACTTGGGCTTGGATTTTGTTCATTTGTTGTCTTTGAGGATAAACAGCAAAAGTTTCACTACTAATTATGCAATCGTCATTGAGTGTTATGACGCCGGCCTTGTGTAGTAGCTGCGTTGAAACTTGATGCCCACAAATAATACGAATTTTGCATTGTTGACAGCAAAAATATAAGTAATGGTTTACAGCGTTTAATTCCAACCACTTATCTCTGCAGGTTTCATGTGTGATTTCGCAGTTAAGAGACTCCTTTTTCTTCATGCAGAGGCTCTCGTCAGACTTCATGCGGTATATGGGTTTTTGTAGTGAACACAATAGAGTTGTCGCGTCATTTTGCACGCATTGATGTATTTCGGATTCCGTCATTGGGATGTACGAATCCTTTTGAATGTTTATTGCTAAAATTTCAGCAATAGGTATTAGGGTGACCATATCCAAGTCATTGTTTTTAGGTATTGGTATTGTTCGGTAGATCTCGGAGTTATCTCTGCTGATTAGGGGTACTTTTACCTCGATTATAAGGTATTGTTCAGTCATTATCGCCTTAACTTGTAGAAGATGAAACAGGCGAAATAACTCTGTTTGAATTTTGGTGATGGGTAGGACTAAATCCTTGGACAATTGACCCGAGATTGTTCAATTCCTGCCGAAGCTGTTCCGGTGAGATGAGATGTAAATTCATCTTGGACAGTGGACAGTTCTTGAGAATCCAGTTCCTTCTGGAGATTATTCGTAAACTTCTCAAGGTTTAGCAAATGTTGGTTAAACATTTTGTACTGTTTTTCAACTGCGTCTTCCGACCTCTTCAGTAAGTTATATTCTGCTTCGATCACGGATGTCTGATTTTTAACAACAGTGTCAGGTGTTTTTCGTTTGCCTTGACCAGGTCAATGTCTGCTTGATATTTTTTTGCGAATTTGTCATCTAATACTCCAAAGAGGGAGCGCGCGATGGAACCGACACCGCTAATAAGCCCACGTTTGTTTCTCGTATTCACTCGGCCTTGCGGATTCAGCAACATATGGATTTAGTGTCTTATTTTGTCGGTCGAGTGTTGTACTTGCGTTAAAATTACGTTGCATTGTGTTTTCTGTTTAATTTTCTCGCAGATGTTTTCCAGAATTGGATACTGCTATACCTTGCCAGTAGGGCTTGACGTCGTAGTACACGATAATCTTCCACTCGCCGCGTATTACTTGCATATTGGTCACTTTATCAAAGTATAGACCTTGTTGAAGCTCGACAATATTTGTTGTGTTAGCGTCTAATTTTTGCGATAATATATGTACAAGAATCGGATCCAAAATGTCGACATTCACTCCTAAATTCTTTAACGCATGTAAGCAATCTATGCTGACGTCATGGATTTTCTTTATTTGGGCCACTGACTGTTGTTGCATGCTTGGCAGATTGAACAGCATGTTCATGTGCGATGGAAGATAAGTTATGCGTTATTGTATCGGTGATTGAGGATTTCCCAGCACACGAGGTAGTTATCGCAACTTATCTGTAGGTGTTGAATCAAGCGTTCTGCTTCTCCTTGAACCTTGCTCTTCAGAAACTGCATCTTCTGACCATCTCATCTAAAGGGAATTGTTGCTGTTCTTTCATCTAAAGGGAATTGTTGCTGTGTATTGCTTCTGTGAAAAGGTCTTTAAACGAGATCCACTGGTTGTAGTTACCGTTGAATACAGGTATCTCTAGTTTTGGTGTTGTTTTCTCACGTTGAGCGCCGGACCACAACTTGGTATTCCAAGCCTTTTTTAGTTCATGAAATTGGTTTTTATACCTGTTGTAACGTTCTTCGTACACTATCATCTTCTCTCCGTTGATTTCGCACTCTATCTCCCAGTGAAGGTTGTCAATTGCTGACTAGCGCGTTTGGAGTGTTTGCAGAGCGTCTTGAAATTCCCATCTTTCAGATAAAATCTCCACGTGTATGTTCGCGACTCATGAAGGCTTTGAAGTTTGCCGTTTGTTTGCGCATCATGTCGTCCAGCTTGCTATTGAACCCCGTATTCTTCTTCGCACTTGATTGGCATCTCTAGCTTGTTCTGCCACCTCACCCTTGTAGGCTTCTTGTTCCTGAAGGCACTGAGGTACCTTCCCCTGTTTGTTGGTTGGCACCTCCCAATGTTTTTGTTTGTACCAGCTGCTCCCTTGGAGAACGAGCGACGGTCGTTAGTTGTTAGTGTTGTTGAAGAATAAGCTCCTTTACTGCATTGTAGCACTGCAGCGTTTGGTTGTAGGAGTCATTCGTAAAGTAGGGATGACTTGCACTTTGTTCCGTAGACAGGCGGTCGTGATTGAATTGATATTCTGACCACAAGTTTTCCGACATTGCCATACGGCGTTTGACATAGTCGGGGTTTTTTCTGTCCCAACCATCTTTCGGAGAGTTCGTTCTGATTCAGGTATTAATCAGCTGTTGACATGTTGTTTTTGTTGTTGTTCTTGTTGACTTCAAGATGAACTCTTCTGTTCCGAGCGTCGACTGTTGCTCCACACTCCTGGTTCTTGGTACTGTGCAACCTTTCTCTTCTACGATATGCGCCTTCTCAATTGGTTACTGGGGCGACTCGCTTGTGAGTGACCAGTCCAACCGATTCGCGATCGTAAAAGATATAAGTCACACAACACTAAATTGCTCGAAGGACCAAATGTTGGGGCGTAACACCCAACAGTGAAAATGTTGTGTTGATGTTGTTAATGGGATGTTATGTTGATTGAGTAGACAACAGATTGGTATAAAGGTTTAATTGCTACTGTAAATAACATGTTGTAAAGTATATACAATTAATGTTGGTTTAAACAATATGCAACGTTTCACTATACATAAATGTAGGCCAAGTTAGTGGCATGTACAGCGTAGCTCGTACAACTTGTGTATAGATTATTTTTCATTTACCTAGTTTTTGTGAATGTAAGTACATTGTAGGCTTTGTAAATTCGTATATTTTGCTATTATCTTGTTCTACCTTTTGTAAGAAACGAATTATTGACTGGCCTACGCTGTCCTCTCATACTTAAGTACTACCGCTGTAACAATCAAATATTGTAAAACCAAATGATTTTAAAAGAGTAACCATGGAGTTTCTTGCCGGTTCATCTCCATAGGAAACGACCAACCCGAACCTATAGGCCTACATGGGCACTTATAAAATGTCGACAAAAGGTGCACGATTTTACCTCTCTTACCTTGATTTTTGTTGAGAATAAAGCACCAGTAGGTATTACTTTTTTGGAAAAGTATTTACTGGAGCCAGGAAAAGAACCAGTTTTCATTACAAAAACATGTATTGCGGCACTGATCGAAAGTGTTTCTGATATTGCTTGTGTAAAATCACAGGAAGTACAGATAAATGAGTTGCTGGGCTTTTGCGTTGGTTCGATACAATATATCTGTACGCAGCATTTAGCAATCCTTATCAGGTAAGCTATTGGTGAGTGTAATAATACAGAATGCTGATTTATTATCGATAAATATTGTGATGAAACTGGCATCGTGATGTTATAGAACAACAGACAAGCAGCGCCACCTGTTCATAGCTTTGCGTACAAGTAGGTAACCTTATCACGACTTTAAATTGCAGTTGTGCCAGATGAGAGATTTGGACCAGAGCTTTACTGTGTTAAATGAATAATCAGGACAAGTACACAATTTCTGTTGTAATCAATTAGCTACTCTTTAATAGGTACCACGTGAATAGTATAGGATGCAAGTTCATTTAATATTTTAACTTCTACTTCTTCTTAATATTTTATCTTACTATCTATATTTACAATATAAAACTCAAAGTCCTAACTGACTGACTGAGAAAAAAATACGTATTTTAGTGTTTTTGAGAATCTACCCCTTAAGAGGATTAGACAGGGGTTGAAAGTTTATATGCGGAATCCGTCATTTTTAAAACAAGAAGAATTAAATATTGAAGTTTCTGAGCAAACATAAATGAATACGTATTTCGTCTTTTTTGGAAATTCAACCCCAAACGGAAGAAAAGTGTTGGAAACATTAGGATAGCAAAAAATCTGATCAGCTTGAAATTTACTATTTGTGTTTCCTGATTGGATTTTAATATTAACGTCCTTTTCGGTGCAAATAATGAAATTTAAAAAACATAATGTCTCAATATTCTTCCCTAGGCTATGGCTGGCATTGATTTAAGTTATAATTGTTTCTCACATCGGCAGTTTTATGTTGCATGCTCCGGAGGGAGCTTTGCGATTTACTTACTAATTTTAGCCCCAAAATGAAACACCGCAAACGACATTAACGAAGAGGTGCTAGGATAATTCATTATTTTCCCGGGGTTAAATAGTTTTGTATAATATGAGTATTTTTGAAGTAAAGAAATAAAAAGCTAGCTCATTTAAAAAGCAACATAATGATTCATGTAAACAATATCTTTTGTATTAAAATATTTAAATCCTTCTGTAGATGTCATGTTTTCTGATTGACAATACACCAACGACAATAGTGTGCTCTACACCTCTTGGTTTAGATATATATATATGTGCGCACAATCCAATGCACCAACAATATTCTTGAGACCACTAAATCTTCATAAACGCCCAAGATATTAAAAGTCATCTTCCACGTTTTTTCTCTTTTTTCAGACCTCGGAAATCGAATAAAACGACTAAAGCGCGACATACTTTCTTAACAATATTAAACACTGTTGATGGAGATATTATATAAAATAATAAGATCTCCACATAAGGCTTGAAAGCCCCCGGTAGCATAACTTTAATGCTGTAAGAAGTTGATATTCCAGTGAGCATATCGCGACTCATTACAATATTACATTCATAACGACAATATTTTTCAAATCGAAAGTTTCATTCACCTAGAGGGTCTTTATCATGAAAGTAATCTTTTGAAACTCTGGGTTCATTAAAATTGTTCTCAACTTCTTCCAATGGATTATTATATTATTATCCAAACTCGTAAATAAAATTATCTATACGTTCCATGATGATAATTATAACCTCAAAATGTACAAAATCAAAATGTAGTTATATTGACAGTCCCTGAAGTAAATTATATTTACTTCAAGGACTGTCATTACTTAAGTAATGAAATTGGTGACTAGTAATTGGCTAAGAATTCTAGATTTTGACGTTTCTTACTTCATTCAAATTCTTGACTATTGCATAAAGATGGTTGCTTATATAATTACTTTAACTCAAGTAATGAGTTGGACTTGTTTATAGTTACGAGTGTTAGACTTTTTATCCTGCGTAGTACAATCGCGTAAGACGATTACCGAACTCCACGCGGTCGTAACAGAAAAAGAAGTAAAGACAAAATGTCGTATCCTGGTTTAACTTGACGTCTTCGACATATCTAATGCAATTTTGTAGTAATTTGATACTGAACTTCTGCCCTCGCTTTCGGGTGGGTTACTTTTACAAAAGGGCAATCAGCAGATCTAGCATGAACAAGTTCAAATGAAGTCAAGTAAAAATTATGTTTTTACCATATAATAATAATAATATGTTTTTTACCTTTATGTTTTTTATGAAATATTTAAAAATGTAATTAATAAGATGAAAAAATGAATAAAGGTAAATAATAATTTCGATGTTGATGTCACCCAAATCGAATAGAAAAGTAGTTTTAGCAGTCATCCGTAAGACCACGAAAAAATATAGATCTACTACATGTATTCGGTGCTTTTAGTTACTTGTGGTACTGTCGTTGATATGGAATGTGTCGTAATTTTGAAAAAACTTCATCTTTACTAGAGTGTTGTCTCTATCACTCATACCTGTGCGTCTATTTCTATAATTCCATTCGCCACAAAATAACGCCTGGGTACTGTATCCATTAACCACCAAAGGTGTACAAAAATAAATAAACGTAAAACTACACATGTTTGAGAATGAGAATATCAGTTTTACAAAGGGTGCTCGTCCAAGTGAATTACTAATATGAATTTTACCTTAAATGACTGCTCTCAAACGTACAACAATTTTTATTACGCAGCCGCGCCATTGGGTCTCGGGGCAGTATCTATGGCCTTAAGTTTGCCTACCGCCACTGTCAGATCTATCCCGGTTACCTCCGGGAATCGTCCTCGGAATGTCGTCATCGTCCTCAATGTGGTCCACTTCCGGCACCGCAAGCAGCGGAGCCCTAGGTGGGGGAGAATGTTCCTCTCGTGAATGGAACAGAGCGCTCACCACGTCCTCCACAAACTGAGGGCGTAGACTCTTGGTCAGCGGGGGTCCCAGGTGTAGAATTTGTCCCGCACTATCTTTTAAGGGCGCCCGCCCCCACGGATCTCTGTCGAGAGTCTCCAGCATCTATTCGCGGGCCAATCTTTGACCCGCTGGACAGCTTCTTGGAGGGCGGTCTTCGCTGCTGTGTACTCCGCCTCAATGACTGACGCATCCGGAGGGCGGATAACGCACACTGGTCTGCTGTGCCCATAAAAAGTATGTAGCATGGTTTCTGGGGTGTTCCAGACACGAAGAAAATCGCCCAGCAGACTTTTTAGATTACGTTATCGATGAAGAATAGTATAATCAGTTCATTTATTTACTGTTGTTTGTTTGTTTTGTGTTATTTGTTGTTTTGATTGTTTTAGTGTTTTTTGTCTATCTGCTCTTTTTCTTTCTTTTTCGCCCTTTTTACAGCTTTTGTTAAATATAAATGCATAAATAACAATTCCTCTGGGATATATTTTTTTGCTGCCATAATAAGAAATTGACTAGGTGACACCTGTCATTTAAGGTACAATGTACATCTGCGACATAGTTCTTGTTAGTGAAGATGGACCAGAGATCCAGAGCAGATTAGAGAAATGGCAACAGAAGCTGGAGAATGTTGGCCTGAAAATCAGCAGAACTAAAACCGAATACATGTTCTGCGATTTCGGCGGTCTCTCCAGTCCTGGAGTCATAGCGCTAGATGGCGCGTTTCTTCCTGTCTGCTCCGACTTTCGGTATCTCGGTTCACTCGTGCAAAGCGATGGCGAAATAGATCGTAGTGTTAAGCACAGAATAAACATTGGATAGATGAAATGGCGGCAGGTCACGGGAACTATCTGCGACTCCCCCATTCCCCTTAAACTTAAGGGGAAGATTTATAAAACAATGGTTAGACCTGCTGTCTTGTATGGGTCAGAATGTTGGGCCACAAAAGGTATGAATGAAAGGCACTTGCATGTTGGTGAGATGAGAATGCTAAGGGGGATGTGTGGTGTTACACGAATGGATAGAATAAGGAATGAGTACATTAGAGGAAGTCTGAAAAGGCGCCGGTGACTGAAAAGATGCGTGGAAATAGGTTGTCGTGGTATGGGCATGTGATGCGGAGGAACGAGGAAAATGACGTGAGGAAAGTTTTGAGTATGAATGTGGATGGGTATAAGGGTAGAGGAAGACCAAAGAAACGATGGATGGACTGTGTGAAAAATGATATGGCAAGAAAGGAGGTATCTCATGAGATGACAAGTAATAGAGAGGTATGGAAGAAGAAGACGTACTGCGCCGACTCCAAATGAATTGGGATAAGGGCAAGAGAATGATGATGTACATCTGCAACATACTTGGACCGAAAATGACAAATCACCTCTAAACAGAATCGGATCGCAATAGAAAATTCAGAAGGAAAAATTAATAAAACTACCCCTGTTTTTCTGGGTTAGGGGCAACTCGTCACGTCGCCACGTCTCCTTGAGTTTTTAGTACGAGGCCTTTACGCGGGATGACTGTATTCGCCACCATCACAGCCTTCCGTAGTAACTTCGCAACGAAACATGGCGGACTCGGTAGTTTGTGAGGGTCACGGAAAAGCAGCCAGGAAACTGATTTCATTAGAAAGGCAATAAAGCAAAGATGGCTTTTGCCATTCAAACAATTGTAGAACGATGGTACTTATTAAAGAATTACAGACCCATTTCGCTCCTAAGCCACGTGCATATGCTGTATTCAAGAATTGTCACGAATGGTCAAGCGCGAAGACTCGATGACTTTCAGCCACCGAAGCAAGCCGGGTTTGGAGGAGGATTCACCACCACAGTCCACATTCACACAATTCGGCAGATTATGCAGAAGTCCAAAGCGTATGATCGCCTTCTGCATCTTGCATTTGTGGACTAGTGAGAAGGCTTTTGACTCTATCAAGACTTGATCTGTTCTGGAGTCTCTGCAACGATGCCAAGTAGACTGGCGCTACATCCAAGTGCTGAGAAGTCTTAACGAAAACGCCACAATGACCATCCAAACTCAGAATCAGCAAATAGAGGGTATCCCGTTGCGTGGGAGTCAGGCAAGTGGACGTAATCTCCCCGAAATTGTTCACCAACGCACTGAGGGATGTGTTGAAGATGCTGAACTGGGAAGGACGTGGCATTAACATCTGCGGCGAGTTCATCTTACACTTGGGATTTGCAAATGACAACGTCATACTGGCTGAATCACTGCACCACTTGCAGCAGATGCTGGATGGCCTAGTTGATTCTTCAATACGCATTGGTCTCAGGGTGAACTTGGACAAAACGCAAGTCATAATCAAGGAACACGTCACCCCTGTATTGTTGTCAATGGTGGTCCTCTCAGGATTGTTCGAGAATATGTTTACCTCGGGCAAACTCTGCAGTTTGGTAAAGACAACTTTAAAAGGGAAGCTAACAGAAGAATTCTGCTGGGCTGGGCAGCGTTTGGGCAGTTTCGTCAGGACTCGCGCGTATTCCAAAGAGCCTTAAGACGAAGGTCTTCAACGAGTGCGTCCAGCCTGTAATGACTTACGGGGCCGAAACGTGGACACTCACGGTATCGTTGGTTCACAAATTCAAGGTCGCTCGGCGAGCTATGGAACGGGGTATGCTTGGAGTCTCTTTGAGGGATTGCATCCGGAACGAAGTGATCCGACAGATAACCAGCATTTTGCAAGTTATCTTCAAAAACTATGTTGTGTGTGTTGTATGTTGTATGTATGTTATGTTTAAAATTATTATTAATTCAAAAAAATGTAAATAATTATAATTGGACTTACAAGTGAGTTGGCGTCAATGGTGATTTTGTTCGAGGTTTTGCTGAGTACCTATTTTATCAAAAATTAACTCTTTCCTTTAATTTGCCGTAAATCTTTATATAGCGACACTATCGAATCGTGTAATAATACTGGGGGTGTTTGTTTTTTCAAAATGAACGGGTTCAATTCCTGGCTTGGCATATTAATTTTGCAAAAATCTAATAATGCAGTTTTAGTTTTCATCAGAATCGGGCTCGAGACTAGTCGAGACTCTTCTGAGTGTTTTTCGATATTCCTCATAGTTTCGGATTTGGCCATCCACGCCCATTTGAAAAATTCACTCTGTATAGTCCTGCTTAACGATTTCGGTATCGGCGACCTTGAAGCTATTTTCTTGCGTGTGCCCTTATATGACTGGCAGGACCGAATTTGTTTTTAAATACCCAGTCACAACTAAAGAAGTAAAGTTGGCCTGTAAGAAAAGTCTCTAAGGAACCTCGATATCATTTTTTATGAGCTCTATCGATGATAAACTCGTACACCCCACCCAGTTGTGTACATAGTTTTTTTTTTAACCCTCGCGCGATTTTTATTTTTTTAATTATTTCACTTCATATTAGTGTAGCGGTTTATAGAAGGCACCTATTCTCCAAATATCAACTAAGTGGTCCCTATAACTGGGAGTAACAATTCTGTGACATACGGACAGACCGAATCCATAAGATTTTCCGGGAAAAAGTACCGTATAGTGTATACGGTACTTAAAATTTTCAATTTCATATGATCAAAAAAACCTGTTAATTTGAAAGTACAAACTGGCGCTTCAATTTCATTTATTTGTAATCTTTTTATGAATAACGTTTTGGGTTTGTATGAGCGCTGATCGTATACTAGTGAGCAGTGTTGCCAGGGAAGAATTGTTTCTACGAACATTTGTCTTATGGTTGTAACTTGACAGTTCGAGTGCCGCCCGTGAGGGAATATAGAGATGATAGATTGACAAGTTGCAAAATAACTTTGTTTTAAGAGTCCTGCGCTTGTTATGTGTGTGCGAACCCTAGATGATGACACTTTGATATGTTGTTTAAAACTGAGATAACTGTTGATAATTTTAATTGTCCACAGTAATTTCGAGGTATTTTATGGTTTTCACGAATTCTAGTGGTTTACAGCTGTAGTTATTTTACTGGTACATTTATGAGTCGGTAATTTCGGCGTAGTTTCGAAAAATAAATGAAAAGAATAAAAAAAAAGATCGACAAAGAGCGATAGTCGGCCAATTTAGCGAACAGACTAAAACATTTATTTGGTTTCCTTAGCCGGTGAAAAGTCGGCGGTAGTCATGGCTACCCCGCTAATACGCCCGCGCGCACTCGGAAGTTTTTGCCGCGCAAGCCTCCCCCGCCACTTCCCATTTAAAGCTTATTATCTCGTAAACTATTGCAGCTCCACCAAAACAAAAATACGTGTGTATAGCTGAAACTATACAGAATCTAACTACGTTAAAACTACTTCGAAAAAAATGTGAACTTGAGAATATGTGTTGTATTTCAGTTTCTCCAATTAGAATGTCTAGTTTTTCCAATTAGAATTGTAGTTCGTATCAATAAAACCTATTTATAATTAAACTAGACTATATAAGCTTTGTTTTAATACCCATATGTCCTTACTTTGGCACTTTCTTAGTAGCACAATCACCCAAAACAATCAACCCTCCTCGCATTCTATTCGATACCTACTGATTTTGTCGTGTTTTCGTAAAAAATTCGCTAAGATTTCGTTTTATTTCACTGTTTTATATTGCGGAGACACTAATAATTACTTAATTGAACTAATTTTCATAATACGAGCACAATTTTAACTATTTTTGCAATAATTTCTAAAAAACATTATCAAAATACTACGCTCGACATGGCGCCATTTTTACATTTCGATATTATCGTTTCAACAGACTTTGAACCTACGATGTTTATAGATATTCGTAAAGCTTGATTAACGAGGTTTATTTTGATATATAACACTATATACATTGGGTTAAAATAAAATAATACTCACGTTTTAAAACCAGGGAAATTATATCACATTAACTCAATACGGTGAAATTTGACACCTGACGTTTAAAACTTTTTTGACATTTAATTTTGTACGGCTGAGATTCTCGTTCTTTGTGCCATAGACGCAGAATTTAATACTGGATCCATAAAAGAGGACCATAGACGGTACATTTAGAGATGTTGCCAGTTATATTAAGTTTTTTCGAAGTTTTTTCGATACAAATCTAGATGCAACAAACGGAGCCTAAGCGTTGGACCGGAATATATTGTTGGTCCTTTTTAGTGCGTAATCGTAGCAGCGTTAGAATTAAAATTTAAATCATTTAAACATTACATTTACAAAACGCCATAGCGTTTTAAATGTTTTAAATTTGCCAAGCCAATTTTGTATCATATCAAAACCATTTTGTGCAGCATCAAAGTCCAAATTCCAAGTTTTAGCTGAGAATAGGAGAGCAGTGTCAACTAGCTACATAGGATCCAGTTTTGTTTGGTTATGTTATGGCTGACCGGTTTCTGCCCGCCACTATAATAAGCTCTTCTCAACATGGGAATAATGATTTTTAAGTTGTTTATCGATTTAGGATTTGTATACCGATAATTTATTAATTAAGTATACTACTAGTAACTAGCTCACCCCAGTCCGCTGGGAACGCTTTGTACTTGGAATTTCCAAACCAAGCCCCAATCAACATATTATGACTTGTTATTATAAAAAATACGAGCTGCAGAGAATATGATCAACGTAATTTTAAAGTATTTTTTTATTATTTTTATACATAGACAGGAAGAATGTAAATCTAGCTGAAAATCATTTTTGGGGATCCTCATATAAAATCCTCTAACTAAAAACATTTTATGCAAATCCAGCCGTGGACCTTCGATCTTCAGAAACTGAAAGACAATACCCAAGGTGTAAACGGACCCTTCACGTAGCCGTCAACCAAGCATGCTGTACATCTAACTAATTAATCCTACGCAAAAATTATAACTGCGAAACAACTTTTTGTTTTGGTTACGGTAAAACTCAATGTAACGCACTCCAAACATTGTGCTGGATGTGTTGAATAGTACAGAGGTCGTGTAGGTATTTCATTTAAAACTTGTATTTAAAAAAAACTTGGGAAAATCTTGGTACTTTTGATCCCCAACATCGAATAAAAGGTTCCCAGGTATGGTTTAGAACAAAAAAATGATCGCAATGACGAAGAGAACAAGCGCCTTTCGGCTTCGTTAAGCTCGCTTTTTACACATTATAAATGTCTATTTTAACCAAAAGACAACTTTCAATCATTCACATCATAATGCGGTGAAAAGGTGTTATTTTATTCTCTGCTTAGAGAAATAATGGACCTATCGTTTCTACTCTTAGTAATTACCGGATGAAGAGTCTCCCGCCAATTCATTTACACAAAATGACAACCCCGGCATTGGGCCAGCAAGCATTCTTTCAGTTAAGTACCTACTTTCGAAGCACGTGTTGATTCAATTAATGTTTGAAGCAAATTATAGTTTGTACCTCTAGGTTTTCGGTCCGTATGTACGTACAAGCAAAATATCCGTTTGCAACACTGAAACAGAAAAATGTTTTTGTTTATAAGTAGTCGGTAGGTGGGTTATGTTGTAGTGGAGGGCTAGTGGGTGCAGTGGTCGGGCGCGACAGGCTAGGCGCGAGCTTTGGGAGCGGGCGCGGGCAGCGGCTGAACGCCCGCCGCCGCACGCCGCGCGCCTCGCCGCCTCGCCGGCAGTCGGTCGAGAACGGTCGCGCGGCTCGGTTCTCCTGCCGCTGAGCACAATACCAACACTTATTACTCTACATAAACAGAAAGTAAACTTGCACGCAGTCTACGCTCACATTAATCATCACCGATCTACACTAGATTAACATACTCGTTGTTATATAACATATGTAGATATTACTTGTAAAATAAATAGGTACACAGTTGTTTTACGAACATTCAAACAAATTACCGTATTACATGAAAACTGTGTGAAATTTTAAAGAGTGTTTTTCGCAGCGTATGAAAGTAATCAATCAAATTATTTCAGTACTCTAATGGTATGGACAATCAGTTCTTGTATTTTGTAATTATTTTTGACTTATAAAATCCTTTAATCAGTTATCTCCAAATAATCATTCATCACTGAAACAAAATTTTGTATGTAATGTTTTTTATCATAAGAATGACATTGTTTTAAGGGGAATCTTCAATTTTGAAACATTAAACACAATTGTAATCTCAAAATTGAATAGGTAATAGCAATAAGTACGTCTTATTTATTTTACTTCGAGGTGTCGCATACATTTACTTTGAAGCTTTTAAGTAAATTAACATCTAATTGAATATAAAATAAATTACCACGTCGCGAAACATGCGATCAAATGTGGGTTAATTTCATAATTATATTGTGTACTCATCATTGGTAGAGAATTTGGGAAAAATATTGCCATTAAACATTGTTTTAAAGCACATTTGGTGCAAAAGCGCAGCGAGTGCGATTGAAAAAATGTAATAAGGAATTTAAAATCAAAGAGGTCCATTAACGCGCCACGTTTGCCGCCACGTAGGCCCATCATTTCGAATAAAGTGAAATAAGATATATCTGAACAACTCTAGTTTAAGCCGGGTTTTTTTTTTACAACTGCGTAGCATTAAGCTGCTTTATTTTTTAGATCACCTTGACGCAGTTACCATATTTTGACTAAATTGTGAGGACATATACAATGGCAGCCGTCAGCAGATATAGCTCGTACAATTGCTTGACAGGCTGGGATAGCTATGACAAGATACCAAGGTAAATACTAACCATCATTTTGGAAGTGACATGTTAATTTATATAGCAATGATTAACTGCGTGCACCAGTGAGATTTTCAAGCATGTTATATATATACATCGTGTACTGCGATTCTTGTAAATATTTCTAATGCAATATGGCCAATATATGCCTTTGCATAGCGTCCAACGGGATTTTTAGGGCTCCGTGGCCAAACGGAACTCTCATGGATTCGGTCTGTTCGTCTGTCTGTCCGTCCGTATGTCACTGAATTTTTACTCCGAGGCGATTGGCACCACACAGTCGTAAGGAGAGTAGGTGCCTTCTATGAACCGCTACACAAATATGATGTTAAACAATGAACAAAAATTAAAATAGGGGTGGCTCTCCATATATGCAACTGAGTGTTCAAAAAAATATCTACGTATATAACTGTTTATCGATAGCTCTTGAAAAATGATATCTAGGTTTCATATATACTTTTTTCTTTAATCAATGGTTTATGAGGTATATGCTTCCAAAGTCGTAAAACTCCCCCCCCCCACCCTTTTTATTTCTAACGAAGAGGAAAATTCTGAAAACATGTAGGTTTGTAAAACGTAAAAACCACTTTCAAAAAAAGTTGGTTTGAATAACATTTGAAATTTAATTCTGAGATATGGGACTTTATCATCACACTGCAGCAGTAACTTTTGTTTTTCATTACATACTATGAAAAACAAATTCAGGTTTGCTGTTGAGTGTAAATTTACATATGAAAGAGCGTTAAAAATTGTTATTAATATTATTTAGTGCTACGTAACGCTGTGTGCAGGGTTCCCTACTCGAAATCGAATGACGTTAAATCGAATAATACTTGCTCGAAAACGTTAGCTCGATAGTACTTAAAATCGATTAATTATGAGCGCTACAACTCACTACCTCGATGCATCAAAATCTCGAAAAACTATAAGCTCGAAACATGAAGCAGCATGAGGCAGCGCGAAGCCCATTTTATCTTGAAACATCAAAATCGACTATAATCATGAAAAATTATGAAAGTAATAAAATAACATTACAAATAAATACTTGATACATTTATTCCGTATTTTGTACAAACGCCAGCAGGTCAAGCTACACGAAACTGTCAAATTTTCGGATTCAACCTTAAACCGTATTCTTTACCGATAAGGTTGAAAATCTATTAAATAAATTTAACAGATTATTGTAGCTTGATGTGCAAAATACTAATTTGTACAAAATATGGAATAATGTAAATTTTCAAATAATGTAATTTTAATAACAAGATAATGTAAATTATTTAATGTTATAAAATTATTGATTAATTTTATAATATTTATAATAAAGAAAGCGTAAGTAAAATTAATGGATACCCTCAAATTTTAATATCTATCGATTAGACGGAGACTTATAGATAAAGTGACTCGGACGATACTAATTACCAATTTCATCACAATTTTCAGGGCTCGCTGGCTAATTTGTTAAACAGGGCGGTATCCGTAAGACTCAATGTTTCCAGTTATTTTTTAACCGACTTCTAAAAAAGGAGGAGGTTCTCAATTCGGATGTTTGTATTTTTTTTTTTTATGTTTGTTCGCGCATAACTCCGTCGCTTGCCAACCGCTTTGAAAAATTCTTTTTTTTGTTTGAAAGCGTATACTTTCCAAATGGTCCCATGAAAATTGTATCTAAATCAGACAAGCCGTTTCTGAAAAAATCAACAAAAATTAAATATTTCTAACTTTTCGTTTACTCTGCATTGCGTTTTTTGTTCGCGCATAGCTCACTCATTTACGAACCGATTTGGAAAATTATTTTTTTATTCCAAAGCCTATGCTTTCCATTAGGTCCCATAGTCACCAAGTCGGGATCTGATGATGGAATCTTGGCGAAATCGAAGGAACTCTTCAAGTTTTATAGGAAACGTACAGCGATTTTGGTATTTTCTACAACAAGTGAAGCATTTGCGTTCAATAAGAACCATTCTACTATCAGATCTGACGATGAAGCCAAGAGACAGGCACTGGAACTCCATAATAAGACAATGTATCTAAGCTGTATTTGGGCTTGTTGGAATTGTAACGGTATGCACTTTCCAGGTGTACCACAGACTAACTTTTTGACTTTCCTTATTTAACCTACGTAACATGTTTTCGCGTTGATCAGGGTTCTTATTCAAAATGCGTTGATCATTTCTTTCAATAATTTCTTTTAATCGTTTTCCTTTTTCTCAGTTTCTGTTCGACGCCTTTTCTCACACGAGCAGCATCTTTACTAGGCCTACCCATATTTTATTATTAGATTAAAAATATGTCACTAAAAATTAACAAATAAAAATATTTTTTACAAAAAAAGAAACCGACTTCAAAAAACACTTAACGCACTAAAAAGTTAAAAATAATACTATGACCTACCTATATAAATTAATCTAACCTAACCTACGATTAACCTTTAATAAAATTTAATAATTCTTTGGAGTCGGTGCCAAGCAATATACGATACCTAGATGACTATATACAGACTAAGGCCAGAAAAAAGCAAAACATAAATCAACATCATCATCATCATCTGCCTAGCCTTTTCCCAAACTATCTTGGGGTCGGCTTCCAGTCTAACCGGATGCAGCTGAGTACCAGTATTTTACGTGAAGCGACAAAACATAAATCAACAACTTCTAAATATTAATTCATTCATTAATTCTAATTATATTGCTTGGCACCGACTCCAAAGAATTATTAAATTTTATTATAGGTTAATCGTAGGTTAGGTTAGGTTTATTTATATAGGTAGGTCATAGTATTATTTTTAACTTTTTAGTGCGTTAAGTGTTTTTTGAAGTCGGTTTCTTTTTTTGTAAAAAATATTTTTTAAAGTATTCTTTAGATTATTCGAAACGAATATAATGATGTAGCCGTGTAACATTTTCAAACTTGCGGGGTTAGCACATATCGGTCTTTCAAAACATTCTGAAGTAGAGTATAGGTAGAAGACACCTAACAAGAAAGCAAACGGAATTCACCAGAATGCACTATTTGGGGAATATTAGTATGCTACGGTTGAAGGTTAAAGTCCTAGTCATAAAATGGATTAGGAACAATTTGAAAGCCCTTCTTAGAAGCTTCGTCTCAGTGGGATATTCAATATTTATATTGCTGTGGCGATTGTTCGGAAGAGTCGACGCGCGCATGTTCGTGAATGTTCGAGCATGCTCGCAACTACCTGTGTGGCCGTGAGGAACATACGAGAACGCATTCCTCTGGGAATTATCTTTTGCACGCTAGTTTCACCTAAACAGTACTTTGAATTTAGTTCATTGTTTATTAATCAATGAATACTTCTCGAGCATCTTGTATTGGTGACGTGAAACAGTTCATCATATTCACTTATGTTCTTAGTATGTTTGTAAGTATTATTACTTATTTCGAATACCTACATAATAAGCTTGGCATCAATTTAGATGTTTATAATTAACAAAGTAATGAATATTTTATGGAAATGCGCTGTTCGTATAACCAAGTAATCTGTTGCGTAGGATTACTTTTAATTGATATATATTACATGGATGTTCGTATTCCCATAATTGTAGCACAAAGGTGTTAGACAACGATTGTTAAACTTAGACAAGAATAACCATTCGGATGTGAAAGGACCACGGGCTCGAGGCCATAGCTCCCGCACCAACTCTCAATAGTGACAGGCTATGCGGCTAACTTTAGTACTTTTATGGCAGCTAAACTCAAATCTACCTCAATAAAGTTGGTTTGGGGACATTCAACAAACAGTTCCTACATCACGCACAGATAGACCTTTTCTCTGTTGGAGTGCTTGCTCTTACAGGAAAATGGTCGCAGAAATCTTTAAATAGTAATGAAAAAATCAAAGCCATTCAATTAAACTTAGAACTAGGCTGAGCATCAGCACTGTTAGAACGTCAAAATGACTTAAACAATTCCACAAACAGCACCATCGCATATCTAAAATACTTTTTTGCTTCTTGCCGAAGGTTTTATTGAAACTACAGAACTACGGTTGCATTCGATTTATCGCAACTTTTTACAAGTTACTAGCTGTCCCCGGCATGCGTTGCAATGCACTTTTTACCTACCCTATCTACCTACCTACCATACCCTACCCTACTCTACCCTACCTACCTACCCTACCTACCCTACCCTACCCTACCTACCTACCAACCATACCCTACCTACCTACCTACCTACCATACCCTAACTACCTACCCTACCCTACCTACCTACCCTACCCTACCTACTAACCTACCTACCATACCCTACCTACCTACCCTACATACCCTACCTACACTACCTACCTACCTACCCTACCCTACCTACCTACCTACCTACCCTACCTACATACCCTACCTTTCCTGAATTTTCTATGCTATAAACCTCACGGAGCCCGAGACCTTTCCAACGAATGCAAAACAGTGGAAATCGGTTAGTGCGTTCTGGAGTTATAGCGTCAGGAAGGAAAACCCGACTTATTTTTATACAAGGTGTTGTTTTGCAACCTCGTCAAATTCTAGGAGGTAACTATGCTAATGATTCTCGACCCGAATCAATAATAAAATTAGTAGGTAATTTTCTTTTTTTTTATTTATTTACTGAAATCGGTAACTGTGAACCACCCGTGTTTTAAACACGGGCCGTCTGATCCCCGCCTTATAACGTCGCTTACATACAAACAAAAATCTCAAACGTTTTTTCCATAATTTCATAATCCCTAAACCACGTTAAGGAGGTTATTCTGAAATATTGTCAAATTTAAACAACAAAAAAACGCAGTGTTTTTTAATAATTTACTAGGTACCATAATTTATATTGATTATTTATGTCTTTTGTGACAACATCCTGAATTTTGACGAGGATGCAAAACAACATCTTGTATAGTAGATAATCCAAAAACTAATTAAAATTTCAAGGTTTTCCGGCAGTGCGCAGTTTGCACAGGTCTCTTGGAGCTGCAAACCCGATTTTACGATATTGGTTCAATCCAAAATGTTGTGTTGTTCCTATCTTAAAGTTGTGAGGACGATTTATTCAACATTGCGTTTTTAGGGTTCTGTAGCCGAATGGCAAAAAACGGAACCTGTATAGATCCGTCATGTCTGTCTGTCTGTCTGTCCGTATGTCACAGCAACTTTATTCCGAAACAATTAGGACTACACAAGTACATAGTTGAAATTTGGTAGGTAGATGTATGCGGTAAACCGCTGTACGATTTTATACAAAAATTAAATATTAAAGGGAACAACTCCCCAATCGTGGAACAGAAACTGAAAAAAGAAACATCACACCTATACTTGCGGGGTGTGTATAGATGGGTCTTTAAATTACATTAATGTTCTTAAAAACCATTTTTTCTCAAAGTCTTTTGAAAGACAGACAATTCCAAAGTGGAAAAAGGTGTGTCCCTCTAAATTCTAAAGTAAGAGGAGGGAAATTCTGAAATAATGTAGTATTGTAGAACGTATCAAAAACATTCAACGAAAATTGGTTTGAATAAGATTTGATGTTTAGTTAGACAAGACTAAAACAAACTACAAGGATATATAATATACTATAAATATCAAAATACTACAACTTTGTTTTTCATGAACATACTATGAATAACATATTTAGTTGAATGAAATGAATACTGGTTGAATGTAATACAATACGACATATGAATGGTCCTTAATAATATTTTTATTTATTGTTTGGTGCTACGGAACCTTGGTGCGTGTGAGTACGACTCGCACTTGGCCGGTTTTTGTAATGTCTGCTGGCGCCGTGATTCCTTTGAAATCGGGAATAAAAGTCTTGTTAAAACTTACTTACAGCCGTCAGGTTATGTTTGGTTTTTTAAGACCAGTTTGTTGTAAAGTCTTTGGATTTCTTGCTGCGTACATATTTATGCAATTAAATGACACCACTTACAGGAGTAACTATAGATACTGTGACGTGATATAGATGGCCGTAAAACATTCGTATTAACATAATTGTAGTCATTAAAATCATTAATACAACCCCTTTAAGTTCATTTAATCCCAATGAATGACTATTTAAAGAAAAAGTCATTCTATGGGGTTAAATAAACTTAAAAGGGTTGTTTTGATGACTTTAATGATTATATTCTAGCTCAGTAAAGCCATATTACTTACGGCCGCGTATCATATTTTATTCAACGTAAAAACTGACACTGACCGGAAAATTGCAAAAAACGTAAGAAAATAATTATTTCGCGGGCCAGCCTGTCTTTCAGCATGAGACAAGTGGCATCTCGATGTTGGCAAGTGGTTAATGCGATAAATCAGTTACTCACCACTACTACTAGCGATATTATGAAAATCATACCTTTTCTCACAAAATCATTTAAATATAGTGACGGTAAACGGTAGTTAGGTTTTGGGATTTTATTGTCTAATTAGATTTTATGATAAATGCCCATTTTTTTTTAATTCATTCAATATTTTAGAGGATACTATTTACTCTAAGTAAGTACTGCAGTGCGGTGACAAAATTAGTACAACGTTACAATGTAATCAAAAGCACATTCAATCTAATTAACATCTTGACGAACTCATATTTAAACTTTCATCCAATAAATAAACAAGGGGCATGTTTGGTAATGGATTTTCAAAAATCTTCCTTAGCTGTCAACTTTGTATTATTGGAATTGTTGGCTTCAACTACATGAAATATTTGTGGATAACATTAACAAGAATAATTAGATTGATGCAATAGTTTCGAGATAAACAAATATTTTTTTTAAATCAATAATTATGTGACCGGAAGAAAAAACATTAATATTATTATTTTCTTAAATATATTATATACACTCTATCACTAAACAACTAGAAGGCAAGTTTTCTTGGTGTTTTGAGGCATCACAGTAGTAGACTATGCCCTCTAAAGAGAAACGAGGTCAGATTTGGTCTAAAAGCATACATCGATCCAAACGAATAATTAAAGACTCGTCGAATATGGACTCTGTATCTACACCCGGCAAATTTGAATAAGGGCGATACCAGTACCTAAGGCAACTTTAAGCACAGGCGAACAGTGATTTTGTGACTGCATCTATCGCATTTTGGCAACTCTTGAGAAAAACCTTGAAAATTATATTGAGTCGAGATGCGGAAAAATCGTTTTGATTTCGTAAAGTTTTGGAAAACTTGAAATTAATTTTCTAACGTAAAACGTCCTATACGGGGCAAATTTATGTGCCCTGCGCAAGAGGGATGGCGGCATTCGCCCCATTGCCGTGGGAACTGTCTACCGTCGTATGGCAGCCAAGATTTGCTGTAAATTTTATGATGAGGTTGTTTCGAAAAAAATTCAGCCCCTGCAGCTACGTTACGGCTCTAAACGGGGCTGCGAGGCTGCCGTACACGCTTTGTCGACCTACCTAAATTCTGGCAAAGGTGAGGTCATCCTGAAGGTTGACATAAAGAATGCCTTCAACTCAGTGAATAAGGACACCTTGTTAATTGAAACTAAAAAAGAACTACCTCAAATTAATAGTTTTCTTTGGCAATGGGTCTGTACCATCAAAATTACTATATCGTGACAACCTTTTAGAATCCGCTGTTGGCTGTCAACAAGGTGACCCTATCGGGCCAGTGATTTTCAGCTTAGCTATTCACCCAATTTTTGACAGCTAAATTCAAAATTTAACGTATGGTATCTTGATGATGGAACCTTGGGAGGCGATGTAGATACCGTGTTAAATGATCTAAATTTCTTGAAAAATGAATATCATTCCATTGGCCTTGACCTAAATCTTTCGAAATGCGAATTATATGTAGAGGACAGTACCGACAGACACCCGACTATTTCCAAATTTAACGCAATAGCCCCTGACATTAAAATTATTGAGAAAAGTTCTCTTCGTCTCCTCGGGTCTCCAATCCATGAAAATTCTTTTCCCGATTTCATACAGGAAAAGATTCAAAATTTTAATGATGTTTCGGAAAGATTGCTTCAAATTAGCATGCATTCGGCCATCACCATAATTCGGTGCTGCTGTTTCGGCCCAAAATTAACATATTTCTTTCGTGCTTCCCCTTTATGGAAGCACACACATCTCTTGGACAAAATGGATCAAATTATCAGACAAACTTTATCATCCATTTAAAATGTGGCTGTGGACGACCATGCTTGGGCACAAGCAAGTCTTCCTATTCGCATGGGAGGACTCGGCGTCCGCAAAATTTCTAGTATTAGTTTACCTGCTTTCATATCCTCTGTATACGGCACTGAAAAATTAATCAGGAATATCCTGGCTTCCACACTGATTGATTTTGATGTGCCGTGCCTCTCCGAGGCCATCGATGCTTGGAAACTCGCTTGCCCGAATACTGAAGAACCCGACAATCCATTTTCCCAGAGACGGTGGGACGAGCCGTTCTGCAGAGTAGTTCAGGACAATTTACTTCATACAGCTGCTACTACTGCTGAGCGTGCGCAAATGCTTGCTGTGGGTGAATGGGAGTTGGGCCTTTGGCTTCACGCACTCCCGTCGTCGAGCATAGGCACTTTGTTCGACAACACGGCCTTCCGCCTCGCTGCTTCTTTACGTCTTGGTGCCGCCTGCTGCACTCCTCATCGCTGTCACTGTGGTGAAGGTGTCAACAGCCTCGGAAACCACGGCCTGCCATGCAACCGAAGTGCGGCCCGCACTTCGGTTGCATGGCAGGCCGTTCGCACGGCACGCGAACATAAATGACATCATCCGTCGAGCTCTTGTTACCGTCGGCGTTCCAGCAGTCGGCGCAAGAGTATCGACGCAACTTGCGTCGATACTCTTGCGCCATCACATCTTCCAAGCTCATCGTGCTGTACAGGCACTGCCGCTGCGGCTGCGAAGAACCTCAAGCGGCGTAAATATAGTAACCTTTGTGGTAACTATATCTTCGAGCCGTTTGGGGTTGAAACTCTGGGGCCGTGGGGTCCCAGCGCTCACAGCCTTTTTAAGAAAATTTCTAAACGCCTAGTTGACGCTTCCCGTGAGCCAAGGGCTGGGTTTTACCTTGGCCAGGGACTAAGTATTGCCATACAACGTGGCGACGCCGCCAGTCTCTTGGGCACGTTACCAGCTGATAGCGTTGAGGAGGAGTTTTTTGATGCCCTTTTATAATTAGTTATTATTTTAGTTTTAATTATATAGTTTTAATTGTTTTATGTTTAGTAATTGAATGGTGTTTCTGTAAATATGTTTCATTCAATTATATTGTATTTGAAACAATAAATTTCGAAATGAAAATGCAAAGACGTAAAATATTATTGAATTTGCTGTAATTTTTCCCACTTATTAGATACTAGCTCTTGTCCGCGACTTCGTTCACGTTTATATTTTGATATGTTTTTCAGGGATAAATTATAGACATAAACCTTCCTTCTGAATCAATCTGTCTATTTATGAAAACCGCAACAGTCCGTTGCGTAGTTTAAAAGATTTAAGCGTACAGACGGCGTGAAGCGACTTTGTTTTATACTACGTAAAGATAACACTTTTCGATCATTAGCGGGGACGGCTATGTTGAACATCATAAGATAAAACTATCAATTTATTAATGTAGATATCACGAGACTACTCTGTTTTAGTTACATTCATAGGATCATGTCTTACGGAGTTTTACCATAGGGACGAGCTGCAGACATCTAGTCTATTTTTTTCTGTAAAAGAGCCATCAGAGCCATTTTAATAATGTCCATAGGCGCCATTCTCTGAGGGATCGGTACCATGTCAATACAATTATGATAAAATCATCATACGTGTATTCTAGAACTAAACAAGACGAAATTTAAAACATGCATTAAAGGCTCACTATGCAATCAAGCTTATTACAAGCTCTTTGGAGGCACTTAGATAAATAGCATTTGAAGTATTGTTGGAGTTGGTTGGATCTATTTTGAATAATATAGTTTTATATTTTAAGCTTATTATTGTATAATTGCACAGCACATGTGAGTACTATATAGCCATTCAATAAGTTTGAGTTAAATTTACCCTCTGGTAGTTGGAAGCATGTCCTGTAGCATTTGAAGTATTGTTGGAGTTGGTTGGATCTATTTTGAATAATATAGTTTTATATTTTAAGCTTATTATTGTATAATTGCACAGCACATGTGAGTACTATATAGCCATTCAATAAGTTTGAGTTAAATTTACCCTCTGGTAGTTGGAAGCATGTCCTGTAGCATTTGAAGTATTGTTGGAGTTGGTTGGATCTATTTTGAATAATATAGTTTTATATTTTAAGCTTATTATTGTATAATTGCACAGCACATGTGAGTACTATATAGCCATTCAATAAGTTTGAGTTAAATTTACCCTCTGGTAGTTGGAAGCATGTCCTGCTCGCTCATGTCTCGCCGATGATAACGCGTGTTGAATAATTCCTTCAAAATGGTTCGTAATCGATAAAAGACAGGAGCTTCCCGATTCAACGCGTATTCAACGCGTATTTTTTTTTATGTGTGATCATGTGTAGCTTGGAGTAACTGTAACTGAGTGGTCAGAATATCAACGCATCGTTTTTGTTGACAGGGTAAACCTCGAAGCTGGTCTCATTTGAAAAATTAATTCCACACCTAAGGGTAGAAAAATAGGGGTTGATTGGCATTTTACGCACTGAATTTTCAATTGTGAACCGATTTTCTTGAAATTTCACACACTTAATATGTAAACACTTTTTAACAAAAAAGTAACCGACGACGGAAAAAACCTAAAAGAAACCATTGAGTCTAAGTAAGCTCCTAAATTATTGTAAGTAACAAATTTTGAAGACACAAACAAATAATCAAGAAAGATCAATCAAGTTTCCATCATTTTCCTTTACATATAATTAAATTAAGACAAGGTAAGAATATAAAACCTCCATCGGAGAGTGTAACAAATACAACGATCCAATGCCGTCAAGGATCAAAAAGTCGCTACCTTAAGAAATTGCATTGACCCATTTGCTTATAACTAACTTGCCAACCATTACGACTACATTATGACTTGCGACCACTAATAGACAATAATGGCACTTGAAAGAACAGAATTAGATTGTCATTGAGTGGAAAAATTGCCATGAGTGCCTATCGATTTATTTAATGACAGAGTGACTCAGAACGTAGAAAGGGTACCCATGCTGTGTTTATATGGAATATATTCAGTAAAAGATCCAATTAGAAATGGTACATTTTGTGTAATAAATTGTGAACCATAATTTTGTAAACTATATTTGTATGCCGGATACGGCAGGACGTTCAACTACATATAATAGGTCTTTACCTATGAAATTGCCGTATTGCAGTACAGACTTTTTCAAACAAAAAAAAGTTTTGATTGGCTATGAGTTCTAAATTCAAATTAATTTTGTTTTAAAAATATGACATTCTATTTACAAAATCAGTCTTTTGTTTATTGATTGGCGTTGTATTTTCATTACATTTCAACATTTTTCCTCATAATGGATACTTTGAAATTTCGTGTAATTATGGAATATGAGTTCCGTCGTGGCACCAACGCGGCACAAACGACCCGTAACATCAACGACGTTTACGGAGAGAACTGTACAAACGAACGCACAACCCGTTATTGGTTTGCTCGGTTCCGTTCTGGGAATTTTGACTTGAAAAATGAACCTCGTGGTCGTCCGGAAACTTTGGTCAACAATGATGAATTAAAGGTGATTGTTGAAGCTGATGAAACTCAATCTACAGCTGAGCTGGCAGCAGCTTTTGATGTTAGCATTAAAACAATATTGGTCCATTTGCGACAGATTGGCAAGATAAAAAAGCTTGATAGATGGGTGCCCCACGAACTTAACGATCGCCAGCGCAACGTACGCGTCGAGACTTGCCTTGCGCTGCTTAACAGGCACAGAAATGAAGGAATTTTGAACCGAATTGTTACGTGCGACGAAAAATGGATTCTTTTTGACAATCGAAAGCGCTCAGCAAGTTGGTTAGATCCTGGTTCGGTACCAAAGCAATGTGCAAAACGAAAAATGACCCCTAGAAAGGTGATGGTCACAGTTTGGTGGTATAGTGCTGGTGTGATTCATCATAGCTTTTTACAAAACGGCGAGAGCATTACTGCAGATGTGTACATTGAAGAACTGACCACAATGATGGCGAAACTCGCACGTCTGCAACCAGCTTTGGTCAATCGGTCGTCTCCACTGCTACTTCACGACAACGCGCGGCCCGATACTGCACAAAAGACCGTCTCTAAGCTGCATGAGTTGGGTTTGGAAGCTCTCCCTCATCCGCCATACTCACCAGATCTTGCGCCTTCCGACTATTACTTTTTCCAAAATTTGGACAACTTTTTAGCGGGAAAAAAATTCAATTCCCGAGAGGCAGTACAAAACGCCTTTGAAGAGTTTGTTGTCTCCCGTCCAGCTGATTTTTTCAAGAAGGGCATCCATAAACTGCCACAGCGTTGGCAAAGATGCATTGATTGCAGGGGTGATAACTTTGAATAAAAGAAATAAATAAGTTCGAAAAAAAAAATACTTTAACTTTTTTCAAACAAAACGGCAATTTCATAGGTAAAGACCTAATATATATATATTATTGTATTCTTTTTAAAAACGTTGCCCCTCACTAGGAAATTAGGATTGGAGAATGATGATGGAGAATTTCTCCCGTGTCGTGGGTGCGTTTACAAACATTTAAACTCACTTAACGTACAGCCAGACCTGGAACAACTATCTGTAGGTCATACAAATTAATGTTCCGTGCGGGGTTCGAACCCGCGACACGCAGCGCAGTAGTCAATCGCTCAAATTCAATATTGTGATCGTAATACATAATTCACATTACAGGTTTGTGTAATATTCTGACAAATAAATGTATTCTATTCTATATTGGCTAGCTTTTCATGAACTTGCGCGGTTCGCCAAGCCAGGTATTGACACCCTCTGCGGTAACACTGTTGGTTAGTGCAATAAACAAACAAGTGTTGTTTTTGTAAACTAAAAAATACACAGGCT
Source organism: Cerastis rubricosa (assembly GCA_949152445.1). Taxonomy (NCBI): domain Eukaryota; kingdom Metazoa; phylum Arthropoda; class Insecta; order Lepidoptera; family Noctuidae; genus Cerastis; species Cerastis rubricosa. The sequence continues at coordinate 12,915,219 of OX424523.1, read as the reverse complement.
TCATTCCTAGTTCCGGTAAAAGCATTTTTACAAAACTAATACATCGTTTTTTTATTCTGCTCACAAAATCAAGGTCATGGGTTATTTTGATAACTTTGCTCTACCATCCCAAGGTTACAGATTTCGCTCTGTTTAGGCCTGATTTAACTTAAGTAGTCCGAAATGAGTTTTTAGCTTTACTGCCATACTAATTTTTGTTTTTTTTGTTATTTCGGACGTGATTGCCCAGAGGTCAAAGCTTCGCCTCTCATGCAAGGTTGTAGGTTCAAATCCGCACAAGTGCCGTTTTCTTAAGTAGGTACTTTCTAAGTTTATTTTGGAAATTATTGACATCGGTTAAGGAAAACGGCTGAAATCGTATATCAGGTTTGAGCAAGGCCGTGACTTACTATAGCTCGTGACTTCTCTGTATGAGAGGCCTTTGCCCTGCAGTGGGACGCTCATAAGTTGTAATTATTACGTATTAATGTCATTCACGTATAATGTTTCTTTAGTGAGTGGCACCGAAATATTTTAATGCACCAATTTTAGTCGTTGGCTTTTAGAAAGATTTTTTTTCTTCTATTTCATAAGAAAGGGAGAGAGAGTTGGAAGGAGAAAGGGGAGGCCTTTGCCCAGCAGTGATAAGGGACAGCAAAAAAGAAATAAGTTCGGCAAGGCAACACTGCGTTTCGTATTTTAGTCATGGCTCTATTAAGAAAGCGGCTTGCAAGGGTTTCATACATTACGACAACCTACGTGTACCTGCCAGATGCCATTCCAAAAAAAAGAACGTTTAATTCGATGATTTAAGAGTAACAATTGTTAATCGCTAACATAACCAGAAGGTAGACGTGCCGAGTGGCTGTGTTTTACCATTTTAAAAGGTACTTAAAGGTAATCAAAGCATTAGGTTTTAGTAGAAAGCGCTCAGATAGGTGGAGTGACGACATCCGCAGGGTGAACATTGTGACTACCAGGGGTAGATGATGATTTTGTTTACATTCTATGATGGTTGATTCTCGAATGATTAATGGGCGCCGTTGTTTGGACCAATACTATTTTTATATTGTAATCGTAACGTACCTATAAATAAGGACCATATCATAACTGGTAACATAAAATTAGCTACATACAGTAGGTCACGATTTACAACAACCTTAAGAACCTTTCTAGTATTGCATGAGTGGTAGTTTAATAAAAGATCAAAACGGTGATACGCACCCACACATTAAATTATTATGAATTGCTAATTAAATACAGCGTTTATCGGAAAGGAGGGTGTGAATCAAACTGAAAATTTTTTCTACATGGGACAAATACATTACAACACACTTTTAGATTACGATGTATGTTTTTCAAGATTACGATTTTCCTCCCATGATATACGCTGTATACTAATTGGCCTAGCTGGGCAGACGATGTCCTGCAATAGATCTTGAGTATAAAAAAATAACATAAAACATAATAACCATTGGAGCACACCCACTATCCCCACGACCCCGACCAACGTCCGGACGTTCTCGACATAGCGCTACTCAAGAATGTCAACCTTAAGTTGCATTCCATCGAGACTCTACATGAGCTTAACTCAGACCATCGACCAGTGCTCATGCACTTAGTTCCCCGCTCGGGTCCTTCTGACCCCAGCCAGCCCCCGCCGATCCAAGTGATAACCGACTGGAGGAAAGTCAGCGAAAAGCTGAAATCCACCACGTCGCCTCACCTGGAGGCCATCCCCGACCACATAGTCTCAGTCACAGACACGACGGCCGCCATCAACTCGTTTACAGAACACGTGCAATCCGTACTGAAGGACTGTTTACGGGAAGTCCCAGCAATGAGCGATCAACGCTGGATACTACCCGCTGACGTACGTGAACTGATAACCGAAAAGAACGCGGCCATCCGTGCCTACAGCAGCTTTCCCTGCGAGGCAAACAAAGCCCACATGCGTAATTTACAGCGTGCTGTAAAGGATCGCACCAGTGAGTTTCGTATTAATCAATGGAACAAAACGCTAAGCGAACTCTAGCCTTCTGGCAGCTGCAACGCAAGTTGCGCTCTACCGAAGAGGCTTCGATGCCTCCCCTCACCCGACCCGATAAGAGCGTCGCATTCGACGACTCTGAGAAGGCCGAATGCCTAGCCGACAGCCTGGAGCCCCAGTGCTCCCCCAGCTCTCAACCAGTAGACAAGCGACATCTCGATGAGGTGAACGCAATCGTCGAACGTAGAACCGCCCTGCCCCCCGAAGAAGACCCTGATGATCCTCTGCCTCCGGTCACAGCTGACGAAGTGCAAGACATCATTAACAAACTTCAACCGCGGAAAGCACCTGGCTCCGACGGAATCACCAATAGGGTGTTCAAACTCCTCCCCGCTCAGCTCGTCGTGTTAATGGCGGCCATCTTCAATGGCGCCCTGAGCAACAACGCGTTTCCCCAAATATGGAAAGAGGCCACTGTCATCGGTTTCGCCAAGCCAGGCAAACCCAAGTCTGAGCCTTCGAGCTACAGACCTATCAGTCTCCTGAATGCACTCGGTAAAATCTACGAGAGACTTATGTATAAGCGACTCAAAGACTTCGCCGAGGCTAAGAGTCTCATCCCCAACGAACAGTTCGGCTTCAGGACCGGACACTCCTGCATTCAACAGGCCCACCGCATCGTAGAACACTTGAGCGCTGGCTTCCAGCGTGGAGCGATGACGGGTGTGTTGTTTTTCAACATAGCAAAGGCATTCGACAAAGTCTGCCACAACGGCTTATTATATAAGCTGTACAAACTGGGAGTGCCAGACCGTCTCGTGCTCATCTTACGAGACTTTTTGTCGGATCGCACCTTCCGCTATCGCATCGGGAAGGCACTGTCTTCCCCCCACCCCATTAGAGCCGGAGTCCCTCAGGGCTCCCCTCTCTCACCCCTTATCTTTACTCTGTTCACCAGTGACATCCCCAAAAGCAAGAAGGCTCAGTTGGCCGTGACACGGCCATCTATTACACTGGCCGTAGTCACGATGCTATTTACAGCACCCTCCAAACCTCAGCCAACGTCTTAGGCGCTTGGTTCCGGAAATGGAGAATCGAGGTGAACCCCGACAAGAGCCAGGCAGTTCTTTTCTCTAAACCGCGCAAAAATCCACCCGCGCTCAGCCCGATCACTATGTACGGTAAGCCTATCCCTTGGGAGAAGCAAGCCAATTACTTAGGAGTCTTACTTGACAACCACCTGTCCTTCGCGGCGCACATCAAAGCAGCTCGTGACCGAGCTGCCCTTGCTATGGGTAGGCTTCATTTCATGATTTCGGCAAAAAGCAAGTTGTCACTCAAGTGCAAGTTGCGCCTTTATACCGCGGTGATCCGCCCCATTATGAAGTACGCTTGCGTCGTGTACGCTCACACCAAGCCTAAGTACATCCACAGGATGCAAATCTTGCAGAACCAGTTCTTCCGTAGAGTCACGGGAGCCCCTTTTTATGTACGTAATGACCGTCTACACGTAGACCTTAGAATGCCCACCGTCCTTCAGTTTATGAAACGTCTTTCGAAGCGTTTCTTCGATAACGCCATTAAACACCGTAATCCCCTGATCGCAGCGGCCGCCCGTTACGAACCCTCGCGCATTAGTACAGTACGCCGTCCTCGGCATACCCTCGTCACTCCCGATGATGCTATCACTCTCCTCCAGGAGAGTAGCAAAGAGACTAGCACTCTTAAAAAGTTCAGACACAAACCGCCGTGTTTCCAAACTCACCGTCGAGGTCCGTCGCGACGTCCCGGTCCATGCCCTCCCCGACCCTCGCTCGAGCCAGCCCGCGATGCTGTGCCAGTAGTTTTAAATCAGCCCCTTAATAATGATACCATTCAGATCCAGCCTGTCCCCATGCAGTCCTCCCCCAACGACGCCCTAAGCCGAGCCTCGTACCCCACAGGGGGTGCCCTTAGCGTGTAGTCGCTTAGCTTGTAAGTTTTTATGCCCTGGCTGGAGGCCTTACTCTTAAGGCACCCACAGGATAGTCCGGTTAAGCTGACGACAACCTCCTAGGTTGAACTGCGAGATGTCATTCCAAAAAAAAAAAAAAAAAATACAAACATCCGAATTGAGAACCTCCTCCTTTTTTAGAAGTCGGTTAAAAATAGTAATAATCATTCATCAAAATCTAAAAGTCTAGGGAAGAATTACGAACACACAGTCACCAGAATTTTATATTAAAAAAGGTATATTTTTAATCTCATGATATTTATTTGTTTCAGGGTCCGCGTGGAGTATTACGTAAACGAGAACACTTTCAAAGAAAGACTGCAACTATATTTTATAAAAAATCAACGATCGAGTAAGTATGTCAAGGCATATAAATTAATTACCTACAATCGATATCGACGTAGTAAAGGTTTCTTTGAAATAGACAACTACTACCTCGAATGCTGACGCGAAATTAAGTGCACTTCAATGTGAACAGATTCTCCATTTATGCAGACTTGTGGCGTGTGTCACGCGATTTCTTGCGTACCTGTAACATGTTTTGGTGTCTGAAAATAATTAGAAAACCGGAAACAAATATTTGAAGGGGAACGGCGCATAGGGTTTTTCATCAAGCATTTCCAGCAAAAAACAACGGTTTCAAATGGATCAGATGGGATTCGTGAAATAAGCGTACATTAATTATACAAAATGCGCAAACCTGCGCTTAAACTACACTTGACCTTCTGTCCGTCGTATCTGTTGGAGTCTGCAATCTGGATTCAAAGGTAAAGTGAACATTTACAAAACTGACACTTTTTCTGGTTAATGGATAAACCAGCTTCCTTAATCCGATTTCGTACTTTTCTGAGAAGTGCCAGATGACTGTGCAAGTCCTTAGAGATTCAAATTAGGTCATTAACATATCCGAAGACAGTCACTAATTGAAGTATATTCAAAATTTTCGATCATGTCCGATGTCCGTAAGACGTTGCATTTTCAGTAATATTTGTCTAAACTTTGTCTGGGTTTTTTTTTAAGAAATTGTGTGTGAATAATGGCAAAAATAAGATTTTTATTGATTCGAATCAATTTAAATATAAATAGGACAGAAAAGACCATACAATATACACTGCTCTGGCAGTGTATTACAAGCTGGTTTATCCCTTAATCGGGTCGAACAAAAAAAACTACTTTTCATGGTTTAAGTGTAAGTTCTTGTATTATGTTAGATAGCAGTGTTCATAAAATACAATATAAATTACTGAAACTGAAATAAAACGGTTTTTTTCGTGTGGGAAATTATTTCCCTTTGCCCGTTTAAGGATAACCCCAGTGGGAAATTATTTCCCTATGCCCGATTACGTCTATAAATTTTAAAAGACTAGTAACTCAACCTGACTTTCCTTTTGAAGTTATGTTCCTCTATCCTCAAATAATTGTGCACAGAGTTGTTAACTTGGAAGTGAGGTAGGGGAACAGTGTGTGAACGAGGGTCAATAAAAAATAAAAAACAATGTGAAAAAAAATTATTGAGCCAAATGAAATTGTTTGAAACAATCTTGCGGGCATGATGATACCTTGCATGTGCAACACAAGATGTTGGTGCGTTTTTATAAATAAACAAAATTACATAAACAAAATTAAAAAGTCGACAGAAATAAATCCCCACATTTTATATATATTGACGCAATATGGAGTTCAGGAACGGGCAATCGCAACTATTTTCCCACCTGCAAGACAATTTTTCAAATGAATAAATTCCTCATAAATATAACATTTTTGCATTGTATAACATAACAACGTTACACAGAATATAATATATTAGGCAATGACGGATCAAATATCTACTTACCAGAATCTTTCTTGAAGAAACTTAACAGAATTATGTCTCCACTACATGAAAAACGCGCAATTTTTTCAAAAGTGATGCTAATCCGATTCTGACGTTGACATTTGACATTTGAAAGAGTGGGGTTCTCAATAAAATAAATCAGTAACTAATCAAGAATATATTTGGGTAAAAAATAGTCTAGGGAGTTGCCATTTTAAAAATATTAGAGTATTTATGAATCGGCTGTTGGGGTGGGAAAATACTTCCCTGTGCCCGATTAAGGGTTATGTGACAGTCTCTTAAATATACATACAAATAACAAAGATAATGCATTGTTACCAAATACTTCCTATCAATGATTTAAATATAAATTATAATAGTCCAAATGTAGACAAGAGTAGATGTGATTGACTATAGGTGACTGTCAATTTTATTTGACAGTCAACTGACATGGAAGCCACAGGCGGAAGCAATCTGTAAAAAACTTAGCACATCTGCATATGCGCTTTATAATCTTAAAAAAATATAGGTATATCAAAACTGTATTACTACCATATCATAGTCTTGTCGTTTCCATTTTAAGGTTTGGTATTATAATATTGGGGCAACTGTAGCGAAACAGAGAGTATTTTTAAGGATCATACAATATACACTGCTCTGGCAGTGTATTACAAGCTGGTTTATGTGACAGTCTCTTAAATATACATACAAATAACAAAGATAATGCATTGTTACCAAATACTTCTTATCAATGATTTAAATATAAATTATAATAGTCCAAATGTAGACAAGAGTAGATGTGATTGACTATAGGTGACTGTCAATTTTATTTGACAGTCAACTGACATGGAAGCCACAGGCGGAAGCAATCTGTAAAAAACTTAGCACATCTGCATATGCGCTTTATAATCTTAAAAAAATATAGGTATATCAAAACTGTATTACTACCATATCATAGTCTTGTCGTTTCCATTTTAAGGTTTGGTATTATAATATTGGGGCAACTGTAGCGAAACAGAGAGTATTTTTAAGGCCCAAAAACGCTGCTTACGAGCAATATTTGGCTTGAAAGTTACAGACAGCTGTGTTCTAATTTTTAAAAGTCCTAATCTATTGACATTTCCGTGTCTTTACATTTTCAAAGTTGCTCTTTTTGTTAAATGTAATCGGCAGTGTTTTTAACTTTATCGGAAAGCAGATACCGAGATGTAACTTTGCGATCTCAATACCAAAATTTGTGATGCTTTTGTTATTTGTTATGGTGTCTATAGGACTGCTTTGTTGAGTAAAAGTGTTTTTGGTATGGCACCGGCTATTTTTAACCGCATTCCTAATGCCATAAAAGAGGAACCAGTAACAACGTTCAAAAAAGAAACTTTCAAGGTGATACATTTTAGTTGTGTGTCAATGTTTGTATACTTGATGATGAACTGCTTCAATGTTTGCATACCATAATGGTATAATATACAAGGATTCTTTAATATTATTGGAACCACCTTATAGTAAATACCTACATTCTGAGCAAATAAATTAATATTCTATCCTATTCTCAAACATAACTCTGAGTTACCAAATCATGAGCCATCATGCAGGTAGCGCACGATCTCTTGAGAAAGATGGCAAATTCAACAATGTCTTCTCGCCCCAATTTGACATTGACTGCTACTGCAACCGTAGGTGGCACTAACTACAATACCTCATATGGAGATGTTACTAAATTCATGAAAGAGCAGGCAGAAAAAATGGGATTGGAATACATTGCTACAAAAACAGTTTTGACAACGAACATTGGTATGGAATAGCAACCCTATTTTTAGCATACTACTTGCATTCAAAATGCGATACGATGAGATTCGAATTGGTATTTCTTGAATCCCTGTGGGTAAAAGAGGAAGCATCACTGATTTTGTTGATATAGCTCAATATGGGCTGACTCCAGCTCACCACGTGCTTTTGTAGGGTTCAACTTACAAGCCAGAGAGAGGATCAGCAATGGCACAGACTTTGGGCCCACTTACTGCAATAATAGTGACATATAAATCAAAACCATATAGAACAAAATGGGTTGAGGTAGTAAAGAAGGATCTTGTTCACATTACCTTAAATTTGTGTAATGCCAGCCATGGATGGTAAGGAATCAGAAGAAATAGCACCTCCTTTGAATGCCTTTGCTGACGAGGTCTTAATAGCCGGGGCAAGGAATGCATACAGGACACTCTTTCCATTGAAGTTCCACATATTTGCTACCGCACCATCTGAACCAGCAATCTTAGTAGAACAGGAGATGTTATCCCTTATTCTGCTGTTGTCTTCTCTGGAAAAGGGACACGGCTATTCAACAAATATTGCATGGAATAAAGCTGGAAATTGGAAACTGCTATGGAAGATTTGTCCGCAGGCCAAGTGTCTACCACGCAATATTTGGCATCCAAAACGAAGATCTAGGAGTATTGCTATCGGTAACCGATGTCAAAACCCCGTGGAAGCTTTACACTGTGTAGTATCTATGCAAGTCCGGTTTAGTTTAATCAGGGTCCCGAGCATACCAATGATTGATGATATAAGAAGGTCTATTAAGGTGCTCGTGATACACGTCAAATGTTTCCTGCTTACGCTATTCAGAACGGCGTTCTCTTAAAACGCATGCTCTTCACAAGACCTTTGTCTTCTGACCCATGGCGCGTGGTTTTACACAGTGAAAAAGTTCCACTAGCGATTTGGGAAATACATAATAATTTTGCTTCCATACAACCTGGTGTCACAAAATCTTACCTTAAGATCAACGAACTCTTCTATTGACCAAGAATGTTACCGAAACTTTAAAGCGAAGTGATATTTTGAAAGCCGATCAAATCGCAGAACCACGAGATGTGTTATCCAAAAGATACAGGCGTCTAATCTTACTTCTCTCTCGGTTTTTGCGAAGGTAGCTGATAAATAATCTTTTAATGGCTTTCTACCGTAATTCTCGGGCATATATTACAAACCATTTGGCTATAACTCTCAATGTTGGTGATACTGTATGCAGACAGAACTTCAGTGATCCTCGCTTTATTAAAAGCCGTGTCAAAATCAAAATATTTTTATTTCTCATAGGCGCGTTCATGGGCACTTATAAATCGTCGACAAAAAGGTGCTCGGTTCGGGTTGGTCGTTTCCTATGCAGAAGAACCGGCAAGAAACTCCACGGGTTACTCTTTTAAAATCATTCGGTAAAGTCCCATTTTTTACCGATACCCGTATTTTGACTGAAGTCCTACTTTTGACTGCAGTCCTACCTTTGAGTGATGTCCTACCTAGACTGAAGTCCTATTTTTGACTGAATGTTCTATCTTTGAGTTTGAACTATTCCTTTGGCCGTAGTTCTATTTTTAACTAAGGTTTTTAAGTCGTTAGCTTTCAGTTTCATTCTTGTCTCAGTGAACGCATCGGGACCTCGCACTGTTAACGTCTAATTGCAAGGTCGACATTCGATTTTATTCTGTATCAGCTGCATTTCAAGGTTATTTGTTAGATTTATTTAGATTATTAATAGATTCTTTAGTTTAATTATTTGTCTTTCTTATTCTTCGCTACTTAAGCGGTCATTTTCAACAGGTCTCGTATTATCCTAATCGTTCTTACAGTACAGTACAGTATTTATAGCGATGTCAGCTCCCTCGAGGGGTGTCACTCTATAGGATGTTACCTTTTCATAGTGTTGCTATCTATATTATTTTTTGCTGTTTATAGGATACCAATTTGATAGATGAAAAAAATCAGTTTTTTTCATTCCGTCGGAGAGTCTTCCTTTGAGCTTTACTTGAGAAACATGTGTGTCATAAAAAATTGAATTGAATACAATTAAAAACCAGTGCAAAGTTATGTTAAACAGTTGACGCGTTGACACGTTCTTCAAGAGTTTGATGCTTCGTTATTTGGTACGTATAGATTTATGAATTTTCTAATATGATTGATTCTGTCTCGATCGTTTTTCCCCTTAAAATTTTAACTTGGCCCGTTTTTGCAATTTGTCATTAGCTAGAACCGCAGACAAACGGGATTCTGGTATTCTCAGCCAGAATACCAGAATCCCGTTTGTCTGCGGTTCTTTCCAGCCATCCAGCAAGAACTCACTGTTCAGTTCATCGTCAATCCTGTTTGTAGAGTCCAATAGTCACGACGGACCAAAGTGTAGTTTAAGCCTAGCTTATTTTGCATTTTGGATTATGAATGTACGTTTAATTCACGAAACCCATTTGAACCATTTAAAACCCCAGTTATTATTATTTATTTATTAAACAATTTTTAAGTTAGATTTAGTTCAACCTTAAAAGTAATTAGTGTTCTTTCTCCAAAAGCATTTGCTATTAAAAACAGAATTTCTATATACGTTACAAAATTTATATCTTAAACCGAAGTCGGGGTCGCTTCAAAATGTTTGTGTGTGTGTTTGCTTGCTCTTTTATCATTTTTATAATCGCGTTCTATTAAAATAAAAAAATAAACGTAAAAATAGCGGAAGTGATATTTACGGTCCCGTTGCCAAATGGCAAAAACGAAACCTTATGAATTCGGTCGGTCAGTCTGTTTTTTTTCGACCCTTAGTTATCTATCCATCAGTATAACCTAGATGGTTGATGAGATATTTGCTTCCAAAGTCATAAAAAATTTACAAAAATTCCCCTTCCTATAAATTTCTAAAGTAAAAAAAGGGAAAATATGAAAAAATGATTTATAGAATTTAAATAACATTACACAACAAGTGGATTGAATAAGATTTGATGTTTAGTTTTTGACATAATTATGGTACTTTTTCACCAAACTGCAGCAGTAAATTTGATTTTCATTCATATAGGAAATACAAATTTAGTTTTACTGTTGAGTATAAATTTAGTAAGAATAACCGTTCAAAATATTGTTATTGTATTGTTTGCTGCTACGGAACCCTGTGTGTTCGCACTTCTCCGGTTTTTTTTATTATTTACTATCTACTTTTGATTCGAATCGATTTGGCCATTTCGAGATGTGCATCCCGAAATGGCTAAATCGATTCGAATAAAAAATCACACGGGTCCTCTACTCCGTGTGACTTTTGACTTTGAAGGCAAACAAGTATATGTTTTTTTTATATATGTAAATAGGCAGTGAGGTAGAATATAGATATATTTGGTTTGTGTGAAAAATACAATATTTTATAAATATATTTGTTTTACTTCGCTTCTCAAATGTGTTGGACTTATCAAGCTGCAAAAACTTAAGTCTCTTTGATCATAAGTATTAATAAGAAACCGAATCCTATACTGTGGATGGTGGGTATTCTGAATGGAACTATGCAAATAGTGTATTTTGCGGAGTTTGCTGTAGCATCAGTTTTTAAACTGACATGGTCACCAACCACTATCATTTACTGTGATAACGGGATATTTACTATATTTACTACTTGTTTTAAGTTACCGACATGGTTCTTTTATTTATTTCTATACAAAAACACATATTCAAATATTACTTAATAAAATAAATAAAAAAAGCGTAGCCCACCAGCATCGGGAACAGATTCCAAGCTACCCGGTCAGGCCTCTAGAGAACAGTTCCTTCCTCTAGAAGGAACCTCCTAACAATACGAACCGCATCCAAGAGTACCGTTTTCTGAATAAAACCCTTGATCGAGCTGCTTAACGAGAGTCCCCTCAGATATTAGTCGAGGCTCTTGACAATTAAGCCATTAAGCTGATACAACGATCGCTGAGTCCACATCCCATATATCTCCCATATATCGGAGCCAAGCCAAGATACTTGATTTTCTTATCTCTCTCAACTTTCACGAGGTTCTCGTCATGTAAATATAAATGCGCGCCGCTCTGATCCACCACCACTATATCAGGCTTATGGGCTACAATAGTCCTGTCAGTGATTATGGATTGATCCCAGTACAATGTGATATTGCTATTTTTGAGCACTCTGGGTCGGGGACATACTTGTAGTATGGCACTACTGATTCCACAAGGCTGTATTTCAGAGCAAGTTGCTGATGAATAATCCTGGCTACGAGGTTGTGTCTATGCAAATATTCTCCGTTAGCTAGACGAGAACACCAGGAGATAATGTGATGGTACGAACTACGATGCGTTGGATTCATTCCGGACGTACTCGAACTAGCTACATTCATAGTTGAGCAAATCACTTTCATACAGTTTCGCTACAGAAAACAACATACAACAAACAGTACTACAGCGCCATCTATGACCCGACGTAAGAACTAACATCAAATTCCTACATCTCGCAAGTAAAGTTTATATCGATTTAAGAGTATATAGAGAAACCCGACAACAACTGTCCGGCAAGCTTTCGAGCAGCGAATCTCACAGCCAGCCAGCTTTAAACGGGTATTCCTGGCCACCAGCATGCAGCGGAAGCGCATTCCTGGTCAGCACCCTCAGCCTCCCATCAAGCGACCTAGGCACAGCACACTGCATTTTCGGCCGGTCCGGAGCTTCTACCTCCCGGTCGACACCTCTCTAGCTGTGTGCCACATCGCGGCGCTGCACTACGCCGACGCACTGGAGCAAACGCAGCGCCGGCCCCGACTCACTGGGGTTTGCCTAACCACCGCAGTATGTTCCGACACACCGTAAATAATGCGGCAACGAGTTTCCAACTGGCACGGCATAGTACTACAAGCTGACTCATTCGACTATCGACCTCCGGTCTCCGGGGGTAGTGATGTAGTGACCTAGACAAAAAAATAAAGCAAAAATAAAAACCTAAAAATAAAGCGTACTCGGTAATATCAGAGGCATCTCGCTTCCGGAGTGATTACCGAGTACACTTTATTATTAAATTTTATGACCAGATAAAAATACACAAAAGTAATAAATAATATAGTCAAATACTAAACATGGTTAATATCCCCGTAACAGTGTTAATTTATAAAATATGTTTTTTTTTAGATGCAAATGGGTTTGAGCATTTTTGTATAGCCTGCCTAACTTTCACGTTTCTGATATACCTATAGGCTAACAAAGTTATAATCTTTGCCATCAGTATAACTTTGACAGCTTATATCTAGGAAATATGACGCTTTAGAAGATTTTTTTCTCATAAAATACTAGTCTGTATTGATGCCAGCTTTTGATTATATACAGTTATAAAATAATACAGGCCAAAATATTGACACCTCTTTAGTTCAAGTTCCCAAGGATTTTAATATAAAATGCAGGGTTTTTTTAATTTGCGAGCTGTAAATCTCTTTTTCTTTGTTTCAGGTTTACGCATTAGAATAGCTAATTTATTTTTCAAACTTTTGACCTGTGTGTTGTATATATGCCGAGTTTGCGCTGATGGAGATCCCATTACCGCTTCCTGGTAAGTCAATTTGTTACGAACAAAAATATAGCATGTTTTTTACACGCCTTTAACATTTTTTTTCTACACAAAATAAGTATTTCTTACAGGTTTCATCAGCTCTTTGAATATGTTCGGATAACGCAATCTCAAATTTTTTCTTATACCATTTTTGCCTAGGCCACATTTAGTCCTGAATTGTTGCAAAAGCGTCATACTAGTACGTCCTGGAAGGAATGCGTCGAATCCTAAGTTACATTATATGCGTAAGATACTACCTGTCTGAGAAAGTAACATTATTTCCACAAACTCTTACACTCGCCTGGGAAACATATTTCCCGAGCTTCGATAGACTTACAATTCAATCATCTTGGTCCTTAGCCGAGGGAAGTATTCCGATAAAATACTATACTGTATAATACACTGAAAGAACTTTAACCTCTTGAGTGTAGCATAATACATCTTATGTGCATATGAGAAAACGGTCCAAATGTCAAGTACCCGTAGGTGAATTTACTAAGAACTTTCACGCTGAAGTTTGCTCATTGGACGTTAGTATTTAATGTTTATTTACATAGTTATACGATCTAGTTACATCGTTCGAATTATCGAAATCAATTGTAGACTGAATTATTTAAATTTCATAATTTGTAAATTGAAATTATTAACATTTGTCTGGCTGGCACTCCAAGCAATAATTATACAGGGTGTAACGGAAAGGGTATATACATACTTAACGGTGTGCTACAGACCATCAAACTGGACATGTTTCTCCACAAAGAAACATCATCATAGCGAAAAAAATATCAGATGCCCCATACATTTGGGTCGAATAGGTATTGAAATTTTGTATGGGGTAGCAGATAATTTTTTCGTTGTTACGATGTTTGTTTATGGAGAAACATGTTCAGTTTGATGGTCTGTAGCACACCCTTAAGTATTTATATACCCTTTCCGTTACACCCTGTATACATTTTTATATTGTAGTTTATTAATTAATCAAACATATGATGGGCTGCACAACTACTCTGGCGCATGCGTCGCGACTATGTCGATGTCATCGGTGACGTGAACCCATAAGTTTTTCCCCTACCAACAGGTGGGTTGTGCGGTTGTGTGTATACTTAGTCAAAAACTCGATAAAAACTTTGTCAAAATTTAAACATACTAGCTGCCCGGAAAGTTAATGGAATGCTCTTTTCCTACCTACCTACCCTACCCTACCTACCTACCCTACCCTACCTACCTACCCTACCCTACCTACTAACCCTATCCTACCTTTCTTACCTTTTAAACCTTCCCTGGACTACGACAAACATTTCAAAACCAAAATCAGCCAAATCGGCCCAGCTGTTCTCGAGTTATAAAATTACAACGAAAAGTGGCATTGTTTTTTATATATATATATTTTTGTATATAGATAATATCATTGCGAGATAAGGTCACTTTTAATTACTTATTGAATAACTGTTAGGTGAACTACCATGGCAGGGGTTGCGCAGTTTGTTGAAGGGATCCGGCGTTAGGATCTCGAGGTGGCATTGCATGCAAAGGAGGCATCGAAGGTGGAAGGAAAGGGGTGTCGAAGGCTGCGTAACGATCTCCGGCCAACATACAGAGGGGCCTGCGGGCGGCGAACTTAGGGCTGAGTCGTCGCCCGACCAGGCAGGCCCAGAGAGGTGGTTCCTACGCGCCTATTTGGAGAATGTGCAGTCGTTAGATAGTCCGCTCTTGGAGAAGGGGCGCGCCGGGCACGGCGGGCTGATATCAGCCGAGGGTGCGCGTGAATGTACTCGTATCTCCCAGGCTCCCCCAGCTCATGGTAGTAGTAGGAACAGTGGGTTTTTAGTGGGTCAGAGACCGACATAGCCCTCCGTTCGCCCCAGATGGAGGGTATCCATGAGGAATTTACCAATATAAAAAAAAAACATGTGAACTCATAACGAAGGCCGGAAGGAATAATACAAGGTGGGCCATGAGTTAGTTTACATTATAGTTTGAATTCCTATGCAAACGCAAGCGACAGGTCGCGGGTAGGGGGGGTCGAGAGGCTAGCTCGTTTCTCGGAAATTGAGTCGCAATAGATCTCTTCACTGGAGCGCTACGCACCTTTTGCGTAAGCAATTTTATTTGAATACATTTTCGCTTATTACTGTGAGGCGCTTGTTTTCCGTGGATTATCATTTTCACGATTTGCTGCTATTTCAGTCAGAGGAATCATTCATCATCATGCCGACGAGTATCAAAAAAATCCGTGCTCGTTTAGAGGTATGCCGAAATCGCCTGGGTGATAATACACTGCTGAGCAATGAAAAAGTTCCACCCACAAAATGCCGACAAACACCTTAATATCTCCTAAGACATAGAACCTAGCTTCATAAATTAAAAAAAAATGAATGAAATCTTAAATACTGGTCTTTTTGAAGCCATGGATAAAAAAAGTAGAAAATTAAATTTTGGGGTTTGAAAATTTCGGAATACATTGGTTTCGTTTTTTGTTTTGCTTTTGATTTCATCCTTGTTTTCGCCGTTGTGAAAGAATTCTTGAATTGTAAAGTCTTACGGCTCTCGTACCCATAAATCATGCCTCTATCACCCGAGGATTGAACGAGAATCATCACTATGGTGGAATTGGGGACCAGCCAAAGAAATACAGCCAGAATAATGGGCGTGACACATACTACTGTCCGACGAGTGATCCAAAGGTTTAGGGAGACTGGATTAAACCTGAGAAGACCAGGCACTGGCAAGCCAAGGTGCACAACATTCCGAGAAGATCGTTTCATTGCGGCAGCCATGTTAAGAAATCGACATCAGACGGGAGTTGCGGTTCAAAAACAACTTCTGCAAGTTCGAAGGGAGCCAATAAGCGAGTGGACAGTCAGGAGACGTCTTGCCGAAAGAGGATTGAAGCCTTACAGGCCAGCAAAGGGAGTCAGGAGACGTCTTGCCGAAAGAGGATTGAAGCCTTACAGGCCAGCAAATGGCCCAAAACTGGAACGGCATCATAACGTTGCCCGATTGCGATACGCCCGCGAGCATACAGAATGGGGTGAGGACGAATGGGGTGAGGACGAATGTGGCAGAGTGATGTTCTCTGATGAGTCAAGATTTATGCTGTACTATCATGATGGGAGGAAAAGAGTATACCGACGACCAGAAGAACGTTTTGCACAAGCATGTTTAGTTCTAGAAAAAGTGTCACACGACGGAGACCGTTCACGTGTGGGCTGGTAATCTCTGCAGAGGGTCGAAAAGCGTAAGTTCCAATCGAGAACGGGAACCAAACTGCTGTGAGATACATCAATGAGATTCTCAATGAACATGCTGGTCCGTTTTTGGCCAATAAGGGCGACAATGCAGTGTTCTTGCACGATTGCACGGAGTGGCCAGCAAGGAGCCCCGATTTGAATCCTATTGAGAATGCTTGGGACGAGCTTGACAGACGTGTGAGAAAACGAGTTCCACCTCCAATTACTCTTCGTGACTTGAATTACGCGCTCATCGAAGAATGGGAGAACATTCCTCAGGATATGCTGAGCAATCTGGTATTCAGCATGCCCAATAGCGTAGAAGCTGTATTGAGAGCACATGGAGGAAACACCAAGTACTGAGTTATCAAAACCTACGTTTACACCTAATAAAACCCCTACTTAGAGATTTGGTTTTATTTGCCAAATGGCCCCAATTTTTTAAAACATTTAATTTAAAATTTGAACACAATATTTACGTTTTTAATTGGTAATATTCTGATGCGCTGTTAAATGTACTTAAATATTGCAGACGGCGTCATTAAGCTAGCCTTTCTCGTTTAGTAGTAATTCGGTGTTATGTCACTTTAAAATACACTCGCGAGAAATGAAAAAGTAAAATCTAAAGTTGTGACTTGCTCGGTTTTTTTTAATTTACCGTTTTTTTTGTATTTTTTTTTTAATTCAAAAATGTTAGCATATTTATGGCCCAGCACACATACAGGCTGGGCCTGTAGTGGCTTTATATTGTCAAATTTTCCGTTTTTCGCAGGGCCTACCCAAAAATCCCTAAAGATAGACAATATACATTTTTGCGTTTTTGCGTACGGAGGCCAGGCTCAATCCTTTAAGGGTCCCCCCGCACAAGGGCCACCGGCCACAACCACAAATCAGCGCCACCGGCATATTTCTTGTAGTTTTCAGACATTTTATATGGATTCGCCGTACACGGTTGACGTCGCCGGTGGCCGCCACACGCTACAAATCGTCGCTGCAATTTATGAAAACTACAAGAAATATGCCGGTGGCGTCGTTTTGCGGTTATTGCCGGTGGCCCATATGCACCCTTATTCAAAGGAGTAATAGGAAAGACGTTCTAGATCTTTCTTATCCTTCAAGAAACATGGTATAATAACTAGTAAATAGTCTGATTAAAACGAAACGGTCGACGTACCATAAACACAGTTATGCCATTTATACAAATTTATGTTAGTTATGTTATCGGTTATTCGTATTTTAAATCTCAGCTATCACAATTAGCATATCAGCATATATTGAGTTTTTTTTTGGCAGGAATAATTTGACTCTCTTTATTAGTCGATTGCAATGAGACGAAAAATACTCATAAGGTGGAACGAAGTTTATAGTGGTTGGATTTTCATAGGACATTTTTTATTGAGTTCCTAGAGAGGTAGAGAAGAAAGTTAAAAAGTGAAATTTCGAACTCGCGACGTTATGTTTTTTATTTCCGTAATATAACTTTTTTTCGTTTATGAATATCTTGAAATTCGGCGAATTTACATGGTAGTGTAATAGTATTACCCGTGTTTATCCATTAAACGCCAATTTGGTAATTGTTGTCTATAAAGTAAGCACTAACTAGAGAAATATTTAAAGATACTTGTTAAATATTAGTTACTGCTGAAAAAGTAAAACATCACAAAAGGGATCTATCGGTAAGAATTGGGACGCGGTATCGGTACCGGTATCGATATTAAATGGGGCGCAGGTACCCAAGCTTGCAACTTATTTTCGATAGAAATTGTGCAAAATGGTTATATTATATTTACGATATTTTTTGTGAGTTTTGGGCCATTCCATTTGGCCCATTCCGTCTTCGTCAGCAATTATGAACTTTTACCGAGTACCTTCGAATATTTTTTATAGGTTTTGTTCTCTGTGGACAGCTGATATAATATGGATATTTTCAGGATAATATTTACGTTGACCGCCATAGAAACATTTTGAGAAAAATAGGCATATTATACTTCTACATAGGTGATTTTTTGATGATTCCAAAATGTAGGTTTCTTGAACATTTTTACGTCCAGTTATCTGTAAAACAGATTCAGTTACCAACTTTCATAGAAATATTAGTCTAAAAATCTGCTAATTTCAAAATAATTGAAGAAAATAGAACATTTAAAAAAAAATCTTGGTATATTCACTTTGTGGCTCACAATGAACAAGGAAACTGAACAAATTGGAGTTTAATAGATGAACACAGGTCACAATATTCCGCCACAACTTAAATTCGGCGAATATATGTTATTCATAAACAAATAAAAAATATTCCAAAGGAAATTCTAACAAAATAAAAAGTTCCACATTAAAAACTCATTAAAAAAAGTCTCATGAAAATGCGACCACTATAAACTTCGTACCACCTTATTGTCTGACTGCACTCGGCTATTCTTAAGGACAAGCAGAAATAAATTCCAATCGATGTGTCCAACAATCATTAACCTAAGTATCATAGTTTTTAACAAGCAATGATTTGCACCTTTTTTGCCATTATCTCGAAAACAACTTTTTGGGGTTAACGGCTTTCTAGTGATAGGACGGCAGTAGTCTGCATGAGTTTCACCCAAGTCTAGCCCGCGGTCTTCTGATTATCATCCAAGAAGTTTATTAGTATTTTCGTTGATTCATTTATGTAATACACACATCAAAAGTGTCTAGGGATCAACATATATTTTTGCAATAACTTTTCTCCTGATTGATAATAATTAAAAATTTCTTTAAGGATTCATCAAATAAAGTGTTTTCGTTTGTCACAGTAACGATAAACCAAGTCACCTTTGCATTAATAAAGAAATTTGCCATTTTCTAATAAAGGGATTTTTGACATTTGAACCACTAACATTAAAGTTCGAAAAAAAGACTGAAATAACAGTTTTCTTTAAAATTTTATTGGGTAACTTAAACAATTAATAATCCGTGTTTCTACCGCGAACACTAACAACACAAGAACATCGGTTTGGCATACTCAAAATGAGTTCATCCAAATCACGCTGTGGAATGGCCGCCCATGTTCGTTGCAACAACAAAAAAAGGTCTTCTTGCGACTGGATACCCTCCATATTCGGCAGAGCTCTTCTCTGTAGCATATCCCATGCATGCTCAATCGGGTTCAAGTCTGGCGACTGAGCAGGCCAGGGCAGGACATTGATGTTAGCTGCGGCGAGAGTCTGTCTTACAACTCTTGCGGTGTGCGGTCGTGCATTATCATGCATTAACTGAAATAAGGGACCGATTTGCACTTGTAGAGGAACGATGACGTCTGATACAATCGTCTCAGCATAAATTTGAGCGTTGAGGTTGCCTCTGATCCAAATCAACTCAGTTCTTCCGCCGATCCAAATACCCGCCCATACCATGATGGTTCCACCACTATAAGGATGGACTTCCTGGCAGGATTTTAATCGCTGTTGGCGTCCAGGGGTTCTCCAGTGTCGTATACGTCTTGTATCCGGTCTCATACCAAAACGAGACTCATCAGAAAAGCACACGAAACGCCATTGTTCTTCTGCCCAATTTCTGTGTTCAAGAGCCCATTGATATCGAATCCTACGATTGTGCATTGCTATAGGTGGTACCCGTAGCGGTCTTCGGGAATGAAGGTTCACTTCATGCAAGCGGTTTCTGACTGTTTGGTCGCTAATTAAGTTCCCTGAAGAGTGATGAAGCCTCACGGCTAACATCATGGCGGTTATTGTTGGAGCTCTTCGAGTTAAGATTTGAATGTATCGGTCTTGTCTCCGTGTGGTGCAGCGATACCGTCCTCCATGGCGCTCAGCCACGGTACCAGTGCTTCGGTAACGTGTCCAAAGTCGACTGATAACACTCTGACTTGTATTCAGAGCTAAAGCCACAGTACGTTGCCGGGAACCAGCTTCTATCATTCCCACGGCTCTGAGCATTTCTTCCCTGCTTAAATGACGTCGCCGCTCCATAATAACGTTGGTTTTAATCAGTAGTAGGGAAACAGTAGCACTAATAATGTCTTCAATGCGTTATATGTTTTTATAGGGAAAATATTGACAGCTGATTTTCATCTTTTACTCGAATTTGATTCACAGTTCCTGATTCAAATTATGAAATGCACCAAAAAGGATCCATATAAATTTATAAAATCATAAATTTATTACAAAGCCACATCTCAATCTCAAGAAATCCGCATAAAAATGCTTGATCCCTAGACACTTTTGATGTGTGTATTTTTTTATTTAAATAAAAAAATAGTTTTCTGCCGGTGTCGGGAGCAGGGTCCAAGCTAGCGGTGGTTAGAGCTCCAGAAACAAGAACCTCCTCACAATGCGGGCCGTATCCTGGAGTACTGCCTTCTGATCAGGCCCTGGCTCCAAACGCCAACCGAAAGTTCCGACGGATGTTCGTCGAGGCTCTTGGCCGTAAGGCCTCGCCGTTACGACAATCGGCACAGTGATAGCCGAGTTCACATTCCAAATATCGACAACCTCGTGTGCCAAGTCAAGATATTTTATTTGTTTTCTAAGCTAAGGTTTCCGTCATGCCGGATGGTAACATCGACTATTACGCGGCGCGCTGATTGGTCTATCACCATTATGTCAGGCCTATTGGCGACAATAATCCTGACAGGTATGATAGACTGATCCCAGTACAGCGTAACGTGGTCTTACTCGAGAACTGGTTCGGGCAAATACTTGTAGTACGGTGCCTCAGCTTCCACAAGTTTATATTTCAAGGCAAGTTGCTGGTGAATAATCCTGGCTGCTTGGTTGTGTCTGTGCAAGTACTCGCCGTTAGCCGAGAACAACCACCGTACACCGTCCCGTCCTTATCATAATATATTTTCGGTAGTTGTTCGTTAGTATTTTTATTATTTCCAACGCTGATAAATGCGTCTTGACATATCTGGAGTTTATTCCTTGGGGTTTCCTTTGGTGCGTCCTGCGGGTTCCGAAATATTATTTTATTTTTATTATTATTTAAGACATAACTATTACAATTATATAACTCAATGGAGAAGAAGTCTCTGTAGCTTTAAACAATGATAATTTCTGCTAATTCTATGTACTTTGAAAATACAAAGATATTGTTAAAGAACTTTCTTCTATGGTTGAAGACATTTATTTCTAAAAACAGTGTAAAAAAATATTCACTTACAAAGAGAAACACTGGTTGAGTCCAAAATACGAGTACGTTCATTGGAATGTGTATCGGAACGGTATATTATTTGAAGTTAAAAATAGGTAGGTAATTTATCGTTATAACTTATCTAATTGTTAATGTAATAAACTAGGTATTGTTAGTAGGCATCGAGTTTTATAGATATTTTCGTTTGGTGTAGGTAATCTGCAAGAGAATCGAGACTGACATATTGAAGTAGCCAAGTCGAGATTTCGCGCAATTTTTTTAAAAACTCAATACTTTTTTGCATTTCACATGTTTTTCTTAGGTGGTAAACTTATAATTAGATCATATGGAACCCTGTCGGCCACAGCAAATATGTGAATTTGGAAAACAAAAAACAAACAAACTTCTATACAAAAATAATTATGTAGGTAATTTTTGAGGGACTTTAGTAGCTTAATAGTAAAATATAGTCAGGTATCTATTTAGAGACAGTTCTTATTAAGAATTTATAAATAGTCTCGAGTAGGTACGTTACGTTAAGTTAATGACTTTATAAGTCTATCACTTAGATATTCATTTTACTCTCATCAAAATGGCATAGGTATAGAATAAAACGTAAAATCAATCAACTTCTCCTTGGTTACCTCGTTGCAAATAAAATCTTGCGAAAAATTGTGTTTATAATTAGTGAATCCCGAGCCTTGGATCTTTCAATAGTCTGGTCTGCGCGTAAAAAAATCGTATTGCTTTATAAAGGGCTTTTTTAATATAAATTTATTGTTGATTTGTAACGAATTTTAACAAAAATACAAGAGACTCGTGATGTAAGATCGACCTCCATGTCGCTCGCCACGCTGTCCGTGATGCGATAGGCCACGCTATAGAGGCTGCTTATGACGCTTTATGTAGTACCAAGAGCGATAGCCACAGAAAGTAGCCTGGAACCAGCTTCCAACATTCCGACAACTCTCATCATCTTTTCTCGGGGCAAACGTCGCTCTTTTCAAGAGTTTTTTTTCAGTTCCGGTGCAGAAATTGTAATAATTTTGGTAAAACGCGCCCTTACACAGTTTTATAGAAATCCTAATTGATTGATTGACAGTTGATTTTTCTTTATTTCCAATATTTAAACAAAGTTCTTAAATTAAATAGTGAATCTCACAATTTATTTACAATGAATCAAATAACAATCCAATAAAGTTAATACATACACGGTTACATTTTGATCGTTTTAATCCCGTGGAGGGTCGATCCGGTGCATGAAACACCATCGATTTGTAATAATAAACTATAAAATAAAATCGTTTTTTTTTTAAACTCGCATTATTAATCGCATGAATGAATAAAAAATGCGAACCATTAGTAGGCACCATTCGAAACTAACAACAATGACGCCTAAGCGCAGTCAACGCGGACTCACAAAAATTTGCCAATCCTAGACCAAACCACGCCCCCAAACCCTATTTGATTGGCAATGTATATGGCGCGCGCCCCGCGTTCCCCGCGCGCTAAGAGTAGCGCATGATCACGTCATGTAAACAATCCAGTTTCTCAAAGACGTCATCGATGTGTTGTCGTTCAGAAAATTCTTGACGCGCGAAAGTAATGGCGTGTCGTAATTACGTTTACTCCAACCTGGAGTTCGTTCCCATGGTGCAATTTTACGCGATCTCGGGTTTTGATGCGCAAGCGGCTCGTCGTCTGTACAGTGAACCAAACCACTTGCAATCTTCGCGACTGCGTGGGGTACCTAACCCCCAAATTCTGTCAGGACAAACAATTGTGGCGCCAAAAATTAGATTTATAACAGAACTCTTTTTTAATAGTAATAATTTTGATTAGGTACACAGTGTTAAATAAATCAAAGGTGATTTAGGTATGTTGGTAACAGAACTTTTTTTAAATCGTACAATTAGAACTTTTTCTTAAATCATTGTAAATAATTTTAATTCCACATTTTTAAATACGCCATAATTAGCAGACCTGTAGAGATTTATTTGTCCCGAAACCTAGGCATAAAGCAATTATAATGGTCCTAAGCTCGTAAAAGTATGAAGGAAAATTTGGAATCATTTAATTTGTGTACGTGAACATCAGCTGAGCGGGTCAATAACCTTAAACTTGATCGGGCAAAGTGTAGGTAGTTAGGTACGCAACGACAGACGACGTCGTAGGTAACTAACTCGTGGCGCTACTACCCGTTTCATGCATTTTGCGAGGTTTACGTTATCACTTGCAATTTTTTTTTTAAGTGTTACAATGCTGTTCAAGCTTTTAATAAATAATATTTTGTAAGTTATACCACCGGTCCCAGGGGTTGACCAAAATGAAACCGTGTATAATAAATCTCAATTGTAGCAATACTCAAAAACGTATTTAATCCCAAGATACTTTTGATGTGTGTAGTTTCATTTTAAACAACGGTTTGCATGCCATTAATAAAAATTCACGGTTTTGCGAATGTTGTGAAATGGTGAATGTTAAGATACACCGGTGAATGTCCACGATCACCAATTTCGATGGTGTGAGTCTGAAACAGATTAATTAAATTACTTGGCACCACTCACTTTTGGTGAACTACGTGCCGAAGTAGAGTTGTTGCGCAATTCTGTTAAGGTAAATAGGTCGCCTGATGCCTACAACGTGAGCACACATTGCGAAGCGAGAAACGCTAGCATCGGCAGTTTTGAGTCGGCGAGCTCCACTGCGTCACCCGCTGCTGATTTTGCACGCGTTGCAACTTGCGCTGCCGCGTGCTCGAGGCCTGTCGAGGTAGTGACTCGTGTAGGTGCGTTGACCCCTAAGCGTGCCTACGCTGCTATCGTCGCCACGCAGAAACCTGTGTCGCAGGCCAAAAAGGGGGATGAGAAGAGATGCTGTGAACCTGGCAACAGGGGTTCGAAACATCAAGGACCAGCTTCAGGAACATGTGACAAGGATGGCTTCGTGAAGGTGGAGAGGAAGAAGAGGAGGAAGCCTTCCTGTCGGAACCTGTGCGGGACCGCGCCGGCAGGACCCAATGTGATGCTGCGTCCGGCAATATCCACAACGCAGCTTTACGTTTCCCAGCTCCATCACACCACGAAGGTTGAGGAGGTCATGGAGTATGTTCGAGTGAAGACCAGCTGGACCTTGAGGGTCGAGAAATTGGAGTCGCGCCACAACACGAATTTCAAGTCTTTCGTGGTGCGAGTTCCGACTCATCATATTGAGACCTTCCTCAAGGAGGAGTTTTGGCCGAAGGATGTCATGTATTCCGCGGAAGGCTACGTGGACACCATGCAGCGCAACACGACGCCGTCACTTCTTGTACAATAGTTTAATAATATTTTCCTAGTTTTTATAATTATAATATATGTTAGTTTGTAAGGCATATATGCTATGGGTCTTTGTTATCGATGATTTGATTGATTGATAACCCATTTGTTCGGGGCACAATAGTCTACGACAGTCTTTTTGTAATGTGCCCTGACCATAAGCTTGGATGTAATGCCTACATATCACGATTAGGGACTTCAAATTGTGTCTTGGCTGGTCAGGCAAATGATCCACAGTTCAATTCCCTACCGCTTCAGTTCAAAAGATCGCTTCAGTATGGTTGAGTATAGAAGAGATAAAGGGGGTCTAAGTCGCCGTGGCGTCATGGTGAATGATAACACTGGTGATTAGCGAAAATCGTCATGACATGAAGAACTTACGGTTATTCACCAGCGAGCTTGGCATTCACAGTACATAATATAGGTAATAAAGGCCATAATATCATTTACTTTTGCTCTTTTACAGCTACGGTTGCAGGCCTGGGAATAAGACTGAATTCGAATATTCGGCTAATTTGACGGAGGAGGAATTTCAGGAGCATCCGATTATCAATTGGGACGGAATAATATGGGTCAATAGGCCCCTATATTTGTGGGTTGTGCAAGTCATATTAGCTATGATATCTTTTACCGAAGCCATACTACTTGCTTATTTAGGTTACAAGGTAAATTAATTATGTCATCAACTAAATTGAAACGACCGTAAGGGACCATCTATTAATTACGTCACACTGTCGGGAAATTTATAAAGGGTGATACGAGGATGTGGGTAGCCAGCCTAATAAAAATACAAAGGTGAAATTATATTTTCTCAACCCCCGCTCGAAAATGTTTAATTATATGGCAAGCAAACCTAACGTTAACACACATTGCCGTAAAATCATCAGTGGGCAACACACTGCCATAAAATAATCAGGGGGCAACACATTGCCATAATACACTGCTTTATACCCACCCTCAGTGCATAATCTACTTGAAAATGCTTGTCTTTCCATCTTGACTAAAGTACTCATAATATGAATGAATA
This sequence comes from Cerastis rubricosa, assembly GCA_949152445.1. NCBI lineage: Eukaryota > Metazoa > Arthropoda > Insecta > Lepidoptera > Noctuidae > Cerastis > Cerastis rubricosa. The sequence goes on along the minus strand of OX424523.1, from coordinate 12,889,408 downwards.
TACGAACAAAGTAGTTTCAGATTATATTTTGATGGTTTCAATGCTTTCTAATTGTGATCACAATTGCTCGTTATTTTATTTGGTAATATCCCAATAATGGCTCCGTTAACTCGATAAAATAAAATGGTCTTCATTGAGTAAAAACATTAGTTCATAAGTAGTATTTCGAGCATGTACTTTTTTACAATATGGCTCATACTTTTTTACCAAGACAATGATAAAATTTTGTTATAATGAAATAATTTTACTCGAAATTCTCTTTTTTTCAGGGTAATATATGGCAACAAGTGTTATCATTTCACTTCATCTTAGAAATGGTGAATACAATACCGTTTGCATTGACGGTAAGTCTTTGCATACATACCATGTCATGATTAATCCTAACTAATAATATTATAAATGCTAAAGTAAGTTTATTTGTTTGTAATCTTTTCACGCCTAAACCACTGTAGTACGTAGTCAGGTGTACATACATGGATATAGGGTACCTTTCATCCCGAAAAAAAGTACTGTTGCCTCGGAAAACAACAATAACGTTCTCATGATAATAGATGGCGCCAGCGAAGTCTCGGAAAAAAGCTAGTATGTAATAAAATCTAAAAAAAATATACTTTGTGACACCCATAAAAAGTCATGGTTTGAACCACTGTTTGAACAACCTATTAACGCGAATACATAATAAGTAAATAAAAAAAAAACATCGGTACCCATTATCAACATTTATTCAGATTTTTTAAAATTAATGCCAATCGAAAGAAAATGTAGTGAACGTGGGAATTTATCAATATGAGTAGTTGCACGGTTTTTTTAAAGAACACAAATACTGTAATAAAAGCATAAAACAATAATTTATTACGTCAATACTTGGTGTTTCCTAAGGCCTAGCTGTAATCATGGATTACAGTTGGACCTGATTAATTAATTATTTGATGGTATTGACGAACGCCAACCTACTTACTTCCTTTAAAACGCCTTGAACGCTTTTTTACAGCTCATCCTGTAGGAATTCATGTCTAAACTTATTGCAGGCCAGTATTGCACCAAATCTTTCATTCTCTGTGCTTTATCCCCTGTGGTCTCATTTTCACAAACAAAACAAAAAAATATTTGTTCATATCTACACTTGCAAAGTTTTCTTTATCGGCCGATTCATTATCCGTCTTTGTTGGGTCGTGATTTTCAGTTACTATGTAGTTCAACGTCTACATTTTGTAGTTTCCCAACGTTGATGAACAGTTCTTCTATTTATTCATCATGTTGATCGTGTTGTTCACCATTTTTTGTAAATATTCCTCTGTTTCTATGGAAACGTATACATCTTCAGGAATGGAAGCATCAGCCAGACCAATATTTTGTGGCGATCCAAACATAATCTCGTAGGGGCTTGTTTTTTTAGCGCCGGGATGGAGAGCACGGTTTTTTTTTTGTCTTCCCGTGATCCAGTTTCATCCAAGGCCACATTTCCGCTACCTTAGTAATATTTTTTCGAAAATTCGGGACCAATCTCACTTTGAAATATGATTGGTGCACTGAACGAACAAAGTATATCTAGAAGTTAGTAAGCGACTTCTTGTGCGTTTATTTTTTATGTGTGTGTTTTTAATGGAAGAAGAATCGTGAATGTGGTTCTATATTCACTCCGTTCTTGTTGCTGCTGAGAGATCGTGGCGACGTGGCGTATATGCCGATCAGCTGTTAGCCTCCATCTTGACCTCCCCCGGGAACAAATAATGCAGGAGCCGCCACCGTATGCAACCGTTTTACTAAAACGGCACTGCGCAAATCGTTCCCCTGGATGCCTGTAGACTCGGGCTCCGTTGACACTGCCATGTAGACACATATTGCAGTTATCAGTCAACAATATCAACATTGACCCCCATTGCGTGATGCTTCAATTGAAATGATCTCGAACAATTAGAGGCAATTGCAGTCAATCTCATTCCCGAGTCAGACCGTTTCAGAGTAAGATTGACTTCTCAAGCGCCTTCTAACTGTCCACTCGCTTTCAGGTGCGATTGGTCCAATTCGCAATTGGTCTAACTCACCTTATTCGCGATTGGCCAATTCCCGCTTGGTCTCGTTAGCGATTTGTCGGATTCGCAGTTGGTCCAAGTTTCGTTTAGTCCAATTTCCGGATGGTTCATTATAATATTTCCAAAATTAACAAAATACCACATTTTATAAACATATTGTACTATATTTATTCATAATAATATTACAAATCATAGCTTGTGTTTGTACGAAAGTAAAAAAAACTACTAATTATTGTTAGGAACGAATATAGTTATGTACCTTCGTATAAAAAAGGTTTGTTTTTGGGGAGACGTAGAAGACTCTTTTTGTGTTTAAATTCACCAAAATTTTTAGGTTCATGGTTAATATCAATATTTTGTGATAGGCTTAGTCGACGTTGGCTCCTATTTCTGTCTGCAAGGTTTAAAGTAACCTAACACGAAGTGGATGGCGGGTTCTTAGTTCGCTCCTTTCGCTCGCTCACTAGACCCCGCCACCCCCATCGAACCTAACCTGTCCGAGTCGGAGTGCCGCAGCTCCGACTCGGACACGAGCTGAGCCGAGCTCCGAGCTCCCGAGCTCGCTTCGCTAGCTATGTTGTCCCTGAAGCACAATTGTCCATTTTGGACCAACCGCGAATTGGACATTTTTGAACACTGGACCAATCGCGCCTCAAGGTTCACTCGCTGATGGTCCGTCAGGTGTAGATTCCGCTGCGACAGACATTAAACAGTCGTCTCTCTCCGAAGTGCAACGTTGACGTCTGAGTTTTGGTCTCCGATTAAGGGGGACCAATAAATCTGGATAGCAACTGTTCGTTGACTAAGTCCTTATTGCAATTTGAGCAGTCATAAGTATATCGATAGTTTCGCCAAAATAATTAATGCAATTTTCATTAATGCTTATAGGTGAACTTCTAATGACAAAAGCCGGCTGGGTTTTGTATTGGGTACCGCAGAGAGTCAATTTCCCCATTCCCTGTTTAAATTGCATAAATAAATGACAAATTGCAGATTTTTATGGTAGCGGTTTTAACTTATCTAAGGTTGAAGCGACAGGGTAGCATACGAAATTCATGTTTTTTACAATTTGCAGGTCAGTGGCAGGTTGCATGTCTATTCAAATATGATTTGCGGCCGTAATAAATATGGCTTTACCAAGTTACAATCATTAAAATCATCAATACAACTCTACAAGTTAGATAAGGTTAGAAGATATTTATTTGTACACAGGAAAAAAAAAAGCAAGATGCAAGATACATTATACATGTAGGGACAAGGTTGTACAATCGAGTATAACATTATTGGCAGATTTCCGACCCCCTAAACTTGGTACGCAGACCTGTATCTTAGGAGTCAGACATTTTTCAGCTTCCGTTTTATACGATACAATACAACCGTGACATTTCAGATACATAATTATACACAGAACATATTAGTGAAGTCAGCAGTAGGTAAGTAAAGTGAGTGTTTGTGATGGGTGTCTAGGAGGTGAAGTATGGATGAGGTGTGTGTGGGGGGTGTGTATGTGTAAGTAAGGGTGGGTGCTTAGCATTCATTTAAAGAAGATTGAGCTTATGAATGAATTGTTAATATATTTTCTGTCTCGTTATAAGTAAGAGGTGATAGCCATTGTTTTAATTTACTTTTGATTGCATGATTTAAGAGTCTATAAATAGGAATACTTTTATTAATATTATTATAAATTCGTGAGGTTTGAGCCACGACTTGCAAAAGCATATCGGCAAGGGACTGTTTTGTAATAACGTTCAAGTTCATCTATCCGATTAACGTTTTTTCATTAAATAGTAGGAGTTTAATCCTTAATTTAAAGGGGATTTATTTATGATTTTAATGATTATAATTATGTAAAACTTCCCTTTTACGGCCTCGAATCATATTTTGTTCAACACACAGACTGCCACGGACCAAATTGCATAAAATTATGGATAAATTTCAATTTCGTGGGTTTCCCTGTCGCTTCCACCTTAAAGAGGTTAGAGAATGAGTCAATTTGATTGCTTGCAAGAGTATTCTGTCATTGACAACATTGCATATTTTCATCCAAAAATGTTATTCAAGTTTACTCTAATCTTACAAAGAACTGTTCACGCATGCATGCTGCTTTTAGAAAACCCCATTTGTTTAATGAATTGAAGTTAAAACAAAGCAATTTCTGATTTCAGTTGCCGTTTCCACCGCTCAGAAACCTTTTCATTCCAGTGTTTCTTAACTGTTGGCTGGCAAAGAGATCGCTCGAGAACATGTTTGTGAGTAATACTTCAACACCTTTTAACACCACCTGCTAGTTCATCTCAATATCAATGCATTTCAATGACCCACTGGTCACTGAAGTGATTTGAATTTAAAACCAACTACATATGTAAGTATAACATTGGTATAAATACGACCCAAGTTCTAATTTCATTAAAGTTGAGTTGATTTTTAGGTTGCCGTCAAAATAAAAAAAAATAATTAATTTACGCAAATTAAAAGCGATCTTAAAGAATAAGAAGTCACTAGTAGAGCAAATTGTTTTTCTGTTTAGTAACTAGTGACTTAATGTTGCGTAATTTAAAATACAATTAGGTTACGCAAAAAAATTGTTCAAGCCCAAAATGCAGGAAGATAATGATTTGTATCATTATCTTCCTGCCCTTTTCTCATCTCATGTTATTTGGGGTCCGGGAAGCACGTTTTTTTCTCCTATTCTCGACTGTCAGTCCTCAGTCTATAATTTCCTTCAAATCATTTCTCACAACTCCTTTATGCTTCAAATCATTTATCACACAATCCATCCATCCTTTCCTTGGTTTTTGTCTTATTCCTCCACAAACATTTAAATTCATCACTCTTTTAGTAACATGTGTTCTATTCTTCCTCACACATACAACATGTCCATACCAAAACAGACGACTACCTTTCATCATTTCTGAAACAGGCGCCACTTTCAAACTTGTACTTAAGTTTATTCAAAATTACGGGGTGTAAAAAACTTGATGAAGCCGACACCTACTTATTAGGGTCATAAAGGGATACTGTAGGACCACCTACATGTTACAAAGGCGTATTCTTTACAATATTTTCATGATACCCGTTTATAGCTTTAGAGCATTGTCACCCTAGTCGTAAGAACTTACCTGAAAAACTTAATTCCACATCCAGCAAACCCCTCACTATTACACCCCTTCACACAACACAATTTTCCCATATTTTAAGTGGAATTATGTACTTAAATACAATAAAATAAACTTTGACATAGAAATCATATTAATTAAAGTAAGGTTTTTCATATTGACATTTTGTTTGTACACATTCCAGTTGGCATATAAGTTCCATGGTTTCTACATGTGGCAGCAATGTGGCGGCAATGGTCGCATGTCATCTCATTGTGCGTTAGGATATTGAATTTGCGCGCCATATTTACGACATAAGTTAGCCTGCTTTTGTTGTAATGGCATGAGTTCAGATAAAAATATAGAACCTAACATAAACTACTAATTCGATAATTGAATCGATTAAATTATCTCGTAGGAGGTCTGAAAAGTATATTATTTCCCTGGAGATCAAGGTGTCTTCGTCTTGGGCGAGCCTGAATTCTCCGGTGCTCTTAGGATTCTAGTTTTAACTCAGAAGATAGCACCTGTGACAGTTTCTTACGTGGAAATTTCATATAAAAATGTTAAAACAAAGCATTCAATGTTTGTTGGGGTCAGCGAAACATATTTCTCGATTTACGTACAGATGATTGCACTCTATTACAAGTTTTCAATTTCGTTGATTTCAGAACGATCTCCACAGAGCTATGCAGAAGTCTCAATCAGCCCTATCGCAACAACTTATGATATTGTGCGTCACTCTACTATGCCTGGTGTTTACAAGGTACCTAAAATATAAATATACCTACTTAATTTACATTCAGTTTATCTGTTTTGTTAACATTGATTTCATTATACAATATTTAATTGCGTCCAATCATATTTATGGAATTGTAGTTTCTGACATATCAATTCAAAAATCTATTAATTCTTTAACTTTAGACTTCGTTACCTTGTAGGCTGTTTTGTTTGTTTTTCCAATCTGTCCAAAGTTTAAAGTCTTACTTTAAAGTACTACTAGTTGTCCCGCGCAACTTCGTCTGCGTCACATTTTCCCCTTTTCGCAACATTTTGCATTGCTACTCCGCTCCTAGCGGTCGTAGCAATATATAGCCTATAGCCTTCCTCGATAAATGGGCTATCAAACACTGAAAGATTTTTTCAAATCGGACCCGTAGTTCCTGAGATTAGCGCATTCAAGCAAACAAACAAACGTTAAGTAAGTATAGATTATTATTAGTATAGATGAAGACTTTAAATATCGCTAAGTGAGACCTACTGCCCACGGCGGCGTGGTATTTGTGATTGGGATATTATTTCGGTAAACAGATATCTTGGCCCATACAGATATACAATCTTTTATTTTAAAGATGTATTAAGATATTAGGAATTTTTATGTAACTTAAAAGCAAACGTTACCTTTCCAGTGTCTGTGGCATTCAGCACTTCCAACGCGCGGGGCATCGCCACCTGAACTTGTTCCAAGCTACCTACTTCGTAGTGGTAACTTTCTCTACAGTGGGGTACGGCGACTTTGTACCTGACATTTGGCCATCACAACTCTTTATGGTTATCATGATCGGGGTGGCGCTTGTTGTCTTACCCACACAGGTAAATACATTATTTAAACCAATTGGAAAATTGCGATGAATTATTAAAAAAAAATTGCATTAATGGTGGTTTGTGGTTTCTCCCGAGGCAAATGACTAACGTTCTTCGGGTTGACAAACGTAAGTTTAAAGCTCGTCAAGTAACACAGAAGGATTTATATAACACTTACATTTAAAAAAAAACCGGCCAATTGCGAGTCGGACTCGCGCACCGAGGGTTACGTACAAAAACATTTAAAAAAAATTGATTATATGATGTAACTAAAAATTTACGGTATTCGCAATTTTTCCTTTATCTGTGCTATAAAACGTTGCTTCGTACCATATTTCAAGATTCTGAGTTCACGGGAAGTACCCGGTAGGTTTTGATTCCCTAACGAGTGTCGAAAATTTTCAGAACTTTGCGGCATAAACGGCTGTATCTTTTGATTGCGTTGGCTTAGAAGTTTGATTTTTTTCACAGCTCCATGGGACAGCAGACCTGAGTATTTGATATAAATTCCAGCATGATACCTCCATGTGTTCCGGAGAAAAAGGGTCTTGACAGACAGACGGACGGACGGACAACAAAGTGATCCTATAAGGGTTCCGTTTTTTCCTTTCGAGGTACGGAACCCTAAAAACCTAGTAAAATTTAAATTTTGCCATTTTTCTAATCAGCTACTCTAATTATTGCGGTCCAACGAAGCGATCACTCATGGATAAAAAAAATATTTTTATTTTATTTATTCTGGAAAATATACAGTTTTACATTAAAATCTTACACTAATTTATAAATATACAAGGTTTATAAATGTATAACCTATGACATTTTCCACAACACATTCTAACAGTGCGCTACTTATTCTAATATTTTAAATCTGAGAAGTAGTCAAAAGTGAACTTAATTATAAAGACAGGCATGCAAACAACAGAAAAAGAGAGAGTTATTGAGCAAATATTAAACTAAATAACTAAACTAATTAATATTTTCTAAAATTATTTTGTTAGTAAGTTTTCTAAATTTTTGAGCAGAGACAAAGAAGAAGTCGATGTCTTCAAAGATCTTATTATATTGGTTGGCAAGGCGGCGTAAGGGTGCTCGCAAGCCCGCATTTGTGCGACAAGAACTTACTGCAAATAAAGGTCATGCGTGCACCCCACGGCATATCGTTGTTGTGGGTACTACGTAGATGATTTTGTTGCGAATATCAATACAGTCATATGTCATAAATATTACACAGATCAAACAAGAACATTGTTTCCAACATAATTCGTCCAGACATTAAAATTTGCAGGGTATACTTCTACAAATGGTCATTGTAGAATGCGTAGGTACGATGACAACAAAAATGCCTTTAAAAATATTCTCTGTACTTCTTCGATCATATCGAAATATTTACCAAAGTGGGGATTCCAAACCGAAACACCATACTCTAGCTGAAAGCGAACTAACGACCGATACAAATACAAATAGGTAGAGGACCGGGTAAACACTGTAGCCGTTCTCATGATATAACCGAACATACGGAAGGCATTATTAACAATTTTGTTAATACGAGTATGCGAGTTTGGAAAACATTTGTCAACGTCATTGATGAATAAAATGAATAGGAGAGGTCCCAAAATGGAACCCTGCGGTACTCCAGAAGTAACATGTACAGTGGTAGAGCAAAAACCATTTATTTATTTATTTGAATACATATGAATAAAACCGTCTCAGCAAGTCCCCACGTATCCCATTAAACGCAATTTTCTGCAAAAGCAGAAAATGTTCATGGTCAACCTTGTCAAAGGTTTTTCTGAAATCAGTATATATGGTATCAGTTTGAACACACTAAGACTTATAATCTGCGAAATCCAGCAGGTTCGTCGCGGTTGATCGTTGAGCGTCCTTTTGGCAAAACCATGTTGCTGTGGTAATAAAACGCTGTGAAGTAGAGGGTACACTTAATCATATACTAAGCTGTCGAAAACCTTTGGCAAAGCTGATAATATAGAAATTGGTCGATATTTCTCTATGTCATGCCTAGGTCCTGACTTGTAGACAGGGGTTATGTTTGCGAGTTTCCAAGCTTGTGGAAAGATCCCCTTTGAAATGGATAAATTAAAAATTGTTTACAATGGTGTACAGAGATTAGTGGTAGTCTTCTTGGGTTTGCCAGTTCAATTCATTGGCTGATGTGCTAAGAGGGCTCGAGGCAATGAATGTCACATATAAGCGAGCAGGTAGGGGAGAAGTCGGTATGCGAGGACGGTACATTTGTTAAGGTAGATGATTCATAATCGAATGAAAAAGTCAGCAAATATATTGCAAAAGTCTTCGGGGTTATTAGTAGGCTGATTTATATCTCATGGTGGAAGGAATTCCAGTTGTGGATTTTTGTTTGGAAACGAACGTCTAGAAATGTTCAATGTTGTCTCGAATACCATCCTCTACAGAATTAATGTATTTTCTATATGATTCATTGCTCTCAGACTGAAATCTGCCCAGTTTTCATTCCAGCAAAAAAGTAATTTCGATTCGTTCTAACATCGGAAAACATTTTGCTAGCATTAGCGGTATACTTATTTGGGCCAATGAATTTCACTGGTGAAATCTGAAGGTAATTCACAAATCAAATGAATGAATATCAACTTAAATTAGCTGGCTAAACTGCGCATCAGCCATATTTTTCATTATAGCCAATATAAAACACAAAAAATGTTCCTACCTATTAATAAAATAAATCAGTCTACCCTCTTTCTTGTTCGTTTTTGCGCTCCGTACCACCAACACTGTCACTCACCACTCGATTCTGTTCCCGGTACGAAACTCACTCGCGCACTCGCGAACTTTTTACGGGACTTTTTCGATTTTGAAACAGTTGATCCACTGCATTCCAAGCTCTTCACAATTGAAACCCATCCTCCCGGTTGGTTGGTTGTTTCTACCTATGTTCGTTATAGACTTTGAAACCATCCAACCGATGTGCCCCATGACGGTTTCATTAGAAAGGCAATAATGCGAAGATGGTTTTAGACACACTAAAACTAGTATGTTTTAGTGTGATGGTTTTAGATACACTAAAACTAGTAGGTAGGTACGAGCATAGCAACGCATGCACGCAAAAAAAAGACTGTTAATGTGAGTGTTCCGCGGCAGCAGAAATAATCCTATTTCCAAGTTGACGTAAACATTCATCATTTTTAGCCGAGGGGTTGCGGCTACAATTATGTTTAGCCGGTTAATCTTAGTTTCTTTCATACATATCTTTAGCAACTGCTAAAAACTCCTATCCTATGATAAACTCCGATATGCTCCGATGAACTACATACGTACGTCCAGTTACGTACACAGTCAGCAGTTTTTCGTGAAGAAATTGCCGAAAATCTTACAAGTTCGATATTTCATAACAACCCATTTGGAACCCCAAGCTATCGGGTCAAAATTGTTGCAGGTAAGGTTTAGAGCAGCGGTCGGCAACCTTTTGGCAGGCAAGGGCCACAAGTTGGCAAAAGAAACTAAAGGCGGGCCGCACTTGTGATATTAACCCCAGAAGCCCAATATACCTATGTCTAATTGGTTAAATCCCACAGAAAAAAAATAAAAATGCTATTTAAAATTGTTAAAACAAACTTAATTTAATTCGTTCACGTAATACCTACTTACATTATGTTTATACGTTTGGGCTTTATAGCTAGAAAAATAACCACCGTAAATCATTCAAAAATGAAAACTACAAAGTACCTACTAAATAGGTTACTGCATTTATACAAAGTTCAGTGTGATGTCCGAGGTTGTATTTGGGAGGATATTACTTTTATGTTAGCAGTCATTTATTTGTAGTTGCAATTCGTAGAATGGCTCTCAAATGCTCATCTGTGAGACGAGAAGCATATTTATTTTTTCTATAATTGACAATTGAAAAAGTTTGTTCGCATAAATAAGTGCTACCAAAAATTGTAATGAACTGCTGAGCAAACCAGATTGCAAGCTGCCATAAAATTTAACAAGATCATTGATGTCATAAAACGAGCTTTTGAGAGCATCATTTGATTGGAGATCAATCACGTTCATTTGTAAATGACTCGGTACATCTTCAATATTACACGAAAAAAGGGTTTGCAAAAATCTTCAGCTTGCTCGAAACTTTCTCAAAATCATCAAATCTGTCGCTGAATTGAGTTTGCAGTTGTATCAAAATATCTCTCATTTTATCATTTTTCCAATGAAAATTAATTCCAGCTTCCTCGACAGCCTTTTTACAATTCGGAAAATGATCTAACTTTTTTTCATCAATATGTTTTATAAAGTGTTTGTTTTTCATTTGGACTGACTTTACATCTGTGTGCATATCAGAGATTAGTTTGTTTTTACCTTGAAGCTTTACATTTAGCGTATTTAATTCATGAGTTACATCTGTCAAAAATCCAAGGTTTATTAACCATTGAGTATCTGTTAGATCTGTCATTCCGCCCGCACCCCTCCCGCGCGTTTCTCATTCATTCAGTCGCAGGCAGAACGTTCTTAAGAGGCGCGCTTATCCATTTTATAATGCAATTATTTTGACATTTATTAATTTTTTACAAAACATACACGGGCCGCAAGTAAGGCGTCCGCGGGCCGCATGCGGCCCGCGGGCCGCGTGTTGCCGACCGCTGGTTTAGAGGATCACCCATTTCAAGGAATGCAACGATTCACGAATCATCCTGTATACCTTTTAATTATCAGTATTAATGAACAGATAACTTTTGCAGTTCGAACAACTTGCATTTACATGGATGGAGAGACAAAAGCTTGGAGGGTCATACTCATCGCATCGCGCGCAGTCAGAAAAACACGTCGTCGTATGCTCAACGACTCTACATGCGGATACTATTATGGATTTTCTAAATGAATTCTACGCCCATCCCCTACTTCAAGACTACTATGTAGTGTTACTGTCTCCAATGGAACTAGACACGACTATGAGAATGATATTACAGGTAACTATTATAAAATAGTTTTATTTTTCTTAAATATATTAAGGGTGTAAAAAGACGGTTACTTAAAAAAACCGAGAACCAACCATCGATTACGGAGATACTGAACGTAAAAATGCGTAGATGTCTGCGGACACATCGTCGCTAGCCCAAACCTCCTAGGATACAAATTCGAAGGTTGGATAATACAACGTACTGTTAGGGTTTGTGAATTTGAATTTTACTAATTAATTATTTTAATCGATATTCGTTTTTTCAGAGCTTTTATTTTAATATTTTACGCTGGTAACTTTACTCTTTTATTTTATTAGTGGTCGCTCTGTGATCGACGGATAAAAATCGCGGGAACCAATCAGAGCACTCGCTTCTGCCCGCGCCAAAAAAGGTTTTGCGCGGGAAAACAAAAACGCTTGGCGGGTTGCGCGGGAACTCACGAGGCGGGTTTTTGGATACCTATTGAAAAATATTGATTTTTGCATGACGTGTTGTTCGAGAGAATTATAAAATAGTTTTGTAAACCCATTGTGTAATTATTCGTCTACGTCCTGTTCCTGTTGGGGTTTTTCTAACAGTACTAAGAAAGCAAGAAGAATTTAGAAAAATGTTTTTAATCCCTTAGAGGCCGTGAAAAGGCTTACATGAATTCCTTTTAAGTATTTCTTGGATTTACAACCTCAATACTTTGGTACATAATACAAATTTGAACAATGACAACATGACAAATTTTCGAAAATTACTGCTTAAATAGGGGTGATGACTGTTGTGAGGGTTTTTGTAGTTCGGAAGGGGAAAGTACTAAAACCACGCGTACGAAGTAGTACTAATATTATCAAGAAGTAAGGCCGTGCCACGAAACGAACAAAAGTGAGCCTAAGTTTCGGATTGTCTATAATTAATAAAATTATTTTACTCATAGACCTAAAAGCGTCGAGTCCTTTCATCTCTAGTGATAAGAACTGGCAGAAGGAAGAGAAGCTGGAAGCAAGGATAGTCCTTACGAGGGTCCGATACTCAATTAGTTGACTGTACATCGACAAAGTATGTCATAACCCCGCAGGCAGTACATCGAGGTCTTGGCCACACTACGAAGTACAGGCTGTAAAAGACCAACAAGCATGGAACTTTGAGCCGGTGGGCCAGGCTTTGAAGCTTGGTACCAGGCATGTTACGGAGCTTCGACTCCGACTCCGTTAAGTCGGAACTTCCGATTATTATTACACCTTCGGTTCCGACTTCGGTTACAGTGGCAGCCTGCGTCGACCGACCGCTACGCACAGGTCATACATGTCGCGAGGAGAATCCCCCAGCCCCCGCTACGTGCAGTCCAACGTCGATTGTTTTTCACTTTTAGTTCGTTTGTTACGCTCATGACGTGTTCATACGTTATAGTCAATTGTTTTGTATTCTGCGGCTTAGTATCAATAAAAGTGATCTATTTTTGTGTTGGACAATGAAACCAAAACCAAGTTGCATTTGGAACTACTTCATAAAAGTTAATTCAGATTCGGCAAAGTGTAAACTGTGTATGAAGACGTATTTAAGAAAGGGAGGTACGACAACGTCGTTAAAAGGTCATCTAAAGTCTGTCCATGCCACTGAATACGAACACTTAATAAAATTAGAAACTGAAAAGAAAAATACAGTACAGCCTTCGACTTCGACGCCACAAAAATCAAATTACTATAAAAGAAACTTTGCTGAAGAATCAAAAAAACCGGCCAAGTGCGAGTCGGACTCGCGCACGAAGGGTTCCGTACCATTATTTATAAAAAAAAACCGGCCAAGTGCGAGTCGGACTCGCGCACGAAGGGTTCCGTACCATTATTTATAAAAACGAGAAAAAAAATCACTTCGTTGTATGGGAGGCCCCCCTTAAATATTTATTTTATTCTGTTTTTAGTATTTGTTGTTATAGCAGCAATAGTAATACAAAATCTGTAGAAATTTCAACTGGCTAGCTATCACGGTTCACGAGATACAGCCTGGTGACAGACGGACGGACGGACGGACAGACGGACGGACGGACGGACGGACGGACGGACGGACGGACAGCGAAGTCTCAGTAATAGGGTCCTGTTTGACCCTTTGGGTACGGAACCCTAAAAAACGAAAAAAATAAACTTTTTTGTATGGGAGCCCCCCATAAATATTTGTTTTTATTATTTGTTGTTATAGCGTCAACAGAAATACATAAACTGTAGAAATTTCAACTGGCTAACTATCACGGTTCATGAGATACAGCCTGGTGACAGACGGACGGACGGACGGACAGCGAAGTTTCAGTAATAGGGTCCCGTTTGACCCTTTGGGTACGGAACCCTAAAAATGGTGTACTTCTAATGCTAAATGGAAATTGACGGATTGATTTCCGAAATGATTGCGTTACAACATTTACCCTTATGCAGTTCATTGTGCCAAATTATCACTTAAGGGGAAGACATTTTTTTACTGAAAATATTTGTGGTCATTGCAAAATTAGCAAATAGCTATTTATGCAACTGTTACGTTATGGAGGGTCGGTATAGTTGCATACAAAATTTTATCTACGAAGGAAGGAATAAAACAGATATAGACAAATAAGTATTTTTATCTACTTCGGTTTCATAACTTTTATTTCTCATATACATGTCTTGACTGAGGAGCTCGTGGCTAAATAATAACAGCCGCCCAAGTCGATCTTTAAGGTTAAGCCGTGCTTGCAGAGGTTGGTCTGTGGATGGGTGACCATAATTACATATCGAGTTTCCTCCGTGCCTCAGAAAGCACGTTAAGCCGTTGGTCCCGGCTGTCATTTGTAGTGACAGTCCTTACGAGTAGTCGGAAATTAAAAGTCGGACATCCAGTATTACCAAGGGGTATCGTATTACCCAGTTACTGGGTTGTGGAGGTCAGATAGGCAGTCGCTTCATGTAAAATACTGGTACTCAGCTGCATCCGGTTAGACTGGCAGCCGACCCCAAGATAGTTTGGGAAAAGGCTAGGCAGATGATGATATACATGTCTTGATTTTTCTGGTAGTAAATTATTTGTAGCCGCAACTGCTCTATTTATTATATCTGGTGGAGTATTTTCAATATCATTTGATGTTGAAGACATTTTAATAAAATTTTACTCAGAAATTCCCGCCTCCACTTTAATTTTTTTTTTTATTTAGTCTTTATTAGGTATAAGGCAAAGATCTTGTAGCCGCAACAGTCAAATAGTATACGATACTTTTGTTCTTAACTTGTTCCATTTTTAAAAACATCATTTACATTGTCTCGATTTCGAAGTAATATTATAGATACCTGGCTGGCTGGCTTTAATTTAATTTGTTTCAAAGTTTTTGTTTATTGAATATAATATGCTACTTTGGGATTCGTTTAATTTAATTTGTAGTTTATTTGGAAACATTTCATTTTTTACTTTTATTGTCTGTGTAAATTTATTATTTTATAATTAAAACGAAAAAAGGTTGATTTTTTGTTTAATTAATTTGTCTTTTAATAAAAAATCTCTCTCCTGCCACTACTTTTGACCCTGATGATGAACCACACGGGATGATTTTTGCGTTGGCACGTGAGGGCAAAATCCGAAATAGAACGAAATTGTAATTTCCTTTTTTAAAGTCTCTCGATAAAAAAAATACAATATGTTTGGTCATTGGGTTTTCCACCGTCGCACGTCGCCACTACAGGCATTTGATAAACGCTTTAATGTACATTTTAATATTTCAGGTCCCTATTTGGGCACAACGAGTGATTTACATCCAAGGATCCTGCTTAAAGGATACCGATCTAATAAGGGCACGAATGAATGAAGCCGAAGCGTGTTTTATTCTGGCTGCCAGAAATTATGCAGACAAGACAGCAGCGGATGAACACACCATACTAAGGTAAAAGCTCGTCGCTAAATACATAATAACAGCCACACGGGTCGATCTTCTAGGTTAAGCAGTGCTTGCCAAGGTCAGTCCGTGGGTGGGTGACCATCCATTACATACCGAAATTCCTCCGTGCATCGGAATGCACGTTAAACTGTTGGTCTCGGAAGTCATTTGTAGATCTTTGACAGTCGTCACAGGTGGTCCAGGTGGCCCGAAAGTCTAATAACCTGTGTTCATCATCAATCTCTTGCCCTTATCCCAATTTATTTGGGGTCGGCGCAGCATGTCTTCTTCCTCCATAATTCTCTATTACTTGTCATCACATGAGATACCTCCTTTTTAGGGTACCGTAGCCAAAAGGAAAAAAACGAAACCCTTATGGATTCGTCATGTCTGTCTGTCCGTCCATATGTCACAGCCACTTTTTTCCGAAACTATAAGAACTATACGGTTGAAACTTGGTAAGTAGATGTATTCTGTGAACCGCATTAAGATTTTCACACAAAAATATAAAAAAAAACTATACATTTTGGGGGTACTTAGAACTAAAACTCATTTTTTTTTTCAAAACGCTTCTTTGTTGTACTTATCTATAAATAGGTCTTTAAAATACTGAATAGTTTGCGCGAGAGACACTTCTAAAGTGGTAAAATGTATATCCCCCCCCCCTCTAATTTCTAAAGTAAGAAGAGTAAAATTGTGAAAAGATTGAGGTTTATAGAACATAAAAAAAAACATTCAACGAAAATTGGTTTGAATAACATTTGATATTTAGTTTTTGAGATATTGGACTTTTTGACCAAACTGCAGCCAGCTTTCTTTTTCATTAACATACTATGAAACACAAATTTAGTTTCCTTTTGAGTGTAAAGGGCAATGCCGGAAATGGACAAACACTACGAATAGTCCTTAAATGTATTTAAAATAAAATATGTATAATGAAATAATTCTCAAGTTTGTGTAAGTAGGGTATAAAATACAGGAATCATTAAAATATTTAAATTGATATGCGTTTAAGTCATTCTTATTTTTATTGAAGGTCAGTGTTTATTTGACACGAGTAAGTGATATTCAGCCAAGGCCTGAAATGGACAAACACTACGAATAGTCCTTAAGGACCTTTGCCTTGAGCCTCGCCGTTCCATTTATGGAACGGCTCGAACCAGCAAACTTAAACGCTAATATAAAAAAAAGTAAATTTCTAAATCGTTCTGTCAAAATTTAACTCTATGGTCAACTAGTAGTCGATTCAAACAAAATTAATCGTTAGTAATACTAAACGGCACAACATTATTAAAAAAAATATAGAAACTCGTCTATGTCGAATGTCAAACGTCAATGGCAACCCGTGTTATTATGTTCGGAAAAGTGTTGTTTTTGTGAGATATACGTTGTAAAACTTTGGTAAGTAGATGTATAGTATGTTATAAGTGTATAATGCAACTTTTTAGATAGTCATTTGCTTGAAAAAATAACAAAAAAATTATGATTTGAGCCAACAAAAAATCCTTTGTTGTGAAGTTTGTTAGTCGAAATAAAAAATATATTTGACTCTTGAACCATGTAAAATGGTCTTGGAAACAATAGTAGCAAAGAAAAAATAGTGATAATTCATTATTTCATGTATTCGAGGCATATCTATTCATATTTATTGATATTTCAAGTATTTTCATGCTTTGAACAGCGGAATTCTAAAATTGCCGATTCTAACAAGAAGTTTGAGTTAGGATCTTATAAGAATAATGTATGTAGGACTCCTAAAAAACACTGTCATTAGATTACTTGTATATTTGTGATGTTAGATATAAATTTTCGTGTAAATTGAATGAGTAGTTATACCAAACAAAAATAAGCAACGAAAACAGATGTATTTGCTACGACCTCTCTCATATCTATGGGATATGTATAATTCTCAAGTAGTTCTAAAAGAGTTGTTTATCATTAATAAATGGCCCCGTTCATCACGAACCCGACACTGTTTACCGTTTAAGATTAGAGCTAATATAACTCGAGTTATAAGTGTTTATCTTTACGATATCGGATGACTCACGCAATGGCGTAATCAAGGGGCCCCCGAAGGGTTTCACGCGGGGTTTTACTGTTACGCGCGAAAGGATAGTGAGGTTAAATGTATTTAAAATAAAATATGTATAATGAAATAATTCTCAAGTTTGTTTAAGTAGACCCTACTTAAATAAAATACAGGAATCATTAAAATATTTAAATTGATATCCGTTTAAGTCATTCTTATTTTTATTGAAGGTCAGTGTTTATTTGACACGAGTAAGTGATATTCAGCCAAGCAGGAATCGTCAAATAATCCGTAACGAACTATTTTATAGAATTAGTGCACAGATATCATTAATTTAATATAATTCGACCTATTTGTACCATAAATATAATTCAAATAATACACACATCAAAAGTGTCTAGGGATCAAGCATTTTTATGCGGATTTCTTGAGATTGAGATGTGGCTTTGTAATAAATTTATGATTTTATAAATTTATATGGATCCTTTTTGGTGCATTTCATAATTTGAATCAGGAACTGTGAATCAAATTCGAGTAAAAGATGAAAATCAGCTGTCAATATTTTCCCTATAAAAACATATAACGCATTGAAGACATTATTAGTGCTACTGTTTCCCTACTACTGATTAAAACCAACGTTATTATGGAGCGGCGACGTCATTTAAGCAGGGAAGAAATGCTCAGAGCCGTGGGAATGATAGAAGCTGGTTCCCGGCAACGTACTGTGGCTTTAGCTCTGAATACAAGTCAGAGTGTTATCAGTCGACTTTGGACACGTTACCGAAGCACTGGTACCGTGGCTGAGCGCCATGGAGGACGGTATCGCTGCACCACACGGAGACAAGACCGATACATTCAAATCTTAACTCGAAGAGCTCCAACAATAACCGCCATGATGTTAGCCGTGAGGCTTCATCACTCTTCAGGGAACTTAATTAGCGACCAAACAGTCAGAAACCGCTTGCATGAAGTGAACCTTCATTCCCGAAGACCGCTACGGGTACCACCTATAGCAATGCACAATCGTAGGATTCGATATCAATGGGCTCTTGAACACAGAAATTGGGCAGAAGAACAATGGCGTTTCGTGTGCTTTTCTGATGAGTCTCGTTTTGGTATGAGACCGGATACAAGACGTATACGACACTGGAGAACCCCTGGACGCCAACAGCGATTAAAATCCTGCCAGGAAGTCCATCCTTATAGTGGTGGAACCATCATGGTATGGGCGGGTATTTGGATCGGCGGAAGAACTGAGTTGATTTGGATCAGAGGCAACCTCAACGCTCAAATTTATGCTGAGACGATTGTATCAGACGTCATCGTTCCTCTACAAGTGCAAATCGGTCCCTTATTTCAGTTAATGCATGATAATGCACGACCGCACACCGCAAGAGTTGTAAGACAGACTCTCGCCGCAGCTAACATCAATGTCCTGCCCTGGCCTGCTCAGTCGCCAGACTTGAACCCGATTGAGCATGCATGGGATATGCTACAGAGAAGAGCTCTGCCGAATATGGAGGGTATCCAGTCGCAAGAAGACCTTTTTTTGTTGTTGCAACGAACATGGGCGGCCATTCCACAGCGTGATTTGGATGAACTCATTTTGAGTATGCCAAACCGATGTTCTTGTGTTGTTAGTGTTCGCGGTAGAAACACGGATTATTAATTGTTTAAGTTACCCAATAAAATTTTAAAGAAAACTGTTATTTCAGTCTTTTTTTCGAACTTTAATGTTAGTGGTTCAAATGTCAAAAATCCCTTTATTAGAAAATGGCAAATTTCTTTATTAATGCAAAGGTGACTTGGTTTATCGTTACTGTGACAAACGAAAACACTTTATTTGATGAATCCTTAAAGAAAATTTTAATTAATATCAATCAGGAGAAAAGTTATTGCAAAAATATATGTTGATCCCTAGACACTTTTGATGTGTGTATATGCATGTAAACGATCAAATTATTTTTAAAGAGAAAACTTATCGTAGGCTGTATGAATCACATATCCTTTGCCTTACTGACAGTTTGACATTAAGTACTGCATTTTCGATTGTTTGTTTATTGTTTTTTGGGTTTGCGCTTGCGACTTGCTAAAGCAAATTAAAACTGACCTGTTTTCAATACGACGTTGTTGTGTTTTGGACTTGTGCCCCGTGTAAATTTAAAATGGATAAAAACCTATACTGTGGTAATTGTTATCCTTAGCCTGGACTTAACCTATATTTCAGGTAACAATGTTTGTAACTGACTTCTACCTAGTTTTTTGATAATTATTAAAATTGTAATGTGTTACCTACGATATGTAGTAAAATTTGGCGTATATTTCATTGTTGTTCATTCCAGGCATTTTTTTATATGGCGGGTGGGCATTCCCCTTTATTTATGAATGACCGTTCAAAATATTGTTATTATATTGTTTGGGGCTACGGAAACCTGTGTGCGAGTAAGACTCGCACTTGGCTTGTTTTTGCCATACTATCCTTCACACAGTCCATCCATCGTTTCTTTGGTTTATCTCTTCTCTTATACCCCTCCATCCACATTCATACTCAAAAGTTCCCTCACGACTTTTTCCTCTTCCGCAACAACCTGTCTTACCAGGGATCGAGTACATTATCCAGTACTACTTAAACTGTTTCATGGAGGTCAGATAGGCAGTCGTAAAGACTGTTATTCAGCTGCATCCGGTTAAACTGGGAGCCATCCGCAACACAGGAATAGGCGAGTGTACGACTGAACGCCGACAGACACTACTCCGACAGACTGAACACCGACAAGACTTTACTTCAACGGGACTTTACTTCGACGGGACTCTTTGCCGACAAGACACTTCGCCGACAAGACACTTCGCAGACAGGACATTTCAAAGACAGGGCTCATCGGCGACGCAATTATCCCCGACAATCAGATAAAATCATTATGAAAAAGATGTTTAAAGATGCCCATAAAACAAATGTTTCATCACTCCTCTTCATACTTCGATCAATAATAGATCGAAGTCTTCATAGGACCATACCAAGACAAGCGGTTTCCTTTCAACTTTTCCGTCACTGTATTTTCAACTTTTTTGGATAAAATATATTATGATAATTTCGTACTTTTATCAAGCAGTATTGGCAAAGTTGTATGGTGACAACTGTGATTTTGCTTTCAAAATGAGACATTTGGCTGCACTGGCATTTTTACCTGCAGTAGAAATTAAAACAGCTTTTAAAAAAAATGTTGACAAAGTTTTACCACCAGAAGCGCACCAAGTAATCGAATGGTTTAAAAACTATTATATTGACAGTAATGTTTACAGAACCAAAAATAATGAAATTAATACGAACTCATTAAAAGTATTGATTACAAAAGTGCCACCCACGTTCCCTCCAGAGATATGGTCAATATCAGATTCTATTGAAGCAGGCACACCAACCACACAAAACGCTGTCGAAAGTTGGCACATTAAGTGGAACACATTGCTAAATAGAAAAAAATGGAATATATTTAAAACAACAAATAGATGAAATTAAAAAGGAATAAAAAATACAAAATGCGAAATTGAGAGACTATATTCACCGGGCATAATAAAACCACGGAAGAAGAAAATTAATACATACAAATACATTTGAACAACAAAAACAATTTAGATGTGATCGCATTTTTAAAAGGTTTATCCTTTATTATTAATTTTAAAACATAAAGTAATATTATTATTAAAAAGGAGCAGTTATTAGAATGATTATCATTGATTGAATGTTTCATTTTTATTGTTACTAAGAGGTTTGTTGAAATAAATTATTTGTTTTTGTTTTTGTATGCATTTTTATGGGTACCTTTACATAACGATATTATCTGATCATCGGAGATAGTTGCGTCGCTTATGAGTCCTGTCTTTGAAATGTCCTGTCTGCGAAGTGTCTTGTCGGCGAAGTGTCTTGTCGGCAAAGAGTCCCGTCGAAGTAAAGTCCCGTTGAAGTAAAGTCTTGCCGGTGTTCAGTCTGTCGGCGTATTGTCTGTCGGCGTTTAGTCGTACACTCGGAATAGGCTACGCTGAAGCCATTATTGGGTGTCGGCGCAGTATGTCTTCTTCTTCTATATTTCTTTATTACTGTCATCTCAGAAGATGACTGCTCTTTTTTAGCCGTATCATCCTTCACACAGTCCATTTTTTCAAGTGGTTTAGTGAAAATAAAACTGTATTGCAATGTATGCAGGCAGGATGACACAAAACAAAAATACCACTGAACTTTCCGGTGAGGTTATCCCACTAAGGAGTTCCGAAAATGAAAGCTTTCTAGACGTGAGGTCCAATTCACATCCAGATATTAGACAGCAACCCCAAGCAAGTGGGCTTGCTATCCGTTCTGAAGTATGACGACCATCTCCTTCCCTCGTTGAAGGCACTCCATATTTTCTCTACCAAAGAAACGCCCGCTGATGATAGATGTAAATACTCAGCTCATTTTAATCCACCGCTAAATGAAGTAGTGGATGAGTAAGTAGCTCATAGCGAAAGAGCAACACTTAGAAGAGGCCATACACATCCCAATTTCAGACGGACACCTTTCCCGTCTCAGTATTCTTAGTGGACTGGTTACTCGCAGGATCAGCGCTAAGCCACCTATCCCCATGGAGACTGCTGATATTAGTCAGCCGCGCACCCAAGAGAATAGAGATATCTGAAGGCCGAGACGATTCCACGGAAGAGGTCGAGCAACCGACAGTACCACCACCTGGCGGGAACGATCCAACGCCTGTGTTCATTCCATTCGGATGAAGAACCTGGGAAAAGATTCCAGCATTATGCTGCTAAACTGCAACCAACAAATCACCGTCATCCGATATTAAATTATGTCTGCTATACGGTTTCTAGGTTTGGCGGTTACCAGCTACGCCCATCCAGTTCCAATCGCCACTCAAGGACATTGATTTATGGTCAATCAATTCTATCTACGATTGATCGATCAGTTTGGTCAAGAACTGTAAAAAAAGAAAAAGTATTTACTAGTATCGTACGTAAATTAACAGTAAAAAAACCTGTTGTACCACCAGTGTTTACACAATACATGATTTCGGTGAGGCACTCAAGACTTGTAAACTGAATGCAGGGTTCATCACTGGATATTAGGCATCGGCGTTGTTGATATTTAACATTTAAGAAATTAGGAAATCAATTTAAGTTTCGCCGAAAAGCGTTTGCGAGCATTGAAGTTTTGTTCCAAGATGTTATTCGAATCCGGGCCTAATCTAAAGAACGAGAAGAAAATAAAAGATGATAAAATACTCTGGTTCAATTTTAGTTCTGAGAGAAGAACTGTAAACAAGAAAACTTTGATGTTAAAGCTGTAATTGTTTCAACTTTCTTAGAGAACACATTTGTCAATAACTTGAGATGGGAAGATGATTCTCTCATTCAAGCAGGCTGAAATTCTGGCAGGTAGCAGCATTCAATAAGAGTGTTACTATGCATGACGTTCCCCTACGTCCCTGTTTTTATGACTCAAGACGCCGTTTCGCCATTTTATACAGCGCTCCTTACAATCAGAGCTAGTTTGGTAGTTACCAACGGTGAATATGACTTTTTTTTACGACTTTTTCTTAATTTTTTGAGGTGGTTCATTTACTTAGCCTTTGTCTATCTGTATCGGCTCTTCATAGTTCGGGTTGACTTCAGTCATCCTAGCTTCTACATTGGCCGACGCAAGCTGTCGGTGGCCCTACAACAGCGCCCAACACTTCAGTTCTATTGCTCTCACGAAGGCGTCTCACTCATTTTGTTGATATCGCTTAATTCATTTTGTAACGGTCTAAGCGCTTGAGCCTTTTCCGCTACCTCTGATGTTGAACACTTTGAAATTGCGTTATATTACCTGAAAAAGAGTAATTTTAATAATATAATGGGGCCTTTTTGATATTCTTTTTACGTTCAAAACGGAATCAAACGAGCTAAAGTTATTTTGTACTATACATATTTTATGTTTTTTTTTTTAAGTTGCTTGTATTTTTTTAATGTTTTCTAGAGATACCTCTAGGTAACAGGTGTTCTCTGTCTGAGATAAAGAGAAAGGCAGAAAAGTGCCATATAATTGGGAGCGGGCGGGCCTATTGTCACCAATCGGGCACAAATCCAGACTTCAGGCTGTTACTAGACATTTCCTATTAGATATCCCAATAACACTGCCCAACCCGGGTATTGAACCCAGAACCGCTCAACAGTAGCGCCAGAGACAACTAGACCTAGGAGAGAGTTAAATTTATAATTAATCCTTATTTTCAGATCATGGGCTGTGAAAGACTTTGCACCAGCAGTGCCGCAATACGTGCAGATTTTTCGACCTGAAAATAAATTACACGTTAAATTTGCCGAGTTTGTAGTTTGTGAAGATGAATTTAAGTATGCCCTTTTAGCAAACAACTGCACTTGCCCAGGAGCGTCTACACTTGTAACTCTTCTTCTCCATACTAGCCGGGGCCAGTAAGTTAAACTAAATCAATAATCCAAATTTCCTTATATATACGCATAATTATGTGGGAGAAATGTGATTTCCGACATGAGTGAGTCCAACATACAATATCCAGACCTTAAGACCCCTAGCAGCTCATCACACGTTTCCACCATAGATACAGGGTTAAGAACCATATCTCTTGTCACCCCCTCTATAGTCGCTGCACCCATCATAAGAGCGGGGAAGAGATCCATGGCAGAGAAACTTGCCCATCCAAAGGTCAAGAAAGCAAAGGGCTCGTGTAATGTGCCTATGGGAGAAGTTCTAAACCAGTTAAAAACCCTGCATGACACATGCATGCCTGCACGACATGGTCAGAAGGAGCTTGTTAGGAAGTTTGACGACATGTCATGACGATGGTTTCACAAAAAAATGGCAAATATGGGAACGAAAATTACCACCGCCAACGAGAGAATTACCTCTCTGCAAACTGCACGTAGAGATGGACAGCTAAGCCTGGTAGGGCGTCCGGTCACCCCTCCTTTGGCGGGTGTACCACATTATGTGACCCCTACAACTCGGCACCACCGCCGACACAAGCTATGCGGACGCGGTGGTGAGGATGTTGGGCTTGGATGCCATATGCCATCACTCCCTATCATTATGCGAAAATTAATGTATTTTATCTACTTCGGTTTCGTTATATTCGAATTACAAAATTGACAGCGGTTTCATTATGATACCCATAACGACACAAGTTGCATTATGCGAATCATAATGCAACTTGTACACTTCTTCGAAATCGAGACAATGTAAATGATGTTTTTAAAAATGGAACAAGTTTAGAACAAAAGTATCGTATACTATTTGGCTGTTGCGGCTACAAGATCTTTGCCTTATACTTATTAAAGACTAAATAAACAAAATAAAAAAGTGAACGCGGGAAAAAAAATCTGAGTGAAATTTTATTCGAAATTGTATTAAAAATGTCTTCAACATCAAGTGATATTGAAAATACTCCACCAGATATAACAAATAGAGCAGTTGCGGCTACTAATAATTGACTACCAAAATCAAGACATGTATATGAGAAATGTTATGAAACCGAAGTAGATAAAAATACTTATTTGTCTATATCTGTGTTTTATTCCTTCCTTCGTAGATAAAATCTTGTATGCAACTGTACGTTATTGGTCTTTTAATAACTCGTGCCCACCTATTTCGGTACGCGCTATGCTTGTACCGAAAAATGGCACTCGTATTAGAAGACCGTCCATAACGTAACAGTTGCATAAATTTCTATTGCGTAATTGTAACCAATCGATATTTTTTAATGTTTTGCAGCAACTATAACAGTGACGCCAAAAGTTTCAAGCGTTATCTTCATACTCTAATAACTTCATATTAGTATTACTCATGAGCGTCACCAATACTCAAATAATTAATTTTCAACATATTTTTTTAGATTTAAACTATGGTGCACAGATCTGCGGAAAAATCTCTGGCATATTGTTGCGTTTATGCTTCTTTGTGGTTTTAAATACGTGCGTGCGACAAGCCTACCACGACTCAATGTTGCACGCTGGCCCCAAACCACGTTAAAAAGTTAGTCGTAAAATTTATGATAACTTAGAAAGTTTTATCTTGCTTTCAGGGAAGGCCAACAATCACCTGAAGAATGGCATCGACTATATGGTAAATGTTCGGGAAATGAAATTTACCACATTGTTTTAGGTGACAGTCGATTTTTTGGTGAATATGAGGGAAAAAGTTTCACTTATGCTAGTTTTCATTCGCACCGGAAGTAAGTTCAGTTTAAATTTGAAGACATATGTGTAAAGGAATATAGCAGATACAAGTAACGTAATTTTTGTCAAGGTATGGCGTTGCTTTAGTTGGAGTGAGACCAGCTGAGTTGCCTGAATTCTATGAAGAAACCATTCTGTTAAATCCTGGGCCTCGTCATATAATGAAAAGTAGTGACACCTGTTATTATATGAGCATTACAAAGGAAGAGAATTCTGCTTTCGTTGTGGCTGAAAAACAAACAGAACAGAAACCTACAATACCAAAAGACCAAACTGCATGTAGTCTACTTTCTAATGAGAAGAAACCAGGTGACGCAGAGGAGGTTTCTGAGCAGCAGAAAAAACCAGACGGTAGTAGCGTCGCTCAATACGACCTTCCACAAGTGATTCTCCAAGCTCCCGCGAGTTCCACACCAAAAGCATCGCCATCACGCATCAACCAAGCTAATACTGTTTCATCCGCTAATTTTACTGTCACTAGCTGTGAGTGTCACAGTTGGTAAACAACAAAAGTAGATCGAATGCATATTTCCTGCATATTACTTTTTATAACATGCATTCGGCCTACTTTATTTTTTTAGTTTGCTTATTGCTCGTTGTCTTTATTGGCGCAATATATAATCATACCGTTGATGACTCTGATTATTACGTTAATGGCAAATAGCAACTCACTCATTTCAAAAAGAAAAGTACTATGATAACGAGGCAATTAAGCAATTACATTATTATTAGTAACTTTAAACAATACAAACAAAAAGGTGTTTACAGTTTCAAGTTACCTTCCTTGTTATCGTGTACCTATTCATAATCTGTATAATGCAGGAAAATACACAAACCGGTCCGTAGCTTGGATGTGCTTCGTGTCAAGTAAAATCATCTCAATATATGTATTTTCAGAAACATAGCCCTCAAATTGATTTTCACTAAAATATAACGATTTTTGCATGTCTCGTTTGTATGATAATATTGCATTTAGTTACATGGATTGAGGAGTGTGGGTTGATATAAACCATGTCAAAATATTGCCAGATGCATCTTTGTGAAAACATAACTTCTGTACCCCAAGAAAGGCTATGTTCTAATTATGGTCACTGCATATTGATTATTCCACAGAAAATGATATTTCATAAAAATTTGCTATAGGTATGTTGCGTTATAACAATAAGAATAGAATTTGTAGGTATGCTCTGTCACGACTAAATTTGAACTGACTTGCTATAGTGATTTAGCTCAAGTTGTTAGTACATACATAATTATGTATAATCGCCTTGTTTCCCGACCACAGCAGGCAGGGATCTGTGTTTTTAATTGAGGTTGGCCCCGTTGTATTCGAAAGATTTCTGGCCGGCCGTGCTTGACAGTTCAGCGTCAGAGTTGCTGCAGCAGATCACATATCGCGTGTGTGCACCATGTTTTCGTTGCTTCAACAACGACGCTACCGATCATCACATATTTATTGAGTATTTTTCTGAAAGTACATTCTCCGTCGTTTCTTTTGGCTTATAAAGTAGTATTGAAGGTAGGAAGGAGCACTTGCTTTTTATCGTACCACCCACGACAATTTATGGCATTTACCGAATATGCATACCTCTCCCTAAAAGTTTCAAGTCACCTTCTGGTATACCGCATTTCCGTGACTCTTGTTTTGATGAGCGAATCGTGCATAATACATTTACAACATATTTTAATTTTCCACTAAACATAACTTTTGTGAAAGAACTATTTATTGTATTCAAGTTTGTGTGATTCAGTTATTATACGAAATTAACTATTCCAATCCTTAAATATTTTAAGTCACTACAGATGTATTTTATAATTTCATTGAATTCAATTAACCTTAATATTTCTTTGCGACGTTACCAACTTTCAAATTGCATCTTTTCCAGACCCAATAACAGACTTGCTTTCAACAACTCATTTGATCAATGCTCTAAGATTTCCCTTAATTGTATTCATGTTTGTAAACGAACTCAATATCTGTATATTTTGAAGTATCATCGAACATTCATGCATCTGGTATTTATGGATCTTATGGATGTTTTCGTGTTTATTCATTTTATGTATTATTTTTTTATCTAGATAATTCACGGGTGCAGATTTCCATATTTCAGTGTTTGATCATTTCAATTCTGTAGTTACACCCTTTATCACAGGCATCACGGAGATGTGATTATTACGCTCCCTCAAAATTAATACTCTTTTGATATAAATTAATGAATTTTTAATTATTATATCTATTTTCTTTTTTTTTCATATGTAATGTTCTTTATCTACACAGCTAAGTATGGTGAGGGCACATCGGGTTCCGAATCTAGAATCTGTTTAAAAGATTCTCCAGGTACAGACAGTGCTACCGATAGTCATCTGTTATTACCTAAGCCCGATACGAACTTTCTTAGCCCTGACGCCTTAAATTACCGCCGAGGTAGGAAAAATAAATAAACTTGAATAAATATAAATTTAAGAATATCAAGGAATTTAATATGAACATTATTGCAATTCAGGAAGCCGAAGACCATCTATTCTTCCCGTCCCTGATATGGTAACGAGCAGTTTAAACATTGCGTCTGATAATCAGGACGAAGAAGCCGAAGTGGATGAGAGTGAAGACGAGTTAGAGGACGATGTTCCATGGCGCTCGCCATCAGAAAAGATCGCGTAAGCACACTAGTGTATTGATCGCCTTCAATGCATCCACATGCACGCAACATTTTAAACTTATAGTAGGTTAAAATTTTCAGTAATTTCTTTTAAATTATTATGATTTTTACATAGTTATGTCGTATGTATTTTAAAAAAAAAGTTTTTTCTTTTTTTTCTAGATTATCTAGTTTAAATACTTATTTCTTTTTAGTTTTTATTACTATTTTATTTCGTTAACTGACTTATTTCAACTGTTGATGACAGTATTTTTTTTCCACTGTTTTAGCGTGTATTCACTTCTGTAGATAGCCGACCAGGATCACTCAAGCTGCATGAATACCGCACAGTACGTACTACATAGACTCATATACATACACGTCAGCTTCGGTATTTTAAATACATTCCTTTTTTTCGACTTGCTTAAATAATTCAGCGTTATTTTGTTAGACGTTACTATTTAAAAATTAAGCAATGATGCAGATGACTGACATATTTTGCGAAGACAGTGCAGATAAAAAATGTTCAGCAAAATTATTTCTGGAAAACAGCATTAATCGACAATGACATTGATCAAGAAAATCCTGATTCAGCAAACATTTTAGCTTAATGAAAATGGATACATACGATCAGTGATATAAATCGGTGTTCAACAGTCCAAAGCTTCGGATAGATTTTAAATTAAAACTGACCAATAATGTAATAGGTGTTTGTGACATGAGTGAAAGCGAATACTTCAAAGAGCATTTATACAGGATGCTTGATAATTGGTTTCAGTCATTGAAATGGGTGATTCTAGAGCTAATTTGCAACAGATTTGACTCCAATAGGGGCCTAATCTGGGTTGTATCGAAGTTAACGAACATTTTTTTTTTTTCTGGAAAATTTCCGCGTTTGGACCAAATATTGATAATTGTGACTAACCTACGTCACCCAAAGCGTTGACATGATATAATTATACAGATAGCGCATAAACGAATGGATCTTTCAAAAATCAATTAATGCAAAAACAATGCAAACATTTGGTTTAACAGCGTCATAAAGTTCATAATATGAGAAAAAATCTAAACTGCTCTTGGTTTGGAAGGCAGATTACTCAAAATAAATGTATGACGCTTAGCGTGCTGAGTAGCATCTTACAGCAATTGATGTTGCATACATTTACAGATGCACGTGTCGGCTGGTCTGTTTAGTATTTTTCATTGTATCTGGTTAACATTTTATTGTTAGTGACCGCACTGATTGATCGGATTGGTGAAAATCATAGTAAGTTTTGTAAATCGCAAATTAAACAAAGTAGGCATTGAAAATTCATATTAGAATTAATAAAACCTGTGGGTATCATTTTAATATAAAACTTGCTAAATTTAAATATATCCCAAACACAAATTTATGCACAATAAAATAAACGTCCGCTTTATTAGAATGGTTTACGCTCAAGTGTATCTACTCACCCTTGAATATTAATTATAGATACCCCAATAACCAACTAATTAAAAAAAAACATAAAACAAAAAATTGGACTTCCGAAAAGTGTAAGATAAAGTAACATCATTAAAAAAAAAACAATTGTGTGCTTTTCACATAAAACAAAATTCAATTCAATTCATTTATTTCAGATAAATTACGACAATCCATACACATTTAAAAAACAAAAGCAACAAAAAACACTACAATAATAACAAATTAAAAATGGAAATGGAAACATTGAATTAGGACCGGACAACACGTACATGCAGTTTTGTCCAATGCTCCATGAAGGAGCACTCCATATCCATCCTCCCAGCAATGAGCTGCAGAAAGCTGTTGGGGCTGCCCCGTATGCGGCGCATCAAAGACGCTATTCTTTTGCGATGTATCGCTTGAAAGCCATCCACTTGAGCATCTGCAAACATACCTGATGCGCTACAAAATCGTGGCATCCCCATCAACATTCTGAAAGCGTTATTGTATTGGACACGCAGGGCACTGTAAGCCTTCTGCGTATGCTTCACCCATAGGCTGCACGTATAAAAAGACTGACAGTACGCCTTGAACAACGTTATTTTCACCTGTGCAATACAGCGTGCAAACCTTCGGGCCAGCATATTAGCTCTGACTGACAATGCCCTGCGTTCCCTTTCAATGTCCACATCATCGCAAAGGCTCTCGGTGACCCAGTGGCCCAGGTACTTAAATTGTGCCACTCTTTTGAGAGCACCGCCGTCCAATGTGACCTGGGGTACGGTGTCATAGCTCTTTGTACCAGCCTTGAACACCATCAATTCGCTCTTGGTCGTGTTATACCTGAGCCCATGGGCCTCCGCATAGCACTCGCACACCTTTATTAAGCGCCTGAGGGCACTGACCGATGGGCTCAGCAGCACCATATCGTCGGCATAACTTAAATTGTTAACAAAAACTCCGTCAATCGAGCAACCTACCCGTGTGCTGCTGAGCTCACGGAGCAGCCGATCCACGTACAGGTTAAAGAGCTTGGGAGAAGTCAGCCCACCCTGTCTTACGCCGCACTCCAACCTATACTCATCCGAAAGTGATCCTGCCCACCTGACATTGTTACGCTGATTGTCATACCAATATTTAAGGAGCGATGTGAACTCGTCAGGTAGATCAGTCTCACTCGATAACTTCTGCCATAGCTTGTCATACACCACCAGGTCGAATGCCTAAAAAGAAAACAAAAAATTGGACTTCCGAAAAGTGTAAGAGCCAATAACATCATTGAAAGCAGGTTAAGCTTGATTTGATTTGATTACGGTTAAACAGTACAAGTTTGCTTACTACCTTCACTGTTTAATAGCATCGGTAACAACAACATAGTTGACCGATCCTGACCGTTACCGACTTGTAGTCACACCAGATTGTAACACCAGTGTGACAAACAGGAATTTTTTTCTCGTTTGTCACACCACAGATTTTTTCACATCATGTATACTATAATTGATAGTGCAGTACCTTTATATTCTAATAAAGTCGATGTGCTGATATCGGCGTTAGCCGACTTTCGTTCTTTGCTGACTGATTACGTTTTCTACTTTTAGCAATATGTAAAAAAAAAAAACTATCATTATTGTCAGAGCTTATGGCGATATGCGAAATCAATTGGTTTCAAAAGTAAACTACATAAAAGAATTAAGGGACTATGTACGGCATTACCGCTTACTCCATTAGAACTAACGGACGGGACGGATGGGAGTAGGTACATAAAAACTGAATCTAATGAATTTAGCGGAGAAAAGATGGAACAGTTCATAGCATACATGTCCCAACAATAGCTAAATGATGAACAATATATCGCCGACTGGAATATAGTTGGTCAAAGGCACAGAACCAACAACGTTTGTGAAAGTTGGCACTCCCCATTAAATAAAAATATTAATAAAAACTACGTAACTATTCTAAAATTATTAACAGTATTATTCAATGAAAAATAAATTAATATCGAAAAAAAAGAAGGGCCAACCAAACTGATAAAGATAATTTTATAATTTTGTGCCAATCAAAACTTTTAAATGGTGAAATATCATTGGGAAATTTCCTTGAAACAATGCGTTAAAAAAATAATTTAAAAAAAGCTGAAAACCAGCGTCGGGCACTAGCTGCTCGGCAATTTTCTGAACTGGGCCTATGCCGCATGCCGTGAGACACACAATTATATCTTATTTTTATTTTCTTATTGGGTATATTGTTAAGTTTTTATTTTGTATTGTGTGTACTTGTGGCATGTGCCAAATAAACATCTTTTCTTTCTTCTTTCATTCTAATTTAAAAGTTTTCAATTTACCAAAAATGCAATTTGAGGGTTATTCATTTGCGGCGGCGACCTCTCGCGTCCGGCCCTGGTTCAATCCATGGTCCGGAGCGAGAGGGAATGGGAAGCAGTCATGCTAGCGAAGGAGGTGGCGGAACGTGAGAGGGAGAGAACCTCACGTCCCAGCCGCCGCGGGAGACGCCCCGGGCGTCGGGGAGCAACCAGTGGCCCCCGGCCACCGTAGGCGCGGGCCTGTGGACGGTGAGTAATGGGCTAGCTCACCGTCCATCCGTCTTATGACGACAGACCGTGCCGACGGCGCGTTCGTGTTCCACGCGCGCCTCAAGGAGATGTCAGCAAATCGGAAGGGGTCCGAGAGGGCCGATGCCTGCCAGGGCTGCGGGTTGTTCGAAAGAGATACCGTGCCCCTGGAACGCAAAGGGCTAAGAAGGAACATGGATGGGTTTTAGTCAGTCAAGTCTGACACTCCCCTCCGCTCCGCCCAGAGCGGAAGAAGTCATTTGATGATTTCCCATACTAAAAAAATAATAATAATAATAATTTAATAAAAACGTAATTTGGAGGTTTTTAATTGAACTAAGTAGTCTAACTAGAACAGCACTAGTTAGGAATAAATGGTGTGAAAAAATCAGTGGTGTGACAAACGAGAAAAAAATTCCTGTTTGTCGTACTGGTGTGATAACCTGGTGTGACTACGAGTCTGTAATCATCCTGACCGACTAGGACCCATCGCAATGGACCAGATAACCATTATAAACATGACACATCTGTACCAAAACAAGCAAGTCATATAAAAAATGACTACGGTCAAAATACTACCTTGTGTGGAACAAATGTAGCTGAATCGGGTACTGTGATTACTCCGAAACAATACAATTATCGGGTCAAAGGGTTTTGGGTAACTTGGTATGAACTAGTGGCATGATTTTTTTCACAGCGGCCAAAAAAGTAGATTGTTGCATCGAGCGCAAAGTGAGTCATTGAGGGCACTAAATTAACACGAGTGCAATAATTACTCACTTTATCGAGGTACGTGATCTGCTTTTCTTTCAACTACCCTGACAAAATATACCTACTTAAAATAAAAACTGAAGTTAATGAAACAAAGTTTAATTCATCTTCCCTTCAAACATTAAAAACTTACAATAACTATTAAATGTACAGTTATTAAAAATAAAATTAGTTTTATTTGGTTTATTTGTGAATAATTATCATTCTGGAGTTGAATTCATATCGGTATCCGCTATCTATTTCCTTTTTTTCAAACTTTTAACTTTTTTGCTAAATATGAAGTATCAAAGTTTTACAATGGCACAAAAAGCAAGCCATTTGTTTTTTTTTTTCACCAAGTCGGTTTTAGGCAGCCGATTTTTATTTTCAGCCAGTATCTTTTTGATCTAATGCATTAATTTTATATTAACTAAATAGGAGACATTGAACCTTTGTGGTAAATTTAATTCTAAATTTAAAATTTAAAACAGTGCAGTAATGAAAAACAGTACAATAATGAGATTTCATTCATCCTTTGTGATCGGTTTTGTAGTGATTAATGATAACATTACTGCGTAGTTGAAAGAAAAGATAATTGTTTCTAACGTACAGTGGAATCTACACTAACATATAAAGAGGAAAGATTTGTATTTTTGTATGTAACGAATAAACTCAAAAACTACTCGACCGACTTTTTCTTTCACCATTATAAAGCTACATCTTTACCAAGTAACATAGACTACATATTATCGCGCTAATAACTTAGGGAGATGAGCAATATTGCATCAAGTCCACATTACTCAACTGTTTGACAACATTAGAATAAACCGGCTATTTTAAACCATTTGTCATCAAACTAAGTAGCCTGGCGTTTCTATGACCACCCACCCTGCCAAGCAAAAGGTTTCAAGTTCGTATCCGCAGTCGGTATTTTTTTTATGCTGTAGGTAAGTTTTCCAAAACAACGCGAGTTCGATCCCCAACCGCTGTTCACTTTTTATAACTAGGTATTTTGTTTTATTTATAGGTTTATGATTTTCAAATAATTACAAAATAGTTTTCGTTTTTTAACCATTCAAAATAAATAGTGATTAAAGAACGAGTGGGTCATAAACAAAACGAAATTCAAGACATGATCGTCGGCGATTTTAAAGTATAA
The DNA here is from genome assembly GCA_949152445.1 of Cerastis rubricosa. NCBI lineage: Eukaryota > Metazoa > Arthropoda > Insecta > Lepidoptera > Noctuidae > Cerastis > Cerastis rubricosa. Next base: position 12,855,048 of record OX424523.1, on the reverse strand, counting down.
ACATCCGCAGACACTGTGATGGCTAATGACGGTAGTCCTGCACACCCCGTTGAATTTTTCAACTCCCTGGAGCTGCGTGCCGTACCCATAAGATGGAGCTTAAGGTTGGCGTTTTAGTTCTGCTGATGCGAAACTTTGATGTACCCAGACTATGATCCTGCACCAGGCTTCGTATCACAAAGCTTGGCAGTAATATTATAAAGACCACCATTATTACAGGAGTTGCTACGAAGAGAGCGTTTTAATTCGACGCATGCCCATTATTTCAAATAACTTGCCATTTTAATTAACAGGTAGTCATCATCATCATCATCATTTCAGTCCAAAAGACGTCCACTGCTGGACATAGGCCTCCCCCCAAGTGTCGCCACTTTGAAAATTTAGGGGGTTTTGCCATAATCGCCACGCTTGGCAGGCGGGTTGGCGATCTCAGTACGGTTGTTACAAAAGATATGGGATGGTGCTATTCGTTACGTCCAACACCATACAGAGCAACAGGTAGTAATTTCCCTTAAAATAAGCTTTTGCAATGACGATCAAAAAATGTCAGGGATACCTAAAAAGTGGCAGGCATTCTTTTGGGTACTCGATGATTCTCAGACGATCAATTATTTGTTGATTGTTCACGTGTTTCATGAAGCCAAAAAATGCACGTGGTGACGGTCATTATTATAACATTTTTTATTATATACAAAACTGTATTGGAAAAAATAAATAGTGCCCAACAATGCGCCGAATTGTTCACTATGTTCCAGCTTTTAAGCCATATTATAGTGTCGCTTCAACGCCTTTTAATTTTGTTTCGGACCTCTGTCGCCCAGAATTACACCACTCTAAAGCACGCCCTTTGTAGTCATCACCCACATAATCACATTACGATCAGACCGTCAGTTCTCACACATAACAACAAAACATCACGCCTGTAATTCCCGAAGGTGTACTTAATCGTACATCCACATTTCGCCAGTTATGTTGAAGCTCTATGTAATAGGGGGCGAGCCCCATCAACCGGGACCGACATTAAATCCTGACTTCGTGGCTGCTACTGAGAAATTCCTGATGGAATAACCCAATAAAACTTTGCCCGATCCGAGAATCGAACTCGGAACCTCAAGCTCAGCAGTCGTGCTTGCGACCACTCACTCTACCAACGAGGCAGTCTCACACATACACCTTAAAATTTCCGCGCGAACGAAGTCGCGGGTATCAGCTAATATATTATAATAATGACTCCTAGAATAATTTTGCCGAAAATTATATCGGAGCTTAAATATCTGATGTCAAAGTTGTTTTTGTTCGTTGATTACTGCTAACTGTTTGCTACTGTTATGTACATATTTTATCAAAAATGAACTTGTTCCTATCGTTTCCCGTATGTCATTACTTCGCAGAATATGATCCATAGCAGCGACAATATCGAATGATGTAATAATACAGTTTTTTTTTTCAAAATCAACGTTTTCAGTTCCTGGCATAGGCTATATTGACTTTTCAAAAAACTAATGATGCAAGTTTTAGTTTTTATCAAAGTCGGGCTCGAGTCTTTTTTCAGTGTTTTGCGTTATTCCTAATAGTTTCGGATTTACCCTTCCAGGTTACTTGAAAAATTCATCCATATTTATTATTAAAATTCATCCGGTATATCTCGGCTCCGATGCATTTTGTAAAAAATTGTTCATAGAAAAAAAACGAATGTGTTCTTACTAATGAACAATTTTTAATTAGCAGCCGCTTAAAAATATCACGACACTTTTACCCAAACCCCTTTGTTGCAAATAGCTCTAGTATCACCCATTTCAAGGACCCATGACCTTGTACCTAAACAAAGTTATGACATGGAACGTTCTTTCGTTTCTTCGCAAGTCATCATTACACGATTGTCCTGTCTACCAACGTTGAAATGCACGAAAGATCTTTCTCTCACATTATCTTTACGTTATTTCGCCCATCAGATCTTTTGCAATTAACACTTATCTCATAAACGAATATAATATATCGACCTTGAATAGGCACATCCATTTTTACTTTAGATGTAACAATATTCCTATTGTGTCAACCTATGTAAAATGTTTACTGGTTTACACCTGTAATTTTATGGCGTACCTTAAAAAGAGGTTTGGTGTTATTTATTTTACATCGGTGAACGCGGCAAATAGCACCATGTTCATGAGCTATGGTTCGAAGCGCTAACCATAGCATCCTTCTCTGAAAGTTGGAATTTGACTTTTTCTCCTCAACGTCAATCTTATCTTCAAGACAGTAACTATATTCAATCACCAAAATTGCATTTTTCAAAAATCTAAAGTTTGTTTTTCAACTGCATCATTTTGTGTATGCCTTAGCTAACAGCATCATTTTTGTATGACTTATTTTACGTTCTTTATTATATGCTGCTACCACAAGCACCACAAGCATTAATAACAATTGTTATAAATAATTTACATTCTGTAGTAAACTGACAGATACTTTAAAACTATTCTTGTTGCAATTGTGTGCATTGTGTATCTGTATAATCCCCTGAGCGTAAACCCCCAACCGCACGGCCCGTACCCCTGCTCCAGTGATGATGTCACCACCAGCAGCTTCTCGTCCCTTGCAGCCAGTGACATCGGGCACAGCGCTTGGCGAAATGATTATACGAGGTAAGCTATCATAAGAAATTTCACCTCGGCCTTACACTTACAACTCGGCATTTCACTTTACTGCATAATTTGTGGGAACAGTGTCGAAGGGAATATTTTGCCAAACTGCGTTTGTTAATCACCCAGAAATCGTTAAAACGCGACGTTCTTATTTTTACGCATAATTAAATATCTCCACTCTTTCATTATTATTTTTAATAGCCTTTTAAATTAAAAAGTTTCCGCCTTCTTCTGGAAACACATTTCCCGACACATTAAAAACACTGTATATATGATTTATTATAGAAGATGAATATTTAAGTGTATTAAAACGAAGAACATCCGAAGAACTTTTTACTATTTAAATCGTAAAAAGTGTTATTTGAGTATTGTTGTTGTATAAATAACAATTACACAAGAAAACGCATTTATTTTGAAACCACAGACACTAGGTATCTTTCTACATATTATATGTATTTAAAATTGCGGTATCTAACTAGTTTCCTCCTAAACGGGTGATTTGGATGGTGAACGGGTCACTTAGCTTTAGATGGACCCGGTAGGTTGCGCTGTTATCGACATCCTGAAGAGGACAGGAAAACGAAGGTCGCGTCAGCTTGTTAATCTATATTAATTACTAACTGTGCAGCTCCGTTTCCTTATTTTAATCGGCTGTTGAGGGTCGTATCGTGATATTAAATAGCTTTTAACTATCCTCAAGAATGAGGCTATCAAATGCAAACGAAGATTTTTTGTAATCCGACTGGTGTTTCCAGAGCTTAGCGCAGTCAAACAAAACAAAATAAAAACTAACTTAAACGTAGGTATTCATTCAACGTTCTCAAATCCGGGTTTTCATTTACTTGTAAGTCATGTGCAGTAACGTATAAAGCTGCCTTACTCAGCATAAAGGATGAAGGGAATGATTAGGCATAGGCAACACCAAGCACCGAATTGACAGTAATTGATATTCGGAAGGTGCTCTAAATAAAATTTAATTACAATCATCGCTTGAAGGCATTCAGATGTGACAACTGCTAAATACGATATCGGTTATTTTGAAAAATTATTTAAAAGGTAAATAAACGTGACCCAAATATTTGTTAGTTTTTCTTTTTTTTCTTTTCTTGTAGACGTTGCCCCACGTCGTCATCGGGATCTATATGTACTTATCAAATTATTTTAAAGTGTTAGGATATTTTTGCGGTAGGGTAGATTTTAGTACGTAGTTCCTGAGATACGGTTTTTTTCTGTTTAAGGCCTCGAAGTCGATTAGTTTATGCAAGATTATTTAAGGTTAACGAAACGCATTTGTGTTATTTATTTAGTTTTTAGGGTTTCGTAGCCTAATGGCAGAAAACAGCACCCTTATAGTTTCGTCATGTCTGTATATCCGTGTATGTCACAGCAACTTTATTCCGAAACTACTAGGACTACACAGTTGAAACTTGGTAGGTAGATCTATTCTGTAAATCGAAATTACGATTATTATACAAAAATAAAATAGATCCCTTAAATCGCCCCATACAAGAAATTGAAACTAAAAAAAAAAACAAATCTATACATGCGGGTTGTCTATAGATAGAGGTCTTTAAAAATGGCATTGAGGTTCCAAAAATCTTTCAAAGAAAATTGGTTTGAATAAGATTTGCCGTTTAGTTATTGATAATAAGACTTTTTCATCAAACTTCTGCAGTAACCTGGTTTTTCATTAACATTCTATGAAAGATAAATTTAGTTTTGCTGTTGAACGTTACAGCATGTAAATGAGCCTTCAAAATATTTTTATTACATCTTTACGGAACCCAGTGTGCGTATGAGTACGACTCGCACCTGGCCGGTTTTTTAAGAAGATAGTACAAGCCGCAGCTAGATGGGGTTGGTAGTAAAAGTTATTGTTATGGTTTCATAAATCACTTTAATCATAGACTTTGTAATTTCTCGTGTAATATCTACTTACATTTCATAGGTCGTGATGTCGAACAGTGGGTACACCGGATGTTCTAACTCCCCTTTCATTTGTTTTATTTTATGGGAAACGTCTCATTTTTATGAAACAGTCACATTCGCATTAAACTTATGCATTAGGTTATTTTGACAATTTATTCTGGTTGAATGCGAATATCAACACATTACCACTGATAAACAAATTCTACGTCTCACTCTTTCTAGAATGGTGGTCGGCTAAAGGTAGGTAAAACGAAATTAGAGATGTTTCGATTGCTCCTATAACGATTATGCCAATGACCATGTCACCTGTGTTGGGACGTTTCTTTAAATAATGATTTACTCATCGACTACTAAAAATATTAACATTTTGAAAAGCAAATAATATTTTTCTGTTTTAAGAATGGTTCTTTTTAACTTTTTAAAAATGACTTGTTCACCCTCTGCCTAATCTTATGAATCAAACAAAATCGACACATGCCTAATAAATTAATATTACGTTATATTATAGTTTAGGTATTATTTAGTCTTAATGTTATTTATTCCTACAATATCACATTACCACCATGTTATACATCCGATCAGCGTTACCCTTGAAATCGTAACTTGGTGCAATCACATAAATATTTCGTCATGAGTCCAGCTCGAAACACAAGGGCATTGTTGCTTGATGATGAAGAGGAAAGAAGCTAATTTGTACATTAAAAAAGTTAAAAAGGAAAAATGAATATATTATTATGATGAGATGTAAATACAATTAATTATTTTTTTAAAAAAACCTACTTAACGTCTTTAAAGGCAAACTCAATAGAAGAGGCGAGATGACTATTCAGGAACGCAGGACAGTTTCCGATGATCCGCAGTTACCAGACAGGAATGCAGGACAGCTTCCGTAGTTTTAGTATTAGAGGTCCCTGGCGTTACAGACAGGAATGCAGGACAGCTTCCGAAGTTTTAGTATTAGAGGTCCCAGGAGTCTGTAGTGAGATCTCCTGGGCAGTGATAAAGTACGTCAGATTCAGTTCTAGACTCTCCTTGACTCCAGCTTGACTGTGCTTTTTACTCCCTCCAGTGCCGTCCGAAAAGATCCTCTCTATCCACTCTGATCCTCCGTTTCTTGTCAATCTTTCTCCAATTTATTTCTTTTTAGATTCAAATTGTTGCGCTCGCAACTTGCCAGTATTCAAAACAGCCAGCAACAATCGGTCTAAAACCTTGATTTTAGTAATGTAAACAATCTAAATAAAACCTTCATAGAGAATTTGGCTGGCAACAATTAAAAATAAAAGTAAATGACAACTGACAAGTTTGATGTAAAAAAATGTCACAACAAAGAAAATATTTATAAAAAGGAAACGATTGATAAAATGCTAATGAAAGTGTCTGTAGTAAGCCAATACTAGAACGCGTACCACAGAAGGCATTCGGATTCTTTTGCGAACTAATGGTAATTTATATTTACCCTTGCCAGACTAAAAAAGTCGCCTGCACTAAAGTCTCTCATATCACCATTACAGAGATTATGTATGCTGATGACCTGTGCTTTGTGGCCAGCACATTCGAGAGTTTGCAGGCACCGATTTTTTTCACAGATATATGTGTATCTTACGAGCGTGTGTGGACACATGGACGTGTTAAAAATTAAGGATCAATGTGAATATAAGGCTTGCCCAACTACTGTTTCTACTTACCTGTGGTAGTGCGCCCTATTTGAAAGAAAGAAGAAGTATTTATTCGTTTCGCACAGGACAAAACAAACTGTTTGATATTACCAACAAAACTAAATTATATAAGAAGTAAACGAAATAAAATAAGACGAGTACTGTACGAGGCCAAAAGGCACCCCCCTATCTCAGCCAGGTACTGTAACATTTAAAATAAATGCCGCAGCGCTGGTATTCTGAAAGAGCCCAAAGTGATACCATAGTCAGATACGAATATGAAATTTGACAAATAAAGAGTGTATTGGTGAAATAACAAATAAATAAAAATGTAATGTAAAATGCATACGAATTTAAGAAGAAGAAAATAATACAACAAAGTTTGCCTATGCTATGAGTGTTAATAGCAACACCGTCAAACAACGGACGGCAGACATATTATCTGTTTTCGGTACATTATGTCAGCAAAAAAAAAAAACAATCAATATTGTTATTATTTACAGATAGTGGGCAGTGTTCGTGTAACATTAACAGGATGGAACTTTTCAACCTCACCTGGAACCCACTCTAAATAATTCATATAGCACAAATTTTACTCCAAGGATTCACTTCTTTATTTTTAAAGAGAAACAACTTTGTACTCAAACATTTTTGATAATTCGCTTGCCGGACTCGGAAATCCAACCGGCTAAAATCCCAAAAAAAACTGTACTTTTATAGCAACGAATCGATAAGGATCAAATCTCTCTAACAAAACATGATAAATTCTTATTTTATTTTAATTCAACATAACTTTAAAGGAATTAATTTCCTGTAACTTTTATTATGCAGTTGTGATGAATATTGAAAATTGCAGCGTGAACCTCATTTCTTAATTCGTTTACAGTTCCCCTTAAAAAAAACTAAAGGGTTGCGGTCTGGTGATCTCGCAGGCCATCTGATTGTGCCTTTTGTACCAATTCAGGTATTGAATTGGTTATTAGCATAGGCAAGAACATATTTGTAGGATACTCCGCACATTGGACTGATCCAAGACCTACGAATTCAACATACTTCCCTTCCGAATGCTCCTCGCCCTAGGGATAATTGGCAAAAACGGTTTCAAATTCGACTTCGAAGATTCGTAGAACATCTTAACCAATACTCAATGGTGCGATTGACTCTTTAATTAGCAGCACGACCTTCAACCATGTGTATCCATACCTAACCAACACTGTCATGGCCCAATACCTAGATCGCGGACATTCTATACTTGCAGGCACAGAAGCGTACATGATTCATCGGATGATTCATGGGGACTGATGTGTCGTTACCAGTTAGTTTATGCCTTTTATGTGGATTGTGGACCCATAAGTTCAAGATATCCTATGCCACTAGAATGGAAGTCAGAAGAAGGGAATATGGCCGATGGATATTCTTGGAGTTACCTTAGAATTGAACACACAGAAAGTAGATCTGTACCACAGTTGGCATCCACAGACGACATTTAAGTACTAGATGCCCACAGGACTAGATTATATTGGGGACGCCCCTATCTATGAAAATACAACTTCAGAAATTTTGTAGACATGGGTGTTGTTGTATCGTCTATTGATTTAGGCACAGAGAGAGTTGTTTGTTGGCAAAAGTAGAACTGCTGCTGCATGGACTATGTCTAGGAACAGCATATCAGGTATAGCCCATGCGGCACATTTACATTTAACAACATGTACATTTAACTAGCTAGACACAAACACAAAACATTCAACTTAACACTTAAATAGGCATTTCATGGGTACGGACCTAATTATACTTAACACAGTTGAAATATATTCAGAGAAAAATAATACAATAATGAAAGTTATGTGATATTATAAGAACAACATTGTATTAGTTGCACATTTGCGTTTCAGCAGGTTAATCGCAATTCAGTATTTTAATAACAAGTAGAAAATAATACAACCAACTAGAATGTAATGACCAATGTTTGGACGTAAGATTGATGGCGAAGTGCATGCTAGACGCAAATGTTATATATAGCAGATCTAGACACCTTCAAATAATTTAGATACTAAGGACTAGTTTACTCGTACTTTTGCACATGTCCCTTTGCGTTTTCGAGCATGATAATTTCATAAATTTGATGTTTAATGTTAAACACCACTATATAATAAATAGACCTATACACAGTCCTGATTTACATGTTACATTAGATGTCTTTAGACCTTTTTCTTGTAAGTATATAAGATTTTCAGTTACACTTTTTTGTCACTTTTAATACTAAAAATATTTTAATTAAAAGCTTTGCTTCGCCTTATTTTACGACGGAAATAAACTAGTATTTCTAAGTTTTAAAATATCTGCTTATTAGCCAAATAACGATAACGAAATGAGATATTTCAGGATCGTGAAAGGATTCCCTCCGGTGTCTCCATTCATTGGAGTGAGTCCAACTCTCTGTTACTTACTAAAAGAAAAGAAGCCGCTATGCTGTTTGCAGTTGGCACAAGTTTGTGAACATTGTGCTTATAGAAACGCTAAGGAATACCAATGGCAAAACAAAACTATAATTCTTGCTGCTGATTATGCATCGAATGGAATTTATAATTTCATCATACCTCTGCGAGCCCATTTTAGATCAAAGACTTCGCTGAATCCTATAATTCTACTTTTGGAACGCAGACCAGACATAGCATTTTTAGATGCAATATCATACTTTCCTCTAGTTTACTGGATGCTAGGTAGCATCGATTGGTAAGTACTGATAGCTGATTCAGCAATATATAATTAACAAATGAATAAAATTAAGGTAGTAATTTACTTTTCCTTCCAGCTTAGATGATCTGTTGCGTGCTGGAATTACATTGGCCGAAAATGTGGTTGTTGTTAACAAGGAATTATCTAATTCTGCTGAAGAAGACAGTTTGGCGGATTGCAATACAATAGTTGCTGTTCAAACAATGTTCAAGTAATGGTTTTTAATCATTTAACGGCGCCGCGCCAAGGCGATTTGTGCTATTTTCAAATGTTTTAAGTATTCAGTGGATTAGGATCGATAGTTATAAATACATACGTCTCATTTTTGCGCAGCGAACATTAAGTACATTCATGGTACTACTACGCGGTGTTAGTTTCACGCACGAGACACACACATGGTGCGTGAATTGCTAGAACTACACTCACTCTGACGCCGCCGCCGTTGTCGCTTTCGCGATGCATGTGACTTGCGCGGGTGTCTTACAGAAGTGCGTATTAGAGTATCAATCAAAAATGTGTTTTTGTTTTCAGATTTTTTCCATCAATTAAGTCAATAACTGAGTTGTCCCAATCATCAAACATGCGATTTATGCAATTTCGTGCTCATGACAAGTACGCCTTACACCTCTCAAAAATGGAAAAGGTATCTATTGGATCTATATAACAATTTCTAATACATGTAAGTTTGTATTATTACAAAACATTTTGTGCTTCCATAATACTTTTGTTTTATAATATTTTTTTTAGCGGGAGAAGGAACGTGGCTCGCACATCTCTTACATGTTTCGCTTACCGTTTGCTGCGGGCTCTGTATTCTCAGCCTCTATGCTTGACACATTACTCTATCAAGCATTTGTAAAGGATTATGTCATTACATTTGTTCGACTATTACTGGGTGTAGATCAAGCTCCAGGATCAGGATTTCTGACATCAGTAAGTTTTAAAGGATTTGTACATTTATTTATGGCTGTGCACCACATGACTAAATTCTTGCGAATTTTCTGGTGAAGTACAATTTAATTACTTTTGATGTCATTATTTAATTGGGCTGTAAAATACAAGCGAAATATTGCGAACGATTATAGACATGTAATAAAAACTGTGATTGTAATCAAACATAGACAGGCTTTATTATATTCAACTTGGACTTCTAACAGATGAAAATCTCAAAAGAAGACATGTGGATACGAACATACGGTCGATTGTACCAAAAGTTATGTTCGACTACATGCGAAATTCCGATCGGAATTTATCGAACACAGGACACGACTTTAGCCGATGCATCTCACCACGTGAGTATGTCGCCAAGGACACCATCAAAGTGGTTTTGGTCACGCCTCGCGAGAATGCGACCATCGCGTGCATCGGTGAGTCGGATAACTCCCTACTCTCAAATATTTGTCTCCTTAAATACAGTCCTTTACTGCAGTTTACGCCTGAAAGCTATTGAACCATCACACACCATTTCAAAACTTCTAAATTCCAAATTAATTTAGTACATCACAAAGTTGCATCTCAGTAGTCCGAGTCTATGGACTGTATTTCGGGTACATTTTTAAATCTTATTTTTCCTTTTCTCGCGTAAACGCTACACTTTTTTCCATTATTGTAACTTATCTACATACATTCTGAGCCTTACACTTGTGGAGTGTCTGTAATTAGTACTTAGCAATTTTTATATAACTTTCTACCTCTCACGCGATACTGTCTTATGGACTACACGTGCTTCAATTTTATGATTTATACGCAAACTGCTACGGCCGGATGGGTTAGGTATCTAAGTTTAGCTTCATTGCGGACACGACAATACTTGCATAATTCCAAAAGCTGACGTGTCGAATGTTAATTAAGAAGCTAACCTGAAAGGTTTAGCTGACCTGGACCAGTATAAAATTTCGCTATTGAACTCGATGATCGCAATCCCGCCTATTTGTTATACTTGTAGTTTGTGTTTTGCATGATGTTATAGAAACCTAGAATCTAACAAGATGAATGAATAATGAAAATTTCCTGCATTATAACATGGGTGTACTACAGCATAGAGTTTATATTGGTATAACTTTATAAAATAGTATTTCTAAGAAAACAAAAGGGTCATCGCTGCATGTGCATATCCGAAGACACCAGTACCAACAGGTTCAAATACATACACACTTTTCCATAGCAGTGACAGAGAACGAAAAAGCACTAACATAGCGCTACTGCTTCTGCTTTACGCATGCTTTTAGTAAGAAATAATAGAAATCATAACAAATACTCATCTTTCATGATTTAAACGACAGTTACGACTTTGAACTGATTCCAATTTCAATGCTCAAATCTCTTATATGGATAAAAACGTTACAAATTATTTTATCTTCTATGTTCCAAACCTTTAAAATGTCAAACAAAGTTGGTTTAATTTAAATGTCGAAAAAACCAAGTTGTGGCCGATGTGTTGTACAGTTAGGAAAAGTATTGGAAAACTGTGACACGATAGTTGCAGCAGGAGGAGGGCGAAGGCGGAGGATTTTCCACTTGCGGGCGCCGGGAGGCGGCAAGCTGCCTCCGTGGCTGCTACGGAGAACGCACGCCGGCGGTAAGGTCACTGCCAGAGACCTTTCACATGGACTTTTCAAAATAACAATAATATGATGATAAAGGGGTCCGGTAGCAGGGGTATCGTCCAACACTAACTGGGTTGTGGAGGTCAGATATCCAGTCGCTCCATGTAAAATACTGGTATTCAGCTGCATCCGGTTAGACTGGAAGCCGACCCCAACATAGTTGGGAAAAGGCTAGGCAGATGATGAATGGGGTCTGGTGAAGTGATGTTTAAAGTCCGTTGGTCCTTGTCGACGTAAAATTGTAGCCAAGGCTGTGTATGGCAACACATGCTAAAAAACGAAAGTGTTGTATCTCAAGAAAGTAAATCACTTCAGGCCGTATAGTAACAAAGAGAAAATATAATAAATACTGCATCGGATGGTCTGAACCTTGTGTTCCCTATGTTTTTTTTTTATCGATTCGTCTTCGCACTAGTTATGTAACGCCAATCGGACATCGATGGCGCTATGCCGTATCTTCAGTCTGTCCATTACAACCTTTAGTCCTCTTTGCCCAAATCGGCAGAGTTACAGCACCCATTAAAAAAAAACACTAGTCATTGTTTCATCCACTGGGTCAAGTTGGTAAAAACTTTACAGGGTTCCAAGCAAATGTTCTCTTATATTGCAAGACGCTATTCGAAAGTCGCTTCCAGCTTGAATCACTGAAGTAAAAAGAATAGGTTTACACCTCATGCCGCTTTCCAATCCTTTTTATAATTTTGAATTAAGACACCTAAGACCATAACGCACTAAACTATAGCTTCCTAGGAATAATGATGTTAATATGAGAGCGACACCCGAGGTTCTCTGGCTGTTTAATTTTACAATAAAACGATTGTTTCTACACATGAATATGTATTCTAGACCGAATTAATGTATTTGTTTTTAGTTTAAGGATAATGGAAATTCGGTACATATAAGTCACCTACTAACTTCTTAACTTAGAAAGGATTGCCCCCTCTTGAAAAGCATTTTATAACTTATTTTATCTATGTGAAAGGACTCTGCTTAGAATTGGTATCTAATAACCTAAATATCAGATGAAATTTAATTACTTTTTAGTAACGGCTGGTTACCGAATCCAAATAACAATACCAAGATTGCAATCTGTTAATTAGAAGAAGAACTAAAAGTCCCAAAAAAAATTATCAACGGAAGTCAGTGGCTTTACCTTGTTTATTTTTCTTTGACCGACTTCCAAACTGAAGCATTATTGATTGTTTTATTTTTTGTTAAATGTCCACTTTTCAGTAGGGACTGTTACGCCATAACTAACACGCAGTACTATTATAATGAGCTGTTTTGTGAGTCAAATTGCGCTAGCAACCATTTTTTGTCGTGTTGATTTTGGGAATAGGTATTAGGTAATTCGGGTAAATAATTATACATTAAAATGAGTCGTCTTCGTTTCTTCACTTCATTTCTTGCTAATATAGGCTATATATCTATATGATAGGGCTGATAGGTAATTCGGAGCATTCCTCGAAAATTCACGCACCTCCGGATATTAAAGTAGTACTTTATTGAAAGATCATGAAAACAAAGATTGCTTCTTTTTAGAACGAATCCTTCCAATTTGAAAAAAAAAACGCACGGTTTTGGACATTTAACACTTTAAATGTCACCTTGAATTTTCTGGTTTTTCGTGTAATTATTGAAAATTAGCTCTGGTACCTATCAACCGTCTTAAGGAAGGCACCGAATTACCAACCAACCTGTATATAGTCACTTAGACCACCAGTAACAGTATTATGTCCGCCAAACGAATGCCTCACTCCGTGTAGTTGGAGTAAAATAATTGAATAGTAGGTACGTAGAAATGAAGTAGGTATGCATTAAATCGATTTTTAGTGTAAAATTATCGCATTATCGGCGTATCGTTTCACTCAAAACAATAAAGCAGATCATGCATGTTTGTCTTAGAGCACTGGCACCAACAATAATTTGTATGTTATTGTACATAAAATGAAGTTTCTAACTCTTTCATGAATGTATAACATTCTACTTTTAAAATAATATATTATTGTTGCTGACCATCATTTTGTGCCACGAACAGGACTGTGTACAAACATCAAGCTGTCGTTTTAATTACTTGTAAAATTCACAGTATTCTGCAAGCCTGGCGGATGAAGCCCGGGACAACCACGCTCAAAAAATTGAAAGAGCTGAAATAGCCAATCTAGTACGCTCGAGAATGGAATCGTTAAACCTTACTGGAATTGACTATGACGATGTGAGCGAGAAAAGAAACAGTCTCTCGTATGTCATCATAAATCCTAGCTGTGACCTAAACCTGCAAGAGGGCGACATAATGTTAGTATACCCAAAAAGCCAGTCGGTAATTTTTTAGGTAAAGCTCTTGCAAATAATGTCAAATAATATATTTATTGCTTTTCAGATACTTAGTACGACCGTCGCCATTTTCGGCGCAAAAAACGTTTGAGCGCCATAACAGTCGCCGTAAATCAAATATAAGCTTTTGTTCACAAGCGTTAATTCAAGCTCAGGGAGTTTCAAGCAGGAGAGGATCCAACATCGGCACAGGTTACGCTCCACCTCGTGCGCCTCCCCTTTCTACAACTAAAGCTAACTCCTTATCGCTGCCTGATAGTCCTACTATCATCACAGATTTTAGAGGCAGGTCGAATTCGCTCCGGGTTGTCGACGATATACTATTGAGACGATCTAATTCTTTACGTCAGGGACTAAGTGGTGTTGGTTCACGTCGCCGTAAGAGCAGTCTCGAAGAAATTGGTATATCTCACTTCAATTCATTACTACAACATCAACAACAACAGCAGCAGCAGAATGCTTTTAAAATAGCTTTGAATGGCAGTATTGGTTTGGAAGTAACCCCGCCTGAAGAACATCCGATGGAACGTTTTCCTGGACCGAGTATACCACTCAGCGGATATCAAGAGGTCGCGGCAGCTTTGCCGTCCTCGTCCCTAGGTCCAACGCTTCCGATTGCAACCGCATCTCCGGATCCCCAACATTTGCAAGGGACTATTGTATGATACCACCTTATGTGGGGACGACGACTGAGTTCCGTAATTAGAAACAAGTGGACGTAGAAATTAGTCCGGTAAAAATGTAATCGAGCTATTTCTCCTGTAGATACCGACTAAGTAATGTTTACTTGCACGCGGAACTTAACTCAACTCGTATCGTCTCTACTTCCTCGTAGTTACCACCTGTACATGTTTAAGTACATATTTAGTGTTTTAGACTGGCGGTGAAAGAGCTGTGTAATGTAAGCGGGATCAATTAGTTACTAGGAAATGGGGATTTATAAGTCAGCACATCGCTGTCAATGTATATCAGAACTCTACGTGATTTTATTTCAAATTGTAAATTTTAAATCGTAAATAAACTTTACAAAATGTTAATTATTGTAAATATATTTACATAGAAAAACTATTTAACTTAAAAAGTAACTAATCACTTAGGACTCATTTTTCTAGATTTACTGACCAAAATTTAATAAACTTTGATTTGAGAACAGATTCCGTACTCTATCTATGCAGATTTAGATTTATCTCACACTAGTTTCAAACCATCACCTAACAATTTCAGATAATGAAATAATAAACAACATGTATGTATTCACACAATAATGGTTGGTTTTATTTTCAATCCTTCTTAACCTTACCTTTCAACTGCTTCGTTTCACCACAACCTAAGCTACTGCGTAAGTATATTGTGTATGTACGGAAAAAGGTACCCTTTATGTACTATACCTAGCCGCTTTGCTAGATCAAAGTTTACATCAGTGATTTACAGTAGAAATTATAACGATTTGCTATCATCTTTATGGCGGTATATTGGAGTTGGAGTTATCTTTGAGACGGGAGTAAAGATTACAAGAAGACCATAGTAGTCAACTTCTTAAAACGGCAGATTGAGTACGTTGACCGTGATTGGTCCAAAACTTTCAGATGACAAGTTTCTTAAATAAAAATCTGGTGAATTTGTTTTGTATGCGTTCCAACACGAGACTATATTTAGTCTCATGCGGAGCCCATATGACAGCATTATAGTCAAGCTGAGTTCTTATAAGCCCATTATAAAATGCTGCAACTGCAGCACTGGTATATTTGTAAAACCTGATGGGCGTCTTACAAACATTTATAATAATATGGTCACGAAAGTTTAACTCGGTGTTCAGGAGTACAACCAGATCGCGTACCTGCTGCCTGCTGTGTTCTACACGCTCAACTAGGTTGCCCTCTAGGTTGTACTGGTGATGGTGTGGTTCTCTCATTCTGCTAAAAGTTATGAGTCATTTTTTAAAGACCAACTGCAGTTTATTTTTCCATCTCCACTCAGCAACATAGTCTATATCCTGCTGCAATCGCACACAGTTACTTTGGCCATGTGCAACTTAAGATCATCCGCAAATAATAGACAAGTGGTAACCCTGACAGCCTCAGGCAGGGCATTTATTATAATAATAAAGCACAGCGGACCGAGATTACTGCCCTGGCTTACTCCTGATCTTGTATAATAAGGCACAGATTTACAACATATTCTTAGAACTGCAATTGATCCCTCATATAGTTAGCAAAGAACTGAAGCGATTTAGGAGTATATCCGATTGCTGTCAGCTTTTCTAATAATATGTCACTATCAACCTAAGCTTATTTAAAGTCAAAGTAGGCAGCGTCGACTTTTTTACTCCAGCATTTAATTAAAGGGGAACAACAAACAACCACCACACCACGGCGTCGACGCGCATAGAAGATCCACCCGAACCGGCTTCTTACTCTTTTAGCCCGGATAGGGCAATCTGGGCTAGATTGCCTAGATTTGCAATTGAATTGGTACCACGATAAAATTAAGAAATAATAGAATAAATTATGTTTTATGTTTATATATTTTATTTTGTTCGTACTCTAGTAATTCAATAGGGTCACTATCAGCATATCCAAGTTGCAATCGCCTTAACGTCTTAATATTAAAACGCCATGGTTACGAAATAGACATTAATGCTAAACGCCTTAGTAGCAAAACGTCTGGGTCTTAAAAATGTCGTAGTTACTAGTCATGAACGCTAAATACCCTTAAGATGCAGAGTTTATTGTTTTGGATTTATTGTTTCTTTGTGCCTATATAACTACTTCTAATAAAATAAAATTTATAAAGACCATGAAAAATAATTTTCACAACAGAAAATTAATTATACCTAATCAAGAAGGTATACATTAATTAATACATTCACGTATAACATAATACTTGCCCTACCTACGTACTCTGTGCAAACTAGAGTCTAAGATAGCCCAGCGTGCATTTTCCTGTTATTAAAATTTTTCGCATAAATTGATTAACATACTGGCCACTACACATAGAAGAGTACAACGACATTGGTCAAGTCTGACATTCGTCAACTCGGCAATTTGTCAAATTAGATATTGGTCAAAGCTGTAGTTCATCAAATCGTCTTTTTGTCCAATTATGAAATTTGCCGAAAACGCTATTGGTCAAATCCATGTACAGTCCATGAAAACATGCGTTTTGGATACACATGACTTACTTGTAGGAAACTGGAAACTACAAAAGGAAAACCCGCTTCCTGTAGGTTCCTATTGACATCATTAAAATGTAATAAATAGTCATTGAGTATTCCGAGATTTAATTTGTTTCGATTGTCACCTCCTTTGCTTCTGTATGAGTAGGTAGGATCTAGGCGGAAAATATAAAACATAGAATAGCATATTATTACTGCCCTATCAGTATATTTCTGAAGGATGGTTAGCTATACTTGAGATGATGCCAGAAAATGATAGAAGGGCGGATTTTTTTCAAAAATATGTTACTGAGAAATGGCAAAAAAGGATTTCTCAAGACATGTGGTGTTGTGCAAATGAACGCCATCGTACCACCAATGCAGTCGTGGCATGGCATCGGAGATAAGGGATTAAAGTACAAGCAAAACATAATATTTTCATGAACTATTTTTATAACTAGTATTTTCAAAAAAGAAGCGAAATATAATTTAAATAAAGATATTCTTCTTGAAATGAAGTAGATTTACCACAGGTCCTTTCTGAAGATTTTTAAGTCAATGACGATGTTAATATAAAAAAAAATTTTGTTTGCCACAAAAACAAACCGACAAATTTTGAAATCGATGGTCACACATTATGTTGATTTAACTCTTTTAGGCGGTTAAAATAGAAAAAACCTATACTATCGTACAATATCGGCTTCGTCGGTGATTTATTGTGACAAACTTAAGTTGACTGTCCTTAACGCACTGAGTGTAATTGCATTTGTATAATTTTTCATTACGCATTAACCTGTATGATATGTTTATTTGTGTTGTGTTCACAATTGAATTGACGATGGAATATTGTTAAATATTGTGATACCAGTACGTAGTAATCAATTAAACGTTATATTAACAAAATTTCTTAATCTAGTTTTATTTTGCAAGGGTTTAGACGATACGGGTATAAATCTTCGAAAAAAAAGAATTTATAAATTCTTAAATTTATATACCGGTGTATTTCTGTTGCGTGTAGATTAAGCATTTATGTTATTAAATCCGCAAAAAAAAGTTTGCCCATAAGTGCCACTTTGTCGGTTATCTCAATGTTAAAGGAAAAAAGGCAAAGCTGGCAAAAGAGAATGTATTGTTCGATATGTCTAAGTCTCCAAAACTTACCTATAAGTACAGTCGGTGATAGCTACTCGTATTAGGTAATAGCCATCCAGCCCAGCCTATACAGGAA
Organism: Cerastis rubricosa; assembly: GCA_949152445.1. Classification (NCBI taxonomy): domain Eukaryota; kingdom Metazoa; phylum Arthropoda; class Insecta; order Lepidoptera; family Noctuidae; genus Cerastis; species Cerastis rubricosa. The sequence goes on along the minus strand of OX424523.1, from coordinate 12,836,761 downwards.
AAAAAACCCTAATTTTTTCGTTAAGTGATTTTTTACTATTTTATCTTTCTATCCACTCTAAAAATAAAGTTTTATCATAGTTTTCCTGTCTTCAATTGATTTTGCTGACAATGCTGTCAGCATACGTGGAGCATATGCATGCTACTGAATGGACAAACAGAACAAATAAGAATCGAGGTTTTTTGCATTGAGATATCAATAATTTTCGACTTAAATTCCGTCATATTTCTAACTCACTGGGATGGTTGGAGGGGTCCGTCAGACTCTTACTCACTGCTTTAAATCAGGCGCTGGACCATTTGCGCAGTTGGTCACAAACCCACGGCCAGGTCCTAATTTGACTTTTGGGACTTTCATACAAGTGTTGAAAGAGGTAAAGAGGTAGATTAGTTGCAATAACTCCTTGTGTATGTATTCTGTGTTTGATTATTTTTTTATGATGACATACTTAGCATTTTGTTTTTACTTCTGTGACATCTGAAAAACTCCAATGATCAAGTATATTTTTAACTAATATATTTTCCAATACAAAACGTCGTTTATTTATTCACGGCAATACTAAACTAGGCCCAGCACATTACTGCACGCTACTGCAACATGGTAGCAGAGCGTGGTTAGTGGTAAAACACGATCGACGTTGGGAATGATGGAAGTTCCGAGAATTCAGGTTGGTGTTGGGGATGGTGCTGGCTCAAGTATGCATCATACATCAGTTTCAGGCGGAATACTCCAAAGTATAGATAAATTGGATGGTGAAACTAATTATTCTACTTGGAAAACACAAATGGAGTTATACGTCGTTATGGACGATTTGTAGTATGTAGAGACAACACCTTCTGCGCGCGAAGATACTCTTGATGGTTAAACCAAACTGTTTAGTTCATGTCAAGAAATGTACAACAGCTAAAGAAAGCTGGAACGCACTAAAATCTGCTTTTGAGGACCAAGGTGTGAACAATAGATGTCGACTACTAGGCAGACACATGAGTCAGAAACTCAGCATGTACAGTAGCACACGAGTTTATGTCACTGAGATTCTCTTACTAGCAAATCAGCTAGCAGATATGGGAAAGGAAGTAGACGACGAGATGTTAGCAGCACTAATGTTACAAGGGCTTGGAGACCACTATGAGCCAATGAGAATGGCTATCGAAAATAGCAATATAACACTAACGACAGACTATGTGAAGGCTAAGTTGTTGCAAATTGATGAAAATCAGACGGTTGAAGATTCTGCGCATAATGCTTTGAGTACTACTCGGAAGAAAAAGTATAGCAAAGCAAATGAACAGCAACATGATAAAGCAAAGACAGCCAATAAGAAGATACAATGTTATGTATGTCGGGAAGGACACAAAGCTCGTTTTTGCCCGAAAAAGCATGATAGTCAAGCACATATACATACGGCACTTCATACCTACAGAAATGATTCGCAAAAGTGGATTTTGGATTCTGGAGCGTCTTTTCATATGACTAACAGAAAAGATTGGCTAGATAACTATGTGATGTTTATGTGATGTTAGCCAGTCCAAATATCTTGTGCGAATGGGAATAGGGTGGAAGGTGAAAGTCGTGGTGATGTCTGTTCAGATGAGTTGAACGTGAGTGTAAAAGGAGCTGTTTTTCTGCCGAAGTTAGCTACTAATTTATTGAGTGTAAGTACGTTAGTGAATCGTAACTTTGTGGTAGTATTTTCGAAAAGAGGTTGTGAGTTGTATAAGGCGGAAGAATGTCCAGTGAACGGTAAGGTTGAGTTGGTATGCAAGGAAGAGAAAGGTATTTATATACTGAAATCTAATTCTGATTCTCACATATTTTCAGCTCTAAAAACAAATACTGATGATGAAGTTCAACTATGGCACCGGTATCCCAATGAAGGAGTGGAAATATCTGAATGTATAGTTAAAGATAGAGAAGAAACTACTCATGATATTCCTGAAAGAAGATATCCTCTTAGAGAAAAGAAACCTAGAAACTTCGATGACTATATTCTCTATTATACAGAAGAAGATATAAAGGAAGATCCCTTAACCATAGAAGAAGCTTTATCAAGAGACGATAAACATGAATGGCAGAAAGCTATTCAAGAAGAGCTTAATGCTATTAAGAAAAACGAAACATGGGAGTTAGTAGAAAAGGCTGATGATGGCTACTTCGTGGATTCTAAATGGATATTTAAAATTAAAAAAGAGCCGGGGAAGATAAGATATAAAGCGACTCGTAGCCAGAGGTTTAAAGCAACGAAAAGGTTTAAACTGTAACGAAACCTTTGCGCCCGTAGTACGTCACAGACTTCACAGTACACTGAGATTACTTTTGGCCCTAGCTATGGAAAATAATCTTAAAGTTGACCAAATGGATGTTGTAACCGCATTTCTGAACGGAGACTTAATAGAAAAGATTTACATGAGACAGCCAAAAGGCTTAGAAGAGCAAGGTAAAGAAGGATATGTTTGTCTATTGAAGAAGGCTCTTTACGGACTAAAACAAGCTCCCAGAGCATGGTATGAAAAACTGAACAAAGTTCTGTTAGATATGGGTTTCAAGAGATGTGAAACTGAACCCTGTGTTTACATGCGGAGGAAACAGAACTCAATGATGATTATTGCAGTTTATGTCGATGATATTCTAGTATTTTGGAATAATGAGAATGAAAGAATATCAGTAAAAAGGGAACTACGAACAAAATTCGAAATGAAAGACTTAGGTAAAGTGGATGTTTTTCTAGGTATAAAAATAAAGCAAGAGGAGACTTCCATACGACTCAATCAAACTGAGTATCCTGAGAAGGTTCTGAAGAGATTTGGAATGAGCGACTGCAAGAGTGTGAAGACTCCTATTGAAACTGGAATTAAGCTTGTGAAACCACAAGGTGAGAAGTATACTCCACCAAGTGAACTGCCATACAGAGAGTTGATTGGTTCACTTATGTATCTGGCTGTCTGCTCAAGGCCTGATATTGCTTTTTCAGTCAGCTATTTAAGTCAATTTAATAGTTGTTTTAATCAAACACATTAAAAAGCAGCTAAACGTGTGCTTAGATATTTAAAAGGAACAAAAGACCGTGGACTGATTTTCAAGAAAACCGGTAAGAAGCTGATTGGTTACATAGACGCAGATCTCGCAGGAGATGTGACTGATAGAAAATCATATACGGGTTTTATATTTACACTTGGAGGAGGACCCGTGACGTGGGAAAGTCGTAAACAAACAACAGTGTCACTGTCAAGTGCAGAAGCTGAATATGTGGCACTTTCAGAGGGATGTAGAGAGTCAGCATTTTTGAGTGCAGTACTAACTGAGTTGACTGGGATTACTGAAACTGTGGTACTGTTTAGTGATAGTCAATCTGCAATTCAAATTGCAGAGAATCCCATGCATCATCGGCGAACCAAGCATATTGATGTGAGTCATCACTACATTAAAGAAATGGTTCGAATGAGTAGGGTAAAGCTCAGTTATTTATGTACGAATGAGATGCCTGCTGATGTTTTAACAAAAAGACTTTGCAGTGAACGTCATGAAAGATGTATGAGAGGAATGCAAGCTTGAGGAGGAATTGGACTGACTTCTAGTACCTCATTTAAGGAGGAGTGTTGAAAGAGGATTAGATACAATAACTCCTTGTGTATGTATTCTGTGTTTGATTATTTTTTTATGATGACATACTTAGCATTTTGTTTTTACTTCTGTGACATCTGAAAAACTCCAATGATCAAGTATATTTTTAACTAATATATTTTCCATTACAAAACGTCGTTTATTTATTCACGGCAATACTAAACTAGGCCCAGCACATTACTGCACGCTACTGCAACAACAAGACGAAGTAAACGATGATGACCTATATTGTTATGAAAAACTAAAAGAAAAGGCACACGTCCATTGTTGATGCAGACCAAGTGCAGCTATCCAATACTCAAACCAGTTACCAAAAACTGAAGTGCTAGTGAAGGGCAATTCTAGTTATTGTGGCAGATATTTGCTTCATTCAGATAAGCAACTTAATTAATTACGATTTCAGCTTGTTCAATTAAATGGATTTTTGCAATCAGGACCGATAATAAACGAGATAAAAATACTACTTGCTATTTGAAAATGTATAGTTTTGTGTATCTAGCACTTTTACTTCACTATTTCTATATGGTAGGTATAATATATTAACCACAGTGCAAATAAAGTGTTTTACTTTACCATATTTCTTAAAGGCATTTTAATCTTGATATTTTAGATGCCTGTCCTTCCTTTTGATAAAATGAGTGTTATTGATGGAATGGCACTTCGGGTGAGTTTTGTCCGACAATCCAGTCATTAATAACTATTCAATTCGATCATATACCAGGCCCCTCAGAAAGTATTGCGAAAAAAAGTTTTTATATATGGGAGACTGGCCAGTTATTATGTTTTTCGAAAATATGATTATTTATAAGTAAAAATAAGTAAGTTCCAATTTCAAAATTTCCCTCCACATTTTTTGCGAGTTAATTCAAAGTATTGTGTCTCACTGAAATATGGATCTGCGCCGGGAACATTTTAGAGCTATGATTTTATACGATTTCAAGTGTCGCCTGAAACCGGATGAATCGTACGATAGACTTCAAATGGCATTCATGGATGAAGGCCCTTCCAAGGCAACCGTGTATCGTTGGTATAACGAATTCAAGCGCGGTCGACCAACTTTGGGGGATGACGAAAGAAGCGGTCGCCCTTTGACGGCTGTTACCGAAGAAAACGTGCTAGCAGTGAAAAATTTAATCCAAGACAATAGGCGAATTACATATCAGGAGATTCAAGACATATTGAAGATTGGATCGGGAAGCGTTCACGAGATTCTACACAGCCATCTTCGCGTGAGGAGGATAGTATCACGCTGGGTGCCGCACAACCTCACCGATGCTCAGAAGCAGGCCCGGGTGGAATGGTGCCGTGATATGCTTAACAAATTTGAAGCAGGCTCGTCTCGGCGTGTTTACGACATCGTTACAGGTGATGAGTCCTGGATTTATCAATACGACCCAGAAACCAAGCGCCAGTCGACTGTTTGGGTGTTTCAAAATGAGCCAACGCCTACCAAAGTGAAGCGATCTAGAAGCGGGGGTAAGATTTTGATCGCTAGCTTTTTTAATTTGACTGGCCACTTGGTATCAATTCCCTTACGGGATCAAATAAGCATTAATGCCGAATGGTATACTTCCAAATGTTTGCCAGAAGTTTTCTCTGTTATAAGCAACAAGCGACCAAACACAGGGCTCCGCGGGCTACTGCTCCACCACGACAATGCACCTGCGCACACCGCACTCAAAACGAGGGACTTCCTGGACAGCACGCCAGTCAAACTCCTGGGTCACCCTCCTTACAGCCCTGATCTAGCACCGTGTGACTTCTTTTTATTCCCAAAAATAAAAAATCAGCTCAAAGGGATACAATTTTCGTCGCCGGAAGATGCGCTGGCTGGGTTCGAGCAGGCTGTAAACGAGGTGTCTGCGGCGGACTGGAAAAAGTGTTTTGAAAACTGGTTTAGGCGCATGAATCTTTGTATAGAGGCTGGTGGAAAGTACTTTGAAAAGATTTAATAAAAATATATGTACGTATAGAACAATTTTTTTTAGTTTCGCAAAACTTTCTGAGTGTCCCACGTACTTGGTTATGTGAGAATATAAAATACTGCAGCCTGCGGGCGCAGAACTAATTGAGAGCCACGCGTTGAAACTGGCATTCCATCATTCCACCGTCTCGGACGCGACAAACAGAGACCACGCCCATGGTGAACGAAGACGATTGTTCGCCCTCCGGCTCCTGCTGTGTGTTGCTGCGGATAGGGAAAGAAGGTTGTATTCTTGCGTTCCTTTTCCGTTTCCGGCTCCCGACGGCACAGGCACTCTCCAAAGGAATACGGTGGACCTATGTACGAAGACCTCCTGAATCAGCTGGAAAGTAAGGGTGCCATGCCATCTCTAGAGCCACTCTAAACAACGTATCTTACTGCCACCATTGCGAAGTGCCCTTATCGCCCGAACCCCATTTTTTCCATGCTGTGTCATGCATTACGTGCAAAAGAAAAAAGAAATTAAATCGGTTCACATAAAACTAACTAACTAATATACTAACTCGTTAATTTTTTAGCAATCGGCTATCAACTGTACGGCAAAGGTATTAACTTTAAAAAATACTTTTTTATGGTGAAAACACATCTCAATATTTACATATATATCTATAAACATATAAATTACGCGTCACGTTGTCTGTCGGGGATGGACTCCTACTACTTAACCGATTTTAATCAAATTTGCACACTGTGTGCAGTTTGATCCAACTTGAAAGATAGGATAGCTTACATCTCAATTTGTAATCGCAATTTAATTTTATTGCAAATTAAGTCACATTTATCTGTTAGCTCCAAAGGATTCTAACAGTTGGTTTTTGTATATGATGGATTGAGAAGTATTCAATAGATGCCGCTGTATAGGAGCGGCGAAGCAATGAAAAATATTGCGAAAACGGGGAAATGTGACGCAGATGAAGTTGCGCGGGACAGCTAGTAATATATATAATTCTTCTGTACGTGTGTTTCGTGTGTCACAATTGGATCCGATAGGTGGCGCTGCTGTCGGTATGTAACGATCTTCTCCTAAAAAGTAGGGATGATTTTAATCATATGTTTGTGTATGTTTGAGTGGGTACCCCTGCAAGGTCTGAATTTACAAATGGACGAATGGTTTGCCTGCTGTCGGTGGGCTACCAAATTTGATTTGCTGAACTATGAACAAAATGAAGCATTGAATAATTTAGACATGAGACCATAGTAAACAGTGAGATATCCAAAATTGATGAATCAACCGTAGCTTCAAATCGCAAAATTAAAAGTAAAAAGAATATAAATGTAAACGTAATACGATGTGTATTTAATGTGGCACTGTTTTTCCGGGCATCGTTTCGTCTCGGCGGGGTCCGCTAGTTAATAATAAATATTTCCCGTTGTAGTGCAAAGGATCGGACTGCCATGCAAATGTGAGACTTTCTATAAACAATTTACTTTAAAGCTTTTTGTGTGCCACTTCCATACTCTTTCTTTTTAGTGTATCGATGGCAAAAAATGTCGTGAAGTGAGGAGTTCAAGTAGCTAAATTTTGGGTTCGCTAATGCTGTCAAAAGGTCATCAAGTGCACAGTTGACAGGGGAAGAAGAAGAGGGCCTGGACAAGTGGTAGTCGTTTCGTATCTCTACAATGACTTTCATTATAATTGATAGAATGTCACTTTGTCCAGACTCTCGGGAATTTCCTATTTCTATCTTTTTTTTCCTCTCAGGACATAACTTACGTAACCAAAGGTGTACGGTGGGTGAATCAAAAAGTTATTTTTTGTTTTTTTAGTGCACGGGTACGATGGCATCAGCATCGGTAAGAATAAGTCTAAATATTAGTTTTTTTTTGAAGTGAAAACTTCTTTAGCGGCGTTGAGCACTTTTCTGTAATGGGTATAAAATCTTAAACTCGCGTCAGGACACGTGACCTGATCGAAAAAGCGTAAGACGGATGGAGAGTTTTTGACCAGTTATTGGATCTCTCCACACGCGATTATTTAGATAACTTTTTCAAACATTTCTGCTTATATCAAATTAATTATGAGTTCTTGTTCAATTAAATGGTGTGGGAAATCGTCTAGAACATCCAGCTATAAAAAAGATGGCATAACTTTGCATCGGTAAGTAAAATATATTTATAATTTAATAAAATTATGAATAATTGCAGGGCTCTAGCTAAACTAGTTGTTTACGTTTAAGGCACAAAAAACGTACACCGCGTTGATGTCTTTTTGAAAAGTCCCTTTCTCTCACTAGGTATTGTCAATAAGTCTGTCCCTTTCCATCTGTAGGTGTAGATAGAAAGGGACAGACGTAATGCTGTAGTGTTGTGTCAACTTCGAAACAAAGTATAAATAATATTGAAGATAAAAATTACGGTGTTCCCTTACTGTAAAAAAGTAACATTACTTAATGTTTACATTTTAGATTTCCAAATATTCCAGAAGTGGAAGAAAAGTGGATTAATGCTGTTAACAGGGAAAGTTGAGGAGGATCGTCCAACCTAGGCACAAAATTAAAATTTTCTTTGGATTTTTTTCGATTTTTTTTACGATTAATTTAATAGCAACGTAAAAAATAGTGTTAATTCATTATTTTATGTATTCGAGGCATATCTAATCATATTTTTTGATATTTCAAGTATTTTCATGCATTGAACTCCGCAGTTGGAAAACGGCCGATCTTATAGGAAGTTTGAGTTGGAATCTTATGTGAATAATGTATGTAGGACTCCTAAAAAACACTGTCATTAGATTACTTGTATATTTGTGATGTTAGTTATAAAGTTTCGTATAAATTTATTGCGTAGTTTTACTAAACAAAAATAAAATACGGTGACAGTCTATTTGCAGCAAGCAATCGCATTTCTATGGGATGTTTATAATTATCAAGTAGTCATAGAAAAGTTGTATATATTATAATACACGGTCTTGTTATCTAAGAACACGACACTGTTTACCGTTTAAGATAAGCTTTATTAGAACTCTGGCGATAAGAGTTTTTATGTCGGCCGGCCGAACGACGTCAGCGATGACGTAATGCGCGCGGCCGTTAGGGAAGTTACGCGTTAAGAAATGCAGGACGGAGAGGTTAACCTTGATTTTATTTTAGCATTGATTTGAATAAAGTGAAATTTACAGTGTTACGTAAGTGTTTTATTTGCACCCAGTTAACGCCCTATCAGTATAGTTTAAAAAAAAGTAGAATTAATAGACATCGTAATGTTCAATTTTATCGATATTAGGTATTGTAGCAAAACTGACTTGTGCATCACTATGTGTGGAACATTCGTCCTGACATTGTTGCATCGGCCAATCACAACCGCTATATTGTCTTCGTCCCCCGAACCGCAGTGTAGTACTTTTATACTGATAAAGCAATTGGTGCAAAATTATTCCCTAACCATTCCAAAATATCAAACATGCTCAACGTTAATAATCAAGTTTTCACTTCTGCCGGCACTCCCGGAGTGCAACCCGTCTTTTTTTTTTTTGTATATTAGAATACCACAAACGTTTTTAACACATGTCAAAATAATTTCAGACGCTGTAGCATTCGTGCGCCGTAGATACTGATTTGCATTCTTTACATTGATTATATTTTTATTGATTGATTTGATAAATTGTTTTTAGCAGTGATTTGATCAGATGGTCATTCTTGTAACCTTATCATAGCTAGACCTGTCTTACTATGGGCGTTAGCGATTAATTATAAAGGAGATTTCCTTTAGATGTAGGAAATAATCTCCAGCTACTCATCGATTTTAAATTTTCTGCAATATTTAGAATGGACTTCATAGCGGAGTACCGTCAGTTTTATACCTCGGTATACATTGTTCCAATGAGCGAATCATTGTTTCATCGGGAATGTGTTTCCACGGTGAGATGACTCTGAATTATGTGAAGTTTTTAGGTTTAAGTTAGTTTCAGTTTTAAGACGTAACATCTACACGCTGATTCTCACCACCATCCCAGACAGCTGAACTCTGTAGTGACGACCGTGCATATGATTTATGCGACGAGGAACATTTACGTGCTGAACTGACACATGTACAGGAGGTCCTACAGAGAAACGGATATACTGGGAAGACCACACTCCAACGAAAAACTATTCGTAAGCACCGGAAGTGCGAGGTTGAGAGGCAGCCAGCATTTTTGCCGTACGTGAGGGGAGTGACAGATAAGGTTGCCAACATTCTTCGGAAATACGCTATAAAGACTGTCTTCACTCCTTTCAAGAAAGTGTTTCAGATGCTGCCTTCGCCGAAGGACAACTTTCCGTTCGAAAAGCCCGGTGTTTATGTAGATTGCAGTTGCGGCAAGTCGTATATCGGTCAGACGAAACGTACGGTAGCTTGTCGAATAGCGGAACACATCAGGGCGGTAAAAAATAACGACACCCAAAAATCGGCCATAGCTCAACATCTGCTTGAATCAGGATCGAACTACTGGATTGAGTTACATAACCCTCAGGTCATCTCGACAGAACGCCACTATATACCCAGTCTGGTTAGAGAAGCTATTGAAATTACTAAATATAGGAACTTCAATCGGGAGGATGGGTTTCAACCGTCAAGAGCCTGGAATCCAGTGGTTCAACTGTGTGAAAACCGAAAGAGTGCCGTAAAAAGTTCGCGAGTGGACACAGTGAGTTTCGTGTGTCGGGAACAGAATCGAGTTGTGAGTGACAGTGGTAGTGGTACGGCGCGCAAAAAACGAACAAGAAAGAGGGTAGACCGTTTTGTCTGCTCATAAACATCCACCCGCAATAACTTCAGTTTATCCGTGATCATGGCGTTTGCAACAGCGCCGAAATATCGGGAACTCATAACAAATAATAAACATGGTAAATATCCCGTTACTAATGTTATTGATAATTTGTGAAAGTATAACCACAAATTTGTTAAATTTATATTATATTATATTCACATATTTTTTGCAGAAACGGAAAATTTTATGATTATGAACAGCAAACCTTGGAACTCTCATTAGACAAAGAATATGAAACAGACAGAAAGAGGATTCGGGGAGAATCTGGAGAAGATATTTCTTCGTCATTATCTGGTCGGAAAACTTTCAGTGACAGTATTTTAGTAATTATAGACAGACTTGTGGTTAATTTTTAATTATATTTCTTTTTACAATTGTCATTGAATGAACTGAATATCACTTTTTTATATATCAAATATGAATAAATTATTTTAAGTTTCACCGTTTGGTATCACACGTGCATGTAGGTATATACGGAAAAAAGTCGTGTAATTGAAGCTACTATGACTTAACGTAAAGAAACGCCAACTCCAATTTGCAGTAACCTCTACCACGGATGTTGTAACTTGGAAACTGCTATGGGTGATGTGTCAGTGGGTCAAGTAGTCTATCATGCAATATTTGGCACCCAAAATGAAGATCTAGGAGTATTACAATCGGTAACCGATGTCAAAACCCCGCGGAGGCTTAAATCACACATCGCTGATAAGTTTCGCAGCAGCAGAGGGGTGTTAAAAGTGATAAAACTACCAAAACAAATGTTATATTCCAAAATGGCACAGGCTATCATGACAGGCATGTAAGCAGAATCTGCGTTTCAACTAAGGTGCAAGCAAGTATTTGCAGGCAAGTTTGTAGAATCAAGAACCATGTCAATTTTCTCGATAGGTTCTGATAGCCTTAATGGTTGTATTGTAGCTGCATCACGAAATTCCTCGAAGAAAGCTACTATTAAGGTCTTAATTTGGGCTTGGAATAGAAGCAGTGGACTTATAAAACTGACATAGTATATCCAAAAGTAGTGTACAGAATCAGAAATAAGGCGCGCGTGTGTCATCGGTTGTTCTTGCTAATGAAGTGTCGCTCGGCTCCCGAACCCCGCGCAGCCGCTCGCGCTGTCACCCGCGCAGCCGCTCGCGCTGTCACCCGCGCAACCGCTCGACGTTTGACGAAGATAGCCGACGGTGCCAGAATAGCTACAGTTCCAACTTACGTAAAATTAATAACAGCTGAAAACCTTAGTACTGGAGGCTTTATAAGCTTCAGCAATGAGTTATTTTTTCAATTATGGTACCCTGCAAGCAAATTATATCTGTCGGAGAAGGGATCACATTTGGCAAAGCAGCTCTCGCTGGGAAGCTCTGGCGTGTAAAGACACCGATTCTGGCTGATGATGGTTTAGTGACTGTGTCAAGGAGGAAGTGCCGTCAACGTACAGACGCCAGCAGGTCAAGCTACCCGAAACTTATGTTTCAACGATAAGGTTGAAAATGTCTTAAAGAAATTTGACAGATTGTTGTAACTTGATGTGCTGGCGTCTGAACCAACAAGTAGCGCTGCGGCACGGGTCCATCGGGGCCCAACGTCAGTATTCGTGCTACACTACACCACTCATCGTGGAGTAAGTGCATCAGAAGACCAACACACACTGGCAGTGGGAGCGGGAGTATTTTCATGTATTTATATGGAGAACATCACACACAGAGCGCGAATTTCGCCCGTCGCTCGCCACTATAGACAGCGCGTGGGCGAGTGGGTTGGGAGTGGGTGTAGCGTCGTTGCATTGCGTGTCGTTTTTGATTATGTGAATATTTACAAAAAATGTCCATGCCATGGATCTTAACGAAGAAAACAAGAAAACGTACTCTTACACAGACTTGTTTTTAAGAGCTTAGTTAGTTGCAAAAATGCTTGTGCGCCGTAGCAACAATTGGCCGCTGGTAGCGCGCTGCCGACGCGCCCGCGTTTTTGTGAAGGCAATGAAATACTGACGCGTGAAAACCGCGCTTGGCGTGGCTTCTTAATTAAAGTAAAGTTTCTACTAATTAAAATAAGGCATCAAAAGTTGTTATTTTTTACCGAGAATTAAATTGTTTTATTCATATACATTTCAGGCTATAGGTTTCAACGCGACAGCAGTAGTAAGTACAAAAATAATACAGTAGACGACTGTTAAATCCATCAAGTCACTTACAGCTCCTTAAGAACATACGATCCTTTGGTAAACGAAAATCAACTGGGGGCGCCATGGCATCGCTAACCGCTCCTTCGTAACATGTCTAACGAACGCCATTGCTTTATTTCGTCTTATTCGCTATTTTTTGTTCGCTGATGATAACTAGTATTTTAGAAGATTAAGTAATAAGTAGTTTACAACTCGATTACCCAAATAAGTAAAATACCTAGAAATGTGAAAGTAAGGAATGTAGATTATGATATATATTCATATGATTTCAGACCATTGGCGATCTTTCTACAGTCGAGGTAAGGCGTGTTGATAACAAATCAATTGATATTGAAAGCGGAATAAAAGAGCTCGCGGCTAAATATTTGCAACCGCACGTGTCATCTTCACGACCAAAGTACGGACCGGGAATAACAGCTTAGTACGGCCGTTATTCCAAGCGCGTACGATGTGACTACGTTTGAGACAATCGAGCCTGGTCCAGTACCTAAGACCCTACTGACTACCCTAGCCCTACAGTAGTTACCTAGCAGTCTAGTTATCCTAGCCCTACAGTAATTACCTATACAGCACCCTACCTAACGCCCTAGCTTACCATACAAACCATACCAAACGTGGTTACGTTGGTTTTACGTTGCGGGAAGTCTGTTACAAGGAGACTTACGGTAACAGACGGAACTTGGGTAGGAATAGGGGTTTGTGTACGTCGTGCAATATACACAGGAAATGGTTTTGTCACTGCCGATCCCACAGACTCATAGGACCGATGATGGCTAAAGGTGTCTTGGCCACAGTGAGAGGAAGTATAGGAGATAAATCACACTCGACTCCAACTCTTCCCATATCTTCCCGTGGGTGTCGTAATTGGCGACTAAGGGACTTGCCAGAGAATGGGTAGCAGCGTTCTCTGTACTTTTGTGACAACCATACTGCGATCGCCAACCCGCTTGCCAAGCGTGGCGATTATGGCAAAACCCCCTTTATGTCAATATGGCGTTGGGGGAGGCCTATGTCCAGCAGTGGACGTCTTTCGGCTGAAATTATGATGATGATGATGTGTCATTTTCAAGGCTAAGCAGCTCTTGTTAAGGTCGGTCCGTGTGGCCTTCTATTGCACACGCACGGAGTTTCCTTCTGTGCTTCGAAAAGTATGTTAAACCATTGAACTCGTTTGTAACAGCAAATCAGTGGCCTATAGTCTAACAACCAGTGTTACCATGTAGATATTGTGGAGGTCGAATAGGCCGGTTCCATGAAAAATATTAGTATTCAGCTGCATTCAGTTAGACTGGATGTCGCCGACCCTAACATAAAAAGGTGGCTAAGAGAAGAAAGGGCTCAACGCTATGAGATCTTAGAAACTGTTCATCACGACTTGGTAAACATAATATTTATTTTGATTGCGCTGTTCACAGTGCTATGGTCCCTTATGCAAATCTGCGGTAAGTATAGATATTTGTATAAAATTATTAGTTATTTTGACCAAACAGGGCTACAGTTTGAGTCAATAGAGCACAATTCAACAAAAAAAATTGAAGGTGTAATTAAAAAAATTGAAGGTGTAATTGAAATAACTGAAAACTCGAATAGGCCTATTATGAACAAATCACTAGGGGAACAACCCTGAAATCCTACATTTGGTTGATTTGAGCGCATGTGCGTGCTAATATTTTTTCCATACATTTATTTATAGTATGTAACAAATGATTAGTACTCAATGGACGTATCACTAGTTGCCCTGCGTTTGCTAACAACCCGCGCGATGACTTTTTTTGTTCCTCATCTTTGGCTTGCCTTCAGTGGCCAGCTTGAGTGAACACTAACGAGGAACAGAGCTCCCTTCTCTTTATTGACCAGCTTGAGTGTAGATTTGCATGAGTAAAGCAATCGGAGGAAGAGAGTATTACATTAAAATGCTAGTAAGAATCAGAAAGAGTCTTATAGGGATCAATAACCGGGGTATTCTTGTTGATTATTGTAGAGTTGTTTATTTTTGTGTGCCAGTCCAACACACACTGAGTCAGATTTTCATGCATATATACATGTAGGATGTAAAGTAGATAATTATGTTCCCCGTACTCGAAAACCGTTACTGTTCACGGAACATTACACTGTGTTAGATTAATTTTATTGTACTTATTGTTGTTTTACCCAATCTATCGCCGCCGTTGTAAACTGAATTATTTACTAGACAACAACCTGTGTAATTTGGAAATTTAAACTGTTATTATTTTTATATTTTAGTGCGACGGAATGTTGAACGTGTGCATGGCCAAAGTAAGCGACTTCTTCTAATTCTAGGTTAAACTTAGTAGTAAAAAAATTGTTCTGTAGCGGCATCGCTTTCACCCTACGAATCGACCCGAGTCAAAGGTCGGGGATCGTCAGTTTTCTCCCACGCAAGGCCCGCGCCGCGACCGTTCGGTTTCATCGCCTGTCAGCGTGACCGTCGGCAAAAACAAAAACACCCTGTATTATTACACAATTTGATAGTTTCGCTACTTAATTCTGAGAAGTAATCAGATACGACAACTTAAGGAAAATTTTACATTTCATGTTTTACATTATTTAAATTAATGTACTTGATTAATGACAGCTGCAGCTGTCATTTTCACAGCATTGCGTTGCTATTTCAAATTATTTTTAACTCTTCGCTGTTAAAGGATACAGTAAAACAAAAAAAAAATAGGCCCTTATCGAGTCGGATAAGTGAGATCCAGACAGTGTTTTGTGATTTTTGGCGTAGAAGCCAGGGTGGATCGCCCTGAAGCGCCGGCCCCTCAAGCTGGAGTGCACAGTTAAGTTACCAGTGTTGCTGCAGCAGAGTTGGCGTGGATCAGCACCAGGAGTCGGCGCAGGGCGCCAGACGGAGTTGGACAGCATCAGCCATCATCCAAGTGGGGTCATCATCAGCACCATCGCATGAGTTTGTTGACACAGTCACCAGTGGATTTGATTGATTCAGTGAAGTGAAGTGCGGTTTATTGAAGGCAAAATCGTGTCTACATTTATTGTTATATATTTGCAAGTCGGGTTTCTTCTGAAGATAGAAAAAATCGTCTGAAAAGGTTTTAATTGGACTTAGGTAGATTTAATTGCACTTTAGTAGATCTTGTTCATAAGTTTTAAAAGTTAAAAGGTAAGTTATATTATTTAAAACTGGTTGTTGATATATTATTTAAAACAAGTGAATTTATATTTGCTAGTATCTGGTGGATGTATAAATTGCAAAATAACACAAAGCTTCGTATTGAAAAGGCTCAGATTAACTTAAAAAAAACACCTAAAGACAGAGTAACTAAAACTTATGTTGAGACTAGATTAAAAGCATTTGAAGCTTTGTGGAAATAATTCTTGTGAACTCACAAAAATTTTACTTTTGAACGAATAGAACGTCACAGATGCTCAGCGAGAATCTGATAAGAATTTTGTAAATAATGTTTATGATACCACTGAAGAAACTTAAATTTTTCATAAAAATCAGTCAAAAGAAGTTTTAAATAAATTTAGCGATCATAATTCAGATCGAAGCCCAAGGACAAATGTCGACCACACAATATCAAGTAATTTTAGATTACCAAAGATAAACATTCCAAAGTTTTCAAGGAACTATTCAAAGTGGACAATTTTCAAAGATTTATTTACGTCTTTGATACATAATAATGATAGTGTAGAAGACGTGCAAAAATTATCTTATCATATGCCTGGAACTAAACGGACACGGCCAATCACAGCTATCAACTCTTGAAGCAAACAGATCACGCTGTGTAACTTTAAACAGGTGGTACGAGTAGTAGAAGCTGTGAATGGCCGTTTTAAGAGGTAATTTTAAAATACTCCGCCATGAATATTTTAACCGTGGTTGTGGCCACTTACTAATGGCAGATTTTAAAACAGCAGCTATTCTGCTGAATGCGTTTACCTCGCCATTCGTAGACAATTTACATGCAGAGCAGTTTGTTACAATTACATATAAACGCCTGTTTTTAAGCCAGTTTGTTACGATTATATAAAAGCGCCTGTTTTTAAGCAAAACTATAGCCGAGTTAGTTATGTAACATAATTTAAACAGGCACGGTTCCTGCTTTTACCCATATAGGTGCGACAACCCTATCCCCTACACCCTGTGCCTTATCTTTTCCGCGGCTATCCTTGGAGAATTTTTTTTTTGAGAAATTCGCCAGGCCCGTTCATATGTGGGTGAGCATTTCCGCTTTCATGGAATAAATACCTTAGAGATATCCCGAGAGAGAGTAAATGGTTTAGAGGGAATAAAACTCTGCTAAAATTTATTTTGTATTTATGGTCGGGGCGCAATCAGAAGTTATTGCTGTAACTGCATTTTAGTTTTAAGAACAGTGGGATGCTGCTCACACGTGATGTGCATTATTTTGCACCTAAGCTATGCTCGCCATGAAGGTATTACCCGACCTGCCTCCTTCTTAGATGAAATAATATTAAGAATCGATTAATTATAAATACAAACACAAAATTAACATTAATGTACTGTAAAAACAAACTTTTATTGACCTACACTCAACGCGCATCGCTAATTTGTGAACAAGTAAAAATTATGCGCGCTTTTTCTTTTCGCTGTATTGCTTTTATTTGAAAATGTCGCCAAGTAATGATGAATTTATTAATTCGACACCGCCAGAAGTCTCAGAGGCAGCGAAAAAGGCTACTCAAAGCCTTTTTGCTGCCGAAAAATCGACCGATAGATACTTACAAGCGTATCAAAATTTCATCTTATGGAAAACAAGCAAAGATGCAAATGCATTTTCAGAAAGTGTGTTTTTAACCTATTTCATGAAACTTTCTCAAAAATATAAGTCAAGCTCATTGTGGTGCCACTATTGATATCAAGTCATACTCCAACTTGCTGGCATTTCTAAAATGACGCCAAGTGGCCATGTGAGTAAAAGTCGAAAGTATTTTCGATTGACAATGTCGAGAAGTTCCTAAAAGAAGCTCCGGATTGCCGATATTTGGCAACAAAGGTTAGTTGAAACTAAATTATTGTTATTAACTTCTTTCACTTTCTTATATCTTTTTATCTCTTTTTAGGTAGTATTAATATTCGGCTTATATAGTGCATGTAGATGTCAAGAGTTGGCAAGCATCACAACTAATGATGTCGAGAACCATGTGCGGGTTCCTCTTGTCCAGGTCAAAAACACAAAAATAAAATTCCAAGATCGTTCACAATACATGGGCCTTTTCACGACATAGTAAAGAAATACGAAGCGCTTCGTTCAACAAAAGCGATGACTAACAGATTTTTTTTAAATTACGAAAATGTTAAATGCACTAAAACAATATTGGTCCATTTGCGACAGATTGGCAAGATAAAAAAGCTTGATAGATGGGTGCCCCACGAACTTAACGATCGCCAGCGCAACGTACGCGTCGAGACTTGCCTTGCGCTGCTTAACAGGCACAGAAATGAAGGAATTTTGAACCGAATTGTTACGTGCGACGAAAAATGGATTCTTTTTGACAATCGAAAGCGCTCAGCAAGTTGGTTAGATCCTGGTTCGGTACCAAAGCAATGTGCAAAACGAAAAATGACCCCTAGAAAGGTGATGGTCACAGTTTGGTGGTCTAGTGCTGGTGTGATTCATCATAGCTTTTTACAAAACGGCGAGAGCATTACTGCAGATGTGTACATTGAAGAACTGACCACAATGATGGCGAAACTCGCACGTCTGCAACCAGCTTTGGTCAATCGGTCGTCTCCACTGCTACTTCACGACAACGCGCGGCCCCATACTGCACAACAGACCGTCTCTAAGCTGCATGAGTTGGGTTTGGAAGCTCTCCCTCATCCGCCATACTCACCAGATCTTGCGCCTTCCGACTATTACTTTTTCCAAAATTTGGACAACTTTTTAGCGGGAAAAAAATTCAATTCCCGAGAGGCAGTACAAAACGCCTTTGAAGAGTTTGTTGTCTCCCGTCCAGCTGATTTTTTCAAGAAGGGCATCCATAAACTGCCACAGCGTTGGCAAAGATGCATTGATTGCAGGGGTGATTACTTTGAATAAAAGAAATAAATAAGTTCGAAAAAAAAAATACTTTAACTTTTTTCAAACAAAACGGCAATTTCATAGGTAAAGACCTAATATATAAGATGTAGCCCTTAGTCGTGTTAAAAACTTTAGACGGTATCATCACCTTATGCGATTTGGATGCAAATAAGCTTTTAAATCGACCCCACGATGAGAGAGCTTTAACAGAAATGGCCCGGTTGCGTAATCTTTCCAACAACTAGGTTGGTTTTAAGAATTTTTATGACTAGCTTTCCGCCCCGCAGTCACCCGCTGAAACTTCGATTTCCCGTTATTTCCTATACCGTTGGTATTTCGTTAAATCCCAACTTAGTGTGTTTTATATGGAATGCCCATGCCAAGTCGATTTCACTTTTTTGTTATTATTTATTTCATTTTTCTTAATTTTTAATGTCGTAGATGGACAAGGATTACAATTATAAACATACACAACACATCTACAACTGTAAAAAAATGTAGATGTAAGAATGATAAATAACACCTTTATTGTATTATTGTTACAATTTAAAAGCGCCCTTAAAAGCGAACTGGCGTAATGTTATGTTAGGGTATGGTATGGCGTAAACTACGGCGTAACACAAATTTGTTGTTCCTGCAACGAGGCTCAAAAAAGTAGGGGGTACGTTCAGATGCCAATGTATACGTTTTTACAATAAGCTTCCGAGCCATATTCAAGCACTAAACCTAAATAAATTCAAATCGTTTATAAAACGGAAGCTATGCTTGAAAGCCTCCTAACATGTAAATCTCTATCTCGAAGATAAAAAGGCTTGGGATTAAACTGCTCCAACGAAATTTGTTTTGTGAATGTCGAAATTTATTTTTACCTTATTTTTTACCTTATTTTTTACCTTATTTTTTACGTTATTTTTTATTATTTTAGGTGACATTTACCGATTTGACATGAATACTTATTTCAGTATTTGATAATTTACTTTTTATTATAACCTATTATAACTTTACTTTTTATTATTTTGATGTGACATTTACTGATTTGACATGAATATTTAATTACATTTAATTATTGTAAGTGTGAGGACCATGTAGGTCACATTTTTTTAATTTTATTTTGTTATTTTCTCCCACCACTATCTGGCAGTTAGAGTACTTTAAGCGACTTCTTTGGTATTGTTCGTCGTTTCGTTGAGCTCCTTGAGTTATAAGTCGAGCTTCACGGTAACTGACAAATGCTTGCACTGACTGGACTGGTCCACTCAAATCTGTGTGGTTCTCTTCAAAAGACCATTTCAGACACGTATCTGCATAGTCCTCATGTGAGTTGGCCAAGATTATGTCTGGACCTTAAAAGAGACTGTGACCTCTGAGTTTGTTTCGGCTGTTTCTTCTCAGAGTAGTCAGGCACGAAACACCGGCCCCATCTAGTTTAAAAAAAATCGATGTGTAAAAGTCTTTGTAAAACCCTACTTGCAAAATAAACATCATTTATCATATATGCATACACAAACAATCGCAGCAATCGCGAGACATGTGCTGTCGTTTTTTGAAGATTTCTATCGTCTATGGTTAGTCCATCACCTCCTGACCTGATGATCACGAGACCAAAATGCAAAAGCCCTTTCAAACATCAAAAAAATAATTTACTAAATCAGTCGATGCCTACTCTTTACTGTTAAGGAGTTGTACCTTCCATCATCAGCTCAGCTACATGAGATGATGATTACCATACGCAAGTATTTTAATTACTTTATAAGATTTGCTAAAAACGATGTGTGGGCCCATAAAATTTGAGGGTTGTCCGCGATTTCTGCAGGAACCAAATCATCAGATCCTGACTTGGTGACTATGGGACCACTTCAGAAGTATCTTCTTTCAAACAAAAAACGAATTCTGAAAATCGGTCCACAATTGGCGGAGTAATCGCGTACCAAAACACACAAAAAAAAACATTCCGTCTAATTGAGAACCTCCTCCTTTTTTGAACTCGGTTAAAAAAGAGGCGCGAATACTGAAAATTGCTTTTCTTTGTTCATTATTAAACAACTGCAAATTCTCACAAAAATGTCCAGTGACAATAGCGATTTGACTCCGGAGTACAATAAATCCGAGGCCATAGGCATTACCACCTGCTCCCAGAAAAGTCCAAGGAATCGTACATGAAAGCCTACGACGATTTTTACAAGTGGAAAACTACAAAGGGCGTCAAATCTGTATCTGAATCAGTGCTTTTAGTCTACTTCCAGCATTTATCATGTACAAAGAAGCCAAGTAGCCTATGGTGGATCTATTCGATGCTCAAGGCAAACATAATATAAAAATTAATACATACACTAAATTACTAGCATTTTTAAAAAGGAAATCTGAAGAAAAATAAGAAAGAAATCAAATTAAGAAATCAAAAGTTTTCACAGCTCAAAATATGAAGTCGTTTCTAAATGAAACCCCTGACCACAGTTTTCTTGCCACAAAAGTAAGTACCTATTTATTTAATTTTTAGTAACTAAAATAGCTACATAACTACTTACTTTATATAAGTATAGGTACTAGCTACCCTCCGCTCATGAATCGATCACTTGTGTGCGATGATTGTGATGTTTGGAGTCTAAGTTGAATAATAATTATAATTGCTCATGAATCGATCGCTTGTGTGCGATGTACTGATGATTGTGATGTTTTGACTATAATTATGATTGTAAACCTTCGTAAGGTTCATGTGTTGTTATTAAAAATAATAAACTTTCTTAGATTAGACAGACACAAACACGAGTGTGTCATTCAAATATAAAATAGTATTTGACATGTAATACATAAAAAATTATAATTACGTAAGTTACCTTCCTATTTAAATACTAACCTACTTACCTATTTTTGTTACAGGTGGCATTGATTTTCGAAGTGAATGGCGCTTGTCGTGGAAATGAACTCGTAAACATTAAAATCGAAGATATCGAAAAACATCCAGATTTGTTGATGGTAAATTTGCCACATACAAAATCAAAGAAAGAACCATACGTAGTCCGTGGAAAACGTAAGAATTATCAAAAAGTATTAACCAAGCTCCACAGCCGCTCTAATATAAACACTAACAACACCAGGCAAGTCATTGGAAAAAATAGGATCAGCAGCATGCCGAAAGAAATTGCGAAATACCTGAAATTGACAAATGCCGAGCTGTACACGGGTCATTGTTTCAGGAGAACATAGGCTACGCTGTTGGCGGATTCCGGAGCAGACATGACCCAGATTAAAAGACACGGTGGCTGGAAATCTGATGTAGTAGCAGAGACCTACGTTGAAAATTCTATACAAAATACCGTTGATAAACTGATCCTTGGACACCTTTCTCACCACAACCTTCTACATCAAAACACTATTCATCTAGCTCGCTACCTCAAGCACCACCTTCACCAAAATGGTCCTCAGCAGACCCAAGTTTCTGAAACTATACTTAACAGTAATACTGAAATAAACTCCTCCTCCACTTCAATAAATGTACCGAATAAAAACATAACTTTGTCTTTCCACAACTGGGGTTCAAGTCTGCTATTACAATAGTGTCAGAATGGCCTTTCATTGATTTCATAATTTTTGATTTTGACAAGTTTGGTAATCCTGTAATTATAATGGCGTCATTATGACTTCACAATGGTCAACCACTGACACTCCATTGAAGGAAATGGCATAGAATTTGACAGAATTTAGCAGACTACTGTCTTATAGCAAAATGGCAATGGGATCGTGTTGGAATGACGATGATTATAAAAATAGCAGACTTGAGGCCCTGGTCTAATGTATCAAACGATAACTTTAACTTTTAATTGTTTTAAATAGGTCTACTAACAGACTCAACTCAAACTCAAAGCATTTATTTCAATTAGACCATTACAGGCACTTTTGAAAGTCATAGCACAAAAAAAGAACGCGAAGCTACAGTCCGAGTCACAAGACATAATAACTTGTGAAAGTACTGTAGTTGCCCATTCCAAAGCGTAGATCTCTATGGAGAAGAATGGGCAAGAAACTCCATGGACACTCTTTTAAATCAAAATATGTTACAATATCTTGGTTACATCATTCTTGTTGAGAATTACTAGTATGTAAGAACGATGTAGAAATACGGGCAAGTTAAGAGCTTCCAGAGTAAAAGACGAAATCAATCATTCGAAAATAAAGTTTTAAAATAAAATAATTAAAAAAACCGTGGCAGCTAAGAGATAACCAGTCACAACTGACAGCGCCCGTTCACGAACATCACGCATGTATCAGCCATGATTCAACTCAACCATATTGAAAGGAACTAAATGACCCGACACACCCGCCACCATCCGCGTGACATTTAAGTGAGCATGACATTTACTCAACCGCCAGGGTAAATTCGCGTCAATTAAAGATGTAGGTAGGACAGTAAATGGTGGCTTTACAGTACATAGTTTTCACACATGTTCTATGCAACTATACAATCTTCTGCAGCTTCCACAGTACCTCCACATGGTAATTTGATAGCCCCTATGGTTGTGGAGCAGGACCAGCATTGAGCCAAGCATTTTTATTATCAATGTAATCCCCCAACTTATAATATGCTTGCCTACATAGTGTGCGCTTTATGCAAGATTTAAATTTCGTTTCATTCAGTATTATAACATTATAGTATTGTAACATTTTAAACAGTACCCCATGAAAGATGAGTCTACTTTAGCTAACCTGAAACCTGGCTGAACTAGCCGGTCACTTCTTTTACTAAATAAATGCAGATTTTTCCTAACGTCCATGATATTTTCATAGATGTATTGACAAGGTACCGTCATGATGATAATTTACTTAAACAGTTCTCTTAGAGAATCGCGCCTACGTAGATTATATATGGCTCTGATAGCTCTTTTCTGCAGAATAAATATAGACTCGATGTCTGCAGCCCATCCCCATAGTAAAATACCGTATGACATGCTATGAAAATAACTAAAATACACTAGCCTCGCGGTATCTACATCAGTAAATTGACGGATTTTCCTGACAGCATATGCTGCTGAACTCAGCCGTCCTGCAAGAGATGTTAAATGAGAACCCCATTGTAGCCTTGAGTCGAGCGTGATCCCCAAGAAAACAGTTTCATCGACAAATTCAAGTTTCTCTTGATTTAATACTATGTCGCAATCACTACATGTGACATTTGATAGAGTAAATCTTATGCACTTAGTTTTTTTCCCATTTAGTACTAAATTCCGGACCTGCATTAGAGCGTTATTTACGTCTTGAGGTTTGTGGCACGTGTGTTTATTCTGAATATTAAAGTAGTGTCGTCAGCAAACAAAGCCATTTGTGATTGGTTTTTAAACAAATGGGGTAGGTCATTAATTTATACTAAAAAGAGGAAAGGACCCAATATTGAACCTTGTGGTACACCCATTTTTACTTTTAAACCCATTGAATTTACACCATTTACTTGTACTTGCTGCTGTCTATCCTTCAAATACGATGTTACTAAACTGAGTGCAAGTTTACCTAAACCGTAATGCTCAAGTTTCAAGAGCAGGGTTTCGTGATTTACGCAATCAAAAGCCTTCGAGAGGCCACAGAAGATTCCTATGGCGTCTTGTGCCTCTTCCCACGCAGTATATATATGTTTTAATAAAGTGACACCGGCGTCAGTCGTACAACGTCCTTTGGTGAAAACATACTGTTTGTCATGTAAAATTTTATTGGTATTAAAGTGGGTGAGCATTTGATTACGCATTACCTTTTCAAACACCTTGCTGAAAACCGGCAACACGGAAACGGGTCTATAGTTATTGGTCTCTTTACTGTCCCCAGATTTGTAAAGTGGTATTACCTTGCTGTATTTCATAAGGTCTGAGAAGACTCCCTGGTCCACACACAAATTGAAAATTAAGGCTAAGTACGGTGCTGTAGTGTCGATAATGACTTGACAAACTTTAACAGACTTTCCCCATAGGTCTTCGGTTAATTTGATTTTGATTTCCTTAAAAGCTTTAATGACTGTTATGGGATTATATGCTTAAATTGAAACTCAACCGGACATGCTGAAACGTTCGCCTTTAATAAGTCAATGGAAAGCAAGAGTGAGAAATTGAAGGTTTCGGTGGGACTGTAATTGTTATTTTAATAAATTATTTGATTCTAGTACTACTGCTTTTATTGTTTCGTAGATGGTATGAAAACTAGAGTATTCACCTCGGGGATAAAGTGCCTTGGTCTTGGGCGACCTTGATTCCCATGCTGCACTCAGGATTCTTGTCTTAATTCTCTCGCTTTGCTCTGGAGTTAACTCTAAACTCCTTCGCTCCACTCGGGAGTTAACGCTAAAATCCTTTGTTTTGCTCGGGATTCAATACGGCGTCCGCTACATTTAGACACTACTTTATCCACTTGGTGCATAATCTACTATTCATAATCTTCTTTACACGTGAGTTTTGTGTGTGGGTTAATAAGGTATTTTGTATAGCTGATTTGCAGCGATTTAATACAGTTTAGATAGGTTTTAAATGTACGGCCGCACGTATTTAGTCCATAGGTCAGCAGTGACTCGGCGACAGCAAAATAAATGACACGCAGCATTTTCCTACTCAACGGCGCCTTCAGGATATAAAACTTACTCAGCACTGCCCTAAGCTTTGTACATAGTGTCAACCTGTGTTTTCAAATTCATATTGTATTCAAGCTTTTGACAGACACAATTTAAATTTCTACCGTGCATGCATTCATAAGCGTGTCCCTCGATACCTATATCCACGCTCATGACATTTTTCCCAATCATGTTTTGCGGTGTCTTATTAGGGTTAAGTATGATACGATTATCTTGCTCCCACCGGGTAATAATAACAAAGTCAGCTTGCAGCACAACCCTCTTGTGTATTCTTAGAGGAGTAAGTACATGAGGCACATGTTTTCATCAATCATTTTCTAGTCTATGAAGTAAGCTGAAAGTTGAATGTCCTTAATCTTGTAGAATAATAAATGATAATAATAGGAAAGCCAACACCATCAAATAATATTTTCATAGTGGTTTATGCAGGTGGTATCTTACTTTTTTCCTTTTGTCCATTGGCTTTATACTACTACTACTCCTCCACCAATGGAGTTTGTAATGTTAAAAATTACCTCCCGCACTGTGATATTATTATTTCTCTTACTTTTTTATCACTTAATTAAAACAATTTATTCCCTTTATAACAATCCAAAATAAAAGTTGAGCCCGCGCACAAAGTACACAACTGTGAGTTTGACGTTTTTGGAACGCTCATCATAGATTAAGTGCTAGTTCAGACACGGCGGGAACCGCGCGGTTTCTGAATCGCATGGGAACCGCTCGTGTCTTATTTAAGTAGATATTTATTAAATCGTTCAAACGTAACTGCGCGGTTCCCGCCGTGTCTGACCTAGCGCTAAACTATAGGTTTTTTTCTAAGGACCAACGCTACCAACAAAGCGTTTTCTTCAATTGCTTACGATTGGCGTTAACAATTGTAAAAAGAGGTTCGATACGAACCGTTTGTAACTTAGCTAGGCCTGCTGTAGTTCAAAAGTAGAAGAACTGATTAAGAATGTAGTTCCCAAGATCTTAACTGACTAAAATACAATTAAATTAGTCTACCCGTTTTCGGTCAAGGCGCCGGGGGCGAGGGAGTATTCCGTATATAAAAGACGATACATTTATTGTTTTTCAAAGTATATTCCCTAGCAATTAATGCATTCGCTGAAACCATTGTACGAAGCAGTCGGACGAGTCTTCCCTATTTGTAGGAGAGCCCAAGCGGGGATTTTGGGATTTACTAAAGCGGGGCAGATTAATATACAGGGGGATATCTAGTACCCGGTTAAGTACCTCCACCCAATATGAGCCCCATATATAAGGCCGCCCGTGAAAGATAAAGGATCAGATTAGTCAAAAAAAATTATCATCAGAAATTCTCAAGCGCGTCAGATGAAGGTAGGGTGAGTTAATTACATGCAAAAAAGTGTAATATTCCACTAATCTGATAATTCGATAGTGACGTAAAGAAAGGGGAGGCCAGCAAAGTTGTAACAAAAAAACGTCATTACGGCATTCTCGCGTGTAGCAAAATTTTTTATTTTTTATTTGGTAGGAAATATTTCAAGGATAACGAAAAATATATAATCTGACTGAAATTCGTCGATAAAGTTTAATGCGTGCAGCTGCGTGATGCTCCTGTCTCACTCTTTCTCCATCTATTACTCTCTCACTCTGTTCCCACTCTGGTTTCTGTAGCCATCACGTCATCACAGTTGATCACAGAGACTCGTTCGTGACATATCATTTACAACGTGTTTCCAACGTTTTGTCTTATTTTGTTATTTTAATATAATATTAGTTATGTAAATTAAAGTTAATAAATATTTAATATGAGTGATATTAATTTAAAGTGCGTATTTTGTGGTCAAACTACAAAAAACAACTAATATTTAAAAAAAATATAAATATTTTAAAATATCGTCGGAGCAAACCGGTTCTCCGAAAATTAATTTCTGACGAATTCAGAAATTCTCCAAGAAGCATTTCTGGATTTGGGATCAAACAAGCATAATGTGCAGGATTCTTTTAACATCATACAGTGTTTTACTTGCCACTTGTATGGGTTGAAAAAAGACAAATCACAACTCTTCTCCTTGAGTGTTCGGAATTACGATGCATGCAACTTGCCACCCTGTGAATCGGAGTTACTCCAACAAGTGTTACGCACAAGATTAATTGCATGCTTGTGGAGTAATGCTCATAATGCAAAAAAATATTGATATTTTACCAACGGAATAAGGATGGAAAGTTGTCGACGAAAAATTCAAAATGATCTGGTTTGCAGGTGATCAATTGCCGAAAGCGTACGAAGATGTAGTCTTAACACCTGATATTATTGCGGATTCTCCAGAATCAGGTATTTCTTTTCTCCAATAATTAAAAAAACATTATTCATAAAAAAAAAATATGATTTTTTGTAACAGATACGCAACTTGAGGATGAAATCGAGCCAGAAGAGGAAGATTATTGTACTGATGAAGATGATGATTAATTAATCAATTAATTATAAGAAAAAGTTTTTTTTTGCATTTTTTTAGTTTTTTTTTCTGATAAATACAAGTATTCTACTTAAAAAACGTACACTTTTTCATTTGCATGCTATGTATTTCCTGAGCTTTTCAATTATTTAAGTTCATTAATGACTTACTTTTTTTTTGTTAGGTTAAACGAATCCCGCTAGATAATCGGCAGATTATGAGAAAGCACGTCTAGGACATAAAAATGAACCATATATATTATTAATCTGACGCGCTTGAGTATTTCAAAATGGAATTTTTTTTTGCACATAATAATGGCCGCGAGTTTGCGTCACATCGAAATCGTCAGATTATTGAATGAGAGCTTTTTTGCTTGTTGTTTTTTTTGTTGTTTGTCTGTGCTTTTTGGTTTGGTAGTTAATCTGACGCGCCCGATTATTTTTTTTATTTTTATTTTCAACCGTACAATCACCCGCATCATGCAAACGATCAGATTAACTAACGTACATTATTAAAAATACGTAGGAAATTGATGCTATCAATATCTGACGCGCTCGAGTACGTCCATGCAACAGTATTATTTTACATATTTAATAATCTATAGCCGCTTCCCCCACCGATGAAAAGGTATATATTATATATAACATTTTTTATCATCTAAGCTTTGCAACCCATTAGGTTTCTATGACGCTGGAGTAAATCACCATTTAGCATCGTGGGCTCCCCCCCTACTATATGAACCTCTTTAATAGCTTCATGGAACGCTTTCACTGCTGACTTACGAGGCTTGACCTTGTAAAACGTGTGCCTCTAAGTATGTCTTTAACTTTTGGATCAAAAAAGGTCGCAGGTCGCGAGGCCTGTAAGGTGGATGCGTATCTAATCGGGAAAGAGGTGGATGCGTATCTAATCGGGAAAGGGTTGGATCGAGGACTCGTAATGCTTATAACTTACGTTGACCTCGGGGAGGTCCTTATTGTCATGAACTATGAAAAATACCTAACTAGCAAAATTCACATGAGTTTTAATTAATTTCAGTGCATTGGGCGTGGATGTGAAGCACTAGTAAGTTGTTTTACTATGTATTACATAATCTGTCATAGTTATAATTTATGAACAATAGTAGTAAATACCGTAATAACATTATTTTACAGTGTCGTTCAACCTCCTGTCTTACATTCGTAAGTAGTTGTATTTTATTTTTATACAAGCCTTTAGAGCCGAGTGCAATTAGAAAAAGTACCCAGATGGCAATTTCCTTTGGTTTTTATTTCTGTTTATGTATAACTTGAAACTCGACGAATTTAAATGGTGGTGTAATAGTGTGACCTGTGTGTATCAATTTAACGCCAATTTGGTCATTGTTGTCGATGAAATACGCATAGCATGATTTTTTGAAAATTTCTATTTTCTTTACTTTTTTCTAAATTCCCAAATTTTTAAGACTAAGATATCTTTTTAAATTGATAATAAAATGGGGTCAAAAGACCTCATTTCGAGACAATTCACTTGCTTGCTTGCTTTGCTTATTTATTTTTGCTTAAATCAGTCCAATTGAGGCATTGAAAAGTGGTATCTCGCGCCCAACGGCAATTGTCTCCTATTTGGTCTCTGTGAATGAGGGTTCTGACGCTGACTGCCAATTTCTCAAAATTTTGACATGACGCAAAACCTGAAAGGAAAACCATAAAGATTTTCAGGTGTTAATTTCTCATGTTTGTTAGAGAGAAATATCCAGAGACGCAGTCTGCTTCTAGTGAACTTATGACAAGAATTACTTTTTTAGTAACTTTATTACCTCATTATTTTTCAGGGCATGGGTGTTGTCGCTACCTCAAGTGTAAGTCTGTAATTATCATGACATATTATAAAAAAGCCCACCCTGCCGCGTCTGTCTTTCTAAACTCAAAAACTATCTCGGAGAGATTTTCATATGGTTTTCACCAACGGACAGTAGTATACACGATTATATGTTGAAGTTGAAATCTCAGGAATTGCATTTCCAACATATTTAGGATTTTATGTAAAACTGTAACTTATATAAAATCCTTAAATATGAATTGCATAATTAATCGCCAGTCGCGCAGTCGCCCATAACACTCACAACTCTATTCAAAATTATCCGCTCTAAAATAGATTTTGAACTACAGAAAAGAATAAACACACGCGTACTCAAAATTTGAAGAAACGAGACTCAATTTAAGAAATCAAAATCTTACGAAACGGCACTTATATAAAGGTATTTTGTTTAGTTAGCGAAATTGGAAAGAACCAGATGGGACGTAGCCGATTTTATGTGTTGCTGTTTTGTTTTTTTGGAGCGCGTGGGAATAAGCCTTAAGGATCGTGTAAAATCTCGTTTTAGGGTAAATCTCAAAGTAACGAACTGAAAACATTGTGCTGATGCATGCATTGAATTTATATACATATTAATAAACGGGTCATAGAGTCATTTCAAGTAAATTTGCAACCTTCAAAACTAGTATTTATAAAAAAAGTTGTAAAAAGGTTGGATCTATGACCTTCAATATCTCCGTAACTAGAAGGTTCCCAGGTATAGTCCAAGAACAAAAAAGTAATCGCAATGACGGGGAGAGAAAGTGCCTTTCGGCTTCGTTAAGACTATATGTACAGCCTTTAGAGCAGCCTTTCCCAAAGTGGGCGATAACGCCCCCTTGTGAGCGCTGCAGGCCTAAAGGGGAGCGGTAAGATACCCAGAAAAAAAATCGGGGCAATTTGTAATTTCATCTACTAAGAGGACTCTTAGACACCGACTAAGCTCTCGACTCTCGATCACTACCTGTGAACATCAACTAATATTAATTAAGAAATTGCTCGAACTAACTCGGTTCGATATTTCTCTCCGCGTAGTTCATTTATCTGTCCTGTTTTATTTAATAAATACGATAAAAATCATGTCAATCGGTCGCTCCGTTATGAAATTAATGAAAGTAGGCACAAACAAACAAATAAAAAGGCAACAGACACCCTTTGGCATTTCAGTAGTTATTAGTATTCCTAGATAGGTAATTTTCGTAGATAATACACCGCGGGCAATCATGTTTTAACAAGCTTTTGTTAAATAACACGATTTTTGCATACCTGTATAAATCGGCTGGTTCATAGAATACACGGAGAAAAAAGTAAAGATCTTATTCCTATGTAAAATGGTTACCGTTAAAAATTTTGTAAATATCTTGTGTAAATTTGCTGAAATCTTGGAAATTGTGGTAAAAATATGAGCAATAAGCTCATTCAATGCGGGATGGAATTTTGAAAATAATGTTTTTTTTTTAATTACAATTTGTTAACAAAAAACATAAACAAAATAAAAAATCTCAGTTTTTCGTCAATAACTCAATAACTATAAGTCATACCAAATATTAAAAAAAAACACCTTCATAAGTTAGTGGTTTGCAAGTGGGTGAAAAAATGAGGGCGCTAAAAAATAATTTATTCTCAAACTGGGTAGTAGACAAAATAAGTTTGGGAACCCCTGCTTTAGAGCTTATGGAAAAAAAATCGTGGTCCGGTGTCAGCAGCAGGGTCCAAGCTACCGGTGGTTAAAGCTAACAGAGGCAGAAACCTCCTCACAATGCGTGCCGTATCGAATCACTGGAATCAGGCTCTTGATCCAACCGCCTAAGGAGAGCCTCGAAAGATGTTCGTCGAGGCTCTTGACCATTACGACAATCGACAGAAAGTTATTGTAATCAGTAGTATTTACTTAAGATTTGGGTATGGGTGACATAATAAAAAATATTGATATTTTATGAGCTATTTTTTTATTGCGTTTACAGTGGTGGGCCGGGAAAAAGAATCCCAATGTGGGTGATCTCTGACATTTTGTGGTTGAATAACTTCTCGGTGAATTGACTTACCGACATGAGTGTCAAAATGAAAAATGTTTACTATGTTATGCTCTATTTAAATAATAAGTTATTTTTTGTTGGCCGGCAAAACCAAAATTAGCCCTATCTGGGTGATTTCCTTTGGTTCAAATATTTAGAATGGCTTACGGATGAAGAATTTCGATTTCTTTATCAGTGATGTTGCCATTAATGACACCCAACTGTAGTCTTTTAAAGGGTTAGGAAATGGGATACTGTCCAGGCAGGAGTACTTTTCGCATGACCAGTTCTAGAGTTAGTCACAATAGCCAATTAAGACAGCAAACAGAATAACCACAATGTGGTGCTTGGTGCTGTGGTGCAGAATATCCCGTTTGGATTTTCGAATCCGATACCTAATTTTACTGCAACGGTTATGGGAAAAACGGATCCGAATTTCGATATTAGAGAAGTACCAACCGTTGGTAATCCACTACTGTGATGTGAATTTACAGCATTTGATAAATTATTTTTTTGCAGTGTTTAGGTCCTAAATGCTTTGCGAATGTAAGTATTCAAATATTTTATTTGCACAGTATTGCGATTTCACAAATAACATATATAATTATTTACCCTCAGAGATATTTAATTTGTTTATTTCAGTCCATACATTGTATATAAAAAACATAGAAAATACATGTATGTACGTTAATAATAAATAATAAACAACAATTAAAATTACACATACACATTACTATGATATTACTGTTTATTATGTGCTACTACAGTTTATATACATATTATTAGCAGTTTTGTTTAATCTGAGTTTTTAGAATTGAATTTTCGAGCGAAATCGCGGGCAACAACTATTATCTATAACATTTAAATGACTATTTTTTATATTATTTTGCGGGCACACATGTGGGCAATTGCCGAACTCCACGCGGGCGAAGCCGCGGGCACAAGCTAGTAATGTAAATAAATAGTTTTTTACCATTAAAAAAACAATTAGTCTAATAAACACAATGTTTACTTTTTGTGTTAAAATAACTAGTTGTTTTTGGTGATTAAAGAATGAAAAGATATACCTAACACGTTACATTACAATGTATGTAAGTCAAAAACCGAGAAACTTTTATTAATGGTAATAAACTATCTATTTACTTTTAATTTTTACTATAGAAACCCGTTCAGAAAAAATACAGATTTTTATTTTATTTCCTGCAACGTACTTTTGCTTCAATACATTAATAACTAAAATATCACTAGACTGATGTGTATTTAGTAACTGTTCGGTATGCTTTAAATCGGAAAAAGGAGGCCTAATACAGCTGATGGGGGGGAAATTTTGATCAGCCGTAATAAAATATCCGATGCCGTGAGCACAAATCAGAAAAATAATACGAGTGGAAAAAAGAGCTCATTCATTCAACGTGATCTCCAGTATTTACCCATGGGACTTATTAGTCCTGAAAAACTGCTGACAAAGTGAATACAGAGTCAAACATGAAGTAACCTTGCGGAACCAGCACGAACACAACTGGTCTAGTATTACTCGCCATGCCATCGACTACATGGACGAAGTCAGCATCTTGCAGATCTGCAAGTCCAGTTTTAAAGAGCGGTGATCAGCAGTGCTAAGCTGCTGCTGTTCCAGTCGCTCGGCAAAGTCGAGCAGATGCAGTCCCGCCAGAGGGATGGTGGCCAGAAGTGTGTTCAAGACATCATCACGTTGTTGAAGAGCACCGACCCGGACGACGTGCCCGCTTTCGTGGCTAAGGAACTACATAAGTTGCCCCCAGTCACGTTTGACCACGTCGACGTCACCAGGTTGCTGAAGGACATAGCAACTCTCAAGGCAAGCCTGGCCGAGGTACAGTCCACATTGCAGGTGTCGAATAACACCATTGGTGAACTACGTGCCGAAGTAGGGTTGTTGCGCAACTATGTTAAGGTAAATAGGTCGCCTGATGCCTACAACGTGAGCACACGTTGTGAAGCGAGATATGCTAGCGTCGGCAGTTTTGAATCGGCGAGCTCCACTGCGTCACCCGCTGCTGATATTGCACGCGTTGCAACTTGCACAGCCGCGTGCTCGAGGCCTGTAAAGGTAGTGACTCGTGTAGGTTCGTCGACCCCTAAACGTGCCTACGCTGCAATCGTCGCCACGCACAAACCTGTGTCGCAGATCAAAAAGGGGGATGAGAAGAGATGCTGTGAACCTGGCAACAGGGGTTCGAAACAGCAAGGACCAGCTTCAGGAACATGTGACAAGGATGGCTTCGTGAAGGTGGAGAGAAAGAAGAGGAAGAAGCCTTCCTGTCCGAACCTGTGCGGGGCTGTGCCGGCAGGACCCAATATGATGCTGCGTCCGGCAATACCCACGACGCAGCTTTACGTGTCCCGGCTCCAACACACCACGAAGGTTGAGGTCATGAAGTATGTTCGAGTGAAGACCAGCTGGACCTTGAGGGTCGAGAAGTTGGAGTCGTGCCACAACACGAATTTCAAGTCATTCGTGGTGCGAGTTCCGACTCATCATATTGAGACCTTCCTCAAGGAGGAGTTTTGGCCGAAGGGTTTCATGTATAGACGATTCCGCGGAAGGCTACGCGACACCATGCAGCGCAACACGACGCCGTCACTTCGTGTACAATAGTTTACTTTGTTATCCGAATTAAATGGATTGATTGATTGATTGATTACTCTAATTCAGCGCAAAACGAAGTTTCGAACGAAAATGTTACTTGATAATATTCAATCTTCTTACTTGCCGAAAGTGTCGAACAAACTTGTAATTTGACAGATGGAGGGAGGAGTTTTAAATTCTCAATTAAACGCAAACAAAAATGTTACCTTTTGGTTTTCGTAAGAGGGAATATTGTCAAACATTTGTTTAAAATGACTGTAATACGAGTAATACTATTACTATCAAGGCGCTTCTGCATGTAAAACGTTTAGTGAATACAAGGCAAACATTAAACATTAAGAGTAAAAAAAAACATATTATGACTTACAAGGAAACCGAACAGTATTTCAATATTATTTATATGTTTACTCGTCGGCGCTTATCTTGTATTTTTCAGGTATCTTTACCGCACTGAATAATATTTGGCGAAATTCATCATGATTGTGTTTGAGTCATGATAAACTTTGCCGTCAAAACATGCTTTTCGGTTTTCAGTGCACAGGGGATGGCTGTATATCATTGGTAATTAATTTATTTTTATCCTGTCATAACTAGTCTCATGCGTTGTGCGCGCGTATTATTCCGGTATTTTTAAAATTTTAAATCACAAAATAATCTGCAGGCTTACTCTTGACTTTAATTCCGATCGATCGGCATTGGCATTTTGACGTTTCATACTATTGAATTCGAGGCTAGCGTCACATTGGGTTTAAATTGCGTGTCTATTTGGGGAACTAAGTGGGATCGGAATCGGGATTGACGTACTGTTAACGCTACTCTTGACTTTATTTTGACAGCTGTCTATTGTGACAGAATTGCATTGAGATGATTGAGATTATTTCAATAACTCAAACTGTTAAAAAATTGTTTTGTGTTTTATGTGGTATTCAGGAAGTAATAACTTTTTAATATGGCACGTTTAGTAATAATGTACAGTATTATAAGAAATTCTCATAAAACACTTAAAACAAAGACGAGATGAGCGTCGGATGATGCGATATACAGATAAAGCGTTTTCCATGAATGAAGACGAATTTAGAGCAAACTATAGAGTGAGCAAGGATTTGTTTGAAGAAATATATGAAAAACATGCATTTCGAAGTCAATAATATAACCGCGAACTTTTACGCGGTCTTTTTTTTTAATAGTGTAGGCAACGATCCTACCGCATGAAGCTAAAGCCATGGTTAATTTTATGATTTTAATCATTTTCTTATGCCCAAATGAATTTAGTACAAACTATTTGTGAATTAAATCACTATTTATATCATATTTATTTATTAACCAGCTCTATTCACGTGAAAGAAAAAAATCGCGGGGTCATCCCAATTTCAATCTTATGTGACAGTATTGTTTTCAAGAGTACCGAATCACGTGAGCGCAAAATTGACATTGGAATCGGATTGGCCTTAGATTGGAATTGAAATTAGTTTCAAGATTAAGTCCGCTGAAGTGTAGGTAAGGGATACCGACGCAAAAACGCTTACATACTCAACATAGAACATTGTTCTGAACATAGAAATTTTACATCGGAAATTTAAAATGGTCCATACATTTTGACCGTGGATGAATTACATTTTGTAGGAAAAGGCAACCTTTTTAAAATTCCGATGAAAAATTTCTAGGTAGGGGGGTTCAGAATCCGGCCCTGGTTCAATCCATGGTCCGGAGCGAGAGGGAATGGGAAGCCGTCGCCTCCTGCGAACCAGTCATGCTAGCGAAGAAGGTGGCGGAACGTGAGAGGGAGAGAACCTCACGTCCCAGCCGCCGCGGGAGACGCCCTGGGTGTCGGGGGGCAACCAGTGACCCCCGGCCACCGTAGGCGCGGGCCTGTGGACGCTGAGTAATGGGCTACGGCGCACCGTCCGTCCGTCTAATAACGACAGGCCATGCCGACGGAAAGAGATGTCAGCAAATCGGAAGGACGGAAGGGGTCCGAGAGGGCCGATGCCTGCCAGGGTTGCGGGACTGTTCGAAAGAGATACCGTGGCCCTGGAACACAAAGGGCTAAGAAGAAACATGGATGGTTTTTAGTCAGTCAAGTCTGACACTCCCTTTCGCTCCACCCAGAGCGGGAGGAGTCATTTGATGATTTCACATTCGAAAAAAAAAGGGGTCGTTCAGAATGATGTACTGAGTACATGGTAAGCGCTTTCGCGTCGGTATCCCTTACACCCCGTAAAGGCGGTGGCGCTGCCGCGCGCCGGGTCGAATGATACGACTTCACCGCCACCCCCGTCGGCGTCGGTGGGTAGCTGGGTTTAGCCTCAAAAACTTCGAGTTGCAGAATGTTGAAGTCTCTCATATGTCATTCTTTGTAAGAATAGTTGTGCAAATGTAATACTCGTATATTTCAATTATACAAATATGATATGTGAAGTACTTACCTAAAATCACACTCAATAAATCAGAATCCAACCTAAGAAAAGTCATACTTGTCACCTAACAAAGCAATTCGGTATGTAAACTAAAAATTATGGGTTAATTTTTACTTTACTCAAAAATGCATGTAATGTGGTCATTATTTTGACAACTTTGTTTGAGCAAAGTCGACCTTGCCGGTCTGTTTCAAGGAGCGGCCGGCAAAGTTTTGCTGGCCGCTCTAACAGGCCGGCAATGTTTTGCCGGCCGCTATTTTGACGTTTCAACGTTTTAAAAAATTCAAATCCAAAAAGATTTATTTAGAACATAGCTGTTTGTATCTATAGAGATAGGTACAAAAAGATTGTATTCCATATTAGGCTGTATAGTTCCAACTACCATTGCTCAAAAAAAAAACAAAGAAGTAACAAAAGCGCGGTTCAGCGAAAATTTTAATTAATATATTTTTTATTTAAATTACTTGCTGGTTTCATTTAGATTATGTACTTGCATTTTTGAGTAAAGCACTATACAAACCTTGGCCCACAATGACTGCTTCGCTGGTCACGCTATGATTGCCTCGAGCTAGCCTAGCTACGCTCTAGGCCTTTCAGCTTGGCCATCATTGCAGCCCTTGCTGTCCTCGCTGTAAAGGCCTCGGCCTACGGTCTCGGCCTTTATCTCAGCTCGTCCATCAAGTGCTGCACGCTGACCGCGCTGTGTCGGCCTGGAGCTGCGCTACGCTGCGCTGTCGGCTTCGATCAATAATATTGATCGAAGGCTGTCGGCCATAATCAGCGCGACCAGCAAATAGTCATCATAGACCGCGGCAGTAATGTACTATTACATACCGAATTGCTTATTGGGAAACATAGAATAAAACTATTTATTTTAATAACTCTTTATTATTTCATTTTGTAAATTAATTAAACCACACGCAATCA
Source organism: Cerastis rubricosa (assembly GCA_949152445.1). NCBI lineage: Eukaryota > Metazoa > Arthropoda > Insecta > Lepidoptera > Noctuidae > Cerastis > Cerastis rubricosa. Next base: position 12,799,344 of record OX424523.1, on the reverse strand, counting down.
ACAGTATATGATCGAGATAACCAACATGTTTGTGGCCGACTATCTTGAAAAGATCTTTACAACAAAACAGACGCCGCCCAGACTTCTATTCAACATTTACTTCCTCGCACCATTTCCTTTTTAAGGTTTCTTTAACTAACACAAACAACTTGTGTTGCTATTTGTTGTGGTGTTTTTACATGACGGTATAAAGCATTTAGCACAAGTACTACTTGTGCTAAATGCTTTATACCGTCATGTGCGATCAAAGACTACTTGTCAAGTAGTCTTTGATCGATTCATATTTAATAATAAGTTTTATCTTTACAATATGGTACGTATTACTTGTTTCATTAATATATTTTATTTCAACAGTGCGAAGGAGCAGATTGTAAAACGGAGGTAAATAATTATGTAACATACAATATATAAAAAAATCCTGTCTGATCCGAAAGGCGCATAAAAATATACTAATGGCATTATCAAATAGAATAAGACATCGTACGCCCGGCGACCAATGAAGCTATACAAAACCATTTTATGCACGGGAAATCTAGGCCATCATCATAGGCCTCAAAGCGAGGCCATTTTGTACTGGAAAGGTATAACTTTATGTATCGCCGTGTGTACGATGTTGATTACGAAGACGCGGGGTGTGAAACGGCGCGTGGTGGGGTACGTGAGGAGCAGCGGTGCCCGCCGCATCGCCCTCTACGTCGCCCTCCGCGGGCAACTGCATTTCAAGCAAACGCGTGAAGAAGCGGTTTCCCGCATCTCCGTAAACGCTCTCATACATCGCCGTAATTAAGTTTTAATTGAAAGTGGGCCGCGCCCCGCAACGCGCCGCCCGACGCGATTGACGAATAGTGGAAAAAAAAATCTTTGACTATTTTGATAAAAACATTAAAGAAAATATTTAAAGAGATGTGTTCAGAAAAGAAACGGGAATTTTTTACTTTTGCAGGTTTTTGAGTGCGATTGTCAATTTTTTTTTAATTTTTTTTGTTGGTATACATGCCTCTGATGTATGATGAAATTTTCAGATGTATTCATTGTTAACCTTGTCTGTGGTAGCCGCTAAGGTTAGACGTTTTCGCGAAATTTATGCGCACCCGGTTTCGACTTGCTAGAGGCAGATGACACAATCCGGTGGTAACCGCCGTGGTGCTGGCAGGTCGACGTCCAATTGCGTGAACCATTTAGAAACCATTTAGAAAGATTAACTGCCAGAGAAGTAGGTCTAAGGTCTAGGTAGGATTGTACTATAAAAAAATCCACTACCCAAGCAAAAGATATCAATAGTAATTCTGATAACACTAGAAACCCTGACTCTGGAAAAGATAACCATGCTCATTCTCAAGGATATAACTTACGCAGCCAGTGTTGAAAGATTCCAGCTAAATGATCATTTTGATTATATCCGGCCTAGTAATAGCAGATGATCGGACAGTACTTTTACGTCGAAACACTTTACTTTTTTATGTATGGTGTTCGTGTTTGTCGACACAAGAAGTATACGGCAAGCGGAAACGGGCTTTAAACCCAAATATTATGAAAATGCATGCTGCTAGAGCGAGCGAAGTAAAATTTATCATCCCGGTACCATTACTTGAATCAATTCGTTCAAATTATAGTGTCACGCAAAAGGTTGCCAAGCACATGTGAGTATTAATTCTCAAAACTTTTTACTAACTTATTCTGTGATAGGCAAAAATCCCAGCTAACATTTTGATGAAAGGTAATTCTACATAATACGTAATTGAAAACGTATACGTACTTGGTAGTTTGAAAGCAGAACCCTTTTACAGATACGAGTAGCAACTACAAATAGCAAATTACCCTACCAAAATCTTATTATTACGTAGTAGTAGGTACTGTAATGTAAAAATGCTCATAACAAAGCCGAGAGGTACGCGTTCTTCCCGTACCTATATATTTTCCCCAGTCTAACATATAAAACAATAGTTTCAAAGAAAATGAATGACATTGGCTATGAAACCGTTTTTTCTAAAAAGTTTTGAAGACCAGTGTAGTTCCGTTTTTTTTGTAGTTTAGTATAAAGTACCTACCTTTTCTATATTTTATGATTAATATCATTATATTCGGTATTAACACTTTCAAAATTTATACATTCATTTGCTTATCAAGCTAGCAAGTACCTACGCATACTTTATTTATAACCCATTAATATAACACTCTATATTCTCAAAATCGGCTTTGTCTATACTAAACTCTTTTGCAAAAAACGGGCACTTTAGATTTTTTTCTCTACTTCAATGAAGAAGAACAAGAAAGAGGTATTATTAATTTGACAATATATTGGCATGTCATTTGAAGCATGCTACGATGGCATGATTCTTTACGTTCCAAATTTAAATTTTGTAATTAACAAAAGAAAAATTTTGATTAATGTATATTATTGTAAAATTGCTTTACTAATGGCGCGAATTGCTGAAACGATATTTTTACTGATTACTAAAATTTCAAAATGCTGAATTTTTTAATGTGAATTTTTTTTGCAAATTAAACAATTTAATCTTTCTTTTTACATTAAATACCACTTTCTGATATGAGTTATAAAGCGAGAAGGGCCGTTAAAATTATAGCCCTAATTGAAGAAGGTTGTTCGCAAACTTTACGTGTCTCAGCGGCTAATTCGTTCAACTGTCCAGAGCACTTCGCTACGGTATCAAGAGACCGCTTAGGTCAAAAGAAGACGGTTCGAGAAGAAAACGATGCACAGAAACCAAGAGATGACCGTTTTTTGGTGAGTCAGGCGTTACGGAATCGTAAAGCGTCAAGTGTGGACCTGAAGAAGAGCCTTGAAGAAGTAAGAGGAGTAGAAGTTAGCTTGTGGACGGTCAGGTGGAGGCTTTTGGCTGCCAATGTTACCGCCCGGCTCGGGGCCCTAAATTACTCCGTGAGCACCATGTTGCTCGACTTCAGATTGCTAGAAACTATGCTTCATGAACTCTGGAGGACTGGAATAAAGTGTTGTTTTCTGATGAAGCTAGAATCTATTTTGGCGGAGAGGACCGACGCCGGCGAGTGCTGCGAAAACCACGGGATGGGACCACGCTATGCAGAAGTGTTTTTCGAAGAAATCACTCCTTATGGCGGAAGATCCGTTATGTTTTTGGCAACAATTAATTCGACGTAGCGTACGAAGTTAGTTTTCATAGAAAATGGAACATTAAATGCACACCGGTACATAATGGAAGTCGCTAATTCCATAAGCACAACCCACATTGACTGCACTTGGGGAAGATTCCATTTTTATGGACGACAATGCTTCGCCCGCACCGTTCTGGCGACATGGAAGCGTACATACAAGAAGTTGGGATCCGTCTTTAGATTGGCCGGCTCAAAGTTTAGGACTTTTAGCCGGCCACAATCCAATTGAGCATGTCTGGTCATGTTTTAAAGGGACGGGAATGATCAGTGCAACCTCTCCACAAAACATCAGGGAGCTAAAAAGAGTCATTGCAGAAGAATGGGAAAGTATTCTTCAAAACATTATTAAAAACATCGTGGAAACCATGCCCAGAAAGATTCCTCGCTGTGATTTTGGCAAGAGGAGGTCATACTCGTTAGTAGGTTTTTACTTTTCAAACTTTATTTAAATAAAAATAGTTAAAAAATCTTCTTGTCTTTATTGCCGACCACTTCTTATTGTTTGGCCGTGTACATCGGTTTTAATGGATTCAATTTTTTTTTTAATTGCGTAATTCACTTCATGCGTATTAATTTACACGATTAAAGTATACAGAGTACGTCAAACAATTAAATTTCATTTAATTTACTCAAATCGACCTTAAGAACGTAAATTTCCTTAGATGCCCGTTTTTTTTGCAAAGAGTGTAATTATAGGTTCTGGCTTAACACAAACATTATTTTGTTTTAAGTGCGCAGGCATCGGTTGTGATTCTATGGTAAGATTATTTTTTTTTAATTTTCGTATTCCACAGGAAGAAAGCGCAATCGCTTTAAGCGTCAGAGATGAAAACTTATCATTAATGCGCCATAGTAAAATATCTTAGAGTATATCTCGATCTACGAACAACATTATTTGTTTAGTGACTTGTTGTATTTCATAATTTAGACATGAAATATCTTAGTTAATGTATGTTGGCGTGTACCGGAAAGCGCTGAGTTAGTAGGAAAAGGTCCAGGCTGAATGCATGCGAGTTGTATGCACATGACCGGTCGGTGTGGTGACACTTAGTTAAGGCCCATGACCAACACTTGACGGTTTTCGACTAAATTTATGTAATATCACCGTTACAACAGTATGAAATTAAAGAAGGACCAGCTGTGCTTGTCTGTATGTGGCGAGTACACACAGAACGTTTACCTATAATAAAACACAATGCACACCACTGACTTTTATTTAATATTTTCAGTGCTACGGGCGTCTTTGCAAGCGGTCTTCCTCATGATTTTAATTTACCATGAATGACGACTTCCAACGACAATAATAGAGAACTTTCCCAAATAAAAAAAATTGCTTGAAACCATTTTCATAGTAAAAAAAAACGAATTTAACCATGGTGTAAAATAGTGTGGATTTCTCAAATTAAACCAATAACATTGTTACCCCAATATATTTTCATAACAAAAGCAAAAATAAAAACTGAGTGTGTTTCATAATATAAGCGTCTATAAGCAGCTCGCCGTCTAAAATGTAAAAAGAAACAATGCCAGATGAGAACCATCGGAGGATGTAAAAACGTCCCAGAAATCAACTAAATGCTTCCGAAACAACAACAGAGGACGAGGAGCCGACTGCTAGAGGGCCGCCGCGAGACACAGGAACTAAGTCACTTCGGTGGGACCTAACTTCCACACATGTATATATGAATGTAAATGTACTAAATACGTAAACGAAATAATGTTGAGAAGAGATTAATAAAAATTCTACATGAAATTCTTATGTTGTATTTTAAAACCAATATAATTGTTAATAATAACAACTGCCTGACAACATGTGTTTTTTTTCACTTCATCTGTAAGGACCGACCAAGCAGACCCAACGGTGGGTCTCTGAATACTGATGTGTCGCCCAAGACCTACTACTGGGTCCTCTGAGATTTTATTATCTTGCGAAGACCCACAAATAAAAATATCATTACAACCTACTTAAATTCGCTTTTAGTTCTGGCTGGTTGACATTAACTAACAATATTCTTTTCATCCCACCATCTCGAAAAGAGTATTTTTAATCTTCAATATCTGAGTGGAAAAGCCGTTTTTATTCTCTAGAGGATAAAGTAAATTGAATTTAGAACATCGTGTGCACTAAGTTTGTGAATTAAAAAAAACATTAAACCTATTTACTGCTACCTCTATGGTGCCGAATATATAATATATTATAAATATAATAATATATAATAAATATAATAATATATACAACTTTTTTTTAATTTGTTAAAAACTCAGACTCGGAACCTTCTTGGTGTTCTTTTTTCAATTTGCTTTGTACGCGGTTCTTTACGCGGAATTGTTTCACGTCATTGTTAAACCTTATATTAAAAACAAGAAACTTGAAAACAAGTGAAAAAACTAAAATGAGTGATTCTAGCGACGAGGAAGTTTGTTTGACACCAACAGAACTGACTGAAACTGTTAATAATGCGCAAATGAGCTTTCTCCCTCAACAATCACGCGAGAAGTATTTAAAACAGTACGATATGTTCAACACGTGGCGACTAGCAAAAGGAGCCAAAACTTTCTCAGAAAACGTTTTGCTGGCATATTTTATAGAATTATCCGAGAACAAGAAAGCAAGCACTCTATGGAGTACGTATTCGATGCTAAAAGCAACAATAAAGATGAAAAAAGACATATCGATACCTATCCTAAATTAGTGGCATTTTTAAAAAGAGCCTTATCTGGTCATCAACCAAAAAAATCGAAGGTTTTCACAGTATCTGATATTGAAAAGTTTCTTAACGAAGCACCCGATTCCGTATATTTGGCGGCAAAAGTAAGTCAGTTGCACATTCAGTATCTACTTAAGTATATTAATCTCAATTAAATAGTATACTTAGTAGATGTTGATAGGCATAATTATGCGTTCATATCAATTTTATTCATTTATCTACTACAATACCCTTTACGTTACAGGTTGTTCTTATTGTTGGAATAAACGGAGCATGTCGAACTAATGAACTAACACAACTTAATGTCAAAAACATTGAGAAACATTCAGATGACTTACTATTAATTAATTTACCTAATACAAAGACAAAAAGAGACCGCAACTTCGTCATTCGCAAAGAATACGTAACGATTGTTGTGAAATATCAAGCCTTACGCCCGCCTAACACTCCAATCAATCGATTTTTTCTACAGTATCGCAATGGAAAGTGTGTTAGACAGCCTATGGGTACTAATAAAATTGGCAGTATCCCATGAGAAATAGCAACATTTCTTGAACTTCCAGAACCCCTGTTGTACACGGGTCATTGTTTCCGACGAACTTCAGCCACACTTTTGGCTGATTCCGGAGCTGATCTCTTGTCCCTTAAGCGCCACGGAGGCTGGAAGTCCAATGCAGTTGTAGAGGGATACATAGAGGATTCCATCCAAAATAAATCTAAAATATGTGAAGGCATCGTAGGAGCCATTACACTGAAAGAGCCTCAATCGGATCCTTGGACTGGCCCTTCTACATCAAAAATAAGCCGTTATGAAACACCTAACCATCTCCCTCTCTCTCCAACATTTACGCCAAGGGAATCCGATGAATCGGTACAACTATTAAGTATGACAGATAGTTTACCGAAAAACAATACACAAGTGACTAACACCAATATTACAGTACCAAACAAAAATATTACACTCAATTTAATAACTGTAGCAACGTTACTTTAAAATTTTCTTAATTATACCGTAATATTGTTTTGTTATAATTTAAAGATTATTCTGAAATACTTACCTGTCATAATGTAGTAATTAATACCTATACTGAAATAAAAGTGTACCTATCTTGTGATTGTAAACGTTTTTTTTTGCATTTAGTCATTTCCTCGCTGAGGTGGAATGAAAAGTTACGTGTTGCACTCGAGTGCAAAGATTTTTCACCTCGTGCTCTTTTGATTCCCTCGCTAACGCTCAGCTGGCTCGGTCATCAAAATTGAACACGCGGTTAAAAAGCAACTTTGCACTCTTGTATAACAAATAACTATTCCTGTTTATCATTGTCATATTTGTGTCTAACCACATAATATTTTTATTTTAAAACGTAAGATATCCAATATAGTGATTTAAAATTCGGGTTTGCAAAGTAAATGAGAGTTCGTTCAAACCACGCTACTTTTACACAGAAGGGGTGGCAGAGTATTTTTACATGGAGGTTATCAATACCATAAAAACAAAATGTATGCAAATGGATCCAGTATATGACAGTGTAGAATGTGGAAAAATATAAATGTACTGGCTCAATAACAATACAGGTACGATATCATTTCAGTTTAAAACTAATACCTCTTCTGTTTTTTTTTTTGTAATTATTGTTTTTATAGTTGGAAGTTTCAACTTTTGCAGGATCCCCTTCGTTTTATAAAAACTAGTAAGCATATCACGTCGGACCCACAAAGGCCCTGCAATCCTGATTTTGGCAAAACCTGGCAGAAACAATAGACGCGGCTAAGGAATATGTAAAGCTTTCGACAAGCCCCATTTCGAAAAATTTTAAAGACAAAATACAAAGGGTTACATTTCGTAAGTAAAGAAATAAAAAAAGACCTTTTATATACATATAATACGAGAAAACCATCACTGGGACTTAGCAAGGGTGTTCTAATGATGTGAGGAATGTGGAGATACCTAATCAACTTACATCTTTATTGTGAGCTGACTACTGCAGCAATGTGAGCCGGATTCTTTTATTTTCCACTAAAGAGTCAAGAGAATGAATGCCATCAATTAAAGAGGTGTTTGGCGATGGGACATTATCAAATTGACCTGCTCCGTTCTTACAACTATTTACAATATTAGGTAATTTGGATGGATCTAAAGTTAATGTAAATATGGTTCTGCTATGTTATGCTTTATTAAACAACAAAAAGAAGAAAACTACTTAGCGCCTTTTGATTTTCCTAAAATTGTAATACCAAGATTGGAGTCCGACAAACATATTGATTTCGAAGTAGCATCCTCAAATCCAATTCTTAATGCATTTCCCATGACGCGTAGTATTAGGAGGCGAGCAAAAAAAAAATAAGGACTTAAACAAAAACTAGAAAAGCGCATTGCGGCTCTCTGTGCAGTCCTTCCGTTACTACATGATGTCTGATGGATGGAAATACATCATGAACCAATTTCCCACTTCTGATAAACTAAAAAGGTTGCAAAAATACTTGCAGACATACTGGCTAAAAGAGACCAATTTATAATAGATTGTCAGTTAGAGTTGATGCATAATGAAATCACAGATAGACATTAACTTTTCAAGAAAGGGTCCCACCCTTTCTTGAAAAGTTAAGATAAGTAGATAATTTACGGCCGTTTTCAATAACTTACTAACAGTTAATTGTGAAACTTCTATCTGGCGTAAATGGTTGATAGCACGTCTAACCGCGTCTAACGTCTTGGATTTTCATTTTGACCTCATTTTTTCGTAATCAGCTACCCCTAAAACAACTAAAACGACACCAATGACGGAAGAACCGTAAATTTTTCTGGGCGCCATTTTTGATTTTCATTTTGACCTAATTTCGTAATTTCGTAATTCGTCAAGAATTTTGTCAAATACACCGGCTTCATACACAATAATCACTGTCGTCACTGAACAAATCCATTTTATAACACTTGTTGTGTTCAATTATACAACACACACTGCGTGATAGCGTCGGTTACTTTTGATAATCTCCCGAAATAGAGCGGTATCAATCAACAGTAATAGTTTGACATTTATTTTACGGACCGTAAGAAACCTTCTTTGTTTTTTCTCCTATTTAGGTAAGCGGTCGACCCTCCGAAAGACAGATAGGTGAAGTGGATAGGATATTCATTGCTAACTTTGTTTATAGAAACACCGATAGCTACATAGTAAGGGATATTAAATAACCTTTATACGTAAGTAAGCTATTGAAAATGGCCGTCAAGTGAATTTACCCTCTGAAGAAACTCGTTTTTTTTATATTTTAGAAAAATAATTTTAAGTTAATTTTAGAAGCAGTTGCCCTCCGAAGAACCTTATTTTAAATATTTAAAAAATAATTTTAAAAGCAGTAACGTTTTTACACATGTAAGTTTGTTTCTGTTCTAATAATTGAAAGGGTAGATTTATGCCAATTCGTAGTTGTTTTCTTTTGTACGTTTAAGTTCCTGGTCGGGCTCGGGGGATATAAAACTAATTAGTCACATAGGTCCTACCAGTCAGTAAGTCTTGGAGACACATCAGTATTAGGAGACACATCAGTATTAGGAGACCCACCGGTGGGTCTGCTTGATGGGTCCTTGAAACGATCAATACATATTAAAATTGCGTTTAGGAACATGTAACTTATGCAATTTACTCAGTATAACTTGACCATACCAAATGGTTTATTCGGTAAACCGGACATAGATCCTGAATTTATGTCAGCCTTAATAACATGTGACGGTACATACATTAACGTGAAAAGAAACAGTAATTACTTGTACCAGAAGCAAACATACAGCTTGCATAAGTGTCGCAACTTGGTTGAACCGTTTTTACTCGTGTGCTGTAATAGTTATATACTTGATGTTGTTGGACCTTACCCTGCGACAGAGACAGATGCCTCTATAATGCTTAGATTGTTCAGCGATAACAGGAAAATGCCTAAATTTTTCGGAAAAAACTACGTTTTTTTTCTTGACAGAGGCTTTAATTAATAACAAGGCTCACATGCTTGAATCTAAGCAGGCCAATGAAAAATAACTATCGATCATTGTAGCCAATAACTCCAGGTGTGTGACCTTGTGTAGATGGGTGGTTGAAGTCGTAAATGGTAGATTTAAGTGGGATTTGATATTCTTCCATCAGGAATATTTCAATGCTGGATCCACCCATCTCAAGCTGGACTTTAAAATAGCAGCTGCATTAATAAATCGATTTCATACATTGATTCGTGATAATTTTTATGCTGAAGAGATATTAGCGAATGCTCGGGCTAAACATCCCAAATGATTTAGCCTCCCATGGAGAAATGCACAATTTAAATAGAGAGTGCAATTTATCAGTATCGATGGTAATCTTCCAGAGCTTGATAGTTTTCCTCGACTAACTATTTTTGAATTTATCAAATCAAACAATCTTGTTCCTATTAAGGTGAGCATGTCAGGGCTTCCGGACAGTACACAATCGATGTATACAGGCAACCTGTATATGAGTTTGGTCCCAATAATTATCTTTTAATAGGTAGGATACAGTCAAGGCACACAAGTAGGAAAACTTATTGTCCATGTGTACTAGTGGATACTAACCCATTGGTTTCTAATACTAGGGCTGCTCTTTCTGGATACTATTGTAATTGTTTAGTGGGCAGACGCACTGTCGGCTGCTGTATGGGGCATGCAACCGGATACCCAGTTAACCAAAACAACAGGTTAACTGACTGATTCGAAACCCGGTTTTTAGTGCATTGTAAAACAGGGTTTATCTGTTTTCGGTTTTATTTATGTTTTAAATTTTATTTATGTGGGAAAACAAAAAATACTCTATAAATATTGGGTGTGGTGGTACTCTTCTTCAAAAAGGGCGACAATGCCCAGTTGAAGAACTATACGCCCATCTCACTTCTAAGCCATGTCTACAAGTTGTTTTCAAGAGTCATCACGAATCGTTTCGCGCGCAGGTTTGACGATTTTCAGCCCGAACAAGTTGGATTCCGAAAAGGCTTTAGCACCGTAGACCACATACATAGGCTGCGACAGGTTAACCATATAGTTCGGTACGGGCCCCCAAAGGGGCTCAACACCCAAACCTCCGCTGGCTCGCTATCGGCCCCTAAAGGGGATGCCAATTAAGTGGCTCGCTATCGGCCCCTAAAGGGGATGCCAATTAAGACATACGACATCCTTTTTTTTAAATAAAATAATCATGTAATTTTACAACGAAAACAAAATTACAATAATAAATTTAAACTAATTGATAAAAAGCCCTTGTGCTCCTTGAATTTATTCTGTCAAATAACGCGCGCCATTTTGCGAATTTCCGACATCTAAAGTTTGTTTTTGCAAAACTAACTCAGTCGCCATTTTGACGGACGGCGGTGTCAATTAATTCTTGGAATTATTTCTAAAACGTGTGTGTTTTGATCGTTAATTATCTAAAATGGTGAGTATTATGTTTTATTTTTTAACTGTGTCATTGAAAAAAGGCATAGTATAATGAAGAAATACGGTTATGACAAAGTTTCCCATCTCAAAAGATAAAAAGTTCCGTAAAAGTTTTCCTCAATAATGCTAACTCCTAGTGTTTATTATAAGTAGAATTGTATTTTTTTCATACAAAATGGTGTAAATCTGTTAAATAATTCATCCAGTTAGGTAGTGTTTCTAATTTTCATCGTTAATTATGCTCAATGATTCCATAACGTGATGAATTTATTGTTTGCATATTCGAGTAAGAGTAGAAAATTCGCCGCCATATTCTAAAATATTCAAATTTACGGGGCATGTTCGATATTATGTTGTCGATAGACTTTTAACGCTATTTCCAGTTATTGGTCAGATAGTTGGGTTGCCTTTTTTCTTAGTCTACCGGTAAATGATTTTTAGTTCTTTAGAATTTTCGCGCCAACGCCAACCCACAAATAGTAATGGATAAGCTATGAGAACTCTAAAATCAACAAACGACAAAAATATATTTTTTTCGTACATTATTTACTATATATTTTCTATTGTAGGCATCTAGTGTTTCTGATCCCCCGATCCCCAACTACTATAAAGATGAGGTGTTTGGGGGATACAATATTTTCGATTCGGAGGAGGAGCTTTATAGGGATTTTGAAGATATGGTCTTCCCCACAGACCTTGTAAATCACATAGATCTCTTTGTTAATGATAATTGTTTTCATTTGTGTGTAAAAAGTGTACCCCTGTTCAGGTTTTATTACTTATTCAGGATATAATGTATGTGTTAATGTTTTTATTTTGTAGTTATATATATTTGTTTCTTTTTTTTGTACTATGGATATCGACTTGGGTCAAGATGAGGCAGCTCTCATGAACGAGGCGAGTACCAGCAGAGAAGTGCCATCCTCCAGGAGCCGCGGTGGGCGTCTAGCAAGAGACCGAGGAAGCTACAGTGGTGGATGGAATCGGGGTGATGAATTAGTTGAGAAGTATCCTTCCAACGAAGACTTCCGCCCAAATTTGTCTGAAGAAATTGGCCGTGTTCAGGCCAGGCATGACAGGAATGCGAGGAGATCTATAAATGTGAGGACAGAAAGTGAAAGTGTGAATGAGGAGGAAGCGTTATTTTATGAGACAGATCAGGAAGAGTTTAAGTGGGAGATGATGGATGGCTGGCATAATGAGAAAGAGCGCTTTCTTCGCGATAGTGTTGGCCCTTCTCGACACTTTGTGGACCCCTATGATGCTTTTAGATCCTTTTGGGATGACAGCATCCTAGGTCACATTGTCGAAGAAACCAATAGGTATTCTGATGAAATTAAGAGAACGAGTGCCAGATTTGCTAGGTTATGGTATGATACGAATGTGCATGAGATATTGGTGCTGTTCGTATTTTGGATGATGATTGGCATCATCAAAATACCATCAGTGAAATCTTGCTTGAGCAAGTTGCCATTATTGAAAACGGATGCGTTCAGGCACCTTTTCAAATAAGAAAGGAATTGGCTTTTGAATCGTGCCCTTCATTTTGCCAGGGGTTCTCAGGATCCTTCTGATCCTGAGAATGTTTTATACCCAATGGGGCCTATTTCACACTCTCCGGGCTAGAACATCTGTATTGATGAATCCCTTATTCTTTGGAAAAGACCTTTCTCAATAAAACAGTACATCAAAACAAAATCCGCACGTTGTGGTATTAAGAGTTTTCATTTGTGTGAATCTAGCACAGGTTACCTTTGGAATATTTTTATTTATCTTGGTAAAAGAACAACCAATTCTGCCTTGCCTGCAACCAGCACAGTTCTCAGACTGATGAGGCCGCTTTTAGACCTTGGACATGTCTTGTACATGGATAATTGGTTCAATTCACCTTCACTAGCAAGATTTTTGAAAAGGCGAAAAACAGATTGCGTTGGCACACTTTGTGTATGTCGCAAAAATATTCCAGCCTCAATTCAGAAAGTCAAGCTAGTGGAGGGCGAATACATGGGTCGTCAATCTGGAGATGTCATGGTGATGTCAGGCGTCTTTCACCGTCATATTCAACGCAATGGTCGGTAAAAATGCGTACCGTATTTAGCTCTTGTTCGCCGATGGTCGGTCAACAGTAATTTCCGCGACCCTTATCGTTTACCTTGGTGCTGAAAAGACGACTGAAAAGCTTTTCGATTATAATTGGTTTCCGGGAAAGTCTCAATAAGTTTGAAAATTCGTAAATAGCTGCGTTACGTGCTAAGTAGCGAAGTCTCACTCCGGTAAAGTACAATCCGAATTGCACCCGGTACCTAAGGTGTCGAGCCGGTGGTACACAGTTCGTATAGACGCGACGGGTTAGCTTAGCTTAAAATTACAAGTGTGCCGAGTTGACGAAACGATGGCGAAATTTAAAAGTTTTGCGATTTGTGATTTTGGGTTGCTAAAGATTAAAGGTCTGTTTAGAGAGATTGAGGTTTTGGACGGTTATCTTTAACACGGAAAGCTTTAAATTCTAAGCGTACCTACAGATACGCACGCGGTAGGCTAAGGAAGATGCCAGCGGGTCGTGTACCAGTCGAAGGGCTAGAGGGGGTTTGCTACACATTGAGATCATTAAGTTCTAAGCGTACTTACAAGTATGCACATGGTAGGTTGAGGAGAATGCCCGAGGGTTAAGGACCGTTTGAAGAGGAGGATTTCGAGTTGAGAGATAGTGTGGAATCTAGTTCGGATGGTCAGACCGTACCAGTAGCCATTTCGTAGCCGTAGTCCGGTAGAAGTCGGTGTCTGCTTATAGTAGTCCGTGGATGCGCGGTGCGCGGGTGGCTCTGGCGGAGGTCGGGTCTTGTAGAGACCATAGTCATGTATGTGGGACTCTGCGTTCTTGAGGAACGTAGTAAAACAAACAGGGGTTTGTTGGAGGGCCTGAGTGTTGCCCATAGGCCACGGATGAGATTCCTGCTTTACGTGGTGATTAGATGGATGAAGAGGTAGGTAGGACCTAATTGTTTGTTTGATCTAATTTAAGTTTTGATCCATGCGCTGGATGTGTGAGAGCAAAGCGATTGCTGGTCGGCTAGAGAGCCGTGGCGTTAAAGAGTTGTCTGACAGAAAGTACTCTGCAAAGTTTATATAAGTCTTCTGTTGGGAAAAGGATCGAGCGAAATGTACTCACCTTTAACACGGCTCTTTGGGCCCTCTCCAATTTCTTCATAGTGGTCTTAGGAGCGCCACCCCACGCGGAAACACAATATGATAGGAGTGATTGAGAGAGGGCAAGGTAGACCCTTTTGACAATCTGTGCTTCTGCCACATGACGAAGGGTCTTAAAGACGAAAATTAGTTTTCTAACCCTTGCGGTCAGGAGTTCTATGTGGGCTGAGAAGTTGAGATTGTCATCAAGAGTCACTCCGAGGTATTTGACTATAGGGGTGCGGATGAGTTTAGGGCAGGAGCAAGCTGCGGTGCCTGGACAGACGGTTGAGTGAGCAGTAAGGGAGCAAGAGTTCGGTGGCTGTGTAGACTGGCGCAGGGTAAAGCAGATTATTTTTGTTTTATCCGTATTAAGGGCGAGTTGATTGTGATTAAGCCAATTTAGAACTTCATCTAGCCCTTTCTGCACCGCGTCGAACGCTTCGTGCCAGGTATCGCGAGTAAAGGTGAGTGCAGTGTCATCAGTGAAGGTGAGTGGAGTGTCATCAGTAAAGGTGAGTGCAGTGTCATCAGTAAAGGTGACTGCAGTGTCATCAGCAAAGGCCGAGATTTTCCCATTTTGAAGAAGCAGATTACACAGCTGATTTACGTACACCAAAAGAAGTGTGGGACCAAGTACACTTCCCTGAGGAACCCCAAAAGTGACCGGAAGCTCTCCACTCAGGTAATTATTAATTTTAACGCACTGAGTCCTATCGCTTAGGTAGTCTGCAAAAAATTGGAGCGGGAGGCCATGTATTCCCAGTTCCTCCAGTTTCAACACTAGGTTAGGAATAGAAACTGTGTCAAAGGTTTTTTTAGATCTAAGAAAATGGACACTACTTTCTTTTTTGCATCAATGTTTTTGACAATGTGACCCGTTAAGTTTAGAACAGCATCATTCGTAGACTTGTTTCGTCGGAACCCAAATTGGCTGGGAGATAGAAGGTTTTTTGTTTATCGTGAACGTGTTTATGTTGCGTGTAGTGGTTGTTATGTGTTTGTGTCCAGGTTCTGATGTTATAATGTGAGAATATCCAAATAAGCATAAATTCATTTGTGGCGATCCTTAACACATACTTTTATAATTTTGATATTGTTTATATTTGCTATAATTTTCTAGTGCCTTGTTTTGCCATTTTCTATGTATCCTATTAGCACTGTAAAATCTAGGCTTGAAGTAGTTGCCTAGCAACCAAAACAGTTCTTGGTAACAACGGTTGTCACTTCCATATAAAATATCCTGTTCAATAAAACTCTTCTAAGTTAAAATACTATCACCTTTTATTGCCTACTCGATAATTAGTGTTCAAACCACTAAATTGGTGACCCCGACGTGATTTGATCACGCAACCAGTTTCCACGATGAGTGATAGCAGTGACTCCGCAAAATCTTTTGGAAGTACCCGATCTCGTCCAAAACCTCGCCCTGCAAAGTGTGTGTCCATTGACGAGCCATCCGACGTTTGCCATATAGCGGTACGAATACCACCGTTTTGGCCGGATGATCCAGAGGTTTGGTTTGCACAAGTGGAGGCTCAGTTCGCGAACGCCAACATCACCAGCGACGCGACGAAATTCAACCACGTCATCGGCAACCTTGAGCATCAGTACTCCAAGCAAGTAAGAGATATTTTTCTTAACCCACCGGAGAACAACAAATATGAGAAACTCAAACACGAGCTCATAAAGAGACTGACGGCGTCACACGAGAAGAAAGTGAAGCAGCTTCTCATTCATGAAGAGCTTGGAGATCGCAAACCCTCACAGTTCCTGCGACATCTTCAAAGTTTGGCCGGACCGAGCGTCCCTGAGGACTTCCTCCGTACAATATGGAGCAGCCGCCTTCCGAGCAACGTCCAAACCCTGCTAGCTTCACAACCACTTACTTCTCTGGAGGGACTAGCAGACCTAGCGGACAGGATCCAGGACATAGTGACCCCATGCCAAGTGGCCACGGCATCAGCGTCGGGCCCTAGCATGTACGAGATGGCGAGCGAGATCGCCGAATTAAAGGAGGCTGTGAAGAACCTGACGATGCAGCTCAGCAGGAGACCTCGTTCACAATCGCGTTCGAAGTACCAACAGCATCATCGATCTAGACAGCGATCCGAGTCCAGCCACCAGAAGCAACCTTTTTGCTTTTACCACTCGAAGTTTGGGGCCAACGCTCGCAAATGCGTTAAGCCATGCGATTTTGAGAAGTCGGGAAACTCCAAAGGCAGTCGGTAAAGGCGACTGACGACTGTCTGACGCCCACCGGTCGCCTCTTCGTCACGGACCGAACAACAAAGACTCAGTTTTTAGTGGACACTGGTAGTGATTTGTGTGTGTTTCCGCGACATTTTCTACGTGAACAGCGTGCCAAGTCGAACTACCAATTATCAGCTGCTAACGGATCTCTAATTGAGACTTACGGCTATCTTCAGCTAAATTTAGATTTTAGTTTGCGCCGTAACTTCCCATGGCGGTTTATTGTAGCTGATGTCACCAAGCCGATAATCGGTGTAGATTTTTTGAGTTTTTATAATCTTCTTGTTGACATCAGAAATCGACGTTTGGTTGACAAAACCACTTCAATGTTTGTGACAGCTTCCATTGCAAGGGCTTCAGCCACGTGTTCAGTAAAGGTCTCAGTTGGTGATTCGAGGTATCACTTAATACTTAATAAGTACCCCGAGATTACACGACCTGCTGGCGTACATCGAAACATAACACATCACACAGTACACCACATACGCACTACACCCGGCCCGCCCATCTTTTGTTCCCCTCGCAGGCTAGCTCCAGACAAACTAAAGATCGCTAAGCAAGAATTTGAAATCATGCTTAGCAACGGCACAGCTCGACCATCAGAGAGCTCTTGGTCTTCACCCCTTCATTTAGCGCCGAAGAAGGACAATAGCTGGCGTCCCTGCGGTGACTACAGGCTGCTCAACGCGAGGACTATACCTGACAGGTATCCTATTAAACATATCCACGACCTTACTCACAGCATAGCCGGTTGCAAAGTCTTCTCAACTATTGATCTGGTCAAGGCCTATAACCAAATACCGGTCAACGAGGACGACATTCCGAAGACAGCGATAACAACTCCGTTTGGCCTGTACGAATTTCCTTATATGACCTTTGGTCTGAGAAATGCAGGTCAAACATTTCAGAGATTCGTTGATGAAATGACGCGCGGGCTTGACTTCTGTTATTGTTATCTCGACGATTTTCTTATCTTCTCAAAAGACCAAGAGCAGCACGAAGACCACCTTCATCAGCTTTTCTCCAGGATACAGAAATATGGCATAGTCATCAACACCTCGAAGTGTGTATTCGGAGCTGATGAAGTCACATTTTTAGGTTACCGTATATCCGCAGCCGGAACCAGACCCGGGAGTTCCACACCTACTCTTCCTCGACCCTTGACAAATTCCAGGAGCCTCGGAATTTTTTCACATATCACACTTGTGTATGTGATATCCGAGAGATGATCAACCTGAGACTCAGTTATAAGAGCTTTGTTATCTACAAAGTCGAATAGGAATGTGGAGTGAGCCTTAATTGTTACCTGGCCCTTGATCACTTGTATCCTTGTCTTAATACATTTATATCTTTTACCTTGGCCGTCAGGACTGGGAGTTTGGTCCTTAAGGTATCTTTGATAATCTGTATCGGAACAGAGGGATGGAGTAAAAATTGCCTGATGTTCAAAATGGGGGAACAAGAGTCAATAATTTAGCTGTCTCGAGACCAACTCTGAGGAAGGCGGTTTTCAGAGTTATCCAATCCGAGTACTCTGACATCAGAACATCGGCAATTAAGAACCATATTAAGATGCTTACTGCGTTATCCGAGATGACAACTTACTCACTAGTCCAGCGTGTAATTGCTACAGGGGGAAGCATCATCTTTCTTAAACCACTTCCTGAGCAAGTCATCAACTTCATGAGAGAGAAGAAAGAACTAGAGGAAGCAATTGTTAGAGAGGGATACAGAAGGGAAGATCTCATCTACATTCATTTATTCATGCCTCATATCCAATGTTTTAAGTCAGCTCAATATGCTGACTTGATTGTCACTGCAAACGTGATCGAGGAACATTTAGACCCAAAGAACAAGACCCTTGACCGCTATCGAGCCAAGATAGAGGGTGCGACCATAAATACAAAGCAGATTAAAACCTTTCTTTCCGCCCAGTCAACAAACCTAAACTGTACTTTGGATACTGAGACCAAGGAGAAGATGAGGGAGATATTCGGAGAAGCCATTGAATCCATGGTTGAAGATGCAAAACAAGGCACTAGAAAATTATAGCAAATATAAACAATATCAAAATTATAAAAGTATGTGTTAAGGATCGCCACACATTAATAAGCATTCAGGTAATAAATAACCATGTTTAAGATTAAAACGGAAATTTAAATGAAGGCATGCATTATTCAAAAAGAACATCGTAATTAAAAAATAAATATATTACAAAAGAGATTACCTAAGAATAACTATTCTTAAGTCCGACTCGCTAGTTATGGTATACGCTGTAACGCCCTCTTTCTTGCGAATTAATATCTTTCCATGCGCAATCCAACAAAATTTAAAACTATCAGTTTTCGAAAAATCTCGTGCGAGGTAATGTAGGCGTTTTGCTTTAAAGGTTAGAATTTCAAAAACATTCATTGGTTTCACAAGACCTCCTAATTGTAGGTTTACAGAAGAAAATTTATTATCTTGGTTGGATCTATTGTAGGATTTCAAGGATTGAATTATCTTTTCTCTCATAATTGTTGTTGTGAGGTTAATTAAAATAGGTTTATTTAATTCTGACTTTGTCTTTAAGCGATAAACATCTCGAATGTCTGAAATATTTATTGGAAAGTTAAGAGCTTAGCCTGTATCAATAACGATTTTTGTTAGATTTTCTTTGGTTTTCATGTGGTGTGGGTGGTATGTTCCTTATTTCCAGACAAATGGCCTTTTGATATCTTTCGAGGTTCTCAACCTTCTCTTCCAGAACCTCGATATGTGCGAGGTTATCGTTACGTTCAGCTGATAACTTATTATAATTGTAAATATAATAATTTATTTGGTGGGTTTATAGAAAGAAGATTTTTTATTGTAAATAAGAAATAGCGAAGAAATAAAACTTTAAATAATAATATAGTCGCCATTCTATAAACATGCCTAAGCAGACAGTCTAAATATATTCTGGCACGGTAGGAACTAGGCCGAACTCTCCAAATACTTTCAAGTATTTTAAAACCTGGTTTTTGACCCTGGTATTTGCACACTCGAACTTGGAAGTCCTGGTATTGAATATGGCAAGTATATCTCATGCCTAGTATAAAAGATTACTGGTGGAGAATATGGTAGTTTGGGTGGAAGGTCACGCATCTTTCGATATGGATGAAGGGATGCGTCAGCTTAATCAGGTGTGTAGTTGTGATCTACCGCCCGAGACATCTGAAATGCACGATCTGGTAAAGAAAAACCAATTCCACAAACAAACACATACATGCTTTAAAAAAATCCAGAATCACCCACATGTAGGATTGGTTTTCCGAGAAAAGAATACGCTGAAACTCGTCTCGTGTCCTATTCATCAGAAAAAATATCCGCAATGGAGGTAGAATCTGTATTCTGAAGCGAGGACCAGATGCTGGCTGGATTAATAATTATAACACAACTCTTTTAAAAGTCTTGAATACCAATATGGATATTAAGCCATGCGGAACAAATGAAGCTTTAGCATTTTACATTGCCAAATATGTGTCTAAATCTGAGCCGACATGGCTTGATAGAAGTGCAGCAAGCAATACGCGAGATTCAACGTGAAGAAACAGATATATCACGTAAATTGTTTACAATATGTATGCGGATATTGAAGGAAAGGAAAGTGTCTGCGTGCGAATGTGATTATAGGCTTTGTCATTTAAAGTTCAGTGATAGTTCGAGAAAATGTACTTTTTCAAACACAAGAAAACCGGAACAGAGGTACAGGGTTCTTAAATTGAATTTGAATGGGACAGCTTCCGGATACTACAGTAACATAATCGAACGTAACGAAAAACGGCCTACAGAGCATTCTAATTACGATTTTGATAATATGTGCCATCTGGAATTTGCAATGCTCTTTGAACCTCATTATGTAAAATCAAACCAAGAAACTGAAGAATGTGATGATGTGTATGAAACATCAGAAAGGCAAACCAGACAGCGACTATTTACACTTACAGATAACGGTAAAATGGTAATCATAAATGTTCCTGCCGTCGTATGCGTGCCATATTTTGTGGGTGCCAATGAAAACTACCAGAAAACTATTACTAGACTACTGCTTCAGTATGTTCCGTACAGAAATGTGAGTGAATTAATTACCGACTACGATACAGCAAGAGAAGCTTTTATGGCAAGAGAATCTGATCTTCGCGCAATTAACGCACGTTTGAAGACATTTAGGGAGAGTGACAGACAGCTGGAGAATGCTTAACAAATTCATACTTTTGAAGTCTTGAATCAAGAAGCTGAATATGAAAATTTTGAAGAAGAGTTTCTTCAACTCTTCTCTTCTCTTCTTTTACTCTTCTTAACAGCACATGACCGTTGACGAATTTGTCAATGCGAGAAGAGCAATGAATGTTGGACAAAAGCATTCATTTTTATTCATAACAAAGAGTATTTCAGAACAGCTAAATAACCAAACCAATGAGCGTCTGAGGTTGTTCATAACAGTAACGCTGGGACTGGAAAGACCTTTTCACTTCAGTAGCTCAAACATGTAGGTTTTGTTGCCTAAAATCAGTGAGCAAAATGCGATTTTGCTCACTGAGTGAGACAAAGTAACTTTTTAATATTTTTTTTAGAAAGCCGCGAATATCTTATTCAGCCTTGGATTAATCATACAATTCGAAACATTCACACTCCATCTCTTTCCCGCCATTAGAAAGAGAGAGAGATACAAAGACCAGCCCTTTCGAAGTTCCTATTTTGAATTCGACCTCAAAGAGACAAACACGTTCGGAATTTCGTACTAACTAAATAAATTTTGCAAAATGATAATTATGTCTTTTAATGTAATTTATTGAATTTTTAACTTATTGTTGTATTTAAACGAAAATAAGTATTTACTGCAAATAAAACTAATATTTAACCTGTAAATATTTATTTCTAGTTCAAAGAATGTTACGTAATATATTTTGAATACTGAAATATCATGGGTGCTATTTCCGAACACGCCATAATTTAAATAAAAGAGCAGGAATAAAATTTCGTGGCTGGCGTAAAGAGTTGAATAAGTTAGAAAAATATTAAAATTATGAGTGAAACTAGCGACGAGAACAGCCTCTACCTACAATGTTAATTATTTTGATTCACAATAAATAGTTATTTCAATCTATTCCTGTTTATTATTTGATCTCCTAAAGTGTTCTCGCTGCTGAAGTGAAAAGTTGTATGTGCTACACGAGACCAAAGTTATTTGCATCTCGTGTCTTTGAATCCCTCGCTGCACTCAGGATTCTAACCTAGAATCACGAGCGTAGCGAGTGATTCAAATATAGAATCCTTCGCTTACTCGGGATTCAAAATCAACACTCGCGGCAAAAACCAACTTTGCTCTCTTGTTGCACAAATAACTATTTTACTTCAGTAACTCAGTTTTGCTGCCTGAAATCAGTGAGCAAAATGCGATTTTGCTCACTGAGTGACACCAAGACACTTTTTTTTTCAGACAGCCGTTAGTATCTTGTTCCGCCTTGGGGTAATCATACAATTCGAAACATTCACACTCTATCTCTTTCCCGCCATTAAAAAGAGAGAGAGACAAAGACCAGCCCTTTCGAAGTTCCGATTTTTTAATTCGACTTCAAAGACAACAAACACGTTCGGATTTTCGTACTAACTAAATAAATTTTGCAAAAAGATAATTATGTCTTTTAATGTAATTTATTGAATTTTGAACTTATTGTTGTATTTAAACGAAAATAAGTATTTACTGCAAATAAAACTGATATTTAACTCTAGTTTAAATATTTATTTCTAGTTTCAATATATATATATATATATATATATATATAATATTATAATATATTAATATTATAAAGAGGAAAGATTTGATTGTTTGTTTATTTGTTTGTTTGTTTGCATTGAATAGGCTCCGAAACTACTAGTCCGATTTGAAAAATTCTTTCAGTGTTAGATAGCCCATTTATCGAGGAAGGCTATAGGCTATATATGATCACGCTACGACCAATAGGAGTGGAGCAGCAATGAAAAATGTTGCGAAAACGGGGAAAATGTGACGCAAACGAAGTTGCGCCGGACAGCTAGTGAGTAATATTTCCGAACACGCCTTTGTTTAATATTTAAATAAAAGAGCGCGAATAAAGATGCGTGGGTAAAAAGCACGGGAAACTTCCAACTTTTGAAGTTCGCACTCGCCTGGCGGTACCAGAATAACCGCTATCGACCATAATGTGTATAAGTGTTATATTTCACCTCTAGTCACTTCAAATAGGGTGCTCAATTCACTTGACCGCAGTGCGACGTGGAAGAACAAAGGAAAACCCAAAAATGTCAAAAAGGAGGCGAAGACTGATACCGCAGCCTCATATGACTTTCGTGCACGAGATGAAACTGCTCCGGTGGACGAGCCTCTTTACGACCTCGGCCCGCAAACCAGTTCCATACCCGTGCAAGAGACATTGGCGGTCGTGTATTTTTTGGTTTAAAATTCAAAAATAATATTTATTTGGAAAAAACTTCTCAAATATATATAGGATTAGTAGTAGTAGTAGTTTGAGTTAGTTTTGTACAATCTTCGGTAGTGGTAAGTTTCAATAATTCTAGTTTTTAGCGTATAAGGATGAAAGATCCGCCCGACCCGGGAGACTTTGTTCCCCCGGCCGGCGTTTTTGTCACAGTTTTATCTAATAACGAATCGGGTATGGACACTGACGGGTCGTCTTCTGTTCGATATTTAAAAAGAAGTCGCATGCATCACTGTAAGCACTGCAATAAACGTCGTCGTACCCGTAAACACCATGGCGGTTCCGAGTCTTCGGGTTGTGGTTGTATCGACTCACACTCAGCTAAGTTGTGGAATCTACACCTATCCACCCTGATAATGTATTGATATTCCCGATCATTCCAATGTTATTTCCACTACGTCATTGATTCCCACTCAGATTGGTAGAAAAGCCTATTATAAAACGGACAGCGCGCCTTTTTTAATACATGTTCAAAAAATAACAACTTCACCAGACGATGGTACGACATTGCATTCAATCACATTTGGGAAGTTTTTAAAACGCAACGCCTTCCAAAATATTATTAATGGTAGCGTCAAAAGAATCGGGCGCAATAAGATTTCATTATCCTTTTCTAGTTTCCTAGATGCAAATTCCCTTATCACACATAATAGTCTTGAAAAATACAATTTTAAAGCTATTATACCTACTTTTAATGTTACTAAATTGGGATTAGTACGTGGTGTTCCTGCAAAATGGTCTCCAGAGGAAGTAATTGATAATATTACAGTTCCAATTGGTTGCGGTCCAATTTTAAAAGTCAGACGCCTTAACTTTAAGTCTGTTGTTGATGGTACTACCATTTGGAAGCCATCCCAATCCATAGTGGTTACTTTTGATGGACAGGTTCTACCTAAAAGAATCTTTATCTGTTACAATGCATTACCTGTTGATTTATATATTTTCCCTACTGTACAATGTTTCAATTGCAGTCGTTTTGGACACAAAAATTCAGTGCAGATCTAAACCTCGCTGTTATAAATGTGGTCAAGGCCATACTGGAGATAGCTGTGAAAGGGAAGTAGAAAATTCATCTTGCTGTCTGTGCTCTCTCTGGCTTTCACTATGCCATTAATAAATCTTGTCCTGAATTATCTAGACAAAAACAGATTAAATCATACATGGCACAAAGCTCAGTTTCTTATGCTGAAAAAGGTAAAGTATATCTCCCAGTAACTAAATCTTATGCTGACACACTTTTATCTTCTCCTTCTAAAAACTTTGCAGATACTCCATCAATCTCTTCACCTAATAGAATGCAGGCCTCAAGTAGTTATAAAAAGATTGTCTTCCTGAAACCACACTCCCCTCCCAAATCTATACAAGGTTATAATAAAGAGGCCCACAATGCTATTATTAAGGATTTTAAAATTCCCCAGCCATCTAA
Organism: Cerastis rubricosa; assembly: GCA_949152445.1. Taxonomy (NCBI): domain Eukaryota; kingdom Metazoa; phylum Arthropoda; class Insecta; order Lepidoptera; family Noctuidae; genus Cerastis; species Cerastis rubricosa. Next base: position 12,774,690 of record OX424523.1, on the reverse strand, counting down.
TTGTTGTCCCTTTTCTAATAATCAAAATAATGATGTAAACTTTTCTATAAATGATTTTCTCTCTGCATTACACAATCTTCTTTTTCAGTTCAACATCTCACCGTCCAACGCTGGCTCAACTTTCAATGTACCTCAATCCATTCATAATGGACAACACATCCAAAATAATCCAGTGGAACTGCCGCAGTCTAGTAAACAAAAAGAGTGATGTTGTATACATTTTAAACAAATATGAGCATTTAAATGAAGACGTCCTCACTTACTATTTACATCTTATCAATTCTATTATAATCACTGGAAACACCACTGTTGAATGGAAACGTCAAATTGTGTAGCCATTCCTTAAACCAAATAGAATCCCATCTGACGCTTCTTCATACTGTCCCATAGTTTTGTCTTCAGTTCTGATGAAATTAGCTGAACACTTAATTAAAAATCGTCTAGAATGGTTTGTTGAAAGTAAGGGTCTTTTGGCAGAATCACAATATGGTTTTAGAAAATGTAGGAGTACCAGTGACTGTTTAGGCATTTTAACATCGGATATTCGGATTTCATTTTCTAATAATCAATCCACTGTCGCGGCGAGACTTCCGTTTTTACAGGAGAATGTTTTGGCATTTTGAAAGCCATTGAATATAGTCGGGTTTTTAAGCTCAAAAAAGTTTTTTTTTTTCAGGGTTTTCAATGTGCGCTTCTAGCCTTAAACCAATCTCCACTGACACATAAAGTCCAGTTGCCCATAATTTATTTAATAAGAGAATTTGCGTACAGAACCTTATCTGGGGGCAATACCTTGTAATTCGCGTGGCTATTCAATCGGTATATCCAATTGCTGAAACGCGAGGTTATTACTACCACTAATTTGGAGCACATTTGCGTAAAGCACGAAAGCTGAAACTAGACAAATCGAGAGATACGCGAAAGATTTCTCTGGTGACTGTATTACCTCTCTTGACAAAAGATCGAGTTAAAGATGGGTGGTCTTATATAAAATCGCAAGTTTTAGATGATTTCGGGATGGAACACTTTTAGACTTATTTCGAATCGTTTTGGTTAAAAAGTTTCCAATTTATAAATAAATGAAATGTATTATAACTAATATTATAAAGAGGAAAGATTTGTATTATTGTATGTAACGAATAAACTTAAAAACTACTGGACCGATTTCAAAAATTCTTTTGCCGTTAGGAAGCTACACTATCACTGAGTAACATAGGCTATATTTATTATTAGAACAAAATAGAGATCCTTAGAAATCCCAACTAAAACCGATCCAAGGTGTAAAAAAATTAGCCATAAAATGTCTTTCATCGCATGCGCTGCGGAAAGTATTGATGATAAAACAAAAAAATGTTCTTCAATATTATAGAACATATCAATATCAACAAAAAACTTCCTACCATATCTCCAACTATTGTAGTTATGTCACTTTAACTACTTTTTTAAAAGTTTATAGAAATGCCGATCAAAATCAGACCATGTTATCCAAACCTTTGTATTAATTCTTATCCAAATAAATTATTTTGTATTCGAGACTGTTTCAATACCTGTTGATAATTTTTTGAATAATTGATATCGGATATTCCATGCAAAAGATATTACGAAATTAAAAATGTCAATATACAAAAATACAGGCCGACGCGCTGGTGTGGCTCTTCGCAACGCAGCGAGCAACGCGGCGAGAGAGGATCCGCTACAATATCCGCTAATGTTTGTATAAGCAGAGGATATTATTTAACTATTCCTCGGCAAGATTCCTTAAGAAATAAGATTGTGTCATGTATGCAATATTAAGCAAACCGTTTAGTGATTAGGACCAACTGTTTTAATGCTCTGCATTATTACAAACATTTGTTTAATCAATATTGTGTGGATATGATGGCGAAGCTGATTTCCGAAAGGTTATATTTTATTTCCCGAAACCAACAAAAGCTTAGAGCGGATGACTATTTTATATTCATTTTATTTATTTCATTTCATACTTTTGAACCAAGACGCAAGCGTAAATGCTGTCATCTTGACGTCATCATTTACTGGGTCTCAGAGGTATCTCCACGAAAAGACGCAAGATGCTATAACATATGTGCGCAAATTATGGAAGGCCAGATCTTTTCGTAACTTTCACCTGTAATCCGGAATGGGAAGAAACAAAGCAGTAATTTTTTCCCGGTCAACGGACTTTCGACCGGCATGACATCATCCCTCGAGAGTTTTACTTAATAATGCAAAAACTTATTAACAAAAGACGCGATTTTTAGAACATACTGCAGGAAAGACTTGTAAAGAGTGACAGTGAACAGGATCAGGAATGCGATATCAACCATGCAACTATTGATGGCACTATTGCCACTATTGTTGTGATCATCCACAATTAGGAGAGCTAGCATCAGCTCTAAATGTGCCTGTATTGGTATTGAAATTTTGAATTTTGTATGGGACAGCAGATATTTTTTTCGCCTTTGTTGTCCGATGATGATCCGATGTAGAAACACGTTCAGTTTGATGGTCTGTAGCACACCCTTAAGTATGTATATACCCTTTCTGTTACACCCTGGATAATAAGATGTAATATAGTAAAAGACGTTCACTGGCAATCCGGAGTGGCCAGAAATTACCAGAATTATCATTAATGCCATATACTCAGTGTTGAGTGGCAAAAACGCGGTCCACCACACTGTCTTAAGTTGTTCTGGTATGAACAAAAAATACATCCAGATGAAATAGATAGTCATAGCAATAGTTGCCTAACTACCCAATAAAGATGATGACCTAAAATAATTCGATATTATCACCAAAAATATGATCCATGGACCCGACCCTGTGGGAAGCACAATTTATCATCACCTTGTATGAAGAACGGGACATGTTCAAATAATACCGACATCCCCTTCGTGTTAGGTTACTGTAAACCTTTCAGACGGAAATAGGAGCCCCGCGTAGCTGGGCTATGTCGACTACGCTTTTTAGGCTAATATAGAACCAATAATATTCCGCAGGAGTCCTCCGAGCACCAGATTTCATGGAAACCTTAGCGTTTTTTACGTGCCGGATAACCTCAAAAACCTAAATAGTTCAATTTGCCGCGGCATTTTGTTAACGGCGATTGAATTGTCTATCAAATGTTGTGGCATCTTACAAAGCAATGACAAGGCAATTTACATTTTGCCTTCGGCATATTTTAAAACAGCGAGCGTTTTTAAACGGACGACGCCGTTTGTAAAACGCGGAATCTTACAAATTGCCTGCGTGAAGTGATGTATAAGTATACATCACTAAAGCTGTGATATAAGTAAAAATATCATTCTATCGGTAAGTGTAACTTACACATATAAAATATTATAAATATGAGAATGTCAGGTAATAAGAAACCCAGTCCCTCTTTTTATATGCCAGTGTAACCTTGAGCAACAGCTGTCTCCTGAATAGGAGACAGCTGTTGCTCAACAGACAGTTGTTGCAGCCACGCAGACAATTGAATAATTGTCTGCGTGGCTAGGGTCGTATACCTGCTTTCTTAGAATACCCAATACGAAGAACAACGTCGTAGAACTTCAGCAACATCTTCATCTTATGATATTTTATTTGATCAATCTATGACAGTTCCTACCAGTCAACAGAAATTTCTTTCAAATACTCACAACAAATCAAAGCTAATAGGGAATGATGCTGATGTAATGATAATTGAAACAGAAATAGAGCAATTCAATTTAACAAAAATACAACTATTGTTATAGGTGAAGATATAGACTTACTCGTATTACTACTACTCGAACTCCTCGAATAAACTATATTTTTTAAACCTGGAAAAGCTTAACCTCAATCGGAAACATATTCATCGAAAAGTTTATCTACTTTTGCAAAAATCATGTACTATTTTTACACGCAATAACTGACTGTGATACGACATCTGCATTTTTAAGGAGGGGTAAAACAACAGTTTTTGAAATGTTTGAAAAACAAGATTTAGTTCAATGTGCTGAAGTTTTTAAAAAGAGTAATTCAACTCCACAAGAAGTTGTCAACAACGGAATTCGCTTTCTTCTCTCTATGTCTGGAGCTCCTCCTCGTTAAAAATAGGTACTCGAAATAAAAAAACAAGTGCAACTATCTTGTCTTCCTCCAACCTCAGCGGCTACTCATCAAAATCTTGATCATGACACTTGCACGTAAACAGCACGTCTAAACATACACGTTAACTTGGCCGTAATGCCCCATATAAAACACTCGAGCTTTTCTTGTCCTGAAACCCTAAAGCGGTCAGTAATTTTTTTTAATTTATTGCACAGCACTTAGGTCCCGCAAGTCCAAGCAAGGAGTTAACACGCAATTAAAAAATTGTCTTAAAATGTTATCTAAACAGGAATTTCATTGCACTCTCGCTACATGTTACTTAAATACTCAACCAATGTTTTAATTCATAATTATTTACTCGCAAATGTGATGAAAAACAGTACGGGAATTACGAACCTCAGACTCAGAAAGCCCTCAGTCTTCGACTTCGAGCTTCTACTAGAGCCTCGATCGTAATTCCTTACTTACCGCCCTCAATACACAATGTACTATTACGGGTATTTTACCAAGTTCAAGTGTGGCTTGGTTTTCAGCTAGACCCAAAAGACTCGAGTTGGAAGTTGATCGACAATACATAAGAATCAGTTCAGACTTTACTCCCACTTGCGCCGGAAAAACTGCTAAACACAAATTTTTGCAACTGTAAAAAAGGGATGTAGTGCTAAATGTGGTTGCAAAAATTTTGGACTGTTTTGTTCTCTAGAATTTATAAATTATCAAGGCCGATCATACTCCAATGTTGAATTACAACAGTTGAGGATTCGTTTGATACAAACGAGGAGACATGCGATGTATCACTATTGAGGCAATTTACTTGCACTCAGGATGAAGAAGAAGAACAAGAACAAGAAGAAGCAGAAGTATTAGAGAATTATGAATCAGACGAATAAATAATCCTATTTTTTTTATTTACCCCATTTTTTTCGTTTTGTACCCTTTCCAATATCTTTTATTATTCAATAGTTTCAAATTAAACAGAATCACAACAGATCCGTGGCATAGGCCTACGGGAAAACCACACTAAAAAAATTTGCTTAGTACACTACCTCAAAGGTGGCTTGGAAACGTGTGCATATTATGACGATTACAACTCTTCCAACTTTTTGAATCCTTATATCTCAGAAACGGTGGCTCTTAGGAAAAAAAGTATTTTCTATCAACTTCGTAGTGTATGTATGTTATCATTAATCACTACAAAACTGACCACAAAGGATGTATTTTTTGCTTAGAACCAAAACAGTGCAGTGAAATGTTATATGAAATCTCATTTATGCAGTTTTTCATTACTGAACTGTTTTTATTTTTTATTCAGATATAAATTTACCACAGGTTTAATGTCTCCCATTAAGTTGAATATAAAATGTATGCACAAGATCAAAAAGATACTGGCCGAAAATAAAAATCCGCTGTATATAAAACCAAACTTGGTGAAAAAAAAAACAAATGGCGTGCATTTTGTACCATTGTAAAAATTTTATACTTCTTATTTAGCAAAAAAAGTTTTAAAAAATGGAAATAGATAGCGATATGAATTCAACTCCGGAAAGTATAAAAACAGCCGCAAATGTAGTTTTTAATAACCTTTTGCCGCAAACGTCGCGGGATAAATATTTAAAAACTTATGAAAATTTTATTAAGTGTGAAACGAAAGACGTGTGAAATACTGTCTGTAAGTGTGTTTTTAACGTATTTTAGTGAACGTCCAAAAAATTTGACCATCTTCATTGTTATCTAATTTAATGTTAAAAAGCACAGTTAATACCGCCAAGCACAACGACGAGTAAAAAGTCACAGCTCACAGCTCAGGATATAGAAACATTTTTTAATGAAGCATCTGACGATAAATATTTAGCAACAAACGTAAGTTTTAATATATAATCTAGATGTTGACACCTTATGACCGTTATAAACACTGTTTAGTGCATGTGTTTAATAGAAGTACATTGCTGGCTAAGTAGAAAGAGTACTTGCAACATGGTTGAAGTTATTTTAACTACCCGGCAATATTTTTCTACTAAACTGCCCTAAACAATGTATATACCGGCCATTAATATAATTTAATGCCTTTAAATTATGGGTTAATTTGTGTGTTACGTTAAATTTTAATATTCTTTTACAGGTTGCTCTCGTTTTCGAAATAAACGGTGCCTGCAGAAACTCTGAAATAATGAATATCACAATTGACAATATCGAAACACATAACCATATGCTGCTTTTAAACTTATGAACACGAAAACCAAAAAAGACCGTCAATTTATAATACGTGACGAATTTTTAAATGTAGTGCAAAAATACACGGCGCTGCGTCCAAGTTCTATACACACAGAGCGGTTTTTCTTCAATTACCAGAATGGAAAATGCATGCATTCCAGGTATCGGATCGATGAAGATTTTTTAGATTTCATTTATGATAGTGTTTTGAACAACCCTAAAAGTTTCTCCGTCTCCCAAGTAGGCCCTTTAAGGAGCACATCACGAGTTGTTGGAAGGGACATCTTTCTCACCAGGGCGTAGGTCGTCAATAGTCTACCGGCTGGGCCCTATGACAGCATGGTTATGCATGGTCCGGAGTGAGGGGATATACCGCAAGAAATACACAGCTGAACGCGAACTGATGAAATCACGAAGAGCGTAAAACAAGCGAAATATTGTGTAGATCATTTAAAATACAAAAATCAACTAGGCCCAACACGGATTTGAACGCAAATGTTATTTGGGGGGTAAGAACTTAAAGGACCTGTGTGTACATGTCATCGTTAAAAGGCATGGTATAGTCCTGATTTCGCTAATTACGAAAAAACGTACGTTTAACATACTTGAATAGCACGTTTTCCCATATGGAATGTATGTGTGTGTTTCACAACTGTAAGTTTGTTCTTGGGATATTTAATAAAATAAATATCCAACCAGGCTACGGACCCTTCACTGTGCATGTTCCGACACGCAAGATACTTAATTTTAAAATAAAAACCAATTGCCACATGTATGACGTCGCATCCCTTGAGGATGGCTCGACGGATTTTGCTGTTTTTTTTTGTTTATGTGGTCGACTGTTCGTCATTGTTGTAAACACTAACAATACTAACGTAAGTTACTTAAGCACCATTGTTACTAACGCCGAAATACTAACAAAACCATGGACTGTCGTCTGTATTAAGGTTTTTTTTTTCTTTGTCAGGCATATGCGATGCCGGGGCGGGCCGCTAGTATATAATAATCATGACACAACACACGTTAAGAAAACTTGTATAGATGTTTAAGAAGCGAGGAAGTGTTATTTACCCGACAACAGCGAAGTCTAAAAGGACGGGTAAACGAGATATGAGAAAACAACAACCATACTTTAAAAAAAGACATTAGTTTTTGTGCTACTATTAAAGTCATATTGATACATACAATCATGCATAAGCTGTAAGATCAATACTAGTTTTGCCACACTACAGTCGGATGAAAATAAAAACCAATAACTTAACGAGAATAAAAAGACAAGAGTAAAATAAATATAAATAAATACTGAATTATTTATTAATGCCTTATAATTCTAGTTTCGATACTTGTAGATATTGCTATTTTAATACCTAGTTCTAAATATTTTGTAACTGATACTTTATTAACGTATGTTTTTAAACCCTCGCAGCTTAATAGATAAATACCTAAGACAAAAAAAATATACTTAACTCAAACAATAAGGATAAAATAATAGCTATAAGATTATTACAACCTTCAAGAAAATCCAAAAAAAACATGAAGTGACGAAATTAGACAAATATTATCTAGAACGTGGTCGCATTGAATAGACACAATTTATATAATTGCAGACCATCAACTAAAACCCTCCAATATTAGTTTTTCATCAACAAAGAACAAATACATGCATGCATTTTTTTGTTTATGACATATTTTTGTGAACCACTACTAAGCGAATTAAATATACATACAACAACATACAAAAGCCAATAGTGCGTATGGTGCAATAAACCTAAAATAAATATTATAATACATGTAATATTTTTAAACAGGGACTTTACATGCGACGACTCGACTGTGATTATTAGCAAAAATGGCGTTGCTCTTTGACGGCAACACAATAAGTGTAAAAATAAATAGATCCAAAGACTAGAATAATCATAACAAAATAGGTCCATCACATAAGTAGTACATAGACAAACTCGAGTCTTTTTTCCTAAGAAGGTTGGCAGAAACAACAATAAATAATGAAACAAATTTTTAAATTGCTCAATAAATGTTTGCCCAAGTTCGAAACCACGAGGCCACAACTGTTAATAAACGTTATTTGAATCAACAGCGCAACACTGCAATTAATACAACTACATAAATAAGAGCAATACAAACGAGCAATATATTTACAAAATATACATAAGAGTAATATAGAGTTAAACGGTAAATAAGACAATGAACATACATCTTGAAAAATCTCGAGGATCAGAATGCGAGTGTGTAACAAAGAAGGGTTACCGTTTGTAGTACAATGTTAGCTTATGTTTCGAAGGCGATAGTTTGCGTAAGGCAGGGTGTGTTTTGTGAGTGTAGGGTTTTGCGGCACTTTTCCTTGCCAGCTGTTGTATCTATACTAATCTATACTTCTATACCAATATTATAAATGCGAAAGTCACTCTGTTTGTATGTTTGTTTGTTTGTTACCTTTTCACGACTAAACGGCTGATCGGAACTTAATGAAATTTGGCATGAAGATAGAATTTAGCCTGGGGAAGGACATAGGCTATATATCATCACGCTACGAGCAATAGGAGCGGAGCAGCAATGAAAAATGTTGCGAAAACGGGGAAAATGTGACGCAGACGAAGTTGCGCGGGACAGCTAGTATAATATAAATACGCGGGCGCAGGTTAGCCAAAACAAGAAAATCCTTCACAGGTGGAGTTTCGTACAAACTAGAATCCGCCCATGAGTGTGAATGTGGTACACCAGTTCCACAAACGATTGGAGCCAGTGCCGTGCCTAGAGACCAACAATACATTCAGCCAGCCCATTAGGCTAGCAGACTGTTCAGAAACCAGTAGGAGTTTGTCTGTAAGCACCGCCACTAATTGAACACGCTATTTGCTTATTACAGGAACTGACGGACGCTATACTAAAGTCGATTAAGTGGTATCCAAATTCTGGGTCCACTCAATTTGTATTGACATCGACACGCAAAGCGGACGCAGATACTAAAAAAACACTTTAATGATGACGGATTTATTAAATTTAAAACTTACTAGACTTATTACTATAAAATACAAAGAATACTTATACGTATCGATTGATGATGTTATATAAATAGCAAAATGCGTCTCCGCAAAATTATCAATATAAGCTGTATGAATTATAGATAAATTCAATGAATTTATGCACAGTAATTTTGAATACGTATTTTTAGATATTTTAGCTGCTTTTGTATTTAACAATACATTGTATTTAAAAATGATATAATAAATAAGAAAAATAAAAAGATCAACGATATTTTGTCGTACAAAATTAATTTAAAAACTATCTACTACGGATTATCAGCAACGTCTATATAACATCATTGGTATGTAATGAATCATTAATATTATATTATACTTAGCATCATAGAAAACTTTAGTGACTATTATTATGACTTATACCCTGGACTGTAAAAGCCTGTGCTTGCACTTCGGAAGGAGCCTCCACAGGAGGAGCAGGAAAGTGACCATGAGCTCTTCGGTGATTTTGCAATGCGGTACCCTGAAAAAAAAATTATAAGATGTCCATTTTTTTAATTATTATACAAAGTAAAAAGTAACAGCAAGAATATAGTAATATGGAACGATGTGCTACAGATCAACAAACAGAACAAATTTATGTATGAGAGGAACATCGTAATCGCTAAAAAATAATCAGCAGCCCCATGCTATCGGGTCGAAGAGTAGCTATTGAAATTGTGTTTCAGTGAAAAAACCTGAGCGTGTTATGAGAAAAGACATTTGTCCTTTATCCAGAGAGCGTCAGAATAATCATCATCATTCATCATTTCAGCCCAAAAGACGTCCACTGCTGGACATAGGCCTCCCCCAAGTCACATTGACATTTTGGGGGGTTTTGCCATAATCGCCACGCTTGGCAGGCGGGTTGGCGATCGCAGTACGGTTGTTACAAAAAGCACAGAGAACGCTGCTGCCCATTCTCTGGCAAGTCCCTTAGTCGCCTCTTACGACACCTACGGGAAGATATTGGATGGTGCTATCCGGTCAAAATAATGTAACTAAGATTTTGTATAACCAAAAATGATTTAATAGAGATCCACGTATTGGAAAGGGCAACTAACTAGCGTTAAGTACCAGCCGACTCTTTGACAATTTAAAAGTGCCTGAAAATGGTATAAAAAGGAATGACTGAGTTTAGAATCACCTGTATAAATCTGTCGCCGCAAACTTCGCAGATGTAGGGCCGGTCGCCGGTGTGTCGGCGGATGTGCAAGTTGAGGTCGTTGCTCTGTGAGAACGCCTTCTCGCAGTACGTGCACTTGTACGGACGCTGGCCAGTGTGCACGCGCATATGCCGAGACAGCTTATTGCTGCGCGAAAAACCTACAAACACCACATTAACAGTCCCATAAATAAAAAGATATCGATAACATCTTTAGCCTGGTCTCTTAAGGTTCCTGCCGTTCATCGTTTACCCAGCCTTTTCTCAACAATGTTTCTTTCAACCTAAGCGGAAGCAGCTAAATGCCACTAAATCACAAGGAACGACTGCCTATCTGACCTCCATAGACTAGTTTGTAGTGGGTAATATGGTACTGTTTGTCAGACTTTCGGGTTTCTGACTACCTATGTAACGACTTTCAAAGATCTACGATTGACAGCCGAGACCAACAGCATAACGCGGTCTCCGTTCTCGAAAACAAACTTCAAATCGCCTCATTGTCATGGTTTAATTTTATTAAGGGGCTGCACAAACGTAAATACTTTTTGTTACCAACACGGCACACCTTCCCGGGAAACCGTAGTTGCTGTGTCCTGAAGCGGCGATCGGACACAGTCGCCGGTTGCTACTCCTGGTCACTGGTAACCGTAGTTGCTGTGTCCAGTGGTGGCGATCGGACACAGTCGCCAGTCGCTACTTCTGGTCACTCATAAAATTCGTTGCTAGTTTTCCGTCAGTTTCACGATGGACGTCGGCGTCAATGAAGACCTCGGTGTGCGTAGCTTGTATCGCACACAGGATACGGACCCCAATTGCAAATCGTCCATTTGCGGAGCTCAGTGCAATTGTAAGGAAATTTGTTAATGTTGCTTGCGTCTTCAACTGACGACTTTTAGTTTCCAGTTAGCGACACCGAACACTTTTTTATCGGCAAAGACTTTGTGTGAAGTGGAAGCAACAGGACAAAATGTTTGCGTCTGCGTTGGGAATGGCTGGAAGGCTGATTTCATACGGGTTATATAGAAATCAAATATTTATCGGTAGCTTGTATCCGACACAAGACACAAAATTGTCCACGTTTGCGCAGCGCCTTAAACTTTATAAACAACATATTTTAAGACTCGATGCTTTTGCAATTTCTAACTTTTTTAGTACTCCAACTTGGGTGAACACTTCTATGGTACCAACCATAGAAGTTTTTTATTAGTATTAGGAACTGGATCGACTGGCATCATCAAAGTATTTTTTGTTGTGTTAATTGGCTATTTTCTTACTAACTGTATTTTCTTTTTATCTTTGATTTGGGACCAAACATTTTACGAAAAATTATGTTTAGTCTCCTAAGACCCTTACAGCCCCGCTGCCAGTTTCCAACCTGTATAATAAAAACATATTTACCTTTACCACAAACACGGCATATGCAAGGTTTCTCTCCTGTGTGAGATCTTCTGTGGCACTGAAGATCGGAAGATCTTGGAAAACCTGTAAGTAATGAGATAGGGATAAAAACTCACTTTTATTACAAATCAGATATTCAGCTAAAGGCTAACCTTTGCCACAAAAATCACACTTGTAGGGCTTCTCTCCGGTGTGGCGGCGCATGTGTACGATTAAGTTCGACGAGTTAGAGAAACTGCGGCCACAGTAAAGGCATAAGCAGTTACTAGATGAAGCCTTTTCGCGCTGCGGCTGATGAACTCGTTTGTGAGAGCTGAAAATATTACCACAAGTTGTATTTTTCTATATTATGTTAATTTAGTGCATCATAAAAACTAACTCACCGGAGATTGTCACTCCTGTGAAACTTCTTTTCACAAACATCACATTGAAAGAAGTTCTCAATTGGCATGTGTATTTTAGTATGTTTAACTAGTAGGTCTCTCCTAGAAACAACAACAAAATAAAACTTCATTGTAATTTTTCAAACGGTGCTAGGACAATACAGTTGCCTCGTTTTATACTGCATATCTTTCAGCTTCGAGTTTTTGATTAGATTTCACAAACACTACCCGCACACTTACTTGTAGAAACTTCTATTGCAGGTATCACACTGAAACTGTCTCTCTTCTCTTTTGGTTTTAGAATCAATAAATTTAACCGACACGCTTTGTCCCTCATGATATCTTAGAATATGTTTATTTAAAGATATTTCATAAGCGAATTTCAGTCCACACGTGTTACATTTATATTTTCTTTCAATTTCTTTACAAACGCTTCTGTGGCGCGCCGCTGATCGCAAAGAGGCAAAAACCTGAAAAGATAAAAAATATATTTATTTTAATAGAGGATTTTATCCACCTAAGTATAATTCTGTTCGCTAGTCTAGAGATAAGATCAATTCCCAGCTCCCCTCACAATTAAATGAGTAGTAGGTAGGTTTCAACGTTTATTACGCATGACTCCGGCCTCATTTATGGAGACGCGGCCCATTGTGCTACGTGTTGCACGTTTTTTTTCGTTTACGGAGAAGCGGCGCTTGTACCAGCCCGCGTTATCAGCCTCACAAACACAAACATTTTATATGGCAGAGTACGACGTTATTTACGAAGACGCAAGGCGTGACGCGGCGCGTGCGACACCAGTACCATGATGCAGGTGACATTTCAGCCGCCAAGACAGATAGTAGGTTGGATGTTTTGCTATGATGGATAGTCAATATTTTTCCATAGAAACAGAAGACATTGTGCGATTCAATTTATGTGTAAACGATTCTCACAGCAAAAATCTTGTTCTCCTCACCATGCAGGTAAGGAGAACAAGATTTTTTTTATCATGTAATTTATCTTTAACAGACTTCAAAAGGGAGGAGGTTATCAAGTCGACTATTTTTTGTTTTTGTCCATATATTCAGCCATTTTTACGCCAATTGTAAACCGATATCGAAGATTCTTTTTTTGTTTGGTAGAGTATTATTCCGCGGTGGACCCGTTTACATTTTGAGCAGAACTGATGATGATCTTCGGAGACGGGTGCCTCTCAAGCTAAAAGGGAAAAATATACCAATCCCTGATTAGGCCTGGCGTACTCTATGGATCAGAATGCTGAGCTGTGAAAAAGATGGATGGAAAACGATTCTATATGCAATCGTTTTTCGATGATGAAAAAGTTGAGATGGATGTGTGAAGTCTCTTTCGTGTCGTGAAGTCTTACTTTATCCAGCTTGGTTAAAGCTGGATAAAGTAAGGAATGAGTATATTAGAGGAAGTTTCAAAGTGGGGCTTATAGAAAAATTTAAACGAAGTCTTTTGTCTTGGTTAGGCCATGTAATGAGGGATGAGACGAATGTGACTAAAAGAGTGCTGGATATGAATGTCGATGAAGGAAGAGGATGTCAAAAGAAATTTATTAAGTAATGGTGTGAGGACTGATATGAAAGAGAAAGGAGTAAATTATGTCGTGCCGTCCAACAGGGGAGAATGGAAGGCGAAAACGTGTTGCGCCGACCCCAAGTAAAATGGGACAAAGGAAGGAAAATTATGATGATATAATAAAAAAACATTAACAAACACATTAAAAAGCACAAACAGTATTCAGAAAAAAATAAAAAAAAAATCGTCTATTCGTAACATTTTTTCCATGTGGCGTGGACCGTTGTGCGTCGGCGGCAATTTTGCGTTAGTAGAATTGCAAGCGACTTGTATGCGACACGTTTTGCCATTTGTCGTTCTGTTACTAGTGTTTGCCATATGTTTGTGTTTGCGCGTGTGATTAAGCGGGTCGCTGCTCGCGCCGCCTTTGCTTAAACGGAAAATACGCGCAAACGTCGCGTCTCCGTAAGTGAGCTCTGAGGAATTAACGTTATGATGATGAAATAGAAGGAGCATAATTATTCCTTTTAATACTATGCCAATATCAGTTGCTTCAATCGAGTGAAGATTTGATGCGGGTGTTAATTCATCTTTGTTTTTATTCCATTTTCCCACGACTCCGATAGAATTACAAAGGAATAAACGTTAATTTGCTGCTTTCATTTTCTCTCAATAATTTCGTGAGCCGATATTAGACGCTCACGTGTGCAGTAAGCAAGAATATGGTTAATTTTTTTTTTGTAATGATACCACTGCACTGCTTACGTGAGCAAATTATAAATTACACCGACTCAGTCGCACAGCTCACCTCGCGCAGCCCAAAACTGTTTTAAAAAAAAACATTTCATGAGAAATCTTCGCTAGACACAGCAGTACAGCGCAGCTCAAGACAGCATAGCTTAATCCTTTTTAGTTAAATGAAAAGTTTTTAAGGGCCCAGTCTTGTAAACTTGACAGCCCGTCGAAAAATACCTAGTCCCTGGATCTGTTCTAGTATATACGCTTCATCTCTAGTACGCAGTTGCTAGTAAGGTGGCAGGCCGACTGTAGAATCGGGCGGCGCGCGGCAGCCGGCCGAAGTAAGCTTGGACCGGCAGCAATCGCGTCCGCGATTTTACGTTCGGTTGTTACACTTTTGTTTGGATTTTCTTTTTCTTTATCATCAACCCCAAAAACCATTAAAACGACACCCATGAAAGAAAAACAACATTTTCGTCGTGACAATGGACTATTGTGCGGAAGAAAAACAAAACTAGTGATCATGAATTTAGATATGCCTCGAAAAATATATTTTTTAATACAGTTGCTCAAAAAGTGGCGTATTGCAGGGACGTATAGCGTTCGGGATGTGGGCTATTACACACTCGAGCTTTTTCTTTACCTTTTCCGAAGTCGTGCGTACTCTTTCCCAACTGTCAAAATAATGTCTATTAAAAAGAAAAAACCAACCACGAAGTTTTGACTAAAAAAAAAATATAGAAGATTTTATGATTCATGCAAATATTTCTAAAAAGAAGCTACTAATTTGTTTCAATATCAGATTTAATGATTTGATTCAATGAGTTAGGTTAGGTTTCATTTCATTTCATCTCATTAAATTTAATTTTCATATACATTTATTGATATGAATATTAATAAAAAAAACACTGAAGACTTGGCTGTATGGGCATAGTTCCCTTTGCCTACCCAGAATGGGTGAAGAAACCAAAAAAAATCTCTGCTTATATTCTTTTACGGTTGGCGCCATTTTCCAAAAATGTTCTTTATTAAATTGCTTCATTTTTTCGCAACTGTATTAAAAATAGTTGTTCAGTACACGTGCGGAACCGTCATTGCAACTTGTTCCGACTGTCAACCCTCACCTTCGGCTGCGCCTCGGCTCGGGTAGACATTTGTCGGAACTCTTTGCAATGACAGGCTTTCCACACTCGTAATGAAATATACTATTTTTACATCGTTTGGTTCCGGGAAATAAGAATAAATATTAGGGTAGAATTGATAACCTCGTTTTTTTTAAGTCGGGACACACACGACTTGTTTTTGTTTTTGCTGCGACATTCTGAGTTTTACACAAGTAGACCATATCCTTAATTGAAATAGGCATGTGACCAGGGCTTCCAAGTACGAGTGTACAAAAAAACCAGAGTCGAAAACCTGGTTTTAACATACTTGAAAGTATTTGATAAAGTTCGGTCTAGTTCCTACCGTGCCAGAATACGTCACGGTCAGTTCCACGACAACTAACAGAAAAAACGAAAACAAAATATTTACTCGACTTTAAACGTAACTTAGTTATACTATACTTTCGTTCACGCTATAATGTGTCTTATTTCTACATAAGTATGGATAAATGGCGGGAACAAGTCACAAAATGGTTGCGCCCCCCACGCCGCTAGCCCTGCACGGACCGCGACCCGAGCCCCGCGGCGCAAGCCTTGTGCCGCCCGCGCTGCACCCTGTACTTCCAGGGTTTAAAATACTTGCATAGGAAAACAATCCATGTCGTCTTACAAATAAGGATTATTACCGTATCCGCAAAAAAATACTTTTAACATCAAAGTATATTTTATTTTCGGAAATACGATTGTGCTCCTTATTTATATGAAGACATGGGTTAATTTCCTATGCAAGTACCTTTCAAGTCTGGTTTCTTCTAACTTTGCCTGCGCGGCCGCGACTGGCAAAAACTTCCATAATTGCAAGTATTTTCCACTCGTACCAGGGCGCCCTGGTTGGAAGCAAAGCCCTGGTTTCAAAACCTGGTTGCGGAAATACGTCACATCCCTAAATTGAAATAATGTCGGCAGTGTTTTACGATGCGTGCGTGAACACGCAAACGACCGATTGACCGAACAACTTACCGCAGATTTCCCGAGTTTGAATGCTACGGATTCAGTGGTACACAAATCATGATTGATATACATACATACTCTCACGCCTTTTTAGTTTTTAGGTTGCGTAAAGAAATACCATCCGCCGATAAAAAAAGGAAACAAATAAACAAAGTACCTTAGTGCAGAGGTTGCACCGGTGAGACAGTTCCGGGTGCTCGGCATCGCGGTGGTTAATGAGATCCGTTTCTGATTCCAATATGCAGCTACAAGTACTACATACTATAAGCAAGTTGATATACTCCTGAAATATTAGACATCAAAAATAAAATAAATCATCTTATAGCTGTTTTCGACACGGTTTGACGGTATGTACACCCTTTTAAGGGTTCCGTAGCCGAATTGCAAAAAAGGGAACCCTTATAGATTCGTTATGTCTGTCTATCTGTCCGTCCGTATGTCACAGCCTCTTTATTCCGAAACTATAAGGACTACACAGTTGAAACTTGGTGACTACACAACTGAAAGTGTATTATGTGAACTGCTTTAGATTTTTTTCCAAAAAAATAAAAAAAGTCTGAAAAATGATGGATTGTAGAAAAAAAAACTGCTTCCAAAAATTGGTTTGAATAAGATTTGATGTTTAGTTTTGGAGATTTGAGACTTTTTTATCTAACTCCAGCAGTTACTTTGATTTTCTTTAACATACTATGGAAAACAAATTTAGTTTTGCTGTTGAATGTTTTAGACAACACAGTTTTTTTTGTATCTTCTTCTTATTTTTGTAGTAAGCAACAACTTACTGTCGGGCCTACGCTATCCTGGGAGGACAGCGTAGGCCCAACAATAAGTCGTTGCTAATGCTGTAGTATTTAAGATCTACGCTGTAACATCCAAATGTTGTAAAACCAAATGATTTCAAAAGAGAAACCAAGGAGTTTCTTGACGGTTCTTCTCCATAAGAAACGAGCAACTCACCTTCTGCCGACGTTTTATAAGTGCCCATGTAGGCCTTTGTAAAATAAAATATTTTGATTTTGATTATGAATGAGCCTTTAAAATATTTTTATTGGTTTGGTGCTACGAAACCCTGTGTGCGTGTGAGTACGACTCGCACTTGGCCGGTTTTTTTTTGTGAGTCTCCAGTCAGACAAGAGAAGACACTAACTATCGGTCCACTTATATTTCAAGATTTTTATTTAATTTTCTAACTGGTTATTCAGTTGCCCCTGTGTATTCAATAAATGCTTGGTATCTACATACTAAGCATTTCAATTCTAATCGTGCCCAGATTTATGGTTATTTTACATAGAGAAATTATAAGTCAAGCCACAAACCTAAGTTTTAAACGTACTAAGTTATACAATTAGATGTAATAGTTCGGTCAAATTAGACAAAATTGTGGCCAAATAACAAAAACTCGGAACGAGTTACATTTTAGTAGAGACCTTGGTTACACCAGTAGAAATCAAGTGCCAAAAGTCCCCATCGATCCCTTGTGTGCTAAAAAGTTATTCAAGGACTTAAGGTCAACATTTACGGTTAATGGGATTTTCTCGAATACTGTAAGTTTCATCAAAAATATAGCCCAGACAAAAATTGTAGATCACAAAATTATCTACAAAAATGGTCCAAAATTCAGCTCGATCCGAGTTTTTGTTATATGAAATGATATTTTGACCGGGCCATAATTACATTATTGGCGTCATATAATTATAGTTATTTAAGAAGCTTAGGCTTATACAAATGTCACAAATATAGATGTTATAAAATAAAAACCATGCAAGGATGGATGCACAGTAGCTAACATCGATGATATATGTATGGTGGCTGAGATAGTACTTTTAGACGCACATTGATGGTGGCTGAGCTAGTAAATTAGAGGACAAGTTAAAGGTAGTTTTTAGAAGTCGGTTTAATTTCTACACATATATTTGTACGCAGTGCCCAGGATGAATTACTCGAGTACTTATCTTATATGAATGGATATTTTAAATACATAATATGTACATACCATATCAATGTTCGGATCTATAAATTCTCGCAGTGTTATTTCTAACGGGAAATTATGAGACCTTTTTGCAGTTGTGTCTGTTTTAGCCGAATCCTGAAAGAGTGATTTTGATTCAAGAGTTAAAAGGAGGCTTTAGGAGGCCAATAAAAAAAAAAACATACTAGGTTGTGGCGTTTCTAATGAGTGTGGCTAAACTATCGTGCCTTTTCTATAGTGGGTGAAGAGGTTCCCTTAACGATGCCGAAAGGCACTTGTTCTCGCCGTCATTGTGATATTTTTTTGTTTTAGGGCGTACCTGGAAACCTTCTAGTTATTGGGAGTCGGTTTCAAGTTTAACACATTTTTTTTTTAACTGTTTGTTAATGTTATAAGTTTACTTAAAATACCTCCACGACCCCGTACTATTCAATGCTTCCATCAGCACAATGTTTTGAATGCGTCACATTTGAGTCCTAAGGTAAAATGTGATTTGTCACTCCCAGAAAAAATTCGTTTCCCAACAATAATTTTTGCATTGCGGTACTTAGTTTGATGTACAGAACGCTTGGTTGGCTTCGTGAAGGGTCCGTTTACACCTTTTATAATTAAAGAAAAGACACGACAGTTTACCTACCACTACTATCGCTAACAAAGATAAAATTGAATTTAGAAACTTATTAAGTTTAATGGAATCTAATAAACCTTTCATTTGCATTGAACTTAGCACCCAATTAGATCTCAATTCTATTAATGGTGAATTTGGCCCACTTTACATTTATGACTGTAATTGAATGTATATAATCATCAATATAAAGAGTTGCATTCCACATGAAAATCTTATTATTTATTTATTTATGTACACACAAAACACTTAACAGGACAATACATTAAGATACAAGAGCACAAAGGTACTGCTTAATCTTTTACGTATCAAGAACTTTTTTCGTTGAGGGTTTCTTAGCAATAGCAGGACTGATGGCTTTTAAAATTATTATGATATAGTACTCACATTTTCTACGTTGTTTACATCAGTTTTCTCTTCAATACAGATATGGTGATCAAACTTTATCCTATCGATGTATATTTTCTTGCACAGTACACAACGCAGCACTTTCGAATCTGAAATAATAATAAAATACAGCTGATGGAGTTATGCAAATGCAGGGTTTTGCAGATCACAACTTATTGAGCATAAGGGAGCCACCGGACCTCGATACGAACCGCTGTGAGACGAAACATTTGCTACACCCCTCTTCCAGCAGCGCTATAATTTTACTAGCTCTTATTGATTTTTCTGCCATTACAATAGACACAAAGTTATCTGTTTTAAGTCACAATAATTCAGGATTACGCGACAAACATAAATTATTCTTATACAACGAGAAGTTAGTTTTAGTTGCCTCATAACCTTTTCTATGCAAACCCGCGAAAAGTAAGTAAAAAGTCACTCAAACTGAAAAATAGATAATTTAAAAAAAATATTGAACTTGGAATTAACATTTTTTCACACCCTGACTCTTTATTAAGTGCCAGTAACATAGTTTGGCTATTAAAACCTCTTTAGAAATAAATTATTAGCAATCAAAAAATGTTGAAAAATCAAAACCGCCCGTTTTTTTTTTGCAAGGGAATTTATTTCAAATACGTCGTATCCTCAAAAACTATTCATGATTATTTCCCATAATACTATTATGGTCACAACTTTTTGCTTTTAACTTGCGATCATGTTTTTTTTTTATTTTGACATAAACTAACGCTTTTTTTCGAGGCAGAAACTACAGAGCGCGACCTTTTAAGGATTTTTATTTTTGTTAAAGTATTAGACATTTTTAGAAAATTCATCATATACGACTAACCTTTGTGAGTTATAGCATGTGATCCTAATTCTTCTTTGGTTTCAAAATGTTGCTTGCAAAATGAGCACACAATCTTTTTAGCTGGCATTGATGTTATGCAAAATCCATTTTCTGATAACTTGTTAAGAATGGTCTGAAATATTTCAGTTACAAAATAAATACACAAAACATTACCAACACGCACTATACCACAATTTAGGGGGCTCAGCACACATAGCAACTTTGAGCTACCAGCTGCTGCAGCCCGGCAACAAGCAATTACATTTTTTTCATCCCTTCAATTCGAAAAGTGGGGTTATGGGACATCTCGTCCACACAAAAACTGGTCCGCGGACCAGTTGTCCACTTTTTAAAATGCGCATGGGTAAATTCGCCCGGACCAGTTTAGTAGATCGGACGAGATGTCCCCTATTAGAAAGTGAAGGGATATTTGGGCCAAATCGTATATTTTTTTATTGAAATATCTGATAAATCAGTAAATCCAAAAAAGAACAGAGCAAAGTAATAATTATATTAACAAACTAAGAAGTACATAATTAGCTAGTTTCATACAATTTCTTGGTACAAATGACGTAATATTACTTATGTATAATTTGAATCAGCTTTAACCAGCCATACATAACCAATTCTGCAGGAAGGTGGCTCATGTCCTCATATGAAAATTAAAAACATATTTATTTTATATTTGATGGTAGATTGAAATAAAAATATGTAATGGTCACCAATCTGACATTAGTAATAGTAATGGTTAACAATAAATGCTATAACGTCCGTCAGTTATATTATAATTGTTTAATCTGCAAAGCGTTTATTCTTAATTTTGAATTTTGAATGTTATGTAAAAACGGTTACTTTTTTTGATAATAGATGGCATTTTACAAATACGTCACAATCCTGAATCTCGCTGTAAAGATTATCCGCGATTGAATGACCCTCCGGCGGTACATCAAATAAAATTTTCTTGTTCTGAAAGTTATTGAATTTACTGACGTATATAGGGAGATACCGGAGATAGTTCGTCGGGAATTGCATATTGAATAATATTTAATATACCTAGTTAATTTTAATTTCTACTTTTGTTTTTATCAGCTAAAACACTATTCACCGTACCACATGGTAAGTCTATTTACTTAGTAACGTTTTAAAAAACGTTGTAAAGGGGTCCGTTGATTACATCCTACTTTTTTTTTTGTTTATCCACATGGTAAGTCTATTTACTTAGTAACGTTGTAAAAAACGTTTTTTTTTGTTTATTCATTCAATAGATATGGCGTGTGAACCATCAAGTAGCCAAGTTAAAATATCCACGGATTTTAATACTATTCCATCGCAAAGAGGAGGTGTCCTCCTTATATCTAATGGATTTAGATATACAAAAAACAGGATAAACAAAAACGGGCATGAAGTATGGCGGTGCGTGAATAGAAAAATATGCAATTCGTCCTTGATTATACATCAGCAAGTTATAATAAAACAGGAAAATCACTCATGTACTCCGAATGAAGTAGATAATGAGGTTAAAGTTAGAGTACAAAGATGTATAGAACGAGCAGTGAATGAGACAACGCCTATTCCATCAATTTATTCCGAAGTAGTAGAAGAATTCAATAACGCAGGGTATGACTTTGTCAAACGAATGCCATCATTTGATACTATGAAAAAAGTTTTGTATAAACGGCGAAATCGGGAATTACAGACAAATAAAACTCGTTTTTTAATAGTTCGGGATGTTAAAATTCCTGGTAAATTTCAAAATTTTCTTTCCTGTCTGACTATTGTGAGGATGATTGCAGGATTCTTGTATTTGCTTCGCCAAAAGGGAAAAAAGTGTATTGCTATCATCGGTGCTATTTAAGTCTACACCATACATGTAGACTTAAATAGCACCGATGATAGCAATAGTATTCTACCCGCTATATATGCGCTACTACCTAATAAGAAACAAAAAACTTATGAAATTTTGTTTTCGCTTTTGAAAAGCCAAGTACCGTCATTTAAACCAAACGTATTTACACTTGATTACGAGGCTAGCACAATGGCTGCAATATCTGAAGTTTTCCCAAGTTCCAAAATACAAGGCTGTTCCTTTCATTTTAGTCGTTGTTTGTGGAGAAAAGCGGAGAAATTAGACATAAAAAAAATGTTTACATCTCACATTAAACATTGTGTGGCATTATGCCACATACCAGAGGAAATGGTAATGGATGGATGGTTGTACATTAAGGGTGAGAATGCAGAAATTGGTGGTATTAAAGAATTCAACAATTATTTTGAAAATACATGGCTGGACAAGAAGTCACTGTTTTGTAATAAATGGTGTTTTTATAATGTTCAACATAGAACTAATAACTGTGTCGAGTCCTGGAATGGGAGATTAAATAAAAAAATCCACTCAAAACCAAATGTAGGAACATTATTAGATACATTGCAAAAGGACTCAAAGTATTATTTTGGACTCTACAGAAAAAACGGATGTATAAGCAAAAAAAAACAAAATTAACAAACACACGTATAACGAAAATTTTAAAAGAATTAGTGGACCAAGAAATAAGCATAGGACACTGTATTGAAAAATTATGTAATTTATAAATAATTGTAATTTTTGTAATTGTAATTTTACAAAATAGGTTGGAAGGGGACACCGACTCGAAAACGGTTACCACGTATTGAGTACACCATTCTGAGCAGATGGGCCTGCCACAAAATTTTTTATTCGGTTATAAAAAAAATCTGCTGTTCCATACATTTTGAGGTATTGCAGTTTTGTAGGAAACTGCAGGACTTTTTTTTATAACCGATGAAAAATTTGTACTTTGTGGTATGTCTATTTCTATGATTGAGTGCTCAAAATAACTTACTGAATACATGCTAACCATTTTCGCGTCGGTGTCCCTTCCACCTCGTAAAATTAATATTACACGTAATACTACGTCATTAATACGTACCAAGAAATTGTATGACACTAGCTAATTATGTACTTCTAAGTTTGTTAATATTATGATTACTTTGCTCTGCATTTTTTTTGTGTTAAAATAATTGCTATTATGTTATGATTTACTTTGTACCAAGAAATTATATGAAATTAGCTAATTATGTACTTCTTAGTGTGTTAATATAATGATTACTTTGGTCTGTATTTTTTTTTGGATTTATTGATATAACAGATATTTAATTTTAAAAAAATACGTTTTGGCCGAAATATCCCTTCACTTTCTAATAGGGGACATCTCGTCCGTTCTACTAAACTGGTCCGGGCGAATCTACCCATGCGCATTTGAAAAAGTGGACAACTGGTCCGCGGACCAGTTTTTGTGTGGACGAGATGTCCCATAACCCGAAAAGTGGCGCTTTGTTCCTCTATAACTTTATAGAGATTTGAATTTGGAACATATATCATTCATAGAATTCGAACGCAAATTGTAGGAAATACTGGGGCTGGTACGTGATGTAGGAGCGCGCGTTTTTTTAATTTTGTCTAATGCGTATTTTTTTTTTTTTTTAGTAAGCGCGGGTTACTAAAAAAAATACAAAATTACGTCTCTGTTGATGTAATCAGTTCATATTTTATTGTATTTTGCAATAATAATGAGTTCTACGTCGAGTTATGAAAGTGACAATGCATTAACTCCTGAAACAATAACTATAGAAGCTTACAACGTCGTACAATATCATTTTGTAATTGTTTTTACTTATATTCACATGTTTTTTTTTATTAAATATATTCATTAGTTACATAACACCGTCTCTTATTTATTTCCTCATAGACAGGGGATGAAAAGTAGAGTATATGACTCGAGAGCAAATTATTTTTCCCTCGGGCGAAGTACTTTGAATCCCTCGCTGCGGATTCTACGTTAAAACCCCTCGCTACGCACGGGATTTTCCTGCGCTTCGCTCGTGGTTCAAAGTAGCACCCTCGCTATAAAATACCATTTTGCTCCCTTGTCATACAATCTACTACTATCATTTACATACTATTATGTATATAAAAATGAATCTATTTCTCTGGCTCACGCCATAACATGAGAACGACTTAAACGATTTGTTTAACCTTTTTTTAAATGTTTTCTAATACTTTGTAGGTAGGTAGTAGGTAGGCATTAGGTAGGCAGTAGGTAGGCCGTAGGTAGGCAGTAGGTAAGTTGTAGGTAGGCAGTAGTTAGGAAGTAGGTACGCAGTAGGGGTGTAACTGTTGGATTTTCGAGACCACTACCTACCTAAGGTAGTGGTCTCGAAAATCCAACAGTTTGGTGCCAACAGTCTCGGATTAAATAGGCTTATCATTCAACATCAAAATAATCAGCAAACAATTAACTAAATGTAAACTTTAAACTCAGTTATCAGACTCACACTAGTTAACATCTTCTTGGGTCTCCCTCTCTTTTTTGGGCCCATAAGGTCTGCATGATTTTCCCACATATGTTTTGTCAAGTTTTCTGCACCATTGTAGCATGTACCGCAAAGTGGGCAGTAAGTGCGGTTGGTTTCATCACACTCAACTAAAATAAGTAATGTCAGATTTAATTTAAGTTTAGACACGGTGTTCCACCATATGTTCTGATCTTTACAAATTCCCAAAACATCAATACTTAACTAATGAATTAGTTCCTAAGAACAAATTAATCTTCCTCTAATTGTTCCAGATTATAGATTTCTGATTTTTAACTGTGCAGATTGACAGTGGCAGAAAAGAATATTTATTTGATTGAATTATGTTAACAGCAAAATAATTAGTCATACTAACCTTTTATGCAAATCTTCTCATGTTCTTGTAATTTACAATGTGTATCAAAAACAACTAAGCAGCTTTTGCATAGAAAACATGACTTGCGTTCTGAACTCCCATGCTCACTTTTAACATCTTCTGAAAATCAAAACCTATTTACTTAGTGGAAAATAATAGTTCACACTGTGTGATATGCATAGATCGGAGTAGGTAGATTGATTTTTGGTACTTGTATCATAAATGCACACAGAAAGAATAACATGGATAAGCCATTTTTCCGGAAAGTAATTCCGGATTCAATTAAATATTGTTAATGTTGGTAGTGATATTATTACTTCTCAATTCAAAACTTAAAAGAGGTATCAAAACTAAATTAATTTATTATTTAGCTGTTGAATAATAAAAACCATCGAATTCCGATCGAAGCATTAATAATTATTTTTATTTTTAGAAAACAAAAACAATCGAATTCCAATCGAAGCATTAATAATTATTTTTATTGTTAGCCTTTTTGTCGCCATAACTTTTTATACATTGTTGCACTTTACTTTCAATCAAACCAATAAATTCCGGAGGAATGTCCATATTAACACGTACGTTTCGCATCAATGACCCCAATTCAATCTACCTACTCGGATCTATGGTGATATGGGATACAGTAGACGGCATCGGCAATACAGTCGACCGCACGTTGGTGGTAATAATTCTAACTAATAATTCTAATCAATAAAATGAGAATCCAGTTTACTGGTTTAGTTAGCATAATAGCGTCGAAAGTTCCCACGTTCGTCAGTCTCTTATTTAAACAAACTAATGGAATAAATCATACCTTGTTCATGTAAATCTGCATCATTGAAATCACTATCGGCATTGTCATCGTTGTCGTGTGATGACAAATCTTCAGTTTTCACACCTGATGTATTAGTCTGAAATCAAGGTTTAAACCCTTTGCATAATAGTACAGCCTAAAAAATCAAATTATCATGTTTACAGTATGCAGACCAAGAAACTATAAAAGTGAATAAATGAATTGCTAAGATGTTTGGTGTCAACCATATTTTTAAGTTATTGGCGGAAATGGACCATCTTAAGAGAGGCCAACCCGTTATACTTTTCATACAAACGCTCGTACGTGATTATGCCTTCGTAACACATCCTTCATCTTTGGATTTTTTAACAAATAGGTATTTTGTGCACTATATCTAGGTTTCTATGAATGCAAAAATACATACAAATTCGGAGAAAAAGAAATCAGAATAGGCGTCCAAAAATCTGCGATTTTGCACAAATTTTACCTGAACTTATTTGAACTCATAAATTGTAAAAGTATAGAAAACCTCTTGACAGAAACCTTTCAGATGTAATGGCAATTGTAAATGACAAATATTTATTTCACAAACTTGTAAGGGCGCGTTCCCGCTATGTCGTGACGGTTAATTTATCGTTGGACGACTGTCCTCTCTAGCTGTTCCCATTATATCGATTGACTTGACAAACTGTCGTTACTGCAAATAAAGTCGTGGACGACAGATAATCGTGTCGTTCTATATGTGAACACCTACATTTAAATACACAAGCCACGACGCTTGAAACGACATCATAATCTGTCATCACGAAAAAGTGGGAACGGGGCCTAAGGCATATTCAAAAACACGTATTTCCACGAACACTATTCTTCGGTCAATGTTATCGCGTTCTCACTAGCTCGTTAGTCAACAAACACTACGCTGGATGAAACAACAAGATTTTCAACCATGCTCGCGTTGACGAAAGACGGAGCGGGAAGGGACCTCTTAAGACAACTACACAATGATATTGCTGCAATAGGGGATTGATTCAACAGGGAGCTTACGCATGAGCAACAAATCATTATTGAATCTTTGTAGTTTCAGCATTCATCACTACAGCTTTTTCAAATTAAGGCATTGTTCAGACCAAACGTATTGTCGGCCGCTGACTTATCGCTTTTCCATATTTAACTTTGCTTTCACACCGAACCTACTATACGCAGACTATACAGTGAGCATACCTACTTACAGTTGGACAATACGTTTGGTGTGAACGATGCTTTAAACACCAAACTTAAATAAATGAAATAAAAACTCCAAACTTACTTGAGTTAAATTTTTCATTGGCATTATGTTTTCTTTCTTTTCCTTTTTGAATAATATCCCTCTAAGGGACAAATTAGCTTCTTCCGATTTTTTCTTAAACTCAAATGCCTTTGAAGCTTTTTCTTTACACTCGCAGCAAATTGTTGAAGGCAAACCATCATTTTTGCTTATCTATAGTTGCAATTACCACAAACAACAAATTTATAAGAATAATGACATAGTTTTGGATATAAATTTTATGAAATATTTAATCAAGACATACTAGTTCATAAATAAGAATAACAGAATGGATCACACGTGCTTTTGGTCATTTTTAATAAGAAATTCCATAACAGAGTTATTCAAGTAGTTATAGCCAGTGGCTCTACCTACTTGAATATAAAATATATACTAAAAACTTAACATTTTATAATTAACTAATATACTTAATTATAAAATGGCAAGAACTATTTCCACTTAAGTGTTTCTTAGTTTTTGTAAAGATAGCACACAATCTATGGTGTTCACATTTGAAAAACCTATCTTAGAATACAAAAATTCAAATACTAAACAAAACGGTTTATTTGCACAAGCATATTTTTAACGCACTTCTGTCCTGTTGACAATCTTGCTCTTCATTGACAAAATCAATAAATGAACTCGTCAAAACTGTTTTTGCCATCTCATAGGCGAAGATAATTTATTGAATGTAGTAATGCAGTGGGACAGTGTAGACTAAAAGAAAAAGGAAAATAAAACTGAGACTGGAAACAATGTTAGTCAGCATTTGTTTTTCTAACATACATTGCAACTCAACTATTATGGCTATTTCATCCCCTAGCTTATTCCATTTAACACAAGCACACATAAAAAACAAATGCTGCAAGATCCATACAGAAATATTTTGTAATAAAATTGGTTTATCAAAAATGTCAAGAGATACGAATTAGCAAAAGTGGTGCTAGTGACAAGTTCTCATTGAAAAGCTCTATCCAAAGTGTATACCTTATGGCTGCTTATGGTTGCTGCTCCAAATGCTACAAAACATTATTTTAACTTCTGCCCTTATTTTGGAAAGTCACAATGCACTCCAACACATTGCAAACACTAACCAAGGTAACTCTGCAATGGATGAAAGGGCACAGTAACTCACTGGGTAACGATGCAGCAGATAAACTGATTAAAAGGGGAGTGGAGACAGCAGTAAACGGGCCGCATCCACTGCTGCCCATACCCCAAACCCAAATCTCTTTCATCAATTAATCTCTTTCCAGGCTAGGCAGGATAAGGAAATTGCAAGATGCACAGAAAATACCTCGAAGAGTTACTGGTCCATGAAGGAGTATTTCAAGGGCACTCTGCCCATTACTGAAGCAAAAGCTAATGGGCATGTGTATTATATCTCCCCATCTTGACCTACGGTGCAGAAACTTGCTTTTTGAGTAACATTCAAAAGTCCAAACTCAAGGTTTGCCAACGTGCTATGGAGTGCAGTATCTTTGGTGTAAAATTAACAGACCATGTTCAAACACTACAATGCGCTCCAGAAACGCAAATCGTTAAAGTGGCTCAAAAGGCTGCCCAACTTAAGTGGGACTGGACAGGACATGTCTGTCGCATGCCGAACGAGCTGTGGGCCCGCTAAGCTCAGGATTGGTGCCCTGAAAACACTAACACTGGGTCGCGGCAGGCCATGAAGGAGATGGCGGGACAAACTGTTTGTTTTCCTTGAGAATTAGAAAGAAGCAGCTCAGAATCGACCCCATTAGATAGAATGGAGCGAGGCCTTTGCCCAGCAGTGGGACAATACAGGCTAGCTATAATAATAATTAATTATAACTTCGGTATCCAACTAGTCAACTATTTAGTTCAATAGCTCCAAGCACTACACAGCAAAAAAGTAATGTTAGGAGCTAAAGTCCAATGGTATATGTTATTGCTATTGGTTTACCCAGAAAATCTAACTTTGGTGCTAAAATAGTCATCTATTTAGGTCAATAACTCTGAACAAAATACAAGTTGACAAAAGTCGTTAGGTAGCTAAGTCTCCTTGAAAAGCTCAAACAAATATTGTGTGTCTTATTACAATTAGTTACTAAGAAAACCTTAATTGATTTCTAATAAAATCTTAACTGTGGAGTCGGATATTTAGTTCAATAACTCCAAATGGACTGCTATATGCCAAAAGATATCCTTGAAAAGTTCTTTTCAATTATGTGCATCTTATGGCTATCTTCCGTCTATCTAGCTTGCGGCAGATGCCTATACTTCAAGACCCATTCTCCTTTATTTTGTAGGTACATATTCTTGACAGCCTTTATTTTGTCACATATTCATGACAACAGAACTGTTGTGTAGTGTAATAATTGAATCATTATTTGTCTGTACTAGATAATAATTCAGCTAGCTGATTAAATTCTATGTGACACCCTTTCCCCATATACAACACAATTGAGATATTATGAGCAGAACTTCCAATTGCCCGGGCCCCTGTTAAACATGTGCAGTACTGGTGTGTAATGGCATGTCTATCAGTTAAAGCATGGTTTATTAAAAGATAATTAAAGTAACCGCATGACCGAATTTGACTACATTGTACGAGTGCTCTGATCAACCAGGCATGATCCAGTGTAATGTCGTTCCTTAGATAAATCGTCTAATTGATTATCTCACCGACCACATAACAAAATAACATAGTCTAAAACAAAAACCCTGAAATATACAAAAAAAAAATATTGTTGATTGATTGTTGTTGATGTTTTGCATGAAAACCCCATTCCTACGGCGGGTGTCGTCAATTCGTCATTGTAGAAAATCATTCGGCAATCAAGATGATCTGACCTATGTAAACTGAAAAATGTTTGAAATCTGTTGATAAGTAGGGACGATTTTTTGCATAGTCTTGCGAATCGCATGTTGCTGCTTCAATTAAATCTATGAGTACCGACAAACAAATTACAATTTACCTTTAACCCAGTAGTTGCAGATACTATGTAATCTAAAGTAATTGTCGAGTCAAGAAATACATCAAATATCGAGAATAGTTCATTTTCCTTCGACAAACACGTTCTACACAATTCTTCAATTTTTATTTCGGTTTCCAGAGTAGAAGCCATTTTCTTTCGGTTTGCCAACAGTAAGTTTGGCAGTAATTTTAACATTAAAATCACGTCGGCGTCATCAATTTGCCTTAGTTTGTTGATTTCAAGTGCACCAATAATTCGGCCATGGCAAGTCTAAGATTTTCTGTGATGATTCTTTATTCACAAACAGTACAGCGGGGAGTCACGCCAAGGTCCTTTCGACATAATATGTGGACTTGACTTCGGAAATAAAAAACTCCGTGATACTGTCGAAGAACGCCTCACATTTGACAAATATTATTTTGACTCTTTGATTATTTTCTTGTTGACCCGGGTCGGGCTGCTGCTACACACACATGGGTATAGAATAGAGTAGAGTAGAGTAAACACTAAACCATAGAGTATAGTAATAGATTGGGAAACACGGAGCACGTTAGAGTAGTTACTATCACAGAACACTAATACCTTACGGGTACTATCTTACTTACTCATAGTGCTAACTTTACCAATCTAAACAGCATCTTCTTAACTATAAAGATATTATAAAAAAGGACAGATTTGATTGTTTGTTTGTTTACATTGAATAGGCTCCGAAACTACTGAACCGATTTGAAAAATTCTTACACTGTTGGGAAGCTACACTATACCCGGGTGACATAGACTATATTATATTTTCAAAAAAAAAATAGGGATCATTACTAAAACTCCAATAATGTAGCCCAAGGTGTAAAAAAAGGGACCCCGGTGGTGTAGGCGCGTTCCTTGAGGCGGCGAGCCACTCATTACCTGAACGCGCCCCAGAAGGTGGTAGCCGTAAGGCTGGTCAGGGGGTAGCACACGATCTCCGGCGAGGCGGCGAGCCTCTTGGCCAGATTGCTGCCATGGGATCTGGAGGCGATAGTCCTCGCGTGCCTGCACGAATGGCGCGCGGAGGCACTACGCCGGGGGGAAACTCTGCTGCCGCGGCAAATTGTTGCTCAGCGGACAGACCTCCGGCGCGATCTCATGGTGACATGGAGAGAGCGACTGTCGCAACCCCGTGCAGGGCACGCTACAATAATGGCGATAAGTCCCCGCTCTGAGGAGTGGCTGGAGTGGCGCCACGGCGCCCTCACCTTCCGCCTGACGCAGGTCCTCACCGGACACGGTTGTTTCGGGAGGTTCCTGCACCGAATCGGGCGGGAGGAAACGCCCGGGTGTTACCACTGCGAGGATCGGCCGGAGGACACGGTGGAGCACACCGTGGAGCTCTGCCCCGCTTGAGCTGATCACCGCCGTGTCCTCGTAGCGGTGATTAGCGGCGGCGACCTCTCGCGTCTGGCCATGGTTTAATCCATGGTCCAGAGCGAGAGGGAATGGGAAGCCGTCGCCTCCTTCTGCGAAGCAGTCATACTAGCAAAGGAGGTGGCGGAACGCGCGAGGGAGAGAACCTCACGACGCAGCCGCCGCGGGAGACGCCCCCGGCGTCAGGGGGCAACAGTGGCGAAGGGTGAAAATTTTGAAAGGGGAAGCCGACGAAAAAAATTAGAATTTAAAACATTGTTTTTATTTTTGTTTTGATCATCAGCGAACCCGAAAACCCTTACCCGAAAAAATCGAACACCAAAAATAATCTTAGGACCCGACTTGATCATTTTTTTCGTAACTTATGTACTTATTATAACGATCAAATGCCCAGGAACTATTAACAAATAAAAATACAAGCTAAAAAACCTTTTTGAAACAAGCTTTTACAAAGATGCACTGAAAAGAAGAAAATAAATCTTTGAGTAAATGAAAACGAAATAGGATAATTTTCACAAAAGCTTGTCGCGTTTAGTTTTTAAAGCATTTACCATTCACTAGACAAGCTTGAGGTAACTATAGGAATTATGTTTATTTATAAAAAGTGAACGCGTATACATATACACAGTTTCATGTCTGTGCTATTAACCGTTGAGGAGTTCCCTCGTGAGGAGACGATCCTGGCGGTAGGATGAGTTCTTGATACAAATCGTGATTATCCATCAAATTTGAACTCGTTTGCAAAGTTTCGTGTCTGTGCTATTAAATGTTGAGGAGTTCCCTCGTGAGAAGACGACCCTGGCTGCAGGATTAGATCATGATAGAATTCATGTTTATCCATCAAATATGAACGTGCATACAAATTTTCGTGTCTGTGCTATTAACCGTTGAAGAGTTCCCTCGTGAGAAGTCGATCCTGGCTGTAGGATGAGTTCATGATACAAGTCGTGATTATCCATCAAATTTGAACTCGTTTGCAAAGTTTCGTGTCTGTGCTATTAAATGTTGAGAAGTTCCCTCGTGAGAAGACGATCCTGGCTGCAGGATTAGATCATGATAGAATTCATGTTTATCCATCAAATATGAACGTGCATACAAATTTTCGTGTCTTTGCTATTAACCGTTGAAGAGTTCCCTCGTGAGAAGTCGATCCTGGCTGTAGGATGAGTTCATGATACAAATCGTGATTATCCATCAAATTTGAACTCGTTTGCAAAGTTTCGTGTCTGTGCTATTAAATGTTGAGGAGTTCCCTCGTGAGAAGACGACCCTGGCTGCAGGATTAAGTTATGTCTGTCATAAAAATGTATTGTTCTTAGAACCAAAGGTGTGTGCAAAATTTTAGCTCAATCGGAGATCGGGAAGTGGTTCTAATTTAGTTTTTTAAACAAAGAAACTTTGTCGTAACTCGATAAACTTCGGCTTACCTAGTTCCTACAAAACGCTGTTGATAGCCGCGAAGTCACGTGTCCGCGTCCATACGAATTTAGTTCTGAATTCTGACACCCGAGCATCGGCTTACTGGCGCCACATGTTGCTTTCTTTGTTGACATTAAAAATTTTAGCATTTTTGTAATGTTTTGAATCCTATGATGTATTCAATGTCTATACTGTGATGTGATACCTACAGATGTGTATATATAATAATAATTTACTATTTGACTACAGTAGACCCTACGTATAGTGCCTTGTTCCCAAAGGGAAGCCGGTAGGAATCGGCTTCTTAGGTGCCTTCGGGCCTGGGGGGCAACCAGTGGCTCCCGGCCACCGTAGGCGCGGGCCTGTGGACGGTGAGTAATGGGCTAGCTCACCGTCCGTCCGTCTTATGACGACTAGCCGTGCCGACGACGCGTTCGTGTTCCACGCGTGCATCAAGGAGATGTCAGCAAATCGGACGGTCCGAGAGGGCCAATGACTGCCAGGGCTGCGGGCTGTTCGAAAGAGATACCGTGGCCCTGGAACACAAAGGACTAGGAAGGAACATGGATGGCTGGATGGGTTTTAGTCATTCAAGTCTGACACTCCCTTCCGCTCCGCCCAGAGCGGGAGAAGTCATTTGATGATTTCCCAACTGAAAAAAAAACGGTGTAAAAAAAAAACCTAAAATATTCTTTACATCGCGTGCGCTGCGAAAATTATTGATGATAGAATAAAACAATGTACTATGACTTTGCATAACACAGCATTATTTACAAAAAGTTTTGCGACAGTATATGTCTACTATTATAGTTATACCACAATTTTATTTTAAAAAGTTAATTGAAGTGCTGCCGCTAGAAAAGGCTCTTTATTTGTATCTTGGTATTAATCCTTATCAAAATAAATTTCTTCATATTCAATACTGATTCAATACCTTTATATAACTTTTTGAACTATTCAATTCAGACATTCCATTTGAAGGAAATCACGAGTTTAAAAATGTAAGTATTAGAAAAAAGTTGCGTGGTTGCCACTCACCCTGCTCAGCTGGCTAGCTAGGCAGCACCTTATGCGATGTAGGCGTCACTAGGCTACGGTCCGTACGGGAGGCAGTCAATGTCAAGAAATTATTGTCTATTATAATTTTAAACCGACTTCTAAAAAAGGAGGAGGTTCTCAATTCGGATGTTTGTATTTTTTTTTATGTTTGTTCGCGCATAACTCCGTCGCTTGCCAACCGATTTGAAAAATTCTTTTTTTGTTTGAAAGCGTATACTTTCCAAAAGATCCCATGAAAATTTTATCAAATTCAGACAAGCCGTTTCTGAAAAAATCAACAAAAATTAAATATTTCTAACTTATCGTTTACTCTGCATTGCGTTTTTTGTTCGCGCATAACTCAGTCATTTACGAACCGATTTGGAAAATTATTTTTTTATTCCAAAGCCTATGCTTTCCATTTGGTCCCATAGTCACTAAGTCGGGATCTGATGATGGAATCTTGGTGAAATCGAAGGAACTCTTCAAGTTTTATAGGAAACGTACAGTGATTTTGGTATTTTTAAGAGACAGGCACTGGAACTCCATAATATGGCAATGTATCTTAGCTGTGTTTGGGCTTGTTGGAATTGTTACGGTATGCACTTTCCAGGTGCACAGACTAACTGTTTGACTTTCCTTATTCAACCTACGTAACATGTTTTCGCGATGATCAGGGTTCTTATTCAAAATGCGTTGATCATTTCTTTCAATAATTTCTTTTTCTTTTTTCTCAGTTTCAGTTCGACGCCTTTTCTCACACGAGAAGCATCTTTACTAGGCCTACCCATATTGCCCATATACCCATGCCAAGCAATATACGATACCTAAATGACTATATGCAGACTAAGGCCAGAAAAAAGCAAAACATAAATCAACAACTTCTAAATATTAATTCATTCATTAATTCTAATTATATTGCTTGGCACCGACTCCAAAGAATTATTAAATTTTAATATAGGTTAATCGTAGGTTAGGTTAGGTTTATTAATATAGGTAGGTTATAGTATTATTTTTAACTTTTTAGTGCGTTAAGTGTTTTTTG
Organism: Cerastis rubricosa; assembly: GCA_949152445.1. Lineage (NCBI taxonomy): Eukaryota > Metazoa > Arthropoda > Insecta > Lepidoptera > Noctuidae > Cerastis > Cerastis rubricosa. The sequence goes on along the minus strand of OX424523.1, from coordinate 12,739,532 downwards.
AAGTCGGTTTCATTTTTTGTAATTTTTTTTTCTAATTTTGTAATTTTTGTTAGTATGAAAATAAAATAGCTAGCGCCGAAGGCAAGCTACAATACTGCTGGTCTTACACTATCCCGGTAACCAGTCTAATAAACTGCACTGTCTAGTGCACACTACACTTCCGGCTACTCGACTTTTGTTAGTGCACTCTTTTCACAGTTAGTTTACGTCTAACGGCAGCAACCCAGCAATAGCAATCAAGATCATTGTTAGCTAGATTATTTTGATAGATAAGACAGTTAGTAAAAGTACTGTGAAAGAACGCAGACTCTTGGTTGGTGTAGTAAAACTAGTTTATACTTGTCAGAGCGTGTGCCAAGGTCGTCGCGAGCTTTTGGGCCAGGGAAGGCAGAAAGGTGCGACTAAGAACGGATTTGAAAGGGTAATGTTTACTAGTCACGGATGCATCTGCAGTTGTATCTAAATTGTTATAGTTTAAATCTAAAACTTCTTTAGCCGCGTTTAGCGATTTTTGAAAGGGGAGGGAACTAAAGGTTCACAACACCAAAAAAAAAAAACTGACTGTTTTTAGAGAGCAATTGTTTGCGACATTTAAACACAATGTCATCTAGTTTTATCTAAGGCCGCGTTCCCACTATGTGGTGACGACAGATTATCGTATCGTTTTAAGCATCGTGGCTTGTTTATTTAAATAGAGGTGTTCACATATTATTATAGGACGACACGATTAACAGTCGTCCACGTCTTTTTTTTGCAATGACGACAGACTGTCTAGTGAGTCGATCTAATGAGAACAGCTTGAGATGACAGTCGTCCAACGAGAAATACATCGTCACGAGACAGTGATTACGCGGGTAAAACTTTGCCATTTCTAGGACTAATTCCTCTATGGAAAGTTATACCTTTTTCGCAACTAATCGACTAAATACTGCTCGAACTAAAAAAGAAGCCATACGAATGAGTGAACGACCAGTTGACCACAGAGAGGCCAGAGAGCAGAAAAACATAACAGAACAGAATATCGATAACTGAGCGGAGTGCAGACGGCTATTATGGTTGTTCTGTGACTATGATTTAATCAAATGTCCTGTAAACAAATAGTGTTTTTAGAACTATTCACAATAATAATTGAATGAAAAATTTGGTTTTAATTATTTAATGTATTTAAAAAAAATCCTGTGAGTCGTTAGTGTTCTACTTAGTGCTAATCATAACATACTATATTGAAAAATGTAAGTATATTAAATTAGCAGATTTTGCGAATTTGTGATTGTACTGCAGCGAATTATTGATACAAAAACTTTTATTAATATCTTTCTCGTCACCACTACTCATATCTTCGATTAATATTCATGTTTGAAATAATTTACTGTTCTCTTATATCTTCTCAGGCTTAACTTAATTAATAAAATCGATTAATAAAAATATGCGAATTTTAAGATCATAGCGTTGATTTCTTTGAAAAGTTATGTAGTTATTTTCTGTCATGCATACTGTACAAAGTCAAAACCTTGTATAAGTTTTAATATTCATAGACGAGGTACTGATACTAAACTTATAAGATGACCATGTAACCAAAGAAAATCAGTAGGTCTGGGATTAGGACAAATAATAGTATTATTCCACTATACTTACATAAACAATACCTATCTTAGCTAATCATTAAATATAAATATTTATTCACGGTCTACTCTTTCTCAAAAACGTGTATCTATTGATTCTAGAACTGGGGCATATGTTAAGTCTAATTATTACTGGCTTTGAAAATGAAGTAAACATTAATTGACTAATTACTTGTCACACAGATAAAAGTCATAACTAATTAACAATTAGATGCTCACTAACGGAGGTCTAAAGTTTATGACCCCTCTTTGGAAAAGCTTGTAATAATGAAATAAAATAAAAGTAAAGATCATTTATTTCAGACAAAAAAGTCATAGGCAAAGCAAGGTATAAATGTTCTACAATATTATGATACTGACATATTATAATTATATCTGTTAAGATTGACTGATTTCCAAGAAATATATCAATATTTTTTGTAAACTGCTTGTCTTTAAATAAAAAAAGCTGCTTGGGTCGATCTTCAGGTTAACACTTGCTTACCTAGGTTGGTCCGTGAATGGGTAACCACTCATTACATATCGATGCCTTACGGGCGAAAAAGGATAACCGCCTCTTTTCAAATTTTACAGGGGAGTGATTTAAAGTTCAAAATAAACGAAAAGAAATCATAAAAAATTAAGTATAGCTCCCGAAAGCCTGGAAATGAGTTTTTATAATATTTAGCATGCTATCTATAAGATGGCGTTTTAATTTTTACGTAATTTAGCCTGCAAGAAGCAGTTACTGTCGGTTATCCCCAAATGGTCTTTATTTTAAAATCACCCAAAATGTCGTAAATTGAATTATCAAATTATCTGATGCGAGTAAAAATGACCTAAATTCAACCCATGTTTTATTTAAATTAAGGAAAAAAAGGTCAAGTCTTGTTTTTTAGAGAAAAAAATGTGATAATATAATCTAACCAACAATGTAACAATAGTTGACTGAAAGGAAAATTGTATCAAGCACATTTTTTGAAAAGATGTCAATTATTTAGTGGATGTATTTTGATTATTTTACTTTAAAAAACTGTTATCTCTGCATTTAACATTTCAAGTTCACCCAAGAGGTAGAGGTATACAATAAAAACCATTTAATTAGGTAATCAGCTCAGTCTTTAATTAACATAAAAATGGCACCTCGCACTTATATAGGAAAAAAAGACTACAGACCAAACAGAGTCTGCAAAATGCGGCCAAAACGGAATAAACGAATAATTATGTTTTAAACACGAACAGGCATAACACACTAAATACATATTTCAGAATTTTTACTTCCAGCCAAAATAGTTTAACGTACAATCATTAAAATATTACAAAAAGTCCAAAAGGTGTAACTTCTTTATTCTTAAATAATTCGTAGATCAAACACCAAAAAAATAATTTTACAAAAATTTAAGTCGTTTACAACGAAATAAATTGACAGAAGTCTATATTTTTCCTACCGCGTAACCGACAAAAAGTTTCACGTAGGAAAACGTTACCTAGACCAATCGACGCAGAAAAAAAAGGCGATTCTAAGTATGTATATAACTGAATTTCTCAAAAAATGTCGCTTATCCCTTTTCGCCCGTAAGGCATCGATATGGAGTTTCCGCTGTACCTCCGAAACTTGGTCCCGCCTGTCATTTGTAGATCTTTGACTGTGGTTAGACTGGTTGTGAGACTTCTGGGCCACGGTCTATACAGTGGGCCAAAAGTCTCACAACCAGTCTTACCAAGGGGTATAGTATAGTATTACCCTGTACTAACTGTGAAGAGCAGTGTTCCGCAATCTTTTTTTGTTCAAGGCAGATTTAGATGTGCCTTGAATACGAAAAGGTTGCGAATCGGAAAATTTTGGAGGTTCACCATAAATGAAAAATCTATTTTTATATAAAATTAATCAACAAACCAATTTTTTATTGCACAAACGTTATTTATTTAATTTAGCCTAAGCGGTGAAAGAGCTTTGAATTATTTGGCCTGCCTAACTTCCGCATTTTTTATTTATTCTCAAAATAGCGGCCACTGATAATTGTTGCTACCTATCGTTTCTTACTGGGTGTAAGAAACGATAGGTAGCAACAATTCAACCAAGTTGTATGAGAGAAAATCTTCTAAAGTGTCATGTCTAGATCTTTACATGATGATAAGTAACAACACAAAAACAGCCAGTGTAAATAATAATTGTTCTTGTTCATCTTGTTTAACACTGATGAGGAAAAGAGCTCCCGCTGTTGAGTGGAAATTTGCAAGGCCAAAAGTGCTTGGTGGAAGCAAATATTCCAGTAAGATGCTAGTGTGGATTCTGGCCATACTTCTGGGTTGTCTCATAGCTTTGAAATACTAACCACTTTCAAATACCTCAGGCTGAACATGCAGGCAACATTTGAAACTGTGTCCTTGTGGGCTTGCATAGATAGTGCATACTTGGATAATTGTTGGTTGGTGCCTTATTTCATTATAAGCGTTTAGCAGAACTTAACAAGTTGGTTTCAGTACATCATATGCCGTACAAAAGTCCACAGCCCTAGGGTATTGAAAAGTCAAAGTTCGTATAAATAATAGATGACATATTTCCTTTTCACAAAGAATGATGCCTATTAAGGTTGGGGAAAAACTTTAATCACATTTTTTAAGAAAATTCAAAACATTTTTAATATAGTTCATTTACATTTAACTAAAGTATGTAGGTACCATTTTATTTGATAACTTTTTGCCATCTTGTTACGGACATAATCCCATTGCTATAGAAATTTTGGGACTTCTGATCAGAATACCGCGACAAGTGGTTTTGGCAGTCCTCTCGTTATGTTAACCTGACACTGCCTAAAGAATTCTGAAGAGACCGAAACAGGTGGAAATCTGAAAGTGCAAGGTCAGGACTATACGGCGGATGCATTAACACCTCCCAGCTAAACTCCCTTAATTTTTGCTGAGTGGCTAAAGATGTGTGAGGTCTAGCGTTATTATGATGAAAAACCACACCCCTTCTGTTGATTAATACCGGCCGCTTTCTCTCAACTTCTTGCTTTGATCTCATCAGTTGTTCGCAGTAGAGCTCAGAATCGATGGTTCTGCCTGGTGGTAACAGCTCATAATGAATAATGCCCTTCCAATCCCACCACACACACAGCATCACCTTGTTGCGAGTTAACCCGTGTTTCGCCACATTTTGTGAAGCCTGACCGGCCTTTGACCACGACCTTTTTCGGACGTTCTTGTCGTACGTGATCCACTTTTCATCACCAGTTATCAGCTTCTTCAAAAATGGTTCGGTTTCATTACGTCGTAATAAAGAATCACAAATGAGTACACGGTTCATTAGGTTACTTTCAGTGAGCTCGTGAGGTACCCAAATATCGAGCTTTTTTGTGTACCCAGTTTTTTTTAAATGCGCCAAAACTGTTTTGTGGTCAATTCCCAGTTCTTCAGCTACGTCGTAACTACTGATATGCCGATCAAGCTCCACTTTTTAAAAAATGGCATCCTGTTTGTACGTAATAGGGCGACCAGAGCGACGTGCATCTTTGACATCAAAATTTCCGGATTGAAAACGCTTAAATTTGTGCTAGTCTCACAGACACTGCACTAGGTCCATAAACATCGCAAATTTTTTTCGCGGCTTGCGTTGCATTTTTACCTACTTTGTAGTAAATTTTTAAAATGTATCGAATTTCTTCATTAGATTCACTCATCTTGACGGTACGAAAAACAAATGAAAATCACACATTTTCCTAATTTGAATTTGGAATTATGTTCTTTAAAATTTAAACTTTCAATGATACCAAAACTAGCCAGATACAAATAGTATAGCCAAAGAGATTTTATTACAAGTTCATACATACTAAAATGCGAAAAGACTTTTTCCCCAACCTATTACATTGATTCTTATACCTGCTCTAACAAACATATCACTAGATATTCATAACATTTAGATCAAGAATTTCAAAGACTTTGATTCCTTGTCTGGTGGGACTAATACAGAGAGCACAAACATAGCTACAGGAAAAAAAATAAGGAAAACGGTCTTAGAAGACTGTCAGTACCTTTTTGAAATTTTTTGGTTTGCAATTACAGATCTTGAAAATAATGTAGGTACAATCAGTGTGAGAGAGCACAATTTTTTTTCAAAAACTTGGTGGTGCCAATCGATCTTGCTTCTTATTCGACCAAATGAGGTTTGAGTAACTAAAAAATCAGTAATCCGAAAAAAGTTTTGACAGTAGTAACTTGGCCTTGACATTTGTTAGTGCTGGGAAATGGAAGAAGTGAATCTATGACGGCTTATTGGATAGCCAAATGACGTCTGCATACAGACCCGGACTGAGACCCAAAACCGGGCCGGGCATTTTAGGGACAGTCGACCTTCCACTCTCAGGAGAAAGAAAACTAATAATGTAAATTTTGAATCGTATATATTTTCAAATACAACAATTGAATGGTTAATTAGGCAATGACTTCCGATGAAGCTCACTGCTCTCGGCTACTTTATCAAGTATGTCGTCGCTATCTAACTTCATCTATATCTATATATTTATATATAGTATATAAAAATCAATTGTCGTTCGTTTGTCTCGCTAAAACTCGAGAACGGCTGGGCCGATTTAGCTGATTTTAGTGGTGAAAATGTTCTGTATGGTGTCGGACGTAAAGAATAGCACCATCCCATATCTTCCCGTGGGTGTCGTAAGAGCCGACTAAGGGACTTGCCAGAGAATGGGCAGCAGCGTTCTCTGTGCTTTTGTAACAACCGTACTGCGATCGCCAACCCGCCTGCCAAGCGTGGCGATTATGGCAAAACCCCCCCTTATGTCAATGTGGCGTTGGGGGAGGCCTATGTCCAGCAGTGGACGTCTTTCGGCTGAAATGATGATGATGATGATGATGATGATGAGTGCTGAAATGTTTGTCGTAGGCCAGAGAAGGTTTAAAAGGTGAGAAAGGTAGGGTAGGGAGCTAGGTACCTACGTAGTTAGTTAGGAAGGTAGGTAGGGTAGGGTAGGTAAGTAGGTAGTTAGGGGGTAGGGTAGGTAGGGTAAGTAGGTAGGTAGGAAAAAGTGCATTGCAACGCAAGTTAGCTTTTCTTTACTCTTTTTATTCCGATACAGATTTTCCTTAATTAACTTATGACACTATAATTTTAACAAGCAAAGGAACTAAATTTAATGCTCTAAGAGCGAGCGAAGCGAGCTCGAGAATTCTCGAAAATAAGTACTTCTGGCCACGAAAAAATTCAGATGTGTAACTCAAACAAGAGTGCCAATCCAGAGGTAACAAAAAGTAGCTTCTATGATAAAAGGTTTTAAGTACCAAATGCGAGCGCCATCTCTTAGAAAGCCTCTTGGTACCAACCACCACACAACACACAACTACCGTGGTATAGAGTAAATTTAATTTGGTCCTCGACTTAACGGTTCAGGACGTTATTTAAATCGAAGAAAAAGGAGGTGGTTATGTACGTATTCGACCAGCATACATAACCACCTCCTTTGCCTTTGCCGAATTGGCAAGTCCAGCCAATCGGCCACACCAGCCCATTCGGCACCCGGCCCATCGGGCATTTGCCCGATTTGCCCGTATGGCTAATCCGGGACTGTCAACGTATATCTAATGAAGCTAAAAATGGTGATTTTGCTAAACCTGACATTTTTAGGACAGTAACTCTGAAAGGCCAAAGGGGAAGATTTCGGATATCAAACACGGTACTATAGTAACTTCTATTTAGTTCAAAAAGAGCTATCCAATGATAGGTACGATCTTACAAATAACTACTGGAGGTCCCAAAATTTGCACCATATTGGTATATATTATATAAGTTACAATGTAGGGATTAACAATGAAAAGGAGTAACAATTACATAAATGAATACAAAAGTTTTTATCTAGGGCCTTTAATCCTACCCTAATATGTATTTTATTATCTTGAGTAACCTGCGCTGTTATCAAATATTGAGGTGGGTTTTAGTGGTACTTCTACATAACTCGTTTCGGCACGAATCCTTATGGGAAAAGTTCCCGCCAGTTGCGCCCAATAGCTTGGTGATAATGTGATTGTGCCATGGTGGGATATCTCACGAAGAGACAACTATTGACTGTTTATTTTTATTCATTCTGGCCTGAGTCAATTTTGTGCATTCTCCTATCGAGTTACTAGGCTGCGATTATTAACCCCTCAAGCAGTTGGCTACAATCCGCCCTCTAAAAAGCTCCACGATTATATTATTTGTAACCGACTTCATGTTGTATCGTTTACATTTTCTTTATGCATTATCGTCGGTTCATTCGACATTTTGTCGGGTTAAAATTACAGATGGTAGGTACTAGAATCCAGTAGAATTTAGTATTAACAAGAGTAATGGTTAGGAATTATTGCCTCGTGAACGGAACGTCATGAAGCATGTGATGCGTGTTATACCTGCTGATTAAAGGAGTCTGCCCACTACACTATATTATACCACGATCGGAGGAACGTGTCAGGTAAAAAACATCTTTGTATTGAAAAGTATGAGACTATGTCCACTAGATCGTCCCGTCGCAGATCAACACCGTATCGTGGCGTTCCATTCACGGAGCGCGTCGGCACCATCAAAAATTTTTCGCCGACAATTGTTAACTTTTTCTTTTACTCTCGGGCGATGATACGATGTTGATACGTTCTTGTAGGCATAGTAGTCTGTGTCATGTTGTTTCCTTGATACGTTCATAGTACGGTCATGGTATGATTACTACACCGTTGTAGTGGGAGCCAAAGCAATTCATAACAATGATGCACCAAGAATTCATAGGTACGACCTTTTTTCCATTTTTGTAATATGCCCGAAAATTTGTGTAGAAAAACGTTCAAAAAGAATTGTGCGTGGTTTGTCTTAGCTGAGTTACACAAAACCACTAATCACAACAAAAATAAATATTGCTGAGTATATTAAAGATTCTTTGGTTTGTTGCCGATAGGTTGGAGACCGATACCATTGGAATCGAAAATACTGCCAGCTCTGTTGTTATTTCGTTAAGTTGCATAGTCGTAGGTATACCTTAATTAAGGCGCTCTTCTAGGCGACTTTCATGCTTTTGAGGGGGTGAAGCAGATGAAGAGGGGGGTCGAGTAGTCCCTTTAGTCCCGCCTACTGCGGGGTGCCCCGCTTGAATCACGTCGATGTGCGACGTCAATAAATGTATAGAAGCTTAATTTCAAAACTCAATATAAAAGTACGAATAGCCCAGCGCGCCGCTAGCCTACTTCGCGCATTGCTTCCGCGGTGATCTCTAGGTTCGAACCTCAATACACGCATTTCTTTTTTATCTTATTTTTTTAATATAATGTATGTACCTACATTTCAATATCGCATTTTTTAAAAAATATGTTTATATTTTTGTTTTCTTATTTTTTTCCTAATAAATTATAGGTTGATTGTTATTTTGGATTGTTTGGATTGTTATTTTATAGAAAAGGTTATCGAAATATTATCGAATAGATTCGTCAAACGAATAATAAATAATTCAAAGCAGCCTCATGGACAACCAAGGACAAGCATTAAAGTCGGCAGTAAGAGGTTGATGAATCTCCGACTTGCCGACGACATGGTCCTTTTTGCCCACACAGCCCTGGAACTACAGACTATGCTCCAAAAACTGCACGCGTAGCATGACCGCCGTAGAAACGGGCTATGTCGACGGAAAAATCGACAAAGTGCCACATTGTCATTGTCTATCTGTCATTATGTCGATTATTCCGTAGACAAAACTCGTTTCTACAGTGGTCTTGCTACGCGTGCAGTTTTATTTTTTAATAAAGAAGTAAATTTAAAATTTATTGTTCGATTAAATTTAGAATTTGACGATAGCACGTGGTGCCATCTATTGTGATAAGAAAGTTATTGTTGTTTTCCTTCGGATCAGTATTTTTTGTCGGGATGAAAGGTAAAATAATAATAAAAGGGTATGGCCGTTTGTGTACACCTTACAACGTACATGCAGAATTTGAGGATGATCACTTCATTGGTTTAGGCGTGAAGAGGTAACAAACAAATTTTTAATATAATAACTTTCGCATTTATAATATAATAACTAACTGCGCGCGTCTTCGTTCGCGTGGACTTTTTTATGTGTATAAATAAAATAGATTTTGGACGATTCTCAGACCTACCCGATATGCACACCATTTCATACAAATCGGTTCAGCCTTTCGGAGGAGTTTGGTAACTCACACTGTGACACGAGAATTTTATATATAAGATATAAGTATAATATATAAATATATATTTAAAGAAATATTTATTTATATAAATATATAAAATTAGGCTCAGGATAGAGAAATTAACTTGTAGCGGTTCGATATTAGTTCAATGCTAGCTCAGTGGATAAGACCGTGCGCCTCACATACGAGGAGTTGAAAGAATAATCACAGGAAAGAGACATACGGAAAGTAGTCGCCGTCAAGAATTGGCAAGTTCCGAAAGACTGGACACAGGTCAGAGTATTTTTGGGATTTTGCTCCTACTATCGACGGTTCGCAAAGAATTTTGCTGACATTGCGAAACCTCTACACAAACTCACTGAGGAAAAGCGACAATTCTGTTGAGACAATAGCTGCGACGTCGCATTTCAGGAATTAAAGAAACGTCTGTGCAAAACACCTATTTTTAAACAAACCAAACCGGAAAGAAATCATTGCGTTACTCGACGGGCTACTGCCATTGTAAAGACATTGCAGCATTTCAGTAAATAAACTCTTTTGCAAAAAAAAAAATTTCAACAAAGAAGAACAAGAAAGAGGTTTTATTCATTTGACAATGAAGCATCCTGGCATGATTCTTTACGTTCCAAATTTAAATTTTGAAATGATTAAAAGAAAAATATTGATTATTGTAAAATTGCTTTACTGATGGCGCGAATTGCTCAAACGATATTTTTACTGATTACTAAAATTTTAAAACTCTGGAAATTTTCTGCAAATTAAACAATTTAATCTTTCTTTTTACATTAAATACCAGTTTTTGATATGAGTTAAAAAGCGATAAGGGCCGGTAAAATTATAGCCCTACTTGAAGAAGGTCGTTCGCAAACTTACGTGTCTCAGCGGCTAAATGTGACTCGTTCAACTGCCCAGAGGACTTGGCAACGGTATCAAGAGACCGCTTTGGTCAAAAGAAGATCCCGTTCGTGAAGAAAACGATGCACAGAACCAAGAGACCGCATTTTGGTGAGTCAGGCGTTGCGGAATCGTAAAGCGTTAAGTGTGGACCTGAAGAAGAGCCTTGAAGAAGTAAGAGTAATAAAAGTTAGCTTGTGGACGTTCAAGAGGAGGCTTTGGCTGCCAATATCAGGAGTTACCGCCCGGCTCGGGGTCCTAAATCACTCCGTGAGCACCGTGTTGCTCGACTTTAGTTTGCTCGAAACCGTGCTTCATGGACTCTGGAGGACTGGAATAAAGTATTGTTTTCTGATGAAGCTAGAATCTCTTTGTGCGGAGAGGGCCGACGCCGGCGAGTGCTACGAAGACCACGGGAACGCTATGCGGAAGTGTGTTTCGAAGAAATCACTCCGTATGGCTGAAGCTCCGTTTTGTTTTGGGCAGCAATTAATTCGACGCAGCGTACGGAGTTAGTTTTCATAGAAAATGGAACATTAAAAGCACACCGGTACATAATGGAATTCCTAATTCCATATGAACAACCTGCATTGACTGTACTTGGGGAAGATTCCATTTTTATGGACGACTATGCTCGCCCGCACCGTTACCGAAGCGAATGCAAGAAGTTGGGATCTGTCGTTTAGATTGGTCAGCTCGAACTCCTGACCTCAATCCAATTGAGCTTGCCTAGGATGTTCTAAAGAGACGGGTAAGATCAGTGCAACCTGCTCCTCAAAATACCAGGGAGCTAAAACGAGTCATTGCAGAAGAGTGGGAACGTATTCCTCAAAACGTTATTAAAAACATCGTGGAAAGCATGCCCAGAAGGATTCAAGTTGTGATTTTGGCAAGAGGAGGTCACACTCGTTTATAGGTTTTTACATTTGTAACATTATTTAATCAAAAAAAATAAAAAAATCTTCTTGTCTTTATTGCCGACCACTTCTTATTGTTTGGCCGTGTACATCGGTTTTAATGAATTCATCGACTGTAAAAAAAAATTGCTGAATTTTACTTCACGCGTATTAATACACACGATTATAGGTATAAAGAGTACGTCAAATAATTAAATTTCATGGCAAGAGGACGATGATAACTCAAATCGTCCTTAGGACGTAAATTTCCTTAGGTGCCCTTTTTTTTTGCAAAAGAGTGTATTTGCTGGGACGAAAGTTCCAGCTGCGAACTGACCATGCTGCATTGAAGTGGCTATTACAGTTCAAAAATCCGGAGGGACAAGTGGCGACATGGATTGTGATGATGGTGGATTGAACTACTGCAAGAGTTCGACTTCATAACTGAACATGGCAATGGGAGAACTCACGGTAACGCAGACGCCTTGTCAAGAAGACCTTGTCCTGAAGATTTTAAGCACTGTGCCAGGCAAGAGACTAAGGAGGTAGCAACCGTGAGGGTGCTTAGAAAGAATCTCGGTGATGAATGGAAGGAAGCCCTACAGCAGGCTCAGCAAAATGACTCAGACATGAAACCGATCTTCGAGTAGATCAAAGCTGGTGCTCCTAAACCCAAGTGGAGTGATGTGGCAGCGATGAGTTCCATCACGAAGAGTTATTGGGCCCAATGGAACAGCTTGGTTATCCAGGATGGAGTCTTGTGCAGTAAATGGAAAAAACGCGCGAGGGGAGAGGTGTCATCTACAACTGGTTGTCCCTAAAGCCAAAGTACCGGATGTTCTATGGATCTACCATGATGGATGTTCAGGAGGACCACCATCACCACCATTTCAGCCGAAAGACGTCCACTGCTGGACATAGGCCTCCCCCAAGTTTCGCCACATTGACATAAAATAGGAGGTTTTGCCATAATCGCCACGCTTGGCAGGCGGGTTGGCGATCACAGCACGGTTGTCACAAAAGCACAGAGAACGCTGCTGCCCATTCTCTGGCAAGTCCCTTAGTCGCCTCTTACGACACCTACGGGAAGATATGGGATGGTGCTATTCTTTAAGTCCGACACCATACAGAGAAAAAGGACTCTACAGAAGATCCGAGAGCGATTTTACTGGATCCACTGTCGAGAAGATGTGGAGGGCTGTTGTCGTAAATGTATCACTTGTGCGGCTGTGAAAAGACCCCAAACACGCAGCAGAGGTGCATTAAAAGTGTACAACGTTGGAGCCCCCTGAGAATGGATAGCACTAGACGTTGCGGGACCATTCCCAGAGTGTGAAAGTGGGAACAAGTACTTAATGGTTGTCATGGATTACTTCACAAAGTGGCCAGAAGTGTTCGCCATTCCTAACCAAGAAGCTACAACTGTCGCAGATAAATTAGTCCAGGAAGTTTGGAGTACCCTTAGAAATTCACAGTGATCAAGGTAAAAATTTTGAATCACAAGTATTTCAGGAGCCTTGCCGAATAATGGGTACCCACAAAACAAGAACCACTTCTTACCACCCACAATCTGATGGAATGGTGGAACGCTTTAACCAAACGTTGGAGAGCTATCTTGCAAAAGTCGTAGCAAGCAGGCAAAGGGATTGGGACAAGCACATACAGCCGTTTCTTCTGTCCTACCGTAGTGCAGTCCACGAAAGTACGACTGTGACACCAGCCTCCGCGAACTTTGGAAGGAAATTACGGTTGCCCGCAGATTTAATCACTGGAACTGCCCCTGATGCACCACGCATAGTTACAGATTATGCAAATGACTTGCGTAACAAGTTGAACGATGTCTATGAGCATATCAGACAATCCGGCCAACAGATGTCTGATAAGATGAAGACCCGTTATGACCGGAAGGCGAACAGGAGAGGTTTCGACGAGAATTCACTGGTGTGGTTTCATAACCCAGTGCGCAGCAAAGGGAAGTCTCAGAAATTGCAAGCAAAATGGGATGGACCATACCGAGTCGTGACCAGGATTCTCCAGGGTCAACGATGTCACCTACCGAATACAGAAGGATCCACGAGGTGCGCCTAAGATCGTACATGTAGATCGATTAGCGCGATACTACGGGACTAACGATGCTCGGGACAAGCATGTCTAAGGAGGGGCAGTGTTACGTTGCCTGCTTTACGAGAACATTCTAGGATTACGTTCGAGTCTAGAATGATCCAGTATGTCTAGAAGATACGAGAATAATCCTAGAATGTGTGGAACATTCTAGGATTATTCTCCTATCTTCTAGCTAAAGCTAAATGGAAATGCCTAGAAACTTTAAGAAAGTTCTGGACCTTTCTAGGACTTTCTTGAAGGATTGGTTCCACTATGAAGCTATCTGGAAGGTTCAGGAAGGTTGTAGAACTTTATCGAAGGATGGGTTTCCCCTAAGGAACTACCTAGAGTTTCACGAAAGTTGTGGAAGTTTCTCGTACATGACTCGGCCATATAAATAGGCGACGGGTGCGGAAGTGAGTTAGTCTGATTTTGGCTACGGAACGAAGTGATCTAAGTGAACTACTAATGCGATATATAAGTGATTAGTGATCAGTTGTGTATTTGTGTTTGAATTCTAAGTGTTTTTGTGTTGATTAGTGGTAAAAAAAGATTTTTAGTGTTAAATTGGTAGTGTGATAATTTATCCTATACCCAGCTTGTAACAGTATGTAAGAAAATACATATATATAAATAAAAACATTTAAAAATAGTAGCACACCGGCATCGGGAACCGTGCCCGAACTACCGATGGTCAGGGCTTTTCAAAGAGGAACCTCCTAGCAAAACGCACCTTGTCCAGAATTACTACTTTCTGAATCAAGCCCTCTTGATCCAGCTGCGAAACGAAAGACTCCTCAGATGTTGGTCGAGGTTTCTGGCTATTAAGTCAGTCAGCAGTACGTGGACCCTCCTATCACGAAACTTGTTTCCGCATGACAAAAGACTGCTAGCATCTTATTCAGGCGGCCAAAGGAGCGTTCCCTCAACGATTGTTTCATGTCAGCAGTATTGATGCCTAATGCTTCTGACATTCCCAAATACTTGTAGGTTTCTGTTGAGAAGAGGAATCGGATCGGAGATTCTTGAATCTCATGGATTCCATAATCTCGCTTCACAGGCATGACTGCGCATTTGTCAACAAGTTTCTGTAACCATCAGTAGCTTCATCAGTTGCAAATTGTTGGGGGCAAAGAGTTTCATATCAACCATGTAAAGAAGGCAAGACCACCTCTCCTCAACTGAAAGCCCAGACCTGAACCCCTCAGTAGCATGCTAAGAGGGTTCAAGGCTAAGCAAAACCACAGGGTCCCCCTTTGGTCTTGCCTAGCACTGGGCGACTTGGCTCAGACTATCACCCTATCTACAATAAACTTTATAAAGTCTAAAGGTAGCCACTCAGAAACTGTATCATTAATGACTTTTAAGTGTCTTCGCAGTCTTGATATCTCTAAAAGTTTTTCCGAATTATGCATAGAGCTGAGCTAGTGTTTGTGGGGGAATCCCCGAAAAAGGCAGCTTTTATTATTTTTCTTAATGTTTGTATTTTGTTCATAAAGTTGCGAGGCCCTCCTCTGCCCTCCCCCCCCCCCCCTTTCTGCTAGGTTACTGGACAGACGGGTGAGTGGATAGACGAATGAAAGGGTGGACATATGGACAGGATGGATGGATATATGCATGAAGAGGTGAACGAACAGGAAGAATATACTAAATTAAAACAATTTAAGTCTAATTAAATTTTATTTATTTTGATGATTTTAGCAAAATCTAAATATATAAATTCAACAAGACACAATTCTTCAAAATGTTGTCTTCTACTACAACATGTTTCACTGTTGTCGTCTCTTGATGTCACTACTAATGACTATTCTTTTTCTCGCAGTGGTATCCCTCGCGCTTTTAAGTTGACTTATTTACATAAGATAAATCACTTTTATTTTGTTTATGGTTCCTCTACATTTTATTCTTTACAATATACAAAATGGATGAAGTTGACGCTTACGAAATTTTTAAATATTTTATCATTGGTGTCATTTTTGTAGTTTTAAGGGTTCGCTGATAACGAAGAGTTGGTCAAATAAAAACTTCAAGATGGCGCGGATAAAATTTACAGTTTTTTCGTCATGGGTGTCATTTTCATGGTTTTCGGGATCGCTGAAAATGGGAATGACGAACAAACAAAATTACATTTTTTTATTTCTTCGGATTCCCTTTGCAGAACTTTGACCCTTCGCCACTGAGGTTCCCCATTCACAATGTTGACTCTTCGCCACTGATGTACACTGATTTTTTATTTACACATTTTATGACTAAAATCGAACAAAAATTTACACGAACGAAAAACAAATCATAAAATAAAATATAATAAACAGCTTTCAACAACAAACAGATCGAAATTTAATTGAAAAAATTTGAGCGGCGAGCGGAAAAAAGTGACATACGTCCATCTAGCAGCGCGCCTCAGCGGTCACTGTCACTCTGCGTACAAATAAAAGAGATGCGACAAGACGCCGCGAATGGCGTGATGTTTCGTTCGCCTTGTTCGAATAATTATCATTAAAAACATGAATCCTTACAAATATAGTAAATAAAGCGAAAAAGAAAAGCGACAGTTCCCTTTATTATTTTATATTACATCACTGTTATTAATTTAGTCAAGATTAGTTGAGCAGTAATACAGTTACACTTGCTTGAAAATCAGAACTTCTCGATTTTTTTTTATCGGGATTTTTTTCCGAAAACGTGTTTTGGGTCCGAAGGTTCCCTCATAAATATGGTCAAGAGTAACATATATTTTTTTTGTTGCTCTAAAATGTATACATTTGGCTAAAAAACTGTTCAAAGTTGCCTGTTTTGACGAGGTACAGCGTCTTAACATGAAAGTTGCCGTCAGTGTTCCGTTTTCTTCTTTTGCCACGTGGACTATTTTATCAGTAATTATTGCCGACTTTGAACCCCGTGTACAAGACAAACATGTGAACACCGTTGGTTCAAACACATTTCCAGCCTATTATGCATTTTTCAGACATAATCTGCATTAAAATGTTTTTGTACTGGACGGACTGTAGTTAAAAATATGGTAGGCTCATACGCTACTCAACATATTGCCTGTGAATGGCTCGTTTCGAATCATCTTGACAGCAACAGTTTTAATAAGTGCGTGTTGTGCAATAGTCTCTTGTTCACACCGAAAATACTGCCGAGCATTAAACAGGCGATGTATGTGATTCGAGCAGCACTCGAATCACATACATCGCCTGTTTAATAGCGCCTTAAAAAAAAGTCTGAGGTGAGACTAATGCACATATTATTATATAACTTACAGTAAGGGTCATGTTCCATGTATGAAGGTGCGTCTAAACGGGCAATACGAGAAACACACGACATAATATACATAGCTGCAAATCCCGGCCGACATCTTACTCCTGGTCGGGCAATATCGTCGTATTTTCGCTTCCCATTCGATCATCCTGCAACTAGTGATGGTAAATTCCCGAGAATATTCTCCTTGCGAGAACTTTGCTGTTAAGTTCTCGAGAACATTCTTTTGGCAAGGAATTTACGAGAATTAAAAAATGTCATGGCTCTTTCGTGTCGGTCTATTTTAAGAGTAATCGTTTTAGTGCATTTTAAACTTTTACGAAGTCTACGTTAAAATAATCTACTCCACAACTTAAATTCTCACTATTAATTCTCAGTAAATTCTCTTGACCAAGAACATTCCCGAGAATATTTCCAAGAAAATTTTCTCAAATTCTCTTAAAGTTCCTAAGGTATTAATGTTAAATTAGGATTTCTCTATTAGAACAAACTTTATGAATTATACAAATAATCAGCAAAAATAATTAGTAAAATTTAAAAAAATAATGTTATAGGAATGGTGTATAGTTTACCTAAATAATAAAAAGAAAGTAACAACCACAATCTAAACATTTCTTGAAATCGAATCAAATTGCTAATGCAATAATGCTATTCGTCTATTGATAACGATTGATCCATGTCATCTAAGTTGATGTGGTCTGTTTCCGCCAAGATTATTGGCTTCATCCTTTGCCTCTTCTTATGATTCTCTTCAGATTCGTTGTCAAATTTGATTGTAGGCTCATCTTTTTCGCTTGTGGTAGTTGGATTTGGTTCTTCAGACTCTTTGTTTACACATTGTGGTTTGTTCATAATTTTCCAATTGTGAGCAATCCGACAAATTTTGTATAAAATTTGGATTTCAGCCGAACGTCAGGTAGAGCAGTCACGCAATCTCATGACATGGAGAGAGCGACTGTCACAACCCCGTGCAGGGCACGCCACAATAGTGGCGATAAGTCCCCTTTTTGAGGAGTGGCTGGCGAGGCGCCACGGCGCCCTCACCTTCCGCCTGACGCAGGTCCTCACCGGACACGGTTGTTTTGGGAGGTTCCTGTACTGAATCGCGCGGGAGGAAACGCCCGGGTGTTACCACTGCGAGGATCGGCCGAGGACACGGTGGAGCACACCGTAGAGCTATGCCCCGCTTGGGCTGAGCACCGCCGCCGCCGTGTCCTCGTAGCGGCGATTGACGGCGGCGATCTCTCGCGTCCGGCCCTGGTTCAATCCATATTCCGGAGCGAGAGGGAATGGGAAGCCGTCGCCTCCTTCTACGAAGCTGTCATGCTAGCAAAGGAGGTGGCAGAACGTGAGAGGGAGAGAACCTCACGTCCCAGCCGCTGCGGGAGACGCCCCGGGCGTGGGGGGGCAACCAGTGGCCCCCGGCCACCGTAGGCGCGGGCCTGTGGACGGTGAGTAATGGGCTAGCTCACCGTCCGTCCGTCTTATGACGACAGGCCGTGCCGACGGCGCGTTCGTGTTCCATGCGCGCCTCAAGGAGATGTCAGCAAATCGGAAGGGGTCCGAGGGGGCCGATGTCTGCCAGGGCTGCGGGCTGTTCGAAAGAGATACCGTGGCCCTGGAACACAAAGGGCTAAGAAGGAACATGGATGGGTTTTAGGTCAGTACAAGTCTGACTCTCCCTTCCGCTTCCGTCCAGAGCGGGAGGGGTTATTTGATGATTTCCCATCCGAAAAAAATAAAAGTAGAGCAGTCACTTAATCCAATTTTAAATTCTCGTAAATTCTCCGTCGAAAAGAATATTGCAAAATATTCTCGATCTGAGAACATTCTCCGTCAGAGAATATTCTCTCGACCCATCACTACCTGCAACCCGTCTAGCTGCTCAAAAACACAGGGTTCCGTTGAACCAAACAATATAATAAAAATGTTTTTAATGCTCAGTCATATTTTTTTTACTCAACAGCTTAACTTAATTTGTTTTTCATAGTATGTTAATCAAAAACAAAGTTACTACTGCAGTTTGACGAAAAAGTCCCAGATCTCAAAAACGAATTATATGAAATCTTATTCAAACCAATTTTCTCTGAAAGTTTTTTTACATTCTACAAACCTACATTTTTCAGAATTTTCTTCCCCTTACTTTAGAAATTATAGTACCTACTACTAAACTCTAAACTAACTCTACTTTCATAAAAAAAGTACTTATAACCCAAAAAAAATGTGTCAGAGCCATTTGCGGCGTTGGACCGCTCGATTCATGTAGGCCTCTATTCAAAAAGCTGGGCTTACTTACTCTAACTAGCTTGTACATTTTAGAAGTAGGCATGTTTGTTAAAAAGCACTCAAACCTATTTACTAAAGCAACCGAAAATAAAAAGTTTATCTCTAGAGATCCCACCAAACTGGCTATAACAAGATGTAGAAGCGCTCTCTTGCAAAACAATTGCTATAGCATATCGGTCAAAATCTTCAATAAAATTCCGAAACAAATCAGAGAACAGCCAATTAACCATTTCAAAGAGAAACTGAAGAAGTGGCTCTTTAATAATGTGTTTTACACAATAAATGAGTTATTTACTTATAAACCCATTTGTAATCGTTAAGTAGCATAAGTTCCCATTTTTAAAAACTATTGTTCCTTTTCACATTCCTACATATTTTATTTTATTTTATTGATGTTATATTTGTTCCTTGCTATATCATTTATCGAATTTTATTACTTTATCCTGTAACCTAAACACAAGTATTTTAAATTCTAAAAGAATATTATCATCAAGGATAAAATTAATGTTTTGTTTTGTAACTATAAGGTCTAGAAGTTTGATACCTAAATTACGACTTAATTTTGTTAGGTATTTTAATTTAATTTTAAGTTTGCATGCTGAAAAAAGTCGGCGAAATATGTGAAACCTTTTTATTTATAAGACCATAATGAACCATATTTCATGCGAATAAAGAATCTTGAATCTAAACTTAATTATGTATGTAGGGCCACACCTATTTTTAATTTTTTCATAATTTTATATTATGTTTGTACATGTTTCCACTGTGTGGTGGCAATAGTATCGGAGTAAAAACTCTGTGACATGCGGACGGACAGACAGACAGGTGGACAGGACAAATCTATAAGGGTTCGGTTTTGCCATTTGGCAACGGAACCCTAAAACTGCATTGGACATACTAAAAAAACCGGCCAAGTGCGAGTCGGACTCGCGAGCGAAGGGTTCCGTACCCTTATAAAAACGAGCAAAAAAATCACTTTTTTGTATGGGAGCCCCCCTTAAATATTTATTTTATTCTGTTTTTAGTATTTGTTGTTATAGCATCAACAGAAATACATAAGCTGTAGAAATTTCAACTAGCTAACTTTCATGGTTCATGAGATACAGCCTGGTGACAGACGGACGGACAGCGAAGTCTCAGTAATACCCGTACCCAAAGGGTCAAACAGGACCCCCGTTTGACCCTTTGGGTACGGAACCCTAAAAAGATGTGTGGTTAAATGGTCAATGATGGCGGCAATCGTATTGTAGCCTACGTTGCAGTAATAAAATTGCCCGTTTAGAATCACCTTTATACAGATTATATACAATTATATTTCAAAAGATCATATTCTATGTACTTGTTATGTGTAAATTTCTTCATATTGCCGACTGCGGACTTTATAATCTACGCTAGTATTGAACCAGGTATTATAGTCGATAGGAGGTTCCGTATTCGTCTCCAAAATGGTTCTTTCTCTCTATTGTAATAGACAAAACAGTTGACCGATTTATGGAACATAACCGGACAGTTAATTATTGAAAAAAGAAAACATAACTAGTTTATAAAGAGCAAATACTCTACATAATAATTCTTGGCCTTGTCTAGTGCATAATAATTAAACTAATTAGAAAACGTGCACGAAGACGTGGCTAATGATTTTGTAATATAAAACGGCATTCTCATCTCATACGTATAGCAAAGCAGGCCCAAGTTACTGAGACAGTAAAGAGTGAAAGTGAGGTAGACACCAGTTGCTGACAAACTTTCACTAAAAGTTGGCACCGATGAATATAAACACACTCGTATGCCAGATAACATAATATGTGCTCAATTTTTAGAGGTGAGGAAGGCTGGTTTAGTCTCAAGTTATTTTCATTTGTAACAAGTTCCTTTTGTATTATGTTAAAGATCTCGGAAAAAGAAATATAAATGCGTGATCCGATTTATTTGAAACTTGGCAAGCATACAAATCTAAAGAAATAAAAACATTTGTCATTACGTAACATATGATTTTCAAAGGAGTGATGTCTCAATATGGGGTGAAAAAGAAATTCAGGGATGAAGTTAGTATGGAAAAACACTGCATTTATGCCTTATCAAATCAACTCGAAACTCAGTCATAACACATTTTTTTTTAAATAAAGAATTATGTGTAATTCCAGAGATTTTCGAAAACTTACCCCATGGTTAGCTTGATTAGTCAACTTTTTATGGATAAAAAATCCAGTAATTGATTCGAGCTAAATATATGTATACTGTATCAATACAATATTTGTAATGCAAGGTATATATAATGCTGGCTAGGTTACAACCCCCAAATTCATGCAGAAGGGCAGATCATGGTGCTAAAGTCCCCGCTACGAAAATATTTTTATTCTTTGTAAACAAAGAACTTCTTTGAATTAGGTTATCATTTGATCCAAATCAAATCAAAATCAATCCATTTCGTGACCTAGGGTTTTCGAATATTACCCCTGACGGGCTTAGTTTATGTCAGAATACTCGACTTTCTATGAAACAAAAACCCAGTAAGGAGTAATAAAAACGTTTTCGGAGATGACTGTAAATAAATACGTCATATTTCTCGATAAACCGAGGTGACTTCGAAAAAAATTGGTAAAATCGGAAGGTGCCAACTCGCACGCACTCGTGATTTTCACGATCGCCAGTTGAGAAACAAATGCATTTCTTTACAGATCCCCGACTGCAATAAAAATGTTGGTTTGCAGTTTTCCATTTTTCGACACAATCGCGGTTCAATTGCACAGTAAATTAAACTTAATGTTTTTCAGTTTTGGTTTGACATGATAAGCATGTTTTTTTTTTATTATATATTTTATATTACATTCTT
Source organism: Cerastis rubricosa (assembly GCA_949152445.1). NCBI lineage: Eukaryota > Metazoa > Arthropoda > Insecta > Lepidoptera > Noctuidae > Cerastis > Cerastis rubricosa. The sequence continues at coordinate 12,717,477 of OX424523.1, read as the reverse complement.
ATCGGTATTTATCTTACTTTTCATTTTGGAATTCATACTGTTCTCTAAATGAGAACATCCGTACCAACCGTCCGTAAATCAATGTTTTGTGTTGTGTGTGAGTCTATTTTCTAGCTTTCTGCAAGCAAAAAGTAATGTTATTTCCATTTGAGTGTAATTGATAAAAACTCTGAATGGCCAATAATTACACAGGGCATTTGTATTAAAAGGAATATCCTTCTTATCAATCACGGGTTCCAAAATAAAAAAGCGGTTTCTCCAAGGTTTAAAAATTGCTTTGAGCCTCTTACAAAGTTTTTTTTTTGTGTTAAAGGTAATTTTCAAAGGACATCAGTTTGGTTTGATTTTTTAAAAAGAATTTTCATTATTGTGAGGAGATTATTATTTTTGTATCAAACGGCATTTAAGGCCTCAAAACAACCACTTCGCTTGTCACTGTACTACTTTACGTATAGGACATACAGATAGGCAGTCGCTCCATGTAAACTACTAGTATTCTGCATCCTTAGACTGCAAGCCGACTCCAACATAGTTGGGAAAAAGCAAAGCAGATCATAAAGAAGAGGCAAACAGTACTCTTAAAAGCAGATACTAGGCGGCATGTGAATATTAATTCATTAGCATGCTTATCATTATATTGGAATCCTTGAACTTAAGTGTTACGAACCTAACAGGTGTAAAAACACTCATAACGAAGCGAGATATACCAGGGCCAAACCGTTTTAAATATCGCAATAGATGATCTTTAAACGAACAACAAATTAATGTTTTAAGTTTACTAAATATAATTGGTACAGTTTTATAGTTAGTATATATAAGTTAACTAGCGGTCCCGCGCAAGTTCGTCTGCGTCACATTTTCCTCGTTTTCGCAATATTTTTCATTGCTGCTCCGCTCCTATAGGTACAGTGCCATCTTTTGAATACTTACTCAATCCAGTCAACAGATACCGCCATCTGTTAGAATCGTTTGGAGCTAACAGATAATTGTAACTTCATTTGCAATACAATAATATTGCGACTATAAATTGAGATGTAAGCTATCCTATCTTTCAAGTTGGATCAAACTGGACACGGTGTGCAAATTTGATTAAAATCGGTTAAGTAGTTTAGGAGTCCATCCCCGACAAACAACGTGACACGTAATTTAAATATATATAGATATTGAGTGTATTTGTAAAGAAAAATAATAGGTCTTTACCTATGAAATTGCCGTATTGCAGTACAGACTTTTTCAAACAAAAAAAAGTTTTGATTGGCTATGAGTTCTAAATTCAAATTAATTTTGTTTTAGAAAATATGACATTCTATTTACAAAATCAGTCTTTTGTTTATTGATTAGCGTTGTATTTTCATTACATTTCAACATTTTTCCTCATAATGGATACTTTGAAATTTCGTGTAATTATGGAATATGAGTTCCGTCGTGGCACCAACGCGGCACAAACGACCCGTAACATCAACGACGTTTACGGAGAGAACTGTACAAACGAACGCACAACCCGTTATTGGTTTGCTCGGTTCCGTTCTGGGAATTTTGACTTGAAAAATGAACCTCGTGGTCGTCCGGAAACTTTGGTCAACAATGATTAATTAAAGGTGATTGTTGAAGCTGATGAAACTCAATCTACAGCTGAGCTGGCAGCAGCTTTTGATGTTAGCATTAAAACAATTTTGGTCCATTTGCGACAGATTGGCAAGATAAAAAAGCTTGATAGATGGGTGCCCCACGAACTTAACGATCGCCAGCGCAACGTACGCGTCGAGACTTGCCTTGCGCTGCTTAACAGGCACAGAAATGAAGGAATTTTGAACCGAATTGTTACGTGCGACGAAAAATGGATTCTTTTTGACAATCGAAAGCGCTCAGCAAGTTGGTTAGATCCTGGTTCGGTACCAAAGCAATGTGCAAAACGAAAAATGACCCCTAGAAAGGTGATGGTCACAGTTAGGTGGTCTAGTGCTGATGTGATTCATCATAGCTTTTTACAAAACGGCGAGAGCATTACTGCAGATGTGTACATTGAAGAACTGACCACAATGATGGCGAAACTCGCACGTCTGCAACCAGCTTTGGTCAATCGGTCGTCTCCACTGCTACTTCACGACAACGCGCGGCCCCATACTGCACAACAGACCGTCTCTAAGCTGCATGAGTTGGGTTTGGAAGCTCTCCTTCATCCGCCATACTCACCAGATCTTGCGCCTTCCGACTATTACTTTTTCCAAAATTTGGACAACTTTTTAGCGGGAAAAAAATTCAATTCCCGAGAGGCAGTACAAAACGCCTTTGAAGAGTTTGTTGTCTCCCGTCCAGCTGATTTTTTCAAGAAGGGCATCCATAAACTGCCACAGCATTGGCAAAGATGCATTGATTGCAGGGGTGATTACTTTGAATAAAAGAAAGAAATAAGTTCGAAAAAAAAAATACTTTAACTTTTTTCAAACAAAACGGCAATTTCATAGGTAAAGACCTAATATACTGGATAGACACCACAAATTACCAACACGTGCTTATCAGGTTTACAAGATTTTAAATACAAAGAAAAACTTTAGATTAAACATACCTTCTTATTCATAAAATAAACCTGTTGAAGCTATTGTCATAAATCCTTTTCCTTTTTTGTAAGTTTTAACAACACTTAAGAGCGCTTATACCCTACGGCATTTCATACAAACTTTCAAGTCGTTATTTTCCGAAATGACTGAACAGATAAAAATGAAAAAACATTTTGTAAAAATAATGTTACAGCTAAATTAGACCGATTTTTAATGATCTGAAACAGAAATTTAGAATTATCTTCATTTTTAAAAGACATTTCGAAAATGATTTTTAGTAACTTTTTAGACCTTTGCATACTGCTTATGTGTATGAAGTTTCATTAAAATCTGTTCAGTCATTTCGGAAAATAACGACTTGAAAGTTTGTATGAAATGCCGTTATAAACGCTCTTAAGTACCCGTAAAAAGCCATGAATTAAAAAAAAAAAAAAAACTATATGGTAAATTGATAATTTATATTAGGTCTTTACCTATGAAATTGCTTTTTCGAACTTATTTATTTCTTTTATTCAAAGTAATCACCCCTGCAATCAATGCATCTTTGCCAACGCTGTGGCAGTTTATGGATGCCCTTCTTGAAAAAATCAGCTGGACGGGAGACAACAAACTCTTCAAAGGCGTTTTGTACTGCCTCTCGGGAATTGAATTTTTTTCCCGCTAAAAAGTTGTCCAAATTTTGGAAAAAGTAATAGTCGGAAGGCGCAAGATCTGGTGAGTATGGCGGATGAGGGAGAGCTTCCAAACCCAACTCATGCAGCTTAGAGACGGTCTGTTGTGCAGTATGGGGCCGCGCGTTGTCGTGAAGTAGCAGTGGAGACGACCGATTGACCAAAGCTGGTTGTAGACGTGCGAGTTTCGCCATCATTGTGGTCAGTTCTTCATCTGCAGTACTGCTCTCGCCGTTTTGTAAAAAGCTATGATGAATCACACCAGCACTAGACCACCAAACTGTGGCCATCACCTTTCTAGGGGTCATTTTTCGTTTTGCACATTGCTTTGGTACCGAACCAGGATCTAACCAACTTGCTGAGCGCTTTCGATTGTCAAAAAGAATCCATTTTTCGTCGCACGTAACAATTCGGTTCAAAATTCCTTCATTTCTGTGCCTGTTAAGCAGCGCAAGGCAAGTCTCGACGCGTACGTTGCGCTGGCGATCGTTAAGTTCGTGGGGCACCCATCTATCAAGCTTTTTTATCTTGCCAATCTGTCGCAAATGGACCAATATTGTTTTAATGCTAACATCAAAAGCTGCTGCCAGCTCAGCTGTAGATTGAGTTTCATCAGCTTCAACAATCACCTTTAATTCATCATTGTTGACCAAAGTTTCCGGACGACCACGAGGTTCATTTTTCAAGTCAAAATTCCCAGAACGGAACCGAGCAAACCAATAACGGGTTGTGCGTTCGTTTGTACAGTTCTCTTCGTAAACGTCGTTGATGTTACGGGTCGTTTGTGCCGCGTTGGTGCCACGACGGAACTCATATTCCATAATTACACGAAATTTCAAAGTATCCATTATGAGGAAAAATGTTGAAATGTAATGAAAATACAACGCTAATCAATAAACAAAGGACTGATTTTGTAAATAGAATGTCATATTTTTAAAACAAAATTAATTTGAATTTAGAACTCATAGCCAATCAAAACTTTTTTTTGTTTGAAAAAGTCTGTACTGCAATACGGCAATTTCATAGTTAAAGACCTATTATTTTGAGCGACAATGATATCATGTATTTATTTATAAGGTTACTGTGGTCTGAGGTGGTTAACAAATGGGTTGCTACAAAGTAAAAACTAATCGTACTAAACAAATAAACTTTATATTCGGGCTTATTAAGTTTTATAAATAGGGCCGGGTAGTTATATAAGTTACTTTATTCGTACAAGCGCTTAAATTGTGTTTTATTTTCTAAAACTAGTAATTTATAACAACAATTAGCTAGGTATTCGTATTCGTCGAGTAGTGAATAATTATTCTGATTCGCGTTCTTTATTAGTGATCGATGGATTCGCATTCATATTCGCAAAGGTAGCCTAACATTGCAATATTAACCAACATCTAACATGCGGATATATTCGGAGTCCCTCCTAGTTCCCGACCACTGTTGTTCTTATAATAATAATTATATTCTGGTAACTGCTTGTTTTAGTGATAAGATTTGTATTTTTAAATTATGCATTAAAGTATTTGAATACTTGCCTACTTTCATTCTTTGTTTTTAGATAGAAAATCCACGAAATAAATCTGGTCGTGCAAATCGAATCAGCTGCCACGTGTTGAGCGGGCAAAAACTAATTTGTGTTTATCTGTTCTCTGCTCATATTTTACTATTCTTTGGAAATCGTCAGTCGACGCGCTGACGTTGGACGATAGACGGCGCTTATGTTGAATATGCCTCGTTTGCTCATGGTCATTGGCGTATGTTAGGGCCTATTACGGGAGGCACTGCGAATTTTTGCGTTTCCGATGACATTACAACAAATGGAAGCTCGATGAGAGCTACATCGAGTGTTGAAGATATATTATGATAGCTAACGGAACCCTTGAAATTGAAAGGCAGAATCCGACGTGTTCAGGCTTATTGGGCTATGCGTGCACTGCGAAAATTATTCGTTGGGAATAATATTTACCAACTAGGGCCCGCGTACGGCGAAAAGAAACCGTTTGCGATTTCACGAACAAGTTCGTTTTTTAATTCATTTCACATTTTTAAATTCGCAACGCTTGTTTCGTAGTTGGTGCATAGCCTTATATTTATAAGGCTATGCACCAGCTACGAAACTGTCTTGTGAACTGTCTTGTATGGATAGTAGTACATGGAACCCTCGAATGGCTAGACTTAGTTGTAAATTCAATCGAGTTTAAATACCGTAAAATATTTTACGTTCGTACGTATCGTACCTATTAAGGTTTTTTTAAACATTTTTATAGATTGGAGATGGCTCTGAGGCAAGAGACCGCTCCGGCGCTGATGCCGCTGCATGACCCATACCACGTGGAGGGCACGCCGCCTCTCGCCGACGAACATTTTGGAGTGAGTTTCCTTTTTTACTGATTAATTCAATAGCTTTCTTTTGTAAAAATAAATGTAGTCTAGTGTGATACTATGTATTAAAACAGATAATTGGTTTATAGTTGACTCTTTCACCAATATGATGTAGCTACATATTTTAATGTGGAAAACCTTTTTTGTTATTGTTGCAGGACGAGTTCGAAGATGCCACAGATGAGCATCCAACGTAAGTTAACCTTCTTGCTCTATATTTTGGGCAGTATGTTTCCAAATTCACTTAATGTTTTAAAAATTGTTTGTTCATAACACGTTATTGTTTCAGGAACACAATGGATTTACAAACTGCTTTCGATGACTGTGAAGTGGCCATTAGAAAATTCTTCAATAACGATTTAGTTGGTGCCAACAGTATGATGAAACCATGGTGAGATTTACGTTATTTTGTTTTGAAAATTATGCTTATAAAAATTTGTTCTAAGTATAATAGACTCTTATACCTAGAACGGTATTTCTCTGCATGGCTTAACATTTTACGTGCCAAATTACTACTACCAACTTACTTAATAATACACAACCGAGCTGAGGGGGGGATCCAGAATCATGTAGTACCTACTGAATCTATGTTAAAAGGAGTTAGAATATTGTTAGGAGCCTGGCCCTCACACTTAACGCCGTTTTATATTTATTTAGAAATCGCGGCCACGTATACACGTATAAAACATGAATTAATCATTAGTTGGCATCAATATAAACAAGTATAGTACAGAGATTTTGTTTCTTTTTTTTCCTTGTTTTCTACTAGCTGTCCCGCGCAACTTCGTCTGCGTCACATTTTCCCCGTTATTACAAAATAAATTTAACTTATACTTTAGCCTCGGCAACACCCGGTGGTTATGCCATTAAATTGTAACTTATGTGAAACGTTGGTACTTTTAACACAACGCCATCTATTGAATACTTACTCAATCTAGTCAACAGATACCGCCATCTTTTAGAATCGTTTGGAGCTAACAGATAATTGTGACTTAATTTGCAATAAAATAATATTGCGACTATAGATTGAGATGTAAGCTATCCTATCTTTCAAGTGGAATCAAACTGCACACGGTCTGCAAATTTGATTAAAATTGGTTAAGTAGTTTAGGAGTCATCCCCGACAAACAACGTGACACGTAATTTATTTATATATAGATAGTTGAGCGTGTATGAATTTATGTAAGACACAATGTTTAAGAAGAAATAAATATTTTTGTATACTGTATTTTTGTATGATTAAAATCTATTTGATCTATATGTTATCTACACGACTGCTTCCTCTCAAATCGATGACTCAGATGTTGTCCGACGTACGTACTAGACTGCACAAGGGCATATGTCACGGTACAAAACACGGTATCTTGCATCTCGAACTCGCGTTCTTTCGAGAAAGGAATGATATACCACTAGAATAATTAACAATGCAGTTTTGAGACCAAATACGAGTAAAACCTTACTTTTTTGCTTAGTCGGCCTATTTCCTATAGATAGATATATTATTTTATACCAATCATGTGTCGGACAGGCACACCCTCCATGTAAAATACTGGTATTCAGCTGGTTTAAACTTACCGATTTCCGTAAATAAGTAAAAATAAAAAATACCTTCCCATTTTCCTTGAATTGACAAGGATGCAAAACAACACCTTGTTTATTAGTTACCTGGCAACGTCACAAAATGTAAATATTTTTTTAGTGTTAAGAGGGGACTCTAGAGCGCCTTTCTCCATACAAACGTATTCCGCTGTTTTATTCGTAGATAATGCGTCTAGAGCAATGATTTTTTTCCCAAAAAATCTAGGTCTTATTAATACATGTCCCTATCATTTCCTTTTTTTTTTCAAAACATTCTCACTAAAAGAATTATGACAATCGAAAAACCTGAAAAAAAAGCCCGTCTTTACCGCCATGTTCAGACGACTATCAGACAAATTAGATAAGTTTAAAAAAAAAAAGAAAATAATAGAAGCATAGATATACTTTTCCTCTAAAGATATAAGAATTATTTATATCAGTTTAGTTTTGAAGAAGAAAACAGCGGAATACAAAACGTCTTTTGGTCAAGATTTTTGTAGGTAAAATCAGCCTGAGCTGTAGTTGTCCCTTTCGCACTTTTGGCTTGGTCGGGCGCAGCGCGACGGCAATACATTCTTCACATACCTATTCTTCAAATTCCTCGGGCGTAGAGTCCCCTCTTAAGTTAAATTTATAGTATTACTAGCTGTACCCGGCTTGCGTTGCAATTAGGGAGGGCAAAACCGGCTTTCCGGTTTTGCTAAAAACCGGAAACCGGAAAGCGGTAATGAACTACCGATTTTTGAAAACCGGCTTTTAGTGATAAAACCGGAGTTATCTCCGGTTTTCCCGTTATTGAATTACATTTTGATTTAATAGTTTGGATAACATGAACTTATATAATATAAAGATTAACTAACTGAGATCAAATAAAAACAAGTATGTTTGTGGTACTTTTAGTAGGTACCTAGCAATTCTGTTATAAAGAATAAAAAAAAAGCTTACAAAACACATGCATCATCCCAAGATACTAAACACAACGACAGTTACTATACGCCTCAATTTCTTTAATCTTGTGCTCTTTAATTACGAAGATAGCGTACTTCTTATATTGTTGCAAAAGTATCCAGCACTCGAAAAGGCCCTCTCACTCTCAACACTTGTTGGTAGTACATCCAATATTTGTACGCTTCTGTGAGATACACATCCCGATGCCCTCCGCTCTCATACATGGCTTGTTCTACCTTGAAAAACCCTGCAAGGTTGAAATCCGATCGATTCTTGGGGGTTTTCTTGCATTTATCCAACTCCTTATCAGGCTGTTTACTTGGTATTGGTTAAATGGTTGATTAAAAAGAGGTATATCATATAATTTGTTTTATTTATAGATTTTGTGGCTATCTAAAAATATTGTTTTAGTTAAAATTCTACTATTTAAAAAATATAAAAATGTTGCCGAAAGCGGGTCTGACACCGGTTTTTGGTTTTGAAGACCTTTCGGTTTTGCACGACCTAGTTGCAATGCCCTTTTTCCTACCTACCTTACCCTACCTACCCTACCAACCTACTCTACCCTACCCTACACTACCTACCTACTCTACCCTACCTACCCTACCCTACCTACCTCCCTACCCTACCTACCTACCCTGCCTTACCTACCTTACCTAACCTACCCTACCCTACCTACCCTGCCCTACCTACCCTACCTACCCTACCTACCCTACCTACCCTACCCCACCTACCTTTCTCACCTTTTAAACCTTCTCGGGACTACGACAAACATTTCAAAACCAAAATCAGCCAAATCGACCCAGCCGTTCTCCAGTTTTAGCGAGACCCACGAACCACAATTGATTTTTAGGGTTCCGTACCCGAACGGTCAAACGGGACCCTATTACTGAGACTTCGCGGTCCGTCCGTCCGTCCGTCCGTCCGTCCTTCCGTCCGTCCGTCCGTCTGTCAGTCACCAGGCTGTATCTCATGAACTGTGATAGTTAGCCAGTTGAAATTTCCACAGATTATGTATTTCTGTTGATGCTATAACAACAAATACTAAAAACAGAATAAAATAAATATTTAAGGGGGGCTCCCATACAAGAAAGTGTTTTTTTGAAGTTTTTATAAAAAATGGTACGGAACTGTTCGTGCGCGAGTCCGCCTCGCACTTGGCTACCTCAATAAAATAATACACCGTTTTTATGTCTAGGGATCGCACATCGCTTTACCACAGTCTCGGCACTTCCATGTTCGAGTTTATACCAGCAATGCTGACCTTCGACCACGCACAGATCAATCGGACTCTGGCAGCACTCAAAGTATCTATCTCCATATGTAACCAACACAGGAAAAATTACACTTTCGTAGAGAGCATCGGTACAATTATAAAGAAGGTAGAATACTAATATTATTTTTTGTTTGTGTATTAGATCGTAAGCTTTTGTACATAACATTAAGTATTTATATTTGTCTCGCTCTAGATTGACTATTTATGAGGCGAAGATTAAATTATACATCCCCACGAATATTATACCTAAGTGCGAAAGTAAGTCTTCTCTGTTTGTGTTTTACGTTCTGACGCCCTAATGGCTGAACGGACTTGGATGAAAAGACTATCTGCCTAGTCAGGAATTGACGCCCAAACGAATAACCGATCAGAATTTTCTATCCATCCAAGGGCCCGCTGACCTGAGTACCTCGTATTAATTAACTTAGTACTAATGATGGTTACATTGAATTTGGTTAATGATTTTTTAATGGGCCAGTATATTTAACATAGTACTTAGGTACTATGTTAAATATACTGACCCATTAACACACACTACAACAAATAGTGTTATGTCTATTTTTACTTACCAAATATAAAAAACAAAATTTATCTTACCAAATCAGGCTGCAAGTGATTTCGGTTAGGTTGTAAATAATTATGTTGTTAAAATTTTCTGGCTAACCAATGTTCATATAAAAACTAAGTATTTTATCAAGGTATTTTATCACAAGTATTTTATTTATCAAACTTAAAAATGAGCAATAACCCACTTACATAACTGTATTGTATAGATATCTGCCATATTATTATAAAACTTACCTACTTTATATGTAAAAACATTTATTTGCAGCCTAATTATGCCACATACACAGATGTGGAAGCTCACGCTGAACTATGCTACGCAGAGGCCCTTATGCTTCAGGCAGCTATGACTATAATGGACGGAGAAGACCTAACTGGGCTTATCAAGGGCACTATCAAGGTCAAAAATTGCTACAACAGTTACAAGTAATTATATTGTTTATTGAATTTTAGCTTTTGCCCGCGACCTGGCATGAGTTTCGAAATTATCATTTAGTTTAGCAACAAATATGACATTAACCCTCTAACTTTAAAATACCTTAATATCCAGTGGATGAAAATGTGTCTTCCAACCTCTATTTTATCTACACAATTTAAACTAATTAATTTCCGTTGTAATTAAACAGGGAATGCTCAAAAATACTAGAAAAGAAGCAATGGGAGTCGGAGCAGTCGAGGATACACTTCCAAAGCGGTGTGCGGCTTGGCGTCGCTACCTTCAACGTGATGATATCGCTGCTGCCGCCGAAGATCATAAGTGTGTTAGAGTTCGTTGGGTTTTCTGGAAACAAGGCAAGATAAAAATACATTTTTTTTTGTTTTTGAACACATTTTATGCCATGTGTGTGCACGAAACTTGATCGGGTTGATCTAATTCGGCACGGGCGCAACAGGACGAAAAGGGGTAGAAGATTTTGTATGAAACGTCGCCTGCCTAACTCCAGACCTTGTATTTTATTTTCGAAATAACGGCCACGAATATAATCTGTGTTAATCAATAGCCGGTATGTAAACAAGTTTTAAATGAGAAAACATTTTCTAAAGCGTCACGTTTCCGAGATATAGCTATCAATATTAAAATCTATTTACTGATAGCACCATCAGTACAACCTTGATTTTATAAGCTTGCATAAAACCTGTATCAGTCAATAGCTGGCATCAACACAATCAAGTATTGTATGACTTGTATGAGACAAAATCTTCTAAAGCATCGTATTCATTACACTTCATACTGATCTGCTGCGAGTTCCAGTACCTCAGATTGCGTGTCCAAGGGGATGGCGAAGTAGACCGGGATGTAACGCACCGGCTCAACTTAGAATGGTCGAAATGGCGACAGGTCACTGAAACAACATGAGAAACGAATGCATGTAGCGGTGATGAGAATTTTGAGATGGATGTGTGGGGTAACAAGAATGGATAAAGTAAGGAATGAGTATATTGGAGGAAGTTTGAGAAGAGAAAGTGGCGCCAGTTACCCAGAAAAAGGAAAACGTTATTTTTGGTATGGACATGTGATAAGCAGAGATCACATGTGACTAAAAGTGTGATGAATATAAATATTGATGGATGGAGACGGAGAGTAAGACCAAAGAAAATATGAAAGGATTGGGTGAGCAATGATTCGAAAGAGAAAGTACATGATATCGTGATTTCCGACAGGGCAGAATGGAAGACAATAAGAAAACGTGTTCACAGTCGGGTGCTAAACGAATAAAAAATCACGTTTTAATTGATTTGTTAAGTGGGCATACAAAATTCTTAATATTACACCATACTATATTATAACCTCATGTCCTTGTAAGTCTTAATTTTTTAGGCAGGTTTAAGAATGCCGTGGAGATACTTTTACTTCTAAACAAGTCTAGGCGCAATATGTGTATCGATGTTTTCTGTTGTATCAATATACATAAGTACATTAATATGGTATGGAATAATAATTTTATGCCAGAATATCAGACTATTCAGAGAAAATACTGATATTCAGCTGCATCCGGGTTAAACTGGAAGCTGACTCCAGTTCCTAGTTGGGAAAAGGATAGGCAGTTGATGATAGAGTCAAAGGCTTGTTGTTTATTTTATTAAAATTTGTTTAGGCAAATAAGTTAGGAGATGCCTTTCACTCAAGCATTTTACATCGTGTGTGCATTAGAATTAAAATCACCAAACCCAGAGTTAAAATTACGTAGATCCGGACACAACATTAGCTATGTAGGCTAGTCAAATATTTGTCAATTTCGTTTGGTTGGATTCAAATATTATAATAATCCCATGAGTCCACGACCCGCGCAGCAATAGGTAATAAATCACTGTGAAATTGATTACATAATTGTAGAGAAGTGCGAATAAACATGGCGAAAAACACAATATACAAGGTGTTGTTTTGCATCCTCGTCAAAATTCAGGATGTTGTCACAAAAGACATAAATATTCAATATAATTTACGGTAGCTAGTAAATTATTAAAAAACACTGCATTTTTTTGTTGTTTAAATTTGTCAATATTTCAGAAGGGTCCATAGCGTGGTTTAGGGATTATAAAATTATCGAAAAAACGTTTGAGGTTTTTTGTTTGTGTGTAAGCGACGTTATGAGGCAGGGATCAGACGGCCCGTGTTTAAAACACGGGTGGTTCACAGTTACCGATTTCAGTAAATAAATAAAAAAAAGAAAATTACCTACTCATTTTATTATTGATTCGGGTCGAGAATCATTAGCATAGTTACCTCCTAGAATTTGACGAGGTTGCAAAACAACACCTTGTATATATATATATGACGGCGGGAGCGTGGGCGTAACGAGAACAGGGGCGTCATCGTTATTGTTTCTTGGTTCGGGTTCCATGAAGAAGTTGGGTACTCGGGCAAACCAGTGAAACGTAGGTTTAAACACAAATTACAGTCACGTTTATTACTCGGTAAAATTACAATAAGTGGCAATATGAGGAACTAGGGCTTGTACGGTGGACGTGACAGTTTCGATCGTACGATCTCAACAGAACAAAATCCCAGTCTAGTATTCTGGATCGACTCTGTCCGCGTGTTTTTGGCGGGAGAATTCAAGACTGAAGCGCCACCTCACGGCGTCCACTGTACTAACCAATCAACCAATGAGAAATCAAGTAACAGTTTGACCAACATTATGAAATCAATGAGTTGGTACTACCAACTTGCTAGAAATAATAATTAAAAAAAAGGTTGTAGTCTTGAAATCGCTTGCGACGACACGGCCAAACTGACGAGTCCCACGTCTTCGTGTGCATCTGTAACAATATTCTTATTTGTAGCAAAACTTTTGCTCGGCCTAACCTGACTACAAGGTAAACGTAAAAAATGAGTTAGAAAGATACCTCACAGGTAAACATACGCAGAAGAAACTTCAATGATTGTACAGTGAACTTTTTACAAACACACAACACTAATATGACCCGGCTGCTCGGCAGCGTAGTCTCGCTGAGACCCAAACAGTAGTCTTATTCAGACCCAGATAGTAGTCTTATAGACCCGAATACTAGTCTCAAAGAGACCCAGTAGTAGTCTCATTGAGACCCGAACACTAGTCTCACAGAGACCCGAACACTAGTCTCACAGAGACCCGAACACTAGTCTCACAGAGACCCAATAGTAGTCTCATTGAGACCCAAACAATAGTCTTATAGACCCAGCCACCATACATCTAGCCGCGCATTGCGCCCTGAACGACTCATAGAATCGCAGTTACAACTACGACCAGACTGTACAGTTTGATTAAGAAAGGTACCTAGTAACGTAGTCATTTTAGTGTGCGTCATATTCAAACAATAGTGGAAGCATTTTCATTATTATTAATTTACATTGGGTTCTATGTCAACACAATCAGTTCAGATGGAATTTCACATTGAGGCATCTTTCTAAGACGATCGTGGGCATACTTATAGGTTCTGTTACTGGTCAAAGATTTTAAAGCGATCATCTTCAAGTAGGTACATCAGTTACTTTAAATTGGACCCTTATATTTCCTTTATTTTATTTGAATTTTACCTTTTTACTATCTAAACGAGACTACTCGTAATTAGAACTTTGTTCGATGTTGTGGGCTGCATGCTCTCTCGTCTCAGAAATATCTCTCTCAACTTCAGTATCGTCAGCAGTCAAAAGATTATAATTAATTTATTTCTCTGTTCATCATAAACAGTACAGAGTCAAATTATCACTACATAGAGACTGGTGTCTGTTTTAGGTAAAACCTGTATTACAGATCACCAGGCGACCCTCCGTCCGGACATTTATCTTATGAAGTTATGACATACTGCTAAAACTGTAATAAAGTAGCATACGTAATGAAGATCACAATTAAATGAAATTATCAAATAAATTTTCTAGATTAAAATAACGAATACATTAAATCAAATTGTAAATGAAATGGACAAATAAATCGAATTATCAAAAAAAAAAAATCAACTCAGCAAATAAGTAAAATGAAAATTAAGTTAAAATCAATTTGATTCAAACCGATAAATAAATAAAATTAACAAACAAATAAAAATAACAAATTTAGAAAAACAATTAACAGATTCAGTGGTCTAGGATAGCAATCTGATTAAAACAACTAGCACAATCAAGGCAAAGGAAATAGTAGCGCCATTCAGCCTAGATATTTGGTCGTCAATACGCGGAAGTAAAAATCAATCTGGCACCGTATTCGAATTTAACTCGCGATAATCTATCACCATACGCTGTGAACCATCACGCTTTTCCACAAGAAGGATCGGGCTAGCAAACGGAGAACTACTCGGTCGGATTATGTTTGCATTCAACAACTCGTTTACTTTGTTACATCTCGTTCGCGGGGACTGAGGCGGTAAGGGCGGCAATAAACAGTACGGGTTGCATCTTTTAAACGAATTTACATTTCCCTTGTAGTTACACGAGTTGACGGTAAACCATCAATAAATCCAAACGAGAATTCATTCAACACGTGCAAGACCTAAAAACGGGTGAAACTTCGGTATTAATTGCACTAAAATTAATTTCCGTCACCGCGGCAAAACAAGAAACCGGTTTTGTTATCACTAGATTTGACTAGATTCTCTCTCGATTCAAATCATAATTTAAAATATCGGACCCTATCATTATGTTATGAGGCATAAGTTCATCTGGAACGACAAGAAATGACAAATTTAAACTATGTCCAACAATAACTAAGTACCTCACATAAATTTGTTCGGTACAGTGAACATGAGCGTTACCAACGCCTGTTAATCTTATGTTAGCAACGGAACGCTCGCCTAAGAATTTATTCGCGATACTTTGCTTTACGAGAGAACACTCAGCGCCACTATCGAAATAAAACATGTACTCACCGGATTGTGTTAGCTCTCCACGTACACCTTGGACTTGGCAGTAGTTGACTCTTCGTTCCAGGGCCGCGCCGCTGTTGCTGCTGGTGTTGCTACTGGCTGCTGCGTTCCTCGTCTTCGGACAGCGAGGCGCGAAGTGGCCTCGTTCTCCACAGGGGAAGCAGGTGACATCTTTCTTGGTACCCGATGATGATGAAGGCGTAGTGGTAGAAAAAGTCCCTTGAGTAGTTTGATTGTTTTTACGTAAACGACAGTCTATTGCTTTGTGTCCAGTTTTATGACAATAATTGCACTGGAATGGCATGTTGCTAGGTTTTGTTCGTTCAGCGTCCAAGTTGTTGTCGACGTGTCGATCATGTTTTTCTTCAACGAAAATGCGTTTAATTCTTGAATCAATCTAGTCGGTTGATTCGACTATCCATTTTAGCTAAATGAGCAAGTACGTACGATACCGCAATCTCCTCGCAGTGCATGTCCTTCCATTTCGCTATGAGTGACGTCATCAAACGGCTCGCGTAGGCAGTTAAATTTTCACCATCCTTTTGTTGACTGTTGTTGGCATTAAATAGAGTCGCTGCACAGGTTTCCGCACAATCATATTGCGCGAGAAACAGGTCCTTGAACTGGCTCCATCTCATACCAGCATGCGACACTTGAGATAGCCAAGTCGATGCACTTCCTTTTAAAGATTTGCTGAGGGAAATAATCAGCGCGCCTCCTTCCATCGGATGTTCTGTGAGGCAAATGTCCACCGTCGAGCACCAAACACGTGGATCGACGTCTGGTAGGTCTGGGTTGAACTCTGGCAGCTTGATTGAAGTTGGCGTCGGCGTTGATCCTCGCATGGCTTCAATCATGCGCATGGTCATTTGATTCTGCTGTTCTAGGAGTTGGCGCCAATAGATATCGTTGGTAGGCGCCCGAGCTGATCGCACTTGTGATGACGGCGGGAGCGTGGGCGTAACGAGAACAGGGGCGTCATCGTTATTGTTTCTTGGTTTGGGTTCCATGAAGAAGTTGGGTACTCGGGCAAACCAGTGAAACGTAGGTTTAAACACAAATTACAGTCACGTTTATTACTCGGTAAAATTACAATAAGTGGCAATATGAGGAACTAGGGCTTGTACGGTGGACGTGACAGTTTCGATCGTATGATCTCAACAGAACAAAATCCCAATCTAGTATTCTGGATCGACTCTGTCCGCGTGTTTTTGGCGGGAGAATTCAAGACTGAAGCGCCACCTCACGGCGTCCACTGTACTAACCAATCAACCAATGAGAAATCAAGTAACAGTTTGACCAACATTATGAAATCAATGAGTTGGTACTACCAACTTGCTAGATATAATAATTAAAAAAAAGGTTGTAGTCTTGAAATCGCTTGCGACGACATATAGTATATATATTTTCATACATACTTTTAGGAACTGGGTATAGGATAAATTAACACAGCTAACCCGTCAGCTATTTATATGGCCAACCTTTTTTCGAGAAATTTCCACAACTTCCATGAACGTCTAGGCAGTTCCTTAGGGGAACCCAGCCTTCGAGAAAGTTCCACAACCTTCCCGAACCATCCAGATAGCTCCACAGTGAAACCAATCCTTCTAGAAAGCTCCAGAACTTTCTAAACATTTCAATTATTAATTTAAAAAACATCTGCTTTGCCATACATTTTGAGCGTGCCGGTATTGCACTATTTTAGGAAAAAATTACCGACGAAAAATTTCAATGTGAGGTGGTTCATAATGATGTACTGAGTATGTGGTAAGCGTTTTCGCGTCGCTGTCTCTTACGTCCTGTATTTATATTTGTCTGGCAAGTATTAGAATATCCCTAATATATATAAGCCCTTAGAATATCTGGACTATCGAACCTAGAAACAACGTTTTATTTTTGCTTAGTTAACAGACCCGGAGTCCGAACTCCATCTGGGGCGGCTTGTCTTCTTGAAACAAAATATAATTTCTTTCGTTTGGAAATCCTCAATGAATTTCCTGAGTTGTTCTGTCAGACCCCGACTGATTAAAACCACACGGTGTTCCTCCTCGTCACTTCTGGCTGGGGTGCGGGAACACAGGCTCAACCACTGCGCCTAAAGCTAGCCATACACGTTATGGTGTAACCTACAGGTTTTTTTTTTACAGTAAATCTTATCCGACACAATACTAATAACCTTTTAACTATTATAAGGCTCTCTCTGACTGCAATACTAGGTATACTTCGGATCGGAGCAAATATTAAAGACAATTTTTAATTTTTCTTTCTTTTATTATTATTTTTTCTTTATTATTGTATGATTTTTGTTTGAGAAATTTCTATGACTTAAATAGTAATACCAAATGTCTTCAAAATAGACCCATGACTCGACTTATAGAGCTATGCGGCAGCTAGACTTATAAAAAAATATTGTAATGCTGATTGTAGTTTATTGTACCTGACCACAATTTTGCCTAAACTACGGTTACTGTTAACTCTTGCTTTGAAGTCTCATGGATGGTAGGCAACACAGACTCTTGCAGAGAGTTCCCTTGCTGTGACCATAAGAAATGTAAATTAATTTAGTGTTTTCGTATTGAAAAGTGTAACTTAATTATTCTTCTAAACTAATATCATAAAGAGGAAAGATTTGATTGTTTGTTTGCATTGAATAGGCTCCGAAACTACTGGTACGATTTGAAAAATTCTTTCAGTGTTAGATAGCCCATTTATCGGGGAAAGCTACAGGCTATATATCATCACGCTACGACAAATAGTGTCCGTTTCAACCACGCGGCCACCTCATAATACTTGATGAAACTTTGCCAGGAATTAGTGCTAATTTGTTCCTATACACACCTCTTTTCGTGAATTTGTTCCAAAAAAAACCGAGGCGCTATGACCAAGAATAGTTGGCCGCTAGAACCGCCACTTGCCGTAGTCATCGCCCGTGATTACACAGAAACTATATAATGCAGATAGACGAATTATGCATCAAAAGAAAGATCTTAATTTGTTCCATTTGTTTCAAAAATAAAAAACAACATAAAGTAAGTAAACGAAAAGTTATGCAATATTTAGTTTTCAGGCTATGAGTACGTAGGTATCTCACCATAAATATCAAATTATTAGAAGTTCATGTTTATGAACAATTAGTTCCTAATTTAATACAGCGAATAAACAAAAAAAAAGTACTAGAAAGTAGGTTCAATGGTTTGTTAGAGTCGATTTTAGTTGGCCGCTCGGATGGCAATATGCCTAAAATACAATGGCGTTTATCTCGTTATTAAAACCAGGTTTAAACTTAGTTATAGTACTAATCGACGGGTAACGTAACCTAGTTTGGATAAACATGGAGAATATAACTGCAGCATTCATATTTTAGAAGATATTTACAAAAAAGCAGTAGTATGAAACCGTATGAGAGTAGAGTGACCATGATTACATTAGTACGAAGGCATGTTTTTAATGTTAGACTCTGTTTGAACGAATATGCGGTTCGTTTTGCGGCCATTGTCTATTGTTCTTAATTCTTTTAAGTATTTACTGATAAAATTTTCGTTTCATTGACTTTCCGCAGGTATTGTTAAAAATATTTGTCACAAGAGGTTTGAACGATTATTTTTTGTTGTGAATATTGTCATTACTGTGCTGAATTTTGTGTGCTCGTACGTATTTTATTCCCGAGATTTACAAACTACTAAGTTACTGAGAC
Source organism: Cerastis rubricosa (assembly GCA_949152445.1). Taxonomy (NCBI): domain Eukaryota; kingdom Metazoa; phylum Arthropoda; class Insecta; order Lepidoptera; family Noctuidae; genus Cerastis; species Cerastis rubricosa. The sequence goes on along the minus strand of OX424523.1, from coordinate 12,698,472 downwards.
AACTTCACTAAATCCAGAAGTGTCTAAAACTGCTTAGGAGTTGTGTCACTTATATGTTGGGTTTGTTAATGTAGAACTCGTTTTAGAGTTGCAGATTAGCGAAGGCTTATTTTAAGGAAATCGCTACCTCTTCAGTCCACTTTTAGAGTTGATAAAAAAAATAGTTACACCAACTTTGACGGCACGGTTGGCGCAGTGGTTGAGCGATCGACTGCTGCGCTGCGTGTCGCGGGTTCGATCCCCGCACGGTACAAATATTTGTACGACCTACAGATAGTTGTTCCGGGTCTGGCTGTTTGTGTATGTTAGTTTAAATGTTTGTAAACGCACCCACGATACAGGAGAAACTCCTAGTGTGGGGCAAAGTTTAAAAAAACCGGCCAAGTGCGAGTCTTACTCGCACACAGGGTTCCATAGCTCCAAACAATATAATAACAATATTTTGAACTGTCATTCATTAGTTAGTAGTATTAGTTAGTAAACTTCCACACAACCGCAAAACTAAATTTGTTTTTCATAGTATGTTTATGAAAAACAAGTTACTGCTGCAGTTTGATGAAAAAGTCCCATATCTCAAAAACTAAACATCATATCTTATTGAAACCAATTTTCGTTGATAGTTTTTTTTACGTTCTACAATCCTAAATATTTTCAGAATTTTCCTCCTCTTACTTTAGAAATTAGAGGGGGGGGGGGCACACATTTTACCACTTTGGAAGTGGCTCTAGCGCAAACTATTCAGTTTAGAAAAAAATGATATTAGAAACATCAATATCATTTTTGAAGACCATACCAATATCCATAGATACCCCACACGTATGGGTATGATGAAAAATTTTTTTTTGGGTTTCAGTTCTAAGTATGGGGACCCCCTTAATTTCTATTTTTGTGTAAAAATCCTAATGCGGTTTACAGAATACATCTACTTACCAAGTTTCAACAGTATAGTTCTTATAGTTTCGGAAATAAGTGGCTGTGACATACAGACGGACAGACAGACAGACATGACGAATCTATAAGGGTTCCGTTTTTTGCCATTCGGCTACGGAACCCTAAAAAAGAAAAAAAATAGAAAGTTAGATAACTTGTACCTAAAATCACTTCATAAAGTTATCTGAAAGTAATCTTTTAATGGCCTAAGAACCAATGAAAGAACATAGTTAGAAAATAAAAACTATAGAGTTTAAATAGACCGAATAAAACTCTACAGTTAGAAGAAGGGAAAAGGATAGAGATGAGTCATGAGTAAGTAAACGAATGGTGAATTTAATAATTCTATCCATGAATAAAAAGGTTAAAAATAAAATGGATAAAATTAAAAAGGATAGACAAAGAGAGTTCAGAGAGTCAATGAGTGTTAACGAAGAGTCTGAGCTATTATTAAGAAGGATTCTAAAATAGTCGAGCCCACGACACTAAACCTATTTTGATGAGATTCTTAGATGATATAGATAAATATATGATTTAAGTGTTTAAGAGTATCATCATCATCATCATCATTTCAGCCTAAAAGACGTCCACTGCTGGACATAGGCCTCCCCCAAGTGTCGCCACATTGACATTTTGGGGGGGTTTTGCCATAATCGCCACGCTTGGCAGGCGGGTTGGCGATCGCAGTACGGTTATTACAAAACCACAGAGGACGCTGCTGCCCATACTCCGGTAAATCCCTTAGTCGCCTCTTACGACACCCACGGGAAGATATGGGATGGTGCTATTCTTTACGTCCTACACCATACAGATCCAAGAGAGAGTAAGAGAGAGAGAGAGTTTTTTTAAGAGTATAAGTAGATATAATGAAATATGATGAAAATAGTTACCAAATATAATCACTTGTGGAAGTTGTTTTAGAATTATATAATATATAATTATATAATTAGGGATAAATGAATAAAATCTAGACTTTGGGCGCCAAAATGTAACAAACTTGCTTATTCCTTGATGAGTGAAGAGGAAATAAGCTTAAATTATTTAAAAAGGGGAAAATGAATTTATTAAAAATATACAAATTATTATCAAAAATCTATATATATAAAACAAAGTCGTGTTAGTTACACCATCTATAACTCAATAACGGCTGGACCATTTTTTTTGATTTATGTGTTTTTGGGTTCCTCTTCGTCCGGAATAGGATAATAAGTATTAAAATAAAATATGATATTCATCAATAAAAAAATAGCCGTTCATGTGTTGTAGATGGTATAACAAATCAAAACTGACATTCTGACATCAGAAAAATGAAGGGATTGAGGTGGGGTAGGGTAGGTAGGTAGGGTAGGGTAGGATAGGTAGGTCGGTAGGTAGGGTAGGAGTAGGGTAGAGTAGGGTAGGTAGGTAGGTAGGGTAGGGTTGGGTAGGTAGGTAGGTAGTAGGTAGGTAGGTAGTAGGTAGGTAGGTAGTAGGTAGGTAGGTAGGTAGGGTAGGGTTGGGTAGGTAGGTAGGTAGTAGGTAGGTAGGTAGTAGGTAGGTAGGGTAGGGTGGGTAGGTAGGTATAGTAGGGTAGATAGGGTTAGGTAGGTAGGTAGGGTAGGGTAGAGTAGGGTAGGTAGGTAGGGTAGAGTAGGAAGTGTAGCGTAAATAAAAATAAAAATCGTCACTGCTACATGTTAATACGTATAATTTTTCCGTTATAATAAAAAAAAAAAACCTAATACAAATGTTTTATATAAAATTTAAAAGGATCAAAGAAAGAAAAAAAAATAATTGGCGACATAAAATGTGATATTATGAAAAGTAGCGAAATGGGTTGTTTATAATTGTATAAAATCTGTGATTTTGAAAATTAAAACCAGAAGGTGAGAAGGGGTTGCAACACCTATTCAGCCCTAGGCGCGATCAAATTGTATCCGTGCTTAATTACGACACCGGAAAAAAATACATTGCGCGACCTTTTGACACGAATAGCTTAAAAATATTAGATGATGGTACAAAAAAAACTACACTATTGCTATAGATTATAAAAAAAAAGGATTAGAACAAAATTTGTTTTTGAAATTTGACACCGTGATATTTCTCCCTGTAGGTCTGGATCTTCGCTCGAAACCTGACTGTTGCTCCGGGTCTTAGGTGGCAAGCCTCGGAGTCAAACGCTTGCACGCGTCTCCCGACCCCTGGTCGGTATTGAGTCGCGGCGCCGAAAGTATTCGGGTCACCAGTTCACAGCTAGGTCTTAAGGTCTCAGAACCGATTCTGAGCGAATCTATGGTGAGAAAAATAGGGAAAAATTAACACCATGCTCAAAAAGAATCTTTCAAAAATTTAAAATGTTTCAAATACATACCGGTTCTTTGTAAAAACACTTATAGCTACCGACTATTCAGTACGGCGCTTTTAATAGGTACAAAATTCAAATTTTCTTCCCTGGGTAAACGGTTTTAAATTACAATAATTTTGGTGTTTTATTTCGAAACGGAATATCATGTATATTTCCAAAGATTCGTCGCCAATCTGACGAGAAAATTTTTCTACGTGACATCCAAAGGAATCGTCATATTTTTTAAATTTGAACCGATTTAAGAAAAAGAAAAATGATTAGAAATGAGGTCGACTTACATGAACAGAATAGTTTTTATTCAGCCGAATCAATAAACAGCGTGATAATGCTGCAGTAGGTAGGAAAAGTGCATTGCATTAACTTTTGACAGAACGAAGTCTGTCCGGGTAGTGGGCGTAAATGGGTTAATTTTGTAGTATGCTTGCTTTTTTAATTAGGACATGTTTGATATAATTTTCTAGCTGTCCCGCGCAACTTCGTCTGCGTCACATTTTCCCCGCTTTCGCAACATTTTTCATTGCTGCTCTGCTCCTATTTGTCGTAGCTTGATGATATATAGCCTTCCTCGATAAATGGGTTATCTAACACTGAAAGAATTTTTCAAATCGGATCAGTAGTTCCTGAGATTAGCGCGTTCAAGCTAACAAATTATCTAACAAACTAAGGTAACTAGCTGCCCGGACAGACTTAGTTCTGTCAAAAGTTAAAGCAATGCACTTTTCCTACCCTACCCTACCTACCTACCTACCATACCCTACCTACCTACCCTACCCTACCTACCTACCTACCCTACCCTACCTACCTACCCTACCCTACCCTACCCTACCTACCTACCCTACCCTACCCTACCTACCTACCCTACCCTACCCTACCTACCATACCCTTCCTACCTACCCTACATACCCTACCTTCCTACCCTACCTACCTACCCTACCTACCTACCCTACCTACCTACCCTACCTACCTACCCTACCTACCTACCCTACCTACCTACCCTACCTACCTACCCTACCTACCTACCCTACCAACCTACCCTACCTACCTACCCTACCTACCTACCCTACCTACCTACCCTACCTACCTATCCTACCTACCGACCTACCTATCCTACCCTACCCTACTCTACCTACCTACCCTACCCCACCCCAATCCCTTCATTTTTCTGATCTCCTAGTACTTCGTTGGCACCTCACCGCTAGGAATCTGACACAATGTCAGTTTTGTTTTGTTATACCATCTACAACACATGAACGGTTTTTTTTTTTATTGATGAATATCATATTTTAATACTTATTATCCTATTCCGGACGAAGAGAAATCCAAAAACACAAAAATCATAAAAATTGGTCCAGCCGTTCTTGAGTTATAGATGGTGTAACTAACACGACTTTGTTTTATATATATAGAAGATATACAAATTATTATCAAAAACCTGCTTATCATGAGGATTGACTCTTGAGGATTGATTCTTGAGGATTGACTCTTGAGGATTAACTCTTGAGGATTGACTTTTGAGGATTGACTCATGAAGAGATTAGTGCTTGTTGCGTAGTAATGCTTAGTTGCGCGTTTGATTGGCTGTCGGCCGGTTTCTGAATGATCCTTGGCGCCGATCGAGCCTCACGAGTGTGATATCAGGCATTTCTGATGACATGAGTATCCGAATGCGTCATGCGAGACATGTGTACACGATCCCCCCAGCTAGGACGTGTTTGCTTGTGGGTGGACTTAGAGCAGATCCACCCCGAGTACTACTTCACTGTGTAGAAACGGACTCCCCATTTTGACTCTGAAGGACTGACCCTTCCACTCTGATGGATACTTGAATCTTCTCTTTCAACTCTCTACTTGAATGTCCTCTGGCATCCGTCAGAGATGCCTTTTTATAATAAGCACAAAACACAAGGATCAGGGAGATACCCTGATCCTTGTGTTTTCGAATTTATTTCTTCACGGGTTCAAATTTGTTGCGCTCGTCAAAACGCATCCAGCCAGTATTCAAAACAGCCAGTAACAATGGGTCAAAAACCTTGCTAATAATATTTTTATAAATATAACTTAGAAAAAGTTTTTAAACTGACATGGTCACTAACACTATCAACAACACTTGTAACGGGATATTTACCATGTTTAAACAAACAAACATAAACATATAATAAACATGGTAAATATCCCGTTACAAGTGTTGTTGATAACTTAGAATATCTTTACACAGCAAATATTCGTAATTATTTATAAAATACAACAAAACTCACGTATTGGTGATAATCAGTTTAGTAATATAACATCTAAATGAAACCTTCATATAGAATTTGGCTGGTAACAATTAAAATTAAAACTAAATGACAGCAGACAAGTTTGATGTAAAAAATGTCATAACAAGAAAATATTTAAAAAATTGAAACGTTTGGTAAAATGCGAATGAAAAACCAATAAAAGTATGAATGTGGATGATAAGTTGTGAGTATAAAGTGTCTGTAGTAAGCTAATACTATAACATGTACCATGAGTTTGACCTGGAGAAGCTTGTGATTCAAATAATAACATCCGCCCTGGGTCGATCTGGCTGTCGCAACGCTCCATTTCATACCGATTTTTTTTCCGTGCCTCGGAAAACACGTTAACCCATTGGTTCATCTTGGCTTATATTTTGTAGAACTTTGGCAGTCGTTACAGTTCTAGGTAGTTAGCGGCCCGAAAGCCTGACAATCAGTCTTACCGAGGAGTATCGTAGGCAGCCGCTACATATAAAATACTGGTATTCAGCTGCATCCGGTTAGCTTCAAGCGATTACCTAGGATGCTGGAGGAATGACAAAGGAACGTTTGAAATGTTTCAGAAACTTGGTCTGGCGGAGCTGGAGGCAGGATCTCTGGCGCCCGGCATGCGCTCCGTGCTCTGCGACCTGACGCTACTAAGCTACCACCTGGTCATGTGCCACTTCATCGGCGCTCCTATAAACCTGCCCGTTTGCGAGAAGATTTTAGAAAAGGAGCTGAAGGTTAGCACCGCAATGCTTAATTATATTAACAGTGCACTCACGAGCACTAATATGTATACATTCAGCTACTTACATTACTGATTTTCTCCTACTGCTTTGGTTTTAATTTTATGTCTCAGGGCCTTAGTATTTTAAGATCCATAAAATAACGTGCAAGCCGAGTGCAATTACACAAAAATACTCAAAAGGTGGACGGAAGTTTATAGTTGTCGGTTCTTCATGGGCTTTTTATTGAATTCCTAGAGTTGTTTAGATCTACAATATTGAACAAGGAAACATACAAAATTGGCGTACGTTACTAAATGGATGCATATAGGTCACACTATTACGCCACAATATAAATTCGACGAATTTCAAGTTATTCATAAATAAAATAAAACATTCTAAAGAAAATTTTAATAAATTGTCGCGGGGTGTAATTTAACCTTCGTCTCCATAAGCAATTCAATAAAAAAATCCCATGAGAATCCGACCGACTTATTGTCTTTTGTAATATTTTAAGACGTCATGGTAGGCCGCCTGGTCTCAAAGTTGAAATAGTTATTTGAAAAATTTGCTTTTGAATTTTGCTAAGTGTAGGTAGATATACTTATTAGTGCTAGTGAAACACAGAGCTGCAGTAAGACTATCACATTGGTATTGTTACGTCATTTGCTTTACGAGAACATTCATGTCATCTTGGCAGGGTAAATTTATTAAATGTACGCACGGTGAGCCATCAAGCTATACAACAGGAGGAAGGGTACATCATTCTTAAACAAACCCCCACATGAGAAAAAATCTCTTGGGAGTTCGGAATGATGTACCGAATAGGTACGTGGTAACCGTTTGTGCCTACCCTACACATATAGAGGTTAAGTTTATCATTTTAGTAGGGAATAATCTTCGGAACTGCTGATCCGATTGGATCACAAATCGCTAGCTGCATTATCCACCAGTGTCAGGGTAATAATTAAAACGTTCTCGTGGGATACTTTCAGACCATAACGGCAGCGGATCCGCGGAGAAAAGATATAGATACATAAAGAGGCACACTAAATGAATAATAATTAATTATCTCTATAAAAATATAAGACTCTTTGTTTATAAAAATCCGGTGCGTGCATTCGATATTCTTCTCCTAACGTATTGCCTGATTTTGGTCGCCACAGAATAGAAAATTCTCTGCTATTTACTTTTTAAACATAAAATTAATCCTCTTTTATAATAACTTTACAGGTGTATCCAGACAGCGTTTGGTTTCTAATGTTCAAAGGCCGCATCGAGCTCTTGCGGGGACAGTTTGATACTGCCATTGCGACGTACAATCGTGCCGTCAACAGTCAGAAGCAATGGCAGCAGTTTCACCACGTGTGCTACTGGGAGATCATGTGGGTGAACAGGTGAGGAAACAAACACCACTCCACCAAACCTTGGCCCATTCAATATATTATGTTTTGTTTTACTACTTTGAAGATATTTTATTTAGTTTTATGTCAATCACCGCACTTTCTTTCCTTCATTGATATCTCGACTAGCTAAGTTTAAATTATTTTTCAAAACGTATACACGTAAAATTGGCTTTATTTTTACTACCGAATATACGTGATCGGATATCAAATTTGTTGATAAGAGTCTGACCGTACCCGATCCACAAGTTACAAACCCAAAAAACAATTTAAAACAAATAAAGAAAACCTTTACCAAGCCTTTGCCAGGCTATCTCAACTTATCATACCATATTTGTTCGATTGGTTCCAGTTTAAAGATGGACTGGCGCGAGTCGGCTTCGTACGCAAGTAAACTGATCGAAGAGAGTTCATGGTCCAGGACTATCTACTCATACTCCCGAGCGGCCATGTTGTTGGAGCTCGATGACATCACGCCGGCAGAGAAACAGCAGTGCACTGATCTGATGAGGTAGGTCGATGGACTGCGGCTTAATTGCCAAAAAGTTCAATAAATTACAGGCTCGCATAACAGACTAATCAACCCGAGTTTAGTAAGTTTTAGTGTATGACTGCTTGACCGAAGGCTTTAGGTCAAAATGAGCTGGAGTTTTAGCCGAAGCCGAAGGTTTCTAGTGCTGAAATTGAACCAACTGTTACGAGCGTGAGGGCGCGATGGAAAAAGCTCTGGCGGGGGCAGGAGCACACATTTATAAGTATTGTTATTTTTGTCATTTGCTAGGTCATTTTCATCCCCGCCGGAAGTTGTTTAAGTATTTACAGTCACCATACATTTTTAATTTACAAGTTAAAATTGTTTTGATTTTGAGCCAATTTTGTACCGTTTTTCTTAGGGTTTTTAAACCTTCGGCTTCGGCTGGACGGTCTTGCGGCAGCTGACTAGTTAGCCTCGGCCGAAACCCGCCTTCGGTCAGACAACAGTAAATTTATTGGTCGAAATGAAAAAAACGTGTAATTTACTTAGCGCCACTTATTCAATCACATCTTCTGTTTAATTATGCAGTAGTACATAGATACGATAATGTTTATCTGACATGTTAGAAGTGTTTTAATGCGCCCACCAAAATGCAGGAATGCATCGTACTACAAGCAGCGCATCGCGGGCAAGTCGCTGCCGATGGAGAAGTTTGTGATGAAACGTTGCGCGCGCTACCAGGTGCAGGGCCGCCGTCTGCTGCTGCCCACTATCGAGTTGCTGTGCCTCTGGAACATGTTCCACATCCTCGCCAAGAACGACCGAGGCATACAGAATGTTCTTAAGGTAACTTGCCTTCTTAGGACGGACTCAATTTATACGCCACTTGTAATCATACTCTTGTGGTGGCACCATGTTCCCAAGGATGCACCCACTTTGAGCGCATGTTACATGGGTGCACCGTTAACCGCCGTGTGTACCTCGGCAGCAGGCGTAGACCCGAAACCCTAATGACAGCGTCTGTCAGTTATTCTTCGCATTAATTCTAGGTATTCTTTTACCACGGAAAATGCTCAAGTACCTTTTTAATTATTTCTCACTGTTCCCGTAATATTATCTTCTTCTGTTTATCAGGGTGGCAAGCAAGGCCATCTTTTTCCCTGGGCACACTGCGCCTCACGATCCAAGGGGCACTAAGTCTCGCTAACTGTCAAGGCTAGAGGCTGTCAAAAGAAAGTTAACTTATCCCAGACAGAGCCGCAAAATGCTAATATTTTCTTATTTTTTTTGCTTCTTACTTTTCAGCATAAATTAAATAGTTACAAATAAAGGATTTCTTTCTGCACTGTTCACCGTTGACTGTAACGTTCTGACTACATCATTTTGGGACCTTTGACGAAATTAGAAACAATTGAGCACTTGGAAGCCAACATTGAACGCATTATTCCCACATCGAAATTTTTCATCCGTAATTTTAAAAAATATCAGCTGTACCATATATTTTGACGGTGTTTAATATACTTTTTCACAAATATGGGTTAAACAGTTGATAGAAGCAACGAGCGATCGCATTGAGAGCGAAAGTCGCGCTTGGATGGGTGTGTACGAAGGAGACAACCGTGCGTTAGTGCGCTTTCTGAAGGGATGCTGCCTGGCCGCCATGAACCTGCCCCGTCTAGCACTCGATACCTTCGACTCTGTGCTGCAGTAAGTAAACATCACGCTTGCATTCCACAAAGGGTTACATAGAGATGATTTTAGTAGAGTTTTGTAGATTTTTGTAGTCGGAAGCTGGCAAATTACAGCCAACCGGACACTAATCTTGAGTTCCTATACTACGCGATTTTTGGATCATACCTCCCCCCCACATACTCAGCAAACTTTGGCTTCATGCTGTCATCAATTTACAAACAACAGAAACAGAGTCACCGTCAGTTGAATTAAATCGGTTAAGTAGTTCTCAATTTATGGCATAACCAAGGGAACTAGCGATTCATTTATATATAATAGATGTCGTTGGCATACCTATACGCCCCTTTCGGATCGGACAGGGATTTTCGAACATATTTTGTAAAAAATCTTATTTAATTAATTTAAATATTAATTAAATAAGATTTTTTATGATTATACATTTAATATTTGATCATATTTGGCGGTTCAAAGTTCGACCTTTACCGGCTGCATATTGCTGCCGATCTAGTGGTTACATGATAGCCTCTCTCTAATGCTTGAGGTCCAAATCTCGGCATGAACCAATATGACTTTTTCGGGCAGAGGCAGATCGGGCGGCATATCCATTTAAATTCGTTCCGAAATAAGTATTTTTGTTTATTAAATTACAGGCTCAAGAATGAAATAAAGGAGGATACATTCTTACTTCCGTACACTGTTACTGAGATGGCGATGTGTCACTATCAGCTTGGCGCTAAGGATCGGGCTCTGCAAATGCTGCAGGATGCCAGGTTTGTTTCCAAGCATTTTATGTACACTAAGAGCCCGTTAGTATGCCACCCAGCTTTAAAAAGAAACTGACAAACACATAACATTGACGGCACGGTTGGCGCAATGGCTAAGCGATTAGCTGCTGCGCTGTGGGTCGCGGGTTCGATCCCCGCACGGATCAAATATTTGTAAGGCCTACAGGTGTTGTTCCGGGTCTGGCTGTTTGTGTATGTGAGTTTAAATGTTTGTAAACACACCCACGATACAGGAGAAATTCCTAATGATGGGCAACATTAAAAAAAAAAACTGACTTACGACGCTCTCGAAGCCTCTACAGGGTGTAACGGAAAGGGTATATACATACTTAACGGTGTGCTACAGACCATCAAACTGAACATGTTTCTGTACAAAGTAACATCGTAATAACGAAAAAATAATCTGCTGCCCCATACAAAATTTCAATACCTATTCGACCCAAATGTATGGGCAGCTGATATTTTTTTCGGTATGACGATGTTTCTTTGTACAGAAACATGTTCAGTTTGATGGTCTGTAGCACACCGTTAAGTATGTATATACCCTTTCCGTTACAGCCTGTATAAAGCCGATCTTTTTAAAAATTTCAGTTTGAAGGACTTCCCTTCAGTGATCGTCTTTGTTTTAACATAATTAGGTAAAAGTAGTAAAGAAAATAACTAGATGATGCTGTCTCGACTACAATGTCACTGAAATCAGTATTTTCTTACAGGAAAAAATATTCGGGATATTCTTTGGAGTCACGATTACATTTTCGCCTGCACTCAAAGCTAGAAATTGTCAAGAACGGCAGCCCCAGTGCGAGCCCAAGTCCACGTGGAAGCACCTCTTAAAGCGACAACAAAGGACTAACCACATTGAGACATGGTACTATGGTGTACGGTGGTGTCTTGTACCATAATTTCAATGCTCTCTTATATAACAATAATGAGTCTCTTGAATCCGTCACTTATAAGTATATATTTGAACGATAATATGCGGCGCTTAGGGATTTACATTATAATCAAAATAAAACTTAAGTAAAAAATAGATTTTGCAAGAAATTATTCATGATAAATATGAAAAAAGAACTCCCGTTTTCACTAACATCAAGTTCATGTACGTATAGTGTGTTGTAACGTAAGAAGATATCTGAACAAATCTCTCTTTTTGTCACCATTTTTTTCTCAATAGGTATGTCGTGAGCTTCGAAATGTAGTTTTTTTTTAATTTTTCTATGGCTTTTTAGATCAAGATGGGTGGCCTTCAATGTTTTTAGAAATCTGTTGATGTCTGAGCAAAGTTTGAGCATTACGCATCGGCGAATCGGTAGTTTACTTGTTAGATAAGTGACAGCTTAGTTTCTAGTTAGTGAAAACGTACTTTATTTCCAATCTGTTTGTTCCAAGCTTTGTGCTTTTGAAATATATCGGAATTTAATATACTTTTGCATTCGTAATGTAGAGTGTATTTCAAAGTTATTTAGGATAATGTCTCTCAAATATTACTTGAAGAGCATTATACTAATTATACAGGTTGTTTGGTAGCAGGATCGAAACACTTTTAGTGAGCCCTTTCCTTCAGTGTAACCATAGTTAATATATGTATTTTTTATCACTAGAAATTATAACAGTCCGCGTCGTCAAACTTTTTGTTGTAAAATAACGTATTAACTCTTGCTTTTGTGTGAAATCTTACTACTATTATAAATGCGAAAGTTTGGATCGATAAATGTTTGTTAATCAATCACGCCAGAACGGCTGAACTGATCTAGACGAAATTTTGTACAGAGATAGATTATAGTCTGAAATAACACACAAATTTTTATCCCGAAAGTACAATACTGTGGGCAATGCCCGAATTCCACGCGGGCAAAGCCGCGAGAATACGCTATTTTATGTATCATTGGGCCTAGACAATGATTGCGGCGCTGCCAAAGTCTCAATTGTGATAACGAATGAACGCCTCAACCTCTCAAAAGATGTGCAGTTCTTCTTCCAAACAGCCAGTATTACCGGTATGTGTGAATAGTTGATAGCTTCTTACTTGCCTCAAAGTACGCAATTATCTATCTTCCTGCATATCATTTAACTTAACAACCACTTCCAAGTGATATGCCTCTACTTTTGTCTAATCTCTAAGATCTATTTGTAACTATTGTCTTTTGTTTTATATTTAATCTAGTGAATTGCTTTTTCTGAATCAATGCTGATTCTTGCGGAATTTCTCAAAATTCCTATCTCATCGTGTTATTTATTTTAAGATACCTATACTTACACTTTTGTATAAATATAATAGATTTTTCGAATACATAACTTATTCGTGGTATATAAAGTAATAATTATTAAAACAATGTAAATATATAATCGGTACAAGAACTTGTGATGATAATGGATCTGAATTTTATTTTCGTACTTTTGTTTGTAACATATCTACGAGTGTTAAAAATGTAGTATAAAAAGGGGTATATATATTTTTGGACATGATTATTTATTAGTGCGTCCATTACTTAATTTAGATAGATTACAAATAGGCTCCTCCGAGAACATTTCTCCGAGATTACCCAATTTACAATATTTAACCATCATATTATGTTATAGGATATTGAAATTAAAGATTAATGAGATGTTGGGGAAATTACCCCATATTATAATTAAACTTATTGACATTTAATGGGACCTTTGTCATTGGACTTACAAGTAGACAGAGAATATACTATCTTAATTTCTTAATTTTATAGTGAATAGTCACAAATTGACCCTTATCGACAGCCAACACATATTCATTGTATTTTATTTGTTCACAATTATGTACAAATGACAAATTAGATATAAATATATCGCAATATATTTGAATCTCGGTGTTGCTACATACTCTACTTATTGGTACAAAGGTTGAAATTTATGGCAACGAGATTATCGTTCAGCCTTAGGTTTGTATAGGATACTAATTATCTTTTTACATGTTTCCTTTATACCCATACTATATTGGCCGCTTATACCCTACCTATAAATATAATAGCTGTCAAGCTTGTTGTTCTGTAATGGTGATGCTAGGAAATATGACTAAAAAACTTAGGAGGTCTCGTCGTGTTTTCTGTAGCTGCATACTAGCCGAGAGCAATAAACCAAAAAAAGCTCAAAAGATGGAAGGATATTTATAATGATCGGATTTCCATGGCCTAAAAAAATAATAATGAATTTGAATTTGGCCTCTAGGAACTTAAGTCCCATGAAAAACCGACCACATTCAACTTCGTTCCACCTTTTTGTCTAATTGAACTGCTCTAATTCCAGAACTATTAATAAAAATAAAGCGCTACGCTACTCTTAGAGATTTCAAGCTTTGTGATAAATATGTCAAAAAGTTCTAAGATTGAACAATACAAACTTTATAGCGAATGAGGTAAGTATCATTAAAGTTTCTATCTCTTGTATTTTATTGCATATCCATTCCTCGTTTAACAATGTGGAGACACTTAGAAAAAAGTAACAACGTCCCAAACAAAACTACTCAAAATAAACGTGAATGTAAAATAACGGGGCTGTGAATGATTTTAAATACGTGCAAACTTGCATACAACAACATCTTCTACACCTCTTCGAGTAAGAGGGCGTCCATTAATTATGTGAGGCAATTTTAGCGATTTACCCTCTCCCTTGGTGAGATATCGTGAGATTTGACTTCGACACCCTCACCCCCTCCCTAATCTCACGTGAGATTTATCTTACGACTTAAGACGTGTAGTTAAGTGTAAATAAGTTAATCTAAAAAAAAGGTTTACTTATTTTCATTGAATATTTATAGTAAAATATTGCGTATTGTATTAATATTGTTATAAAACCATATTTTAGTGGAGAAACATGTTTAATGAAACCTAGTTTTCACGCAATTTTACACTGTTTCTTGCGAGAAAAAACATTACTCACGTGATATTAATATACAAATACAAATAGTTTGTAAACTATTTGTATTTGTATATTTACTCAGACTCCCTCACTCACCCTCGTGAGATTAGGTGAGATTCGTCTCGACCCCCCCCCCCCTAAATTCCTCACGTAATTTATTAACGGCCCCTAAGGAGTGTTTTTATTGCCGTAAGCAAAGTGTTTGTTTTATTTTGTTGAATTAATTAATAGGGTCATAGGAGGTGATAGTAAATAAGTATTTCAATTAAAATATGTGTAAAGTGGTTATAAGTTATATAATGAAATGTACAATATTATGTGTATGATCAATGGTACTCGTTTATAACACGAGACTTGGTCAATAAATAAAAAGAACTAGTAGGGCAACGTTAAAAATAAACAAATCCAACACTAAAAAGGGGTTTGAATATTTTAGCCAACCTACGATATTGCTACCTTGCTTAATATCACCTGTTCATTTATGTAGATATAAGCTATCCAAGTTAGAAATATTTAGTCTCTTCACTAATGGCGCCTCATATTATGTATCGGAAACGTGACGCTTTACGAGATGTCTCATAATAGCTATTTATCTACGAAGGAAGGAATAAAACATAGATATAGACTAATAAGTATTTTTAATAGAAACTTAACTACACACTATTAATATGTAGATTTTACAGCCAAATAGTATACGATACTTTTGTTCTAAACTTGTTCCATTTTTAAAAACATCATTTACATTGTCTCGATTTCGAAGCAATATTATAGGTATCTGGCTGTATGCTCAGAATGTCTTTGCTTGTGTTTTAGAATTTATGACGATTCGCTTAATGCAACCCGATGACGACATCGGGTTGCATTATGCGAATCGTCATTATGATACCCATAACGATATGGGTATCATAATGAAACCACTGTCAATTTAGTAATTTGAATATAACGAAACTAAAGTATTTTATGAAACATATTCTGAAGGGTCTCGTTTGTATTGATGCCAGCAATTGGTTAATATAGATTATTGGCGTGGCTGTTATTTTGGAAATAAAAAAATTGTGAATAGTAAGGCAGGCCTAATTAAATATTCAAGCCCCTTTGTGAAATGTTCAATGTACAAATCAGAAACGTACTAAATATAGGCTTTAAACGATAAAATCACACAGTACAATGTGCATTTACCACAAATCTCAGGTGTAAGACATGAAAATGCTTTGTCTACAGAGCAAGTATGTACAATTCTCAAATCCACTTCCCTATAACGTTATTTAATTTTGATTACTATTGAAGTGGAATACGATGGTACAATGTCGTTTTTTTTTGTTATTTGTTGTGTTCTTTTATATTTTCGAGTAATGTATAAAAATAGTGATTCTCTTATTACTACTTGTTTTTAAATGCAATTATAAATCATTGAATATCAATGCTGTTTTAATGTTTTGCGGCAAATATTATGTTTT
Source organism: Cerastis rubricosa (assembly GCA_949152445.1). NCBI lineage: Eukaryota > Metazoa > Arthropoda > Insecta > Lepidoptera > Noctuidae > Cerastis > Cerastis rubricosa. The sequence continues at coordinate 12,682,512 of OX424523.1, read as the reverse complement.
ATCTTGTTTAAAGATATAACGTAAACAACATAGACAATCAAATCAACTACTTTTTTATTATATTATGTAATGAAGCCGAGGACTTTAATGGTTAAGCCTGTATGCTCCGATGTAAATAAAGGGAACTAACATCTTCTGAGCATGCAGGCTTCCCAATGAAGTAAATACTTTATTCGAAAACATTTTGAATAACGGGAAAGGGACTTTATGTATCTCACATAAGTAATAAGTGTGTATAACTACCATTACTGATCGTACCGTGCAGCGTCAAACTGTGATTTTTATTATCTCTTTGTTTTGTATTATGCATGTAAAGACAAGATTTTTCTTTTTATTATAGTGAAATCGCTAATGAAACGCGGTTGGCACAAACACCAGAAAAATCTACAAAATGATTGTTAATTTTCGGGCAGAAAATTACAAATTGTAATAGGTACTTATGTATATCATTCATAACATAACAAAATGTTGATATTTATTGAATGGAAATAAAGATTTTTATGTTATCGGTGGTTCTTAATTTTTAACACACTTCAGAAAAGTTTAGCCCATGGAGTTAGGCAGAAACCTAATCCAACCTTACCTTGCCCACAGACTTACTTCTTTTGCTTCGTACACGTTCATTAATCCGGCATCTGTACAACGTCTCGTACCTATCAGCCCCCGCATTCACAAACGCTCGGATTCGATTTTGATTCGGAAAGTGTATGTCTATCTCTCTCGCTTTCGTTATGCCAAAACAAGATAGACATACGACTTAGCAAATTGAAATCGAATCCGAGCGTTTGTGAATAGGGGGCCAGGGTATGTGACTAGGCTTGGCCCCAAATACTAATTATAGCCAAATATTAATATAGAGTGAAAGACCTATTCTCTCAATTGTAATTTACCTATCTATGTATAATTATGTAAATCACGTGTAACGTTGTTTGTCGGGGATGGACTCCTTAACTACTTAACCGATTTCAATCAAATTTGCACACCGTGTGCAGTTTGATTTAACTTGAAAGATAGGATAGCTTATATCTCAATTTATAGTCGCAATATTATTTCATTGCAAATTAAGTCACAATTATCTGTTAGCTCCAAACGATTTTAACAGATGGCGGTATCTGTTGACTGGATTGAGTAAGTATTCAATAGATGGCCCTGTATAGGAGCGGAGCAGCCATAAAAAATATTGCGAAAACGGGGAAAATGTGACGCAGACGAAGTTGCGCGGGACACCTAGTAATTATAAATGTAGTACATATAATTTTTTATTTGTTTATATAGGTTCAGTTGGTAAGGCATATAAGCACATTTTTCTCTTACTGCTATGAGGTCTGCCGGCAGAAATTTCTTTTGAAATAAGCAGTACCTTTGTACTAAAGTATTTTTTTCTGTGGTGTCTACTATCATAGACTACTAATAGACTTTGAAAACGAGCCAATTTTTATTTTTACACTATTCTGAACCTAATACCTAAACTACCTCGTTGGTTTAGTGGAAGCGTGACTGCTGAGCTAGAGGCTTGCTTGACCTTGGTTCGATTCCCGGGTCAAGCAATGCCTCGGAGCCTGGATTGGAGCACGGTTGATGGCAATAGGTTCGCCCCCTATGACATGGGACTTAAACATAACTGGCGAAATGTGGGTGTACTTTTTAGAGTACACCTCTACTAAACCAATCGTGGAGTACAAGGCGTGATTTTATGTAACCTTACCTGCACCTAATTATTTTCATTTTCATAGATATACTGTAAAATGAATAGTCTGAATAAATCGACTGTGTGACGAACGGTTTGGATAGGCCGTTTTTTGATTAAGTAAACCGTTCGAGACTTATCTAGCTTTAAAGTACCAATTTTCGTTAGAGTCAAGTGTACCCCCTCTACCAACTAAACGGTTGTAGTGAATAATTCAAATGTCACGGCAGTAGTACCTATTAATAACGAAGTTAAAAGGAAAACTATCACACTTAAGTAGGCTTTACAAGTTTAATAGTATTAGTCGACCAATTGTTTTTGACTCGAAAATTTCGAACAACTCCATAGAAATGTCGCTAGATGACGCTAAGCGTCAGTTGTATCGCGCTATTGTTTAAAAAAAACAGTTGCTGTCGAATAAAGTTATAGTTAGTGGTGTCTAAATAATTAAATTAGCTGAGGATTGTGTGATTTAAGTAATTCATTTTCAGTTTTGTTTAACAATTAGTACTTCTTTTCTCACTAGATGGCGTTGTCGTCGTGATAATTAAAGCAATTCTCCTATCATAGTGATAAATACAATATTCATTTATTGCGCTATCGTACACAAACATGACAATTTATGTTAAGTACATTAAAAATTTAATACTTCAAAACTACTACAATCCGTCTTAAAACATGTGGCAGCCAGTGAAGTAGCGCCAAACAGTGGCACAGGTTGGCCGCTCTATTTAAAAACCCAGTATGTGCAATAGAGCACATTGTACTTACAGGAGATTATTAATTAAATTAATTAAATTATTTTTTTATAATACAGCGAGGACAGCAAGGGCTGCAATGATGGCCAAGCTGAAAGGCCTAGAGCGTAGCTAGGCTAGCTCGAGGCAATCATAGCGTGACCAGCGAAGCAGTCATTGTGGGCCAAGGTTTGTATAATGATTTACTCAAAAATGCAAGTACCCAATCTGAATAAAACCAGCAAGTAATTTAAATAAAAAATATATTAATTAAAATTTTCGCTGAACTGCACTTTTGTTACTTCTTTGTTTTTTTTTTAGCAATGTTTGTTGGAACTATACAGCCTAATATGGAATAAAATCTTTTTGTACCTATCTCTATAGATACAAACAGCTGTGTTCTAGATAAAATATTTTTGGATTTCATTTTCTAAAACGTTGATACGTCAAAATAGCGACCGGCAAAACATTGCCGGCCTGTTAGAGCGGCCAGCAAAACTTTGCCGGCCGCTCCTTGAAACAGAACGGCAAGGTCGACTTTGCTCAAACAAGGTTGTCTAAATAATGACCACATTACATGCATTTTTGAGTAAAATGCTTTTTCACACCACCTGCTCGAAAATGTCAAATTATATGTCAAGCAACCTTAACCTAAAGCGAGTCATTAGTGGCCGGGGGCACAGCCGGTCAATAATGTTGTACTGGATTTCATTATGACCCGCTGGTCAATAAAAATCAATCAAATCACATGATTTGAATTTGGAATCTCACATGCTCAGCTAAATTGGCAGTATAGTACAGTCTGTCTATAAAGTCATGAAAAAAATTGAGGGCGCTGCGGTCGTGCACCTAGCAACCCTGTATAGTGTGACTAAATTATTTTGATACTAGCACATTATTTTGTACTAGAAGCAAACCTGATTTTAATGAAAACAATTTTTACTCGTAGACGCTTTTTTGAAACTGGATAGAAGAAAAGGTTAAGTCGTAAAATCCGTAGATCTTATTTAAAAAACTACAGAAACCAAAGATGCGACCTTCATTAGTTTTCTTATACGATCAGATAGCATAAATAATATAGTAATATATGAGATAGCACAAATTTATGGTCTCTGTCGTTCAAATAAATGAGTAAATAAGAGAAAAATGTTCATATATATTTTTTAACCTTTTATTATTAATAAAAATATCCCGTAACATAATAATTAATTACTTTCATTATCTGATTCCAAATATTCTTGTTCTGTTATTTTGACACTTCTTGTAAGAAAACCCAATCAATTTCAAAATTTTACGCAGGCCTTCCAGGCTTCATTCAAAATCCAGAAGTTTCCTTAAGTTTGGTTCCTCTTTCTTCACCGAGTAAAATAATTGAATCTTTTGTCGAAGAGCACATATTATGTTGAAGTCAACCATTTCTTTCTTAGGACGACCTGATCTGTGTTTGCCAGGGGTTCCGAATTTGCCATCGTTTTTATAGCCTTCATCTACAATACGCTTTACTGTACTCTCAGATTTTCCTGAAAGAAAGTTTTAAATAATTAATAATTGTACTAACAGAAAATAGATACTATTTTAAATTTCAGACATGATTTATAACTTATTCAGATTTAAAATCAGCAGTAAATTTGATCACCAAAAAGTATCAAAAATTTTGGTCGCACTACAATATGGCTTATATAGATTTGCAATCTAACCTAATTATGCGCAATGTAAACAATCTTTATTTTAGTCTTAAAATCGTATATTTAGTATATTTGTAACTTCTGGAAGATAAAAACAAACAGTAACACGATTACATACCTGTCATAGCTGCTGTTTGAGCATAAACATCATCCAAATTTGATAAAATTTGTCCAGCTTGGTGTTATAAACAAACATCGCTGATACACTTTAAAAATAATTTCCTGAGCTCCACTCCGATTGGTTTTCTTCATATTTAACACGTTTCTTCTAGGTTTAATCCACTTAGATTTGAAAAGCAATAAAAATGCATTATATAACGAGTTACAAAACAAGACGATGACAGCCAATGACATTAGATGTACTTTGATTTAGTGTTGCCCTACTTTTAAATAATGTTAGTTCCTCAAACATTAATTTCATGACTTTATAGACAGACTGTACTAACAAACACCCTTTGGTGCCAGAAAGCGGAAAGCTATTCTCGATACCCTTACTACACGTGGATGACATTCTCGATTTCCTACAAAATCATAACGACTGCTTCTTCATATCGTTGCCATGTTTTCGAAGACATAATATTGTAAGAATAATTAGATAACTACGAACCATTTTTTAAAAGGAATGGATTAACATTAAAACTGGCATTAATAATAACAAATACCGTACCGCGCCGTAATACCGTAATAGTAATTGGCTGTAACATTAGTTAATTTATTTTAAGTAAACTGCGCAAAGATTGCTGTGGATTTTGTGATTAAATAAATAAATAATAAAACCTTTCTGTACTACAGTCGATTTATCACATTTTATCAAAAATACTCTATTTTCACGAGCGTTTCCAATGACGTTCTAATTCAAAATTCATACAGCCAATCATCCAAAACCATTCTACCAGCCCTGTATAAAGCTTAGTTTACACAAACGCCACTTCCATGAGAGTGATATCAATAGACACACACGACAAAACCGTAAGAAGAGATTTTTTTTTTGAAAATCGAATTGATCGTGTCTTGGCTACTTATTGGTAGACGCAATAAAGGCGCGAACTTTTGGCATTTAAACTTTAAATTTATCAACAAAGTATTATAAAATGTCAAGTGATGAAAGTGATTGTACTCCTGTTTTTGTTATTGTACATTACAACCGAAGCTAATAATATTTCCAATGATTTACTGCCGGAAAAGTCAAAAGAAACTTATATAAAAGCCTACGCCAATTTCCAAAAATGGAAAAGTACGAAAGGCGTCAAGTCCATTTCGGAAAAAGTTCTATTAGTGTATTTTCAGCATTTATCTTGTACTCAGAAGTCAAGTAGCCTATGGTGTACTTATTCAATGCTTAGGTCAACAATAAGCATGAAACACAATATAGACATCAAAACATACGCTAAGCTACTATCATTTTTAAAGAGGAAATCGGAAAGTCACAGAGTCACAAAATCACATCAGAAATCGTAAATTTTCACACCTTTGAATGTTGAAACTTTTTTAAATGAAGCTCCTGATCATAGTTATCTTGCCGTAAAAGTAAGTACATCATTTTATTTTTAATTAAATAAAATACAGCATGGTAGCAAATAGCAACAAGAACGCTTAAGTATACTTACTGAATTTACGTATGTTGTTAGTAAAATTTTTTTTTATTTTTGTTACAGGTGGCTTTAATTATTGGAGTGAATGGGGCTTGTCGTTGTCGAGAAATGGTAAACATGAAGGTCCAAGATATAGAAAAACACTCAGAAGAGTTGTTATTGATTAAGTTGCCAGTTACTAAAACCAAAAGGGAAAGGTCATTTGTCATCCGCGGAGCATATGTAAAGGTTGTGGAAAAGTATCAAGCTCTGCGGCCTCCTAACATAAACACTAACCGATTTTTTGTAGCGTTCAGTAGTGGAAAATGCACCCGTCAAGTGATTGGGAAGAACAAAATAAATGCCATGCCGAAGGAAATTGCCAAATACTTAGGATTACCAAATATCGAGCTCTATACGGGTCATTGTTTTCGTCGAACGTCGGCTACACTGTTGGCGGATGCGGGAGCAGATATAACCCAAATAAAACGCCATGGTGGCTGGAAATCGGATACAGTAGCGGAAGGCTACATTGAAAATTCTGTACAAAACAAAAGTAAAATAAGCTGTCAAATTGGTAACAGCATCACTTTAAAAACGTCATCTGATTCTTTTTCACCACAACCTTCTACATCACACCATCACATTCCATCTTTCCCTGAGCCTCATGCACCACCTTCACCAACTTTCACCACCCAAAATGCTCCTCTGCGAATACAAGATTCTGAAGCATTGACGAGCAATACTCAAATAAATTCCACATAAACATCTATAAAAATACCAAATAAAAACTTAACTTTATCTTTGCACAACTGGACTAATGTCTCAAATGTTACCATTAACTTCAATTAATATGTAAGTGCATATAACTAACTAGTTCTAATTTTATTATATGTTATTCTTACTGTTTGTTTATTTAATGACGCCCGTGACATAAGACACAACTTTAGCCCCTCGGTGCATAATCTACTATTAAATCCTTAGTCGAGTGGGTTCCGTCTCAGTTGCATGACTGACCGACGAGTGTTGTGTATCCGTGTATCGGTGCTTCCGCGGAAGGCTTCAGGATACAAGGACATTTCGCCGCAATACGTCGCTGACCCAACGTACTTAGTTATATTTTAGTAGGTACAGTTTTGTAATGAAATATGAAAATGTTCTTTCATACAAACCTTGTCCGGACAAATAAGAATATAACAACAACAAAAGTCTGTCATATCGGTCGTGCCGCCCGTGACAGTTGAATAAGTAAAATATAGATTTATTACTGGGCAATTAACTCATTATGTATACTTTTTTTTTTTTTTTTGTTCTGTATGGTGTCGGACGTAAAGAATAGCACCATCCCATATCTCCCCGTGGGTGTTGTAAGAGCCGAATAAGGGACTTGCCAGAGAATGGGCAGCAGCATTCTCTGTGCTTTTGTAACAACCGTGCTGCGATCGCCAACCCGCCTGCCAAGCGTGGCGATTATAGTGCATAATCCCTCGGTGCATCATCTACTATTATACACACGATACTCAGCTCGTCGTATAATTATTCTAAACTTATACATCTGTTACGTTGCTATTACACAGTTATTAGCAGAATAATTTTGTGCCCAAATTGCTTGAATAACGTCTGAGTAAGCGCCAATGGGCCTCATCAGGAGGCTTAAAGTCACCCAAAGGGCAATGGAGAGGGCTATCCTCGGAGTTTCCTTGCGTGATCGAATCAGAAATGAGGACATCCGCAAGAGAACCAAGGTTACGCGAAGTAGCCCGAAGAATTGCCAAACTGAAGTGGCAATGGGCAGGGCACATTGCTCGCAGAACGGATGGCCGATGGGGCCGAAAAGTTCTGGAATGGCGACCGCGAACCGGAAGACAATGCGTTGGAAGGCCTCCCACTAGATGGACCGATAACCTGGTGAAGGTTGCGGGGATTCGCTGGATGTGAGGCGCACGGGACCGGTCAATGTGGCGTCACTTGGGGGAGGCCTATGTCCAGCAGTGGACGTCTTTCGGCTGAAATGATGATGATGAAGCGCCAAATGAGCTAACTATGGTAGTCTTATTCAGCAATTAGTTTCTAGAGGTTTACTGTTAAACAAAACTTACTCAGAAGGTTTGTGCTGGCTGGGGTGGGGTATCCAGGATAGGTCTTCAAATCAAATTAAAAGTCATTTATTCAAATTAGGCTGATAATCAGCACTTTTTGAACGTCAAAATTACAAGAGACTGCCCCCAAAACGCCCTTCGACTTCGGTCTTCAAAAATTACATTGGTTTCTAATATCATTTTTTTCTAAACTGAATAGTTGACGCGAGAGACACTTCCAAAGTGATGTGTGTCCAACTGTAACTTCTAAAATAAGAGAATGATAAAACTTAAAAAAAATATATGATGAACATTAAATGCAAAATTCCAACAAAAATTGGTTTGAATAAGATTTGAAGTTTAGTTTTTGAGATATGAGAATTTTTCATCAAACTGCAGCAGTAACTTTGTTTTTCATTAACCTATAATGAAAAACAAATTTAGTTTTACTGTTGAGAGCCTTAAAAATATTTTTATTTTATATTGTTTGGTGCTACGGAACCCTGTGTGCGCGACCGCGAGTCATGCGCCCCGCGCCGCAAACCCTCGGCCCGCGCGCCCATCAACTGGTGTGAGTATGACTCGCACTTGGCCGGTTTGTTTGTTTAATATTACCGGTGATCCAGCAGAGTGGGCGTTTTGTCCTCAGAGCTGTATCAATTTGTGATATATGCCAATTCAAAGGTCATAATAATAGCTTAATTTTATTGTTTGGCACCAACAGTCAGATGAGTGCAGGGAAAGAACTGCCGAAATACCACAATGATCATTATAAGAGATCAGAATATGCTGATTGTTGTTTGGCCTGCAAGGCACGAACAGTAATAAAGGCATATGGGGTCCTTTCCTGTCATTTGTGTATCTATTACAATGTAGGAGTAATATATTCGGTTGCATACATAACGGGATCAAACCCGACCTCTCAATAAAACTCTGTCTAAATAATTAATGTCGTAGTGAGTAAGGTGGCATTATTGATGATTAGCAGATTTCAATGCAATAAAACCACAGTGCGCCTGGGGGCGCGTTTGTCCGACTCCGTTGCGTCGTCGTATGGCGCATGTGAACGACGCTCAATCCGTTGTTGTTCAAGTTGCTCAAAGTCTCGGAACTAATGAACATAAATTGTCTAGGTAAATGAAAATAAAATCAATCAAAATTCTTGTCCTGCACACATCTGACTGGTGGTGTCATACAACAAAATAAAGCTTATATTATGACCTTCCAATGGCATGTACCACAACTTGATACAGCGCTGGGGCTGGGGTCAGAGCCCATACAAAGGCGCCCATTCTCCTTTACATGTTCAGAATGAATGTGCTGAATACCTGGTAACCGTTTGTACGTCGGTGTTCTTTCCATCCTGCATACTGAAAATGTTATGATTTCTTTTAATTAAGCCTAGTTTAGAAGACAACTTTAGAAGTCTCGAGAAATTATATACGGGAATCCTCGGGACTCGAAAAAAAAACAGGTAAGTCAAGAAATGAGAAACCCCAATCCTAACTTCCTACATAAATTGCGCATGTAGTACAAATAATATAGACTGACAACTTCTTTGTTTCTCTAAGATATAAAATGTTTAGATTATTAAAACTTCATGAATGGATCTATTTTTTGGTTAAATACAATAAGCATGGCCGTCGCGTTAAAAAGCTAAAGGATTTTAGTTCGATTTTTAGATTGACGTCAATCATATTTATTCAATACAATTGAAGACAAAAGAAAACCGACTGGCCGCTGGTGTTGGACGTGACTGTCGTAATTTTGCGACTTTGTTATCGGATTCGTAAATATATTACCTGAAATACCCATTTACTGCTAAAATGAGTGAGCCAATGAAGTCTGTTTCCGCCATGAACAAATTGTACATAGGCAACTTGCCCATAGAAGCCGACGAAGCTGCAGTGAGACAACTATTCGCTGAACAGAATCTGACTGTTGCCGATATCTCTGTAAAGAGAGGTGGTTACGCTTTTGTAGACTTTCCTGATCAATCAGCTGCAGATCGGGCCATAGACAAACTGCATGGTAAGTAAAATATTTATTTCTTAACATAAAATTGCGCATAGAGAATGAAAATTGCTTTTAAGTCGTTCTTTACTTATTTGTTCACAATGTTATAGTTAGTGAGATATCTTTTTACCTATAATTGTAATTATTAAAAACCTGTCAGACAGTTTTAGTCAGGGGAAGTCATAATTTTTTGGCAGGTTTAAGAAATTACTGTAAAAGTACAAATTGACAGCGCCAATAAGATAACTGTAACAGTGCAAATTGACAGTGTCAATAAGATAAAGAATTTATTTCCTTGGGTTAACTTATTATTTAGCTAAGTTGTGCCGCACAGTAGCAACACAGGTTGGGAGATACGCATCGTTTCATAAGGAAGGCCTATGTCAGTATAACATTATTATGCTCTAACCTAACTGGCAGAGAGAGGTCAAACGAAATTAGACTTCCCTCCGCTTCACAAGATTGTATAGGTACTTAATCTTAAATATGCCTCCCTTTCTTAAAAGATTCATTTCGTCATTTCAGGTTATTCGTATTGTGGCCTGCCACTGATTGTTGAACCTTCGGTTGCTAACAAGAAAATGTAAGTATATGACTGTCTATCAACATTATAACTACTTAGTTACATCAGGCAGGTGGAACCGACTGGAAGGAAGTATCTCGAATGATCTTTCCCCTGTCACTTCCCAGAAATGTCTGTCTACCTTCGTGTACGGGGTATTGGATTACAGACCATTGTTCACACTGAAACAATGGTTAAGAATTCGAGGCAAATAGAAGAATGTATCTCATGTTTTCCGGTTTTCCGATTTGTCTAGGATTAACATTTCAGGATCAACTAACTTGTTAACAATTACGGAGTTCTGTAAATTTATTCTTAATGCTATTATTATATTCTGCGTTTCGCTGATGATATTGTCCTTGTCTCCCCCGCAGCCACAGGACTAGATCAAATGCTACAGGATCTCAGCGAGGCAAGCCTTGAGGTTGGACTGAGGATGAACATGTCGAAGACCAAGCTCATTACCAACAGCTCCAAGAGGAGCATACACGTAGGCGGGGAGAATATACAACATGTCCAAGTATATATCTACTTAGGCCAAGTTATCTCTTTCCAGGCAAGGCAGGTTAAGGAATTGCAAGACGTAAACAAAATGCCTGGAAGAGTTACTGGTTCATGAAAGAGTATTTCAAGGGCACTCTGCCCATGTCTCTGAAGCGAAAGCTTATGGACATGTGTATTCTCGCTATCTTGACCTACAGTGCACTAACTTGGTCTTTGACTAACATCCAAAAGTCCAAACTCAAGGTTTAGCAACGTGCTATGAAGAGCAGTAACTTAGGTATAAATTTAACTGATCATGTTCGAAACACTACACTGTGCTCCATAACGCAAATCGTTGACGTGGCTCAAAAGGCTGCCCAGCCCAACTTAATTACGACTGAGCAGGACGGGGGCCCTTTTTGCGGGCCCTCAGCTCGCCCGGCATGGCGGGACGAACTGGATGTCTTACTTGAGAATTTGAAAGAAGTAGCACAAAATCGTGACCGTTGGAAGGAATGGAGGGAGGCCTTTGCCCAGCAGTGGGACAATATGGGCTAGCTATCATAATAATTATTTTACTATTCGGTGATCAGATTTGCTTATTCTACCTTATATTTCTTTCAGAGTCAACATTCCTAACCTTCAAAGCGCAAGTACCACTCAGCTGAAGGAGGGCAATAATGACTCTCTCCCAGGAGGTTGGAGGTAAGTGAGCTTTTGTGTACCCTGAAAACCTGTTAAAATTAAGTTGTTGAAAGAGAACTGCTATGTTCCTACTGAATAATAACCGCAGGGTAGCTCGGGGTCGTTATACCGGTTTGCGAGAAGCGAGTAAACTACTGGGCGTGCGTTACCTGTTTTCATTGTAATCATGTAACAGTGTTTCGGCAACAATATTTAAGTATTTACGTACGTCTAGCTACATAATTTTACCGACAGTTATGGTTTGAACCAGAATTATTTAGTAACTAATAGATTTTTATCTTTGGAACCGTACCGTACTGTACAAAATAAAATCCCACAGTAACTACTAGTTTCTGATTTGCGTATTTGAATAGAGAACTAGTCAAGCTTCATGGTGTTAGCCCAAAACATCGCCAACTGCAGGTCTGTGGGCTGCATGTTGTGGGGCTGAAAGGGCAGGCTAGGAGGTGAATCACGCTCCACAAACTCTACCTAAGGTGATTCCTTCAATGTAGGTAATATAGCACTGGAAAACTTTGTTTGACAAGTTCTAAACTTCGATTTATCGAATCAGCAACCGGCAATGACTGTTATAAACTAATCGATCAGTTAGCTTTCTAGCTCATCACTTAATTGTTTCGTGGCAGACGTTAATGTCGTGAGTGGGGTAGCTTTGTATCCCTCAGGGCGCATTCCCACCATGTCGTGACGACAGATTATTGTGTCAATTAAAGCGTCGTGGTTTGTGTATTTAAATGGAGTTTGAGTTAAATGAAGTTCACATATAGGGGCGACACGACGAACCATCGTCCACTACTTTTTTTCCAGTGACGACAGATTGTCAAGTCTATGGGTGTAATGGGATCAGCTAGAGACGACAGTCGAAGTCGCCCAACGATAAATTAATCCTCACAACACTCGTTTGCTTTTACTGTCTTTCGACTTTTTTTGTAAATTCCACTAAGAGATACAAATGATGAGATGAGTACCTACATAGCCAGTTTCAGTCAGAAACAGACGTTTGTTTTAACAATTCTTATTAGTATGAATTCACATTATTACGAATTAAACACAACACTACAAACCCTAGCGTAACGCGATTATTGGGACATTCAAATCTCACAAGCAACCAGGAGGCCAGAATCATGAAAGAGGTTGGTACCTCTTTGTCTATATATTTTAAATAGGAATCTCTTACAATCAAAACTTTAAACATTTCATGCTGCGTGCAATGAAAATAATACTTCATGATTCTGGCTGTGCTTCACTTCTCCTAAAGTAAAAGTCAAAGTCAAAATTATTTATTTTCAGTAAATGTGGTACAATAGACGGAAAAAAATAATAGTAGTGCAGTGATACAATCATTTCGCCTTAAATATGGCATGCAAACATTAATCAATAAGACGCTATTTTGTATAAAAATCGTCAAGCGATTCACAGAATACTTCCACCTACCAAGTTTCAACAGGGTAGTCCTAATAGTTTTGGAATGAAGTGGCTGTGACACACGGACGGGCAGAAAGACAGACATGATGAATCTCTTAAGGCGTCTAAGGGTTGCGTTTCATTCCATTCGGCTACGGAATTCTAAAAATAATTTAAATGGGACTAAAACTTTAAAATTTCGGAAGTGCTGTTTTAATTAATAATTTCTAGATGTAAAATTGAAAGATATGTCACGTCACACTATCCCAAAGGTCTCACAAATGAGACCAACTGTGACATAAGGACGGCGGGGCCCCTCCCCGCTACTAAAATCACGAATTTAGTGTGAGTAGTCTAAGGATGACCCCGCAAGTTCATAATTTACTTAAATACCTTTTTCAGGGTCATCAGATTTAAACCGGCTTCAGTTTAATCACAATTTCGACCAAACAGTTTTTTTTGTCAGACCACGAAAACCTAATCATCACGAAAATTAAAACTAAAAAGTGCAGGTTTAAAAAACAAACAAGATTTTCCAAGAGTCACGCACGATGTTCGTAGACACTAGATTATGTGTGGTCTGTTCCAAAAGTGTCCGAGGAAAGTGTAAACAAACCCTATTCAGGTTAAGTTCTCACGTCGTCGTGAAAGGGATTAGTGGCACATTTAGAAGGTTTCTACCACATATCTTACCAATTTTGTTCAACAACACTACACACACACGGTTTAAACATTCATCATCATCATTTCAGCCGAAAGACGTCCACTGCTGGACATAGGCCACCCCCAAAGAGGAGTGGTGTTGCCATTATCGCCAGGCTTGGCAGGCGGGTTGGCGATCGCAATACGGTTGTTGCAAAATGCACAGAGAACGCTGCTGCCAATTCTCTGGCAAGTCTCTTAGTCGCCTCTTACGACACCTACGGGAAGATATGGGATGGTGCTATTCTTGACGTCCGACACTATACAGAGCCTTTTAGTTTAAACACTATTTTATTGTAACTATGAAGTCATCGACGAACATCTCTACGTCTAAAGTAATATAAGGTAGAGAGAGAGAGCACCTAGTAATTAGAATTTCGAGTTTACGTAAGTTTTCAAATTAACAAATCAACACTCAATTATAAATTGCACAACAGACTGCTCTACCCGCTCAACCCGCTGGTACGTTTCTTAATCTATTTGCTGCTTAGCTTTAATGAAAAGAATGAAATACCATAACATAACATATCATTTGATATCATAGGAGCCCTCGTTCCAAAAGCTTTTACCAAGTTGTAGCACTCCTGTTGAGGGGTTATTTTTGACACGCTTTTATTAGCTTCACCTGCAAATGTGACCCACTTCCGGGTTTCCGATTCAGATGAAATGTTGCCTATCATTTTGTTTGACTGTTTGAATGACGATGCATGGTTATCTAAGGTTTTCATTCCAAAATCCAATATGAAGGATTCCCAAAGATGGCGGACTAGTTATTTTTTTTATACATTTCCATGATATGTGTATCAAATGAAGTGTTTCGTTTTTTTTTTATCTAAGTGTAATATTTTATTTGCTTTTTATTATTCTAATCGTGTCACTGCCAAATACATATATTTTTTTATTAAATTATAACATGTAGTATAAACAAAAGAAAAAAGGTACAAAATAATAGTAGTATTCAAATACTTATTTGTGTCGTAGAATTAGTAAATTTCATTACGATTGTATCTATAAATTAGAAGTACCCGAATAGCAATTCAAAAAGCTTTCAGTGAAAGAATCCAAGTTACATCAAAGTTTTAATTAATCGAACAAAACCGGGGACCCCCCGCTTAATTCGGTATTGTAAGAAAACTAATTAATAAAACTAAACATTAATAAAATAATAAAAATCACTAAGTTTAGTCGATCATTTGCAGTCTACGTTTTACCGCACTCCCTTTCTTGGCATTACATTTCCACGCTCCTGGATATCTGGGTTAGAACCGCAGACGAACAGAATTCTCTGCACTCAACTTCACACTTAGGTAGGGATGGTGGGTAAGATAAGAGCCCCGGTTGTCACTTGTAGATCTTTTACAGTCGTTACGAGTAGTCAGAAGCCCAAAGTCTGACATCCAGTCTTACTAAGGGTATCGTATTGGATATTTATAGGTGTACTGGATTGTGGAGGTCACATAGGCAGTAGCTTCGTGTAAAATACTGGTGCTCAGCTGCATCTGGTTGGACAGGAAACCGAGCCCAAGATAGTTTGGGAAAAGGCTAGGCAGATCAATGAATGGTCGCAGTGCGTACAGGATGTTTTGTTAACGCTACAATTGTTCTTTACAGTACTTATCACGAACTCTATTATTCCCTTGCTTCTTTTTGGGGTATAATTTTGTTATTTTATATTCCCCGACAATTTAATTCAATTTTTAACACGCACCAAATGACACAAAATAATTACTATAAATTACCTAACTGACACGGGACACCTGTCATAACCAGATACAAATAAACTCCATTAACTAGGGTAGGAACACATTGATGAATAGTAAGTATAATTTGTTGAGAGGCCAGATGTGTTATGTTTACTACATTGAAAAGCTTCGCATAATGGATGTACTCTGTAATTTTATTGACATACAGTTTTGCGGACCAGTTTACCTCAGCAGGAAGTTTAGTTGGTTTATAGTATTATAATAAGTTTAGTTGGTAAATATCAGCTGCATACATTTGGGTCGAAAAGGTATTGAAATTTTGTATCAGCAGATCATTTTTTCGCTATTACGATGTTTGTCCGATGGAGAAACATGTTCAGTTTGATGGTCTGTAGCACACCCTTAAGAACGTATATACGTTTACCGTTACACCCTGTATACGCACACACATTTAAGGATAATGTGACTAAAACACGGTTTACCCATGCGTAACGCACCTTTGACATTCTTTTTTTTTTTGAAGTGATAACTTCTTTAGCGGCGTAATGCACTTTTCTGATGAGGAAAAGATGTTATGTAACTCGCGTTAGGACACGTGACCGTCAGGGACACATGACCGTCAGGTCAAGTGTCCTGATAAAAATCGTCAAAATTTGAACTTTATGACATCTATCATTGAGTTTGGGTTTCCAAAACTGGATAATTATCTTATGCACAAACAAAACTTCAGGTTTCTCCAAAGAGGAAAATTCGTAAGACGGATTGTAATAGTTCTGAAGTGTTATATTTTTAACGTAATATAAATTTTCACTTCAGTAGCTCAAACATGTAGGTTTTGCTGCCTAAAATGAGTGAGCAAAATGCGATTTTGCTCACTGAGTGAAACCTAGTAACTTTTTTTTTTTTTTTTGAAAGCCGCGGAAATCTTATTCAGCCTTGGGTTATTCATACAATTCGAAACATTTACACTATCTCTTTCCCGAGACCAGCCCTATCGAAGTTCCTATTTTGAATTCGACCTCAAAGACAAACACGTTCGGAGTTTCGTACTAACTAAAGAAATTTTGCAAAAAGATAATTGTCTTTTTATGAAATTGATTGAATTTTTAACTTATTGTTGTATTTAAACGAAAATAAGTATTTACTGCAAATAAAACTAATATTTAACCTGTAAATATTTATTTCTAGTTCAAATAATGTTACGTAATATATTTTGAATAATAAAATATCATGGGTTAGCACCCATGATGTTTTATTTTATTTTCGAACACGCCATAATTTAAATAAAAGAGCAGGAATAAAATTTTCATCACACTTGCACGTAAACAGTATCTAAACATACAGGTTAATTTGGCCGTAATGCCCCATATAAAACCCTCGAGCTTTCTTTTTCTCATGAAATCCAAGGTCGGTAAGACTTTTTTTTAAATTTATAGCACAGCACACAGGTTATGCAAGTTCAAGCAAGGAGTTTACACGCAACTGAAAAATTGTCTTAAAATGTTTATCTAAATAGGAATTTCATTGCAATCTCGCTATATGTTACTTAAATAATCAACTAATGTTCTTAATAATCGATAGTTTTTTGTATCAAAACGTCCAAATTATTTTATTTTTTGTACACTCTGCCATGGCGGTATACCTACGTAAGTATTTTTGCCCTTAACGTTTATGAACGAAACATTTGTATATTCTGTGGAACAAAGCTCGCCATCCGCTTAATTTTTTTTTTACGTTTTTCGTACCTAATAATAGTTGTGCTGACTTGTGTATTAAAGCTGTAATTCATAATTATTTACTCGCAAATGTGATGAAAAACATTGTATGTTTCACGGGCGGTACGGGAATTACGAACCTAGAATCAGAAAGCCCTCAGTCTTCGACTTCGGGCTTTTACTAGAGCCTCGATCGTAATTCCTGACTTACCGCCCTTAATACACAATGTACTATTGGTGGCTGGCGTAAAGAGTTGAATAAGTTAAAAATTATTAAAATAATCGTAAAATACGAGTGAAACTAGCGACGAGAACAGTACCTCTACCTACAATGTTAATTATTTTGATTTACAATAAACAGTTATTTCAATCTATTCCTGTTTATTATTTCATCTCCTAAAGTGTTCTCGCTGCTGAAGTGAAAAGTTATGTGTGTTACACGAGAGCAAAGTTCTAAAAAAAAAGCATCTCTTGCCTTTGAATCCCTCGCCACACTCAGGATTCAACTTTAGAATCACTCGCTACGTCGTTCGTCGCCGTCGCTCTGTCATTGCATTTACTATTTTAATGATAAAAGAATACGATGTATTATTTAACAAGTAAAGTTATATTATTGAAGTTTAGTCCGGGGAATTTACGCCGAATATTAGGCTAACTTTGCATTAATTAAAAACAGCGATTTTTTTCATTGAATGATGTGTAGGGTATGGACAGGAGAGTATATTAAGCTGTATCCCGCGAAAAGTTCACCTCCGCGTATAAGTTTTTTTTAAGAAAACGTCTAATATGTATATAACTCGGTGGAAAAAAATATAAACAGGTATGTTCATTTGGAGTATTTGTAGAACAGATTGAGTACTACAAGTAGGTCAGAAAATTAAACATTTTCGTCCACGGAACATTCGTTTTTTTTTTTAAATCAATATAATTTGACTTCGTACTTAAGGCAAACATATTAACAGGACAAAAATAGTGCTAAAATGATTTATATCACCATGTCTAACTATTATTATGAAAATTAAACAAATTCTGCTCCGGACTTCACAGAAAATCAAGAAAAACAAAAAATCTTAAATACTACTTACGGCAAAAATGTAACAGGATTTCAATTCATTGAATAATGAGAAATATATAAATCCAAACCTTAATCCCTCAAAATTAAACAAATTAAAAGTAAAAATTAAATTACGATGCACGGTGTCAGCGCTAAGCAGCGTGCGGCGTACGGCGTGTGCTAGTGTGCGTAAATAAGATAAGCGCTGCGTTCATTGTGTGCGTATGACTGTGTTGTTGTTTGAGTCGGTGTTTTATTGAGTTACGCGATTGTACACCTTATTTCTATTTCGGAAAGATCAAATTCCTATGAAAGTGCTGCGCCAAATACAAGAATGAAGCTTGCAGACTTATTTTACGTAAACATTAATTGATTTTTTTTTCACGATTTTCTTTAAAGTGTTTAATTTTCGTGTATAATAGGTTAGAAATAGCCTTTAGATGAAAGTTAAACTAAATTAAACCCTGCTACCTTTTAGCCTCAACCGCTATTGTAAAAAAAACTGGTAATAATAACTTCCGGTAGTACAATTTCTTTAATTTTGTTTAAAGGCGGTGTAATATATTAATTTAAGTTATTTTATGTAAAAAAACCGGTTTATATTTTTGCCTTAGTACAATCCAAAAATTTCGTAAATGTTTTTTACCGTAATTTCCGTGGACGAAAATGTTTAATTCTGAAAAAATATATTACTGTCACCAATTCTTTACCTAAAGTAACTAAATTTGACCTGTTAACTATTTTTCCCATGTTTTTATTCACAAAAACGCGTTTTCGTCTTTTTCAGCTTGATCCGGTCTCGGAAAATGTTTAATTTTTTTTATTATTTGAAGAGCTAAGGTCAATTACACGATTCAAGAAAAAAATTCGCTGTTTATATTTAACTAGCTGTCCCGCGCAACTTCGTCTGCGTCACATTTTCCCCGTTTTCGCAACATTTTTTGTTGCTGCTCCGCTCCTATCGGTCATACCGTGATGATATATAGCCTATGTCCTTTCCCAGGTTGAAATCCATATTCTTGCCAAATTTCATTAAGATCCGATCAGCCGTTTAGTCGTGAAAACGTAACAAACAAACATACAAACACACAGATGACTTTCGCATTTATAATATTAGTATGGATGCAGGGTTCAAATCTAAAAGCCCCGGACTAGTTTTCCGAGTTGATGCTTAAACTATTGTTTTCTATAGGAACTTAAGTTGAAGCTGTAAAACGTAAGCGAGTTGTAAACTCTGTGGCTTGTTGCTTTTTCTTTGAAATATTTCGTTGGCGTAGGTAGGAGTTGGTTGTACAGTCAAATAACATTGTTGTGGCTAGACTTATAATTTCACCTTATTAAGAGCTTTACGCCTCACGGCACTGTATGGTGTCGGACGTAAAGGATAGCACCATCCCATATCTTCCCGTGGGTGTCGTAAGATGCGACTAAGGGACTTGCCAGAGAATGGGCAGCGTTTTCTGTGCTTTTGTAACAACCGTACTGCGATCGCCAACCCGTCAATGTGGCGAAACTTGGCAGAGGCCTGTGTCCAGCAGTGGGCGTCTTTCGGCTGAAATGATGATCATCATCATTTCAGCCTCATCATCATATGACGCCTCACAGTATTTCATACAAACTTTCAAGTCCTTATTTTCCGAATTGACTGAACCGATTTAAATTAAAATTCATAAGCATAAGCAAGATACATATGTCTAAAAACTTTTAACAACATTTTCGAATAGTGTAACAGCAAATTTAGACCGATTGATTATAAATTATCCATACAAACAGAAATTTCCAATTAGGTATCTTTTTTTTAAAGGACAACCTCAAAAAAAAAAATTGGAAACCAATGTTTTTTTATTTCGTTGATAAGAATATTGATTTCGGTGGACACCATTTAAAAAAAAATTAATCCCTTCGGCTCTATCGCAAAATGACCATTTCTCAAAATGTCCCTTTCGCAGAATGTCCCTTTTGCAAAATGTCCCTTTCGCAAAATGTCCCTTTCGCAAAATATCCCCTCCCCTCCTCAAACAGGCATTTATTCCTTTCATCAATAAAAAAACTGGTCAAGAGCCACAAGGTGTACAACACAGAGGGGTACTGTTGTAATGTTTAATCAGTAAAGTGGGTAGGTTCATGCACATATACATAAATAAATAATAGAAATCGAAGTTTGTCAGATTTACATTTAGGGCTTGCGTAAGGGTAAGGTAACTGACGCTTTACGCAAGCCCTAAAACTGAAATAGCAATGGGCTGGCCACGTAACACGTTACAAAGACGGTAGGTGGACAGCTAAAAATACAGAGTGGAGGGCCAGATGCAAAAAGAAGAAGCAGACCGAAGAGTAGATGGGCGACGACGTAATAGATACAGCAGGAAACGATTGGCAGAATATTGCAACAGACAGGGACAAATGGAAGAAACTGGAGGAGGGCTTCACCCGTGGAGGGGCCCATATCTAAACAAAGAACATACTAACTTAGATTATAAGAAAACTAAAACTTCTAACAAATAACAAATTATTATGTACATTCATAACGTCATTTTAAGGGTAATGGGAAATAAAGGCTTTTTTATTTTATTTTATTTAAACGTGCGTGCACCTACTTACCCATTTTACTGATTAAATATTACTACAGTACCCCTCTGTGTTGTACACCTTGTGGCTCTTGACTAGTTTTTTTATTGATGAAAGGAATAAATGCCTGTTTGAGAAGGGGGACATTTTGCGAAAGGGGCATTTTGCGAAAGGGACATTCTGCGAAAGGGAAATTCTGCGAAAGGGACATTCTGCGAAAGAGACATTCTGCGAAAGAGACATTCTGCGAAAGAGACATTCTGCGAAAGAGACATTCTGCGAAAGAGACATTCTGCGAAAGGGACATTCTGCGAAAGGGACATTCTGCGAAAGGGACATTTTGCGAAAGGGACATTCAGCGAAAGGGTCATTCTGCGAAAGGGACATTCTGCGAAAGGGACATTCTACGAAAGGGACATTCTGCGAATGTGACATTCTGCGAATGTGACATTCTGCGAAAGGGACATTCTGCGAAAGGGACATTCTGCGAAAGAGACATTCTGCGAAAGGGACATTCTGCGAAAGGGACATTCTGCGAAAGGGACATTCTGCGAAAGGGACATTCTGCGACAGGGACATTCTGCGACAGGGACATTCTGCGAAAGGGACATTCAGCGAAAGGGACATTCAGCGAAAGGGACATTCAGCGAAAGGGACATTCAGCGAAAGGGACATTCTGCGAAAGGGACATTCTGCGAAAGGGATATTCTGCGAAAGGGACATTCTGCGAAAGGGACATTCTGCGAAAGGGACATTCTGCGAAAGGGACATTCTGCGAAAGGGACATTCTGCGAAAGGGACATTCTGCGAAAGGGACATTCTGCGAAAGGGACATTCTGCGAAAGGGACATTGTGAGAAAGGGACATTTTGCTACCTGTAGACATTTTGAGAAGTGTTCATTGTGAGAAAGGGACATTTTGCTATCTGTAGACATTTTGAGAAGTGGTCATTTTGCGACAGAGCCATCCCTTCGTATCCATTCGGTCTATACGATCCCCTCAATATTTATTCCTTCCAATATTTTTTTAATTAACTCCAGATTTGATATTTCATGACAAAGCCGAATTTAAAAAAAAAAATTGACACCGAAGTTAACCAAATAATGAGTTTCCTAATAATGACGCACACAACAAAAAAAACATTTAATCGCAGTAACTTTTTTCCTTTTCGTAATTCGATTTCTATACAAATTCTGTCAAACTCACTGTATGGTTTCTTATAGAATTCTTTCTGTTTTATTTTCATAATGTTTGTTGAAAATGCCAGGTTATTTTGTTTTAAAGAAAATAATTTTTTGACTTCCTTTACAAATCCCACCACTTTGTTCGAGATCACGTGGGTTAAAGGTAGCTATTTATATAAATAAATAGCTACCTGTAGCATAAGTTTCAACGTAAGATATTTTGAGAGCAATATTTTGCTTCTAGATTCTTTACTTACCTTCTACGGGCATAGCAGCTTGACTTAGCAGTTAGGGCGACGTGGTTCATGTGGTTCGTAACTATATATATAATAAACAATTACAACAGATTTTTCTATTTATATGTACAGTCAACCCCAAAAATATGTAAACACGGACAAGGGGTCATTTGATGGTGTTAGCTCGTTACAATATAAAAGTATTGTAATTTACGACTGCCATCAGGATGGGCTAGTGGTCGCGACACCCGAGCGATTCTGCATAGTATGAGGTCTTGGCTCACTTACATCAAATTATCTCCTACAGGCGCGGATCCACCGCTGTGAGCACGATGGGTATGACCATAACCATTTGTGGTTGATAGTCTGATGTTATAATGTGCGTTTAATTTTCTTAATTACGCCTTGCATCAATCCACATCGATAATCGAATTAAACAACTTTTTTTTTTTTCGGGATAACCCCTCGCAACGAAATTCCTGGCTAAGTCTAAGGCCCTGTGTGACCTCAAAGTCTTTTGGCTAGGGACTGCGCCTGACTCTCGCATCCCATAGTCTCTTAATTATTCAGAATCATTCATGCGTAATTATTTCGACATTAATAACTGTATGAATGGTAAAAATAAAATCTATACATGTCCGAGAACTGCAAATTTGTTCCAACTTGTTTCGTTCTCTGCATAATGCGATAACGTTATTTTTGTTTTTCGTTTGAATGGTCAAAAGATCCTCAAATAGCTTAAGGCCGGCCGTGCCTAAGACATTGACAATTCATAAGCCTGGGAGTTAAGGTATGTGTTGTGTGTATTTAACCATCTGGAACAGCCCCCGATATAGAACTTTTCAATAACGGATCGATTGCGACTATTGCGACTAATTGTCTTACTTCATACTTAGGATACCGTAGGGGTATAAGTACTTCCCACTTTCTCTCTCTGAACCACTTTTTTGTACTTTCAAAGTAATCGGTAGCATTATGCCAACATTCTGAAACCAACCTTATAACCATATCTACAATATGTAGGTATAGCAAACAGAAATTATTATTTCAAAGATTCTAAGTAAAATGAACAACATGCGGATCACAGCCCAACTAGCAAAAAGTGGTTTTTAAGCTATCCTAGAACCATAATTTTTCGAGGACTATGAGACTTATATCCGCATATAAGTCGCGAAAAGGGCCCACTTTATAAGTCTACTTTTACTTTCTACGTATTTATATAAGACCGCTGAAATGCCATATACGCCTATATTGCTCCTGTAATTGAATTACGTCAAAGCAATTACTCCCGTAAATCTCAATATAAGTAAGTAATAGTAAAAAATTAGATTAATATGCGCCTAGAAATGCTTCTATAAGCTCATATATTGTGAACAGTCGAAATGAGTGTTTCAAGCTATGTTGTACTCTGTTATTTTTTTTTAATATCTTGAGGTTAAGTATTTATATGAATCAGAATTTATTAATGTAAACCATAGTAGAAAGACAAAATCTTATTTTTGTCAAACTGTTAGACTAGCTTATTCGTAGGGGAACGTGAATTTTCTGTGAAAACTATCATGGTTTTGATCAAAATTTTAAAGCGCCTCTTGAAATTTGCTTATTTACATTTTAGTATTAATTAATATTAAATAAATATTATGAAGGCAGCTGCCATTTTCTTGGTGAGCATTTCCAAGTGCGATATAGTGCTAAAATAAGTACTTTTGGCATTTTCAAGTGCGATATAGTACCTATAGGTATAAGTATATTGGTTCTATATTGGGTTATCACAAAACCGAGGAAGATTCGCCATTTTTACCGATTAGGGTTCCGCAATGCCCTGATGAAAATCGATTGATATTTATAAATAAGTAAGTTAAAGGAACATTTTAAGGGTTTGTTCTACGTGCTAGGTTAAAGATTAGTTTAAATATTGTTTTTATTTGACTTAATCATATTATACATTTGAATTTTATACACATTTTTTAAACTTGTTAATTTCCTTGCAATCGCATTTGCAAATACATGTCTTTAGGCAAAACATTGTTTATTCTCATATTTAAAATTTCAAGTAAAGATTACAATGTAGCTTGTGAAATATTGAAGTCTAAAGCCCAGTTTTTAATAGATTACGCAAATCTAAATTTTTGTTATGATCCAAAAGTTCTTCCTGATTATCGCTTTCAATATCGCTCAAAGTTTTTGGTACTTTCATAGTCCGAACCACTTCCATCTAAAGCAGTACTATAATTATCTTGTCCGGAACCCTGGCTAGAATTCGAGAAATGGTCTTAAACAATTTAATTTAAAAAATCGGTGCTCACTGCGGTTAACATTTTTTTAGTTTCTTTTTACTTTTCTTTTACAAGATCCAATTTTTTAAACCGCTTCCGCTTATTTAAATCCATTTTCAAAATTAGTTGACAAAAACAGTTGTAATTAAAATGCCTGATGTCAAATCCTAGAATAGAATATAGCACGCTTTAAACACGCTTTATAAAGCGGGTTTTCGCCTGTACTAGTCGTTACAAGCAAAAGTGGCTTCATAAGAGTTTTAACCAGGATTGTTTGAGATTACTTAGACAATAACAGTACTGCGCAATGCCTATATAAATAAGTCTAGGTTTAAAACAGCCCACGATAAATCGATATAGAGAACATTTTATCCTACCGTATTATGCTGTTAAAATCTTGGTGATTTATTATTTTTAACTTTTTCGGCAATATAGAAATCCAGGACTTAAAACCGAGCGCAGCAAGCTCACCAACTCATGGAACCCACCTAAGGTGTCCTTCGGACCATTGTAACAAAATTGGTGTTATGTTGGTAGTTTGTCGAATAATGCAAAGGTATATTGCGAGAGCGAGCCAAGCGAGCCCGAAAATAATGTCACCTGTCCTCTGATAAATTTGGTTCCATTTGTCCGATCATTTAGAAATGAGAATAGCAGTAATTCGTGACAACTCAAATTGAGAAAGTATAGGAGGATGCATTAGCGAGCGAAGCGAACTCGGAACACAGCCTCTAAACTAGACCTTTCCCGCCTTGCCTACTGGCCCTGCTTAGGGATGACTTCATTCTTGAGAAAGATGATTTCTTTCTCACATATTCATATTCTCAATATATGTATTCTCATTTGTTATAATAAATAAATTATACATCAAAATTCAGTTAATTTGAAGTATCAAATTCTAAGCAAATGTGGTTCACCCCTTTTCGCCTCTTCGCAGCAATCCCCTATAACTAAACTTCAAAGGACAACCAGTTTCATGGTGACCTAACGGTCACAAAAAAAAACAAAAAACATAACGCTAACGCATTATGTTATATTCTATCTTAATATAATTTCTATTGCAGTGAACTTTTTTATCTCTGAACCGGTCAAAAGTGCGTGAATTTATTTTTTGCTAAGCCTCAGGAAGGACATAAACTGTCATCCTTTACAACATACTCATACATTGGTGGAAGCCGTTGCTCGTTACCCTATGTTACTTAGAAAACCCATGAGCAAAAACACATGTCAATGTATTGGAACGTAATCGGAAAAACTCGTTTTGTGATTGCACGATTAATTAATTTGAGTAAATTGAAAACGTTTATAATTTTTAATTCCCGTGTCCCAAAAATTCAATATTTTTTAAAATAAATATCTCATAAAATTCTATTTATAATTATTTTATATTTACACTTGAACGGAGTTTCGTTTTTTAGATTCTTTGGGTCCATTTACGCCAGCCTCCTTTAGGGTAAATAGATTTAGTTTTCATTTTTAATGTATTATTAAAGAATTCCTCATAAAATTGATTTACATTTTCAATAACATGGCCCGGAATGCCTAAATTGCTAATTAGGTTATTATTAAATTTATTTAAATTGCTGGGTGTTATTTGTCTAGAGTTTATCTGGATTTTTTGTAATGGTGTGTAGGACTCGAAAACAACGGTTTGCCCACTGTGATCAGAAGGGAGGTAATTAACAATGGATTTATCTAAGTAGTCGCAGCAACAAAAAACATTATCAATACATGTAGCAGTATTTGTAGTAATTCGGGTCTAAAATATAAAAAATCTAAATAATAATAATCTAAAAATAAAATCTGAGCGTACTCGCTACGTTTATCGGAGGAGATAGAAGATAGAATTCGTAGGGAACGAATGCTCAAGGTAATTTGGTCAGGGTACCGCCAGCCAAGTAGCCGGGTATCTGGTTGTTTACATCGAAATTGCGTAATGTCTTTTACGGTAAAAAGTACTTCCCACCGTAACTGAGTGTGCGGTGAAGCCCCTTTTTTATTTTATTTAAACAGCCAACGTAAATCAGATCCCAAAAAAGATATTAATCATTTCTGCCGTCATCATAATCATCATCTGTCTAGCCTTTTCCCAAATTTTGTTGGGGTCGACTTCTAGTCTAACCGGGTGCAGCTGAGTATCAGGATTTTACATGAAGCGACTACCTATCTGACCTCCGCAACCCAGTAACTGGGTAATACGAAACCCCTTGGTAAGACTGGATTAATGTATTTAATCATTTCTACCATATTAAATGAAAAAAAGTGGTGAGTAGTATAGAGTAATCGTTAATAAGATAAGTTTTCTTTCCGGACAAACATATTAGAGTCACCTGAGAATTACCCAAATACAATGTTATAAAGAAACAACTTGAAAGATTCGTAACTTCACCTTACCGCAAACACTAAAGAAAGAGCCACAACACCTCGTGTGTGTCGCACAAGCTAAGCTACATACGAATTAAAACTAGGTACGAGGTCACTCTCACTGAATAAGGTTTCAATGCAACAAGTCTGCTTCCTTTATATTTTGCTGTCGTCGTAATACACAAGCTGGAGTCATCGATAAACATATTTTTATTAGTGAAAAATCCTTTTTTTTAACGAACAACTACAGTGAAGTCTATTTGCTTGAATAGTGAGGCACGTTACCAAGAATACAACCTAATCGCGTAGGATTTCTCATTAAAATGGCAAAGGATAGTATTTCATTTTATAATGGACTCGCAAAATTCGGAATTTGAAATCCTCTTTTCCACAGAATTTCATCTATGTGAAGTTAAAATTAAATTGAAATTCGCGTGTGTTGTATGTATTTCATTAGAAAGCAAGCTTTGAGCTGAGCGAAATTCAGAGGAAACAATGATGTTCCGTACCACCCCATACCCCCCCAGTGGCCATGACCCTCACAGTACGCTTCTATCCATACCCAGTTGCAGTAACGCTATTACCCAAGGGTAAATACTAAACCAAACATCCATATGCTGTTTGTGAGTTTAAATGTTTGTAAACGCACCCACGATACAGAAGAAATTCTAAGTGCCGGGCAAAGTTTTAAATGTAAGGTGGGTGGACCATGGAAGGCCACGCTCCTTTGAAGGCCAATTATTAAAAAGTCGTAGTTATTGACATGTAAAGACATATTCCTTCTACTACACAGTAAGATCCACCAAACTCAAAGCCACAAACGCTGCGGCGCCGGCGACTCGATCGCGCCGCTATTGTGGCCGTGCGATCTCACTCTTCGTAGACTTCGGTCGTCGACGTTACAATTGTTATTTGCGCGTACGGCAAAACGTTAGTTTTTATTCAATAACCTATTGTTATCTCATATTTTTTTACTGTGAATTGTCGTATAAGGATATGTTTATGGTACTAAAGAAAAAGAACATAGTACAATTTAAGTTAAAATATTGGTAGTGTTCCTAGGAAAGCCGGTGGTTCCTTATAAGGCCAATCAAAAATTTCGACGGTTGGCCTTGCATGGTACATTATTTTGTTGAAATTATTTTCGTCTTTTAATCTTAAGAATAGTTGATTTTAAACATTCCTGACTACAAGGCTTTTTATAATTCCAGTAGTCTGTAGTTTCTATTATTTTATTATAAGTAATATGACAAAGTCATAGTCATAATTGTTAGTTTGGCCTTACAAAGAACAGACCCTTAAGAAGGCCATTTTGGGTAAAAAAAACCGGCCAAGTGCAAGTCTTACTCGCACACAGGGTTCCATAGCTCCAAACAATATAATAACAATATTTTTAACTGTCATTCATTAGTTACTAGTATTAGTTAGTAAACTTCCACACAACCGCAAAACTAAATTTGTTTTTCATAGTATGTTTATGAAAAACAAAGTTACTGCTGCAGTTTGATGAAAAAGTCCCATATCTCAAAAACTAAACGTCATATCTTATTGAAACCAATTTTCGTTGATAGTTTTTTTTACGTTCTACAATCCTAAATATTTTCAGAATTTTCCTCCTCTTACTTTAGAAATTAGAGGGGGGGGGACACACATTTTATTGGAAGTGGCTCTAGCGCAAACTA
This sequence comes from Cerastis rubricosa, assembly GCA_949152445.1. Taxonomy (NCBI): domain Eukaryota; kingdom Metazoa; phylum Arthropoda; class Insecta; order Lepidoptera; family Noctuidae; genus Cerastis; species Cerastis rubricosa. Next base: position 12,654,100 of record OX424523.1, on the reverse strand, counting down.
TTCAGTTTAGAAAAAAATGATATTAGAAACCTCAATATTATTTTTGAAGACCTATCCATAGATATCCCACACGTATGGGTTTGATGAAAAATTTTTTTTTGGTTTTCAGTTCTAAGTATGGGGACCCCTTAATTTATTGTTTTTTTCCTATTTTTGTGTGAAAATCCTAATGCGGTTTACAGAATACATCTACTTACCAAGTTTCAACAGTATAGTTCTTATAGTTTCGGAAATAAGTGGCTGTGACATACAGACGGACAGACAGACAGACAGACAGACAGACAGACAGACAGACAGACAGACATGACGAATCTATAAGGGTTCCGTTTTTTGCCATTTGGCTACGGAACCCTAAAAAAGTTTTTAATTTCATTATAAAACACGTTGGCAAGTTATTTATTGCCAATATAATACTCATTATTACTATTTTTAAATAAATTCCATTAATATATTCTTAGTTATACGATGGTGTTCAAGTAATGTTCGTTGAGTTTTTTATAGACCCGTTGATCATCCCGCCGCCGTTTTTTCAATAGATGGCGCTGTAGTCTTGCATTTGGGTATTATTTATGATTACGCATAACTAAAATATATTTGATGGACAATATTCTATTTGCGTAAACTAGCCTTTTGTCTTGATTTTTCCACATATACAGCTTACTTGTTAACTCTTCTCAAACGGAGATTTTAGAAATTTCCACCAGCCGTCTCAACTTCATATATGTACACACCATGCACACACACACATGCACACGTAAATGGTTAATTTCTGAACCGCTAGATGGCATTGTCATCAAAAACGTTTAATTAGGAAACATGCTGATATCATATTTATCAATATTTTGTGACAAAAATGTTTAAAAAAAAACATACAAGAAGGGCCACTGCAACGTTTTTATTTTAGTTACTATTTTTTTTTACAATAATTACCATTCTAAAGTACCTACCTAACTTGAAACGGAATGTCTCTCGTTTGATTGACGTTTTCTCTGTTGGGAACAATAAACATTCAATGTGCGAAAATCTTTTGTATTTTCTCTACTCGAATCTACCGAAAGTTAGCAGACATGGTTGTAGGGACTAAACTTCTAGGTACGGTATGTAAACATCACAGGGAGATTATATTTTATACATCAGCTTCTACACATCAACAAGAGAATCTTATGTTCTGGTTCTGGAATCTCAAATTAGTTGTCATAAATGTGTTGTGTAAGTGTACCATTTGATAAAAGCATTGTGTCCGTTTTCAATGCCGCAATGAAGTTCTGTTCAAACAAAATATGAATGTGGTTATGTTGTGTTTTACACTAATTATATAATTAACTATTGTAAGTAATGCTTTTTATTCAAGTAGTATTAGTATTCATTTACCCAAAGTAAGGAGCCTGTCAGGGTTCGAACATACAACCTACAATTCATAAGTCAAGGCCATTTATCACTGCCCCCCCTTTCAACTACATAACACAATAAATTGTTTATAAAAAACAATCAAAGTCAAATCATATAGGCACTTATAAGGCAAAAAAATACAATTGATATAGACTCAAAGCATTTATTTAAATACCATTTACAGGCAGTTTTGAATTGACAAAGACTCAGTCTCTCTATGGAGAAGAACGTACGGTCAGTGGGTCGTCTTAGGGGTGCAAGAAACTCCATGGACACTCTTTTTAAAAACAAGTTGTTACAAAATCCTGGTTACATTATTCTTTTTGCTTCTACATGCGAGAACAATGTATAACAATTTAATACCTACAAAGATTAACTATGTGACCTAGCAGTTAAGAGATGACCAGTCTCGAATAACGGCGGCCATTCTGCTCAAACAGTTGTAAAGAAGCTGTATGATGCAAGTGCAACACACGTGCCAACATTAGCGACCCATACCATGACAAATTCTCAACTGCCATGCTCGTTAGTGTCACCTAAGAAAAAACTAAAACTATTTGCAAAAAAAAACTGTCTTCAAAAAGCAAAAAAGTGAAAAATAACTTTAGCTTCAGAAGTCGGTGACATGTTTGTTTTCAGTTTTTTTGCCACCAACTTCTCTGAAACTAAAGTTATTTTTCACTTTTTTTTCTATTTTTTTTTTAATCCATATTTAGTTGTAATATCCTAATAAATTATTTGCTATGAATGTAAATACATTGTTAACAATACATAATGATGGTAATATGCTTATCACCATAGATCGGAGTAGGTAGAATGATTTTTGGTACTTGTATCATAAATGCACACAGAAAGAATAACATGGATAAGCCATTTTTCCGGAAAGTAATTCCGGTATTTCCAGACTCAATTAAATATTTTTAATGTTGGTAGTGATATATTACTACTCAATTCAAAATTTAAAGGAAGGTATCAAAACTAAATTAATTTATTATTTATCTGTTGAATAATAAAAACAATCGAATTCCGATCGAAGAATTAATATTGGTAACCATGGATCAGCTGGTTCGTACTAAGATCAGGGGTTATGACCTGGCCAGCTGATAGGTATATGGGTCGGAGGTCATGACCTGGTCAGCTGAAGGGCTCTGTAGATACCTAATATGGATTGCTTATTTTATTAAATAAGTATGTTTAGTTTTCCCCGGGTGGTTATGCAGCGATCGCTCAAGAGAGTCTTCAGACTTCACGCCGCCGCGCCGTGCCGTCGCATGCTTACTTGAAAATTCATCGCAGTTTATGTCCGATTAATTATATTCCGCAGCAGCGTAATCAGCCTATAATGTTCGCACTGCTAGGACACAGGCCTGTAATCCACCACGCGGGCCCAGTGCGGGTTAGTCTTATGTCCGAGTGGATACCAAATATAAAAATTTTAATTAGTTCTACCAACATATTTATTTCTTCTAAATTACTTACCTACCTACCTGTTTTCTTAAATTTTTGAGGTAATAATGGTACTATCAATACAAGTTTGTTTTCTTATTACCTTACTACGTACGTACCTAATAGTACCTACATTACGGCCGCGGTTTATAATGACTACTTTGCTGGTCGCGCTGATTATGACCGACAGCGCACAGCGACAGCAAGGGCTGCAATGATGGCCAAGCTGAAAGGCCTAGAGCGTAGCTAGGCTAGCTCGAGGCAATCATAGCGTGACCAGCGAAGCAGTCATTGTGGGCCAAGGTTTGTATAGTGCTTTACTCAAAAATTCAAGTACCTAATCCTAATAAAACCAGCAAGTAATTTAAATAAAAAATATATTAATAAACTAGAATTTTAGTTAAAATGACAACAGTACAGTTACTAAAATTCAACACCGTCTTTCCGGGTTTGATATCTAAATCAGGCCTCCGTCACTCCATGTACTTGCGCGCTATAAGTGCCTACCGCCCAGCCGAGCGGTCTCGGTCCGCCGGCTTATCAAATTCAGTGCGGTTTTCGCCTCGCAAGCGAAGCGCGCGCACGCCGTTCAATTTTAAGGCGTGGATATACGTGAATTGGGCTTCATATGAGATACATTGGAACCTTTTTTTTCCGTAACCCTTACAAGATTTTTTTTCAAAATAATATATATTAATCTACACAATATAGAGCATGTCCTCTTGGCTTCAAAAAAATTAAAAATATAATTGAAATATCATAAATAAATATGCAAAGTGGCCTCTGTTTTTGTAACTTACTACCATTTTTCTCCTAAACTATCAGTCACAGGATCTTTTAATTGCCACCAATATATTATATTTAGTAATACCGAGGGGACCTTTGGCTTATTTTTACCAATAACTTTCTGAATTATTTTTACGGATTTTTTTCACGTAATCGCTACTCGCAATTTGTACAGCCACCCCTCCGGCGTCCAATAAATCAGTGCGGGACGCGACGCTGTGCTGAACGGACCTGTGACACTTTTCTCCGCAAACAAAATTATTGTCGGTAGCCCAACCAATTATATATTTTTTGGGTTTATATATAGTGTGTGTAAATATTAGGTTATTTTAGTACGTAATTTACACCTCTACCATTAGAGACAGCTACTGGAAGCGATAAGTAGATAGCATGCGGCGCACAGTGTGCGATTTGACCAATCTAGCAGGATAATAGGTATTGAAATGAAATGTTTAAAACTACGTTTTTTTAATCTTGTTACACTTTCGAATAGGTACCTACATCTTCTAACTGATAGCAAAAGGCAAATAATCCCTTGTTCCTTGGTGTATTGAGTGCTTGTAAGTGTTTTTAGGGTTCCGTAGCCGAATGGCAAAAAAGGAACCCTTATAGATTGGTATGTGATCACGTCTGTCTGTCTGTCCGTCCGTCCGTATGTCACAGCCACTTTATTCCGAAATTATTCTGAAAAAATATTGGCATGTAGAACGTAAAAAAACTTTTAACGAAAATTGGTTTGAATAAGATTTGATATTTAGTTTTTGAGATATGCGACTTTTTACCAAACTGCAGTATAACTTTGTTTTTCATATACAAACTATGAATAACAAATTTAGTTTTGCGGTTGAGTGGAAGTTTACTATTCAATAACTGCTATATTGATTGAAGAATTATGTAATTATGTACAGCCTCGCCAAACCGAGCCACCACATATAAGACAGCTCGAAGAATTATTAATACTGGTAAAGAACAAAGACCTTATACTCCTGACGAAGCTTTGGCCTTTTTCTTATCAAATAATTTCACTGTCCAGAAATACAAAAATGTTCAACAAGAAGCCATAGAAAGGGGATTCAATGTATACCCTTGCTATGATCACGTGGCACAGGTGAGGAAGCAGTGCTATCCTCAAGTTGAAAATATAACAGTAACCGTAATATCGGCTGAAGTAAGACTGGCTATACAAGCAACCATTTAAAGATACCGATAGCACAGAAGAATATATGTTTATCATATCTTTAGTTCCAATAAGACTTGTAAACAATGCACAGAAGTTCATATGGGAAAATCCTCGGCCATCATCACCAAGATTCTATAGAATTATCAAATAACGCATCAAAGAAGAATGCCAAGGCATTGAAAATCAAATACGGATGTTAACGCCGATTCTCGTGGAAGTCAGAGGTGTGTCCATTTCGATCACGCACCAGATGATTCTTTCAATGATTGATGGTAAAGTTTGTAACGTTTTAGCTGAAAATAAGTCGGCTCAAAGATGTTTTATCTGTAAGGCAACATCAACGGAAATGTATTCGGCATCAATGGTTAGAGACCCCTGATGAAAATATGTACCAATTTGGAATCTCTAGTTTACATGCGTACATTCGTACAATGGAATGTCTTTAAATATTATTATCGCATGAACATTTGAGAGTGGCAAGTCATAGGAGGCTCTGTGTGGTGTCGGACGTAAATAATAGCACCATCCCATATCTTCCCGTGGGTGTCGTAAGAGGCGACTAAGGGATTTGCCCGAGAATGGGCAGCAGCATTTTCTGTGTTTTTGTAACAACCGTACTGCGATCGCCAACCCGCCTGCCAAGCGTGGCGATTATGGCAAAACCCCCCAAAATATCAATGTGACACTTGGGGGAGGCCTATGTCCACCAGTGGATGTCTTTTGGGCTGAAATGATGATGATGATGAAGTCATAGGAGACAAAAATAAAGACACATAAAAAAAAAAAACTGAGAAAGAAATAAAGATAAATTTTAAAGAAATTGGTCTTATAATCGAAAAAGTTAAACAAGGATTTGGTACAAGCAATGACGGAAATACCGTACAAGCATTTTTTTTATAATTATGACACAACAGCACGGACTACTGGCCTCAATGAAAACCTTATTCATCGTTTTGGGACAATTCTTGCAGCCATAGCTTCAGGCTATGAAATCAATACCGACAAATTTCATGACTACTGTGTGGAGACCAGGGAGATACCTAAGTATATTTAAGTTTATACCCATGATATAACATGCATACAATTTTTATGCAACAGTGCATAAAATTTTGGTACTTACATGGAGCAAATTTAATAAAAAAAAATCGGTGATAGCTACCGATAGGAAAAATGTCTGAGGTGGCTTCAGAGGCTAAAAATAAATAAATCAGAAAAGCCAGATTGGGACATACATTGAAGACATCAAGACACAGAACTTATTATGATTTAATTAAACATTTGTTAATATCTTTAGACCCTTATATATCATTATTAAGAAAACTTCCTCGAAAACAAATATCTAAGCGAGACATAGATATAAGAATTTTATAAAAAGATTTAAAAAAAATATGTTACACATTTAGTTTTGCGTTTTATTTACTACAACATTCATATATACTCGTATACAATAAATATAATACTTTTACATATAATATAATAATTAGGTTCCCGAGTTTTGTCCCCCTAGATTAGTCAAATCGTCCACTGTGCGGCGGGCGGCGAGGGCCGGGCGCCGGGCGCTGCGATGCAATATAATTATAGTTCGCGTTGCACGAAATTATTGTTAGGGGGTGGGAGGCGCACGCGGGGGGCTTTCTCGTCGTAACGTCCACATGACCAAGGTCACTGGCGTATATCCCGCCCTTAATAGTGCTGTTCGTTCGTACGCGTATTACGATGCCGTGTGGTGCCTATAATTATGTTTTATCTAGGTTTCTTCCACAGTCAGCACCAATATATAAAACAAAACAAACTTACAAATATAATAAAACAAACTTTAAAAAAGAGTACCGACTTCAAAACACTAAACCGTAAGAAATAATTTTTTCTTTGATGTCGGTGCTTTTTCGATTCGTAATTACCAGCTGTTAGCACTACCATAAAAAAAAATTATTTCTTACGGCTTAGTGCTTTATTTGAAGTCGGTTCTCTTTTTTTAAGGCTTTTTTTTTCATTTCTAGTGAACATCTCCGAAGATCATCATCAAACTAAGAAGTATTTATTATACTTATTTTAAAACGTTCTCCTAAATGTAACAAATCCTTTTCTGAAAACCGCATCGATATCGGTTTAGCCAAACGCGAGATTATCGCGCACAAACATACATACCTACAAACCATACAAGTCAAACTTCTCAGTTTGGCCTGTATGTCTGATCACCTCCTTTTTTTTAAGTTGGTTAAATATTTTATAAATGATACATTTTTTACCTGCCACATAAAAGTCAGAACATATTCACAGTTCTCAATAACATAGATAAAAAGTTATGTTAATTTAATTTTATCGAAGAGGCAGCCCTGCGATTACTGTGGAATCGCGCGGTGCGAAGCAATCACTGCTGTACGCTTGAGCATTTAGGCGCATTTTAGCATACAGTGGTTGTTGACGCGAGGGAGTAGGCAATTATCGTAATAGGTATTGGATGTTTTCTACTGAGTGAAGTATCTGTCCTAATCTGTGTCTAAATCTAAACTAATATTATAAAGAGGAAAGATTTGATTGTTTGTTTGTTTGCATTGAATAGGCTCCGAAAATACTGAACCGATTTGAAAAATTCTTTCACTGTTGGGAAGCTACACTATCCGCGGGTGACATAAGCAATATTTTATTTTCAAAAAAATTAGGGATCCTTACTAAAACTGCAATTATGTAACCCAAGGTGTATAAAAATTACCTAAAATATTCTTTACATCGCGTGCGCTGCGAAAACTATTGATGATAGAATAAAATAATGTATTACGACTTTGCAGAACACATCATTATTTACAAAAAGTGTCGCGACAGCATATGTCTAACTATTATATTTATGCCACAATAAGTGTTCTTTTATTTAAAAAAATATATTTTAATGCCGCCGTTAGAAAAGGCTCTGTATTTGTATCTTGGTATTAATCCTTATCGAAATAAATTACTTCATATTCAAGACTGTTTCAATACCTTTATAGAACTGTTTGAATTATTCAATTCGAACATTCCATTCGAAAGATATCACGAATTTAAAAATGTAAGTATTAGAAAAAAGTTGCGTGGTCGCCGCTCACCCTGCTCAGCTGGCTAGGCATCACCTAATACGATGTAGGCGTCACTGGAGTACGGGCCGTTCGGGAGGGGAATATTCAAACTTTGTTTATAATTATTATTTTTTAGTTCATCATCATTCATCATTTCAGCCAAAAGACATCCACTGCAGGACATAGACCTCCCCCAAGTGTCGCCATTGACATAAGTAAGGGGGGTTTTGACATAATCGCCACGCTTGGCAGGCGGGTTGGCGATCGCAGAACAGTTGTTACAAAAGCCCACAGAACCCTGCTGCCCATTCTCTGGCAAGTCCCTTAGTCGCCTCTTACGACACCCACGGGAAGATATGGAATGGTGCTATTCTTTACGTCCGACACCATACAGAACCAAAAAAATTATCTGTGGTGTGAAATTCTGTATGGTGTCCATACAGATTTTCACACCACAGAGACTTTTTTTAGTTACCTGACGCAAATAGAAGGGTTTATTTATGTTTGTGTATTGTTAAATACCCGTGCGAAGCCGGGGCGGGGTGCTAGTTACTAATAGTTTGCGATTTAGTTAGTTTGAGTTGACGGCAAGGTCGACTTTGCTCGAACAAGGTTGTCAAAATAATGACCACAATACACATGCATTCTTGAGTAATGTTACTTTTTAGTGTCCACGACGCTGCGACGGTTTGTGACATTTTCGTTGTATTGTAGGTACATATGTAATTATAACAGTAGGTACGCACGACCGCTGATCAAGGTATGAAAAAACCAGTTTATGCAAATTTGTCACTGTATAGAATATATAGACAAAGCGAGGCCACGTTATACTGGAAGTGTAAAGCTTGATGTGTCGCCGTGTGAACATACATGATAATTCCACATAAACTTACCTATTTTGTCCGAGTCGTAACATTGCGCGAATTCATACTTTACATAGTACTTTCTAACCCACCATCTTCTCGTCTTTTTTCTTTGACTTTTAATAATAATTGTGTACGCCGCAGCCAACAACACTACCTCGGTGGCTGGATATCGCCTGCCTTGTGAAACGAAACTTCGTGATGTCGCTAGATATGTCAGGCGAAGTTTCGCGAAGTCGCACGATTTCGTCTGACGTCGCTGCGGACATAAGTCGCGCGTTGTCGCCATATTTGTCCGGCGAAATCGGCCGGCTTCGCTTGACATGTCGCCGATACATGTCGTGGCACATTTGTCCCCTAGTGTATCCTTGGCTTTACTTATTTTTATTATCGAACTAGCAGGCCGCCCCGGCTTCGCACAGGTATAACACAACAATTTCAAAATTATAAATTTAATACCTACATAATCATTTCTTGACATTGATTCCTCTCCCGTACGGCGGTACGGCCCGTGCCCGCCAACATCGCTTTATTTATAACTAGCGACCCGCCCCGGCTTCGCGCGGGTGCAATGCAGATACTAAATATACTACAGAATGTCTGTCGACATCACATTGGAAACCTCTAACATTATCAGTGTTTCTCTACTATATTATGCATATATTATACTTATAAACCTTCCTCTTGAATCACTCTATCTATTAAAAAAAAACCGCATCAAAATCCGTTGCGTAGTTTTAAAGATCTAAGCATACATAGGGACAGACAGCGGGAAGCGACTTTGTTTTATACTATGTAGTGATACGTCATTGACTGTAGGTAATGAAACAAACTTTTTGTTTTTAGATCATTTGGAAAGCCTGTTACTCTGAGCAATTTTTAACATAGGAGGTCGACGGCTGCTTATTTTTTTTTTACCTAATATTTTCGTCTGCAATCATAATGTATAATTTTGTATACCTAATCAAATATAAATCAAATTGACACAGAGACTGGAAAAAAATCTTTGTTTTATTTATTTAACGCTAATTTTGTCTGCGCTTATATGCAGTTTAATTTAGAAAATCGATTCGTATAGATTTCTCAAACTTGAAGATCTGACTCTAATAATCTACCTATCCGAACCAAACGCTAACGATCTACCACCAACCGAATCGACAATCAAATCCATCACCAAATGAAATCCAAACGTAGTTAGAAATCCGCTTTCTCTCTTTCTAACTAAGGGTAACATAGCGGAGTAAAAAGGATAGCGCGAATTTTGTGATTTAGATTTCGGTTCTCGGAAATCTAACAGACATTATAATGCGATCAATATAATCTTTACTGTCAAGCATTTAAAGACTACATTTTCGAGATTAAACGTTGATGTATTTTGTTTTATGCTTCAATGTTTCTTGGAAATAGAAAGAATGTATATACCTAATGTTTGTAAGTTTACGTAGTTTCAACCAAATTAAATACTAATGCATATTTGGAAACTTTTCTGCTAGTCCTAAGCCTAGATTAAAGCATGATGGAAAATCGCACAATAACACGAATAGCTCTAGTTCAGTTACCACTTCGCCTTTTTTACAGTCCGGTCAACCGACTTTGACTTCTATTCCGTAGACATAAGAATGAAATTAAAAGCAAAAACGACAGTTAGGTTTGTGTTTTTCACTGTGATCATTATTATTAGAAACAGTTACGACGCTTAATTTTCTCCCAACATAACCTTGACTGCGTCGGTATGTTTTAGTAGGTAAGCAGGTAGTACTTACCTACATTCATGAATGTAAATAGTGTGATGAATGAATGTAATGTTATATAATGTAAGTACATTATTAGTTTATTAGATAAACCGCGAAAAGTCCACGTACAAAAAGCTGTGGCTTCATAACGAATGTTTGGTATGTCTGAATACCTACTTGTTAATAACTAATAAGTTTTAGCTATCACGCAATAAAATTAGCCAACCATTAACCAACTCCGAATTACACATTTCATCCCTAATAGGTACTTTCAAACATTGGTTTGGGTGAACAACTTGACATAGTTTAAGAATATTTAACTTCATTCTTATGAAATTATAAATCTAATTTACCCAAATTAGATTTATCTACCTACCTACCTACTTGTTTGAAGAATGAAATCAAAAGTCACGCACACACTAAGACTTACTGTCACCACCTTACAATGACAACGCCACGCCATCTAGTATCAACAGATAATTATTTTGAGTTTTGTTATGCAAGGGGCTCGATTGTTCTTTAGAAGTTCTTTAGATATCCGGTAGATGGTGTGACTCCAAGCACGCACACTAGCAAAGATTTTTCGTTTTTTTTCGGCCCTGGAAATCCTACAAACCTTGTTATTTCTTTATGTTTGAAGGGATTTGCGACAACACTAATTCGTAATAACATCATGTTGTTTCATTACTTCTACAAAAAGCATATAAGTATCGAGAATTTGAGAAAAAAACAATGTATGGGAAAGCGCGATTAAACTTCCACCTTAAATGATAGAGCTTTTATGAAGTTTTAGTAAAAGCAGATATATTTATTGTTACAGTTCTATTTTTCAGTTTAACGACTGCTGTATAATATTGACCTTGTTTGGAGCCGTGTTTCTTGCAAGGCCATTTGGAAGAGCTATATAAAACTTAAGTTTAATAAATAGTGAGTATACTTAGATAAAAATTAAAAAAATATATACGATGCACAATAAAACAAAGCATTACGTAATAATTCGTTTCCTTCATTTATCCAGTAAATAACCGAATAAAAAGTATTTAATCGTTAGTGTGGCCTTCCATGGTCCACCCACCTTATATACTAACTGTCCCGCGCAACTTCGTCAGCGTCACATTTTCCCCGTTTTCGCAATATTTTTCATTGCTGCTGCGCTCCTATATGGCGCCATCTATTGAATACTTACTCAATCCAGTCAACAGATACCGCCATATGTTAGAATCGTTTGGAACTAACAGATAATTATGACATAATTTGCAATAAAATAATCATCATCATCATTTCAGCCCAAAAGACGTCCACTGCTGGACATAGGCCTCCCCCAAGTTTCACACATCACACATTTGACATTTTGGGGGGTTTTGCCATAATCGCCACGCTTGGCAGGCGGGTTGGCGATCGCAGTACGGTTGTTACAAAAAGCACAGAACGCTGCTGCCCATTCTCTGGCAAGTCCCTTAGTCGCCTCTTACGACACCCACGGGAAGATATGGGGAAAAAAAAAATTGCGACTTTAAATTGAGATGTAAGCTATCCTATCTTTCAAGTTGGATCAAACTGCACACGGTGTGCAAATTTGTTAAAATCTGTTAAGTATGTAGTTCTCCAACCCGGACAAACAACGTGACGCGTAATTTATATATATCTAAAGATATATATTCGCCACCAGGTGCCCGGCAACTCACAGGCAACACTGCAACGGAAAAACACATTATTCGAAATTAAATTCAGTATTTAATAAAGATCAATTCGTCGGTGATTTATTGATTAATAGAAGCAAAAAGAAATCGTGAAACCATTATCATTTTCAGCACGATATCTTTTTAATTTAGGAATAATTACAAATCATAATAATTTAGTTGTTTAGTCACGCTAAACTATTTCAAACGCTTTTGCACAGCTTTAGTTATGTTAACTTTTTTACGCTTCACCTCGTAAGTTTAAAACAAGAAGCGGGCGGGCTGTGTCGTCGGCGCGCCATCGAGGGGCAGGCACAATTGTCGCCCTTATCTTAACTACGTGATCGGTGATCTCGGTGCAAGTGGGCTTTATTGCACGCCGTTGAATCAAATGATTTACCTACCTACGTACATGTAGGGCGCTGACGTAACACGAAGTACGCCGCGCCGCGCGCCGCCCCGGTACAAAAACACCGGCGTGCTATATTTGAACCCAGAAGGGTACCGCTAATCACTTTTCTGATAAAGTTTTGTGCGCGATTATGAATGTAATTGCATACACATGCCATACAAATGTCACCTTCAAGTGTATACCTATCTACCTTACTACGTACTTATATGTATGTAATTTGCTCGTAGTGTTAAGAGGTTTTCATCACCTATCATCACTCTACTACAAATTTTGGCTTAATTCGGTTCAATGCCAGTATACGACCTTCTATCCGCACTGTGCTGTTAAAACTGCAATGGATGAAACCTTACTTCGGACATGTGCCGTGCCTAGTGCTTACCCCACATTCAACAAGTAGTGTAGTGTGTTGGTACTGTGCACATAGTAGGTATTTGCGATAGATCAGATGATCATCGCCGAACATACTAGGTACATAACATGTATAGTATCTGATACCTGCCCAGATCACATCATAATGTGTAATGTTAATGCCATATCAGTTCTGGAGCTAACTAAGCCTGAACCGGGAAACATAGACAGGAAAACAATGAAAGTGACAGGATAGCGAAGGATGTAGCGCGGAAAAAGTGTAGGTGTAGCACGTAGGTTGGCGGCACGTGTCGCCGGGAGTGCCCACGTGCCTGCTCGCCGATCGATACACATTCGCGCAAGCGCCGACTCTCCCGCCATTCAGCCGCCTACTGGCCAGGACCTACCGAAACGTCCCCTAAAGATACAGCCGCCTCAATAAATTGGAACGCAAATATCTTTTAGAGCTAGACTCCAGAATAGAACCTCACGCGTCCAATGTAATATGTAGTTACTAGGTAAGGATTAGCAACTGTTGTGTGGGAGCTTTTTGTGTTGAAATAATGAACTATTTAATAGGACTCGCATAGCAACAGCACACTCGATATTACAAAAGTATATGTATTCAGTAAGAAATATGGTACGACTTAAAATATAAATATAATAAGTTATTTTTCCTCGAAACTGGGAAATCAGGAAAATAAGTAAAAAAAGTCTCGTGTTAACAGTTAAATATCTAACCAATATAGCGACTAGATATTAATATCCTGTTTACTTGAAAACAACCGCCCGCGCCAGGAAATAGAACTTTTAGCCACTGTAAATCAGTGAACTTCGCTTCTTTTCGAGAGCGCGACAAGCCGCGCGTGCGCGACCCACTCCGCGACAAGAAACAAAAGATTCGTAAAACATGTTGTTATCAGCCGAGCCTGCCGCGCTATTTCGCGCGGCGCGGCATCAACTCGCGTTGATCGGTTACTCGATCGGTCCTAACGTAACGAAAAACATTCGAAAATGCTACTCACCCGGTAGAAATGTTTAATGGATCCTCATCTTCATTCATTCACCAATGCAATAGAATCCAATAAATAACTAATTAAATACAAAATGTGAACCCCACATTAGATTTCGATCAAGTACTAAATGCTGTAACAGAAATATTGTAAAACCAAATGATTTTAAAAGAGTAACCATGGAGTTTCTTGCCGGTTCTTCTCCATAGGAAACGACCAACCCGAACCGAGCACCTTTTTGCCGACGTTTTATAAGTGCCCCTGTAGGCCTATTTAAAATAAAAATATTTCGATTTTGATTTGATTTTGAGTAAACTAAAAAAAAGTTTTTTTGTTTTATAACTATTATCCCCCTGCTGGGCTAAGGCCTCCCTATTCTCTTTCCAAACATCTCTGTTTCTGTCTCGTGCATTGCAACGCATGCTGGAACCAGCTAGTTTTAAATATATAAGAGTACCTTTTTTGTCATTTGATTATGAAACTGTAAATACCCTGTGCCCAGCCCATTGCTCAGCATCTCAACTGACATATTATAATGGGCGAAACCGTAAGGCACTTGTTCTCCCAGTCAAGTTCCAACTTTTTCACAAGTGTTGTTGTTGTCTGGTTTCTCTATATGTATAGTCTTTAGTCGATATAAAGGTTGCTTGCGAGTTTCAGACTGTTAGTTCTTCAGTTTTACCATAGATGGCGCTGTAGTACTTTTTGTTATAAGTTGCTTTTTGTAGGTCGCTACAGGGGGGGGGGGGTATGCAGCCACCCAAAATGTATTTATCCACCTCGTTATATTGTATAACTAATAGTATAACTAGATGGACTAACCCAACCCAGAGAGCTGTTTTTTAAACATGCCCCCATGTTGCCATATACATATTGACAATATCGGACATGAACTTCAAAAGCTCGTACAATGGGGTGGAATTTTTTTTCGGACTACAGCATGCATTCTCACAGCGAAAATATCAATCAGGTTATTTTATATTGGGTTCCAAACAAATGATATAGATGGATTTATTGCCGCCATTTCTGATGAATTATTCAAAGTCTTACACTTATTAGGAACAAGAACATCTGTTATAGAAACATTAGGATTGTAAAACTAATAAACATTAATTGGTCGCGAAAGCTGACGCATCTTTTTCGCCAATTTCAATTTCCCATACATTTTGCATAAGATCAAATTTTATTTAGGCGCTCGCAAACTAACAGTAATGTAACAGCGAATGAAGTAAATGATTTTATTTAAAAGCCCTTCTATCTAACCCGTAGTAAAGAATAATCAAAACAGAACAATTACTGTTTCAGTACGACCACTAAAACAATTCCTAAAAACTAATCATAATTCACAGGAAATATGCATAACAATTAACATGCAATGCATTAAACCAAAGAAAAAATGATTAGAAGAGTAAACAAAATCAGAAATAATTATCTTGGAAGCAGCACGTGTCTATTTTTTCAGTACTTTTAAAACTGACTCTGATGACATCGAACTAACCGATGATTTATTCTGATATATCACCAATTTTAGTATACAAAATGAAATAAATAGCCTTCTTTTTCCAGAGCTATATTTTGAATGAAAATGGAATATTTATAATTCTTATTTTAGTCATATTTATGCAGTTTATGGTCGCAAACTGGCGCGGGTCGGGAAACGGGCGCAGTCTACCTATGAATAGACTACAAAAATCTCTCCATGCCCCCTATTCACAAACGCTCGGATTCGATTTCGATCCGATAAGTCGTATCTTGTTTTGGCTTTACGAAAGCGACAGAGATAGACATACGACTTTCCAAATCGAATCCGAGCGTTTGTGAATACGCATGTCATCATCATCATATCAGCCCGGAATCACCCAGGCCACTGCTGGGCATTAACAAGGGCTTCGTTTTTCTGCCACACTGCCCGGTTCTGTATATCTCCATGTAGATAAGCTAAAAAATGTTTAATATCCCTAGAGTCGACAAAGTCACTGTATGGATCGTCAAATGAAATCTAACCTATCGGAGGGCTGCTAAAAACGTTTGAGCTCAGTTCTCCCGCTCTGCATCTTATGACTGATTCATAAGTCTACAAAGTCGTTCCTTTATTCTGTTTGATAGGTCAAAGGAAAATCTAACAGAGGTGCTAAAAATTGTTTCAGTTCTAATCACTGCCATGTACGTTTTTAGAAAAGTAATATTTAGTATTCTTTGCAAGACAGTCATTTGTTTCAAGTATCTACTTAATGTTATGGAAAACGAAGAAAAGCTATTTTTATGTATTTATTCAAGAAAAAGGGCTTTGTCGCACATGCGATTATGCCGCCCTGGTTAGTTTAACACATTTTAAAAATAAAAATACAATGTCTAACTAAATCTTAGCATAGCTAGTCTGTAAAGTGTTCTAGCTGCGTCAGAAAGTGGCGCAGCCAGAACACTGTTGCAGTAACCTATTTCCCTAAGCCTACAATCTAATCTATATCTAAATTCTTCGTTGCGGACACACTCAGTCAATACGTGATAAACATCATCAACGGAATTATTACAAAAATCACATTTATCTGACGTTGATTTTGCCATAAGGAATAAGAACTTATTACATGGAATGTGTCCGGAACGAAGCCTTAGTGAAACAACAGTATCACTTTATGTATTTAAAAAATCTTTTATATAACATAAAAATAAATAAAGTTCCATAAAGGTAGCCCTTAGTAACTCCCGGCCGGCCCGCGGCGGCTCCTGCTCTCCGGCACGGACTGCCTACCTACAGTTACCATATACGGTTTTATGATATGGCTGTAAGTTGCACAACCTAACTTTTTGTGTGGCGTTTAAGCTCAAAACTCAGTTCCGTGCTGAGTAAAAACAGTTTGTAGTTTGTACAGGATTTTAGCTCAACAGATCTAAATCAGTTCCCTAAAATACTGAAAGGAATATTTTGTGTAAAATCAGCAAGCGGCATTTGATCCTTAGCTGTCCTATACTACTTTTCACCACTTTGCTCTACTACCGTAGTAATCGGTCTCTAAAAGCTTGAGTAATCAGTTTGTCTATGTTTAGGGATTTTCGGACTGTTTTTGCATATTGTTTGTCTATGTTTAGGGATTTTCGGACTGTTTTTGCATATTGTTTGTCTATGTTTAGGGATTTTCGGACTGTTTTTGCATTTTGCGTTTCAAAAAGCCCACGCACTCTGTAGGTATTTTGACGTGTAATGTTCGCACAATCCAGTTTAGTCAGTCGATACTCAATTTATTATGTATTATTTAATTTCTATACGATCTCTCATCAGCGTTGACGTGTTTCTAGGTGTCAAATATCTGTCTACTCTAGTTCGACAACAGCATGTGAAAAAGGCGCTCGTTTACGAGCGAACTAAAGCGCTCAAATACTTTGCGAAAGCCCAGCCAAGTGTAGAATAAAGTATTTTCTTTAACTAATAACTAAATAACTTCAAAACGATGCAAACGTCTAGCAATGTCTATTATTAAAATTTCATAAACGATAGCATTTTCTATGATTAAATTTCTACGAGAAACAAAATCCGACCCCCCCTAAACACTTTCACTTCTACTAGGTTAACCTATAGATCGATTGTCGACTAATCCATTCTACCAATGATCGATGACATCGATCGACGATCGATTGGTTGGTGTAGTAAAAGCACCCTTACTTCAAGAAGTGTTAGCCAGAACGTACTACGACCTCTTTATGATTATTTAAAACCCTAACTAAAATTCGGCCTTACATATTTGAGCAGTGTGTTGATAGATAATAAAAAAATAAAATTAATAAAATAAGTAGACCGCACAAAAACAAAGCGGACCCCGGACGCTACGACGCGATGGATTAAATTATTTTAATATTTAAATTATAGGTTTTTAGCGGTTTTTTGTACTAAGATTACCCATTACTGCTGACTAACCTAACCTAACAGACTGTTAATCTGTTGTTGAGGAGTTGGTTCCGCCACTTCTTCTTCCCAGCTTAAACACTAAGAACTGGCGATGGGCGTTTTGGGGGCCTGTCACTTTTAATTTTGACGTTTCTAAAGGTGCTGATTAACAGCCTAATTTGAATAAATGACTTTTGATTTTGATTACTGTGATGGTCACATCTTTGTCATTGAAGGAAATAGTGTAAATTTTTTCATCTCGTAAGTTGAGACATCCTGAAAAGCCATGGAGCGATAAAAGGCCGTATCTTAGCAAAACTAGGTAACGTAGATAAGGTATGGGAACTTTACATGTTTACAACAAGTATTACCTACTGAATAATACCATTATGTTTATAACAAGTATTACTGAGTAATAACATAACTCATAAGCATAGATCGCCGCAGATAGATTGAATTGGGGTCATTGATCCGAAACGTTTATATTAATTTATGGACATTCCTCCGGAATTGGTTGATTTTATTGAATTTAAGTGCAACAATTTATAAAAAGTTGTGGTCATAAAAAGGCTAAAAGTACAAATAAAAAATTAATGTTTCGATCGGAATTAGATTGTTTTTATTATTCAACAAATAAATAATAAATTAGTATAGTTTTGATAACCTCCTTTAAATTTTGAATTGATTAGTAATAATATCACTACCAACATTAACAATATTTACTTAATTGAATCCGAAAATACCGGAATTAATATCCGGAAAAATGGCTTATCCATGTTATTCTTTCTGTGTGCGTTTATGATACAAGTGCCAAAAATAAATGTACCTACTCCGATCTATGCTCATAAGATTGTAAAGGCGACATTTTATTGGTAGTGCGTCGATGCCGGCTGGATAAGAACCGTAGAAGTCGGTAGCGAGTAGTTTTCCCGCGCTCGCTTTCGGGCTAAATCGCGGTTGCCACCGTGCATTTTCTTAGCATGGAGATGCATTTAGGTTTTCTTATGTGCGTGCACAATTCAAAAATAAGACCTTGTTATCTGCGGGTAGGTGCCTACGCCTTTCGCCATTTTACTCCAAAATCAAGATTCCTATAACTACTTTGCTCTACTTGCCACAGACAGTTCAGTTCCAGCCCTGATGGGCCATCGAATATTATTTAAAAACGCGCTGTCTGACTAACCTTATAATTATGTAAGTACTCATACTTTTAAAGAAATTAATAATCTAAATTACAAGAATGATTACGGCAGACACCACTCGACCTTTCTAAGGCTGCTCAACGGAACCCTAATTATGTAAGCGGTTCACTCTTGGCCGATTTACATTTTTAATTTTGATTTGCTTCCCGCATTGTGATTAACATAGATCGGAATAGGTAGATTGAGTTGGGGTCATTGATCCGAAACGTATATATTAATATGGAATTGGTTGATTTGATTGAAATTTAAGTGCAACAATTTATAAAAAGGCTAATAGTTATTTGTTATACAAGAGTGCAAAGTTGCTTTTTAACCGCGTGTTCAATTTTGATGACCGAGCAAGCGAAGGATTCTAAAATTGAATCACGAGCGCAGCGAGTAATTCAAAATTAGAATCCTGAGCGTTAGCGAGGGAATCAAAAGAGCACGAGGTGAAAAATCTTTGCACTCGAGTGCAACCTGTGCAACACGTAACTTTTCATTCCACCTCAGCGAGGAAATGACTAAATGCAAAAAAAAAAACGTTTACAATCACAAGATAGGTACACTTTTATTTCAGTTTAGGTATTAATTACTACATTATGACAGGTAAGTATTACAGAATAATCTTTAAATTATAACAAGATAATATTACGGTATAATTAAGAAAATTTTAAAGTAACGTTGCTACAGTTATTTAAATTGAGTGTAATATTTTTGTTTGGTACTGTAATATTGGTGTTAGTCACTTGTGTACTGTTTTTCGGTAAACTATCTGTCATACTTAATAGTTGTACCGATTCATCGGATTCCCTTGGCGTGAATGTTGGAGAGAGAGGGAGATGGTTAGGTGTTTCATAACGGCTTATTTTTGATGTAGAAGGGCCAGTCCAAGGATCCGATTGAGGCTCTTTCAGTGTAATGGCTCCTACGATGCCTTCACATATTTTAGACTTATTTTGGATGGAATCCTCTATGTATCCCTCTACAACTGCATTGGACTTCCAGCCTCCGTGGCGCTTAAGGGACAAGAGATCAGCTCCGGAATCAGCCAAAAGTGTGGCTGAAGTTCGTCGGAAACAATGACCCGTGTACAACAGGGGTTCTGGAAGTTCAAGAAATGTTGCTATTTCTCGTGGGATACTGCCAATTTTATTAGTACCCATAGGCTGTCTAACACACTTTCCATTACGATACTGTAGAAAAAATCGATTGATTCGAGTGTTAGGCGGGCGTAAGTCTTGATATTTCTCAACAATCGTTACGAACAACCTGTAACGTAAAGAGTATTGTAGTAGATAAATGAATAAAATTGATATGAACGCATAATTATGCCTATCAACATCTACTAAGTATACTATTTAATTGAGATTAATATACTTAAGTAGATACTGAATGTGCAACTGACTTACTTTTGCCGCCAAATATACGGAATCGGGTGCTTCGTTAAGAAACTTTTCAATATCAGATACTGTGAAAACCTTCGATTTTTTTGGTTGATGACCAGATGAGGCTCTTTTTAAAAATGCCACTAATTTAGGATAGGTATCGATATGTATGTCTTTATTCATCTTTATTGTTGCTTTTAGCATCGAATACGTACTCCATAGAGTGCTTGCTTTCTTGTTCTCGGATAATTCTATAAAATATGCCAGCAAAACGTTTTCTGAGAAAGTTTTGGCTCCTTTTGCTAGTCGCCACGTTTTGAACATATCGTACTGTTTTAAATACTTCTCGCGTGATTGTTGAGGGAGAAAGCTCATTTGCGCATTATTAACAGTTTCAGTCAATTCTGTTGGCGTCAAACAAACTTCCTCGTCGCTAGAATCACTCATTTTAGTTTTTTCACTTGTTTTCAAGTTTCTTGTTTTTAATATAAGGTTTAACAATGACGTGAATAGGTTTAATGTTTTTTTTAATTCACAAACTTAGTGCACACGATGTTCTAAATTCAATTTACTTTGTCCTCTAGAGAATAAAAATGGCTTTTCCACTCAGATATTGAAGATTAAAAATACTCTTTCCGAGATGGTGGGATGAAAATACTCTTTCCGAGATGGTGGGATGAAAATACTCTTTCCGAGATGGTGGGATGAAAAAATAATTATTAATGCTTCGATCGGAATTTCGATTGTTTTTATTTTTCAACAGAAAAATTAATTTAGTTTTGATACCTTCCTTTAAATTTTGAATTAAATAGTAATAATATCACTAAGTACCAACATTAACAATATTTAATTGAATCCGGAAATAGGTACCGGAATTACTTTCCGTAAAAATTGCTTATATGTTATTCTTTCTGTGTGCATTTAAGATACAATTACCAAAAATCAATCTACCTACTCAGATCACTGGTGACTAAGCCGTTTCTCACAGATGTGTTAATAACGACGCACGGGTAAATGTCGCAGAAAAATCGGAGCAACAATCACACGACAATCGACAACCATTGGTATCACAATCGTACGTGGCGCGCCTCATGCTCCCCCCGTGCCCTTCACAACCCCCTCCCACGCCCCGCCGCCCGGCGTACCCCACCAAAATTATTATTATTAGTTATTTTATGGTTGTTCCTACAATCAATACTCAATTAAGATTGTTTACCAACTGAGCGAACAGTTCCAGGAATAACAAGGCTTCTTGACGTACCTACTTAGATGAGGGAGCACTACGGAGTCGGACCACTCCCCTCCTCGTACCTAGCTCTAACAACCATATTGATTAATTGCGAGTAAGTGATGTGATGTCTTATCTTATTACTTAACAGTTGCAGATATATGTCTACATCTCTAGTAGATAGATGAAGGAGCTTTGTATTTTTGTGATGTTGAATTTGTTGGGCGGCAAACAACACCATCCTCATTCAAATAAGTTCCTCTTGAAACTTAGCCATTTCATCGGTATTCTGTTCGAATAACCCATTGTTACCAATATTTTCCTGTTTCGTCAAAAATTTTGACAATTAAACGAAAATCGCAATACAACTTCAATAACGGTTGCGCGCCTTTTGAGTATTCTGTTTTTCTCCTGTTTATTCCGGTGTTTGGCGCCCAACGCAAAACAATGCTTTGCTGTTCCTTGCTCGTTTGTTTTTGTCAAACACCAATACTTTCAGAACCCATTACTACACATAATATATGAAATCACTTCCATCTTTATGTAACGCCAAAATATGATTTTTGTGTATATCTTTTAATGTGTGCAATAAATAATAAAATTGTAGATAATTAAGATGACCCCAACCCTAAAATATGAATTCTCATCACCCTAACTCGGTTGTGTGTGGTGGCTTCGCTTCGGCCAAAATTGCGAAGGGGATGACCGTCATCTAATTTCGTGTTGGTGTCTTTGGAAGCGGGTCTCCGCTAAAATCGTTACGGGACGCAGTCAGTGTGTTTCCGTTACCATGACCTTCTCGTATCTAGCCCTACAGAGTCACTTACAAATACAATCTCGATTTTATTTTAACTTTTATTAGATAGGTTAGCAACTCGAGTTGAGCAGGACATTTAGCGGTGATGGAAGGTAGAGTAAAGCTGTGACTGACTGTGAGTGGCGCGATAGGAAAGAGGTGTTATTTGTCTGGCGGTCAGATAGGCAGATGACATTGTTGCCATCGCGTGTATGTCCTGGATGATGCTGTTACATTAACGTGGAGCTTGGCACTAGCAAAGAGATACCTAGATATACATAGCAGTGGCTGAAGTAGGGCTGAGATGAACGAATGAGATAAGTACGTTACTACGTACCTACTTAGTGGTCTGCCAATAAAGTAATAAAAGCGAAAGTGTATCAATTGCAAGTCATTTTATGTTAAAATACTTGTTTAATGAAAACCAATTTGCGACCGTTATAATGTTATATTTTTAGACCTATTCTCATTTATTCATTTCTATACGTATGTATAGAAATGAATAAATGAGAATCTTAATTAAAAAGAAGTTAAGATTTATTAGATTATATTAGATTAAGATTAATTAATTAGAAAGAGGTCTTATTACATTTTTAAATATTTTTACAAAATTTTATAAAAAAGCATTTAAAAATATAAAAATAGTAGCCCACCGGTATCGGGAACAGGGTCAGAGCTACGGGCGGTCAGGGCTCCAGAGAGAGGAACCTCCTAACAATACGAGCCGTATCCAGTAGTATCGCTTTCTGAATCAAGCCCTTGATCCAGCTGCCTAACGAGAGCCTCATCAGATATTGGTCGAGGCTCTTGGCAATTAGGCCATTGGCTGATACGACTATCGGCACAATGATCGCCGAGTTCACATCCCACATGTCGACAACCTCGCGAGCCAAGTCAAGATACTTGATTTTTGCTTATCTTTCTTGGCTTTCACGAGGTTCTCGTCATGTGGAACCGTTATGTCAACAATCATTGCGCGCCGCTCTAATCGATCCACCACCACTATATCAGGCTTATTGGCTACAATAGTCCTGTCAGTGATGATGGATTGATCCCTATACAGTGTGATATTGCCATTTTCGAGAACTGGGTCGGGCACATACCTATAGTACGGCACTTCCGATTCCACAATAGTCGGTTGCGTACGCATAGTTTCTTGATTATTTATTGCTTGAGCATTCGTTTCGAAATTGAATATCCAAAATCCGGTTAATACCGCTAAGCTCTAGTCCCGACTATGCTCGACTCGTAAAATACCGAAAATAGCAAATCCGTAGGCATCCTCAGTCCCACCTACCCAGTCTTTGTATGTTAATGTTATTTTGGACATAAGCTACTTTTTCTACGATTTTTATGTCGTAAATGTTGTACTTCGATCCTTCCGGCCGACGACGTCAGAGCGTGGTGACCAAACCTCTAGGAAACGGACCTCTTACTTTAATCGGAAATCGCTTCGTCGCTAGGCCTGCTTATGTCAGTGCTATACCTATCATACTTTCGATGGTGTTACCAAAGACGGTTACGGGTCATAGAAATAATAATGTTAGTGTGCGGCGTCGACTGTAGCTAGGCTTCAAATAAAAAGAAATCGCGAAGTTATCAGGTTATCTTACTAAAGTTAACAAAAATGTTAACGTGTTAATGTTAAAGTGGTAGGAAGGCATTAATGCTCACTCTGGATCTGAACAGAATAGGCTGATAAAAAACCATACCTAATAAATACAATAAGGAAACGCACTTACTAAATAACTAGATGGGTATCTATTGAACACCTGCATACAGAACTTTGTGGATCTGGTGGCTGATAGAAAAGCAGCAAACTTTCTGACTACACAGTATAGGTTCTAATACTTCTAAAGCACCTAAGTAGTTCTATTAATATTTTTTTAAAGGCAACATGTTTTTAAGTCTCCCGCGATTTGGGGCTATGCCACCGGCATGGCACTGGGGTCGGGCTGCTACTTAAATTATCATAAGTGGGTTAAAGTGTGGAACGCATGATGGCGTTACCCACGACCAAGCAGCCACCACGTGCGCCTTGGCGGCAACGGCGTTGCCGTGGAGACGCGCAGGGGGGCGCGGGCGGCGCGTTGTCCCCGGCCTCCACCCGCGCCCGCTCCGCTCGCCCGCCCGCCGCGACGACCGACCGGCGACCGAACGAAAGGAACTACTCCGCTCAGTACTCGCTACACGCGCGCACCGGTTTATTCCGTGTGCCCATTTTTCATTCCGTAAACTAAACGCCGCTCGAGGCCCGAGTGCTTGTCGCCGATACCGAACGACTTAACATCGCAGCATGGACGGTGACATGTCCCAGGGTGCTTCAGGTGACGCCTCACCCATTTACGAAGATAGGTAAGAGTTAAATTCTGAAAGGAATCTTATTGGCGAGATATAAGTATGGGCACAGCACAGCGGTTCTACTTCTAAATTCATCAACAGGTGATGCTAATAGCTCTTTTGTAATTGATTATTAGTTTATTACAACTTTTGTATGTATATTAGTGAAAATATTATGTTTGTATAGAAGTTATGGTCGGTAACTTTTCGTTTCCCGGATTTGAATCTCGCTCACATGCTTACCTACCTATATTTCACAATAAGGAGCCTATCATATAAGAGTTTTATTGTTTTCATGTTTTTATTTGACATTAGGTACTTACCTACCTACACTATTTTATAAATTGATAACTAAGTACTAATGTGAACACTACATAATGATGTGCCTATTATTACATATCGTGTTGGACAAGTAGTTGGTTGCTTATATAAATAAGTATAGAGATGGAAGGGATTAGGTATGTTGATATTCCACGACTTCTTAATATTTTATAAGCAAGTACCTTACATATGTGTCTAACTCTTTATAGCTAGGTAAATATACTGGTTCCGTTCAATTTCTGAAATATTGTAAATTAGTAAAAAAAACTTATCTAATAGCTTATCTGCCAATATAAGTACATAAGTCAACAGTGCAGAGTCAGACCCAATTCCCAAATGAGGAAAACTTCTGTTAAAAATTATACGTAAATACCGTTGGCTAAGGGTCATGGCCGTGGGTCGAAAGAGTCCAAACGAAACCAATCAATAGGAACAATCAAATTTGCAAGTATCTAATTATGTATGTATGCACAATCTTAGGAGGGATCTTAATTTGGTATCTACGGTACTAGGTTATACGTAACATAAAGAAATTCGTTAAATTAAGTAAAATGCTACTCAAACGTTCAATAGATTCTACTGATAAGGCTAGCCAATCATAAACACGCAAGCCTCAATAACTGATGATAAAACAATAAACTAGTTATGGTAAGTACAGACAGCTCAATTATAGGTGGAGGGAAGTAGTGTAGGTCTGAGCTACCGTTCACGCCGCATAGGTAGGTACTAGTTCTTATTTTGTGACCTACCTACTCTCACACTGATTAGTCAGCTGATTGTTTGAGGCCAAGTACTTGATCTCCGAAGAACCTAGTACCTGAGTATCTAATACTTGCTTCCTATATGAATCATGTAAGCGGCACCAATGGGTTAACTGACTTAATCTAATTCGGTATTTTATAGTTCTTACCAGTAAACTGTGTCTCTGTCTCGGTTGTTACTATTAAAGTACTAGGTACTAAGTACCAGCTATGGTAATTAGTAAGTAGGTACATATTATTATTGGAGACACCAATCAAACTATGATATTATATTATGTATTACAGGTTTTATCTACATAGCTTACTACTTAGTATGGATTTGGTACAAGTCCGATGGACGTATTAAACTCTGTTTCAATTCTTTTAATATACCGACTCTTAATGCTAAAGATTTGGATTTTGAACAAAAACATTCTTTTTATATACCGACTCTTAATGCTAAAGATTTGGTTTTTGAACAAAAACCAACCTACCTATTTACCATTGACTTAATAATATTATAGGTACGTGGGGTACCAATTTCTCAATTCTGAATTCGTGACGCTGAAGCGTCAGCTCGCAAGCTCTGCCTCACAGTAATAATTAGGTGCAAATAGAAAAATGTGTGCTTTCTATGGGAATGGGTCACGAAGCACGAAAACTAATACCATAACATATAGACAAAAGCGGTCTAAAGGCTTGTAATACGTGAGCATTTTTTAAGGTTTAGGTTGTCTACAGAGCTCGGAGCTCGTGGTTTTGGTCAGGAATTTAACACGATATTTTTGTTATTTTCATAAAAGTTCCACTTCTTTGTGTGAGTGATCGTTACTGAACATAACATAACATTTTTTTGCAGTAATAATCAGTGATCAGTAACACTGAAACCGGTCCAAAAATGAAACTGGTTTCCAGGCCTTGCCAAAAACCTAGTATTCACGGAAACAAAGTTGAGAAACACAGGTGCTAACCAATGTTTCCCACGACTCCAAATGAATAGTTTATTTGAGAAAACCCATAAGTCAACAGACCCTAACTTTACAGGAAACGAAAAAAACCTCTACGTGAAAAAAAAATATATGGAAGTGGAAGTGTTTTGTTTTTAGTTTAAATGGTTGAAGTGAAATCTATATAAATTGATGCTTTTTTTCTTAAAATTTTGTCCTTATCATGGAATAAATAGCGCCGGAATGTCGTTGACTTAAGGGCTTTCTCAAATAAACAAAATGAAACACGTTTTATAGGTTTAATATCATGAAATTTTAATCAGACAATATCATACAGCAATAATTATCTTCTGAATAATTTAATTATTAATTGCTTAGGCCAAAGTGTCATCTATATCGCGATCTGTGACCGGCCATGCGTATATTTTTTCGTAAAAGTCCTGTACTTCTTTATCTTGAGGCAAGTAACTTTTAAGTTTATTTAAATCTTCCATTTTCTTTTTGTTAATTGGTATTTGACCCTCTGGATACGCTTTATTGGTTGGCAAAACAAGTCTCTCTTTATTTGCATTCCTAAGATTGAAAGAATGTTCAATCAGACCATCAATAAAGTCCCTTACGACCACTACTCCATCTCTTTCGTGAGAATAGCGAAAGTAGCAATATTGGCTGATCTTGAATGACACTTTCTGTTCTTTGGGTATGTGTCTACCAGCTGATTCAACCGCGAGCATATTCTTTTTGTAAAATTTTGGCCACCACTTTTTGTAGTCTAGTATATCATAGGACGAAGGCAATGAGACCAAGAAAATGTTTATAAAATATAATTAAAACAAAACAACGAGTGACACACAGACTACCTTTATAAAGACTGACTGACAGTGACAATTGACGACAGTTGATTCGGTGTTGCACTCATTCAACACCGAATCAACTGTCGTTCAACACAGTCATTTATTTGAGAAACACCATTAGTCACAGTGACTTAAGGGGTTTCTCAAATAAACCAATATTCAGCATGTTATAATTTCCATACTAATGCATTGACTTGTGGGATTTCTCTCTGTAGTGTGTATTTACTGCCAAAGAATGCATATTACAAAAAAAGTAATTTTGCCAAAAAAGCTGACTTATGGGGTTTCTCAAATAATCGATTCAAATGTAGCGTAGCTTCTGTTTCAAGTAGGTACTATTGATACGAAACTTGGATCACGTGGGTATGTACCCATTCTCTGAGAGAGAGAATAATAAGGGGCTATTATGAGTATCACTGAGTAGCACTTCACTTTGTTTGTCCACTTTGATATGGCGAGAAATGTCACTGTGGTCTGCGTTGTCACAGTGGTTCGTATAGTAACTTGGTTTTATACTGTGTAGAGATTTACATACATAAGTATATCTCCAAATCGGATAAATTTTGATTTTTCTTTTAAAGTGTTTTGATTGTACTATGTCAAATTGAAAAATTTCACCATGGCGACAAGTTTAATTTTCAAACTGAATTTTAGTAATTTTAGTAGTAGAACCCTGCTAATAATATAATAAATGCGAAAGTTTGTAAGTATGGATGGATGTTTACTCTTTGACGCAAAAACTATTGGATGGATCTGGATAGATAAATAGTCTGGAATAGCACATAGGATACTTTTGAACTCGGTAGTATGAGCCTGTGGGATAATTAATGAACAACACGCGGGCTAAGCCATGGGAATAAGCTAGCTAGAGCAGGGTCCAAGGGCTACCAGTGGTTAGGGCTCCAGAGATATGAACCTCCTCACAATGCGAGACTCATAGTAAATGTATAATATCCCATCAGTAAGCCTGGCTGGTAGGTTATTGCGTCAGCACCGCGAGGAAGGCTACGGCAACGACTGTTCTATTTGCTATCGCGCTGTCTACTAAATAATGCATAGTGAGAATGGCCCCATAGTGACCTAGTCAATAGACAGGTTTTCAATAATGGCGGATTGATAGTTTCACATAATTATCTATGCATCTAAACAAATAAATAAAATGTAAGTGTGTTTGTTATTTCAAATAGACAGGCTGGATTTTTTCAATGCGGCCTGAAGGGAAACTACTCTAAATACTGGGGAAAGCAATTTTACTCAAAGAACTCATTCCTAAATTTTAAAAAGAAACAGTTTACAAAATCTTTGAATGCAGGTAGCATTCAAGATTTTCGAAAATTGACTTGCCACACCCGGGAGTCGGACTTGCTAAATTCTGAAAAAATACCAGGCCCCTCAGAAAGTATTGCGAAAAAAAGTTTTTATATATGGGAGACTGGCCAGTTATTATGTTTTTCGAAAATATGATTATTTATAAGTAAAAATAAGTAAGTTCCAATTTCAAAATTTCCCTCCACATTTTTTGCGAGTTAATTCAAAGTATTGTGTCTCACTGAAATATGGATCTGCGCCGGGAACATTTTAGAGCTATGATTTTATACGATTTCAAGTGTCGCCTGAAACCGGATGAATCGTACGATAGACTTCAAATGGCATTCATGGATGAAGGCCCTTCCAAGGCAACCGTGTATCGTTGGTATAACGAATTCAAGCGCGGTCGACCAACTTTGGGGGATGACGAAAGAAGCGGTCGCCCTTTGACGGCTGTTACCGAAGAAAACGTGCTAGCAGTGAAAAATTTAATCCAAGACAATAGGCGAATTACATATCAGGAGATTCAACACATATTGAAGATTGGATCGGGAAGCGTTCACGAGATTCTACACAGCCATCTTCGCGTGAGGAGGATAGTATCACGCTGGGTGCCGCACAACCTCACCGATGCTCAGAAGCAGGCCCGGGTGGAATGGTGCCGTGATATGCTTAACAAATTTGAAGCAGGCTCGTCTCGGCGTGTTTACGACATCGTTACAGGTGATGAGTCCTGGATTTATCAATACGACCCAGAAACCAAGCGCCAGTCGACTGTTTGGGTGTTTCAAAATGAGCCAACGCCTACCAAAGTGAAGCGATCTAGAAGCGGGGGTAAGATTTTGATCGCTAGCTTTTTTAATTTGACTGGCCACTTGGTATCAATTCCCTTACGGGATCAAAGAAGCATTAATGCCGAATGGTATACTTCCAAATGTTTGCCAGAAGTTTTCTCTGTTATAAGCAACAAGCGACCAAACACAGGGCTCCGCGGGCTACTGCTCCACCACGACAATGCACCTGCGCACACCGCACTCAAAACGAGGGACTTCCTGGACAGCACGCCAGTCAAACTCCTGGGTCACCCTCCTTACAGCCCTGATCTAGCACCGTGTGACTTCTTTTTATTCCCAAAAATAAAAAATCAGCTCAAAGGGATACAATTTTCGTCGCCGGAAGATGCGCTGGCTGGGTTCGAGCAGGCTGTAAACGAGGTGTCTGCGGCGGACTGGAAAAAGTGTTTTGAAAACTGGTTTAGGCGCATGAATCTTTGTATAGAGGCTGGTGGAAAGTACTTTGAAAAGATTTAATAAAAATATATGTACGTAGAACAATTTTTTTTAGTTTCGCAAAACTTTCTGAGTGTCCCACGTAACATTACTTTTATACTATCGATCAGTGGGTGAATCCTAGGGATCAAAACTCTAACAAACATGATAAATAAAATGAAAGGAAAATCATGGAATCTTACCAGTTTAGATTTCATGGTTTTAAAGCACTTTTACTCAAAGGTCCACCAGATTGTATATGTTAGTTGGTACTTACCTAATTAACAATTTATTTCAACGGCATTTATTTATTAACATGACGAAAAACTATTTTTATTCATTTGGTTCGTTTGATATTGTTATTGGTTGTAGGTAACTATGGCGATTAGGAAAATTGATTACATTTTAGGGTTCCGTAGCCGAATGGCAAAAAACGGAACCCTTATAGATTCGTCATGTCTGTCTGTCTGTCCGTCCGTATGTCACAGCAACTTTTTTCCGAAACTATAAGAACTATACTGTTGAAACATGGTAAGTAGATGTATTCTGTGAACCGCATTAAGATTTTCATACAAAAATAAAAAGAAAACAGTAAATTTTGGGGGGTCTCCCATACATAGAACTGAAAACCAAAAATTTTTTTTTCATTAAACCCATACGTGTGGGGCATCTGTGGATAGGTCTTCAAAAATGATATTGAGGTTTCTAATATATTTTTTTTCTAAACTGAATAGTTTGCGCTAGAGTCACTTCCAAAGAGGTAAAATGTGTGTGTCCCCCTCTCAAATTTCTAAAGTAAGAGGAGGAAAATTCTGAAAATATTTAGAATTGTAGAAAGTAAAAAAAACAACAACGAAAATTGGTTTCAATAAGATAAGATGTTTAGTTTTTGAGATATGGGACTTTTTCATCAAACTGCAGCAGTAACTTTGTTTTTATTAAAATACTATGAAATACAAATTTAGTTTTGTGGTTGAGTGGAAGTTTACTAACTAATAACTAATGAATGACAGTTCAAAATATTGTTTTAATATTTGTTTGGGCTATGGAACCCTGTGTGCGAGTAAGACTCGCACTTGGCCGGTTTTTTTTCTTTTTCAGTAGCAGTAGGTACACCACTGACTAAATAATGCTCCCTCCTATAAATTTCCTTCTATTGCCGCATTGGCTAAGGATTAAGGATAAGTGAAATCTAAGCAAAACTACCGTAACTTGCCATCTTTAGTATCCGGAATTATTGAATCAGATGCAGATGCACTTCAGCAGACACGATTACAATTGTAACGAAGTGGGTGACTGCTAGATAGCTGTTAACGAGAGTACAATGACGTGCATATCCTCGGGGAGAGGGGCTCGGTTAACAAGCAGCATAGGGTTCGACGAATCAAGAATATTGTTTGATTGCCTCACGACTAGGTCACAGGGCTGAGCCGTGAGCCCATATGTTATTCATATTAGAATTGGCATAAAAATGAATTCGAAAAAAATATTAAAAAATATTAGGAAATGAGTTGTTGAATACTTACATACTCTCCACTCACCGAATCCCTTGTAAGGAAAAGCGGCGAGCGATTTTTTATAAATAGATGAATGGAAGTTTCCTTAATGCAGCTTAATGCAGTTGGATTAGCATAACTAGTTGCTAACTAGAATGCTAAGGGAGATGTGTGGTGTTACGCGAATGGATAGAATTAGGAATGAGTACATTAGAGGAACTCTGAAAGTGGCGCCGGTGACTAAAAAGATGTGTGGAAATCGGTTGTCGTGGTATGGGCATATGATGCGGAGGAATGAGGAACATGTCGTAAGGAAAGTTTTGAGTATGAATGTGGATGGGTATAAGGGTAGAGGACGACCAAAGAAACGATGGATGGACTGTTTGAAGAGTGATATGGCAAGAAAGGAGGTATCTCATGAGATGACAAGTAATAGAGAGGTATGGAGGAAGAAGACGTACTGCGCCGACCCTAAATAAATTGGGATAAGGGCAAGAGAATGATGATTATTAGCATAACTAGTTCGATTGCTTTCAGTTTAATTATACTCATTTGTATAAATAAAGTTCTTTATTTTTTGCCGTCACATTGATGTCTTGACTGTGAACATAGAAGTTATGGCTTAATTCGTTTTTTTAACCAACTTCCAAAAAGGAGGAGGTTCTCAATTCGACTGTTTGTATTTATTTTTTTGTATGTTCACCGATTTCTCCGCCAATAGTGGATTTCAAAATTCTATTTTTATTCGATAGCCGCCTATACTCTCGAGGTTGGCTCCATTAAGAGTATTAAGACACCATGTCAGAATCTGATCGTGGGATCCCAGGGAAATCGAGGGCAACCCCCCAAATTTAATAGGCACATTTAATGTTTTTCACATAAGTACATTGTAACGGAATTCAGATTTTGGTGCCTGGAATCATCTCATGTTGCTGAGCTGATGATGGAAGTATAAGTCAGAATCTGATGATAGGATCTTATAGGGTTTGAAACAGTATACTTCCCATGTAATCCCATGGTTATCAGGTCAGGATCTGATGATGGCATCCTGGAAAAATCGAGGGAACACTACAGATTTTATAGGTAGTCATAGGCTTTATGCTTGGTAATCATTATGTAAGGTTGCTGACCTGATGATGAAATGTGTAAGTAAGTCGGGATCTGATGAAAGGATCGCAGGAAAAACCCTCAACAAGATGGGCTTATCAATTCGTCTGAATGTTTTGTGTGGATATTCAGCGATATCTTTGCCAATCGTGAACCAATTTCGAGGTTTATTTTATTGTTTGGAACAATATATTATTCCGCTTAATTAGATCCCGTTTAAATTTAGATAAACAAGTGAGCTCTTCTATAATAGACTAGCAACCCGCCCCGGCTTCGCACGGGTGCAATGCTGTAAAGGGCCATATCGATCTATATTAGATGCACAATGTATTTAAAGTACTTAAATGGAGAACGATTAATTTGTATTGCTTAAAATCGCTTCGTAAATAAGCCATTTTTACTCGTAAAAAGTAAAAGATAGAAAATGGTTATTGTGGGTTAGCCCTAACCCCTCGTTTTCACCAAGGTATAATACATGTATTTTACTAATTTTATGCAATGTTTTCGTTTCTTATACAATACATGTATAAAACATGTTGTATACAAAACTTGTTGAAACTATATATACATGTACAAAACTTGTTAGTATGCAAAACTTGTTGTAAGTATACAAAACTTGTATGAAACTTGTTGGTTGAAAACTAGTTGCCTACATGTTTATGATTTCATGTTTTTGTGTAGCTAAAACTTGTAGAATTCAAGACAAATTCAGTCCGTAGTTTTATGTTATCTACTAATAATAAAAACTGTTGTGACAAGAAAGAGAAGATGCTGTAGAGCTTTACTTAATGTGTGCAGTATACTTGTAAATGCGAACTTATTCTTCGATTAATTCGTTTAACTTAATTTAAAAAAATATAGTTTCTTTTATAAATAGTAAATTTATTTTATCTGATATAATAACTAGTAGATCCATGAAATTAGAAGCAGATTCAAAAAGCAACGGATTTAAAAAATATTTTTTTAATCCATTGCTTATTTAATCTGCTTTTGTTATTTTTCACATTCTACAGGCATTCTTCTACATGCAAAAGCATGAGTTCTAAAGTATGTTACTTTGACCACTCTATTCTTCTTCCTCGTTCGTTTTCATTAACGAAAAAAACGCGGTTCGTCCGGTATGTTGAAAACTTTATCCAACAAGCATGCAAAAAGTTTAAAACTTGTTTGTAACTAGTATTATACAGAAATTGCAATAAAATAAACAATACTTGACTAAAACACGACTGTATTTTGTAGGTGAGAACGCTGTCAATGTAGCTGACAAGTTTTAACATGTCGCAGACTTCAGTGTAAACGCAAATGTGTTTAATACTTGTATACAAACTCGTTAGCTACACAGTGTGAACGAAAGAATGTTTGAGACAATCTCAATACATGTATAAAACAAATAATTGTGTTTTAACAAGTATTCTACAAGTTTTGTATCAAACAAGTATTAAACTTGTTTCTTGGTGAAAACGAGGGGTAAGAGATAGACATATACCATCGCGGACTGAATTGCAGACTTTTTTTAAGGTGGACAATACTGTAGTACATTATTTTGATCTATCTCGGATCTATCTCAGCCAGCGTTTACAATGTAAGCGCAAAAATTGTTTATTTACGACAACACATTAGAAACCTCTTAAATTATCAATGTTTCTCTACTATATTAGGCATGTATTATACATATAAACCTTCTTCTTGAATCGCTCTATCTATTAAAAAAAAACCGCATCAAAATCCGTTGCGAAGTTTTAAAGATCTAAGCATACATAGGGACAGACAGACAGCGGGCCCGTGACTTTGTTTTATACTATGTAGTGATAGTGACGGCAAATCTGTCGTGATTGCTGCAATCATTTGGATGTTTATTGTTTACACAATTTCTTTACATAATATCACGCATGTATGCTCTGAGGAGGTATGTACATGTGTACAGTACACCAAAATTTCGATTTCACCATCACATTTATTGTTATAATGTAAAATAAATGTATTTAAAAAATAAATTGTAAGTAAGTTTTAAAGGATATTAAACTTAACTTATTTAGTAAAAAAATAAACTCTTTTTACTTAAAAAAAACCGACTTCAAAAACACATGTTGGAACATTACTTTTAGCTTCAGAAGTCGGTGGCTCTGAACAATCTCGTGGTGAACTCTATCAATGAAACAGAAAACAGAAGTCACCGACTTCTGACGCTAAAAGTTATTTTTCCCTATGTATTTTTGAAGTCGGTTTTTCACAGAGCACCAGAACAGACCTGGCCGAGAATAGAAAACCATTCCGTTGTACCAAGTTAAGAAGGTAGGCGATTGGATGGAAACGCCTAAAAAACTACAACAATAATGTAAGTGCTGTTAAATCTCGTGACATGGATTTTAGCAAATAAAAGGGGCGAGGAGATAGTTTGTGAGGGGTGACACCCCTAGTGTTTAGCAACTGTTGCTCCCACTTAAAGGTCGTTGATTTATGAGCATTTCTGTTTTTTTTGCCATGTTTTAAAAAGACGCCAAAAATAAAAATATCAGTAAATCGCTTTTTTTGTCTTGAAATCAGATAGTTTATTTCATGAATATTTTAATTTTTCAGACGGAATTCTATTTAATTTAATGTTTTTGTAAAAAAAAATTAAAATCTAAATGAAGGTAGGCTAAACGTTCCTATTTTGTTACTCCTTATTTGGTAAAAAAAAACGTAATGTCGCAAATTCTGTGGCTAAAATTTTACCTATGTTTCTAAACTTCATGATAAATTAAAAAAAAAAAAAAAGACGGGTTGCACTCCGGGAGTGCCGGCAGAAGTGAAAACTTGATTATTAACGTTGAGCATGTTTGATATTTTGGAATGGTTAGGGAATAATTTTGCACCAATTGCTTTATCAGTATAAAAGTACTACACTGCGGTTCGGGGGACGAAGACAATATAGCGGTTGTGATTGGCCGATGCAACAATGTCAGGACGAATGTTCCACACATAGTGATGCACAAGTCAGTTTTGCTACAATACCTAATATCGATAAAATTGAACATTACGATGTCTATTAATTCTACTTTTTTTTAAACTATACTGATAGGGCGTTAACTGGGTGCAAATAAAACACTTACGTAACACTGTAAATTTCACTTTATTCAAATCAATGCTAAAATAAAATCAAGGTTAACCTCTCCGTCCTGTGCATTTCTTAACGCGTAACTTCCCTAACGGCCGCGCGCATTACGTCATCGCTGACGTCGTTCGGCCGGCCGACATAAAAACACTTATCGCCAGAGTTCTAATAAAGCTTATCTTAAACGGTAAACAGTGTCGTGTTCTTAGATAACAAGACCGTGTATTATAATATACAACTTTTCTATGACTACTTGATAATTATAAACATCCCATAGAAATGCGATTGCTTGCTGCAAATAGACTGTCACCGTATTTTATTTTTGTTTAGTAAAACTACGCAATAAATTTATACGAAACTTTATAACTAACATCACAAATATACAAGTAATCTAATGACAGTGTTTTTTAGGAGTCCTACATACATTATTCACATAAGATTCCAACTCAAACTTCCTATAAGATCGGCCGTTTTCCAACTGCGGAGTTCAATGCATGAAAATACTTGAAATATCAAAAAATATGATTAGATATGCCTCGAATACATAAAATAATGAATTATCACTATTTTTTACGTTGCTATTAAATTAATCGTAAAAAAAATCGAAAAAGAAAATTTTAATTTTGTGCCTAGGTTGGACGATCCTCCTCAACTTTCCCTGTTAACAGCATTAATCCACTTTTCTTCCACTTCTGGAATATTTGGAAATCTAAAATGTAAACATTAAGTAATGTTACTTTTTTACAGTAAGGGAACACCGTAATTTTTATCTTCAATATTATTTATACTTTGTTTCGAAGTTGACACAACACTACAGCATTACGTCTGTCCCTTTCTATCTACACCTACAGATGGAAAGGGACAGACTTATTGACAATACCTAGTGAGAGAAAGGGACTTTTCAAAAAGACATCAACGCGGTGTACGTTTTTTGTGCCATAAACGTAAACAACTAGTTTAGCTAGAGCCCTGCAATTATTCATAATTTTATTAAATTATAAATATATTTTACTTACCGATGAAAAGTTATGCCATCTTTTTTATAGCTGGATGTTCTAGACGATTTCCCACACCATTTAATTGAACAAGAACTCATAATTAATTTGATATAAGCAGAAATGTTTGAAAAAGTTATCTAAATAATCGCGTGTGGGGAGATCCAATAACTGGTCAAAAACTCTCCATCCGTCTTACGCTTTTTCGATCAGGTCACGTGTCCTGACGCGAGTTTAAGATTTTATACCCATTACAGAAAAGTGCTCAACGCCGCTAAAGAAGTTTTCACTTCAAAAAAAACTATTGCAAAGGAATAATAAGAAAACTGAAAAAATATTTCCAATTTAGGTGCTTTAATATTTTTGTTACTTTTAACCTAAAGTCAATTTAAAGTTTTGATTATATGAAAAATAAACAAAATTAAAAGATTTTGCTTATTGCTTATAAAAATGTTGGGAAAAATTGATTTTCTGTACAAATAATATTATTTTTTTATTATTAAATAAATACATAAAAGTGAGTATAAAGACGGGCGATTTTTAGGACAGTAACAAAAAAGGAAGTAATTGTTACAAAATAAAAACAAACCTGGGTCGATAATGCGTAATAAAAGGATTAAAGATATGAATAAATAAAAAGATAATACATACTTACTCTTATGTCTCACCACCTAATGTGGTAGTAAATTCGTAAATAAAAGTGATTCTTGGTAAGGTATTAGAACAATAAGTAAAACCTACTAATAATAAAATAATTACTGATTACTGTTTCAATTTATCATAATTTAGCTTCGACTCGCAAAACAAAAGTTAAGAGCAAGCAACAACACACAATTTGCCAGTTTCTGTTTTTTTTTCTAATATTAAGCTTTAGCTTTACCATATCCAGGGATATGGTATGCCAAAAATCATAGTGCATTGCTGGATTTTCAACGCTCCGCTTTTGGCCTACTAAAGTTGGAAGTCGCCTGTCGTCGTGTTGTGACAAGGAGCATTGGCCCTCGTGCGTACGCGCGATTGTCTAAGGCGACTTACCTAATTATTTCGCACTGACACTGCTCAGCGCGGACAGTTAATGTGCTCTGTTGGAATCACAGTGCCCCACAGTGGAACGAATGTATGGGAGCGGTTGGACGTAGACATGTCCGAAAAAAAAGAGTAAAATTATGCCAAACTAATGATGCCATCTTATTCGATTACTTAATGCCTTCATAACTTGTGGTGATGAATTTCTTCATAACTCCCATATTTCGGGAGTAATTTGAGAAAATGTGAAATTTTACTATGAAAATGAGTGTATCGAGCTCTCTCCCTCCTGATTCCGGGCTTGTTTCAAGTAGCGGTCTCTAATATCATAATGCTAATACTAAGAGCTATATTTAATACTAAGACACATAGTGCGCCAAATGTGCACTTTCTGGGATAAAGAGTGATGTTTATTTTATAACACAATTTTTTTATTTTTTGTTTATTTTGTTGATTAAAACCGTTTTTCTAAAGGTTTACCTTATTACAATAACATTTCTGAGCAGCCAATTAGAGAAGATATAAGCTAATTAGGATATATAATTAGGGACTTAAGGTTTACATATAAAACTGATGCACTAATGATTACTGATAAGAACATTGCTATTATTTAATTACTAAATGGCTCTTAATACACTAATTTAGCATGCATCATTTACTAATTATCACAATAACTAATTACCTTGCAATATTTAACAAAGGATACCTGGGATACCTGGATTTTATATAAATAGGTCACTATTAGTAACTTTAAAATCAGTGTTGATTTACACCTCGTTGTATCCAAGCTAATCTCGCAATGTATTTTCCAAATTTTAATACAAATCTTGATATTCACGTTGCTTTATGCGCACGCGCACATAAAGATTTACGCGACTTTAACTATTTGTTCAGTGTTTTAAAAGATAACAGTTGTGTTCAGTTATGTGAAAGTGCTAAAACAAGTTTAAAAGACTGGTGTCGTCGATTTTGCTACCGCATTTATGCAAAATGGACACAGTCTGGAAGAAGCACAGATAAGTTTCGGAAGAAACATGAGATTTGGCTACAGGCTGCAATTCAATGGCCGGAATTACAGAATGAAAATATGGAACCTTCTACAGAAAATATAAGTGACGTCATCGAGCCCATAATTTCTCCTGCTAAATCTGATGCTTCAACTTGTACACATCCTAGTCCTCGTAAATCTTTTGAGGACCTTAGTAACCGGCAAAAAAGAAGACGCACTGAAGAAAGTCTTTCATGCAGCAGTAGCAGCGCTGAAATTATGTTTTCGGCCGAAAGGGCGCTTCAAAAGGCAGGACAAAGCGATACAGCTTATGTTATGAAATACTTGACGGAGAATCCAGAAGAGGCCTCAAAAATCAAAGCCTTCATTGAAGGTAAATCAATTCAGGTACGGGAAATATCCCCTTTGAAGGCATTGGCTCTTTATGTATCGATGAACTTATCGAAATGGCGCTATAACACTCTTCGGGATTTCAACACTCAAGAAGGAGCTCTTCAATACCCGAGTTACTACATGTTGGTTAAAGAAAAAATTAAGTGCTATCCGGCCAAAGAAGATCTCACAGTTACAGAGAGCTCTGCAAAAATCAAATTACAAGCCTTGATGGATTTAACCTCAAGAAGACTTATTAGGTCGTTAGAAACCCCTGTTGATCCCAATCAACAGCTCGTATTGACCAGCAAATGGGGTTTTGACGGATCATCTAGCCAAAGCATTTATCATCAAAGGACGAGTGAAGATGAGCAAATCGATCTTGCTAGTAATTTTATGATTAGTCTTGTACCACTGCGGCTCGTCTCAAAAGGTGTAACAATTTGGGAAAACGAGCGACCATCTTCCACTTCATTTTGCCGGCCAATATTGTTTAAATTTATAAAGGAAACCAAAGAAAATGTGCAGAGAGAGATGGCTGAAATCGAAGCAGAGATTGAAGCCTTAACTCCATCCACCATCACTGATGGAATTAGTGTCAAACACCAACTGCTGTTGACAATGATTGATGGTAAAATTCATTCCATTATATCCAATACAGCAGCTTCAGTGTGTGACATATGCAAGGCTTGTCCTAAAGAAATGAATAATTTAGAGTTAATCAAAGATAAACACGCAAACGAGGACATGTATAAATATAGCTTAAGCACCCTTCACGCTTGGATTCGCTCAATGGAATGCTTATTACACATTTCCTACAAATTAGACATAAAATCATGGCAAGTAAGGGGTGATATAGCAAAAAGGCAAGTTGATGACAGGAAGAAAAGAGTTCAAGAGGCTGTAAGAAGAGAAACGGGCTTACTTCTCGATGTTGTGAAACAAGGCAGTGGATCCACCAACAATGGCAACTCGGCAAGGAGAT
Source organism: Cerastis rubricosa (assembly GCA_949152445.1). NCBI lineage: Eukaryota > Metazoa > Arthropoda > Insecta > Lepidoptera > Noctuidae > Cerastis > Cerastis rubricosa. Next base: position 12,613,866 of record OX424523.1, on the reverse strand, counting down.
TTTTTTAAAACTACACTAAATCTGCTGAACTGACCGGAATAGATGCTATGCTTTTAAGAAAAATCTGTGTGATCTTGCAGTGTATTTCATCAGGAGAGAAGAAAAACTCAACTCAACGTAACTAAATTCCGAGAGTTCTGCTTTGATACTGCTAAGCTTTACGTGGAGTTATACCCATGGTATTATATGCCTTCTTCACTTCATAAAATTTTAATGCATGGGCCAGACATAGTTCAGAACATGTCAATTGTGCCCATTGGTTTTCTATCCGAAGAGGCATCTGAGGCTAGAAATAAAGATTTTAGAAAATATAGAGAGGGGCATTCTCGAAAGCATAGCAGTATCTCATGCAATGAAGATATTATGCACAATCTTTTACTGTCTTCTGATCCACTTGTTACAAGTATCCGTCCAAAAGGAAATAAGTTTGTAAAAAAATCTTCTTTTAAGGAATTTTATGAGCTTACGGATTCTGAGAAAAGTGATATCGAATTTGTTAACATAAATGATTTAGCGGACATCGATTCTGAATTTGAATTAATTGATGATGATGATGATGACGAAGATAATTAAATGATGTTATTGTTTTAAAATGTGTAACTTAGTAAATTAGAGCTTACATCTTAATTATTTATTGTACTTTTAATGAAACTAGGTAATTTATTATCAACTTACTTAAAAGTCATACTCTCATCAGTTCTTGTGAATATTTTTGTTAATATATATTTCTGTATATATATAATATATTTATAGACCTCTTAATAAGTCTGTCTGCGGTTTAAAGTAAATACAAATGGGGAAAAAACGTTTTTTTTTTTTAAATTTTCATTTCCTTTTATCCCAGAAAGTGCACATTTGGCGCACTATGTGTCTTAGTATTAAATATAGCTCTTAGTAATAGCATTACGATATTAGAGACCGCTACTTGAAACAAGCCCGGAATCAGGAGGGAGAGAGCTCGATACACTCATTTTCATAGTAAAATTTCACATTTTCTCAAATTACTCCCGAAATATGGGAGTTATGAAGAAATTCATCACCACAATTTATGAAGGCATTAAGTAATCGAATAAGATGGCATCATTAGTTTGTCATAATTTTACTCTTATTTTTCGGACATGTCTACGTCCAACCGCTCCCATACATTCGTTCCACTGTGTGCCCGTCTAAATATCGAGAACTAAGTAGCTGTCCGCCGGGGCGCCCGCGCCGCCGCCGGCGCAACTTCGTTTGCGTCACATTTTCCCCGTTTTCGCAACATTTTTCATTGCTGCTCCACTCCTACTGGTCTTAGCGTGAAGGCATTATTATCACGCTATCTAACACTGAAAGATTTCTTCAAATCGGTTCAGTAGTTTGGGAGCCTATTCAATGCAAACAGACAATCAAATCTTTCCTCTTTATAATATTAGTTTAGATTGAAAATTCAGTAGGAACGCGGTAAATAAATAACTACTTTTTAGGGTGCTGCTTTCAATTTCTCGAGTATTCACGGTTAGGTTGTTGTGCTATCAATAGTTAATCAATACCCATCACGTCTGTCAAATTTCGCTAAGTAATTTAATTTGACCCTTTAGATTGACAAATTTTTGCTAATATGATATCCAGTTTCCATCTGGATGGCCAAATAATTGGGATTAACTGGATAGTCGCTAGTACAGTTGTAACTATTCTTATAAATAAGAACGGAACAACAACTAACAATATAAGTGAAACTTGGGTAATACGATTACGTAATGTCGGTTTTGTATGTAGGGCAGTGGAAGATTCAACAGTTATTTTGCACACAGTTTTATATTCGCATGTCAATTTACTTTCGTCCAATGACTTGTAAGAGTGCTCGGTATTATAATCCCTATGACACCAAAACAATAACCCGTTTTACCCACGGTGTATATATTTTAAATACATTTCCGAACGAGGCCGTATTAAATCACGTAGATGTAATCCGGCCTCGTGTATGACACGTGCAATTGAACAGTTAAAAGTCTGTAAGTTTCTATAATGCATTATGCAGTTCTCATAACGCATAATGCAGTTCTCATAATTCACTTACAAATAAAGTAAAGGGTTCAACAAGTTTACGAGATGCATCGCCGAGATACGTGAAAGTTCGGTTTAAGAATGTCGCCCGCTGCAAGGGGGTGAGAGAGGTGCCCACTGGTGCACGTGTTCGGCGCGTGGACAAATGAATCAAGGGAGCACCTGCCATGACTCTTTGATAACTTTTCTTGCCATTTTATTACGAAATGTCCCATAACTATATCTTTTAAAATAGGTCCTAACCTCCTCAGGAACTACAAGTTGCATAATTCCATAATTTCAAAAACCCGACTCAATTTCAACTAAAACCTAGAGGCACGCACACAGCATCTATTTACTCAAACAAATTCAAGGTCTTCTTTTGGCCTTGATTTTAGCCGGAATGACGATATAATAATAATAAAATTGTTCTCGTGGGCTTGCAGAAACGTGGCACATGTTGTGGCTATTGTTTATGAAGTGAATAATACCCCCAAACCTGTTGCCCTGTGTTGTCCCTGGTTTACTTATCTTTAAAGTATTTAAGTAACGGTGGATGCTTTATTTCCCACGTTGTTATGTAGATTTTACCAGTTGTTTTAATAAGTTTTGGTTGTACAAACTAACATTAAAATCATAGAATTTATTCTAAAAACAACACAAATTCCTGTAGAGTTTAATCTGGTTCTAATGTTGTTTTAACCTGTTTCGATATGAATACCCGACAGGTGATATATCTATCTACGACTACGGAGTTCCGCTAACTCCATAATTTGAAACGCTAAATTTTATTTCAGGGTTCTGTACCTTAAAAGGAAAAAACCGGCCAAATGCGAGTCGGACTCGCGCACGAAGGGTTCCGTACCATTATTTATAAAAAACGAGAAAAAAACACTTTTTTGTATGGGAGCCCCCTTAAATATTTATTTTATTCTGTTTTTAGTATTTGTTGTTATAGCATTAACAGGAATACATAATCTGTGAAAATTTCAACTGGCTAACTATCACGGTTCATGAGATACAGCCTGGTGACAGACGGACGGACGGACGGACGGACGAAGTCTCAGTAGTTTGACCCTTTGGGTACGGAACCCTAAAAAACCGGACAAGAGCAAGTCTGACTTCCGAACAAATTTGTATTTTGTAAAGACAATTTTTTTATTACATACAAATTTATAGTTTTCAGACCTATCCCTGTATTTGTCCCATACAAAAAAGAAAACGTTTTTATAAATAATGGTACGGAAACCTTCGTGCGCGAGTCCGACTCGCACTTGGCCGGTTTTTTATTTAGTCAGTACTCAACTTTAAACCATGTGCAAGCTTGCAACGTGTGTGATGGATGTTGGATTTAAAATATTATCAAATATATTGTCTCTCCGCCGAAGGCTATGGGACCCTCCCTCTCGGATTGCCATTCACGGGGGCTCCCTTGCTTTAGTCGTACAATAAGAAGGGATTTGTCAAACGAATGTCAGCTAAAATACCTTAGTGTGGAATAATAATATGAATGCGCTTGAAGTCGAATTTATTTTTCTGAATTTAGCGGACACATTTGCCATGATTCTGTAATGCATAAACTAAACTTCTATTTCTATCTTTCACTTGAATACAAATCTAGCCAAAATAAAAGCTATAAATTATTTTGAACTAAAAGTAGTTCTACATCGCAATGCTATCCATTCATCTCTTTCGTAATGTGCCTTTTGGCAAAAGACAGAAGTAAAGTAACTCTTTATTTTTAGTAAAGTCTGCGATCTACGCATCAAAATTGTTTTGCTTAGTGTTTCAAAACGTGTACGCGAACCTCTGCTAGGTTGTGACGAATATGGATGGACTAAGGGCAGATCCGCCTCGTGTTTATAATACTCGATCATGCAGAAGCTACTTAAATACGCGTAACAATGATTACGAAGTGGTATTTAAAACGGCGCCAGTCCGGCCAGTCGCGGCGGTAGCCACAACTACGTGCGTGTGCGGGCGCGCCGGCTCGGGTGTCGCAAGTGTTGAGGTTGTGTTACCAACTAATTTATCTGTGTGACGTCCTCAGAGGGCTTCTAGGTATTCACTCAATTTTGATGTCTAGACTACTGGCACTCAGATTAATTTTACTTTAAGTGTACTACTTCCCATTTTAGGGTAGTCTTCCTCAAATAAAAAATGTATGCTTATACATTGTACCCGACTTTTTTTCAAACACATCCATTGTACGTCGTCTGCGTACAGCTTCCCTCAGGTCCATAACAAGCGTCAAGCGTGATAGTATGACGTTACAAAATAACTGATCTTTAAATTAATTGAAGTACAACGTAGTCTAGACGTTCATTTCCTTTTCGCGTTCGTTGACTAAGTTCTAAATACGTACATATCTTAAACAGCTAAGTCAGCATACAGTAGAATTCACTTGTTCGCATCGGTTTTTGTTCATAAATAAACAAATTTGCTAGTTTAGATATTCTGGCCTACTTCTGGGCAAACAACAACTTTCTTGCTGACATATTACGTCATGTGGTTATACTGTATGAATGGTAAGTGGGGTTTGCACGTTTTCACGCATTCAGTCCGTTTTTCGTAGCCAGCTACCCAGCCTAGCTTCGCCAAGAAGCGCAGAACGTCCCTGGAGGTTCCACAGGCTTCCCGACTGCTCCGAGGATTTGTTCATCTTGAGAAGCTACCCTCCTATTCTAAAATAATGTGTTTGGCTGATTCCTCGGCTCTAGAGCAGCTTCGATAGACTGTCGACTCTCGGGTCTGGGTAATATTTAAATAACTAATTAATGTTTTACGGGCAGTGGCGCCCGTAATTGTTCCGATCATTACTAAGGTTGTTTGAGTTTCTCCGAAGTCACTTAGATAATCACGGGTATGTTTAGCCTGCCTACAGTCAATTTTCAAGTCTCAATGAATACGCCAGTATTCATATGCTAAAGATTACCAGTTCAGCCATCTTTCGCGTTTCCCCTCCTTAACGTTCCAGTTTGCTATATTAAACGTAGGAAACGATTTAATTTCAAAATTCCACTAAATCATAACTACGCCTAAGTATCCTTGTATCCTTAGGTCCTACTAGTAAAGGATTACTTATTTGATTCGTTGAAAAGACCGACGCTACTTTTCGTATCGGGAGGCGTAACTGAAAGCGCAGACAGGCTATTCGTTTGTCTCGCTATAACTCGAAAACTGCTGGGCCGATTTAGCTGATTTCAGTTTTGAAATGTTTGTCGTAGTCCAGGGAAGGTTTAAAAGATGAAATGTAGTAGGGTAGGTAAGTAGGTAGGGTTAGGTAGGTAGGATAAAGTGCATTGCTAGTATACCATAAATACTATACAGGGACTTGTTTCGGACTTCAATTAAAGCTGCGTCCAGCGTCCATGTTGCAGCTATTTCCATGGCTATAAAAAAAAAACTAAAAGCGACCGGGATCTTCCAACTCCCTCAAAAATTCTAAAAAAGTTTATTAAAAAATCTATTAAAAGTCTATCCTCTTGCTAGTGATGTGCCACATGCTATAAAAATCTTTTTACAACATTTTGAATTCGCTAGAATTGTGATTCGAGTCACAAAATATTAACATCCAAATTATGATTAAAAAAAATAATCTTGCTTAAATGATACCTGAAAAAGTCACTCTTATAAGGTAAAATCTGTCTCGTATCTTTCTTTTGGGGGGAAGGGGGTTCTAGAAATAAAAAAAATTGCATGTTTACCATTCATTTAATAATTTTGTGTGACGATGTGTTCCCGAATGCGTGGAGTGATCGCGATGGCCCTATTGAAGTAGTACCTCCCTAATCGGAACCTCCGTGGCGTATACCAATCAAAGAAGGAAATCAATTTCGAATTAAGTAAGTACTAAATGTTACGAGGTTGCTTTTGTTCATGCCTTTTTTAAATTGATAGGCTTCTAAATAAAAGCAGTGGAAATTCCTCCTTGCATGAATCCACACCGTTAATCGAATTCAATCTGCCTTTGTTTATTCGGGGTAACCCCTCGCTAAAAGAAATCCCTGTGTGACCCCAAAGTTTTTGGATGGGACGGCGCGGCGCCTGACTTTTGCATCCGACAGTCTTTTAAACTATCTAAGCGTAATTAGTTCAACAGTAATACCTTTATGACTGGTAAAAATATAATCTATATGTACATGTTCGCTCTTGCATTCTGGAGTCCAATATATATTTATTCATTCTGAAACTGTTATGCATAAGTCGACAAAGTAAAATATAAAAAGAAAAACTAATATTTCCGGGGCAGGGTACAAAAAATTTCGAGCTCGATTCGCTCGCTCGTCTCCAAAGTCGGCAAAATCATTTAAATAACGCCTTTAACAATGATAAAGTCTTTTAAATCGGACAACAGCTGCAAAAATATTCGAGCTCGCTACGCTCTCTCCTGAATTCTTGATTGATTGATTGACTTGTTGTAAAAAAACTAACATATCAGAAGCAGGGGTGCAATAAAAATAGAGCTCGCTGCACTCTCTTGCACATTATTAGTTTCTTTTTACAAGAAGAAACATCATCATTACTAACTACAATCATTCTACGAAGATATTTCCTTTTTTTTGTTTTTAGTTTGCCGATTTTAGGGCGGCCGTGACCACAACCTATTTTGAGAGCTGGATCCGCGCCTGTGCCACCACATGTATAGTTAAGCCAAGGATAAGAGTTTCTTCCTTTTTGGTTAGTCCGACGCTCGTCTTGGACTTGTTACATAGATTCTAATCTATTGTGATACTGATACTAAAAGAAACCGCATTCAAATAACATTGTTGTGTGTGTGTAAATTTAGAATACCTACACCAAAAATATAAAAATTAAGGCAAAAAAAAAAATAGGCATTGTTTAAATTAATGAATAGGCATTAAGTTCGCCTTTGTATAGTGTTTTTCTATACTTGTGCTATAAGTTTTAATAAATTACTAAGTAAATATTTGAAATCTTACTACAATGCAAAATTTTGGATAGATGGATGTCTGTTTCTCAATTACGGGATGCGCTTCAAGTTTAAATCAGTTAAAATATACAAGTTCATGATTAGATCTGTCCGTACTGTATGGATCAGATCAGAATGCTGGACTGTGAAGAAGATGGATGAAAAACGATTTCATATAGCGGAGATGAGAATGTTGAGATTGATGTGTGGGGCTGGAGTGACTAGAATGGATAGTAAGGTATGAGTGTATTACAGGGAAAGTGCGCCTGTTACACAAAAATTGAAAGGAAGTCAGTTGTTTTGGACTTTCAATAAGGGAGGGATGAAACGCATGTGACTACAAAACTTATGGAGATATATGTTGATGAGAGGAAGGCCAAAGATGAGGATGGATTGTTAGGAAATATGATATGAAAGTATTATTAAGCCGTGACGTCTGACAGGGGAGAGAAAAAATGTGTTGATTCGACCCCAAGTAGAATGGGACAAATCGGTATAACTCAAACAAGACATTGATGTCCTTTTCTTTCGGTTTCGAATAACCGGACTCACACGAATCTCTAGTATAAAGATATTATTATTGACGTAAAAGACCGGGTATAAGGTTAAATTGATAGCCAACCTCAGGTTGGAAAACCAACACGAAGTGAGTTCGACTAAACCAATGCGTCATTTTGTTCACGATATTATTGGACAATGTTTGAACACGAAAAGCGCCGCCTTTTACTGTTGAACTTATTTTGTTCAAACGGTGATCGGTAGCTTTAGTTTTCCGGACCTAGAACGACCACGACCATCTGTGAATAAAACAGTGCGAGCGGAAGACAAACTAATTAGTCTGACACCGCTATCCTGTCATACAGAAAACATTTTTTTTATTAGGGATTATTGTCAATAGTTTGGTAAACTGCATAGTTGTAGTATAATTAAAAATTAATAAGGTGCAAAAAAGCCGGGGTGGGGGTGCATATGCAGTACAGGGGCGCGAGGGGTGGGGTGCATATGCAGTACAGGGGCGCGAGGGGTGTGGCCGGCGTGCTATTGGCCCGGCTCGCTGATTCTAGCATACCGTGCAAGGGTTATTACCGCTGCGGATAAGTGAAAATAGCGATCATTGAGCTGGAGATTATTGGATCGTTGATGGCCAAACAACTGATATTTGTGTAAAAATTGTGTACAGCGCGATGCTTAAAGGAGAACAGAGGACTCCTGTTTCAGAACGGAACTAATCTTTAGAGAAATCCTAACCATTCCTTTTGGCTTTCCTTTTGTTAAATACGTAGTAAAAAATTGATGTTAAACTTGTCTTTCTATCCGAGAAAATTAAAGGCGAAAAAATAAAACTAAAGAGACTTCCTTCTTTATCCTAAACTTGCTTGTTGTTTCTTTTATTCGTCTTTATACATGCTTATTGATAACATTTTAATTTAAGTTTATGTTAAATAATCTATTTGACTGGTCGGCAATGGCAATGGGCTCGGCCCCCTATTACATGTGACTAATAGATAACTGGCGATATCTGCGAGTACTTACTAATAGTGATCGATTTAATTCGGACCGATTTTGACGGGACTTTCACTGGCAGATAGCTGATGTAATATGGAGTAACTTAGGCTACTTCTATTTTAGAAAAAAAATATTATAAAATAAAACAAAAAAGCAAGACCGAAAAAGAATCTAAATAACTTTGTTGCTAAATTCCACGCGGACGAAGTTGCGGGTACAGCTAGTCTTAAATTAAAAAACCAACAAAACTACAAATAATAAGTACTTTTTTTAAGTTCACGTAAGCTGCAAGCCTGTCGCAAGTCCTTGTGTAATCAGCTGTCAAACAGATTCCGCTTCCCCGACGTGCTTTGAGATGTTTTGAAGTCTGAGTGAGAAAGTTGAATAGGCTTGTTCGGAAACTACAACCGCTATTAGTAGATGGCTGCAATCGCCGTTGATAAACATTGCAACTTCACTCCACAAACATCCTTTCAAAGATGTTTAGTCAATTTACTAATTAGTAAGTATTTAATTAATAACTAACTATTATTAATGCGGTTAACGAATTATGCGCTGTATTGTACTACTGTATGAATGTAAGAGCACGGAATCAACAGGTTGGTTGGATATCGTTCGCGAACATTCCGAGTTCTCAGTTGTGTAACTCTTTTATGAAGGAATAACTAAAGAAAAGTACAATAACCCAGCCGGCACACAGTCAGATATAAACCTCGTGCAAGGACACCCCTTGCGGGTAGTTCGTGTGGCATGTAGAGGGGAGGGAGGGTGATCTACTGAAAATTCCAAGTTATCGAGTCCTTGAGTCTGGACTCTCGTTATGACTCTAATATCGCTTTAAAAATATTAAATAACAAACCCTCTTACGTCATGCACACGTAGCATGACCGCCGTAGAAACGGGCTATGTCGACGGAAGAATCGACAAACTGACACATTGTCATTGCCTATCATGGTGTTCGGCAGAAAAGGTAAAACGCCACATGCTGCCATAATTGCGATATCGGTGATAAACGCGCGCAGGTTGCGTGTACACACTTGACCTTTTGAAGGACATTTTCAATCAATCAATATGTAATTCCATATTGTAAAGTCTTATTCATCCATTCGCGGTTTCAATCAACTATTTTCTTCTTCTCTTTTAATAAAAACGAAACATTTTTCTTTACTCACGTCATTCATTCCAAGTTTACACCACGTAATGGTGGTTTTCAAACATTACCTACGTAATTAATTCTTGTTCCGTCAGATACATTATCATCATCAGTTGTATCCCGTAGGCCAGCATAACATAGTGGGCATTTGGCGGAGCCTTTTACTTCCCGCACAAGCTCTCGCTCATTTCCACATTTGCCTTTAAATATCTATCTGCGCGCCAATTTAGCCATCTGTTGTGAACAAACTAAGCCAATAGTTTTACGTCCTTGCGTTGGACTTGCTCAAAAGTGTTTTTAAAGTCGACAACTACACATTACGGTATGCAGTTCGAAAAACAAATAAATATTATTATTTTCGACATTTTGAGCCAGCCCACAATGGCTGTGCTATGGCGGGCAATGGCGGTTAAACAGCCGTTAGTATTCTAATATTGCAAAGATTTAGCAACCAACGATAGTATTTAATTTAACCCTTCGCGATTGAGTAACGGAATATCGGACAAAAGTTTGCTCCTGCCTAAAACCAGATCGTCAATTAATTCATATTTCGGAGGGGTGGCCCCTGAAAGCGGATGCCATCTAACGTTCGTAACGATATTGCGGTATTATTAATATACGTTATTTATAAAAAATATTGCATTGTTTAGTACGGTCTTCTAACCTTAATCCTATACCTGTACCTATTGTGATTACAAATAATTAAATACGAAAACTAACCTTGAATATCGACTCGATAAGTTGAATTATTTTGTTTATATGCATGTAGGGTAAGTACCTAACTGGAAGGACCAACTATTGTTTGAAAATATTATTTTGTAAGGAAAACCGCGAATAAGTACCCAATCTCGGGCAATATCGATTCAACACACAAGCGTCTCGTCGCCAACTCGCTACTCGCCGTCTGAATCTACATTTAACCGATTTTTTTTAAAAGAGGAGATTACTCGATTACTCGAAGACGCCTTGACCGATTCTAAAAGTTCATTGTTTGAAAAGGTATACTTCCCAGGTGGGTGGCCCCATGGTCATCAGGTCAGGATCTGATGGTGCTGGTGATGGTGATCCTGGACAAATAAAGATACTCTTCAAATTTTCTAGTTTCTATTCTAGGTTCAATTGATGCTTGACAAGGATTTGTGTGAAATAAGTTACCATAACTAAAAAGAATTAAAAACATTTAAGGACAAAAATATTCATTTTTTCCAAATCAAAGAAAGACCGTTGCCCCAACAATAAAGCCCCTATGCGATGGTATTTTTGTTTACTTTCATTTTATTTTGAAAACACAGTTGGTTGTAAAGTGACTCTTATTGTTTCGCACATACGTTTTCAAGATGCAGTGAATTTGACACTTCGTGTGCTTTTTACTTTAAATTCCGTTCACGCACTAGTGCAGGAAATTAAAAAGTAAAATTCGTAAAAATATTTTTTAATACAGTTGCTCAAAAAGTGGCGTATTGCAGGGACGTATAGCGTTCGGGATGTGGGTTATTACACACTCGAGCTTTTTCTTTACCTTTTCCGAACTCGTGCGTTCTCTTTCCCAACTGTCAAAATAATGTCTATTAAAAAGAAAAAACAACCACGAAGTTTTTACTAAAAAGTTTTTATGATTCATGCAAATATTTCTAAAAAGAAGCTACTAATTTGTTTCAATATCAGATTTAATGATTTTATTCAATGAGTTAGGTTAGGGGTGATTTCATTTTATCTCATTAAATTTCATTTTCATTTCATATCAATAAAAAGATTCTACTGAAGACTTGGCTGTATAGGCATAGTTCCCTTTGCCTACCCAAAATGGGTGAAGAAAACAAAAAAAAATGTCTGCTTATATTCTTTTACGGTTGGCGCCATTTTCCAAAAATGTTCTTTATTAAATTGCTTAATTTTTTCGCAACTGTATTAAAAATAGTTGTTCAGTACACGTGCGGAACCGTCATTGCAACTTGTTCCGACTGTCAACCCTCACCTTCGGCTGCGGCCTCGGCTCGGGTAGACATTTGTCGGAACTCTTTGCAATGACAGGCTTTCCGCACTCGTAATGAAATATACTATATTTTTTAATCATTACAAACAAAATATTTGCTGACTTTTTCTCGCAAGCTTTTCGCAACAGTCATTGCGCGATGCTCCAATCAATCTATCACCACAATGTCAATAAAAGCAACTTATTGGCAACAAAAGTCCTTATTATTATTACTTCTGATCATCAAAACATTTTGTAAGTCGTTCAAATTCACCACATGTACAACAAACAGTACAAGACAAGATTAAATTAGACCAGTTCAGTTGTTAGATTCCGAGATGTTGAATTTGATGTTGAATCGAAAGATAACAACCAATGTGCCTGGATATTTTAGCTAGAGTGTCTGTTGGATGCCAGGTTACTGAATGAATAGCCTAAATTCGGTTGATGGCGTAATTTTCTCTTAACAAATTGTTAACACATACCATGAACTATTTGGGGGTTTGTATCTGATGTTAAAATAAGTCGTAACAAGTAATAAAGTACCTAGATCTAATGGGATGGATGTTGGAGGCTTGGAGGTCAAAGTATAAACGTCTGCGGCCTAAGCAGATGGTAGTCCCGACACAATGGGAACGCCGAGAATATGTTGTAATGTATATTTTTGACATGAGGGGTTGTCTCCCCAAAGCGACGCGCCGCCGCCCGCGCCGGTGCACACAGCTGCCAGCCGTCGCCGTTAGATCAGCGTTAGATCCCATTGACAACACGCTCAATATTATACGGATACTTGAAAGGGATCCACGGACCATAGACCGGATTCGATTGAATATTCTTGCTAGCATAAATTGTAACGAATAGCCTTGTTCATACATTGTTAAAATAATATTTTTCGAGAAATGTTGATGATTATTTGCCGAAAATTACTGACGCATAAGAGATCAATAAGTCTTAATGTACAAATTGAACTTGCAACAACAAGCAATCTGGCTGCATGCCGGATTATTATTATCGCTATCGAGGGCGGTACTTTCATAAGCGCCGGCGATATAGCCGAAGGAAACTAAATTAAGTGCTTGTCAGGGTTCAACCTCATCTGGCAGCACGAAATCGCACATTTCCATGCTCCAATCTGTCGCTCAGAAACTTCATTTACTAGAACAAGAAATGGAGTGTGCTGCCGAATCTGCCGATCGCATCGTTGATGCTGCCACGTGCGGATAGCATACCCACTCTGTTTCTCGCTTCCGATGCGATTCCGAGCTGCCAGCGGGTGAGGTTGAACCTCACCCCTGGTCATCTGGGATTCGGGAGAAGTACTGTCACATCCGCAGAGAAACAAACTGATCTTCTGTTATATGATAAAATCAATTTTGTGCATCGGCTGTAAATACGTATAATTATGCATTTCGACAGCCCGCCCTTCACTGTTTGTGTGTCAAAAACGCATTTTTTATCGTTTTTTAGGGTTCCATACCCAAAGGGTCAAACGGGACCCTATTACTGAGACTTCGCTGTCCGTCCGTCCATCTGTCATAACCAGGCTGTATCTAATGAACGGTGATAGTTAGCCAGTTGAAATTTCTAAAAAAATGGTCGTTATGCTCGATTATTTAAAATAAATAATGGTACGGAACCCTTCGTGCGCGAGTCCGACTCGCACTTGGCCGGTTTTCTTCATTATAGAAGCTTGATATTATCATCATGACTCCTGTCTGCGATTAATCTTATCTTTGGTTTTTACCATGTACCATTAGCCAATAATTACATACAGTAATGTCACAGGTAATGTAGGTAGTTATCTACTATTAATAAATACAAAACAATTGCCGCATTACATAGAAAATCAAAACGGCTAAGGGGTTTCTGATCTGTTTAAGTTTGCGGCGAAAATTGTAGACATTTGAAGAAAATTCCGGACTTTTCTTTTAAATTATGAGTAGGTATACATACCTCATCATCTTCCTGCCCTTGTCCCATATTATTAGGGGTCGACGTACTCGTAACACGTATTTTTTCTCCTTTCTCCTCTATTATTCGTCATGTTCTCATTTTAAGTACGTAAGTACTCGTTTTTCCTCCATTGCATTTTCCACACAATCCATCCATCTTTTCTTTGGTCTTCCTGTCTCTCTCGATCTATCCACATTGATTTATATTCAGCACTCTTTTGGTCACATTTGTGTGTTCCATCCCTCCTCTTCACATGTCAATTGAACGGAATTTATTCATTTTCTTTTATTTTCTTTTTTTATATTGTTGCAAAACTCCGGACGATTTAGAATGCCTCTCACATTCCGGACACTGAGCTAAAATTCAGACATATTCGGGAAATTCCCGACAAGTCCGGAAATTTCCGGATGTATGGCAAGTTGGCACCTTCAGAACGGCACGCTCGATTTGGTTGTTTTTTTTTGTGGTATCTTTATACTCTGTAATTGACAGGATGATAGTAAATTGCACTCTTGCGAAGCAAGGGTGGATCGCTAGCTATTTAATTTTAATTTCTAATTATCAATAGACAATTTCAATAGGTCGATACTTATTATTTGGCAATCTATTAAAATTTGGTAATAAAATTCATTTAATTAACCAGATTGATACCCTATTTGAAGGTCATACAATCATAAAAATTTCATTCGATACCTAGTACTTACTCAATGATGGAAATTCCTTCTGTTCCGCGTACCTACCTATTCCGGTATATAAAGCGTCTTTATAAGGACGTCTGTAATAATGATTCATACAATGACGTAAGTATATGTATGTAGAGGTAGGTATAGGCGTCGGTTTAGTGCAAGCGTTCTGGATTGAGCTCGTTGTGTTGTGGTTAGTGGGCTCGTTCTCGTCGCTCGTACGCACGCATCGAGTATGCGACGTCCCACCTAAAAAATTCGGTCGATACGTTGTAAATATTTCAAAAATACTTTTCCTTTCAAACGTTGTTTTTTTCATTATTATTTAATGGCGTTACTTTGGTTTTATTGGATTACCTAATTAATATTTAGAGCTGAACGCTTGTTGATTTAGTTCGCGTCGTGGAACATCAGCATCTGTCGGAGCCAGCCTTCTGATGTTAGTAACTTAGTGCCTTACCCTCGTGTAAGGGCAGGATTAGCTATTTGAAGGGCGTTTTCTCCTTGGAGCTACGTCTCGTCTACTTGTTGTAATTTTAAGGTGAAGCGGGACACGAGGCGGGTGACGCCTGTACCAGACGAAGTAGGCGGTGTCGGGCGACCGCCCTCCGCGGGCCCCGGCCGAGCGCTGTGGAAAACGCATGGGCGCGGGGCGCCGTCACACGGACCCAGTAACAAATATACTTCACGAACCTGTTATCGCTCTTAGTGATTGACCATCAGTTCCGTTTTGTCGATATTAGTTAAAATCAAATTAATTAGAAATATATAAATTAAGCAATTATCCTTCAGAAACTACCCAGTTGTACTCCCCTAATACGGGCCATATTATGTATGAGCCAACACGTTGTGAGCGGTTAACTTTGATAGACTTGTTAAGAAATAGCGTCGCCAGAACCTATGTTGAAACCCTGTTGGAATCCTGAAAATTACTTATAAAACCAAAATACCAAATCAAATGTTCTCCGGGAGTCCGCATCAGCGGTTTGCTGCAGCAGCGCTGCATTATAGTAGCGAGCGCAATTTCTAAAAAATTGGTTCGGTGGGACTATAAAACTTTGTAGTGCTATACGATATTTTGCGATCTTTTTATTTGTTGCTATTTCTACTCCACTTAAATTTCGGAAAATGTGCGTCACGCAACTCACGCACGAATGACTACAAATATTGAGAATCTATAATTAAGTAAAGGCTTATGCATACCAATGCCAAAAATACCAGATATTTTATTTTAATACTAAGTTGGGCAGTTTGTGCGTCTTAAAACAAGTAGTCATAGTGAGGTGCTGACAGCAGAACAAAGCAACAAGAATTTTTTTTTTTTAATTGAGGTTAAAACGCTATAATACACGGTGCGGAAGAAAAAACAAATTTTACTTAAAAGCTTTGTGAAATACCATGACGTAAAATCAATTATTATTATTATTATACCTTTATTCATTTTTTCATCTTATTAATTACATTTTTAAATATTTCTTAATAAACATTATTATTAAGTAATTTTTTTTAATGTTTGTTTTTTTCTGTATGTAAGTAGTACGCTAACAGTTACTACTACGACGTCTCATACTCAAAATCATACGGCATAGTTAGTTTTGACCCTTTAAAAGGTACTGTTTACGCTACTAAAATCGTTCTTTACACATGTAAATGATAGCGGATTCATCAAAAAGCTGCTCGCGAATTGGTGGAATAGGGGTGTTTTTATAGTTATTTCTGAAATCTTATTTGATATAATTATTTTAACGCGAGCATGGTAAGGTTTAGTCAAGAATTTAAAATAAGCAAGATAATGATTATTCATCGGCACCAAAGTTTAGGTCTTTATATAACAACTTTTATATTCATTAATTAGTTACGTATACAGCGAAAAAATATTTACGACGAAAGTAAAATTTATAAAAATCCTAAGCAACACTGGCCGTTGCTACACTCGATATAACTTTAAGATCGATACTTGCGCTTCACTAAGGTGTGGCGTTCGCTCCCCGCGGGCCCCGGCTCAGCCACGCCCAGCGCGCGCATTCTCAAACAAAATCCGCAGAAAATGTTGTGCGAAGAATCGAGTAGAGTCTGCGTCGTTCGTTTCGTTCAGTCACGCACGTCACATCAGTTAGGCAGCTCAGTTGAGTAGTGATCTCAATAGCCGACGAACCGAACGCACGGCGCACACGTGCTACTCGCGCCCATCCCTTCTCCGCCGCACCACACTCCCGAGCGATTTCGCCGCCCGCTCGGTGACGCCACCGTCCGTCGCTACTCCGCCGACGCTGCTTGTGCTCGGTGTCGTTCCGTACGGAGCTTTGCTACATCATACTATATTATGTAATACGAAAATAAACAGCACAAAGCAACCACGTGTGCGCGCCGGCCGGCTTACATTCAAATTAGTAATTTAATTTCAATCAACCAATATCACGCTCCCGAAACATCAGTTAACATCAAAGAATAGTGATAGGTGAAACAAATAAAAAACATTCCAATCTTATAATCAGTATTTAAAAAACTAAACATTATTATCGTGGCAAGATAATCTAATAAAAACAGTGAAAATGTCTAATTCTGTGGAACAACAATTTAGCGAGCTTAGTTTGTCACAAGAGGACCATGATCAGTATGAACCAGAGGATCATCAAGACCAAAGGTTAGTACCAAAACACATTTTACCGTTATACAAAGGCAGTTTTACCGTTCTAAACGAAGAATGTAATAAAAAAAAAATTAATAACAAAATTGTATGTCGTTTTTTTAACGTTTTATTTTACCAAAGGATTTTTTTTTTAATTATTGCGCGAAATTTCTTGATTGATTTGATTGAAGTTGATTCTTTCTATGATGATTATTAGATCGTGGTAAAACTAACATCTTAATTCTTAAGCCTCATAATAAAATTATTTCAGAAATTAAGATTTTAAACAAACAAAATGTATATAATAATATGGAACAAATAAAGTCTGTTCAAATACATAATAAGTTCTATATTAGTTTATGTAATTACGTGTTTTTCCTAACCAGTTGCTAATAGTCAAATGATATTAAAAAACCGGCCAAGTGCGAGTCGGACTCGCGCACGAAGGGTTCCGTATCATTATTTATAAAAACGAAAAATAAAAACTTTTGTATGGGAGCCCCCCTTAAATATTTTTTTTTTTTTTCTGTTTTTATTATTTGTTGTTATAGCGTCAATAGAAATACATAATCTGTAGAAATTTCAACTGGCTATCTATCACGGGTCATGACAGAGACACAGCCTGGTGACAGACGGACGGACGGACAGCGAAGTCTCGGTAATAGGGTCCCGTTTGACCCTTTGGGTACGGAACCCTAAAAAAACAATAGTAGATCAGAAGACAATCATTAAAAATAGGGAAAAATAAGTACATGTTCGTGCCCGTGATTTTCTCATGTAATAGTCATTCAGTGGGATTATATGAAGTTATTGATGACTAGCTTTTGACCGCGGCTTCGCTCTCCTTAATAATAACAATAACCCGCTTGGCACGTGGCGCCATCTATTATCAATATCATAAAAGAACGCTAATGTTGTTTTCCTCGGGAGCAGTAATTTTTTTGGGGATGAAAGATAAGACACTCATGTCCGTTTC
The DNA here is from genome assembly GCA_949152445.1 of Cerastis rubricosa. Classification (NCBI taxonomy): domain Eukaryota; kingdom Metazoa; phylum Arthropoda; class Insecta; order Lepidoptera; family Noctuidae; genus Cerastis; species Cerastis rubricosa. Next base: position 12,596,039 of record OX424523.1, on the reverse strand, counting down.
TGTACATCTGACAACGTATATGCAAAATTTCATGCTTCAGTGGTGCAAATTTAATTTAATTTCGCATTTATAGCTTTACACTCCTTTGCAAAAAAATCGTGTTGGCATGCTTTCCACCAGGCTTTTGATATTGTGTCCTGTGGAATGTGCAGCCGAAATCACACTTTTAAGCTCCCTAATGTTTTGTGGAGGTGGTTGGACAGATCGTCCTCGCCTTTTTATGAGGTCCCAGACGTTCTTTTAACCCCATTGTTAAGCTCGGGACTCCGCACTGGCGAATCCAAACAACGAATTCCGAACTCTTGCATAGGTATAAGCATCTGCGTCGCTAGAACGATGGGCCCGAGTATTATCGTTCATGTAAATGGCATCTTCACCAATTACAGTCAGTGCAGGTTGTGCATGTTGACAAAGGATTTCTGAAATGTTCTTTTGCGCATTTAGTGAGCCATTTTCAATTGATACTATCTCGGTACGATAGCTGGAAGTTACCCCGCCCAAAACATAATGGACCCTCCACCATAAGGGGTGATTTCAAAACACACGTCGGCCGGCATAGCTTTCCACTGGTCTTCGTAACACTCGCCGACGTCGGTCCTCACCATGCAGACAAATTCAAACCTCATCGGAGAAGAGTACGCTACCCTAGTTACCTAATGTCTGATCTTAGGCAATTTCTAGCGAACCTCAATCGAGCAATCTGGTGCTCACGGGCGATAACTTGGGGACCCGCGCTGGTCGTCGACTGCGTATATCAGCCGCTAAAAGCCTCCTCCTCACAGTCGATAAGCTAAATTGTACTCCTGTACCTAGTAGGATTGAATGATTATTATAACAACTTCTCTGTAAAGCCATATTTGTTACGGCCGTGAATCATATGTTTATCAACAAGACCGTCTAATTGCAATAAACGTAAATAAATTTCAATTGCTTGGTTAAATTATTATAAAAATATAACTTTCCTAGGTATTTGAATCGGATATCGCAATTTCAATAGTATGATTTTCTTTTGCACGGTACCCTAATACTTTTCTAAAATAAAAGTCTAGTTTTAATTTTACTTAGTTTATCATCAGCTATCTGCCTGGTTTTGGAGGATTAACAAACAGAGACAGAGCAAACCTTATATAATCATCATCATCATCATTTCAGCCCAAAAGACATCCACTGCTGGACATAGGCCTCCCCCAAGTGTCACATTGATATTTTGGGGGGTTTTGCCATAATCGCCACGCTTGGCAGGCGGGTTGGCGATCGCAGTACGGTTGTTACAAAAACACAGAGAAAGCTGCTGCCCATTCTCTGGCAAATCCCTTAGTCGCCTCTTACGACACCCACGGGAAGATATGGGATGGTGCTATTCTTTACGTCCGACACCATACAGAGCCTTACATAATACCTTATATAATATATAAAGAATATTTAAATATTTAAATTTTGTTGTGTATTTTTAAGTCTCTAATATCTAACACAAATCGTTGTCCAAGTATTAATTTTACATTGTAGCGAAGTCACATCATCCACATAGATGAGGAAGAAAAAATGCATATTACAAAGGATAACTTATGTACCGAAGCAAAGTAAGCAAAGTTAATACAATAATTATGGAGCCACCGCGCGAGCTTCCTCAACCAAATGAAAAAGAATCACTTAAAATCGGACCAGCAGTACAAATTATAGTCATAGATTAGCAAATTTAGTCTACTCTAAAAGCGTCCTAAAAAGGTACTATAAAAAAACTGCCTAGTTCTTTAGGGTCATAATCACCAAAATGTGAAAAAAAAGCCGAAATGTTCACGGCTCTTTCGATTTTCCCCATAATCATAAAAAAGTTTGCAAAAAAACAGATTTATCGGATTTGACGCAAATTACCCCGTACACTGACAGGCGACAAGTTTACTGTAGGTACGAGTACATCTTTGCCTAATCCTTCCGGGATTACAGGCGTGATGATATGTTGTGTGCGCACGCGACGCTCCACCTCACCATCTTACACTTCACGACAGAAAGCTACTGGATCGCACGACTCCCGACTCACGACGATCTGACTTCCAAAAGGTCCCGGCTGTCATTTGTAGAAAGTCTGACAACAGTCTTACCAAAGGCTATCGTATTGTTCAGTACTAAATGGGTTGTGGAGGTCGGATAGGCAGTCGCTCCATGTAAAATACTGATTTTCAGCTGTATCCGGTTGAAGTGGCACTTTTCAACATTTACTTTACTTTTAGGAAGAATCCTGCAACATAAGTCAGTTTATTTTTGCAAAGTTAAAAGTTTGTCAAAGTTAGCGGCAATAGTGATTTTGCTCAAGGTATGATTGATTATTATTACTAAATGTTAGCGTTTGCTTAGCAGCGACACTATCGAATGCTATATTAATACGGTATGTTTTTTTCAAAAACTACGTGTTTATTCCTGACTAGGAATATAGATTTTTGAAAAATCCAATGATGTAGATTTAGTTTTCATCAAAATCCTTTTGAGTGTTTTTCGCTATTCGTCATGGTTTCGGATTTGGCCATCAACGGCTGCTTGAAAAAATTCAACCAGCCCCCGTATTCACAAACGGTCGGATTCGTTAAGTCGTATTTTTATCTTGTTTTTTGGCATTACGAAAGCGAGCGAGAGAGACATACGACTTACCGAATCGAATCCGACCGTTTGTGAATAGGGGGCCTGTACAGGCCTCGCCGGGGGCGGTTGGGGTGCTCCGCCGGTCCCCCTACGGGATTTTCGACGCTCGGGATTTTTTATTTTAGTTTTTTTATAGTTATGATTTTCTCTGTTTTCGTTACTTGGCGAGAAGTCGCTCACCACCGAGAAAAGGGGGAGGCCTATGCCCAGGAGTGGGACTGTCAAGGCTACGAAAAAATATATAAAGTTTTTTCTTAATTGGCTATAGGGACGTTATCTCAATGACGTTATATCGTCAAATAAGCTTTACAGTACGAGAAGCCACAACCAAAACTATGTTGCATCGTTTTACCGCCATCATATGCCTAGCCTTTTCCCAACTATGTTGGGACCGGCTTTCAGTCTAACCAGATACAGTTAATACTAGTATTTTACATGGAGCGGACTGCCTATCTAACCTCTTCAACTCAGTACTGGGTAATACATCCTCTTCAACTCAGTACTGGGTAATACAATTCCTATCGTTTTAGCGTCAAAACCGTATTTAATCAATCTAACTAGGTGGGCATTTCAGCTATGTCAAAAAAAGGCAGTCGGTAATACCACAAATTAAAAAAAAAACTATCTGCAACCCGCGACGTCGTTCGTGTGAAAATTGTTTTTCAGGAATAAATTAAACATAAAACTATCCTCTTGAATCAATGGTATGCGTTTCGTCGACAATAATTTTGTATACCACCAATCATAAAATCCCAAATGCCGACGGCTCTGTTTAAAATACATTTAAAAAAATACCTTATAACCAAGTGCTATTAAACCATATCAGAATTTTTAAATGAACGCAATTAATTAAATAGATTCCTATAATTACGACATTCTTCACAATTTTAGTCTCAAATCTGTAAAAATAATACTTTTATTTTTAATTAGCATTAGTAATATCTTTTTTTTTAATTTCATAGTTTTCTGTGTAGACTCAAGTTTTTTTATTTCTTATTTGTTTTATGGTTTATTGTAAACCAAAAAATATGTTATTTTGTACGCCATACATGGCAAAACATGCAGATCTACCTGTTTATTTTAAGACATACTATTTGATGTATACTCATGTTTTACAATAAAAAAATACAATACAACAATGAACAAGGAAACATACCAAATACATATTTTGCATATATTTTTGGAATCACAATAACCAAATACATGGCAAAACATGCAGATCTACTTGTTTATTTTAAGACATAATATTTGATGTATACTCATGTTTTACAATAAAAAAATAAAATACAACAATGAACAAGGAAACATACCAAATACATATTTTGCATATATTTTTGGAATCACAATAACCAAATCTATCGATATTAAAAGGTTTTAGACGTAAAACGATGAGGCGAAAATTTTTGTCTTTGGCCCTTAAACATGATGTGGATTTAAAAAAAGCAAATTGTCATTAAATCTGGAACGGACTCTTCGGAATCTATTCCAGTGATTACGTCATCAGCCCTAAATCTTTAAAATTAATTATAAATTAAACAAGAACATATACTTTAAAATATTCGGTTTTCTCATTATTACTTGATTTACATTTGATTCAAAGCATCTATTTCGTTCTTTATTAAATTTTTCAGATCCAATAAATGAGTTGGGTTAGAAGCAGGGGCGTAGCTACCGCCGTATCTGCCGTATCAATTATACGGGGCCCCTGGGCCAGGGGGGCCCCCCGACTTGCGCAAGCAAAAATTAATAAAAACATCCCAATATTTTTTTATTTCAAAAATGACAGTATAAATAAAGCAATTTCTTTTATTCCCGAGTAAAGCGTTCGTTCAAAAGTTGGCAACACCCTACATGGGTTATAGACCGCTATTTCAAAATTTAAGCCGATAAAAAATTACGAACTTCGATGGGACATGAAAGCCTATCACTATCATTCAAAGAGGCAGACACTTTAGAGAATCTAAAGTCATCATCTGTCAGCTATTAATTATTATTCCGTTTATTCATTTCTATAACATATTTTTATTATTATTAATATTCTTACATAAAATCAATAAAAAAAAAAAAAAAAAAAAATAGTAGCCCACCGGTATCGGGAACAGGTTCCAAGCTACCGGCAGTCAGGGCTCCAGAGAGAGGAACCTCCTAACAATACGAGCCGTGTCCAGGAGTACCGCTTTCTGAATCAAGCCCTTGATCCAGCTGCCTAACGAGAGCGTCATCAGATATTGGTCGAGGCTCTTGGCAATTAGGCCATTGGCTGATACGACTATCGGCACAATGATCGCTGAGTCAACATGCCACATGTCGACAACCTTATTATTATTTATAAATCAGTTTGCGAAAAAAAGGCAACTGGAGAGTGTATATTTAATTTGAACCTTTGAAAAGTGACAGATAGATGCCGTATAAAAATTAGTTTGGGGGCCCTTATGAAGGGTAAAAATTGGTCAGAAAAGAAAAAAAAATAGCATATAACTAAAAGAAATACATATTTATACATCATAAATTCCTAATCTATTTCTCCCCCCAAACCATTATTTATACGCCCCCCCCCCCCCCCCGCCAAGGCACGCTACGCCACCGGTTAGAAGATCTGATTTTCACAGTTATGGAAAATAAACATTGTTGATCTACTCCAGAGCATAATTTTGTGCGAAACGATCGCATTAAAAATAGTTTTCTTTAGCATAATGCTTAAAATAATGTATGCCGTCTGCTTAATATAATGTGCATCACGGCGCAGTTGTTGCGGGTTTGCACCTGCCGACAGGTGGTTCGGCCCTTTACAGCACACGTGCCGTCGCGGCGTCGCCGCGCTCTTACATACACCTACTACTTAAACCTTCAAATATTACATACCAACTGTTCGTTTTTTATTGCTAAATTGATATTATTAAATTATTATTCCGGCACAAGGCGAGGTTACTTGTGAAAAATAGTATATTTCATTACGAGTGCGGAAAGCCTGTCATTGCAAAGAGTTCCGACAAATGTCTACCCGAGCCGAGGCGCAGCCGAAGGTGAGGGTTGACAGTCGGAACAAGTTGCAATGACAGTTCCGCACGTGTACTGAACAACTATTTTTAATACAGTTGCGAAAAAATTAAGCAATTTAATAAAATAATAAAAACACAATAAACTCAACTAACTAATAATTTATTTCTTATAAAAGTTATAGTTCACATATACATTGAAATTGGTACAATTTTTTATACTAACTGGGGAATTTTTAGGTTGCATATTTACTGTTTGAGACAAAGTATTATTAATTTCGTATGATTGTTCATGTGTATTTGTCAAAGGTGTTATACAAGGGCGTTTGCTAGTTGATGGAATTGGATCTGACGAATTATCACTATCAACGAAGGTAGATGGACGAACGTTCTCTTCAGTATTGTCATGTGAAGGAGACGGACTGGACTTTAAATTAATGGATTGTGTGATTTTTTTCCCAGTTTCTAGTTTGTTGTTAAATGAATCAGCAATATAGCCTTCTGCAACTTTGTCTGACTTCCAACCTCCTAGTCGCTTTAAGGACGTCAAATTGGCTCCTGAATCTGCCAATAATGTAGCAGAGGTCCTCCTGAAGCTGTGCCCAGTATAATACTCAGCATCCGGCAGACCAAGAAACGTAGCTATTTCTTTTGGCATATTACCAAATTTGTTTATCCCGATTGCTAGAGCTGTACACTTCCCTTTTTGATAATTTTGGAAAAAACGGTCGGTTTTTGCTTTTTGGGACCGCTGATTCATATATTTTTGCACTATTCTAAGAAAATCTCCTTCAACAACAAAGCTTCTCGGTATCTTATTTTTTGTATTCGGAATCTTGATTAGTAGCATTTTTCCATGGGCTTCAATATCTTTTAAAGTAATATTGGCTAATACTCCTCTCTGCGGCAAGCTCCAACAACGCCAAAAATCAGCGCAACCTGCAAAAAAAGGGATTTGGTTATTTTTTTTTAAAATAATCTATTTTCTGTATTTTGAGTTTCGTAAACTGAATACTAAAGAAAAATATAAGTATTTATTAATAAATTACCTTTGTGGCTAAATAACGATCATCGGGAGCTTCGTTCAAAAACCTTTCCACTTCATTCGATGTTAATATGTTCGACTTTTTAGTTGTAAAACCGTCTGATTGTCGTTTTAAGAAAGCATTTAGTTTTTGGTATTCACTTATATTCACGTTGTTCCTTATTTTCAGCATACTTTTTATCATCGAAAACCTCGACCATAACGTAGAAGGTTTTAATTTTGCTGAGAGTTCGGAGAAGTATGCCAACATAACATTTTCTGAAAAACTGTTTGCTTTTTTCTCTTCTTTCCACGCAATAAATTCGTCGACATGTAGATACATGTAGATATGTAGCGACTTTTTGACTTTTCCGGTAAAATGTTCTCCGAAGCATTTTGTGCAATTATACTGAGTTCCGGTGGTGTTAATTCAAATAAAATAAACGTCGAAATTACTCATTTTGTGCAACAAACGACTAAACTCGCAAAGAACAGTTTTGGAAAATGGCGCCAACCGTAAAAGAATATAAGCAGAGATTTTTTTTTGTCTTCTTCACCCATTTTGGGTAGGCAAAGGGAACTATGCCCATACAGCCAAGTCTTCAGTATTTTTTTTATTGATATGAAATGAAAATGAAATTTAATGAGATGAAATGAAATGAAACCTAACCTAACTCATTGAATCAAATCATTAAATCTGATATTGAAACAAATTAGTAGCTTCTTGTTAGAAATATTTGCATGAATCATAAAAACTTCTATGATTTTTTTTTGTTAAGAACTTTGTGGTTGGTTTTTTTCTTTTAATAGACATTGTTTTGACAGTTGGGAAAGAGAACGCACGAATTCGGAAATGGTAAAGAAAAAGCTCGAGTGTGTAATAGCCCACATCCCGAACGCTATACGTCCCTGCAATACGCCACTTTTTGAGCAACTGTGTTGAAAAATAATTTTAGATCAAGACTTATGCATACAATAATGCTGCTTTTTATACGAGCGAGGTAAAAAACATTATTTATGGAAAAATATAAAATACATGTTATGATAAATTATTTTATAAATTTCAATAAAATACAGAACGCCATATCGAATTAAAATGTCAAATTATGCGAAAAAAAATGTTTTTTTCTCAGATATAAAAGAAAAGTATGAGAAAGGGGGATAACATAATAATAGGGATAATATTGAAAAAGGGGTAACTACAAAAAATTGAGTTCTTAGTACATTATTGCAAAATTAAAATGTTTGTACTTCTCTATTACTAGGTTTTGCTCGCGGCTTCGCTCCCGTTATGGACTGAAATTAACCCACGGAAACATTAAAACATTAAACATTTTCACTCGGGGATAATGTAATGTAGCTTTCCGTTAGTGAAATAATTTTCGGAATGGGATCAGTAGTTCCGAAGATGACCCCTACACACGAACAAATTTTACCCTCTTTATAATTTATGTATATGAGTATATGTAGATATACTGTATATTCATAAATTCCATTTTTTTACCGTATTGATAGGCAGTAATGCTAGACAATTATTAGTCGTTAATAGATTTTGGTGTTTCAACACCAAATATTATGTTATCTGGTTTCTCCGTTAGTTTGGAAGAAACTTGCGCTGCCCTAAATACAAAAATGATCGGCTCTTTAACCCTTTGGCAACGGAAAATAAGTTTAAAATGGTGTAGGAAGATTTTTGTATGAAACGTGGCCTGCCTAACATCCGCCATTTTATTTTATTTTTAAAATAGCGGCCTCGCATAAAACCCAAATTAATCAATAGGTAGTATCAATACAAGCAACGATCGAAAACGTCACGTTTCCGATATATGAGCTACCAAAGTTAGAATATATTCATTGCGGCACCATTAGGTACAACTTTGGTTTTATAACCTACGTCAATCAGTAGTTGGCATCAATACAAACAAATACTAGACACAAGATCGTTTCTTAATTGTCACATTTTCAAAATATAACACAATAGCAGCCCGCCCCGGCTTCGCACGGGTATTTAACAAAAATTTCAAAATAAAAATAAAACTCGCTACATGTCTGCGATTGGGCGCTCCTAGCGGGGCTCCTCATCGCTGTCGATGTGGTGAAGCAGTCGACGCCCTCGGGACACCATGGCCTTTCCTGCAGTAAGAGCGCAGGTCGGATAGCACGGCACGCTAGCATTAATGATTTCATTCGTCGTGCTCTTGCCACCGCCGGGGTGCCAGCTGTCTTAGAACCCAATGGTTTGGCACGTGCCGATGGGAAGAGACCAGATGGTATGACCATAATGCCATGGAAGTTGGGTAGGCCTTTGGTGTGGGATGCGACTTGCGTCGACACCCTTGCGCCATCCCATCTTCCTAGCACGGTGAGCTGCGCTGGGGCGGCTGCTGTAGGCGCTGAAAACCTTAAACGGCGCAAATACAATAATTTAATTGGTAATTATGTATTTGAGCCGTTTGGGGTTGAAACACTAGGGCCATGGGGCCCGAGTGCCCATCTTGTGTTTCGATATCGCTAAGCGGTTGGTCGACGCTTCACGGGACCAGAAGGCTGGCCTCTTTTTTGGTCAAAGAATCAGCATTGCCATCCAACGTGGCAATGCGGCCAGCCTGGGCTCTTTTCCTGTCGACAGCGATGTCGACGAATTTTTTGACGCCCTGTAATTTTGATACTTGTTCATATTTTATTTTTATTTTATATTTATTTGTAGTTTCTAAATAATGTACATAATTATGTAAAATACAAAATAAAAGTAATTAATACACACACATAAAACACCTTATATGCACCAGGTTACTTAAAAAATATACTCCCCTCCCGGATGTCCTCCCGTACCCCAGTGACGCCTACATCGCATAAGTGTTGCAGTAGCGTGCAGTAATGTGCTGGGCCTACTTTAGTATTGCCGTGAATAAATAAACGACGTTTTGTAATGGAAAATATATTGGTTATAAATATACTTGATCATTGGAGTTTTTTTCAGATGTCACAGAAGTAAAAAACAAAATGCTAAGTTTGTATGTCATCATAAAAAATAATCAAACACAGAATTCATACACAAGGAGTTATTGTATCTAATCTACCTCTTTCAACACTCCTCCTTAAATGAGGTACTAGAAGTCAGTCCAACTCCTCCTCAAGCTTGCATTCCTCTCATACATCTTTCATGACGTTCACTGCAAAGTCCTTTTGTTATAACATCAGCAGGCATCTCATTCGTACATAAATAATTGAGCTTTACCCTACTCATTCGCATCATTTCTCTAATGTAGTGATGCCTCACATCAATAAGCTTGGTTCGCCGATGATGCATGGGATTCTCTGCAATTTGAATTGCAGATTGACTATCACTAAATAGTACCACAGTTTCAGTAATCCCAGTCAACTCAGTTAGTAGTGCACTCAAAAATGCTGACTCTCTACATCCCTCTGAAAGTGCTACATATTCAGCTTCTGCACTTGACAGTGACACTGTTGTTTGTTTACGACTTTCCCACGTCACGGGTCCTCCTCCAAGTGTAAATATAAAACACGTACGTGGGACACTCAGAAAGTTTTGCGAAACTAAAAAAAATTGTTCTATACGTACATATATTTTTATTAAATCTTTTCAAAGTACTTTCCACCAGCCTCTATACAAAGATTCATGCGCCTAAACCAGTTTTCAAAACACATTTTCCAGTCCGCCGCAGACACCTCGTTTACAGCCTGCTCGAACCCAGCCAGCGCATCTTCCGGCGACGAAAATTGTATCCCTTTGAGCTGATTTTTTATTTTTGGGAATAAAAAGAAGTCACACGGTGCTAGATCAGGGCTGTAAGGAGGGTGACCCAGGAGTTTGACTGGCGTGCTGTCCAGGAAGTCCCTCGTTTTGAGTGCGGTGTGCGCAGGTGCATTGTCGTGGTGGAGCAGTAGCCCGCGGAGCCCTGTGTTTGGTCGCTTGTTGCTTATAACAGAGAAAACTTCTGGCAAACATTTGGAAGTATACCATTCGGCATTAATGCTTCTTTGATCCCGTAAGGGAATTGATACCAAGTGGCCAGTCAAATTAAAAAAGCTAGCGATCAAAATCTTACCCCCGCTTCTAGATCGCTTCACTTTGGTAGGCGTTGGCTCATTTTGAAACACCCAAACAGTCGACTGGCGCTTGGTTTCTGGGTCGTATTGATAAATCCAGGACTCATCACCTGTAACGATGTCGTAAACACGCCGAGACGAGCCTGCTTCAAATTTGTTAAGCATATCACGGCACCATTCCACCCGGGCCTGCTTCTGAGCATCGGTGAGGTTGTGCGGCACCCAGCGTGATACTATCCTCCTCACGCGAAGATGGCTGTGTAGAATCTCGTGAACGCTTCCCGATCCAATCTTCAATATGTGTTGAATCTCCTGATATGTAATTCGCCTATTGTCTTGGATTAAATTTTTCACTGCTAGCACGTTTTCTTCGGTAACAGCCGTCAAAGGGCGACCGCTTCTTTCGTCATCCCCCAAAGTTGGTCGACCGCGCTTGAATTCGTTATACCAACGATACACGGTTGCCTTGGAAGGGCCTTCATCCATGAATGCCATTTGAAGTCTATCGTACGATTCATCCGGTTTCAGGCGACACTTGAAATCGTATAAAATCATAGCTCTAAAATGTTCCCGGCGCAGATCCATATTTCAGTGAGACACAATACTTTGAATTAACTCGCAAAAAATGTGGAGGGAAATTTTGAAATTGGAACTTACTTATTAATAATTTTACTTATAAATAATCATATTTTCGAAAAACATAATAACTGGCCAGTCTCCCATATATAAAAACTTTTTTTCGCAATACTTTCTGAGGGGCCTGGTATATGATTTTCTATCAGTCACATCTCCTGCGTGACCTGCGTCTATGTAACCAATCAGCTTCTTACCGGTTTTCTTGAAAATCAGTCCACGTTCTTTTGTTCCGTTTAAATATCTAAGCACACGTTTAGCTGCTTTCCAATGTGTTTGATTAAAACAACTATTAAATTGACTTAAATAGCTGACTGAAAAAGTAATATCAGGCCTTGAGCAGACAGCCAGATACATAAGTGAACCAATCAACTCTCTGTATGGCAGTTCACTTGGTGGAGTATACTTCTCATCTTGTGGTTTCACAAGCTTAATTCCAGTTTCAATAGGAGTCTTCACACTCTTGCAGTCGCACATTCCAAATCTCGATTGAATCGTATGGAAGTCTCCTCTTGCTTTATTTTCATACCTTTTTATTTGAAGAGCTAAGGTCAAAAACACGATTCAAGAAAAAAATCGCTGTTTATATTTAATGCAGGGTTCAAATCTAAAAGCCCCGGACTATTATGGGTAAAGAACACACCGGTAATAGAGGCGGGAGTTTAGACATAGCGGAATTTCGGCCGATTCCATTTTTTTATTAAAGTTTTGTTTATTTTAACTTTGTTCCCTACACTTGTTTACTTAATTTCTGAAAATTTCAGTTACTCATAAAAAGTTTTTCACTTTATAGTTCTATTATGTGAAATAATTAGCATTATTATCCGCGACTATTCTTTAGGCACTAATTTCGCACCCTTGTGACTTTCAACACATACTTTATCTAAGCTATATTCATGCAACATAAAAATTAACAATCCTCAAAAACTCTTCCACAAAGTATAATTATGTATTCCCGGTTTTCCTCTTGACTGGAATTTATAGTTGAAGAATTTATTTGAGCGAGTTACCCCAGTTAAAATGTATTCCATGCAAGTTTAGGACCGCCTAAATCTATTCCTGTTAGAGAGTTTATTATTTGTTTAAATAAAAATTCGTGCCAAAATCATAAACATATTTTCAAAAATCCGTCCTTAGTGGATGCCTACGACCTGAAAAGTTCTTACTGCCATAATTTCAAATTTTGTTACCATAAGCGGCTATAGGCTGGGCGTTGCTATGCCAGTTCTTATTCTGATTATTAATTCCATTACCTAGCTACATTTTATTATTTCAAATTCATCAAGCTAATTAATTATTTTATTACTAGCACTCGGTCCGCGAAAATTGTTACATAATATAGCCTGTGTTACTCGCGGTATAGATGAAACTTTCTTAAGGTGAAAGAATTTTTAAAATCGAGTATTTTTGAGTTAAATCGTAAGAAACAAACAATCAAAATTGTTTACAAACAAATTATTTACTCCAATTTATGCATTTTTTTTTTTGGAATTTTTCCCAGTCTCATAATGATAGCGGATTAGTGAATGGCATGGGTTGTTGTTTTTATCAGTATGTAGCGCGAGGGGGTGGGTGGAGGGCGGCGCGGCATTCAGTCGTTTTGCATCGCAAGTTCGTTCTGAACCCGCGTCGCGTCCGCTACACAGCCGGGTACTCAGCTCGGTTCGAGTCGGTTCACTCATTCTTCAGTCACACGGCAACACTCGCAGTTGCGCTACAGCTCGTGTACGAATGGGCTAGGTTCATCACTCCTTCCGGTCGTTTATTCATTTAATAAACTTCAAATGTACCAGAGATCGTAATACGCTTGATGTTTCTATTATTTCAATTGGAATCGTGGTGGACATTTCTGTTGAAGTGGTGTAATTGAAAGCGTCGGTGTGCAACCACATCAGGCACGTGCTGTGTTTAGTTTCACAACTTGCTTATGGCTTACAGAATGGCGAAATACCGCAGGTATGACTAGTTTAGTAGGTTATCCTATATACACACGAATACGCCCACATTCCTGAACGATCGTTACAGCTGACTCGTAAAGTAATAGTACTACGATTGGAGTTTGGCAACCGTGAAGAGGTACAAACTTACATTAGACATTTCATATACGTTCGCTGACGTCGATTTTTTAAATGCAGTTGGAAGCTTTAAAATGCTTCAATAAATTCGATGCACATGAACACGTGGTGCGTAAAGAAAATGGCGGCGCGCAGAGCTGCCGCCCGCCGGTATAGCGGGCAGCGCGAGCGGGCCGGGCCGTCGCGCCGCGCTCATGAATCACTGATACCGAACGCGCCGCTCCGCCGCGCCGCCGGCCGGCCGGCAGCCACTATGCAATGGCTTTATTGATAACAACTTTTCATATGGTTTCGTTAGGTTTCATAAATAGGAAGTGTTCGTTCTTAAGTATGGTATTATAGAAAGGTAGGTAAACCAGTAATCCAGTCCAGGAGGTAGATTCTTACAAGTGATTTGCAAAAAAATAATACCTACCAAATTTGTATCTAATCTACCATGCAAATCTAGTAGATTCAAGTATCAATTCTCTTTAATGCGCAGTCTGCTTACCTAATATTTCATGATTGTGATTTTTGGAAACGCTTGTGTATCGATTAGTATTTATTTAGCTCACAAACACAAAGTATAACACATAAGCGATTACGCTAGGTCCTTGTTTAATAGCACATTGCAACATATACGTACAATATGTAATACATTGATTAAATATCCGAGATTGTAGTAAACGAAGGGAGGACCGACTAAACTAATATGGTAACGTGAAACTACTGAAGTAATTAACAGCTTACTGATTTGAAAATTATTACTTTTATATCGGGGTGTACACATTAGGTTTGCACCTACTTTCGAACAGGTTCAAGTCGACAAACAGAATAGGTAGGTATGCCGCCTTTTTTTCCGAACTGCGAAGAACATGAGTACGAGTTTGGCAGCTCTGAAGTTCTTGGCTTTTTCTTGTTTTGCCCATTTTTGAAGATTGCAATATTTTTAGGTTAGTCGGTGGCCATATTACGCATGTTGGGTTGGTTCACCATTGTGGTGAGGCACAGTTGGTAATGACTCCGACAAGATTAAGAGCTATAGCTACAGGTAATCTGAATTCTCACCTGTCGATGGCGTCCGATTGGCTGCGCTACCAACCATACATATTGTTGGCAGCAGCGCAATCGTGGTTGCGGGGGGCCACCATGATTTTTTAGTTAATAGTTGTCAATTATTCCTGGTCCTGAGAAAATGTGAAAAACTTTCATATTGGAAATATTATCGGGTCTAATAAATTCAATAGATACCAATATACAATAGAAATATAATGTGTTGAGCTAACGATTTAAAAAAAAATACTAAAATAAAGAAGCATTCTAAAAAAATGCGCCTTTTACTTCAGCTAATGGAATAACTATACTAGTACCTACCCTAATATCAATATTGATAGAAGCTGTTTATATAAACAACAAATATTAAAAATAACTTATCAGTGGTTGTAGATGATGTTTAATGAAGTTAATAATAAATAACAGTAACTCCGTGCACTGTTATAATAAGTTTATTGACCCCTGTATGGTATGACGTAATTCATTAATGAGGTAGTGTTTGCTGTTATTGTAATTGTTCAAAGTAGTATTTCAATATTTTAAGAAGAAAATAGAGCTTTGGTCATATGCCGTTGGCTTAATATTGGTAAAGTTATATCAAATCACAATAAACTGACTTTCGTTCGACTATGACCTCATGTAGGTACAAAGAATGTAGTATAACGCGCCTGTTATCTAGTCAGAAGAAATCGACCGCGGAGATATTGATTCACGACCACGGGAGGGGAACGGCCACAGGAAACCAGGTTAATAAAATTACGGGCACGTTGATAAACATGATATGTATGATAACGTAACGTTACATGGCTGTTACAAACATTTTAAGTTTAGAACATTAGTACACGCGCTTGAAAAAAGGTGTAAAACATGTAAAAAAGATACTTGATAGGTATTGTAAGAGCACAACATTTCGTTACAGTCTGTATCTACATGCAAATAGACCTACCTACTAACGAACGATTCGATTGTTGGTTGTATCCTGCACTCGCTTTGTGTTGATATCTAGTTATATGTATATTAAGTGTAGAGTGAGGTAGTAGGTAGGTACATTCACAACGAGGGGTCATGCATCGAGCGAGTGCAATGGAACGAAGTTGTGAATGGCGTGCGAGTAGTGGGGAGAGCCGGGGGAGAGGCAGGGCGCGCGGGGCGGCTGCCGGCGTCGCTGAGCGCTGCGGCGCGCGCCTCGGCCGTAATGACGAGGGCGCGGATGATGTCATCTCCGGAGCTCCGCCATTTTGTAGCCAATGATGTTCGAATAACGCTACGTACCAACCTTTTGTTGTCTATAAAAGTTTCAGCGTGTTCGGCTCACCCACCAAAATTTTTTTATCGTTTTACCGACAAAAAAGTTTGATTCTGGTTGCTTTTTTTTCATAATTATGAATGAGTTTTTGCGTAGAGGTCTGATTTTAACCAGGTAAACAGCTGTATAATGGTTAATCAAACATGGGTTATAGGGAGTGATCGGGAGTAGGTAGATTGATTTTTGGTACTTGTATTAAAATGCACACAGAAAGAATAACATGGATAAGCCATTTTTCCGGAAAGTAATTCCGGTATTCCCGGATTCAATTAAATAATGTTAATGTTGGTAGTGATATTATTACTACTAAATTCAAAATTTAAAGAAAGGTATCCAAACTATAGTACATTGTTACTCGAGGGGTGAAAGTAACTTACCTAGTCCCGAGACGGGGTTTGGCGCCTGAACGAAAGTGAGGGTGCCAATAAATCGAGGGAATAAATAAGTCTTTAACCCGAGGTTAAACACTGTGCTTTTCATTACGAAAGCAAAGAAAGTAAAAATAAAAACGTGAATTAGCTAAAGAAAAAATTAGTAAATTTTATTTCGGATTGCCGCTTTCCCGCCGGTTTTGTTTTTTTTTTCTGTGGCCAGCCAGCTATTCAGCCATTATTTTTCATTTTCGTCATTGAAAAAATAGTAAATATCTTGCCCAACTCTGTTATTTCAAAGAAATTGTTGAAACTAAATTATAATAACGTTATTAAAAAATAAATATTCTTTAATCAATACTTAACTTTAAGTTATTTCAATTATTTTATTCAGTTATTTTATTTATTTCAATTTTACATCGTGGCTGCATAGAAAATTGGAACAAGGTTCAATAAACATGTGTAAATAGAACTAGTTTTTTTTTTAAATAAATTGACATGTGTCAGTTGAAAGCGATTCTCCCTAGGGATGAAAAGTATTACTTTCATCCCGCTACTCAGGCTACTTTAGACCTACTTTCAGAGTATGAGTAATGAAAAATTAATTTATTACTTATCTGTTGAATAATAAAAATAATCGAATTCCGATCGAAGCATTAATTTATTTTTAGGTTTTTATAGCCAAAACTTCTTAAATTGTTGCACTTAAATTTCAATCATATCAACCAATTCCGAAGGAATGTCCCTAATAACATGTTTCGGATCAATGATCCCAATTCAATCTACCTACTCCCGATCTATGGTTATAGGTATACTATACCTATTACGATCTCTAGTTATAGGTCTAACCTTACTTTACTTACCTTAGGCTGCGGTTCCACTGAGGAGGAGCGGAGCAGAGCG
The DNA here is from genome assembly GCA_949152445.1 of Cerastis rubricosa. Lineage (NCBI taxonomy): Eukaryota > Metazoa > Arthropoda > Insecta > Lepidoptera > Noctuidae > Cerastis > Cerastis rubricosa. Next base: position 12,578,991 of record OX424523.1, on the reverse strand, counting down.
GTGACGAGCTATGCCGCGATTCACCAATAACGTGGCTTGAAATCCACATCTCTTCTCCACTTAATTATTGCGTTTATTTTAGTTGGCTGTCAACAAAACATTAGATTAGCCCAATCAGATATTTTGTGGTTTATGAACTTCTCGGTGAATTGACTACAAAACAAATAGTAAACATGGTAAATGTCCCGTTACAAGTGTTATTGATAGTGTTAGTGACCATGGCAGTTTAAAAACTTAAATGGTTACATTGTATTACTAGGCAGGCCATATGCGCGCGACGACTTAGGTGTTTTATAAAAATTGTTTATTACACCTAAGTCTGCTCTATTCAAATAATAAGTTTATTTTTGTTGGCCGATCGGGTTGTAAGTTTACTTTTGAAACTAGCCCTTGTGCCCTAATGATCTCCTTTGCGATTTGTATTTGGCGGTAAGGTTGCCGTACCGTGCATTAGCACGTCACTAGCATACGAAACTGGTTTTCGGTCCCATAGTATAATCCTTTTTTTTCGGTTCTTACACGTCACGTCAACGTGACGCGCCGCAACACCGCACGTTTTCACGGTAACGACATCGTGATGTGGTGAGATGGATAAGTTCTGGATATAAGAAATTAGTTTTTTTTTTATAAAGCGATTAACAAGTAACAAAATGAAAACGTCTCCTGCTCCTAAATTAAATTAAACAAATTGTCAGGCAAATAAAAATGAAATAATCAACGAATATCAAAAACGACGAGTGAGCAGATATATACCGAATTAAATTCAATGCACTATCATCCAAACGAATGTCAGCTGCCGCACCCATGGGGATGGGTATCCAAAGTTACATGATGTCAATTGTAAAAAAAGTATACGTATAATAACAGCAATTTAAAACTGCGCCAAAATCATTTTTGGGACGATTATTTGGGACAAGTTAAACCTAGACAAAATAGTCAGCTGCATGCTGCATGGATGCGAAGAAGGAATATAAGGCTAAATTAGGCATATTAAGCTAAATTCGAAACTATACAAAACCAAATCAAGCCGATCTCTAATTGTACGGGAAGCTCGCAGCCAAAGAAAGGATGACTTAGATTTTAAGGCCGCATTCCCATTAGGACGTTAGCAACAGTAGCGCGGCAGAAGCACATGCCTTCACATTAAGGTGTGTCCAAACATTGCGCGGCAAGAGCGCGGCAGCAACACGCGGCATTTGCAGGACACATTTTTGCCGTGGTCTAGTTAGGGCTAAACCGTCAAATGTTTGCGTGGCAGTAGCAATTACTGACGAATGTGACCGCCGCGCGCGACTGCCGCGCAATGTTTGGACACACCTTTATAAGAACAGCCGCGCGTCGGAAGCACGACTGCCGCGCCGCTGTTTAGTTCAGTGTGGTGCACTTCATTAAACTTCATTTCAAAACTAACGTTACAAATTTTTTGTATCTCCTGAAGGAAAACTACCGTGGCAGAATAACATGATATAAATTGGTACCTGAATAAATATTAAGAGACTAGCAGCCCGCCCCGGCTTCGCACGGGTATTTAACAAAAATTAAAATTATAATACACACACATAAACCTTTCTATTTGCCAGGTTACAAAAAAAAAAAAATATATATAAAGAAAGTGAATATTCCTCTTCCGTACGGCCCGTACCCCAGTGACGCAGGCCTACATCGCATAAGGTGCTGCCTAGCTAGCTAGCTGAGCAGGTAACTTTTTTCTAATACTTTAATTTTTATACTCGTGATACTTTTGAATGAAATGCCCGAATTGAATCATTCAGTAAGTTATATTAAGGTATTGAGGCAGTCTTGAATATGAAGTAATTTATTTTGATAAGGATTAATACCAAGATACAAATACAGAGCCTTTTCTAGCGGCGGCGTTTCAACTGTTTTTTTTTTAGATAAAGTAACACTTATTGTGGCATACCTACAATAGTAAGAAATATTCTGTCGCAACACTTTTTATAAATAATGTGTTCTGCAAAGTCGTAGTACATTATTTTATTCTATCATCAATAGTTTTCGCAGCGCACGCGATTCAAAGAATATTTTATTATTATTTATTTCGAACCCAGTTTTATTTTCGAAATCGGGAATAAACAATGCACATAGCATGCCAGTTTTCCTACTTCATGTACCTGTTGTTGTAATCGTCGATTCGTCCCACAAAACAGGACGCATTTGAATTTCAATAATAAATCGTTCGATGTCAAACTCTCTCATTATTCAGTCTAAAATCATGTGCGCTTGCAACATTGGCTCATCGCCTACCGAGAGCGCTTCCGTTTAAAGTATGAAATTCTGGCAGCGCGACTGCCGCGCGACCGTCGCTCTGCTAAAGCGGTCTAAAGGGAGACAGAACGATTTTTTTTTAAATTTGAGAAGTCTTGTCTAAGTCATAATTACTGCATAAATCTTCCTTTCCTTTGACTTATGCAGCTGACGTATATTCCCTTCCCCAGTTCCATACAGCTGACTATTTTTATAAGGTCAGGAACTCAAGTTCCTAAGGTGACTCCAAAAATTATTTCACAAAAAGGTTGGAAGATAGTAGCCAGTTACTTAAAAATAGGTCCAACCGTTTCGCAGAAACCGGAACAAACAGGCAAAAATTTAAAAAAAAATAGATATAAAACGAAAAAAGGTATTTGTAATAAGTAACCGTAAGATTAATTTTTTAATTTGACTTTTTTTGTAATTTTTTTGCCACTAGTTTAAGTTCCCATTACATAGCAAGCTTTCGCACGTTTTCGAATAGTCGAATAGCTAGCGTCTAGCGACACAAGTTCATATGAAAAAACAATATTGTTTGTGCATTTGGCGTTTCCCAAAATCTGGTAGGGGATACAAAACCGGAGGATGTTTCTCTTTAGAAAACTGATTTCGAACAATCACAAAACTGCCGTTTATTTTCGGTTTTCTTCTTAATTTTATTTTACTAACGGTTGCGTCGTAGAAATTTTGATGTATATATTCACGAGAAAATGTGCTATGTGCCCAGATTATAATCTATCTGTGCCGAATTTCATCCTGATCCGTTCAGCCGTTCTGGCAAGATTAACATACATCGATCCATCCCAACTAAATTGCCGTGATGGATATCAAATGAAAGATATAGTAATTATGTAGTTATTGTTAGGTTTATGTTCTTAGTTTCGTACTTTTTAGTGCGCGCTTTTTACGTTTTGGTTATATGAACCAAACTTGCAATTTGCAACATTTATTATCGTCTGTGCGCGTGCAAAAGCCCGCGTAACAGCAATTTGATAACAATTTGATAAGAGAAAGAACGAACTGAATGTCTTGATAGTTAACATATTCTAAAAGCTTTTATTTAACTTGCCTAGTTAGTGAGTTATTATTAGGGTTCATGATTTCTCGATCTTTTCAATTTCTCGGGACTCAAGAATTCTCGAGGCTAAATTCTCGGGACTTCTCGGGTTGCCGAGAAATTTATACTTACGTACGTTTTCTCATATTGTTTGGTTCCAATAACGTCAACAAATTCAGTGGTTTTGCTCTCAAATAAAAGTATCAAATTAATCATAAAACTTTTATTGATTATATCTAAAAACATTAATCTTATGAATAAGCTAATTAACTTAAAAAGAAAAAACAGAAATAATATAAGAAATAAGAACTTGTAGATACTTCAGATTTGGATTGTTCTTATATATTATGATTTATTGATTTTATGCACATGTGCTAAATGTCTCACCAATCCGCTAGTATTTTAACCTTTGCAAGCAATGGTTTTTGGGCACTTTAGGCATTGCGCATTTGCAAATTCCTTATTTTTCTGTTAAAGTGACGTTTCCGTAAAATCTATAACAAACGCAATTCAAATTAATAATAAGCCCTTGGAGTATTATGTGATACACACAACACAACGGGCAATGCTCGTCTCACAAATTTAAAATTCTTCTTTGTATTAAAGTTTGACTAAAAAATAATAGAAAAAACAGATAGGTAAGTACTCGTACCTAGTAAAATTTAAGATCATATTTAGATTATATTATTGATAAAAATAATATGAATAATAAAGCCATGATGTGTCAATAAAACTGAAAAGACTTGCCTGCTTGATTTCAATTTAATCTGTGAAATACTCACTACGTAAACTATACTTGGCTAGAGTCGAAACACGCATGAATCAATGAACGTGTAAAAACGAAGCCGCCGAGCGCTTGCAGCGAGATCAAAGGGTGCCGCTGTGCTTTGGCCTGCGCCGCCACGCAGCACAACAAACGACGATTTAATTTCTATATAGGTACATGATTTCTCGAGTTTTCGACTTTTCTCGAGCTTGATTTCCCGGGAACAAAGACCAACGATTTCCCGGGAATTTTCTGCTCGAGAATTCTCGGTCATGAAACATCGAGCATGATTTCCGGGGAACAATGACCAACGATTCCCCGGGAATTTTCGGCTCGAGAATTCCCGTGCATGAACCCTAGTTATTATTGGTAAAATCTTGCAACTGAATTTCAAAGCAGTTCCCCCAAGCTATTGGGCTGAAATTTTGCACACACCTTTGGTTCTGGTGACAATACATGTTTTTGACGGTCATGCCAGAGGTCAGAATTAGGTAGTTATTTGTATACTTACACCACTTTTATAATACAGTGCAGTGGCGAAGGGTGAAAATATTGAAAGGGGAAGCCGAAGAAAGAAATGAGAATTTTAATTTTGTTTTTCTTCATCGCATTTTTCAATTTTCGTTTTATTTATCAGCCAACCCGAAAACCTCGAAAATGACACCCATGACGAAAAAAACAGAAATTTACGTCGCGCGGCGGCGCTATTTTTAATTTTGGTGTCTTTATCAGCGACCTCGAAAACCAATAAAATGTCACCCATGATAAAAGTACCAAAAATTTTCGAAGGATCCAACTTGATCTTTTTTTCATAACTTATGTAATGGAATGATTAAATGCACAAGAACTACATAAAACACTGTATAAAAAAAATAAAAATATAATATAAAAACCTTTTTGAAACAAGCTTTTATGAATATGAAATGAAAAGAAGAAAATAAATCTTGGAAAAAATTAAACCGATGTAGGATAATTTTCACAAAAGCTTGTCGCGTTTAGTTTTTATAGCATTTACCATTCACGTGACAAGCTTCAGGTATTATGTTTATGCATAAAAAGTGAACGCGTAAATTTACAAAGTTTCATATCCGTGCTATTAACCGCTGAGGAGTTCCCTCGTGAGGAGACGATCCTGGCGGTAGGATGAGTTCATCATACAAATCGTGATTATCCATCAAATATGAGCTAGTATGCAACGTTACGTGTCTGTGCTATTAAATGTTGAGGAGTTCCCTCGTGAGCAGACGATCCTGGCTGCAGGATGAGATCATGATAGAATTCATGTTTATCCATCAAATTTGAACGTGCATACAAATTTTCTTGTCTGTGCTATTAACCGTCGAGGAGTTCCCTCGTGCGAAGACAATCCTGGCTGCAGGATGAGTTCATGATACAAATCGTGATTATCCATCAAATATGAACTCGTATGCAAAATTTCATGTCTGTGCTATTAAACGTTGAGGAGTTCCCTCGTGAGGAGACGATCCTGGCGCTAGGATGAGTTCATGATACAAATTTTGATTATCCACCAAATATGAACCTGTATGCAAAGTTTTGTGTCTGTGCTATTAAACGTTGAGGAGTTCCCTCGTGAGGAGACGATCCTGACTGCAAGATTAAGTTATGTTTGTCATAAGAATGTATTGATTTTAGAAACAAAGGAGTGTGGAAAATTGCAGCTCAATCCTACGTCGGGAAGTGGTTATAATTTAACTTTCTATACATACAAACACTGTCGTAACTCGATAAACTTCGGCTTACCTAGTCCCTACAAAACGCTGCTGATAACCGCGAAGTCACGTGTCCGCGTCCATACGAATTTAGTTCTGAATTCTGACACCCGAGCTCCGGCTTTTGGCGCCACATGTAGCTTTCTTTGTTGACATGAAAAATGTTGGTATTTTTTTTTTTTATCCGATGTATTTAATGCCTGTACTTTAATGTGATAACCACAGATGTGTACATAATTTACTAATTGACTACAGTAGACACTACGTACATTGCCTTGTTCTCAAAGGTAAGCCGGCAGGAATCGGCTTCTTAGGTGCCTTCGGGCCTGATACAGTGAAAGAATAAAGCGGATATGCCTCAAATCCCGAGATTAATTTGAAAAAGCTGAAAAATCCCGTGTTTTGTGAAATAAAAAGATATTTACTTTTACACAATTTATACGATTGATTGACTTGGTCCTGCAGCCAGGATCGCCTCCTCACGAGAGAACGGTTAATAGCACGGATTCTAAACTTAGGGCCAATTTATCAATCCTCAGTTAAGTCGTCCAATAACTATCAAGCATTTAAAATAATGTCTAATTAATTTTTCAATAGCATATTATCTATAGAATAGCTATCAGTGGTTTATGCTAGCCAACTTCACACTATTGAAGTGTAATCGAGATCAGTATTCGACGTGTTAGATAAGAATAGCAACAAAACGTGTATTAACACATGGGACGACATGAATATTGGAGTAGATTTCGCTTGAAAAAAGTTATAAAATCGTAGGGTGAGTACTTGAGTAGTAAGTTATTATGCTATGTGTTAAAATTGTAAGATGATTATGATCTGATTTCATTATTGTAAGCAATTGTTGCCCAACATCTGTGTAAAAACATTTCTGTTTCGTGTTTAATTTTATCCTCAATTAATGAACGAAGGTTATGGTATAATTCTACAAGCATCTTCTCAAAAATTCACTGTCGTCCTATGAGTTACAATTATCAGGTTTCGGTAGTAAATGTCGGTTAATTGTTTCAAACACATCCATCATAAGTTCATAACAAATCTTACCGTACCGATGTCGTTTTACCAAAACTCACAAAGCAAATGAAACTGTCAAAAATAACCCAAAACATCATACTTATTGGGGAGATAAAACCCTAACTGACCCTTAAAGTAGCAGGTAACTACTAACTATATTCCTCCGTTAGAGGCTTTATTCGACAGTTAACTACTATCTGACCATTGAAAAACCCAGAATATTGCTATTCAACAAATAAACGCTATCTGGTTGTTTATCTGAGGATTGAAAAAATCGGCCCTTTTGTATTAAGGGCCGAATACTAGCTTTAGCTCGCGTAATTTAAAGTAATGCTTTTTTAAGTATTATATTTCAAACTGAACTTCTTTGTAATTTATTTTTCATTATTTTACCGGTTAAAGTTGAAATAAAATGCTCTCTCTCTTAAACGCAATCTCTTGCAAGACATAACTAACACATTGCGTCATCGATTAAATGAAGTCTGGTAGCACAGCACCTGTATGCTTTTCGAATTCTTAAATTAAGTTTTCAGCCAGGGCTTACTCAAACGGAACCAAATTATTACTCACACTTGTACCTGCTTTTGTATTACCTGGACGATACACAACTTTCTATTTCTTAATATTACCTGTCACTATTTAAGTAGTAAACAATTTTGTCTGTTCTTTATTTATCATGGTATACCTACCTAAATAAATAAATGTGCGTGTATGCATAAATTGATAAGGTATCTAACCTTATCAATTTATGCACACACACACAGCTATCGATTACTGACGCGTGAGTTAATGACTAGTTTCTAGTGATGCGGAGACTGGGTCGTTGGGGTACTTACTAGTTACCAACGAAACCCAAATAGATCTTGTTGAGTAAATACTGAATCTAGCTCGATACATCAACTTAAGCTATCAACTAGTCAATAATAATAATAAAATGGTAAAATAAAACGAACGCTAAAAATAAGGTATTTTTGTAGAGGAGGAGGTACCTGTTGTATTAACAATTTATTTCTATAGGTTATGATATATAGTACCTGATGATTTTGCTTTACAATGGGTATTAAAAACACCAATTCATTTTTAATCTGAAATAATATTAATACCTTGATTAGAGATCCCACATTATGACAATAGTTAATTAATTACTAGTTTATGCTAGGTAAATATGAAGTTAATAGCAAATAGTTGTAAACAATGGTTATGTCGCTTCTCGCAGCCGGTCATCAAAAGTACTCATCAGTGGGCTACCGCTGCATGTTCGCTTCGACAACATCGAGCCCCTGCTCTCACAGTACGGCAACGTACAGCATTGCGACAAAGCGAACTCGCGCGATGCCAACACCCAGGCAGTGTTCATCACGTTTGAGACGCCGGAGCAGGCGCAGCAGTGAGTATTCTTGCCTGTTTGAGGGTTCTCTATGGTGTGCTGTCTTGTTCGCACCGTCTGCTTCGGTTCCAGCTTTTCTCTTGTCTCTCGCATCTGTATTTCGGCGTTCGCATGTCTTTAGTGATATGTTTTGCTTTATTACTATTTTGCTTGTTGCTTTCCAGGTGGCACAGAAGGTATAATGTACAAATGTTTAGTTTTGTCTCTTCTGTCTGCCGTGACCCCGTCTAGCCGGGTCATAATTATGTAACAATTTGTTAAATGGACACGAAAAGCCCCTAGATTTTACTCTGTTTTGAAATGTCATTAATTGTGTGTTTATTATTTTTATGAGTAAAATCAACTGTTTCTTTCACTTATTTGTCATATTTTTTTCTTTCGTCTGCGTTTTTTCACTAATTTTAACTGATAAGTGATATATAACTGACAATTCTGCTTTTCATATTCATGTCATAGATTACGCATGGGTCGCTGTTCAGTGTTTGGTGTGCTGTTAGGCGTTATTTGTATTTTACACAAGCTCCACTTGTTACAGAGCCATCAACGGCCTAAATGGGTGCGAACTGGAGGGAAGTCGGATGAAGGTCGAAGCGGCGGAGCAGAACACCCGTGGCGGCAGGCGCGGGCGCCCCGGCGGCGGCCGCGGCGGCGGCGGCGCCACCGGCGGCGGCTCGCGGCCCACCGACTTCCCACTGCGGCTGCTCGTGCAGAGCGACATGGTCGGCGCCATCATCGGCCGCCAGGGCAGCACCATCCGCCTCATCACACAGCAGAGCCGCGCTCGCGTTGATGTCCACCGCAAGGACAACGTTGGCTCTCTCGAGAAGGCCATAACCATATATGGCAATCCCGAGAACTGCACCAATGCATGCAAAAGAATACTGGAAGTCATGCAACAGGAGGCCAACAACACCAACAAGGGGTAAAATCTATACATCGTTTTATTTTTAATAACATAAGATATACGTTGTTATCATTATTTACTTGTAACTAACATTGCCTAATTATTGATTTCAGTGAGATCTGCCTCAAAATTTTGGCTCACAACAATCTAATTGGCCGTATCATTGGTAAGGGCGGTAACACGATCAAGAGGATCATGCAAGAAACCGATACAAAGATTACCGTCTCTTCTATCAATGATATCAACAGCTTCAACCTGGAGCGGATCATCACCGTCAAGGGCACCATTGAAAATATGGCTAAAGCGGAGTCACAAATTTCAGCTAAATTACGCCAGAGCTATGAAAGCGATTTGCAGGTATTTTGTCGCTACTAAACAGTAAGTAACTCGATTAAAGTGTATGTTTGCTTATAATTCTTAATTGTGTTATAGATGCTGGCGCCGCAAAGTATCATGTTCCCGGGGTTGCACCCTATGGCCATGATGTCCACTGGGCGTGGTTTCTGCGGTGCTCCCCCGCCGTTCCCGCCGCCTATATACGCTCCTTTGCCGGGCCAGGGCGGCGCGCAGCAGGGAGCCGGCGACTCACAGGTACTAACTTGTACATTCCCAGGGAAGTCTTACTGTTTATGACCCCTGCTGACTTAGTTATATCCCACGTTCGCCCGTAGTGCTGCAATTGGTAGTTCAAAAACATGGACCTCATGCTCACATTCGAGAGGCCAAGTTCCTTCGTCCCTCCCGATCTCAACTCAAATACATACAGGTTCTATAGGCAGTGATGTTTCGTTACTAGCTACAAACTTCTATTTGAACTAACACAAGTCTTTTCTGCAATAGGAAACTACATACTTATACATCCCAAATAATGCTGTGGGCGCGATTATTGGCACCAAGGGCTTGCACATTCGCAACATTATTCGATTCAGCAACGCTTCTGTGAAGATCGCTCCTCTGGAGCAAGATAAACAAGGAGAGAACCAAAGCAACCCTCAGCAGGAGCGTAAGGTCACCATAGTCGGGAGCCCTGAGGCTCAGTGGAAGGTATGAACTGGTTAAATTTTGATGCTTATTATATTGTACTGTTTTGAACGTACTGGACATAGTTTTAATTACTTATACTTGACATTTACAGGCTCAATATCTCATTTTCGAGAAGATGCGAGAAGAAGGATTCATGTCTGGTTCCGATGACGTTCGGCTGACAGTGGAGATAGTGGTCGCTTCGTCGCAGGTCGGCCGCATCATCGGCAAGGGAGGTCAGAATGTGCGAGAGCTGCAGCGTGTGACTGGCTCGCTGATCAAGCTGCCGGAGCAGCCGCAGCAGCAGCAGGGCGGCGGGCAGGCGCAGGATCACGACACGACCGTGCACATCGTGGGCCCCTTCTACAGCGTTCAGGTATGAATACCTACCTAACATAATTACTTGCCTATTTTGATTCGAGAGAGGCGGTGTTTTTTATTATTATTTTATGTTACTATTATAAAATTTTGCAAAATTCGAAAAAAACAGATACAGGAATTTTCAGAGTTAAACGAGATTATTTTAAAATGGGGTTACCAATAAAGACATTTATTTAAGTTTCTATGTTTAGAACGTGTACTTATGTTGTAATTAAATATTAAATAAATTGCCAAGCGAAGTTTATAGAACGGTACTGTACTGTGTAAGATGTATACATGTAGTTACGAGTCCAAATTGAATATAATATATAATTAAAGAAGATGTGGTGTCGCGACATACGTTCAAATTGTCAAAAAGATAAGTATATGGTTTTACTAATAGCTGGCGCAATGCGATGCAATAGTGCGTATAAATTCGATTTGAAAATCACGACTCACTTTTGCATAATGAGATATTTACGTTTTGTAGCAATCACCTGACGCTGGATGAAACATTATCGACACTGCCTGTCTAAGGATACAATCCTCAGTGAGAGCCAATGAAATGGCACCACACCATGGCCATGCCAAGTTATTTTATGCCTTTGATGCTAAACAATAGGTGAGTTATCCCAGTATCAACGTAAATAATAAATTACCTATACCATTTTAATGGCGAATGTTAAGATTGACAATAAAATTAATTTTCTTGAAACATCTTTAATTTATCTGCTACGCCTTTTAATTATTGTTATTGGACTATGTAACTACATGTATATGTATTGTACAGAACTGACGGGTCACAGTATGAAGGTAATAATAACTTTATTGTGTACCGGGTAATATTAAGTTAGTAAAAAAACTTTGATCTCAATAAAGCGGTTCTCATAGCATTGCACGTCCTCCGCGTGGTCGGGTGGAGGCGCCGAAGGAGTTTGTGGCAGTACGCCGCGCGGACTGGCGGTGTACGCACACTTTCCAATCAAGCTATGCAAAACTAGTATAAGCGGATCTGTCATTGTACGGAAAATCCATACAAAGCGAGGCCATGTTATACTTGATGGTTATGTATAGCTTGATATGTCGCCCCCTTTGTACTACCATGTTCATTGACGGTTGACCACTTTACAATCTTACTTCTGGCATGTGAAAAGTGGTAGACCGTAAGTGAACTCGGTGGTACGTGTTGGGTCCGTTTCCATCAAGTGAAAAAATCCTTTCGCACTTTTTTATGTCACTGAATAAAAGACTGTCATAATATTGCCTAAAATCGGGCGCTCGCGTATCCATGAGCACGCGCGAGGAGACGCTTTATTCGTGTCGAATTTTTCCGCTTGGTGGAAATGGACCCGACCCTAAGGTATCTGGCTTTCATACAAGCCAATGACGTGAGATTTTCCTCACCGCCAGACCGCGCGGACGGTGTCGTGGGCATCGCCTTAGTGTTTTAGTCTAATCCACTGATTTGACTTTAAACGCATGAATTAATTACTGAATTTTTTTAATGGGGTAATTTATTTTGGTATTATGTAATGCAAAGCGATATTGTGAATAATATGAAATAATGCGATGCTAAATAATATTTGCAATGGAATAAGTTTTTTGTTGCGTATTTAAATGAAGTACGTGTCGATCGTCAAAAAGTCTTATAAACCATTGTTTATTGATAAGTGTACATTATGAGTTGCGAATGTGATTGTTGTTTAGTAGATGTACGCTTAACAGTTCCTGTGTATGTTATCAGTCGGCGCAGCGCCGCATTCGTGCGATGGTTGCGCAAGCGAGCGCGCCGGGCCGCCGCCGCGCCGCGCAGCCTGCGCCGCCCGTGCCGCCGCAGTAAACTGCGTCCGCACCTCCAGGAACCCCGCGCGCCCTCCAGCACCTCACCCTCGAGCCCTCGCTACACCCGCCGGCTCGCCAGCCTAGCCGCGAGCGGGCGCAAGCCGACACGGTCACCTCACACCTCGACAGGCACCACGTGCCGTGCCGTCGTACTGACGCACTTCACTAGACTAGCTTCACCTGCACACTTACGTTGCACTAAACGTAGACCGTGTCGTAACGCTGCACCCGACTACTTCGCAGGCAGGCTGCCGAGTTGACTATTTGTGTCCAAATGTTGTTGTTGACATAATTCTATTATTGTAGTGAATTGTAATTAAATCTATTGATAAATCCATATTTTATCCCGGGAATTATCTATGTTGATGATTAATATTTGAACATATATATATTACATATATATAATATTATTCATATACACTATATTTTAATAATAACTTGATTGTTAAGTTGTTTTCATACCATGTTATTATTCTGCTACCATGTAAAGAGTTGTCACAGATTGCAATAGTTAATGATTATGTTCTGTATACTGTTTACAAATGTTAATAGCAGTTTCTATAGTATCGTGCCGTTTCTATATAGAGAATACCAGAAGAGCAAAATATGTTTTTTTTGTTATAAAGTAATAGTTTAATCTGTTAAAATCACTGCACCATACTGTTAATGTAATTTGTGAAGGGTGTGTGGGATACAACTACTAGGAACGGAAATTACACGACGTTGCTTTAACGAGGAGGCTCATTGGACAAACGGCTTTGCAAAGTAAATTGTAAGAATATTTCTTTAAACGATACACTGAGTTTCTGCATGCATGCTGTTGAGAATGTGTCGTACAATGGTTTCTATTGAACTGATGTGTGTTGGGTGATAAGTAACTAATCCAAAGAGTGAACGCCGATCGTGTGTCGAATCGGCCTGACGTAGTGACGAGCCTTGACTTGACTAGCGCGCGCGGCCGGGAACCTGCGCCCCGGCCGGCGCCTGCGCGACGCTCCTATCAACGATATGGAGACGATGATCTACCTAATTATGATGGACAAATATTTTTGATATAATAGTAATTGTTGGAGAGTAAGGAGTAAACTTATGAGTTTTAATTTGTAAGTAACATTTGTTGATCGTTTTCTTTGTAATTTTGTCTTTGTTAGCTTTATAATGTTTTCTTGTATTGAAAATGTAATACAAAAGTTTCGACATTGAACGATACCGTAGCGTTTAATGGTGCGTGTGTAAATGTCGCGTCGGTCGTATTGTTCGGTTCTATCGTGATACGTTTTATTATTCAATTGTGCGATTTGCGTTATCATTGTGCCAAGTGAGATAATTTAAACTATGAGAGATTAAGATTAAGTGAATAATATCAAAATTAATGAAAAGCTTAGATATTTATATGTATAATGTGATAATATATGGAAGTTTTGGCAAAAATGTTACTAAGAATGTGTTACATTCTTATTTCCATTTTCTCATTTTTTAGGTTAGATTATAATAGAATAATAAATTGTAAGTCGTGAGGCGGTGGCGAGGGCGCGGCTGCGCACGGTAGTCGCGCGCGGCCCGCCCACGCATACGCCTCACAAGCTGATGTCCCGATACTTCAACACTTGTCTCTTAACATCTCGTCACGTCTATTCCGTGTCCCAAATGCATTAACATAATTTTCAATTCATTACGGTCAAATGCGTAATCTTCTCGGTTGCACACTGTGTTTTAGTGCTGAATGTAAAGGGTACAATATGCATGCTTACTTATGTTACATATGAGAGAGATTACCTAATAACTCTTCAACAAGAAGTTCTGAAAGACACCTACGTTGCGTTTTGACCGCGTTTAGTTCCTGTGACGGACTTAAATCTAGTTGGATGTACGCGTCGTCACACTACCTCAGATACCGGACCGTTGCGTTTTTATACGAGTCCACTTCTATGTCAGCCTTGGACTTTGCTTTGTTACACTGTTATTAGGTAATAAAACTAGTAACATCTCGCATTTATAATATTCAGAAAGAACAAACATGATTAGATCTTCCGATAGATCTCAATTTCCCCTATCACCCTGCCGACGATAATTATACACTTCATGGCGTCATCATATCTCTACGCCCATCCATCACTTTTTCTTTACATGAAATATGCATAATCCTTGAGGATCCATTGCTCCCATTGCTCCATGCATTTGAGGAAGGTTTGTCCCGAAAAATAAGTGATCAGTACCAGAAGCTCAGCAAACTGTCGGTATACTATCGGAAGATATTCTCTCGAGCTATTTCTCTCAATGCACCAATATCAAAGATCTGTGTCGATAGATCATTGTGGTTGTAGAACTATGGTATCTTTGCTAGTTGATCTTGCTGTGTATTGTAATAATTTATTTGTTTTACGCTTTATTTTAATATGAATAAATTCTTTGTGGTGAATTCAAATTTTGCTGATTACCCCTAATACTTCGTTGTTTGATGGTACTTATGTTTATTTTTTTGTAAATTTGTATTGCTTCCACATATTATTGAAAATAATCTCACATTTGGCAAATAACTCCTTATAGTCAGTCGGAAAACAACTTGCGGTAGGTGCTTTATATTCAACGATAAACTAAGAAAGAAACCACTTAAAAGAAACCAGTACGAGCCGTGAATAAATACAATTATGTCGCCGTTATAATTTTATGATTTACAATTTTCTTAATATAATAGTTTCATGAGTCTACAATTTTATTCTATTGAAATATATACTTCCATGTTACATACTATTAATAAGTATCTCTTAAATTAGTAACTGTTAATTATTGACCCAGAGGTATCGTTGTTATATTACTCAAAATACATAATAATATTTATTTACAATACAAAGAAAACTAATCGTAAACTTATAACGGCTTAATTTTAATGTGACAAATCCGTCTATTATAATTAACAGTACATATGTAGTACGAGAGTATTCACAAGAGTTATGTACGTGAGTTCCTTTACACGCTACGGATGTGTGTGCTCTTCTATAGAGAACGCACATGCAGCCATTGATTATGTAAATAACGTATGACATTGTAGAAAACGGACTTCATTTTTACAAACATATCAGGAAGAATAAACTGCCTATGATCTGAGAGCAGTGAGAGTCCACTTAGTGACACGCGCCACGCATGTGGTGTCGTGTGCAGACGCTACACAATGCGAACACGAATGTCTGGGCCAGGATCCAACTTTTTAAGAAATGAGTGTTTAGTGATTAGAATATCGTGCGATTGATCGCACGTGTCGCTAACTTTGTTACTCTCCACAATAGCTGTATCACTTAAAACTGATAAGCCAGGAAGTAGTGTATAAAGTATCAATATCTATATCTACGTTTTACAATACATAATGAGTTTACTATAAGGGCTCCTGAATTTATCATTAAACTGAATATGAGTGTTTGATGCTAGAAGTGTAATGGTTTATGCGCTTAATAGCGTGTATAATATTGTCAGATGATGAGAAGAGTCCTATATCGGCAAAAAAAAATACATTCCATATTTCACGAAATAACACCTATTGCTGAAAGACCGACCACCTGCAATTGAGTATTTTAGAAATTTACTAAATTATAATATAATTTCGCATTCAATGTTATTACTTATTATACGGTACGAGTGAAAAATATATGTGTAGATGTATGCAAGCTAATTATGGTTTCGCTAAAAAAATTGTATGCATTATCGATATTTGAATGTCTTTAATTAATGTTAGAATTCATATTGGTGTAACATTTCCGCTGGTTAGTAGAATAAACAATATTTTCTGGAAAGAGAAGTTGGCTTGTATTATGTGTTCAATATGTCGGTCGACTACAGCTGTGGAGCTAGTGGACCGACTATTGTTCCACACACAGACAGCCAGATTCCGCTTGCATCGGCTATCAGAATGGAATATAATAAACGGTTACTTTCACTGCGACAGGAAGAGTGTACATATAGGCATGTTGTTTATTCCTTCCAAATGTAAGCAAGAGAGGGTTACATTATGATTTGTAATGTTAGGATGCAGAAATAGTTTTAGTTGATTATTATTGTATCGTTGCGAAGTAGTTTAAGTTGATGTAGGCGCGGGCGGCGCGCGGCCACGAGACTGAACTACACCCCTGCCGCCGCGCTCCCGCGCCCATTACTTACATTTGTCATTGTCGCTATTATCATTCTTGTTTGATGGTTCTACTGTTATTTACATTACATTATAATTCTTTCTCGTGTGTGTAACCACTATTTTGTGTATTAACGTGTGAAAGGATCGATTTCATTTAATGTGCATGATTGTAGTTTTGGATTTCATCTAATATGTATGAAAATATTTTACTGAATAATTATTACGACGAATAATAATTATTACGGACGAATAATAATTATTACGACGAATAATAGTTTTTAAAACATTTTAATTTTATGATGAAAACCTCGAGCACACATTGCATTATTATTTTTTCAATTACTTGTTAATTTTATGTAGTGGGGAAATGGAGCACTCATTCTGTTGTTCGTATGTTACAATCCCCTCCAGTGTATGCTATTGAAGTTTACCGAGTCTATAGTAATAGTGTTTATGTATGTCGTATGTATTTATGTACCTTGCTGGAGCATGTATATCAGTGTGTAGCGTGGTCGCGTGGCGGCCGGGCGGGTGTAGGAGCACGTCGCACCGGGTCGGGGGCGCCACCGCCCGGCCAGACTCGTTTCGTGTCGTCGCGTCTCGTCCCGCCCGCCATGTGATAAATATATTATAAAATAACGGGCGTACATACGCGATCTCATGAGGCGGGACCCACAGTATGCGTTATTTTTGTTTAGGTATAGAGAAGCTGTTGTTGTTGCTTCTCAAATTAATGTATCAAGGTCCAATATTCATTGATATATTGTTTTTTTTTCACTATTATTGCAAGACAGGACATACATAGTTCACCGCATTTTCTTTAAATTTTACTGTTATTTTTAGAACCATTTTATAATTGGTTTAAGTTCTGAAACTAATAACTACCTCAATATTACTAAATGAATATGATAATTATCTTTGTGCATGTTTTTGGGAACTGAATTTAAAAGAATACGAAAATTCATATAGTATAAGATTGCTATTTTAAACATAGTAACAGAAAGTTGTCAAAATTAGGTTTCTTAACGTAATAAAACTGGTGAAATTTGATTTTGCTTTATTATTTCCATGTTGCCCCTAATCCCAAGACAAAATTCTCTGACACATTGCCATGTCTCTGCTACAACTCGGAAATAGATGTTTTAATGTAAACAGAAAACTTTTCACCTATTGTATGTGAAATTATATCTCAAGGATTATAAATCGCCCAAAGATCTTTTTGTTAAGTATCTTTCGAATCTTTGGATCTGAAAGTATCAAGTACTTTCAGATCCTAAGATTCGAAAAGGGTTGCACGACATTGGTCAAATCTGATATTCGTCAAATCGGCAATTCGTCAAATTTGAATTTGGTCAAAGCTGTAGTTCGTCAAATCGTCTGTTCGTCAAATCACGAAATTTGCCAAATACGCTATTGGTCAAGTAATTTAAGTACAATCAACTGTAAAAATAAAAGTAACTCTAGTTTTTTTTTTTTAGTAAATCATTTATTCAATTCATATTAATTATTTACATAAAATTCATACCCAGCATAATTGTTTTAAACACTTTAACGCATCAAATTTTTCACTCAATAATTTTTCAATATTTTTTTCTATTTTGGCATCTTTTATGATGTTGGATGTTTTCCTCTGCTTCATAACTTATCTTTTAACTTATTTTTTTAAATAATAGTCCGCTTCTTTTTAAAAAATAATTATGTACATGAAAATATTATGTTTTTCTTGTTTTTTAAACCCTAATCTCCGATGTCAAGCCTCGACTGCGCTGGTGGTACGAAGGCGTTTATTTGCACAACAACACATGTCCTGAGAAATCCTTTTTATCCATTGCTCAGTAAAATATTTTTTAAAATTTTCCGCCTCACTGTCATTTTCTGGCATCATCTCGATTATTGCAACCCATCCTTCAGGAATATACTGATAGGGCAGTAACGCTAGATTTGTGGTTAGTCTAATTTTTTTTTTCAAATTATCGTTCGTCATCATTCCAAGAGCTTTTGCTTTTTTAAAAATTGCTTGATTAAAATGAAAAAGCAGCCTTTGACAAGAACATCAGGGAAAATGCTTTTTGCAGAGTTAATGATTGCCATTTTGTGTAATCTCATTTAAAAAAATTCACATCAAGCTTGAATTGAGAACGCAAAACCGAGAATACTCTCTCATAGGTTTGCTGAGTTTTATTAGACAAGAGGCAAAAAAATATGGGCATAATGTTGGTGCTTGCTCTTGTACTGCCCACATCTACGTGTATTGATAAAAGTTGAAAAAAAGGTCGCGGTACGGTTTTAAAAGTGCCATCTACAAAAATCAAATCCGTATTTAATGCTATATGCCTCAGCTGTAGCAAAGATGAAGAATTTCGGTAAATCGTCTTTGCTTTCATAAACTAAAAAATCATTTGAAATAATCTCTGGAAATTTGACCGTATCCACCGTTGGGGACTGGCATGTTAGTACGCTTTCTTTCGCATTTTGTACAGACCATCACGATTTGATTTCAAACTTGGTATTTCCACAAAATAATCTTCTTCCTCAAGCTCACCCCCTTCAAAAATTTTACTTATTATTAAATTATCGAAATTAGGCTTACAGGCATGTCCACTTTCCCTCAGAATTGACCCAGAGTCACTGCTTAAAGTTTTGGATCCATTGCACTCGCTTCTATTTACCTACGCAACGCCATATTGTAGGACCGTTTTTGTTTGTTGAGTTAAAAAGGAATTGATATCCTGCACGTATTTTGCCTTTTTCAGAGTCTGTAAATTTAAATACAGAATCACTGCCTTTACTAGTAGAAGCCATTATATATTTCACCAAACCGAATACACGAAAATAAAGAATAATATAAGTAATTGTTGTCATTTAAAAATAATGAAATATCACATAATTGACGAAAACAAATGACGGCATAATAAGCTATTCTATTAAGCCAGCATTTTCCGCCTAAATCCTACTTACCCTTACGGATTCATCCAAACAAATAAAACCTCAGAATCATCATCCTCAACCTATAATGTTCCGCGTACTGGCGGGACACAGGCCTCCTCTCTATGAGGGAGTGGGCTGTAATCCACCACGGTCCACGCGGGCCCAGAGCGGATTGGTATATGTCACATGTCTTTTAATTTTTAGTTCTAAGACATGCCGGTTTCCTCAAGATGTTTTCCTTCGCCGTTTTTTGAGGGCAGCGGTGATGAAATAAATTACACAAAGTAATGCTCCTGCTTGGGTTCAATCCCACGGCTTACTCTTCGTAAGTAAGAAATGCAGCCAGGATACGTCCATCCCCGACAAACAACGTGGCACGTAATTTATAGATATATATATACATAGTAATCAATATAGCAATGGCTACAAAACATTTTGATAACGCAAAATAATCAGGCGCTTTCTTTGAAAATTTTAGTAAAGTTAAAATAAGTAAAACGAATGTCTTAAAATGATATTTTTCAACACGTACGCAATAAACACTATTCGTACAACAGTTTTCCTAAAAAAATCAGTAGCGTTTATTTTGCCTGAGTAGGTACATGTTATGTGTGGCTCTGCTAGAGAGTATGCACTGCAGCAGAGCCACAATCAATGTCTATTTTATCATTACCTAATGCACGTACAGCGATAACGGTGTACGTACATTATGTACGTTGACGTACATCATTTTAAGATATAATTGACCAGTTTCTAGAATGGTGGCTCTGCGGCAGAGCATGACAACCCACAGCAGATGATTGCTTTCCTTCTAAAAAACCGCCAACAGGCAAAATTGCATCACCGCAATGGTGGGATAGTGACTGCTGTGCTGTGATCACAGGAATGAGGCCGAAGTTAATTTCAATTCCAACAGGAACCTGGATAATATCATTGCTTTTCAACATGTATTGGCTAAATCAAAGAAATTGCTCAAAAAGAATTAAAGTAAATAAATAAAATTACAATTAAGTACGGTACTTAGTAATTTTACCGAGTAGGTAAAAAGTTATTTTATTACTTTCCTACTGGTCGGTCGAGAAATGATGTCAAGATAATGGGCTTCGCGCTGCCGATGATTCGAGCTTATAGTTTTTCGAGATATTGATGCATCGAGGTAGTGAACAGTCGCGCTCATAATTTATCGATTTCAAGTACTATCGAGCTAACGTTTTCGAGCAAGTGTTATTCGATTTAAGGTCATTCGATTTCGAGTAGGGAACCCAGAATAAACACATCCATTATGGGTAGGTACGTGCAGTCTTGCACTCGCGCCCGCGCTTGTAGGTTATTATTACGCCGCGCAACTCGAGAACATGCTAGGATTGGGGGTGAATAAACTTTCCTCGAACACAAATGATTATGAACCCTTTAGTAAACCAAAATGTCACCAGGCTGTCTCATGAACCGTGATAGTTAGCCAGTTGAAATTTCTACAGATTATGTACTCTGTCGCTGTAACAACAAATACCTACTAAAAACAATAAAATAAATATCTAAGGGGGCTCCCGTACAAAAAAGATATTTTTATACATTTTGGTACGGAACCCTTCGTGCGCGAGTCCGACTCGCACTTGGCCCGTTTTTATTTCTGTTACTAAGCTTTTATTTCAATCTAAAATTAGGTACTACCTACATTTAATAATAAAAAAGATTAAAGTCAGGTGAGATTTTAAAAAAATCAGGTCACTTTTTGTATTTAAATAATTGGTAGACATAAACGGGGGTTCTTCGGAAAGCGCTTACGCACTACACGGCCAAGACTTGACAATAGTTTTGGCCGCAGAAGCCTTAACCAGGAAGAATGTTTGGTCACACAACCGGGCGTCCAACCAGTTTTGTTCCATTCATGCGACAAGTCGGGTCCTGGCCGTTTGCTCGAGGTCCCGTAGAGAATACCATTAAACGAAAATTTTTGGACGTTTACCAGGAACTCCTTCCTCCTTACCCCCTTAATATTATTGTAATAATTGTAGACTAGAAGTTTTACAAAGCATAAATTAATAGCAATGGGCGTGTGTCACAGGATGACAGGACTCACAGTTAAAGCCCTAACATACGACAATGACCTTGAACAAACGAGGCATATTCAACATAAGCGCCGTCTATCGACCAACGTCAGTGCGTCGACTGCAGGGCCGCTTAAGGGTATATATGTTCTGTGATAGTAAAATATGAGCTGCACGCGTAGCATGACCGCCGTAGAAACGAGCTATGTCGACGGAAGAATCGACAAACTGACACATTGTCATTGTGTATCTGTCATTATGTCGATTCTTCCGTAGACAAAACTTATTTCTACAGTGGTCATGCTACGCGTGCCGTGCAGAACAGATATGACACAAATTAGTTTTTGCCCGCTCAACTCCGTGGCAGCTGATTCGATTTGTACGACCAGGCAGGGGGGGGGCAGGGCACATTGCTCGCAAAACAGATGGCCGATGGGGCCGAAAAGTTCTGGAATGGCGACCGCGAACCGAGAGACGATGCGTTGGAAGGCCTCCCACTACGTGGACCGATGACCTGGTGAAGGTTGAGGGGATCCGCTGGATGCGAGTCGCACGGGACCGGTCAATGTGGCAACACTTGGGGGAGGCCTATGTCCAGCAGTGGACGTCTTTTGGCTGAAATGATGATGATAGATTCGACGAATAAGTTTTTTTTTTTTTTGTTGACAAACGATTTCTACCAAACGTGACTGCAAACGATACTATTATCAACCAGCAATTACCAAATAATCAGAATATCAAGAAAATAGCATGATCCGTAACCTAGGTACGTGAATCTGGTGCTCGGGCTCTTCTGCACAGATAGGGTGCGTCCATTAATTACGTGAGATAACTTTGGCGATTTTTCGACACCCTCTCCCCCTTTTGTGAGATTCCGTGAGCCTTGACTTGACTCCCTCCTCCCCCACTCTAATCTCACGTGAGATGTATCAAAATTCGTAGTTAAGTGTAAATACCTTAACCCGTGCTTGATTGCGCCGGATTGATTTAAAAAAAAACATAATTTGCTTAATAATTTTCATTGAACATTTATTATTCATGACAATTTTACAATATTTCATACAGCAAAAAATTACGTGATATTTGCCGAGACCTCCCCTCTCTCCCTCGTGAGATTAGGTGAGATTTGACAATGTTATCAAACACACTAGGGTATAATATGTTCTGTGGGTGCCGCAGCAGACTAAAATGAGAATGACACGTACTCGTCGCGAGCTTTTGCTTGCGTAAATAATACAAATTATTAATAAAAAGATGAACTAAAAAAAGTTATCAAGAGAATTCTCATATTTTAAAATTGCTTATCTTTGAGTATAAGAATCGATTAGGACGCATTAGAGAGGCCTAATAGACGTTTGAAAGGCAATTTTTAATTCAAAATGTAGCTAATCAAATGAAATTCTGACAAGACTTATAAAACATGAATCCCCCTTATGAGTTATGACTTATGTATGAGTGATATTTTTTTCATGTTGATAGACCTTGTAACTTTTTCAAAATATCGAGTTGAAAAACATAAAAAATCCAGAGGTAAGATCCCATCATAACTAACAAAACGAGCCCAAACTCGGCCCACCTAGCTCAACTCGTCGTGGAGTTCCAGTAGCAGACACAGAAGTACACCTTCAGGTCGCTCCATCAAGTCCAGAGGTAAGATCTCATCATTACTAACAAAACGAGCCCAAAGTGGTCACACTTAGCTCAACTCGTCAAGGAGTTCCAGTAGCAGACACAGAAGTACACCTTCAGGTCACTCCATCAAGACCGGGGTTTAGTACGTATTAAATAGAAATAAGAGAAATAAAAAACTTTAAAGTTTCAAAATTAGTTCACTTGACACGTGTCAATGTAGTAGTTCGATTCGATGCCTGTCAATTTTGCAAACGCGTCCTTAAATAAGAGGAAAAGAGATTCAACTAAGAAATCATTAAAATAAACCAGTTTTAATCGATTTATCATTTTGTATTAAGTTTACGATCTGCTATTGTAGGTATATGTACAGTCACTAGCACTAATAATGACGTTTTGTTTATCCCATTTCGTTTCAGATAGTGTTCAGGCTTCATTATTTACTAGTTTGCACCGCATAGGGAACTTTCAGGATGAAAATGACAGAAGGCGTTGTTTTCAGGATATGGTATAGGCATTCTGGAACTGCCCATTAAAAAGATTTTTAGAGTTGTAGATTTTTTCCGTTTGGTAGTGGTAGACGTGGAAGTGCTAATCTCCGTAGCAAGCTTTTTATTACTTAAGTATTCCTCTTCTGGCTCTTCTGTGTGCTCTAACTCCTTTTCCAATTCTGCAGCGACTTGAAACATTTCGACTTCGTGTGTAGCGATTGTTTCGGTTGTGTGTGCAGCCATGTCAGCTGTTTCAGTTGTGTCCGCTGTTATAGTTGTCTCTATCGCGTCTCGACGCAGGTGGTGATGGCTGACCCTGAGATGTTTCTTGTTGCGCTTAGAACTTACTGTGGTTTTTGCTATCGAAAAAAAAAAGAAAAAAAAATGTTACGTTCTAAGTCTAATGCACAATCAGCGGCAAAATTATTAGGTCGGACTATTAAAAATGAAAAGCTTATCTACGTTAGATCAGTTCCAGCTGCAGCTTGGACCATATTTGATACAATATGAATTCAAAATCGACTGTGAAATAATTACCTTTTGGTTTCGGCACTCGCTTTTTCTGTTTAAACCTTTTTCGGGGTTTGGTTTTCAGGGTTGACGGAATGATTGCCGGTAAATTGGATTCTTTGGATTTTGGTAGGATAGACTGCTTGGTAGATTTGGCTATCGATAAGATGAATTGATTGGTAAAATCGGATGTCGCTAGGAAGGACTGTTTAGTAGAATTGGTTGCCGGCAGGATTGACGTAGACGGTTGCTCTTTCGTTGTTGGTAAAGAGGTTGTTGAGGCCGTTGTCTCTTCCACGTATAAAGTTGTTGCTTCGCTCGTCACTGATAGTAGACTAGATGTGGTTTGTGCTTGTGAAGTAGCTGAAACCACATGTAATCGCAACTCGTCACAATTATTAGTAGGAGTAGCTTTTACAAAACTTTTGTAAAAGTTAACCAGTTGTTATTATTGTGTCGCACGTATGAATTATACTGTCTGAACATACCTATTTGAATCTGAAACTTAGGATCAGTAAACACATAGGAGATAATTAATGGCTACTTGTGGTTTGCCCAACTAGTGAGCTGAACTGTAACTAACCGCATGATAACGCAAATCTTCACAATTATTTCCATCTCGCTTTTTTCTAAACCAACAAAACGCATCCGGCATTTTGTTGGTTTAAAAAAAAGCGAGATGGATTAGGTAAGCCAGGCACCATTCTGAAATACTCAAATCCCTGCTCGTAGGTTAGGCTGGAGCTGATAACGTTATTTCCCTATTAATTTCAATTTTCGCATGTAATAGGTACCTTATTACTAATAAGGTACCTAACCAAACATATAATAAATCGTAAGTAATTGTTAATTGTTAGAAACCTACATGCTTCAGTGCTTGTAAATGATTACAAGTTTTATTTACAGTATTAGTAGTGCCATCTTTTACCAATTATGTACCTATGCATATTCTCGCTGCATATCAAGCTCAAGTTTAAATAAGTCGAGTGTGTGGTTTTTATTCGGGGAAGGGAGATGGAAATTGACTATTAATAAATAATAATTATAATACCAGATTATTGTAATCTTCCAGGTTTTATTATTCAGCAAATTTAACGTGCTAGATATAATTTGCTGTTATTTCGGAGCAGGCGTTCTGCTTGGATGCGGCTTACCTGAGGTGTTACCCTGATCAGCAGTTGGGTCATTGTTAAATCTTCTAAACATTCCTAGAAAATATTATTCTATATTGTAATATTATATTTGTACAAGTTCATAGGTAATAAGATTCTTATTCAAGTTAGTTGTGCAGTTTTGGATATTTTAAACTTTTAAGGGATGCTCTGTTATGTTATCAAGTGTGCCCGACTTACCACCACTTTTATAAGGAGAATCTGAAAAGACCAATAAGTTAGAATTATAGATTTTTCCTAAAATTGTACAGGGAAACTAAGTATAGCCCAGTAGTTGTAACAGCTAACAGAACTAATGAAGAACCACTTTTGACCAAACCCAAGAACCTCGCCGGACCCACCCCATACTTGGTTCAGTTTAAAAAACGCGAAATATAACATCGTGAGGAATCCGGGGTTCAAAAACAAATCAAAACCTAAAGGCATGAATGTCTTCCACCCAACCGAACTGTTGCTGGTGGTATACGTTGGAACCCTCCTGCGTCACCGTCATCATTCTCGGCAGGCAGCCGACGCAAGGTTATAGGTTAGTATACTAATACAACCTACTTATGTCTATAGCGCAACTTGATGATTTAACGCTAGACAACTTACCATAATAATAATAATCAGGCATCATTCGTCGACGGCTGTGTCCTAAAAATAATCGAAATTTTAAAATCTCGTTGTTTTCACCTAGCTTATTCAGGTAACACGCAGGCCATATAAAATAGTAGGTAAGTGAATGTGCAACAGCCGAATAGCGGATGTTCCATTTTGAATTATTCTTAACTCAACTTCCTGCGTATGATTCACTGACTTATGATGACTGACATGGCGTAATTACACAATAAGAGTTGATTGTCACGAGGGTGCCATTGCAGCTGGCGTTAGTCCTGCGCAGAACTTAATGAGTTCGCTCTGAGCGAAGATGATTGTTTTGAAGAAAAATAAGCTGGTCACGATGATGGCCTAGCTCGCATAATACATTCTGTAATTCCACCCGGCCACGGTCTGTGCCGAATCTACCGATCTGAACATTTTTACGACGCCTTAGGATTAGCTTACTGGTTAAATATCTACCTACTACTCCCCTTACTGTTTAGAAGGATGTTTTTTTATTACTCAATGTTTGATAAATACATGGTGTAAACAGGGCCTTCACGAAGCAGTAACCCTACGCAAAAATTATTGCTGGGAAACGACTTTTTCTTTGGGAAAAAAAAACACGTTTTACGGTAAAATTCAATGTAACGCACTCAAAACATTGGGATGATGGATGCATTGAATAGCAAATGGCTGATGGGGTATTTAAAGTACAGTTGTTAAAATAAAAACTACATAGTATTTAAAAAAAAAACTTGTGACAAAATTTGGAACTTTGACGACCAATATCTCAATAACTAGAAGTTCCCACGTATGGTCCACAACAAAAAAATCTTGCAATGACGGGGATAACAAGTTCGTTAGGGGTCTTTTTGCACCCTGATGTCAAGTCTCCCAATCATCATCATCTGCCTAGCCTTCTCAAGCTATGTTAAGTGTGTGTTTGTTGTTGTTTGTTGTTTCTATGTTAAGTATCTCAATAGCTTTTTAAAATGCCTTGTGACTTTCGGTGGTCAAGAACGTAATTTATGATAACAACTTCCGCGTCAGAACATCATAATGATGAGCAACCACTTAGATGTCTATTAGATCACTGTCTTACTGTACGGGAATCTATAATGTTCATCCGGAAAACTTCGTTGGCCTGGTACGGAAGGTGGGTAGCCCATTGGCATAGGGGGCCAGCTCGCGTATGGCATCATCATAGGTGACCCAGGTGGCATATTAGGCTGCGTAGGTGGCGGCGAAGCTGGCGTCGAAACTGGCGTCGAAACTGGCAGCGAAGCTGGCGTCGAAACTGGCGGCGAAGCTGGCGTCAAAGTAGTCGTCGAGACAACATCCTTTGACGACACACCACTCACTGGAAAATAATTATACTACCTAAGTAGGGTAGACTTGCCTCCTGCTGGATGTGCCTTCGTCTTCGTATCTAAAAAACCGCCAGTGAATAACGGTAGGCACAAATTTAAACAAATAGTCTTCTTAGCATGTCAAAGGCGATTTAAATGAAATTTGCCCAAAACTTGGCGACGAATTAAGCATTTTCAATAGACTGCTCTATTGAAAGTGCTAAATGCATGTGTGTGATAGATTGATTTTGAATTAGGTATCAATTCTGAGGGCTGGCTTTTACCTTCGCCAAAGGCTAAGTATTGCCATACGACGTGGCAACTCCGCCAGTCTCTTGGGCTTATACCAGCTGACAGCGTTGAGTAGGAGTTATTAGATGCCCTTTTATACTTTGTTTTTAGTTTAGTTATTTTATTTCCTAGTTTTTAATTGTTATAATGTATATAGTTAGTTTATTACAATCAATAAAAAAATAACACATTTGTGGCTTCTCAATAATAATTCCGAGGATATAAAATATTTGTCTGAGGTGTTGTGTAGATTAATTCAGGAAGGTAGGCTGAAATCCCTTATAAAAACGTATACCTGTTATTTTTGTTTCATTCATTGCCATCGTGGAATTGAAGTCTTCTGAAGGTAGCGAACATGTGCTGTTTGCATCTTCTTCTTCAGTAGAATTTGCAACAACATCATCCTTCGCCCGTAAAACTTGTGCAAAGTCTTTTGAAAGAGGAAAATAACAAAAAAAAAACATTTTTCATTACTCATACTCTGAAAGTAGGTCTGAAGTAGCCTGAGGAGCGGGGTGAAAGTAATACTTTTCATCCCTAGGGATAATCGCTTTCAACTGACAGATGTCAAATTATTAAAAAAAAAACGGGTTGCACTCCGGGAGTGCCGGCAGAAGTGAAAACTTGAATAGTAACGTTGTGCATTTTTGGATATGGTTAGGAAATAATTTTGAACGAATTGCTTTAATTATCTAGTTCTATCATTTATGTGGTAAAATACAATATTCATTTATTGCGCTATCATACACAAACATGACAACTTACATTACATAACAAATTTAACACAGAAATATTACGATACGTTTTACGAATTTTACCTCTTTGGAGAAATCAAAGGTTTTGTTTGTGCATAAGATAATTATCCAGTTTTGGAAAACCAAACTCAATGACAGATGTCATAAAGTTCAAATTCCTTCGCAACCTAATGTCAATTCGTCTTACGAATTTTCGATCAGGACACGTGACCTGACGCGAGTTTAAGATTTTATACCCATTACAGAAAAAGTGCTCAACGCCGCTAAAGAAGTTTTCACTTCAAAAAAACTACTTCTATTTACACATGAACCATGTTCCAACTTTCTATGCAGCCACGATGTAAAATTGAAATAACTTAAAGTTAAGTATTGATTAAAGAATATTTTTTTTTAAATAACTGTATTATAATTTAGTTTCAACAATTTCTTTAAAATTACATTGAGTTGGGCAAAATATTTACCAATTTTTCAATGATGAAAATGAAATATAATTACTGAATAGCTGGCTAGCCACAGAAAAAAAAAAACTAAATAGGTGGGAAAGCGGCAATCCGAAATAAAAAGTACAAATTTTTTCTTTAGCTAATTCATGTTTTTATTTTTACTTTCCTTGTATTCGTAATGAAAAGCACAGTGTTTACCTCGGGTTAAAGACTTATTTAGTCCCTCGAACTATTCATGCCCTCACTTCATTCGGGCGCCAAACCCCGTCTCGGGACTAAATAAGTTACTTTCACCCCTGGGGTAACAATGTACTATATGTCGAGATCTATTTACATAAAAGTTATGAAGTACCTAAATTACATTTATGACTGTTGTTTTCTTACCTGTTTTAAGCAGTTTAACTAAAAATATGGCTTGCTTTAGAGTGTCATCGAGATCATCATCTGCTATAGTCTCCTGAAAGCTGTAACTTCCTATTGCTAAAATGACTACCAAATTCAGCAGCTTTTTACTTGAATTCATAATACGTATGCACATTGTTTCCAAAATAAAATAACGACTACTTCGACATTTTATGCCAAACGAATTCGATGTAATAAAATTTTGCGTTAGGTTATTTCATTTCTAGTTACTTACAGCATTTAAATTTTGCAAGTAAACGTGTTGGTTTCTGAAAAGTAGTTTAAAGTAAATGATTGTAACAAAACACATAAAAATATTTTATTTTCTGTTACATAAGAAGAGTATGTAGTTGTTACCCATGTACAAAATAAGAAGTTTAAAAGAATCAATAAAACAGGAACTGATTGAGTAGGTAATTTTATACTATGACAACTTTTAAACAACTGTTTTGTTTTTCAGTATCTTGACACTCAAGAATTCATGGTATCACTTCAAATAGCACTGGTGCTGATGTAACTTGATATTTGATGTTCAATAGTTTGACAACTGCACATCTTTCCTATGCTTCATTTTCCCCATTTTGCCAGAAATTGCTGATTTCGTTGAAGGGTGACTGTTGTTCTGCCACCTCGTTGCTGCTTTCTGAATACTGTTGAATAACCGACAATAATATTAGTTAGGTACACCTAATAGGACAAACGACGTTAAGCCGTTGGTCCCGGCTGTCTTTTGTAGATCTTTGACAGTCGTTACGAGTAGTCAGAAGCTAAAAGTCTGACATCCAGTCTTACCAAGGGATATCGTATTACCCAGTTCCTGGGTTGTGGAGGTCAGATAGGCAGTCGCTTCATGTAAAAGACTGGAACTCAGCTGCATCCGGTTAGACTGGAAGCCGACCCCAAGATAATTTGGGAAAAGGCTAGGCCGATGATGATGACCTAATAGGACAAAAATATTAATTTCCAGGTTAGGTTTCTATGGCAAAACAAGGTGTGCACAGTGTGTGTGTGAAAGTATTCTGCCATTTTCAGGGCCGCCAATCAGGGCCGGACTAACCCTATCAGGGGCCCCTAGGCAGTACCATTCTCTGGGCCCCTTTCCTTTTTCCCTTTTCTTACTTTTTAGGGTTTCGTACCCAAAGGGTAAAAACGGGACGGTCCCGTTTTTACCCTTTGGGTACGTCCCGTCATGGTAATTCTCTCTGCTTAATTATGTGACTTAAACTGGAACCTTGTGAAAATCTGTTGTCCTAAGGTTGAGGAAGACTATCCGCTCGTGATACAGTTTTATAGTAGTACGAGGGGGTAGGGTGAATCAGTCCAAAGGCAACCAAACCATCTTTACAATCTACTATTTCCTGTGTTTACCCTTAAGTTACTTTGTATGGTTGTCTCATATTCATGAATAAATATATTAAATTTAAAATTTAAAAAATGGTACGGAACCGTCCGTGCGCGAGTCCGACTCGCGCCTGGCCAATTTTTAAAATACATTTTTTCTATCACAAAAGTCGAGTCAAACAGATTGACTCCTTTGGTATTCTGTTACTTCAATGTCTTATGTGATATGGAAACAATCTTGACTTGATGCTACAGCATCACCTTACATGCCTGACTCTTTTTTATTTTTGCTTTCATTGAAATTTTCTTAATGACTAGGCTACAGTTATAGATAAGTGATGATACCAGGGGCCCGATTTCTAAATCTCACCGGTGATTAATTGCCATCATTGAAAATCGGTCATTTTGTTGACAAAAGTAACTCGGTCACATTCAAAAATCAATACCGAGGGCCGCAAGCTGAGACTAGCGAACAAGCACAAGCAACAAGCTGAAACGAACAATTTCAAACATCCCTTTTGCTAATTATAAGGTCCTAATTATATTAGATCCTAAGACTAGGCATGTTAACTTTTTTCCCCCAACTTTAACAGATCACACACGATTACCTTTTTTAGTACTTTTATTCTAACCTACAACTAGCAACAAATTGTTCCTAGGCATTTCGTTTGATGAAACTTTTTATTTTTCTTGGTAAGTGCACGCACGGGGCCCCTTGTCGATGCGGGGCCCCTAGGCAGTTGCTTTATTCGCCTTATGGATAATCCGGCCCTGCCGCCAATGAAGTCAAACACTAAGATAATGTTATCGGTACGCGAGACTTTGTAAGATTCGATTAACTAGACAAGGGGCCATATGTTACACTACAGGAGGTCACGACCTTTTTAGTAACGATATCGTGAATGCCCTACTCTAGGTTGATAAATAGTAGCCCACCGGTATCAGAAACAGGGTCCAAGCTACCGGCGGCCAGGGCTCCAGAAAAAGCAACAACAATACGAGTCGGGTCCAGGAGTACCACTCAGTCAAGCCCTTGATCCAGCTGCCTATCGAGAGCTTCCTCATGTACTACTCCAGGCTCTTGGCAATTAAGCCATTAGCTGATACGACTAGGCACAACAATCGCTCAGCCCACATCCCAGATTTCGACAATCTCAAGTCAAGCCCCGAACCAAGCCAAGATACTTGATTTGCTTATCTTTCTCGGTTTTCACGAGGTTCTCGTCATGCGGCCTGCGGGACCGTTATGTCAACAATCATTGCGCGCCGCTCTAATCGGTCCACCTCCACTATAGCAAGCTTATTGGCCACAATAATCCTGTCAGTGATGAAATGAATGATCCCAGTACAGTGTGATGTTGTGATTTTCGAGGACTGGTTCGGGTAAGATAAAGAGCAATTCTCTGATGATTTATTTCGGTCTGCCTGCGCAAAAGTGGTTGCCATTGTAGTGATAAATAAGCTAAATATGTAGCTGAAAATAGTGAAGCATAATGTATCAGTAGGTACGTATCAGTTTAATGTATTCTGTGGTAACATCAAAAGTGACCAAAGTATTGGTTGCACATCGTTACAAAAAATGTTGTGACCACCTAGTCTAAATAAGGTAATGAATTTTACATTATCCCGATATACCTAAGCGAACTCCATACTCCACACCGACCGACAGTTTCTATCGCAGAATTTATAATTTTATAAAACAAGGATTCTGTCCTCGAATCACGGTGTCATCCCCATGAAAACAAATAAAAATTTCCACGCGAACGAAGTTGCGGGTAGCAGCTAGTTACCTATAATTAGGTATCTATCTACTGGTACTTGATCACTAACTCAATAATTATTTTGGTCCTTACTTTAACGGTATTGCGAGCCGCATAACCCTTCTTCCGAAAAGCCACTAGAGTTACCGGCCTCGGTCGTCTTTCAAAGGGTTCGAAGTAATCCTGGAACAATGGAACAGTGGAACAGCTTAGGTTATTTTATGTCTCGCCATCAATCAGTTAAACCCCCATTCCCATAGGATGACTAGGTTAGGTATCTAGTCTATAGTCTTGATCTTCGCCACTAAGTTAGCGGCGCGGCCGTAACTCGTCTTCTCTACGGCCGTCAACAGCAGAACTATCTGTAAGGGCGCGTACACATAGAACGTCCGATTTTACAGGATCCTTTTTAACTGATCCGTCGCTACTGGAGGTAATATACACACAGCATTTACAGGACCGATTTTAAACGATCCGTCGCTACTGGAGGTAATATTCACACAGCTTTACCAGGACCGATTTTAACAGATCCGATGCTACTGGACTTTCGTTCTTCAGTGTATCGCCTACTTTCTACGAATGAAACCGGCAAATGGCGGCTGTGTGCAGCACACCGCACCCCGCGCACCCCCGTGACAAGCCTCGCGCGGTTTCAATGCGATAATTTTTTTTTGCAAAAAAAGAACCGACTTCAAAAAACCCTAAACGCACTAAAAAGTTAAAAATAATACTATAACCTACCTATATTAATAAACTTAACCTAACCGACGATTAACCTATAATATAATAGTCGGTGCCAAGTAAGATCGACCGATCGTGCAGCGCTGATTCAAACGGTATTCTCTAGCGCAGTTATGGTCGTCGACGAACTCTAAGCCTGACATCTCCCTTCACAAATTCGAAGACGAATTAGGGCTTGAAACAAATTCTTTAAATTTTAATCAATAAATCTCGACTGAGAGTTTTATGGGCTTAAAATGTATAATATAGGTCGAATTTTTAAGTATTTTAAGGAATTGAGTGAAACTACTAACGATTTTCATAATTACAAGAGTTTAATTGATGCATTTTTATTATTACATGAATGGCTGAATGAAAATAAAATTCCTTTGCCTATTTCGTAAGTATGCAACGGGCTGTCCTGTCATGTCACTAAGTAAACAATACTGGCAATCAAAATGCATTTTTTTTTGTCTGTTTTATTACTATTTGAAAGTTTAATAGCACATTGTTACCCCAGGGGTGAAAGTATCATATCTAGTCCTGAGACGGGGTTTGGCGCCTGAACGAAGTGAGGGCGCCAATAGTTCGAGGGACTAAATAAGTCTTTAACCCGAGGTAAACACTGTGCTTTTGATTACGAATACCCTTGTATTCGTAATGAAAAGCACAGTAAAATAAAAATATGAATTAGCTAAAGCAAAAATTAGTAAATTTTATTTCGGATTGCCGCTTTCCCGCCAATTTTAATTTTTTTCTGTGACCAGCTAGTTATTCAGCCATTATTTTTCATTTTCGTCATTGAAAAAATGGTAAATATTTTGCCCAATACTATGTTATTTTAAAGAAATTGTTGAAACTAAATTATAATAAAGTTATTTAAAAAATATATATTCTATAATCAATATACAGGGTGTAACAGAAAGGGTATATACATACTTAAGGGTGTGCTACAGACCATCAAACTAAACATGTTTCTCCATCGGACAAGTATCGTAATAGCGAAAAAATATCAGCTGCCCCATACATTTGGGTCGAATAGGTATTGAAATTTTGTATGGGGCAGCTGTTTTTTTTCGCTATTACGTTGTTTGTCTGATGTAAAAACATGTTCAGTTTGATGGTCTGTAGCACACCCTTAAGTATGTATATACCCTTTCTGTTACACCCTGTATAACTTTAAGTTATTTCAATTTTACATCGTGGCTGCATAGAAAGTTGGAACATGGTTCAATAAACATGTGTAAATAGAACTATTTTTTTTTAATAATTTGACATCTGTCACTTGAAAGCGATTCTCCCTAGGGATGTAAAGTATTACTTTCATACCGCTCCTCAGGCTACTTCAGACCTACTTTCAGAGTATGAGTAATGAAAAAACATTTATGTGCTTGCAAAGCAATAAATTGTTTTAAACTTAATTCTGTGGTTGTGTGAAATTTAAGTATTATATTTACTTTACTGCCTCATGACACAATATTACTGTTGTCCATGAAATTTATTTATAGGTATTTATTTTAAAATAATATGTTTATCTTTAAGTAATAAAGTTGCATTGTTTATTTTAAGCATGCCGTGAAGTGCTGTTCCCTCTCAAATCCAAGTGGAAATGCTATTAGCGAGTTTGGAAGAAAAGAATTGGTTGGCGACAGGGTATACCCGAACATCGCATGCCCGACACCGCACATGAGCGGCATGGCAAGAAATGTGAAGCTAAATAGTAATGGGAGTGGCTGCATTAAAAATTGGCTGCAATGGTCAAAGGTTTGTTAACAATATGTATTGCATACCGGTGTGTATGTATATTATGCATCATTGTGTACTTTGACTGTTTCTGAAGAACAAAGGAACATGTTATAATGTTATGATTATATGAAATCTTGATATTTGACATTGTATATTTCTTTAGTATTGGAAGGATAAGAAGTCAGCAGTAAAAATAAGCTAGTCATATAAGAATGGCTCCACACAAAACAGTCCACACTAACTTGTTTTATTTTGTATTACAGTCTGATGCTAGATCACCATCGGCAATGCCTCAATTGCCTATTCATGTAAGTTTAATTTAATTTTATTGTACGTTTGGTGTAAGAAGCTCTATAAAATTAAATAGTGTTCTGACTTTTCATTCTCAGGTTGGGCCAAGTTCTTGGGGATTTCAACAAATATTCAATCAGCATACATATATGTACTTTTATTTAATATCTGTTCCTTCAGAGAGAGAGAGAGCGGACGTGATGCTGTTATACATATTGCTTTCATATTTTTTGACATCGAATAGTAAATTGTTGTAATTTTTGTGTTCACAGCTCCTCGTAGGCGTTGAATACTAACGGCACGACGACGCCGTCGACTCCAGCACTCACCACCTTCTCAAAGGCAGTCACAAATGGCGAGCTTAAACGTTTTATCGCTCTAGAAGAGCGGCGTATGGATAACCAGCAACTCATTGATGTTGGTAGAGAAATTGCGGAGTCCTGGTCGAGACGTACCCAAGCACTCCGTGACTTGTCATGACTGTGCATCCTTAACGAGAGGAAATTAAAACTACCATTCCCATGTCGCATTGTACAAATCTTTAGTCGCATTAGGTATTCAATGTAATTTAAGTGTAAGAAAAGGAAAATAGGTGTGTATAAATAAAGCTGAGTTTGATTAATTTTTAGTTTTTAGGGTTCCGTAGCCGAATGGCAAGAAACGGAACCCTTATAGATTCGTCATGTCTGTCTGTCTGTCCGTCCGTCTGTATGTCACAGCCACTTATTTCCGAAACTATAAGAACTATACTGTTGAAACTTGGTAAGTAGATGTATTCTGTAAACCGCATTAGGATTTTCACACAAAAATAGAAAAAAAAACAAATTAAGGGGGTCCCCATACTTGGAACTGAAAACCAAAAAAAAAAAAATTTCATCAAACCCATATGTGTGGGGTATCTATGGATAGGTCTTCAAAAATGATATTGATGTTTCTAATATCATTTTTTTCTAAACTGAA
Organism: Cerastis rubricosa; assembly: GCA_949152445.1. NCBI lineage: Eukaryota > Metazoa > Arthropoda > Insecta > Lepidoptera > Noctuidae > Cerastis > Cerastis rubricosa. Next base: position 12,543,084 of record OX424523.1, on the reverse strand, counting down.
TAGTTTGCGCTAGAACCACTTCCAAAGTGGTAAAATGTGTGTCCCCCCCCCTCTAATTTCTAAAGTAAGAGGAGGAAAATTCTGAAAACATTTAGGATTGTAGAACGTAAAAAAAACTATCAACGAAAATTGGTTTCAATAAGATATGATGTTTAGTTTTTGAGATATGGGACTTTTTCATCAAACTGCAGCAGTAACTTTGTTTTTCATAAACATACTATGAAAAACAAATTTAGTTTTGCGGTTGTGTGGAAGTTTACTAACTAATACTACTAACTAATGAATGACAGTTCAAAATATTGTTATTATATTGTTTGGAGCTATGGAACCCTGTGTGCGAGTAAGACTCGCACTTGGCCGGATGCATTTTTTTCTACCTAGCTACCCTACCCTACCTAGCTACCCTACCCTACCTAGCTACCCTACACTACCTAGCTACCTACCTACCCAACCCTACCCTACCTACCTACCCTACCCTATCTTTTTCACCTTTTAAACCTTCCCTGGACTACGACTAACATTTCAAAACCAAAATCAGCTCAATCGGCCCAGCCGTTCTCGCGTTTTAGCGAGACAAACAAACCACAATTGATTTTGATATACATGTATAGATAGATAGATAGATATGTAGGTCAAAGTCTAGAAACAAGAGACTGCACTAACTCTTTAAAAACAAAGTGTTCTACAATATTTACATACATACATAAATTCAAATAAGTGAGGAAGATGCACCCAGAACAAAACTACGTATAGGTAAGTATATAGTATTAAAAGCATCAACAGGTAAATTCATTCATTTGATAAAGAGGATCATGGTTCTCACATACTAACCGCGCTAAAATAGTGGCTTTTGGATTTGACAGACAAAATCGTGGCTGGTGAGTGAGGCTGTCCGCGAGTTCGACGCTGTTTTTTCTTACGGAATACCAAAATATATGAAGAACTGTCAACTTGCTCGACGTTGAGTAGTTCTAACTCACGGTCGTCACAGCTTACAGCGCTAGTGTCGCTATTTGCGGCTTAGCGAATACCAAACTGTAGTATCGTCGCTGGCGCAGCGCTGCACTCTAAGCTGTATCCTTAGAGAATAGCACTGCTGATCCGTTTTAGATAGTGTGTGTAGGATTTTTTACTGGATCTGGAATACTGTCATGTGTGTGAACTGGCTCATACAACTACATACACTAATAACATATACGAAATATAAACTGACCTGTAAAACGGATTGCTGCTTATTTTGTCGGATCGGTATTTTTACTGGATCCGGAATACTGTATTCTGTGTGAACTCGCTCATCCCTACATACGCTAATAACATATACGTTTAGGACCTGTAAATCGGACGTTCTATGTGTACGCGCCCTAATGTATACGCGGCGGCAGCTGCGTAAATGAACTTGGATTTTGGATGGCATATTAGGCTAAATTCGAAACTATAGGTACTAGGTCAAAGCAGTCAAAAAAACGATGACTTAGGTTTTGATGAAAAATAAAACAACAATATTAAATTAATTAATAAGTTCTTGGCCTAACCAGGAAACGTCCTTTCATAACCAAAAACCACCCTGTTTTATTGCAATAATCGAAAGTGTAGCTGTAGGTGATCTAGATCAAATAATGGGAAAAAATTAATGGAAAATCAAGAGAAATGCCTTTTTTTATTTTTCGTAATAAGTAAATGCAAATCAAAATTACTGAAAACTGACATTTCCTTCAATTTTACAAAAACGATTAGTTTGTAGTATTTGATCCTTTAAACAACGCTCGCTCAATCGCTCAGTGTACAGGATATTTTTATACATAAGGGATCGGTTTCGATTCCTGGCCCAGGCAAAACTTTTTCAAAAAAACCGGTCAAGTGCGTGTCGGGCCACGCGCAGTGTAGGGTTCCGTAGTTTTTATAACAGCCAAGTGCGGATCGTATTCGCTGACTGATAGTTTCGTTTCGTACCATGCTCTAACTAAAAGCCAAACATGACTACCTACCTAATTTGACTTCCTAAACAAACAACAACAACAACAACTGTTTTTTTTTTATAAAACTTATTTAGGAATGAAACAGTGCGATACAACTGACGCTTAGCGCCATCGATCGACATTTCTATGGAGTTGTTCGAAATTTTCGAGTCAAATACAATTAATTGGTCGACTATTACTGGTGAACCTGTAAAGCCTACTTAAGTGTGATAATTTTCGTTTAAACTTCGTTATATATAGGTACTAGTTACTACTGCCGTGACATTTGTATTTCTAACTACAACCGTTTAGTCTGTAGAGGGGTGGGACACATGACCCTAACGAAAATTGGTACTTTAAAGCTTGATAAGTCACGAACGGTTTACTTAATCAAAAAACGGTCTTAACAAATCCATAATATTTTTAAAATACCTATCCAACGATATGCCACACTATGGGAAGGACGAAAAAATAAATTATCATCCCCACTTTACATGTAGGGGAGGTACCCTAAATAATAGATTTTTTCAAAATTTTATCCTACTACTTTTTTGGCGTCATTAACGTGTATACTCATGCGAAATTACAACGTTCTAGTACCAATAGTTTTTGAGCTAAACCGCGGACAGACAGACAGACAGACGGACATGGCGAAACTATAAGGGTTCCTTGTTGACTACGGAACCCTAAAAACCAAAACACAGTTTTAGTTTTCTTCAAAATTGTGGTTTTGTTTTTTTTCCTCACTTTGTCGTAATACTATAGTTTCGATTTAGCTAAATGTGCAATTGAAGATTCTAAGATCGCTTTTGAAACTGACGTATTGTGTAAATGACGATTTTAAAAGTGACGTATTGCCCACTTGCGTGCAACTGACAATTTTTTTTTTAGTATGAAGTTTGTCTCTAAAATCATCCCGTAAGGTTTCGACGTGGTATGAAATTGCTTTTTCATTACTCATACTCTGAAAGTAGGTCTGAAGTTGCCTGAGAAGCGGGGTGAAAGTAATACTTTTTATCCCTAGGGAGAATCGCTTTCAACTGACAGATGTCAAAATATAAAAAAACTAGTTCTATTTTCACATTTTAATTGAACCATGTTCCAACTTTCTATGCAGCCACGATGTAAAATTGAAATAACTAAAAGTTAAGTATTGATTAAAGAATATATGTATATTTTTAAATAACTTTATTATAATTTAGTTTCATCAATTTCTTTGAAATAACATAGGTTTGGGCAAAATATTTACCAATTTTTCAATGATGAAAATGAAAAATATTGGCTGAATAGATGGCTGGCCAAAGAAAAAAAAATAGGCGGAAAAGCGGCAATCCGAGCTTCATTTGTTTTTTCGAGTTGTTTATATTTCCGTTTAGCAGAGATTTGTATAAAATAAGTTAATCTGATTCATATACGAATTTAACGCTTGATTTAATAAGAGAAGAGGCTAAAGCGGTAATGGAAAACCATTTATTTTTACATTCCTTGTATTTGTAATGAAAAGCACAGTGTTTACCTCGGGTTAAAGACTTATTTAGTCCCTCGAACTATTGGCGCCCGAACCCCGTCTCGGGGCTAAATAAGTTACTTTCAGCTCGAGGATAACAATGTACTATTTTATCACTTTGACTTGCTTGTAACTTTGGATTCTCCCACATCTGGAGTAGCTGATGCACAAAGCCCTGCTGAAATATTATTAAAATATTAAAGGACATTGGGTAAGTTTGTATGGACCAGCGGCATGATTTTTTTTCATAGCGGTCACAAAGATAATTGTTGCTAACGTATAGTGGAATATATGATAATAATAACTCCTAAAAGAATTTTGCCGAAAATTATATCGGAGCTGAAATTTATATCTGATATCAAAGTTGTGTTGTTCCTACTAACAGTTTGCATACTGTAATGTATTTTATAAAAAAAATAGCTCTTTCCTATCGTTTGCCGTATGTCATTACTTCCCAGAATTTGATCCTTAGCAGCGACACTATCAAATGGAAATAATACAGATGTTTTTTTTTTCAAAACAACGGGTTCGATTCCTGGCTGCGAATATAGATTATTCAAAAAGCAATGATGCAGAGTTCTTATCAAAATCAGGCCCTTGGCTCCTTTGTGTTATTCCTCGTAGTATCCGAGCATGCATTTTGGAAATAATTGTGCTTAGAAGAAAATGAATGTCATATTGTGTTTTTACTACTTAATGAAATATTTTTCATTAGTAGCCTTAGACTTAAAAATCATGCCACTTTATTACCCCTTTAATATTATTTTAGCTGGCATAAAACGACTTCGTCACATGTACTAATATGACTAATTTAAAGGAAATTGATTGTAAAAAAAATTGACAGCAGCCAATAGCAACCTTAAAATCACGAGAAAAGTGATGTAGGTACTACATAATATTGGCAGACTTGTCAGTGGCGGCCAACAAACAGACAGAAATCTTATCGCTACTCATCTAAAGATCATTGTGATTTTAAAAGTAATGCAAAGTCACCAAAAATATTTGGAAACCATAGAATAATACCTAAAGCATAGAAGAAGGCGCTAAAAAAATAACTCGGTGACTATCTTTCTTCCCGCTCTGTCTTATGGCACGAAAAAGGATTTGGGAATGAGATAAATGATTCTCTCTTTGTTTTAGTTTTTGTAAGTTGTCACCGCATTAATTGTCTTTTGGTTCTAATTACCCGGCCAAACTTGAAAGTTGCCTGCATATCTGACAGTTCGTTTATCTACCTAACTATTTGACATGTTCGCGTGTTCATTGTTGATGTTGTGGCAAAAATGTTGTCGATACTTTTCTGGAACAGTTTTCTGAAAGACGATGTGAAAAAGATTAATAGATATATATAAAACAGATGACGATGAATATAGTATATTTCATTACGAGTGCGGAAAGCCTGTCATTCACTGTTCCGACTGTCAACCCTCACCTTCGGCTGCGCCTCGGCTCGGGTAGACATTTGTCGGAACTCTTTGCAATGACAGGCTTTCCGCACTCGTAATGCTATATTCATCGTCATCTGTTTTATTTATTTTTATGGTGTGCAAACAATGAAGTATCTATCTATTTATCTGTATTCTTTAAAGTTTATCGATTTCCTCTTTGTGCTGGATTTCAATGTTTTATTTTTCATCCTATGTAAATTAATGGCGTGCCTAGGGGCAAACAATACGGCACGTCCTTAGAGCAAGCAGTTTGTTCAGAAATCACCAAGATCATGAAAAGTTGTAGGTACCTAGGTAATAAATCCAAACCAAGCATTTATGGCTTGTATGAATGAAATTACCGTCTCTAATGTAATTATCTAAAATCATAACAGATATGAGATAGTATTTTTCGTACCACTTGCTCAAAAAAGTGACATTCTATGCCACGAAAAGCGAACATAACAATAGTCATTTTTAATGTGTTAAAAACAGGGAAAGAAAATTGTACTGAATTTCATTCATCCTCTAGAGGGAGAATGTGATTTAAATTTGGAATACTTAACGAAATTTATACTGAACTACATCTGTATTTACACCATTGAGTTCGTATATAAAGCATTATACATCTTTTTGAAAAAAGAATACGCATTTATTATGCAGTTATGATTATTAAATAAAATTACGAAAACCGACGAGGCCGTATGAGCTTGATGCCTTTGCTTTTCCGACAAAAAAAATATTAGTCTACGAATTTGCCGCGTTTTTGTTTTCTTCAAATACATAAACGTTAAGTTTATTTTAATTTATTTTTATAAATAAGTTAATGTTTTCTAAAAATACGTTACGATGTTAAATCAAAGCGACAGTGACAGTGAATTGTCGGATTCCATCAGTGCAAATGCTGCCGCAATTATAAATAATTTGCTTCCAACAAAATCCGAGCAAAATTATTTAAAAACTTATGAAGAATTTTTAACGTGGAGAAGTGCGAAAGGCCTATCAATTTCAGAATCAGTACTTCTTGTCTATTTTGATTATTTATCCAAGACAAAGAATCCGAATACACTTTGGTGCATATACTCAAAACTGAAAGCTACAATAAGCATCAAACACAGCATTGAAATAAATAGATTCACGAAATTACTGGCTTTATTAAAAAGAAAATCAGAAGGGCATTGCGCAAAGAAGTCTAAAATTTTTACGAACCAAAATGTGGAAAATGTACCAAACTTAAATGTAACTCTCTCCATCAATAATTAGACCAATGTTTCGAATGTTAACTTTTACTTTTAATTGTCCTTATTTTTAATAAATGCTTATATTATTATTGTGTTATTTTTTTCGCAAATGGCACGAAAAGTAGAGTATTTTCCTCGGTGATAAAGCTTTTTTAACACTTCGTTACGCTCGCAAAAGCGGATGTCTCCCCACTTTCTTTTCAGTAAACTCATCAGTTACATTAAACACATTTGGGGTTAGCTGGGACAGATTTAATTTTTGTAAACATAAAGAGCATTGTTCGTACTTATTAAAGTGTCGTTTCATTTCAAACGCACCTCAAAAAAGCGATGTTGGTATTATGTATTCTCTCATATATGTGTTTAGTAATTTATAAATTTTAAGGTAAGGTAAAGTTATAATTTTTGTCATGTCATTATAAATTCTATCGACGTTGAAATTTAGTAAGTCACGTCACTAGTCTGAATAAAAGTGTTGACAACATACGTTTTTTCGAAATGTCTTCGGTATACTTGTCCCTCTCTAACATTTTAGCGGCTAGTTTTTATATATTTAAATGAAGTAGCTTTTTATCACGGCAAATTGACGTACAACGTGTCGACAATTAATTATCTTGAAGCTATGTACTATTTGGATCTTGGGGATGTTTAAAAGGGAATATAAATATTTTCCGAGACAAAATAGAATGGTTGGCTAGAATGCTAAAAAGTGGTTGGCAGGTGTTGAAATATGAACCGGCGAGAGATGTCGTGCGGTGTTTCACAGGGATCGGTTCTGGGGCCGCCCTTGTGGAACATCGGCTACGACTGGGTGCTGCGCGCCGACCTCCCTAGCGGTGTCAGTGTAGTTTGCTACGCTGACGACACGCTGGTGCTGGCACAAGGGAGGTCGCACGAGGCGGCGGCCGAACTTATGACACGCGGGGTTGCGATAGTCGTGGAGAGAATCCGGCAACTGGGTCTCGAGGTGGCATTGCACAAGTCCGAGGCCATGTGCTTTCATGGGCCTCGGAATGCGCCACCGTCGGGATCCATACTGACGGTAGGAGGGGTTCCCATCGGCGTCGAGTCGACGCTGAGGTACCTAGGGCTTGTCCTCGACAGCCGGTGGAACTTCGTGGAGCATTTCCGACGTTTGGCCCCCAAACTGGAACGGGCAGGGGCTGCGTTCAAGCGGCTCTTGCCCAACCTGGGGGGTCCAAACGCCTCCTGCCGCAGGCTCTACGCGGGGGTCGTGCGGTCCATGGCCCTTTACGGGGCCCCGGTGTGGGCGCGTTCTCTGAGGCGGCGAGCCGCCCATTACCTGAACGCGCCCCAGAAGGTGGTAGCCGTAAGGCTGATCCGGGGGTACCGCACGATCTCCGGCGAGGCGGCGAGCCTCTTGGCCGGATTGCCACCATGGGATCTGGAGGCGATAGTCCTCGCGTGCCTGCACGAATGGCGCGCGGAGGCACTACGCCGGGGGGAAACTCCGCTGCCGCGGCAAATTGTCGCTCAGCGGACAGACCTCCGGCGCGATCTCATGGCGACATGGAGAGAGCGACTGTCGCAACCCCGTGCAGGGCACGCCACAATAGTGGCGATAAGTCCCCTCTTTGAGGAGTGGCTAGAGAGGCGCCACGGCGCCCTCACCTTCCGCCTGACGCAGGTCCTCACCGGACACGGTTGTTTCGGGAGGTTCCTGCACCGAATCGGGCGGGAGGAAACGCCCGGGTGTCACCACTGCGAGGATCGGCCGGAGGACACGGTGGAGCACACTGTGGAGCTATGCCCCGCTTGGGCTGAGCACCGCCGTGTCCTCGTAGCGGCGATTGGCGGCGGCGACCTCTCGCTTCCGGCCCTGGTTCAATCCATGGTCCGGAGCGAGAGGGAATGGGAAGCCGTCGCCTCCTTCTGCGAAGCAGTCATGCTAGCGAAGGAGGTGGCGGAACGTGAGAGGGAGAGAACCTCACGTCCCAGCCGCCGCGGGAGACGCCCCGGGCGTCGGGGGCAACCAGTGGCCCCCGGCCACCGTAGGCGCGGGCCTGTGGACGGTGACTAATGGGCTAGCTCACCGTCCGTCCGTCTTATGACGACAGACCGTGCCGACGGCGCGCTCGTGTTCCACGCGCGCCTCAAGGAGATGTCAGCAAATCGGAAGGGGTCCGAGAGGGCCGATGCCTGCCAGGGCTGCGGGTTGTTCGAAAGAGATACCGTGCCCCTGGAACGCAAAGGGCTAAGAAGGAACATGGATGGGTTTTAGTCAGTCAAGTCTGACACTCCCTTCCGCTCCGCCCAGAGCGGAAGAAGTCATTTGATGATTGCCCATTTGATGATTGCCCATACGAAAAAAAAAAAAAAAAAAAAAAAAACGGTGTTGAAGTATTTTTGCCTGCCTATCTTTCTGCCATTCTATTTTGACTCATGCAAAACAAACAAGTAGGTATATAAAATCTTGTAAAGCATCACGTTTCCGAAATATAAGCTATCAAAATTACATTCTATTCACTGATGGCGTTATCCTACAAAAATACACAAACCCCTTAAAAAAATCTAAACGATTATCATGTAGATGAAGTCCTTTGTAAAGCTTACCTTACTAAAAGAAGGATCAAATCCTAGAGACAGCGTTTTAGCAAGTTTCGTCAAAGAATGCGGGGCGTTCAATAACATTTCATATCTTCGTATGTTCTCTCCCCACTCCTCTGGTTTCTGAGATAAAAAAAAAACAGGTTTCTGGTATTTGTTATTGCTGTATACAGGGTGAAATTGTAGGCAGTCAGGGCAGGAACCTAAATCGCTGTAGCCACAGGAAAACTGTGTTAGGAGATTATCCATTTGTTATAAGTAATTTCAACCAAGCACTTTCGCACCAACTGACCATGCCAGTTTGACCATGTTACTCGTAGTCTAACACTGTCATAAACAAAACAAATAAGAATCATGGTAAAATATTGCTATCAATTATTATAATGAATTTTGATCTGCATTAACAGATTTTAGAAAATTTCAGCAAGAAAATCTTATTTCACAAAAACTTTTTTTGAAGCCAATCAATCCCGTTGGTTATGAGGATCAAAAATCTTTAAGGAACCTACTGAGGTTTATGTACTTAATATAAATTGTACATGAATCCATTGTTTTCATCAAAACACCAGACTGTTGATGAAATAATAAAAATCTGACTATAAGGAAGTTATTTATTGCCACCTACTATTACCCAGGATCCTGGCATCGATTACCAGATCAGGCAAAGCATACCCTGCAGTCTGAATTGTGCCCAGGCTTATTTAAATCCCATGTAATTTGATGCATGTACGAGTACACAAAATAAATCCTGAGGAACTAGGCTGATTTTATGTTTATGTCCATAGCATTTAAAATTAGAACATAATATTCATTATCCTGTTCAAAGTGGCTTCTGCGTCTGGGCTGCCACTGTAGAAGTATAGATACATATGTTTCTTTATATTTCTAAGGCAGCTATAGACCGTTGAAGAGGCAACGTTTTGGGCCAATCTTATAATATAAATGAGAATATATTGTGAGGACGGATGTTTGTTACTGTTTCACGCAAAATCTACCAAACGGATTTGAATGAATTCGGCACACCGATAGTTTATAACCTGGATTTGCACATAGGACACTCACACTATATCCCGGTAGTACGAACCGGTCCCCGTGGGAAACTGCCCGAAGTCCATGCGGGCGAAGTCGCGAGCATAGCCTAGTAAAACATAATGTCGTACCAGCGAGGCAGCGACACCAAGAAGAACTCATACTCACATTGCTCATGCGTGATGTTGGAGTTTTATCCGGTATACTCGTAGATCCTAGGTGTGATGTTGTTGATGGCACCTCGGATGTGAGCTTGATGGGAGCTTGTGCTGTCGTTGGTTTGAGGGTAGTTTTCGATTGCTTCATATCTTTTGCGGGTTCCTTAATAACTGCGGAAAATCAAGCTCGTTCCAATTTTGCTCACTCACATCGAAACCGGGATGATGATGCTTGGAGAAATGCATCGGTTTACCGACGAACCCCGGTTTTGACTTAAGCTAGATGGTGGAAGATGGAGGAAGTTTGGAGACGACCGCGAGAAAGAAACACCCAATGTAACGTTGTTGAAAGAGAGCCTTGTGGTGGAGGGTCCTTAAAGGTATAGGGAGGGAGTTATACGTATAAGAACAAGCACGGAGCATCGTAGAAAACGGGTCCCTGACTCCGGCACGGTACGTACTGGACATTTTAGAACAGATTGTGATTTCTTTTGCCATACGTTGAAGATAATTTTCATTTAATGCACGATAAGGCCAACCACCCAACGCAGCGGTGGTTCAGTGAGCAGCGGTGGCCCAGTGGTGGCAGCCCCGACTTACGAGCAGTAAGCCGTGGGTTCGAATCCAGGCAGGCGCATTACTTTGTGTAATTTATTTCATCACCGCTGCGCTCAGAAACGGGGAAGGAAAACATCGTGAGGAAAGCGCCAAGAACTAAAAATTCAAAGACATGTGACATCTACCAACCCGCACTGGGTCCGCGTGGTGAATTACGGCCCACTCCCTCTCATAGAGAGGAGTCCTGTGTCCCAGCAGTGGGAACATTATAGGCTGATGATGATGAAGCCCCAACTCAGTAGCGATAGTTTTGGATTATTTAAAAGCGGTTGTAATTGAAGTTATGGAATGCCCATCCCACTCGCTAGATCTTAACGCTACGGAGCATGCTAGGGATAAACTTGGAAGGCGACTTAAACCAAGAAATCCAGTACCAGCTAATATTATAAGGGACCTTAAAATTGCATTAGCAGAAGAAGAATGGAATCAAAAGCCACAAAGTTTTATTGATGATATATGTAATATAAAGTATGCACAGACGGATACAGGCAGCTATGACAGCAAGAGGAGGTAACACTCAGAACTCGCACTGGGTATACCAAACATTAGAAAAAAAAAACAAAGGTTTAAACTTGGTTTAAACAATATTTAATTTACTCCATGAAGGGAAAAATTGATAATTTTAGATATTACTAGGAAAAATAAATTTTGGCTCTTATTTGTTTATTTTTAAAGACGCTCAGTTTTGTTTTATTTAACATTGATAGTTTTATTAATTAATTTTAATTAATCCGCTACTTTTATGCAAAATTGAATTTTTTTTGCGTTCTAATAAACAAGGTGTAACATAATAAACGCAAGACCTCCCGTGTGGTCTCTCGGACCATGAAGCTGAACAATTTTTGTTGTATGACTTTTGGAAATGCATACCTTTCTTTTTAGTTTTACCATACATGTTGATCTGCTGATTGCGTCAGTTTCTATGGAAAGTCCAATTTTTGTTTGTGAATTTCAAGAACTCGTAGAACAAAAGTGGCTCAGATTCATGGTCCGAGAGACCACACGGGAGGTCTTGCGTTTATTATGTTACACTTTGTATATTATGTCCATGAGTGTATATCATGACGACATATACATATTAGTGCTTGTGATTGAATCTAAGCAATCAAATTTCAATGTAATCTAGCCTAATTTATATCTATAAATATATCCTAGCTACTCGTACTTGCTGGGCTAATTAAATTTACATAACCGTTAATAGTAACCGTTATTAAAAAAAAAAAACTTTACTTACTTTCGCATGATACAATGTGTGCCACAAAAGGCAAGATAGCGAACGTCATATAAATGTACATCTTATTGTGTAACTGCTATACCTAATCTATTGTACAATAACCCGCGTGTTACTTGCGTCGAGTGTCGGATCAAACTGATAGCTGATAGTTAGTAAGTGTGAAAGAAATATTGCGTGAGAAACGCCTTACCTAAGTAAGCGATTCTCACGGAATATTTCATTACCTGTAAACATGCTTTTCGCGGTAATACTGCCAATTTGAAGCTGTTCCTCGAAGAAATGTTCCACAATATCCCTGCCGTAACTTGACACTGATTGCAAGAAGTGAGGCTCTAGCACGAGCGCTTGGTGTAAACGTAACGTAAATTTTACTCGATTCACAAAATAATTTATTTTCATAATTTTAAGTATGTTTTCATATCAATGAATGATATTGATTGCGCTTGTTGCAAACAAGTTAACAATTTAACTAAACTATATATAGATACTTACTTTATATTGCATATTCGATTAAAAAAATTAGGTTACGACGTATTTAGGTTACGATTGTCACCGCCGCCGCTCGTGCCAGGGCCTCTGGATATTGATGTACTGCTTCAACAGTGTCTCGTTGGACCAGTAGTCGCTAACGCCCTGTTTCACGCTATGTTCTGGGTTCGATCCCTAGGAGTTTCGCAGTAGCACCACGAAGTCTGGATATTATGTAATATCGATTAATAAGGTGGTTTTCTGCATAATTCCTGAAGAAAGAACCAATGAGAGGATGCAAATGCGCGAGTAACGAACTCGACAATTTTGCCACTAGCTTTAGGTACGCTCTCTACTATTAAATATACAATGTGTTGTTTTGCATTCTCGTCAAATTCAAGGAGGTAATTATGCTAATGATTCTCGACCCAAATCAACAATAAAATGGGTAGGTGTTTTTTTATATTTTTTTTCTTATTTACGGAAATCCGTAAGTGTGAACCAGCCGTATTAAAACGCGGCCCGTCTGTTACCGCGCTTAAACGCACACAAAGAAACGCTAACAATACATACACAACGCAAACGCAACGAAGATACGATAATTTCATAGGTACCTATTCCCTACCACGCACGGCGGGGTGCGCGGGCGCACTCTGTCGCTCGCGCGCCTATCCACCCCCGCCGCGCCGCCGCCGTCCCGGAACCAAACAGTGTGAATTTGTCGCCGACGCGTGCATACGCGTTTCGAATTCCGCTCCTAGGTACATCGTTGAGACGTAGGTGCAAAGTGCAAGATGACGGACAATTACTCAAACGTCGAGTTGGTAGAGATGGTCCGCACGTATGCCATCAGTGGAGACAGCCTACGTGGAGCAGTACGGTGTTTCCTCTCAATATGGTCGGCATGTACGCGAGTAGGTACTTAACCGAAAGGTTTGGTGACCATTGGATGGGTCGCGGAGGACCTGTGGCCTGGCCCGTTTTCCGGACCTGACGTCTCTAGACTTTTATTTGTGGGGAGACGTTAAAAGGTTAGTTTACTCGGAGAAAGTGGCAAGTGTTACAGAATTACGTGAAAAGATAATTAGTGCTTTCGACACTTTAAAAAGGAATGTGATAGTGCTACGTAAGCTGAAGGAAAACCAGCTACGTCGTTGTCGACTGTGCCAAGAATGTGGTGGTGGCAACTTTGAACATACCTCCGGGTAACTTAAGTAGGTAATTTATTTATTTGTACTAGACTATCATTTTGTAAATACGTTGTTAGCTTAATCAATTTTATTAGTGTAAATAAGTTGATTTCAAATTTTTAACTACGCCAATAATACCTAACAGGCGAAAGTATTTCTACATACCTACTTAGCTAGCACATCTTTCCAATTCCAACAAGAGTAAAAAACATTTTTAGATTTAGTAAATTGGTACCTACACCAACTAAGGTACTAAGCACCAATAATAATAATTCAAACAAAATCATTACGAAAACTTTAGGCTGAATTTACCTACGTACAATGTTCAGAGTGTTAGTGTAGATAGCAATAAAGCAAAACTAACATTTTATTACTCATCTGATAACTACCGAACTTAGGTAAGTACAGGTCAGTGAACTTTTCTTTGGCACACTAGTATTGTCGTCGTTAGTAAGATTTCCGTATTCCAATGATGCTTAAAAATTAGTTTAGTATCAAGCGAAATTTATGACAATAATGTAGGTGATTTTCGAAATAAAATTAGGTAAAATTGCTAGGTACCGGTCGCCGTAGGTCATCGCACGGTCGCAACACTGTTGCGTTTCGTAGGTAAGACGTCGACTGTCGACTCTCACTCACACAGAGCAGCTGCATTGTCGCTGTGTGCGTACTTGGGTGATTCTGTTTTAAGAGTTTTGAATCAAGGGTTTTATTCTGAAATACTGTTAAATTTCAACAATAAAAAAAAGCAACGCTTATTAATTATAGACCGGTACCGAACTTTAAATTGATTATTTATGTGTTTTATGACAACGTCCTGAAATTTGACGAGGATGCAAAACAACACATTGTATTTACCTACCTGTTTTTATTCCTCATTGTTTTTTTTGTAAATGCGATTGCGTATTTCACCAGGAACAACTCGGTTTGGGGTACCAATTGTTGCCAATTAGTATCACCTATTTCATGCACCCAGTTACCCTCATATAGGTAAGTAGAAACTCTCTAACTCAAAAGGTGTTAATGAAATATAAGAGAGTAGTTTGATCAAGTTTTTAAGTTTTTTTTTTATAAATGTAGTTAAAGCTAAAGAAAAAGAAAAGTTACAATTAATATTCAATTATCGGCCTCAGGAGGGTCATCGGTGATGTTGTAGAAAGCGGCGTGGCAGGGTGCGCGGGCGCAGGGTCGGCGCTGCTCCTCGCGCTCGCCAGGCGCACACCGCCCCGCCACGCACACTCGGTATCGGATAACGATGCCGTCACCGCATGTCACTGAACAATCGCCCCATTTGCTCCACCGACTCCATATTTTACGATTCTTCAATGTTTGGTCGTCTTCAATTGACACTGTTTGGACAACAAACATAATACACAATCAATACGGACGTGTGTTCGTGTTCCGCAAATGTAGTATAGCACGCACCTATTGATGGCATTGAATGGGCTTAACATCGGGGTGTTTTTGGGGCTTGATTTCAATACAATTGCGTTGCAGGGTGATCCGACCTGAACCGACTGCCCTCTCTCTGGTATTTGCCGTCTGAGCAAATTCAGAGAGTTAGGACTGTGGTCGAGCTGGTGTTTCCATAATGTGTTCATCACCATCAGCCAACAGCAGTCCACTGATAGACATCGGCCTCTGCAATTGCAAGCCACTAGGCTCAGTTCTCGGCAACTCTTATCCAAGTGTGTTCAAGTTATACCTATCTACTGCTACGGAAAATATGGAAAAACCATGGAATTCTATAAAACACGAACCTACCTATGTCATATTCTGAATTATCTGGTTCCAACGGTTTATTAGTCTTCTCTGTGTGCGCAACTGTGGCTGTTTGCTGTTTGTTTTTATGCTGTTCTTGTCTCACGAGATCAATCAACTCAATGGGAGTCAACAATAGTTTGTCCTCCTTTCGGTTTCTGTGAATTGCATGAGCCAGGCAAGTGAGAACACCAAGAAACACAGTTATTTTATTCATTTTAATAAAAGGGTACACAACAAGTAGGTACACAGGACGACAGATTATGCCATTTTGTGACATTGCCGTCCGAAAGAGTTTGTTAACTATATAGGTTTTAAGGTACCATAGATACTAAGTATACAGGAAGACCAAACTGAAGACCAGTGCCGATTTTAGCACTACCAACGCCCCGGGCGAGATTTCTATGGCGCCCCCCTAACTGCAATTCAATCCATACTATACACAGGGTTTTTAATTATGTTCTTTTTTTAAAATCATCGGCTCGATTACTCTAAGTAATTGACGGAGTCTATTTATTATGACAATAGTACGTATAGTATAGTGGGACTATGTAAGGATCGTAGCTGGTAGTGTTCTATGGTGTCTTCCTACCCCTATTGGCAAAAGCAACAGTGGCAGAAGGCGTGTATGTTCGTATGTAAAATAATGCAACTAACACTTGGGAATCCCAAAAAACACCGGGGAATATCTAACTATAAAAAAGCAGATAATACCTCTCTAAAAACCACCATTAGAGCAGAGGAGATGAGCAGCGGTGGCCTAGTGGTGCCAGCCACGACTTACGAGCAGTAAGCCGTCCACCAACCCGCACTGGGCCCGCGTGGTGGATTACAGCCCACTCCCTCTCATAGAGAGGAGGCCTGTGTCCCAGCAGTGAGAACATTATAGGTTGATGATGATGAACCACCGTTACCACACAACTTTTCAGTCACCGGCGCCACTTTCAGACTTCCGCCTATGTTCTTATTTATTTTTTTATCCATTCGCGTAACACCACATATTCCCCTTAGCATTCTTATCTCAGCCACATGCAAATGCCTTTCATTCATCCCTTTTGTGGCCCAAAATTCTGATCCATACGAAGACCGGAGGTCTAACCATTGTTTCCTTAAACGATTCCCGGAAAAGATTTAGAAAACAATGGTTAGGTCTAACCATTGTTTTCTAAATCTTTTCCGGGAATGGTTTAAGGGGATCCGAATGCGGTAGTCGCAGATTATTTCCATGACCTGCCTCCAGGTGGACAGATGACCTGGTGAAGGTTGCGGAGAACCGCTAGATGCGACTCGCACGGGACCGATCAATGTAGTTACAATTGGGGGAGGCCTATGTTTAGCAGTGGACGTCTTTCGACTGAAATTATGATGATGACGATTATAAAACATGCAGTATTTGAATAAATTAAAATATTTATTCCTAATATACAATAAAACTATAACTTTAATTAATAAATATTGACTGTTTTAATAATCTTCTAGTAGTATCTAAACAGGTGCACAACATGTTTTACTCAAAAATGCATGTAATGTGATCATTATTTTGACAACCTTGTTTGAGCAAAGTCGACCTTGCCGTTCTGTTTCAAGGAGCGGCCGGCAAAGTTTTGCTGGCCGCTCTAACAGGCCGGCAATATGTTTTGCCGGCCGCTATTTTGACGTTTCAACGTTTTAAAAAATCAAATCCAAAAATATTTTATTTAGAACACAGCTGTTTGTATCTATAGAGATAGGTACAAAAAGATTTTATTCCATATTAGGCTGTTTAGCAGTGGCGAAGGGTGAAAATTTTGAAAGGGGAAGCCAAAGACAAAAATGAGTATTTAAAATTTAGTTTTTTTTTATTTTCGTTTCGGTCATCAGCGAACCCGAAAACCCGGAAATTGACACCCATGACGAAAATACCAGAATTTTACGTCTCGCTTCGGCGCTATTTTTAATTTTGGCGTCAGTATCGTTATCAACGACCCCGAAAACCACGAAAATGTCACCCATGATAAAAATATCAAAAAATTCTAAGGACCCGACTTGATCCTTTTTTTTTGTAACGATTAAATGCACAGGAACTAATAAAAAATATAAGCTAAAAAACCTTTTTGAAACAAGCTTTTATAAAGATGCACTGAAAAGAACAATATGAATCTTTGAGTAAATGAAAACGATATAGGATAATTTTCACGAAAGCTTGTCGCGTTTAGTTTTTAAAGCCTTTACCATTCACTCGACAAGCTTCAGGTAACTATAGAAATTATGTTTATTTATAAAAAGTGAACGCATATATATACAAAGTTTCATGTCTGTGCTATTAACCGTTGAGGAGTTCCCTGAGGAGCCTGTTCGTGAGGACACGACCCTGGCAGTAGGAAGAGTTCATGATACAAATTTATTTTGAACTCGATTGCAAAGTTTCGTGTCTGAGCTATTAAATGTTGAGGAGTTCCCTCGTGAGAAGACGATCCTGGCTGCAGGATTAGATCATGATAGAATTCATGTTTATCCATCAAATATGAACTTGCATACAAATTTTCGTGTCTGTGCTATTAACCGTTGAAGAGTTCCCTCGTGAGAAGTCGATCCTGGCTGTTGGATGAGTTCATGATACAAATCGTGATTATCCATCAAATATGAACTTGTATGCAAAGTTTCGTATCTGTGCTATTAAACGTTGAGGAGTTCCCTCGTGAGTAGATGATCCTGGCGGTAGGATGAGTTCATGATACAAATCGTGATTATCCATCAAATATGAACACGTATGCAAAGTTTCGTATCTGTCCTATTAACCGTTGAGGAGTTCCCTCGTGAGGAGACAATCCTGGCTGCAGCATTCAGTTATGTCTGTCATAAGAATGCATTGTTTTTAGAACCAAAGGTGTGTGCAAAATTTCAGTTCAATCAGAGATCAGGAAGTGTTTCTAATTTAGCTTTCTATACATAGAAACTTTGTCGTAACTCGATAAACTTCGGCTTACCTAGTTCCTACAAAACGCTGCTGATAGCCGCGAAGTCACGTGTCTGCGTCCATACGAATTTAGTTCTGAATGCTGACACCCGACCATCGGCTTACTGGCGCCACATGTTGCTTTCTTTGTTGACATTAAAAATTTTGGCATTTTTGTAATGTTATCAATCCTATGATGTATTCAATGTCTATACTGTGATGTGATACCTACAGATGTGTACATAATTTACTATTTGACTACAATAGACAGTACGTATAGTGCCTTGTTCCCAAAGGGAAGCCGGTAGGAATCGGCTTATTAGGTGCCTTCGGGCCTGCTGTTTAGTTCCAACTACCATTGCTAAAAAAAAAACAAAGAAGTAACAAAAGCGCGGTTCAGCGAAAATTTTCAATTAGTAGATTATGCACCGAGGGGCTAAAGTTGTGTCTTATGTCATATTGAATCTCGAGCGCAATGAAGGATTCGGGATTTAACTCACGAGCAAAGCGAGGGAGTTAATACAAGAATCCTGAATGCAGCGAGGGATTCAAGCTAGCCCAAGGCAAAGACACCTTTAGCCCAGAGGAGGATACTCTACTTTTTACACCTACTGTGAGAAAATAATAGCCATAGTACGAAAAACAAAGTATTTATTAAATAAACAAAAAGTAAGAATAACTTATTTAGAACTAGTTAGTTATATGCACTTTAAATTAATAATTTAAAGTTTCAACATTCAAAGGTGTGAAAACTTTCGATTTCTTTGATTGGTGACTTTCCGATATCCTCTTTAAAAATGCTAATAGCTTAGCGTATGTCTTGATGTCTATATTGTGTTTCATGCTTATTGTTGACCTAAGCATTGAATAAGTACACCATAGGCTACTTGACTTCTGAGTACAAGATAAATGCTGAAAATACACTAATAGAACTGGTTCCGAAATGGACTTGACGCCTTTCGTACTTTTCCATTTTTGGAAATTGTCGTAGGCTTTTATATAAGTTTCCTTTGACTTTTCCGGCAGTAAATCATTGGAAATATTATTAGCTTCGGTTGTAATGAATTTAGGAGTATAATCACTTTCATCACTCGACATTTTATAATACTTTGTTGATAAATTTAAAGTTTAAATGCCAAAAGTTCGCGCCTTTATTGCGTCTACCAATAAGTATACTCGCTAGCCGCTAGCCGGCCGCTATTTTGACGTTTCAACGTTTTAAAAAATCAAATCCAAAAAGATTTTATTTAGAACACAGCTGTTTGTATCTATAGAGATAGGTACAAAAAGATTTTATTCCATTTTAATTAGGCTGTATAGTTCCAACTATCATTGCTAAAAAAAAAAAACAAAGAAGTAACAAAAGCGCGGTTCAGTGAAAATTTTAATTCGAATAAGCAATAATTAATATATTTTTTATTTAAATTACTTGCTGGTTTTATTTAGATTACTTGCATTTTTGAGTAAAGCACTATACAAACCTTGGCCCACAATGACTGCTTCGCTGGTTACGCTATGATTGCCTCGAGCTAGCCTAGCTACGCTCTAGGCCTTTCAGCTTGGCCATCATTGCAGCTCTTACTGTCCTCGCTGTAAAGGCCTCGGCCTTAATCTCAGCTCGTCCATCAAGTGCTGCACGCTAACCGCGCTGTGTCGGCCTAGAGCTGCGCTACGCTGCGCTGTCGGCCATAATCAGCGCGACCAGCAAAGTAGTAATTATAGACCGCGGCAGTAATGTACTATTTATTTAAATTACTAGCTGGTTTTATTTAGATTAGGTACTTGCATTTTTGAGTAAATCACTATACAAACCTTGGCCCACAATGACTGCTTCGCTGGTCACGCTATTATTGCCTCGAGCTAGCGTAGCTATGCTCTAGGCCTTTCAGCTTGGCCATCATTGCAGCTCTTGCTGTCCTCGCTGTAAAGGCTTTATCTCAGCTCGTCCATCAAGTGCTGCACGCTGACCGCGCTGTGTCGGCCTGGAGCTGCACTACGCTGCGCTGTCGGCCATAATCAGCGCGACCAGCAAAGTAGCCATTATAGACCGCGGCAGTTACACCACCTGCTCGAAAATGACAAATTATATGTCAAGCAACCTTAACCTAAAGTGAGTCATTAGTGGCCGGGGGCACAGCCGGTCAATAATGTTGTACTGGATTTCATTATGACCCGCTGTTCAATAATGTGATTTGAATTTGGAATCTCACATGCTCAGCTAAATTGGCAGTATAGTACTAACAAACACCGTTTGGTGCCAGAAAGAGGAAAGCTATTCTCGATACCCTTACTACACGTGGATGATATTCTCGATTTCCTACAAAATCATAACGACTGCTTCTTCATATCGTTGCCATGTTTTCGAAGACATAATATTGTAAGAATAATTAGATAACTACGAACCATTTTTTAAAACTAATGGATTAACATTAAAACTGGCATTTATAATAACAAATACCGTACCGCATCGTTATTAGTTAATTTATTTTAAGTAAACTGCGCAAAGATTGCTGTAGATTTTGTGATTAAATAAATAAATAATAAAACCTTTCTGTACTACAGTCGATTTATCACATTTTATCAAAAATACTCTATTTTCACGAGCGTCTCCAATGACGTTATAATTTATTCAAAATTCATACAGCCAATTATCCAAAACTATTCTACCAGCCCTGTATAAAGTGTTTACACAAACGCCACTTCCATGAGAGTGATATCAATAGACACACACGACAAAACCGTAAGTAAGTAGAGACTTTTTTTTTTGAAAATCGAATTGGTCGTGTGTTGGCTACTTATTGGTAGACGCAATAAAGGCGCGATCTTTTGGCATTTAAACTTTAAATTTATCAACAAAGTATTATAAAATGTCGAGTGATGAAAGTGATTGTACTCCTGAATTCATTACAACTGAAGCTAATAATATTTCCAATGATTTACTGCCAGAAAAGTCAAAGGAAACTTATATAAAAGCCTACGACAGTTTCCAAAAATGGAAAAGTACGAAAGGCGTCAAGTCCATTTCGGAACCAGTTCTATTAGTGTATTTTCAGCATTTATCTTGTACTCAGAAGTCAAGTAGCCTATGGTGTACTTATTCAATGCTTAGGTCAACAATAAGCATGAAACACAATATAGACATCAAGACATAAGCTAAGCTATTAGCATTTTTAAAGAGGAAATCGGAAAGTCACCAATCAAAGAAATCTAAAGTTTTCACACCTTTGAATGTTCAAATTTTTTTAAATGAATCTCCTGATCTTAGTTATCTTGCCGTAAAAGTAAGTACATCATTTTATTTTTAACTAAATAAAATACAGCATGGTAGCAAATAGCAACAAGAACGCTTATGTATACTTACTGAATTTACGTATGTTGTTAGTAAAATTTATTTTTATTTCAGGTGGCTTTAATTATTGGAGTGAATGGGGCTTGTCGTTGTCAAGACATGGTAAACATGAAGGTCCAAGATATAGAAAAACACTCAGAAGAGTTGATATTGATTAAGTTGCCAGACACTAAAACCAAAAGGGAAAGGTCATTTGTCATCCGCGAAGCATATGTAAAGGTTGTGGAAAAGTATCAAGCTCTGCGGCCTCCTAACATAAACACTAACCGATTTTTTGTGGCGTTCAGTAGTGGAAAATGCACCCTTCAAGTGATTGGGAAGAACAAAATAAGTGCCATGCCGAAGGAAATTGCCAAATACTTAGGATTACCAAATATCGAGCTCTATACGGGTCATTGTTTTCGTCGAACGTCGGCTACACTGTTGGCGGTTGCGGGAGCAGATATAACCCAAATAAAACGCCATGGTGGCTGGAAATCTGATACAGTAGCGGAGGGCTACATTGAAAATTCTGTACAAAACAAAAGTAAAATAAGCTGTCAAATTGGTAACAGCATCACTTTAAAAACGTCATCTGATTCTTTTTCACCACAACCTTCAACATCACACCATCACATTCCATCTTTCCCTGAGCCTCATGCACCACATTCACCAACTTTCACCACCCAAAATGCTCCTCTGCAAATACAAGATTCTGAAGCATTGAGTATTGCTCTACTCAAATAAATTCCACATCAACATCTATAAAAATACCAAATAAAAACTTAACTTTATCTTTGCACAATTGGACTAATGTTACCATTAACTTCAATTAATATGTAAGTGCATATAACTAATTAGTTCTAAATATGTTATTCTTACTGTTTGTTTATTTAATAAATACTTTGTTTTTCGTACTATGGCTATTATTTTCTCACAGTAGGTGTAAAAAGTAGAGTATCCTCCTCTGGGCTAAAGGTGTCTTTGCCTTGGGCTAGCTTGAATCCCTCGCGGCATTCAGGATTCTTGTATTAACTCCCTCGCTTTGCTCGTGAGTTAAATCCCGAATCCTTCATTGCGCTCGAGATTCAATATGACGCCCATGACATAAGACACAACTTTAGCCCCTCGGTGCATAATCTACTATTTCGGTCTCCAGTAAAATGTGCTCCATTGCACTTACTGCGTTTTTAAATGGAGCAGCCAACTGTGATAGGGGCGCTACATGTTAGGATGGCATTAAATTAATAATAAGAAATAATATTTGTTTGCTATGATTAAATAAATATTTGTATTTTATTTGAATCAATTTAAACAAGTGAGTGAAGAGCTAAAGAAGTTATTTATTTTGAAAGGTTACGTCAAATCAAGAAACCTCATTACTTCGTTTGTATTATACGGTATAGGTGGCCTACCATGACGTCTAAAAACATTATTGTTTTACTCCTTTTCCAGTGTGGGAAAGAGATGGCGCTAGACATCCTGTATAGCTCCGTCTCTTTCCCACACTGGAATAAGATTAAAACAATATAAGACGTCATGGTAAGACAGCACATCCTTTTATTAAAACTGCTCGTCCAGACTTTCCGAAGTGGACGTCTTCTCTTCCAAAATGCTTCGAACATAATTTTGACGCAGCGGATGAAAACCTTTCTTCTCTGCGGTCTATTTGGGCAAACTGTATCCATTTCTCACGCGCTAAGTTTTTTACTGGTGGAAATGTTTATATCAGAAATATACGTGAACCAATAACAGTTTTTGGTCCTTTATTGGCACTTGGACGACATAGCATGATTACCAGAACAGTATAATTAAGTCTTTGATAGTTATTTATTATTTACGATTTAGCATGTAAAAATATCGATAACACTGTAAATCAATAAACGAACAAATCTCAGAAGCGAAGTAGAGGTAGGTAGCTACAGCTACTGAGCAACAGAGGGCGTCTGTGTAACACCTATACTTATGTAAAAGTTCTAGATTATTCTCAGAAATTATTTGATGTGATTTTTGAATGTGTGGTTGCTTAGTATTTTCTTACAATTTTTGCAATTTGCCAGTCAGTATAAGCTGAACAAAATATGATTTGCGACCGTAATAGGCTTGTATGTACTGAATTATAATAATTAACGTTAATTACAGTAATAAATAATAAAAATTAAATTATATAGTCATTTAATGGGATTAAATAAACTTGTAGAGGTTGTATTGATGATTTTAATTATTATAATTCTTAGCCATATTTGTTACGGTCGTGAATCATATTTTAATCAACATACAACCTGACTACCCTGCAAATTGCTAAAAATTTAAGAAAATTTGAATTTCGCGGTCCACCCTGGCCCTTCCATTAAGGTGGCCCCGCCTGGCATCGCCCATCGCCAATGAAATGACTCCAATCATATTGATCGAACGACCTGCAGTGTGACAATAAGTGCAAAAAGTCAGTTCCCCCAGCTGAGGGAGTTTTCCCTGAGATTTAGGCGATGTTTTCCCCTATTTTTAGTTCAGTTAAAATAGTTTGAAATTCCGGTTTTTTTTTAATTACGAGTAAAGTTCTTTATTATGTATGGGATGTAAAACATCCATGTTTATACAAGAATTCATCACTAAAAATTTGAACGTGTAACTTTCAAAAACAAGATCAATAATCAATCCAAAACAAACTTATGTTCTTGGGGAAAGGTTGATTTTACGTAGCATAAAAGTGGATCACGACATACGAGTCGATTTTAATTTGACTGCTTAGTCGCGCAGATCTAAATGTTTCACATCAAAAGTTACTGAAGACTTACAATATTTCTTACAATATTTAACAATATATGTTTTTCAGGACTTTTAATAGTTGCCGGCAGAACTGAAAACTCAAAACAATGGAATTAGTGTGTTCCTTTTTTGAATTTTTAAATCAATTATTAGGCCGCTATAAATATAATACGTTTCGCCAGTCTGGCGCAATACGTCACGAGTATGCCGACGTCATCCATCACGCGAACCAAAAGACTTTTCCCCTACCAAAAATCGCTCTACGCGGGAAGTTTTCACATGAAATAAACCAAATTTGAAAAAAAAAACAGTTACATCTTTTTTCAAAAATCCGAATAATGGAAAATTTTGGGAATTCAAAATTAGAGGATAGCAGCATCGAACAAGGTGGCAACCTGCAAGTTCCTAAAAATATCGATGGACGAGACGAGGAGCTCAGTCAGAGCTGGTTAGTGTGCGTGTGTGTGTACTGTACTTTTTCGCCCGCCATCAAATCAATCATCAAGGTAATAATTTCGGTAGTATTTTGTGAGTGTATACTACGAATTTAACTTGTTAAATTCCGACACTCATTGAAACCTAGCAGGTGTGTATTTATGTATAATCATATAGCTTTTTAACTTGCTGCATTTTTATTATTTAACACATAAATCGTAAAAAAACTACCTACACGTCGTACAATTTTTTTTGGGATGTTGAAACACAAACAAAAGACGCTAACCGCATAATGCTTTAAAAACTAAGAGCTTAGGTATGGATACCTATTGCATTGCGATTCATATTTATTTATTTGCGTACCACAATGGGGGTGTTATTGTGTGAATGTTGGGTGTTCCAATAGGCTATTAACTAAATCAATAAATGGACCCTGATATTATTAAGCGCACAACAAAATTAAAATTTAGTAATTAAAAGCAGAAACACGAACAGCAGAAAGAAAAACATTAGAACAGGTACCATTTCGGCGACATTTTCGATTTTTGTCATTGGTGGATTATACCAGATGCCTTTTCCCTACAATGCATTATTTTCAGAGTTTATGTCAATAAATATTGTCTCCCTGTTTCAGTTTCATCATGACTGCAAACAAGAACATCCCCATAACAAATGGAGACCGGCGAAGGTACTGACATTTATTTATTTAAAACAGTACTTATGAGGTCTAACTTGTTATCTCTGATTTCCTTTCAAACACTTAAATCTGTCTCCTTGGGTTTATGTATCCAATCAAAAGTCCACGGTACCATCATCTGCCTAGCCTTTTCCCAACTTTATTGCGGTATTTTACATGGAGCGACTGCCTACCTTCCCTCCACAACCCAGTCAGTACTGGGTAATACAATACCCCTTGGTAAGACCGGTTGTCAGACTTTCAGGCCACTGACTTCCTATAACAACTGTCAAAGATCTGCAAATGACAGCCCGGCCCAATGGCTAAATGTGCTTTCTTAAGCACATAGGAAACTCGGTATGTAATTATGGTCACCAACCCACAGACTGACCTGGGCAAGCACAGCTTAACCTTGAAGATCGGCCTGTACGGCTGTTATAATTTAACCACAAGCTTCTCTAAAAGTCCACAGTACCCACAGCAAATATTTAATTGTACCCTTGACAAAATGTAACATTTAGATGATATCCCGATATTAGCAAATAAATTTTTAATCACTTCTCATAAATATGATCTTCTAAAACATTTTTATGCCCAGTTGTGAGTGAAAAAGTATGAATGACAATAGAAGTCTTAGTCTAAAAATTCGATATTTTAGAAGTAATTGAAGAAAACAGGTAAAACAAACAGTTGAAATATGCATCTCTTTGACAACAATGAACAAATAAACTGACCAAATTGGCATTTAATGGGTGCACACAAGTTACACTATTATACCAACATAAATTTAGCTGTAAACTAAAGAACACAGCCAAGTGGGTAGCTTTGAGTCAGGTTAGCTGTGCTATGTTACTCAATATTACTTATACTGGCTGTTGGTTGAGAAAGTCGAGAAATTGGCAGAATAGACTAATGGGACTGACAACCTATAGAAAAAAACTGAAGTCAATCGATATGAAAGAAAGCTAAATAACACAACTGACAATAATTGTGAATCATACATTTTCTGCAAAAACATTGCAGAGTATTAATTAGCTAAGTATTATTCTGAATCTACTAAGATTCAGAATAATACTTAAAGCCTGGTCAGAGTTGGTGGTGAAACATAGTGGCCCAGTCAGGAGGACTCATTCGGTTTTTAAAACATGTTAAAAACATTTTGCTGAAGCCAAGCACAGTAATGAATCCGAGTTAGGCTGCCTAAGTCATAGAGTTTACTATTAATCATCTATTTAATTATCGTTACTTAAAGCTATGTAGTGGATTTCCCTAGTTCAATTAGGTTAATTCTCTTTAGTAATTAATTCTGCCTTAGTATTATATGTATTTTATAATAAGTTGGATATAAAAATATAGAAAATAGTAGCCCGCACCATTATAATTATATTTCAAGTTGCTAGTCTAAACAAACAGATTTAATAGAAAATTGCCCATGGTCCTAGCTAGACTAATAAGTTCTCTACTTCGAATTTTCGAATCAAAAACTTATTGGTTATACTGCTGGCTGTTGGATGGTATTTTCGGTTGATCATTAATAGTATGATTTGAAAGGGATCATATTTTATGGCTTATTGTCTCATTCAAACACCATTTCATTTCATACAAGGCCTTTGGTTTCGGCAGATCTCCTGGCTTGGACACTGAATGGCATGCAAACATTGCTCCCCAGGTGCCCTGGACTACTTTGCAACTTAGTTTGTTAGGCCACTGGTTTTCTGAACAGTGGTGATCCTAAAATGATCCTCAGGTCATTTGAGCATACTAAATCCTTCCTTACTATTATTGACTTAACAAACCCAGACTAATGAGGTAAACTGGATTCATCATGAAGAATGTTTTTGTTGCAGGAAGAGATCACGCCTGTTAAGAGAGCGGGTAAGAGAATGGAGAACACAAATTCAGGAGCTTTTGGCTGCTGCTTATGAACAAATGATAAGCCAGAAAGTTAATCCTACAGCTGAAAGGCTTCTTCTACAGGTTTACCCTCAAGCCAAGGCAATACTACCAAGAATTGTCAATTATGATATGATAAAAATGAAACAGAACAATGTACAAAGTGATGCTGAAAATGTCAAGAATATTGGCATCTTCAACATCACGTTCGAAGGTGAAGAAAAAGATGACGATGGTGAAGATAATGTTGGTGATCAATAGAATGTTGTTGACCAACAGCATATTCGTATTATGACAATCGATTACGATCAGGTGGTGGCATCTCTACCGTCATTATCATGTAACTTATATTAGGTTGTTCCTTTTAATTATTGAGCAGATCATAGCATTGATTGCTAGTTATTTTTTCTAGTTTATAAGATTCTATTAACTTATTTGATCTAATTTTGTTGTTAACATTGTGCTCCAACTTAGACATTTTCGGTCACAGAATTTGCCAATTAGTTACAAGTCGTCGGCGTTGCGACTGTGCTGAGTTTGGTAACTATGTGGCCAAACATAACAATATGAGGTTGCCGTGTACACCCGTTACGGGTTATTTCCGTAGACTAATAATTTTCATACACTCTTGCGTTCAGTTTGTAACTAGTTTGTATGTAGAACAAAACGTGGTGCGCCGACCCCAAATAACAAGGGACAACGCCAGGAAGATGATGTATTTGTGAGGTACCGACCAAAGTAGCTTGTCCTAGGCCGAACTGGTTTACTGGTTTATATAACATGTCAGGATTCCGATACACTAACCCAAACCATGCAATTACAATGCGCCCGACTTGGATGTGGCGCTCGCAGGTCTCGCGCGTGGTTTGTCAAAGTTCTAACCTAATCATGCCCATTTAGACAATCTTTGGTCGTTCTTTCGTGATGAGCCCTAGTTAGACCTGAAATCGGGTTAAATAATGTACCTACACATTTCTCTACTCTGGTCAAATTGCGATTTTGAGGTAGCTCTTTGGTATATTTCAAATTAATTGACCAAATCACATTACAGTTATATTTGGAAGTCACTTATGAACCAAGCAGTGGAAAAGAAATATATAAACATAATCCAACATATATATATTATATACTACCAGCACAGCAAAAGTACTGCTCGAAGGAATTGGAGATAATTTTGAAATTCTGAGCTCTGTCAGACAGGGAGACCCGCTGTCTCCAAAACTATTTAATGCCGTGATGGAAAATGTCTTTAGACAATTGAACTGGGATTAATTTGGCATAAATATAAACGGGGAAAACTTACACGATCGTAGATTCGCAGACGATCTTATTGTTTTTGCAGAGGTCCCTACTGCACTTCAAACCATGCTCCAACAACTAGCATCGGAAAGCAAAAAAGCAGGGCTATCAATGAATCCGTGCAAGACCAAATTAATGTCAAATAGAACAAAGGTAAAGATAGAAGTGGAAGAAGAAGAGATCAAATATGTAGAAAAGTATATATATTTGGGACAAATTATAGCTGTAAGAGATCTATCCACTAAAGAAGTAAACAGAAGAGTGAATAACACTTGGCAAAGGTGGTACTGGTCTCTTAAAGAAATAATGAAAAATAAAACTAGACCCATTTCAGAAAAAAGGAAGGTTTTCAACACCTGCATTCTTCCATTTCTTACGTACGGCTACCATACCTGGCCTTTATCCCGAAAAATTGAACACAAACTGTGTGTATGTCAAAGAAAATTGGAGAGGAGCATGATGAAGCTAAGACTGCAAGACAAATGTAAAGCTACGAAAATTAGGAACATCACTAAAGCGGCCGACGTAGGAGTAAAAACCCGAACTCTAAAATGGAAATGGATAGGTCATATGATGAGAGGCAAGACGGGAATATGGACCAAAAAAGTCACAGACTGGTACCCAAGAAACGGAAAAAGATGTAAATAAAGGAAGTCAGGTAAAAAGGTGGGAGGATGATGTGCCAAAAGCATGGCTAAGAACTGCTCTGGACAGGAATAAGTAGAGGGATATAGAGGAGGCCTATTGCAAGACATCCTAACTTGGTAGCTGATAGTGGCAATGTAGGGTAAACAATCATTAGAAAATGTTATTAATTTTAAGTTAGAGTTAATGTTACTACTTGTTTATGTATTGAGGTCAGAGTAAATAAAGACTATTTTTATTTTATTTATTTTTAATTGACCAATCACACGATGAATTGTTTACCCAGGAATATTTGAATATTGTTAAATCTTAAATTATCAATAAAAATGTAAATTAACTCAGGAAAATAATAATGGCGGATTACTATAATTTTTATGAAGTGTCACTTAGAGATCATCTCGAACCGAACAAGTTAATAGAAGGTTAGAAGCAATAAAGGAGTGAATGATTCACTCCTTTGATGCTTCTAACCTAATATTGTAGTTGCATATTTTGATCGCTGTTCCGTCGCCGTGTGGTAACATTGTTACGGGAGTGCAATCAGTTGTAATACAAAACAGTAATTCATTCACAGAGATACTAACCTAGCTCTGTGAATGAATTACTGTCTGACGGAACAGCGACCAAAAAATGCAACTACAATATTATTAATAGGGTAGGTACCACAAAATATTGTCGACATGTGTGGCTACCAAAACTGGTTAAGTAATCGGTTAAATGGGATGACTCTTTAACCCCATCTAGTCAGATGTGTAATGTATTTAATGTCATAATAAGTTAATATAACAAGCTAATCTCTCCAATTTGTTGTTTGATTTAAAAAAAAATGTTCACTCATATATCTACTTTCTTGTCAATCGACAACAGATACTTATAGTGAATTATTGAATATAGAAAATAGGCTAATCCATTATTAACAATGTCGGTCACATTCAAATTCTAATTCATTTATTATTAGCTAACACAACAGAGTACGCGGACCTCTGACACCGAAGGATTCGAGTTTTCCTAGCAGTATAGGAATTGATACTGTGTCAAAGACCTTGGCGAGGTCCAGGAAGACACCAGCCGAACGAAGTCCCCTGTCAATGTTAGAAGTGATAATGCCAGTTAGGAGGCTCACAGCTTGCTCAGTAGACTTCCCTCGTCGAAAGCCAAATTGCCTATCTAAAAGTAAAGAGTGTTTGTCTAGAAAGCTTACAAGGCGGTTGTTTACCAGCTTTTCGAGGATTTTCGATGTCACACAGAGCAGTAAAATTGGCCTGTAGTTATCTGGCACATCTTTGGAACCACTTTTGTGTATGGGCGTAATAACAGCAGTTTTCCAGGAAGCAGGAAAAACTCCAGTTTCCATGCTCAGATTGCATATGTGTTTTAAGGGTTCCAGTATATGTTTCTTTATTTGTTTAAGAAGCTGAGGCCGAAATTCATAAGTCCTGGAGCACTGTCGTCTTTCAGATTATCTATGATGTTACTTATTTCATGATTATCAGTAGGATGTAGGAAAAGTGAGTGTTTGGGTGGGTTTTTACCTTTAGCACCAAGGCTTCGCTCGTCTGTCTGTTGCCTCTTTAAGATGTTAGTTGCAAGGCTCTGGCCAACTGAGACAAAAAAATCGTTGCACTTATCAACAGAGATATTGCTGTTTTCCTTATAGCCCAGCAATTCTTGATTGTTGCTAGTGCGTTTCGGAACTTGGCAAATTTCTTTTATAGTCCGCCAAAGCTTTTTTGGTTCGTTACTATTATTTTCTAATTCCTTCCTGTCATGATCGGCTTTGCGCTGCCGCAGGATGTCGTTGCAATGGTTTCTATACCTTGAGTAGACAATTTTTACGACATCGTTTTTCGGTTGCTGGTTTACCTGAGGGTAAATACTGTCTCGGTGTCGGATGCATCTAAGAAGGCCTAGCGTAATCCAGGGCTTAAAGTTAAACTTTGTGCGGCTGATTTTAATTCTGCACGTGTGTTTATTGATAATGTCCGTCAAAGTCTTGTTTAAAAGAAGAACTGCGTCGTCAGTATTTGTTTTAGAGGTAACACCGACCCAGTCCAGATGGCTCAATTCTTCATTCACCATGGAGTAGTCGGTTTTATATTTGAATCTGTTTTTGCTTGTTGTGTTTTTACTATTGTAGTTGATTCTGAGCAGCACTATATGGTGATCTGTTACCGAGGCCTCGCAGACGATTCCCTGAGCAGTAGTATTATACCTTTGAGTTTATTATAACCATGGTCTAGACATGCTTTTCCCCGAGTTGGATGAGTGATAGCTGGGAATAAGCTGTGTTCAGCCATCAAACATTGATATGCCGCATGGGTGGCGTTCGGGGTGTTATTCAGTAAGTCAATGTTGATGTCCCCCGTTAAAATGACACACGATTCACTTTTTAGTTTGTCTAAGGAATCGTCTAACGAGTTCAGGAAACGTTCAGTGTTGGTAAATGAAGGTGAACGGTATACACCGAGGAGTGTTGCCCTATTTTGTATTTTAATCTGCAGACAGTTAGCATCGTCAAATTCTGGTTCGTAGACCGAAGCAGTCCAGAGATCCCTGACATAAGCAGTGACCCCGCCACTTTTATTTATGAATTTGGTGGTATGGTAGTTGGTAATTGGTTGGGGAAAAAGTTTCTTCGCATTTTTTAAGAAAATTCAAAACATTTTTTAATATAGTTTATTTACATTTAACTAAAGTATGTATGTTCCATTTTGTTCAATAACTTTTTGCCATCTTGTAGGTAGGGACATAATCCCATTGCTATAGAAATTTTGGGACTTCTGATCAAAATACCGCGACAAGTGGTTTTGGCAGTCCTCTCGTGATGTTAACCTGACACTACCTAAAGAATTCTGAAGAGACCGAAACAGGTGGAAATCTGAAGGTGCAAGGTCAGGACTATACGGCGGATGCATTAACACCTCCCTGCCAAAATCTCGTGAGGTCTAGCGTTATCATGATGAAAAACCACACCCCTTCTGTTGATTAATTCTGGTCGCTTTCTCTCAATTTCTTGCTTTAATCTCATCATTTGTTCGCAGTAGAGTTCAGAATCGATGGTCCTGCCTGGAGGTAACAGCTCATAATGAATAATGCCCTTCCAATCCCACTACACACACAGCATCACCTTGTTGCGAGTTAACCCGGGTTTCGCCACAGTCTGTGAAGCCTGACCGGCCTTTGACCAAGACCTTTTTCGCACGTTCATGTCGTACGTGATCCACTTTTCATCACCAGTTATCACCTTCTTCAAAAATGGTTCGGATTCATTACGTCGTAATAAAGAATCACAAATGAGTACTTACAGGGTTCATTAGGTTTCTTTCAGTGAGTTCGTGAGGTACCCAAATATTGAGCTTTTTTGTGTACCCAGGTTTTTTCAAATGCGCCAAAACTGTTTTGTGGTTAATACCCAGTTCTTCAGCTACGTCGTAACCACTGATATGCCGATCTTGCTCCACTTTTTCAGAAATGGCATCCATTTTATCTGTAATAGGGCGACCAGAGCGACGTGCATCTTTGACATCAAAATTTCCAGATTGAAAACGCTTAAAACAAATTTGTGCTACTCTCACAGACACTGCACTAGGTCCATAAATATCCCAATTTTTATTATTATTAGTATTGATGATTTAATGAATATAAGTAGTAATTATAGTGTCAGTGCAGTGCAATGCGCGGTCGAGTACGGACGTGTTTGCGCTGCTCGATACGAATATTATATTCGCGTGTCGCGCGGCTTTAGCCGTTGCGCAGTTAACGTCGCTATACGTTCACAACCTTTCATAGCCAACGAGGTCTTGGCATTTATCAAAGACTACAATATACAGGCATTTAGCAACCATGCCATCGACTACATGGACGAAGTCAGCATCTCGCAGATCTGCAAGTCCAGTTTCAAGGAGGAGAAGATCAGCAGTGCTAAGCTGCTGCTGTTTCAGTCGCTCGACAAAGTTGAGCAGAGCAGTCCCGCCGGAGGGATGGTGGCCAGAAGTGTGTTCAAAACATCATCACGTTGTTGCCCGCTTTCGTGGCTAAGGAACTACATAAGTTGCCCCCAGTCACGTTTGACCACGTCGACGTCACCAGGTTGCTGAAGGACATAACAACTCTCAATGCAAGCCTGGCTGAGGTACAGTCCACATTGCAGGTGTCGAATAACACCATTGGTGAACTACTATTAACAACTAGGGAGCTCTTTTAATTCTTTTGGTATGTTGTTAAAGATTATTATTGCAGTGATTAAACTATTTTTTTGGCATAATGTGCTTTGATGTGGAGGTATTCTTAATCTTGTGGAATCTCGACGAGTGTATTTCGAATGCAGGTCGCATGCTATAAAAAACTTCAGAGTGTTCCTTGACAAAAATACCAGCCTGCATTACGAAAAGGCCTGTTAGAGTTAATAGCCTTAATTTTTTATACAGTGGTAGACAGGATGTTAATGGGCTGATACCACAAATTACTCTTAGGCACTATTTTTTAACAATAAATGCTTCATTTATATTTGTCGAGTTCCCCCAGAGTAGGAGTCCAACCCGGAGTAAGGAGGATACATACCTGTAGTAAGCAGTCAGGACGACTGCATCACTAGCGGTACGTCTTAAAAACGTTTAAGAGCAAACACAAATTGGTTGAGTTTCTTGCAAACGTGTTCTATACAATGTGTTGTTTTGCATTCTCGTCAAATTCAAGGAGGTAATTATGCTAATGATTCTCGACCCAAATCAACAATAAAATGGGTAGGTGTTTTTTTATATTTTTTTTCTTATTTACGGAAATCCGTAAGTGTGAACCAGCCGTATTAAAACGCGGCCCGTCTGTTACCGCGCTTAAACGCACACAAAGAAACGCTAACAATACATACACAACGCAAACGCAACGAAGATACGATAATTTCATAGGTACCTATTCCCTACCACCGGCGGGGTGCGCGGGCGCACTCTGTCGCTCGCGCGCCTATCCACCCCCGCCGCGCCGCCGCCGTCCCGGAACCAAATAGTGTGAATTTGTCGCCGACGCGTGCACACGCGTTGCGAATTCCGCTCCTAGGTACATCGTTGAGACGTAGGTGCAAAGTGCAAGATGACGGACAATTACTCAAACGTCGAGTTGGTAGAGATGGTCCGCACGTATGCCATCAGTGGAGACAGCCTACGTGGAGCAGTACGGTGTTTCCTCTCAATATGGTCGGCATGTACGCGAGTAGGTACTTAACCGAAAGGTTTGGTGACCATTGGATGGGTCGCGGAGGACCTGTGGCCTGGCCCGTTCTCCGGACCTGACGTCTCTAGACTTTTATTTGTGGGGAGACGTTAAAAGGTTAGTTTACTCGGAGAAAGTGGCAAGTGTTACAGAATTACGTGAAAAGATAATTAGTGCTTTCGACACTTTAAAAAGGAATGTGATAGTGCTACGTAAGCTGAAGGAAAACCAGCTACGTCGTTGTCGACTGTGCCAAGAATGTGGTGGTGGCAACTTTGAACATACCTCCGGGTAACTTAAGTAGGTAATTTATTTATTTGTACTAGACTATCATTTTGTAAATACGTTGTTAGCTTAATCAATTTTATTAGTGTAAATAAGTTGATTTCAAATTTTTAACTACGCCAATAATACCTAACAGTCGAAAGTATTTCTACATACCTACTTAGCTAGCACATCTTTCCAATTCCAACAAGAGTAAAAAACATTTTTAGATTTAGTAAATCGGTACCTACACCAACTAAGGTACTAAGCACCAATAAATTCAATCCACAAATTCAAACAAAATCATTACGAAAACTTTAGGCTGAATTTACCTACGTACAATGTTCAGAGTGTTAGTGTAGATAGCAATAAAGCAAAACTAACATTTTATTACTCATCTGATAACTACCGAACTTAGGTAAGTACAGGTCAGTGAACTTTTCTTTGGCACACTAGTATTGTCGTCGTTAGTAAGATTCCCGTATTCCAATGATGCTTAAAAATTAGTTTAGTATCAAGCGAAATTTATGACAATAATGTAGGTGATTTTCGAAATAAAATTAGGTAAAATTGCTAGGTACCGGTCGCCGTAGGTCATCGCACGGTCGCAACACTGTTGCATTTCGTAGGTAAGACGTCGACTGTCGACTCTCACGCACACAGAGCAGCTGCATTGTCGCTGTGTGCGTACTTGGGTGATTCTGTTTTAAGTGTTTTGAATCAAGGGTTTTATTCTGAAATACTGTTAAATTTCAACAATAAAAAAAAGCAACGCTTATTAATTATAGACCGGTACCGAACTTTAAATTGATAATTTATGTGTTTTATGACAACGTCCTGAAATTTGACGAGGATGCAAAACAACACATTGTATGTAATTTCCAGTGACAGTGCTGATCAAGAATGAGTCCAAGAAATTTATATTCACTAACTTCGTTTATTTGTTGTCCTTGACAATTAACTTTAAATGTTTTTAGTTTTGAGTTGTAATTTTGAAAGTTTATGTATTTGGTTTTACTAAAGTTTGCACAAAGATAATTATTTTTTAGCCATTTTAAAACTTTATAGAAAGGTTTTTTTCGTGATTTATTATCATTTGCAACGGTTACCGATATTATCGTTAGCAAAGAGTATACACTGTTGTTGTAAAGCAGTGGGCAAATCATTGATGATTTGATTTGATAACTCAGTAAAGCCATATTTTTTTACGGCCGCGTATCTTTTTTATCAACATTTTAAAACCTGTCACTGACATTTTATTTGCAAAAAACGTAAGACATTTTGAATTTCGCGGGCTTCCACCTTAAGGTTCTAATTGTGCCGCACCTGGCATCACCCATCGCCAATGAAATGACTTCAATCATATTGATCGAACCACCTGCAGTGTGGCAAAAAGTGCAAATAGTCGATTCCCCAGCTGAGGCCGTTTTTCCCAAAATTTAGGCGATGTTTTCCTCTATTTTTACTGAAGTAATGGTATGGTCTTCTGGGTTTTTTTAAATTTCTAGTACAAATTGTTAAAATAAAGTTTTTCATTATGTGTGTAGGTATTTTAAAGTCACGAAGAAAAAGCAACTGCAGAGTTACAATATTTAATAATACATGTTTTCAGGACTCCGACTGAGTACTGACAGGTAGGTAGAACATAGTTAAAAAAATAGTGCGTGGAGTCCCTCCGCGCGGAAGAAGTGAAACTTAACGCAACAGAGCTTTCATACCCCTTCCATGGTAGCGTTAAACGTTTAACGCAACCTTGTTGGAAGTCGAATAAGGGAAAATGTCCGGTTTAGGTAATTTACGAAAGTAGCCGGGGAAATTCAAAATTACAGGATAGCAGCACCGAACAAGGTGGCAACCTGCAATTTATTAAAAATATTGATTGACAATCTCGGAGCTGGATAGTGAGCGTGTCAAGTGTGTGTACACTTTTTCGCGCCCGCCGTAATCAATCATTTGTCAAGGTTTATTTTGTGTGTATCTCTGTGATTGTTGATTATTTGGTTGGTTGTTGGCTTTCTACGAATCTTGTTAAATTCACTCATTGAAACGTAAAAGGTGGGTAATATTTGTTTATTCCTAGAACTTTTTATTAGTAAGTAATCTAAAACACATAAATCGTATAAAACACTACATTTACTACTACATTTTTTATGATGTTATTATAATAAATACTTAAAGTGTGTAAAACCAAGATTACAAACTCTCTCCAAACCAAAGACCTATTATAACTCTTGCAGTTTTATGCCTTTACCGATTCATATTTATTTTGCATAACACTACGTAGGTTTAAGGTATTCCAATAGGCTAAAGCTAAAACAATAAATGGCCCTGCTATGGGCACAACATTACTACAAAATAATTACTTACCAAACTTAACAACAAAAAAAGACACTACAACAGGTACATAACTACAATTAATATATGTTTTTACGACCTTTTCGATTTTTGTGTTTTTGGTGGACTACATCAGATGCCTTTTCCTACAATGCCTTATTTTCAGAGTTTATGTCAATAAATATTGTCTCCCTGTTTCAGTTTCATCATGACTGCAAACAAGAACATCCCCATAACAAAAGGTGAACGGCGAAGGTACTGACATTTATTTATTTAAAAACCACCAGTAACCAGTACCTGCATAGGTTTATCTTGTTAGCTCTGATTTCCTTTCAAAACGCATAGATCCTTCTCTTTAGGTTCACGTATCCAATCAAAAGTAACCACAGCAAATAATTAATAAATTGTACCCTTGACAAAATGTAACATATAGACAATATTGTAGATGATTTCCCGACATTTGCAAATTAATTTACAAGAAATCTTAGTCCTACATTCGGTATTTTCGAAACATTTGAATATACATATTTGAAATAGGATTTAAAAAAAAACTTAAATATGCATTTCATTGACAACAATGAACTAATAAACTTACCAAATTGGCATTTAATGGATGTACACAGGTCACTCTATTACGGCACAATATTTTGGCAGGGAACACATCTAAGGCAGGTAGCTTTGAGTCAGGCTAGTAAATCTTAGATAACTCTATGTCACACAATATCACTTCTACTGCCTGTTGGTTGAGAATGTCAAGAAATTGACTGTCTAGGTAAAGTAATGGGACTGACAACCTATGTTAGTATGATTTTGAAGTCACTCGATATGAAAGAAAGAATTATGAATCATAAATTTTCTGTAAAAACATTGTAGAGTATTAACTAGCTAAGTATTATTCTGAATCTTAGTTTAAAGCCTGGTCAGAGTTGGTGGTGTAACTTGGTGGCCCTGTTGCTACGAGGTGGCCCTCAGTTGAAAAGAATTGGGCCCCGCACCCTTTTTTTTTCAATCGTATATATTTAATCCCTTTAAGAAAGGTGCTTCCTGTGGACAACATTTATTCAGTACTGTTGTATGAAACTATAATTTGATAATCACCTAAACAAAGTGCTACCATTGTATGTGGTTTGCCCTTTTACTTGTGAATTGGTACTTTCTTTTGATTTCTGCATTAGGAATATGATACCTCTATTCTAGCAGTCTAGTTATTAATAAGGTTAAGGTGATTCCTTCGAAATTCCAAAGGGTCTTGATCAAATTTATTTTCTATAAAATTTAAATATAACTCAAATCATAACTCATAAGTTCTCCAGGTCATATTATTGCAACTCCAAGTTAAATTAGGCAACAGTCATTTGTTTTTTAAAATATGAAAACATTTTGCTGAAGCCAAGCACAGTGATGAATCCGAGTCAGGTTGGCTAAATCATAAAATTTACTGTTAGTCATTAGTTAATTATCGTTACTTAAAGCTCTGTAGTGGAATCCCCTAGTTCAATTAGGTTAATTCTCCTCAGTAATAAATTTTTCCTTAATATTTTGTTTATTTTTTAATCTTTGAATATAATACAATAGGAAATAGTAGCCTGCCCTGTTATAATTGTGTTTCATAATTCTCTATTTCTGTTTCCGGCGACTTAAGTAGGTACTTTATTCTCAATGAATTGTAGTTCCAATCATAAATTACTATATGACATACAGTGACTGGTAGTTAGTCACCGATGCTTCAACACGTGATTAAACTCATGACAACAAACAACTTTCCCGAAGAAACTTTATTTTACACTCATTCACTTTTATCACAAGCTGGTAGGCCAAAGGCGCGCGCGCGTTTTTCATAGGGCGTTTATATTATTGTAAGTATCGGTCACTAATTACCAGTCAAGCTATCTAAGCACCCTATATATTTCAATTCTGTTAGTCTAACAAACAGATATACTTACACTAGACTGACAAGTTCTCTACTTAGAATTTTCAAATCAGAAACTTATTGGTTATGCTGTTGGCTGTTGGATTATTTTCGTTTGATCATTAATAGTATGAATTGTAAGGTATCATATTTTTTGGCTTATTGCTTATTCAAACACCATTTCATTTCATTCAAGGGAGGCCAAAGACCGGGAAGTCTGCCGCTGACACTGAGCGGCATGCAAACATTGCTCCCCTGGTGCCCTGGACTACTTTGCAACTAGTTTGTTACACCACTGGTTTTCTGAACAGTGGTCATCAAAAAATTATCCTCAGATCATCTGAGAATTTTAAAGTCTTCCTTACTATTACTGACATAACAAACCCAGACCAATGAGGTAAACTGGATTCATTATTAGGAATGTTTTTGTTACAGGAAGACAGCACGCCTGTTTAGAGAGCGGATAAGGGAATGGAGAACACAAATTCAGGAGCTTTTGGCTGCTGCTTATGGAGAAATGATAAGCCAGAAAATTAATCCCACAGCTGAAAGGCTTCTTCTACAGGTTTACCCCCAAGTCAAGGCTGTACTACCACGAATTTTCAATTCTGAAATGAAAAATTTTAAACAGAACCACGAACAGAATGATGGTGAAGTCACCGTGAGTACTGGTGTCTTCACTATGATTTTCAAAGATGAAGAACGAGATGAAAATGATCATCAAAATGATGTTAATGAACGACAGAGTGGTGGCGCCCAACACAATGATGGTGAAAACCAGAATATTGGCATCTTTAACATCACGTTCGAAGGTGAAGAAAAAGTTGACGATGGAGAAGATAATGTTGGTGAACAATAGAATGTTGGTGAACAATAGAATGTTGTTGACCAACAGCATATTCGTAAACGTGGTATTATGACAATCGATTACGATCAGGTGGTGGCATCTGTACCATCATTATCATGTAACTTATATTAAGTTGTTCCCCTAAATTACTAAGCAGATCATATGATTGTTCGGTTATTTTTTTGTTTGTAATTTTTAAGATTCAATTAATTTATTTGACTAGCTAATACCCGCATGCGTTGAAATGCACTTGTTCCTACCCACTACCTACCTACCTAAGAACCTTACAAAGAATTAGAAAACGTTTAAAAAAAGATGAACGAAATCGGTTAAGTTGTTCTGAAGTTATGGTATGACCAAGGGAATTAA
Source organism: Cerastis rubricosa (assembly GCA_949152445.1). NCBI lineage: Eukaryota > Metazoa > Arthropoda > Insecta > Lepidoptera > Noctuidae > Cerastis > Cerastis rubricosa. Next base: position 12,503,023 of record OX424523.1, on the reverse strand, counting down.
GGATTCAGTTCTATATAATTATGTAGCTAAATGTAACTTTGTTGTTCACATTGTGCTCCCAGATAGCCATTTTCGGTCACAGAATTTACCAAATAGTTACAAGTCGTCGCTATTCCGTAACTGTTACGACACAGGGCGACTGTGTTGGGTTTGGTCACTATGTTTGGAAACCGTTCACACACAAAGCGCCAAAAAAAGTTTTAGTAACAATATGAGGTTGCCGTGTACACACGTTACTGGATTGTTACACCACATAATGGCGGAACAGCGACCAAAAAAAGCGCCTGCAATATTATTAATAAGTTACCACAAAATAGTCTCCAGATGTGTGGCTACCAAAAATGGTTAATCGGTTTTATGGGATGACTTTAATCCTAGCTACTCGGTTATGTTGTGTCCGTTTCAACCACGCGGCCACCTCATAATACTTAATGAAACTTTGCCAGGAATTAGTCCTAATTTGTTCTTATACACACCTCTTTTCGTGAATTTGTTCCAAAAAAAACCAAGGCGCTATGACCAAGAATAGTTGGCCGCTAGAACCGCCACTTGCCGTAGTCATCGCCCGTGATTACACAGAAACTATATGATGGAGATAGACGAATTATGCATCAAAAGAAAGGTCTTAATTTGTTCCATTTGTTTCAAAAATAAAAAACATCAAAAAGTTAATAAATGAAAAGTTATGCAATATTTAGTTTTCAGGTTATGAGTAGGTAGGTATCTCACCTTATATATCAAATTATTAGAAGCTAATGTGTATGGACAATTAGTTCCTAATTTGTTACAGCGAATAAACAGAAAAAAATACTAGAAAGTAGGTTCAATGATTTGTTAGGGTCGATTTTAGTTGGCCGCTCGGACGGCAATATGCGTAAAATACAATGGCGTTTATCTCGTTATTAAAAGCAGGTTTAAGCTTAGTTATAGTACTAATTGACGGGTAACGTAACCTAGTTTGGATAAACATGGAGAATATAACTGCAGCATTCATATTTTAGAAGAAATTTACAAAAAATCTGTAGTATGAAACCGTATGAGAGTAGGGTGACCATGATTACATTGGTACGAAGGCATGTTTTTAATTTTGGACTCTGTTTGAACGAATATGCGGTTCGTTTTGCGGCCATTGTCTATTGTTCTTAATTCTTTAAAGTATTTACTGATTAAATTTTCGTTTCATTGACTTTCCACAGGTGTTTTATGATGGGAACGATTCCAGAAAAAGGATCTCTATTGTTTCCAAACTATTGTTAAAAATATTTGTCACAAGGGGTTTGAACGATTATTTTTTGTTGTGAATATAGTCATTACTGTGCTGAATTTTTAACTGTGTGCTCGTACCTCGTACGTATTTAATTCCCAAGATTTACAAACTACTAAGTTACTGAGACAACTATCACTAAATCCAGAAGTGTCTAAGAGTGCTTAGCTATGAGTTGTGTCACTTATATGTTGGATTTGTTAATGTGGAACTCACCACCAAAAAGTATTGCAGAGGGATCCAAATGAACTGCGGTAAGTTAAATTTTTACTTTTTCATGATGACTTGAAGCAAGCCTGCTTTTGGCTGCTCCCAAACGAAAAAATCTCCTTTTGAAAATCTTATTATTTCTTTATTATTATTTTTTTCTTTTATTATTTTTTCTTATTTTTTTTTTGGATTAAGAACAATAGACAATGGCCGCAAAACGAACCGCATATTCATTCAAACAGAGTCCAACATTAAAAACATGCCTTCGTACCAATGTAATCATGGTCACCCTACTCTCATACGGTTTCATACTACAGATTTTTTGTAAATTTCTTCTAAAATATGAATGCTGCAGTTATATTCTCCATGTTTATCCAAGCTAGGTTACGTTACCCGTCAATTAGTACTATAACTAAGCTTAAACCTGCTTTTAATAACGAGATAAACGCCATTGTATTTTAGGCATATTGCCGTCCGAGCGGCCAACTAAAATCGACTCTAACAAATCATTGAACCTACTTTCTAGTATTTTTTTCTGTTTATTCGCTGTAACAAATTAGGGACTAATTGTCCATACACATTAGCTTCTAATAATTTGATATATAAGGTGAGATACCTACCTACTCATAACCTGAAAACTAAATATTGCATAACTTTTCATTTATTTACTTTTTGATGTTTTTATTTTTGAAACAAATGGAACAAATTAAGACCTTTCTTTTGATGCATAATTCGTCTATCTCCATCATATAGTTTCTGTGTAATCACGGGCGATGACTACGGCAAGTGGCGGTTCTAGCGGCCAACTATTCTTGGTCATAGCGCCTTGGTTTTTTTTGGAACAAATTCACGAAAAGAGGTGTGTATAGGAACAAATTAGGACTAATTCCTGGCATAGTTTCATCAAGTATTATGAGGTGGCCGCGTGGTTGAAACGGACACGTTATGTTGTGTATTTAATGTCATATTAAGTTAATATAACAAGTTAATCTCCAATTTGTTGTTTGATTTTAAAATATTAAAATTATCCACTCCTAGATACCCTTCTACTTGTCAATCGACAACAGAGCAACAGTTTCTTGCCAGAAAAGATTTTCATCTGAGCTACTAATTTGGAATCGTTTTATAAAAAAATATTCAGATTCAGATTTGTAGAAGTTTATTACAATCGTCTTCGGCATAAGGTTTCCAAGTAAGATTGCTGTCAATTAAGATCCCTAGGAATTTAGCAATATTTGTTGTTTCAACATTTTGTCTCTTATGACTAAATGTTAACACTAAGAGGGCATGTCCTTTGGTAAAAATGCATATCTTTTTTTTTATTGTCCCGGGTTCGATTCTCGGATCGGGGAAAGTTTTATTGGGTTTTTCCATCATGAATTTCTCAGTAGCAGCCACGAAGTCTGGATTTAATGTCGGGCCCAGTTGGTAATAGGGGGCTCGCCCCCTATTACATAGAGCTTCAACATAACTGGCTAAATGTGGATGTACGATTAAGTACACCTTCGGGAATTACAGGCGTGATGTTTTGTTGTTATGTGTGAGAACTGACGGTCTGATCGTAATATGTGGGTGATGACTACACAGGGCGTGCTTTAGGGTGGTGTAATTCTGGGCGGTGCGGCAGAGGTCCGAAACAAAATTAAAAGGTGTTGAAGCGACACTATATGGCTTAAAAGCCGGAACATATTTTTTTCAAAGTGTACTATACGGCGCATTCATCATCAGCCTATAATGTTCCCACTGCTGGGACACAGGCCTCCTCTCTATGAGAGGGAGTGGGCTGTAATCCACCACGCGGGCCCAGTGCGGGTTGGTAGATGTCACATGTCTTCGAATTTTTAGTTCTAGGACATGCCGGTTTCCTCACGATGTTTTCCTTCACCGTTTTTGAGGGCAGCGGTGATGAAATAAATTACACAAAGTAATGCGCCTGCCTGGGTTTGAACCCACGGCTTACTGCTCGTAAGTCGGGGCTACCACCACTGGGCCACCGCTGCTCTCTCACGGCGCATTGTTGGGCACTATTTATTTATTTTTTCCAATACAGTTTTGTATACAATAAAAAATGTCATAACAATGACAGTCACCACATGCAAGTTTTGGCTTCATGAAACACTTGAACAATCAACAAATAATAGACCGTCTGAGAAACATGCAGTAGGTACCCAAAAGAATGCCTGCCTCTTTTTAGGTATGGCCCTGACATTTGTTGATCGTCATTGCAAAAGCTTATTTTAAGGGAAATTACTACCTGTTGCTCTGTATGGTGTCGGACGTAAAGAATAGCACCATCCCGTATCTTCCCGTGGGTGTCGTAAGAGGCGACTAAGGGACTTGTCAGAGAATGGGCAGCAGCGTTCTCTGTGCTTTTGTAACAACCGTACTGCGATCGCCAACCCGCCTGCCAAGCGTGGCGATTATGGCAAAACCCCCCAAAATGTCAATGTGCGGCGACACTTGGGGGAGGCCTATGTCCAGCAGTTGTCAAACAGTTGAGTAATGTGAACTTAATGCAATATTGCTCATCCCCCTAAGTTATTAGCGCGATAATATATAGCCTATGTTACTCGGTAAAGATGTAGCTTTCTAATGGTGAAAGAATTTTTAAAATTGGTCGAATAGTTTTTGAGTTTATTCGTTACATACAAAAATACAAATCTTTCCTCTTTATAATATTAGTGTAGATTAAAGGCTTTGGCGAAGTCACATTAAATGGATATGGCGCACTCTATTATCGCACTCACACAATATGTTCTGTGCACTCACATACCCTAAAATAATTTAAATAAAAATAAATTCAAAAACGAAAGCCCTTCTACTGAAAAGTCACGCTCTAAAAAGTATGAAACAAGAAAATATTTATCGTCTGTTTTGACTGTACACATTTCGACTAATTCCGAACAAAAAATGGTTTCATATGAATAATTTGCAGAACCTTAATTTTTATATGAAAAATATCTAAAGTCGGCGAAATACATGCAAAAAATACGATACACATAAAGGCGGCAAAACTATATAAAAAGAAAAAGATCCGCCAAGAGCGAAAGTTGGCAGATTCCGAATTTAGGTACCTTTCTTTGTGCATGATTGACAATGTTCACAGTGATGGACAAAAAAGGTAAACATGCAAAATACTTAAAATACAGCTTGTACCAGCCAGAAAGGTGTCGTCATATGTGTGATTCAGACCAACAAAGTCAAACTGAACAACACATGGGTCCACGATCGTAATCGCGAAAGAAAATCAGTTGTCCTGTACAACTTCAATAACAACCTACGCGACAGCATGGCACTAATTTAGTTTTGAGTAGTAAATTAATTAAAACTGAACTCAATCTTTAATATTTATTAAAATATAACTTTCAATAGACTTTTTCCATGTTATGTGCATATTTGATAATTTATAGAGTAGCAATAAAATGAAAATTAATCAATTTTAAACTGAAACCGATTACAATCACTATGGTGTTACAAGCTGTGGACATTTTGTCTTCCTCAGATAAGTCTTGCCGGAAGGCATAGGCACCACAGTGGTACCTTGCGGAAACACTTTGGGTATCTGGTCAGCGGGCACAGTAGGCAGGACCATGCAGTCATCTCCAACCTGCAAATAATTGAAATAAACCTTAACTTACTGACCATTTGTTAAAACCATATTGAGAGAGGTACTTTACTAAGGTCATTTACTTAAGTTACGAATATAAATAAAGATGTGAGGTATGAAAAGTGAGGAACAAGTTTCTATTTATGCCAAAGAGTGTCATAAGCGGCTTAATGTAATTGACTTCCCTCCTGATTATGTAAGCTGTGCTGATTGTTTTTGTAGTGACCGTGGCTACAGGTTTGTTATGGATACGCTTTACTCCGACATTGTGACTGCCCTCCGCGACCTGGCAGCGGCAGTGGCGTGTCGGGGAAGCACGGGGAAAAGCGGGGCTGGCCCGCGCATAGCCGGGTGGAACAAACATGTCAGCTAGGCTCACAGGGTGGCAAAATCTAAGTTCCTCGATAGAATGTTATGTGGTAGGCCTAAGTCAGGATTTTAATATAAAGAAATGTGCGAGAGCAGAAGAGTGTTCAATGGGGAAGACCGTTAAAAGCTAATTGTAGATGGCACAACTATAGCTGGTTCCCAATCTGACCAATGAGGTCGAGCTATAATGAAATATTAAATGACATTACCAGATTTTCAACCAATGACGATGCTTGGAACCAGCTATGGTAGCGCCATTAGTTTCACAGTTTCCATCCCCATGCTCGATTAAAATGATGCTAAAATCATCAGGAAACGGCTGTCCACTGAAACTCCTATATTGTGCCTTAGGCATACCGTCAAATACTACACAGATCGGAAAACACCCATATACGCGTGCTTCCTTGATTTACCCAAGCCTTTTGACCCTGAAGTGTATGACCTGCTGTGGAACAAGCTGAGGAGCATAAATTTGCCGCCTGAACCCATCAGCATGTTCCAGTACTGGTTTGCGCACCAGTCTAATAGTGTTAGGTGGGTGGGGGCAATGTTGGATGTGTATCAGCTCGAATGAGCTCGATTTAGATACTATCTCTGTGGCAAATAGCTATTTAATTGTGTTGTAATTCTGTGTTACATAGCACTGCAACGTCTTTGAAAATCATAACACAAAACATTCGCAGTATTTACAAGAACTTCGATAATTTTGAGGCCCAACTAGCTAGATTCTCCTTTGACATCGACATTATAATCCTCACTGAATGCTGGCTTAATGAACACAAACCTATTCCTATTATTGAGAACTATGAATCTTTTACTTCCAAGACTAGGCTTAATCAAAACGGTGGCATCGTTATTTATGTCAGGAAAAATATAAAATGCACTGTTGAAGAACCTAAGTCAAATGACGCTAGTTTTCTGTTGCTTCAAGTTTACCCTAATATTAACATATTAGCTGTTTATAGATCTCCATCTGCACACTGCACAAATAGCTTTCTAACATCATTAGATGCGATCATACGTCCTATCAAAGCTAAACACATAATTATTGCAGGCGACATAAACATCGATATTAAATTGAACAATACTGACAGAAACAGCGAGTCTTACCTTAATCTTAACGGCAGAACTAGGGCTACTTCCAGCACACACGTATCCAACGAGGCTTGCAAACTGTCTAGATCACATTATGGTAAACACATCCTATTCTGCTGCGGCCTTTGTGATAGATTCAACAGTGACTGACCACGCCTCAGTCCTCTTAAGCCTTTGTTGTCTAAATCCTGATATCAGCAGAAATAATGTGTACAAGAAAGTTGATTATGATGCTGCCCTTGCACACTTGCAAGCTGTTGATTTTTCCTTTATCAACAGTGACTGACGCAAATGATGCCGCTGTACTTTTTGTTGATCATCTATCAAGTGCACTAACACAACATTCGATCACAATTTCCCGACCCTGTAGGAAAAGATTACTTAAACCCTGGCTTACCCCTGGATTACTGCGATGTATCCGCCACAGAGATAAACTGCACAAAATTCATAAGAAAAATCCACAAAATACATCTGATGAATTAATACACAAAATGTACAGAAACTTTTGTAACGGTCTTCTGAAAAAGATAAAAAGGAATTACGAAAAATCTTTACTAGAAAATGCAAACTGTAATAGAGATAAATGGAATGCTGTCAAATCCATTATCAGTACCTCAAAAGAGAAAACTGCTGGGGACCATCTTTTAGTACCACAGAAAAGTGGTGCAAGTGCTGTAAACGAGATAAACACGTACTTCTCTAATATTGGTAAGCAACTAGCAGATAATATACCTCTAGCTCAAAATAATTATAAATTTCACGTAACCCCCATCCCAAATTCAATCGTGTTACTTCCGCCAGACGAAGCCGAAATTGAAGCGTTGAGTATGAATCTCAAGAATGACTGTGCTACTGGCTGGGATTCTATCTCAGCCAAGTTTCTTAAATTTGCTAGACACATTATCGTCCCTCATCTGACTAAACTAATTGAGATCTGTCTTACCCAGGGTGTTTTTCCGAAGGTCTTTAGAAGTCCCTTATTACTCCTGTCCACAAGGGAGGAAAGAAGGCTGATGTTGGAAACTACAGGCCCATCTCAGTCCTTACTACTCTTTCAAAAATACTAGAAAAGGTTCTAAACAAAAGGCTCACAAACTTTCTGCAGCACAATAAGATTCTGTCAGAAGCCCAATTTGGGTTTAGGTCGGGAAATAGCACTAAATATGTCATAAACCAGCTGGTAGATCACGTCGCATTTAAAATAGATCAAAAACAGAAATGCGTCGGCATATTTCTCGACCTGGCAAAAGCTTTCGATACCGTCATGATTCCTCTCCTTGTGGACAAGTTAGATAAGATCGGTGTTCGCGGAAATGCTCTAAACATTTTTAAGGATTTTCTCTGTGACCGTACGCAAAGAGTTAAAATAAAAGAATACATTAGCTCTGATGCCGGCGTTACCTATGGCGTCCCACAAGGCAGTATTCTTGGACCGAGTCTCTTCTTGATTTATATATTTGACCTGTGTCAGCTGCCACTTGTAAACGGCAAGGTCGTTACTTATGCTGACGATACGGCATTAATATTTCATGGGGGGACTTGGGACGAGGTTCGACGAAGCACCGAACTGGGACCGCATAAGGTAAGCCATTGGCTAAGATCTAACCGACTCACTTTAAACCTTTCAAAATCCACATTTATCCTATTCTCTTTTTCTAAAATTAAACCACTGAATTTAGATATTAGATCACATGTCTGCAACTTGGCTTCCCCAACGACATGTTCATGCACTGTTCTCACTAAGTCTTCACATGTAAAATACCTTGGTGTGATTCTCGATGAAAAACTTAGTTGGCGACAGCACATAGACCTCACTACAACGCGAATCAGAAAACTTATTTGGGCATTTAAAAAACTTAGACACGTAGCTAACTTCGAACTTCTTCGCACTGTGTACTATGCGCTCGTGCAGTCAGTCGTGGGATATTGTGTTACTGTGTGGGGTGGTGGATGCAAGACTTTCATGATTAACCTGGAAAGGGCCCAAAGATCTCTACTTAAAGTCATGACTTTCAGACCCTTTAGATTTCCCACCAAAGTCTTATACGAGAAATGTGAAGTACTCACAGTAAGACAGAATTATATTCTGCAAGTTGTTTACAAGCAGCACAGTATTACACCTTATAATGCGCAAAGTAATAAGAAGCGCACTATACAAAACGTTTGCTTACCTATACGCTGTCACACGGCGTCCGCTAGGCGACAGCGGGTATATCTTGCCACTTATCTTTATAATAAGGTAAACAAAATCCTGAACATAAATCCCCCTTAAGACTCGTGAAACAAATAAGAAGGTAAAAATCTGGCTACTGACACAGGACTACAACTCAACTGAAAATTTATTATAATCGACATAAATATATATGAACACAAATAAATGGTATACACACACACACCCCCACACACACCCACGCCCTCACACACACACACCCACATTCACATACCTGCACCCACTATTCCTAATTTAATTATAATAATACTAAACTAATTTTATTCGAATATTGTTTAAGATTTAAAAAGATTATTTAACTTGCTTTTGTAATTTCATTTAATAATTCTATTTTTAATATTTAATTAAATATAATGTTTAACTAATAAACTTAACTTTAAGTAATATTATTTTGTCACCTTTTGCTGCATAAAACTTGCCCAACTGTGACCTAAATGGAAGAAGTCACTGGCTCTTGAAATACAGGTACTCTAACCTAGCTCTTGAGCCAGGGTCTCATAAAACTGTAACCTGTTTTTATGGCAATAAAGAAATTTATTATTATTATTCTCATTTATTCATTTCCATACATACTTATTATATTTTTATAAAAAAAAAACATTTAAAAATGTAAAAATAGTAGCCCACCGGTATTGGGAACAGGGTCCAAGCTACCGGCGGTCAGGGCTCCAGAGAAAGGAACCTCCTAACAATACGAGCCGTGTATCAGATATTGGTCGAGGCTCTTTTAGGCCATTGGCTGATACGACTATCGGCACAATGATCGCTGAGTCAACAGGCCACATGTCGACAACCTCGCGAGCAAGGCAATATACTTGATTTGTTTATCTTTCTCAGCCTTCACGAGGTTCTCGTCATGTGGAACCGTTATGTCAACAATCATTGCGCGCCGCTCTGATCGATCCACCACCACTATATCAGGCTTATTGGCTACAATAGTCCTGTCAGTGATGATGGATTGATCCCAATTCAGTGTGATATTGCCATTTTAGAGAACTGGGTCGGGCACATACCTATAGTACGGCACTTCCGATTCCACAAGGCTGTATTTCAGAGCAAGTTGCTGATGGATAATCCTGGCTACAAGGTTGTGTCGCAAGTATTCTCCGTTAGCTAGACGAGAACACCCGGAGATAATGTGACGGATCGATTCGCCCGGACGGTGGCATTCCCGACATATGTCAACCGTGCCATCCTGCACAATATTTTTTTGGTAGTTATTCGTCATAATAACTTCATCCATAATTGCACAAACAAAACCTTCGGTTTCTCCAAAGAGTTCCCCGGAACGTAGCCAGGCTACGGACGCTGCATGGTCTACATCAGGTCCATGCAGGGCACTGAAGTAGCGTCCGTGAAGCTCCTTACTCTGCCATACTTCCCTGCGGTCATTAGTGTCAAGCACTGCAGGTTTGCGCCAGTTCTCTTTAGCCAAGGAGAGCGGAGCGAGGCCCTTATCCATCGCGACCACATCTCGATGCATCCCCACGTCGGCTTCTAGGAAATATTCCCTGAGACTACATATCTAGCGATTGAGGAGAGTCTTGGCGTTTAAAAAGCCTCGACCTCCACAACTCCGCGGGATATACAGTCTCATAACCGAAGAACGTGGGTGATGCATTCGAAATGCCGTCAACAATGTACGGACCTTCCTATCCAGGGCGTCTAGTTCTGTTTGAGTCCATTTGAGTACACCGAAAGAGTACATCAAAACCGGCATGACCCAACCATTGAAGGCACGCACTTTATTTCCGCCTGATAAAAGACTATTAAATACTTTTCTCAGGCGGCCAAAGAAGCGCTCCTTCAACGATTGCTTCATGTCAACAGAATTGATGCCCAGCGCTTCCGACATACCCAAATACTTGTAGGTTTCGGTCGCTGAGAGGTATCTAAGATTTATGGAATCTGAGAGCTGGGTTCCCGCAGATTCTACAATCCCCCCTCGCTTTACATGCATGACCGCACATTTGTCTACACCAAATTCCATCCTGATGGCGCTACTAAAAGTTTCTGTTACCTTCAGTAGCTCCATCAGTTGCAAATTGTTGGGGGCAAAGAGTTTCAGGTCATCCATGTAAAGAAGGTGAGATATAACCTGACCACCTCTCCTCAACCGAAAGCGTAGACCTGAATCCTCCAGCAGCGTGCTTAGAGGATTCAAGGCTAAGCAGAACCAAAGCGAACTCAAACTATCGCCCTGAAAAATACCTCGCTCTATCCGTATCGGTTCGCTATTCCTCTGGTTATGTCGACATCCTGGATAGCGAAGGACTGTCCTCCATTGCCCCATACACGACATCAGGAAGGTGCGCAGAGTTGCATCAACTTTATACAATTCTAGCACCCTCATGAGCCATGTATGTGGCACCAAGTCGTAGGCCTTCTTATAGTCTATCCAACATGTCGACAGATCCCTTCGGGAACGGCGAACCTGTTGGTTAATGGCCATATCAATGAGGAGCAGCTCCTTAGTACCGCGGGACCCGTTCCTACATCCATTTTGAGAAGCGGACATGATCGAATTGTCATCAATGTGTTGGCTAATTTTAGCTCTCAAAATGGATGTAAGAACTTTATACACTGTCGGGAGACAGGTTATCGGTCTATACACTGTCGGGAGACAGGTTATTTATTATTATTATGAGTCAGGGCAGGGTGGCTTAACATCTCCTACCCTGTTTAATGTATATGTTAACGGGCTGATCGTGGCGCTTAGCAGTCAGCATGTCGGTTGTCACATTGACGGTACTTGTGTCAATAATCTAAGTTATGCTGACGACATGGTGCTGATGAGCGCTTCGGCCTGCGGCTTGAGGAAGCTATTAAAGATATGCGAGGAATATGCTTGTGGTCTCGGATTATTAAGTAAACGGAGTAAACATGGTAAACACACAAACATGGTGAATATCCCGTTACAAATGTTATTGATGTGTATTTTTATTGGTGTGAAGTCCTTAATTAACAAAAGCTCAGGTCCAATACAGCATCCAGACGAACAAACATTTAGCACTTATTCAGTACATCATTCTGAACCCACCGACCCACCCCCGCATCAGTGGCGAAGGGTGAAAATATTGAAAGGGGAAGCCGAAGAAAATAATTTGAATTTGGATTTTGTTTTTCTTCATCGCATTTTTCAATTTTCGTTTTGATTATGCTGATAATCAAAACGAAAATTGAAAAATGCGAGGCAAACCCGAAAACACCGAAAATAACACCGCCGCTATTTTTAATTTTGGTGTCTTTATCAGCGACCTCAAAAACTACGAAAATGTCACCCATGCTAAAAGTACCAAAAATTTTCGAAGGATCCAACTTGATCTTTTTTTCATAACTCAAAATCAAAATATTTTATTTTACATAGGCCTACATGGGCACTTATAAAACGTCAACAGAAGAGGCACGGTTCGGGTTGGTCGTTTCCTATGGAGAAGAACCGGCAAGAAACTCCATGGTTACTCTTTTAAAATCATTTGGTTCTACAATATTTGGATGTTACAGCGCTAGTACTTAAGTATGAGAGGACAGCGTAGGCCCGACAATAAGTCATCGCTTACTACAAAAGGTAGAAAAAGATGAAGCTGAAAAAAAAAAATAAAAAAAAATTACAAAGCCTACAATGTCCACACATTCACAAAAAAATATGAATGAAAAAGAATCTATACAAAAGTAAAAATAAAACTAAGAAAAATTAAATAAACAATTGACACAAATGTAGTCATCAGTACTGTAACTATTCTGCACAATGAATAAACGGTGCAATGATTTGAAAACTATTGTAAAACATCTGAAAAAAAAAATGAATAGAATAAATAAAATTCGGAATAGTTAGAGACATCCACATATTTGTGTCGTTTTTGAGCTACCAGGGAAGCCGCATGAGCAGAGGGAACTACAGCCAAACTTCTTTATCTTCAACATAGTCCTTAATTTTGTAATATGCTTTTTTAATAAGGACACGTTTGATGCAATTATTAACTTATGTAATGGAACGATTAAATGCACAAGAACAAAAAGAATAAAACACTGTATAAAAAATAAAAATATAATATAAAAAACCTTTTTGAAACAAGCTTTTATGAATATGAACTGAAAAGAAGAAAATAAATCTTTGAAAAAATTAAATGTAAGATAATTTTCACAAAAGCTTGTCGCGTTTAGTTTTTATAGCATTTACCATTCACGCGACAAGCTTCACGTATTATGTTTATTCATAAAAAGTGAACGCGTAAATTTACAAAGTTTCATATCCGTGCTATTAACCGCTGAGGAGTTCCCTCGTGAGGAGACGATCCTGGCGGTAGGATGAGTTCATGATACAAATCGTGATTATCCATCAAATATGAACTAGTATGCAACGTTACGTGTCTGTGCTATTAAATGTTGAGGAGTTCCCTCATGAGCAGACGATCCTGGCTGCAGGATAAGATCATGATAGAATTCATGTTTATCCATCAAATATGAACGTGCATACAAATTCTCTTGTCTGTGCTAGTAACCGTTGAGGAGTTCCCTTGTGAGAAGACAATCCTGGCTGCAGGATGAGTTCATGATACAAATCGTGATTATCCATCAAATATGAACTCGTATGCAAAGTTTCATGTCTGTGCTATTAACCGTTGAGGAGTTCCCTTGTGAGAAGACAATCCTGGTGCTAGGATGAGTTCATGATACAAATCGTGATTATCCATCAAATATGAACTCGTATGCAAAGTTTCATGTCTGTGCTATTAAACGTTGAGGAGTTCCCTCGTGAGGAGACGATCCTGGCGCTACGATGAGTTCATGATACAAATTGTGATTATCCACCAAATATGAACTTGTATGCCAAATTTCGTGTCTGTGCTATTAAACGTTGAGGAGTTCCCTCGTGAGGAGACGGTCCAACTTCAAGATTAAGTTATGTTTGTCATAAGAATGTATTGTTCTTAGAAACAAAGGTGTGTGGAAAATTTCAGCTCAATCGGACATCGGGAAGTGGTTCTAATTTAACTTTCCATACATACAAACATGGTCGTAACTCGATAAACTTCGGCTTACCTAGTCCCTACAAAACGCTGCTGATAGCCGCGAAATCACGTGTCCGCGTCCATACGAATTTAGTTCTGAATTCTGACACCCGAGCTCCGGCTTACTTTTGGCGCCACATGTTGCTTTCTTTGTTGACATGAAAAATGTTGGTATCTTTTTTTCAATCCGATGTATTTAATGCCTGTACTGTAATGTGATAACCACATATGTGTACATAATTTACTAATTGACTACAGTAGACACTAGACACTACGTACATTGCCTTGTTCCCAAAGGTAAGCCGGCAGGAATCGGCTTCTTAGGTGCCTTCGGGCCTGCCCCGCATAGATTTTTCATCGGTAATTAAAAAAAAACACCCTATGCTTGTGTCATACAAAAATGCAATACCTACAGAGATTTTATGTGGTAATCGTGTGTGCGGCCATTATACGTCTGGCCTTCGAAAGACGAGCCGAAACACAGACGGAGAGAAATTAAAAACCACCATAAGAATGGAATCAATTTAAAAAAATATTCCTCGATCGCCACGCAGCTCGCTATTTCCTAGAACAACACTGGATTCTCAAGTTGGATGCTTGCTATTTAGATTAGAAGTGTTAGGAAGAACGTGTGAGAGCCCCAGACATTACAATCCACAAGCACATACGTGGCTACTTAACCTATGAAAATTCGTAAGCTTAAAATGAAGGGTTAACTTACCACCCAGTCCACAGGTGTAGCGACCTTGCCAGTATCGGTCAACTGCAAGGAGTCCAACACGCGTAGTATCTCACTGGAAAGTATTAGCACAGGTTAATTAGTGGGTATTTGCCACTTCTACTAGTACTGAGATATACATTGCAGTGTAACTATTCAATAAAACTGTGCATTGTGTATTGTCAATAACAGGCGACACCTCTGGGGTGTCGTTTACATCTTTTGGTTTTGGTAACCATACCACCGTAATAAAGTTCTAATAGAAAACTTATGCATATAAATGGTTAAGTTTTGTATTATATTCGATATCATTTATTTATTCGTAAGTTCACACGACCAAAACATATTTACATTTTATTAAACCGCTTTTCCAGAAGTTACTTTAGAGATAGCGAATGAGGTGAAACTCAAATACGGTCAAAAAGATGAATAGTTATTGTTTACTATCGATTTAGTTGTTTTTGTTGTAATGGATACAATTATTATGTTTTACGTACTTTTTAGCATTATCATCACTACATAGTATAAAACAAAGTCACTCGCTGTCTGTCTGTCCCTATGTATGCTTAGATCTTTAAAACTTCGGAACGGAATTTGTTGCAGTTTACTTTAATAGATAGAGTGATTCTAGAGAAAGGTTTATATGTATAATACATGCATAATATATTAGAAAAACACTGATAATTTTAGAGGCTTGTAATGTGATGTCGTAAATAAACACTTTTTTTTGCGAGACAGATCAAAATAATGTACTACAATATTGTACACCTTAAAAATGTCTAAAAAAAGTTCACGATGGTATACGTCTATCTATTAGGGATACCACACAATAACTTTTTTTTTAGGGTTCCGTACCCAAAGGGTCAAACGGGACCCTATTACTGAGACTTCGCTGTCCATCCGTCCGTCCGTCTGTCACCAGGCTGTATCTCATGAACCGTGATAGATAGCCAGTTGCAATTTCTACAGATTATGTATTTCTATTGACGCTATAAGAACAAATACTAAAACAGAATATAATAAATATTTAAAGGGGGCTCCCATACAAAAAAGTGTTTTTTTTTGTTGCATAATGGTACGGAACCCTATGTTCGCGAGTCCGACTCGCACTTGGCCGGTTTTTATTCTTTACTTTTTACGAGAAATAATGGCTTATTAGCGAAGCGATTTTAAGCAATACAAAATCAATCCTTATCCAATTAAGTACCTTTAATAGGCATTTTGCCCTTTATAGCATGTAATATAAATGTATATTTTCGTAGATATTACAGATTTTAAATACAGGGACATAGCGTTCGGGCGGTGACAAACAAGCTGTGAACGTTGTACCTATATACATATAGACATTCTGTAGTATATTTAGTATCAGCATTGCACCCGTGCGAAGCCGGGTCGCTAGTCAAAAATAAAATTACGAATTGTTTTATAACACGTTATACATCACTATTCGGCAGTGGTGTGGTTACCAAATAAAATCGTAAACGACACCCTAGTGGTGTGGTCCAGTGGTGTCGTTAATAATAGATGATCGGACCCATTGATTTTGGAAAAAAAAACACTTCCCAGAATTTGATCCTTATTAGCGACACTTTCGAATGTATTATTACACCGTTCTATAGTGTCGCTAATAAGCATCAAATTCTGGTAAGTAATGACAGTCTGTCTAAGCTTTGGTGTTTTTAGGGTTCCGTACCCAAAGGGTCAAACGGGGCCCTATTACTGAGACTTCGCTGTCCGTCCGTCCGTCCGTCTGTCACCAGGCTGTATCTCATGAAACGTGATAGTTAGCCAGTTGAAATTTCTACAGATTATGTATTACTATTGCTGCTACAACAACAAATACTAAAAACATAATAAAATAAATATTTAAGCGGGCTCCCATAGAACGAAGTGATATTTTTACTCGTTTGTATAAATAATGGTACGGAACCCTTCGTGCGCGAGTCCGACTCGCACTTGGCCGGTATTTTTTGAATTTTAGGACTAATTTTTTGCCATCGACAACAAACTAAGAAGAAGAACTGCCACTCGCATACCGGGATATAGTGGTTAACCTAATTTGATTCCGGTGAACTAGCCTATGTCTCATAATCAAATACTAATACACCTAGGTACTAATGAAAAGTTGCATAGGTACCTCATTGTTAAAATTATTTAAAATTGTGTTATGTACATTTTTAAACAATTAGGTAGGTAAGGTATTTAACAATGACTAAGCATATACAGATAATGGTAGGTAACTATATTTATTCAAGTGTTACGAGTTACAATTCCGCTGTGAAGTCGTTTTGTCAACATTCATCCTTCACGTGGCCGACAATGTGATAATCCATTCAGTCCAATAACATAAACGTCTTCAAAGATAAATATTATCAGAACTACTGATAACATGACATGGGCCCCCGACATAACAATGCGATCTTGTGTCATTTGTGGTCATAACTCAATAATAGTCATAATACTTGAATACGTTGTTGTAAATAGTAATGCAATGGCTTTTGTGTATAGGCATTGAAACTTAATTTTTATGTGAAATAATTAGCAGTTTTTATAGAGCTTTAATTAGTTTTCCAACTTTTAACAAGTCGTGCGCCAGATACCATTCCCTTTAATTTAGCACCATATTTTACCCTAGTATTTGCACTATCTTCTAATATGTATAAACTTGGTAAAACTAAAAATGGTGAACCTGTAAATATAACCCGGGATGATAAGTGCTTTCTTAAGGTTCGCCTTCGTTTTTTATTTGTGTGCAGAACTTTATGCTGCTAGACCCAGCGAATGCGCTTCGGGAATCTTCATGTTTCCGAATGAACACGAACGTCGCGCCGCCTCCGCAAGTGCGCGAAGTTTGTTTCGTTTGGTTTTTCAACGCATTGTAGTGCATTAATTACGCACTTATGAAGTCTTTCTTCGTCTTTACTTTTCAAAACCAGACTGCGTAGATGCTACTGAGAATTTCATGTTGAAAAAACTCAATAACACTTTGCCCGACCCGAAATCTCACAGCATCAAATATTCAAACAAAACACAAAAAGTGAAACCAATTTAGGGATTCGATCCTGCGTGTTTATACATAATGACTGGTAGGCTGTTTGCTCCGTTGACATTCAAGTTTCAAATAGCCGATCTCATGTACGTCTGGATTGAAACGTCAAACAATTGAAGAATACGGACATAATCAATATTACTCACCCCCTTAAGTGAAGAGCGTTGTATTAAATAGCCTAATATTTTAAGAAGCCTGTAAGGAACATTTGTTCAAAATTTTAACAGAATTTATGCAGTAGTCCGCTCCATGAATTTCTTCTGTATTGTGGATGCGTTTACAAACATTTAAAACTCGCATACACAAACAGCAAGACCCCGGAAAAGCTGCCTGTGGGCCATACAATTATTTATACCGTGCGGGAATCGAACACGCTACGCGCTGGGTAACAGCCAATCTCTCAGCCACTGCGCTTTCCGTGCCGTTATTTGTCGGTGGTTGTAGATGGTCTATTATGCTTTGCAAGTGCAAAAATTTGATGAATCCCAGGATTAGATTGCTCAACATGGAAAGTGTTCGAGCACTTTGCAATACAGCATGAGCTAGTAGCCAACATTATGAATGGAAAAAAGTTGGCAAATACAAATTGGGCATTGAAAACTAGGAATGTGTTTGAAAAGTACTTCAACTTTCCATTTTGCTACTGTACATTCAAGAAGCTCTTGACCTGAGAAGAGTTTATTAGTGAACCAATAGGAAAAGAAAAATGACAAAGTATGCTTACTCAAAGTTCCTGCCTGTAGTGGCTGGGTAAAGAAAAGACAGCCTGAACTTCTTCTTTGGGTCAATGATGAAGAGAGCACGAGCAGTGAGAGGAATTCCTGAAGAATCCACTTCATCCTTGTCTACCATGCACAGCTTCTTTGCAATCTCTCTATTCTTGTCTTCAACTATTGGATAAGAAAACTTCTCATCCTCATTGCAACCTGTAAATGTTTTATTCTTTCTTTAGGTAAGATGAAAAATATAACGATAATACCATTCTATAACTCTAAAGAGGTTTTCCTACTGTTATATGTGTGTGACTATTTATGCCTCCACTTGCACCGCTTACTGCGAAATGCAGAATTTATTCAAAAGATTGTCCTCTTTCTCTTACTCATTGAGTCATTAATGATAATAACAACACTAAGAATGAATGTGAATTAGGTGACTTGTGCTGTTAAATTCCCCTTTTTACATTAATTTGTCAGTGCTTGAAGTAGGTTTACAAATCACACTGATATATTAACTGCTTTGCCCTGCACTCATACAGAGCAGGGCTCCTGTTTCTGTCTGCAAGGATTAAAGTTTAAAGCAACCTAACATCAATGGCCCATGCTTTCTTTTTCTTATTTACAATTCCCTAAGATGACCCACTGACCATAGAATTAGAATTTTGTTAGTATTATAATATTGTGGAACAAGAACAGCTGCCGACAAACTGTTTTGCAGTTTGGCAGACTTTTGGTATGTTATTGCTATCAAGATTTTGAATAAACAAATTAAAACACATTTGAACCCAACCTATCCATGTCAGGGTGCCCTAAGCTCCCTGTGCCCTATGCTCTGCTACTTGGTTAGGCAAGAAAATGTATGCAAAATCAAATTGTGCCAAAACCAATTAAATCAAATGATAGTTATGCTAACCTTTGCAATACCAAAGTATTATAATGCTAGTACTATTATGCTACTAAAAGTTATGGCAAATCATAATATGCTTTAAAATTTTATGCCAAGAGGGGGATTCCAAAGTAAAATATACTATGTTCTCTTTATAAATACAGATATTAGGAAATTTACAGCTATATTGCATAACATCATGCCTGTAATCCTCGAAGGGTAGTACACCCACATTATACAAGTTATATTTTAGTCACATGTAATAGGGGTAAGCCTATCGCCATCAAACAAGCACTAAACCGGACCCCATGGTTGCTGCTCAGAAAACCCAATTACACATTGCCCGACCTGGGTATCGAACAGTCCTCATGTGCTTGCAACCACTGGACCAATGAGGCAATTCAGTTTCAGAAATATGTTACTCATGAATAATTTAAACACAAAAACTTGTCTATTTAATTACTGAGCAACACTCCTGCTATAAATCCAGTGATAGCTTAACCAATTATACTTTATTTAAGATATAAATCAGTTTCCTGCTTAGGTTGTTTTAACCAACTAGGTCTACCTGTAGGCACATTTTGTTCTGGTCAGTACTTTTCTATATAACATACCAATGAAATCCATATTACCTGCAAAGCACTGGATGTCTTTGCACCACTCGATGTGAGACTCAATACTATCACAGGACAAGCCAATAACTTTGGTGTTGCGCTTTTGGAACTCAGGCATCAGCTTCAGAACTCGGGCCAACTCTGTAGTGCATACTGGAGTGAAATCTGATGGGTGGGAGAACAGAATTCCCCATCTGGAAAATATAAATCAATATATTTACTGGCAGAGAGATTGATATGAATTGTAATATCTTCTATACAAATAAATAAAATGAAAGTGTTTGTTTGTAATTTTTTTTTTTTTAGTTTTATCCATTTGTTCCAGTTAATCTCCAAAATGGCTGGAACCAATTTGATAGGACTTTTACCGACAGATAGCTGATTTAATAAAGAGTAATTTAGGCTACTTTGTCAGGTATTAAGCTGGAGTTTAATTAAACATCACAACACAACATTTCTTGTACCTGTCGCATTAGCTCAATTATTAAAAAAAATCTAAGTACAACATTCTGTGCTATAATTAGTACCGTAAAACGGGGTGAATAGAAACACCGATATGAATCAAAACAAAACTTTGAAAGGATTTTACTGTTACTTACTGGCTGATTTTACTGACAGTCCCTAAATAATTCAGTATAATTATGTAAATAAAATATTGCACTTGTTGGTAACATGACATATTAATTCGACGTTAAAATCTCTTTCAAAGTTTAAGTTGTGTTTCACCCCTGCATTTCTAGATTCACTACGTTTTACCGGTACTTACCTATTTTTTGCTATAATAAATGTCAGTCCCCAACAGTCATAACAATTTTTTGTAAATTGTTATGCAGGTGCTTGTTGACACTCTTCAGTTGTTTCATGAGCCAGTTATCAAAAGTATAAAAATATTGCTAAGGTATTTTCCTTAAAATGCTATTATGGACTACGGAAACAATATGACTGTTAACTGGCTAAAGCACCGTAGACTATGAAAATAATGTGTAAAAGTGTTATTGTAGGTGATAGCTGTTCCTCTTATGTCTCTTAGAGCAAAAACAGTGTTAAAAATGTTTAAACAGTGCTGGTTTTAAAGTGATCGTATATAACTTATATAACTTACGAATCTCCAAGATAGTTATAAAATTCTATCTCCCCAATAGTGGAGTTGGCAATAAAATTAGGAAAAGTATCTCCTAAAAGCAACATTTTCAGGTTAGGTAAATATTATGCGCTCAATTTGTTTATATTAGAAAGCGACGGCCAATGTTATCCACTTCTATAATTTTCGCAAGATTATTCTGACAAAATAATCACACAGACAAATTCACAATAAAAATATTTTACGAATAAAAATAATTCGGAATTTAAGTATGATTTTTTAATTCCCGCCTGGTGCCAACGAGTTACAGCCAGTGTGTAATTTTCTGCATTGCTGATTGGTTAAATCTATCGGAAAGAATTGCTATACTCTGTGGCAAGAACCAAAATGGTTGCCAAGTACGGATTTTCGGAGGAAACCAGAGGAAAACTCAACCAAAATAAATTGTCTCTGGCTTACTAAAAACGAAACAAACAAGGTAAGTGCAACAAACAAGGAATTTAAATACTAACTGGAATGAGTACGAGCAGGTATGTATATAAGTTCCTTGGCAACAAGTCACGTCATTTAGTTACATAGAGTGGAGGCACTAAAGAGTGAATTGCCAAACAAAATTTCCTACCAATTTTTGCGGGAGGTCAGGCAAGGTAAACACATACAGTAATAAGTACTTACCAAATTTCAACCGTGTAGTCCTAATAGTTTCGGAATAAAGGGGCTGTGACATACGAACGGATAGACAGACAGACATGACGAATCTATAAGGGTTCCGCAATTATATATAAACTAACGTCATTGGGGTTCCGCTTTTTGTTATGCACTACAGAACCTTATAAACGTGTATTTTAGAAGATAACTCATAGAGTACCTAAGTAATTATATTTAATAAAATTTATATGGGACCACCGTGCGACTTTCCTCACCACTCACATTTATTTTGACACAACGAATGAAAAATTATAAACTAAGCCCCACAAAACCATAGTAATGAATGACTAGTATTGACTGTGGGGTGAGTCTCTATATACTCATTCTTAGATATCGTTATTTTTTTTTATATGTTGATTAAATTTCTATGGGTGGTCCCATAGAAATTTAATCGAAATTGGGTAGCCTTTCTTTTCACCAGAACATAAATTTTCAAATCGGTTCCTAAATGACACAGATATGAGGTAACAATCATTAAAAATATACAATCAAATTGAGAACCTTCTGCCTTTTCGAAGTCGATTAAATATCAAAAATGTAATTAAAATAACCGTGTGGCTATGGATGAGTTATTGGGGTTGAAGCTAAGGGTTGAAGAGACAGCAAATGACAGCTTCATTCAGCTCGTTTAATTTGGTAAACGATAAATCAGTGCTAAATCGACTATAGATTAAATATATTAGTCAGTTTTGTCTAAGATTATAAATCGATTGACTGACATTAGAAGCACATCACTATTCATCCAATCAATGGCGTCACCGTCAATGACCCAACCCGCAACGTACAGTTTTGTAGTTTTCAACTTATTTATAGTGAGTTTCAATTGAATTTTTTGATTTGAAAGTGTTTCATCTTCATACGGTAAGTAAAATATATAACGAAATGTATTTATATGTCTGTAATATCATCACAGCGAGTTACTTGTGATCGAACTCTACACAAAATGGACGTCAAAGGTATTGTGACGTGATTATGTAAAAATACTTATCAATATTGGACATAACTGCACCGGTATGTAGATTAATTAATCTTGTATTCAGTGTGACTAGTCCTGGTGCATCAGAGAACCTTGTATGTTCATGTATGTGTACGTTTAGTTATAACAACAGTCATGACGGAAACGAACAGGAAGGCATGTTAATGAGTGGCGGCGCACAGGCAACCGCCTATCGTACTATCGATGCATCTAGAGAGATGTCTTTGTTTTTTAGCATCCTGAAAATCACCACACGCTTTTATTTACATGACCCCTTTCGGGGTCATTGCCCTAAATCGTGCTTGGTGTGTAGTTCTATTTATCTTTTTTTAATGCTTATATTTTATTTGCTGTGCGAGTTATTCATCTACATTTTACACGCCTACACTGATTAGTCAGATGCTAAATTGTCAAGTCCCTACTTATTTGTGTCTCAGATTGTATTTATTGTTGTTTGTATACTCAGAAGATGACATTTAAATTAATTAAAAATAAATTTAAACAGTTTTCAATTCTAGATGCAGTAATACTTGGGAAATATGTAATTAATAATTTTGATCAAATTAACAATGAATGGCTATCAAATATCATCAATTGAACAATGACTTTTTGGATTGTCATCAATTAACATATTGTTATTAAGCAGTGAAATCATTCTTGTGTTGTAAGCAGCTACCTGCTCCAGCGAGTTTGTATTGTTTTGCATACAGCTATTATGTTTGCTAAATGTGATTGTGTAGAATGACATGACTACCAGAATTAAACAATCAACTTTTTGATAACAAACATCTATTCCACATCCTCTAGTTTCTTTACTACATTAAAAAGTGACTGTTGATAATCAAAAATCCTTGTAGAGATGTCAAATGATCCACATCTGGTGAATAAACCATCATCTATTTTTATAGTAAGACCAAGAAGTAAATAGTTATAAATATGGTTGCAATACAAGGTCATTTCATAGATTTTTCCTCAAATGAATGGAAATCTACAGTTCATTTCAACATGGGAATAATACAGTTTAGACACAGTTTAAATTGTTTTTATTTTATGATTTTTGTGTTATTATTACAGCTGTGCTTGTCTTATCATTTATTTTTATTTCTTCTTTCTTATCTTTATTTGTTGCGAAAACTGAGGTTATATTTGATGGTGATTTTTAGAATGCTCTGTATAGGGCTGAGGTTTTAATTCAGGAATTCGTCTGTCGAAATAGAAATTAGTTCTGAACACTTATTTGCTTAATCAACTAGTGAATTCAAAGATCTTTGTGTCCCTAGTCTTTGTTCCTAGGTTCTCCCTGCTCTACTTACTGAGTAGTAAGTACATAAATACATGTTATTCATTTGGAACTCCTCATTAAGTTTAGTCAAATACCTGACATTTTGTTTATATTTTTTTTTGAAATGGTTATTTTATTTGATTTACCAAATGTCATCAGTCATCACTAGTGATCGGATATTCAGATGCATATTTACCTAAAGTACGTTCTTTCCTGGCAAAAGGTACAAAAGTATGGAAGCGGCTATTTAAATGCCATTTTTTGTCGCGGGATTGCGATATTTCATAATTCTTTATTAAGTATAAAATGTAGTACTCAAAATATTGTAACGAATATTTTAAATTTATTTAACCTGGCCAGTTTGTTGAAAATAAAAAGGAAAAAAATACAACAACTATAAGAATTCGTATTTTTGTGCTGAAATGTCGAATGCTAAAACAAAATGGTAAATATGTCTAGGCATAATTCATTTGGAGCTAAACGAAAAATTAACTAGACTAGTTTTTATTTTTTAAATAAACTCCTTGTCCCATACTGACGCGCTCCATACTAGTCAACACTCAAACTTTAGGTAAATATGCATCCGAATATCCAATCTCTAGTCATCACAGACTACTCTAGTGAAAGGTGATGAGGAAATGATATTTTATTTGTAATACTGCTGCCTTTTAAATATCAAATATGTTCTATTTTACACTAGCTCTCTATATTTATATCATAATGACTAACACAAATATTTTATAACTACTTTTTTTAAATGGTGTTTTCTGTGGTGGTATATAACATGAATGGTTTGAATTACTTGAATTATGTTTGCATACTTGCCTAGTGGTGTTTATTTTCCTAATATTTGTACATTTGCCTTGTAAGTGGTGATTATTTTCCTCATGATATTACTAAAAAGCAATTATACTTATTAAGCACTTTTTAACATGAAATGTTTTTTGAGAATCAAAATTCCCAAACATGATTAATCACACATAATATATAATTATTCCATACTTGTTATGACTTATTTGTGCGACTTTCCTATCACCTATATACATCACTCACATTTTTTTCTGTTGGTACTGTAAATGTGGATTGCTAGTCCAATGATTTTCTTATGAAGTCATAGATATTGAAATTGAAATCTTGTGTCCTCTGGACTACTAGCAGTTCAGAGGTCACTAGTATTGACCATCTTAAAAAATGCAACTTGACAGGAAACGAAAACAACATCTGACTCAAAATAAAAATTTGAAATCTTAATACTTTCCACAGACGGGACTAAAAAATGTTCAAGGAAACAACATGTATGAGTGAAATTAATAAAAAATCTTTAACAAATATCAGGACATCGATTGCGTCTTCCCTTGTTAATCCGACCACTATAAACTTTGTTCTATCTTTTCAGTAATTTTTGTATAATTGGAAACTTTGTTCTATCTTTTTATTAATTTTATACTAGATAGGCGGTATTCGCAAATATTATAGGAGGTATTCCTCAATCAATTTAGTAGGTATTTGCAGCAACATTGGAATCTAATATTTGAGTATCTATTTCTATTAGTGTTCTAAGCATAGATCGGAGTAAGTAGATTGAATTGGGGTCATTGATCCGAAACGTTTATATTAATATGGACATTCCTCTGGAATTCGTTGATTTGATTGAAATTTAAGTGAAACAATTTATAAAAAGTTGTGGCCATAAAACTGCTAAAAATAAAAATAATTATTAATGCTTCGATCATAATTCGATTGTTTTTATTATTCAACAGATTAAATTAATTTAGTTTTGATATCTTCCTTGAAATTTTGAATTGAGTAGTAATAATATCACTACCAACATTAACAATATTTAATTGAATCCGGAAATACCGGAATTACTTTCCGGAAAAATGGCTTATCCATGTTATTCTTTATGTGTGCATTTGTGATACAAGTACCAAAAATCAATCTACCTACTCCGATCTATGGTTATAAGGCATAAATAGTAAAATATTGTGTTAGGAGAAATTGTCGGTACACACGGCGAATCAAGTTAAACACTTCCATTATAACATGGCTTCGCTTGTATAGATTTCCCGTACAATGAGAGATCCGCATAAACTGTTTTTGTATAGCTTGATTGGTCGCCTTGCGTTACTTAGCATTAAAAACTAAAAATCGACAAAAACGAAGGAAGGAGGTATTGATACTTCACCGTCGATATGTGTTTAATTAAGATGATGATGTTTCCTTTTGTAGATTTTTTATATTTTAATCAATCAATCAATCAAAATATTTTTATTTCACATAGGCCTACACGGGCACTTATAAAACAGTGACAAAAGGGTGCTTGGTTCTGGTTGGTCGTTTCCTGTGGGGAAGAACCGTCAAGAAACTCAATTGTTACTCCTATAAAAGCATTTGGTTATGGATAATACCTAAGCCTTGTATTAATTTGTCTTCTAGATTGGTAGACAAAACTGTATTCTTAGTTGGTGTACTTAAAATTGCTTGCGTTTTATTGACTTGCGCTACAGTTTTTAACCCCCGACCAAAAAAGAGGGGTGTTATAAGTTTTGTTCAAAAACTCTGTGATATTCATACAGGCAACAAATAAGTCGTAATTAAATCAAAATTATTGCAGTATGCAAACAACTGACATTGACACAATATTTCTTTTGTTCCAGTCTACTTCCTGAGGGTTGCTATGGTCAGAGCATTACTTCAGTGTGTTAGAAAAAGCGAGTAAAAGTTTTCATCGCAGATATCTGTTTAGAAGTTACCCATCATTCGCGAACATGCAGACGATTAAATGTGTGGTGGTAGGCGACGGAGCCGTCGGTAAAACATGCCTACTCATAAGCTACACAACCAACAAGTTCCCATCCGAGTATGTGCCCACTGTGTTTGATAACTATGCTGTCACCGTCATGATAGGAGGAGAACCTTATACACTCGGTCTCTTTGATACTGCAGGTAAATATATTATTCTATACAAAGTTATGTAGTTAGTATACATTCACCGTTCTGGTTATCCATTAGTGGCTAGGATCAGGAATAGAGTGCAATACTGCTACTAGCCTTATTACCAGTTGTTGCTTATTGTGTTCCTTATATGTTCAGTTGTGTAACTTCAGTTCTGGTTTGTTCCAAACTTTTTGATAACAGCAATACACAATTATTGCTGTTATCTTGTAGTCGAATGTGAAATTGAGTTTGGTGTTTCAGTTTATGCCTGAACAACCGATTAAGATAATCATTAATATTGAACTTTGTGTAAATAACATATTTCTTAACTACTTTGTATGTTGGCTACAGGTCAGGAGGACTACGACAGGTTGCGACCGCTAAGTTATCCACAGACGGATGTTTTCCTTGTTTGCTTCAGTGTAGTCAGCCCCAGTTCATTTGAAAATGTCAAGGAAAAAGTAAGTTGAAACTATTAATGGCATTCATTGCTAAACACATAGCCGATTCTAATATTACACATGTTTAAATGTCAATTAAAATTACGAAACGACATTATTTAGCACAATTTATTATGTTATAAAATTATGCAATGAAGTAGTTTAATAAGTAGCAACAATTTGGAGACTGTTTTGTTCTTGAGAGTTTTATATTTATTGATTTAAACTTCATGTAGAATAGCGGTACATAAGCGGACTTAAAGCCGCAGTCAACCTTTGGGTAAATTACGACAGCATTGTGATAAGGTACAAAAAATATATCTAAGTACCTAGATTTCGAAAATTTATATACTTACATAGATACTAATACACACATACAAATAAAATTGGCTAGTAAGTTTATAACAAATAAGTAAAATAATTATACTGTCTAAGATACAAAAAATGTACTATCATTGATGATTCTAATTCATTGCTTTTAATTTCCAGTGGGTGCCAGAAATTACTCATCATCAACAAAAGACGCCTTTCCTCTTGGTGGGCACTCAGATAGATTTGCGAGACGACCCGGCCACAATGGAGAAGCTGGCCAAGATAAAACAGAAGCCCGTATCATTGGAACAGGGCGAGAAACTAGCGAAGGAACTCAAGGCTGTCAAATACGTAGAGTGCTCAGCGCTCACACAGGTATGACCCAATTATATTGAAACTTTTTGAATGGTTATAATAACTGGTGTTGGGATGTTGATATTAATCTAAACCAATTTCATTAAATTTTAAAGGCGTAATGCTTAGTTTTACTTACTGCCTTTAATTAATATCTCAAACATAATCATTTTGTTTTGAATTTCACTGCAGAATTATCTATAGACACAATGTTCTTGTTCAATGAATAATAATGTTAACTTAAAACATGTCTCTTATGTTTATAAGGAGTTTGAAATTGATGTCATAATAACGTAAAATGAAACTATTGGGAAGTATTGGATAACGCAACTGTCTTTGGTTCATTGTTTACATTGCTACCTTTCTATTGGAAAACATAAAATGGAGACTGAATTAAACATGTTTCAAATGTCTAAAGAAAGGAAGGTACTGTTTTACTAAACCTAAGTTCACGTAGTTTGAACAATTGCAATTATAATCTCAAACCAAAGCACACACTGCATTCCTCAACTAAGAATTTTAAATGCTATTTCTGAGCATGTTTTAACTTAGTACCTGCATTCACCATTTTATCTCCCAATTGCTTCACAAAACTGAACTCTCTGCAGTTGCCATGCCAAATTTAGCATGCAAACAAATAAAGTAATGGATAATTAGCCGTTAATTAACCGCTAATTAATTAACCATGGAAACAAAAAAAAATCCGTTCTCCAGAAAACCCGAAAGTCGGTTTGTATGCCAACTTCAGTGGAAGTTAGCATGCAAACATTTTAAAACGGTTAGGAAAGGTTTAGACAACTGTACCAAGGTTCATAATTAGCCGCAAATGAAGTATGAACCGTGAAAACCAAAAAAAACTGCGTGCCGGATAAACCGAAAATCGCTATACATGCAAACTACTTGTAAAATGTAAATGATATGTGAACAATTTTTTACAATAGTTAAATCAGATCATAGTCATCTAACAATTTTTACACATCAATACAATAACTACGATTCTATGCAACTGGCATATTTTAAATAACAATAATAAAAGGCTAACCATTGTTTTCTTTATTCAAGCGAGTTCACCAAAATTTTATAAATGTCGTCCCATGTGTTAAATATTGTCCCATGTTTTTTGTTGTTATTCTTGTTTAACACGTTGTATACTGTATCTGTGCAACTTGCACATCAATAGTGTGAAGTTGGCTAGCATATACCACTGATTTAGCATAGACCATTCTCTAGATAAAATACGATTGAATAATTGAAAATATTTATTCGCTTGATAAACAGACAGATAATTTTAAACGCTTGATAGTTATTCGACTATTTAACTAAGAATTGAACAATCGGCCCTTAAACGGATATAATGGTTTTAGACCAAGATCTTTCATTTGACACCAAAGTCGTTAAGATATGTCAACAAACAAAAAATCATATTTTCTAGTTGCTCTCGTAATTTATCAAATATTTATGAAACGCGTAATAATTCTTTTAAAAACTGTCTTATCAAACATTAAATTAATTTATTTAGTTAATTTACGGCTAATTATAAGCCTTGGTTAAGTTGTCTAGGTCTATTCTAACTGATTTTACAACTTTTGCATGTCAATTTGTAGTGTAGTTTGCATGTATAGCGATTTTCGGTTTTTCTGGCACGCGGATTTTGTTTTGGTTTTCACGGTTGATTTGCGGCTAATTATGAGCCTCGGTACAGTTGTCTAGGTCTTTCCTAACCGATTTTAAAATGTTTGCATGCTTACTTCCACCGAAGCTGGCATTCAAAACAATTTTTGGGTTTTCCGGCGAGCGAAAAATGTTTGGTTTCCATGGTTAATTAGCGGTTAATTAACGGCAAATTATCCAGTACTTGTACAGTTGTTGTTTGCATGCTATATTTGCCATGCCAATTTCAGAGGTACAAAACTATTCAATCCAGGTAGTTTTTGGGAAACTACTGATTAAGACCACTCGAGACCGAGCTATTTAATTATATTTCACTAAGGCCCGATTTCACCCAACTAGAATAAGTTTTATTCCAAAGATAAAGCTGTCACTTACTCTCAGCTAACCATGTTTTCATTTTACCAAGTTTTTATCCTGAGAATAACGAAGTTATACGAGATTAACTCTCATGCCACCAATTTTAAAGGCATACAGGCTTATTCTTCAGATAAGAATCAAAATAGCGTAAAATTGAATTGCAATTCAGAAAAAAGTTAAGTAATTAATTAAATTAAGTAATAAATGCAGCATTTGAGAAGAATGTTATCAGACAGTAAACGCGATAGTGAACATGGTTTAAAGTAAGTAATGAACTTTTTTACAACCACGACGAAAAGGATTTCATTATTAGATTTCGTGTATCTAGAGCAGGAGCATTATAATTTATTGTTAAAAAATAGTAACAATTGGAATTTAAATCTGAGAGGTTAGTACAAGATGTGTAAATTATGGTCAAAGTTAATTTAATGCTGTCTTAAGACATTATACCTAAAATGTTGATCTTATTGTAGTCAATGATGTATAGTGTCCTTGATTGTAGTGTAACTTTTAGTACCTACAAACAATGGATTGGACAGTATTTACTTTCATCTCATTGTACCATTACCAAAAGTTGAATCTGCTCATTTTTAAAACAAAAATCCGTGCACACGATGATCACATCAGTTTACCACCCGTACCGCACAAAGGGTGAACAAAAAATGACACGACACCGGCCATGAACACATTGACACTTGTCCAAGAACAATTAAAAATGTCCTTGAATGCTATACTGTACTAAGAAAACGACAAGCCTATTTAACTTTACATATTTACATTCAACGCGCCAAAGATAACCAAAAATCATTTATCAAAGAATGGCTATATTAGGAATAAGTTTTTGACATTATAAAGTGGTGAAACGCACGATGGGTTATTCTGAGATTAAACCCAGAGCATAATTTTACCCCTGGACTAGTTATTGTTGGATAACAACGCCATTGGTGAAATCGGACCTAAGTAGTAGATACAAGTAGCAGTAAAAACTAAAATAGACTGTGAAGATATATTTCCTATATAGATCTGTTGTTTCTGTTATTGTGTCAATTATATTAATTTTAAAATTAGTTCAATTCTCAATTCAATTCTCAATTCTTAATTGCGTACCATAATGTATTTACATAGATGGAAAGGAAGTAATTATATAAGTCACAATTATGGACCCTGTCGGGCACAGCAAGATCAGGTAGGAGAGAGGAGGAAGAACACTGGTGCTTAATGAGATAAATTATATTTTTAGTTAGTAAGATAAACTGTTTAATATTACTGAATGGAATGTTAGAATTATTATTATTGTTGTTGTAGTTGTTACACAAATGCTAACATTCAGCATAGTGTAAGGCCTGCCATTTGCAAGGTTAAACGAACATGTCGTGTTTGAAGGTAAGAGTTAACATTTAAATGTTTTTCCCTCGTCTTGCAGAAAGGATTGAAGAACGTGTTCGATGAAGCCATACTAGCAGCGTTGGAGCCCCCAGAACCGGCCCGGAAAAAGAAATGTGTGCTGTTGTAGAGAGTCCGGCGCATACGAGCCGCCCACCACGCGACGCGAGTGTGCCCGTGAGCCACCCGGCCCCCTCACGCGTACATTTTAGTATTTTACCATATAATATTATTCATAACGAAACGGTTTTTGAACAAGTAATTAATTAACTTTTATTTATGATGTTATAATGATTATTAAGTCTTTTTGGGATATATTCAGATATTTTAGTCGGAACTATATAAAAACGTATCGCTACTACATTTAGTATCGTTTTATAAAAACAATGAAAAAAGGGAAAATGTATTTAAAAAAAGTGATTATATTCTGTTTTAACATAAGTTGTGTTCTGGATTTTTTTTATAGAACGAAAAGCGATCGTGATTTTAATACGGTAAACGAGTACTTTTTTATAATAACAGTAGCTCAAGTACTGAATGAGCTGCTCTAGTTGAAACTGGATTAGAATAATATATGGTATCCTCTTCAGTGAATAACAACTATAGCCGAGGGCCGTTTTACTATTTCGTAATGTTGTACGTTTTATAACGTTTCCATAACGATTTGATTCCCATCGCTGCTCGATAGCCACCCATTCTTTCTGTATAATCAAATATAAACTTAGCTTATGTCGAAACGCAACTCGCTTGCTATGGTAAAGTTACTGAATATGTGACGAACACTTCAACAGTAAAATTTAATGTTACCGCAACAAATGTGGTTAAACACATATAAGTAATAAAAATTAAATTAAATAATATTTACAGCTCATTCAAATTTTATTTCCATCATCTTTTTATAACCAGGAAAAATACATAGTTCTTTCAAGATGGAACCATATTATGCACATTATAGAAGGACTGAAATCTTCACCCTCTAGTATAGTTAATATCTTAGTAAAAATAAGAACAAAGTCATAACTGCGTTTGTGCCTAGGATAAGCGCCACAGTCACAGAGCTCGGAGTCGCTGCATGGCCGCTGCCAGAGCCGGCATTGGCAATATAGTTTAATAAAACCGAGCGTGTCAGCCTTTACTGGCACTACGGCAGAGCTGACGCATACACTTGAAAGGCGGTCCGTGACAGAAGTTCAGCGCCACATGTTGTATTAGCGCTGCCGTCTCTAGACGCTGCCGCTGCGGGTTTTCACTGCTCTGCAGTCACCGATGTTAACGATCGTACGTCTGCCAGACATTGTACAATGAAAGGGATTCGGATCTTGTTTGGATTAAGCTAAAGCAAACATATTAATGATTTTTATCCACAAACTTAATAGTTACACATAGTGTTTTTGAACCGTAACTATTAAATTGTAATGGCTGTGGGCTCGCCCCCTATACTTGGACACAGCTGGGCAACATGTGGGTGGACCATTCCCAGTCATGTTTTATTTTGTTACATATTTACGGTTCATGTGGAACCATACCAACTAAGGCTATTTACATATTTTCTCTTTCCCTAGTTATGATGGGAATGATTTCATCCGTCGTTAATGAAGTAGGATAATATTTTTTTAAATTTCAGTCGTCCGACTTTGCGGACTAGAAAATAATTTTTTAACTAATTTGTCCTTTTGGTTGTTTGACTGATATGAAGAAATTGTACACTAACAATAACTTATAAACATATAATCGGATAACGACATTGTCTATGCTGGCTGTGTCATCTGGAATCGATGAAGCAACTTCATGCACAATATTTGCTAAGCACAGTGCGTCTATGTATTTTTATAAGTATTACTTGGTAACATACTAACTTTTATGAAATCATTATATTTTAATTAATACAACGCCTGTCTCAAGGGACGGCCGTCCACGTTTGTGTTTTATATTATTTCGATGTGTTCTAAATAGTTACAAATAAGTTTGATGCAAAACTCTTAAGATTGACTAAACACTATACTACTATAAGCATAATATTAAAAAAAAACACCAAATTTTTATCGCTAGAAATTCGTAAATTCAGACGATAAAATAAATCTTAAAGTTATTGATGCTATACAGAGTATAAAATATTAATGTTATACAATAATACGAGTCATGCAATTGAGTTTGGACTGATAATTACATAAATTCATCATTCCAAGAAATATTTTTGCATTTATTGAACATAAAATTCTTTGGAAAACAGTCTAGTCGATCTCGTAATAGTTCCACACTAAGGTTGAATGAATATTACTTGCACGTCACCAAACAGTCAATTTGTCTATGTGACTGTTAAATTGTGGTCATAAGTGGTAAAGCGATTACGAGTTCGTCTATACATTAAAACCAACGCTGAATACGAAATATTTAGCGTCTTATCTTGTGACGTAAAGACGGTGCGTATTCTGTATTATGAAGCTTCACTTGTCACCTGTGCGTACGGCGCGGCGTCGGCGCTCGACAGCTGCTTGATGCGTCAACGTACTTCTGTAGGATATGTAACAAGACATTTTAACACTAACCTAACTTGAGTACTCTGAAGAAGCATGTTGCTGACGCTCGCGCTTGATACTATTGATTTTAATGATTCATTGAATTATAAAATGGGTGCAATTAATGATAATATAATAAATTAATTATTTAACATCTTTACTGACTTTGGGAGCTAAATATAATTATCGACTAAAGCAAATATACATGTACTCAAAATTATAACTACATTTTTATGTATATATAAGCTACTGTATACTTTTTTACGCATTGGAAATGGTAACAAGTTTTCTGAATTAATATTTATTTAGCGTTCTTTGTCATTTACAAGAGCGATGATTATTTTGTATGTCTATGCATTAACAGTGCAGTTATATGTTCTTTGTGTCAAGAAGTAGTTATAGGTGTATATGGAATAAATATATAATGAGATTAAATTATAAAGTTTTATTTTATTCACTTTAAACTTTGTGCAATTGTTAACAGCATAGATAGATCAAGATCATCATGAGCAGCAAGCTGCAGGTGATTCTATTGCTAGACATCCGGATGCCTCCGGTATCGGCATCGACAACTTTCATCTAGCTGCTTCCACGTGCTACCCACCCACGGCCAACCTGACTGCTGCCCACCCAAGATCGTTGCCCCACAGCCTGAGGGATAGTTTTATCGTTCCTAAGCTTGCAGTCCATAAATAAACCCGTCGGCCATAGTGTAAACTTTAACGTTCCCGTTTAGCATTGCATGGGATTGTCCTCGCTTCACCTCATCGACTTGTCGTGAACCAGTAGTTGTAAACCCACCGAGCATATAAGCAGATCAGCTCAGCAGCTGCCATATTTTATACATAAATAGGAGTAGAGTGGGTTTTCTCTCAAATCCTTTCGCTGCCTGAGGCCCAGGGCCCATGATTTGTTGTTTTGGCTGACTTCCAGCCTGGCAAGGTACAAACCGCACCACTTCGCACGTCAGTAGTTACGCCACCACTCCTGAAGATATCCAGTAGCTACTTACTTTTTCAAAATTTTGCAATGGAGAAATATCTTGTAACCTATAATCTCCTGTTGTTTAAAAGTGGACCGGGTTTTTAAGTTTTTGCCCAGGTGGGGGGTTTCTTTGTGTTGCTAATTCGAAACACGTTGTTTACCTAACCGCATTTCTTTTCTGAAATAACTAATGCTGCGTTGCCACCAAAATGTGTATGAATAATATTATTCTAGTCAATGGATTATCCCCGATAATCACACACATTCTGGTGGAAACTACAGCTTAAGCTGGCCATACACGCTAGCGTGTACCTGTAGGTACAGGTCACTTGACAGGTAAGCTTGAGCTGCGTTGAGGACATACACGTTACGGTGTACCTGACAGGGAGGTATACCTGTGAGGAAGAATTTAGAGCCAAAAGACTACCGTAATATCTACGAATGGATGAGACCACTCAAACTGTTATCCTTTAATTCAAAGCAGAGAAAAGCTATATCGCCTCAAAAAAGACTGACAGTGACGTTTAGATACCCTGCAACATGCAGAGAGAACTTTATGAACCCCCGTTTCCCCGGACGGTTGCAGTAAGCATAAGGAATTCTTCAACGCTTAAAAAAAAATGTTTTTTGTGGAAGTAAAATAGTAGTCTGACCGTCTCGTTGGTCTAGTGGTCGGCTGAGCACGAGGTCCTGGGTTCGATCCCCGGGTCGGGTAAAGTGGTATTAGGTCTTTCCATCAAGAAGTTCTCCTCAGCAAAAGCCACGGAGTCTAGTATTGTGCCCGGTTGATGGCAATGCTCGCCCCCTATTACATGTCACTTAAACATAATTGGCGAAAAGTGGATGTACCTACTATTAGGTACACCTCTGCCTAATCCTTCGGGGATTATAGACATGATGTTATGTTATATTATGTAGAATAGTAGTTTATCAGTTTTAAACACAATAAACAAAAAAAAAATGCTGATCACCTGTACTAAATAGTTACATTAGTACAAACACTGTCGCTCTTTTAATTTTAACGTGGGGCGTAGTTTATTTTCACGCGCCAAAGACAATACTCGACTTGTACATGTCTATAAATTCCTCCGCTCCTTCCTCTTACGAGAAGACATATTATAGAATTATGGACCGCTGCACGTCCTTCTCCTCTCGCAATCATTGGACAACTGACGCCAGCACAGGCGACCGCCACACGCTCAGTTTTGCATGCAAAGGTAAAACTGAACTGGTATAAGTAGCAATGGGCAATAAATATAAAATTTCATATAGCTTCATAGCTTACCTGTACAGGTAAGGAAACCTGCACAGGTTTGCAAAATACCTACACGGTCCGGTTTACCGGTACAGTTTACCTGCGCAGTTTAACCTGTCAACTAAGTATACCGTAGCGTGTATGGCTAGCTTTAAATACATAAAACCTGCCAGTGTTATATTTGATAAGTACTCAACCTATGCACATAGATTTTGAAGCAAACCGAAGCCGATGTTTCCTTGTTCCAGGATTTATATTATTTTGACAACTTTGACATAATTATTTTTTAGTCCTTTTACTAAAAACACCCTCCTTTTATATTTATTAGTCAGCCGTTCTCTTTATTTAAAATTAGCGCTGCATTTCGATTTGTGTGCTATGAAAATTTCAAGTTAAAATGGGCGACGGTTTAAAGTTATCAAAAGGTTTGTCCTAATTATTTATTTTGGTTGTAAGTTGTGATCCATCATTAATTTGTGATTAATTTACTACATCAATGTGAACTGATGTTCAAATGACGGACTCGGTAGGTAGGTACCTACCTATCTCAAAATCGATTATATGCGATGATCTTTGATTTTTATGGAGTCAATTAAAAAAATAACACTTGTGAGATCCTCTCGCTAAGTACAACCTTCAAAACCACTCTGCTTAAATCACTAAAAAGCCAAGTCTTCCCCGCCCGCCGCGTTTGTCTGCCTGAAACGCAAAAAAATACCGAACGGAATTTCATATCGTTTTCACCAATAGACGGGATGATTGATGAGGAAGGTGTTGTGTGCCTATAATAAGTAAATAAAGAGCTCAATATACAAGGTGTTGTTTTGCAACCTCGTCAAATTCTAGGAGGTAACTATGCTAATGATTCTCGACCCGAATCAATAATAAAATGAGTAGGTAATTTTCTTTTTTTTATTTATTTACTGAAATCGGTAACTGTGAAACACCCGTGTTTTAAACACGGGCCGTCTGATCCCTGCCTTATAACGTCGCTTACACACAAACAAAAAACCTCAAACGTTTTTTCGATAATTGTATAATCCCTAAACCACGCTATGGGGGTTAGTCTGAAATATTGACAAATTTAAACAACAAAAAAATGCAGTGTTTTTTAATAATTTACTAGGTACCGTAATTTATATTGAATATTTATGTCTTTTGTGACAACATCCTGAATTTTGACGAGGATGCAAAACAACACCTTGTATATCCACTGACCTTGCGAAATGTAGAGGGATAACGAATAAATGGCTTCATATACTCTTCTTCTTCTTCTATAACTTCTTCCGCACTCACACTTATAGGTACACTCCAGACACAAAACATTCACAACGCTTCCATAGCAAACACGGTGAAAATATTGTTATTTTAAGTTTTAGTTTTTGCTACTACCTCGTACCTACCTACTAATAATCTATGTTCAATCATTTCTATTGGCAAGTCTCACAGTTATTGCAAATGCATTGCAATGCAATTGATATTCATAAAACAGTAAAATTATTATTACAGATAAGCGTCATAGGAGCTCCAGCAGTCTAGCTGGCTCCGCGTTAGAAGGAACACGTTCCGAAAGGAGACTGGACAAGAATGGTTCGTACTACTCCGTGCTATGCTGTACCTAATTAGAAACTCAGCCAATGAAACTGTTGTTCTGTTCAAATTGTACGGTGGCTCGGAAATTACCTGCGAGTGCCTCTAAAATTGTGTTCAGCGCAGCTTTGCGTTAGATGTTTAGAACTAAGCTAACTTGCGAGCTGCCATAAAGTTTGAACAGCAGTTTAAGTACCTTTATTTAATTAGTTCCAGCAAATAGATATGAAGGTATCACTCACTGCCTTACGTTTGGGTCGCGATGATTATTGTAATATCTACTTGATGAGTACGCAACTGTAGTCGACTGTGTGCCTTGATCACGATGAATATGCGACGCCTTTGCCTAGCTAGTCCGACCACCTGACGACAAAAATTTGTCGCCGCGAGGAGAAGTGATGTTGGAGTGACTTGTTTTTGTTTAAAATCCTCCGATTGAACGACAAGCAAATAAGACGCAATTTTGTTGGTGGTGTCAGGTGTTTAAGTAATATTAACTTGGCTCATTGCTATGCTGTAGCCATGCTTATACAATTAATATACATAGGTAAATGTTATTACGTGAATGCTAAGCTACAAAATCTTTTTACCAGCATCCATACCAGAATTAGAGGACAAGTTTTCTATAGCTGAAGAAAGATGCGACGAGCTTCAGGAGAAAATCGATCTAATGAAATCTTTAAAAAGAAAAAAGAAACTTAAAAAACGAAGGTACAATACTACAGGGTTGTTATGATTACCTAAGTTAAAAAACTAGATTATCATCATACTATTTTTAATGAACTGTACACACAGCTCCATTAAGTACTTACCCCTCCGGCCTCCAAGGCTAGAGTGTAGAGGGGTTAGCATATACTGATGCTGTCTGTACTTACAATGTACAAGATCACTCTTCCATTAGTTGGGGTTCAGACAAAGACATTCAAATTTTAACAAGCGATAGACGGGAAAATCCGCCATGTTCCAGTTCCCACTATGTCGTGACGATTAGTTTATCAGTGGACGACTGTCGTCTCTAGCAGTTTCAATTATACCCATTTACTTGAGAATCTGTTGTTACTTGAAAAAAAGTCGTGGACGACAGTTAATCGTGTTGTCCTATATGTGAACACCTCCATTTAAATACACAAGCCACGACGCTTTAAACGACACGATAATCAGTTGTCACGACATAGTGGGCGCCCTTAGTAACAAATCGGTCTGTCTAGGAGCGTTTATACCCTACGGCATTTCATACAAACTTATATAATGACTAATATACTTATATACTTATATAATACGTTATTATAATGGAGCTGTGTGTACAGAAACTTCCTACGCATAAGCAGTATGCATAGGTCTAAAAAGTTACTAAAAAACATTTTCGAAAAATAATGTTACAGCTAAATTAGACCGATTTTTAATTATCTATAGAAACAGAAATTTCCAATTATTTTCATTTTAAAAAGAAATTTCGAAAATATTCTTTAGTAACTTTTTAGACCTATGTATACTGCTTATGCGTAGGAAGTTTCATCAAAATCTGTTCAGTCATTTCGGAAAATAACGACTTGAAAGTTTGTATGAAATGCCGTAGGGGGGTATAAACGCTCTTAATCTCTTTGGGTTCACAGACCATCTAGTTGAGTTGTCCACTAGTCATTGGTACACGAACACTTATCTTGGGCTATCCAGTCTTACTGTAATATTGAGTTTCAATGGAATAAGAGGACAGCCAAGCTTATACTGGTTTGGTTGCCACAGACGGTCGGTCGACAGTATGTAACTGTAGACAGTTGTTGTTAAATCTATCGTGTCTAAATACTTGGCTACCTATCCATGTGTGTGTGTGTGTGCTTCAGTTTTTTTTCACATACACACGCTTCATTCAGTTTTAGCCGTGCAAAACGACTAATCTTAAATTAACTGTTTTTTTTCTCTCTAGCATAACCAAAGTAACAGAACCGCCACATACACCAGAACACGTCCCTTTCATAACTGTGCGGACACAGCCGAAGAAAAGTAAGTACTGCTGAGTTAGGGTCAGACTCCACAAAGAGGAAAAAATCTCGTGCACTTTTTTGATGTCACAAAATAAAAAGGAAAATAAGTGCAGAGCGGGGGCTATAAATATGTGAAAAACGGCCCAAAAAACCGCGCGGTGGGCTGGAACAGAAACGTTAGTGAGGCTCATCTGTGCGCCAGGGGCAGACTTTGCGGAATAGCTTTTGTGCGGTAGACTGAAAGTCGGTGTGGTGTATAAGGAAATGAGTAACAGCAGAATGGTTTAAGTTGAGGTGGTGTCTTAATCATTAAGACCAAACCCAGATGGACATACTTGCCGAGAAGCATGCAAGAAAAGACTTTCGTGACTTCTGGAAGGGTACACAAAAACACATGGCCTGCGGGTGAGCGTCGAGGGAGTGTCTGCTGATATGGACATTGCAAATATCTTTAAAACCATTTCTGTGTGATGCTTGTCCATAATCCGCCCGAGACGGTCATCGATGCTGAATCTGAATGGGTCTTAAAACCTAGCACTATTTTTTCTGCCGCATAGATGGCAAAGTAATTAAGAGCAGGACTAGAGGTAAGTCCATGACGCATGTAGAGGCATGACGGGCTCAGCATCGAGCACCTTCAATATGCAGGTCCCCATCTGCCGCGTTTTCTTGCGATGCTATTCAATTTCTGCCTTAGGCATTCTTATTTGCCAGAGGAGCTGATGAGCGGTTGTAGTACCGATAACCAAGAACAAAACAGGTGATAACTCTGATAAAAATAAGAAGGGGAAAAATTTGGAATGTTTCCCCTTCCCCTCGCTCCTTCTTTTTCCCTCTTTTTTGGGAAACAATATTTGAAAATTTTACAACTCCTCGCAAGTTTTACAACTCCTCATAAAAACAATACTGATAGGTACAGGCCTTTATTTAGTGACATCAAAAAAGTGCGCGAGGATTTTTGCGCTTGGTGGAAACTGTCAATTAGGCTGGCATTCAACAGTTCCCTACTCCTTTATCGACAACAGTACGATTGCTGGCATCGTCAGAGTAGTCAAACTGGTCACACCTAGGATAGAAGAGGCATGTTGTTGACATATGTATGAGTGTACGAAGCAGCTATGTCAGGCCGCGCCACTTTCTGCCATTCTGCTGCCACAAGAATCTGATAAGATGAAAGTAGTTACGCTTTGCTAGCCAAATCGCTTAGGTTTGGTAGAACATGCATGATACTTTAAAGGGCTGGTGGATAGATGGGCTCAACATATCCTCAATATCCTCATCATCTGCCTAGAGCTTTTTCTCAACTAAGTAGGGGTCGGATGTTGGATGGGCAAGAACTTCGTTTGGAATAGAAAAATTGTTGTAGCCTTGCTGATTACAGAGGTGTCGCAGCAAGCTGCGAGAATACGTCGGCTGGAGATACCACAGAACCCCACACGAGGCTACCTGGACCCAGCCACCGTGGAACAGCACCGGATGATCGGCCAGGTTCAGGGCTATAACCAGAACTTCAAGAATCCAGGTCAGGAACGCGATGGGGTACGTAACAAACGCAGACGTATCAGGCACTACCTACTCGAACATCTTAATTTTCAAAGATTTCTAAAAGATTATTAACGTTTTGTTAATGGTTTTAGCATTTCCAATCAAGTTCGGATAAGCGGCCGCAGTACTCAAAACTCAAAAGACAGCGGTCGCATGCTGACGGAGACAGTGAGTGTTATTTTAAGTAGTTTTCTTTAAACTAAACGAGTGGGTTAAAGGTATTACCGGGTTCACTGACGCTCGACCACTTTTCAAACCTTATTACTTAGGGCATAAGACTTAAAAAGCAAGCCGTCAGTGAACTCTGTAGTCTCCTCCTTAATTGATTATCTAGGTTTTGTATATCCCTGTGCTTCTTTGTGGACTTCTTGTAATCGTGATTGGTTATCATCTTCGAAGTATCAATTGTTTTTTATAAATTATTTATTTATTTATTTATTTATTTATTTAACAATTTATGTACACACTAAATACAGAAAAGAAGAAAGGAAAAGAAAATAGGTACAAAGGTGATGCTTATTTCTAAAGAAATCTCTTCCAGCATACCTGCGAAAGGAGATACTAAAAAAGAGATGTAGACATAGTGTGTAAAAGAAGAAGAGAAAATGGAATACATAAAACATAAAGCAAATAACGATTTAAAATAAAATATACAATATAAGAACATACTAACTTACTTATACATACAAAGACAAAAATATA
Organism: Cerastis rubricosa; assembly: GCA_949152445.1. Lineage (NCBI taxonomy): Eukaryota > Metazoa > Arthropoda > Insecta > Lepidoptera > Noctuidae > Cerastis > Cerastis rubricosa. The sequence continues at coordinate 12,461,178 of OX424523.1, read as the reverse complement.
ACAATACTATAAATACAATAAAATAAATACTTATGCAACTATGACGGAATGGAAAGATAATGTTCTTTCACTCTTCTCTTGAAAACTGCAATAGTTTGGCAGTCCCTTATGTTAGGCGGCAGTGAATTCCACAACCGCACAGCGTGTACAGTGAAGGAGTAGGAGTAGAAATCGGTTGAATGGGGAGGGGATTTAAGGAGTTTCCTAAGATGCGACCTGCAAGGTGCATCTGAAGGACGGGAGTAGGAAAAGCGTTCCCGCAAATAGGATGGCGCTTTTGGGTTATGAAGGATGTTAAATAGCAGACACAATATCCGAGAGTTCCTGCGAAGTCGAATTGGGAGCCACTTGAGTATGTTGCGAAAGTTGGAAACATGATCATACTTCTTAAGGTTAAAAACAAAACGAATACAGATATTTTGCAAACGCTCAAGTTTGTGTGTGTTTTTGAGATTATGTGTAAGTAACACCCCTTTATTTATGACTAAATTTTAGAAAACTAGTGCCTACGTATCGTGAAAAATGGCTGTGCCCCTATATCCATTTTTTTCTAGGAGTAGGTACCGACCGTTATCTTGTTATCTGACTCTGCTTAGTAGTTCCACATTGTCCTACACAGGTATATGTAGCCATCGGAGCCGACCTATCAACGAAGGGCAAGAGGTAGCCTGTGGTCGAGACGACATCGTCGACGAATATGTCAACTTCGACACGTTTAACCAACCGGTAGACTAGTAAGTTTATTCATAGCTTATGATCTTGATGTGACACGACTTAAAATAGGTTCTAAAGAAAGTTAAATATAGGTACTAAGTTCTAGGTATACGACATTCAGATCATAGCGAGCTGGTCCTGGGTTAGATTCCCCGGATCGGCCAAAGTTTTATTGGGCCTTTCTATCAGGAATTTCTCATTAGCAGCCACTGAGTCTGGATTTGTGCCCGGTTGATGGTAATAGGCTCGCCCCCAATTACACCGGACTTCAATACAACTCAACGATTAAGTATACAACTCTGCCTAAACCTTCGGTGATTACAGGCGTAATGTTATGTTATGTAGGTACTTCGCACAAATGACATTAGACGACCAGAAACTTCGGAGTGGTTTTGAATAAGTTTTAAAGCTGCGTAAAGACTTGCCTATTTCAATACGTCACTCTCTCAATAGCATGCACAGGCAATGATTTATTTCAAGACAGTTTTTCGAAAGCATCGGTGGTTAATTTAATTATGAACGAACCGTCTGGTATAAGATTTGTTTATTACTGTTGACACGCTCGTGGCGATGTAGGTGATGAGGAGCAATGGTGCGATTATGAGGCGATTGAGAATGAGAGAAGGGCAGCTGATGGTATAGCATCATCGCCCCCACTGGCAGCGCTACCTGACACGCGTGCTACCGCAGACAATCAGTCTCGAATTACTGGGGACTGCAATGCTGACGTACCACCGGCTCCATCACCCGTATCCTCACAACAGAAGCATCTTAAGAAGGTGGTCTGGTCCCATGGTCCCGGTGAAATTGCCGTTCGTTGCTCCTGCTAATACTACTCGAAATGTCTTACAGCAACGACAGCCCCATCACCAGCGCCAAGAAGTCTGCAGGAACGCGTCTGGTAAAACCAACAAATATCCGACGAAGGCATGTGCCCAGAGATGTTCCACCTAAAGAAGGTAAATAAAGCGTACACAGGTAAATATAGTATTAGTAGGTTCATTAGCTTTCACTCCCAGCCTTTAAACGTCCCACAGCTGGACAAAGGTTTCTTCTCATACCTACTGAAAACAGCATTGGCTATTGATCATCATCACCATGCTTGCGGAAGTCGATTTTCTGACTTAACTTATTAAGAAAGTGCAAGTCCAAATTTCGTATCGATGTTTTCCTTCACCGTTTAGAGAAAAGTGGTGATGAAATAAATTGCACTAAGTATAGTGCCTAGGCTACGTATCGTGCCCACGACCGAGTCCTCGACCTTCGTGTGTCGGGCCTTTACAACTGGATTACCGCTCAGCTAAATTATCATTTTAGGAATTATTGATCGCTACTTTGCTTAAAGTTAAAAACGTGCTACATACCCTGCCTTTTTGAAGTTTTCGCAAGTAATTATAACCTGGCCCTCTTGAGCAGATCTGTTACTTTTTCTTCCCACGTGCTCCAAATACTTGAAACTTCAGTTAAGTTTGAGTTTTTTCAAACCCTACTATGTTCACCACAAAATTGACAAAGTTACATTGTGATTTGTTCAGAACGAGCTCCGGCAGAGCAATGGCACGGCGCCGGCGGGCCGCAGGGAGAAGTTCCGGCACCTCGCCGCAGACAGCCCCTCCGCAGACCCGTCCAACAGCCGGGTACGGAGGGAGTTTGATTACCTTATCTTATAACTGCTCATAGAACATTCGTGTTGGCTAATAGACAGATTGAAGCGAGTGGTTAAACCTCACATGTCGTGGTTATTGCGATTTGCCCAGGACAACACTCTCAAATAGCTTTATCTGTATGTACTCATTTGTCCAAAAACATAACAAAAATGAGATCGACGACCTCCCAAAGTGAGAACGATTGTAGCGCGTGTCTACATGGTTTACACTTACACTTAAGTAGGGCAGTGCGTACAGCCAACTTCTAAGAACATTGAAACTGATTTAGTGTAATCATTGTATTTGTTTTTGAAACAACAGCAAATCAGCTGTTAGAGGAACGGCCGATTGTGGAGCTGTTCAACAAAAGCCGGATGATCCACCCCGGCATGCGCCGACAGGGTACGATGCCAATGTCCTCTGCGCCCATGAGCCCCTCTGCAGTAATGCAGCACGACAAAAAGCTCAAAAAAGGTAAAGACAACCTTCTAATAAATATGCAAAACCTCCTTTCCTAATACACGTCTTTCGGAACCACCTGCCCCTTCCAGGATTTCAATGTGTGGTTATGTCTTATGCTAATTATTGTCTTTATTTACCTCGGACTGGTCACATAAACTAAAATTTTCAGATTTCACACTGGAAAATATGACTCAACTTGCAAATTTGAATTTTGTTACGCAGCAACCCACCAGGAATGCTATGGCAACGTGAATGTATACATCACTTAGATTTTAACCGTGAGACAAAATCGTGATAAAAAATTGGTAAAATGACTTTGGAAGGAAGGAAGTAGATATCGTTAGTCCATGCATATGTCAAAAAGGTTTTCCTTAGAAGCTGCTCTTCAAGAGCTTCACGATACATCCCATGTCATAGTTATGTACAGCTATGTTTTTTGTTTATTAATTTGATCTCGTAATTGTTATATGTACCACCTTAAATTTGAATGTCTCGGTACAATCTATAATAATGTGAACCTAAACTAAAGTGACTTTTTCGCTTAGTTTTTGTGAAAGAGAAGCAATTACGCGGTCGTATTCATGGAGTTTCTATAACCTAATAAAACGACTTTGCAGTTCGCAACACCGAGAACTTCGATGATGTAGACAACGAACGTCTGGAAACTATGCCGATATCAATAGAATCTAAACAAGTTGGTCTAAGATACTATTACTTTTATATCTCTTAATAATCCGAGACACCTGCATTGCACCTCACACTCACAATCATAGAAACAGAGCCTATTGAATTTATCTGCTTATGGGGAAAGGGGGTAAGCTATCATAAGACACTGTTGTGCGTGTGCGCGTTCCATGAGGAAGCGACCTCGTATTCGCGTGACGATCGTGCTCTATTCCGAAAGCACGTTACGCCGACAATACCTGGCCAAAAATGGCTAACCGGGTGTTTGAAAAAGTGCGGCTTTGTCTTTTTTATTATGTTAACTGCGTGACAGTCTTTTTTAAGCTCAAATACTAGCAAGTGCTAACTTTACGGCCTAATTTGTGACCAACTTATTAATATTTTTCAAAAGGGCACGCATGTTCCCCGCCGCTTTAAATTCCGGAGTCGTCGGTACGAGATGCCAACCGTGGCTTCGCAGATGAAGCAGGCAGGCATGCGCAACTACTACAACATCTCCAACCACACTAACATCCCGTTCGTGGTCAGCAAGAGCACCGCGCCCTCACACAACATCGGCGTCAACATACAACAGGTGAACAAGATGGCTGCCACGGTTTCATCACCTCCGGATATAACTAGTCTAACTATCGATAATAAATACTCGCTTATTGTATTTGCGATTTTAGATTTCTTAGATTCGGGCATCGGCGATGTTCTTGCCCATATTAGCGTCCAGTCAAATCGCAATCTGCGAATGGGGTGTTTGGACAATAATTTCCGTCATTGCCACTAGTACCATTAACAGTTCTATGATGGAACTACTGCTTTTTTTTTAAATAATGATAGTAATGTTGATCACTAGTTCCACATTAGATTTTATTTTAGGCATTTGTGAATTTTTTTAAGGGTCTAAAAAGGCTACTTCAGACCTACCTAAAGAGTATGAGTAATGAAAAATAAATATATGTTGCTTTCATTGAATAAATAAAATTATTATAAAAACTAAGTGTTTTTACCTCTAGTGTTTTTACACCCTTAAAAATATAAAAGTGCCTAAAATAATAATCTGGAACTAGTTATAACAGAATCAACATTAGTTCCATTATTTTCAGATTCTTTTAAAATGGAACTAATGATAAAAAAACATCAGTAGTTCCATCATGAAACAGTTAATGGTACTATTGGCAACGAAGCTACAAATAGGAAAATTTTATGAATATCAAAGTGTTCCTTATTTCTAGGTGTTAAATGGGCTCAAAATTCAACAACCACTGTCTGGCATACCACCTACTATCGCACATCATATGGGTAAGACACATGTTTTTTACTTGGAACGTGTTTCCATAAATATGATAGACGCAGACTTGGCCACGCGAGGGTGGCTGTTCCATCAATTCCTTTGAGCCTCGCTAGATGTCGCTCTCGGACCATGACTAGTTTTAAAACAAACAATCTGATGAACGTTTTTAAATAGTCCAGACGCAAAATGGAAAGCTTTAGCCCCCGTAGAAGTTAAAAGAGTAATTCCATTATTTATATTTTAGGTTTGGGCCACGTACCCTCATATAGCGGAAAGAATAACGTTGCGGTAAGTCTGAATTAGTACTTTATATTCTTATTAAAGGGATATCTTTTCGCGCCGGTTCCGTGCGCTGCGAATAAGAGCACCATATAGCATGGAATTCCGTAAACTAGTATACCCCCAACCCAATTTGGCCAAAAAACAACTAATACAGACTACCAGGTGGCCTCCGGTAGTGAGCAAAGTCACCGCGAAGCAAGGGATGTTGAGAATATTCGGCGAAGATCTGCTTATCGTTATCAATACCGAGTGGCCTAGGTAAGAACCTGCGAAAGAGCTTATTGTATCACCCTATTTAAAATTTAAACTTTTTATACTTACGTGTAATTTCTATGGATGTATGGTGCTAGTGGTAGGATTATCGTATTCCTCAATTTTAACTGGGGTTGTAGAGGTCAGAGTCGCTCCATGTAAAATACTGGTATTCAGCTGCATCCGGTTAGACTGGAAGCCGACCCCAACATAGTTGGGTAAAAGCTAGGCAGATACGATGATGATGTCATTTTTATGATCGACATAATTAAGAGAATTTTAGTCAATTTTATGATCGACATAATTAAGAGAATTTTAGTCAATTTTTATGATCGACATAATTAAGAGAATTCTAGTCAATTTTGACAAATCATTGTTTACTGCGGTTTGGTTGTCAGATGGTATTTTATGGCACCTCAGACAAAAATCTGGTAACTGGGACGAATCGATAGTCTGCAAATCAAAGTTCATTACCAATTTGAATGTAATTGTAATTTTAAATTATCCGTTATCTACCTCCAAAGGAAAAACAAAATCTCTATATAAATAAATTATATTTATTAGATTTATTTAGGTTTGGGTTAAAATGTGTCTGACCTTTTAATAATCCGTGTTTTCTTACAACACGGGTAGTTGTGAGATCTGAATTAAGCAAGACGTAATATGTTACTTTTTATTCCGGTAGAAATTTACGCGAGCGAAGCTGCGGCCTAAGCTTACTGTAATTAGTCTAGTAATAAGCACGACACTAAATTGGCTAGTTAACAATACACCGGAAGCATTCGTCTGTACTGTAACAGTTCAGATTATTATTGTTAAATGAGCATTACATCAGTGCGTGAGGAGAATGAATCGAGCATTACAGTGCGCAACCTGAAACGATTTAATTTGTAATAATCACTGTAGAAAATCGAATGTTGTTACATAACAGGTGAAGCACTCACCGGGAGCACATTTTTTTCGAACTTTGGATTATTACATAACAGAAGAAGAGGCGCCTTTAAGTAGTATTAAATTTTAACAAAAAAATACACCATTTTCACAAATATCCTTTGCTCTTTGAACCAGCAACCGTCCCTGGACCACCACAGCGAGATCAACGCGATCCGCGTGGGCCGGCGGCTGCTGCGGCTGCCCTCCTACAAGTACATATCGTACAGCCGCATGCTGAACCTGTACCGCGAGGGTGACGGCATGGTTCCTCGCTTCCTGCGCGCCATCGCCCGCCCGCACTACTTCTACACTTCCATGTACAAGTGAGTGCTTTCTACCGTTGCCTGTTAGCTTTACTTGCTGTAGGTATTAGTATCGAAAAACATACAAAGACTTTTTTCATTACTCATACTCTGAAGCTAGGTCTGAAGTAGCCTGAGGAGCGGGATGAAAGTAATACTTTTCATCCCTAGGGAGAATCGCTTTCAACTGACAGATGTCAAATTATTAAAAAAAAACTAGTAATAGTATATTTATTATAAATAGTAATTCATGTTTTTATTTTTACTTTCCTTGTATTCGTAATGAAAAGCACAGTATTTACCTCGGGTTAAAGACTTATTTAGTCCCTCGAACTATTGGCGCCCTCACTTCGTTCAGGCGCCAAACCCCGTCTCGGAACTAAGTAAGTTACTTTCACCCCTGGGGTAACAGTGAACTATTTCTAGAATGAGTATCTAAATATAAAATTCTCTTAAAACTTTTGGTTTCAACCACAATTTTTTTTGTGTTTTAATTTTCAAGCAGTCTCGCGATAAATCGAGATGACTTTGACTGCGCCACGTCCAAGGGGCGTGGCAGCCACGAGGCAAAGCAGAGCCTCGCAGCATACGCAACCTTGTACCGCGAGTACGAATACATCAACAAGTGTATCAATGAAGGCAACTCCGAGCCGGAGCTGGAGCGACGCAAGGAAGAACTTACCAAGCAACTAGCTGCCCGCGAGGAACATATACGCAAAGTGAGACAGTAGATAGTTTACATAGCCCGTACTCCCCGACACACAACGTCGTCTCGAGAAGTCAATTCCTGCAGATTTAGCAACTCGCCGATTAGATTGCTAGTTGTCAACGTGTTTTCGTTCCGGCAGGTTGTTCAAGAGTATCGAACGGGAGGAGAACCGGAGCTCCCGCTACGAGCGACGGTGTCTACGGCCGAGGAAGCCTTCCGACACTCAGCCTTCAAGGTTGGGGAGTGTCAGTAGTAGCCAGCCGTCGCACCGTCGCACTGTCGGCGTAGTCAGGGTCTCTACGTTAACTTCCGCCTTTCCGCCTGACACAACACTGTAACCCGAATGCCCAGTTTGCGCTCCAAAAACATCGTTTTCATACCCACCCACTTGAACGCAGTACTAACCTGCGTTTAGATGATTTGTTTGAACCGAGTGACAGAGTATATATGTAGAGAGTCATCGAAAAAGTATCTAAATTCGAGTCGAAATGTAAAAATTGTAAAATACCAGTAGAGGTCATAGGAACATCTTACATCGTTGTTGTTTTGTATGTAGGTAAGACGTAAGTACGTTTTTTTACGTTTTGTTGAATGTTCTTTGTTGCGTTTTCTTTGTTGATTTTTCTTGGTTGGTCTTCGTACGTGTGTTTTAAACACTAATATCAGAACTTACGGGATTAGGTTCTGAACGAGGCTGTATTTTCTTTTCTCGCCATTCGACCTTCTTCGCATTGGTCCAATATTTCAAGTTTTTTATTTTATTTTAATATTTTTAAAGCGGACGTATAAGTAGAAAGTAAAACTACGGCTAACTTACTTAGTAGGTACTTTCTTCTGCAAATCTATTATTTTATTGTATTAAATAGAAGCTGAAGCTTAAACTTTAAACTGTCAATGTGCGTAAGTGCTTACTTACGCTGACAAGTAAGTTTCAGAGCTATCACACGAAAGTAGTAGCCCGGTCAAATTACGAATAAAATAGTGATCAAATAACAAAAACTCTAATCAGGCTGAATTTTGATCTCTATCAAAATTGAAATGTCTATTTTGACCGGATTATAGTGTCAGAGGATAGTTTGCTTCTTCGAGTAAAATAGTTAAAAGGTTTCGATGAACAATTTTAACCGTTCTTTTTTTTAGAAACTGTGCGTTTTTAGTTAGTACTTACGTCAAGTTTTAACTGAACGATAGTTTCGGGACAGCTCTGTTTGGACCCGTGACGGAGAGTTGTCTTACGGCGATTTTCCTCCTTCGATACTCGTCTAAGTTCAGCTTGGTAAGGACGCTGAATAGTCTACGAGCTAGTTCTGGACTCATATAAGTGATTGCGCTATGTACGAAAGTTCGGGATCACATCCGAGCTTTTAAACTAGTCCCATATTTTTGTTCAAGGCCTTTACCAAGTATTGGCATTTGATAGTTACGTCGAAAATAATCTTTATTAACAGTGAATGGTAAAAGTTTGTAAATGATGTCTTAATGTAAAGAAGTTACAATACATTGAATACATTTCCTTTGACTTCTCATTCTTTTTTTATTGATTCCTTTTTTTAAATAAAAACGATTGAAGGGAATAAGACATGAACTCTACGAAGCAATGAACATACATCTAGGCATGCAATTGCAGATTTCCAGATCGTAATAACTAACTTAAATTATAGAGTTAAGTCACGAATATACACAATGTATTACCTACTTCTAGTGATGCAATGCGTAGCTAAGTTCTTTTTATCGATATATGTAATATAATTATGATTTTTATAACATGAAACATTTTGACATATTTTATTATGTACACATAGTTAATAACAACAAAGAATTGATTTACATTCTAAAACTTATCTACAGAGTAACTAGATTTAAAATAGATAGACATAGTATGATAGTTACATTTAGGTATTTGATAATCACCGTCGAACATAACGTTAAAGTTGCTCGTTAAAACAGATTTAACTCTATTTACACAGAAATAAATAACGATATCTTATTACCTACTTTAAAACTTTCTCTAATACAATAGATATACATAGATGATATAGAAGTTCCATTTCGTTGGTAGGAAAGGAGAAACATGCACTTTTAATGAGAATGATCGATAAAGTCTGTACCAAGTTAGTTAACCTGAACGTTTATAATATTTAAATAGAACGATTATTAAAATAATAAATAAAAATATGACTATACTCATTTCATTAACAATATCAAGAGAGCGATTGAATTAGGTGATAAGACCGACAAATGGTGACCACGTCTCCTACATTTATTTCAAGCGTTGTTTGGATCCGAAATTGAATCGTTGAGTTGTCATAGATGTTAGCAAATCATAAAATATAACACGGGGTATATTTAGTGTGATTTTAGCTTGAAAACAATTAACCACTAAACACACTGTCTAAAAATGAATGAGACGCTGTCACACCATTGGACATAAATCTTTAACTAGCAGACATTTAGTTGCGTGTGTCGGTGGAGGAAGGCAGGTTCTCGCCGTCGATCTTGTGGCGCGTGGCCTGCATGTAGGCCTCCGCGGCCAAGGCCGGCCAGGTATCCGCAGACGCCCCGGACGCCCCGGCGCCGGCCCAGGCCTCCGACGTCGACACCTCCGCTGGCCTCTCCACGCTCTCGGCTGTCTTTGGTGTGCAGTCCAAAGACAGAGACTTTGGTGTCTCAATCCTTTTAAAAAAAACAAAAATAGTCAGTGAAAAATTGAAGTTCTTCAATTTGGAAATGGAACCCTTATAGATCTGTCCTGTCCGTCCGTCTGTCTGTCGTGTCAGTCCGTCCGTGTCACAGCCATTATGCTCCGTGACTATTTGCACCACACGGTTGAAATTTGTACAGTAGGTGTCTTCTATGAAATATGAAGGAATTAATGGAAAAAAAATAGGGGTGACCCTCCATGTAAGTAGCTGAGGGATGAAAAAAAATATATCTACGTAAATAACTGTTTGGGGTGCCTATCGATGGCTCTTAAAAAATCATATCGACGTTACTGTTTTAGTACCCTGACGATTTTTTTCTTAAGTCAATGGTTGATGAGATATTTGCTTCTAAAGTCGTAAAAAAATTGGTTGCCAACCTCTCTAATTTCTAAAGCAAGAGAATAAAAAATATAAAAAAAAAGATGAGGTTTGTGAAAGGTCAAAATAGCTCGAGAAAAATTGTTTTGAATAAGATTTGATATTTAGTGGGATATGGGACTTTTACATCAAAATGCAGTAGAAACGTTGTTTTTCATTAACATACTATGAAAAACAAGTGTAGTTTTCCTTTTGAGTGTAAGTTTACATATGAATGAGCTTTAAAATATTTTTGTTACATTGTTTTTGTTTGTTTTTTACTCCGGTGTACATCTCCCGCCTACATTACACTACTAAGGCGGAGGACATCGTGGAGTACGTGCGTCAGAAGCTCAAGTACGTGGCGAGAGTGCTGCTTCTAGATTCGCGTCGCAACGTCAACTTTAAGGCGTTTGTGGTGCGAATACCAACGTGCTATCTGCACCTTGCTTTGGAAGAGGACTTTTGGCCGCAGGGAGTGGTGTTCCGACGCTTCCGCGGGCAAGTGCTACATGAATGCACAGTGTAGTGCTACTAACATGGTTTTTAAGTTTCTATTTACTAACACAAGTTGTATTTTTACGATATATATGTTAGTCTGTAAGGTATGGGCCAAAGTAGCCTGAGAATAAATGAATGTTGTTGTTGTTGTTATTGTTTAGTGCTACGGAACCATTTGTGTGTAAGTACGACTCGCAAATATCCGATTTTATTTTAGAGTCGATTAAGAAACACAGTTGAATTGAGACCAAACTCCTTTTAGTATATAAGTAGGTACTCATCATTATTTCGCGAATATAAACGAATTTATACAAAAATTTCGGTTCCGTTTTTCGATAAATTCTCTCTACTCGTAAATAAAAGTAGGGCAAGGTGCTGTGTGGGCATTTAGAGAAAAAATACCTCACGCGTTCTGGTGACTGCATGGCGTCGTTGGTGCTGGATATCTCCAAGTCCTCGGCATAATTCATGTGTAGCTTCTCTCCCTCACTACGCTGCTCTTTTTCTGCACAAAAATAATTAAAAATGTCAAGGAAATGTTTATTTCATAATAATATAGTATTAAATCAAATGAAACGATTTTAACTCTTAAAAGTAGGTATATTATGTAGATGCCTTTGCACGCTTTTCATGCATTTTTTTATAAGCGTTTTTTTTCTTTACTCTCCGCCACGAGAAGTATATTACGAATACATTTTGTAGCTTCTGACGCAGAGTGTAGATACGCGTTGCGAGCCATTTTTCCTAGATTGTTTTTTAGTGCAAAATTTCATCAAAATCGGTTAAGTAGTTTAGGAATCTACTAACGACCTAACGAACAGACCTTGTTTTTATATACATAAAAACACAAAAAATTAAGGACTTTCATAAAAAACCTCCTTAATGCGATCCCGTCCTAAAATCCTTTCTTAGCGGACGGACATCTAGTAGCTGTAAACTACGTCCCTGCCAAATGTCATCTTTATACGTAAAGCGGTTTTCGAAATTTCGTGATGAAGTGACCTTTCGCTTTTATAAACGGGCTGGAATTCTTCAATGCCACCTTGAGGGAAACTACTCTAAATACTGGAGAAAACAAATTTTACTCGAGGGAAACATTATTTATTTTAAAAAAGAAACATATCTGCATTCAAAGATTTTCGAAAACAAAATCCTTTAATTTTATGCTATCGGTCGACAGGGTCAATCATAAGGATCAAACTCTTAACTTAAATGATAAATTAAATGAAAGGAAAACCATGAAATCTTAACTCTTTTTAAAAGCTTGTGACTGTTTATTACCTGCTTACTTTTCACGGGTTTGCGGTTAAAAGGTTATCAGGCAACTAAAACTAACTTCTTGTGTTTTTAGTAGAATAATTTATTTTGTCGCATAATACTGCCTTATTGTGACTTAAAACAGATAACTTTGTGTCTATTGTAATGGCTGAAAAAGCAATAAGAGCTAGTAAAATTATAGCTGGAAGAGGGGTGTAGCCAATGTTACGTCTTAAAGCGGCTAAAAGTGAGTCGTACAACCGTCCAAAGAATTGGACTCGATACCAGAGACAGGTTTCGTACATCAGAGAAAGCAAGCTTCTGGGAGAAACCGTTGGACACAACCACGAGACGACCGCTTTTTAGTGACTCAGGCGCTGAGGAACCGAAAATGCATTTACATAGACCTCATAAGAAACTTTGAAGAGGTACGAGTAGTACAAGTTAGCTTATGGACTGTGGGGAGGAGGCTTTTAGCGGCTGATATACGCAGGCGACGACCAGCGAGGCCCCCAAGTTACTCCGTGAGCACCGGATTGCTCGATTGAGGTTCGCTAGAAATTGCCCATCTTGGATACCAGGTAACTGGAGTAGCGTACTCTTCTACGATGAGCCTCGAATTTGTCTGTATGGTGAGGACCGACGTCGGCGAGTGTTACGAAGACCAGGGGAACGCTATGCCGACGTGTGTCTTGAAGAAATCACCCCTTATGGTGGAGGGTCCGTTATGTTTTGGGCGGGTGTAATTTCCAGCTATCGTACCGAGATAGTATTCATTGAAAATGACTCACTAAATGAGCAAAGGTACACAACAGAAATCCTTTGTCAACATGCATAACCCACACTGATTGTACCTAATTGGTGAAAATGGCATTTACACGGAAGATAATGCTTGGACCCACCGTTTTGGCGACGTAGATGCTTATATGCAAGAGTCTATATTCGTCGTTTGGATTGACCAGCGCGGGGCCCTGACCTAAAACCGATTGAAAACGTCTGGGTCCTCCTAAAAAGACGTGTACAAACTATCTAACCACCTCTACAAAACATCAGGGAGCTTAAAAAGTGTTATCTTGACTGAGTGTGATGAGTCTGAACACATTCCACAGGACACTATCAAAAGCCTGGTGGAAAGCATGCCAAGACGATTACATGCCGTAATCGCTGCAATGGGAGGTCATACTGGTTTTGTTTTTTTTTTTGTCTTTTTATTAAAATACAGTAGTCAGTGGTCTTATCCATAAAAATGTCCATTTGGACACTGCTCTCTTTTTACATTGACTAAAACTCCGATTCCAGGATATTAGTGTTAAAAACTAGATTCTCATTGAAAATAAGAAATTTCTAGTCATCTAACTAGCAATGACATACCTACTAAAAATATTAATATTATCCATACAAAAGCCATGACTGTACGGTGCCCGTTTTTTGCAAAGGAGGAGGAGAGGAGTTAGTTTGATTAATATTTTGGATTGATTATATATAATTCTTAAATAATTCCAACACTTTTTTAGTTGCCGCCATCCCTCCTTAATTTTCCGCTCTAGACATTTACCCGGCTCGTTAAATCGGGCCTTGCTCACGTGTTAAATGGGCATAGAAATAAATATTCCAGTGATGACGTCATCAGCCCTAAAACTTTTAAATAACCAACACTTCAATCATAAGTTTGAAAAAATACAATATTTTAACTAAACTGCCCATTCCGTGTGTTACTTGTTTCTTAAAACTTTTGAAAGCTAATCAGCCACTTAAAATTAAGGTTTGGTATCAAGCATAGAGAATTGGCCCCACGACTAGCATGGGGCATGAAGTATGGTTTGGTTTGGTTCGAAAGCTATTTGTTTAAGCCTAAAAATCAATAAAGAAGAAAGGCGAAGGAGGCCTTTACTAGGAAAACAGGAACAGAACAATCAATCATTCCCATGGCAAATGTTCAATTTATAGGTTTATTTTTTCCGTGGTCCAGGGTTCTAACACCCAATCTATAGTAAAGTTAAAGTAATTACTTACCTATGCAAACAATTTTATGCTATAGTCAAGAATGTATATGCAATACAAGTGCTGGAACCTAATTCCGGAGTCATCATGGGGACATTATACAGTTTAACTTTAAGACTTGATTTTTTTAGTAATTTATTTCAATGTTAAAAACTTCAGGCAAACCCATGAGCAATTGAGCATGCATCAATCTGAGTTACGTTTTCCAATAACAATTCGCCCTCACCAGCTCACCGCATTGACGACATAACAATACCGCTTCTATTTGTAAACTGTTAATATCCCATCCCATCAATCGACCGCAATCTACGTATGGAATACACAGGGAGCGAGTGTGGGTCTGGTGCGGGTCGGGTCGGGAGTACGTACGCAGGTTTAATTTCGTGTATTTAGAGCGGTTTCAGACTAGCGTATTCTTTTAACGCGTATATGGTCGTGTTGGCTTAGATACCCGCTTACGACCACACATTTTGCACTTCAAAAACCAACCGCGCGTACACGCGATTGTTTCTATTACACCAGGCACTTCCGGTTCCACCAGGCTGTATTTTAGAGCAAGTTGCTGATTGATAATCCTGGCTACAAGGTTGTGTCTATGCAAGTATCCTCCGTTAGCTAGATGAGAACACCCGGATATAATGTGATGGATGGATTCGCCCGGACGGTGGCATGCCCGACATTGTCAACCGTGCTGTCCTTCAGAATAAATATCCGGTAGTTATTCGTCATCATAACTATATCCATCATCATCATCATCATCATTACAGCCGAAAGACGTCCACTGCTGGACAGAGGCCTCACCCAACGCCACATTGACTTTTGGGGGGTTTCGCCATTCTCTGGCAAGTCCCTCGCCTCTTACGACACTCACGGGAAGATATGGAATGGTGCTATTCTTTACGTCCGACATCATACAGAACAGACATATCCATAATTGCACAAACAAAACGTTCGGTTTCTCCGAAGAGGTCCCCGAAACGTAGCCGGGCTACGGATGCTGATTGGTTGACATCTGGCCCATGCAGGGCCCAGAAGAAGCGTCCGTGAAACTCTTTACTCTGCCATACTTCCCTGCGGTCATTATTGTTAAGCACTGCAGCTTTGCGCTAGTTCTCTTTAGCTAAGGAGAGCGGTTCGTGTTCTGTATGGTGTCAGAGTTCTGTATGGTGTCAGACGTAAAGAATAGCATCATCCCATATCTTCCCGTGGGTGTCGTAAGAGGCGACTAAGGGACTTGCCAGAGAATGGGCAGCAGCGTTCTCTGTGCTTTTGTAACAACCGTACTGCGATCGCCAACCCGCCTGCCAAGCGTGGAGATTATGGCAAAACCCCTCATGTTATGTCAATGTGACGAAACTTGGGGGAGGCCTATGTCCAGCAGTGGATGTTAAAAGGGCTGAAATGAATGAATGAAGGAGAGCGGAGCGAGGGCCTTGTCCATCGCGACCACATCTCGATGCATACCCACGTCGGCACGTTGGGGAAATATTCCCTGAGACTGCATATCTCGCGATTGTGGAGAGTCTTTGTGTTTAAAAAGCCTCGACCTCCACAACTCCGCGGGATATACAGTCTCATAACCGAAGAACGTGGATGATGCTTTCGATATGCCGTTAACAATGTAGGCACGGACGTTCCTATCCAGCCCGTCTAGTTCTGTTTGAGTCCATTTTAGTCCCCCCAAACAGTACATCAAAACCTGCATGACCCAACCGTTGAAGAGAGGCACCTTATTTCCGCCTGATAAAACGACTATTAAATACTTTCCCAGGCGGCCAAAGAAGCGCTCCTTTAAAGATTGTGAAATACTCATCACTGTCGATCGTCGACGGCGACGAGTCCTCCTAAGCGTGCACGTTCAGCTGATTGTCTAGTCCACATCGTCTTCCATTCCAATTAATATTTTTCAATTTCATTTTATGTCGGTTTCAGTAAATGACATATATTATGACAAATATCTCACCCAGGTTCCAGTTTTAATTCTAGGTTTATTGGAATTAATTAAGGTAAGAGGATAAGAAATCGATTTTAGACGGGTGATCAGGTATCAGACTGTTTAAAAAAAACTCTTCGATGGCGCCCTCAGTAGCGTCCTCGTTTAATAATTAAAATCTTTAGAGACTTAAGAGTTTATTACCGGGATTAAGAGTATTCCTTATGTCCTAACCCAGGTCATGATCTACATGCTCGTCAAATATCACCCAAACAGCCTTGAAAAGATAATAGAGAGCCAGGCAGTTAATTTCGCATTTATGACAGCAGTATGGATGAATGAACAATCTCTGGTATTCTCGGTCATCCTTGGAGTACTGAAAGGTAACAAAAGAAACAGCAGCGTTACCATACCATCAACGTTGATGGCCGACTCGGGCCAGCCGAGCGAGTCGCCCTCTACGTCAACAGGCTCGTCCTCCGCGTCGTAGGGCCGGGGCTCGCGGGGGCGCTCCTCTCGCCTCTCCTCGTCCAGGTCGTAGCCCAGCATGCTCTCCACCGTGTGGTGGCGCTTGCGTGTGCGCAGCTTCAGCCGCCGCTGACGGTTGGCCCGGATGCGCTGGTATGTCTGGCAAAAAGATTACGAGAGTTTTGAACGATTGTAGAAGTACAACCCAGTCAAATACCCTCTGGTCCTGTCGATAACGGCATATCGGTAAATGTATGCGAGAGGTCCAGAGATAATATGACAGTGTTGTAAACTTTCAATGAAGAAATCGCTTAGTTGAAATATTTGAATAAGATCGCAGAGCTCTTCGTCTCAATTTAAAACAAGGTAATATTCGGCTTCTATCACTCATAGCCTGTTTGTGATATAGTCTCACTTTAGGACACCTGTGAGCGCATAAGTTCGCGCGCGCATCGCGCGCGGTCGTCGAGTGTAGTCCACTGCCGCGCTGAGTAGAGGTAGACAAACTGTACAAATGTTTTGTTTGACCGAGTTCTGGCCGATTCGACGAATCCGAATCGCATAAGTAAAAAAATAGTACCTTGCTACAGCGAAATCTTAAGTTATTTTCTAGCAGGACCCTCCGCTGTTTAAAGGTCTTCAGACCAATCTTAGATGGTCCCGTTTAGCGGTTTATTAGTACCTTAAAATACCTAAAGGTGGGAAGGCACTAAATACTACGCACGTTAAACTTTAGTTTTTAATCTGATTAAACGTAGGGTCCTTCTGCGTATCATCATCAGACATAGTAGTACCTCCCAGCGAGCGTCCTCATCCTGGTGGTGCAGGGGATGGTGCGGGGGCGCGGGGGGGTCGCGCGGCAGGGCGCTGAGGCTGTACAGGTGCTGCAGCTCCTGCAGGAAGTGCGCCTGCGCCACGCCCGGGCCCAGCCGCGCGCCGCACACGCCACACGACGACTTGCGCTCGCCGTCCGCTGCACAAACAACATAACATCATGCCTCTTATCCCCGAAGGATTAGGCAGTACACCAGTACACCTTTTAGTACTTCTAGTATTCACCTAGCTATGTTTAAGTCCTACCGTCCTACTTCCAGTAGTTATCCCATTCCCTTTGTTACCTATACTACTACTGCAGTAGTAAGTTGTTCGATGGGAAATTAAGTAAGGTAAGTCAGGTAAGTGGTAAGTCACGTATTATAATAGTGGGCTATAAAAAACCCGTTTATTTCCAGTTTTACTATGGGACGGAAAACCCGTTTCGTATTGTATTGGTATAATCAGACAGTATGTTGTTTGTATAGCCCATTATTATATTTTGTGACTTACCACTTACCTGACTTACCTTACTTAATTTCCTATCGAACAACTATGTCTGATGCTATCTTTCTATTTTTGACGCATCTTCTTAGGTACACTCGATTTCATTAACACTAGCGACACGACATCTAAATTACAAACAAAAAGAGAGCTACGATACGAAGCAAAGGCACTCACAAAAAAGTCGTATACGTGAGACTCTGACGGTATGACGGCCGGGCATATTCGTCGGGTATATGCCATCTACTTGAAAAGGAGAAGAAGAAGAAGAAGGTAGGAGGTTACTCACGTGAGAAGAAGTCGTGTGAGTCAGTGCAGGTGGGTGCGGCTGGGGCGTCGTCGTCCTTGCAGGGTCTTGGCGAGGCAGACGCGGCCGAGCCAGGGGAGCTCGTGTCGTCTCGCGCCGCGTACCCGTGTCGGTACAGGGGCGGCGTGCTGCTGTCATCGCGGACATTCTGATCCATTACACATTAATGATTAATTCATTTAGCGTAGTGTTAGCCAAGGCAAGTAAGAGACCTCGCTCACTACGCGGCTACGACTTGCGACAAGTCTAAGCTTAGCTTTTTAGGGTTCGTCATGTATTCGTCATGTCTGTCTGTCTGTCTGTCTGTGTATATCACAGCCACTTTATTCCGAAAATATTACAAGTTTCAATTGGGTAGTCCCAGTTGAAACTGGAAGGTAAATTTATAAAAAAAATAAAAGAGTAAGGTTGGAGGGCTACACATACAATAAACTTAAACGAAAAAAACCTCAAACCTATTATAGGTTTGAGGTTTTTTTCGTTTGCGGGTGTCTATAAATAGGCCTTTAAAAATGATATCGTTTGAAAGATAGAAACTTCCTATTTGGTAAAATGTGTCCCCCCTCTCTAATTTTTAAAGTAAGCCAAGGAAGGAAAATTCTGAAAAAATGTAGGATTGTAGAACGTAAAAAGATCATTCAACGGAAATTGCTTTGTCGAGTTTTTCATCAAACTGCAGCAGTAACTTCATTTTTTATTAACATGTACTATGAAAAACAAATTTAGTTATGCTGTTAAATATAATACAATACAACATTTGAATGAGCCTTCAATTTGTATTTTATTGTTATTTTTAAACTGTTGGAGCCTAGAAAACAGTAGTTTTCTGCCCTAACTAAAAATGAATGACAAAAGCATTTGCCAGTTGTCCATAGGTGTTTTCAAAACTCATGAATCCGAAAATGTTAGGGAGTAGGGTTCATTTTGGAGTATAAAGCTAAAGGCGGACCGACCGTTATTTTCGTTGACGGACTTAGAGAGTAGACCCCCAGCGCCGCGTTATGTCTGTCACAAATAAATACAATACAAATACGTCTTATGACACAAAATAATAATATCCTTCCGACAGAATTACAGCTACAGCGGCCATTCTTAACGGAGATAGCTAAGTACGCAGAAGGTATTATCTGCACAAGTGTGTGCGCTAACAAATGTATACTCTGCTACTTTTCTCTCATAAGTCCTATGGGACGGCAATCTAACTAGACCAGGTGGCCTATCATGACGTCTTAAAACATTATTGTTTTACTCCTTTTCCAGTGTGGGAAAGAGGTGGCGCTAGACATCCTGTATAGCTCCGTCTCTTTCCCACACTGGAATAAGAGTAAAACAATACTGCTTTAAGACGTCATGGTAGGCCAGCAGGTCACCAGGAAGAGATCAGGTACAGCATCAACGGTTCTATCTATTGTCCTAGTCACGAGGTGGAACACCACCTACCTACTTTTGAACTCCGGGCCGCTACTGAGAAATTACAAATAGAAAACTAAATGATATTTTGCCAATCCCGGGCATCGAACCCAGTACCTCACGCTCAGAATTCGTGCTTACGACCACGAGACAAACGGGGCAATTATTACTACTAGCAAATCAACAGGTACCTACCTGTTGATTAACTATATAAAAGCGAAAACAGTCTAAAGTGTAAACTCACCCTCAAAGCTTGCCCGACGCTCTGGCCAAGCGCGTACTGTTCTCCAAGATGCCTGGCGAAGGCCTTCCCTGGGTACAGCGGGTGGAACGCGCCCCCTATCGGGCGGAAAGCGCCGCAACCGAAGCTCTGCAGTGCAGGGTGCAGGAACTGCGGTGCCATGTGGTGAAGGAAGCCTTCCATGACAGAGGTTACACTCTAAACACACAAGATTATTCATTCACAAAGATTCTTTGGAAAAACTACGCTAGCAGGCCTAGCAGACGAGATCAACAGAAACGTTTTCGCTGCAGAATGTTTTTCGCAGGTGCATCGTTCCTAAGCGCTCAGCAAATGCATAGCCATGGCCATGAATATTTCTACTTCAGCATCTTTCTTCCTCTTTCATTGTACCTTCATAACCCTACGATATTACCTATCTTTAGTTGTTTTCAAGCACAATAGTGAAAACTAAGAAACCGTCTAAAACTATTTCATTAACGACAGGTCGTACAAATCTACTTACGCCACAAAAAAACATTTCCACAGAAAGTGATCATCGTAACGGTTTCGAGGAAATAAACAAAAAAAGCCGAGTTACAGCCACTTAACCACACACGAATAGACAAGCTGTTTATTTTGAAAGCGTTCATATAGCGTCGCGAGCGCCCGTTTGCGGCGGAATATAGCGGAGGACAACGAGAACAAATAAACAACACTACTCATTGCTGCCGTCATCACAAATCATCTCCTTATTGTTGAGAAAAATAGTTATTTGTTATACAAGAGTGCAAAGTTGCTTTTTAACCGCGTGTTCAATTTTGATGACCGAGCAAGCGAAGGATTCTAAAATTGATTCAAAATTAGAATCCTGAGCGTTAGCGAGGGAATCAAAAGAGCACGAGGTGAAAAATCTTTGCACTCGAGTGCAACACGTAACTTTTCATTCCACCTCAGCGAGGAAATGACTAAATGCAAAAAAAAAAACTTTTACAATCACAAGATAGGTACACTTTTATTTCAGTCTAAGTATTAATTACTACATTATGACAGGTAAGTATTACAGAATAATCTTTAAATTATAACAAAATAATATTACGGTATAATTAACAATGACGTGAAAAAATGCCGCGTAAAGAACCGCGTACAAAGCAAATTGAAAAAAAGAACACCAAGAAGGTTCCGAGTCTGAGTTTTTAACAAATTAAAAAAAAGTTGTATGATATATTCGGCACAATAGAGGTAGCAGTAAATAGGTTTAATGTTTTTTTTAATTCACAAACTTAGTGCACACGATGTTCTAAATTCAATTTACTTTATCCTCTAGAGAATAAAAACGGCTTTTCCACTCAGATATTGAAGATTAAAAATACTCTTTCCGAGATGGTGGGATGAAAAAGATTTTTTTGGGTTTAAAAAAGGGTGAGTAATGTAATTTATCCTGCTAACGTTCTAACTGGAACCTCACACACTACCAATTGTCGACGATTTCAGACTATCAAATCAGATTATAGTACAGAGAGCAGAACTATCGCAATACTTGTCAAATTGATTCTAAATGCTCTTACCAGTCACCACATAATGGACAAACTGAAACTGACAAGCAGCAGAGGCAACCGCCTGCATGTGTCTGGCTTTCTATATCACTCTGTCCCGAGCAGGCAATAGTTCATTATTGAAATAATTACCACAATCACAGTGATCCCTTTACTAGGGTTGCTATCCGTCCGGGTTTGTCCGTATTTATCTTAGTTCGGTCTGGGGCCGTCCGGGCGGGGTTGTTAAAAGACTCCGGTTAAAACACGGACTTGTTTTGATCTTAAGCTTCATTGCATGAGTCGATTTTTAGGGTTCCGTAGCCAAATGGCAAAAAACGGAACCCTTATAGATTCGTCATGTCTGTCTGTCTGTCTGTCTGTCTGTCTGTCCGTCCGTCCGTATGTCACAGCCACTTTTTTCCGAAACTATAAGAACTATACCGTTGAAACTTGGTAAGTAGATGTATTCTCTGAACCGCATTCAGATTTTCACACAAAAATAGAAAAAAAATCAAATTTTGGGGTTCCCCATACATAGAACTGAAAACCAAAAATTTTTTTTTAATCATTCCCCTACGTATGGGGTATCTATGGATAGGTCTTCAAAAATGATATTGAGGTTTCTAATGTATTTTTTTTCTAAACTGAATAGTTTGCGCTAGAGCGACTTCCAAAGTGGTAAAATGTGTGTCCCCCCCCCTCTAATTTCTAAAGTAAGTGGAGGAAAATTCTGAAAATATTTAGGATTGTAGAACGTAAAAAAAACTATCAACGAAAATTGGTTTCAATAAGATATGATGTTTAGTTTTTGAGATATGGGACTTTTTCATCAAACTGCAGCAGTAACTTTGTTTTTCATTAACATACTATGAAAAACCAATTTAGTTTTGCGGTTGAGTGGAAGTTTACCAACTAATACTACTAACTAATGAATGACAGTTCAAAATATTGTTTTGGAGCTATGGAACCCTGTGTGCGAGTAAGACTCGCACTTGGCCGGTTTTTTATTTAAAGCATTTATTCTGCATGAATTGGCAAAATAATGTATCTTATCCGATAGGTACTTATGATATCAATAAATTAAAACAGTTTATTACATTCGTTCTAATTAAATAAATTCATCCGTAACGTCAGAGATCCAGGTCAACTCTGGCTCAAAAGCCGTCGATCGAACGAATTATGCGCGACTCGTCACTGTCCCTACTCGTCATCGAAAAACAACAGTTCACGATTCCCAACTGTTGCAAATAATTTGGTTTTCCTAGTTCCAATTCGTCATCGATACCAAAGTATCGTCAATAGAACAGACTTACAATTCGTTTTTATATCTTTATGGTTGGTAGGTAAGAAGTAAAGATTTTAAACATCATCTCCATCAAGGACAATATCAAAATGGAGGACTCCTTTTTATTTTACCGTTTTTTTGATGAATAGTTTAATTTTACAAAACATGCTAGTCTTGCATGAATTCAAGGTGGTATTTTAACAGATCCCGATTTTTTTTCTCTCTACTTGTTGTGGTATTTGTAAAGTATTTAATTAAAACTGTAAAAAGTAGCCCTGCGTACAAGCAGAAATTGGTTTGTCTAAACATTATAGAAGATCACGAAATTTACAATTGAATGGATGATTTATAAAAATCCCGTTTGAAACTTTTTAAAACCATAATTAAGTTATCTCTGTGTACTTGATCCAGTTATGTAATTATCATGTTATGTTGTCGAAAACCAAAGGCCTTAAATGGATTTAAAACTAATGTAGTTTGGTAATGTTAAGTAACGTAAGATTAGTGTGTGAATCTGTAAAGTAACTGTAAAGCATTTACCTTTAAACTAACTACACTAGTTTTTTGTACGCAATCCACTAATATTAGGTCTTTACCTATGAAATTGCCGTTTTGCTTGAAAAAAGTTAAAGTATTTTTTTTTTCGAACTTATTTATTTCTTTTATTCAAAGTAATCACCCCTGCAATCAATGCATCTTTGCCAACGCTGTGGCAGTTTATGGATGCCCTTCTTGAAAAAATCAGCTGGACGGGACACAACAAACTCTTCAAAGGCGTTTTGTACTGCCTCTCGGGAATTGAATTTTTTTCCCGCTAAAAAGTTGTCCAAATTTTGGAAAAAGTAATAGTCGGAAGGCGCAAGATCTGGTGAGTATGGCGGATGAGGGAGAGCTTCCAAACCCAACTCATGCAGCTTAGAGACGGTCTGTTGTGCAGTATGGGGCCGCGCGTTGTCGTGAAGTAGCAGTGGAGACGACCGATTGACCAAAGCTGGTTGCAGACGTGCGAGTTTCGCCACCATTGTGGTCAGTTCTTCAATGTACACATCTGCAGTAATGCTCTCGCCGTTTTGTAAAAAGCTATGATGAATCACACCAGCACTAGACCACCAAACTGTGACCATCACCTTTCTAGGGGTCATTTTTCGTTTTGCACATTGCTTTGGTACCGAACCAGGATCTAACCAACTTGCTGAGCGCTTTCGATTGTCAAAAAGAATCCATTTTTCGTCGCACGTAACAATTCGGTTCAAAATTCCTTCATTTCTGTGCCTGTTAAGCAGCGCAAGGCAAGTCTCGACGCGTACGTTGCGCTGGCGATCGTTAAGTTCGTGGGGCACCCATCTATCAAGCTTTTTTATCTTGCCAATCTGTCGCAAATGGACCAATATTGTTTTAATGCTAACATCAAAAGCTGCTGCCAGCTCAGCTGTAGATTGAGTTTCATCAGCTTCAACAATCACCTTTAATTCATCATTGTTGACCAAAGTTTCCGGACGACCACGAGGTTCATTTTTCAAGTCAAAATTCCCAGAACGGAACCGAGCAAACCAATAACGGGTTGTGCGTTCGTTTGTACAGTTCTCTCCGTAAACGTCGTTGATGTTACGGGTCGTTTGTGCCGCGTTGGTGCCACGACGGAACTCATATTCCATAATTACACGAAATTTCAAAGTATCCATTATGAGGAAAAATGTTGAAATGTAATGAAAATAAAACGCTAATCAATAAACACAAGACTGATTTTGTAAATAGAATGTCATATTTTTAAAACAAAATTAATTTGAATTTAGAACTCATAGCCAATCAAAACTTTTTTTTGTTTGAAAAAGTCTGTACTGCAATACGGCAATTTCATAGGTAAAGACCTATTATTATAAATGCGAAAGTCACTCTGTTTGTTTGTTTGTTTGTTACCTTTTCACGACTAAACGGCTGATTGGATTTTAATGAAATTTGGCAAGAAGATAGATTTCAACCTGGGGAAGGACATAGGCTATATCATCACGCTAAGACCAATAGGAGCGGAGCAGCAATGAAAAATGTTGCGAAAACGGGGAAAATGTGACGCAGACGAAGTTGCGCGGGACCTACACCATAATGTATCAAAATTGGTTCTAGTAAAATTATAAAAGATAATTTTCCTTAAACTAGAACTTTCTTAACAACGTAACCATCTAATTTAAAAAAAAAATGGATATTGGCAAAAACAAACGCGGAGGGATGCCGTGGGCGGCAGCTAGTTTTAGATAAAAATATATTCATTCTAGTATTCAAGTTTCTTTTGACATGTAGCGAATTAATATCGTTGTGATTAGGAGTATATTTCATGTTTATTTCTCGGTAATACAGTGTAAAATCTAACACCTTTAGTGGCGGATTTACCAGAAGGCTGAGTAGGCTGGAGCCTAGGGCGGCAGATTTTTGGGGCGGCAAATTTAGGGTCTGAATTTCTTTTTTTTTTACTACCTCTCAGAAATGAAAAAGATTTCTGCATAGCTTTGATTAGCATAAAAATAAATACAAAAATATTTACGAAATTGTTGGATCGTAAAAATAATCTAGGACATGAAAATTGTAGAGCCAAGGGCGGCAAAAACTTTACAGCCTATACCTTGAAAATTTGTAAATCCGCCACTGAACACCTTCTTTAAATAACGAAACTGAAGGACTTCGCATTTTGTGCCGTTATTGAGTAAAGCAGAAAAATCAAAATTATTTTACTATTATTTACTAAAGTATTAAACTAACAAACATTACGTGACGTTTTTTGCTAGTATTTTGCAAAATACAAATTACAATTAGTTAAATAAAAAAATAAAAAAAATGCTCAGGATCATTGTCTCATTATCTTCGTCCCCTTTTTGCTGTTCCTCAGTCGCAAGATAATCACAATGATCAAATGAACGAATTTCTTAAAATCATCGGTACGGATGATGTTCGAGTCATGGTAATACGGGTTAGACAATGAATCCTCAAAATAACGTCACAGCTGTCGTTTTTACATAACTTTGAAACTTAGCAAATACTGTTTATTGCTTAATAATGGCGTATTCTTGTCGTTATTTAGAGTGGGTGTGACGATACATAGAGCACCATTGTATGGACAACAAAGTTGGACCAAAAAGAGAAAATTTATTAATTTCGACTTTTTGGGAGTTTGTCGTTAAATCGATGGCCTTTACATGAAGTTTACATTGTATTTAATTTTACCCAAAGAAAATCTGAGATTTAGCTATCGTCGAAGGACTGGATCTTATGAAAAACTGAGCTTAGAGCTTCGATCCTTTACGTATGAAATAGTCTGAAATCTTGAGCAAGCTTGAGCAAGCTTGGAGACATTCCTTTTCCGTACGAGATGTGGAGTAGGAATTTTTTTAACCAGTACACAGTTTTCTTTTTATTCTAAGTGTAGCAATTTAAACATAAAACAATGAGTACTTTTCTACTAAACATTTCAGTGTCTATTCCATAAAACTCTCAACACAACTTTTTAATGCATTTACAAAATTTGCAGTCAAGAAAATCTGTAAAACTCCAACACTAATGATCAAACATCTTCAGCACAACAGTGGCCAATTAGATTAAGTTCAAAGTACGAAGTAATTAAATTGTAAGCCTAATGCACATAATTATCGCTTACAATCCGGTCCAATCAGTGACCCGTCTGATTAACAGATATACATAACAAGATCTCAATATCTATCCGTTTGACACTGCAATTAGACAAGCGGGATGGCTTAAGTGTTGTCGCTGTAATCAAACGAGGAGTAAACATGGTGTTGCTTTGTCCAAGTGCATACACCCGATTTTGATGTCAAAGGCAATTTACATCAATAGGTCTCAGTGTCCGGCAATGATTCAGGACACTGGGGCTGGAATCTATTGATGTAATTGTTAATTTAATAAAGCCACTTATGTTTACCACCCTACGGTTTGGAAATCTTGCGAAGCAAACTAAACCGAATACGAATGATGTTCATGCTACTCAGAAACTTATAAGACTCATATGACCAACCGGCGTTTATAAAAAGAATTGTCCAAATCTGACTCTATGTATAGGGGTTGGAAGCACGCGAGGACTTCCAAATAAAATATCAGACACAGTAAAAAAAGTCAACTTGAAAAAGCTGAAAACGGCTCTCTCTCGCGCTTGTCTAAATTAAATAGGATAGGCAATCCCCAGGATTAGCAACTTCAAATGGAAAACACATTCGCATTCGTCGATAAATCCAGGTTACATCTTGGACCATTGTAAGACGCCGCATGACGAGGGGCTGGGATTACCGGCGGTATGTGCCACGGGTAACATCTCACGCATGGTATTTAAATGCAATACAATTTCAGTTATACTAAAAATGAATAGGTATAATGGATCCTCTCAGATTTGTACCTATGCGATCTTTATTTCTATTTGTGTTATTTGTAACATATTTAAACTACATACATATGCTTATACTATATGCATACTTATATTATTGCCTAAGTTTAGAAAAGGCAATAAGTATTTTATTAGTATGCCAAGAATATTTATGTAAGTATTCTATAAGAAAAAATAAAAATTAACAGAAAACGTACTGGAGTTTAGCGGCTTTAGCGTATTATTTATGATGCACTAGAAGACACAATTCTCAAAAACTAAAAGCTCGTTCACAATCAGCCGCCAATATAAGCGAACGTTTCGAAGTTTCTTTATTTTTCATTCATTTCCAAGGAAATTTTGCTTTCACACTAAACGCCGCCGTATTGCGACTATAGAATCAAGTAAACGATATTTTTTGTGCTCCATAATTGGCTTCTCAGCGACGACATCAACCCTTATTAAGTTGAAAAAGCAGACGAAATAAAAAGTAATAACGATTCCCCGCAACGAGTGTAAAGTGCTTTTATTCGGTGTTTGTTAACACCGCACAGTGCGACCGCACCCCACGCCACCTACTTAGCAGCAGTTGGACCGCGTTACTTGCAGCTATCTATTCTATTGCCGCGACGTGTAAACACTGGGAAAAGAATAGTATGGCCGGAACAGTAGGCGATAAACACAGCCAGTGTAAACGTTATGAAATGATACATACGGTGCATTCCGTTTAATTGTACTTGTATTTATGGAACACTTCTGGGTGTTCTAGAATATTGGCTTGGAATAATATCGGCTACGTAAGTTGTAGGTTCTGAGAGTAGCGGTGTTTCTAATCATCGTATAACTGTACCGATTATGGTGCTTTTGCTAGTGTTAAACAAAGCATTGAATAAAACTGTAACTGAAAAATGTTAATATTCCATTAACTTGAAAATGCCATGACAAGTGAAATGTAAGCCTTAGAACTGAACTATAATAAGAATATATGTATTTAAATGAATAAATAATAATTAATGGTTAATAATAATATAAATTAATGGTTAAAAATAATAATTAATGGTTAATGGTTTTTATATAATTTTGTAATTTTATATAACTGTAAATAATATGTAAGAATATGAATAAACGAGAATAAATATTTGACAAATGTTATTCACGTTGGTACTTCTGCTTTGTGCGCAGTTAGTACGTGAAGCCGTAGACACGTTCTATATAAATAGATCTGTAAATCAATAATAGTTCTATTAGACCGTTAATTCTATCGGTGCAATATATCAGATCGTAGTTACCAATAAGTGGGCAATAAAAGAGCCAACATTGCCTGAAAGAAATACGCGTGTTCCTGATTTATGCGTGATAGGAACGCGGCCGCCCCTTTTTCAATAAGGGCCTGATAAGAATCATTGCCTATCCCCGCGTGACGACCGGCGAGGCATGCAATTAAATCGCATTTTTACAAGTACTTTCTGAAGTGCAAACATGTAATGATCCGAATGATAGAAACGAGTAAATCACTATATGCTGAGTCATTATTTTAACTAGCTGAAGAAGGTTAATTCATATTTAATCGAATAGACTTAATTATTTCGAGTTTTTTGTAATCCGTAATCTATTAAGAACAGGCAATTTTTTATGAAAATTATTTAAACACGAGCGACCCGCCCCGGCTTCGCACGAATTAGTGATACCGGTGCGAGGCCAGCGTGGTTCGCAACAGATAGCAGATGACTTCTGGAGAATGGATGGGGGCGGTTATGTGGCAAAGTTTTAGCAGATATCTATATCTTTTTAAAATACCGTTGAGAAATGTCTATGTGGTGAGTGAGTGAGGTGACTGTGAGTGAGTAGCTCGTGGCTCAATAATAACAGCCGCACGGGTCGATATTTAAGGTTAAGCAGTGCTTGCCGAGGTTGGTCCGTGGATGGGTGACCATAATTACATACTGAGTTTCCTCCGTGCCTCCGAACGCCCGCTAAGCACGTCCCAGCTGTCATTTGTACTTGCTGGTTTTCTTTAGATTAGGTACTTGCATTTTTGAGTAAAGCACTATACAAACCTTGGCCCACAATGACTGCTTCGCTGGTCACGCTATGATTGCCTCGAGCTAGCCTAGCTACGCTCTAGGCCTTTCAGCTTGGCCATCATTGCAGCCCTTGCTGTCCTCGCTGTAAAGGCCTCGCCCTAAGGTCTCAGCCTTTATCTCAGCTCGTCCATCAAGTGCTGCACGCTGACCACGCTGTGTCGGCCTGGAGCTGCGCTACGCTGCGCTGTCGGCCATAATCAGCGCGACCAGCAAAGTAGTCATTATAGACCGCGGCAGTAATGTACTATTTGTGTAACTTTGTACTATTTAGGTAACGCGTTCATTATAATAATCTAGTAAGCTTTCTTTCGCAAAATGTTCCTAAATTAATTTCGCGTGTTCTTTTTCATTCCTTGAGTATTTTTTGTTCCTTTATGAATAACTTGTTATTTGCTGTTTATATTGTGTATTCCCGTTATCCCTACTGCGTTATTCCCGCCAGGGGACAATGGGAAATCACAAAATCATCGTTTCGTTGTCCCCCATAAGTCCGCCCCAGTTAGGAAATTACCAATGACACGTGGGAGATGAGAAAAAATAATAATAAGGAGGATAAGTGTCTCACAGACTACCAGGAGGCCAAAATCAGCATCAGAAGTATGCATGCTGATGCATGTATGATAATCGAAACATATAAAGACTTTCATTTTGACCTTATTTTCGTTATCAGCGACCCCTGAAATCCACGAAAACGACACCCGTGAAGAAAAAACCGAAAGTTTTCCTCGGGGCTATCTTGGATTTTCATTTTGACCTCATTTTCATTGTAAGCGACCCCGAAAAGCAAGCAAATGACACCCATGAAGGAAAATTCAAAAGTTTCTTCAGCGCCATCTTGGATTTTCATTCTCAATGCCAGCGGAAAACCACGAAAACGACACCCATGAAGGAAAAACTGAAAATTTGGCGCCATCTTGGGTTTTAAATTTGACCTCATTTTATTACCCCGAAAACCACGAAAACGACACCCATGAAGCCATTGAGTCGCGCAACGGTCCAGTCGCTTGAGTATCTAGCGCGCAAATATCTATTCGCGTAAATGTCTGTTCGCGTAAAAGTCCATTCGGGCAAGTGTCTTTTCGTGCAAATGGGTGAAGTGACTAAAAATTCATTCTCAAATATCAGGAAATCGTTGATGTAAATGTTATAGAAAGCCACTTTTCTGAAAATGTTTCTATGGCGATCAACGTAACATTATCTTAAATAGTAGATTATTAACCAAGGGGATTAGGGCATGCAAAATCCGGTTTTACAAAACCGTTTCTTTCGGGTTTCTTGTTTTCAAAAGCGGTGTTCTTTTTAAAAAATTAAAAAATTGTGTTAGGAAATCAAAATGCTAAAGTCTAATCAAAATATGTTTTTTTTACGTTTATGTTACCTACGTTATAATAAAGAGCATTTTTTTGGATTTCAATAAGCTGCAACTACTAAATAACAATATAAAAAGTGTCTTTTCTTTATGCATAACATAGAATAAAGCTTTATATAGTAAACATACTACAGTACTTTCACAAATTATTATGCCTTGTGTCTGATTTAGCTTTGCGTTTTGTTCTGTTCTTTTTTTTTAACCTTCATAAGTGTCTGTAATGGTCTAATTGAAATAAATGCTTTGGGTTGAGTTTAAGTTTGACTGTTAAAATGTAAGGTAAGACTGACATTCAAAATTAGGATCAACTGGTAGGTACACAAGGTAAGGTTTCAAATCACAGAATATTAAATAACAATTTAACTGTCATAAAAGACAAACAGGCAAAATCAACAGTACGTAAAATGAGATCAAAAATTCAAAATAATTATTAAAATATCGCATAAAACAGACGTCCTATCCCTTATTTACCAAAACAAAATAAATCTGTCATTCTTATTTATGTTTATGCGTGTACTCGTCTCACACACGAGATATGACGTCTCCCTGTCTCACACCTCGCTGTAGGCGCTGTAACCCGTCGCAGCGTCTGTATGTGGTCTACGGTGCTAAAGCCTTTTCGGAATCCGGTTGCTCGGGAGGCTGAAAATCGTCTAACATGCGCGTGAGACGATTCGTGATGACTCTTGAAAACAACTTGTAGACATGGCTTAGAAGTGAGATGGGCCTCTATAATTCTTCAACCGGGCATTGTCGCCCTACAACCACACCCAATAATTATAGCGTAATTTTTATATTTCCCTAATAAATTAAATTAAAAATATTTAAAAACCGTGAACCGAAAAAGACGGTTTTCATATGCTATAAAAACGGTTTTAAAAACTTTCGGTTAACCGGTTTTTTCCTCGCTCGTGATAAGACGAGTCCTGAGTGTAGCAAGGGATTTAAGTTCACCCAAGACTAAGACAGCTTTATCACCGAGGAAAATACTCAACTCTTCGTACCATTTGCGAAAAAATTAACACAATAGTAATATGAGATAAGCATTTATTAAAAATAATAACAAATAAAAGTAAAAGTTAACATTCGAAACATTGGTCCAATTATTGATAGAGAGAGTTACATTTTTGTTTGGTACATTTATTGTTGATTTATTATTTATTTTGATTTGAGTATTTCTCTGTTCTACCGTCTGAGGAACTTGTGTTTCATTGTAGATAACACAATTACATAATAACATAATTAGATAACAACAACGATAACATAATTAGATTTATATGTATACCTGTCCAATATAGTATTGCCTTGCGAAGCTGCTTAGAGACGGCTGGGTAATTCAATCTCTTAGTGCTTAATTATTCTCAAGCTGCGTTCTCCGTATTAGCATTAACACACATGTAGTTTCACTTATAGACTCGCCATTTCGCATTTAGCTAGTTAGCTAAATATTAAGCGGTATTACTCCAATGTAGACAAAACTTAGGTAGGTCTTGACATTCTCACCTAGCCAGCTCATTCACGTATGTTCGCTCCGCTGTTTCGCAGCCTTTCTTCGTTTAAAGTTATACGAATGTTTTTTTGTTATACATATATAAGCCATTGAATGCCAAAAAGAAAGAGTGTTAAACGCGATAATTATAGTTATTTGAGTAAAAAACTCAAGTAATTAGCACGTGAAATAAAACGTGGACTACGTACTCGCTATGACAGTGCACCGTCGCCGTCTTGAGATGGTGAATTTTCTACGCTTTTATAACCTGCAAGGTGTTATTGACCTACTTATATTTCAATTGTTTAGTTTTTGACTCGCCAGCAAAAAGCCTAGGCATTATAGAATTTGTATCTACGCCCGACATCAAAAAATGGATGTCATGCATACAACAAAACTAAAATGTGGTTTGCTCTATTGCCACGGAGGGCAAAATCAACTCAGAGCAGAAATTGAAGATAACCAACTTATGCCGTAATGGCAGTTCTGTATTAGGCTCTGAAGCAGAAAGACCATCAAACCCCTTAATATAATCGATGCCCTGAAAGAAAAGCGCAATCTCACAAAACAAATTTCGGAGCGCAAACAGACAATTAAGGACTCTGGTGCTGTCGGAAACGCTTCGTTTGCTGATATGGTGAAGAAGGGATCCCGTGTTTTCATTCGTCCAAATAATTTAAGTTCCGTAGCAGTTTATCCCAACGATAAATTGTCATCGAGTGACGAGACAAAAAACCTCGTGCAAAACATCATACGCCCTTACGAAATGTAGCTTCATGTTGTTGGTGTGCAGAAAACAAAAAATTGGAGGTGTTATAATCAGCACCGAGACCAAACAGTATGCTTATAAACTGAAGCACGCAGTCCAGATGTCTACATTAGGACTCACCGCTGATCAGCCTATCAAGCGCAAACCACGGATCACGGTTGTAGGAGTGCCGACTTCTTTGGCTGATGCTGACGTCTTCAGGTTCATGTACGAGGAAAACATCAGCAATAAGTTTTCATCGATGTCACTGGAAACCTTTTTCGCCGAAGTGAAATTTAGTCACAAATCCCTGACCTGTAAAACAAAACCTGTACCTAACTTTGCTATCGAATTTCCAGCCAAGATACGTAGAGCCTTAATATCTCAGGCAAGGCTTTTTATAAATTGGACTTCTTGCCCACCTTCACATTGGTTACCAGATCCTAAAAATACCAACAATTTGGTCACGCAGCAAAATCATGCAGGGAGATAAACTCTTCGTGTGGTCACTGTAGAGAAGCAGGACACTCGATGACTGAATGCTTGAAGAAAGTGGAGACACCAAACCGTGGCACATTTAGTG
Organism: Cerastis rubricosa; assembly: GCA_949152445.1. Classification (NCBI taxonomy): domain Eukaryota; kingdom Metazoa; phylum Arthropoda; class Insecta; order Lepidoptera; family Noctuidae; genus Cerastis; species Cerastis rubricosa. The sequence goes on along the minus strand of OX424523.1, from coordinate 12,427,983 downwards.
CAACGTGCTCGCGGTTTAAAAAGCCCAATAACCATAAAACGGGAGATGTTGATTGTGCATCAAATCAATCGACTACGAGGGCGCGTAAAGCGTCATACTGTAGGTTAGACTTCCGCGTTGAACGCATGTTGCTGACACAACAACAAAAGTTCACTGCGCTGACACACTTACCATCTATTTACTTTAATGTATTAAGCACATTATTATAGTCTCTAGGTACAAATATCAAATATAAATAGGTGTGCCTCGAGTGTGTTTTTGAACCTAGTTAATAATTCTGCTGACGCAAATACTTTACGGTAATAATTATGTATTTAGTTCTAAGTTAATAAGTTTGCCATGATGTAATGTTAAATCATCACTATCATTTGTCTACCCTTTCCCCTTTCCCTTTTCTTTTTAAATTTTAAATATTATATATATTATGTTTAGGGTTCCGTACCCAAAGGGTCAAACAGGACCCTGGTACTGAGACTTCGCTGTCCGTCCGTCCATCCGTCAGTCTGTCACCAGGCTGTATCTCATGAACCGTGATAGATAGCCAGTTGAAATTTCTTCAGATTATGTATATCTGTTGCCGCTATAAACAACAAATATTAAAAACAGATTGAAATAAATATTTAAGGGATCTCCCATACAAAAAAGTGATTATTTTGTTCGTTTTTATAAATAATGGTACGGAACCCTTCGTGCGCGAGTCCGCCTCGCAATTAGCCGGTTTTTTTATTTCTTACAAATGACAGCTGAGATTCACGGCTTAAAGTGCTTTACGAGGCACGGATGATACTCTGTACGTACTGGATGGTCACTCATCCATGGACCGACCTTAGCAAGCATGGCTTAACCCAGAAGATCGTTATTATTTTGCCACAAGCTCCTCTACAAGAAGTCAATCACGCACGCAGCCACTTCTAAAACTTATAGCGTAGTTAGAGTGTAAAGTAAAACTGCAGGGTGGTGTCCAAAGTCTGCTACATTTGCTAAACATTTTAATAGATTTATATCAGACGATATGTCTTATCAAGGTAATTTTGTCACAAGTGTGACCAATGGATAATTAGGTATCTTATTACAGTATTGTAAGAATTGAAGATCTATTCAATTATGTGATTGACTTAAGTATAGTTATGAAATATAGGTAGTAGATATTTATTTATAATATTATAAATAGCACTGAAACAATATATAACTATATATAATTACGAGAAATCCTTCGTTGGATGAGCCGGACCAGACAATGTTTGTATGAAAGAACATTTTCATATTTTATTACAAAACTGTTCTAAAATCTATGTTACTAAGTACGTTGGGTCAGCGACGTATTGTGGCGAAGTGTCCTTGTAGCCTGAAGCCTTCCGCGGAAGCGCCGATACACAACACTCGTCGGTCAGAAGTCTTCCTTCATGCCACTCCACTAAGGATTTAAAGTCAATTTTTTGTCGCGTCCAGCCAACAAACCCAATCTTTATCTTTACCTACTCCACGATCTCCTCTACCTTCGTGGTGTGATATTAACATGACACGTACAATAATTGAACAATGTACAATAATTGAGACTTTAATACAACATGTAGTACCCTACAGGTTTATGATTGTTCTTGCCTAGCTTTAAACATGTTAAAACTACATTTGTGTACAAATCATTTGTAATTTCTTTATTTGGTACACCATAAGAACAAATATAAAAATGCTGGTATGTCGTCTATTACAGGTCATCATCATCATCTGCCTAGCCTTTTCCCAAACTATCTTGGGGTCGGCTTCCAGTCTAACCGGATGCAGCAGTATTTTACATGGAGCGACTGCCTATCTGACTTCCACAACCCAGTAACTGGGTAATACGATACCCCTTGGTAAGACTGGATGTCAGCCTTTAGGCTTCTGACTACTCTTAACGACTGTCAAAGATCCACAAATGACAGCCGAGACCAACGGCTTAACGTGTTTTCCGAGGCACCGATGAAACTCGGTATGTAATTATGGTCACCCATCCACTGACCAACCTCGGCAAGCAGGGCTTAACCTTAAAGATCGACCCGTGCGGCTGTTATTATTTATCACAGGTCTATAACAGGTTGCTTTCACAATTATTTTGAAGAGAGTCGATTCGTAAAGAGTATTAGTGATGTACCGACTAGTCGGTAACTCGGTACAGTCAATTATGTCTTTACTGAGTAATTGAAATGTAATTGTAACCTTCATGGTTAATTATTTTATGTTATTTTAAGCCTTACAGTTTGCTATATTATATAGCAAACGCAACTCTTCCTTGGGCAGTCCAAAATTGAACTTCATGTAAAAGAAATCCATGTAATTTATTTATTTATTTATTTCCTCGCATGCACATCACAAATTTTCCAATAATTAACTGTCGGTTTTTGTACATGAACCCTGTCAGGGCACTGCAAAGCACAATGTTGGTTTGCTGTTGAGATTATGAACAATACCTAATACTCGTAATTAACACAATACATTTCAGAAATAAAGTAAAATAAAAAATATGTTGGCGCCTTTGCAAAAAGGCTTCATATGATTCACGTTGCAAACTAAACTGTGACCACAGACGAGAGAGAAGCAGTCTACAATTCTCTCTGGCGAAACGTCAAGCCGTTGCGGGTAGCCATAATGCCATATTGACTTGGGTAGTTGTCAAGGAAGGTGGCGCGTAACAGGACGTTGACGGATCGCCGACGTCTGTTTGCTTAATCTAATTAAATCTGGTGCCACATATCATAAGTAATTCCGATGCAGCGGGTAAGAGCCTTTATCAGAAGTGGGATAAAGAATCGCGCCCTCCACGAAAGTAAAGCCAAGTGAGGAACATAACCAATGAATTTTTGAAGCAACAAGGAAAGCGACCAAACCTGCGAGCACAAATCATCAAGAGGGTACCCTCACAACATAATCGGGTGAGACCGTTTCTTTTCTTTTCGATAAGTAGGTCATCTGACTCATTGCTTAAACATGGCTTGTTTAATTGGTTTATGGGTGACATCACAATCAGTAAACCTTACTGGCATCGGAGGTTATGATTTAAAATGCACGATGGAGATCGTACCATTAAAATAGGCGATATTTTGATAAAATAGGTAGTCGGCCAATAAGTTCAGGAATTATTAGATGCTGGCGTAATTTGTAAAAGTTCTTTGACGTTTGGAGTAAGTGCTTGTGTGGTCTACATGTTTCAGTCGAAAAGAAAGTGTGTTTAGTCGAAATGTCACTGTTGTCCGGTTCATGCTTTAAAATGATCGAAGGGACGCAGGTGCCCGGTTTATGATGTTTTTGTGATGACGTTGGTCGAAGGGACGCTGTTGTCCGGTCCGTACACTGGTATGGTCGAAGGGACGCAGTTGTCCGGTCCAAACGTTGGTATGGTCGAAGGGATAATGTCGTCCGGGCCATGCAGCTGATAGCGGCTGGTTGAGGGGACACATTCATCCGGTCCAACCTTAAGTGTTCACTGGTCGAAAGGACAGTGTCGTCCGGGCCATGCAGCTGATAGCGGCTGGTTGAAAGGACACACCCGTCCGGTCCAGGTGTTAACTGTTTAGAGAAAGGTGTCGTCCGGTCCATGAGTGGTCGAAAGGACACACGCTTTCGTTGTAGGAGAAAGGTGTCGTCCGGTCCATGAGTGGTCGAAAGGACACACGCTTTCGTTGTAGGAGAAAGGTGTCGTCCGGTCCATGCGTGGTCGAAAGGACACACGCTTTCGTTGTAGGAGAAAGGTGTCGTCCGGTCCATGAGTGGTCGAAAGGACACACGCTTTCGTTGTAGGAGAAAGGTGTCGTCCGGTCCATGCGTGGTCGAAAGGACACACGCTTTCGTTGTAGGAGAAAGGTGTCGTCCGGTCCATGAGTGGTCGAAAGGACACACGCTTTCTTGGTAGGAGTAAAATGCCGTCTAGTCCGTGAGTGATCGAAAGAATACACGCTTTCTTTTGTTCTGAAACAGTTACAGTTACGATGAGAGTAATGTTTGTCATAGTTTGTCAGGATGGAAGAGCGGATGTCTTGGTGATTAGACATTGTTTGTTCCAGGAATACAATAACGCCCGAGGACGGTCGTATGTCAGTCTGGCCGTGTTGGCGCCTTTGCAAAAAGGCTTCATATGATTCACGTTGCAAACTAAACTGTGACCACAGACGAGAGAGAAGCAGTCTACAATTCTCTCTGGCGAAACGTCAAGCCGTTGCGGGTAGCCATAATGCCATATTGACTTGGGTAGTTGTCAAGGAAGGTGGCGCGTAACAGGACGTTGACGGATCGCCGACGTCTGTTTGCTTAATCTAATTAAATCTGGTGCCACATATCATAAGTAATTCCGATGCAGCGGGTAAGAGCCTTTAAATACATGTCTAGAATTAGTTATGATGTCAAATTATCAATAATAAACAGTATGCAATAACACACACAATAACACACATAAAGTCATATTTGGTCAGATTGCAGTAGTCGGTAGGTAGTAAAAAGAAGAATAAAATAATAATAATTATGGAATAGGTAATAGGTAGTGCTTTACAATCGTGTCATGTCAAGTTATAGATTAAATTGCAATATGGTATGTCATTTTACAATAAAAATAAAAAGATTAGTTTATGTCACTGGAATAAACTATATTATTTTTATGTCTTTGATCTTAGGCCGGATCTAACAAAAAAAAGAAAAAGTTATGACCTAATTAGGTAACTACATCTATAAAGTTTTATCCGTCATGAATTCGTCTATACAGTGTAATAACATTTCCCTATTAAGAGTAATCTTAGTTTGCTATAGAATGAGTTTGTATTCTCGTCATCTTTTATGTAATTCGGTAATTTATTATAAATTGTCGCGATTCTATAGTTGGGGCTATTTTTCATTATTTTTAATTTTGGTGACGGTGTAATTAACTTATTTTTGTTTCTTCGGTTATAATTTTGGTTTGCTTCTATGTTTGATCGAAAGTAATCTCTGTTGTTGCACGAACGTAACTACTTGTAGTATGTAAAGGGATGGTAATGTTAGTATTTTATTTTTTATGAAATGTGGTTTACAATTTTCCCATGGCTTAATATTCATAAGGATGCGTATATACTGGTATTTAGCATTATAATATACTGGTATTTAGCATCCGGTAAGACTGCAAGCTAACCCCAATATAGTCGAGAAAAGGTTAGGCGCTGATGAGTTACAAGGTTATTATTTTGAAGAGCCCCCTACACGTTGCCTCTTCCATCACGCTCTCGTTATTCACAACGCTTGCCTGGAATCCTTCGGCTTCGGCCAAAATTTCGGTCCATGTTGGCCGAAGCCAAAAGTATGGCCGAAGGTACCCGAGGTCGAAGCCGAAGCTTCAGTCGAACACTACATATAACCATTATGTATTGGTACTTAAGTATCTTTTTCATCACACATAGGAAATGCTGTTGTAGGCTATTAGATACTAAGTATCCCTTTCAATTAAAATGTTTAGTTTATTTACATTATATAATGTTATTTAAGTTACTTTTTACCCGAAAAATAATTTCGCCATAGTTGAGTATCCTTAAATAAATAATTTTAAAGATTCTTTTCCAATTTTCCGTAGAAAAACTGATCGATTCCCGATACAAAATGAAATGGTTCTTTTAGTAAAAGTTTTGTAAAACGGGTGTAAAAATACCCTTTTCTTTTAACTACGCAGTAATGTTATCATTAATCACTACAAAACCGATCACAAAGGATGTCTTTTTTGCTTAGAACCAAAACAGTGCAGAAAAGTTATATGAAATCTCATTATTGCACTGTTTTTCATTACTGCACTGTTTTAAATTTTAAATTTGGAATTAAATTTACCACAGAGGTGTAATTGTCTCTTAGATCAAAAAGATAACTGGCTGAAAGTAAAAATCGGCTGAATTAAACTGACTTGTGAAAAAAAAACAAATGGCGCGCATTTTGTACCATTGTAAAACTTTGATACTTCTTATTTACCAAATAAAAAGGTAAAAAATCATGGGAATTGACAGCGATAGCGATATGAATTCAACTCCAGAAAATATAAAACAGCTGCAAATGAAGTTGTTAATAACCTTTAATAACAGCACTTTTAATAATTGTATGTTTGAAGGGAAGATGAATTAAACTTTGTCTCATTAACTAGAGTTTTTATTTTGTCAGGGTAGTTGAAAGAAAAGCAGATTACGCACCTCGATAAAGTGAGTAATTAATGCACTCGTGTTAATTTAGTGCCCTCGCATGCGCTCGGGCACCAACATAACACTCGTGCATTAATAACTCACTTTGCGCTCGATGCAACAATCTACTATAATTTAGCCGGAGACACTGAGCCTAGTCAACCTACCTACGAGTGCATCATCACTCCGATGACTTAGATTACGTGGATCTTGTTTGGATTAACTAGTTAAGCAAATGTTGAAGTTTCAAGTTTTACTTTGGTTTTAGAAAAGAAGGGTGTTTATATTCCGCCACGAATTGTACGGTACGTTTACTAACAGAAGGAAAACATCGTCTAGAAATCGGCGTGCCCCAGAAGCAAAACTTAAAAGACATTTAATATGACATCCGCCAACCCTCTGTGGATGCGAATGCTATAATATGGCCCCAACTCTCTCACAGAAGGTCCTGTGTCCCTACAGTGGGAACGTTATGAATACTCTATGTTACTTGGTACTACAAAGTATGCGTAGTTTTGGCTTCTTAGCGAAGACTTAACACTCTCTAATTTAGCAAAAAAATCTTATGAAGTAAAATAATATAAAATCGCTGATGCAGTTAATTGAGATATTCAAAGTAATTACCATTTAATCAAAGACACTATGGATACAGTCCATTGTTTTTATATCCTGCGCCCGCCTGAAGGTTTAAAACTGAAATAAGTTTTCAAAACGTTTTGTTTAATTGTTTTATAGGTAAAATCGACAGATTTTCACTAATAAAAAAAATACTTTTTAGTTTTTTGACAAACGATGCATACAATGTATTATTTTATAAAGTAAGTAAAACTGTTAAGTATGGAGATTCCTTGATAGAGGCAGAATTAACCATCAGAAAGGGCCTCTAATATCGAATCCCATCGCATTTACAATACTTATTTATTATTGAAATAGTCAATCGAAAATTCCAGTAGATGCATTCGTCATTATAAGAACATCGTCTATAAGGTAAAAAGTTAATCAGAATTTTAAAAAAATGCGATTATTATCTAATGCTGCATTTTTTTCTAATGCTTTTCTACTGAAAGTTTTTCGTAGGACTCAACTAATTCAGGGGAAAAAGGGCAAAACTACACCTACGGTATGATACTATTCGCTTCTTCTAATAAGTTGAAATAATAACATCGGATTTCGTAACTATTAATAACATCACGATAAAAACGAGTCGGAGTGCCTTAGTCCTTAATAATCTGCTCAAAGTAGGCAACTATACTGTTATTTCTTGCAAATAAATTATGTATGTATAATGTGCTTAATTTTAAACAGAATATTCTATATTTTTTATTAACCATAAGTGCAAAAATTTTGTTGATGGACAAAAAAAACTTTTTCGGCCATTTTAAAATGTGTCGGTCTCAAAAGTCGAACTACCGTCGTAGCAAACTGGTAAATTCAAGGAAACCAGATTCTTTTTCTGCCTATTTACGCCTTATCTTTATGTTTTACGGATATAGGATTTAGAATTTGATTTGACAGCGTGAAATATTTTATTTACATTGATTGTATTAAACCTTAATTAACTGAACCATTTTTTTTAATAAAAGCAACCTAGTACTTTAAATAACGGTCCCATTTAATAATTTTAAGTTTTTACATAATAAATTCATAACTCATTCAGTATCAGGCGGTTTTAATTTCTAACACTTTATGAATTTCTAAATAAACCAAACCAAAATGTTTAAATCTGTTTCTAGGTTTGTAGGTTGTAATTATAATTAAAAATAACCGAAAAACGAACACTTTTCCACTACATACTAAAATCTTACTTCAATGGAACCGCATTTTAAAAGCACTTTGTTTTTTTGAGACAGATTATTTAACTATATTTTCCAACAATCAGAATAATCCTGGATTAAACTAGTTAGATAGGTTAAAAATAAACATTTCCATGATTTTTCACTGTAATCGTATCTCCTCATTTTTTTTTATTTTTTTGTAAAGTTACGTTACACTTTTTGCAGAAAATCAAAACTATTTCACGAATACTATTCTAAAGGTACTGTTTTTTTTCGTTATCAAACTTTTGAAGTATTTGGCATCTAAACTTTTCACAGAGACAATAACGTGACTTACCTATCAGATTCTGCGACGGAAGTGCGTTTCGTGCGTAAAAAGCGAGTTCGCGCGGGCACGATATAAGTGGCGGCGTGCAGAGCGCGCGGCGGCGGCGGGATGACTACGGCGCCGCGCCGGCCGCGCTGGGCGGGCGTCGCCACCGACACGCCCCACACCCAGAAATAAGAAAAACACCGTTTTCCTACTATCTAGAAACTTCTTGGAACTTTGAATTTGTAAAAACTTTATCTTCTGTTTGAATCAAATCGTAAATAGTGGCTTTCAGAGGCAAACGAAGCCAACGCCAGCGACAACTGAACATCTGCCGACGTAGTCTAGCGCTGGTTCACATTCACTTGAACAAAGTCAGGTTGGAATTCATCTACAAATTGGCTTTGAAGATTTAACTGTAAAAACGAATTGTTAACTCTTTCTAAATTCATAATTATCTTTGAAAGCCAAATGGGACCTTTTTTAATTTTATATCTCCTGAATGGTGATATAAAATGAAAAAAGTAATACATATTATTTAACATAAAAAGTATATGTCACAAATTACACTACCTGCATTGTGCATATGTTCTTTATGTGGAAGAAAATTAAATAAAAAAATAAATATGAAAAGAGTGTGACAGAAAATTGTTAGAGAAGAGTGAACTGGGCGGAGCATGCGACCACTCCCAGCTGAAAATCAGGATTATACGGGAAAACAAATTGATCCAAAGAGGATATTTTTTTCTTTTTTCATCTCGCCGCGCACACCGTCATAGCTGTACTTAAAATGAAACGAAATAAACGATGAACCAATTTATTTCATGCTATTAAAGAAATATGCATTCAATTTTAATCAAACTTATTTTTGGTCCCATAGACCTCTGTTTGATTCTTAACGTTAGCACCTGCTTGCAGCCTTGTTTAAATCTTGAGAATGAGCATGCAATGTAAATGTAGCTACAGCTACAAAGCTGCAAAGTCAATGCTGCAATAAAATAAATCCGTCCGGGTTTAAATCCGGAACGTCTAATTTGAAGCTATCAGAGATAGATATTAGGTAATTGTGATCCCATTGAATCCCGAAATAGTGTCGCTCTCTCAAGTTGCCCTTGTATCTAGTAGATTTTAGGTTACAACGTCATGTGAAGCTTCTGGAATCTTCAGATCTTCAGTCAGGCGTAGGGCCTTGTAGCAAACTGCTTCGAAGGGCCTGCTAGGCTACGACTAGCTCCTTTATTACACAAAGTTCCTTTTTATAAGTACATTTATTAATTCTAAACAACTACACGCTATATCACAAGAGGGTGAGTTTGATTTGACCAAGTTTTAGGATCTACAACGAAGTGCGGCCGGTGCTACGCCGTCGCTACGAAAGTGCTACGCGGTGCGGTGTAGTTAAGGAACGTTTTTATTTTTTACCCGACTGGGAAACCCAAACTGAGGGTTATTGATAAGCTTTTATTTAACTTGCCTTGTTGTTAGTTAGTTAGTATGTATTGAAATTGTCAAGTCATGCAACTGAAATTCAAACTAGTTGTCCCAACCCTTTCAGGTAAAATTTTGCACACACTTTTGGTTCTCGTACCACCTTTGGTATGATACATTTTTATGTCAGACATGATTTGATCCTTCTGTCAGGATCGTCTCCTCGCGAGAACACTCCTCAATAGTTAATAGGACAGGCTAACAGGACAGGACAGGACAGGTTAACTTTGTTTACGTGTTTAATGATGATAGTTAAACATAACTTCCTATTTCCATACTAATAAAAGTTATTCTATTATTTATTTTCATATTCAGTAAACAAAAGGTTTTTTAATTGGTTTTAGTATAAAATGAGGCCTTTTTGAACCAGATCCACCATTTGTGGACAACAAAACAGTGTAACATGACACTAAGGCAAATTCAAAAACAGGTTTTAAAACTAATAGATACCGTTGGTTAAGTTTCAATTCGATTACTAAACAACAATATACAGCGGAATTTGATTATCATGTTTTTCATGATTAACAAATATCTCTGAATCCCATTAAAACTAACCACCTTCAACAACAATGATTGTAATAATAGTGTAGTCATTTATTACACCACTAGCTTAAGAGCCGGCAGTAAAAATGAGAAATTATTTTTAATAATATTGCCGGTGGGCGCCCCCCTCTGCCCCTAGCTAGTGACGTGGCACAATATTTTGGCGAGGCTAATACCGCCCCTTATTACGACATTCTTTACCCGCTAGTGCCTAATAATAGTGGCGAGACTTACTTTACGCGTTTTTGGGATGTTTATGTCAGATTAAACGGTCCGACCTTTGACTATGTTTATGAAGGTAAAGTCATTGTTAGGTAATCATTGTTGAGTAATTAATACAGTTATTAGTTATTCGGTACAGACTCATAAATAAGGAATAAAACATGAGTTTTATTTAAGAAACTGCAGGGATGACGTACAGACAGCGACAGTATGTGCTAACCTGTTCACACTACGGCCGAGTAACCCGGGGGTAACTACTTAATGGAGCTGTGTGTACATGCTTTAGCGAAAAAAACATCTATTTCAGACACCACTGATGTAAAGATGAACCATAGTGTGCTGTGGGAGCCCAAGAGAGTCGTGTCAAAAACCGCACACGTTTTTGTAATACCTGTCCGATGTGCTTCGATTTTGAACCACACGACGAAATCCCTTTTGCTCATGCAATTTTAACGCTCATATCGAAGAGTCACCATGGCAAACGATTTTTCATTCCCGGCTTCGGTTGAACGAAACACTTTCCGTAAAATTATGATCAAGACCGATTCGAACTAAACCTTTGCTTTTTTATTTATTTATTAAAACTTTATGCACAAATGCCTTGAACATTTTCTACCAGTCTACCTTAGGGTGATGCAGAGAGAAAACATAGTAGGTGTAGCAAAACAAATGGTAATGTAATATTTACAAATAAAATATATCGATGAATATATAAATAACTAGCTGCCCGGACAGACTTCGTTCTGTCAAAAGTTAAAGCAATGCACTTTTCCTACCTACCTACCCTACCCTACCCTACCCAACCCTACCCACCTACCCTACCCAACCCTACCTACCCTACTCTACCTACCTACTACCTACCTACTCTACCCTACTCTACCTACCTACTACCTACCTACTCTACCCTACTCTACCCTACTCTACCCTACTCTACCCTACTCTACCCTACTCTACCCTACTCTACCCTACTCTACCCTACTCTACCCTACTCTACCCTACTCTACCCTACTCTACCCTACTCTACCCTACTCTACCCTACTCTACCCTACTCTACCCTACTCTACCCTACTCTACCCTACTCTACCCTACTCTACCCTACTCTACCCTACTCTACCCTACTCTACCCTACTCTACCCTACTCTACCCTACTCTACCCTACTCTACCCTACTCTACCCTACTCTACCCTACTCTACCCTACTCTACCCTACTCTACCCTACTCTACCCTACTCTACCCTACTCTACCCTACTCTACCCTACTCTACCCTACTCTACCCTACTCTACCCTACTCTACCCTACTCTACCCTACTCTACCCTACTCTACCCTACTCTACCCTACTCAACCCTACTCTACCCTACTCGACCCTACTCTACCCTACTCTACCCTACCTACCCTACCCCACCCCAATCCATTCATTTTTCTGATCTCCTAGTACTTCGTTTTTCTGATCTCCTAGTACTTCGTTGGCATTTTTGTTATACCACGTTTTATAGTGACTGACGTTACATGTCAAGTCACACGGGAATGATGTCGAACGGGATAAAAAGTATCCTATGTCCTTCTCCTGGCTCTAAACTACCTCCCTGCCAATTTTCAGCTAAATCGGTTCAGCCGTTCTTGAGTTATAAGCGAAGTAACTAAAACGACTTTCTTTTATATATATAGATATAACAATAAATACATACATATACTACTAACAACAATTTAATTATGAGATGAATCTGCCAGCTTCATAAGTAAGTGTTCGCGAGCTTTAACTTTAAATGTGAACCGACTCTTTAGTCCGGGGAATTTACGCCGAATATTAGGCTTACTCTGCATTAATTATAAACAGCGATTTTTTTCATTGAATGTGTAGGGTATGGACAGGAGAGTATATTAAGCAGTATCCCGCGAAAAGTTCACCTCCGCGTATATGTTTTTTTAAGAAAACATCTAATGTGTATTTAACTTGGTGGAAAAAAATATAAACAGATATGTTTATTTGGAGTATTTGTAGAACAGATTGAGTACTACAAGTAGGTCAGAAAATTAAACATTTTTCGTCCACGGAACATTCGTTTTTTTTTTTTAACTTATAAATTGACTTCGTACTTAAGGCAAAAATATTAACAGGACAAAAATAGTGCTAAAATGGTTTATGTCACCATGTCTAACTATTATTATGAAAATTAAACAAATTCTGCTCCGGACTTCACAGAAAATCAAGAAAATCAAAAAATCTTAAATACTGCTTACGGCAAAAATGTAACAGGATTTAAATTCATTTAATAATGAGAAATATATGAATCCAAACCTTAATCCCCCAAAATTAAACAGATTAGAGCGTTAATTAATATTGTCAAAGTAAAAATAAAATTACGATGCACGGTGTCAGCGCTAAGCAGCGTGCGGCGTACGGCGTGTGCTAGTGTGCGTAAACAAGATAAGCGCTGCGTTCATTGTGTGCGAACGACTGTTGTTGTTTGAGAGTCGGTGTTTTATTGAGTAACGCGATTGTACACCTTATTTCTATTTCGGAAAGATCAAATTCCTATGAAAGTGCTGTGCCAAATACAAGAATAAAGCTTGCAGACGTATTTTACGTAAACATTAATTGTTTTTTTTTTCACGATTTGCTTTAAAGTGTTTAATTTTCGTGTAAATAGGTTAGAAATAGCTTTTAGATGAAAGTTAAACTAAATTAAACTCTGTTACATATTTTTCTCAACCGCTATTGAAAAAAAACCGGTAATAATAACTTCCGGTAGTACAATTTGTTTAATTTTGTTTAATGGCGGTGTAATATATTAATTTAAGTTATTTTATGAAAAAAACCGCTGTTTATATTTTTGCCTTAAGTACAATCCAAAAATTTCTTAAATGTTTTTTTACCGTGATTTCCGTGGACGAAAATGTTTAATTCTGAAAAAATATATTACTGTCACCAATTCTTTACCTAAAGTAACTAAATTTGTCCTGTTAACTTTTTTTCCCATGTTTTTATTCACAAAAACACGTTTTCGTCTTTTTCACCTTGATCCGGTCTTGGAAAATGTTTAATTTTTTATTATTATTTGGAGAGCTAAGGTCAAGTACACGATTCAAGAAAAAAAAAAACGGTTTGCACTCCGGGAGTGCCGGCAGAAGTGAAAACTTGAATAGTAACGTTGTGCATTTTTGGATATGGTTAGGAAATAATTTTGAACGAATTGCTTTAATTATCTAGTTCTATCATTTATGTGGTAAAATACAATATTCATTTAATGCGCTATCATACACAAACATGACAACTTACATTACATAACAAATTTAACACAGAAATATTACGATACGTTTTACGAATTTTACCTCTTTGGAGAAATCGAAGGTTTTGTTTGTGCATAAGATAATTATCCAGTTTTGGAAAACCAAACTCAATGACAGATGTCATAAAGTTCAAATTCCTTCGCAACCTAATGTCAATTCGTCTTACGAATTTTCGATCAGGACACGTGACCTGACGCGAGTTTAAGATTTTATACCCATTACAGAAAAAGTGCTCAACGCCGCTAAAGAAGTTTTCACTTCAAAAATCGCTGTTTATATTTAATGCAAGGTTCAAATCTAAAAGCCCCGGACTACTTGGCCAACCTGACGTTCAGAGGGAGGGCATTCCAAAGGAAGACAGCCTGGACAAAGAAGGACGATTTGAGAAAACCAGAGCGGTAAGAAAGACAACGTAGAAGACGATTATTGGAAGAACGCAGATTCTTACTGTGCGCAGAGCATAAATATTGAAAAAGTGATGAGTAGTCACATAAGAAGCATGAGTAGTCACATAAGAAGGAGAAGTAGGCTTATTAAGTAACGAAAATAGGGTAGTCAAAGCTCTCAACGCTCTGCGCTGTCGGATGGGCAACCATTTCATTCACCATTTTTTCATTTTGTTTTTATGTTATTGGTAAGTGAACCTTACCAAAACCAAAAAACCAAGCCGCTATAGACCGTCTTGATTCACTTAAACACACTATCATAAAAAAGTCGCACCCTGGCAATTCTGAAAGCTCTACTGACATGGGCACAGGTGTGTATTTTTTTGCCTCGAGATGGGTATGTGGTTCAAATTTCTTAGTCTTCAGTCTTTTCTTGTTATTTTTTAATATCTTATTTAATAATTTGCACCATTTTTCTTTCAAAATGTGGATTAGATTGGATTTAGTTTTTTTTATGTTATACGTTTTCTCGAATACCTAATAGTAGTTGTGAATTAGGTCGATAAAAACCAGCGAAGTGCGAGTTGGACTCGCGCACAAAGCCTTCCGCCACCAAACAATATGATAATTGAAAATAAACCACATTCATGCGTCAATTAAGGTTGAAGAGAAAAAATAAATTTGGTTTTCATAGGATATTAATAAAAAACAAAGTTAGGTAAGTACTGATGTAGTTTCACGAAAAAATCCCATAAAAGCGAGTCTCATATCTTATCAACCAATGTCCAATTAAGAAAAAAAAATGTTCAGGTTCCTCGATGTAATTTTTCTAGAACTGGCGATATACATGGACGGTACAAAAGTAGTTTCTTTTTTTTCGACGGTTGCTTTTTCACGAAAACGACCCAAATTAAAAAAAAAAAAACAATTAACACCTACGATACCATTGTGCAGCCAGCTCGATTGTATAGGAGCTCCAAGGTATCGATGATAAGTTATGATAGTCTTATAATTCTGATTTTATTTTAATAAGTTTAATTTAATTGTTGAGGTACTATTTAGTGATTATTATTTTATTTTTAGTTTGATTGCAGTTTATTGAGTGATCCGATGTAATGTTTAGGTTTTTGTAGAAATGATCAAAAGTCGATGTGTTGAGTATTTTAATGCTGACGTTTTGTAACCGTCAGGTGAAGAAGTAGTGGTGGAAAACTCTAACCTAAGGGAAAAAACATACCCACGACATTACCAGTAGTGCGGTTTAGTAGTGTGGAGTTACATACATGTTACTGAGTGATTTAAAAAAGAACTATGGGCCTATCACATTTAAAAAACAAAAAACATAATTGCACATTACTTTTGCCATTCACCTGCTATCCAAATCGTTAGTGTGTGGTGCCAACAGTCTCGGAGTAAAAAGGCTGTTAGTCCAGGAAAATTAGTCAAATTAGGGCAAGACTCTCGGAATGAGAGATAGTCGGCTATAAACTTGTATAAACCTTTATTTCGACACACTAAAACTTGTCTCAAAACCTACATAACGTAGGGTGTCCGCGTCTACAGATATTCCAGGAAAAAACGACAAAAAAACGATTTTTTACTCATTGCAAATATTTGTTGTAGAGAACTTAATCCTCTATGTACAATATATAGGAAAATATAAATGGCATAAAACCCATAGGAAACGAGATATTTGCAATAAATGTGTAAAAAATAGTTTTTGACATTTATCTTGGAATATCTGTAGACGCGGACAACATACGATAAGTAGGTTTTGAGACAAGTTTTAGGGTGTTGAAATAAAGGTTTATACAAGTTTATAGCCGAAGCGGACTATCTCTCATTCCGAGGTGAAACCTTAATTTTCCTGGACTATGTGTATACATACAACTAGGACGAATCTTTTCAATCTTACTAGGTGATGTACTTATAAAAAAATAAAATAATAAGAGAACCATTATCTCAACTAATCTCTTTACCAAATAGATATGATATGTACTTATAAAAAAATAAAATAATAAGAGAACCATTATCTCAACTAATCTCTTTACCAAATAGATATGATATATTAACTTACCATAACCAATGATACTTTTCACATGTGTCCTGAAATCAATGGTTAGGTTGGGCGGAAGTAGCTGCCAAGCAGACTGAGGGCGTTACCACACCAATCGATCGACCGCGACTAATCCATTCTACCGTTGATCGATGACATCGATCGACGGCCGATTGATTGGTGTGGTAACATCCTGATGCTCAATACGCCGCATGCAGTATGCGGTAATGTTGACATCAAGATCACGTGAGGCGCAGGTAATGGTACATAGTGGACTTACAGCCTCTCGAGAGCTTGAGGCTATGACGTAACATTTGATCTAATCGCTATAGCAATCGTGACATCGTACTGACCGACAATTATCACGCTGGTCACATTCGACAAGCATCGATTACTCCTTATTCAATTTGACTTCTACTGTAGTCAAAAGATCAATAAATTGTAAAAATCAGATAGACTGGTAGTATTCTAAAAATAAAATCATTTTCTACACAAAAAATAGTATAGCTTCCCCCAAACATGCAATGAAATGTGATATGATATAGTAGCGGTGTCACCACACGAGGTAATTTCTGAATAAGAGACATATTTTCCAGAGGGAGGACAATCCGGGATCGTTGTGACGAGGCTTGGAATGCAACACGATTATGAAACGCCATTTGTCAAGTTTTTATTGGGCACCCTTGAACAGCGTCTATTGTGGTGAACCCTTAGCCAAACCACCCCTCCCCCGTCCCGCGACCCGCACCGGACCCTTGCTGCGTAGATGTTAATTCATAATTTTTATAACTTGTTAACATTTTGCGGATAAAAAGGGCGCTGTTGCAAACCACAATTACTGTTTAATTAAATTTCACGCTTCTTTTATTAGAACACCAACTAAAATGGCTATCGATATTGGTTAAGGTTATTAGGAGAATGTTTGATTTGGCAGGCAGATTATGAACTATTTGATATCATAAAAATGCATTTTATAATAATCTGAGCGTAAGTGTCCATCGTCACATAACTTATCTAAAAAATAATAATGTTGTTTAACGTATTTTCCATGCAAAGCTGTAAAACATTAAATAATCCCTCAATTAAACTACTACTTTCACTAAATCATTGTTTACTCTAAACTGGAAATCAGGCAAAGGGACTACCCATATAACAAAGATGACGGAACAGTGTTTATTCAAACTAAATACTCCAGCCCTTTGGTTGTGTGCGTCACACATGACATGTGATATCGTACATGATTGTGCTTTGGTTGTGTGCGTCACACATGACATGTGATATCGCACATGATTGTGCTTTCATCGTTTTAATATATTGCTATAATAACTGGCAAAAGTTGCGCGTTTGATTGGCGTGGATATTAAACCGGCAGCGTTCCGGCGGTGCAGCCATATTTCGCGACTCAGCGATCAAAGCGGGGCACGCCACAACAAACGCACACTTCAATATCTGATGCGCTGCTCCTGCTCAGCGTCCACACACTAACTTGTGCAAAGAACTACAAAATTTAATAAGTGTGCTATGAGGAGATATTAAAGCGGAATTGAAATATACCAGCAGTTTAGGGCGCTATAAATTAAATGCATCGCTTTCTACATATTATTATAATTATATGCGCTTTAAAACGTATGTGTCGTGGTGAATCGGTTGGACACAGAAGTATATACATAGTTCTAATACGTAACTATGGGCGTATATTATCTATACTAATATATTATATATAATATTATAAAGCTGAAGAGTTTGTTTGTTTGTTTGCTTGCTTGAACGCGCTAATCTCAGGAACTACAGATCCGATTTGAAAAATTATTTCAGTGTTAGATAGCCCATTTATCGAGGAAGGGTATAGGGTATATATCATTACGCTACGACAAATAGGAGCGGAGCAGCAATGAATAATGTTTCAGGATCGGGGAAAATGTGTTGCAGACGAAGTTGCGCGGGACAGCTAGTATAGCCGAGTTTGTATGCTCAAGCCCAAAACATCGTTGGGAAAAGTTGATGTTAAATGATAATATACGTTATAAGTTAGATGTGTTTTCGTTATCTTAATAAATTACCTTATTAATATTGCCTTCTTAAACATATTATGGTAGTAATGTAATCTGGATGAAGGAATAGAAATAAAAGTTACTATTGTAAGAAAACGTCGATTCTTTAATCAAAAAATAACGAAAAAAATAGGCCATGGCCAAACAAATAGGCCAAATACGTAACGGCCCGGAGACATGCACCGAGTGTGTATATATAGTCATCATAACAAATGCATGTCAATATGCATTAAGAAAAGAAACTACACATTTTTTCAAGACTTAATTTACATTTAGCTTATTCTAAAAGTACTAAAATGCTTTTAGTAAACAATAATCATAAAGTGGAAAGAAGTTAATTTTCATGGGAATTGTTATGTTGAGTTCCCCGGAGGTGTGAAGAGATTTTTTTACAGACATAAAAATGTCCAACAAAACTAAATTGATATTTGGTGCACACTATTTCGCCACAATATAAATTTATCAAATTACAAAGCAATCAAATCAAGCGTATTTTTTGTCAACGCATCCAGGAGCTCACACGTTCCACTTTTGTCGCTAATTACACTCAGCTAAATTATTCACACTTAATTTACATGTCCCGAAAAACATGTCAATGATTGGACTATAGATATTTAAGTATTTATGACTGTAGAGTACACTAATATTAAATACAGCGTGCAAAGGAAACCGACGCTAAAACGGTTACCAAGTATTCAGTAAATCTGAATAATTGGTAACTGTTATACTCCTACATACTGTATAAACATTACCTCGTTCTGGGGCAGTTGAGTAACACATTTTGTCCCTAGTGTTGTTATAACAGCACACTTATTTCAGTATTGTAATGAGCAAACCTAACCTAGACGTAACCTAATCCATAGTTTTACCTACATGTAGAAACTTGTGAATATTATCACTTCAGCTGTTTTACGAGAACAAACTAAAGGTGGTCTAATTTATACTATACCCGGACCCTGGTATGGTATAAATTAAAACATCACTTTAACCGTCGGAATAATATGTACGGGTCGACAAAGTATTTAAAAAGGACTATGTAGCGTTATATAAAAAAGGCACATTTCCGCTATCTATTTAATTTATTAGTAAAGAAAAGGATAAATTTAAACAGTTTTTTTTAATATATACAAAACACTTAAAACGAAAAACAAATAGAAAAAATGGCATTGAATGTGGAATATGAATGTTCTGGTTACGGTTTATGATAAAAAAAAATGGTGTCGCATATTGAAATTCTCTAGACCTTTAAGCAATTGCAAGTACTTTTGGCGTTAGAATCTGGGTAATTATTAACCGGGTTTAAAAAGGGTGAATTGAACAATATAAATTAGGCGTACAAAACAGCAAAATATTGAATAAGAGAAGACTTATTTATACTTCAATATTTATATTTGTTTGCGTTTCAATGTCAGTGTAGTCAGCCCTGTATTTTAAGAAAAGTACAATATGTACCGGCCTGAGTTTTAAAGATGCAACCGACGTGTAAAAATCAACTAGCCATGAACAGGATTTTATGGGCTCAAGAAGGATTAACTAAATTTTGGGCTTATTTTAGGTTTTTGATGTGGAAGAACTCATTTACAGACCCTTCTTCAACTTTCAAAATCGCGATATTTTAGGAATGGTGGTTCTTAAGAAAAAGTTTAAGAGCATTTTTGTAGATAATTTTATGATCTACAATTTGGTCTGTGCTATATTTTTGAGAAAAGTTACTATTATCGATCCGATAAATTTTGACTTTTGACCTCGAATAACTTTTTAGCACACATGGTATCGATGGGGACTTTTGACACTGTATATATCTACAGGTGTGTACTCAAGGTCTCTACCAAAATGTAGCTTGATCCGAGTTTTGTTAACTGAAATGTCTATTTTGAATTAATTCTTCTATTTTATTCTTATTATTTTTGTGGATCTTTAGTTTTTAAGTCTTTAGAGCTTTTAGTTTGATTCTAGATTTATTGAACGCATCAAAATCAGAAGGTACGAATCAAAGTAATCAAAAAATCGAATCGAGCTGGTTCGTCTTGAAAAACATTTTTTTCTCAAATTTTTGAGAAAAACTGATTTTTACACACTTCCAAAGTGGTAAAATGTGTCCTCCTCGCTCTAATAGGTTTGTGGAACGTACAAAAAACTTTTAACGAAAATAGGTTTGAAACTTTTTATCAGACTGCAGCAGTAACTTTTCTAAACTAATATTATAAAGAGGAAAGATTTGATTGTTTGTTAGTTTGCATTGAATAGGCACCGAAACTACTGGTCCGATTTGAAAAATTGTTTCAGTGTAGATAGCCCATTTATCGAGGAAGGCTATAGGTTATATATCATCACGCTAAGACTAAAAGGAGTGGAGCAGCAATGAAAAATGTTGCGAAAACGGGGAAAATGTGACGCAAACGAAGTTGCGCCGGACAGCTAGTTTTACATAAACAGACTATGAAAAACTCTAAATTTAAATCTGTTTACCTTTATCCTTTTTTAAATAATAAATTATATTTGCATATAACGATATTTTATAACCCAACAATATGTACATATCATCACTCCTGTAAACCTCCAAGAGTTTGGCAGAGGCGTAACTAACAGCACTCCTTCATTTCACTAGTTAGTTTCAAGGCTCAAGTGTAATAGGAAGAGAGCCATTGCCATCAACCGAGCACAATACAGACTCCACTGCTGCTTCCGAGAAATTTCTGATGGAAAAGCTGTAACTCACTTTGCGCAACCTGAGATCCGAACCCAATACCTCATTCTCAGCCGTCGTATTAGTAATGGTTATTATTAACAATAAAAAATTCATCTGATTGTCATATGCGATGTGTGAAGAAAATTGGAATGTAAAAAAATGCGGTACTTACCTAACTACTTACATGTAGATTAAACAACATTTCGTATTATTATTGCACGTGATAATAATGCTGTGACTAGAGTTGCCAACTATACTGTTAAAAACAGTATTATACTGTTTTTCACTGCATTATACTTTTTACTGTTGAACAAAAATAAAGTATACAAAATACTGTTTCCAGAATCAAAATGCTTAGCACTGTAAGTGTTAGATTTTTTTATTTAGTCAGGGGGCGCTCAGTACAGCGCAGCCACAAACAAATCACACACATCCTATTTGACAACATTTATTATTTACTGAAAGAGTTTTTCAGTCATTTATCGAAGGTGGCGCGGGCGGGAGGATAGAAATAGAGCAACTATTAAGTAAGTAAAAAATGAGCTCCACATTTTTTTTCATTTTAATTATAATTGTGGTGAGGAGTATGAGGTTTTAAAAAAAGACTGTAAATTAATAAGGTGTGCGAGAAGCTCTAAAAACATTTATTTAAAACATTAAATAAAATACTGTTATTTTTTATTAAATACTGTTTAACATTCTTCTCAGACCTAAATATTATACTTTATTTCTTGTAAAATAAGTTGGCAACCCTAGCTGTGACGTTAGATTACTAGCAGAGGGGATTGTTTTGTGGCTTTTACAGAACTACAGACAAGCACACAATCTCGCATGAATTGGGGACGACAATCCGCATGACACGTCAACCATCCGATCAGTTACAGGCATCGCTGCCTGGGAGCAGCCGACTGATGCCTTGTTAGCCTAGTCGCATTCACCTCACTTGCTAGTTACTAACACAAATTGGTACTATACTCTTTAGTATATATATTTCACAAGTGAACCAAGTTATTTGGCCCGGTTGAAGGCTCGCCCCTATCTACAAGGTGGGCTTTTGTAATAGTAAAGGCTACGGGACTTTTAATTATCGGAATATGAGTGATACACAAGAACGGAACACCTTAAAAAAAAGGGTTCCTGTAATGTTTTTCAATCAAAGTATAAACTAAATGCATTGCATCATCACTCGAACTGCTAGGTTAGGGGCATGCTTTTGTATACACTTGTTACCTTAAGGTATAACAACACGATTGTCACAGCACTTGAGCTACATGAGGCGTCTCTTCTTAAGGATGGGTACGTAGGAGACCTCGCTGAGCACGCGCAGCACGATGGTGTTGGCCATGGCCTTGATGTAGCGCGGCTCGACGCGCAGCATCTTGCCCAGCTTCACGTCCAGGTTGTGGGTGACACAGCGCATGTATCGCGCCGTCGCGACCACTGCGCCCGCGCAAACGTGCAGGTTGTGCAGGGTCACCCTGTTCGACCCTAATTACATTACAGAAACAATGTATTAAAACTATCCAACCTAACACTGATTAAGACATTTATTGCTGTAAGGTGCTAATACCATAACGACAATTTAACAAAGTTTCTATTATCATTTGCTAATAGAAACTTTGCTAAATAAAAGTATCTTTTAAACACATCTGCTGACGATTTCGTCAGCAAATGTGTTAAAAAGATACTGAGATAGAATCTCGCATAACCCAAATCGCTTGAGAAATATCGTTTAAATATAAGCAAAAAATTAAATTAAAAATTTAAAAAACCCCCGATACAAAAAACCTATAAAAAGCCAAAAATAAATTAATCTAAGCGTCGTAGCGTCGGGGGACCGCTTTGTTCTGTGCTTGTACTAAGCGGTCTTCTTTTTTTTTTTTTTTTTTTGTGCTTTTTAAACTTATATTATTTTTTCTAAACCTTGACTATCCTACTCCTGAACATAGGCCTCCCCCCTTTCCTTCCAATTTTCTCGGTGTTGCGTCTCTTCTTGCTCATTAACGAAACCAAGGAAAGAAATAAATTTAAAAAAAAAAAATGGGGGAGGGGGTGTATCCCCCCTCTGCAATGCCCATGGTGACAATCGACAACATTTCAAATTTCAAATAGACTACCTGTGAAAGTTGTTTATATCCCTTCATCAACAGAAAAGAGGTGATGATTTTCAAACGGCTGAGCAGATTTTCTCGAAACATAGCTAAGAACACTCTCGATTAAAATACCTTTCAAACGACACCACTTTTATCAAAATCGGTTCATCCGTTTAGGAGCTACGATGCCACAGACAGACACACAGATACACAGATACACACGTCAAACTTATAACACCCCTCTTTTTTGGTCGGGGGTTAAAAAACACACTGCAGGCTGAGTTTTATCTTCGAAACGGCTGGACCGATTTTGACGGGATTTTTACTGGCACAAACCTGATAGTAGGCTACATATATATTAGAAAAATAATTAGGGTTCCGAGCAAAAAAATTAAAACCCTTGAAGTTGGTGATCTGATTCCAAAAGGAAAGAAATATTTTTTTATTTTATTTTATTTATTTGGAAGTCTTAAGGTTCGAGAACTCAACGACCACACACATTTATAATTTAAGGTTATTAAGGTGAGACGAAATAACCCATTTCGTAAAACTACACTTTTCTGACTGGTAGCATGTTTCGGTGACGTCATGCAAGCGGGATAAGGGTAGCCACACACATTCCACCTTTTCTGACAGATTTAGAGCCACATGTCGAATTGTCGATGTCAATAGGGTAGCTTACAATTTAAACTGATATGTTGGTCTAACTAAGTACAGAACACACTGCTGCATTGGTCCGAAAGCTCGAAGACCGGATTTACATGGGATTTTAGTACAACTTGAGAAATAAGTTTTGTTTTGTAATATATCAACAAGTTGTATAGTAATAAGTTGTCATGGTATGGGAAGGTGAGGCAGAGGAAAAAAAAAAGTTTTGAGGATGACCGTGGATGGTTGTAAAAGTAGAGTAAAACAAAATAAACTTTGAATGGACTATGTGATGGACGATATGGCTAGAACAGAGGTGAGTGTCAGGATGACGAGTAATGGAGAAATATGGAAAAAGAAGACATGCTGCACCGACACCGAAAAATTGGGTTAGGGCAGTATAATGATTATGTCATATATCCACAAGTAGGCACTCACTTGGCGGCGGTGTACTGGTAGGGGGTCTTCTGTGCCACATCCAGTTCTTCATGTGCAGTTCGAGGATATCACGGTGGTACTCAGTCAGGTTGATGATCAGCCCCACCGCCTTTAGGACTGGAGCCTCCGTCATGCCCATTTGAACTGCCAGAAATTCAGCTATCTCCAAAGTATTCCATAGCGGTATGCGGTATTCTAGAATAAAATATAGTATCGAAATGTTTCATCTTACGCTAGTTGTGAGATACTTAGTCCCGGATAATATGGTGAGCTTGTTGTTTCCAACGTCTCACAACCATATAACTTTAGCCAAGTCTCGTTCACAGAGAGTGTGTATCATGTCTGTGTCTGAACAGTGTGCACGACATTAAAGTTCGATTAAATAAATAAATTATTTATAACCAAAAAGTTCAAGCACATTGCACTGTATAGATTGTTGTTAATTTTAATACTAGGCTAGATCTGTATCATAAGGGACAGTGTCCTGCTATAGGCTATGCTTACATGAATAAATTGTGCATTTTTGATCTTGTGTATTTTCACAATGTGCAAAAGTAAAGAGAGAATGATGTAAGTGGCCAGTGTTTGATGATTGCACGGAATTTGGATTTGTGCCCGGTTGATGGCAATAGACTCGCCCGCTATTACATGGCACTTGAAACATAACTGACGAAATTAGAGTGTACTATTACGTTCACCTTTGTCTAACCTTTTGGGGTCTACAGGCATGATGTTATGTTATGTACGTCACAAAATACGCAATACGTACCGAGATAATTGAATACGTGGATCTCCATGACCACGATCTCGAGGGTGGAGCGATCGATGTCCGCCTTCAGCAGTTTGCCCCTGACGGTGGACGCGTTCAGCGGAGCCTGCATGTCGCTCATCTTAGCCGCCAGCAGCACACACGACACGATCAGCAGGTAGAACCGCGACGACACCACGTTCTTGTACCGGACCCATTCTTCAGCGTCTGACGGCAAAACATTCATATATCTTCTCTCGTTTTGTAAATGTGATAGGTTTAGTATTTGCTATCAGCTAATAGCACATACCTACTATTGTAATATCATCACGATCAATGCTCCTGAGCTCTTAATTTCAGGCCTGGACAGCTTTTAACACAATATAAAGCACACGACCGGTCCTGCTTGGAGTATTGCAGCCACATTTGGGATGACTCAGCTAAATACCAGCTTGCCGCGCTTGACACGGTGGAACGCAGAGCTAAGAGGCTGATTGACGGCGTACAATTGGTGGATGCCAAGCTTCACACCTTGGCTCATCGCGGCAAGGTTGCCTACTTGTCGGTCTTCTACAGGTTGTACTTTGATGAATAGGAAAAAGAACTCCACGACCTCATCCCACCGGACCCCTTCTACCATCGGACATCTAGCTTGCTACTATTCCACCAATTCTCACTAAACGTTTTTAAACGTCTTTCATAATGCGCTCAGCAATGGAGTGGAACTCTGCCTGCGTCTGTGTTTCCGAACGCTAACAACCCTAATCTCTTCAAAGTTAGAGTGAGCAGGCTTCTTCGGGTAAGCTCGTACCATCGTCGACATTGTCTCTATCATCTCTGACCTAGACTAGAGTCAAGAGATAAATAAAAAACAAAAAAATAGTTATATCAATATGCGAAAGTAACTCCTATCTGTTACCATTTGACATACATACAAAATTTGAAATATATTATGCATATCTGCTTACTACGAGTTTCTTGTAAAAATGCTCGAACATGAGAGGATAGGTATCTTTCTAAGAGTCGGCAGGCACATCCTGGTACTCCTTTACCATTCACGCCAAGTATGGAGCTAATAGACCATACCATCCGCCTCTCTGTCGAATTCAACAAAACTGTCGGCCAGCGAGCTTCCACTCTAACTGAAAATAACGAAGGTCAACTTCTTAAATTCAATATTAAAGTACACATTATTGTATACCAGTTGTACAACATTTAGTTACTTATGTTATTTAGCTTTTAATGATAATTTTTTTTTTCAGTTTTTCACTAGGTATGAAGTACTGCAATATGGCGCTTGCTTACATTATTATATGCCTGAAAGTATGTAACTGTGCCTCTGGTAAAACATTTCTGCCTATTGCAAAACAGCAACTAATCTCTCAGTATCCGTTAACATCAAGGAATATATATACGGTTTGCTTTTGGATTTTTAAAGTAGAAGCCTTTACACAAAACAGGAACCAAAATCAGAATCAACAATTACCTTCGAACTCGTATTCCTTTATTAATACTTCTATCCAGTCTTTGCTTGCAAAAGCTAAAAGTTTTCGGCTTGAATCCATTTTAGAAAATGTGACAAAGGTGCCGACAGCAATGCCAACAGTGATTGTGTTCCCTTGTGACTTGTAACGACATAAAAGCTAGCCACATTTGTTTTAATAACTGCTAGGTTTGTATAAATCGACGCCATCATCCATAGACAACCACGTTATTGTTAATTTAGTTGATGAACTACTAAATTAAAGTTTCTGTTTTTATTTTGTCAAAACTTCCACGAAAAGTCTTAATTCTTGTTCGTAAACACAACACAGAACTGACACAATTATCCAGCTAGGCGTATTCCAATTTCAAATTGGTTGTCACAGCAATTTCCATTTTCAAATTCGGTATTCCAGATTTCAGGCCAGTTGTTTTTATGACAATATCACTCAAATGAGTTTCATAGTTTATATGATATTCGAGTGCAATTAGACAAAAAGGTGGAACGAAGTGTGTAGTGCGCACGAACAAATCTAAACAGTCTTGTAAAAGTTTAAAATGAACTTTTTTGTCCAAATGTTTCTATGAAGGTCAACGGTCAACACAGAGCTATACAAAAGAAAATCGTAGGTGCTCGATAAATATGTTGATTATTGTTGACGAGGGTAGAATGGTAAAACAAAAAAAAAACATAATTATGACGTACCTACCTAACCATTTCTAAATCTATCAATTTACAATGACCAAAGAAATCTAAGTAGGAAACAATTGAAGAAAAATTACAAAAAAATATTTTCAAAAAATATCTTGATACAAGCGTATTCCACTTAACATGAACAAATTAACAGACCAAATTAGTGTGTAATGGATGCACACAGGTCACACAATTACGCCTCAATATAATCTGGTAATATTGACAAATTACAAGTTATTAATAATTTGGTAGTAGGTAGGTAGTAGGCAGGTAGTAGGCAAGTAGTAGGCAGGCTGTAGGCACGTAGAAGGTTGGTTGTAAGCAGGTATTAAGCAGGTAGTAGGCATTTAGTAGGTATGTAGTAGGCATATAGCAGGCAGTTAGTAGGCAGGTATTTTTCAGGTAGTAGGCAGGCAGTAGTCTACTAAAAGGCAGTTAGTAGACAGGTAGTAGGCAGGTCTGGTAATCAGCATGACAAAATGATAACTGAGAAGGGGAAATGCTGAAGGACTGTGTAAAATAAAAAAAACTGTAATTTTCGAGAGGGTCAAAAACTAAAACCCCAAAATTACGACTTAAACAGGCAACACTAGTTGAAAATATTGTGGCCTTTCACTAATATTGAGAACAGTGGCTTCTGTAACTTTTTTCATTAGTCTTTGCATTCAAGAAAGAAAACAAAGTGTTGAAATTCTATAGTAATTCCACAATTGAAATCAGCTGTGAAACAAGGAACTGGGGATGATTCAAGCTTATAGTAAAATGGTACATTTTTGTTCAAGTAGGGAACATAATCATTGCGGCCGAGGCGAAATTTACGCGGTTTTATGGAACCGAGAACTGCAGTGACAAACACCCAAGTGAACACGGTGTTTTATACACTTACGAAGAAATAAAATAACAAAAAGAAAATCATTTTGTCATTAATCACTATCAAACTATGATTTAATTTGATTTTTCTCCGCGCTTTGGCTTCGCAAGCCGAAGGAGAAGGAAAGTTTGGATATAGGTCCCATATCTTCCCGTGGGTGTCGTAAGAGGTGACTAAGGGCTAGTCCCTTAGTCACCTCTTACGACACCCACGGGACACCCAGAGAATGGGCAGCAGCGTTCTTTGTGATTTTATAACAACCGTACTGCGATCGCCAACCCGCCTGCCAAGCGTGGCGATAATTGCAAAACCCCCCAAAATTTCAATGTAGCGACACTTGGGGGAGGCCTATGCCCAGCAGTGGATGTCTTTTGGGCTGAAATGATGAATGATGATGATGATGATAGGTTGCTCGACGGCCAAACAAGCTACTCATAACAGATTTATGCAGATCTCTCATTGTACGGAAAAGTCATACCACGCGAGGTCAGGTTATACTGGAAATGTAGGTAAACTTGATGTGTCGCCGTGTGTACACAAATAAATGTTAAATTGCTGATAAAAGCAAATTATTTTATAAATAATAATGTTTATTTATGATATTTTGTGCATAAACACAATTTAAATTATAATTACATATGAAGGCCTTAAAAACATGCCCTCTTTGCTGTGAAAAAAAGCAGTCATCGCTATACCGTGCCGCCAATATAGGGAAAAGATTGAACTGTTGTTTGTTGTTATCTGTGGCAAATCAGTAGAGTGTAGTCATATTAATAAAACCCTCGTGTGTGTTAAATGCAAGTTAAAATAAACCACGAATTAAATAAATTGCATGTTGAACCTAATCGTAGTGTAGTGGCAACAAAAATATTTCAATAGTATTTTTTTTCGTATTCATTAAGAATATTATAGATAGGCAGTCGCTCCATGTAAAATACTGGTGTGATATCAATTAAAAGTAACTGACATCCACACCAGTATTTTACATGGAGTGACTGCCTATCTAATTTCCACGACACATACTGAGTTATAAGTCCTGAACTGTCTTTCTAAAGAGTAGTTACATTCAGTCATACTCACAAGGCATAGAAACTGACGATACAATTAATGGCACCTGGGCCTCAAGTCTGCTATTTTTATAAATATCGTCATTCCAACACGATCCCATTGTCATTTTGCTAAAAGTTCGTAATCTGCTAATTCATAATGATCGATCATTGGTCTGTCAGTGGTTGGTCAGTGGTCTCGTAATAGAATGGTGTTATAATGACATTGTTGTATTGCCATTATTATAAAACCCGTTAGTAGAAATGATTTTCGAAAAACTACTACTAAATTTGAACATTTATTAATGCCAGATTTCAATTATATATATTTTTACATATTATTTATTGGTGTTATAAGCAATCTGAAGTAGTAAGAAGTTTGTAAATAGCAGAAAACATTAAATGTTAAATTGGAAAACTCAATATTTTATCTGTTTAGCTGTCAAAGTCAAATATGACATTACTGTTTACTGTACTGACGTTTATTTGTTTTTATTATTTCTAGCGGCCGGTGTTTTGGTTTAGTTTCAAGTGTTCTAAATGATCTATAAAAGATTTATTGCAATACAAAATGGTGCTAATTGAGCAAATTTCGGCTCTAATTGACTTTTTAGAAAACCACCAAGACCTGCTTGGCCACTGCAGCCGCACCAATGAAGGGCGAAGTTTATTAAAACGATATTGGATGGAGTGCGCCCAAATTTTAAACTCGAATCGGTGGACTTCCCAGTGCCCCAATAAAACGCCGGCAGCACAGTAAGTACATAAATCAGTATAATATTCTACGCATTATAAAATGATAAATGTATCATTATTGTGATTTTTGCACTTCGTTAGTTCTACAATGAATATAAAAGTAAAATATACCTTTTTTTATAGGTAGAGACCATGCAGCTCTTGAAGCTGGTCAATCAAAGCTGGACACTATTGAAGCCAGGAATGCCGAGGCAACTTTAAAACAAGCTCAGTTCATCAACACTGGCTGCAGCCATTGATTGACTGAGCTCCACCACAGAAAAAATGGCGCACCTTATGGGACACTGTGTGCCAAAAAAGGTAATTACTGTGGATTTACAGATTATTCACTGATATGAAATTGTTTTACCCAAAAGCGGAACTTCTACTCATTGTGTGTTCAACAAACATACCCACAATAAGTATTAAGGAGCATTGAAAGCAATACAATATAAATTTTAATATAACCCCTCCAGTTAAGCTTAAAAGCTTGTGTTAGGTGTAGGCTCACATCAGTAGTAGAACATCGGCCAGAATTTGACATCTTTAAGTCTGACTAAAGTTTTCTGAAGTATGCAAGAGGTAATTTTGTCAGATTATTTAAAGATAAATGAAATCTATATTAGGAGGAGTCTATGTCCAGCAGTGGATTCCAAATGGCTGTATTGATAAATAATTAAATGAAACAATGTTTTTTAAAAAGAGTATTCATTTATTTTAAATCATATTTTGTGCAATACTGTGGATCTGTAACAGAGTTAAATCATTTTAATAATAATTAAAGCATTTTCGCACTCCACTAGAATATTGAGGTGGGTTTAAATTACATACCTACTAATTTAATTTATGCATTTCTCCACAGTTTGTCAACAAGAGCCTGCTGCAGTGCCCAACCTTCAAGAAGATACCGATTCACCCTTCGATGGTCTTGATAATTAGGTGCTGCATAATTAATTTCCTCCTAAATTTAAAGACTGATTAGTTAAATGTAAGGTAAAATTTGATTTGTTATTCAAATGATAATTAAAATATTGAAGATCTTTTTATTTTGTATGAAGACTGATTTTGATTTGTTATTAATATTACATTAGATATTGTAACTTGGAATTGTTTTACTAGATATATGACAAAATGTCTTTTAGTTTTACATACTATATTTACATTTAAGATTTTAAGTTAAGTTTAACATTGTTAAATAAATATTTAGTTATGAGAAATAAAGAGTACCTAATTTAACTGTTGTTTTTTTAACATACTAGTATTATTTAAAATTCCAACTCCACTAAATTCCAAAATAGTGGAATATAAATCACATATCTGTTGCAAGCCAAGTTATTCTGCATAAACTTCGTCAGGTGGCAATGGTGCTCTTATTCTGCATAAATTTCGTCAGGTGGCAATGGTGCTCTTGCCATGTTTGCAATATGCAACATTCATTCACAATCTTGCCTGCAGTTGTTGGACTATAATGTAAAGCACGTGCTGCAAGCAAACACCTGCAAAAAAACAATTTACTTTTATACAGCCCCATTTAACTAAACGTCTTAACTTTTATATACTTACTGTTCTTCAATTAACCCCCTTACTGAGTCTTTTCCAAGGCAAAACGTTTTTACAAATTCCGCCTCGGGAATATCAATTATAAAGGTATTCATTCTCGTTCTCGTCATGCGACGGGCTTGACGTCTTCTGCAGTTCTGCATTGTGCCAACCAATCTTCTTTCTCTAACATCCACTGCGTTGGCTAGCTCGAGAATCGAAAATATTTGCTCGTAATGAATACATAGGTAGTCTCCATTCAATATTCCACAAACACTTGAAACACGATACTCGTAACGATAATAACTATAACCAAAGTATTTAGAAGCCGCTTGTTAGTAAACAATTCAAATTGACACTCCGAACATAAATGAGAATATGATATGTGAGGGAAGCAATGACTGCACAATGGCGTTCTAATGGTAGTTCAGTGGTCAAAGGAACTGTCAAAATTTTAGCAGATTACCGCTAAAGTCAGTCATTCATTTGTCATTAAGTACGAGATTACCATTCTATGCCATGTCTTTCAATGGATTGTCAGTGGTTGTCCATTGGAAAGTCATAATGACGCCATTATATTAGTAGATTACCAAACTTGTCAAAATCAACAATTATGAAATCAGTGATAGGCCATTCTGACACGATTGTAATAGCAGACTTGAGGCCCTGGTAGATACCATAATATTTTAAATTGATTATTCAATGTTGTTATATCCGCCACACACTAGACACACATAAGTAAGCCTGACACTGTGTATGTACCCAAACTAGAATAAGAAAATAATTAGGTTCTGGAACAAATATATTTTTCATCCCACCATCTCGGAAAGAGTATTTTTAATCTTCAATATCTGAGTGGAAAAGCCGTTTTTATTCTGTAGAGGATAAAGTAAATTGAATTTAGAACATCGTGTGCACTAAGTTTGTGAATTAAAAAAAAACATTAAACCTATTTACTGCTACCTCTATGGTGCCGAATATATCATACAACTTTTTTTAAATTTGTTAAAAACTCAGACTCGGAAGCTCAAGAAGGTTCTTGGTGTTCTTTTTTAAATTTGCTTTGTACGCGGTTCTTTACGCGGCATTTTTTCACGTCATTGTTAATTATACCGTAATATTATTTTGTTATAATTTAAAGATTATTCTGTAATACTTACCTGTCATAATGTAGTAATTAATACCTAAACTGAAATAAAAGTGTACCTATCTTGTGATTGTAAACGTTTTTTTTTGCATTTAGTCATTTCCTCGCTGAGGTGGAATGAAAAGTTACGTGTTGCACTCGAGTGCAAAGATTTTTCACCTCGTGCTCTTTTGATTCCCTCGCTAACGCTCAGGATTCTAATTTTTAATCACTCGCTGCGCTCGTGATTCAATTTTAGAATCCTTCGCTTGCTCGGTCATCAAAATTGAACACGCGGTTAAAAAGCAACTTTGCACTCTTGTATAACAAATAACTATTTTCGATGTTCTGTGTTCTAATCCCTTAAGGTGTGCAGTGTTCAACAATATGAAACCCAGTTAGTGTGCAGCAGTGCGGTACTATGACGGTGTTCTGTAACATGGGTCCGGTGTGTGTGTGCCAGACGTCCAAGCTCACACGGACACGACATAATAAAAGGAAAATAAGTTAAATGCTCGTGTGGAAAAGCGAGAGCACGAGGGCGTGGCACGAGAAAGGCGGTGTATTTTTCTCGTAAACTCCGCCCAGTCGAAAATCCCGAGACCCGCCCTCACGCCATTACTTCGCGATCCACACTAAAACCGAGATATCTGCATTGAAATAATAATGTTAAATTATGTTCTCTTATATTGATCTCATCGTCTATTTTGCCTCATGGAGCCGTGACCTGCAGGACAAAACTTTTAACTTAAAGGGTCGGAATAGTCTAGTTCTACTTTTTGGGATAATACATGGAGATTTGAGGCACAATATTATAGTTACACCATTTATGTGTAAGAAGCTACATCCCGCGGTTTCACCCGATGTTTCGCTTTTTGCACGGATCTCTTCCTCAAATGCAAAGCTGACTGGTAGTTTCAGAGATAAGAGCGTACAAACAAACAAAATCTTCGGCTTATTTATTATGTAAGAGTAGATAATGTAAATGTACCTTATTAGGGCATTTTCTACCTTGAGGATGGTCTGCAGGTGCTCGGATGGAAACTCTTTCAACCGGCAGAAACTACACAATTCCACCTGCATTGGAAAACTTTGTGCTTGCGACCCCTTGGCCACCGAGGTTTTTCATAGTGTGTTGATGAAAAACAAAGTTACTGCAGCAGTTTACAAAAAAGTCTCCAAAACTAAATATCAAAAAATCTTGTTCAAGCCAATTTTCGTTAAAGTTCTTTTAAAGTTCTACAAACCCTTTTTGTTCAGAATTTTCCTCCTCTTACTGTAAAAATTAGATGGCGGGGCACAATTTTTACGGCTTTAGAAGCAAATATCTCATCGACCATAAAAAATTAGGAACCTCGATAATTTTTTTCTAGAGTTGACGATTGATATCTATATAACACAACTGTGTGGGAAAGTTAGACCTCTGTATCCCTATCTTATATCCTTTTTATAAAAAACCGGTCAAGTGCGAGTCATACTCACACTCACACAGGGTTCCGTATTATATTGTTTAGTGCTAACCAAACAATATAATAAAAATATTTTTAAGGCTCTTTCATATTAAGTTGTATTGTATTACATTCAACAGCAAAACTAAATTTGTTTTTGATAGTAGGTTAATGAAAAACAAAGCTACTGCTGCAGATTGATGGAAAATTCTCATATCTCAAAAACTAAACATCAAATCTTATTCAAACCAATTTTCGTTGGATATTTGCATGGTAATGTACGTCATATTTTTTATTTTTTAGTTTCATCATTCTCTTATTTTAGAAGTTACAAGGGGGACACACATTTTACCACTTTGGAAGTGTCTCTCGCACAAACTATTCAGTTTAGAAAAAAACCGGCCAAGGGCAAGTCGGACTCGCGCACGAAGGGTTCCGTACCATTACTTATAAAAACGAGAAAAAAAATCACTTTGTTGTATGGGAGCCCCCCTTAAATATTTTATTTTATTCTGTTTTTAGTATTTGTCGTTATAGCAGCAACAGTAATACATCATCTGTAGAAATTTCAACTAGCTAGCTATCACGGTTCATGAGATACAGCCTGGTGAAAGACGGATGGACGGACGGATGGACGGACGGATGGACGGACGGACGGACAGCGAAATCTCAGTAATAGGGTCCCGTTTGACCCTTTGGGTACGGAACCCTAAAAATGATATTTGAAACCTCAATATGATTTTAGAAGATATATCCATAGATACCACACAAGTATGGGTTTGATAAAAAAAATTGAGTTTCAGTTCTAAATATTATATTGGGGTACCCCCAAAATTTATTGTTTTTTTTTTAATTTTTGTTCACAAAATACATCTACTTAGTACTTACCAAGTTTCAACAGTATAGCTCTTACAGTTTCGGAAAAAAGTGGCTGTGACATACGGACAGACACATAACCCTAAAAACGGACACTTATCAGTCATTGCCTTTTCTAGGATAACATTAATATTTTTACTATGACATTGCTAGCTTAGATGACTAGACATTTCTTTTATCAATAAGTATCTAGTTTTTAACACTTATATCCTGGAATCGGTGTTTTAGTCAATGTAAACAAGGAGACGTGTTAAAATGGACATTTTTATAGGTACCTATAATGAAATCAAGACTACGAGTATTAATATTGTATTTCAAACAAAAAAAGCCATTAACAAATTAAAATTAATAACGAGTATGACCTCCCCTTGCAGCGATTATGGCATGTAATAGTCTTGGCATGCTTTCCACCAGGGTTTTGATAGTGTCCTGTGGAATGTCACGCGTACTATTTTTTCCTTTTCGTCCGATTCACAAGTGGAATCACAAATTCTGATAGTCCGATCGATCGGACAAAGAGGAATTATGTGGAGGTGGTTAGACAGATCGTACTCGCCTTTTTGGAGGTCTCAGATGTGCTCAATCGTGTTAAGGTTGGGACTCCGCGCTGGCCAATCCAAAATCAAAACATTTTTATTTTACATAGGCCTACACGGGCACTTATAAAACGTCGATAAAAAAGTGCTCGGTTTGGGTTGGTCGATTCCTATGGAGAAGAACCGGCAAGAAACACCAAAAACAAAAAAAGAAGAAAATATCACAAAAAGACTAGATTAAACAAGTGACACATATTTAGTCATCCGTGCTGTAACTATTCTGAACAAAAAGGTGTGTCAAAATGATTTAAAAACGATTGTAAAACATCTGTTTAAAATAATGGAAAAATATAAATAAGATTGAGAATAGTTACAGACATCCACACATTTGTGCCGTTTATGAGCTACCAGATAAGCCGCATGTGCGAAGGGGCTAAGGCCCAACTTCTCTATCTTCAACGTAGTCCTTAATTTTGTAATATGCTTGCAATGCTTGCTATGCTATCCAAACGACGAATACCGACCTCTTGCATATACTCATCGACGTCGCCAGAACGGTGAGCACGAGCATTATCGTTCATGTAAATGGCATCTTCACCAATAGATGTCAGTGCGGGTTGTGCGTGTTGTCAAAGGATTTTTGTTATGTACCTTCGCGCATTTAGTGAGCCATTTCCAATGAATACTATCTCGGTACGATAGCTAGAAGTTACGCCCGCCCAAAACATAACGGACCCTCCATCATAAGGGGTGGTTTCTCCAAAAACTCACGTATGGCGTTCCTCTGGCCTTCATAACACTCGCCGACGTCGGTCCTCACCAATTAAACACATTCGAGCCTTATCTGGGAAGAGTTACGCTCCAGTTACCTAGTGTCCAAGATAGGCAATTTCTAGCGAACCTCCGGTGCTCACGGAGTAACTTGGGGGCCTCGCTGGTCGTAGACTGCGTATATCAGCCGAAAAAAGCCTCCTCCTCACAGTTCATAAGCTAACTTGTACTCCTCGTACCTCTTCAAGGTTTCTTTTGAGGTCTATTTAACTGCATTTTCGGTTCCTCAGCGCCGGAGTCACTAAACAGCGGTCGTCTCGTGGTTGTGTGCAACGTTTTCTCCCAGAAACTTGCCTTCTCTGAACGGAACCTGTCTCTTGGTATCGAGTCTAGGTTCTTTGGACGATTGAACGACTCACGTTTAACCGCTATGAAACGTAACACTGGCTACACCCATCTTCCAGCCGCGCTATAATTTTACTAGCTATTGTTGCTTTTTCTGCCATTACAATAGACACAAAAATATCTGTTTTAAGTCACAATAATTATTCTACTAAAAATAACAAGAAGTAAGTTTTAGTTGCCTGATAACCACAAACCTGCAAAGAGTAAGTAACCACAGTCACAAGCTGAAAAAGGGTTTCTTTTTTTTTAAAGAAACAAAAGTTTTGAATTTGGAGTAAAGTTTTTGTTCATACCCAGACTCTTTATTAAGAGCCAGTAACATAGTTTGGATATTAAAACCTCTTTAGAACTAAAATGTTCGAAAATCAAAACCGCCCGATTTTTTTACAAAGGAGTTTATATAAAATGAATCCCTATTTCCCTTGGTCACGGTCACGCCATAACTTGAGAACGACTTGACCGATTTAATTCAGAAATAGGCAGGTAGTAGGTAGGTGGTATGTAGTAGGCTGGTAGTACGCAGGTAGCAAACTGTTATTAGGTAGGTAGTAGGCAAGTTGTAGGCAGGTAGTGGGTATGTAGTAATGTGGTGGTAGGTAGGTAATAAGGAGGTAGTAGTTGCAGGCAGGCAGGTAGTTATTAGGCAGGTAGTAGTCAGGTAATAGGTGGTGGGTAGAAAAAGTGCATTGTGACGCATGCGGGAATCCGCTAGTTGATATATATCCCCTTATTTTTCAGCATTTTCATAATTTTTCTTCATGTTGGTGTAGCGGTTCGTAGAACACACCTACTCTCTACACTTGAAATTTGGAGAGTAGATGGATTTTATAAACCACTACACAAATATGATGTGAACTATGAAAAAAAATATAAATAGGGGTGGTCCTCGTGGGTATGTAAGTGTGGGGTGTTTATCGATAGCTCATGAAAAATGATGTCGATGTTCCTCAATCGTTTTTTTTTTCTTAAGACTATGTTTGATGAGATACTTGCGTTCAAAGTCGTAAAAGTTGTTTCCCGGCCTTTGATGTCTACAGTAAGAAAAGGAAAATTCTGAAAAAATCTGGGATTCTGGAACGTAAAAAATCTTTCACGGAAATTGGTTTGAATAAGATTTGATATTTAGTTTTTGAGATATGGGTCTGTTTCATCTAACTGTAGCAGTAACTTTGTTTCTGATTAACATTCTATGATGAAAAAATACGGAACCACTCCAGTATTTATTGAGGTATATTGTGTGCGAAATACTTAACTTTTCAATTTTATGGGATGCGTCAAAGACGTAAGAGAATTTGGATCCTATGGCACGTGAATAAATTCGGAACTAATTCCAACATCGTTTTTTTTCAATCCTACATCCATAGACAATTTCACAAATGTTTACCAACAGCGCCCTCTTGACAATTCTTTAACCACTATGCCCGACAAGATTTTGACACATGACACATCAGCTGAATCGGCGGGGTGATGCGAATTGTCATGAATTTCACGAAATTTTCATCAACTTTCAGCGTTCGATTTTATTGTGAAAAATATGTCACGGGATCTGTTACATACGATAAATTTGAGGTTAATATCTTCAGTATCGTGTTGAGATCGGTAAAAGGGAGTCAGTCTATTGCCAAATATGCATAAAATACATATTACTACACCCTTCCAAAA
The DNA here is from genome assembly GCA_949152445.1 of Cerastis rubricosa. Taxonomy (NCBI): domain Eukaryota; kingdom Metazoa; phylum Arthropoda; class Insecta; order Lepidoptera; family Noctuidae; genus Cerastis; species Cerastis rubricosa. Next base: position 12,389,901 of record OX424523.1, on the reverse strand, counting down.
AGTAGGTACCTTATATGCGTTGGAAATAATGTACATAGGCATGCTTCTTGTTTGCTAAAACAATTCTGAAAAGCAAAATAAAAACAGTAACATTCTATCTGCATTCTTAGTTTTGCCATTCTTCACACACAATTTCTTAAAAAAAACCCAATCAAAGTCTAGACAAATATTACTGAAAACTATGTTGTAACATAACACTTCTTAGTGCTGACCGAAAACCCGGGTTTCTTATTTACGATTAATTAGTTGCATTCAGCTTAATCGATAATCGCAATTAAATCGAGATTGAAAAAAAAAAGTTGAGACTGAATAAAAACTCATAAGTATAATTTTAAATAATTATTTAATTTTGAAATTAGTCATAATAACCATCTTTTTTAATAATTTCATAAAGTAATTCTTAGATCAAAAGCATCTTATAATTAATTAATGAACGTTGACTTCATGGGAAGGAGATTTATTACTAAGTAATAAGAACGACAGAAGACCGTAATCCCAAAAAAAAAACAAGTCAACATTTGAATGATTAGGCGTAATTCCCGCCGATTTTATTCGATTTCAAAATTTAAATAAAGAATGCGCTCGCAATTCTCATTATTTAAAATAAGTATTTTAATTTTACAAGATAACATTTTAAGAATTTTATTGTGTAATATCTGAAGGTTGGTTAAAGAATGCCCAAGATCTTGGAAGGCATAGTAAATAATTATTATGATCTAACAAGATAAATTATATTTATTCTTCCAAGATTGTGTATCGTATGATGGGGTTATTGTTATGTTACAGCTAGTCAGTGGCCCGAAAGTATGACAGCCAGTCTTACGAAGGGGTATCGTACTACCCGATACTAACTGGTTTGAGGAGGTCAGATAGGCAGTCGCAGGTCGCTCCATTTAAAATATGGTTATGCAGCTGTATCTGGGTAGACTGGAAGCCGACCCCAACAGTTGATGATGATGGTTGACAATCGGCAATTCATAAGCCGTTTCAAGGAACATTATTGTTTCAAAGCGGTTCACTGTCCAGTGTAAAAAGGTTTTTGAAGTGATAACTTCTTATGGGAGGGTTAACCGCTTCGTAACGTAACGCGTTACGGCACCACTCTGTGTCGCTTCCCTTTCTCTCACGCATACGCAGCAGGCTTAGATTAGTTTAAGTTATCACTTCTTTCGAGCATCCCGAGACGCACACGTTTTTTTTTAATCTGCCATTTTTAGGTTATCCATCAAAGGCCGAGGGCCGAGTCACTTGAATGAAGCCATGAACAGCAATAGATATGAACCAGAACCATCAAGAGTCTACAAAATATACGAGTAAGACTCTTACTCGAGAGTCTTACCGTATACTTTGGATAGTTTTGTTTAAAATTGTTAATTATTATTTTTGGGGTAGCTATCCCTAAACCTAGCCTATCTAAGTAAGTGTAAAAAAATATTGTCGATTAAAAGTATTGGACGGTGAAGGCAAAAGATAAACTAAATTGCAAAGACTTGGGCAGGCCTTTACCCGCAGTGGAACAGAACAGGCTGATTAATAAAGTAAAGAGTAAATATCCATTAACCAACCCAACGTCCTAACCATAATCAAACTACATAATTCTTTTTTACTATTCCTACCGAGATCCTGTGCATTCTACCAATCTTCAGATAGTTCAAAACAAAATTCACAATAAATTATCTATAATATTAAATTTGAATGCCTACAATATCAATTGGAACAGCGAACGAATTCCAAATTTAAATTTTGAGATGGAAATAAAATTGGCGCGAATTTAGACATAATATCAGTCCGTGCTGTTTATTGTTGGGTCGGAATGGACGAAAAACAATTAAGATTACCATTATAAAAGCTTATAAAACATTATAATAAATATTTACTGTATTTTACGGTTAAAATAAATTTATTTTAATTTTCATCAATCGATTTCTTAAATTTCTCAATTTAATTACTCGAGTTGATCGAAGATTTCGAAAAAATAATCGATTGGAATAACCGCTTTCACACATCACAATAATTAAAAAAAAAAATGGTCGTCTATTTCAAAATACTTATTGAGCGGTGGTAATGAATATTATGTGTTATGAGTGTGGAACCTAATATAGAAACACGCTTGTACGATACCACTACATACAGACTGCAAAGTCAATAGAAATCTCTATTCCTAGACAGCACGTTTCGCCGAAAACTTTGTTGATAGAAAACATTGTTCGTAGATATATCGGTCCATAGGAAGCACTGTTGACAGAAATCTCTGTTCATAGATAGCACGTCTTGCCGGAAACTTTGTTCATAGAAACCAGTGTTTCCAGATACCTTGGTTCACAGAAAGCGCCTATGGAGAAGAAACTTTTAATATATGTATTATATTTTGCGATATGAGGAGCTCGTGGCTAAATACTAACAACCGCACGGGTCGATCTTTAAGGTTAAGCCGTGCTAGTCGAGGTTGGTCCATAGATGGGTGGCCATAATTACTTACAGAGTTTCCTCCGTGTCTCGAAAAGCACGTTAAGCCGTTGGTCCCGGCTGTTATTTGGAGATCTTTGACAGTCGTTACGAGTAGTCAGAAGCCAAAAGTCTGGCATCCAGTTTTACTAAGGGGTATCGTATTACCCAATTACTGGGTTGTGGAGGTCAGATAGGAAGTCGCTTCATGTAAAATACTGAACCTCAACTGCATCCGGTTAGACTGGAAACCGACCCCAAGATAGTTTGGGAAAAGGCTAGGCAGATGATGTAGATGATTTTACGATACATAATATTTTATTGCGCAGTATCATACACGCGTTCTGTCAGCTATGTTACATAGTATTCATACCATTAATGCATGTAATTAAGTTTGTATTAATGCATTAGTGTATAAATTAAACGTGTTTTTATGATGGTTTATATTTTCTACCAGAGCCAGAAAAGCGAAATGTAGTAAATATATTAATAGTTTCTTCACTAAAGGCCCTTTCTATAAACCAAGGTATCTGGAAACACTGGTTTCTATGAACAAAGTTTCCGGCAAGACGTGCTATCTATGAACAGAGATTTCTGTCAACAGTGCTTCCTATGGACCGATATATCTACGAACAATGTTTTCTATCAACAAAGTTTTCGGCGAAACGTGCTGTCTAGGAATAGAGATTTCTATTGACTTTGCAGTCTGTATGTAGTGGTAACGTACAAGCGTGTTTCTATCTTAGGTTCCACACTCATGTGTTATTGGTCCCGTATTCGTAAATAACGCTAAGATCTGGGCATTTTCATGCGGTTTATAATATTTGGAATGATATTTATCATGTTTGTTACCGAATCTATACGCGTGTGTGTGTTATATGTGAAAAATAAAAATGTAAACACGCACGATTGGCGCGAAACTTCGACTTTAGATTTCAAAATTCATCATTACCACTGCTTATTTAAATTGAACTATGGATGAATTAGCCGCATAATTAATCGCTCGAATGTTCGAAAACCGCAATTTTTATGATTTTTAGCCTCGACCAGCACAGCCGTCAAAATGGCGATGACCGTATTTATGCACTTGAATTTTATAAGGGTAAATTAAGATACTTGCGCGCTATTTACAGAAGTTTTAATGGCGTTGATATATGAAATTTTTATTCAACTTTCTTAATTAACGCACACTCATAGTATTTGATAATCAAAAAATTAAATATTTGCATAAATTATGAGGATGATGAATGACTTAATTGCTAGCCCCTTTCGGGGCCGATACCAACCCAGCGGAGGTTTGTTCGTCGAGCCCCTTTGGGGGCCCATACCGAACTATATGGTTAAAGCGCCAAAGAACCGTGCAGCAATGTACTTAACATGTAAGTAAGTGGTGCGACTGCTACGTAGATGAGTGCGCTGTCGTCGAATTCGCTGACATGTATATATTAGTATCAGTAGTGACGAGGCGTCGGGTCATCGGCGGGGGTCGGACAAATTGCCCCGACATCCATCACGCGGGTCCTGCGGGTCAAACGTTACCGCCGCCGCGCCCGACGCGATGCCGACGGCGCGCGCTGTCCGACGGCTTGTGGTTTCACTACCTACTTAATTTCTGGACTGGCAATGACCGTTCCATATTTTACTGTTTTAACAAAGGCGAAGGATAAAATAATCTAAAATGACGATCTACGCAAATACAGTTAGGAGACAAAAGTTTGTAAGTACGATATTATGAAAAGAAAGCTATAATGCTTTATCAAAACAATAAAACTGATCAAACCAATACTTCCTTCCCAACCACTATTATCAGTCGAAGGGATTTATCCGTCAACAACTGATATGTAAATACCTTCAAACTTAAAGGTTCGGAAAATTCTCATTTTTATATTATCGTTGTTATTTATTTTCTCTGGTGAGCCGTAAAATACGGCTGTATGGAAATATGAGGATTTGCAGCGTGTTATAGTTTGACAAGATGACAGTTATACAAAAAGGCCCGGTAGCGGGAGCAGCGGAGGGTTATGAAAGTACCCGCGCCTGAGATGTCCTGTTAACTCGTTTATTGCCATCTCCCATTCTTTATGTTACGCTTTTCTCCCTTTCTGGTATCATCACATTTTATTGAATTATAAAGGTCTACAGAATCTTACTTATAGTAACGTGCCTACTAGAATTTGTGATGTTGTTCTATTGACTGTATGTATGTGTGCACAGTGCAGTGTCCCGTGTTCAATATCGGAGAAAGAATGCACTGCCAAGAGCGGCGCGGTGCGACGGAGGATAGTTTTCTTTGTTCGTCGAAGCGTGTATAATCACATGCTAAACGATATGAGACGCTGCCTGCAGAAATAAGCTGCCCTCTGACCTACGCGGAGCTACGTGCGTATGTACATCTATGTATGTTTACATGTCATGTGACATGTGTTTTCCATTTACACAACAGTTTATCATTCAATTTGTCCCTAGATAAGTAGAATGCAATTAGACTTTAAATCTATTATTAAAGTGCAGTTATTTTCGTAAACAACGATTTGCATCAAAATTCAGCTAGGTAAATATTTCCTTACGTGGTATAAATAAAATTTTACTAACGATAAAGAATTGACGCTCACCGCATGTTGTCCAACAAGATCTGATAAGACTACCTAAGCATCCACAATGACATATGCTTAAAACTGGTCCGAGCAGCAGCATACCGAGTCTTGTGTCTCACACAATAGGGTGCACTGTAGCGTGTACACATATAAATTTACACACGTATGAATTGCACATTTAGTTGCGAGGGTGCGAAAACTTGTTGTTATCTTGAACGAGGCCAATTTCAGCAAATGGATACTAAGTCCTAACTCTCGTATCTTTTTTATGTCGTGCGGAGCTTGTTCTTTTAAAATATCGACATATCTGTGTGACGGCGACGACGTGTGCACGACGCGCAATTTAGAAAGGATTTGCTTTACTGCCGCGAGGCTAACACGAACATCGTTCGCGAGAGCTGACGATCTATCCCCATTATTGTTTAATTTACACACCATCAAAGGGAGTATGTAAGGTAGAAAATGAGAAGGTACTGAAATTTAGCTATTTCATATCACTGCGGTTTTTCGAGACTTAATACCTATCTGACCTCCACAACCTAGTCACTGGCTGGTTGGTAGACTTCCCTATCTACGGAGGTGGATATATAACAGCAAACAATTAATACGTAACCACAATATAGATTAAAAATCGCTTAAGTTCACACAAAAAAATTATAAATTCTTGAATAGTCAAAACGCAAATTAATTAAATGATTTCATAAGCGCGTTCAGTTTGTGGGTTCGAATTGTGCGGATCGTGCCGGGCGTGGCGGCGAGTCGACCGCGTCGGCCGGTTCGCGCCCGGCTGCCCGCTCTTTGACAGCTAGCCATGCGAGAAGTCATTCAGTTATCAACGCGATCTAATGCCGACATTTTTCTCGTTTTTCCCCATCTTTTCGCGTGAACGAGTGTACTCCAAACGTGACATAATTGAATCAATGTCCCCGACTACACGCCTAACGGAGATTGTTGCAAATTAATACGGACAGACGTAAAGTAAACAGTAAACATTCTGGTAGGATGGGCATACAATGTCGTTCGTCTAGAGTTCCAAGTGGTCATTTTGGAAAACCTTAATAGAAACAATTGACAAAGTTGCAAACTGACAAAATTAAAAAAAGGTTTGTCTTGAAAAAGTATTCGGCTTGCTACAGATTTCATTTATTCAGGACAATGCGGGGTAGAACGTAGAACTAGGGTGTAAAAAAAACAAAGTACCTACTGTTTTCAAAATTATACATTTTATAAAGTCAACTTATATTAAATGGCTTTACTTGTTTGCAAGCCGTTTGCTTTGACATCGAATGGCCAGCTATTCAAATTTACTGATAATGGTGGATTTGGCGCGTGCCAATAGTAGGAACTAATACTGCCATCTTGTTTATTTCAATACATTAATGAAAGTAAAGGGCACAGTCAATTTCACAAATTTTTCAAACACGCGCCAAAAGACCCCGCAGCACTGTATACCAAACGTAAACCTGAATGCTTGTAATATTAAAGTGTATTTTTATAGCAATATTAACCTGAAATACACTTTAATTTTCCAAGCACTTCAAAATGAAATAAAAATATTGTGAAACGAGCTACATCTGTAATTACCTACGTACGAGTGTTATCGGAATATAAAAAGACAGTTCTAACGGGTAAAGGGAAAAAGGCAGGGCCCACTCGTATCACAGCAAGTGTAATGCAATTTGAAGCGTATTTCAAAGCTGCGTTCCGGCCCCTGTCTGTAGGTACAGTCACGAGCACCGTATGTATACAGTTTCCTAAATTGAAAAGCGTTTTTCGCGAGAAGATATGATCATTTAATATGACATATATATTTCATAACAATATGAGTTCCTAAATGCTACTTTCGCAACAACTTAAAATTTAATCAGAACAGTAAGACAAAATCCTTTTTTGACGTGACAACGTCTAATAAATCGATGAATGTCGGCTGCACGGATGTTAAAGGATGACTCTTTGTATCGTTACGCACACTGTCGGAGCGAGAGCGCTGCACGAGCGAGCGAAAGGCACGATCGGCTTAAGCATTTGGCTTGCTACTCATTAAAGTATGCAATCACTTCATAAATTTTTTGTTATGACGTTGTCACGTTAAACTATCGTCCGTAAACCGACTTTACAGACAACCAATTTTTGCTAAGTGTTTACATAACAGTGTTGGTGACTGTACCTTGTATCACACACATGGGGTAGTCACACTCTTTCACAAACATGTTTTACCTTTGCTACGCGTTCTTATTTGAATGCTACGCCAAGTCTACAACTAATTTTCACTCAACTTTAAAACAATTAAGCGATCACTTCACTTTGTTTATACCTATATAATCAATCAAGTTGCTTAAAACCAAAATTAAATTATAAATATCTAAAACTAGCTAGTGCATGCGTTGTAATACACTACCTACTACCTGGCTGCTACCTAGCTGCTACCAAGCTACTATCTAGCTACTACCTGTCTACTGCCGGCCTACTAAAACTGACAACTACCTGCCTACTACCTGCCCACTACCTGCCCACTACCTGCCTACTACTTGTACCCTACGTGCCTACTACTTGTACTCTACGTGCCTACTACCTACCTACTACATATAAAGTATTATAAAACGTTTAAAACAAAGATAAATTTAATCGGTTAATTAGGTACTTCTCAAGTTATGGCGTGACCAAGGGAAATGGGGATTCATTTTTAGGGTTCCGTACCCAAAGGGTCAAACGGGACCCTATTACTGAGACTTCGCTGTCCGTCCGTCCGTCCGTCCGTGCGTCTGTCACCAGGCTGTATCTCATGAACCGTGATAGTTAGAAAGTTGAAATTTCTACAGTTTATGTATTTCTGTTGCTGCTATAACAACAAATACTAAAAACCGAATAAAAAGAATATTTAAGGGTTTTTTTTAATTTTAATTAATTAATTTAATTTAATTTTAAATTTTATATATACAAAAAAGTGATTTTTTGCTCGTTTTTATAAATAATGGTACGGAACCCTTCGTGCGCGAGTCCGACTCGCACTTGGCCGGTTTTTATATGTATAGGTATATAGAAACAAGGGATAGCAGGTATCATGACAACCGAAATTGTGTGGTGTGCAATAAGTTGATTATTTGACTACATTGAAAAATCGTCAACTTTTTTTACATTTTATAATTATCTAAATGCCTTTATACAGGGTGTCCCGAAACTCAACGTCAAGCGGGCACGGGGCGATAGGCTAGGTTATACTAGTTCTGGTAAAAATAAAAAATATAATCCATGTTACTTGGTTAAGTGGTAAAAGGAATACTTTGATAATGTTTGAAAATCCACACCTTTGATCACATATTTAGGTGCTGTGATCACAAATTTCTTAATTTCGCAGTGTTTTTTTTTTACCGTAATCCCTAATAACTATGCCATTGATTGCAGTCACAAATGCAATAGTAATTATTGTCAGTTTAGTAAAAAAAAATAAGTTTTATTGAGTCGTGCTTCAAAAACATTTTATCAGATAACTTTGACAAATCATATTTAAAAAAAAATGTACCATAGTACCATGGGCAGGTTATTCAAAAAAATGGCCCATTTAATCAAAATTTCGAAATGGTACAACACGTACTACTTATCGTTACATAAAAAATATTATTGCTTACTTACTTGCAAAAGGACCTTATTTCGAAAAAGTTTATACCTGAATTGTACTTTCGTACAAAAAGGTGTACTTCACTACAGTGTAAGCGAGACAGACAAATGTGTTAGAGTAAGACAGAGGATAACACTGTTCCTAGTTCATTAGAATGAGACGACAGAAAATTTATTTTTAGAGAAAGCGAGACAGATATTGATGTCACTGGAAATTAGTCAATTGAATATTGGTTATTATCAGTTAGTACGCTTTGTTCTTTCGTTTACTGCGCATCTATCCGTAATCGTGAAACTTTCGTACTACGACTTTGGCTTGTTTTATCCCGGACTTGATATTTATTTATTTATTTATTTATTTATTAAAACTTTATGCACAAGTATAAAAAACACTGTACAAAGGGGGACTTAATGCCTTGGGCATTTTCTACCAGTCTACCTTAGGGTGATGCAGAGAGAAAACATAGTAGGTGCAGCATAACAAATGGTTATAAAACATTTTACAAATAAAATATAACGATAAACACATAAATAATATAACGATAAATACATAAATACATACATATACTACTAACAACAATTTAATTATGAGATGAATCTGCCAGCTTCTTAAGTAAATGTTCGCGAGCTTTAACTTTAAATGTGAACCGACTGTTGGCCAACCTGACGTTCAGAGGGAGTGCATTCCAAAGGAAGACAGCCTGGACAAAGAAAGAAGATTTGAGAAAACCAGAGCGGTGAGTAGGACAACGTAGAAGACGATTATTGGACGAACGAAGATTCTTACTGTGCGCCGAGCATAAGTATTGAAAATGAGTAGTCACATAAGAAGGAGAAGTAGGCTTATTAAGAAAAGAAAATAGGGTAGTCAAAGCTCTCAACGCTCTGCGCTGCCGGATGGGCAACCATTTTAAAAGTGACCGATGTGCAGAGACATGGTCATACTTACGAAGATTAAATACGAATCGAATGCAGTTATTAAGAAGTCGGTCAAGTTTATTGAGGAGATCTGCATTCAGGTCGTAGTAACACACATCACCATAGTCAATTATGGGGAAGATTAGGGACTGTACAAGCGTTACCTTTATGTGTGATGGTAGAATATTTCTTAGCCGATAGAGCTGTGATATCACGTTTGTGTTGACGACTTTGGCTTGTGTTATCCTGGACTTGATATCGCATTTGTGTTGACGATTTTGGCTGTTTTCCTGGATTCGATTATTTATTGTGCTGCCGACTGTTTTGCTGTATTAGTAAAAAAGTTTGACAACATGCCATTTGTGTACACCGCGCAAGAATATGCGAACATGCATATTATCTACGGTGAGTGCCACTGTAATGCCTCTGCCGCAGCCAGATTATATCGCGAAAGATATCCAAATGCGGCGCGTCACCCAGATCACCGCGTTTTCATCAACGTGCACCGGTCATATTCGCAAGGAAGATTGCCAAGTGCACATACGGCTGGTGGAAGGCCACGAGGATACGAAGAAGACGTCGTTTTAAATGAAGTCGAAAACGATCCCAGCACTTCATTACGTGCAATAGAAAGAGCTACTGGAATACCGAAAAGTATAGCTCAACGAATTTTAAAGCGATGTGACTATCACCCGTACCATGTACAACGTGTACAAAGTTTGCTGCCTCGTGACTACGCACCTAGGATCGAGTTTTGCAGAACGATGTTGGCGAAAATTCGTGAAGATCCGCAGTTTCTAAACAAAATTTTATGGACGGACGAATCGACCTTTAAAAAAGACGTTTATTTAAACTTACACAACCTACATGGTTGGCACATAGAAAATCCACATTTAATGCGGGAAGATCGCTCCAAATATCAATTCAAAGTCAATATGTGGACCGGAATTTTAAATGGGCAAGTTATCGGACCGTTTGAGCTGCCTGAAAACTTAAATGGCAACAATTACCTAGAGTTTCTGCAAAACGATTTGCCGACTCTGTTAGAAGACGTGCCACTCAACATTTACAGAGATATGTGGTTTCAACAAGATGGTTGCCCAGCGCACTATGCTCGTCCGGTCCGAGATTACCTGAATAGGGAATATCCCGATAGATGGATCGGACGCCTTGGTTCAATTTTGTGGCCCCCTCGGTCTCCGGACTTAGGTCCGGACCCCCTTGATTTTTTTTACTGGGGCTGCATAAAAGAAAAAGTTTATTCAAAACCTATACAAAATCTGACGGAACTACGCCAAAGAATTGCTGAAACAGCAGAAGAAATAAACACAAGAAGATACGCACGTCTAGTGAAAAGATCTTTTATGAGACGATGTAGAGCCTGTATTCGTGCCGAAGGCAAACAATTTGAACATTTAATTTAGTTTTAAAGAAAAAATAAATGTATTACAATTCTTGCTATTGTTTCATTATGATTAACTTTTGTAATAATACCAATAACAAGGTATCATATCGTACTTATTTTTTTTTATAAAATTTCTGTCGTCTCTGTATCTCTTAATGAACTTGGAACAGTGTCATTCTCTATCTCACTCTAACACATTTGTCTGTCTCGCTTACACAATATCGAAGCATATCTTTTTGTACACGAAATTACAATTATTCAGCTAAAAGCTTTTTTTTAAATGAGATCCTTTTCCAAGTAAATAAGCAATAATATTTTTTGTGTAAAGATAAGTAGTACGTGTTGTACCATTTCGAAATCTTGATTAAATGGGCCATTTTTTTGAATAACTTGCCCATGGTACTATGGTACATTTTTTTTTAAATATGATTTGTCAAAGTTATCTGATAAAATGTTTTTGAAGCATGACTCAATAAAACGTATTTTTTTTTACTAAACTGACAATAATTACTATTGCATTTGTGACTGCAATCAATGGCATAGTTATTAGGGATTACGGTAAAAAAAAAACTGCGAAATTAAGAAATTTGTGATCACAGCACCTAAATATGTGATCAAAGGTGTGGATTTTCAAACATTATCAAAGTATTTCTTTTACCACTTAACCAAGTAACATGGATTATATTTTTTATTTTTACCAGAACTAGTATAACCTAGCCTATCGCCCCGTGCCCGCTTGACGTTGAGTTTCTGGACACCCTGTATACTAGAGCAGTTTCGGCTTTACATCATGATTATAAATACAAATCAATGCCGCTTGTGTCAGGATCATCAAAGGGTCAGCGCTTGACCATGGTTCATAGAACTTTTGTTGTTAAAGAAAATTCTAGTAATATATACCGAAAAGTCTGATGATGGTTTGTACGAAAACCCAAACAAAATTTGATTAATAAATCCAAATTAATTTCACCTCTGCGAAGCCGGGCGGGTGACTAGTGTTTTAATAAATAAACAACAAACATACTGGACCATGTAAATAGTGTCGGTACAAGTGTCGGAGGGCGCAGTTTGCGGTCGAGTAGTGCAGCGGCACACGGTTGCGTTTTGCCGACGCTTTTTGCTGCGAGCGATGTGGACAGCCCTGACCGCGCCGTATGTCCAGCAGACTGTAGGGCTGCGACCCTTCAAACTAACGTACTCGAATAATCTGTATTTTTTAACGGCCTTGTAACCACCATGTTTTATGACTAGACCTAACCTGGGGGCTTTAGAGGTAAGTAAATAAGTTGTCTCTTCCGTCAAAACGCAATGTCTAACCTTACTCATACTCATATATTCGCAACAATCAAGTACTCGTTCGTAATCACTAAGAGGAAAATGGTGTAAATTGAAAGGAAATCGAAGAAGAGAAGATTTATCTGAATATACGAGCATTTCGAGTGTAATATAAGAGCCTTTACGGAAAATGGTACAGCATTCGTTTTGCTTGTCCTGGGCTGTCAGTCAAGCTACCAGCGAACTGCACCTTCCAAGACTTGAGTGAGGCAAATTATTGAGCTGATCAGGTCCCTACGTACTGTTCAGACAAAACCTGTGTCATCAATTTGAGAAGAGGAGGAGCTCAGCTACCAGAAAAATATTAGTATGTTTTTGTTTTATCATGTTAAGATTTAGATAACATCTGTTGAGTGTCGCTAACTGATTTAACTTGACCTTTTGTCTTCGTAAAGGTTGTGCGACAAGAGAGAAGAAGATCAGAAGATGATTGATGATCTGCAAACTATGTTGTATAAATAGATAGTCGATCAATATTATCGATATTTAAAGCGCGAGGAAGAATCGAGGAAAAAGAAAGAAACGATGGATGCACTACGCCGTTTACTCCGATGTGTTAAGTGTGACAAGGCTAGAAAGGAGGTGACTGCTGGGATTACTGGTAGGTAACAGAAGTATAGAAGAAGGAGACATGCTGCGCCGACCCCAAATAAATTGTTACAAGGGTAGGAGAATGAGTATGATCTTAAAAGCAAGTCGAAGAATATTGTGTTTGATCGATGGGCAGCGTGACACGCCTAGCGGTCGGGACGCGTCCGGCGGGTGACGACGTGTTTTGCCGTGACACGTGACGCCGTAATTAGTGCGTGACCGCCGCCCGCCGCCGCCGCCGGGGACACGCTGTCGCGCGCAGCGTGCCCGCAACGTCACATCACAACATTGTTTATGCTCATTATGACCCGTACTATTAAAATTGCCTGTGCAAATTATTTTTGCTACTATTTTATTGAGTCGTTGGTAGGATGTATTAATTTGCAGTATCTAGGCTAGTTTGAGTAACGATGAATACACTAAATTAAGCAGTTTAAATGTCTTTAAATAAATATGAGTTCGTTAGTTCACAAGCTACCCCCTGTATGGGACATCTCTTTTAAAATTGCATCTTTCAGGTTCTAATTACAGTGAAAGTGACTTGCATCATTGCATGGCACCTACTGCCAGCTTTATAAAATAAAATTTTAAAATAGCAAACTTTTCGGATGTCTTATAGATTTATTCTAACACCAAAATCGAGAGGGTTTCAGATGTGTCTGTGGCACAATCAGTTCGCGGTAAATTATATAAAAAATACATTTCAAGCTTCAGCTGACTACGAAATGGTTTCTTTATTAGTTTTCCCCGAGGCAGGCGAGCTCCCGGCTCGCGGGGGACGTGTGAAAAAAATCTTAGCGGGATTAAGGGCCCGTATAGCAGCGCCGAGGCGGACTTATTGCCGTAATACAATCTCGGTTATGTCGCGCACGGATTATCCGTATCAGAGTGTTTCACACAAAAACGTCTTTTACACATGCTCGTACAAGTTAATACGATACTTTTTGCATAGTCTGTTTTTGGCACCCCTTTTTAATACTTACTTTAGGCGCTTAATATGATAAACTCTTGGGAATCACGGGTTTGTTTATACTAACAAAAAAAAATACGTTTGTAAATATATAAATCATAGTCACGTCTATTCAAAGCTCAAGTTACAAATCCCTGCAAATTGAAAAGGCCATTATCGAGCGCAAGCAATTTACACGCAGCTGGTGCCACGGGGCGCAACTAACCGCCGCGGCTATGGCGGGCTACGGCGGGCTACGGCGTAGCCGCTACGACCAACGAGTACGAACGCTACGAGTATGTACTTAACAGAAATCATTACTTTAATTTATTAGGTAATTATTATGTTTGATGGATTGTTTTATAGTCTTTTTTTTCTGCTGTTCTTTAAGAAAAGTTTCGTTGGTTTTAAAATATTTAGGACTTATCTGATATTATATTGCCAATCGAATCTAAATTATGTAAAGTACAATAATGCTAGTTATAAAAAAATAACAGAAGTTTTCGACTTTACTTTTTTCCAAGGCGAAAAACGTATATTTATCTTCGCCGTCAGCTGTAGTCGTTAGGGTCGGATCTCGTAAATAAGTAAGATGTTGACGAGTGAGTCGCGAGAGGAATTGAAAATACTGGCGTCGGCGTCGACAGTGTGGGTTGTGATGCTGTGGGGCTGCGGGTAGCGCGATATACGACCAGCTTCCTGTGCCGACCATAAGTGAAAAAATATTCCACGACGCGTAGCAGATATCACCTACGTAGCAATGTTATTTAACATGATATTAGGATTTAAACTGGAACTATTCTATGTAAATTAAAATCAAAACTGTAAATGAGTTGTAACTTTTACCTGTTTTTTGATTTTCAAATAACTAACTGACTTTTAAATTAACAATCTTACAAATCGTAACAACAGAATCCCTATTCCAACAAATTAAATACCAAAACCTTTCCAAAAGAAATGACAGCATCAATAATAACGGCACGTCCACTAATGACCATCAGATAAATCGGTCGGAAGTTTGCATGTTGGTTTTTGTGCACCGCTTACGTGGTATGCACAGAAATTAGTAATTAAAATTAACATCGTTAATCATTCATCGTTCACCGCAAATCAGAGGCCGTCAGTTGGCTATTAATAACTCGTGATACCTCCAATTATAATAAAACAGGAGTAGAAGGCCGGAGGGTTAAATTGTTATGCCGCGTTTTATGGAAGCCTTTGATATTGTTACGTAAAGTACTTCATTCAGTTTAGACCTATAGGGATGAATCGAATTGTAGAAGAAAAAAAAAGTTTTACCGAATAGTTTTTGTAAAGAATTTCATTTTATTTTTTTGGCATATTGCAAGTGTATAGATAGTAGCACATACACTAATCAATTAAAATGGGCCAATTTTACAATCGTTTTGTAATAGGATTCTCATTTTTTTTTTGTAAAATATGATTTAAGATTTCATCAAGCATCACATTTAAATCAGGGGTGAGACGACAAGAAGTCACCGCCTCACAGAGTCACCGCCTGAAATGTTGGCGTGTTTAATATCAGCAGAACATCTGTAAAACGACCAGATTGACTTAATGGTGTTTGGAAAGTTTCTCGCAGAGAAAATTTTAGTTCGCCGCGAGTCCTACTAATGCCGGAGATGATGATGGGAGGGGGAGGGGGAGGGGGGGCTCGATTAGTAACAGCTGTCATACCTCGCGAATATGTTATTTATTGACGACATGAAAGTCGGAAGCTTGGTATGACCTGCATGTTTATAAAGTGACGTGGATGAAGTACCTCGAGGAAATGCCGAAACATTTGTTGGGAAAAATTATTGTGGCAGT
The DNA here is from genome assembly GCA_949152445.1 of Cerastis rubricosa. NCBI lineage: Eukaryota > Metazoa > Arthropoda > Insecta > Lepidoptera > Noctuidae > Cerastis > Cerastis rubricosa. Next base: position 12,374,219 of record OX424523.1, on the reverse strand, counting down.
TGGGCCTTTCACCTATATTGACAGTAATCTTTTAAGATGGCGAATAAATTTAAATAGGTAGAAAAGACAATTCCTCTGGACCAATTTATTTATTCACACTGTACTCATTTTGTTTTTATTTCTTCCTTCTATGTTTACTCTCCACCACGTCAGGTACGATCTGTCGATGTTCAGAGTCAGAAGCCGCATCCACCAGCGGTTGTGGCGCGACTGGGAAGTGCTTGCGAGCGCTGCGACCGCACCTGTCAGAATATTAGATCGACGACATTAATCTATCGCCGCAGGTCCCCCCCTCTCCCGACACTAGCCCTCGTCCCGGAGTCCCGCTGCCTCCACACAACGCAAGCAATCAAAAACCCTGTTCTAAAATTGCGGTTTCCCATCGTTTTCGTCTGTGTCCGGCTTTTGATGAGGCCAGCGGCTTTGCTGACACAGAAATGTGGGCACACTCCACACTTATGTGTACTTCTAAGTTAGAAAAATATTATATATACTTGTACAAGTAGTCTAATGGTAATCAAAAATAAAAGGGAAGTCTGATGGAGCTTTGCGTCACCTTTACATCAATTTGATTATAGTTTTACATAAAACTTCGTCCACGGTTGAAAGGAAAGAATTTCGCAAAGTGCCTTATAAAACGCGTAACGTGCAATAAGGCTCTTTGTTATTTTGTGGGGTCGAAACTTATTCATCCCGCAAATCCGATCATGTATGAAACAAATCCCGCCCGGTCACCGCTGATTGCATTGTCATGTCTACTGGTCGAACGGTTGATGACTCAAACCGAACCTTGGCTCGTAAGACATAGAGCTTATTGTACGTTATTCACAAGTCGAAGTCACCGGAAGCCACGTCGTATCGGTTTGTAAAACAAGCGAGCCAACGTGATTGGAATGTTTTATTCGACCCTCGAACATATGAGACCGTTATGATGTATGTTTTTCCTTTTGATGTGGAATTTATCGCCGTATAATTTAGGTGCTGATGTAATTAAAATGCCGATTACTAGTCTTTTGTGTTTGTCATCATTGTTGTCAAATCCCATGCTTCTTAAATTTGTCACTGTTATTCCGACAGTTTGACTTTGTCTATTTTAATTTGTATATCTATTAGTGTTTCGATAGTAAGTATAGATATCGTAGATGCAATAAGGTTTTTCCGTGATCACGTAGGGGTTCCCCTGGCCTTCGCGCCCCCTGTCGTCAAACTTGTGCAATAACGTGACTAGTGACGTGACACCCGCGCGGCCACCTGTTCACACCACTATTATCCGATCATACTACCACTCAAAAAGTTGATGGTAACACGGCTATTAATATTAAAGTTTGACGTAGACTTTTTATGTTTTCTATTGAACTGTTGCAATAATATATTGTTTCTAGAATAGAGATTGTATATATTACGATATCCGAATATTACTAACTTCAAACCAATAAAAATACAAATTCAATCAGGATTTGCAAGAAAGTTCTAAAATCGTCACATAACATCGGCAGCTTATGCGACCGATCTAGTATACTTAGGTATTTGATTAGTAGTGGCAACTTACACGTTGTGAAACTAGCCCTCATTAATATACAAAATTTACTTATACAATAACACCCTGCTTTCTCCAGCGAAACAAATACAGAGGCTTAATAACGATAATCGTTTGAAATAGGTGTGAGTGAGCGTGTAACACGGAGAGACTTTTAAGTCGTGTCGACGTGCTAACCCTATTATCAGGCGAGGCTTACCGACGCTAAGCCGACCCGACACCGCCCGATTTATGATCGTACATTGCACGGACGCAATTTGCCGAATCTGCTGATCGCTTATTGGCTATCTGGTCGTTCCGTCTAACTAATTGTAACGCTATATAGGTGAATTGCGCACCTATAACGTAGTAGTAGCATTTATTGTTCACAAATGGTTATTAAACTTTTAGCAAATTAACACTCTATTCAGTTCGACGAGGCCATAACCATTTCATTAAACTGTCAAAGCATAATATAGAGTTTGTTACCGGTTATTTCCATAGAAATCGACTAACTCGAACCGATAAGATTTGACGTTTCATAAGTTTGCCCTTGCAGGTTTGTTCGATAAATAACCGAACTTTTCAAAATTGCACGGCAACGAAATATCTTATCGCCGTATTCGTCTAAACCTCCCGAGTAATCTGCTCTTTACGGATTGTTGTAGACGAACACACTTTTGAAAAACGCACGAGACTTCGTTGCTGGGCAATTTAATAAGTTTTATTGTCTATTTAACAGATCTTATACATATTTAACACATAACAACAGTCATGTCTCCTATTATTCTCGAATTTTTAAGAGCGTTCGCATTCTTGTCTTTTTCTCATTCCATCATTATAATTTTATTACGCTTAAGTGTATTGCGCTTTAGTTCGATTGGCTAGGCAGTGCTTAGCATTTTGCCCAACTATGTCGGGGTCGGATTCCAGTCTCACCGGATGCAGCTGAATAAAGCTGCATCTGGTCCAGTATTTTACATGGAGCGACTGCCTATTTGACCTCCGCAACCCAGTTGTACAATGTAATACGATACCTCTTGGTAAGACTGGTTGTCAGACTTTCGGACCACCTGACTAACTGTAACGACTGTTAAAGATCTACAAAAGACAGCCATCAGGACCAACGGCTTAACCTGCTTTCCGAGGCCAGGAGGAAATTCGATATGTAATGAGTGGTCACCCACCCATCCACAGACCAACCGAGTTCCACCTTAAGCGCGGCTTAAGGTGGAACCGCAAGGGTAACCCGGAAATTTAAAACGAGTGAAATAAGATGCGCAGCCGTAAAACGTTCATATTTACAGAATAGTAGTCATTAAAATCATGAATACAACACTTTTGAGTTCATTTTATCCCTTTGTATGACTATTTGATGAAAAAGTCATTCAATGGGGTTAAAATGAACTTAAAGGGTTGTATTTATTGATTGATTTTAATGATTATAACTCAGTAAAACTATATCTGTTACGGCCGCGTATCATTTTTTAATCAAAATAAAACCTGGCACTAGCCTGCAAATTGCAAAAAAAAAGTAGCAAAAATTTAATTTCGCGGCCCTGAAGATTCCACCTTAACCGAAAGATCGACCCGAGCGGCTTTTATTTAGCCACGAGATACGCCGATGACAAGTAAAGCATAAAATTGTTCTGAATATCTGCTGCTCACTATATACATGATATAGTAAATAGATCACGAACGTTTTCTGCTGACAAAGTATTTCTAGGAAATACTTGGTGGTCAGACAGAAGTGGCTACATACTAAGGATAACTTACCTAACTTGAATTGCATAGAACAATATCACCTAGAATATCGCCACAATATTGACTCGCAATGCACTGACATATTTAGTTGTAACCGTTTTACGCATATGGTATGTACATACGTAGATACATAAACTCACGCCTTGGCCAGGGGTAGGGTAGGCAGAACTTGAAGCGATCACGCGCGCTTTACCATTGTCATCAACAGTTCTACGTTTCACAAAATGATAATCATGTTTAACATAGCACTGTAGCGCGTCGGCCTCTAAAGCCATAAAATTTTAATGTTCTATATCATTGGTAGAGCAGTAGATTTTATTTGTTTTCAGAGAAAAGCGATCTTGAAAAAAAAAGTGTTGTCAATTCGGTCATGTTAGTCGCAGCGACTACGGCGTAGCAGCGCGCTACGAGCCGCTACGCGCTTCGCTAATCCCGGGCTACGCTAAAGCCGTGTATTTCACGCCTCTTTATTACATTAATTTAAATGTTTGCGCGCCGGATTGCCGACTGCCGGCCCCGCACCACATAAATATATCCACACTACTGATCAATGTGGTATTCCGCGAATTCGACAAGCATATTGGTAATTGCTTGTATTGTTCACTTTGTATTAGACATTATAATTGAGACTTTATGGAGATTGGTAAATAGCTACATAAGAGTGTAGTATCTTACTTCAAGTTACATTGGATAGGTGATAGTGTTTCAGTGTGTTTGTTCACCTTCAGTGATTCACTTGTGAGAGTACAAGGATTAAGCGCGTCAGCGCACCTGGACCCGGACAACAAACGGGTGTAATTAGTCAGGCTCAGGCCGCGGTGCAAACGAAAATATTTACTGGAGTCAACAGCGTTAAGTTATTGCCTTATAATCCGATAAACGCAGATCGCTTGCTCTGAAATTGTGTTATCGTCGCTGTAAAGTGTTGACAAGTCGCCGCTTTACGAGGGCAGGCGCCGGGCCCGGGCGCGGGCCGCCCCGGGAGCATGCAAACATAAAAATTCTCTATCGGGACTAATAGGAGCGAAACAAATAAAAGGATACGTAAATAGAAGCGTCAGATAAATTCCAGTGGGGCTGGAGTGCGCGTAAATCCGCGCGATTTGTATCTGTGACAGGGAGTGCGGGCCCCCGCGCACTGCCCCCCTGCACCCCACGTGCACCCCGTACCCACAACCCTCACCTACACTTCTCACAATTAATATGGTAATATTTTTTGTAATGTGCTTTAATGGTTTCAATTAATATAACAGTCATCTTACCGGCTTAACGTGGCCAAGATGGTAGAGGCGCCTGCTGAATATGATGTAATAGTTATACTTTTGTTGTTATCATTCCGTAGCCATAGAAACAAAAGTTAAGCTATTACCGAAGAAAAACCGACTGACTAATGATCTCAGTAAACTTTAGAAAAACTAAGAAATCATCAAAAATCCAGGCACATCGACATCGGTGAGGTGCGTGGAAGGCGCGCGCGCGGGTCACGTCTATGCAAATGATATTAAATTAGAAACGCTTAATAACAACTGTGCCACCGCCGCCTCTAAAGAGATGCAATTACACCAATCAAATTGCAATTTTACTGTACTAATTGCGACCGACATGTTTTACGGCTGAGCTTTAATTCCGTACAGTCGCAGTGACGCTCTCGTGATTAAACGCCGAACGGATCACCCCTTTGATATTTAGAGTAATTTGTATGATTCCGCATCGTTTAGGCTCAGTACCTAATTTTGAATCTAGTAGTAAGTGGTTTCTCCTAATTTTGATATGAGTTTACGAGCTAGTTAACTGCCTGCCTGTTAGTACCTACATGTCTTGGACAGTCTCGACGACAAGACCATAGGGACAAATGTCACATGTATATTTTCAGCGCATAAATTAACAGGCCGGAATCATAGTACAGAAAATGTTCAATATACAGATCACATGTGTGTGGATGTGAATGGTTCGTATGTGTGTTCTCTCAGCTTGTAAATCACGTCATGTGAGCGCGGAAAGGGTCATCAATAGTGCGGTGCGGTGCGGTAAGCCGGGGTGCGCACCTGCGCCGCGACTGAGCCGACAACTTAGCACCCTCGGCGCACACGCCGCCATTGTACGCCAAATGTGGACTAATCTTGCTTAATGCAGAACATTATAAGATAATTTGATAAAACTGCATATTGCACTGCTTGTTGTTGTAAATTTTCAGCGAGACTTTCAGACTCCTCTTAATTTCACATTTGTTTTCTTAATACTTTTCATAATATGTATCATGTAAACTTAATTTAAATTCCAAAGTATTTTTTACTCTTATTTACTACAGATCTACATATGGACGATAGTTTAATTATCTAATAATAAAAGTAACCGCGCAATTGTAACTTCTCGTCAAGACCCCAAATCTGTTGATAATTACTTTTAAAAACAACGCTAACTCCCCTGAAGCTCGTCGCGACAATCAACAAAGCGCGCAATTTAAAAGCCAAATAAGCGTCGTATCACAGAGTTTTTCTTAAGAAGTCTCGTCGCAAACTACGTTAAAATGATTTAATTCCCCCCTGATAGCGTTACGGGCGCTGCTATTATTGAGATCGCCGGCGCGGCCCGCCCGGCTAATAAACGCTTATCAACGCCCTCATTATCACACCCTTAACATCGCTTTAATGTCTTGCTCTTGAACAAAACATATTTAATCACATTTTTTCCCCGGCGGCGCGGAGAAAACTTTTAAATTTCATAAAATTCACGCCGTCTCAGCGGCCGACGGCGGAAAAATGGCCGAAGCCGACACTAGGGCGGGGGAGCGCGTGAAATGTGGTTAGAGGTTAAGCCTTTCTTTTAATGTAATTTGTTTACTGTGTAACGTTTGATTAGTGAAAAACTGAAACGTATATTAATATTGGGTATATAAATAAATTACTTTCAAAAAATAAAAATAACAAGAGTATAGTGTTGGGGTGGCTGGTCAATAATTGCTTGGTAAATGTTTATCTATATCACTAGTTGTGTATCACCCGGTGCGTGTAGAGTGCGAGGAGCCCCGCTGCGCCGCTCGCCGCCTCCGCCCTGATCTTTTAAGCCCGATTTTACTGCTGGTTCGCGACACTAAATTATAATATAACAGCTCATAAATTTCTGAAACTATCCTTCTTTGACGCGGCAGACTTAAGGATTTTGAGTCAAGCTTTAATATCGAGAAAGCCCGAAAACGACACTTCACTGTATGATGTAGCAGAGAAAGACATCAAACGTAAAGCCGAAACTATGTAAGGAACCAAAACCCTTCAATAAAAACGCTGTAGTCAAACAAAAACAACGTCAATAAATAAATAAATAGTAAGTACCTAAGTTACGTCACATTTACAACTTACACAGACTATGAAGGAAAAGGACGCGCAGTAACAACAAAGAGCGCAGGTGAAGCCATGCGCTGAGCCTAGTGCTTAGGATTTGTCGAGTGTTCTTTTGAACGTATCTCTCCCCCATATTTAAACACAAAATTAAGAGCCAGTCAGCAAACAGTATCAGAAAAAAAGGGTGTCGCCGACTAAGTAGCTGCTCGTTACCGTAATATTTGAAGCCACGACGAAAGAACCGAATTGAATATTAAATGAAATAATTTATGCCATATTTATCATTTTGCAAATGAACAGTCTCACCTTAATGAAAACGTTAATAACATTTTTTTAGACGCTGTGTTTGTTTTGAAATTATTTCAGAATTTTTTGTTTTAATTATAGATTTTAGTTATGTTTTTTACTTTAATTACCAATACGTAACTCCTAACATCCGTTCAGGGTATCTAGCGAAAATTTCTGTGTAACAGCTTCTTTAGTTAAATTTAAAAATTTGTTAATCCAGAATACAACAAGTTCTTTGACCAGTGATCGGAAGTTACAGACATAAATAATTTTATCACAAGAGAAATGAGTAACAGCTTTTACTAATAATTGTAGATTATTTTGAGTGAATAACCCCGAATCCCTGACAAAGCCACTTTTGTATATTAATTCGTGGCTGCGGTATCTAAAGTCCTTATGAAAAGGGTGCAACATCTTGGCTGCGGTAAAGCTGCGTGCACATTAGCGACCGTGCGGCTCAGCGGACCTGCGGTGGCCGTAAATCACACGGGATCAGGCCGCGCGGCTATCTGCGACAGGCGACAGCGGCCGTCGGCACGTCTACGTTCTACAAGTCTACACCGTACATACCTCATGCCTAATTGACTTTAAGGCAATGAATCACGTACTCGTGTTATTGTAAAGAGTAGGACCTTTTTCCTGAAAAGCAAACCACCAAAGATATATTGAAGTACAGATTTCAAAAACATTTTTGATGTCCTCTAGAGTAAGAACAAAAGAAATTCAAGGTTTGTTTTGATAGCACAAATGCTTACAAAAGTCAGTAGATAAGTGAAAACAGATTAAAAAATTAAATAAAACAGCGGGCAGGTAACAGTGGCAGGAGGGAGCGGGCGAGTAGGGGGGGGGGGGCTAGTGAGGGATCTTCGTTAAGGTTTAATTAAATCGTCCTCGGCGGCCTCTCGCGCTTTAATTCCACCGTTATTAACGCTGTTAAAAAGTGAGTAGCCTGGATAAGGCAATGCGTAGAGTCGGTATATTTTAAAATTTTTGGAAACATAAGTGTGACCAAGAGACCTTTAAAATATGAGGTTAACACATTAATGGAGAAATGTGGGTGTACTTTAGGTACTTACACCTCCCAAATCTTTTGGGGATCTGTGATGTAGCTAAAAGTATTTCCATACTTAACTCAATGAAATGTAATATGGAACATCGGAACAAAGGAATTGTTATTATTCGCAGTTTCTGGTTCAGCCTGTACTAAAAGTGATGGGTGATAAGATGGGCTCATGGATCAATTATCAGGTTTCAATTACTTCAATTACATTTTTGTGAAGCCCACATATTACCTTTTATAAAAAAAATGATTAGTGAGACGGTTTAGTAACTTAGCCCTGTTGGTCTCGTGCTCGCAGGATCGAGAACTGAGTGTCAGGTCCTGCGATCGACTGCCAGGTCGGGCAAAGTGTTTTAATGAGCTGTTTCCATCAGGAATTTCTCTGTACCTTCCACGGAGTCTGACTTTGCGCTTGATTGATAGAAATAGGCTAGCCCCCTATTACTTGGTACAACACTGCCTAAGTGCTTATCCCTCCAGAGATTACAGGTGTGGTAATTTGAATAAATGAATAAAAGAAAAAAAAATACAGAGAATTGTAAACAACACAAACAGCGGCCCCACAGTTTGTCCGAGGCCGAGTGGTCGCGGTGTTTCCGCAGAGGAACACTCGCGATAAGACGCGCTCACCTCGCAGCACCACGCTCCCCCTCTCCGCCCCCCTCGGTACATCACCACACCGCCGCCTGCCACTGTACCTCGCTCTTAGCTAACTGTTTGGATTTTAATATCACCCTTAAGTGTTGTTGCTAAAGACGTCGCCGGCTAAGTACTAATTTGTCCCAACTTGAAACGATTGAGCCGTTTCTATATCTGCGTAAAATAACGTTAATTTGTTTTAACTGTGTACACTCGGTCTGTTTGAACATTTGGGACTTTTAATTTAAGGTATATAGAAGCTATGCTTATTCCTTGATCTTCTTTATATTATGAAAAGTAATATGAAAGGAAAACTTCTTATAACTTACTTACTTATTTATTAAAAGCAATAAAAGGTATATATATCCGTACCTATACATTCAGTTGTTACGGTTCCGTTCGTAAAGAGTGCCAACGTGACCCTACTAAGGTTCCGCTGTGTGTCCGTCCATCCGTCTGTCACAAGTTTGTATCTCTTTAACCTTTTGAACGCCATTGTGACATATAGGTGACATGCAAGCGCCTGCCTTGTACGCCAACGACACAAATATGTGACAAAAAATGTGGTGCACTACGACACGAAAAATATAGAAATTTATTTAAAAAGTGTTTAAAAAAGTGTACATTTAGGCGCAGTAGTATTATTTCTCATACAATGGTATAGTTAGTACTTATCAGTAAATTATAAATAAAACATATTCAAAAGTTGTAAGTAATGATAGTTCAATTCAGAGTAGCGACCTGCCCGAACTAGGTTTATTTAAACCTGTGTTTCAAGCCATCACTTTACATAGCTCAATTTAATTTGGACGTTTAAATTATAAAATAAAATTAATCTATCAACAACTGTAAAACATGCTATTTAAATCATTACTTTTGTTTGTGTTTTTTTATATATATTTAAAATGTGATCTACACTTCTGGACACATCTATTGGCCCACCTTGTATTTTCAGTTTCTTTGGTCCTAGCTAAAATTTTATATTAGGTCGAGCAAAAAGTTTTTATGCAGTTTTGAACCCGGCACATTCACAATTTCATTCAATAGTCTTTTTTTGAATTTCGAACACAGAATTTAAAGAAACAAAAGACAATTTGGAGCCTGTTTGTTGATATCAAACAATCGAATACTAAGAAAACTTGGTTTTATTGGTTTACTTGGATTTAATTCTTGAAAAAGTGATTGATATCTTTGGTTTTGCAACAAACATTACTTATTCTTAACATTAAGGTGAGGTTCTATCAATAATCTATGGGTACTTCACCTGAAGTCGCCGCCCAAGCTGTGGCACTTATTCAGGCCAGACACAGCCAAAGAAACGTGAGTGCTCAACTTAATTTAAGTCGATCTGCGGTCCGAAATGTTTATCGGAGGTACCTAGAGACTGGCGGCTTTGTTCGTCGCCAAGGAAGGCCACGATCTCGGGTCACAACTGAAAGGCAGGATCGATTCATCGTGACGACCAGCTTGAGAAATCGTCACCTTACCTCCATTGAGATACAAAACAAACTTCGCGACTTCCACGGAGTATCTGTGAGCGCTCGAACTGTTCGGAGAAGGTTAAAAGAACGCGATATGGTACCACACAAGCCAGCTAATGGGCCCAAACTAACGCGAGCCCACCGAACAGCGCGCCTTCATTTCGCACACAGTCATTTAAATTGGACACAGCAAGATTGGAGCCGTGTACTCTTTTCTGATGAGTCTAAAATTGTGTTACATGGCAATGATGGAAGAAAGAAGGTCTACCGACGTAAGGGAGAGCGTTACGCACAATGCTGCTTTGAAGAGAGGGTTGCTTATGGCGGTGGCACATGGACTGTCTGGGGCGGTATATCCGCGAGCGGCAAAACTCAACTTGAGGTTGTTACAGGACCACGGCTGCCAACATTAAATGCTGAAAGGTACATTCGTGAGTGCTTTGAACCTCACGTGATACCATACGCGGACTATGTGGGCCCAAATTTCCTTTTTATGCATGATAATGCAAGAGCCCATGCGGCCGGCATCGTCAGGGAATATCTTCGGGATGTGAACATCACAGTTATGGACTGGCCAGCCAGAAGCCCAGACATGAACCCCATTGAGCACATGTGGGACGAGCTAAAAAGACGTGTTAGGGCTCGTCAGCCAGTTGCCCAGACGATGCAGGAGTTGAAAACTACCATAGAAGAGGAATGGGAGATGATCCCTCAAAATTTCATAGACTGGTTGCTAAACTCTATGCATACTCTCATACGGTTTCATACAACTGCTTTTTTGTAAATATCTTCTAAAATATGAATGCTGCAGTTATATTCTCCATGTTTATGCAAACTAGGTTACATTACCCGTCGATTAGTACTATAACTAAGCTTAAACCTGCTTTTAATAACGAGATAAACGCCATTGTATTTTAGGCATATTGCCGTCCGAGCGGCCAACTAAAATCGACTCTAACAAATCATTGAACCTACTTTCTAGTATTTTTTTCGGTTTATTCGCTGTAACAAATTAGGAACTAATTGTCTATACACATTAACGTCTAATAATTTGATACATAAGGTGAGATACCTACCTACTCATAACCTGAAAACTAAATATTGCATAACTTTTCGTTTATTTACTTTTTGATGTTTATTATTTTTTTAACAAATGGAACAAATTAAGACCTTTCTTTTGATGCATAATTCGTCTATCTGCATTATATAGTTTCTGTGTAATCACGGGCTATGACTACGGCAAGTGGTGGTTCTAGCGGCCAACTATTCTTGGTCATAGCGCCTTGGTTTTTTTTTGAACAAATTCACGAAAAGAGGTGTGTATAGGAACAAATTAGCACTAATTCCTGGCAAAGTTTCATCAAGTTTTATGAGGTGGCCGCGTGGTTGAAACGGACACGAAATAAGTTGGTAATACTTTTGAAATTCTTTTTTGAATTTGTGAGTAATTGCAGTGATTTTGTGGCTTGGCGTGGAAGGCACGTGCGTGCGTTTATGCTCTGGCATTCAATGGTTAATCTTAATAGGTTTACTCATGACGCTTTAACATAGTATTACTATTGCCACTATAATATAAACAAACAGAACCCACCCTGTGCAAGTCCGGCTCGCATACGACCAGTTTTTAAATTAGATACATACAAAAGCGTGTTGCCTACTTCCAATTTATTTTATAACACTCCGAGAATGTTAAATTATCTACGTATGTGCTATCTCAAGTCTGCAATTAACCGAGAAACTAGGTTCATTAGGTAACACATGTTTCTCGTTTATGAGATTTTAATCGATTGATCAAGATCGCAGCTCATGAAATAACGTGTTAAGCGGAGACTCGATACTCAGTTGTAAGGACAATGAATGGATTTAAGTATAAAAAGTATCAATACAATAAGGTTAAAAATAATAGATGAATACTGACCTATTTTCATGAAAAACTCACAACAGATGCCATAATATAAAAATAAAAGAAAAATTAAAAATAAATATTTTAAGGCATCACAATTTTTTTGCCAGAAAGTGACCGGTTACTGACGGTGTCAAAGGAGGTTGCATAACTTACATGGTACTTTTGTATTCCAGGTTATTCTACCCTCCATTCAAAGCGGCCAACACAATGACGGAATTCAAAACAGGAACTGTGCAAAACCTGACAAGAAATGCAAATTATTTATTGCAGCTTGACATGGCGTGATTATCAGAAAATACTACTTAAGGTTTAAGAGTCACAGCCCTGTGAGTGACGGATAGAAAGCATGGTCTTAGTAAGTAGTAGAGGCAGCTCTTGAAAGAACGTTTAAAGCGGAGTCACGATCCTTAATTGTAAGCACAATGAATGGATTTAGATAAGGTATCAATACAATAAGGTTGCACCTTGTTTAATATGTCCGTCATAGACTCTGAAACCGTCCAACCGCTGTGTTTGATGCTTATTGTAGCTTTCAGTTTTGAGTATATGTACCAAAGTGTATTCGGATTCTTTGTCTAGGATAAATAATCAAAATAGACAAGAAGTACTGATTCTGAAATTGATAGGCCTTTCGAACTTCTCCACGTTGAAAATTCTTCATAAGTTTTCAAATAATTTTCCTTGGATTTTGTTGGAAGCAAATTATTTATAATTGCGGCAGCATTTGCACTCATGGAATCCGACAATTCACTGTCGCTTTGATTTAACATCGTAACGTATTTTTAGAACATTAACTTAATTATAAAAATAAACGTTTATGTATTTGAAGATAACAAAAACGCGGCAAATTCCTAGACTATAGTAGATTGTTGCATCCAGCGGAAAGTGAGTTATTAATGCACGAGTGTTATGTTGGTGCCCGAGCGTATGCGAGGGCATTAAATTAACACGAGTGCATTAATAACTCACTTTAGCAAGGTGCGTAATCTACTTATCTTTCAACTACAGTGACAAAAAATACCTACTTAAAATAAAAACTGAAGTTAATGAAACAAAGTTTAATTCATCTTCCCTTCAAACATACAATTGTGTCCTTCGGCCTCATTCGGGGTCATATAAACATTATTTGAGTCAAGCATCTTCCGTTTCCGTGTCACATCTATACAGGTATATGCAACTATCGCTTTCTTGACAACACGATGATGACGTATTTCCGCCTTCGTTCACCAGGTGGGTGCAGCGCGCCAAAATGTTCATTGGCGTCCTGTTTTTCGGACGGTTCACATCTTTAAAAGTTAACGTTGTTAACGTTCGATATTTAAGAAAATACTTTATAATTTCAAGATTTATTTTAATTTTAATAATTAATAATAACGCTGTAGGCGTTTTGGTATATGCATAGTTGAAACAAAATAGTGTAAAATTTAGTTTTTCACAATGACGGATAATAAAGACGCGTATTCGAAAAGAATCCGTTTCGTTATCGGGTTCGTCGAGTTCCTCAAGTTCCTCTGATTCAGCACCATCGGCATCGGAGGTTGCAAGTTCATAAATCCCTTAAGAGGAAGAAGGCGATAAGAAGAAGTAAGCGTCTTAGAGGGCCAAGCAAGGTAATCAAAAAGCTTGCTAAACAGGTCAGTGATTTGAAAAGTTTATATTGTTACTCTCCTAAAATGTAAAAAAAAAAAAAAAATTGTATTGTGATTGTGATAACCTGATATATTATTGTGATAATTTCGATAAGGCCCACGAGCAAACAGTTACGGAAAGGTCCCCTAAGACGACCCACTGACCAGGTTGTCAGAACCCGTCGCAGATCCTGCACCTGTTCTATCATTTGATTTTGATTTGGCAACGCAATAAAGCAGCCAACTGTCACAGCAACCCCTTCTAATCAGTTAGAATTGTTAAATTCCATTTAATATTGTTATGACCTTGAAGTAAACGATGAAATAGTCTTTAGAAAAAGTTAGTCATCAGCCTTTGCTGATTAATTTCTTGGCTATTTAACTTGTGTATTAATAATGCAAAGCGACAGGGATTCCGACAATGGATCCACAGCAATTGGCATTAAAATTAAAATATTTTTTCTGCCGATTATCGTAGTTTCACGAAATTGTTTAGAACTAGTTTGTGGCCGTAGGGCAGATATAGTTGAACAAAGACGTGAAGCAATAAGCAACTAAGGGATACATCATTTAAGCCATGTTTAAAGAAAATACCACCGTCTAGTGAAATCTTGCTCGATAAAGTAACTTTAATTTATTAAAAATAATGATGGTTTAAATTAACAAAAAAGTAAAAATATTATTTTTCTGGGCAAGAAAAGAAAACCCTTAGACCCCAGGCGGCGAGGGTATCAATCCGCCAGTCGCTCCTGCACTGGCGATGAACCATAGATTTCCTCCTCCTCAGAGTGTAGGAACTTTTTATAATTATCAGGCAATGCACCCGTTTAATAATCCTAATCGCTGGAGAACGCTTTCACCAGCCCTATAGTTTTCGGAAAAAGAAAAACAATGTAAATGTACCACGAGAAAACCCCTAGACCCCAGGCGGCGCACCCTGGACCTAGTGGGTCAATCGTCCTGTCGCTCCTGCACTGGCGATGAACTATAGATTTCCTCCTCCTCAAAGAACTCTTGCAAATTCAATAGAAAGTTCTGATTAGGATCAGGAGTTTGGGGGGGGGGGGGGGTTGCGTATAAAATTATTTTAAGGAGTAAAAGATTGGGGGCTCCAGAAACATTAATAAAAAAGAGTGAAGGGTTATCGTATTCAATTTCAAAAGAAACCGCCTCTGGTCACGCCAAGGCAGGTGAAACGTTGGAATCTCATTCTACCATCTCCAGAGACGGACACGGTCACAATTACATTCAAAATTTGTTGGAAAAGACCCAGAGTTTTGTATCTTACTGATTCTCAAAGGCGACGGACACTACCGCCCCATTTTCAATTTCATTTGTACAATTATTCATTATTATTTAGTTTTAACAATTATTTAATCATAAGCAAAGTTCATTTGATTTTGTTAAATCGGGTTCCCGATTTTATTCAAGACAAGGATTGGATGGTCAAAACAGACCTTGGGCATGCCTGACTACCACGTAAGTGTTGTACCGATACATCGCTGATTTCTCCGCCGATTGTATCGAAATCATTTACTGCTAATTACTTGTTTCCCATTTGGTCTGGCGAATGCGCTAACCACCAACTGGACCGACCTTTCTAGGAATCTAGACATACGAGTAAGAAAAAAAAAAAAATATATATATATAAATATATATATTACTGGTCTGTCTCGACGATTATCTCTTAGCGCAGGACGGAACATAATCATTGTTCTCCAAACTCTCGCCCAGTTAGCTTGGCAAGTAAACTGGGGGAAATTCAGTCTTATCCCTCAGAAGATAACAGAGTATTTGGGTTTAATGTGGGATGCGTGACAAAATCAATGATTTTTACCAGAAACCAAATGCAAAGCATGCAAATAGTTTTGTAGAAGTTGCACCGCCGCCGAAGGGAGTCTCTTCGAGAAATACACAGTACATTCTGAATTTTGCTCATCAGATAGTTCCAATGGGTGTTTGTATTTCACCTACTGGCTTGTTGCAACATGGTCCTGAAAGTGGCATGTCAGTCGACTTACCTCTTGCCTGCGGAAGTGCTGGAAGAATTGTTGAAAAGTTTACTGTCTAACCAACCTGAATAGACTTGTCTGTCTATTCAGGTTGGGAGTGGAGTTGAACGGTCTTTATTTATCGGGCAAGTGGACAAAAGAAGAGCGGGTTCATTAGAATCAGAGATGCTAACTATTCTAAAATGTTTGGTAGAATTGGCCCGTCATACATCTCTTACTGCGCAACAACAAGGCGGTGGTGGCGTGATGACTTGAGGAAGGAAGGTGAAAACTAGTCTAATATCCTGATGGTGTTAATATGTCGGATATTTCATTTACTTCAGAAGTATGAGATTCATGTTATTCCTCATCAGTCATCACACAAGGTCACCACAGGTACAACAACGTCGCAGACTGTCTATCGGTTCATTCGACGTTACAGGAATGGCATCTGATTCCAGCATTTTCAATGTAAAGAGGGTATTCCCTAGACAGATCTTTTTGGTGTCACTGACTCTGGCAGGGCCACCATCACGGATTTTAATTTTGAAAACACAAAAAAATTGTCGCTAATTAGTCGAAATTTGTCGCCAAATATCAGAATTTGTCGGTCACTGGTTCAAAAGATATAAGGGTTTATAGGTGGCCGATCTGGAGAGAGTCTCCCCAGCAGGGCCACATTTATATTTCAAAAACTAGGGCACCTAGCAAAGATCTGTTTTCTCCCATATTTTGTCGCCAATTAGTCGGAATCAGTCGCCAAATATCAGAATATGTCGGTCACTGGTTCAAAAGATATAAGGGTTTATAGGTGGCCGATCTGGAGAGAGTCTCCCCAGCAGGGCCACATTTATATCTCTAAAACTAGGGCACCTAGCGAAGATCTGTTTTCTCACATATTTTGTCGCCAATTCGTCGCAATTTGTCGCCAAGTCATAGATTTAATCGGGTCTTAGTCTAGGAGATATAATGAGTTCAATAAGTAAGGTATAGTCCAAGAGCTAGATCGAAGAGTTCACGAAAAATTACCAAGAAAAAAAAAATCTATTAATATGTGTAATATACTTCTACTTTTATCGGTCTAAAGTCTTTAGAAATGTCCGAGAGAGATAAATTCTTAATTAAATTCATGTTTTTATGTTTTAAATTGCTAGGTTAGAGTGGCTTAAACTTCTTTGAAAACATTAAACCTTGCTGTTGGTCTATTTGGTGTCAAGATGTACAGTCGCATGCAACTGTTTTACCAGTTTACAATGTTAAGCTCTGATTAACGTTAGAATAATAAAAAAATACCATACCTTTAGTAAAATGTTAAAAATACTTAAACGTTGAAAACGTATTGTCAATTGTTATCAAATTATATTATATGTAATATAAATTTTATTATATCTCTTTTCTCCGTTTTTGTATTTTCGGAATACCTAGAGATAACAATACTCGAGTTCGTAACTATTCATAATAAGTTCCACTTTAATTAAACTGGCTGACTTAAACTTACGTGACGGGCAACTCGTTCTAAGCAGCTCGTCTGTACAAGCGCATCTATCTCTTTCTTACTTACCGTAAATGAAACGGAGCGCAGCGATCTATCTGCCTGCGACTAAGTGGTAAGTGCACATTGTGTTAGATAAATAATTACGTATATTTATTGTAGATTTGTTTATAGGTAATGAATACAGCTTCCCTATGATGGGTTGAAATTATAGAATAAGTTTATATTTATTTAATTCGAAACAAACATTCCTCCATAAGACGTCATAGATAATGTCTAGAAACTACATAAAGTATTTTGTACTCGCTTGTACCACTGTATGGGGAAATTGAATTCTTTAATATCTTTTTAATTACACACCGATTAAATCTGTAACTTGGCGACAAATTACGACGAATTGGCGACAAAATATGGGAGAAAACAGATCTTCGCTAGGTGCCCTAGTTTTAGAGATATAAATGTGGCCCTGCTGGGGAGACTCTCTCCAGATCGGCCACCTATAAACCCTTATATCTTTTGAACCAGTGACCGACATATTCTGATATTTGGCGACTGATTCCGACTAATTGGCGACAAAATATGGGAGAAAACAGATCTTTGCTAGGTGCCATAGTTTTCGAGATATAAATGTGGCCCTGCTGGGGAGACTGTCTCCAGATCGGCCACCTATAAACCCTTATATCTTTTGAACCAGTGACCGACAAATTCTGATATTTGGCGACAAATTTCGACTAATTAGCGACAATTTTTTTGTGTTTTCTAAATTAAAATCCCTGATGGTGGCCCTGCCAGAGTCAGTGACACATCTTTTTGCCCCCAGCTGAGCTCACGTAGTGCCTTGCTATGTCACTCTAGATCAACGAGACCAACGAGTATGGAGACAACGCGTTCGTATTCAAATGGGATTTTCGTCTGGCTTGGGTCTTTCCTCCTCAGAATTTGTTACCCCGGGTCCTGAAGCATCTCAATCAGGCTGGAGGTGTATTCCTGATAGTGGCACCGAGGTGGTCCCGAGCATTCTGGAGAGCAAACTTGAAGGACAGAGCGAACGCGCCTCCGTTTACGATTCACAGCTTATCGATGGTGCTAGTCTGCTAGTGGACACGAGGACCGGGCAGCCACCACCTCGAGTGAAGGAGCTGGTCTTAGAAGTATGGAGATGTGGGGGTGGTCTGTAAGTGGTCTGAAGAACAAAAGTGTTTGCTCAAACAAGGTTGGCGGTCGTCAAATGTGAATACCTAAAGGCGAGCATTGCAGAGATGGATAAAATTGGTGTTCCAAGTTTGATGTTATTTTTTCAGACCCGTCAGGTAGTAAATTGTCTCGATATTTAGTCTATTTACACTTAAAAGAAAAATTATCGGGTCGTACAGTTTTACTTTATAAATTTGTTGTCTACTTTATTCAATACAAAGATCGGGGCTCGTTTATGTTCAAATATTGTAGTGAAGCAAATGATTAAAGGTTAGCGTTGCAGCAACTTAAGAAGTGCCCACCCTGTGTCTGGGATCCTCAAGTCTCTGGTAGGTTGGTTTGGCAGTAGACCTCTTGCAAAATCAAAGCGTATTGGACATTTCAAGAATTAGTGCAGTTACTTTGTTGTTATGTTCAGGGCATAGGACACACGACTTAACATTGTTAAGTGTATCTACACATGGATGAGAATAGCATAATGTTCTGGCCGCATTTTGGGTTCAAAACTCATTCGAAAGATTGCGTACAGTCAGGGTGGAAATTATTTAGTAATGTTGAAATTGCGGCGCTTGAGCTTTTTAATCCAAACCATCGGAGGTTTGGCTTAAAAAGCTCATAAAAACAGCGTCGATTGCTTTGTTCTAGTAAACGATCATTTATTACAGTTTGTGAAAAAGCTAAGCCAGCTAGGTACTAAAACTAAATTGGCTGGTTGGGTTAAGTCGATTTTAAAGGAGGCAGGAACTCTGGCTACTCCTGGTAGTTTTCGTTCTGTGGTTGTTTCCCTAGGTTGGTTGGATACGAACCTCTTGACGAGAAAATGGCACGAGCTAATTGGAGATCTAGTAAACATTACGAAGGAAGTGGTTCCAGCAAGGGAAAGCTCTCATCTTTTTCAGACAATTAATTAATTATCTCGGATTCAATGGAAAAAGTTATTTTTATTCATATTAAATGAGGTATTGATGAATAATTAATATAACATGATTATGGTAAGTTTACAAAGAGATGATATGGTACGTATAAATGTTCAGTTTATCGTTTTAAGTGTTAAATGATTATAGTCATTTGTATCCTAATTATCTAATTTCTTTTATAACACATTGGCGTCCCGTTCACCAGGCGATAACAAACAAAGCCTCAAATAATGTTTATATGACCCCGAATGAGGCCGAAGGACACAATTGTAGCGTTTTACCTTCAAATAAAACGCTTGTTGTGTCCGGAGACTCATTCGGGGTCATAATTTTAAAGTCTGCCTGGTTTATGTGGTTTCTCAAGTTTTTAGGTTTTTGAGGCCACAATGAACATTTTGGCGCGCTGCACCCACCTGGTGAACGAAGGCGGAAATACGTCATCATCGTGTTGTCAAGAAAGCGATAGTTGCATATACCTGTATAGATGTGACACGGAAACGGAAGATGCTTGACTCAAATAATGTTTATATGACCCCGAAAGAGTCTCCGGACACAACAAGCGTTTTATTTGAAGGTAAAACGCTACAATTATTAAAAGTGCAGCTATTAAAGGTTATAAACAATTTCATTTGCAGCTTTTTTATACTTTTTGGAGTTGATTTCATATCGCTATCGCTGTCAATTTCCATGTTTCTTAAACTTTTTTTTTTGCTAAATAAGAAGTATCAAAGTTTTACAATGGTACAGAATGCGCGCCATTTGTTTATTTTTTTTTCACCAGTTCGGTTTTATTCAGCCGATTTTTACTTTCAGCCAGTATCTTTTTGATCTAATGCATACAGCTTGGCAAAAAAGAGTCTGACGCGGTGACAGTTGGAACTAAAAATCGTACTGGACAATGAAGCCTTCCATAGTGTTTGCGTAGCGTCCGAGGGACTGAACCACCCACTTGGAATTAGGATCATATCCCTTAAAATAACAAGGATCAAAATCTGTTGAGTCGTAGTAATACGGGTTGCCACAGTTCCGATACTGGCGACCTCATTTATTCCACACTCTTTTTTGCCAAGCTGTACATTTTATTAAACTTAATAGGAGGCACCCTCTGTGCTAAATTTAATTCTAAATTTAAAACAGTGCAGTAATGAAAAACAGTGCAATAATGAGATTTCATAAAACTTTTCTGCACTGTTTTGGTTCTAAGCAAAAAAGACATCCTTTGTGATCGGTTTTGTAGTGATTAATGATAACATTACTGCGTAGTTGAAAGAAAATATTTTTTTGTCGGAAAAGCAAAGGCATCAAGCTCATACGGCCTCGTCGGTTTTCGTAATTTTATTCGTAACTGCATAATAAATGCGTATTCCTTTTTCAAAAAGATGTAAAATGCTTTATATACAAACTCAATGGTGTAAACACAGATGTAGTTCAGTATAAATTTCGGTAAGTATTCCAAATTTAAATCACATTCTCCCCCTAGAGGATGAATGAAATTTAGTACAATTTTCTTTCCCTGTTTTTAACAGATTAAAAATGACTATTGTTATGTTCGCTTTTTGTGGCATAGAATGAAACTTTTTTGAGCAAGTGGTACGAAAATTAACTTTTTAGCATTGCGTTGCAATACCGCGCCAGCTCGACAAACTGATCGAGGAGCATTTGCTCGAACTGTAAACGTTCGTATGTGTAACATCGATTCAGTTGTATCGACATGCGACACTGACAATTGTAATGATCGATTTTCGCATACACTGCTGTACAGTTGGAAATAATGTTAGCAATACAAGTTCACTGATGTACATAACGAACGCTCAAGTCAAATCTAAAACAGGAACACGTTTATACTCCAATGCAGTAGCCAGTGAGTGACTACCTGCATGCGTAGTATGACCACCGCAGAAACGAGTTTTGTCTTCGGAAAAATCGACATAATGACAGATAGACAAATGTGTGAGTTTGTCGATTCTTCCGTCGACATAGCCCGTTTCTACGGCGGTCATGCTACGCGTGCTGATGTGATAGTTGTGATGACAATTCATAATATGTCTGTCTGCCGCAAAAGAGTAGGTAAATACATACTCAATGATTCCGCATTTTCAATTAAATGCTTATTTCTAACTGCCTTTTAGATTTGTTTACCTCGTTTTTCAACGATTTCTGTATAAATGTTTGTGAGATTTATATAAACTACCCTGTTTTGGACATAGTGTTTTATTATTATGTATCCGGCCTGTGTACGAGGTTTTGGTGAAGTGAATTGTTTACATGTTTTGTAGCTTTACATTGTATCCACAATTAAGGAATAATGGTTGTAGACAATGAAATTATTCCTTGTCCGTGTTTACATCTTTTTGGGGCTGACTGTACATATAAGTATTACCTACATGAGAAAAATGATGAAGCCAAAATGTTTTCATGTAGGTACCTAATCCTTGTTAAAAAATACACTTTATGAAGATATTGCTACCTACGTACGTATTACGTACGTATTTACAGACTATGGAATGCAATCTATTGATTCATTTAAAATTTGATAGGACGTTATGGTCGATCTTGTACCTGAGAACCATGTTAATGACTGGTTGCAAGCGCTACTGCTGAACTTGAGGTCCTGGTTTCGATTCCCAGGCCGTACCAAGTGTTAGGTACCGGGTTTTGCCATCACATGTGTAAACTGAGGCTCACCTCTACCCAAACTTCTAGAGCAAGGCTCTGGAACAGTATATTTTTATAGTTATCATTTTTAAAACCGGTTTTCTCATTTACCTTACAAAAACAGGAGAGCGATCTAACAGATCACAGCGTCCTCTAGCGAACTATACAAAGTGCTCTTTTTTTAAGAATGTTGTCACCGGGATGAACTGAGTGCAGCGCTCGTCCCTAGAATAGCTTGCAACACAAACTAGATGGCGCTAGTGACGCTAAATAGGCCCAAAGCTTCCTGTAGTCCATTTTCCAGTGGGTCCTACCTCTAGTAGATGTCAGTAGATGGCAGTGGAGATGTTCTGTATAGGGCCCCGACAAGAAAAATAGGTAGGTAATTCCGATAATCCTGTATTGTTCCATTTAGCAATCTTAATTATTAGCGACTAAAATGTTACAAATTTAAATGCTGTTGTTTCATCAAAAGTGCACACCAAGGTTTATAACAAAGCTTGCTGTATTCTTTCAGAGAATGCACGTGCTGTTTTTCTTTTTTATGTTTTGCTGAAGTAATGCAGTTCGATAGTATTTTTCAGAAAGCTCTCCTATCGTTTATAAGCGGTACCTAATTAATGAACCAACCAACCAACATGACCCATAACAGTAAGAAAGCTTGGTCTACAATACATAGACTTACTGGAGACCCACCGGAACCTACCAACCAAGGTTTTGCCACAATCAATCAAATAGCTCAACAATTGCTAATCAACGGAAAACCCCACACAAACTACAACATTCGAAATTACATGCTGAGACTTCAGCGAATAACACCGAAATAAGCAAGCCCTTCACACTCACCGACATCATTCTGGCCATTAAGGCACAAAAAAATGGTAAAGCGGCTGGTGTCGATGACCTTACGGTAGAGCAAATCAAACACCTAGGGTCTTTATCTATATCGTGGCTTTTAGCATTTTTTAATGAATACATGGCTACCGCACACATCCCCAAACTTTTAAGAAAGACCAAAATCGTTGCTCTGCCAAAACGAGGTAAACCCTCTGACGAGCCCAAAAGCTAATGGCCTATTTCCCTGCTATGCTTTTTTTTTTTTTTTTTTTTTTTTTTTTTTTTTTTTTTTTTTTTTTTTTTTTGATATGGCCACTCGCAGATCAACCTGCTAAGGTTATTTCTGCTCAACCGGGCAATCCTGTGGTGACCTCAAATGAATTTAAGGCCCCCAGCCAGGGCTTACAAACTAAGTACAATTAAATGACCGCTCGCTAAGGGCACCCCCTGTGGGGTTCGGACCTCGGCTTAGGGCGTCATTGAGGGGTGGGCAGCAAGGGACAGGCTGGGTCATAATATTATTATTTAGGGAATTTAACGTTACATGCTCAGCGGCGCGGGCTGGCTCGTCGAGCAAGGGTCGGGGGGGGTCCCTGCTATGCCACACTTATAAGCTGTTTTAAAGACTGCTACATAACCACCTTACAGCGGCAATTGATCCAGCATTAATTCCTGAGCAGCCTGGGTTTAGGCCTGGCAAGTCTTGTTCCAGCCAGGTTCTCCGGCTAGTGGAATATTTAGGGAATGGGTACGAGGCTAACAAAGTCACTGGTGTCGTATTCGTTGATCTTTCAGCAGCTTACGACACCATAAACATCAAAAGATTACTTGGCAAAGTGACGACTCTTACCAACGACCAGGGCTTTGTGCGCATACTAAGTGAACTCCTGCACAACCGGCGTTTCCAGGTTTATTTTCAATCTAGTAAGAGTAGATGGCGACGGCAAAAGAACGGTCTTCCTAAGGCAGTCTGTTAGGGCCAATGTTCTTTAACATCTACACTAACGACGAACCTAACACCCAACACACTGAGCGGTTCCTGTACGCAGATGACTTGGCCCTAGCGACACAATCAGCGACTTTCAAAGATGTAGAACACAAATTGACAGAGGCACTGGACATACTAGGCAAACATTATGACAGTAACGCTCTACGGCCGAACCCATCCAATACAGAGTCGTGTACATTCCACCTCCCCAATAGGAACACAAATCGGACACTAAACATCTCGTGGCGAAGAAGTAAGGTAGAACACTGCTCGTACCCAAAGTATCTAGGTGTCACGCTGGACCGGATCGCAAGCGCGCTGGAAAAAAAGATCCAAGAATCCGATTCCCGACATCCCCTCTACGATCACACAACTACTCCGGGTAGACTAAAAAGCCGCAAGTTTCTTGCGCTCCACTCTTGCAATCCAAAACAGGCCACCTAAAGAACGAAGCAAGCTGTGGGAAAAAGATGTCCTCCACCTCACAACTTCGTGAAGCCCCAAGAACACCTGGCTCCTGGTAGTGGCCTTTCTGGAAAGCTTTCAACCGATTGCGTACCCAAGTAGGCTGCTGCAAACATAATCTGGCAAAATGGGGTATCATTGATTCCTCCAACACCCAGTGCGACTGCGGCGCTCTGGATCAAACTATGCCCCACCTGCTGGAGTGTCCCAGGGGACCGTTTATCTGCACTCTCGACGACCTAAATAACGCCTCTGACGCCGCAGTAAATGTTAGCCACATTTACTTCTGGGCCCAAACCATAAACAAAGAAGTATCATCGATACAAGAAGAACACATAATTAATATGCTTATTTTCGAATGCTATGTCCAGAAAGCTTGCGTAACTCTTATAATTATTGTCTGTTCAATTGATTTGTCTAGCTCCCCATCTTTTATACCAACCCACACTAGGCCAGTGTGGTAGCTTTCATAACAATCCCTGTCATATAGAGCCTAACAGTGGGAGCGTCGTAGGCTCATTTTGATAGTTATGATGTCTATAATGCACCTCTTACACAGCAGTATGTTTTTGACAATGTGTTCTGTCTTCAAAGTTCCCATACATTTTAAATGAAGTATGTTGTATTTATATGTCTAGAAAGCTAGGTCTCCAAATTTAATTTGCAGTATGGTGTGTTCATATGACATTTCTAGAAATCATCTTATAAATGCATAGTATGTTGCACATGTTATTTTCTAGAAAGCTCCCTAAACTGTTTTATCTGGCATTATTTATACATTATGAATGTGTGTATTGCAGGATTTAGGGAATTGAGAAATAATAACATTCACCTGCTCCGGGACTCGGCATGAAGTAGTTTCACAGTTTACACCGAGTCACATCGCAGTATATATTTTTGTAGATATAGTTATATTTAATGACGACAGAATATTACATTGAAATTCTTAAAGTATGTGTCGACTGGCGTCGAAGCTCAGTTGTTTCGTCGTTATGGATGGCGAATCATTACTATCTACTTTATACTTAACATATTGACACATTAATTGAAAACCACATTACTAGGTATATAATTAGTAAGTGAATGGATTATCATTACAGAAAAAAACGTAACTATAGATATTACAATGTTATTTTTTCTTAGGTTTGTCTATGTTTCGATAGTATAACATACATACTTGAAATACTTATAACATATGAGTAATTATGATTAATTTGTATAATAGCTACTGACTTACAACAACTTTATAATGAGTGAATAATGAATAATTATGTTGATTATATAATCGATTAGGTATTGTGTTATATCTTAGAGAGACAATAAAGTGAGCATCCCGTACAAACTCTTCAATCCCACCCTATTACTTCTCTCTTCTCTGAACAAATGCAACAAGCCCTCCACAAGTCCACATCACAAACTGATGGTCACAAATGCTTGCGTTTTCTTTTTATTGTCTCGACAATTTAACACTTAAATGGGATTATGTTATTTAATATTACTGTGATGCTTAAATATTAGTCCTAAGCTAAATCTATTCCAATGTACGTAATCATAGTCATTTTAAAATTACCCTTCTATATGTGAAACCACTATGCAGACAATCTCATAACGTTAACAAGTTACCGTTAGGTATAGCAAGCAGCCAGCTCTGTCAATATGTCGCATTACACTGAAACAGGCTCTCATACAGGATGGTTGGACAAATCTTCAGCCTTATTATTAAATTAATATTATATGTATACTACATATGAATTAATGGAACGTGGCTACGCAGCTACTCAGAGGCTGGTTCGCCACGCATCTACCTACGACGAACGCGTACGCGACGACTAGTATAGTACATCATTCCCTAAACTATTTTCTTCCTTATTCTTAATTCCTTACTTTGTATCTAATGGCAGTGATGGTCAGCAGTTGTCGGGAGGGACCAAAAAATGTCAACCATTACCCCGGAGAATCAAAATTTTCATAAAAGAACAAACAAATTCGGAATCAATTTTTTTTTTTTTGTCTTTTTTTCTGTTTTTTCCCTAAACTTACAGGGCCTGCTCCTCACCGGCCACAGCTCCTCTTACACTAACGTAATCTTGGTTACGTGCATAACTATTATTTTATCATTACCATTTATTTGACATAATCATGTAGCAATTTCGAACCCTACCCATACCTACTTATAGTTGAAAAACCCTATAAATATTAATAAAATTGAGATGTAAAGATGGAACTAAAGCACAGGTAATCACGTACCGTGCCTATCTACAAACCGACTAAAATCGACATTCTACTATCAAGCCACGATGCGAAAACCATTTACTTATATTATTAAAAATTTTAAAATTAACCGTTCAACTTCATCGCGTACAGCCAACAACCTGATGGACACACAACGTTTAAACTCTATCGTGAGAATTATGTGTGAAACTGGAATGTACTTCGGTGATTTATTACCTAAATAAATAGCTTTAAGCCTGTTTCAGTGCCCTACACCCAAACTTCACGAAAATAAAGAATTATTCAGTCGTAGTGCTGGCTGACCAAACAATCAAGGAATGAATAGTGAGAACAGTCTTCATTGATTATTTTACAAAACATGTCTTAGCGTAGTAATAGATAACTACGGGCTTGTTAAAAATTATTTTAAATGAGTATGATTGTGCGTTTTTATGAGACAGACGTGAGGTGAGCATCAAGATCGCAGAAACATGTATCGCGACCAACGGTCAGCCACAGTGGTGGGAACGACTATGTTATATTATTTATTTATCATCATATATTTGTAACCATTGTTGGATGAGATCGCGCGCTAACTTTTGCGTTTTCTTGATGTTAAACCAGATAGTGTGCTAAACAACTACAAACTCATCGACTGAATAATCATAATGCAGGATGAAATATATACTATAAATTTTGAGTACATTTCTTTCTAAACCTTAACAATTAATATAATATCAAAATTTTATGGACTATGAATTATTCATAACATGAAAAACAGTCTTCCAGGTTTTTCGATTATCAAAAATTTGTAAAATGTAAATTTTATTTGTATAAAGATAAACCAATAAAGTACAAGAACCTCAAAACAGTCTAATCATACCCATTAGCTCTTTCTTTAGAGTTGAAGAGCTATGTTTTAAGAAATGCATCATTCTTTCCAATTTATCTAAATCAGCCAATTTTTGGTATCAAATATTCTAGACTTACAAATTAGAGAAAACATAGACCGCCATTGGCGACAAAATGAGATTTGTGAAAACATATTCTCGAATATACGACGCTTCATACAATAATGGGTAGTAATGGCCGTGTATTAGTTTCCAATAATTAAGATTAATTTTTTAAATAGCATTCATAGCCCTGTTCAAAGACCCTGTCAGAATATGAAGAGCTGTAAAGATTACGAAACAATTTTATTTACGATGTATGTAGCGGTCGAAAATAAACGTAAACAGTAATGTTTGAAGCAACTTGGCACAATACTTAATTTCACTCCTATCCATATTGACGAGTGCACGCCTGGTGGTCATATTGCTTCAGGCGAACAACTGCAGACTCCAGTTCCATACATGACGATACATTAACGCGATGCAAGTGGACTATCTCGAATTAATTACATATTCTATTACTCATATTGGATAAATTGATTGCCTAATCTTGAAGACCTTATTAACAGCAATACTTATCATATTGATTTGAATCATTCAAACATTTAATGACAGAATTATCAATTATTATAAACACATAGAGCGTTGAATTACACAAACTACTTTCGTAAATATTAATGAATGAAACCAATTCTCTAAGATAAAATGCTTTATATACGACACGACATCACGTGAACTCTTATAAGAATGGAGAACACAATGATATTACAATAGAGACGCATTCGCGACCCCTTTACTGAAACGAATGGGAAAGACAAATGGATTTACACGCTTATAATATACAGAATCTACGACGAGTCTGACTCTTAAGAGTATAATTCAACTTGTTAATTATTACGCGGTATAATGAAATCAGCGCCGTACATGTTGTGATCGTTTACTTCTCTTTTTCAGTGTCCTTGTCCTTTCCTTTCTCATCGGCTTCTTTTTCCAACTCCTTTTCCTTTTCATCGCCCTGAAACAGTTGGATTACAGTTTTAGCTTTCATTTTGTTGTGTTACTGAAAGCATGTGTAGTACATGTATATATTTAATTATATTCACATAAATCGTACCTTGCCCTTTTCAGGTTCATCTGGCAGAGGCTGTTTCTCATTGGGGCCGGTGCCTTCCTTGGTCTCCTTGGCGTCCTTGGCGTCCTTGACGGGCTTGGGCAGGTGAGCGTTGAGATCGAGGGTGGAGCAGATGTCATCCCAGTCGTTGAAGGCGCGCTCCTTGATGCGCGAGACCAGCCCCACCAGGTTCGGGAACAGCTCGCTCATGGCGTCTCGCAGCGGGTGCGCCACTTCTTTGTCGATGAAGTGGAGTTGTGCGAGGTGCGAGAACGCAACCACATCCAGCTGTGGACAATAACAGCTTCGTTATCATTTAACTCTCTTTCACTTTACAACAAAGGATTCATTTGATCGTGGCCCAAGTCCTGTACAGTTGGTTTAACTGCAGGAATTTTAGTGATTCATAAGAAATATAGCACTAAATCTGTTTGACAAATGTATTTTTCTCGAGGCTACTAGTTTAAAACCATTTAGCTTATCACATTTGGAATTCCATTAGAGTAATGGATTAACAAAATGAAACAACTTGTTGACTATGATAAAACCTTACGAGTTACCGGAGTGCAGACCACACCGCAAGCTTTAGAATACTTAGACTGAACTAGCTTATGGTTTACGGAACTAGCCGAGGGAATTCGTGTTTTTAACTAAGACGTTTCAATATAATACTAAGTTACCTTAGCTTGCGATGTGGTTTGCGCTCATTTTCGAGTTAAGTTGATTATTAAGAAACACTTACAAGAGTTGGCTCGTTTCCAAAAAAGAAAGGACGATCTGACAGAAGACCTGAAAGCACTTTCAGATCATTTTTACCAAATTCAAGGATCTCTTCTTGGGAGTGTACACCAATGCCATGAGCTTTCGCCTTTTTCATGCCCTGAAAGTAATATTATTAAAATTATTATGACAACGAGAAAAATACGATAATTAAAAACTAAACGAATATGACTAATCTGAGTACAATGAGAACAAATATGATTAATAATAATAATTAATAAATCGTTTTAACCCTGTTCTTGATTCAGTTATTGTAGTAAGCGGTGCTAAACTCATGTTCGGGTCGGTCTAGACGGCACAGACCGGGCGGCAAAACTACCCGGCTTGAGTGTACCACGCCTAAGGTTGCAGTAAAAAAGAATCGAGTTTGGAAATAAAAACTGAAACAAAACTGATTAACCTAATACGTCGGTACCAATCCAATTTTCAATAAACGCAAACCATTGTTTCTATCGGTAATAATCAGCTCACTTCTAATACCGTACATAAGAAAATATTTTACAAAAGTGCCTGATGGGGAAACAAAGGCATTTCTATTTGTTTGAAAACTTCCATAAAATTTCCATATTTTTGTTTTTATAAAAATTAAAATAAATTTCATTTATTTCAGGCAAGCATAACCCATATACAGAAAAACATAGGCATAAACTTAAATACAATAAATTCAATATAAGAGTTAAATGTAAATAAAATATATAAAATAAATAATAAAATTTAAATTACAATAATCAAATTAAATTAAATTACAAAAAATAAATGACAATAAAATAAAAATCAAAAGAATAAAATAAAATCTAATTACAATAATCAAATTAAATTAAATTACAAAAAATAAATGACAATAAAATAAAAATCAAAAGAATAAAATAAAATCTAATTACAATAATAGCTGTATTATATGTTTATAACTTGACCATGTTTATACCATTGCTCATTACCAGTGTTTAACGTAGGTTACGTTCCTCCTACCTATCCTACTGAGCTTACTTTTTGTTTATTTGCTAACAATGGCGATTAGTGAACAGGCAAGAGTCGAACTCGCGACCGCTAACTTGCTGATCTGCCCCTTTACCGTTGGCCGTTAATTCGCTAAGTTTTGCATGACAAGTGACAGGTTCAAATTCTTGAATTAAAAAAAGTCATTGTCAGTAACTACCAGTGGTAAGTATATCAGGATCATCGTGACCGGTGCAACCGTATTTTGTAAAGAAAAATATAGCAAAGTTGGGTGAGGCACTTAATTAAAAAACTGATACTCAGCTGCATCCGGTTAGACTGGAAGCCGACCCCAAGATAGTTTGGGAAAAGGCTAGGCAGATGATGAATCGTCATTCAGTTTGTCCCGTATGTGACAAACCGATGGAATGATTTAATTCGGAATAAAGCACGAGAACAATAGTCATGAAAATTATTGATGCTGTGAAATTAAAAAGACAAAGACCTCTTTTTTTGTGGTACACCTTTTCTCAGAAAAAGGTTGGCCGAAGCAAGGAAAACCTGTTCAGGTGGAGATTCATAGATGACTGCCCTGAAGTGTAAATGTAGTGTTGCCCCACAAACGATGGAAACTTATTAATGCCCTGGCTGTCCTGTTGCTTGCACTTCACAGGAACTGATGGACGCTACTAACGCGCCAAACTAGTCGCCAAATTTTGGACTGACTCAATTTATATTGTCATCGACACGCTAAGAAGAAGAAGAATGTTAGGTTTGACGTACCTTGCGGGCAGCCGTCAACTTGTAGCAGAAGTTGAGAATCGGGTTCGGCAGGCGAGTGTTGAGCGCGTTCTGCAGATTCACTTGGTATCCCTTGATAACACTCTCCGGGTACTTGGCGCGCCACCACAGAACCACCCAAGATAAATGGTTCTCGATCATAGAGATCATAGCGTGAGCCACGACCCGCTGCTCCGGCGTCAGGGCTTCATGTAACAAATAGGTCAGGTTAAACATGTCCCACTACCTACATTTTATGCACATGCGCAGCTTCCTAGAACTATCTAGGGAACTAGGACTCAGCTCGGTCCGCCCGGTTTTCCCGAGAATCCTCCGTTGAACATAATTACATCAATACCGAGCCGAGCCCCCGCCCAATAATGATGACGCACGACCTACATTACACCTGTGTATTTCAGACAAAGAAACTTGAAAAAGCATTATTTTACTAGCCAATGTATTTGATACCAATCCTAACAAAAACCATTATAAAACAAAATGCTGTTGAGCCATCAGTATATCTCTTTTGAGCAAAGTGAAGGGCGCTGCTAAGTAAGACAATACGTACCCGCATCAAGATCTTTGTTGAATTTCTCAGACAGTTCCTTGATGATGAAAGCGCTGTCTGCGATCTCTTCGCCGTTCAGCTCCACAAATGGCAGCTGGCCCTTCTTGGAGCGGAACTTTGCCTTGTGGTCCACATTCTGTGAAAAACATAAGTTGATTAATTACCAAGTTTTACACATAAGGAGAAGAGGCCTCCTCCGACAAGTTAGATAATATTAATAGTATGACGGTGACGCAAGCCAGGGAAAATGTTTTAACATTTATTTTTATTTTTATATATGGTTATTATTTTTCTCTGTACAAGCTTGTCGTAAGCGGTAAGCGTAAGCGGTAAAATCTTGACTTAACGATATATGAACGACGCAAATCTTTGTATATCAGTAACGCGTTAGGCGCATTTAGATTCTTTTCTTGGAAAGTTATATAATCATCAATATTATAACACGCATGGCGCTTAACTAATGAAGACAATTATTTTCTTTAAGATTTAAAAATCGGGTGCAACCAAATTTTTATGTGTTTATAGGGTTACTCTCATAGTAAAAGTTGTTCATTTGATGAGTAAAATATGATTTCAGGATTAGGGTTAACACAAACTAGATTTGAATAAATTGATTTATTATTCATCAGTGACATTGAAGAATAAATTAAATAGGAATGAAAGAAAAGTGAAGGTTATTTGTAACCGACCAGGATCAATAAAGATTTAAAATTACAATTTGTGTTGGACATTACTTGTTAGAATAATAAATTTACCAATCGTTAAGGAAGTTATCATTAAACGTTGCTTGTATTATAATTAGAGATCGGATATTCGGATGCATATTTACCTAAAGTTTGAGTGTTGACTAGTATGGAGCGCGCGTCAGTATGGGAAAAGGAGTTTATTTAAAAAATAAAAACTAATCTAGTTACTTTTTCGTTTAGCTCCAAATGAATTATGCCCAGACATATTTACCATTTTGTTTTAGCATTCGACATTTCAGCACAAAAATACGAATTCATATAGTTGTTGTATTTTTTTCAACAAATTTGCCAGGGTTTAAATAAGTTTAAAATATTTGTTACGATATTTTGAGTACTACATTTTATACTTACCTACTAAAGAATATTATGAAATTTCTCAATCCCTCGACAAAAATTGGCATCTAAACAGCCGCTTCCACATACTTTTGTACCTTTAGCCAGGAAAGAACGTACTTTAGGTAAATATGCATCCGAATATCCGATCACTAATTATAACGTACTTTCTGTAGGCAACCGAAGGGATTAAAGTCGGCTGACAGTTTACGGATGCTGTTACTACAAATATTCAAAATACGAGCGAAATATACTAGTAAGTTGGTGTCATAATCGAGTATTCTTTGTTAGTAGATTTTTAGGGTTCCGTACCCAAAGGGTCAAACGGGACCCTATTACTGAGACTTCGCTGTCCGTCTGCCATCAGGCTGTATCTCATGATCCGTGATAGTTAGCCAGTTGAATTTTATACAGATTATGTATTTATATTGCCGCTATAACAACAAATACTAAAAACAGAATAATATAAATCCTATTTAAGGGGACTCCCATACAAACAAGTGCTTTATTTGCTCGTTTTTATGTACAATGGTACGGAACCCTTCGTGCGCGAGTCCGACTCGCACTTGGCCGGTTTTTTATGTGGTTAAGCAACATCTTCTCTCCTGCCCATCGTACACAACTTACTACACTCTCCTATATTTGCATAAAGCAAACGATAGAGCTGTTCAGGGGGGTTACTATGACGTCCTAAAGCAGTTTTGTTCTACTCTTTTTCCAGTGTGGGAAAGAGACGAAGCTATAGAGGACGTCTAGCGCCATCTCTTTCCCACCCTGGAATAAGATTAAAACAATGCTGATTTAAGACGTCATGATAGGCTACGGTCGCTAGTCGCTAAATACTGGTCGGATAAAATCTGAGTCAATTGATTCGAGAAGAAGAAGTAGAGTAAGAGAAATGTGAAGCAAGTCAGATAGTAATCAGTCAGACATCTACGCAAGTATTTAATTTAAGATGACGAGAGCAGCTGTTTCAAACATTAGGGCCATCATTACATTAGGCAGATTTAATGAGTGGTTGCGGGCTCTACGACAAAGTCTTCGTCAGTTCGGGGGGCTTTGTAAAAGTAGAATGATAAATTATCATTGAATAGAATACTCTGGCATATAGGCTGCTATGGGGGTCCCTATGCCACAAACGTAATAATACTAAATACTACACACATTGCTTATCCTAATATTGAAAGAAGTCATCGATTTCGAAGAGGGGTGTATCAAGCAGTTTTATTTTTACATAAAAACTACTTCAGACTCTGATTTCTTCGATCTTGCTCCCCTCACAAACTAAGTACTAAGTTACTATATAAGATGATCTATTGAGTACATTAGTTGCAAATCCTAAACGGCGGATCTACGACTTGTTAATTGGGATAGGATAGTTGGTTGCGGAGCGACACATACTGTATCAAAGTACATAATATACAGTTGAAATCTGCATCATGTATTATGTTATGTCCGCGAAGCTCGATTCCAATTTAGCTATTAGGCTTCATATAAAGTCTGGCTTCGTGTCTAAACAAGCTTCTAGATAAGTCGGACGAGCCCTTTAGTTTGGTGAACCCAAAATACCAGGCCCCTCAGAAAGTATTGCGAAAAAAAGTTTTTATATATGGGAGACTGGCCAGTTATTATGTTTTTCGAAAATATGATTATTTATAAGTAAAAATAAGTAAGTTCCAATTTCAAAATTTCCCTCCACATTTTTTGCGAGTTAATTCAAAGTATTGTGTCTCACTGAAATATGGATCTGCGCCGGGAACATTTTAGAGCTATGATTTTATACGATTTCAAGTGTCGCCTGAAACCGGATGAATCGTACGATAGACTTCAAATGGCATTCATGGATGAAGGCCCTTCCAAGGCAACCGTGTATCGTTGGTATAACGAATTCAAGCGCGGTCGACCAACTTTGGGGGATGACGAAAGAAGCGGTCGCCCTTTGACGGCTGTTACCGAAGAAAACGTGCTAGCAGTGAAAAATTTAATCCAAGACAATAGGCGAATTACATATCAGGAGATTCAACACATATTGAAGATTGGATCGGGAAGCGTTCACGAGATTCTACACAGCCATCTTCGCGTGAGGAGGATAGTATCACGCTGGGTGCCGCACAACCTCACCGATGCTCAGAAGCAGGCCCGGGTGGAATGGTGCCGTGATATGCTTAACAAATTTGAAGCAGGCTCGTCTCGGCGTGTTTACGACATCGTTACAGGTGATGAGTCCTGGATTTATCAATACGACCCAGAAACCAAGCGCCAGTCGACTGTTTGGGTGTTTCAAAATGAGCCAACGCCTACCAAAGTGAAGCGATCTAGAAGCGGGGGTAAGATTTTGATCGCTAGCTTTTTTAATTTGACTGGCCACTTGGTATCAATTCCCTTACGGGATCAAAGAAGCATTAATGCCGAATGGTATACTTCCAAATGTTTGCCAGAAGTTTTCTCTGTTATAAGCAACAAGCGACCAAACACAGGGCTCCGCGGGCTACTGCTCCACCACGACAATGCACCTGCGCACACCGCACTCAAAACGAGGGACTTCCTGGACAGCACGCCAGTCAAACTCCTGGGTCACCCTCCTTACAGCCCTGATCTAGCACCGTGTGACTTCTTTTTATTCCCAAAAATAAAAAATCAGCTCAAAGGGATACAATTTTCGTCGCCGGAAGATGCGCTGGCTGGGTTCGAGCAGGCTGTAAACGAGGTGTCTGCGGCGGACTGGAAAAAGTGTTTTGAAAACTGGTTTAGGCGCATGAATCTTTGTATAGAGGCTGGTGGAAAGTACTTTGAAAAGATTTAATAAAAATATATGTACGTATAGAACAATTTTTTTTAGTTTCGCAAAACTTTCTGAGTGTCCCACGTATTTTAATGGCCATTAGAGATGAAGCAGACCACCACTGCCCTAATTCCCGTTTTATTTACAAGACGATACTTAAATGAATGACCAATTAAAAGATAACTCTTGGATTTATAACGCTTGGCTCAGCGCTGAGAGTTGAAATTGCGCTGTTAGCCATGCATGATATTCAAAACGAGCTTTAACAACAGATTAGTGGCATTGCCCACGAGCCGTAACTCATAGCGACAAGATGTTGAAGACTGCAAGTATAAGTACTTAAGTTCAATTCAATTTGTCTGTATGACAATGTTCATAGTGTCCAGAAAATAACTATAGTCACACGCATTTTAGATATTACTAATTTACTTTTGGCGCTAAGCATAAAACTTTCGGACCACGTGTCCTATTTTCCGTTTTATATTGGACTACCTTGAGGAGCTCGTGGCTAAATAATAACAGCCGCACCGGTCGATCTTTAAGGTTAAGCCGTGCTTGCCCAGGTTAGTCCGTGGATGGGTGACCATAATTACATACCGAGTTTCCTACGTGCCTCGGAAAGCACGTTAAGCCGTTGGTCCCGGCTGTAATTTGTTGATCTTTGACAGTCGTTACGAGTAGTCAGAAGCCGTAAGTCTGACATCCAGTCTTACCAAGGGGTATCGTATCACCCAGTTACTGGGTTGTGGAGGTCAGATAGGCAGTCGCTTCATGTAAAATACTGGTACTCAGCTGCATCCGGTTAGACTGGAAGCCGACCCCAACATAGCTGGGAAAAGGCTAGGCAGATGATGATATTGGACTACCTGTATTTAGCTTTGAGATTTGAACGATTTATTTCAGTACTAATTTGCCTCAATTAATAAAAAGGAAGAAATAGTTCATCATCAAAAAACGAGATGGCGCTAGTGGTCCACGTAATTCACAAATAGGGGCTCGATTCACTCACCTAAAAGTATTTTTGGTTATTAGCCACAGAAAGATCGGAGATTCCTTTAAAAAAAACAGTCAGTAGTTCCATCATGGAACTGTTAATGGTACTAGTGACAACGAACCTCTTTTAATACCCCCAAGCACATGTATCGGGCGAAGGTCACGTTTACAGATATTATATTATAAAATTATCTAAACTAATATTATAAAGAGGAAAGATTTGATTGTTTGTTTGCATTGAATAGGCTCCGAAACTACTGGTCCGATTTGAAAAACTCTTTCGGTGTTAGGTAGCCCATTTATCGAGGAAGGCTATAGGCTATATATCATGACGCTACGACCAATAGGAGTGGAGCAGCAATGAAAAATGTTGCGAAAACGGGGAAAATGTGACGCAAACGAAGCTGCGCCGGACAGCTAGTAAATGATAAAATGATACTTTGAGTCAGATAAAGTAGTACTATAACTGACTTAAAGTATCATTGTTCAAACTCAGAATAAGGGGACAGTATGGTGTTTTTTGGGATTTTTGGATGATATAGGCCCGTACCTATTATTTTATGGGGTGCGAGAACTTAATCCTAAACACATTTTTTTTGTTATTACCTATCCCGATTTATTATTTTTTACTACTACTACTAAGTACCCAAACATATAACCAAAAACCAATCTCTTTATTAAGGTTGCCGATTAAATTGCCAATGCTTATTGTCGAAATGGCATAAAATGTAAGACAGTTTGTAGTTGCCAGTACTACATTATTTTAGTCTTCTAATAAAAAAACTAACCGTTCGCTGACTTGGTTACACTTTCTCGGTGATGTCTTTAATTTAATTCCACGTGGTATCAACAGGTTGCTCACTGTCTGCGTGGCAACAGAGAAAAAGTTTGAATTATTGTCAACGGAGAGTGCAGGAATGGGTCGCCCGGGCCATGGAGGGAAGCGTAGCGGCGGTCTGAGGGGAGCGGGGTAAGGACGCACGGCGGTGTGCCGGCCGGGGCGAGAGCGGCGGGGTCCCAGCCCGTAGGTTTATCTGGTACGGTATCCATAGCAACGGGCTCCAGACTTCGCCGGGCGAGCGCGCCGCGCCCGAGCGGTGAGAGCAGCTGTATTGATTTCGACTAGCGAGGTTCACCGGCCGGCAAACCCGCCCCGCCGCGCCGCCCCGCGCCTCTCATCAGATCGAGCCCCGGCTACATTATAATCACTCAAATCGCACCTATCAATATCATACATGATTTTAGTTATTACCTTAATTAAATTTCCTACAACAAGAATTTACCAATAATATTAAATTACTTTATGCAATTGATACCGTCAAGAGTGTACTAGTCGACATAAATAATTATAATTTATAATGAGCAGTAAGTTGTAGGCTTGCATATAAATTATTGATTTTATTGGGTCCAGACGATATACGCAATTAATTATACATATGCGCTGAGTTGTAGTATAGTCAATCATGCCAAGGATTCCGTCCTTAAGACAAAGAATCGCCGTCAATAAGTAGAAGCATTTCATCTGTATGGTAGACGAGGCGTCGTTTATAATAAAGTCTTTGAGCTAACACTTGTTCATTCATCAAGTTCTAGGCACAATGTGGACAAGCATTCCAGTGTGAATAATTCGCTAATCAACTCAGACATTATCTTTAAGATCAGGCCAATCGGAGTTTGTAAAATAAACAAGATAATTTTTTAAAGACAATGATTAGCCTCAGAGCTCGGAGATGTCTAATTATTTAGGATTACGTCTGTATGTATCCAACAGACACATACAGAAACGGTTATACGTTGCGATAGTGGACCAATAACTCAGACTTGCGGCCTTGCTAAGCAAATCAAGTAATCAAATAGTTTTTCTGTATGTAATAATTATGTACATGCGAAGCAATTTTAAACAATTTTTATATCATACATTTATTTTTAATACAAAAAATAAAAACAAACTTATAAAACTTAGTTGTTCTTTTTATTGCAAAAAAAACAACTTCCATAGAAAAATAAAAAAAGGGCAGAATAACCTTAATTTCGGAAGATGGTGGCTTTTCGAATTAACTTATTTATCAGAAGATATTTAGTTTAGTAATATAGTACCAAACCAAAGAGAAAGTACATTTAAATAATTAACCCTTAGGCCCTTTTAAATAATTAATTAAGAATTGCCAGATCCGAGGTAATAAACAGAGCACCTATCGTTAGACTCAGTGGAACACGGCCCATGAAAATCAACCAGTGTGGAAGCCAGGATATTTCTGATTATTTTGTCATTACTGGGGACCGAGGATATGAAACCCAGTAAACGAATACTAGTACACTAAACTTTTCTACCATAAAGATGTAGGGTAGTTGGTATAAATGATATAATTGTAGGTAGGTAGCGTCCGACCGAAGGTAAGGTTTCCGGCAATTATTGGGCGAAACTTCGGCACCACCGAAGCTCAATATTAAACGACGAGTAACCTCTGAGCATGGGGTCCTGGGTTCAGTTTGTCAGTTCGGGCAAAGTGTTATTGAGTTTTTCCATTTTGAATTTCTCAGTAGCGGTCACGGAGTCGGTATTTGTGCCCGGTTGATGGTAATAGGCTCGCCACGCCGTCTACTACTCGAGACATAAACTTATCTGGCGAAAAATTTGCTGTGGGTTGTAATAATTGGTACAACCTCTGCCTAACCCTCCGGCGATTACAGGCTTTGGTAGTGGCATGATTTATATTTCACTAGCTGTCCCGCGCAACTTCGTCTGCGTCATATTTTCCCCGTTTTAGCAACATTTTACATAGCTGCTCCGCTCCTATTGGTCGTAGCGTGATGATATATAGCCTATGTCCTTCCCCAGGTTGAAATAGATCTTCTTGCCAAATTTCGATCCGATCAACCGTTTAGTCGTGAAAGGTAACAAACAAACAAACAAACAGAGTGACTTTCGCATTTATAATATTAGTGTATGGATTAGTAAGAATTAAGAACACATTATGACATTAAATTTCTTCTACAAACAATTATGATGAAGAACTTTATTAAAATACTAATTTCTAAATCTATATTAATTACTAAACATAAAACTAGATAATTAAAACTAAAATAACAACAAATTATAAAAGGGCGTCAAAAAACTCCTCCTCAACGCTGTCAGCTGGTAACGTGCCCAAGAGACTGGCGGCGTTACCACGTTGAATGGCAACACTTAGCCTCTGGCCAAAGTAAAAGCCAGCCCTTGGGTCACGTGAAGCGTCAACTAAGCGTTTGGAGATTTCCTTAAAAAGGCTGTGAGCACTCGGACCCCACGGCCCCAGAGTTTCAACCCCAAACGGCTCGAAAATATAGTTACCACATATTTACGCCGCTTGAGGTTCTCCGCAGCCGCAGCGGCAGCGCCAGCACAGCACGATGAGCTTGGAAGATGTGATGGCGAAAGAGTATCGACGCATGTTGCGTCCCACACTAAAGGCCTACCCATCTTCCAAGGAAACAACGACTTATTATATAACTAAACAATTATTTAATTTTGTATATCTATACAGGACGAAATTCTGGGAAGTAATGAGATCCGGCAAACGATAGGAAAGAGTTCGTTTTTTATAAAAATATGTAAGTAACAGTTAATCAACGAACAACACAACTTTGACATCAGATATTTAAGCTCCGATATAATTTTCGGCAAAATTAGGAGTCATTATTATATATACCACTGTACGTTAGCAACAATTATATTTGTGGCCGCTGAAATATCTTGCCACTGGTCCATAAAAAGTTACCCAAACCCCTTAAACATATCATGTTTAATATGAATAATACAAAATAAAACAATTTAACATGTAACCAAATGAGTTTCGGTT
The DNA here is from genome assembly GCA_949152445.1 of Cerastis rubricosa. NCBI lineage: Eukaryota > Metazoa > Arthropoda > Insecta > Lepidoptera > Noctuidae > Cerastis > Cerastis rubricosa. The sequence goes on along the minus strand of OX424523.1, from coordinate 12,334,091 downwards.
TCGGCGTAAACCCTGTTTTGGTAGGTCACTAATTTTAAGATAGCTAGCAAAATATCGTCCCAAATATTAGGTCTGTGGAAACTATAAAATCTTTCCAGCGCTCTCGAAAATGTAGTTCATCTCGCTTTTGATTTAGGTTCTAAGCTAAGATATCATATTAATATAAAATGTTGTTTATTTCATCCACTACCAAAACAAGCTTTTATTTCAAAGCACTTGTCAATTTTTTTTTATTAATTCTGGAGAATTCAAAAACTACTGACACACATACTTACATCACTTGGAAACAATAACAATGCCCCCGTTTCGTAGCCCAATGGGGAAAACGGAACCCTAATTTCATCCGTCTGGCCGTTACGATTGTTTGAGAAATAAGTCACCTGGCTTGAAGAGTTGGGGGGATTTGAAAAGTTAACACCGATAGTAAAAGACACTATCAATTTGGATAAAAATAATATTTGTGTTTCTCACAACACAATCCTATTTGAATTTTGTTAAAATCATTCATTCCTTAAAAAAATACATTTGTTCTGTATACATTTTAATAGTGCAGGTTTTGAACTTTTTGTTCAGAATGATGTTCTAAACACGTGGTTACCGTTTGTGACTCGACGTTTCTTCCACCCTGTATTGCATCCGCGGGATAAAATTGGCGTCTGACATATTATTGAATGAATTTACTGTCAGAAATTAACTACGAGAATCAAAGTAATGTAGTTTTCCTGTTGAGTGTAAATTTACATATGGATGAACGTTCAAAATAGTTTTATTATTATATTGTTTGGTGCTACGGAACGCTGTGTGCGGCTCCGGCTCGCACTTGCCCAGTTATTAATTTAAATTTTGATAAAAATAAAAACAACTCTAACTTAATATCAATAAGTAGTATTATCTAGCTCAAGCTAACCCCCCGGCCGCAGCCCGGGCCCGCCAACGTAAAAAATTAAAATGTTAGTTGTTCAAAGTTTTTAAGATTAGTTTTGAGCACTTGGAGGATAGTATGCTTACGCCGGGAGCAGCAAACACTGCGTTACCGTGCTTCGGGTGACAGATCTCGGCGATAAGCGTAAGTCCATCGATGTGGGGCCGACTTTGGGTTACATCTCGGTGAGTCTCTTGGACGCAGAGAATGTCGCAGTGAGTTTTGCGGTAGAGATAGGAAAGAATTTCTGATTTGTCTTGTGAGAAACCTTCTATGTTGACCGAGACTACGACACTTAATATCGTGTCCTGCGTGTCCTGCTGTTTGCTCGTTACGGGAACTGATGGACGCTACTGAGAGCGCCAAACTAGTGGCTCAGTTTTGGGCTGACACAATTTAGATTGCCATCGACACGCTAAGAAGAAGAAGAAGAAGAAGATTAGTTTTTCAATCAAACAGCGCTGAGACATTTTTCTGGTATTTAGCAAAACAATTAATAAATCTGAAGGGTTAATTGACATGAAATTTTGTTGTTGAACATACAACAATACTTTCTCAGTTAAAACTAGAAGTTTTTCCAAGTTCTAACTTTGACGTTATGGCGAGTTTTCCACCAGGAGGACAATAAAATATATTATGTTAATTTAAATTATGCATGCAACGTGATAAAACGGAGCGGAAGACAAGTACTTATTTTAATTTTTTTAGTAGCTCTATGGCCAGACAATGAACGGTATAGCTAGGTGTATGAGGGCGCTGGCGGTGGCGCGTGGCTCGGTGGCCAGGGCGAAGGCGAAGGGCGCACCCTGCCGGCGGGGGGTGTGCGGGGCTCGGGGTGGCCGGGGTTGGTCGATGGCCGGCCGAGCCCGCCGTACGCCGGGCGGGGTCGCGCAGGCGCTCCTACGATCTCATTCAGGTCGAAGCCCTCGCGGTTGCCGACCCCTGCGTCTAGGCGTTCCCTCAACTAATAATGACATTTTCACCCGATGTTACGCTGTTAAATTTGGGCATCATATCTCAGCGTAAGTATGATCACTTTATTATTTAATGAAATAACTTTAAAAATCTGTGAGCTTATGAAAAGGGTCAAGATAACAATGATTTGTTTTTACGTAGGCCGTTAGGCACATGTGGCATTATAACATTATAAATTAATAAGAAGCTACTGGAAGTACTCATTCTTCTTTATAAAATCCAAGATATAAGTCATTACAGATCATCTTCAAAGTTTTTACTAGCAAAAGGGCCTTTTTTTTTGCTGTACTACACCCCTCTGTGTAGTACACTCACCCCCACTGCGTTTCCAAACAAGTTCCAAAAATAGGACCATATAGTAGGCTCGACTGCTACTAACACACAAAAATGTGGACTACATTATTGATTGATACTGGTTACTGCCCTTACAATGATACAGTGTTAACTCGAAGCTCTGACTAAAACGTTATACCTACAAAGCGTTACTCGTGTTTAGCATGTTTTCACTAAATATGTGAAATACCTTGCTAGGTGGAAGAAATAACATTCATTGAATTGCGGCTAATTTTAACAATGTACGTTACTGTTAAGTATCGTGTGTTTAAGTGTAAACAAGGCAACATCACACAATGTGCTACCGTTACTTAAACAGTAGCGTTCGGGGAACGATCGAGCCATTGTGTTGAGCCCTGAGCAGTGCTGCTAACTCACTCTTCACTTTATTGATTGATGCACTTAGTAGATACACGACACTATCTACATACAGGGCGGAATGACATGGACGCACAAATGGTTACTACGAATTCAGCACATTAACTTATCTATTCTACACCCAGAGACAAAACTTTTCGTAATATTCTGAATTCATTGTAACCGTTTGTGTGTCGATGGTCCTTCCACTTTGTATAACTGGTAATTTGTTTGTCAAGTATTACTTTAAATTACCCCGTACCAAAATAATCAATAACACATTGACGTTCTGTTACAAAGAGTTTCTCTTATAACTTAATGGGTAATAAGTGTTACTTATGTCCGTATTGAATACAATACAACACAAGCGAATAACTACGGTACGGATATACTATGTAATTTTACGATAGCGATAAGGGTTTAACAACCTTGCGAAGGATACTGACAGACTGGAATTTTTGCTAACTCACTCATTTTCAAAAAGTAGAGTTGAGTACTGCAGTTAGATAGAGACAAAAAACCGGCCAAGTGCGAGTCGGACTCGCGCACGAAGGGTTCCGTACCATTATTTATAAAAACGAGCAAAAATATCACTTTTTTGTATGGGAGCCCCCTTAAATATTTATTTTTGTCTTTTTTTAGTATTTGTTGTTATAGCGGCAAACAAAACTACATAATCTGTAGAAATTTCAACTGGCTAACTATCACGGTTCATGAGATACAGCCTGGTGACAGACGGACGGACGGACGGACAGACAGCGAGTCTCAGTAGGGTTCCGTTTGACCCCTTAGGTACGGAACCCTAAAAAAACATCGTATTCAAAAATAGAAATGGAATAAAAAATGCATTTTGCATTGCAATGCATGTTTTTGAAAGTGTAGTCGCAGCCTACTACATCGTTTGACCACAATCACTACAAATTAGTAATACGATCTACCTAACATAACTATCCTAGTTTTTTTCCACTAGTTACCTATCCATACAGCAAGAAAGTGAATACGCATCACGTGTAACTTGATCAATGCTCTTGAAGTATTATTATTACGACGAGTATCGTCGTTATTCCGCGCATATTATGTTGAGTAATTCTGAAGACAAACAGGACATTCCTAACGTACCTATTCTGTGAAGGCAAGCTACTCATGTAGACTGATCCTAAATTAGACATGTGTAAATTAATAACAATAATTAACTATACTGTTTGTATGAAGTCCATCCAAATCAATAAATATTTCAAGTTATTGTTCGTCGCGGTTTAAGGAGACAACTCAATAACCCTTCGATTCAAGTAGTCGAGTAAGGCCGAGCATTCGAGTCAGTCTTAAATATGCCTATCTGAATTAAGCAAGTGAAAGATCTAAGAAATTTAGAAACTGAACCATGTAACGCGATTGAACTTAAATAGAAAGTTGCTCGAGTTGGTTGGAGCCAAGGAGGTTCTGAATTCCCGGATCATTCATTAGCTGAATTCAGCAAGATATTTCTGATATTTACGCCCGGCCTGAACTCCGACGCACTGTTTATCAAACAAAACACAGGTAATACATCCGACTCTGGTAATACTAGTCTCGTGTTTACAGAAGAGGTGTGAATGTGAAGCATGAGCATCATGACCTCTGCTACAAGTCGATTTATTTCTCAGAATGAGGTAATTAAGCGACTGACGTTAATACGCGAAGCTACTCACTTCTTACAATAATAGTCTCCAGTAGTGTTGGCCGGAACTTGAGAAAGTGCAGCCGACATACCGTAGCCGCACGATTTCATAGCTCAGTGGCTAACTCGCAGCTGCGGTTTCTCGATCACATTGCAACATACGTGTATTACCGATTTGAGTTACTCCAATAGATCAATACAATATTAGTTAGTCACAATAAGATGGGCAATATACCTACAAGAAACTTAATTTTGTTTGATATGCTAACATCCATTAAGGACACTCTCTGTCTTCAAATGTTAATTCAATCGTACGGATCCGCTTATCTCGAGAGATTTATCTGTATTTCATTGAAATTTTTAAATCAAAATCTGTCTTTGTAGTTTTGGTTTGGGGTTAAATAGGGGATGAAAGCTTGTGCAGGTAGTTTAAGTCATACACGGCCGAAGTAGGCAATCGTATAATGAAATTATCAGAAATGCAAAAGCAGCAATCGCGGGTCATGCACACGAGTGGAGCTACAAATGAAAAATATGTGAAAATTTGAAGATAGAGAGTGCTCTATGTTCAAATTTTCAACAGGAACATCTAGGAAATACTAAACATCAAACATTCGCTAAAATGAAGCATGCGTAAAACACCAAATAATGTACTGGGGAAAAAGCAGTGGTATTACCATCACAGAACTTCATTCTATTCGTTCAAAGTCGGTTAAAAGATCGTTAAAGTATAGGTACTGTTATATTAATTAATTAGTAAAGGTTAGTCAAACTAATCATTATGTGTTACGTGTCTACTTTCATTAATTGGGTCACTGTGAAATTATGGTACGGTAACGTTCCATACGGGACTCGTTGCAATGTTTAATGAAGGACATACTATAGCGGCGCAGGTGCTAGTTATTAATATAGAGCCTATCCGACTGGAATACGAATTAATGATTTGCAAAGTAGTATTAAACAAGTGAACGCGCACTTCCGTCGTGCGAATGGAGGGCTGGCGCGCGGCCGACCCGCATTCCACCACCGAATACGTCGCACGAAACACGACTCTCAGTTGGAATAATAAACGCATTGTTGCCGATGCCTCACAAAGCAAGCGAAATCGATTACACATAATACGGACAACCGACTCACTGCGCGACGTTATAATTAAGTAGGTATATCTGCTGTGTTTATAAACCAGCTTTATGTTTTATGCCTAAGTACAATGAAGTCATAGTCCTAGTACATGTACTAATAATAACGCTGGGAATCTGATATATCGAACTCTCTCGTCTCATTGGTTCTTTTTAGACTAACAAGTCTTGAACATTTGGTTGTAATTTTCTGTTACTTTGGGCTTCGATCAATCTATTATTGATCGAAGACTTTGGGAGTAGTACAGTACAGTTTAGGGACAAAAACACCCTAGTACTAAAAAACGGGGTTTCGAAAATGTAAAATCTTACAAAATAATGTAGGTATGTTTCCCTAGATCTTGAAGATACCCGAGGCTTTTACTTTGCTCTCGCTTGAAGAACTTTCTTTGCGTAGAAGTAAAGCTAACGTTTGAAAGTATGTCGCATGCATTAACACGCGTTTGCTTTTATGTGATAGTGTAGTGGTAGACCTAGGTTTCTATGAAAGCTGACAGGATTTATTAAAGCAATTTTTATTACAATTTCTCAAGGAGTGTTGTTTTTGTAGGTAACATACCTGACGAATTAATGTGTAGTACGAAGACTAACAAAAAGTTTTTGGAAATATATAATATTGTTTTCTGCATTGGCGATTCTGTTTGGTTTATGTTCATCGTCTTTCTTTCCATGATTGTGCTCGTTTAATTTCGCGATTAATTGGAAATCATATGGTGATCACAGATGTCGAAGTCAGCACTGCGGATTGTCACAAATTATGTTACAGGCTGTTAATCGATACTTTGCCAAAACATTTTTAAACCCAACGAGTCAGTTCAAAACGAAAGTAGTTCAACAGCTAAACGATTTTAGGTTATTCTTCTGAATTTCGAGGCGGTAAGTGTTGAGTTTTTGACGTTTTCTTGCTAGCCTGACGTCCATTACTTAGATAATAATAGGGAAATGAGAATAATTTATTTTAGTGACGGTCACATTGAATTTAGTGTCACATGTTATGCGGCCGACTACTAGATTAGATTTGCAGACCCAAAAGTTAGTCATTGCTATCCAACATTTCATAGCGGCGGATTGCTGGTAAAATTATCATTGAGGACGACATGTGCATCTAGGTACAAAAATATTTATGCTGTTAATTTAAGCTGATGCAGAGAAATGTTCTACATTTCTTACTTACAGCTAATAAAAACAAACAAAAAGGGACCAATAGTCACCAGAGAGCCAATTACAAATCCTCACGGACATAAAATACTAATTTATGGTGTGAGCACAGAAACAAAAAACACACCGGTTTAATTAAAGTAAGCTAAGAAGCACTATAATTATATACTTCGTTTAAAATAATAGAGAAAATAATAAAAACAAAAAAACCGATTTCAGAAAAAACGCAAAAAAAGTGAAAAATTACTATATTTTCGGGAGTCGGTGACTTTAATTTATTTCATTGTCTGTTTGCCACCGACTTCCGAAAGTATTGTTATTTTCCAATTTTTGCGTTTTTTCAGAAGTCGGTTATTTTTTTTGTGAAAATGTTTTTATTTTACGCTTTTTAGTTGTGGTATCTCACATAAATCCTAGTCAAGTATCAATTTTACACTATAACTAGACACCAGCAGTCAGCACATCGTACTTACATACGAAAGAAATTTTTATCATGAAATGAAAACTACTGGGCCAAACTATGCTAAATATTTATGGCACCAAATGACAACTATTCCGCATCAAACAAAAGAAGAATCACGTAAATCGGATCATAAATCTCAGCGTAATCGGTGTACATACATAAAAAAATACCTATCGAATTGAGAACCTCCTCCTTTTTGAAGTCGGTTAGAAAGCATAAAATATGAGTAATATGACCCACCAGTACTTGGAAAATTGGAGGCTTAATCACCTTCTGGTCGAATTCACAATAATTGTGAATGGATCTAAATCAAATTCCTTGGAATATCATTGAAATTTCTGCTTGCGAGCGCAATATTACGTTTTGCCTATAATTCGAAGATATATGAGGTACACGTATGGGTGGATTAAACCGAAATGTTTACTAGGGACATTAAAATAAAATGTATACAATAATTCAGGGTTATCAATACTGTTTTTGAGGATTTTAACAAGTATAAAAGGTCAGCAATTTTACGTCGATCTACCAGCGAAAGCAGATAATACTTCTTGCAGAGTCCAAGATAATCTTTTGACTGGAAATGTAGAGCTTTTTGTGTCGCCGTGTGTATTACACAAGCGGCGCGCGGCGTCGAACCGCGCCTTTCGTAACGGGACGAAGCGAAAGTCCGCGAAAGACAATTTTTCGCTATTATTGCATGGATATAAAGCTCATTCTGACCGGCTCAAACTGATTCCGTTTCGTTAAGTACTAAGTATTAGTTCACTACCTCGTTATCAAAGGAGTTCTTGTTAAAGAGTCGAGACCCAGCGGTTTAGGCTTGGTGTTTGTTGGTAATTGCAATTATGTAATTAATTAAAAAATATATAAAGTTGGTTTCGTAAAAAGTAGGAAACAAAAGTTTAAAATTACAACCATGGGTAACAAATTAAAAATGATAGCGGTACCACAAAATGCAGTTACTACCAAAAGGAAGGATCAAAACCGCATTATGATTATTATTAATGATGCACTTAGCCTGCCGAACAAAAAAAAAATACATAATTGTAATAAAAACTCATTTTTTAATAAATAAAATTTACCGATGCAGGAATAATAAGCTGCATGTGTATGGTGAAATGATTGACGGATATTTTTAGTTTGATTGTCCCGCCGCTGATGGTATGTTAATGTAGGTATGTATGAACAAGGTTAATACTAAAGGGCAATGGCCGCGGGCGGATACCGCACGTCCTACACCCTCCCTCACGCTAGCTAAAGAGACTACACATGGATGCTCATAACGTGTTACTATTATTATTACATCCAATTCACATTGGTGGATAGCTAGAACACTACAGTACTATCGCTGCGTTTTTAAAATGTCAATAAATATGCTACAAAATATTGTATTGTATGTATGAGCAGTATTACTAATTAAATAAATGTCATCTTTCCTCTTAGTGAGACATTACTGCATAAGTAACTGCAATAAACTTTGTTATTTTCCTCTCTTCCTTTACGCAAATAACATACCCATCTTATCCTCTCCCTGCCGACCTACTTACTTATAATTACTCATTCAAGCTTTATTATAATAATTATCTTAGCTTAATTTTATTTTATATCCTTTAAATTAATTACTAGGTAATGTCATTAAAAAGGTCGTAGATATCCAAATAACGGAAAGCCATCCTAATTTCTACTTTCGAAAAAACTTTTTCAAGGTGCTGTTTTGCATCCTCGTCAAATTCTAGGAATCCCGAATCTCAAATAGGCAGGTTTTTTTTTGTTATTTACGTAAGTGTTTACCAACAGTGTTCTAAACGCGAGCCGCGTTTAAATTCTGATCCTCGCCCTATAACCGCGCTTTCACACATACAAACAATCTCAAACGTTAAACGCAACAACCAAAAAAATCAGCGTTTAATAATAATTAACTAGGTAGGTAATCCAATTTAAACTTATTATTTAAATCTTTTCTGACAACCTCCTGAAAACTGACGAGGATGCAAAGCAACATTTTGTGTAGTATTCCGACAATCAGCTCTACTTTTAAAAAAATAATTTTAATTATTTCATTAAAATTACGTTTCATTTCGACAAGTCACATTTTCAAATAATGCGAATATTGGGATGAAGGAATATGTTAGAGACTTATGTACTCCAGAACCGGAACAGTATGACGCAAAGAGCTCCCGTGCCGTTCCAACGTTGCTGATCTTTGTGTGGGCTAGCGATGTTCGTGTTCGAAAGTAAGAGATCGTGAAGCAGGAATTTTTGAAACCAACACGATATGTAGATATTGTTTATGCGGCTATTCGAATTTAGCGTTTAGCGTTAACGGCTTTACACTCTCGATCCATATTCTTGAGTATTATATATATATATAAGTATATAATACCATATTCCTGAACCTAAGTGACTCTTTACGCATTTTAATCTTTTGCAGAGATAGTATTTGTCTCGAGTGGTCGCCTGCGCGACTGCTGACCATGAGCTTATCGGGTTTTTCCATCAGGAATTTCTCAGTAGAAGCCACGGAGCCTGAATCTGTGCCCAGTTGATGGCAATAGGCTCGCCCCCTATAACATGGGACTTAAACATAAATGGCGAAATGTTGGTGTACTAATGTGTACACCCCTGCCTAACCCTTCGGAGATTACAGGTGTGATGTTGGTATCAACCTTGTTTATCTTTTCTCTTATCAATTCGAATAAAAAGTATAACAATAAAATATTAAATAATTTAAAAATAGATGGCCCATCGGCATCAGGTACAAGGTTCATGTTGCATCATGGTTGGGGCTCCAAAGAAAGGAACCTCCTTTCTATGTTACCCATATCCACGAGTACTGCTTTCTTCATCAAGCTTTTGATCCAGCCGTGCAAAGAGAACCTCCTAAGGTGTTGGTTGAGGTTTTTTGCTTTAAGTCCATTAACCCTATCGACTATCATAAAAAGTATCAATGTTATTAGCATCAAATTTGATCAAATTTAATATATAAATTAGCTTGTTCGTGGTGATCTTGATGATGGTCTTATTTTTGTTGAATTTTAGTTTTATTTCTGAAGTTTTCTTTTTCATATTTCATTTGTTTTCTTATGAGAAACCAATAAATACTTCTTTCTTCCTAACTAATATTTGAAGGTCAAAATTATTTTGTAAAAAGCTATTTTTGTACTATCAGAAAAGTGGGAATAGGCTCATTTTTCAAACAAAATCCTCTGTACACGATGACAACATCTGTTTAACACCCTTACTTCTGGTCCGCACAAATAGTTTGTGGACCAATAGTACTTAAACAAAAAAAACGTTAACAAAAAAAAACGCAAAAAAAACTCGGGCTCTGTTAATGATCCCAGATGTTTGACCACCATTTTTCGACCAATAAGAATAAAACAAAAAAGGGATCAAGGAATAGAAAGTTTTTAACTGTTTTAATGCTGCAAGCAAGGATAGACCTTACCGTGCTCTGATACCCAGTTTGGTGATGGTACATATTCTCGTAGGGTAGCCTGCGAAATTTTACTGTATAATTGCACTTTAGTAATGAGTTCAATGTTAATCTTGGATGGATTGTATATAAATAAAATACTAAATTCAACAGTTATAATCAAGTTCCATTCTCAAATTGCCTTCTATCATGAATTTCTCAAAATGCCTGGGCATTATAAATAATGTCCAAATAATCACAAGCAACGAAATCAACTCAACCTAAAACAGTACTAGAAATGTATTAAAAATGAAAACTTTGATGATTTTTCAATTTCATCATATTATATGGTTTTAAAGTGAGACCTCTGCTTTAAATTGGTACCATAATCGCCTACATTAATTCAGACTTTCGAGAGGTGTGCTTGCCAGTGGCCTGCTATTAATTTCAGGCAGTCTGTTTTGGGACTTAGCCTGGCTTCTCTAGAGCATCTTGTATTTGTCCCCTTGCTGGCAGCCACTCTTGCAGATAAACACAGCGGTGTTGATTCCACTGCAAGGTTGAGACTACACAAAAAACTGTTTCTAAGTCTCTCAATACCCTTGATACAGCATAATGGTTAGAGTAAAGCTGGGTAGTAATGGTTTTGTGACCGAGTCTTTGTTGCAACATGAGCAGCTTTTTCAGTTGCAGAGTCGATAGTTTCTTCAAATGAATGCAGTTTCTGTGCATGTTTACTGCCTCATGTAAGTTCTAAAAAATCAGCCCGCTATACAATGTAAGTTCTAAGTGAACTAGAAATTGTTTTAACAGGGGTGATTAGCAGGCAGTTTTGCCTTTTTTTTTCTAATTATAAGAGTGCATTCTGTTTATTTTTTTATGAACCTATAAATTTATTTTTAAGCTTGTATTGGACACAATACATGGTTTTATTTTGTGAATCAAATATCACTACGGAGTGAACCACCCCATAATGATACTTGAGTAACACCTACAGAACAGAGGAATTAATAAGTTGTTCTTTGGTTCAATTATTGTGTTTTTTTAACACTCAATTAAATCCAGGCATCTCATTGCATATTTTATTGTTACAAAATATTTAATTTTAAGAACTTATTGCTCAGAGCAGAGTACCCGCCGCCTACTAGATTTGTCCCAGGGCCTACAAAGAAACAAAGAAAAGTCAGATTGTCGCCACATCTACTAATAGAAGTATTATTAGATGTGGCGACAATCTGACTTTTCTTTGTTTTTATTTTGTTCAGGGGTTTATTTCATTAACACAAGCGCATCTTTTAGCAATTAATTTTATAGATTGCGCGAAACCGTGATCGCCGCAACGGCAAGCGTTTCTCTCACACTCGCCGCGCTGCGGGTGTCGCCGTCCGCGCCCTCCCATCCGCAAATCGAACGCGGTACTCATTAAAACTAGACCATCCACGAACGAAAACTGCGATTAATATTTCGTTTAATTTTAAGCAAGTAATATTAAAAAAATCTACAATTATTTTTTACGGTGGATCTATACATGACGGTTACCGGTCAATTGATGCCTTACTATTTCCCTAACCCCAAGTCCTAACGCTTGTGAATTCTTAAAATAGATAATCCAGTGAAAATTCGCAGGGCCAAATTCGCTGTATTTCCCGCTAATAAATAATACGATTGGTACCAGTGGTTATTTAAATAAAAATTTAAGATGGAACAAACTAAGAATAATAAAAAAAGCGTAGCGTCTAGTGTTTGAAAAAAGTTAACTTGTATACAAAAAAACAGATACGCAAGCAATTATAAAAATGAAACACAATTAAAATAATATATAGACTTGTACACTTACCTCGTACTTGATGCCGGCCAAACGAAGCCATGTTTCAACTTTCAAGCAGTACGGTGAAGTTGAGGGCAACAAAGGAGTTCGCGAGAACTGATACAAATATACAACTTCTTTTTCAAAGTTTGCTTTGTGCACCGTGATCTTGGGCGGGGCATGCTCGACTTTCTTCTCCTCAGTCTTTTCTTCAACTTTTTCGGCCGGAGGATCTTCCTTAGTTTGTCCATTGTCTACCGGCGCGTCCTCCTGTGCTTCCTTTTCTTTCTCTGTGTTCTCGGGCACGTTATTTATTACTTCTGTCGCCATGTTGAAAACAAAATGCGTTTTAACAAGTCCAGTCAATAATCGCACGCACTTTAATTTACACAAAGAGCCGCGCTATAGATTTTATAATTTTAATTCACTAAAACTTGTAAGCAAAATGCGCGTACCCCACCGCCTGCGTTGTCTAACTGACTGCGGGTGCGGCTTACCGGCAGTGTTACCAACTCTCAGAAATATTTTCCCCTAAAGCTAAATTAAAAAACCCCTAAAATTTCCAAAATTTCTTGAACAATTCCTTAAAATAAAAAACAGTACTTATCAACAAAAATAATTAAAACAATGACACTGACGTTTACAGACATCTAGAACTGATTAATTAAAGAAATAAATACTAGAAATGTATTTAACTATAAAAAGTCTCTTGACAAAAACAAAATCCTTTGTTTATTGTCTACAACAGCGACAGTTGTTTTTTTCTTCATTACACTCCGTATTTTTAGTTAAGAGGAATTGATGTAGATCTAATTTCTTGTCACAAGGTCAGCAAATAAATATGATTGGCTGGATTGGGTTATCTTAGGGTCTATACATGTAAATAAAAAAGTTCCTTAAAATGTAACGCCCCTCTAAAATCACATCCCACATATTTACCCCCTAAATTTGAGGCAGCCAGCATGAGGGATTTCTCCTAAGTTGGGAACCCTGGGGCAAGCCGGGCGCCTCCTACGTAGTGTTGCCAGATCTGGAAAGCCACTATCGGGATGAAAGGTAAAACATCGGGATCGGAGTCGGGCGTTATTATCAAATATAAACAACGAGGGTTCATGTTGAAAGGAACATTCATTTTAGTCCATTTTCAAAGCTAAAGGACATGGTTTGGATGTTAGACCAAGCATTGAAAAACAGTTAAGCAAACATTTTTGATGATGTATTTGAAAAAATTCCACAGGTTTCATTTCTTAGTAAAGCATTATTATATGTTATCTACTTATTGCATCGAAAGATCATTATTTTGATTTAGGCTTGCTGTCTCAGGGGAAATATTTTTTTTTTTGACAATTGATTCAAAAAGCGTTAAATCGAGACGAGTACAAGTCCACGAAAATCTAAAAACCAGGACGTCATGCTTACCATCTGACAACACTACGTCTAGGACTGTAACCTTTGGTAACGATATTGCCTCTGTGCAAAGTCCTAGGGGTGTGGCGCCGTCAGGATGTTGCCAGCTGCGATACACTCTATGTAGTTGATCAGCCCCGTATTCGCAAACCCTTCGATTTGATGTCGATCAACAAGCCATATGTAAGTATATCTCGCTCGCTTTCGTAATGCCAAAAAAAGATAGACATACGACTTGTCGATCGACATCGAATCGAAGCGTTTGTGAATACGGGGGCAGGAGCTTAGAGCATTGCTTTTGTGGGCGAAGGCATCTGTACGTTAGCCATCATGACCATGCACATTAATAAATCTAGTTCATTTGCTGACGCGTTTTGTGTCGCAAATAAGTGCTCCCATTAAATGGTTAATTACGCACTTTCCCTTTTATTACTACCACCTTCTTCCAAGATTGTTGCCTTCATCGGTCCCTAGTGGTCGTGGTATACTTGACGCATTTTAAATAAGAATAGGACTGACATCGTAGTATAATAGCTGTAAATTCGAAGAAGTTGGGTAGGGTCATAAAAAAAAACGATTTAGGTTTGATAATAATTTGATTATTGCCAAAAAAAGGTCCAGGTTTGGCTTCAAACTAAGCAAAACCTGTGCCACTACATATCGAGAAATAGCACCGCAAAAAGAAAAAAAAACTTGGGTGGCATAATCATTAACAACATTGGTGCATAAACCATTCACTTCTAAGATATAGTTTTAATATAATTGTTGATATAACGGTCCCGCATGACGACCTCGTGAAAGCAGAGAAGATAAGCGATTCAAATATCTAGATCTGGCTCGCGAAGTTGTCGACTTGTGGGGCGTGAGTACAGCAGTCATTGTACCGACAGTCGTTTCGGCCAATGGCTTAATAGCCAAAAGCCTCGACCATCTGAGGAGTCTCTCGCTTGGCAGCTGGAGCAAGCACAAGTGATATCTACCAACCCGCACTGGGCCCGCTTGGTGGATTACAGCCCATTCCCTCTCATAAAGAGGAGGCCTCTGTCCCAGCAGTGGGAACATTATAGGCTGATGATGAATAGTTTTTTTTTAAGGTATTTCTAAAGCGTGTCCTAACAATTCCATGAAACCATTGAAGGGGTCCCTAAGGAAGACTGGCCCAATTGCTTTGTACAATGCTTTTAGCGAATGCATAAATGCAATAATTGCGAGGGAATATACTTTGAAAAATAATGAATATTTGAATGTTTCATAACTATTATTTCTAGTCTTATTTATCAGAATCCAGAAACTTTCAGTATGCCCAAGTTTCGCAAACTTTTTGTGTTCAAGGTACCTAAATCTAGGAAATTGGAAAATTTTGAAGGTACAGTCAGTGTCAGTATGTCCTAACCCCTCAAGTTCTAAAACGTTACACGGCTACAACATTGAATTAGTTTCGAATAATCTAAAGAATACTTAAAACAGAAACTTAATTTTTCCACCCGGAATCAAACCATCGCTACACCGAGCTGCGTCTTACGAATACAAATTTTATAAATTAGCCAACGAGCCCTTGAATATTGCGATGAAATTGATAATTAGTATTGTCCGAGTCACTTCACCTTTAGGTCTCTGTCTAATCGATAATGTTAGAATTTGAGGGTACCCATTAATTTTACTTACTTACGTTTTCTTTATAAAATTAATCTATAGGATTCATTTCCCTCGAGTTATAACGTTAGCTTAATCAAACTAAAATATTTATAGCGCTTCCTATTTTATGGTTTGCGTGATAAGGATGTCACTAGACTTGTATATGGACCCGTTTGTCTCAGGTAAAATATGTATATTATGTTAACTGTAAATTATCAAAACAAATTGTAAAATATAATATAAATCTTTGTAGTAAATATTATATTTACAAATTCTTTTTTAATAACGAAGGTTCGGTCAACTTTGGTTTTAGTGCCACGTAACTTTACCAGTAATATATCACCTTCTTTCTCAATGTCATCAACCGTCATATTTACTTGTTCGACACTTCTGCAAGCGCCACTTATTGCCAATATCAACACTATCTGAAATGTAGATATATATCTCTGTAATTGGTGTTTAAAATATAGAAAGTTACAATTTGATACAAATTTCGTTTAAGCGAATAACAATACAAAGATTAGCTCACTTATGCAATCTGATGCCTTTTGAGAAACGATTTTAGCCTCTCGAAATCCTTTAAATGTACTCAATACTCAATTATTTAATGATAAGGATGTCACTAGACTTGTCTAGGGACCCGTTTGTCTCAGGTAAAATATGTATATTATGTTAACTGTAAATTATCAAAACAAATTGTAAAATATAATATAAATCTTTGTAGTAAAATAATATCATAGTTCATTTAATAGCATTATTGAACTATTTTATTTGTCTTAAATATTACAACGTACCTACTATACTATTAAAAAATATAATAATGACAAAAAGCAAATGTCACACACACTGGATTTGAACCTCCGACTTCATGCACGTCAAGCGGTCTTGAAACCTCCGGACTATTTACACATAATGCGTTATTGCTAAGCGTATTATTGCTAGTCGTTTTAACCAATATTAGAAGACTTAGTAACGGTTAAAAGGCATCAGATTGCATAAGTGAGCTAATCTTTGTATTGTTATTCGCTTAAACGAAATTTGTATCAAATTGTAACTTTCTATATTTTAAACACCAATTACAGAGATATATATCTACATTTCAGGTAGTGTTGATATTGGCAATAAGTGGCGCTTGCAGAAGTGTCGAACAAGTAAATATCCGTCATATTTACTTGTTCGACACTTCTGCAAGCGCCACTTATTGATGACATTGAGAAAGAAGGTGATATATTACTGGTAAAGTTACGTGGCACTAAAACCAAAGTTGACCGAACCTTCGTTATTAAAAAAGAATTTGTAAATACAAGGTGTTGTTTTGCATCCTCGTCAAAATTCAGGATGTTGTCACAAAAGACATAAATAATCAATATAAATTACGGTACCTAGTAAATTATTAAAAACACGGCGTTTTTTTGTTGTTTAAATTTGTCAATATTTCAGAATAACCCCCTTAACGTGGTTTAGGGATTATAAAATTATCGAAAAAACGTTTGAGGTTTTTTGTTTGTGTGTTAGCGATGTTATAAAGCGGGGATCAGACGGCCCGTGTTTAAAACACGGTGGTTCACAGTTACCGATTTCAGTAAATAAATAAAAAAAAGAAAATTACCAACTCATTTTATTATTGATTCGGGTCGAGAATCATTAGCATAATTACCTCCTAGAATTTGACGAGGTTGCAAAACAACACCTTGTATAATAGAAAAATTACGACCAAGTGAGTATAGAAACGAACCGTTTTTTCAAAAAATATCATAAAGGGAAGTGTCTGCGGCAAGTAATTGGCAAAAACAAGATTTCGAGTATTCCTAAAGAGATAGTCACCTACCTTAATTTGCCAAACTCAAATTACTATTCGGGTCACTGCTGTCGCAGAACATCCGCAACTTTGCTAGCCGATTCTGGTGATTCACTGTCATTAAAAGGCATGGAGGTTGGAAGTCGAGTAAAGTAGCTGAAGGCTACAAAGAAGAGTCAGTGGAAAATAAAACTAAGATATCACTCAGAGTAACAGAAATGATAAATCTGCATTCCACTGACTCTCCACAACCGAACACTTCAAAAGATTATCCGGTGCATCCAAAAATATTGCTAAAACAGCTGAAGAAAATAGACAAATATCAATGTCCCCAACATTCACCCAAGAATCCCTGGATACTGTAGAAACTCAAGTTTCCAAGAAAATATCAAATATCAACAAACCTGGAAAAAACCTTTCACTAACTATAACTAATAACGAAAAGTAACAACTTTGGTGAGATAATTTTATTTTCACCACTCCCGCACAAAAGAAGTGTCTTTCCTCTACGAAAACAGTGAGGAAAGTTGGTTTTTCCTCACTGTTTGAACAGTGAGGAAAGTAATGATCCCGTTCAGAAACTAACCTTGCCTGATTTTTTTATGTTAAGTATTAAAGATATTTAAAAAAAAAAATTGTATGCTTAAAATAGAAATATTTATAAGTTAAGATTAATGTTTTTTTATAAAATTTATCAAATTATTGTAAGTGTATAAGTTCAGAAACATTAAAAAAGTTTAATAAATATTGAAAAAATTACGTCGTCAAATTTAGGATTATAATTTTTGAACGCACTCAAAGAAAGAAGCCTGTGAAAGAAGGACATTAGAAGCAAAAGTTCGAAAAAAAAACAAATTAGCGCGAAAATTCTAAGTTTTGTTTACGTTTTTGATTACGAAAAAAATGAGTGATCCCAGTGAGGAAGATTTAAGTTTAACTCCAAAAGAGTTAAGGCGCTCTTCTAGACGACTTTCATGCTTTTGAGGGGGTGAAGCAAATGAAGAGGGGGGTCGAGTAGTCCCTTTAGTCCCGCCTACTGCGGGGTGCCCCGCTTGAATCACGTCGATGTGCGACGTCAATAAATGTATAGAAGCTTAATTTCAGAACTCAATGTTAAAGTACGAATAGCCCAGCGCGCCGCTAGCCTACTTCGCACATTGCTTTCGCGGTGATCTCTAGGTTCGAACCTCAATGCACGCAATTCTTTTTTATCTTATTTTTTTAATATAATGTATGTACCTACATTTCAAAATCGCATTTTTTTTTAAATATGTTTATATTTTTGTTTTCTTATTTTTTCCTAATAAATTATAGGTTCATTGTTATTTTGGATTGTTTGGTTGTTTGGATTGTTATTTTATAGAAAAGGTTATCGAAATACTATCGAATAGATTCGTCAAACGAATAATAAATAATTCAAAGCAGCCTCATGGACAACCAAGGGCATTAAAGTCGGCAGTAAGAGGTTGACGAATCTCCGACTTGCCGACGACATGGTCCTTTTTGCCCACACAGCTCTGGAACTATAGACTATGCTCCAAAAACTGCACGCGTAGCATGACCGCCTTAGAAACGGGCTATGTCGACGGAAAAATCGACAAAGTGCCACATTGTCATTGTCTATCTGTCATTATGTCGATTATTCCGTAGACAAAACTCGTTTCTACAGTGGTCTTGCTACGCGTGCAGTTTAATTTTTTAATAAAGGAGTAAATTTAAAATTTATTGTTCGATTAAATTTAGAATTTGACAATAGCACGTGGCGCCATCTATTGTGATAAGAAAGTTATTGTTGTTTTCCTTCAGGTCAGTACTTTTTGTCGGGATGAAAGGTATCCTATGGCCGTTTGTGTACACCTTACAACGTACATGCAGAATTTGATGATGATCACTTCATTGGTTTAGGCGTGAAGAGGTAACAAACAATTTTTTAATATAATAACTTTCGCATTTATAATATAATAACTAAATGCGCGCGACTTCGTTCGCGTGGACTTTTTTATGTGTAAAAATAAATAGATTTTGGACGATTCTCAGACCTACCCGATATGCACACAATTTCATACAAATCGGTTCACCCGTTTCGGAGGAGTATGGTAACTAACACTGTGATACGAGAATTTTATATACAGGGTGTTTGGTGCATCGTGTGCCAAATTGAAATGGTCGACTGGGGGGGTCATCTGCTATCCTCTCAGACCCCTAAACAATTCTCATGCCCTGTGGATTTTTTTTCATTGACTTTTTATTGTTTTATTAACAAAATACCCAAATTTAACATTCAAATATAAATTTAAAAAAAAAGGTATAAGTCGTAGACACAGAATTTTAATTTTATTTAGATGTGTATTGTATTCCAGTACTTTAGAATTCAAAATTAGTGACATTAGCCACCTAGATTTTTTTAAATTAACTCGCAAAGTTTCGGACTTCAATTAACGCTGTCCATGTTACATCTATTTACATGGCTTTAAAAAAAATAAACGCGACCGGGATCTTCCAACTCCCTCAAAAATTCTCTAGTCTATCTTCTTGCTAGTGATGTGCCACATGCCATAAAAATCTTTTTACAACTTTGTGAATTCGCTAGAATTGTGAATCAAGTCACAAAAAAATAAATTCCAAATTAACATTTAGAAAAATATTTTTACTTAAATGTTACCTGAAAAACTTATTAAATCTGTTATCTCACTCTTATAAGGTAAAATATGTCTCGTATCTCTCTTTTGGAGGAGAAAAGGCGATTTAGAAATAACATAAAAATGCATTTTTTTAATAAAACAATAAAAAGTCGATGAAAAAATATCCACAGGGCATGAGAATTGTTTAGGGGGCTGAAAGGATAGCAGGTGACCCCCCCAGTCGACCATTTTAATTTGGCTCACGATGCACCAAACACCCTGTATAAGATATAAGTATAATATATAAATATATATTTAAAGAAATATTTATTTATATAAATATATAAAATTAGGCTCAGGATAGAGAAATTAACTTGTAGCGGTTCGATATTAGTTCAATGCTAGCTCAGTGGATAAGACCGAGCGCCTCACATACGAGGAGTTGAAAGAATAATCACAGGAAAGAGACAGACGGAAAGTAGTCGCCGTCAAGAATTGGCAAGTTCCGAAAGACTGGTCACAGGTCAGAGTATTTTTGAGTTTTTGCTCCTACTATCGACGGTTCGCAAAGAATTTTGCTGACATTGCGAAACCTCTACACAAACTCACTGAGGAAAAGCGACAATTCTGTTGGGACAAGAGCTGCGACGTCGCATTTCAGGAATTAAAGAAACTTCTGTGCAAAACACCTATTTTTAAACAAACCAAACTGGAAAGAAATCATTGCGTTACTCGACGGGCTACTGCCGTTGTAAAGACATTGCAGCATTTCAGTAAATAAACTCTTTTGCAAAAAAAAACGGGCACCATAGATTTTTTTCTCTATTTCAATGAAGAAGAACAAGAAAGACGTTTTATTCATTTGACAATGTATTGGCATGTCATTTGAAGCATCCTGGCATGATTCTTTACGTTCCAAATATAAATTTTCAAATGAGCAAAAAAAAAATTGATTATTGTAAAATTGGTTTACTAATGGCGCGAATTGCTGAAACGATATTTTTACTGATTACTAAAATTTTAAAACTCTTTGGAAATTTTCTGCAAATTAAACAATTTAATTTTTCTTTTTACATTAAATACCAGTTTTTGATATGAGTTAAAAGCGATAAGGGCCGGTAAAATTATAGCCCTACTTAAAGAAGGTCGTTCGCAAACTTACGTGTCTCAGCGGCTAAATGTAAGTCGTTCAACTGTCCAGAGGACTTGGCAACGGTATCAAGAGACCGCTTCGGTCAAAAGAAGATCTAGTTCGGGAAGAAAACGATGCACAGAACCAAGAGACCGCTTTTTGGTGAGTCAGGCGTTGCGGAATCGTAAAGCATCAAGTGTGGACCTGAAGAAGAGCCTTGAAGAAGAGGAGTAGAAGTTAGCTTGTGGACGTTCAGGAGGAGGCTTTGGCTGCCAATATCAGGAGTTACCGCCCGGCTCGGGGTCCTAATTTACTCCGTGAGCACCGTGTTGGTCGACTTTAGTTTACTCGAAACTGTGCTTCATGGACTCTGGAGGACTGGAATAAAGTATTGTTTTCTGATGAAGCTAGAATCTCTTTGTGCGGAGAGGACCGACGCCGACGAGTGCTACGAAGACCACGCGAAAGCGTTCCGCTATGCGGAAGTGTGTTTCGAAGAAATCACTCCTTATGGCTGAAGCTCCGTTTTGTTTTGGGCAACAATTAATTCGACGCAGCGTACGGAGTTAGTTTTCATAGAAAATGGAACATTAAAAGCACACCGGTACATAATGGAATTCCTAATTCCATATGCACAACCTGCATTGACTGTACTTGGGGAAGATTCCATTTTTATGGACGACAATGCTCGCCAACACCGTTCTGGCGACGTGGAAGCGTACATGCAAGAAGTTGGGATCCATCGTTTAGATTGGTCAGATCGAACTCCTGACCTCAATCCAATTGAGCATGTCTGGGATGTTCTAAAGAGACGGGTAAGATGAGTGCAACCTGCTCCACAAAACATCAGGGAGCTAAAACGAGTCATTGCAGAAGAGTGGGAACGTATTCCTCAAAACGTTATTAAAAACATCGTGGAAAGCATACCCAGAAGGATTCAAGTTGTGATTTTGGCAAGAGGAGGTCACACTCGTTATTAGGTTTTTACATTTGTAACTTTATTTAATCAAAAAAAGTAAAAAAATCTTCTTGTTTTTATGCCGACCACTTCTTATTGTTTGGCCGTGTACATCGGTTTTAAAGAATTGACCGACTTTTAACAAAAATATTGCTGAAGTTCACTTCACGCGTATTAATTTACACGATTATAAGTATACAGAGTACGTCAAATAATTAAATTTCATGGCAAGAGAACGATGATAACTCAAATCGTCCTTAGAACGTAATTTCCTTAGGTGCCCGTTTTTTTTTTGCAAAAGAGTGTATTTGCTGGGGCGAAAGTTCCAGCTCCGAACTGACCATGCTGCATTGAAGTGGCTATTACAGTTCAAAAATCCGGAGGGACAAGTGGCGACATGGATTGTGATGATGGTGGATTGAACTACTGCAAGAGTTCGACTGCATAACTGAACATCGCACTGGGAGAACTCACGGTAACGCAGACGCCTTGTCAAGAAGACCTTTTCCTGAAGATTTTAAGCACTGAAGGCAGACAAGAGACTAAGGAGGTAGCAACCGTGAGGGTGCTTAGAACGAATCTCAGTGATGAATGGAAGGAAACCCTACAGCAAGCTCAGCAAAATAACTCAGAGATCAAACCGATCTTCGAGTAGATCAAAGCTGGTGCTCCTAAACCCAAGTGGAGTGACGTGGCAGCGATGAGTTCCATCACGAAGAGTTATTGGGCCCAATGGAACATATTGGTTATCCAGGATGGAGTCTTGTGCCGTAAATGGGAAAACGCTCGAGGGGACAGGTGTCATCTACAAATGGTTGTCCCTAAAGCCAAAGTACCGGATGTTCTACTGCTCTACCATGATGTATGTTCAGGAGGACATATGGGGGTAAAAAGGACTCTAATGAAGATCCGAGAGCGATTTTACTGGATCCACTGTCGAGAAGATGTGGAGGACTGTTGTCGTAAATGTATCACTTGTGCGGCTGTGAAAAGACCCCAAACACGCGGCAGAGGTGCATTAATGGTGAGCCATTCTCAGAGAGTG
This sequence comes from Cerastis rubricosa, assembly GCA_949152445.1. Taxonomy (NCBI): domain Eukaryota; kingdom Metazoa; phylum Arthropoda; class Insecta; order Lepidoptera; family Noctuidae; genus Cerastis; species Cerastis rubricosa. The sequence continues at coordinate 12,311,269 of OX424523.1, read as the reverse complement.
AAAGTGGGAACAAGTACTTAATGGTTGTCATGGATTATTTCACAAAGTGGCCAGAAGTGTTCGCCATTCCTAACCAAGAAGCTACAACTGTCGCAGATAAATTGGTTCAGGAAGTTTGGAGTACCCTTAGAAATTCACAGTGATCAAGGAAGGAATTTTGAATCACAAGTATTTCAGGAGACTTGCCGAATGATGGGTACCCACAAAACAAGAACCACTTCTTACCACCCACAATCTGATGGAATGGTGGGACGCTTTAACCAAACGTTGTAGAGAAATCTGGCAAAAGTCGTAGCAAGCAGGCAAAAGGATTGGGACAAGCACATACAGCCGTTTCTTCTGTCCTACCGTAGTGCAGTCCACGAAAGTACGACTGTGACACCAGCCTTCACGAACTTTGGAAGGGAATTTTATTACGGTTGCCCGCAGATTCAATCACTGGAACTACCCCTGATGCACCACGCAGTGTTACAGATTATGCAAATGACTTGCATAACAAGTTGAACGATGTCTATGAGCATATCAGACAATCCGGCCAACAGATGTCTGAGAAGATGAAGACCCGTTATGACCAGAAGACGAACAGGAGAGGTTTCGACGAGAATTCACTGGTGTGGTTGCATAACCCAGTGCGTAGCAAAGGGAAGTCTCCGAAATTGCAAGCAAAATGGGATGGACCATACCGAGTCGTGACCAGGATTGTCCAGGGTCAACGATGTCACCTACCGAATACAGAAGGGTCCACGAGGTGCGCCTAAGATCGTACATGTAGATCGATTAGCGCGATACTACGGGACTAACGATGCTCGGGACGAGCTTGTCTAAGGAGGGGCAGTGTTACGTTGCCTGCTTTACGAGAACATTCTAGGATTACGTTCGAGTCTAGAATGATCCAGTATGTCTAGAAGATTCGAGAATAATCCTAGAATGTTCCACAATGGAAATGTCTAGAAACTTTGAGAAAGTTCTGGACCTTTCTAGAACTTTCTAGAATGATTGGTTCCACTATAAAGCTATCTGGAAGGTTCAAGAAGGTTGTAGAACTTTCTCGAAGGATAGGTTTCCCCTAAGGAACTACCTAGAGATTCACGGAAGTTGTGGAAGTTTCTCGAACTTGAGTCGGCCATATAAATAGGCGACGGGTGCGGAAGTGAGTTAGTCATGCATTCTAACTCACGCGACGAAGGAGCGGCGCAGGCTAGCTATTCGTTAGCTTACATGGGCGGCGTTACACAGTACATTGCCGCTCAAATTTAAACACTACGGCCCCTAGTCTGGAGCGCGATCGGCTAGCTCTGACAGCGTCTACAGACGGGGGCCAGCATCCTTAGCGGTAGGATGCGCCAACAAAGTCACCTCCGTCGCAGGTCGTCATCCGCTGGGCCTCCTCCGGGCAACCGGAGGTCTCACCTAGTGGTGACAGACCGCCGAGGTGGCGTAAAGAAAGCGGCGCTCGCTTCGGTAACGTTTCACCGTAGCTAAGCGCGCAGCGCCCAGCGCCGCTGGCAACTCCTACCGGACAAAATGACAATTACACACTGGCGAGTCGCGCACTTTACATGCGCTCGCCCTCTCCGAGCCTATACAAGCAACCAAATGAGGTGCCCGTATTTACGGGCACATGTGATGATACCGCGGGGCAAGGGTAGAACCCACATCCCACCAGCCTCGCCCCTCTACGGGGGCATAGCGATTTCTCGCGAGTGAGTTAGTCTGATTTTGGCTACGGAACGAAGTGATCTAAGTGAACTACTAATGCGATATATAAGTGATTAGTGATCAGTTCTGTATTTGTGATTGAGTTATAAGTATTGTTTAGTGTTAAATAAAGATTTTTAGTGTTTATTGGTAGTATAATTTATCCTATACCCAGCTTGTAACAGTATGTAAGAAAATACATATTTATAAATAAAAACATTTTAAAATAGTAGCATACCGGCATCGGGAACCGTGCCCGAATTACCAATGGTCAGGCTTTTTCAAAGAGGAACCTCCTAACAATACGCACCTTGTCCAGAATTACTGCTTTCTGAATCAAGCCCTTGATCCAGCTACGAAACGAAAGACTCCTCAGATGTTGGTCGAGGTTTCTAAGCCAGTTAGCAGTACGCGGACCTTCCTATCACGAAACTTGTTTCCGCCTGACAAAAGACTGCTTAGCATCTTATTCAGGCGGCCAAAGGAGCGTACCCTCAACGATTGTTTCATGTCAGCAGTATTGATGCCTAATGCTTCTGACATTCCCAAATACTTGTAGGTTTCTGTTGAGAAGAGGAATCGGATTGGAGATTCTGGAATCCCATGGATTCCATAATCTCGCTTCACATGCATGACTGCGCATTTGTCAACAAGTTTCTGTAACCATCAGTAGCTTCATCAGTTGCAAATTGTTGGGGGCAAAGAGTTTCATATCAATCATTTACATGGTTGGAAGGCAAGGTATGACCACCTCTCCTCAACCGAAAGCCCAGACCTGAACCCCTCAGTAGCATGCTAAGAGGGTTTAAGACTAGGCAAAACCACAGGGTCCCCCTGTGGTCTTGCCTAGCACTGGGTGACTTAGCTCAGACTATCACCCTATCTACAATAAACTTTACAAGGTCTAAAGATAGCCACTCAGAAACTGTATCATTAATGGCTTTTAAGTGTCTTCGCAGTCTTGATATAACTAAAAGTTTTTCCGAATTATACATAGAGCTGAGCTAGTGTTTGTGAGGGAATCCCCGAAAAAGGCAGCTGTGCTAGCTACACATTATAATTTTTCTTAATGTTTGTATTTTGTTCTTGAAATTGTGAGGCCCTCCTCTGCCCCCCCCCCCCCCCTTTCTGCTAGGTTACTGGACAGACGGGTGCGTGGGTAGACGAATGAAAGGGTGGACATACGGACGGGGCGGATGGAGATATGCATGAAGAGGTGAACGAACAGTAAGAATACACAAAATTAAAACAATCTAAGTCTAAATAAATTTTATTTCCTTTGATGATTTTAGCAAAATCTAAATATATAAATTCTACACGACACAATTCTTCAAAATGTTGTCTTCTAACATGAGACGTTTTCATATATGGTATCTCTCGCGCTTTTTAGTTGACTTATTTACATAAGATAAATCACTTTTATTTTGTTTATGGTTCCTCTACATTTTATTCTTGACAATTTACAAAATAGATGAAGTTGGCGCTTACGAAATTTTTCGATATTTTTATCGTTGGTGTCATTTTTGTAGTTTTAAGGGTCGCTGATAACGAAGATTTGGTAAAAAAAAACTTCAAGATAGCGCGGATGAAATTTTCAGTTTTTTCGTCATGGGTGTCATTTTCTTGGTTTTCGGGATCGCTGAAAACGGGAATGACGAATAAACAAAATTAAATTATTTAATTTTTCGGATTCCCTTTGGAGAACTTTGACCCTTCGCCACTGAGGTTCCCCACCCACAATTTTGACTCTTCGCCACTGATGTTCACTGATTTTTTATTTACACATTTTATGACTAAAATCGAACAAAAATTTACACGAACGAAAAACTAATCATAAAATAAAATATAATAAACAGCTTTCAACAACAAACAGATCGAAATTTAATTGAAAAAATTTGAGCGGCGAGCGGAAAAAAGTGACATACGTCCATCTAGCAGCGCGCCTCAGCGGTCACTGTCACTCTGCGTAGAAATAAAAGAGATGCGACAAGACGCCGCGAATGGCGTGATGTTTCGTTCGACTTGTTCGAATAATTATCATTAAAAACATGAATCCTTACAAATATAGTAAACAAAACGAAAAAGAAAACCGACAGTTCCCTTTATTATTTTATATTACATCACTGTTATTAATTTAGTCAAGATTAGTTGAGCAGTAATACAGTTACACTTGCTTGAAAATCAGAACTTCTCGATTTTTTTTTATCGGGATTTTTTTCCAAAAACGTGTTTTGGGCCCGAAGGTTCCCTCATAAATATGGTCAAGAGTAACATATATTTTTTTTGTTGCTCTAAAATGTATACATTTGGCTAAAAAACTGTTCAAAGTTGCCTGTTTTGACGAGGTACAGCGTCTTAAAAAACCTTGTCTCAAATGCCGAACTAAGTTTTTTGCCCAAAAAATCGAACAAAAGATATCTTATAACGTTCGATACCTTCAATCAATGGAGACTTTCAAAAAATGCGAAAACTTTCCCCTGAACGGTTTTGCTGTCTTATTTGATGGAAATTTCAAACACGAAGCAACCCAGTACATTGTGGAGCATTTATTCTATGATATAATTAGTATTGGTAAGGAAACATAACATAAATATAAAAAAATATCCTAAGCTGATTTCATTTCTTAAAATACAGTCTTCTGGGTTCAAAAGCAAGAAATCATAAGTTTTTACGGCAAATCAAGTTGAGAAATTTTTAAACGATGCCCCAGATGATACTTTTCTCGGATTAAAAGTAAGTTTAAGTTTAATATTTTGTATTTCTTACTTTCTCACCCTGGTTAAAATAACTTGCTTGGCTTTTGCTAGTTCTGCCAAAATTTCACAGATGGCGCTGATTTAATTATTTTGTTACGCTTATTACTTTATTTACCTATGATGACTGAATACTTTCTTGCTGGGAGTGGTGAAAACTTTTGTATGCAACATGTGAGCAAGTTCATTTGCTATTCGTTTTGTTGAGTCTTTTGCTTACTTAGGATTGAAATTTATAATCACTCGCTGCGCTCGTGATTCTATTTTTCAATCCTTCGTTCGCTCAAGACTCAAAATCAAAACTCATAGGAAAAACGAACTTTCCTCACATGTTGGATAAATAACTATTAAAGTTTATGGTAAAATTAGAACAATTTTACCATAAACTTTAATAGTTATTTGTTATACAAGAGTGCAAAGTTGCTTTTTAACCGCGTATTCAATTTTGATGACCGAGCAAGCGAAGGATTCTAAAATTGAATCACGAGCGCAGCGAGTGATTCAAAATCAGAATCCTGAGCGTTAGCGAGGGAATCAAAAGAGCACGAGGTGAAAAATCTTTGCACTCGAGTGCAACCCGTAACTTTTCATTCCACCTCAGCGAGGAAATGACTAAATGCAAAAAAAAAAAACGTTTACAATCACAAGATAGAGGTACACTTTTATTTCAGTTTAGGTATTAATTACTACATTATGACAGGTAAGTATTACAGAATAATCTTTAAATTATAACAAAATAATATTACGGTATAATTAACAATGACGTGAAAAAATGCCGCGTAAAGAACCGCGTACAAAGCAAATTGAAAAAAGAACACCAAGAAGGTTCCGAGTCTGAGTTTTTAACAAATTAAAAAAAAGTTGTATGATATATTCGGCACCATAGAGTTAGCAGTAAATAGGTTTAATGTTTTTTTTAATTCACAAACTTAGTGCACACGATGTTCTAAATTCAATTTACTTTATCCTCTAGAGAATAAAAACGGCTTTTGCACTCAGATATCGAAGAGTAAAAATACTCTTTCCGAGATGGTGGGATGAAAATAACTATTTTAATACATCTTATATATTTTCCTCCACCATAAAAGTGAATAATGAGCAAATAGAATACGTACATGAATATATTTACTTGGGACAGTTAATATCAACCGATGACTGCATGAAAAAGGAAATAGAAAGAAGAATAGCTAACACTTGGAAACGATATTGGTCACTTAGCGAAGTAATGAAGAACAAAGAAATGCCGATGAAAGAAAAACGGAAGGTATATAATATGTGTATTCTGCCATGTTTATTATATGGGTGTCAAACCTGGGCATTGACAGAACAACTGACAAACAAAATTAAAGTTTGTCAAAACGGAATGGAGAGTGTGCTTCTCTCCATTCCGTTTTGACAAACTTTAATTTTGTTTATATATAGGAGTTAAAAGAAAAGACAGAGAAAAATTAAAAGACATTAAAAGTAAAACTAAATTCAAGAATGCATACAAAACATACAAACAACTAAAGTGGAGATGGACAGGGCATATGATAAGGGAGAAGAAAGAAAAATGGACAAGACTAATAACAGACTGGTATCCGCTAGACAGCAAAAGAAACAGAGGTAGACAGACTAAGAGATGGGAGGATGACCTCAGGAAAATAGCGGGTCCAACATGGACTCGAACAGCAAAGAATAGGACAGAATGGAGATCTTTAGAGGAGGCCTTTGTCGGAAGACAAGTTGAAAAATAAGTACCGTTTGCCGAATTAAAAACTAAGCTAAGCTGTTGTGCTACAATAGTTACTGATAAAAATTAAGTTTAGTTAATAGTATAATAGTTATGTAAGTTAATAAGTGTTAGGCACACAAAAACTTTTGTTAAATTTAGAACTAATATCAACAATAAAGGCTTTTTATTTTTTATTTTATTTATTATATATTTTCCTGATAAAAGTCTTTCACTGCAAAAGGTACCTGCTTTAGGTTATGGGCCCAGCATAACCAGGATACCCAAGATAAAACCCGGAAAATAAAACAAAAGTTTTTGTTTTTTCGGCGCTGTCAAAATGGAAAATTTTACCACCACCAAGATTCAGATCGGTCAGCTCATGGGTAGCCAGAATTGGGCTACATGGAAGTACAAGGTCTCCATCATGCTGCGAGGCACAGAAGGTGCCATGGAGGCGGCAGAAGGAAAACTTAGAAAGCCAATTTTAGGAACCGGCGATGGTGCACTGATGGCCTATAATGCAGAATTATTAAAATATAGGAAGGCAGACAGCAACGCTCTACTTATCATAACAAGCAACATGACCGAAGAGAATCTAATGAAAGTCATGCGATTTGAAACAGCAAACGGAGTATGGCAGGAACTTCACCGCTTGTTTGACGGTCAATCAGAACACAGGGCATACACATTATGCATGCAATTCTTTAGCTTCAAAAACAATTCTGCGGATGACGCATCAACTATGATGTCGAAACTTAAAAACATTTGGAACAATTTGAATGCTGAAATTTTGAAGACCGATCCTAACATGAAGTTGCCGGAAATGTTCTTGATCTGTAAAATTTTAGATTCCCTCAATGAAAAATTGTTCAGTTTCAAATCAAGTTGGATGCTGCTAAACAAACAAGAGAGGACAATTGAATCACTGACAGCACAACTGTGCGGGTATGAGAGGGCGCTAGGTGGTCATATTGAAGAGACTCAGGAAGTGCTCGTCTCTACATCAAAGGTGCAGCATAAATCGCAGTCAAGAGACGAGAACATAAGATGCAGGTACTGCTCAAAAATAGGCCACCGCATTAAAAATTGCAAGCAGTGGATTAATGATGGCAGACCGAAGAAACCTACAAAGTCCTCGTCCAAGCAGCAGCAAGTGCAGAATATAACGCTGATGATTTACATTTGCTCTGAAGAAAACGACACAGAAAATTGGTATGTAGATAATGGTGCTACGACTCACGTCACCAATAGGGGAGACATATTTTGAGGACTTTGGATCGAACCACACCGTTACAACGGCAGATGGAACTGTAGTTCCTGCAAAAGGGAAAGGGTCTGTGGTAGTTCAAACCAGAGTTAGCGGCAAAACTATGAATTTAACTCTGAGTGATGTCTGGTATGTACCGAAGCTTACCAAGAATTTGATATCTATATTGGCTGCACAAGATAAACTGCAAAATAGTACATTTATTTCCACCATGAAAGAGTGCAGGTTGGAATTAAACGGTCAGATTTTAGTAGTTGGAAACAGGAACCAGAGTGGAGGACTGTATAAGTTACAAATGAAGACAGTTCTGCCAAGCAAACCTGTAGAGGTTAATGCTGTTAACCCATCGAGCTTACTCCAGTTATATCATGAAAGATTTGGTCACCAGAACAAGAAATACATCAAAGATATTGTCAAGAGGGAACTGGGGATTAATCTAAATGATAAAAATGATATACAGTGCGAAAGCTGCATTTATGGAAAGGCACAGCGTCTTAAATTTGGCAAAAGAGAAAGAGCTAGTATGCCTGGAGAACTGGTTCATGCCGATGTATGTGGACCATTCCCTGAAAGTTACTCGAAATGCCGCTACTTTCTTCTTTTAAAGGATGACTTCTCCTCGTTTCGTCATGTTTATTTCATTCGAAACAAAAATGATGTCAAAGACAAGATTATTCAATTTCTTAAAGAAGCCAAAAATGCTGGACATACAGTCAAAACGCTATTGAGCGACAATGGCGGGGAGTTTAATAATAAAGCGGTTCGGGCAGTACTGAACAGGCAGGGAATAATCCAGCGGCTCACGATGCCATACACGCCCGAACAAAATGGGTGCGCAGAAAGGGAGAACAGGACTCTTGTGGAAACAGCTCGTTCATATATGCACGCAGGAGACGAGCTTCCACAGGCCCTGTGGGCAGAGCTTATTAATACAGCTGCATACGTCCTCAATCGCACGGGACCCACAAGAGAAGAAGGGAAAGTACCGTATGAGCTGTGGCATAAGAAGAAGCCTAAGATTTCACACTTGCGCGTGATTCCCTATCACGCGCAAGTGTGAATGTTTCTCTCACATTCCTAAACAAAAAAGGAAAAAGCTAAATAAGAAGGCTCTAAAAGGCAGACTTATTGGATACGATAACGATGACGGATATCGCATCTGGAATGGCAAACAGACCGAAAGATCTAGAGATGTCATTTTTTGTCCAACCATGGAATTGAGAATCCCAATGGCCTTAGGACCTGGTCCTCAGGAAGCTGATCATTTACCAGTAAGCGATGCGATAAAGGGAGATTCTGATTTGATAGGACAGGAGACAGAGGGAGTGATCTTGCCGGAAGATGATTTGCCGCAACATAAAGCTTATAGCGAAAATGATGATCATGTACATAATGAAGTTTTGGGAGATAGCAACGAAACCAGAGAGGATGAAAGTGCTTACGAAGAGTTCGTTGACGCTGACGAAGAGTTAGAGATAGTCGAACCACCGTTGTTAGATGCGAGATCTCGATACAACTTACGCGATCGAACTTACCTCACACGTCCGAAGAAGTTCGAAGACTATGTGTGCTTCATAAGCACAGAATGTTTTCCCGAAACATACACAGAACCCATTGAAAGGGATGACAGCGCAGAGTGGGTCAAGGCAATGACGAGTGAAATGAATTCTCTGAAGAAAAATGATGTATGGACACTCTGTAAGCTGCCTAAAGATAAAAAGGCACTCCCTTGCAAGTGGATCTTTCGCATCAAGCGAAACCCAGACAGCAGTATCGACAAATATAAGGCTAGGGTAGTAGTGAAAGGTTTCAAGCAACGGAAAGGAATCGATTACGAACAGACTTACAGTCCAGTTGCTAGAATGGCCACCATCAGAGCCTTATTAAGTGTCGCAGCCAAGGAAAAATTATACTTGACGCAGTTTGACGTATCAACGGCATTCCTCAACGGCAAGCTGCAGGAAGAAATTTACATGCAGCAGCCGGATGGATTCAATGACGGAACTTCAAATGTATGTCAACTTAAAAAGAGTTTATACGGACTCAAGCAGGCTCCCAGATGCTGGAACTCATGCTTTGAGGAGATTTTATTAAATAAAGGATTTCAGCAAAATGCAGCTGATTGTTGCCTATTCACGAAGAAAATAGGTGACAAGAAAATCCTGATAACTCTGTATGTGGACGATGGGCTTGTAGCCACTACTGATAAAAATTTGGCAAACCAATTCCTTAAAGAATTAGGGGATACTCTGAAAATCACAAGCAAGCCAGCGTCTCATTACCTTGGTCTTGAGATAGCACAGTCGAAAGATGGCTCCATTACAATTAAACAAGAGTCATACACCAAAAAGATACTGGAACGTTTTAGGATGTCAGAATGCAATCCAGTTTCAACGCCAATAGAAACGACTTCTCAAGCAGGGAAAGTTACCAATGTAAAGGAAGAGAAGAACTTTCAGTAAAGAGAGGCAGTAGGTACGTTAGCGTACTTAATGACAGGGACGCGACCTGATATAGCGTATGCAGTCGGACTAGTTTCAAGAAATCTGGAAAACCCGACACATGAAGATTGGCTACGTGTTAAGCGCACTATGCGCTACATAAAAGGGACTTGTTCTTTTGGTATAACATATAAAGTAGAACATTGTTCCAACCTAATACAAGGCTATAGTGATGCGGATCATGGAGGAGACCAGCAAACAGGTCGCTCTACAACGGGAGTTGCATGTCTCTTTGCTGGAGGAATAGTATCATGGTTAAGCAAACGACAATCTTCAGTCGCGATCTCAACTACCGAAGCTGAAATAGTAGCAGCAAGTGAAGGCGCTCGTGAACTCGTGTGGCTCCAGAGAGTATTCACTTCACTTACTAACATGGACGGAGTACCCACATTAAAAGTAGACAATGAAGCGGCCATACGTCTTGCATACAATCCAGAGTTCCATAAGCGGATCAAACACATCCGACTGAGACATTTCTTCGTAAGAGAAACTGTACAAGACGGACTTGTGGATGTACAAAAGACCGGCACTGCTACTCAATTGGCAGATATTATGACCATGGCAGTTCCTAGGCCAAGACTTGTTAAAATCCGGGATGCCCTGGGTATACAATGCCATACAGCTAAGGGAAAGTGTTAAAGCCTCTTTGGACAGAGCACTATAGTAATACTGGGAGCTGTCTAGCATGTTACAGCTGCAGTGACATCATTTATGAAGTGTTGTTGTGTCAGTGTGGTGTTTTGTGTAATAATGGTGTCTAATTAAAAATAACTCTGTTTACGACTTTAATACATCTTATATATTTTCCTGATAAAAGTCTTTCACTGCAAAAGGTACCTGCTTTACTGAAGATACTCATTTACAACTTGACCAGTGTGGGCCCGTGCATTATCGTGCATGAACACTGCATTGTCGCCCATGTTGGCCAAAAACGGACCAGCATGTTCATTGAGAATCTCATTGATGTATCTCACAGTAGTTAAGTTCTCGTTCTCGATTGAAACTAATGCTGTTCGACCCTTTGCAGAGATACCAGCCCACACGTGAACGGTACCTCCGCCGTGTGACACTTTTTCTTCAAAACATGCTTATGCAAAACGTTCTCCTGGTCGTCGGTATACTCTTTTCCTCCCATCATGATGGTACAGCATAAATCTTGACTCGTCAGAGAACATCACTCTGCCCCGTTCGTCCTCACCCCATTCTTATGCTCGAGGGCGTATCGCAATCGGGCAACTTTATGATGCCGTTCCAGTTTTGGGCCATTTGCTGGCCTGTAAGGCTTCAATCCTCGTTCGGCAAGACGTCTCCTGACTGTCCACTCGCTTATTGGCTCCCTTCGAACTTGCAGAAGTTGTTGTTGAACCGCAACTCCCGTCTGATGTCGATTTCTTAACATGGCTGCCGCAATGAAACGATCTTCTCGGACTGTTGTGCACCTTGGCTTGCCAGTACCTGGTCTTCACAGGTTTAATCCAGCCTCCCTAAACCTTTGGATCACTCGTCGGACAGTAGTATGTGTCACGCCCATTATTCTGGCCGTATTTCTTTGGCTAGTCCCCAATTCCACCTTATTGATGATTCTCCTACAATCCTCGGGTGCTAGAGGCATGGGTACGAGAGCCGTAAGACTTTACAATTTAAGAATTCTTTCACCACGGCGAAAACAAGGATGCAATCAAAAGCAAAACAAAAAACGAAACAAATCTATTCCGAAATTTTCAAACCCCAAAATTTTGTTTTTCTACTTTTTTTATCCATGGCTTCAAAAAGGCCGGTATTTAAAAGAGTTTAAGTTTGTTTAAGTATGAAGCTAGGTTCTATATCATAGGAGATATTAAGGTGTTTGTCGGTGGAACTTTTTCATTGCTCGGCAGTGTAGTATCAACATCAACAGCTGCCCTTTGTGTGACAACCCTGTAATAGTTAAGGACAAAAAGAAAGACGACCCAACAGATTCTTGGCCCTTATGCTTTGCACTTTCATTCGCTGATAGTGGTTCGAATTTTCTATCCAATCAGATCAGAATGTGTTCCTCATAATGTGTCATGATTAATCGGATTAATCAACGTTTTAACAATATCGTTGCTGGGTTCCCGAAGCCGGCGAACTGGCATTTGAGCATCCTACACTTTGCCGTTGAACTACATTAGAAATTTAAAAATAACATATACCTACCTAATCCCGGGGGATTTCCACTAGCATAAAGTTCAAAGTATATAGGTAGGTAAAATCCTGCTGTACGACACCATTTAGGACATGAATAGATATAAACAAAAAAGACGTATTGGAAGCTGGTGAACAAAATAACGATTATTATGATTAATCCACCTCAAAACCAGCAACAGGGCTGAAGCCTTAGAAAAGTCTGCCATACCAGAAGCCTTTTGTTATGTAAAATGTAAAAATTCTAACAATTACTGGATTTTCATATTTAATATTTATTTGTAAAATGACATAAGACATCATATCTGAACACGGGACCCTTTGTTTTTCGAAATAGAAATCCTCTTGGATGTCTTCCACCCTGGGGAAAGGAGGCAGAGGGGGCTGTCAGACTCGTACTGTCTAAAACCACCCGGATGTTCCCTCGCACACTTGCGTCAGAGGGCAGCAGATTCTTATGTGAATTCCGCTGCTCCGGACTGGTTCAGGCCTGCTTAACCTGCGGACCTTGACCCGTAGAGGGAGTCATCATCATCTGCCTAGCTTTTCCTGAACTACTTTGGTGTCGGCTTCCAATCAGCAGCTGAATACCAGTATTTTACATGGTGCGACTGCCTATCTGTCCACCACAACCCTATTAGTATGGGTGGACTTTCGGATCACTGAGTAGTCAGTGGCCAGAAAGTCGTTACAGCTAATGATTGTCAAAGATCGACAGTTAACGTGCTTTCCGAGGCAGAGAGGAAACTCGGTATGAAATGGTATTTGAATGAACGGAGAACTATACGATTTCAATTAATAATTGTATAGAAGCGTTCCTATTGGCGAAACATTCATACAAACAAGATGATAGATAAAAATAAAATTGGCGTCACGAGATGCCTGGCAGATAGATGTGAAACATCTCCGTTAATATTTTAATTCATAATTATATAAGTTTAGAGCAATGTTACGACCTATTGTAATATTACACATTAAATAAAAAAGGTCACGCCTTGTCTTGTGCAGTTGGTTTTACTGCCTAGGCGCGCATGTTTCACATAAAGACAACAAGTATGATATGAAAGAGAGAGACTCACCACATATGTTTTATGTGAATGTTTCGCCTATGGGAACGAAAAATAAGTCACAAAAAAAAAATTGTCTTACTACTTCCCCATCAATCACAAAATTATTGGGTGCTTTCAATTATTTTGTTTTGTCTCCACAGAATCCACAAAAGCCATCATACGTGAAATCCTTCGTCAAACAAAACCTTAGTACTTAATAATTCCATTTTTTTTTCTTATTTTAACGCTGTCATTGTATTGTCCAATGTCGGCTGTCTGTCTGACAGCAAGCCATATTTTAGTTTGACCATTTCTGAAACATAGAGGGCTTTGAATTTTTAATCTTTCTCTCTGCGAAGAAAGTTATTGGCCTTATTTTGATGCGTTTTACATTCAAGTTTCGTTTGCAATATTCTTATAGTTCTGCTGCTTATCTTGAAATAAAGCTATAAACGACTTTAATATTATCATTTAAACTAATTGCTGGATTTTATAATGTTTGGCAGAATGCGACATAATTATTTCCAAATGTAACCTAGCCTCTGTTGTTTGAAATAACTTGTACCGAAAAGGTGAAACATATAGAAATTGCAGTGTTTGGGTGTTTTTATACATAATCATTAGGAATGTTATTACAAGTAGATTTTGAGTGAGGTTCTTTGTATTGTGGGATATAGTATTGCAGAGATGGCTGACTCCCAAGTAGCAAATATTGTCAATGAAATTTTGGTAAGTTTCTTTAGTTTGTTTTCCTGGTTTGTGTATAAGACTTATGGCTTTAAAAAAATTCTAACCTGTTTCCTTCCTTGGAACACTTGGGAGAATATATTTTTGATATGGCATGTTAGTGTTGAGTGTGGTGTATATTTCATCAGACATATTTTTGTGGGCTTCATTTTACTTGTTCATTACCAAAGGTACAAGTTGTCAGCATAATAATATAAAACTCTCCTGAGAACTTGTAACTTTGGTTGTACTGTTGTAAAAACTCAATGTATTAAACATTTCAGTTTTTCATCTGATGGTATGGCAATTCATTTTTAGCTATGATCTAAACTCTATGCTATGATTGATGATGCTATGATCTAGGAACCTAAAATGAAAACATTTTCCGTTCCTCTTTTCAGCGTGTTGAAGCGGTTGAGGAAGCTTTCAGTTGCTTCCTCGTACATAAACCAGAAGAAGAAAATGAAATGTTAGCAATGTATCAAAAACGACTGTGCGGCATCATGACAAACTTGAGTGCAGAATTGCAGGAATCAGCATTACGCCAGTACTTGACTCTTACGGCTGTTCTTACTAACAGATACAAAATGAAACAACTACTTGCCCTTTTGGAAACTCTAGTGAACACAAATATTATTCAAGCTCGGTGTGTATCAAATTTACTGCGCACATGCCTGTTAAACACTTAGCCTACTTGCACCACAAATCATTAAATGCATATAGCGGTATACTTTTTAAAATATTGTTTTTTTTGTGCAAATTGTTTGTAAATGAAAGAGTTAGACAAAATACAATGTTTGAAATATGATAAGTGTTAAACACATTAAGAGAATTATGATGCAAGTAACTAACTAACACTAACTTTTGTTAAATAAATGTTATTGGTTTGTTTAATTTTTGCAGTATGTTATGTGACTGCATTTTGACCAATGAAAAGCTTATGTATCAGAATGCTGATTTCTGGATTGAAAGTTTTAGTCTGATCAGAAGAATTATAGGAGGCGTGGATTATAAAGGTGTCAGGGAAATAATGAAGGTTGGTTTAATTCTATTGTAGGACTTTTCTTCCCAAGGTCCTTAGTTTCATCTTATTGTCTTGTATTTTCAAGGGATGCAGAGAGAAAGCTCATACACTTCCGGTGAGGTTAAATTCAAGCACAATGCCTCAGTTAAGATCACTGTACAATGTAATTGAATACATTTTTGATCGCACAGCTTCTTTGCTGCCAGCATACTTTATTGTCACTGAGATCCAGAAGGATTATCCTGGGAATAACCACTGGCCACACTGGGTAAGTTGGATATTGTTACATTGATCTCATGTGATTACTGCATCACTGGTTTCTCTCCTGTCCATTGTGTAATATATGATATAGATCATAGGATCAAATCCTTGGAGATTCTAATGTTTTATATGATATCATATAAAACATTAGTATCTCCAAGGATTTCTGTCACCATAATATTAATATTTTTTTCTAAAAACACAAATATTTTTGTTTCTGTTTCAGCAACTGGCTAAACTTCTGTCTAGTTTTGTGGAGAGTTTTAAACCTTGTGCCCAAATGGTTTCCATTATTGGACATTCACAAATGTTGCCTGTGGTGGAGTTTTCAGGTTATGCTGATCATCTGGTTAACCCGTGGAGATTAGATCCTACAACTTTGAAATTTTCTCTCAAGGGTAATTTACCCTATGATGATGAACTTCTAAAACCACAAATAGCATTGTTAAGACATGTTTTACAACAGCCATATTCCAGGGATATGATGTGCTCAATGCTTGGTCTTCAAAAGCAGCACAAACAACGCTGTATAGCTCTTGAGGATCAATTAGTGGAGCTCATGATACTGCCAATGGAAAGAAGTGAATCTGAAAATGAAGATGATGAAATGTCTTCTTCACATTGGTGTTGGCTCCACTTATCATCACAGGTTATATACTTGATCCTCATTGGATTTGCTTCATTCCCCAACATTGTGATGGGTCTCCATAGCAAATTGATTGGTCATGATATGAAAAAAGGTAGAGACCACCTTATGTGGGTGTTATTACAATTTATATCAGGAAGTATTCAGAGAAACCCATCATCCAATTTCCTTCCAATAATAAAGCTTTATGAATTGCTGTATCCTGAAAAGGAACCACTACCCGTGCCTGATTGCACTAAAGCCCACTGCACACATCAAATGGCTGTAGTATGTATTTGGATGCACTTGTTGAAGAAAGCTGAAACTGAACACAAGACAATGACTATGCCACAAAATTTAAAAGTACAGTATGAGTATGTGTTCTTTTATTTATCAGAGTATTTACTGTGAATTTTGATTGATTTTGAATACTAATGTGTATATTGTATATTCAAGTAAAGTAATGTGACACTGTTTTGCCTTAGGTTTCTTCAGCATCTAATGACATCAAATAGTACACCAACATTGATGGGCTCTGACTACCGTATAGCCTTACTATGCAATGCATATTCAACAAATCAAGAGTACTTCGCTAGACCCATGGGTGTGATTATAGAGACACTCTTTGGAAGCCAGAAAGCTTTGCCAAATGGGAATCCAGGCACGCCTTTGCCAACAGTTCCCTTGTCTATGTGTATTTTAGACAGCTTGACATTACATTGTAAGATGTCACTAATACACTCGATAGTAACTCATGTTGCCAAGTTGGCTCAGAATAAAAGTAATATACCAGGGAACAGTATGATGGCACCGGCGTTGGTAGAAACTTACAGCCGTCTTCTGGTCTATACTGAAATAGAGTCAATGGGGATCAAAGGATTCATACGTAAGTACATTTTAAAGAAAACCAGGAAACTGAAATCACTAAAGTTCCAGCCAGCCTAGTAATAATCGTAAAACTATAATAATAATAGCCTTTTATTCCTAAACATAGGGTTACAAGATTCCCTAAGTTTGGTGTGCCTTTTGGCATAGGCCTCCTCCAATTCCTTCCAAGGAATCCTGTCCCTTGCTACTCTCAACCAGAATGGTCTCGCTGTCTGTTTCAAGTCATCTTCCCATCTCCTGACTTGACAACCCCTACTTCTTTTGCCGTCTCTTGGTTGCCAGCGGGTGACTTGCTTGCTCCATTTGTTAATCCCCATTACAAATGTCTATCCCATCTCCATTTTTGGACGTCTATCCGTGTAAGAATGTCTGTAAGTTTTGTTCTTTTTCCAATGTCTGCGTTTCTGACTCTGTCTTTGATTTTTAACCCTAGCATGCTTCTTCCCATGGCACGTTGGCATTTTGTTAGCCTCTCCCTGTAGTGAAGTGTTGTTGACCAAGTTTCACAGCCATAAGTAAGAACTGGTTCAATACAGGTCTGGAATGTTTTCTTTTTTATGTGATTGCCTAGATACTTACTTTTCACTATTTCCTTCAGTGACCAGTATTTTCTTCATTCTTGGGCTATTCGCCTGTTTATTTCCTTTGACATTTCATCTGAAGAGGATATTATCTGTCCTAAGTAAATATATTCTTTGACATATTCGATCTTGTTGCCATCTACCATATTGTCTATTTCTCTTGAGTTTAACATCAATTTTCTTTTACTGGCATTGATTTCCACACCAACTTCTCTACTTATATTTGCTAGGCTCTGCATCATTTGTTCTATTGCGGCTCTATATTGATTCTCTTCAAGAAGCACCATATCATCGGCAAATCTTAGGTGGTTTAGGCGAGCTCCATTAATGTTCAGACCTAAGTGGTCCCAGTTTAGTTGTCTAAAGATGTGCTCGAGTACGGTGTTAAACAGCGTAGGGGAGAGAGGATCGCCTTGGCGTACGCCCTTTTTGATAGGAAATGATTCTCCTGTTGATTCTAATTTAATACGGGCCTTGCTAGATTTGTATATACTCTTAAGTATTTCTATATAGTTGCTCTGGACCCCTTGTTGTTCAAGGCCCCGCCATATGTAATGGTGCCTGAGGCTGTCGAATGCCTTTGAGTAATCTATAAACGCCAAGTAGATTTGTTTATTGTATTCGTTATACTTCTGTATCAACTGTTTTATTGTGTGTTTGTGATCTATTGTGCTGAAGTCTTTTCTGAATCCTGCCTGCTCTACTGGTTGGCTTTCGTTTAGTGTTAATGATATTCTTTCCTGGATCACTTTAGCAAATACTTTATATATGTTTGATATTAGAGAAATTGGCCTATAGTTTCCAGTCTCGTCTCTAGGGCCTTTTTTACGTAGTTGAATTATGTGACACTCGGTCCATTCTTCTGGAATTTGCCTTGTTTGTAAAATTTCATTTAAAAGTTTTGTCAGCACTGGACTGATTTCCTCTCTTCCCTTGAGCATTTCATTAGGTATCTTGTCCGGTCCTGGGGCTTTTTCAAGTTTTTGGGATTTTATTGCCTTGATTACCTCTACACATGAGTTACTCTCAAGGATTTCTGACACTTCGTCTACTATGTTTTCTTTTGCTTCTTTTACTTCCGGATCGTAAAACTATCTGAACTCTAAAACTAACCCATATCCTTAAAAGAAGCTTTCCTACAACTATTGAATTAAAGATTTATTTATGCGCGACAGGTTTTATAAATTAATATTATCGCTTTCAGATCAGTTGCTGCCGAATGTGTTCAAATCTCATGCTTGGGGCATACTTCATAACTTGTTGGACATGTTTTCGTATCGTATTCACCACGTGCAGCCACACTACAGGGTCACACTGCTGTCTAACATACATTCCTTAGCTGCATACCCGCAAGCCAATCAGACACAGCTACAATTATGGTAAAAATGACTAAATCTTGAATACATTGTTGTACTAATAAATATTCGTGAAGTACAAGAGCTCTAAAAAGTAATCATTTCTTATTTCCAGTTTCGAAAGTACAGCACTACGTTTGATAACAAGTCTGGGCAGTTCCGGAGTGCAGCTGCAAATGTCGAGGGTGGTCTCAGAACCCAAGTCGCTGGTCTCGTCCGAGAGTGAAGAGTTGAACCGAGTGTTGGTGCTTACTCTTGCACGCGGCATTTACATGACCGGGGCTGGTAAGCTTTTTACTTGTAATTATAAGAAAAGGCTAAAATCATTTTCATCGCACAAAGAAATAGTATCGTTTACTCGTACGATCGTTAGCCATTTACAACGACACCTAAGAAGGAAAGAAACAAAATACATTTATTCAGCACTGACTAAACACAATATATTCTATAGAGAGAGGACTAGGAGATTCGCAGGAGAACCAAGGTAACGGCCATAGTCTGAGGCAGACCAGGCAGCCAAACTTCAGTGGCAGAGGGTGGGGCAGGCAAAGTGCTTGCAGACAGAGTGGCTTATCAGCCATGGCCAATGGCTTATCGCCTCCGAGTAAGTGATTACCACTCAGTACCTTTCGAAAGAGGTACAATAGTGGTAATGACTTACTCGAAGGCGCTGTGGAAAGGGCTACCCGTGACCGAAGAGCTAGGGAAGGATGCGAGAATACACTGGATACAAGAAGCACCTCACCGGTAGCGTGGCGACGTGTTGGGGATGTTTATATCCAGCAGTCTTTAGCTAATATGATGATGATGAGAAAACATTGTGTGAAAGATGAAAGAGAATGAAGTAAAATTTGAGAGTACATAGAATTGTGTATGGAATGAAAGAATGCACTAACACTTTATAAATAGGGCAGGGGGCGGGAAAATGATGAGCATGAGGTACACAATCGAAGGGAGAGCAATTAATCTAAGAGTAGCGTTTTCTTCATTCCTCGCAACTAAAAAACCTGAATGTAACCTCAACTATGAACAAATTCTAGTAAATAGTCTGATGAAACTGTTGTTTTCTCTTCTAACAGGCAGTGACGGTGCTGCGGTGAAGGAACTCCTCACCACGATCATGACAAACACGCCGCACATGTGGTCACAACACACGCTTCAGTGTTTCCCGCCAATGCTAGTCGAGTTCTTTGCTCAGGTATGTATGTCCATAAACCGTCAACTACATAGAGTACTGAATAAAAAAATCTAAATTCAGATATTCACTGACTGACAACGCTCAGCATAAACCGAATCGAAAAGCTTGAATTTTCACAAGAATTCTTTTCGAAGATGAGCTTTAAGGAAGAATCTTTGAATATTCATTCCCTAAAGGTATTTAAGGAGGGATAAAATGGAAGTTACACATTTTTTTATACTGTTCTTTGCTTTAAGTTGAATGTACCAATTATATTTTCCTGGACGAAGGGCGAAGATTCTGCAAAGTTACTGATGAAAAAGGACATCGAACACATGTATTATTATGAAATTCTAAGATTTCACTTGCTTAATCTTGTAATCCATGAGGCACCTTAAATTAAGACTCGCGCGTGCTCGTAGGGAGAGAGTTAAATAACGAGATACTGGGAGTCATATAACTCTTCGCGCTTACCCCACCTCACTTGACCACGCATTTTATTGAATCGTTGGTGCTAACATATTACGTTTCTATTTATACGAGTATTACAACTAGTGTCCCGCCCTTGTTTCACACAGGTGCAGGTGCAATTTACTAATTAATAGTCATATCAAAATATCATAGATTTCCGTGCTATATCTAAGTTAATTATGAAGATATTGTACACATAAACCTTTTGGAATAAATACTATAAAATATAAATGCTGGTGATAACTGCATCAAGTTGCATTGCACAGAGATAAACATGGAGACTCGAAAGGCGCCTTTGTATACAGACTGTTGTTTTGCATCCTCGTCAAATTCAAGGAGATAACTATGCTCATGGTTCTCGACCCGAATCAATAATAAACACGATAATAATAGGTACGTAATTTTTTTTGTTGTATTCTGAAATCAGTAAGTGTGAACCACCCGTTTTAAACACGGCACGTCTGATCCTCGCCCTATAACTGCGCTTTCACACATACAGACAGTCTCAAAAGTTTCGATAATTTCTTATTCCCTAGACCACGTTAAGGGGATTATTCTGAAATATTGACAAATTTCAACAACAAAAAAGCAGCGTTTATTAATAATTAATTAAGTACAGTAATTTGAATTGATTATTTATATCTCTTGTGACAACCTCCAAAATTTTGACGGGGATGCAAAACAACACCGTGTAATAGTAGATTGTTGCATCGAGCGCAAAGTGAGTCATTAATGTACGAGTGTTATGTTCGTGCCCGAGCGCAGGCGAGGGCACTAAATTAACACGAGTGCATTAATTACTCACTTTATCGAGGTGCGTAATCTGCTTTTCTTTAACTACCCTGACAAAAATACCTACTCAAAATAAAAACTCAAGTTAATGATACAAAGTTTAATTCATCTTCCCTTCAAACATACAATTATTAAAAGTGCAGTTATTAAAAGTTATTAACAACTTCATTTGCAGCTGTTTTATACTTTCTAGAGTTGAATTCATATCGCTATCGCTGTCAATTTCCATGATTTTTTACCTTTATAATTGGTAAATAAGAAGTATCAAAGTTTTACAATGGTACAAAATGCGCGCCATTTGTTTTTTTTTTCACCAAGTCTGTTTTATGCAGCCGATTTTTACTTTCAGCCAGTATCTTTTTGATCTAATGCATACATTTTATTAAACTTAGTAGGAGGCACTAAACCTCTGTGGTAAATTTAATTCCAAATTTAAAATGTTAAACAGTGCAGTAATGAAAAACAGTGCAATAATGAGATTTCATATAACTTTTCTGCACTGTTTTGGTTCTAAGCAAAAAAGACATCCTTTGTGATCGGTTTTGTAATGATTAATTATAACATTACTGCGTAGTTGAAAGAAATAGTAGATTGTTGCATCGAGCGCAAAGTGAGTCATAAATGTACGAGTGTTATGTTGGTGCCCGAGCGCAGGCGAGGGCACTAAATTAACACGAGTGCATTAATTACTCACTTTATCGAGGTGCGTAATCTGCTTTTCTTTCAACTACCCTGACAAAATAAAAACTCTAGTTAATGAGACAAAGTTTAATTCATCTTCCCTTCAAACATACAATTATTAAAAGTGCTGTTATTAAAGGTTATTAACAACTTCATTTGCAGCTGTTTTATATTTTCTGGAGTTGAATTCATATCGCTATCGCTGTCAATTTCCATGATTTTTTACCTTTTTATTTGGTAAATAAGAAGTATCAAAGTTTTACAATGGTACAAAATGCGCGCCATTTGTTTTTTTTTTTCACCAAGTCAGTTTTATTCAGACGATTTTTAACATTACTGCGTAGTTGGAAGAAAAGATCTTTTCTTTCAACTACGCAGTAATGTTATAATTAATCACTACAAAACCGATCACAATGGATGTCTTTTTTGCTTAGAACCAAAACAGTGCAGAAAAGTTATATGAAATCTCATTATTGCACTGTTTTTCATTACTGCACTGTTTAACATTTTAAATTTGGAATTAAATTTACCACAGAGGTTTAGTGCCTCCTACTAAGTTTAATAAAATGTATGCATTAGATCAAAAAGATACTGGCTGAAAGTAAAAATCGGCTGCATAAAACAGACTTGGTGAAAAAAATAACAAATGGCGCGCATTTTGTACTATTGTAAAACTTTGATACTTTTAGCAAAAAAAAAGTTAAAAAAAACATGAAAATGGACAGCGATAGCGATATGAATTCAACTCCAGAAAGTTTAAAACAGCTGCAAATGAAGTTGTTTATAACCTTTAATAACTGCACTTTTAATAATTGTATGTTAAAAGGGAAGATGAATTTTAAACTTTGTTTCATTAGGTATGTTGAGTTTTTATTTTAAGTAGGTATATTTTGTCACGGTAGTTGAAAGAAAAGTAGATTACGCACCTTGCTAAAGTGAGTTATTAATGCACTCGTGTTAATTTAGTGCCCTCGCGTGCGCTCGGGCACCAACATAACACTCGTGCATTAATAACTCACTTTGCGCTCGATGCAACAATCTACTATTGTTCATGATTTAAAAGTATTTATTTGTATAAACACTATTTTGAATATTAATTACAGAACCCTGCCCCTAAAGAGAACAAGCAAGTTCTCAAAAAGTCGGTGGAGGAGGAGTACCGCAAGTGGACCTCGATGGCCAACGACAATGATATTATATCGCACTTCTCGGTGCCAGGCACGCCTCTCTTCCTCTGTCTCTTGTGGAAAATGATTTTTGAGACTAACAGAATCAACCCTGTTGCTTTCAAGTGAGTGTATGTCTCCGGATATTCTTATAAAGGCTCTTTAGCACTGTTCGCGATTGTAATACATAGATATATTTTAGTCTGCCTGGCTAAAATGATATTTGGTGTATGTAATTTGTAAATTGTTTAACAAAGTACTGTAAAAAACTACTGCTTCGTTCGTCTAGTGGTTGTAAACGCGACTGTTGAGGATGAGGTCCAGGGTTCCATTCCTGCGTCGGCCAAAGTGTTATTGAGTTTTCCCGTCTAGAAATTCTCAGTAGCAGCCGCGTAGTCTGGATTCGTGCCCGGTTACAGGCTCGCCCCCTATTACATGGCACTTAAACATGATTGGCGAAATGTGGGTGTGCTAGTACATCTCTGCCTAACCCTTCGGTTAACAGGCGTGATATTATTAGTAAGGTCCAAAAGTTTCCAGCTTAAACTACTATATTACAGCCTAGAGCTGCAGAGATACAAACCTATCATGTCACTAAATTACTGAAGTTTTCTCCAGTTACACTCTGTAAAAAGTAATGTTTTTGTTCAATATGTCTCCCTTTATTTCAATCTTTTTTTGTTTGGATACTAATCCTTAATTTTATAGTTGAAACCGGAAACTTTTAGACCTTACCATGTATGTTATGTAAAAACCATTGTGTTTGTCTTTAAAACTTTGCGATATCTTTTATCGTAATACTCTCTGTTTGTTTACAGAATTCTGGAGCGTATAGGCGCCCGCGCCCTGTCAGCACATCTGCGCAAGTTCTGTGACTACCTCGTGTTCGAGGTGACGAACCCGGCGGGCGGGCCTCACATCAACAAGTGCGTCGACGCCATCAACGACATCATCTGGAAGTATAATATCGTCACCATCGACCGGCTCGTCTTGTGCTTGGTAAGTCTTATTGAGACACTCACTGTCTGAGACTTGCCAGAAGGGCGCTCTACATAAACTTGAAAAAAAAAGATGGCGGCGCCGGTTGCAATTAAAGCGCAATACACACAGGGAACGGGCGCGGAAGTACGGCATCTGTATTTCATGTACTTGTATGGACGACATCACAAAGAACTGCGTCCGCGGCTCCTGCGCGTCATCCGACCTGCACCCATCCGAGCACGCTGTGTGTGTTGCGCATAGGGCCATCTGCCAAAAGATCATTGTACAGCTATACGCAAGGATACTTTGTTGTAGATCAAATAGCGGTAGACGATAAGAGATTTTAAAAGTTGACTACAATAGCGTGTCTAATGGTGCGAATAACCTCGCCTTTATTGACAGCGTCCTGACAAACGACAAATCGTATTTCACAAGTATCGATTATAATCGTGTTTGAGATTTAGTAACTCTCTTGAGTATTGATGTACGTGTATGGTCAGTGCCGTCTTTTACCTGATCCGTCTTAAAAAGTTAAAGAGAGTAAGATGGGTGAAATAATGCAGAGCACTGACCATGAGTGTGAACACGCTTGGAAATTCTCGTTTCTAAAATGTCGACAAACGCTCCTTGTGTGATTAATACTTTGAGGCTAAATATTTATTTATGTACTCACAAAACACTTAACAGGACATCAAGATACAAGAGCACAAGGAAATAAAACCAAATTTAAGTAGCTGTAAAGTCTCATGATTTGTGTTTTTTACCTTTTAGGTACTACGCCCCAATCCGGACGGCAATGAAAGCCAAGTGTGCCTTTATATTATTCAGTTATTGCTATTGAAAGGGTCAGAATTGAGAAATAGGGCACAGGATTTCGTCAAAGAAAACTCTCCTGAGCATTGGAAACAAAATAATTGGTAATACTACTGTTCTTTGTAAATGCTTTTGTTGACATTTATTTTTATTTATTCTTATACACATTAAATACATTTTTATATATTGTTGTAAGTATAAAAAAATATTTAAAAATAACGCACACTGACACAATTAAATTGTAATTTATATAACTTACAGGTACGACAAACATCTAGCATTTCACAGAAAGTACCCAGAGAAGTTCGCGCCTGAAGAAGCTGGCAATGCCTACGGCGGCCCTATTCCTGTTTACTTGAGCAATGTGTGTCTCCGGTTCATACCTGTTTTGGACATTGTAGTGCACAGACATCTAGAAATACCATCGGTTAGCAAGAATTTGGAACAGCTTCTGGAACACCTCGGCTATTTGTATAAATTCCACGGTGAGCTACCCCACGTGCGCACGGCCAACTTTCTAACGCGTGGTGTTGTTATTTTGATGTATAACGTAATATTATGTCAACAGATCGACCTGTCACTTTCCTGTACAACACACTGCACTATTATGAGACAAAACTCCGGGACAAACCGTTACTGAAGAGAAAACTAGTGAATGCTGTGTTAGGATCATTGAAAGACGTGCGTCCTTCGGGATGGGCCACTACTGAGGCGTTCCAGACGTATCTAGCCAAGAGTGACGTGGACGCGACGGGCTGGACCCCGGACCTTAACTACTATCTGAGTCTAGTCAACCGCATGGTGGACAGTATCCTTTTTAAATGCTATCATTACGAGCTAATATATTTTTTTTATTTATTATTTTATCCAAAGTTTTTTCAAATTTAACCGAAAAGTAAAATAAGAATGCAACTTCATATTGAAACCATATTTTTAATGGATTATTTATCACGCTGGTAATGTAATCCCAGAAGGTTCAGGAAGTGGTGTACCTAATAGTACATCCACGTTTTGCCAGCTATGAAGTCTCATTAAATTGCCTACTTTTCTGTGTAATATTCAGATTAATATTCCTTAGCTTAGTGACAGCTATGACTGGCGCGTCACACTTCCCTAACACAGACTGGCGCTTCAACGAGTATCCGAATCCGTCTGCTCACGCTCTGTACGTGACGTGCGTTGAGCTAATGTCTCTGCCACTGGCGCCCAACTTTGTCGGCAACACTCTTCTCGACGTCATCACCAAAGGCTTCGTCGTAATACCAGCCACAAAGATCCAGCTTTGGATTAATGCTATCGGTCTCATAATGGCCGCTTTGCCAGACCCGTACTGGACCGTCCTTCACGACCGCATATTGGAACTAATAACAAACACTGAAATGACGGAATGGCCATACCCACACACACCTTTCCAACTATTTAACCTGACCACTACGAATGATGCTATGCTTGAGAATAAATACAGCCTAACTTTGGCATTGGCTCATGCGATTTGGTATCACGCGGGGGCGGGGCAAATAATGCAAGTTCCTCAGTAAGTATATTCTTATTAATTTCATTGTGAAGTTTTGGTATCTTTTATGTTTTCATATTTCTAGAATATGCCAACAATTATGTCTTCGTCAAAATAATCTACTATTTTATCTATTTTTGTGTTTCCAGGTTTGTTAAGGAGAAACTGTCGGTGGAGATCCATACAGAGATTCAACTACTGTACCTATGTCATTTAGTCGGTCCGTTCTTACAACGATTTAACTCGGACTTATCGCGAGCAGTCATGGACATCACTATCACTCTGTACGAACTTCTGGCGCATATCGATAAGTCTCAGCAACATCTGCAGTACATCGATCCGATATGCGACTTGCTGTATCCTTTTTAAAACGTGTTAACCTTTTATCGCCACGTTCGGATATAGCCGACAAATGAAAAAGTAATCAACATCTCACCGTCGGCTGAAGCCGACAAAAATGTGTGCCATTTATGTGGCTTGGCGTGGTAGGTGACCCCGCACAGTGATCAATAATCAAAGGTTAGCGTCACATCATTATTTTTGGCCAATATGTCGGACGTTCTAAAAAACATTTTTAAGACTTTTTTTAATTTTTAAGTTTTGAAGGCAAGTTGTTTACATTATACTAAAACATCAACATTATGCAGTCAGTAGTTTACTGGATATGTCATTTCAAACTTACCTCGAAAGCAAAAAATTTATAACAAGACGGATTTATAGTTGTTTTGCGTTCCTATTTAATTTAAGCTGGTTATGTTATCAGGGCAAAATAAATTGAAAAAAAATATGTGCACATTTAAGGAAGGTCTGTACTTTTTTTTGGTATACAAACAAAAACTTAAATCAATTGATTTATATTATAAAAGAAATATATAAATAACGTACTAATATTTACTAACTTCTCTAAGTTTGAACTGTGTTACGTTTAAAAGAACAAATAAGTACACTATCATTTTAATTCCATTTTATAGCAGGGATAATTAGCTATATAAAAATATGCATTTCTTTAACGTTGATTGTCCGTTTCTGTAGTTATAAAGTGTTTTTTAGGTAACGGTGCCTCAATAAAAAATATTGTTTCATTCAATATTTTGTCATTGCTCACTTTACCAGTTAAGCCTCTATCAAAGCACAATAAAGATAAACTACTTAGTTATATTTTGGCAACATTAAAAGTATCGGAAGTGCCTGGTTTTAACAAGGTACTTCAAATATTAATTACTATGTTGAATTATATGAAAACGATTTTACGATACTATATAATGTTGATTCACGATTTCAGTCTTTAATTATTTCGAACCACTAACTTTTTAAAATTGATCACTGTGCGCCGAAGCTCTGGCGTTCAAAAGCTTAAACATAGATTTGTGCTGTGCGTTGCTATGCCAACTTTGTTTTGCTATATTTTTCATGAGATGCGCGACGTGCTGTGCGAGTCAACACGTCACCTGTATCTGTGTCTACAGTACAATTACGTGTTTATTGGCTTCATTTGATAGCTACTTTGATATTAAAACATATTACGAATTAATTACAAAGTGACAGCACAAAAGTTTATATGCTGTCACCGCGGCCACTAAGTAATTCAGGTAGTTATTGTAAGGTAGAAATGACATATTCACACACTTTTATATATGGGCGACGACTGGCTTGCGTAAGCTATAACCATAAAGATTAGTTGAGTATCATTCTAAGAACAGACAAAAGCAGTGTAGTGATAGTAATGTAAATTATCCCTGGAATGGAACATAGACTTGCGTAGTCAAATATCAAAATATCTTGAGATACCGACTACTTAAATCAGACACCACGTGATGCTGGCTAGTTAAATCAGACACCACAACTATCGACGTAATTGGATTGAACCAACATTTGTCGTATTTAGTTGAGCTTTTCGCTTTATTGCATAGACATTCAATTCAATTCAATTTTTTTAAGGTTATGGCTCCATCGATCAACATTCGATGATTTTGCCAATGTCAAGGTACGAGATGTCAATGGTCGAGCGAGTAGTACGAACTATTTGAAGACTATTGCTCAGTTTTTGTAGCGATGTCGTCCGTTATTGTTCATGCTACAAAGGACAAAACATTTTTTAGTTAGTACATAAAAGACGGCACAAATAAGTGTTAAAACATCCAAGTAATAATATATATATATAAAAAAAAAAGAAAAATGTAAAATAGTTATAACTGGATTTTATTAATATTAATAAATTTATAAAGAATTTTAATTGCGGGGGAGTGAGCTAGAGATAGAAGGAAAGGAATGTTAACTGGGCGGGGGATATCAGCAGGAAGTAATTCGTAAAGGGGAACAGTTAAGCGAGGACAGGAAAAAAACAAGTGCTCTAGAGTACCCTCTTCTAGACCGCATTCACACAAAGAATTGTCTCTCACGTGGATTTTTGTCAAAAAAACTGGTGTGCAAACGAAGCCAAGTCGGAGTCGGATTATGACAGAGGTAGCCAGTTTATTGGAGAATTTAAGTTTGCTAAACCAACATTTCGAAGGAATAAGAGGTTGGATAGAGCCATAAAATTTTCCCTTCAATAATCGAGTTTTTTGCCAGTGAGTATTCCAACAATTCATCATCTCGGGCTTAACAAGACAGCGTAAATCTCGAGCATAACAGGACGTATGAGATTCGATCTCATTCTGAGTAGCCGACTTTGCAATGGAGTCCGCGTTCTCGTTTCCAACGATTCCAGAATGTCCGGGGATCCAAGCCATTGCGATATCTATGCCTAAACAGTGACATCTATACAAAATTTGTTTAATCTGTAAGGTTAGGGGGCAATTGTGACGAGAACGAAAAGGAGATTTTACTAAGTCTTGAAGACAACTAAGGGAATCCGAAAAAATTATGGATTTGTTCAGGCCATGAGATTCAACATAGGAGACCGCTTCTAAAAGAGCTATTGCCTCTCCAGTATAAATGGAGCCAAATTTAGAACTACGAAAACTCAATATTATTCTGAACTTTGGGATCCATACAGCGAAACCAACATTGCTATCATCAGACAGCTTCGAGGCGTCTGTAAATATCGTGAGCCAATCATGCCAGTCCTCTGATAAAATCTTTATGAATTTATCATTAGCAGTAGAGTCATTTTTCGAAATACCAAAGTTAAACATAATTTTAGGTTGAAAGAGTAGTGAATTAAAATTTACTTCAAATAAGGGGTTCATATTTGACTGGACTAAAGAAATGTGCCTATTATTAAATTTACTGTAACTATTAACGAGGAGAGGAGGATTTTTATGGGACCAATAGCGGGAAGATGGGATTAACTCAAAAAGAGTACGAAGAAGAGGAAGAAGGGGATGTGATTTAATTTGGATGACTTTATAAAAAAATCTGTCACAGAGGTATTGTCTACGTAAATGAAGAGGGGGCTCCAAACACTCTACCTGGAGGGCATTAATAGGGGAGCATTTCATAGCACCCGTGATGATGCGCAAGCATTTGGACTGAATCTTCTCCAGTTTGGCAAGGGCTATTTTGTTGCATGGTTCCAGAAGAAAGCTTCCATAGTCAAAGTGGCTACGAACTATAGCATTATATAGAATTTTCTGGGAAGTGGGATGGGCTCCCCAACGAACTCCAGAAAGCGCACGCAGTACATTAACGCCTTTTTCGCATTTCTTCGAAATGTAATCTAAATGATAGAGACCAGATAATTTGGAGTCAAGGATGAGGCCGAGGAATTTAACTTTATCACTAATCAAAATGGTTTCGTTTTCAACAGATAGGTTTATAGGGGGAATATTACGTTTGCGAGAAAAGATAACTGCATTACATTTGGGGACAGACAGATTTAGGCCATGATCGCTTAGCCACTGATTTAAATAATGAAGGGCAGAGTTTAAGCGTAATGAGGCATCAGAAAAAGAAGGTGAGCTATAGTAAAGGGCAATATCATCAGCGTATTGTAAAATTTTGCAGAAACAGTTCACTGATGACTCCAAATCGTATGTATATAAATTATATAAGATAGGGCTTAAGACCGACCCCTGAGGTAGACCCTTCCACACTAGCCGAGATGGATAGAGGCTGCCCTGATGACGGACAGAAATAGAACGGGACAAAAGAAGATTACAAATGATGTTGACCATCCTCACAGGGATACTCAGCTGTAGCAGCTTTTGCCTGAGTATTGGAAGTTGGACATTATCATAGGCAGACGCTATGTCTAGAAAAACACCAAGAACGTTTTAATTATTGGAAAAAGCAATACGGACATCGGATAAGAAAACACTGAGGCTGTCCAGAGTGCCCATGCCTATTCTAAAACCGAACTGAGACTGGGCTAAGATCCCTTTGGTTTCTAGAATCCATTCGAGTCGGTTCTTGATGAGATTTTCCATGATTTTAGCCAATACAGAAGAAAGGGCGATAGGACGATAGGAAGCAGAATCTTTTGGGTCTTTCCCAGGTTTCAATATGGGGATAATAATTTGGGATTTCCAGGATTCTGGAACTTGCCCAGTAACGAAAAAGGAATTGATTAGGTCAAGGAAAAGTAATTTACAGTTGGAAGAGGATTTGGAAATAAAGGAATAGGGAATTTCATCGGCACCCGGAGAAGAATCCCGAAGGTGTTCCAGGGCACATGTCAATTCTGAATAAGAAAAAATTTCATCGAATCTATCGGAGGGATTGGAAGAAGGGGGATCTATAGTTGGAAGGCAATCAAAACTAGGAACAAAAGGAGGGGCTAATTTAGTAATAAAAGCCTCTAACCAGGAACTAGGGTCTTTAGTTGTGGATAAGGCAGACTGATTATCACAGGCTCTGCGATAAGCTTTAATTTTTTTCCACACACAGGAAACTGGCGAGCGTGGAGACAGTGACTCGCAAAACTTGAGCCAGCCAGATCTTTTCTTTTTTGCCAATAACCTGCAGACTCTTGCAGAAGTCTTTTTAAAATGTAGATAGTCAGACATGTCTAAACTAGACGCAAAACTGTTTTCTGTCTCTTTACGTTTGCGAACGCCATCAGAGCACTCAGCATCCCACCAAGGAGGGGAAGGTATTAAGTGGCGGGCAGAGTTCTTCAAGGGGATTGAGGAATCAGCCGCTCTCAACAAACAATCTACAAAATCATTGTAGACAGAAAGGGAATTGGAAGAGTTTATTGAGGGGAAGTTTTGGAGCTCAGAATCTAATTGAGACGAAAAATGAGACCAGTCTGCTTGTGAAAGGAGATATTTTTGAAGAGGTTGAATAGGAGGAGTGCGAGGATGGGAACTTGGAAATGAAATCAGTATAGGAAAATGATCACTCCCGTAAGAATTAGGGAGAACCGACCAGGAGAGTGAAGACACTAAGGAAGGGGAAGAGAAAGAAAGGTCGGGAACACTAATGTTTTGGGAAGGAGAAACCCTACGGGTAGCAGATCCATCATTAAGGATGCAAAGGTTACAGTCATCTAAAAGATCTAACAAAAAGCTGGAGGAGGGGTCATTACAGTGAGAGCCCCAAAGTGTGTGACGGCAATTGAAATCACCTAGCACAATCAAGGGGCATGGGATAGAGGAAAGGATAGAGTTAAATTCAGACAAAAGGTTGGCATTAGGATGAGGAATATAGGCAGATACATAGGATATGCCCATGGCTCTAATGGCTACAACATGTAGGCCAGCATCGTGACGGGGAAGAGGAATCTCAGAAAAAGTCATAGATCTGCTAACCAAAAGGGCGCAGCCCGCCCAACCGTCCTCTCTGTCGTCCCGAAGACATGAAAAACCAGGAACCCTAAAAGGAGCCCCGGGCTTCAGCCACGTCTCCGACACGGCAAAGACGACTGGTTTATAACGATTAATGCGATAGATCAATTCGTGTTTTTTCCTACGGATTGATCTACAATTCCACTGAAGGACCTTTTCCATTATGGCGTGTCCAGGATTCCAAGAGTTTTTGAACTAAAATTACGACATTGTCCGGTATAGCGTCACTAAATTTAGACAGCATGTTAATAAGGGAGCATACCAATAGCTCTATTAAGTTGTCATTGGGGGTGGGAAGGGGTGTGGATTCAACATATTGGGAATTCAAGGCACAGCCGTTAGGCTGAGAAGAGGGAGGGGTATACACCATTGACCTATGGGCTTGGGTATCATAAGACTTGCCCAGCTCCGGTCGGGGTCTTGGAGAACGATAAACAGTTTTGGTGTAGGAAGATTTTACAGGGGATGCATATGGAGATGAAGTGGGAGTACTAAGAGGGACTGAAAAGAGATGGGGCTCAGAAGGAGTTTGTTGAGAAATTTTGTAAACAGAGGGACTAGCAGCAACATTAGAGTACAGCACTTTGGGGCGGGGGACCTTACCGAAGCCTCACGATAACTTAAATTCTCCTGGGACATAACCATTTTTATAGATTTCTGCCTTGAATGCTCAGGGCACTTGTCATCAGTAGCCTTATGGTTACCACCATCACACAACATACATGTGACTTGTGAATCCTGGACATTGCAGCTATCGCCAGGGTGTGGTTGGGCACATCGGTAGCAAACGTGGCTTGGATCTGCACTGGTTACTAATATGGCCAAAACGAAGACAGTTACGGCATTGAATAGTGGGAAGATGGTAAACAGAAACTGGAAGGGAAGCATTATAACAAAATACTTTTTCTGGGAGCAATTGGCCGGAGAAAGTTAGCACAACTGTTGTTGAGGGTGACCAAAAAACAGAACCCTCTTTTCTATTTTTAAAATTCAGCCTCCTAGCCTTGATAACTTCACCACAATTATGAGGGGTCTCTATGCCTAGTACTAGCTCCTCAAGTGTCCAGTCTGTGGGGACATTCCTAACAACTCCCATGCGTGTAACATGGAAGCGTGGGATATTTGATATATATTTATTTTCTAGTAGTATAGGGTTATTGGCAAATTGGTTGGCATCATTGAATGTGACAAAATCAACAGACATCCTGTTACGGCCCATTGACTTAACACTGCCCTGTACAACACCTTTAAAGCCTTTGGAATGGAGGAATTGAGCAAACTTCAGAGAGTTCAAAGTTAGGCCTTGCTTAGGGTCTGATTCGACCCTGGAGACAAAGACTGTGAAGGGTGCTCTATCGGACTCGCTATAGAGTACTTTGGAGTCACTCTCAAATCCTGATTTCGTGTAGACAGATTGGATTGAATCAGACGGAGGCTTATTCCGTTTCGCGTCTGTAAAAATCTCAGGTCCTCCGGGGCGTTTCCTGGTATCTGACCTTACGGGTCCATCATCGGAGTTTTGAGAGCACTCCAAAATCTCCATATCTGGAGGTGTCCCTCCACCCCCGTCAGGGGGTTCTTCGGCACTCATTTCCTAGGAAATGAGTGCCGATAGCCTTAAAATACTAACCTTATATACTAGATTCCTACACCAGACAACACAAAATAACAGATACAACACCAAAAACTAATTTTGTTACGAAAACAAACTGTGAGGTTAAGAATCGCGTGTTTATTCTCACCAAGACAGTAGCAAAATCTTGCATAGACATAATGGGCCTGGTGACCCGTAACACAGGTATTGTATGCCTATTTCGGGCACCAGTATCTCACAAATGTTTACCCGTGTCTTAGATTAATTAATTCCTGTTCACTATAATGTTTGTGATGAATTCTCTTTAATTCTGATGAATAAAACGTGTTGCGTCGACCCCAAATAACATGGGACAACGGCAGGAAGATGACGA
The DNA here is from genome assembly GCA_949152445.1 of Cerastis rubricosa. NCBI lineage: Eukaryota > Metazoa > Arthropoda > Insecta > Lepidoptera > Noctuidae > Cerastis > Cerastis rubricosa. The sequence continues at coordinate 12,277,368 of OX424523.1, read as the reverse complement.
TGAATGACTCTTTCTGACCGGCTCAAGCGAATTCCAGCTCGACACATGTCAAAACTGTTTTAATCTGAAATAGTAAAAGTAAATATTTCTTAACCATTCATCAGTTATCATATAAAATACATGTTCGTCGGCGACACGATGAAGAATGAAGTAGAGAATGTGATCCGGAAGCTGCGGCCGGCGCTGCAGATGCGCCTGCGGTTCATCACGCACTTGAACGTGGAGCAGATCAACACCGCCTAGCAGAGCGACTACTACAGCTACACACCTTCCAGCTCTAGCTCGAGCTCGGAATAAGGTGAAGCTGTAGTGGCACGTCGACCGACATCATCCCTTCGAGCTCTAACACCCTTACCATCAAATTCGGAGTGAAGCTATGCCAAACAAACATGAAGTTAACTCGTCTACTTACGGACATAGGCATTTCCGACATTAAGACATCCCGGTGTACGTTGGTCGGACGTACATGTACCGAAGCAAAAAGGCTCGGATTGATCACCAATGTTATCGCGTCACTGGATCGACACTGGTGTCTGTGTGTCTTCACTCCGTGTTTATGAAAAAGGGTTATAACCAAGTGACTATTTTGTGATTACAGACTTTTAAACTGAGTATTCGACTTGCCGGTTGTGCATGTGTGATTCACCCTGATGGATATACTTTATTAGTATACTTATGTACATCACGCAGTTAAGGAAGTTATAAGATAGGTATAAACTGTATATCTGTTACCAGCCAGACCAGATCAGGTATACAAGACAATCATAGGACACCCCGACTGAATAGGGTTAGATTAGAACTAGGCCTGAAATCGGGTTTGGCCGGTAACATATATCTATCCAGGGTTTCAGTTTCTGAGATGAGCCTCCATAGCGAAATCATGAGAAGTCAAATAGATCAAAATGGTGAAAACCGCCGGTTAACTAGATTTAGGAGAAAACTAAAAGTGATATTATTTTGCTAAATATTGTCGTCGTTAAAAAAATATTACAATTCTCTGTATTATTATACTATTCGCCTTGGAGTACTATCGCACGCAACATTGTACCCATTATAACATTAGAATAGTTTCAATCTAAAACGATGTATTTTCATACAAACCATTTTATTGTAAATATGGTAGGTTTATATTTCAACCATCGAACATGAGAATAAAATACTTATAGAATAGACTAGGTAAAGAATATATCGTAATTTGGACAAATCTGTAAATGGTATTTTAAACTAATAAGCTTAGTGAAATACATTTATGAATTTTAATTTAATTTAATGATTAATTGATTCAAGAGAATTATGAAATCTTACGCTTCAATGCAATAACCATAATCACATTATTAATTAAGATGCTAATGCATTATATAAGGCTTTTATTATAACAGACTCAAAAACATCGAAAATTGTAATAGTCCAAGATCCATCCTAAGATCGTCCTTCACCCATCTGTTTTTTACCGAATGAAAATAATATTTTTGCAAGCCTAATACATGAACAAACTTATTACAAATGGGTTGCCTGAACCGATTTTACTTAAATAACTATTCCATCCCATCGTGTTTGTAATAAAATTATATGTATTTATATTTTGAATAAATGTATATTTCATTAAGCAAACAGATGAGTGTGCAGACGCCAGCTCATCAAACTACAACAATCTGACAAATTTCTTTAATAAATTTTCAACCTTAATATTAGTGAAAAGGGTTCAAGGTTGATTGGGAAATTTTGTCAGTTTCGGGTAGCTTAACCTGCAGGCTGGCGTCTGTACATATACGTAATACCTATTTATAACTGTACACCCTGTAGCAGTACAAAAAGATGAATAACGCATGCTTTGCACATTCAGCTAATCATTGATTTCGGTTCAAAAATATATCTAAAAGTTAAAAAGCCTAAACATTTTTTTTTTCAATACCAGGTAGATTCGACTTCAATTTCAGCGGGCAACCCATTCTCAATATTATGTTTGTTCATTTATTAGGATTTGTACAAGTATGTAAATATGTTTTATTCGGTAAATAGATGGGTGAAGGTCGATCTTAGGCTGGATTAAAGACTATTTTTTTAAAATAAATTATAATCCAGAATCAGGTATTTTCATACAAACCATTTTATTGTAAATATGGTGAGTTGTTGTGACAAAAATACTTATAGGTTAAGCTAGACAAATGATAGATTAATTTGGACAAATCTGTAATGTAAAGCAATAAGCTTAGTGAAATACATTTATTTATTCAATTTAATGATAACGTGATTCAATATTATTATGAAGTCTTGCGGTTCAATGCAATAACCGTAATCACATTAAGGTAATGAGGGATTAATATTTAACCATTTTTATAACTCGTCAGAAACAACGAAAACTATGAGTCCTTTTTATCTGAACAGATGTCTTATGTCCATTATTTTAGGATCTTTAGTCCACACACCCTGGTCACAGATAGTACAAGTTTAGAAGAGGCACATCGCGAATTAATTAATAGAAATAGCGACTCTTGCCACTTAGCATTAAAGTGCAATTCAGCTCGCATCAGCGCTCAGTGCCTAACGCGATGTTCACCTAAATTTTGTCACTCTCTTCTAACACTCTGTCCCTGTCTGGCGCGGTGTGACGCACTATCTGTGACGCTAGGGTTGTCGGCTTGCCGCTGCTACTATAATAATCACCGTCTATCTAGCTACTTGACCACGTAATCTATCTGCTGTTTGATGCGTATGATTACACGGTCAAATGGGTAGATAGACAATGAATAATTATTAAAGTCCGTCATTTGTATTTAACAAGTGAAAACAAACCTTTAATCTTTAGGCTACCTAGATACATCTTTGTTTATCATTCCTCATTAACTTACAATCATATTTTTTTAACATTTTGTACTAATTAAAAAGTTCGTGTAACAAAAACAAAAAAATCTGGTTGTTAACATTTTCACCATTCTAATTCTTAATTATCACCTAAACGCGTGGATCGATTTACATGATTCAAACGGATAAAATAGCCAAAGACGTTTAGATCTCTCTATAAAAAAAATATAAAAAAAAATTCGAGTTGCTCTCGTCGTAATTATATAAAAAGTTTTTGGTTTCATAGATTTTAAATGAATTTAAACTTACCTTTCCTTTTTTCGACACACATCGGTCAAATGAGCAATGCTTTATACCAGCCATTCAAGAATGGTGACTGGCGAATAGTGAACAACAAGTTGTTCACTATTCGAAACTCATTCAAAATATTAAGCACGCGCGAGATCTGCGCGAGATCTGCGCGCGAGCGGTGAAAATCGACTGGCGGAGTGGCCACGGCGCCACGCGAAAGTGTAGGCATTTATCACTGTCGGTATGGTCGAGTGAATGAGGCCTGCCCAGGTTTTTTGGTTTGAGAATTTTAATTTGCGAACCTGTCAAACACTGCACTGGCAATACTAATGGAGATTCCTTTGGAATTTAATTGGAAACATTTAAGAAATTACCAGTAATGCTAAATTAAATTAGAGTATGACAAGTTCTGAACTTTAAATTCTCCATTCAGAGATCGGTTCGTAATGGAATGTCGTAGGTGTTAATACATTTTTGGCTTTAACATATAAGTCAGAGGCAGTCAGAAACGCTGATATTTGCCATTGAACTGAGTCCGACGATTTAGTTAATTCATTGTTTAGAAGAATGTGACATATTGAATACATTTTGTATAATTTTAATTGGTTATTTTTTCTGTATTATTAATTGAATTATTATATTGATTCATTGATTAATTTAATTATTATATTGGTTATATTGATTCTTATCTAATAGTGAAGGTTGGAAACATTGAACAGAATTTAATTAATAAGAGACTATGTATATAATTTTTTAAGCTCCATCCTTTATTATACCCAAAATAGAACAGAATATTATGTAGCTGTGTGAAATTATTGTTCATAAAACATGAACTTTCAAGGTGGTGATTTCTGTTAAAAGAAAAAAATAAATGTCTTACAGATACTGCAAAGTTTTAATGGTTATCAGAAATATCTGTAATGGTTTTTCGCTCAACCAGCCTTTGAGGCTAACATATAGGATGACTGGTAATTAGTGACCGATATTTAAACACGTGATTGTACTCATGATAACAAACAAGTTTACCAAAGAATTGTATTATTGTTAAAAAAGTGAATGAGTATTTAGAAAAAAAAATTGTTTGTGAAAGTTGTTTGTTATCAGGAGTACCTACTATCATTTGTTTAAGTATCGGTAGGTATCCTGCTTCCAACTAATAATTTCTGTTTTTATTATAATACGATTTTTTAACTTTTATACGTTTTCTCACTTCCAATTTTATTACTTTTAAAGATATAAGTTGTATATACTTTTGTAATCACCCTTTTAAACCGTTCTCTGATACCCCACTCGATGGTATTGGAAGCAATAAAAATTCGAACTTCATGATATGGCACCTGAAATCCGCCATTTTTTTAATGTAGCCAGCGACACTCGCGCCACTATGATGAACCTAACGACGTATAATTTATCGAAATCTGTTCATCCGTTTAGGAGTTACGAGGGAATATAGAAACGAACATACATAGATACTGGTCAAACACATTACCCTCCTTTTGGGCTTCGCCGTAGTCGGGTAAAAATAAGGCTTCTTTTATAATGATGATCAAATAGCAAGTATTGAATCAATGTGATGATTCAGATGTATTTACTTGTTACCTATGTGAAATCAAATTGGTTAAAATTGCTGGGAGCAGATAAGCGTGACTTTGCATAATTTAGTATAAGTTTTGTATTATATTTATTGAGTAAATAAATATTTTGACTGTAGTTCTGTTTTTTATTTTATTGAAGCCGTTGACGAGCGCTTCACCTTTGGTAGTAAGTTCACGGATCCATGTTCCGGCGAAGATAGATCCGCAAACTGCACGCGTAGTATGACCGCCGTAGAAACGGGCTATGTCCACAGAAAAATAGTCAAACTGACGTTTCAACAGATCGACGGACCAGAGACGAAACGGCGAAGGCTGATGCGCTGCACTGCTATCGGAGCTCCGCGGCTCCGGTGCGACGACGGACAGTTCTTAATGTAATCATGAGCCATTTCTAGAACCGTTTGTTTCTACGTTTTGTTTCGGCGGTGGCGTAAAAAAAATCAACAATAGAATACGTTTGTTCAGATCTTTTGTCGAAAGATGACTGAAATCCAGCCTGAGATGTCGCTCTCTTGTGCTACTTAGGTTTTTTCAGTCAATTCTCATAGTGCACAAAGAATAATCTATTGAAAGAAGTGTTAGGCCGCTTTCACATTAGAACGTTAGCAACGCGACAGTAGCTCGGCAGAAGCACATGCCTTCGATTATAAGAACTGTCACGCGTTAGGAGCGTGGCTGCCGGCCGCGATGTTTAGATCAGTGTGGTGTGTATGTGGTGCACTTCATTACAAAACTAACGGGAAACATTTTGTATCTCCGAAGGAAAAGTACCGTGGCAGATAACATGATGGACGAATTTCTTTTTTTTTCCTCGTTGATTGAAACCAAGAAGATTTCTGCATGGCGGTTTTCTGATATTTTCTGAATAAAAGTCTGTAACAAATTTTGCGGATGACTTTCCCCTCTCACTATTGTTATTGTACATTCGGTGTAGCAAACTTCCTTAACTATAGTAAAACAGCTAGTTAGCCGGTTTGTCTACCTTTAGGGTCCTGTTGTTGTAATCGTCGCTTCTTGAGTCCCACAAAACAGGATGAATTTACTGCACATTGTGGAGTCATGTATTATCATGTGCGCTTTCAACACTGGTGCATCGCCGACCCAGAGCACGTGGAGGAAGCCGGGGGAGCGTGCGACCACCGCGCTTTTGGTTTTAATATGAAATACTGCCGCGCGACCGTCGCGCGGTCATTGTACAGGGCGACATCGGTCGGTGGTGATAACTACGGGACTTATTTGACCCTGGGAATCCCACCGGAAGAAGTCGAAAAGGTCTTGGAGAACGCGCGGCGGGTGTCGTACCTTCTTGGGTTGATATACGTGCGCTTCTTCCCCAACACCCATCCCTCCGACACCCCGACGGATACTGAACCGACAAAACCGGCACCGACTGTACTTGACGTGACTATGACGCAACTGGAGGAGGAAATGACCAGAACGGCGATGGCTGATGCCGACGCTGTGAGGATGCCAACCTCACCGTCAAAGTGGACGGAGCAGCTGCTCTCATCGTCACCAGCACTGAGCGAAGACCGGCACGGACTGACGGACGGGGGAGAATTATGTAATGGATCCATCTCCTCCTAACTCCACCCCACTACCCCGCACATCCCGCCGCCTAAATATCGTCCATACCAACCTCCAGCATAGCCAGACGGCTACCGCTTGCCTACGCAGGGCACTGGAGATGGAACCCCGTAATAACAGAATATGCGGCCTCGGTAACATTGGAGGTAAGCTGATCCTCGACACTCAAGGCACAGACAAACCACGAACCTGTGCCTATATACCCAAAGATATACCCACCACCACACTCACCCAATTATGTTCCAGAGACCAAACAGCCGTCAGGCTCAAAACCGACGGCGACGCACCCGATATCGTCCTAGACTCGGTATACATGCCAGGCGAGAATGTTGACTGCCCATCGAAAGATATGGCCGACCTGGTAAGGTACTGCGAAGAAGCCAACCCGGATCTGATCATCTGCACGGACTCGAACGCCCATCACCCAATTTGGGGTTGCAAACTGGGGCGGTCGACCAATCACAGCCCGCGCCAGAGGTGGCGCAGGGGACTTCGCTGGCGGCCAGCGGAGGCCTACACAGACGACGGTTACTGGGACCGCGCGCGGAGCAAAAACTCGACCAGTTGTGGTGAAGCCACAAGCCCATCCATCCACACATGCTCGCCGGCACATGCATCTTTTACCTGCGGCACGCGCGGTTTTTGGTTGCTGGCGGCCCGTATTATTATTATACTCTTTGCTGGCGGCAGTTTGCTTGCGGCTTCGATACGGAGTGGTAGTGTTGTTGCAACCGCATCTGCAGGCAAATTCAGCGGCAAAGCGGTCTGAAAGCCGGCGGCATGTGTGGATACGCCACTATGACTGCCTCTGTTTTTTTTTATTAGAACAATTTTTATTTTTATTCAGTATGTACATACATTATTAACAAACTGCAAATAGATCTAAAAAAATAATAAATAAAATATGTACAAGTGTCACAATGAGAAACTAATAAAAACAGGGCGATAAAAAGATCTATGAAAATGTTACTGCTCAAAAAAAAGAATTGGAGCTCAATTCGCTTGTATCCAATTCATGAAAAAAAAATGTAGGTCGGACATTAAAAATAAGACTGCAATGCAATGTATTTCTTTCAATATTTTTATAAAAATACAGAATTTACGTCCATTTTTTGTTCATGTTAGTTAACCAAATCAAATATTTGGGTAATGGAGTCGCCGCCTTTTTCCACACATTCTGAGGCGCCTCTGTTAAGCGAAGATAGTGGTCTTATAATTACGAGTGGTTCTTTTTCTAGTGATTCTGCCAGTGGATGGCATCACGTTGTATCCGAGGTGAGCTAATCACTAGAAATTTTCTTCACAAAATACATTATCATAGTAGATGCCGTATTTTATGTTTAAAATTCTTTTCTCTAGTATGATTTCATAATTTTATTGCAATTTGGCCTCCGACTTGAAGCTAAACGTGTTGTAAACAAAATACCTATAGAACGATTCTGTTATTGTATACTTTTCGATTAAATAATCAAAATAGAGTATCCACAAAATTGGACATGGGATAAAGTCAAAATAATCCCTAATCACAAATTAATGGGAATTAAGTACGTAATTAATGCATGTCTATCTATGTAATTGGATTGTCGTCTGGGCGAAGGTTAATTTACTCGTTTTCCCCAAATACAATAAAACGAATCAGAGTTATTATGTGCTTATTGCGAATTATTTTTCTCATTTACGTATTTTGTGAATCTGTTGTACCAGAGAAATGAAATTTTCCTTTGTATTGTTGATTAATTGTTTTGTTATTGATGCTTGTGGCATGTTATTATTATTCCATTTTAATTACCTGTTGCTTTTTACTTGTAAAACATACATTGTCATGAATCAACAATTATATGAAAATGGGAAAAATCAACTAAATAAAAGCATCACCCAGCCAACTGTATTTATCAAAGGAGGCAAACAGCCAATAGTTAAGTAATATAATAATATGTATAGAGCTCTCTAACAGCCATATTTTAATCCTTGAATAGAATCATACTAACACTAATGCGAAAGTGACTATGTCTGTTACCTGTCAGTAATTGCTGAATTTTTATAATGAAATTTGGTACACGGCTAACACTTGACCTGGGTTAGGAAATTTATACTGTGGCGAAGTAATGGTCAACAACTAGTAGGTTCATTTGCTTAGTGCTTTCCCAAACTATCTTGGGGTTGGCTTCCAGTCTAACTGGATGCAGCTGAGTACCAGTATTTTACGTGACTGCCTATGTGACCTCCACAATCCAGTAACTGGGTAATAAGATACCCCTTAGTAAGACTGGATGTCAGCCTTTTTTTTCTCACTACTCATAATGACTGTCAAAGATCTACAAATGACAGCTGTGGGACCAATGGCTTAATGTGCTTTCTGAGGCACGGAGGAAACTCTGTTTGTAATTATGGTCACCCATCCACCGACCAACCTCGGCAAGCACTGCTTAACCTTAGAAATCGACCCGTGCGGCTGTTATTATTAGCCACAAGCTCAACAATAAGTAGGTAGTTAAATAAAAAAACAAAGTTTTAGATTTCACTTGTAGGCCTCTCATATGGCACTTATAAAACATCAAGAAAGGTGCAATACTGCAAGGAGCAAATTATAAACTTTCTGGTCTATTATAGGGATGTTTTATAAAAAGACCTTTGTTTTTATAAAACATCCCTATAATACACCAGAAAGTTTATAATTTGCCCCTTGCAGCACTGCTGAACTGTCAGTTGTATTTTACTAATAATTATGTTTCTCTTTGGTGTTGCATAATTATTTCTTTTTACTATATTTCACCTGCTTTGCTTTATTGCAGTGCTTGACATTTTGCATGCATTGCTATGTATGCATAGCTGCTCACAGCACTCCAGCGAATGCACTCTATGCACAAAATAATATTATAACCATCAATCAAACAAACACTGGTTGCTTGTGACTGATTGACTTAGGATGCGAACTAAGGGCCAATTGGTCCATTGTTTAAAATAATACAAACCACTAATTGATTTTGAAAGGAAAATCTGATGCTAGATATTTGATAACAAATTAGCCTATTTATTAAATATGTTTTGTACATATGTTGGTACCCTGATGCTTGAATTGTTAGGCGTTAAGTCCCATTTAATAGGGGACAAGCCTTTTGTCATCAACAGGACACAAATCCGGATTCCATGTCTGCTACTGAGAAATTCCTGATGGAAAAATCCAATAACACTGCCTCACCCAAGAATCCAACCTAAGACCTCATGCTCAGCAGTTGCGCTTTCAAATCAAATCAAAATCATTTATTTCAAGTTGGCCAGTTACAGGCACTTTTGAATAGTCAAACAATAAAAATGAAGCTACAGTCCCAGTCACTAGACATAATAACTGTGAAAGTATTGTAGTTGCCCATTCCAAAGCGTAGATCTCTATGGAGAAGAATGGGCAAGAAAATCCATGGACACTCTTTTAAATCAGTAGCTTGTTACAAAAACCTTGGTTACATCATTCATGTTGAGATGGTACATTATGTGAGAACGATGTAGCAAGACGTTAAACGTGCACGACGTTAAAAGTGTCCACAGTAAAACAAAAAAAAGACAATTAATAAATAAAATAAATAGTTCGAAATAAGCCGTGGCAACTAAGACAACTGACAGCGCCCGTTCACGAACATGACGCATGGATCAGCCATCATTCAACTCAACCATTTTGAAGGGAACTAAATGACCCGACACACGCGCCACCATCAGCGTGACATTTAAGTGAGCATTGAAAGATGATGATTGATTGATGAGTCAATAAAAAAGACGTAGGTTTCCAGTAAAAGATAGCTTTCTAGTACATAGGCTTCACACAATATGGGCTATGCGACTATCTATACAATACTAAATTAATTGAATTTATACAATGCAAAGTTAGTTTATACAATCTTCAGCGGCTCCAACAATACTATTTACTGCTATCAATTCATGCGCCCCCGTCCATGTTGAGCAGGACCGGCATTGAGCCAAGCATCATTATCAGCGATATATTCGTCCAATTTGTAATAAGCTTGCTTACATACACTTGTGCGTTTAATGCATGTTTTAAATTTCGTCTCACTCAGTTCAAGAATACTTTGTGGAATTTTATTATAGGTTGTAACAACTTTACCAACTAAAAAATACCTATTGAGAATACAATATGAAAAATATTTTATTACCTACAGGCTATTTTCTCATACAAGCAATCTATTGTTTATGAAACTTAGAGCCAGTCATGCGAAGATAATGATGGCTCAGCAAAGGATATTTTTGGAATAATATTTATATTTTTTGTTGTGTTTCTGTGTTTAACTAATGGCCATGTCTCTCTGTACAGTTACAAGAAAGTGACTTTGATGAAAAGTCATTATCACTATGTGAATCAACTGAAACATCAGAACGTATGGGTGGTGATTTTTTCAATACGGTGAAAAAAGGACCTGGAAAAGTAGTACTTACTACTATAGAACCACCACCTGAATTTCAGGTACCAATGTTATTACTGAATCTATATCTAAATACTGTAAACGGATCATAGTAATAATGTCCTTAATTGGCAGAATGCCCTGACTAATTCAAAATTATTGTCATACAATTAAAAAGGGCCCGTAATATTGTTTTTGGGCCATAGCCTTCCTGTTTATAGGAATCCTGTACAAAACAAGACAACTTTTTTACTTAGTTGTTTAAAAAGCATTTCAATTTATTTAGTCAAGTGTGTTTTGTCTTTTGCAGGACTGCCCCGGTGCGGATGACATAGAGAAATGTCCAGCTGTACACGTGCCCCCGACAGTTGTCTTCACCCTTGACACGGGAGACAACAAAACAGTAAACACAAGGCACATTTCGCCTATGTACCCAAGAAAATTTAAGCCTGAATCGCTATATGAACGGCGTCAATGTTTGAACCATAGGTTCGCCAGTCCAAGACTTCTTCACTTGAGTCCCTGTCGTGGTAATCGGCCTTCTTCGAGGAATTCGCTGTCGTCGCGGTTGTCCAGCAGCCACAACTCACTTGTAACACAGTTCCAGGCTGATGACTCTAGTTTCATTACTCAGGCTATCTCACATGATACGCTGACTTCCAAAACCTCCGATATAACGGATATGTACAATGTCCCATTCGATAGCGACATTTATGCAGTGCCCATTGATATGGTACGGCCTAGTCAAAGCAATATCAGGAATAAAGGAAAAAAAACACCCAGAAATATAAAAAAACGTGGCAAAAATACAATTACACAAACTACAGCTACTAACACACCTAGTGATAAAAATCAAAAGACAAAAGAAAATAACAGAACTAAAGATGTGAAAACTAAAAGACATAGCTTGCCTAGTTCGTCTTGTAAGAAAAGTACGGGTGACTCTGATACTGACTCATTGCATTTAACCTTGCGCGAAATGAGAAAATATTTACAAACGCTTTATTCTAGTTCAAGCGATTCGGAATGTCGAGCTACTGTTAATAATAAGAGTAATCCCATATTGAGTAATGTTGGCATACATGCAAAACATATGGGGAAAGACGCCAGCTCCACAGTATTTTTGAAAGAAAGTAATGAAATAACTAGAACTGTGGAAACAAATAATAACCATAGAAAAGCGACCAAAAATTCATTTGGAATGAATGTTAAGAACAAAAAGCACAAAGAAAACGTTCCGAAGGATGTGATCGAAATAGAAAAGAACGATAAAGTCGTAAAGAAGAGTATTACGAGTCAAAACCAAAAGGCTAAAATGTCTCCAGTGAGGATATTATCAATTAATTTGAAGCAGAGTTTTTGTAACTTGTTTCGCTGGAGACGGACGCCCGCGGCGGAGAGCGCGGCGGACGTGGAGCGAGTGGGAGAGAGCAAGGAGGAGTCGCCGCCCGCCGCCGTGCGCCGCGCGCTGCCGCCGTTGCCGCCGCCGGCACACGCGCGTCCTACAGCGCGCCGGGCCGCCACCGCCGCCACTGAAGAAGACACTGTTATGGACTTCGCAACTTCCATACAGAAAGTTAAAGATGTAAGCACTTATTTCAATCGTTAAAATAAATAATATTGATGCTACAAAGCCCTTTTAATCAATTATCATATAACTTTTCATTTCAGTATGGTTGGTACTGGGGCCCCCTATCAGTGGAAGCTGCTGAGAAGATTCTGTCTAATGAACCAGATGGTTCATTTATCGTCCGTGACAGCAGTGATGACCATTATATATTCACCTTAACATTTAAACTAAATGGTCTTAGACATGTAAGGATTGAACATGATCAGGGTAAGAATTATTTGTATCATTTACACAGTTTTACCAAAGTCGCGAATCGATACATAATCTTATGTACAGATAGAATACATTCATCTTTGACATAACATGTCCCAAGATCGCACGCTCGCTTGGCGTCCCAGTTTCAATCAGCCTTAGAGTCATGGTCACTCCCCCAGTTCCTGACGACAGGCATTACCCAGCTGCTCTATAAAACAGGAAGTACTGTGGAGCCCAAAAAGACCTATCACTTGTTTACCAACGGTCTATAAACTTCTTACATCCATTTTGAGGGTTAAAATTAACCAACATATTAAGAGCAATTCCATCATGTCTCCCTTTGAGAATGGATGTAGGAACGGGTCTCGTGGTACTATAGAGCTGCTCATCATTGATATGGCCATTAGCCAACAGATTCGCCGCTCCCGAAGGGATCTGTCTACATGTTGGATAGACTATAAGAAGGCCTATGACTTGGTGCCTCATGAGGGTGCTGGACTTGTATAAAGTAGATGCAACTCTGTGTATCTTCCTGATGTCATGTATGGGGCATTGGAGAACAGTCCTTCGCTATCCAAGATGTCGAAAGAGACAGGGGAAGAGCGAACCGATAAGGATCGAGCGTGGTAAATTCCAGGGTGATAGTCTGAGTTCTGTGTGGTGTCGGACGTAAAGAATAGCACCATCCCATATCTTCCCGTGGGTGTCGTAAGAGGCGACTAAGGAACTTATCAGAGAAAGGGCAGCAGCGTTCTCTGTGCTTTTGTAGCAACCGTACTGCGATCGCCAACCCGCCTGCCAAGCGTGGCGATTATGGCAAAATCCCCCCTTCTTGGGGGAGGCCTGTGTCCAGCAGTGGACGTCTTTCGGGCTGTAATGATGAATGAGTCTGAGTCCATTGTGGTTTTGTCTGGCCTTGAACATATCTCACCTTCTTTACATGGATGATCTGAAAATCTTTGCCCCCAACAATTTGCAACTGATGAAACTACTATAGGTTACAGAAAATTCCAGTAGCGCCAAATTCCATCCTGGAATTTGGTATCTCGGAAGCATTAGGCATCAATACAGGTACAACAATAATATGGTGACATGAAACAATCGTTGAGGGAACGTTATTTAGCCGCCTGAATAAGGTGCTAACCATTCTTCTGTTAGGCGGAAACGAGGTGCGCGCCTCAACGTTGGGTCATGCCGGTTTTGATGTATTCTTTTGGCATACTCAATTGGACTCAGACAGAAATTGATGCACTAGATAGGAGGGTCCGTGTACTGCTGACCGCAAATCGGTTGCATCACCCACGGTCATCGGTGATGAGACTGTATATCCCGAGGAAGTGTGGGGGTCGTGGCTTCTTAAATGCTAAGACCCTGCACAACCGTGAAGTGAGCAGTCTCAGGGAAGACTTGCTAGAAGCCGACGTGGGGATGCACCGAGATGTGGTCTCAGTGGACAAGGGCATTACCTCGCTCTTCTTGGCTAACGAGAACTGGCGCAAGCCTGTAGTATTAAACACTAATGATCGCAGGGAGGTATGGCAGAGCAAGGAGCTTCACGGACCGGGCCCTGCATGGGACCCCATGTAGACTTCTTAGCGTCCGTATCCTGGCTGCGTTTCGGGGAAACTAAAGGATTTGTCTGTGCAATAATGGACGAAGTTATGATGACGAATAACTACCGGATAACGACCGTGCCGATCGACATATGTCGGGCATGCCACCGTCCGGGATAATCGATCCGACACATTATTTCTGGGTGTGCTCGTCTGGCTAACGGAGAGTACTTGCATAGACACAACCTTGTTGCCAGGATTATCGACCAGCAACATCCTTTGAAATACAACCTTTGGAATCAGAAATGCCATACTATAAGCGCCCGACCCAGTTCTCGATAATGGTAACCTCGAACTCCAAGATGTATGCTTCGCATTCCAATCGCCTCCTGCAACAAAAGATTAACCAAGTGACATAAAGAAGTGTGGAAACATGGTGTCGCAAATTTTATTTTGGGGGGCAGTAGCCTTGTCTACTGCGCGTTCGTGTTCCACGCGCGCCTCAATAAGCTGTAAGCAAATCAGAAGGGGTCCGAGCGGGCAATAATAAATCTCTTTCGAACAGTCCCGCAGCCCTGGCAGGCAACGCCTGCCAGGGCTGCGGGACTGTTCGAAAGAGATTCCGTGACCCTGAAACACAAAGGGCTATGAAGAAGCTACTTGGATGGGTTTTAGTCAGTACAAGTCTGACACTCCCTTCCGCTCCACCCAGAGCGGGATCATTTGATGATTTCCGATATATCTGGAATATCTGAAAATATAACAAGATTGAAAAAAAATAAAAAAATGTTTTATGTTTAATTTCCAGGTAATTTCTGTTTTGGTGGCTGCACTATGTTTAAAGCTCAGACTATAGTAGAATTCATAGAGAATGCGGTGGAAACATCTCGCAGTGGACGGTATTTGTTCTTTTTGAATTTGAGGCCCGTACTTGGGCCAGTGCGAGTACAACTGCTATATCCGGTTTCAAGGTTTAAGCGTGTACAAAGTCTCCAGCATATGTGCAGGTAAGCTACTCATATTATTTTATTAAATAAGAGGGAAATTGGTAAAGGGACCAGCGATGCGTGTCCGACTTAAGATCACTCAATCCATGTGACCGAGTTTAGTTTCCACACTGAGTCCTTCAAGTGGACGTGGTGACCGGCTTTCATTCCAACTAGCCTCCTCCAAAAGCAGATTAAGTTTTCTAGTCTGTTCAGGCCATCTGTCCATAACTCTCCTGGCTTATATGCCATAGACCGGTCGGATAATTCCCACTCACTCCACCCAGTAGAAGGAAGGTGTTGAAAATTCCCAGTGGGGTGGATATATCGATGTTAAATCATAAAATCGGTTCCGGAGTCGGTCTTTAATCCATAGTTGTATATTCCCAGATCTTTCGGACCTGAGTATCCCCACTGATCTTCTCTGAGTATTATTATCTTCCTTTAGGCATAATTATGTGGTTGATTTGTAGTCTTTGCTCATAGTACGGGTAGGATGCGGAGTAAAGGTTGCATTCCTGGCTTTGCTTGCAGGTCTGGCTGGCTAAATCGACGCCACAAATATATAAATAAGAATTGAATTATTTGACATTACTACACACTAATAAAATATTTATAATAATTATTAATATAGCTTAATAATAGATTTATAATAATTTATTTATTTATTTAGAGGCAATCGGAAGTAAGGTTTGCTGTAAAAAAACCCAATTCTGGGTTAAGCTCGCTGTTGTACATAAGCTATTCATCATATTGGCATATCATATTGGCAATTTCTATATCAATCAAATGACATTTTCAGGTTTGTGATATTAAAGTACGTACGTCGAGACCTCATCAGCAGCCTTCCTCTGCCGAGGCGGCTCGTGGACTACCTGAGTGCTACTCACTACTACTCGGAGCTTCTTGCGGACATGTGATCGACTACACGATGTAGCGTAGCCATCCTGTCTGCAGTTTTAATAACCCGTGATGTATTACAAGATCTTATCCATGCAAAAAGGTGACTATTTATAATAATTTTAATTTATGGTGTTATTATTAGTTCTTAATGATTTTTCCAAAGTTTGTGATTGGATGATATTTTTATTTTTTCTTTGAAAATGAACTATTTAAATGTATAATTCTATAATTGTATTTAAACATTCGTAAGTTTACCCGATGTACTTTACATTCATGTATTTAAATTTGATATTTCGCCAATTCGCTGTTAGTAAATATCAGAATTATCCTTTGTGATATTATGATCCACTGGGTCACGAAATAAGAATACGGTGGGGTTCGAATAAAAGTCCCGAAAGTATAGCAATCGACTTTTTCAATTAGACAAGGCCATACACATTAAAATGTTATTGAAATCGCTTTTCGGTTGAATTACAACAAATCCTCAAAAAAAATTGTTTTAGTTTAAATGACGAGCAATCTAGGCAGAGATTAGAAAATATTATAATTTGTTAGTTGGAAAACGTGAGTGAGAATTCACAATACATGAATGGGCTGGCAAATCAATGACTCATATATTACCTAGTAAACTACGTACAAATATGATGGAAAAGAAGCAATTGTAAACATTCATGTTTATTTATTTTGGGGGATAGTTCTATCGGTGTTTGCGTCCTTAGCATGATAAAATATCCGAATTTGCCGGTGCTGTGTATTCGACTCAGTTTCTATGACAAGAACTCTGACAAATGCTTCTCGTTAAGAGTATTCAAATGCGATCCATCCTGAAGTTTTCATAGTGTGTGTCATGTTGCGTTTTCGTCTTTGATCACTTCTATGGTATGGTATCCGCGTGTCATCATGTACTGTCATGGGAATCCGGCTTAATTAAGAGTATATCAAATTATCACATTCATTAAAAACTACTAACTGTAACAAGTTTGTCTACATTTTTGTTGGTGCCATGATTCACACGGGAGGTACTGCGGGTGTGGTTATAAGAAGCGGGCGGGAGCGCCATTCGCACGCAATATCTGTAGGAGTTTCAAGCATCCTTTTTCGAAATATGATAGAGAAATCGGAAAACTCCTCTGGACAACGAATATCTTGTGCGGTCATGTGCGCGTTTTATGTTTTAACCAAGTCCAGCGCGTAAAAACGTGTATATTTAAGCCGGTGAAGGTTCGCCCACTAGGGAAAGTGGACTGTCATCAACAAAAAGTAGGACTATACGCTATCAACTCGAAACAAAGTCACATTTCCAGTGTTAAAAGTCGTGCCCGCTTGCATGGCACGTCACTAAATACCAGTGGTAGTAAGTAACTTCTCTGGTATCATCGTCAAGGTTGTTATTTGCGTTTTGACGCATAATGACCAACACGCGTATTGACTCATTTTAAATACGCATTTTGACATATACGCAAAATGTGCAATACGCATAATGCCATATTAGTATGATGACCAACACGCGTATTGACTAATTTTAAATACGCAAAATGTGCAATACGCAAAATGCCATGTCAAGAGACTAATTCACGGTTAGGCAAGGAAAGGGCAAAAACAAAAAGAATTATTCCTTCAAACAAAACATTTACCATCTTAGATATAGGGAAATTAAAAATTATTCCTTCAAACAAAACATTTACCATCTTAGATACTGTGAAATTAAGAACTATTCCTTTAAAAACAAAACTTTTACCATCATAGGTACAGTGAAGTTAAGAATTTAAATAAATAAAAATGCAATATAAGGGTGAATAATTATGCACGAGCATAGATATAAATTAAGTTAATTTTAGACGAATCCTTTGAAGTAGCTCATTTTCAAAGATAAACTTTCGAGTGGCCAGTAGTTTGATGAATTCATTACGTTTAAATAAAAGTAGGTATGTAGGTACACCAATAACCTTTAAACTACATAGTACTACAGATGTTTCGTTTTACGAATGCGTCATTGTGCGTTATTATTTGTATTGGTCATTTTTCAAATTGGTCTAAATGCTGATGTGTCAATTTGCGAATTGGTTCTAATGCGGATATGTCATTTTACAAATGCGTCGATATGCGAAAAAAAACCTGATCATTTTGGTCATTATGCGTCAAAAGGGTTATTTGGAGGGTATTCAGATAATTACCTGCGGGTAGAGCATTTTTCGGATAGAAATTGGTTGGTTCGGTTACCCAATTCAGCTGGTATAAATGATCTAAACGTATTTATTACTAAACAAACCATATTCCACTTGTATTTTACGTGGCCCATATTTAACTACGGCAATATAGACATGTCCTTTATAAAAACAATGAGCCAAAAATAAATGTAATAACATCGCCGTAATAACGTATAACTCCAAGAAATCTGTAGATTTCCTCTTTTGAACGAATACAAGTGCCTCTGCATTTTACACAAAATATTAAAATAGCTGTAAAAAACCGTAAATATTCTTTATTTTTATAATGAACAAATTTTTCACGATTTTGCTAAATAGAAAAGAATGTCGCTTTTAACGGACATTCATCCCCATAAACAGAATAAATTAAAGTACCTGCAGCCTAGGGTCTGACAAAATGCTGGAGTCATTTACTTCGGTTTCCATAAGTGCGATATATAAGCTTAAGTATAAGTGTCGGAGTGTCGGAATATCGAATTTTTTTTCGCAGTGTGATGCTATTTGCAGGCATAAATCCTAATATTTCATCACATGTATTATAATGTAGTTTGCAAAGAGAGCCATACCAGGCGCAGTGTGTGCTGTTATTATGGCTGAAGTGAATAAAAATATCCAGATCTTCACATAAATATGTGATTACTTGATAATCGAGTCACGATAGTATAAATACTACACTCTGCCTCCTCATTCTGCTATTATTAGTTATAATGTAACATTTAATGTCAAAACCTTGTCGTTACATTTAAGAACATAATGATTAACCCAGTATTATCATAACCGGATTGATGGCCTTATTTTATACCAGTACATATATGTAAATAAAATTATAAAGAAGTAAAATATGTCTGTATTTAGGCGTAATTTCCGGAATTACTGATTCGATTCCAAAAAATATTTCAGTAGTGGAAAGCCCATAATTTCATAGGCTATATTGAGAGCTTTCCCGTGGTATAATTTCCGACCATAAAGCAAACTAAGCCGCGGGAAATAGATATTTATGTTTATTCACTTCAGGCGTTGTTAACTCAATCTGCAGCAATCTCACCGCGTGATGTAGAGATGTAAAGCTTAGTGTAATCGGGATATTTCATTGACAAAGGCGACTGTACAAACAGGTAGTATTTAATAAGTCGCGGATAACTCGCTGGAATTATTTATATTCGTTCTAATAATACTTTGCGTTGATAATAAAAGGAAATATTTTTTGTTTAAATATGTAGTTATTTATTTTCTATGATGGCTTCATAGCAATTTGTTAGCGAGTCGCGTAGCTTTTTAAAATAACTTTGTATTAAATAAGAATATATTTTCACCTTCATTTATAATTTTATTAAGTTAATTATGTTTTTTTGTTACGTGGAAAAACCTTATTACGTATATTTCATATTCTCATTGATTTTTAGGTAGACCTATGTAAATATTAATTTATAAATGTAATGTAATGATTTTTTTTTTGTATCATATCCATTAGACTTGTATAAAATCGTTGGTTAGTATCGAAAAAACTTTAGCATAAATTTGGTTTATTTATTACATTAATTTTTAATTCTACAAAAATATTAATGTGTATGTCACCAAAGATGTTTTAATATTGTTCATTCATTGATTATAATGAGAGTGTCAGGTTGTTTGTGAGTATCTTTCATATATCGCGTGAGTGTTGACAAATAGCTATGCATGCTTGTTCGGAGTGCAGGCGCATTCATCAACATGATATCGAATTCTAAAAGTAAAATATTTTAGGTCCTGTATTGTTGTGTTGTGACGCAAAGTATTTCGTTAATCAGATGATCGCCGTCAAATAATATGTAATGTATGCCTTTTCATACCACCGTGACAATTATATTGTAAGATTAACATTAAGGTATTACAAAAAAAATAAACATATCACAAATTTATTGTTAAAGTAATACTTACACAAATGTAATCATAACCTATCTGATGTAACCTTAATACTGTATGCGTTATCTTAAATAATAATAAATTGCATTCTCGTGTTTTGTTGTCGTTAACTCTTAGAATGTATTCACTGATAATTAATCTGTAAGTTAATCCAGCGTAGTGTCTATGTAGACTCAACTACGTATATAACTGTCTAATGAGTGTAAGACAGGCCTATATTTAATCAGAATTATGTAATTTTTATTTTTCTGGTACATTATGTTAGCAGGGAATGCTTTGAGGTGGTCAAGGTGGTAGGGACACCTTGCGCCTTGCTTTCACTTATTCAACTCCGTTCATATACCATGTAAAAAATCAGCGATAATAATCAAAGCAATCTGAATGTGAAATTATAATGATCAATATTTAGTGAATACTTGCTCGGTCCTGCCTGCCCAAGATTCTTAACGGCTCAGTGGCAATGTAACACTGTTTCAATATGAAAACACAAATAAAGTGTTATATTGTGGTCGGTATTCTATTTTTTTTTTACACAGATGATGAACAACAGAAATGCTACTACCATAAAACTTTTGAAGTATTTCGCACGTGGCCCCGATTAATACCACCTAAATGAGTATACTTAGTTGTTTATTGAACGAAAGTAAGCTACTGAGTATACGGGTTGTAAGGGCCACCGACTCGTAAACGTTTACCGCGTACTCAGTACCAGGGACTTAAAAACACCTTCATAAAGATTACAGAATTATAAGTGTTACATGTTAAATTGGTAACAGAATCAAATATGAAACACGTTTAAATGTGATTTTAACCGTAACAATTCTGTAACAGATATAAAAGTGTTAACAGTGTTAATAAGTGTAACAGGTAAACGCAGCGTACTAAAGACTATAATTGATTATTTCAGTAACACATATGAAAGGTTACAGTTTGTTTCGGTATCTGTTACATTTAAAAGTGTTTTTCTGTTATAACTGTGTTAAAAACACTTATTACGGTTACAGTTTGAGTCCCTGCTCAGTACACCATTCCGAAAAAAATGTGCTGTTCTAAAAATGTTGATCGTGTAGATATAGCACTTTTGTAGGAAATACCCGATTTATTTTTAAACTACTGATGAAAAATTTTGATGTGGGGTGTTCAGAATGACGAAAGTACTGAATAAGTAATAAGCGTTTTTGCGTCCGTGTTCCTTACACCCCGTATTTTCTACTCATGTCTATCGCAGTGCACCGACTGGTACCTCTAAAATAAAGTTGTTCAAGCTTGCTTTGATTGTGAAACTCAAACTCGGTATTTTTTTTTTATCTGCTTTTCCATTCATTTTGACCGTGTAGGTATTGCAGTATTGTATGAATCACCTGTTATTTTTAAATACCGATGAAAAATGTCAATGAGTGGGTCGGAATGTTGTACTGAGTGTGTGGTAAGCATTTTTGCGTCACTGTCCCTTACACCATGTATATCCCGATTCGCAGGACTTGGTTTGATTTCAATCCTCCAATTTACGTGGGCCGATCTTTGCAACAGTATTTGAGCACTTCTCCCTACGGCCAGTATCACATAACGCATTTACGATCATTCAGCGATTGTTATAATGTAGCTTATGTGTATAGAACAGCTTAGCACCTTCACGAGACGAGGTTCCTATCAATTTTATTGTACTACGGCACGTAGAGCGCAATTTTTGATTTTCAATTTATTATTTATTCTCCTTCTCATTGAGTCCGAATTCCATGAACTTTTTCACTGCCGCAGTGCCCACTGCACTTAAAAGAATGCTGGCCTTAACCTCACTTTTCTCCGGTCCCCATTTAGATATTCCGGTAGCCGTGCAGTAATTTTCCCAGCCGTTGCGGAAGAATTCTAAATTTTCGAATAGGTCTCCCGGTTCTACATCCAATGGTTGGGGCCATGGGACGCTGACATGACTTTTCACAGCGTCTATATTGGATCCCGCCATCATTTTTCTCATTTGTTGCTGCATTACTTGCATTTGGGTATGCATGGCAGCTAACAGCTTAGTTTGCTGCTCCAGAAGCACTTTGTAATCTTGATCTGCCATTTTATCCCACTTCTGACACCATGTTAAATAAAAGATATTTTATAGTAAATTGGGCTTTCTATAATTGCGTTAGATCGCTACATCGCATGATATCCCAATGACAGCTGTCATAGAGTATATAAAACATAAGGTGCATTTACAAACAATACTTAATAAAATTCATTTCTAGTCGTTCAAACTAATCATCCAAATCAAACTCAGCTGCTGCACCCCAGGGGAAATCCAAAGATACAGCATGTCAAACTTGTAATTTTTTTTTTACACTTTTTGACACTGTGCCAAAACCTTATGGAATGATTTACGGGACCTCGATCAACTCAAAAAAATGTCTGTAATAAGGTTTCGACGAGATATGAAATTAGTTTTCATACAACTTTGACACACTGTCTCTGCTTTCCCCTACTTTTATAGCAGGCGACTCTCTGACATGAACGGCTCCTCCCGTAGATTGGGTAGTGGCCATTTCATTTTCCTCATTACATTATTATTATTTTTTTCATTATTAATTGAAGGTGATCAAATATTTTGAAACAATATTGTATTTCACCAATATCATTAGATTTTTACCATTAGAGCACCAGATAGTATTTCACTATGTTATCTTGAAGATTATCCATTATTTTTATCAGTGCATCTACATCTGTGGTCCATCTACAACGTATCGTCACCGGCAGTAATGGTCCACTCTTTGTTTTCATTCACCCAAAGATGGCTGAAAGGCTCACGAAGTGTAGTGTGATATAGGCCTTCACCGCACATAAGTACAAATAGAATTCTTGCCAGTGTAGCATATTGAGATTATACTAATGTATTACTAGTTGATTACACCGTGAGTCTACTCATTCTAAACAAATACATTATAATAATTGTGTTACTCCTAGTTCTAGAACATACCGCAATATGCCTACATAATCCATAGTTGTACTTACTTATCCCAGAACTTACAATATTACTTATACCATATTACTGTGAACTATATATAATAATAATATTGTGTCTGATTCATTAAACCTTCTAACTATCAATGTAGACGTTAATTTAACTGTCAAATCATGTCCTTATACAAGGTGTTACATAATAAACGCAAGACCTCCCGTGTGGTCTCTCGGACCATGAAACAGAACAACTTTTGTTCTATGACTTTTGGAAATGCATACCTTTCTTTTTAGCATTACCATACATGTTGATCAGCTGATAGCGTCAGTTTCTATGGAAAGTCCAATTTTTCTTTTGTGAATTTCAAGAACTCGTAGAACAAAAGTTGTTCAGTTTCATGGTCCGAGAGACCACACGGGAGGTCTTGCGTTTATTATGTTACACCTTGTATAAAATTGGTCATAAGTTCATAACATACTTATAGCTAATATTAAAATAGTGGCTGAAAGGCTGTGGCTTAACCGAGTAGGTGTAACTTATTTAATAATAACAATACAACCTTCACAGTTGTAAGAGATATGAATTATTGAAATATGTATTTTGTTACTGTGGAAATATGTAGTTAGCCTTGTAAAGTTAAAGCAAAAATAGTCCGTAAACTCATAATGAAAAAATAGACAGAAATCATTTCGTGGTGGCCAATAATCGCTTTCATAAATTAATGGATCTGTTTACAAAAGTAAGTGCTTTTGTATATGGGAGAAATAATAAGATAACCTGTAGCGCAGTACAAGTGTTATAGGTTGTTGCTAGTGTTATTGTAGGTATGTATATTGTGAGCAACAAAAATGTATGACTGCTCCTTACAAGCTCGTCATTATAACCGTTCATATCATGGCGGGGTAAGCTGATGAATGCCAGAATGAGTCTGTTTATAATTAAGGCATGTTGTGGTGTAATTATTACTAAATATCTGGCTATAATCTGAGTGCGAGTGAGTATGCTTGATTTCCAGTAAGAAAAATAATGAAAATACTATTAACTTTGAGTACTTCTGATGCTGTGTGAACAAGCCTTAACATTATGTCACTTGTCTATTGAAAAACTAATTATAAAACATAAAAAAACAGTTGCTTGATGATTTTAATTTAATACGTCATGTCATTTGGTTCGGTTTTGGAGTTAGATATACCCATTATAGGAAACATACATACATCAATACACCTACTATGGTATATTTGTTGGGACGTGGTTAGTAACACTTGGGTGGCATTGCAATAACCAGAAATTAGATAGTATGATAGATTAAAATGTGATCTTAGGATGCAGTTACACCTAATATTAATGTTAGTACTGACAATGTAATAGTTTACTTATTACTATAACTGACAGCGTGTTGATGACGCAACGACTGAATAGTGTTGTAATCCCTGGACTATTTTAGAGCAAGATAATTCTTCCGTCTGACTGAAAGTCTCAACATTACGCCTAAGCGCTGTATACGTTTCACTCTGCAATATGTTGTATCTAATTATTTGAAAAACAACACGTTCTCATACAAATAATATATTTTTTTTAAATAAATGACCAAGAGGTTGAGGCCATGATGACAATAGTGACTATGTAAAGCAGATTCTATCCTACAATGGGTAAGCAAAAAAGTTTAACATATTTTTACCCTGACTGTACGTGAGTACATAAATAGTTTTACGTAATAATATGAACATGTTTCCGGTGCGGTATTTTGAGTACTATGCAAACCACAACTTCCAGTTGCCCACACTATTTGTAATGATTTGACCAAACGCGCGGAATGTGTATTACAAGATTATCGATCTGCTTCGCTTTGAGTTCACTGTTTCACTGTGCGCCCCTCCTGTTATGCGTCGATCCCATAGCACGCGTACTAAACCGAACAATCGATACAAACACTTTCCGATCGCTTCGATCACCACGAAAGGGTGCGTCCCTTTCATGGGTACTAGGTACTGAAAAAGTTGTTGGCTCTAAACAACACAACTTCGTAATAGACGTGTGGAGGTCTTGATTAAAGGTTCCCGCAGACAGGCGCGACGCGACTCTAGTAGAACAATTCCTCTGAAAATTTCATGGAAATTGATTTTACCAGAAAGCCTTAAGATGTTCGGAATAGAAAACATCTATGTCTCGTTCAACATAATTATAGTAATTTAATAAAAACTGTAATTGTAAGGGTTGGTTGGTGTCTGTCCGCAACTCCACGTCCAAACGGTGCGTATTTGTGTACCTACGTTGTTTTTTTATTAAAAACTGTAATCATGTTTGTTGTAGTTGAGATTTAATATCTTGAGACATGAAAGCGATAGATACATTATATTTTCATTTTAATGCAACGGATTTATCAATGTTTCATGAGTTTAAGCCATGCAAAAGTAAATCTAGAGAGATTTTAGGTTCTCCAATCTCGTTCTATTGGTTGCAATCTATCCTTTTAACTCATAGTTATTTCTTATTATTCAATTTTGAAATTAAAAAGAGTGACTTAAAAATCGTGAAAATGAATGTTTTTCGTAATATTCGTTGGTCAAATCTTTTGCACGTTAATATGTGTATGAAAACGTGTTGTCGAGTTTTGATAATTGGTTTTCTGTTAAATAATAATATCGACATTCAATGTAAATGAACTGCAATGTACCTACAGTTTAAATATAATGTCCAGTATAATTTTACATACATGTGGTAATGAAATGACCAAGGACCTTAAAGCGGGATATCATAAAATAATAAATTTATTTATTTATTTAGTCTGGACTTACAGCTAATAAAAACAAACAAGAAAGGGAACAATAGTCACCAGAGAGCCAATTACATCTCACGTATAGGCATAAAATACAAATTTGTGGTAGGAGCACAGAAACAAAAAACACACCGCTTTTCATTAAAGTAATAGCTTGTGTATTTCATTATACGAGTACCTACTTATATCGGAAAAAAATAAAGATAAAACGTGGTATTACAAGTATTAATAAAACATTAAAATATTAATACATAAAAAACAATAATAGGTATTTCTATATGTACGCTTTGAGACGGTTGTGACGCTCATGCAAATTCAGTGTCAACTGTGTCAGACTTATATATATGCAGCTTCAAAAAAGTCACATGAGTAAACATTTTATATTTGTAGTAAAGGCACCAGAAGATTACACCTGGTAATTTCATAAGGGGGACACAGCTTTCATATTTCATTTATCAAAAAAAAATATTGAAATAAAAACCTTACAAATAACGCCCTGCTATCTTGGCTGTAAATATTTATAAGAACATTCATCTTATTGAAGCTGCACTTTATTTGAAATCAATTATGATGAGAAAACGCATTATTGCCAGTAAACAAAATGTATCGAAAAATATAAGTACAAAATATGTTGAATAAAAAATGTGTTTGGGGTCATGAATCCAACAACTTTAAATGTTGGTCTTGTTCAACAATACAGATAGGTCGTAGAAAAAAAACGTGCGTACTAAGCTTTTTGAACCGAAATCGTATGGGACCGCATTTCGTAAAGCAACACAAGTAATGATGGCTGTGATACCTTTAAATAAAATTAATCCTCTGTGCAATTAAATAATTACAAATTCTCAACTACGATTGGGTGATATACTGAAATCCGCTAGCCCTACAAAAATATCCTCAGAACTTGTGACTTGAACACATGTTTATTTCAACATACCGAATAATGTAACGTGAATTACGATATAGACTAGTAAAGTATTGTTTATAAGAGTTAATTACTATATATATTCATACAGCTGTAGTAAAGTTAAAATATAGAATTAATTTATGAGGCTTCGGTCGGAGGTCGTAATCTGCAATGATATGGAGCTTCACTATTTTGTATAAAATCACATAAACCATATAAAAATTTGTAATTTGCAATAGTACCTAACTGTGTAATAATTGTCCCTGGAAAACCACAAGTGCGGTTAAATTGATGAGTTTTGGTACTAGCAATAGTGTAGAGACTAATAAACAATCACAATAGCTTTATTTTTATCTACTTATTGAGAAGATCATTATTTTTGCATACAAGTAAATAATAGCATCCCGACTATTCGAACTGGGACACTCATTGTTCTAGATTAAGAATGAAATCATAAGACAATGTAAACTACTTGAAACATAATGGGCAAAAATATTATTAATGTATTGACAAAAATGTATGACATAGACGTGATATAATTTGGTATTTTAAAACAATGCCTATCGTTAAAATTTCCCTCATTCAAGCAGTATGAAATCCAATTTATTGACGTTTGTTTTTTTTTATTGTTCTTTAGTTTTTGAGAGGGTACGGCTATCCGTAACCTCTCAAAAACTAACAAACAAAACGCTATACTATAGACTCTATAGTATAGAGTATAGCGTGACGCATTCTATAGTCTGATCGTCATTGACTATGAAAAAACTTAATATCATTTATTTATTAGTAAATGCCGCTTTTGATTTGAGAAATATATCATACGACATGTGTCCTACACTTAGTTCCCTTTGAAGTACCCACAGCTTTGTGTCTATTGTTATTATTAATTTGAAATGTTATTTCTTTCACTTTTTTTAAAACTTTTACACCCACTAGGAATTTGCCCTTATCGTGGGTGCGTTTACAAACATTTAAACTCATATACACATACAGCCAGACCCGGAACAAGTATCTGTATGCCATACAAATATTTGTTCCGTGCGGGGATCGAACCCGCGACACCCAGCGTAGCAGTTGATCGCTCAGCTACTGCGCCAACCGTCCGGCAATTATCATAATAAACGACACACTCTTGCACAGTGTCTCGCGATGTATAACTGCAACATATAATTAATCGTATCTTAATGCTTCATTAACTGTAGCCCTGCCTACGTACCCATATTCATCCAGATATTATTGTCACGCTTTCAACTGTGTTATCATATTATATTATACTGTGCTCGGTTTTAGGGTATATACCTTTATTGAAGTCCTAATGTATTAATCCTCTGCAATATTATCCTACAGAATTGTTTGAAGTATACTGGGTGACCAAAGAATTGACGTGCAACAGAGAATTTTAAAACCCTCCCTCCAGAAGCTTCGCGAAGCACCCCCATGAATGTTCTGTGGTTATTTCTAGTTTTGGAATTAAGCAGGTATATTAGTTTTTGGAAAATCACGCCTGACTTCTTCGCTCCTAAAACGCGAAACATAAATGGGGTGTTTCGGGAAGCCATTGTAGGGTTTTCTTAAGTTTTCTTTAGGACGACGAGTCTTGGACGGGCCTGTGTAATAATTGATTAGATAAATAATTCATACGCCTGCACATCAACAATTTTGAAATAATTTCAAATTGTATTTATGTTAAGATTTGATCACATTTTATTGAGATTACACTTATTTCACTTAGTCATCGTAAATGTGTGTTTTAATAAGTTCAGGATATCCTAGTATTTAACGTACGGTTTAATTTAATACATTACAAACTATATACACCAATAATAAGGGTGAACGTAAAGAATTAGTATAATTCAGCTGTGATTTAACGTAATATTATAGTGACATGCTATACTATCTTAACTACTTTTTACATACCGGATAGTGATGTTAAACACACATATGCGTTTTTTTAATTTTCATTTTTAGGTGATTAGTGTTATTTCCAAAGCATTAAGTGTTTGTAATAATGTTTAGCTTATTGTTCTATCTGTACTTATTTACTAACGTTGAATTAACTTTGTATTTGTTATATAAAATTATATATTACAGTTAATGTAACGCATGTAATGCACTTTTGTGTAACAACTGATATGTAAGTTAGTTCATTCTGTTTTACAAAAATGGGACAATGAAATAAATAGGTTCCGATTGAAATATTTAGTTTTATTAATAATGCGTCAAAAACCAATAGCAACTGTCCCACTCAAAGCAACTACGTAATATTAGTAGTCTAAGATTCCAGAGCGATCAGACATAACTTATTTTCACATAGATGAAACCTTAGGTTCTCAGTAGCGTCTAATGTTCTATGAATACCTGCGTGTTTGTGGAGCTCGCCTTGTGACACCTGGGAACGTACCAGGTAAGAAAGGTGACTAAAATAAGAGTTACTTAACTTATTTTCATATGGCTGATTTTTATATATGTTTTGTAGAATATTATTCAAAAATGTTATCGGAAGTGTCAGAAACTTTCCATGGACCAAAACTTTTGTCAGACGCTTTAAAGCTCCACAAAAAATTAACCAGTGTGGGTAAGAGACGGAGTTATACAGGATGTCTATCTAGCGCCATCTCTTTCCCACAATGGAAAAGGAGTAAAAACAATAATGTTTTAGGACGTCATGGTAGGCTACCTAGTCATACCACTACTGAGTTACCGTTCTACATAAAAATGATTCTAGACAACCATGAAGTTACCAAGAAAACTTGTAAAGTCGCGATAGAATTAAAAAGTAAATACAAGTGTCTCATAAACGACCTCAGAAGTACGCCAGTAGTAGAAGCCCAGCTATATGTACAGTCAGTGCTCTGCATAATTTGACCCCTTTTTTCTAAAAAGAAGAATGGAATAGGGGTCAGGTAGGTAAAGCTGACCAGCTGACCACTGACCAGGGGCGTAGCTACCGTCGTACGGGGCCACGGGAGCCCCCTACTGCGTAAGCAAAAACTAATAAAACTTTAGAAAAACTAAAGTCATCATCAGCTATAAATGATTTAATGAATCAGTTTGCCGAAAAAAGGCAAGGGGAGTAATAGTTAATTTGAATTGTTTGTAACAAATTTTGAAAAAGTGA
This sequence comes from Cerastis rubricosa, assembly GCA_949152445.1. NCBI lineage: Eukaryota > Metazoa > Arthropoda > Insecta > Lepidoptera > Noctuidae > Cerastis > Cerastis rubricosa. Next base: position 12,247,566 of record OX424523.1, on the reverse strand, counting down.
CAGATAATTATGATGAATAAATATTTCTTTTAATTTTACGCAAACAGTTTTTTTTCTTTGGGAGAAATATTTACCCTTCATAAGGGACCCCAAACAAATTTTTATACGGGGGGGGGGGGCACCAAGGCACGCTACGCCACTGGCACAGACTGTACTTAAAACAGTCGCTTATTTAACTAATAAACCTACCTATGCGTAAAAAGCAACACGTTTATTAGTCGTAAATTATTTAGGTATAACGAAAAACAATATAATAAAAATAGTAACATATAATACGAATACTGGCTATCAGTTTTCGTATTATATGTTACTATTTTTATAAATGCTTATGTTTGTTAATCTTTCACGCAAAAAAAAACTAATTGGATTTGGATGATTACCACACGGATAGTTTATAACGTGGATTAACGCATAGGATACTTATTATCCCGATGGTACAATCGAGTCCCAAGGCGGACAAATACCAAGCTTCATGCGGGGAAAGCCGCGGGCATAAGCTAGTAATCATATCTTTCATCGAAACTGGGCGTTTGCTGAGTTCATTCAAACCGACCTCAACAGCGCTAGGCTGTTTGCCCCACAATGTACAGTATAATGTACAACCATTTATTTCAAATAGACCAGTTAAAGGCACTTTTTTTTGTCACTGCTGCAAAGGCCTCCGTCATAGCTTTCCAATTTTTCCTTAACATTATCCTTCTCCGGCCAATCCGTTAAAAATGAGTCTAGATCGTCAGACACGAAAAAACGGTAAAGAAAAATGTAGTAGTTGCCCATACCAAAGCGTAGATTCTTATAGATATTTATCTAAAGATAGAATAGGAACAAACACTATGGACACTCTTTGAAATCCAAATACTGTACACGAACTTAAAAGTTTATAAATTTAAACTTTCGCTGTCATAAATAGTAATAGGAACGGTGCCACTTATGTATGAATACTGAAGACTGAATCCAGAACCAAATACTCCGAAGTTCACAAGCAAAAGAAGCTGATTGACAATCGCTTTATAAACATTGACGTGACTGCACCTGTTCAAGCATAATTCAGCATAAATAATGAAAGGAACAAAGCACTAAAGTGACACGCCCCTTAAGCTTCGACCAATCCAGTTGATTGTAGCTAGGGGATGAAAGGTGGCTCCGCCTACATATCCAACCACCCACTACTTAATACCACCCCAGACTGAACAATTTTATAACAGAGGACATAATCATTTGGCGGCGATTGTATGCTGATTGTTGTGCTTTATCCACGGAACTGAAGACATCACAAACGTAAGTACTTATCAGTTTTTGTACCGGTAGAAAATGTATTTTTTTGTATGCTCTTATTTTATTAGCATTAAATAAAAGTAACACTAATACGGATAATTCTCTAATTATTTCTTTGAAAAGAGTTTGACGTCATCTCGATTGGGTACGAGTAAAAGCAAAAGCTTTTCACTGTTTTATTTAAGACTGATAGACATGAGATAACCCGTTTTTCATTTTATTTGCGTCTTAAAACACATCACATTACTTTTTCTTAATGTTTTAAAAATGTTACCTTTTTTTCTGTGTACCGTGTAGTTAAGTACCTACTTAAGTGATTTTCCAAAAATTACGCCTTGATAATACAGTGCGCATCACAAACCAATTAAGCCGCGGACAGCAGTACTTATTTCTTGGTTTAGAAACATCATTGTTAAATTCCGAAGATCCAGGTTTAATTTGATAAACTGGCAAAGTATAGCATGTACGTTTTTCGCCTTTAAAACACACCTGTTTTATGAACCCAATTAATGGCCATGCAATTTTAAAAACATGATCATCATCGTCCGCTTTATTTGGTCGACATAGCACGGCTTTTTCTTCGGCACAAGACTATTGCTAATGCTTTAATATTTTCTGTGAAATAGATAAGCTAGCGATTCTTATTAGTTTAATCAATAGTTAGTGGTTTTTTATGGACCTACCCATCTCCTGTCTTTTTTTGATAAGAAGACACACTTCATACTCTGAAAATGTAATTTATTTGTCGGCTAACCCCCTCAATTGATCACATATTAAACCAACAAAAGGTTTTGGACATTCAATTGTAAATGGATAGATTGGTTTTCCCTATTCAGTTTTATTGCTATAGAGAAAACAAGTTCTTATTTCAGCTGGTTTTTTAGTTGCAAGTTGGAACTTAGGTAGTTAGAAAAAAAGTCGTCTAACGCCGTTATTGAAACTATGTTTATTACTTATTATTTGATTACAAGTTATGTACTAAATGCGCGTTTCTATTTTTGTTTTATTTACGAGTAGTTTAACTAGACATAATTTTTTATTTGTTCTAATATTCGCTGATTAATTCTCGTACCTTCCCTGTATTAGGCACAGCCGTCCCAGCCGTGGGACAGTAGTAGGCGGCTATTATTTTCATGTGATGATCTAAACATAAATTGAATGTTACCTTCTAACCAACTTTCGGTTTGGTTAGTGTGTTAAATGGCACTTACTGGTATCGCTAAACTTACTGTCAGCTCATTTTGCCTGTTATGATACGAATTTATTTTTAAAATAATTTCTTTTGGTTAAATTTATAAAGTGAACACAGTGCCTGATCAGATAAAAACTTATGAACTATTTACAATTAGTACCTAATTTTGAAATTGGTTATTAACGTAGGTATCTTACGTATCGTTTAAGATTTATTTTTAACGTATCTCTACTTCTCTAGGCTCTAGGTACATTTCCTGTGTACCAAAAAGAAATATGAAAAAAGATTTATTTACCGAGTTTCCTCCGTGCCTCGAAAAGCACGGTAAGCCGTTGGTCCCGGCTCTCATTTCTAGATCTTTGTCAGTCGTTACAGGTGGTTAGTAGCCCGAAATTCTGATAACCAGTCTTACCAAGGGATGTCATAATACCCAGTACTAACTGGGTTGTGGAGGTCAGATAGGCAGTCGCTTGTTAAATAGAGTTCCTTAGGTGAGTTCGAAATACTTTTCTGCGATAATTGTTACATCGACTTCACATTGATGCCTTGATAATGCGATGGTGTTTTTTAACTACGTTTTCTTTGTTCGCAGTTTCTTTATATCGAAAACCTGATATCGACCCTTGTTTCTTCGACGTTTATTTGTACTATGTAACGTTACTTTTACTTCAAATATATAGTCATCGATGTAACAATTATAATAGAAAAGTATTTCGAAGTCATATTAGAACCCGTTAAATACGGGTATCAGCAGCATCCGGTTATACTGGAAGCTGACCCTAAGACCTTAACTTAGTTGGGAAAATGTAATGCATCATGAGGATGAATTTTGAAATTCATTCAGGGTTGTTTTAGCAAAAGTTGACAGTAAAAACATTGTTTTTGCCGTAAGAAAATTGTTGCGTTACGGTTTTTCGCTAACATTATTTTTAAGGGTAGTTTATGACTGTACCCTTCTATATACCGATTTATTGTTGTTAATAACAAAAGTTCCACAAAACTGGCACAACATTGTCATTTAATTTCAATAATTCAAAGTTTATTTAGTAGTAGGCTAGCTCTTCATAGTTGTAACCACTTTTTTTTAGATCTCATAATCGTGCGTTCGTTTTTCAGAAGATACACGATGATGCAAATAGTTTGAAGCCTGCCGTTTTGCCGAAAAGATTTTGACAAAATTTCAGTATCCAAACAAATTTTAGCACCAATACAAATGCAAATTGTAGCACCTTTTTTGTTCCAATGCAATATTTGTAATGATTTTAGTACGCACTTTTTCATTTGGTCTTTTTATTTGGCAGAATATTGCCAAAGAAAATATAATTATGGCATTTAGTCTAATCAAATGATTTATTACAGCAAACAATCTTTAGATAATAAACGTTAGGTGAAATAATTTGATTTGATGATTTTATTTTTAGCAGGCTATCGAGAACCGAACTAGTTAGACGGGGTTAATTATTAAAAGAAAAATAGTTAGGTTAGGTTAGAACTGTGACCTCCACGCACGAGCCAAGCGAGTAGTGCCTCGGTAGCGGCCGGCGAGTGCCAGAAACGACTAGATTATATCGAAAGAAATATGGAACAAAAAATAAACCTAATAAAAAAAAGGCTACCCGTAACTGAACAAAACTGAACTGAAAAATATTTTATTCCAACTGAAATATTTGACTACAGTAAAAGTTGGTTAACAAGTTACTGTTTAAACAATCACTTCACTTGCCCAACATTAGGTTTGCGTTACAATTATTTGTGAAGAGATTTTTTGGTAAGTAATAATTTGGCAAATGAAATTATGCGGAAAATTATTTAGGAATTGATACCTAATTTTTCAATTTCTTTTCGATGAAACATAGGTAACCCAAATAGTTTTTCTTGAGGACTTGTATCTAGCATGTTTTCTGCCTATCTGCATCGGAAATAGGCGTGAGTTTAGGTATATAGGTAGGTAATGAGTACCTATTGCGTCCAAAATACAGTAGCGTAGTTCAGTAATAGTCTCACGAAATGTTAGCCATTTCCGTTAGTTTGTGCTAGCGACCTTTTGGTCTAACCGTTGAATAAACATTAGGTGACTACCCGACTTAGCTTAGCCAGTGATGCCAACTTAGCAACTTTATAGCTAGATCTAGCTATTATTTGGTGACAGACAGCTACAATTTAATGAAACTTGTAGCTAAACTTTTTAGCTACTTTTTTTAGCTACTTTTGAGGCTATCGAGATTCGTAAAGTAGGGTACCGAGTCTCGTAAAAAAATATAAAACTAAACTCGAATCTATGTTCATAGATGCTATGGTAGGTACAGGTCTCAGGAAAAGTGGTAAATGCTGCTATAACTGTGTTTTGCTTAAAGATATACTACAAAAAATGGGCACCGCTGAAAAATATTTTAAATTAACGAAAGATACTGAACCCCAGCCATCGACATCTTCTTCTTTAAATAATTAATTTTTAATTTATTTTTTATTCAATAACGTACACAACACATTTTTAACTCTCTTGTTAGAATTAATGAAAATAAAAATGATTGTCAGGAATTTACATTTCATTGTAACCTACTTATCTACTGTATATAACATTTAGCTACTTCTAGCAACTTTTTGGGGTACAAAAAACTGGCAATCTAGCAACATTTTAAAAATTTCTAGCAACTGGGTAAAGCTAGCAGTTGGCAACACTGAGCTTAGCTAGACTTAGCTTACCGACTCGGCAAGCAATGTAGGTAAGGAACTGAATGCCTTTAAATCGTACTCATTAAACCTAATGAATGCAAAATTTTGTGAGGATGGGTGTATGCATTTATTAGTCTCTCACGCAAAAACTACTGAACATTGGATGAAATTTGGCACACAGATAGTTTATAACCTGTATAACTTATAGGATAGTTTTATCCCGGTAGTACGATCCCGTGATCCGAACTCCAAGCCGCGGACGCCGCCATGCCGCCGCGCCGCGCCGTCTTTAGTCACTAAATCTACCTAAATGAAATTGGCATGTTATGATTTTTTCATAATGATATTTAAATTTTTGAGAAAGCTAAGATCCCTATGATACAAATAGGGAAGCTTCTGATTTTTATGATTCCGTACCCAAAGGGTCAAACGGGACCCTATTACTGAGACTTCGCTGTCCGTCCGTCCGTCCGTCCGTCCGTATGTCACCAGGCTGTATCTCATGAACCGTGATAGTTAGCCAGTTGAAATTTCTACAGATTATGTATTTCTGTTGATGCTACAACAAATACTAAAAACAGAATAAAATAAATATTCAAGGGGGGCCGCCCGTACAAAAAAAGTGATATTTTTGCTCGTTTTTATAAAAAATGGTACGGAACCCTTCGTGCGCGAGTCCGACTCCCACTTGGCCGGTTTTTTTTTCCAGATGATTTGGGAAAACAAAGACTTTCCTCTAGGAATTGGTATTGAATTGTTTTTTTGTAGAAATTGTTGGTAATTACGTACCTAATAAAAGCGTTTACTTCGCACCAACACTTATTCTATCCGAGATTTGTGAATCAAAGTGACCTTTGGTTTCCTATAACTGCTAGATGCAACGGGTCGGTGACTGGCCCCTTGTGGGGGCACACGGCCACACCGGAGGTCAGTCGGTGCAAATGTCGGGGGTCCATCTGTTACTAACACGACACACGAGTCACAAGTTGACGCAACTAAACGTAGGGTGCGTATAATTATATCACTTCATAATTCCGGCAATATGTGTGCTTCTCTATTATTGACTGCGGTTGGTTTTAAATTAGAGGTAAATTTTGCTATCGTTAAGTTAGTCCAAAGCTTTGGATTTATTTTGTAGATTAAGTTGATTTTTAATTTTGCCACGGCGTCCGTAGTAGCAGCGCAGATGTCCTTTTGGAGGTTTTTTGTTACTTAGGTAAGTAGAGAATAAATTACAGAAAATGAAGACGAGACGAAGCTCATTGATGCTTCACGCAATAGGATCCCGTTCTAAGGAATCTTACCGTTGAGCGAGGACTTCACTTACTTTCAGTTTCTGAATTGAGTTTGACAACAGCCAAATTCACAACTTTAGCATAGGCACCTGTTTAAGGTGATTCCTCTGGTATAATATTTCTTACACAAATAATAACTTACGAATCTTGAATATTTCGGGCTACAGTCAATGAATCACCAGAAATGCTAGAATTCAACAAGTTCTCAATTTAGAAATAAAAGCGTACGTAGGTAATCTCAAGTACGTTCTAATCATTCTCGCATCTAGATAAAACGTACCAGCCGCTATTTGAGACAAAACCCTCTCACGCTACTATCTTAGGTTCAAGTAGGTACTTAATCTATTTTTCCCGTTTGATGTCAAATCAGCAGATTGTTCTTTTACAATATTTATCTAATGATTCCCATTTTCTAGTTTGTTATACTTCAATTAAGTTTAGGTTTTCTATTTATTTTAACACTTCACACAAATCTGTCTTAAAATCGATCTTTAACTCCATGCTAAAATACAAACTCCAGCTTTTCGGTAAAGTAAAACATCAAGAACAAACGGGTCTGATAATTGTCCTGTATGGGCAGTTTTAGCACAAAACATAGAAGGTACAGATAGTATCATCCTACCCAGTATTACTTACAAAAGTCGAAAGCCAAAAGTTAACCGCTTGGATAGCAATTAGTAAGGGGAGGCCAGCAATCAAAACATGTAGCGTTTATCATTCAAGGATAATTATTGAACGGAGTCCCCCGCGATTTCCACCGCACATACGGTGTAATTGTGACCTGTACGTCACGCCACAATTACTAAAACATGCCAGTATTTTCCCAATAGAAGGTATAACTAGCGATTTGACAATTAAGTTTGGGTCAGTAATTCGGGCGGAAAGCGGCAATCATGTTACCATAAACCCCCTACCTGACTTACGCAGGGTATGTATACCTACTAAATAAAGTAGGACCTGTTCGACTTTTGAGACCTATTTCAGTACCTACCAGGATAAGGACATCATGCTAGACGAAGGCTCATGGCATAAAAATATTTTACGCTCGGTTATAGAACTAAAATTAGGTAAAACAATAGTTATTTGTGCAACAAGAGAGTAAAGCCTTTTTTTGCTGCGAGTGCTGATTTTGAATCCTGAGTGTGGCGAGGGATTCAAAGGCACGAGATGCATAAAACTTTGCTCTCGTGTAACACACATAACTTTTCACTTCAGCAGCGATAACACTTTAGGAGATAAAATAATAAACAGGAATAGATTGAAAAAACTATTTATTGTGAATCAAAATAATTAACATTGTAGGTAGAGGTACTGTTCTCGTCGCTAGTTTCACTCATATTTTACGATTATTTTATTTTTTTAACTTATTCAACTCTTTACGCCTGCCACGAAATTTGATTCCTGCTCTTTTATTTAAATTATGGCGTGTTTGGAAATAGCACCCATGATATTTTATTATTCAAAATATATTACGTAACATTATTTGAACTAGAAATAAATATTTACAGGTTAAATATTAATAATAAAATGAAAATTAATTAAATATAAATATTAATACTTACATTCTTTTAAATACAACAATAAGTTAAAAATTCAATAAATTACATTAAAAGACATAATTATGTTTTTGCAAAATTTCTTTAGTTAGTACGAAATTCCGAACGTGTTTGTCTTTGAGGTCGAATTCTAAATAGGGACTTTCGAAAGGACTGGTCTTTGTCTCTTTCTCTCTCTCTCTTTCTAATGGCGGGAAAGAGATAGAGTGTGAATGTTTCGAATTGTATGATTAACCCAGGCTGAATAAGATATTCGCGGCTTTCTAAAAAAATAATTAAAAAGTTACTTGGTCTCACTCCTGCCTGAAATCAGTGAGCAAAATTCGATTTTGCTCACTGATTTCAGGCAGCAAAACCTACATGTTTGAGCTACTGAAGTGAAAAAAATATTTCCTAATTTTATTTAAGTTGGTTGGCTGATAAAGTAGCTTCGAAGCAAAATGTTAATGCCCCTATTAAAAAAAAATATGGATAGTAAACAAATGGTCCAGAAATCGTACTTTTTTGGTGTATAGTAAATTGTAGGGCCACTTAGTAGTAGAGTGATTTGTTTTAATTTAAAGATTTAACACATTCTTCAAAATGTTTTCGACAACATCTGGCACCACGAGTAGTCAAAGAGCGCGTACTCAAGCATGCTCGCGACGTCTAGCGGCTTGCGTGACTTCCGAGTGATAAAATTGTGAACATAATAATGTCGCAGAATTATGTCTAGCACGCTATTTTAAACTCTATTTCATGTTCAATAAATCAATCAAAACTCGAGCATCTTGATGCTCTGTCTGCGCTGGCCCTAATGAGTGGTGCCCCAAGGAATAACAACGCCCCACGCCGCCGTGAGAACCGGCACATGTTCCCGAGTTGAGCATGGTAGCAGCCAGTTACCGGGACTTTGGAACTAGAAACGTATTACAAAACTATTGTAGCGTATCTCGAAACGCTCTGTTAAACATGGGAATTAAAGTTTCGGTCACCTATGATCTTTTACAGAGTAAATGCATGTCATGGATAAATTATGAAGGTAATACCTACAATATATATTGAAAAACTAAGTAAAAAAATAAATAAAATAGTACCTTGTTTGATGAAACACCCACCTCTAATAAACTACAATACACTAAACAAAGCAGCCGAAAGAACTGATATTTGTCTAATTTTTTATGATTTTGCAAAAATAATCCTAAAGCTTAACTAGGCAGGTATTATAATTGGTTTTTATTTTTATTACTAGGTTCTAATTAGGTGAGAACAGCCTATAGCGGTGGAGAATCCTATAATGATGAGTGTTTTGGTGAAGGATGAAGTTAATAGACACCCTGTCAAACAGACTGCTATAAGTTAAATATGAAAAATATTGATTAGCCCAAAACGTAGAAGCTCAGTCTAAAAAGACATTAAGTATATATTACCTAGGAGTCATGTTAAACCCAGCATATATGAATAAGTACGCTGTGTAAGTATCATCATCATTATAATACATATATAACAACGCAAGTGTCACGCAACGCTCACGTACGAGATACGACGATGCGGTAATACGACATAACTTCTATCAAAACCCCATTTATCTGTGCTGACAACCGAAGAGTTATTTTTTATATTGTGTCGTTTGATGTCGCACCGCTGGCCTTCCTATTTGAATAATCAATCGATTATTAATGCCTGCCGCGCCGGTGACATGGCGGTATTCTTTCAAACTTTATAATGTCCTTACAAGGGTGCATATTGGGTTTGCAGATGATTTGATTACGTTATTGTGTTCTAAAATGAGATACATCCTGCATATTTTTAGTAAGAATATTGTTGATATTTTTTAAATGTATTTTGAAAGTCATCCTCGTTTATTGATTGTGTCGCGTGTCAGAGGCAATATTTTACTTCAGAATGCTGATAGAATTGTAAAGCCTATTGTACATTACTTACGTGATAATTTCCATAGCACATTTAAGATTGTAGCTACTCGCCATTAAAACTTACAACATTTTTAGGGTTCCGTAGTCAACAAGGAACCCTTATAGTTTCGCCATGTCCGTCTGTCTGTCTATCTGTCCGCGGTTTAGCTCAAAAACTATTTGTACTAGAAAGTTGTAATTTGGCATGAGTATACAAGTTAATGACGCCGAAAAAGTGGTAAACTAAAATTTTGAAAAAAACAATTATTTAGGGTACCTCCCCTACATGTAAATTAGGGTTGATAATTTTTTTTTTCGGCCTTCCCATAGTGTGGCATATCGTTGGATAGGTCTTTTAAAAATATTAGGGATTTGGGAAGACCGTTTTTTGATTAAGTAAACCGTTCGTGACTTATCAAGCTTTAAAGTATCAATTTTCGTTAGGGTCAAGTGTCCCCCCCCCCTCTACAGACGAAACGGTTGTAGTTAGAAAAACAAATGTCACGGCAATAGTACCTATATATAACGAAGTTTAAAGGAAAACTATCACACTTAAGTGGGCTTTACAAGTTTACGAGTAATAGTCGACCAATTGTATTTGACTCGAAAATTTCGAACAACTCCATAGAAATGTCGATCGATGGCGCTAAGCGTCAGTTGTATCGCGCTGTTTCATTCCTAAATAAGTTTTATAAAAAAAAACAGATGTTTGGCTTTTAGTTAGAGCATGGTACGAATATATCAGTCAGCGAATACGACCCGCACTTGGCTGTTATAAAAACTACGGAACCCTACACTGCGCGTGGCTCGACACGCACTTGACCGGTTTTTCTTTAACTTACTACGGCTGCAATTTTTATCAGTAGATTATAATTTGATTAGCAGTGTGGCAAGCAGGGTAGCATTTTATTTTCTCCTTTTTACAATCGCAGTTACAACCAGTGCCACTAATACATTGTTCCAGTCACTCCAAAAAATAAATACGCGTTCTTTTATTTTTTTGTGCATTTGCTTCGTAATATTCTAAAATTGGACGATTTTTGTCAAGTCGAAACTATTGGATAATTTTATCACAAAACCCTTGTTATAAAATTATCCAATAGTTTCGACTCCTTATCAAATATCTAGTGATTAATAAATTCTTCTAAATCTTCCGGACTATAGCGCCATGAAAACTTCAAGGCATGCAAAGATTTCCGTGTACTTCAAATAGTCTAGGACCCACAATGCTCCCTTGAAGGAGACACGTAGCCTTAAGCACAATCGTTGTTATTGTCAGTTTGTATTTGCTCTAGAATTTGCTTTCTATTTACTGCTTTGATCTAAAATACCTAAGAGAATTTTCTTATTCACCTGAGTACATAGCTGTTATCGTCATGTAATACATAGTTACCTACCTACTAGGTTATTACAGCAGGTAGAAACAGTAACATGGGTAAACAAATTACACTTGAAGTCCGTTTACGTGAACGTCTGTATGACCGCGTTCTCCTCCAAATCTCGGTAATAGATCGATAGGCAGAGAATTTATGTGTAAGTCATGAGCGAACCAGCGGCCGCGGCGGGTCACTAGTTTATTATAAAAGGATACATGGTTAAAAATTGTAATATAGCTTGAAGTATTGTTTTTTTTTAATCAGAATTACAGGGAAATAATTTTCCACTTGCTTATGCCCCGGTTTCGCCCGCGTTTTGTTCAGTAATTGTTCCACGGGATCGAACTACCGGGATTGAAAGTTCTCATCCTATTGGTTAGTCCAGGTTATAAACTAACCGTGTGCCTTTCATTCAAATCCGTTCTGTAGTTTTTGCGTGAAAGAGTAACAAACATCCATAAATCCTCATAAAATTAATATTAAGTAAGATAGTTTTTCATTAATTTTAAATGGGTATAGTTACTTAGTAATTACTAACTAGGTATTAGTCTAATATCCCGCCTAAAGCCAACCTTCACTCATTTGCTTACCGAATGTAAACATGATTTTAGCAGGCAAGGGTGAAGGACGACCTTAGGCGTGATCTCAGAATATATGTACTTATTATGTTACTATTTATGTAAAAAATTGGCTGGTTCATACTAATAAGACTTTTGTTTCTGCTAAACGCATCGTGGTGGAAACGTACTTTGCAAATTTTATTGATAGGCATAATAATTAGGACTTTAAATCTCAGAATATATGTATTATGTTACTATTTATGTAAAAAATTGGCTGGTTCATACTACTAAGATTTTTCTTTCTGCTAAACGCATCGTGGTGGAAAAGTACTTTGCAAATTTTATTGTTTGGGCATAATAATTAGGTCATAAAATGATCTGAAAAAATAAATGATCTGAAAAAAAGTTTAGAAAAAACCTTTTTCGTATTTTTAATGACGTAGTTCTGTATTTTTTTTTTGCTTAACTGAATGTACACAGAACTACCGAAATATGGAGGCAAAGCCAGAAACTTTGTGTCGCGTGTGCGGAGACAAAGCTTCAGGGAAACACTACGGCGTAGCTTCGTGCGACGGCTGCAGGGGATTCTTCAAGCGGAGCATACGACGGTAATTTCTATTAAGTTTCAGAAAGCCTGATAAAGTTATTAGTTTCAACTATTTTGTAAGCTGCTGTTTTTTGTAAGACTAAATTATCGATTACAGATCGACAGCCAATTTATTAGGTACAAGATACTTAGATAGTTTGTTACTGTTTAAATATGTGCTCTATAAATTAAAAAAAAAATCTAATTTCACTGACGGACAGCGTACAAACAGCAGTTTGAAATGTGGCATAAGAGTTTCTTATGATGGCAAGCTGTGTGCTAGATTTTGAAAATCCACACTATATAAGTTCATCCCAAAAGGGCTAAATAAGTAGGGAGGGTTATCATGGAAGTTCGTTATTACCCCCATAGGGCACGGCCTTCTACTTACAATATAAAGGAAGACATTACAAAAAGAAAACACATAGAAACGTAACACATATCACATTAACTATTTAAACGATAATTATGTACAATAGACAACCATTGCAGGCGTTGAACTATAACGTGCCTATTTGCGCTCAATTGTAGGTCTATGACAACACTGAACTTGCTAGATTGGTGACTAGTTTACCGTGAAACGTATTATTTTCCGTTCTCAGTAATTTGGACTACGTGTGTAAAGAAAATGGCCGATGTGTGGTGGACGTGACGCGACGGAACCAATGCCAGGCGTGCCGGTTTTCAAAGTGCCTACGAGTCAATATGAAAAAAGATGGTGAGTGAGTTTGTTAATTCCCGTTTTATGAATTAAGATTATTAATTAATTCGAGTAGGTACCTACTACATGACATTGAAGGAAACACCTCAATTATAGTTTAGCGTAGTGTAAACTAAAATATTATAAAGAGGAAAGATTTGATTGTTTGTTTGTTTGCATTGAATAGGTTCCGAAACTACTAGTCCGATTTGAAAAATTCTTTCAGTGTTAGATAGCCCATTTATCGAGGAAGGCTATAGGCTATATATCATCACGCTACGACCAATAGCAGTGGAGCAGCAATGAAAAATGTTGCGAAAACGGGGAAAATCTGACGCAAACGAAGTTGCGCCGGACAGCTAGTTCTTTAATATTGATTAAAAACTCTAATTTAGGACTATAATGTCCCGTTTTGATATGAGTAAGTGATTGTACTAACTCAAATCAGAAACTGGGCATTATAACTTGAATGTTTCATAGGTTTTTATTCTAATGGAATTGATCAGTGCCATGAAAAATATCTCATGAATCACAGACTTCAGAAAAAAGTATTTAAGGAAGCTCGAATATTTTTTCAAGATCTGGCAATCGATCGTACATAACCCACAGTTACATGTGCCTATGTAGGGTAAGGCCACCAATTTAAACTGTGTGGTGCAAACAGTCTCGAAGTAAAATGGCTGCGACATACGGACAGACAGACGGACACAGACGGACTGCCGACGCGCGACGGGACGAGTCTATAAGGTTTCCTTTTTTCGCTACAGAACTCTAACGTGTGTTTGTCAATTATTTATAAAAATAATTGACAAACACACGTTACGTATAATTGATTAATCAGAAGCTTCTAGCTCTCACTTTTTAGTTTTGGCCCATTGCTTTTTTTTCACAGAAACTGTACTGACTATTTTTAACCGACTTCCAAAGGGTCGTCTATTTTTTTTGTGTGTATGTTCATTCAGTATTTTTATGCTAATTGTGAACCGATTTGGATGATTCTTTTTGTTTGGAAGAGTATTCGCCCGAAGTAGTCCCGTTTTAAAGATCTGCTACTGGCCTTCGGACATAGCCCTTGGAACTTTTTAATAATAGACTGCAAATCGGTCGATATTACTGTAATCGCTTGGTTATGTATGGTTTCCACATTTCCATAACATATACGCCCGAATTTCGCCAGATATGTTTTAGTACATTATATTGGGCAAAAGCCTATCACCATGACACGTATTGTTAGCAATGGAAGAATTGGAAATGGAAAAAAACAACTTTTTTTGCAAAATGCTGACTTCAATAAATTCGGTGGCAAAAAAGTGAATTAATAAACCAAGTCACCAACTTCCGGCGCTAAAGGAATTTTTCACTTTTAAGTGTTTCTTTTGAAGACAGTTAATTTGCAATAACCTTTTTTTCCTCACATTAGCGTAGGCAGACCCATATTAATCGATATTTAGACTACACTTATGGATAACTACACTACACTACTTTAATTGTGCCTGTTAGTGTATTCGTGAGAGCCTGAGAATGCGTTATGAAGTCAGGTAGAATACAGACTAACAGGTAGGAGTTAATTGCGGAATATTTAATCATTTACTTCCTGGACGGGGCACGGATTAATAGCGAAGCCGACAGTGGACATAATAGCCGATAGTGGCTTTTATCGATTATTAACAACTGTCGAGTTGCGTATACAACTATTGCCATAACCTATGTATGAACTAGTTAGTTAAGCTGTAATACATACCCGACTCGTGGTAAAAATTACTTTACTTTTTACTTAGTGATTTTTGATCAAATAGTCTTCAGTTTCCAGAACTATTTTGACAGAAAACCCAGAGAAGAGATTTCAGACACATTTAACTATAAACCTAACTACCCCTACATTCACAAAACTGTCACTCGCTTTAAACTTTTACCAGTAAAAAGTAAAATCAGAGCGATATTAACGGTAATCAATAGTGAACACGGGCAGGCACTTGTCCCAATAAAGTATTTATCCAGGGTGGCTCCTTCGCAGCATGTCTTTTCCATTAGGAAACATTTCAAGTATTTGCGGTACACAAGTGTTAGTAAGTGGTGAGAGAAAAAACGCAGGGGCGACACAGACGAGCTCTCATCTTCCCTTTCATGTCAGATCGCAGGTTCACGCTCTCACGAAGTCAAATATCAACATCTTCAAAGTAGAGCTCGACGTTGTTTAGGGATAGATGCGTTTGCTAGTATCCGTGGGCCTTATTTGTTTATATGTTTTTGTAATTACATAGTTACAGTATTATTCGGTCTCGTTATGCCTATCTATGGTGTTTGGTATTTCTAAAGCATGTAAAGCTTTTTAGTCTCATTAAGATTTGTGAGTGTGAAACATTTTTGTAGGGCTTTGCTAGTACATATTTCGTGTCGGGCGCGTTTCTCTGGAGTTTTCTTATCCATAGGAGTTCCGATGAGTTTAGGCACGAAACCCCACAGCCATAGTTCCAGCAACAAAGCATCCTGACTAATTCCAGACTTGCCTTTAAGTAACGTAAGTGTAAATAATACCTACAAGGTGTAAACGGACCCTTCAAGATCAACCACGTCAACCAAACATTCTGTACACCAAACTAAGTAAATGTTTGCAAAAAATCTTGCTTTTAAACCCAAGAGGTACCACAATTAAAATTTTCTGCTGATGGATGTATTGAATAGTACGTGGGAGTCATGGAGTCATGGAAATATTTAAAGTAAAGTATTAAGATTAAACATTAATGTAATAACATTGTATTTTTTTATTGGTTAACAAGTTGGATTTTTGACCTCGGATATCTCCTTAACTAGAAGGTTCCCAAGTATAGTCCGTAACAAAAAAATGATCGCAATGACGGAAAGAACAAGAACCTTTCGGCTTCGTTACAGGTCTTTTTACAAACATTAGGCAAGAAATAAAAACCAGATTAAGTACCTACAGTGTCAAAATCGTAATAATTTTCTATTCAAGTTCAAATTAAACTAGCGACAAGTTAAATATTTCCGTAAACGAAGTAAGTATGGCGAAAAATAAACGTGAAGGCGTGAAGACAAGCTGTCGCCAGCAGCAGTGGTTCACACAGATATTTATTTACATATGAAATTGATTGCGGGTTGCGAGCCGCGCCGCATCATTTGCGGCATCGCCAAGCCGTCGCGCCTTGCCTTTATTACAACGGCTCTCTCGATCCCCTTGCCTTATAAGTATAACAGTGGTGTGGAGTTGTTTGCTTATCACTTACTGTTTTGGCCATCAGATTTCAGATGTTTATTCAATATGATTGCTAAGTGACACTTAAAGTAGTCTGGCTTCAACATGAATATGGGATGTACACATATTTTCCTTAGCAAATCAACCCACATTTTAAAGTATTAATATGAACCTATTTATATAGATAGATCAAAAGATTTTTTTTTTGTTTGACAAAATATTAATATTTTTTCTAGTACTAGAAATAATATTACCTAATATTCGGGGATGTATTTGTTATATTAGTAAGAATAAGGCAAGATTTGTACGTGCTAACAAGAGGTGCTACATTTCCAGGGTCTGTAGCAATCGGTCCCGCCCCGTATTCACAAACGCTCGGTTTCGATTTCTATTCGGAAAGTCGTATGTCTATCTCGCTCGATTTCGTAATGCCAAAACAAGATAGACATACGACTTATCGAATCTGAATCGAATCCGAGCGTTTGTGAATAGGGGGTCTGGGCGTTGTTCTTCTATTTCTCAATAGTTAAGGACTACACAAATATATTCAGTCAAAACAGCTGCTTTTCTGAACACACTGGATTAAATAAACCTTGTTTCCATAATAATAGATGAACATTTAACATGCCCAGCGAATAGTTTCAAGTTTTTGGGAAGTAGCGAGCTTCTTTATCTAAAACCTCATTTTCATTGACAGTGACTATAAAAATATTGGAAATATTGTCAATGTTCTGTTTCACAGTGTCTATGCACCGATCAAATGTGCTGACGTCTTGACCAAAAGTCACAACATTGTCCGCAGTCCGTTTTAGAACTCCTCGAATGCCATCTGGGGCCTCCATCCCATGTCCAGCTTCACCGTAATTCCAGGTTATAAACTTTAGTTGTGGAAAATCCTTACAAAAAAACTGAAACTATACAGAAGATAATATATTCAGTGCGGTACTGGGAACTTGGAAAATCAGATTGGAAATGGTTGGTATCTACAAAAGAATTTATCTCTATTGCAAGCTCAATCATTGGCATTAGGTGCGCCCCGATGACTGCAGCGTCGTGTCTCAAGCACTGGCTAACTGTGCATACACAGTTAGTGCTAATGGCAAAGATATAATGGATGTCGTAGGGAAATATTACACCAATACGCAAACTAATCTTTTTGCGACTTAGTCCAAAATGAAGACTCTGCACTTCTTTTCCGTATTTGATCCAAAATTTTCGAAAATCTAGTTGTATGAAAACTAGTAGCCTAGTGCGGTTATTTCATTTGCCTTTTTCGTAGTAATATATTATTGGGTTTTCATACCCTTCTTAGTCTTAACAGTTTATTTGCAACGAACCCCCCACGGGTAGAGTGTAAAGCTTTGATCATTCGAAAATCTATCTATCTATATACAGGGTTATTCGTAAAACACCAACAACATCAAGAGGTCATTCTTATCTGGTCAGTTTTACCAATAACCCTGTTTATATATTATAAAAATCATTTCGTTTGTCTCGCTAAAACTCGAGAACAGCTGGGCCGATTTCTCTGATTTTGGTTTTGAAATGTTTGTAGTAGTCCAGGGAAGGTTTAAAAGGTGAGAAAGGTAGGGTTAGGTTTAGGTAGGGTAGGGTAGGTAGGATAGGGTAGGTAGGTAGGTAGGGTAGAGTAGTTAGGTAGGGTAGGTAGGTTGTTGGGTAGGGTAGGGTGGGCAGGGTAGGTAAGTAGGTAGGTAGGGTAGGTAAGTAGGTAGGTGGGTAGGGTAAGGTAGGGTAGGTAGGTAGGGTATGGTGGGTAGAGTAGGGTAGGTAGGTAGGAAAAAGTGCATTGCAACACATACGTTGCGCCGGGTACAGCATGTACAGCAGTACTTAAAGCAAAGACAATCAAGGCCATGATGTTACATTTTATTTGTATAGGATGTTAGGAATATACTACGACTTCACGTTCCCATGTAATGTTCCCTGACAATGCCAAACGAATACGCGGTCACGTCAGCGAAGCCGCGGGTACAGCTAGTATATCTAGCTAGTATATACAGGGTGTAACGGAAAGGGTATAGCTATCCTTAAGCACTAAATATAACAGCTGGTATAGAATCACTATACAAAGTTTCAACTCAAAATAAAAAAAAAATAGATTTGGTACCAAATTTTCGGTTTCATATGTTTCTTAAATTGAAATCATAACAAACGTGTCGCCGCACTACGTAGGTCAATAACTTTCCACTTATTTGCCAATATCACGATAAATCTCCTCCGTAATTCTGCGCGCCTAGTACCGTACGGTAGGTATTGTAGGTCTACCGTAGGCGGTGTTCTTTGTCGGAAACTGACGAAATAAAACATAGCGCTGTCGCGCCGCCGCGCCGCGCCGCTGCCAAAGCGATTGCGCGCGCGCGGCATAATCCATACCTACTTTACCGTGATGTAAAAATTTATGAGTAATTATTGATTTACAGTTTACTCAATCAAGCCAGAAATTTCACGTAAAATCTGAGATAACAAAACTTACGTAAAAAATCGAAACGAAGTTTAGTTATGTTAACTAGTTTCATCCCTTAGTAGGTATTGACTTATTACCGAGTTATCAGTAAAATCTTAAAGCTTTGCTTAATTTAGTAAATTGACTTACTGTTTTAAAGATGGGGTTCGATGGGTGACCTTGGTACTGTATGCACAAAGCTGCTCGCTTGTTCATGGACACCTGGACATTGCGTAGCATGTCTGGTGTTGATCTCCTGAAAGCGGCCTCAATCCGCACTTTCATTAGGTCCATTGTATCACACTGCACTGCGTACACTACATTTTTAATGGACGCACCCCCACGAAATCGCATCTAAATAATGGCGCACATCTCGAGCAAAGTGTGCACCGTCGTCGTCGTGTTGAAAAATTTAATTATATCACAAGATTGACCTAGCACTGGTAGCACTGTGGACACCAGGACACCATTACCATATTCTGTTCCGCCATACACACATCATCATTTCGTAATATTCGCTATTACATAACGAGATTTTGCAAACATAACAAAAAAAAATCACTTAGGTGTAGCCGTACTGAACTGATGCGCGTATCACGGATAGAAACGAGTGCAGTGCAGTGCACTAGACGCGGAACCGAAGACGACTGACCAGCAATAACAATAATGCTAAAAAAGCTCCTATTCCCTGCCATCCTGGTACCTAAATTATTATTTCGTTAAATTTAGATACCTATAGTAATAGGGTAGCTGTCCTAATAATGTCCAAAGAATATTGTTCAAGAATGCAAGATTATTTTACATCCTAATAATAATTTCAACTAATCTCCGTTAAACTTTTAAGTAAATCTAACTCACCAGAACAAACTAATTACGTAATTAAAAGTAAAAATTGAAAAATCATTAAATATTTTTTTGGGCGGTAAAATCATCAAAGACTCGGCTCCCGCCCTGGGTGGGGCGGAAGGAAGTGTTAGACTGGTTACACTCTTACAGACTAAAAACCCCCCTTTCCCTTCAGTTGCCCTTGCATTCCGGGGCCGCATTATCTCGTTAGAACATTCCCGCAACCCCGGGAAATCATTAATTTCAATTAATTAAAGATCATATTATTATGTGGTACATTTGATCATTTTACAACAAATGATCAAATGTACCACATAATCATTTGTTGTACGTTTGTAATACGTCTGAATTTAACCCGTGAGCTTTTATTTGAATTACAAGTTGTATGTACCAGGAGTATTTGAAACTACACTGACTGCAATTGGTTCACCTACCCTAAAACCCTAACTCACCCATTAGGTTTAGACACACTATGATGCTGCATTGTGTGTGTAACGACGTAATCAGGGTTCTGTTAGCAAACGATTTTCAATTCGGCAATAACAATTCCTGTTACTCATGCGGTCTTAGTACTTTTATTAATTTCTTTCCATAGTTAGATGCAGTTTTGCAACATTTTTTATTGACTTCATTATTGATAAAGACTAAACGTGCTCAAACCAATAAAACCCATGTACCACACCACTCAAACAGCACCGACAGACCGTGAACTTCCGATAGTTCTTTCGGTTAGTCCTACAGACACAAATTTTATTATGAGTAGGTACGTGCTATTTTTGTAATAAATAAAACTATTAATTTCTTGTTAATAGTTTTGGTCATAAATAGTAAGAAAAAAACTCATTTTTAAAAATTATGAACGGAACCCACTGTGATTTTATTTGTACTAGGAGTCGAATAAGTTGCGAAGAGGTGAATTGAAATGATGTTTTGGGTTCAGTAATTCAATTTGGACACAAATAAATCCTTTTTCTTTTCTGAGTTGTAATTGCAAATAATAATGTTTATTTAAGCAATTCATTCCTGCTGGTTGCATGTAAGGATTCGATTTTAAGATCAATTCAATGGTACCAGCAGACAATTTTTCGAAACAATTCGTTTTAATGCGATCTTCAAGCAAATCAATTCAATAGTAAGGTGAATCGAATCTCCTGGATCTTATAAGTTAAAAATATTCAAACAAGATCAATTACATACTTAAGCCGGACACTTTTTAACTCGTCCGCATTGTTTATGTTCGTACTAAGCAAAGATTGAAATATTTGTTG
Organism: Cerastis rubricosa; assembly: GCA_949152445.1. Classification (NCBI taxonomy): domain Eukaryota; kingdom Metazoa; phylum Arthropoda; class Insecta; order Lepidoptera; family Noctuidae; genus Cerastis; species Cerastis rubricosa. Next base: position 12,226,672 of record OX424523.1, on the reverse strand, counting down.
TATTTAAATTAATCGCTTGGCGTCGTATTTTGTTTTTGTAATGAGTTTCTAACCGACTACGTCTGTACCATCTGAATGAAATTACGCCGGAAAGGTTATCAATTTAAAGCAAAACATCGTTCATCCTTATGGCCACCAAAATACAAGGTTAGGAATAACGTTAGGAAATTACAGGAATATTGTTTTTGAATTAGGTATTAACCGTGTTGAAGGTATGATGGTAAGGTGGGCGGTGGGTGGAAGATTACTATTTAGATAATAATTATCTACAAAGTAATCTTCTACAAAAGGACAACTACGTAAAAACCAACAAGTGTGTAAATGATACGTGAAAATGCAAGCAGGTATCTAAATATTATTTCGTTAAATTTTGATACCTAGAACAATGAATTGTATTGTAGCTAGTTCACAAACATAATCAAAGTTTTGGAAAAGTCAGTAATAATATTTTGTAAACAAAAAATAAACATGCGGAACCTTTTATTCAGAAATACCAGGAGTAAGAGGTTTATTTTTACTTACAAATAGTTCACTGACACCGATCAGCTGACTTACTGCTAGTGATGTGCTTATTTCAATTTGAAAAGTTTGGTTTCTGGTATCAATGTACAAAAAATTTCACAACTTCCGAACATGTGGAAGATATGATTAAAAAACCCTTGCCATATCGTTTGTTATCATCCAAAGAAGCCGTGCCCTTTGTATGTATATACCCTTTCCGTTACACCCTGTATATATTATATAAATTACATGTCACGTTGTTTCACGGTTTATTGTTAGTTTCATAAATTATGTACAGAAGTGCCTAGTTTGTTTATTTTATAAGAAGAACTAGACTAGTTTTTATTTTTAAAATAAACTCCTTTTTCCATACTGACGCGCGCTCCACACTAGTCAACTCTCAAACTGTAGGTAAATATGCATCCGAATATCCGATCTCTCTCTATAAATAACGGCAAAGTGACGAAAATTTTTTTTTTGTTTATTTAGTATATTACCCGTCGACAAGTAACAAACCGGTGGTGGGCCGGTTTTTACTACCTATACCTACATTTACAATAGGTTTTACTTGACGTTGACTACTATGTTAATTATCTCTTCTAAAATTATTAAGGCCTGTACATGTAAAACCTCCATTTTCTATTCGTAACTAAATAAATTACCTAACAGTTTTAGAGCAAAGCAGAGTAACAATTTAACCATGGCCAAGTCATATTGATCATTAAGTCATATTTTTATAGTAAGAGTTTGTAATGGATGTTACGGGCATGTTGCAGCAGTTCAACACGAGCGAGCCCCGCGGCCGTCCGTCGCCGCCCAGCACCACATGGCGCTGCAGAAGCTCGGCTACAACTTATCGCGCCAGCAACCCTTCCTCCCCGCCCCCACACCGCTCGCCACCTACCCCCCGCTCCACACCTACAATGGCATGGTGTCCCTCCCCAACGCAAATACACACAACTCCTTATTGGACAGGCCAGCGTTTCAAGACTTCTCGCCGTCGAGACTTCCCGACTCTATGTTGTCCGACGCTCCTCAGCTAAACCCACTCCTCGGCACTCAAATCGGTGCGCTCAGTCCTCTCAGTCCATTCAAGATTCCGCTTTTCTCGGCATCACTTCATTATCCAGTTCCACATTCAGCTTATTTTCCAACGAATATTCTGTATCCACCCGTCATTACCGCTGCCTGTTCACATTCCTTAGAAAGTGAGTATCTTGATTTATTAGCTAAAACATTTTAAATTTTACTATGAATAATTTTACGTAAGTATTATTTTTCTTGTTTTCCGTTACGAAGAAAAACCAGATTCGCAACTCGCAGAAAAGATTAAAGAAGATGAAGTTTCGAGCACTGAAGAGGCCTGCAACATTGATTGTCAAGTGGATGCCGTTGATAAAGAAGGTTTGTCTTTGCTCGCATTTTTAAGTTATTAGTTGATTATAATTCTTTCTTTCTTTATGTGTGGTATCAGAGTTTTTATGTCGCCCATGGGCCTCCGACTTGTAGGTATATTATTAGCATGTGTCATGTAAAGCCCTGCGAATGCTGCTATTGCGACTATCAATTATCACTTTGCTCCGCCCATTTGATACTCAAACGACTCTTTTTGTGTGTCATACATGCGGCTGGCAAGCTTAGTTTCTTTCACCATGCTGGCACAGCAGTAAGTTAGCACTAGAGCATTGAAAAATGAAATAATATAAAGTATTTTGTCCATAGATACGAGAATAGCTGCACCTCTCTCTCCTAGCAATTTTGAACCTCCAGCACACATTGTATCGAAAAAAACAGAGAGACGGATCCAACATTTAGAATATAAACCTTACACATTCGTCGATTACCTCAACGACCGCCAAAAAGCCATTCAAATTTTAGATAGTCCCAAAGGCAGTTTTGATGGACTTACTGAAATGACATCAAATTTTAAAAAGTATTGTTTGAATACGTGGAAACTAGACGAGGAACAGTGTGGGCCAGCTGCGAAGATTTTAGTCGCTTCTATAAAATGGCTGCACGGAGTTGGTTCGTTCGTTCATTTGAAGCCCTCTGAACAGACCAGGCTATTGCACAGTAAATGGAAGGAACTTTTCATCCTAACTGCAGCAGAATACTCTTTTTACTTCGAAGAAGGTATACATTGAAATATCTCAAATTCTAAACAATTATTGTTCGAATTCAAAACAAAGTAATAGTTTACAAATTTTCAGATAACTCCATACCAACAGTAACTTTGAAACAGCCTCATATCAAGGAAGAAGTCAAACAGTTAACATATCTGTTGAAGAGATTATCTCAGTGTCGGCTAGACAGGTTGGAGTATGACTGGATGAAATCCACGTTGTTGTTTTGTACAGGTAAGCAATGTTCCTCGATATAAGCATTCATTTGAGTAATAAATGTCTCTTACATCATTAATATACTGGCGTATTGTATAAGCTGCAGATATATGAGATTTTATTGAAGGGCCCTTGCAAGTATGTATGTATTTTTAAAAACATTATTTAACCAGCTAAGTAATGAGCTATTGTTTCTCCTCATCACAGACTCCACGGAGAACACATCAGCTCACCTGGAGATGCTGCAGGACCAGTTCCTCGTGTTGTTACAGAAACATTGCGCCTTGAAAGATTCCGCGCGCTTCGGAAGGGTGATGCTGCTACTACCCAGCATATGCTGTGCGGCCAACAGGGACACACTCAAACATCTGCTGTTCCCTTCTTCCTCTTTAGACGATGTACAATCTGTGCTATCTCGTATACTTTTGTATACCTCGATGTGATTTCGATACTAACCATACTTCTTGTGAATAACATACTCTTAACTGTTGTACCTCTTATGATCTCGAGCGCTATGGACCAAAGAATTTACTCATAAAATGCTGAACAATTCTAGCCGCTGGCTTCCACTTTGCCAAATTGTAAATATACATACGCTCAGCAACGACTTGAATCAAATATGATATCTTAAACTAGAGCAAAAACTTACATGATGGGATGGTGAAACTTACATGATGTGTGATGGTGTAACACATAGAAAACTCTAGTCATAAAGTCAGGTTTTTGAGAACTGAAGTAAAAGGTTTTACTAACCTAATTTAAATGAAATCAGATATAGGTTGATAAAAGGCTCATGTATATTGTGCTAGATTTAAATAGGCTCTCTGGACGTAAGACATATTGTACAGTCTGCAAAGGAGATAAGTAACTAGGTTGTCACACTAGTAGTATGTGAACCTGGTTACTTATCTCCTTTGCAGACTGTACCACGTACCAAATGGAAGTATCAAAAATATTGTACATAGAATCTCAAAAATCTCTAGTCATAGTCAATAGTAAAGCTTTAATAAAAGAGTGAGGTCTTGTTTGGTAAACTTTTTAAATGAATAAGTTTTAATTTAAAATCGTTCTATTTTGGTTCGAAACCATTTAGTTGAAAATAATCTATGCTGCGCTTGTTCGTATGAATGACTTCGACACATTTCGCGGTTTACGTAGTCTTCGTAGTGTCTACTCGGCGTGTCGTTTCTTCGTAGCGCTTACGCAACGTGCAGTTTTTTCGTAGCGCTACGCGGCTGATGAAATCTTCGTAACGCCTACGAAGACTATGGTACAAATGATGATTACAGGGTGAACTTTAATCCGACGTACTCGTCGTATTCGTGGTATACCATAAGAGGTGAGTACCTAATGTGCTTATTCAAGGTTTATCAGTTGTTACAGGGCTGATTGATAGTCCCGAATATGAAGATGCTGGACATTTTATTTTTCTTTAGCTTTCATTGAGGAAATTTACTATCATGGGGCAAGTATATTATTTATCAGCACAATAAATATTTATTTGGGTATGTACGGTACTGACTAACATAAAAAATAAATAGGTAAATGAAATGTGATCGATTGTTTATCACTGCCGGATCAATATGTACTTAATTACTAAATACATTTTGAAGTAAAGAAGATATCAAATAGCAATTATCTGCATTTTTATTGGCCATCCAGTCCTTGCTGCACTCAAGTTCTCTCCGATCGCGATGACGCTACTGCAGTCGCCAAACTTGCTGCTAGTTTTGGCCCCAGGCCGACACAATATAGACTACCATCAACACTAAAAGAATATTAAAGAGTATCTACAAACATTACAGTTTGCAAACGCGTCAGATACTTTAACATGACAATGCGCGAATATTCCCCGAAAGGTTAATCAGAGATTAATTACTGGTGAAGTACTGTAAGTATACACTTCCAAGGTTTCTGATAACAATTATTGTTTCATATTGACTCCAAAACCACACAGTTCTGATTATTTTAAATCATTAGCACCCACCTAATTTTGTTCTTGAAAAGACATGTTTTCTTTTGAACTTAATTAGGTATTACTAAAACCACCGATTTCGACATAAAATATGTTTATTTTTATTCCAAAACTATCACTATGGTATGTATATTTTTTCTGAAACCGTTTACAACTGGAAAAATATACAAGTATAAAAATATCCAATAAAGAGCTTCTATAAAAAATATTGATAAACCGAAAGTTAGATTTTTATTAATGACTGCAGATAGGCTTATAAGCAGTATACTGCCGAAGTCTACGAAGAAGTAGACGCAGGCGAACCACAGGTACAGTAAGATTTGCTTCTCGTTGTAGGATACCGAAGCCACGATGAGCATAACGTTCACAGCGCCCAACAGCACCCCCAATATCGCGTACGAATGGAGAATTATATCAGCGATTAAAGGAGGCACTCCATACGTTACCAGCATTCCTTTCCCAGCACTGAACGCATATATAAGTCCTATACTCGGCACAAAGCCGGCCAGGGCGATGAGGATCGTGCCCATTTTGAGTGTGACGCAGAAACAACATGTTCTCGAAGTAAGGCAATAGGTGTTCAATATGCTGTATACCATTGCTTTTTGGAATACCGACCAGAATAGTTGTGTAACATATAAAATAGTTGTCCACCAAACACTATAAACACGTGAAGCAGCAGGGTAGGGTTCAGGTACCTATATTTAAGTTACATGTATAATAGAAGGTTAAAGGTAGGTTCTAGGTACCGGCACCTATTGTACCTATAAATATTTGTTTTGTGTAAACTGCTGGATGTGACAAAAGCTGTCATCAGCATGTCAAAGATTTCGGTAAATAAAATACATACAACACTTTAAGTCTATCAAAATCAGTCTATGGATAGAAACAGCATAATACAATATAACGCAAATAGAAGAGACTTGTCACTATGGTTTTATAACTTGAGGAAAGAATTCCGTTATCATCTTCATCCGCCTAGCCTTTTCCCAAACTATCTTGGGGTCGGCTTCCAGTCTAACCGGATGCAGCTGAGTACCAGTATTTTACATGAAGCGACTGCTTATCTGACCTTAATTCCGTTACCAACAAAGAGATTTAAAAGACTAATATTTGAATGTCTTTGGTTATCAATAAGAAATGCGAAATGCTGTGCCCACGAGGTGAAATCTACCACATGGATGTTTCAATGCTCTTTCACGCAAAACCCACGCTAATTAAATAAATTTTATAGTAATACTAGCTGTCCCGCGCAACTTCGTTTGCGTCACATTTTCCCAGTTTTCGCAAAAAAATTCATTGCTGCTCCGCTCCTATTGGTCATAGCGTGATGATATATAGCTTATGTCCTTCCCCAGGTTGAAATCGACCTTCTTGCCAAATTTCATTAAGATCCGATCAGCCGTTAAGTCGTGAAAAGGTAACAAACAAACAAACAAACAGAGTGACTTTCGCATTTATATTATTAGTATGGATAGATAGCCTTTGTTTTATTCTTACGTATATAGATGAATAAGAATAAAACAAAGGCATAAGGAAATAATGTAAATTGTACAAACAGGATTAAATTTTCAAGTGGGCGCGGATTGCCAAATCCGAAACTACGAGGAATAGCGAAAAACACTCAAAAGAATCTTAGAGCCCGTTTTTAATGAAAGCTAAAACTGTACGTATCATTACATTTTTTTAAATCAATATTCCAGGAACCGAACCCATTGATTTCGAAATTATAAGACAAACTTTAGAATTACATCATTCGATAGTGTTGCTAATAATGATCTTAGGTCTTGGCCCGCCACGCGCCACTGCGTTTGACGTTAGTGAACAGTAGTCAGCAGACGTCAGATCCAGTTATAACAATGTAAAAAGGCCGGCAAAGTAAAACTGGTTTTTGCGAAGCAAACGATCGGATATGTTTTTAGTAATTAAACTTTAATTAAATTATACTGAACTCTACTAACAGCAAAACTTTTGTTTCGTACTCGTTTCTTACGCTTGCGCTGTTGCCCACTAGACCCTATGACGATGTCAAGATGGAGAAAGTGGAATCTCCTTCATTCTCTCGACAGCACGACGTCTTTTGGGCTGAAATGATGAATGATGACGATTCTTCTTTTATCTCGACAGCACGACATAAAAGAAGAATCATCATCATTCATCATTTCAGCCGAAAAGACGTCCACTGACATAGGCCGCGCCCAAGTGTCACATTGACATTTTGGGGGGTTTTGCCATAATCGCCACGCTTGGCAGGCGGATTGGCGATCGCAGTACGTTTGTTACAAAAGCACTGAGAACGCTGCTGCCCATTCTCTGGCAAGTCCCTTAGTCACCTCTTACGGCACCCACGGGATTCTTTACGTCCAACACCATACAGAGCAAAAGAAGAAGAGATTTAATCAACATACAACCTGACACTGCCGTATAAATTGCTAAAAATGTAAGAGCATTTGAATTTCGCGGGCCACCCTTACGCTTCCACCATAAGTAACGCAGAATATACTAAGACACTACCTTTACCTTGTTCTGAAAATAAACGTGCTTAGATAACAAGACTGAATCATATAGAGGTAGGTCACCAGATAAGAAGCGAAATAGGGGAAATACTGGATTGTGTGGTTTTATAGATTTCTGATACGAACATCACTACTTGATGTTCGTATCAGAAATCTAGAGAGAAATCTAGAGTAACCGTTGAATATTTAAAAAATCTTGTTTGAAATTAATCATCAAAACTGCATGGATAGCAAAGGTGAATTGTGTACTCTACCCATCATTTGGCAATAGCTATAATCCCCAAAGGGTTAGACCACCTGCCTAAGAGTACACCCCCATTTCGCCAGTTTAAATTTATTGAACCCCTGTTGACATCAACCGGGTACAAATCCAAACTCCGTGGCTGCTAGTGAAAAATTTCTTTGGAAAAACCCAATGACATTTCGCCAACCTGGATTTCGAACCCGGAACCTGTCCCGGGTTCGATTCCCTGGTCGCATAAACCGGCAACTAGACTAACGACGGAGTTATCATTTCACACTAATAGTTCAGTCATTAGTATCTTTAGTTAAATAAATAAATACTTACATCATTATTGTGATGTGTCATCCATTGAGCTCATCTTTACACACTATTATATGTAGATGACGCTTAGTACAGCTTTCATGAAAAAATTTAGATTGTTTGTTTTGGTTCCAACCGTGTTTGGTGAAAGTGTTACATAATGCAACAAGACCGTTTATGAATGTTTGGATGGCATTCCCACTAGTTTCTACAGATAGTTTTCTAGGTTTATGCACTTTTCACCACCCTTATTGGTGTTCAGAGAAAGAGAAGGTCTGTGTCCCATCAGTGACAACTTCATAGGCTGCTCAAAGCTATAGGTATATGCTATGAAATAATCAGTTACTCATAAATGAACGTTTTATAATGTGTGTTCCGTTCTGGAGGTCTACTTCTTTCTCCGAAACGTAACTTCGGCAACAAACGAAAATTAAACGTAGTTACGTTTGTGACCCTAATCTATATCGTTTGCGCACGCACACAAGTTGTTCGAATTCACAGAAAATTAACGTGAACGAATGTGTAAAATGTCATGGTGTGCCGTCCGTTGGTGTGCGTAAGAGAGGAGACCTCCTGATCCAGCCAGGATGACCAACTAGGTAATGGTTTATGGCAGTTAACTGTACCTACTGATGTGTACATTTTGTTACTAGAAAGAGAGATAATAGTAGTACATTATTTCATGACTCATACTCCATTTTAGTGGCCGGGCTACAGCTTAATCGTCCTTGCACGGCCACACCTAGATCAGTTGAAATCCACAACTGATTAACCGATCTTGATAAATTTGGTTTCTTTGAAAAGGTGTCTTAATCGAGAGTGTTCTTAGCTGTGTTTCAAGAAATCTGCTCAGCCGTTTGAAGATTATCGCCTCTTTCTATTTCATGAAGGGATATAAACAACTTTCACAGGTCTGGTCGGTCCGAATTTCTATAAATAGTGGAGGGAATAGGGGGAGGCACAGGAGTGGGACAGTCAAGGCCAAGAAAAAATAGTTTAAAAAACATGAAATAATCATTAAATTAAAAAAATCTAATAACTCTCGACAGAAAAAAAAACATCAAAAAACAAAAAATAACTTGGGAGGTGTCAAGGGACACCCGGATGGAACGAAGTTCCTTTTAACTGGCTTGCTTTCTATGAGAAAGAGAGAGAGACAGACAGAGAAACACGCACACGCCGCACGGCTTACAACTATAGCAATTGTCCCTATTCCTGTCCCTGTCCCTGTCCTTGTCCCTGTCCCTGTCCCTGTACCTGTGCCTGTCCTTGTCCTTGTACGCCGCACGGCTTACAACTATAGCAAAAAGTGTCGTTACAACTTTTTTGGTCTTAATCTTTTCCGTCTAGCCCCCTTTCGCAACGCGCGATAAGGAACTTCGTTCCAAAAAAGCAAGCGTGGTAGCGTCGGCCGTCGGGGGACCGCTAAGTAGTCCGCTAAGTAGTCTGCTTAGCATAAGCATAAACAAAGCGGGCCCCGATGCAAATTATTATTTTTTGTATTTTAGAGGTTTTTTTGTGGGGTTTTGTATTTTTTACGTTTAGGAGCTGCGTGTATAACAACCATTTTTATAATTAATTGAAAATTTAACTATATTATTATGGACGAGACACAAGAGATATAACCTTACATCCCCTCGTCCACCCATTGCATCGCGACTATTCGCAACGTACAGACGTGCTCGTTAGCAATATTTCATTAAAACAATAACAGTGACTTTCTTTTAAGTTTTGCTAAGTGTACAGTTTAGTAAATAATGAAAACATTTACATAGTTGAAAAATGGAAAACAGTGGTCCTGTGCAACCTAATGCCTCCCCAGCAAAAAGCCTCCAGCCGGACTTCTCCATACCTGTTATATCCACGCCCGATATCCAAAAATGGATGTCATCCATTGAACAGCAGTTAAATGAGGTTTGCTCTATTGCCACAGATGGCAAACTCAACTCGCAGCAGAAACTGAAAATAACAAACCTATGCCGCAAAGTAGAATCTGGTACTTCTCAAATGGCAGTTCTATATCAGGCTCTAAAGCAGAAAGCCCCCCAAGCCGTCAAAATTATCGGAGACCTTTTTAGGTCTCCGATAAATAAAAACGCACCTTGACCGATCAAATTTCTGAGCTGAAGCAGGCAGTTGAGGACACTGGTACGAAGGGAAGTACATCGTTTCCTGACATGTTAAAAAAGGGCTCAAATGATTTCGTTCGGCCAAACAATTTGAGCTCTGGAGCCATTTATCCCAGCGATAAATTAAAGTCGAGTGACGAAACGAAAAACCTCATTCAACAAATTATATGCCCTGATCAAATGAAGCTGCATGTAAGTGGAGTCCGCAAAACTAAAGATGGAGGTGTTATAATCAGCACTGAAACCAAACAGGATGCAGATAAACTAAAGCAAGCAGTCCTGTCAACATCTGGACTTACAGCCGATGAACCGTAAAAGCGCAAAACGTGGATCACGTACGAGTGCCGACTTATTTAGCTGATACTGATGTCCTCAAGTGCATTAACGAGCAGAATGTAGCCGATAAGTTTCCAGAGATGTCAATGGATTCCTTTTTGACCGTGGTTAAGTTCAGACACAAATCCGGAAAGAAAGATGCGATGACCTGTAACTACATTATCGAGGTTCCAGGCAAAAAGCCCTAATATCTAAAGAAAGGCTTTTTATAAATTGGACTTCCTGCCCTGTCAGAGATTTCACTCTAGTTACCAGATGTTACATCATGTTGTCATGCAGTTGAGGTCAACTCTACTTGCGGTCACTGCGGAGAAGCAGGACACTCGCTGTCCGAGTGCGAGAAAAAAGCGCTCTCACCTACATGTGCAACTTGCTCGCGCTTTAAAAAGCCCAATAACCACAAAACGGGAGACACTGATGCCCTGCTAGGAAAATAGCTGAATACAACATAATAGCAAAATATATATCAACTCGATCGACTATGGAGGCACGTAAAGCGTCATACTCTAGGTCAGACTTCCGCGTTGATACGCCTGTCGATGACACAACAATAACAGACTACCGTGCTGACCTACTCATAAATTTTTGCTGTCTTCTCACAATGACATTAGTCGCTAGCTGTAATAATCGAAAACAAACAAGACTCGACTGTGAATTGTTGCTCCATGGACTTTAACCGAATTTATGTTTCTGCTGACGCTCATTTTTCCCTGTTGTTATTACGTGTTTTAGTTCTAATTTAATAGTGTTTAAGTTAATTAGGTTTACTATATCAAATGTTTTTAATTTGATCACTTTAAGATGTTAAATATTGTTTTGAAATCTGTTGTCCTGTAAATGTTATATTGTTTGAGCTACTTTCGCCTGTGAATATAGGAGTATCCTAGTACAGGCATCGATCATTGTGTGACCTACATTGTTTAATTAAGATTACTTTTGTTTTTGACCCATTTTTGGTTCTGAATAAAGATTTATTTTATTTATTTATCCATCCTTGGGGAAAAAGGCACGAATTTTTGTCATACTTTTGTATGTTACCACTAGTTTATGCCCACGTCTTCGCCCGCGTGGAGTTCGGTAATTGTCCGACGGGTTCCTAATACCGGGACAAAAAGTGTGCTTTGTGCTAAATTTAATCCAAATTCATTCAGTAGTTTATGCTTGGAAGAGTAGAAAACATCCATTCATTCTCACAAACTTCCGCATTTATAACAATAATAGGATTGTGTATGCACATACGTGGACGAGTCTGGTGGCGATCCAAAAGTAAAAGCGTAATTTTGTGCACACATAATTATGTTACTATAACTAATTCCTACAATCATCAGTTTAAATCCGATTTTAAATCGCTTCTTGCGTTAGGGGTCTTCGAATACAGGAACAGTGCTCGCCAAATCTCGTTTATTTTCACCGTGTGATTATCTCGCGCTTACTAAGATAGCACGCAGTAAAATAGTCACTCGCCGACTAAACGGAGCATCCCGCCGACTTGCTGTGACTAGATCCAGGCATTGATTACGTCTAGACATACAGTCTTAATATTACCATGTAATAAATACCACTATTCATTTGGTTTGTTGTTATTTCCAGATTTAAAACTGGAAATATGAAGGCGAAAGCACAAGTACCTATACAATTATTTTATGTACTTTTTTTGTAATTTGCAGTTATTGTATCGCCACAGACGACCACGGCTAGCTCTCTGCATAAAAAACGCGTTTGAGAACAGTGCTTTCCTTTTTAAAGGGGGATGTAATAGTCTGGTAAATTGATGACCTAGCTATTGTACCTACACGGCTCGAAAAGGGACTACAAGTGAAGGGTGGCGACAGCTGCCAAACGATAAAATAAGTAGGTCTTTGTAGCACGTGGAGAAAATTCTAAGCCATTAAGAATTTCAACCAACTATAAAACAAATAAAAAAACTTTCTCTATTGCTAAAAATCATTGGTTATACTTCATACTAATGAACAATGTTATGTACACAATACAAATACATTAAAAAGAAAATAGAATCATTATGCGCTTATTTATTTAAATTTGCTTTTTTAACCTTCTGATTTTTTTTAATTACTTGTTTATATAAATTTCAAGAAACTTGATTGTAATTTTAAGGAATAAACTCCACTGACAGAATTTTGGTTTTTTAACTGGTAACTATCAGAGGCCGCACATCAAGTTGCATCAAAACTCGCCAGATGGCGATACTTTAACAAGCGAAGCCAGATCGTGGTGTTAAGATTCTCCGAGTCCCTATAATTACCGCTCCGCCCTAAGCCACGCCTCAGTCAGAAGACGACATTTCCTGTCTCAAAGTTTTTCGAGAACTTCCAAGATGGTAGCGTATTAAAGATTCTTGGGAGTTCCCGAGAATCTTTAATTCACTACCATCTTGGGATTACCAAGCTGCCCCCGTATTCACAAACGCTCGGATTCGATTTCGTTTCGAAAGTCGTATGTCTTGTTGCGTCTCGCTCGCTTTCGTAATGCCAAAACAATAGATAGACATACGACTTATCGAATCGAAATCGAATCCGAGCGTTTGTGAATAGGGGCCAGCCCCCGTATCCACAAATTTCGATTCGATGTGTATCGACAAGTCATATGTCAATGTCGCTCGCTTTCGTAATGCCAAAAAAAGAAAGACATAGACTGAACTGTGTTCAACAGTGAGCCACCTAAATTTCTAACCACCATAACTCAAAAGTTTACTTTCGAAATAAACTTTTATCTGAAATACAGGAGAGGTAGGTTAGTTGACTACCTATTTGCATTTAAGAAAATAATGTTAGGTACTTTTAAATGATACTTTTCATAAAATATGCATATTTTTCGAAAATTATATTTGGCTCATTGTCTCCACTCCCTGGTACACAGTAAACCGGGGGGTCTGTTACAGTTAACCATGAAGTACACATAGAACCAAAGAATGTCAGAATGTTATGTTATCAGAAATAATTACACATTATGCTAGAAAATCAGTCTTTATTGAACAAAAATAACAACACGTTATTTATAATCAAAATTATTTATGAATTATCGACAAGTTATCTGAATAAAATAACAATTTGTTTCATATATTTTTATTTTTTTAATTTATTTACCTTTTTATGCTATAAAAGAAATAAATGATTACTTGAACTAATTTCATAAAATTTACCTACACAGTTAACCAACATGAAGTCCCAATGAACTATGGCTCACTCTTAAACATAACAAGTTGGTTAACTGTGGGACACACACTTGTTTAATATTTTAAGTAAGATAACTCTTAAATGACTTACACCCAATATACAAATAATACGTCAAAAGAGCGCTTCTTTTAGGGTTTTTACAGAGCTAAGACAGGGTTTTTACAGAACATATTAGAATACTTGTAATATTATACTGAAAGATGTAAAACGGAAAATTACTTACTTTTGTTTCTCCCGTTTTACACGGATAATCACAAAATTCCTCGCCACGCGGACTACGCGAATGCCAAGCTCGCTGCAAACTGGTAAGATGGTTACTTGGATGGTGGATATTATTATAATTCTTTGGTTTTGATCTACGAACAACTACTACAGTACTACTATACGCCCGATCATAGCAGAAAGTCGCCTCACTCGAAAGGGGACGGAGCGCACTCTTGACGAATTTTGCGCGCTTGTATAAGGGAACGTTTGAGGGCATCATAATGTTTCTAAAAATCTATTAAACTTCCCTTTTTGATATTTAAATTAATGAAAAATATTATTTTAGGCACATATCATGTTAACCGATTTTCAACAGCAGTGGTCCGTACCACTTGATTCGTGTTACCCTAAAAAGAAGGAGAATTTAGATTTTTTGTGGGAATTTTTAATTGACATGACAACACTGGGGAGTGTTAACAGTTTATAAATCTTACCCAGTATGTTGGTAATAAATTATACACCCAATCACTTGAGGTACAATTTCTGACATCTAAATAAAGGCTCGGTGCATCGTGTTCTGTTTCCAGCTACAGCATCTGGTTCAACAACAACCACTATAGTTACATTAGTTTCTAGTCCTTCGTGCGAATGCGCGCTAATTGTATTTAAGGGTGTTGCAATATGCGACTAATCGATCCTTTGGCATAGTATTATAAAATAAGTAAAAGTATTTCCAAGGAGGGTTGATGAAAGGTAATAAAAGTTAGTCAAAAGCAAATCAATAAAAATATATATATATAAATTATAGGTATTTGTAAATAGGAAATAGTGTTAGGTGAGGAATAGAGTATAACGCTTAAGGGCATTACACGGTCACTGTGAGAACTGGACACGGTTGTCGCACGGGTTCGATTTATAACGGGAGCTTAGAAACTGTGAGAGGTAAGAACTAAAATTAAGGTTAACTCCGCCACTATGACGACCCACTGACTTATATGCGAGCTGGAATGTAAGTACGATGTGTCGATGGCCTTGAAGAGGAAAAAAAGAGAGTGGCAAATAATGTTTTAAAAGGACGATGGATAAAGATCCTGGGCGCGTCTGAAACTGACCAAGTGAACAGGTGGGAAGGCTAGAGGGATAGGAGAAGGATACATAAGTCTTATTAGGTACTGTCTGAAGCGGCGTCAAGCAAATAGATGTGTGTAACTAGGTTTTTGCAAGTTAGCAAGTTTAATAAATGTGTGGTGGTGAAACAAGCGAGACCAAGACGAACTTTAAAATGCTTTCAAATATAAATTCAATTCCGTTTTACAATAATGTATTAATTGTACTTTATGGTCATACAATTTTAAAATTATATTTGTAGATCCATATAACATTTCAGTAAAAAAGCATGGTATTTTAAAACCCCGGCTGTGGCAACTTAAATCTGACAGATGTCATAAGACATTTAAATCCACGTTCTGTTTTGTTCTATAATCAACAACACGGCCGGCAAGTGTTCACGCTGGACGTAATAAAATGTTCGAATTAAAAAACTTCCAAATTGTTAGATAAATATTTTTTTTACGTATTAATACAGTAATATATTCCAACTAGTGAAACATTTGTTATAGGATAAGGAGAATGTCGTCTATAACTAAAGAAGACATCGTTTGCGTGGTGAGTAAGTAAACAATAAGTGATTGTATTACATAGCTTACATTTTATGATTGCGACTATTAAATTGCGCAAAAGATGTACAGAAACACAGTTGTTAAGTTATGTAACCAACAAATTGCTAGCGAAACAAAATAAAACTGCAACGTGAACGCTCTAATTCCTTCTGCTTGCTGATCAATTGTATCAAACTAATAATATCGTTATCTAAACTAACAAAACAAATAATTTAACGACTATTAAAAATAAAATATAAATTATTTTACATAAAAAGAATGTGAGTAAAATATGAATTAAAAAGTAAACCTAACCAATGCCATCAACCATGCGTTTATTAATGGTGTAATAAACATAAATTATTAAGTACTCAGACTCAGATTGATGAAATCATGAATCAAATACACAATATCTCATAATGATCACTTGTTTTACTATAGATGTTTGTTCGTTTAAGTTTATCTCTATATATCTCGTGACCTTTTGGTAAATAATAGTCAGTATCAAGGCTGTCATTGATGTATTTATCTTAAAAATATTTTATTCATCACTGTAAGTGAAATTTATTGGTACATTTCATTGATCTAGCAAGTATGACATCATATTATTATGTAGTATATGATATAAATTGATGACCAAGGATTCAATGCATAATTCTAGACCCATCAATTTGGCATTAGTTCTAGTGTCAAAAAATTAAATTAAGAATTAGGGGTTCCGCTTTGTTTTGTGCTTTTGTTAAGCGGCCTACTTAGCGGTCCCCCGACGCCACAACGCTTGATTTAATTTATTTTGGTTTTTAGAGGTTTTTATGTTGAGGGATTTTTAAATTTTTAATTTAATTTCTATTTCATGCTTTTTAAACTTATTTTATTTTTTTCTTAGCCTTGACTGTCCCACTCCTGGGAATAGGTCTCCTCCCATTCCATCCACTTTTCTTGGTGTTGCGCCTCTTCTCACTAATTAACAAAAAAAAAGAAAAGTTATACATTTTAATCCCAAGCTTTTAGGGTGGGTGTGCCCCCCCCCCCTCCCTTGGGGATTCCCAAAGTGACAAGTGACAAGATTTCAAATTTCGAATCAACCAGACCCAAAAAAGTTAATATTCCTTCATCAACTAGAAAAGAGGTGATTACCTTCAAATGGCTGAGCAGAGTTTTTCGAAACATAGCTAAGAACACTCGACACACGTCAAACTTATATAGCACCCCTCTTTTTTGGTTGGGAGTTAAAAATTAAGCCTGTCACTTATTTATAAAGCTGCTTATTTTTCTGAACATGCATAATTTTTTCATGAATATAGTATATATACTAAGTATATTAGTAAGTTAGTACTAAGTATATTAGTATATAGTAGCTGTCCCGCGCAGCTACGTCTGCGTCACAATTTCCCCGTTTTCGCAACATTTTTCATTGCTTGCCCGCTCCTAATGGTGGTATCTTGATGATATATAGCCAATAGCCTTCCTCGATAAATGGGCTATCTAACACAAAATAATTTTTCAAATCGGACCAGTTCTTCCTGAGATTAGCGCATTCAAGCAAACAAACAAACTCTTCAGCTTTATTATTTGTATAGTATATATTAGAAATTGACAAGGTACCGCCATGATGTTAATTTGTTTAAACAATTGTCTTAGAGAGCAATTCTCTGAGACAAATCTGCATAATAGCTCTGACAGGCCTCTTTTGCAGAATAAATATAGATTGGTGTACAATCATTTTATTGAATCTATGGTTAAAGTTTTTGTAATAATATGTATATTATTATTTTTATCTAAATATATAAAAATGAATCCTTATTTCCCTTGGTCATGCCATAACTTGATAACGACTTAACCAATTTAATTCATCTATTTTCTTAAATGTTTTCTAATACTGTAGAAGGTTCTTAGGTAGGTAGTATGTAGGTAGGTGTTGGGTAGGAACAAATACATTGCAACACTTGCCTGGATTAGCTAGTATGTCATAATACCTAGGTTGCAACAATTACAATCCCATTGCAGTTTTACTAATGTATTACCAGAAGAGGTATTTCCTTCTCTTTACTGCATTCAAGCGGTATATGTATAGATATCAATCAATTGTTTATGATATCCAGCCACTTGAGAAGTTTTAGTAATAAGGTAAATTCAATTACTATTCATTTATGCTGATTGTCAGCTACAAACTCTAATTGAGATCTATAGTACAGTACATAAATGGCAGAGCATCAGATTATACATGCATACCATAAAAAGAAACAAAGCAAATCTAATTACAACCACACCACATATATTGTATCAGTTGTGAGTTTAGTTTTATTATTATCTTATCACGTGCCTAAAAACCTATTATTATATTTTTATGTCTTTAATATTATACAATATAAGTTAATGGTGAATACATAATGGACTTTTGAGTGTATTCACCATTAACTATTAAGTATTTACTTAACATTCCTTTTTACAAGTGTTTGTTATCATCATGTGATACATATATATAGAATATTTATTTTTGTTAGCCTCTCATGTGTCCCACTGCTGGGCAAAAGCCTACAAATTTATAAAACAAATTAATATAAAATCTTTCAACCAGTAAACCATTGGTGGTGTGAGTGAATGAATGAAGCACAAAATTCTACACCTTTCAGTATTAATGTCACTTTCACCCTGCATCTTACTATTTACACCATGTAGGTATTACATTTTTAACTATAAATTCTTTATATTTATGATTCTAGGTAGAAAAGCAGAAACCATGGTACAAGTACATAACGGTAGAACCGCCAATGTTCCTGTATATGATGGCATACATGATCACAAATGTTATAGAACAAACATTTTATGTATTCCAAGCTTGCACAGTGAACCATGGCTACAGTCCTGAGATATGCTACAACATTAGTAGCTATGACGATATTAATAAAGAAGTACAGGTATGTTTATCCACCATCATCATTCTCCTATGGCTATCCCAATATATTTGTGGTTGATGCTGCATGTCTTGTTCTTCCGTACTTCTCTATTACTCGCCATCTCACCAGTCACCTCCTTTCTAGCCATACCATCCTTCACACAGTCCATCCATCGTTTCTTTGCTCTTCCTCTACCCTTATAGCAACCCAAATTTATACTTAAAACTAGCTGTACCTGACATGCATTAAAATACACTTTTTCCTACTTACGCTACCCTACGCTACCCTACCCTACGCTACCTTTCGCTACCCTACCCTACCTACCCACCGTACCCTACCCTACCTACCTACCCAGCCAACCCTACGCTACGCTACCCTACCCTGCCTACTTACCCTACGCTACGCTACCCAACCCTACCCTACCCTAAATTTTCAGACACATACATACCTTGTCCCAACAATAACGAACACAAAAAAAAAATTATCGTTATATATCGTTCGAAATATCATTACTTCCCAGAATTTGATCCTTAGCAGCGACAGTAGCGAATGGTGTAAATACAGGGTATGTTTTTTTTTTCAAATCAACGGGTTTGTTTCCCAGCTAGGAATATGGATTCTTCAAAAATCCTATGACGTAGGCTTAGTTTTCATCAAAATGTGGCCCCAGACTCTTTTGAGTGTTTTTCTCCTATTCCTCATGGTTTCTATATAAATTGAGGTACTTAAACTTATATTTACTTTATTTTTATGGAATATACATATTTAGATTGTATGCTTCTTTATTATTCCATTGAACCTTCAAATAAAAATACTAGACATAAAGCATATTGTAATTTAACTAAAGCATTTAAAAGTAGACGGATAATGATTATTCTTTATTCGTGAAAGTAAGTGATAACCATGTAAATGAGAGAACCTATCGCATTAATACTTACTTTTCTCTATCACTCCGCCAAAACGAAGTCACGTTCAAAAGCTTTAAATAAAACTGATATTATTTGCATTTGCCCTTACAGCTAACGGTCTCAACATTCCACCAATGGAACGGCGTCGCGAGCCACGTCGTGCCATTGCTGCTCGCTTTTTTCTTAGGTTCCTACAGCGACAAGCGAGGTCGCAAAATAATTCTACTCGCCGGCCTTCTGGGAAAACTATTTTTCTCAGCGATGATCACCATCAATACCGCGAAAGGTGAGCATTTTAATACCTGAGTATTTGCATAAGGACAACAGGCCCCCTGCTGGCCTACCATGACGTCTTAAAGCAGTATTGTTTTACTCTTTTTACAGTGTGGGAAAGAGATGGAGAGCTATACGGGATGTCAAGCGCCATCTCTTTCGCACACTGGAAAAGGAGTTAAACGATAATATTTTAAGACGTTACGTGTAGTTGCAGTATTATTTTAAGCTGGAAGCGCCAGGGTAACTCGCAAAATTCGTTATTATTAATTCGACAAGAACACCACACAGCATCAGCAACAACAATGTTAAATAAAAATATTTAGCTGCAAAAGTCTACAAATCAACCATATCACATAATCATATTGCGCTGAGCATGTCACTACCATAGATCGGAGTAGGAGGTAGATTGATTTTTGGTACTTAGAAAGAATAACACGGATAAGCAATTTTTCCGGAAAGTAATTCCGGTATTTCCGAATTCAATTAATATTGTTAATGTTGGTAGTGATATTATAACTACTCAATTCAATATTTAAAGTAAGGTATCAAAACTAAATTAATTTATTATTTATCTGTTGAATAATAAAAACAATCGAATTCCGATCAAAGCATAAATATTTTTTATTTTATTTTTAGCCTTTTAATGGTCACAACTTTTTATAAATTGTTGCACTTAAATTTTAATCAAATCAACCTATTCCGGAGGAATGTCCATATTAATATAAACGTTTCGGATCAGTGACCCCAATTCAATCTACCTACTCCGATCGGTTTGGCAGATATGTATCTAATGTTTATGTGCACCAGCTCTCTAACATACCACCATATAATAGGAAGCGAGCCTATTGATTTATATATGATTGAAGCCCCGGACTAAATGTCCGGGGTGGCTTCGTATCGGTATCACCGATTTTTTTATTATATTTGCTCCATGTATTTACCAACATTGTATGCACTGTTGTACCATGACATGTTATACCATGGTTATAAACTTAAATATACCTCCCTGGTCAAAGCTTCGTCAGGAGTTTAAGGTCTTTGTTCTTTACCAGTATTAATAATTCTTCGAGCTTTCTTAGATGTGGTAGCTCGTTTTGGCGAGGCTGTACCTAGTTAATTCTTCAATCATGTAGCAGCATCACGTTTGCCACTAGCTTGCGCAGCGATAGTCAGTTCATCTTTACTGTAGTCATTTAATAAGTGCTGAACTTTCCTTTTCTTCGTTTTTTTTTTAACTTTCCACAAAACTTTTCTGCGGTCTGCCACCACTAGTACTTGGTATTAAAACATTTGCTGACACCACTAGCATGGCGAAAGTTATATTATTTGTTATGCCACTGTTCATAGTCTTTTAAAAACAAGTCTAATCGTCTTTGCTTGCCATTGATCCCATTTCACACGAATTTTCTCGCATTCTTTTTTCAAAAATGCTTTTAACTGCTCATCCTGTTCTTCGGTAACAACCAAATCAAAGCTCATTTTCACAAGTTGATTACTTTATTTAATCAACCTTTGGGCGGAATAGAACGCCAAATATGAAATATTGATTTTCGTTGCATTCTGGCATCTACAAAGAAAACACAAAAAAAATGCAATTGCAAAAAATCGATTTTTATAGCGTCAAAGTATACTCGGAGATTTTTCTAAGACTACTATCTCAGCTTGACTACATTTGACTACATGGTCTCCAAACAAAAATTAATTAAAAATAAAACTATTATTTATTGATGTATTTTTTCAGTGAGTGTTACAATTCGCAAGCATACAATTTAATTTATTTGAATAACTTAATCTAGGGATAATTACCTCTATTTGATGACTTCATCACAAAAAAACACAAGCATTCAATACACCAAAGATCATGATACACGTTAACGTTAAGATGGATCTCTAGTGGCCTTTCTCCATACAAACGTATTCCGCTATTTTCTTCGTGGATAATGCGTCTAGAACAATGTTTTTTTTTTCCAAAAACCTGGTTCTTATTAACACAGGCCCCTATCATTTCCTTTTTTTTTTCAAAACATAATTACTAAAAGTATTATGACAATCCAAAAACCCGAAAAAAAAACCCGTTTTTACCGCCATGTTCAGACGACTATCAGACAATTTTTTAACAAAAACAAAATAGTATGACTTGTGTACCCTTAGGGTTGGACCTCATCTGGCAGCACGGAATCGCACTTTTCCATGCTTCTATCCTTTTCAGTCGCTTAGAACAGTCATTTGCTAGAGCGAGAAACATAGCGGAAATGCTATCGCACGCGGCAGCATTGATTATGCGGTCGGCAGCACGCTCTGATTCTCGCTGTAGCAAATGACTGTTCTAAGCGACTGAAAAGGATAGAAGCATGGAAAAGTGCGATTCCGTGCTGCCAGATGAGGTCCAACCCTTAAGGATACACAATTTATACAAACGGTCACACTGAGCGGTCGGCCGACTACCTGAGTCGGTTCAAGTAACTTCGCCCATAAAACCAGTTTTGCGTGACAAGGGATTATTTGCCTTGTGTTATCTGCAGAGGTAGGAATTAGGTAGAGTTATTTTTGTACTTGTAACGAAATGTGGATATTAATATGGATCTTCCCTTGCGTGTGCGCATTGGAATTTTGCAACTTTGGACATCCAATGTCGGATTGTTTAAATTGTGTCAAAGTAAATAACTTTTTTATTTAATAAATCACGGGATTTTTCTGCTCTTTAAAATTAATCTCAAGAGTTTAGGCATTATCCACTTTATTCTTTCGCTGTTTGAAATCAGTGTAAGTACACAAATAACTGTACCTAATTCCGACCTCTGCCCCCGTAGCATGACCGTTCTATCTCTATTCTACCAAGAAACGACAAAATTCTTTCTTTCTATACTTGACATTTCTTCTGCCCGAGCATGGCGCGCCCCGTCGACTCGCGGTTCTACGAAGACATAGACATAGAAACTCTTTCCATAGCAACGGGGAAGTATCTAGTGATGTTTATATTCCCTGAATCTTACGATAATATTACGTTTAGTTAACCAAAAAAAGTTGCCAAATGCACGAATTTTCATTTTTCGCGGTTGGGATGGTGGTGATGCATCTTGAATGTTTTTCGCGAAATTAAACCTAAATGTTTTACATAACATTTCAACCTTTTGAACGTAACTCAACGCAACAACGAAACGTATTTCTCGTATTTAGTTTTTAATCTTTGGCGGACTCTCATGACAGTTTGGATTGTTTACAAACAAAGTTAACTTTAAAATAATAATGAAACATTGTAAATACGCAGTTTGATTAGTTAATTTTCGCATATTCACAATGCAAAAATGAACAGCAAGTCCAGAAAAAGAGATCAGCGTGCACGCAGTTTAAGAAATGAGTTCCTTGTGTGAATTTTTCTAATAGTAGGTAAGTGTCATTAGATCATAATTATTAAATCTATCTACCAATGTGAAAATAAGTATAAGTGATTATCAAAACAACAGAATAATACAGTTGATACAGGCATACCCCTCCTCTGCTTTGTTCTAAAAATATGTTGAAATAATGGTCTTATTTGTTTCAGGATAGTAAAAAAAAAACAGGCAGTAATAAATAGCCTTCGGCAGAGGAATGGTCTGGCAGATAAATGAGACGACGCCGAAGATTCAGGTACGTACTATTTTTATTTAAATAAAATAATTTCTTATAATGTTAGCTCTTGTATTAGTTGCAGTTTGTAGATAGCAGGCCGTCTCAGGCTCATGAGCATTTCTATTTGGTGTTTTTAGCCAAGGCTCCAAAGCATATGCTGAATTCCCCTGCAAATCAATGATAAATTAATTTTGTGTTCATGTTATGTTGGCAACTAACAATATTTAACTATATTTTGTGTTTGTGTTTCAGATTACAATGAATGTGGATTCAGAAGAATGAAAATATGGGCCTACATTACTATTGAATGTCCCTCTGTTGGGCAATGGCCTTATAATACATATTAATTATAAATAAACAAGTTAAATAAAAGCTTTTAAAAACTTATATTTTATAACTGTTATTATTTTAAATGACATTGTTAAATGTTATCTTTGGACATTGACTCAGCACTCGGCCTGGCTCACGTGCAGCCCAGTTAATAGAATGATTTGTTTGCTTCTTACACGCATAGGACACAGAGTTTGTATAATAGTGTGTGCTAAGACAAAGTAGTATATAAGCAGAACATTTTGTAAATAAATTATATGTGAATTTTATATTCTTGTCTCATTACCCCTCACTGTGGCCAAGACACTTTCTAGCCATCTCTGATCAGTCTCATGAGTCTGCGGGACTGGCAGTGAGTGTTCCCCTCCCAAACCTGGTATACCTGTCTACTATCCATCTGTAACCTTAGGTTGCATGGTGCAGACATTCTGAACTTATTTATATGTTTATTTATCACATATTAGGTATATGATAGGTTAGGGCTTAGGATCAAAGGGAATGTTAGGCTTGTGGGTCTTTGTAGGTTCTATTAACTTATCATATATTTTCATGTACCGTCACACCCTTGACAGTATTGCGGTATAATGTTTGTTAAGGGTGGATGCACAGACATACTTAGTTTTTAAGACTCTTATGTCAGTAGATAATACTGGTAAATTTTGGAAACATGTAGTTCTGTTTTAATGATAGAATTGAAATGAATGAATGAATTGAATTTGCATTCAGATTGAGTATTCTGCACTCAGCATCTGCGATCTAGAAGTAATAGACTTGATCTTTGGCAATATCCTGTAAGCAGGACTTTCATTGAACAAAGAACCTGCCAATTATCAGACATTGTAGCTATGGTTATGGTACCTAGATTGAACTTACTTTAACGAAAACAGGCAGACCCTGAGATGTGCTAGGAGACAGATGCTCGATCAGCTAGCCTGGCAAAAATACTGCACCATGTCTTTACGAATTTTTAAATAATTCTTTTTTAAGGGTAATCGAAGCCCCGGTTAACGCTCGTACAGCAATCCTATCGGCCTTCCTTTCATTCTACTCGGCATGCAAACTGAGGAGATGGCGACGGTGGGTCTCCAACATGTTTTTTAAAATCACAGAAGGTCAAGAAACACAAATAATAGCTAGTTTCTTTTCAAAAAGAATGTTGTCTAGGTCCGATGTGATGAAGACTATTTTGACATTTGTCAGAAGAAATGTTTCTACACCCAAGTGTCAAAAGTAGAGAAAATATGGTCGTCATGCTCGACGTTGTAGACTTATGTCGACTGAAGAATAGAAACATTTCTTTTCTACATTCTTGACATCGCCATGCTTAGGACGATAGAAATCTTTCTACAATCTGTCATTTTGTCGATTCTTCCGTAGAAATAGCCCGTTTCTACGGCGGTCATGCTAGGCCGGCTGGTTATCAGTTATTGGAAAGATGTATTCGAAAGTGAAAAAAAAACGTAACAACGATTTTTTTACGGTATTTTTTTCTGGACTATTCCTGGGAACCTTCTAGTTACGGAGATATTGGGGATCAAAGTTCGAACGTATTCAAAGCTTTTTTTAAATACCCACATATACGGTGTAAAAGACATCTTAACGAAAACGAAAACCTCATATTCTGCCCATCATTGGGATCATTATTTACTTCTAGACAATACCTGGGAAACCACAGGTTCTGGAGATATTGAAGGTCAAAGTGTCAATTTATTTTTCTATTTTTTTGCATTATCGAATTCTAAGCGTCATCACAAATTTTATTTCCAAACAAACATTATCAAAATTTTAAAGTTTTCCTAACAAATTATGCATTTGAAGTTACGAAATGCAATGCATCATATCCAAGCGCACACACATTGACAACGCCGCGGTCGTCTCACGCATACAAGCGCGCGGTATCAGCTGGCTCGTAGAGTCATTTGAGTTCAACGCGTGAGTGTGAGCGGCCGGCCGGCGGCCGTGGTAGGTACCTTCCCGCGTACTCAGCTGATCGATTGAAGGACATTTTTATTTGTTTGCACAGTTTTTGATTTCAGATGTTTTTTAAAAACGTTGATGGGTTATTTGCTCTGCGATAATTACACACATAAGTTTAAAGTTAAGTCTGCGAATTGTTGTGATACCGCAAGTTTGTTACTAGGTTTGCGAATTGTTGTTAGGTAACACAACAAATAATTTTAAAACTAAAATAAGCAGGTAACATTTTACAGATTCAAGTAAAAATGTTTGAAAATTATTTTTGTTATAATGTGGACTTAACATAAGAAATGTGGGTTTACTATTCGGTACCTAAGCCTAAGGGGATAACAGGCGTGATGTTATGTTATCTTTGAATCCTGCAAAAGAATAATTGAAAAAGTTATTCCCAAGTTCCCAACCCAGTCTTGAAATTCCTTTAAAATGTGGAAGTAATCTGTTGCGTACTTACTGTCTTTTCAGAGGCGCTTATTAAACAGGAATGTCTCATTCGATCTAACTAAACAGTTTGTTTGCAATTTAAGTATCTTTTCCTTAATCAGGTCTTACCAAAAACACTCATGCTTTTTAGTTTACTTCAAATTAAATCATTTTTAAAGCAGGTTTTGAAATAAAATGAACTTTATTTTACCAAAAAATTAACGCCCTATTGAAAATGTTTAGCAATTTAATACTCGGAAAGTATGAGAAAGAACGACTTTTTTTTTATTGTGCCTGCATCCTAAAAACCTTCACAAGTACTTTTACTAACTAACTACTTCAATAAGAAAGCTACAAACTCAAAGACAATTCACTTAGGTATTGATTGCCCTTGGCATTTTGCGTCAATCATAAAATTAACACCAAATTAACAGACCTACCAACATGTTTGTAGATAGCACGTGAATTGACTTCGTAGTTAAAATAGTACAGTGCTAATCCTCCGAAGACCACGGTGCAATCATGATAACGATGATGACTGCCAGAAGACTAGGTTGCGAGGCGCGGGCGCCGGTGCCAGGGAGTGGGACTTTCTTTAATAAGTTTCAACTTTATCGCTACAGCATTAGGTTCAAGGTTGACAGGCAAAATTTTCAAATTTCTCTAAATGAATTTCTTTAATAATTTTCAATTTTATCGCTACAGCATTAGGTTCAAGGTTGACTGGCAAAATTTTCAAATATCTGTAAATGATTTTAAACCATAAAATGTTGATTGTTAAGTTCAAAATCGAATGAGAAAATTTGACCAAAGAAGCCGCCGCGGACGCTGTACCTAACGTTGTGTATGTAGGTTTAAACCAATACTTTTTTACGCATGTGTGTAGAACTGCAACACCTACGTACGTTCTCGCTGCGAGGTGGCACGTGGCGCGCCGGCCCTTTCACTTGCCGCGGTAACGATTGAACTCGCGCCACCGTCTTATTAACAAAATTGCAATGATAAATCAAACTCTAACGACACTCACATTTTATCCCATCTACAAACACTCGACAATGATGGCGTTTGACCACTTTTAACCCTTATGCCTTTAGCGTTAAGATTGAAAAGTGGTATCATTATCGGAGTACTGAGTACTTCAAAGCCGCGCCGCCGCTGCCGCCACCGCGCCCGCTAGCCTACCTAAACTCACAAATAAATTTAAAATAGGAATTGTTTCTTGTTTGTTAGTTCCGTTTCTGGCGCCATCGAGTGTGTATGATTGTGTATTTTTATTGTGCAACTTTTTTATTGTTCGTGTTTCTTCTTTAAGCTTTTATTTTCTTTACTTATTCAAATAAATGGACTGAGGAAAAAGGACTTTTCGCAATTCGCATGTAAGTGAGTAGGTACCATAATCGTGCGTGTTTCGTGTTGTGTGATAGTGATGATTACGAAGAGGTGATAGGTAAACTAGTGTTGCTAAACTGTGACTCGTAGGTACATTGTGTTTGTGAGCAAGTGTGTTTTAGCTGACAGGCCTCGTTCTCGAACGATGCCGGTTATCAGTAATCTTCGCAAAAACACGTAAGTACATGTTTAACTGTTGAGGTATGGCCAATGGACAATCGAAGCCCCATGCTTATGAGTAGAGCGTCCGTCTGTTTTCACGTGCAGTAACCACCGATGCTAGATCAGCTAGGCAGATAACAATGCGATTCACATGTACCTACTTTCAAATAAGTGTCTTTTCGTTGTACCTAGTTGAATCAAATTTAATTTTATTAATACTTTTTGCTAAGTAAGTACGCTGATTAGCGTTGTTAGTTTGGTACTTAACCGCTTAACGTGACTTTCTACGTCGCGTTGGAGCGCGGTGGGCGGAGCCTCGCCGCCTGGCTGTGTGCAGTGTGCCGTGTCCATGTGGCATGTAGGCACAACGCACACATCTTTAAGCAGCCCGTTGCGCGCAAACCATTGCGCGCTACAAAAATAAGATTATTTTTAGGCCAAAAAAAAAATTTCGTTTCCCAGCAATTATTTTTGCGCAGTGTTACTTAGTTTGATGTACAGAATGCTTGGTTGACGGCTTCGTGATGAGGTCGTTTACACCCTGTATACTATTTTTGAATGTAGCAATTTTACTTGAAATACCTCTATGACCCGTTCACTATTCAATGTATGCATCAGCAAAGCAGAAAAACGAGATTTTTGATCCAAGAAAATGTTCCCAGCAATAATTTTTGCGTAGGATTTTTTAGTTTGATGAACAGAAGGCTTCGTGAAGCGTCTGTTTACTCCTTGTTACATACTCCACGTGATACGTCGATATCCTTATATTGTAGGTAGGTAGAATATACTTTAATAAACACCAAAATTGATAAACAGCTCTTTTTTATATTGTACGTGGGTACTTCAGAATTAGTGGTGAGAGATGGTATAAATTGTCTCATAGTTGAGAGGTAGATCTTATTCTGATGTCTCGTTGCGATAACTCTTGGAAAATCTTATCTTTGTTGTTTTATCTAAGCCTGTGCACAGGTATAGACTAAATTACGTCACAGTCACAGCGCTAAAAACACATCTATATATTATTATGCATGTATTGTAAACTAGCTGTTCCCCGCAAACTTGGTCCGCTTGAAGTTATTATAAAAATATTACTTCCCTATTTGAATAGGATTTTGTTAACAATTTCAAGGGATTTTGTTTTTGCACGTAACCTTACTTCTTTTTCTAAATAAAAGCCTAAGTTACTCCTTATAACATCGACTATCTGCCAGTAAAGGTCCCTTGAAAATCGGTCCTGCCGTTTTGGAGATTATCCGAAGCAGACATAAAGACATAAAATAAAAAAAATAAAAAAATATATAAGGACCGTCGGCATTTACTTTCATATGCATTCAGTAAAAAGCTGTTATTTTAAAATGACAAACAGACACTTCAATTTTATTTATTTATGTAAATGAAAAGAATGTCTGTGAGTTTGTTTGTTACCTTTTGACGCCTTGATGTTAAACAGATTTAGAAAACATTTTGCAAACAAAGTTAGACCGTGGTACTGTTACCCCGATCGTGGGTCGTGGCATCATTCCTGCCTACCAGGTGAGCGGTGCTGTGGGTAAAAGCTAGTATCTTCATAAAACACTGGCTTTTGTTCGCGGGTTCGCTCCCGTTATGTACGGAAATTAACCCATAACATTTCAAATGTAGCCTATGACACTCGGGGATAATGCAGATTTCCGTTCTTGAAAAATATTTCGAAATCGGATGAGTAGTTCCGAAGATAACCCCCTAATTCTACCTCTTTATGATATTAATAATTATATAGAAAACACACAAAATTGATTAGGCGGTTCTCTGGTTGTTATGCACACTAACCTACTGTGTTTTATTTACGAAAGGATGCCATTTTTATTAGATCTTTGTTTTCCTTTAGTGCGCATACTTCGGATTTATTGATTATGACGTATGTAACTACATATACAGGGTGTTACGGAAAGGGTATATACATACTTAAGGGTGTGCTACACACCATCAAACTGAACATGTTTCTCCACAAACAAACATCGTAATAACGAAAAAAATATCTGCTGCCCCATAGAAAATTTCAATACCTATTCGACCAAATGTATGAGACAACTGATATTTTTTTCGTTATGACGATGTTGGTCCGATGGAGAAACATGTTCAGTTTGATGGTCTGTAGCACACCCTTAAGTATGTATATACCCTTTCCGTTACACCCTGTATACACAGGCTTGCTGGCACATACTACAAAATGAACTAACACACAGAGAGACACACAGTCACACAGTTATTCAAGTGGTATCTGGATACGTTTTAACTACTTACAAAGGCCTCTTGCCTGTGCATCATCAAAACAGCGGCCGTGTTTATGTCATAGGTGTATTTATCATATCTCAAGAACCAGACGGATACCTTTGCCAAACTGTGGGACAACATGGTATAAACAAATTAAAAGATAGAGCTATATCTAACTTAGGACAAATAGAGAAATATGTGTTTTTGCACTGTAACAGTGATGAATTTGACCACATACGGCACATATCAAATGGACTAGCTGTGCACCTCGGGCTCACCTGCCGTTTCTGCCCGACCTCAAGAATTGTTCTCCCAAATGCAAAAGATTTTTGCAAATCCGCCGTGGTTAGTTCCAGTGATTAGCGCGTTCAAACTATTTATCCAAACGGGTTCATCCGGGAAAATAGACACGTACAGTCTGCAAAGGAGATTAGTAACCAGTTTCCCATACTAGTAGTATGAGAATCTGGTTACTTATCTCCTTTGGAGACTGTACATACTTATATATATGTAGGTCAACAACATAACCCTCTTTTATGGGTTTTGACGCAGTCGGGTAAAACAAAAATCTTCCTGCAGTCACCGTCAATACTATTGAGGATGACTCTGTGACTTGTAAACTCGTATCTCTTAAACATAGTACTCGAGATGTATGATCAAATAGATACTGATGTGATTACGTCTATCATGCTGATTGTTTGACAAGCATAACAAAACCAAGGTCTTTCTAAACAATATAGGCGGATGAACGCGGTAGGTACCGGCTGAAATTTTATTCATTAGAATGACGACTTGAAAAATGGCTCCTTGTAGTACCGCTATCTGTGCAGGGTGTCCAACGGCTTTGCCACCCGGAAGGAAAGTACCTTAAGTGTAATATTGGGAAATTTTACTGAAAAAAAACTTCCTAGTCCTAAGCCCTTATGTGGTGCCTCCAAAACGTTGAAATAAGTCTGAGTGAGTTTTACAACATTCAAATAAAAATTTAGATTCCAGGAACAGTTAAAATATGTACCTACCTAATTCTTTAAAAAGAGGGCACATGAGGAGACTACTTGAAGTCAATGGTGGCACATTCAGAAAGAGCATGGCATGGATACATTGTTTTTAGGTTATAAACCCTATACGCCTGTTAGGCGTTTAGAACAACCCGATAACACAATTATTAGTACAGTCATTTGGTATTTTTACCTGGAAAGTTATGGGATACTTCGTAGATTTTCCGCTCGCGGCGCTATAGAAATGGCGCCTAATACTTTCCAGGTAACCTCTGTTTTTCGAATTAACACTGGTATTCTTTGTCATGAACTAAACTTAAGTCGGACTAACAACGCCTACATTCCGCTCTGTTTGTTTACAAATTGATACCTATATAAACGCCTACTTTTCATCTGTCAAACCTGAAGTACCGGCAAATTATCTAAAATTATATTATAAAGAGGAAAGATTTGATTGTTTGTTTGCATTGAATATTCTCCGAAACCACTGGTCCGATTTGAAAAATTCTTTCAGTGTTAGATAGCCCCTTTATCGAGGAAGGCTATAATAGGCTATATATCATCACGCTACGACCAATAGGAGTGGAGCAGCAATGAAAAATGTAGCGAAAACGAGAAAAATGTGACGCAAACGAAGTTGCGCCGGACAGCTAGTTAATTATATACATCCATCATTAACATTGATGTCACATGAACATGTCATTGAACAGTGACATATGACGTCTTTTGCATTGATTCAAGCAGAAAACAAGTATGTATTTGACAAAGGTAGATAGCTAGAGGAGGTACCTTATTCGAAGATCCGCTAATAGCGGCGTCAAAAAATTCTATGAATACGATTTGGTGGATGTTTTCAAGGGTTGTCATGGCAACAACGGTCCACTTAGTTCAAAAATGGATTTGGGTAGGCTTTCAGAATATGGCTGTAAGTGCCGTATCTAATGTTAGTAACCTCGGAACCTTGATAAGCTGATAGGGCTGTATTGAGGTTGGCTATTTTACAAAGTCTCCACAAAGCAAAAACGAAACGATTAATTTTCTTTGTGACTTTAACGCAGTGAGGTTTCCGTGTGCAGGTGCAGCACTGTCCACTGTTCTACTAAGAAAACTGGCTTCGCGGGCACCGGTAACTGTTTCTCTGAAAGACACGATAATCGGAATACCGCTTGAATCTAACCCTGGATCTAACTGCCAGGTTTGGTGTTGATCGAGGCTCTTAACTATTTTATTATGACAATTTTGGGGTCTGCTTCCAGTCTAACTAATTGCTTTTTATCGGGAGCAAATAGCTCTTACGATAACATGCCTTTTTAGGGTTCCGTAGCCGAATGGCAAAAAACGGAACCCTTATAGATTCGTCATGTCTGTCTGTCTGTCTGTCTGTCTGTCTGTCCGTCTGTATGTCACAGCCACTTATTTCCGAAACTGTAAGAACTATACTGTTGAAACTTGGTAAGTAGATGTATTCTGTAAACCGCATTAGGATTTTCACACAAAAATAGAACAAAACAATAAATTAAGGGGGGCCCCCATACTTAGAACTGAAAAC
The DNA here is from genome assembly GCA_949152445.1 of Cerastis rubricosa. Classification (NCBI taxonomy): domain Eukaryota; kingdom Metazoa; phylum Arthropoda; class Insecta; order Lepidoptera; family Noctuidae; genus Cerastis; species Cerastis rubricosa. Next base: position 12,194,505 of record OX424523.1, on the reverse strand, counting down.
CAAAAAAAAAAAAAACATCAAACCCATACGTGTGGGGTATCTATGGATAGGTCTTCAAAAATGATATTGATGTTTCTAATATAATTTTTTTCTAAACTGAATAGTTTGCGCTAGAGCCACTTCCAAAGTGGTAAAATGTGTGTCCCCCCCCTCTAATTTCTAAAGTGAGAGGAGGAAAATTCTGAAAATATTTATTATTGTAGAACGTAAAAAAAACTATCAACGAAAATTGGTTTCAATAAGATATGATGTTTAGTTTTTGAGATATGGGACTTTTTCATCAAACTGCAGCAGTAACTTTGTTTTTCATTAATATACTATGAAAAACAAATTTAGTTTTGCGGTTGTGTGGAAGTTTACTAACTAATACTACTAACTAATGAATGACAGTTCAAAATATTGTTATTATATTGTTTGGAGCTAAGGAACCCTGTGTGCGAGTAAGACTCGCACTTGGCCGGTTTTATCAACTTATATTGTCCCATTGCTTGGTAAAGGACTCCCCCATAGCCTTCCACTCTCCTCTCTGTGCAGTTTTCTCTGGCCAATCCCTCACAAACACTTCTAAGTCGTCACGCCATCGTTTTCTAGGCCTCACTCGGCGACGACGTCCGTCTTCTGGTACCCACTGCGTGACAACTCTGGCCCATCGAACTTGATGCATTGTGCAGACATGCCCTCCCCCCAATCCCACTTCAACCTAGCAATCTTATTGCACACATCAGCGATTTCAGTTTTTGTTAATGTGGTATTGTGAATTCTGTTGCTGAGCTTAATACCCAATACGTTACGCTTCATCGCCTTTTGGCAAACCTTAAGTTTGGATTTTTGCGACTCGATCAGGGACCAAGTTTGAGCACTGTAGGTTAAGTTGGGTAGAATGCACATGTGATGATTTTACGCTTCAGGGATAAAGGTAGGTCAGCCTTCATTAGCGACTTGATGGGCCAGTAGCTCTTCCAGGCGTTTTCGACTGATGGGCGGTCGATTTCTCTATCTTGCCTGTTTTCGAAGGAAACTAGCCGGCCCAAATAAATGTACTCATCGACGTAGTGGTTTTTGCCCATCTACCTCAACCCTACTCTTTGTGATATTGGTCATGACTTTGGTCTTTGACCGATTCATCATTAGTCCAACCTCAAGGCTTGCTGTGCTCAGGTCTTGGCTTTAGCATCTGTTGTAACTCGGCAGCAGTCGTTTGCAAATAGGATAATGTCATCAGCGAAACGAAGGTTAGTGAGCTTTCTGCAACCGACTGTTATACCTTTACTAAGCCATAGGTCTGCTAGGTTCTTGAATACCTCCTCAAGGGTACTTGTAAATAATTTGGGAGAGAGCGGGTCACCCAGTTTCACACCTTGTCTATTTTGAAATTTCCACTGGCAATTTTGAATTTAATGTTTGCTGTGCTATTGTTGTAAATTACTTTGAGGATATTGAAGACGGTTTGATCTAACTGTTGACCTTTTAAAGATTAGAAAATCACTGCACGCTTCACGCAGTCAAATGCCTTCGTATAACCATTATTACTTGGATTAATATTTATTATGTCTTATTACAGCGTGGCCTGTAGAGTACGTGATATACACAGCTGCAATCCCGAGTGCCTTAACCGGAGCTGACTTGGCGATATTCGCCGGTTGTTTCGCCTACATTGCTGACGTTTCATCATTGAAAAACAGAACGTTAAGAGTTGGCATACTTGATGTAGTTTATTTAAGTACTATGCCTTCTGGAGTAGCTCTAGGTAAGCATAAACATGATAGGTCGTAAAATTAATCATTGTTTCGATTTTACTGTTGTAGTTTACAATAAAAGCAGAACTTTTTATTCGAGAAACGATTTATATCAAAGCAATTATCATAGCCGTACCGGCACTCGTGCGGTCTGGTTGTGTTTTTGTCGCGGAGCTAATTGCTATCCCCACTGCGCAAAAAGTTGTTTACGCATAGCATCGACACGTGCCACAGGTGTGCGCCGGACCTACCGGCTGCGTGTGCCTCGCACGATCGCGCCATGACTGACGACGTTTTACCGCGTTGTGATATGCCCATATTCCGTAATGATGTACAAAGCTTATTAAATGATTCTTCGGACATGGATGCTATTGAAGATGAAGGCAAAATTCAAGAGGAGCAGTCAAGGGTGGAAAAGAGGGTAAGAGAGGACAGCACTGAAGACGAAGAGGGTTGGCAAGAAGTTAAGGCGAGTAAAAAAAAGATTTCACGCCACGGTAGCAGAAATTCTGTGAAAGAAGAAAAGTTTGAGGTTTACGCTTCGCATAAAGAACGTCTTCCAAAGCAGTTCGCCATGGCACGTGTTTTGAAGGAAAATAAAATAACGCAGATTAAGGAAGTTAAATATTTAAGCCCTTTTAAAATACGCTTCCAATTTGAAAATGATTCAGCTGCTCAGAACCTTCTTATGTGCGAGAAGCTTTTGGAGAAAGGATGGAGGTTCCAGAAGGCCATGGAGCTGTCTTTTTGCTATGGTCTACTCAAGGATGTAGACCTAGATTTCACTGATGATGAGATTATTAAAAATATTTCGTGTCCGGCCCCCGCAAAGCTTTTATCTTTCAAGAGGTTAGACCGTCGCAACAGGGATGAGGGTGGTTGGTGCCCCAGTGAAACCCTTAGACTTTGTTTTGAGGGTGATCGTTTACCAGTATCAGTACGTGTATGTGACATAAATATTAAAGTTTTACCTTACATACACCAAGTCTCACAATGTTCCCAATGCTGGAGGTTAGGTCATACGCGGAAAAGGTGTCCTTCGAAAAACGTGGTTTGCCCGAAGTGTGGTGGGCTGCATGAAAATTGCGATACTTTAGTGTTTTCATGTGTCAACTGTAAAGGTAACCACATATCGCTTAGCAGGTCTTGTCCGGTGTACAAGAAAGAGAGGAGACTTAGGGAAATTATGTCTGAGTTTGGATGCACATACAGAAAAGCCCTAGAATGTTATGTGCCCCCAGAAAAATCTGATACCCTCGATATGATTGTCCTCCCTCAAGCTCAGGTACCGCAAGAAAATCATTCCTTTTCTACACCCCCCGAAGACAGCTCTTTACAAACCGGAAACCCGACCTTTGCCGAAATTGTTAAAACAAAGGCCACTATCCACAAGGTACAGACCCCTGCCACGGCTAGTAGGGCCAATGATACCCCAAAGTCCCCGAAAAAGAAAAATAGCCTACTTGAAGAAGACTGGATGTATTGGACAGCAGATGCAGATGAAGGAGACGTTCATCAATTGCCTGTTGATGAAGAGGGTAAAGATGAATGTCCTTCTTTCAAAGAGCTGTGTGCCAGAATTAAGGAGGTTATTTACCTCAAAAAGACAGGCTTAATTTCCAAAATAAAGTGTGTTTTCCAGTTGTGCCTCGAATGGCTAACCCTAGTGTCAGTGAGTTTCGTTTCAGAGTGGCCGTTGATAAAAGCATTGTTTAACTTTTTTGTCCCTTCTGATGGCTAACAAATCACTTAAATTAAATATCCTACAGTGGAATGCCCAAAGTATTAAGCCAAAGTTAGCATTGTTTCATGAACTTTTGTCTCAGGAAAAAGTACATATTGCTGTCCTTAGTGAAACGTGGCTAGAACCAGAAAGTCATTTTAAAATTAGTAGTTATCATGTTTATCGCACGGACCGCGATGACTCATACGGTGGTGTAGCTATTATAGTACACAAATCTGTCAAGTCGCAGCTACGACACGTTCTTGTTAATAATAACGGTATAGAGGTAGTGTGTGTCCAACTATTTAATTGTGACCCGTTTAAGAATATTGTTTCTGTTTATTGTCCATCGAGAATCATTACAACTCAGCAGGACTGGGATAGTCTGTTTTCATTATGGCCCTCCAAAACGTTAATTCTTGGTGACTTTAATGCCCATCACGCCAGTTGGTCTTATAAAACGGACCGCAGAGGCAGTCTTATTCACGACTCAATAATAGATAACAACTTTGTTTCTTTGAACGATGGAACACATACACGAGTTCGCTTAGTTGATAACAACTTACAACAGTCTTCTCCCGATATCTCACTGGTTTCTATAGATATGGCGTTAAACTTTAATTGGACCGTTTTAAATGAAAATCTAGGCAGCGACCACTTAATTATTAAAATTTCAACATTGGCTACGTCATACCTCCCTTCAGTTATTAAAAGGAATTTTGGAAAAGCGGACTGGACTTCTTATAAAAAATATCTGGAAGAAAGATTTCGAAATTTATGTTTACCGAATGACCTCCAAAACGCGTATAATACATTTTTAGACATCCTGAATGACGCGGCTAATAATTTCATCCCTATGTTTAAGTTTAATCAAAACCCTACTTCAAATTTCACTCCGAAACCATACTGGACTACCGAACTGTCACAAGCTGTGGCTCATCGTAGGTTAGCTTTGTCCAAATTTAGGCGTAATCCCACACCACAAAACCTGGATACTCTTAATAGTAGGATAAGTACATCACAAAGGTTAATCCGACAGGCTAGGGGAACGAACTTTCAAAAATTTTGTTCCTCAGTTGATCACACTACTTCTTCTAGTGAAATGTGGCGCAAAATGAGGTGGTTGAAGGGCTACCACTCACCTAGAAATTCTGTAGACGCTCAAAGTGCCACAAATCTTTTAAATTCATTAACACCCGATTATGTGTCCCCATCGACCCCTACCGTTCACCATAGTAACCCTACATTAGAGTGTGAGATCTCTATTCAGGAGCTAGATAAATGTATCAAATCTAAGGATACATCTCCTGGATGCGACGACATATCTTATTCTATGATTAAGAATTTACCTGATGTAGGTAAATTTGTTTTGCTTACTTTATTTAACAGCTTTTTTAATCACAGTTTTGTTCCCTATCAGTGGCGCGACATTTGTATCGTACCCATTCCAAAACCTGGTCGCGACCCTAGTAATGTTTCGTCACTCCGACCTATATCATTACTTTCGTGCATCTGCAAAATTTTCCATTATATTTTATATCGAAGGTTGGAATGGCACTTTGAAAAAAGTAACACATTCTCTGTGAATACAGTTGGCTTCCGTAGGGGTAGGTCCTGTTTAGACGGTTTAAGCTGTCTTATCACCACAATTCAAACTGGTTTTTCCGAGGGTTGTTCTACTATGGGTTGTTTTTTAGATATAAATAATGCATACAACAATGTAAATAATTCTGTTTTAATAAATATTTTAGATTGCTTTAAAGTCGGTTCCCGCATCTGTAGGTATCTATGGAACTTTCTCCATAGAAGAGTACTCAAGATAAGAATTGGTAATAGCTTTATTAGTAGACATTCCGGTACTGGTTTGGCTCAGGGTGATCCGTTATCTCCAATTTTATTTAATATAGTAACGTCAGATATTTGTAAACGTGTACAAAACCACATTTGTATATCCCAGTACGCGGATGATTTTGCTATATATGTGCAGTGTTCTTCTGTTAGTGAGGGACAACGCAAAATACAGTCTGCACTTGATCTCATTAACAGCATGTTGACGAATGTAGGATTAAACATTTCCCCAAATAAAAGTAAAATCTGTTGGTTTAGTAGAGGTTTTAGAAGACCAGTTATAGAAGTATGTTTGAACGGGACCATCTTAGAGTTAGTAGATCACGTCAAGTACCTAGGATTGTGGCTGGATAGAAGCCTTCGATGGAAGAAACATATTTGTGAGGTCCGTGAGCGAGTGCTTAAATTGATTAATATTTTTAGGGTTTTAGTGGGACCGGGGTGGGGTGTTCATCCTAACCACTTAAGAAGACTGTATATTTCCCTTATTCGTAGTCGTATCGACTTCGGTAGCTTTTTACTGGACAATAGTGCCAACACACATTTAATTAAACTGGATAGATTACAAAACATTTGCTTGCGGTTAATTGGTGGGTTTATCAAAAGCACTCCAATTCACGTGATGGAATCCGAATTAATATTGCCTCCCCTTTTTATTCGCCGCCGATATTTAGCTGGTAAATTTTATTTAAAATCGAAGTGTTACCATTTTCCATTAATCGATTTACTGGATGAACTACATGGCCTTTGTAACAATAATCCTTATTGGAGAAATAAGAAAAAGCCATTGTTAATTTTGTCTCACGATTTTCTAAAGCAGGAACATATGTATTGCAGCAATAAAATTGGCATGTTTTCCATGGACACTTGGGTCAGCAATATGGACTTATCAGGTATTGTAAAGCCTGGTTTAGAGTCAGTGGATAAACCTAAGCATTGTTATAATGTAAATAACCTTAGATCAATATGTTGCAGATCTCTGAATGCACAGTACTCAGGCTTTTACTGTATGTATACGGACGGTTCTAAACACGAGAAATACTGTGGCGCAGCTTTTTTCGATCCACAAATAGGTGCTTCGTTTAAATTCAAAATTTCATCCAAAGTTTCAATAATGCATTTAGAGCTAATAGCTATAGCTGAAGCTTTGGCTTATGTCGAATCTTTGGATGGCGATCGATTTGTAATTTTCACTGACTCAAAAAGTGCTCTTCTCCATCTGATTAGATGCACGAGTACTTCACCTTTTAGGGGCCTTCCACTTGCGTATAATGTATTAAAGACAGTTACTGACCTTGTTGCCAAACGTAAAATTATTATATTACAGTGGATTCCATCGCACGTTGGCCTAGAGGGAAATGAGATGGTTGACCGTTTGGCAAATGAAGCGGGATCTGATGGGGAAATGTATCATTGTCCTCCTTGGCATACCGAGCTCTTGCCCATAGTCAGAGACAGATGTATTCAAGCATGGTCAGAATATTTTGATGAAAGGTCTCTGACTAAGGGTATCTGGTACAAAACGATTCAGCCATCTCTTCCACGAGTGCTTTGGTTCAGCGAGGGCAGGATGAATAGGCAGGAAGTTGTGACGGCTTTGAGACTCCGATCCGGTCACATACCACTCAATAGTTTCGGATTTATGATGCGCAAAGTCGATTCACCAAATTGTGCTGTCTGTGGAGTGATTGAAGATGTGCATCATATCATGACGGAGTGTGTTCGTGTGGGGGTCCAAAGGCGTCAAGTTTTTGTCAATTGTTTTGATGTAGGCTTCTATAATAGCATTCTGGCCTCACCATTGTCCGATGAGGCTAGAACACTATATTGTATTATTATTTTAGCTATAAGGTTGCGGGTAGGCTAGTTTAGTTTAAGTTTGTAATTTAATTGTTTACGATCATCGGGGTGACATATTCTTTATAGAAAAAACCCTGTAAATAAATAAAGATAAAAAAAAAAAAAATCAAAGCAATTATTCGATCCATGACTTTGTTTCACTGCCAAAGTTCAATGTAACTTTGTTAACAAAACATCAATTTAAAGAATATAAAGTTTATCAAACCGTTGAAATCTTAAACGTTGCTGTTCGCAGGTAATCTACTATGGAACAAAGTAGTGGACCGATCTTTTACGATCATGTTCGCAATCAACACGTCCCTCATGGTTCTTGCCACATTGTACACTGTGATATTCCTCAAATGGCAGACCAGGCCTGAGCAGAAGTCTTTGCAAGAAGCAGGGGTCAAGAACCCCGTCACTGACTTCTTTGATGTCAAGAATATAGCGCAAACTATAACGATTCTGACACAGAAGAGACCTAATAATCGGAGGCTATTTTTATGGTTCCTGTTAATATCGATGGCGTTTTACACTTTCCAGAGAGGTGAGTCCTGTTTTTAGCAGACTGTGTTAGCTTCTTTAATACGTTTCTTTTCTTCTTCTTCGTCTATGATGTTAATGAATTTCATATTAACTATTAGTCTCAGAATCATCATTACGACAAAAATTTGTGTGGTATACCAAAACTAAAAAGGACGAAATAAATAATGGACGTGGGTGGCAAACCAAGTGAATCAAACATACAAACCGAACCCAATTGCAGTTATAATGATTTTTGTTTAGTTGCACTGATTAAGATTTCTTATAAATTAATACAGATCTAAAAAGAAAAAACAAAAATAAAAGCTTGTAAAAAGAAAGCCGCCGAACAGAGAACCTCCTCTTTTCAACCGAGAGGAGGGCTTCAAATTGTCAAATACGTGGAATCCAGTGACAGGCATGCATGCTCAAAAAAAATAGCCGGCGATGACGCCGGCAATTTCGAAGAAGTTGTTATGTAATAACTTCTCAAAACCCTGTGATATTGTGTGTTTTGCTTTGACTTTGTATCGAGTGTCACTGGTTCGCGTAGGTAGTAAAAGACAAGGAAAGAGGGTAGACAGATTTGTCTGCTCCTAATTATTAATTTTGCATCCACCCGCATTCTCCAGTTACCCCGCGATCATGGCGCTTGTAATAGCGTGAAAATATCGGGAACTCAAAACAATAAATAATCATGGAAGACATCCCGTGATAGTATATCCCCAATAAACTTCCCACTGCTGGGACACAGGACTATTGTCTGTGAATGCTCTCTGATCAATACAAAGGGTTTAAAAAAAAACGCGTTCCCTCTGATATTTTTCCGGCGTTTTGATATTAAATGTAATGCAAATGATTTATGTTTTATTTCTCCAAAAAAAGGGGATAATAGGTACTCAATGATACTAACCTACCACATATTTGGACAGCTTCCTTAAATAAATAAAAAAACTTTTGTTGCAGACGAGCGATCGGTTATGTATCTCTACACAATAAAGGTGTTCAAATGGGACACTACATCATTCAGCAACTTCAGGACATATTTGAGCACCCTGTATGTGATAGCGATGCTGCTTGGCATACCACTAATGACTAAAGTATTCCATTGGAGAGACACGGTTAGTACCTCATCTGCCTAGCTTTTTCCCAACCATTTTGGGGTCAGCTTTCAGTCTTACCAGATGTAGCTTAATACCTGTATTTTACAAGGAGCGACTGCTTATCTGACCTCCATAACCAAAATAGTATTTAGCAATACGATAGCCCTTGGTAAGACTGGTTGTCAGCGTTTTGGCCCATTGACTACCTATAACGACTGTCAAAGATCTACAAATGACAGCCGGGAGCAACGGCTTAACGTGCTTTCCGAGGAAGCTCGGTAGTAAAGGGTGGTCACCTATCCTTGGAACAACCTAGGCAAGCGCGGCTTAACCTGTAGATCGATCCAAGCGGCTGTTAGTATTTAGCCACGCGAGACACGGTTAGTATCTAGTGAAGTAAATGTTACGCCTACAGATGGGTGTGAAAACAAACTTGGGATTAGCCGGCTAAACTTATGTGTACAGTCTGCAAAGGAGATAAGTAACCAGGCTCTCATCATCATCATCATCATCAGCCTGTATTCGTCCACTGCTGGACATAGGCCTCTCCCATGACACGCCACTGAGCACGATCCTCGGCCACTCTCATCCAGCTCTTGCCAGCTGCCTTGCGCAGATCATCGCTCCACCGAGTCTGAGGACGTCCTACGCTACGTTTACCGATCCGTGGTCTCCACTCAAGAACTCGTCTACCCCAACGGTTATCGGTTCTTCGGGTTATATGGCCGGCCCATTGCCACTTCAGCGTGCTAATGCGGTGGGCTATGTCGATAACCTTGGTTCTCTGTCGAATCACCTCGTTACGAACTCGATCTTTCAGAGAAACCCCGAGCATAGCTCTTTCCATAGCACGTTGAGCGACTTTAAATTTGTGGACCAACCCAACCGTGAGTGTCCACGTTTCGGCACCGTACGACATGACGGCTAGGACGCACTGATTATAGACTTTCGTCTTTAGACTCTGTGGAATTGGCAATGTGAAGACCCGACGCAGTTTTCCATACGCTGCCCAGCCCAGCTGTATTCTTCTGTTGGCTTCTTTCTCGAAGTTGTTTTTACCTAACTGCATAGTTTGCCCGAGGTAAACATACTCCTTAACAACTTCGAGAATACTGCCTTGAACTGCAATTGGTTCCGGACTTAAATGTTCATTGAACATAACCTTGGTTTTATCCAGGTTCATCCGGAGACCAACGCGTTGAGAAGAATCAGCTAGGCCATTCAGCATATGCTGCAAATCTTGCAGCGTTTCCGCCACGATAACGATATCATCTGCAAATCGTAAGTGTGAGAGGTACTCGCCGTTTATATTAATGCCGCGCCCCTTCCAGTCCAGCGTCTTGAATATATCCTCCAATGCATTTGTGAACAATTTGGGGGATATAACGTCCCCTTGTCTCACACCACGATGCAAGGGAATAGGTTTAGACTGCTGGTTCTGGACTTGGACGGCCATAGTAGCGGCGTTGTAAAGACCTCTCAACACTTGGATGTATCGCCAATCGACTTGGCATCGCTGCAAAGATTCCAGAACAGACCAGGTTTCGATCGAGTCAAAGGCCTTTTCATAGTCCACAAACGCTAAGCACATGGGCCGATTATACTCTTCTGTTTTCTGTATAATCTGCCGCACTGTATGGATGTGGTCTATGGTGCCGTATCCCGATCGAAACCCGGCCTGTTCCGGAGGCTGGAACTCGTCGAGTCTTCGCGCAAGACGGTTTGTGATGAATCTCGAAAACAGCTTATAGACGTGGCTCAAGAGTGAAATGGGTCGGCAGTTTTTCAAAAGAGTTTTATCACCCTTTTTGAAAAACAACACGACAACACTCTTACTCCACGCCTCTGGAGTTCTCCCATCAAAAAGAACAGTATTGAAAATGCTCTGGAGCTCCTTCATTACAGGTTTACCACCAGATTTCAGGAGCTCAGTCGTAATACCGTCTTCTCCAGGGGCTTTTCCGTTTTTAAGCTGTTTGAGAGCCATCGCAATTTCGTCCAGGCTGACTTCTGGCAAGTCTTCCGTAAAGTGGCGTGTTAATGTAGCTCGGAACTGCTCATTTTCGGGAACAAGTTGAGATGCATGCGTAGCGTACAGCTGACTATAGAAGCTTTCAATTTCCGAAAGAATCCCCGGCCCGGAAGAAACGACTACTCCACTTGTAGTGGTCAGCTTCGTCAGATGACTTCTCCCAAGAGATTGAACAAACACTTTGGACCAACGATTTTGCTCGATCGCTCGTTCTATTGAACGAGTGTTGGAGCATCGGAGATCGTGTCGTACAAGTTTGGCAATTCTCTTGTTTAGAGCATGCCACTCTGAAGAAGTGGCTGGTTGGTGTTCACGTCGTTTCTCCATGAGCTTGAGCGTTTCTTCCGAAAACTTTGACTTCCTGCCCCTACGCCGCAATTCGCAAAATCTCACACCTTCCTCCCTGAGGATTCCGACCACATTCTCGAGGGCCTGGTCAATGTCAACGCTATTTGTGGTTTCCACGGCAGCGAATCGGTTCTCCAAGTTAGATTGGAACTTTTCAGATCCCACTATAGTTTGGAGCAGGGTTGGTCGGAGCCTGGATTTCACCAAACGGACACGTTCAAGCTTGAAATCGATATTCAGAGACCCTCGCACGAGTCTGTGATCACTTCCAGTATTAAACCTATTGATCACTGAGACGTCTCTGAATATAGCGTATATTCAGAGACGTCTCAGTGATCAATAGGTTTCTTGTCCGTTATGATGAAATCGATCTCGTTTTTAGTCATAGTGTCGGGGCTCTGCCATGTCCACTTCCTTTGGAGCTGTTTCTTGAAAAATGAATTCATCAAGAGAAGCCCCTCCCTTTCGAGGAAGTTGACAAGCATTTGCCCCCTATGATTCCTGCTACCATAACCATGGGATCCTACTACCGATTCGTTGTAGTTCTGTACTCCCACTTTGGCGTTGAAGTCTCCCATGACAACGTTGTAGTGGGCCCTGGTGGTGAAGTGTAAGGCCTTCGATATATCACCAAACACATCTTCCATCTCATCATCCGGGTGCGTCGAGGTCGGTGCGTAAACCTGCACAACCTTGAGGCTATACCCCTCGGTTAGTTTAATTACGAGGTACGCGCCCCTGTTCGACACACTCGACACTTCTACAACGTTGTCACAGAGAGCTTTATTCACCAGAAATCCTACGCCACTCTGGGACAGCTGGTCTCCCTCTCGAAAGTATAGAAGTGATTCAAGAGTTACCGTGTCCTCCCCCTCTCTTCGGACTTCGCTTAACCCAAGAACGTGCCACCTTATTTTCTCGAGTTCGACTTCGCGTTGTGCCAGGTGCTCGTCGAGCCGTAACGTGCGTCCGTTGTACGTCGCCAAGGTCAGTTTTTTTCGGCGGCCTTCCGTAACCCGGGGATTCTTCGCACCCCCTGCTCTGCCGTTACCGTGACCGCCGCCTTGATCAGGAATAGCAGGGCGGCCGGGAACTGGGGGCCGTGGTCCACGTTGACTTGCCATTGGTAGGGTTTGCTCTAATTACCACGCTGAGCAGGCGGGTTGGCAATCGCAGTAGATTCACACCGGTATCGCTGCTGCCCGACACCGGTGGGACCGATATGTGATAGGTCCCAGAAGTCTCTTTGTCGCCTTTTACGACACCCGCGAGAAGAATTGGGGGAGTGCTATTCTTAAGCCGGCACGCCACGACGAAACCAACCAGGCTCTCACACTAGTTGTATGATAACCTGGTTACTTATCTCCTTTGCAGACTGTACTATCGACTCTAAAATATAATTGTTACTGCCGATTTGTTGGCAATGACTACTGAAGCACCTTTATTCGCCTGGGTTTTGTCACAGTTCTAACCAAACCCATTAGGTTAAAAATGAAAAAGAATATTCACTCATACCTATTGAAATGATAAATCAGGTCGAAAACTTATAAGCCTTTGCTTTTAGGCTAACATTACTGCATGTTATATCTTAAGTTTATTTTCACACCTAACTTTAGCTGTAGCATAAATACCAAGTTGCAATTTGTACGTTTTATTAGTGTTGTTACTATTTAATAATATAAGAGCTAAAATTGCTAACGACAACACCTTATAAATTGTTTTTCCAGGTAATAGTGATGATGGGTGCCACAGCCCACATTTGCGGACACATGGTGTACGCTCATGCAAAGACAGACAAGCTGTGGTACGTCGGTGCCACTTTCGCGGCTCTCGGACCGTGTGTGGCGCCTCTTATACGCTCTATGACTTCTAAGGTGCTACCTGCTTCTGAGAGAGGTAAGAAGACATGCGTTAAGCATTAAGCAAATAAATATTATTCTATTCTATTCTATTGTTCTGCTAAAATGTGCCAACGTGTGAGTTGTTCCGTTTCTCTCATTCTCCGAAATAATTGTGAAGATTTTGTAAAGCTAACGCTGATTAATTTTAGACCTGTCCTAGTCATAGGTTTTGGATATATATATGAGACTGATTTTACTGACTAATAATGTAACACAGTCATTTAGAATGTTGGATTAGTTTTGACGTATATGAGTGAATGAATTAGAGATTGTGGGTTGGTTCACTATGGCAGAACTATACGTGCATTTAAGACCACGCACGAATTGGTATCGCCTGAACTCGAGACGTTCACGATTCTTCTATAAAAGTCCATATTGATGCTGACCCGGTGCCGTATATATATATATTTTTTTTTGTCCGAGAAGACTAGTACAAGTATATAATAGTTAAATACTTTAGGTTTAAGAATCATTACACAAATCCGAATATCACAACAATAATAATTGTTGTGAACATTCTTCTTCTTCATCTATTCTCTGAAAGCTGAGGATCGCGCCTACCATGCGACGCGTATCCAGTTATGCGTGCTTATGCAGTGTGGACCGCTCGGTGAAGGCTGCCTTCAATTGCCTTAAGAGTACCTATTAGGGTATAAGATAATTAATGACTTCACCACAAACTTAGTCTTTTTCCTTTCTTCACACGGTTCCCAGTGAGTTCCCAGGAAACTTCATGCTCATCAAATTGTTGCAATTTTTCAACCCTTATGTGAGTCGTAACTCATTTTGTTGTAACCACTTAAACCTGGAGTGCAAATGTGATACTGTTCCACAAAGGGCTTGCCCCCATGATTGCACACTATATAAATGATGGACGCTGGTCATCATCTTCCTGCCCTTATCCATGTTACTTGGGGTCGGCGGAACATGAGATTCATTCCCTCCTCATCTCGTGTCCATACCAAGACAGCCGATTCCCTTTCAAACTTCCTCTAATTTGATGGACGGTAGTGATAGCACCAATCTGGGGTGACTCAGTAGAGATTAAATTCCGATCGACAAGCTTAAAAAAAAGAAGAATAATTACTAAGGTTATTTTTTCCGCAGGCGTGGCGTACGCCTTCCTGTCCGTGATGGAAAACGCCGTCGCGATGTTTGCGTCGATCATCTACTCACAACTGTACAAAGCGACGCTTGACACTGAATTCGTCAATTCTATATTCTACCTCACAATATCTACGCAAGTCGTCGTGTTCACGTTAATATTGTAAGTATAATCTTTAATGCTTTATTTGGTTGTAGCCTATGGTTTCATTCGAATCCTAGAGAAACAAGTTTGTGTGCCTACTAATCCGGGTCGTAAGTGTACCTGAATGCTTGGGTACGCAGTGGGAGTCAGTTTAAACCGTGTTGAGAACTCAAACTATTGCATTAATTCCGAAAATAAATGGCGATTTTCTTAGTAGCAGCCCTAAGTTTGGATAAGTGCCCAGTTGATGGCAATTCGCTTTCTATTGTAAGAAGCGTGGTCTGCTTAACTTCCGCCATTTTATTTTCGGCGATAGGCAGAATTTGGGCCGGCCTTATATGCAGAAACCCTTCGGGTTTAGTACAAGTACATCACTACTTAACCTTTTGGGAAAACAGACGTGGTGTTGTGAACTTCACTTCTTTAATCAATGATACAATGTCTGCTTCCAGTACCATGGAGATGATGTTGAAGGGCAGACCTTTAGAACCGCTGTACAATGAAGAGGAAAGAACAATATCAACATCATCGTAACACTAAACGAAACAACTTTATTACTGTTTAAAACATTTATAATGTAAGACAAATTGATATGAATAAGTCGGTATTAAAATCACGATGGAGGAACCTCTACGATACAATAATTGCTCAAAGAGATATTATTCTTAATCGATTATACATTAGTAACTTTTAGACTGACATTACAATAATGAACATAAAAAGATGTTACATGAGCCTTATCAACTTATATTAAAAAAAAAAAACTGTAATGCGCCTCGTGTCGAAAATGTGGTAGCGATGCATTTCTCTTTGTGATAATTTAATGAAATGAGAAAAATCTAAAGATTTATGAATTGATTATTTTATACATAATATATCGCCACAGTATGATGTGATGTTCCATTGGATGGGTCATCAAGTATAGCAGCATATCGAATAAATACGTATTCATATTCCACTAAAATGTTTTAGTTAATTTTAAGCAGGTTGTAAACCTATATAATAAGTGAGTTATGTATTTCATTGTTCCTTAATAAATGCTGTAAGTATTTTAATCTCGATTGTATTATTTGAAATTTATCTATTTTTGTCATCTTAAAACAATTTAAACAATACAATGGAAGACTTACATTTGACACGTAGGGGTACGATTATAGTAATGAATTATTTAAGTACTTCGAAACATACATAAAGACCAATAGAGTCTTGATAACACCAATATTTTTAGTACTTACGTATGGAGTTTGTTTATTAATAACGCGAGATTCTAAGAGTTCTGATACTGCAGATTAATATTTTACAATGACATGAACTATATCCTTTTTACCCAAAAATTATTAATAACATGATATCCTTCAAGTTAAATAAATCTAATACCCCGGTCATCTTGGGTAACTTTGTTTAACAGTAGAATACCATGTTTCTAAATTCTTATACATACATGACCAACCAAATTACTAAAAATCTTAGGTAAAGTCTATCACGACGCCTATAAAATAAATGCACCGTTAATTTTGTCTTAATCTCTCGTTTACTATAAAAATTTAGATTAATATTGCCCCACAACGCCAGCCTCCAACTGACTAACAGTTTCACATTCCATAAAATACAGTACGCTACGGGAACTTGGTAAGAATGGATAGCACCTACCTATTACATTTAATCTGCCCTCATTAAAGTGAGTGACAGTACAATTTCAATGAACATTTTAAACAATAAATGAGTTTTTAATGACTGCATATTTTTTGTTGAAAGTTGCATGGACATCCTGTTCAGTTTAGGACCCAAAAACGCATGTTAAGGTTGTCCTAACCAGCCGGCGATATACTGCTCAATCTCGACTCGTGCTTCAATCAAATTACTGGAATCATTCTCGCTGACAGGATACATGTTTGCACAATGTGCAGTACCTGGAACAAACAAACTTTTATACTACAACTGTATATTGACATCTCAACAATAAACTACTACTACTTACGCAGTTGCTATCACATTCATTAACTCAAAGAATAAATAGTACAGGATGGTCAAGGCATAAGGAAAACGAATTGAATACCAAGGCCAAACAGAAAACAATAATAATGTGATTATGAAACATGGTTTAATATGGGCCGGCAGCATTAAAGGTACCTAAACAGCAACAAATCATGTCAGCCCGTCAATGATTAATCATAATTTATTATATTTTTTAGGTAATTTATGACATAAAATAACTGAATAAACAACTTACCTTTAATGTAAATAGCAGGTGCATCATTGTCTTGAGTTTTCGTGATTCCCAGGGCATGCCATGGATCGACAGAACCGTGAACAAACACCACTCGAGACACTGCAATTTGCAAGGCTCCGTAGTTGCTATTGGTCCAGTCTGCAGCTGCATCTACGAAATCAGCATTGTACCTGGAATGGAATATATTTCAATGAAATGGATTAATAGACTAGAACTCATATTCACTCAGCGGCAGTAAATATGGCGGAAGCCCTCATCAAATACATTATGTCAAACATATTTCTTGTTTGGATTTTTTTAAAGATTGGCATCTTTAATAATAGCTTCACTAATTGGTTTGAGTATACATATAAAAAAAATCCAGAGCTATACATATTAAATTCTTCATTTACATGCCGACTACTAAAAAAGAGGGGTGTTAGTTTGACGAGTGTATCTGTGTGTCTGTCTGTGGCATCGTAGCTCCTTTATGTTTTATAAAATTGGTTTCGTTTGAAAGGTGTTTTAATCGAAAGTGTTCTTAGCTTATTCGAGAAAATCTGCTCAGCCGTTTGAAGGTCATCACCTTTTCTTGTTGATGAAGGCATATAAACAACTTCTACGGGTCTGGTCGATTCGAAATTTGAAATCTTGCAAAAAAAACTGCACATGCCCCTTCCGCCCTAAAAGCTCGGGATATTTTATAATTTATCTTTCCTATTTTCGTTAATTTGCAAGAAGAGGCGCAATACCGAGAAAAGTTGAAGGAAAGGGAGGAGACCTATGCCCAGGAGGGGGACAGTCATGGTTAAGAAAAAATAATTTAAGTTTTTTAAACTTAAATTATTTTTTCTTAAAATGCGATAAAAATTAAGACAGAAAAAACTAAAAAAATACAAGCGTCGTAGCGTCGGGGGACCGCTAAATAGACCGCTTAGCACAACCACAAAACAAAGCGGACCCACAAAGCTACACTACGCTTGCATCAATCATGGGCTTTGGTACCGAACCCACATGTAGAAAAATTTTATTGCTAAAATAGAGCAAATTACCTCCCCTTAAAGTTTGTGCAGTCCAAAACCAAACATATTGTATGTGCTGTTCTGTTCTCATTCACATTCATTGATTAAACCATTATGCGTGCTTGATTAACAATCATCTATCTAGACCCAAATTAACTCTTTAAATTTTAACAAGATAATATAATTCAATATACTAACTTTCTACCGAAAACATCTTCACATTGTTGGATAAAGAAATCAAGGTTAAAATGATCGCCGAACACTTCAACCTCTCCTGAAGAAGTCTGATAGAATCCAAACTCCGTGCAGGTTTGATACATCCATTGACGAGCTGGAATAAACAAGACACATAATAGTTATGGCATTTATTTTTATGTTAATGTGCATAACACACAAACGAACACACCACTATTATTGTGTAGCTAGATAAGATGTTTTGAATCATCATATGGATTCATATGTCTAGATTTATCTCAAACATGTTGCGATGATTCCAACCAGATACAGCAATACCTATTTTACGTTGAGCGACTGGGCATCTGACCTCCACAGCACCGTCAGTACTGGATGATACGACACCCCTTGGTAAGACTAGTTGTCAGACTTTCGGGCCACTGACTACTTGTAACGACAGTCGAAGTTATACAAATAACAGCCCGGACCATTATTTAAAATCATTATTGAAGAAACCCAGTCTCGCTAGGGAATTTGCAGAACAGAAAAAATTCAATACAGCTGGATTGAAAATGTACGTGTTTTTCTACGAAAAAGGGAGGGAGTAAGCTATTTGTTGTCAACTTTCAGCAACTACGAGAAACATACAATAGTGATAATGAACTTTTAGTATAGTATACTTGGCCGTAGAAAAAAACTAAAGTTCTGAATTTTAGTGTTAGCATAGGAATATCCTGCCCAAGTAAGTAATCTGTCAGTTAAGCTGCGCTCTTGTGATACTAATGTTTAACGGGCCTATGTCCGCAACTCCAAGCCCGAAGCGCTTATTTTGAGTAGAGATCTAAACTAATACTTGTTACCGGGTGACAATACTTTAATAATAACACAATTATCTTCTTCATTTACTGGACCTGCTACACCCGCAAAGGAGTTATAAGATGGATAATTGCCACAGTTACACAACCCTCAGTTTCCAGGACATATCATTATTAGTAAAAGGTGCCGCAATTAGTATAAGTTACAGTATAAATCTGTTCAGCTGATTCAGAAGAACAGATATTTGCAGTATTCACAAACTGGACTGAAATAAATTAATTTAAATAAATTGTGCATGCATACCTCCTTCTGAGCCCCAAGTCATATTCCTCAAATCTTTAATCATGTTGTCATAGCTGTAGTCCAGGCATGTTTGATTGGATTTGTCCAGAATGATAGAGTTGAAAGTTGCAAGCTTCTTGTACGCAGGTTCAGATCCAGGAGATGTTAACATATTACACACCTAGAAACAATGTTTGAATATATTCTCATGTATAATATTGCCAGAAAAAATACATCGGGACTCCACTCCCAACCATATCTACAATTATATGCCAAAATCTCCCAGGGCCAAGACAATGAAGCTCGACAAGTCCCAACAAACTGATAAGATGTATTGAGTGAATACCATAACAAAACCATACAAACAAGAAACAATGTAGGAGAGCTGTAAGAAAACTATTATTTCCACTTCACTTGATATCAAGCAAACATATAAACACTCTTGAAAAGACTGTAATTCCTCACCGTGTTGATAGTTAGATTCTTGTATTTAATATCTGCACTAATCCTATTATCCTCATTATATTGGACCAAGTCAGCAAAGTCGTCAGCAATGGAGTTGTAGAAATTCTTTATGTCGTTGTCTGATGCACCTTTAAAAGGCTTACATACTCTGTAAAAAAATATTATGTAAAATATAATACTTATTATTGTATAAAATTATTAATGTTTAAAACCTATGCTCGTATAAACAGCTGTTACCTGAATTCCTGCTCCACAATATTTGGATGAGTCTGCATCATTGCTGTTATCTCTTTATGCGCTGCTTTGAGTTCAGTCACACACTCTTCTCCACCAGTTTTTTCTCGCAATGCATCAACAACAACTTCATAATATTCTGAAATTTTAAAAACAAATTTAATTTTCTGAACCAGCTACAAGAGTTGATTATTTTTTTTTAGAGTAAATGATCATACCACTGAACTTGTGACTAAAACAATAGCATTCATCACACTTTTTTCAATTTGTTTATAGGAATTCAAATCAAAAACAGAAAGCTCACCCATAAAATTAACTTTAGCCAATAATGGGCCACTGGACGACACTGCAGCATATACAAGGTGTGGATACTTTAGCCTCAGCCATGCTGCTAAAGAGCCAGGATATGATCCACCAAAGGCTATCCAGCGAACATCGGTCCGAAGTTTATATTTATCATTCATGGCACTAATAAAATTTGCCAAATCCGCCAGAGCTTGGTACGATGACAGGTACTGTAAGTTCTTGACACTGATGTCTCTGTAATTGTTAAACATCAATTAGCAATATATCATTTTCTACATAAAATGATACTGCCTTAAATGGAACTATTAAAGAAAAGATTAAAATGTTATGTCAATAATAATGAGATGACAATGCAATATTAATTTAAGTAGTAATGATTTTAATTACAGGTAGTTTGTTTAATTAATTATCTATCTATCTTCTATATATAAATAAAAATGAATATTGGTAATTGCATAACTCTAGAATGGCTGGACTAATTCGGCTAATTAATTTTTTTGTATGTTCCAGTCCAGGGAAGGTTGTATTATTAAAAAAAAATAAAAAACTATTAAGTTAAAGTAAAAGTTGACAGAATGAAGTCTGTCCGGGCAGCTAGTTATAAATAATTAATATAATGAAGTACCTGTAATTCAATTCATTTTCTGGTATCTATCTGTATTAAATAAAAATTCTTACTCAGTAGGGTGACTCTCCCCATAATAACGATGTTCTAAATTGATGCAAAGAGCGTTGAACTTCTTTGCGTAATCAATCCAGGCCCCTTTGACCATCCATCTTGCATCAGCAGGTCCTTCACCACCAATCATAAGAAACACAGGCCCTTGTTTGTTGAAGTCATAGTAACTGTCATTTACAAAGTAGCGCTGAAACAAATTGTTATCAGTAAATTCTGAAATATTGGGATCCGGTTATTGGGATTCATAATATTATAGGTTTTGTACGTACTTAAGCAATAAACATGTGTCTTATACACCATAATTACAAAAGAATAGAATAATAGTTATTATGGTCAGTGGGTCGACGTGTTTTTAGTGATGATAAAATACAAAAAAAAACAAAGAGCGTAAATGACAGCGACACATTGCTTATTATGCATACTTTCACGAGCATAATAAATATTTAACATTAATTGTCAATCTTTTAAGTCTTTGACACTATTAAAACTATGACTACACAAATATTTAAAAATGTATAAATTTTGTGTTTCACTAAAGGAAATAAAAATAATTTGGTTTGCACCCACCTGTTTCCAAGTTCTTAAATCAGATGGACTTGAGTGATCTAATCTTTGCTTGAACCATTGAGCTGGAGGTAACTTTTCACCGTTATATCCCCCTGGAGCTCCTAAATTACCGCCAATGCCTCTCCCGAGCCGAAAATGTTTAGCACCATGGGCCGCAAAACAGAAAAAAAGCAAACACGCTAATGTAGGTGACCGCATTTTCTCAATAGTTAGTATTTTGTCGATGTGTAGCCCTATGTTCAGCTAATTGTCGTTTTACACTTGCACAGTAAAACATGAGCTGTAATCAGTGGTAATCAGAGAACACCGGGTGAGGAGGCGCGCGGGCGCGGGACGCGGGTGAACGATATCAATAAGGTGCAGGCAGGAGGGAGGGGGGTACGGGTAACCTCAATAGGTCAGACAACTCAAATAAAGCCGGTACCAGACATATATTCGGACAATCCGCCGTCTTCCGGCCTCGCCGCCGAGGCCCGTCGCGACGTCCCTGTTCAATACCCCTCCCCCCCGACCCTTGCTAGAGCCAGTCCGCGAAGCTGAGCCATTAGTAAAAAATCAGTCCTTAAATAATGGAAATCAGATCCAGCCTGTCCCTTTGCTGCCCTCTCAGCGACGCCCTAAGCCGAGGCTCTTACCCCACAGGGGGTGCCCTTAGCGTTGTCACTTAGTTTATAAGCTTTTTGCCTGGCTGGAGCCCTTAAATTCAAGGCATCCCCAGGTTTGCCCGGTTAAGCAGTAGCCAGCCTCAGAGGCTGAACTGCGAGATGCCATTGTCAAAAAAAAAAAGAAATACCCGGTTCAAACATTTGTTGAAAGATTTCAACTAACATGTAAATTATTTTAACTAAGCGAGGAGTTGAGAAGAGAGGAGAGGGTTTAACATGTTTTTCTCATTGGTTTGGATTGTATTAAAAAATTTAAATTAAAGTGGAAGAGTAAGGATGGCCCACGTTTTTTTATGTTTTTGCAATTCTCCAATCAGTTTATCAGTGTTTGTTGATGAGTGATTGATTTGCAGCCGTTAAAAATAGTATTGACATAATTTAATAAATACAACCATCAGTAAAACTCTCATAATAGTCTTAGTTCGTAACATCAAAAATAATGACTCTATAACGAAATCATGTGATGACATTTTAGGTCATGAGTGGTGTTGAGGCTTCTTTTAATTATGATTCTATAAATTACTTTTTTTTGCGATAGTCAGTGCCGTTATCAATCAATCATCCAAATACAATTTGAAAAAGACTTGGAAATTGCAAAAATCGTAGCAAATTTGTATTTCGCGGGCTTCAGCATCTGGGGTGGATGGTTTATCCACCAAATAACATTAGTTTTTTGATGCACGGTTATGCCCTGAGTTGTGCGTTCACACTGGCGAAAAATTATGCAAAAAAAATGTTCGAATTCATATTTCCCTCTCTCCCTCAGTCCCTCTCATTCGTATTAGCTATCTATTAAGTTTTTACTTACCAGTTTACCACTTATCACGAATGTTTCGCCGGTGCAAACGAACAGATTTATACGGACATTTATATTACGTCTATGGTAAGATCCCAGTTATTACGTTGGCAACACTTTTTAAAAGCCAAGTCAGCCTAGAGTCAACATTCCAATTTCCATTTCCATCACTTGCGAATGCGATCGATCGCAAGCAAGGTGTAGTTATTTCTGGTGGTAAGCGCTCGGTGGGTTTGAAAATGGCTCTTTTTAGATATACGTTGTCTAAATTGCCAGAGGTGCAGGTAAATACATAATTTATTAATAAACTCTTACTTATAATTCAAAGTATATCATAATAATCACGCACGATGTATTTTTTGTGAACTTTTATAACCTTCTTGCCCACATTTTGGGTTCGAAGTTATGTAATGGGAATAAAACTATTTTGGGAATAACTTTAATTATATTGCATCCCGGTAGTCTGTGAGTGCCGGTATCTTTAGAAGGAACAAATTATCGCAGTTTATTCAATATTCGTTATTTACGACACGACCGGTGTACTATATCAAAGAGCATGCAGATTTCCAGCGGGAAATTCCAGTCAAAATGTTTTAAAACACTAGAATGTTCGTTTGTAGAGGCGATTAAAATTACATTCAATAGAATAGGCTGAATAGGTACCGAATTTTATTTTGTTTAACATTCATTCTTTTCGCGCATTTCTGTTTGCTTGACACTTGATGCCAAACTAGTAGTAGTAGTGCTATTGGATATTAAGCTTTGTAAATACTTTTTTTTTATTAAATAGATGTATCTGTTTTTAGTTGGGTTTCTTGTTAAGCGTTTTTTTTTATTTGATCTGAATTTATTTTTAAATAAAAAATACGTCATGTGGAATTCTGATGATGTAAATGTTAAATAAAATGAACAGATTTTTTTGCATTAATCCCAACATATTTTTACACGCTTCAATCTACAGTCACATTACAATACTACAATTTGTATTATAAAATAATATTGGAATATTTACTTAGTCTAAGTCATTTGTTGTGGCCTGCAATCCTTCCAAATAATTTGTTGACATCCAAACCAAATATTGGGCAGGTGATATTATTCAAAGCACCAGAATCCAGAGAAAAAAATTGAATTATTTTTAAAATATGGAACAAGTTCAGTGATTGTGTAGTCCCAATAATTCAGATAAGCACTTCTATCTAGCTTTTGAAATGTTACAGTTTGTACAATATTAGGCCTCATGTTCAGTTCATTTATTCATATACCTATAATATTTCCTTGATAACCTCTTGCTTCTCAAGTAGGTAATGCAAAGGTCAATTAATGTTGAACCATTATTTGTTAATCATGCACTTACCAAGACATAATTATTACAAGTAGATACTTATTTTGCCTTGATAAACTTCTACCTGGCTATAATTCATAATTATGGTACCAAAATAAATTATTCTCATCATTTTGAATAAGTTTTTATAATCTTATGGGAACATAATCAACAGATTCTATAAACATAAATTCCTTGTTAAATTGTGACCATCCTTGTTCTCTCATAACAATTGCAGCTTGTTCAAATTAACAAAATCATAACTAAAATGTATGTTACATACATACATTTTAGTTATGATTTTGTTAATTAACTGAATACCTGCCATGTTGTCTCTAAGTCTCTATGGTTACATAATTTGTTCTTGTTTTCTGTTAGTGTCATGCAAGGTGTCAAGATAATTATACTAGCACAACTAAGTTTATCTTATTCTTATCAAGTTATCACAGAAACAGTATGACAGTTTTTAGTAAAGGATTAATGTTAAACTGCAATGATTGATCTGTTATGGAAAAAATATGTAGTGTAGTCACGTGAGATTTGCACAAAGTATGTGGTAATGGCCTTGGGCAATCTGTGTCAGTGTCATACACGGTGGCGCTAGTTGGCGTGATGACCGATGACACTCTGCGCAGCGTGCAGCGTGTTCGGCCTCCTCTGTCACGTGGAGCCACTAACCTGTCCATAATTATTACTTCATACGAGAATTTTAACGTAACCGTGTTATCACGAGCCGCTCATTGAGCGAGCACACGCGGCACACGTCAAACTTGTACGAGATAGCACTATTCGTACCTCCTCGTGACATAATCAGGAGAAACACTTGACTTTACAATGTCAGGTGACTACTAACTATTGTTCTACACGAATGTGATTTACATAATTATGTAGTGTTAAGTTCGTACGGACGACTGACACCCTGAGCCCGGAACATAATATGCTTGTATTTATCGATGGCGTCGTGACGCAATATCGTTATCAGTAAACTATGTAATAGAAATCCCCGCAATGACATTCACGATGCGTGTCCTCTGCTATGCCCCAACTCTAAAGATAACCATGCAGGTCAACCCGCGCTCGCAGCGGGCACACGCCCAAATGCTCACGATTATTATAGGCACATGTTACATGTATCGTACACATATCCACTACATTATGCAGACTTGAATAGGTAAATTATAAACGGAAACAAAACATGGGAGTAACGACGGAGTTAAAAAAAAACCAGCTAAGAACGTTGTACCTATGACGCACGTGTTCAAGGTTGCGTTCAACTATGGCTTCCAGTGGTAAATAACAAAAACTATTGCTGCGACTGCCTAGGTACTAGGAAATAACGTTTTACGAACTCAATATTAATAGTGTAAGTACTTAAATATTTATTTGATGTTAAAATGAATAAGTTATTCAATAAATTATAATTAAAAAAAAAAAAATCGCTTAGGTATTTTATGAAATCACATAGGTCGGTAGTTATGTACATACGTACCTATTATCATGCGTAAATTGTAAGTCTGTGATAAATAAAACATGGTTTTATTGTATTAAAGTCGACGTGATAACTTGATAAGGTACGACTAAGTGATAAAACGTTAGTAAAAAAATATGAACTGGCAAATGTAAATCGTTTAACCGCTTGGGGTGATAACAGGTTTTCATGTAAAAGTGTATTTAACAAAAACGAGTAAAGGACAGAAGATAGATCTGATTAAACTATAGCTACAAAAATATGCAAGTAAATTGATAGAACATTGAACGCCTCATCTGATAAAATGTATATATTACCACTGCTATCTGCTATCAATTCGATCTTATCAATAGGACGTCAGTACACAGTATAAAGTAGCTATTAGGTACTTATAATTGGTGATCTTTACCCTCTTTCAAAGGAAATAATAATATGTTTATTTGCATTCGTAAGACTGAAACCTGGTGACGATTGTGCTAACTTGCTCTAAGTAAAACGCTAATATCAGTTCATCGCAAATGTCTAGTTGGTAGGCAGGTATTAGGAATGCTAGCAGAACATGCTTGCGATTATCTACACTGGCGATACAAATTAACTGTGATTAATAATATTGATAAATTAACTTTACCCATAAATAGGCTCCTTTTTAGTTAATGAATGAATGAATAGTGATAGTAAAAATGTTTTAATGCATGCAAAGCAAAAAGCCACTAATAATACTTCATTGTGTGTAACGTGTTTTTATTCAATATTAATGTCTACATTGCAATATTATTCCTAATGAGTAAATGCATTATTTTATACAGTACTATATCACGGTGTACGGTACTTAATATATTTTAAAGTATTTGAAGCAAGTAGGTAATTAAGATAATCATTTATTTCATAGCGTCCGTGCCAACAACGCGGAAATTTATTTTTTATTGAGATAACGTCAACCGTTTGACCTTATGTTGTGGATCAGAAATCAATAACGTAGGGTTTATAGGGCTTTCAATAAATCCACTCACCTTTTGTAGGCTACTCGTAAGCCAATTATGCATAAAATCAAACCATACGAAGTTAATATTTTGTTTGATGCAATGAAAAATAAGCACGTGCATCAAAAACGTAGTTTTTCAACACACGCAACGCATGACAAATGTATAGACGACATCGAAATACGATACGATTTCAAACACTTTTTGTTCAAAGTGTTTTTTTTGTTTCTTTTTTGTCATCCCTTGGTTTAATTTATGGGTAGTACCTCCATTCATTATTTTTTTCACGACAGAATGAATTTATAATTGTTGAATTGTTTGCCATTTGGCGACGGAACCCTTAAAGTAGATTTTCTGTTGGCCTTATTCAAACAAATGAAGGTTAACTTTATTTTACCGCCGAATTTCCAGTCGACGATTCTATGACATCATCTAGCACCTTCTCGAAGGATGCTGAATGAATTAAACAATATTAGTTTCTTCTCTTAATTTTTATGTAAAACACATTGCGTAGGTTCGACGCGTTTTGAATACCGATGAATAAAACCTGATTTTATAAACAAGCTCAGGCCTCCGGAACGGAAAAGCATCCGTATTATTTACTTAATATTTTTAATAAAATTTTGAACGGAGAGTCAGTGAATATTTTTGGCTGATATTTTATTATTTAATAATAGACAACAATTGCAGCGCTGGGGAATGTCGTAAATCCATGACACTGGCTTGTTATAGCGCACGATGTTCCTTCCAGTTTCCACCGTGTATTTCATCTACACTGAAACAACCTTGTACTGGCATGATCACTGATGTTATCTCAATGTAGCACTAATGTACCACACTTCGAACATCATTGCTAGGTAACCTTTTATTACGCTACCTAGTAGTAACTAACCAATCGTTAATTTCCTAGAAGCCGTAACTCTCCGCTTAGCTCTTTTTAACCCCTGACCATAAAAGAGGAGTGTTATTGTGTATCTGTAGGTCTCTCTGTGGCATCGTAGCTCCTAAACGGATGAACCGATTAAGATAAAATTTAATCAGAATCTAGCCGCTATCGCGATGCCATACACTAGATAAAAATGTTTTTTACTTGGTAGTATTTTTTGCCGCCAGACGGTTTTCTTCTTCTCTGATGTCACCCGATCGTCCATCTTACACAGACAGGCACGTTCCGCTAAATTGTCCAACAATGAAGGTTGTACACTTGTACATTCATGTATTTGCTCGTTCGAACACACTGTTATTCGTATTCGTTAGGCGTATTTTTGGCAAATTTACGAGTTGGCCATGACATGGCCAACTCGTAAATTTGCCATCATGGCCTGTTCTCACCAAAAAGCAGCCCCATAAGTTTAGGTTCATAAAATTGCATTTAGGGCTTCGGCTTTAGCCCTGTAGATGAAAACTAGTCCTATATTTAGGACGTTTTTCTAAAGAAAGAGTCGTCGAATAGTTAATCGTTTTCATTCTTGATTGTGAGAGATTTTTAGCCCTAGGATGTACCTAGAAGGAAGTCAAAGAAAAGCCTTCCACTTGAATATCCGTGACGAAATTGCGAGACAGCAAATTAAATTGTAACAAGCCGGCCTCGGTAAGTCCCTTTTTACATTAAACGTTAAAATTTTCCTTGTCAGTCTCCACTATTCAGAACTGTTGGATTTGTCAGTTTCTTCGAGGAAAAAACCTAAGTATCTATTGGGTTTCATTTACGTAATTGTTCGGCCTTATTTCCAGTGACCTTACTGAGCATGCGCCATGTCCTCGTTCGCTGAAGGCTGTACATTACAAGCGCGACAATGGGGATGCCCGCATTCTGGTGTCTTATTCGTCGCACCGTTGAAATACTTGAAACTGATGCTACTTACTTGCCATAGTTGCTATGCTACAGGAGTCTTCATTTCATTTCTTGCTAACTAACCTGTATACAGGTTTACCACAAAAATATAATTTTGTAGTAATTTTGTCACTGAATCTGTTAATGTGATGGGTGTCACATTAACGTTATCATTTTATCACGTTATCTGTTTCAAGAGTTAAACTAACATGTGCACGAGGAAATTATTATGACCGTGTAACGAAAAATTGTTATTAAGATTTAGTGGAAGCTAAGTGTGTGCTGTCTACGAATGAGATATTTCAAAACGGTCAGGTTAAGTTCTTCAGTACCTCCAAAATCCGTGGAATTTGAAAAGTTTAAGTTTAATTTGTACATGAAGAGTCGAATAAAAAGTGTATAGTAATATAGTTACGTCCATTACTTTGATTTTCAACACGACTGTTCTCACGAAAACAAATGTCAGTTATATGGCCTGTTTTTCTTTCATCAAAATGTACCAATACTGCTAATTTCAATTATAATTGACTAAAGGCGTTGCATCGAATGTGTTGCCCTGTCAATCAAGGAAGAATATTATAATTACATAATTGATCATCTCGTCTCTATCAACGTTTTGAAGGGTTTAAATTCATAAATGTGATGTATAATGTCAATCAGGTTAACCTCTGGCCCGCGCTGACCCGACAATGTCCACTTGTTATTGATTGAATCGCCGCCGCTAGGATTGCGCTCATCGAAATATTTACAAACAAGCACTTCCTGTTACAATGTTTTGTCAATTTTTGATTCTTTTGTTCATGCAGCTGGAATGTGTTCGCTAACAGAATAGTAAACTTTTTTGATCAATAATTATGAAAGTATGTTTTTAAATTCATTGAGGTTTTTACACTCTTTAATTTGTTTAGGAATTTTATTGTACAATCTGGGAGCCATTGCAAATACACTTTTATACATAAACTCTGTTTTAGTAGGCAATGTGTGCAGTTTATCTGAGCGACGGCGACGCAGACTTTCAACAGATTTTATATACTTAAGTACATATTGTTCTTGACAAAAATACACGATTCATGGTACTGTCATTATTTTTTATTATTTTTAAATGTTGCTTGCATGATTCTGTAGGTAGATTTTATTTTGCTCAAAGCTCCAATACACTTTTTCTGTGCTATAAGTACATCATGAACCTTATAGGCTTACTCCAAAATATAAGTCCATGCCGTAGAGTAGACGCGGCAGAACCGTGATAAGCCGCCAGTAACCAGTGCACCAATTGCGAAGTGTACCATATGAGGAGTGCACCAGTTGCTAAGTTCACCATTTGAGCATGGTGTACAAGTTGAGATGTGCACCAAATGCGTCAAACCCTACCCAACATATAGAGAGCGTACTTGAGCTTCTTTATACCTAGTTTATTTGAAAGTGTGATTTTTCAATTTTATCTACATTTAGAATTCATAATTTTAGTTTTATTAAGGTTATTAGCATTCAACCTATTAATAATAGAACTAAGGCTAGCGTTAATCTGTTCTTCTATGTCGTTCATGTCGCAGTTGTCAAAGATAACTGTGCTGTCATCAGCGAAAAGGGACATAAAATGACTGATGACTTGGGAAGATCATTGATGTAACATTATAAACAACAAAGATCCTTGAAGGTACTTGAAACAACTTGACTTTCATTTCACCTCCAAATGACGTCGCACGTTGGCTGACTGAGGTTACTTTCGGTGTACTTGACAAGGGTTAAGTTTGAAGTTTCTATTGCAAAGCTACAGACATCAAAATTGATTCGTATACTATACTTGGCAAAGATATCAAACTCTACAGCCATATTCTGGCGTTATCACGAGCAAAAGTTTGAAAATGTATTAAAAAATAACTCAGCCTTAGCTGTAGTTAATTTCACTCACTTTTATGGGTCACACACCCGTAAAAAAATAATAAATACATATTTGAAAACATAACCGAAAAATATTTACATACCGAATTATGACGAACAAGTTAATGAAAGTTAAACATTTTTCCAAATCTACTTATATCTGTATTACTGGTTATAATACAAAAATAACGTTTTTCCGTTTATATTCATTCTAAGCCATTTAAGTATTTTTTTGGCACTAGTGCCAGGCGCTGTGAGTAATTAATTATTATTCACGATTTTGTTAGTAGCAAAACGGGTAAATACCCGTTCGGTTACCTACGTATCTTAAAATATGTACGTTTTTGAATATTTTGGTTGGTGTAAACTGTACATCACCCGAACTAAAGAACAAATGGTGTCATAATAGATAACACAAATACAGACCTACAATTTATTGTTAGGTAAATATATCTAATGTATGACTACCTATGTGTGCATTTATAAATAGTCACATTTATGTGTAACGTGACTTCTAATGGAGGTTAATGATATTTCACATGCACGATATCGCCTTGTAGTCACTGACGACTCGAACACTAAAACTCGGACAAAGTGACCGAGTCGCTATTTTTTTCACTGACGACTCGGACACCATCAAATTATTGAAGCTGTTTAGCACAGTCAGATAAAAAAGTTTTAAAATTTAACAATATGTGAAAAAGGCGTTATTAAAACTATTTTATGGCTTTAAGGTTGCATCTTGGCTCTTTAGTCAACTGATCCAAGGGTCACTCATGTCAGTCACCCATGAATCGTCTTGTTTGTTAATCTTGTTGTAAACTACATACCTACAGTTAAACCAGAAAAGGTATGCAGTTCGGTAATCTTCGTATTTCCAAGTAAGTACGAACGTTGAGGCACGGGGTATCCCATATAGAAGAAGAGCTTCCGAGTTTTGTACTGTCGCGCGTAATACTCAGTCGCATCGAACGGAAAAAATATTAGTTATGTAGAATTAACGAGGTTATTTTTGTTTTGTCCCATCCAGAAATTTTACCCTACAGCATCGATTCTTGTACGAGGATTGAGCGCGGAGTCGACTGACCTCAAAAGCGTTCTCCAGGAAAAAATCCCCAAAGAGCAGGCCAGGATTAAGGAGTTCCGTAAGAAATATGGCGGAACCAAAGTTGGCGATGTGACTGTTGATATGGTAAGTAGTAACACTAAATAATTAATTAGTGAGGACACTGTCCTTATTTTGATAACGTTGACACGTGTTATGTAGGCTATATGTACGATACACATGTAGTACTTGTAATTCAAATATTTATAGATCCCACATCCTAGTCCAAAGAGTCCTCGACTGATGTTCATCACTTCTTATCAAAACCAATGACAATAAAGTAAGCCAATTACTCAAACTACATAAGGACTGAAAACAAATAATTATATCGTAGCTATATACATATTTGGTATTTCATACATAATATATTCAGTACGATGGATGACCAACAAAGACGCATAATAAAGAGTACCCAACCAGCTGGTCAATGAACTGATTTAGAATTCAACCCTGACGCGTTTCAAGATTGCATATTTTGACGATGTCCCTAAATAAATATTATATAATTATATCTATGCGTAGAAACGTTCGAAGGTCATATAATTTCATTTAAATAAAAATGGCAGACATATAACCGCATGTCGAACCAATCTTCTGGGTCGTCTGCACTTATGATCAAGTAATCACAACGTGTTACAAGGTCAAAGCCAATCATTAATAGACAACCAATAAAGGCATCCTTAATAAATAAACATTTGTTTTCTACAGATGTACGGAGGTATGCGTGGAATCAAGGGGCTAGTGTGGGAGGTTTCCTTGTTGGACC
The DNA here is from genome assembly GCA_949152445.1 of Cerastis rubricosa. NCBI lineage: Eukaryota > Metazoa > Arthropoda > Insecta > Lepidoptera > Noctuidae > Cerastis > Cerastis rubricosa. The sequence continues at coordinate 12,162,634 of OX424523.1, read as the reverse complement.
CCGATGAGGGAATCCGTTTCCGCGGTCTCTCCATCCCTGAATGCCAGCAAAAATTGCCCAAGGCTAAAGGTGGCTCTGAGCCACTGCCCGAAGGTCTGTTCTGGCTTCTCGTGACAGGAGAGGTCCCCACGGAGGCTCAAACAACGGCCCTATCCAAGGAATGGGCACGTAGGTTAGTAAAGTTTCTTTTCTTCTATATTAATAAATATTCCCAAATAAATATAATTTCATCATGTCAGTATTTGGACGCCTAATCGTATAACTCGTCGAAAAAGCGGATGAACTACATCGCGACCATCTGTAAATTTTGCCCGAAAGCTACTTAGCTCTTGCACACTTACTACACTTATTAGTACATTAAACAGTGTCGCATTTAGTACCTACAAAGTTATTCATGTTTTGTACAAATGTGAATTGAGTCTTGATTTTGAGAACATTTGTCACAATTCCAATTGCCGCCCAATAGCATTGCTGAATTTCGTACAATATGAATACATGCACATCATCATCTGCCTAGACTTTTACCAACTATGTTTGGGTCGGCTTGCTGTCTAACCGGATGCAGCTGAACACCATTATTTTCCATTGAGTGACTGCCTATCTGACCTCCACAACCCAGTTTATAATGGGTAATCGATACCCCTTGGTAAGACTGGTTGTCACTTGTGACTATTGTGGCTTCGAGCCCCGAGCCGCTGCTATTATTTAGCCACAAGCTCTTGCACATGCTATAATTACATGCACATGTGACATTTAAAGTTCATCTTCCTATGTCCCTGAGATGGCGATGCATCTGCCATGCCTTTCGTATTAACATTTTTAAAAGAATACAATGTTATTTTTAGGGCTGAGCTGCCAGCGCACGTCGTCACCATGCTCAACAACATGCCGAGCAAGCTGCACCCCATGTCACAGTTCTCGGCCGCCGTCACCGCCCTCAACAGCGAGTCAGTCTTCGCCAAGGCCTACTCCGACGGAGTACCCAAAACTAAGTACTGGGAGGTATGTAGTCCTACCCACGGTTAACATTAACATGTCATAAAAGTGGTTAACGGCATAGATACTACAACTGATATACGCCGATACAAGATATTAAAAGTTGTAAATTACTTTATCAATATTGGTTATAACGTATAGGAAATTATGCGTCATGATATAGTAGATACTATTTTTGATAAAAAGCTATAAATTTAAAATTTACCCCCCGTGGGGAAAACCATGAATTGGGTATCAGATAGACTACAATGTAACTTTTTTGTACCAGTTCGCATACGAGGACTCGATGAACTTGATCGCCAAACTGCCCGTGGTAGCTGCGACCATCTTCCGTAATACGTACCGTGACGGCAAGGGCGTCGGCGCCATCGATGAGAACAAAGATCTGTCTGCCAACTACTGCAGCATGCTCGGCTTCGACGACCCTCAGTTCACAGAGCTGATGCGTCTCTACCTCACCATTCACAGGTAACATACAAAACTTGTAACTAAATTATTTATTCTGCAGGTAGGACTTTAAAGAAATGTGTAAAAAATAAGGCTCGTATTAATAAGCCCCAAGAAACCTGAATTTTAATTAATGAATCAAATTAATACGTGATAAAATAGCCACCTCTTGAGGGCTGTAAGTGTTTATTATTTTTTTAAGGGCCTAAGAATATTAGAAGTACATTACCAATTAGTGTCAGACCACACACGAAGAATGAATATCGAACAATGATTTGCATGAATTGTGTTATTGATCTTGACTTCCTCTGTTCTGTAATGTGCGCATTGTGTCAAGCTTATTAATGTGCTTGATTGCGCAACCCAACGAATGAAGCCTCTTCCAATTCTGTGTTTTCATTGACTGAAACGTAACTGCACACTGAATGCACATAATTACGTGCTTCTCACCACAATGTGCCTATCTTTACCAAGCATGTAATTGTTTTCTTGCGATAATTTGAAGGTCACATTGTCTGAAGACTGACATTGTTGGAAGATGCTTCAAACACTCAGTAATGATTCTAATGGTAAAATATCCCACTTAGCAATTTTGCGAATATTATTATAACTGCCAGATGCGAATTTTAGTGCATGTTTATTTAACACGCCACGTTTATTTCAAGCGCAGCATAGGTAAATCATTTGTGCGCTCCACGTATGAACGAAAATTCCAACTACACTATTAAAATAGAATATTGTTATTGTAAGGCTTTTTTGAACAAATGATAACAAAATGATAAGTGTTCCGTTTGTTCCCATTGAGGTACGCAACACTAGAAACCATCAAAATATACCAAAATAGAATATAATGTGTTGTAGTCTCGTTTCCAGAGTAGGTTGTGTTTAGCATTGCATGTTTGTCTCTAATCTATTAGCTAAGCGAGATGCCCTCATTATGTTCTGTCATCTATGACCTTCACTCGTACTCACAGCCTACAGCGAACACACTTCCTGCTTTCAGTAATTGTAACTAGAACATGTAGTTTATATTATGCTGTGCTTTTGGTTTGTTCTTTTCTAATATTTTGTTTTTATTAACACTAAGTTTTAACAAACAGGAATATAGTAAAGAACTAATATTCCTGCTCTTTTCTATAAAAAAGATTACAATTCCTTTCTGTCCTTTATTTATTCTAACATGTCGTCTTTGCTCCAATGTGCTTTACTAAACGTTTTTATTAATTTGGGCAATCTGGATCGAAGTTACGATGAAACTTCGAGATATCTTTGTTATCTCAAGTGCCTTACATGTTAAAAAAAAGTCAATATGCAATGCCACAAACACATAGCGTGGTTAATCAATGTGGAGAATTGATTGTCATGTTTGGTTCAAGTGTCTGTATTGTATTAACTAGAATTGACATGTTCAGTACTGAGTGCTTATACTCTGTTCTATAAGTATTTGAGGAAAGTGTAAGCAAACCCTATGTGGGTTAAATGACTCACTAAAGGAAATAAGTAACACTTTCGTACCATTTTACATAACAAATATTTTGTCAACAACATAACAGTTAATTGGATTTGATAAAAACCATAAATATAAATGAAAAATATTTTTGCACTGCATACACATTTGTAAAATACTGAAAACAACAAAGATTTAAAAATGCACATTATCAATTTATCAAAATCCTATAAAATGAACACACCTATGTACATACTTTCGATAACTTTATGCTTGCTCACCGTTTTATGCATGCTATATAATTTTTATTGAGTGTAAATACTGTTATTTTTCACAATTGTTCAATGTTCATGCAAATTATTTGTTCGATATTCTTAAGTGTTGGGCCAATGAAACTGAACTGTGAAAGTATTTATAGTTGAGCAGAGTTCTGCCAAAATGTACCAACCCACATCAAAACAAAGTTATGTACTGGTTTTGGATAATTCATGCTGATTAATTTTTAATTTGTTTGTTTTGATTGTAATTACAACAAATCAAATTTCAGATGTTTATTATTTAATTGATTTAAAAAGTGGATTGGCTTGTTATGGAAGAACTAAGTCCAGTAATGAAATGAAAGTTAAAGGCTTGGTCAATGCTGACGTATGTTCTTTCTATTTGTGCAGTGACCACGAGGGTGGCAACGTGTCTGCGCACACGACGCACTTGGTGGCTTCAGCTCTGAGTGACCCCTACCTCTCGTTCGCCGCCGGCCTCAACGGCCTCGCTGGACCCCTGCACGGTCTGGCTAACCAGGAGGTTTGTTCTATTCAGATTTATTGCACAGTATAAATACAGTTACACACACAGATACAGGCTATGACTCGCAAAAACTTCAAACTATATATGACCCTGTTAGGTTGCACCAAGTAGGAACAATTAACTTATATGTAGGTTATATACTTAACATAAATATTCATTAGAAAGAATACACCATACCACCCATTTTTTTAAACCGTCCTGTTTGGCGGCAACTGACAAATCAGTCTTTTTTTATTTTATTCCACACAAAAGTCTCAAGATCCAATACTATCAATTTATTTAAAAAAATCACAGTTGTTCTCATTAATATTTACAAATCATGGCAATTGCTTAAGATAATATCACAAGTTCACAGAGAGAAAGAGCTTGTGTCTAAATAATAACAGCCGCGCTTGCCTAGGTTAGTCCGTGGATGTGTGACCACACTTTACATACCGAATTTCCTCTATGCCCTCCGAAAGCAGATTAAGCTGTTAGTCCCTGCTGTACTTTGTAGATCTTTGTCATTACAGGTGGCTAGTGCCAGTGGTGGTGGTTCAGGCCATATGGCAATGGGAAATCTGACCACCAATTTTACCAAGGGTATTGTATTACCCAGTACTAACAGGGTTGTGGAGGTCAGATAGGCAGTCGCTCCATGTAAAATACTGTTATTCAGCTGCATCTGGTTAGATTTGGAACAGACTCCAACAAGTACCCTTTCCGTTACACCCTGTATACACATCCAAAACACAATTTTGAAGCTTCTCGTCTACAGCTTCCGGAAACACCACCATTTGTTCGATTATTTATAGTAAAAAGTTTTTAAATATTTGATAACTAAATAAATATTATTATTCTATGCAGGTACTCATCTGGTTGGAGAAACTGCGCAAGCAGGTTGGTGATAACTTCACCGAAGAAGGACTTAAGGAGTTCATCTGGAAGACCCTCAAGTCCGGACAGGTCGTCCCCGGCTACGGACACGCTGTCCTCAGGAAGACTGACCCCAGGTAACAACCTTTAATCCAGAAAAGACCTATAAGTTTTGTATTTATTTGATATAGCAGTTTCTTAAAAATATTGTTTGTAAAGGTACACATGCCAGCGTGAATTCGCCCTGAAACATTTGCCAAACGACCCCATGTTCAAACTGGTCGCCGCTGTCTACAAAGTCGTGCCCCCGATCCTAACAGAACTCGGCAAGGTCAAGAACCCGTGGCCCAATGTGGACTCCCACTCTGGTGTCCTCTTACAGGTACTACAACTTTCTTTTATATTTTTCGTTGATATATTTTTATATGTCATAATTATGTGCGCATAAATATTGTATTTTATAACGGGGTGGTGTCCGCAACTCCACGTCCAAAGCGTGTATTTTGCGTACGGGTGAGAACATTATTCAATCCACCGTATTTCCCTGAGAAACTATCACTAATATGCAATGTCCGCTTGCAGTATTACGGGCTGAAGGAGATGAACTACTACACGGTGATGTTCGGCGTGTCCCGCGCACTCGGCGTGCTCGCGCAGCTGATCTGGTCACGCGCGCTCGGTCTGCCCATTGAGCGACCCAAGTCATTAACCACTGATGCACTCATGAAGCAGTATGCTAAGTAATCACACCCAAAAATATAAGTTAACTTGTTCAGGCTAGATCGTAATGCACTCAGTTATGCCCTGAACGGAACTACTAACAGTTAGATTCACACATTACACCAATAGTCAATTTTTAAAGTGATATTTTAAACGTTTGTGCCAAGATAATGTTTCAAAATTAATCATTTTCTTAGCTTATTTATTGTTGATGCATTTTTATTTGCGTTGTTTTTTATTATTATTATTGTTGTTGAGTATATTTTAATTTATATACTTATGATACTATTGTGTACTTATCTCTGTTATGAAAATATTGTTTATTATTTTATACTTTATATTTTTATATTAGTATGAATAACATTTTCGGAGTATAGGACATTTAGTTTGATAAATTGACTTAGTGGTGGTGTGACTCAACTGAGAATTCCACGTAGCTGCTGAAATACGGAATAAAGTAAATAGAAAAATGTTAGTTGGTCTCTTAGCTCTAGTGTCCGAGCCAAGTTACGGTTTCGGTGGTCGCAGGTTCGGCCCGACTGAAACTATTTTCTTAGCTGTCGGCTTTATACAAGAAGTCGGCCAACTTTATTGTTTCGATTAAATATTACGATTGAAAGGCCAGCCCTCAATCAAATAATTATTAGAAACCTACGAAAAACACTGGGTGTCAGAAAATAATGTCAACGTAAGCCACTTTTTAACGAGATCGGCTGAATATTCGGTCACGGTTCCGAATCCGGCTGAAACTAGTTTTTTGGTCGGACACTACTTAGGTCGTTTTACGTAGAAACTTTACTATCGGATATACAGTATGTGTGCACACTGTTTTCTTAAGTCAAATGCGATATTCATTTTGCCGTAATATTTATAAATCATTTGCATTACTATTTCAAAATTTGCAGCTAACTCAGTATTGTTTTTATTGTACTTAGGTTCAATGGTAGGTCAATTATGAAAGGTTTTGGAACATATGGTTTGTCTATAGGTATAGGTGTGACTGGTCATCGCTGGTTCTGAAGGCTGATTTACATTGGTTGATTAGTGAGTTGACTCGCAAACCTGGCGAGTTTATCTGCCTACCTCCTATATCATGTTGGAACACATTTTCCTTGCCGGTCGAATCATAGCAATTTACAAACTGAACTCGCTACTAAACAAATGCAAATGTAAATCGGCCTTCAGAGAAGTACTGAGTAAGCTTTTTTTTGCAAAATGCAATTAAGTCGTTCTTCATTCTTAATTATTTTAGTTTTATTGTAATTATTTCAATTTACCAAAGTATTTACGTGTGATGTAGATGCTTTAAAGGGATCACGTTATTGATCAACACAGCCTAAAATAATGAAGCAATATTTAATAATAATATCCGAAGCATTATTTAATATCGTAGACAATAATGTAGCGATCGGTCGCAGCAACACCTCGCATTCTTACGGCTCTGATTATTGTTGTCACAATATGAGTTGTATTTGAGAACATGTTAATGTGAAGTAGTTTACTAGTTCGGAACGTGTTTCGCGATTGTATGAACGTTCATTTACTAGAATTACGATGGTATGTCACGATATCAAATTTTCACGAACGATACAATATTTGACAATACTAAAATAAAGTGGTATGGTGTAGTATTTTGTGTTTTAATTTTATCCTCCTTTCCATTCCTACATGTTTTGTAGACACGTGACGTCCTCAAGGAGCTAAAGGCGTCATTCACATTGCTATAAAATCGAGGCAAAGCGTCTGTACTGTGTTTGAAAATAAGAAACTAACTTTGTGGGTCTGAGAATGTTTCATTTTCCTTATCAATAGTCAAACGAAAATCATCCTCCTAATAATCATCCTTTTAACACTGCACTGATGAGTAGCGTATTCTTTACCCTTCTAGGTCAAACTGCGTTTTGTCTATTAGAAATATGTTGTTTGACAATATCCATGCTTCATGTTCGCTTCAATATTTAGTAAATAATTCGTTCTCAATTGGTTCTAATTAGTTCTCAAACAACAAACTCGTACCTTATGAGTTTTCGAGAAAATCGACTTTAACGGTAGCTGTTATGATAGCAGCATGGATAAAAGATCTCTGTTTTGAGATAGGCAGTTTTGAAAAAGAATATCTAACGTTTTTTCTAGTAACGCTTTGAACAGTAACACCTGAATATCAAATCTTGACGATACAACTTTCATCTTACAATGTAGGCGATATTGAGTGTTTTTAGAAAATAAAACAAGCCCACGCATTTCTTTGTTGTGGTTATGTACAGACAGCGTCAGTATCTGCTAACCCCTTAAGGTTGCACAAGTTCGACGGCTCGAACTCGTTGGCGGGCGTGGCTAATATGCATCTTATTTAGTAAGTTTTTAATTTATTTAGTATTCATTTATCTAATTTTGATTTACTTATTTATATATTTATTTACTTGTTTAGTGAAATATACGACGATTTATAGCGAAAATGAGCGCTTCTAATTTCATAAATTGAGTTTTGGCCGAATAGATATTATGGGAAAACTACTGGTTCTACTCAAAATAAATTATCTATCGACTTTTGAATAAATTATCTATCCCTGTACGGTTTTACTTTTTCCATTTTCATACTACATTAGTTATTTATTTACGCCCAAAGATGAGTTAAAATTAGTGTTGAAATGCGGAAGTTTCGACGCTCATAACTTCCAAACCAATATATTTTTTCCAATTCTGCTTCCATACAGGGCTAGATAATGACAAGACCAGTTGATATGTTTTTTTAGTTTTGAACCTACACCGTCAAACAGACGAGTAATCACCATACTACGTTTGTATGGAATAATGACCGACTTGTGTACCCTTAACACTCAGGCCGTGGAGCCCGGGGGTGTAAGTACTTAATGATGCTGTGTGTACCTGCATTTTCAAATATAGATATACAACTGGAATCAAATCTGAACTCCTCTAGATCACATACTTATACCATTTGTTTGCAAATAGGTATACATAATTATGTAGTAAGATTGTGGAAGAATGTTATTGGTGTATTCCCAAATATTGGAAATCGAATAAAATAATGGGAAATTGCTCCCGTTGTCCTCGTTGACTCCATAAATTCTATAAATTTATGTGCACCAGTGTACATCTCATAAAAAGCTCAATACCATTGACAACTTAATTGTGTCGGGTTAAAGGCGAAGATTAAGTATGGAACAGTAATTAAAGCTAATTTCTCTTGAAATACAACACAAGTCATAGGGACCAAAAATTCAGTTTCCTATAAACCTAATTTTTGGTCACTATGACTTTTTTTTGTATACATTTGGGAAGACATCACAAGAGTTTTTAGTACGGAAATCATTCAATGAAAATTGAACACCGTGACTACCGCCACCCCACCAATGATATGGTCTAGCTCGTAAACTACTGGAGTTCAGTAATTGAATTTTGGTTATTAAGCAATTTTATCTTGCTTGGCAGTAATTTACTATGTAGGTTTGAGGAAAATAACAAGCTCCTCCAACATTCAAACTTGTGGTGTTGCTGAACATGCGCTCGAAAGTTATCATCGTTGATTTCTCGGTAAATACAAATGTTTCAGTTCTGTTTTTTTACGAAATGAATCACCTATAAGAATAGTAATTATTTGTATACTTAGAATAGCTGTAGCATGCCCCCTTTTCCGGCGCTCATTGTGGCCCTGCTGAAGGGAACGTGACTACCACCGGACCACCTGCAAAGTCAATTTTCTCGAAAACTACAAAGGTACCAATTTTTTTTTTCGAGAACTACTTAGATCCCATCATCATCATCATTTCAGCCGAAAGACGTCCACTGCTGGACATAGGCCTCCCCCAAGTGTCGCCACATTGTCGGGTCCCGTGCGACTCGCATCCAGTGCATCCCCCGAAATCTTCACCAGGTCGTTCATAAGGGGGGTTTTGCCATAATCGCCACGCTTGGCAGACGGGTTGGCGATCGCAGTACAGTTGTTGCAAAAAGCACAGAGAACGCTGCTGCCCATTCTCTGGCAAGTCCCTTAGTCGCCTCTTACGACATCCACGGGAAGATATGGGATTTAGAACCCGTTGAGAACTAACTAATGTATTTACCAAATATGGAAGCGGCGTTGGTGTCAAGTAGTCACGGAAATAGTTTGAGGACGCCTCACGATGTCAATGAATTACCAAAATATCACAAAAAAAACCTAACAACCTAATGAGTTTCAAGTACTTAAACGTTAGTCATTGTCAAAATAGTTTTAAACAGTCCAAAGTAGTTGTATTGTATTGTATTGTATAGCGGGCTGGTTTCCGCAACTCCACGTCTAAAGCGCGTATTTTGCGTACGGGTGGGAACATTACTCCAACCACCCCAGCTCCCCGAGAAAGGCCAGCAGCTCCTTGGTGTTGCTGACGATCTCGCGGAGAGTACCTGGGTTACCTAAGTACTTTGCCCTGTATGTTGCAACCTCTGGGCAGTGTAGAAGCACGTGGGCTGCTGTCTCGTCCTCCTCCATGCAGGCTCTGCACAGTGGGCTATCTGTGACTCCTAGGACAAAGAGGTGTTTATTAAAAGAGCCGTGACCAGTGATGGCGGCTGTGACTATGCGGAGCTGTAATTTGGTCAGCCGAAGCAAACGTTTGGTGAGGCGGCCATCTATAGTAGGAAGTGCCTCCTTGGCCTGCCTACACTCACCATGGTCTAGCCACAGTTTGTGGTGTTGATCACTGGTGCGTTTCCTTACCAGAGTCCGTAGATACCCGAAGGGGAGTGGAACGATGGGTTCTGGTCCCACTGCTGTCATACTGGAACCCCTTCTAGCGAGTTCGTCCGCTGCATCGTTGCCCCGGGAATCGCTGTGGCCCTTAATCCATTTTATGGTTATGTTGTTGTGCTTACCGACCTGGTTGAGGCGCTGGTGACACTCGTGTATTAACCCGGAGTTGACCGTGTGGTTATCAAGTGCTAACAGTACAGCCCTGCTGTCTGAAAGTATACGGATAGAGTGATCCCTAGCCCTCCTGGCTAAGATGGCTGATGCGGCCAGGGAAATGCCCATGCATTCCGCCTGAAATACCGTGTTGTGGACCCCCAGTGGTACGGCAATGTGGATGTTGAGATCCTCTGAGAATACTCCAGCCCCAGTACCTGTACCTGTTTTAGATCCGTCCGTGAAGATCCGTAATTCTGCGGGATTTAACCCCTCGCAGCGGTGGTCCTCGTGGAGCTGGATCTTGTATTTTTTGTCGAATACAAATTGTTTTGGTACCCGATCGTTGATGGCTTTCGCCAGGGGGAACTCATTGTAGAGTCCCTCTAGTACCGCAGTGTGTTGCGTGTTTGACTTACTCCAGAGTTGAAGAGTTTTAAGGCGTGCTGCCGCCATTGTTGCCTCCTGTTGTATGTACAGATGGAGCGGCGGAAGCTCCAGCATGGCTTCGAGAGCCGCCGTCGGTGTGGTTCTCATGCAGCCTGTAATTGCCATGCAGGCAAGCCTTTGCATGCGTTGGAGTTTGTTCGAGGCTGTGACTAGTCTGGTACGTGGCCACCAGACCACCGCCCCGTACGAGATCAAATCGTCCAAAAAAAATCGTCCAAAGTAGTTTTGACTAATTAACCGTTTTGACTGTGACATAGTATACATTATTTAATTATTCATTTAATTACAACGGTTAACCACCAATTACGGCAACTAAAATTAAAATGATAATTATTACACATATTAAAATGTACAAAATGACAAATTAAAGCAAATTAAATTGAAACATATAAAACATGATATAAATAAAAGGAGGTTAACAACACTCATAAATTCCTCTCACAGTACTTCTGACATAGGTACCAATAAAATCTTCATCCATCCATCCGCAAACAGATCGCTACTTGGACTAGACTCCAAGAGATCATTAAGCGTAGCCAGAGTTCGAGGAATTGGCGACTTAGCACGTGCAACAGTACGACATGAAGGCACGGCAAACAGCCTGTGCTTTCTTCCCCGGCAGTAATAGTCTGGGACAAAGAAACGCGCCAGCACTTCAAGCAGATCAGGTGCATCTATAGCGCCACGGAGCGTCTTACAGGCTATTGTGAGCTGATCTCGAGCTCGCCTTACCTCTAGCGAGTTGTATCCGAGGCAACCCAGTAAGAATTTCGTCGAATAGAGGTAAGGATAGTAGCCGTGCTTCTGCTTACAAAGGTACCTAAGGAACGCTTTTTGAACCTTTTCTAATAAAAGTGCATAGGTACTTTCGTGAGGATTCCACACGCAAGAGCTGGTTTCCAGCTTGCTACGTCTTCTTCTTCTTCTTCGTCGTTCCCTCACTGCTGAGGATCGCGACCACATATGATACGTCTCCAAGCCATGCGGTCTCCTGCAGTGGGAACCGCTCGGTACAAGCTGCCTCCAGCAGCCTTCTTGATTGCGTCTGCCCATCTTGCCGGTGCCCTGCCTTGCGCGCGTTTACCTTCTGCCCGGCCCAGTATTATAAGCCTCTCCAGACAATGCCGAGGTGAACGCATAATATGTCCGAAAAAGCAACTGCCCTCACTCGTTATCAAGGACCCAAGATATACGTAATTAGCAACTTTCTCATAGCCGACCAGTAGGTTTGAGCTTGGAAGAAGATGAGCGCGGTCTACCACCATTACTTTTGTTTTGGCTTGGTTTATTTTAAGACCAAGTTTAGCGCTCTCTACTTCTACTCGCTTCAGCAGAACAGCCATCTCTTCTTCACTCGACGCTACTAAAGTGGTATCGTCCGCATATCTTAGATTAGTGAGTCTTTCACCGCCTACACAGATACCACCATTCCAGCCATCAAGCGCTCTCCTCATAATATGCTCACCATAGAGGTTGAAAATCTTCGGCGACAAAATACAGCCTTGACGCACGCCTCGTTCCGTATGGAAAGTCTGTGATACTTTGTTTTCCAGTTTCACAAAGCTGGTGCCATCAAGGTACAGGTTTTGGATGAGATAAGTGAGATGTGGAGGGACGCCCATTTCTACCAGAACATCAAACATTGTTTGCCATTGCACGCAATCAAACGCTTTTGCGTAGTCAATGAAACACAAAACCAGTGGAATGTTAAATTCTCGGCATTTCTCAATCAAAATGCGGACATTCAAAATTTGCTCTCGAGTTCCCTTGCCGGCAACAAAACCGGCTTGTTCTCTCGGTATCTGGTGGTCGACGTACGCTGCTAGTCTGCAGTTAATTAGCTAGCTTGCTACGTACGAGTGCATTAAATAGTAATTTGACGGCATGAGCAGTGCGAAAATCGCGGAAATTACGTAGAACAAAACCTAGTCTCTGGTATGATTGTTTACTTACCATGACCATATGGTCGTGGAAGGTGAGTTTTACAATATAATGGCAAATACACGAGTGAACTGAGTAATTGAATCTCGACCCATTCAACAACTCATTAAAAAGTTAAAACATCGAAGTTTTGAGTTGAAGCATCAAACACGAAAATTTCGCAAATTGCTAAGGAAACGTTAGATTAATGAAACAATTTTGTTGTCATTATTTTTTAATTCTTTTTATTCATGTACATATACAAAAGTAACTACCCACTTAGAATTATTCTAATTCTAAACATTTAATTATAGAATTAGTTACATAATACAATGTAGGAATGTACAATGACTTGGCTTCTAGTTTACCGTGCTATCTGCTGACATCTCGCAGTGGTCATTTAAAAAAAAGGTATCAAAATTAAATACAGTACTACAAGGATCTTTTGGCGCTTAAATGACAATGACAGAGGCGGTGTATTAAAAAAAATAAGATGGTAAAGTTAGTTTCGATTTCGGCCAAATAAAATAAATGGAATCTGTGCATCTCGACTTTCCAATAAAGCGCACTGAGACACGTTGCCAAATGCTATCTATACAAGGTGTAAAAGAACCCTTCATGAAGCCGTCAAACAAGCATTCTGTTCATAGAGGGTACGCTACAATTGATTAGCCTACAAAGTCTTCGTTCGCCGTTTCGACGTCGTGCGTCGTCGCATCGCAGGTGTGGGTACAATGCGTTGATCCGTTGCGACGACGCAACGAAACGCACTGATGAGGCCTCAGCCTATTTACGAAAGGCTTTAAACTTACTTCTCAAGTCTTCCATGCTGTTAGTCGAACTAGCCTCTGTCACATTTGGTTGCATGCTATCGATGCTACTTCTTGCTATACCTGATTTGTTGTCGGGTTCAATTGTACAATTCTCAATACAATTTTCCTCAACAGTGTTGTGGTTTTGACTGAAATTCAGTAAGTCATAAGCAGAGTACCCTTTTGGTGTAGCGCCTCCGCTGGTAAGAGGCTGCTTGGGTTTGATTTTAGGGTTGCATATGCGCCATTCATCAATCAACAGAAGATTTTTTTTGAGGTCCCAGCCTGTAACAACATTTACGTTTAGTAATTTGTAGACGCTAGGGTATCGATGAATTAGCTTCGAATAATTGAGCTAGTTTCTACAATGATTTTTGTTTTTGTCATGAAAACGCCGAACGCTTCATGCGTTAACGCGCTATAATTATTTATTTGTATTACCATAAAAGAACATAATTTGATTTGACATTATGGAAGATACAAATTACTTACCAGTTTTTGCAAACCCTGCTTTAATTGTAATCCATTCGTTCTGGACAACTCTGTTAAGAAACTCTATGAGTTCAATGGAAGGTTCAAATTTAAACAGTTGACATGGGATGGCCATTGATTCCCTAGTCCATTCAGATTTTTCTAAACTGTCACAAATGACCGGAAATGGTCTAGACAGAACTTTAGGATCCTTGTAAATCGGCTGTAATCAAAATTCATTGGTTACGTTAGAAATATGACATAATTTAATCACAGCTTATATATGGAGGAACCTACGACCCGCAGTTCAAGCTGACAGACAAAAAAAAAACTAGAATGGAAAATTCCACAATTTCCCCTGCATCATTTCCCCATTCTTCTTCGCAGCCTAAGCAGAAATCTGTCTATTAAGTATGTTATAAACTACTTTGCAAAAAAACGGGCAGTTTTGACTTTTCAACATTATTGGTAATAATTTAGTTCTAAACAGGTTTTATTAGCCAAACTATGTTACTGGCACTTAATGACCTGGGTATGATAAAAGGTTTATTCCAAATTCTAATTTTGTTGTTTAAATACCTACATATTAATCCCTTTTTAAGCTTGTGACTGTTTACTTACTTTTGGCGGGTTTTGGGTTAAAAGGTTAGTGGGCAACTAAAACTAACTTCTTGTTATTTTAGTAGAATAATTTATTCTGCCTTATTGAGACTTAAAACAGATATCTTGTGTCTATTGTAATGGCAGAAGAAGCAATAAGAGCTAGTAAAATTATAGCTGGAAGAAAGGGTGTAGCCAATGTTACGTCTTAAAGCGGCTAAAACTGAGTCGTACAACCGTCCAAAGAACCTGGACTCGATACCAAGAGACAGGTTCCGTTCAGAGAAGGCAACGTTCTGGAAGAAAACGTTGCACGCTACCACGAGACGACCGCTTTTTAGTGACTCAGGTGCTGAGGAACCGTAAATGCAGTTACACAGACCTCTAAAGAAACCTTTGAAGAGGTATGAGGAGCACTAATTAGCTTATGGACTGTGGGTAGCAGGCTTTCAGCGGCTGATATATGCAGTCGCAGTCGCAGTCGACGACCAGCGTGGGCCCCAAGTAACTCTGTGAGCACCGGATTGTTCAATTGAGGTTCGGTACAAATTGCCTATCTTGGACACTAGGTAACTGGACTAGCGTACTGTTCTCCGATGAGGCTCGAATTTGTCTGCATGGTGAGGACCCACGTCGGCGAGCTTTACAAAGACCAGGGGAACGTTATGCCGACGTGAGTTTGGAAGAAATCACCCCTTATGGTGGAGGGTCCGTTATGTTTTGGGCGAGCGTAACTTCCAGCTATCGTACCGAGATAGTATTCATTGAAAATGGCTCACTAAATGTGCAAAGGTACATTACAGAAATCTTTTGTCAACATGGACAACCCGCACTGACTGTGAAGATGCCATTTACATGGACGATAATGCTCGGGCCCACTGTTCTGGTGACGTAGATGCTTATAATTAAGAGGTCGGTATTCCTGGTTTGGATTGGCCAGCGCGGAATCCCAACATGAAGTCCCAAGTGTGCTCAATAGGGTTAACATTGAGCACACCAATCCACAACCTCCACAAAACATCAGGGAGCTTAAAAGTGTGACCTCGGGTGAGTGGGAACACATTCCACAGGACACTATAAAAAGCCTGGTGGAAAGCATGCCAAAGACTATTACATGCCGTAATCGCTGCAAGGGGAGGTCATACTCGTTGTTATTTTATAATGTCTGTTTTCTTAAAATACCATAATAATACAAAACGTTAATTTTACACGGCTCTCTGTATACATTGGCTAAAACACCAATTCCAGGATATAAGTTTTAAAAACTAGATTCTCATTGATAATAAGAAATTTCTAGCCATCTAAGCTAACATACTAAAAATATTACTATTACATGACTGAAGTCATGTCGTTTCTATGGATAATGTAAGTGTGTAATGTGGACATGTAAGGTGCCCGTTTTTTTGCAGAGGCATGTGTTTAACCTGTTTGAAAAAGGTATTTGATAAAATTTTGTGCAGCCGTTTTCAGAATTAGCGTTTTTTTTTGCTTATTCGAATATACAAAACCGAAATTCTAATTTTAAAACACCTCATAGATGTTTTTCATTTGACAACTTAGGTTTTATGAACCTCAACTATCATCATCATTTCAGCCGAAAGACGTCCACTGCTGGACATAGGCCTCCCCCAAGTGTCGCCACATTGACCGGTCCAATGCGACTCGCATCCAGCGGATCCCCACCACCTCAACTATCGTCAAACAATAATTGTGGTGGTGACAAATACATTTAGAATGTTTTAAATACAGCCAATACAGATGAATGTCCTCCCTTTCGGAATCTATCCCTCAGGCGGCGATTAGCGAGTAGAGGGGAGGGAGGCGAGTTATTTGTTCAAAGTTCTCTATAGCGCGACGCGCGGCGTTATGAACAAAATGCAATCAACGATTAATGTAACTGTATTTTAAGAAAAAATATCTTTTACTGAAAAAAAAGAAAAGGTAAGAAGGCCAAAGAAAATGGAATGTATGATTGGCGGTGTGAGGAATGATATGAAAGAGAAATGAGTAAATGATGCCGTGACGACTGAGAGGGGAGAACGGAAGAAGAAAAATGCCGAAATGTTGCGCTGACCACAAATAGAATAGGGCAAGGGCAGGAAGATCATGATTTTATCTCTTTTTATCTAAAAACCGTTGAGAGCTAGTCGCTTCCTCGGCGGCGGTGAGACAGGTGGCTTAGTAGGTGATACCATAAGAATTTAAGATGAAATGTATAAATTTTGATCAAAATAATTATAGGGTAAAATAATATTAAAAGTATTTATAATTAACATACCAAATCATACCGATTTATGGCGCAGATGATAATGCCAAGTAATATAGAATGAAAATAAGCGCACAGTATGTTCTCAGACTTGGCAGATTCCCGTAGAAACACATATATCTCCCTTGTTTCCATACATGGGAGTAGTATGTAGTTCGTATAGTTATAAAGTTCTTTTAAATTGTTCATATATGTTGCTTTTGGATTCCTGTCCACCAATTTACTCATAGACTCTCCAATTATAATATTGAATCCACATAGTCTTTTGTCTGGAATTTATAAAATATTAATATTTAATTTATTAATAATTATGTTTTACTGAACAAGTAAGACTGTGTCCTCATTACAGTGGTCAGCGAGCAACTGACTGTTTGGTTCCAGTTCGCTTGTCTGTGTGTATGTATATTTTAAATGAAGTGTCCATTCAGCTCAAACTGTACGCTTAGCGGCGACCAGCTCGCCAACTCATTAAGTAAGCGCTTTCGTCGGCAAAGTACGAACGCTACGAACAAATTTGCTTTCTTTGCCAAGACTACACCAGCGCTTCGCGGCTAATTTACGAAGTCGCCGCTCACTCGACCAATTCGCCGCCGTTCGAGCGGACAGTCAGCTGTTTGCTCAATGAGGACACAGTCTAAGTGTATTAACATAAGTGCAGTAGGACAATTTATTTGGACAAAGAAGAATAGAATAGGATAAAACTTTATTGAACACCAAAAATTAAACATAACGCGCTTACAAAACGAATAGTTTTATGGTTACAACGGCGGTCTTATCGCTGATAGCGATATCTTCCAGACAACTTTTGGATGGACATTATGGAAAAAAAATAAAAAGGGGGTAGTCAGTGGTGTACTACACAAAAAAAAAATAAACAACAAAAGTAAAGTTATCTACCTATACATGTATAATATACATATTAAAAAAAAAGTAATTAAGCAGAAGCATTGTGCATATTTGATGTATTCTCAGGTGCTTCGTGCACTAGGTCAGGGGCAGGTTCAGTATCAAAGAAGGAACACAGAACATTACATTGGAGCATCATTATGCTAACCACGGTAAGGGAGATCAATTGTTTAAATTGCAAAGTTAGGTTTATCTCTTTAAAAAATAGCTTACCCATATAGAGGCGGCCCATTTTCATCGCAATAATTGGTTCATTTCTGTTGATGAGACATGGCTTTGCAATTACTTCTTCTCTCAAATACATTTCAACAACTTGTAAAAATCTTGGTGCATTGAATGTTCTCAGGCAAACTGATCTTACTGCCATGTAATTAAATATGATGTGAAATACCACCATTATTGCAAATATTGTCAGAGAACTCCTGAAAAAAGCAATTTGATTTTAATATACAAAGTGTAATTATAACATTAGAATTTTTATTGTGGGAACTTAGACCACCAATATTTCCGGTTCCAGGGAACCTTCTACTTTCCATTCATACCCGGGAGTAGATGACGGATGGAAACATCCAAATAATCGTTATGACAGAGAGGACAAGTGCTTTTCGGCTTCGTTAAAAGTCTTTAGACACTGATAAAAAAATATGTTGATAATATCTGTCAGTAATCTATAGAATTTGAAACCGTTACAAATCATCTGCTCACTTGGTGATTGTCAAACGGTTTCGAAGATTATCGATTACAGACAGATATACCATGCATTTTTACTTTTTACCTACAATTCATTTTTTATAGGCCTGCAGGAAGTTTTGTATAGGGCTTTTTGTTCGATCTCCATGCGAGCGAAGTCGCAGACAAAAGCCAATATAGAAAGTAGAAATTAGCTAGCGGCTAGCGTTCTTCTAACATTCAAATAAATAATGATATGAACATGAAGTAAGAACAGCCGTGCTGAGGACAAAACAAGCTTTGATTATAATGAAACTTTATTAACTGATGGTAAGCGGTATAATATCCAGAGGTTTTTTGGAAATAAAGTTAAATAAAATGATATGAAATCAGATTTAGTGAAAAACCACAATATCTTCGACAAGTTTTGCCTGATTAAGTCGTTTTGGTTCAGGTGCCGTATGATAAGATCAAAATCATCGTTCATCATCATTATTAGTTTTTGGCTCTTTTTGAAAACTGAAAGTGCGTCTGAAGGGCTTCTGTCTGGAACTTCATAGTATAGTTTTAGCGTCCTCTGATCACACTCTCTATCAAGTTTTCATGGTGTATACCCCTCTTGGCAGCCTATCATAAGTAAGACTTAGTATAATTGTAATTTTATACGTCTTACCCAAATAATGTGATGATTATTAGTGCAAACAGGGAAGCAATGAGATTCACGGCTGTTTCTTGAGCCGAGTCTTTGGCAGATACATCTGCGAGGTTATTTCTAATGGCGTGATGTTGTGTCATGGCTGCTCTGGTTGCGCCACCTGCAAACCAAGTTATTTAAAAAACATTTTCTAGCAGACTTGCAGCATTCACTAGGTGTCAGAGTATTTACGCCGCCCAGGGGCCTCGACTTGGATTTACATGCCGTAGAGAAATATATCCCAGGCATGCTGGTTTCCTCACGATGTTTTCCTACACCGAAACTGGTAATAACTATATAGTTATTACCAGTTTCGGTACCTCTAATTTTTCGGATTAATGTGCAATATTATATAATATTGCACATTAATCCGAAAAATTAGAGGTATCAGAGGTACCAGAGGCTTTAGGTTCAAGTTCAAACTCGAGTTCTCGAGACTTGGCAGTCCGACGGGACGGTAACACCACTAAGCTATCACTGCTTATACTAATTCACTAATTATTGCTACAGTATACCAAAACATTGAGCCTGGACAAAACTAGTTTGGCCTGAAATCGTATTTGGCCGGTAACAGATGCATGATATTAACCGAGAATTATGCAGTAACACATTTTAAGAAGAAGAGGTGGAGCTCGTGGCTAAATAATAATAGCCGCACGGGTCGATCTTTAAGGTTAAGATGTGCTTGCCTAGGTTGGTCCGTGGATGGGCGACCATAATTACATACCGAGTTTCCTCCGTGCCTCGGAAAGCACGTTAAGCCGTTGGTCCCGGCTTTCAATTGCAGATCTTTTGAGAGTCCAGTCTTACCAAGGGGTATCGTATTACCCAGTTTCTGGGTTGTGGAGGTCAGATCGGCAGTTGCTTCATGTAAAATACTGGTACTCCGCTGCATCCGGTTAGATTGGAAGCCAACATAGTTTGGGAAAAGGCTAGGCATAAGAAACATACAAACCGGCGACTCCAACAATGGCTTTCATAACAGTGCTGAAGCATAGGATGAATGTGGTGAAATTCTGGAAAACTGGCAAAGCTATTTCAATGCACATGGCTGCATCATTTAGGACGTCTGCATATAGTCTCCACTTCTTACTGTATGAATCTAAGTGAGTACTGGAAACATTAAAATAGATGGAATATACTATGTATATTGTACAATAATATATTGCTAATTTTATGATTACAATGGAGGTTTTATAGCTACACAGCTCCAGTTTCAAGCAACCTTTGGCTAGACTGCACAAACTTAAAAACATTTCACATTAATGTGAAATGTTTTGATATGTCCATAAAGACAATAATACTGTAATGAGCCTCCGAATATAAGACGAAGTGGCCTTAATTCACTACACCATTCCATTTTTCACACACTGGCACTGGCATTTATCACTGGGCCAACACTCATCAATTTTATATCCATCCCCGAAATACATACAAAGTTGTTGGTAAATTAGTTACAATCATCTTTCCTTACCCCCGTCTGTATGCAAAATATATCTTTCCCAAATGACCGCAACCATCTTTAAGAACCCAGGTAATAGTAGCCGCTAATGGTGTGGCTGTCTTATCTCCAACTCCCACACCTCGCAGTACTTCTTGTGTGGCGAGGATGCCTGTAAAATATGGATCAGTTTTAGTAACATGCAATTAAAGGGTCAATTATACTAGGACTAAACATCCCACAAACTCTCATTAATTTAGCTATTTACATCACTTCTTGATTATACTCACTGGTTGGTAATTTCTAGACATTTGATTACATGCTCTATAAAAATGAACAAAATATTCACAATCAAAATGTTATTTATTATTAGAATTTGGGTTTCTAATACTTTGTAGGTTTCTAAGAACGTAGTAGGTAGGTAGGTTGAAAGCAGGTAGGTAGGTAGTAAGCAGGTAGCTAGGTAGTAAGTAATAAGGTTGCATAAGTTTGCAATGTGCGACCTCTAAAAAAACAAAAAAAAAAATACTGTCAATGTGTGTCACTATGTAAAAAACAACTTATCTTGTGAACTTTATTAATAAACTAATGCTATCAGTAATATAGTCAATTTGTATCAGTCGTAACAGTAAGTAGGTGGTTAGGTAGTAGGTAGGTAGGTAAGTCAGTAGGTAAGTAAGTAATGGGTATGAACAAGTGCATTGCAATGCATGCGGGGATCAGTTAGTATTAATATGAATATGACCTCTCTGTCAGGACATAACTTGAAATTTGACGCCCTTTATGCATAAACTTCTCCAGGCAGGGTTTAGCCAGTACAGTAGATATATGCATTAACTTTCTTTATTACATCAAGACCCAGGCATTTTAAATATAAAACGGCATAATGCAACACATTTAAGTACTAT
The DNA here is from genome assembly GCA_949152445.1 of Cerastis rubricosa. Classification (NCBI taxonomy): domain Eukaryota; kingdom Metazoa; phylum Arthropoda; class Insecta; order Lepidoptera; family Noctuidae; genus Cerastis; species Cerastis rubricosa. The sequence continues at coordinate 12,141,325 of OX424523.1, read as the reverse complement.
AATAAGCACTATGAAATAATGCTATAAAAATAGCATTTTTATGTATTTGCCTACATATAACACAATATCTTACTTTACAAAGAAACTGGCATGATTTATTTTAAAATGAAAAAAAGAAGTGTTGGTGCAAGTTATTTTTAATTTATAATAATAGTATATAAAAATGCATATGGTTGTGAAGGCTTCTAAAGGCGGACCAACCACTTAACAGTCCACTATAGCAGGGTTTTTAATTGCTGCTTGATCATTGCATCAATAAAACATCATGAAAATTAAGAATTTGCAGTCCAAAGGTTCGCGAAATTGATTTAAGATCTTTTTCAGACACAAAATCTTATTGGTCTAATCATTTCAACCTACAGGAATGGTAATAGTATACTCCAATAGTAGCTTAAGAGGAGTTTCAAGAGAATAGTGATATTTTGCAGAGTGAGCTATTTAGAATACTTTTATGGCATGCTGATTACAACTGTGTCGGCTAGATCATGGTTTCAACCTACCAGTAATTGTGCTGCAAAAAGCTTGTGCTGTATCCCATATTTGGTAATTTGTGTAGTCTCTGCTTACACTGGTAGGGTATCCTTGAGGGAGAAATACTCTTGTAAAAAAATTTGCGATATCACTAGACTTTTCTTCATCGAGTACTACGACGTTTGACTGGTCTGCAACAAAATTACGACGTGGCTGAAGTAGAGTACACGACACAAAATCTTACCAACTGTTTTGTACAGTACGCCAGAAAACTAAATACAAATTGTCAACATTCTTCGATAAATCGTATGCTATCTTACCTGGAGGTTTAACATACAATCTTTTAGTATTATCAGTTCCGTATATCTCCTTAAAAATTATTTCTCCCTCATGAATGGTACTCATAATTGTTTTTTTTGTTTGTTTTTGTATACCTATGTTATATGGCGGTTTTTAGTTATACGTCTGAAAAGAACCACAATTTAGTAATGTTCTAAAACCCCTTTAGAATTTTCCTGGTCATAACTTCTCAGGTTCTGTGTGAAACATTTTGATTTACATGAAAAAAAATCTTCAAACTCCTGTAAACAGAGAAAGAGAACAAACGTCAAACAGGCATAGACTTCGCCGCTGAATTACCACAGACTTATTAGTCCGTCACCAAAATACCACAGATTATCTATGGACCTACTTACAGCTAGCAGACCTACTTGTAGCTGTGAAAAACACTTCATACTAAAAAAACAGCGCAGCAGCAGTGCAGCGCCACTTGAAATATGTTACCTGATAAATTATTAGACCATAAATGACATAAAAATAAAAAAAAAAAACGTTTGTTTTGAGGTTTCATTTCTGTCGGCAGTCCTAACGACTGCCTCTGTTTTTGAAGTGAAACTTTTTATGCGACTTCCAACAAGGTTCCGTTAAACATTTTTCATCACACTTGCGCGTAAACAGTATCTAAACATACAGGTTAACTTGGCCGTAATGCCCCATGAAACCCACGGTCGGTAAGTATTTTTTTTTAACCTCTCGATCCCGAGCGCGAATATAGCACCCTGATATTTTATATTGAGCTGGTGTAGCCCATCATATCAAACATATGATGGGCTACACCAGCTCAATATAAAATATCAGGGCGCTATATTTCGCGTCGCTAGTCTGGCGCAATACGTCACTAGCATCTCGAGGTCATCGGAGACGCGAATCTAAAGATTTTTCCCGCACAAAAAATGACTAAACGCAGCTAAAGAATTTTTCACTGCAAAAATCCAAATCGATGTTTCGAAATAAGTCAAACAGATTCTGTTCAAATATTCCTCTTGAAACTTGGGCATTACGGTATACGTAAACTTGCGCTCGGATTATCCAGACTGCTCCCTGCACATGCACGTGCACGTCGAACAACGTGCGAAAATGGGGTCCTGTGAGTAAGGAAGAAGTGTGGACCTGGCTATTGTTAAGTGTTACCCACTAGCGTTAGAGAAGGAATATATACTGGTTCCCACCTCTCCCTTACATCAATAAATCTTTAACATTGGTAATGCACTGTATCAGATTTGTATTCAATTTATTAAACGCTGCTTACATTTTGTCAGCAATGATTTTGACCCAAGCGCCATTCAAGAGCAGCAAAGATAATTCAATATACAGCCGCTAGTAGACGATTTAAATAAAAAAAAAACAGTAAGCTCTACTACCCGGCTCAAGAAGTAGCGCTCGACGAGTCCCTTCTGCTCTAGAAAGGTAGACTCAATTTCGCCCAAATAATTTCTAACAAAGCTGCGGGGCCGGGCTTAAAACGTTTGAGTTATACGAGTCCAAGACGGGATACCTATACAATTTTATAGTTTATGCGGGCAAAAGCAGTAACTGCTACTAATAGTGATTAAATAAATAAATAAGTATAGTTTTATTCAAAGTTAAAATTGGTACAGTCTGTTGTCAACATTATCTGACCCACCCTAAAAACAAACGAATTTGGACCCTCTACCTGTAACATGGTTTATTCAATTTATTTGAGCTTATCAGACAAGTGCACGAGGACTTGTTGAACAATTATACAATAATAATACAGACACTCAATGATCTTTATAACGTTAGCATTACGTTATACGTTATAACTACTTGTGTTATAATATAATTAGTGTACTAACTTATTTTAATAATTGTGTTCAAGTAATTCTGGTCTCGTGGTCTGTTTATAAAACTGAGAAAAACAAGTTGCGAGATCAAATCTGGCGACGAAGATATGGTTACGCTTTCAATTTAGATTTTAACTTTATTACAAGTTATTCAAAAACATTACCATTTTAGAAAGTTTATATTTGCAGATTATCCATCTATAGTTCTATAAAATAATACAAGAAATAGTTTTGGAATTAATTCTAAATTGAAAGCGTAACAATATCTTCGTCGCAGGATTTGATCTCGAAACTTGTTTTTCTCAGTTTTATACACAGACCACGAGACCAGAATTACTTGAACACAATTATTAATAAGCTGTTACACTAATTATATTACACAAGTAGTTATAACGTATAACCTAATGCTAACGCTATAAAGATCAAATTTGCGTGTCTGTATTGTTATTGTATTTGTTCATCGAGTTCTCGTGCACTTGTCTGATAAGCTCATATAAATTGAATAAACCATGTTACAGGCAGAGGGTCCAAATTCGTTTGTTTTTAGGTTGGGTCAGATAATGTTGACAACAGACTGTACTGTATCGTATTTATTTATTTCCTACCTAAAATACAACGTAAATCTTAGAAATAATGTAAGTATAACGAAGTTCGGTGCCTGTACTAGGATAACTGTATCACTGTATCACAGGCGAGTTATGCTCTATTAATAACTATTTGGACAACAGATTTCTAAACAATATTTAACATAAGATTTTTTTGTATAGTGAGTTAATAGTTAATTTATGATATGATATTTATGATAATACCTATAATTTACTAAAGCTCTATTATTTATTAGATTAGAACAAAATTAGTGAAGGTCTTAGACATGTAGATAAATGCTATGTCAATTACGTCACTTGTTTTGAATTTATCATTGGGATAAATGGCGACGGAGCTTGTGTTATTTGGTCGAACAAAATGGTTAGATCCCCTTTTTACCATATCGGCAAATGAAGCATTCCCCGTAGAACTAGATTCCCTCATCGTCTGCTTGAGCTGCAAAATATGTTCCGTGAGGTCACGCTGTTGTCTAAGAGTATCGATTATGTTTTCTACTTGAATTGCTTTTTGCTTCGAAGAGAGGAGTATGGCCAGTATAAATACCGGCCACAGGTTGTACTTTTGATAATAATATTGCTATGGGAAGGGTTGACCAAAAAGACCAACTTTTGTCAGACTTTCCCATTGAAAGAGTTCGGAATCTGGTGTGGTACAAAAAAGTCTTCCGCCGACTTCTGAATACCACTATTCTCAACGCGCATATTATTTACAACCACCATCGCGTCAAGAAGATATCGGCGCGGGAATTTAGGCTTGAGTTAATGGACTCCATATTTGAAACGTTTTCAGCTCCATCTCATCCCCAACCTGTCCAATCTGGCCGGCTCAGCGTGCAGCACATCATAGGAAAGGGTGAGTCTAACCGGGCCAGGTGCAGAATGTGCTCTATGAGAGGGGTTCTTTCCAGGACAGCTTGGCGGTGCGATACGTGCAAAACACCGCTCAGCATTGAACAATGTTTTAAACAGTATCATTGCGTCTGCAATTATTATTTTTTTTGTTTGTACTTGTGTCATATTCAAATATTGTATTCTTTGTCACTCCCACAAATTAAATCGAATCGAATGACACCTACTCTGTTAAAACTTTCAGACCGTTTCACTTACAGAGCATGCCAAACCAATAGACAGAGAATTTTGTTTTAAACCATTCTACCTCCATTTTTAGGTCGGTTATGTTTAAGATATCTAAATCACTTTGTTTTACCTGCAGTTGTTGTTCAGAGGCTCAGAGCAGTTAGGTATCTTAGGAGTTATTTCTGTACGGAAAATCGTCTCAACACAATAACACATGATTAGTGAATTGGTCTGCTCTCTCATTACTTATAATGACACAATTCGAAGGTAAACACGTAATATACATTGAATACCCCTTATGAGAACACCCGTGAAGGCGTACACGTGTTTCGAGTAGGTATAATTAATGGATTTTTTGAGAAATCTGGCAAATATTGTATTGCATCAGTTAAAATCCGTCAGCTCACAGAACTCAGTCAACTCAGTCGGTCGTCAGTTAACTTAAGTGGTAATGGGCAGGGCACATTGCTCGCAGAACGGATGGCCGATGGGGCCGAAAAGTTCTGGAATGGCGACCGCGAACCGGAAGACGATGCGTTGGAAGGCCCCCCACTAGGTGGACCGATGACCTGGTGAAGGTTGCGGGAATCCGCTGGATGCGAGGCGCACGGGACCGGTCAATGTGGCGCCACTTGGGGGAGGCCTATTTCCAGCAGTGGACGTCTTTCGGCTGAAATGATGATGATGATCAGTTAAAATATAAGGAAATTCCGTAAGTCCGTAAGAAGTATAAATTCAGATAGCTTTGAATAAACTGTAACATTCTGTCGTAAATACACGAGCTTAGCTTTTTTTTTAGCTTCATCTTTTGGGCGAAAAATCATTTAACCTGGCGCTGGCGGAAATGTACCAATTTTTTAAAGGTAGTCACTAGTGCCATCTAGTCCTTTTTAGAAATATTTTTAAGGCGACCACAAACTTACAGCATGAAACCGCCCACCCAACCTTTATGACTGTTAACACTACGCACTATGGTAGAAACTCTTAGGAAAACCCTTACGTAGAGATGGCGCTGAGCATCAAACTAGAAGGATTTTATTATTTTAGTGAACAACTAGTTCTTTAACATAAAATGTTGGATAGCTTTATTTTTTGTGATAAGGCAGGTATTGAATATTTATTTTGAAAGCCTTTCAGGGTACATAAACGTATGCCGTTTGGCGCCCTCACTTCATTCGGGCGCCAATCCCCGTCTCGGGACTAAATAAGTTAACTTTCACCCCTGGGGTAACAATGTACTATTACAATCAGGAATGATTAAACATAATTATAATACCTAAAAAATAAAATTAAGAAAGTGTCATATTTCGTGCAGAACAAGCAAAAGAATAGTACATTGTTACCCCAGGGGTGAAAGTAACTTACTCAGACCCGAGACGGGGTTTGGCCAATTGTTCGAGGGACTAAATAAGTCTTTAACCCTAGGTAAACACTGTGCTTTTCATTACGAATACAAGGAAAGTAAAAATAAAAACATGAATTAGCTAAAGAAAAAATTAGTAAATTTTATTTCGGATTGCCGCTTTCCCGCCTGTTTGGTTTTTTTTTTCTGTGGCCAGCCAGCTATTCAGCATTTTTCATTTTCATCATTAAAAAAATGGTAAACATTTTGCCCAACTCTATGTTATTTTAAAGAAATTGTTGAAACTAAATTATAATAAAGTTATTTAAAAAATATATATTCTTTAATCAATACTTATCTTTAAGTTATTTCAATTCTACATCGTGGCTGCAAAGATACTTTTTTTTATAATTTGACATCTGTCAGTTGAAATTGATTCTCCCTAGGGATGCAAAGTATTACTTTCATCCCGCTCCTCAGGCTACTTCAGACCTACTTTCAGAGTATGAGTAATGAAAAATATATTATACTAGTTCTGCCCGCGGCTCTGGTCACGTGATCACCTTCTAAGAAAATGATACTAACTGTAAATCTTGATTTGAAAGTTCATCAAATCGGTAATAAGCTATTGTCTGCACCTTACCTTACGTGAGTAGGTAGTACTATGTAGGTCAGGGACTTAGCAGGGATGTCCAACATTAAGCCCGCGGGTATGCGGCCCAGTAACCTTTTTAACGACGGAGACCCTAAATTAAAGATTAGTACATTCATACATATAACTGGATTAATTTTATTTCGAATAGTTACAGCACTGATGTAAATATTTGTGCAACTTGTTTATTTTGACTTTTTATAATGTTTTCGGTCCTTTTCGGTGTCCTTTTTCGGTAGGTATAATATATTTTTTATATTTTTTTTGGGATTATGTGAACATTGTAGGCCTTGTAGAATCCTAGATGCTTGTTATCTTGTTTTCTACCTTTTTGTGTACTAACAACGACATAATGTCGGGCCTACGCTGTCCCCACATACTAATGCTGTTACATGATTATTTTAAAACCTGTACCTAACCAAGCCGTAAACAAATGATAGATTTTTCAAATTAATCCAACTGCTTCACCGCAAGTGCTTTCAGGAACTCCTCATATAACACCATTATGATCTCCATGATGACTTATCCGATAACTTTTTTAATGAGACTTGAGTAGAAACCAATCTTAAAATGAATGCATATCTAGGAAAGTTACCGTTGTGACCTCGTTTGACCGAGCTCTCATAGAGTTGAAGCACCATTGATTGGAAAGCTCATTCATTACATTAAATTTTCTTGATTGCATCTCGTTGCTACCGGATCAATCATTGGCTTCGATTCACTTGCAACTTTTGAGGGAGCAGTAAGAATATCAAGTAATAAGTCATGTACCGCGGTACTTGCTATTAATTTTGTGAAGTTCTACCGATAAGTACTTTACTTTTTGTGCGTGTACTTAGCTTATTATTTGATTAGACGCATAGATAAACTTGTTGTTTTTTTGTATTGTCCCTGTATTACTACGTAACGTCAAAAAATTTTGGCAATCGCCTTGGTTTAATACCCAGCTTATTATTGCGACTTCTCATAAATATTTAAGTGCAGTTTACTTGTAGGTTTGCGTAAAAAAAGAACAAATGCTTCCTTTGAGTAGAATAAGTTATAATTAGGGTACTTTCGTTCAATTGGTTTTTATTATATTGGTACATAATTCTCTTCGATTCATCTGTTGCAAAAAATATATACCAGAACAGCAGCCATACCTACGCCTAGCTACCACCCGGCCAGTTTTTCCCATTCAGAGAGGAGTCAAGCAAGGCGACCCGCTATCTCCCAAACTGTACACAGCTACGTAAGAAGAGGTTTTCCAAGAAGTAAACCAAAATTGGCTAAGTATTGGCTCGTTGAATTAGACAATATAGGCAAAAACACAGACAATATAGGCTTATAATAAAAGAAAAAAATGGTACATAATATAGACAGCTCCACATTTAGACCAGGGCTAATAGTTTCATAGTTTCATAATTTCTAAAGCTAAATCTTAGAAGTATGCGTGTGATTGAAAAATGTATAAGTACAGTCAGTCGCCAGCATTACCTGACCCATTTGCCTCTTTTTTGCTTTGTGAGATGGGTCAGGTAATGATGCAGGGAACTGTACCTACGCAAGTAATGAAGGAAAAATCGACCCGACTCAGTGAAAGTTCCGAAAGGGGGTTGATACATACGTTTTGATGCGTAGATTATTATTATTTTTTGTTTTTTTTTTGCGATTTGCGCTATTCATCCTATCAAAAAAGTTAAAGTTAAAAAGTTAAAGGTAGAAGTTATAGTTAATGAAATTATGTAAAACTTTGCCATTCGATGTTATTCACCTTAACATCAAAATTCTGGAGAAAAATACAAAAAACCGTCTTTTTGGTTTTTAATTAAAATCACTCGCAAAAAAATACTTATGTTTTAATGCAACTCGGTGAAAATGTTCATTTTATGTTTATAACAAGCCATTTTTATTTCAAAGCAAAATTCTTCGAAGTTTTATAAAAAAAATTGAAAAAAAAAGACTTAATTTTTCAATCGAATAATTTGTTTACAAACTTTCGATTTTTACTGGTGATACCAACTATAACATAGAATTAAAATATATAAAACTGTTTAAATATAAAAAAAAAACTATCGGTAAATGTCGAAAATTTCAAATGTAGCCTCCAGCAATCGGGGATAATGTAGAGCAGCTACCAGTTAGTGAAAGAATATTCGGAATCGGTTTATCAGTTCCGAAGATTTTTAGAGGTAAAACAAATAACTAATAGTAATTAGTACTAGTATAGAAATAATGGTTTTCAATTTTAATGAATGTTGTAAGTACTGTTTGTGTGTACTGATAAAACGAGGTGATTCTAAAAACCAGGGCGACTTTGTTAATGTACGTTTTATCCCAATTCTAATCATAAAATGAACGCAGCAGATTATCTTTTTCAATTTCAGGGAATTCAAGGCTATATTTTGCCAACACGTCAGCTATTGTTAGATAAGAGCAGAGATCGGAATAGGTGGATTTTACCTACTTTCCTAAACTTCAAGGAAGTAAGTCACATGTCGATGATGAATTACCAATGCCTAAATTACCTACTAACTACGTTTTTGTCGATTTATATTTACTTTCGTTTATTCATATACACATTTCTTAAATTTTTACAAATGTCATAAAAAACTTGGAAATAAAATTTAAGAACATAGAAAATAGGTCCCCGGTGGTGTCGGGAGCAGGGTCCAAGCTACCGGTGTTTAGGACTGCAGAGACAGGAACCTTCTCACAATGCGGGCCGTATCGAGGTGTACTGCCTTCTCAATCAGGTCCTTGATCCAATCGCCAAGCGAGATCTACGACAGGTGTTCGTTGAGGCTCTTGGCCATAAGGTCATTGGCCGTTACGACAATCGGCACAATGGTACCCGAGGTCACCTTCCACATATCGACAATCTCGTGTGACAAGTCGAGATATTTTATTTGTTTCTCTTTCTCAGCTTTCATGATGTTTTCGTTATGCGGGATGGTAACATCGACTATCATTACGCGGCGCGCTGGTCGGCCTATCACCACGGCTTATTGACGAAACTAGTCCTGTCAGTACCTTATGTTAGACTGATCCTAGTTCAGCGTGACATGGTTCGAGAACTGGGTCGGGCACAAACTTGTAGTACGGTACCTGTAACAAACTAGCTTATTCTTAGATGAGTGAGGAGGAAATAAGCCAATTTGTACATTAAAATAGTAAGTTAAAAAGGGAAAATGAATATATTTTTGATAAGATGTGACTTACAAATTATAAGTTAAAAAAATAAAACACTTAAAACCCACACTTAACGTCTCTAAAAGGCAAACTCGATTGCTGAGGATGACGATTCAGGACCCGCAGGTTAGTTCCCGATGAACATCAGCTACAGACAGCAGCAGCTCCCGTAGATTCAACAGTTGATAATAGCAGGCAAGGCAGCCTCCGAAGTAGTATGAAAGGTCCCAGGAGTCCGTAGTGAGATCTCCTGGGCAGTGACCAAATCAGTTAGATTCAGGAATAAGCCTGACTGTGCTTATTTCCACTCTCCAGTGTCGTCCGAAAAAGACCTCTGACTCCACTCAGGTATATGCTGGTGATCACTTCAATCTCCGTCTCCACTCTGCTCCTCAGTTTCTCGTCAGTCCTTTTCCAATTTATTTCTTTTCAGATTCAAATTGTTGCGCTCGCAACTTGCCAGTATTCAAAACAGCCAGCAACAATCGGTCTAAAACCTTGCCCATAATATTTTTATAAATATAGCTTAGAATATCTTTACACAGCAAATATTCGTAATTATTTATAAATACAACAATTGAACTCACGTATTGGTGATAATCAGTTTAGTAATATAAAATCTAAATGAAACCTTCATAGACAATTTGGCTGGATACAAAATAAAAGTAAATGACAACTGACAAGTAAAAAATGTCACAACAAAAAAATATTTATAAAAATTGAAACGATTGGTAAAATTCTAATGAAAAACCAATAAAAGTATGAATATGGATGATATAAGTGTGAGTATAAAGTGTCTGTAGTAAACCAATACTATATACCTCAGCTTCTTAAAGTTTATATTTCAAGGCAAGTTGCTGGTGAATAATCCTGGATATATAAGACTCCAATATATATCTAATAGTACTTTAGGGGTATGAGGAACAGGGTGTAAAGTTCCTCAATACTCCATTGAAAAGGGAGAATCCTCCGACCGTTGTGGCTCCTAGGGGGATATTTGAAAATGCCTGAAGTCTGGTGGCAGTGGCATATAACATGAAATTGAAGCGTGACAATTTTGATTGCGTTTTTAAACCGCATACAAACCAGCATAGGACACAGTATTTCACCTATCTTTTCCTTTGGTGTCGCATTTTCGTTAGTGGAAAATGTCATTTAAATTATTTATACATCACGTAACATAACATCACGCTTGTACCTAATCTCCTCAGTTTAGGCAGAGGTATACGTTATACATAATTCATCCACATTTCGGAAGTTCTGTTTAAGTCCCATGTAAAAGGGGGTGAGCTTATTGCCATCAACCGGGCACGAATACAGTCTCCGTGGCTGCTGAGAAATACAAGATGGAAAACCCTTGGCACTTTGTCCGACCTAGGACCTGATGCGGCATGTCCAGTTAAATTATAGTCTGCACGAATAAATCTTTAAGAAGACGAAGAACGCCTCATAACATACCTACCTATGCAGGATGTTATAAATTGAATGTTATCATTATGCTCTCTTTTATGCAAACCATATTGTTATTTTCTTCTCAAAATAACTCGTACCTAGAAATTAGATTATACAAATTTTCATTAAATATTAAAGAAAAGACATCTTCAATCTCTCTTTGCTGTGAAAAAAAATAAACAATCACCGCCGACTATAGGGATGGGGAAACGGTTGTTCAAACAACCGTTTCTTTTTATCTGTGGAAAAAGCAGCAAAATTAAACCCTAGTTGAGATAAATGCACCAAAATCCACAAGTGTAAAATACACTGCACGTCGAACCTAACCGTAGTGCGATGAGAGCCAGTTTTCCAGGAAGTGTATTAAAAAAAAAAACATTTTCGATATTTACTTTATTTCAATTGAAAAGCGACATTTCCAAATTCTTGATTGAAGTTGTAAAGGAAAATAAATGGAACTGTAAATAGCCATTAACCGTATCCATCAGCTTTATAATTGTATAAATGTGTGGAGCAATATCTCTCGGCCGCTTGTGTCGGCCCGCTCTCCACGCGGCCTCTCTGCGCCGCGGTGCATTTGAGCGCAGTTGGCGAGTTTATTTCACTCGCTTTAGCCTATCAACAAGGACGTCACCTAGAGATCTAGCGAGTTTACTATTTGTTTGTTGGCGGTTTTTAGTTAATTTTGTTTCTAATATTAGTGTATGTATTTAAACGTCTTTAATGCTGTCTGTATTCTAGAATTCTGCGACACAAAATGTTAAGTAAACTAGCCTCATTTTCCCTATCTGCATTTATTTATGTAATTTTCCGCTATCAACCGTCACACACGGTTCACTTTTTTCTATTCAATCCTCACACTATTCATTCATATTTTTAACCCTTGATGAGCACAAGGAAGCACAAGCACAAGCTAGGAGCACAAGTAATCCAGTAAAAGCGCATAAAAATATAATTATAAACCTAAATAAGTACGTGAAAACTATACTTATATTCTATTTTGTGAATAGATTCCTTCTGAAACTGTTCGATTGTATTTTGAAATGGTATGATAATAGATAAGTAGGTACCCAAGCATTGCGGCAGTTGAAGGTTTGGACTTTAATTTCCTACTTAAATATTGGATAAATATTCCAAGGTACCTGGTTATGATGGATGAACCGATGCGTCCCGTTGGTGAGTTGCTTTCACTCAAATACGGCGGAATGATACTCATGCTCATTTCAATGAGTTCTCATATAACAGAACCTCTGAAAGGAAATTAAACTATCCGTTCAATGGCTCTCCTATTTGCTCTTTTAGAATATTAAAGATTATTATTTAAACGGTATCTTTTGAGAAGGAATTAAAATTGAGAGAAATATTGTTTTGGTATTGTTTTTAATTACATAATGCCTGTTTTACCCTGCGATATAAAATATTTCTCTGGGCGTCCTTGTCACACAGCTGTTGGTTTTACCTGCAAGATAAAAAAAAGTTATTATTAAATTATTAAAATAGGGCCAGAAAAAACAGAACCTTGTCCTTTTGTTTTCTTAAGAAAGTTTTGTATAAAGTCTGTCTCCCCGTAACAATATTGACCCGCGCGCAGTTTGCTGCAAAGCCGGGGCTCGGGCGCGAGCACCTCGGCCGCGGCGCTTTCTCTTTCAATGTTGACAAGCATCTGTAAACACGCTGCATCGCCAACAGGATGTCTTTACTGCGTTCTTTTACACGAGAGCGGAAAGCGGAAAGCGGCTTATTGTTCACATGCCTGGACCAATGTTATCGTCGTGACAGCCTCAAAGAGCTAACAGTAATTAGAAACAATACACTTTACAAGTTACGAGTAATTATTTGTATACATTTCTAATCTCGAATATAGAATTTAGATGAAGACAGTAAATTCAAAGAAAAAAAAACTTGTTTAATTTTTATTTATGAGTCCAATTAATGAGCGCGCGCGGTGCTCAATGTTTATGGCATGGCAAGTTGGAAATCGTCTCAGCGCTCCGTGGACGGTCGGCGTAACGCTGGCGGGCCCCACCGTGGCGGGTGGCGACGATCGATAGGATAGGGCGGGCGCGGCGCTGCAGTCGGCGATACCGCCGCCTCACGCCAGCCGACCTAGCCTTCCGACACTTTAGCGACCGTTCGCGTCGCGACAACTCGCGACGATGCGCGGCGACCGCGCCGCGCGCGATACGCGCCATAATAAAGATCACGATAACTTAAAGTCTTCACTAAAAAAGGGGAGCAAAACTAAAAAGCATCGGGTTATCTTCGACGAGAGCGCCAACGAATTTTTTGAGGCCGATTATATTATCGTGGTGCGCGACGAGTGCGGGTACTCTGACGAAGGTGAAGGCGAGGACTGCTCGGGATGTGGCGCGTGCGAACGCTACCAGGAGGCCGAGGCGGGCGCGCTCAGCCCGCCGGAGGGGTACAAGGACCTGGGGCTGTTCAACCGCGACGGCACGCTGCGCGAGCAGGCCTGGTGGGAGGCGGGTGACGTGCTGCTGGTGGGCGAGCGCTCGGGCACCGTGTTCACGCCGCAGCACCTGCAGCTGCTGCGCCGCCTGCAGCGCGAGCGCCTACTGCGCTCCACCATCTGTGCCGACTGCGACGCGCACGCTTCGCTCCACCAGCCACTAGGTAAGTCACCACAGCACGCTGTGTCCTTGCCAAGGACGTCCTCCGCTCACATCTAAAGTTTCACGTCTCACAGGCGGCTCACAGACCTGCCGGCTGAGCGCCGACTCTATCCTCCATTATCTCTGATGTACACGTTCTGCCACCACGACCGATGAACATGTGAATCCTTACGAATCTCGAAGTTACTAGCTCTCATGAGCAGTGTAGTAATTTTTCTAAACCTGCGATTGCTTTTCTGCCGAGCGAAATTACAATGTCAACAGGGTGATTAGGATGATACAACAGTTATCGTTTTAATTGCAATGTAGCTAGAGCGAACTGAGTACTTGTTATATAACAATGAAGCGCTTAAACTGAATTGAGAACAATTTAGATCGTGTTAGAGCGTTATTAGAACAAGTGACGTAACTGTTGTCAGGTTTTAAAACATCCAAAACTCTATTGTTCTTATCTAGAGTAGAGGCAATCATTGCATCGCCTTTTGAAACGTTCACGGTCGACCAACGGCGCTCAACGAATCCACAGACATCTATTGATTATTTAGAAAGTCACCGTTTTGATTATCAACCAAAAATAAAACAAATAAATGAAACTATCAATAACACTAGTAACGAGATATTTACCATGTTTTTTATTTGTTATGAGTTCCCGATATTTCGGCGCTGTTGCAAACGCCATGATCACGGATAAAAAAATGAAACCTACCAATCTTAGCCAACCTTAAACTGCTCTTGTTAGACTCAAACGTTTTCACATAGCTACCTACTGTCAAAGGTAGATGCCCTGATAATACGACAATCAATAAGTCTCATTCGTTCCTAAGTAAATGGCGTATAATTTGGCTTTTGCCCAAAATTATAATCCAGAATATGTGAAGTAGGTATCGTAATTTCTAAACGTGTCTCACTCAAGCTGTGACCACTTTACTTTTATCACACTATGTCAACGCTTCAATCTTTCAATTGTCCGAAAAGCAATAAGAATAAACATTAAAAGCATTAAACAAGCAATAGTTTTATTAATCTTGTAGTAGTCTTACTACAATTACAAGTTAAATAACTGTGGTAGATTAGGCATCTAATTGCAAGAATTAATAAAATAATTGCGATCGTATCCTTTACGCGACAACGATTTCGACATTTATAGCTAGGCAATGAAATTGATTGCAAGAACATAATATGACGATACGAAGAAATTTTAATATAGTAAGAAACGCTATTACCATTATTACCCTTCAATGTACCAAGAAAATGAATATCCAATATCTAACAAGAAGATAATTTTCAAGTTAAATTGACATTTGATTTCTGTGGAAAGTTGTAGAATCAACAACAACGTTCTCTATGTCAGGCCAACACATTTATATACGTCGTTTATATAATGAAACGCTGGCATGCACAACTTTTGACAAACCTTTTGTGTGCCTATCTAAATACGTACTTTATTGTAAACCGGATTGCGTGGGCCGCCTGTGGTTCTTTGTGATTATGTACCTCAGTTTGTTTGGCAAGTTTTTACACATAGCCAGGTTAAAAGGATGTATTCATATACGGCATATCCCAGTAAAACAACGAACTCGCTAAAGGTTTTCGGGAAACACACGAAAAGCACTGAAAAGCGGGTTGGTCTATTCTTGTCTGCTTTTTACTACAAATATTGAAACTAACTGATAAATATCTTGATATCTTCTTTTCATTACAGTCAACACTATAAACCAGACACTTTACAAAACACGAGATTTGCGTGACAACACCTACCTTAGCTAAATACAAAAGAAATCCGAGTTGCATCATTTGCAAATCCGTAAACTATTCATCCGTGTGAAAACCTTCCAAGATTCAATTAGAAAGATAATATTTAAACATGTCCCAATCAAAAAACAATAGAACTACTTAGGTAAACTTGACGATCGGTACCATGTTTATATTATCGTATGATTTTATTACAGTATCAGTTAGAAACGTGTATTGTATTTTACTTCATACACAACAAACAGAGGATATGTTAGTCGGTACTTTGCCTTATTTCTCCTTTTTCTTTAAACAGCTTATATTCCTCTAGAGATTGGCCAATAAATCGTAGAAGTCATTTCATTCAATTCAGTTGTCTGCCTCTTTGCCAGGCGAAAGACTTGACTTAATCTTGACTTGTAATCATCGAATTATCATTACAGCCTTCTCTATCGCAATTTATTTGAATTCCATTTTCTTTTTTCCCAACTATTTTACATTAAACGTCATTTTTTATGTCATTTAAACATGCTGTGCGATAACTGACTTAACAAAGGGGTTTGGGTAAAAGTGGCATGATTTTTTTATGTCTGCGGCGGGTGTGACCTGCGGCAAATGATAGGAAATAGTTTTTGATAAAATATGTACATAACAATAGCAATAAGTTAGCAGTAATCAACGAACAACACAACTTTGACATCAGATACCTATTTAAGCTTGGATATAATTTTCGATAAAATTCTTTTAGTAGCGATTCATCATCATCATCATTTGCCTAGCCTTTTCCCAAACTATGTTGGGGTCGGCTTCCATTCTAACCGGATGCAGCTGAGTACCAGTATTTTACATGAAGCGACTGCCTTTCTGCAACCCAGTAAGTGGGTAAGACTGGATGTCAGACTTTTGGCTTCTGACTACTCGTAACGACTGTAAAAGATCTACAAATGACAGCCGGGACTATTACTATTTTACTATTCTTTTAGTAGCCATTATTATCATATATTCCACTATACATTAGCAACAATTATCATTGTGGCCGCTGTGAAAAAATAGAATACCACTGGTTCATACAAAGTTACCCAAACCCCCTTATGGAATACTACTCTTAACACCTAGCAAGAACTACAGACGCGTATTCGAAAACTTTGATTCATGTGTGTAACGTCAAATGGCAACGTTTATGAAACGCTGACCTACACGATGATACACGAACAGCACGGATGTAACAAATAACATTTCATAAACATAACATTTTGTAACGAACACTTAGGTAGTTATAGGACCGGCCATCGAAAAACAACCAAGCACTTGACCCTAATCGAGATGAGTATTTAAAAACTTAATATCTTTTGCAAACGGATCCCTGAATCGAATAATGGTTTTTAAACACTCGAAATATTTTTGCAACCTATCCAATGACAAAGTTCAACCCCACTTTACGTGAGTGGAAAATGTAAAACGTATTTTTTTTTAGATTTCATTGTTACTTTATTCCATGTAACCCATCCATGACAAATTACAGCTTTCTAGTACTTCCCGAGTCTCTGAGCTAAGCCGTGGGCAGCCTGATGGACGGGTATGCGAAACTACAACGGTAGTTTGTTGACTGCAAAACCCAAAAAATGACTCGCAGATTATTTTTTCATATTTAAAGAGGGCCACTTTGCCCAGGTCTATCTTTAAGGTTAAGCCGTGCTTGCCGAGGTTGGTCAGTGGATGGGTGACCATAATTACATATCGAGTTTCCTCCGTGCCTCGGAAAGCACGTTAAGCTGTTGGTCCCGGCTGTCATTTGTAGATCTTTGACAGTCGTTACGAGTAGTCAGAAGCTAAAAGTCTGACATCCAGTCTTACCAAGGTGTATCGTATTACCCAGTTACTGGGTTATGGAGGTCAGATAGGCAGTCGCTTCATGTAAAATACTGGTACTCAGCTGCATCCGGTTAGACTGGAAGCCGACCCCAAGATAGTTTGGGAAAAGGCTAGGCCGATAATTAATAGAGAGGCACTAACTAAATAATTATTCTTTAGAGTGAGGCCTTCCCTGTGTTTCGTTGGATAGCAATTAATGTGGTCTGTAAGCCAATTTGTTGCCATTAGGTACATCTGATCGGGTCTCAGTCACAATCACAAGCGATATAGGACACATAATTAATTTATATGCAGTGTTAATGTTTGTAAATGTTTCAGCCGGAAGTCTGTTCGTTTTGATATGATTGCTATAATATAAATATTATTATGTTCTTAAGAAAAGCAATCGTACACTGAGAACGGCAATTTTAAATACCAGGAGCATGTTTATTCAAAACTCTTCCGTCATTTCTGTTGAAATAATGATTATTATTTTTAAACGT
Source organism: Cerastis rubricosa (assembly GCA_949152445.1). NCBI lineage: Eukaryota > Metazoa > Arthropoda > Insecta > Lepidoptera > Noctuidae > Cerastis > Cerastis rubricosa. The sequence goes on along the minus strand of OX424523.1, from coordinate 12,123,693 downwards.
TGTGACTCTTGTTTTGACAAGCTAGAGAAAGTATGATTACATTGTAATCAGATTAGTGGCTCCCGAGTTAATGCGCTATAGTGTACACATTGCACTCTGTCAAATAAAAGCAAGGATTTACAGTTTCTTAAAGGTCTTAACTTTGTAGCTTTTAGGTAAGTCCCTTATTTCGTTGAAATAACTGTTCGCATAATTCGTGGACATAGTTTCGAAGCCTCAATATGGAGTTTTCCATGTAATCTTAACGGCAGCTACTAAAACATAACTTTACATTTTAGCCAACATTTTTATAACAAGCTGTCTAACTTCACTTTACTTTATAGGATTATATTAGTATTTCGTCGCAAAGCGGAATTCTGCTTGATTGGAAAACAAATAGTTACAAAGAATAACATTTGAACGTTCTGTTATTTATTAGTAAAGTTAGGTCACGTTCGAAACATTCATCGGTATATAACTGTTTAATTGCTCCCGAAACGAAAACAAACAGATATTTGTTCTGGAATTCACTTAAAAATACGCTTGCAGACGGCCCGGCGGTACAAGTCGACTATGCTATGAATACCTTGACCAGTTAACCTTGTTATACGACGCAACGACGTAATGCACAAGTATTATAGACAGTATTATCAAGTAAACAAGTTTAATATACATAGTTTGATATACAACATAAACAGATCAACATTTTCGTCAATTTCATAGAATATCGTTAAACAACCCAAAAAAATACGCAGAATGACGGCAACAAAATAAAAACGCTTGATAAAGTTCATCAAAATTGGAAATACCAAGAAAAAACAAATACAACAACCTACCGCGCCGGTGTGAAGATGAGGTATTAATACGAGTATAGGTACTCAAACCACGCACACATATCGTCTAGGGACTTCGTACTTAGCAGACTGGCGCATAAGATACACTTTGCAACCCTGCAATTCAACGAGGTAATACTTAACCAAGATATTTTTCATCGGCGGGATGTTTTCATTGAGAAAATGCAACACTTTTTATTTTCGAAGAAATATTTCCTTGTGAATTTACACAACATTAAAATATCTTCGCATAGAGAACGTTCCCAGAGACAGTCTTTCATGTTTTTTTGACCGACGAAAACGGGTGTAGGTTTTGAAGTCTATGCGTAAGCTAACAACACAGTCAGACACAGTAGAATGGACTTTATTATTATTGTAAGCCTATATTGTCCCACTGCAGAGCAAAGGCATCCCTTCCCTCCTTCCACTTTTCTAGTGCGATTGTAGGCCAGTCCTTGGAGAACGAGTCCAACTCATCCTGCCATCTCCTTCTGGGCCTGCCGCGTTTTCGTTTCTTGCTATTGGGTATCGAATGAGTGGTTCCTTTTGCTCATTGCTCCTCCGACATGCGGCAGATGTGACCAGCCCAGTTCCATTTTAACCTAGCAGCTGTAAGACCAGCATCGGCTATTTGGGTTTTGGAGCGATGTATACTTTGCTCCATAACTCTTTGGTAGTCCCCAAGTGCGGACTACTGGCGCTTTGTTAGCGACCATGTTTGCGCTCCATAGGTGAGGGTGGGAAGAATGCACATGTCCAGGAGCATTCGTTTAAGTGAAAGAGGGAGAGATTCCTTCATTAAATGTCTAAATCTAAAAAAAAAAATAATTATTAAAATCAAAATTATTATAAGTAAATCTTAAATAATTATTTCATAGACTTTATTGTACACCAAAATTAAAACATAACCTACTCGTAACATTAACGTAAAGGTTTTTCAATACTGCTAATCCGAGAGTAGTCCAATTCTAACGATTTTTATTGAGTGTATAGTAGAGATGGGCCGAATATTCGTTTTATATTCGGCATTCGGCAGCTTTACCGAATATTCGTATTCGGCCGAATATTCGGCTGAATCACATAATATTCGGCAAACTGATACTCAAAGTTTTTACTGTTATTGACCCGTGTATTATCATGATTTGAGTGTACAGTGTAGTGAGGTAAGTATTTTAGAGTGTAGCTTTCTGTTCTTGTCGTCACTGAAGCTTTATTTTCAATTAAAGTAGGTTGGTAAAAAGATAATAACTTAATGCAAAATATAGGTATCTAGCTGTTTTGGGATTAGGCTGGTGTGTAAACTCTTTAGAATAATATATTATAATCAGGCCTTAATTGAAGGAAAATAAACAAGATATTTATTTCGATCAGTCTTTATTGTGTTAGAGAATAGCTGAATCAAATCACAACACCCTAGTAGATTATGAATAATATTTTTTTCTAGTTTCTACTCAGAACGGAATCAAATGTACAGAATATTCGGGCGAATATTCGGTTCGGTAAAAGTTTTACCGAATATTCGGCCGAATGTTCGTATTCGGTGAAATCCATGTTCAGCCCATCTCTGGTGTATAGGTACTTACGAGTATCTAAACAGGTCCTTTGAAAAATCCACCCCTAAGAATAAGCAAATAATAAACTGTAAAACAGTAATAAAGTAAATAATAAACTGACTTCAGCTGCAATAAAACATTCAATTCGTTACTGAAATCACAATAATGCTGAAATTGGTTCTAGTCTAAAATATATTCGTTTGGTAAACACAGAGCGAGCGTCATACTGCCGTTTAACTTCCGCTACGTTTCCCAATTACTGAAGCATGGTTGAGCAACCTGAAATAAGTTTAAAAACGCAGACAGTTGGTAACGACCTGCGAAGTATCTATTTATGAAGCAAAACTGAAAGAATATTCGTACATATGTACTAATATTTTATAGAGGTAAAATTTGTTTGTAAGTTTGTATGTATGGAGTAATCTTCGGAACTACTGCAGGCCTACCATGACGACTTAAAGCAGTATTGTTTTACTCTTATTCCAGTGTTGGAAAGAGACGGAGCTATACAGGATGTCTAGCTACATCTAGTTATCTCCGAACGTCTTAAGATACACTTCACTACGGGGAACCAACATTATCCCCGAACGTCATAGATTACATTTCACTACGCGGAACCTTCATTATCTCCGAACGTCATAGGCTACATTTCACTACGGGGAACCTACATTATCCCCGAACGTCATAGGCTACATTTCACTACGGGGAACCTACATTATCTCCAAACGTCATAGGCTACATTTCACTACGCGGAACCTACATTATCCCCGAACGTCATAGGCTACATTTCACTACGGAGAACCTACATTATCTCCGAACGTCATAGGCTACATTTCACTACGGGGAACCTACATTATCTCCGAACGTCATAGGCTACATTTCACTACGGGGAACCTACATTATCTCCGAACGTCATAGGCTACATTTCACTACGGGGAACCTACATTATCCCCGAAAACGTCATAGGCTACATTTCACTACGGGGAACCTACATTATCCCCGAACGTCATAGGCTACATTTCACTACGGGGAACCTACATTATCCCCGAACGTCATAGGCTACATTTCACTACGGGGAACCTACATTATCTCCGGACGTCATAGGCTACATTTCACTACGCGGAACCTACATTATCCCCGAACGTCATAGGCTACATTTCACTACGGGGAACCTAGATTATCCCCGAACGTCATAGGCTACATTTCACGACGGGGAACCTACATTATCCCCGAACGTCATAGGCTACATTTCACGACGGGGAACCTACATTATCCCCGAACGTCATAGGCTACATTTCACGACGGGGAACCTACATTATCCCCGAACGTCATAGGCTACATTTCACGACGGGGAACCTACATTATCCCCGAACGTCATAGGATACATTTCACGACGGGGAACCTACATTATCCCCGAACGTCATAGGCTACATTTCACGACGGGGAACCTACATTATCCCCGAACGTCATAGGCTACATTTCACGACGGGGAACCTACATTATCCCCGAACGTCATAGGCTACATTTCACGACGGGGAACCTACATTATCCCCGAACGTCATAGGCTACATTTCACGACGGAGAACCTACATTATCCCCGAACGTCATAGGCTACATTTCACGACGGGGAACCTACATTATCCCCGAACGTCATAGGATACATTTCACGACGGGGAACCTACATTATCCCCGAACGTCATAGGATACATTTCACTACGCGGAACCTACATTATCCCCGAACGTCATAGGCTACATTTAAAATATGGCAGCGAAACCGTGAGCAGAAGCTAGTAGAAGATAAAATGTTATGTTTACGTGAATATAGTCTAAGAATAATTCAAAGTCCTATCATATCTTCCGCCCAGTTGCGACTAACCAAAGGAATAATACGATAAAGGAGCGAAACACGAGTGAAGCAGTACGAAGTGATAATCCGATTAACCGAGTGAACCGTTTCTGTTGAAAGTATTCAATTCTTACATTCATAATAGACGTTAGCGGTCTTGTTGGCAGACAGTGTACTTCGGAGGATACAAATAAAACTATGTTGAAATTAAAACATAATTCATGTTTTTTGAATATGAAAGATTTTTGATTTTAAATATTCAAAGAATCATCGAAAATACCTACACATTAGTTTTCGAAACTCAATCAAAAAGTGTTAACGCACAACATGGCAATAATACAGGAAACGTGAAAATAGCACAGCAAAAGCTGAATCACTAAGTGACAATTTGATTGGGTTTCCCTTATTTCTCTTTCAGCCTGCGAGCCTTACGGGGCGATCACCCGCAGCGCACGCTTTCGTTTAAAAAACGATTGATGCGTTAACTTTTTCACAAGTTGTGTTTCTATTTTTAGTTTTTATCGGGATACAGAGGCAATTAATGAACCCCTTTAAAGAGTTGCAATGTCCGCCCCGTGCGCGGCCTATACGTCGCAGCCTTTCACTAACCGACTGAAGTTTTATCAAACTGAAATTATTATGGTTTCACATTTATTTGCATATATTAATAGCCACAAAGTAATTAAAATAACGAAAAAACCCAAAAACTCACGTGGCATACCAACCTCAGGTACGCCACGTGAACGTAGGGGAACGTTGATGGGGGTTGATTACTTTATTTGCCCCATTTTCCCTTTCTAGAAGGTTCCTGCAAATAAAGTACATCTACCAACATTATAAGGATTCATTATATAGTTCTTTGAAAAATGTTGGTGGTGTGTTTAAAATTAATAGCGACATTACAAGGCAAGCTTGGCTAATGTTCACCTATGAGTAATGTTCTAGATTATACATTGTGGGTCCATATTTCATCCACTATGACTTAGCTAAAGAAAAATGTCGATACGGTTTGTAATTGCCAATTTGCTGCCGACCAATTAATTATAAGGGTTAAATGTACAACTCGCCAGTTTGACATCATTGTGATACTCGTTAATCGCGTATTAAAGTTAAAGGAGACTGCCGACTATACCGTACCATATCATGACCGTGTTATCAGGCACGGAAAGAAACATGACACGTACCACTAGGACATGTCATACCCGAGCATATGGGTCTTGTAACCGTAATATCCGCGTATCATCTGCATGTCATATCCGTCCAGTGTCCAGTTTCTCTCGTTTGTAGCGCATCTGGAAAAGCTAGTGAATATTATTGTTGAGATTGTTATTTCTTAAACTTTTGTGATGGCTATTAGAAAATTGTCTTTGAGAGATTATTTTTTTAACAAGGTTGCCCCGCTCTTTTAATTTCTCCTGCATCGTGGGTGCGTTTACAAACTTTTAAAATGACATACACAAATAGCCAGACCCGAAACAACTATCTGTAGGCCATACAAATATTTGTTCCGTGTGCGGATCGAACCCGCGACACGCAGCCAAGCAGTCAATCGCTTGCACTTCGCAAGCCACTGCCCCAACCGTGTCGTCAATTGGTAATGATAACTATTATTTTAGACGAGAGAAGAAAGAGAAAACATTAACATCGGACGATCTCGACGTTACTAGGATACCGGTGCATTAAAATAAAAAAAAAGTTGAGGGAGAATAACCTATCACCCTATAAACTGAACATTATTAAGGCACCAAGTTCATGATGAAGAAATATTTTTTAATACAGTTGCTCAAAAAGTGGCGTATTGCAGGGACGTATAGCGTTCGGGATGTGGGCTATTACATACTCGAGCTTTTTTTTACCTTTTCCGAACTCGTGCGTTCTCTTTCCCAGCTGTCAAAATAATGTCTATTAAAAAGAAAAAAAACCAACCACGAAGTTTTTACAAAAAAAAAAAAATTAATTGAAGTTTTTATGATTCATGCAAATATGTCTAAAAAGAAGCTACTAATTTGTTTCAATATCAGATTTAATGATTTGATTCAATGAGTTAGGTTAGGTTTCATTTCATTTCATCTCATTAAATTTCATTTTCATTTCATATCAATAAAAAAAAAATACTGAAAACTTGGCTGTATGGGCATAGTTCTCTTTGCCTTCCCAGAATGGGTGAAGAAAACCAAAATAAAGTCTCTGCTTAAATTCTTTTACGGTTGGCGCCATTTTCCAAAAAAGTTCTTTATTAAATTGCTTCATTTTTTCGCAACTGTATTAAAAATAGTTGTTCAGTACACGTGCGGAACCGTCATTGCAACTTGTTCCGACTGTCAACCCTCACCTTCGGCTGCGCCTCGGCTCGGGTAGACATTTGTCGGAACTCTTTGCAATGACAGGCTTCCCGCACTCGTAATGAAATATACTATTACGTACGTGAGTCTTGTTAACAATTGTTGAGGCTCCGTGTACGACACGCAACGGTGTTGGGCAGTGATAGAACGGTGTAATGGGCGATTATACCTTTCAATAAACAAATGTTTTGACACTTTTCTATCACTGTCACGGTATGATACGGTATAGTGGGCAAACTCCGTGATGAATAACAAATTAATCATGAATTAATATTGTTGTTAATGCTAAAAGAGAAAATTATATTGGCTTTGTGGGGAAATGATGTTTATCCGGTTTAAATGTCCACGGATTAATTAGAGAAAATATAGCCACAGGGAGCGATATGTCTGAAAACTGTATAGAGGCCGGATTTAATGAACATCTTCTAGTTTCGATTTATGAAGAACGATGCCCGGAGCCACCACTGGCTTACAAAACTGTAACTTTTAACAATTCAAACTGTTTCATACAAAAACAAGACCAAACTGACACATGTTCGTCTAATTAGTTTGACATCTCCATGTAACTTAACGTCAATCTCGCCACTTTTCGGCGATGAGACATCGCAGTTTTGTGTTTCGGCCCTGATAACGATACATTTTTGAAACTACATAGTTATGTACCTACAATACAAAGTACTCTTTAAAGCTGTTGTAATTAAAATATTGCTACTAGGAAACAAATTGCACTGTCCGGAACCGCAAGTAAATTAACAGAAACATTGGATGCGAGGATGGAACAGCAAATGAAATGTCTGATGCAGTGCACGGTCGAGTTGAATACCTTGCAAGTGGCAGCTGTGAATAAGGATAATTTGTTCAATTAAACTAACAAATTAAAACATGATTAGTTGTAATTTGTTGCGGTTAGAGCAGCTATGGTTGAAATAAAGCAAAACAGAGCTTTCGAAGGCATTAAGACAAACAGACAATGTCCTATGAAAAAAAGGTTTCTTCTTTTCATAAAACACAGTTACAGAGGGCGGATTCGCCATGTCGTGGTTCGCTCTAATTTCCCTACCTAACTCACAAGGTTCGAAATTATCAAGATTATTATTTTATTTGAAAATTATAATTATCAGATAGTTTATCATCAATCCTTGGTAATTCTTTTTAATTTTTAACGAAAACCGCTTTAATTATTTTATGTCACTCCATTCGAGCCTGTTTAGGCAAATTTTCGGTATTTCCGTTACTATAACTCTGGTCCTATACAAAAACGCCGTATCCCAGTAGTTCCAAAAGGTTATAATTATGTTTTTTTTTTATCAAGACTATTATATACCACTCTGTACCCTGCTATTTTCTGAACATCGACTAACGGGTGAGTTTTTTTTAGACATAAATGGTATAAGATTAATCAAATAAAGCCATTTTAAAGTTCTCCGCCTCAATAAGAAACACCAACAGAAGTACAAAAACATTTTCATCAACATTTTTCTCTAAGTCGGAATAAAATGTATGTTGGATAAGTTGAGGCATCATCATTCAGACAAGACAACGTATCTGTTCTCTGTTATCGCAGATTATAGGCAGTGTAAACCACTAGCAAACCTCATCATCATCATCATCATTTCAGCCTAAAGACGTCCACTGCTGGGCATGGGCTTCCCCCAACGCCACATTGACCTAAGGGGGTTTTGCCATAATCGCCACGCTTGGCAGGCGGGTTGGCGATCGCAGTACGGTTTTTACTAAAGCACAGAGAACGCTGCTGCCCATTCTCTGGCAAGTCCCTTAGTCGCCTCTTACGACACCCACGGGAAGATATGGGATGGTGCTATTCTTTACGTCCGACACCATACAGAACAGCAAACCTCACTATGCTTGTAATGTTTTATTTTTAAAATAAAATAATAGTAATTAGATCAGAGAATGCGCTATCCATTTTCTGCTCTCTAATAACATAAAAAACCAAAATCTTCGTATTCGCCAAACTGCGCCCGCAATCTATAATTGATTTAACATATATTCAAAACATCGTTCCATTTCTGTAAATCGAATTAAGGTGACAAACACAGAAGTATGTTTAAAGTACGTTTAGAGTTGAACACATTTAGTACCTATTTAATTCATTTTGTGATGTTTTGATGTTCGAATCAGCAAAATTGTTCGTTTAATTTCGTTTTAATTCCCGTCGCCTCGTCCGCAACACAAGTCATGTCAGCGGCAGGACTTCGATAGTTCAGTTCACAAAGGCGTCTACATGTTCGATGATTGTTGCGGGATCGCCACCACCGCCCCGGGAAGTGCGAGACGGCCTTGGGACAGCTTACTGATAGAGGTGCTATTGTTCGTGTTCACAGTGCAGGTGTATGTAGTCCTCACATAAATCCCTCAGCCACAGGCTACTTCGGCCCTCGAAATAGGTTACTAGGAAATAGGGCTACATATTCGCCGGGAGAGATTTAAGCTTATAGAGATGTTTGTGTACGATATTATTTTCGTAAAATCCCCAATATTTATTTAAAAATAACGAAGCGATGACTATTTTGTCGGTAGGTAGTCAATACGCTATAATAATCTGGTCTATTTGACAAAGCATCAGCTTGTACAAAATAAAATAAGTATATGAAGAACGTTAAATTTCAATGAAACAATTAATATTTTCCAGAAAATAAACCAATCATGTTCCCTTTTAAAACGTAGAATTAGGTATTCCTCAAAACGCAACCATTAGTTGCGCTCATAAATTCCAATTAAAAATATTATATGTGTAAAGATATATTCAGATGTATAAGCTACATTAACGAAAAGTTTTATTAAAATTCATTGAGTAGTATTTCGCTTTAAAGAATAACAAATATCCATCCATAATCATCACAAACTTTGTCGTTTATAATAGTAGTAAATCAGCAGAAGATCTCACTATTTATCATTTTAGTACAATCATATACGATTTTATCGAGAATAAGTGTTAATACAATAACATTTGAAACGAGATATTTACTATGTTTACTATTCGTTATATAAACATGGTAAATATCCCGTTTCAAGTGTTATTCACCATGTCTGTTATAAAAAACTTATATAAGTGTTAATATCCAATGTAGGTACCAACAAAAAAAATCTTTTTACAGACAGTTGTAATTATGATTTGCATAGATAGTTTAACGCGACATTAAAATTGTTTAGTGGCACAGTCTTTAGCGCAATTGTATTACTTACACAAATATCGGGCCAAACAGGCAGCGTAGGCCGTAGGCCGTAGCCATCGCGTAGGCACACATTGTCCCAAGCATAACCGCAATCACACCGGGCCGGGCCATCTGAAAGCGGCGCGTAGCGGTACTACGCGGCTACGAAAATTGCTACGCGTAAAGATCGATACGAGCAGGCACTTACGCGTAATGTTCGGGTCCGAGCAAAATGTTACTGAAGATCGTCGTGACGCGCGTCTCGATGAGAATGTACTCGCACATTTTGTTATTATATTACATAATATTCGTTATGTTATAATATTTGAACTTAAACATTGATTTTATACGTACGATGAGCTGAATATGACAATGGCTAACTTTTGGCACAATCATGTTTTCAAGGAGTCAACATCAGTCACTTGCATTAAGCACGAGTAGTTGTAGGTAATGTAAGAAGTGATTACAGTAAGTATCTGAAGTTAGCGTATATAACTTAGGAGTGAATAACAAAATTGCAAAAATTCGTGAAACTAACAACGTTCCTGTCAAAACACACTTTTACTGGTTGAATATAACTGACATAGGTACCTAAAAAAATTGATCTAGTGCATTTTTATTCGAGAGAGTTTTTAATCAAACGGTTTATTGTAGTGGCCAAAAAACTGGCTTAGTTTGGGATTTTCGGAATGTTTTACTTGGCAAACGATTCCAGTTAACGTGGGTAAAAGTTGGGAATTCAAAAACACAAAACTGCGTCCGCTTCTACTATCTTTTTAGGGTTCCGTTGCAAATCAGTAAAAACGGGACGCTTATGGATTCGGTCTGTCCGTCTTTCCGTCTGTGGGTCTGTCCGTCCGTATGTCCCAGAATTTTTACTCCGTGATTATTGGATCTGGATATACAGGGTGTAACGGAAAGGCTATATACATACTTAAGGGTGTGCTACAGACCATCAAACTGAAAATGTTTCTCCATCGGACCAACATCGTCATATCGAAAAAAATATCAGCTGTCCCATACATTTGGTCGAATAGGTATTGTAATTTTCTATGGGGCAGCAGATAATTTTTTCGTTATTACGATCTTTGTTTGTGGAGAAACATGTTCAGTTTGATGGTCTGTAGCACACCCTTAAGTATGTATATACCCTTTCCGTTACACCCTGTATATTGCACCACATATGTAGTTGAAATTTGGAAAGTAGGTGCCTTCTATGAACCGCTACACAAAAATGATAAGAAATAATGAAAAAAATCAAAATAGGGGTGACCCTCTCCATACATGTAACTAAGGGTTGAAAAACAAAATATCTATACAACTGTGTAGGGTGTCTATCGATAGCTATTAAAATGGTATCGCGGTTCCATAAATACTTATTTTCTTAAGTCAATAGTTGATGAGATATTTGCTTAAAAAGTCGTAAAAGTTGTGGGTCCCTCCTCCTCTAATGTCAAATGTAAGAAGAAAGATATTTAGGAAAAGATGTAGGTTTATAGAACGCAAAAAATATTTCAACAAAAATTGGTTTGACTATAGTTAGTTTTCGAGATATGGGACTTTTTCATCAAACTGCGGCAATAAATTTGTTCGACTATTTGTTCGGATGTAAAAATCGAGATTCTTAACTGAAGTACTCACATCCGTGGCGGTAAGGAGGGACGCTTATCCTCGAGTGTATATATGAAAACAAAAAAATCGTTGTTAGTATTCAATCAATCTCCAAAAAACAAAAGACTTTACGTTGACCTTATTATAAGTGCTTGGACATTACAACCAAAATCAAAATCTTTTATATTACACAGGCCTACAATGGTTGGTCGTTTCCTATGGAGAAGAACCTGCAAGAAACTCCATGGTTATTCTTTTAAAATCATTAAACCAATCATCACAATCTTCAAATCATTACAATATTTGAATGTTACTGCGTTATATTTAAGTATGGGAGGACATCGTAGGCTCGACAATAAGTCGTTGCTTACTACAAAAGATCGAACAAGATAAAGAAAAAAAAATTACAAGGCCTACAATGTCAACAAATTTACAAAAAACAGGTAAATAAAAAGAATCTAGACAAAAGTAAAAATAAAACATTATAAGAAGACAAAATTAAACAATTGACACAAATGTTGTCATCAGTGCTGTAACTACCCTTAACACCAACCTTTTCGTAGCTACAACGTGTTCGAAAGTATCGCCTAGACCGCTTGAATATAAATATATATGCCATCTGCTATCAGCTGTTCCGTATCATTAAAAAAACATACTAACAAAACCGACGGAAGTAGAAACTGAAAAGCGGAAAATAATAAACCTTTTTCTCTAATAACGTTAGTAAATGAGACTGCTAAACATGGCGTAGGTACGGATAGCTTATAATTGTGCTAGCTTGATTGATCTTCGTTGATTATTTTTGTTTGCAGCCCAAAACGGAAAACCCTGCTTGTAACGAGAACCTCTTTCTTTTTTTTTTCTCCCAAGGTACAGTCACAAAGCTCAATCACCTAGCGTTTTACCTATGTTATAAACTAGCCTAGGGCACATTGCTCGCAGAACGGATGGCCGATGGGGTCGAGAAGTTCTGGAATGGCGACCGCGGACCGGAAGACGATGCGTTGGAAGGCCTCCCGCTAGGTGGACCGATGACCTGGATGCGAGTCGCACGGGACCGGTCAATGTGGCGATACTTGGGGGAGGCCTATGTCCAGCAGTGGACGTCTTTCGGCTGAAATGATGAAGATGATGAAACTAGCATATGCGCGCGTCTTCGCACGAGTGGAGTCCAGCAATAATCCCACGGGATCGTACTACCGGGATAAAAAGTATCCAATGTGTTAATCCAGGTAATAAACTACCCGTAACTGCCAAAATTCATTCAAATCCGTTCAGTAGTTTCTGCTTGAAAAAATACGAAAGTTTGTGAGGAAGGATGGGTGTTTGTTACTCACAAACACCCATCCTTCCTCACAAACTTTCGTATTCATAATATTAGTAGGATAAGTTATCTGGTTTCGTCCAGGCTTATTTAGTTTAGTTTATGAAATGGGATAGTGTTCAAAGTTAACAAATTGTTTGATCGATTCTCAATCGAGTTCAAACAATCTGCAGTTACCCGCAAGTGAAGATCAACTTATTCGTGTTGGCGTTTAACAGTGTTAAGGTAGTTACACAACATACCTGTAGGACAGAGACCTTGGGAACTCTAACGCAGAAATGAAGAGAGAAGAGCGGTATTGTTAAAAAGACAACCATCATCATCATCATCTGCCAGTCTGTCAGAATTCAGCTGAATATCCGTATGTGAACACGACACAGGGCTGTTCAAAGAGTTCGAATAGCCAACGGCAAACCAGTACCAAAAGAAGAAAAAATAAATCGCTGTAGCTATAGGTACATTGCTACAAAGATCGGTTCGTGGTACAGTTCCATCCGATTTTGGTCATGCGCCAAAAAATCCTTGTAACCATTTTATTCTTAAGAATAGTATGTACAAGTTATCTAGAAAATCAAAAGCAAAAACAGGCATATATGCAACGGAAAAGTTATAGCGGCTGCCTGCACCGACGTCCACAACTTCACTCCGTACAGGGAAACGAAATTCATCGAATTTCAGCCGTCTTTCTCTATTGACAACACTAGAGCTTGTAAGCGACCAAACAATGAAATAAAATACTATAGTTAAAAAACCAATAATGACACTTTGCATTGATGTCATTTTATTGTATTTCTCGTATTGTTCTGAGCAAACTCTTTAATTTTATACCCATTTGGGAGTCCGCCATATTGGATTTAAAATGACATCACTTAGCTACAACGCATTGTCATCCAAACTAAACATGTCAGCCCAATCGGAAACTGGGAAGCGGGTTCAGTCCTAATCAGGGTTTAGTACACATGGAATTTATCGCGAATCTAAACCACGTTAGTGTCATCGTAATTACGAAAAATTTACGCTGATTGTACTTATCTGATTTCATTCTGTTAACAAATAATTTGGAAAAAATAAATAGTATGATAATATTAATAGGTTTATGGTAGTCTTGGCTAAAAATCAACAACCCATTCGCAATATTGTGTTTGTTCATGTATTAAGATTGTTAGCTTTTTTTTTATTCGGTATACAAATGTGCCGAAGTCTATCTTATGTTGTTTATAAATAAATATCCATTTACGCTAGCAGACCATCTTTAAAAAATTAAACTTATCGGGTCTTCTCACAATGCAGACTAATGTTTTCTGAAAGAAAAATCTTTTTTTATAGCAACTTCCATTCAAAATCCTTAAAAATAACAATAAATTAAATACAAAAGAAAATCATTAATATTCCAAAACAAATGAAGAAACTCCCTGTGACATATAATATTTAAATCCAAACTTCGTAAAATGATTATTGATAAACTGTAAAGAAATAAAGAAAAAGACTTTTAGCTAGAGCTAGAGCTTGTGCTAGAGCACAGAAATAATTTATTAACTTTACTTCTTTTTGGATTTCAGAATGTTGAAACCAATCAATGATACCGCACGATCTTCTTAACATAGGCAGACCAAAAGGTGAAATTAACTTAAGTTTAACGCAACATAAATTAGTTATCAACTCCTTCAAAATAATGAGAAGATTTTGAATTATAAATTACTTAATTGGGCGGCAGATAGTATTAAAATACACCAATTTTATGCTTAAGCTGAAGCATTTCAATGAAAGTTGAGCCGATGAGTTAACGTCAGTTTTCCGAGGCTTATTGATACCAAAACGGGCAAAGTGTTAGTACGCGATCACGGAATATTGTTCGCGCAAACATTACGCTAGTTTATTTAAGCCAATCGCATTTGTGTTGATATTTTTTTAAAGTAAACATGATTTCTAGGAATTAGTGCCTGGATGTAGGTGAACGGAACAATTTAATTCCGAGCGGGTCACTGAGTTTAGCCGCGGTGATTGGTTGATCTTGCGTGGGGTTGTATCTACCGTGATTTAGGTCAGTCTGCAAGTATAGTTTATATCAATCTTATGCTAATGACATTTATATTATTAGGTAGAAATTCGAAATATTATTTTTATGTTCTGATTGGACCCATAACCACTTTGACCTTAGATAATAAAGAACAGCTTACTAGCTTTTTACTGAATTTTCAAGAAAATTGTGAAATCTTTAATATCATTACATTGTATTAGAAATGCCATCAATAACAACTGCCAATAGCAGAGGCACTTTCGAGTTTGCAAAAATATGCGTCAAGCAAATCTAATACTCTAGATGTCAGCATAAAAGAAAGGTCATAGCGGCGTGCACTGGTTAAGTTAAGTTGCCGAGTCCCGACGTTCGCTCGTTCGTTGACTCGCCCTGACCTGTGAGATGTTGTTGAACCACAGCCTAAGGTGACCGGGACGCGGCGGCGGGCGCGGGACGATCCCGCCAGCCCGCCAAACTCAAGCCCGCAGAGCCAACGCACTCTCAATATCGACTGAAACTCGAGTCCGCGGCATACATCGTAATTTCCACCTCAAGTGCATAAGTAGACGTTGAACTTCCAGTTTCGCCATTGTCTGTGTAACCCCGAAGCGTGAACAATGCTTAACGACCTAAGGATAACGCGCGCACAACAAGGTTATATGCGTGTTTTCGCCATGTAGGAGCCAAGGACACTCCGCCACATGGAAAAACGCGTTTCCTCTACAACGAAATTGTCAGTTTCAGCTTTATGTGTACCTAGTTGTTTCTATTGAGTTTGAATTCGCACACGTATAGAGATCTAGCTCTTATTAGACGTTTTTATTGTTCCACCATGCGCTATTTCACAAGGTTACATCAACGGCAGGATTTATCTCATAAGAAGCGTATATTGTTTGATACAATAACTGCAATATCGTCGTACAACTTCAAAATGAAATCAAAGTCAATCCAATTAATTCAACTAAGTCATTAAAACTTTTAAATTAATACCAACTTATGAACTTACTTATCGCTAAAAGTCAGGCACCCCTAGATTATCTTTGATTGAGGATAATAAAGCATCTAGGTAGCGGAACTAAAAACTTCCGAAGACTAAGAACTCGTTAAGGTGTTTTCGAAAGTAATTAGCGCTAGTTGATAAAACTTCATCTTGCACCTTTCTACTTAATCAGCTATTGTCTGTTGCGAACAAAGAGATTATATTTGTTTGGGAATGCAATCGGAATTAAAGTGACTTACTCGTACAATGGGGACCGAGACAGTAGTTTTTGTATAAAAACAGAAAGTATTTTAAATATCTTATGCAGTCGCGACACGACGATTGAATAAACCTTATAGATTCGTAAAGGCTACGCTAGACAGATAGAGACTAGGTACTACAAATATGACGTAATTCTATAAATACGCCATAGTGAAACCGTGCCACAGTAAATACTACGCGCTCCCGTACTCCAGTAATAGTCCGTAAGGCCGTGGCCCGGCGCCCCCTAGCGGGCGACTACGACACCATTTCCCAATAAGCTTCAACAATTTTTTGCTCGAAATTTTTAATTTTTTTTTTGATTGGTTGGTTACTTAGCTTGCAAATTGGCTCAGTATATCTCTTTACATTCTAATTAAAGCTGTATAAAATATAACTGCTGTTGATAAATGCAGCTCACATTTACACGTAAAATCAGCACAAAGTGATAGCTATAGCGACATCTGTAGCTCGTAGTGGCACGTCTACAGTCTCCGTCCATTATCCGTGTGAATCGTCTAATTGTTCGTCTCCAAGCCGCATTACGCATGCGTTGCTGCCTTCATATTCAATGCGGAGCGTAACGGAATGTTCATGCTTTGGCACACAATGACCGCCTTTTGTCCTTCGGTTTAACTTACGAATAGAAACATGTTATCAAAACTGTACAAAGAAAATATCTGATCAATATGTTTATATCACCGAAACACATCGACCTTGAAGTCCTTTTTCGCTCATTATTGTTTCAACGTCATCTACTCGTACTAACATATTTCTTTACGAATAAAGTGTCATCAACCTTAGTTGGTACACTTTTATGTCATCGCTGAAACTCAAATGGGAGGCGGCCCTTTTCATATAAATTGCCGCGCGATGCAATAAGATTATACTGAGTCGTAGTGAATTACTCCTATTCAGGAGTACTCAACTATATGCGGAAAATGGCAAAGGATTGGCCATGCGAAAAGGGCCTTGGAATACACTAGAGAGGTTTTAACTAAATCGTTGTCGCTTATCACGAGTTCAAGATATTATTGTCCCAGCGGAGTCTGCGTTCTAATGCGCGTTATCACTGAACTGAACTGACGCTACATTAGGAGTTGTATTAAATTCGGCTTATTGTCAACTATTTTAATAAAACAGATAATCCGCTGCGAGGCCGCTGTACGTCTAACCTTCAGACGAATTTAGGGTTCATTGTGCCAGTTAATGTGGCAGTAGGTAATTGATGTTCATTATTTACATTACTCAATTTATTTATAAATTGGGCTAGGTATCATTTTTATTTTTGTATAAAATTTTCCTACTCGTATATTACTGATCTGTTATTTATTTTTTGGGACAGTCACCATGGTTACAAACTCCACAACTGGGTTTGTCACCAACTCGACACGAAAGATTGGACACACGTCTGTCCAGTTAGTAAAACTCAAAATTAGAAGGTGCTATTCATTCAATTGCCATCTAAACGGGTGCCCAATGTGGAATACCTTCAGTATTAGAGGTTTTATATTTTTACAGGTTTTTTTATTGATTCTATATAGAACTATTTCAAAATGTAAAAAGTAAGTAACACTAATGAATAAACGAATATAAAAAAATGGGTAATTTTATAAAAATAATCATCATCAATCAAAGACGTTTATTGTCAGACATAACAATAATCTGCGTGACTGTATTTTGTCATGAATTTGGGTAAAATGCGAACGTATGTCCAGTTGACGAAAACATAAAAGTGATTTAATTAAAGTTTAACACACGTAAAAATCTTGGTGTGTACAGATGACGAAACAATAAGTGATCCTATTTTAAGTTTCACCAACTGGACACACGTCCAGTCTTTCGTGTCGAGTTGGTGACAAACCCGCACAACTTTGGTTGCTCATTACAAGGATCCACCTAGTGATTGCAATCCGGTGTCATTTTCAATCCGGCCGGATCTGACCGGAACCCCATCGATCTGGCCGGATCCGGACCGATCCAGCCGGATCGATCAAATCAGCATCGTTTTCGTTTTTCGGTTCAAAATGGACTGTTAGTAAGTAAATCAAGTGTCATTGTACTTAATGTAGGTAGTTTATAAAAAATCAAACAAATTTTAAATCAACTTCATTTTCCAATCCAATGACAATGTTAAGATTAGACAACGAGCAAACAATTAAAATCTAGTAGTGTAGGTAACTAGTAAAATCTTACGATGTAACGAGTAGCTCAGTCTTCCTAGATTTCACTTTCACAGATAGATCAATTATTTTAGTAACTTTATAAAATCTAATATTATTAACCTTATGTAACTTGCTGAGATGAGATCACAATAATTATTAAACTATTTGAGAATGCTAACAAACAAGTCTTATATTTATAGTTATCAAAATAATGAGATTGCAATATAATTACAACTCTTTAGGTGTCATCTGCTAGTCGACTTCTAATAGAGCTGCAAATATAGCTTGCGGCCGAAAAGGCGCTTTCAGCTTCTACACTTGTCCGCTTTAATGTCAGCAAATAATCAGCAGACAAGTATTCTCCTCGAACTCCGTCACTTTCAAATGTAGTTATTTCATTTAAATTTTTCTCTTTTTTAGTATGTGTACACGTGGTTTCTTGCTAAGTGTAATGTCAAATCTTTCTTTAATGATGGTGAATCTAAGTTCTCTTCTATTATTTCTTCCATGTTTTCATCATTTCAAAGTACCTACTCATGCAACAGCTCTATTATTTTGTCAAAAATTGCTAACACCGGATTCGGTAAACGTTTAATGATGCCGGATCCGCCGGATTACCGGATCCGTTTTTCCGGATTGCAATCCATAGATCCACCACAGATCAGATTTAGCTCAGATTCACAAATAATGGAACGAAATTGGATGGCGTCGTTTTACCCCGGAAAATACTTAGCTCCACATTTCAAGCGTGTCAAATAGGCATCAACTTACATTACTCCGTCAGTGAAGAGATGTACTGCTTTGTCGGTAAAGCCGGCAACTAGTAGGCAAAAAGCGCCGTCTCGTCGCCTGGTATAGTTTAAATGGAATTATAACTCTTAATCCTGGGAATGATTATTTCGAAAGTTCAAGCGGTTCAAGTTCTCCAGCGGCGCGTCTGAAACATGTATTCATGTTTTTTCGGTACCTCTGTATTTTGTCAAATAACTGCAATCATGCACCTCACTGGAGGGGATATTTATTGATTTTGTAATTATCATCATGTCCTTATACCAATTCATTTGGGATCGGCGCAGTATGTCTTCTTTTTCTTCGATAGGTACTTTTCTATTACTCGTCATCTCATCAGACACGTCCTTTCTTGCTTTATCATCCTTCACACAGTCCATCTATCGTTTCTTTGGTCTTCCCCCACTCTTATACCCATCCACATTCATACTCAACACTTTCCAATTTGTAATGAAAACCAGAAATTTGAAATGTCATGTCATGTCAATAGCATTGCACAATTTTTTTTCTTATTTTTTATTGTAGGCTTTTATCAGCAAAGGCAAGCTAACCTCATAATAAGTTAACATATTCTTTTAACTACACAAACAATATAACTTATAATTCTCTAATAAAACTCAGCAAGGAGAATTGCTATCTCCGTTGAAGGTTGCGCTAAAACCTGAACATATGTACCGGTATCATATTTATTGAATGTTAACGAACAGAGTTTCTCTTTCCTTCTTGTACTTACTACACTCTACAAGTATATGTAAAATTAGTTATTGCATAATTCCCGTAATAGAAGGTGTAAAGTCGTGATGTCTGACGGATATTAGCATTCAATAAACATCAACACCGCTACACACGCAGCAGAGGTATTTAAAATATGTTTGTGGCACACCATTTTGCATTTGTAACCGGATTGAAACATGCTGACTGTTGGGTTTGAATGCTCAGTGCGGGCCAGTAAAGTTTGCCCGCACTGCTGCGCAAACTTTACTGGCCCGCACTGAGCATTCGCTGCGGCTGCTGTAAAACATACTGAACAGAAACACACCTTTTACAGCGAGTAATTTGTCTAGTAGTTTCAACTCCTACACATTCAGTTTTATAAACACAGCTTTTATTTGTTATGTCGTTTGTTAAAGTGGGCTAATTGCACGGTACAATTTTGCCTGAAAAATGTAATACCAAAAACTAATAGTAGGTGCATTTTCAAGTGTGCTAAGTTTCTTATTGCACTAGAGGCAACGAGGATCCAAATTCTAAAACCAAATTAAAAAAAAAAAACAAACAAACAAATCAAAACACTGTGTTTCAAATTCTAATTCCAAATATGAATTTAAAAAATTTTATTCATTGAATGTAATAACAAATGTAAAGTTTTAATGAGAATGTTAATCTTAACAATTTTGTATACGTAATGAAAATGTTTGCATGCCAAATAGTGAAATATGGCAGAACTCAGATGTATAGGTACCTACTACTACCACCTACTTAAGTATTACCCATATTTGCAAATAAATGGTATTCTATTCTATTAATATTAGGTATGTTTTTTATTTATTTTAAAAGTCTTTTAAAACCCGTTGTTTGATAATTGAGTGTTTGCCTTGCATTCTCGGCTCTATTTAGCTCTCGCCTTCGGCTCGGGGTGGAATGATCAACTTCACCCACTCAAAATACAAACACAACCGTACAGTACAAACCGTTTAAAAATATAATTAAAGTAAAACGGTTTACTCCCTCCGTACCGCATTGGTAAAATATTTCACTCGAGTTAATGAATCGTTTGTGTAACAGCTCTTAATTTTATTGAAAATGAGCCGAGTCAATATTATGTGCCATTATCGAGTGCACCGGACGTCACCCGCGCCGCGCCGTCAGGACACGGCTCTTCGGCTTAAAAAAATTGAGAATCCTGCGGCAATTATACAATAACCTGGATAAACACTATCACAGAATTTCGTTAATGGTGCCTAACTTTTTTTTTATGTATGTTTAATTTAATGTATGTAGATAAATAAAAAAAACGAGGCTGTTTTTTATTTCAAAATAACGGCTTTTTACAAAATACTGATTATGGAAGTATTTTTTTTCTCTCTCTTTTTTATCAACAATACAAACAGACAAACTCTGTTTTTGCCGGCCAATCTCCGAAAAGGTTGGACCGATTTTGACGGAATTTTGGAGGAGAAACTTAAGCTACTTTTTTTTTAGAAAAACGATTAGGGCTGCGGGAAAAGAAAAATAAACCCATGAAATTGTTAACAAAATCCGATTCAAATATCCCTATTTGTAATCATTAATCATGTATTATGTCACTAATAAATGTTAAAGAACAGCTTGTATATATACAAGCTTGAAGCTGTTGTTTTGCATCCTTGTCAAAATTCAGGAGTTTGTCACAAAAGACATAAATAATCAATTAAAATTACGGCACTTACTTTATTATTAATAAACGCTGTTTTTTTGGTTGTTTAAGTTTGTTAGTATTCCAGAATAATTAATTATCGAATAAATATTTGAGATTGTTTGTATGTGTGAAATCGTGGTTATAGGGCGAGGATCAGTCGGTCCGCGTTTAAATCACGGGTGGATTTCTCACTTTCCGATTTCGCGAAATAAGAAAAAGAAATACCTGCCCATTTCATTATTGATTCGGGACGAGAATCATTAACATAGTCAACATGAATTTGACGAGGATGCAAAACAATACCTTGTATAATTAATAGTTTTCCGGTAGGTACTTCAAATTTGACAGATGAAAAGTAGGCGTTTATATGTCAATTTATAAACACACAGGGCGGAATTTTGGGCTGGGTTAGTCCGACTTAGACCTCAGAAGATAGGCGCAGAACTGGAAAGTATCATCTAACATTTTTATTTTTATCAACGATGTTTGAGAGAATGAGTGATTATTTCATATTAATTCGGTGATATTTGCAGATTAAGACTGTAAGACGAGTAGTGAAAGTATCTGAGTGGTGTCTATTTTTTAGTGTGTCTCTGCTCAGCATCTACTACAAAATAAAAACATAATTTTGTAGACCATCATTTGATTTTGTTATATAATTTAGTAGAATTTTCCTTTATACACGAAGCATGGAAAAAGATAATTACTACAAAATATTTTTTTTTTGTATCTACGTAAATTTTTCAACATTGAAGCACTGACTACTCGTTTATTAAACAATTAAAGTAAGGTCACCCAAGTTATTTTTATATATTGACTTTCAGTGATAATTTTTGATGTTTACGTAAAATAAAAATATCAAACGGCAATCTACCATACCTACACGTAAATAAAAGTCTTAGTGAAAAAAATTTTTAAAGGTATCATAAATCATCATCATCATTTCAGCCGAAAGACGTCCACTGCTGGACATAGGCCTCAGACAACGCTGCTGCCCATTCTCTAGCAAGTCCCTTAGTCGCCTCTTACGACACCCACGGGAAGATATGGGATGGTGCTATTCTTTACGTCCGACACCATACAGAATTGTATTTAAATATATTTATGTAAAATTGATACTTGACAAGGATTTGTGTGAGATACCACAGTTAAAAAGGGGGAAATAAAAGCTCCTTTAAAAAAAAACTAATGTACATTTTCGCGTTTTTTTGAAGTGAAAACTTCTTTAGCGGCGTTGAGCACTTTTTCTGTAATGGGTATAAAATCTTAAACTCGCGTCAGGTCACGTGTCCTGATCGTAAATTCGTAAGACGAATTGACATTAGGTTGCGAAGGAATTTGAACTTTATGTCATCTGTTATTGAGTTTGGTTTTCCAAAACTGGATAATTATCTTATGCACAAACAAAACCTTCGATTTCTCCAAAGAGGTAAAATTCGTAAAACGTATCGTAATATTTCTGTGTTAAATTTGTTATGTAATGTAAGTTGTCATGTTTGTGTATGATAGCGCAATAAATGAATATTGTATTTTACCACATAAATGATAGAACTAGATAATTAAAGCAATTCGTTCAAAATTATTTCCTAACCATATCCAAAAATGCACAACGTTACTATTCAAGTTTTCACTTCTGCCGGCACTCCCGGAGTGCAACCCGTTTTTTTTTTTTAGAAGTCGTTTATTTTTTCGTCAGTGTTTTGTTGCTTTTGTGGGTTATCCTTGTCAAGTATCAATTTTACATTGTTACTAGAAGTTATAAGAACATCGTCTACATAGACGAAGAACAAAAAAATGCATATTATAGAGGATCACTCATAAATTAAGAACGCAATGTTAACACAACCTAAATGGGACCGCCGCGCAAGAGTCTTCTACCAAATGTTAAAAGAAACACTTAAATCGGACCATTAATCACGGATAAATCGGCGAACACACCTATATGATGCTGGTGGAATACATAACCACCACTTTTTTTTTTAAGTAGGTTAATTAATTAGAATAAAATAGGTATTTTTTTTTTAATTTGGAACACACTTGTAAGTTCTCCTGTATCTAGGGTGCGTTTACAAACATTTAAAGAAACATACACCCGGACCCCGCCAGACCCGCAGCAACTATCTGTAGGCCATACAAATATTTGTTCACTGCGGGGATCGAACCCGCGATACGCAGCACAGCAGTCGATCGCTCAGCCACTGCGCTAACCGTGCCATCGATTAAGATACTATAGTAGGGTATCAGAAGAAATGTCATGAAAAATGTGACCCTAACTGACATAACGGTAAAGTTTGACACGTATCATTAGTACCGACAAGTACTAGTTCGCTCTAGAGTACAATAATATTGTCTGCGTTGGCCCGCCTATCACAAAATATATCGCCTATTTAAATATGTTTGGTAAGAGCAAAGCTGGATAAACGTATTTTCCATTTTACTCGACACTTTCAAAAGTTACTGCTAGAATCGCTTTACAATTTTCAGGCAAATAAAGAATACAACGTGTAACGTTAAATGCGCAAAACCTGAAAATAGTTTGATCAGAATAACGAGCAGAATCAATAGAACCACTTTTTAATATAGGTCACATTTTTCAAAAAATCTTCATAGAAAATGTTGCCCTGTCTATTTTCGTTCATAGGGCAAGCCATCACGTGCGCAAACCCGCCAAAATAGATAAACAAACACAAATGTATGTCGTCCAACTTAAATTTTCACATATGCGGGAAAAAAAGAAAGAAAGAAACGATCAGAATTGCCAGTAAAACTAAAACAGCACATAAAACCTTTACGTTTTTTTTAATGATTTTTTTTCTCGCAGAATTAGTTCAATTGAATTAAAAATCATTTGGGGTCTCTGAGGTTTTGCGCATTTAACGTTACACGTTAGTCATTAGGAGTCATTAGTCATTTATTCTGAACAAAAATACATTTGTGTTGAATACAGGATTAATACAATAATAATAATCAATAAAAGTTACAATCAATAATATAGATAAAATGTCAAAAATAAAATAATAAATCAACTTAATAAAAATAATAATAATAGCATGTCAAGCATTAAGGGAATAATCAATAAAAGTTACAATCAATAACATAAATAAAATATAAGTAACCTATAATATATATAAGTACATACGATACAATTCCTGTGGGCGCGTGTTGGTTCCGTTGTAAGCGTCAGTGTCTGTTGGTTCCGGCTTTTACTGAAGTTCACGGCTGATCACGACCTGCAAACAAAAGAAAGTTGATCGATGTGAATACATTGAAAGTTGGTTTATTATTATTGTACGAGTTGCCATGGCGGACCTGGAAGTCTTTAAATAGACTCCGGACACAGGTTGGCTGAAGCAAGGAAAACCTGTTCAGTTGCAGGAGATTCATAGATGAGTCTGCCCTGGAGAGTAAATGTGGTGCGGCCCCACAAACGATAAGACACGTGATATCATGTCTAGCCTGTCCTGTTGCTTCCACACCACAGAAGCTGATGGACGCTACTGAAAGTGCCAAGGTCGTCGCCTTTTGGGCTGACTCAAGTTAAATTTTCATTGACACGCTAAGAAGAAGATTGATGCAGCTAGCTGTAGTGTCCCACTGCGGGAAAAGGTAATGATAGACAAGAAGACAGCCATTCGTCCCGCTATCTTCTTCGTGGTATGCCACGGCCACATATCTCGCAGTTTCAGGGTGTAAATCTCGCAGTTTACGGGCCCAACACTCTCTTAATTACCTACATAGTACATAGGTTTCCTTATTACTTTTAGTCACGATAGCAACTCACATAAAAATAAATAATCGCTTTCCATTTGTGTGCCCCACCACACTTTTACATATTCATAAACGTTCGCTACTTGGAAATACGAGGCTAATATTAAACAAAGGCGCTGCCGACCGCCGCATGTATCTGTGAATTGTAAACACATTTGCATGGATATCCTGAAATGCATTGTGCCCGCATTTATTGATTAATTGCTTGAGGCAATACAATTTCCTCTAGCTCCAGGTAAAGCCGCCTTTCATTCATGGCGCTCGTTTATTTATTCAGTAGCTGGGATTTTTAGGAAGTTTTATCATTGTTCTACATTTCGGTTCAGTTTATGTTTCGATGTATGTCATGCATGAACTGTGCCTTAATGAAAATAGTTTCGATACTGCCCGTAGCCGTCGATAGAAACAGATTTATTTAATATTGCAAGTAGCGTTTCAAGAGTGTTTATTGCCGGTTCTCGTTATATTAATTCAATCAATCTCAGCCAATAATGTTCCTACTGCTGGGTCTCAGGCCTCCTCTCTATGAGACGGAGTGGGCTGTAATCCACCATGCGGGCCCAGTGCGGGTTGGTAGACGTCACATGTCTGTCCATTTTTAGTTCTAGACATGCCGGTTTACTCACAATCTTTTCCTTCCCCGTTTTTGAGAGCAGCGATGATGTAATAAATTACACAAATAATATATAAGATACACTTGTTTATCTAGTTACTATTGGAACTGTGTTCCGACAGGCAATAGTGCGGATCAGATACCACTCTATCTTGATGATTAACTGATCTACGTACGGTAGACTGATTATTATCTAAGTTGTTAATTATGGGTTAATAACATGAGATGCTGATTCTTTACAACATATATATATGTTGTAATAGTAGATTGTTGCATCGAGCGCAAAGTGAGTTATTAATGCACGAGTAAATTAACATGAGTGCATTAATTACTCACTTTTGCAAGGTGCGTAATCTGCTTTTCTTTCAACTACCTTGACAAAATATACCTACTTACAATAACAATCAAATTAATGAAACAAAGTTCAATTCATCTTCCCTTCAAACATACAATTATTAAAAGTGCACTTATTAAAGGTTCTTAACAACTTCATTTGCAGCTGTTTTATACTTTCTGGAGTTAAATTCATATCGCTATCGCTGTCAATTTCCATGATTTTTTAACTTTTATTTTGCTAAATATGAAGTATCAAAGTTTTGCAATGGTACAAAATGCGTGCCATTAGTTTTTTTTTTCTTTTATTCTGCCGATTTTTACTTTCAGCCAGTATCTTTTTGATCTAATGCATACATTTTATTAAACTTAATAGGAGGCATTAAACCTCTGCGGTAAATTTAATTCTAAATTTAAAATTACAACAGTGCAGTAATGAAAAACAGTGCAATAATGAGATTTCAAATAACTTTTCTGCACTGTTTTGGTTCTAAGCAAAAAAGACATCCTTTTTGATCGGTTTTGTAGTGATTCATGATAACATTACTGCGTAGTTGAAAGAAAATATATATATATATGTTTACAACAAAAAATTCCTCATAATATATTATGAGGACTGCGGATATGTATCAGAAGCAAAGGCGAAGTTTAAATAATAAACACATGGATCACCATGTGTTTTATTATTCCACCAGTATCTTTTGCTCCGTGATTACTGGTCCAATTTAAGGGATTCTTTTTTCATTTGGTAGAAGAGGCGCGCATGGTGGTCTCCTATAAATCGTATTACCTTTGCGCCGGTTATGACTTCGGTACTCTATGCATTTGTCTTTGTGTATGTGGATGGTTTTGTAGGGACACAAGTAAGCGTGCACGACAGACATAAAGCAAGGTAAGCAAAAATGTAAATGTGAACGCGACGTATGAACGGCGGGCTAGTAACTACGCACTAGCCCGGTCGGAAGGGCCTCTTTGGGTTTAATTGGAATAAAACTTATTCAGTAATGAACCGTCGTTTATTTAAATGAATCCAGAGAATTCATAACCAGTTACCGCAGTGCTCATATAAATAGGGATTGATATAAACATACAGTGACAATGAGATCCCTAAGTATACATTGACTTTTTTGCCACTGACTTCCGAAACCAACAAAAGTCACCGACTTCCGAAAGCAGTCATTTTCCACTTCTTTTTGTTTTTTTTTTGTAAGTCGGGTATTCTTGTATTTCAAAATATATGTAGCTTGACCTCATTGTTCTGATTGGGACTAAGCTATAAACACGCCATCTACAATCAGCTTTAACCAGCCATCCTCCCATTCCACATTACCAACGTGACATAACGTGTATTGGTGGTGCTCTCGTTTAAAAAACAACTTTATGTGGTCGGTGTAAGTTCGAATTGGTGTCTAGTCAATCATAACTTGTTATTTTTCCAAGTGGAAACTTTTGGTGGCTATGTTAATTTTCTTAATCCTAATAGAAATCCTAATAGAGTCATTAACAAGAGTGGATAAATTTGAGAAACCCACTTCTGAAAAGGTCAATATGTTATCTAAATAAAGCGAGTAGGGATCGCAATGATAATTGAGGTTATTGAGCGGAACAACCAAATTCATGTAGTAGGAATTGTAATTTAGTACTTGTTTATTTATTATTTTTCTTATTAATTGCAACTATTATAAGAATTTAGTTTTGGTAGCAAGTCTGTATCTTATCTGTCAAATAATCAATTTTTTTTTATCCCTTGCATGTGTATCCCTTGCAATCAATCAATCAAAATATTATTATTTTACATAGGCCTACATGGGCACTTATAAAACGTCGACAAAAAGGTGCTCGGTTCGGGTTGGTCGTTTCCTATGAAGAAGAACCGGCAAGAAACTCCATGGTTACTCTTTTAAAATCATTTGGTTTTACAAAATTTCTGTTACAGCGTTAGTACTAAAGTATGGGAGGACATCGTAGCCCTGACAATAAGTCGTTGCTTACTACAAAACGTAGAACGAAATAAAAAGTTACCAAGGATCTAGGAATATATAAGGCCTAGAATGTCCACCCATTTACGAATAATCGGTAAATAAGAAAAACAGTCTATACAACAACAAAAAATAAATAGAAAATATCACAAAATGACTAGATCAAATAAGTGACACAAATGTTGTCATCCGTGCTGTAACTATTCTAAACAAAAGGTGTAATAATTTAAAAACGATTGTAAGACATCTGATAAAAAAGAAACGAAAAAGAAAAACATAAGATTGAGAATAGTTAGAGACATCCACAACACATTTGTGCCGTTTATGAGCTACCAGGGAAGCCGCATGTGCGAAGGGGCTAAGGCCAAACTTCTCTATTTTCAACGTATTCCTTTATTTTGTAATATGCTTTTTTAATTAGGACACGTTTAATATAATTTTTAAACTTTCTATCAGTCAGTTCTGTAACTGATTTCGGCAACTTATTATAAAAGCGTATACTGTTTATAAGAAAAGACTTGCTAGTTTTGGTTAATCTGAATTTGGGTATTACAATTTCGTGTCTACTGCGTGTATTTATATTACAGAAGTCGCTTCTTTTTTTGAAAAGTCCTCGGTTTTTGCGGACATATAAAATACATTCTAAAATATAAAGTGAAGGCAGAGTCAGTATATCGATTTCTTTAAATTTTTCTCTGAGGGATTCACGAGGCTTTCAATCATGTACTGATAACGTGGCAAGCGTTTTCGCGTTGAAGTCCCTTACACCTTGTATAAGAAGGCAAAACTTCTCAAAAACGATATGTTTTTAGGCATACAGCAGGACTAAAAACAAAAACTTTACCAATTCGTACGTTGGCGCGCTGTGATATTTCAAAAGTACACCCAAATCTATTTATTAAACAAACCTGAGTGCTTTTGATAGAGTTTAAATATGGACGTTAAAAAACGGCTTATAGATTGGCGTGCCATTCGCATACATCACGTCCATATTTTTTATCTAAAAGTTTTCGCATCAAAGTCTAGTTTGCTTTACTGCAAATGGAATGATTCAATGTATTTTTTTTGAAAGAAAACTGGACGCTGGGGTGTTTGCTTTCACTCGCCAGTTTGTTCGGATGCACAAAATAATTTTATTACGGAATCTACTGTCGGGATAAAAGTAATCCTATTTGTTTGTCGGCGTGGAGTTACAAGGTACTTTTTATTCTAATACGCAATAAACAGGGTGTAAGATACAGCGACGCGAAAATGCTTACCAAGTTCATAGTGCATCATTTTGTCTCTTATACCCCGTTTATGCCATGGAAGTGGACGTGGAGTTACGTGGAGACACCAACCCGTTAGAAAATACGATACAAAACGAAACACCATGTTCTACGTACATTTTAGTCACATATCACTGAAATCATAACATAGTTGAACGAACTTGCAATCTTATTTAGCCCAACCGCCTTAAAATAAAGAGATTGGAGGAGTTTATTTTTTCTTATTTCCATAAGGTCTTTGAACTGTTCACAAATGGCGACGTCAATATAGATATGCTTAGCATACTTAAATGAGTTAACGAGTACCTAAGTTCAGGCGAACAACTAGGTCCGTACAGAAGTAGCGTGGTACCTAAGATGCTCCCCTACTATCATCATAATGACAGTTCAGTAACTTTTAAGAGCACGAGCACCACTTTAGTTTGTGGAAGTGCTTCTGTACTTTAGTTGTGCTACACTCTTGTGTAGGTCGGTATGATCCAGCACAGCAGAGCCGGCCGACAGATATGTAGAAATAAGTTTTAGAAAAAGTCACTCGGCTTGGTTTGAATCGTACCGAATCGACCCTAACGTGATGATTCAGGATTGAAGATGCAGGTCTGTCGAGCAGCACGAGCTGTATGGAGACTAAATATATACGTGTAGAAAATGGTTCGGGAGTACTTTGTTATACAACAAAATTGCGGAATAGCAGAACTAAGTAATTAACACATAACAACAACATCATTGCAATTAAAATAATAAACTGTGCTAATTTTCGTGGTGGTAGCTATACATACATCTGATATAATCGACCGTGACACAAACGGATGAAAGGATACCGGTCCCGATGGTGCCTTTTTGTACTATTTTGGTACGAAAGTATAAAAATAGCTCGTTTAATCTATTAAAGCTATTCAAAAATTGCTTTTTATAGTACAATAAGAAGTTAAAAAGAAAATATAAATAATAATATTGCAACTATTTAAATATCTCATTTCATACATTATTAAATATTTCTTAAAAAAAAAACGTAGAAAGACAATGAATATTATGTGCACCCACGCAAATAACATTAAAAAGATAAGTATTTTTTTAATAAACTGACATTATAGGAGCTGTCAGGGAGGTGAAATTTATTTATATTATTGAAAATGTTCGAGTTAGAAAAGCATTAGTTTGAATTAAATATTACAAGTTTGCAAATAGAGCACGTGAGGTAAAAATATGTAGAGTAGTTAAAAATCTATGATTTTTTTTTGTTGTTACCGTATGATTTTTAATGAAAAGTTATCAGATAGCCAATGAATCAGAAATGAACATCGTATTACCCAGTACATACTAACTGGATTGTGGAGGTCAGATAGGCAGCGTTCCATGTAAAATACTGGTATTCAGCTGCATCCGGTAAGACTGGAAGCAGACCCCAGTAAACTTGAGAAAAGGCTATGGCAGATGATGATTGAATTAGAAACGAAAATGTACTTTTTTTGACAAAAGAATTACCATCACCACACCTTGTTAACTCAAAAAAAAGTTTTGAATCCGAGCAACATTCAGTGAGCGCAACGTGTGTTGTACTCCAAACTTGAACAACCGTTGTGACAAATACAAGTCGCACTAAAGTTTGATTTAGGAAACCAACAAAAACTACCGCTGATTCCTAAAACTTCAAGTATTTTCAAGCATTTCCAAGTCCACGCAACGCTAGATAATTTTGAATTCATTTTCCGTGTAAAAGTAAAAGCAAATTATGTAAAGCTTGTCCATCAAAAATAATTAGTCTGACCGCGGGTGCGTCGCCGCCATACTGATGAAGCTCGCTTTAGCAGCTCTTGGAGGGTAATCACATGCCCTATGTAGTACTATGTGCCATGTGGTTTTGCCATCAGGAATTTCTCAAAAGTATCCATAAATCTGGATTTGTGTCAAGTTGATGGCAATAGGCTCGCTTTTTTTATAGAAATCATCATACAACCGCTCCCGCTCTGAAATGGAGTGGAAGGGAGTGTCAGCAGACTTATATTGACTTTAACCCAGCCAAGTTCCTTCTTAGCCCTTTGTGTTCCAGGGTCACGGTATCTTTTTCTAACAGTCCCGCAGCTCTGGCAATCATCGGCCCTCTCGGACCCCTTCCGATTTGCTGACATCTCCTTGAGGCGCGCGTGGAACACGATCGCGCCTGTCGTTACAAGACGGTCAGACGATGAGCTAGCCTATTACTCACCGTCCACAGGCCCGAAACCTCTGCCTAACCCTTCGGGAATAATAGGCGTGATGGTAACGTTATGTATAACGACACGTACTACCGTTCCCTCCTTCTCTGTTGTAGCCTTTAGTTAAAACGTAGACAATGGTGTGGGTTCCATGTTTGTAAAGTTTTAGTTTAAGTATAACTTTGTATTTTGTAGCTTGTAACTGTTTTATCCCCAATAAACAAATAAAATAAAATTTTTTGTTCGTCAAAACAAAACAACATCAAAGGCACTGGACTACAGTAACACAATGGACTATTCAGTAGACGGCAGTGTAGTGCATACTTCTTATTCAATATTATTCCCAGCTAAGGGGACTTACAAATCATCTGGTGCTTGTAAGAGAATAATGTTACATCTATTTCATCTATTAAAAATCTTCTATTGATATCATGAACTTCTCAAGTTAAGCGTCACATGTCTTCGAAAGTTTGGTTTTTAGACATTCTCTTACGATGTTTTCCTTCACCGTTTTGAAAGCAGTGATGATATCTTTCAACCCGCATTGAGCCCGACTAGTGATGGTAAATTCCCGAGAATATTCTCCTTGCGAGAACTTTGCTGTTAAGTTCTCGAGAATATTCTTTTGGCAGAGAATTTACGAGAATTTATAAATTGAATGACTCTTTTGTGTCGATCTATTTAAGAATAATAGTTTTTAGTGCATTTTGAACTTTTACGAAGTTTACGATAAAATAATCTACTCCACAACTTAAATTCTCAGTAAATTCTCTTGAGCAAGAACATTCCCGAGAATATTTCCAAGAACATTTTCATAAATTCTCTTAAAGTTCCTAAGGTATTTATGTTAAATTAGGATTTCTGTATTAGAACAAACTTTATGAGTTATACAAATAATCAGCTTTAGTAAAATTTTAAAAAATAACATTATACGAACGGTGTATGGTGTACCTAAATAATTAAAAACAAAGTAACAACCACAATCTTAACATTTCTTGAAATCGAATCAAATTGCTAATGCAGTAATGCTATACGTCTATTGATAACGATTGACCCATGCCATCTAAGTTGATGTGGTCTGTTTCTGCCAAGATTACTAGCTCATCCTCTGCCTATTCTTCTGATGAGCTCTTTTCAGATTCGTTGTCTAAATTGATTGTAGGCTCTTCTCTTTCGCTTGTGGCAGAGGTAGTTTGATTTGGTTCTTCATACTCTTTGTTTAAACGTTGTGGTTTGTTCATAATTTTACAATCGTGAGCAATCCGACAAATTTTGCCTAAAATTTGGATTTCAGCCAAACGTCAGGTACAGCAGTCACGCGATCTCATGGTGACATGGAGGGAGCGACTGTCGCAACCCCGTGCAGGGCACGCCACAATAGTGGCGATAAGTCCCCTCTTTGAGGAGTGGCTGGAGAGGCGCCACGGGGCCCTCACCTTCCGCCTGACGCAGATCCTCACCGGACACGGTTGTTTCGGGAGGTTCCTGCACCGAATCGGGTGGGAGGACACGGTGGAGTACACCGAGGACCTCTGCATCGCTTGGGCTGAGCACCGCCGTGTCCTCATAGCGGCGAGTGGCGGCGGCGACCCTTCGCGTCCGTCCCTGGTTCAATCCATGGTCCGGAGCGAGAGGGAATGGGAAGCCGTCGCCTCCTTCTGCGAAGCAGTCGTGCTAGCGAAGGAAGTGGCGGAAGGTGAGAGGGAGAAAGCCTCACGTCCCAGCCGCCGCGGGAGGTTCCCCGGGCGTCTGGGGGCAACAAGTAGCTCCCGCCCACCGTAGGCGCGGGCCTTTGGACGGGCTAGCTCACCGTCTGTCCGTCTTATGACGACAGGCCGTGCCGACGGCGAGTTCGTGTTCCACGCGCGCCTCAAGGAGATGTCAGCAAATCGGAAGGGGACCGAGAGGGCCGATGCAGGCGCCAGGGCTGCGGGACTGTTCGAAAAAGATACCGTGGCCCTGGAACATTAAGGGCTAAGAAGAAACATGGATGGGTTTTAGTCAGTACAAGACTGACAGTCCCTTCCGCTCCGTCCGGAGGGGTTATTTGACGATTTCACATCCGAAAAAAAAAAAACTTGAGACGTGTCAAGGGACACCCGGATGGAACGAATATCCTTTTAACTGGCTTGCTTTCTATGAGAAAGAGTGAGAGAGACAAACAGAGAATGCTTAGCTCCATCTATCGACATTTCTATGGAGTTTTTACCCCAAATAATTGTTTTTTTCAAAATTTTATTTTACCACTTTTTCAGCGTCATTAACGTGTATACTCATGCCAAATTACAACTTTCTAGTACCAACAGTTTTTGAGCTAAACCGACGGACATGGCGAAACTATAAGGGTTCCTTGTTGACTACGGAACCCTAAAACTTTTTTGGTCTTAAATTTTTCCGTCTAGCCCCCTTTCACAACGCGCGATAAGGAACTTCGTTCCAAAAAAAAGTTAGAGCAGTCAGTAAATCCAATTTTAAATTCTCGTAAATTCTCCGTAGAAAAGATCGATCCGAGAACATTCTCCGTGAGAGAATATTCTCTCGGCCCATCACTAAGCCCGACCGTATAGATTACAACCAACTCCGACTCCTCATAGCGAGAAGGAGTTTGCTGGGGAGTTTGTTCTGCCACTTCTTCTTCCCAGCTAAAACGAAGTCGAAAGTCGAAGGGCGGGCGTTTTGGGGGACTGTCTCTTGTAATTTTGACGTTCAAAAAGTGCTGATTATTAGCCTAATTTGAATAAATGACTTTTGATTTTGATTTAGAAGGCTTGTGTCTCAGAAGTGTTAATATTTTCCACTGATTATGTTATGGTCACTAACTGAGACTATTTTGTTCGTACGTTTAAAGCCTGTAGGAACTACGCCCTGCAAGTGGCTTTGTTGGACAAAGCCACTTGCTAATTATGATCAATAAACACAATCAGGTACTAAGAGATTTTTATAGCGAGGAGCGTTAAGTGTTAAATCGGTAAAGGTAGCCTCTTTACATTTAATCAGTATTATTCAACGAGACAGATCATTCGTAATGCTTGGGTCATAATAAATTGGCGTGAATTACATCGAAATATAGAGGGACGGCAAGAGCGTGCCGGCCACGGCACGTATACTACAGGTCGGCGGTAAACGACCGCCGGAATGCTTTAGAATTCGTTCGTGGAGGTAGCAAATATCGATAAATATCGTGGAAATCGTGCTCTATTCTGTTTGAATTATTGCGACGTTTATCACAAGAGTAACCCCAGTCAGCCAGTGGAATGACCTCTTAAGATCGTGATAGCTTTGACTGCACAGCTCGGACACAAATACTTTTCTTTTATTCGACCCTAATTATAATAAACACCTCGTTAATTTACTAACGCAACCGTGTCATAGTCGATCGCGCTGCACAGTGCTTGTTAATTCCTCGTTTCCACATCTCGCAAGATTGCATCCAGTTTTACAGTCCTCATCATCTTTCTCCCTTTATCTTTTTTAGTTTTGTAACTTGTATATTAGAAGTAATAATATAGCGAGCACTCGTATACAAAGAGTTAAGAGCCACGTAGTGGGGACATTGTGTTTTCACAGTGATTACCGCAGCGCCTCCCCACGGCACTTTTCCAAGCTT
The DNA here is from genome assembly GCA_949152445.1 of Cerastis rubricosa. Lineage (NCBI taxonomy): Eukaryota > Metazoa > Arthropoda > Insecta > Lepidoptera > Noctuidae > Cerastis > Cerastis rubricosa. The sequence goes on along the minus strand of OX424523.1, from coordinate 12,088,657 downwards.
TTATTTATAGTTTTACATTATCTTTCTGGTGCTAATTATGGTACATTTTTCTTTTGCCTATCAAGTTGAAGCTTCTAGTACCATTTCGACGACAATACATTAATTTAATAAGATGATTCGATACGAGAAAACTAATTACGTTTATTGATATTGTCTTGAAATCAATTAAAGAATAGTTGAGATTTCATTATTCTTGTAAAAAAACAGAATGTATAAAAAATCTTTTAAAAATATTTTCACATATTTCAGGTGTAATTTCATGCTTCATCTATTTCATGAGACGGTATGTGCAAAAAAAGTCAATATTTCTTATTATCTGTAAACGAGTCAGACACGCTTGGTGGCTATTTAATGTACCTACGATATAAAATAAAATTGTTTATCGTCACGAGTTGATTGCTTATTGGCTGTTTGGCAACATGGCCACTTACACCAATGTTTTTTTCAAGCGCATTAGTAGAAAATACAGGGTTTATTATGGGAATTCAGTAGGTAAGTAGGTACTTGATTTAAGACCAGAAAAGAAAATCAGCTGTTCGATACATTTTGACAGAAGTGTCTTGTCTAAGTAGGTATACAGATTTTACTTGGTGTCATAATTTGGTAGATATTGACTAATTACCAAATTAATATCAGTTATTAAAAAATACTAATTATAGTGACGAGTTGCGCATCATCATTATCATCATCAGCCTATAATGTTCCCACTGCTGGCACACAGGCCACTTCGGCCTGTGTCCCAGCAGTGGGAACATTATGAGAGAGAGAGAGGGCTGTAATCCACCACGCGGGCCCAGTGCGTGTTGGTAGATGTCATATGTCTTCGAATGTTTAGTTCTAGGACATTCCGATTTCCTCACGATGTTTTCATTTACCGTTTTTGAGGGCAGCGATGATGAAACACAAAGTAATGCGCCTGCCTGAGTTCGAACCCACTGCTTACTGCTCGTAAGTCGGGGCTGCCACCACTGGGCCACCGCTGCTCTAGGGCATAGCTCATTCAAATATATTTATTATTAACCGATGAAAAATTTTACGCTGTGGAGTCTACAATCATGCGCTGTTTATAGTTACAGTTTGCACGTTAAATCTCTTCACCGACTACCAGCCCTAGTCCCATGTTATGTGGGGTCGGCACAACTCGTTTTCTTCTTCCTTTCTGCACTGTCAACCGCCACGCTAACATTTACTCCTTTATAGGGTTCCGTACCTCAAAAGTCTATGTATCGAGTTCGTATCGAGTTGAAATTACAACCATGTACTTAAGTCTACATGGCAGTCCCTTGAAACTGTGAAAAAATCAAACTTCTAAGTTAACGTTAGAAAAAGATACGGGCGCTTTAATTTAATCATAAAAGGAACTGCGAGACTCGATTCCTGAACTATTAATAATACATATAGTACGGAACCCTCGGTGGGTGAGTCCGACTCGCTCTTGTCCGGTTTTTCTTTCACATAATTCCTCAAATAACCCATACATCGTTTCCTTAGTGTTTTTCTCACTCTCTATCTATGGGCGCCGGCAGTAAAGGTACAAGCCTAAGGCTATAGGCCCATAACGCTGCCGGCGCCCGTGTCTTCATCAAGATTTATATAAAACACTCTTTTAGACATAAGCGATATGTCCCATACATGACCATGAGGTCACATGACCATAACAAGACAGTGAATTCCCTTTCTACTTGCTTATATACGTCGATTCTCTTACATCGTGTATATTGGCAAAATCCACACTCAAAAATAATATAATCTTGCCCTAGATTTATTTGTCACCGGACGCTGCCAGTTCAGACTATATAAAAGTTACACGCCTGACCTTCTCAGCCATGATGATAAATTTCCTAGGCTAGGAGGAGCCAAATGAGACTAGAAGGACATTTGGCTCTTGCCTACCTGAGGTGATATACATAGATATTGTACCTACTATGCCATTGGCTATAAAATCCGAGGATTTCAGTAAAACGTATTTTACAAACCGCTCGTTAACTGGCTTAACCGATTTAGTACATTTAGTTTTATTAAACACAAAATGATTTAGATATTTAACTGTAAAATGTCGTACTAAAATCTAACCAAATAAGTAGAGATAAAAGACACCTCCGTTGTTTTAATACAAATTACGATAAAGAGAACAAAAAGTGGCCATCTTTTAGCTGACGAGACGTTTCTATTCGTGCTCCAGAAGGCAACGTGGTTTCACAAGGTCTCGTTTCTCGAACCCTAAGCAGAGTCGGTGTTAGGGAATCGTGATCGATTTTCGTCGTTTGGCCACCCCCGAATCCGCCCGCCCGCCCACAACCTTGCGAGTGAAAGTGAATTGGGTAACGGATATCATGAATTATATACATTAGTTTACGAATAATACCCTTGTATACTATACAACTGTGAAGGGTAACCATCAATTAAATTACTAATACCGCTGCAGGAAATTAAAGGACTTAATTTCGTTGTACCACGAGCATGTAATTTACTGTGTATTGGGTATAATAAAATAAGATAAGAAACCCTTGAGTCGAAAACAGACTCTTAATTATAATAAACAAGCTAGATTTATAGTACCTTTAATAAATAGTAACCTCTATAAAAAATTGAACCTCTGATTTACATAAATTCTACTCAGATTTTTACGGTATTAAATAAAATACAAAGAGACGAATACTAAAGATTGAATAAATATTAAGGATACAAAGGATTTCATTATATTATCATGTGAACTACTGATAGATATTCAAAGAACTCACAGGACAGGCTTGTAAATAATAACAAGCTTATAGCTAGGATAGATGAAACATCAAAATAAAATACGAGCTTGAACTATTTAATTTTTTAACACAACAGCTCTTGTTTCAATCAATCAATCAAAATATTTTTATTTTATATAGGCCTACAGGGGCACTTATAAAACGTCGGCAAAAAGGTGCTCGGTTCGGGTTGGTCGTTTCCTATGGAGAAGAACCGGCAAGAAACTCCATGCTTACTCTTTTAAAATCATTTGGGTTTACAATATTTCTGTTACAGCATTAGTACTAAAGTATGGGAGGACATCGTAGGCCTGACAATAAGTCGTTGCTTACTACAAAACGTAGAACGAAATAAAAAGTTACCAAGGATCTAGGAATCTATAAGGCCTACAATGTCCACACATTTACAAACAATCACAAAAAGACTAGATCAAATAAGTGATACAAATGTTGTCATCGGTGCTGTTACTATTCTAAACAAAAGGTGTAAGGATTTAAAAACTATTGTAAAACATCTGATTAAAAAGAAAGGAAAAAAAATAAGATTGAGAATAGTTAGAGACATCCACACATATGTGCCGTTTATGAGCTACCAGGGAAGCCGCATGTGCGAAGGGGCTAAGGCCAAACTTCTCTATCTTCAACGTAGTCCTTAATTTTGTAATATGCTTTTTTATTAGGACACGTTTAATATAATTTTTAAACTTTCCATCGGTCAGTTCTGTAACTGACTTCGGGTTTGTAAACTAGCATTCACGCTATTAATGTTCTATATCAACTTATTTTAACTGCATAATAAAGGACTTTAAATGGTTTTATTCACCGTAGTATTTTAGCACGTTGCTCTGCTAAAAGATATAGTTCACGACTGTTGCAATACTTTCATTTCAAAATCGAAATTCAAAAATTTACAGTTGAAAAAAAAATGTAAACCAGTGATTAATCGAAAGGTTTCAAGAATAGATGCCTTCATGCAGAGAAACCCGGTACAGTGTGTGCCGAATGGAATGGACAATCCGACACTGCACATACTTGTCAGTTAAATAAAATTGAAAGATTTACATTATTCGATAGAAGCAAAGATGCCGATAGTACATACACAATTACATTCACCGCTTGACTTCTTCCTGGAATCAAACACAATATCGGAAAATACGTTTCTTGTGCAGATATTGCCGTCCCGGGGCATTTTTACGTTTTATATATACTTTTATACTAATATTATAAAGCAGCAGAGTTTGTTTGTATATTTGAACGCGCTAATGTCATGAACTACTGATCCGATTTGAAAAATTCTTACAGTGTTAGATAGCCCATTTATCGAGAAAGGCTATAGGCTATATATCATTATGCTACAACAAATAGGAGCGGAGCAAATGTGACGCAGACGAAGTTGCGCGGGGCAGCTAGTAAATAAATAAAAATAAAATTTAGGTTTATTTCAGACTACAGTCCATAGCTTTGTTAGTACCAGGCCCCTCAGAAAGTATTGCGAAAAAAAGTTTTTATATATGGGAGACTGGCCAGTTATTATGTTTTTCGAAAATATGATTATTTATAAGTAAAAATAAGTAAGTTCCAATTTCAAAATTTCCCTCCACATTTTTTGCGAGTTAATTCAAAGTATTGTGTCTCACTGAAATATGGATCTGCGCCGGGAACATTTTAGAGCTATGATTTTATACGATTTCAAGTGTCGCCTGAAACCGGATGAATCGTACGATAGACTTCAAATGGCATTCATGGATGAAGGCCCTTCCAAGGCAACCGTGTATCGTTGGTATAACGAATTCAAGCGCGGTCGACCAACTTTGGGGGATGACGAAAGAAGCGGTCGCCCTTTGACGGCTGTTACCGAAGAAAACGTGCTAGCAGTGAAAAATTTAATCCAAGACAATAGGCGAATTACATATCAGGAGATTCAACACATATTGAAGATTGGATCGGGAAGCGTTCACGAGATTCTACACAGCCATCTTCGCGTGAGGAGGATAGTATCACGCTGGGTGCCGCACAACCTCACCGATGCTCAGAAGCAGGCCCGGGTGGAATGGTGCCGTGATATGCTTAACAAATTTGAAGCAGGCTCGTCTCGGCGTGTTTACGACATCGTTACAGGTGATGAGTCCTGGATTTATCAATACGACCCAGAAACCAAGCGCCAGTCGACTGTTTGGGTGTTTCAAAATGAGCCAACGCCTACCAAAGTGAAGCGATCTAGAAGCGGGGGTAAGATTTTGATCGCTAGCTTTTTTAATTTGACTGGCCACTTGGTATCAATTCCCTTACGGGATCAAAGAAGCATTAATGCCGAATGGTATACTTCCAAATGTTTGCCAGAAGTTTTCTCTGTTATAAGCAACAAGCGACCAAACACAGGGCTCCGCGGGCTACTGCTCCACCACGACAATGCACCTGCGCACACCGCACTCAAAACGAGGGACTTCCTGGACAGCACGCCAGTCAAACTCCTGGGTCACCCTCCTTACAGCCCTGATCTAGCACCGTGTGACTTCTTTTTATTCCCAAAAATAAAAAATCAGCTCAAAGGGATACAATTTTCGTCGCCGGAAGATGCGCTGGCTGGGTTCGAGCAGGCTGTAAACGAGGTGTCTGCGGCGGACTGGAAAAAGTGTTTTGAAAACTGGTTTAGGCGCATGAATCTTTGTATAGAGGCTGGTGGAAAGTACTTTGAAAAGATTTAATAAAAATATATGTACGTATAGAACAATTTTTTTTAGTTTCGCAAAACTTTCTGAGTGTCCCACGTATTTTATTGTTAGTAACAATGGTGCTTAAGTAACTAGTTTAGGATTGTTAGTGTTTACCACCCAGTGTCTCTGGAAGGGATAGTCCGGTCTGGCAGCAATCATGTTCAAAATGCTGTTGTCACAACCTTGCAGACGTTTTAGTATAGAGGCCGCTTCCTTTCGCAAGATAGCGTGGCTGCCATCTGTGCGAGACTTCGCGAACATTCCTGACGCGCTACAGCGCCATGGCAGTCCAAACAACATCCTGAAGGCGTTATTAAATTGGACGCGCAGGTCATTGTAGCCTCGTCGAGTGTAGGTATAACACCCACAGGCCGCTCGAGTAGAACGATTGACAAAAAGCCTATTTTGACGTCTGTACTACAACGAGCGAACCTGCGGGCAAGCATATGATATCGCTACTCATTTTATAGAGACGGTGAGCTCCTTTATATTTCTCAGAATTCTGAGTGAAAATAGAATTTTATTGCTCTAGGTGTGATAATAATATTTGTTATCCGCGTTATCAGCACACCTCGGTGCATGCTTTGTATCGTTAACGTAATCGATTAAGCCTTACAGTGTCGATCCCAAGCGTATTAATTATATTAACTTAATAAAAATAGATTAGTGAAAATTTATAGCTTACAGCAGTTCACGGAATTTCATCGAGAAGGGGAACATACAAAATGACCATAAAATTTTCTCAGAGTATTTTTAGTCGAGCAGCGTTTTATCAGAAAGCTGTTCGAAACGCTTCAGCCTTGAATCCATTGTTCCTCCTAGGAAAGCGGAATGCCACTGCATTGTACTTTAAAAGCTGAGGCAACGAGATTTTCTCGAATTTAAAAGGTTTTTATCTGTGAGAGCGGATAACATAACAGATATCTATGAATTCGCACATAGAATAGAAAAGAATAGAATAGAATAAAACTTTATTGTACACCAAAAATTAAACATAACGGGCTTACAAAACTAATAATTTTATGATTACAACGGCGGTCTTATCGCTGATAGCGATATCTTCCAGACAACCTTTGGATGGTCATTATGGAATTAAAATAAAAAAAGGGGGTAGTCAGTGGTGTACTACACAAAAAATGTTGAATAACAAAAGTAAAATTATCGACTTATACATGTATAATATACATATAAAAGAAAAAAAAGTAAATATATATGTATTTCGATGTTTGTGCTTTTAACATTAAATGGCAAAAATAAAACTAGTATGGTTACAAATTTCGACTGCATGAAATTACAGAGAATGAAAATGATTTGTAACTAAGCTTTTAAAAGCAACGAGTGACTGTGCTTGTCTTACCGACACCGGCATTCGTTCCATAAACGGACAGCCTGGACCGTGAAGGACTGGTCATACATGGACACACATTGTTTATTTATCTCTCTAATGACGTCTAAAATGTTACAACATTCATAACATAGATTGCTCTAATGGTCTACCGGAGTTTTAATGAAATTAAAAATATTTAATGGTGAACATTGACAAAGTTGTTCCTTAGACTATCTGTCCTTATTTCTATGATTGTATTATCTGTACTTTGTCTGAATAATACATAATTAATAAGAGATCAATAAAACAGCTTTACGATCCGAAGATTTTGGTTACTTTTGAAAACACAGAACTTTTCACGTATACGTAAAGATATGGAAGCCACAACAAAATTAAAACAGTAGTCCTGAGATGCTTTTGGGCACATGACGTGAGGTATCTACAGCAAATTGATACTTAACACATTTTGAGTTCAATATACTCATGATAGCCATTCCGCGTCTGCATTAACAGGTACGGTAATCCGTACGTCAACGGTATCACTTTGAGTGTAAGGTGGCCTAGCGTGAGTATATATACGAACTTACAATATAACAAGCAGCCAGCTTATAGTGATTTTGATACCACTGACGTACGTCCGCCGTACAAATGAATCGAAACGGTATATAAATAAACCGGCTGCAGTACAAATCAATCCATTAGCGAACGTCTATCAAGGCTCTGCCTCTGGCACTGTACCGAACTACCGAAAATAATCATTGACATGACAGCCGATGCGGGCCGCAATGGAAGCCTACAAATTCAAATTCATTTATTTCGTGAACACAGGGTACATACAGTAGATGTTATAATAAATAGGATCCGAGCTGTGTTCCGCAAAAAAGCAATCAAAATATAATGTTTTTTTTTTTAAAACACATTTTAGATAAACAAAATTAGGTACAATCACAATAAGCACAAATTATGTCTAATTAAGATAAAATTGATAAGATGTCAAGTAAATTAAAGTAAAAGGAACCAAAAATAGAAATAAAAATAATTATGTCACTAATTCAATAATACAATAATCAAAATTAACAAAAACATTAGTATGTCATTAAAAAGTAATAAGAACAGATTCGATGTTAGAAAGGAATTAAAATTAAAATTTGTCATTTAAATATTCGTCAACAGAATAATACACCTTATTATTTAACAGTTTGAACAGATTTCTTTTAAATTCGTAAATGTTCGTACTTGAAATAACTTGACCTGGTAACTTATTATATATTTTTTGAGCCATTGCATAAAAGCTTTTGCTATGAAATTTTATTTTTGTTGCTAGCACCTGCAACTACCTGCTACAGCTTGTGGGGTGGCTGTGGAACAACCCAGCTATTATTGCTAATTAGTTAACTGTCCTCAACTAGTTGACAATAAGAAATGTTAAAGCTATTTAGATCTTTGTTTTGTCATTGTGGGTAAGAATGGGTTTACGCCACGCATTTGCAAATGGCAATATTGTCAGAGCAGATTAGTCACTACGTGTCAGTTGTTGAAACAAATTAAAACGTTTTATTTTGTTAAGCCTATACTGTCCCACTGCTGGGTGAGGGCGCCCCCCAATTCCTTTCAGGAAGTCTTTTCCCGCTGGATTTCAAGTTTAATTTATGATTTGAACGAGCTACACGTGTGGCAGAAGCCACACCCACACATCCAAAAAATGAGCTTAAACGCGCCTTAAATACGCTAATCTTAAACCGCCCCGAGAGCCTATCTCTCAGTGAAATAGGTATTCCAGAAGTTAGCGAAGAGGCTGGCGAAAAGCTGAAAAATGAACTTTCTTGTGAATAAAAAAAAACTACCTAAATGCGTTGCGCGGGTCCACTTCGTGCCACAGTAGGGACAATTTTAGCTGTTAATACTACCAGATATTAATAAAAGAATCTATTAATAAGAATATCACTAGTCTATAATGCCCTAAAACTATTCCGAATGTGGGTACTAATTCGACACTGTTTTTCAGAAATGGAATACACATACGAAGAAGAGGAAGCGAGTGACGTGGAGGCAGACCTTCGGCCAGTGGTGCGGCGGACCGCCAAGCACATCGCTGCCGGGGAGGAGCGGCCCAGGATCAACTCCAGTCAGCAAACCACGCCCACTGATGGTAAGTCAAATCTCCTTACGACATCGAACAATCAGTTGGAACTGTCATCGCAAGTCGATCCTTAGTCTGAACCACTGGTTGTCTGAACAACCCGGTACGGACAGATAAAACTGGACACTGGAATCTCAAGACAATGTAGGTGGTAATAATCAAGCCTCGTCATCTGGTGTGTCCCGATGTTCAACTTGAGAGACACGTTCAACTTCTTTTTTTTCGTTCTTTCAGTGCCTGCCCTAAGTTAACAAAAATCTATCGAAGAGGTTTTTGACTCAGGAGTGCATCCTCTGATGTTCATTGTTTACGTCTCAATTTGCATCGTCTTTTGTCTTAACTACTGACATAAAACCTAATCGTAATCTACTAATCTAGTTGTCTTAAAAAGATTGCTTTTAGCGATAGAACCGCCCACTGTGACCCCCGATATAAAATGTTTTCTGTTCATGTAAATTGAAATTTGTGTGGTGTAAAACAATACTTAACTATATATATAAATTAAAAGTAAAATAACCTAAACTAACCACAAACCAAAATACAGCGTCAAAACAGAATATTTCAAATTGGTTCTGAGTATTGTCGATGGTTTATACTCTATAGGTTGACTGTGATAGCTCAATTAACATGACTGTCAAAAGATACAAAATATTTCATATTCACGGATTAATAGTTCACTTCGTATGAATGGGAAAAAATTGTGAGTCAAATAGCAATCGTTCAAATAGTATTGGAGATTAAATTTCATTTCATACATTCGATGAAAACAAAATTGAATTCGATATTTTTTAGAGATTGTTAGTGTATGTGTGAACTACGGCATATTAAATACTCTTTTGTTATATTTGTTTAATAAGGGGTGTAAGGGACACCGATGCGAAAACGACCACGTAGGCATTAAATCATTACAGCTCCTGGTACACAGGAGCACCATCCAGCTGCAATAAGATATGTCGCCGATATGACAGTGGCAAGTCCACTAATGAATAAGTCCATGAACTAATTTCTTAAAATGTCCAAAAATAATGGTCCATTTCCAAGTTTTCGGGTAATTCGATGAGACAGGGTTGTGTTCAACTGACCAGAACTGTTTAAATAATTAGCTTAGACTCAATATTTTAAAATGATTTTGTAGCCAGACTCAAATAGTTTTGATAAAACATAATGGAACAATCGGGGTTTGTTTTTGCACTGCCAACACTGCTGTAGAAAAAGTAAAGAAATAAGTATATCTTAGTGTTTACCTTTGCACTAGGCTTTGTTAAATGACAATCATTTGCACGACAGTAGGTCTCTAAGATAAAAAAAATTTATAGCATTTTACTGAACATACTCTATTTCAGCCAATTACAAAAATAAGATGGCTGCCATTCGCGGTGTGTTGGTTTAGGAGAATTTAAGAAAATGTTTTTGTCGATAGAAATGAGAGTCACGGGAGCCCCTTTTTATGTCCGTAATGACCGTCTACACGTAGACCTTAGAATGCCCACCGTCCTTCAGTTTATGAAACGTCTTTCGAAGCGTTTCTTCGATAACGCCATTAAACACCGTAATCCCCTGATCGCAACGGCCGCCCGTTACGAATCCTCGCGCATTAGTACAGTACGCCGTCCTAGGCATACCCTCGTCACTCCCGATGATGCTATCACCCTCCTCCAGGAGAGTAGCAAAGAGACTAGTACTCTTAAAAAGTTCAGACACAAACCGCCGTCTTTCCGACCTCGCCGTCGAGGTCCGTCGCGACGTCCCGGTTCATGCCCTCCCCGACCCTCGCTCGAGCCAGCCCGCGATGCTGTGCCAGTAGGTTTAAATCAGCCCCTAAATAATGATATCATTCAGATCCAGTCTGTCCCCATGCAGTCCTCCAACAAGGACGCCCTAAGCCGAGGCTCGTACCCCACAGGGGATGCCCTTAGCGTATAGTCGCTTAGTTTGCAAGTTTTTATGCCCTGGCTGGAGGCCTTACTCTTAAGGCACCCACAGGATAGTCCGGTTAAGTAGACGACAATCTCATAGGTTGAACTGCGAGATGCCATACATTAAAAAAAACGATCGAAATGAGTATTTAATAAAGTATCGGTAACCGTTAGCCAAACGCACTGTATTTGTAGTGCCTACCTGTTTGTATCGTTAGATGTTGTAACAAGACAAGAATGCTCCGTAAAAATCAGTCAGTGAATTTGCAGACAACTTTTTGTTATTCAGGCGCCACGCAATAATTGCATTACTCTGATTGAAAGTTTGCTCAGACTACGCGCGAAGGACGCTTCGTCAACGGAATGCAATTATCTATGACGTCACGTGTGACTTCTGACCCCATGCAGCTATTAGGTGTTAGTCTTTGTCTAACAAAAGGGGTTGGAAAATGTTTGTATGAAGCATGGCATGCCTAAGTTCCTCTATTTTAATATTTTCTTAATGTTGCGGCCACACGTATGATCTCTATTAATCAATAACTGGTATCAATACAAACTAGTTTTGTATTGAGACAAAATCTTCTAAAGCGCCATATTTCTGAGATATAAGCTATCAAAGTAGGATTTATTCACTGCTTCAATGCAACTTTAATTTAATTAGCCACGCATGAAACCTGTATTTCAATAGGTGGCATCAATACAAGTTAGTTTTTAAGACGATTTAGACTTTAGAGGATTGTGTCTCATGTTTGTATTGATACTAGCAATCTATTGATATAGGAAATATCCGAGACAAATCTTTGAAAAAAAAAAAATATTCACCTTTCCCAGCCTGCCAAACAGTCTCACATTTTTGAAAAATATTACAAAATTTTCAACGAGCAAGGCGGAAAAAAAATAATTTCTTAACTAAATTGTTTCTAGAAGGAAATACTGGCAGTCTTTGCAAGAAAATTGAAAATTAATCAGTCACCACTTTGTAGTAGAACGTTATCCAGTTTTCAAAGAAAAACATTCTGGAAAAGAATAACAGCAGTTTCCACGTTTTGCTTTCTCTTTATTAGTTATAAAGTACGTTAAAATTCTGCAAAATAAATTCATTAATTTATTTCCGGGAGACTGGTTTTCATTGAAACGAAAATCGACCTTAATTTAAATCAACCTCAGTCATATGCATAACAAACGAACAAAGTACGCCGGACGAGATGTACAGCATTGCCCACGTTTTTCATTACAGTTAGAAAGTCGGTGACATCTGAACGGAACGCGTCCGCCATTCACAATTAGTTTATTCATTAGTTTCCGACGTTTCTATGTTGGACGTATACATCATTAGGTATCATTGCAGCAATTAAACGGGACTTTAATTAGTGTATATTTGCTTCGGACCGTATAGAATAGAATAGAATAGAATAGAATAAAACTTTATTGTACACCAAAAATTAAACATAACGGGCTTACAAAACTAATAATTTTATGGTTACAAAGGCGGTCTTATCGCTGATAGCGATATCTTCCAGACAACCTTCGGATCCGTACGTCGTTCGTTCTTCCGTATGATTGATTCTTGCAATTTAGTCCCGAGCGGCGCAATATCACGAACACTTGTCTATCTAGAATTTGGGATTTATTTATTTATATGTTGCACTGGAACGCCACACTTAGCAATTACACCAATGAAGCACAAGAATAACTAAACATATTCAGCTGATGATCGTCATCATCATTCGAACGGCCGCGGGCCGGCAGCGGCGGTGGATCACGCTCGCTCACGCAGCGTCAGGTCACACCTCCTAGATCGCTCGGCATTATACTCCATGTTGCGCACATTCTTTATGAATATATTTGAGACTTTTCAAATTAAATACAATACAATAAAAACCTGTAATATTTTTAATAATACAAATAAAACGAAAATTTTTGATGGGGCTGAATTTCAGCTTACATGAATTCGACTGGTACATGATCGATACCTGTCTATTGAGGGATGCCCACTTCATTATACTTAAAAGTTTATCGGCAGTCATACCGATAAACTGTTAGGTATAATGCGACGCCGTCATGTAATTAACCCCTCAATAATGGAAGTTACGTGTGCCAAAAAGTTCAACTCTGCTGGATTGCAAAGCTAATTGGAACTTTTTTGCGGCAGCACACAGAAAGGGTGCTGTACGGCGAGTGCGCTCGCATTCTCGTTACCTTCAGCTTTGTACACATTTACATGAAGCAGCGTTTTTTGTGGTGGATAAAAAACGAAAGTACTATCGACCGTGCAACAATAAATTCGAACGAATGTGAGGCAAGCTGTTAAATGGAAACAAGGAAAACATTAACGAAATTTCAATATTTTCCTCCCTTGCTATATGCATTTGATTTTAAAATAAAATATGTTTGTTATCAAAAGCGGTAGTGATTAATTTATATTAAGTTTTAAAATGAGAGTCGTTTCTGTAAGAATTGTTTTTAAAACTTCATTAAGATTTATTAGTGCAGTTTGTACATTAAATTCCGCTTTGAAATTCGCAGCACGACTGACGAGTTTAAATTAATAACCTACCCTCGAGCGCGGCAGAAATTGCTAAGTTGAAACGCGTAAATTAACATAGGTTCATGATTTCCATCAAGCGTAAAGCCTAGCTATTAGGCAATGTGGCACGTACTAGTTCACTGGCATATCACTTGGGAGTTGGGCCACTCGTCGGAATATTGGTATTGAATGCCACTAAAATCTAGGTAGTCAACTGGCTATTATGCACAAAATATGGTGTTGCATTGCATTCCTCTATCTGTCTACCCGAGCGTTTGTAAAACAGTATATAAAAAATACTGTTACAGCGCCACGCTTCGATGCCTTACTGCATAGAAGAATGTCAAAATTGATAGACAGACGGTAACGTTCACAGGTCAATAAAACATTTTAGTTTGATGTAACTTCAAAAACAAGACTACATACTTAGGATTGAACCCCGTGTTTAGAAAAAAAGCAGTTTTATGTATTGTCATACATGTCTGTGTGATAGCTTTAACTTCGATGTGCCGTATTATCGCTCTAGTACGGTACTTATCACTTACAATAGTTTGTTTGAAGCCTCGAAGTAACTGCCAGCACAGAAGCAATTATTGCGAGAAAAATACAAAAAAATTAAGTGGTCGACGCGAAGCACGTTTTATTTTATACTCGGTGAAAATGAATAGTTCTAGGTGGAGTTTGTCCCTTTTATTATGCAACATCTTATAACAATAATGGTGTTAAAGTGCACGGAGAAACTTTCGATTTTGCTTTGTGCAAGTGCAAAATCGAAAGTTTCTCCGTGCACCGTTTACTCGCACTACGGCACAAATGATGTAAAGTAAGTATCGGCTTTTAAGGAAGCTATAGACGGAAATTCAGCGCTAAACGCGTCATCGGCCCGGAAAACAGATAAGACAGTACTGCCGACTGTGCCGACTGTGCCGACGCTGACGGCACCCTGTGATTTTCCTTTATTGACATGAAAATTACAAGGACCGGTAACTATCTCAAAGCGTTTATAATGGTCTATCATAAAAGAATAAAACCATTTTTGCGATATGTCACTCTTGTAAACTTTTTATTATTATTTTTTCTGAATAGAATTTGTTGTAGCTATAAATTTGATTTTTGTGAAAGTTATGTCCATTAATTGACAAATTTAATATAAATAAACATTTTAACAATGAGTTTTTTCCTTGGAGCTTTCCACACGCACCTCGGAAGGTCTACTGTCTTTCTCGCACCTATCAAATAGCTAAAATTCTAAAACGTTATGGCAATAATATTTTATGTACTTACATTTTTTTGCAGGCAAGCATAAATGATTGGTTTTGAAATTAAAATATCTTACCTATGATATCAATTTCGATTGGTTAACAGATAGATGTAGATACCTATTTTGACTTACCTGTTCACTACTACTTGCCAGATAGCCATGCACCGAAATAAGTAGGCAAGCTAGCATTTAGCAATAAGCTAGGCATATTATGTGTGTTAAAAACTATCAATTGAGATAAAACTCATTCGATTACGACTAAAGTGAAGGTAATGAAAGAAAATTGATTAAAATTAATTAAATTAAAATTAGCTATCAACACTTTTCAATAGGCAAGTTGTCCAGGCATATTTGTTTATAAATTATATTTGATAAAAAATACGTCTCATTGAGTTATCAGATCGGTGAAGGACGTATCTTCACCGGCTCATAGACTATAAATAATTAGGGAAAGCGACCCATGATTTACTTTACTTAATTATGAAACAACGATAACATGGAGGGAAAAATTAAAAAAAAAAACCGGGTTCCTTATAGTCAATTGATCCCGCACAGCCGGGACCCGCCGGATCAATCGACCTAGTGCATTTTTGATCCCACTGACTAATTTTGAGATTTGTATTGTCAAGAAGAAAAGTTCTTGTTATGATAACGACCACGATCTTAGTGATCGTTGGAGCTAATTAAAGGACTTCTTTAATTGGAAAATAGTTAGAAATTAAAGTAACCCAGCAAAGGTACTAGACTAGCATAAGTTTAAGGTAGTATGCATCCAGCTCTTTGATAAGCAAATGAATGCAATAAATCTTCCGAGCACTACCTCGCAAAGAAAACAAGTATTTTTTAATCAGTGTTAATTTATTTCACGATATTGGTCGAATAGTTGTCAAGTAGAAGCGTGAGCAACAATAGCAGTTATCATGTACCCACAAATGAACGAACAATTGCTGAAGAGTGCACCCAGGCGGCCGGTGTGCCGCCCGTTTGCCGATTCGGTCGCAAAGGTAGCTCCACAATACACGAACACAAAACCACATTCCGATTCAGTGGCTCGCAACCGGGCCAGCCGAACCAACTTGACCTGTACCTTGAATGTTCTGGAATATCCTGGGTGCCAACAGATGCGAGACGTTAGTAAAAAAGTATCAGTTACCAATGACAAAATAAATCGAATTTAAAGTTATTTATAAACCAAAAAGGATAATCAAAATGAAATTTACTTGTAGAGTAAATTTCAGTAAATCCTCTAGGAACTCAATAACAATTCCCATGACAATCCGACCACTATAAACTTCGTTTCACCTTTCGAATATTTTCAGTCCTATATTAATTAATTGCACTCGGCAATGATTGTATAATGAATTTTCTGATTAAATTACGGAGTTCCGGAAATTTCGGGTCATATATCAATCAGAGAGTGTTTTACAATTGAGATGAAATTTATGGGATTTTATTTATAAATAACTTATTTTTATAGTTTACATACAAGTTAATGGTTGCTGAAGATTGAGCGGCTGTTAGTAACTTCGTGCTTCGAGCTTATGGCTCAATAATAACAGCCGGTTTGGTCGATTTTTAGGTTAAGCCGCGTTGTCTAGGTTGGTCCGCGGATGGGTCACCACCAATAACATACAGAGTTTCCTCCATGCTTCGGAAAAGCACGTTAAGCCATTGGTCCCGGCTATTGTTTGTAGATCTTTGACAGTCGTTACTGTCCTCGGTAGTCAGTGGCCTGAAAGTCTGATAACCAGTGTTTCCAGTACTCACTGGGTTGTGGAGGTTAGATAGGCAGCCGCTCCATGCAAAATACTTATATACCTACAGCCGCACCCGGTTAGACTGGATGCCAACCCCAACATAGTTGGGAGAAGGGCTAGGCAGATGATGCTGTACAAGATTAACAACAATGTAACTTTAAATGCCGGATACATAAAATGGAGACAGAATTCTTTTCCGATATTAAATGTTAAGTACTATATTTTTGCGTAAAATGTGCAATATCTAGTAGTAAGATACATGTTCGCCACTACAGTATGTTTACTACATATACAGTTTTATCTTCACGCACGTGTAGACAGTTCAACTGTTTTGAAGAACTTTCTTGCTTTAGTACCTAACGAGTGCATTGAGAAAAATAAAATAGTTAAAAATTGGTTTCTAGCTATTTTATTTTTTCCAAATGAAAGAAATAAGCGTTTAATTTTTAACCATTATTGAAGGTTGGGGCAAAAGTCTTTTCGCATTATAGTATGTATGAACTTGTAATAAAATCTCTTTGGCTATACTTTTGTATCTGGCTGGTTTTGGTATAAAAACATAATTCCAAATTCAAATTAGGAAAATGTTTGATTTTCATTTGTTTTTCGTACCGTCAAGATGAGTGAAGCTAATGAAGAAATTCGATTCATTTTAAAATTTTACTACAAAAAAGGAAAAACGCAAAACAAGCCGCGAAAAAAATTTGCGATGTTTATGGACCTAGTGCAGTGTCTGTGAGAGTAACACAAATTTGGTTTAAGCGTTTTCAATCCGGAAATTTTGATGTCAAAGATGCACGTCGCTCTGGTCGCCCTATTACGGATAAAATGGATGCCATTTTTGAAAAAGTAGAGTTAGATAGGCATTTCAGAAGTTACGACGTAGCTGAAAAACTGGGAATTGACCACCAAACAGTTTTGGCGCATTTGAAAAAAACTGGGTAGGTACACAAAAAAGCTCGATATTTGGGTACCTCACGAGGTTGGTCTGTGGATGGGTGACCATAATTACATATCGAGTTTCCTCCGTGCCTCGGAAAGCACGTTAAGCCGTTGGTCCCGGCTGTCATTTGTAGATCTTTGACAGTCGTTACGAGTAGTCAGAAGCTAAAAGTCTGACATCCAGTCTTACCAAGGGGTATCGTATTACCCAGTTACTGGGTTGTGGAGGTCAGATAGGCAGTCGCTTCATTTAAAATACTGGTATTCAGCTGCATCCGGTTAGACTGGAAGCCGACCCCAAGATAGTTTGGGAAAAGGCTAGGCAGATGATGATGATGATGATTTGGGTACCTCACGAGCTCACTGAAAGAAACCTAATGAACCGTGTACTCATTTGCGATTCTTTATTACGACGTAATGAAACCGAACCATATTTGAAGAAGAAAATAAATGGTGATGAAAAGTGGATCACGTACGACAAGAACGTGCGAAAAAGGTCGTGGTCAAAGGCCTGTCAGGCTTCACAGACTGTGGCGAAACCCGGGTTAACTCGCAAAAAGGTGGTGCTGTGTGTGTGGTGGGATTGGAAGGGCATTATTCATTATGAGCTGTTACCACCAGGAAGGACCATCGATTCTGAACTATACTGCGAACAACTGATGAGATTAAAGCAAGAAGTTGAGAGAAAGCGGCCGGAATTAATCAACAGAAGGGGTGTGGTTTTTCATCATGATAACGCTAGACCTCACACATCTTTAGCCACTCAGCAAAAATTAAGAGAGTTTGGCTGGCATCCGCCGTATAGTCCTGACCTTGCACCTTCAGATTTCCAACTTTTTCGGTCTCTTCAGAATTTTTTAGGCAGTGTCAGGTTAATATCACGAGAGGACTGCCAAAACCACTTGTCGCGGTATTTTGATCAGAAGTCCCAAAATTTCTATAGCAATGGGATTATGTCCCTACCTACAAGATGGCAAAAAGTTATCGAACAAAATGGTACCTACATACTTTAGTTAAATGTAAATAAACTATATAAAAAAAAATGAATTTTCTTAAAAAATGCGAAGAAACTTTTTCCCCAACCTATTAGATGGCTGTTTCATTTCCTTCTTCCATTTGAAAATCTATTATGTTCCTATTTCAAAAGAAGCATTTATGGATAAAATGTTTCTAATAGGTTTAAGTTGTAAAAAAAACTAAAAGTTAGTTTCTGTCCTTACAGGACAAATCGCCTGAAGTGTCGGACAAAAAGAAAAAGTAAAGGAAAAAGTTAAAAAAACTCACCTTTGTCCATTTTCCAGTCTATTGATAAACTAACTTCTGCGCGCTTTTCATCCGCCAGTGATAAATAAGGTGATAAATTCAAAAGATATTTTAGTCGAAAATAGAAACATGAGTTTTTTTTTATTAGTTTTTATTAGTTTTAATGTATACGGCACAGACGTTACGTCGCATCAGTATCTAAAATCCTCCTGTTTGAACGTCTTTTAATTGGGATAAACACCGGCAGGACGTCTGAGTAGCTTTTTGTTTCGGTTCCAATAGAAAACTTAACTTATCGGGTATTACAAATATTTCAAGTTTACTCCGCGCGCCCTTGTACCCACAGGTGATATGTCTAGACTAGTTTCGATATTCAATTTTATTTTCGCAGTTATGGGTCGAGTTTGTGATGAAAAGGCACACTTAGCAAAACATCGGGCTAACTTCATAGCGCAGGACTGTGAATAATAACGCAGCATAGGTTTTCAGTAGCCACCTAAAATGAAGCACGGTCGTGGTTTATATATTATAGGGGGTCAATTACAGCATTAGTGTGGATAAGGATAAAACTGGTAGATAAAGACCACCTCCATAGATATCCACATCGTTGAAAGTCTATGGTCGGTATGGTCGTGTAACGTTCAGCATTCCGGGTCACGGTCGACTGATGTAGATGTAGATTAGTGCAGAATCGCGTAGAGTTACATCACTGTTGTTCCTGGCCTTGTATTCGGAAATCGACATAGGGGGAATAATTCGTGTGATCGTCTAGCATATCTACGGGAACTGCCAGTGGAAATATCTTAAAGGTCGCGGCTTCATACCGGAAATAGGTTTTTATTTATAAGATTACTGCATTTCAAAGGAACCCCGTCACGAGCAAAACCAACTCACAAACTTTCTTTTTATTTTACAACTTATTTCCGAATTAGATGTTAAAAAATAATATTTAAAAAAGGACGACCTCATTAAAAAAAGAGCATAATAAGTTTCAAAAGTTCATGAAAAGCGCAGCTTCTGTATAAGTGACCCAGACTTCTTTATGCGTATTTCGCTAAACGAATAGCGAAATACGCATACAGAAGTCTGGCTATTAAAAATAGCACAAAACATCACATTTTATTCAATCCGCGGGTTTGCCAACGCGACTTTACCTACCCACTGCCATTTTATACTGCAACAAGTATGCTAAAGGAAATCGAATAGACTTTTCTCCAGTAAATCTAGATTCAAAGATGGTTTTCATGAGATCTTATTCAGAATGAATCCGACGTGAAATTCCTCAGCGATGCAATGATTCCAATAAAGTTGTGCACGAGTGTATTAGGTCAGGAGAAGATGTACGGTTCATTCAATTTCAGTCATTCTTCAAAAAGAAAACTCGACGGGATTAGTGAGTGAATGGAATATTCCGCTGATGAAGACAGATTTTATGTATTTTCACGCTAACTTACACACCCATTTTCATCTACTTTAGCGAGACGTGCTTGCATTTGACGGGTTTCAATGACCTTACTTACTCAGTAACGTGCAACATTGAAACTAGCTATAATTATATGCATAACCAAGGACGTCGCCAGCCCTTGAGTCAGAGGAGAATGATGAGTTTTTTAAGGGTTAAGTATACCATTTACGATGCAGCAGCAGTTCTACAAAAAATCTAAACGTCAAAAGCGACTTTAAAAATGTAAGGACTTTTCTTTACATGGTTCATACTGTCTCGGTGGTCTTGTGGGTGGACTGTTAAGCATCAGGTTCTACGTTCGATTCGCGGTCGCGCAAGGTGTTATCGGGTTTTTACATTAGGCATTTCTTAGCAGCAGTCATCGGAGTCTGGATTTGTGACCGGTTGATGGCAATAGGCTCGCCCCTATTACATGGGAGTTTTACATAATTGGTGAAATGTTGAGATACACACACCTCCATTAAGTTCTTACCCCCCCCCCCCCCCCAAAAGACATGTGAGTTCAAATCCGAGTTGGGCCTAGGTTTTCGTTTCCGATAACGACTAGCAATAATAGGCATACACAAGGTTCTTCAATGTATAAATAGTCCGAAGGATTTTTTTAACATTAAGTTTGTTTCTATTTTGTTTTAGTAATTTATGAAAAATAAAATACTTTATTTATTATTGCTATTTATTAACAAAACTTGTAACTTATTTTAACTACAAAGATTTATATTTTATTTTACAATAATTTCTTTTGATAATTTACAGATATCATGATATACTATATATATATATATATATTACCTACTGACACAAACGGGTTCCTTGACAAGTGACATCCTATTTACGCAAACCATAAAATAGGAAGCGTATAAATATTTTAGATTGACATGAGCTAACGTTATAACTCGAGGGTATAGGATTAAATTTATAAAGAAAACATAAGTTAGTAAAATTAGGATACCCTCAATTTTTAATATCTATCGATTAGACAGATGCCTAAAGATAAAGTGACTCGGACAATAGTCCACCAATTTCATTTCACTGCTCAGGGGCTCGCTGGCTAGTTTGTTAAGCCGGTATTCGTAAGACGCTGCTCGGTGAAGCGAAGCATGGTCCGAATTCCAGGTCGAGACATTCAGTTCTTATTGAATGTATTCTTTAAAATTATTCGAAACGAATTCAATGTTGTAGAAGTGTAACATTTTAAAACTTGAGGGGTTAGCACATACTGTACGAGTACTCGGTGCTCATTTTTAGCCAAACAAATATTTTAGTTCTTGAGTGGTTCTACTGTACGCTATGATCTATATCGTACCTATTAATATTGTGACGTCAGACAAGAACAGCTAAAACTTTGGAAAATCTCGAGCCTCTTTCTGCCGCGACGCCTCTGATCGACAGTGGCGAAAGCTCTGTCGTAATCAAATACTTTAAGCAAATCATCCCACGTTCATATTTGTTGTATAACTGTCTAGTCACACGAGTCAATGCCATGAGGTGGGAAAACAGTGGGGGGAAGGGGGTCAGCTAGATAGGCATCCCCATATGATTTTAACACCTCGCATTATTAAATTTTCTAGAACTGTTGCGATGCTCGTGTTTTTTATTACGTCTTCTAGTTCGACTCTGTAAAATGCATGAAATCCAGATGAGAGATGAGAAGATATTGCACTTTGCTAGATGTTTTTTTATTTAATATAGGTATTGGTAAAGACTGGACTATTTCTACTTAAGAATACCTGATATGTAGTAGTCATTTGATTTGAATTAAAGTGCGGTAGTGCGGTGAGTAAATTCAGAGCTCCATCGCTCCACTCGGGCAAAATATTTTTATTGGAGTTCTTCAACGTCTGCTAATACGTTAATTATTTTCCAAAATTCTTAACATTTTTCTTTTTTATTCGAATGATTTGCATCTCCTTTAAATAAAAAGAAACTATTTCATATCACTTTAGAATAAAAACACATAAACTGAACCCTCAAACTTGCAGCCAGGTCCGGCCTGAAATAGAACCAACCTTTATGTAAATTGGCACGAATTGTTTCTAGACGAAAATGCATTGCTTCCATCTGTTTTATTATTTATCAGGCAACATTTTGGAACATAGGCACAGCATACAAGCTACATTTAGGCTAGATGGAAAGAGCAATTTCAGGATAGATTTGGCTACAATAGACAGGTCTAAGAATACGTAATATCGACAACGGATTGCATTACCACAAAATTACTCGTTAAATCGAAGTTGGCATAACTCGCAGTATTGATTAACCATGGCAAATATGCTGAAATGCCTGCGTGGGGACACGAACATGTAATGCCTAAATAAAAGCGTTGTTAGATTTTACACTCACGGCACTAATTGATGATGATTGATAAATGATGATGAAAATTATAAAAAAAATATTTATTGTTTTTGCCAAGTATTTCTTACAAACTGGTGATTGGAGTTTCATTTTAGGCGACTAAAGCTTGTGTTAGGAGACTCCACTCTTCCATAACATTATTACCACTAACAATTTTGTTTCTTTTTGACATTTATACAGGAAAAAAAGATAAGTAAATTACGAGTAATAAAATATTAAGAGAAAATAAAAAAATGAATATGATTGAGAAAGGCGATGTTTGGGGAATGGTTAAGTTTCAGTGAGTGTATGGGGGAGTGGTGAGTGAGTGTATGATGTATGCCTGTGTGGGAAGGGGGTGTGTAGGGTGAGTGAGTGTATGATGTATGCCTGTGTGGGAAGAGGGTGTGTAGGGTGAGTGGGTGAGCGAGTGACTGTTGAGAAATTATGCACGGGTGTGTATCGTGTGCTTATAGCTGCGTGAGAGCCAATTATATTTCGTTAAGGACATGTCATGACATGATTTTTGAAGATCCAGCTCATTTTTCTGATCTTATTTGTAAGTTGTTCAAGCTGGGGGTTCCAGGATAGTCTATGGTCAACAACAACACCCAAATACTTGGCTCGTATTACTCTTTCTAGTGTTGGACATAAACAATTATTTGCATTCCGAACTAAAAAAAATCGAACACAACCAAGTACAGATTGCAACATAAGAGTGCATAACTCTTATGTTGCAATCTGTACTTGGTTGTGTTCGATTTGATGTACTAAAGCACATGTTGTGTTTTAGTTGTTTTTAATGTGAACAGGTTAGTTTTGAGCCATCTAGCTATTCGGGTCATACCAGCGTCAGCACTTAAAGCAACCTCACACCAGGTATTCCCAGTAAAGACGACAGCAGTGTCGTCCGCGTAAGAAACTTTTTTATTATTGATTTGGAGGTTTCAGAGGTCATTGATGTAGAGGAGGAACAGTGTAAGTCCCAGCACACTTCCCTGGGAGACTCCGAATGTGACATCTGCTTCGAAGCTTACATGTTCTCCCACTTCAACCTGTTGTTTCTTGTTTGAGAGGTAGTCTCTAAAAAGTTTGAGCGGGATTCCGCTCACCCCTGCAGTTTCCAATTTGTTTATGTGAACAGGATGTGAACAGAGACGGTCTCAAACGCGTTTTCTAAGTCCAAAACAAAGTCAGACATTTACTGGCCCTATCCAGATTATCAGCTACTATAATAACTGAGGGCAGCAACCGCATCTCCGATTGACATACCCTGTCTAAATCCAAATTGTGTGCTACTTAGGGCATTATTTTTGTGTAGATATTTGAAGAGTCTATTATTCAATAGTTTTTCTATTATTTTAGATATAGCTGGTAAATGGATATGGGTCTGTAGTTGTTGACATCGTCTCTGTACTCCCCCCTTTGGGAACCGGAATAATGATGAATTGCTTTAGAGGCCTAGGGCAGACACCCTTTGTGAAATCAAATCAAATCAAATCAAATTTATTCGTAAATGTAGGTTTCATTACAATAAGATGTTAGACAGAAATAGTTAGTTCGCTACATTTTACCCGAGAGCATACAAATCATAATAGAGTTAGGTATGTCAAAACAATAGACACAGAATTTTTAAATTAAATAACACAATTACATATTAATAACACACAATTCCTTACGTACTAACACACACAATTATTAAAGTAAAAAAATAAATAAATAAAAAATAATCATAATCAAAATGTCTTGTCCTCCATAAACTCAGCTGTGGAGTAGTAGCTTTTATTAATTAAAAATTGTTTTAATTTCTTTTTAAACATATTACTATTAAGGTTCTTTAAATGTCGTGGAATTTTATTAAAAATAATTGGAGCCATTCTATAAAAGCTTTTACTGAGGAGTGCTGTTTTACTGCGATCTACACAAAGAATGTTCGATTCCCTTTTTCTCAACCGTGGATCGGCTGGGGCTTTAACTTCGAAAAGCTGTGGGTTTGTCTTAACGAACACTGCCACCTCAAAGATGTATAATGACGGCAATGTAAGAAGTTTCAACGATTTAAAATATGGCTTACAACTATCCCTTGACTGTAAATTACATATAGCGCGTACGCATTTTTTTTGTGCAATAAAAACGAAATTCTTGTCTGTCGAATTACCCCAGAAAATTACTCCGTATCGTAGAACTGATTCTACGTAGCTATGATAGGCAATAAGCACGGCGTCACGGTTTACAAATTTGGACAGCTTATGAAGAGCAAAAGCAAAACTGTTAAGTTTTTTACAAATTTCTTCAACCTGCCCTTTCCAAGTTAGTTGGCTGTCTATCACTAACCCTAAAAACTTTGTAGTATCCGTTTTTGTGACTGAATTTCCATTGTAACTAATATTAACCGGTAGCTGTCGTTGTCGCTGACTAAAATGCATTATACACGTCTTTTCTAAGTTAATTTTTAAATTGTTTGTCTCTAACCAATCTATTGTTTGCTTTAGTGTGTCATTGATTTCATGTTCATAGTTGTAGGATTCATCTTTTTTTATCGTTATTGTACAATCATCAGCAAATAATACAGTTGGGTGCTTGACACTTTTTGGAAGATCATTTATGTACACCAGAAATAGTGGGGGACCCAATACGCTCCCCTGAGGTACACCGTACTTCACCGTTCTAAGTTTTGACCGATAACTGATTTCACGCTTAGTTTTAATATTTATATTTGTTATTTCCGTGTATTGTTGCCGGTTGCTTAAATATGATGTGATAAGATCTAGACCTTTGCCGCGTATGCCATATCTTTCTAATTTGTCGATAAGGATTTTGTGATCAACATGATCGAAGGCTTTCGTCATGTCCATATACAGGGCGCAGATGGGTAGTGTATTATCTACACTTGACATAACTTTCTCGAGAAAATCATAAATAGCAACATTAATTGATTTATTTTTTCTGAAACCTTTTTGTTCATCAACTAGTACATGCTTGCTTTCGAGAAAATTGTACATTCGGTGATGTAATATTTTTTCTATGACTTTCGAGAATATCGGTATTAATGCCACTGGTCGATAATTTCTAATTGAAGTTTTCTCTCCTTTCTTATATAACGGCTTAATAACAGATATTTTAAGTTTATCTGGGAAGACTCCTTTTTCAAAACATAGGTTTATAATATAAGATAGTGGATGACAAATAATATGATGGACTTTTTTGATAATGTTTGTTGCAATGTTATCGTTTCCTGTACTTTTAGTATTTTTGAGGGTTTGAATTGTTCTCGATACCTCTTCTGGTGTAGTTGGAGTTAGAAAAATCGATTGATTCACTCTGTCTATTTGTGGAGGTTTTTTATTACATCCTGGAGTAATTTGATCAACGTAAAAGTTATTGAATGCATTGCAGATGTCTTTAGTTTTTACTATTTCTTTATTATCGTGAATAATTTTCGTTAGTGGTTCGTGAGGAAAATCAACTTTGTTGTATTTTATTATTTTCCAAGTTGCTTTGCTTTATTTGAAATATTTATATGAAACAGATGTTAGTTAAGTGGGCTATGATTGGAACAACTAAACTATGTAACTCAAAAATCTAGGGGATACATTGTTCAATCCAGGGGCTCTGTTAGATGTTAATCTCATCAAAAACCTGCCCACTTGGTCGGGGTCAGTATCTAAAAGAACAAACGAATTCATCTGTGTAGGTAAATTTTCAGAATGATAAGTATGAGAATTATCATGTGCTTAAATATTGTGGTTTATTTTTTTTGGGCTAGCTCCAATGTTTGCAAAATAACCGTTCATGAAATTCACAGATACACCTTGACTTTGTCTAATGTGTAGTAGTTCCGTGTTTAAGTTTTTCGAGTTATTTGTGTAGGTTAATGTTTTTTCATAGTAATTTATTGTTTGTGACTGAATTAGCAAGTAGTTAGCCCTTTCAAATTTTTCTTTTTAATTTTTTAATTAGTTTATGCTAGTGGTACTGCCGATAAGTTGTTTTTAGAAGTTCATTAAAGGGATAATTCCGGGTTTGATTTTGAAGTTTATTGCGAATAGATCTAAGTATACGAGTGGTTTTCCAATTTCGGCATGCATATCAATGTATGACGTTAATGGCAGCAGCTACATGTCTTCCCCTTTTGACATCACATCATTGTGCATTCGGGCCACAAAATTGTGCTGCTGCCGATTCTCTATACACAATGTATTTGTCAGTTTTCAACCAATGAATACGGGTACAGTGCGGCATGGATTTATTGACACTTGAATTACGTTGGCAGGGGGTGTTACACTACTAACACATGTCAAATGTCACTGAAATGCTTAGAAAAACCAAGATGGCTGAGTTCGTTCCGATTTTGGCCACGTGCCAAAAGTAAAATGTATATACTCGTATACCCACATATCTATATTTTGGCGAATAAAGTGTCAAATTTCAACATAAACGTAAAATATTGATGTAGGTAAACATACTTGATGGCAGAACTTTTACGTCGTTTTTAACTGTCCGGCGTTATCGTTGACAGAACGCTATCCGAGCACATTATCACTTATTTTAAGACTTTGGTGGAACTCATAACCTCGTTGGAAATTTATTTATGTTTCTCGCAGACATTTAGCAATAATATCCTCCAGTTCCCTGATCAAATTAAGGTACCTATCTTTGTGGACTTTTTTTGTCTTTGAGCATTAGAATTACAGGGAAAAATGAATTATATAATATAAAAGTCTTCAAACGTAAAAATTGTTTTAGGTACATTTCATGTTACGCTAAATGACATTTACGGTATATTTAGATTCTGACAAAAAATAAGTTGATTATAGGTGTGTTATATTAGGTTATCAATATCATGCATGCGCCCTGTACAAACAAGCTTTGACCTTAAGTTGTTTCTAGTTCACGAAGACACACCATAACACATTAGTAGATTTTGATACCTATTTCATTTTCAAATGAAGTTTAACTTCTTTGGGCAATTAGGAACAACTTTTGAAAAACTAATTTATTAATTACTACCTATGAAACATTTTTATTTAAACGACTCGACGGGAGATAAAACGCTAGACAACCGCCTGTGGATTGACCCAAATATAACGAAATAACAATCCATGCTCAATGAAGTCAATGTGGTGACTTGTTCGAGATTGGGGGGGGGGATCCACCACCCTACCTACGTCTCTGCCTACATCCGTAGCACTACTAAATACGACAAGTTTACAAAATTCAGATTAATAAACCAAGAAAAACTATACAAAATCAACTTTCAACATTAACAAGAAGAACTTAATACATACAGAAACCTGACTCGTTTTGCAGGCGAGAATAAGCACTATACTAAAACAGAAACAACGTGTTTCCGTAATAAAGTAAGTTAGTGCACTGACTGGTTGCAACTCGGTAACTCGCTACACATTAGCTGCGAGCCTGCGACTTATGGTGGAAGCGACAGGGTAGACCGAGAAATTTAATTTTTTTCACAATTTGCTCGGCATGGAGTGTTAGGCTATATGTTGATCAAAAAAGATTTCTTGCTTATGCCTAACGGCGGAACATACATAGTTGCTGAGTTATATGTATTTTACCTATGTTCATAAAATAAATGCATTTTAATTGTTTAAATTTGAATATTCTCCTCATTTACATATAGCTGACTTTTTTACTGCATTTAATTTGATCCTAAACAATCGTACCATAAGGGCTTGGCTCGGTAGGACTTACTTTTCTTTTATATTTTACTAGGTGTCCGGCGCAACTTCGTTTGCGTCACATTTTCCCCGTTTTCGCAACATTTTTCATTGTTGCTCCACTCCTATATTAGTCGTACCATGATGATATATAGCCTATAGCCTTCCTCGATAAATGGGCTATCTAACACTGAAAGAATTTTTCAAATCGGACCAGAAGTTTCGGAGCCTATTCAATGCAAACAAACAAACAACTAAATCTTTCCTCTTTGTAATATTATTAGTTTAGAAAACAACATTGCCATGCTACAACATGGTTGCGGCAGCTAACAATTATTTGGATGATCAGTGAATATTAGACAATTAACAGATATGAATTTCATTGGGTATAAAATTGTTTGTAAAACTTGGGACTCACTGTGGCCATCCGTGTGTCGCCAAAGTTAAAAGGGAAAATATTTAAGTCCGTGATTAGACTTGTCGTACTGTTTGGACCTATATACTGGGCTGTAATGAAGATGGATGTAAAACGGAGATGAGAATGTTGAGGTAAATGTGAGGTGTGATAACAATGGAAGGAATGAGTAGTATATTAGGGGAAGTTTCAAACTTGCGCCAATAACACAAAAGTTGAAAAAGAATCGACTGTCTTGGTATGAAAATGTGATGAGGAGGGACGAATCGCATATGACTAAACGAGTGACGAATATAAGTGTTAATGGATGAAGAGACAGAGGAAGACCAAGGAAACGATGGATGGATTGTGTGAGGCAGTATCTGAAAGAAAAAGCAGTAAATAATTGTGTGACGGTTGACACGGGTGAAAAGAAAAATTGTTGCGCCCATTCCAAAAAACATGGGACAAGGGTAGGAAGATGAAGATTAAATAGCTTGCAAAAATTGCGCAGTGCTTTCCGTAATATTAGGTTTCTCAGAATCCTCAAAAACTACACGATTTTTCGTGAAACAAACTTTTTAACATGAATCTAGTACATGCTTTTATTATATATTTGCGCTAGACCCACCAGACAGCACAGAAAATTTCAGATGGTTTAAAAATAAGAAAATATATGGTCTAAAATTCTAAATGATTGTAACAACTTATATGTGTAATGTAGCCTTTTCTAGCTAGACCTATTTATCTTTTCATGCTGACCTGCAGACCATAATTTGTACTAGCATGAATCTAGGTGTATTTTAGACGACAAGCGATGCGGGACGCCACGGAGCTTTAGTCGGTAACTACTACCCGAGCGCCATAGGCATTTATCGTTTACCCCAGCCCCCACAAGGCGAGGTGACACGAAATAAACCACGTTACGCGAGTTCAGGGCCAGAATAACTCCAAATTGTGGAATGGCTCTGGTTATCATATTACTGCAGATTTTCTTTTTTTTTTGTCTCAGCCTTTTTTAGACGTTAGGGTTCATTTTGATCTGTTTACTTACTTACTGTACCTACTTGTGAAAATATTGTGATAATGTAAGTATTTCCTCTTTTTTCAATAAAGATATTATTATTATTCACTTTGTCATTATTATATAGCAAAGTTGAGGATTACTTATAAGTGGTATCGGTCTTGAAACAACAATTTCATAAAAGAAATCTCGATAGTTACCGGCCGTTAGTAAGTGAAAGTTACCTCTAAAATAAATTATAATGAATTAAAAACTTTAAATTAAGTTATGAAACTTTGAAGGATAGTCGATCTATGTCTAAGCAGGAGGCATATTATAAAAATGTCTTTTATAAAAACCTTTCCTCTGAAACTTCGAGCTTCTAACCAGACACCACTTGGACCGCCCTGCCTCCCGGCCCTCGCCAGGACCCCGGTCCAACTTGTCACTCTTGACACAGTGCTGCTTCGGCCTTCAGACGGGGGGGGGGGGTTGTATTTCTTTGTTTTCGCGCAAAAGACCCAAAAATTCGTTCATGCAACATATTAAAGAATAAAGCACCTGTATTTTTATTTTCTCTATGTAGTACTATGTAGTTTTCATTGAAAAAAACATTTGGAAACTTTAAAATGGTTTGACATCGACATCTTACGTCAATGTCAAACATTTTTGAAGGTAACGTACCTCAGAGGTAGAAGGGTGTTCTGCTTCAGTAGTTACAAGAGGCGTCAAAACATCAGAAGTAGAAGGGTGCGGTTCAAGGCAAAACTTCTAAATGGCTGGCTCCATTGCTTATCTTTGCACTAACGTTTGTCTTGTTGTGTATCGAGTCTTCGATATAAGATTTTGCAAATGTGTTAGACCGTCATTTGCCATGACGCTTTAAAGTCAATAATATGTCGGCTCCAGCATCAGCTAGCAATGAAGCTGAAGTTCTTCTAAAACTATGTCCAGTGTAAGAATCAGCATCAAGTAATCCTAAAAATTTGCGATTTCCTTTGGCATAGCACCGTTCACACCCATGGGTTGTACATTTACCCTTTTGATAATTTTTGAAAAGCGATTATTTGTTGTTTTGTGGATCGTAGAGCTTCGTATTTCTTTACTATGTCATAAAATGGTCCGTGAAGTATAAATGATCGTGAAATATTCTTTTTAGTTTGGTTGATTTGGACTAGAAGCAATTTGCCATGATTTTCGACAGTTATTGTTGTTAGATTAGTAAGTTCCTGACGTCTACATCTTCCACTATTCCCAATATTAACGCAACCTGGAAATAGATAAAACACTGCTTAGAGAAGTTTCGTTTGACGTACGGACGGCTAGGCAAACTAGGCTTAATAGATATTAATTCAATTACTGACCTTTGTTGCGAAATACTGATTTTCCGGAGCTGTGGTTTTGCAGAACCGTGTTTTTATGATGGAATGTAAACTCCATAGCGTCTATAGGCTTATATTTAATAGCCAGTTCATTGATTTTGCACTGAAGAAAATTTTGCAAAGTTGCCACATGTTTTAACATAGATTTAGGTGGGCACAGGCTATCTCAAGCATTTTGTGCCTCAATCACAATATCTGGGGCGAAGCATCTAAAGAATTCGCTTCAAACCTTAATGCGATATGTTTCCGCAAATAACACAAAAAAGCTTTAATTTTCTTAACCTTCATGCAATCCAATTCAGTACAAGTGCAAGCTAAGAGTGCCAAAAGGTAAAGGTGCCTGAACCTACTCGTACTCGTGCCTCATAAGCACAGACTGGATTAGATACAGTTTATTTTCTTAAACTTCAAAGAAGTATGTTTCTTACTTCTTTGAAGTTTATAAGTGGATTATTTCTTCCATTAAAATCACGGAATGACTTTTAAGATTAGTCGATGTTTTTGCCATACAAATTTCGAGAGGTTATTACTCCACTGTTTGATATTGTACCTACGTATATCCAAAATTAAACGTGATGTCGTTTTGTCTCATTTTAATTTTGTCTGTGCGGAAAAAAATAGTAAAATAAATAGCCATTAAAAAGTTATGAGCCAACAAAGATTAACGCAACGTTAGGAGTAAATAAGTTGTAATTAATTTATGCAGTGGTTTTTTTCTGAAAAAAGGATATTCCAAAAAAAAAACGTAAATTTTTGAATTGCATAATAAATATAATTGAATATTGTTAAATAATTTTATAAGACTTAATTATTTTATAAAAATAATCATTTAAAAATACTATGTCACTCAGACACGATGCTAAGCTGCGTACGCTGAAACATCGTACTTTTTGGCCACGCCCAGCAGTTCAAGCCTGCGACTAGTTCAGCCTTAAGTTCTGTTAAATAAGGAGGTACACATGTTGTTAACTTTTGGCAAATAAACTCTGCCAATTCCGATCTCTTTTAATAAGCCCTCGTTTGCCACCTCGCGCGCGTTTACTCGTGGCTAGCTCTAAGCTATTTTTTTCACTTAATTTTTTTGCATTCGCCGTCGCAAGTCACGAGTCGCTCGCGCGGATAGATTAGACTTCTTGCTTTATCAAACAATAAAAGAGAAAGCAAAATAGGAGAAGGTCACACTTACCATTTGAGCTATGAGATCTGTCCGCGTTACAGCCAGTACCTGTAAACAAATTGCATTCCGTCAGTTTTAAATAAAAAAGCGACCATAAAAAGGTAAAACAGAGGTTAACCAACAATAAATTGTTAACAAAACGAAAGTTCAGAATCGTTTAGTCGACATTTGACATATTCTACTTTTGACATCATAGTCTACTATTGACAGATTCTACAAATGACAGATTCTACATTTGGCAGTGTCAATATTTGACAGATTCTATTCCTCAGTTATACTGTTCGCAAATCTTACCTTCATTTTAGTACCCGTCCACGCAAAACAATGCTTAGAATTCCTTTTTAACGATATCGGGCATTAGGACCCTTATTTTGCATAAACATTTGTCATTCCCTTTTTTGTTACGATTTATTTTATGAATTTGCTACTTATTCTAAGGTACCAGTAATGCTGGCTAAAATGGGCAAACACTGTTGCTCCAAAGCCCTTTTGCTTCAAAGCTTCTATGTTTGTACTATTTCTGTCCATGACAACATTATTAGCCTTAATAACGTGACCGTAATATACGTAGAATATTACGTTTATGACAACAAATTAAATGTGAAGTAAGCATGTATAAAATGCAACATTGGTTAAACTATCCTCACAATCTGTTTAGGTCAGTGTTAAGAATACTGACAAACATTTGTATAATTATTTCTTGCCATTGTCGTTTCCAGGTAAGCCGCAAAGCCTCTTTGTTTTAACTGCGTCGAGGAAAATAATAAAACGGACCATTTAGACTTTAGTAAAGTTAAATATCTAAGTTAACTTTACCTTCTTTTGTTAAAGCTTGGGGTTTTTTTTATTCGTATTCGTAAAAATCGTCTTAAATTGTAATAATGTGGGAGTTTAGTTCAGTGTGAGCATTTCAAATACTCACACTGAACTAAACTTTAGTTTAGCTTTAGTTTTAGTTATAACTTTTATTTCAAGAAGAAAAAAATTGGGATAAATTAAATATATCATTTTAAAAGCGCTTACTTAATTCTTATTCATTAAATCAATAGAAGCTTA
This sequence comes from Cerastis rubricosa, assembly GCA_949152445.1. Lineage (NCBI taxonomy): Eukaryota > Metazoa > Arthropoda > Insecta > Lepidoptera > Noctuidae > Cerastis > Cerastis rubricosa. The sequence continues at coordinate 12,055,583 of OX424523.1, read as the reverse complement.
AAACTTAAAAATATATTGACGACATTTTTACACCATTTGTGTCGTGATTTGGGAAACATATTTGGTAGAAATGTATCATCCTATTCCCAATAAATATTAGAACCCGAAGTTTCCCGAACGAATGCTGTAAATATTTGACGCGGAGCTGACCCATCTGACCTCTGCAACCCAATTATCGAACATATCGATATCAGGAAACTGGTATTTCTATTTGATAAATGTCAAGATCTCATTGGTGGGGTATACAGGGTGTAACGTAAAGGGTATATACATACTTAAGGGTGTGCTACAGACCATCAAACTGAACATGTTTCTCCACAAACAAACATCGTAATAACGAAAAAAATTTCTGCTGCCCAATACAAAATTTCAATACCTATTCGACCAAATGTATGGGGCAGCTGATACTTTTTTCGCTATGACGATGTTAATCCGATCCGAAAAAATTACAACTTACGAATTGTTTTATCTGTGCCGTCTTCACACGGATAGCATTAATTATGTAGAGCCGGATGACTTCTGATGCACGGATAATCTTGTGATGAAAAATGTTTTTTGTGTTCGGGTGGCTTATGGCTAACAATACACTAGTTACAGTGGAGTAGTAAGTTACCTCCGTGCGAGAGCCGGCTGCAAAAATACCTACCTCATCATCATTCATCATCATTTCAGCCGAAACACGTCCACTGCTGGACATAGGCCTCCCCCAACGCCACATTGACATAAGGGGGTTTTGCCATAATCGCCACGCTGCGCAGGCGGGTTGGCGATCGCAGTACGGTTGTAACAAAAGCACACAGAACGCCTACCTCATCGGTTACCCCAAATGGCTGTCTTTATATCGTTAACCAACAATTAAACACGTAAAAAAAATCAGGTCTTTCAGAACCGATCCTGCCGGTTATAGAAGTGTTGAAGAAAAAATTAAGTGTTGGTTTTCGATATAAAGAGCCTATCGGGGTAGCCGATGAGGTAAGTATTTTTGCAGCCAGCTCTCGCACAAATTAGTAAGGCAGGCGCGACGCGCGACGGGCATGAGCGACTTAGCGCGCGGAATTTTCAAACGTTCCTATCCGCGCGTAATGGCAACACTGCAGGCCTAGTCCGCAAGCGACTTAATGCGCGGGTTTCAGAGGTATCAAACCATTTTGGTCTTGTCGCTCGGCTTAAACGCGTCTTAATTTTTTACAAGTGTTTCGTCTATTTATATGCGCGACTTGGCAGTAAAATCGATTCATGTGCTGTGACGGGAAATGGGGGACAGGGCCCAATAATGTTGGTATACACAATTGCTTAAAACTGTGTTACTACATGCGATTATTACAGTATAAGAATTTATTATATAAGGTAAGTTTATCAAGCTCTATGCATGACATTTAGGTTGATAAACCTACCAATTGTCGGCTCATCCAGCCTTTCCGCAAGTACCTTCAGAATCCCATTAGTGCTCCCCCCATTCATTTCTCAATATACTCGTAGTAGCATACCATAGTCTAGTTGCGCCAATTTTAAGATTCGGATTAATATTCTGGGGCAATTGCAGTGAAAGGGAACAGATATTCAGAGCCCAAAAACGCTGCATAAGATCTATGTTAAATTTGAAAACTACAGATAGCTGTGTACCTGTATTTAAGTCGCTGAAAGTACTGACCTTCCCATCTTTGTACATTTTAGAGGTTTCAATTTTTGTTAAAACTAATTTAGATTTATTTCCATCCCTAGCCGATATTAGATTGCGGGCAGGTCCAATGAGACAACAATATAAAAACTTATTACATACAGGCAATTACAAAACAGCTCTGCTAAGGAAAAATATTATGTCAATGGGGCCTATCATTTACAATAAAATTCCGCACAGTTTTAAAGGACACCCTATTCGAATATTTAAATCTAAGCTTACTGCATTATTATTGGACAAATGTTATTATAGTATCAATGACTTTTTAAATGATAAAAAAAATTGACAATATAATTTGTAAATGACATAAGTTTGTAAAATAATTATAATTTCAAAATATTACAATTGATTTTATTGACAAGATTTATTTATGTGCAATTGACTATTTTGTATTTTTTTTTTTTTTGGAATGTTAATTATTCTTAATTAGAATGACATGTTAATTGTTAATTTATAATAATATTGTATCTAATCTGTTAGTTTCTATGAATTTGCATGCCGTAAGGTAGAATGTAGCGGAAACCTTCAGCTAATGTATCATCTTAAACTTGTACCTACATTGTTGGCAAATAAATAAAATCTGAATCTGAATTCTGCTTTTGACTGATGCAGCTTTCTTTCTCAATATCGCAAAATCATCATCATATCGCAAAATGAGCATCCGCGAACATACCTGACGTACTGCAGTAAGGTGGAAAACCCTACCAACACCCTGCAGAAATTGTTATATTGGATGCGTAAGGTCTTGTCAGATTTTTGGGTATGATGAGCCCAAAGGCTGCTGGTGTAAAATGTTGGGCAGTATCCTTTGAAAAGTTAAATTTTTACTGGTTCTGAACAACAAGCTTTTTAGGTAACCTCTTTAAATAATACCTCGTTTTTATTAATGATTAATTCTATTAACATAGATGTTTCACATCTGCCGGGCGTCCCGTGACGGCCAACTGTTTTTTTCATTGTTAATTTGGCGTTAAATTCTGAAGTGTTACGGGCATTCGAGTGTACTCAAAGAATTGTCTAGGGTACAATCTCAATTCTTCGTACAAAGTAATTCACCATTTATTTTTCTGTTTTTATTTATTTCGAGCAGATACCTACTAGATCTTATGAAAAACATCTTCCATCTTAAAACCAGGCTGTCTTATAAAAATACTATATCCTCGTCCATGGTTTGCAACCTGAAATACGCCTAAACGCTACAACAGCTCGCTCGTCATTGTGGCCACCGAACTCCTCTGCCCCGTTGCGCCCGCCACAGGCCACCGCCACGCCACCGCCGCCGCCGGTTTAGTGTGGATGCACACTTAGAGTTAAACTATTATTGCACAAACTATTAAGATTAAGCCTAATTTCTTTTTTTTTTATTTGTTTAATACCTACGTTAATTCATTTTAAGAGTTATGTAAAGACCGTGGGCAGCACATCAGACACACGAATAGCTATTAACGCGATGCTTTAAAAAAAATTGTAACGTAGGTTTAATCAATGAACTAAAAAGTAAAGACCTAAAGTGACGCAAATATGTACATATTACCTGAACCCGTCTCGCGCCGACTGCAGCGCCACCACATCGCTGCGCTGACTACCACTGTTATTATTTGCGAAGTCTCCTAAGATATTCATTTAAGTGACTAATATTGTTTTAGGAGCAATTTTAGTCTTAATTTAATTATTTAGGCTCTGTTTGGTGTCGGACGTAAAGAATAGCACCATCCCAAATCTTCCCGTGGGTGTCGTAAGAGGCGACTAAGGCACTTCCAGAGAATGGGCAGAAGCGTTCTCTGTGCTTTTGTAACAATAACAACCGTACTGCGATCGCCAACCCGCCTGCCAAGCGTGGCGATTATGGCAAAACCCCCCAAAATGTCAATGTCCTGGCCTGTGTCCAGCAGTGGACGTCTTTTGGGCTGAAATGATGATGATGATGATGAATTATTTATATGACTAACATTTTTATTTTTATTAGGATAATTAATCTGTAAAACCACCCACGTCGTAAATAAAATATAATTTGATTCATTTTATGAACAAAGGGACGCGTGTCACTACAGTGTGAACCTCAAAGTGATGCAATAAGAGCCACTTTACAAACAAGCGTGTTGACAAAGCAGTAATGAACAACTGCAGTGTCTCATAAACTCATAACATAAAGTAATAAAAAATTAATTAATGTTATTAATTAAATATCTCACGGTTTACTTGACATGTTTACAACAACGAAATATAACAAGAAGCGCGTACAAATGAACAAACTTATAAAATTAATATTCCCTAGTTTAAAACACGAGAGTTTTCGTTAAACTGTACCTAATAAACATAACTGTGCATCACAGAATGTAATTAAGTAAATATTTCGTAGAAGTTCATCGCATATTAGTAGCGAGCCGGGGCGGGGAGGCGGCACGGCGGCGTAGCGCCGGATTTCGAAACCTGGGATATGCGCGGGCCGATGCGATTTAGAAATGTTGCGGCGCGTGACTATTATCTATATCTATCTATTCTATACATATAATAAATATGTTGAAAAGTTGTTTATATACATCGAAAATATTTCCAAAAAAAATAGCCAGGGTGTGAAAGGACAACCAACAGAACCCATATCCAGCATTTTTCGAATTTTTGTCTGTTTGTTTGTTTATTTGTTCGTGCATCACGTAAAATGTCCTAAAGCAATGTAGATAACTTTTATACACAACAATTGTGCGTAACTTGAAGTAACATTTAGTTTTTGTTTCATTGTAATCGGTTCACTCTATCAAAAGATATTTGAATTTAAAGTGTTCTAGAAGTAAAATTAGGGTTATGCGGTCTTGGTCCCACGCGCTTCGCACAAAAAAACATATTGTTAAGTTCCGTCATCCACGCGAACGAAGTCGCGGGCACAGCTAGTAATTAATATTTTTTTTATTATTCAACAGATAAATAATAAATTAATTTACTTTTGATACCTTCCTTTAAATTTTGAATAGAGTAGTAATATTATAATATCATTACCAACATTAACAATATTTAATTGAATCCGGAATAACTTTCCGGAAAAATGGCTTATCCATGTTATTCTTTCTGTGTGCATTTATGATACAAGTACCAAAAATCAATCTACCTACTCCGATCACTGGTCATGACACTTGTTGCTAAGCCAGAATATGAATATTCTTATCGCTGATTAAACGATCGAATACTTTCATTCAAAAATACTGTGGTCCTTAAATAACACAACATTACTTTTTTTATCTCGAGATAAGCTGTTGTTTCGTAATTACGTCAAAGCGTCGCAATCGGCTCAAGTTTTTTATCTTAACTATTTTTGTCGATCAAGAAATTAAAAGCGTTCAGAAGCGAAAATAAAACAAGCGACAACAATAAGCGAGGAGAACTTTGATGGTATTGAAATACCCTGAGGATTAACTTCGTTGTCTAACTTGTTAGGCGTACGTAGTAGGCGTATTACATAGTAGTTTTATAAATGTTTTTCAGTTTTTATCTGCGTCTTAATATTTTTATTATCTCGAGACATAGATAGCGGGCTTTTCTGAAAAGTAAAACAGGTTTAAAAAAACGTGTAGCTATAACGAAAGGTGAGTACATATTCAAATGAGACTGAGAGGGGAAATCTGAAATTGAGAGTGGCAAAACACCGATCAAATATACAGGGTGTAAAACATGGTGTGACCATCACGAAGTCGTCAATCAAGCATTCTGTACATCAAACTAAGTCATCATCATCGTCATCATTTCAGCCTAAATGACGTCCACTGCTGGACATAGGCCTCCCCCAAGTGTCACCACATTGACATTTTGGGGGGTTTTGCCATAATTGCCACGCTTGGCAGGCGGGTTGGCGATCGCAGTACGGTTGTTACATAAGCACAGAGAACGCTGCTGCCCATTCTCTGACAAGTCCCTTAGTCGCCTCTTACGACACCCACGGGAAGATATGGGATGGTGCTATTCTTTACGTCCGCGTCCGACACCATACAGAGCTCAAACTAAGTATCATAGCGCAAAAAATATTCCTGGAAAACGACTTTTTTAATCACGGGTACATTAAGTGACACTTTACTGCGCTGAATGTAGTACCATGTGTTGCATGTGTGTGGTATTATTGTACAGTACAATAGTACAGGGGTCATGAAGGTATTTAAAATAAAATTATAAAATTTAAAACTAGTTTTAACAAACAAAAAATGATTAGCAAGAAGGTTTCCAGGTATGATCCGGAACAAAAAATATCGCAATAACGGTAAGAATAAATAACTCTCGGCTTCGTTGAGGATTTTTTACACCCATAAGGTGTTTGGAATTAGGTTGTTTAAAAAAAGTGCTGCGGTGTATGCTTGCTGCCAAGTTATGTTTTAATCTGTGGGTATGAATTATTTTTCAGTACCAGTTCGTTTTTTCTTGTAATTTCGTTCTTCGAATTTTAATAAAACATAGTGTTCAAGAAATCTTACTCATTTATACAATTAAAACGCCTGTCCCAATATAAGGTACCATTTTTACAAAACAAGTTGTAAGTACATTAAAAGAACCCGTAACTTGTTTATAACAGAACCACGTTCAACGATGGACTTTTATGAGCTGATGTGATTTCTGAATCTGCATGCAGAAGTAGGACAAGGGCTGTCACGCAGCAGGCGCATCACGCGTCACTCGTACTCATGTCGTGACTTGTGAACAACGTACGCTGGTCTTCGAGCGACACGCGACAAGCGACAAACTTAAGCAATAAGCCTAAGCGACATGCTCAAGCGACAAGCTTAAGCAACACGCTGAAGCGCGAAATCTACTTTTTAAAGAAGTAGCTCGAAATATAAATAGAATCAAAGGTTATCTAGTTATTAAATTAATTGAAAAGATGAATTAGTTTTATACTAGTCCGTCTTGATTTATTTATCTGCGCGAATTTATTTGTACAATCAATGTACTCATCAAGTACCTACGAAGATTTATGCAAAGTAACTTTTGACTATAACTTCATCTGCATGGATTTTGATTATAAGCCGTAAAAAGCCGTAGAAAATTATTAAACCCGTTTAAAAAAGCATCTACACCAAGTGGTGAGACTTTACGGAAACTTGATTTAGCAACTTCCTCTTAGTCCCGTTCAAACTTAGTAGACTCGTTACGTTCCTAGCAAATCAGACCTTGTTTTAAGCAATGTAAAGTATTTCTAATTACATAGCTAGTTAAATTGCTAGTTGTTACGGTAATCCTGCAGTTCGTTTTAACTTCATGAATTTATTTAACCGAGGAGTTAAATAAATTAACCGTTATCTTCTTTAAAATAAAGTGCTTTATTGTTTTTTAGAGAGCAGTGCTGGCCCAGTGGTGGCAGTCCCGACTTACGATCAGTAAGCCCTGGGTTTGAACCCAGGCAGGCGCATTACTTTGTGTAATTTATTTCATCACCGCTGCTCTCAAAACGGTGAAGGAAAACATCGTGAGGAAACCGACATGTCCTAGAACTAAAAATTCGACGACATGTGACATCTACCAACCAGTACTGGGCCCGCGTAGTGGATTACAGCCCACTCCCACTCATAGAGACGAGGCCTGAGTCCCAGCAGTGGGAACATTATAGGCTGATGATGATGATGATTGTTTTATAAATGGTCGTGCAAAATAGACGGAACACTGGCTATTAGTGCGTACAATGAACGTACAAGGAACGGCAGATATGCGCACATTCATAGCGCACTGACTTTACCACAAGCCGAAAATAAATTAGGGTCCTTAACTACAGTCCCCGCAAAGTCCTCTCATTGTTGACCCGAGTCCGTAAAAAATCAGCCATAAACTGGAGTTTTTATCTGTAATAAGTAAAACCAGCCGAGAGACCGTAAAAGGTAACATTATGATACGATAAATGAAAGTTTTTGCGTCATTTTAACCCCGGCTACTAATCCGTCGCATTGCGCTTTTCCTGCAGCCAAAGTAACCTGAACTTTTATTAACAAAACTATTATTTTATCTCATTTCAAATCTACCTGCATTTATTACTCTTTGACCAATTTCGCTTTTATTAACTATGAGAGTTTTCTGCTCGTGTCCTGAAAACTTTCAGTAATATTAATGTATATCATCGCTATTCTTGTTTTTTTCTGAATGTTTAATAAGCAATTTCCCTCCGGAGTACAGCCGCTAACGAGAAAGAAAATAAAACCCTCTTTTCCCGATACAGTGTACGGGGTATAAGTAAGCTTAATTGAACGCCTTATGTTGGAAACAAAAGCCAACACGATTGGATTAATTTATTGCGTTAGTGACTTTAGCCACTAACGCAATAAATTTATGATGATTGATGAAAGTGAAAACTGTGGTGTTTTAAGCTTATATCGACATTCAGGCCCGCTGAACCAGAACTCAATGGACGCGTTTAGTGTTAATTGTCATATTAGAGAAAAGAAACGGTCAGTGAATTGTGTTTATTGACAACAGGGCAGATACAGCACACGTGTTGACTCGACGATGGTGCGTGGTAAAGTCAAGTGTCGCTCCGCCGCTGTCTCCATAATGAGCTGCCATGGCGCGCCCTTCCTAACCTCCTCTGGGTATGGCAGAAGCAAGTGAGACCACAGTCAATTGTTTGTAAATAACAAGTGACAGGATGATGTTTATTAAATAAGTTAGTTTAAACGTATTTTGTAATTTGTGGTACAAACGGGCCTTTGTGCTAGCTTTAAAATAAACATCATTTCTTTTTACAAAGATAGAAACAATATGCGTAGATTTCTTCGGACAGCATGCAGCATATTAGACACATTGATGAATTTTATTCGATGTAATAAGCATCGCCAAAAATATATGTCAAAGAATAAACAATATTTTCAAAAATAAATGTTTAAGGAGACGTTTTTTGATATCCTTACTTTTTCTATAAAAACTGTAGACATTTTAATATATAGCTTAAAAAAATATATTTAATTTTTTTTAAAAATAATTACGTTTTTGTAGACAGAAGAAAGTTTAAAAAAATGTGTTCAAGACTGTCACGGTAGTCATACAATAGACAGTCAAACTAACAGTGTCACAAGCTTTGTTATTCATATTATTGGTCAAAGAGATAACTACTGGATATTTGGGTAAAGGCAGGGAACCGTATTCATGAAGCGACCTTGGAGAACCTAACACGTGATGGTCATCACGTGTTTTTCCAAAGGATTCTTTAATGTCGCTCATAACATTTTGGCACGTGGCCCTACTTGCTTCCAAGGGCTGAATAAAAATATTGTTGCCTATATTTCTGGCGTGTCAACGGCTCAGCGGCATCTGCCTTTGACAAGTACCGACGTCACGCGTCCTCCAAATTGAAATTAAAACATAATATTTTCACAAACTTGACTTCCTCTCGTTCTAAGCTTGTCGATAGCAACCAACTTATGATGAGTTGGTGCAGAACTTAGCCACGAGGTTAATAAAATATTAATTAACATTAAAATATAACAAACACACATATATTTAAATGTTAGTACACCAGAGAAAATTCAATAACTGGCTGAAATTGGAGTTTTGCAGCAAAAGAGGTTTTAATGACCCATCATTGTTAGGTATGTACAATTGTACAAATGGACAATAACTCCAAATGAAATGTTATTAATAAGATTAATTCATTCCATTCGGCTACAGCAGATGTCATACAAAGTGAATTATATTCAATTTGAATGGATTGGTAACAATGGGAATACGTACGACATTCATAATCCCCATGTATACCTAGCCACATGTTCATTATAAAATGAACCTCACGTTTCAGGATCATACATAACATATTAAGTAATTATTATATACATAAAAAGGAAGGTCTACGTCGATGTGGGGTCCTTTTTTATTTTGAACTTGGGAGTGGCGGTACGGGCCCACTGCGCTTAGAGCGATGTAGCGTGACGGGCGCGCGGGCTTCGCCAATGCGTTGCGAAATCGCAGCGGTCGTGTGGCACTCACTGCGCTACGCAACGCATGCCCGTGTGGTATCGCTATTCACGCATGCCTATTTATTAAAGCTAATCGACCATTGATTTGAGTACCTAATTGCCTAGCCAAATGGTGTTTCATTGTGCTGTTACATGGCTGAATTTCTCTTTGAATTTGAGTTTAGAAATGATAAGGATAAAGAAAAAAATTGATAATTTGTAACTAGAATTATACGATTTTTAAATATTTAATTCAGCTGAAACTATTTTTTTTTGAATTATAGTTTTTTAGCTATTCAATTTTGTTGAAACTACACACATCTCGGAAGTTACTACTCCCTCGGTATGTTAAGCTGAAAACGGTCTTATCTCTGGGCAGTGATCCTATATCTGCCTAGATAACGTTACCTGACATATTTTTTTGGCCTATAAAGTGCTCATAAACTGTAAATTAATCTTGGTTGCAGGTTAATAGTGTCCTCAATTTCGTGTTGACGGTGGCCACCTTCCAACTTACCCACATCCCTAGGCATACCTCCCCGCGTTAAATTACCACATGACATAACCCTCCGAGTCACAAAAGTTGCTACAAAGAAGCAATCATTGCTTGTTTACCAGAAAAAAAACGAAATCTTACACAAAGCCCTCAACTTTTACAGTTTAAAATGCCCTATAATGCGACCAAGCTTAATTTTTTCTTCCATATTTTAAAAATGCGTACGTTTTTGTTTAATATTTTTATATTTCGTATCATCATTAAATGTACTTTCAACGTTTAATCTCATTAACATTATTATTTTTAACTATTTCGAGATTTTATAAAAATAATTTGTTATTAGTAACGTGTTGCTTAGACTTTTGTGATGTGTGTATTTTAAGTATACACTTCAAAATTGAACGCGTACAAGAAACATACATACCAACAGTAGGTACAAACGAAACATTTTAAATAAAAGCTTGTAATAAAACACAGCAACATTAATCGTATAAACATATTTGAAGAAAAATGTGTTCTCTCATATGTTTGTACGTTTTAGGTACAGACGCGGTTTAGAGGTTGGAGGACAAACGCTTAATATATCATCTGCAGACATAGCAACATACAATGGATAACGTACGAGGACAAGATCCCTCACTTCATATTACATCTACCGAATTTATTTAAATCTGCTTTATCTGTAATTTTTTTCGGTGTACCTACTAGTCATACAAACGTTTGTTGAAATATAGGTACATCAAAATAGCAACTAAAACATCAAATTCCGGAAACAAAAGATTTTTTAAAAATAAGCTAAGTAAATTTGGTTTTTACCATTGCCGCTCGAAAAAGGGCATTAGCTTTATCGATTACAGTGAATAAAAAAACACTGTTTTACTCTCTAGTGACTAAAAACATTTTGAATTTGGAACAAGCACGAATTGTACGTGGGGCATACTGAAAGTTTCCGTATGAAAAAAACTATTTTGGAATTCGAAAATGGAACTCTTTGGGAGCAAGTTACTTCTAATTTTCGAGACTGTAATTTGTTTCTTCATTGTGGCGTCCTTTCAAAAATTGTGTGTCGTCGTGTTATTAACCGTTGAGGAGTTCTATCGTGAGGAGGCGATCCAGCAGGATCAAGACATGATTTTCATAAAAATTTACTGTCACCAGAACCAAAGATACAAAATATACAAAAAGTGGTCGAAAAAAAGTAAGTAGTAAGTGGTTTGCCAAGAAGAGGACAGTTATTTTTTTGATCGCACGTACGAACTGTGCAAGTAAAATAAAAGCTTGTGAACATAACACTTGATAGAATAACGGTAAAAGAAAGATACCATAAACAATACAACACTCCATAGTGAACTTAGTTATCCAATTGATCAGAAAGGGCCTACCACGCAACATCGGGCGAAAATAGTCACTAAATCTTATTTCATTTATATCTCTATTCTTTAATAAAATTATAGAGGTCAACATATCTGCACGTCGGATCTTTTGAGGGAAACCGGGATAGGGATGTGGAAATAAAAAGCGTTTAGTCTGGTCAAAAAAGAGTTTTAATTAACAATAACTCGTATCAAGCTGAATTTTTGTATAAACCTTGAGTACACCAGCAGACATAAAGTGTTAAAAGTCCCCATCGATCCCATAAATAGGTGCTATAAAAAGTTATTCGGGATCAAAGATCAAAATTTTGTTTTATTGGATTTTTCTCGAAAACAGTAAGTTTTATCAAAAATATAGCTGAGACAAAATTGTAGATCATTAAATTATCTATAAAACTGGTCTTATACTTTTTTCCTAGAAAACACCATTTCTAAGATATCACAATTCTAAAAGTTGAAGGAAACACATCAAAGTAAACATATCAATAATCGATCCTCAAATATCATTTTTTAGCACACATGGGATCGATTGGGACTTTTGACACTTTATTTCTACTGGTGTACATACGGTCTCTACCAAAAAACAGCTTGATCCGAGTTATTGTTAATTGAAAGTCTATTTTAACCGGACTATTAGATCTTAGATCCGGACATTCCTGCTAGCCATCGCCGTATGGCGTATAAAGTATATAAGTCTATGTATAAAGTACATAAGTCTATATATAAAGTATACAGGGTGTAAATCACCTCATCACGAAGCCGTCAACCAAGCATTCTGTACATGAAACTAAGTAACTTTACGCAAAAATTATTGCTGGGAAACGATTTTTTTTTGGGGTGTGTTAAATCATGTTTTGTGGTAGAACTCAATGTAACGCACTCAAAACATTGTGCTGATGGACGGATTGAATAGTACGGGGGTCGTGGAGGTGTTTAAAGTAAAAATCTTACATTAAAAACTTGTATTTAAAAAAATACTTTTCAAAAAGTTGGAACTTTGACTCCTAATATCTCCGTAACTAGAAGGTTCCCAGGCATGGTGTAGAACAAAAAAATGATCGCAATGACAGGGAGAACCAGTGCCTTTCGGCTTCGTTAAGAGGTGTTTTACACCCTATATGTATGAAAGTTTTCACACGTACGGCAAAAGTCATCCAGTTATGCGATTTTTCATACTTTTCTCAGCCGCCGTGAACCCGGCTGTTGCAGCAGCGGTATCCACATATAATGTGAAAAGGATAACATCACAAATAAATAATTTTAGGGTTTCCTTCAAAGCAAAATGGGCCGTAATCCAATCATCGTTTCCAACTGTCTGTTTCAGCAGTTTCTCCAGATATATTGAAGTCTACCTTTATTCGATTAATCATCATCATCTCCATAACCTTTCCTTTCTTTTTATGGGAACGGGTTTAAGCCGTAAAGTGCGAAAATGCTGTACCCACGAAACAAGGTTTCGTCGCGGGCCATCTATTAGTGTTTGCCTCTGCATCATCATCATTAACTCCTCCTCAAAACATTTGTGTACTTAAAATATTAAATGATAAATAAAATTTACGGTAATTATTACAAATTTCAGGTTAACCGAACTGACCATTCGGTATCCAGATAACAGCGTTAAATATGAAACCATGAAATTCGAAGCTTTAATATGTGATATAAAATGTGTGCAAAACGTAAAGCGGATCAAATTAAATGGCACAACGGAGCTACATGATATTTGCATGTTATAAATAAAAAATGAATGTTACTTTTTATGTTTGGGCGTTATTTGTAACTAGCAAACATACTAACTGACATAGCAAACACATCGTTTCGTTTTGAAATAAAATCTAACTCTTCTATGTGGACTTGTGAACGTTAATTTATTTTTTTATCTTTTTCTATCTTTTGAAGTAAGCTACGACTAATTGTTGGGCCTTCGTTTTTTTTTTATGAATGGCGTCTCGCAGTTCAACCTAGGAGGTTGTCGTCTGCTTAACCGGACTATCCTGTGGGTGCCTTAAGAGTAAGGCCTCCAGCCAGGGCATAAAAAACTTACAAACTAAGCGACTATACGCTAAGGGCACCCCCTGTGGGGTACGAGCCTCGGCTTAGGGCGTCGCTGGGGGAGGACTGCATGGGGACAGGCTGGATCTGAATGATATCATTATTTAGGGGCTGATTTAAAACTACTGGCTTAGCATCGCGGGCTGGCTCGAGCGAGGGTCGGGGAGGGCATGGACCGGGACGTCGCGACGGACCTCGACGGCGAGGTCGGAAAGACGGCGGTTTGTGTCTGAACTTTTTAAGAGTGCTAGTCTCTTTGCTACTCTCCTGGAGGAGGGTGATAGCATCATCGGGAGTGACGAGGGTATGCCGAGGACGGCGTACTGTACTAATGCGCGAGGGTTCGTAACGGGCGGCCGCTGCGATCAGGGGATTACGGTGTTTACTGGCGTTATCGAAGAAACGCTTCGAAAGACGTTTCATAAACTGAAGGACGGTGGGCATTCTAAGGTCTACGTGTAGACGGTCGTTACGGACATAAAAAGGAGCACCCGTGACTCTACGTAAGAACCGGTTCTGCAAGGTTTGCATCCTATGGATGTACTTAGGCTTGGTGTGAGCGTACACGACGCAAGCATACGTCATAATGGGGCGGATCACCGCGGTATAAAGGCGCAACTTGCACTTGAGTGACAACTTGCTTTTTGCCGAGATCATGAAATGAAGCCTACCCATAGCAAAGGCAGCTCGGTCACGAGCTGCTTTGATGTGCGCCGCGAAAGACAGGTGGTTGTCAAGTAAGACTCCTAAGTACTTGGCTTGCTTCTCCCAAGGGATAGGCTTACCGTACATAGTGATCGGGCTGAGCGCGGGTGGCTTATTTTTGCGCGGTTTAGAGAAAAGAACTGCCTGGCTCTTGTCGGGGTTCACCTCGATTCTCCATTTCCGGAACCAAGCGCCTAAGACGTTGGCTGAGGTTTGGAGGGTGCTGTAAATAGCGTCGTGACTGCGGCCAGTGTAATAGATGGCCGTGTCGTCCGCGAACAGGGCTAACTGAGCCTTCTTGCTCTTGGGGATGTCACTGGTGAACAGAGTAAAGATAAGGGGAGAGAGCGGGGAGCCCTGAGGGACTCCGACTCTAATGGGGTGGGGGGAAGACAGTGCCTTCCCGATGCGATAGCGGAAGGTGCGATCCGACAAAAAGTCTCGTAAGATGAGCACGAGGCGGTCCGGCACTCCCAGTTTGTAAAGCTTATATAATAAGCCGTTGTGCCAGACTTTGTCGAATGCCTTTGCTATGTCGAAAAACAACACACCCGTCATCGCTCCACGCTGGAAGCCAGCGCTCAAGTGTTCTACGATGCGGTGTGCCTGTTGAATGCAAGAGTGTCCGGTCCTGAAGCCGAACTGCTCGTTGGGGATGAGACTCTTAGCCTCGGCGAAGTCTTTGAGTCGCTTATACATAAGTCTCTCGTAGATTTTACCGAGTGCATTCAGGAGACTGATAGGTCTGTAGCTCGAAGGCTCAGACTTGGGTTTGCCTGGCTTTGCGAAACCGATGACCGTGGCCTCTTTCCATATTTGGGGAAACGCGTTGTTGCTCAGGGCGCCATTGAAGATGGCCGCCATTAACACGACGAGCTGACCGGGGAGGAGTTTGAACACCCTATTGGTGATTCCGTCGGAGCCGGGTGCTTTCCGCGGTTGAAGTTTGTTAATGATGTCTTGCACTTCGTCAGCTGTGACCGGAGGCAGAGGATCATCAGGGTCTTCTTCGGGGGGCAGGATGGTTCTACGTTCGACGAATGCGTTCACCTCATCGAGATGTCGCTTGTCTACTGGTTGAGAGCTGGGGGAGCACTGGGACTCCAGGCTGTCGGCTAGGCATTCGGCCTTCTGAGAGTCGTCGAATGCGACGCTCTTATCGGGTCGGGTGAGGGGAGGCATCGAAGCCTCTTCGGTGGAGCGCAACTTGCGTTGCAGCTGCCAGAAGGCTAGGTGGGTAGGCTCGAGTTCGCTTAGCGTTTTGTCCCATTGATTATTACGAAGCTCACTGGTGCGATCCTTTACAGCACGCTGTAAATTACGCATGTGGGCTTTGTTTGCCTCGCAGGGAAAGCTGCTGTAGGCACGGATGGCCGCGTTCTTTTCGGTTATCAGTTCACGTACGTCAGCGGGTAGTATCCAGCGTTGATCGCTCATTGCTGGGACTTCCCGTGAGCAGTCCTTCAGTACGGATTGCACGTGTTCTGTAAACGAGATGATGGCGGCCGTCGTGTCTGCGACTGAGACTATGTGGTCGGGGATGGCCTCCAGGTGAGGCGACGTGGTGGATTTCAGCTTTTCGCTGACTTTCCTCCAGTCGGTTATCACTTGGGTCGGCGGGGGCTGGCTGGGTTCAGAAGGACCCGAGCGGGGAACTAAGTGCATGAGCACTGGTCTATGGTCTGAGTTAAGCTCATGTAAAGTCTCGATGGAATGCAACTTAAGGTTGACATTCTTGAGTAGCGCTATGTCGAGAACGTCCGGACGTTGGTCGGGGTCGTGGGGATAGTGGGTGTGCTCCATAGGAGCGATGGGATCGAAGTTGAGGGACTCGCCCAGGTTATACACGTGACGTCCTCTGGCAGAGGTCGTCGTGCTGTTCCAGGCGGGGTGTTTGGCGTTGAGGTCGCCCGCTATGATAACGGAGTCGCTCAAGCCGAAGAGGACGGCAAGGTCTTTGGTGAACAGAGTGTGCTCCTCGGACGTTCCGCCGGGAGGGATGTACGCAGAGGCGATTTTCGCGAGGCCGCTTTTCCCTGATGGGGCAAAGGAAGTTAAATCGGAATAATATCCGAAGCAAAATGAGCAAGTGCTGTCTTAATAAAAAGACAACAATTGTTCGGGGGTGTTCAGGGGGGTGTTCACGACACTGGGAAGCGACGAACCGATGACACACACTGATAGCGAGCGGGAATGCAAGCAGGTAGCGGCACGTCCGTACGCGGCGGCGGTCAGGAGGAGAGTGTTGGGCAATCGTTTTTTTTTTTTTTTTTGGGAATGGCGTCTCGCTGTTCAACCTAGAAGGTTGTCGTCTGCTTAACCGGACTATCCTGTGGGTGCCTTAAGAGTAAGGCCTCCAGCCAGGGCATAAAACTTACAAACTAAGCGACTATACGCTAAGGGCACCCCCTGTGGGGTACGAGCCTCGGCTTAGGGCGTCGCTGGGGGAGGACTGCATGGGGACAGGCTGGATCTGAATGATATCATTATTTAGGGGCTGATTTAAAACTACTGGCACAGCATCGCGGGCTGGCTCGAGCGAGGGTCGGGGAGGGCATGGACCGGGACGTCGCGACGGACCTCGACGGCGAGGTCGGAAAGACGGCGGTTTGTGTCTAAACTTTTTAAGAGTGCTAGTCTCTTTGCTACTCTCCTGGAGGAGGGTGATAGCATCATCGGGAGTGACAAGGGTATGCCGAGGACGGCGTACTGTACTAATGCGCGAGGGTTCGTAACGGGCGGCCGCTGCGATCAGGGGATTACGGTGTTTAATGGCGTTATCGAAGAAACGCTTCGAAAGACGTTTCATAAACTGAAGGACGGTGGGCATTCTAAGGTCTACGTGTAGACGGTCATTACGGACATAAAAAGGGGCTCCCGTGACTCTACGTAAGAACCGGTTCTGCAAGGTTTGCATCCTATGGATGTACTTAGGCTTGGTGTGAGCGTACACGACGCAAGCGTACGTCATAATGGGGCGGATCACTGTTGGGCCTTCGCTGTCCTCCCATACTTAAGTATACTAACGCTGTAACATTCGAATATTGTAAAACCAAATGATTTTAGAAGAGTAACAATGATGTTTCTTGCCAGTTCTTCTCCATAGGAAACGACCAACCGAACCGTGCACCTTTTGTCGACGTTTTATAAGTGCACATGTAGGCCTTTGTTATATAAAATATTTTGATTTTGCAAGGCAATATTATTAGGTATTTATATATTATTCTGTTCTACTTTTAAGGCTTCTAGTACAAATGTGAATTACAATTTAAATTCATGAGTAGCCAACCATTTTGAGGAGACGAAAGAGGGGAGGCTAAAAAGCAGCAGTCACTTAGCTGTAATTTCCGATACAGGCTCCATCGGAGGCAGTTCTCTCATGAAATTCGGCAATATTTTACGCTCGATTAAAGGTCTGGAAGCTTGACAGTAGTCGGTTCTGAGCTCCGAGGAGCGGGGAATGGCCTTGACCTGATATCTGAGACGCGCCTAACATTCAAATGCAAGGGAAAGTTACACCACAAATACATTTTCAACGAGAAAAATATGTTAGCTGCTTTGAAGAAGAGCATCATCTTCAAAGCAGCTAACATTTATTTTTCTTTGAGTTTGCTGTTGTTTTTATTGGAAGCGAAATGTCGCAAATACTATCTTTGCTTACCCCAAAACAGATAGATAGCATATATTTATTGTTTACAAGAATCCTCGCACAGCTTTTATACAAAGACTAGTTTTCGGCTTCGCCCGCGTGCATCTCGGCAATTGCCCACGTGTGCGTTACCCCCGCAAAATAATGTCGAAAATAGTCATTTAAATGTTATAGATAATAGTTCTTGTCCGCGGCTTCGCTGGCGCGTAAGTGTAAGTATAGGATAAATTGCAGGTTTGTGCGTTGATTCATAGCTAATTAATTCAACGAATTTCGTTTCCCATGAATTGATTCTCATATTATCATTTCATAGAATAATCAATAAGCAGAATACCTACGTAGAAGAAATTTTAATTTACGATTTTTGTTTAAAATTAAGTTTAATGTAGAATTATATATAAAGAAAAGAATAAATATAATTACATGAGAGAAAATTTGTAGAATATTCATATAATAGAATAACAAATCAAAATATCTTTATCCGCATATGGTTTGTTTCATATAAAATTTATTACCAAGAACAACATTTTATCGAGTGAAAATTCATACCTCTTAAATGCTCGTTTTTTCAACTAATATTGTTTTATCTGTGATCGAAATTTGTAGCCAACGTATAAAAGTTAAGTTAAAAATAGTTGAACCATATTTTATTTAGTTATAATTAGGTCATTGAGTTAAGGTCAAAACAGGAATTATTAAAGAAAAGTAAAGGTGTTTGTAGGATACTAATTATTATCTAACAAATTAAAGATTTGAAGCAATAGGTTGCAATGATTCCTTGTGTATACTTTGGGGTTTCTTTTAAAAACTTAGGATTCAAGAGCGAGCGAAGCGAGCTCGGGACCTTATGCACTCCGACTTGGACAGGTAAGGTGGGAACCCCCTTCGAACCTTACCCTTCTCTTACCGCCTTATTACAAAACATTGATCCTGATCATTCGATAATTTGATTGATTGACCTAAACATCTAGCACAAAGCAATCCAGGGCGCAGTATTAATAAACTGTAGGCAAGCCGTTCAGTAGGTACTTATTTCATACAAAGTTGAAATATCCAATTTCTAAAAAATCATTAGATTAATCGTTCGTTAGCCCGATTAATTTTAGTTTAATCAAAATTAGAAAGTTAAACAATAGTTGAGTCGACCAATATTTGTTTATGAACATGTGTGAATCAACTGCAGTTATCTCGAAAATAGTTATAATAAGTTTAGTTATTAAAATACGTAACCAAAGCAAAGGCGGAGGATTATTTGGATTTGGAAATTTCTTACTAGGAATATTTGCTAATGTGCGGGAAAATTGATCGGTTGGTGTATGTCCTGAAAAGAATAAGACAAACGGTTAATCTAAAGACCGCAATGGTATCTTACCATGCTTATGTAGCATCTGTACTCAGATATGGTCTTATTATTTGGGGAAACTCAGTAGACGTGGAAATAGTTTTCAAAGGATAAAGGACATGTATCCGGGCAATATGTGGAGCCGATTTTTTAGATAGCTGTAAACCACTATTCCAAAAACTTAAAATACTGTCTTTACCATGTCTATATATATTTGAAACATGCATGTTGTTAAAAAAAATATATAATTTATTTGAAAAAAGCAGTTATAAAGTAAATAGTAGAACACGACACAAAGACAAATTGAAATTACCCCAAATAAAGTTAATGCTATTTAAAAGAAATATTTACTGCATGGCAATTATTATATATAATCATTTGCCGAATAATCTTTCAAGATTTGCCATTGTCGTTGTTCAAAAGGTCGTTGTTCAGATTATTATTAGAGAAAAATTATTATAGTGTTAAAGAATATTTTGAGGATAAATCGTTAGTATCATAATAAAATAAAGGTAGCCTAAATCCTACATACAAATTGCAATTTTTATTCCAATAAAATTATATTTAATTAATTCATTCACAATTGCCAATAGAATGTATTAGTGTTATATTAATATTATAAGTCTCGATTTTTAGATATTATAGAAATATTTGTACGCCATATAATGGCAGGATATGCTGGAACCCATATTGTTACGCCTATTGTACCATATTCTTGCAAATAAACATATTTGATTTGATTGATCTAGCCCTAGACGCTACCTAAAACCGGCAATGTGCATATTATGACCATCCAATAGAATAGAATACATATGTACTTTATTGTAGAAACAAAACAAGATACTTCTATGATAAGTTTTTACTTCATGCAAATGATTTGCAACTAAGCTTTTAAAAGCAATGACTGAGCTTGTCTTACTGACACCACCCAACCAGCCCCCGTATTCACAAACGCTCAATGTAATGCCAAAACAAGATAGACATACGACTTATCGAATTGAAATCGAATCCGAGTGTTTGAGAATAGGGGGCCTGGACTGTGAATGACTGGTCATAAAATTGGTGGAATGTGCAGGCACCAAAAGCTTCAAATTCTTAAATGATCTAAAGTGTATGTGTGTCATGATGGAACTTTAAACGTTCATTGACATAAAATGGCCTTGGCCTTAAACAGAATACTGTAGATTAATGGTAAATTATGCGCATTCCGGCGAAGGCAGATAGGCAACCACTCGAGCTTAACGCGAACCTCTCCCACAAAATCATATTTGCGTAAACTAAATATGAATCTCAAATGTTGGAGTCGCTCAAAACTTATTTAGCGGCACTTCATTGATGTATGGATAACAGGCTTCAGCATAGTCGAGGATTGGGAGAAGAAGGGATTGGGCGAGCGCAGTTTGGCAGTTGTTTTAATACCAATTTTTTTTTATACTTTTCCAATATCGTAATCGCTGGTAAATCGCTTTGTCTAGGTGCTCTTTTCAGATAGATTTTTCCAGATAAGCAACTGGAAACTTAAAATGAATAACGTAAAACGTACATAAAATTCGCTACAATCTATGTATTCTTACGAAGCGAGGCATAATTACTTCGCGTTTCGGGGCTCGCATAAAAGCTTGTAGGGTGCATTCAGGCCGTAGCCCGCGGCAGCGACTTGCCCGGGTACACCGCCGCGGTCACAAGATGAGACATTGTATGAGATAGATGTAGATCTGAATAACTATTAGGTCTTTACCTATGAAATTGCCGTTTTGTTTGAAAAAAGTTAAAGTATTTTTTTTTCGAACTTATTTATTTCTTTTATTCAAAGTAATCACCCCTGCAATCAATGCATATTTGCCAACGCTGTGGCAGTTTATGGATGCCCTTCTTGAAAAAATCAGCTGGACGGGAGACAACAAACTCTTCAAAGGCGTTTTGTACTGCCTCTCGGGAATTGAATTTTTTTCCCGCTAAAAAGTTGTCCAAATTTTGGAAAAAGTAATAGTCGGAAGGCGCAAGATCTGGTGAGTATGGCGGATGAGGGAGAGCTTCCAAACCCAACTCATGCAGCTTAGAGACGGTCTGTTGTGCAGTATGGGGCCGCGCGTTGTCGTGAAGTAGCAGTGGAGACGACCGATTGACCAAAGCTGGTTGCAGACGTGCGAGTTTCGCCATCATTGTGGTCAGTTCTTCAATGTACACATCTGCAGTAATGCTCTCGCCGTTTTGTAAAAAGCTATGATGAATCACACCAGCACTAGACCACCAAACTGTGACCATCACCTTTCTAGGGGTCATTTTTCGTTTTGCACATTGTTTTGGTACCGAACCAGGATCTAACCAACTTGCTGACCGCTTTCGATTGTCAAAAAGAATCCATTTTTCGTCGCACGTAACAATTCGGTTCAAAATTCCTTCATTTCTGTGCCTGTTAAGCAGCGCAAGGCAAGTCTCGACGCGTACGTTGCGCTGGCGATCGTTAAGTTCGTGGGGCACCCATCTATCAAGCTTTTTTATCTTGCCAATCTGTCGCAAATGGACCAATATTGTTTTAATGCTAACATCAAAAGCTGCTGCCAGCTCAGCTGTAGATTGAGTTTCATCAGCTTCAACAATCACCTTTAATTCATCATTGTTGACCAAAGTTTCCGGACGACCACGAGGTTCATTTTTCAAGTCAAAATTCCCAGAACGGAACCGAGCAAACCAATAACGGGTTGTGCGTTCGTTTGTACAGTTCTCTCCGTAAACGTCGTTGATGTTACGGGTCGTTTGTGCCGCGTTGGTGCCACGACGGAACTCATATTCCATAATTACACGAAATTTCAAAGTATCCATTATGAGGAAAAATGTTGAAATGTAATGAAAATACAACGCTAATCAATAAACAAAAGACTGATTTTGTAAATAGAATGTCATATTTTTAAAACAAAATTAATTTGAATTTAGAACTCATAGCCAATCAAAACTTTTTTTTGTTTGAAAAAGTCTGTACTGCAATACGGCAATTTCATAGGTAAAGACCTATTATTTATAAAGTTTTATTTAACGAAGCATGTTTATAAAATTTGAGCTGTATCACGGAAACATGAACTAATAATATTTTCTAGAGCGTAATCTAGAAGATATTAGACGAGAACACCCGGAGATAATGTGACGGATTGAGTCGCCCGGACGGACGGTGGCATGCCCGACATAATATGTCAACCGTGCCGTCCTTCACAATAAATGTGCGGTAGATATATATTTCAGATATTTCTTTATTATGTTAGTTACGTATTACTTCCTACGTAACTTGAGAGTGCGCTTGAAAATTTGCTATTTTATACATCGTTTCTATACCTGATCGGGTTATTGTACTTTCGTCACAAAGTAAACTCTCCACAAAACAACATTGAACAAAAAAGAACATTGTAAGTAAAGTCAGAGGTGTATTTTTTTATTCTACTTATGATTTGATTTTTCAGATGTCCGTGCAAAATAGTACATTGTGTATTAAGGGAGGTAAGTAAGGAATTACAATCGAGGCTCTAGTAGAAGCCCGAAGTCGAAGACTGAGGGCTTTCTGAGTCGAGGTTCGTAATTCCCGTACCGCCCGTGAAACATACAATGTTTTCTTTTTGTATACTTTTTGTATACAATGTTTTTCATCACATTTGTGAGTAAATAATTATGAAAGTCAGCAGAACTATTATTACGATTTACGAAATACGTGAACTTTTTTTTAAGCGGATGGCGGGCTTCTTGCCCACACCACAGATTATACAAATGTTTCGTTCAGAAACGTTAAGGGCAATTAATTACGTAGGTATAAAGAAACGACGGAGTGCAAAAAAAAAATTCAATGTTTTGATACAAAACACTATCGATTATTAAGAACATTAGTTGAGTATTTAAGTAACATGAGCGAGATTGCAATGAAATTCCTGTTTAGATAACATTTTAAGACAATTTTTCAATTGCGTGTAAACTCCTTGCTTGAACTTGCATGAACTGTGAGCTGTGCTATAAATTAAAAAAAAAATACTTACCGACCTTGGGTTTTATATGGGGCATTACGGCCAATTTAACCTGTATGTTTAGATACTGTTTACGTGCAAGTGTGATGAAAATAAAGAATTTGACGATCAAAAATAATATGTGACGAATTTACTTCATGAAAATAGAGCTGTGGCAAATTTAGACATACTTTATTCGGTGGCGTTTACTTTGTAACGAATGTACAATAACACCCCTGATCAGTGTGACAGTCTCATTTTAAGGCCCTATTTCCCAAATCACCGCCGGCTACTGTAACTACTATGCTCTTTATTTTATTAGGTCAACAGAACTTGGTGTGTATCGAATAACTTCGGTTATTCGTGGAGTTGAGAGTTTCTTGGTCATAACTTGAAGCCGTGAGCAACCGGGTGGAAATCCAATTATGACTGTGCTCATAAGTTTTGTTAAATGTTAAAGTTGACATTCCTTTTCACCCGACTACTGCATAGCTAAAAGATGTGAGTTTGCGATTTGCACGAGTTTTAAGCCAAACTTAAGTGAGATATTTTTGAATATTTTGATCGACTACTTTTTAAGCCCAAGAGTGATCCTCACATATTTCAGCAGTCTGTACATCAAACTAAGTGACTCTCTGCAAAAGTGATTGATGGAAAACAAGACCATGGAGGTATTTAAAAGTGTATATCCTGATTGCAATCAATTGATATATTTCTGTGGGTCGGTAACATAATAATAAGACAGTCAAACCATTACTACGGGTTTGTGGGGTTTAGTTTATAAATGTTCATACCTTGTATAAATAAATAAAATAAATAATATTACCAAATGTTTAAACTGAATCGTTTTGATTTTTTCTCTAAGACGGAATTATACTTAGCCGTAATGTCGTTTATAACAAGGAAAACATACGGAGCATCGATTTTGACATGGATAAAATGGGTAAGTAATATATGATATACACACATCAACACGGTCTAGGGATATTTCATACTCAATTAAATAACTCGAAAAGTACTGGCCGCATTGGAATCTTTTATACACCGATTTGTTTGTAATTTATCTCAGACTAATTCCAAATTCAAATTTTTGAAAAGTCTTTTGTTTCGGTGGCATAAAAATGTCTTGATGTGTAGGAGAGGGAATTTTCATTTGTGCGAAATTTAGAAAACAAAACGAATTACGTTTAGTTACAGTTTTTTTTCATTATTAAACGAAAGATAAAGTTAAAATTGAGGTATTGTAGCCATGCAACGCCAACATTTGACGAGGGCGGAGATGTTACGAGCTGTGGGAATGCTGGAAGCTGGGTCTGTTCAGCGTAATGTTGCTGAGGCCATAGGGACCCCACCAAAATGTAATTTCAAGATTGTGGACACGCTATCGTGCCACAGGTGAAGTAGCGGAGAGGCACCGGGGGCCAAGTCGCATCACTACCCCCAGACAAGACCGATTTCTGCAAATTACTGCGCGAGCTCAACCAAATGCAACGGCGACTCAATTGGTCATTGGTAAGAAGGCGACTGCATGAAAGCAATCTACGCTCTCGTAGACCACTCCGGGGCCCACCTTTACGGAGAGGCAATCGTGGACGACGATTAGAATGGGTTCGGAACCACGTGGACTGGGGCCGTGAGCAATGGTCCAATGTGCTGTTCACGGATGAATCAAAGTTCGGCTTCCATCCAGATTCACGAAGGACGCGTGTTTGGCGAGTTCGTGGACGCGGGAGCCGTCTTCAGAACCCTCAGGAAGTTTACCCATACCAAGGAGGAGCAATTATGGTTTGGGCAGGAATTCGTCTTGGAGGACGGACGGATCTCGTTTGGGTGCGGGGCAATATGACGGCAGAACGATACGTCTAACAGGTGCTGGGGCCCGTAATCTTGCCCTACAGAACACAAATGGGGCAAGATTTCCTGCTCATGCACGACAATGCCCGGGCACACACGGCGAGAACGGTAGCAGCTTGGTTACTTACACACAATGTTAGGGCCATAGACTGGCCTGCTCAATCGCCAGATCTAAATCCCATTGAGCATGCGTGGGATATGCTGCAAAGAAGAGCTCTGAAGGAAGTTCCTGAAAATCTGGCTACAGAAGATCAACTTTTTCCGCACCTCAGAAGGACATGGGACAATATTCCGCAGCAAGACATTGACAACCTTGTTCAGAGCATGCCGAATCGTTGCCGATGTGTTATGAACATCATGGGCGCTTTCTCAGACTACTAACTTCAAGTTAATAAACACAAATTAAATGATTTTTCTATTTTTTTCAATTTTTACTCATAAATTAAAAGTTAATTCATATACGGTTTCCGTCTATGCTTCAATTTTTTTCCATAAAATCCTGAAATTTTAATCGAAGTACCTTAACCATTATTAAAAAATGGTAGAATATTAAATAACGTATCTTTTAAATATATATACATGTCATATAAATAATTAACACATTGATAGTAATTCGCTTTTTTAAAAATATCCCTAGACCGTGTTGATGTGTGTAATTACAAAATATCTAATATTTACAATATATAACAACAGAATCAATAATTTTATTCGATATAATGATTAGTTAATATAATAAACGATTGATATAATTTTAAATAACTATTTTTTATGAGCATAACATACATTGAATATAAAATCGTTTGATATACCACTCAAAAGCCATAAAACCTATTTGATGTAAAATATAAAACGCGTAGTAAAAAACACAATGCAAGCAAACAAAACAAATGCAGGCAAAACAAACAAACGCAAGCATGCAGCATGCAAGCAAACATGCAACATGCAGCAGGCATGGTTTCTGTCACGGTTCCGGCGCTGCGGAGCTACGGCGCGAGGCGGTCCTATGCGAGCTTATCGTCGGAGATAAGTTTCACGCTCACCACGCGAGTGTTAAAGCCACCTGCTCCTCAGCTCGCGGGCCGCCTTGCTTCGCCGCGCCTACGCGATTTTAACAGCACTCTAGGGGTAGGGCAGACAAGACTACGTGGAGTCGGTTTTGCAGCGATTCGTTTCTATCACGCCGCTCCTGCAGCACGCTCGCTTCACACGTTCGCCTTCGCTTGTTAATGGTCACTGTTCTAACCAAACCTAACCCAAATGCTTCACCAACATAGAGGGGACCTGGCACTCCACTCCGCTCCCGCCTTAACCTTCTAACCTAATATAACACATCCGAGTCGGATTGCTTTGAATCGGGATGTTAACTATAAAGATGGTATCAATATTATATATTTTAAACGATCGGCCTAATGATTTTCGATTAACTAAACGTTATATCCAATAACATTATACAAAATAAGTTTTAGAGTATATAAATGTTATATCTAAAGAAATTATATCAACAGTTGGTATAACTCACGTTTATTATATCTTGTGAACGTTATTGAAATGAAAATATAACAAAATACTTTATATGATATGAAGCGCACCCAGATAAAATAGACAGAACCTGGTAGAGACACCATATCGGACAGTAACTCAAACAAACCGAGATTTACATGATCAACAAGATGATTGGTCGCCTCCGCATCCACAAGTTATGCTCTGGCTCACATAGACCAAAGTATGTAATTCAATAATTTCTTTTTCACTAATTTCTTCTCTGTCGTCAAATAAAACTCCCTGTGGATATCACATCTACATCTACAAACTCCTCTATGGTCGGCTCATCATTAGAAGCGAACGTAGGCACGCCGGAATTTCCAAAATGTGTTATCTTATCTACCTAATTAAACCACGTATTAATTATTCCTTTTTTAACTTTCCATCTTACTAGCCTTAACAAAATAATAAAAACTGATTAACATGTAATTTATTTATTTAAACTTCATGTATAACAGTGGTACGTACATAGGCGGTGGACTTAATTCCACATAGCATTCAAAAGAAGGAGAAGAATTGTTTTTTTTTTTATTCTTATTTTTTTTATTTCGTCATTCATTAATGATTTCAGCCTCATACTAGTTAGGTGTCCTATGTGCCCATGGTGTCGTTTTCGACAGACTGACATAAACACATTAGTCCTGAAAAATCACACGGCTGAAAACTACAAATTACTATCAAAGACCACGACTACGATTAACAATAAGTGACTTATTATGGCAAAATTATCAAAATCGGCGACAACCAAGTTAAGGGTATATGGGTTAACCAGTTACGCTACTGAACCAATTTATATCTAGTCGGTATGATCTAGTTTCCTAGGTCATATGACGCCATTGGCAATTTAATATGGCGTCGACAAAGTGAATCATAAGTAATCATAACTACGTTGTTGATGCAACTAACTGATAAATAACAAAGCCACTAATGCAATAGATTAAATTGTCTCCTTCAGAATACCGTGATTTAAGGCAAAAAGCGCGACGCGACGCGGCACGCCACGACAAAGCCTACATAGAACAATTTAGAATGAAACACAAACAACACAGTCGGCGCGACGCGACGCAGGGTTTGTTGGAGAGCGCGACACGTCGCATGTGCAGCGCGGCACGCCGCGACTCACTACGCGGCAAGAAACAAAAGATTCGTAGAACATTTTGTACGCAGTCGAGCCTTACGCGGCATCAACTCGTTGATTGATTCGAAAGGTTTAGGCGCAGAATGCCTAATTCTCAAAATGGCAACTGAGTCGCAAAAGGACTAGTTCTCAAAATGGCCAATTTGTTTTGTGTATAGTTAAGTAACTTGAAAATTAACTTTTTTATTTGATTCATTTTGATTTTGAAACCTAGAGTAACTTTTACAATTACATAATTATTTACTTAATGGGGTTTTAGAGGTCAGATAGGCAGTTGCTCCATGTAAAATACTGGTATTCAGCTGCATCCGGTTAGACTGGAAGCCGACATCAACATATTTGGGAAAAGGCATCCGAAAGGTTTTCGAAGTCGAGAGGTATGACTCTTCGAAAACTTCCCGTTTAGTAGTGAACCATTCTTGGGAAACTTCTGGTTACGGTGATATCAATATTTAGAGAATGTTTATATGATACCTCTATACACCATGTATGTCTGCTGATGATGATTATGCCATCTAGCCGATTTCGGCCTCAGCAACAGCATTCAATGGCTTTATGGGGTGTTTCTTGAGAGCTTTGTTGTGTTGATCTATGTGGTCTGAAGTGAGCATATGCTGCAACTGTGGCCGAAAAACTCTGAGCACAAAGGAGACATGTCAGAACACCACAACTATAGACAATCTAGCTCTAAGCTCCACTGTCTTCATAAAATAAAGGTGCATGTTACATTAAAATACAAATCATAAAACAAGCCTTAACTTTTTCAAGTAGCGGTAAGTTATATTGTATGGTTTTGTTTTTATTATTTTCTCTGTTATTTTTCATATAATTGCAAACCAAGTATTTATAGTGCTTCTTACTTTAATTAAACAAGCGTGTTTTATGTTTCTGTGGTCACACCATAAATTAGTATTTTATATCTATATACGTGAGGATTTGTAATTGGCAATCGGGGAAATTTGGTGTCCTTTTTTTTGTTTTTTTTTTATTTTTGTTTATTAACTATAAGTCCTCCATGTGCTAAATAAATAATGCATGCATAATACTGATGATATACTGATAAGACTGATACTAAACATGCATAATTAGAATAAAAATGCCTTGATGTTTTTATTGTCCAGTAATATACACCGCGCGAGAAAGAGGTCGCTCTCACTAGTAACCTAGTAACTTAATTATATAAAAAAAAATGCTTTACTTGACTTTGTATATAAAAATCGTTTTCCAGAAATATTAGTTCCTCAGTGGTACTTGCTGTGCTGTACAAAATGATTAGATGACACCTTTTCTCGTCGTGACAAAAAGCGTGATGATATACTGATAATGTGAAATGTCCACTCATACTATATTTGTATGAGAGGACATGCGACTGATTAATTCATGCGAGTGATATGTTGATGAAAGGAGAGAGAGAGGAAGACCAAAGGAAAAATGGATGGATTGTGTGAGGAATGATATGAAGGTAAAAGGAGTAAATGATATCGTGACGTTTGGCAGGTGAATGGAAGAAAAAAAGTGTTGTGCCGACAAAGGACAAGCGCAGGAAGATAATTATGTCTGTATAATATACTGACATTTAACATACAACATACACGTACATTACGTACATTTAACTTTAAAAAAGAATGCCAGTCCTTTTGTGTCATGTTTTAAAAAACTGTTTGAGGAAGGAACGAGTCGTTCTCTCTAGCTACTTTTTACTTTGTAGTCGCATATTAGTGTTTTTTTTTACAATTAATGGCAGAGTATTTTATAATTAACAAAGAAGCGTCATTAAACATTTTATAACAGATTTTCTCCATCAATTTACTTTTAGGTATCTCTCTTCACTATATATGATTTGTTTTTATTTATGAATATTTTGGTGTGAATATTCCATTATGTTGTACTTACTATATAATTGTCTCTGCATTACTTTAAGGTAGACTGGTTGAAAATAACCATCAATCAAGTAAAGTCCGACTTTGTATGTTTTTTTTTTTTAATTTTCTGTGTTTTTTTTTAAGTAGTTATCTACTTAATTAATAGCAAACAAATTCGTCATCAACATCACCCTATAATGTTCCCATTGCTGTGATACAGGCCTCCTCTCAATGAGAAAGTGTGGGCTTTAATTAATCCACCACGCGGGCCCAGTGCGGGTTGGTGCGGGTTGTCAAACAAATTAGTTCACTTGCTATCCGTCAACATAAATATAGTGTACCATTCAAATTCGCGTTTCTTGGCTTAACGGTTAAGTTTTTATAATCAAGGGCAAAATATCTAAAAGAAATAAAAAATCAAAGCAATTTTTGTTGAAGAAAGAAGACCATAACGTACATAACATCTTCGATCCTACCAGAACAGCAACTATCAATTGAATTGTAACATATTCTCTATCCCATTAGCTGTCCAAGTGACCAGCATAATTAATTGAAGGAACACAGTCTAATGGATCGGTTACAGGTTACGTCGAGAAGCAATCAATTGGTTCTCACTCTACAGCTCAGCCACCGTGTGTCGGTCTCATACGACGCGATGCCTCAAGCACTATCTAAACAATTGATGAATATACTTAGTCTAAACCTGAAAGCTAGACGAACGAGGAGCTATCAATTATTCAGCCCCGTCTCAACGCTAACTAAAGAAGATACAGGCGGTGTTGCCAAAATGCTCGTCCATTTCTAGCGTTTTAAAGATTCTGAATAGCAGAAGAAGCTTCTCAAAAGCTTTTATAACTATTTTCTTTTATCAAAATAAATTTAACAACTTTGTATTTTTTTTTTTGTTCTAGGCGCCTTCTTTATAACGTAATTTACGGTTTACTTATAGCAAAACCAATCTTAGCATTTTCCTTGAAGATTAAATTAAAAACAGTTACGGGGAAACAAAGTTGTTTATACAAAAGTAACTTAAAGCTGCTATTGTCCTGGGTTATAAAAGGTATATTGAAACAACGGCTATTACTGTAGCAGTGGACAGACAATGGACGAACTAGCACGCAAGCTGTTGCTGTAAAACCAAATGATTTAAAGAGTAACCATTCTTGCCGGTTCTTCTCCATAGGAAACGACCAACCCGAACCGAGCACCTTTTTGTCGACGTTTTATAAGTGTCCATGTAGGCCTATGTAAAATAAAAATATTTCGATTTTGGTTGTTCAGGACAATTATATTATCAGCAACGTTTTAAAATTGACTAGAATTCCTAGAACTCCTTGTCAAAGGCAGACGCGTAAAAAAGGTTATTGATGATTGTGATGAACTAAGTGCTATAAGCTTCAAAGCACTCTATGTTACTTGTTTTTGACCTATTTTCTCCCGGTCGTGGTCATCGTCGTTTCCATGAAAACGTTACCGATTCCAACCAATCCCTCAATATTGAAAATCCCTAGAAAATTAGTTATGACATCAGATAAGCTGATGTGCATATATGTATGTCAGAGTTAACAAATGTTCCTCACCAAAATCAATTATGTGCGGTGTTATTCTTGTTCGGAGAAAACCGCTCGGTTTAGCTCGCATAAGGTCGAGAGTTCGAGTCGAGCCGAACAAGATTCAACGTCAGTTAATGCCGCAAGGAGTTTACAGAACCGCGTTTGCGCTGTTTGCCGTTTGCAATTTAGCGGAACATAAAAAAGGTCGAAAAACTAGTTTGTGAACATTGCATTTAATTTCGAGAGAATTCCTTGTTTTTTATTTTTTTACTTTTATTTTATATCTTTAAAAAGTCAAGCACTTTATTATGTCACTTGAGATGAGGAGGAATGATAGAACCTATAAAATGCTCTCAAGAATCCTTCGCCGGTCCGTTTCAACAATTAATCGCAGTACCCAACGATTCAGCAAGACGAATGCTTTTGTGAAAAGACACAAGGCAGAAAAAGACGTACTTCAAGCAGGTATGATCGTTTCAATCAGCTTCGCGTACGTAGGAACCCATGTCTAACGACCGGACAAACGGGCTTGAGGAAATTCGAGGTGAAACAGTAAGCATACGGGACAAACAAGATGTAAAGCTATTTTGAAACTAGAATACAAGGCATATGGTAGAGGATCAATAATGGTTTGGTAGGTACTTATATCATCTTTATCGTACAGACCTAGTGATGATGAATGAATGGAGGAAGTTTGGCTGATTTTTTTCCTGTTATACCTATAAGAGAAATCTAAGAAGAAAATGTGGTAAAGCTAGCCCACTTTATCGGTGACGAGACAACTTCGTTTTGACCCAGCGTATTGCTCGGTCGCATACTTTTCGTTTAACCCAAATATATCTTAATAAAGTGAATACCACAGTTATGGAGTAGCCAGCGAGATCACCGAACATGAATCCGATAGAACACGTCTGGGACCTGCTGGGACGAACAGTTAAATACAGAATCCCAACTCCTACCAATGTGGGTGAACTGCGAATCGCCGTAGGTAGGTAATAAGTACAATAGATAACATCATTCTCAACAGGTCTAGGCGGGTGGAAACTTTAATAAGAGCACGTGGAGGAAACACGCACTTATATATTATTTTTCATTACGATCACTTTTTTAATTAACTTTAAAAACAAACCTTAAAAGTTCAAGAATTTTATGTAGGTTTCGGTAGCATTCTTGATTTTTTTTCACCAAAAACAACTTTACTCATAAAAAATATATTAAATGTTTTCATTTTAAAAGGTGTAATTTAAAATAAAATAACAAGTTTAAATACAAGATATAAACCGTATTTAAAAAAATGGTTATTTCTTATGTTCTGCCAAATATGCGTGTGTGTAGGTACAGCTTGTTTCGGCGATTTTGATGTTCAACAAATGCTGCGACGTACAAACTGCCGATACGTGTACTGGTCTAGCTCCCCTTTGATATTCGTCGCTTTACGGTTATGGGTTGTTCCTAACCAAATGCAACGCGCTAGCGTTCGACTTCGAAATTAGTCACCATTTTGTGGACTAACAAACACGTCCGTTTGACGTTCAGTATTACAGTTTTATGTACCCAGTTCTTGGAACGCACGAGCTGATTTCTTAATACTGAAGCATAATAATGCTCATATAATACTATTAAGCAGACGGATCTGTGGAACTCGGACAGGTTAGGTTCGAAGGGGATGGCGGGGTCTAGTGAGCGAGCGGAGCGAGCGAACTAAGAGCCGCTATCTCCTTCCTGTTAGGTTACTTTAAACCCTGCAGACAAAAACAGGAGCCTACGTCGACTACGCCATAGTTTGGACCTGTGGTTTGGAGTTTTTATGTAAACATTTGTACATTGTTTGGTGATTCAATTTTCGTGACACTTCTATTATTTTGAAACCTAATAAAATTACTTGATGATTGATATTATTTCCAAGTAATTCTTAATTAATATTTAGGTAAGCGTTTTGATATTTTTTGATGATTCAATTAAGGTGACAGATCTACTATTTTGGGAACAAATATTATTTATTAGGTCAATGAAAATGCATTTATTAGGTCATTGTTAAATCATACCAATGAAATAAGTGAAGCTAATAGAATTGGCATGTTATATTATAATAATAAGAACTACAATGAATTGTCAGTTAATAATAGGAAAATGTGATTTTTCTCAGAATTAAACGATTCCTCTATAAACCATCTGAATAATACTGTTCTATATCGATTGACTGGCAGTTCCCTATATGATTTTGTAGTATGTGTGTATATGAGTATGTATGTATTGGAAATGTGACTCCAATGAACGGTAAAAGTTAGTGCAATTCGTTAGTTTGAAATTGCTACATACCCTGTTTTATTTGTCGCTTCATGTAAAATACTGGTACTCAGCTCCATCCGGTTAGACTGGAAGCCGACCCCAAGAAAGTTTGGGCAAAGGCTAGGCAGATGATGATGACTGTTTTATATGTAGGTAGATCCCTAACACATAACTAACACTCTGGCAGCTAACTGTCAAAAGTATGTATATAAAAATCTGAGTTGCATCGGCAATCACTAAATTACTGTCCTAAAATAAAGTACTATATATAATAGAAAAGATAAGATATTTCTTTAAGGTATCGACTCTTATAAAAATTGACATGAAATAACGAATCACAACATTGACATTGTTTTAGCTGCAATATTGAATGCCTTATTCAAATAAATAGTTTACCTTATAAGAGTATGAGGCCTGCAATATTCCACTGTCAGGTTTATGTTATTTTATTTTCGCAAGTTTATTTCATAACCTTATGACATTTAAATCTGTTAAACTTTTCTGTTTCATGGAAAACCTTCATTGCAAACATAAAATGAGCATCCATGGAATTTAACTTTTAAAGCTTCGTGTATTTCACTAATGGCCCTACCTGACACTAACCATCCCAATCTAAAATGTATATTGTAATCCATTTGCATTTTCGCGTTGCAGATGAGCAGCATAAACATTTAAATGAAGCTTCACAATAGCTTTTGACGGCACGGTTAGTGCAGTGGTTGAGCGATCGACTGCTGCCCATCGTATGGTCTACAGATAGTTGTTCCGGGTCTGGCTGTTTGTGTATGTGAATTTAAATGTTTGTAAACGCAACCACGATACAGGAGAAATTCCTAGTGTGGGGCAACGTTTAAAAAAAAGAATAGCTATGTGAACACGATTCATTTACCTGTTATTTGTAAAAAGTTTACATTGTTATTTGCGCTCGTGCTCTTTTGTGGGGTTTGTAACCGCTACGGGCATTTAAAAAGTTACTAGTAGTATTAAAAGCAGATAAACACTACTTTCACAATTAGAAGATAACGAAAAAGAAAACGCAGCCAGTGTGCGCGTCATGGTGTAGGTAAAATGTATTTCTAATTATTTATTACCCGAGAAGCCTTTTATTTATCGTCGATTCTTTTACTATCTCATTTTCTAAGGCATTTTTTTTCTAAGGTTAAGGAGAAATGGTATTTTAAGCTCGATCTCAGCGTACCAGACTCTCAAAATATCAGTTTATCTATAGAAACACCAGATTCACAATACAGCAGATTTCGAATAGTCGCAATCAAAATATTTAGCTCTGTAGGCATCAGACCTCGCACAGGCGACCCGCGGGACCCGCGGGATAAGTCGTCCTAATGCATTTTGAATTGGTCAACTAGTCCCGCTGACTAATTTTGAGATATGTATTGTCAAGAAGAAAAGTTTTCTTGTTATGATAACGACCACGATCTTAGTGATCGTTGGAGCCAATTAAAGGACTTCTTTAAAATTGTTAGAAATTAAAAACCCAGCTAAGGTACTAGGCTAGCATAAGTGGTAATGCATATTAAGAGTTCTGGGTAGGTACATAGAACTAAAACGACATCATCAGACGAGCTGTTGTCACCGTCGACGTTCCAGCTGTTTTAGAACTCAATGACTTGCCAAAAAATCGGACGAAACATTGTGTCGATCAGGGCTTTAAATACCGTTAAAAATTTCGTAACGTTACCTTCATTTGACAGAGTTACCGTTAATATTAGAATAACGTTAATAGATTTAACGTTATTTTTGAAACATTTTATCGTTAATCTTTATAACCGTTAATTGTTTAATAACGTTACTTTTATCGTTATTTTTAAACAGTTAAACTTCTGCCAACTCCTCGCATGCGAGTAGGGATGGGACATAGTAAATAATAATCATAATCATCATAAATCTGTGGCTCGAGTGTCAAACTGACGAGACAAGTTTTTCGCACTTTTTACTTTAATTAATATAAAATAACGCAGAACACTGATTAAACTAAAAAATAAATTAAAAGGAAAAAAAAAAGAAAAGTTACTTAATACACAAAACCGGATCTAATTAAACAAAAATGCAATAATCTTATGAAAATGAAACGTCATATTTGTCATCAATGCTGACGAGACGCAGAGCCCGACTAATCGAAGCACGCCCACCATCTCTGGGCTCGTCGCTGAGCTCCGCCTCGCAGCCACATCTGTGGGCGCTGAGTCGCCGGTCGCTGCAGTTGCGTCGAGTTCCAGCGACGAGTTTTTCTCCCCGCCGTCGACGCCATCACCACCACGACGACGAGGAAGGGGCCGGCCACCAGCGGGCCTGGGACCTCGAGGCCAACAGGCCCCGAAGAGGGTCCCCGCTGCCGGTGGAAATGTCTCGCGCATGCGATGGACTCAGTCCATTAATGAGAACGTCATGCGCGCATATTATGGGGCTACTCAGAGGGGAAGCAACTTGACTGCGTACCGTGGTCGGATGCTCTTTCTATTTCAGGTGCTTGAACCAGCTGTCAGCGTGTCGGCGCAGCGACTATCGGATCAGGTGCGGGTCATCCAACGTAACCATATGTTGGATGACACTGTACTTGATCGACTACGCCTCGACTCACGGAGTAACCTAATTACGCCTGCTTCGCAAATGATCGCGGCGCAGATGCAGAATGTATCCAGTGCTTCGCCGCGATCCAATCGCGGTGGTGAAGAAGATGTTGACGAAGTTATAACCGTGAGTACCCAGTGCAACGCACAATTGAGGAGCGCTTTGGAGGGTGCATTCCGGGAGTATCGCTCTACACCACCTGAACATAGACCACGTTTACCTCGTTTGCCCATGCACAAGAAAAACAAGCGTAAGCGCAAGTGTACTCTAGATTCGCAGCTTTCAAACTGCTTTTACAACAGCAAAAGCCTTGCTGATACCCACTCAATATTATACTGCACAGCCGTAGCGGCATGTCGTGTAGCTCATGTCAAATTTCCTGACAGTGAACGAGCTAAACGACCAAAATTAGCTGTACCAGCTTGGCAGTGCAGGATTGAGCGGCGTATCGGTGAGGCTAGAGTACTCATCGGCAATTTAATCAATACTCGCCCTAGAGTGATGCGCTTTGTGAGGCGGGCGTTCTCGGGAACTGACATTAGTTCTCGTGATCATTTGGATTAGTCACAGAGCGTATCGACTTCCTGAAGCAGAAGATCTGTGCATGGGCAAGTCGTATTCGTAGGTACAAGCGGCGAGTGGAGCGATACACTCAGAATCGCACAATCCGAAGCGATGAAAGGTGGGTATATAGGGCTTGGGAACGACCAGACCAAGGGGTGACTGGCACGCGTTTGCCGGATGATGACGCCTTGTGTTCATTCTGGCGCAGCACTTGGTCGGTGCCTGTCAGTCACATTGAGGGCGGTTGGACCCGGGAGGTTGAACAAGCGTGTGATCCATTACCAGAAATGGGGGCAATTATCATCAGCCCCCAAGACGTAGCTCGTGCAGTCCGTCCGTTACCTAACTGGAAATCTCCAGGACTGGATGGACTGCACAACTTCTGAATCAAATGGTTCCAAAGATCGCAAGCTCGCTTGGCGTCCCAGTTTCAATCAGCCTTAGAGTCAGGGTCGCTGCCCCAGTTCCTGACGACAGGCATTACCCACCTGCTCCATAAATCAGGTAGTACTGCGGAGCCCAAAAATTATAGACCTATCACTTGCTTACCAACGGTCTATAAAGTTCTTACATCCATTTTGAGAGCTAAAATTAACCAACATATTGAGAGCAATTCCATCATGTCTCCCTCTCAAAATTGATGTAGGAACGGTTCTCGTGGTACTAAGGAGCTGCTCCTCATTGATATGGCCATTAGCCAACAGGTGTGCCGCTCCCAAAGGCATCTGTCTACATGTTGGATAGTTTTTTTTTGTTGGAGTTGTACAAGATAGATAACTCTACGCGCCTTCCTTGAGTCGTGTATAGGGCAATGGAGGACGGTCCTTCGCTATCCAGGATGCCGACAGATCCAGGGGAACAGCAAACCGATAAGGATAGAGCGTGGTATTGTGGTATAGTCTGAGTCCATTGTGGTTTTGTCTAGCCTTGCACCCTCTTAGCACACTGCTGGAAGGTTCAGGTCTAGGCTATCGGTTGAGGAGAGGTGGTCAGGTCATATCTCACCTTCTTTACATGGATGATCTGAAAATCTTTGCCCCCAACAATTTGCAATTGATGAAGCTACTGAAGGTAACTGAAACTTTCATTAGCGCCATCAGGATGGAATTTGGTGTGGACAAATGTGCAGTCATGCATGTGAAGCGAGGGGGAGATTACGGAATCCGTGGGAACTCAACTTTCGGATTCCGTACACCTTAGATCCCTCTCCTCAACAGAAACCTACAAGTATTTGGGTATGTCGGAAGCATTAGGCATCAATACTGCTGACATGAAACAATCGTTGAAGGAGCGTTTCTTTGGCCGCCTGAATAAGGTGCTAAGCAGTCTTCTGTCAGGAGGAAACAAGGTGCGCGCTTTCAACGGTTGGGTCATGCCGGTTTTGATGTATTCTTTCGGCATACTCAAATGGCTTCAGACAGAACTTGATGCCCTAGATAGGAAGGTCCGCGTACTGCTGACCGCAAATCGGATTCATCACCCACGGTCGTCGATGATGAGACTGTATATCCCGCGGAAGTGTGGGGGTCGTGGCTTCTTAAATGCTAAGATCCTGCACAACCGTGAGGTATGCAGTCTCAGAGAATACTTCCTAGAAGCCGACGTGGGGATGCACCGAGATGTGGTCTCAGTAGACAAGGGCCTTACCCCGATCTTCTTGGCTAACGAGAACTGCCGTAATGCCTGTAGTATTAGACACTAATGACCGCAGGGAGGTATGGCAGAGCAAGGAACTTCAAGGACGTTTTTACTGGGCTTTACATGGGCCCGATGTAGACTTCTTAGCGTCTGTATCCTGGCTGCGTTTTGGTGACCTCTTCGGGGAAACTGAAGGTTTTGTCTGTACAATAATGGACGAGGTTATGCTGACGAATAACTACCGGAAACACATAGTAAAGGATGGCACGGTTGACATATGTCGGGCATGCCACCGTCCGGGAAAATCGATCCGACACATTATTTCTGGGTGTTCTCGTTTGGCTAATGGAGAGTAGTTGCATAGACACAACCTTGTTGCCAGGATTATCCACCAGCAACTTGCTTTGAAAAACAACCTAGAAATTAGATAGGAAATAGAAGTGCCATACTATAAGTATGTGGCCGACCCAGTTCTCGATAATTGTAATATCACGTTGTATTGGGATCGATCTATCGTCACTGACAGGACTATTGTTGCCAATAAGCCTGACATTGTGTTGATAGATCGATTGAAGCGTCGCGCAATGATTGTTGATATCACGATCCCGCATTACGAGAACCTCGTGAAAGCAGAGAAAGATAAGCAATTCAAGTATCTAGATCTGGCTCGCGAGGTTGTCGACATGTGGGACTTGACAACAGCTACCATTGTGCCGATAGTCGTGTCGGCCAATGGCTTAATAGCCAAAACCTACGACCAACGTCTGCGGAGTCTTTCGCTTGACAGCTGGATCAAGGGATTGATTCAGAAAGCAGTACTTTTGGACACGGCACGTTTTGTCAGGAGGTTCCTCTCTCAAGAGCCCTGACCACCGGTAGCCGGGACCCTGTTCTCGATGCTGGTGGGTTACTATTTTTTATATTTTTTTAATGTTTTTTTTTTTAAATATATTTATGTAAAAATATTATAACTACGTAATGAAAATGAATAAAGGAAATCATGATTATAGTATTTAAAAGAATTGAATCAATTTACTTATAATTATTACTCTGATTCTTCGTAACTTGGCAAAATTATGTTATCCAAGTCGTTTTCCTGTCGCGCTTTTCTAATAACGTTGAGTAAATTAACATAAGTTACTCTACGTTTTTCTTCTGGCATACGATCCAGTTCGAAAGCGACCAGTGTTGCGAACGCCGCATGTCGTGGGTCGCTAGGTCGTGGTTGGTCTTGGTTAAAATCCAACGGAGGTAAATTGGAGACGTTACAGCTTAATTCATTTACGTCCCATATGCTTCGTTGGTACATGATTGCAATCGTTTATAACTTAGTCTTCTTTAAAAAACAAATATGTGCTTAGTCGCTAATTGTAAAAACTATTTAAATTAAAGGACTAGATAGGTAGTAGTGTACACACAGCGACACATCAAGCTTTATATTTGCAATATAATATGGCCTCGTTTTTTATAGATTTCCCGTACAGTGCGATTTTGTCGCCGTGCGTACTACTAAACATAAGTAAAATAAGCCTTGATTTCAATATGCGATGCTGCCCTCCCGCTCGGCCTCCACCACGCCGCGCTAACAACCTTGAATTTGACCGGGTTGCAGCTAAATTAACGGTAAAAGTAACGTTATTCTCGTATTTTACGTTAATTGTATTTAACGTTAAATTACTGGTAATGTTATCAATTAACGTTATATTTTGTAACGT
Organism: Cerastis rubricosa; assembly: GCA_949152445.1. NCBI lineage: Eukaryota > Metazoa > Arthropoda > Insecta > Lepidoptera > Noctuidae > Cerastis > Cerastis rubricosa. The sequence continues at coordinate 12,015,651 of OX424523.1, read as the reverse complement.
TAATTAGGTATCACATTAGAATTAACGTTAAGTAATGGTTATTATTTTGTTAGTTGGTAACGTTAACAAGCCCTGGTGTCGATACTCTTGTACAATCTTCCAAGCTCATCGTGCTATGCTCACGATGCCGCTGCGGCTGCAGAGAACCTCAAGCGGCGTAAATATAAGTAACCTTTCTGAAACCATATTTTCGAGCTGGTTTGGGGTTGAAACTCTGAGGCCGTGGGGTCCGAGTGCTTTCAACCTGATTTAGGATATTTCAAAACGCCTACGCCGCCGTTCTTCGAACGCCTGTTGACGCTTCCCGTGACCCAAGGACTGGTTTTTACAAATAAGGCGATGTTAAGGAAAACCTCTACTGTAGCTTTTTTAGTTTGTTTCTGTGGTTCATGATTAATTGTTATTTTTTGTGCGATAACTACCTGTAATTTGATTATTTTTTCTTTATTTTTCATTCATACTTATTTACCCTAAGACAATTTTTCATTTAACTGTACTTCAGTTACATTCCGAATCTGGTATTTAGATAATCTGGTATTTTGAGAATCTGGTACTCTTATATCGAGTCATATTTTTAATTACTACTTCCTTAGAGGCATACTCATTCGTATGTATTCGCAAAGACAGACATGGCAAGGAGTTGGCACCGCGCCAAGGCTTCTATCTCGAATTGTAAGCCGCCAGCTTATCTTGACACTCAGAGCCCCGCACAAACGTACACAACGCGACGAATGGGGAATGTGTTAATATGAACACGGAGCTCACATGTGGTTGGATGAGCACTGCTTTATTCAGCCTGTTGTTTTCTTCATTAGAACCGTGCCACTAAACCCTTGTCACAGTTTTTTTTTTTTCTGATTTCTCTGTCAGTGGCCTTACGTAAATGCTTTTCTCTCTCTATTTACTTAAGTTAAGGCAGTTTATTATCTACGTTTTATGAGCATCTTTAAACTTTTCAAAATCTATTCACATGCATTATAGGTTTAAGAAACTAAATAACTACTACTTTCGTCATATCTACACAGATATGACGATCTAGTCAATCTAGTATCGAATGTGATGTGGTTATTTTTATCGAAAAAGAGTCTTATTTGAAAATCTTTTATTTCAAATTTACTTTTTTACATGGTAATAATAGGGTTCACTTGTAACTAACAAACAATATAATCAAATCGTTTTCAGTCGAATCATATAAACTCGAGGGGTTAATAGTAGCCACTATTAACCCCTCGAGTTTATATGATTCGTTATTACGAGTCCTATATATCGGGCTTGGTAATGAGGGCCTCATGATGGACCCATGATGTGGGAAGTGCAATTCTTCAATGGCTACTTAATAGTTAATGAGTGTTAATGAGTGCGTCACTTTGGGGGAGGCCTATGTCCAGCAGTGTACGTCTTTCGGCTGAAATGATGATGATGAGTGTGTATTTTGGGGACATTTGTTTAGAATCGTGTTCTTTTCACAAACTACCTGTGACTTAATAACGAGTTTCGTTGGTATCCTAAAATAGGTACAACTCTTAACAGTTAAAAATAACAATCATGTCGACAAACTCATTTGTACGTATGTATACGCTGACAAATAAAACGGAATGTTCCAGCGCTACCGCGCCGTCGACTGTTAAGTTCATATTTTTTATTTTTACGGCGACGGCCGCATTTCTTTTAACTGGATAACTAACCACGGCATCGTGCAAACACAGACAGACATAACATGCTATACTCCGGCAAGGTTGATCACTCTCCTTATAACTTTAATGTCTCCGGTTTGTCTAACACTTTAGAATGATGTGCAGACCCTTAACAATACAGACTAAACCAGATTCACACACTCAATATCACTTGAACCTCGGGCAACTATAGCCGTGGGAAATATTCTAGTGTAGCGATTAACAATGGGGTTGCTAAAATGATTTTCCAGCCGGGTTCACAGAATACACCGAGTCGGATGTACCTTTGAATTTTGGGGCCGATATATAATACGATGCGGCCGACCATCATTATCAGCCTATAACGTTCCCACTGCTGGGACACAGGTCTCCTCACTATGAGAGGGAGTGGGCTGTAATACACCACGCGGGCCCAGTGCGGGTAGGTAGATGTCACATGTCTTCGAATTTTTTTGTTCTAGGACATGCCGGTTTCCTGACGATGTTTTCCTTCACCGTTTTTTAGGGCAGCGATAATAAAATAAATTACACAAAGTAATTGACCTGCCTGGGTTCGAACCCACGTATTACTACTCTTAAGTCGGGGCTGCCACCACTGGGCCACCGCACATTTAATCATAAAGTCTGAAATTTCAAGTGCTTTTGTGTCGGATATGATAGTAAGTGCCTTTGCGCACTTTCCTGCCGCCGGATGGTGTTGGTTATGTGTCTGTTTGATTGAAACAATTATACTTACATAATTACACGGATTGCATCGTACATTTCGATACAGTGAACGTACCTAAATCCGTCGATTTTGGAACCGAACATACAATCAATCTTATAGCATTTTAGTTTAATTACTTATAACAAGCACAATCAGTATAATCCATAGATACGAATAAATTCTTAAAATTATGAAAATATTATATGTGAAACGAGTAGTTTTATTTTAATTTTAAAATCTATACTACTAATAATAAAGCTGAAGAGTTTGTTTGTTTGTTTGCTTGAACGCGCTAATCTCAGGAACTGCTGGTCCGATTGGAAAAATTCTTTCAGTGTTAGGTAGCCCATATATAGAGGAAGGCTATGGGCTAGGAAGGCTGGAGGAGCGGAGCAGCAATGAAAAATGTTGCAAAAGCGGGGAAAATGTGACGCATCCGTAGTTGCGCGGAACAACTAGTTGATGTAAGTATATAAGAGTACATTACCTACGATTACACCGCGCGCTCGTGCTAGTCCTAGGTTTAAACGGTATGTTATACTTTACATTGCTGACGGAAGTTTGCAAATACATACAATTAATACTTTCCCTCAGAGTTACACCCAAAATAACAAATTTGAGCAGTACAAAAGCATACAAAACGGTATCATCAAGAACGGAACCTTTCAACGTTCATGAGAAATTAAGAATTTGAGTACCTACCTAATTACTCCCGTATTATCGTAGCAAGCTGATTATACGTCAGACTTTTCAGACAAAATTCAATACATATTAGAAAGAACGGCCTAAAAATGAACAGAATAAAACGTAATATTCTTTCGTAGCAATATTCCGAAAAAAACATTCATAAATGGAATTCAGGCTACATAATTTAATAAAATAACATAGTTCTGCGATTATTGAAACCTTTACAGGGAATCGTGTTATATAATATGTTAACGGCTAAAGCCCATATCACACCTAACTTTGTCGTTCGCCAAACCGGTCTGCTTTGGCGTGTCATTGTGTCAGGATATACAAATACAAACAAAGCAAATGCACGCACTTGCGACCAAATTGAATGGAACGCTCGCTGCGCTCGCTCGGCTCGCGCGTGTTTGGTCGCAGTTATTGTAACCTAACCCATTTAGTCGTTGATCGTCTTTTGAGATGAGCCCTATTTTGGCCTGAAATCGCATTTGGCCGGTACCATATTACAATGAATTCGCACGAAAAGCGAAGCAATTGACGAGTTGAATATGGTGACAAAATAAAACCCATGTGTGGAAGTTCTATATGTATTATTTTCAGGTCGTTTCCGATAATTTCTTTTCTGTCGTAGATGTCGATCAGAAGTTGTAAATAACCAAAATCGTGTATGTAGGATCTAGAGCAGTCATCTACCTACCCCACCCCACCCACCACTCGCGGTGAATTAACTTAAGTTATTTAATTAATTACTTGATGTTTTTGCCGAGCAGGTAGGCAATGCGGGTGTCAGAGATAAGTACTTTAGCGTCCATTATGTTAAAAATAAATACTTTTAACCTTGCTCAAAAAGTGGCTTTTATTGCATGGCTTTTGGGCTCAAAATGCAGTACTTGAAACACGCTTGCTTTTTACATAGGTAAATACAATTTGTTATCTGTAAATGAGAATGTTTCACAGATTTGTTTATACTGAAATAATTAGTCTCATCATCATTACAGCCCGAAAGACGTCCACTGCTGGACACAAGCCTCCCTCAAGAAGGGGGGGCGGGGGTTTGCCATAATCGCCACGCTTGGCAGGCGGGTTGGCGATCGCAGTACGGTTGCTAAAAAAGCACAGAAAACGCTGCTGCCCATTCTCTGATAAGTTCCTTAGTCGCCTCTTACGACACCCACGGGAAGATATGGGATGGTGCTATTCTTTACGTCCGACACCATACAGAACAACAACATACAGAATGAGTCTGCAATGTGGTTTTTTTTTAAACTAAACCAAGGACGTTTTTGCCAAAAAAATCGGATATCGTGAAACAAACTTTTGGTAATTATCATGTCGGCTCCAAATAGCCTGAAATCCCGCTTCGAGTGCAATGACGTACTTAAAACGTATATTGACCGAGACTCTTGCTTTTAAAAGCACTTTCTTAATTTTTAGGTTCTTGATAAAAAACCCGATTCCTTTAAAATAATAGGTATCTATCTTATGAAAACAGTTTTAAAAACTCTAGGAGAGATTATAAGAAAAACTAAACTAAGTTAAATATAACTACGAAAAATGTAAATCCATTTTAAAAGTCCTTTATAAAGTCGCCCACTACGTTCCATTTTATAAGAAGTTTTTCGATGGTTCATTCTCAAGAGATTGAAGGCAAAAAACCTTTTGAAGCACTTTAAGTAAGGCACACAAGGCTAATACTTTGTGCAAAACGACGATGAATATTAGTATTAGCGAGTCGGTAACAAAAAATGAATTCGTTGAAAATCATACAACCGTTTTCGTATGCCTGAATGCAGAAGTTTATACAACTACATTTATTTTGCGTTGAAATAAGTCTGTTGCATGCGAGCTGTGGTCTGGTTTTCGGAAATTAAAGCGAATGAAAAAAAAAAAAGTAGTAATTGAATTCCTGAAAATAATATAAAATTTTCAAAGTAGCTTGTATTACGAGTATGATATCGTTTATATTTAAAATTAGCTTTAATAAAACAAAGATATTAAGCTCGAAAGCTCAAGTCTCAAATGTTCAATAATAATAAAAATAAGTAGTTACGATTATGTCTACGAATTTGCGCAGTGCTTTCTAAACTTCTATAAGACATACTTAGGTAAATCAAAATACTTGAATAACTTCATTGAAGTAGAGATACTTTGCAGTTAGGAAACGACGGCCATAACAAATAAATAATAGCCAGTAAGCCTTCACATTTGCACAAAAGTTAACAAACAGGGCCACAACACTGATATTACATTGGGAACGAAGCAGAGCTGGCACCGAGCCAACCTCACCTTCCGACCGTGTCGTCGTGTGACGACATGTGCCTCAAATATGGAGATTAGAGAATTTTCTCTAACGGAAATACTGCAGTCGTCCACCAATGACCGGCCGACAAGCGGCGAATAAAAGCAATCCGTATTCAATTAAATAACCAAACATAACATCACACCCGTGATCCGCGAAGGTTAAGACAGAAGTGTATCTAATAGAACATTCACATTTCGTCAGTTATGTTCAAGGCCCACCAAATAAGGGCGATCAATCGCGGCACAAATCCGGTGAGTTGCACTGAGGAGAAACCCAATAAAAGTTTGCTGGACCCGGGAATCGACCTTACGCTCATCAATAACGCTTGGGTTACTAAACCATTGAGGCAGTTGGTACTACAATTACAAACATACACATGCTGAAGGGAATTTGTGGTGTAACGCGAATGGATAACATAAGAAATGAGTACATATGATGAACTCTGAAAGTGGTGCCCGTGACTAAAAACTTGTGTGATAAACATTTGGCTTGGTGAGCATGTGATGCGGAGGAACGAGGAAAATGTCACGAGGAAAGTTTTGGGTATGAATATGGATGGCTTTAAGAGTAGAGAAACACCAAAGAAACGATGAATGGACTGTGTGAAGGATGATATGGCAAGAATAGGTGTCTGATGAGATGACAAGTAATAAAGAAGTATGGAAAAGGAAGACGTGCTGCGCCGACCCCAAATAAATTGGGATAAGAGGAAGGGCAGAAGAATGATGAAACTCACCTTCTTTCCATGCGGGTAAGCAGAAACTACAGCCACCTGCTACGATGCTCACGTATCTAATCAGTTCATATTCGCACGCATAAACTCATCTTTATTATTTACCTTTTTGGCAGTTTTGAACAGAGATTCGTAAAATGGTGCGCGAGTTAAGAATGGCTTTATGGTGGAAGCGACAGAGTAGACCGAGAAATTTTCTTACGTTTATTGCAATTTGCCGGTCAGTGTCAAACTGTATTTTAAACAAAATTTGATTTGCGAGCGTAAAAAAAAGGCTTTACATAATTATAATAATTCAAATCATGAAGACCACCCTCTTGAGTTCATTTAATCCCATTGAAATAATCATTTAATGGGATTAAATTAACATAAAGAGGTTGTATTTTTTAATTCGCGGTCTTCCCTGTCGATTCCACAATAATGTCAACTAGAAGATTCGTATGAAGATAATCGAGAGCAACGTCTTACTATTCATTTTGCAGATTTTGTGAATAGATATTGAAATAATGAGAGATTTATGATTTTTCTACAATTATTAAACCAAAAATGGCAATATTTTATTTTACAAGCTAATTAAAGGTAATTTGCGAGTAATGCAGACACCTAAGATATCTACAGGCTGAATTTTTCAAGTGGGCTTGGATGGCCAAATTAGATTGCTTGCCGTATGTTATTACTTTCCATAATTTGATATTTCATAAGACACTATCGAATGGTGTGTTACACCATTGTTACACCATGGTGTGTGTGGTGTGAATACAGTGTGTTTTTTTATTATTTTCAAAATCAACGGATTCGATTATTGGATAAGAATATTGTTTTTTCAAAAATCTAACGGGTTTAGAACGAGCATCATTCAAGACGCGGTTATATCCTATATATTTGTATTGAAGAGTATCAGGCTATGTTCACCGTTCCATCACCGGACGCGTTGCGTGCCATGCACGGAGCGTAAAAAAATGTCAGCGAGAATATTTTTCCGGTATCGATACGCTACGTGCACGATATGCCACCGATTTTTGCCTTGCACGGTCGGTGACGGAACGGTCTAGTAGGCATAGCCTCATAATATTCAAAAAACAAGATCTTTTTATGCCTGTATTTTTTTGTTTTCAAGGTCATGGTACGCTACGATGTAGTACACCGACCACAAAACCACCCACTAAACCGTCAAAATGAAATCAAATTCTAAAGTTCAAATGAACTTTAAAATTTGATTATAAGGAACACGAGTTATCGTTAACTCAAACGTGTCTCATTAATAACTGATTTTGATTGCAGTTTTAAATATTTGAGTTCAGATCAATACAAAATGGACGTACGTTAACGGTTATATTTCTGAAATCCTTTGTTCATATGAAAGTATGATTTTATATTTATTGACTGAACATTGATACAGCAATTACTAGATTAATTGGTAAAACAAGGTTTTATAAAATTCATTTTACGTTATAAAATTCAATTTATTATGCATGCAAATAACAGTTTCAACGATATTGGCTTGGCTTATTCATTTTTATAACATACTTACTTACTTTTTTTTGCATTAAAATTACGTCAAGGACGTTGAGGCACATATAACCTCCACTAGATTCTGCATGTTCAACATATTGTTTGTAATCGAGTTCACCAAATTTTGCAGTAGGCACGCGGTGCGCGGGGACTGACACTTGTACAATCCGCTTAGCAATTTCAAAGTGACTTCACCTGCCGCAGTGATGGGACAGTGAAACAATCACTAGTCGGTGTGTTTTGCCCACTACAAAATGTGACAAGATAATTAAATTTGCCGGACTTATAATATCATCTCTACTAGTAACTTAGTAGGAGTATCGAGAACGGGTTTATTGGTCAGAATTGCGGGAATGCAATGGGCTTAAAAAAGTGTGCATTCCAGGAATATTTATTTATTTAACACTTCAAGTACAATGTACAATGGCGGACTTAATGCCATAGGCATTTTCTACCAGTCAACCTTTGGGTGATGCAGAGACAAACAGTGGTAGGTGTCTATCTGTAAAAAATAGTAATTTATTAAAACAAACTAAGGATATAATAAAATACTATAAATATATATCAAAATACTATAAATATATAAATTCTTAAATATAAAAGGACAAACAATGAAGAAATTATCAACGTTGTGACGATCCTGCTAGCTTCTTTCGAATGTGCTCGCGTACTTTAATTTTAAAAGATAGACGATTAGTTGCCATCCTGATTTCCTGGGGAAGCGCGTTCCACAGAGAAATAGACTGAACGAAGAATGATCGGTGAATGAAGTCTGTGCGATGAGAGGGACATTTAAGAACACGGTTATGCGAAGAGCGCAGTCTCCTATTGTGGTTGGAACACATGTACTGAAAGTGGGGAGCAAGGTAACTAGGGGAAGTGGGAGAAATAAGAAAAGAAAACAAGGTGGTTAGCGCCCTCTGCTCCCTACGCTGCCGTATGGGCAACCACTTTAGAAGAGACCGCTGCTCAGAGACATGATCAAATTTACGCAAGTTGAAAACGAATCGAATGCAGTTATTTAGAAGACGGTCAAGTTTATCGAGGAGATCTGCATTCATCTTTCATCTGCATTCATCTGGAATAACGTTCAATGAAAGATATCACTTTCAATTAGTATTTAGTCTATTTTCATTTTCGACCGCTCTGACTGACAGACTTGCCAGGACCGGATACCCGGCAATGAATGGAAAACGGTAAACAGAAAACCGGATGAATTCAGTCGGCACGTGTGAAGGATGTCATTATAATCATGTTGTATACGACACCAGCTGGCCTGACTATCTGACAAGGCTTAATGTACTTGTATGCTTGAGCGTTATATGCAAAAGACAGCCAAATTTTCGAAGATTTTTTTTCTAATAGTATTCGGCTGTTCTTCTTGCAGAACCTTATTAACCATTTAGGGTCTGTCTGCGAAGCATGGCCCTACGACGCACCGTTATCGAGATTAGTGATAAAGATTGACCGACACTTATAATTTTTTTTCAGGATTCGGGTTTTTTTACCCCATCTCATAGTTTTCTACTGGAGCAATAATTTATTTCCAGAAAAGATTTCCATCTGAGCTACCATATTTGAAATATAGTCCTCGCGCCCCATAGCGCCCCTAAGGCTACACTCCAACCCTCTTCTGTACTTGTACGATTTTATTATGTATGTACCTCAAGTATTAGTCGGGTAGACTTCACACATACTCGATGTAATCATTGATCTAAGTTTGTCAATTTTAAATGAAAGCTGTGGAACACGACTGAAAGGAAGATCTCTGAATTAAAGCTTGCAATGTCCTAGTACATAAATAGTTTGAGTCTTTCCTTATTACTTAATGTGAATCATCTTTTATGTACCATTTATGTACCAATATTGTGATTTTATTGGATTTTAACACCAAAATGTGCCATAAATCAAGGGGAGGTTATAAGTACTTAGGTACATACTGATTAAGGAGCCGTCGTCAGTTATTTAGACAGGGCCCGCAGGCGCACAGTCTGCTTCCTAATTTCGATTTAATGGATTTTTGAATCCGCTTCCTTTAGATACTTAAATGATTTCTTTACTGTTCTCACTATTATATTTGTCTTTAATTGTTGCATATGGGTATTTTGCCTGAAATAAAACACAATTTATTTATTTATTTTATTTTATTTTTAGATGGGCATGCACATACCTACCTCATTACATATTATGAAGAAAAATGTTTAATATAAGAGGTGTTTCCAGTGTTGGGATCTGGTTGGCATAATAAACACGTTTATATTACCACTTTCCACTGATTTTAAAATATGTATAGCTAATATGTATAGCTATTAGTGCCAAGTTATTGTGTTTGATCAAACAAAATAGCAATTTTCTTAAATTTACATCATGCTTTATGGGTATTATATGTATATGTATTTCGGTAATAAAGAAGAAAGTTTCAGCCTCGGAATAAGTCCATATTTAAAGGCAAGGCTAGATTCAATGCTATGTCTACTTTTCAAGTTAACAATATAATGCCTATAATTGCATTCTCCTTGTTGTAGATTTCTCAAGTACGCTGCATAGTCTCAAGAAACCATTTAATCCTTTAATGGAATTAAATGATTTCTTCAGACTATTGGTAGCATATACAGGGTGTAAACCAGCCCTTCACGAAGCTGTCATCCAATCATTCTGTACATCAAACTAAGAAACGATGATTTTTTTTGCGTTAAAAATCTCGTTTTACGGTAGAACTCAATATAACGCATTCAACACATTGTGCTGATGAATGCATGGAATAGTACGGTGGTCTGGTGGTTCCCAAAAAGAATTCTTTATTGTTATAACAATAAAAAATTCTTAAAAAAGAAAACTTGTGAAAAAGTTGGAACTTTGACCACCAATATCTTTGTAACTAGAAGGTTCCCAGGTAGGGTCCAGAACAAAAAAACGATCGCAATGATGGGGAGAACAAGTGCTCTTGGGCTTTGTTATGGGTCTATTTACACCCTTTATATATTAACTAACTCCTAATAATCACCACAAGTTAATTGATCAACATAGGTGGTCTCTGGAAAATTTAACGTCATATGAACCCCTAAAATAAGTTAAATATTAATCCCAGCCAGAGGCCCAAATTTAAAACAGAACGCGACGTTAGCAGGCTCTCTAATTTGAATAATTCCCCCAATACAAATACACACACACGTTACGAGGTTGGGAAGGTCGGTCGGCATACGTGCTATAAATACCTATTTGCGTTAAATTTTGATTGCACGAAACGCTAATACAATTACCGCGTAACGTTACAAACTACCGCTTTAATGTCACTAGCAACAGCGGAACGATCACCTTTGTTCCTCCCAACTAACGAGTTAACGACGAGGAATTTTAGGCGTGCGAAAATATTCCACACCGATTGTGCGCCAACACTACTCGATAACAAAGGGTTTGTTAAAGCTATTTGAAAGGCATACTCATAATATCTCGTTTTTAAATATGTTATTTTTCCAGGCAGGTGTTCTCTATCCCAAACGGGACAGCAACCATTTCGTATTTTCATTTGTGGAATTATTGCTGAAATGGGGCGGTGTTTTCCATTGTAAAGTTTCGAACATAAAACGTCAAAATGTTGAAAGAAGTTGACTTTTATCTTTTCTAAACAGATCGTAGGTAATTACTTAACTAAGGCTTTGAAGAAAATGAGGTCAGCATGAACCAGCGTAAAGTAATTATTTTATTACTTGCTTAGATAGAGCTCTGTTACTAGCCTTACTGTTTAGTAGAACTTAACTGGAAAATTAACTCTAACCTGCTTGATTAATTTGGATCGAGCTTTGTTTTTCAAATAAATGGCATCAACATTTTATTCTGTGATTGTACAGTATCACGAAATGGAAGACGTCTCGAACTCAATTGGCGGGCGTCAAATTGAGTTTCACGTTGTCGAAGTTCTGTTGGAACGTCGTCTTAAAACGCGAATATTTCTAGACTCAGTGCAGATCGGGTTCTGTATTAATTTACACAAGTCCCAGAGTGTATTGCGTAATCTCAGCTCAACAATGAGTTTTGCATATTATTTTAGGACATTATGTTGGAGCTCGAGGCTGACTGGCCGGGGACAGATAAAAAATGTGTGCTCCAGAAAAGTATTAAAAGTAAGCCGTGTCTGCGGGTAATTCTGTGGTGTAAACGTAAGGTATACCGTCGATGTTAAAATTAAAAATACTCGTTTTACTAAATATAATATTTTCATAATTTTCAGAATTTACTCATACTTATTGTGCTTGTTGCAAACACTGTGGATTAAAAAAAAAACGTATTTAAGTTACATTTATACCGCGCGCCTCAGAAAAAATCTATATATGAGTTTCCTATGATATTGGCTATTAAATTACTCTTTGACTGTGGTAATCTAGCATGCGTTGCAAAGCACTTATTCCTACTGCCTACTTACCTACCTACCTACCTACTGCCTACTTAAAAACCTTTTAGGTACAAAGTATTAAAAACATTTTTTAAAAAGATGAATGAAATCTGGTAACTCGTTCTCAAGTTATGGCGTGACCATGGGAAAAATAGATTCATTTTTATTATATATATAATAAATATAGAGAGATTTTTCGGATACCATATTCTTTAAACATTCAGCTCTAGTAATTTGTCTCCTGATAACAAAGCGTTTGTCATATGTCGAGAACAGTCGCTTCAGTAAGTTCGCAATTCTTAAAATGTAAAACATTCTAGTGCTGTCTCTAAAGGAAGAGCTACAAATCGTTTAAGAAGAAATAGTTTGTTCCTTTCAGTATTTATGTAGGGGTTAATTAAACAAACTACCTAAGATAAATGGAATACTGGCTGCAGCGCCGGGGCGCCGCGGTGGCGTGGGTGGTGGCGGCGGTATGCCGGTGGCTCAAGTTACCGATACGCTGCGGTGACACGATCACTGACCATCGGCAACGAGTTCATTTATCTTTAAAATAGGATGCACTACAGAACACTCTTTCTACAAGTGATACTTTGTCCATTCAGCTCAAGTGCCAAAACGATGTGTTTTAGTGAGAAACTGTGCTTTTACTGCTTTTTAGTGTTTTATGGCAGTCGGCCGAGTTGTGTTCGTAACAGAAAACAAAACAATATGCTGCCGACAGGCGTTTTCCGCAATTTCTTAATAAAAAAAAAACATTTAGCTCGCTTCCACTACAATTCACAGTCAGAATGATCTGATGCAATGCAATTGTAGGGATCCTTTTCTCAGACACCTGCTGAATCACAAACACAAATTTAAAAAAAAAACATACGCCTGGAGTTGTAAATCTCGTTCGTCCGATTTGTCGATTACAGAAGTTAGTTCTAAATTCAAGTTAGGACTTCTACAAGTTCACAACTAAACAGTTTTTAGAATCGCCAACGTTTTCTAGTTTCAACATCTGTAGTTTTATTTCCCTTACTAGATACTTTTAGTTATTTTTACTCCATTGAGTTTAAGTCAGTAATTTTTGTATTTCGTAAAAGACAGCAGAAAAAATTATAGATGCGTAAAGTTTCAGTAACAGCTGAAACTTTGTCGTCCTTTGCAAGCTCTTGTAAAATTAGTTTCCATCTTACATGAAAAATATGTAAACATACTGTAACTCGTTTAATAAAAAGCCTTTTACATGGGACGCAGTCAAAATCGATGACATAGATGAGATCAGGTTCATGCATTGCAAATCTAAATTGCAGTGAAACGTCGCGTCGGAGCGTGTAGCGCCCTCTCGCGGCGTGTTTGCAGCCGGTTGACTAGACGACGACGCGACGCCATAATCACTTCTCTTTGTACTGCACCGAGCACGTAAACTAGTGTGATACTATTGTATTATACCTCTGAATAACGTCCCAATGCAAGTGGATCATTAAACGACTACATAATTAGAGTAACCTGTTTATAATTAGGGTTGTTTGTTATACCTCTGATTAATAGGATAACATAACGCCTCTAATCCCCAAAGGATTAGGTAGCTATGAAGTACACCCACATGTCGCCGGCTATGTTTGAGTCCCACGTAATGGAGAGCGAGCGTATTGCCATCAACCGAGCACAAATCCAGAATCCGTGGCTGCACCTAAAAAAAATCGTGTTGGGAAAACCCAATAACACTTTGCCCGGCCCGGGAATCGAACCCAAAACCTGTTATGATTATTTTAAAACATATTTTGAAAACAAGCAGGTGTGTTTTTTTCAAAATCAACGTATTCGATTCAAGGAATATTGATTTTTCAAAAATCCAATGATGCAGTTTTAGTTTTCATCAAAATCCGGCTTGAGACTCCTTTGTGTGTTTTTCGCTATTCCTCATAGTTTCGGAGTTACCATCAACGCCCACTTGAAAAATTCACCCTGTATAGATAGATATATTAAATCTCTCGTTAGGCAGATGGATCAAGGGCTTGATTCAGAAAGCAGTACTCCTGGCCTCTTATTCACAAACGCTCGGTTTCAATTTCGATTCGGAAAGTCGTATGTCTATCTCGCTCGCTTTCGTAATGCCGAAACAAGATAGACATAAGACTTATCGAATCGAAATCGAAACCGAGCGTTTGTGAATACGGGGGCTGGACACTATCCTAATCTCTATCACTTTTCGATACATTAGGATCGAGTTATCGTTTCGAGGCCGCGCCGCGTCGCGCCTGCCTAAGGGAGCCTTTATACCTTATAACTTGTTGTACTATTACTCTATTAGGAACGTACACCTCTGCCTAATTCTTTGGAGATTACAATATTAATAAACAAATATCGCAAATATCAATAGATGTGCCTGAACCGAGCATTACTATGTCAAATACTAATCTAGGAAGGATAAAGCAGTTCAAACCAGACGGTTAGATAAGCTTGTTTTGACACACGGTGATCGAAGTGTGGACTGTCAACCATCATGGAGCTTGCCTGCTTACTAAAATGTAGTTTCAGTTAAGTTTGTACGAGAGCGGAGTCGAAACGTTCAACCTTGAATAGCGTAAAATAGCGGTAACATTAAATATCAATAATCTTCAATAGAGCATACTTATGGCATTACAATAAGTACTAAAATGGGTAATTTTAAAAACAATATTATTCTTCAATCAAAGGCGTTTAGTGACCGATGACCATTGTGACACAAAACATTAATCTGCGAGACTGTACTTTGTCATGAATTCGAAAACATAAAAATTATTTAATTTCAGTTTCACTATGAGGACATGCGTAAACATCTTGTCGTGTCCATAAGACGAAATAATAAGTGATACTTTATTTTTTGAGTTTTACTAACTGGAAACACGTCTACACGTCACGTCCAGTCTCTCGTGTCGAATTTGTGAAAAACTCAACTTGACAAAGTCTTTATTTTGCTAATGGTGGTTTACATAGTTCAAGTATTATTAACGCAAAAGCAGAGTTAATCCTGCCATAGCTCCAGTCTTCAACGGATTGCATCGTCCATACGTACCTTTCTACTTTGTTTGTTTGTATGCAGAAAGTGCTTCTTAAGTGCTCTTTCGATAGCGAGCGCAAAGGCAGCACTACAAACTGCTGTGTCAACAAACTATCGGCAGAAGAGTTATGCCCGACTCGTCACTGTTCCTATTCGTCACCAAATATATCTTTCATACAAGTTGTCCCGACTCGTCATCATAAGATAACAAATGAATATTTATTTTATATCGATGTTCCCGATTCGTCATCAGCATAAATTTGCATGTCAAAAAGTACAGTTAGTAAGAAAAACATTGCATGAGTTTTAATTGAATTTATTTACAAAAACCTCAATTTATAAAAGAGTTTACTAACATCATATCTTCAATTTAAACAAACAAAAAAGGTTTTCGTTAGTAAGCGTCAGTGTAGAATACGTCGCATGCCTATTAACTAGGGTGCCATAAATAACTAGGAGTTTACCTCATTATCTGGTCTCATTATCTAACTTTACTTCACGTAAACTAGTCAAGCCTATGAATACCAGGTTGTCATAAATTAGAAGATGCTAATCTCACGTATTCTATAAGCTATGGTTACAAACAAATAACAAAGCCTAAGAAGCAGGCAGGCAGCCTGTAATTTTTCTGACAAATTGAATCTCCATGGACATAATTTAAACAAATCAAAATAAATGCATTCAAGTTCGTTGGTAAGCGTATTATCTTATCTTCAATCGCAAGCCACTTAACTCGATTTTTGGCAACTCTCATCCATTTGCCAACCCCCACCATGAGAAGATCGTAGCTCTACGGAGCCTGAGGGCGTCCTACCTTACGCGTGCCGATATGCGATCCATCAGAGAGACTCCAAGCGTATTTATATATAGACCTTGAATTTATGGACCAACCGTACTGTGAGTGTCCACGTTTCGGCCCCGTAAGTTATAACAGGCAGGACGTACTACTTGAAAACCATAATCTTTGGGCTCTGTGAGATACGCGACGAGAAGACCCAAGACAAAGCTTCCTAAATGCTGCACAGCCCAGCTGAATTTTTCTGTTAGCCGTAAGTAAGCCTCTTAGTTTTCTCTCAAAGTTGTTCTTAACAAACTGCCGAGTTTGCCCTAGGTAAACATATTTTAAAACAACCTCGAGAGGACCGCCATTTAATTGACAACAACAGCACCTGGTAGACATAACGTGGGTTTCGTCCCAGGGACAGGGACAACGGTGTTTTTAAGGTTTTGTTTCAGAATTATTAAAACACTATCTTGCATTCATGCTATGCTAGCCTAGCACTTTTTGTTAAAAATAAACTATTCATAAAAAAAACAATCATGTAAATAGTAGCACAAAACGTTAAAACAATATGAGTCACCAAGTTGTTGGGGATGATGATATTTAGAATATAAAGGGTGTAAATAGACCATCAACGAATCCAAAGGGCACTTGTTCTCCGCATCATTGCGTTTTTTTTTTTTTGTTACGGGCTCTACCTGGGAGGCTGGGAACCTTCTAGTTACGGAGATATTAGAGGACAAAGTTCAAATTTTATCACAACTTCTTTTGAAAATACTAGGTTTGAAGTTTGCTAATTTAATTGAAATACCTCCATGACCCGTTAACTATTCAATGCATCCATCAGCACAATGTTTTAAGTGCTTTACATTGAGTTTTACCGTGAAACGAGATGTTTCACCCAAAAAAAAATAGTCGTTTCCTAGCAACAGTTTTTGCGGAGGGTTACTTAGTTTGATGTACAGAATGCTTGATTGACGGCTTCGTGAAGGGCCTGTTTACACTTTGTATGCTTCTTACCTACCAACCGTATAGCTTTACAAATTAATTATAATTTTATTCTTTTGACGATACTTTAGGCTGCCCGCCCACGTCAGACTTTTTGTAGGACAGATAATCGGGCCGATTTTTCCTCTGATTATTTTCCTCGATTTCTGACCAACTTTTTGTAGGACATGTGCGTTGCACTATTGCTATCAGTGTGTTCTATTTTTCTCGTACAAAAAATCGGTCACCGATTATCGGACGTGGGCGAGCAGCCTTAGTATCGATGACGAATCGGAACTATGAAAACAAAAATATTTGAAACGGTGTGAATCGTGATCTTTTGTTTTTCGATGACGAGAAGGAACAGTGCTAGTCGGACATGACTCTCGAAAAACACCTTAAGAAAGTATTTCGTAGCCACACCACAGTAGAGGGAAAAGGTCCATTCGTCTTATTGTCTCATCCACAATCAATCTAGGAATACAGAGTTGTAATCTCTGACCCTATAAACTAGGCTAACGTTCTGTTGTAGAGCGAAGTGCGCATAGATCAATTTCGTTACTTAATAACATAAAATGAGACTGCTTATTGCAGCCACATGCTAACTAAACTGACTCGAAACTCAAAATTATTAACGAACGAAACAAATCTTCGCCAAATTATATATTTTGCGTTCCAATCCAATAGTTTCAACTAGGTAGACAGCAAAGCGTAGCCTGTATGTGATACTAATATAAAACGGATAAATCGACTGAAATTATCTTCTTTTTTCAGAATGTGCTCCAGAGATGTGCATGGAAGAGGTGAAGACCGAAATGCCAGCACCGCCACTAACTAGTGAGTCCATTGCAACCTTTTTATAAAACACAAAACGAGTTCGACATCGTTAATGCATTCTACACTTTCACGAATAAAGAAAACAAAATAAAACTTTAGGTAATTGAAACCACTCAACACTGGTTTAAATCTCGATAGTGGGGCGCTCCTCTGCTCCAAGAAACTGCTACAGTTTGTTTTCATAGGGTTCCGTAGTTGAAAAAACAAATAGTGCGTGGAGTCCCTCCGCGCGGAAGAAGTGAAACTTCGTAATGTGGAAATGAGTGCTTTCATACCCCCTCCATGGTAGCGTTAAACGTTTAACGCAATCTTGTTGGAAGTCGCAGAAGTTGCACTTCAAAAATAATAAATAAAAGCTTTATTTCCAACTTTATAATTTAGCAGAATATCACTGTTTAACATACTATTTCAATTTTTTTTTTAAATTTAAAAACACCACTAAGTTTAGCACCCAAGCTAAGATTATTTATTTGTGTGTTCGTTTATATGACACAGTTATTTACTTATTTTGACTCTATTAAATTATATTTAGTTTGATACAGAGCTATGCTTGCTTGTTAAGTGGGCATTTATTTTAACCACCTAATTACTACAGAGTACACTGACGGTCGACCAATTTTTAACTTTATCACTTAGGACATAAGTGTGAAAAGTGGCAGACCGTCAATGAACCTGTTCCTCACTTACCTATTACAGTGCAAACGCATTTTATTATAGTGAAGGTATCAAAATTACATCAAAACATGAACTCACAAAATAAGTAAGGTATATGTATAGTAATCGCAGTTCTAAAAATAAATTATTTATTGAGAAATAATTTATTAGATAGAAAATACAAAAAGCCGCGGTGAGCGGTTTCAATTCCAAGTAAATAGGAATTGATTTATTCTATTATATTACAATTTATATAAAAGCATTTGCTCTTTGTATTTTTACAAAGAATTTCATCAGAGATTTACAAGAGCTTTTCGGTAACGTTTTTCAATCCATTTTATGCATTTCCCAGTTCCATGTCAACCATATTTTCTTTGTGATGTGATGACGAACATTTTATATATATTTTTAAATTTTCAATTAACGTTATAGATGATAGAACCTCTCTGTTTCTTTGTTCTATGCACCATGCACAAAGTTGTACTCACTACGGAACCCTATAGGACGCGTCGGCAGACAGGCACTTCCTCGGATTTTTCTGACCTCAGTTTCAAAGTGGTACATCTGTTACGTCAATGTTTACCAAGTCTCGTTTCTTTTCGTCGACTGGAAAGAGGGTAGTTCTTTAGTTTATTTAAAGTTGTACCTATAGAAATTAAATATTGCTGGCACCTATTTGTTAAAACTCTGAAAAATACTCATAATGATGGAGTTACGTTGCCTTTACGTGTAATAATAATTTATTAAGAAAAATATGGGTAAAGACAAGTTCAACACCTAAGTATAAGCATGGTATTCTACCTTATAATATTGATCTTGTAATTAAATTGAAGTCAAAAGCACCAAAGCCGTCACAAATTAATGATTGCACAACATGCCAATAGCATTGTACCTAATGGAGACCATTAGGTACACTGCTATTGGTTGGTTCAATCAAATTATATCCAATCAGCGCCCCCAATTAACGTTGCACTATGGCCACACATACGTCTCAATATTCGATAAGCCCTGAGTACCTAAGTGGGTTGAGTGCATTCCACAAGTTATACCTAAACAAGCTTATCGAGACGATCTCGATTGTAATACGAACTTTGTATCCATATATCTACGAGATGATTGTATTACCTAAAGAACATTTTCCCAACAAGGATGATAAGATTATTGTGTCACCGTCTGTTTGTATCAATCAATTAATTTGGCAGTCCGCTCTCTCACAATATCCGCCGACCGCAACCGACCGGTAAGCCACATTTCCGATGGTTCGTCTAGCTCCAAACAGTTGGTAAACCGAGTGACTCTAAGATTAAGATGTCGATTTGGAAATCCCGGGTCTCGGATTGCATTAGTACAGTTTCATATAATAATATGAATAGCAATAGATATATATGTAGGAATGGAACGTGACGGATGCATGAGATGTGTGAAAGACAGGTGATGTATGCTCAAGATGACGTGAGTGCTGAGGAAGAGAGAGGAACACAAATAAAATGGCAGAACTGCTATAAAAGACGTGGGTTTTCAAAATTAAGTTTTACAGGAGTAATAAATCTAATAAGCATTGAAACCAAAAAAAAATTGACTCAAGAACCTGATCCCACATATATATAATATGTGCATAGATTGCATTTTAAAAAGCAATGACGCTCTTAAAAGTTGCTTTACCCAAAAGCCTCCGATTTGACGTTGACAATAATTGTTTCGTGAAAACAAGATGTCGCCGAAATGTGGGTTTTCTCATAATTTTCTGTGACTTCATTAAAAGCTTTCTCAGTATTTTATCTGTGTGACAAAACTGCTCACTCAAGTAATATTCCGACTTGTCAGCCGTGCCGGACGACAGCGACGGACGAAGATTTATCGTGGCGTATATTTTTTGGTTTGTTTAAAAATATGTTTAATGTCATCTTTAGTTTAACGTGAAAATATTTAAACTTGTAACTGTCACTAAAAACATGCAGGTAATCATAATTTAATATGGCGACCGCCAGACGCCATATTATATGTGAAAAACAAAAAAAATACAAATCACACAAACATATGTTATGTGGGGATCATTGAAGGTACTTAGTTGAAAATCATCTTTAGATTTCATCATCATTTATCATTTTTCATTTCGAAGTACCTAGGAATTATAACGATTTTGAGTTGATTATTCGAAATCACAAATCTTTTAAAAGTATATTAATCAAGAATTTAAATCGCCAGTAAAATCTTTCGCATTCATCCTCATCATCAGCCTATAATGTTCCCACTGCTGGGACACAGGCCTCTCTATGAGAGGGAGTGGGCTGTAATCCATCACGCTGGCCCATTGCGGGTTGGTAGATGTCACATGTCTTCGAATTTTTAGTTCTAGGTCATGCCGGTTTCCTCACGATGTTTTCCTTCACCGTTTTAAGAGCAGCGGTGATGAAATAAATTCCACAAAGTAATGCGCCTGCCTGGGTTCGAACCCACGGCTTACTGCTCGTAAGTCGGGGCTGCTACCACTGGGCCACCGCTGCTCTCGGCCACCGCTGCTCTCTTTCGCATTATTAACTGAAAAACTGGAAATAAAAAAGTAAATATAAAAAATATCGATCGTAACTGAGATGATAACGAGGTAGCGATCTAGTAACTTAGAAACATTGTAGAATTTTGATAACTATTCAGTGCATTGTAGGCCGCGAGGTCCTGTACCAAAAGGGTCTAAGTGAGGATAATGGTGGCGCAGTGGGCGGATAATAAGAACGACCCCTTATCAGGCCAAATTCAACAGGAGGTGATCGACCCTCATTGATACATGACGATATGAAAGATTTATTACTGTTAGAAAATATAACAATAATTCTATTTTTAATCCCTTCATGTCAGCCTTTCATTTTGAACTCTACTTAATTAATTCCTTTTTCCTGGAAAATACAATGTTTGGACATTCATCATCAGCCTATAACGTTCCCGCTGCTGGGACACAGGCCTCCTCTCAATGAAAGGGAGTGGGCTGTAATCCACCACGCGGGACCAGTGCGGGTGGGACATTAAGGCTCAGTAATGTTTCACCAAAACTTGTTGTCAATTTTTTTGTTTTTAGCCCAGGCAGGTTTCCAGCTTTTATTTCACCTACAATTACTATACCATTCCGCAAATGCTTTATTTTATTAAACCCCGACCAAAAAAAAGGGGTGTTAAACGATTGACGTGTGTATCTGTCGCATAGCTCCTAACCGGATAAACCGATTTTGATAAAATTGGTTTAATTTGAAAGGTGTTTTGATCGAGAGGGTTCTTAGCTATGTTTCGGGAAAATCTCAGCTCAGCCGTTTTAAAATCATCACCTCTTTTTAGTTGATGAAGGGCAATAAACAACATCAACAGGTCTGGTCGATTCGAAATTTTATATCTTGTCACTTGTCACCATGGGCATCGGCAGGGGAGAGACTGCATCCCCTCCCCTCTAAAATCTCGGTTTTTTAAATTAATAATTTTCCTTGTTTTCGTCAATTAGCGAGAAGACGACTACACCGTGAAAACTGGAAGGAATAGGGGCAGGCCTATGCCCAGAAGTGGCACAGTCAAGGCTAAGAAAAAATAATAAGTTTTAAAATCATGAAATAAGAATTAACATAAAATATTAAATAAAACCACGACACATCGCGTCGGGGGACGGCGGCTTTTTGTGTCGAGGGTTGTATTTTTTTTTAAGAATTAATTGTGATAGGACTGTCTCGTTGGTCGAGTAGTCGCAAGCGCGACTGCTGAGCATGGGGTCCCGGGTTCGTGTCCGGTCGGCCCAAGTGTTATTGGGTTTTCTCAGTAGCAGCCACGGAGCGTAGATTTTAACCCGGTATTAACCGGGTAATAGGGTAATCATCATCAGATGATGATGATCAACCGGGTAATAGGCACGCCTCCTATTTACATGGGACTTAAAATACACAACCGAAATGTAAGTGTCCTATTAGGTACACCACTGCCTAAATCTTAGTTATCTTGATTACAGGCGTGGTGATATGTTCATAGTAATAGGTACGCGAAGTTTTATCCCTTTCAAAGTAAAGGGACTCAATTGAAACCATGGCGTAAAAAATAGTTGGACTTTATATTTGAATATTTTCTTTGACCACTATTCATATAGGCCGCTGCCGCGCCGGTTACGTCCGAGGGGTTAGGGGTTCCTGGGGTTGAACGGGGGTGATGGTGAGACGAGGGGGGGTCGTCTCTCCAAAATCATCTCGCCAGCCCGGTATATATGTAGAAAGAAGGCACCTATGAGAAGCCAAGGGTTAAATTCATTCATGGTGATGATTCTCGTCTTCTCGACCGCATATGCACGTTGACATCCTAAGGTCGGTAGTGCGATATACCAGCCAGCGGATACAGCCCGTTGAGTGTGGTCGGGTTTTTGTAACACGACATTATCCAACACGTTTCGTTCACAGTGAAGTTGTCTTTCTTTTGACAGGAAAAGTGCCTCAGATGAAATATCACGCAAATTCACCTATTTACCAATTCACCAGCTGAGAAACAGTCATGTTGATTGTGCCATAAACACTGTGTGCTGCTCTCAGTTGGTAGAAAAAAGATTTGTGTGGTTATTTCGAGTCCCAACTATCTGTTTTGATTTATAGCACTATGACTTGTAGTTTAGGCATAAATTAAATTATCTGTCATAGTCTTTGATTACCCGAGCGGAGCTGGGGCGGGCCGCTAGTCCTAACACAAAGAGGTCACAAGTGTACGACCTTCTAACACAATCTTGATAGGTAAATGACCCCTGCTCCCTAAAATTTCGCAGTAAGATAATCTCTTCTCGCAAAAATAATTATCGCGTTAGGAGAATATCATTGAGCTATATAACATGAAACATGTGAAGCTCCGAATGCTAGGTGTCTATACAACGAAACCATAGCAAAGGTACGCTTCAGTTGTCTTTAAGAAGATTATAATTTTGGAGTACTTCTTATGATGTAATAATCTTATGAAAATGTTTTATGTTAATTGTTTATGATTCAAAACGAATTTTGTGAATCAGAAAAGTAATAACTGTTCCTTGGCAGTCTGCTAACATTAGAATTAAGGCTCCTTCAGGCAGGCGCGACGCGACTACGAGACGTGGCATAGCGGTGTCCCCGTATCGCGAAGCCTCACACAAAGGCGCGACGTGGCGCGGCGCGTCATCAAATCGATTATTATCTTAAAATTAGGTTGTCCTATGGACTTAAATCTTTTTGAATAAACATTTTTATGCCTTACTCTAACTTTCAAAATCAAAATAAATCAAATTTCTATACAAATAAAAAAGTCGATTTACAAGTTAAGTACGTAATTTTAAAGAAAAGACATTTCGAAATTTTCGATTGCTTTAGGATCGATTAATCGATTAAACCACATGTGGCGCTCTCGAAAACATCCAGAAACATAGTTTAATAAAACGATTTGGCTAGTTAATGGTTGTTATTTAAATGCTTTTATAGGAAGAAATGCAAAAAAAAAAACGGGTTGCACTCCGGGAGTGCCGGCAGAAGTGAAAACTTGAATAGTAACGTTGTGCATTTTTGGATATGGTTAGGAAATAATTTTGAACGAATTGCTTTAATTATCTAGTTCTATCATTTATGTGGTAAAATACAATATTCATTTATTGCGCTATCATACACAAACATGACAACTTACATTACATAACAAATTTAACACAGAAATATTACGATACGTTTTACGAATTTTACCTCTTTGGAGAAATCGAAGGTTTTGTTTGTGCATAAGATAATTATCCAGTTTTGGAAAACCAAACTCAATGACAGATGTCATAAAGTTCAAATTCCTTCGCAACCTAATGTCAATTCGTCTTACGAATTTTCGATCAGGACACGTGACCTGACGCGAGTTTAAGATTTTATACCCATTACAGAAAAAGTGCTCAACGCCGCTAAAGAAGTTTTCACTTCAAAAACAGAGAATGGTATTTGTTGTAGGCGAGGACAGCGACACAGCGGATACTGATGGCAGACTGTCTTCCGAAAGCTCACCTGTTCCGCAGCGCCGCGGTGGCATATTGAAAGGCGGCCGGCTGTGGAAGTCATTGGACACCGACAAGGAAATCAACGAACAGGTTATTAAGCACATTTATATCCTTTACAGAGCTTGGACGTTTGAATTCAACTGAAACAATTCAGCTTAGCTCGCATTATTAATTATCAACTTCTCGGTAACCAAACACACGTCTGCAGAAACATTTTTCTAAGTATCTACTGACCTAAGAGTGTTTTATCAAAATGAATTCATTAAAAAATCATTTCAATTATTATCGTACTTTTTTTGGAACTCTTTGCTGATGTAAGGCAGGAACGGAAGGTAGGAGGAACACTAATGAAAACATCGCAACAACACTATTGAACACTGTTTTTATGTAACAGAATGATGATCAGCGATCAACAACTACAGCCAGCGATGAAGATGGCTCCATCACGCCAAGGTCGGTACGTTTCTTGGAGAGGCCCAAAGATTCAGAGGAAGAGCTTCCGAAGAAAGAACCAGAGCCTGTACTGACACAGGCAGTAGACAGCGAAATCACAACACAAAAGGAGTATAACACTACAAGTACAGCACACAGGTTGGTACAGAAATTTCAATCCTGCCAAGCATTTTGTTGATTGCATCATAAGATATATGCGCTGGATAACGTAACGTCGTTCCATCTTTTTAGCCGAATTAATAACAGTAATGGGTTGAATTTAATGTGATCTATGTATTTATTAAGGTATTCGTTTTGGTTAGCTTTGTTTTCCAAATTTCACTTTCGCCTATCCTTGAACGTCTGTATCAAGTTGGCTCTAAGTTGGTTAAGTTAAGATGTAACTTCAGCAAATCTAGGCAAAGCGCAATTGGGGTTTTCTAGTAGAAACTTCTCAGTAGCAGTCTCATCTTTGGATTTGTGCCCAGTGATGGCAATAATAGGCTCGCACATGGGACTTAAACATGACTGGCGGAATGTGGGTGTGCTATGGAACATTTCTAACGAATTCTTTGAGGAAATACAGCGTATTTTATCTTTCTATATATAATTCTACTGTACGTGTGTATGTCACTGAACTCCTCCTAAACGGCTGGACCGATTTGAATGATTTTTTTTGTATGCGTTTGGGTGGCGCCCTGGATGGTTTAGATTCACAAATCAGCACGCTACGACCAATAGGAGCGGAGCAGCAATGAAAAATGTTGCGAAAACGGCGAAAATGTGACGCAGACGAAGTTGCGCGGGACAGCTAGTATATCTATAATTTTCTAACCATGGTATCACAAAATATGCAAGCATTTTTATGGCTGTAACATCATTATAACGTTAGATCTCATTATCTTGAGTTCCTACCACCGAATATAAGCAATTAATGCTTAATTTTTAAGGCTTCTTCCCTATTCCTGAATCGAAATATTTATTTGCAAGTAGGGTGCAAACCTTTTGCCAGATAGTATATACATACAACCCGTACTCTTCCTTTTTGGGTATTACAGGCGGATTTTAACTATGATTTCTTACACTTGCGTGAAGGTTATAGGCGGAAACAAGTCATTATCTGCGTAGCCTTTTCCCAAGTATGTTGGGGTCGTCTTCCAGTCTAGAATACCAGTATTTTACATGGAGCGACTGCCTATCTAACCTCCACAACCCAGTTAGTACTGGATAATACGATACCCCTTGGTAAGACTGGCTGTCAGACTTTCAGGTCACTGACTACCTGTAATGACAGAAAGATCAACAAATGGCAGCCGGGACCAACGGCTAACGTGCTTTCCGAGGCACGGAGGAAACTTGGTATGTAATGTAACCCATCCACAGACCAACCTAGGCAAGCGAGGCTTAACCTAAAGATTGATCTGAGTGACAGTTATTACTTGGCCACTATCTCCTCCCTTAGGCGGAAAGCAAGTGTTCTATAAATCAAGTTTGACTGCTTGAATGGCAGAAGACACGTTGCGCCGACGAGAATGTGCATAAAGCACGTCGTACGAGTACATGCGTCGTTTCCATTTTTATAAAAATAAAAAATGATACTTTTAAGTATTATGTCACATTTCTATTTTAGTCTGAAGCTAGTTATTTTTAATTATTTTTTAAACCCTGGTTGGGTTTAAAAAATAATTAAAAATAACTTGTTTTATTTCCATTTTTAATTGGATAAAATAAATTGTAGGGTTGAAACGTATACATCTAAATCCAGATATTATTTGTCAAACCATCAGTAAAACATTATTACAGAAATTCTTTTATCAAAAACAAAAAATAAAGAAATAACATACATTGTTCTTGATCTATCCTACCATCAAAAATACTTTACTTACGAGGAAACGACGCTTGGCTTGCTTATCCGATATACAGGGTGTAACGGAAAGGGTATATACATACTTAAGGGTGTGCTACAGACCATCAAACTGATCATGTTTCTCCACAAACAAACATCGTAATAACGAAAAAATTATCTGCTGCCCCGTACAAAATTTCAATAAATAAAATAAAATACCTATTCGAGCCAAATGTATGGGGCAGCTGATATTTTTTTCGCTATTACGATCTTTCTTTGTAGAGAAACTTGTTCAGTTTGATGATCTGTAGCACACCGTTAAGTATGTATATACCCTTTCCGTTACACCCTGTAGAGATGTTTGTTTTTTTTTTTTAATAAACCAAAGGGCCTTAAATATGAGTACAGATTTTTGCAAAGCTAGTAATATTATATATTATAGCCAATGTCAATTTGGTTGACATTATTATACAAGATGTTAGAATTAGAATTAGAACTTATGTACTTGTTGTTTATCATCCTCGTAAAAATTCAGGAGGATGTCTCTAAAGACATAAATAATCAATTTAAATTACGGTACCTAGTTAATATTGTTTGGATTTGCTAGATACCTAGCTGATGCCGAGGCCATTTGCAATCTGTGATAAATACACCTTTGCATGATATGAACAATACGTTTATAAATTATTAATTACGCATTACAGCAGTTTTATTTACCATCCATGTGTAATTTATTCGTGGATTGAAATAGAATCACGGCGAAAACAGCGCCAGTTTGTGTTTGAATACTGAAAACTGACTTCTTGAAAATCATGCCAATAGCTGTGACATCTTGAATTACTCGTTTTCTTAGTACCGTTTGAAGCACTTGATTATTTTTTATCTTAATTCGTTGTGGAATATTAATTACAGCTAAAACGTCTGGGCTAAAAATGTTAAATCAATTCATTTCAGTCCTTAAGTTACTATTCCTTTATAATGCCAAAATTACAAATGCCAGTATCTTTTTATTTTAATGTGATAACTGGATTCAATAAAAGCATCTTAAAATGTATACATACGCCTTTGTAGTGGTAATTTTCATGCCACTCAGAAAATGTTATTATACACGAGTACCGTCATAATACCACCACTGAGTAGCGAGAAAATGGCGAATTCCACGAATAATGTTTTATTACAAAGGTGAAAAGGAAAACAGACCGTATAAGTCATAATCAATAAATTTATTTACAGCTTTTCATTTATTTATTCATACAATTCGCATTGTGTTAGAAATACGTAGTACATTAATTAATTACAGCTAAAAATAATAAATTATGAATATCAAAGAGATTTTCAAAAAATTAAACCAATAACACATGATCAATATTATGTCAATATAGATAACCTAAACGCACTGGGCCCGCGTGGTGGATTAAAGCCCACTCCCTCGCATTTAGAGGCGGCCTGTGTCCCAGCAGTGGGATCATTATAGGCTGATGATGATGATGATTATGTCTACCTGGGACAAACGGCCCAGTTAGGTAGGTCAAACTTCGAGAAAGAGGTCAATCGTCGAATCCGACTCGGCTGGGCAGCGTTCGGGAAGTTGCGTGGTATCTTCTCGTACAACTTACCGCAGTGTTTCAAGACGAAAGTCTACGACCAGTGTGTGTTGCCAGTGATTACATACGGGACCGAAACGTGGTCGCTCACAATGGGCCTCATCAGGAGGCTTAAAGTCACCCAAAGGGCAATGGAGAGGGCTATGTTCGGAGTTTCCTTGCGTGATCAAATCAGAAATGGGCCGAATAGTTCTGGAATTGCGACCGCGAACCGGAAGACGATGCGTTGGAAGGCCTCCCAATAGGTGGACCGATGACCTGGTGTAGGTTGCGGGGATCCACTGGATGCGAGTCGTACGGGACTGGTCAATGTGGCGACACCTGGGGGAGGCCTATTTCCAGCAGTGGACGTCTTTCGGCTGAAATGATGATGATGATGATAATGCCAATAGAACGTAAATAGTTTATAAATAAATTATTGTAAAATTATCTAGTCAAGTTATTATAAATCTATTCTCCAAAATGCAAAAAAATATCTAATAATGTCTTGAATATATTTAATTTCCTAAGTAGGTAAATGGTAGGTACAAAAAGGTAAATTACTTTATATAAAAACCTGTCAGGTGCGAGTCGGACTCGCGCATGAAGGGTTCCGTAACATTATTTATAAAAACGAGAAAAAAGAACACTTTTTTGTATGGTATATTTTTTCTGTTTTTGTATTTGTTGTTAGAGCGTCAACAGAAATACATAGGTAATCTGTAGAAATTTCAACTGGCCAACTATCCCGGTTCATGAGATACAGCCTGGTGACAGACCGACGGACGGACGGACCGACGGACAGACGGACGGACGGACCGACGGACAGACGGACGGACGGACAGCGAAGTCTCAGTAATAGGGCCCCGTTTGTCCCTTCGGGCACGGAACCCTAAAAACTATTTACCGTCATTTGTCACCAATTCAGATATAGACTAAAAGCATTTATTTAACAGGAATGCTTTAAGTTTAGCTTTGAATAGAGTACCTTTGTAAATCAATGATCTTAAGACAGTGGGCAAACTAAAAATAAAATCTAAATTGCATTAACAGAAACTGATTTACCGGCAACATCTTGTTAGTAAAAAACATTCATGTTCACGATCGCTGTTACTAAAATAACTAGTACTCACGAAAACCAATCAAGCTATGCAAATCCAGTTTATGCGAACTCTCATTGTTTGGGACATATATAGGGTGACTGGTAATTAGTGACCGGTATCTAAACACGTGATTGTACTCATGCTAACAAATAACTTTTCTTATGAAACTTTTTTACACTCATTCACTTATAGCACAATAACACAACAGCCGTACGAAATTCGCGCGCATGCGCCTTTGACCTATCAGCCGTTAGCTGCGTGACACCGCACTGTCTCTATACTATCTTACCGTGCAACAGTGAGTAGGCAAAGCAGTCAAAGCACCCGCGCGGCTCGCGAGCCTGCTTCGTCAGCTGCAGCCAGCAGCCGCTTCATGGGGCTGTTGTGTTATTGTGATAAAAACAAGCTACCAATGAATATTTGATTTCTATATTGATATCATCATCATCATTTCAGCCCAAAAGACGTCCACTGCTGAACATAGGCCTTGCCCAAGTGTCGCCACATTGAACCCATTTTAGGGGGTTTTGCCATAATCGCCACGCTTGGCAGGCGGGTAGCCGATCGCAGTACGGTTGTTACAAAAGTACAGAGAACGCTGCTGCCCATTCTCTGGCAAGTCCCTTAGTCGCCTCTTACGACACCCACGGAAAGATATGGGATTTCTATATTACCAGTATGAAATCAGCCACTCCCTGCGCAGACGTAAACTGTGTCCGGTGGCCGCTACAGAACACAGCAACTGCGGTTTCTTGTGACCGTGTCGGTAACGGAAAGTGTCTACGTTTGTGCAGCCCCTTATTTCATGCCCTAACGTAGCAATTTGCCGGCGTCCACATCACGGCAACTTGTTCCAATTATTTTGAGTTAGACACGAAGTTTCATTATCCGAATTTAGTTTGAAGCGCAGCGTTCGCATCACTAACTTCATAACTTCCCGCATGAAAGCAAATGTGATATTGAGATAGTTAACTAATTGGTTATTAAACACATTTAGTTTTGCTTCTGTATTTTAATTAATTAACGGTTGGTGTTTATAGAGAAATTGATATTAAAAGCGCATAATGTATCCTAGTACTCGGAAACAATGTATGTCGGTGTCACTTCCTACATCGGTTTAGACTACATAGATCGTCCCCCAATTAAGTGAATTCGCACTGTATTTATAACATACGCTACAGTTTGACCCCGTAATAGTTTAGCCAACTAGAATCTCTAGTATTCAACCATCATGAACAAAGCAGCACTAACAATATTAAATTTCAATTCAAGGCGTTTGAAAAATAATATCAGTGATATTATTAAACGAACTTCTGAAAAGGAAAATAAATGGAAAAGTAATAACAGAATATTTATTCTTAGAACTTTAATAAACATCAGTTTGATTATACCTGTAAGAGGTTGACGGACCGACGTAAATAAAAGTGTAACTTTTGATATTGAGCCAACTACAGAAAGTGCTGGCAATTGTTTATGTTGAGTGGAAAAAATATTCTTCTAATGACATTTACATATACTAGCTGTTGGACGCGATTTCGTTCGCAAGAAAATTTTGATGCGTATTTTTCTATTAGCCTAGTTTGTCCCACTGCTGGGCAAAGGCTTTCCCCATGACTTTTAAATTTTCCTTAACCTATGCCTAATCCAACAAATCCGTTAAGATGAGTCCATATCTTGGGCCTACCTACAACGGCCGTCTTCAGGTACCCATTGTCTGACTATCTTCGCCCATCTTTTCGGCTTCATCCTAGAAACGTGAGCAGAAACTTATCGCCAACATCCGCGATGCCTGTCTTAGACCGTATTAAGGTGTAGATGCGCACGTGTGAGAAAAAAAAAATGTTGCCTATGACCTATTCCAGAACATAATCTATCTCTTTGCCAAATTTCATACAGATGCGTTCAGCCGTTCTAGCGTGATTGAGTAACGTCCATCCATCCATCCAAACTTTCGCATTTAAAAAAGTAGTGGGATTGATGGCCCAACATGAGAAGTTGGGAACTAACATAGAGGCGAAATTCGCGCAGGATGTGGGATGCGTATCTACTACGAAGTTTGTCCTTTCTTGGCATCCGCGCGGGATTCACCTCCGCCTGATTCTTTTCGACATGGTTCTAACGCTACATATTTCTGATAGACTGGAGACCCCTCTCATCCTCACGATCAACGCGCCTAAAGCTAGCTCCGCGGTCCAGCAGCTGTTCAACAGCGGCAGGCCGCCCCCACCCGCAATTGAACCACAGTTAGTCACTTCTGAAACGCTGAGGTATGAAAGCTTCATTTATTTTGCTATTCTTTTCGGCCTTCCTTTATTTTTACTCCTGTTTTATTATTATTGTTTTATAACACTGCTGACTTTGAGCTTTCCATGGTAGTTATTTGCTTGGTATTTTTCTGATGGACTCTATATTAGAGTATTTTTTATTATGTTTACTCAGGGCCTGGGACGCGGGAGTGAGGCCCAAGGCAGAGGAGGCGGCGGTGCGGCGAGTGGCTGAGCGGAATGCGCTGCGATGCTCACTGCTGCGGAGCGAAGCAAGGAAAAAACAACAACCAAAAGTAAGTGCTTTACTGACTTTTCAGGTCTTCTGTAGCTTAAACTGTAGCCTGTAGCTAACACTAAAATTATGCCTCGGTGCTTGTTTCGATAACCTAGAGAGTTAACGTGGACGTCATAGTTTGACCGAAACCACTGTACCGCGCTGTATGTGCACGGCGAGACGACGGGGCCGAACAGGCTACTCAACGACCATGGCGGTAGCTATGTGAAATGTGACAACTGCAGGAAATCATCATTTCAGTAACTGAAAGTTGGGCCGAATAAAATTTAAAGTTATAAAGTAAATAAATGTTGTTGATATTTATTTAGGAATAGAAAAGAACATCAGTTTTTTGAATTTGAAGAAATAGTTAAGTATCCGTAGCTGTTACTGGCATTGTGTTGTGGACGAGTTGTATACTGATAACGTAAGATCTGTCCGACAATATCGATGCAATGTGATCTCCTGCTATTTCGTTCCACCGCCCCCGCGCGTTCCGAAGGCGCAGCGGTACAGCGGTTTCGATCAAACTACAAAACAATCTTCATCTACAAACATAACTTTGACTGGAGCTTGTGCTAGTATTTGGTTCTGTATTTATTAACAAATTGGTTACATATTCCCGATGTGTTTAACTGTGTACTTTCTGCTGTTAATTGGTATCAGGGTAGACTAGTTGTTACTAACGAAAATGGCGGCGCTTGCTGTTTACTGGGTTAGTATTTGACTAGACTTACTCTACTCGCAATAATAAACAACTTTCATACCAAATTAGGGGTACATAAAACTTAGAAAATCACCTGAAACACCGAAAACACAAACTTTGATGAATAAAGCTGTTAGTTACTTGAAATACAGGGTGATTGGTAATTGGGCACATCCCTTGAAATGGGTGATACAAGACCTAATTTGCAACAATTTCGACCTGGTAATTTTGGATCCAAACTGGACTGTCTTGGAAAAATCTAACTTGGAGGTAAGTTTTTTTGGAAATTGTGCACCTCTCCACTACTATATCCACAACAATAAACTGCTGATTTTGCAAAATCTACCAATTAATGATTTTCAACTGAAATTTTTCTGATAGTTCATTAACAAAATACATTCTTCGAATACCAGTTGGTGCAAACGGTAGCTTTAACTTCCGAAATTAAGTGCCGTAAAGTTCATGTCTTGAAGTTTTCTTGAAACCTCCTTGCTTTGCGAGGCAGTTTTGTATGACACTTGTCACACAAATTCCAGAAACAACTTTCTTTACTCATTAGCTTTCTAAAATGGTACCACAGTGCCCACAGTAGCCAGTAAATGAAATATACTTGGTAAAAGTGGGCAACGACACCCTAAAAACCACATTATATAAAAAAAAAACTAAAGATTTTTTTTAATTTCTTTATCATAACATATTTACATTATTTACAAACTACAAATATATCTAAAATAATAATAAAATATGTACAAATATCAAAATTACAGGGCGTCAAAAAATTCGTCCACATCGCTGTCAACAGGAAAAGTGCCCAGAACGCTGGCCGCATTGCCACGTTGGATGGCAATGCTGATTCAAAGAAAAGAAACTAAAGATTAGAAATATTTACCACAAATAAATTCGGCAAAATTAGGCTTTCAGTTACGTGAGTGTGAACACCAATCAGCATTAAGTTACGCAGCCGCGCGCTGCCGCCGCCGTCGCAAAAGCCATTCAAGGTCCCAACTTTGTACTTTTCCCTCCAAATTTGGGAGGTAAATAAGCGAATTGGTATTTATTTAGGGGCTCTTCATTTTAAATTCAAATATCAAAATAATAATTTATGCATGAAGAGTGATAAAAAACGTGTGGGTGTACCTACTTATTTTCTAAGGGAATTTTCAAGTTAAGTTACTCTGTTTATCTTAAGGATATTTTGTTAGAACTAGCCTTTAGCTATCAATTTTTGTTTTCATTTTGTATCTAGTGTCCATCGTTAGGTACGGTACCTACCCTATTAACCTGTATAAGCTTTGGTAAATAACACTCTTAGACCTTGATTGAGTAGAACTACACTAAATTGAATTTTGATTGGATGGAATCACTAGCTTTTAGCTTGGTACTACTGCCAAAAAATGGAGTATTCTTGTTTGCAGTTCCCGGCCCCTATAGAAGTGTAGCCACAGATCATCACAGCACTTTTACCACGTTTTACGACGCGTCTTGTTAAAGAAATATGGAAGCAACCAGCTCTGAGAAGAACTATTGGTGTACGTACACAGCTCTGAGAAGAACTATTGGCACGAATACAGTTCTGATGAGAACTCATACGTTTTGACGATTCTTGCTAAAGAAATATAGTTCTGATAAGAACTTTTGTTTGTACGTTTAACGATTCTGCAAAGAAACAGCAACACCAAGGTTGACCAGCTTCGATTCGCGCCGTCTTCGATCTCCGCGCTCAAGAAACTCACTACACAGTACACACATCTTCACTCGACGGCGGCCGCCTCAGACTAAAGGCGCGCACTCGTCGAGCAATCGCAACGTCCCCGACATGGGGGCGTGGCGGGCGGGATATGGGCAAGCCCTTTCCCCGCGGAGATCAGTATGTGCCCGTAACAACGGGCACCTCATTAGATTGCCATATAGGCTAAGGAATTTGGCGAGTGCGTGTAAAAGGCGCGACTCGCCAGTGTGTGGTTGTCATTTTGTCCGGTAGGAGGCGCCAGCGGCGCTGAGCGCTGCGCGCTTAGCTACGGTGAAACTTTACCGTAGCGAGCGCCGCTATCTTCACGCCATCTCGGCGGCCTGACATCGCCAGGTGAGACCTCCGGTTGCCCGGGGGAGGCCCAGCAGATGCAGGCCTGCCTGAGGTGGCTTTGGTGGCGCACCCTACCGCTAAGGATGTTGACCCCCGTCCGTTGCGTTCTCAGAGCTAGCCGATTACGTTCCGAACTAAGGGGTCGTAATGAATGTGTTTGAGCGGCAATGTACTTGTGTAACGCCGCTCATGTAGCGAACGAATGGCGAGCCCGCGCCGCACGTTCGTCGCGTAAGTGTTAATGCATGTTGAGTCACATGGGTGTCTGGTCGGGCGCGTCATGCCTATATTAACTTAGAACACGACGCGCTTCGAGTGAGTGTTATGCTTGTGGAGTCTTATTGGTTGGGTAAGTCGCGTGTTAATGGTTACGGCTTACCCAGGGTCAGTCCGGGAGTGACGACAGCTACGTCACATCCGCAGGCACCAGGTCGCTCAGAGGGCGACATGAGCAGGGAGCGGGCACTCCTGCAGTTGGCGTAGTGCCGCGGACGTGTCGTGCCATCGTGAGTCGGCAGTCGCTAGCGACCCCGCGGTGTTCTACCTGGGGCGCTCGTGCGACGCCAGCTCCGTCAATCAGGATATTATAAGAAAATCAGGGTACTTACCTAGAGGAGGAGGCGGAGAGGGGGCGGCCTATTTTCTATAGACCGCGGCAATCCAGACTAGGTGCTCGACGGGCTGGCGTGATAGATCCGTAGTAGCTCGGTGAGCCCGTCGAGGATGACCAGCTCTGCGTCCTGGCCCTCCTTTATGGCCTTGATCAGGCCCAAGAGTAGGCTGATGGCGCAGGCGGTGAACTCATTTACCGGAGTGGCATTGCGCGGTTGCGCTTGGGCGCCGGCTAGCGGCTGAAAGATGGTAGGTGCCGCTACTTGGCGTGCGGCAGCCGTACTAGTGTCTGTGGGTGGGGCGGGTTTCCCCGCCCGCTTCCCCTTCTTCTTGCCGGCGCCAGTGGTGGCGTCGGATGAAGCCGTGACGGCAATATTGGTGGTGGATGTCGTGGGCGCCTGAGTGGCCGCCTGCGCTGGTACAGGGCCAGGGTCCTGTCTGGGTTGCACCGCGGGAGGTTGGGGCTTTTTCCCCCTCTTACTCTTCCCCCCGCGTTTCCTTTTCTTTCTCCGCCTCGAGGCGGGAGCATCTTGTTGTACGATAGAGGGCCCGTTCGCTGTCGCCATCAGCGAAGTGCTGGGGTCCTCCTGGATATCGACCTGGGTTGCGGTGGTCTTGACTTCGCGGCGCTGTCGTGTGATGGCGACAGTGCCCGCTCGCTTGTTCCGGAGCTCTCTCCGGAACACTGGGCACCCGCTGCTGGACGCGGGATGGTCACCTGCACAGTTCACGCAGGTGGCCTTCTCCGTCTTTGGGCGTGGACAGTCTCGGGCGGCGTGGACATCTCCGCATCGCACGCATGCGAGCGGGCGGTGGCACTGGTGCGAGCTGTGTCGAAACTGCTGGCACCGGTGGCACTGGGCGGGCCCTTGCTTGCTCCGCCAGGCATCTACGCGGACACCACGCATGCATAGAAGCTCGGTGGTGTCGTAAATTGTGCGGAAGTCTATTTGCCTTTTGAGGACGGCGTGGAAGAGGCAGCCAGGACGTCCGCCGCGCGCTTTGATATTGCGGACGTACTCTGGCTCGTAACCACGCGCCCTCAGCTCCTCTAGGATATCTTCTGGGTCCGTGTCCGCTGGCAGCCCTCGGATAGCCACCTTGACGCTGCGCTCCGCCGGCAGTGAGTAGGAGAACCAGCTTAGGCCCTCCGATCTCTCCAGGTCAGTGAGGTATCTCTGAATCACCCTGTATTCGTCCTCCGTTTCAGGCAGGAACCGAATCCCGCCCTGATAAGGACGAGCGTTAGGAGGGTGACCCAGAATGGTCCTCACGGCCTTGAAATGGAAGGCCCAGTTGGGCATCCTCTCCACCACCAGCGGAGGGTAGCGGGGCTTGTCCCTAGGCTTGGCCTTGGCAGCTGCTGCTGCGCTCGTGCCTTGCACTGAGGCTGCGGCGGCGGGTGGCGTCACATTGTGTGAGGCGTCGTGTCCGGTGGGCGGGCGGCGGGCCGCCGCGGCGAACGTCGGCGACCCGACTCCGGCTCTACCACGCGGGTTGCGCTGTGGGAGCGGGGAATCGGGGCAGACGCGCTTCGCCTCTTCGGCGGCATCGTCGTCCGAGCTGCGTGGGCGGCGCTGGGCACGGGTCTCGAGTGAAGGCTCGTGCCCGGACGCCACTGAGTCGACCGAGGTGTCATAGTTAGGTGCACCTACCTCTAAATCTTCGTCTTCCATGTCGCTACCCTCTGTTGAGTAGCAGGGCGACATGGGTGCGGGTGAATCCTTGGCCGCGCTGCGAGGCGGGGGCTGATGTCGCCACATCAGCTCCGCAGCGGTCGACGCTGCGGCGGCTAGGCCTGCCAGCAAGCGGCGGGGTGCGGGCGATGCTGCACGCCCGGCTCTCGGGGCGGCGGCGGCGGCGGTACGTGCGTGCGTGACGGGACGAGACACGGCAGGCACGGCCTGGTTGTCGGCGGTAACTGGGCGCGCGGGGCGCGGGTTAACGGCGCGGGGCGCGTGCGTCGCGGTCGCCCGGTCCGCCTGCGCTGGACGCAGGGGGGGGGCGACGACGCGAGCAGCGGGCGCGCGGCTGCTGGACCCAGGAAGGCCCGGGGCCAGGGTGGGCACATTGCGAAATGCCGGTGGACGGACCGGCACGGCAGGGATGCGCACTGAAGGCGGGGTCGTGTTGGCGGCAGGGCTGCGGCGCGGCATCGGTGACGGAGGAGAGGCTGGGAAGGTCCTCCTCCCCTCTACGTCTGTGTGGGCACTTTCGAGCGTAGGGCTCCGGATGGTCGGGAGCGGCGGCGCTCGGATCCCCTTGGGGTTCGTAGGCGGCGAAAAGTTTTTGGACGTCATTTGGGTGTGGCTAACCGCAACCGCTACGGTGCCGATGCACCGGGCAGCACGGAAAGCACCCGCTGCGAACCCACAGGCACTAGATGCCCATGGGTACCCACCGGATACCTTCTACGTGAATTGTCAAATGTTTGCGGTTCGGACGGTGCACTGAGAAAAAGTTTTTGGCGTCTACCCCCAACTTTTTTAATAAAAATTGAGTCGCGGACCAATCACAGCCCCGCGCCAGAGGTGGCGCAGGGGACTTCGCTGGCGGCCAGAGGAGGCCTGCACTCGCGTGGTCGGTAAATGATCGCGGCACTAAAAACTTCTCAGCTTGGGTGAAGCCACAAGCCGATCCCTAAAGGCGCGCGCGCGCTCGTCGCGTATATTTATTTCGTCAAGCTAAACGCCCAGATGCGCGCGCGAGCACATTGGCGCCCCCGCGCGGAATTCATTCTTCAACAGGCGTTGTGTTGTGATTGGTTAAAATTGTTTTATTTTTATTGGCTCTATTTTTGTAAGTTAGTAATTTAAATTAATGTACATGTTTTTATTGGTTAAGGCAAATATTGTAAATAGTATAAAAGACGCGCCATTTTAGAAAATATAGGAATTAGCAATTATTCATCAAGAAGTATTTCTTTACCCTTCTGATATCTCCAAGTCTCCAAAGTTCACCAAAGTGGTGACCCCGAACTAGGAACACAGTGAAGAAATTCAAGATCGCCTCAAGAAAATCAAGTCAAGATGTCGAATCCCTGCCCGACGGAAGAACAATCAACGTCAACATCGCAACCAACCCCGAAGGCGGAAGCAGCCGGCATATCGCTCACCATGCGTATCCCACCGTTCTGGCGCGATCGACCACGGCTCTGGTTCATCAGCTTCGAGGC
This sequence comes from Cerastis rubricosa, assembly GCA_949152445.1. Taxonomy (NCBI): domain Eukaryota; kingdom Metazoa; phylum Arthropoda; class Insecta; order Lepidoptera; family Noctuidae; genus Cerastis; species Cerastis rubricosa. Next base: position 11,977,279 of record OX424523.1, on the reverse strand, counting down.
AGCAACCAACGACCTCAACAAAGGACAAGGCCAGCTTGCCCAGATGGTTATCGCACAGCTCGAGCGGCAAGACATCGAGCAGATCATGGACCTACTGTACAACCCACCAGCAACGGACCAATACAAGGCTATCAAAGAAAGACTCATATCTGCCTACGAAGAATCCGACAGCCGCCAGTTCCAGAAACTGCTGTCTGACATAGAACTCGGAGACCAGAAGCCGACGCAACTACTCCGCCGCATGCGAAACCTCGCTACAGACAAGATCCCGGAATCCACTCTGCGACTTATGTGGACAAACCACCTTCCATCGCACGTCCGCTCAGTCCTCGCAGTCAGCGAAACCTTCAGCACGAAAACAGCACTCGACGAACTCGCGCTACTCGCTGACAAGATAATGGAGACGACAGCAGCAACAGAAGTCGCAGCCGTGCACGTACCACCACCATCCGCACCATCCGCATCGCAAGCAGATACTCAGTACCTTATTGGCGAAATAAAAAAATTATCGCTAGAAATAGCTGAGTTAAAATCAAGCCGATATAATAACAACAATTATCGCCACAGACGTCACTCATCTCGTCACCGCAGCACATCAAGATCACGCATTCGTGAAGATTCGCCATCACCATTCTGCTATTATCACCGCCGTTTCAAAGAACAAGCCAGGCGCTGTACATCGCCTTGCTCATTCAAGAAACAGAACTCGGAAAACTAGACGGAACGTTGGCAATGGCGGACACCGGCGTTCAAGAAAAGTCCCACCGCCTATACGTCACTGACAGAAACTCGAAGCTATCTTTCCTAGTCGACACTGGCGCAAATATATCCGTGCTACCAAGAACAAAGGGACAAATACCTAAACCGCTACCATTCCAGCTATACGCAGCGAACAATACAACTATAGCTACGTATGGCGAGAAAACGCTAACACTCGATTTAAATTTACGCCGTCCGTACCTGTGGAAATTCATCGTAGCTGACGTCACAAAACCCATACTTGGAGCCGACTTCCTCAATCACCACCAACTCATCGTCGATCTGAAAAATCGAAGATTAATCGACGGAGTTACGAGCTTGAAAGTCAACGCCCCGCTCCGAGTATCCAACGTGCCTACTGTACGCAGCATCGACATGTCGCAATCATACCACGACATATTAGCACAATATCCTGGAATAACGAGATTAACATCAATGCAACTAAACTCCAATATCCACGTGCAACATTTCATCGAAACAACCGGACCACCGATACATAGCCGAGCTCGACCGATTCCACCACATCGCTTCGAAACAGTGAAGAAGGAATTCGAACAAAGATTGAACAAGGATTATGCAGACCAAGCAAAAGTCCATGGTCATCACCTCTACACATTGTGCCTAAGAAGAATGGCGATATTAGAGTTTGTGGTGACTATCGCCGACTAAATTCCATCACTATACCAGATCGCTATCCAGTTCCACGCATCAAAGACTTCACTCATCACCTATCCGGAAAAACCATCTTCTCAACAATCGACCTCAACCGCGCCTACCAACAACTGAGCGTAAGAGAAGAAGATATTGAGAAGACAGCCATAATAACTCCAATGGGATTATTCGAATTCCCACGTATGTGTCCTGGTTTGAAAAACGCGGGACAAACGTTTCAACGGTACATCCACGAAGTACTACGAGGATTAGATTTTGTTTTCCCATTTATCGACGATTTGTTATTGGCATCAGAAAACTAAGACCAACACAGGGAACACCTACATATCGTCCTGAAGCGACTAGAAGAAAACGGCATCACCATCAACCCCACCAAATGTAACCTAGGCAAACCAGAAGTTCAGTTCCTCGGTTACACAGTATCTAAAGAAGGCATCCAACCACCGCAACATAAAATTCAAGCTATCACCGATTATCCACAACCGACTACAATCGAAGAACTACGAAGATTTCTCGGAATGATCAACTTCTATCGCGATCATATACCTAACGCCGCAGTACTACAAGCACCACTTAATTCATACCTACATAATGTAAAGAAGCGAGATAAGACTCCGATCACGTGGACCGACGAAGCAACGCAAGCGTTCCACCAATGTAAAGCCAGCATCATAAAAGCAGCTTTACTCGCCCATCCATCACATCATGCAACACTTGCTCTGTTCTGCGACGCATCCGATAACTCAGCAGGCGCCGTCCTACAACAATACCTAAACGAAACATGGCAGCCGCTCGGATATTATTCCAAGAAATTCAACGACGCGCAAAAGAAGTATTCTACCTACGATCGAGAGCTGCTCGCTATCTACATGGCCGTAAAACACTTCCGCAAAACATTTGAAGGACGCCACCTGATTATATTTACGGACCACAAGCCATTAACGTTCGTAATGTCAAAAGCGCAATCAAACACAGAAGTACCAAGACGAACAAGACAGCTTTTGTTTATCAGCGAATTTACCACAGACATACGTCACGTGAGCGGTAAACAAAACATCGTCGCCGACACACTCAGTCGCATTGAAACCATTTCATGCCCATCGTCGATAAACTTTAAGGACATAGCAAGCGCGCAAGAAAAGGATAGCAATATTGAACAATTATTGCAAGAGAAGAACATCCATCTCAAGAAAATAATAATACCTAACACTGACGTCGAGTTATACTGCGAAACATCTACACCTTATATACGCCCGTATATACCAGAAGAACACAGACAAGAAGTTTTCAACAGCGTGCACAACATCAGTCATCCTGGTACGCGCACGACTCGTAAACTCGCAACCCAAAAATACTTCTGGCCATCAATGAACGCAGACATCAGCCGTTGGACTCGAACTTGTATACAGTGTCAGAAAAGCAAGGTACAAAGTCACACATGCTCGAACATCTCATCTTTCCCGCCAAGCGATCGTTTTCAACATGTACACGTCGACATAGTTGGACCTCTACCTACAACAGCTCAAGGTCATCGCTACTTAGTAACAATGATCGACCGACTAACGAAGTGGACTGAAGCAATACCTACTAACGAAATCTCAGCTGTTCGAATAGCCGATATCGTCTACCAACATTGGATATCAAGATTCGGATGTCCGACCACACTAACAACCGACCAAGGTCGCCAGTTTGAGAGTCAGCTGTTTCAAAACCTAATGAAGCTAATGGGAATCAAGAAAAATCGCACTACACCGTATCATCCTCAGAGCAACGGGATGGTTGAACGATGGCATCGCTCGCTCAAAACAAGTTTACGCGCGAAACTCTCCGACGCAAGTACATGGATCAACGAGCTACCTACTATTCTACTTGGCCTACGAGCCGCACTTCGCACAGACACAGGTGTGAGCGCAGCCGAACTTACCTACGGTTATAACTTACGATTGCCTGGAGATTTCTTTACGAGTAAACACACACCTACAATGGATTATACCTACGTCGAACAGCTGCGTGACATCATTCAAATAAACAAACCGCAAGCCGTCACCGAGCATCATAACAATAATAAACGCGTATTCGTGCATCAAGATTTACTCAAGTGCAGTCACGTGTTTATCAGGACCGATGCAGTCAAGAGACCACTCCAAGCTCCGTATGAAGGCCCGTATCGTGTGATAAGCCGAACAGAAAAGGTATTTACCATACAGCTACCAAATCGGCAAGCCAACATTTCGATTGATCGACTGAAGCCTGCATACGTCATAGCTGAGCATACCGATACCATACCTCCAAGCAAGATCACCATCACCAATACCTTACCTCCACCAAGCAACGTTACCATTACCAATACCGTACCTCCAAACCAGATTACCAGTACCAAGCCAAGTCAAGCAAGTACCACACCCAGGAAGCAACAAGCACGAGCACCTACGGACAACGTGACGTCACAGCCCGCCACAAACACAACACGTTCGGGCCGCGTCATCAAGTTACCGGTACGCTTCGCTTGAAGGGGAGTACTGTAGCCACAGATCATCACAGCACTTTTACCACGTTTTACGACGCGTCTTGTTAAAGAAATATGGAAGCAACCAGCTCTGAGAAGAACTATTGGTGTACGTACACAGCTCTGAGAAGAACTATTGGCACGAATACAGTTCTGATGAGAACTCATACGTTTTGACGATTCTTGCTAAAGAAATATAGTTCTGATAAGAACTTTTGTTTGTACGTTTAACGATTCTGCAAAGAAACAGCAACACCAAGGTTGACCAGCTTCGATTCGCGCCGTCTTCGATCTCCGCGCTCAAGAAACTCACTACACAGTACACACATCTTCACTCGACGGCGGCCGCCTCAGACTAAAGGCGCGCGCGCGCTCGTCGCGTATATTTATTTCGTCAAGCTAAACGCCCAGACGCGCGCGCGAGCACATTGGCGCCCCCGCGCGGAATTCATTCTTCAACAGGCGTTGTGTTGTGATTGGTTAAAATTGTTTTATTTTTATTGGCTCTATTTTTGTAAGTTAGTAATTTAAATTAATGTACATGTTTTTATTGGTTAAGGCAAATATTGTAAATAGTATAAAAGACGCGCCATCTTAGAAAATATAGGAATTAGCAATTATTCATCAAGAAGTATTTCTTTACCCTTCTGATATCTCCAAGTCTCCAAAGTTCACCAAAGAAGCAATTATAAACAGAAGACGGTCTTCGTGTGCACGGGATTTCGTTTTAAAAATTAGCTGATTAATTTCTGAATAGGGACATGTACTTGTAATTCAAATTACAAATTAATTTATTACTGTCATCCAAAATTCGTAACGTACTTACGTAAGCCTTTTCGACGTACGCAGCACCCATAATCCGATACCCATCGTAACGTGTTCAGAGTTTGCTGTTATTAATAATTATCGGTATCCACATCAATTACCCAAAATTCGAGCAGAAAAGCACTGCATTAAATAACGCGGAAATACACTTATCCAACAGTTGGATCTTCCATATTATTGGGTAACAGCCCTGGACAAAATAAGCAGACGAGCTGGTAATTGGTTCGGACGTATATTGCTTTTTACATTTAGGTACTAAAATGACGTTGACAATAAGCCAGCAGTGGATTTTGACAGTGTTAATTGACACTTTTGAATTCCAGTTTGGGATTGAATGTGCAATGCTCGCATAAAATTGTTGAAACGGAACGTCAAACAGGTTTGTGTTGCTACAAATAAAAATTCAGTTATAACTTACTGAACAGTTCTGTTAGCTGAAGCTCCGGTTTTGCTACTCAAATAATCCCTCATATGATTCGTCTGGTATAATTCTTAAGTCAGTACTTCTAACCTCTCTTTATGCTAACGTTGAAAAGGTGTTCTACCCAATCAGAAACTTGACACTGAGTGTTATTTACCAAATAATAAATAATGTAGTTTCTTATCATCTACATATCATCAACCACCAGAGAAAGAGGAGGCCTCTGCCCAGCAGTGGGACACTTTACAGTCAGGTATACCACACAAAATATGTTGACGTCGGTAAAAGTTTACATGGACAGTTCCGAGATCAGAAAATTGTATTTGTTGATTCATCAATAACAACTAACAAACAAACAGAGCAAATTGGCGTTTGGATGCAAACAGGTCTCACTATTACGCTACAATATAAATTCGACGAGTTTAAACGTTTGTTAAAACTAAACAAAAATAAAAAAATGGATCGCTAGCGGCTAAAATTTTTAACTTCTGCCCACCACTCAATAAAAAAAGGAAATCCGATCAGTCTAAAGCTCATTCCACCTTTCTGTCTAATTGGAATCGACTATACGCATCAGATCAATCTACCAACCCGCATTGGGCCTGCTTGGTGGATTACAGCCCACTCCCTCTCCTAAAGAGGAGGCCTGTGTCCTAGCAGTGGGAACGTTATAGGCTGATGATGATGATGATACGCATCTGGTCGCAATTACCGGGTCGTTAAAGAAAAGTCGGGAATTTTGCTAACTAATTAAAACATAATTTATTCTTTCATCGATATTTCATTTTCTGGTCTTTTCTTGTTCAGCTGTAAAATGCTCAGGTAAAATAATCTGTATAAATAGGTACCTACGTACATACCTACCAAGATTGTGGCGATTATGTTATAACGTGTTAACTATGTTCTGTATGTCGTCGGAAGTCGTAAAGAATAGCACCATCCCATATCTTCCCGTTGATGTCTTAAGAGGCGACTAAGGGACTTGCCAGAGAATGTGCAGCAGTGTTCTCTGTGCTTTTGTAACAACCTTACTGCGATCGCCAACCCGCCTGCCAAACGTGGCGATTATGGCAAAACCCCCCAAAATGTGTGTTCCCATACCGAATTTATATTGTATTGTTGTGTTTTTTGTATTGTAGGTATACCTACCTAGATTGTGGCGATTATGTTTTAACGTGTTAACTATCCAAACCAGCTGCAACTTCCCATACTGAATTTTTTTATATTGAAATGAGCTTTGGAAAGGGACCCCAGTAAGTTTTTCAGCACGAAAATTTGATATCTGAGTATGTCGGGAGAGTTAAAATAACGCCAAAACTACATTTGAGAAATTTAAGATTTATTAGGTAACTACACCAAATTCAAAATCATAATTATTTTATAGTACATAACATAAAGTCATCCCGAAGGGTTAGGTAGAGGTGTAACTAATAGCACACCCACATTTTGCCAGTTAAATTTAAGTCCCATGTAATAGGGGGCGAGCTTATTGCCAGCAACCGGGCACAAATCCTGACTCCGTGGCCGCTACTGAGTAAATTCCTGATGGAAGAGCCTAGAAACGCTTTGATCGACCCGGAAATCGAAGCCAGGACCTCATGCTCAGTTTTCGCGATTGCGAACAGTAGACCAACGTTTCTGAGAAGTTTTTCGAGATCTATCTGAGAATTTAGTGGGTAATATGTTGCCCAGCTATACTAGTACTGTACAAGTACCTGACCTGATCTGGTTCCATTTTAAGACCCTTTGCTTTCTCTTTGACTTTTACACCACCTCCGTTTTAATACGCCGCCTACTTATGAAAATAAAATGCGGGAGGTTTACGTCTTAACCCTTAAGAGCGTTTACACCTTACGGCATTTCATTTGTATCCTGCTTAAGCGTATTAAGTTTCATTAAAATAGTTTCAGTCATTTCAGAAAATAAGGACTTGAAAGTTTGTATGAAAAGTCGTAAGGCGTAAATGCTCTTAAAGGCTACAATGAATTTGTATACCTACTATTAAGACTACATAAGTGTAAAAAGACCCGGGTTTTAATTAATGTAATAAGTAAGTCTAAACTATAATAATATTATAAAGAGGAAAGAATTGATTTTTTGATTGTTTGTTTGTTTGCATTGAATAGGCTCCGAAACTACTGGTCCGATTTGAAAAATTATTTCAGTGTTAGATAGCCCATTTATCGACGAAGCCTATAGGTTATATATCATCACGCTACGACTAATAGGAGCGGAGCATCAATGAAAAAATTTTGCAAAAACGGGAAAAATGTGACGTCAACGAAGTTGCGCGGGTCAGCTAGTATGGACATAAAATTAATTAACCCGGGTGTAAAAAACGGTGTTTGTACACCCGGGTCAATAGCATAGTGAGCTTCAGGGTTAATATAACCGTGTTTATTCTAACGAAAAACCCTCAAATTAGGGAGTTCTTTGTTCATTTTGATGCAATAAAAATACTCCATTCATCATCTGCCTAGCCTTTTCTCAACCATGTTGGTGCTAGCTTCTAGTCTAAATTAATATAAGATGGTGGATGGTCTATTTAACATGGCGACTGCTTATCTGGCACCTGGGTTATCCTGAGGTACAAAGGAAACTCGGATATAATGGATGCAATGCGGCTTTTACTTTAAAATTAATATAAATTGCAATTCATTTGTCCATTATAATAAACGAAGTTAACAAATTCATCCAGATGAATACCTACATATGGATGAATTTGTTAATTTCAAAATAAATCACATATTGAATTATTAATTGAATGCATTCGGTATTGATTAAATTGAATCAAAACGGTCAGCGCAGATGAGTTTGAAGCAGGTTGTTAACAACATCTACGCTAGTCAACAAGTTCAAAATCGTGGTAATCTTGATAAAGCACCTAAAAAAATGAGCGATGACTCAATCGATTCGGAATGAAGTCTAGAAAAGTGTATCGAAAGTATGGATTAGCACGTAAAAAATTTCAATCGTTATCAACAAATAAAGATGAAAAAAAAGATAGCATTTAGTTTTTCGTTAAAACTCAAAAATTATTAATATTTAAGGAATTTTGAAAAAATATACATATAGAGGAGAAGATTTCCTGTTTTCTTTATTGAATAAGTACATAAAAGTTTAAATAATGTCTTTAAATTTTTGACTTCGAGGAGCCCTTCTTATACAACAAGATCACATGATAAAAGTTAATAAAAGTTTATTATAATTTTGATAATCATTTTTTAAAATTAAAAGTACACGAAAAAAGTTTATTGTGTTATTGGTTTTGTGAAAAAAAATTCAAACGTTACTAATCGTTACGTACGTTGCGTTTGAAATCATTTTTTTACATCATTTGTTAAGAATTTATTTATAAACAAATGGATAAGTTTAATATTTTTCGTTTGTTTTGCCCTTCTTTTGTCTTGGCTAAATAAAGGCTTTAATAAAAAAAAACTTCAATATTTTTTTTTTGTTTTTTTTTTTATTGTTTAAATTAGTTAGGTAATTATTTTCTCATTAAAATAATAATAGCCATTTCTGCATAGATTTTTTTTTTTAGATAATTTCATTGTTTGTTAACTTAACAATTTGTTATGAACAAATTCTAACAACCGTTAAAAATATTTTCAAGAGAAAATAAAAAATACAATTACTATAGTATATTAACTATACTATATATATACATATATATATAGTATAAATACTAATATATTTATAGTATATTTTGCATATACAGTAAAGTTGAGGTCATAAAATTAAGAACGATTTGAAGTTCCAGATTGTTTTAAGTATCTAAATCATGACTGTCATGTGTAGTTATGTGTTCCTTTTTAGAAGTAACTAGTTATGTTATGAAATAGCCACATGAATAGAGGAAACGGGATTAGGAATATAGAAAAAGACCGCTAACTATTTATATTACAAATTGTATTTATTCTCTATCGTAACAAGCTGGACAAATAATTAACAACGATTTATTAAACTGCTCGAGAGTTGTTTTATATGAAACTTACATTAAATAAAACACATTAATGTGAAGTGCGTAAAGAAAAAAAAATTGATACATTTAAAACTAAAATTAACAGTCATTATCATGTCCACGGCTTTTAATTACTGCTTTACATCGGCGAGGCATTGACTCTATCAATTTTTGACATTTGCAAGAGAGATAGAGTTCCATTCGTCTTAGAAAACGTCGTACAGCTCTCTTAAATTGCCGCACTGTGATTTGAAACCTCTTAATTTCAAGCGTAAATTCACGTGCAGACACACACGGCACGCGGCGACCAAACCTCCGTAGAACAATTTCTATGAAAACGCAAGCTACTTAGTTCACAAAGGCGCGACGCGACGCGTTTACTATCACACCTAGCTGTCCGGCGCAACTTCGTTTGCGTTACATTTTCTCCGTTTTCGCAACATTTTTCATTGCTGCTCCACTCCTATTGGTCGTAGCGTGAGGATATATAGCCTATAGCCTTCCTCGATGAATGGGCTATCTAACACTGAAAGAATTTTTCAAATCGGACCAGTACTTTTGGAGCCTATTCAATGCAAACAAACAAACAATCAAATCTTTCCTCTTTATAATATTAGTTTAGATTTAGATTTCGCGAGCGCGATACGCCGCGCGTGCGCGACAAGAAACAAAACATTCGTAGAACATTTAGTATGCTGCAGGCCCTGCCGCGTTCTGTCGCGTGGCACTTATTCAAATTCGCGTATTTCTTATCTTCTCCACTCGGTAAAATTGTCGGTAATGGATGTTGCAGTGTTTTATAGTATTTTAGCTAAGCCTACCTCTGAATTAGCAAAAATATTATTCACTTTTTTATTAGATAAATAATTAGATTAAGTTCACTATGTTTTGTATAATTTTAATAAGCTATATTAGTTTAGGAAGTAAGTTGATATCTGTAAAAGTACGATGGGATTGACATCGTCGCATGTGTACAAAAATCTCTTAAATAATAAATATTAAAAAAAAAACTTTAATACATTTTTCTAAATGTGATTCCGAATGGAATGAGCCATCGCTCATATTTTAAGCGTGTTGACTAGCCTAATCGGCTCGGTGCGTTGTGGCGACGTTGCGGTCTGACGGTGTGGCCAGGTCAATCGTTTGTACACTTAGGACACCTAAAGATAAAGAGTCATGCCCGCACGGGCTGGACAACATACTTTGCTTTAATTAAAATAAAATAATTCCAAATCGGGTGTTTGAAATATAAAACAGTATTTTTAACGATATTTATATAATTTTAATAGATAATGTCTATAAGTCCGTCCGCATGTCACTGCCATTTTACTCCGAGACTGTTAGCACCACACAGATGAAATTTGGAGAGTAGGTGTCTTCTATGAAGCGCTACACAAAAATGATGTGAAAGTACTGAGAGTTGAAAAAATACCTAAATGTATAAATGAACTAACTGTCCCGCGCAACTTCGTCTGCGTCACATTTTCCCCGTTTTCCCGCGCATCTTCGTCTGCTTCACATTTTCCCCGTTTTCGCAACATTTGTCATTGCTACTCCGCTCCTATTGGTCGTAGCGTAATGATATATAGCCTATGTCCTTCCCCAGGTTGAAATCTATCTTCTTGCCAAATTTTATTAAGATCCGATCAGCCGTTTAGTCGTGAAAAGGTAACAAACAAACAAACAGAGTGACTTTCGCATTTATAATAATATATTAGTATGGATGGTGTCTATCGAGAGCTCTTAAAACATGATTTCGCGGTACCTAAAACACTTAAGATATCATTATTTGTTCCTGTAGCCGTATAAATTGTGTGTGTTCCTCTAATTTCTACAGAGGTTTCGATTTTAGTCCGGTCAAAATATACATTCAAGGCTTATAATAAGTAACTTAGTGCTGAAAATTGGTACTAATGTTGGGAACACCGTTATAAATGAAATGTGAAACTGTTTTCACCGTCGCTTAACGCTGAAAAGTTAATTACATTAAGGAAGTCATTAAAATACGAATACCAAATTCAATACGTATTTCGATTTAAATACTGGCCGAGCCCTGAGCGTGACCAATCAGTTACCTATCTAAAATGATTATTCAAATAAACTAAAAACACCTTACACGTATAACTTACTACTAGTTCTGGAGATGGTAAAATTGTAGACTTTGACTTAGGTTAGTCGAGGTCAGATAAAGAGATGAAATCCTAATCTTAACTCCTAACTTTATCTTATATATAAAATTCTCGTGTCACAAGCCGTTTCGGAGGACTATTAAGTTACATAGTCCTCCGAAACGTCTGAACCGATTTGTATGAAATTTTATGTGCATACCGGGTAGATCTGAGAATCGGCCAACACCTATTTCTCATATCCATAAAAAACCCGCGAACGAAGTCGCTGGCAGCTGCGAGTCCATACTAATATTATAAATGTGAAAGTCACTGTGTTTGTTTGTTACTTTTTCACGACTAAACGGCTGATCGGATCTTAATGAGATTTGGCAAGAAGATAGATTTCAACCTCGGGAAGGACATAGGCTATATATCATCACGCTACGATCAATAGGAGCCGAGCAGCAATGAAAAATGTTGCGAAAACGGGGAAAATGTGACGCAGACGAAGTTGCGCGGGACAGCTAGTAATAATATAAATGCGGAAGAACTTTATACATTGTCGGAAGACAAGTAATAGGCCTATAATTTTTGGGCTCCGCAGTACTACCTGATTTATGGAGCAGGTGGGTTATTCCAGTAGTCAGGAACTTGGGCAGCGACCCTGACTCTAAGGCTGACTGGAATAGGGCCGCCAAGCGAGCATGCGACCTCGCAAACCATTTAATCCAGAAGTTGTGCAGCCCGTCCGGCCCTGGAGATTTCCAGTTAGGCAACGGACGGACTGCACGAGCTACGTCTTGGGGGCTGATAGAGATTGCCCCCATTTCTGGTACTGGATCGCACACTCGCTCGACTTCTCGGATCCATTCACCCTCGGTATGGCTGACAGGCACCGACCAGATGTTGCGCCAAAACGCGCACATGACGTCATCATCCGGTAGGCGCGTGTCGGCCACACCTTGGTCTGGTCGCTCCCAACTCCTATAAACCCACCTTTCATCTCTTTGGAATGTGCGATTCAGAGTGTATCGTTCCACCCGCCGCTTATACCTACGGATACGGTTTGCCCATGCATACACTTTCTGCTTCAGGAAGTCGATGCGTTCTGTGATACGGGACATATAGTCTCGAGGACTAATATCAGTCCCTGCAAATGCCCGCTTCACAAAACGCATCACTCGAGGGCGATTGTTGCCCTCCCTGAAGCAGATTAGTTTGCCGATGAGTGTTCTGGCCCCACTAATACGTCGCTCAATCCTGCATTGCCAAGCCGGTACGGCAGGTTTAGGTCGTGTAGCTCTGTCATCAGAAAATTTGACATGAGCTACACGACATGCCGCTACAGCCGCACAGTACAGGATCGAGTGAGCATCAGTGAGGTCTTCGCAGTTATCAAAATAGTTTGACAACTGCGGATCCAGAACAGCCACCAGCGCCCTATTTCTATTATGCATGGGCAAACGAGGTAAGCGTGGTCTAAGTTCAGGCGACATGTACCGATATTCTCCAATCGCACATTCCAAAGCACTCCTGATTTCCTCACTGCACTGGGTACTTACATTAGTAGCCATGTCATTACTCACTTCGTCAGCGCGATTGAATAACTGACTAGACTGTGGTGGGACCACAGCCTGTGACGGAGGGACAATGACATGGCTACTTTGCATTTCAGTTCGCAAGCGATCAAGTACGGTATCGTCCAACATATGATTACGTTGGATGACCCGCACCTGATCCGATAATCGTTGCGCCGACACGTTGACAGCTGGCTCAAGCACCTGAAACAGAGTTTGAGAGCTAAAATTTGCAAACACGTTAATGATAATTCGATCATGTCCGCTTCTCAGAATGGATGTAGGAACGGGTCCCGCGGTACTAAGGAGCTGCTCCTCATTGATATGGCCATTAACCAACAGGTTCGGCGTTCCCGAAGGGATCTGTCGACATGTTGGATAGATTATAAGAAGGCCTATGACTCGGTGCCACATACATGGCTCATGAGGGTGCTAGAATTGTATAAAGTTGATGCAACACTGCGCACCTTCCTGATGTCGTGTATGAGGCAATGGAGGACAGTCCTTCGCTATCCAGGATGTCGGCATATCCAAGGGAACAGCGAACCGATAAGGATAGAGCGAGGTATTTTTCAGGGCGATAGTTTGAGTCCGCTTTGGTTCTGCTTAGCCTTGAATCCTCTAAGCACGCTGCTGGAGGATTCAGGTCTGGGCTTTCGGTTGAGGAGAGGTGGTCAGGTTATATCTCACCTTCTTTACATGGATGACCTGAAACTCTTTGCCCCCAACAATTTGCAACTGATGGAGCTACTGAAGGTAACAGAAACTTTCAGTAGTGCCATCAGGATGGAATTAGGTGTGGACAAATGTGCGGTCATGCATGTAAAGCGAGGGGGGATTGTGGAATCTGCGGGAACCCAGCTCTCAGATTCCATAAATCTTAGATCCCTCTCAGAGACCGAAACCTACAAGTATTTGGGTATGTCGGAAGCGCTGGGCATCAATTCTGTTCACATGAAGCAATCGTTGAAGGAGCGCTTCTTTGGCCGCCTGAGAAAAGTATTTAATAGTCTTTTATCAGGCGGAAATAAGGTGCGTGCCTTCAATGGTTGGGTCATGCCGGTTTTGATGTACTCTTTCGGCGTACTCAAATGGACTCAAACAGAACTAGACGCACTGGATAGGAAGGTCCGTACATTGTTGACGGCATATCGAATGCATCACCCACGTTCTTCGGTTATGAGACTGTATATCCCGCGGAGTTGTGGAGGTCGAGGCTTTTTAAACGCCAAGACTCTCCACAATCGCGAGATATGCAGTCTCAGGGAATATTTCCTAGAAGCCGACGTGGGGATGCATCGAGATGTGGTCGCGATGGACAAGGCCCTCACCCCGCTCTCCTTGGCTAAAGAGAACTGGCGCAAACCTGCAGTGCTTGACACTAATGACCGCAGGGAAGTATGGCAGAGTAAGGAGCTTCACGGACGCTACTTCAGTGCCCTGCATGGGCCTGATGTAGACCATGCAGCGTCCGTAGCCTGGCTACGTTCCGGAGAACTCTTTGGAGAAACCGAAGGTTTTGTTTGTGCAATTATGGATGAAGTTATGATGACGAATAACTACCGGAAATTTATTGTGAAGGATAGCACGGTTGACATATGTCGGGCATGCCACCGTCCGGGCGAATCGATCCGTCACATTATCTCCGGGTGTTCTCGTCTAGCTAACGGAGAATACTTGCATAGACACAACCTTGTAGCCAGGATTATACATCAGCAACTTGCTCTGAAATACAGCCTTGTGGAATCGGAAGTGCCGTACTATAGGTATGTGCCCGACCCAGTTCTCGAAAATGGCAATATCACACTGTATTGGGATCAATCCATCATCACTGACAGGACTATTGTAGCCAATAAGCCTGATATAGTGGTGATGGATCGATCAGAGCGGCGCGCAATGATTGTTGACATAACGGTTCCACATGACGAGAACCTCGTGAAGGCCGAGAAAGATAAACAAATCAAGTATATTGACTTGGCTCGCGAGGTTGTCGACATGTGGCCTGTTGACTCAGCGATCATTGTGCCGATAGTCGTATCAGCCAATGGCCTAATTGCCAAGAGCCTCGACCAATATCTGATGAGGCTCTCGTTAGGCAGCTGGATCAAGGGCTTGATTCAGAAAGCGGTACTCCTGGACACGGCTCGTATTGTTAGGAGGTTCCTCTCTCTGGAGCCCTGACCGCCGGTAGCTTGGACCCTGTTCCCGATACCGGTGGGCTACTATTTTTATATTTTTAAATGTTTTTGTATATAATTTTGTAAAAATATTTAAAAATGTAAAATGTATGTTTATAAAATGAATAAAGGGAATAAATGCGGAAGTAAGTTTGTTTGTTACCTTTTCACGCCTAAACCACTGAACCGATCATCCTGAAATTTAACATTTACATTGTCAGGTGTACAAAAAAGGATATAGGGTACCTTTCATCCCGAAAAAGGTACTGTTTCCGAGGAAAACAACAATAACATTCTTACGATAATTATGGCACCACGTTTCCGAGCCGGTTATTGTCAAATTTCAAATAAACGCGAGCGAAGGCGCGGGCAAATGCTAGCGATCAATAAAATATGTTTGAAACTCGATAAAATTACAATTCAAAATATAAATTACTTCCGTTTACTCAGATCATCTGTCATCAAACTCCCGGGTAACTGTATATAGTTAGGTACCCAGAGCTAGTATCTACATGTACTCGTGTACTTAGGTGTTACTCGGTAAACGTATGGAAATTGTTAGCTATCGGTATGGAAATGTATGTACCTCGTAACGACCAAACTACTAGATTAATTATGACAAATGTCCATCAATATGTCTTGACGCACATGTCATGGCTTGCATTATTCATTTCTGTTGTGATATAAAGGCTCCCATTAGTAATTTCGCTAGACGTTTATGAGGGACTGTAAATAAATACTGATTTACATCTCAAACAGTACCTACCTAAATTTTGATACAAGTGGGGCCAGTTTGATATTGCAGCCGAGGAGGAATACACTTGAGCCGCAGGAGGCGAGGGTATTATGGAGCCGAGAAATGCAGTAACAAATGCCCACGTGTATCAAACGACGCTATTCGAAAAAACAAAATAACAGAGCGAAAAGTATTTTAACCCGCCTGGAGGACAGTAATGTGTTTATCAGCCTATACAATTTATGTTAAAACACCCTGTCTGATCCGTGAGTGTTTTATATAAAAAAAAATATAAAACAATTTTTTATAAAATATAAGAATACGAGGAAAGTTACATAGCAATACAGGGGTGAGGGCGGCGGTGTGCGGCTGCGGGGTAGTGACGTCATAAAGTCCTAAACCAATAACGTCTGTCATTGGCTTAAATATTTTTTGGTAATTATATGGTATGGTTCGAATAGGTTTGTGTGTAAGATTATTCGATGAGGACGCCAATGCGGTTACATATTCCCGATGTGTTTAACTGTGTAGTTTCTGCTGTTAAGTGATATCAGGGTAGACTAGTTGTTACTAACGAAAATGGCGGCGCTTGCTGTTTACTGGGTTAGTATTTGAATAGACTTACTCTACTCGCAATAATAAACAACTTTCATACCAATATTAGGGGTACATAAAACTTAGAAAATCACTTGAAACTCCGAAAACACAAACGTTGATGAATAAACCTGTTAGTTACTTGAAATACAGGGTGATTGGTAATTGGGCACATCCCTTGAAATGGGTGATACTAGATTTAATTTGCAACAATTTTGACCCGGTAATTTTGGATCCAAACTGGACTGTCTTGGAAAAATCTAACTTGGACGTAAGTTTTTTTGGGAATTTTGCACCTCTCCACTACTATATCCACAACAATAAACTGCTGATTTTGCAAAATCTACCAATTAATGATTTTCAACTGAAATTTTTCTGATAGTTCATTAACAAAATACATTCTTCGAAAACCAGTTGGTGCAAACGGTAGCTTTCACTTCCGAAATTAAGTGCCGTAAAGTTCATGTCTTGAAGTTTTCTTGAAACCTCCTTGCTTTGCGAGGCAGTTTTGTATGACACTTGTCACACAAATTCCAGAAACAACTTTCTTTACTCATTAGCTTTCTAAAATGGTACCACAGTGCCCACAGTAGCCAGTAAATGAAATAAACTTGGTAAAAGTGGGTACCGGCACCCTAAAAACCACATTATTATAAAAAAAACTAAAGATTATTTATATTTACCACAAATAAATTCGGCAAAATTAGGCATTCAGTTACGTGAGTGTGAACACCAATCAAGAGCATTAAGTCACGCCTGCGTGCGCCGCCGTGGCAAACGCCATTCAAGGTCCCAACTTTGTACTTTTCCCTCCAAATTTGGGAGGTAAATAAGCGAATTGGAATTTATTTAGGGGCTCTTCATTTTAAATTCAAATATCAAAATAATAATTTATGCATGAAGAGTGATAAAAAACGTGTGGGTGTACCTACTTATTTTTAAGGGAATTTTCAAGTTAAGTACTTACTCTGTTTATCTTAAGGATATTTTGTTAGAACTAGGCTTTAGCTATCAATTTTTGTTTTCATTTTGTATCTAGTGTCCATCGTTAGGTACGGTACCTACCCTATTAACCTGTATAAGCTTTCGTAAATAACACTCTTAGACCTTGATTGAGTAGAACTGCACTAAATTGAATTTTGATTGGATAGAATCACTAGCTTTTAGCTTGGTACTACTGCCAAAAAATGGAGTATTCTTGTTTGCAGTGCCCGGGCCCCTATAGAAGCAATTATAAACAGATGACGGTCTTCGTGTGCACGGGATTTCGTTTTAAAAATTAGCTGATTAATTTCTGAATAGGGACATGTACTTGTAATTCAAATTACAAATTAATTTATTACTGTCATCCAAAATTCGTTACGTACTTACGTAAGCCTTTTCGACGCAGTACCCATAATCCGATTCCCATCGTAACGTGTTCAGACTTTGCTTTTATTAATAATTATCGGTATCCACATCAATTACCCAAAATTCGAGCAGAAAAGCACTGCATTAAATAACTCGGAAATACACTTATCCAACAGTTGGATCTTCCATATTATTGGGTAACAGCCCTGGACAAAATAAGCAGACGAGCTGGTAATTGGTTCGGACGTATATTGCTTTTTACATTTAGGTACTAAAATGACGTTGACAATTAGCCAGCAGTGGATTTTGACAGTGTTAATTGACACTTTTGAATTCCAGTTTGGGATTGAATGTGCAATGCTCGCATAAAATTGTTCAAAACGGAACGCCATCGCCAGACAGGTTTGTGTTGCTACAAATAAAAATTCAGTTAGAACTTATTGAACAGTTCTGTTAGCTGAAGCTCCGGTTTTGCTACTCAAATAATCCCTCAAATGATTCGTCTGGTATAATTCTTAAGTCAGTACTTCTAACCTCTCTTTATGCTAACGTTGAAAAGGTGTTCTACCCAATCAGAAACTTGACACTGAGTGTTATTTACCAAATAATAAATAATGTAGTTTCTTATCATCTACATATCATCAACCACCAGAGAAAGAGGAGGCCTCTGCCCAGCAGTGGGACACTTTACAGTCAGGTATACCACACAAAATATGTTGACGTCGGTAAAAGTTTACATGGACAGTTCCGAGATCAGAAAATTGTATTTGTTGATTCATCAATAACAACTAACAAACAAACAGAGCAAATTGGCGTTTGGATGCAAACAGGTCTCACTATTACGCTACAATATAAATTCGACGAGTTTAAACGTTTGTTAAAACTAAACAAAAATAAAAAAATGGATCGCTAGCGGCTAAAATTTTTAACTTCTGCCCACCACTCAATAAAAAAAGGAAAATCCGATCAGTCTAAAGCTCATTCCACCTTTTTGTCTAATTGCAATCGACTATACGTATCAGATCAATCTACCAACCCTCACTGGGCCTGCTTGGTGGATTACAGCCCACTCCCTCTCCTAAAGAGGAGGCCTGTGTCCTAGCAGTGGGAACATTATAGGCTGATGATGATAATGATACGCATCTGGTCGTAATTACCGGGTCGTTAAAGAAAAGTCGGGAATTTTGCAAACTAATTAAAACATAATTTATTCATTCATCGATATTTCATTTTCTGGTCTTTTCTTGTTCAGCTGTAAAATGCTCAGGTAAAATAATCTGTATAAATAGGTACCTACGTACATACCTACCAAGATTGTGGCGATTATGTTATAACGTGTTAACTATGTTCTGTATGTCGTCGGGAGTCGTAAAGAATAGCACCATCCCATATCTTCCCGTTGATGTCTTAAGAGGCGACTAAGGGACTTGCCAGAGAATGTGCAGCAGCGTTCTCTGTGCTTTTGTAACAACCTTACTGCGATCGCCAACCCGCCTGCCAAACGTGGCGATTATGGCAAACCCCCCCAAAATGTGTGTTCCCATACCGAATTTATATTGTATTGTTGTGTTTTTTGTATTGTAGGTATACCTACCTAGATTGTGGCGATTATGTTATAACGTGTTAACTATCCAAACCAGCTGCAACTTCCCATACCGAATTTTTATATATTGAAATGAGCTTTGGAAAGAGACCCCAGTGAGTTTTTCAGCACGAAAATTGATATCTGAGTATGTCGGGAGAGTTAAAATAACGCCAAAACTACATTTGAGAAATTCAACATGATTTATGATTTTGAACACCAAGTTCAAAATCATAATTATTTTATAGTACATAACATAAAATCATCCCAAAGGGTTAGGTACAGGTGTAACTAATAGCACACCCACATTTTGCCAGTTAAATTTAAGTCCCATGTAATAGGGGGCGAGCTTATTGCCAGCAACCGGGCACAAATCCTCACTCCGTGGCTGCTACTGAGTAAATTCCTGGTGGAAGAGCCTAGAAACGCTTTGATCGACCCGGAAATCGAAGCCAGGACCTCATGCTCAGTTTTCGCGATTGCGAACAGTAGACCAACGTTTCTCAGAAACTATTCGAGATCTACCTGAGAATTTAGTGGGTAATTCGTTGCCCAGCTATACTCGTACTGTACAAGTACCTGACCTGACCTGGTTCCAGTTTAAGACCCTTTGCTTTCTATTTGACTTTTACACCACCTCCGTTTTAATACGCCGCCTACTTATGAAAATAAAATGCGGGAGGTTTACATCTTAACCCTTAAGAGCGTTTACACCTTACGGCATTTCATTTGTATCCTGCTTATGCGTATTAAGTTTCATTAAAATTGGTTCAGTCATTTCGGAAAATAAGGACTTAATAAATAAGGACTTTAACTTGGACTTTTTTTTTTTTTAAATAAGGACTTTGTATGAAAAGTCGTAAGGCGTAAATGCTCTTAAAGGCTACAATGAATTTGTATACCTACTATTAAGACTACATAAGTGTAAAAAGACCCGGGTTTTAATTAATGTAATAAGTAAGTCTAAACTAATATTATAAAGAGGAAAGAATTGATTTTTTGATTGCTTGTTTGTTTGCATTGAATAGGCTCCGAAACTACTGGTCCGATTTGAAAAATTCTTTCAGTGTTAGATAGCCCATTTATCGAGGAAGGCTATATATCATCACGCTACGACTAAAAGGAGCGGAGCATCAATGAAAAAATCCTCTCGTCGCTAAATGTCACATAAGCGAAATGTCCCTCTGACGCTATATGTCACGTTCGCCAAATGACACATTCGCTAAATGTCAAGTTCGCCAAATGGCACATTCGCTAAATGTCACGTTCGTCAAATGACACGTTCGCCAAATGTCACGTTCGCTAAATGTCACGCGACGTTAAGCGACGAGTGCATTTAGGACCAAAATGTTGAATTTTCCAGAATATTGAAAAGTCAGTCTAAAAACTAAAGTCGGAACCCATATGAACTTCACATGGATCTCATACAGACCTCACATGGACTTCACACGGACTTTACACCCACCCCACACGGACCTCACTTGGACCCCAAAGCACACTTGGCCACACAGTGCTCGCCTACTAGCTTCACTTAGCGTGTGATGTCCATGTGAGGTCTTTATGAGAATTAGAATTCATGAAATATCCTTAAATTCAAACTATTCATTATCATAAAGTTTAATCGCTATCGGTCAGTTCCCGCTTCGTTGGAAGACGGGGAAGCTGGTCCTCATCCGGAAGCCGGGGCGCCCTGTGGACTCTCCGACCGCATACCGGCCAATTATGTTGCTCGACGAGGTGGGCAAGCTCTTTGAAAGAGTCATTGCCAACCGCCTCGCCGAGCACTTTGTGGAGATGGGGCCGGACCTTGCGGAACACCAGTTTGGTTTCCGCAGAGGGCGCTCGACGGTGGACGCCATCATGCGCGTGAGGGCTCTCACGAAGGGGGACGCGGTGTCCCGGGGTAGGGTCGTCTTGGCGGTGTCACTTGACATCGCCAACGTCTTCAACTCGATGCCCTGGAGTTGCATTATGGCGTATCCACACATGCCGCCGTCTTTCCGACCGCCTTGCCGCTGAATTTGCCGCCAGCTTTACCGGCGGCCTGCAAATGTGGTTGCAACAACATTACCACTCCGTATCTAAGCCGCAAGCAAACTGCCGCCGGCAACCAAAAGCCGCGCGTGCCACAGAAAGATGCATGTGCAGGCGGCATGGCCGGCGGCCTAGTCGACGGCCTGGCCGTCGGCCGCTGACACGCGGGGTTTCGATAGTCGTGGAGAGAATCCGACAAAAGGGTCTCGAGGTGGCATTGCACAAGTCCGAGGTCATGTGCTTTCATGAAGCTCGAAATGCGCCACCGTCGGGATCCATACTGACGGTAGGAGGGGTTCCCATCGTCCTCAACAGCCGGTGGAACTTCGTGGAACACTTCCGACGTTTGGCCCCCAAACTGGAACGGGCAGGGGCTGCGTTTAAGCGGCTCTTGCCCAACCTGGGGGGTCCAAACGCCTCCTGCCGGAGGCTCTACGCAGGGGTCGTGCGGTCCATGGCCCTTTACGGGGCCCCGGTTTGGGCGCGTTCTTTGAGGCGGCAAACCGCCCACTACCTGAACGCGCCCCAGGAGGTGGTAGCCGTAAGGCTGATCCGGGGGTACCGCACGATCTCCGGCGAGGCGGCGAGCCTCTTTGCCGGATTGCCGCCATGGGATCTGGAGGCGATAGCCTTCGCGTGCCTGCACGAATGGCGCGTGAAAGCACTACGCCGGGGGGAAACTCCGCTGCCGCGGCAAATCGTCGCTCAGCGGACAAACCTCCGGCGCGATCTCATGGCGACAAATAAATAAATACTTTAAATCAATGTATGTTTGTTAATCACGCAAAAAGGTTGAATAGTTTTGAGTGCGTCACATTAAGTTGTGACTTTGGGCGAGTGAGACATTGTGCGAGTGTGACTTTAGGCGAGTGTGACATTGTGCGAGTGTGACTTTAGGCGAGTGTGACATTGTACGAGTGTAATTTTCTAACGGGACATTTCGCTTGTGTGACATTTAGCGACGAGAGGGAAAAAATGTTGCAAAAACGGGGAAAATGTGACGTCAACGAAGTTGCGCGGGTCAGCTAGTATGGACATAAAATTAATTAACCCGGGTGTAAAAAACGGTGTTTGTACACCCGGGTCAATAGCATAGTGAGCTTCAGGGTTAATATAACCGTGTTTACTCTAACGAAAAACCCTCAAATTAGCGAGTTCTTTGTTCATTTTGATGCAATAAAAATACTCGTACTCCATTCATCATCTGCCTAGCCTTTTCTCAACCATGTTGGTGCTAGCTTCCAGTCTCAATTGATATAAGATGGTGGATGGTCTATTTTACATGGCGACTGCTTATCTGGAACCTGGGTTCTGAGGAACGGAGGAAACTCGGATGTAATGGATGCAATGCGGCTTTTAGTATAAAATTAATATAAATTGCAATTCATTTGTCCATTATAATAAACGAAGTTAACAAATTCATCCAGATGAATACCTACATATGGATGAATTTGTTAATTTCAAAATAAATTACATATTGAATTATTAATTGAATGCATTCGATATTGATTAAATTGAATCAAAACGGTCAGCGCAAATGAGTTTGAAGCAGGTTGTTAACAACATCTAGGCTAGTCAACAAGTTCAAAATCGTGGTAATCTTGATAAAGCTCCTAAAAAAATGAGCGATGACTCAATCGATTCGGAATGAAGTCTAGAAAAGTGTATCGAAAGTATGTATTAGCACGTAAAAAATTTCAATCGTTATTAACAAATAAAGATGAAAAAAAAGATAGCATTTAGTTTTTCGTTAAAACTCAAAAATTATTAATATCTAAGGAATTTTGAAAAAATATACATATAGAGGTGAAGATTTCCTGTTTTCTTTATTAAATAAGTACATAAAAGTTTAAATAATGTCTTTAAATTTTTGACTTCGAGGAGCCCTTCTTATACAACAAGATCACATGATAAAAGTTAATAAAAGTTTATTATAATGTTGATAATAATTTTTTAAAATTAAAAGTACTCGAAAAAAGTTTATTGTGTTATTGCAGGTTTTGTGAAAAAAAATTCAAACGTTACTAATCGTTACGTACGTTGCGTTTGAAATCATTTTTTTACATCATTTGTTAAGAATTTATTTATAAACAAATGGATAAGTTTAATATTTTTCGTTTGTTTTGCCCTTCTTTTGTCTTGGCTAAATAAAGGCTTTAATAAAAAAAAATTTTTTTTTTTATTGTTTAAATTAGTTAGGTAATTATTTTCTCATTAAAATCATAATAGCCATTTCTTCATAGATTATTTTTTTTATAGATAATTTCATTGTTTGTTAACTTAACAATTTTTTATGAACAAATTCTAACAACCATTAAAATATTTTCAAGAGCAAATAAAAAATACAATTACTATAGTATATTAACTATACTATATATATACATATATATATAGTATAAATACTAATACATATATATATGGTATATTTTGCATATACAGTAAAGTTGTGGTCATAAAATTAAGAACGATTTGAAGTTCCAGATTGTTTTTGTTATGGAAGAGGTTTTACTCCGACGTCATAATCTTTTGGTAGTGTTCGGATGCCTTTTATAAATAAGTCGTGTCACTCCTGTCACCGTTGTAAAACTGCTAAGCCAAATATATTTTACATGTACGAATAAAATCGAAGCTTTTATTCACAATCCAACAGGTTATGGGCCCAGGTGCGTAAAAAAAACGACCTAATGTGCTACAGTGAATAAAATTATGGGTAGGCAGCAATAAGTATTTTTTTTCGTAAACCGAAAATAAATTTTGTTTTTGGAGTTGAAGAAACTTCATTATGGCTACATCTGTAAAGATTGATCGACTTACTGGTGATAACTATGATACATGGAAAATTCACATGCGGGCTATATTAATTAAAAATGACCTATGGGAGTTTGTTTCGGGATTATTGCCCAAACCGCAGTTAAATGATCCGAAATATGCTGAATGGTTGAAAATGGACAGAAAAGCGGGCTTGTTCACGGAATGAAGCTGGATGGTGAAAACATGTCGGAGTGTGCGATATGTAGTAGCGAGAAGCAGACCTGCAAACCATTTCCAAAGGGTAATGCAGATCGTACCAGCGAATTATTGGAAATAGTACATACGGATGTATGTGGCCCCATGAGACATGAATCTTTTTCGGGAAAGAGATATTTCGTTACGTTCATAGACGATAAATCTCGATGGTGTGAAGTATATTTTGTACGTAATAAAAATGACGTGCTAAATGTTTTCAAGAATTACAAAGCTGAGGTGGAAAACTTCACTGGGAAGAAGATTAAGTCATTGCAATCAGATAACGGTCGAGAATATTTAAACAAAGAATTTGATTACTTTCTGAATAAGAATGGTATTGTTAGAAGGTTGTCGGTTCCATATACACCGCAACAGAATGGGGTAGCGGAGAGGAAAAACAGGACGCTAACCGAAATGGCACGTTGCATGATGCGACAAGCCGGAAGCCCTCCTATATTTTGGGCAGAAGCAGTTACTACTGCGAATTACATTCGAAATCGATGTCCGACTGTGGCTTTGAAGGGTGAAATACCGTTCACTGTATGGAAAGGAAAGAAGCCTACTGTTATATACATGCAAGTTTTTGGATCGAAGGTGTATTATAAAAACAAAGGTGCGAATAAAGTCAAAGGGAAGTTTGACTCAGTTTCCGAAGAAGGAATTTTCTTGGGATATGACATGCAATCCAAAGCATATCGGATTCAAAATCCAAAGACAAGAAAAATAGTTGTGACTCGAGATGTAAATTTCATGAATGAGACGCCATTCAATGAAGAATATAAAGATATACTTGAAAAAGAAGAGAGTATTGATGACAGGGTGACAGTTAGGTTAAATACGCCTAAAGTCAATCATGAAGATAGGGAAGAGCGCAGAGCTCTTCAGAGTGATTCTAGTAGAACATCACTCGAAATAGTCGAAAGTGAACAAGAACCTGATGAAGATATAAATATTCAGAGGAAAGATTTAGTCCCCATAATTAAAAGAGGACGGGGAAGACCAAGATTGGTTAGAACAGGTTCGGTGGGAAGACCACGAAAAGTATACACGCAAGTATACACGCCAGCCAATGATAGGGCTGACAGTGGATCTGGCTCTGATTATGAAGATACTAGTGAACAGTTGATAGCGGGAATAGCAACGGCCGACCCAATGACATGGAGTGAAGTTGAAAAAACTAACGATGTAAACGCATGGCGAAATGCCTTAGAAGATGAGTATTTGGCACAGATTAAGAATGTCACGTGGGAAATTGTACAGCGGCCATCTCAACGAAAAGTGATTGGGAGCAGATTTGTTTTACGTACTAAAACCACAGGGAAGAAAGTACGGCTCGTGGCAAAGGGATGTTCTCAACGGCCAGGGGAGGATTTCCACGAAACCTCGTCGCCAGTCGTAAGATCATCATCAGTAAGGCTTATAGCTGCAATATCGGCGGAGTTGGGATTAGAGATGCATCAAATGGATGTCGTGACCGCTTACTTAAATGGGTCACTAGATGAGGAGGTATTCATGGGAGTACCCGATCAACTTTGCGATGTTTTGGAGAAAATACTCGCAAATCAAAGGATCGGCTCAAAGAAGAACGTCGTTAGAGACAAGAAAGTACTTCAAACAGCTAAACGCTGGAAAAAAGCATTGAGTGAATGCGAGAATAGTGTATGTTTGTTGAAGAAGTCTTTGTATGGTCTGCGTCAGTCAGGGCTGCAGTGGCATAAGGAATTGGTGAGTAAGTTGACGAGTATTGGTTTTGCAGCTTTACCACAAGATCCTTGTATGTTTGTTGCACGAAAAGGTGAGCAATTGATGTTGATTGCTATTTACGTCGATGATATTATTCTGGCTACGAATAACACTCAGTGGTTGTGTGATGTAAAAAAAAAGTTATCTAGCGCATTTGAGATGAAAGATATGGGAAAAATTTATGTTTGTTTGGGTATTGAATTTACTCGTGATGCAGAAGATAGAGTTTACATGAACCAAAGTGTGTATTTAGATAAAGTTTTAGAACGCTTTGGAATGTCCGAGTGTAAACCTGCAAGAACCCCTATCGATTTAAATGTAAAGTTACAGAAACCTGAGTGCGTTAATGAGGATGTTATGAGTACGTATCCTTACCAAAGCTTGATAGGTGCCTTAATGTATCTTGCTGTATCGACAAGACCAGATATAGCGTATTCTGTAAATTATTTAAGTCAATTTAATAATAATTACGGAATTGAACATTGGAAGGCGGCAAAACGCGTATTGAGATATTTAAAAGGCACATCAAAGTTTGGCTTAGTCTATGAGAGGACAGGCAAACCGTTGTATGGTGTGGTTGATGCTGATTGGGGATCAGACGTAATCGATCGCAAATCTTATTCTGGGTTTGCATTTATTTTGGCAGGTGCCCCTATAAACTGGGAGGCACGAAAGCAAAGATCAATAGCTTTATCCAGCACGGAAGCAGAATATATGGCACTTTCGGAAGCTACCAAAGAAGCTATATATCTGCGTGACTTATTGAATAATGTTGGTGTTATGTGTGAATGTGTGACATTATTCGATGACAGTCAGAGTGCAATTAAGCTTGCTCAAAGCAGGTGTTATCACGCAAGAACGAAACATATAGATGTGAGACACCACTTCATTCGAGATATGTTGGAACGAAGCGTGATTGATCTAAAGTATATGAGTACAGACAAGATGCCAGCAGATGTTTTGACCAAAGGTTTGAATGGGATGAAACATCACGAATGCTTGCGTAGCCTAGGCATGACGACATGATTGCGAAGATAAAGAGTGTAAGAAGCTTATGACTTCGAGGGGAGGTGTTATGGAAGAGGTTTTACTCCGACGTCATAATCTTTTGGTAGTGTTCGGATGCCTTTTATAAATAAGTCGTGTCACTCCTGTCACCGTTGTAAAACTGCTAAGCCAAATATATTTTACATGTACGAATAAAATCGAAGCTTTTATTCACAATCCAACAGTTTTAAGTATCTAAATCATGACTGTCATGTGTAGTTATGTGTTCCTTTTTAGAAGTAACTAGTTATTTTATGAAATAGCCACATGAATAGAGGAAACGGGATTAGGAATATAGAAAAAGACCGCTAACTATTTTTATTACTAATTGTATTTATTCTCTATCGTAACAAGCTGGACAAATAATTAACAACGATTTATTAAACTGCTCGAGAGTTGTTTTATATGAAACTTACATTAAATAAAACACATTAATGTGAAGTGCGTAAAGAAAAAAAAATTGATACATTTAAAACTAAAATTAACAGTCATTATCATGTCCACGGCTTTTAATTACTGCTTTACATCGGCGAGGCATTGACTCTATCAATTTTTGACATTTGCAAGAGAGATAGAGTTCCATTCGTCTTAGAAAACGTCGTACAGCTCTCTTAAATTGCCGCACTGTGATTTGAAACCTCTTAATTTCAAGCGTAAATTCACGTGCAGACACACACGGCACGCGGCGACCAAACCTCCGTAGAACAATTTCTATGAAAACGCAAGCTACTTAGTTCACAAAGGCGCGACGCGACGCGTTTACTATCACACCTAGCTGTCCGGCGCAACTTCGTTTGCGTTACATTTTCTCCGTTTTCGCAACATTTTTCATTGCTGCTCCACTCCTATTGGTCGTAGCGTGAGGATATATAGCCTATAGCCTTCCTCGATGAATGGGCTATCTAACACTGAAAGAATTTTTCAAATCGGACCAGTACTTTTGGAGCCTATTCAATGCAAACAAACAAACAATCAAATCTTTCCTCTTTATAATATTAGTTTAGATTTAGATTTCGCGAGCGCGATACGCCGCGCGTGCGCGACAAGAAACAAAACATTCGTAGAACATTTAGTATGCTGCAGGCCCTGCCGCGTTCTGTCGCGTGGCACTTATTCAAATTCGCGTATTTCTTATCTTCTCCACTCGGTAAAATTGTCAGTAATGGATGTTGCAGTGTTTTATAGTATTTTAGCTAAGCCTACCTCTGAATTAGCAAAAATATTATTCACTTTTTTATTAGATAAATAATTAGATTAAGTTCACTATGTTTTGTATAATTTTAATAAGCTATATTAGTTTAGGAAGTAAGTTGATATCTGTAAAAGTACGATGGGATTGACATCGTCGCATGTGTACAAAAATCTCTTAAATAATAAATATTAAAAAAAAAACTTTAATACATTTTTCTAAATGTGATTCCGAATGGAATGAGCCATCGCTCATATTTTAAGCGTGTTGACTAGCCTAATCGGCTCGGTGCGTTGTGGCGACGTTGCGGTCTGACGGTGTGGCCAGGTCAATCGTTTGTACACTTAGGACACCTAAAGATAAAGAGTCATGCCCGCACGGGCTGGACAACATACTTTGCTTTAATTAAAATAAAATAATTCCAAATCGGGTGTTTGAAATATAAAACAGTATTTTTAACGATATTTATATAATTTTAATAGATAATGTCTATAAGTCCGTCCGCATGTCACTGCCATTTTACTCCGAGACTGTTAGCACCACACAGATGAAATTTGGAGAGTAGGTGTCTTCTATGAAGCGCTACACAAAAATGATGTGAAAGTACTGAGAGTTGAAAAAATACCTAAATGTATAAATGAACTAACTGTCCCGCGCAACTTCGTCTGCGTCACATTTTCCCCGTTTTCCCGCGCATCTTCGTCTGCTTCACATTTTCCCCGTTTTCGCAACATTTGTCATTGCTGCTCCGCTCCTATTGGTCGTAGCGTAATGATATATAGCCTATGTCCTTCCCCAGGTTGAAATCTATCTTCTTGCCAAATTTTATTAAGATCCGATCAGCCGTTTAGTCGTGAAAAGGTAACAAACAAACAAACAGAGTGACTTTCGCATTTATAATAATATATTAGTATGGATGGTGTCTATCGAGAGCTCTTAAAACATGATTTCGCGGTACCTAAAACACTTAAGATATCATTATTTGTTCCTGTAGCCGTATAAATTGTGTGTGTTCCTCTAATTTCTACAGAGGTTTCGATTTTAGTCCGGTCAAAATATACATTCAAGGCTTATAATAAGTAACTTAGTGCTGAAAATTGGTACTAATGTTGGGAACACCGTTATAAATGAAATGTGAAACTGTTTTCACCGTCGCTTAACGCTGAAAAGTTAATTACATTAAGGAAGTCATTAAAATACGAATACCAAATTCAATACGTATTTCGATTTAAATACTGGCCGAGCCCTGAGCGTGACCAATCAGTTACCTATCTAAAATGATTATTCAAATAAACTAAAAACACCTTACACGTATAACTTACTACTAGTTCTGGAGATGGTAAAATTGTAGACTTTGACTTAGGTTAGTCGAGGTCAGATAAAGAGATGAAATCCTAATCTTAACTCCTAACTTTATCTTATATATAAAATTCTCGTGTCACAAGCCGTTTCGGAGGACTATTAAGTTACATAGTCCTCCGAAACGTCTGAACCGATTTGTATGAAATTTTATGTGCATACCGGGTAGATCTGAGAATCGGCCAACACCTATTTCTCATATCCATAAAAAACCCGCGAACGAAGTCGCTGGCAGCTGCGAGTCCATACTAATATTATAAATGTGAAAGTCACTGTGTTTGTTTGTTACTTTTTCACGACTAAACGGCTGATCGGATCTTAATGAGATTTGGCAAGAAGATAGATTTCAACCTCGGGAAGGACATAGGCTATATATCATCACGCTACGATCAATAGGAGCCGAGCAGCAATGAAAAATGTTGCGAAAACGGGGAAAATGTGACGCAGACGAAGTTGCGCGGGACAGCTAGTAATAATATAAATGCGGAAGAACTTTATACATTGTCGGAAGACAAGTAATAGGCCTATAATTTTTGGGCTCCGCAGTACTACCTGATTTATGGAGCAGGTGGGTTATTCCAGTAGTCAGGAACTTGGGCAGCGACCCTGACTCTAAGGCTGACTGGAATAGGGCCGCCAAGCGAGCATGCGACCTCGCAAACCATTTAATCCAGAAGTTGTGCAGCCCGTCCGGCCCTGGAGATTTCCAGTTAGGCAACGGACGGACTGCACGAGCTACGTCTTGGGGGCTGATAGAGATTGCCCCCATTTCTGGTACTGGATCGCACACTCGCTCGACTTCTCGGATCCATTCACCCTCGGTATGGCTGACAGGCACCGACCAGATGTTGCGCCAAAACGCGCACATGACGTCATCATCCGGTAGGCGCGTGTCGGCCACACCTTGGTCTGGTCGCTCCCAACTCCTATAAACCCACCTTTCATCTCTTTGGAATGTGCGATTCAGAGTGTATCGTTCCACCCGCCGCTTATACCTACGGATACGGTTTGCCCATGCATACACTTTCTGCTTCAGGAAGTCGATGCGTTCTGTGATACGGGACATATAGTCTCGAGGACTAATATCAGTCCCTGCAAATGCCCGCTTCACAAAACGCATCACTCGAGGGCGATTGTTGCCCTCCCTGAAGCAGATTAGTTTGCCGATGAGTGTTCTGGCCCCACTAATACGTCGCTCAATCCTGCATTGCCAAGCCGGTACGGCAGGTTTAGGTCGTGTAGCTCTGTCATCAGAAAATTTGACATGAGCTACACGACATGCCGCTACAGCCGCACAGTACAGGATCGAGTGAGCATCAGTGAGGTCTTCGCAGTTATCAAAATAGTTTGACAACTGCGGATCCAGAACAGCCACCAGCGCCCTATTTCTATTATGCATGGGCAAACGAGGTAAGCGTGGTCTAAGTTCAGGCGACATGTACCGATATTCTCCAATCGCACATTCCAAAGCACTCCTGATTTCCTCACTGCACTGGGTACTTACATTAGTAGCCATGTCATTACTCACTTCGTCAGCGCGATTGAATAACTGACTAGACTGTGGTGGGACCACAGCCTGTGACGGAGGGACAATGACATGGCTACTTTGCATTTCAGTTCGCAAGCGATCAAGTACGGTATCGTCCAACATATGATTACGTTGGATGACCCGCACCTGATCCGATAATCGTTGCGCCGACACGTTGACAGCTGGCTCAAGCACCTGAAACAGAGTTTGAGAGCTAAAATTTGCAAACACGTTAATGATAATTCGATCATGTCCGCTTCTCAGAATGGATGTAGGAACGGGTCCCGCGGTACTAAGGAGCTGCTCCTCATTGATATGGCCATTAACCAACAGGTTCGGCGTTCCCGAAGGGATCTGTCGACATGTTGGATAGATTATAAGAAGGCCTATGACTCGGTGCCACATACATGGCTCATGAGGGTGCTAGAATTGTATAAAGTTGATGCAACACTGCGCACCTTCCTGATGTCGTGTATGAGGCAATGGAGGACAGTCCTTCGCTATCCAGGATGTCGGCATATCCAAGGGAACAGCGAACCGATAAGGATAGAGCGAGGTATTTTTCAGGGCGATAGTTTGAGTCCGCTTTGGTTCTGCTTAGCCTTGAATCCTCTAAGCACGCTGCTGGAGGATTCAGGTCTGGGCTTTCGGTTGAGGAGAGGTGGTCAGGTTATATCTCACCTTCTTTACATGGATGACCTGAAACTCTTTGCCCCCAACAATTTGCAACTGATGGAGCTACTGAAGGTAACAGAAACTTTCAGTAGTGCCATCAGGATGGAATTTGGTGTGGACAAATGTGCGGTCATGCATGTAAAGCGAGGGGGGATTGTGGAATCTGCGGGAACCCAGCTCTCAGATTCCATAAATCTTAGATCCCTCTCAGAGACCGAAACCTACAAGTATTTGGGTATGTCGGAAGCGCTGGGCATCAATTCTGTTCACATGAAGCAATCGTTGAAGGAGCGCTTCTTTGGCCGCCTGAGAAAAGTATTTAATAGTCTTTTATCAGGCGGAAATAAGGTGCGTGCCTTCAATGGTTGGGTCATGCCGGTTTTGATGTACTCTTTCGGCGTACTCAAATGGACTCAAACAGAACTAGACGCACTGGATAGGAAGGTCCGTACATTGTTGACGGCATATCGAATGCATCACCCACGTTCTTCGGTTATGAGACTGTATATCCCGCGGAGTTGTGGAGGTCGAGGCTTTTTAAACGCCAAGACTCTCCACAATCGCGAGATATGCAGTCTCAGGGAATATTTCCTAGAAGCCGACGTGGGGATGCATCGAGATGTGGTCGCGATGGACAAGGCCCTCACCCCGCTCTCCTTGGCTAAAGAGAACTGGCGCAAACCTGCAGTGCTTGACACTAATGACCGCAGGGAAGTATGGCAGAGTAAGGAGCTTCACGGACGCTACTTCAGTGCCCTGCATGGGCCTGATGTAGACCATGCAGCGTCCGTAGCCTGGCTACGTTCCGGAGAACTCTTTGGAGAAACCGAAGGTTTTGTTTGTGCAATTATGGATGAAGTTATGATGACGAATAACTACCGGAAATTTATTGTGAAGGATAGCACGGTTGACATATGTCGGGCATGCCACCGTCCGGGCGAATCGATCCGTCACATTATCTCCGGGTGTTCTCGTCTAGCTAACGGAGAATACTTGCATAGACACAACCTTGTAGCCAGGATTATACATCAGCAACTTGCTCTGAAATACAGCCTTGTGGAATCGGAAGTGCCGTACTATAGGTATGTGCCCGACCCAGTTCTCGAAAATGGCAATATCACACTGTATTGGGATCAATCCATCATCACTGACAGGACTATTGTAGCCAATAAGCCTGATATAGTGGTGATGGATCGATCAGAGCGGCGCGCAATGATTGTTGACATAACGGTTCCACATGACGAGAACCTCGTGAAGGCCGAGAAAGATAAACAAATCAAGTATATTGACTTGGCTCGCGAGGTTGTCGACATGTGGCCTGTTGACTCAGCGATCATTGTGCCGATAGTCGTATCAGCCAATGGCCTAATTGCCAAGAGCCTCGACCAATATCTGATGAGGCTCTCGTTAGGCAGCTGGATCAAGGGCTTGATTCAGAAAGCGGTACTCCTGGACACGGCTCGTATTGTTAGGAGGTTCCTCTCTCTGGAGCCCTGACCGCCGGTAGCTTGGACCCTGTTCCCGATACCGGTGGGCTACTATTTTTATATTTTTAAATGTTTTTGTATATAATTTTGTAAAAATATTTAAAAATGTAAAATGTATGTTTATAAAATGAATAAAGGGAATAAATGCGGAAGTAAGTTTGTTTGTTACCTTTTCACGCCTAAACCACTGAACCGATCATCCTGAAATTTAACATTTACATTGTCAGGTGTACAAAAAAGGATATAGGGTACCTTTCATCCCGAAAAAGGTACTGTTTCCGAGGAAAACAACAATAACATTCTTACGATAATTATGGCACCACGTTTCCGAGCCGGTTATTGTCAAATTTCAAATAAACGCGAGCGAAGGCGCGGGCAAATGCTAGCGATCAATAAAATATGTTTGAAACTCGATAAAATTACAATTCAAAATATAAATTACTTCCGTTTACTCAGATCATCTGTCATCAAACTCCCGGGTAACTGTATATAGTTAGGTACCCAGAGCTAGTATCTACATGTACTCGTGTACTTAGGTGTTACTCGGTAAACGTATGGAAATTGTTAGCTATCGGTATGGAAATGTATGTACCTCGTAACGACCAAACTACTAGATTAATTATGACAAATGTCCATCAATATGTCTTGACGCACATGTCATGGCTTGCATTATTCATTTCTGTTGTGATATAAAGGCTCCCATTAGTAATTTCGCTAGACGTTTATGAGGGACTGTAAATAAATACTGATTTACATCTCAAACAGTACCTACCTAAATTTTGATACAAGTGGGGCCAGTTTGATATTGCAGCCGAGGAGGAATACACTTGAGCCGCAGGAGGCGAGGGTATTATGGAGCCGAGAAATGCAGTAACAAATGCCCACGTGTATCAAACGACGCTATTCGAAAAAACAAAATAACAGAGCGAAAAGTATTTTAACCCGCCTGGAGGACAGTAATGTGTTTATCAGCCTATACAATTTATGTTAAAACACCCTGTCTGATCCGTGAGTGTTTTATATAAAAAAAAATATAAAACAATTTTTTATAAAATATAAGAATACGAGGAAAGTTACATAGCAATACAGGGGTGAGGGCGGCGGTGTGCGGCTGCGGGGTAGTGACGTCATAAAGTCCTAAACCAATAACGTCTGTCATTGGCTTAAATATTTTTTGGTAATTATATGGTATGGTTCGAATAGGTTTGTGTGTAAGATTATTCGATGAGGACGCCAATGCGATGGCTTTGACGGAGATTCTGTTCCATGTTTCTGTCTCCAATAGTGAAACAAGTCTGGCCCCGTCTTACAAGGTTAGCGTTTTTAATAAATCTAGCACCTGATCTTCAAAGTTAACAACATTCACTCGTTGTCTTCCTGCATCACCGGCATTAGACCGCGATGCGTTTCGTGGCCGTGAATACTGCCCGCAGCGTACAAACGTTGAAACACACGCTCGCAAAACGTATCTCATTATCTCTTCGAGACTCCGCATAACTGCAGTCGCTCCTATTTAGACACATTAACTTGTTAAAATACTCAAGATTAGTAAACGACATTCAACAATAACAACAGTGGACCCAACACTCGGAAGCAATATTTACGCAAGACTGACATTAATTTATTAATAATTTAATTTATTTTTTTGTCATATTTTTTTAAATGCCAAATTCTGACACTTATTTATCTCGTCTGTTTTGCTTTCTAGTCATCATGTTACCATTCATGAATATTTTATTTCCTTTATTTTATTTGGTTTTATGATTGCAAACACTCTGAAGCAATATTTACGTAAGACTGACATTAATTAATTAATAATGTAATTATTTTTTTGTCCTTTTTTTTAATGACAAATGTTAACACTTATTTATCTCGTCTGTTTTGCTTTCTTTATGTCACGGTTTAAAATTCATTATCAAAATAATAATATGAATATTTTATTTTATTTGGTTAGGTATATGATTGCGATACCTATATGGCCCTTTCGGATCGGACAGGGTTTTTTTTAACATTTTGTATATGTATATTAGTTCCTTTGTGGAACTCTAGCGACCAAACGCATAGGGCGATTATGATGATTCTTACGTTAAAGTAGAAAAGTTTCATAGAAAACAGGAAATCGGTACTTCGTTAATTTGCAGTATCTTCCGCAACTTAGACGGTCGCCACTGATAGCGTCTTACTCAAAGGAAATAACATTTCAATAAACGGATAAGTACGTACTTCATGCAATATAGGGTAACTGGTAATTAGTGACCGATACTTATACACGTGATTCTACTCAAGATAACAAACAACTTTCCTTAAGAAACTTTTTTAATACTCATTCACTTTTATCACAATAACACAACAGTCGTATGAAGCGGCTACTGGCTGAAGCTTACTTAGCTTAATGTATGTTCGTCTGTTCGTATCATATAGACTCCCTAAACTACAGAACCGATTTTGGTGAAATTTGGCGCTGTTGTTCTACATACGCCAGGAAAGGTTTCTGAACGGTAGGTAGGTGGGTAGGAATGTAGGAAGGGTGATAGGAAGGGTAGGTTAGTTGTAAGTAGCCAGAAGGTAGGCAGCGGGTAGGTAGAATGTAGGCAGTTGGTAGGAAAAATACGTAGGCAGTAGGCAGGTAGTAGATAGGCAGTAGTTAGGCAGTAGGTAGAGTAGTAAAAAATACAAGGTAGGAAATGGTGCATTGCATTTCTTGGTTTACATCTGTTTGTTGATGTCCTAATACCATGTTTTTATAGGTATTATTATAACCGAGACCTGAGCGTGACGTGAGCGTGACGTCATATTATTAGAACAGTCAGTGCACAGAATTCCAATCTATCGATCATTTAACTGATAATTAACAAGTAATTAAGCACTGAGTCCGACACATATGTCATCTAGGATTCTATGCAGAAGCAATTTGCGACCACAACTACCTATTTTAGCTATCAGTTCTAAATATTTAATCTCTTTGATAATAAAACATACACGTGATGCTGGGAGGGGGGAGGGGGGGTAACCTCCAACTTCACGACATGTTACCAGGGGGGAGCGAGGGTTATAAAAGTGGCGTAAAAAACCTCACGTGATTATTGGGTGGCCCCTTATCAGAATAGTCCGTACCTTACCTTGCTGTCCCGGTTTACGTTAAATAAAATATTTGGAGATAAAGAATACAATATAATTTAGCTACCGTCTGAACGAAGTTTGACGAATACATTTGGTTTGGAACGATTCAATATTTTTAATTATTTTTGTTCTGAAAAGATAAAAAGCCGATCTGACCTGTCTTGTCCAGAAAATGAGGTTATAGCAGACTTGACAAGGGACGTTGACGGACCGCGAACTCTGCCACAATAAAGCGCAACACACAGGCAGCGACGCGGGGGTGACGTGCGGGATTTCATTTGATTTTTATTCTGATAAATTGTTAATTAACTATGAAATGATTTTTAATTAATCTCTTAGTTTTACTACAATACTAGCTGCTACCCGCGACTTCTTTCGTGTGGAAATTTTGATGTGTTTTTCAGTGATAAATTATACATATAAACCTTACAGTTCCACCAGACAGATTCAATATTGAATCATTCTGTCTATTGATGAAAATCGCAACAAAATCCGTTGCGTTGTTTAGAAGATCCAAGCGTACAGACGGCAAGAAGCGATTTTGTTTTAAACTATGTAAAGATATTGTTTCTGCCTTATTTCTCCCGTTTAGGGTTGAATTTCGAAAAAACTACGAAATACGTATCCATTTTTTTTGCTCAGAAGTTTTATTATTATATTTCGTTCTTCGTACTCTAAAAAGTACGGACTACCCATACAAACTTTCAACTCCTACTTCAAACTCATCAACAGTGGTAGTTTTACAAAAACGTTGAAATACGTACCTATCACTGTATTTGTTATTTCTAACCAGAAGCTTGTTTATTTATGAAATTTCATGCTTCTAACTCAAAAAATGACCGGTTTCCATAGAATCGTTAATCCCTTATTTTACTCCTTTAGGGGTGGAATTATGAAAAACCCTTTCTTAGTGGATATCTACTTTTCACAAAAGAACACACCCTCCAAATTGCAGTCTCTAGGACCAGCAGTTTAGGCTGTGGGTTGATGTCTCATTCAGTCAGGGCTTTGAATTTTATAGACAGAAAAAAGAAAGATGAAATTACGCCCGTACTAGCGCACGTCCCACGCTCGCTGAGTGTGTTGCGCTTAAACTAAGATCGTCGTAGAACTAAGATCGACAGATCGGCACCGATAAATTTTAGGTAACTAGGCTCTGGAAATAAAACACCCTCTATTGTGAATGTCAGATCCTCTCTGAACTGAAAAAATGTATCCAATAGGTACTCAGCTGTTCCACACATTATTACCGTATAGGTATTGCACTTTTGTAGTTTTTTTTTTAAATAATCGATGAAAAAATTGGTGTCCTGCCTTTTCGCAGAAAATTGTTTGTCGGATTTTTTACTTATCAACCAACGTTTCGCCGACGTTTCACTTTGACAACTAACGATTAGCAAATTTTTGTATGACAACGTTCATTTGGTAGAATTATTGAATGACACGAAACGTTTGGCACATTTTATTTTATTTTATTTATTAGGGAAAACAAACAATTACACATTAAAAATTACAAAAAGTTGGGACACAGAAATTATACAAATGTGAAATCAACCACGTTCTCCACAGATACATAATGAGACAGTTTGGTTTTTAGACTAACGCATAACGTTGTAAACATTAAAAACAGGAATTAAGTATAAGTTAGTTAATTAGTGGAACATTAGTATCACAATAATTTAATTTTTCAAAATGTTAAGTAACATGAGCCTAAACTTTCTATTCGGCAAAGCAAACAGATCCAAACTGCAGAAATTCTTATTAAAATTGCTCGTAAGGCGACGAAGAGGTGCACGCAAGCCTGCATTTGTGCGACAGGAAGTAGTGGCGAATACAGGTCGTGCGCGCACCTCGCGTCCCTGGCATGTTCTGGGAACTATATAACACAACTTGTTGCAAATGTCTAAACAATCATACGAGTTGTTGCATAAGTCATACAAAATGTAGTTTCAAGAAACGTACGCCTTGAACTCAAAGAAAGCAGATTATATTTTTGAAGTAACTCACTATAAGAGAGATAATATCTTTTTAAGCAACGATAATGCATAGACTTCAAAAACTTACGTTGTATGCTTTCTATACTCTCAATATATTTATTGTAGTAGGGGTTCCACACAGGTACTGCATATTCTAATTGAGACCTTACTAGTGATCGATAAAGATATAAATATGTACTAGGGTGCTTAAATTCCGTAGCTGATCTCATCACAAAGCCATACATACGATAAGCATTATTTACAATTTTATTAACATGTGCGTCTAAGTGCAGTTTGTCGTCAAGTAAAATTCCCAGGTCGCGAATCAAACTCTCCCTTGCAAGAGTTTCGCTATGTATTGCATAGGGGTATTTAAAAATATTTTTGTTTTTGGTGAAGCTAATACAACAGCATTTAGAAATACTTAGTTGGAGTTTATTTTTAGTGCAATAATCTGCAAGACGATTGAGGTCTTGTTGAAGCAGTTGACAGTCAAGCATAGTTCTGATGGGTCTAAATACTTTAAGGTCATCTGCGTACAGTAGGAATTCAGAGTTAAGGAAGCACATGTCAATATCATTTATCATTTGTCAAACATTTCACTAGGCCACACAACTATTAGATGAATGACGTTTTGTCAGTGTAACACTTCCCTTTTCATACATTGATATTATGATAAAAAATAAACTAATTTTGACATACATTTTTTTATTTAAGAATCTGAAAAATAACATTTTGGCCAAGTACTTTTTTTTCTTTGGTTCTGGTGGGGCACCGGTTAATATATTATCTGTTTCCCCTTCGTTGGCAATGGTTTCTTTTATTAATTCTTTTATCAATTCATATACACCTGGATGTCTTTTATCAATGATATTGTTGATTTTGTTATGCCGTTCTGTTATGTGTTTTGCGAGTTCTGTGTTCGTGGGGTGCGTACCATTTGACATAATAACAAAAGTTCTAACGATCACATGACCTAACTTCATTTAATATATATTTTTTAGCATAACCATGAAATGATATAATGAATTATTGATATAATTTCAGTTTACCTAATTGTATATGGTTTAATAAACATTTTCTATAATGCACATTTGAACCAATATTCACTTCATATATACCTGCGTCAGATCCCCTCTATGGTTGGTGAATCATGTGGGTTAGGTTAGGTTAGAACCAGGACCAGTAGCGCATGAAGGCGAGCGAGCGTAGCGAGCGTGCCGCGGCAGCGGCCGCCGAGTGCCAGATCCCCCTTATTGTGGGTGAACCATCTGGGTTAGGTTAGGTTAGAACCATCACCAATAACGCGCGAAGGCAAGCGAGCGAAATATAATAATAAGAAGTTTTTTTTAATAAATATAGCAACAGAAATCTTAGGTTAGGTTAGAGTATGACAAACGACGCACGAGCTGAGCGAGCGAAGCGAGCGTGCCGTGGCAGCGGCCGGCGATGTGCTAGAATGGAATTGCTTTAGTAAAAGGAAACAGTTGAGTTAGGTTAGGTCACATTAAAGATAAAGTAAAAAAATAACAATAACTACCTGTATGTAATTTGGGACAAATGAAAATGGCATCCTTGTAAATAAATTTCTTCAAAATTTGATGTAAGACTCAATATTGCAGCTCTTTCAAAATCTAACACACATACTTTTGATGCAAGATTAATACCATAATAATAGATTTCGTAAACAATAAACGACTAAATGAATATTACGCCAAATAAAACATTCTGCTACTTGAAAGTTGGCATTTTAAAAAGTGTCATTATGAAAAGCAGACCAAACGTACAGTTGGTAACTGTGAGGTTGCGAAATAAACAAAATTTTATGTTTAGTTGGCAAATAGTCCGGGGCTTTTGGATTTGAACCCTGCATTAAATATAAACAGCGATTTTTTTCTTGAATCGTGTATTTGACCTAAGCTCTTCAAATAATAAAAAAAAAATTAACATTTTCCGAGACCGGATCAAGCTGAAAAAGACGAAAACGCGTTTTTGTGAATAAAAACATGGGAAAAAATGTTAACAGGACAAATTTAGTTAGTTTAGGTAAAGAATTGGTGACATTAATATATTTTTTTCAGAATTAAACATTTTCATCCACGGAAATTACGGTAAAAAAACATTTACGAAATTTTTGGATTGTACTTAAGGCAAAAATATAAACAGCGGTTTTTTTACATAAAATAACTTAAATTAATATATTACACCGCCAATAAACAAAATTAAACAAATTGTACTACCGGAAGTTATTATTACCAGTTTTTTTACAATAGCGGTTGAGGCGAAAAGGTAACAGGGTTTAATTTAGTTTAACTTTCATCTAAATGCTATTTCTAATCTATTTACACGAAAATTAAACACTTTAAAGCAAATCGTGAAAAAAAATCAATTAATGTTTACGT
The DNA here is from genome assembly GCA_949152445.1 of Cerastis rubricosa. Lineage (NCBI taxonomy): Eukaryota > Metazoa > Arthropoda > Insecta > Lepidoptera > Noctuidae > Cerastis > Cerastis rubricosa. Next base: position 11,936,442 of record OX424523.1, on the reverse strand, counting down.
AAAATACGTCTGCAAGCTTTATTCTTGTATTTGGCGCAGCACTTTCATAGGAATTTGATCTTTCCGTAATATAAATAAGGTGTTCAATCGCGTAACTCAATAAAACACCGACTCAAACAACAACACAGTCATACTCACACAATGAACGCAGCGCTTATCTTGCACACTAGCACACGCCGTACGCCGCACGCTGCTTAGCGCTAACACCGTGCATCGTAATTTAATTTTTACTTTGACATTATTAATTATCGCTCTAATTTGTTTAATTTTGGGGGATTAAGTTTTGGATTTATATATTTCTCATTTTTAAATGAATTTAAATCCTGTTACATTTTTGCCGTAAGTAGTATTTAAGATTTTTTGATTTTCTTGATTTTCTGTGAAATCCGGAGCAGAATTTGTTTAATTTTCATAATAATAGTTAGACATGGTGATATAAATCATTTTAGCGCTATTTTTGTCCTGTTAATATTTTTGCCTTAAGTACGAAGTCAAATTATAAGATTTTTTTAAAAAAACGAGTATTCCGTGGACGAAAATGTTTAATTTTCTGACCTACTTGTAGTACTCAATCTGTTCTACAAATACTCCAAATAAACATACCTGTTTATATTTTTTTCCACCAAGTTATATACATATTAGACGTTTTCTTTAAAAAAACATACACGCAGAGGTGAACTTTTCGCGGGATACAGCTTAATATACTCTCCTGTCCATACCCTACACATTCAATGAAAAAAATCGCTGTTTTTAATTAATGCAAAGTTAGCCTAATATTCGGCGTAAATTCCCCGGACTAAAATGATTATTCGGCGAAATAAAATTCTGCGAAACGTTGGGTGCCAAGTGAAAATCTGGCAAACAATTTTCTGCGAAAAGGCAGAGAACCGAAAAAATTATATGTGGGGGAAGTCAGAATGATGTACTGAAAACGTGGTATCTGTTTCGCGTCGGTATCCTTTCCACCCTGTAATTAAATAACTTTGGTTACGACCTAACCTGAGAGTGTCATGTAGTCGGACTACCAAGTTAAAAAATACTAGCAGAATCTTATACTCCAGTTAGATCACTGTGCGGATTATTATAAATATAGATGGTGTCTAGAATCTTTCCGAAAAAATCTCCATTCGCCCGTTTTCCTTTGAAAAATTTAAATTTCAACGTTAATAAAGGTTATACGGTAAGAGTAGGAAGTATAATATAAACTATACTTTCAGTGAATTAACTTGCTTTCATCCCACATTTTTAGGGTTCCGTACCCAAATTGTCAAACGGGACCCTATTACTGAGACTTCGCTGTCCGTCCGTCCGTCCGTCCGTCTGTCACCAGGCTGTATATCATGAACCGTGATAGTTAGCCAGTTGAAATTTTCACAGATTATGTATTTCTGTTGATGCTATAACAACAAATACTAAAAACAGAATAAAATAAATATTTAAGGGGGCTCCCTTAAATATTTATTTTATTCCCATACAAAAATTGTTTTTTTTTCTCGTTTTTTATAAATTATGGTACGGAACCCTTCGTGCGCGAGTCCGAATCGCACTTGACCGGTTTTTATTTACTTACCAGAATTTTAATACTCACAATAATATAATATAATATTATATATAATACTACATTAGGCATCTATAAATTTGAATGGTTGTGAACTTGTGACAAGAATTGGATTTGATTCGGACTAATTTTGTTAGTAGGTATCTCCCTTACGTTTAGAAATAGATTGAAATGTTCGTCAGAAACTGTTCTATACGTCGGTGATATTGACCCATGGAATATTTTAGCAACCTTGTTTCCTTCTTTGTGACTCGGAAAGGGTTTTAGTCAGAGGTCCTTTTTCATAGGAGTGAGGACGATAAAAAGGAGTTTTTTAGACCAAAAATCAAATCACATCGCTCCCATGACATTGAGAAAAATGTGTCAATACATTGGATAGAGAAGTTTGAAGGAACTTGGTCCTGATCAGCGATATTAATCGGATCCATGATCTAAATTGCTAAGTACTTTGTAGGTAGGCGTGGATTATCGGGCGAAGAAAATAGAGGCACTAGTTATAATACAATCACTTTTACTCCGAACTAATTTTCCATTTAAATATTCACCACGATATTACAAATAAATTGAAATAACAAAATAGGTAACATAAGTAAGACACTCCACCGAACGCGTAGCACGCCTGTGCGATCCCGACCGAGTCTCAAATCATACTGCCTGTAAATCGTCGCCCCACTGCGCGCTAGCGCTCGGTGTTGTGTCAGAGTGTCGTGATATCGGATGTGACGTGGTAGACACAGATAATTCATGTTCACGACACTCTTAACCTAACAGCGACATCTATGAAATCTAACTAACACTAATTTAAATATTAAAGCGCCGTCACGGCCAGACTGACATTCGCACGTCCTCGTGCGTCTCCATGCTCTTATGTTGCCGCTTGCCCATTATTCTGTAAAGAGAATAAAACTGATAGAAACGTTACTTCGTACGCTCGTCCATCACTGACATACATTACAACATTTTATAGCCCACAAAACATCTAGATGTTAAGCTGACCCGGACAACTGAAATAGGCGATCCACCGATCACTCATTAGTGTCACACATCTCAATTGATCTCATAGCCTCTCAGACTAGACGACCAGTGCAATATGATCCGGAACATCGGCCTGTCTAAGCCAGTTCCTTAGATCACACAACTACACACCATAGTATATGACCCAGAACATCGGCCTGTTTAAGCCAGTTCCTTAGCTCACAACTACACACACTATAGGCTATGATCCGGAACATCGGCCTGCTTAAGCCAGTTCCTTACCTCACACAACTACACACACCATAGGACGTCGACCCACATGAGCCAGTCCCTTGCATTAGCCTCACCCAGCTAAGTTAATCTCACAGATTAGTAGCAAAGTTACCTTTAATTACGTTTCTTCACTCTCGGAAGCCGAGAGGGTTCCAGAGCTAGCGGTCAATGTACGCGAACTACAAATCTATAAGGTATCACTGTCATCACCAGATGATAACCACTCCGTTCCCCGATCGTGGACCGCCGTCTCGGCCTCCTCCAAGTTATTAGTTAAGGTAGTAGCTATATCTACCAAGCCTTCATAGCCCACGGGTACTGCACGCAAATTCTCATGACTATATTTGTATGTTCTATTGGACCCATCTAAGTTTTTTTAATACATATCTGTCGTTATTTAACACGTCAGTTATAACAAAGGGACCTCTGAATTTCCTATGAAGTTTAGTCTGACTCCTTTCGCTGCATTTAATGAAGACAAAATCGCCCTTGGAAAATGGTCTCACCGTTGCTCTACCGCGATTGAAACGTGCTACCTCTGACGCAGCAGCTTTCTTAGTATTCTCGGATGCTATCTCACGAATTTCATTTAAATCTAACCGAGACTCAGGCTCGGAATTTGAAACTATGCGTGCTAGACCTAAAGACCGCGCCCGAATGCCAAACATTGATTCTGTGGGTGTGTAGCCAGTAACCCTAGACCGTGTACTATTCAACGCTAGTTGTACTTCGAGAAGTTCGTCACGCCAGGTTTTGTTTGGGTCATTTTCTATTATAGTAAGTAAGCATTTTAATGTCCGCATAACTCTCTCTACTCGACCATTTGCCCTGCTCGAACCGGTAGCAATAAGATGTAATTCTATACTTTTGCAATATCTGAACTAATGCAAGTTTATCTTCACCCTTTAGGTCTGTGTCGATACTATTAAAATCGAAACAATGAGGCTTTTCAGTAATGTTAACTTCTTTGCGCAAAGAGAATATAATTTTGTCACTATCCATACGTACATGGATACCGCAATCTAGTAGGTCCCTACCTATAATCACCGGTTCTGTAATTGAGTTATCAGGCACAACATGAAACAAAAGGGACACTGATGTTTTGAATTTTAACACTGCTCAGCATTTGCGATTCACATTTTACATTTTCTTTGCCTATGCCTGTAAGATAAACTAAATCAAAGCGCATAGTACCCGGGAACTTTTTAGCAAAGCTTAAAGTTACAAGTGAACAAGCAGATCCACTATCAAAGAGAAAAGAAACGAGCTCACCGGATGGTGTGGTCAGGTTACTCCTCGTCGATTTGAGCTCGCAGACGTTGACCTCCTTGATGGCAGCCGCCGCTACCCCACTGCCTCCTTTCCGGTCTGGGCACGAAGATGCAACGTGTCCTGTTTGTCCACACACGTAGCAGGTGATACGGTTCTTATCGAAACTCTTTGGTGTTGGGATTCGATTCAAAGCCTTCACTTGAGATGAAGGCTCGTCCTGCCGCTTGCGGCAATCCATTGATTTGTGGCCTGGTTTGCCACAACGATGGCATGTGCCATTAAAGCGATTCTCCGTGTAGAGAGTTTTTTTGGTGTCACCATCATATCCTTCGCTGCTTTCATGTCTTCGTTTATTAGAAATCCCATTTAGGATCCGAAGCAGTTGGGCTCTTGTTATCACGTTATGTGAGTGCAATTCTCTTCGAATTGTGTTATCTTTCTGGCATAAGACTGACGCAACAAATCCCGTCAATATGTCTTCGGCCATTTCTGTACGTGGTATGCGTTCTATGAGACTCCACAGGCGCATAGCGGCCTCGCTAGCAGTTTCTTTTGCGGTTATTTGGAAACGTAATATTTCGTCAAAATAGTCTTGCCCTAGCATAGGCTTTGCAAACTTAGCTAGTAATAATTCCTTTACTTGAGGCCATGATAGCTGAGACAACTGCAATTTCGTTAAGCAGGTTGCAGCCCGGCCTTTTAACGCATGAGTAAGAGCTAACAGTAATTCGGCACCATCTAGCTTTCGGCTATGAACTACTATTTCCGTGATTTTGCACCAACCTTCTATGTCAGCATCAGCATCATCAGGATCAAACCGTATCAGTCGCACAGTTGCGTTGAAATTTGACGATTGCGGTTGAGCGGTTTCCAGCAGTCGTGCTACCAAAATCTCCATATTATGCAATAGGTTAGAAGTTGGCGGGGCCACTACACTGTCTCCGTTATTTTCTTCAGGTCTTTGCCCTTCGAATCCCACTTCTGATGAAGGAACTTGGTCCTGATCAGCGATATTAATCGGATCCATGATCTAAATTGCTAAGTACTTTGTAGGTAGGCGTGGATTATCGGGCGAAAAAAATAGAGGCACTAGTTATAATACAATCACTTTTACTCCGAACTAATTTTCCATTTAAATATTCACCACGATATTACAAATAAATTGAAATAACAAAATAGGTAACATAAGTAAGACACTCCACCGAACGCGTAGCACGCCTGTGCGATCCCGACCGAGTCTCAAATCATACTGCCTGTAAATCGTCGCCCCACTGCGCGCTAGCGCTCGGTGTTGTGTCAGAGTGTCGTGATATCGGATGTGACGTGGTAGACACAGATAATTCATGTTCACGACACTCTTAACCTAACAGCGACATCTATGAAATCTAACTAACACTAATTTAAATATTAAAGCGCCGTCAAGTTCATAATGTTTAATAATAATGTAATTCCAACTACCGAAAATTCATTATAAAGGATGGCACAATATGGTGGGCATGCCACCGTCCGGGAGAATCCGGAAGATCCGACATATTATTACAGAAAGTACTTGCATAGACACAACCTCGTTGCCAGGATTATCTACCAGCAACTTGCTTTGAAGTACAACCTTGTGGAATCTGAAGTGCCATACTATAAGTATGCGCCCGACCCGGATTGATGGGAATATCACGTTGTATTGGGATCGATCTATGGTGAAAGATCGATTGGAGCGTCGCGCAATGATTGTTGATATAACGGCCCCGCATGACGAGAACCTCGTGAAAGCATAGAAATATAAGCAATTCGAATATCAAGATTCTGGCTCGCGAGGTTGTTGTGGTGTTGTATGTGAGTACAGCAGTCATTGTGCCGATAGAAGTGTCGGCCAGTGGCTTAATAGCCAAAAGCTTCGACCAACATCTGAGTAGGCTTTCGCTTGGCAGTTGGATCAAGAGCTTGATTCAGAAAGCAGAACTTCTGGACATGGCGTGTATTGTGTTAGTAGGTTCCTCGCTTAGGAGCCCAGATCACTGGTAGCTCTTACCCCGTTCCCAATGCCAGTGGGCTATTATTTTATATTTTTTTAAATATAATTTTATAAAAGAAATAGTGAATAATGTGTGGAAAAATGAATAAAGGTAATAATGTTATTCCTATTCATCCGGGGCTTTTCAATAAGAAGCCGACGCGCGTCGTTCCAGTAAAAGTGAAACCCGTGTTCTAAGCTCCACTTAACGTCAATTGGATAGAAATTAAAAACAAAAATATTTATTGAAAAATGTCGGATCGGATGAAATGTCAAGAAGTTAATCGTGTCGTTTTTGTTCAAAGAGCGGAAATATCTAGTCTAGAGGGAGTACTCAAAAAAGTCGACAGTAGGCGGCATCAGAATATAATTATTATTAATTATTCATAGCATTATATCCTTAAACCAAAGTGTTTAGATACGAACCTACGGGATGTAAAACACTCTCATAATTAAAGACTACCGTCTCTGCTTCTAACAACACATTGAAACTTTAGTTAAAAGAATCCGGAAATTCATCATCATCATCATCATTTCAGCCGAAAGACGTCCACTGCTGGACATAGGCCTCCCCCAAGAAGGGGGGGTTTTGCCATAATCGCCACCCTTGGCAGGCGGGTTGGCGATCGCAGTACGGTTGTTACAAAAGCACAGAGAACGCTGCTGCCCATTCTCTGCTAAGTCCCTTAGTCGCCTCTTACGACACCCACGGGAAGACATGGGATGGTGCTATTCTTTACGTCCGACACCATACAGAATCCGGAAATTAATCTACATATATTTAGAAATCTACGACATATACTTATTCGATAATTCAGTAATTAAATTAGTTTATTTCGCTTTATGCCAGTCTGTGCTAGCCTACTGTATCACCACATATAGGGCGGTTCCCCTCAATAGTAATTAATCAATTTAGAGAGAGCTCAAAGAGCTATATAAAAGTCAGTTGTTTTTCCCAATTCGCTATCCGACCTTAGATCCTTACCAACACTGCAAAGTTCCAACGGTCCGGTTGTTCAAGACTCAAGACTGTATTAAAAAAACACTCTTAACTTCCCATAGATCACGATTTCCTTACTCAAAATAGAAGATCAGCAAATGTTTGTCCAATCATACGTTTTATCAGGTCCGGACCCGTGCTTCACCTAGGTTCTCCACCTGAAGCACGACTACCTTAATGTATAATAGGAGTGCATTTATAAATACAATAACAGAATTAGTTTAATGAAATCATTTAAAATTGTTCCCGTGGGCCCCATTGATCGGTGGGCGATTGTCCCATACAATCGCCCACCCGCCCAATCGAGGTAATGTTAGAGTTTTGCTAGTTACGGGCAGTATCCTTACGAACAGTACCTACTGGGCTGGCATGAATCCATCATCATCACATCAGCCAGGAATCACCCACTGCTGGGTATAAGCCTCCCCCCCTTCTTTCCGCACACTTCCCAGTTCTGTGCCTCTTATCCAGCTGTTTCTCGCTACTTTGACGATATCGTCGACCCAACGAGCTTTAGGACGACTCTGGTTTCTTTGGCCTAACCTAGGCTACCACTCGGTCAAGGCCTTGCTCCAAGATGGTATTTAGTCCTAGTATTTATCTAAAAGACCGTACCTACCCAGAATTATTAAAATACTTACCACCTTGAACTCATGCCTGCCTGGTACATACATAACTATGTGTGTAGGTATATAAAAAGTACGTCGCTGGCATGATTTCAATCTGATGAGTGACAAGTATTATAGAAGTATGGAAGAAGTACACATGCTGCGCCGACCCCAAACAGATTTGGATAAGGTCAAGAGAATGATGATGATGTGTCACATTATATGCCTCACTGCCAACTAACCACCGCTAAGATAACTGTGAAAAATTCGCCAAGGTAATTTAATAATGTCTTCGGACCATTTTATGGAAAAAAAAGCGTTTCATTGAATCCTATTAAATATATTTTAAATTGTGGATTTTTCTTAATTACTTGACTGTACTGGTCGTCAGGTGAAGCACGGGACCTAATAGGTATCCGTGCTTCACCCAGGTAGGAGAAGGAGAAGCATTGGAGTACTTTAAATACCTCTAAGGTCCCATTATTACTCAATGCATTCATCAGCAGAATGTTTTGAGTGCGTACATTGTGCTTTACCGTAAACCGGCATTACCGTTCTTAAGAAAAAAAAAAAAATACAGCTTTCCTTTTTGCGCTACGTAATTACTTTGATGTAAGTACATAATGCTTGGTTGTACTGGGTTATTTTACACCCTGTATAATATTTGAAACCCTTTTTAAACCACAATCAATCTCTTCACATTAGAAGAGAAAAAAAGGTCGCTTAGAAAATCCAATTGACTACAATACGTGCAACTTCTGCAATAGGAAATGAATATTCAAACAACAACAAAAACACTGATCAACTGCACTCGAACACGTTTGTAGGTAGTTCAGAAGTTTGACTATATGGTTTTAACGGAATTATTTCTGTTTTTGCATTAACTTTGAAGTTGTTTGAAATGTTTGGATTCATGAGAGTGGTATTATGAAGCAAAATCAAGCGAAAATCATTATGGTAAGCTTGCTAGCACTGTTTTCGTATTGTAAAACGAAACTAACGTAATAAAAAGATTATGACACTTTAACTAGCTGACCCGGCGAACTTCGTACCGCCTTAGCGTAGCAATGATGCACTACTTTATTTTGTATAGCTGACCTATCTTAGGTATGAGTACCTATTCAATTTGAACTGGAATCTATAATATCCTCCATATAAAAATGAATCCATAATTCCCTGGTCTCGCTATACCTGAAAAGGACTAATTTAATTAAATAAAAAACACAATATATATTTTCATAATAATGTTTCATCACTATCACAGATTACCACAGATTTTTTTATAAAGCCAATGTACTACCACAGATTACTGAATAGGATATGCGAAGTTTGTATAATGCGTTCTGAAATCAAACTCATATACTCAGACCACACTTAGGTGCGCCTACCTATATTTTACCTTAGTAACGTCATAAAATCGGAACATTTAATAATATTTATCTATACTTGTAACTATTCCGTGGCGAGTTATTTTCAAAAATTAATTAGAATTTAATTAAGTAACCACGTTTCCGAACAAACAATGCTCTTTCAATATAGTCTATGGCTGTGAATGACATTGACATTCGTTACGCGCGTTTTTTTAAATATGCAAAATTAAATGTATATTTTTTAATATTTCTGAGAGATTTTCTTAATATTTTTTTCCGTAAGAACCTTCTCCTAATAATAACAAATACAACAAAAAAAGAATTAGTGAAATCGGTCCAGCCATTCACGCGTGATGCCGTGACCAAGGAAAACGGGTTTCATTTTTATATATATAGAAGATATGAAAAACATCGCTTGTCTACACAATTGAAGGCCCTGTCTATGGAAATACAAGTTTTCATAGAAGTTTTAGTATTGTGGCATTAATCCGCAACAAGTTCCCAACTCAGTGAGAGCCGTTGTTCGCAAACATAGAACATGAGAGGGAAATATCTATTGTTGCCATTGTCTTGTAGTCGATGAAACACTTTGCTCAGTATTCTCGACTAACAATATACACATCTTTGCAGCAGGAAACAACGTCGCTCGCTGAACGCATTCGTCTGCTGACTTGCGATGTGGAGGATGAACCTGAGGATCAGCGGGCGTCGCCGGCTGGGGCCAGCGCCGACAAGATGTCGAGTAGCAGCGACAAGTCCAGCGACAAGTCATATAATAGCATCAGTATCGACAAGAATTGCGAGAAAGCGTTCGGCAGCGCTTCGTCCAGCTCGTCTTCCTCGACGATATCGGTGCCGCTACCCACACGACAGCTGCCGCCGGACCTGGGTGACGTACATCAGGAACCACAGAAGGTTAGTCTTTTACGAGAACTTATTCAGCCTCTCATGAGCTTTACTCCAACTTTTTATGTACAGTTGCGTGATTCCGCTTAATATCGATATACGATGCCGAAAATCTGATGCCGCTTAATATGCAGATTTGATAATAAAAAATAAAAAAAAATGTAATAGCTTATATCTCGAAAACGTGACGCTTTAGAAGATTTTGTCTCATTCATACTTGTTTATTTTGATGCGAGTTATTGATTAAAATAGGTTTCATGCGTGAATAATATAAAATAAAAGTTGTATAGACTGTCGTGCCACCAAAGAACGGATTGTATCTCTGATAGATTATATCTCTGAAACGTGGCGCTTCTAAAGATTGTTTCTTATACAATACTTGTTTTTAATAACATCGGCTACTGATCACATCAATTAAATTAAATTGCAGGAAGTTATGAAGGCCAAATAATTAAAACCCCTTTTTGGATTAAGAAAAATGCTTTTTTTGTAACGAAGTCAAACAGCTCTAAGCTTCGATTGGATAGACACAAACCTGCAAGAGTTAAAACAAACAAGGTTTCAGTAACAAAAGCTTTTTTAACAAATTTTTTTTCGCGTTGAATTCCGCATACCTTTTTAATTGATATACAAATCATGAAGATGATGTGCTTAAAAAAAACTAAGCCGCCATCTTTGAGAATCCGCCATATTGGATTTAGGAATACGTCATTTAGCTAACCATGCATTTCACCTAAACCAACAAAGCTTGTGAAAATATTTGCGCAGAAGACATCGGGTTCAAAATTCAGAAAAGGCATTCAAATAAACACATGTCATAAGTTTTACTATCAGTTTGTCACTATTGTGTTACTTAAGCCAAAGTCGTTTTAGGCCTGCAAGCTGGTTTAAGTTTTGCGAAAACATCATATTATTCTGAAGTAAATATTGTATTTTTCAAAGACGAGGAAAAGATGAAGATTGGTTATCCATTTATCGAATTTGTTTTAGGCACATTGTATTCTTTTCCGAAATACAAACTTCTTGATATGTATTTAACGACGACGACGACTACGATTACCTAAACTTGTATCTACCTAAATAAATACATTACGTCTGGGTCTCCCCACAGCCGAAGTCAGAACCCAGGAGGCAGTTCCTGTCAACGCTGGCACCATTGACAGCCTGCGTCGGAAGCGCGGCCCACCACGAGGGTTTCTACTACGTCCCCCCTGGAGACCGTACCTCAGCTTCTTCGGCCACTAACCTGGACTTGCAAGAACACCACGATGCGCCGGCGCCGGACGTAGTCGCAGGAACACCGGGTAAGCGGTCAGGTCTGTAAATCCCAACACAGATCTACACTAACAATAACATTGATAACTTTACTAGTCATTGAAAATGCAGCTAAGCTATGCTTCAGTCACTTCGATACCTATGAACAAATTCTGAACAGGCTGCTGATATGGGACACTGATAGATACTTCAATAAATTATTCGAGCCCGCTATCAAGCGCCGCGTCTGCAGTTTGTCCGTGCGGTTTGATCTAATCATAAAACCAGCACGAGTGATTTGGAGACTCCATATCGAAACGTTTTATTACCAAAACGAGACTTTAGTCAAATGTCCTATTATTAGCAAATCGTCTTATCAGTTCAGACGCAAACCGCCACCTTTCGAACCTCGCCGTCGAGGTCCGTCGCGACGCGCGACGTCCCGGTCCATGCCCTCCCCGACTCTCGCTAGAGCCAGCCTGCGATGCTGTGCCAGTAGTTTTAAATCAGCCCCAAAATAATGATATCATTCAGATCCAGCCAGTCCCCATGCTGCCCTCCCCCAGCGACGCCCTAAGCCGAAGCGGGTGCCATTAGCTCGTTAGTCGCTTAGTTTGTAAGTAGTTTTATGCCCTGGCTGAAGGCCTTACTCTCAAGGCACCCACAAGATAGTTAAGCAGACGACAACCTCTTAGGTTGAACTGCGAGATTTTTCGCATCTGTCGTGCGACGGTCGCGCTGCTAAAGTCGCCTAAATGTAAAAACAGCATTCAGCGTTCCACACTACTAAAGTACCTAGCGTGACATTCAATCTCACCGCCAATGAAACCGCTTTTACGATACTACTTAAAGAGGTAAAGAGGTTAACGAGCTGGTTAATCATACAACTTTTATCCACTTCTTTATGTACCTATCAAACCTAACAAAAATCTGTCAAATCTATACATATAATATTTCTGTTGAAAAATCGTTTTTGTACATCGAAAATATTTCCAAAAAAATAGCCAGGGTGTTAAAGGATAACCAACAGCACCCGTTTCCAGCAATTTTCGAATTTTTGTCTGTTTGTCTGTTTATTTGTTCGGGCATCACGTAAAATGTACGAAAGCAATGTAGACAACTTTTGTACACAACAATTGTGCGTAACTTGAAGTAACATTTTGTCTTTGTTTCATTGCAATCTGTGCTCTCTATCAAAAGATATATGAATTTAAAGTGTTTGAGAAGAACTTCTCATCATTACGTAAGGTGAGATACATTCAACGACATCTATTGGACTAAAATGGTACCAATGAATAAAATGTGCTCACAAGATTACTTTTAAATTGACTGACCAGGGTTTTCAAAAAGTTTTGATAGGTAAAGGTACTCTTAATGGCGCTGCTTTCTGTCGAAAGTGATCGGCGTGATGCCTACGTCAACGCTTCAACTTATTTTCGTCCGTCCATCAGAGTCATTGGAAAAGTATCCGCTTTGCCAATCATGGTCTATCATCAGGAAGGCCCTGTTCTTCTTCTTTCGCATCGATATTACGTCATATCATATTATTAACACCCAGGTGGCTAACTTATTTGCGGTTTCAGTAGCACTTTTGACAGAAGGTCCTCTAAAACGCAGGGACACTTTGGACACAGTCAGCCATGGTCTGGTCGGGAGCCCCGTATTCACATTGAGCTGCTATAACGCGTACAACCATAGAAGTACATGTCTATTAAGTATCACCATGGTTAGAATATTACGGATTTACGACTACGTAAGTGCGACCAAAATGGAGAGATTTCATAAGTGCGCAATGAATGCACTAATATGCGTTGAAAAACTAAACATGGAAGTTCTGCATCTGTGCCGGTCACATTTACATTGCTAAGAGATCCTTTAATACTTAAAACAAAGATAGTATAGTGTAGTAGTATAGTACACACGGCGACACATCAAGTTATACATCTCCAGTATAACCTAACCTCACTTTGGTACCAATGAGAGTTCAGCTTTATTTTGTTTTGCACATCTTGATTGGTCGCCGTGCGTACCAACGGGTTTAAGTTTAAACTAACAGTAATTCAGTTTATTAGTATATGATATAGTATGTTAGGAATATACCTACTACTATTTCACGTTACCTACCATGTTTTCCCTGAAAATGCTAAAAGAATAAGAGGTCACGTGAGCGAAGCCGCGGGCACAGCTAATTATTTAATAGATTTTATATTTATAAAAAATTAGGTTTAATTTTGATTGGGAAAATTTGACAGTTTTCGGTAGCTTGAAGTGCGACCTTCTGTACTACTTTAAAAACTACCTACGAAGTTGGAATATTAGCATCTCTATCCATCCACAGAGCTATCATAATCATCCTTGTAGGTATAGAACTCGTGCCGTGTGGGTGTAAATGTGGTGGTCACATTGGAACAAAATAGAACTTGTGACGTTTATTAATTTTTCCTTTAACCTAGACGTCTCATACAAAACATTCCTATGAAACTCTCAATTCCCATAATAAATATTAGTACGTACTGTTTCTGAGAGTATTTCTTTAAATTTGAAAACTGAACATTTAGGGGAAGATGGCGCGGACTACCTATATCAGATTCTAGGACCGTGGGCCTAGTACGAACTCTCGAAAAACGTTACGTAAATTCGAACGTTTTTATAATTGAAAATAACCGTTCCGTACTAGAATACTGCTCAAAACGTTTCATTTTCGTCGCAACTTCCTACTTGGGCCTCTGTTTTTGGCAACCGTTACCCACCGTTAAGTTTGGTAGCTGGATAATGACTTGTACCTACGTTACAAAGTTTATTATGATGATTCTATTTGTACCTATCTAGGAGCTGGAGAAGGCGATGATGGACTGGCTGCATTTGCTAGAGCCACTGCGCCGAGGACTGAGAGACTCAGACAGCGGTACGGCCAGGAATCACAGCCGGTTAGCAGCGATGACGAGCATGACGATTACGGTAAATTAATATAATTTTATAACCATTAAGTTCAATATTCTTCGAGAGGTTAGGCAGAGGACTTTTAAATACGATTTAGAAAGACGTGAGCCTATGTCCCGGGCGTAAATTCAAACCGGCTGCTTTGAAAAATATTTACAAGTTTCACAGAATAAAAGTTGATAAATCAATTATTGAAGTAGGTAGATCTCTATAAATCTAAATAATTATATACCAAAGTACTTAATGCAATTAGTTAAGGCCACCTTAAGCACATCGACGTGCCAGGGGGGGAGGGTCAGGATTATTAGGGTTCCGTAGCCGAATGGAAAAAACGGAACCCTAATACATTCGTCGTCGAGCTAAATAACTAGACAAAGTAGTAAATTCTACTTTTATAATCTATATGAACAAGTATAGAAAATTTAACCAATGCGATCAAAGGTGCTAACATTTTTAAGTGGCATTTTAGATTGTTTGAACTACATCCGTAAATAGTAAACTTAACTGTTTCAAATACGTCTTTTTTCGCACCCTCCTGTCCCGCCTAAGTCAAAAGAAAGTCTTATTCAAAAATTACTTAAGTGCAGTTCATTCCGTCCGGTTGCACTGTATTCTAACAACTAAATAAATGTTTTACCGATATTTTATGCGCAGTGAACGCTAAACTGTTTTCCTTTGTGAATTACAGGCAAGTAGGCATGCATTACTAATTGCGCATGATCCTCGAGGAAATGTCTTTGTGAATTAAAAAAAAAATGTGTTGTTTAGGTTTCCATCGCCGGCCGGCCGTTCGCGGCATTGCTATAAAGCAGCAACTTGGAGCATCAGACGACATATTGCAACAGATGCAGAATGAGTTGCAACCGTCCCCGGGCACCACTCCGCAACAGATCCCGTCACACGCATGTCAACGCACAAACTCTAACTATTCTTGGCCATATTACTCTGAGGCCAATCTTAACTCAAGGCCTCAAAGCAGAGCCAGTGCCAATTCTAACTGGTAAGACGAACGACAGAGATTACGTTATTTACATTAAAAAAAATACAAGTCTTTGCATTGCTGACAGCGAATTTTGTTACGCGCGCGTGCATTTTATAGCGACTGTCTAACGAACCTATCAGAGAACGAACACTAAAAATTTTAAAGTTGTCAGATGAAAAGTATTTATTCGTTCATCAGGTCTAAATCATCAGACTACATGCCGGCGAGGCCCTGTCAGAGCACCCCGGTGCCCCAGCAACACTCGGATGCTTGCTATGCGCACGCACAAAATATGGCGACGTATGCTCACTACCAGCAGCAGCGGCAGCAACAAGAGACCATGTATAGGAACTGCTCGCTTTATGCTAATATCGGGTAAAAATGTTTTTTTTTTTATATTTGCAGTTATGATTAATGTCATTTTATTCAGGAATTTGTTTTAAAAAAAGCTTACAAGTGCAATAAATTGACTTTCCTATCCGAACATTCTGGTACAAAACAGACTCAGCTAATATGCTACAGCAGCGCAGCGCTATTTAATCTTCCTAATCCTAATCGATGCAACGAGATTCTTCTTCGTGTTAACTGCGTTCTTCAAATTTTGATGGCATAAAAATTTCATCTTCGGTGGAAGCGCAGCTAGATAGAAGCACACAACACTGACTCTTGCTTCCACTTACCAATTCCAGATGCTCGGACAGCAGCCAGGAGCTGTACAGCTCGCAGACGAGCTCGGAGCAGACGTCGCCGGTGCGCGCCGTGCCGCGCTGCCGCCGCCCTGAATCGCCGCCGCCGATCAGGAACCACCATCAGCTGCTGTACCTGCCGTATAGTACCCACTATCACTACCAACACCATGCAGATTACGGTGCGCAGCAGCAGTGGCAGCAGGCTAATGACTGTAAGTTATCTATGAATCTATACTATATCATCGTCATCATCTGCCTAGCCTTTTCCCAACTATGTTGGGGTCGGCTTCTAGTCTAATCGGATGCAACTGAATAGCAGTATTTTACCGACTAAAGAGGTATTGCTCTCCGAAACTAAGTACATACATACTTATACAAAAAATCTTTTACAAATTGAATTAAAACTAAACTAAATTTTATTTCTCTATTGCCTAGTGAACTTGAAGTTCAAAAAGAAATTTCAAGCTGGCGAAGTTGCCGGCTGAAATAAGTTTTGATGAGTTTGACAACGGGAACCACGCTGATCTTATTGGCATCTCATATTCGTTCAGAAACAAAGAGAAGCGTATACACATAGCGTATTTAATAGCCTGAAATCGTCTTTTTTTATAAAATGCACATTTACTCATGTTGGTATATTTACGAACGAAAACGAAACGAATTTGAATGAACACGTATTCATTTATTTTGATATCGATCTTCCATTTCGTTACCTTTTGCAAAAGATAAAAATATATTTTAACTTATCAGACAGGAATCCCGGACCTAGTGTGATATAGTAAAAAATAGAGGATAGTAAAGCACAGCGCTGTGTTTCTATAAATGTGACCCTAAGAATTGCAATCAAGTGAGTAGACTAACAGTGAGTCAACTGGTATTGCAGACAGCCGCATGCACTCGTACTACCAGCAGCAGCAGACCCGCAGCGGCGCCAGCACACCACAGCCCGCCGCAGTGCAGCCGCAGCGAGCGCACTACTCACATCCACTTCAGCTTCAGGTATTACATGCATACAAATTACTACCCTCCGGTTGATATGCAACTTAAAATCGTCGAAATATAAATTTATCAATGCTCGAAATATGCAAAAAAAGTGCCAAAAATATGAAACATAAAATTGAAATAAGTACTATACAAACTTATAACAAACTTCTTTTTTGGTCGGGGGTTTAAAATTCAAGTAAGTACTAGAAAATAATAATGTATTTTACTAGTTAAGTATATTAAATGAAAGAATACCAAAAAATGCAATTGTAAATAATCCGGTTGCCACTAATTACTAAACTCGATGTAAGGGAGATCGTAGCGCAAGCTGTTACCAATAATACGCACTAACTTAAGTATTTGGTCGTTTATCAAAAATACCGCTGTTTCGTTTTGACCGTAACAATTTGCGCCTTGATGTACCGTTTATACTGGGTAGAAATGTCAGCCAGAAGAACAGGAAACATTTAATAATATTGATTTGCATACATAAATGTAATATAAAATAAGAAGATTATGCATGTTTTTGGTTTAACAGAGATGAGCTTCCGAATTTTCACTCGCAGTCTTTGAAAAAATTACTTAAAATTTAATTTTTATGTCGGGCTTTTTAATTTTATCTGTTTATTTTTTAACCACGTCTGTCCCACTCTTGGGCAAAGGCCTTCCCCAGTCCTTCTATTTTTCTCGGTGTTGCGCCTCTTCTCGCCAATTAACGAACACAGGGAAATAAATAAAAAAAACCTGAGTCTTTAGGAGGAATAGGGGGGGGGGGCGAGGGGCGGGGGGAAGGGGTGCCGCCAAGCCGCCGCCGTCCATCCTGCTCATGGTGCCCATGGAGACAAGTGACAGGATTTCTAATTTCGAATAGACCAGACCTGTAGAAGTTGTTTATTTCCCTTCAACAACTAGAAAAGAAGTGAAGATCTTCGAACCGCTGAGCAGATTTTATTGAAACATAGCTAAGAACACTCTCGATTAAGACACCTTACAAACGAAACCAACTTTATTGAAATCGGTTTATCCGTTCAGGAGCTACAATGCCACAGACATACACAGATGTGTATCTAGGCAAAAAAGAGGGGTGTTATAAGTTTGACGTCTGTGTACCTCACAGACGTCAAACTTATAACACCCCTCTTTTTTGGTCGGGGTTTAAAAACTATGACGATCCGTATATTCGTACAGACATAGGAAAATAGGTATCTAACATATTTAGACATAGACATAGTATACATAGTTGACAGTAGTGTAACTGCAATGAAAGCAACGTTACTTACACAAAGTAAATTGTAACTAAATACAGTGTGGACGTGATTTCGATGCATATACGGTTTCCACGTATTTCGGACATTATTCCACCCCCCCCCCCCCCGTAACCCACGCATAAAAATCATGGAGAATTGAAAAAAATATTGCCGGTTTAAATAACCGTGCAGGTACTTCACTTTAGTAAGAAACAGCAGATTGAAAAAAAATTCCAATTAAAATTTTATATGTGGGGTACAGAATAATTGATGTATTCATGTACTGATTACGTGGTAACGGTGTGCATTGATGTCCTTTCCAACCTGTCAGGTAGATAAGAGTAAGATGTTCTCTCAGCACGATATTTAATTGCTTTACGTGGACGTCGCCACACAGGAAACAGCTCGTTTTACTCAAGCACTAAGATTCTAAAGTTCTCTAGAATTTACCGAGGCAACCCCTTCACCAAGTTGTACGTTAAAGTTATAATATGAGCAAAGTAAAGTTTCCTTTATGAGTTTGATAATTAACGTGAGTGGGTGTGTTAGTAAAGTTTCGTTGTAATCTCAACGAAACTTCACTTTCTCTCAAAATAGTAGTTATTCAGGAATAAATCGTTGGTACCTAAAACTGCTTCTTGGCTAACTGCTTTTTGAGGTTTAAGTCAAACAAGTTTCTGCAATAAAACCACAATAATAATTAGTTTGAATTGATTGTTTCGAGTTTTAAGAAGTTTGAACTTATACTATCACTTACGGGATATATACCATGATTGATATTGATGAAAGACTTAAAATCATGCTCATTGTTGGCGCCTCACACGCCACGACCAAGGAGGAGGGCGCGGGGCGCGGGTACCGAACGCGGTGTCCTAGCGTCATCGCGCGCCTTCCCTCACTCAGCTCACACCAAGCGCTCCGAGCACTCCCTTGTACAATCTTCACATATTGATAAGTTACTTATGGTATTATACCTATTATATACAGTCCACTTCTCTTTTATTTATTGATAAATCCAACCGAGTCTATTCACTCATGATTTATTCAGCATCTTCAGATAAACCCAATATGTGAATATTCTGTATGTTTGATCTACCGGTGGCTGTATGATTAAGTGCGTAGTTACGAAGCGAGTTTTCAGTTAATGATTGATTTTTAAGTTTCGTCCTTCCTGCCTGTCATTACTTCGCAGTTTAATATAATTAACAAATATAAAAGTTCAGTTAGTTTAATCATTCCTATAAATGTTTTCAGACGCTGTGCCCCGCGCCGGCTCGATACCGGCCCGTGCCAGCCCCTCAGCCTGGAGGAGGAAAACCGATGATTTGCTACTCTGAAAAAGTTAGTATTTTTTTTTAATAAATGCTTTTTATTCTACGGTCATGCTACGCCAAATACGAAGCTCCGTAGCGTCGTAACTGGCGTAGCGTAACGCTACGGCTCGTAGGTGCTACGGAGCTACGAGGCTACAACTCACATTATGAAGTTTTGCTTTTAGATAGGTGTAGATAGTATATATTAATTACGTTAACTAATCACAAAGAACTAAATAAAACGAATAAATTATTAATATAAAAAAAGGTTCAAATACTGGGTAGGTACATGAAAAAGTGAAGTAATTTTAGTGTGACGAAATATACTACAGTGAAGGTTTTCTGATTGATGCCAGTTAGCACTAAGTACTAAAAAAACAGGTGAGCAAACTTTTAACTGTGGTTTTTTTACAAATACTATCTGTTGATTAATGGGAATGTATTTTGATCAACTTTAATGATTTGGTCAATATTCACATTTTCCTCAGGTGGCTGCACCGATGTACCAGCCTGCGCCCGGGTCTCCGTCCAGGTCTGCTAGGGGAGCCCCGGAAGGCGCACCATCGGGGGTGTCGGCGCAGCAAGCCACTTCTCCGATGGCACCGCCCCCAAACCCCGTCTACTACGCTATGAATGTCTGACGGGGGGACTAGGTAACTAACAACTATGCTGATGTTTTAAGGGTACCTACAATACAAGGTTAGCTCTATCTTCAGATTCACTCCTTGGTCCCTGTTCCGCCGGAACGAGTAGGTACTATTAGAAACCGTTTGGGACCTAGCGCAAGATTTTATACCTCTTTTACGTATTTCACAAAAGATGGACAGATTTAAAAATAAAACAAAGACAATGTGACAGATAATAAAACGCATTACACAAATACCTTAAAATATCCACAGTAAAAATCTGAAAACAAACAGAGATAACAACAAAAAACAACTATTTAGAAAAAAACAATGGAACTTAAACATTACTGGCATTTGGAGGTATTATAGCCCTTCGAAGCACACAGGCGTAATTTTTAACCGACTTCTAAAAAAGGAGGAGGTTCTCAATTCGGATGTTTGTATTTTTTTTTTTTTTTATGTTTGTTCGCGCATAACTCCGTCGTTTGCCAACCGATTTGAAAAATTTTTTTTTTGTTTGATAGCGTATACTTTCCAAATGGTCCCATGAAAATTTTATCGAAATCAGACAAGCCGTTTCTGAAAAAATCAACAAAAATTAAATAGCTAACTTTTAGTTTACTCTGCATTGCGTTTTTTGTTCGCGCATAACTCAGTCATTTACGAACCGATTTGGAAAATTATTGTTTTATTCCAAAGCCTATGCTTTCCATTTGGTCCCATAGTCACCAAATGGGGATCTGATGATGGAATCTTGGCGAAATCGAGGGAACTCTTCAAGTTTTATAGGAAACGTACAGCGATTTTGGTATTTTCTACAACAAGTGAAGCATTTGCGTTCAATAAGAACCATTCAACCTAATCTGATGGTCAGATGATGAAGCCAAGAGACAAGCACTGGAACTCCATAATAAGACATGTATCTTAGCTGTGTTTGGGCTTGTTGGAATTGTAACAGTATGCACTTTCTACGTGTACCACAGACTAACTTTTTAACCGACTTCTAAAAAAGGAGGAGGTTCTCAATTCGGATGTTTGTATTTTTTTATGTTTGTTCGCGCATAACTCCGTCGTTTGCCAACCGATTTGAAATTTTTTTTTTTTTGTTTGAAAGCGTATACTTTCCAAATGGTCCCATGAAAATTTTATCGAAATCAGATAAGCCGTTTCTGAAAAAATCAACAAAAATTAAATATTTCTAACTTTTAGTTTACTCTGCATTGCGTTTTTTGCTCGCGCATAACTCAGTCATTTACGAACCGATTTGGAAAATTATTGTTTTATTCCAAAGCCTATGCTTTCCATTTGGCCCCATAGTCACCAAATGGGGATCTGATGATGGAATCTTGGCGAAATCGAGGGAACTCTTCAAGTTTTATAGGAAACGTACAGCGATTTTGGTATTTTCTACAACAAGTGAAGCATTTGCGTTCAATAAGAACCATTCTACCTAATCTGATGGTCAGATGATGAAGCCAAGAGACAAGCACTGGAACTCCATAATAAGACATGTATCTTAGCTGTGTTTGGGCTTGTTGGAATTGTAACGGTATGCACTTTCTACGTGTACCACAGACTAACTTTTTGACTTTCCTTATTCAACCTAAGTAACAAGTGGGTCCTCTGCTTTGATAGTCTGTTTTCGCGATGATCAGGGTTCTTATTCAAAAAGCGTTGATCATTTCTTTCCCTTATTTCTTTTAATCGTTTTCATTTTTCTCAGTTTCAGTTCGACGCCTTTTCTCACACGAGAATCATCTTTACTAGGCCTACCCATATTTTATTATTAGATTAAAAATATGTCACTAAAAATTAACAAATAAAAATATTTTTTACAAAAAAAGAAACCGACTTCAAAAAACACTTAACGCACTAAAAAGTTAAAAAGAATACTACAACCTACCTATATTAATAAACCTAACCTAACCTACGATTAACCTATAATAAAATTTAATAATTCTTTGGAGTCGGTGCCAAGCAATATACGATACCTACCTAAATGACTATATACAGACTAAGGCCAGAAAAAAGCAAAACATAAATCTTACAGCTTCTAAATATTAATTCATTCATTAATTCTAATTATATTGCTTGGCACCGACTCCAAAGAATTATTAAATTTTATTATAGGTTAATCGTAGGTTAGGTTAGGTTTATTAATATAGGTAGGTTGTAGTATTATTTTTAACTTTTTAGTGCGTTAAGTGTTTTTTGAAGTCGGTTTCTTTTTTTGTAAAAAATATTTTTTATGTTCAAACAACATTGTGTAAGCAATAGATATAGATATAGATAATAGATTTTCTAGCGATTGCAGAAATCACGGCAGATTTGTATGCTGCCTATTACTCGTATTGATGAGATGCAAATGGCTATCTCTTATATTTTCACAATTGGCGAAGATATCGCTGAACATACATTGGCGAAGATATCGCTGAACATACATTAGCGTATACATCTACCTACCAAGTTTCAACTGTGTAGCCATTACAGTTTCGGAATAAAGTGACTGTGATATACGGACGGCCAGACAGACAGACGGACAGACAGACATGACGAATCTTTAATGGTTCCATTTTTAGCCATTCGGATGCGGAACCCTAGAAAGCTGGATAATGCAATTATCCTAGCCAATACATAATAATCCTAGTCAATAGCACATCTTCCAGCATTCGCAACCGGATGCAGCTGAATACCAGTATTTACATGGAGCGACTATCTATCTGACCTCCACAAACCAGTTAGTAAAACTTGGTAAAACGATACCCCTCGGTAAGACTGGTTGTCAGACTTTCATGCCACTAGCTACCTGAAACGACTGTCACAGATCTAGCAATGCCAGCTAACCTAAAGATCGACCCGAGAGGATGTTGTTATTAGGATTTTAATTTGACAAAATTTAACAATTTAGATTCTTTACGCAGGCCAAAAATGAGCTTCATCGCTAAACACTATTTTCTGCGAAAAGTTGGATCCTCATGAAATTGCTATAAAGCCCAATTGGCGATATTTCACCGCTTGGAATTATCAATAACCTTTAGTTCTTGTGTCAACTGATTACTTGAACTGATGACTTTGTATGGTGGTAGACGCAAAATTCACAAAATTGACGTTCCAGGCCGACTTGTCACATCTCTTATAAACGCAAAAATGGCCGAACGTTTCGTATAACAAGCACTTTGTCGTTCTTTCAGGTGAGAATCGTGGTGGGCCCCACAGGAGAGGTCCGTGTCAGTATCCAGCCGCCAGTGAATCCAGCCGAGACCACTAACAAGAAGTAACAGCTGTTGTTTGTCCGACTTTGCATGTACAAGAGTCAGATAAAAGTTCCCTATTTGGTCTCTGCTCTCCAATACATACGCTCGTGTATGTTGCGTGTTAAGCCAGGTATAGATTATTTGCAATGCAACACTTTCAGTAAGCCGGGTTGCACGCAACGAGCGCGCAGTTATTTTAGTGTTCGCGAACACATTAACATGTATTAAATGGAAAATGTTGCATTGCATATTGTGTTTCAAATAATCTGACACAATATCAGTCAGGAATAGCCGAAATGTTTTTTGTATACAGATCAATGAGAGCTTGGACCACGTTTTTTTAACCTACCTCTGCAACAAAATCACTGTAGTCTTCGTGGTAAAATATTGATAATAGTCCTAATTACTATTTAACCCATGAAGTTACCGAGTGCTCGAGCTAAGTAACAATTTATTATTATTGTTTCTTTGATGTTCTTTTTTGTTATCCAGTTTTAAGTTATATAAGATATTTATTAAGTTAAGAGATTTGCTCGTACTTCATTCAAAAGCAAAGGCTCCCGCAGACAGGCGCGAAGCGACACGGCACGCCGCGATAAAACCTACGTAGAATATTTTTTTATGAAAACGCGCGCGACTTCTCACAAAGGCGCGTCGCGTCTGGGTTTTTTCAATACGTTAGGATCGAGTAATCGATTCGATGCCACGCCGCGCCGCGTCGTGCCTGTGTGTGTGGATTCACGACGCAGCAATACCGCTATGCGGCGTCGTCCCGCTGTTGCGTCGCGCCTGTATGAAGGACCAAAATTTTAAAACCAAAGAAATTGTACTAACTAGTCCAAACTAATTTTCCAAAGTGCTGTTATTGTTTTTTAACACTTATTGAAAAACAGTAATTGTTTTATTACTCATATAATCCAACATAGAATACATTTTTCTCAATGATTGTGTAAAAGATGTTCCACAATCCGCAGATTGCAATGTAAATGTTTTTTGCTTATTAATTGACATTAATATTGAATTCAAATAATACATAATACGTCAAAGATGTGTTAGGTATAACTAAGCCATAAGTGTGCAATTTATGTTTGACTCTGAGGAGTTCCGAGGCGTATATGAATTATTCGAGCTTGGTCAAAGAATGTAAAATACCTAGTTATGTACCAGGAAAACGAAAGTAATCAGAAAATAGAACTAGACGAATGCATCCTTGTTTCTAGTTGGTTAAAAACGTGACAAGAAAAGGCCTAGAAAAAAAATGTTATAGATTTATTGAAACTGTTAATAACTTTTTTGAATTTTTGCAACGATCCGATTTCACAAGCTGGTGACGTTACTTATGCTCTAATGTGAAATGTTCAAGTATTTATGTTTAGGATAACATGAATAAGTGGTAATACATCGTGTTATTTTTCATCATTATCACTAAATGTTTATGATGAAGACTAACATTGTTCTACATGTAAGCGAACCAATTTTGGAGCATTTTATAATGAGTATGTATAATATAGGATAAGTTTGATCTCATTGTTGATGTTGTTTGTGAACTGGACTTATTAGGGCCTACCAGTGATGTATATACATATTTGAAACAATTATATTTAGGCTGGTACGTCACTGATTTGTTATTTTTCAAGAAACAGTCCCTAGTTTCTAGTGAGTTATTGTCCGCTGATCGGGATACACACGGAATTAAATTCGCTAAGTTTGGCGGATGAAAGGACATTTTGTTACCAAGCAAATATCCAAAAACGAGTGCCAAAATAAGTATTAGCAAAGTAGTGTTTGTAACAAAAAACTATGTTACTTGTAAATATCTACGAAATTACCGTTTGCGTTTTCCTACGGCCGGCCTAGAAGTTATTAAGTTACTATAAGCTACTCATGATAATTAGGGATTGATATTAGTTTCAATGAGAATGGCCAATACAAGCCAGTTACAGAACTGCACCTAAATAAATAAAATATCAAAATCAAAAAAGAATATCGGCTGACTGGACATCGTGAAGGACACCTCGATTTTCATAAGATAATATTGTTGATGATTACAGTAAAATTACGTATTGTTTAGTCTATTTTAAGACAATAAAGTTTATGTTCACGTTAAGATCGCTTTGCTGATTATTATACTTGTTATTTGTAACAGCCGATATTGTTTTGTAAGCATAAGATCGGCTTTCATGTGTTATAAAGATGCATTGTGTAAATTATTACGTGTAACTTCAGCTTAATTAGGTACTATCGATTAGAAATGCCTACAGAGGGCAGAAATCTGTTAGTAATTACAATAGATAAAACGAAACGAAGTCGCACAACTGCTAGACCAAAAAGTGAGACCAAAATTCAACCATACCTTTGAAAAAACATAGAAAATATTTTTGAGACATCGACACTGGTATCATGCTAATAAACTTCCACCAATTTAGTGTCATCTCTTTATGTATAGAGATAAGAATATTTAAGATCGCTGTAAATGTAAGTTTGGGCATATTACCTTTACTAGTTTATTAGTCAAGCTTCTGATTACAACACCAGAGACAAATATTGCGTGCCGCCATCACCGCCCCCAAATTATATTTAAAGATTCTCAAAATCAAGGTACAAACCAAACAATAATCTATAGGCCTGTACCCCTGTAGTTTCAAATCCAGCGACTTAGCGACATTAACTGACAACAAAATAAATACAACAATGACCAGCGTCCGTATCATGACGTCTTAAAACATTATTGTTCCATTCCTATTCCAGAGTGAAAAAGAGACGGAGCTTTACAGGTCGTCTAGCTCCATCTCTTTCCCACTCTGGAATAGGAATGGAACAATAATGTTTTAAACGTCATGGTACGGACGCTGTTAGCTGGAGGCAAGAAATAATAAGCTAGTCATAAGATAAATTATTGAGCTAAGAAATTGACTAGTGACTGGAATTTTCTTAATAGGTGAAGTAACACTGAAAAGAATTTCAGTAGGTGTTTGGGACGAAGATTTCTGTAATACGATTTAGAAAAAAATAACAAACACGTATTATTAAAGTAGCGAAATTTATTTTACCGGAATAAAAGACCGAGTGACCTATTTTGTAAATGAAGGCAATGTAAATAATTAAAAATACTTAAATTAATGTGAAGCCAAATCTGTAGTGTAGAAAAAAATGTTCCAATTCGATTGACATGATAGCCATTGTATAATAAGGTTATTACTTTTTTTGTGAAATCATCACAAATTCACAACTACCATTAGTTCTACCTTCATTTGACTGGTGTAGATATAAAATAACTGTCCATGTAGATTTATGAAGTCAACAATAGGAACTTGAGAATTATTCTCATAATTAGGTCTATTTAAAAAAACAGGTTCATTATATACTAGAAGAATTGGCTGCAGAATGATTGCTGAACAGAGAGCATTCCAGATTAGGTTCCAGATATTATGTTATAAAAACAAAACACAAAAAATCTATTTAATATAAATATAGTTATTTATTTTCGGTCTAGTGATAATATTGTTTTGCTGCTTGGCAGTTTGTTTAGAATGGATTTAATACATTATTCAAAAACATTAAGTATAAATTAAATGTTCGCAAGCTCAAGGTCCCTACCTAACATTATTTTCGCCAAGCTAAGCTAGTCAAACTTGCGACCAAATAGTTATTGTTATGTTTAATTAAATTATATTAGCATTAAATTACAAAAAATCTCTTAGTATTATGTAAGTACTGTTCTATCGAAAGCACATGTACATTGTTTAAGATATGGGATAACATTTTTATTGATATGTAGGTTGATCAGTGAGAAATAAATGGTGTTCCCAAAGGGCTACTTTCATGTATGATTCTTCAAGCGTCTTGTAGAGAACAACATCTATGTACTAACACATAAGAACAAATGTGATGTTGTGAGTAGTCATTACATAGGTATGTAACCAACACAAACAACCCGAGAACTTATATCATGTGCACAATTTAAAAATAACAGATTTATTACATATTTCGGAAGATTGATTATTCATATTAAACAAGGAGCTCTAGTGATGTATAACGTTACTGCGGTTAAAAGTAGTAAATGGACACTATCCATTTTAAAAATGTAACTTTCAAAAAGTGTAGTCAGAATTGTTAAAATCTGTTTATGAAATTCTTAAAGTATTTCCTTGAACAACCAACAAGGTATGTACTAAGTAAAACGCACATTACTCATGCCAGAGGCAGAATTGTGATGGGTCGCATGAGATTCCAAAAATTTTAATCAATATGCGAACTTGAAGTTGGTTGATTTTTATATAACTTTACACAGTATAGATAGGTATATGTAACATAATAATATGTTGGCATTATCTTTTTCTAAAGACTCAATTCAAATACATACTATCTTTGTATTTTGTTGCACTTTCTAGTCCAGAATTGTGATGAGACAAGCTAAATATATACGGAAAGGTTGTTTAGAGACCGCTGGACAAAATATTATTAAAAATCATTAGCAGGTAATTTGTATTAAGTGTTTTAATACATCAATATGGGTCTATGATCTCATAAAATATAGTATTCTGTTTGAAGCTCACAAAAGTGAGAATTTTTCTATTAACAATATTGGTCATCAGTATTTTAGCAACATTTCTTATGTTTTGTGAATATTTATAAACTACACATAACATGTAAGTATATTGATTATTATTTCTACAATAATGTAGTAGAAGTCATAGAATAAAACAGTAACCAAGCTAAATACTTACTTAATAGTCGATGTTTCATATTTATTATTCCCATTGATTAAATAAGTAAGAATGATGATTTCAATAGCAGTAAGCAAACTTTCAATGAATCAGTTTTTTTCAAATCATTTATGTACGCGTTTAATTAATTTTGTTCTCAATAAATTCATTGCACCTGCTGTCATTTGTTTTGATAAATTTTGGAAACTGTTATTTATTTCTAATTTGTTATTGTTATTATGTCAATATAGAATTTATTTCAACTTAATACATAGGTATTTAATACCAAAATTATATAAAAGGTGACGACGACAATACGACATTAAATGAAAACATCATCTGCCTAGCCTGTACCCAAATTATCTTGGGGTCGGCTTCCAGCCTAACCGGATGCTGCTGAGTACCAGTATTTTACATGAAGCGAGTGCCTATCTGACCTCCACAACCCAGTAACTGGGTAATACGATACCCCTTGGTATGACTGGATATCAGACTTTAGGACATTAAATGAAAACACACTGGTAATACTAGTTCATAGGAATTATTTTTTTAAACTATTAAGTATATTAATTCTACCATCAAAATTAAAAAAAAGTATTTTTCTAATTAAATAGCATAACGAACGAAATACGAACGAATAGAACAGCATTTTTACAATATATTGGTTCACTAACCTTAGGTATAATTTGCACTAATTCCTACCTGGACATATAATTTAAGGAAAATTGTTGGCTCGGTTTTTGAAGTAGCGAGTTAGCAACAGGTGTTTAGTGTTTATACTGATTCACTGTCGGTGCTAGCCCATGCAGAAAACTATAAAATTGAAAGACAATGTCCTGTGACTTAACTACTGGACATATTGCATTGAATTTTTGTATGCAGACTGGGAACCTCATGAGGCATATGCATTTTAATTTACTGTCTTATTGTCGGCACCAACCTGTATATGGATAGTGTAATGACTTCTTTCTTTAAATGCTAATAAGAAGGCAGTAGTATTAAAATAAATTTATATATATATAATGAGTGTTAGGGCCAAAATTCGCCAAAATGTTTCAAAATACCCATGTACAAATGTATTTGTAGATCGGTAAACCATTAAAAAATTACAAATAGACTATCTTTTTACTTTTACACCCTATATCTCGATGGTTCTCCGGCTGTGACGAGAAACGCGGCCAAGACCAAAGCAAAGCCCCGGAATATACCTCTGTATATTCGATCTCTATATATTAGATCGGTAAACCATTAAAAAATTACAAATAGACTATCTTTTTACTTTTACACCCTATATCTCGATGGTTCTCCGGCTGTGACGAGAAACGCGGCCAAGACCAAAGCAAAGCCCCGGAATATACCTCTGTATATTCCGAGACTTTGGTATGGTCTTGGACATCGGCCAATTGTGATTGGGACCAGTACCGATCCTCTTTCTCTTTTAGGTGTACAGCCCCCCACGACGGTTAATACCGGTGGGAGGGTTCCATTTCTACATCCACCTCCACCTATGGCTCTTCAAGCCACCCCTCCACAGCTTGCCGTGACTGGCCAACCGGAGGAGATCAGCACCACCGGGGATACGTCCGTGTTCACCTGGCAAGTGCAGGGAAATAGGCGGAGGAAGGTTAAGGACACTCCGGCAACACAACGCCATTGCGCTGACCCCTTAGCGCAAGTTGCACTGGCCTTTTCGGCGGGCAACGGAAGGAAGAGGAATAGACCGTCCAAAAAGGTGCGGCGTCAAATACGGTGAAGAGGTAAGGCTCGACCGACCAGCGGTAAACTTGTCCGCAGGCAGGCGGGAGCAGTCCGTGGTTCACAGCAGTCGCCCAGGACCCAGCCAACCGTCAACCAGCGCCGCGAAGGGACCAGTCCAGCCTACATCACATCGACCCGTTCCGAAGCCTCAGGCCGCGCAAAAGTTGGCTCTCAAAGAAACTTCATCACCTCGAGGGGAGCACAAGCGGCCGCGTCTTGATAAATCCAAACGAGCCGCCAACCGTAGCTGAGCCTAAGTTGTGACCTCCAAGCTTGACGTCGCAGTCACCTGCGGCCTCACGGGGTTCATTAGTAAGGATACCTCAGAGGAGGCGCTCGCGGCCTTCCAAAGGAGGATCGTCATCGAGTGCGTTTCCTCTAAACAGGACCTGCAACGGCCTTCAGAGCAAGGCCGTTGCAGGTCCTGTTTAGAGGAGGGGTCCTAAAACTGTGGCCTAGCAGTGACCACACCTGGCACTTAGCCTGGCTGAGGACAGTGATCTCCGAGATGCATCCCCACACTAGAACCTCGCTTGTGGATCCAACGGCGAGTGAAGTGTGGCATTCTCATCCCGGATGAGCAATGGATTTTCGCGGAGTAGTCCATCATCGGGCGCGTTCTATGCTACCTAAATCCCTGGGTCGACATCAAGGGCTGGAAACTCCTGCACGCCGACAGACAGGCCGATGCGGATCGACCATGGTAGCAGTGGGACTAGGACCCATCGTGCCACTCCCCTTCGAGTATCTATAAACTCTGGTAAGGAACCAGGGAACAACACCACAAACTAGCTAGACCATGGTGAGTGTAGGCAGGCCAAGGAAGCATTTTCTAACATGGACGGCCGCAGCACCATACGGGCGCTTCGGCTGACCAAATTACAGCTCCGCATAGACACAGCCGCCATCACTGGACATAGCTCTTTTAATAAATACCTCTTTGTCCTAGGAGTCAGAGATAGCCCACTGTGCAGAGCCTGCATGTAGGAAGACGAGACAGTAGCCCACGTGCTTTTACATTGCTCAGAGGTTGCACCATACAGGGCAAAGTACTTCGGTAACCCGACCCGGTTACTCTTGTTGAAAGAGATAAAGAAGTAGATGAGATACAAGAACTCCTTCTGTATGTGTTCTGTGTTTAAATTATTTTGTTTTATGATGACATTCTTAGCTTTTTGTTTTCCTTCTTGTGACATATGAAAAACTCCAATGATCAAGTATGTTTTTAACTACCTAATATATTTTCCATTATAAAACGTTGTTTATTTATTCACGGCAATACAAAACTAGGTCCAGCACATTACTGCACACTAATGCCACATGGTAGCAGAGCGTGGTTAGCTGGTGGTTAGTGGTAAATCATGATCGACGTTGGGAATGATGGAAGTTTCGAAAATTCAAGTTGGTGTTGGGGATGGTGGCTGGCTCAAGTATGCAGCATACATCAGTTTCAGGCGGAATACTCCAAAGTATAGATAAATTGGATGGTCGAACTAATCATCCTACTTAGAAAACACAAATGGAGTTATACCACGTTATGGACGGTTTGTGGGAGTATGTAGAGACAACACCTTCTAGTGCCGCAGATCTCAAAATAGATAGGAAAGTGCGTGCGAAGATACTCTTGATGGTGAAACCAAACTGTTTAGTTCATGTCAAGAAATGTACAACAGCAGAAACTCAGCATGTACAGTAGCACACGATGACACGAGTTTATGTCACTGAGATAGTCTCACTAGCAAATCAGCTAGCAGATATGGGAAAGGAAATAGACGACGAGATGTTAGCAGCACTAATGTTACAAGGGCTTGGAGCTCGCTATGAGCCAATGAGAATGGTTGTCGAAAATAGCAATATAACGCTAACGACAGACTATGTGAAGGCTAAGTTGTTGCAAATTGATGAAAATCAGACGATTGAAGATTCTCTTCGCATAATGATTTGAGTATAGCAAAAGTAAAAAGTATAGCAAACCAAAAGAACAGCAACATGATAAAGCAAAGACAACCAATAAGAAGATAAAATGTTATGTATGTGGGGAAGGACACAAAGCCCATTTTTGCACGAAAAAGCATGATAGTCAAGTACATACTACACATACGGCACTTCATACCTACAGAAATGATTCGCAAAAGTGGATTTTGGATTCTGGAGCGTCTTCTCTTATGACTAATAGAAAATATGGGCTAGATAACTATGTGATGTTAGAGAAACCAGTCCAAATATCTTGTGCGAATGGGAATAGGGTGAAGGGTAAGGTCGTGGTGATGTCTGTTTAGATGAGTGGAACGTTAGTGTAAAAGGAGCTGTTTTTGTGCCGAAGTTAGCTACTAATTTATTGAGTGTAAGTACGTTAGTGAATCGTAACTTTGTGGTAGTATTTTCGAAAAGAGGTTGTGAGTTGTATAAGGCGGACGAAGAACGAAAGAAGTTTGACTCAAAGACCAAAGAACTGCTGTTTGTCGGCTATTGCGAAACAACAAAAGATTATAGGCTTATAGATCCTGTGACGCATAGTTTACACAAAGCAAGAAATGTTTTTTTGCAAACGACGCTGATGAAATAGTAGATGTGTTTTCATCGGATAACAGCTTGGAGAAACCTATATTAATGAACATACAAAATAATTATCCTGCTGATGTTCATCGAGTAGAACAACATGAAGCGCGAAGAAGAAATGATGAGTTCTTCGATTGCGAAGATGTTGATGAAGAGCAGTGTGTAGAAAATGTAGCTGAAGAAGAGTTACAATCACCTGTAGTGAGAAATAAAAATGAAAACGCGTATCCCAATGAAGGAGTGGAAATATCTGAATGTATGTTGAAGATAGAGAAGAAACTACTCATGATATTCCTGAAAGACGGTATCCTCTTAGAGAAAGGAAGCCTAGAAACTTCGATGACTATATTCTCTATTATACAGAAGAAGATACAAAGGAAGATCCCTTAACCATAGAAGAAGCTTTATCAAGAGATGATAAAGATGAATGGCAGAAAGCTACTCAAAAAGAGCTTAATGCTATTAAGAAAAACGAAACATGGGATTTAGTAGAAAAGGCTGATGGCTACTTCGTGGATTCTAAATGGATATTTAGAATTAAAAAAGAGCCGGGGAAGATAAGATTTAAAGCGAGACTCGTAGTCAGAGGTTTTAAGCAACAAAAAGGTTTAAAGTATAACGAAACTTTTGCGGCCATAGTACGTTACAGTATACTGAGATTACTTTGGCCCCAGCTATGGAAAATAATTTTAAATTTGACCAAATGGATGTTGTAACCGCATTTCTGAACGGAGACTTAATAGAGAAGGTTTACATGAGACAGCCAAAAGGCTTAGAAGAGCAAGGTAAAGAAGGATATGTTTGTCTATTGAAGAAGGCTCTTTATGGACTAAAACAAGCTCCCAGAGCATGGTATGAAAAACTGAACAATGTTCTGTTAGATATGGGTTTCAAGAGATGTGAAACTGGACCCTGTGTCTACATGCGGAGGAAACAGAACTCAATGATGATTATTGCAGTTTATGTTGATGATATTCTAGTATTTTGGAATAATGACAATGAAAGAATATCAGTAAAAAAGGAACTTCGAACAAAATTCGAAATGAAAGACTTATGTAAAGTGGATGTTTTTTTGTGAAACAACAAGATGAGAAGTATACTCCACCAAGTGAACTGCCATACAGAGTTGATTGGTTCACTTATGTATCTGGCTGTCTGCTCAAGGCCTGATATTGCTTTTTCAGTCAGCTATCTAAGTCAATTTAATAGTTGTTTTAATCAAACCCATTGGAAAGCAGCTAAACGTGTGCTTAGATATTTAAACAGAACAAAAGACCTTGGACTGATTTTCAAGAAAACTGGTAAGAAGCTGATTGGTTATATTTACACTTGGAGGAGGTCCTGTGTCGTGGGAAAGTCGGAGACAAACAACAGTGTCACTGTCAAGTGCAGAAGCTAAATATGTGGCACTTACAGAGGGATGTATAGAGTCAGCATTTTTGAGTGCACTACTAACTGAGTTGACTGGGGTTACTGAAACTGTGGCACTGTTTAGTGATGGTCAATCTGCAATTCAAATTGCAGAGAATCTCATGCAGCATCGGCGAACCAAGCATATTGATGTGAGACATCACTACATTAGAGAAATGGTGCGAATGAGTAGGGTAAAGCTCAGTTATTTATGTACGAATGAGATGCCTGCTGATTTTTTAACAAAAGGACTTTGCAGTGAATGTCATGAAAGATGTATGAGAGGAATGCAAGCTTGAGGAGGAGTTGGACTGACTTCTAGTACCTCATTTAAGGAGGAATGTTGAAAGAGATAAAGAGGTAGATGAGATACACAAGAACTCCTTCTGTATGTGTACTGTGTTTAAATTATTTTCTTTTATGATGACATTCTTAGCTTTTGTTTTCCTTTTTGTGACATAATAATGAAAAACTCCAAAGATCAAGTATATTTTTAACTAATATATTTTCCATTATAAAACATTGTTTATTTATTCACGGCAATACAAAACTAGGACCAGCACATTACTGCACACTAATGCAACAACTCTCCACAAGATTGTTGGCAACATCATGGAGCTGTTGGCCTTTCTCAGGGAACTAGGGTGGATCGACTAATATTCCCAACCATACACAAAATACGCACTTTGGATGTGGAGTTGCAGAAACCAGCACATTATACAATACTTTTACACCCTTAATTGTAAAACCGACACAATCAACCAGACAATTACACAAAAATAAAAAACATATTCTGAAAGACTTTACCATCATAATTATAGCTAAAATACATATATTGTCTGTGGAGCATACAGGATACTTACTGGACTAATGGTAATGAAGAGATCCCGTCATCTAAAGGCACTCACAAAAATATAACGATAAAATAGTCACAACAAAACCAGTTTGAAACTTTAGTTTACACATTTTTATTATTGCTTCTTGTTCCTTGGCAACTGAGCCGATGTCGACTATTTTGCCAGCATAATGTGGTGAAGGCAGCGCCAAGGTGAGCCGTCGAACTTTGCACTATAAGTTAGTGTTAGAAACACCATCAATGCAGTATGTATTCGCACAAGGAGCTGGCTGTCAAGAACGCGGATCTTATTGCAGGGCTGCAGCAGTGGCCGAGTCTCAGTCTGCATAAGGTGTAAACAGTTCTTTAGGAGGACCTTTAAAAACCAAGGTTTTTTACCAAAAGGCAGAAATGATCTCCTTAATATTGTATTTTACAAAAAAGCAGTACCTATCAAAAAAAAAACAAATATTTTGATTTTTCCGGATATGTCACATGCTTCACTTTTTTACATGGCTCTGAAATATAGTCTTTGTAGACGTAAAAAGCTTTCATCGGAAATTGGTTTGAATGACATACTGACCGAGAATATTTGATATTTAGTTTTTGAGTTAAGGGACAGTAGCAGTAACTTTGTTTTTCATTAACATACTCATCATCATCATCTTCCTGCCCTTTTCCCGTTCTTCTTGGAGTCGGCGTAACGTCACGTTTTCATTAACCTACTATGAAACACAAATTTCGTTTTGCAGTGTTTTACATACGAATGAGCGTGTAAAAGGTTATTTATATTGTTTGGTGTTATGGGTGACCCTTTTGTCTGCGAGTACGACTCGCACTTCGCCGGTTTGGTTTTCTAATTGCACTCGACTTTTTAAGTTTGCCCGCAACTTTGCTATAAATATTAAATTTGCTTATTAGTGCACTGTATACTTTTAATGTTTCTTTGTTTTTGTGAAATCTTACTTTATTTTTGTTCTATTATTTTGGCTGAAGGACTTTGTATCAAAGGTCATGAAAAAAAAAATTCCGACTGACGTATTGACGTGGTCGAATAATACTGTCTGACGGGCTGATTAAATAAAAATATAACTTTCAGAGTTCCTACTGTTGTAAATAGATAATTGTGAATCAAATCATTCTACAATGAGTCGCCGTGATAAAAAGGAAGACGAGGACACGGGGAGTAATTTCCAAAATTTGGATAAAACTACTCTGTTACAAGAGGCGAGATATTTTAACTCGACACCCGTTAATCCAAAAAAATGCATACATATCCTCACGAAGATCTTGTATTTGCTGAATCAAGGGGAGCAATTAACTACTCAAGAAGCTACGGACATATTTTTCGCTACTACAAAGCTGTTTCAGTCGAAGGATGTAGTGTTACGCCGGCTTGTGTACTTGACAATCAAGGAACTGAGTACTATGGCGCAAGACGTAATTATAGTTACTTCTTCCCTCACTAAAGATATGACGGGCAAGGAAGACTTGTATAGAGCCGCTGCAATTCGTGCTCTGTGCACAATCACTGATAGCACAATGTTGCAAGCAATTGAGCGTTACATGAAGCAAGCCATTGTGGACAAGAACCCTGCAGTCAGCTCCGCGGCTCTTGTGTCTGCTCTCCACCTTTCAGCTACTGTACCTGATCTAGTGCGTCGTTGGGTGATGGAGGCTCAGGTAAAAAAATATAACTCTACAATTTTAGTATTGTGATCAAGAAGAATCACCATCAGTTTTTTTAATTCCAAATAGTCTTGCGTTGAATGAAAGCAGAGCTATTGTTATTTTAACACTATTTCCGCTATGCTTGTAGTCACCATACCTTTACAAATGTGCAATTGATTCATTTCTATTTCTATGTTGGATGATATGGCTAGAAATGAGGTGACTGCTGAGATTACAAGCAATAGGGAAGTATGGATGAAGAAGACCCCAAATAAATTGGGACAAGGGCAGGAGAAATAATGATATCAGTTTTTGTGATGTACTATAGTTGAGTCGGTGACACAGCATTTTGTACCAACCAGATGAGTAACGCCCAACAGTTCTGGGGATTTTCTTTATGGTCTAAGTCGTGAATAATTTTAGTATCATAGGTCCTTTGCCTTTGCGATGCAGTAAGACAGTAATAGGCTGGCGTTGTTATATATGGTCTTATTGCCTGCTATTTCCATATGGCGTAGTCCTTTATTAAAAGGCATTTGCATGTGGCTGAGATGAGAATGGTGTGGTTTTACACGAATGGATAAAATAAGAAATGATTACACAAGAAGAAGTCTGAAATTGGTGCTGGTGACTGAAACGTGGGGTCATCGGTTGTCGTGGTATGGGCATTGGGCATGTGTGATGCGGAGGAATTAGGAGAATGTCGTGAGTATTAGATGGCAAGTAAGGAGGTGTCTGATGAGATAACAAATAATAAAGAAGTATGGAAGAAGATGTCATGCTGTGCCGACCCCAAATTAATTGGGTTAAAGACAAGAGAATCATGATTATGAAAATCCATTAGTAAAAGATTATATTTTGATTCATTTTTGTTTACGTCTTACACAGTTCACAAACTGTTAAAATAAGCCCCTCATTACGTTTCTTTGACACTGTTAGGTAACTCACTTATGTCTATGCTGTGTGCTAGGTGATTTGCTCTAGCAAACCTACATCTGTTACTAAGGTGCTGGGCGGCACGCTACATGACTCATTAGTCACTTGGTGAATCATATAGTAAACATATCACATCTACACACAAGCAAGCATAAGCAGATCATACCAACAACCACATAATTTGAGCTATTAATCAAGCATGGCACCAGGCGAAGTTCCTAGCTAATATCCCAGCTCTCACCTTATATTTTGCTTAATTTGAATTAGGAATACAGTTTCAATATGTTTGTCCTTTGTTTAACAAAATGTTCAAGCATAATTTTTCTCTTTTCCAGGGGGTCATAACGTCGGATAACGCAATGGTGTCATACCATGCTTTAGGCGTAGTTGCTGGAGCTCGACGCAATGATCGCCTTTCTACAGTGAAACTTGTTACCAAACTGGCTAGGTCACCGCTACGCTCACCATACGCACTCTGCCTCCTAATTCGTCATGCTGCCAAATTAGCTGAAGAAGACCAAACTGATGCGTCGGAACCATATGTTGATTTCATTGAATCCTGTTTGCGCCATAAATCTGAGATCGTGGTCTACGAAGCCGCGCATGCAGTTGTGAATTTAAGAAAATCTGCTCGTGATCTTGCCCAAGCTGTCTCTGTGCTCCAAATATTTTGTGGCTCCTCCAAGGCTACATTGCGACTGGCCGGCGCTCGCACTTTAGCAAAACTGACAGCCAAACATCCCAATGCTGTAGCAGCCTGTGCGGTTGATCTGGAAAATCTAATATCTGATCCAAATCGGTCCGTAGCCACGTTAGCTGTTACAACTCTTCTAGCTACTGGTGCAGAAAGCTCAATTGATCGTTTAATGAAACAAATTTCCAGCTTCATGTCTGAAATTTCTGATGAATTCAAAATTGTTGTAGTACGTGCGATCAGGCGCCTTTGTTCTAAGTACCCACGTAAACATCAATCACTGGCATCATTTCTGGCTGGTATGCTCCGAGATGAAGGTGGCTTGCAGTACAAGACTGCTATTGCTGATGCCATTATAGCTCTCGTAGAAGAAAACCCAGATGCTAAAGAGACAGGCTTGGCGCATCTTTGTGAGTTTATTGAAGACTGTGAACATGCTTCACTAGCAGTTCGCATATTACATATTCTGGGACGTGAAGGACCAAAGGCTCGCCAGCCGTCTAGGTATATTCGGTACATATACAACAGAGTAATTTTGGAGTCAGGTCCAGTACGGGCTGCTGCTGTTTCTGCCGTGGCTCGTTTCGGAGCAGCTCGACCCGAACTACTGCCAAATATAAGAGTTCTTTTGGCCAGGTGTCAATTAGATGATGATGATGAAGTTCGCGACCGCGCTATTTATTACAGCGCAATTTTGGAATCTGGTGATGCGCAACTCATAAATGACTATATAATTAACGTCCCGATTCCTAACCCTGTACTTTTAGAAAGGGCACTACATCAGCATCTCAACTCTGATGAATCGGCAGAGCCTTTTAATATTGCTACTGTTCCTACAATAGAAGAAGAGTCGCAAGAGCAGAATGAAGCGCCAATTGAAATTGAAACACGAGCGCCAGTTGTTTCTCGTGAAGAGCAATATGCTGATCAATTAAAAGTCGTGCCCAACATTGAAAAACTTGGACCAATTTTCAAAACATGTGAGTCTGTTGATCTGACCGAGCCAGAAACCGAGTATCGCGTTCACTGTATCAAGCATATTTTCGCAAAGCATTTGATTTTACAGTTTGAATGTGTGAATACTCTGAGTGATCAACTTCTCGAAGACGTTCATATCCGATTAGACGCAGCTCCCGGTTATAAAATGATAACTGAAGTACATTGCCAACAATTGCCGTACGATAAACAGGGCAGCATATTTTGTCTTCTTGAATTCCCTGAAACCCCACTTGATACTTTAGGGACTTTTGGAGCGACACTGGAGTTTGTGGTCCGTGACTGTGATCCCACAACTGGCCTGCCAGATTCAGGAGAAGGCTATGGCGATAATTATCCATTAGAAGAACTCGAAGTCAGTTGTGCTGAACAATTCAGGGCACGCGCAGCGTCTGATGACTGGGAAGAAACTTGGGAACGGGCTACTGCTGCACGTGAAGTTTCAGACACATTCGGGTTGGCACAAACTGACGTAGGAGAGGCTGCTAAAGCAGTGTGTGATCACTTGGGAATACCAAAAGGAGCCATCACAGGAGATGCAGTAAAAGAAATCCGCGGCGGAGGTATTTGGCGCGGAGGTACACCTGTGCTGTTCAGAGCCCGGCTGGTGGCCGCTGGCGGCGCCGTCACCATGCAGCTGATAGCTCGCTCGCCCCGTGAAGAAGTGGCCCTTTTAATATTGGCCGCAGTAAACTAAACAATATTATCCAATTTAATTTTTAACAAAAGGGGTTAACAACGGGGGGGCTAAATGGTCTTTGAACCAATAATATTATCATTTTAACAAGTGTATATTATGTTCATATCAATTTTCTCAAAATATTGATGTAAGATTTAGTAAGACTTACCATGTCTACTTAGAATTATAATAACCACGTATACATTGGTTCATTGACAAGTTTTGCCTAGTATATTTATCTTATCTGTTTTACCTATAACTTGTGCCTTTCCACCATGTATTAAATATAATTATGTAAACAAGACTTTTCAGAGCAAACTTTAAGCTTTTAATTTTCCTGTTATGCTTTCGGAACTTTCCTGAATTGTTATACAAATCTGATACATTTTGTTTGGGTCTAATACTGCTAACATATCACCAGCTCTGAATAGTATTTTTGTATCGTGTAAGAGCGCGTTCCCACTATGTCGTGACGATTAATTCATCGTTGGACAGTCGTCTTTAGCTGTTCTCATTATATCGACTCACTTGATAATTTGTCGTCACTGCAAAAAAAAGTCGTGGACGACAGTTAATCTTGTCGTCGTATATATATATATATATATATTTGTTTTTTTAAACGTTGCCCCACACTAGGATTTCTCCTGTATCATGGGTGCGTTTACAAACATTTA
Organism: Cerastis rubricosa; assembly: GCA_949152445.1. NCBI lineage: Eukaryota > Metazoa > Arthropoda > Insecta > Lepidoptera > Noctuidae > Cerastis > Cerastis rubricosa. The sequence continues at coordinate 11,896,265 of OX424523.1, read as the reverse complement.
AACTCACATACACAAACAGCCAGACTCGGAAGAACTCTCTGTAGGCCATACAAATATTTTTCCGTGCGGGGATCGAACCCGCGACACGCAGCGCAGCAGTCGATCGCTCAGCCACGGCGCTTTAAACGACACCATAATCTGTCGTCACGACACAGTGGGAACGGGGCCTAGGGTAAGCTATACACGTGTTCCGTTCCGATCTAATCGGATCACCATACCGAAGAATCGAATATCGGTAAATGGCGGTATCGAATATGCAGTAGATCTGACAGCGTAGCGTATAGCAAGTTTTTTTATTTTTATTGTTAACATCCTTACTTAGAAACAACACACAACGGATACTAAATATTTAATGTAATGTTACCAATAAATGTATATTTAATTGACAGTTCGGTTATTAATAAATCTGTTATCATAATGGTTGTGTGAATTCTATGAGAAGTTACACAGTGACTTTTGAGTCCAAGAATACCTTATTTAACAAGCACATAAGTGGGTGTCATACTATTAAATTTTCAGTGAGATTACTGATGCAGTGAAAATTAAAAAAGCTCATGCATCACAGTAGCTAGCCAGCGAAACTAGTTATGTAACTGGTTCTCACAAACCGACTTAAGTCTATGCAGCATATTTGCGAACACCAAAGTATTATGAAATGTGGCGCTGTGCTTTGCAGATTTAAATTCGTAGCGTCTGTCAGTTACTTTCCGTAGACTTTACTGTCGACCTGCAGCATCCAACAATTGGATAAAGATCTCTCCCAATAACCTCTGCCAAATCGGCCGGGGGCTAGTGTGGACTTTTGTTCATACGTTTTACACAGCTCAGTCCAGAAGATATAAACTGAGAAAACATATGGGTTATTTAAACTTTTATTTTGTTGAACGAAAAGAAAAACACTTTGTTGACTTGCTCTAGGAATAATAATAAGTCAAGAAACTCAACCAAGACTTAGAAAAGCAATTAAAGACTGGAAATCAATTTCTAAGACTAATATTAATAGAACTACTTTCAATATATTAAATATTTGGCTTAACCTGATGGAGACTGCAGCCAACATTTTATAAGAAGACCACATCATTGATCGAAACATTAGCAAAAAAAAGAGCGTTTGCCTGTGGTTGCTAGAAAACGAGATGTGTATGTGTAGCATATTTAATGCTGCACACCATAAAAGATTCAAAAATTTTGTTAATGCTTGATATGTTGATTGTGTCGGCGGGTGTACCTATCCTGCCGTGAATGTGTCAGATTGAGAACCATAGTAGCCTCTGACAACGTTTCATTTACAGTCCCAAAGCCTCTTTGCCATGTTAACAGCCGGCTATGGTACGGTCCGACGATCAGCAACGAAGGTCAGTTATCAGTTTTGTTTTAAACTTGGTGTTGTATAAAAGTAACCCTAATCCTTTTTCTAAAATAAAAAAATAACACTGGACAGTGTTATAAAAATATGTGTATGGACTTTCGTTGATGATTGTACCAATATAAAATAATGTCTTACTGTCTATACCAACATAAATGTCTATCTATACCAATATAAATGTCTATAATACTATTTGTGAAAGTTACGTCAGCAGTAGATGATTGCACGATTGAACCTGATCTGAACAATATGAATTTGTAATATACACACATAGTAGGTAGGTAGGTATGTCTATGTACAAACGGTTATTATTAGGTACTGAAATGTAAGTACCAAGTTCAATTTGTAATGAAGCATACAATGTTTTGTTATCCGACGTCTGACATAATGTCCAATTTTGTATGAAACCATGCTTTAAACATTCTAATAAAATTATTACCGCAAGTCGTATCTGTGGTTTTATTTCTGGGTTGTAAGAGTGGCATTGGTTACCTGTTGTTGTATAACAGCGTTAGGGTGATCATGATATTTCGCGTTAAAGCGTTGTCACTATACATGGTAAACGTTGTGGCAAAATGTCCGTGAGTCGTTGCCAATAGTGAAGATGGCGACTTGAAGTTACGAATCCAACTTTGATGTAGCGCTCGGGGGGTATTCCCGTTCGTCCTACCGACTTTGTCCCCCTGGTCGTACCAGTCAGTCAGTAACCAGTCTGATATTATTTGGTGGGACCAATAGGACTAAAAATAATTAATACATTATTCCCGTTCATCCCAACAACCAAATTAGTGGGACGATCGGAAAAAAAGTAACAAATTCCCGTTCGTTCCACTAGGGGTATGAAGTCAGTGGGACGAACAGGAATACTCCGCGCTCGGCGGGCGCTGCGCGCGTGTTTCGCATAGTTTTTTCATATGCTAACCCATTTGATCGGGGTGCACTAGCTTAGTTATTGCGATCATCTCTACTAACTCATTTGGTCGCTCAGTTGAGTACCTCCTACCTATTACAATGAATCATCATCAGTCGTAAGATAAATGTATAAGGCCCAGCGCACACCGCTGGAGGCGCGGCGGAGAGCAATTGAAGACAACAATTTAATATAAACCTTAACTACCTTGACATACGGTCAATATAAGAATAAATTCGCACGCGGTGCTCGGAGCGCCCTCAAGCTACTAAGAGCATGCGCGCGAATGTGTTCCGCCGCACTACCGCGCCCGGCTGGCTGTTCTCTACACGAAGTATAAATGACATGGGCACAGATTACTGAATAGTTACTAACATGGGCGGTCGGCGGTCTGCGCCGCCGCGCGTCTCTCCGCTGGAGGGATCTCAAGGGCTCTTGGCGCCGCTCGAGACACGCGGAATCCGCTTCGCTGGGCCTTAGACATAGTCATTACTTTATTCCGAAAACCAATATTTACCAACTGTCCGTTGTAAAACCCAGCATGTCCCAAACTAAAGGCAACAGCTTTTGCCGTCATCCGCAAACCGAAGGTGCGACAAGTACCTACACACTTTTGATGTTTATACGACATTGGTTCCATTTTAGTCATGTGATCACGTTTTCCAGGGCAGCACTGAATAAAATATTTTATTTTATGCTATTCGGGAAACTTACAGCTAATAAAAACAACGTTCCTAAACGATACGGATTTGAAGGCCATTTACAAGTTTTCGCAGTTAAACAACGAAATGGTACCTCCTTGTCGCTCTACCCTTTGAAGAATATTGGTGTGGTGAATTCAGTCGCTTCGTACAGCTCCTTGAGTAGGTACGTCATCATCGGTACCGAGCGTTGAACCACCGCGGCCGAAAGGTATTGGCCCAGTACTCGACACTGTCAAATGCTTTCTCTTATTCGACGAAAGCTAAACACAGGGGCCGGTTGTATTCTGAACACTTCTCTACTATCATCTGCATAACATGAACATGTGTAGCTGTGGTCAATAGTGGGGAAAGAAACCACCACCAACTAACAACCACTTTGGGAACCTGCTTGTTCAATGGGCTGGCGTCTAGTTTATAAGTAATATATATTATAATATAAGAGTTTTGGTAAACGGTTTAGACTAGTTGCTGAGTTTTACAGCATGGTCTTCTTTCATAGGGAGGATATAGATACTATCGTCTTCTTCCAGGCATGTGGTGACGTGGCACTGAAGCACACCTCAATCAAATTTTACCGAGAACATGTAGTACGGGTTTGACCGGACCTAGTAATTCAACCGTAATACCGTCCTTGCCAGGTGTTTTTCACTCTGCATTTGTGACAGTGACTTTTCTACTTCAAAAGCCCTGGCTTTCAAATTCTAAAAAAACGTTCAATGTTAAATCATCAGCATCAGAGAAACAGTACTCTTTCGAAATAAAATGAATCGGTCAAAACCAGTCTACGCGCACCACAGCGTGCTTCTACAGAATCGTGATGTTTTAAATTCAGAACGAGGAGAATTTAAATTGTAATTTCAAAAAAAGCAGTCCGTTTTAACCCATCTTCTGCCCACATGATGTACTTACCCCAGCACATCAAGCTACCTGAAACTGTCAAATCCCAATCAAAATTGAACCCTAATTCTGAGGCGATGAAGTTGAAAATCTATTAAAGAATTTGACAGATTGTTGTAGGTTGATGTGCTGGCGTCTGTACAAGTGTAATGGAATAAATCCTGACAATCCGACATACTTATTTATGATAATAGTCCGGGGTTTTTAGAGAGCGTTTAGAACTTACGACATTTCATACAAACTTTCAAGTCCTTATTTCCCGAAATGACAGAACCGATTTTCCTACAAAAAATACTCTAAAAATACTATATTCCTACTAAAAATTGTGTTACAGCTAAAATAGACCGATTTTTTATTATTTAGAGACACAGAAATTTCCAATTTTTGTTTGACACATTTCGAAAATATTCGATGACCCTCCACAATCTCTAGATGTGCAGTCTCAGGAAATATTTTTTAAAGCCGAGGGGGAGACTGAGATGTGGTCGCCGGCTGTCCATGGCTAAAGAAAACTGGCGCAAACCTGTAGAACATATCAAAAAAATCAAAATCAAAAGTCATTTATTCAAATTAGGCTGATAATCAGCACTTTTTGAACGTCAAAATTACAAGAGACAGTCCCCCAAAACGCCCGCCCTTCGCCACTTCCTAGTGTTTTAGCTATAATACCGATGACCGCAAGAAAGTATGGCAAGTCAAGGAACTTCACGGGCGCTTATAATGGGCTCTTCATGGGCCCGATGTACATTTTCTATAGCGTCCGTGTCCTGGCTACGTTTCAGTGACCGCTTTGGGGAAACTAAAGGTTATCTCCGTGCGATTATAGACGAAGTTCTTTTGGCGAACAACTACTTACTGGAAAAATATTATGAGGAACAGGATGGGAGCTCTAACCACCCCGTAGCGTAATGCCAAACTGTATTTTACCACAGGAGGAGAGGACGCACACAATAACATTTAATACATTGAATTAGAATTTCTTGTGTGCATCCGCAAACGATATAGATTAGGGGGCACAAAGTTTTAATTTTCGTTCGTTGCCGAAGATACATTTCGGAGAAAGAGAGTAGAGTAGACCTCCAGACACGGGTTGCTCTGTGCTCGCAGGTGGTTTGCTCTAATGAATGAAGACCATAGTACATACTAGCACAGAAAATCCCCTAAGACGACCCACTGACCCAGCAAATGTCTGTGTTGTAATACATTTCGCTTTAGAATATTGGAGCAAAAACATACGAGTAGGTACAGACAGCCACATGTCTCTCTTACTCAACGGCGGCGGATCCAGGGGGGGGGGGGGGTCATGGGGGTCATGACCCCCCCCTGAGCTGGTTCCAGGACTTAGGTGGACCATTAATTGAACATAATGATTTTATTTATATATTTTGCTACCATACAGATTTTATGTAACTATACATACCTTGAATATTTAATTAATGTAACCGGATTGGCACTTCTCCACGTTCATAAAAACGTACCCATTGACGTAAATGACGTAATAACGCGTTTCGGGAAAAGATACAGAGTGTTTGGTGCATCGTGTGCCAAATTTAAATGATCGACTGCGGGGGGGGGTCATCTGCTATCCTTTCAGACCCCTTAACAATTCTCATGCCCTGTATAGCCCTGTAATTTTTCATCGACTTTTTATTGTTCTAATAAAAAAAATACCCTTTACATTCAAATTCAAATTTTAAAAAAGTATAAGTCGTAGACTCTGAATTTTAATTTTATTTAGATGTGTATTGTATTCCAGTACTTTTAAATTCAAAATTAGTGACATTAGCCATCTAGTTTATTTTTAATTTACTCGCAAAGTTTCGGACTTCAATTAAACCTGTCCAAGCTACAGCTATTTACATGGCTATAAAAAAAAAACCATAAGCGACCGGGATCTTCCAACTCCCTCAAAAATTCTCTAGTCTATCTTCTTCTTCACGATGTTCTAAATTCAATTTACTTTATCCTCTAGAGAATAAAAACGGCTTTTCCACTCAGATATTGAGATTAAAAATACTCTTTCCGACATGGTGGGATGAAAAAAATATTTTCACACCACCTGCTCGAAAATGTCAAATTATATGTCAAGCAACCTTAACCTAAAGTGAGTCATTAGTGGCCGGGGGCACAGCCGGTCAATAATGTTGTACTGGATTTCATTATGACCCGCCGGTCAATAATGTGATTTGAATTTGGAATCTCACATGCTCAGCTAAATTGGCAGTATAGTACTAACAAACACCTTTTTTTTTTTTTTTAGGATGGGAAATCTTTTCTGGCACCAAAGGGTGTTTGTTAGTTGTGCGAAAACTAACAAACACCCTTTGGTGCCAGAAAGAGGAAAGATATTCTCGATAACCTTACTACTCGTGGATGATATTCTCGATTTCCTACAAAATCATAACGACTGCTTCTTCATATCGTTGCCATGTTTTCGAAGACATAATATTGTAAGAATAATTAGATAACTACGAACCATTTTTTAAAAGGAATTGATTAACATTAAAACTGGCATTAATAATAACAAATACCGTACCGCGCCGTAATACCGTAATAGTAATTGGCTGTAACATTAGTTAATTTTCACACCACCTGCTCGAAAATGTCAAATTATATGTCAAGCAACCTTAACCTAAAGTGAGTCATTAGTGGCCGGGGGCACAGCCGGTCAATAATGTTGTACTGGATTTCATTATGACCCGCTGGTCAATAATGTGATTTGAATTTGGAATCTCACATGCTCAGCTAAATTGGCAGTATAGTACTAACAAACACCCTTTGGTGCCAGAAAGAGGAAAGCTATTCTCGATACCCTTACTACACGTGGATGATATTCTCGATTTCCTACAAAATCATAACAACAGACTGCTTCTTCATATCGTTGCCATGTTTTCGAAGACAAAAATTATAAGAATAATTAGATAACTACGAACCATTTTTTTAAAAGTAATGGATTCACATTAAAACTGGCATTAAAAATAACAAATACCGTACCGCGCCGTAATACCGTAATAGTAATTGGCTGAAACATTAGTTAATTTATTTTAAGTAAACTGCGCAAAGATTGCTGTGGATTTTGTGATTTAATAAATAAATAATAAAACCGTTCTGTACTACAGTCGATTTATCACATTTTATCAAAAATACTCTATTTTCACGAGCGTCTCCAATGACGTTCTAAATTCAAAATTCATACAGCCAATCATCCAAAACCATTCTACCAGCCCTGTATAAAGCTTAGTTTACACAAACGCCACTTCCATGAGAGTGATCATATCAATAGACACACACGACAAAACCGAGACTTTTTTTTTTGAAAATCGAATTGATCGTGTCTTGGCTACTTATTGGTAGACGCAATAAAGGCGCGAACTTTTGGCATTTAAACTTTAAATTTATCAACAAAGTATTATAAAATGTCGAGTGATGAAAGTGATTGTACTCCTAAATTCATTACAACCGAAGCTAATAATATATCCAATGATTTACTGCCGGAAAAGTCAAAGGAAACTTATATAAAAGCCTACGACAATTTCCAAAAATGGAAAAGTACGAAAGGCGTCAAGTCCATTTCGGAACCAGTTCTATTAGTGTATTTTCAGCATTTATCTTGTACTCAGAAGTCAAGTAGCCTATGGTGTACTTATTCAATGCTTAGGTCAACAATAAGCATGAAACACAATATAGACATCAAGACATACGCTAAGCTATTAGCATTTTTAAAGAGGATATCGGAAAGTCACCAATCAAAGAAATCGAAAGTTTTCACACCTTTGAATGTTGAAACTTTAAATTATTATTAAAGTGCATATAACTAACTAGTTCTAAATAAGTTATTCTTACTTTTTGTTTATTTAATAAATACTTTGTTTTTCGTACTATGGCTATTATTTTCTCACAGTAGGTGTAAAAAGTAGAGTATCCTCCTCTGGGCTAAAGGTGTCTTTGCCTTGGGCTAGCTTGAATCCCTCGCTGCATTCAGGATTCTTGTATTAACTCCCTCGCTTTGCTCGTGAGTTAAATCCCGAATCCTTCATTGCGCTCGTGATTCAATATGACGCCCGTGACATAAGACACAACTTTAGCCCCTTGGTGCATAATCTACTATTATTTGTTTTTCGTACTATGGCTATTATTTTCTCACAGTAGGTGTAAAAAGTAGAGTATCCTCCTCTGGGCTAAAGGTGTCTTTGCCTTGGGCTAGCTTGAATCCCTCGCTGCATTCAGGATTCTTGTATTAACTCCCTCGCTTTGCTCGTGAGTTAAATCCCGAATCCTTCATTGCGCTCGAGATTCAATATGACGCCCGTGACATAAGACACAACTTTAGCCCCTCGGTGCATAATCTACTATTATGCTTAAATGTTATCTGAAAAACTTATTAAAATCTGTTATCTCACTCTTACAAGGTAAAATCTGTCTCGTATCTCTCTTTTGGGGGGGGGGGAGGTTTTTTTGAGGGAGTTGGAAGATCCCGGTCGCTTTTTGTTTTTTTTTAAAGCCATGTAAATAGCTGTAACATGGACAGTTTTAACAGATGACCTCCCCAGTCGACCATTTCAATTTGGCACACGATGCAACATGTAAGACCTCACATTATATTATTATAAAAAGCGGATCCAAGGGGAGATGGCCTAGGCGTCATGACCAACCTGCCCAGGGCTGGGTCAACGGTGATGATTTAACTAAAATAAATAATGATGGCAAAAGACTAAGTAAGGTCCTGTTTCTGTACGAATGTACCAAAAGAACCTAACCTATACGAGCGCCGTATCGCTTTGCTCGCTGAAAATCTTGCTGATCTCGGGGGCAGGGCCGTAGGCAGGGGGGCAGGCCTCCCCCGAAATCTCGAACTATGTTACAAGACATCAACTTAACCCAGGCGGAATGCTGAAATTTTCTAGCTGGCTTCACTCGCTTATAGGTACATCCTCTACTTTGCAAAAGTTGACAGAGCTCCTCCAACGGCTCCTACCTCCTACTCTCATTTCTGTAAAAATAACAAAAAGAATTAAGGTTTACTTAAGGAGAGGTGCTCGAATTTTCCAGCTCGCTTCGGTCGCTAATCTACCATATCTATCTGCTATCTATCTAGCTATCTATCTGTACTTTTCAATATAAGTTGACAGAGGTGTTCCTATTCGCAATTGCATTCTCTTACTTCTCAAAAGTTTTACCTATTTAAGTAAGTAGGTACTTAGTTACTTACCTAACTCTTGAATGAATAATAGTCAAAAGAAATTCACTCTTGAATGAACTCGTTGGCGCCCACGATCTTGTTCAATCTAGAGATGATTGATAAATAACTTCGTTTTTCAATCGGGCTTTTTTTTTATTCTGGGCTACTAACAAACTTAGTTACATGGTTAGAGCTGTGTTTATTTTGAAGAGCAAAACACACGACGACACGATAGACGGCGATAGGTACGTACAGACAATGAGGAGACAGAGAACGAGAAGACAGTGAGGAGGAGGACATTAATATTAATAACAAGAACTCCAGCTTTAAACGGGAGCTCGTAGATCTTAACGAGGAATACTTGAATGTGGTCAATGAACGGGATCAACTAAGGATGGTCACGGATGGGTTCAACAACTGTAGTAACTTGTATGAGGAGGCTTTATGTAAAATTAGGGACTTAGAGGATGAATTAATCCATGCTAACATTAAACTATTAAATTTGAATAAGAAAAAGGCTCATACTCAGGCTGTAGAAACTGACCATTTGTACAATGAACTAGTAAACACAAATTGTAACCCTCATTCAATTGTAACAATAGACCTTACAGAGGACTCTTTATTGAAACATAACTTCTGCCATAAAATTAGTAAAAATAAAATTAAGAAATATGCAAGACTAAATAGAGTCATTAAAAAAATTTATAAATACAAAAATCAACAAAAGCACTTTTCCAAAAATATCCAACTAAGGAAAGAACGTGTTTCTCTGGTAAATAAATTAAAGAACTATCAGATTAAATTGGAAGATAGTATAAATATTTATAAAATAGACACTCAGCGCTTACAATCTGAAATACAGACTTTGAATAGGTCACTAAAGTCTTTAAATTGTAAATATTAAAGCTCTAAAAATCAAATAAAGGAGCATATTTTTGCTACAAATGAGTTGGTAGACAAAGTGGACTTGCTGACTCTCAGCAGCAATACCCAGTGTGTTTGTCAGAATGAATCCAGCATTTATGCCCTCCAGCCTGAGGCAACGCAGGACCCCTCCCTAGCTGTGAGTGGTCAGGCTTTTACCACCAGCCAAGATACAATACCTGGCATTGTGCATTCACAAGTAGCACAGCCTGAGTTAGGTGGTTTTGTATTTCCTAACAGTCATGAGTTTTGTGATTCTGTTATGTTCTCTGATAGTATAGGCAGAGGGCTAGAAACAGATTATGTCATCTGTCACAAAAACTGTTTGTAATCCAAATACTACTATTACCATATTTGTTGGTAATAGTTCTAAGGTTAAAAAAGAAGACATCACAGACTGTGTATCAGAGTTGTTAAAGTTAAATTGCAATAAAATCATTTTGTGTGCTTTTCCATATTTCGAAAACTTATGTAATAGATCAAATAATTATATACACATGCTTAATGACCATGTACATTTCTTAGTTGGTCATTATTGTGAAAAACTTTTGTATTTAGACATAAACAATTCAGTTGATAAACTTGGGTCGACGCGGAATACAGTGTATGTCCCTATCAGATTCAGACATCAAATAGCTAGGCTATTAAGTTTTATTATTCACTCTGACATAAGTAGTATGTCGATGTTTAGTCCTATAATTAACACTGCCACTATTAGTAATTATACTAATATAGATTTTTACAATTATTGTTCTGAGGAGGATCCATGTGTCAACGTGGAAACTTCTCAATTAGATTATAAGATTAGTGATAGGATCTCGCTGTCTGTTGATGGCACGGGTGTCTCGGGGCTCACTCCGGATACTAGTACTAATATTAATTTAAACTAGGAAGTGAGACAACAGAAGGTACGTTTAACATTACAGTTAAACCAAACAACAACAAGGTATCTTCTTGCACTCAATTAGTTACATATAAAAAGGGGCCTCAGCAGAATACCTTGAAATTATTCCACCAAAATATTCAAGGAATTTCTTCCAAATGATTAGAAATTGAATTATTTTTAGAAAAGACTATGTTTGATATTATTTGCTTTACTGAACATTGGCTAAAGGATTACCAAATGCTTATTAATTATGAGAATTATACGGTGGGTAGCTGTTTTAACCGTAAATCTATGCTGCGTGGAGGTTCCCTAATATTTATTAAAAATTGTTTAAAATTTAAGCAACGTAATGACATAATAGGTCTCTCAGTTGAACATTGCGTCGAACTGTCCTGTGTTGAGCTAGATAAGCATGTAATTGTGTGTGTCTACAGAGCCCCAAACTATCAAAACTTTTCTTTATTTGAATCAATAATGGAAGATGTCCTGGCAAAACTTACAGCCAGTAATAAATCTGCAATTATCTGTGTGTTCAATATAAATATTTTGGAAGAAAATTCGAATAGCAGTAGGTTATTAAATCTTTTTAAGTCATTTTATTTAGCCAACATTTTTATAGAACCAACTAGAGTCACTCCATCTTCTGCGATTGTGATTTCTTAGATAAAGCCATAGTAAGTTGTCTGCCTTCGGATCATAGCGGACAAACGGTAACTTTTAGTTGTATTACACCGGTGCAAAAAGTTCAGATTAAATTTCGACCTATAACAACTAGCAAATTAAATAGATATAATAATTCCATACAGAACAAGTTAAGTGTTATGAGTCATCATATGGACGATATTAAAGTAAATCAGTTGTATGATCATTTCTTTTCAATAGTTCACACTGAATTCAATAAAACTTTTGAAAAGAAGATGAAAAGCATTTGCCCTAAATTTATTTTTAGTGATTGGGCAACTACAGGTATTAGAAAAAGTAGGGAAAGACTATTTGAGCTGTATGGCCTTAAGCCTTTCATAAACACTGAAACTTTTAACAAGTATGTTGCTAATTATTCAAAAATTTTTAGAAATATATGCAAGGTTGCTAAAGCCTTGCACATTAGCATTAAGATCAAAAACTCAGAAAATAAGATACAGACAGTTTGGAAAGTTATAAATAATGAGACTAATAAGAAAAAAATCGTTAACACTAGCTACACATTAGATACAAGATGTGGTCCTAAAAGCTCTGATCAGGAAGTAACTCAAGAATTTGTAAATTTCTTTACCGATATTCCGCTTAAAACTATGGAGGCTCTAAATTCCTCACCGGAAGTCTCACTTGCTTTTTTAAAGGCGAACGTGTCTGGCTGCCCCGCTGAATTTAAATTTAAACACATAAACCCTATGACAGTTATTAAAGCCTTCCGGCAAATAAAAATCAAACTGACCGAAGATCTATGGGGAATGTCTATCAAAGTTTGTACATCCATCGTTGAGACTATAGCACCATACTTAGCTTTAATTTTTAATTTGTGTGTGGACCAAGGAGTTTTCCCTGATTTAATGAAATACAGTAAAGTCATCCCTCTTTTCAAATCCGGAGACAGTAAAGATACTAATAATTAAAGACCAGTATCCGTGTTGCCAGTTTTTAGCAAGGTGTTTGAAAAAGTAATGCTGAATCAAATGCTCAATCATTTTAACACTAACAAAATTTTGCACGATCAACAGTATGGTTTCACCAAGGGATGTTGTACAACTGACGCCGGTGTAAACTTATTAAAGCACATATTTACAGCGTGAGAAGAGTCCCAAGACGCCATTGGAATATTTTGTGACCTCTCCAAAGCATTTGACTGCGTAAATCACGACACATTACTTTTGAAACTTGAGCATTACGGACTTGGTAAACTTGCACTTAGTTTGGTAAAATCATATTTGAGTGATAGACAGCAGCAAGTTCAAATAAATGGTGTTAATTCACAGGGTTTAAAAGTAAAAATGGGGGTTCCCCAGGGGTCAATATTGGGTCCTTTCCTCTTTCTAGTATATATTAACGATCTACCCTCTTTATTGAAAAGCCAACCACAAAATATGGTGTTATTTGCTGATGACACTTCCTTAATTTTTAAGATAAATAGACGGGCCCAAAATCTAGATAACGTCAATAATGCACTACTTCAGGTACATAATTGGTTCACAGCAAACAATTTAGTATTAAATGAAAATAAGACTAAATGCATAAGATTTTCATTACCGAATGTTAAATGTAGTGATTGTGATATAATATTGAATAAAGAGACACTAGAATTTGTCGATAAAACGGTTTTCTTGGGGGTTACGCTTGATTCAAGGCTTCAATGGGGTCCTCATTTAACATCTCTTGCGGGGCGGTTAAGTTCAGCAGCATATGCTGTTAGAAAAATCCGTCAATATACCGATGTTGATACCGCGAGATTGGTCTATTTTAGTTACTTTCATAGTAGAATGTCTTACGGCATTTTGTTATGGGGACGGGCTGCAGACATTGAGTCTATTTTTATTTTGCAAAAAAGAGCCATCAGGGCCATATATAATCTCCGTAGGCGCGATTCTCTAAGGGAACTGTTTAAGGACATTAACATCATGACGGTACATTGCCAATACATTTACGAAAACATAATGTACGTAAGAAAAAATCTGCATCTTTTTAGTAAAAGAGGTGACAGACACAATTACAATACTAGAAATAGAGACCAATTAGTTCAGCCAGGCTTCAGACTCGCTAAAGTAGACTCATCTTTCATGGGGTACTGTTTAAGATGCTATAATAAAATTCCACAGAGTATTCTTGAACTGAGTGAGACGAAATTTAAAACATGCATTAAACGCACACTTTGTAAGCAGGCTATTTGTAATAACAAATTGGACGATTATATCGCTGACAATAATGCTTGGCTCCATGCCGGTCCTGCTCCACAAGGACAGGTTCGCATAAATTAATAGCATTAAATAGTATTGTTGGAGGTGCTGAAGATTGTACAACTATCTTTGAATTGTATAAATTCAATTAATTTAGTATTATATAATCGCATAGCCCATATTGTTTGAGTCCTATGTACTAGATAGCTATCATTTACTGGAAACCTACGTCTTTTATTGACTTGAATGTGCCCTGGCGGTTGAGAGTATGTCATGCTCACTCAAATGTCACGCTGATGGCGGCGTGTGTGTCGGGTCATTTAGTTCCCTTCAAAATGGTTGAGTTGAATGATGGCTGATCCATGCGTCATGTTCGTGAACAGGCGCTGTCAGTTGTGCCTGGTCGTCTCTTAGCTGCCACGGCTTATTTCGAACTAATTATTTTATCTTTTGTTTTTGCTATGGACACTTTTAACGTGAAGTCTTGCTACATCGTTCTCACACAATGTACCATCTCAACATGAATGATGTAACCAAGGTTTTTGTAACAAGATTCTGATTTAAAAGAGTGTCCATGGAGTTTCTTGCCCATTCTTCTCCATAGAGATCTACGCCTTGGAATGGGCAACTAACAGTACTTTCACAGTTATTAGGTCTTGTGACTGGGACTGTAGCTTCATTTTTATTGTTGTTCGACCATTCAAAAGTGCCTGTAACTGGCTTATTTGAAATAAATGATTTGATTTGATTTGAGACCTAACCTAGCACCTTCATTCATACGGTAAAAATACCTTGCTAAACCTCGAACTAGGTAATAGCAACTTTTAAAAAGTTGGTCTGAGTAGGTACAAAAACATAATACCTATTTTTCCTCAATTGAAGTAGGTAAACGTAATCTCAAAAGCGCCCATATTCCTATTTCTTAACATTTCCAACCCCTCGCATTAGTGTAAGTTGCTTCTAATAAATAACCAATAAGTAATTTTTACAAATCTTATTTCGAGAAAAATGTTTGAAGTTGTTTCATTCTGCTGCAAAGATGTTTCTTCTGCTAGGTTGCTAAATGCGTGCCGTGATGCCGTCAACGTCATGGCCAATGGCCACGCGACTCCGAGTCAGTAAACGTTCGTAACTATCGCTGTCTCGCTCGTCAGCCACGTGCGATTTGGAATAATCCAAGAAAGAGAACTCAATCATAGTCTGTTCACGTGTTTTTGAGCGTGAACCTTAGTGATGTTCATACTTTATTTACTAACGGCCATATCGATAGTGATAAACGTGATTGTTTTGGTGGAACATATACCGGATGTACATACCTTATAAATTGGCAAAACTTCACAGACTTACTTACAATAACCTTAAATGATTTGTGAAATTTAAAACTATATACATATAGTAAATGTACTATGTATATCTAGGTTCATATTTTTCTGTTATAAAATATGTTCTTGACACGGTTGCTAATGTTATTAAAAACTAAACAGTTTAGCTTATTTTTAAATCATTCGGATTTCAATGTTTTGACACTTACGTATTAGTCCGGGGAATTTACGCCGAATATTAGGCTAACTTTGCATTAATTAAAAACAGCGATTTTTTTCATTGAATGTATGGCCAGGAGAGTATATTAAACTGTATTCCCCGAAAAGTTTACCTCCGCGTATATGTTTTTTTTTAAGAAAACGTCTAATATATATTTAACTTGGTGGAAAAAAATATAAACAGGTATGTTTATTTGGAGTATTTGTAGAACAGATTGAGTACTACAAGTAGGTCAGAAAATTAAACATTTTCGTCCACGGAACATTCGTTTTTTTTTAAAAATCTTATAATTTGACTTCGTACTTAAGGTAAAAATATTAACAGGACAAAAATAGTGCAAAAATGATTTATATCACCATGTCTAACTATCATTATGAAAATTAAACAAATTCTGCTCCGGACTTCACAGAATATCAAGAAAATCAAAAAATCTTCAATACTACTTACGGCAAAAATGTAACAGGATTTAAATTCATTTAATAATGAGAAATATATAAATCCAAACCATAATCCCCCAAAATTAAACAGATTAGAGCGTTAATTAATATTGTCAAAATAAAAATTAAATAACGATGCACGGTGTCAGCGCTAAGCAGCGCGCGGCGTACGGCGTGTGCTAGTGTGCGACAACAAGATAAGCGCTGCGTTCATTGTGTGCGAATGACTGTATTGTTGTTTAAGTCGGTGTTTTATTGAGTTACGCGATTGTATACCTTATTTCTATTTCGGAAAGATCAAATTCCTATAAAAGTCCTGCGCTAAATACAAGAATAAAGCTTGCAGACGTATTTTACGTAAACATTAATTGTTTTTTTTTTCAGGATTTGCTTTAAAGTGTTTAATTTTCGTGTAAATAGGTTAGAAATAGCCTTTAGATGAAAGTTAAACTAAAATAAACCCTGTTACCTTTTTGCCTCAACCGCTATTGTAAAAAAACTGGTAATAATAACTTCCGGTAGTACAATTTGTTTATTGGCGGTGTAATATATTAATTTTAGTTATATTATGTAAAAAACCGCTGTTTATATTTTTGCCTTTACAATCCAAAAATTTCGTAAATGTTTTTTTATCATAATTTTTGTGGACGAAAATTTTTAATTCTGAAAAAATATATTACTGTCATCAATTCTTTACCTAAAGTACCTAAATTTGTCCTGTTAACTTTTTTTCCCATGTTTTTATTCACAAAAACGCATTTTCGTCTTTTTCAGCTTGATCCGGTCTCGGAAAATGTTTAATTTTTTTTTATTATTTGAAGAGCTAAGGTCAAGTACACGATTCAAGAAAAAAATCGCTGTTTATATTTAATGCAGGGTTCAAATCTAATAGCCCCGGACTAGTATATCTGTTGTTAGTTTTTATTCATGTCAAAGTAAAAAATCAATCTGCCTAGCGCTTTTTACCCGCCTGATGAGGGTAATGTGTTTATCAGCCTAATTTGTATGTTTGTTTTTATTGTGGCACTCTAGAGATAAACGAGTGAACCAATTTTTATGATTCTTACGTAAATCAATTTGTCTTAATCTTGTGGCATTGGCGTAGCGTGCCTTGGCGGGGCCCCGTAGGTATAATAAATTTGTTTGGGAACTCTTATGAAGGGTAAAGATTTCTCACAAAAGAAAAAAAATGTTTGCATAAAATTAAAAGAAATATTTTTTCATCATAATTATCTATCTGTCTTTTTCCAAACAATTCAAATTAAATATTACACTCTCCTTGCCTTTTTTTCGCCAAACTGATTAATCAAATCATTTAAAGCTGATGATGCCTTTCGTTTTTCTAAAGTTATTATCAATTTGTGCTAACGCACGTCGGGGGCCCTTGTGGCCCGGGGGCCCCGTGTAATTGATACGGCAGATATGGCAGTAGCTACGCCCTGTCTTGGGGGTGTGAATATTCAATATAGCGACCACCAGAAGGCAGATAGAGTAAAAAAAAAAAGTTGATGAACTATGTCAAGTGGGGCGGGAATTGAATAGGTACTTGAAAATAATTTTTCGGTTTCTCATTTCATTTTTCGTATCGAAAAACTGTTTAGGATTTATAACGATTCAAAGTTAGTTAATTATTCAAAATGGCAAATCATGTAAAAGTGAAAAAATCTATAAGTTAATCTTATTCAGAATCGTCTGTCAAATCTTTCACATTATTAAACTGAAAATAATAAAGTAGTAATTATAAAAAAAACCTGATCGAAAAGCAAAAAAAAGCTCATTAATTTGGAAGCAGGCCATTCCATATTTGTTAATTAATAATTTTATATTTCAATGAGTCCCGTTTGCTTTCAAATGCGCTTGTTTTTACTTTTCAGTCGGGTTTTTATATTTAGTTTGTTTTTTAAAACTATGTTGGGGTCGGCTTCCAGCCTAACCGGATGCAGCTGAATCACAGTATTTTAGATGGGGGACTGCGTATCTGACCTCCACAACCTGGCAAAAAAGTCATGAAAATAATGGTGGCGCCACAATCGTGCATGTTGTAACCATGTTGTTGATGATCACCCATCCACTGGCCAACCTCAGCATGCAATGCTTAACCTTGAAGATGGACCCGTCTAGCTGTTATTATTTAGCCACGAGCTTCTTATGTTAAAATTACTCCTTAAGAGGTAATCAAGTCTACCATTTTTTCTAGAGTCAACTTGGTCAATATTAATACCATACTTATGTACCTATGAAAATATTTTATCGATAACTGACAAACAGTCCCAATCACTACAGGTGATTCTTACATCGGCAAAGGGAGGTACACTGTTTTCGACTAGATTTTTGATTCGATTGTTTAGTCGCATCGAATAAACGATGATTAAATTGAGTTTTACCAACTTGTTCATTTTTTAAATGAAATAACGAGACGCCTTGTTTTTAGCCTGGCAGTTTATAAAAGGATTATTATGGTAAAGTCTGCACAAAAGTAGAAGTTTTGATGTGTTTCGAGCACTCAGAAAAGGTAGTGAACCAGCCAAACGATTAAATTTTTGTTTGATTCTCGAATAGATTTAAAATCGTTTTAATTTGATTACTGTTATTTTATTCGTAACAACCTCACGTTTCGAGTGGCGCATCACTATGCTCACTCAACAGCGCTACGGCGAAACGCTTTTTGCGAAGTAACTTGTATTTCGTAATTCTTACTTTAATCTCGATTAGCTGTTAAACTTATTGGTCGAGTACAATATTGTTGAAAAAGTTTTTATGTGCGTTGTGATTTGTTACGATAATCTACGTGCTTAGAATAAATAGTGGACCGTTTTAACTTAATTACGGACTTCGTGAGTTGAGTGAGAATAACTGACCAGTCAAAATATTTATATTACTTTGAAGAAAGAACGGACTTTCATCTTCGGTGTTGATTGGTAAGTTTTAGACAATTATACGTCTTGTACATTTGTTAAATTTTAGTTATTCCTAGGTACTTACTAAATCCCAGGTACTAGGCACTTGACTTTTTCAAGATAATTTCTGCTAGGTAGAATACCAATGAGTAGGTACATAAGTCTAACATCCTTGCTACGCAATTCATGCTTTTATGCATTTAATAAACTACTGCTCTCATGTGTCTCAATTATATGAGATACATTTGAATTTACTTACTTTTTTTTTATAAATGTGTGCATTTGATATTGTTGATGTCATTACTTACATATAAATAGATAATTAACGTAACCACAACTTTCATTGGAGATTACCAAGTGGGTTAACTTTTGACAACATTGTATCAACTAAATTATTCAAAATATTTTCCAAAAATCTGTTAAATTTGTAAATACTATCAGACATTACAAAATGTGTATTTAACTAGCACTTCGCCCGCGACTTCGTCCGCGAAAATCGTGATTTATAATAACCTATGTTACTCAGTAATGATGTAGCATAATAATGGTGAAAGAATATTTATAATCGGTCAAGTAGTTAATTTTATTTATTTGGGGCAAAAAACAGACGACCCACTGACCTAACAATGTAATATACAAAGTTAATATTAAGTTTAAGCATAATAGTAAAATAACATATAACCCACACTATTGTCCACGGAATAACATGAAATTTATATGAAATAGGCAAATGGACGCATACAGAAAGGTTGAGAAAGAAAACAAAAATAAAAATAAACCTGAAACGTCACACTAACCAACCAACCCTGGACAGCATTCCTCGTACAAAGTTAGTCTGTAGTCTCACAATCAAATCACAAAATAACACCAATATCAGCAAGAAGCTGTCATCGTTGAGGATGACCAGCAAGCATTTCAAAAGCCATTTTTCAAAATTTGTTCTGTTTGTGCTCGAAAATATCTGTAGTTTTATAATGTGAGTTGTACATTTCTAATAATCAGCGGAGAAGAGCTTGCTCCCCAGCATGTGATCTACACTTCTCTGTGTAGAAGAAGCAGGGTGCTTGCACCTCCCGCCTATTGACACTCCTAGGTACCACATAACATAATCTATTTGAAATCTCCATACAATTAAATCTATTGTTGCTAATGTCATACAGCATCATAACTATCAGAGCAGAATACACCTGCACTCCAAGCTAAATATTTTGTACTGTTTCATCAGATCCGCACCTGAAATCTTGGTATGGTTAGGTTAGGTTAGCTGGGCTGCACTTAGCCTCTTTATTGGGCCATTGTATGTATGAAAATCCTCATGTTACTCCAACCATCCCAGCTCCTCCTAGAACACTGCAGCCTTCGGGAGCTATGCTGGATTGAAGAGTCCATACCTGTTGATCTGCCACACTTCTGCACTCCATGAGCATGTGCTGTGGTGTTTCTTCCACCTCCATGCATCCTCTGCACAGAGGGCTGTCTGTCACACCTATGGTAAATAGGATTTAAGGGACAGTGGCCAGTTATGATACCTATAATCTTACAAGTTTTGTCCCGTTTCAGTGGTGATGCTGCGGACAAGTCTCTTTGATGCTTTCGGAATGACACTCTTTGTTTGCCTCTGCAGGTTACATTGTTTCTACATTCCATTTGGTGTGTTTCCACAGTTTTCTTAAGCAGCCATGATTTTATTTGGGCTTGGGGTATGGGTAGCAGTGGTTCCGGACCGTATACTGTTGTATTAGTTCCCCTTTTAGCCAGTTAATCTGTTGCATACCCAGTGAGTTACTGTGCCCTTTTATCCATTGCTGAGGTACTTTGTTTGTGTTTGCAATGTGTGTTGGAGTGTGTTGTGCGAGTGTGTTATGCTTGAAGCACTGTCTGAGATGATTTTGATGTTAAAAAGATCTCTGATGTCTCTGACTGCTACTGCTTGAGCCGCTCTTGTGATACCAATGCATTCTGCTAGGTTAGGTTTAGGTTGTCTAAAGTGGTTGATATTTTGATATTTAAGTCATTATGCCAGCTCCAGTACCGGGTCGGCTATTGTATCTTCGATAGAAGACGTGATGACATGGAGTTCAGTCCATAGGTGCATCCAGGAGTGGTATTTCCTTTAGATTACCTTGCAGAACTTTTGAGTGTGTTGTCTCTGCATTTAGTTTCCACAGTCCATCTTGGTATAGTAAGTATGGTAACACTTCTAGTGAGTAGTGTGAAGAAATTGTTTTCTGTACCATTTCTAGTTTGTGCTTATATTTTTCGTAAAAAAGGACTCCAAATGGTCACCGCGTATTCTAAATGGGAACGGACTAAAGTTTTATATAAGAAGAGGAAAGGAGAAGGCTTTTTAAATTCTTACCTTTGAAAGACTCTATTAATAATGTTGTCAATATGGATGTCAAAATGTAATTTATTATCAATTATTACGCCAGGATCACGCGTGCAGTTAGTTATAATCAAGTTTATATCATTTTGTGAGTAGGGAAAATTAATACATGTTTTATTTTTGGTAACAGAAATATGATGATATTTTGGTAAACTGAGATGAAGTTTATTGTCAAGACAGTAGGTATTGCTAAAGTCTGCGTAGATCATCTTGTAGTAGCAAGCAATCCTGCATACTTGTACAGGATTTAAAAAATTTGATGTCATCGGCGTACATGAGGAATTTAGAGTTTACTAATACAGGACTTTATGTCGTTTATGAATAAGATGATTAATAAAGGACATAAGCCTGTTCCTTGGGGCACGCCGGATTAGACAACTGTGTAATCCGACTCGTATCCATTGATGAAAATTTTCTATAGAGTATATTTGACACAAACTACCTGAGCAGATTCCCTCTAATGCCGTTGAAGGTAATTTTGTCGAACAGCAGTTTGTGGTCTACCCTATCGAAAGCCTTCCGAAAATCAGTACACACAGCATCAACCTGCGTGCCTTTATCCATGTTTTCAAATAAATATTGTGTAACAATAACTAGGTTTGTACTTGTAGATAGCGACTGAACAAAGTCATGCTGTTCGGGAATGATGAGATGTCCCAGGTGTGGAAATAAATTACTGTGTACAAAATTCTCGAAAAGCTTATGCAAGGTGGACAGAATAGAAATAGGTCGATCATTTTCAATGTTGGCTTTGTCTCAACTTTTGTAAATGGGATAAATTAAGGCTCTTTTCCATGTGCAGGGAAATACCCCTTCTCTTAAACATTTGTTGAACAATAGATGTAGCAGAGTACAAATTTGTTGTGCGGTATGCATAAAGAATTTAGGTGGGAGACCACTTGGACCAGGCCCTTTATTTAGATTCAAGGACAACAATGACAAACACGTCACATTTTTTGAGAAAATATGCAGGCCGATTACTCATCAAGAATATCGGGGACGGTGAGCAACAAAAGTCGCTATACATATCCAAAATTATAAGACTCCTTCGTTTTAGGACGATCCATATGAGATTGGAGTAAAAGGTCAAGATTTTAAATTATTAACAACAACAATTTTGCATGACGAATAACAAACATCCATATGTTTATCCTCAAAAAGTTTCATGTTTATAACACTTTTTAATACATAAGCCCTTATTCATTATTACTAACTAATGGTGTCTTCTTTGATATTTAAGTCCTTGAATTTACGTAAGTCAAAAGGAAAAAACTAGTCTTTATACTATCAACCTTTCTAATTCTTATAAACTTATACTTAAATTAACTTATAACTACTACTACTACTAACTAGTGTAAAACACTATTAATAGTTTTCAGTAAAAAATCCTTATTGATATATTATTTTGCTGCTGATAGTGCCTTTGCTTAGCGTTTCAATTGATGTTATATAGTATTTAAAGCTAGCAATGCTTGTTTGTTAAATAAAAAATGTTCAATGGTCATGTAAAACTGACAACCAGTCTTATCAAGGAGTATCTTATTACCTTGTACTAACGGGTAGTGGTGGTCAGATAGGCAGTTGATCCATGCAAAATACTGGTGTTAAGCTGCATCCAGTTAGGCTGGAAACCAATGCCAATATAGTTGGGACAAGGCTAACCTGATGATGGACATATTAAACAGTGCTATAAGTAGCTCTATTAGTGTAGCTACCCCTTACTGCACAACTTATTAAAGTCTGTATTTTGCAAAGTAGCCTACTTTAAAACAACACTCACCTTCTTAAGTCACAATGGGAAACTTGTAAACCTTGTGGTTTCAGGCATTTCCTATCTAATCACTAAAAAGGCATTGGGTTAAATGCCAGAAGCCACTGGCCAAGGTACTACTGAGTTCACTTTAGGCCACGTCAAGCTTTACATATCCAGTTTAATAAGGCTTCGTATAGATTTCCAATGCAATGAGTGATCCACATAAACTGGTTTGTATACCTTGATGTGTTTGTGTAGCTTTTTTAACAATGTGTGCTATTTTTTAAAATATAAACCTTGCCCCACACTAGTCATTTCTCTTGTATCGTGGGTGCGTTTACAAACATTTATACTCTCATACACAAACAGCCAAATCCGGAACCTAACTACCTTTACATGCATTTATTCTGTGCGACATTCGAATCCGCGACACGCAGCGCAGCAGCCAAGCGCTCAGCCACTGCGCCAACCATGCCTTCTATTTTCTTTCTTTACATCACTGGTTAAAATATAAAAGGCTACACTCCTTTCATATACATTTTATTGAAGTAGGTAGTCAAGATCACTATAATCTTGACTACCTTGTTTATGATAGCATATAAAAACACTGGTTTTGAGTGATGCAAGGCCAACGGTCAAATCATTGAAGGAACGGTAGCTATGCCCACAGCCTGCTTGCGAGACAAATGCCTAGAATATACTTCATATCAGTGAATTTAAAAATAAAACCATAAGAGGTTTTTGAGACATAAGTGCTGTACAGGAAACTCGGTCATTGTCTTTGCATTCTATATTAATATGTTAGGATTAATCATAAACAATACCTACTCAATAATCAGTAATTCCTGGCTTTGCTAATAAATTTTAATTGTTGTAAACAAGAAGCTTCATAACATAAATGATATATGACATCACATCTATAATTACTCAAAGGTTAGGCAGAGAGGTAATTGTTTAGGACATCTACATATCACAGTCCCTTATCATTAAATCTCCAATAGTCACCAACCACACAAATCCAGGCCCTGGGATACTATTGAGAAATTCGTGTAGAAAAAAATTTACAAAATGCCCTACCGGGTAAATTGTCTCAAGACCTCATGCTTTGCAGTAAGGCTCGCAACGACTAGACTAATGAGACAGTTCAGTTCTAATCTAAGAAGAATCTAATTACATTCAACCATAAGTTTGTTATTGAGATATACTTACCTAACCTACCTACCTAATTAGGTGCCACTATTCTCCTTTAGAGAACAGTGGTGGCCCAGAAGAGCAGCGGTGGCCCAGTGGTGGCAGCCCCGACTTGCGAGCAGTAAGCCGATGGTTCGAACCCAGGCAGGCGCATTACTATGTGTAATTTATTTCAGCACCGCTGCTCTCAAAAACGGTGAAGGAAAACATCGTGAGGAAACCGCAATGCCCTAGACTAAAAATTCGAAGACATTTGACATCTCCAACCCGCACTGGGCCCGTGTGGTGGATTACAGCCCACTCCTTCTTATAGAGAGGAGGCCTGTGTCCCAGCAGTGGGAACATTATAGGCTGATGATGATTCTCCTTTATTTACTTGGTTATTTCTGGCTGCTATATAAATAAAAAATAATTCTATCAGCCTGCTTATGTCGTAGTTGTAACCTTGCGGTATTATTATTCTAGCACAATATTATCATTACATTACTACTTATTACTATATCATTACATTACTATGAGAATATTGTGAATCAGTTCCAAGTTTACAACTACATAAATCAAATGTTCCTCTAGTGCTCAACAGAGTTTTTCTTTTGTTAAATGTAAAAGTTGTGCCCATGCGAATGTTAATAGTGTGCTGAGAAAATGCACTGCGAATGTATCATTCTTAGTTAAGTTATTCAAAACTCAAAACGATATTGTGCCCTTGCAATTTGTCTTTTATTATTTAGTATAGATAAAACACAAAAAATATTTCTACCAACGTTCTTTATAGGCTTTGAAACCATTCAACTGATGTGAAGATGGTTATAGACCACTAAAAATGTAGGTAGGTAGGTAGGCAGGTAGTTAGGTAAAAGTGCATTGCAATTTGCAATGCATGGGTACAGCTAGTTTTAATACAAAGTTCTCTCCTACCAACATTAAAATATATATTTTCTTTCTTTCACAGTCTTGAAATAAATGCAACATGGACAACTTAGACGATTCAGAAAACAATGCAAAAATTTCAGATTCTGCATACTCAAACAGTTGCAGCAACAGTCAGTCCAGAAGAAGGTAAGTGAAAATCGTCAACAAACTCTGAAGTGAATAAAATAGAATGCACGGGACGGCTTCAACTTGAAAATTAGTATCAGAAAAAGTTTTCACTAAGTTATTTTACTTGATCAAATCATTTATGAAGTATATTTGTTGCCATTTTTTTTAAATAAAAACAATCTCGATTACTCATCAAATAAATCGGATGGAGTATACTTTCTAATGATGGATCATGAATTCATGATATAGAGATAACAAACCACATTATTTATTGTAAAAAATAATGATAAAGATAAATAATATTTTCAGAAATAAATTCGGTAAATAAGTGAGCTGGGAACATTTCTCGAAAAACTAAATTTAAACTTGTCAAGTCCTTGGTTTTCTCTATATTTAGCTATGGATCGGAAACATGGACACTTAAGAAAGCCGATCGTGATCGCATTGATGCCTATCAGATATGGTGTTAGAGGAAAATGTCCCAGATGCATTGGACTGCTTACCCCTCCGAGGCCCGGCTCGGTTGGCTCGCTCTAGCTTTCTCTTGATCTTGAAACTTGAAAATCTTATTCATATCAGGGTCAGGGTCGTAAGGCCCAGGGGGAGGGGGCGGGAGTAAACCCGTAAATTCCAAACCCCAAAATCTCTGACTATTATAAAGATAAACCAATCCAAGGAGAGGTGCTAAAATTTTCCAGCTCACTTCGCTCGCCAATACATCTTGTTATTTTTCAAATTAGCATTTTTCTTGCATATAAATTGACAGAGTTCCACTTATTTCTGTATAAATAAACAAAAAGAACTTAATTTATGCGAACAGGGATGCAAAAAGTTTTGGAGCTCGCTTCGCTCACTCTTGTATTCTCTTAGTTCTCAAAAGTTTTCTACAGTAGTCTTATAAGTACTTTCGTAACTCCTGCATGAATGGTCAAAAGAAAATCTAATCCACCCAATGTCGTGCTATAATTTTGAGCTCGCTTTGCTCGCTCTGACATTCTGCTATTTGTTCAGTTTTATCAATTTCTGTATTAATTAACCTACAGAAAACCTATCAAATTCGAAGTGGCTGCTCAATTTTACGAGCTGAATCCTGACTTTTCTCAATTAATAAGCTTTTTTAAGATACCGGTGCCCATGATTGTTTTTTATAGGTAAACTCTTTGTTCCCAATAGAGTTTAACCCCTCTTCCCCCCACCATCTGCCTTTTTATTCGGGGTAGCACCTCCCAACCAAATGACTGGATACGGCCCTATTTGAATTAATTTAAAGGTCACAGGGAATAAACTAGTTGGTAAATTTTAGGTTCTTATGGTGCATTCGTATAAAAACAGGATTATTAGTTGTTTGCCATCATGCAAAGTATTAATTTTATTTAAACTAATGAGTTCAAAGAGAAGAGGTTCAAAATTTATGCAGCCCTCCGCCGCCCCAAATATTAGGTTCTTTTGTTCATTCATAAAAAAATGAGAATAAAAGTAACTCCGTGAACTAAAAAAGGGGCAGTGCACGTTAGCGAGCGAAGCGATCTTGAAAATTAAATTGGCATTCTGCCTAGTAAATGTTAGTTTCTCTAATAGTTAAAGTTAATACTTTTTCCGAAAACATCCTTTTAACATCGATTTTGGTGGGTACCCCGGATTTCGAGGCCGTTGGTGGTGGCCCACTCGCCCACGCCTTTCACCGCCACTGTTTATACACATTAGTTAGAACCTTGCTGCTTCAATTTAAATTGGTGAATTAAAATTCGAAATTCAATGACAAACTTTGTATACTCGTAAACTTGGTTGGCTAAATAATTCACAATCGGTCGATCCCCAGACAAATGCACGACCGTAAACGCAAACGACCGTGGCGCGTGTTTCAAATTATTTCATTGTGTATTAAGGGCGGTAAGTAAGGAATTACGATCGAGGGTCTAGTAGAAGCCCGAAGTCGAAGACTGAGGGCTTTCTGAGTCGAGGTTCGTAATTCCCGTACCGCCCGTGAAACATACAATGTTTTTATCACATTTGTGAGTAAATAATTATGAATTCTAGCTTTAATATACACGTCAGCACAACTATTATTACGAAATACGTGAACTTTTTTAAGCGGATGGCGGGCGCCACCTACACCACAGATTATACAAATGTTTCGTTCAGAAACATTAAGGGCAAATACTTACGTAGCCATGAAGGAGTGTAAAAAAATGTGATGAAAAAAAATATTCCATCTCTAGTGAGAAACTATTTGCGGTCTAAGCTTTATTGATGACCGAGTAGGTTCGTTATGTAAGGACGGAAGGTTTAATAAAATACGTTCCTAGGGCTTTTTATTTTTATTAGCGCGGCCGCGTTTTTCTTCGATTCTATTCCGTAGGATTCTATTGAATGATACCTATTAAAATTGCGTTAAATCCGAGCGAAGGAAGGCGGTTCGCTAGTTAATAAATAAAAACAAGTAAACAAACATTTTTTTTACAGAGTTAGCTTTGGGATCAGAAATATATGATAGCCATAGAATTTTCATCTCTAATTTCTTTAAAGGTGAAGAAACGGAAGCCTTAAAAACTTACAAGTTCCGAATGTAATTGTTTGAATTCTCGGTAACGCAATATTTTTCACCAAAAAACCGAAACTTTATCGAATGCCATTTTATAAAATCAAACAAAGCCTCAATTGTTAGCTTTTTCACAAGGCATTCCTATTGAAAAGCGGATGCCGTAGTGTGCTCCGGACTTTCCTAAAAAAATTGCGTAGGGCGTCCATCTCATTACTCGACTGGACTTGTCTGGGAGCGGATCTGGATCTAAGATGTTTTCAGATACATTTCCACCGGAGTTAAATAGATTCTGTGCTCATAATAAATATTTTTGCAGTCATAGTTCCAAGTCAACACACTCTGGAAGCAATTCCAGTGGCAGCAGTGGCTATGGCGGAAAACCCTCAACTTCTGGAAGCAGGTTAGTAATGTTTAACAGCAACAATATCCAACTTTTGACATGCCTTAACTCCTTGAGACTTGTGTGAGCAACTATTACCTAGTTTTCTATATCATTTTTTTACTTACCTCGGAAAGGATTTTAAGCCATTGGTTCCGGCTGTCAATTGTAGATCTTGGACAGGTATCTGTCGGGATCTGTAACAGGTATCCTACCAAGGGGTATCGTATTACCCAGTACTAACTGGGTTGTGGAGGTCAGATAGGCTGTCGCTCCATGTAAACTCCTGATATTCAGCTGCATCTGGTTAGGCTGGAGCCGACCCCAACATAGTTAGGAAAAGGCAAGCAGATGTTTTTTTTTTGTTTAACTTTACTGCGGTGGATGGAGATCATCTGTTTACCTAATAAGTTTAACATATATTTTTTCTAAAGAACCTGGCCATTTCCTCTTTTTAACCACCATACAGTTTTTACCGCTAAAATATTTAATTCAAATTCAAATTCTTTATTGCGAACTAACTGTAGTCTTGAAGATGTTGACAATAGGTAGGTTTTTATAACTTAGTTGGCTGTTAGGGCATTGCAATTTAAATGGTATTTAAATATAATCTTGTGAAGAGTATGCCATAAGCAAGGCATCATATTGCCCAACACATAGATCATGAAAATCTTCCTGTATATTTTACATGAAACGTAGCGAATTCCAAGGATAAGGAATTGAAGTATCATGTACGAATAAAAAGATATATAACTCTTACTCAGATAATTTAGCTAGAGGCCGGCTGAAAACGAAGTCAGTGCTCAGTATTTTTTTTTATTTGTGTTATACGTATTGAAATACATTTTAATATGTTTCTGCTAGCAATAACCTGCAACCACCCAAAAAAGAGCCAAAGAAAAAGAAGCTTCTACCCCAGATCGAGACTTTGGTTCCTGATATAGTAGTGGAGGAGGTCGGGGCGCCTGAACCAGTTCCCACATTTGATGCTCCGATTGAAGAGAAGCTAGATGGTGGGTACCGTATTACTGAACTTTTATAGTTTAAGTTATTTTTAGATTTTTGCCAGCTATGGGTTCCGTCGTCTGTTTTGCGATAACGTCAATGTTTTTGAAATTCCTGTAGATATCATAGTGGCTATTACATCAAAGAGAAAGCAGATAAACAGTGTCGCAGTTGTATCATCGCATGTTCCTTTACATTTACATCCCGAGTGTTAATTTGACATGATGCATAAAGAGCAGCTACTTATGGTTGGAGCCCCAGGGTAGCCCGGGAAATTCAATTGTTTTATTAAATCGATTTATTAATTATCGTTACAGAAGGCCAAGGTGATCGGATATTCCAAACTTCGTGTCAGTTGTTTAATACATTTTGCCCCTTATGATATTTAGGTTCCACATCAACCAGGATTTGTAACTAACTGTGCGCAGTAACCGTCCTTGTTCACATGTGAGGTAAATTGTAGACAAGGCATTGTATTCCGTGAAATGCATGGTATGTACATGTACAATTTATTCATTTTATATGAGTATTATTCCAGATTATCGATGTGGTTTCGTTGTCTTTTTATTTTCAGATAATATTAAAATGTTTTTGAAACACATGAGTGCATTCTTATCTTCCGTTTGATTTTTTGTTGTGCAGTTATCCCGACGCCACCTGTGCATGCGCAAGCAGAAGAAAATGGTGTTGAGAACATGGAAATATGTATTCCTGAGCTGACGGCTAAAGATGAGGTGGGTAGCACTTGTGTTGTGACGTACGAACATTCGCGAATAGTGTATCGGTGTCAGAGAAGAGCTTGGCACTACAATAGATTCAACTTCACAAGAGTAATAGTAGGTGCATGTCCGATAACGTGACGTTAGCCGAGTCGCGTGCGGTCACGCCTCGTTATGCTGTACTAGACGCCAGATAAAGCGACGGCGATGCGGGCCGTGACGTCGGCTGTTGTTTACGACATACTATGCAAGTTTGCCAATAATTGCCAACATCTCGTTTGATCACAATATACTTTGAGAGTTTGACACACTGGCTTGTACTATTTATGCTGTGCACTGGGGAGCAATATGGTGAGGGCTCGTAGGGGTTAAAGATTTTAACAGTTTTGGGGATAGTAAGTGGATGGGGAGAAAGAAGGAAGAAGGGAAAACAAAGTATTGATTGACCTGGCATAAATACAACTCTATGAAATATCAATTGTAACTGTGTTTTCTTGACTTTTTGTAAATGATGTGCCTCATGCTAGCTAATTGTTTTAGGTGGTTTCCGGCAACATATCGCAGGTTAACCCTGCAGCTAACCTTGCAACCGGTCGCCCTCTCCAAGCTTCTTACTGCTCTGTAAGTGTCTCTATACCTCTATATATATATCCATATTGAGCAATATTGTGTGGGATCTGCATTTACAATGTCATGTATGTGGTCCGTGTCCTGTTAGACGTGTCTATACATCATCATCATCATCACCAGCCTACATCTGTCTACTGCTGGACATAATATACCTCTTCAGTATATTTCTTCTGTTCTTCTATAGAAACACTAGATTATGTTGGTAAGTGTTGTTACTTTTTACACGGGTGCAGCAGAATGTTCACTGCGATAAAAATAAACGCTTTATAAGAACAAAATAAAAAAAAAGAAAAACAAAAAATAGTAGAAGTTAGTGGGAAAAAAAAGAAGAACCTTAGGTCAAAACAATAAAATGAACAGAAT
Organism: Cerastis rubricosa; assembly: GCA_949152445.1. Classification (NCBI taxonomy): domain Eukaryota; kingdom Metazoa; phylum Arthropoda; class Insecta; order Lepidoptera; family Noctuidae; genus Cerastis; species Cerastis rubricosa. The sequence goes on along the minus strand of OX424523.1, from coordinate 11,865,626 downwards.
ACAGAAGAGTGGCTGTGTTATGTTATGTTATCATCATCATCATTTCAGCGCGGCATCGCCCACTGCTGAGTACAGCGCTATTATTTGACGATATCGTCAACCCAATGAGCTTTTGAATTTCTAAATGATTCATAAATTGGGTAAACCTAAAAAAGACTGAGTACCTACTTGGCAACAAATACACATCGATCAAGTTGATGGCACCGCCGAGGCGACACTTTATACTAGCTTAATTTTCTATTTATCCGAAGGTACAAAGTAAGCGATTCCAAGAGATTAGCCGCTACGAGATGCGATGTGAGAACACGGAACAGTTGCGTTGTAAGGTATGCATTATATCATTTTCTCGTTTAGATGAATACTCGAAACTGTTTCCCTCTACCGCATACATTACATATTCAGACGGCAATCTTGTAAAAAGTCAGGAAAAGCACATACATTTCAAATAATCTGAATATCTACATTTTAGTCGCATACATATAATTTGGCCATTGTCTACAACAATAAACATAAAACACTTGGCAAATACCTAAACATAACATACACTATACTCTGAACGTGTGACGCACTGTATCCGAAAACGAGGAAATGGGGGTTGTGAACGTGCCCATTGAACAAACAATAAATTGCTAAATACCTTGATAAAATAGTAAACGCAACCTGAAAATACTTGCTGACGGAGTTTTCAACATAAAATCTTTAGGGTTTAAATCGGTTTTGGCCTCTGAAAAACAAAATATTATGTACTTACTGGACGTCCAATAACGTGACTTTCGTTAGAAATCGTTGTGATTTTTTGATCGAATTTCATTAAATGGGTTACTTCTGGTGTTGGGTGCTTGTGACGTCTTGGAGCACGTATTTTTTCTGTTGCTTGATTATGTAAGGGGGCGTTCATTAATTACGTTAGGAGTTTAAGGGGGAGGTGGTCACTTAATACACACGGCATCTCACCCAGGGAGGAAGGGCGCTCGAGAAATCGACGTAATTTATGGACATAACACAAACATGGAGTTTTTGGCCTTACGAAAAATTTTTTCTCTTTCAAGCTCTCTCGGTAAGGTACTCGACAAAACATTGTTGCTATTAATTAATATGTTCATCGCTACACACACATAACATGTATGACACTAGTCAACAGTGATTTTGTTGCTCTTGATATGAGAATGGTTGGCCTTCATCATCATCTGCCTAGCCTTTTCCCAAACTACCTTGGGGTCGGGTTCCAGTCTAACTGGATTCAGCTGGGTACCAGCATTTTACATGAAGCGACTGCCTATCTGACCTCCACAACCCAGTAGCTAGGTAAAACGATACCCCTTAGAAAGACTGGATGTCAGACTTTTGGCTTCTGACTACTCGTAACGACTGTCAAAGATCTACAAATGACAGCCGGAAACAACGGTTTAACGTGCTTTCCGAGTACCCAGGAATAACGAAAAATTTACAGTTTTTGGAAATTAGCTGTAGTTTTCTTTAATTACGGAAATGTCACTAAAGTAGAACAATATATATGGGAGAGCAAAAATATTAATGCAGGTTTAATATTGTTCATATGCAGTCAAAGCAGTTGCATCTTCAACTGGCGGCAACTGCCCCGATGCAGTCGAACTGCTAGTATATATATTACCACATGGAAACGCACCGACAAGATATTTCTGCTTCGTACTGACTTCGTATTCGTTTGCAGGATGGATTCTCCTGCGTGATCTCAATGCATGATGGCGTTGTCATGTATGCCACATCAACTTTGACGACCACTCTTGGATTTCCGAAAGAAATGTGGATTGGAAGGTCGTTCATCGACTTCGTGCACCCGAGGGTGAGTTTAACTAGTACTTAAGTAAAAAAAGTAATGCCATCTCATCATTGGCCTATCAGTATTCGTGTTTGATTAATTCGAAACTTACTAAAAAAAATTACAATACAAGCGTTCTGATACGATTGTTCAGAATGCGTGTATTGTAAGTAATCATCAATTTCTTCGTTTATTTAATTTAGGGCTCATTTTCAATTGCCAGACAAGTTTTACGTACTTAAAACGTTTTGACAGTTAGATAATATATTTGAAGAATCGTCTCTTACTGAAATAAAAATTCTTTCACAGGACCGCAACACCTTTGCTTCTCAAATCACGAATGGTTTGGCAGTCCCGAAAGTAGCGAATAATGGTACGCAAGAAAAAGGTAAATCGACTTTCTGAATCAGTTGTGCATTCACTGACTTTTTGTGCACTATGTTATTTTTTATTTGCCATTTATTAGGGGTTTACGGTATTTACATTTACGTATACCTAGGTCCCAATATAAATGTCGTATAGTTACAGTAGAGTGGTCTTTTCAAGCATGTTTTAGGTTTTTGGCACAATAGCGGGCTTGTGTTTAATAGTTGTTTTCGTTTAAGTATTTCTATCACAGCTATATGATCCTGGTTATTCAATTGAATGATTGGCACATGGATGGAAAAAAGTGAATGCTGGCAGCGACGGTTATTTTCACTGTCTCTATCATCATCTGCCTAGCCTTTTCCCAAACTATCTTGGGGTCGGCTTCCAGTCTAACCGGATGCAGCTGAGAACCAGTATTTTACATGAAGCGACTGCCTATCTGACCTCCACAACCCAGTAACTGGGTAATCCGATACCCCTTGGTAAGACTGGATGTCAGACTTTTAGCTTCTGACTACTCGTAACGACTGTCAAAGATCTACAAATAACAGCCGGGACCAAAGGCTTAACGTGCTTTCCGAGGCACGGAGGAAACTCGATATGTAATTATGGTCACCTATCTACAGACCAACCTCGGCAAGCATGGCTTAACCTTAAAGATCGACCTGGGCGGCTGTTATTATTAAGCCACGAGCTCCTCTATACTATACTTTACACTGTCTCTATATTTTAACGAATATTTTTTTCCTGGTTATATGAAATGTATCAATTTTAAGTATCAACTCCTAAAAACTGCATGTTTTTTATAATCTTTTATAGTAATAATCTATCAGGTAACCTAGTAGGGTTATAAAATACTTTCTACAACATGAAATAGTCTGGGATATTACTTCCGACTAATAATTCGAATTACCGAACAGCAGTAGTTTCATGTATTTCATGTAATAAGGAAGGATAAAACGACTAAAAGAGTGGAAATAAAAATGTTGGATACTGCCCAGTCAAGCAGATCGGCAAAGTAGCGACGTGCATAAACTGCACTAGAGCCAAGCTGGGGGATCACCAGCACAATGCTTTAAGTAGCGAATGCCCAGTGCGTAGGAAGTGGGACGCATTCGCCTACACAACAGGGAGAAGGGGGCAAACAAATTAGTGAATGACTGATTGGGGACATTTCAATAATTAATAATAAGGGGGTGAATTTTACGTCGGCAATTATTTGCAAAGGGACGTAAGCGTTGACATAAAGTTTATTATGACATTATGGAATTTTCAGTAAAACCGTAATGTGTTGTAAAGTTTTCCCCTAAAATTTACTGCAGGAAAAGTTAAGCGAAAAATTACATAACCGAGGGGGAGTTATTCCTTAAAAATGTTATGTTACATGAAGCTCGCAGTTTTTATATGTTTTCAACGACCAGCTTTCGCTTTCAAAGTGTAATTCAAATTCTAAATTGTTGTTTCTAGGTGTTCAAGATAAAGTTTTCAGTGCTTTGTTTAGTAAACTAGTTAATTTTGTCTTTTTTTATTTAAGTTGATACTACAAAACCAAACCACAATTATGACGGAGTAACACTTGGGCTCTTAAAAATAACCAATATAAAATAACAAGAGAGTGGGGATTTATGGACCTGCATACTTCAAAGATATCTAACCGCCAAATAAAGAAAAAATCCCAAAAAAACATAAGAAAATCATAACAGTTAGGTGAAAAAAAAAACAACAAATTCAAATACTGACAACAGTGTACATACTGCTTCGATGCATGTATGCTCATATCATGAAAAAAAAAAACCTTTTTTTTTTCATGGTTTTGATATGAGTTTCTTTGGGAAAGTTGTTAACTATACGCGTAGACCCACCTGTTTGAAGGCTATATGTTAATAAATCGCAAACATCGATTTTTGTTATTGTTTATTAACAAAATAAAAATAAATGGGGAGTTATCATTGGTAGGATTCACATTTTAGTATAAAGTGTCTGTTTTGTCTCCAGTTCAATGCCCAGCTATCCCGGTGTCGACTTTGGTTTGTCGTATTCGTCGGTACAGAGGACTTACAGTCGGCTTTGGCGTGAAAGAGGCTGTGGTGGGCTTCATGCCGTTCATACTCAAATTGACCTTCAAAAATATAAGCGATGAAGAGGGCAAAGTGATCTACTTGGTCATACAGGCTACACCATTCTTCTCGGCCTTTAAAAGTAAGTGTCTCTTTTTAAACGCCTACGCGTGACCGAAAATTCAAATAAAAAAACTCCGAAACATGTATGGTAATACTGTTGATCTAGGCTTCACGATAAAGGGCGCTAACTACACATTTTCCAAGTTTTAGTAAGGAGTCTGTTAACTGCTCTTTAAGAAATGGCGTGTTCTTTGGTGATTTACATATTCACTTTAGTCATTTTAAACTAATTAAACGGTTATTCTTCTGTCTCTAAGAAGATACATCTTCTAAGTAAAAAATCGCGATCTACCTTACACACATATTACATTCATATTCTTAAAAATCAAATCTTAAAAAATAATAATTAATTATTTTCATAATATTTTTCCTAAAGCACCGAATGAAATGGTAATAAGGGCGGTACCGTTTGTGATAAGACACGCGGCCGATGGTCACATTGAGTACGTGGACCCTGAATCTGTTCCGTACCTGGGTTATCTGCCCCAAGACCTGGCTGGTAAGGACGCGTTGATGATGTATCACCCTGAGGATTTAATGTACCTGCGGCGAGTGTACGAGACCATCGTCAAAGAAGGAGGACTACCGAGGTCTAAGTCATACAGGTCAGTATCGATTCGTCGGTAACTAGAACAATTATGCCATCACAAGTGTGACTAGAACTGTCAAAGATCAAATGAATTTATATTTGAAATTATTTTAGAGAAATATTAATCGAAATGGATGGTTTGTCCAGTTTGCTTTTTATAATGGGCTATAAGTTGGAAATACTCTTTAGAAAAGCCTTATTAATGGTCCTCGTGGAGCGATCAGGGCGTAGGTTTATCACGTGGACCTGCCGGTTACGCTGCGTCGTAAGTCCACGTTGTGCGTCCCTGCATTTCGACAGCGATCGATCCAGTTTTGATATGTTTTGTTTCCTTCGACGCTAGCGTGAATAGAATGCCAGTTTGCCTAGGCCCACAACGTTGTCCCTGAGTAACCTCTGGGCGAATCAGCTGTAATTGGCCGAATGTAGTTAGAATATACAGGGTGCAATCGAAGTCATGGGCACTATTTTAAACTGAGGCACTACTCACGATACTGATTGCATTGGGTAGCTCCAATTGGCTACCTAACGCAATGAGTGCCTCAACGACGGCGTTTATGAAATATTTTGTTTTAATTACTTTTAGTGTTATTTGCAAATAATAAGCCTTTTGCAATAGACTTACTACAATTTTAAGGTTTTCCATACTTGCATTAATAATATTTTTGATTTGCGATTTGCGTAATAGTAGCCCTAATGCAATTAGTTTTTTTTGGTTTTCAGTTCTATGTATGGGGAACCCCAAAATTTATGCTTTTTTTTCTATTTTTGTGTGAAAATCTTAATGCGGTTCACAGAATACATCTACTTACCAAGTTTCAACAGTATAGTTCTTATAGTTTCGGAAAAAAGTGGCTGTGACATACGGACGGACAGACAGACAGACAGACATGACGAATCTATAAGGGTTCCGTTTTTTGCCATTTGGCTACGGAACCCTAATAAGGTACCTACACCCGCCATCCTGATGTCAGAAACGCGGGTGTACTGCTAACCAATATATGTAGCTAAGTGCACTGTATAAGTAGATTTGGTACCACTTGTGTACCTGCAGAAACAAGTATTAAATAAACAAAATACTGTAAGGTTGCTGCGAAAAGTAAAAAAAAAAACGATTTTCTTTTTTGTCATAGTTATAAATTGTCGTTATAGTATATTAATATTTTCGTCTACGTGAATTAGAAAATAGTGAGAAACGATAAACCAAGTACGTTAACAACAAAATTACATGAATAAATTATCTAGTTGGATATGTATGTATATGTCACCGGCAATCTGTATAATTCAGGTATTCTATACAATACCTAGGTATTGTGTAGAATACCTGGGGCGTCTAGGCAATGAATGAAATATTATGAATATTATTGTCCATTATACATCATGCTCGTCATTTCCAAAGCAAACTACGTACGAGTGCAGAGCAAAGGGGCAGGGTAGTGAAATACATTAAGGAACTTAGAGCGAAGCGAGCTCGGGACATTGGGCACCCCGACTCGACTAAGTCACTTAAAACCCTGTAGATAGAAATCGGAGCTCCGCGTAGCGGGAGCGGGTAGCGAGGGCGGGTTTGGAGTTTGCTTTAATAGGATAGCATAATGTACAATTTCTATTACAATATTTATTTTATAACTAATTTGATCATAAGTAATCACGTAATATCATCTTTTAGACACATTGCCGGCTGCCTTATTGTATAGGGTACAAAGTATAAAATGAGTAATATTTCATACATTACCTAAATGTTGTAGATATTCTATACATTGCCCAGGTATTGTATAGAATACCACACAACTGCAATAAATTTAAGCCAATCCGAAAAGTACCCCCGCGATTCTAATGTACACAAATCCACGAATCATAGGACAAATCTTAATAAATACATTTTAACGCAGGATGATAACACAAAATGGCGACTACATTCGCCTTGAGACAGAGTGGTCGTCCTTTATAAACCCATGGTCTAAGAAACTGGAGTTTGTTATCGGAAAACATCACATTATAGAGGTAACAACACATTTGACTACTCATACTATATTTATCATCATTTTATCTCGCGATTTCTTGTACTTACATGATTTTTATTTCTAGGGGCCCAATAATCCCGATGTGTTCCAAGCTCCGGAAACGGAAAAGCCATCAAAAATTAACGAGGAAGAAAAAAATAAAGCACAAATGCTAAGGGAAACCATTATTCGGACAATGAATGAGGTAAGCAAAGTTTATTGTTACAATTATAAAACAACACAGCTAATGCTTGGAATTATTTAAATTTTATTTACTTTTGCACCAGTAATTTTGTAAGTGGAACCTGTTATATTTAACAATGTACATAAAAAAAAACATGTTTGTTTGATAGCTTGACAAATCGCTAACTGAGAGATACATTCATAAACTACAGATTTCTTTGATTTGTAATGACATTGACGGGTTGGAGTGCAAGCCTAAGGGGCACGATGACAGAAGGACTTAAAAAAAAAAAAAACTCTATAATTTTCGGTGTTTTTTGCACTATCTCATAGTTTTCCACTAGAGCAACAGTTTCTTTCCAGAAAAGATTTTCATCTGAGCTACCATTTTGGAAATATAGAGCGTTTTGGAAAAACAAGAAGTAGTAGTAGGGCTATGCTTCTCAGAACCTATATGGTTTCTATGGACTAGAATAATAAGGTTCTGCAAGAAAAACGAATTGTGTCAGCAATAAAAAAACTGTCTTTGCCCCTAACGATACGCAAGCTGAAAGATCGGCCGACACTTAGAATATTTTTTTCAATTATTTTCTTTTTTCTTAATATTCTCGGTTTTTTTACACCATCTCATAGTTTTATATTAGAGCAACAGATTCTTTCCAGAAAAAAAAAACATTTGAGCTACCAGTTTGGAAATATAGATCGTTTTATAAAAAATAAATAAAATTCGGAGGCCCATAATTCGGAAACGGTGCTTCTTTGGTCCATACTTCTCTGAATTTAAATGGCTTCTATGGTCAAGGTTAACCCGAAACTGCCATTTTTTTTTCAAAGTTCCGGTTTTTTCTTTTTGGAAAATACGGTCCCAAAATTTTTTTGAACTAATTTTTTTTTTTCTTAGCTGGTCATAGTGCCCCTAATTGTGTACTCCAACTCCTACAAATCCGCCCTTAAGACGACCTACTGACCCATTGACGTTATTACCTAATGATCTGCTGGCCAGACCGATCTACGGGTGATTTTTCACACGTAGATCCTAGATCCTAGTAGTCCTGATAATTTCAGACTTTGATTATTCATCGGTCTGCATTTTGATGATAACATCTGTTTCACTTCATCTTTTAAGTCATCGACAATCTGTTAGGTAGTTAAAGTTTACGGACGAACTACTAATAACTATGGTCACTAATTCGCCTGCTTCGAAGGATGTTTATGAGTTATCATCAGGATGGCTTGTTGTGCCGCCGGCTCTCGGCACTTTAATTATCGGCTATCACGATGGATGCCTAACTTAATTAATACAGCTAATATTTTTCTCACCTCAATGCTCTTTCGTGTAACAGGATTCTATCAGCCTTTGGGTGGTAAACCTTTGTTTCTTCCTCTACAACTTGATGTTTAGCTTATAATATATGTGTTGTTCGTGTAATTAATTACGTTTAACTGACAATTAATAACAACAAATAAGTATTTAAATTATACTGCAGTCCAGTTTAAAAAAGGCAAACACTTAATATAAAAACTTTTATCCAAAAACAATGAGTATTATTCGAGTTTGACCAGATTAACGTAATTATTGAACTGTGTATGTACAGTCTCCAAAGGAGATAAGTAACCAGATTCTCATTCTACTAGTATGAGAAACTGGTTACTTTTCTCCTTTGCAGACTGTACATTACAAATAGTGTTTGCTTCATATCTGGTCTAAGACATGCTTGTCTTAGACAATCATCTACATAATATAGCATGATTTTTATAGTAAAATAATATAACATAAAGGTAGTTGTCTTACATAGTAGATACTATGTGCAATATTTAAGGTAAAATTTACAATGGTTGTTTCATTTCTTAGGCTCTAACTAAGCCAGCGGAATTAGCTAAGCAACAGATGAGCAAACGTTGCCAGGACCTGGCTTCCTTCATGGAGAGTTTAATAGAAGAATCGCCCAAGACTGATGAGGAACTGCGCCTAGAGATCTACGACCCAGAGCACAGTTACTATGTGAGTTCATACTATTTATCAAATTCCGCCCCAAAGACGACTCCACCAAATCATTATCAAATGATCAAACCAACATTACTGAAAGCGGAGCAGCAATGCGGCAAATAATGGCCCTACACTTGGCGTATTTGCAAATATTCCCGTTAGTACAAAGTTAACTTTGTTCCAATTAAGAAAGAGTACCTTTAAAAAAAAAACAAGGAGTCTGGAATCTTGACAAAAAATTTGCCAAGCTAAGTACAAGCTTAAAATCTGGAGTATTTAATCAAGAGGGCCTCTTCCCATATGGAAGAAACTTGCTTTATCCCCCGTTTGGCGGCGAAAGGCGATTGCAGACTATGAATTTACTAAAACTGCATGTTTCGTAGTGCTGCTTATCTACACCTTGAGTCAGTGACGACGTCAGAGCAAGAACGACTAAGTAACGACAATTTGTGTCACGCAGTCGTGCTCGAACTTGCATCTTTATGAGTGACAAGCAAATCTTACGGACCTATAGGAAATGCTATAACTCCATGTAGCCGAATATTCGTAGTAAATGTTTCGGATCGGATTTGCTACTTAGCTAATCAAATATCCCAAATGCCGATCCGGACCCGTTAGTACTACCTCCTAAGAACGGCATCGTATGAAAAATGTCTACAATTTTTAACAATAACTTGGAAATCATTATAATCTTATTGATATAACTATGATTTGTTTGGCAAAAAAGCAAATTTTACCGATCATTTATTCATAATTGTACATTACGAATAAGGAAAACTCACGTTAAAAGTAAGAATGGTTCTAAAAGACAAACGTGACATAATAATCAATCAATAACTTGTCATTTCCATCGATGTTGCGTAGTGGCCACGTGACTAGCTCAGTGGCGAACAGAACCCAGGCTAACAGGTGATCGATTGAGTGGGGGTAGAATACACGTGTTTCTTCGTGGCGAACTAGGGGGAATATTATTGCGTTGCGTAAACTTCACATGGTATCTTACTTATCATCATTCATACACGATCGCGAATATGATTTGTATTATACCTCATTAAATGAATACATAGGTCTTGCTTGCATAGACAATGAAGTTTGGATATTACTTTCAATGTCGTCAATGTTATTCTGACATGTCCGCTCTGTGCTCGCAGATTTTTTAGACAATATTGTTTATTATGCTAGTCACTCTACTCACATGCTTTGGCTTTGGCTTTCGAATGCAGTCAATGTGATTGCATCTTACACCAATTACTGTTATTACATTTGCAGCAGAAATGTACTTAGTACCTTGGCCAGAGGCTTATCGTTGCCCTATAAAATATGGCAACGCCGTTAGTTTCTTGGGCGCATTACCAGCGTAGAAAAGGCGTTTTTTTAAGCCATTTAACAGTTTATTGTTAGTTTATTTCGATTAATCGAAATAAATGGTTTAGCTTTGACATAATCCATTGCAACTCAACTTAATGACCTTAGTATACATAACCGTGTTACATGATTATCCACAAAATATGAGGTTTCTTCAAATGCGCTTCTTACAAATCTGTGTAACGTTTGCTTCGTTGATACTATAAATATTGAATAACTCTTTGGTCGGAGCGTGAGGTCTTAGATCGGATTCCCTGAACCAGACAAGGGTTTTTGAAATTTTCAATATCTGCCTGGAATGGAATCTGGATGCCATTAGGTTCGCCTTCTATTAATTGGGACTTATAGTTTATCTAGACTTCTTAAAATATATGAGGAGACATTGCAATTAGTGTAAGGATAGAATCTTTCCGTAATTACTGTAAACAATTATTGCACTGCAACTACAATCCAACTCCATAACTGCCGTACCAAACCACCGTATGTTTCTGAATACAATATGAGGTTTCTATCTGAGGTTCTAGCTGGGGTATCGATGTTACTTCCGTATTACACCGTTTGGGCCCAGAGGCGTTATTAAGGTTGTCGAGAGTGCAAGTAAAAAGACACCTGGGACACTTCAACAGGTGGGGCATTGTTTGATCCGGAACTCGTTTCGTGAATGCTACATGACTAGTTGTAGCGAGAGGTTATGGGTCTGATTCCCTAAATGTTATTGGGTTTTTGAAATGTACAATGGGAGCTTGTAAACTGGATGGCGTAAAGTTGGCCTACTTTATTTAGACGATGACTATCCTTTGGGTAATACGTGTGTTGTTTTATTACGTAACTAGCTGTCCCGCGCAACTTCCTCTGCGTCACATTTTCCCCGTTTTCGGAACATTTTTCATTGCTGCTCCGCTCCTATTAGTGATATATTAGCCTATATATAGCCTTCTTTGATAAATGGGCTATCTAATACTGAAAGATTTTTTTAATCGGACCAGCAGTTCCTGAGATTAGCGCGTTCAAGCAAAAAACAAACGAACTCTTCAGCTTTATTATTAGTATGTATACAGATATAGATTATTTTAGGAGCCAGCCGCACGGGTCGTTCTTTAAGGTTAAGCCGTGCTTGCCGAGGTTGGTCCGTGGATGGTGACCATAATTACATACCGAGTTTCCTCCGTGCCGTTAAGCCGTTGGTCCCGGCTGTCATTTGTAGATCTTTGACAGTCGTTACGAGTAGTCAGAAGCCAAAAGTCTGACATCCAGTCTTATCAAGGGGTATCGTATTACCCAGTTACTGGGTTGTGGAGGTCAGATAGGCAGTCGCTTCATATAAAATACTGGTACTCAGCTGCATCCGGTTAGACTGGAAGCCGACCCAAGATAGTTTGGGAAAAGACATATGATGATGATATAGAATATTAGTATAGCTATATTAGATTGTCAACGTTATCCGAACTTTATGTATTATCTTACAGGAAAGGGACTCGGTAATGCTCGGTGGCATTTCACCGCATCATGATTATTATGACAGCAAGTCGAGCACCGAAACACCGTTGAGTTACAACCAACTCAACTACAACGACACATTGCAGCGGTAAGTTAACTCACGGTCTAGCCCGAGCCCACATTTTCAAACCAGAAGAGCCAAACTATGAAAGGTCTACTCATAAGAAACGAAAAAAAAAATGAATTTAAATGTTGCCCTCACTTTTCTGAGTTAATGGATAGTTAATTAAATGCAGGATTTGTGTCTTCATAATCTTAAAATCAGGATAATACAATTAAGAAAAACTTAGTCATTTAAAATGCAACACAATCATTCCCACTGCTGGGACACAGGGCTCCACTCTATGAGGGAATGAGCTGTGATCCGACACGCAAGCCCATTGCGGGTTGGTATGGTCGATGTTAGTTCTACGACCTTGTTTCCTCAAAATATATAATTATTTACATATTTGTTTTCAGGTATTTCGATAGTCACGAAGCTATCTCGCATGATGAGTACAATACGGGCAGCGGCGGAAATAATCCCGGACTCAAAACGAAACATCTCGATGCATACACGTAAGAATGCTTTTTTGTCATCGATGTTAATTGTTTTTTTTTGTATAGTTTTTGTTCTCATCATTGAAACATATCTGACCCGGAAGAACACGTAGTTCCCTAGGGATAAACTTTATTATCAGTTTCTAACATTTTGAATAGTTAGGAATAACCTCTTCGTCTTCAAGTGTTACCGGTTTGGAACAATTACAAACTTGTATGCTAGTCCTCAGTACTAGTGATTCATCAGTTCATAATTTGAGAATAGAATAGAATAAAACTTTATTGTACACCAAAAATTAAACATAGCGGGCTTACAAAACTAATAATTTTATGGTTACAACGGCGGTCTTATCGCTGATAGCGATATCTTCCAGACAACCCTCGGATGGACATTATGGAATTAAAATTAAAAATGTGGTAGTCAGTGGAGTACCTACTACACAAAAATTTTAAATAACAAAAGTAAAGTTATCTACTGAGATATTTGAGATATTGAGATTTTTTGAGATATTTTTTTATGTCTTGACAGCATCTCAAATGTGTTCTCGAAATTCATCTTTCTAGCTAGAATTATCTTAGGTGTTGACAGCGTTGTACAAGGTGTAAATAGACCCGTCACGAGGCAACCAAGCATTCCCCCCTAGTGGTGAAAAATGACATTTTACCGTAAAACTCAATGTAACATTGTGCTCATGGATGCAATAACTAGGAAACAGGTCATGAAAGCATTTAAAGTAAAGATCTAACTTTAAAAAGAAAAAAATTGGAACTTTGACCTCCAATATCTCCGTAGCTAGAAGGTTCCTGGTATAGTCCAGAACAAAAAATATATCGCTATGACGGGGAAACAAGTGCCCTTCGGCTTCGCTAAGGGTTGATTTACACCCGTTACATTATAATTATGTAACATGAACGGAAAATCTATTTGAACTGGTTCAAATGATACCATGTTACATAGTTTCATGGTTGTACCTATTATTATAGTCCAACCAGACCACACTCAATCGACGTATGTATATGCGAGGGCGACCGCGGTATAGTTGTACCCTTATATTTTACTTTACAGCCTAACTAGAATTCTAAAACAGTTTGAATTGTATTCTAATTCCAAAACGTGTAAAGGCATTATAAGGAGGTACCATTCCATTGCAGAACTTGTCTTTCGCCGATGGCTCAGCAATCGAGGGACTCTGGCGAAATTACCTGTTCGTCGGATTCCAATGGGATGATCATGATGACCAATAACAGCCCAGCGCCTGGCGGAGATTATCAGCCTATTCGGCTTTCAGAGACATTGCTTAACAAGTTAGTAAAGAGTTGATGACGAACGAAAAACTGCATGCCTTTTATAGATAAAGCAGCATTTTAGCACCTAGATGTTTTCCACTTACTGCACATATACATCGTACGGTTCAAAATTTTCCAGCTTCAACTATTAAATAAAGTATTAATATTCAAACAAAAATGAATTGAAATAAAGGGAGACTGAATTGAATTCAACGAAATAATATTTTTTTATTGTGGGTGTTTACAGAAAAAATCAGAAATGAAGACCGGAAATTTTTGGACTGTAAATGTTTTTTCTTTTAAAAATTCTAAAGCTTCTCGTATTATGGAAATAAAAACTTACCTATAGTGATAACTTTTCTTATAGATCATTTAACTTTAATAGGCACAACTCTGAGATGGAGAAAGAATTAATGAAGATGCACAGAGAGACCCGCACTAGCAGTAAAGGAGATAGGGAGAACTCGAATGAAACAAGGAAGAAGAAGAAGGAGCATTTGGCTCGCTGTAATGCATCCTTTCATCCTACTAGTGCTGGGGCTACTGAAATACAGGTGAGAACACATTTTACTTTAGCAATTTTAGGAATCAACTTGGAAGTATATTTAACCACTTAGACCTACGCAGTAATGTTGAAGTAAGCTGAAATCAGATTATTCAATAATTGATTGATAACAACTTATTTCCACGTTTTAGTGATGAACGAAATTGTATGTCTGCAGACCATCATACAATTAATAACTCTGAACAGTAGACTTAATAAAACGGGCAGTATTATCATCCTAAAGTTACAAATGAGCATATAAGAGGAAGTTCGAAAGTTATTGTGTGTAAAAAAAGAAAGAGAAAAATTTGGTCGTACAATTATTTTTACTTTGTACCCACAGCAGCCTCATGGTTTAAAACGTGCATCAAAGATGGAAGCGGAAGCGGGTCCTCACAAGCATCACTGCCCATCCACGCGGCAGGCGCGTCACAGCAAGCGCACGTTGACGACCAGCGCCGCCGTCACTCAGCCCTCATCCACCATCACCACCACTGTTGGTCAGTTGCCTACAGGTACATTAGTAGCATGATGAAAGAATGCTACCTCTTCAAGTTCATTTAATCCCATTAAATGTCTATTTAATGAAAAAGTCATCAATGGGATTAAGAGAACTTACGAGAATTGTTATGTATTGTTTGCAATCGCCAAACCGCCTGCCAAGCGTGGCGATTGTGGCAAAACCCTCCAAAATGTCAATGTGGCGACACTTGGGGGAGGCCTATGTCCAGCAGTGAACGTCTTTTGGGCTGAAATGATGGTGATGATGATGACGAGGATTGTATTGATGATTTTAATTATTATAATTCTGTAAAGCCATACTAGTTAGGAACGCGAATCATATTTTAATCAACCTACAACCACGTTCACTAATGTTTAAAATTTTAATTCCATCTTAAACTTTCATTTCGCGGGCTATTTTAAGGTAAAAAGCGTCAGGGAAGCCAGCGAAATTTAAATTTTCGTAAATTTTCTGCAATTTGGCCCGCGTGGTGGATTACAGGCCTGTGTCCCAGCAGTGGGAACATTATAGGCTGATAATGATGATGATGATGAGCATGCCTTTATTATGTCAAATGTCACGTAAAACCATATTTTCTGGAACATCTAACTGAGTACTGTAACAATAACTGGCGTCGTTTTGCGATTGCAGCATCCAATCAATGGCCCGCCTCGTCCGCGAACAACATGAACACTTTCATACTGGGCGTCGGCATCCCTCAGCAGATGTCTATCATGTCTCATCCCATGCAGCCTGTGCAAGGTAACTGATCATTCTAACAACTTGTAACACAAACTATACTAAACCTGGTCGCCTACCATGACGTCTTAAAGCAGTACTATTGTTTTAATCTTATTCCAGTTTGGGAAAGAGATAGCGCTAGACGATCTGTGTAGCTCCGTCTCTTTCTCACACTGGAATAACAACTGCCTAATATCACCCCTCTGACCAGATTGTACTCCATACTAATATAATAATTGAAAGTAACTTTCGGTCTGTTATCCATTCAAGCTTTAAGAGCAGAACAAATTTCGATGCTTGGCAGACAATCAGCCTATAACCTAGGTTAGACCATAAGACTTTTTGTCCCGGCAGAATGCTCCCGTGGGATGTTAATTGAGCTTAACGCGGACGAAGTCGCGGACGAAAGCTATAACTGGGTAAATGTAACACATGTAAAATAAAACGCAGCTCTCAAATTGTTAACTCTGGATAAAATATTGAAAACAGCTAACCGCAATTCTTACAAGCTGTAAAAATAAAACTTTTACAGAAAATATAAGTAACAGAGTTTCAAAAAAACTAATTTATTTCCAACTTAGTATGCTTCCATAGCTGCATAATGACCTTCTATTGTAGCAAGGTACCATTTTGACATTGCTCGTAATGTTACAGGCATGTACCAGATGCATGGTGGCATGTTCTATGCCCCGGCCGCCCCAATGCCCACTACCTCAGTACACCACCTACCTTCAGGTAGCCAGCAACAGCAATTCCAATCGCCAAGTAAGTTGATATTAAGTTATTTTTTTTGTTGTAGAATATAAATTGAGTTTTCTTGTTTCCTCAGCGCTCGCTGCAATTGAAGGTAGAATTTATCATCTGCCTAAAGGTTAGGCAGCCTAACCTTTTCCCAACTATGTTGAGGTCGGCATCCAGTCTAACCGGATTCAGCTGAATACCAGTATTTTACATGGAGCAACTGCCGATCTGACCTGCACAACCCAATTATTACTGGGTAATACGATAACCCTTGGTAAGAGTGGTTGTCAGAAATTCGGGTCATTGACTACCTGTAAAGACTGTCAAAGATCTGCAAATGTCAGTCGGGACCAATAGGTTTAAGTGGTTACCGAGGCACGGAGGAAACTCGGTATGCAATGGGTGGTCTCATCTTGAGAACCACCTATTCAAGCGCGGCTTACCCTGAAGATTGATCCGAGCGGTTGTTATTATTTAGCCACAAGCTTTTCCCCTATGTAGAATTATCTATCTTCTATCTAAATATATGTATATAAATCAATGCCACTTTACGTTGTAATTTTATAACTCGAGAACGGCTGGGCCGATTTGGCTGATTTTGGTTTTGAAATGTTTGTCGTAGTCCAGGGAAGGTTTAACAGGTTAGAAAGGTAGGGTAGGGTAGGTGGGTAGGGTAGGTGGGTAGGCTATGTAGGTAGGGTAGTGTAGGGTAGGTAGGTAGGAAAAGTGCATTGCATAAACTTTTGACAGAATGAAGTCTGTCCGGGCAGCTAGTATGATTTAAAACTGAATTTGTAATTCATCTTTTGTTTCCTTTACAGTGATGATGTACGGCCAGCCTATGTATGGGACACCCATGATGTACTCGCCAATGACTCAGCAGGTTTCATACCCTATGCAACATTCACATAATGTGATGTCACAGTCCATGCAACAGTACACTAATACGATGAACCCCTTGGGTCTGACCTGCAGCAACTATGAAGAGGTACGTCACCTGTTTACCACTCCCATTTTATACTTGTACATTTTTATTGCTATACAGAATTTAGAAAGGACATCATTTCGTATTTTTTTGTTTTTGTTCACGCTCAAAGAGCATTCGTTAGATAGATGCGACTCCCCAACAAATGTGGGATGACTTTGATTTTAGTCGAGAGTGTTGCCCGATGTTTTATGTTCTTATCACGTAACCTAGTAACGTGCACAATCACTCGTGGTCGGTCTTTGAATGCTTGCTTCGCCAAATCGACTGGTTCAGCACCGGCTTCAGTTTTGATCTGAATGTGATGTCTGCGTGACCAGTAATACTAACTTAATAAATCACAAAAATTAGACCAGACACTTATTGTATCAAAGTAACAAAATCACAATATTTTTATTTCACATAGGCCTACATGGGCACTTATTAAACGTCGACAAAAAGGTACTCGGTTCGGGTTGGTCGTTTCCTATGGAGAAGAACCGGCAGGAACTCCATGGTTACTCTTTTAAAATCATTTCGTTTTACAATATTTTTATGTTACAGCGTTAGTACTTAAGTATGGGAGGACATCCTAGGCCTGACAATAAGTCGTTGCTGTTACAAAACGTAGAACAATATAAAAAGTTACCAAGGATCTAGGAATCTATAAGGCCTACAATGTCCACACATTCACAAACAGTCAACGTCGTTGTTCAACATCACAACTTTAATAATATGATTTAATTAATTGTTATTTGACTGTAAGTTCACGAGATAAGCAGATAAAGCACATTTTTTCGACTAATAAAACTCAGTAACTGAATTTTATGAGTCACAGTGATATACTGAAACTCATTAATAATAGGTCTTTACCTATGAAATTGCCGTATTGCAGTACAGACTTTTTCAAACAAAAAAAAGTTTTGATTGGCTATGAGTTCTAAATTCAAATTAATTTTGTTTTAAAAATATGACATTCTATTTACAAAATCAGTCTTTTGTTTATTGATTAGCGTTGTATTTTCATTACATTTCAACATTTTTCCTCATAATGGATACTTTGAAATTTCGTGTAATTATGGAATATGAGTTCCGTCGTGGCACCAACGCGGCACAAACGACCCGTAACATCAACGACGTTTACGGAGAGAACTGTACAAACGAACGCACAACCCGTTATTGGTTTGCTCGGTTCCGTTCTGGGAATTTTGACTTGAAAAATGAACCTCGTGGTCGTCCGGAAACTTTGGTCAACAATGATGAATTAAAGGTGATTGTTGAAGCTGATGAAACTCAATCTACAGCTGAGCTGGCAGCAGCTTTTGATGTTAGCATTAAAACAATATTGGTCCACTTGCGACAGATTGGCAAGATAAAAAAGCTTGATAGATGGGTGCCCCACGAACTTAACGATCGCCAGCGCAACGTACGCGTCGAGACTTGCCTTGCGCTGCTTAACAGGCACAGAAATGAAGGAATTTGGAACCGAATTGTTACGTGCGACGAAAAATGGATTCTTTTTGACAATCGAAAGCGCTCAGCAAGTTGGTTAGATCCTAGTTCGGTACCAAAGCAATGTGCAAAACGAAAAATGACCCCTAGAAAGGTGATGGTCACAGTTTGGTGGTCTAGTGCTGGTGTGATTCATCATAGCTTTTTACAAAACGGCGAGAGCATTACTGCAGATGTGTACATTGAAGAACTGACCACAATGATGGCGAAACTCGCACGTCTGCAACCAGCTTTGGTCAATCGGTCGTCTCCACTGCTACTTCACGACAACGCGCGGCCCCATACTGCACAACAGACCGTCTCTAAGCTGCTTGAGTTGGGTTTGGAAGCTCTCCCTCATCCGCCATACTCACCAGATCTTGCGCCTTCCGACTATTACTTTTTCCAAAATTTGGACAACTTTTTAGCGGGAAAAAAATTCAATTCCCGAGAGGCAGTACAAAACGCCTTTGAAGAGTTTGTTGTCTCCCGTCCAGCTGATTTTTCAAGAAGGGCATCCATAAACTGCCACAGCGTTGGCAAAGATGCATTGATTGCAGGGGTGATTACTTTGAATAAAAGAAATAAATAAGTTCGAAAAAAAAAAATACTTTAACTTTTTTCAAACAAAACGGCAATTTCATAGGTAAAGACCTAATGTTTTGAACATAATACAAAATTATGTTGTATTGTTTTATTTTTAATATTCGGTATAGTTCTAAAATTAACTTAAATAAAAAGTAACTTTAATTCGCCGCGGAGGCAATAAACTCACCGTTGTTGAATACCTGCACAGGCTTGTAAGCCCAGTATAAACTTGAGGCCTGGCAAGGTGCAGGACAGCAAGAGGCGCGACCGGATACTGCAAGAATCTCAAGGCACATCTTCAAAAACAGACATCGGCAGCGCAGATAGTCTCTCATCAAATGCGTTGAACCGGGTATGACAATAACATCTAAAGGTCATCAATTACAAAATGATTCTCACACGGTGCATCTTTTAGTATGATGGTATATTTTGATTTCTTGTTGCTTAGTAGATCATTTTGTGAGTTTCATTACCAAATTATTTTTTTTTATTAAACTTCCTTTTCTACAAATTACCAATACCACTAATATTTGTTGTCAGACAATTCTTATATTATTATACTGACAATTGGATTTCAATATTATTTCTTTCAGTATGTAAGTTTCCTGTGCTTCATTTTTAGTATTGCATGTCCAGCTTTTTTAACATATTTTTGTTGGAATGTGTAGATTTTTCCTTTGCACTTTTTAAATGCTTTATAGGATTCGCGGCCGGAGAAAGTCCAGAGTGGGACCGAGGACTCTACGATATACTCGACTGACATGCAGTTTTCCAACAGTTTAAGTCAGAAGGTTAGAGCTGCAATTGTGGCTCATATTTGCAACTATTCTTGTAAATTTAAGATATTCTATTTCTTTAACTTTATTTCTTACAATTTCGCTATATCTATATATAATAGAAAGAGCATATCCTGAATGCTCTCTCGGGCATTCAAAAGAGCCCTTGAGCTTTCGGGGCTCCGCTCATTTTAGTGATAGATTTTATTATGAAACCTTTTAAAATAATCCGTTTCCAATCCGTCCACTACTTTTTATCATGTTTTATTTTAATATTAAGATATAGTGGTTACGTGCACGCTAGACCAAGCCAGTGCGTAGCGTGCACAACTTTAGATGATAATTAATTAAGTTTACGTGTTACAAAAGATACTGAGGTCGATTAAAATAATTGAATACAATCTTTAATACACTATTTTTTAAAGGGGATATTTTAATCGGGCGAATAAATATAACGGATAACCGTGAGATACTTTAATACTAAACCGAGCTACTACGCCACTTAGCACGCCATAACCAGTATTTTTGACTATGGCGTTTTGGCGTATGGCGTATGTTTTAATTTATATTTGATTGTTTAAATAGTAGTCTTTTTTAAATGGAACATGAAAGGTATCAGCCATTTTAGTTAGGTTAGAAAAGTGTAATAAGCAGGACATTAACGCGCGCTTCGAGACAGGATTGCACTAGCGATGGCTCCACACCGAGGTATGATCTACGTTATCAATCATGTTTGGTAAACAAAGTTTCAATATCAAAAAATTCTTCTGTTTATAATCTAGTCATGTAATTAAGATAACAAAAGCCTGCAACAGCGCAGGTCTATAACAATGGACAATAATCTATTCGAAATTTTAAAATTAAATTATTTATCCGTGCAATCTATATAATTACAATCAACCTTAATTGCAAAATAAAAAGGTTAAATTGTAAATTTAAAAATAGTGTATAAATAAGTTTTTTATTTTGACTTTACCTCAAAGAAAAATAAACTTTACGCAATGTCTATATGAGTTGTTTTCCCTTCAGAGCACAGATGCTGCTACCAACACTCCACCTCCACGTTTCAATCGTGTCAGCAAGCTGAACTGCCTCGCCACCTGTGAGGACACTCCGGAGAAGACTGATGGAGAGTCTAGCTACTCATCCTTCTACTCTTCATTCTTTAAGACAGAGTCTGGTAGTGCCGAGGACAGTGGTGACGGCAAGAATGGCAACAAGCCCCAACTCAGGGTAAATATCAGCATTTTTACCATCAGCCGCAAGGGGAACAGCGTTGGACCTTAGATTTCCCCACACAGGTTTCAATGGCCTGTGATGGTCACAAGGTCCACCATTTCTGTCTAGAGCTTGTCTCGGTTTCTTTCAGTTCAGATTTCAGTTACACATAGGTGGGTGACTGTCTCTTTTCAGTCTGCGCGGGATGATTGGTTATGCCCTCTACTAAATACTTTCAGGTCAATGTAGGAGGTAGGTTACCAAAAAAAGAACAAGTAGCTATACGTTTCGATAACGAACTCACAATGTTTAATTTATCGAAATGGACACTATACACATAGCTCTAGACAAGGTACGTTGTTCTTTCTTTTACAGGTTGGTCTTATAGCATAAATATGTAATCTATGTACGTTTACTTATAAAGTATTTTTGTTTCCTTTTTTTTTTTGTTACGTCAGACAATAAAAAGAAGTATGATTTCAGAGCCCATTAAACGCGACAGCTTGTCAGGCACCTCAGCCCGTGAAAAAGGTTGCCGCGAGGAGGAAAATGGATCCGCCATGGCTAGAACAGGTAGAACGATATTTTTTAATGAAGAACCTCTGTTTGAATCAATAGTATTTGATTAAGATTATATTCTTTTTTTCTAAACAGATATGAATCTAAGTAAAAAGTTTTATAAACTTGCCCCATACAATAAAAAAAAAAGTTTGAAATCAATCAAACAGTAACCATGAGCAAAATCGGAAGTCAAATAAATCTAAACTAATAATATAAAGAGGAATGATTTGATTGTTTGGTTGTTTGTTTGCATTGAATAGGCTCCGAAACTACTGGTCCGAATTGAAAATTCTTTCAGTGTTATATAGCCCATTTATTGAGGAAAGCTATAGGCTATATATCATCACGCTACGACCAAAAGGAGTGGAGCCGCAATGAAAAATGTTGCGAAAACGGAGAAAATGTGACGCAAACGAAGTTGCGCCGGACAGCTAGTGTAATATATTCCTAGTATTGCGCTGACAGTCAAAACTAATACTTGATTCCCTTCACAGGTGTGTGTAAATTCAGAGCTGATCTACAAGTACCAAATCCGTACCAAGTCTGTGGAAGAAACCCTTTTGGACGACCAAAAGAGAATGCAGTCTTTGGAACAGGTTGGTCTCTTGATTATGAAACTAAAATTCTTTCAAGTCTTGCATTCTATAAATATTAGTAAAACATGATTTGTTTTGAAAATCCATAATTTTCTGATGGCCTCAGCTCTCTTTGGTGTTTGTCGTAATAGTATGAATTGTAGTACTTATTTATGAGTTGTAATTTGATTTCAATTCTGTTGGTCTGTCGCCCATTTTTACCCTTTGCGAGGTACGACGACTTAGGGACGAATCTTCCCGTTTCTGATAAGGTCAGACATCGGGTAAATATATCAAATAAGAAAACAAGGCATTTGTAAGAACCGTTTTTTTCGGTTTCGGGTTTTATCCAAAACCGTGTGGGTACCGAGAATTTTAACGTTTTTCGGGTTTATTATTAATTTACCATAAACTTTGGCATTATTTATTAATTAACAGTCACACAGGTTGTAGTATGGTACTAATAAGGAAATTGAATGAAGTTTGTTTGTTTTTCCATTGGGTTTATCGATTGTCTGGCATTTTGAGTATTATAAGCTACTACACAAATGTCTTTTCTTTGGTATAGTTCGCCTTGAGTCCTTGAGTTATGAATTGAGCTACACCATAACCGACAAACTTGCACGGGCTGAACAGGTCCACTCAAATTTATGTGATTCTTTCTTTAAAAGACCATGTCGGATATTTATTTGCATAGTTCTCATGTGATCTTGGTCAACAAGATTATATTTGGACCTTAACCGAGATTGACCTATGAGTTTCCTTCGGCTTTTTCTTCTCAGAATACCTCTCAGGTACCGAAATACCGGATTCATCTGGTTTTAAAAAAGACAATGTGTAAAAGTGTTTGTAAAAATATATTTGCAAAATAAACATCATTTATATACGCATAATAAGATAGGACAAACATCAAACATAGCTGAGTTACAAAATATAGATTGAATTCGGTACCACAGCTATATTTTTATAGTAAATTTTTCTATAATCAATTATTTTATATATATTAAAAATAATGCTTATAACACAAGTCAAGCAAACATAAGCATTTTACAAACCAGGTAAAACCGGTTCGTATGCCGTATCTCAAGACTGCCTCAGACTAATTATCGTTAATACTTTCCAGCCGTCACTCGTGAACGAGCAACTAAGTCAGTTGTACCTCGACCTCCAGTTGGAAGGTGTGGCTGCCAGGCTTACCTTAGAGGAAGGTATAACCAGTTCCAGTAGCTCCGGCGAAGAAACCTGCACAAATGTTACAAAGGTAATTAATTTACTTTATTGTCTAACTGAATCATAGCTCGACTGCCTAGTGGGTCTAGTGGTTGCAAGCGCGACTGTTCAGCATGAGGTCTTGGAATAGATTCCCGGTTCGAAAAAAGTGTTATTGAGTTTTGTCCATCAGGAATTACTCAGTAGCAGCCACGGAGTCTGGTTTTGTGCCCGGTTTATTGAAATGAGTCAACCCCTAATACATGGGGCTTAAACATAACTGGCGAAATGTGGATGTACTGTTAGGTGCACGTCTGCCCTACCCTTCGGAGACAACAGCCGTGATGTTATGTAATTCTATCTAAATAAACTCAGGAAGGTATCATCATCATCATCATTTCAGCCCAAAAGACGTCCACTGCTGGACATAGGCCTCCCCCAAGTGTCACCACATTGACATTTTGGGGGGTTTTGCCATTATCGCCACGCTTGGCAGGCGGGTTAACGATCGCAGTACGGTTGTTACAAAAGCACAGGGGATGCTGCTGCCCATTCTCTAGCAATACCCTTAGACGCCTCTTACGACACCCACGGGAAGATATGGGATGGTGCTATTCTTTACGTCCGACACCATACAGACTACTATACAGACAGGAAGGTATAGTAGTTTTAAATTCCACTTCACTACAAATACGACGATAATAAAGCTCTTTGAATCGCAAATCTCATTGACTTGCAACAGGCCGTTTCAACTTTAAGCTTTTGCAGCCATACCTTTAACCTTTTGAACACCAGCGTCACATATACGTGACAAGCAAGCGCGTACACTGTACGCCAACGTCACAAATATGTGATAAAAAATGTGGTGCACTATAACACGAAATAAGCAGTTTAAATCATTACCTTTGTGTGTGTTTATTTATATATCTTTACAATGTGATCTATATATCTTAATTATTAAATATCTTGTAAAGGAATGAGGACCATAGGCGGGAATCACTTGTATCATTCTCTGCCTGTCAATCGAAGGTTGTCAGGCATACACTATGTTAATTAGTTAATATTTAAACACTCTTGTAACGTCGCTTATATTAAGCTTGTTTATTTTGCAGACTTCCCGCAGGAAACGAGAATACAGCAAACTAGTTATGATATATGAAGAGGATGCCCCCCTGCCGTCGCCGTCTGAAGACAACACGGAAGCGGTGGCCGGACCGTCTAGCTTCTCAACTTCATAAGTTCCGACCTTAAAGGTCTAGTTGTAAGGTCACCGTCACCTCGTCACATTTAACAACAATGCACAATGATATTTAATATTAAAAATGCATTTAAACCTCGATGGTGATAAACGCACGAAAATCTCGATGGCTAGTCTTCACGTAACATTGAGAAATAGGTGACTTAGAATGTCGCCAAAACGCTTACCGTGTACTGAGTTCTGAACGGGCTACAGAAATTTTCATGGAAAAAAAAAGAACTGCAATTCCATAAATTTTGACCGTGTAGGTATTACACTTTTGTAGGAAACCGCTGTTTCTTTTTAGTTTATGTTCAGAATGATGTCTCAGCCAATTCTCAACCAGATTTGGTTGGAACTAATGTGCAGAGTTGAACTCTTTATTTCAAGTCTTTGTGGTGTTGATTTGTGCGGACTGCCATTTCCACCAAATAGTGATTGTAGAAAGATATTTTATGTTTACAAATAAGTTTTTTTTATGTTGTTGTTAAATTTACGTTGAAGATTTTCGAATTATTATCATGTGATCATCATGCGTTACTAGGAATGTTAAGAATATACAAATTTAACTTTGTCATTGATCTTAATATTAGTTGTGTTAAGCAGTGTTCTTGTAACGGGTAATAAGCGAACTTATTATTTACAATTATTTTAAAAAGTTAATTGGTTATCCAGTTCGGTTTGGATACGACGCATCCTCGTGACGTGTCCAATCTTGACCAGGTGACCTACCATGACGTCTTAAAGCAGTATTGTTTTAATCTTATCCCAGAGTGGGAAAGAGATGGCGCTAGAGGTCTTCAATAGCTCCGTCTCTTTCTCCCATTGGAATGGCAACTATGTTAAGACGTCATAGTAACCCCCAAGTTATAACAAAACTCCTTGGAACCATCACTCTGCTCACTCTTACATCACGCTTATTAACCCCGACACGGATACGATGCTTCACAAATACACAAATATAATAATAGTTTACAGTCGGATAGTTAATGTTTCATTGAAAGTGCTCTTAACATTCCTCTCGGCGCTCACAACATAGATATTATAGTCAAGTATTGATTAACACAGGGTAAAGTATTAAGAAAAAAACCGGCCAAGTGCGAGTTTGACTCGCGCACCGAGGGTTCCGTACAAACTTGTTGAAGGACAAACTTAACGTTGCCGTTCGATCCCGGTTATTGTACCAATCCCAAATAATAAATCTGAAATAGTCACTTCGTTATTTTCTTGTTATTAAATTAAATATTTACGGTTCTTCGATGGTTTCCTTTACAAGTGCTGTAAGACATTTTGCCAAATTTCTTGATCGTAGTTCAACGCTTCCCGTTACTTAATAAGTTTTGATCACCTTGTGAAATCGCAAAATATGCGACATGAGCGCATTTGCAAAATATATTTTAATAGTAAGAATTTATCACAGTTGGGATAGACCGTAGACCCGAGTCACTTTACAGACAGACATTCAGACAACAATGTGATCCTATAAAGGTTCCTTTGTCCTTTTGATGTACGGGACCCTAAACATCAGAACAACCATAAGCTGCTATATTTTCAGAGATATATTTAGAAAGCACATTATGTTTAATTGATTGTGTGCACACAGTCAAAGATTTTTGCATTTGCACACAGTCAAAGATTTTTGCATTTACTCGATTGCGCAAGACATTGATAGGTTAGTAGTCTCATGTCCTTTTTGTGCATTTGTTCTCCTGAATAGCTGCACTGATGTTGACATAATGGGACAGAAATAAATAACCTCTAAATTTCTGAATAAAACAATTTTCTTTATGATCGGTAATGTCTGCGTTGTCGACTGTTATTTAACATAGACTTAAGCTCATGAGACCTGAATAAAAATATGCCTTGACAAGTAACTGTAACTGGTGCCTTAGAAAACAAGATTAAAAGTTATTTTGCAGGTACCATAGACAATCAAATGCTTTGTTTTTTTCTTTCAATTTATTTTCTTGTTATTAGTAAAGTATTACGTACTCATTTAGTAGCCTTTGCAAAAAAATAAATATAATTACATCAAATTTGAGTATGTGGCAAATTAAATTGAATAGACAAAAAAAGATGTATTGAACTTGAAATAATATTATCCCATAATTTTGTCATGAACTGTATATGTATACAATAATATATTGAACCACATATTTTCAAATTTAAATAAAACGAGTAATTGCTTGCTATTCTTACGGAACTATTGGATACGTTATATCTTTGTTAGTACGATTATAATTATGATTCCAAAGAATTTATACGGAATTATCGTGCTGTGGCTAAGTGCCAAGGTTACCAACCTCGTAATTATTTAGAAAAATATAAGTATAATTACTACTTCATTCCTATGAATAATATTACGCGAACAAAGTAATCATTGATTGGTTACTTTAGTCTTAATTAAGTAGATAAAAGCGTAAGTGTGATTATCTGTAAGTTTGTAACATTAAATAGATATATTTATTGAGAAAATTGTTTAGTTAAAAGAGTATAGTGGAGATGAATTATATATTTTAAGTTATAAGAGAACAAATATAATTATGTTGAAGATTCTATAAAATACCTGTTGGAAATGTGGGTAGTTGCAATTTGTTTCTATGTTGTTCATAGTAGAATATTTATTGTTTGAACTGTTAATTACAATACTCGCTTGAACTTATTTCATCCCAGTTCTTGATAGTTTAATGTTACATTCTGAGTAAAAAAAAACTAGCGGAACATACATGCTGCATGATGCATGCATGTATGTTCGATTTAAGAGAAATGATCAACCATAGACTCGTATACCTAATTATGTTAAGAGTAGAAATTAAGTTTTTTTATGTTTACCACCTTTATAAAAAGTCTTCTGATTGTCAAAGATTAAGGGTCAAAGGGAGAATTACAATTTTCTATAGTTAAACTAATGTTGGTTAAATAACTTTGATAACCATGACCTATTGCTCATGGTTTGTATTATGTTAGTTTCGCATTTTGTTCTAAAATAATTATGTTATAAAAGTAAATGTAAACCTAATTTCACCAATGTTATGAAATTTCTGTGAAATAAATGATTGGAAAGTGATTTTCTTGTTTTACTAAGCAGTAAAACATAAAGGTAAAAGGTACGCTT
Source organism: Cerastis rubricosa (assembly GCA_949152445.1). NCBI lineage: Eukaryota > Metazoa > Arthropoda > Insecta > Lepidoptera > Noctuidae > Cerastis > Cerastis rubricosa. The sequence continues at coordinate 11,837,566 of OX424523.1, read as the reverse complement.
GTATCTTTTACCTTTACCTCTCTCTTTACCTTTATTATTAATTCAAAGATAAACTACAGTCAGGGAAGGTTTTGAAAATAATAACTGTGGAAAATATAAAATATACCGTTTATATTTGGTATAATTATTGAATCATTATCAGATTTTAATGTAGTGTAATTACTCAAGTCTGACGGAGCACTTGGTACTAGGGCAGTTGCCAATCAGAGGAGTTCAACGTGCCCTCGGCTGTGTCTAGATCACGTGGCGGCTTATGAAGCGACATCTGGTATTGGTGCTTTACATTGCGGTTAACTTCAAGTTGCAGGCGATGAGGAGGTTGTGTACTATAGAGGTCATGTGTCGTCGTGAGAATTGCGTCAGCTGGCATAGAGGGCGTTGTTAATAGCTTTCTGCGAAACGGTGTAGTACTTATTAAATATTTACAAGCTATGGATTTCTTGGTCATGTTTACTTTGTTCAGGGGAAGTTTTTATGCAAATTGGTAGCTTTCTTCCTCTTACGGCATTACCTAAGTTGTAGTATCAAAGTAATTCCATGTAATTCTCCCTAATTGCTAAGCCCGTGTCGGACTGTTCTAACAAAAGGGGTCACAACGTATAATTTCAGTAAAGTTACCCAGTAATGGTTGTTTTTACGAAATTAGGTACCATGCAATGCACGTCAGCATCGTTGTCATCATCCTGAACAGATTATAATAGAGCCAAACCTGAGCTTAGGTGCTTTATATACTTACACAAAAGTCAACTAGTAAGTTGTGCTTTGATTGGTTCGTCGATGTCGTTAATGATGTAATATGATGACTTGATGAGTAATGCATGCCCTTATAGCGACCATAAAGTGATGAGAATAACTTTCAATATGGAGAATAACTAGATATCTCGAAGTCATTACCGAGGCTAAGCATATGACTAGGTACAGAAAACGAAAATGCAAATAAAAACCGACCATTCCTAAGCGGCCATGAAAAGACAGCGTGAATTGACTACACAGTTTTACAAGAATCTAGACGCACACAAATAAATATAATGAAAAACCAGTATCTTCTAAAAATGGCAAACCAGCCCAAGAAACAGTCCCACCCTTATTAAAAAGCGAGATAGAGCTATCGATAAATAAACGAGAACGAAATAATAAAAGCTGTGAAAGCAAAACTATTAAAACCAATCACTAAGCTCTTTGATAAAAGAGTTATCAGAAGCATGGACAAGCTCGGTAATAGCTCTAATACGGGGTGGAAGGGACAGCGAGGCACGAAAGCTAACTACTTATTTAGTAGGTACACTATTCTGATCCACATTGAAATATTTCATCGGTAATTTAAAAAAAAATGATATGTCCTACAAAACTGCAAAAATACACGTGGAAATGTATTGAAAAGCACTTTTTCTTGAAGGTTCAGAATGATGTAGGTACTGATTATGTGGTAAGCGTTTGTGCGTCCTTTTGCTCCCGGTATAAAAGAGATGCCCCAAACTGATATCTAACTATAGATGCATCTATCTGTATAAAGTATTCGTCGTTTAATTTTCGTTAAAGAAATCGGATTTTCCGTTATAATAATAAAACCAGTCTATCACTGCCCCACTGCAAAGTCCTCTCCTCGTACAGAGAAGGCACGAGTATCGATCACCACGCTTCTTGCTCAGGAGGGTTTGGATTAACATTAATACATAGTAATTCCAGGTTTCCTCACGTTATTTTCCTTCACCGATGTAAGTGATGTCCAGGGCAAGCTAGTTAGTTAAGAAGATACATTTCTCGAGGCATATGGAAGCAGTGCCTTAAACACAAACGCGAGCGGAGCGGGCGCGAAATGTCATGTACACAATTTCAAATTTGAGAGCCGCGACAATTGATTTATTGACCCGGTTTTGACCACAACGTTCCAAACCGGGACATGTCTCGTTGTATCGGGACGTATGGCAGCCCTAGTCTAGTGGTGACTGCTGAAAAGATGCAAGATGTTTGATTTCCAGTTTGGGCCAAGTTATAATTGGGTGGTTCCGTTATGAATGCCACGGAATCAGTCCAGATTCTAGATTTGTGCCCGGGTACTGGCATTATTCTCACCCTTGACATGTCTGCTTACTTCGTCGCGCAATGCAGGCGTGACATTAAGTTGAAGATAATATTATGAAGCAAGCAGTTTGATATTGTATTAACGCATTTATTAAAAAAAAGAACATATGCTCCATGGTTTAATCCTGGATTGGTCAAGTGTTTGATGGTTTCTCCATTTTTTCCTGTCTCAGGGTTTTAAAAGATCCAAGCATCAGATGCTTGTTATTGTTATAACCAGAGACGAAAGCCAGAGGGAACATTCAGATAGCCATGTAGGTTCTAAAACTTAACTGAATTTCGCTGTCTACGTTTTGTTTTCTTCCAATGTGTATGTACAATGAAATGGTCTTAACATGAACCAGTAAAACATTATCTTCGCCATAAAACATTGGTCATTTTTAATTATTCTTATCGACGACTGCACTAGACCAAAAAATAAAATATATACTTTTTTCATTATTATGCATACCATCAGTAGGTATGTGGTACCAAATAGTGTGTATGAATTAAAAAAAAAACACTAATGATTGTAATATGCTGGCTATTCTGGCTTGTGAAGTCAGCGGTGTGCAGTAGTAGTAGGTAGAAAGGACATAATATGTATTTGCGAATTTTGCCAGATGTAGCCATCCCTCTGCAAACCCCTTCGAAGAGCAAAGGATTATTTTTAAATTTGTTGTAAAACGAAACATGTTTGACGGACCCAAAGGATCAACCAAAAATGACCATACTGTCCAGGTAACCGTGAGTTGAAGATATCGTCTCGCATCCACAGTAGACCGAGTCTACTCACAAGTTGCACCACGCTCCACAAGGTAAGGTTACTGTTATTATACAAGTCGCTGTTTTCTACAACATCCGCCAGAAATGTTCACACAGGCAACGTTCAAGACGCACTGTTATCTATTTACAAAAAAGGCATTATAATCATTTCAGCTTCACAGCTCGATGGGAGCTATCCAAGCGACTCGGAAGTTTTTAAAACGTCAGAGTTGAATGTTTCACCACGTCACACACATTATCACCGGCGTATCGCTACACTGTAGTTACATTCACGCACACAGGCAGCTCCACAAACACGCGCGGCTCTACCTGCGCAAGAGTCGCATTCCGTCACCCACCTCCGCGATTGGCCGCCGAGCCTGCAAAGGCTTCGAACAGCGTTTTAAATTTTTAAATTTAGAAAGTTTAGCTCAGTGATTGTGATTGGTTTGGTACGAGGCATAATGTCAGCAGTATTGTGAGGTGAGCTATAAGTTTACACTTAGTTTAAGTGCTACTTAATAATAACAGTGTGAATGAAACAGTTTGTACATTTTCTCTCAGGTTGGCACTTAGCTACTTACTACATATTGTGGCTGTAGGCTATGTATTCATTAAGTATGTACTTGAAGGTAGATACCTTCAAGTATCTAGAGTCTAGAGAGTAAGTCTCTAGAGAGACGGCTTTTCAATTTTGAAATTCAGTTTCGAACAGGTTCCATCGACTGCTTTCTCAAACGTATTTATTTTGTTAAGAGACTACGTGATAACGGCTATTTGGAGAATGATCTTGTGTGTTCTACGATCCATCATTCTTGTCTTACTCGACATGACTAATACGTAAAATTCTGCAAAAAAAAACCCTAACTTTAAGTTCTTGGTGCAGTTTTTGCAAAGGCTTTGTTAAAAACCGTGACATCACGAGCATTGTCAAGGCTTACTTTTATGGTCTGCGACTTCATTTATTATTGATTTGTTCAGCAAATGACTGTTAACACTCTGCGATGACTATTATTGTAACTTTTTCTTTGTATTTACTGAGAAATCTTCACTGCCTGGCGTTAATCATCTCGGTTTTAGCAAGGTTCGGAATCAATCATCTCTTCCACTTCAACGATACACAATTTAACAATGTAACTATACATAGATACTCATGTGCTTAAGTCAAACGTTAACGTCCCAAGGTATATAAGAGCAATCGCCTTTACTTACTGAGAACTGGTTCATGTCTTTCTTAAACTAACGTTCAGTTAAGAAGTAGAATGCAAGAAGTTATTTCTAAGAAGACATCTATCTTAATTCATTCAAAATTATAGTCCCTATGAAATAAGAGTATATCCAACGCTTCTTTTTCTCGAATACAAACCAGAATACTATCCACAAACGCTTCTTGATATTCATAAATCCGTAATATCACCTCCTAGTTGGTACCACGGTACTCAAGTAAGTAAAAGGTACTAAATGTAATATGGAAGACGGCCCAATGGACTTGGGACAATGATCTTGTAACTAATCACTTAGACTACGGGACGGTTGTATAGCACCTATTAGAACGTTGTGTTAGTTACACCAATCTCATACCGCAGTTTGCTTTGTGTGAAGATTAGAATATCTGATATCAGGAAACAGGAGCGTTAATAGAAACTTCTTCTCTGGGGTTAAGGTTTGTATTGTACTGTAAAAGTGATAATTATGCTGCTTCACAAAATATTGACAGTGTTTAAACTATATTTTAAAGAGAATGTCCTTCTAATTCATTAGTCTTATGAAAGCCAATATACTTCATCTAAATCAGAATTGATAGAGCTTAGCAGAATATGAGCCCTTTCTAATTTTATAAAATACTAGCTGTCCGGCGCAACTTCGTTTGAGTCACATTTTCCCCGTTTCTGCAACATTTTTCATTGCTGCTCCACTCATATTGGTAGTAGCATGATGATATATAGCCTTTCTCGATAAATGGGCTATATACCACTGAAATAATTGTTCAAATCGGACCAGTAGTTTCGGAGCCTATTCAATGCAAACAAACAAACATACAAACAATCAAATCTTTCCTCTTTATAATATTAGTTTAGATTAGCTCATCCCCGCGGCTTTGCCCGCCCGCGGTCTTTGATAACGTTATGTAAAACCCTAGATCTAAACCCCTTCTCCATTAGCTTTGGGTGTTAATTTAGATTCAATATAATAATACTTGATTACAAGTATACTCGTATGTATATCGAGTTCCAAGTCGGGTAAAGTGTTATATGGTTTTTCGATCAGGAATTTCGCAATGGCACCCACGAATGACGGAGTCTGCACCCGGTTGATGGCAATGGGATTGCCGTCCGACGCGCGTCGTCGTCGTTATACGTGACTTAAAAATAACTGGCGAAATGTGGGTGTAGTACAATTAGATACACCACTGCCTACGCCTCCAGGGATTACAGACGTGATGTTAAGTTAGGCACCCATAATACCAGAGAGCTAACTTAGACCATATGCGGCAACACAGCTTAGATAGAAAATTGTACATATAGGTATGTCAGTACCTATTTCGCAACTAACGATAATGGATTTACTAATGGTCCAAGGATTTATATCGAGTAAATAGGCTTTAATGTTTTTCTCGAAAATTATGTTAATGACGTGAATTCTCAGAAGTGAGGTGTTTTTCACAAGTTCAGGTTTCCTTTTTGCCTAACCAAAGAAATCCAGGTATAATGGGACCTTCTGTTTATACAGGGTGTAGCGGAAAGGGTATATACATACTTAAGCGTGTGCTACAGACCATCAAACTAAACATATTTCTCCATCGGAGAAACATCTTAATAGCGAAAAAAACACCAGCTACCCCATACATTTGAGTCGAATAGGTATTGATATTTTGTATGGGGCAGCAGAAATTTTTTTCGCTATTAGGATGTTTGTCCGATGAAAAACATGTTTAGTTTGATGGTCTGAAGCATACCCTTAAGTATGTATATACCCTTTCCGTTAAACCCTGTATATCAGATACCAATTTCACGTGAGAGTAATTATTAGTCTTTATTTCCACGTGAGTTAATGGTAAAAGACTGCGTTCTTAGTTTTATTGGATGATTTATACCTACGATCATAAGATCTTGTCATGGAACAAGCTTTAAGAAATACATATCTATTCCTGAAATATCTAAGATCCAGAACAAATACAAGGAAGCCTTTTCATCTATTTTAATTTTAAATTTAAACCACAGCAATACTTTTTATGACATGGCTTTTAAGGCTTCACTCGTCTGTCGTAGACGCAAGTGAAGCCTCGTGATCACTCTATTCTCCATTATTAGTGTCCGGGATATTCCGTCCTGGGGATCCTTGGTTAAAGTTTGAGACGATTCAATTGTGATGCGTCGCTTTTATGTTTTCTATTCGAAATTATAATTGGGGAGGTATTGCCTTTTTGTATTTATTTACGGTGAAAAACTTTCAAGGGTTTTTTTGTGGAAGAGAGACAGAATATCTCTCGATTGTGGTGTTTAATTGTTGGTTTTTTACTTTTCTTTCCTTCATACCTAAACGTAGGTTCGTTTAGGTATGCAACTTGCGTCGACACCCTTGCACCATCCCATCTTCCTAGCCCGTCGAACTGCACTGGGGCGGCAGCTGCAGGTTTTAAACACTCATACGGCGCAAATATAATAATCATAGATCGAAGTAGGTAAATTAAATTGGGGTCATTGATCCGAAACGTATATAATATATTATTATGGACATTCCTCCGGAATTGGTTGATTTGATTGAAATTTAAGTGCAACAATTTATAAAAAAAGATGTGGCCATAAAAAGGCTATAAATAAATAATATATTAAATAATATGTAAATAAATATTAATGCTTCGATCAGAAGTCGATTGTTTTTATTATTCAACAGATAAATAATAAATTAATTTAGTGTTGATACCTTCCTTTAAATTTTGAATTGAGTAGTAATAATATCACTACCAACATTAACAATATTTAATTGAAAATGGATATACCGGATTTACCTTCCGGAAAAATGGCTTATCCATGTTATTCTTTCTGTGTGTATTTATGATACAAGTAGGTACCAAAAATCAATCTCCTACTCCGATCACTGATAATAACTTAATTGGTAGTAAACATGTTTGAGCCGTTTGGGGTTGAAACATTAGGGCCATGGGGTTCGAGTGCCCAGCTATTATTTCGGGATATTGCTAAGTTGTTTTTCGACTCTTGACGTGGTCAGAGAGCTGGTCTTTTTAAACTAAAGAATTAGCATTGCCATCCAACGTGGTAGGTTTGGTAAACAGAGCCAAAACTATTTTTTTGTAAAAATATAATAACTTTCATTAATTTACGGGTTAACTAAACCAACTATAGCTTTGTTGCAACGAAGTGTTACCTTGGTGATTTTAAAAATTTAGACATAACAAGAACTGTACTTAATCAATTATTCAACAGTGCAATAGCCGATGAAGGGTGAAATGTGTAGTAGGGGAAACTTGTCAAAGCTGGTGCTGCCTTACCTGCTGCCGGTGCAAATGTTTTTTCCCTTTCCTACATGTTTTTTAGATTACATGAATCTAGGTACCTTCGGTCATCTGACTACTGAATAATTTAAACTAATATTTTATAGAGGGAAGATTTGATTGTTTGCATTGAATAGGCTCCGAAACAACTGGTCCGATTTGAAAAATTCTTTCAGTGTTAGATAGATAACGCTACGTCCAATAGGAGTGGAAAACGGGGAAAGGGTGACGCAAACGAAGTTGCGCCTGACAGCTAGTTGCTAGATAAATTTATAAAAGCATCACCCATTTTTTGTTGGTTAAAAATTAATCACCTTCATCCACAGCCCGAATTCGCTGCTGGGTATAGACCTCCCTTTTGTTGTGCCAATCTCCAAACATAAAATCTCCAATGAATGTCCACATAGAGCGCTTACACCTTACGGCATGTCATACAAACTTTCAAGTCCTTATTTTCCGAACTGAACCGATTTTAATGAAACATAATACGTATAAGCAGGATACATAGGTCTAAAAATTTACTAAAACACTTCCGAATCTCTTTGAAAAAAAAAAGATAAGTAATTGGAAATTTGTTTCTATTGATAATTTATAATCGGTCTAATTTAGCTGTAAGACTATTAATCGAAAATATTTTTGGTAACTTTTTAGACCTATGTATCCTGCTTATACGTATTATGTTTCATTAAAATCGGTTCAGTCATTTCGGAAAATAAGGACTTGAAAGTTTATATGAAATGTCGTAAGGCGTAAACGCTCGATGTAAAAAAAGTTCTGAATTGGCATTTTCATTCGATTGCTATCTAGTTGCGTGGCTAAATTATAACAGCCGCCCAGGTCGATCTTTAAGGTTAAGCCGTGCTTGCCGAGGTTGGTCTGTGGATGGGTGACCATAATTACATATCGAGTTTCCTCCGTGCCTCGGAAAGCACGTTAAGCCAGCCGTTGGTCCCGGCTGTCATTTGTAGATCTTTGACAGTCGTTACGAGTAGTCAGAAGCTAAAAGTCTGACATCCAGTCTTACCAAGGGGTATCGTATTACCCAGTTACTGGGTTGTGGAGGTCAGATAGGCAGTCGCTTTATGTAAAATGCTGGTACTCAGCTGCATCCGGTTAGACTGGAAGCCGACCCCAAGATAGTTTGGGAAAAGGCTAGGCATATGATGATGCTGTCTAGTTGCGTTAACTGAATTGCATTTTTTTATGTTTACTTAATAATTATGTAAAGAAAACATAAAAAATTGCAATTAAGTTTCCGATCATGAAAAAGAAACGATTACTTGCATAATGTTCATTTTCCCACCCATGGACTTATATTAGACATACAATGTATAATTGTGGTGTGTAGATACATATAACTTTAACGCTATAACCAAAGGGGTCGTAGTGGACTGGTACCTTGATGCTACTCTAATATTTATAAACCTTAGGCATCCCCTTTAATAGGTTCCAGTAAGTTACAAATGAGGCCCCCGGCATTCATCAATTCTAACCCTTGAATTATTGTAACTGGGAATTTCCTGACAAAAAAACCCTGTTTTTAATTGAGAACCTAACAGTTGGCGGTTGCGACCATATCAACTAAAATCTTGGTATACTTTGCAGTTACTATTACTTCGTTTATTTTCGACAATGATAAGATAATAATTAAATTCTATGAACTAGTATAGTTATATTTTGAATTTCGCCAAAATTAATTACTTGACGGTCATGGTAATTACCAAAAACGCGATTGCATTTCACTTATTAAGTCTGTTAATAGATAATAATTAATCGTAAAGGCTCATTAGGTAGAGTCCTGCCTACTTAACCTATTATTGTTAAAAAATAAATACTAGGAAGGAATAACATAAAACAATGAAAAGTAACTGTCGTACCTGAAGGCTTTTCAATTCTCAAAGCATAGGAAAGTTCGGTTAAAATCTCAAAGAAGCACTACATACAAAAAAGGCAAGCTTGGTTCGCGGGGCTTCAAGTTTGCAGAACAGTCGCGCGTCCTCATCATCATCATTTCAGCTAAAAGACGTCCACTGCTGGACTCCTTATTATGGCCTCCCCCAAGAAGTGGGGGTTTTGCCATAATCACCACGCTTGGCAGGCGGGTTGGCGATCGCAGCACGGTTGTTACAAAAGCACAGAGAACGCTGCTACCCATCCCTCTTACGACACCCACGGCAAGTTATGGGATGGTGCTATACTTTACGTCCGACACCATACAGACGACGTCGCGCGTCTCCAATTGGGATCATAATGTGTTCCAAATGAGGAGAACAATTCATTGGACAGTTGATTTTTTTACAAGGAAAAAAACATTTTTGCCTACCTTATAGCTTCATGCAACAGAGTGTTGTTTTTAACTCATAACAAATGGTAAACATCTATTGAGTCCTGTAGGTCGTCTTCCCGTCATGCATCAAAAGCATTTCAGCAGACTACTGAAACATTGAGTCAAATAATATTCTAAATTCAAATCATGATATCAAAACGGTGAATGCAGTGCAAGATATTGATCGGTCTAATTATAATAAGTCGATATCTAGAACAAACCAACTAGAAGCTCCTTCGTATTTGTTACCAGCTTGGTAGCCCGGCAACGTGATGACGTTGACTTGAATGCTATAGTAGTACAGGCATTGCTAATGCCCTAAGCCCGCCAACAAGAAGTGCAAGGCCTACGGAAGAGAACGGACGTCCACTTAAATTGTAAAATCTATGTCAAAAGTCTTTATATCAATTTTTCAATTAATAAGAAAAACCTATTAATTGAATTGTCTTGTTTTTAGTTTTATTTAATCTATTTATTAGTTTTCTGGAGTTTTTCTTTTCCCTTAGACTTGGGCATAATGGTGTTATATTTATGGAAGACGTATAAATTTCGGAAAAGATTGATGGGTCGTGAGATGAAGAGCTACGTCGTAGGTACGTACACGTACTTAATGAGTTATATAGTAAATAATTTCTGATAATAATATAATGACACAGGTAGTGATATCACTTATGTGAGTCAATCAACGTGATGCCTACTTATAAGGTATGTATGTATTTCCCGCCTTATCAATTTAGTTCCGGCTAAGGAGATTCTGAATACAATACGTACTTTTGCTGTAGAGTTTCCAGATGTTTTTGTAATATTTTGTGATCCGATGGCTTACATTGTTTTTTTGTTAAATGCTTACTCTGGAACGTGGAACTTGGGAAGTTACTAAATTGGTGAGTTTTAATGCCAGTTTTTTTTTTACGAATCGTTCGGGGATTTATCGCATTTTCAGAATAATTTTGTAATATTTAAAATACTTTATAGCTTGGGGTAGGTTCACTTAAGTAAGCCATGCAAGCGGATGGAGTTTTCGTAAAGGTCACATAGCTTTCTTATTCTTTTAAATAACCTATCTTCAAATTATATAATATAGATACGTAATTTTACTTTCGGGGAGTTTTAGGATTGTTGCGTTCGCCCGGTTCTGACTGCATGGTTGGTCTAGTGATCGCTAGCATGAGGTCTTACGTTCGATGCCCAGGTTGTTAAACACAGTTACATAATTCCTGACGCCTGTAATGTATATGTTTATTTATAGGTAGTATTTTTTTTTAAACTGAGGTTTGTCAGAATGCTATTATTTTGTTACATTGCAACGGTTTACGTTAAAAAAGATTTAATGTATTTCAAAAGGTAAATTTTTGTTCGGTGATAGATTCGAATTATTATACGTGCAGTATTAATTAGGTTTCTACCAAGGAAAATGTCGTGGTCTAAGTCTTCTACCGGTAAGTCCAAAAGTTTCTAGACTTACCTAATTAAATATTTAAGTTGCACTTAAAAATTAAATATGGACGAAACTCGTTTCCCATTCATTAAGAACGACAGACCCTCGGTGCAGGAGAACTTTTCTTTAAACTGAACAAACTCTGACTTCCGAATAAGTAAAATCTACAAGGTGAGAGCAGCGGTGGCCCAGTGGTGGCAGCCCCGACTTACTAGCAGTAAGTCGTGGGTTCGAACCCAGGCAGGCGCATTACTTTGTGTAATTTATTTCATCACCGCTGCCCTCAAAAAAGGTGAAGGAAAACATCCTGAGGAAACCGACATGTCCTACAACTAAAAATTCGAAGACACGTGACATCTACCAACCCGCACTGGGCCCGCGTGGTGGATTACAGCCCACTCGCTCTCATAGAGAGGCGGCCTGTGTCCCAGCATTGGGAACATTATAGGCCTGATGATGATGATGATCATGATGATGACAAGGTGTAAAGGGACTCTTCATCAAACTAAGTACTCGTAACTCTACGAAAAAACGATTACTGAGAAACTTTTTTTTTGGATAAAAATAATCACGGTGTATGGACTCAATGCAAAGCACTCAAAACATTGTGCTAATGAATGTATTGAACAGTACAGGGGTCATGGAAGAACTTAAAGTCAAGTATTAATTAATAAAAAAAAACTAGTATTTATGTTAAAAGTTGTGAAAAAATGGAAGTTTGGCCTCCAATATCTCCGTAACAAGAAGGTTCCTAAGTATAGTCCGGAACAAAAAAAGTTATCATAAAGACGTAGAGAACAAGTTTCTTTCCAATACACCCATTATACTGCTAACAGATATTTTATGTAATCCGGGTTCAATGGTGTCACCTTGTTTCACAGACAGAAACACAGAATTTCGTTTCCCAGAAAATGTTTCACATAATATTTGGTCTTATATTTCTTGTATCTCGAATATTTTGTTTCAACTACTATTTACTTGAATTGAATGAAACATATTTTACACAAACACAATTCAATTAATGTTATAATCACATTTTTTTATTTAACAATCTTATTAAACAGTAGAATAATTTTTTAACGAATATTGTTTGTTCGATGTATGTTTCCATGATAAATTCAATTAATTTATTAACCTGAAATTTAAATATTGTCTTTAAAAGTCAATTTGATATGTTGTGGTACAAAATTTTGTCATCATCTGCTTAGCCTTTTCCCAAACTATCTTGGGTTCGGCTTCCATTCTAGCCGGATGCAGCTGAGTACCAGTATTTTACATATGGCGCCTGTTTACCTAACCTAAAAATAAAAAAAGGCTACAAAACTTTGTGACGGAAACAAATCTCTGCAAAGCCGACTCCACGTAGTCCTGTCTGCCCTACCCCTAGAGTGTAATTTAAGCCCGAACAGGCGCGGAGGGGCGAGGCGGCCAGCAGCTGAGGAATAGGTGGTGAGCGTTAATACCATCTTGCATGCTGCAAGCTTGCTTGCATGCTGAATTTTGCTTGCTTGCTTGCTTGCTTGCATGCTGCATGCAACAGGCATGGACACTATTAATGAGAATAATAAGATTGTTTTCCTGCTTGAAAAGAATTTACCCGCATTATTTTTGTGACGCGGTGTTGTAATTTTATGCTATTTTCGTATACATTTTTAAAGGTATGTAGTTTAGAAACTGTATGAAACAAACAAAATGTGGTTAAAGAATATTTTATTTCATATTCTATGATATGAATATTCCAACATTAAACTTTATTTGAAACAAAAAACGATGATTTAAATTTCAAAGTAAGTATTCTGCGTTTTGACTATTATATGAAATGATAATATGAGAACAATTTATGTGAAACGAAATTCGATGAAACAATTAGGTATGAAACAACGCACAACTGCAATGCCTATGTCGATGGTTTCGACATTTCTTACGTAACTCATTGTCATATTAATAAAAAGCTTTGCACATTAATAATGACACTATTACCATAACGTATTAATTAACCAATTACGATAAAGAATCCATTAAATCTGAATAACTTTTCGGCTACTTAGCTAGTTTTACTTAGTTTTAATAGGACAACTTTGGCTTCATAAAAGTAAGTTAGAACTTATTGAGTACATACTGTGACACGTCAGTATAAGCTGGTTTTAACGGCTTTGTATGAATCGGCATCGGCGATTCGTATTTTAGTGCCGAGCACGATGTCAAAGTTGTTTAGTTCGTATAATGCTTGTCTGCATCTTGTTATGTCTGGGTATAAGTAGATCACTCGCTACTGTTCAATGGTATTGTTGACAAAGAATTCAGCCATCCATGTCACTAGCCACATGGCACAATTGACAAAACTGGCTAAAGACATCTGGCTGTTGGAACATTCGAACAAATTCGAAGACAAGTGACATCTACCAACCCGCACTGGGCCCGCGTGGTCGATTGCAGCCCACTCCCTCTCATAGAGAGGAGGTCTGTGTCCCAGCAGTGGGAACATTATAGGCTGACTACTGACGACTATCAAAGATTTATAATTGACAGCTGGGACCAACGGCTTAATGTGTTTTCCGAGGCACGGAGGACACTCGGTATGTAATGGGTGGTCACCCATCCACGGACCAACCTAGGCAAGCACGGCTTAACCTGAAGATCGAACCACGCAGCCATTCCTGTTTAGCCAGGAGCTCCTCATTCGAACTACATCTAAATTATACAAAATTCTCGTGTAGCGGTGTTACCAAACTCATCCGAAAAGTCCGAACCGATTTGTATGAAATTTTCTGTGCATATGTGGTAGGTCTGAGAGTCGGTCAACATCTATTTTTCATTCCTCTAAAACCTATCAAAATTTCCACTACAACGAAGTCGTCTAGGTAAGGTAAGTTTAGTTTTGATACGATAATTAGAAGTACATAGGCTAAAATTTATTTCCAAGATTTGATAACATCTTTCTTTAGTTATTAGTTAGTTACAACTAACGCTAAAAAATCGTGTTAAAAAGACAAAATATAAGCCCGCCAGTATTTTACCAAAGTGGTTTTAATTATAAATGATGAATTCAATTATTCAGTGCTCTTGCCAAACACTCTCGTGCTCGCAGGTTAATAAATAGTGACACGTAAATGCAGTTTTATTTAAAACCCTTGTGAAAATCGGTTGTCCAGACAGGTGACCAAACAACAAATAGTATTTGAGACAACCGGGCGTAATATGCGGGCCAGGACAGGACAGTATGTCCCAGCCCAATCATATTCGACGTCATCCTCGTTCAAGCGACATATTGCTGCATTCATTTTATTTTAGGCATTTCATTTTAGTTCACTTTACTGTGAAATGTTTTGTTGGGTTTTTTTCGATGCTAATTCACGATGGAACAGAACTTTTTATTCTATGGGTTAAAGGGAATGTTATTGTTACTCACAGAATCTAGGTTACATAGACGCCAATACTCATAATTTATTCAAACGCCACGACATCGCGGACTATTGATTGCATTTTAAATCAACCTATAATAGCTGCCGTTTGTTGGTCTAAAATGTTTAAGTCTTGGAAAAACCATGGATCGATTACATGTGCCTTTGTATAATATATCAGTCTTTGTCTATGTTTCAACTACAACTACTACGTAGTAAACGAACAACTTTATCCTCTAATCTCGATTGCATTTTTGGTTTTAGTGCACAATTGTTTGGATAACAATCTAATCTTCGTGACATAGAGTTGATTTTTCAATGGGGTCCTTTAGGTGATTGTGAGACATACATAGAGCGTTGAGTTGAGACACTCATGGCGATATTAGTTGCATACCAATGAGAAGGAAACAATGAGGTGGTGTGCCGTGTGGGCCAGTGTGCAGTGTGGGTGTTTCGAGGCGTCTTCGATTCGTTACTTTCTTTCGTGCAGCAAGTCGGCTCAGGGTTGGCGCCGCACGGCTCGTCATCGCCTCGACCTTGTTTGATAAAAACGTGCGACCTGCGGGTTGCTCCTCAATGACAGATAACGGTTGACGCTGGAAATATAGCGGATTGCTACCATTTTATTAAAATACCCTTGAAAAAAAGTAAAATCGAAACATTTTGGGAACAAAACTATCTGAAACCAAATAAATAAAGTCAAGTACTCAGGCACAAGTGTAATGTAGGTAACATTACACTTGTGCCTGAGTTAGTTCTTGTTACTTTGACTGACTATAGGATAAAGATACTTTATTTTCTAGAATAATTTACCTTAGTTAGGTTCTGTCTTTATTCTGTTGTTACCGAGATACGCTTTGGGTTATTTTCCAGAAGTGTTCAGAAAAGGTCCTAATAGAACACCGATCAGCCGATGATAAATAAAAATCCTTACAGGTTTCATAATTACCTTGCTAACATATTGTTTCAAACATGAACCATCAGCTTTTCATTTGCCTCCTTAACCGCCTTAGTCTATAGATATAACATCTAAGTTAATATAATGAATAGTATTTAAACAATTAATTCCGTCGGTCGGTAGGATGCACGGCGTTACGTGCGCGCTCGCCTCTGTTTCAAGGTGATCCACGCTTAGATCATTGCATACCGATCGTGTCACGTTTAGCCAAATACCATAGCACACGCCGAAAACTAAGCCTACTCCTTTATTCATCTTTATAAACAAATTTTATACATTTTTAAATATTATTAAATATTTCTTATACATAAATAATAAAAAAAAAATAAAAAATATATAAAAAATTGTAGCCGACCGGTATCGGGAACAGGGTCCAAGCTATCGGCGGTCAGGGCTCCAGAGAAAGGAACCTCCTAACAATACGTGTGTCCAGGAGTGCCGCTGAATCAAGCCCTTGATCCAGCTGCCTAACGAGAGCCTCATCAGATATTGGTTGAGGCTCTTGGCAATTAGTAAGCCTACTTATTACTATAGGTTTAACATTGGCGAGTTTGCTAGCCTATATCATCCCACTGCTAGGCAAAAACTCTTAGGTTTTCATATCTTTCGATACAGTTTAGTGGGCCCATGTAGGCCACTAGTCTTAAGATTCTTCATAACACTAGGTCAAATTAATAAAATATTTACTGAAACTTGTAATGAAAATGCGAATTAGTTATTTCATAATTAAAAGAAAAAAACAAACTAGACTAGGCCCTTTTCATCCCTAAACATGCAATTTTCATTTATACAGAGTGATTTTTTGAAGTGAAAACTTCTTTAGCGGCGTTGAGCACTTTTTCTGTAATGGGTATAAAATCTTAAACTCGCGTCAGGTCACGTGTCCTGATCGAAAATTCGTAAGACGAATTGACATTAGGTTGCGAAGGAATTTGAACTTTATGACATCCGTCATTGAGTTTGGTTTTCCAAAACTGGATAATTATCTTATGCACAAACAAAACCTTCGATTTCTCCAAAGAGGTAAAATTCGTAAAACGTATCGTAATATTTCTGTGTTAAATTTGTTATGTAATGTAAGTTGTCATGTTTGTGTATGATAGCGCAATAAATGAATATTGTATTTTACCACATACATGATAGAACTAGATAATTAAAGCAATTCGTTCAAAATTATTTCCTAACCATATCCAAAAATGCACAACGTTACTATTCAAGTTTTCACTTCTGCTGGCACTCCCGGAGTGCAACCCGTTTTTTTTTTTAAGTGGGCGTGGGTGGCCACACACGAAATTATGGGGAGGGAAAAACACTTAAAGGAGTCACGGGACCGATTTTGATGAATACTAAAACTGTATCATTGAATTTTTGAAAAACCAATGTCCCTGGCCAGGAATCCAATGGTGCCTACTTAACAAAATCATTCTGTATACAAGCCTAGAGCGATCGCTTTTCGAATCCACTACTCATGCCTGGCATTGGTTGATAATTGAATAGAAAATTCAATGAATATACCGATCCTACTTTCTAATTATTTGCATTCCCGGAATGTCCGTGAAAGCCATACGCAGGTACTCAATGGATTTAATCCAAAGCTTTAATACTAACTTATTTTTTTGCAGAAACCTGCTGTTATATTGAAGCCTTTTCAACTCCTGTGTATCGATATAAATATGACAATGCCAACACAAAACCTGGCGGAGATTCCTTCGAACACAAAACACATTTTTCAATCGATACGATTAGCTACGCCAGGGAGCTTGTGCTCTGATGGCTTAACCTTTCGTATGAATTTTTAACTTAGCTGGATTATTGGTGATTTTATTGACTTGGGTTTCTTGAAGTCCTTGTAGCTTTAGGATCTGAGAAATTATGAATCCTAATAGATTCTGTTTGCCCATTTTGGACTTAGACTTAAATAGGAACCTTGAAAATTTTGGCGGCAGCGGCAATTTCAAAAACCTCCTAGATCCTAAGCCGTTTCCGCACAAGGTTCTAGACCACGGTCGAGAACATGGACAAAGAGACATTACCTGTTGTCAAAAACTTTTTCTTTGTAAATATTGGCAAAACAATTCTGTGCAAATGACGCTGCAGTCTGTCAGTCTGGAGACTTTCAGAGAGTCCGCTTTAGAAATAAAGTTTGATAAAGTGTAAATTTTACCCAAGCGTGCGTCTAGTCTTTGTACCACTGGGTACTACTTCCATATTCAGCAAAAAATTCCAACGTGAACGCCTGAAGAGCGCTGAAATCAATCTTTGTTAGGTACGCCTTGCTCCCGGAACCAATTTTACAACTGTAGGGCTTAGTCTTCAACTGCGACGGGACCGATTGATGCGTGAATAGTATACAGCTCGGCGTGTCAGTTCCCGCCCAGCCTTATTTATCGTTTTTAGTTCCCTTTATTTTGCAACACGATGCAAAGTCGATTAAATTCTTTGGGCTACAAGAGTCGGGGGTTACTATTTGATTTGACTTTGAGGTGGAACTCACACATAACTGAATCACTACCTCAGACGTAATTGGTGAAATGTACTATTTGAAAGGTACATTGCCTATCCATCGGGGAGAAAAACATGCCCGATGGTATGTTTTTATGGTACATAACCAATTATATTATAGGTAAAATGTCAGGGAATTAACTTGATGGTTTTGTAAAATTCCGACACAGTTATTCTTTTACTGACTGAACATTCCATGTGTTTGTTTTCTTTATTCTTGAATGAAATAATAACTGACTGAAACATTTAGGAACATGACAGGTCACAAAGGCAAAAGGCCTTCTATGGTAGGTACTAAATATCTTTTTTGCTCAACCAAATACATAAATGAATGTATAAACAAACACAAATAAATGTATAAACCAAATCAAATCCTCCAACTAAACCTGTGAATAAAACCGTTTTTTTTTCAACGTTCGCGTCACACGAAATACATGTCAGATTTACATTCAGAGGAGCTACATTATAGTACTTACCTATATGAAAAATTCTCTAGATAGTTACATCAGGTAACGTGGTCCTCCATCAACAGCAGTGTATTCACTTCTACAGTAGCCTCACTACCCACCACTTCCAATATGGATTTAAGCGTCGCATATTTGATGTCCGTTGCTTAGCAACGAAGGTAAAAACTTAAACAGTACAGTTGTGATTCAGACCAAATGCGTTTGTTAACAATCATGAGTGAATCGTGTAGAATGTTTGAGACACAATTTCCTCCCTGAAGGTTTTGTTTTGAAGACTTTGTGTGGTATGTGGTGGTGTTGTGGTTGCAAAAATTGGTGTTTTGGGGCAGGTAACCGTACTGTGTACTTTGACTCTTAACACTTTGCGACATGAGTCATGCTTTCTCCTCAGGTAAAATTTGTTTTTACCTTCCTTCTATTGTGTCTTTTTTTAACCATAATTTAAGTAGAGTTAAAAAGATATGTTTTTTGGTTTCGTAGTAAAAAAACAGCGTATTCCCTTGAAGTCACTTGCATTTGTGTATTTGTTCTGACGCGGACGCCTAGCCACCCAAATTAAATCAGAACATTTAGAAACGTCGACGCAAGCCTTAAAAAAAACATCATTTAGTAGGTGAGTCATATATTAAAGGTCGTTTATAATCAGTTTTACTGCGTAGAACAACATGAGGTGAGACTTCAAGCAAATATTCGCTAATAACGAACTAAACAAACAGTTTTATAATCAATAATTATTTAAATAAGGTTTTTATTTGATTGGCTTATTATAACGTGTTTCTTACGTAAGATCAGATACCTACATAATATACCAGTAAATAAAGTCGGTTGTTTTATATAAATAGACAAGGATGTCCGCTGAAGAACGTGTCAGAATAATTTAACAATGTGATAATGCAGAAAATAAATATTTATGGTTGGTCACACAGCTAGAAATACGTTTTTGATCTGTGTGTGTACTTTTCAACGTCTTTTTATTTTGTTTACCGAACGTCGTATGTCTCATGAAACAATTCGTCATGTCCAGTTTTAGTGATATCGCGTAAAAATACTTCGAAAAATAACATTACTAGCAATAATTATTTCAAAATGAAACAAGAAAGCTTTGACAATGATAAAAAGGAGAAAACAGCCTACTACCACATACTTACCAAATTCTGAAAAAGCCAACATCTGCATTTTAAATACAAAGTGCTTTTAATTATTGTGACCCGCCTGCACGGATAAATTGGTTGAAGTGTACTTATTTTTCTGAATTGTTATTTGTTTACGAGTATGTCACGTGTCATGTATGTTGATCGCATGTCAGATGTCTGACGTTGCAAATTCTGGTGTAGGCACGAGCGCTTGCGCCATAAGACGTGATCAATGCTTCAAAATCAGCATGTTCCAACGCCTAGCACGTTCCATATTCAAAACAAATGCCTATTAATAACAGAGATGTTGAGATATTATATGGGATAGTTTGCTCTGCTGCACTTGATAAGTACATTAAATCCATATATGTATAGGTAAATAAAGTCGCGCGTTTTCCCATGGGGGTAGGCAGAACGCCACCTGTAACGCTTCCAACATACTTCTTTTGCGTTGTCCACGTCCACATATTGTTGTTAACCTGTAGGTCCCGGCCGTTCCATTTATGGAACGGACGGACATTTGCCTTGAGCCTCGCCGTTCCATTTATGGAACGGCTCGAACCAGCAAACTTAAACGCTAATATAAAAAAAAGTAAATTTCTAAATCGTTCTGTCAAAATTTACCTCTATGGTCAACTAGTAGTCGATTCAAACAAAATTAATCGTTAGTAATACTAAACGGCACAACATTATTAAAAAAAATATAGAAACTCGTCTATGTCGAATGTCAAACGCAATGGCAACCCGTGTTATTATGTTCGGAAAAGTGTTGTTTTTGTGAGATATACGTTGTAAAACTTTGGTAAGTAAATGTATAGTATGTTATAAGTGTATAATGCAACTTTTTAGATAGTCATTTGCTTGAAAAAATAACAAAAAAATTATGATTTGAGCCAACAAAAAATCCTTTGTTGTGAAGTTTGTTAGTCGAAATAAAAAAAAATATTTGACTCTTGAACCATGTAAAATGGTCTTGGAAACAATAGTAGCAAAGAAAAAATAGTGATAATTCATTATTTCATGTATTCGAGGCATATCTATTCATATTTATTGATATTTCAAGTATTTTCATGCTTTGAACAGCGGAATTCTAAAATGGCCGATTCTAACAAGAAGTTTGAGTTAGGATCTTATAAGAATAATGTATGTAGGACTCCTAAAAAACACTGTCATTAGATTACTTGTATATTTGTGATGTTAGATATAAATTTTCGTGTAAATTGAATGAGTAGTTTTACCAAACAAAAATAAGCAACGAAAACAGACGTATTTGCTGCGACCTCTCTCATATCTATGGGATATGTATAATTCTCAAGTAGTTCTAAAAGAGTTGGTTATTATTAATAAATGGCCCCGTTCATCACGAACCCGACACTGTTTACCGTTTAAGATTAGAGCTAATATAACTCGAGTTATAAGTGTTTATCTTTACTATATCGGATGACTCACGCAATGGCGTAATCAAGGGGCCCCCGAAGGGTTTCACGCGGGGTTTTACTGTTACGCGCGAAAGGACAGTGAGGTTAATATCGTAAAAAAATATGGATTTTTTGGAGTTTTCAAGACACGTCACCGTGATCCGTTATTTTTGTAGATGTTATTGCAGTACCAAAAAAAAGGTTATGTACGTGGAGATGTCAATTCAATACAAAGACAAATCTCTCTTTAAAACTACCTGTGGTCATCTTTAGTGAAGTAAAACCGCACTAATGCCGTGCCGTGTTTGTTAACTAGCGTAGCATAAGGCGCATGACTCATCCCACTTGCTATGCAGCGAAAGTACGGGCTGTCCTTTTAAATATTTTTTTTTTTCTATCGGTACTTTAACGGTTTGTAAGCCATTGTATCAGTTGCAACGGTTACTTATTGGTTATTTTAAAGCATTGTTATTCGAGATCAGGGGGTTACCGTAACGTCATAAAGCAGTGTTGTTTTAATGTCTCTCCAGTGTGGGAAAGAGACAAAGCAATAGACGTCATCTATCGCCATCTTTTTGCCACTAAGGAACAAAATTAAAAAAATACCTCTCACGACGTCATGGTAGACCACCTAGAGTTTGAGATTTTTTTGTCATGTTGCTAGCTGATGTATTAGTTTTCACCTAAATGTAGGTATTGGATAACTGCCATTGGTTATCTAACTTTTATTTTTAAAATATTGGATGATGCGTAAGGCGTCTGTGCTTGCGTAATTAGCTACGGATTAGGGGTAAATTAGCGTAATTACTTATCGCAAATTAGTAATTATTGTGATGATTAACATTAGGGTAACTTGCACTCGTTACTTTAGTTAACTATAGGTAATATTTAGACAATTTAAAATAATTTATAATATTGCCTCAAACGGTTTTTCGTGCAGTCTTCCGGCTTGTAAATAAAAACGGCGTATGTGTTTTTAAGGAAAATATATTTTTCAATACAAAGTAGGCATACCTACGCCTGTACGGTCGGATGATAAACAAATAGTTTTAACGGACTCGGTGTGTAAATATACCAGTTTTCACAAATATAGTAAAAAATAAACATGGACCAGTGTGTGTAAATGTAACGTTTTTCCGAACGATTGCTCCAAGCGAGGTAGAACAATGACTCATCTACAACTGGTGGTCAATCGCGAGAGAAATATTTTAATTTTTGTTCTGTTACTGTTGATAAAAAGCAAGGCTGCCCAATTTATTCTAAGGCAGGCCAAAATTTTGTTTCTGTGTCAAACTGCACAGTTGATTTTTATGTAGATTGTTGACTTTACTCCGTAAGGATCGGTAATCGATACATTAAAGACTAGCACTTCGCCCGCGATTTCGTCCGCGAAAATTGTGTTATAATAATAGCTTATGTTACTCGGTAAAGATGTAGCTTTCTAATGGTGAAAGAATTTTTAAAATCGGTCGAGTAGTTTTTGAATTAAATCGTAATAAACAAAAAACGATCAAATCTTTCCTCTTTATAAAATTATTATTAGTTTAGAAGAACACAAATAAACCTAATGAGGAAATCTCGACATGTCATTGATTACCTAAGCAAAAAGTTTTCAAAGCAGTCTTACAAGTAATTCTCTAAATGTGTGTTTTTCTTACAAATGGCAAGACTGATGTACCTACATATTCATATACTTAAGAGAACTTGTTATCGTATCGAGTTGTTTACCAGATAGGGTATTGGAGGAAAATGTAGCGTACTAACAGATTATTTTCTTCGTAGATCTTTGAATGATTCAACAAATATGAATACGAATTAATTTCGAACTCAACAATTATTATTCTAGTATCAAATGCATTAGTCTCATCTCTCTCGACTTATATATGCAGGTCTGGTGTAAATAACTTATGCTAATACTATGCCAATATAATCTGCAAGTAAATGAAGTTTACATAAGAGGAGAACTCAACGTTTTGTCTGCTTAGAGAAACGTGCAAAATGGCGTAAAGCATCAACAGTCGTTACTGACTAAGTAATGACTAAAACTAAGTCAACATCAACATTTTAGCCTTTTCCATAATCTTCTAAGTACTCATAGTGAGTACAGGTCTCTGCCCCTCTCTCTCTTCATCATCTCATCTTGTGCTGATTGTCCCACTTATCTGGCTGTTGGTCTTCCAAAGCTTAGAACTAAGCACCTATTTCCATTTAATAATGGAACTGTCGTTCATATTTTATGTTTTGTTCATCGCTTGTTGACCAATCAGTTTAGGTACCACTTGAGTCGTCCCCTAGTGACTTTACTGTGCATCTGACATCTCCTAAGTAAAGTTGATTGCAGCCCGCTACCCTTTGATGTTGTACAAGTGGGGATTTTAGTAATGACGTCGAGTGGAAATGTTTTTATAACCCTCTCTCTATTAACCAAGTCTTTTGTGTGCCGTTGTTGTGCCTAAAGGACTTAAGGCTGCGGTTACCTTATGTTGCTTTTGCCAGTGTGTCGTTTTCATTGTCGGTTCTTGTTGATGACAGATGTGACAGCACAGCTGTATGGTAAGAAAATTTTAAGCACTTTAGAGATGGAGTTTCACTTTATTCTTGTTCAACATTTTGAATGAAAATGACAGTTTGAAAATTACAGTCGATTTGAGTGTATGAATATGGATTGTAATTATAGTTTCAAAGCGAATCCATAAGCCTTTGACGCAAATGCGTTTTTACTACATAATGTAACGTAGTCACATATGAACGTTTTAAACGAATTATCTCGCGTTTGGACAATGTAATCAAACACACATTGTATCTTCTGGCAATCAACAACATACATATCATCAAATTTTTGTACTGTCTCTATAGAAATCAATACTGAAACCACAATCCTTTTCACAGAGCAACAATGTCTAGACTAGCATGTCTGCTGGCGGTGGCCGGCGCCGCGACCGCTCAGCTGACGCTGGACGGGATCCGATGCGGCCAGCTCACGTGCCAGCTCGAGGAGTACTGCTCACCCGACACCAATCGGTGCGCCCCCTGCAGCGTCGTGTGCAACAAGACCAGTCACAACTACGATGCCGGACTCTGCATCAAAGAATGCCAAGGTAAGCTTGGTTTTACTTGCTGAAGTATCCAAAGTGTCCCCTGCACCTGCATGTGCGTTTGAGCCACTAGTGGCGACCACATTAGAACGACTAGTGGCCGCCACAAGTTGCGGACGCGCTTCTCCATACATTTTGTTTAGCATCGGCGCACACCGAGCGTTTGAGTGGCCGCGTCCGAACCACAAGCTGCGGGAGTCGACTGCTCTCGCTACTCTGTGACGTTTGTGGCGACTTTGTGACGTTTGTGTCTTGTAGCGACGTTTTCTAATCTTTTAAGCAACAATACCAAAATCAAGAGTGCTTCCATTTTTGACAAATGAACGTCCGCCTCTGTCGAGTACGACTTGAACAACTGCCGCAAGTGGCAGCCACTGCGAGTCGCATCCAGTCACCAGTGGCTGCCACTGGTGGCGGCGTGTAGTGGTCTGACTGAACCACTGGTGGTCGCGTTTAGTAGCGGCGACTGGTGGTATGGAAATAGGAAGAAAAAAATGTATTTGTATCAGCATGAATCGGTCATGCCGTGGCACAAATGTTGACCAGCCAAGGTAGGCATAAATGTTGATGAATGGAGAGGTAGAGGAAGGGGGCAAAGAAAGTTTGGATAGAACGAGTGAGTACCTAATGATACAAAAAAAAGGGGGTTATGCTACTTATGACAGTGTGTCATGGTTATACAGGGGAAGAGGGACGAAGATACCTAATGTGTTGAACGTGA
This sequence comes from Cerastis rubricosa, assembly GCA_949152445.1. Classification (NCBI taxonomy): domain Eukaryota; kingdom Metazoa; phylum Arthropoda; class Insecta; order Lepidoptera; family Noctuidae; genus Cerastis; species Cerastis rubricosa. The sequence continues at coordinate 11,812,768 of OX424523.1, read as the reverse complement.
AATTAGGGCAAGTAGATTATGAGCTATGTGGTAGCTAGACTAGTCAGGCTACGCCGGGAATGCCGCATGAGCAGGCACTGCAGGCAGACATATTATATTAACTGTTACGTAAAATAGCAATTTGATACGTCTTACAAAGAGTGACACTTGAGATGGGTAAATTAAGATGATAGACAATTAGTTTGCCAATTAAGTTCTCTACTTACCATGTTAGCAGGTATGCATTATAAAATAACACAAAAGGTACATGTAGGATATAAAATTGGGACGTGGTACTATCTGTTAATAAACAGAAAAAGCCTTTTATGTCGTCGTATTGGTCATCCATCAAATGACTCCATCAGCTTAATGGGTGCTGTGAATGAGTACTGCGAAACTCAAAATATTAGGAGGAGCTATCGGCGGACGTGTGATTCAGATCTTATTTCGTTTGAAAGATTGTTCGCGACATGAAAACGTACTGTTCTGTGCCAGCAATGTTAGTAAATATTGTACGGTTATAATTTCTTTGAGTTCGTATTTCCCGGGAAATTGAGAAATGAGTATCTTACTGGCTACGGTACGAACTAACTACTTACTGGAATTTAACTATGACAATATTGAAACAAAAATACATTACTTACAACATCTACAAACACGCATCTTATCTGAACTAGGACCAACATTCTCAGAAACTACTGCCTTGTTTCCATCAGATGGAAATCCTTGGAGCTATAAAGATGACTAATATGAACAAATAATAATAGAAGCCTTAAAGAGTGAGCAATCGATTATTCACTCAGTTGTCTTAGTTATAAAGTCTGTTATCATTAAACAATAAACTTTACAACTGGTTTCGTGACCGCCAACCGCCTACAGTTGTCGCTATCTCTGTTTAACCGCGGTTTGTCTCGCTTGCACTTGAGTGAAGAATGTGTAGGTTCCAGGTCAAGCATCTCTTATGAGAGTGGTTTCACATTTATACGGCAACACGGTAATGGTGCAGATGTTAGAGTATTAAGTAGACACACGTAGGTACTAGGGATGCTGTGATACATGTTGATGGTTGAACTTGACATAGTAACATAGTAAAAATGTTAACGATAGTATTATTCGCGACGTTGATAATGAGCTCGTTGCTACTCGTCAGTGAGCTGAAGATCTGCTCTTAATGTTCGTCGTAAAAGTTAGCGATTCTATTAGATCTACACTCGTCACTCTTTGTCAGTTACAGATAGGTACGTAACGATGATGGAAGACTGAAAAATGTACCAATGCAAATATAAAAAAATGTACGTATGTACATAGGTACATTTTTTGTTATATACATGGGTACATACAGTATATATAACATAACATCACGACTGTGATCCCAGAGGGGTTAGGCAGAGATGCACCTAGAAGTACACCCACGTTTCGTCGGTTATCTTTAAAGTCCCATGTATTAGGGGGCGAGCCTACTGTAAACCGGGCACAAATCCAGACTTCGTTGCTCTACCTAGAATTTTCTAATGGAAAAATCCAATACCACAATGCTGACAAAGGAATCGAACCCGGGACCAGTACAGTACTCGCATTTGCGACCACTGGACCAACAGGGCATTTTTATTTCAATTAACTATATATTTAAAATAAAAAATGCTTGTACCAGCAGATTCCCGTTGTTTTATAAATGTACAATTTTTTTGCCGAGGTACATTTTTAAAACAAAGAACAAATAGAACATTTTTCAAATTCCACTTTAGCATTACTTTATTACATAAACAAGTCATTATATAATGCAGTTTAGCACAAAAATTTCAAAAACCGCTTTTCCAATAATCATTTATTAGTAGAAGAGTAATTTTTCTCTATTGCAGTTTCCATACTGTGCAGAATATCAGTAAATGGTGAATAATTAATTTCTATTAGTCGTTAACTCGTTAGTATTTAAAAATAAAAACCAAATATTTTATTTTACATTGGCCTACACGGGCACTTATAAAACGTCGACAAAAGGTGCACGGTTCGGGTTGTTCGTTTCCTATGGAGAAGAACCGGAAAGAAATTCTGTGGTTACTCTTTTAAAATCATTTGGTTTTACAATATTTCAATGTTACAGCTTTAGTACCTACTTAAGTATGGGAGGACAGCGTAGGCCCGACAATAAGTCGATTTCTACAAAATTTATATAATAAGTTCTATAAAAGGTAGAACAAGATAAAAGAAAAAACAAAAAAAAAATTGAGATAATGTGTTACAAAAAAAAAATTGCATCACAAAATAAAATTATGAAAGAACCAAATATGAAAATTCATATTTGGACATTTATGATTCCTGTTATTTCATCTAATTTTCTGGCTAACATTTTATAGTTCCCACTTTTAATATTTCATTTCCATGAAATTTTCTTTCGAACTAGTGTTTTTTACTTTCATCTTCAGAAGAGAATACTTAATTCAAAGAAAGTAGGTTCCTATAATGAATAAATAATAATGAAAGTACCTAGAATAGGTCTCTACTGGCTTTATTTTCCAAGCAGCTTTTACTTTTTTCTGGTAAAGGTATTTTGTTGGTCAACCTATGGTTAGGTAGTTTGTACCGTGCCTTGAGTGTAAGGCCTCTAGCCATGGGAGGTTGTAGTTAAATTTCCTACTAACTAGTGCTTCTCCTACATTTATGCTACTCCGTACGGTAGGCAGCATTAGCAGTACCTAGTACTACTTGAGACTTACGGCTCAAAGACTTACGGCTTACCCTGGAATCGTGGAAGTGGTATTGGCTTTTTCCGCTACGCCAACCAGCCTCCATTGGTCAAATTCGACGAAGGCTTTCTGTTTTATAATATTTTTGCTAGTTTACTAATAAATATAATATCGGATAAAAAAGTAAAATTAATCGAGAGTGTAGTAAATCAATTAATAATATGCCATGACGAGTTCTAACGGATGTAACTTTTAATTTTTATGTCAGCTACATAATTATAATGGTTTTAATGAGAAGTGATCGTCAAAAAAAACAGAACTTCATATAACTAGACGTAGCTCACGAAACGCTTCGCTTATTATATCATTTGTACAATTTTAAAGTATCAGGTGCATGCCTGTACCAAGTTATCGAATCCACTGCGAATGGGTCGTTATTCCTCGCACATCACGAGTTATAACGACCTGAATAGAATGCAGTTGTAGGATCATTGGTAAGGGGTGTAACAATACCCATAAAAGTCATGCTCCGTTGATTCCGACAGGTATGGTACGCACACATGGGGAGCTCACGCACACAAACACAGCGGCTTGTGTTTGTGTGTGCAGCCGTATCGTCGGCAAACTCAAATACAGGTGGCTCGTTGTTTATAAATTGAGCAAGTGTAATCTGTTTTTGTTGCTTATGTCGCGATGTTATTAAATGCGTGTTTTCAATTAGTTCGATGAACAGAGTTAAGTATGCCCGAGCTTTGAATCAACTTGCATTGTGGAAAACAAAACAGAGCTTTGCTCCGCTCGGATTTTGGTTAGGGAAAGGAGTTTACATTTAGGCATTTGTGTACATTTATAGTTCGAAAAAGATAAAATTAAATTTTATTTGTCACGTCTGTGTTGATGTTATATTTAGTACAGGGCAGTCTGTGTATATCCGTCTAGAGTTGAGTCGTGAAACAATGTATTTCTAAAGCGTTTAATAGTTGATAGTTTTGTTAAGTGAGTTGTATGTGTGTGTGGTGGTGTGTGTGTGTGTGTGGTGGTGTGTGTATGTGTGGCCCGGGCAAGCACCTGTCGGCGCAGCTCAACCTGCTAATTGTTTGCTCGGGACATTTTTTCCCCGACCCCGCCTGTGTCAACATTATACCCGGCCCAAATTTTTTCTTATCTCGTAGCGACGAAAACTGTACCGTACCGTTAATGCCTTCCTATTGTGAAATCATTGAAACTGGTTTTTATGGCTCAGATCTCGTTTTTATGTGAATAAAAGCATTGTTATAACTTTGTGAAAATGTTTTTAGTAACTTTTTAGTCCTATGTATCCCTCCCGCTTATGCGTATTAAGTTTCAATAAAATCGGTTCAGTCATTTCGGAAAATAAGGACTTGAAAGTTTGTATAAAATGCGTAAGGCGTAAACGCTCTTAACTCGATGTGGATGCACTGAAATGGATTCCAAAAGTTTCTTCAAAGAGCAGAGACCAGACACCTTACGTCGTTGCAAATTTAATGAAATTTAGAACTAAGAGAATTGTTATCTCCTCTAGTCTGAAGCCAAAGTGAAGTTGGTCGAAGACTTAGTTTTGAATGAATAACACATCAAAATTAACGAATGATTAGCCAAAGACCCGTTGCATTACAAAAAAAAAATATATTCTGTTGCATAGAACTGAATAGCATCCACGGTGAAATATGTTCTCTATGAGACTGTATTGTGAGCTATATTTATTTAAACTTGATCTAAAATGGTGGTACTTATGCAGACTTGATGCCACAAGGCATTCTCTACCAGTCAACTTTTGGGTAAAATAACTACTTGTTTACGAAAAATGTATATAGGTACCTACTTACAAAGATACTAATTACACATATACAAATTAAAAACCTTATAATAATTAGGTACTATGACTAGAATTCTCATTGAGAGCTATTTTGTCTGACTTAAATAGTGGTTAGTAGATTTTCTTTTAGAAGTGAAATTGCTTTCAGTTTTTTAATGTAAAGGGTAGTGCGTACTATACCAAGAACATTCATTATGCAGTCTAGAAAACGTAGTGCCTTAGCTTCAGCCCTTTCCTACGTTCAAACTAAAAAGAAATCCTTGAAAAGTTCAAAGAGACATTCAGACTCTGACAATGTGTCAAATGATCACTAGAAATTATCACTAGTTTTTAAAACAATAAAATTGTTTGAACAGTGTCATTCGACACCTACCATGCATTAGTTTTTGAGCCAAATATTTATGTTTTGTTTTCTTAGTGTTTGAGTACTTTAAATAAGATTTATTGACGTGATGTGTTCGTCTACTTGTCTTTTTCAGAGGAAAATTGCACAAATCGTATATTTGCTAACGAACTGAATTACTCGGGAAGCGATTTCCTACAGTACACTTCTCGTAAGACCTCCAAGGTTTAATGATTTATATTTAGTGCTGTTTTGTCATATTTAGTCTTGTATATACAATTGGTTCAAACGACATTGGTGGGGTTGATTCAAAATAACAACAATATTTATTGTAAAATGCTGTGTTCGGTCGTACTGTAATAAAAATCTATCATAGTTTCCAATAAGCCGGTCCTTTGCTAAAAAATGTAATTACCTACTCTGAGATATCTGAGACCAACGCGAACGTGGAGAATTAACCAAATTATCCTATTCCGTTTGATAAACGCATGCACGAATGAAAAAAAAAAACAGAAAAGAAACAGAACATTAATTATTTAAACTGTGGGTATATTTACAGCCATGTTTGTTTATTTACAGGCTATCTCCTCGACCTGCGATACATGCGGAGGTCCGAAGATACACATCCTCCTGGGGATCTAAGCGGTAACCTTCTACTATTTTTATCTTTTTTCTAGATATCCTTTGTTCTCAAGTTTATTCTCATGTGATGCTTGCTTCGTTGTTCATGTTCTTGTTGTTTGCTTTTGCGAATATGTTTGACTTTTACTTTAACGCTGTGTAATGTTATATCCAGAGGTCGGAATTAGGTAGAGTTATTTTTATACTTGCATCAAAATGTTGATATTAATATGGATCTTCCTGGGATTTGCCGGGATTTATAATACCATCCCGTGTGGCCAACAATATTACAAATAAAAAATAATACAAACCTAAAGATAGATAAGACAAATAAAACAAAGATAATTAACATACAATTTTTATTAGTAACATCGTGGTTCTGCGCATTGGAATTTTGCAACTTCGGACATCCGATGTCGGATGGTTTAAATTGTGTAAAAGCAAACAACTTTTTTTTTAAATAAAATTACGGGATTTTTCTACTCTTTAAAATTAATCTACCTAATTCCAACCTCTCGTTATATCACGTAGCTCCATAAGTTTCCGGCTACACACATTAGATTAATCAGAGATATAAAGTTTTCTCTAATTATTCACAGTAAAAAAAAAGTGTTTTTTCAATATATTCTTCCTTTATTTCGATCTATTTTTGTTTGAATATCCTTGATTTTATATTTGAAGCCGGTAACGTTTGGGTCTTATCGTCTCTCGTATTTGTGAGTGATGAAAAATTGCTTCAATTGATTAATTGATTTTTTGGGGTCTAAAGGGAGTTTGTTCGTGTCACAAAATACTCGTTTGCGAAATAAGGTAGACATAAATATAATATTATGGTAATTAACAATTTGACCGAAAGTAACTTCATGACAGACCACTAGTTTAGGGGTTAGTGAGCTCGACTTAATGACAAAAGCCATAGACAAACGCTTTATCTTTTTTATCAGTTTTAAGTGTGACAAAGATAAGTACTTGTCCCATGAACCACTTTAATTAGTAATTGGTTTCATAACATTGTGTTAAAAGCATAAGTTTTAACTTAAATTTTAGAATCCTTCCCAATGACAATATTCTATTGTCCGGGCAAATCAGCAAGACTTACGAGAAATAAAACCTATAACAAAACATTATATTGAAGTAAGTAGTAGAGTCACTAACAAAGCTAGAATCGAGAATGCTCTGTTCTAGTGATATTAAAAATAAATATAAAAGGTTATTAGAAAGTTTATATTTCTTTTCCTGGATGGAGGCCTTACTCTTAAGGCACCCACCCACAGGATAGTCCGGTTAAGCAGACGACAACCTCCTAGGTTAAATTGCGAGATAAAACTCCCAAAAAAACAAACTTTCTATTAACTTTTTATATTTCAAATCAAGCAAATCAAGTTACCCGAAACAGTCCAATTTTCCCAATCAATCTTGAACCTAATTCTATAACGGTAAAGTTGAAAATCTATTAAATACATTTACCAGATTGTTGTAACTTGATATACTGGCGTCTCTACATAAGTAACTCCCAGTAACCTTACAGTTAACAACAAAACAATTTAATATTCTGTGGAATAGTGTTGTGAAGCTCATAGATATTATATTAAGTTTTCCAAGTTCTGAAAATTATTTTGCAGGGTGAATATCCAAGTTTGAGAACGTAACTGGACTGTAGATATGTTTACTATGAATATTGAATATAGTTACGAGTTCTATTTTCCTAAACTTGTTTCGATTATTGATTTCAAAAGTCTAGTTCACTTTGGCGTTTTAAAAGTGCAATGCCCACTGCTCTGAGAATTAAATTAGCTGTGCTCTGAGCTCTGCTAGTGTAGATTACCCAAACTTAAAAAAAAATACATACGCTTGATAAGAAGGTTTCTATTCTCATTAATTCTAAGGCCCGGCGCCCATTATCAGCATCGGTACGACTGAGGATTTTAGGTGGCAAATAGCAATATACTATAACATAATGGCAATAAAGTAGAAATTTCCGTGATATGTGGTCGTAATAATAAAAATACCGCTTCGGTATGCTTGAGGCTGGTGTATCGGCAGCCTTGAGAATGCTTCGGCATCCTTCGGCAACCTTCAGTACGCCGCCGGCGCCGAGGCAACACTCGGGGGATAGTTTGCCTGTTTGTTTATGATGAGAAATACGATATTGAGACGCTTGCTACAGGACGGTGCGGCATCCTTAAGGACGCCTCGTCATCCCTAAGAACGTTGCAGCATGCCAAAGCATAATTGCCGATAGTGTGCGCTTGCATGTAGGATGCCGAAGGATCCTTTTCCTTGCCGATGCCGATAATGGGCGCCGGGCCTAAAAGTATACATTTTAAAAGTATATCTGATCGACAAGTAAAATTTGACTGTAACTAAATAGTGGTAAAAATATCCTTCACGAAACCGGTAAGCACTTGTTCTCCTCCTCTTTGCGATATATTTTTTTTTATTCTGTGCCTTGCACACAAACTTTCTAGCGACGGTAACGGAGATATTGAACGTCGAAATTCTAACTTTGTCACAAGTTTTTAATGTACTTTAATTACCTACGTGAGTTCTTTACTATTCAACAATTCAATGGACCGTTAACCGTAATTTTTCAACCTAAAAAGTCGTTTCCCATCAATAATGTAGCGTAGTACTTAGATTCTGTATGGTGTCGGACGTAAAGAATAGCACCATCCCATATCATCCCGTGGGTGTCGTAAGAAGCCACTAAGGGACTTGAATGGGCAGCAGCGTTCTCTGTGCTTTTTTAACAACCATACTGCGATCGCCAACCCGCCTGCCAAGCGTGGCGATTATGGGAAAACCCCCCATGTCATGTCAATGTGGTGACACTTGGGGGAGGCCTATGGTCAGCAGTGGATGTCTTTCGGCTAAAATGATGATGATGAGTACTTAGTTTGATGTACAAAATGCTTGGTTGACAGCACACCTTGTACATCACTGGTTTTTGTGTTATCGTTTGCTTGCGTTTTCGATGAAAAGGCCGAGATCTGTAAAGGTTACTCAACACGAACTTTGTCAAAGCGTTACGCTACTTTTTTTAAACTACAAGTTCATATGCACGTACAATCATGTACATACATGTCTTAGTCGAAGCACGAGCTAAGTAACGTTAATAGATCTCGGCCCTAGAATAATTGAGCTATGCAACAAAAGAGCTAGCACTGAATGCAGTAGCGAACAAACTACGTAGATCCCTATATGCTGAAGCATATACCACCTGCCATCCTGGTACAGCTGGTAACAGAAGCTTTAAACTTTTCCTATGAATTATACGTTGTTCAGGCAGACAGCTAACGCCTGGAGCAACTAGTAGCGTTCCTAAGTCCCCTTAGCGCTCTCCCATACCTAAATATTTCTTCATTGACAACGTAAAGCGTAGTTGTGTAAATGTTGCCTGGCTTTGGTTGCGATATGTTATTTTGCATCTTTTGACCATCTGTGTGTTTTTGTGTTGAGAGCTGTTATGTTTTTTTTTTACTTTTACACAATTGCCATATTTTATAGTACTGTCTAAGTATATTAAGGTATCATCGTATTTCTTGAGAATCGCAAAAAAGCGACAAAGATTTCCAACGGCCATCAGTGGCATCAGCAAAATCTTCGCATCCCGCTACGAAAAACAAAAGCGCTGGAATTTTCTCCAAAGCGAACTTCCATCTTCTTCCTTGCGATACTTGCTAATAGGGGTAAAAGTCGCTAAGGAAACTGCATGCGATGAGCACAAAACCGAGTTCAAATTATATTCATCATTGTTTCGAAATTTACACTGACAGCTCTTGAAAGCGGTCTAGATTTACTGATCGCGTTCAGTTTCAACCGTCAAGATGCGCGCTAAGCGTTCAATGCGCAGATGCGACGAGCATTCAACCCCAAAAATGCATGACTAAGTTTTGGATTATTGATATTGTAGACCAAATGGTGAACGGTGGTTGACAAAGGTTATGCTTTCGAAGGTGTGCAGCGACAAGCGCAGACTGCCCTGATCATCAGCGCGGTTGCTTTGGCCATTTTGGTGCTCGTCCTCATCATCGTCTGCCGGGGAAAGTTCTCATGGCGGTATTTGAAACAAAAATTTCAGCCGGCTAAGGTAAATATTTTTGCAATGTAACTGTATTAATTGAAGGACATATTTAAAACATTTAACAGGCTATAAACAGACTTACAATAAAAATTACGTGTATATCGAAAGGGAAAAGAATAACAGGGCGTTTTGCAATTGAATTATCTTTGACATTGAACATAGTACATCATTTTATGTTTAAAGTCACGCAAAATACACATTTGCAATACAATACATGGGGTTTTATTGAGATATGCATTTGCGCCGTTTGAGCCGTGGGTTCGAACCCAAGCAGGCGCATTACTTACTACTGATGTAATTTACTTCATCACCGCTGCTCTCAAAAACGGTGAAGGAAAACATCGTGAGGAAACCGGCATGTCCTAGAACTAAAAAATCGAAAGCATGCGTCTACCAACCCGCACTGGGCCTGCGTGGTGGATTACAGCCCACTCCCTCTCATAGAGAGGAGGCCTATGTCCCAGCAGTAGGAAAATTATAGGCTGATGACGATGACGATTACAATGCATTTAAGCATTCGAGAAACATACAAAGGCACGTGCAGAATACATCCATTTATAAGATGTTGAAGAGATAAACTTGTTCTGAATAAAATGATTCCTTCTACCATTGATCAAAGATCCTTCATCACTTTTCAGAACCGTGTGAAGCAGTACCCAGGCGACCTCACCCATCACAACCCACACGCGGAGATGCCCAAACCTAAGCACGAACTAAAGCTCGAGATACGAAACCCCGAACCAGCGAAACGACCGCAACAGCCTCTGAACGCGAGAGACCTAGAGACCAGGACCTCACAGACAGAGAAGAGCCAGGGAGCCACAACGCCGAAAACCATCAGCACAGCACTCAGCAACCGACATCCCGCAGAAGATACCACGTTAGATTTCTCCTACGATAACATGGGGATGAATGTGACCCCTCCCGAGCAACCGGCCACCAGCCACAAGTTCTGAGGTCCGGCTGTCAGTTTCGGCGGCGAAACTATCAAGTTCATAGAGGTCAACAGCAACGTCAGTACTGCCGCGTCAGAATGTTAAAGTACGCAGTTTATTGCGTCAGGAGCCGCCTTCAGTCTACTTTACAACGTCACAACGTTTCCGGCTTATAAAATAAGCAAACAGGTAACATGGGAGGATTTTACGAAGGTTCGCAGTTTTGTTTATCTCGACCAGATTGCGTTACATTTTCTACAAGACATTACTGGTCTAGTGTTCTTGTGGAAAAACGGCTTTTCCCGATTAACTTACTGATTTACGTATTTTTCACGTAGTTGTTTACATTCCATAGAATTTTCGCTTATTTATACATTCGGGATGGATTCTATTATCTACAAGTTTCTGTAGTGGGAATATCTGACACTTAATTAGCAATAGTATTAAGAGAAAAATAAAAAAACACACATTTTGAATCAATAGCTTCACTAGTGTCGAGTTAACGTAGAGTAAGTTTTGATAAATTTATTCTTCATATATTTGGTATCTATAGGAAAACAGAATCGATGCATCGAATTTAACCGTTGTGATGTTCAAGTGAAAAAAAAATAAGGATTCGAACGAAAGGCTTATATTACTTAAAATATTACATTTAGTATTGTAGGTGATGATACTTGTATGGTTATAGATATATGGAACCACTTATTATAAGCAACTGTAAGGTCAACATCAAAATGTAGTTATAAAAAATATACTTACCTTTAAGATAAGTAGGCCCTTTTGGTGTAGCTATAATGTAAATAATTATGTACTAGGTTATATCGAGATTCCGGCCCAGAAATACCCGGAAAGTTGTTTATATTTATATAAATAATGCCTTAGCTATAATGCCCGGAAAATTTCCCTAACACACGACTGCAACATCTTCAGTACTGTATTTTGTGTTATTTTGAGGAAATGCAGCAGCCGTTTTGACCACAGCTTTTTCGTTTTCTATAGAAGTTTTATACTCTAAAACTCAAAACGTTTATTTCAATTAGACCATTACAAGCACACTTGAAAGTAAAAAAAAAAATACAGAACAAAACGCAAAGCTACAGTCCCACACACAAGGAATAATAATTTGTTGAAGTACTGTAGTTGCCCATTCCAAAGCGTAGACCTCTATGGAGAAGAATGGGCAAGAAATTCCATGGACACTCTTTTAAATCAAATTATTGTTACAAAATCTTGGTTACATAAGATTGGTACACTCTCAACCAAAGAATTTTTCAAACAAAAACCGTTTACTACGAGTATACGTCAGGCCGGGTACTTTTGGAATTACCCTAGTATTAGTTACGTAAAATATTAATTAAAATTCATCACACTATGAGATTCTATTAAACATCACTCTGCAGTGTCAGGTAGTAAAATAGGCGAGTAAGTATCCATGTGATGTTTATCGCGGTTTTCAATTATTCTTATATGTATAAAAACACCCATATCGAAGCCTTCGAAGTACTTGTTCATCCCGTCGTCATTGCAGTACATTTTTTGTTCTGTACTATCCCGGGGAACCATCTTGTTACGGAAGCAAAAAAATGAATTAGATCTTTTATGAACACATTAAACAAAGGGAATTAATTCTTTACCGTTAATTAATGTTTAACTATTAGATATTGTACACATTATTTACAACTTGTAGCATACTTAAAATAATAGGTAATAAAAAAACAGAAAAGTAACAAAAAAACTAAAGATCTTTTGACACATCTAGAAATGAGTAATCATTTAAAAATAGATCTTCGTTTCTTTCACAAAAATTTTAGAATCAGTTTCTAATGAGTAATAATGAGATTTTTTATAGCGTTTGGTGTGTATTTGGCAACCGCACCGTTTGTAAATAACGACTTTCTGTCAGGAAAACAAACAAAGAAAATTTATAGACGTCACATGGGGAATTGTACAGAGGCCAGCACATCAAGCTACCCCAGTCTGTCAAATTTATTTGATAGTTTTTCAACTTTATTACAAAAGAATAAGGTTCATGTTTCATTGGGAAAAATTTGACAGTTTGGGATAGGTTGGTGTGCTCTCTGTAGATTATATAATTAAGATCCTAATTAAATACGACTATCACAAACGTGTATTCGTTCAGCAATAATTTCGCACATGTGTATGCACATTTTATATATGTATGGATGTTTTCATACGGGTAACCGCTAGACTCGATTGATGAACGTTCACAAATCAATGCTTGGGAACAGGAAAGCCAATATACATCATTTTCGTGGCGTATAATGGACCTTGTTGCAACGTGAAACACTGTGATGAGCCTAATTAAACAAACGTAGCTGATGAATAGATTCCATGGGCAGTCACATTTACCGGAGTGTCAGTCATGTTAACTATCAGTCAGTAGCGAATTTCCAGGACGTTTGCTAACAACTATCTACAAATTAGTTACAGGAAAACGAGTCTTAAGCTACAATACTTTAGTTAACGTATAGCATCGTATCGATAGCACTTGTAATCAATTACCATAATTTAAAAGGAAATTATTGTCAAACCCTAGCATTTGTTTTTCGAATATATTCCATTGCATAGAGTCTGACGATTCTCCGTATTTTATTTTAATTTATGTATTATGTTTATATGCAAATATGTAGTTAAGAAATGTACCTAATGCTTATAATATTTAATTATAATTTTGATTGTATATTTTCGAGTTCGACTCGGGTTAAATAAATGATCAGCATGGCTGAGGTAGTTTTTTTATTTATGGGCTATGTTAAATGTGTATGTTATACTGTTGTTGGTGATGGATTGCGATTTGTTATAGAGTAAATTAACTTTATGGTAGCATGTTATGTTTTATTGTTGGGTTGTCTAGTTATATGATTACCTGAGGTGTGGTCGCCAGCTGCGAGGTTGATCCACAAAGAGCAACTTGGCAACTTAAAGCCGTCACTCCAAGTGTAAGCTCTCGGTTAATTACACTTACTTACAACAATGTTATCCCTCAACCCTCCCGTATGTACTTCTAGAACATCTCTTTGCATATTCTCTTGAGCGATACGTTTAGATCTATAAATTAATACAGTACCTAATGTCCAGTAACATCATACGAACTCTCCAATTGATCCTTCAATAAGAACCTCTAATAATCATATTTCGACAATACAACTTAATGCTATTGTGAAGTAAATTTATGTACTGCTTTCATTGTACGCTTTAAATGTATTTAATTAACGCATAAAAGCTCACCAAAAGACGTATGTTTAATAATATTGTGAAAGAGATTACAAATTTCTTATTTATTAGGTACCTACTTATAAGAATCCTATTCTAACTGGTAACATTTAAGGTAGGAACACGCCCTTGATTGTTTAAGTGCAGCTATTAAGCAGAACAAAATGACAGATGAAATAACCAACTCTCGAATCGTCCATCATGGATCTTTCTTTTATGTTTAGGTAATCATTTTTTTAAAGTTTTATTTAATTTATTTACTAAAGCATTCCCTTTTGTGCCTTTTAATTTAGTTTTAGCAAGCCTAGGAAAGGTTCGTTAGATTTCAGTTTTTGTATACTTACTTACGTATAGTTTTATAAAAAATAAATACCCATAAGTTTAATAAAACACTCAAATGTTTTGCAGTGAAAACAATGACCCCATAGACGCGTATAAGTATAAATACTTAATGTTTAGGTAATATATGGTATATAGATATGAGGAGTACTTAACAAACTATCTTTAAGAACAAAAGTTTCAAGAGAGACTCGGTTTGTTCTTTTGTGAGAAATTCTCCAATCAATGTGAGTAGTTCCATGTATGTTTCATCACCTCGGAGGAACACGAACAAGTTCCTTAGGTACTACAACAACAAAGATTCTTGAAAGAAGGGAAATGTCGTCGTTTACGAAGGTTGAAATATTTCATCAATATGTTTTACTAGGAAAGGTTTTTACCATCTTCTTACAACTAATAAGTTAAGATTACGATATTATGGAATGCAAATTGATTATCATATGTTTGAGCTTTCCGTCTTCGATCTTCTGAAGGATATTTCAATACACAACATTGATATTTGTGTTGCATTCCGTCGTAATCTAATTAAGTACGTACATAAGCCAACACTCCTTGTGTCGAGACAGCGACGTTCGCTTGTTTTCTTAGTTACAACATTGAGGCATTGCCTGGAGCATTTCTGATAGTAAGGACCTAATGCCCGTTGTGACTTACAATACAGTTAAATGTAAAGGAAATCAAACTGATGCGCAATGCAGGAACTGTGTGCAGCAGCATCAGCATTAGAATTTTAACAGGTTTTTAAAGATAGTAGTTAAGTTTGGATTTAGATCTGTTAGGCTTTGGTATTTCGTTAGTAAATCTTATTGATAGGTGTATTGCTACTTTTAATTCATGAAGGTACCTGGCTAGCCATGTTAAATTTACTGTTCACCCCGCCATAGACGCTAGGTTTTGCATGCAGTATTGCCTGTACAGGCATGCATGAATGCGTGTAGGAGAAAACTGTAAAGGTGTGTCCTTGCAGTGAAACTCGGTCTTGCATGCACTTTTAAAACTGTCATGCATAACCTAGCGTCTATGCCTACCTTTAGAGCTAAGCCTTATTTACACGATGCAAGTTACTTGCTAGTGGCTGCAGTCAAAGTGGAGCAGGCGATGTCTTGCGTCGCCTAAACACTGTTTAGGCGGAATACCTTTTAAGCCCACTTGCACGATACTCCTTTAATCCGATTAACGTTTAACATGTACAAATCATAATTCTATCTCTGATATCATCATAGGATTGGCAGACACAGAATGATGATTAGTTCGTTAAGTGCTAAACGCGTTTAGAGATTTGTGGTGTAAATGGGCCTTGTTGTTGCTTCAACTTTTGCAATCTACTGTCAATTTAAATACCACCGTTTAAATCAGATTATAGATAATATTTATTTTTCTATCATTTGCTGATCTTCTGGTGTCGTATCAGCGGAACTTTCAGTAAATTAAGATAGGTTATGGATTAAAATAACTCGATAAGGTAGTGCTAGTTTTAAGGAACTGTTTGATGCACTAAATAGGATACTAGGATTTAAAGTAGTGTGTACAGCACAATTAATTATAGATATTATGTGATGCTAGTCAGATTTGCGTATTTAGCTGAAGAAACATTGAATTACCCATAGCAGTTTCGTTCTACAATTTATTTTACGGAAAGTTTTATAGTTTCGTTTCATAGATAATCTGTTTTGGCATTAGTGTTACAGACAACCGATAGTTAAACTTACTGGATTGTTAACCCTTGCATTGCTTGTTTTTTTTATCCGTACAGTTTCTAAATTTTAAAACGTCATTCGTTTTACCTTCTCTGACTAACATTGCATAAAACTTAGTTTTAGCCGTTTAGTTCCGTTGATATTTCATCGTTGATTTAAATTTTCACTAGGTCATTTAGCAGAGTGATTTTTTAGGGTACATTAGACAGATTTAGCCAGGCAGAAAAAAAGCGTTGTCTTCCGAAATACTATCATTAACTTAATACCCACAATAATAAGTTTTATTAAAATAATAAATAAGTATGGCTTTGAGTTGTGTGTTGTGTCGATTGCTTTTAAATAATAATACTCTGTAGAGTATAGCATAGTCATAATATAATTATTTTAACTTGGTTCTTATTTGGTTATTTCAATGAATATTTTTTCATCATTTAACATACTTCAAAAACGAGATTTTGGTCATAACAGGGGTTGGTACTTTGTTGCTTCTTTCAAACAGACTAATTTGAGTTTTTTTGGGATTGTCAATTTTTAATATCATTGTTATATTTGCATTGGTTGTTTGTTAGCCATGTGTCCCACTGCTGGGCAAAGGCCTCCCCTTTCTCCTTCCAAACGTCTCTATCCTGTGCGATATCTGGCCCTGATCGCCCGGCAAACAAGATTAGATCGTCACACCACCTTCGCCGCGGTCTACCTCGACGGCGATTTCCTCCGTCAGGCTTCCAGTGAGTGACGATCTTTGCCCACCTCTTTGGGTGCATTCGTACTACGTGGCATTGGTATTACTTTAAATTTTAAAGTTCCTGTTTAGTTTCTGTTTTGCATTCTCTCGATTGGCATCAGTAAATGTTATTTCAGTTTAAAAACATATTTCTTTTGATGATGTGTCAGTAAAGCTTATAAGTATTTGTAAGTCACCACGTAGATTAGTATAAGGTCCACGAGTAACTTAAAAAAAAACTTGAAAAAAATACAAAAAAAATATAGGTTAAGTTAAGCTTCATTGATACATCATCATCGGTATAATTTTCACGAGAACACGGTTATTTACTTTTTATCTCAATTTAATTTGTTGGTGAAGGGAAATAGAGTTTATTTTGAAATGGCACAAACTGCACAGTCGGAGCAACGTCACGTGCTCCTGATCCATCGTCTTCCCAATCTTTAGTTGAGTTTGTTAGGTTAATTGTTTACTAAACCTTTGCACATATTGGCTAAATAGGAATTGCCTTCATGGCCGCCTAATCCACTGTATTCCTGAGATTTGAGTTTCGAAACAAGACTTTAAAGAATTTAAAAACAATACTGTTTGTACCATCTTCAGCCAGCTACCAGCTCCTGGTTCCTGTCCTCGGAGGTTTCTCACTATTGTTCTCCGTCTTCCTGACTTATTTGTAGTTTATTTTTCATCACTCCATTATTATCATCATTCATCTGTTGTTCATTTAGCGTTAACATTTACTTCAATTTAGCAGTACATAAGGGTTTATTCTAAGACCTTTATTATTATGTAGGTTTCTCACTATTTTCTTCCAATTCAACTTAACTTGCTTTACTATTTAAACAAACTAAAATGTTACCTCGCAGTCTCTGTCTTCCTGACTTGTTTTTAAAGTTAGATTTTCATCACTTTTTTTCATAAATCCATATATATTATATATTATCATTATCATATATATATATTATCATATATATTATTATATATATATTATCATACATATATTCATGTGTTGTCAATTCAGCATTATCATTTTACTTTAAGTGGTAAAGAAGGGTTTATTCTAAGATCTAGGATCCAGCTCTTGGATCCCTTGCACATTTATGCAACGGATCCAAGAGGGGTAGGAAGCCCCTAGTGGCTCAGATAACAATACCTGTCTGACTTTACTACCAGGGAGGAATCGCGTTTTGTACTAACACGTTCAACATTTGTTATTGTTTCCAATTCAGTATTTCAATTCAGAGTATCACTTGGAATCGGGTTTGTTTTAATCTCGTTCCATAACCTCTTAAGATAGTTGCTTTGCAAAAGAAACAACATGAGGTCTAAAAAAATGGCTTCAAAATCACCGTCTTCCCGACTTTTACGAGTTTTTATTTTTGAAACTTCAACACATACATCATCATCATTATGTCATAAAAAACCATGTTTTTGTTGCGGATCATTTAGTTGTAAGAAAATAACGAAATACTGGACAATTCTAACAGCAGGATCCAGCTCCTGGAACCTGCATAAAGGTGGGGTTACACATTTGTGTTTTTTACTGGACTGAACTTTGGCTATGTTGGATCCTGGTGGCAAATAAACCACAATAATGTGAACATTTATTGACTCACAGAAGTGTCTGGTTTTGCCACGCTGGTTTTAACACAGTCACAGTGTACGGTACATTCAAATGGCACACATGTAGATCCGCCTTTAGGTATCCAGCTAAGCTTTACTTGTTGCTTTTTCCTTATTTGTAAAAATTATTTGAAATTCATTTTCTTGTCGTCTTTTTGTGTTTCGTCGCGATTAATGTTGGATAGGACATAGTGATTGCAGTAAAGGCTGCCAATAGTGGCTATTATTACAAAGCCTATGTATGACTCCACGATCAGGGAGAAATCAAATACGTTTGTAGACCGGTCGAACCATGCATATTTCAGGAGGGTTGTAAAATAGGAAAATACATATGTATGAAACACTGCGCCAAACTAGTTGTTTTTTTTTCGGTTTTCTCAAGTTTATCTTTATTTGCTTCGCAATATAAAAAACAAGGGGCCCGAGACAGGGCCCTGAAATCACTGTCTTCCGAAATTCAGTAGACAGCTTCTCATTCATCACAATGTTTAGTTACAGGCTGGCATAAACAAGGTCTAATAAAAATAGTGTAAACAATTTTACGGTGTTGAGAAATGTTTTGTTCGAAATAAAACTTATATTTGATTGTCTTTTATAAAACATCGACTATGCCTGTATTTGTTATCGGCATGATCGGTGCAATGAGCGTATTAATTTCAGTTATTATTTTTGTATACATTATGTTTGATAACACCAGTGACATTCCCGAATTTTCAGGAGTTTTAATATTTGACATAAAATTATTCTTATGCATACGATTTTTTTTGGGAATGTTACCTTCTTTATTATACCAACTCTCCTCGTAATGGTTGTATTCGGTTTTGTTAGACCACGTTGTACGGATCTGTAAGTAAACTGTTTAGTTCATTATCATCAGTCTGTTAACGTTTTGTATAGTCGTTGTTGAAATAAATTATCTTCCAGTTAATGAAATGTTAGTTACCTACTTATTGTTACGATTTGAGTTATTTGTTTATAGTTAAATAAGGATTATTTAAACTTCGTCATCGAAGCCATTTTCACCAGAACACGGTTTATTTTTTATTTTTTGTGTAGTGAAGAAGCGTAGTGAGTTTGTTTGGAGCGCACAAAATCTGCACAGCCGGAGGGCCCGGAGTGTCCGCCTCCTAATCTATCGTCTTCCCACCCTGTAGTTTATTATACTTCTGTAATTTGGCTCATATAACCGATAAGTTTGATCATGCATCCATACATACTTTGCATTTGTGCTGTTATAGGATTTAAAAGCAATCGGGTAATGTTAACTTTTATTGTTGTTCAATAAATTAATTCTAAATTATGTTAGATATTTGTATCGGTAGATGATGTGTCAGTAGAGCATATAAATAGCTTTTATAGATTACTATGAATATGTTAATATATAAAACATTGCCGTTTCATCGGTTGTATTTTCACGAGTGCACATTTAGTTCATTTAAAGATGAGAAATCAGGAATGATTTTGGTTTCAATAAAGTTGGTGATGAGAAGTAGAGTTTATTTTACGATTGCACAAAATTGCACAATTGGAGCGACCCCAGGGCCTCCTGATCCATCGTCTTCCTGATGTGTAATTAAATCGTTCTCACTCAATGTTGAGGCGTATGCTCTTAAATTATAAGGTTTAATTTTCCATTGGATTTAGAGACACAGTTAAGAATATGACCATGTCGTTTAAAATTAGGTATCTCGCTTCAAAAATCTGTCGTTGTGCCCATATTGAGTTAACATCTTTTACATCTATAGGTACTAAAGTTGTTTTTAAAGCCAGACATCTTCATGATTCAGAAGTAGCATTAGTTAAATTGTACCTAGAAATATCAAAGTAGGTACTTACGAGGGAATTATATAACAATAATATATGATAATTTAATGGAAACAATATAATATAAAGTAAGTGTTTCTAGGTACTTATTTAGGTTAAGTACCCAATTATAATTTCATTCAGCATCACAAAATGGACAAGTGTTTTCTATTAGCTACAATCCTATTTTCTGTTTTCACTGAGAAATACTTTGCACCTGGAACTTGTAAATGTTTTCCAAACCAGAATGCAACACTGGTTGACCTAATTTAGGAACAAAGAATCAATACTGCGGAATTCCGAACAAAGAACGAATTTAAAGGCGCATTCACACGTGTTCAATATACTTGCCTCAGTAAAAAAATCTTACTGTACGTACCAGCCACCAACCAATTAAGTACAGTCAGATTGTTCATTTGTTTTAAGTGAGTACCTTATTACTAATTGTGGGGTGGACCACACCGTTAACAGAACACAGCTTACTAAGCTTGTGCTTGCTTCATCAATACCCAGAAACATGTGAATGCATCCTCGCACAATTCCCCACTAATCTCTTGTACCATAAGCTACTTACGTGTGTTTCTCAGTGCTATTAACCATCGGAGTTCGTACCTAAATACTAGTTTGTTTCTAACTTAAGTTATGTTGTTAATAAAGGTATATACTCTCACATTAAATCGATACTCTAAATTTTGAATCTCAAATCAATATGACTGCCGAAGTTTTTGACAATTCAAAATTAACATTCCAAAAGATTTGCGACGTTTTCGAATAGTTGTACTTGTTGGTATATTTAAGTTAGATTTGCATCACATTTTAGTATTAGTAAATATAAAGAGTCAAATAAGGGTTTAATTATTTTCAAATATTATTTAATAACGAGTAGATATTTTTAAACATCACTTAAATAGTTAAGTAAGTACTTAAGTCACTTTTAGACCGTCCATACTTGACATTCCAATATATTTTAGATTAAATTGCACAATTTTTAATAAGTTATGATTAGTAGTGTTACGTAATTATAAGTTTACCTATAGGGTGTTTACAGAATTCCATTGACATGTTAAAGCATGGAAAATTTGGAAACATCCTTTAGAACATCACAGACATAGAAATTATAGTTATAAATAAATTTAGTAATGAGTTAATGTCTCTGTAATTGATAATGGTGTAAAATATACACCTAAAACTTGAGTAAAAGTATTATTAGAAAAAGCTGGAATTCTACTTAAGACTTCTATTAATTCTTGCGGCATTGATGCACTTAATTAAAATAAGTATTATTAAAGATTACTTTTAAGTTTTATGTCAGCATATTCCCGCAACAGCTGTAGAATAACTCAAAACCAAACCTACTTAAAACATAACGAGAAACAATACTGTCGTTGCAGAAATTGCTCACTATAAAAGTGCCAAGCGTGAAGTCATTCGAAACGTGCATTCCTTTGCAAAACACGGTGGAACATAAATCTGTATTCATTTGCTGGATTCAGCACGCAGATATGATCTCTACTCGGTCGTATTAAAGCTCTTCACATAAAACACGACCGGTCATGCAGTCTCCATGTTTATTTACGCAAGTGTCCTCAATCACTATATGTACACGGTGTTTCAAGGACCTTTATAAGGACCAGGAAAGAACAATTCATCATTATTCCGTTATTGTCTAACGTCCAATTAAATTCGGATTAATGACGATGTAAGTAGGTATGTTTCCATCTTTGTTTTTGTATTTTTAAGTGATCTCAGCGCCACTTGAAATGTAACAGTCCCAAGAGCCGAAAATCCGAAATATAATAAACATATAAATAATAATTTTCACATAAACGAAACAATTTTGCTAGCGAAACTTTGTATTTCATCTTTTGAAACTGACTAGTTTAAATAGCAGGATATTTTTTACGCATTTTATAACCACTTACTTACAATCAATTTTATAAGGTAGAATTATAAATAAAGATAGTTTTTAGAATGTAAGATATCTGTATATATCTGAAACCCACAGGCATTCCGTCCAACATAATAGATTAAGTAAATAGATTACTGATATTTATAAAAATATTATAGGATTATGCTGTATGTATGCACGCACGATGACTTATCAAGCTATACAAAACCAGTTCATGCGGATCTCTCATTTTAGGGGAATCAATACAAAGTGAGGTTATGTTCTACTGGAATTGTATAGGTTGATGGGTCGCCGAGTGTATGAGTAGGTTAAGTATTGCAGAACATTATAAAATAAATTGTTAGATGTTTCTGATATACCTAATATTAATTTGAAACACTATATTTTAAATTGTGAATTTAGGCAAAATATCACATTATTATTAACAGAGTTTTTTGGTTATATGATTGGCGTATTTTCAATTCTGAATTATTTGAAATCGACATCACCTTAAGATTACACTGTAAGTTAAGAAAACTTTGCATATTGTATTTTAATAAGTAGTACTTTTAATAATTTACACTATAGCATGCCTACTACAGCTCTATAACACACTTGCGGCGGATTTCACCAAACTGTGTAACATCTAAACTGTGTTCACGACAGACGCCACATTTATTGAACGCGGTTCAAGTGAGCTGATCGCGTTTAGTTTTGTTGGAGAAACCGCCCTTAATTAGTAGAAATGTATAATAGATTTAGCAATATTTTTCAATTTAATTCAATTTGATCAACGCTTATAGTATGTAGCTATTAGAATCAAAATTATATGAAATCAGGATATGTCCGCATTATTAGGATTATATTCTTGTGCCTAATGTTAACTAAATTCGAATTGGAAATAAATGTTTAGAATATCCGTTTGTTTACTTTTAGTATCCTGGTAAAAACTGTTACATTTACACGATGGAGGAAACACCTTTGAAAATACTTTTACACTTTTTAGAATCAACACAGCATTGCAAGATTGGGGGTCCCATGTCTTCGATTTTTTAGTTTCTCAGCTTTGTAAAAGCAAAAAAAAATGATGCTACGTATCTGCCGGAATACGAAGCCAAAGGCAAGACACGAAAGTTAGAGGGTGATGACCCATCACTGCATAGCTCACCCAAAATCACCTAGATCTAAAAAAATAACTGTTTATGCATGATGATTGATATAGCTTGGAGCCTGGGATGTGTAAGCACTGCCCGATATTAAAATTTCTAATAGGGATGGTTTGGGTAAACACTATCGACTATTTCGATAATTCCGTATCTACTTACTTAGAGGTAGCAGTAAGTTGTTAAGATTACTTGCGATTACTGAAAATCATCATCGTCTGCCCAACCATTTCCAAGCTATGTTGGCGTCGGCTTTCAGTCTAACCGGATGCAGCTGAATACCTGTATTTTACATGGAGCGACTGACTATCTGACCTCCACAGCCCAGTTAGTACTGAGTAATACGATTTCTGTGGTAAGACTGGTATGCGATTACTAAACAGTGAGCTCTTAAATATAATTTTCAGTGAACGTACACCTCTTCTTTCGACTCAAAGACTGGTTATATACGAAATCTAGTTCAATCATGAGAGTGGTCATACACAAAAGACCAGCTTCAACGACTTTGACAGCACCGGCAAAGGCCTAAACGCTAAATACATAAATAAAGCGATGATGACCAACACAAACCTGTATTCAATACGAATGATCAAAGCAGATTCCAATTCACATGTATTTCAAATTGGATGCAATATTCATGAATGGTAGGCACCAAGGGCGTCGTCAGCGTTTGAGTTGGGGGGGAGGCAGTTTGACGAAAGTTAGCTCTTCTTTAGACCTTTTATTCGAAAATAGAAGTTACTTAGTCAATTTACAAAGATAATTTACCATTATAGACTAGGACTAGGGGCGTGGTGCTCTTAATTTGCCTACTAGAGACTAGGACTAGGGCCAAGGTGCTCCTAATTTATTTCACTCACTGTCTTTGTCGATCGACACCATACGCTATTTATTAAATACATGTTTTGTGGCATCAGGTGACACATGGAATTTTCATTTTTGTTTGTGCAGTGATTTGTGTTATTTTTAGGGTTCCGCACCCAAAGGGTCAAACGGGACCCTATTACTGAGACTTCGCTGTCCGTCCGTCCGTCCGTCCGTCTGTCACCAAGCTGTATCTCATGAACCGTGATAGTTAGCCAGATGAAATTTTTACAGATTATTTATTTCTGTTGATGCTCTAACAACAAATAATAAAAACAGAATAAAATAAATATTTAAGAGGGGCTCCCATACAAAAAAGTGATTTTTTTGCTCGTTTTTATAAATTATGGTACGGAACCCTTCGTGCGCGAGTCCGACTCGCACTTAGCCGGTTTTTTTACCATAAAGATTGGTATTGGTAATACAGTACACAGTGCTACAGATAAGTTTCTATTGTTTTAACAACGACCAGTAACAATGTTCGCTGCTGAATAGCTGTGTCAAGTGGCAACCAACAATGGGTTTGTGATAAAATCGCATTTCATTAGTCATTGCTATTAATGACATCGAATAGTGGCTATGACCGAAGAGTTCTTGAATTATAGTTTTATTGACAGTTAGACTACTGTGAATAGGGTAATGTTGGTGACTGACGATGATTGTTGATGTTTATGTATAGCCAGTGGGTGATTTTGGGGCTTATGCCCCAATATCTTCCGAGTAGTCTTTTACATTGCCATAGGGCTATACTGGCTTTTGTGGTGATGTAATCAGTTGTCTATAACCATCATCATTATCAGCCTAGAATGTTCCCACTGCTGGGACACAGGCCTCGTCTCTATGAGAGGAAGTGGGCTGTAATCCACCACGCGGGACCAGTGCGGGTTGGTAGATGTCAGATGTCTTCGAACTTTTAGTTCTAGGACACGCCGGTTTCTTCACGATCATTTTCTTCACCGTTTTGAGAGCAGCGGCCCACGGCACTGGGCCACCGCTGCTCTCTTTTTAGGGTTCCGTCCCCAAAGGGTCAAACGGGAATCTATTACTGAGACTTCGCTGTCCGTCCGATCGTCCGTCCGTCCGTCCGTCTGTCAACAGGCTATATCTCATGAACCGTGATAGTTAGCCAGTTGAAATTTCAACAGATTATGTATTTCTGTCGCCGCTATAACAACAAATACCATACAAAAAATTGATTTTTTTGCTCGTTTTTATAGATAGTACGGAACCCTTCGTGCGCGAGTCCGACTCGCAGTTGGCCGGTTTTTATACATACTCATAGGTATTTTGCAGATTTCCAACGAAGAAGTAGTAGACTGCCTAGTTAGTAGTAGACTGCTGAGCATGGCCTCATTGGTTCGATTCCCAGTTCGGGCAAAGAGTTATTGGGGTTTTCCATCAGGAATATCTCAGTAGCAGCCACAATTACTGGACTTTTACCTGGTTCAGTGCAAAAGGCTCGCCCAGTCGCCCCCTATTATATGGGACATAAACATAAATCTTTCGAAATGTACCTACTGAACTACTATTAGGAACACCTCTTCATAATCTTTCGGGAATTACAAACGATGTCATGCCATTTTTAAGCAGTGGATAAGACTTTTGAAAATTAATCCTCTAGAACCTTTTTAAGGTTGCATAAATCGACGGCACGATCTCGTTGGCGGGCGTGGCTAATATACATCCTATTTAGTAAGTTTTTAATTTACGTAGTTTAATTAATTTAGTATTCATTTATCTAGTTTTTTCACTTATTTATATATTTAGTTATTTGTTTAGTGAAATATACAACGATTTATAGCGAAAATGAGCGCGTCTAATTTCATAAATTGAGTTTTGGCCGTATAGATATTATGGAAAAACTTAAAAATATATCTACTCAAAATAAATTATTAGAACTTTTGAATAAATTATCTATCCCTGTACGGTTTCACTTTTTCCATTTTCATACTACATAAGTGATTTATTTACGCCCAAAGATGAGTTAAAATTAGTGTTGAAATACGGAAGTTTTGATGCTCATAACTTCCAAACCAATTTTTTTTTCTATTCTGCTTCCATACAGGGATAGATAATGACAAGACCAGTTGATAGAATTTTTAGTTTGAACCTACACCGTC
Source organism: Cerastis rubricosa (assembly GCA_949152445.1). Classification (NCBI taxonomy): domain Eukaryota; kingdom Metazoa; phylum Arthropoda; class Insecta; order Lepidoptera; family Noctuidae; genus Cerastis; species Cerastis rubricosa. Next base: position 11,786,830 of record OX424523.1, on the reverse strand, counting down.
AAACAGACGAGTAATCACCATACTACGTTTGTATGGAAGAATGGCCGACTTGTGTACCCTTAAGGAAATTTCTAACTGCCGAGTTTACGCTTACCGTGACCCAAAGGCTGGCTTTAGAAGGTATAGGTCAGCCTTTGGATTCGGGGGCCACGCCGCTGTGTCCTGAGGACCACAGTGACCTGTCCTGAGAGCCAAAACGACCTGGCATGATTGCCTAGGTGACATTCTACTAGTGATAACGATGATGATATCGACTGATTTACGGTACCTACCAAAAAGCGTTCTAAATCCTGTTGAAAGTTGAAAAAGAATAAGAGTTTTTATTTGTTGCGATGTTTTTATTTTGTTGTCGTGCACCGCTAGTCTCTTGGGACATTACCAGCTGACAGCCTTAAGAAAAGTTTCATAACGACCTTTTATAGTTTGTTCTTAGTTTAATTAATTTAATCGTTTCTATTTGTACTGATGTACGTATAATAGCAAGCCTGTGTTCGATTCCCGTGTCGGGCAAATTATTATTGGATGTATCCATTAGGAATTTACCAGTAACAGTCACGGAGTCTGGATTTGTGCCAGGTTGATGGCAATAGGCTCGCCCCTATTATACGGGGCTTAACATAACTGACGAAATGAGGGCGTATTAGGTTACACCTCTGCCTAACCCCTCGGGGATTACAGGCGTGATTTTATGTTATGTATGTAATGTAAAAAGTTAGTTTGTTAATAGTATATTTTAATACAGTGGCTCAAAAAGTGGCGTATTGCAGGGACGTATAGCGTTCGGGATGTGGGCTATTAGGTACACACTCGAGCTTTTTCGTTACCTTTTCCGAACTCGTGCGTTCTCTTTCCCAACTGTCAAAATAATGTCAAAAATGAGTGTTGTAAATTAAAAAGAAAAAAGCAACCACGGAGATTTTACTAAAAAAAATCATGGAAGTTTTTATGATTCATGCAAATATTTCTAAAAAGAAGCTACTAATTTGTTTCCATATCAGATTTAGTTCTTTATTAAATTGCTTCTTTTGCAATTTAATAAAGAACATTTCATCGTGTACTGAACAAGGTAAAGAAAAAGCTCGAGTATGTAATAGCCCACATCCCGAACGCTATACGTCTCTGCAATACGCCACTTTTTGAGCAACTGTATTAAAAATACAATATTGATCATCCAAGTAGTTAAGGAATAAATGCTGGTATCAAAACTCGTCATTATTGTACTTCCATCGGCCGTAACGCGCTTAAACCAGTAAATCATTATATTTCGTCTCCGACGATTGCAGACGAAATCATCATTTATAAATTGGGTTAAGCTATGCAATTAGAGGCAAAACCAGAAGTATAAGTACTATAAGTAATTTTAAGGCATAAAAAAATGAAATAAAAATAAACCGCCGATGTGAATGTGTGTTGGTTTTTTGAGTGGTATTTTTGCGCCAGAAAGACTTTAGATTAAAGTTAAAGTCAAAGAGATTTTTAATAATTTAGATGTTTGTCGTTATTTCACCCGTAAGACGTCCACGGATGGATATTGGGATCCATCAGGTGTCGCCGCAGTCCTAAGAGCCACACCGCTGTGTCCTGTCCTGAGATCCACAATGACCTGGCATGATTGTTTATGTGATATTCTACTAGTGATAACGATGATGATATTTACGGTACCCACCAAAAAGCGTTGTAAATCCTGTTGAAAGTCGTTGTAGAAGAATAATAGTTTCTTTTTTGTTGTTGTTTGCGTTTGGTTTGCTCTTGACTCTAGTCTAGGTCAGAGATGACAGAGACAAAGTCGACGATTGTACCAGCTTACCCAGAAGCAACCTGTTTAAATTTTAGAATAAATAGTATATGATACGAATCAGTTTGTGTCTATTACCACTGCTCTGTGCTTCTCAGAACATGTCCATAATGTTAGTTTGTACTCGTATTTTAAATTAAAGAAAAAAATATTGTTTTATAAAAGTTTTTAGTTATTTTCAGTTTATATAACGTTTCTCGACAGCTACACATTTTTGGCGCGCTTCCGTCAACGCACGCGATCCGTCACTCAGACGCAGGTCACAGTTGGCGTGTCCACATGTATTTGTACACTATTCTAAAATAAAACCGTTTCTTCTGAGAAATGTGTCGTCTCTTGACTTTACATCGTTAATCATTAAAACATTGTGCTTAAGGAAAAGCGTTGAAAGTGCCAGTTTTGCTGGCGATTCCCGAGTTAGGTTATTTTACAATTTGCATTTTAATGATTGTGGCTGTAACAAATATCAGCCGCACGGGTTAAGCAATGCTTGTCTGGGTCGGTCCGTCGATGGGTGACCATACGTACATTTCCTATGTGCTTCGGAAAGCACGTTAAGTTGTAGGTCCCTGCTGTCATTTGTAGATTTTTGCCAGTCGTTACGTTTAGTCAGAAACCCGAAAGTCTGACAAACAGTCTTACCGAGGGGAATCGTATTACACAGCAACGGTTTTGTGGAGATCAGATAGGCAGTCGTTCCATATTAATATTCAGCTGCATCCTGTTGGACTGATAGCTGACCCCAACATAATTTGGGAAAAAGCAAAGCCTATGATGATGATGATTGTTATTCATTTGCTAAATAAGGACTAAGGAACTAAGGACAACAGAACGGCTTTCAAAACATTTTCATTCATTTAATCAAGCTCGAAGAAAGGTCATCGCCATTTTTCTAAGAAACTGTCGAATTTAATAAACTGACGAGTGAGAAACACTGACCAGTATTACGCGGACTCTTTTTCATGAGGACTTTTCACATTTTTTTGAAAACACAAAAAATAGCCGACAGAAACTTTTCGCAGAATTTTCCAGAACCCGTTTTAAAAGCCCGTACAGGTACCTAACTAAGTGCTAATTGTGTTTTTAATCCTAACGGGTTTAAAAGGTTTACATAGGAAACTATAATTATTCCAAGTTCATACGATGAATGGATGGATTATGAAATATTCGTCCGTTAAAAGGGTGTGCCGAACGCTTCGCACACCCTTATTTGCGTTGCAACTGTGCCTAAATCCGTGCATTCGGAACGAGTTCTTGGATTCGTGTTTGCTTTCGCAGTGTGAGAATGAGTATTTTATCTACAATATGATTTTTTAACCAAAAAAATTATTTCGTTTCTTCGGAGGTCGGATGAAGAATACTTTTTTCTAACAAGGATAAGCAGCCTAACGTTTAACCAGCAACTACGTTGGTAAAATGGCGTGGGTAATAACATAAATCCAATTTATGGGAGCATAGGTAATCACTTAGGTTTAGACTTAAGATGGAAACGTTTACATCGCGTCCGAAGTGTTATGTAGTAAAAACGCTTTTTTAATAATTGTCTTTTTTATTAAAAGTTTCCAAAAGTACAAATCTTCCACTGCTGTAACACGTAAACTTTCACATGATATAAAAATCACTGAATCATTCAAATGCGTTTTCGTTGTATTTTTCTTCATGTATAACATCTATAATTTCATTTCCACTCTGTCGCCTCGTATTTCTTCGACTCTTCCATGGAGGTCTTTCATATTCTCGGAGAAGCTTCTGCATCCGTCTTCTAATCATCTTCTGCTTATGGGCTTCTAGCATGTCAGAGTAGGCATCAGAGAAAGGCATAATGTTAATGCCGCCATCGGGACTAACGATGCCTGGTATTCCGGGAACCATGCCCATTCCAAGAGGTGGTGGAGGAGGATAGGGAGGCGGATAAGGTGCCAGGTATGGCCCAGGATGTGGCTGTGGGAAATGGGGTTGATACGGACCTGCGATAGGAGGCGGATAAGGAGCCGCGACGGGAGGAGCATACGGTGACCCGTATGGCGGAGGGTAAGGTAGCGGATACTGGGGAGCGATAGGCATCTGAAATGCAGGTGGAGGCGGAAGAGGTATTCCAGCAACGGGAACCATTGGGTTTGTAGGAGCCAAAGGAATGCCAAATGGTAGGGGCATTGGCAGTGGCATTATTGGAAATGGGATTGGCGGTAGAGGGCCAGGTGGCATTGCATAAGGGGGCATCATTATAGGAGGCACCTCTGGTGGAGGCAACATGGGCAGTTGTGCAGGCACTGGTATACTCTGTTTTAACCCAGGCTCTGTAGGAGGAGTAGGCATTTTCTTAAAGTTGCAGTATTCTGGAATGTTCTGCGGGTACCAGTAGAGAGGGTTGCACGGATCATCACCGGGTTTTGTACGGTTTCGACGATGTTCGGAAAATGTACCATCTATGGAGCATGTTATGCTCTCGAGCGACAGCAATATAAATAAAAACTGTAAAAAACAAAATTTTCAGAAGTATTCTAAGCAAAATGTAATAATTTAGTGTTACTGACATTACTTTTAATATTATTTTGATTTGTTCCAGTAAACGCTAAGAAGTCAGCATGAAATTGATAATCTTGGTTATTACTTATTTCCGTACGAATGGAACTTTATTGGTTAAACCCACGCACATTGATTGCAAAAAGATTTGGAGTTTTTCTTTCCAACAATTCTGATGAGGAAAGTAGTTGTGTACGAAGTTCTTAATAGTTTTTAGAATAAAATTATTTGAGCTTGAATAATGCTTTTATCTGAGTCTGGTTGAAAGTTTAAAACTTAATAGAAAGTGTTGCTCTCCACATTGTCACGATAAATAATTCTTACCTTAATTTTAGTGATGGACTTAATGTAAAACATTTTGTTCGTTCTTACAGCCAGAGACTGAACTGCCTTGTTGCTTCTACAGGGCTTTATAAACACCTTACTTGTTTCAAGCAACAATGAATCATTTTCAACCCAGACAATGGAATCTTAGACTACAATACTCGAAACTTTATTTGACTTTATTTCTGCGCTGTATGTTGCACCTGTGTTTTCACATGCGAGTTTATATTGCATCCATTTTCTTCGTTCTTACATGAATATGTATGTCAAAATGAGTGGCCCATATTATGATTAAATTTTATTGATGCATAATTATATATGCAGAAAACTAGAATAAAGATTATTTTCTGGATATACTACAAACCTAAAATAATATTTAAAATATGTACATGTATCCAAAGCAAGGGCGTGAAAAAATCGTCCGCATCGCTGTCAAAAGGGAATGTGCCCAAGCACGAAGGCAAGACCGTTTACAGTTCCTTATATAACAGAAAAAAGGTTTTTTTTTAGTAACGAGACATTGTAACGTTACTGGATCAGGAAAGGAGGAGATAAAACGCGTTGGTCGCGTCTAGATGTCGCTCTACACCTATTTTATTTTATCTATTTAAACTTATAATATTTTTTAATTTATACTTATGATTTTCTAGTCATTATTATGCCATTATTCCAATAAATATTGCAACATATTTTTCTTCCATTACATAGATCTAAATTGGTCGTCATCTCAGTAGTCACTCTCTTTTTTTACCCGTATCATCTGTCATACTCTCCATCCTTCGTTCCTTTGGTATTCTCCTACTCTTCCATTCCCACTCTTACTCAAAGCTTTCCTCACGACATTTTCTATCTATACTTGAATCAATCCAATTGCTTACCTAACTTAAACTGACACCTAATCTAAACTTAACTGCTTTAAACGTGTTACAACCGTAAAACAATACGTGAACTAACCTAACCTGACATTATAAGAACTCAATAACCCAGGGACAGATTTTGATGCGCTTTGGGAGCTACAGTGATTTTAATTGTGGAGGTAGTGGGACCTCTCAAACATTTTTGACCACTATCCTTTATTGCGCAGAAATTACTTTTTTTTGTGAGAAAAATCACGTTTTGCGGTAAAATTCAATGTAACACACTCAAAACATTGTGCTAATGGATGCAGCATAGAATAGTAAACGGATCATGGAGGTATTTAAAGTTAAGAAATAACCTTAAAAACTGGTATTAAAAAACCTTATGAAATAGTTTGAATTTTGAAGTACAATAGCTCCGGAAGTAGAAGGTTCCCTGGTATGGCCGATGAGGAGGACAAGTAAGTGCCTCTCGGCTTTGTTGAAAGTCTATTTACACCCTTTATGAATGTTTTTTTTGACAATTAGCATTTAGCTTCTTCTGAATTTGGACTTTTAGTTACAAATTGGTTTATTACATCGTGAGAAATCTATTTTATAAAAATATAAATTTATTTAATGTTTTAGTAGTTTTTGAAGATTGATTCTTACCTTTATTTCTGTCATGTTTATTTCGATGTTTTAATTATGCGTCTGACCTAATTAATACAATGCATTCAGTAAAATAAAATAATATGGATACATACCTATTTCAATATTAAAAATGTATCTGAATATACATTTGTTTATTTTCAGCTTTTTTTTTTTTATGAATGGCATCTCGCAGTTCAACCTAGGAGGTTGTCGTCTGCTTAACCGGACTATCCTGTGGGTGCCTTAAGAGTAAGGCCTCCAGCCAGGGCATAAAAACTTACAAACTAAGCGACTATACGCTGAGGGCACCCCCTGTGGGGTACGAGCCTCGGCTCAGGGCGTCGCTGGGGGAGGACTGCATGGGGACAGGCTGGATCTGAATGATATCATTATTTAGGGGCTGATTTAGAACTACTGGCACAGCATCGCGGGCTGGCTCGAGCGAGGGTCGGGGAGGGCATGGACCGGGACGTCGCGACGGACCTCGACGGCGAGGTCGGAAAGACGGCGGTTTGTGTCTGAACTTTTTAAGAGTGCTAGTCTCTTTGCTACTCTCCTGGAGGAGGGTGATAGCATCATCGGGAGTGACGAGGGTATGCCGAGGACGGCGTACTGTACTAATTCGCGAGGGTTCGTAACGGGCGGCCGCTGCGATCAGGGGATTACGGTGTTTACTGGCGTTATCGAAGAAACGCTTCGAAAGACGTTTCATAAACTGAAGGACGGTGGGCATTCTAAGGTCTACGTGTAGACGGTCGTTACGGACATAAAAAGGGGCTCCCGTGACTCTACGTAAGAACCGGTTCTGCAAGGTTTGCATCCTATGGATGTATTTAGGCTTGGTGTGAGCGTACACGACGCAAGCGTACGTCATAATGGGGCGGATCACCGCGGTATAAAGGCGCAACTTGCACTTGAGTGACAATTTGCTTTTTGCCGAGATCATGAAATGAAGCCTACCCATAGCAAAGGCAGCTCGGTCGCGAGCTGCTTTGATGTGCGCCGCGAAAGACAGGTGGTTGTCAAGTAAGACTCCTAAGTACTTGGCTTGCTTCTCCCAAGGGATAGGCTTACCGTACATAGTGATCGGGCTGAGCGCGGGTGGCTTATTTTTACGCGGTTTAGAGAAAAGAACTGCCTGGCTCTTGTCGGGGTTCACCTCGATTCTCCATTTCCGGAACCAAGCGCCTAAGACGTTGGCTGAGGTTTGGAGGGTGCTGTAAATAGCGTCGTGACTACGGCCAGTGTAATAGATGGCCGTGTCGTCCGCGAACAGGGCTAACTGTGCCTTCTTGCTCTTGGGGATGTCACTGGTGAACAGAGTAAAGATAAGGGGAGAGAGCGGGGAGCCCTGAGGGACTCCGGCTCTAATGGGGTGGGGGGAAGACAGTGCCTTCCCGATGCGATAGCGGAAGGTGCGATCCGACAAAAAGTCTCGTAAGATGAGCACGAGACGGTCTGGCACTCCCAGTTTGTACAGCTTATATAATAAGCCGTTGTGCCAGACTTTGTCGAATGCCTTTGCTATGTCGAAAAACAACACACCCGTCAACGCTCCACGCTGGAAGCCAGCGCTCAAGTGTTCTACGATGCGGTGGGCCTGTTGAATGCAAGAGTGTCCGGTCCTGAAACCGAACTGTTCGTTGGGGATGAGACTCTTAGCCTCGGCGAAGTCTTTGAGTCGCTTATACATAAGTCTCTCGTAGATTTTACCGAGTGCATTCAGGAGACTGATGGGTCTGTAGCTCGAAGGCTCAGACTTGGGTTTGCCTGGCTTGGCGAAACCGATGACAGTGGCCTCTTTCCATATTTGGGGAAACGCGTTGTTGCTCAGGGCGCCATTGAAGATGGCCGCCATTAACACGACGAGCTGAGCGGGGAGGAGTTTGAACACCCTATTGGTGATTCCGTCGGAGCCGGGTGCTTTCCGCGGTTGAAGTTTGCTAATGATGTCTTGCACTTCGTCAGCTGTGACCGGAGGCAGAGGATCATCAGGGTCTTCTTCGGGGGGCAGGGCGGCTCTACGTTCGACGAATGCGTTCACCTCATCCAGATGTCGCTTGTCTACTGGTTGCGAGCTGGGGGAGCACTGGGACTCCAGGCTGTCGGCTAGGCATTCGGCCTTCTCAGAGTCGTCGAATGCGACGCTCTTATCGGGTCGGGTGAGGGGAGGCATCGAAGCCTCTTCGGTGGAGCGCATCTTGCGTTGCAGCTGCCAGAAGGCTAGGTGGGTAGGCTCGAGTTCGCTTAGCGTTTTTTCCCATTGATTATTACGAAGCTCACTGGTGCGATTCTTTACAGCACGCTGTAAATTACGCATGTGGGCTTTGTTTGCCTCGCAGGGAAAGCTGCTGTAGGCACGGATGGCCGCGTTCTTTTCGTTTATCAGTTCACGTACGTCAGCGGGTAGTATCCAGCGTTGATCGCTCATTGCTGGGACTTCCCGTGAGCAGTCCTTCAGTACGGATTGCACGTGTTCTGTAAACGAGTTGATGGCGGCCGTCGTGTCTGCGACTGAGACTATGTGGTCGGGGATGGCCTCTAGGTGAGGCGACGTGGTGGATTTCAGCTTTTCGCTGACTTTCCTCCAGTCGGTTATCACTTGGGTCGGCGGGGGCTGGCTGGGGTCAGAAGGACCCGAGCGAGGAACTAAGTGCATGAGCACTGGTCGATGATCTGAGTTAAGCTCATGTAAAGTCTCGATGGAATGCAACTTAAGGTTGACATTCTTGAGTAGCGCTATGTCGAGAACGTCCGGACGTTGGTCGGGGTCGTGGGGATAGTGGGTGTGCTCCATAGGAGCGATGGGATCGAAGTTGAGGGACTCGCCCAGGTTATACAAGTGACGTCCTCTGGCAGAGGTCGTCGTGCTGTTCCAGGCGGGGTGTTTGGCGTTGAGGTCGCCCGCTATGATAACGGAGTCGCTCAAGCCGAAGAGGACGGCAAGGTCTTTGGTGAACAAAGTGTGCTCCTCGGACGTGCCGCCGGGAGGGATGTACGCAGAGGCGATAGTGATCGGTTGATGGCCGGTCATGCCTAGTCGACACACTGAGGTCTCGAGTAGAGACTCCATGGGAGGGGGATCTAAGGGGATGCAATGCAGTTCTTTCCTATAATAGATTAGAGTCCCGCCCTTGTGGCAACGTGACCGATCGTTGCGAACTATGCGATAGTTGGCAATTCTCGGATCGCGGTGACTGGGCTTGAGGAAGGTCTCCTGTACGAGGAGGATATCAATTTGATGGTCGCGGAGGAAGGTGGCGATCTCATCACGCTGGCCTCTAATGCCATTGGCATTAAAGTACCCTAATTTTAGGGATCGGGGTTTGGTGCACGTTAATCTCGTATTATCCATTGGAGTTAGTCGAGGTTAAGGTTGCGGAGGAGGTCGCCTAACTTGAGTAGGGACTTGAGGATAATTTTAAGTTTATCACCACCAGTGTTAGCCGCCCTGAGATCAGCCGCCATGCGGTCTGCTTCGGGGGTGACTAACTCTGCTAGCGACTCTAAAATTACGTTGTGAGAGGGGTCCACGGCCGCGGGGCCGGGAGGCGTGGGACGAGCGGGCGCCGGTGCGCTCGCTTGGGCCGCGGGAGTGGGGACAGGGGCATCTAATAGCCCGGGGATGGGGTTGGACTTTGCTTTACTGAGAGCCGGGAAGGCTTTCTGGTGGTTCAGCGTGGTCCAGGGAGAGGGCCTCTGAGGGCTGAGTCTCTCCGGCATCTGGGCAGAGGGTAGCCTCACCGATGGGCTTTCTCTTTGTTGGCGGGCGCTTGCACGCTTCACCAGGTTAGAGGAGGAGCCTTTGGGGGCTTTTGAGCAGCCGCGGTAGTTGGCCGTGTGGCCCGACTGGCCGCAAAGCACACAGCTCGGTGGCTCCGTGCAAAGCGACTTGTCTTTGGGACGGGGGCAGTCTGCCGTGCCATGGTCGCCTAGACACTTTACGCATCTGTGCGGTGCATGGCAGTTGGCTTGGCTGTGACCGTACATCTGGCAGCGGTGACACTGTCCGACTACGCTTGAGCGGTAGGGCTTCTCTATTGAGATGCCTGTCAGGGAGCAAACCGACTTCACTTTGAAGATCGGGTGGTGACCTTCTACTGGGTCACAGATGACCAGTACCATATCGTAATGGTCTCCGCCTCTCGCCTTATGAAGGCGGTGGACGGCTGCGACCGGGATGTCCTGGCCTAGGAGGTCATTGAGGATGTCCTCCGTGGGGATTTCCTTCGGGATCCGCCTGATCACCACGCGGGTGGGCTTCTCCTCTGGGAGGGAGTAGGTGTGGAAGGCTATGCGCCTTCCGATTAATTGGCGGGTTAGTTCCCTGAAGTCGGTTGTCGTAGGGACCACCACTTTTATGCCCTGCTGTGTGCTTTTTGCGCTTGTGTATTGAATACGGCGCTCATTACACATTTTGGACACGTCTGTCCATTTCCCTTTGTCCTGAATGAACAACGGGGGAGGGGGCTTCAGCTTCTTTGAAGAAGCGGCTGAAGGTTTAGCCTTAGGGCTGACTGGCCTACTGGTATGAGCAGCGGCGGACGTAGGTAAGGGGACCGGGGAGGTGGGACGGGAGGCCGCGTGAGAGGGGGCATAAGGGAGCGCGACGATCTTTTTGGTCATGGCGGCCTGGGAATTTTTGCCCTTCTTCCTCTTGCCCTTTCCGACGACTTGATAGTCGTCTTCAGAGGATGAGGAGGCAGAGCACGCGTCTAAAATTGACTCTGAGTCGGAGATTGGCTCAGTTGTGTCCATGTTCTCGGAAACGGGAACAATGGACGCAGGTTCGGACTGATCCTTTGTTTGCGAAACAAAAGGTTTCGAAACAATGGGTCTCGGTTTAGCCGGAATCGCGGCGGCGTCGGCTGACGGTAAGCCTTTGTCCATGTTCTCGGAAACGGGAACAATGGACGCAGGTGCGGGCTGGACCTTTGTTTGCGAAACAAAGGGTTTCACAAGAATGGGTCTTGGGGTGGCCTTAATCGCGGCGGCGACGGCTGGCGGTAAGCCTCTGTCGGCAGGCGGCGGCGACAAAGGGCTCTCGAGCGCGTCACTGAAGTCAGTGAAGGCAATACTGGGTTGCTGCAAGGCAGCGACATCGGACCCATATTTCTTTAAAAAATCTGGATCTTTCAGGACAACGTTTTTGAAAAACGCAAAAAGGCGTTCCTCATCCGCATCAAGGGCCATATTATCTGCTAAGAGTTAGCAGACATTTGAGTGAAGCTCAGCGCGCCTAACAACCTAATTCCTTGCACAATTATGTAGGGAATTTACTGGGTCCAGTGACTCACCCGCTTCAACCTTTCCGCAGCCACAGTCCGAGGGTCCGGGCTTGGTAGCAACTCCAACTCCAGTCCAGGGAACTTTGCTTTCAGGAACTTGTTGAAACGGGAAACACTAGCACAGTAAATCGGCGGCGCACACGTTCGCGACGGAGCCCAATTTTTTTACCTCGGCCCTGAAGGGGTTAGGCGGGCGGATTGGGTCACCACCCTCTCTTGGTTTCGTTGGCACCGTTAGGTTTCCCACCAAGAACCTCGAAACTGAGGACTTTTCCCTGATGGGGCAAAGGAAGTTAAATCGGAATAATATCCGAAGCAAAATGAGCAAGTGCTGTCTTAATAAAAAGACAACAATTGTTCGGGGGTGTAGTCAAGGGACTACTGATGACGTCACGACACTGGGAAGCGACGAACCGATGACACACACTGATAGCGAGCGGGAATGCGAGCAGGTAGCGGCACGTCCGTACGCGGCGGCGGTCAGGCGGAGAGTGTTTATTTTCAGCGACCCGGTTTTACTTATTATAAGAGATGTGCCGACTGTAACTTTGGCCGACTAGTCGGCCGAGCCGATCACGGTTTCTGGGGTATTCGCAAATTGCCGTTTACAGCAGATTCGCGTTTTTGTGTAAAAATAAAGACAATACTGTTATTTTACATAAAAGTGAATTTTGTCTAGTTAGTGTAATTCCTCCTATTCATTTTATTAAGAAATACGCGTCCGCAAACGATATAGAATAAGGTCACAAACGTAACTATGTTTAATTTTCGTTCGTTGCCTAAGTTACGTTTCGGACAAAGAGAGTAGACCTCCTGGTGGGCACATGCCCGAAAAAATACAGAAAGATTTTATTTTTTCTGTATTTAATTTCAATTTCAACTTAATCGCCTCTAAAAATAATACCGTTAATAAAATTTTTGGTAGTCGCAAATGTAAGATCAACTGGAATCTCGAGCCTGCAACTTCGTTAAAAAAAAGGTTTTCATAAAATATGGGTTTAACAAAACATTTGTATATTTCTTAAAAAAATATGTAACATACTTTACAGTTTTGTCCAATTATCCATTCTAATTATTTTGACTGCATCCCTTTTGGCCAGAAGGTCGTTATATTTCTTATAGTCATTCATATATCTTTCGTAGGCTGCCATATATTCCTGATGCTTCTTCCGAGACTCTGCGATATAAGCTTCAGCCAGGGTTCGGGCAACATCCTCTGTTTTCTGGGCTATGGTTTCATAACGACCAGGACTATGTTGTTGATTCACTGTAACAATTGGAGAAAAACCTACATGGATTTTGAAATGATGAAAGCGGAATTCTGATGAATATCCGACCCAATCGTTTAATAACAATCCCAAGAATTTACACTAAAATTAAATTAAATGTTATCGTTTACACGTGCATTTTTCAACATGTAACGTTGCTTTCATTTTAATTATAATTATAATTTCATGCGAAATACAGAATGAATACGTTGAATATATTATTGGACTATGGCAAAAAATGTATACCCACCAGTTTCCCACCACCACCACCCAATAGACATGGCACCAGTTTCAATATTATTATGACGCCCCATGAAAAGACTTCAAATCCAAAAATCGATGGGGTTTTTTTGTCAGAGAGGACCTACAGAGACTTAAATATCTAAAAAAAAAAAAAAAATTTCAATTTACTAACTTTCATTGATAGTGTACATTTCAAAGATCATATTATAAACCTATAACGTCTTCTTGAAAACATTGACATCTTAAATGTGGTACTAGGTACAAATCTTAGCAGTAACAGTAGTCAGATCGTTAATTCTGCCACAGCTCTTCAAGAAGAATATTTAGCTGCAGTTCGACGCCTAATAAACACCTAGTTACCAAATCGTTTCATTGAAAAGATCTTTTAAATGGTGTATATCTTACTGCTTTTGGTTACCCAGAAGATCTTAACTTCAGTGCCCAATTAAACACATTTACTTACGTTAATAATTCTGAACAGAGTACAAATTAGCAAAAGTGGTGCTAGTAGTAAAAGTTATCATTGAAAAGTTCTATCTAATAGTGTATATTTTATGGCTATTAGTTGTCAGTGAAATCTTAACTGGCTGGAAATAAAACTTTACATTACTCATACTCTGAAAGTAGGTCTGAAGTTGCCTGAGGAGCGGAATGAAAGTAATACTTTTCATCCCTAGGGAGAATCGCTTTCAACTGACAGATGTCAAATTATTAAAAGAAACTAGTTCAATTTTCACATTTTTATTGAACCATGTTCCAACTTTATATGCAGCCACGATGTAAAATTTAAATAACTTAAAGTTAAGTATTGAATACTTCTTTTTTAAATAACTTTTTATAATTTAGTTTCAACAATTTCTTCAAAATAACATAGAGTTGGGATTTTTTTTAACAATTAACTTAAAAAATTGAACAATTTTTCAATGATGAAAATGAAAAATAATGGCTGCAGGCTGGCCACAGAAAAAAAAACTAGCTAACTAGCTAATTCATGTTTTTATATTTACTTTCCTTGTATTCGTAATGAAAAGCACAGTGTTTACCTCGGGTTAAAGACTTATTTAGTCCCTCGAACTATTGGCCGCTTCACTTCATTCGGGCGCCAAACCTCGTCTCGGCTCTAAATAAGTTACTTTCACCCCTGGGGTAACAATGTACTATAAATGATGTCATCATCATCATTTCAGCCCAAAAGACGTCCACTGCTGGACATAGGCCTCCCCCAAGTGACGCCACATTGACATTTTGGGGGGTTTTGCCATAATCGCCACTCTTGGCAGGCGGGATGGCGACCGCATTACGGTTGTTACAAAAGCACAGAGAACGCTGCTGCCCATTCTCTGGCAAGTCACTTAGTCGCCTCTTACGACACCCACGGGAATATATGGGATGGTGCTATTCTTTAGTTTACGTCCGACAACATACAGATTATTGATGTATCTAATAACTATATATCTTTTGGCTATTGGTTCTTGGGGCAGATGCCTATACTTCAAGTCCCATTCTCCTTTATTTTGTAACTCTAGGTAAATATATATGACAACAGAACTGTTATGAAGTCATGAAGTGTGATAATTGACTAATTATTCGTCTCTACTAGATCAAAAATCTGCTGACAGATTAAATTGTATGTGACGCCCTTTCCCCATATACCAAACAATTGAGATTAAATTAGCGCAACTTCTCATTGCACGGACCCCCTGTTAATGGCATGTCTGTCAGTTAAACACGGTTTAATAAAAGAGAATTACCCTAACGTGTCTAGATTGTATGCGTGCTCTGATCAACCAGGCATTGTCCGGTGTCATGTTGTACCTAGACAATTCATGTTGTTCATTATCTAACCACACAATATATAAAAATAACGTAATATATAAAACAAATCAGAAAAAGTACAAAAACATAAATATTCAAATACGGTGTTTTGCATGAAAACTCCTTTCCTACGGCGGATGTCGTCATAGTAGAAAATCATAAGAAATCTATTGGTGTGTGGGGACGATTTTTTGAATGATCCTCTCAAACATGAAAATGAATAAAAAAATTACCTCTGTCTGTGCATAGTGTGTTTACATGAACGATAGGTGTTTTAATTATAGATCACACAAATATGAGTTAATTAATGTTAACAAACCAGAATTTTGCCTATGCCTGAAACTTTCATGGTTGCTTAAAAAAAGTATCTTCACTATGATGTTATAGGATTCATTTTATAAGCTCAACTAATTTATCGTAGAATGAGTGCCTTTTCAGATTTCCCTTCCTATGTTTTTGAGTGAAAATCCGTATCCCATATTTTTGTTGGGTTGGCGCAGCATGTTTTTTATTTCATAGTTTTCTCTTACTCGTCATCTCATCAGACACTGTTCTTGCCATATCATCCTTGACACAGTCCATCCATCGTTTATTTGGTCTTCCTCTACTCTTACTAAATTCATTCAATCAATCCAAAATTGTCCAAAGAGTCGGGTTTTAGTTACTAGTAACTTAAGCCCGCCATAGTATTGATGAAAAAACTGTACAGTTGAGGAACACAGGAGTGTACAGGAGCTTTCAAGCAAAACATCAAAGGTTTGAAATAGAGTACCTAGTGTTGCTTTTTAATTCAAGCAATTTCTGTTAAATTCTCGGTAATTCTATCATTAACTAGTGGGCAGACAAATAAATGGTTTCAATGATATTATTGTGTAAATATTATTTTAATAAACTTGATCGTAACAAAATTAAGGGAAGGTAGGATTATCTTTTTTAAATACTTCTAAATTCTTCGTCTCTACTATGGTGACTACACCTCCGTGTTTTGTTTTCACTCGATGAACTTTATTTTTGTCTTCTTTTTTGCTATTTTTCTCTTTATTTTTTTCTTCTGTATTAGTTTTATTTTTCGCGCTGTCATAAACGTACAAATTTGGTTCAGAAGGATATTTGCCATAAGCTTTGTAGTATTCATCATACATCTTCTTGGTAGCTTTAACATAGGCTTCTGCCATTGATTTGATCATATTCTCACTTTTCCTGGATATTCCTTGTTTGTACAGTGCAACAGGACCTAAGTTTGGTATAACTGTGACGGTCGGTGAGCTTGGATCGTTCGCGATGTCTTTCTTCAAAAGTTCCATCACTTCTTCATACGGGCTCCAAGGTGGACGATATTCCTTATATTCTGAGCTAGCTATTTGATACATAGGGTATTGGTAATTGTAGATTTGTTCCGGATACATCTGTGTCTCGTAAGTATTTTCCTTTTCTCTTTTCCTTTTAATTCTGACAGGAGTGTTAGTCGCTAATCTGGCTCGTATTAATTTCTCGAAAACTTCTGCGCAGTAGGGGGGCAGATGTAGTGGGTGCCAGTAGAGCGGATTACATTCATTAGCGTCTCTGTATCTCTCCTCGAAATCGAAGTGATCGATGTAGGTGACCCCTGTGATGGATGGCGATGTTATTACGATAATCTGGTACTGCACTAATACTTGAACTATCCATTTTGGCTGAAAATATCAATTATTTATCCTTTAAGAGATTAATTACGTCAGATTTTCCGTCAGTCAGGAGAACGATTTAAATCTCCAAGAGTTACTTACTACCAAAAAAACGTCCCTATTTTTAGAATATTTTGATGGGCAAGTAAAAATTGTGTATGTACAAGTAACAATTTAGGTGAACAATAAAGTATACATCTACCTCTGCCCAATTCTATAAAAAAAGTACCCAACAAGCGAGCAAAAGGTCAATACCTTAAAAAAACAGTACCTATTAGTAATTATTACGTTCAAACTAGAAATGTAATTAAGTTATCTAATTAGTAGTTATTTTAACATGTAATTAAAATTATGACGAGCCCACATACAGAACAGCTTTAGGCCATTATAAATAGAATATTTAATGTTCACCATTAGTCAGTATTTTGCTTCTCATCATTATCAGATGGAATTTGCGAAAATGTAAGATTCATAAACTGAATTCATGTTTGCGGTGATTTCATGCCAATTTGTAGGCGTAGAGAATTTATAATCTACGCAATGACAGTAAAATTAATTTTCATTACATTGTAAATAACTCATGATATTCACTCATTATAATATTAGTAGTATATTATTACATACGTACATTATTAACAAATTAAAAATAATAATAAAATATGTACATGTTTCAAAATGACAGGGCATCGAAAAATTTGTCCACATCGCTGTTAACAGGAAAAGTGCCCAGAAGGCTGGCCGCATTGCCACGTTGGATGGCAATGCTGATTATTTCATTCTGAATGTTGTCAACTCTTAATTTACTTGTGTGTGGTAGATTGTGGCTTGGTCATGCTAATTCACCAAATTATTATTGAAGTTAGCAAAAGGTCACAGATTTTCTATAAACTCTTATTAAAAGCGAATTATCCAGACTGTACTACTTCATCATCGTCCTCTGCCTAGCCTTTTCCCAAACTATCTAAGGATCGGTTTCCAACCAGATGCAGCTGAGTAGTAGTACCCATGAAGCGACTGCCTATCTGACCTCCAGAAGCCAGTAACTGGGTAATACGATACCCCTTAGTAAGACTGGATGTCAGATTTTTGGCTTCTAACTACTCGTAACGACTGTCAAAGATCTACAAATGACAGCCGGGACCAACGGCTTAACTTGCTTTCCGAGGCACGGAGGAAACATGGTATATAATTATGGTCACACATCCACGGACCAACCTCGGCAAGCACGGCTTAACCTTAAAGATCGACCCGTGCGGCTGTTATTATTACCCACGAGCTCCTCCATGCCATAGTCTGTAAGTACGCAAATTAAAAATAAGTTTTTTTTTTAAATATAATTTGCGGCCTTCACCCGTGTGAATGCTTCGGTTAACGCCGCATACTAATATTTATAAAAAGAACATTATATTAGGATAACTCACGAACAAAAAATTATGTTTGTTGGAAAATAACAAAGGTCAATGGATAAAAGTCACTTGGCCTTGTATTTATAATCCTAAGCTTAATTACGTTGTTAATTAGTTCGTGACATGAAGAAGGATCCTAACCCGTCAGAGACTTACCGACATTTCACTTTGTGTTGGGTTTAAACGTCAACTTCTTTCATTCGCACTTTATTGGCACCTACTTATCGCATTGTTCTGTTTTTTGTTCATCTATTTTTCGCTTTTCGTAATTTCTATTGTGTACCACCTGCACAGTTGCGTAATGGTACATGTCTTGCCGATTTTGTTACAAATCATGTCGCTAAAAATCGATTCTTTCAATAAAAATCATCATCATCCTAGCCTAGCCTTTTCCCAAACTATCTTGGGGTCGGCTTCCAGTCTAACCGGACCGGATGCAGCTGAGTACCAGTATTTTACATGAAGCGACAGCCTATCACACCTCCACAACCCAGTAACTGGGTAATACAATACCCCTTAGCAAGACTGGATGTCAGACGTTTGGCTTCTGACTTCTACTTCAATAAAAATACAGAATGAGTATTGCCGCTTTTATTTGTCAACATCTTCATCCTATGAATCCTCCTAATTCCATTTTTTCCAGTTGTTCTTTTATTGACATGCCTTTGTCTTGGTTTGGGTATCTAAACAGTTTTATGATGACCGGTTGGATCACTACTGGTGCTTTAGGACAATTAGCTGAAACAAAAGTACGAGACGAGTTTTGAAGTCAGCATACCGAAAGCTGCTAACCGCAATGACAGGTTAGACATAGCAGTGATACCACGAGTTTAGCAGTTTAACTGGCTACTCCTTTCATTATGGAATAAGTTTCCATTTTTACAGGTCCTAATTTCCTATCCACCTATTTTATAAAATAAAGACATGTTAGGATAGTATAGATACCAACACTGAAAAGTTGGTGGATCTAACTAAACCATTTCACATAACCTACAGGTTTACGTTTTCAAGGCAGCGGATATGAGTAGTTCAGGAAAATTACGTATTTTTGTCAGATTATCTATTAGTGTACCAAACACAAACCTGTTCCTCATTAAGTCTGAAATAAAATTATGGCACAAAACAGTACTTACGCTGTACTGTCCCAAGATCCTTATTGTTCAAAAGTATGTCACTTAATTGAAGAGCATCCTGTTCCACGCTGGACGAGTGGTGGAGAACCAAAAACACCATAAATATAATAGCAGCAAGCATTGTTATATCAGCGAAGGTTTCACTTTTATGACGTGTGAAATAAAAACCAATTTACATTTCACGTTGGATAAACAATAAAAGTAACTGTATTATTTGACAATTTATTTGAGTGTTAAGCTTTGACCGCACTGATTGAAACTGTACTGCAACTAACCACTGCGTGATTTGTGAGTGTTTTAATGAAACCGTATAAGTATGTCACACACTTCGTTTTCATTTAAATCTCGTAATTTTTTGTAAAAACCAAGAACAAGTGTTATAACGCGTGCTTCAATTAACACCATTAATTTGCTTTACGCCGATTTGGGTAACAATTCTTTTTCGACAAAGACGTTGGTTAGATTAATGATTTATTTCAAATATAAAGAAGAAAAATGTAGATAAAAATGAGTGTGGATATGCCTTATGACATAGAATGCTGTTATTTCGCTTCGGTATAGTTTCACTCAGCGTGGTTACTTATTAAAAGTTTGAGAAATGTTTGACCAACTAAAACTTTTCAACTATTTTCGTTTCGTTTTTTTTGCTTCACAAGTCAAGTCTGCTACTGTATCAGTTGACCTTTTATCAATTCGTTTACTTCGATGTATCATTTGGTCGAAAATTTTATACCGAAGTTACATTAGCCTAAATGACATTTGTTCGAAGTATTAAGTTTCCGAACATTTATTATACGACTGTTGCAAGCAGGCATGCAGCGTGCAAGCAGGCATGCAACATGTAAGCAGGCATGAAACGTGCAGCAAGCATTGTTTCTGTCACAGCTCCGCCGCTGCGGGGTTTGGGCGACCTCACGCGAGCTTACCGTCGCAGATGGTTTTAACGCTCACCACCAAAGCCTTAGCCGCAACGGCGGGCCTTCAAACCACCTGCTCCTTTAATCGGGGGCCGCCCTACTCCTCAGGGCCTACGCGGGCTTAAATTACACTCTAGGGGTAGGGCAGACAAGACTGCGTGAAGTCGGTTTTGAAACGATTCGTTTCTGTCACTAAATTTAATAGAACAAAATATTGACTTTTTATGACAGTATTTTAATTTAATATTGAAAATGCTGCTAGTAACCGTTTTATATTTGTGGCCAAATAGTATTCCGTAAAATGTTGTTTCGGTGTGGAGAAGATATGGCAAATAAATTATTTGGCAAATGAAAAAAGTTCAAAAGAGGCTTCGGCCAAAAGCAAAAGGTTTTAGATTTTTGGTAAAATATTACATGTGACACATGATACTTCGATGATCTAGAAATATGTCAAATAACGCATATAGCCAAAGAGACGTCGGTCAATAATTTTCGGTAAAATAAAATTCGTACAAACAAAATTCGGAAAAGTGATCGGTTTTCCTTGGTCATATTATTCCTTTCAGTTTTCAGTATCAGTTATTTCTTCTTTCAAATGATCAACCAATTCGTCGAACTTACGGTCGGTTATAAATGAAGGCATGTACACATTTTTGGGTGGGCAGCAACAGTTTTGTTCATGATTTGAACTGCTTCGCCTACTTCTCCGTTCTTTCCCTGTCCTTTGGCTGCTTTGATAGACACCACTAGAATTTTCTAATTTTTGCAAATGTTCACGGTAGTTCTTTAACTCTTCATTTTTTACAATTCCTCGTACATTGAGGAAGTCTGCCATGTCTTTGTTGACTTTGAATTCAACAACGCATTCTGAAACAAGATAGTGAAATAGTGACGCATCTTACATGCAAGTAGGTATATTTTTAGCCGATATGCTACATCAATGATCATCATAGACAAAAGATGGGGCATTTGATATTGTGTCCTGCCTATCCTGTTGCTTGGATATCGTAGGAGCTGATGGACGCTACTGAATGTGCCAATCTCGTCGCCAAATTTATGCTGACTCAGTTGTTATTGTGTGAAGAACGATCATTATCAACAGCTTATAGAATCTCACTGTTAGACCTATCCACCTCAGGCAAAGTTAAGGAAAGCTGATAGTCTTACGACTACACTGCACACTGTATCGCGCTGTGCAGTCTCTGCTGTTTGCATCAGTATGAAAATAGTATTACCATTACGAGGAGGACATTGGCACTCAAAAGTAGGCGCTTGAATGGGTACATCTTCACTTCGCCTGAAGTTAAATTCACGTTGTGCATTTCCCTGAGACATGCTCCATACTCTACTCCAGCTATTCCAGGGTATCTCTGTCTGCCTGGATTCAGAGGCCATCGAGGCTGCCATCGAGGTCAGAACGAGAGCGGTGCAAATACCCTGCTAAGGAAAATATGTTTTTAATATATTTAATGTAGAAATTGTAATAACAAAAGGTTTACGATATTTTCCTTTGGAAATTGTAAGTATGGAAAGTACTCTACAGTAAAACAGCAGTCACCGATTAAAATATTGTATTGAAAATAAAGTTATACAACAATAAACATGGTTAATAAATAAAAATTGGTGTGTACATAATTACATGTTTTACTAAGACTTCTCAAAAATTACATAATGTAGATCAGAAAGTTTCAAAATGAAAGTTTTGGAAAGAACATTTTCACTAAATTCATTTACCGATACGGATTTTTCAGTTTGTTTGCTGCAATATTATACAATTAAGATTAGTACAAAAGCTTTTTGTCTTAGAAAATACGTAGAAAGCCATGTTCATAAAAATTATAATCAGACCCCATATCTTCAAGAGACGTCAAACCGTTTTCCATTCTTAGCTTTGTCGCTTCTGTTTTACCATCATCACCAGTTACTATTAAAGTTTTAGCAAAATTGTAACTATCCTCTGTTTTTGGGGTTCCAATTATAAATGGAGTTATAGTAGTAGTAGAAGTCTGTTCAGGGTTAAGCTTGGTGTAGCTTTTTCTCTTTTTTATGCACACATCTGGGTCATAGTATGGACATCGCGCGGAAGAGCGGGTGGTGGGGAGCTCCGTGGTAGTGGTGGTGGTGGTTGTGGAAGCCTCAGTTGTAGTTGTTGTTGTCGTGGGAGCTTCAGTTGTAGTTGTAGTGGTAGTGGGGGCTTCAGTTGTAGTCGTGGTTGTTGTCGGGGCTTCAGTCGTGGTTGTTGTTGGAGCTTCAGTTGTGGTTGTTGTCGGAGCTTCAGTCGTGGTTGTTGTCGGAGCTTCAGTCGTGGTTGTTGTCGGAGCTTCGGTTGTGGTTGTTGTTGGAGCTTCAGTTGTGGTTGTTGTCGGAGCTTCAGTTGTGGTTGTTGTCGGAGCTTCAGTCGTGGTTGTTGTCGGAGCTTCAGTTGTGGTTGTTGTCGGAGCTTCAGTTGTAGTTGTTGTTGGCGCTTCAGTTGTAGTTGTTGTTGGAGCTTCAGTTGTAGTCGTAGTGGTTGTAGTCGTAGTAGTAGTCGTAGTAGTAGTCGTAGTCGTAATGGTGGTATCCGCTACTCTTAAAACGAAACACGGAGTCTTTGTCGTGGTGAATCTAGTCGTACTCGGCTTGAACGGCGCAGCAGTTCTCAGTGTATGTATGACGTTGAAGTCCCTATTGAATATACGCCTGTAAGCCCTACGGCCTTTGCTTCCGATGAAAACAGGGAACTGTAGTGCGATGTTTCCACCGTCAGCACCTTTGCATCCTCCATCACACAACTTATAAGGAGCAGTGAACATTAACACTTCAGGTCTTTTAGAGATGGCTAAAATTAAATTTTTACTCTGTAAGTAACTTAGGCCTTATTTACATTATGGTGTGACGTTCTATACAGGATGATTGGTAATTGGGTTCATTCCTTGAAATGGGTGATACTAGACCGAAAAAAAGGATTTCAAAGTATATAAATGTGCATGAGCTAGCAAAAAGTATCTATTTAACATCATGAAAGGCGTAGACTTCTCACATTTAGCAGAGAACATTTCGATGAGGTGGAAAGTTTACAAAAATACTTTTGAAAGGTTCGATTTCTCCAAAATATATCAATTTGGACCCCAAGATATCGGGCCTAAAATTTTCCTTTGTTCGAGTTACCCATTTCAAGAAATTACCCAATTACCAATCACTCTGTGTAACATCAACAAAATACTTACCCTCATTATTGAGAATTTGTTTGATATACTGCTCTCCGTCATCCGCATTCTCAAGATTGTCATTGACTTCATCAATTGCGTCTTCTTCTATTGTATCAATTGTTTTGCCAACTATCAGTTGAAATGAACTAAAAACAGTGAGTGTTTTTAGATACAAATAACCTTTCATCTTAAGTTTCATTGTAAGCAAGTAAATTTGGTTCACCTTTCCTACTCTTGTGGAATAAGTAGTTACTACTCGATAATATTGCGGTTGGTATATGCCTGCCTGACATATGTTTTATGTTTGAATTCTAATCGCAAAAGTTTTAATATTGATTTATTGCATCGGGAAATGTGAAAATAATATAAAACTACGTTCAAATCGCGAGGAATCACAATCGAAAAAAATAAATATTGGTAACCCAATCTGTAAAGCAAAGATTGATCCCAATTCAGTCATATGCAAGAGCGTTTAAATTACTATCATAAATCTTTGAAAAGGTATCATCGGCATCGAACTGCGATTACAATTCGGTTAATTTACCTACAGAGCCAGCGCTATCTTCTGCTTATTGAGATTCATTCCGACATTGTCGCCCAGCCCGAGCGGGACATTCGGAAATATTTATGTACAACGATTTATAACTGTCACTGCCTCCAACTCTTTCCAATTGGCGAAAGAGTTCTACACAATTGTTTCGCTGGGCACTGTATAAAAATAGTCGTCCAAGACACTGGCCTAGAGCAAGAAAATGTTAATAATATATCCCCGGCTGTGACATAAGTCATGTGTTTTCAAGTTTATACAACACATTGTGTGAGTTATTTGGTAGCATTTGTTACAAGGTTGGAAGGTTGAATTTGCTAGTTTACATGTCTGCTAAACGAAATGTGTATTAAAATGTAATTAGTCACTGTTTGTGGAACATAAAATAAAGTACCTAGTGTTTTGTGGTAAATCTTGGGTCTTGAATGTAATTACTCACAGAGCCTTACATTCAAGTAGACAGCGACTTGGACGTAACTGCGTTTTGAATTGCCGCTATTGTAATAGAGGTTACAATTTACAGTATTGTCGTTTTTACTGATACTGTCGAATTTATCA
The DNA here is from genome assembly GCA_949152445.1 of Cerastis rubricosa. Lineage (NCBI taxonomy): Eukaryota > Metazoa > Arthropoda > Insecta > Lepidoptera > Noctuidae > Cerastis > Cerastis rubricosa. Next base: position 11,762,671 of record OX424523.1, on the reverse strand, counting down.
ATCTTGTGACATTATAATCTGCCTTGCCTTTTCCCAAATATGTCGGGGTCCATCTAAACGGATGCAGCTGAATATATTATTTATTATTATTTATAGCCAGTATTTTATTTCAATATAATAAATATATTAATAATTATTAATATTAATTATTTTAATTATTAATATTAATTATTTTAATTATTAATATTAATTATTTTAATTATTAATATTAATTATTTTTATCGAATATTATTATTAATAATAGTATTTGACAAAAAACAATAAAACCTATAACGGTGGCTGGGTCTGGACTTTGAAAATTCATCCCGTTTTAGTTGGGGTTGAAAGTTCATAATTTTTACGTAAGTATAGGAAATCCCATCACACAGTTTGTTGTAGAATAAAAAAAAACTTGAACTGTATCGTTGTTCTATATGGTGGAGCAGTCTAGTTAACACTGGAATTGGAATTATATTTAGATTAAACTTCAGTCAGTTTTTGCGTATTACGTCATTTGCAAAAATTTGCTATGTTTAATGTTCATCTATGTTAATCTGGGTAATGCTACTTGTCAAAAGGTGGAACCTTTTGACAAGTAGCATTCCGATCAAGTTTTCGCAAACCTCCTGTTACATCTTGAGCCTCGACATTGATGAATTAATGCATAGACTACCCGTTTATAAGTACTGTATAGCGTACATGACGCTACATGACGGTTGTTATGAACAGTTAAATAGGTAAAGTCGAGTGAATTTAAAAACAAAAAATAAAAATTGTGTCTGACAACCAGTCTTACCAAGGGATATCGAGTTACTCAGTGACTGGCTTCTTGCGATCAAATAGGCAAATAATCCTTGTAAAATAATGGTATTCAGCAGAATTCCGTTAGACTGACAGCCCACACCAACAAAGTTGGGAAAAGATAGGTGATGACGTTGATGAAACAAATAATTTAGCACCTACTGTTAAACGGTTTGCAATACCAACTGATCTCATGGATTTATTGATTTCAGAGTCATGTGATGATCAAGGTTGAATTCAAATGTACAATGAATGCCAAATATCCACTCTGTTTAGAATGCTATCTTAACGATAATTCCTCTGACGTCTATTGATTGAATACCATCAGTGCGCACTTCACAGCGTATGTATACTTTACCTCGGAATTACCATTGTCACAATTTACAACTTTTTGAAACTTCACTAAGATTGGAATGACCTAACTATTTGGTGTCCGGAAATCCACATCAAAACGCATACGCTATTGTTTTTTCGAGATGCAAATTTATACGTCTCGAAAGAACATTCGATCCTGTCCACATCTCCGAGAAAGGCCGACGAATGAAACCAAGAGAATCACCATTTACTAAAACTACGACGCAAATGACGGAGATCTCGTGTTCTGTGGACCTCATTAAACATCGCCACCAAGTTTGAGATCGATTGGATGTTAAATGATGTGATAAAACGGACACGTTGTATCATAACCTGCCTAGCCTAGCCTATTCTCAACTAAGTTCGGTCGGTTTCCAGTCTAACCGGATGCAGCTACATACCAATATGTTACACAGCGACTGCCTATCAGACCTCCACAACCCAATTAGTACTGGGTAATAGGTACGTTTGTAAGCTTTCCGATCTTCAGGCCACTGACTACCTGTAACGACCGTCAAAGAACTACAAATGTACTCAATGGCCAAAAGCACGAGGTCATTTATCCATGGACTCACGAACAAGACGAAAGATTAAGTCATATCTATTATGCTCGTCGATCTGTTTAAAATACTATATTTAGCTGCTGGTTTCCAGCTCAACATCTGGTTACTGGAAGTCAACCCCAACATAGATATTGCAGGGCTGAATATCTCAAACTGTGATTCCTATGGGATTGGAATAGTTGCTTCGAATTGTACATTGTTGGAACTGAATTTCAAAACCGTGCTTCTTACGAGTTGCGGTGTAAACTCTTAGTTATATAAATAAAATTTCAGGTGACCTCTATTTATTCAACCTAAAGTTATCTGAAAAAATCGCGTGGTGATGTTGTTTTGTCGTGGATCAGCGTTCTGGCAGTATATAACGGAATAGCGTGGATCCACGTTTCCATACCAGAGATTAATGAATAGTCTGGGTCTAGTTAACTTCTCTCAGCTAATTGATTTGTCAAGTTAATTGGTTGAATGGCTAAACTACCTAAGCGTGGCATTTAACGTGGAGTTTGAGAGGATTTCACAGCTTAGTTGTTAGTCCGTGAGTGGTGCGAAGTATGTGGCGACTTGACCGACGCTCAACATACACGGCACATAATTGAGGTTTTCTGCTTTTGTCTAAGTGCTTCATGAATAATGTATCTATTCTAATATTCGAGATTTAACCACATTATTCACTCAAATGGTTCAAAGTTTTTAATTGTTTGAATGATTTGTGTATTGAATAATTTAATGCATAATAATTTAATTAATACCTGATGATCATTCTGTTTTACATACCTGATGATGTTTTAATTTGTCTAATTTTATTGACATCTATAAATGATCTCATTGTTTTAATTTGTCTAATTTTATTGACATCTATAAATGATCTCATTGTTTTAATATGTCTAATTTTATAATATAACTAGCTGCTGCCTCCGAAATTTTGATGGATTTTAGGGGTATTTAAATAGATGTTGGCCGATTCTCAGACCTACCCGATATGCACACAAAATTTCATATAAATCGGTTCAGCCGTTTCGGAGGAGTTTGGTAACAAACACCGCAACTCGAGAATTTATAGGTATAAATTAGATTAATATTGACGTCTATAAATGATCTCGACGTGTATAAAGTAGACTTTAAAGTTATGGTTTATGTTATGAATGTCTAATGCCGACTATAGTTAGTAACGGTAAAAAAATATTTAATTTAATTTTCAATTTTATTAATGTTTGCATGTATAGTATAAGGTAGATTGTACAAGGCTCACCCATTTTAATGTTACAGATTATTCTATGTGCCTACAATCTAAGCAAATAAATTTTACTTTACTTTACTTACTTAAAAATGATTTACTGAATACCTACGAGTAACAGTATAAGCGTCCGTGTCCCTACTAGCCTGTATATATAAATATACAGGATGAAATTTTTCAACGCCAACTGAAGGGAAAGTACTCCAAATACTTTAGATAGCAAATTTTAATCAAAGGAAACATACCTTTATTATTAAAAAGAAACAGATTTTATTTTATTTATTAGGGAAAACAAACAATAACACATTAAAAATAAAAAAAGTTAGGACACAAATGTGAAATCAACCACGTTCTCCACAGATGTGCATTTTAATATATTTCATCATCATCAGCCTACCGCAGTCCACTGCTGGACATAGGCCTCTTCAATCGCTCGCCAGTTAACCCGATTCTCGGCAACTCTCATCCAGTTGCTACCAGCTACCCTGCGAAGATCATCGCTCCACCGAGCCTGAGGGCGTCCCACCTTACGCTTGCCGATTCGCGGCCTCCACTCAAGAACACGTCTGCCCCAACGGTCATCGGTTCTACGGCTAATATGGCCGGCCCATTGCCACTTCAGCTTACTTATTCTGTGGGCTATGTCGACTACTCTGGTTCTCTGTCGGATCACCTCGTTCCGGATGCGATCCCTCAAAGAGACTCCAAGCATGGCCCGCTCCATAGCTCGCTGAGTAACCTTGAGTTTATGGACCAACCGTACCGTGAGTGTCCACGTTTCGGCCCCGTAAGTCATTACAGGCAGGACGCACTGATTGAAGACCTTAGTCTTTAGGCTCTGTGGAATACGCGACGAGAAGACCCGACGAAGCTTCCCAAACACTGCCCAGCCCAGCTGAATTCTTCTGTTAGCCTCTCTCTCAAAGTTGTTCTTACCAAACTGCAGAATTTGTGAAAATAACCTGCGTTTTGTCCAAGTTCACCCCGAGACCAATGCGTAGTGAAGAATCAACTAGGCCATCCAGCATCTGCTGCATGTCGTGCAGCGATTCAGCCAGTATGACGATGTCATCTGCAAATCTCAAGTGTGAGATGTACTTGCCGTTGATGTTAATGCCACGTCCTTCCCAGTTCAGCGTCTTAAACGCATCCTCCAGTGCGTTGGCGAACAATTTCGGTGAGATTACGTCCCCTTGCCTCACTCCCCGACGCAATGGGATACCCCCTGTTAGCTGGTTCTGGGTTTGGACGGTCATTGTGGCGTTTTCGTACAGACTTCTCAGCACTTGGATATATCGCCAGTCTACTTGGCATCGCTGCAAGGACTCCAGAACAGACCAAGTCTCGATAGAGTCAAAAGCTTTCTCATAGTCCACAAATGCAAGACACAGAGGCCGATTATACTCTTCGGACTTCTGTATAATCTGCTGCATTGTTTGAATGTGGTCTATGGTGCTGAATCCGCCTCGAAACCCGGCCTGCTCCGGTGGCTGAAAATCGTCGAGTCTTCGCGCTAGACGATTTGTGACGACTCTTGAAAACAGCTTATATACGTGGCTAAGGAGCGAAATGGGTCTGTAATTCTTTTATAGGGTCTTGTTCCCCTTTTTAAAGAAAAGAACGACCACGCTCTTTCTCCACACTTCTGGAGTTCTCCCAGAGAATAGGACCGAGTTGAAAAGCTTCCGAAGCTCTCTTAGCACTGGACTTCCTCCCGCTTTCAAAAGCTCAGTCGTTATCCCATCCTCACCAGGGGCTTTTTCATTTTTAAGCTGTGTTCCATTTTTAAAATATATTTAACAACCGTTATCAATACATTAACAGATTTCAGACATGCAAACATAATTACAGCTTTAGCTTTTTATAAATAGCCACTAAATGAAATCAAGCCACTTGCCCTAATAACGACCGGAGACATGAGGAGCTCGTGGCTAAATAATAACAGCCGCCCAGGTCGATCTTTAAGGTAAAGCCGTGCTTGCCGAGGTTGGTCTGTGGATGGGTGACCATAATTACATATTGAGTTTCCTCCGTGCCTCGGAAAGCACGTTAAGCCGTTGGTCCCGGCTGTCATTTGTAGATCTTTGTCAGTCGTTACGAGTAGTCAGAAGCTAAAAGTCTGACATCCAGTCTTACCAAGGGGTATCGTATTACCCAGATAATGGGTTGTGGAGGTCAGATAGGCAGTCGCTTCATGTAAAATACTGGTACTCAGCTGCATCCGGTTAGACTGGAAGCCGACCCCAAGATAGTTTGGGAAAAGGCTAGGCAGATGATGATGATGACATGAGTAGCGTGTAAAGCCCGATGATTGACACGGTAAATAAAACATTAATAGTAATTGGAGATGGTCAGCCCCGTGGGCTATGTTACTTACAAACATACATTGCATTAATATCCAAATAATATATTTATATTGCGAAAGTTTGTACGGATGGATGAAAGTATGGTTCTTACTCTTTAACACGAAAACTACTAAACGGTTTTGAATGAAAATTGGCACACGGGTAGTTTCTAACCTGGATTAATACATAGGATATTTTTATCCCGGTTGTACAATCCCGTGGGATATTTACCGAACCGCACGCGTGCGAAGCCGCGAGCATAAGCACATAGCATTATATCAAATTTGCAGTCGCGACCTTTGTTCTAATAATATATTGCATGCTATATTGAGCACGCTTTATCATAGCTAACGATGCTACTTCTTCACCTGCACTTTATCAGCCACGAATAGATCTCATTTGTTTCTCATTCCAAAACAAATAATTGTTTCATGTACCAGATTTACCGAAATACTCGTACCACACTATGCTTTGATAATGAATGCTGTATTCTCGGTGTAAATTTCATGAATTCAGTTGTAAACTGTAAAGGGCGAACGTGGTGGGATAGTAGGAACTATAATGTGCAAAGTTGTGCAACACCTTCTCCGAGAAACTAAAAATAACATAACATATCACCACGCCTGTAATTACCGAAGGGTTTCGCCTGTCCTATGTTATAGGAGACTCTGGGCACCTTCTGGAAATTTCTGATTAAAAACCCATTAATAAACGTCCTGGAAATCAAACTATTAGACCGGAAATAAAAATATTAATAATAAAAACAACACTTCATGCCTAGTTTTTCTTATTATTTGGTATGGATTTGCTCTTGGCTCTAGTTTCAGAGATGACAGATACAAAGTCGGCGATGGTTATGAGCTTACCCAGAAGAAGCCTGTTCACTCTAACTTTGAACAGATTAGGGTTGTAAGCGTTCTGAAAAACAGACGCAGGCAGGCCACTCCATTGCTGTGTGGATTATGAAAGACGTTTGAAAACGCTAAGTGCAAATTGGTGGAATAGCAATAAGTTAGGGATGGTAACTTGCAGTGCGTCTAGATGTCCGATGGTAGAAGAGGACTGGTGGGATGAGGTCGTGGAGTTTTTGGGCACACTCACCGAAGTACAACCTGTTATGTAAAATACCTATAAGCAGGCAACCTTGCGGCGGTGAGCCAAGCTGTGAAGCTTGGCATCCACCAATTTTACGTCGTCAATCAGCCTCTGCTCTGCGTACCACCGCGTGCGTGGCAAGCTGGTATTTAGCTGAGTCATCTCAAAAGTGGCTGCAATACTCCATGCAGGATCGGACTTGTGCTTTCTATAGTGATAAAAGCTGTCCGGGCCTGAAGCATTGCTTCACTCTAGGATGCCCAGCTTTTTGGCTGCAGTTTGGGCTTTGTACTCAATGGTGCCGCAGAAGTTGAGACTGGACGTCAACTCCATGCCTAGGAGCTCAAGTCGATCAGTCACAGGAACAAATACCACGAAAAGTAGGGGTTTTGTCGAAACGACTCCATTTTGCGGTAAAAAGACACGCTTAGATTTATAAATCAATTATTATGACACACGTTTTCTGCGTAGTAACCTAATTGTTCTAATGATTGCAAGCGGGACAGATCAAAGTTTTAAATAAAATGGGTCTTCGCGAGTCCCTCAGGGAAAAATACCCAAGACTAGCTTGCACCTACTGCTTGGCACCGACTTCAAAGAATTATTAAATCTTACTATAGGTTAATCGTAGGTTAGGTTAGGTTTATTAATATAGGTAGGTTATAGTATTATTTTTAACTTTGTAGTGCGTTTAGGGTTTTTTGAAGTCGGTTTTTTTAGCAATTTTTTTTTGTATAGACTCTTTTTCTTTACCGATTGTTTGTGAGTCTATGGTTTTACACTTATTTTCGGGCCTACGTTGTCCTCCCATAATAAAGTACTAACGCAGTAATATATAAATATTATAAAACTAAATGATTTAAAAAAAATAACAATGGAGTTTCTTGCCGGTTCTTCTCCAAAGGAAACGACCAACCCGAACTATGCAATTTTGTCAACCTTTAATAAGTGCCCATGTAGGCCTATGTGAAATGAAAATATTTTGATTGATTAATTGATTATTCCTGGATCTTTACTACACGGATTTGTTTATAGAAGCCTAAAAAATCGGGGTTTTTATCCGGTAGTCTTTTCAAGACTTTACTTTGTTACTTATTCAACTTGGCCTTGGTCTGAATAGTGAATACAGCACAGATATAAGCTTTTTTACACTTAATATTCTTTTTCTTGACGGTGTTTCGAAGATGAAGCACGCTTGCCTCGAAGATACCGATTCATACGAATCTTGAAGAGATCGGGGATCAGAGACGCCGGCAGTGAATTCCAGAGACAGGCGGTTCGCACGATAAATGATTCCGCATGATAGCTTCATAGAATAACGCTGAACCCTCATTAGTGCGTTGCGATGCGTTGCAACGGATAAACGTCGTCGTAGTGCACAAGCGCAGAACCTCAGAATGATTTTCAGTCCTCATGCGACAACAGCTTTGAAAAAACGTTGTCCATTGTTGCTTTATTTACGTAACCGCGGTTTTGGATATCTCCATTGATTGCATTAAGATTGTCGTCGCCGCACCGGAGCTCCGGCAGTGCAGCGCTTCGACGCTTCATCTCTCGTCCGTCGATCCATTAAAACGTCGTGAGTGACAGTAAAAAACATGTAAAACGACGCAGCGTTGACGCAGGGTCGCCGCACAACGCAACGCAACGCCCCATGAGGCCTCTGCATTGTAATTTTGAGTAAAGATTCTGTATTCTGACTGATCGAATTACAACTAATGGACGAAGCGCTAGGGACGGGGTAATTTGAGTTTTGCGGACTGCTCTGGCGCTTTTATCTGAACAACATACGGAGCATAATTGGCCTAAACTATACCATCAAGCCTGCAGCGCCTATTACAATATCAAATGCCAGATGGTAGGCAAGCTAGCTAACTCCAATTATAAGTGAAATGTATCCCGAAGCTTGCCGTAAATCCATCGACGCCGAAAACGAGATTTAGTTTGGCATGGCTACCTTTGTTTAATAAGTTGATTGATAGCTATGCCGTGACAAGGTGCCAACCTGTCTTACAACGACAAGCTAATTCATCTAGTCATGCGTGACAGTACTGCAAATTCGATGGGAATATTAATTCAACAGACCTTTAGTTAATATTATTATAAGCGGAATCCATATCAGTATTATAAAAATGTGAAAGTCACTCCTGTTTGTTTGTTACCTTTTCACGACTAAACGGCCGATAGGATTGATATTAAATTTGGCAAGGAGATAGATTATATCCTGAGCGAAAAATCTTGACACAGGCTATCTTTTATTTCTCACACGTACTCATCAAAATTTCTACGCGAACGAAGTCACGGGCAAGAGCTAGTGTCTGCTAATCGAAAAATCGGAAACAAGTGACGGATCTCGGATGTCACTTGTTTCCGATTTTTCGATTCATCATCTCATCATCCCGCCCTTGACTTTCGTGGGGTTCACGTGGGGTTAACGTGGGCTACACGTGGGGTATATGGCCCACTCTAAAAAAGAGCTGTGGCTTGTGTCCCAGCTGTGGGAAACTCTGTTAGCTGAGTAAGCTATGCTAATTCTTACCAGAAAAAAATTCAAGATGTGATATTAGAACATAATATTCTTATTAACTTGTTGATAGAAGATGCTAGTAAAAGTTACTAACAGCTCAGTGAAAATCTTTTTTTTTCTTAATAAAATAGGTACCTGTCTACTTGTAAAAGGGAACAGATGAATAATTTAAATGATATGTCGAAAATGGTTAAACTAAAGACCAACTAAAATGTAATGTTTGACATGGGAACGTCTGTTTCTCGACTTGTACAATATAAATAAAAATTTTTGGCTTTGCACTATTCGTGCTTATTGCCACTGACAATATTTTATTTTAAAACAAAACGTAAGAATCAAGGATTACGGATTAAGGAATTAAAAAATTAAATAACTAAAATAAGAATAAACAATAAAAGGGCGTCAAAAAACTCCTCCCCAACGCTGTCAGCTGGTAATGTGCCCAAGATACTGGCAGCATTGCCACGTTGTATGGCAATACTTAACCTCTGGCCAAAGTAAAAGCCAGCCCTTGGGTCACGGGAAGCGTCAACTAAGCGTTTGGAGATTTCCTTAAAAAGGCTGTGAACACTCGGACCCCACGGCCCCAGAGTTTCAACCCCAAACGGCTCGAAAATATAGTTTATTTTATTTTATTTTATTTATTTAAGGGATAAAAAACAACTACAACATATGTAAAACATAGGGTTAACAAAACTTAGTAGTAATGTTGCAGTCCACTGCATTATCCGCAGATAGACATTTTAGAGAACAGTGGTAAGTAACAGTAACAGTGGTGGTAGTGGTGGTGGTGGTGGTGGTGATAGTTACCACAAAGGTTATATTTACGCCGCTTGAGGCTCTCCGCTGCCGCAGCGGCCGGGCCAGCACAGCACGATGAGCTTGGAAGATGTGATGGCGCAAGAGTATCGACGCAAGTTGCGTCCCACACTAAAGGCCTACCCATCTTCCAAGGAAACAAAGACATGCCGTCCGGTCTTTTGCCATCGTCGCGTGCCAAGCCATTGGGCTCTAAGGCAGCTGGAACGCCGACGGTAACAAGAGCTCGTCGGATGATGTCGTTTATGTTCGCGTGCCGCGCAAAACGGCCCACAATTCGGCTGCATGACAGGCCGTGGTGTCCGAGGCTGTTGACAGCTTCACCACAGTGACAGCGATGAGGAGTGCAGCAGGCGGCACCAAGAAGTAAGGAAGCAGCAAGGCGGAAGGTCGTATCGTCGAACAAAGTGCCTATGCTCGACGACGGGAGTGCGTGAAGCCAAAGACCCGACTCCCATTCACCCACAGCAAGCAGTCGCGCACGCTCAGCAGTAGTAGCAGCTGTGTGAAGTAAATTGTCCTGAACTACTCTGCAGAGCGGCTCGACCCACCGTCTCTGGGAAAATAGATTGTCGGGTTCTTCAGTATTCGGGCAAGCGAGTTTCGAAGCATCGATGGCCTCGGAGAGGCACGGCACATCAAAATCAATCAGTGTGGAAGCCAGGACATTCCTGATTAATTTCTCAGTGCCGTGGACCGAGGATATGAAAGCCGGTAAACTAATACTAGAAATTTTGCGGACGCCGAGTCCTCCCATGCGAATGGGAAGACTTGCTTGTGCCCAAGTACGGTCGTCCAAAGCCACATTTAAAATGGATGATAAAGTATGTCTGATAATTTGATCCATTTTGTCCAAAAGATGTGTGTGCTTCCATAAAGGGGAAGCACGAAGGAAATATGTAAATTTAGGGCCGAAACAGCAGTAACGAATTATGATGATGGCCAAAAGCATGTTAATTTGGAGTAATCTTTCCGAAACATCATTAAAGTTTTGAATCTTTTCCTCGATAAAACCGGGAAAAGAATTTTCATGGATTGGAGACCCAAGGAGACGAAAAGAGCTTTTCTCAATAATTTTGATGTCAGGAGCTATTGCGTTAAATTTGGAAATATTCAGTTGTCTGTCGGTACTGTCCTCTACATATAGTTCGCTCGTAAAATAATAAAATATTTATATAACGGGATTTTGGAAATGGAAATGAGATTAGTTGTTTTTTAATAATAAAAATAATAAATTCTACGAAGATAACAGTAGGAAATTATAATACAACAGAAAACGCAGGTGGCCCAACAAAAAGGCCGACTCGATGCGTGAACTAAGAACTAGATACAAGGTAAATTAATAATGTTTAAATAGCTATATCATTATTTACAAAAAAAGAGCTATGGTTTTATAAATTTCTACATTAAAATTAAATAAAATACATGAGATTGAAGTGGGTAAAGGAACTCGGAGGGAAACAAGACTTTGGGAAAGTGAGGACTGGTCATAAAGGGGGCAGGAAAAAATAAGGTGGTTCAGATCTCCCACTTCAGCGCCACATGCAGGGTTCTGCACAATGCCAAGCTTGGCAAGATGATCAGGGGTGCACACGTGACCCAATCGCATACGTATGAGTATTGTTGTAATCTTTTTACTTAGCTTGTACTTGCTAAACCAAGGTTTAACAAAAATGGATGGCTGAATGGTACGGAAAAAAATCCCTTACACTGATTGCCCGGACCAAAGTTGACCCCAGGATTCCTGTAGATAAACCTTGGGCAAAGCTGCCAGATCTTGGGAGTTATTATTGTATGGAAAAACGTCTCCACACAATACATCATCATTAGCTAACTGGTCAGCTCTCTCATTACCTAAAATGCCACAATACGAGGGTATCCACGCTAAATGCACAGAATACCCCTTAATAGAACACCTATAGAGGAGTTCACGTGTTTCAAATATAATATAAGGATTATGAGAATAGAAAGGGAATGTGGCCAAGGATTGTAAGGCACTCCTTGCATCAGTTAAAATAAGTGAATTTCGTAAGCCCATCATAAGTATATATTCGACAGCTTTAAATAGACCGTAACATTCACCCGTAAATACAGATGATTCGGGCGGGATCTTTATTTTTTGACGATATTATATTGTGAGTGGTATACACCTACTCCCACACATGTGTCTCTTCCATGCTTCGAGGCATCTGTAAACAAGAGCTGACAGCCCTTCCAGTCTCTATCCATGGTGAAGTTGAAGTTAAGGTTATGACATAGGTCATCTCGGTAAATGTTAAGGTTATAATGTATATTAGGTGACATAATTAATGAACTGTAATTACAGTGAAATATAGGAACAAATTCAGATTGGTGACAAGGAGCTTCTATTAAATTGTATTTTCTAAAGCTTTTAACTAAACACGGAGTAGCTTTGTACCTCCAGTAAGTGGATGAAATTACTTCTTCAGAGAGAATGGAAAGTTTATTTCGCAAAGGATGATATGTAAATTGCAAACACCGAGCCATAAATCTATCAGCTAAAAATTGACGTCGTAAATAAAGTGGAGGGTCTCCACATTCTACCTGAAGACAATTAATAGGACTGCTTTTCATTGCACCTGAAACCACTCTAAGTGCCTTGGACTGAACACTGTCCAGTTTCTTAAGACCAGCAACATTAGCAGGTTCCAGCAAAAAAGTCCCATAGTCCAACACGCTTCTAATCAAGGTTTTATACAATAGTTTTAATGAAAAGGGATGAACTCCCCACCAAACACCAGCAAGACATGTAATTATGTTGATGTTTCGTTCGCATTTAGCAGCTATATAATCACAGTGTGGTCAACCAGTAAGATTTGTATCCAAAATAAAGCCTAAAAATTTAACCTGGTTTTTAACAGGCATAGGGATATTATTATACCTTACTGTAACTGTCCTACAGTTACAGTAAGGTTACGCATTTTTGTAAACAAGACAGTGTTGCTTTTATCAATTGACAGGTGTAGACCATGGGTTTCTAGCCAAGTCTTCAGTAAGCATAAAGAAGAGGTTAGGGAAGTACAAATATTTGCAACAGAATGACCAGATAAGTAAAGAAGTAAATCATCTGCATATTGAAGGACTTCTACTGACTCATTTAGACAGGATTCCAAATCAGAAGTGTAAATATTGTAGAGAATTGGACTAAGTACAGAACCTTGAGGGAGACCTTTCCATACTAAGCGGGTAAATGTATACCAATCAATATGGAGATTTAAACATCTCTCTTTCAGAGAGATGTTTATTATGATTTGCATGGTAATTATGAACTTAGACAGCATTGTTGGAACTTGTAATGAATTCAGCTTTTGTTCTAGGATTGATATCAGGACATTATCGTAAGCTGAACTAATATCCAGGAAAGCAGCAATTACAGAGTTATTAGAAGAGAAGGCTAAGCGAATATCAGTTGTGAACACACCAATGCTGTCCATCGTACTTTTACCCTTCCTAAAACCAAACTGTGATGTAGCTAGCAAATTTTGCTTTCCAAAAACCACTCCAAACGATTCTTAATTAGATGTTCAACAATTTTAACAAGGACTGTAGAAAGTGCAATTGGTCGATAAGAAGTAACATTAGAAAGAGGTTTGTTTGGTTTCAGAATGGGAATAATTGTTTGAGACTTCCAACTTGATGGAATGTTGGGACTGAAGGAGGAGCTAATTGGTCCATAAACTCATTGGCTAATTCTAATGGCAGTTTTGAGGCTGTTGTGTCACTGAATGCTGACCTGAATCGCCTAATATTTTGCCATACTAGAGATGCGTTAACTTCTGGCGATACATGCACAGAATCTTTGCCAACCTTCGAATTTCTTTTTCTTAAGGAGCTTACGAGTTGTACGAGCAGCTTCTAAGTATATTTCAAAATTGTGACGAGTCATAGTGTGACCATAATTTTTTTCTGCTTCTTTTCTCTTTTTAATAGCCTGAGTGCACTCAACATCCCACCAAGGTGGTGAAGGAATTTTGCCTGTAGCACCATTCTTAATAGGGAAAGTATTATCTGCCACCTCTATTTTTTTTTTTTGTAATTTGGTTAGATAATAACTGAGGATCATCTAGTTGTAAGGAATTAGTTAACCCCAGAATTCTTTATTCTTTCAATTTTTGTATGTATCCCAATCTGCATTTTGAAGTCTATACTTTAATCGTGGTGTTGGGTTGCAAGCAGCTGGTTTTTTATGTGGAAAATAAATTATTAAAGGGTAATGATCACTACCATAAGAAGACGGTAAAGGAGACCAGGATAATGTTGATGCTAACTCAGGTGTGCAGCTTGAGAGGTCAGGAGCACTTATTCCCTCATCTGGATTCGTTTGGCGTGTTTACAAATTATTATAGTCTAGATTTCTTCTAATAACTTTTCCCCATAGTAATTGGAACTAGAACTACCCCAGGACAGATGTTGTGTATTAAAGTCACCCATTACCAAAAAAGGTTTCTGAAACAAGATTATTTATTTCAGAAAGAATATTTACAATGGGACGAGAATAATATATACGTACTAAACAGATTTTATTTACAATAGCAGCAACAGCAGATATATCGTCACTAAGACTTGGAAGAAGAAAAGATTGAAAAGACAAGTTATTTTTAATAAGTATGGCGACACCGCCATACCCATCGCTTCTGTCTGTTCTTAGACACGCACATCCAGGAAGTCTAAAAGAGAACCCTGGTTTAAGCCATGTCTCACAGAGAGCGACTGCAAATGGATCGTATTTGTTTATTTAATATGTAGGACAGATCAGATTTTTTATTCACAATGCTGTGACGGTTCCACTGGACAATCTTGGGTAGATTTGGATCCATTATGATTAAGATTAAATAAATTAGACAGCGTATCAATAACTGTGGCAACGTTGGACGGTTCAATATTATTATTTTTAGATAACCTATTAATTAAAATTATATTTAAAATGTGACTCTCATTATTAGTTGTTGTTTTATTTTGGAATGTAACACCATTCCCTGACACAGAAACTTCATTATTTATTAATGCTTGATAAGCTACCTAGTCATAACCCTTAGTTGTTTTTGGGAGATCCCGAGGTTTAAGGAATACAGTTTTTCTTTGTGAGGAGATAATTGGTGTGTAACGTGATTGGGGCGAATGTTGTGGATTGAAATAATTGTCATTATCACAATGACAATTTTTTTCATTATTAATTCCTGCTGAGTGATCATTTCGCCTTCTTTTATTACAATTTTTACATATTTTGCGTAAATCTCGCCCTTTTCGGCTCCGATCTGTTTATGGACGAGTCTGTATCCATACTTGATTCATAAATAGTAATATTCTGCCCGACCGAGGGGACTGTGCCCCCTGGATCAGGCGGTTCATCGTCCATTGTTGCCGCTGGCCGTGGCCAGAAGAGTAAAATATAAAAAAAAATACTCTAAATATGCAGAATTATATCTCAAAACAACTAAACTAACTAATCTAATGAATATTTATATAAATCTAAACAACTTATCTCCAATCACAAACGTTTTATTATAAAAAGGATAAGGAAAGAAAAATCACGATCGCCAAATTCAATGATTCCCGCGGTTTTTTCTAAAAATAATTTTGTAAAGAGAAGCAAAATAAAAATGTTATTAAATAATTGCAATAATGTCTTGTTCATTACATTTTTCCACCAACCACCAAAAACGGATATTTTTGCCTTCCTTCATTACTCTCAGTCAAACAATAAGTTTATTATTAATAAGTAACTATTTATTTCTTTTAAATGTCTACTATCTTAATACTTTTTAGTTTCTATTTAAATGACATGTAAGAGACCCAATCCATATGTTTTCATAATACGACAAATGCTTGCACTAACTGGACAGGTCCACTCAAATATGTGTGGTTCTTTCTTCAAAAGACCATCTCACCACACACTTATGTCCTCATGTGAGTTGGTCAAGATTATGTCTGGAACGTAAAAGAGACCTCTGGGTTTGTTTCGGCTATTTCTTCTCAGAGTAGTCAGGTACGAAACACCGGCCTCATCTAGTTTTAAGTAAAGACGACACTTAAAAGTGTTTGTAAAAACTTATTTGCAAAATAGACATCAATTATCATTTACGACAACCCTCCTACCTCTTAGCATAGTTGGAAACGCAAACCCATTAATGCAGGTGCCCAACATAAAATGATGGTCCTATTTACTTGCTTTACCTCTGTGATATCGAACACAATACGGCCGGTAATTAAAATTCGCCCATCCGCCGGATCAGTCAATTATCCGGTCAGTTATGAATGAATTGATGAGCCTCGTTCACAGGAATGAGGCAGACATATGATGTAGTGTCTCGGCGATGGGTTCTCCCTCAAATAATTGACGATCAATATCATTCGGTGTCAGAGTGCACCATCGATATTATCTACCGGATAAAGTGTGTGCATGAATTATAATTATAGGTTTGTCAGGTTGCCTGCAGGAAGAATGGTAAAGAAAATTTAAACAAATATTTAAAACACCGGATAAGTACCACTACTGACGTAATCTTATCTTTGGATGTTGAAATATATTTTTCTTGTTTTCATAACTAACTCAAATTCTTCTTAAATTTAAATAAGGGTTATTACATTACCTACCTAAAAGGTGTAGCAAGACCCCAATACACTACTACTAGTGTTATTTTGTGAATACAAATACTTCATGTTAATCGAATTCGTAGAATCCAGTTACGTGGTATTCGTTACATTGCAAAACTATTTTGTTATAATTATTCAGTACTGAACATTCAAAAACTCATTAAACTAAACTTACTGGTGGTTTAATTTAAATGTGAGCATTTGAGCAACATTAAATGAGTAGTTAAAATGTAATCCGGAACGAAAATGCACACAACACAAAGTTTGAGTCAATGTCGCGGAAACAATTACGAGTTCATACGTGTAGTGAAGTAGTTAACACTGCAAGTGCATCGATGTTACAAATTGAGGGTTCTATTTATAAATATCGAATGCCCAATAGATGTCTGGGCTCCCTTGGTCATTGTAACATTTAATTATCTTCAATTTGGCCGATTGCCTACTTTACCTGCTAGGTAGCCCAACGCTGGCGCACGCCCAAGTGATTACATTCACTGAACTGTCAAAGATAAGTTATTTTAGATATCTCGACATTGAAATTTTGTGTGCGCCCACTGAGTTCGTGTCACGCGATTGTGACATTGAACGTCTTGCATTAAGAGCCATATTACTGGCTTCACGCGTCGTGACAGATACTGACACAGATGCTTTATTATCGCATAATGTTTCAAACAAATCATTCACCATTGATGTTATTAGTCATCTCTTTAATATGACTCCATCAACTGTTTGTGTATTGGCAATATTTCATAGAGAAAGTTGTCATTTCGTGAGCAGAATTTACATTAGCGAAATTGTTCATTTATAATTAAAATTTTTGAACGGGTACTTGTATTACCCATAAATAATTTTAATTATTCACCTATAAATCACTTTTATTAAGAAATCAACGCTCAGATTTATTATTCTAAGCGAAGTTAATGGGAGCCATTTATCTGGATATTAATCTGATGTACCTTATTAGTCGATGTCGGGGATCGATTGCGAAGGTATTATTCTTTCATATAATACGGGAAAAGGTCGCAGGACTGTATTGTGATTTTGTTTTTGGCTACTATAATATGACTTGTGTTTTCAGTAAAAGTTGGGTATGTAACACGATATAAAGGGGACAGTTTAAAAGCTTTTCAATGATGCTGTCACTATAAATTGTTTGATCGTTTTTTCTTGTAGTGTAGAGTCCGTATGTGTCTCGGTTATGGATATTTTTTTTGTGAAATGTGAAGTGGAGTGGATTTCAGTCCGTGTGCAATGGTTTATTTGGAGTATACGTTAATTGAAGTGCTTGCATCATGAATATACGTAGGTACAGTCTATGATCCAGTCTGAACACATGTAGTTGTATCAACACCGCTATCATCTCTTAGAAGATATTTATGTTTAGTTCCTGTGTGCAGGTGTTATCTTAGAACTCTGTGTACGTTAGCATTTAGTTTACCATCTTCACAGACTCAGTTCTCATGTGTATGTTAGGAAGCAGATTATATCTTGAGTCTCCCTTAAAATGATTTAATGCTTTGGAAGCTTCTAACAATTAATAGTCATATCGCAAAGCTGGTTAATGTGACTGTCGCATTGCTTACAACATTTTATTTAGGTATTTCTTAAATTTTAAGTCTGTTATAGAGAGATCAGTTCATGGGTATCAATAGGGTAAACGCAAGCAAATGAAACCAAGTAGATAAACTTAAAGTTTTATTGTCTTACTCAAATAAGACAGATTAAAAGAGGAATACGGAGGCTTCCGATTAGTGTAACTGTTTGTGCCGTTGCGGCAGCGCCTGATGCTGCATCACACCAGCGAAATCCTGTAACATCGACACAAAGGTCACGCCGGCTCTCCGAAGCGGGTCCGCTAAAGCGACGTCAAGCGAGGATGTTAGGGCGAAGCTAGATGGAGACGGTGTTAAATCCGAGTCTAGAATACTTCCTCGAGATGAGGGACTTGCTGTGGTAGCGATGGAACCTGGCGCCTGTCGATATGTGGCTGAGGAGAGTGGAGTCTTTCTGCTTGTTGCTGCTGCTGGAGCCCTTGGACAGATAGGTGCGCAGCGCGCGCTCACCCCAGGTCTGCGCGCGCGGTCGCTCCACCGGCAGCCCCTTGTTCCGCCGGTCCAAATAGTTGATGACGTCATTGTAGTAATTGTGCTGGTAGTCGTACAGGTAGTTGTATTGGAGGAATCGGGGCCTGTAACGTGAGGGCGCCTGTTTACAAATGTACCGCTCGAAATAGACTTCCGGCCAATTAACAGAAATGTTTACCGTTATTTTAGATGTCGAAGTTACTAAAAATACTTCCTATTTTGATGAAAAATTCGAAATAGGCAAATAAATTCACAAACCGTGTTGTTTATAAATTGAGGCGAGCTGTTACTTGTTTGAGTTTAATTTAGGAATGTTGGATTAAATAAAGTTGGTCACCTGATCCAATGCTTAAATACTAGTTTCGGAGGTTCAGTGCCCAGGACGGTACTCTCGGGTGCAGGGGGTTCGGCCACCTCGGGCTTAGCCGTTTCAGGCTCGGCGGCGGCTTCCTTCATTTTCGGCGGCGGCACCGGAGGCGGGGTTGATTCAATTTCTGCGTCGTCCCACATTTCGTAAAGGGGTGCTCTGCGATCAAAAACCACTGCGTTATTGTTGACACTTGAGGGAACTTCACTATAATCACGATCGGTCACGCACTTCACAGACCTGCCTAACTGGATTGGAGATACGTGTGGTGCGGATGCTCGTTCGTCTACGACTGTCAGCTCCGTCCACCGGTGTAGTACGCAGCCTCCCGATTTATCTGCCTTTGACCCCACCTGGCTGTCGCAAGCGCTATGTTTGTGCGAGTCGTTGCCAATGATGTTCTGTCAATACGCTGACCGTGCATTGTATTGACAAATTCCTAGTCGTTTTTAATTAGTGTGCCAAGTGACGTATAGACACTTTTGATGTAAGAAAAGTGTATACCATCATTTGTATGTTCGTTAATTAAATCATAATATTATGTTTCGCGATGTTACTATTAACAAACATTAATATGGTTAATGATGTATTTTGTAATAATAAATCAACGTAGGTTACAAATTGCTTTCTTAAGAAACTGCGATTGCTATAATGGTGATCTACACACGAATGTATTAATCGTCTTGAGGTCATTAGTTTCGGGTGTCAGATGAAAAGACAAAACAAAGATATAAATTTCCGCTAGATCTTGTTGGAGCTGGGTGGAAATGAGCCAGATTGTCACTAACTCTTACACAAATGATGTCACATCTGTTGTTAAATTCGGAAGACAATTCATTGATTTATTTAAGCGCATTTGTAAAGAATTACTTTGTTGAGGTGGTTATTTTAAGCCACACTAAAGTCTCATTAAATGTCATGGTGTTTTTCCATACAATTTTGTTCTAATAATTTCTGTCTGAAACGCATTCTGTGTTCTGAAAGGAAGATAAAAAAAAAACAAAAAAATACAAGTCGCGGATGCAATCCGTTCTGCTAATTACGCAGACGTTCCGCATGTTCTGTTATAATAAATAGGGTTTAATTAGTGATTACCGAACGCTTCGCACCCGCACTGATATCAATGCATGCGACGGATGCCAAGCGTGCTTAGCATAATGTATTACGTCTCAGTCAAAAGACAATATTATTAAAATAAACGATCTGTTTGGACAGAAAGATCGGTCAGGCTTTGGGAAAATGGCATATCTACTTCAATTCGATTTTTTACATCAAATATCTCAGTTTCAACTAAAAAAGTACAGACAGCAACAGTGCAGTCAAGCAACCCGAAACTGTCAAATTTTCTCAATTAACCTTGAACCGTACGTATTCTTTTTATATAAGGTTGAAAATCTATAAAAGAAATTTGACAGATTGTTGTAGCTTGATGTGCTGGCATACCTTTTTTCCACATTTATTTGTAGGTATATAGGTAGAAAGAAATCCAGAGGAGAGGAGTGGATGGGTGACCATAATTACATATCGAGTGCCTCGGAAAGCACGCCGTTGGTCCCGGCTGTTATTTGTAGATCTTTGACAGTCGTTACGAGTAGTCAGAAGCTAAAAGTCTGACATCCAGTCTTACCAAGGTATCGTATTACCCAGTTACCGGGTTGTGGAGGTCGGATAGGCAGTCGCTTCATGTAAATTACAAGGTACTCAGCTGCATCCGGTTAGACTGGAAGCCGACCCCATTATAATTTGGGAAAAGGCTAGGCAGATGATGAGGTAGAAAGAAATCCACAGAACGCCACCTGCTACGATCCTTACATAGTTCTTTAGCCCCGTCCACGTTCATACATCAGCTGGCCTGCCATGACGTCTTAAAGCAGTTTTTTTTATTTACTCTAATTCTAGTGTAACAAAGAGATGGAGCTATACACGATGTCTAGCGCCATATCTTTCCCATACTAGAAAAGGAGTAAAACAATAATGTTTTAAGACGTCATGGTAGGCCATCTGGTAATAGACGGACAGCGCAATAAAAAAAAATGTTAAAAAAGTACACTACACACATTTTTTATCAGAATAAATCGTGTTGCTATTGCCTTTACTATATAAACTGTAAAAGCATCACTTTTAAAATATCGAATGTTTTGCAAATCGACAGGATTGACAGATGCATCAATGTTTACACAGACTATCAAAAAAGCACACTGTAAAGGGTGTTGAATAATGCTTTCCGAAGCCGAAAGGCCTGTCCGTTATTTTGTAACCTTTGTAGATATTGAAGGTTTCAACATTAAACACGTTTAAAAAAAACATTGTTTAAAATGTTATAACATACTTACTTTAAACAACTCGTTGACCCCTGTATCATTCGATTCATACATCAGCACAATGTTTTCAGTGTATTACTTGGAATGTTACCGTAAACCGTTAAATTTATCTCACTAAAAAAAACAATAGTTATTTGCGCAGTGTTACTTAGTTTGATGTACAAGAGTCCCGTCGAAGTAAAGTCTTGTCGGTGTTCAGTCTGTCGGCGTAGTGTCTGACGAATACTGGACAAGGAAAGCGGAGAAAACCAGCTTCGTGAGGTCCCCGGGTTCGATTCTATAGTCCGGCTAAGTGTTAAAGGTTTTCCGTCAGAAATTTCTCAGTAACAGATTGGATTCTGGACTACGCACAGTTAATGACAATAGAGTCGGCCTTTAACGAATGAGACTTTAACACGAAACGTGGGTGAATCTTAGGCATACCTCGACTTAACTTGTCTTTAGTGTGTGTTAGCTAAATTCTTTGATTTATTCATTTGTACAATGAGACGAAAATATAACAGTCAAAAGAAGAATTATATTGTGTAGACAGATGCCAATATTAAAGCAGTATTTTATAATAATAGCTCAAAGATTACAAGACAGTTGGAAATATCGGGACGTATATGATAAGTACGATACTATTAATAATCCCAAATCTCTAATTTTCTACTTACGCCTGTTTCGATGCACGTTGTCAAATCAATATCTTATTTATAATTGTCAACTGATATTGATAACGACTTTGGCATCCGATGAAAAATGTACAGGTAAATAGACGTCTGCTAAGTGCCAGTTTATAAATAATGGACGTTGTAAATAAGCATCTGACTGTGAGTCACACGAGTCGAATTAAGCACTAAGGAATTTCCTTATAAGGGTGAGGTCTCCTGTTAACGGCCATTGTTTTAATGTACTTATTGACATTGTGGCACATTCTTCTTCTTTCGAATCGATGGTAAGACTTAATTTTCTTGTTCGGACTTATTTTCATTGGTGGCCACGTTAATCACGGCGTTTGCAGATTTTTTTTTAGGCCTTCTAACGTAGAAATATTGGACATTCCAACAAGCGCGCCATGGTCAGAAGCACTGTGTTCACACTTGAAGTCTGTAGGATCTTGCATCCTTCATTTTGCCGAAGTGTGTTTGCAGTGGATTACCCAAGGGGAACAATGTATTGAGTGCATTCCATATATGCCACTGCAGATCATGTCCGGGAGACAATTGTTCCTGGGGTTTGACGAAGTCGGGAACTGGTGGGCACTTTTCTTTCCAAAATTTCCTTCTCCCATTTGTTAGTTTATTCTGGATGCCATTGGCCAGAGCGTACGAAGTTCTTATGACATTTAAACCTACTCAGGGTCGTTGTGTAGTCGTGAACTGTCTAGATTTGTCTACGCTTGCTTATTATGCGAAAACACTGATGTAGTCTGTAAAAATAAAACTGAAGTACCATTGAAGGCGATGAAAAATACAAGTCTGAAGAGATCCTCAACATCGCTTTGAAGAGGGTAATTACGGTAATTCCATTCTCAATATGCCTTGTAATGGGACTGTAGCTTCATATTTTTTCTTGATTATTCAAAAGTGCCTGTGACTGGACAAACTGAGAGCCTAAAAATTTTGATTTTGATCAATCTTTGGTAGATCGGTCTTACTGAATGCATCAATACAAGATCCACACAATCAATTTAGTTAAAACGAGCTTCAGGGTTGGCTTCAAGTGATCGTTCTTGAGGTAGGTCGATTTAAGAGATGACAACGTACAAAAAAATCCAATGAAGTCTCTCATAGCGAGTAAAAGGAGACTCTACCTTAAACATTTCTAGTACTAAACATACCAAAATGTTCTACCACGTTGCAGCTATCGAGTATTTTCTCTGATCTAAACACTATGTTTGCTTACATACAATTTATTTATATTATGTTGTATACTGCACGTGATATTCACTAATAGTCATAACGAATATATTGATTTTAGAGTGGTCTAAATTGGGCAATGACATATGTATTATTATTATTATTGAATGATTGTCTATTTTAGGTGTGGCAACACGAATAAACATCAAGGTAGTTATATTTATGGTCATAAGTCATGTTGCTTTATTTTGATAGTATTAATCTTTGTTAAAATAATTCTACTGTACGTGTGTATGTCACAGAACTCCTCCTAAACGGCTGGACCGATTAGAATCAATTTTTTTGTATGCGTTTGGGTGGTACCTTTGATGGTTATCTATATATCATCACGCCACGACCAATAGGAGTAGAGCAGCAATAAAAAATGTTGCGAAAAAGGGGAAAATGTGACTCAGACGATGTTGCGCGGGATAGCTAGTAGAGTATAAAACCAAATAGCATGGTCAGCTATGAAAAAATTAAACATGCTATGATGCTCCTTTTAATCCTTAAATGTTATGTCTATTGGGTTAGCTCGTTCCATCTTCGACCTCATCACTATCCTCATGACAAGATCGAAGGTCAATAAATATTAAAAAAAACAAAAAACAATTTAATATGGGACAGCTGAATACCATCACGACTGTAATCCCCGAAAGGTTAGGCAGAGTTGTGCCCACTAGTACACCCACATTTCGGCAGTTATGTTTAAGTTCCATGTAATAAAGGAGAGAGCCTATTTCCATCAACCGGGGACAAATCCAGACTCTGTGGCTGCTACTGTGAAATTACTGATTGAAAAACTCAATAACACTTTGACCTTGCGACTTGGGAATCGAACCCATAATGGAACAACTTCTCCATGGGACCACCCATGGAGAAGTTGTTCAGTTTACCACATTCCTCAATACATAATGATCACACCTTTGTGATACATTTACATTAGAATCTCCCTAGTAATAGCAGAATTCGTGAGCAATAGCTGATTATAACAACTTTCCATCAGGAATGCATCTAAAAAATAGCAGCTCTCGTTAATTAAAATTCTAACAAACGAACAGCAAAAAATTCGTTCTTACCGTGTAATCAAATCTCACTAAGAAATTACTGTTTCTGGTAAGGGTTTGTACACAAAACTGCAATGCGACGTCGCATTGTAAAAATCTACAATATCCCACGACGAATCGCAAGAACTTGCGAATTGATTCGCATCATGTTACGTCTATTTTTGAGATCCATGTCACGACCTAGTTTACAAAAGGGTATGATTTTATCAATACCCTAATAAATGCATTTTCATTGACCTAATAAATAATATTTGTTCCCAAAATAGTAGATCTGTCACCTAAATTGAATCATCAAATAATATCAAAACGCTTACGTAAATATTAATTAAGAATTACTTGGAAATAATATCAATCATCAAGTAATTTTATTACGTTTAAAAATAATAAAAGTGTCACGAAAATTGAATCATCAAACAATGTAAAAATGTTTACATAAAAACTCCAAACCACAGGTCCAAACTAAGGCGTTGTCGACGTAGCCCCGCTATGCGGGGCTCCTATTTCTGTCTGCAGGGTTTACAGTAACCTAACACGAAGGGGATGTCGGGGTCTTAGTTCGCTCGCTCCGCTCGCTCACTAGACCCCGCCATCCTCTTCGAACCTAACCTGTCCTAGTCGGTGTGCCCAATGTCTCGTATAAAGCATTTCTTCATAGAAATAAGGAACTGATCTATTTATTTGGTGACAGATCTACCATTCCGAGCACAAAGCTATTATTTAAGTAATAAAACTATTATTATAAGAACGAAGTTTATATTCATCTAATGCACTACAATTTTATTGGTAATCCATCTCTTATTTTACACATGTATCAACATTTATTTGATAATTCATACCTGGGAACACTTTTTGTTTATCTGAGAACGAAAATATTTCGTGGGGATAGATCTATTTACTAGGTGATACAACTTTGATGACAAATATAAATTTTGGTGACAAGAAATATAGTTCCCTTTACAAAATACGTTCAGTATCTACGCTTGACGGTCGTTGGATGGAATGGTCACCCGAATCGTGGAAGGGCGAGACGCCTTGCCGCCCGAAATCGCATCGCAGCAAAACGTGTCACAGTTTTCTGCGTTGCGAATTCGCATCGCGCCGGTTCGCAGTTTTGTATACGAGCCCTAAGTAGACTTTTCCAGTTCATTTCTTAGTGAGACAAAGTAAATCTTTGTATTTCCTTTCATAAACAAGGCAACTTTTTATATGCAAAAATGTTTCAGGTAATTAAAAAGCTATTCGTTTTTATTGTTTCTTTACGGTTGTTATATTTTATTACTAGCCGTACCTGCGGCTTCGGTTACGTGGCCATGTATTCGTTTGGCTTTGTCAGGGATCAGGCAATTGTAATTGGGAACGCGAAGTCTTTAAGTAGTTAATTTATAAGATTCTAACCACGGTGATACATAATATGCATGTACTTCCATGGTTGTAGCAGCTTAATGTAAATACAGGGCTGACTTGCTTGCGTCGCGCAGCCGGGTAATAAACAAGAGTGTTGTCCTTTTGGCACGTCTTGTTTGTATTAAATCCGCACGACTGACAGTCCTCTTTGCGCTCATATGTTAATCAAACCGTAGGTTTTATTGCATGCCTTTGCTGAAAACTCCAATAACTAATTAAAATCATATGTCCCTCAAAGGGAAACAGGAACGTAACCATAAAAAACCTTGCAAATAATGCAACGCAACATTAAACACATACGAATTAATTAGGTACAGAAATCTCATGTGTCATATGACATAATAATATGATAAAAGATTACTGTAGCACTTTTAGACGAAGATATGTGATTATGTCGCTGTATGCACAATAGAGGTCTTTGAACGACAAAGGTTCACGCATGGCTTTCAGCGCGCTTACAAACTGTTGGTATCGTCTGTTTGCTTAGCTATTACACACGAAATGCTCCAAACGCGCGTCTGCCACTGGTAGAATTGAGCTCGATTGAGGTGCAATATTGTCATTTGACGAAACATTTCGATCCCGATCAATGCGTTAGTAGACAGATTTAGAGAACCTTTGTCGACTTCATTCAGGTACTTATATTGACATCGACTCAAAAGTCGACAGTGAACACACGTTTAGGTACTTGGCTTTAACAAGACTTTACGTGCACGACAAATTGCATTTACAACGGATCTTTTTAGCCTCAGTCTGCTTGTTATTTTAAAGTCTAAATTGAAAAGAGTTCTTAGCCGTTAACTACAAATAAATATGTTATATTATTATGCATACTGTTTTCAGTTGTTTATAAAGAGGGTCATTAGGGTCGTTCCAGGTAAGTCTACTTAACTACTCGAGAGAAATTAAATATCAATATTTATTTTACTTCATTTATTTTTTTTCGTCTTGGCACGTGTAAGCGCGGCACGCCCTTTATGTCTGGAGGCTATTTATTCTTGAGTATATTACATGGTGTAAAGTTCATCCTCCATAGAAAAGGAAGGATTCTCCGACCAGACGGGTGTTGTTTATTTGAGTCTGGTGGGCTACTGCCCGACAGTTGTTGTCGGATTTTATTTATTTATTTATTAATCTTAGGTCTTAAGGATAACCAAGATTTAGGATTTTTATGTTAGTTTTTCATAAGTGTCGTAGATTGCGTTGTAGTACTTCTGTCCAATGTAGCTGTAGTCATTGTTTTGTAGTGCTTGCGTCCACGATATCAAAAACTAAAGAAGGAAAACGACTTCTAGTACATCAAGAACATGTGAACTTATTACATTTCTGTTCGCTGTATTACCTTTTGGAGAAATCCTCATCATTCTCCTGCCTTTAACCCAATTTCTTTACAGTCTGCGCAACATGTCTTCTTCTTCTATACTTAGTCTTCTCTATGACTTTTTGAAGAAATATATGATGAAAAAAAATTGAGAAATCTAAATGCAAACAATGTCAATACAAAAAAAAACCGGTCACGTGCGTGTCAGGCCACACGCAGTGTAGGGTTCCGTAGTTTTTATAACAGCCAAGTGCGGGTCGTATTCGCTGACTGATAGTATCGTACCATGCTTTAACTAAAAGCCAAACATGACTACCTACCTAATTTTACTTGACTAATTTGACTTCCTATACAAACAACAACAACAACTGGTTTTTTTATAAAACTTATTTAGGAATGAAACAGCGCGATACAACTGACGCTTAGCGCCATCTATCGATATTTCTATGGAGTTGTTCGAAATTTTCGAGTCAAATACAATTGGTCGACTATTACTCGTAAACTTGTAAAGCCCACTTAAGTGTGATAGTTTTCCTTTAAACTTCGTTATATGTAGGTACTACTGCCGTGACATTTGTATTACTAACCACAACCGTTTAGTCTGTAGAGGGGGGGACACTTGACCCTAACGACAATTGGTACTTTAAAGCTTGATAAGTCACGAACGGTTTACTTAATAAAAAACGGTCGTCGCAAACCCCTAATATTTTTGAAAGACCTATCCGACATCCCACACTATGGGAAGGACGAAAAAAGAAATATCATCCCCACTTTACATGTAGGGGAGGTAGCCTAAATAATTGTTTTCTTCAAAATTTTATTTTACCCCTTTTTTGGCGTCATTATCGTGTATAGTCATGCCAAATTACAACTTTCTAGTACCAAAAGTTTTCGAGCAAAACCGCGGACAGACAGACAGACGGACATGGCGAAACTATAAGGGTTCCTTGTTGACTACGGAACCCTAAAATAACGATTGGAAATCTCACAGCAACAAAGAAATATCACTTAAACTGGATATCTAATGTATGAATAAGATAGTGTTTATACCTGTAGTAAGATCCCGTGGGACAAATACCGAACTCCACTAATCCTTCCTTACTTATTAATAATGCTTTCGCATTTCGTAGTAAGTATGTTACTTGTTCACGGTAAAACCGCTGAACCAATCATGCTGAAATTTTGCGGTGTCAGTTGACAGAAACGGGCATAGAGTACGTTTCATCCAAAAAAAAAATACTGTTTCCGAGGAAAACAACAATAACGTTCTCACGATAATACATGGCGCCACGTGTATTCCAATCATTATTGAATTTTAAAAAGTACCTAATACTTTTTGTTAGTCTAAAGTCTCGATACACCGCTAGTAATTCATAAAGTGCTAGAACTTACATAGCTGTGCGATTGCAGCATACATATGTCATTAACAGAAGGACGATTCCCATCATGCTGACAAAAATAGTCTTTAAACCTTCGTGAATACGGTCTAGGTGTGTCCTAACTCCTATTGCTTTTGATCGTTGACTGTTAAATCGACAAATGGCTCGACGAATGTACCTAAGTGGCAGTAATACGGGTGCAGTACCCTGTCAGTGTCAGACAGTTATGGGATACAAAACTCACGCCAGAGTTCGTCAACCTGTGGCTAAGTTTCGGCCTTTAATATGACACACTAGCTGTCCCACGCAACTTCGTCTGCGTCACATTTTCCCCGTTTTCGCAACATTTTTATTGCTGCTCCGATCCTATTAGTCGTAGCGTGATGATATATAGCCTATAGCCTTCCTCGATAAATGAGCTATCTAACACTGAAAGAATATTTCAAATTGGACCAGAAATTCCTGAGATTAGCGCGTTCAAGCAAACAAACAAACTTTTCAGCTTTATTATTAGTATTAGTATATAAGTATATAGACAAAATTTTGCCAGCAAGTACCTAATTAAGTTCTGGTCGTTGCTAGTGAGACTACTGAGCATGAGGTCCTGTGTTCGCTTCCCGGGTTGGCCAAAGTATGATTGAGATTTTCCATCAGAAATTTCTCAGTATGTTTGGTTTGATGGCAATAAGTTCGCCCCCTATTACATGGGATTTAAACATAACTGGGGATAAATTTGGATGTATTAATAGGTACACGTATGCCTAGCCTAGCGAAACCTATTATTACCTAACGTAATTAACACATGAGATAATAACATTTATAAATCAGAGTAATTTTAAAAGAGTAACTATTTATCTAGAGTGTTGCAGGATCTCCCCAAAAACTACTGAACGGATTTGTGAGTACTATGTACTAGAACGCTATCATTTACTGGAAATCTTTGTTTTTTTTATTGACTTGAATGTGACCTGGTGGTTGAGAGTATGTCATGCTCACTCAAATGTCACGCTAATGGGCTGATGGCAGGTGGCGCGTGTGTCGGGTCATTTAGTTCCCTTCAAAATGGTTGAGTCGAATGATTGTTTATCTATGCGTCATTTTCGTGAATGGGCGCTGTTAGTAGTGCCTGGTCGTTTCTTAGCTGCCAAGGATCATTTCGAACTAATTATTGATTTTGATTCAGCCACTTTCTGCCAATATTCATCAGTAAGGTCAAAAGTTGGCTACACACATTAGATTAAGCAGAGATACGAAACTATCATGTCACTAAATTACTGAAGTTTACTCTAGATACCCACAATAAAAAAAAAACTAATGTTTTTGTTCAATAAAGTCTCCCTTTATTTCAATCAATTTTGTTAGGATATAAATCCTTCATTTTATAGTTGAATCCGGAAACTTTTGGACCTTACCATGTATTAATAAGATGCTATGATGATACTGTGATGCTACGTCGTTGATTGTGAAAAATGTTGATGATACCTGGTCCACACCGTCCGCGGTGCGTACATCACACGCTGCGGTCCGCCACGACAGCCGATCGGCTCGTAATGTGGTCGATCCTTTATCTGGCCGCGCCGCTCATATGTCCGGCACTGCCTAAATTAACTAGTTGCAATCTGAATCACTGGCGAATTAATTTATCTCATTGTTATCCGATGAATTTCTTTTGTTTTTATTTTGCTTTGTTGAAGACTGTGTCTGCCATTAGGCACTTTACTGGCGTGAATTTTTACCAAACTGCGGCAAATACAAAGCAGTCTGTCTGTTTGCTATACTGCTGATAATACTGTTAGGGCTACCCCTGAGCCACCACTGGTTGCCGCAGTGGTTGAGCGATCGACTGCTGCGCTGCGTGTCGCGGGTTCCATCCCCGCACGGAACAAATATTTTTATAGCTTACAGATAGTTGTTCCGGGTCTGGCTGTTTGTGTACGTGAGTTTCAATGTTTGTAAACGCACCCACGATACAGGAGAAATTCCTAGTTTGGGGCAACGTTTTTACAATAAAGAAAAGAAAAAAAAACGTCGATGGACACCGTTTGCGTATGATGGAATGAAAGTCATCTATTCGCTCTTCCGCGAACATACCTGATGCACAGCAAAACTGAGGCAGTCCCAAATATATCCTCCGTGCATTATTATACTGCATGTGCAGAGCGTTGTAAGCCTTCAGCGTATACCTAACCCACAAGCATGGCACGAGTAAAGGACTGGCAGTAGGCTCTAGCATCTTCAACTGTCTCTCAAGCAGACAGCCTACCTTGAGAGACAGTTGAAGATGCATATGTCTAGCACCTTACCAAATGACTGTACCTAGTGAAATAGGCCAATAATTGTTTTTTTCAGATGAATTACCTGTCTTACTTTTAACTATGGGAACTATGACAGTTTTTACGAGATCGTCAGGCAGGTAAGAATGACTCACATGGCGAGTAACCTAGGTAAAGGTACACCTGCAGACCTTAGATGCTCAACACTCAACCATCGTGCACTGGTGACCTGCCTCGCTTCATATTTTTTGCGTCTTTTACATCTTTCACGCTGAACCTTAAGTGAGGATGACTTTCACACGGGGTTGGAATGCCTCACATCGATGCATTTGTTATATGCGGAGCGACTATAAAGTGTCGGCTATCTCACTGTTATGTGATAAGCCATCAACGTTTGATGGCAGGCTCGGCCCAGGATTCAAAGAATTGGTTAGTTTCCAAAAAGTACAAAATTTCTTTTCGTGAAGGGTTGCAATTTTATCCATTTTTGTCTGGGTTTCATTGTTCTGACACCACTTCGGCTTAGTTTTAAATTTATTCCTCAACGCTTTCATTTCCTGATATACATCCCCCGATACAGGTTTGCCAAGCAAGACCCACCTTTGAAACCCAAGTCGCGGTCGAGCATGAACCTCCTTCACATGTTTATTCCACCCCGCTATAGATCTATTCTTATTCTTAACAAATGTGTTATGACCCGAAATAGCAGCCGTATGTAAGCAGACGGCTTCTATTTCGAGCCATAATAGATAATATACAATTAACGGTATGTATTAGCAAATTGTGTATGTCATTTGCTTATACATACCGATAATTAGAAATCTGTTCATTATTACATAATTTATCACACATTACATAAACTGACTAGGAAAATCAATGTCATGGATGGGTTCATGACAAAGATCAGAGTAGTGACGTATTTGTTCAGCATTTATAGTTCCCCAAATTTCTTTACAGGTTACTGTGTGTTCTTAAATTAAAACCACAAACTATACAAGGTGAAAGGGACTGAACCCAAAACATATAAATTTTTTATAAGTGGTTTTAAAAAAAAATGCTGTTCCGTACATTTCAACGATGTAGGTATTGCAGTTTTGTAGGAAACAGCTGTTTTTTTTTTAGTAGTCAACGAAATATTTCTGTTCTAGGTTCAGAATGATGTACTAAATACGTTGTAAGTGTGACTGTTTTAGCGTCGCTGTCTTTTCCGACTTGTATAACTTTCGTAACTTCGAATCAATGTAAGTATGAACCTCACTTTAGCACAATCAGCAAATAATGATCCCACTGCTGGGAAACGGGGCTCCTTTTTGTGGGTTGGTAAATGTAAAATGACTTCGAATTCTTGGTTCAAGGACATGTCGCATCTTCACGATGATTGTAACATCACCGTTTTGAGAGTAGTTGTGTAAAGTACTTAAATGTAATTTTAATACACATTGAAAGTGCAAATATTTACCAGAAATTAGGACCCAATAGCAAGATTTCATCATTAATTTTTCATTCATAATTCAAAATGATATCGTACGACGTTGTGAATCAGTGAAACTATAAATTCCTCAGTTCCTATGCATACAGAAAGAAAGAAGAAGAAAGGAAAAATATATTTATTTGTCACAGGGACATGACGTGCATAAAAAATGACAAAAATAAAATAAAACAATAAACATAGTACAGACAGCCCTCTACAGTCCAGCCGAGTACGCCACTTACTCCGGTCACTACTTAATGACGCTGTCTTTATAACGCAAGAAAAATATATTAAAAGTTAAACAGGACAGAACAAAAACGTGTACAGTTTGCACGTCGTGACTGCGACAAGCAGGTTACCACTCAGCATGATGCTATGCCATGGGGGACCCACAGCACAGCGCTGGTTTTCAGTGGTCACCCGTGAATTTAATTTTTAATTTCAATTTTAATCTATTATCAATTTGATTTATGCTAATTTTATTTTATTTACTTTTTTCAATTTCATCATCATCATCATCATTTCAGCCCAAAAGACGTCCACTGCTGGACATAGGCCTCCCCCAAGTGTCGCTACATTGACATTTTGGAGGGTTTTGCCATAATCGCCACGCTTGGCAGGCGGGTTGGCGATCGCAGTACGGTTGTTACAAGAAGCACAGAGAACGCTGCTGCCCATTCTCTACAAGTCCCTTAGTCGCCTCTTACGATACCCACGGGAAGATATGGGATGGTGCTATTCTTTACGTCCGACACCATACAGAGCAATTTTCAATTTCATATATTAATTTAATTAATATTATTTGACTTATGATTTGCTATATAACATTTTTGACATTGAACAATTGATTGAATACTGTATTTGTTTTGTTTCTTTATAATCTATTCTATAATGTAAGTTAAGATGTAATTTTATTTTTGATATGTCTAATGAATGTTTTTAGAATAATTGCTTACCCTTTAATACGTATGTTCTGCATGCCTGTAAGTGATGTATTTACACAGCATCTGAGCCTTGTAATCTAATGTGAAAATTATTGTAAATATGTCGTTGGTGTGCCTTACTTAATAAATAAATAAGATAATAAAATAAACAGTACTAGGTACTAGTACTACATATAGTACGACGTTGATTGATGCACCCACCCACAATAAAATATCGACGGATGATTTGGCGTCAGTCAACGGTCAAACGCTGACCTACTTAATTGCCAATTTACAGGGTGTTCCCAATGCGTTGTTTCGAACAATCGAGTTAGCCGTAAGAAGCATTTGCATACGTAACTAGGATGTGCTGGAAGGCATGTGATGATGATAGGTGTTACTGAAATTGTATTAGGTAAGCATTATGGTAGATTGATATTAGATTTGATTGAACTTCAAACTTTGGTACTTGATCTATATATTCTTACAAATACTAATCTAATAATCTAATCTTATGTATTAAAATTTAGTTGTTTAAGTTAAAATCCTCAGGACGTTAACAAAAATTTGCGGAAGTACAATCTACAGCATTCACAAACACAATTTGCAAATGAGTGCTACGCGGGGTCTACGCCGAGCTACGAACAAGGTGACTCGTAGTACACTGTGGTCCGTGTCTGCGCTGCTACGGAGTCTTGCTACGGCGTAGTACTACGGAAGCTACTGATTATGATCATCTTAATTCTTGAGTATAGCACATCAACACTTAATAGAGTAAAAAAATATTTACAAAAAAGGAATAGTTTATATAAAAGGAACTAACTAAATAAACAACAGGACGCTTAGGTGTCTATGTACTTCTCCATATCGTTGTCATCTGGAAACGTGGCCACAAGACTGGCAGCATTACCATGTTGAATGTCAATGCTAATTCTTTGGCTAAAGTAAGAGCCAGCCATCCGGTCAAATCGCGAAGTGTCAACCAGTCGGCGAGCAATTTCCTTAAATAGGAGACGCTCACTTGGCCTTGACCTGAGTGTTTTAACCCCAACTGGTTTGGTATAATTTTTTTTCGTATCCAAATTATTTACTCGTATACCTAGAAACTGAAACAGTATTAAATGCACGCGAAATTGACCAAATCTGCAGTAAAACGGCTCCCTATAAACAAATCTGCAGTAACACGGCTCCCTATAAACACAAGATATCAAGCACGATCTTATCCAATTGCTAGTAAATTATAATTACTTGGAGAACGCTTCACTATCACCGTTAGCGTTGAGGAACTATTAATTTGAGTCATTAACTTCTCAATCAAACTTCATTGATGGGTGGAATTATGTCGAGCACACAAATTGTATGTACCACATTCTGTTATGATAGAGGGACATTGATAGTTAAAAAAAAATATGACGCTAAACACCACCACTACTCATTTAGATTAAAATACAAAACCAAAAAAAAATATTCTACTTACCTATACGTTCGTTATAGACTTTAAAACCATCTAACCGATGTGCCCCAAACCGATTTGTTTTAAAAGGCAATAATGCAAAGATGGTTTTAGACCCCAAACAAATAAAAAAACACCCGAATAAGTAGGTAAGTAGGACGTTCATCCAGACGAAGCCGCGCGCAAAATACAGCTAATTATAATAAATATGATACAGTCACCACATTCTGTAACGAACGATTCAATTCTACTCTTTTTGTTTTGCAATCAATCTTACAAAATCTTGTCTTTATAGTAAAAGTTTTGATTGTTGACATTCACAGAGCAAACTATTATTTTTAAATAAACTTCAAGCTATGTCTACCTACGTTTTAAGTGGTACTACTATTAAGATTAAATTCGAAAGTCGTATCGAGTAAAAGAAAAATGTAATAGATTTTAAAAAGTCAGAGCTAACTGAGACTGCAAGCGGCATATCTGTCGAACGTCAGATAACGGGGGGATAACCAGCAGGAGAATGGATGTAACCAACAAAGCAACAGCCAGACGTATGTGCTTTAAGAAAAATAGTAGAGGAAATATGTTTTAATATCGCTATTTTTTTCTTTATTTGTATGAAAGTAGGGTTCAAATTTGAAAGCAGCGTTTAATTGCTCTACTTTTGAACATTAAAAATCTTAATATTTTTAAAACGAATTGATAAAATCGTGGGTAATATTACTTCTAACTAGCATACAGTAAAAAACCAGCCTAATACTGTCGGACTCGCGTAGAAAGGTATTCGTAGTACCAAACAATATAATGAATAACAAGCGTTAGCTAGCGCAAGTCAATTTACACTCAACGGCAAAACGAAGTTTTGTTTTTATAGTATGTTTTCTTACAAATTATTGCACGAAAAACGCACGAAAAAGGATGACTCATTGTAACGTTACGATCGGAGCGAGAGCGCTGCAAGAGCGAGCGAAAGGCACGATCGGCTTGAGCGTTCGGCTTGCTATTTATAAAAGTATGCAATCATTTCATTAATGTTTTGTTATGACGTTGTCACGTCCGTAAACAGACTTTAGAGACAACTATTTTTTCACAAACTAAGCGACTGACCTAGGTCACATCCAAGTGAGTTATAACTGCGGCTTTTCACGAAAACTAACTTGTCTTCACCATTAATGACACTAATCTTCTATAACACGTATGGCTGAATATTTAGTTCCCTGCAGGCAATAATGCAATTTGAGATCGACGTCCAAGGAGGAAGGGTAAAGGAGGGTGGAGGAACATGCCGTATATCCAATTTTCTAATAAAACCCATATACCACGTACCGTTTAAATTTTGGTGCACACCCTGTGAAAATTTGCTCTCGATACTACGAAGCGGTTGGCCCTATTAGCATTATTTAGACCTTGTACATGAAAATCCAACTACTAAAAAGAATGTTAGAAATTAAACAATCCACAATTAATTCACTGGTTATGAAAAATGTATTTCAGTTTTGAAAATGTCTAACCAACAAGAATCATAGTATTTATTGTTGTTAAAATATATTTTGGGATGAAAATAATGTTTTGTTCGCATAAAGAACCACATGCATAATCATCTTTTTAAAAATCAATTATACTGTACCCAAAATAATCCCTTTCTCAAAGGTCATAAATAGAGAGGATTATAAACTTTGTTCATCATTCATCATCATCATCCACTGCTGGACATAGGCCTCCCCCAAGTGTACATCAGGGGGGGGGGGTTACCATAATCGCCACGCTTTGCAGTACGGTTGTTACAAAAGCACAGAGAACGCTGCTGCCCATTCTTTGGAAAGTCCCTTAGTCGCCTCTTACGACACCCACGGGAAGATATGGGATGGTGCTATTCTTTACGTCCGACACCATACAGAACACACTTCGCTCAACACAACTTCGCTCAGAACAAACTTTTCTCATTTCTTTTTTAAAACGTTGGCCCACACTTGGAATTTCTCGTGTAACGTGGGTGCGTTTACAAACATTTAAATTCACATACACAAACAGCCAAACCCGTAACAACTGTTTTCTAACCGTGCGGGAATCGAACACGCGACACGCACCGCAACAGCCAACCGCTCAGCCAATGCGCCAGGCGTGCCATCGAATGTTCCGTCGAGGGACCGATGTCTCATAGTATCCAATGTTTCTTACCTGTAGTAAGGTACTTCCAGAGCAAAAGTTTCATCGTTTGTAAATGACGTAGGTGGGGGAACTCGCTCTTTTATATTCACGCCGCTCGGGAAGAATCCTTTCACTAACTAGACTAAAAGCCTCACATACAATAAAACCGGTTGATGTTTTACTCCGTGGATTTTTTTAAATAAATGAGTAATAAAGTCAAGTAACAAGTGTCAAGTACACTAAATTTGTAAATATTGTTTTTTTTTTTATCCTAAGTATGATTGAGGTTCCGTTATACTTATATAAGTTTTTAAACTGACGTGGTCATTATCACTATAAATAACACTGGAAACGGGATTTTTAACATGTTTACTATTAGTTTTGAATTCCCGATATTTCGGGACTGCTGCTAACGCCATGGTCACAGATATATAAAACTCTCGGGAACTCAAGAGAAAGGTAATTTATTTCATTACCGCTGCCCTCAAAAACGGTGAAGGAAAACATCTTGAGGAAACCGGCATGTCCTAGAACTAAAAATTCAAAGACATGTGACATCTACCAACCCGCACTGGGCCCGCGTGGTGGATTACAGCCCACTCCCTCTCAAAAAGAGGAGGCCTGTGTCCAGCAGTGCGAACAATATAGGCTGATTATGATTGTAATTATTACACTGTTATGAACCAAATCGACTTTTCACCAATGAACTAATTTACTTATTCAAAAGTATGTAATTAATAAACACTTACTAACATATTATAATAATATGTTAGTAAGTGTCGCCATCTAATGACTTACTGAAAAAAAAGAACGTGTAAACTGTCATAACAAGATTTTAATCTTGTTCTTAACTCAACCCGTAACAGTGTGTAACACTTTCGTTAGATGGAGCTACCGTCGTTACCCTTACAAATAATACCCACGTCACATTCTACCTGTCAATCTGGCTTGGTTAGTCGAAGAGTCGTTTAATATGTTACGTTAAGAAATACATACTTATACGTATAATTTGTAGTATAATAAACAAAACTAATAAACTAAACTAAGTTAAAGCTAACTTTCCCTTATTAGTACGGCTTATGACCGTCATGGGTTCGATTCGACGCAAAATGTTTTTGGGTATTTCAAGTGTTT
This sequence comes from Cerastis rubricosa, assembly GCA_949152445.1. Classification (NCBI taxonomy): domain Eukaryota; kingdom Metazoa; phylum Arthropoda; class Insecta; order Lepidoptera; family Noctuidae; genus Cerastis; species Cerastis rubricosa. The sequence continues at coordinate 11,725,120 of OX424523.1, read as the reverse complement.
TCGGCCTATCCTTTTCCCAACTATGTTGGGGTCAGCTTTCACTCTAACCGGATGCAGCTGAATACCAGTATTTTACATGGAGCGGCTGCCTATATTACCTCCACAACCCAGTTAGTACTGGGTAATACGATACCCCTTGGTTAACTTGACTGGTTGCCGGACTTTAGGGCCACTGACTACCTAATCACTGTCAAAGTTGTACAATTGACAGCCGGGACCAACGGCAATGGGTATTTCAAGATATATTTTGTAACAAACTTAAAAAAATAAAAAAAATATGTACTGCAATAGCAAAACATGTCAGAAAATTTGTATTGTATAAATCTTGATTTTTTATTGTATATATCACGGCGGGGAATCCCGAGGTGAAACTTTTAATAGAATATCGACGCCATATTGCCTTTCAGTCGCTAACTGTGTGACATTATTCTCCATTGTTGGTAGATAGGTAGATGGGTAGTTGAAATCACACACAACACTTGACTTAAACTCCATAAGTTTATTTCTAATAAACCAGTTACAGGTGCTTAGAAACTTTCCATAGATTGAGCCGCCCATTCATAAACATAGTTGGTTATAAGAAGAAGAAACTCCTTACACACTCTTTGGGATCTTGTTTTTCCATTGTTACAGTTCTCATTTACACAACTTAATATTGCTCACTTCAAAAACTACTTTCAATTAATTAATATTTCAATTCTATAATCGCGAGCTGACTCGAATGAGACATCTCGTTGCCCGCGGTTCTGAGTGGGCGGATGTACCACACACTCAGTAGTTCAGTACAGTTATTCATTACATAGTTAGTTCAGTAAAACTTCATTAAAACAATACTAATACTTCACCATTAATTATTTTAGTAATTAAACAATACCAATATCGACAAATGCAAAGGCGTTATTAAGATAAAGCTTAATTAGCAGCTGCATTACTTTTTACAACAATTGTTTGCATAAATTAAACATGGCCATTGTTAAAATCTAAAGTGCTTTTGCTAAAATCCCAGTTATCATAAAATATTTGCTAATCTTAATTTTAACTATAGTTCTAACTAAAGGCTTTTGTTTAATAAATTACTCAATGAGTTGTCAGAAAGATTAGACCCATCTAAGCAGTACTTAACACACAAACCAATAGGTGGCGCTTAGTCTCTTGATAATCGATACGGACATTTCTAGATTCTGTGTAATAATTGCACTGCCACTACACAGATGGCATGGCAAGTTCATCAATATTATCACAAATCAGAATTATGAGTTGGTTCTTATTTAGATTAATTAATAGTCTTAGCAGGTAAACGCTCTTGCGGTGACATATAAATCCAGACTTATTAGGTACAAAAAAAAAAACAAATACACCAATTTAATTGGTAGGACATAGAGTTTAAAGTTCTAAAATGTATGACTAAGACCTTTATTTCAATATCTGTGTTCACAAATAAAGATGATTTGATTTGGTTTGATCTAAAAAGGTAAATAGTGGTCTAAACACTCATTTGTCGTTTAAAGATTGTTTTGTTGTCGTGTTTTTATTTTGTATTATAGGACGAACTGGTTGTCTTCCTTGAGACTTGGAAAGAAGTAGCACAGAATCGTGACCATTGGAAGGAATAGAGGGAGGCCTTTGCCCAGCAGTGGGACAGGATAGGCTAGCTATATTAATATAATTTAGTAAAGTAATAATAATGTTTGTACCTACCCGTCAGTGTGAAAAGACAGTTTCTTTCTTGTAGATGACTGACTTGACTTGTGGTGGCGACGAGTTCTCACCATCACCATTAGGTGCATGTAGTGGCAGCCGCTGGGCATCACAGCGACGGGCGCGAGTGGTCCGTCAGTCAATCAATACCCTATATTTCTTGTTTTTTATTTGAGACAAGCCCGCCACACTGTTCCCAAACCACTGCAACCCCTGTAACCCAGAATAAACAGTGGTGACTACCAGAAAAGCGCGAGACAATGAAGCTCGTCGAAGTCCCAGAAAAACAATTTAACTGTCTGGGATCCCGCAATGAAGTTAATTAGAAAAGAATAGCAGACGAATACTTCCTTCCCTATCATCAGAGGACACAAAAATGCCAATATCCTATCTAACTATGTATAGCCTATCGGACTCCACGGTTGGACATAGGTATGTCTCACGCTGCCCCACATCCCTGTCCTCTACCTCTCGCACCGACTCCTACCCAGTCACCTTCACACTTAGCACAATCTGCTTGACATTGCTGTGAGTATGAGTAAATTAGTGAATCATCTTTATTTTGTTCATTGGTTTTTACAAACACTTTATACGATTGATCTTGGTGGCTACAAAAATTTTAAAATGCAAGGGAATCCTCAGACAGCTGCCACCACCAAACTACTCAACGAGGGCATCATTGCATCATCATCATCATCAACCTATAATATTCTCACTGCTGGGACACATGCCTCCTCTCTATGAGAGGGAGTAATCCACCACGTGGACCCAGTGTGGGTTGATATATGTCACATGTCTTCGAATTTTTAGTTCTAAGACATGCCGATTTCCTCACGATGTTTTTCTTCACCGTTTTTGAGAGCAGCGGTGATGAAATAAATTACACAAAGTAATGCGCCTACCTGGGTTCGAACACACGGCTTACTGCTCGTTGGGGCTGCCACCACTGGGCCACAGCTGCTTTCAATATATGTATCATTCATCATCATCATCATCATTTCAGCCCAAAAGACGTCCACTGCTGGACATAGGCCTCCCCCAAGTGTTTTGGGGGGTTTTGCCGTAATCGCCACGCTTGGCAGGCGGGTTGGCGACCGCAGTACGGTTGTTACAAAAGTACAAAGAACGCTGCTGCCCATTCTCTGGCAAATCCCTTAGTCGCCTCTTACGACACCCACGGGAAGATATGGGATGGTGCTATTCTTTACGTCCGACACCTTACAGAGCCATGAATCATTGCATAATGTTTATAATATTTATTTATTTATTTTTATAACAAAACCCATGTGTACAAGACGTGGACGTCCACGGGTTCATAAGACTGGTAGGCACTACACCCACGAATATTATCATACAAAATACATACGCAGCTTAAGATATTTCCATTTATATTCCCCACTGTGACCAATATCACATTCAATATTGCCTTGAATAAAAAGTAATACAAGGCTTTGTATGGAGAGCTCCATTTTGTACAGGTAATATCATTACTTCACCGTAGTACAGACAAAAACAAAATACTTATTGCTTCTGCCAAAGGCAAAATATTATATCAGTGCGTATTGCGTCGTTAAAATAGTATTTTCATTACAATCTTGTGGCAATAAATACACTTTGATGTTGTGTTCCAGGAAAAAATAATTATCTTTCGATTTAGTTCTTTGTTTTGTTTCCACATCTTCAAAAGACGGGCTAAGTCGGTCAGCATGTACTAATTTAATTAGAAACCACATAAATAGATATATAAATAGATACACGCACTGTCAGGGCCTGTACCAACAGGAATGCTCGGTTTCATGTTGAATAATAACTAGTTTTTCTAAAACTCTCGTTGTGGTTGCAGGCGGAGCGGATGTAGCTAAGTAGTCCTGCGATGTGTATTCAAGAATATTTTTCTTCAAACAAAGTAAGTAATACGATGACATCGTGTAACGTAATGAACTTGCACTTTTCTTGAGTCTCAATAAATAAAGCTTTTCTAGACAGCGTAGCCTTTCACTTTGAAAAAAACATTTTTATCATTTTATCAAGCTAGTAACGTGGTGTTATTTGTTTACAAAAACTGAAACGGGTAATCAAACGATAAGTTTCGAATGTAAAATTATTCTATTAACTCTTCAATAAATAGAAAACAGGGCAATACATAACATTTCATTTTATTCTATCCAAATATAAAATAGACATCAACTTCGACCATTGTACATAGGCAAATGCAGGAGCACACATTCTAGCAAACTTATCTATCTCGAAACGAAGAGAACTCACTATGTCCTAAAACTTGTCGTTTTAGAGCCGAGAGTGCCGAGAGTGTAACAAGATAGCTACGTTTGTTAGAAAGTGACTTGTTTCTTTTCCCTCTCAGATCTGATGGTGACCTTGGAGGAGGCGACTGTCGTGTCGGACGCTTCGGAGTCGGCGACGAGGGCCCGGAGGCGAGCCGCGCGCTTTTCTCTCATGGCGGTCCTTTCGCTCAGCTCGTTCATCTCATCTTCCAAATCAGTCAGACGCGCTCTGGTCACTTTTGCTCTCTGTGCGGCCGCGCTCTCATCATCGGCTTTGCCGAGGGCAGTCCACTTTGTGAGCGAGCTTTCATCGTTTATCCTACGCGCGATGCGCTTCTCTGTGCGTTCTTCGTTCTCCTGCAGTGCTCTGCTGGCGCTGCTCATCGAAGACGAGCCGATGCCGACGCTCTCAAGGATCTTGTCGGAGATCCTCATGCGGTTCTCGAGATTGGCCACGTTGGTGTCGAAGTCGATGTCCTCCGAGAAGCGAGATGACTTCTTGCCAGCACGCAGACGCTTCAGGGACTCTGTGATCTGAAATGATAATACAATCAACGTGAGCTTTTTGCGTTACGTAATAGTTTCCGTGACTTGCCCGTGCTACTACCATTCTAACTGGGTTCCCTACTCGAATAACACTTGCTTGAAAACGTTAGCTCGATAGTACTTGAAATCGATAAATTATGATAGCGACAGTTCACTACCTCGACGCATCAAAATCTCGAATAACTTTAAGCTCGAATGTTCTATTATCATCACTATTTGTAACGCTTTTCTTTCTTTTTTTGTTTGCCACCGTCAGTAGTAACACGGGCAATAAATAATTGCGCAAGCTACTTACTACTTTCAACTTTTTTTTTGCCCGTGTTACTTCTGGTAGTAATAATGGTACTAGCACGGGCAATACACGATAGTTTCTAGGACACGACGTTGCATGTGACAAGGAAATCAATTAAAGTACTAGAGAAGAGCTAAAACACAATGCTGGTAATAACTTTTTAATTTACGCGCCAACGTTACGGAGATTATTTCTTGAATAAAACATTCTTAATCTCATTTCTGAATAACAAAGCTGAGCTGTTTCTCCTTTAGTAATCCAATTATAAACCATTTTGATTGCGGCATGCAATAAAAATCTGTTTGGGATTCAAGTGGCTCATGTCATTCGGTTTGGCAGTCCCATCATCTGTAGTGGCTGCTGAGCTATTTTGGTCTGGCTATCCGCGAGCCGTCATGTAGGTAACGGTGTCTCTAGTCATTGTTAATTTTAACATTGGGACATAAATTCAATGTATTTGTCTTTACTTTGTATCTGAAATAACACACGGCAGTAGTAAATAACAACAGTAGCCGAGATTCACATTTATTTTACTCCACCATTTGAGTGGAGTAAAATAAATGTGAATCTAGAATATTTTAAATGTAATTATCAATATTACATTCTCAATTTCTTTATAATATCGTTTAACAACTTTCAAACGTTATAGACGCATACAAAGCCGTCTCATATAATTACTATTCTTTGTACTCTTATTTCCTTTCTGAAAATCCATTACATCGTATAAATAAATAAGAGAACAAGACCTGTGACTCTTTATGATAATAATGACATTACGTGAAGCAGACATTCTGATAGTAGCAAGTAAATATTCAAGCTAATTCTAATTTCTTAGGTTTTTTTTCAATTTGTCGGTCACTGTCAAAATAAAAATGCTGTAATAAATATGATTAGCGGCCGTAAAAGTATGTATTTACAAAATTAAAATCATCAATGCATATACCTCTAAATTCATTTAATCCCATTTTATGACTACATATTTCATGAAAAAATTATTAAATGGGATCAAATGAACTTAGAGGGTTGTGTTGATGCTTTTAATGTTTATAAATCTGAAAAGCCGTTTGTTACGATCGCGAGCTTACCTGGTGCTTTTCTCTTAATATAAGTTTCCACCTAAGTACACATTGTGGAATGCAATAAATGGTTGCGTTTCTAATTTTGAAATGGTTACTAAATCGGCTAAAATGAGTAACGTTTTTGTATAATTTATTTTTCGAGAAAGATAAGCTAATCCAGTATAGTTGACTTGGCTCACGAGGTTGTCGACATAGCGGGCTTTCTGGTTCTATTACTAAATACAGTCAAGCGTTTAGGTACAGTATTTTTCAGTAAAGTATTTTCGGATTCTCACTTTTGTTGTCCATCGGCTAATTAAGTTCTCACAATTGAAAGATTTTTATCTTAATTGATTCTCCCGAGAAGTTGACTTGTTCCTTGAATACTTAAAACAAAAACAACCAAAGCCAGTATGTCATATTTTATTTGGATAGGATGTTAGGAGTATACTACGACTTCACGTTTCCATTTAATGTTCCCTGACAATGCCAAACAAATACGCGGTCACGTGAGCGAAGCCGCGGGTACAGCTAGTAAGACCTAAAACATAAAAGACAACGAGCATCTAAGACGCTGCAAGTAAAAGTTTGCTTTCCGAGAAGTTATCTTAGAATAAAATCCAGTTTCCTACCTTTAAAGCCGCCTTAACGTAGGCAAAATCTAGTTAACCCTTAATCGGTCGCGCCTAAATAGTTACGTTTAAAGTCGCGTGGGGTGCGTGACACCCCTGTCATACTAACAAAACATTCAAAATAACAATTATTCTCGATTCTTGATCATAAAGGACACGTGTTTTTATGGAGCCAACGGGAACTTCAACGCGCAAAATGCAGAATTTAAAAAGTTCTAAACCTTGAAAGTTGCGCTAGGGTATGTAACACCCCTTGCGACCAATTGAGGGTTAATTACAAAACTCAAACGTTTGGATGTTTCGCAGCCAATCATTCAGGCGCAGTTCTATCAACGATGTTATTTCCTGTTGTTCCAGTTTCAAGAGCGATAAAATGTTTCGTTAGGTATCTTTCCAATCGAGTACCCTGTTATTTTACAAATCAACAATGTTTGTATCCTGTTGAGGAAATAAAAACTGATAATTATGCCGTGTCTTTGAAGAAAATAATGTGTAACACCAGCGACGTAGTTTCCTGGTCCACTGAAGGAGGAACCCTGAGGAAGCGGCGCGATTGATGGAATCCTTTCGTTCGATTTTTGGAGCTTTTACTATTCGAGTTTGGGACATGGTGTTTTGCCAATGGAAGTTGGTAAACAGCGAATCCGGATGGTGCAAAAATAAAATAAAAAAAGAAAGGAACTAAAGGTCTTGCTACATTTAATAGTACATTACTGCCGCGGTCTATAATGACTTCTTTGCTGGTCGCGCTGATTATGGCCGACAGCTCAGCATAGCGCAGCTCCAGGCCGACATAGCGCGGTCAGCGTGCAGCACTTGATGGACGAGCTGAGATAAAGGCCTCGACCTAATAGTTTTAGGAATAAAACAATCCAAGTAACACAGATGTGCTGAATAAAGATTGAGTAAGAGCAATCATCAAGAACATAAGCTGAATATTAAGCTGAATAACAACTGAGTACCGTCTATTCAGCTGTTATTCAAGCAAACAGTGCCCCAACTTTGAATGCTTAACGCTGAATAACACCTGAGCAACATCTAAGTAGGAGCTTAATAACGTTTCAATTAGCTTAATTACTTTTGAATAACAGCTTACATTGTTTTTATTAAGCTCTTACAACTGAGTATTCAGCTTAGTCGAATTGGTTATTGTATTAAGAATTTATTAAGCATTTAAATTATTGTTCACATTTTTGCAAACAATATTTATACAAATTGAGAAAGGAATTAAATTGGATTAAAATTTTTATAGTCGATGACGAATGTGAATGTTGATTTGACATGGCGAACTTATAAAATCGGTAAGTAAATTTTAATTTACAAGTTAGTGGTCTGCTACGACCGTGTTAATTGTTAGTGCGCATGTAATTTTGTCGTGAAGAGTCTGTGTTGTTGTAGATTATAGCCCAAACTAGGTGATCTCAAATATTTTGTGGTCGAATAACTTTTCGGTGAATAGACTTACGACTTAGTAATAAAAATGTTTATTATGTTATCATCATCATCATTTCAGCCGAAAGACGTCCACTGCTGGACATAGGCTTCCCCCAAGTGACGCCATATTGACCGGTCCCGTGCGCCTCGCATCTAGCGGATCCCCGCAACCTTCACCAGATCATCGGTCCACCTAGTGGGAGGCCTTCCAACGCATCGTCTTCCGGTTCGCGGTCACCATTCCAGAACTTTTCGGCCCCATCGGCCATCCGTTCTGCGACCAATGTGGCCTGCCCATTGCCACATAAGTTTGGCAATTCTTCGGGCTACGTCGGTGACCTTGGTTCTCTTGCGGATGTCCTCGTTTCTGATTCGATCACGCAAGGAAACTTCGAGCATAGCCCTCTCCATTGCCCTTTGAGTGACTTTAAGCCTTCTGATGAGGCCCATTGTGAGCGACCACGTTTCGGTCCCGTATGTAATCACTGGCAACACACACTGGTCATAGACTTTCGTCTTGAGACACTGCGGTAAGTTGTTATGTTGGTTATTATGTTATGCTCTGTTCAAATAATTCTTTTTATTTGTTGGCACTTTTGAAATTAGCCCAAAAATGTATGGAGGCTGGTGATCCTTTGCGTTTCGTGGGAAATAAAAAAATGTGTTTCGTGTTGTAGGGAGTTTCCTATAAGATACGTGATGAAATGATTTTTAGGGTTCCGTACCCAAAGGGTCAAACGGGACCCGCGAGTTGAAATTTCTACAGATTATGTATTTCTGTTGACGCTATAACAACAAATAATAAAATCAGAAAAAAACAAATATTTAAGGGGGGCTCCCATACAAAAAAGTTTTTTTTTTCGTTTTTATAAATAATGGTACGGAACCTTTCGTGCGCGAGTCTGACTCGCACTTGGCCGGTTTTTTGTCCTATTTTAGCACGATATCGTCACTTTTTGATTGACTAGACAGCAATTAGGAGTAGCTTTTGGTATTTAACGCCTTCATCATCATCATCATTTCACCCGAAAGACGTCCACTGCTGGACATATGCCTCCCCCAAGTTTCACCACATTGACATAACACGGAGGGTTATGCCAGTATCTAAAGCAATTCGCCATAATTTCATGCTAGGTTTCTTTTTTCTCATGGTGCGATTTACCTATTCATCAGGCTTCAGGTTTCAGCTTCTTTCCAAAACCTACAGCCTGTACGTATTGATGGTAATGTGTGATTCAGTGGCAGAACAATTAATTCGATGTTGACCGGTTATTTGCCGCCTAGCCGTCTTCAAACCTAAGATATCGATTAATCTTTTTAAAATGTAGCCAATTTAGTACTTACCGCACCATAATAAAGATACATTCAGATAAATTCTATGTATATAGATATTATACCTACACGTTGAGATTCTGAGAATCAATGGGGTCGGTAGCAAAGCGGTGTGGAATCCAATATATTGAATACCATTATCCAGTTTGAACGAATTTGTTTTTTTCAGGTTTAATGGATTAATTGTTTGCTATATATGTTGTAGCTTGACATTGTATACATTACCGGCCAATCACGATTTCCGGCCAAACTAGTCTTTGTCCTAGGCCAAACCATAAACCTACAACAACTTACGCTTCAATTTACGCAAAAATAAAATTACAGCTTTACAATATCGAGTTTGTTATTTGTGCTGGTAAATAGAAACTGTTTGGTTTGCATATGGCATTGGTGTTAACAAACATTGAGTAATACACCTCAATGCTCCTGAAGCACAGTCGGGAAATATTGCCGAGCAAATATTGCCCACTGTATACACCCTACAACTAAAAAAGTTGGATCATTGCACGTTTCGATGTTTGACTAGCTTTGGCGCGTTTGTGTGATTTTTTATTACATTCCAATAATTTTTTAAATATTTTGTTAGCTCAGCGGTTTTCTGACAAACTGTGTGTGTAACGTGTTTATTTTAATTTTATTTTGTAGCCTATTTTTAACCGAATTCAAACAAAGAGGACGTTCTCTATTCGTCGGAATCTTTATTTTTTGTGCCTGAAACGATTTGATAACTTTATTTGGTTTTTTAAATTAAAATAGCTGGAAAATATATGTCATCTAAGGAAACAAGATCGCGCGGTGGTAAAAAAAATCTACGAAACAAACAAACAAAGTCACCAGTAAAGTTATTTTACTCAAAAATGCATGTAATGTGGTCATTATTTTGACAACCTTGTTTGAGCAAAGTCGACCTTGTCATTCTGTTTCAAGGAGCGGCCGGCAAAGTTTTGCTGGCCGCTCTAACAGGCCGGCAATGTTTTGCCGGCCGCTATTTTGACGTTTCTACGTGGTAAAAAGTGCATTGCAACGCATGCCGGGGACAGCTAGTTACTACAAAAAATACGAGCTAATAAGTACTTGACTACAAATACATAGTGCCTATTTAAATTTCAAACAATTAACTTAGCCTACTGAAGTCTCTCCCAAGTTTTACAACATTCGAAACTTTAATACTTTCTTACCTTCCTGTTCAAGTTTCTTCACTAAGACTTATTTTTTGCTTGTAATACTTAGGTACTTCATTTTTGTGAAGCTTTCACCTGAGAAGTGTTCGAAATTATGATTCTAAGTTTGCTTTTAAATATTTTTTGAACTATAGGTACCGACTGTTAGAAGAATTTATGTCGTAACAAAATGTTTTGTGTATTAGAGGACTACTTGAAAGACGATATTACGTATTATTATTGGAGATGTGGTTCTGGCTGTGCATTGCTTAATAGTAAGGCGGTTTTCTTACGACAAAGCTCATTAGCGAGCTGGCGGTCAATTAGATCTCACGTGGCATTGGCTTGTATGAAATCCCATACGAAAGCGGCAGGGGTCACTTGAAAATTTCCCATACGAAAAAAAAAGGCTGTTTTATGTAGATATCTACTACATAAAACAGCCTTTTTTTTTCGTATGGGAAATTTTCAAGTGACCCCTGCCGCTCTGGGAGGAGCGGAAGGGAGTGTCAGACCTAACTGACTAAAACCCATCCATGTTCCTTCTTAGCCCTTTCTGTTCTAGGGCCACGGTATCTCTTTCGAACAGTCCCGCAGTCCTAGCAGGCTTCGGCCCTCTCTGACCCCTTCCGATTTACTGACATCTCCTTGAGGCGCGCGTGGAACACGAACGCGCCGTTGGCACGGCCTGTCGTCATAAGACGGACGGACGGTGAGCTAGCCCATTACTCACCGTCTACAGGCTCGCGCCTGAGGTGGCCAGGGGCCACTGGTTGCCCTCCGACGCCCGGGGCGTCTCCCGCGGTGGCTGGGACGTGAGGTTCTTTCCCTCTCACGTTCCGCCACCTCCTTCGCTAGCATGACTGCTTCGCAGAAGGACGCGACGGCCCTAACCCTCACACTGTTTGTACACCGACGAGCGGTGTCTTGTGAGCGTCGTCTACTAAGCTGTTAAAAGAACATTATCCATACTAATATAATATTATAAAGCTGAAGAGTTTATTTTTTTAGTTGAACGAGCTAATCTCAAGAGCTACTAGTAACGAATTGAAAAATCATATTATTTTTGGAAAGCCCATTTTTCGATATAGGCTATAACATCACACTACAACCAAGAGGAGCGGAGCTGTAAAATGTTGCAAAAACGGGGAAAATTTCGCACAGACGAAGTTGCGTGAGTCGGCTAGTTTGCTTTAAACACAAAATTAAAACTACTTCGTTATAATAAATAAGGCTACGCTCCGTCAAAGTAAGCGTGGATTAGCGAACCGGGGTAATTGTGAACCTTATTCTTCTGCATCATAGCGTGCTTCCGATTTGATATTGTTAAGAAATAAGTGGATGTATTGATAAGCTATATTTTATGGAGGACTTAATTAAACGGCGAGTTAATCAAAAACCAGCTGAGCGTGAGTCGCGTCTTGTTGTTCAAGACAGCAGCAGGGTTCCGTGCAGTAAGTAATTGAATTATACTGAAAATAACGAAGAAAAATGCTCAATTTTTAATGTAACCGAAACGTCTTGCGACGGAACTTGAAAAATTAAATGTTTTTTTTAAAGCCTTGTGATGATAAGCATATATTTTAAAAGACGGGTGTGTCATATAAGTTTCCCATCTTTATCCCATGTTAGTTGGGCATTATGATATTTTTTTTTGTTAGCTAATTTCTAGAACTCGTATAAAAGTTGTTCAGTTTCAAGATCCGGGAATCCAAAAGGTTGTGCGTTTATTATGTAATCTGAAGGTACTGTACTGTAGCAGAATCGCTCGCAATAGTTTCTGAGATATTTGGAATAGACAAAATCCTCTATCTATTTGTTTATTTTTTTATTCTTTGTAAATTATGCTATTTGTTTATGCGAGACTTCCACTTTACAAAAACTTTCTAAATGAAATAACGAATCGAATGGCACCTTGATCAAAATTATCTGAGTAGGCGCACTGGAATTCCAGAAAATGGCACATGCTGACTAGACTACTCGGCTTTATCATAAAGCAACTTAATAATTTTATAATGTTCTACATATGACTACATGTAATTACTGGCAAATAAATCCGCCCAATTAAATCGAGGCGGTGCGTAAAATGCGCCAAGAAAAAGCGCTCGTTCATAAAATTAAATAAAAATAAAGTTGTAGTAGTTAAAGTAAATGACAATTTATTTTATTGAATGGACGTAATTCAGTGAAGTTATTTAACGCTTCATCTAATTAGTGATCTCGATTCACGAAATTTCAGTATAGCACCAAACAGAAAGTGAAAGCCGGCCAGTTATTTTTTGTGGGAGGTGGAGAGTTGCATTTTGTTTTTGTAGTCATCATTGGACTACAAATGGTCGACTAGCAAGTCTTATTTTAACAGGTTATTGTATTATTTTTGGATCTCGCGCACTATTCAAGAACAAAACTGGTTGTGGTCGCACAGTCAATCTTCTTGGTAGGAGTATCTTCGGATAAGATTATTGGTGGTATTGCTCCTGGACGTAACCGCTTAGTAAGTAAGTGCCTTAGTAGCATTTATACTCATCTGCCTTAGCCTTTTATACTCATCTGCCTAGCCTTTTATACTCTTCTCCCTAGCCTTTTATACACATCTGTCTAGCCTTTTATACTCTTCTGCCTAACCTTTTATACTCATCTGCCTAGCCTTTTGTACTCATCTGCCTAGCCTTTTATACTCATCTGCCTAGCCTTTTATACTCATCTGCCTAGCCATTTCCCAACTTTGTTGGAGTTGGTTTCCAGTCTAACTGAACGTAACTGTATTTTACATGGAGCGGCTGCCTATCTGACCTCCACAACCCAGTTAGTACTGGGTAATACGATACCCCTTTAAGACTAGTTGTCAGACTTTAGGGCCTAACCTGCGGCCACGGGCGGACTACCTGTAACGACTGTCAAAGATCTTCAAATGACAGCCGGGACCGGCTTAACGTGCTTACTGAGGCACGGAAGAAACTCCGTATGTAATGAGTGGTCACCCATCCACGGACCAACCCAGACAAGCGCGGCTTAACACGAAGATCGACCCAACGGCTGTTATTATTTAGCCACGAGCTCCTCGCCTCAGTAGCATTATTAAAATAATTAAATAAACGTAGAACAGACCTGCATTTTATTCAGCAAGACTTTTCAAAATTACCAACATCAAACCATCATATAATATATACTAACTGAGTTACTGAGACATTCAGTAACGCACATGCATGTCCAATGTCTGCCAAACATGTCTGCGTCCATCAAACACTTGTCGTCACAACTGGACTAAAACCGTAAATATGTCACTAGAATATTTTCTCGGTATTATTTATTTAGTAGGTACGAATATATTTTACGACATTTTGATCTGAGTTTTCGCTACATAATTTACTTAAGATAATTTTTTCAACCAGTAAAGAAGTCATTTAAATGTAATTTGTGATATTTATGAACGAAATTCTAATATATCGTAATACAGGGTAAAATTATTTTCACTAAAGATTTATCAGACTATCCTTTTTAAACTCGTTTCATCTAAACACTGTAACTAAATCAATACTCGTACATTCCGAACCGTATTCACTACTAGAACCTAAGCAACTTAAGCTGAATCATTGAATACCTTGTTACATTCGCAATGTTAGTTACTCAAAGTATCTACCGACGCGATACTTACGCTGTACTTAAGCGACATCTACGCGGTACTTACGCGGCATCTACGGGATACTTCCAAAGTACTTACGCGGTACCTACGCGGCCTCTACAATGCTTTATAGAAACCATGAGACACGTTCACATAACTATGCATAACTCTGCAACCACGTGACTGCACCTGCTCCAAAGCAACTCATAACATTAAATAAAGAATGCTACTTTCAATGTTGCCGTCCAAAGACGTATTAGGTGATTTTAAAAATATACCAGATATGTCATTGAATGGATGAAGATTTGAGTTATTTTGGGTGCAAGAACGCGGGCAGTAATTTATGCGCCCGAATACTGTTTATAAACTTGCACGTTCTTATATATTCGCTTTCAATGAATCGTGTCTACTCTCTATTTCCGTATACCTGGTTCGAAATGCTATTTAAATTTTACCAGTTTGTTGGAAACCATGACAAGTAGCATCTTATCGGTCCTCAACACTGATAATTTTAGAGGTTTCTAATGTGTTGTCGTAAATAAACACATTTTTTGCGCTTACATTGCAAACGCTGGCTGAACCCTACGAGATAGATCAAAATAATGTACTGCAGTATTGTTCACCTTAAAAAGGTCTCCAAAAAAGTCCGCGATGGTAAATGTATATCTCTTAAGGATAACCCACAATAACCATTTTTTATCCTTTACTTTTTACGAGAAATAATGGCTTATTTACGAAGCGATTTTAAGTTTAGTCTAAACAATTTAGGTGCTCACAGGGTAAGAAATAATAACTCAGTTTAGTTCAAAGCTTATTCGTACGTTTGGAGACACCACTTTACCTTTGAACGCCGACGTTCAGCTTTTTCTCAAACACAAACCGGTTTTAGTGGATTACGGTTCAAAAATACGTATTGATAGTTACTGCCCTGTTAGTCTCGTGATCGCAAGCGTGGCTGCTGAGCGTGACGGGTTCGATTCCCGGGTCGGGCAAAAATGATAATGACTTTTTTCGTTACAAATTTGTCGGAGTTTGGAAGTTAAGCACAATAAGCGTTAAACACTTGTGTATTTAAATATCGCCCTCGTTTATGGCTATTCTCCGCTGAAAGAGGCCGCCGTGACCGTAAACGGCCACGAGAACCATTATTGATGATTAGCATGGTTACACTCGCAGTCATGAGTTTTACGTATATTTAAGAGATCAGACGCAATCAATGGCGAGACGATCTGACTATCTAATCCTTCATTATAATATCGTTTGACAACGTTCTGTGCGAGGACCTGGGATGTAATCTGATGTATTATCTGAATAAACAGGGAACCTCAAAGGGTAGGTACAACCAGACAGTCACGTTATACATAGTTGTAGCAAGCGAATGCATTCAGCTTATGAAATTTGTAATATGTTTTTTAAACCCACGCACAGAGTTAATTGGAAGAGGCATGCAGTAACGTAACAAATACAAAATCCATTTTGCGGTTTGATTAAATATACGGGATTACAAATTTTAGGGTCCAGTGGAGCTCTATGGAAAAACAAATTAAGTTGAGTCGATGCTTCATCATATTTATATTTCGCTTTGTGAGATTATTTCAGGTGCCTATTCGTGATATTTTTGTTGAGATATAAACGTTCAGTTAAAATACATTTATTTATTCAAATTACAGTGATATTATGAAATTTATGAAGAGCCTGTGGCTAAATAATATCAGCCGCGCGGTTCGAACCCGATATGTTTCATTACTGGTGTACAATAAAGTTTTATTTTATTCTATTCTGCCGATCTTCAAGTTAAGCAGTGCTTGCCTAGGTTGACATGCCGAGTTTCTTGTTCGTAAGCCGTTGGAACTGGCTGTCAGTTGCAGATCTTTGACAGCCGTTACAGGTTGTCAGTGGCCCAAAAGTCTAAAAACCAGCCCTTACTAAGAGGTTTCGTATTATCCAGAACTAACTGGATTGTGGAGGTCAGATAGGCAGTCGCTCCATGTAAAATTCTGGTATTCAGCTGCATCTGGTTAGACTAGAAGCCGGCCCCAACATAGTTGGGAAAATGCTAGGCAGATGAGTGAGATCCAGGCACCAGATCATAAAACAATCGAACAGAGATGAATACTGTGGAAACCAACATACTTAGAAGATGAAGTAATACGTTTCAAACTTTTCAAATAACTAGGGAAAGTTTACAAAGTAGTTCCTTCGTTGGACTCGAAGCTCCTTAAAATTTTACTACATTTAGTTTTTTTTTTCTGTTTTCTGTAAATGGCATCAAGAATATAGGTACTTGTGCTTTATCAAAGTATATTCTAGTATGTTTGGTTCCCACGCTGCCTATCTACTTGAGGAGGATACTGTTGTATTCATCTACAGCAATGTACTTGCTAGTAACAGTAGCGTGTGTGTTTTGATTGACGTGGACTCATCATCAAGACATTAGCATCAAAATAGTAAACTATGTCATGTACCAAAATAAATAAATGAATAAAGCTTCGTCCAGTACATAGTAGCTAATTCATTCTGTCAACACGATCGTCGGGACGTCGGACGTCGGACGATTCTTGCGCTACTGTTAACTACAATCCACACGGCATCGTGTGTTTTCGTGACAGTATTTCCTAGCAATGACGAAATAAATACGGTCGCCGTATGCAGACGTGTTTATGTTCAGACGTCGTACGTTGGAATCGGACGAACTGCATGCAAAATGAATCACATTTATTCCCGTCACTCAGGCTGACTCAGGACGCTCAAGTCGTACGGCGCGCGGTGGGGTAGTGTGAATGGGCCCTAATCTGAAATATTCGCTTTTGAATTCCGTCTCCTATTCGTCTAAGATTCGTGTTGGGCCCCCTTCAAGTAGGAAGTTAAAACAGAGGTATGACAACGTTAATTTAATTGATGTATAATATAAATGTTTTATACATAAATATACATAAGGATCCGAATGCCAACTCTTCCTATGACCACAGGGCTAGCCTATTATTTGCCAACGAAACCGCATTGCCATCCAATGTGGCAATGCTGCCATTCCCGTTGACAGCGATGCGGATGAATTTTTTTGACGCCCTTTAATATACCTACCTATTAATATTACTATTCTAGTTTTATATGTAATATTGTAAAATGTAAACGTACTTATAGTATTGAATACGTCTGGCTAGTTTCGTTTCAAAACATCGAACTATGTGCGGATCAAGTTTAGAAATTCCCATCTTCAAACTACCTGACTTCTCCGTTCAGAATTGCCCGAGATTTGCACCTGTATGGAACTTTGAAATAACCCAAAGGTAAAATAAAGGTTCGTCTCGGATTTCAGGAGCTCGAACGGCGTCCATGTCCCTTACATCTCAATATATTGCTGGGCCAAAGTCGGTAAACCTAAAACGCAAGTTTTTCCTACTTTTGTGCTGCAAAATATTTATACTTGGCAGTGTCTCATTGGGAAATTACCGTATCTTTACCATTTTATAGTTTTCGGTGACGGCAACTACTCATTTACCGATTGCATGCATTTAACGTGTTGTCTGTTTATTAAAGCACCGTAATTTAGTGATGGTATTTTCAATACCGTTCAATATAGTTTTAAATGTAATAAATAGTATTTTGCAATAGTGGAATCATGATATATTTTTTTATTTAGCGGTTTTATTAGGCGAGTAAAACTCCGAAAAAAGCTTGTAATTAAATAAAGCTCTGATTATTTTGATGTTGGCTGCAACTAGAGCAAGTTTTAAAATATATTTTGGTGATTTTATGGGAGCACTAAACAAACCACTGTGCTTAAACAAAATACTAGTTTAACATTTTTATCAGGTGTCAAATCCTTATTAGATATTTAATTGAAATTACTTTTAAGTCGAGAGAGATATGCGGCCTGCACTATTCGCAATGATTTGAAAAGAAAGATAATTACAAGAAGGTACGGAGAGAATTACCAAGAGTTGATTTTATAAAATTAAAGCAAATATACTCTGAAAATACATTAGTCGGATGTGCTTTCAATATTGGCAGCCACCGTGCTGTCATCGTCGCTGACCCCGTTCTATTTTCCTTGACAGGTTTTAAAAATCAACTTTTCAAAAGACTAACATCGGCTTTGATGGCTCAGGAGCAAGCGGCACGATGCGATAAAGACAGGCATAAAATTAGGTTCTTTTTATACAGAATTGGTTTGCGTTGGGCACAAGTCGCCCGATTGGAAGATGGTGAAGATGCGGTTCTTTGTACATTTATTTTTTCCCGTCTATATCGAAGCGTGCCGATTCATGTCAAAAAATTGTAGTAGTGCGAACATATGTGAAGCAGAGGTGCTGAAAAAAAAAATCTCTCGATTACATACAAAAAAGAAAGTCAACACCTACATCATCAGAAAACTCCTCGCTGTCCAACGCAGAGGAGAGAGGCCTGCCCCTTTGCGCCCTAGCTCCCCTGGAGTCAAATAGATCATCACCTCCCTCGACGTCATCCAGAGCGCTCTTGATGCGGTTCTCAACGTCGGACCGGATGCGGTCGCGGTCCGGTTCAGTGGCGCGCGGCGCGGGCGTTTTGCCGTCCAAACGGTCGAGGACTGGGCGGTAATAACTCTCGCCTTTGTCAAAGTTGCAATCGTAGACGCGCGTGCGTCGGGTTCGGCCTAAACGACTCATCTTGTTGTGTCCTGAGAATAAGAAAGAAAACATTAAGATTTAGATTTGCATGTTTTGGACGAATTATTTGGACGAATGCATCGTAATAATATTGCGTTTGGATATGAATATTTAGTGCATAATGTATTTAGCATTTCGATAGTGCATTTAATTCGGTGTCGAGTGTAATGGTCATACGCTAATCCAGTGACAAAAAAAAACGGGTTGTACTCAAGGAGTGCCGGCAGAAGTAAAAATAGAGTATTAATGTTGTTCATTTTTGATGCTTTGGAATGTTTAGGGAATAATTTTGTACGAATTGCTTTATTGCAGTATAAAAGTACTATCATTATGTGGTAAAATACAATATTTATTTATTGCGCTATCGTGCACAAACATGACAATTTATATTAAATAAAAAATTTAAAACTTCAGAACAATTACAATCCGTCTCACAAATTTTACCTCTTTGGAGAAACCGAAGGTTTTGTTTGTGCTTAAGATAATTATCCAGTTTTGGAAACCCAAACTCAATGACAGATGTCATAAATTCAAATTGCTTCGTTACCTAATGTCAACCCGTCTTACGAATTTTCCAGTTTTGGAAACCCATACTCAATGACAGAGGTCATCAAGTTCAAATTCCTTCAAATTCCTTCGTAACCTAATGTCAATCCGTCTTACGAATTTACGATTACGCGACGCGAGTTTTAACATTTTTTTACCCATCACAAAAATGCATAACGCCGATAAAAAGTTTTCACTTCAAAAAAATAATATGTAATAGGGATAATGACTGGGTAAATAAAAATTTTTTCCGTCAGTCAGGTAGGTAATACAAAAATATTAGACAGGTATTTTTTTTTTAACAAATTTACAAAAATATTAGTTGAAACGCATTAAAGTTGGAGAATAAGGGATCACTACGTCACAAGTAGGTATAAAAACTTGACGACATGTGCCATTTCAATTCAATACGTGTCCAATACTTTTTTATTATCGAACCGATGGACAAAGAAAAAAAAAGTCATCATTCCGACTGGTAAGAATAAAAAACAAATGACGAATGCGTTGAAAATTCAATTTTCTGTGAATTTTTCGGTTTTGGTGCACCGAATACGGCATCGTATTTGGAATACCTCGAACCTACTGCAATCATTTCTTTTTAGATTTGGTTTTTATGTGAAAATAGAGCAACGTGTGCTATACAAGCTGGCTATACAGGACGAGGTATCCAACTATTTCTCACTCACATAAGATTAATTTAATCATCATCATCATCATCAGCCTATAATGTTCCCACTGCTGGGACACAGGCCTTCTCTCCATGAGAGGGAGTAGGCTGTAATCCACCACGCGGGCACAGTGCGGTTTGGTAGATGTCACATGTCTTCGAATTTTTAGTTCTAGGACATGCCATTTTCCTCACGATGTTATCCTTCACCGTTTTTGAAGGCAGTGGTGATGAAAATGAAATAAATTACACAAAGTAATGCGCCTGCCTGGGTTTGAACCCACGGCTTACTGCTCGTAAGTCGGGCTGCTACCACTGGGCCACCGCTGCTCTCAAAAACTGCTGCTCTCATTTAATAAAGCCATAGTAATAGGAATGGACCATAAAATAACTATGTTTAAAGTCAACAAATTCTGGATCAAAATGAGTAGTGTTTTGTAAAATGTTTTGTTACTAAACCAAAGTGAAACCATCAAAGAATGTTGACCATTGGGTTAACATAAGAAGCAGTTTAATTTAAACAAGTAAGCAAGCTCTAAACTTCCATTTCATTTTACACTGAAAATAAATATCTGATTGTATTTATAAAATAATGAATGATAAAGCTTTCTATAAAGTGACTTGATAATAAAACGCACATCCTTTAAATTCAACAACGCGATCTCCTTTCATTATTGCGAAGCTGCCTGTATTAATTGCACATCATTATCAAAATATCGAGCTAAAAAAGGGTTGCGTATTCATTGTGAATCCAGACCACATAAATACTATAAGTAGGTGATTAATGATCATCTTACAATAAAACTTGCTTTACCCCGAGTTTACAATATAGCAGTAAATGTGAGCGTACGCAGGGGTCAGGTTTAAATCTCAAAGCCACTGACGCGGTGCATTGCAACCACAGTGCTGTTTCTAAAATCCTTGCTTTATACAAGAGAGCCCATAGGAAATTCGGTTTCAATCTCTATATATTGTGTAGAACATTTCAATCAGGTGTCAGCGTGTAGTTCGAGATTCAGGTGTAGTTCGAGACCACAGTGACCACTGATACATATATATTATCAGTATTGCATAGTCATTGAGCCGTAAAAGTCAGATTTGACTTAAGTCGCTTCATGTTTGAAACAATATTTTAAAGAAATTACGATAACAACTACCAAATTCCTAATAGCAAAATATACATTTGTTCTTACAAATGTCTGAACGTAAGAATAACATAACATTCAATCCATATCATAAATGCACACTTCTAAGCCTTTTGAACCTGCTTCTTGCTAATTAAGGTAGAGAGCGGTGTCGCGACGACCAGTTACACCGATAATAATTAATATCACAATTAATGCAACGTGACGCTTAAGGCTTCCGTCACATGGTCACCATTTTCCGCCAGATAATCGCGTCGAGTCGCGAGTAGTCGCTCTTGTGTGCACAGGACTTAAGTAGAAGTACGCGCAACGTAAACTCCATTAATTCGAACTATTTCAAAGTAGCAAATACTAGTTTCGAACTTGATATTATTATTTACTTAGTTTAAGATTGAATTTTTATCTATTGGTGATACTAATTGCGCTTGTGGGGACAACATATAGACTAAAATTTTAATGCAAAATTTCGTGACTTTACGTACACTTTCTGTGTTCACCTCTGGACTATTTACTATGAAGTTCTGACGAGAGTAAATTAGATAAATCGTGTCGCGCCTGTTTGTCGGGACCCTAAGGGTAATGGCAAAGACGAGTTTATTAAAAGCTGCACGGTGGCAAGCGACGACGTTACGGATGCTTGAATACAATAAAAGATTAATAACGATCTTCATATTCGCAATAGCATCACGCATCAACACGCGAATCTCAGATCGCATCCTAATGTAGCTAGGTACTCTGTCGATAATAATAGCAATAGTCTCATTGTTTGCTATATACTTTGCTAAAATAAATTCGTGTTTATCTCAGCATTTGCTATACGAATGTAGATCTTATTGTAATACTGAAAACACGAAATATTTGCTTCAGGTTAAAAATATTTGCTAAGATTTAGGTTGTGTGATCAAAATTATACTTTTGTGTAGTTTGAAACATTTTTACAACGAAAATTTAAAAAGAATACACAAAATCTAGTTCATTAATAGTAGGTATTAACCTACTATTATTTAGAAGCCATTTTAAATTACTATTTTCTCATGAACTACTTACTAAATTGTTTTTGTTTGCTTTTGTAACATCATTGTGGCGCTGTTCTGGAATATTCGAACCTCACTCTCATAATCACAACCATTGTATGAAAATGGGCTATTTCGTTGGATTTGGAAGTAAATTGGTATATATGGGAAATACGACACCTTCGAAACTTGGAAGTGTTTTCAGCAGGTTTAGGGCTAGTCGCAGTCGGATCAGGTAGAAATATTAATAATTAATATTAATAATTATTAATATTATATAGACGCGTGGTTAGGGTTAAAATCTCGAGATTTGAAAAATCTTTACACATCACTGACATTTGCGAAGAAGTTGGCATATGATTTTTTTTATTATTTCTTTTTCAACTGCATATTTAATCTTTTATATTAAGAAAAAGTATCCCTACGGTAAAAAACCTGGAAGTTGAATTTTACCTTGATGACTTCGGATGGATGGTAGCACCACTTGCTTTAAGCGTAGCCTAATCCTGCAACGGACTGTTATTGGCCGATGATGAACCTTAACCCTAAACTGCAGGATATATATCCATCAAATACAGCCTCTCAATTATGAATGACGTGTACCTGTTATCGAATTACGCGAGACGAGATTGCATGGGCATTCAATTAACATAGCGTTCAGTAATGGTCGATACACTTCCATTTCAGACATGTTCTGTGATTCACTGCTCTCAGATGTTTGGCAAACAAGTATTATTAATTAGTTTTATAAAATACAAGTATTTATATGTAGGAATAAAAAAAGATAAATATTGTTGAGACTATGGGGGTCAAGGGACACTAATACACATCGATTGAACCACTATATAAGTTCCACGTATTTTTTTATTTAATTGTTGGCGGTTGTAGTTATAACTTTTTCTGAGTCAAGTTATTTTGATAATTGCTTTGTCAGTATTATAGCTGGAATGTGTGTTCACCTGTTGTCAAACACAAAAATTTCCAACTACTAGTAGCTCAGAATTGATCACAACACTTGATTTCATCTAGAAAAAAATACTTACACCTGACCAAAGGACTTGTACTTTAAAAACTTTATGGGTTCTAGCTTTAAAAATAAAACAGATAAGTTGGTACTTTATCCGATATTTTTAAGCGAAAACTGAGTTGCCTGAAGCAAGGCTATTTAATACCTTCTTCAAGCGACCGAATGTCTGATGCTTCTGATATACCCAAATACTTAAAGCTTTCGGATGAAGAAGGGGATCTGAGGTGTATGAGCTGAATTCCTTGGTTCCCCTCTCTTTACCTACATATATATGAAGGCATATTTGCCCAAGCCACATTTCAATCACAATTTGCATTTTTCCGTCGCAATTTGTTGGGGGCAAGGAGTTTCAGATCATCCAAGTAAAGAAGGTGAGATATGACCTGACTACCTCTCCTCAACCGATAGCCTAGATCTGATTCCTCTAGTAGTGCGCTTAAAGGATTCAGGGCCAAGCAGAACCAAATTGGAGTCAGACTGACCTCATGAGCCGTGTGTGAGGCACCGAGTCCGAGTCCTTCGTATTAAATAGTATATCCAACATGTCGCTGTCGACAACGCTGTGCTTGTGGGATCGACGAACCTGTTGTGTAATGGCCATGGCGATGAGGAGTAGCTCCTTAGTACCGCGGGACCCGTTCCTACATCCATTTTTAGAAGCGCAAACATTTGTCACCACTCACTGTATGTTGTATTAATTTTCGCTCTCAAAATGAATGAAGAAGTTTCTTAACCGTCGAGAAACATGTTATCGGTCTATAATTCTTGGGTTCCGCCAGACTACCTGACTTAAGGATCAGGTGGGTAACATCTGTTGTTAGGAACTGCGATAGCCACCCAGACTCTAAGAATGTCTGCAATTGACATGCCAGGCGAGTGTGTGAACTACTTGCCATTATACCCAGAAGTTGTATACTCTTTACGGTCCCCGTGATTTCCAATTCAGTAACTGATGAAATACTCTGGCAAATAATGCGACTAATAGAATGGCGTAATTAAAATTGCTTTCAGCCTGGGATATTTTATTCACACACTCGCTCGAAACCTCGCATCCAATTAGCCTTAGTTGGGCACCGACCAGATGCTGCGCCAGAATGAATTTGTGGCGGCATCATCTGGCCAGCACACGTCTATCATATTTTGCTCGGGTCACTCCTAAGCTCTGTATACCCACCACTCATCGCTTTGGAACATGCAATTCTGCGAGTACCGATGAACCGCTTATACCGCCGAAAACGGTTCACCCATGCATAAACTTTCTGCTTTAAGAAGTCCATGCGCTTCGTGACATGGGACATGTAATCTTAAGTGAGGACTGATTTCCCTGAGTCCCGCCTCACAAAGCGCATAACACGTGGTCGTGTATTGCCCTCCCTGAAGCAATGTAGTTTGCCGATGAGTAGCCTGGCCCCGTCGATACCGCGCTTAATCTTGCACTACCAGGCGCCTGACTTTGGTCGAGTACCTACAAAATTAGCAGTTCCTAATAGAAAGTATATCAACGCTATGTTCAACGCACCATCGTTGAACATAGCGTTGATATACTTTCATATGTTTTCATTAAAAACTGTTTTTTTTAAATTACAAACAGACACTGCAATATTATTTATATGTATAGACAAAGAACGCTGAGCAACAGTCTCTAGATTTACCTCAACATCACAATCATGGGGCAGGATTATTTTCAGGGAGATTATTTCCGTTTTCTTTTGGCTAAATATACCGAATTTATGTTATTTTATAAACGACGAAAACAACACAATATCCTCACATGTTAAATGCAGGTGAAGTAATTATTTTACTTATTTCACCATCACCAGTGCAAGTAGGTACTACATACTTACTTAAGGTGGAACCGACAGGGTATCCCGAGAAATTCTCTTTCGTTTTTTTTTTGCAATTAGAAAATCAACCAACATGGCTATACAATTTATAATCATTAATAAAAACAATAAAAAGTCCGTTTACGGACGATAATTTTACGTGACAACGTCATAACAAAACATTGATGAAATGATAGCTTACTTTTATGAATAGCAAGTCGAACGCTCAAGCCGATCGTGCCTTTTGATCGCTCGTGCAGCGCTCTCGCTCCGATCGTAACGTTACAATAAGCGTAACGTTACAATGATTCATCCTTTTTCGTGCATGCAGCCGGCGTTCATCGATTTATTAGACGTTGTCATGTCAAAAAAATAAATGCGCGGGCAACCCTGTCGCTTCCACCTTAAGTATATTTTCTACTTTTGAATGCTTGCGAAAGTAGGTATATTATATATCTACATTACACCAACAGTGGAAGTCAATGATACAGGTACTAGGGATGGTTTGTATGTTTACGTGACCACAGGCCCCCTAGTGAGAACGCACAAAATACTTGTTTCACATAGGTACAATATTTCATAATTTTAAAAATGTATTCCTATCTATGGATGACACTGATTGTGCTTGTTGATAACCATTTTACTAAAATGTTATAGGATAATTCTATTTTCGATAAAAAAATCGAAAATCGAATTTCCTTGTTACGTATACACCGCGCGCTCGTGCTAAGAAATATCAAAATATTTACAAGTTTTTATAGTGCTCTGCTACGTTTACGCGATTGTACACCTTATTCGTATTACGGAAAGATTAAATTCCTATAAAAGCTCAATGCAAAATATAAGGATTAAGCTTGCAAACGTATTTTACGTAAACATTAATCAATACTTTTTTACGATTTGCTTCAAAGTGTTTAATTTTCGTGTAAATAGGTTAGATTAAAACCCTTTTACCTTTTTGGTCGAACCGCTATTGCAAACAACTGATAGTAATAACGTACAATATTAAAACGCTATTAAACAAAATTAAACAAATTTTACATTTTAAAAAGTATATTACTTTCACCAAATCTTTACCTAAAGTAACTAAATTTGTCCTGGTATCTATTTTGCCCATATTTTTATTCTCAAAAACGCGTTTTCGTGTTTTTCACCTTGATCCGGTCTTGGAAAATGTTCAATTTTTTGTTTTATTATTTTGTTAGCTAAGGTTAAGTATCTACAGGATTCAAGAAAAATATCGCTGTTTATATTTAATACAAGGTTCAAATCTAAAAGCCCTGGACTATGTCAAATATGTATAGTTTTGTTATTTTTCATGAAAATAGTTTTGATGTTTGACATGAAAATTAGAACAGGCGCAGCAAGTATTCTTATGAATTTACAGAACGTCTTCACCAGTTTTTTTTTTATCCTGACCTTCTTTAGAAAGCAACAAATATTATCCGTTGTTCAGGCTATGTTTTGTTGGCGCTCGACCAATCAGACTCATGGAATTATTGATTGAATATGTGGCCAAAGCTCTCTATGGTGTCGGACGTAAAGAATAGCACCATCCCATATCTTCCCGTGGGTTTCGTAAGAGGCGAATAAGGGACTTGTCAGAGAATGGGCAGCAGCGTTCTCTGTGCTTTTGTAACAACCGTACTGCGATCGCCAACCCGCCTGCCAAGCGTGGCGATTATGGCAAAACCCCCCAAAATGTCAATGTGGCGACACTTGGGGGAGGCCTATGTCCAGCAGTGGACGTCTTTTGGGCTGTAATGATGAATGATGATGATGATGTGGCCAAAGAAGATGACTTTAGACTACCTTTCTTATAGTGACACTATTTAAAAATTACTGGTTCGATAATGTTTTGTATATTTTTATATTTTTTTACAGAAATACTATCTTGAACTCTCAAAAGATACGCAAATGAACGATTAGAAGAAATATGTCAATAGCTTCTTTATTTTATTAAAACTGCGTACAATATGATAAAAAATCCTGTCCGATACGAAAGAGGCATATAGGTATCCCAATCATATAACCAAATGAAATAAAGAAAATAAAATATTCATGAAATTAACCTTGATAGTGAATTTTTAAAATCGCAATTTTCTTCCCCAAATTAGCACCATTTCCCCAAACTGTAGTAAATTTTTAAAACGCAACAACACCGTCATATTTGTTATAAAGGAGTTCGTAATAAAAATCAATCAAAACTTGTTGGAAAACAAGACTGTGACATAAAGAAAGCAAAACAGACGAGATATATTTTTAATTGCCAATGACAGACGTCATCGGTTCATGACTGTATGACGTCACTACCGCACCGCCGCACGCTGCCACCCCTGTATTGCTATGTAACTTTCCTCTTTTATTAAATTTAATAAAACTATTTCGGGGTATTTCTTTTTACTTTTTTTCCAAAAGAGATTACATAAAAACCATCTTATATTGACACCTTATAATACCCTCACGGTTCGGACAAGGTTTTAATAACATATTGTTATGAAAGGTAAGTATGCATACTATGCATGTTTATCAAAAAAATAAAACAATTTAGAAGCAATTGGGTACAGTTAAATTAACCTACTGGTGTTGGTATTCTCAAAAGAAAAAGTCAAGCACTAACTTATTTTTGTAAAAATCACAAAATAAGTGCCACGAATACTATTAATAAGGGATCTTTGGTACCTAGATAAATTAAGTTTACAAAAATCCAGTTTTTGAAGTCAGGTATATTAAAAACCAAAACAATGATTTATCTCCTTTCATGACATATGCTTTTAACAGGCAAAAAAAATAATAGGTAAGCCATGTCTTCACTTTTCAGTTCAGCTCAAATTCAAAAGAAGTATGAGTAAGTAGTTAGTACTATGTATGTTGTTTTAACAAAGAGAATCAACAGCCAATTGAATCTTCATTATATTAACAGACGCTGTAACAATAAAGTCTATTACGAGTTAAACTTGTGAGTTATTTGCCGTGTCCTTTATACTAAAATATTTCTGTTTTGTAAACGTTCCGTGTTTTAGCTGATATATTATTTCACGCACCCGGTTTGTTTGCGAAACTATAAAATATCCGCTTGTGTATTTTATGAACATCACGTCAGGCACATCAAGTTCGTTGTAAAAACAACGTATCAGAGAGGACCGGCTTCTGCAAACGAAACAATACGTAATATCCTGTTCCCGTAGATAAACAATTTTTAATGCTCAACAGCCAAACGAAAATAGATTCAGAAACTTTTAATTTGACAAGACAAATGATCAACCGATAAATTTTTATGTTATCATACGCACATCCAGATTCTTGGCATGAAATAGTAAAAAATTCAACGAGCATTTCACTTCAATGAATTTTTATATAAACATAATATAAATGTTTACTACACAGACACGGATGTCTACGAATGCATGAACAATAAATTATGTAATGGTATCGGTGACTGGAGCGCTAGTTGTTTCATCTATCATCCCCTCCTGATGGATTACCCTCCCCGAGCAACGACGCGTGCGTCGAATAGTGAAACAAATTCAAAATAGAATTCGCAAACATTCGATATCGGGATATTTTTAGTATCGAAAACCGGGTTTTTAGACGGACACGAGGTGGTATTGTAATATGCACTCGTTGAACGCTGAACGGCTAAAAATAATCACGCAATAGGAATTCGAACGCACATTACCGGTCAGCAATTGTAGATTAAAATTTGGGAATTAAATAACAGAATAGAAGTTGCTTTTACAAATAAAACAATTAGCAGATCCATTTACGAACATCGCGCAGCAAAGAAATATGAAAGTGGAAACAATTCGCTGAGGTTGCATTGAAAGTGAATGTTGAAATGTGTACTAACCTGGAGCGTGTATAGGCGGCGAGAAGGAAGACGGGACTGACCTGTGGAGCGGCGGCGCTGCGGCGCGAGAGCAGCGTGGGCGAGACTATGTTTAACCGTGAGCCACACAGAAATATACTGACTTTTGTTCTGAACGATTTCCTTGTCGGAAAACAACCGAGACAAACGGATGAAGGCGAGCGAAGCGCGGATTTCCGAGGATGTGTAATGCAGCTCGCACGTTTGGCACTTATATCGACCGAACAGTCCAAATATATGCTGTGATAAACATTGAAGCAAACATTCTATAAAAGGCATTCAGTCAGATTTATCTATAAATACTCGAATTACAAATCTTGATGTAGAGCTTACGTGGTTCTGACACATAAATTAAGTACGTGGTAGGTAGTTAGGTACATAGGTATATTATTGTTTATAATGGGTGGCGAGCTCATTCAATGCCAGGTATTTTTTTATTCTAGGCTTTTGTTTCAGACGTGTATATCCATTATTTTATGTCTTCCGCTAGGTCATAAAAACCAACTTATCGGTTTGCACATAAAACTCTCCATTGGCCATTTAAGAAGGTCGTATTTTTCGTAATCCAGCCACACAGCATTCATCTATACCTAATCATTTCACTATACTGGGTAAAGTTTTACCTGGATCTGTATCAAGGTAAAACTAGGACAGATTGTCCCTAGTTTTTTAATTAAAAGCTGTGTGAAACTGGCTGAAAAGTAACAAAATTTGTAGCTTGATTTGTGGTTAATTCTCTGTATGTCTAGAGTTTGGTTTAAACTCTGGAATACTCATTAATCAACTGATTACTAAAGCTGATTAAACGAAGAAATCCCATCTTATTCATCCGATATTTTAATTAACCCACGGCCCTGACATGCCGCTTTCTTGTAGCGGCTGCAAATCTAGTGCAATTTAGTGGGATCTAGATCGGTCTATTTTTACCAATACTAATGGTAAGGCTTCCAACATGCATAACGGCATTGATAGTCACGTTTCGAAGTCGCGTTCAAGATAATCCATTTACCTGTTCTTGGTGGACGAGGTAATGCGGACTGACAGGCCACTTTCCCTGTTAAGGCATGCACATTTCAAAAAGTAACAGGATTAGGAACAGTCAGTGCATCTGGAATCCATATCCCGAGAATAAAATAATGAACTTAACTGCGGTACGGTCAATCAGCGCGGCCGATGAGAATCGTACTGTGGCATTATTATAAGGAATGTAATTTGAGCAGGTATCGTTAGTGGATAAGGGAATCAACAAGATTTGATAACTGATGTTGATCGAATTTTGCAATATCTCTGTTGGTGGAAGCGACAGGGTAGACCACGAAATTCAAATTTTTCTTGCGTTTTTGCCATTCGATCTTAGGCTGTATGTTGAACAAGATATGATTTGCGACCGTGATAAGCATGTATTTTACAGAATTATAATAATTAACATCATAAATACCACCTCTTTAAGTTCATTTAATCCCAATTCGTTCAATGGGATTAAATGAACGTTAAAGGTCGCGCGGGATACATGACACGTCTGTCATACAACTCTATTCTGAAATACATATAAAAAAAAAACTATACTCGATACTAAACTTGATCATAAAGGACACGTGTTTTTATGAAGTTAACGGGAGCTTTTAAAAAACTTTCAAATTTGCAACACACGCCCAATGCAACCAATTAAGGGTTTTCGTACACTAATTGACAGAATTGTAACCCTTGTGATTTCAGTGCATTATTATCATCTTAATATCAGCAGAAGACGACAACTACTTCACTTAGGGTTCCTCAAAGCGTCGCGTCGCCACAGCGAACGGTCTAGCTGGTATTTCTCGCATTCAGTAATTCACGATGCGTTCGCCAGGTCACCAATTTTAAGACATCCGTATATCAATTTTTGGTCTGATTTTAGATGGCGAATGCATGTAACATTAAAGGTTTTGGAAGTGATAACGAAGATGGCAATGGTGAAAGGGGCGTCTCTTGGGGCTTAAAAACTCAATGTGGCTTCTTCAAATAAGACGAAATGGATGGATATTCAAAGAAAGAGCACAACGGACTAACTGATACCTAATAAAATAACCACTGATAAACGTACCACTGCTTGCTCTGTCCCTCTCAAGGGAATATAAACGTTTGTAGTAGTACACATTCACGTTAAGGTTTTTTATTTCAAGACAACTCCACAAGCAAATAAGAATAAGACCAATGCAAATTTTGAATGAGATCGCATCTCCAAGGAACGGCAGGTAGGATATTGAAGTCCATCATATACAAGAACAGAAACAAATTTTCGAAATAGGTTCTTAGTCACAATCACAGCACATAAGTAAACTGAACACTACTATTTAATTTACCTAGCCTAATTATTGATTTTCGTTGATAACCACTGATAAGTACAATTTTTTTTTTTCGCCCTTCGGGCAGTGATATGTACAAATATAATATAATGACATGGATGGCACTGACATGGATGCCACTTTATAAGGAAAAAATATGATTATACCAGCCAGTTACAAAAACTCTGACCCGATTGCTAGAATTTTATTTTTCTATCATATTAAATCAAGGCCACAGCCTCCTTTGAAAGATTTTAAGATTTATGATTTTTATGAAAACTATCTTAAAAATATTATTTTGATACAAAATAACATAATTAAAGAGTTTATTTATAATATTAGAATATAATACCATGCATTTAAAATGTAAAAAAAAATTAGTTTATTATTATTCTCGTTTATAATTTTTCTAATAATTTTTATATTTTAAATATTGCTATATAAAATAAAAATAAAACATTTAAAAATATAATAAATAGTAGCCCACCGGTATCGGGAACAGGGTCCAAGCTACCGGCAGTGAGGGCTCCAGTGAAAAAAATCCTCCTACTAATACGAGCCGTGAGTACCGCTTTCTAAATCAGCCCTTAGTGCCTAACGAGAGCCTTATTAGATATTGGTCGGGGCTCTTGGCAATTAAGCCATTGGCTGATACGACTATCGGCACAATGATTGCAGAGTCCACATCCCACATGTCGACAATCTTGTGAGCGAAGTCCAAGTTGCTTGATATGCTTACCTTCTTCTTCTTTATGGGGTTTTTTTAGTTTCCGCACTTAGTCCCTTAAGTGGACCATTGTGCGTGAGCCATAGTGGTTGTTACTCCAACCAGCCCACCTCTCTCCAGAAGCAGATCACACTTCCCGGTCTTCTCAGGGCATTCGCAAGGGATCTTGGTGTTCCCAGGGTTGCCTCGCGAATCTTGGTGACACCGGTGCACTCAAGCAACACATGCGCCACCGTTTCCTCCGCATCCATGCATGCTCTGCACAGGGGACTGTCAGTGATTCCTAGAGTGTGGAAGTGTTTATCCAGTGAGCAGTGTCCAGTGATGGTCCCCGCCACCAGACGTAGGCCATCCCTGTCCAGACGCAGAAGGCGCCTGGTCAGCTTTGCGTCAAGGGACGGCATAGCTTCCTTGGACTGCCTACACCCTGGTGTCGAGGTCCACCATTTTTGCGCTTGTGTGCGAGTCTGATCCTTTAACCAGTTATTTAGTTGCTTAAAAGGAATGGGCACAATGGGTTCGGGTCCGTAGGGTTTTGTGCTGGATCCTCTTCTGGCAAGTTCATCCGCCGCATCGTTCCCTAGGGATCCACTGTGTCTTTTGATCCATTGTAGTGTTACCGTATTGTGGTTTAGTACCGTGATTCGTTCTAGGGCATTATGGCATTCTAGTATTAGTCTCGACGTGATCTGATTACTGTTTAGGGATTGGAGAACTGAGGCACTGTCGGAAAGTATTCGAATATTGGTATTCGTAACCTCTCTGGCCTCTATACCGTGTGCCGCTTGGATTATACCTACACACTCAGCTTGGTAAACAAAGTTGAACATTCCAAGTGGTTTGGATATTTTTATATTTAAGTCGTCGGAGAACACCCCGAAACCTGTCCCGTCATCGGTTTTTGATCCATCAGTGTAGATTCTTAGCTCTTTTGTACCTGAGTAGTCACACGACTCCGCTGTCAGTACGATGTTGTAGTGTTTTTGGAAGCAGTGGGATTTCAGGGTTCTGTGGCATCTCCCATCGACAGGATGGGAGATGCCAAACTAAAGAGCCGTACTCGTATGTGATGATTAGTCGGATAACTGTGGTTTATAGCCAGTAGGTGATTTTGGGGCTTATGCCTCAATTTCTCCCGAGTAGTCTTTTACATTGCCATAGGGCTATACTGGCTTTTGTGGTGATGTAATCAGTGTGTCTCGCCCAGTTCAGCTGTTAGTCCAAGAAGATACCCAGGTATTTGGTTTCAGTCGATAGGCTAAGTGTGGTTCCAAAGACGCTTGGTAGCTGTAATGTTGCCAGCTTCCTTTTCTTTGTGAAGAGGACGAGTTCGGTTTTGGTAGGGTTCACTGTTAGTTTGTATTCCTTGCACCAGTCTTCTACTATCCTCAAGGCTTGGCGCAGGGGCTTGGTCAGGTCATCAGCATAGCCCACCGTGTAGTAGCCTCTGCTATTGAGACGTTTAATGAGGCTGTCTACTACAAGCATCCATAGCAGCGGTGAGAGGACACCGCCTTGGGGGCAGCCCTTCGCTACCACGGCTCTAGTGGTGTCGTTTACTGTAACTTGTACAGCCCTCAGTCGGAGCATATTTGTGATCCATCCACGCAGAGTCGAGTCCGCACCGTGTTCCTCGAGGGCTGCGTTGGTACTATGGAAGATGGTTTTGTCAAAAGCGCCTTCTATATCAATGAAGACAGCTAGTGAAGAACATTTGTGATCCACTGCACATTCGATCTTGGAGATCACACTGCGCAGTGCAGATTCTGTTGAGTTTCCTGTGGAATACGCGTGTTGTTGTTTATGAAGTGGCCGCTCCCGAAGGGTTCCGTCCCGGATATGTCGATCACAGAGTCTCTCGAGAGTTTTCAGTAAGAAGGATGTAAGGCTTATTGGCCTGTACGCCTTGAGTTGTGTGTAATGGGGTTTGCCTGGTTGGGGATGAAAACGACTTTCACTGCCCGCCATGCAAGAGGTATGCTTACCTTTCTCTGCTTTCACGAGGTTCTCGTCATGCGGAACCGTTATGTCAACAATCATTGCGCGCCGCTCTCATCGATCCACCACCACTGTCGTCCTGTCAGTGATGATGGATTGATCCCAGTACAGTGTCATCATCATCATCATTTCAGCCCAAAAGACGTCCACTGCTGGACAAAGGCCTCTCCCAAGTCTCATTGGCATTTTGGGGGGTTTTGCTACAATCGCCGCGCTTGGCAGGCACAGTGTGATATTGCCATATTCAAGAACTGGGTCGGGCACATACCTATAGTACTGCTCTTCAGATTCCACAAGGCTGTACTTCAGAGCAAGTTGCTGATGGATAATCCTGGGTACAAAGTTGTGTCTATGTCCATCGCGAACACATCTAGATGCATCTCCACGTTGGCTTCTAGGAAATATTCCCTGAGACTGCATATCTCGCGATTGTGAAGAGTCTTGGCGAACTTTATTATTGTAGTGCCTTGTCTTGCCTTCTAGTCTAGTGGTCGCAAGCACGACTGTTGCGCTTGAGGACCTGGTTTCGATTCCAGTCGGGCAAAGTGACTTTTCTATGAACTGGTTTTTATCACTAATTAGGTGTACAATTGTACATGCGTTGCATTGCACTTTTTCCTGCCTACTATCTTGTATTTTTTATACTTAACTACCCTACCTACTACCTTTCCTGCCTACACTGTGCCCACAACCTGTGTGTAGATAGCACAGAACAAATATAGTCAGTTTATGTCCGTAGGTGTGTGGGTGGACATAAGTAGTCCTTTTGAAATGGCCTTCTTAAATCGCACGCCACTTAACTCGATTCTCCGTAACTCTCATCCAGTTGCTACCAGCCTGCGAAGATTGTCACAATAGCAAGTTTAGTAAAACACACAAATAGACGGTTTACTTTATTTTTTAGAGTGACATACTTTTTTATATCAACAAAGTTACCTAGCAACCAAAGTTACAAGAGACTAGAATGTATCCAGCATACACATGCCCTCGCGCACGGTCTATTATTTAACATCCTAAACCTGCCTACATACATATTCTACTAAATTATAACCACCCTTTTCATTTTGCCTTACTTAGGGACCTAAAGCACTACGCGACCACGACCACGACATGTCGCATGACCGGCCGCTATCATCGTGTAACCAAACTTTCTTCCAGGGCGAAGCTTCCGCGGCAAAAGTCGTGGCATGGCTGTGCAGAGTGCGGGGTCCCTCAGTCGGTCGAAATAACCCTAGATGCGAATCTCTGGTCTACATTAACACCTCCCTGGAGTTTACTACTGGACTAGTTAAAATAAGTGTCAAATCCAGAAGACAACTTTACTTTTGATGTCAAATTTACCATTCCTACTTTTGTTTGTGAAAATGTCAAAATTATAAGTAAGATTTTTTTTTTATAAAAAAATTAAAGCTTCATTACCCATCCCCTAACAAAATCTCACGATGACGAACGACGGCAGCCTTTTCCTCATGGAGGTACTCATCGACAAGGTTTCATTTTTAAAGAGTCCCTGTTTTTCCGACAAGGACTTCAGGACCTGTGTATCAGTGACAGCCCCATCAGTAGAACTAGAAATATATGACGATGATCCTGGCCAATGTATCGCTCAAAGTGGAGGACCTTTTGTGAAGACTTTCAATAGTGGAAAGTCAAGTCTGTTTTTCCTTAAAGACGAAGATA
The DNA here is from genome assembly GCA_949152445.1 of Cerastis rubricosa. Lineage (NCBI taxonomy): Eukaryota > Metazoa > Arthropoda > Insecta > Lepidoptera > Noctuidae > Cerastis > Cerastis rubricosa. The sequence continues at coordinate 11,689,600 of OX424523.1, read as the reverse complement.
TTGCAAAAGCCATGAGCAGATTTCCCATACAGGTAACTGTATACAAGTCACTACCATGTGGATGTCTACCAACAAAAATAATAATGGGCCAAGTGACAATAGATATGACGAAAGAATTTGTCCAGACACGTAATAAATATCTGCAAGATCCCGTGGGTGATAGCTGCCAAGCTTTGAAAGATACATTTCAAATCGTTTCCTTAGAAGGCGCGCCGACGGGTACGATAGTCATCTTTTTTCGCATTTCTTGTTTTGGGAAGTATATAATTACAAGATTCCAAGATTCAGGCCCACCTACTTTGGGAGCTGAACGAGGGCCTTCTAGCGTAGATCGATCATGCAACCCACAGAGACAATATCAAACTTCTGATGATCCTTGTGTTTGTGGCGCCTCCCGAGTAGCAGTTGATGGCAAGGGAGTTCCTAACGCTGGTCCTCCCTGCCAGCACGGCGGCGGCGGGAGCAGAGCTGGTCCTTGTCCGATAGGTATGGATTTATATTGATTGATATTGACTTTTGTGTTGTTCATGTTTATGGTTGGTATAAAATATTACAGGCATAAATGATTTCAGCTCGCGACCCCTACAACTCTAAGCCATGCGAAGATCCAGACGACATTTGCTACTGTGCTGGCCCTAAGCCACCTCCAAAACAACCCATAGCCTGCAGAAAGATGGATCCTTATTCTTCTCACATACCCAAAGGTGAGAATAAGCATTTTCACTATGCTAATTGATAATTATTGGATCGAAAGTTTTATTAATCACAGTAACTCAAATTTTGATCCAATAATTATGGAGGTACATTTAATATTAGGGTTTTCCCAGTACCAGTAGGCCCCGTTAGTATAGACAGTATATTCAAATAAAATTATTAGTTAGGGTCATAGAACATCCAGGCCGACATGTGTTTAACGTAAGTATGTATATAACTTATGCGAGAGTACAAAATCTGAATGCATGAGAATCAATTTGTTGATGGCCAGGTCCCAGTAACCATTTTGAAGAGATACGATCTGTTTTGGGCGACAACGAACTAAAGATGAAAGTACAAGCCAGCTCATCCATCATTCAGAAGATCAGTCAAACTCATTGTGCAATGCAAACTCCAGAAATGAAAACGGACAGTGAAGGACCCTGTATACCATCTTACGGAAAAAATAAAATCAGTGTAGCATTACCGAGTGAGGCTACATGCTGCAATGGCATACGGGCGCAAGGCACGCAGTTCACATGCACCCCTGACGGATGCTTGCAGGCCATGCTTGCGCGCGGCGATGCGAAAAACGAGTACCCCTCTAAAGATGTTTTCATATTGTTAATAAAAACGGCTGTGGACGATGATAAAAAGTACAAACTGGAATTGGAACTTGTTACGCCTAAGGGTGATGATGACATGAAAATCGAAACCAAGCCAGACAGTTTGTTCCGATGTGAGACCGTTTAAGAGGAAAAACAAATCATTAGACTAAACCTGTTGCACTATAACCGATCCTTATTTATTGTTTTCAAATTCATTTGAATTTCTTGTTTAATGTTGATATATTTTTATTTCATAACGATTATTCCCCTGATAAATCACAAAATTGTGCAGATTGCTGCCCGACGGGGAACAAGGTGATATTCCAAATGCCTTCGGACACCTGCGGCATGAACCACAAGCAGCGAGCACACTTTCACTTCACATCTGACGGCTTGGGTGACGTGTCCCGGGACGACCCCAGCCAGCTAGTGCCCACCACGGCAGAGGATTACCCCGGGGTTGTGTATGATATGCCACAACAAGTGATTAAACTACGCATTAAAAAAGTTATAGAGCAGCCAGGTCGAAAATCTAAATTTGATTACCAATTCATCACACCTGCTGTCCCTCAACCGAAAGTCATACCCGTGATAGATACTCGCACTGCGCAATGTGTACCCACCTGTCCCGACTGTTGTTCACATCAATCTCCTAAACGTAAACTATAGTATTTCAAATTCACGTTTTGTATTTATTATTAAATGTTTTTTCAAATGGGGTTGTTTCTTTTTTTAATTTATCTGGTTGTACTCTTTAGGTAACCTACTAAAATATGTAGGCTAGTGCATATATATTTAACTTTCTTATTTCATTGATTGCTTACATAAATAAAATGTAGTCACCTCGTCCTAGGTGTCCTTCCGAGCTTGCCGATTTATCCAGATTTGACAGAAGAGCAAATAAATGAAAGTCATTCTACAAACAAGGAATTGAAACTACATCGTGTAGAAGACGATTTTAAGGCCAATAGTCCAATAACCGGATCATCGACCCCGCGCTCTGAAACAGCGACTACGGTCTATGAGTATTTACAATCATTTACGGAGATAGAAAACGAATCAATAAAATCAATTCAAGCTAAGTCAGATAAACCAACCTCACCGTGTGCCATCAGGTCTGAAACGAGAAGCTTATCATTTTCTGACAAAGTAAATTACGTTTCTAAATGTTGCAGCCGTTTTCCAAAGAACCAAAAAAAAACTAACTATATGCGTAAGCTTTTATATGGCAAAACTGAAACGACCATTTGTGTGACGCTCTTTGATAATCTCACCCACCGTCGCACAACTGGATCACAAGCCACAGGTGCCATTAACCAATCCTTACAAACTTCTCAAAGTAGATTCACCAATTACAACAAAACTAGTAGTTTGGTTTGCAACACTAGTATTTCACCAAGCTATACATCGTCATTTTTCGATAGTAGTACATTATTTGTACAGGATAACAGATTACAATTAATGTACTCTGACGTTTGCCATTTTGGAATGAAAAGAGAGAAAAAGGGGATGAGATCAAAAAATAGACAGAGTGAGGTGAGCAAAAAAGCGTCCAAATCATGTCAACGACCGTCGGAAAGTTATTGTGGACCACAAATTTGTTGTGAACCGACTAAAGTTGGACTACCTAATGATCCAAATCAACAACCTGAGAAACGCAAAAGTCAGGGGAAGCATATTTCAAATATAGTTACAAAACCCTGTCCAAGTAAAGTTGGTGTCACCAAGGGAGATTCAGTTGCGGCTATTTCGCATATTAAAATCGGACCTAGAGAACCTTGTCCCGTGCACGGAAAAGAACCATGTCAAGGACCTGAATGTATAGCTGAATTAGAAGCCAATACACAGGCACCTATTAAGGCTTCTACGGTGACAAATTCCCGACGAGGTGTATTTGAATTAGTAATTCGTAGACTGCAAGGAGATCCACTGCCAACGAATGAACTAATGCTGGAGTGGAGACCGCCGCCGTGTCACCCCCCTCCCTGCGGAAACCCATGTGAGATACTTTATGTGCTTTCCAGGACTAACTGCCGACCATCCATGTGCAAGATGATAGTTGGCCGTCCGCCTCGGTACAGAAGATATTCATGCAGGTCGGTATGAGGGAAGTGTGGCGGTAAGCCCTGTCGACCTTCCATACCTTGCGTTCCAGGGACGTCACTAATATGCAAGCCATGTTCGCCATAACCACGTTGCAGGCTCTTCCATCTAGGCACCGTGCCCTCCGTTCAATGATGCAGACCATGTCTTCCACGCCGGTGCAGGCCATATCCGCCGCCTCCGCGGTGCTCGCCAGCTTGTTTACCACTACCATGCAATGTTCCCAGAGGGCCACCGGGGTCACCTTGTTGTAGTGCACCATATATACGGCCTTGCCCTATTGGATATAGGAAACGTCGTAGAATAGATAGAAAATTGGCAGCAGACCGAAAATAAGGCCACATCGCAAGTTCACATTTCCCTGCTTAAATAAATCGAGAGCGTGGCAGTGTGTTGGATGTTGCAGTGTGCTCCCTGCCCACTTAGACAGTGGCGCTTGGTCGCTTCCGGGTAGCCTCGATGCCCATTGCGGTACGTTTGCTCATCACGAAAATGCAGGTTGACTCCCTGTGCACCTTCGCCCTGCGCACCTCACCGGAAATGCTTGTCAAAGTTTCGCCATAAACTTACAAACAACAAACTGCTGAAATTGCTGTGCCTAAGTAAAATACTGCAAGAGTACATATTTATAAGACAATGTAAACAATCGATACAAACTATTTTAATAATTAATTATTCAAGTTACATGGACTGATTAATTTACACAGAATTCAATAAACAGTACCATTACACATTCCAAAACAATACAGAACAAAAACCACAGTACGCCATACCTGTCACAACTATTTTGACAACCGACCACTGAAGGTGGCGTGCAAGTCAATGCAGCATCTTATGTATGGACAGTCTAGACAGACAGTCGAGCCCGTCGGCCATCATCATCAGCACGCTGTTGGGCCTGCCGCGCACACTACGCATTAGGGACGCGCTCCACTTACCCATCGTTGTATAAAAGCAGTCGACGCTAGCGGCATCGAATATGCCCGAGGCACTACAGTGTCGCGGCAGCCCCATCAGCACTCTGAATTCTTTTTGGGTGTGATTCACCCATGTCACCCAGAAAGCATTACAGAGTTGTTGAGAGCTACACGTGTACAGAGAGGTACAATACGCCCTTAAAAGTATCTGCTTGACCGACCTGGAACAGCGCGCTGCGAGCTTTCTATCATGTTACCTCTAATAGCAAAAACCCTCCGCTCCCTCTCAATGTAAGCTTCGTCTTCAAGACTGGCTGTTAAGAAATCCCCTGAGAATTTAAAATAATCCACTTTGACTGAGGGAACCCCTTATAGTTTGATGGGAGGTATTGCTATAGGACTTTTAGAGCCGGCCTCAAAAACCATGTACTGGCTTCAGTTTATATTTAAGACCGTGTTCTTCAGCATACGTCTCACAGATTATGTTCAAGACTATGTTCTCATGCCACTTATGAATGCTGAGAGCAACAATTTGAGAGTTGACATATAGGTTGAAAAGTGCGGGAGAGCTCAACCTCCCTGCGTACCCCGCACTCCAACCCATACGGCTCTGACTGTGAACCGACCCACTTAACACTACTGATCTGGCCCCCATACCAACATTTAAACAAGTTAATAGGTTCCGTGGGAAAGTTAATGTCCTTCAACTTCTTCCATAGAATTTCATTGGAAACCAGATCAAAAGCCTAAATCGAGCCTAAAAAGATAAATCGAGGAAGCGCGCGTAACTCGGAGTAAACGTTTGACCTACCTGATGGCATGCTTAAGATACAGTATATCATTTTCTGTGGAGAGTCCTGGCCGAAAACCAAACTGGCTATCGTGCAGGTGTAAAAACAAATATAGCGGGTATCAACGGGCATGGTGTTGTTTCAAGTATCACGGTGTTGAGTTAGGATTACTGTTAATCAACTACAAATTAGCTAAATAGTAAATTCAACTAGAAGAAACAACTTGTGCGTGAGTATTTCAAGCATGGCTTGCTGTCCGAACATCCGTCGGAGTCAGTTTACACTGGGATGCTACTCCCGCTTATAAGATAGGTAGCAATATGTGTCACTAACCGGCCGCGTTGGATCTATTCGTAAGAGTAAGATAAATACCGTATTACTTCAGAAGTTAAAGCATTTTAGAGACTGGGCTGCTACCCGTTCCTGGTTTGCAACTTAAATCTACAAAATTATTACCTAGATGATAATAGATACTCAATCCATTTTATGTAAAAACATGGGCTTTTTTTTTCCGAAAATAAACTTTGACATTTGTGTCCGCATAGCTGGACATTTGTGTAGCGTTGTTCGCTATCTGCTGCTGCTGTTTTTAAAGTGCACTTGAAAATAGCGGCGGTTCATGATTTCGCAGGAAATATTCACGCAGCCCTACGAAGGTAATGTTTTTGTGGAGGTCATTGACCATTGACAGGAGTCTTCGGATGTTGACTGTGTGATACACTGCTGCTGATAGGTCAACGAATACAAAGCCTGTAGCGTTATCCTCCAAACCATCTTCGATGTGTTGCATTAGTCTGGGAGGCCGGTTGATGCACAACTTTACGATAAGATGAGATTCAATGAAAGGCTTAAGGTGGTTCAGAAGGAGACTTTAAATAAGGAAATAGTTTGGAGGATATAGCTTCTAGGATCCTTTTGGCATTTTCCAAGTTTAAGCAAAGCAATCACTTTAGCACTGCTCCAAAGTTCTCGGGTTTTCTTTTTTTAAGGCACGATTTTGAATGGAAATAAAATTCAGGATACGGCCAGGATCCGGAGGTTGTTTTGATGCATGCTATTCATTAATACAGGTTTAATTGCTTCTTTCAATTTCTGCGTCGATACTATTTTTGTTTTTTTGCATACGTACTCGTACATGTGATATTCTGTATTTCAGTGATTTGTTGTCAATTTTTATTCGTCCTTTTGAGAGTTTGTAATTGCCATAGTCTTTTTGACCGACTTTTGATGCCATTACTTGCCTGATCCTTAGTAGCGACACTATCGAATGGTAACAAAAATATGTGTATGTGTTTTTTTCCAAAAACAATAGGTTGCATTTCTAACGAGGAATATTGATTTAAAAAAATCTAAAGATGCATGATGATGATGAAGAAGCTTGGAGTATTTGTCGCTATTCCCCATAGTTTCGGATTTGTTCAACCTCGCCAACTTGAAAAATTCACCATACACATTCATAAAAATCAAAATCAAAATCAAAATATTTTTATTTTACATAGGCCTACAGGGGCACTTATCGGCGTCGGCAAAAAGGTGCTCGGTTCGGGTTGGTCGTTTCCTATGGAGAAGAACCGGCAAGAAACTCCATGGTTACTCTTTTAAAATCATTTGGTGTTACAATATTTCTGTTACAGCATTAGTACTAAAGTATGGGAGGACATCGTAGGCCTGACAATAAGTCGTTGCTTACTACGAAACGTAGAACGAAACAAAAAGTTACCAAGGATCTAGGAATCTATAAGGCCTACAATGTCCACACATTTACAAACAATCGGTAAATAAGAAAAAGAGTCTATACAACAACAAAAAATAAATAGAAAATATCACAAAATGACTAGATCAAATAAGTGACACAAATGTTGTCATCCGTGCTGTAACTATTCTAAACAAAAGGTGTAATGATTTAAAAACTATTGTAAAACATCTGATTAAAAAGAAAGGAAAAAAAAATAAGATTGAGAATAGTTAGAGACATCCACACATTTGTGCCGTTTATGAGCTACCAGGGAAGCCGCATGTGCGAAGGGGCTAAAGCCAAACTTCTCTATCTTCAACGTAGTCCTTAATTTTGTAATATGCTTTTTTAATTAGGACACGTTTAATATCATTTTTAAACTTTCCATCGGTCAGTTCTGTAACTGACTTCGGCAACTTATTACAAAAGCATATACTGTTTATAAGAAAAGACTTGCTAGTTTTGGTTAATCTGAATTTGTGTATTACAATTTCGTGTTTACTGCGTGTATTTATATTATGGAAGTCACTTCTAATTTTGAAAAGTCCTCGGTTTTTGCGGACATACATTCTAAAATATAAAGTGAAGGCAGAGTCAGTATATCGATTTCTTTAAATTTTTCTCTGAGGGATTCACGAGGACCCATTTTGTAGATAGCGCGGACTGCCCTCTTTTGCAGTATGAAAATTGAATCAACGTCTGCTGCCGATCCCCACAGCAGAATGCCATAGGACATAATACTATGGAAATAGGCGTAGTATACTAACCTAGCTGTGGCTATATCAGTTAACTGTCTTATTTTTCTGATTGCATAGGCAGCTGAGCTTAACCTTCCTGAAAGAGTTTTAATGTGCGCGCCCCACTGCAGTTTTGAATCGATAGTAATCCCCAAGAATACAGTTTCCGCTATAACATCAAGCTTCTTGCCGTCAAGATTTAAATTTAGGTCACGTTGTGGTACATTTGGTAAAGAAAACTTAAGGCATTTTGTTTTGTTCGTATTCAATAAAAGATTGTTGGCTGCGAACCATTTCGAGAGTATAGTTAGGCTTTCGTTAACATGTAAGACGTCCGTATCTTTTCTATCAATTTTAAAGATTAGCGAAGTGTCATCAGCAAATAGAATTATATCCGAAAATTTGGCCATCATATAAGGGAGATCATTAATATAAACAAGAAACAGGAAAGGGCCGAGAATTGAACCTTGGGGCACGCCCATCTTGACTATAGACCCGCAGGACGTCGCCCCATTTAGATTTACTTTTTGCAGCCTGTTTGATAAATAAGAGAGAACAAGATCAGCAGCTTGTCCACGAATTCCGTAGTGGTGTAATTTACAGATCAGTGTTTTGTGGTCGACGCAGTCGAACGCTTTTGAGAGATCACAGAAGATGCCAATAGCATCCTGGGACTTCTCCCAGGACTCCAAAATATGACTGATGAGTTTTACTCCCGCGTCCGTTGTCGACCTACCCTTCGTGAAGCCAAACTGCTGACTATGCAGTATCCTATTAGAGTTGAAGTGAGACAACATCTGGTCCAGCATGATTTTTTCATAGATTTTACTCAGTGCTGGAAGCACAGATATAGGCCTATAATTAGAGGGATCACTCTTACAACCTGATTTGAAAATTGGTACTACTTTACTATGTTTCATCAAGTCGGGAAACTTGCCGCTGTCCAAACATTGGTTGAATATGCCTGTTAAGACAGGAGCAATCGTATCAATAATATCTCCAAGAACCTTGACGGATATCCCCCATAAGTCTTCAGTATTTTTTATATTCAGACTTTTGAATGCGTTTTTAATTGTAGCAATACATACTGGTTTAAATTTAAAGTGGTATGTTCTTTGTAAAGTTTTCTTTAAGAAGAGCTTCAGCAAATTTAGCTGAAGAGGGGAGAGATTTCGTAACCTCTAACGGAATGTTGGTAAAGAAGTTGTCTAGAGTCTCAGCGACTTCTAGCTTATCACAAATTGTTTTATTATCTATTTTCAAAGACAATTCAGTCTTATCTCGTTGTTGCGTCTTTCCTGTTTCTCTGCTAATTACCTGCCATACAGTTTTTATTTTATTCTTAGAAACACCGATTTTATTACTTATTATTTTAGATTTTGCTTGAACGCAAACACTTTTGAATATTTTTGAATAGTTTCTAACATAAGTGTGAAAGACTTGATCTGAAGTCAGAGATTTTTCGTGATATAAATTGTATAAAATATCTCTACTTTTTCTTATTCCCGCAGTGGCCCATTCCCTAAATTTGGATTTTGAGTTGACTTTAACATTTTTTACAGGACACGTTTTATTAAATTCCTGGCAAACTGTGGAAAATAATATACTGTAGTTTATATTGGGGTCTTCTAAATCAAAACTAGCATTATAAAGTTTGCTAAGAACATTATTATTAAAAGATTTTAATTTATTTTTGGAAAGAGGTCTTAATTTAATTGATTTAACTAAGTGTAACTTTTTGTCTAACTCAAAAGACACAAGTTGTCCAGTATGGTCTGACCTAACGCCACTTATTAATAAAGACTCTTTTACTATGCAATTAGTAAATACATTATCTATGCATGTAGCTGAGGTTGCTGTTATTCTAGTTGCTACACTAAATAAATATTTTAAGTTGAATGATTTAAACAATGAGACCAGCTTACATTTTTCGGGTGAATTGACTAACAGGTCAATATTGAAGTCACCACAAACAAAAACTAATTTATTATCTGTGAAAAGTTTACTTAATATTTCTTCCATTGTGATTAAAAATAATGACAAATTTGATGCTGGTATGGCTGGCATAGCATAAGAAGATGCTCGGTCCCCGTGAACGGTCCTCAGACATTAATTTAACTAATATTTTAGGGAATGCAACGTTACACTTAACATGTTTCGTAATATAGTTCCAAAAACGGCGAATGCACAATTTTCGGTCTCATCTGTTGCAGCTCAATCAGTATTACAGTACATGGAGTGACCTACCTGACCTTCTCAACACAGTTTGTACTGGGTAATACGATACTCCCTTGGTAAGATTGGTCATCAGACTCTTGGGCCACTGACTACCTGTCACGACAGTTAAAAATCTACAAATGATATCCGAGACCAAGCTTTCCGAGCCACGCAGGGTACTCGGTATGTAATGATTAGTCACCACGGTCTGACCTTCCCAACCCTTGAAGATCGACCCGTACGTCTGTTATTACGTAGCCAGGATCTCCTCAATGCTGAGGTATATCAGTACCCTTAAAGGTACTGTAAAATATCAGTGCCAACTCGCACTGGGCCCGCGTGGTAGATTACAGCCCACTCCCTCTCATAGAGAGAAGGCCTGTGTCCCAGCAGTGGAACTATATAGGCTGATGATGATGATGATGATGAAAAAATCAGCAAGTCCCACTATTGTTCACACGCCGACACATCAAGCTATACATTTCCAGTATAACATGGCCCCGCTTTGGATAGATTTACCGTGCAATGAGAGAACTGCATAAATTGGATTTGTATAGCTCGATTGGTCGCTTTGCGTACTCCAGAGTAATCGTTCTTACAAAGTGTTTTTTCTATTACTAGAAAATTACAAATCGTGCAGAAGCCGAATAGCTCCGGAGCTTCGTAACGAAGTCCGATCATTGGAAGTGCACTCAGAACATTAACCCTGGGGCCAGTTGTTCATGTTCATTTGTTTATCCAATATGTGATCACAACCTCCGTTTGGATTCGGGTTTAGCTACCTGTAACCATAAATATACCTGTATGAGGTTAGATTAGGTTAGGTTCTCGGGGTTGCAACCGATTAAAAATTCCCGCTGGAAAACCTAGCACCACTTTGCTCAACCTAAGAATTGAACCCATGACCTCCTCTCAATCTCTGCCGATCAACTAGAACCACTCGACCAACGAGGATCATTAAATCGTTCTAGTGATTTAAAGCGATCGCGAATAACCAGCCACTTGCTTCGAGCTAGCTTGGGGCTTTTCACAGCGACATATTGAAAACCTTATTATTATCGAAAAATACTCGTCGTAAATGAGTCGTCGACGTATTTACGACGAGTATTTTCAGCGAGTTTTTAACGGGTATTTTGTAAGCAAATAAATATCTTTTGAATAAATCCAGATACGAGGAGCATGCTTTATTAATTTCTTTAGGCAGAAGACGGTACACCCTTCTGAAGCTCATATATTTTATAAGTTCCGGGTTTCCATGGCAACGCAATATCTTCCATAAAATCCAGCCAGGTATCAGGGTAGCATGGCGGAAGAAATATATCTTTATCTATAAATTACGTGTCACGTTGTTTGTCGGGGATGGACTCCTAAACTACTTAACCGATTTTAATCAAATTTGCACACCGTGTGCAGTTTGATCTAACTTGAAAGATAGGATAGGTTACATCTCAATTTATGGTCGAAATATTATTTAATTGCAAATTTAGTCACAATAATCTGTTAGCTCCAAACAATTCTAACAAATGGCGGTATCTGTTGACTGGATTGAGTAAGTATCCAATAGATGGCGCTGTATAGGAGCACAGCAGCAATGAAAAATATTGCAAAATGGGCAAAATGTGACGCAGACAAAGTTGCGCGGGACATCTAGTTAGGAATATAAAATAAAAAATATTAATTGCGTTCAAGGCAGTCACGCAAGCACTGGACGGATTTAATATAGCCGAGTTTTGAAGTAGGCAACATCGAAAGGCAAGTTGAGTATAGGTATTTCATAAGTAACGAGGAGAATTTTCACTTAGGTAGGCACTGGGTGAGTATGTGAAACCATTTTTTTGGAAAAATATCACAGACATTTATAACTGCCTCTCTGGTCCAGTGGTTGCCAGCGCTACTACTGAGTATGAGGTCCTAGCACAGATAACTGTGTTCAATTCCTAGATCAGGTGAACTGTTATTGGTCACATTTCTCGAAAGTATCCGTTCATGCCAGTGTCTTTCGTGCATTGTGAAAAAATATTATTTCTTTGTAGTCGGTAAAAATGAGTATATACAGCAGTCTGCGTAACATAACATGAGCGCGATGGCATGATTATGAGAGTGTCACTCAGGAAGTATAGCAACCGTCTCTGTATAATTATAAACTACTAGCTGTACCCGGCATGCGATGCAGTTCACTATTTCCTTTATTTTTTTGATTTAGTGGTTCAAAACCATGTTCGGATTATTGCCTTTCTAATAGCTCGCGTTCCGCATGGTGTCGGACGTAAAGAATAGCACCATCCCATATCTTCCCGTGGGTGTCGTAAGAGGCGACTAAGGGATTTGCCAGAGAATGGGCAGCAGCGTTCTCTGTGCTTTTGTAATAACCGCACTGCGATCGTCAACCCGCCAGCCAAGCGTGGCGATTATGGCAAAACCCCCCAAAATGTCAATGTGAAAAATGCGACACTTGGGGGAGGCCTATGTCCAGCAGTGGACGTCTTTTGGGCTGAAATGATGATGATGATGAATAGCTCGCGGGCTTGGACGGTTGAGTGTGAAACCGATTTGGGGCACATCGGTAGGATGGTTTCAAAGTCTACAACAAACAAAGTAGGTAGGTAGTTTGTTTTTTGTTTTATATTATAAACTATAATTTTTTGAGTGTCTTGGTACATATTATTCAGTTTAACGTCATTGTAGGTAGGGTTCCGTACCCAAAGCGTCAAACGGGACCCAGTTTTATTTATTTGTCTTATAACTCAACGATGGCCTATCAATAAAACCGAATTTACACACAAATCTATTGACAGTAAATAAGTATTTTTAAAGATTAAAATCTAGTTAAGATTATGAAAATAAAAGATAATTAGTCAAATTTTAAGACAAAGATATAAAGGCTATGACAGGGCTAGACGAGGGCTAGGATATTGGCTCTTTTGGTTTTGCAATAAAGCCTCTGTTGCTCGTCACTTCGTAAGGGGTGCTAAAACAGAACTCGGATTTGTGTTGCGCGTGATACTGATTAACTCACCATGAGCGAGTTTCATGAACGTTAAAAAATACAGAGCTATTAAGCATGTAACCGTTATTATTTTGCGCTAAAAATGGCTGCAATTAATAACTTTAGTCATAAAAAAATATAAAAATTCCATGGAGAGCCAAACGCACAAATGTATCTATCCTTTCCCAACTTGATATCAAGGCCCGATTGTCTACAATTTGCCTACAGCGTATCTTAACATATTTCGGCCACATAATGCGAAGGGGAGATAGCAGCCTTAAAAAGCTGGTCATTGTTGGAAATACCGAAGGCAAGAGAGCACGAGGCCGGTCGCCAACACGATGGTCCGACCAAGTAAAAGAGGCCATGTCCTCAAACAAATTTCAGCAGGTGTTGATGGCAACTTTGGACCGGAGTCGATGGAGGCAGATCGTCCATTTAAAGGGGTCCAGTGACCACGATCCTCAGTAATGAGGGACCGATTGGAGGGAAAGTCATAAAAATATTGCAAACCTGCGCAAATATTTCGACTGCCTGTTATTTTTTATGGACTGGACTTGATTTCTAGCTTCAACAAAAACTGCTCATAATATAAGTTTAATCAAAGTATTTGTCTAATGTAATGTTTGCATTTGACTACAATGTACGAGGAGAAAACAGGCACGTTTGCTCTAGGGAGGTGCGAGCCCACCTCAAAACTTAGTTGGGATACAGTAAATTATTCCAGTGCCTGTGGTCTCTAGGGATGTAAAGAATAATTGTACCAGACGGGCGTGATCGATGGACGCGGAGAGTAGGTAGGTTGAGTGTGCCCATTAGATGTTCTCGTGCGCAAAGCTCTCTTTGGTGCAACGGCGCTGGTGCCCTAGACCTATAAACTGCGGGTATCTCGAAGATCTTGCAAGGAACGACGTGTAGTGTAAGTGACTCGTTACTCCTTAGGACCATTTGCTGAACTATTATTCCATTTAAAAGAGCCGTATTGACTACGCTTTCTTCATCTTCGCGTGAATAATTCTATGTACTTTCAAACTAGAATTCTAATTATAAACAACAATCTACAATTTGAAAAATTCTTGACTTAATTTATGCAACTTATTCGTAAAAATTTGTAAAACAATATTTTTTCATTCGGTAAGCAGGTGATGGTGGCGATGGCTTTATCTTTGACTCTGATGTTCGTCCAGAGATCACGATGTTAGTGCCCAATCGAAATAAAACTCTTTTCTTGTTTTATGTAATTCTGGCAGTTAGTATATTATGCAATTACAATAAACAAAATTTCAAAGAAGAACAATTCTAATAGCAACGTCAAAGTTGTAGCTGATTTTTGAACGTGTTTGGAAACTTGGCTTACTACTCGTCTATAGAAGTATTATATTTCATCTATCAAAGGAAATCCTAATAGAGGTAACGAACCCTATTTTTTGTAGAAATGACTAAGTTTAAATACGAAGATTACACATGAGTCTTTTCTTTCCCGTATGCCTATGATATTTTAGATCTGTGATTTATTGCCCCGGATTTCGCTTTTGTCGCCCGATATTTCTAGTAGCAAACAAAAAAAAGACTTTTAGCGGAAATCTGGCATATTGTCATCCAAAAATTATGATCTTGAACATTTTAAAATTTTGAGCCACGAATTCTACTTGACACACGGCCGTATGAGAATAGGCAGACCAACTTGTTACATAGTAGTAACATGTAGAAGATTACGATTTTTTCGTCTCGTCCCGTCTATAACTCGTAAATACTTGTATGTCTTTGTCTGCTAACTATAAAGACGTGCGAAATAGTATATTTTGATACAATACAGGTATGGGAAGATTGTGATTGCTCTTAAGGTAGGTTTGCTGGTAGTATAGCCAAGATTGTAATCACAAATGAACAAGAGTATCAAAAGACGTTTTTCAACACACTAACGAAGAAATCTATACTAATATTATAATGCTGACGAGTTTGTTTGTTTGCTTGAACGCGCTCATCTCAGGAACTACTCATCCGATTTAAAAAAATCTTTCAGTATTTAATAGGCTATAGGCTATATATCATTATGCTACGACAAACAGGAGCGGAGCAGCAATGAATAATGTTTCCAAATCGGGGAAAATGTGACGCAGACGAAGTTGCACGGGACAGCTAGTACTTAAATAAAACTCTTTTTTTAAGAAATATTCGATCAGTGAGAATATCTGGCGGCGTCAAATTTTCGTAACATTCAGTCGAATTGAAAACCACTTCCTTTTCAAGGTTTTCAAGTGTATCTTAACATAGTATAAAACAATGTCACTGTCCACCGTCTGTACCTACTGCGTGTCTGTACGCAACAGATTATGATGCGGTTTTCACCAATAGACAGAATTATTGAAGAAGAAGGCTTAAATGTATAATTTATCCCAAAAAATCACTTAAAATTTTCCACGCGGACGAAGTCGCGGGCAGCAGCTAGTTGAAAATATAGTACATTGTGTATTATAATAATATAATTTTTTATACATATCTACTGATAAGAACATTAGTTGAATATTTAAGTAACATGTAGCGAGATTGCAATGAAATTCCTCTTTAGATAAAATTTTAAGACAATTTTTCAATTGCGTGTAAACTCCTTGCTTGAACTTGCAAGACATGTGTGCTGTGCTACAAATAAAAAAAAAATACTTACCGACCGTGGGTTTCATGGGGCATTACGGCCAAAATAACCTGTATGTTTAGATACTGTTTACGTGCAAGTGTGATGAAAAATAAGTTGGACTATCTCCAGATAATCAACATGTACTTTTTTCGAAAATAAACTGATTTTATTACCTTTAAGATTCAAAATGGGGTGTATGTTACGAAGCGAGAAGATGTTGAGGTGTCAAATGTATCTGCAAATGGAGGTGGTCTTCGATGTCCTGGCTGAGCTCGGAGAAATAAACTGTGTGCAGTTTATAGACGTATGTACGCCTTCTTCTTTTTAGCGTGTCGATGGCAATCTAAATTGTGTCAGCCCTGAAGTGAGCCACTAGTTTCGCGCCCTCAACTGAGCCATAACTTTAACTTTAGTTGCCAGTTTCGCGCCCTCTGTAGCGTGCATCTAGGGGGTTATTATGGCGTCTTAAAGCAGTTTTGTTTTAATCTTAAATCATTGTGGGAAAGAGACGGAGCTATAGAGGACGTCTAGCGCCATCTCTTTCCCACTCTGGTATAAGATTAAAACAATTCTGCTTTAAGACGTCATGGTTGCCCACCAGTTCCTGTTATGAACAAATGGCAGGTCACGCAGGACACGATATTAATTGCCCCATCGTTTGTGGAACAGCACCACAGGGTACATTCCAGGGCAGAGTCATTAGAGATTCTCCAGCTGTGCAGTTTTTTTTATGAACCATTATGACTTAATTTGTAGGAAAATATTTTCCCTTTTGCAAGATTTCAAAGTTTTCAATTCCATTTTTAAGAAATACAACGAAATGCATCAAAATCCAGATTTTTGCTAGTCAAGGTGAGTATCCAAAGCCTAAGCACATTATACTTTAAACATTTCATAGCTTTATCTATACGGAACAAACCAATAGTACAGTTCTCGGGGTATTTAAATAGTTAATTTTGATACAAGTGTGGAAACTTAGTCATTGCAGCCGAGGCGGAATGAAATACTGCGACAAATGCCGACGTGAATCAAACGGTCAGGTTCCCTACGGAACCCTAAAAACATCGTTTGACCACACTTGTATCAAACTATTTAAATACCCCGTATAATTACATTTAAACGGAATAATTAAATATTATTAATTGTTAATTTAGTGCCCTCGCATGCGCTTGGGTCGGCTCGGCTAACACTCCTGAATTAATAACTCACATCACACTATCACATTTTAAATATTCATACAATGTAGGCGTTGGCCTTTACAGGCCTCTTCGTTGCCTCATCGTTGATATAAAAAAAAAAAAAACATACACCACTAGCTATAGGAATCGAATCAATAATGCGTTAGTTAATAAGGACTTAGTTTAATACTTAACTGTGAAAATAAAACACTAGTAATGAAAAAAAAACCACTAGTGTGGAATTTACTGCATCCTGAACCTTACAGTAGTGCGATAAGAACCAGTTTTCGAGGAAATGTATTGAAAAGTAACTTTTTGGTATCTGTCTGTGTGGCCGCTTAGATCTTTAAACACGAACGCAATGGATTATTTCAGTTTTCACCATCATTTGGATACAGCGTTACAACTATGCATAATGATTTGACTTCAGAAATCTCTATAGGTTGACATGTCGCTGTTGCAGCTGTGCGAAACAGTAGCTTGGTTGGGTCGCTACAACAATTGTAGTTAGGTCTTGTGTCAAGTAATATTCTCATCGCCCTCTTTCCTTACTCCAGCTGTATCCCGAACTACAATTGGCTAATAGGAACTTCGTCGCGGAAGTCTGTCGTTATTCTGAAATGGAAGTTAAACTTGTATATATACTAAATTCAATGGCCATGCATGACATTGAACCACCTGAACAGATGTCTGCATCTATACCAACACCACCGCAAGAAATGGGTCCGTTTGAGGTACTGTCAAGTTCTTTTTCCTTTTCAACATTTTGTTTTTTATTTTTCTTAGTCGGGGTTAACAGCCATCCATCCAGTAATGTGAGCAGCTCACATGAAAGTTTTCAAATCACACCGTCACACCATTTTGGTTGTCTAACTCAGCCTCACTTTTAGGCTGAGCGCATACTTGAGGCACGACAGTTTTAGACAGACTATTTACTTTATTTTATTGCATTACAAAACATATGAAGACGCGCAAACTTCAAACAAAACGACTCTTAGACAAAATTGTCTAATACCTACAAGAATGCACTACGTCAAGTCTGACTAATGATTGTCGGCTTCCCTTTTGTACGTATGCGGGCGCGCACATCAAATACAAACAGTCTAGCGACTCACCCGGTCAAGGTACCCGAAACTGACAATTTTTCCCAATCAACCTTGAACCGTAATTTTTGAAGATAAGGTTACAAATCTATTGAAGATAAGATATTGCGCCGCGTCGTCGTAGTAGACAAAACTGTTTCGTTTTAGGTGCGCGAGGTGTCGTTGAAAAAACAGTTTCGTTTTAGTTTTAAGGCAGACTATGTGAGCAAAGTCTGTCCTAAAACTGTCGTTTCTCAAGTCAGTCAGTTTGGCCTCCCCCTAGCAATGCATTAGAAGCCTTTCTAATCAGGGCTTCTAATGCATTACACTGCATCAAAAGTTCGAGGTCAATACCCCCTGGCGCTCCACTAGAGGCCGCAATGAGGCGAAGGAATTGTACTAATATTGTTGTTATTCGCAGGAAAAACTCAATCGTGCTAAGGCTTCAGAAAACAATATTTTCATTACCGTCAGAAATAACAGGCAAAGAACAAAGCTATCTGTAAACAATGTTCCTAAATTTGTCCCAGTCACTACTACTACAATTAGTTAGTTAGTGTGTTTGAGATTTGATCTCTTTACGGTACATTCAACCAAAACCTTATCTCATTACAGCTTTTGCTCGATAAATGGAAATCAGACATAAAAGAAATGACCAGGAATGAAAGAGGTTTATTGCATTCATATTTTGAGTTGTGCGAGTATCACTATGTATTGACGTATATTGGACCTATGCTGGGATCGTCCGAAATGAAAAAACATGCTGAACTGTTTTCTAAGTAATTACAAATTATGGTTATTGAAATAATGAGTATTTAATCACACAGTATTTTAAACGTGCGGTAAACTGTATATTATAATCTTGGGTCAATTATATCTCTCCATCTTGTAACATAAGAAGACCTAGGTGGCCTACCATGACGTCTTAAAACATTTTTGTTTTACTCCTTTTCCAGTGTGAGAAAAAGATGACGCTAGACATCCTGCTCCGTCTCTTTCCCACACTGGAATAAGAGTAAAACAATACTGCTTTAAGACGTCATGGTAGGCCTGCAGATTATCTATTTGGGCGAAAAGCGACTGGCGAAATGAAGTGCGTATTGTTATACTAAACACACATTATTAAATACGAAGAGGTGAACTCCAAAACTAATTCAAAATCTAATTGTTTAGCCGAAGGTTAGAATTCCATTGTAACCTTAAAGGCTTATAATTTTTTCTTTGGAAACTAGAAAATTGAACCAATGAATATTTTGATTTGGGACCCATAAGGCACTAAATCCATTTTCTTTCCTGGCCATATTACGGTTTTATCACACGCCGCAAGTTTTAAGAAATTAACCAATGGGTAACTGTCACTACGGATCAAGGTTTTAAGACAAAAGTCAATTGATTGTTAAATAAGTTGCTATACACGTAAATTGTCTAACAATGTGTGTTCAAGTTCCGTTTCTTCCCAGGAAGACTAGCTTGGGCGCCGATGTGCACCACACCGGTCGCCTCATGGTGGTCACGGGGGTGGTGAAACGCTCCGGCGCCGCCGTTTTCGAACAACTACTGTGGAGGATCTGCCATGGCATCATCTACTACAAACAGGCGCGTGAAGATAAGATCCTTATGGATCCTAGATCTGTAAGTATACAACGTGAATAAGAACTGTGTTGCCATATTAAACGGTCTGACACAGATCATCAAACTGAACCACTTTCTCCATTGAATCAACAAAGTAATCGCAAAAATAACCATCTGTCCCATACATTTGGGTCCAGTCTGGGAAAGGTATTGAAGTTTGTATGGGAAAGCTGATTATTTTTTCTCTAAATCTACTATTTAATTTTCACTGTCGATTAGCTTTCTTAGTGGTTTTAAAGCTTGTACCTTTTAATACAGCGCCTAGAGATCAGGAAAGTGGCTTTCCTAGTAGTCTGCCAAGGTGAAGAACTAGCAGCACGTGTACAAAAGATCTGCAATGGATTTCAAGTTAACACATATCCTTGTCCTGATACGCCAGAGCGTAGAGCTGAGCTGCAGGAATCACTTGTTTATAAAATCTTGGATTTGGAAGAGGTATGAAACGCGCCCAAGAGCGTGTTAGGCCCGTACAATTATTGAAAGTGGAATCAGAGGGTTCCTCAGCAAGCATGTTCAGTATGAAAACTTGAATGCTGAGTAGGAAGGGCGTGATGAGAGAGAGAGATCGCCAAAAAAGTATTTAAATAGTTTCAGATTAGAGCTCTGTGATCGTGTGAAAGCCAACAATGTCTTCGTTAGATTGTCCTGTTTGTCATTTTGGTTCAAACCCTGTGCGAAGAGATGAAAATCACCGTGGCTGAAAATGCCGTTGACTTGATTGGCTTTTTTTGAAATCTGAAATTGGGCGTCTATTCGCATCACTTTTCAACGTTGGCGTTCTCTCATCAAGCCCCGCCTTTTCAGCTATCAAGTTTTCGCTGAATATGCATGCTAAAGAACCGTTAGGACATCCCCTTCCACAAACATAGGCTGGTGTCATCATTTGCTTAGCTTTTGACAACGATGTTGAGGTCTGTTTCTAACCGAATGCTCTTGAATTTAAGTTTGATCAATGGCCTATCTGACCTTTTAAACCAAGTTAATGGGTAACAAAAAGGAGACGTTGTCAGATTTTGGGCTTGACCTGTACCGACAATGAAAGATTAACTTGCTTCTTCAAGGTACGGGGTCTCGGTAAGTAATGGATGGTCTGCACCTATCTACGGACCAACCACGGCAAGCGTTGCTACTATTACTCCGACCGAACTCGCCGGCAGAATATGTGGTATTCAATTGAAGTCCAATCTTGCCGTAAAGGAAGATTGCCGGTTGGTTGGCTGGTTTTAAATCGCAGATCAGCGTAGCGTGGGATGCGCGTAAAACTAACCAATCCCTAGCTAAGAAAATGAAGCAATATTACATACATTTAGCAATATATGTAGTGGAACGTAAACTTAAAATAAATAACGCAAAGAACTGGTTTTTAGAATAAGAAAATATAATTTATTTTTAGATTTTAAGACGGACAAGATACATCCGTTGTACATATCTACGAAGGGTGGCCAGAGATATTCAATGGTGGATGGGTACCGTTAAAAAATCAAAAGCGATTTACCACACAATGAATATGTTTCGCTTAGGCGATAATTACGTACTGGTGGCCGAGTGTTGGATTCCCGAGGATGACTACCCAGTAGTCAGTAATATTTTAGAATCAAAATCTGTAAGTTTCTTTCAATGTATGTTTTGTTGCAAAGTAGAAAGTGACTTTTTACTACTTATATTTAACATAACACCGCTGCCTAACCCTTTGGAGTTATCAGAAGGGCCCAACTCTTCAGAGGTAGATTTAATAGTACACCCACATTTCGTCAGTTATGTTTGTCCCATGTGATAAAGGGCGAACCAATTGCCATCAACCGGGCACAAATCCAGACTCAGTGGCTGCTACTGAGAAATTCCTGATGGAAAAACCCAATAACAATTTGCCCGTTCCGAGAATCATATCCAGGACCTCATTCTCAACTCACGAATGAGGCAGTCTACATATATTTTGTCACTAGCTGTGCCCGCAACTTCGTTCGCGTGGATGATATTTTAGTGCAAAGCGCATGGGACCAAGTGCGCATAACCCTAATTTTACTTCTGGAACACTTTAAATTCAAATATCTTTTGATAGAGTGAACAGATTGCAATGAAACATAACCTAAATGTTACCTCAAGTTACACAACACAATTGTTGTGTATAAAACTTATCTACATTGCTTTCGTACATTTTACGTGATGCACAAACAAATAAACAGACAAACCGACAAACAGACAAAAATTCGAAAAATGCTGGAAATGGGTTCTGTTGGTTGTCCTTTAACACCCTGGCTATTTTTTTCGGAAATATTTTCGATGTACAAAAACGACTTCAACAGATCTAATATATGTATAGATATACCTAGAAAATATTAATTTATTAAAATACTAATTTCTAAATCTAAATTAATTACTAAACATAATACTAGATAATTAAAACTAAAATAACAACAATTATAAAAGGGCGTCAAAAAACTCCTCCTCAACGCTGTCAGCTGGTAACGTGCCCAAGAGACTGGCGGCGTTGCCACGTTGAATGGCAACACTTAGCCTCTGGCCAAAGTAAAAGCCAGCCCTTGGGTCACGTGAACCGTCAACTAAGCGTTTGGAGATTTCCTTAAAAAGGCTGTGAGCACTCGGACCCCACGGCCCCAGAGTTTCAACCCCAAACGGCTCGAAAATATAGTTACCACAAAGGTTACTATATTTACGCCGCTTGAGGTTCTCCGCAGCCGCAGCGGCAGCGCCAGCACAGCACGATGAGCTTGGAAGATGTGATGGCGCAAGAGTATCGACGCATGTTGCGTCCCACACTAAAGGCCTACCCATCTTCCAAGGAAATAACGACATGCCGTCCGGTCTTTTGCCATCGTCGCGTGCCAAGCCATTGGGCTCTAAGATAGCTGGAACGCCGACGGTAACAAGAGCTCGACGGATGATGTCATTTATGTTCGCGTGCTGCGCAAAACGGCCCGCACTTCGGCTGCATGACAGGCCGTGGTGTCCGAGGCTGTTGACAGCTTCACCACAGTGACAGCGATGAGGAGTGCAGCAGGCGGCACCAAGACGTAAGGAAGCAGCGAGGCGGAAGGTCGTGTCGTCGAACAAAGTGCCTATGCTCGACGACGGGAGTGCTTGAAGCCAAAGACCCGACTCCCATTCACCCACAGCAAGCAGTCGTGCACCTATATAGATATACCTAGATAGATTAACGTTATACCTACCTGTTTTTAAATTTTCTATCGTGTCTCACTTATAAATAAAATGTATTTTCACGTTGTCATAATTAAAGAAGACTTCTTGGTTTTCTCTTTGAAGACCTAGTTTGCGTCAGCAACTGCCTCGTTGATCTCAAGCGTAATCGAGGTTACTAGTTACTTTTTTTAAGTCAATGGTTGATGAGATATTTGTTTCCAACGTTGTAAAAATTGACCACCCCCTCCCCTCAAATTTCTAAACTAAGAGGAGGAAAATTATAAACAAAACTTTCAACGAAAACTGATTTGAAAATGAGCCTTTTTCATCAAATTGCAGCAGTAACTTTGTTTTTCATTAATATACTATGTGAAACAAACTTAGTTTTGCTGTTGACTGTAAATTTACACATGAAAATGAACGTTCAAAATATTGTTATTATATTGTTTGGTGGTACGGAATCCACCGTATGCGAGCACGACTCGCACTTGGCTGGTTTTTTTTAGCAATCTCATGCATCTTTTCCAGGTAGCGCACCAATCCTGCGCAGATTCGTTCAACACGAAGATTTCATCTTATGAAATGCCTCCAACTTATCATCGCGTAAACGATTTCACGAGGGGTTTCCAAAACCTTATCAATGCCTATGGCGACTCCACGTACAGGGAATTGAATCCAGGTAACTAACACCGTTCTGTATATTTAACCACTTCAAAAAACGAGGAGGTTCCTCAATTCGGTAAGCGGTGTGTATCGACGGCTCTTTAAATTGATGATTAAAAAATGGTATCGAGCTTCCTCAAGTACTATTTTTTAAGTTTGATTGGGTATTGGAATAAAGAATGTATGAGCATTAAAAATAATGTTATTATGTTGTTGTGTGCTAAGGAACCCTTTGTGTGCGAGTCCGACTCGCACTTAGCACCTAGATTTTACCGACTCATTCCGATCCATGTATAAACGCAAATTATACCTTTTTTATAATTTGGCAGATTTTGACACCCATATTTATAAACAAATCAAAGTGATTACTCAAGCTAAAGTAATTACTTTTAAAGCTAAACTTTACTTAAACCATTTTTATGCAATAGTCAAGAATTTGGATGAAGTAAGAAACGTCAAAGCCTAGAATTCTTAGCCAAGTCCTGTTTTGTAACTTAAATTGACTCAAAATCAAAGTGCTTTAATGCTGTAAAGACAAATCACATTACCTCACTAAACTCCAGAAATACACGCACCTCACCTCAGTTAGTACACTTGATTTTCTTGTTTTCCAAAATGTAAACCTAGAATGACTTTGACTATTTTCAAACATAATATATAACTGGACTCACTAGGTTTTAAAATTGTCAATATGGTCTGGCTAGGAGGTAACTGATTGTCATCTCATCAGACACTACTTCTTGCCATATTATTCTTCACACTTCATCATTTCTTTGGCATTCGTCTACTGTTACAAAAAACTACGATTACAAACTTACCTCACGACAGTTTCATCATTCTTCCGCATCACATGCCGATATCAAGCCGAAATTCGAGCAGCAGATGTGGAGAGTTCACAGTCATGGCACAAAGCTACGCTGCAGGCTGTATCAAATTAGAGAAAAACACGTTTAGAATAATGAACGTTTCAGTCACCGGCGCGCGGCGTCACTTTCAGACTTCCTCAAATGTACTAATTTATTTTTTATCGTTTCGCGTAACACCACACATTCCCGTTAGCATTCTCATCTCAGCCACATGCAAATGCCTTTCATTCATCCCTTTTGTGGCCCAACATTCTGACCCATACAATCTAACCATTGTTTTACAAATCTTTTCCGGGAATCGTTTAAGGGGAATACGGTAGTCGCAGATTGTTCACGTGACCTGCCTCCAGGTGGACCGATGACCTGGTGGAGGTTGCGGGGTACCACTAAATGCGGCTCGCACGGTGCCGGTCTTTTTGGCGACAACTGGGGGAGGCCTATGTCCAGTAGTGGACGTTTTCGGCTGAAATGATGATGATGTAATATTTAAGTTAAAAATATTTATTCCCAAAAATATACTTAAATAATCTTAATTAATAAATAAATTAATAATTTAATTGATAAAAATTGAATGTTTTAATAATCTCCCAGTATCTTTACAGGACAAACCAAAATATGTTTTTTCGGTCTCCCGTACAATGTGCTCTACGGCACATAAAAATATTTTTTTTATTTTTATTTTTTTTTACTTTAAACAAAAATTGTAGATCAAATAATCATCTATAAAAATGTCCAAATTTTTTTTTCCCAAGAGCCACTGTTTCAGAGATATAACGAATTAAAAAGTTGGAAGAGTCGTAATCGTCATAATAATTATGTTTATGTACACCACATATATTGTTGTAGGTGAAGATGAATTGAAAGAGTAACCATCGAGTTTCTTGCCGGTTCTTCTCCATAGGAAACGACCAACCCGAACCGAGCACATTTTTGCCGACGTTTTATAAGTGCCCCTGTAGGCCTATGTAAAATAAAAATATTTGGATTTTGATTTTGATGTAGACTTGTAAAATGGTTGTCCGTGTTTACATTCTTTTGGGGCTGTATGACTTGGTTTCTTATTGTTTTTGATTTTTTCAGCTCTTTATACGATCATCACTTTCCCGTTTTTGTTTGCAATTATGTTTGGTGACGTCGGACATGGATTAATTTTAGTGGTATTTTCCTCTTGGATGTTGTATCATGAGAAGCGCTTCAAAGAAGAGAAGTCTGGCAGTGAAATCTGGGACATTTTATTTGGTGGTATGTTTTTTTTATATTTGGTTCGCGTACGTAAAGCAGTGTCTACCCTGCGTTTGAACTCGAGTTATATCTCAGAACCTGGCCAAATTAATTTAAAGTAAATTTTAACTTTACCGGTATAATTTCGAAAAAGTTCCACAAAGCTTTTTTGAAGTGAAACTTCTTTAGCAGCGTTGTGCACTATTTCATGGGTAAAAAATGTTAAACTCGGGTCAGCAGGACACGTGACCGTCAGATTTTATTGACATTAGGTTACGAAGGAATTTGAACTGTATGACATCTGTCACACAAACAAAACCTTCGGTTTCTCCAAAGAGGTAAAATTCGTAAAAAGGATTGTAATAGTTCTGAAGTGTTAAATTTTTAATGTTTTATAAATTGTCATTGTGTACGATAGCGTAATAAATGAATATTGTATTTTACCACATAAGTGATAGTACTTTTATACTGACAATTAAAGCAATTCGCGCCTAATTATTCCCAAAATATCAAAAATGCACAACGTTAGTATTCAAGTTTACACTTCTACCGGCACTCCCGGAGTGCAACCCGTTTTTTATTTATTAAAAACGAACTAACTAACTAACCAGCTCACTATCATTATAATTATTACTATTTAGGATGTAGAATCTGCTTGTGATAAAAAGTAGTACGCTAAACTAAGATGGTTTTACCCAAAAAGGTGTTACTTAAGACTGTGCCGAACAAAAGCGACGAGCGCTGTTTTAGGTATTGCGCTCGCTGTGTGCGAGCACGCACACAACTGCAAAAACACGAGCGTGAATGTTAAAAAACAAAATGTGGTAAATTACATTTAGGCCCCATTTCACCAAAGTCGTCGTTATCCGAGAATAACTGGTCCAGGGATAAAATTATCCGCTGCGTCTAATGCCAGAATATCGCATAGTGCTTTTCACCAGTTTATGATGACAAAAAGTTAGTCCCGGTATAACTATTCTTTGATAAGTGCTTTTTGGTTTTCTGTGACACGTTGAATGTCAAGTGGTGAATGAATGAATGAGAATGCAGATAATTTAAAAGGGCTTGTCGTTTTCATAGTACAGTATAGATTCAAGGACCTTTTTAATTTAGTCATCCTTGCACATGTGTCCGTGGCCGGTGTCGTTTGGTACTAAAAGTTACACTACCATCAATGACACAATACATCATTGACTACAATAAGATCAACATTGGGTATCTTTTTTCTTGACTTTGTCCATAATTTACACATCTTGCACCTACTAACCTCTCAGATATCTGATATTAAATTTTTAACAAGAATTTTATTGGTATTTCAACATTATTATTAAAACTAAATTAATTACTCTACATAAAACAATTAAAACTAGATAATTAAAACTAAAATAACAACAAATTATAAAAAAGGCGTCATAAAACTCCTCCTCAACGCTGTCAGCTGGTAACGGGCCCAAGAGACTGCCGGCGTTGCCACGTTGTATGGCAATACTTAGCCTCTGGCCAAGATAAACCCCAGCCCTTGGGTCACGGGAACCGTCAACTAGGCATTTGGAAATTTCCTTAAAAAGGCTGTGAGCACTCGGACCCCACGGCCCCAGAGTTTAAACCCCAAACGGCTCGAAAATATAGTTACCACAAAGGTACTATATTTACGCCGCTTGAGGTTCTCCGCAGCCGTAGCGGCAGCGCCTGTACAGCACGACAAGCTTGGAAGATGTGATGGCGCAAGAGTATCGACACAAGTTGCCAAGCCATTGGGCTCTAAGATAACTAGAAAGCCGACGGTAACAAGAGCTCGGCAGATGATGTCGTTTAAGTTCGCGTGCCTCGCAAAACGGCCCTCACTTCGGTTGCATGACAGGCCATGGTGTCAACAGCGTCGGAACGCAGTTGACAGTCGCTAGGCTTTCATATAAACTATACAAGTAGTATATTCTTTGGTTGATATGCCTTGACCTTATTCGACCGCTTAAAAGTTGAGATCTTGATCCCCCTAAATGAAGTATTCCTTTAAGATCCGGGCACACTTCAATGTTTGTAAAACATCATTATCATTTGATTTCATTTCATTATTTTTTGTTTGAAATTAAAATTTTCTAAGTAGTCTTTTTAATGTTTTTTTTTTTGCAAAAATTAAAACAAACGCAAATAGAAAGCTATTAATTATAAGCTTTGCTTATTTGTACAAAAAATATTTTAAAACTAAAAATTAAAAGAAGTTAAAATTGTGACAAGTACAAAAAAAAATCAATACAGTTTTATTAGTACATCATGGGCAAAATGAAACAGCAGGTGGTGTGATAATAAACAGTTTACATTTTCTTTATTTATCTTTTATAAACGTTTTCAACTATTTCATAAAACAAGATAAAAAAATACTACTAGTAGTTAGGGCTCCAGAGACAGAAAACCTGTTGTCAATGCGGGCTGTATCGAGGATTATTTACTGACTTGAATCAGACTCTTTATCCAACCGCCTAAGGAGAGCCTCGACAGATGTTCGTCGAGGCTCTTGGCCATCAGGCAATTGGCCGTTACGACAATCTGCACAATGATAGAAGATGTCACATTCCACATCACACACACGACTTCATGTGCCAAGTCGCGATATATTATTTGTTTATCTTTTCTTTCTCGGTTCTCAGTTTTCACAAGGTCCTCGTCATGCGGGATGGTAACATCGACTATCATTATGACCGATTAGACCGATTGGCGGTCTATCATCACTGTATCAGGCCTATTGGCGACAATAGTCCTATAAGTGACGATAGATCGATCCCAGTACAGCTCGTTTCTATTTTCTGCTCTAACACAAACCATACAGTACTTTTCACCACCATAAAACTTTTTAACACCGCCATTTATTTATTTTTTATCTTCCGCGCCCGATATTGCATTTTAATTCTTCCTAATAGATCTCTTTGTCCAGCACGCGTCAATTATACCACAGTAATCATGGGTGCTCCATGTAAATCTACGTCACCAATATTACTCTTTAGCTGCGTCCGTCATGCTTTGTTCCTTGGGCAATTCCCATAGCTTATAATGGCACTTTGCATACAATTTATCACTTATACAAGGTATGTCAAGAGAAGCCAGTTCCAGACCAGAAAATCGTAAACCGTATCTGTAGACATAAAATTTCATACTACACAGTAAGAAGTTTGGCACTTTGATACTGAGGGCTGCGGAATGTTCTGGAACTTTACAATTGTTGACTTCAAGTTTAATGTTGCACATTTTGACAAGTGAAATGAAATGTAAACAGAAACCTTTTTCGTATCTCTTTATGTAGGCGGGCTAGCTCTAAGAGATAATTTTTGCTTAACTTCATATAGGTCCAATTTAAAAGCTTTAACATATTGCAGACTTTTGCTTCGCACTTATTGTAAATAGATTATCCGTGGTAATAATGATGTAGGTTTTGATTGTGTAAATAAACTATTATCGTAACTATCAACTTAACCGTAACTGTCCTTTTTTCGCTTTGCTCAGCGCAGTCTTAACGGGAATACAGCGTTCTTTTGAGTTACAGTGTTACTTATATGGGGAAAAAAACGTGGCATTGGGTTAGTGTTACTTTTTGGGATATTTACTCCCAATGAGTAACAATGTAACATACTTGTCGGGATATTTTCTCCCAATGAGTAACAATGTAACATACTTGTCGGAATATTTTCTCCCAATGAGTAACAATGTAACACAACATGGTGTGACTGAACGGGAACAAACCCTTAAATAGTACTCCACTGTTTTCAATTTACAGGTCGTTATGTCATATTATTAATGGGACTATTCAGCTGTTACACCGGTTTTTTTTATAACGACTTGTTTTCGAAAGCATTCTCTCTGATGGACTCGTACTGGATAAACTTATTAAGTGTGAAAGATTTATCTGAAGACGACGTGCATTACGATATGGATCCACAACGCGAAACACGAAAACCGTACTGGTTCGGTGAAGATCCCGTGTGGAGGGTAAATATAAAATGCATATAATTTAGAAAACACGAGCACGACCTCTACTGTTATTTTAAAGATTGGCCGCTAACAACACTAGTTGGGAACAAGTGAAAGGAGGGATGGGGGGAAATATGTCCCTCTTACATTGATTATTATGGCTAAAAATAATAATAACACTTTAGGCTGGTCACTGCACGAATGTCACATGATGTGGAATATCTGTCTTTGCTATAATGTTTGGTTTTTTTGTTACAGTTGGCGAAAAATAAAATCATGTTCGAGAATTCCTATAAAATGAAAATGTCTATTATTATTGGAGTCATTCACATGTTGTTCGGCCTATCTCTCAGTCTTTTTAATTACTTGTAAGTTAACTAGGTAGATTCTACAACTTCAATAATTATTCACCATTTCAGCCGAATGACGTCCACTGCTGGACATAGGCCTCCTCGGGAGGGTTTTGCCATAATCGCCACGCTTGGCAGGCGGGTTGGCGATCGCAGTACGGTTGTTACAAAAGCACAGAGAATGCTGCTGCCCATTCTCTGCTAAGTCCTTTAGTTGCCTCTTACGACACCCACGGGAAGACATGGGATGGTGCTATTCTTTACGTCCGATACCATACAGAACAATAATTATTACAGACACCAATAATGTTGTTTTGTCAAATTGAGCACTGTGGCTCTGTATACCACAAAAAATAGGGGCTGGATCAGCTTCCCTCCGTTCTGGACGTTTGTATTGTCTGTAAGTTTTTGGTGAATAAAACTTTATGCTTTGAATGATGACTTCTGGTCATCGGTCACCGGGCTCGCACGGTCCGCTTATTTTCGATCATTATTTGGATTGATAAAGGAGGAACGCATATGCATTCCTCCTTTAGCAAACCCTGACGTGTTTTATTTACGACGATGATGCTGAGGGATTATCGGGAATCTTATGAATAGTGTTCTGTGTGCAGTCATTCTTTGTTTGAAATATGTTTTATATAATTTTGCATGATTTTTCCCATTCCGTTATTCAGCATAGAACAAAGTATTACGGCCTAATTTACCAATTAAAGCATACCTGTATTTTTAGGTATTTCAAAAAATATTATGCTATCGCTTTCCAATTCGTTCCTGAAGTATTGTTCCTGCTTTTAATATTCTTCTGGCTGGCAATTATGATTTTTATCAAATGGTATTTGTACTCTCCTAAAGCAAGTAAGTTAAATGTATGTATTTTTAAAATAGCCTTAGAGTTTGACGGCACGGTTGGTGCCGTGGTTGAGCGATCGAATGCTGCGCTGCGTGTCGCGGGTTCGATCCTCGCACGGAACAAATATTTGTTCTGGGTCTGGCTGTTTCTGTATGTTAGTTTAAATGTTTTTAAAGGCAGCCACGATACAGGAGAAATTTCTACTTTGGGGGGGGGGGGGGGGGTTTAACTTAGTGGGTGGTCCTATTATCACCAAGTCTGAATCAGATAATGGGATCCCAAGGAAAACGAGGGCAACCCTCAAGTTTTTCAGGGACATACAATGTTTTACATATACTTTCAAAATCATCAAAATCAAAATATTTTATTTTACATAGGCTTACATGGGCACTTATAAAACGTCGACAAAAGGTGCACGCACACTTTCTAATGCAATTCAGATATTTGTGCCTGGTAATCATCATGTCATGTTGCTGAGCTGATGATGAAAGGTATAAGTCGGATATCGGTCGGTATTTTCCTGGAATGATGGGATCCCAGGAATATCAAGATCAACCCTCAAACAATATGGGCACTTACCATTTTTTTTGATGGACTTCCAAAAAGTGGAGGTTATCAATCCGTCTGAATGTTTTGTGTGTTTGTTCACCGAAATCTTTGCCAATTGTGAACCAATTTTACATAGATAAAGCTATTGTGTGTAACAATGTAAAATAAACGCATATAGGTACGCAATATGTTTGATATTACAACAAAAAATGGAAAATAAAAAACTTTTTTCTCCAAGGCTATTGGCACCACAGAGTGCAATTTGGAGAGTAGGTACCTTCTTCGAACCGCTACACAAATATGAAGTTGTTGGTGATATGGAACCCAATGTGTGCGACTACGACTTGCACCTGGCCGGTTCTATAAAATAGAGAATACTTACGAGGTGTTGCTATAATACTACAAATTGCTTACACAAAATATGTACGCAAGTTTGAACTTCACGGGTTACTTTGCAGGAATCCTCTTATCAACATTTGTATTACCAGCGTCTCCCTTCACCCACTAGGTCCATGGGACTGTCCTCAAAGAGAATGTTGAGCTACAGATAAATCTGATACCTGGCCGAGTCGCAAAAGTCCATACTCAAGGTTTGCCAAAGACCGATGGAGCGTAGCGAATCATCCTAATACTATTGTATGATATACAAGAGTAGTATTTTTCTCTAAATAACGAATGTCTTCTAAAGTATAGCTCACAGAAAGACGAAATTTGAACGCTAGTGTGAAATAGTTACTTTAAGAAAGCTTCATAATCACAATTTAAACACTAAAATAAATAAAGATCACAGATATATAGTTTCTATCTCCGAGCAATACTGGGCGATCTGAAAGTATAATAACAATAAAAATCTCAATTGACGTAGGAACGGGTCCCGTGGTACTAAGGAGCTGCTCCTCATTGATATGGCCATTAGCCAACAGGTTCGCCGCTCCCAAAGGGACCTGTCTACATGTTGGATAGACAGACATGACAGACAAGACAGACAGACAGACAGACATGACAGACAGACAGACATGACAGACATGTTGGATGTTGACTATCAGAAGGCCTATGATTCGGTGCCTCATACATCGCTGATGAAGGTGTTTGAGTTGTATAAAGTAGATACAACTCTGCATACCTTCCTGATGTATGGGGCACTGGAGAACAGGCCTTCGCTATCCAGGATGTCAGACAGATACAGGGATCAGCGAACCGATAAGGATCGAGCGTGGTATATTCCAGGGTGATAGTCTCAGTCCATTGTGGTTTTGGCTGGCCTTGAACCCTCTCAGCAAACTGCTAGAGGGTCCAGGTCTAAGTTATCGGTTGAGGAGAGTTATCGGCTGTTCAGGTCAATTCTCACCTTCTTTACATGGATGATCTGAAACTCTTTGCCCTCAACAATTTGCAATTGATGAAACTACTGAAGGTAACAGATCAGTTTCGCCATCAGCATGGAATTTGTTGTGGACAAATATGCAGTCATGCATGTGAAGCGAGGGAAGATTATGGAATCCGTGGGAACTCAACTCTCGGATTCCATACACTTTATCCCTTGATCCCTTTCCTCAACAGAAACCTACAAGTATTTGGGTATGTCGGAAGCATTAGGCATCAATACTGCTGACATAAAACAATTGTTGAAGGAACGTTTCTTTGGCCGCCTGCTAAGCAGTCTTGTGTCAGTGTGTTGGGTCATGCCGGTTTTGATTTATTCTTTTGACATACTCAAATGGACTCAGACAGAACTTGATGCCCTAGATAGGAGGGTCCGCGTACTGCTGACCGCAAATCGAATGCATCACCCACGGTCGTCGGTAATGAGTCTGTATATCCCGCGGAAGTGTGGGGTCGTGGCTTCTTAAGTGCTAAGAACCTGCACAACCGTGAGGTATGCAGTCTCAGGGAAAACTTCCTAGAAGCCGACGTGGGGATGCACCGAGATGTGGTTTCAGTGGAAAAGGGCCTTACCCCGTTCTTCTTGGAAAACGAGCCA
Organism: Cerastis rubricosa; assembly: GCA_949152445.1. Taxonomy (NCBI): domain Eukaryota; kingdom Metazoa; phylum Arthropoda; class Insecta; order Lepidoptera; family Noctuidae; genus Cerastis; species Cerastis rubricosa. The sequence goes on along the minus strand of OX424523.1, from coordinate 11,656,684 downwards.
CTAATAGTATAACTAGATGGACTGACCCAACTGGCGCAAGCCTGTAGTATTAGACACTAATTATCGCAGGGAGGTGTGGCAGAGCAAGGAGCTTCACGGACGCTTTTACCAGGCCCTACATGGGGCCCGATGTAGACTTCTTAGCGTCCGTATCCTGGCTGCGTTTCGGTGACCTCTTCGGGGAAACCGAAGGTTTTGTCTGTGCAATAATGGACATGACGAATAACTACCGGAAACTCATTGTAAAGGTTGGCACGGTTGACATAATATGTCAGGCATGCCACCGTCCGGGAGAATCGATCCGAAACATTATTTGTGGGTGTTCTCGACTGGCTAACGGAGAGTACATGCATAGAAACAACCTTGTTGCCAGGATTATCCACCAGCAATTTTGTTTTGAAATACAACCTTGTGGATCAGAAGTGTCATATTATAAGTATGCTTCCGACCCAGTTCTCGATAGTGGTAATACCACGTTGTATTGCGATCGACCTATCATCACTTACAGGACAATGACAGGCTTATTGTTGCCAATCAGCCTGAAATTGTGTTGATAGATCCATTGGAACTTCGCGCAATGATTGTTGATAAAACGATTCCGTATGACGAGAACCTCGTGAAAGGGAAAGATAAGCAATTCAAGTATCTAGATCTGGCTTGCGAGATTGTCGACAAGTGCAACTTGAGTACAGCAGTCATTGTGCCGATAGTCGTGTCAGCCAATGGCTTAATAACCAAAACCTTCGACCAACATCTCAGGAGTCTTTCGTTTGGCAGCTGGATCAAGGGCTTGAATCAGAAAACATTACTTCTGGACACCCTGGTCGACACACTCTCGATCTTAACCACGTTATTCACAAGGGACTTGTGGACGATAAACCCAACACCACCCTGGGACTGCCGGTCACCCTTTCGGAAATAGATCAGGTTGCCGGATTTCAGATAATCCTACAATACTCCATCGCAACCTGCTCAATTCTTCTTCGAGTTCGGTCATCTTCTCTTCAGTTCGCAGTGTTCGCGTATTGTATATTGCCAGGTCAAGTCGTCGGTATAGGCAGCCGGATCCCTTCCTGAGATTCTTCGCACCACTTGCCACGCCATTACCTCGACCGCTACCATAGTCGAGGGTAGACGGGCTGCCGGGTACTAGGGGCCATTTCTGTATTGCTCTCATTAGGGGGGGTTTTGTCATAATCGCCACGCTTGGCAGACGGGTTGGCGGTCGCAACACGGTTGTTGCAAAAAGCACAGAGAACGCTGCTGCCCATTCTCTGGCAAGTCTCTTAGTCGCCTCTAACGACATCCACGGGAAGATATGGGATGGTGCTATTTTTAACGTCCGATACCAGAAAGAACCAGAACAAATATTTTCTTTATGTAAACCTATCTGTTATTGAATCTCGTTGGGGCCTGCCAGATAGACTAACACGCTAGAGTCGTCACGCAGTGGGTGCCAGTAGACGGGCGTCGTCGCCGAGGGAGGCCTAGAAAAAGGCTGGCGTGACGACTAAGAGGATTTTAGAGATTGGCTGGAGAAAACCGCACGGAGAGAAGATTGAAAGGCTATAAAGGAGGCCTCGGCCCAGGAGTGGGAAAATATATAGGATACAATATAGGATGTTTTTGAAACTCATCATTCTTACTTTTTGCAGGTGACCCGGAGAGGAACACCGCATGTGCTCCTCAGATCCTTATATTATTTATTGACATGGCACTTTTTAAAACCTCTGCTCCGGCAAACGAAGGGTGCCAATCTGGATACATGTTCGATAGCCAGCAATTAATGCAGCAGATTATGTTGTTCATAGCTATGGCATGTGTGCCTGTGTTGCTGTTAGGATCGCCATTTTACAAGATAGTGACTAATAAGAAAAAAAGAGTAAAAGCTGAGGCATGTATTTTTTTCCAATATTGTGTTTATTTTCTTTTCTTCTGCACCGTACAAACCCGATACCGGTGGGCTACTTTAATAAACATTTGAAAATATAACTAGTATGTAAGAAAATGAATATATTAAAAAATAATTAATATAAAACTACGTAAAATAGTAATACGGAAGTATAAAATGTACAAAAAACCAATACTTTATAATAACATTACAAACCCTGACTACCGGTAGCCTGTACCTTGTTCCTGATGCTGATGGGCCAATAAACGGTAGTAAACGCTTTGGGCAGCCGATAGATAGCCCTTCTGTTATCATCTCCTGGTAGTTTGGACACTGATCACAACTTGATACTGGGACTAGACTCTTCCAACCAGCTGGTGAACTGTGAGGCTACTCCCTCTTTATGTTCTGAAGAAAACCGTCCTGTCTGGATAGTGATCCTACATTTGCAGAGGTAACGTTAGCCGACCTCTTTTTTTAGGGCCTATAATATAAAGTGCCCATAATCTGCAAATTACTCTTAGTTGTATGTTAATAGTTCAACATAATAGCGGCAACATTATTTGTAAATTTGACAAATGTATGTGTCAATTCAGTACGCGGAATTAAAAAACTCACTTTTATGATTTTTCTATCCTTGTCCCATTTTATTTGGGGTCAGCGCAACACTTTTTCCTCCATTCTCCTGTCATTCGTCATGCTATCATTTACTTCTTTTTCCTTCATAATCATTTATCACACAATCCGTCCATTTTTTTCTTGGTCTTCCTCTCCATCCATCCACATTTATATTCATCACTCTTTTAGTCACATGTGTTCCATCCCTCTTCAACACATGTCCATACCAAGACAGACGACTCTCTTTCATTCCTCCCTTTGGACAAGCGACCCGTGGTACCGAAAATCAGAGCAGATCGGTATGGGCGTTCCAGCAAGGGCTATAGGCACAGCACTGGAGAGACCTCCGAAATCACAAAACAAGTATTCCATTTTGGTTCCACTTAGTTTCAGGCCAACATTCTCCAGTCTTTGCCACCACACCTCCAATTTGTTCTGGACCTCTAAGCCACTCTCGGAAACTAGCGCAATGTTGTCAGCAAACAGCATACACCAGGGGAGCCTCTTCCTGGATATCTGACCTAAGAGCTTCCATTATCACCAGGAAGAGGTAAGGGCTTAGAGCTGACCCTTATGCAAGCCAACTGCCACATTGAAGCTGCCGGTAGTGCCCGCTGTAGACCGTACTTGGGTTCTACATCGACAGTACATCGCTCGGATCAACTGCACATACTTTTCAGGCACACCTTTCTCCTTAAGAGCCCACCAGAAAACCTCAAGGGGTACCCGGTCGTATGCCTTTTCGAGGTCGATGAACACACCATTGTGCAAGTTTTTACGCACCTTTGTATTGTCGCATAACTGGCGAATAGCAAAAATGGCGTCTGTCGTTCCCCGACCAGGTGTAAAACCGACTTGGTTCCGTGAAATCTCGATCTCTTCTCTCAGTCGCCTTTCAATAACTTTCTCCCATGCTTTCATACTATGCGACACTAGCTTTATTTTTCTATAGTTATTCCACTCCAGCACATCACCTTTCTTTTTGAAAATGGGCACCAGCGAACTGTTACACCATTCGTCAGGGATGGCCTCCTTCAGCAACAACATATTGAAGAATATAGCTAACCATGCCCAACCATCTACCCGCAATAACTTCCACACTTCTACTGTATTCCATCTGGTCCTAATGCTTTACCATTGTTCATCCCATTCACTGCTTTTCTGACTTCATTCATACAAACCTTTCTCACTAACCCCTTATTCACTGGTTTATTGTCCATCACAAATTCATCAATTCGTCAAAGTATCCCTTCCACCCATACTCAATTTTGATCATCATCTGAAATAATCGTTGTTTTTGGCCTGCTTCACTATACAAAGTGTCATAAAGCTTTGTCTAGGGCCTTCGCTCTAGCTATGGCCAAAGTTTTCTTGAGAGCATCATACTCACTCTTGTTTTCAGCTTTCAAACTAACACTTTCAACTTCAACAATATGCCATTCCTTAAATTTCCTCTTTTTGACTTTCAACACATACTGAATTTCTGTCGACCACCACCATGTATCCCTTTCTATCGTGCCGCTTCCTTTCGTCTCTCCTAAAATATTCTTTACTACACTCCTAATACATCCAGCCATTTAATTCCAATATTCATTTACACTTCGACCATTCCCATCTCTATCATTTTATGTACCACTCGCTCTTTAAATTATTTCGCACAATCAGCCTTCTCTAACATTTGCCATTTTATTCCAGGGGGAGGTCTCTCTTTTCAGTTTTTGAGTTTAATTTGTATGTTTATTTCCAAAACAAACAATCCGTGCTGTGAGACCAGCTCTTCTCCTGGTATTTTAACCTCGTTTTTCGGACTAAAAAGTAATCTATTTGAGTTTTGTGGTTGCCACTTTTGTACATAACTAGGTGTCCGTCGTTTTTCTGGAACCAAGTGTTGGCTACTAACTACTAGATCAAATGCGGATGCCGCTTGTAGCAGAGTCACCCCCTCGTTATTTTGATTCTCAAATCCCCATCCCCCGTGCACTCTTTCATAATTCCCCTCTCGTTCTTCCCACATGCCCATTAAAATCCCCTCCAACTATCAACACTTCATGCATCGGAATATTATATATACACTAATTACATTCAGCATTACATCTTCTAACATAACTTTAACAACTATCAATCGATCATTAACCCTTTTAACATCCATCACGCTTTCTTTCAAGTTACTATCTAACACTATTTCCACGCCGTTCTTTCTTCCGTCACCTCCACAGTAGAAAAACTTGTATCCCTCACCAATTTCCATCGCTTTTGTTCCCTTCAGTAGAAAAACTTGTATCCCTCACCAATTTCCATCGCTTTTGTTCCCTTCCACTTTGTTTCTTGCAAACACGCCAAATTTATTCGTCTTCTTTTGAATACATCCGCTAATTCTCTGGCTCTTTCAGTCATGGTCCTAACATTCTAACTAGCATACCTCAATCTTACTTCCCGAGCTCGCGTCTTACTTTGCACCCACCCGGGGTGGTGCAACAACCGTTGTCCACTTCCCGCAGGGGCCGGGTGCTCACCCTGCGCGTCGCCTGTGGGGTACGTCCTTCCTAGTCCTATGGCGTATTATTCCATTTTCACAGTCGGTCGGTCTGACACTAACCCTGTTTGGGAATGCTGTTGTTGGCGATTATGCCGTCACCTTTCGGGAAATCAAGGTGTTTTATGCAATGCACTGGGTCTTAAGCTCGCTTAGTAGCCTCCTACGACACCCATGGAATGGGATGGTGTGCCCATATTCTTAATCCGGGACTACACGGAAATAATCAAAATAACAATATATAAATTAAAAAACACTACAAATAAATTTTATTCATTATTTTTTCACTTAAGTACATTATATTCAGGAGCCGCGACGATGGAGCCCTGTTGCGGGGCTCCTTTTTCTATCTGCAGGGTTTAAAGGAACCTTACATGAACGGCATGACGGTCGCGCGCTCACTCTAGTTCCTGTCATTCCATTCGAACCTAACCTATCCGCACCGAGCTGCCCTTAGCTCCCTGAGCCCTATACTCTGCTACTTGGCTAGGCAAGAAAATTAATGCAACTCCAAATGATGCCAAAACAAATTCGACCTAATGATAGTTATGATAACCTTTGTATTTTCATGCTCATAAAAGAAATATGAAAACATAATGCCAAACAATAATAACTCAAAGCATTTATTTCAATTAGACCATAACAGGCACTTTTGAAAAAAAAAACGCGTGGATACAGTCACAGTCACAAGGCCTAGTAACTTGTGAAAGCACAGTAGTTGCTCATTCCAAAACGTAGATTTTGCGTAAAAAATTTGGAACTATCTTCGTAACTGAGAATAAAAACATTCAGAACATTATTCATTTATACCGAGAGGGTGATGATTGCCAATAAATAAATATCGATACTTATGACATTCAATGCTCTTTACTTCGAAATTTAGGCCTTTCGATGTCCCTTTTGGTAGTTAATTAGATTTTAACCATTCTACATTTTCGACGTTAAACATGTACCCGATTCAATAATAATATTTCTAGAGACTCTTGGATTTATTTGAAACATAGTAGAGAGCAAAATGCGTAATTTCTAAGCTTTAGCCTGCTACCTTGGAGACGTGTCCTTTCATAGAATAATCCTAATATCAATCGTTGTAGGAAGCTCTAAATTACTACAGAAAAAGTTTTATGAGAGATCCAGTGCTTGAAAAAGATCTAGAAAGAGAACTAGAAAAATATTCAGTTTCGCCTGCGGAAGTGATGATACATCAAGCAGTACACACCATTGAGTATGTGCTCAGTACTATATCACATACAGCTTCTTACCTTCGGCTGTGGGCTCTGTCGCTTGCACATTCCCGTAAGTACTTGTGCTCAGATAACTCGGTAGGTACGGCGCGGTAGGACACGGTACGACACCAGCACGTTGGGTTTGTGTGACTGCCGTCGGTCTCGTGGTTGCAAGATCGACTGCCGAGAGTCTTGGGTTCAATTCCCGAGACGGGCAAAAAGTGCTATTGAATTTTTCCATTAGGAATTTATCAGTAGTAGCCCGGAGTTTGGAAGTTATGATACCCCCGTGCCTCGGAAAGCACGTTTGTACTGCATCGATGGTACTGCGCCCGATCCCTCTCCGGTCGTGACGGATTACCGTCCCATCGGACTGTGAGAGCGAGGGAACAGAGAGTGCACCTGTGCCTGCGCACACACCTGTGCACTATAATATCTCTCGCGCCGATGGCTAATCTCCACCAAGAATGGCCACCATGACCAAAAACGGTCAGGAGGACTTAATTATGGGGTGATTTAGTTGACTGGCCGATGCCAGTCAACTAAATCACCCCATAATTTAGTCCTCCAAAAATTCAGCACGCCGCGGCGTGCTGGATTTTTGGTGTTACCTGCAAACGGCGTAGCAGGTTTCACATTTTACTTGCGCACGCCATTAAAACCCGACGGATTGCTAAAAGTCCTTCAATCAATTCTAAACGATTTGTTCTTCTATTGTACCTTGATGGTAAAATTATGTCATAACGTGTCGTTCTACAGAAAATTGAAAATTGTATTTTTTTTTTATTCCACTGTGTGTTGTTGTGATTTTACTTGTAAATGATCCCTAGTGGTAATATTCTAAGGTCACATTTATTTTGTTTCAGAACTGTCTGAGATGTTGTGGCATATGATTCTGTCAAATATCGCCCTACAACGTCGTGGGCCAACAGCAGTAATTTGGCTGATCCCAATTTTTGCATTGTGGGCAATGTTCACAGTGACCATACTGGTGGTAATGGAGGGCTTATCCGCTTTTCTTCATTGCCTTAGATTACACTGGTGAGTACATCCCTTCTGTATCAAACATTATATAGTGATGTGCCGCTGCAGCCGTAGAATCGAATAGAATGTTAGTGCAAAAAAAAAAAAAAATTGTTATTTGGTCGTCTTGACTCTCACTCGTCCATACCTTACTGCTATTGCATCAGACTAAGAGAATGAGAAAAGAGGGAGGGAGCACTGAAGTTAGACTCGATTCACATAGTTGGGGCCATCAGTAAAACTTCGATAGCTTATAAATTTTTCGGTAACGTAACGCTTTTGAAGTTTTTGTTTCGCACTATGTGCTTGTTTATTGATGCCAGCTATTGCTTAATATTTATTTAATGCGTGGCTGCAATTTTATAATACCATACAATTTCACAAACAGGCAGGCCAGGCTCCACACAAAATTAATCAAACAACTTTATAAATAATCCGGTGATATACACTAGTAGTGTTTAGTGCAAACACATTTCTTTTTTTATCACTAATATGTAACTTCGCACAGTCGATACTTGATTAAAAAAAAAACCGATTAAGATCGGTAGTCCACGGGACCCCCCATCTGGGCCCAGATGGGGAGGGAGGTCAAAGTAACGTTCCGCCCGGCTTCATTCTAAAAATTATATGGATTCAAGTATAGCTAATAGGTCAAGTGTGGTATCATTTTCGCATATATAACAATATCGTAGAATTCATTTCTATTATAAAAAAGAAATTTCTTATGCAGTTTAAAAAAAATACAATTTTATCCAAAAAATTTCAACCGTTTATTTTAAGTCAGTAAAAATATGGTAAGAAAGTCCTTTTAATCCATATTTGAAAAAATATAACATTAAAGGTCATTAAACGTTTAATAGCAAATAACTACGAAAAAAAAATTTTTACTTCGCGTGCCTCAATGTTATTCTCACCGGCAACATCTGAAGAGCGCATGCTGAGTACCGAGTGGCTATGCTATTAATCTTTGTTGTTAATCATAACAAATATTTATAGCATAGTCACTCTGTTTGCTCTGTATGGAGTCGGACGGAAAGAATAGCACCATCCCTTATCTTCCCGTGGGTGTCGTAAGAGGCGACTAAGGGAGTTGCCAGAGAATGGGCAGCAGCGTTCTCTGTGCTTTTGTAACAACCGCACTGCGATAGCCAACCCGCCTGCCAAGCGTGGCGATTATAGCAAAACCCCCCAAAATGTCAATGTGGCATCACTTGGGGGAGGCCTTTGTCCAGCAGTGGACGTCTTTTGGGCTGAAATGATGATGATGAATGAATCATAACTATGAAAAAATGTTTATTCCGACCCGACTGCCGACGTACGGTTTATGTTCTTCCATCATCATCATCTGCCTAGCCTTTTCCCAAACTATCTTGGGGTCGGCTTCCAGTCTAACCGGATGCAGCTGAGTACCAGTATTTTACATGAAGCGACTGCCTATCTGACCTCCACAACCGAGGTCAGGTCACGTTTATGTTCTACCATAGTATGTATATAATATGTCCGTTTTTCTGTAACCTAAACAATTTGTTTGACGGATTTCGATATATGAGGTGTCATTAGATTTAAGAGAGTGACATGGCGTATAACATTTAAGTACTTTTAAGTGCTCCCACAGTGCATGGTGCTACGTTAACATCGCGTTTGTATCTCCTTTAATCAGGGTCAAAATGTAATAGACCTCTTAAACATTACTGGCAAAATGTGGGTGTCCTATTAATGGTACACCTCTGACACCCCCTGGGGGAAATATAGGCGAAATGTTGTTATGTAACATAGTATGTTGTTTATTGTGCTGTAAATCACATGGCAGCTTTGACAAACCTTAGGGGAAATATAGGGGAAATGTTATGTTATGTAACATAGTATGTTGTTGATTGTGCTGTAAATCACATGGCAGCTTTGACAACCCTTCGGGGAAATATAGGCGAAATGTTATGTTATGTAACATAGTATGTTGTTGATTGTGCTGTAAATCACATGGCAGCTTTGACAACCCTTCGGGGAAATATAGGCGAAATGTTATGTTATGTAACATAGTATGTTGTTGATTGTGCTGTAAATCACATGGCAGCTTTAGCTACCGTACTTTCCCATTGAGAGTCACATTTCCCAAAGATTCGATATTTCAAGGTGCGCCTCAGAAATGATTGCTTTATTTCGAAGATCGACCTGTGTAGCTATTATTGTTTAACCACCAGTCCTGACTTACAATGCAGACCTTGGTTGCTTACCATGTTACAAAGTTCCGCCTTGTAGTTTGCCGAAGGGCAATGTAGCAATGAAACGCAGCATTTTGGATGTAAAAGACAAAACTGAGTTCAAAACAACGCGCTTTATTCCAAAACGGGAAAAATTGACGTAGGAAAATAGCTGCTAGGCTGAAATAGCTTAGCGAAGGTCAGACAGAAGTACAGAGACGTCCTGGTCGCTTACCGCGAGGGTTGGTTTGAGGTGGTGCAGAAAAAGAGTTCCGGGAAGTATTTGGGGGAGCTCTCTGCTGAGTAGTGGGACAATATGGATAGCAAAAAAAAAATACTAAGTACAATAAATTGTAAAGTAAATCTTACAAATAAATTTGTTTCGGTACCAAATAATAATTGTATTGGAATTGATTAAAAGGATATTCCTGATTCTAAGAACACATCGACGAAGTCACATAGTCGAGGACAGGCATTTATTGTCGCAAACAAATGAGTGAGTCGAAAATAAATGATTTGGTTCTTACCAAGAGTGATGCACTGTTACATATTATTTACTATTTGGTCTTAGATGTAAAGCAGCGTATTCTCTACTTTATACTTATGTAGCGACCTACAAAAAGCAACTTACTATAAAAAGACTACAGCGCCATCTATGACACGACGGAAAAACTAACATCAATTTCCTACATCTCGTAAGCAAATTTTACATCGACTTAAGATTATACAGAGAAACCCGACAACAACTGTCGGGCATTTGCCCACCAGACACAACACCTGTCTGGTCGGAATATCATCCCTTTTCAATAGAGTATTGAAGAACTTTACACCCTGCTCCTCATACTCCCAAACTTATTTACATATCAGTCTGTTATTCGTTACTGTTTTTGTGAGTTACCATAGTAAATCTCTCAATTCAGTGTGCCTCTTGGCAAAGGCTTCTTCTAGCTGCTTCCATTGAACTCTATAACGAGCTACTCTCCTCCAGTTGGGACCTTCAGTGAGTATAAGTTCGTCTTTCCATCGCCTTTGTTTCTTTCCTTTGCTTTTTGTACTATTTCTGGGATACCAATCTATAATAAATTTACACCACTTCTCCTGTTTGGTTTCATCATAATTATGGCCTGTCCTTCCCCTACTGCATTCTAAATTAATTTACTCCTGATATTACCACATAAATTGATGCTAAAATCGAGATAGAAATATTTACTGGCTCTGGCGCTGGAGAAACCGTTTTGATATATAGATAATAAAACGGTTTCTCCAGCGCCACCCCGACTACCAACAATACCCAAGGAGTTGCCTTTTCAGTTCAAATGACTCCAGACATATGGCCAGACATTGACCCTCGTCTGGATTGCCCTAACTGTCTAATGTTTTTTCTTACAGCCGTTTGAAACGTTTTTGTCTCGTATAATTTAAAAACTTAATACTTAGGTTTTTATTTATACCTTATCTTGAAGATGTCTTTTAGGCAGTATATTGAGAAATCTAAATCTAAACTAATATTATAAAGAGGAAAGATTTGATTTTGTTTGTTTGCATTGAATAGGCTCCGAAACTACTGGTCCGATTTGAAAATTTTTTTCAGTGTTAGATAGCCCAATTATCGAGGAAGGCTATAGGCTATATATCATCATGCTACGACCAATAGGAGTAGAGCAGCAATGAAAATGTTGCAAAAACGGGAAAAATGTGACGCAAACGAAGTTGCACCGGACAGCTAGTATTTTAATACATAACTCGTATAGTTATCTCTCGTATTCATATGCCTCGTTATTTCCCATGATCCAGTATTTTCCAGGAGTTCGTTCAAACATTCAAATTCTTCAAGTCTACACTATTGTAGGAGCGTATTTACTTTTAGCGCAATCTTATAATGCATGACACAAAATGAAGCCAGATGTGCTGACCACCCCATAGTACCTATAGATAGCTGCTAAAACTTTGTTGGATCCATCCTCCAGAAGTCATCGGTTACAGATTAGTGCTACCCATAACAGTGAGTGCGTCAAACACGTTTTATCTCGGATAGAATAATTGTAATACACTCAGTCGTTCCTCCGAAAACGCTCTTCGAAAATTGCCGGTAAAAATAACGGAGCGCGAAGTAAATATTTTTTTTTTCGTAATTGATTGTTAGAAAACGTAATTTAATGTTATTTTTTAAAGCAAATAATAATACCACTTTAATATTTAAGGTCACTTAAATTAAAAAATGTAGGATGAAATTTTTTGGATAAAGTTGTTTTTTTTCAAATTGAATTTTTTATAACAAATGATTTCTACGTTATTGATTTATGCGAAAATGGTACCACACTTGAGCTATTAGCTAAACATGGATACTTATAATTTTTAGAATGAAACCGGCCTGTGCGTTACTTTGAAACCCCCCCTCAAGTCCCAAAGGGGGATCCCGCTGACTACTGATCTTAATCAGCTTATTTTGACTCAAGGAACGACTGTGCCAAGTTTCATACTTGTGTCAAAAAAGAAGGGTCGGGCATTTTTTGGCTCCAACAACCCGTACTAGAATGTTTTTTTAAATAATGAAGGGTGAGTGTTTGTCTAAAAAAGCCTTTTTTGGTTTTCAGGGTGGAGTTCATGAGTAAGTTTTTCGAAGGCGGTGGCAAGCCGTTTCGTCCATTTTCTTTTGCAGCACTTCTGGAATCCGACCGTGGCACGTATGATTCTACATGTAAGAAGTATGTAATAAAGCACTATTATTATTATTAGTGCAAGCCCTGGGGGTTGTTATATCATCGGAATCAATTCATGCAAAACCTTCTGGATTGTGTTTGGGTCATGAAGAATACGAAAAGTCAAACAATTAACCGTGGCTGCTACTTAAAAAATAAAATAAGATGGCGAAAGTTAGGCTGGCCAAATTATTATACACACGGCTATTTCCCTTGACGTAGGTATATAAGATCTGACTGTACATAAACTTTCTATGAAGGTGAGTGGCTAGGACGCATGAATAACCTTAATTAAATTTTTTTGCTTTTGATTTTCTATTATTTGAAAATTACATAATTACTGATAATTATCGTATTGTTGCTTTTACTTGAATTTCTTATTTTACTAATAAATATTGTTGTCAATTCGAGGTAGTGTTTTTTTTTTTCACAAAACTTTTTTTTTATCTCTTCACAAGAATTACGAACATTTGAGAGCTACTCCTAGCCTCAATTCCCATGCAAGTACCACTGGCTTAATCAGGCTTAATCAGGCATTCACGAAAGAATACTTTCCCAAGTTTTTCAATACATGTGCCTACATGCTAAGGCCGAAAGTGAAGGTTGTCCCCACGACCCTTGTCCGGCGGGGGACAACGTGAATAAAATCTTAATTCTTCCCGCTGCCCCCTCCAGTGGGTCCCCCAAAAGAGAAATCTAAACCAAATCTTCATATATATTTCCGAGTGTTCCCGTTCTCCTCACTGCCCTTGTATCCGCTGGTGGCGACAACGGGAATTGAATAAAATAGTAATTGTTCCCGTTGTCCCCAACCATACAGTCCACTAAAAATCTACATATCACACTACTTCATGACTACGTCTCCTGGTAGTCTGTGAAACTATTATCCTTTAATGTAAGATGTAAAAATAACAAAGGCGTAACTATTACATAATAGATAAAATTGTTTCCCAATGCCGCCATCATGGTTTGTTTCATTCCTTCATTTTTCTGATTTCCTAGTAGTGCGTCGCCACCTCACCGCTAAGAATCGCACACAACCAATAGTTAATTAGCCAACATGTGAGGAAAGTTCGTTTTTCCTATGAGTTTTTATTTTGAGTCTTGAGCGAACGAAGGATTGAAAAATAGAATCACAAGCGCAGCGAGTGATTATAAATTTCAATCCTGAGTAAGCGAAAGACTCAACAAAACGAATAGCAAATGAACTTGCTCACATGTTGCATACAAAACTTTTCACCACTCCCAGCAAGAAAGTATTCAGCCATCTTAGGTAAATAAATTTGTAATAAGCATAGCAAAATAATTAAATTTGCGCTATCTGTGAAATTTTGCCAGAACTAGCAAAAGCCAAGCAAGTTATTTTAAACAGGGTGAGAAATTGTAGGAAATACAAAATATTAAACTTAAACTTACTTTTAATCCGAGAAAAGTATCATCTGGGGCATCGTTTAAAAATTTCTCAACTTGATTTGCCGTAAAAACTTTTGATTTCTTGCTTTTGAACCCAGAAGACTGTATTTTAAGAAATGAAATCAGCTTAGGATATTCTTTTATATTTGTTATGTTTCCTTACCAATACTAATTTTATCATAGAATAAATATTCCACAATGTACTGGGTTGCTTCGTGTTTGAAATTTCCATGAAATAAGATAGCAAAACCGTTCGGAGAAAGTTTTCGCATTTTTTGAAAGTCTCCATAGATTTACGGTATCGAACGTTTTAAGATCCTTCGATATTTTGGGCAAATTTTTTTTTTGGGATCTTTACTTTCCTCACTGTTCAAACAGTGAGGAAAAACCAACTTTCCTCACTGTTTTCGTAGAGGAAAGACACTTCTTTCCTCTACGCTCGTGCGGGAGTGGTGAAAATGTATATTCCGATTATTATACGGCATGCAATAATAGTAAGACTTTTAAACGACGATTTTGCGATTTCCCGTTGCCCCACTGGTGGATCCCAGTATTTTAGATAGCAAAACGGTTTCTCCAGCGCCACAGCCAGTAAATATTTCACACTCGATTTTAGCATCAATTTATGTGGTAATATCAAATCAAATCAAAATATTTTTATTTTACATAGGCCTACAGGGGCACTTATAAAACGTCGACAAAAAGGTGCTCGGTTCGGGTTGGTCGTTTCCTATGGAGAAGAACCGGCAAGAAACTCCATGGTTAGACTTTTAAAATCATTCGCTTTTACAATATTTCTGTTACAGGGTTACTACTAAAGTATGGGAGGACATCGTAGGCCTGACAATAAGTCGTTGCTTACTACAAAACGTAGAACGAAATAAAAAGTTACCAAGGATCTAGGAATCTATAAGGCCTACAATGTCCACACATTTACAAACAATCGGTAAATAAGAAAAAGAGTCTATACAGCAACAAAAAATAAATAGAAAATATCACAAAAAGACCAGATCAAATAAGTGACACAAATGTTGTCATCCGTGCTGTAACTATTCTAAACAAAAGGTGAAAAAATTTAAAAACTATTGTAAAAAATCTGATCAAAAAGAAAGGAAAAGAATAAGATTGAGAGAATAGTTAGAGACATCCACACATTTTGTGCCGTTTATGAGCTACCAGGGAAGCCGCATGTGCGAAGGGGCTAAGGTCAAACTTCTCTATCTTCATCGTAGTCCTTAATTTTGTAATATGCTTTTTAATTAGGACACGTTTTATATAATTTTTAAACTTTCCATCGGTCAGTTCTGTAACTGACTTCGGCAACTTATTATAAAAGCGTATACTGTTTATAAGAAAAGACTTGCTAGTTTTGGTTAATCTGAATTTGGGTATTTCAATTTCGTGTATAGTGCGTGTATTTATGTTAGGGAAGTCGCTTCTAATTTTGAAAAGTCCTCGGTTTTTGCGGACATACAAAATACATTCTAAAATATAAAGTGAAGGCAGAGTCAGTATATCGATTTCTTTAAATTTTTCTCTGAGGGATTCACGAGGACCCATTTAGTAGATAGCGCGGACTGCCCTCTTTTGCAGTATGAAAATTGAATCAACGTCTGCTGCCAATCCCCACAGCAGAATGCCATAGGACATAATACTATGGAAATTAGCGTAGTAAACTAAACTAGCTGTGGCTATATCAGTTAACTGCCTTATTTTTCTGATTGCATAGGCAGCTGAGCTTAACCTTCCTGAAAGAGTTCTAATGTGCCCCACTGCAGTTTTGAATCAATACTAATCCCCAAGAATACAGTTTCCGCTATAACATCAAGCTTCTTGCACATTTGGTAAAGAAAACTTAAGGCGTTTTGTTTTATTCGTATTCATCGGCTGCGAACCATTTCGAGAGAATAGTTAGGCTTTCGTTGACATGTAAGACGTCCGTATCTTTTCTATAAATTTTAAAGATTAGCGAAGTGTCATCAGCAAATAGAATTATATCCGTAAATTTGGCCATCATATAAGGGAGATTTTATGGAGAAGGAGGGCCTCTATATGATGAATTCCTTCTTCAGAAAGCGCGAGCACAGGAAGTGGACCTAGCAGAGCCCCGACGGTGCAACAAAAAATGAGATTGACTTCATCATGTCAACCAAGAAGCAAATGTTCAATGATGTCTCTGTGATCAATTCAGTGAAAACCGGGAGCGATCACCGCATGGTAAGAGGCACATTGAACATTAATATTAAGCTTGCAAGGTCTCGACTGATGAAGTCTACGCTCCGACGAGCACAGATCCTGATCCAAAACCCCGAAAGCTTTCAGCTGGAACTCCAGAATCGTTTCGAGTGCCTGGGAAGCTCAGTGGACGAATGCAACGATGGATTCGTGGAAACTGTCCATACGACGGGGTCTAAGTTCTACAAGACGCGTCGTTCACAGAAAAACAAAAAACTCTCCGATCATACTCTCAAGCTCATGAAGGCACGGCGTGAGATGATCCTGCAGTCTTCAGACGAGGCGTGGAAATACCGGCAGCTCCGCCGCTTTAATACCGAGCGTATTAAAGTCGCAATTGAGCGAAATAAAGGCTCAAAGGTATTTGCAAGAGATCTGGCTATTGGGCAAAGCCAGCTCACGAAACTGAAGACCGACGATGGCAGGATCGTATCCGCCAAACCGGAGCTACTGAGGGAGATCGAGAGATTCTATGGGCAGTTGTACACGTCAACCAGGAAACCCGTTGTAAATCTAGCGAATGACCCAAGAGCTAGACTGACCCGACACTATACCGAAGACATCCCTTAAATCAGCCTGTACGAGATTAGAATGGCTCTCAAACAGCTTAAAAACAACAAGGCACCGGGTGATGATGGAATTACGGCCGAACTTCTGAAGTCGGGTGGATTCCCGGTACTTGAGGCTCTTCAGGAGCTGTTTGATTCCGTCATACTCGAGGGCAAAATGCCTCAGGCATGGTGCAGGGGTGTGGTGGTACTCTTCTTCAAAAAGGGCGATAATGCCCGGTTGAAGAACTATAGGCCCATCTCACTGCTAAGCCATGTCTACAAGTTGTTTTCAAGAGTCATCACGAATCGTCCCGCGCGCAGGTTTGACGATTTTCAGCTTCCCGAACAGGCCGGATTCCGAAAAGGCTTTAGCACCATAGACCACATACATACGATGCGACAGGTTATACAGAAGACCGAAGAGTACAACCTGCCTCTCTATTTACCGTTTGTGGACTACGAGAAAGCCTTCGATTCTATCGAGACTTGGGCTGTACTGCAGTCTCTCCAACGGTGCCAAATTGATTATCGGTACATCGAGGTGTTGAAGTCTTTGTACAAAAACGCCACCATGTCAGTCCGACTTCAGGACCAGACCTCGGAACCTATCCTTCTGCAGCGAGGTGTGAGACAGGGACACGTCATATCTCCGAAACTGTTCACCGCTGCACTGGAAGATGTCTTCAAGGTTCTGGACTGGAGAGGGTTAGGCAATGGCGAGTACATCTCTCACCTTCGATTTGCCGACGATATAGTGGTCATGGCTGAGACCATGGAGGACCTCAGTACAATGCTCGATGACCTCAGTAGAGCTTCCGAAAGAGTGGGTCTTAAAATGAACATGGACAAAGCCAAGGTCAAGTTGAATGCCCATGTAACACCCACTCCTATCAAGATCGGAGACTCTACTATCGAAGTTGTAGTCGATTATGTCTACCTGGGACAAACGGTCCAGTTGGGTAGGTCTAACTTCGAGAAAGAGGTCAATCGTCGAATCCGACTCGGCTGGGCAGCGTTCGGGAAGCTGCGTGGTATCTTCTCGTCCAACTTACCGCAGTGTCTCAAGACGAAAGTCTATGACCTGTGTGTTGCCAGTGATTACATACGGGACCGAAACGTGGTCGCTCACAATGGGCCTCATCAGAAGGCTTAAAGTCACCCAAAGGGCAATGGAGAGGGCTATGCTCGGAGTTTCCTTGCGTATCGAATCAGAAATGAGGACATCCGCAAGAGAACTAAGGTCACCGACGTAGCACGAAGAATTGCTAAACTTAAGTGGCAATGGGCAGGGCACATTGCTCGCAGAACGGATGGCCGCTGGGGCCGAAAAGTTCTGGAATGGCGACCGCGAACCGGAAGACGATGCGTTGGAAGACCTCCCACTAGGTGGACCGATGACCTGGTGAAGGTTGCGGGGATCCGCTGGATGCGAGGCGCACAGGACCGGTCAATGTGGCGTCACTTGGGGGAGGCCTATGTCCAGCAGTGGACGTCTTTCGGCTGAAATGATGAATGATAAGGGAGATCATTAATATAAACAAGAAACAGGAAAGGGCCGATAATTGAACCTTGGGGCACGCCCATCTTGACTATAGACCCGCAGGACGTCGCTCCATTAGGAGGAGGTAATTAATTTAAAATTCAGTAGGGGATGGACAGCTCATATGATGAAACCAAACAGGAGAAGTGGTGTATTGGTATCCCAGAAACAGTACAAAAAGCAGGGAAGAAACAAAGGTGATGGAAAGTGTGGAGTAGAGTAGCTCGTTCGAAAAAATGAAAACGGGACATTTATAATATTACTTATTTTATTGAATATTTATGTATTTGTTTCTTCGTTTTTATCTTGAATGAAACTGGACAGGGACCCGATTCTGCGACCAAATATACGTTCTGGTCGAAACGTTCTTCTTTTGGCGGCCCCAAAAGTCGTGGTCGTGGCTGCATAGTGCGCAAGGTCCCTTAGTCGGGATCTTTGTACTATTATTGCCAGCGACTTCGAGAAGCATGCGGCCACGAGAGCACAACTTGCCGCACAAGCGGCCACACCTACTTGAAACTTGTCAAATGAAGCTGCTGCAGCTAAGGGCTCACTTTCAGAGTGGCGGCGCGTCCCGCTTTTTATTCAAACATATGACGATGTATGAGAGTGTTTATGGAGAATAAATTTTATAATTACTTGAAATGAAGCGTTACATGCAGCGGAGCCCGCAGTTGACATCGCTGCGTCACACACGGCGTTCAACGAGGCGTTTCACGCTCCGCGTCTCCGTAAAAACTTCACGAGTGCACGTACCACCTCTCCGTAAATGGAAAAAAATGTTTACTGCACCACGGGACGCGCCGCGTCTCCGTAAATGTACACTAAGATCAGCCAGTCATTTGTGCCCACATAGTGTGCCTTGCCTCTAAGGCTCAGTACAGACAACGGAAAAATCTTTTTGCGCAGGCTCGAGCCTCCTTATTATGTACGAGTATACAATCGTGAACAATCCTACATAGTACTTTTACTATGGAGGATTGTTCACGACGATGCCGAGCCGGCATTGCCTGATTCAATTTTGCGCCGTGGCCGTGGCGAGCCCCGGCGTACAAAGAAAACACATGCTTGTAGTTTAATATATCTGTATTTTCAAAACACAAAGTCATATTATTTTTTTCCTGGCAATGAAAATAACTCACAATTTTGATCAGGCTCTATGTAGGTTTTTAGTTCCTAGAGCCTCGAGACAAATTGAAAAGAATGTTTACGGTGTAATTTTCTTGAAATGATAGGACAAAATGCCGTGCGTTCCAAACCATCAACCAAACTGTTCGTAACAAAAACTAGCTCAGTTTGCCAGGTATTCAAAACTAAGCTACAAAATATATTAGTTTTTGGTTATGCAGTCCTATTAACCTTGTCTGACATCTTTTGGTTTATCATCGATCTTCACACTTTTACCGGTAGTCGGCATCTTATTGCTGAAAATAGACCGGCTGTCCACCTTGTCATCATTACCAGTTGCAGTTTCGTTCGTTGGGGTTTCGCAATCAGGAGTAGTAGTTACATTGTTCTTGCTAAACTTTTCTTCGCGCGGCAGGTAGATACCGAAGCGGTCCTAAAAGGAAAAGTCGTTTTGTTTAGGGTTCCGTAGCCAATGGCTAAAACGGAACCCTTAAGCAAGGTGTTGTTTTGCATGATCGTCAAATTCAAGGAGGTAACTATGCTAATGATTCCCGATCCGAATCATTAATAATAAAATGAGTTACCTTTTTTTATTTACTGATATAGGTAAGTGAATCGGTAACCACCCTGTTTTAAACGCGGCACGTCTGATCCTCGCCCTATAACTGCACTTTCACACATACCTACAAACAATCTCAAACATTTGTTCGATGATTTCTTATTCCATAAACCACGTTAAGGGTTATTCTGAAATACCAACAAAAAACAACTAATAAAAACAACGTTTTTTAATAATTAACTAGATACCGTTGTTAAAATTGATTATTTATGTCTTTTGTGACAACCTCCTGAATTTTGACGAGGATGCAAAACAACACCTTGTAGATTCGCCCTGTCCGTCAGTCTGTCTATCCGTATGTCGCAGTCATTTTACTCCAGAAGTAAATTGTACTAAAAAGAAAAAGTTGTGGTGACTTCCTACATATATGATAGGGTTAAATGTCCGATCCGAAAAGAGCAAATAGGTATGCCAATGAGATTACCAAATAAGATAAGAAACAAAATATTTAATGGCGCATCCACACATGCCCGGCGGCACTGCCGGCAGCACATGCATCTTTTACCTGCGGCACGCGCGGCTTTTGGTTGCCGGCGGCTTCGATACGGAGTGTTAGTGTTGTTTGCAACCGCATCTGCAGGCCGCCAGTAAAGCCGGCGGCAAATTCAGCGGCAAGGCGGTCTAAAAGCCGGTGGCATCAGCCGGCGGCATGTGTAGATACATCATAAGAAAATAAACATAGGAATGAATTTAAAAACTCTGATTTTTGTGCCCAAATTACCATACACACCTTTTTTTCATAAAATATAACATTTTAAATCGTGACAATACCATCTTCGGCATTAGTATGTTCGATTCTCAATTGTTTGTTTATAACGTCACTACCCAGGAAACGAGCCTTTGTTGCCATGTAAGTTTCCTGATTTTTAGTACATTTTATTAAATTTTTAACGGGGTATTTTTTTACTTGTTAGCCAAAAAGAATTGCTTAAATAGAATCTCGATATCTAATAATACCCTCACGGATCGGACACACTTTTTTTAAGATATTGTATGAGTATAATTGAGTGGGACACCCCACTCAGTTATACTCGTATCGACAAAAAAATTATTAAATGATATCGAGATTCCAAGATATGTGGTAATCGGTTGTCGTGGTATGGGCATGTGATGAGAAGGAATGAGGAAAACGTCGTGAGGAAAGTTTTGAGAATGAATGTGGATGGGTATTGTAACAATCTAGCTTAATCCTTGATGAGTGAGGAGGAAATAAGCTAATTTGTACATAAAATAGTAAGTTAAAAAGGGAAAATGAATATATTATTGATGAGATGTGATTACAAATTATTATTTAAAAAAATAAAAACACTTAAAACAACGTCTCTAAAAGGCAAACTCGATTGCTGAAGATGGCGATTCAGGACCCGCAGGATAGTTCTCGATGAACATCAGCTACAGACAGCAGCAGCTTCCGTAGATTCAGCAGTTGATAAGAGCAGACAAGGCAGCCTCCGAAATAGTATGAAAGGTCCCAGGAGTCCGTAGTGAGATCTCCTGGCTAGTGACCAAATCAGTTAGATTCAGGAATAAGCCTGACTGTGCTTATTTCCTCTCTCCAGTGTCGTCCGAAAAAGACCTCTGACACCACTCAGGTATATGCTGGTGATCACTTCAATCTCTGCCTCCACTCTGATCCTCCGTGTCTCGTCAATCCTTTTCCAAGTTATTTCTTTTCAGATTCAAATTGTTGCGCTCGCAACTTTCCAGTATTCAAAACAGCCAGCAACAATTGGTCTAAAACCTTGCCCATAATATTTTTATAATTATAACTTAGAATATCTTTACACAGCAAATATTCGTAATTATTTATAAAATACAACAATTGAACTCACGTATTGGTGATAATCAGTTTAGTAATATAAAATCTAAATGAAACCTTCATAGAGAATTTGGCTGGTAACAATTAAAATTAAAAGTAAAAAGTAACAGTGACAGCTGACATATTCGATGTAAAAAAAATGTCACAACAATGGACCTACAGAAAATATTTATAAAAATTGAAACGATTGGTAAAATGCTAATGAAAAACCAATAAAAGCATGAATATGGATGATAAGTGTGAGTATAAAGTGTCTGTAGTAAGCTAATACTATATTTCGGGAAATATAGTATTGGTTTACTACAGACACTTTTTTGACACAGACAAATTTTTTATAAATATTTTCTTGTTATGACATTTCTTACATCAAACCTGTCAGCTGTCATTTACTTTTAATTTTAATTGTTACTGATTATCACCAATACGTGAGTTCAATTGTTGTATTTTATAAACAATTACGAATATTTGCTGTGTTAAGATATTCTAAGTTATATTTATAAAAATATTATGAGCAAGGTTTTTGACCTATTGTTACTGGCTGTTTTGAATACTGGCTGGTTGCGTTTTGATGAGCGCAACAAATTTGAACCCGTGAAGAAATAAATTCGAAAACACAAGGATCAGGGTATAAAAAGGCATTTCTGACGGATACCTGGGGAGATTCAAGTAGAGAGTTGAAAGAGATTAATGTATCGATCAGAGTGGACGGCAACAACGTCCTGCTCATGGTGGGAGGATCCCCTGGGCCTCACGGGACTGCCAAGGAGTTAGCAGCCAGCAAGATTTGCAGGTTTGTGCAGGAGGCGCCGTGAAGACGTTCTGTGTCTCCGCAAGACTTTGGAGGCTCAGGTGTCATACTTGGAGCGTCTGAGTATCCAGATCTCTGCACTCAAGTCTCCGCTGGATTCCGACAACTCCAAGGTGCGACTGGCGATTTTTATTTATGACTGGAGCTGGAGTGATTGAAGCAGCTGCTCAAAGTTATGGAGCAGGAGAAAACTGTGCTGGAACGAGAGAAATTGGCTTTAGGCCGGTTTTAGAGCTCTGCGTACCGTCGGTGCGTATACCGGTTGCGTTTCTTATTTGTATGGAAATTCACAAATCGTTTTAGAGCTCGACCGACCGTACGCAAGCGTATTTTGCTACGCATTGCGTACGCGGGCCGTCGGTCCAGCGCGTGCGCATGCGTACCGTCGGTCGACCGACGCGCTATGGCAACGTATGGACGTGTTCAGAGCTATACTGACCGTACGCCGTGCGCGTACTGTCGAACATAAACAAACCGCTTATTCTATGCTACCAACCGTCAATAAGTGTGATTAAAGGCCGGTTTTTCGTTACTTTTGGTGATCAAACATGGCATATATCGACACTGAACGCCTAATTACCTGTTTCTTATACGTTTACGAATATAGTAAGCAGCAATTAAACAATTTGTAAACGCGTCCATTTCGTGCTGTACACGTGTTTGTGACTGTACCCGTCGGATCAGTGTGGTAGGTCAGGAGAGCTCTGAACTTAAAAAACAGACGGTCGGTTGTGCGTACCGTCAGGACCAACGGCGCGTACCGACGGTCAGGGTAGCTCTAAAACTGGCATTAGAAGACGATGTTTGCACTGCAGAAGATCGTGTTTCAGAGACTATATTGTGTAAAATAAGCAGGTTTTGATAATCAATTGTGAACTTCTAATAAATTCATTTTCCCTTTTTAATTTACTTAATGTACAAATTAGCTTATTTCCTCCTCACTCATCAAGGAATAAGCAAGTTTGTTACAGTATAAAGGTAGAGGAAGACCAAAGAAACGATGGATAGACTGTGTGAATAATGCTAGGGCAAGATAGGAGGTATCTTATGAGATGACAAGTAATAGAGAAGTATGGAAGAAGAAATGCTGCGCCGACCCCAAATAAATTGGGATAAGGGCAAGAGAATGATGATGATCGAGATTCCACAAAATACTTTTTTTCTTAAGTCCAAGGTTGATGATTTATTTCCTTCAGCTTTCGGTCACTGACGGTCAACTATTTTGCCTGAGTTGGTAGTTGGCAGGACCGTCTGTGAACGCGGTAGCTGCTGTACCTGACCCCTCTTTCCCGAAAAAATCTTTGTAAGACGGGTCAAGTAATGCAGGGCACCGACCTTACCTATTGGGAAAAGACGATAACCTAAGGACCCTAAGTTATTAGTAAGATTTGACTTTTTGAGCGGACTATTCGACGTCGTCGTAAATTAGCTGTCCACCTGCTTCTTTTATAACGATGGATGTGTCCATCATGTATTTGCTTGGGTTAATAGCTATATCTGTGAAAACTTTACCTTTCCATATCGATTGTAGTGTGCCAATGGTTGACACTCGCAAGGCCGCGGGGGAGGCCTCTTATAGCTCTCGTGGGATGAAATTTGACTCTTAGGGGTAGGTGGAGTCTCATATCCTGTTGATCAAAAGTTTTATTAATTCACTTGCGTCAAAAACTACCCGTAACAGAGTTGTTTCCGCTAGCCCTACTGAGCGCAGGCTCAGTTAGCTTAGCTTTAATTATTTACATATAACGGAATGTATGGAATCATAATGTGTTCGTTTTAAAGTTCCTTCACTATGTACAGTCTCATCTTCGTTATCCCCTCACTGTCGAGGATCATGACCACACATGATACGTCTCCAAGCTATGCGTTCATTTGCACTGTGAACCGCGCGGTAGAAACTGCCTCCAGCAGCCTTCATGAGCGCGTCTGCCCATCTTGCCGGTGCCCTGCCTTGCGCGCGTTTACCTTCTGCTCGGCCCAGTATTATAAGCCTTTCCAGACAATGTTTAGGCGAATGCATAATACGTCCAAAAAATGAGGGTACGCTCCAGGCAGATTGTGGAAAATATTTGCTGTGCAAGCAAGCATGCAGCATGCAAGCGAGCATGCAACAGGCATAGTTTCTGTTACGGCACCGGCGCTGCGAGGCACTGGCGGTCCACGCGAGCTTACCGTCGCAGATGGTATAAACGCTTACCACCGCAGCTTCGGCTTGTTGGCCGGTCTTGCCGGCCAGCCTCAGTCGCGGCGGTGGGCCTTTCGAGACACCTGCTCCTCAAAGTGCGGGCCGCCCTACCCCTCAGCGCCTACGCGGGCTTATATTACACTCTAGACGTGGGGCAGACAAGACTGCATGAAGTCGGTTTTGCAGCAATTCGTTTCTGTCACAGCAGCACAACATATTGACTTTTTATGACACTATTTTAATTTAATATACTACCAAGTAATCGGCTATATATTTGTGACCAAATAATATTCCGTATTAAATCATTTGGCAAATAAAAAAAGTTTTACAGAGGCTTCGGCCAATAGCAAAAAATATCTTGTAAGTCGGCGAAATATAGTTCGGGAAAATATTACATATGACACTTAAATGATTTAAAAATATGTCAAATAATGCATATAGCAAAAAATACATCCACATTGGTTTCAGTAAAAATTAAATTCGAACAAAAAAAGTTCGGAAAAGTGATCGGTACCCGTGTATCTCATATTTTAAAGCCCGTTACAGTCCAAGAGCTAAGTAAGTTTAGTTTAGCTCTCAAGTATTTTTTTCATACTTGTGTACAGACCGCACACTTGTACAATATAAAAATGCCTCAGCTATGCGACCTAAGATAAACACCGTATAGTCGAACACATCAGCGCCCGCTACCAGCGCGGGATGATGACTGGTGCCCTGTTCTTCGACATAGCAAAAGCCTTCGACAAGGTCTGGCACAACGGGCTGATATACAAGCTGTATCAGCTCGGTGTGCCTGATCGTCTCGTACTCATTCTACGTGACTTCTTGTCGAACCGCACCTTTCGGTACCGAATCGAAGGTGCGCTTTCCTCCCCCCATCCTATTCGCGCCGGAGTCCCCCAAGGGGGAGTCTTATCCCCACTCATTTTCACGCTGTTCACCAGCGATATTCCCAATAACCCCAAGGCTGAGTTAGCGCTTTTCGCTGACGACACAGCCATTTACTGTTCTGGTCGGAGCCCAGACAGTATCGCTCGTAACCTCCAATCCTCCGCAAACGCCTTAGGCGATTGGTTCCGGAAATGGAGAATCGAAGTCAATCCCGATAAGAGTCAGGCGGTTCTCTTCTGTAGGCCACGCCAAATCCTCCCACCCACTCCCATCCCGATCACCATGTTTGGCAAGCCTATTCCTTGGGAAAAGCGAGCCAAATACTTGGGGGTAATCCTTGACCAACGTCTCACCTTCGGGGAGCACATAAAGACGATGCGTTCGCGCGCCGCTTTCGCTCTCGGTAGACTCCATTCCTTACTACATGCACGCAGCAAATTGTCCCTTAAGTGCAAATTGCGTATTTACACCGCGTGTATTCGTCCCATTCTGACCTACGCTTGCCCAGTTTTCGGTCAAGCTAAGGCAAACCAGATTCATAGGATGCAGACCCTCCAGAACCGTTTTCTCCGAAAGGCCACGGGAGCACCGTGGTTCGTTAGGAATGAACAACTTCATGTTGATCTGAAAATCCCCACAGTCAAGCAGGTCATTAAACGCCTTTCAAAGCGTTTCCTAGACTCTGCTGAGAAACACCCCAACCCACTAGTGGTGTCGGCCGCCCGATACGTCCCCACCAAAATAGGGAAGATTCGCCGACCTAGGCATATCCTCGTCGAACCCGATGACCCCATTACCCTCCTTCAAGAGAGCAGTAGGGAAACTAGCACTCTTCGTAAAAACAAAAACAAAAACCGATCCGTGTTCCGGCCTCGCCGCCGAGGCCCCTCGCGACGCCCTTGTAACGTCACCCCCCCCCGACCCTTGCTCGACGAGCCAGCCCGCGCCGCTGAGCATGTAACATTAAATTCCCTAAATAATAATAATTATTATGACCCAGCCTGTCCCTTGCTGCCCACCCCTCAATGACGCCCTACGCCGTGCCCTTAGCGAGCGGTCATTTAATTGTACTTAGTTTGTAAGCCCTGGCTGGGGGCCTTAAATTCATTTGAGGTCACCACAGGATTGCCCGGTTGAGCAGAAATAACCTAAGCAGGTTGATCTGCGAGTGGCCATATCAAAAAAAAATAAAAATAAACTAACTTACTCTTGGACTGCAACCGGCTTAACTGGCTGATGGAATCTTAATACACACATCAAAAGTGTCTAGGGATCAACATATATTTTTGCAATAACTTTTCTCCTGATTGATATTAATTAAAATTTTCTTTAAGGATTCATCAAATAAAGTGTTTTCGTTTGTCACAGTAACGATAAACCAAGTCACCTTTGCATTAATAAAGAAATTTGCCATTTTCTAATAAAGGGATTTTTGACATTTGAACCACTAACATTAAAGTTCGAAAAAAAGACTGAAATAACAGTTTTCTTAAAAATTTTATTGGGTAACTTAAACAATTAATAATCCGTGTTTCTACCGCGAACACTAACAACACAAGAACATCGGTTTGGCATACTCAAAATGAGTTCATCCAAATCACGCTGTGGAATGGCCGCCCATGTTCGTTGCAACAACAAAAAAAGGTCTTCTTGCGACTGGATACCCTCCATATTCGGCAGAGCTCTTCTCTGTAGCATATCCCATGCATGCTCAATCGGGTTCAAGTCTGGCGACTGAGCAGGCCAGGGCAGGACATTGATGTTAGCTGCGGCGAGAGTCTGTCTTACAACTCTTGCGGTGTGCGGTCGTGCATTATCACGCATTAACTGAAATAAGGGACCGATTTGCACTTGTAGAGGAACGATGACGTCTGATACAATCGTCTCAGCATAAATTTGAGCGTTGAGGTTGCCTCTGATCCAAATCAACTCAGTTCTTCCGCCGATCCAAATACCCGCCCATACCATGATGGTTCCACCACTATAAGGATGGACTTCCTGGCAGGATTTTAATCGCTGTTGGCGTCCAGGGGTTCTCCAGTGTCGTATACGTCTTGTATCCGGTCTCATACCAAAACGAGACTCATCAGAAAAGCACACGAAACGCCATTGTTCTTCTGCCCAATTTCTGTGTTCAAGAGCCCATTGATATCGAATTCTACGATTGTGCATTGCTATAGGTGGTACCCGTAGCGGTCTTCGGGAATGAAGGTTCACTTCATGCAAGCGGTTTCTGACTGTTTGGTCGCTAATTAAGTTCCCTGAAGAGTGATGAAGCCTCACGGCTAACATCATGGCGGTTATTGTTGGAGCTCTTCGAGTTAAGATTTGAATGTATCGGTCTTGTCTCCGTGTGGTGCAGCGATACCGTCCTCCATGGCGCTCAGCCACGGTACCAGTGCTTCGGTAACGTGTCCAAAGTCGACTGATAACACTCTGACTTGTATTCAGAGCTAAAGCCACAGTACGTTGCCGGGAACCAGCTTCTATCATTCCCACGGCTCTGAGCATTTCTTCCCTGCTTAAATGATGTCGCCGCTCCATAATAACGTTGGTTTTAATCAGTAGTAGGGAAACAGTAGCACTAATAATGTCTTCAATGCGTTGTATGTTTTTATAGGGAAAATATTGACAGCTGATTTTCATCTTTTACTCGAATTTGATTCACAGTTCCTGATTCAAATTATGAAATGCACCAAAAAGGATCCATATAAATTTATAAAATCATAAATTTATTACAAAGCCACATCTCAATCTCAAGAAATCCGCATAAAAATGCTTGATCCCTAGACACTTTTGATGTGTGTAGTAAGTATTTGATGTACACCTGAGTAAGTTATTAGCGATGCTTTGCTTTAGTGACAAAAAAAAACGTATTCCTACAATCCATGTCAAAAATTACAGATATGACAGTAAAAATTGTAGAATTCTACGATTTTTCTTTAAAAAGAATGTCTAATGCAGCGTCATAAAATGTATCTACTTCCCGTGCGCGATAAGTTGAGACCTGATTGCAATTGCGAGTTATCGGCATGTGGAAAGTGAACCTTTTGCGAAAGTGACGTTCGATAAGGCCAATGGCCTGATGGCCAAAAGCCTCGACGAACTTTTGTCGATACTCTCGGTAGGTGTGGATCAAGGGCTTGATCCAGAAAGTAGCATCGTCGATACGGCTCCCACTGTGGGAAGTACCTGTCTGTGAAGCCGTACCCACCGGTAGTTTGGACCCTGCTCCCGACCGTGACTTGCCCGTGTGGGCACCAATCTTACTACTTCATTGTATCACAGCCCAATACTTGGTTTTTAGAGTTCCGTACCCAAGGGGTCAAATGGGACTTCGCTGTCCGTCTGTCTGTCTGTCACCAGACTGTATGTCATGAACCCGTGATAGTAAGCCAGTTGAAATTTCTACAGATTATGTATTTCTGTTGCCGCTATAACAACAAGTACTAAATCCGGAATAAAATAAATATTTAAGGGGCCACCATACAAAAATCTGACACTTTTGCTCGTTTTTATAAATAATGGTACGGAATCCTTCGTGCGCGTTTCGGACTCGCACTTGGCTGGTTATTTCCTATCTCGTGGGGTTTCACAGTTGGAAAATCTGCTGCGTCGTCGTAGTTATGAGGTGTGCTTGTTTAGTCAAAGTTATTCAAATTGTTATGTACCTTAAAAAAAGTAGTAGGCTAACATAAACTAAAGAAGGTAATTCAATCAAAGAATCAACACACATCTACTTATCTACCCAGAATTATTAGATTCAGATATCTACATAGTAATTAGGAAAAATAAGCCTAAAATATAAGAAATTACGAGCCTACCTTAATAATAATTAGTAACACAATGTCTGACTAATTTAACGCTTGTAAATGGACATTTATTTTGAGTTAATGTTAATTTTGGTAGCTAAAATACTTTTATTCCATTTTAAAATTAGTGTTAGAGCAGATTAATAATAAACTATAAGAAGACAGTGAACTATGTAAGAATTTTTTATATCGTAAACTCGCAAAATCACGTCAGCAAAACTTCTTTGGTGAACAATCACACCACACACTACATTATACACTTACATTACACATTACATTATATGCTTACCAGGTGCCTTACTTATGGTTACAAAAAAGCTAAATATAATATTATTTTTGGCTTGATTGACGGTTTCTGATACGTTTTTTAGATACTTAGTAAAAACACCACAAAAACTTAAATTTCAACGTAAAATTCTGTCTGAAGAAAACATACTGTATTTGACATACGCCAGATGCATTTTTTTTCACGATCGTAGTCAACGATCGAGGTCAAAAAGGTTAGGACAAAAGTTGATATACCTTTAAAGTTATCTTGTCGCCTCAGCGTCTTCTTTAATTTCTTCCTCATTCGTTTTTGCCATGCGATTTCAGCAGCTGAAAATACACAATTGATAAAACAGTTAGAATAAGCATCATCAGCCTGTTAAGTTCCCTCTGCTAGGACACAGGTCTTCTTTGTTTGAGAGGGAGTGGGCGCAAAAACCACCACGTGGCTGTGTGGTTTGGTTAGACATACATGGCGTCAAAATATCTTTGGTTCAGATTTTTTGGTAAATGTTTCCCTCATATCAGATAATAATGAATGTTGATCTTAAAAATTTTGTCCCATGGTTACCCTTTTAGACGCATCGCAGGCATTAAAATAGGTAACAAAGGTGCCATTCAGAAAGAAATTCAAGGAATTACCGTATTCCTCTTTTTCCATAATGTTAACTTCGAACATGCGGTAAGCTCTATAAAAGAGGTCTGCTATATCAAGTCGTATTTCTATGACGGGAATCTCCATGGCTTCTTCGACTGCCTTCATCAGTTCCACGTAGGCAGTGTCATACAAGATATCTCCTTCATCCACTTTGACATAGATGGCTTTATCCACGGTATTAGAGACCAACTTGTAGAATATCTCTGATATGGTTGGCTCTGGAGTTGGGACAGGCTCTGAAAGAAGAGTTTTTGAATAA
Source organism: Cerastis rubricosa (assembly GCA_949152445.1). Classification (NCBI taxonomy): domain Eukaryota; kingdom Metazoa; phylum Arthropoda; class Insecta; order Lepidoptera; family Noctuidae; genus Cerastis; species Cerastis rubricosa. The sequence goes on along the minus strand of OX424523.1, from coordinate 11,626,311 downwards.
GTTTGGGAGTTTTAGCTATTACAAATACAGATAATAGTTTTAACAAAAACCATATTGTCAAGCTGAAGTTTTTTGTGTAGTTAGTGACTAGCCTGAAGTCAGCAGCAGAGGTCATCTGCTGCTGACATCAGGCTTTCATTCTAGTCAGGCTAGTCATTGAATTGGCTTTACATGCCGGCGAGAAATATCTCTCAGGTATGCAGGTTTCGTTACGATATTTTCCTTCACCGAAGCAAGTGACAATTATAAAATACGCACATGAATAAGAAAAATTAATAATAATTTAAAGCAAGGTTAAAAACATTGCTCTTAGAAAAATGTTACTATAGTTTACAAGAATTTATGGACGATAAGAATTTAAAATAGAGCTCAAATATACTATATGTTTGAGTTAATAATAATATATTTTATTTAATGTATAAAAAAGTGCTACATATAAGATTTTTTTATTTTTTATTATGACAGTTCCTAAATTAAGTGTTATAATACTCGCTGCAATATTATGAAGTTAGTTTTAAGTTATTTTGCTGCGCCCTAACAGGGTCATGTACTGTCTGGTTTTAAGCCCACCTTGTAACTATGATTGTGTACATTTTGCATTAAATAAATAAATAAATCTGAGGGTGCCCTTATCGTGTTGTCGCTTGGTTAGTAAGTTGTTATACCCTGGCTGGAGGCCTTACTCTTAAGGCACCTACAGGATAGTCCGGTTAAGTAGATTACAACCTCATAGGTTGAACTGCGAGATGCAATACAAAAAAAAACTGAGGCTTTGGTTTCGGAATCGAGACCTAGGTATAACTTGGCAGTTAGCTTATTGTTGTGACCATCGTTCACCACCAGACTATCACTGCTGAATAATTGAATTACATTGGAGGCCCTATTAGGGGACACGTTTTACATTAACACTTTTTTACCTAGGGCTAGGTCGAAATTGCATATGTGTCTGTTTTGAAATTTTGAACGTGACAGCTTTTTATTTTTTCGCGATAACGACCTGGTCCCGTTAAGAAAGCTGTTCGGATGATGGTCTCTACGTCCCCCTTTAAATTAGCATACTTCTCTGATACATGCTGATAAAAGGTAACATTTACCAGGAGTTGGCAGAGTTAATTCTGATGTGGGCACTGAAAGGAACGAAGAAGAAAGGGTATTCGGGATACTAGATGGAGGCGTCTCGTAGACCCTAGGTTCAGGTGGATAATGGTTCACGATGATTTTTCTTAAGTCAGCTAAGAAATCTGCATCATCGCTTTTGTAAAACTTTCTATCGTCCTGCAATATAATGTTGTTTGTTGTAATATTGAAGGAAATAACATTATAACTTAGAGCTTATTGTAATAACAATTTACAGACCAAATTAGCGTAAGGTCCTTCCTTCGGTGATTCTAGAAAGGTTCTTATTTCGGCGTCAAGTTCTTCGGCAGGTCTTGTAAAATGGAGGGCAGCTTCCTTTATCAAATCCTTTCTGTTTCTTCTTTGTGTCTTTTTGGCAATGAATATTTTGAGCATTGCCAAGATCTATAAATAGAGAAAATGCTATTATTATTGTAGAGGTAGGACAGAGTATAACATCACGCATGTAATCCGAGAAGGGTGAGGCAGAAGTGTACCCACTACCCTAAAGCACACCCACGTTTCGCCAATAATAGGTCCCGGGTTATAGGGAGTTTTTGTTGTAAAGTTAGTTTTCTGTCTTAATAACCAATGTCGCAAAGCTTATTCATATATCAGCTAGTCGGGATCCGGGTAAAATGTTATTAGGGTTTTTAATAAGGAATTTAGTCAGTAGCATCCTTGAAATTGGGAGTTGGCGGTACGATACCTCCGTGCTTCGGAAAGAAAATTAAACTGTGGGTCATACGCCTGATCTCTATCTGGTCGAGATGGTTTGACGTGCCATCGAATTATGGCAAAAGAGTTTATCTGCGTTTTTGCACACACTTGTACCCTATGCCAGTGGCTATTATAGGTCCAGTGGGATTAACCACCACGACCGAAAACCGTCTGGAGGACCATAACGCTTCATGATGTCGAAACGATCACGATGGTTAATATGTTTATATCCGTCTTGTGATGGTGGTAAAAGTGGCTGAATGCAATGACTGATCCCAAAGCTGGAGCATCCCATTGCAGGGTCATACCAGACCAAACTTTATTTCGACCAGTATCCATATTCTCTGCCTCTACTTGTTTCTGACACCGTCAATGTCGTCAACCCAACATGTTTTCAGACGACCCACAGTCTTTATCTTTCTAGGACACCGGATGCCATCAGGCCACGCTGCCAACAAAATGAATGGATGGTTGTGCAACCCAGCGGAGACCAGGTAAGGTCATATCCAGGTCCAGGTAACATCTGGACAATTTTTTGTTGTTGGTACGCGTAGGTATTCGCGTCGCTGTTTGGTGTCCAAGTGGGATATGAACCAGAGAACTGTAAAATATCACGGTGTGAAAACAAAATTAGTTTGAAAAATAACTTAACCTCACATCTGTTATCCCAAAAAATGTCCGACATGTACTTTACTGTACACCCATATTTTGCTACCTTTGTTTAAGTCCCATTATATAAGAGACAAGTCTAATGCCTGGCGCAAGTCTAGACTTCGCGGCTTCTATTGAGATATTTCTGATGGAAAAACCTAGTGACACTTTTGAACCAGAACCACATGATTAGCTGCCCCACGTGATAGTTGTTAGTTCAGTTCAAAAATGGTTCGAATTTAATCGGAATACCAAACTAGAAACGACCTTCTTCCATGTCGGTTACTTAAAACAACAACATTCGTGGAGTGTCCGGTGCTAATATTCCGCTCTGAATGGTTTCGAGGGCAGCCCATACAATATAGTTCAGTTGGATCTCCACATTTCTACCGCGGTGGTACCATTTCCGTTGCTCTGGCTTTGAAAACACAGGCTAACAATGAATACTGTTTAAAGTTGACACAATACAATTATAAACGAAACTACTACAGAAACTGCCTCGTTGGTTAGGGGGCCGTAAACACGATTGCTGATAAGTGAGCATCGATTCTGCCTGGGTTTCATTCGATTCTTAGGTTGAGCGAATTATTATCTGGTAAGTATTATCCAGAGCCAGATATTTAGAAGGCAGATGTGAATGGCAATGTCGGGAGGGAACGCTCGTCTAGAAGGACATACACTGATCTTATTGGCGAGGTTCTTCAGAAAAGTCAGGTGCGTTATAGTATTTGCGACCAGCGTGCGTGTATGACTAGATTTATGAACGTGGACGAGAAAAAAGGAGTATTTATGGCGTATCGTATCAAGTGGCGTTCTTTGGATTTTGTCTACACCCGTGGGAAAAAGGTGTGCCTTTATGTATGTCCAGAGCCAAGAGAAAAAGTCCCCTCGATGGCCATAGGCTTGTGATTAATATTACTTAGGCTTAAAAACTGAAAGTGCGTGTCTAGGTTTCTAGGTTTTCTGCCTACGAGGCCGAAAAGCGTGATAGTATGTGTATTTACTTTACTATAGTGCCTGCAAACTTTGCTGAATATTACCTCGGGATGCTTAAACATGTAGTCTTCCTGCTCTCGTTGTATTTCTAGGCCAAGTCGTGTGGCGCATGATCGCTGGCACGGGGTTATGGCGTTCCAGTCTTGGTACATCAGTCCTTCAGCCGAGTACAAATCCTGGGGAACCCCTTTCATACGATTGATAACTGGCATGGTTATCAACTTTTAATGCTACTACAAACAAAGAATAACTTTTACAAATATTTGTAAAATAATAATAATTCTATACGAGATAAGTTATTTGAAGTTGTTTTTTTTGTATTTCAAATTACACTGCATGAAGCATAGAGTATAGTAATGCATGAAGGGTGCATGGTTTTTTTTTGTTCGAATGACGCAGACTTTGGCAGAATGGAGCTGTAAGTGAACATTTGTAAAATTATGTATGCAAATTCCTTTCTGACCCGTGGAACACCAAAGTGGTTCACCTAGGTGTTCCACGGTTAACTTTCTGTACCCTTGTTTCACCTAGGTGTTTCACGGTTGGCTGTACAATATTTTTTTATACCTATATAAATACCATCCTCTTTCAATAAGTAATGGCCACGCCTATCTGAACTTCACAAATTAATTAGTACTGGGTACGATATGATACGATGCCCCGTGGTAAGACTGGTTGTCAGACTTTTGGGCTACTATTAGGTACTGACTACCTGTAACGACTGTCAAAGTTCTACAAATGACAGCCGGAACCAACGGCATAACGTGCTCGGCACGGATGAAACTTAGTATGTGCAAATTGTATTGAAAAGACATGATACTGGCGTTAGTTCCGATTAGAACAACGCGCCGAAAGATTCATGTACATTTTTTTGTTTTAATCAGTTTGGTCGTGGCAATAGGATAATTTGAAAGTTTTTATAAGTGTGGCAACACTGTCAGTACTGTGGCCAGTACTGCCAATCATGGCAGTGGTGTGCGATTTTTGGAGTCTAAACCTAAAACATTAATTGAAGTGCTTTAGCTAAATATGCGCTTTCATTCAAAGTCTTAACACCATGGTCATATCACAAAATGTATATGTAACACCCAGTTTGCATGTCAAGTAAAGGAGCAAACCTACTCCTTTATGCTATGCTATGCTCTTGATTATAAAAGTCTTATGTGAAACACAGGATGATTGGTGGCGTAGATTGTTATAACGTTTAAATGTAACCTAACGTTAATATGTTCGTCTCGCGACTCAAGAAAATTCACAACATGCCTGGGAGCAGCTACTCACCTTTCCTTACAGGATTTTGCATGTCCAAAAATCCTCAACAAACCAAATTAAAGACAACTGTAATAATTCGGCCCGTATTTTAGAATCTAAATTACCTTTCTATAATTTTTCACAGAAAGGTATTTGTGCTCATGTGGAATCCAAGTTAAGTGAGGGTGACATTAGGAGGGCCGCCAGATTACTGTTCAGCAGTGATGTGGTGGCGCCTTATTCTCCAGAGACTCCTTCAGCTCTGGAGAGTAAACATCCAGCGCCTGCGGATGGTCTCACTTTCCCTGTCCCACCCGTCCACCCCGACCCACTCGTATAGGATTCACCTTATTTACAAATTACAGCCCCGCAGTTGATCACAGCCGCGAGCTCTTTCCGGAGTGGTTTCGCCGGTGGCCTCGACGGACTGACTCAAGATTTATTGAGTTCAGGCCGGGGGAAGCTGGTGAGTCGCTTTTGAAGGAGCTTGCGGTTCTGATCAACTAAATGCTCTCCGGCGGTGTGAACGATGCCGTCGTCGATGTTTTGTATGGGGCTAACCTGTGTGCCCTGCTCAAGAAAGAGGGCGGTATTCGTCCCATTGCCGTCGGTTGCACCTACAGACGTATGGCAGTCAAAATATGTTGCAAGTTGTATGAATCGCTTGCAACTAAGTTCCAGCCCCTTCAACTTGGTTTTGGTTCCAGAGGGGGCTGTAAGGCTGCCGTACATGCCTTATCTTCATTTCTAAAATCAAAGAAAGGTGAGGTCATCCTCAAGGTTGACGTCAAAAACAATTTTAACTCCGTGAATAGGGACACTTTGTTGGCTGAAGCAAAAAAAGTACTACCCGAAATGTATGCTTTTATGTTGCAATGTTACGAGTACAGGCACCCAACAAAATTATTATACAAGGACAACCTTTTGGAATTTACAGTTGGTTGCCAACAAGGTGACCCTCTCGGGCCTGTCATTTTCAGTTTGGCTATTCATCCCATAATCGAACAACTAAATTCAAAATTTTACGTATGGTATTTAAATGATGGAACCCTAGGAGGTGATGTTGACACCGTTTTGCATGACCTACAACTCCTCAAACAGAAATTTAAATCTATTGGCCTGGACCTTAACCCCTCAAAGTGCAAAATTTACCTCTCTGACGTGACTGACAGACAATCAACTATAGATAAATTTAATGCAATAGCCCCACACATCAAAATTTTAGCAAAAAGTTCCCTGCACCTCCTTAGTTCCCCCCTGTTTTAGAATAAAGTTTTCTATCTTTCATCGAAGACAAAAACAAACATTCTATTGATATTTTGAATAGACTCTCCAAAATTAATTTACATTCGGCTTTCACCCTTATTAGATATTATTGTTTTGGTCCAAATTTTATGTATTTTCTCCGTTCTTCCTCTCTTTGACGAAACCAGAACTTTTGGACAAAATTGACCAAATTATACGCAACACATTAACATCCATTCTTAATATGGCCTTGAACCACCGAGCTTGGCTGCAAGCCACCCTATCAATTCGTTTTGGAGGCCTCGGCGTCCGCAAAATTTCTAGTATAAGCTTACGTTCCTGTCTTCTGTCCACAGCACTGAAAAGCTAACCAGGAAGATTTTAATTCTCTCCTTGGTTGATTCGGAAGTGCCGTGCTTGACGGACGCAGAGGACGCCTGGAAAGTGGCTTGCTCGGATACGGATCGGCCCGAGAACCCATTCTCCCAGATACAGTGGGATGAGCCGCTCTGCAGGTTGGTACGGAATAACCTTATTAATACGTCTACCAATACTGCTGAGAGAGCCCACCTCCTGGCTGTGGGTGAGTGGGAGTCGGGTCTCTGGCTTCAGGCACTACCGTCACCTAACATAGGCACTATGCTAGGGGACACAACATTCCGGCTCGCTACAAGTCTACGATTGGGCGCTCCTAGCGGGGCTCCACATTGCTGTCGATGTGGTGAAGCAGTCGACGGCCTCGGACACCATGGCCTTTCCTGCAGTAAGCTTTCCTTTGGTGTGGGATGCAACTTGGGTCGACACCCTTGCGCCATCCCATCTTCCTAGCACGGTGAGCTGCGCTGGGGCAGCTGCTGCAGGTGCTGAAAACCTTAAACGGCGCAAATACAATAATTTAATTGGTAATTATGTGTTTGAGCCGTTTGGGGTTTTCACCTTTTGTTTCAGGATATCGCCAAGCGGTTGGTCGACGCTTCAGATGACCAGAGGGCTGGCCTCTTTTTTGGTCAAAGAATTAGCATTGCCATCCAACGTGGCAATGCGGCCAGCCTTCTGGGCACTTTTCCTGTTGACAGCGATGTAATTTTGATACTTGCATATATTTTATTTTTATTTTATATTCATTTGTAGTTTGTAAATAATGTACATAGGTAATATAATAAAAAAAAATCGCAAAATTTAATATAAAAAAAACCTCATGTTTTGATCATTGTCTAGCGGATGGTCGACTCTTCCTATTTAGATCGAAGAATAAGCATTGCAACGTGCCGTGACTTATTTTGATCCGTTTGACCTAAACCTTTATGAATGGAAACCATACGTTACCTATATATTCTTATGTGGTGAAACCGAGTCATAAAATTGACTGAATTAATATTATGGATAGTTAAACGAATAAAACAAGTACTCAAATATTTTTAGCGTTGGGGTTGAACTCTCGCAATAACAGAGCGAGGGGATTGTTTAAAATAAACATTCCATTCATGAAAGTCAGCCGGCCTAGCATGACCGCCGTAGAAACGGGCTATTTCTACGGAAGAATCGACAAAATGACAGATTGTAGAAAGATTTCTATCGTCCTAAGCATGGCGATGTCAAGAATGTAGAAAAGAAATGTTTCTATTCTTCAGTCGACATAAGTCTACAACGTCGAGCATGACGACCATATTTTCTCTACTTTTGACACTTGGGTGTAGAAACATTTCTTCTGACAAATGTCAAAATAGTCTTCATCACATCGGACCTAGACAACATTCTTTTTGAAAAGAAACTAGCTATTATTTGTGTTTCTTGACCTTCTGTGATTTTAAAAAACATGTTGGGGACCTATACCGTCGCCATCTCCTCAGTTTGCATGCCGAGTAGAATGAAAGGAAGGCCGAAAGGATTGCTGTACGAGCGTTAACCAGGGGCTTCGATTTCCCAGAATTACTTAAACATACGTAAAGACATGGTGCAGTATTTTTGCCAGGCTAGCTGATCGAGCATCTGTCTCCTGGCACATCTCAAGGTCTGCCTGTTTTCGTTAAAGTAAGTTCAATCTAGGTACCATAACCATAGCTACAATGTCTGATAATTGGCAGGTTCTTTGTTCGATGAAAGTCCTGCTTACAGGATATTGCCAAAGATCAAGTCTATTACTTCTAGATCGCAGATGCTGAGTGCAGAATACTCAATCTGAATGCAAATTCAATACATTCATTCATTTCAATTCTATCATTAAAACAGAACTACATGATTCCAAAATTTACCAGTATTATCTACTGACACTACTGTCAAGGGTGTGACAGTACATGAAAATATATGATAAGTTAATGGAACCTACAAAGACCCACAAGCCTAACATTCCCTTCGACCCTAAGATATTCCTAATATGTGATAAATAAACATATAAATAAGTTCAGAATGTCTGCACCATGCAACCTAAGGTTACAGATGGATAGTAGACAGGTATACCAGGTTTGGGAAGGGAACACTCACTGCCAGTCCCGCAGACTCATGAGACTGATCAGAGATGGCTAAAAGTGTCTTGGCCACAGTGAGGGGTAATGAGACAAGAATATAAAATTCAATTATAATTTATTTACAAAATGTTCTGCTTATATATTTACTTATACTACTTTGTCTTAACACACACTATTAAACAAACTCTTATGTGTCCTATGCGTGTAAGATGCAACAAAATTATTCTATTAACTGGGCAGCACGTGAGCCAGGCCGAGTGCTGAGTCAATGTCCAAAGATAACATTGAACAATTTCATTTATAATAATAACAGTTATAAAATATAAGTTTTTAAGGCTTAGTCGTTAAATGCCCAATTCATAAAATGCCTAGCACTCTACAAATGCCTAATTCGGGAAATGGCTGATTCGCAAAAGGACTAATTCTTAAAACGGCTAATTAGCAAAAGGACTAGTTCTTAAAATGACCAATTCGCAAAAGGACTAGTTCATAAAATGACCAATTCTCAAAAGGACTAGTTCTAAAAATGACCATGGGTGTACCACAAAGTTCAATATTGGGTCCTTTCCTCTTTTTAGTATATATTAATGACCTACCCCATTTGTTAAAAACCCAACCACAAATGGTGTTGTTTGCTGACGACACTTCTTTAATATTTAGAATAAACAGACGTGCCACAAACCTCAACGACGTAAATAACGCTCTAATGCAGGTCCATAAGTAATTTACCGCTAATAATTTAGTATTAAATGGAAAAAAAAAAACTCAGTGTATAAGATTTACTCTAACAAATGTCAAATGTTGTGATTGTGATATAGTACTGAATCAAGAGAAACTTGAATTTGTCGATGAAACTATTTTCTTGGGGATCACGCTCGACTCAAGGCTACAATGGGGTTCTCATTTAACATCTCTTACAGGACGGCTGAGTTCAATAGCATATACTATAAGGAAATGCGTCAATTTACTGATGTAGATACCGCGAGGCTAGTGTATTTTAGTTATTTTCTTAACATTATGTCATACGGTATTTTACTATGGGGACGGGCTGCAGACATCGAGTCTATATTTATTCTGCAGAAAAGAGCTATCAGAGTCATATATAATCTACGTAGGCGCGATTCTCTATGAAAATATCATGTACGTTAGGAAAATTCTGCATTTATTTGGGATTTTTAAGAAATGGACTTTTTGAGAATTGGGCTTTTTAAGAATTAGGCATTTCCAGAAATAGGTATTTTCAGAACTAGGTATTTAGCGAAGTAGCCCTTTTTCAAGCTGTTAGGCATTTTACGAATCGAGCATTTAACGACTAAGCCGTTTTTAAAAGCTTTTATTTAACTTATTTATTTATAATTTATATGTATAGGCCTTTGCCCAACAGAACAGGACATTCAATAGTTGTGTAAATCAACTCAATATTTGGGGCCCATATTTTCATTTTTCTGAATCCACATTCGTTGTAATCTGAAACACAAACACAAAATATAGTTAAATATTGTTAGTTGCCAACATAACATGAACACAAGATTAATTTAAAATTGATTTGCAGGGGAATTCAGCCTTTGGAGCCTTGGCTCAAAACACCAAATAGAAATGCTCATGAGCCAGAGACGGCCTGCTATCTACAAACTGCAACTAGTCTAAGAGCTAAAATTATAAGAAATTATTTTATGTAAATAAAAATAGTACCTATCTGAATCGTCGGCGTCGTCTCATTTATCTGCCAGACCATTCCTCTGCCGAAGGCTAATGCTTATATCCTGAAACAAATAAGACCATTATTTCAACATATTTTTAGAACAAAGCAGAGGAGGGGTATGCCTGTATCAACTGTATTATTCTGTTGTTTTGAAAATCACTTATACTTATTTTCACACTGTTACATAGATTAATAATTATGATTTATTGACACTTACTTTAGAAAAATTCACACAAGGAACTCATTTCTTAAACGGCGTGCACGCTGACCTCTTTTTCTGGACTTGCTGTTTATTTTTGCATTGTGAATATGCAAAATTTAACAAAACAAACTGCGTATTTACAATGTTTCATTATTATTTTAAAGTTAACTTTGTTTGTAAACAATCCAAACTGTCATCTGAGTCCGCCAAAGATTAAAAACTAAATACGAGAAATACGTTTCGTTGTTGCGTTGAGTTACGTTCAAAAGGTTGAAATGTTATGTAAAACATTTAGGTTTAATTTCGCGAAAACATTCAAGATGCATCACCACCATCCCACCCGCGAAAAATTAAAATTCGTGCATTTGACAACTTTTTTTGGTTAACTAAACGTAATATTATCGTAAGATTCAGGGAATATAAACATCACTAGATACTTCCCCGTTGCTATGGAAAGAGTTTCTATGTCTATGTCTTCGTAGAAACGCGAGTCGACGAGGCGCGCCATGCTCGGGCAGAAGAAATGTCAAGTATAGAAAGAAAGAGTTTTGTCGTTTCTTGGTAGAATAGAGATAGAACGGTCATGCTACGGGGGCAGGTGTATTAATTCAAAAGTTTCGTACTTTTGGATCCACACCGAATTTAGTTTTGCTAGACAAACATTTTGCAACAAGATAACTTTTACGGTTACTTGCTCATCGCGTCCATACCACCAATTACATAAAACTGCTATTTATAATACATATGATATATTGAATATTGAAAAGTCTACTATACCGAACTAGACCGACTTTTTTACAGAGTAAGACCGACATTTTGCCTGAAATATTCTATCTTCCTCACTGTTTAATTTTAGGTAGGTACCGTTTTTGACCAATGCGTTGAGTGCTTGAAACTTACTTGTCCCAAAACGGATTTGCCCGATAACCTATTGTGCTAGTCTACTCTCTAGGGAAGAAACCCGTTGTTTCGGCCGAAGATAAGTTTTCTACACCGTAGCACAACATTGATGAGCTTTTCCTCGTATTCCTATCCCATGTAACTTATCTAACAGTATTTTAAATTGCACCTATGGTCATATCGTGCAGCATACCTATAGTGTACTGTTTATTTATATACTGCTCATGTTGTAGACCAGTTTTTACGAAAACCGTTGTGGTAGTCGTCGAGTATTTTATATTTCTCACAAAGCCTTTGCAAAGATTTTAGTCGCAGTTGGTATTACTCAGTACTATCTGGGTGGTAGAGGTCAGATAGACATTCGCTCGGTGTAAAATATTGATATTCAGCTGCATCTGGTAAGACTGGAAGCCGACACCAACATAGTTGGCAAAAGGCTAGGCAGATGTTGACAGTGAGTTGAGGTAGGACGCAGTGAGTTTCGTGTGTCGGGAACAGAATCGGGCTGTGATTGACAGTGGTAGCGGTACCGAGAGCAAAAAAAAACCAAACAAGAAAGACGGTAGACCGATTTGTCTGCTCTTAAACACCCACCCGCAATAACTTCAGTTTATCCGTGATCACGGCGTTTGCAACAGCGTGGAAATATCGGGAACTCAAAACTAATAGTCATCTGCCTTTTCCCAAACTATCTTGGGGTCTTCTTCCAGTCTAACCGGATGCAGCTACTGCTCGCGACTTCGTTCACGTCGAAATTTTGATGTATTTATCAGGGATAAATTATACATAAATAAATAAATATAAACCTTTCCTCTTAAATCATTATGTCTATCGAAGAAACCCGCACAAAATCCAATGCGTAGTTTAAAAGATCTAAGTGTACAGACGGTGGGAATCGACTTTGTGTTATAGTATGTAGAGGTTACAACCGTATCGGATAATGTTATGTTAGTTATGACACAAGGGAGCGCTTATAAACTCTTGGCTACTGACACGACTGTGTCAGGTTGCTTTAAGCATTGGTGCAGGCGTCCATACTTTCATCATCCTCTCCTGGACGCAAACGCTTCAAAGTCAAGGCCATTGATGTGGTGCAACTTTCATGCTTTGGACGATGTAGCTATTTTGTAAAAGCATCGGCGACCATGCCTTTAGTTGAGCAATATACACCCATAATCTAAGAACCTTCCCAAATCCATTTTTGAACTAGCTACTTCATCATCATCATCATCATTTCAGCCGAAAGACGTCCACTGCTGGACATAGGTTTCCCCCAAGTGTCGCCACATTGTCCGGTCCCGTGCGACTCGCATCCAGCGGATCCCCGAAACCTTCACCAGGTCATCGGTCCACCTAGTGGGAGGCCTTTCAACGCATCTAGCTACTTGATTAGATGAAATCTTGTCTAGAACAAAGTTAATATCCTTGTATTACAAGTCGGGATTTTTATCGTTATATGGACCTGTTTTTATTTATTTTTGTTTTTAAAACCCTTTAACATCGAATTGCTACTTTTCCACCTGGTAAGTTTAGTGATTTCTAAGTGTTGTTATTTAGTTCTATCTTCATTGCTGAGAGCTTCTACTAGGTTCTGTGGATCTCTATTTAATAGTTTCGGTGCTAACCATATGGGTCGAACAATAATTTGTTCGTGTGCGCACAACCCGCCTCTCGAGTCGTTGCAATACCGTAGCTTTAGATGACACGTATACTAGTAAAAATAATTATTTGAACTTAGTAATGAAAGTGTTAATAGAGTCATAGTTGACTTACCGTTTATATACATAAATTTGTTACGTCATTGATCTTATGTATTAAAAAAAGACTACTGAAAATAATACTGTAATAATTACTTGCACGTAAATCTGACACAAAATATCGCATCGTTGCACACCGTTGCGAGGTGCAACGAACTTCTTCAACAAAGAAAAGTCTACAAAAAGGTTCACTTAAACGGATAGATAATTTTCATTAAAAAGCTCTTCTCAAAACTCTCAAAGCTTTTCTGCAAAGAAGCGAAGAGCTTATCTATTCAATAGTTACAATGCCTTTTGAAATGATTCGACAGACCCAATTATTCTACAGTAACGGGGCATTCCCACTATGTCCTGATGATTAATTTTTCGTTGGACGACTGTCGTCTCTACCCATTATACCCATTGCCTTGACAATCTGTCGTTACTGGAAAAATAGTCGTCGTCGTCGTCGTGTTGTCCTATACGTGAACACCTCCATTTAAATACACTAGCCACGACGTTTTAAACGACACGATAATCGGTCGTCACGACATAGTGGGAACGCGCCCTAAAGTTTCAGGCAAGTTTCAGGTGTAATAAGGTCGAGTACTAAAATCTGTCTGATAGAGAGCTTATGTCGGTGTAAACATTTCAAAAGTCTGCTGAACAGTCGCGTGCACTCCTATCATGCGTCCACTTAGCAAAATTCTAAAGCGTTTCTCGTGATATTTACTTTTAATTTTAACTTGACCCGTTTCAGAAAAAAGTAAGTAATAAGTTTATTTCATAAAAAAGAGAGATTTAAAGTACATGAGGCATACACAAAGTTATACGTATAAGTTTATACCATGTCAAAGACAATCTGGTGGGTGGAGTTCTACTTTCCTAACTAGGTTATAGAATAACCTGTATTAAGGAAAAACTGACCCTGTCACTTACAAAATGTTACAATAAACTAGTACAAAGATAATTACTACAATAATGTTTATAATTGAATACCTGCGCGCGTGTGTGTGTGTGTGATAGATTGTATGTGTGGGAGTGGTATGTGTGAGTGTACGAGTGTGTGTGTGATGGAGTGAAAGAGAGAGTGTGTGTTTGTTTTGTTTGAAGTCGTGAAAGGTAATATTTGATCTGTCACTGTCACTGAAACTTATTACGCAGTTGACCTGGTTTAACACATACCTAGTCTCATTTCTGGTCATAGTCATACTTTTTATCCTAATTAACATCAAACGAACCGGGAAGTGTGGCAGAAGACAGGGGGCCTATACTATAGCCAGAAGTGGATGATTCTGAACGGATATGATGATGATGAACATTAAAACTATAATGGAACGAAGATTTGTAAAAAAATTAAAAGTTAAAACATCTGAATAAAAAGTCTTAACTAAAACGGAAAACAAAACACAACAGTAATTACAAAAACAAATTGTTTTTTAACCTTCTATGATGCAAAGGAACAATAAAAAATATTCGTCATACCTACCTACGTAATAGATTAAAATAAAAATTAAAAACTTGCCATGTCACCCCATGAATTCGTCCCCTTCTGAACCATTATGAATAATTAAGAATAGTAATAATAGCACGGCAAATAAAGCAGACCTTTAATAACATCGTGCATATTTCACTAACTAATTATTATTTGGGCCGTCGTGTTGATCAAATTATGTGAGTATGGCCCTGCCAAACGATCCCTATGCTGATTTTAGTATTCACCCCATTGCTAATTATGAAAAAATATTTTGAATGTTTCTAAACTTACGGAGTCAAATTTACATACGCGGTGGAATTGATATCAACGCGCAACCTGCACGCGTAGCATGACCACTGTAGAAACAAGTTTTGTCTACGTAAGAATCGACATAATGACTGATAGCCAATAACAACGTGTCAGTTTGTCGATTCTTCCGTAGCCAAAACTCGTTTCTACGTAGTCATACTGCGCGTGTAGTTACCTTGAATTTAGTACAGGAGTATTGGCTCTCCCCTCCCACCTGACTGACCAAATTGGCATTTAATTGATGCACATAGGTCACACTATTCCGCCACAATATAAATTTGGCTAATTTAATGTCACTTTTTTTTCTCTACCAGTTTAGGAACTCAATAATAAAGTCCCATGAAAATCCGAGCACTATAAACTTCGTTGCACTTTATGAGTATTTGTTTGTCAAATTGCACTAGGCTAATTACTGAAACTTGAGAGCAGCGGTGGTCCAGTGGTGGCAACCCAGACTTACGAGGAGTAACCCGTGGATTCGAACCCAGACAGGCGCATTACTTTGTGTAATTTTGTTTCATCACCGCTGCCCTCAAAAACGGTGAAGGAAAACATCGTGAGGAAACATGTCCTAGAACTAAAAATTCGAAGACATGTGAGATCTACCAACCCGCACTGGGCCCGCGTGGTGGATTACAGCCCACACCCTCTCATAGAGAGGCCTGCCTGTGTCACAGCAGTGGGAATATATAGGCTGATGATTTTGATGATGAATTATTGAAATTATTTGAAGTAACTACAGCTCGGTCACCCGCGACCAAAACCCCATCTTTGCAGTGTGGCCAATTAATTTTAAAAAGACAGATGCGTGGCAAGAAAAAAACGCACGGCGACCAATCAAGCTATACAAAACCAGTATATGAATGAAAATCTCTCATTGTATTGTAAATCTATTTAACCGGTGAAAAGTCGGCGGTAGTCGTGGCTACCCCGCTAATACGCCCGCGCGCACTTGGAAGTGTTTGCCGCGCAAGCCCCCCCTGACATTTCACATTTAAAGCTTATTTTCTCGTAAACTACTGCAGCTACACCGAAACTATACAAAATCTAACTACGTTAAAAATAATTACGACAACTAGATATAAGTATTTCGAAAAAAATGTGAACTTGAGAAGATGTGTTGAGTTCCAGTTTCTCCAATAAGAATGTCAAGTTTTTCCAATAACAATTGCAGTTCGTATCAATAAAACCTATTTATAATTAAACTAGACTCTAAAAGCTTTGTTTTAATACCCATTTGTCCTTACTTTGGCACTTTCTTAGTAGCCAAAATAACCAAACCAATCAGCATGTTGATTAGAAGCGAGGCCATGTTAAACTGAAATGTTAAGCTTGATATCTCGCCTTGTGTACTTACATATTTCACTGGCATTCTGCCTCTAAAATTATAGTTTAGGTTTGTTTAAATTTTGCACCGACATGAGTTACGTTAATTAGTGGGAAAATTTCCGAACGTCCGGCGTCCGTTGAAAGCTTGTTAGTTAAATGCAAATGTTAGGTCCTGATGGAGTGATGTTAGATTATATTTCACTAAGTAATGTTCTGCTGTTGTTGTTGTTTGGGTGTATTTACCTATGTAGATATTAACATTATTATTACTATGTAGTTATTTGTTATACAAGAGTGCAAAGTTGCTTTTTAACCGGCGAGTGATTCAGAAATTATAATACTGAGCGTTAGCACGGGAATCAAAAGAGCACGAGGTGAAAAATCTTTGCACTCGAGTGCAACACGTAACTTTTCATACCACCTCAGCGAGGAAATTAATAAATGCAAAAAAAAATACATTGACAATCACAAGATACTTTTATTTCAGTTTAGGTACTGCTACAACAACAGTGTACAACAGGGGTTCTGGAAGTTCAGGAAATGTTGCTATTTCTCGTGGGATACTGCCAATTTTATTAGCACCCATAGGCTGTCTAACTTTCCGTTGCGATATTGTAGAAAAAATCGGTTGTTTGGAGTGTTAGGCGGGCGTAAGGCTTGATATTTCGCAACAATTGTTACGAATTTCTTTGCAAATGACGAAGTTGCGGTCTCTTTTTGTCTTTGTTTTAGGTAAATTAATTAATTTACCTAAAAAAAAGACAAAATGATACCGAATAGTAAGTCTTCTGAATGTTTTTGACATTAAGTTGTGTTACTTCATTAGTTTGACATGCTCCATTTATACCAATAATAAGATCAACCTGTAACGTAAAGAGTATTGTAGTAGATAAATTAATAAAATTGATATGCATGTATAATAAATTATGCCAATCAACATCTACTAAGTACTATTAGATTATGTTAAGTAGTTGATAAATATACTTAAGTAGATACTAAATGTGCAACTGACTTACTTTTGCCGCCATAAATGCGGAATCAGGTGCTTCGTTAAGAAACTTTTCAATTTCAGATGCTGTGAAAACCTTCGATTTTTTTGGTTGATGACCAGATGAGTCTCTTTTTAAAAATGCCACTAATTTAGGATAGGAGTCGATATGTATGTCTTTTTTCATATATATTGTTGCTTTTAGGATTGAATACGTACTCCATAGAGTGCTTGATTTCTTGGTCTCGGATAAGTTGGTCGAGTCTGAGTTTTTAACAAATTAAAAAAGGTTGCATGATAAATTCGGCACCATGGAGGTAGAAGTAAATAGGTTTAATTATGTTTTGAATCCACAAACTTAGTGCACACGGTGTTCTAAATTCAATTTACTTTATCCTCTAGCGGATAAAAACGGCTTTTGCACTCAGATCAAAGTGCAAAAATACTCTTTCTAAGATGGGATGAAAATGTAATTTGCTCAATAAGAATATTGCAGGTTTTTGAGTTGGACCATGGAGTTTCTTGCCGGTTCCTCTCCATAGGAAGCGACCAACCCGAACCACCTTTTGTCGACGTTTTATAAGTGCCCATATAGGCCTTTGTAAAATAAAATATTTTGATTTTTGATTTTGTTGTTTGGGTGTATTTACCTATGTAGTTATTAAATGTAATTTGCTCATTATGAATATTGCAAGTTTTTATGTCGACGACGGATTGTACAGGGTAGAAGCGACACCGACACGAAAACGCTTACCACGTATTCAATACTTACATCATTCTGAACCCTCCATTACTATTCTTAGTTTTAAATCGTTATTTTTTTAAAAAAAGAAACAGCGGATCATTCATTTTGTCCGTGTTGGTATTGCACTTTTGGAAACAGCTGTTATTTTTCAGAATGTAGTACCTGCTGAATAAGTGGCAACTGTTTCTACGTCGTTATCCCTTCGACGTTGTATGTGTGCAGGTATGTTTCAACAGTCGATTTTGTCATAGTTTTCAACTTCTACCCTAAAGGTTCGTTTGACGGTACGAACATATTGCGTGCGCGGAGCTGGATACCGAACTGAATGAGAATGTGCAAATGTAACGTTCAATGCCAATAGCTGTCGAAACCCTAAAACAAACATACTCTCACTATTCAACCTTTTCAAAACACTGTTTGATAAGAGTATTTTCCCCTATGCAAATGTAATAAACTGAGCTACGTCGACAAGAACACATACAGACACAGGAGTTTTAATTTCCTGTGCTATTACAACTGTTAATGGATTCATAAACTCAAATCGTTTCACTGTACGCGGTACAGTGCACAAACAGAAATACATAATATTTCAATAGGGTGCAGACCTATTGAAATATAAATGTATTCCTGTTTGTTAATTATTATTTAACATAGGTAAGCACCGCTTCCCTGTAATTAATGTTCGGACAGATTGCAATTTATTGAGGCGTTTAAGGGCTAGTAGGTATAACCGTTTATTTATTATATTGAGAAAATTGAACGGCTCTCGTTTTAATATTATTGCAGCATTCACATTCACAGCAAAGTTAAGGACTAGTTCCAAGCAGTATTTTTCAAAACACGATTCCATAAAAAAACTCTATAGAAAAATACCTCAAACTTACTTCTAAAATAAATTATAAACTAATAATATTCAATTAATAACTTTAGATTAAGTCAAGTCATTTTGCAGGATGGTCGAAATATGTATAAAAAATCATGTATAAGTTTTGCTTTTGTTTTAAACGCCTTTATGACATCGTAAAAACCTTAGAACCCCAAACTGTAATGCCTCAGAAAAGCATTATTATTAGTATTTTGGTAGTCTGTTGATTCCTCCTAAATAACAATGTCTTACACACACTAATTACTAAAATTACAACACAAAATCATCATAGCTGTTATAAAGTAAAAATAAAACAAACCTTTTGCAATATACGTATATATTGCAAAAGGTTTGTTTTATTTTTACGTTAAAACAGCGATGATGAAAAAGAATTTCAATCACTGCATAAGTTAACTCTGTTGTCATGGATTTTAATTGGACCTCGGTGAAGGTATATATAGCAAGTTTTGAGTTGATTTTATTGTAGAGACGTGAGCGTAGTGCCTTAAATTGACGACTTGCAAATAAATGTATTAAAATAAAAAGAGGTGGATGTAACAAATACTATCATTTCAACACAGTGCTTCGATATTGAAACTAATTAAAAGAAACAAACTATTACGAGTACACCCCCTTGGTCTTGTAACACAGGACTTTTGTAACGAGAACTACAAAGATATTAATTCCAATTAGATAAAACAGCCAGCTAAAGTTGAAGTATATTCGAGAACTCGTAAATAAGTAGAAACACAGTTAATTTCAAGGAAAGCAATGCGGCAAAGTTTAATCAAAAATTATTCGCCGCTTCATTCTAGTTCCAATCAAAGTTTTGGAGGAGAAGTGCAACTGTTGGGAGAGGCAATCACTATAACAGCCCGGTATGAGGTTATTTTTAACTGTCGTAGTAGGATACCGAGGTATATGTTCACACTATAAATATTGATTGATCCTTTTACTTTAATTTGGTTGTAGAGGACAAATAGGCAGTCGCTCCATGTAAAATACTGGTATTCAGCAACATCGTTGGTAAAAGGCTAGGCTAGAGTTATATATATTCTATAGACTTAAAATAAGATCGTAAAAATCCAATTCGATGTTGTGAATTGGCACAAAAACAACTGCATTCAGTTCAAAATTTGCACCAATATTCCTTAAAGGCTTCTTCAAATGTTGGGGTATATATTATCACGCTCATCACATAAGGGGGTGAGCAATATTGCAATATGTCCGTATTCTTCAATTGTTTGCCGTTTCAGTCCAGACGTACATGAGATTTTGAAACTTATGTAAAAGGAGCAAACAGCCTAACGGTTTTATGACCAGTCAAAACCGTTAGGCTTGTAACACGGTCGCAGGATCGAACCCCAATGGTGGGTTTCACTTTTTGTGTTTTGTATGAATATTTTTTTGATGCTGTGAGATATCCAATATTTTTTTTCTTTTCATTTCTAGTTTGCTATTTTTTTTCTCATTATGTACTTCTTCATAAACTCATAGAGAAGACTAAGAACGGAAGAGGAAGAGGCCTTCTCCAAAAAGTAATACAGCGAACAGAAGAATAAGTTCACATGTTCCTGCTGTACTAGAAGTTGTTTTCCTTTTTTATTTGTTGATATCGTGGACGTAAGCGAGTAAGAGGCTGTAAAGGTGGAAGACTTACAGTAAGTCTTCGATACTTCATATATAAATAAATAACATACCTGGCTGCGATTTACTTTTTATGATTTTACATTTCCTTGTCAAATTCCCGGCAAAATGTGTTTTTTTTTTTATTTGAATAATTTCGAAGACTTCACGTATGGTTGAAGAATGTTCATAAACTCGTATGACGTTAATATCGCTATCATTTTTTTTTGTTCGATTTAATTTTGTTTTTTTCGTTTTAAATACAAAGACATTCAAAGATTTAAATGCAATGTTCTCAATTTTTTCGTTATTCACGAAAATGTTAAAGTTAGTATAAATTGGTAGTTTGTTTTGGATTATTATAGAATGTCATCATCTGCCTAGCCTTTTCCCAAGCTATCTTGGGGTCGGCTTCCAGTCTAACCGGATGCAGCTGAGTATTAGTATTTTACATGAAGCGACTGCCTATCTGACCTCCACAACCCAGTAAATAGGTAATACGATACCTCTTGGTAAGACTGGTTGTCAGACTTTTATTATAGAACTATTATTATAGAATGTATTTATTTCTCATATTAGTTTTAAAAGGGTTCAAACAGGTTATTGAGTGACTCTTTCGGACATCTTTGTCTAACGTCCATTACCTGGATTCTGTATTCAGTTTACTGTTAGAACTACATCCATTTAATAGTAATAGAGTGGGCTATCATTATTTCAAATCCACTTAGGCCCCAGGCAGCAACGATGTGCGCATCAGTTAACCAGAAATATACTAACGCGAAATACCTAGTTGTTACGATGGGACTTGCTTGGGTTTGATAACGTGCCACACCTGTCCTGCTTTTTGCACATCACAGGAGCTGATAGACGCGACAGATATGTAAAAAAAATTGGGTTGAATCAATTAAGATTTTCATCGACACGCTAAAGGTGTGTCCAAACATAAAACTGCAATCGAGCGCGATGGCCTGCCGCTTTGTAATTGGACGACGGCCGCGCGAACGCTTCATTCTACCTGCCGCGCACAGGCATTTTTAGTGAAAATTCGTCAGTAATTATGTTTGGACGTATTTCTGATTTCTGCGTATCAAAATGGACAACGAAACATCGGTTCGTTTGATCGAAAGGTATGGATCTTTTAATGTGTTATGGGATCCTCGACAAAAAGAGTACCATAATAGTAACAAACGTGAAGGACTTATGTGATGTAATAGCCAGCAATTTAGATCTTCACAAGAAGGAATAAAAGTCTAATTTGAAAAGTCATTTTAGATCTCTACTCTAATTGTTGTGTTTTTTGCAAATAATTACGACCTTTATCTAAACCTGTGCCTAAAAAAAAGTAGGAATCGAATAGAGAAAAAACAAGTTACTGATGATAATTATTGTTTTTTTTTTTTTAACGCAGAACACGTGTTTTTAAGCTAGAATATGAGTCTCCTGTTGCCAAATATCGCTAAGTTATATCCAATCTCTCTTTTGTTGTGATTGTTTTACGCCAGGGCGTATCTTTCTTTTTTATATGCGACTACCAAGCTATGTAAATGTTCAAACTCTTCCAAGGATAATATTAAAAACTGTGGTTTTCGGTAATGAATTTCGTAATTTCATGACTCAAAATTCTGTAACCTCCGCTGTTAAAGTGCTTAAATCCAGTATTTCCATATTTTTTCTTAGTCCATCTTCGCAACTTTCGAATCATAAACAGTGCTACGACACACGCGACCGCTTTCATTTTAGGCCTAATGCTAACTGAAGAGCGCGTGTTTCGAATATGCCGCACAGTACTCCCGCGCAAACATGCGTCGGTTTAGTCCTAACTAGCGTGCGGCAGAAATGTGTCCTGCAAATGCCGCGTGTTGCTGCCGCGCTTTTGACGCTCGATGTTTGGACACACCATAACAAGAAGTAAGCATTTGCCTAACTTGTTACTTGCAGTTACAAATACTTTAGGTACCTGTATTTTAATTATTATTATTATTTATTTATTTATTAAACAATTTTATTACAAACTTTCATTTAAAAACTATGCCCCACAAAACCGTTTCCACGGTTTGTCTGTGGGAACGGAACAATATAATAACAATATTTTAAAGATAATGTTAATGTAAATCTAAAATTAACTAATCTCATAATCTATTCTAAAATATAAATATAATCTTATATAAATTTCCCCCAACAATCTGCAAACCACCTTTTTAAAAAATATGGTTTATAGACTCCTGAGAAAGAATAGTTTAAGCGATTTGGCAAACTTATTTTTTATTTTCTGACTTCTTATATCAGCAGGCAATCGGTTGAGAAGGTATGGTACTCTTTTATCAAGCGTTCGGTCCCCAAAATAATTACTTATTTTAGGTACATCAAACTTGCCTGCTGATATTGACCTAGTAGCATGGTTATGGGTAACAAGCGAGTGGCGCCCCCAGCTGCCATGACTATTAACTAGAAGTAGGTATTTGTGTTTTAAGGTGATAGGAAGAATTTTGCAAATTTTAAATAACCTATTATAATTGTTTTTACATTTGTTTTTAGTTTTCTTATTGACTAACAATTTTAAAAATCTAATTTGCAGTGCTTCCAATTTATCTAAATTAGTTTTGAATGTGAGTCCATAGCAGTCGAGAGCGTAACTTAATATGGGGTCAACGAGTTGTAAATAAAGGCACTTTAGAGTATTATTTGGTACTTTAAAACTGAGGTGGTAGAATTTACCGAGTAATATTCTAAGTTTATTACATAAGTACTCAATGTGATTAGCCCACGAAAAGTTCTCATCAACTTTTACCCCGAGATATGTTACACATGTATCACGTTTAATAGGCTTACAAATGCAGTTTACATGGTTATTATGAATGCACTCAAATTCATGTGTGTACATTGGAGGTGGGTCGCCAGGCGGAAGTAAGTATGGTGAGCGAATTATAACTAAATGAGTTTTATCCGTGTTTAGTATTATACCGTTATCGTGCGACCATTTGACAACTCGGTCTACGTCGAGCTGCACGAGTCGACAAGTTTCGGCGAGGTCAGTGCCGGCGCGCAGCGCGCACAGGTCATCCGCGAACATGTATGCTGAGCAGTTGCGCAAAACGCCGCACAAGCTGTTGACGTGCATTAGGTAGCATAAAGGCCCGCAGCCAGCGCCCTGCGGCACTCCGCACCTTACCTCCCTCGCGTCACTGTACCACTCGTCCACCTTTACGCGGTAATATCTCTTCGTGAGATAATCACGAAACCATTTGTTAAGTGGTTCCCCCACCCCGCACTCCTCCATTGCGTTTAATAAAGTATCTATTTCTAAGGTATCAAATGCCCTTTTAAAATCGAAGAAAATTGCTACTACAAATTGCTTTTTAT
This sequence comes from Cerastis rubricosa, assembly GCA_949152445.1. Lineage (NCBI taxonomy): Eukaryota > Metazoa > Arthropoda > Insecta > Lepidoptera > Noctuidae > Cerastis > Cerastis rubricosa. The sequence goes on along the minus strand of OX424523.1, from coordinate 11,602,628 downwards.
TCAAATTATTATTAATTTCATCACAAAACTTGGATAATAAAGTGGTCGTACTTTTACTTTTTTGAAAACCATGTTGACATTCATTAATAATCCTATTTCTTTGAAGATAATTTCCTAGTTGATTAACAATACATTTCTCTAAAATTTTGTCTACACTTGATAATATGGCAAATATAGTAATAAATGTGTGAGTTATATAATATAACAGCTACATTACAAATAGTGCTCAACTTTACTCAAATGTAGATATAACATGAAATAGATTCTGAATTGCAGGCTCACTGTGAGTTCTTTGTGGAATTAAAATGCTTTAGAAGAGTCATTTACTCTACATTCAATCAATCAATCAATCAATCAATCAAATCATTTATTTCAAATAAGCCAGTAACAGGCACTTTTGAATGGTCGAACAACAATAAAAATTAAGCTACAGTCCCAGTCACAAGACATAATAACTGTGAAAGTACTGTAGTTGCCCATTCCAAGGCGTAGATCTCTATGGAGAAGAATGGGCAAGAAACTCCATGGACACTCTTTTAAATCAGAATCTTGTTACAAAAACCTTGGTTACATCATTCATGTTGAGATGGTACATTATGTGAGAACGATGTAGCAAGACTTCACGTTAAAAGTGTCCATAGCAAAAACAAAAAAAAAACATTCAGAAGATAAAATAATTAGTTCGAAATAAGCCGTGGCAGCTAAGAGACGACCAGGCACAACTGACAGCGCCCGTTCACGAACATGACGCATGGATCAGCCATCATTCAACTCAACCATTTTGAAGGGAACTAAATGACCCGACACACACGCCGCCATCAGCGTGACATTTGAGTGAGCATGACATACTCTCAACCGCCAGGGCACATTCAAGTCAATAAAAGACGTAGGTTTCCAGTAAATGATAGCTATCTAGTACATAGGACTCACACAATATGGGCTATGCGATTATATAATACTAAATTAATTGAATTTATACAATTCAAAGATAGTTGTACAATCTTCAGCAGCTCCAACAATACTATTAAATGCTATCAATTTATGCGAACCTGTCCTTGTGGAGCAGGACAGGAGGATATAATCGTCCAATTTGTAATAAGCCTGCTTACAAAGTGTGCGTTTAATGCATGTTTTAAATTTCGTCTCACTCAGTTCAAGAATACTCTGTGGAATTTTATTATAGCATCTTAAACAGTACCCCATGAAAGATGAGTCTACTTTAGCGAGTCTGAAGCCTGGCTGAACTAATTGATCTCTATTTCTAGTATTGTAATTGTGTCTGTCACCTCTTTTACTAAAAAGATGCAGATTTTTTCTTACGTACATTATGTTTTCGTAAATGTATTGGCAATGTACCGTCATGATGTTAATGTCCTTAAACAGTTCCCTTAGAGAATCGCGCCTACGGAGATTATATATGGCCCTGATGGCTCTTTTTTGCAAAATAAAAATAGACTCAATGTCTGCAGCCCGTCCCCATAACAAAATGCCGTAAGACATTATACTATGAAAGTAACTAAAATAGACCAATCTCGCGGTATCAACATCGGTATATTGACGGATTTTTCTAACAGCATATGCTGCTGAACTTAACCGCCCCGCAAGAGATGTTAAATGAGGACCCCATTGAAGCCTTGAATCAAGCGTAACCCCCAAGAAAACCGTTTTATCGACAAATTCTAGTTTCTCTTTATTCAATATTATATCACAATCACTACATTTAACATTCGGTAATGAAAATCTTATGCCTTTAGTCTTATTTTCATTTAATACTAAATTGTTTGCTGTGAACCAGTTATGTACCTGAAGTAGTGCATTATTGACGTTATCTAGATTTTGGGCCCGTCTATTTATCTTAAAAATTAAGGAAGTGTCGTCAGCAAATAACACCATATTTTGTGGTTGGCTTTTCAATAAAGAGGGTAGATCGTTAATATATACTAGAAAGAGGAAAGGACCCAATATTGACCCCTGCGGAACCCCCATTTTACTTTTAAACCCTGTGAATTAACACCATTTATTTGAACTTGCTGTTGTCTATCACTCAAATATGATTTTACCAAACTAAGTGCAAGTTTACCAAGTCCGTAATGCTCAAGTTTCAAAAGTAATGTGTCGTGATTTACGCAGTCAAATGCTTTGGAGAGGTCACAAAAACATCCAATGGCGTCTTGGGACTCTTCCCACGCTGTAAATATGTGCTTTAATAAGTTTACACCGGCGTCAGTTATACAACGTCCCTTGGTGAAACCATACTGTTGCTCGTGCAAAATTTTGTTGGTGTTAAAATGATTGAGCATTTGATTAAGCATTACCTTTTCAAACACCTTGCTAAAAACTGGCAACACGGATACAGGTCTATAATTATTAGTATCTTTACTGTCTCCGGATTTGAAAAGAGGCATTCTACTTTAAACTTAAAATTTTACTTTAGAATTTATCTACGTATTTAAGTGGCTTTCGCTTCGCACTCTCACTCACCAAAATGGGCCGATGACCCAATGATCAATGATTTTAGTTTTTTTTTTCTCATGCAATGCTAGTTTGTGTTGATACCAGCTATAGATTAATACATGTCATATATACGTGTCCGCAACTTTGAAAAAATATTAAAATGGCGGAAGTAAGGTAGGCCACACTACATACAAAAATCTTGCAACACATTTATATGGGACTACCGCGCAAACTTCCTCTATCAAATGAAAAAAAACACTGAAATCGGGCCAGTAATCACGGTGAAATCGAAAAACATGTACAAAAAAAAAACGATACTGGTCAACTACATAAGAACCTCCTTTTTTAAGTCGGTTAAAAATTTGACGAGAGAATAACTGAAGTAAAAGAATTAAGATATGGGCACTTTAGATTATAGTCGAAATTATAATAAATGATATAGAGATGTAAGAAATTAAGTGTAACATTGACGGGAGAAAATTACAAAGCACATAATTATTGTACCAATACCCCATCTCGACACTCACAACAAGACATACCTGGGTACTAACGTGAGATATTGTTGATATAAACAACAGTTAGTATTTCAATGACAAAACACGAGTACTATAGTTTTTTGTTTGGATACTAAGGTACTTAATCATTGTTACAATGCCACCAATCTACCAACGTATTTACTTTCTCACAAAAGTTATTGTATATACATCATTTGTTTTCAATCAACGAATTATCATAAGTACTGCACGGAATCAGCATGGAATCTTTGTATGTAATTCTAACACCAACTCCAACTTAAGTGGCAGTGGGCAGGACACATTGCCCGCAGAACGGATGGCCGATGCGGCCGAAAAGTACTGAAGTGGTGACCGCGAATTAGAAGACGTTGCGTTGGAAGGCCTCCTACTAGGTGGACCGATGATCTGGTGAAGGTTGCGGGGATCTGATGGATGCGGGTCGCACGGGACCGGGCCTATGTCTAGCAGTGTTATATGCACATGCATCGTTACAGCATCGCGGCTCGGCATCACCTTATAAACAGCAGTCACAGAGCTCACGGCGGGCATCACCCCGAGCGACACTACGTAATGCTGTAAGCGGGCAGTCGGCCCACCCATTGCCGACTCGTAGTCACACCAGATTGTCACACCAGTACGAAAAACAGGATTTTTTTCTCGTTTGTCACACCACTGATTTTTCCACAACATTTATTCCTAACTAGTGCTGTCCTAGTTATACTACTCAGTTAAATTAAAAGCGTTCAACTTACGTTTTTATTACATTAAAAACCTTCAAATTACGTTTTTATTAAATTAAAATATGTTTCTAACGCAATGTTTTAAGGAAATTTCCCAATGTTTGGTCGGCCCTTTTTTTTCGATATTAATTTATTTTTCTTTGACTATTATTGTTAATAATTTTAGTATGGTTACGTAGTTTTTATTTATATTTTTATTTAATTGGGAGTGCCAACTTTCACAAACGCTGTTGGTCCAGTGCCTTTGACCAACTATATTCCAGTTGGCAAATGTTTAAATGTTCATCATTTAGCCATTGTCGGGTCATGTATGCTATGAACTGTTTCATCTTTGCCCCGCTAAATTCATTAGATTCTGTTTTTATGTACTCCTATAAGTTTATAACAAGTTCAAATGGAGTTAACGCCAATGCTTTACATAGTCCCACTTTTCTTTTTGTATTACTTCTATTTTGTTTCTAGTATGAAATGAAAACACTTTGTAACTTATTACTCGTATAAAAAGTCGTCTATGCATCACCCTAAAGTCAACTGGTAGAAAATGCCTCAAGCATTAAGTCCGCCTCTGTACGGTATTACCTGTGCATAAAGTTATAATGAATAAATAATAATAAATATTGCTTTGAAATACAGTAGTTGTGGAATCAGAAGTGCCATACTATAAGTATGCACCCGACCCAGTTCTCGATGATGGTAATATCACGTTGTGTTGGGATCGAACTATCGTCACTGACAGGACTAGTGTTGCCAATAAGCCTGACATTATGGTGATAGATCGATTGGTGCGTCGCGCAATGATTGTTGATATGGTCATGATCTTGTCAAGGTCCCGCATGACAAGAACCTCGTGACAGCAGAGAAAGATAAGCAATTCAAATGGCTAGATCTGCCTCGTGAGGTTGTCGATATTTGGGATGTGAGTACAGCAGTCATTCTGCCGATAGTCGTGTCGGCCAATGGCTTAATTGCCAAAAGCCTCGACCAACATCTGACTAGGCTTTCTCTTGGCTGTTGGATCAAGGGCTTGATTCAGAAAGCAGTACCTCTCGACACGGCGCGTATTGTTAGGCGGTTCCTCTTTCAAGAGCCCTGACCACCGGTAGCTCGGACCCTGTTCACAATGCCGGTGGGCTACTATTTTTTATATTTTTAAATGTTTTTGTTTACCTATATCGTTTTGTAAAAATATTTAAAAATTTAATTAGTACGTAGGTCAATAAATAAACGATAATAAATATTACTAAAAGTAGAAAAATCGAAACAGTCGGCAAACGCCGATCAGCAGATCAAGGTACTGCACTAGCAATTAGCGTATAAATAGTGTTAAAAAATCAGTGGTGTGACAAACGAGAATAGAATAGTTATTTGTTATACAAGAGTGCAAAGTTGCTTTTTAACCGCGTGTTCAATTTTGATGACCGAGCAAGCGAAGAATTCTAAAATTGAATCACGAGCGCAGCGAGTGATTCAAAATTAGAATCCTGAGCGTTAGCGAGGGAATCAAAAGAGCACGAGGTGAAAAATCTTTGCACTCGAGTGCAACACGTAACTTTTCATTCCACCTCAGCGAGGAAATGACTAAATGCAAAAAAAAAAAACGTTAACAATCACAAGATAGGTACACTTTTATTTCAGTTTAGGTATTAATTACTACATTATGACAGGTAAGTATTACAGAATAATCTTTAAATTATAACAAAATAATATTACGATATAATTAACAATGACGTGAAATAATGCTGCGTAAAGAACCGCGTACAAAGCAAATTGAAAAAAGAACACCAAGAAGGTTCCGAGTCTGAGTTTTTAAAAAATTAAAAAAAAGTTGTATGATATATTCCTTAGTGCACACGATGTTCTAAATTCAATTTACTTTATCCTCTAGAGAATAAAAAAGGCTTTTCCACTCAGATATTGAAGATTAAAAATACTCTTTCCGAGATGGTGGGATAAAAATCATGTTTGTCATACTGGTGTGATAATCTGGTGTGACTACGAGTCAGCAAGGGCCTACCGCAGGGCGCTACCTAGCCGATCTGGTTAGGTACTTTCGTTGGATAGCCGCCTGGTTGAAAAGCCGCGACGAGGCTGATCCCGTGTAGTACTTTTAATTGTGTGTAGACCTTACAGCTGTCCTTGGAGCTACTGGCACATATCATCATATCTGACCTCCTTTAATTTTATCCTTTAGCCTGTTTCTGAGTAGGAAATTTCAAAAGCGTCCTCGGCTATATGCAATCATATTTAATTTTTGCCTCTTGGATAGTTATGGCTGCCCTTGTTTGCGATTTGTCACCTGCAATAAGGAAAAAAAGAAAGTATCAATAAAGTCCAAACGTTTCTGGATCTAATTTTAAAATCAAAAATAAATATTCAAACAAAAATGTATTGAATTAAAGGGAGAGTCTAATACACAAAAATTTTACTTTTTTCTGTGGGTAACTAGAGAAAACTTAGTAATTTAGTGACATGATAGTTTTGTATCTCAGATTAATCTAATGTGTGTAGGCTGAAAACTTTTGGACGAAAGAAATTCTGAACGCGCTAGACCAACATTTATTTAAAAAAAATATCAGCTGACAATGCCCATTGTGACAAACATATCTTGTTCCGGTCTTTCTTGCTTAACATAATATTTGTATTCAATATTTAATACCACGTGCATTGTGTAGTTATTATAATTTATGAGTTGAGTCCCTTTAGTAAACTTCTTGGTATGTTTCTCAGCATTCTGAATACCACATAAGTATTATTTGTTGATGTAATAACCACGCACACTCTTCTTAGAATGGGTTCCCTACTCGAAATCGAATGACGTTACATCGAATAACACTTTATCTTCATCATCATTCTTCATCTTATTCTTCTTCATCTTGGTCATCATTCTCCTGACCCCATCCCAATTTATTTGGGGTCGGCGCAGCATGTCTTCTTCTTCCATACTTCCCGAATACTCGTCATCTGAGCAGACACCTCCTCTAGTATCTTGGTGAAACATAAATATTACCTATCTTCTCCATTTTTAAACACAATAAAGGTAAACTCATGCTTTGCGCTAATCTACATCTACACTAATATTATAAAGAGGAAAGATTTGTATTTTTGTATTTTTGTATGTAACGAATAAACTCAAAAACTACTCGACCGATTTTAAAAATTCTTTCACCATTAGTAAGCTACATTTTTACCGAGTAACATAGGCTATATATTATCGCGCTAATAACTTAGGGGGATGAGCAATATTGCATTAATTCCACATTTCTCAACTGTTTGACCACTGACAACTGTCATGACAAGCTTTAGAATAAACCGGCTATTTTAAACCATTTGTCATCAAAGTAAGTAGCCTGGCGGTTCTATGACCGCCCTGCCAAGCAAAAGGTTTCAAGTTCGTATCCGCAGTCAGTATGCACTTTTTGTGGTAATTTTTTAATGCTGTAAGTTTTCCAAAACAAGGCGAGTTCGTTCCAACCGGTGTTCACTTTTTGTAACTAGGTATTTCATTTTATTTTAATGCTTTATGATTTTTAAATCATTACAAAATAGTTTTCGTTTTTTTAACCATTCAAAATAAATAGTGATTAAAGAACGAGTGGATCATAAACAAAACGAAATTTAAGACATGATCGTCGGCGATTTTAAAGTATACACATCCGTATACACTGTGATGGCTAATGACGGTAGTCCTGCACACCCCGTTGAATTTTTCAACTCCCTGGAGCTAACGGGCGTACCGTTCCCATAAGATGAAGCTTAAACTTGGCGTTTTAGTTCTGCTGATGCGAAACTTTGATGTACCCAGACTGTGCAACGGCACCAGGCTTCGTATCACAAAGCTTAGCAGTAATATTATAAAAGCCACTGTAGCGAACTAAAAAAAGCAACTTACTACAAAAAATGCTACTACAGCGCCATCTATGATGCGACGGAAGAACTAACATCAATTGCCTACACCTCGCAAGCAAAGTACAAATCGACTTAAGACTAAAGTCTTAATTCGATTCGGGTTTTCAGGTTTCTCTATATATAGAGAAACCCGACAACAACTGTCGGGCAGTTGCCCATCAGACACAACACCTGTCTGATTGGAGGATCCTCCCTTTTCAATGGAGAATTGAGGAACTTTACACCCTGTTCCTCATACCCCCTAAACAGGTGACCCCGAAATGGACGTCAGCGCAGCCTTCGAGCAGAGCAACGTGACGTCATCATCATCACTTCTCTCAAGCTTTCGAGCAGCGAGTCTCACAGCCAGCCAGCTTCAAATGGGTATTCCTGACCACCAGCATGCAGCCGGAGCGCATTCCTGGTCAGCACCCTCAGCCTCTCATCAAGCGACCTTGGCACAGCACACTGCATTTTCGGCCGGTCGAGAGCTTCTACCTCTCGGTCGACACCTCTCTACTGTCTGCCACATCGCGGCGCTGCACTACGTCCGACGCACTGAAGCCAACGCAGCGCCAGCCCCGACTCACTGGGGTTCGCCTCACCACCGCAGTCTTTTCCGACTCACCGTGAACAATGCGGCTACGAAATTCCAACTGGCACGGCATAATACTACAAGCTGACTTATTCGACTATCGACTCTGGTCTCTGGAGGAGAGTGATGTAGCGACCTACAAAAAGTACTACAGCGCCATCTATGACGCGATGGAAGACTAACATCAATTGCCTACATCTCGCAAGCAAAGTTTACATCGACTCAAGACTATATAGAGAAACCCGACAACAACTGTCGGGCAGTTGCCCACCAGACACCACACCTGTCTGGTTGGAGGATCCTCCCCTTTTCAATGGAGTATTGAGGAACTTTACACCCTGTTCCTCATACCCCTAAACCACCATTATTACAGGAGTTGCTAAAGGAGAGAGCGTTTTAATTCGACGCATGCCAAATATTCCAAATAACTTGCCATTCCAATTTTAATTAACAGGTAGTAATTTCCCTTAAAATAAGCTTTAGCAATGACGATCAACAAATGTCAGGGCCATACCTAAAAAGTGGCAGGCATTCTTTTGGGTACCTACTCCATGCTTCTCAGACGGTCAATTATTTGTTGATTGTTCACGGGTTTCATGAAGCCAAAACTTGCACGTGGTGACGGTAATTGTTACGACATTTTTTATTTTATACAAAACTATTGGAAAAAATAAATAAATAGTGCCCAACAATGCGCCGTATTGTTCACTTTGAAAAAAATATGTTCCGGCTTTTAAGCCACATTATAGTGTCGCTGAAACGCCTTTTTGTTTCGGACCTCTGCCGCCCAGAATTACACCACCCTAAAGCACGCCCTTTGTAGTCATCACCCACATAATCACATTACGATCAGACCGTCAGTTCTCACACATAACAACAAAACATCCCGCCTGTAATTCCCGAAGGTGTACTTAATCGTACATCCACATTTCGCCAGTTATGTTGAAGCTCTATGTCGAGCCCTATCAACCGGGCCCGCATTAAATCCAGACTTCGTGGCTGCTACTGAGAAATTCCTGATGGAATAACCCAATAACAATTTGCCCGATCCGAGAATCAAACCCGGGACCTCAAGCTCAGCACTCGTGCTTGCGACCAATCGGCCAACGAGGCAGTCTCACACATACACCTCAAAATTTCCGCGCGAACGAAGTCGCGGGTATCAGCTAGTTAAATAATACTCTCAAAGGCCGCTTTAATTAAATCTAAACACCGCTGTATGTTGCTTATTTTCGGTAGGTAGGTATGTTAAGGCAACGTTTAATTACCATACGCAAACTACATAATATATTATTCTGTACCTACGTACATATTATATGCTTTGACGCCCTCGTTAATACAATATTAATATACCCGTCAATGGACAAATGCAAGTGGCATCTGTACAAACTATTTCAATGAGTTTGGGATTCTGAATGATCCCTGAGACATATGTAATTAGCATAATCATTAGCTATCGTTCAGATTCATACAAATTAGCTCGATGATTCATCATCTGCTCAGCCTATTCCCAAATGTGTTAGGATAAAGTGTTAGGGTCGTCATCCAGCCTAACCGGATGCCTCTACTGTTAGTACAGAGTTTTGCGATACCCTTTGGTAAGACTGATTGTCAGACTTTCGGGACACTGTCTGCCTGTATCGACTGTCATGGATCCACAAGTGACAGCTGGGACCAACGTGCTTTCCGAGCCACGGAAGATACTCGGTAAGTAATTGGTGGTCACTCATCGACGGACCAACCTAGGTAAACACGGCTTAACATAAAGATCGACTCGATTGGCTATTATTATTTAGCCACGAGTTCCTCAAATAAGCTCGGTGATTGGGGAACAGAAATGCCTTTAAACGTATATCATGTTTAAAATGTTATGATCGAAAGTTTTAACTAATAGAGTTGATCTCCCGGGGTTGTACATGTTATCTGGCAGTTTCGGAAGTTTGCATAAATGCAGGTTATGCCCTTAATGATATAGTACTATAGAAAGTGCTTGAGTTGGTTTAGCGTTTGATAAATAAGAAACAACTTCTTATAATTTTGGTTGAATTTTTATATTGAAGATTATCGTCAAAATGAAGAAAATGCGTATTAAAAATTAAAAACTGGTAAAAAGGATATCTTTTAGATTTTAATTTTTATCCTACTACAACCGCTAAAACTACTGTGTATAAATTTAATGTTTTGCTGTAAGGGTTTTTGATGTTGGAGTAAATATAAAAGAAGTGTAACGATTTACTGAGTTTTAATAAATCAGAAGGTTTTCAAGATGTTTTAACAGAATCTCCATAGAGGAGATTCTCTAACAGGGTTATGTGAAAAGTATAACCGCAACAGGGATGGGGTTAAAATAATTTTAAATTTTAGTGTTCAGTTTTCTTTATACAATTTGGAACCATTTACATTGGCGGACAGTATCACTTTTCTCGGATATCTGCAATTCTGTAATTTCCACGCAATAATGTACATTTTGCCACACTGAATATCATCATCTGCCTAGCCTTTTCCCAAACTATCTTGGGGTCTTCCAGTCTAACCGGATGCAGCTGAGTACCAGTATTTTACATGAAGCGACTGCCTATCTGACCTCCACAACCCAGTTACTGGGTAATACGATACCCCTTGGTAAGACTGGATGTCAGACTTTTAGCTTCTGACTACTCGTAACGACTGTCAAAGATCTACAAATGACAGCCGGGACCAACGGCTTAACGTGCTTTCCGAGGCACGGAGGAAACTCGATATGTAATTATGGTCACCCATCCACAGACCAACCTCGGCAAGCACGGCTTAACCTTAAAGATCGACCTGGGCGGCTGTTATTATTTAGCCACAAGCTCCTCATTTTGCCACACTGAATAGTTACCCAATAAAAATGCGCCGATCACTATCACAGTGGTTTTGATTTCACGTTCCGGGTAGGGAATACCTAAAATGAAACAGAGCTGAATTTACTTCAAGACTGCACACTGGTGCACACGGTGCAAAACCAAGATTCAAATTCCAGAAAACATGGACTCCTGTATTTTCAATACGACGAGAACCCGCATAAACTGGTCTTTACAACTTGATATATGGATTTTTGTCAGACTTACTTAGCTAGATCACTTTTTGCCGTCTAGATTGACATTTAACCCACGCATCGTTGGGAAACCGTCGGGAAATACTTATAGGTTAGGAAGATAATGATTGACATGGAAATCTTGGGAATCAAAGCATGGATATTTTTTTTGAAAAACAATAGTTTTTAGGGGCGCATGGGATTAAGCCGTCACTCCACTTTTTTTCGTTTTTAATTATTCTAGAACTTAAAAACTTCTTTTTCTTTTTTGGAGTTGTTTTATTTTTTGTTTTTTATATACCTACTTATTATAGTCGATACCAAGTGCCTCGATGGTTTGGTGGTTTCAACCACGACTGCTGGAAATCAGCTTATGGGATCGTTAACCAGGTTGGTCAATGTGATTGGTTATTTTTTCATTAGGATTTTTCTAGCAGCAGTTATGGGGTCTCTATTGATGACAATATACTCATCCCCTATTACTTACGATGGCTATACATTAGGTACCTACAGCTCTGCCTCTGTCGGGGTCTACAGGCATGGTGTTATCGCATTGTATGATCTATCCGGTTATATCATTAAATTCAAGCGTTTTCATACGTGTTTTGTTTTTTGTTAAATTCTTACTATTGTTTTCCATCGGCCTAGCTCTCAGACTTGAAAGTTGTTTTTTTTTAATTTTTAACCACCAAATTCACAGGCGGCACACAGCGCCAATCGATCCGAACGGATCGATAGCCATTTACGAGATACATTGTATTAAAACGTATTGTAAGGTAAACTGTATTGTAACTACATTGAATTTTAGGCTAAACGTGCATGCTTTAGAAATAATAAATAGTTATTTTTATCGATACTATGAAAAAAGTGGAAGATGGAAGAGAAGCTTTTGCAGTGGGAAACAACGGATTCAAAATAATATTAATATATTTGTAAATAATGGGCAAGATTCATTTCCGACAGTTGTTTTTCTCTGTAAACTAATGTCAGTACAAAACTTGTTTTTCAACAACGGTACTACTTGTTGTTACTTGCAGGATAAATAAAAAACCCAAAGCTGGACAGTAATGGTCGTGTAAAAACCTAGAGTCCACTCAGTACGTCCACAAGTCAAACAATATTCCAGTGGGTGAGTGCGGGTGAAATTGAGCCCCGAATCATTTATAAATGGGGGAGGTTACACCGGGCGCTCCAAACAGGAGGGGAAAGGTGTGCCACTGCATTTTGCATGAGTTCAATGTTGGTTGCTCGATCTGCCTCATTCTACTCTCCTTGCTTGCACATCTATACAAACATCGTTGTGTCTTTTATACTGTTTCGGGTGCCAATTTGTGATTGGACGCTTTAAATAATTTTATCAAATAAAAAGTGTTTATTTTTATGTCTAATTCTAAGTTGATAGATGATGATATCATGATCATCTTTTTGCCAAAAGACTTCGACTGAGATAATGTGACATGACGAAATGGGAGCAAATGAAGCACATTGATCAAATTAAAACACCCTTAAATGGCCCTTTGGTAAGAATGATGACGCAATCCATTTTAGTCCTTATGATAAACTTTCCATTGTTAATATACAAACTCAAAGATAAAGCTGTCTTAATGAAGTTACGAGATTGTATAAATGTAACTTACGTCCACACCACAACCTTGTGACATTAGTAGTTTGGGTTTATTATATTTTAGTTCTGCTCTGGGAGTTCTCGGAAGCTATATGCTAGCTGTGTATGCAAGGATATTTGGCTAATTGAATAAGGTATCCACCAGTCAATATTACTTACCAGTCCAAATAATAAACCGAAACTGTTCTTTTATTCAAGGAATTATCTCAGGAATAACAATTGCTAAGCGTTAACGGATAAATGCGGTAATAATAAGGTGAAATAATCCCCAAGATATAGAGTTAGTGGCCATTACCGAGTAGTTTGGGACGGTAAGGTTTCTGAACGCTCTGGGCCCAGAATTAGGGTGAATTTTTTATAAAGGCGCAGGTAGAGCGGGCGGAGGGGTGAAAGTCGGGGTGCCGGAGTCGCCGGCGCGGTCTGCATATTGCATTAGATTTAAATTGTTTACGTCGTTAAGAAAGAAAGTTCTCCCGAACTAGGCGAGAGGCGAAGTTGCGCGCTGATGTCGGTATATTTAATTTTTCTGCATAATCGTATGGGATCCTTTTGACCTGTTTCTTCTAAGGTTTCAAGTTAGATTTCATTAGAGTACTACCAAACTCATTCTAAATCATCACACGCTATGTGAGGCAAAGTTTGTTAAGATACAATTGTAATTTTATTTTAGTTGCACGTGGATAAAGTCAAGGTAGTTTTTTAGTTACACGTTTAGAACTTAATGACATGAGAGAAGATAAAACACTTCAATTGTACGATCCGTGCATTTATATTATCAAACTGATTCATGAGCAATGTTATAAAATACAAGCACTACCTCCATTGTTCTATTTTGTAAATATATCTTATCGTAATCAATGATAGCATCGGTTGTAAAACTTCGTAATTAGTAGTCAGTCACACAAGCGCGGTTCCACCGGACGCGAGTGTGATCATGAAGATTTTAATGATAACTATAGTAATATTACTATGTCTCAATCAAAAAGTGGTGTGTGATCCGTTATTTGACTATATAACACAACATTTTCGCAATATAGCTACTTCTATGTCAAACACCTTCGACGATATAAAATTCCGATTATCAAAAATGCTTTTACCGGCCGGACTACCTGCAGTTTCAAAAATACAAGCCGTGGGTGTTCCCGTTTTGAAAAAGACTTTTAACGACTTCGTTGACAAAACAGCAGCTGACTGCGAGTCGGAAATGCCTGAATACGTCAACCTGAGGGCCGAGCCGACTGCTCTCATGTCCACGCCTCAGCTGGCCATCCTACACGGAAGGAGAGTAGAATCACATGTCGTCCACACCAAAGACGGTTATCTGCTTACTGTACATAGAATATCACCGAAATGGACTAAGAAAGTGAAGAATCAAACAGTAATACTCCATCATGGACTACTCGGCAGTTCCGCGGATTGGATTTTATTGGGACCTAAACAATCTCTACCTTATATCCTAGCTGATCTTGGGTACGAAGTTTGGATGGCGAATGCGAGGGGAAATTACTATTCACGTGGACATATTAAACTGGCAGTAGATTCCGAACAATTCTGGAGATTCTCGTTTCAAGAAATGGGAGAATACGACTTGCCCGCTGTTATAGATTACATACGTACAGTAACAAAGAGTAAACATCCCATCGATTATGTCGGACACTCGATGGGTGCCACGGCACTTCTGGTATTACTTTCCACGATGCCTAGATACAATCAGTTCCTAAGAATTGGGATCCTGGTGGCACCTTTAGCTTTCATGAGCAATGTTGAAGGGCCGTTAAAGATTCTGACGGCAATGGCAACGAATCCACCCGAACAGTTACTCAAAGTTATTGGTAACAAGGAGTTTCTGCCATCACGGAAAATACCAAAATGGCTTGCCCTGAAGTATTGTAAAGGCCCGTTATTGTTTTGCAGCAATCCGTTATATTTCGTCAGTGGTGGTATTCCGACAGATAATCGTCTTTGGAATATGAGTTTTCTGGCAAGATTGTTGTACCACGTACCCGCTGGTGGTTCCACGGACACCATGCTGCATTATGCGCAAGTGGTCAAAACTGGCAAGTTTCATATGTTTAATAATGTTAAAGTTGAGTTTCCCCTCCACGAAGTCACGTTACCGATCGCGCTGATCAGTTCTAGTGAAGACTGGTTGGCCTCTATCCCTGACATGCTGAGATTGTACTTCAGCATCGGAAATCCAATGGATCATTACATTATACGCGGCAAGAATATGAGTCACACTGACTTCGTGTGGGGGGTTCACGCAGAAGAGTTCGTTTTTAAGAAAATTGTAGATTTTTTGAAAAATGGTTTGAATACTTCTCGTGGTACTAAAGCCAATGAAATTCAAATTGATGTTGTAACCTCCAAAATGCCATTTTCTAACAGAACTAACAGTCTATGATTAGATCATAGACTAGCATGGTTTGCATTCATTGGGGTTTTGGTGTAAGAGAGATTTTGAATTTTAAGTGCGAAGCATTAGTTATGTGAGACACCAAGATTTTTATACTGCCATATTTGGATTATGTTCATATTACAGCCTTTTACTGTTTTATTCGTACGAAATAGAATTAAATTAATGAAACTAAATGTTTGTCGATTCATTGCGCTTGTCGCGTTACCTACTCTGTTCCTTTTTAAATTTTAGTCTAAGCTAAACACAAAATGGTCACTTTATGAATGCGTTCAATAAACACTTTAAAAACTCGTGTTAATGGCACACTTCCGCAGTGCCGCGGCTAACTATACTCATCAAACTTTTTGCTAATATTCCTATACAAAGTTAGTTAAACTCAGATTGGATGGCGACATGTTAAAGCGTTTGCAAACTGCATGCTAACGACGTTACTGTGAGCCACCCTATGAATGGCAATATTAAAGTTTTATCACTAGAACTGACGGACTTGTAACCCCAGTGTGCCATTTTAAAAATGGCATGTGTTATTCTTGCAAAATTCTGAAGCATCAGGGGTGCTAACTTGTTCCGGTCGGCACATTAGATTCGGCAGCGTTTGTTGAACAGCAAAGCCGAAGAACTACTACACAGACACATCTACCATCGCTCAGGCATGTGTCGTACTAAGCAACGCAGCGTCGGATATAATGAGAGCAGTGTTAAGAATATTTTTAATACCAATGCCACAATGTTGATAATATTAAAAGGCATGTCGCTTATTCGGTTCTTTGTAAAAAAACGAACTGTTTCTTCGTAATTCGACCGGGATAATTGGAAACTAAGAAAACGTATAAATTTATCTTGGTTTGCAGGTTCAAGTTGCTCACTGTCCAGTGAGCAACTTGATCCTGAATGCTGCAATTTTAGAAAAAATCGATCAGAATAATAATTATGTCATAATTTTATATTACTCTCCGAATAAGATTAATATCGTTAAACTCGTTAACTAAATAATTGGTGAGACACAACGAAAGATTGGTGTTGTTTTCATTACCATTTTGTTTATTTTTTTCATACCTATTTAACTACAAACATGTTGTGCTTGTTTACGTGGTAGGTATAACTAATCTAATATGTATGTATTGTTAATTAGGTAAAATGTACCTAGCTTCTGCCCGTAGCTGGAAATGAGTAAATGGTATGCCTTTTGTGTTATTCCAGGTTAGAAAATATCTGTGTGTCTTTTATCTGAGAAGATAAATACTTCTCTCTCATAAAAACCTCTTCAAACTGCTTGATTGAGCTTATATAAGAATATTAATTTAATAATATTAATATTATTAAACTATGCGTAACATTGAGGCTCGTTAAATAGGGAAGTTTATTTTACTACGTGGACGGCCAATTGTCACGGAATCAAAATTTTGGACCACCCTCAAAATAAGTTGAGTAGCCTTGATGTATACAGCCTGATTTTTTAAGTGAGACATTTTCGTTAATCCATATATTTTTCTTCCTCAAATGTACATTAATCTGAATTCACAGGTTTTAACAACAAAGGTGGCTGGCGTAAATGGACCCAAAGAATCTAAAAATTAACGAAACTCCGTGCAAGTGTAAATATAAAATAATTATAAATAGAATTTTATGAGATATTTATTTTAAAAATATTGAATTTTTGGGACACGAGAATCAAAAGTTATAAATGTTTTCAATTTACTCAAATTAATTAATCGTGCAATCATAAAACGCCGATTACGTTCCAATACATTGACATGTGTTTTTCCTCATGGGTTTTCTTACTATAAACGGCTCTTTCTCTTTGTTTTTATAAATTATATAATCTCAAATATGAATTTAAACAACATGTAAACTTGATATTAAAACGCCAATTAACAACGCCCAATCATTTAATAAAAATGAAACTATGGTGATTTTGCAGGGAATACCTGGATGAGGGACGCACAGGACCTATAAAGGAACGTTATGAGTGGTAATCGATTGAGTCCCGTCACTACTGTCACTGTCAGATCGGGCCCCCTATCCACATACGTTAGGATTCGATTTCGATTCGGAAAGTGGTATGTTTATCTCGCTCGCTTTCGTAATGCCAAAACAAGATAGACATACGACTTGTCAAATCGTAATCGAATCGAAGCGTTTGTGAATACGGGTGCTGTAATGACCTATTCCATCGCTACCGTACGTTTGTATCTTGCGTAGGATTTTACGTCTATCATAACGATTTTGTGGATTCTCGACGACTACGCCTTTGAATTGTACATCTTGAACTGACAATACTGCATCCTGACTTGGACTACTGTATTCTTCTTTGGACAACGAGTACTTTACTTTTGTTCAACTAGTAATATGCGTTGCGTTAATTGCCATTTATATCTTGCGCGCTTACGGAGGCATCATCTCTCTGATGAAGGTGCTCAGTTGTTTGAAAAAGTGCAGAGATGGGTGTATCCACGTGATGTAAGTATATTCGTAAAAAAACATTCTATTAGTGTTACTGAGATCTTTCAGTCATCAAAATGGAAGATGGGTGGCTGTCGCATTTTCTCTTGACACATTATAAGGGATAACCCAACCCCTCCACAGGTTTGTAGGTCACATTCTCTTCCATATCAAACTACATTTCCGGTTTTCTTTCGGGTGGGGACCGAGTCAGTCACTTTTCTTACTTACACCTGGAACTCTATAGATTTATTACACCAAAAGTGAATTTATTTGTTTGAAAATAATTATTATTTCCAGATAACCGGAGACGACTATGTTTGTCACTCATGTTGGGAGCTGATAAGCAGCGACCCTGAAAATGAAACCCGACATTAACTTGGCCATCGAAACGTGTGTATTGCATATGGGCGATCAATTTTAAGAATCAGACGCAGGCAGGTGCTTGCAGAAATACATCCTGGACCTTCTGTACCATTCAACCAATATGTAGAAGTGGATGAAGTTGATCCGTCAATTAATGAACTAGAGCTTATTGCTCTTGCTACTTACCAAATAAGGCAAGCAAAATCGTACGTAGGGGAACACCTAAGAGCTGCCGGAATATATGCAATAGAAGTATGCAGAGAAGACACACCTCTACAAGGATTATTTCATGGCAACCACCGATTTATTTTATGTGCCAGAATTAAATCAAGGCACATAGGTAGCAAGTCATATTATACATACATCCCAGTAGATAGAAGGCTGCAGGGGCGAAGTGGTGGATTAGGCTATTATTGTCACTTGTCCTGTTGGTAAACGGACAGCGGTTTGTTGCTCACATGTCATGAGCATATTATGGTACATGGGCTATGCCAGACACCAGAGCTATATCGCTGCACCAGCTTCCTTTTTAGATAATCTTTTAATTTTATTTAATTTCGTGACATTTATTTGTATGACAATATTGAAAAATATAAATTAAAGTCTATTTAAACAAACTAATAAACGAGATTTATTGCTTACACTTTTTTATTTAACAATCCCTGCATTTTATTAGGTGTACATAGCTAGTGAACTCTGGCTGTTATAATTTATGTGAAACTATATCTTCTCTCAGTGCAGTAGAGAAGGTAAGGTAATGTAAGAATCGTTTTACTTGACCATAATTCTTATAGACTAGCTGACCGGCGCAACTTCGTTTGCGTCCCATTTTCCCCTTTTTCGCTACATTTTTCATTGCTGTTCCACTCCTATTAGTTGTAGCGTGATGATATATAGCCTATAGCCTTCCACGATAAATGGGCTATCTAACACTGAAAGAATTTTTCAATTCGGACTAGTAGTTTCGGAGCCTATTCAATGCAAACAAACAAACATACAAACAAACAATCAAATATTTCCTCTTTATAATATTAGTTTAGATAGATAAAAATAGTAACGATATAGTTTTATAGTCATTGAACTAATTACTAGGTCAGTAATCAGTGTAGTTTCTAGCCGCAGTCTGGCAGTTTTATGATTCATCAATACAGGCAATGAAGTAGAAATCGGGTTTTAGCTTAAGACAAGAAGCAACACACGTATCGTCAGAACGAGGGAAATATAGTAGTTTATTCGAATCTTCCTTTGTGGTTAATATTATTATTTTTTTATTCATCTAAATTACACAGACATTCCACAATTAAAAAACTTAATCGTAAGATTTTTAGGTTATCTTGTTTAAAGACGTATTTCTCTTTTGTCCCAAGTTTTCCGCCTTACTTTCCATTTACTTTTCTGTTAGTCTTTAGTCGTTATACAACTATGTATAAGTTGATATAATGAACGCTACCTCTAAGAGTGGGTCCCAAAATACATGTAGTCTCGCCCGTCTCCTTTCACTCCCACTTTACCAAAAAATTAAGTATGCTGAAATTAAAGAAACGACGTTTCCCAGTATCTCTTACGAACAGTTTTGAATTCCTTTTACTACACAGTGTCCCACTTAAAACAATGACCATGTACAACACGGTCATCATTGTTGTACATTAACATTGCGTTTTCTAAGCGTTGCATGTTTTAAAACTGCCGAGTCAAAAGGCACGAGTTCGAACCTATGGCACCTCTGATTTTTTATTCGTTTGCGTATTGTCAAATTATCACAAGTCTCGGAGGAAACCAGCATGCCTGAGAGATATTTCTCAACAAGTCATAGGCTCATAGCCCTGCATAATGCCGCAGGCATAAAAACTCTGACACCAGACACCACAAGAAAATCTATAAGTAGTTCTGTTTCATCTTGTGATAAATTGATATTATGATAAATCGGTATGCTAAATGCTATCAGAGTCACAAAAAATAAGCTGCCAAAAACTCTGAGAGAAAATACTTAAGGATCTCGCTTTAAGTTAATTCGGTATTGAAGGAAACGCGCAAAGGCACATTTTTGTCTTTTATTGAAATTCAACTCTGAGTTAATTAAAAAAAACAACTAAAACTAGTTTACATTTAAATCTGTTCAGCCGTTTGAAGATCGTCACCTCTTTTCTAGTTGATGAAGTGAAGTAAACAACTGAGGCCTACCATGACCGTTAACAAAACAATCTTGTTGCAGGAACGTTTTGTTTCAAGCTTAAATTAATATTACTTTGTTTCATACCATGAGCTCAACAAAACAATCTTGTTTTACTCCTGCTAAAAGAACGAATGATTTATAAGATTTGTGTATTCCCTGCAACAAGATTGTTGATGGAAGACACAATAAGCAATATAAACTGTATAGCGCTGTCTCTTTCATAAAACCCCTCTGCTAGGTTGAAGTAGTGCTGCCAACCTAGTGGATTTTCCACTAAAACTGGTAGTTTTGACACCCCTTTTAGAGACGATATATTTTAGTGATAAGTGGATTTTCTACTGGTTTAAAATAATTCAGTTTCAATGACTGAAAATGCGATCACTCAACCGCTAGACCTCGTTTCGATATACTATACGGGGTGTATGGGACACCGACGCGAAAACGCTTACGACGTACTCAGTAGGTACTACATCATTCAGAACCCCCCATATAGAAAATTTTCATCGGTAATTTAAAAAAAAAACTGCTGGGCCCTACTATGACTTCTTAGAGCAGTCTTATTTTAACCTTACTTTGCGTTTTCGCACCATCACGTCCTTAAGGCCTCTGCCTCAAATCTTGCGGGCAGCGGGGCGGCAGCGGCGGCGGCGCGGGAGTGGCAGGATCTAATGCTTAAAATCAAATGGACCGGCCGGCGGGCCTCGAAAACACCGACGAGGCAGCGGGCAACGAGCGGTGCACTCCAGTCAAGCGGAGATAGCCCGCGCCGCGCCGCCACCGCCCCGCAGACTGCAAGATTCGAGGCAGAGGCCTGCTAGAATTAGCAATTTTGATGACGTCACCTCAAATAGTTCATTCAATTGGTACCATGACGTGTCTTTTGACACCCAGCAAGAATGTTTTTACGTCAAATTGCAGGAATGTTTGACAGTTAAAAAAAGTTGATCCGAGACGACTTATTTATTATTGTTGTACGAATTATACTTAAAAAATGTATTGTCGTGATATATATTGCATTAAAAACGTATTTATTTACGTGTTAGGGGTGTACTAAACACCTTTGCACAATCCTTCGAGAGGTACAGGCGTGATGTTATGGTGTGGTAAACAAGTCGATTGGATAGTATTTCTAGCAATATCAGTGCATCATTATCATTATGATATCAGCCAAAAACCTACTGCTGCTAGACGTGGGCATGTCCCATGCATCGCTACATCGACCGATCTTGTGAATCTCGCATTCAGTGAATTCCCGCCACGTTTGCCAGGTCGCGGTTTTTGGAAGTGAACACAGATGGCAAAGGCACGCGAAAGTCGCGTCACTTGAGGCTTGTATAATGAATGTAGTCATTTCAAATAAGACGAAATGTACCTACGCAATGGATGGATATTCAAAGTTAGAGCACAAAGCAGCTCATCAGGCAGGACTATGCCAAATTGTGTGTGATAAACTGATACCTAATAAAAGTTTGTATCTACGTCATAAACAATGTTGTGGAAATTGTACTGTTGCTATAACTTGTATTGCTTGAGTATCAATAAACGTTTACCATTATACCTGTGTTTTTTGCATGCTTGTACATAACGGTGCTGAGTACTATGATGATATATATGTTATGATGATAACTAATTAAACCACTACCATCCACAAGAATAATGACGTGTGTCTGTATTACAACATAAAGAAGTCATGTGTTGTTGCTATAGATTATAACCAGTGTTACTGATAATCAATATAGTTTTACCATTTAGGGCATCCACTCCACTAAAACTCGTTTGAACATTCTCAAGTCATCTACCAACACTTACGCACAGTCATCCATTCTACTAGTCCGACAAATGCCTAGATCCAAAGATTAAATAAAAACAATAAAGCTACAATTAGTTTATAATCAGAATTCTTTATTATACAATTTAAAATATAGATTAATGACTCGAAGATCAGTCCATAATCAATTTTCCTGGAATTATTTCAACGAGCTCATGCTTCCTCCATGGTATGGTTTCTAAGACGCATCGATGCAGCTTCAATGATCCTACATTGGTTGGTCTTTCCCTCTCAAAGGAACAATCTCAATGTTCGTAGTATTCCACATTCACGTTAAGGTTTTTATTCCAAGCCAACTTTGCAAGCAAGTAAGGCTAACACGAATACAAATTTTGGATAATACCGCATCTTCTTATGGCGCGGTAGGTAGTAGCATATTAAAGTCCAACATTATAACAGAACAGAATCAAATTTTCGAAAAAGTGTTCTTAGTTTTACAATCACAGCAAACAAGTAAACACTATTATTTAATTTTAGATTTAAAAGTATGCAGATATTTTATTAGATTTTTGTTGATACCCACTGACAAGTATAATAAATGACATAATGAACTGACATGGATGTCACTATTTAAAGAAAAAATATAATAATACCAGCCAGTTTTAAAATTTCTGTTCCGATTCCGCTCATGATATAATTAAGGCCACAACTTAAATTGAAACATTTTCGTACTTTCTAAAGAAAAATCTTCAAAGATTTTTATAGGTTTTATGTTTTTTATTAAATGTTTATCATAAACATAAAATTTTGATGCGAAATAATATTTTTAATGTTAATTAAAGTTATTTTTGGCTTCAGGACCATCGACTTCAGGACTTCGACATACGATCCGGACCGCTTATTTGTGAAAGAGATAGCGCTATGCAGTTTATATTGCTAGTTGTTTCTTCCATGCTACTGCAGGGTATAGACAAATCTTATAAATCGTTCATTCTTTAGCAGGAGTAAAACAAGATTGTTTTGTTGAGGTCATGGTATGAATTGAAAGTAATATTATTATAAGCTTGAAACAAAACGTTCCTGCAAAAAGATGGTTTGGCCCATGGAAGACACTAGGAATATTAACTGCATAGCGTTGTCTCTTTCACAAAAAAGCGATCCGAATCGTATGTCAAACTCCGTATTGGTGTTAGCCTTACTTGCTTGCGAAGTTGGCTTGGAATAAAAACCTTAAAGGTGTGTCCAAACATTGCGCGGCAGTCGCGTGCGGCGGTCACATTCGTCAGTAATTGCTGCTGCCACGCAAACATATGACGGTTTAGCCCTAACTAGACCACGGCAAAAATGTGTCCGGCAAATGCCGATGTTGCTGCCGCGCTCTTGCCGCGCAATGTTTGGACACACCTTAACGTGAACGTGGACCTACGAACGTTTATGTTCCCTTAAGAGGGAAAAAACAGCCAATGTAGAACCATTGAAGCTGCATCGATGCGTCTTAGAAACCACACTATGGAGGAAGCATGAGCTTGTTGAAATAATTCCAGGAAAATTGATTATGGACTGGTCTTTGAGTCATTAATCTATATTTTAAACTAGCGTCCCGCCGCGGCTTCGCACGGGTGCAATGCTGTAAAGGGCCATATTGATCTATATTAAATGCACAATGTATTTAAGGTACTTCATTGGATAAGGATTAATGTTGTATTGCTTAAAATCGCTTCGTAAATACCTAAGCCATTATTTCTCGTAAAAATTAAAGGATAAAAAATGTTTATTGTGGGATATCGTTGACGGTTCCCTATCCATTTGCATAAAATTTTAAGGCCTAATATAACTTAGCATAATTTTATTTGGCATAATTATATTCTCGCATAATATCATTACGCATAACACCTTACGCATAATTTTTTTAAGCATAATTTCTCTAACCATAATAATGATTAAGCATAATATTCTAAAGCATAAATTTATTAAGCATAAAGTTCTAAAGCATAACTTTTTTAAGCATAATATCCTAAATCATAAAATTTACGCTTGTTTTTATGCTTGCTTGCATGCTGCATGCAAACAAGCATACAGCATGCAAGCAAGCATGCAGCATGCAAGCAAGCATGCAGCATGCAAGCATGCAGCATGCAGCATTCAAGCGAGCATGCAACATGCAGCAGGCAGGATTTCTGTCACGGCTCCGGCGCTGCGGGCCTCCGGCGGCCCCACACGTGCTAATCGTCGCAGACGGCTTTCGCTCACCACTGCAGCTTCGGCTTGTTGGCCGGCTTTGCCGGCCAGCCTCAGCCGCCTGCTCCTATGCCCGCGGGCCGCCTTGCCCCTCCGCGCCTACGCGATTTTAAATTACACTCTAGGGGTAGGACAAACAAGACTACGTGGAGTCGGTTTTGCAGCGATTCGGTTCTGTCACTAACTTTTGTTGCACAGCATATTAAATTTTTAACCAACAATATAATTTAATTGTTACAGAAACTATAGCAAATTGGTTTGATTAGAATTATGTATGTATACACTACAAGTTCACGACCACCATTTCCGCCCAAAGTCTCACAACATCTAATATATTCTTCAGATAAAAGTTATCTCACGATTGAAAAATCGTTTAAGTTACATAATGTTATGTATAATAAATCATTTTCATGAAAATTGATTTTGTTATTTATATTAATTTTATGCCTAAATATTATTATGCTAATAGTCATTAGGCCTACTAACGTTATGCGAATCAAATTTATGCTAAAACAAGTTAGTCTTTAAGATGATTATGCCAACATAAAATGTATGCCTATAAAAATTATGCCGAAGTATTATTATGCGTAAACAAATTGTGCCAAAATCGTTATGCCGAAGTATATTAGGACAAAGCATATTATGCGAAAAAAAGGGATCCCATCTTTGACATATACCATCGCGACCTTTTTCGTAGACCTTTTTAAGGTGAACAATATTGTAGTACATTATTTTGATATATCTCGTAGTGTTCAGCCAGCGTTTGCTAAGTAAGACAGACAGCGGGAATGACTTTGTTTTACAACATGTAGTGATTTTATAATACAGAATTCTGATTATAAACTAATTGTAGCTTTATTCGTTTTATTTAATCTTTGGATCTAGGCATTTGTCGGACTAGTAGAATGGATGACTGTGCGTAAGAGTTTGTAGATGACTTGAGGATGTTCAAACGAGTTTTAGTGGAGTGGATGCCCTAAATGGTAAAACTATATTGATTATCAGTAACACTGGTTATAATCTATAGCAACAACACATGACTTCTTTATGTTGTAATACAGACACACGTCATTATTCTTGTGGATGCTAGTGGTTTAATTAGTTATCATCATAACATATATATCATCATAGTACTCAGCACCGTTATGTACAAGCATGCAAAAAACACAGGTATAATGGTAAACGTTTATTGATACTCAAGCAATACAAGTTATAGCAACAGTACAATTTCCACAACATTGTTTAGGACGTAGATACAAACTTTTATTAGGTATCAGTTTATCACACACAATTTGGCATAGTCCTGCCTGATGAGCTGCTTTGTGCTCTAACTTTGAATATCCATCCATTGCGTAGGTACATTTCGTCTTATTTGAAATGACTACATTCATTATACAAGCCTCAAGTGACGCGACTTTCGCGTGCCTTTGCCATCTGTGTTCACTTCCGAAAACCGCGACCTGGCAAACGTGGCGGGAATTCACTGAATGCGAGATTCACAAGATCGGTCGATGTAGCGATGCATGGGACATGCCCACGTCTAGCAGCAGTAGGTTTTTGGCTGATATCATAATGATAATGATGCACTGATATTGCTAGAAATACTATCCAATCGACTAGTTTACCACACCATAACATCACGCCAGTACCACTCGAAGGATTGTGCAAAGGTGTGTAGTACACCCCTCACACGTAAATAAATACGTTTTTAATGCAACATATATCACGACAATACATTTTTTAAGTATAATTTGTACAACAATAATACATAAGTCGTCTCGGATCAACTATTTTAAACTGTCAAACATTCCTGCAATTTGACGTAAAAACTAGGCATGAGATGTACTTGCCACATTCAATACCAGGGCTTCCAAGTACGAGTGTACAAAAAAACCAGGCTTTAAAATACTTGAAAGTGTTTGGTAGAGTTGGATCTAGTTCCTACCGTGCTAGAATATATTTAGACTGTCTGCTTAGGCATTTTTATAGAATGGCGACTATATTATTATTCAAAGTTTTGCCTCGCTATTTATTACATATTTACAATTAAAAAATCGTCTTTCTATAAATCCACGAAATAAATATTTACAATTCCTAACTCATAAACACACAAAAAAAAAACAGTTTTATTTATTTACACACTTTTTCTAATTGTTTAATATACTCGCGAAATAACTTCTTTAAAATGAATTACGTCAAGGTCAGTTCAATGTCAACTGACAAAAAAAAAACGGAAACAAAATATTTACTTGACTTTAAACGTAACTTAGTAATACTATACTGTTCACGCTATTATGTGTCTTATTTCTATAAAAGTGTGGAAAAATGGCGCGAACCAGTCTACAAAATGACTGCGCTACCCATGCTGCTAGCCGACCGCGACCTGAGCCCCGCGGCGCAAGCCTTGTGACGCCCGCGCCGCGAGCCCTACTCCCGCACCCCGCGAGACCCGCGCGGCCGCGCCTTGCTAAAATTTTCATACTTGCAAGTATTTCACACTCATACCAGGGCGCCCTGGTTGGAAGCAAAGCCCTGGTTTCAAAACCTGGTTGCGTAAATAAGTCCCATCCCTAGAAAAGCATTCTCGCTGGTTGTCAAAAGGCACGTAGTGAATGAACTATTTGAGGTGACGTCATCAAAATTGCTAATTCTAGCAGGAATATAACAAGCTTGTTATATGGACGTGATGGTACGAATACGCAAAGTAAAGTTAAAATAAGACTGTTTTAAGAGGTCATAGTAAGGCCCAGGTCGATTTAAAAATTTGAAATCTTGTCAATTGTCACCATTGGTATTGGGGGGGGGGGGGGCGGCTGTACCCGCCCCTTCCTGATAAAAGATCGTTTTTTTTAAAGTTTATTACTTACCATGTTTTCGTTAACTAGAGAAAAGAGGCCCTAACACGGAGAAAATTGGAAGGAATGGTAGGAAGCCTATGACCAGGATTGGGACAGTCAAGAACAAAGGACTAAGAACAAATAATATAAGTTTAGAAAGCATGAAAAAAAAATCAATAAAAATTTAATTATTTTTGTATAGCATGATTGGTAGTTCATACAAGGCCACAAGGCCCCTATCACGGCATGGTACTGGTTTTTTTTTATCGCGGGCGACCGAATTAAGAAATTCCGTAACGAAATAAACCTAACAACCCGAATTTGAAAAAAATGGTGAAAAAAATTTCATGGCAAAAAATTGTTTTCTTATCGGTCACCACGCTCAAAACGTGTAACTTGAATTAAAATCAAACAAAAAAATATATTGCATAAATATTATTATTATAATTGCATAAGTTGATAAAAAATGCTATGCAATAGCTTTACCGCGGCAGTCCCCGAGTGCCACACGTAGTATTTTTTAAATAAAATTTGTACCCGGCTACGGAAAAGCGAAAGAATGATAATGATATTGTCCTACGGTGTATATGTATGATCCTACGGCGGTGGCACAAAAAAATGTTACAAACCAAAACTAGTGAGCCGGTTTCCAACCGGACACTCAATCGGTTCGTTTTTACGGACCGGGGAGACAGGGCTTCGTTGTATGCGAAAAAAATCAATATGAAGGATGGGGGATCCGTCTGCTTTTTTTTCAACATTTTGCCATCGTCGTGAACCTGTATACTCCGCATATTTTCATTGAGTGATATCCTAAATTATGATGACCTGTATTGTGTTGGACGTAAAGAATAGCACCATCCCATATCTTCCCGTGGGTGTCGTAGGAGGTGACTTAGGGTCTTTCCAGAGAAATGGTCAGCAGCGTTCTCTGTGCTTTTGTAACAACCGTACTGCGATCGCCAACACGCCTGCCAAGCCTGGCGATTATGGCAAAACCCCTTTATGTCAATGTGGCGACACTTGGGGGAGGCCAATGTCCAGCAGTGGACTTCTTTCGGCTGAAAATATAAAGAAGATGATGAAGATATCCTAAATAATGATAGTACTGGGTTGGATTCCCAGATTAGGCAAAGTGTTGTTGGGTTTTTCCATCAGGACATTCAGTCTCAAATTCTGCCTCACCATTGAGTGCAAAGCCCAAACTGCGGCTAAAAAGCTGCCATCCTAAATAGAGTGAAGTACATACAGCGAAAGTATTGCAGCCACATTTGGGGTGGCTCAGCCTTGCTGCGCTTGACTCGGTGGAACGCAGAGCAAAGAGGCTGACTGACGCCGTAAGGTTGCCCGCTTGTCGGTCTTCTACAGCCAGTGCTTCGGTGAGTGTGCCCAAGAACTCCACGACCTCATCCCACCGGCCCCGTTCTACTACCGGACATCAAGACGAACTGCGAATTGGTGAAATAGCAATAAGGTACGGATTGACCTTATTGCTATTTCACCAATTCGCACCAAGCGTTTTCAAACGTCTTTCATAATGCGCACAGCAATGAAGTGGAACTCTCTGCCTGTGTCTGTGTTTCCGAATGATAATAAACCTAATCTGTTCAAAGTTAGAGTGAACAGGCGTCTTCTAGGTAAGCTCGTACCATCGTCGACTTTGTCTCTGTCATCTCTGACCTAGACTAGAGTCAAGAGCAATCCCAAAGCAAATTAAAAAAAGGATTTTTTCAGCAGCAACCGCCACGGTGTTGGATTTGTGCCTGATTGATGGCAATAGTCTCACCCCCTATTACATGGAACTTAAACATAACTGGTGAAATGTGGGTGTAGTACTAAGGACACCTCTGCTTTACCCTTCCAGGATTATAGGTGTGATGTTATGAGTGCATGATATCCTAAATGACTTCCTCAACCAATTTTCTTTACCGGAACATTTCCACGGTGCCAAGACACGGTAGCAAGACTTGCTATCAGACTCCCGGGCTTTAGACATAGACCTACAAAAACTGTCAAAGACCAACAACTGATAGGAATGATTGTGCTAGGAATTGTCAACAATCCATGAACCGACCGGCGACCTCAACAACCATTGGTAAACCTGGAAGATCGACCTGTTTTGTTAAGCAATGACCCCTCTTCACAGTTATTGTACATTATTATCTGTCCCGCGCAACTTCGTCTTGCTTTTCATTGCTGCTCCGCTCCTATACAGTGCCATCTATTGAATACCGCCATCTGTTAGAATCATTTGGAGCTAACAGATAATTGTGAGTTAATTTGCAATAAAATAATATTGCGACTATAGTTTGCGGTGTTCTTTCAAGTTGGATCAAACTGCACACGGTGTGCAAGTTTGATTTAGTTTAGGAGTCCATCCCCGACAGACAACGTGGCGCGTAATTAATATAATTTATTATAAATTAAGAGGTTACTAAAGGACCCAACAAGACTTGCTTATTAGTTTAATTATCACCGCAAAGAACATTAGGAGTGTTTTATAATACTAACTAGCGACCCGCCCCGGCTTCGCACAATTCTGATACTAAATATACTACAAAATGTCTGTCGACATCACATTGAAAACATCTAAAACTATCAGTGTTTCTCTAGTATATTATTCATGTATTATACCTATTTTAGGGGTATGAGGAACAGGGTGTAAAGTTCCTCGATACTCCTAAGAAAAGGGAGGATCATCCGGCCAGACAGGTGTTGTGTCTGGCGGGCAGTTGCCCGACAGTTTGTACTCGGGTTTTTCTATATACTCTGAAGTGGATGTAAACTTTGCATATGAGATGTAGAAAATTGATGTTAGTACCTACTTCCGTCGTGTCATAGATGGCGCTGTAGTACTTTTTGTAGTAAGTTGCTTTTTGTTGGTCGCTACATTAAAGACCTTCCTCTTTAATCACTCTTTCTATTAAAAAAACCGCATCAAAATCCGTTGCGTAGTTTAAAAGATTTAAGCATACATAGGGACAGACAGCGGGAAGCGATTTAGTTTTATACTATGTAGTGATGATGTTCTAGTTTCGTAAATAAAACTGTTTATCTAACAAAACGTAGACGCGATATGTTGCTAAATATTTTACTACGTGCAATTTGTAAACGTAAAAAGGAAATACTACATACTCGTTAACACAATAGTATACTATTGTACTATTGTGTGTACAAGTATGTAGTCTTTCCTTAGACGTAATTTTATGATTGATTTGATATTGTTTTTATTCAAGGTGTTGTTTTGCATCCTCGTCAAATTCAAGGAGCTAACTATGCTAATGATTCTCGACCCGAATATATAATTAAATGGGTAGGATGTTTTTTTTTTTAACTTACGGAAATTGGTAACTGTGATCCAACTGTGTTTGGGGTCGGCGCCGCATGTTCTTGTCTTCTTCTTCCATACTTCTCTGTTACTCGCCGTCATCTCAGCAAACACCTAATGCTGGCACAAAACCAGATTTTAGGGTACTACGTCAAAATTTCGGATAGAAAAATCCAGTCTAGATGCTACCCTATATCTTTTCATCATCTATACATATAATGAAATCGTAAAAATCCAATTCGTTGTTCCGAATTGGCGCAAAAACTACTGCATAGATTCTGTTCAAATTTTGCGGGTGAGCAAAAGTCCATTGTGTCCGTGTTCTTCAATTGTTTGTTGTTTCAGTGCAAACGTATAGAACGGCTATTTGGAATCGATGTCAATGGTGCAAACAGCCTATCGGTTTCATGGCTACTCTGCGTAAATACGGTCGCAGGATCGAATCTTCATGTAGGTTTCACTTTTTGTGTTTTTTTTTTAAATATTTCTCTGATGCAGTGAGATTTCCAATAGTTTTTTTTGTATTGATATCATTTGCAGCATTTCTATTTTTCTAAATTTTTTCATCAAATATTTCTTCAAAAAGTCATAGAGAAGACTAAGTATGAAAGAAACAGACATGCTGCGCAAACCCTAAATAAATTGGGTTAGCGGCAGGGAATGATGATAATTTCTGCAAAAAGTAATACAGCGAACAGAAGTCTAATAAATTCACATAGTTACTCAATACTCCATTGAAAAAGGGAGAATCATCCGACCAGACAGGTGTTGTGTCTGGTGGGCAACTGCCCGGCAGTTGTTGTCGGGTTTCTGTATATACTCTTAAGTCGATGTAAACACTGCTTGCGCGATGTAGGAAATTGATGTTAGTTCTTCCGTCGTGTCGTAGATGGCGCTGTAGTACTTTTTGTAGTAAGCTTTTTTTTTAGGTCGCTACAACAGATTCTTGCTGTACTAGAAGTCGTTATCTTTCTTTATTTGTTGATATCGTGGACGCAAGCACTACAAAAATGACTACTGCAACATTGGACAGAAGTACTACAGCGCCATCTATGACACTAATAAAAAACTAACATCACAATCTTTAATCTTGGTTATCCGCGACTTAAGACTGTATAGAAAAACCGACAACAATAATCGGGCAGTAGCCCAACAGACTCAAATAAATAACACCCGTCTGGTCGAAGAGTCCTCCCTTTCCTATTCAATTACTTCCTCAAGCTTTCGAACAGCGAGCCAGCCAGCCAGACAGCTTAGAATGGGTATTCCTGCCACCAGCATGCTGTGGAAGCACAATCTTGATTAGTTATCTCAGCTTCATCGAGCGATCTTGGCACAGCAAACTAACGGGAGGAAGCTTGAAATCTCCCGGTCGATGCCAGCGATCAGCCACAGCCAGCCCGGACTCACTGGGGTTTGCATCACCGTCGCAGACAGTTCCGGCACACTATATACCATGCGGCAACGAGCTTCCACTGGCCCGGCAAGAACATCACAAGATGTATGAACGACTCATTTTACTATCAATCCCGGTCTGCGGATCGATGTAGTGGCACTAAAAAAAGTACTACAGCAACAAGGGATAAAAACTAACATCATCTTAAATCGCGCAGTTAAAGTTATCCGCGAAGTACCCAACAACAACTGTCGGGCAGTGGCCCACCAGTTAGTACCAACAGCCGTCCAGTTGGAGGATTGGCATTATATGGGGGATGAAGAACTTTACACCCTGTTCTTCATACTCCCAAAAGATCCTAAGATCGTTTAGATGCCCGGGTCGAGCAAAGTGTTATTGAGTTTATCCAACAGGAAATTCTCAATAGCAGCTACGCAGTCTGGTTTTGTACCCGGTGGTGATGGCATTAGGCTACCCCCCTATTTCATGGGACTTAAACATAACTGGTGAAATGTGGGTGTACTATAAAGTACACCTCAGCCACAATATAACAGAGCTAATACAACATCACGCCTATAAAATTAAGCTACACTCACCTGTCTACCGAATGAAAACAATATTTTTAGCCCTTATTTTCTCTTAATACTTATTTGAAAAAATAAAATGGGTGTATTATTAAGTACACCTCTGCCGAACACCTCGGGGATTACTAGTGTGATGTTATGTTACAGGGTCCATAATTGATATTTTGAACTTTAAGCCTACCGACCTAAGGAAACCTGTGATAGGATGTTTCCTTTAATAAGGCTTAAAGTCGAGCACAGTGAAGAGGATTCAGTCTTCGTTAAAGATTCAGAATTTCTAAGGCATTTATAATCATCAACACACCATATTACACAACCAAACAATAAAAACAATACTATTTCAAGAATCAAATAAACCCATTTTATCAATTATGGACAAACGTTTGCGTGTGTATCGTAAACAAGTTCGCTGCCGATTTATACTACTACGAGTACTTACTGATTGTCATACCCTGCACTACAAAAAAAGAAAAAACCAGCTCAGACGCTGCCGGTGACCGGCCCAATACAGTAACTACCAATCATAAATAGAAAAAGGATTGAGAAAACTATTATTTTTCAAGTTTTTTCAGTTCGGCTATTATTTAAAATCAAAAGTCATTCAAATAAGGCTGATAATTAGCACTTTTTGAACTTCAAAATTACAAGATACAATCCCCCAAAACGCCAGCCCTTCGCCACGTTCTAGTGTTTTAGCTGGTAAGAAGAAATTGCGGAACAAACTCCCCAGCAACACATCTGTCTAGTAGGTTAGAAGAACCAGATTCTATATAATAGTGATCAAGTAAATATAAACAAAGAATCCATTACAACAAATGAATGTCACATGTCAGCTAGCCCACAGCAATAAAGCCTCCAGACATACATGGCGTGCCCGCTTTAACGTGCAAATAGACGAAAAAAATAAAATTAATATTGATATTTAACTTGTCTCGAGTAGTTAAAGTGTACTTGGAACGACCCTAACGACTCTCTTTAGAAACAACTGAAAACAGTATGCTTAATAATTAACGAATAACATAATATTTATTTTCACTTCAGTAGCTCAAACATGTAGGTTTTGCTGCCTGTAATCAGTGAGCAAAATGCGATTTTGCTCACTGAGTGATACAAAGTAACTTTATAATTATTTTTTTAGAAAGCCGCGAATATCTTATCCAGCCTTGGGTTAATCATACAATTCGAAACATTCACACTCTATCTCTTTCCCGCCATGAGAAAGAGAGAGAGAGACAAAGACCAGCCCTTTCGAAGTTCCTATTTTGAATTCGACCTCAAAGACAAACACGTTCGGAATTCCGTTCTAACTAAGGAAATTTTGCAAAAAGATAATTATGTCTTTTAATGTAATTTATTGAATTTTTAACTTATTGTTGTATTTAAACGAAAATAAGTATTTACTGCAAATAAAACTAATATTTAATCTGTAAATATTTATCTAGAGTTCAAATAATGTTACGTAATATATTTTGAATAATAAAATACCATGGGTGTTATTTCCGAACACGCCTTGATTTATAAAAGAGCGGGAATAAAATTTCGTTGCTGGCGTAAAGAGTTGAATAAGTTAAAAAATATTACAATAATCGTAAAATATGAATGAAACTAGCGACGAGAACAGTATTTTAACCCCGGAAGAGTTGAACAACAAGTTATTAATGCAGAATTAAGTTTCCTACCTGAAAAGTCTCGCAAGAAATATCTGAAAGCATACCATGTCTTCAACGATTGGAGAGTTACAAAGGGCGCAAGCAGTTTTTCGGTGTTGTTATCTTATTTTTTAGATTTATCACAGACGAAGCGATCATCTACAATGTGGAGTATTTACTCAATGTTGAAAGCTACTTTAAAAACAAAACATAACGTGCATATTGAAACATACGCAAAACTCGTAACTTTTCTAAAATTAATGTCAGTTGTGCATAAGGCCTAAAAGTCCAAAATTTTCACGGCCCTTATCATAGAAAAATTTCTTAATGAAGCTCCCGATTGCCATTTTCTAGCCGCTAAAGTAAGTGGTAGGTACCTATCAATCAATGTTGTTAGTTATTAATTAAATTTGTGTGTAGACTGTTATGTATAAAGGTACTTACTGCCTACTACTAATTTTTGGAGGCGCAATGAATCCTAGTCTGATAGTTTAGTAGTTTGTTAGTTTATTACGATATGTAAAAGATGCTGTAAATGTTAAATTATGCATATTAATTATGTAATATTTTCATTACAGGTTGTACTGATCATAGGAATTAGTGGAGCGTGTCGCAATAACGAGCTATTACAGCTAGCAGTTAATAATATCGAAAAGCATTCAGATAAATTACTGTTAGTAAAATTGAAAAAAATATGAAGAAAACCTTGACAGGTCTTTTTTCGTACGCATATTATAGATACTATTGTAGAAAAATATCAAAATTTACGTCCAGCCAATATAAAAACCGACCGATTTTTAATACCACAATAAAGACAGCCTATGGGAGTAAATAAAATAGGTGCTACACCGCGAGACATTGCCACTTTTTTAAAACTGGAAGAGCCTCAGCTATACACAGGTGACTGCTTTCGGAGAACTTCGGCAACGCTCTTGGCTGATTCCGGAGCCGATCTCACCACTTTAAAACGTCACGGTGGGTGGAAGTCCAATACGGTTGCAGAAGGCTATATTGAAGACTCAATAGAAAATAAGTCGAAAATCTGTAAGCGTATAGTGGAAATAATAAGTCTGAAATCGACCTCGGGTCCTTGGTCTCATCCACGCCCATCCACATCCAACGACGCACAGTGTACTTATACAGAAAACGCATCAAACTCACCAAAGCGGCCAGTCGGGCCACACGGCCAACTACCGCGGCTGCTCGAAAGCCCCCAAAGGCTCCTCCTCTAACCTGGTGAAGCGTGCAAGCGCCCGTCAGCAAAGAGAAAGCCCATCGGTGAGGCTACCCAGATGCCGGAGAGACTCAGCCCTCAGAGGCCCTCGCCCTGGACCACGCTGAACCACCAGAGAGCCTTCCCGGAACTCAGCAAAGCCAAGTCCAACCCCATCCCCGGGCTATTAGATGCCCCTGTCCCCACTCCCGCGGCCCAAGCGAGCGCACCGGCGCCCGCTCGTCCCACGCCACCCGGCCCC
Source organism: Cerastis rubricosa (assembly GCA_949152445.1). Lineage (NCBI taxonomy): Eukaryota > Metazoa > Arthropoda > Insecta > Lepidoptera > Noctuidae > Cerastis > Cerastis rubricosa. Next base: position 11,567,082 of record OX424523.1, on the reverse strand, counting down.
GCGGCCGTGGACCTCTCTCACAACGTAATTTTAGAAACGTTAGCGAGTTAGTCACCCCCGAAGCAGACCGCATGGCGGCTGATCTCAGGGCGGCTAACACTGGTGGCGATAAACTAAAAATTATCCTCAAATCCCTACTCAAGTTAGGCGACCTCCTCCGCAACCTTAATCTCGACTAACTCCAATGGATAATACGAGATTAAAGTGCACCAAACCCCGATCCCTAAAATTAGGGTACTTTAATGCCAATGGCATTAGAGGCCAGCGTGATGAGATCGCCACCTTCCTCAGCGACCATCAAATTGATATCCTCCTCGTACAGGAGACCTTCCTCAAGCCCAGTCACCGCGATCCGAGAATTGCCAACTATCGCATAGTTCGCAACGATCGGTCACGCTCCCCTGATCCCCCTCCCATGGAGTCTCTACTTGAGACCTCAGTGTGTCGACTAGGTATGACCGGCCATCAACCGATCACTATCGCCTCTGCGTACATCCCTCCCGGCGGCACGTCCGAGGAGCACACTCTGTTCACCAAAGGCCTTGCCGTCCTCTTCGGCTTGAGCGACTCTGTTATCATAGCGGGCGACCTCAACGCCAAACACCCCGCCTGGAACAGCACGACGACCTCTACCAGAGGACGTCACGTGTATAACCTGGGTGAGTCCCTCAACTTCGATCCCATCGCTCCTATGGAGCACACCCACTATCCCCACGACCCCGACCATCGTCCGGACGTTCTCGACATAGCGCTACTCAAGAATTTCAACCTTAAGTTGCATTCCATCGAGACTTTACATGAGCTTAACTCAGACCATCGACCAGTGCTCATGCACTTAGTTCCCCGCTCGGGTCCTTCTGACCTCAGACAGCCCCCGCCGACCCAAGTGATAACCGACTGGAGGAAAGTCAGCGAAAAGCTTAAATTTCACCACGTCGCCTCACCTGGAGGCCATCCCCGACCACATAGTCTCAGTCGCAGACACGACGGCCGCCATCAACTCGTTTACAGAACACGTGCAATCCGTACTGAAGGACTGCTCACGGGAAGTCCCAGCAATGAGCGATCAACGCTGGATACTACCCGCTGACGTACGTGAACTGATAACCGAAAAGAACGCAGCCATCTTTCCCTGCGACGCGAACAAAGCTCACATGCGTTATTTACAGCGTGCTGTAAAGAGTAGACAAGCGACATCTCGATGAGGTGAACGTATTCGTCGAACGTAGAACCGCCCTGCCCCCAGAAGAAGACCCTGATGATCCTCTGCCTCCGGTCATAGCTGACGAAGTGCAAGACATCATTAACAAACTTCAACCGCGGAAAGCACCCGGCTCCGACGGAATCACCAATAGGGTGTTCAAACTCCTCCCCGCTCATCTCGTCGTGTTAATGGCGGCCATCTTCAATGGCGCCCTGAGCAACAACGTGTTTCCTCAAATATCGAAAGAAGCCACTGTCATCGGTTTCGCCAAGCCTGGCAAACCCAAGTCTGAGCCCTCGAGCTACAGACCTATCAGTCTCCTGAATGCACTCGGTAAAATCTAGAGAGAGATTTATAAGCGACTCAAAGACTTCACCGAGGCTAAGAGTCTCATCCCCAGCGAACAGTTCGGCTTCAGGACCGGACACTCTTGCATTCAACAGGCCCACCGCATCGTAGAACATTTGAGCGCTGGCTTCCAGCATGGATCGATGACGGGTGTGTAGTTTTTCGACATAGCAAAGGCTTTCGACAAAGTCTGGCACAACGGCTTGTTATATAAGCTGTACAAACTGGGAGTGCCAGACCGTGTCGTGCTCATCTTACGAGACTTTTTGTCGGATCGCTCCTTCCGCTATCGCATCGGGAAGGCACTGTCTTCCCCCCACCCCATTAGAGCCGGAGTCCCTCAGGGCTCCGTCGTCTGTCCCCTTATCTTTACTCTGTTCACCAGTGACATCCCCAAGAGCAAGAAGGCTCAGTTAGCCCTGTTCGCGGACGACACGGCCATCTATTACTCTGGCCGTAGTCACGACGCTATTTTCAGCACCCTCCAAACCTCAGCCAACGTCTTAGGCGCTTGGTTCCGGAAATGGAGAATCGAGGTGAACCCCGACCGACCGTTCCGAAAGAACTGCCTGACTCTTGTCAGGCAGTTCTTTTCTCTAAACCGCGTAAAAATAAACCACTCGCGCTCAGTCCGATCACTATGTACGGTAAGCCTATCCCTTGGGAGAAGCAAGCCAAGTACTTAGGAGTCTTACTTGACAACCACTTGTCTTTCGCGGCGCACATCAAAGCAGCTCGCGACAGAGCTGCCTTTGCTATGGGTAGGCTTCATTTCATGATTTCGGCAAAAAGCAAGTTGTCACTCAAGTGCAAGTTGCGCCTTTATACCGCGGTGATCCGCCCCATTATGACGTAAGCTTACGTCGTGTACGCTCACACCAAGCCTAAGTACATCCATAGGATGCAAACCTTGCAGAAACGGTTCTTACGTAGAGTCACGGGAGCCCCTTTTTATGTCCGTAATGACCGTCTACACGTAGACCTTATAATGCCCACCGTCCTTCAGTTTATGAAACGTCTTTCGAAGCGTTTCTTCGATAACGCCATTAAACACCGTAATCCCCTGATCGCAGCGGCCGCCCGTTACGAACCCTCGCGCATTAGTACAGTACGCCGGCCTCGGCATACCCTCGTCACTCCCGATGATGCTATCACCCTCCTCCAGGAGAGTAGCAAAGAGACTAGCACTCTTAAAAAGTTCAGACACAAACCGCCGTCTTTCCGACCTCGCCGTCGAGGTCCGTCGCGACGTCCCGATCCATGCCCTCCCCGACCCTCGCTCGAGCCAGCCCGCGATGCTGTGCCAGTAGTTTTAAATCAGCCCCTAAATAATGATATCATTCAGATCCAGCCTGTCCCCATGCAGTCCTCCCCCAGCGACGCCCTGAGCCGAGGCTCTTACCCCACCGGGGGTGCCCTTAGCGTGTAGTCGCTTAGTTTGTAAGTTTTTATGCCCTGGCTGGAGGCCTTACTCTTAAGGCACCCACAGGATAGTCCGGTTAAGCAGACGACAACCTCCTAGGTTGAACTGCGAGATGCCATTCCTAAAAAAAAAAAGTCACCAACTTTCACCGTTGTTCCTTCTCAATCCACCACCGAAACAAAAATCTTAACCCCAGATAATCAAACTCAACTCAATGCAACTATAACGTTGCCAAATAAATCTGTTATTTTTAATTTGCAGAATTGCAGTCATGCTTTTAAAATGTTCCATTTTATTGAATTGGTACCTCTACCTACAATGTTAGTTATTTTATTCACAATAAATAGTTATTTCAATCTATTCCTGTTTATTATTTTATCTCATAAACTGTTCTCGCTGCTGAAGTGAAAAGTTATGTGCGTTACACGAGAGCAAAGTTTTAAGGATCTCGTGCACCTTCGCCACACTCAGGATTCAACTTTAGAATCACTCGCTACGCTCGGGATTCAATCGTTGAATCCTTCGCTTGCTCAGGATTCAAAATCAGCACTCGCAGCAAAAAACGACTTTGCTCTCTTGTTGCACAAATAACTATTGTAATTACGGCTAAGAACTCTTTTCAATTTAGACTTTAAAAATAACAAGCAGACTGACGCTGAAAAGAAACCGTTGTAAATGCAATTTGTTGTGCTCGTGAAGTTTTTATAAAGCCAAGCAAACGTGTGTTCACTGTCGACTTCGAGTCGATGTCGATGTCGATGTACCTGAAAACTCGACAGAGGATCTCTAAACCTGTCTACTAACGCATTGATCGGCTTTGAAATGTTTCGCCAAACGACAATATTGCACCTCTCAATTCTACCAGTGGCAGACGCGCGTTTGGTGCATTTCGTGTGTATAACTAAGCAAACAGACGATATCAACAGTTTGTAAGCGCGCTGATAGCCATGCGTGAAGCAGAATAGTTCAAAGACCTCTATTGTGCATACAGCGACAGAATCACAGATCTTCGTCTAAAAGTACTACAAGAATCTTATCACATGTCACATGATTCATGCGATTTCTGTAACTAACTTGTGTATTTTTAATGTTGCCTTACATTATATGGTTACGTAACTGTTTCCCTTTGAGGGACTTATGATTTTAATTAGTTATTGGAGTTTTCAGCAAAGGCGTAAAATAAAAACCTGCGGTTTTATTAACATATGAGCTCAAAGAGGACTGTCAGCCGTGCGGATTTAATAAAAACAAGACGTGCTAAAAGGAGAGCTTACCACAACACTCCTGTTTATACCCGGCTGGACGACTCAAAGAAAGGTAAAACACGAATGCTAAAATATATGTTTGTTCTTTTGTGGTGCTATAGAGACAAAACGCGTGGCCAGTTTTTGATGAATTTTACGTCAATCGATTCAAAACAAGTCTTGACTTAACCTTATCAACTAATTCGTTATGTTTTTCCATGTATATTAAACATATTTTCCACACGGTAAACCAATGGGAGTGCGGTTAGGCATTTTTTCAGTACCAGACAGGCTTTATATACTATTGTGAAGATACCCTAGTGATGAGGAGTTTTTATCCGTAACAACAAAGCGTCCTTGGAAAACTACCCGCTTTGGCAATCATGTTCTATCTTCGGAAATACGAGATCTAATATTATCGTGATTTCAGTAACGTTTTTGATAGTAAGTCCTCTACTGGTTGTAGGGACACTTTGGACATTCCAGCAAGTCAGCCTCGTATTTACATTAAGTTGCTACAACCATGGAAGTACATGCATATTATGGATCACCTTGGTTAGAATTTTATAGATTGACTTCTTAAATCTTGTCAAAGTTTTGAGTACCACAACAGTACATTGAAAAACCTACTAAAACACGAACTTCACGCACACTGCGGCGGCGGCGCGACATTTGTGTTCATTCGAAAACATGAAGATTCCCGAAGCGCTTTCTGGCTTTCTGGTTTTTTTTAATAAATACATAAAATTCAAGCGATTACAGTATTTTTCAGAAAAGTATCTTGGGGTTTTCCATGAACTGATTATGTTCTCACAGTTGAAAGTTGTTTTATCTAAATTGATTCCCCTCAGAAGTTGACTAAGAGTTCCTTTAATAATTAAAACAAATACAATCAAAGCCAAGATTTTACATTTTGTTTGTATAGGATGTTAGGAATATACTACGACTTCACGTTCCAATGTAATGTTCCCTGACAATGCAAAACGAATACGCGGTCACGTGAACGATGCCGACGCCGCGGGTACAGCAAGTACATTATGAGAGAGTTTGACTCCTGAGTTGGTTTCGCCATTTCTTTTTAGGGTAGTTCAAACGAGGCAACTCCATCTAACTCGATTTAATTTCTAGAATAAATAATTTCATTTAATTTTTATATAATTTCCGTCACTTAGAGCACTTGCCACGACTAGACAATCTATCTGATTTCAAACTCTCGCAACTTGTTTATTTGCTATTTTCACTCACATAAAAATCTTTCTTAGAATCAATCCTGAAAAGCTTTATAAATGTCTTTTTATAAAAAAGACTATAGAACCAAAAAAGGGTTAAATACAAATCATCTTCTTAATTAAACAATGTAGGTCTTACAATGTTCGATGCCTGTACTGGTATAATCCTGTATCACAGGCGGAAGGAGCTCTAAAAATATACCACTTATTGCACAAAAGATTTTATGCTAACATGGAAAATTTTACACACAGCCGACAGTCGAGTTTCATAGAATTCTACTTTTAATGGCAAATTAGGTAAATTATTGTTGCCATAGTAGTGAAGAATCACAATAATAATTACGTGTAGGTGGTAAATTCACGTCATGGAGAAAATGAGAAGTATTCTTAGAAGAACAGATATAGTCTCATGGTCATGATACGTCCTGGTAAGTACCACAAAGGTACTATAGCCACACTCGTGTAGCATTTATATTTGCTTTCGTTACTGAAGACAAACCTAAAAGGGTCTAATTGTTCGTCATAGCCTCAAAGAACAAAAGCCTTAAGCAAAAGCATAATCAGCTGGCACACAGGTCTCCTGTCAATGAGAGGGACGCTGTAATCCACCACGCTTGCCCAGTGCGGGTTGGTAGATGTCAGATGTCTTCGATTCTTTTTTGTTCTAGCACATGCAGGTTTCCTCACGATATTTTCATTTACCGTTTTAAGAACGCTGATGAAAAAAAATACACAAACTAATGCGCTTGCCTGGGTTTGAACCTACGGGTTACTGCTCGTAAATCGGGGCTACCACTAGTGGGCCACTGCTGCTCTTCCTAACTTCCTAACACAAGCCCTACAGGCCAACAATGTAACGTTAACAATGGAAATTACTACCTATTCAAATGAATAAAATAACATAGTAATTACAATTACCGGAAGAGAAACGTTTGCTATGCATTGTTTTCACTGAAGTGAAGACTAAAGTAACTAAATAATCTTGATTAAAGCCACTGTCAAATCAACCGGACCTGATTCTCGACACCTACGGGTGGAATGGGTATCCAACTGGTTTTGGTTATGTGGGTTGCATGTCTCAAGGATCTTGGGGCTCTGCCGGTAAAGTTACTCATGCAGGAAAGGTCCTAGTAGGTGATCTGACTAAGCGGGACACGTGGCAAAGTCCATAACATTGGACTTCTGCGGAGGGCGTACTGTCTATTGACTTAAGTGGTGTGAATATTAAATCTAAACACATTGCTCACTATGGGTGTACGGCCTTTTCACCGAAAATTGTTTACCAGATTTTCACTTGCCAACCAACGTTTCGCCGATGTTTCACTTTGACAACTAACAACTAGCAAATTTGTAATTAACAACTTAAAAATTCCCAATTTAGCCCCATGATTGATTTTTTGATTATATGTGTGTACAATAGGCAATGTTACTTTTGCTACCAGGAGAATTTGGATGCAAGAGCGAGCGAAGGGAGTTCTGGACTTGGGGCACCCCGACTCGGACAGGTTAGGTTCGAAGGAGATGGCGGAATCTAGTGAGCGAGCGGAGCGAGCGAACTAAGACCCCGACATCCCCTTCGTGTTAGGTTGCTGTAAACCCTGCAGACAGTAACAGGAGCCCCACGTAGCAGGGCTACGTCGACTACGCTTTTAGGCGAATATAAAATGTTTTGAGGTTAGGTTACAATAATTGGTTTTTCTCATGAACGATGCATAACCTTTCAGGGGAGTGGTATCAATGGAGAAAGTTGGCATTTTAAAAAGTGTCATTATGAAAAGCAGAACAAACGTACAGTTGGTAAGAGTGAGGTTGGGAAATAAAACAAAATTATATAATAAGTTGGCAAAATTCGGCGAAATAAAATTCTGCGAAACGTTGGTTGGCAAATGAAAATCTGGCAAACAATTTTCGGCGAAAAGGCAGAGAACCGCTCACTATGCTTTGTATGCTTATACTTAAAGGGAAGCAAGGACATCACTGCAGAAATGGTTACCACGTGTTCAGTAAGTACATCATTCATACCCATTATTAAAAAACAAAAACATATGTTTCCAATAAAAGTGCTTTAATACGTTCAAAACATACGGAAAAGATTAAAAACGAAAAAAAAATTCGTTCTGAATACACGTGGTAACTGTGCGTCAATGTCCGTTCCACACTGTATACACACACCTGTGATGCCGTGAATTTATGTTTGTTTGTCAAGATTATAGTAATTATCTATCCACGCCACTGATCATAACTTATTGCCTAATGTGTTACAATTATCTTAATTTTACAAACATGGCTGCTTAGTTCTAAGTTTCAGGTTCCAGCATTTTCTATGTATATAAATTTCAAAGTCCTGACTGACAGACTGATATATAAACGCACAGCATTAACCTCTGCTCCTGGAGACTGAAGAGACCACTAAGAACGGGATTTTTCGAAATTCCACCCCTAATTAGGTGAAATTGGGGTTGAATTCTCCGTGAAACTTTTTATTCTCATCGTCGGTTGACTCGAAAACTGCCACACTTCAATTAAAGTTGTGGAACTTATGTATGAGGGTTGAATTTTCTGTGAAGCTTTGTATTTTCTGGGTCGATTCGGTATCTTCAATTAAAATTAGGAGACACGTGTATCACAGTTTTCTAGAGGAAAACAATAGGAATGCTGTGGTTCACACTTATCCATATCATATTTTCATAATCTCATATTTGTTGTCGTAACGGTAACATCATTTATTATGTTATTAGTTAGGTGATTGAATGGCTGCGTGAATTTATAAACATCTAGAGATTTAATTTCAGTAGCACTGTCTTCCAATTGTTCAATCGCTATGTTTATTTAGGCAAGTACGATCTTTCTAAACAGACCTGCACTAGAATGGGGTTCATTGTTTTGCTACCTTACGTCCTCGGCACTTTTTTCTGAGGTTGTTTGTGAGTTCGCTTCAGTTCGTTCCCAGTGTCACCAGTTATCCAAATGATTCGTAAATTGGTTTTATTTGCGTTTTTATTTAATTTCGTGTACAAATCAAATGCAGAGTGTACTTCTAAAGAGCCTGGGATCCATCGACTAGAAAGGAAGGTTTCCTTTTTTGATACGGTTGGAAAGTTTTTTGACAATATGAAAACGCTATTTAATCAAAAAACCGAAGAAATTGCAGAACAAAATAAAGTCGTTAAAAGCGCGTTTTCCCTGTTTTTCGATGAAATATTGAGAAAAAAGAAGGTTTCCGATAATCTGGAAAGTGATTTAAGGCACGGAATACCACCCTCAGGATATCTTCCAAGAATCACTTACGAGGCGCCCTACATGACTGCTGAACAGTTAATTGCAGCACACGGATACCTATCAGAATCACACACAGCACTTACTGAGGATGGTTATATGTTAACAATGCATCGAGTGGTACGAGAAGTTGATCGAATTAACGGCAGAGTAGTACTACTACACCACGGCTTACTTGGAAGTTCTGACGATTGGCTACTTTTGGGCAGGAATGGGGCCTTACCTTATATCTTACTTGAGAACGGATTCGATGTATGGCTCCTGAATGCTCGTGGTAACAGATACTCTAGAATGCACACAAGTAGGAGCTATGATAGGTCAGAATTTTGGGATTTTACTTGGCATGAAATAGGTCTTTACGATTTACCAGCAGAAATTAAATATATAAGTGAAGTCACAAATAGTTCGGATATGAACTTCATAGGACACTCCATGGGGTGCACAGCACTACTTGTTCTTTTATCCACTAAGCCGCAATATAACACTATGTTAAGTTCAGCTATTCTATTAGCCCCATTAGCTTTTATGTATCACGCTAAAGGCCCACTCAGTATGTTAGCAAATTTCTACAGAGAAAATGGTCAGCAGTCGCTTACTTTCCTTGGACAGTATGAATTTATGCGGAACGAAGAATTCCCAGAACAAATTATTGAAAAGTATTGCAAAGGATTTAGCAGGGCTTGTCATAATACTTTGCTATTAATCGGGGATGGTGGTGGTGGATACATTTGGGATCCAAAGGTCTTGGAGGAAGTGATTGCTCATGTACCGGCGGGAGGCTCTGTGAAGACGGTGATGCATTACGTGCAGCTTGTGAAGAGTGGATACTTTCAAATGTTTGACTATGGGATCAATAATAATCAAATAAAATATAGGCATCATGTTCCTCCATCGTACAACTTGGCTGGTATAACTTTACCGATATCAATGTTCAGTTCACCGTCAGATTGGTTGGCTACTAGATCCGATATACATACACTGTTAGCCCGACTGCGGCAGGTGAAAATTCATCACGTGATCAAAACTGAAAATTTTGGACACTTCGAGTTTCTTTGGTCCCCAATGGCAAAAGATTTAATTTATAGTTTTGTTGTGCCATTATTGGATCAACAATTACCGAGGGGAAATCCGGTACACGACGGTGAATAGTAAGATTGAATACAGGTATGGCTGGTACAATACTCATCACAGATCTAAATGTTAGTCAAGTTATGTAACTACACATTGAATTTGTACAGACATTTAACAAATATCCTCATCTTTGCAGCCTCACAGTCGGGTTAAAGAAAACCACCAATCAGCCTATTTATCGATTACATGATTGTGTTGCTTATAGGTAATACTGTGACTGCATTGTGATATTATAATGTTGCTCTCGTGATTAGTGTTAAATAAATAAAAAACTGATTATATACAACCGTGTTGGCGTTAACACGGTCTTAATGTTACCGGTAAGTAATAAAATAAGGGCCAATTAAGAATTGTTAGGTGTACTATTAGGTACACCATTGCTTAAACTTTCAAACTCAAAGCATTTATTTCAATTAGACCATCATAGGCAATCGATAAGCTAATGTTTTTTGAAACTCCTGGGAGTTTCAAAAAACATTAGCTTCTCGAGTGCCTATGATGGTTAAAATAAAAAGGGAGGGTTATTATGCCTTGTGACTGGTCACAAGGCATAATAACCCTCCCTTTTTATTTTAACCTTCTTGAATTACTGGTGTGATATTATGTTAACCTAAGTCAGTATAGTCATTATAATCAGAATCAGAATTCGCCAGAAAAATCCTGAAGATTAATTCGTGGTCGCATTTTGAATCTGAGCTGTCATCGCGTTTCCAATTTCCTGTTATAATTGCCAGCATCTTATTGATCACATTCTTATTGGCCAAAGAATCATCATTGCCGTACAACGGAACAATATGTCCAGCCTTCTGGGTGGTGGTGACACTTGTACATATTTAATATTACATCTATTTGTAGTTTGTAAATAATGTACATATGTAATATAATAAAATTAGGTTTTGAAGCTGATTTTATACAAAATACTGTGCTTCAATTTAGCAGTATGCTAAATTGAAGCACAGTATTTTAAAACAAAATCACGTGCCAAAAACGAATGGTTCAAATATTAATCACTCCTTAAATATTACTTAAAAGGTATTCTCTTTCATTCTCTGCCATTTTCTGTCACTCTCTGTCATTCTCTGGCATTCTTTGTCATTCTCTGTCATTCTCTTCTATTCTCTGTCATTCTCTTCTATTCTCTGTCATTCTCTGTCATTTGTCATGCTATCATTTAATCCTTTTTCCTTCATATCATTTTTCACACAATCCATCCATCTTTCCTTTGGTCTTCCTATCCCTCTCCATCCATCCACATTTATATTCATAACTCTTTTAGTCACATGTGTTCCATCCCTCCTCATCACATGGCCTTACCAAGACAGACGACTCCCTTTCATTTCATACATTCTTTGATACATTAATTAAAATAGTATTATTTAATCCATTCTTCCCTTTATTCATTTTTAAAACATACGTTTTACATTTTAAAATATTTTTACAAAATTATATACAAAAACATTTAAAAATATAAAAATAGTAGCCCACCGGTATCGGGAACAGGGTCCAAGCTACCGGTATCGGGAACAGGGTCCAAGCTAGCGGCGCCGGCGGTCAGAGCTCCAGAGAGAGGAATCTCCTAACAATACGAGCCGTGCCCAGGAGTACCGCTTTCTGAATCAAGCCCTTGATCCAGCTGCCTAATGAGAGCCACATCAGATATTGGTCGAGGCTCTTGGCAATTAGGCCATTGGCTGATACGACTATCGGCACAATGATCGCTGAGTCAACAGGCCACATGTCGACAACCTCGCGAGCCAAGACAATATACTGGATTTGTTTATCTTTCTCGGCCTTCACAAGGTTCTCGTCATGTGGAACCGTTCTCTCAACAATCATTGCGCGCCGCTCCGATCGATCCATCACCACTATATCAGGCTTATTGGCTACAATAGTCCTGTCAGTGATGATGGATTGATCCCAATACATTGTGATATTGCCATTTTCGAGAACTGGGTCGGGCACATACCTATAGTACGGCACTTCCACAAGGCTGTATTTCAGAGCAAGTTGCAGCTGGATAATCCTGGCTACAAGGTTGTGTCTATGCAAGTATTCTCCGTTAGCTAGACGAGAACACCCGGAGATAATGTGACGTAATCCATTCTTTGTTGTTAATTAAATTAAATAATTTTAATTCAGACCTAAGTTAGTCCATAATTTGTTTGTAACAGATTGTGCTTATATGCCATGTTAGTGTTGTTAGTACTTACCTAATTAATTTAAGTTGTACAGAAACTTATTGTGACTTTCAACCAGTGCCTTTGGATTGGGCAGTCCGATCTGCCAGCAATCATTTTCAGGATACTGTGCTCCGCTACTAGTAAGGAAGCCGCTTTCTTACGCATGATGGCGTGAAAGCCACCCGTGCTAGCTACAGCAAACATTCTGGACGCACTACAACGTCGCGGTAACTGCAACAGCATCCTGAAAGCCTTGTTGGATTTTACGCACAGGTGGCCTACCATGAGGTTTGAAACATTATTGTTTTACTCCTTTTCCAGTGTGGGAAAGAGATGGCGCTAGACATATTGTATAGCTCCGTCTCTTTCCCACACTGGAATCAGAGTAAAACAACACTGCGTTAAGAGGTCATGGTAGGCCAGTAGGACGTTGTAGGCTTGACTCTTATATAACAGCAACAGGCCGCTGGAGTAGAAGGACTGACAGAATGCCATAAATAATATAAAATACGTAGAAATTTGAACTGTGCTGATGTAACTTATGCGTAAATGTTGTTCATCTAAATTAAAAGATTGCATCTCTGGAGAGATGCAATATTTTAATTTAATGTTTATAAAAATATTTGTAGAATGTGGAGCAATACTTTTATAAGACGACCAATAACAAATTAATATTTGACTCTAGAATTGTAAATAAATTGAATGATGTTTTGTGAGCTTGGTGTTTTAGAGCTTCCTTCGTAATTTATGTTGATAAACTGAACCGTACCCTCATAAAAGAAAATACTCACTAATTATAAAAAGTTTTTTTTATTAATTGTGTGTTTTATTAATTCCTTAAGAGCTAGTGGCTAAATAATAACAACCTGTCGGATCAATCTTCGGTTAAGCCGCCCTTGCCTATGTTGGTGTGTGGATGGGTGACCACCCATTACATACCGAGTTTCCTCCATGCCTCGGAAAGCACATTTAGTCGTTGGCCTTTGGTCATTTCAAAATCTTTGACAGTCGTTACAGGTAGTCAGAGGCCCAAAAGTCTGACAAACAGTCTTACCAAGCCGTATCGTAATTACCAAGTACTAACTGGGTTGTAGAGATCAAATAGGCAGTCGCTCCATGTAAAATACTAGTATTCAGCTGCATCCGGTTTGACTGGAAGCCGACCCCAAAGTAGTTGGGTAGATGATGTGTGTTTTTCTTTCCCGCCTATACAAAGTCCTTTTAATTCAAGTTGCAGATAATAATTGAATATTTAAGCGAGGTGTCCACATCGCTATAATATTGGTTCTGGAGAAAATTACTTAGGCGTTCCTTGAACACGATAATTATTTATTTACTCAAAAATGCATGTAATGTGGTCATTATTTTGACAACCTGGTTTGAGCAAAGTCGACCTTGCCGTTCTGTTTCAAGGAGCGGCCGGCAAAGTTATGCTGGCCGCTCTAACAGGCCGGCAATGTTTTGCCGGCCGCTATTTTGACGTTTCAACGTTTTAAAAAAACAAATCCAAAAAGATAACAAAGAACACAGCTTTTTTATCTATACAGATAGGTACAAAAAGATTTTATTCCATATTAGGCTGTATAGTTCTAACTACCATTGCTAAAAAAAAAAAACAAAGAAGTAACAAAAGCGCGGTTCAGCGAAAATTTTAATTAGAGTATTTTTTATTTAAGTTACTTGCTGGTCTTATTTAGATTAGGTACTTGCATTTTTAAGTAAAGCACTATACAAACCTTGGCCCACAATGACTGCTTCGCTGGTCACGCTATGATTGCCTCGAGCTAGCCTAGCTACGCTCTAGGCCTTTCAGCTTGGCCATCATTGCAGCCCTTGCTGTCCTCGCTGTAAAGGCCTCGACCTACGGTCTCGGCCTTTATCTCAGCTCGTCCATCAAGTGCTGCACGCTGACCGCGTTGGGTCGGCCTGGAGCTGCGCTACGCTGCGCTGTCGGCCATAATCAGCGCGACCAGCAAAGTAGTCATTATAGACCGCGGCAGTAATGTACTATTCATCATCATCATCATCATAATTTCAGCCGAAAGACGTCCACTGCTGGACATAGGCCTCCCCCAAGTGTCGCCACATTGATCGGTCCCGTGCGACTCGCATCCAGCGGGTCCCCGAAACCTTCACCAGGTCATCGGTCCACCTAGTGGGAGGCCTTCCAACGCATCGTCTCCCGGTTCGCGGTCGCCATTCCAGAACTTTTCGGCCCCATCGGCCATCTGTTCTGCGAGCAATGTGCCCTGCCCACTGCCACTTAAGTTTGGCAATTCTTCGGGCTACGTCGGTAACCTTGGTTCTCTTGCGGATGTCCTCATTTCTGATTTGATCACGCAAGGAAACTCCGAGCATAGCTCTCTCCATTGCCCTTTGGGTGACTTTGAGCCTTCTGATGAGGCCCATTGTGAGCGGCCACGTTTCGGTCCCGTATGTAATCACTGGCAACACACACTGGTCATAGACTTTCGTCTTGAGACACTGCGGTAAGTTGGACGAGAAGATACCACGCAGCTTCCCGAACGCTGCCCAGCCGAGTCGGATTCGACGATTGACCTCTGTCTCGAAGTTAGACATACCCAACTGGACCGTTTGTCCCAGGTAGACATAATCGTCTACAACTTCGATAATAGAGTCTCCGATCTTGATAGGAGTGGGTGTTACATGGGCATTCAACATGACTTTGGTTTTGTCCATGTTCATTTTAAGACCCACTCTTTCGGAAGCTCTACTGAGGTCATCGAGCATTGTACTGAGGTCCTCCATGGTCTCAGCCATGACCACTATATCGTCGGCAAATCAAAGGTGAGAGATGTACTCGCCATTGAACTAATGTACTATTATATTTTAATGTACTATTATTTATTCATTTTGATCTCCAACAAAGGAAACACAGATATAAAAAAGAGGTTACAATTATACAAATATTCTTTTATGTGTGTTCCGTCAATTAAAGCTGACATGCAGATATAACTAGGTGTTAATATAGTCATTAGTAAGAAGTAAAAAATAGATAAGGAGAAAAAAAAACGAAATCGAAAAGCAAACTCAAAATAAAAACCTTACTAATGACCCGATCTGGGTGTTTGGCACAGATATAGATTAATAATAGTGTCTGGAATAGCTGATAGAATTTTGGTTATTCTGACAGAAGTTGCGAGCAACAACTAGTAATATCATAACTTCAATCAATATTTAAAGGGAAATCATCATACACTTCGTCCTTCGTACTTCTTCCGTATCATCATCATCATCATCATTTCATCCCAAAAGACGTCCACTACTGGACATAGGCCTCCCCCAAGTTTCGCCACATTGACATAACATGGGGGGTTTTGCCATAATCGCCACGCTTGGCAGGCGGGTTGGCGATCGCAGTACGGTTGTTACAAAAGCACAGAGAACGCTGCTGCCCATTCTCTGGAAAATCCCTTAGATTCTTCTTCCGTATAAGGTACACAATTACGCATTGTAACAAAAAAGGTGTGAAAATCTCGTTTTGGTTTTCGATACATATTCATGATTCATCAGGTTGGTTTGGTTTTTAATAGCCAACTTGTAAGTACATTATTACATGGAAATCTTTCCCTACAATATTAGACATTTTTCCAAGAAGTTCGTTACTACCCAATTAGTAGTGAGTTGGCCAAGATTATGTCTAGACCTTCAAAAGAGACCTCTGAGTTTGCTTCTACTGGTTCTTCTCAGAGTAGTTAGGTACGAAACACCGGCCTCATCTAGTTTCTATTTGCAAAATAAACTTCATATAGCATTTACTACAACTTATGTTGCTGATTCAAATGCGCGCGGGTAACCAAAATATAAATCATTATTAATTAGTCTACATCTTTTTCCACACATTCGTATATCGTCAGAAAAATCCATCAACTCACACATGAACTCGAACTGACATTCATCCATGTCAACTCCATCACCAACTGGACAAAAAAATGGCGAATTAAGTTAAATGAATCCAAATCGACTCATATAGACTTCACAAACCGAAGACCTAATTATACACCGGTATACATTAACGGTTGCGTAATACCTTACGAAAATACAGCCAAATACCTGGGCATGACGCTTGACGCAAAACTTCGCTGGAAGGCTCATGTCAAAAAGAAACGCCTGGAGTTAGATCTACGCTACAGGAATATGTACTGGGTACTTGGCAGACATTCATCATTGTCAGTGTACAACAAAGTACTTCTGTACAAACAACTACTTATGCCTGTATGGGCATACGGTATACAGCTTTGGGGCTGTACAAAACGCACCAATATTGAAATAATCCAAAGATTTCAAAATAAGGTACTTCGGAGCATAGTCAACGCTCCCTGGTACATTAGAAACGAGGACATCCACCGGGACTTAGGAGTGGACCTTGTCGCTAAAGTTATAAAAAATTACGCCGAAGCTCATGAACAAAGACTTCATAAACATGTGAATGTCGAGGCTATTCAGCTCCTTGACACCACGGACATAGTAAGGAGACTGAAAAGGACTAAGCCTTTTGAATTAGTTTAGTGATTGTTACGGAGTGCAGTGAGTGCTACCTTTTAAGAACACAAGAACTAAGTGTCTTTCCGTCATAATAGAGACAATAAGAAAAGTGCCAATGGACACATTCTTTAGTATAAATTTACTAGGAAATTAAGTTAAATTTAAATTACTTATTAGCCTCAAGGCTAGATTGTAATTGTTATGAGGTAACCATTCGGTTACAAAATAAGGAAAAAAAAAAAAAAAAAAAAAAATTATTAATTAGTCTACATCTTTTTCCACACATTCGTATATCGTCAGAAAAATAAAACGATGGTCAATGACATTCCCAAACATATTATCATTGTTCACAATCCATGTTACTTTTCTCCCATCTAAAATACAAAAAAGAACACATACATACGTACGCCCTAAGCCGACGCTCGTACCCCACAGGGGGTGCCCTTAGCGTGTAGTCGCTTAGTTTGTAAGTTTTTATGCCCTGGTTGGAGGCACCCACAGGATAGTCCGGTTAAGCAGACGACAACCTCATAGGTTAAACTGCGAGATGCCAAACATAAAAAAAAATAAACACACGTGGGCCGACCACATCGCACGAATGCACCCGGAGGATCGAGCAAAGATTGTCATTCACTGGACGCCTGAGGGACAAGATCACCGACGAGGTCGACCGTGGCGAAGGTAGTGTGAAGACCTGATTATGTTTGCGGGGCTATAACATGGTTGGAAATGGCTCAAAACAAAGAGGCTTTTAAGGAGAATAGGGAGGCAGTGGGATAGGATTAAGAAAAACGTTAATGTTTAAAATCACACCATTTTTCATAGGGTTAGGACAAGAACTACAAACGCCACTTGTTTGTAGTTCTTGCTGAACCCTATGAAAAATGGCGATTCTTCCATTTCTCCTTTTGCATGGATAAGAAAAG
Organism: Cerastis rubricosa; assembly: GCA_949152445.1. Classification (NCBI taxonomy): domain Eukaryota; kingdom Metazoa; phylum Arthropoda; class Insecta; order Lepidoptera; family Noctuidae; genus Cerastis; species Cerastis rubricosa. The sequence continues at coordinate 11,549,615 of OX424523.1, read as the reverse complement.
AATAATCACACGAAGGAAAAAAACAAACTGTTGGTAATTAAGCGAACATTTCCAAGTGTTGATCACTTTGTATGAGCGACGGCCGGATGACGCCGCGTTTACGAGCTCGGCCAGAATCGGTCACTCGGGAAATCACCAGCGCGGGCCAGCCTGCTCCATTCCCATGGCGAGATGCGTGCATAACATTTGCTCGCTTTGTTAACTTGCGCTCAATGGATTTTCTTATTCCTCAATGCATGTTTCTACCTGCATCTTTAAGGATATCTTCTATAATCGACCCGCAATGAAAATAATATTAAGACTTATCAGTAAGGTCAAAAAAAAGTCTCCGGTTTCAACTATAAAATTAAGGATTGATATCCAAACAAACATGGATTCCAATAAAGAGAGACTTTATTGAATAAAAAATATTACTTTTTGCTGAAGTAATTAAAAAAAAACTTCAATGATATAATAGTTCCATGAGTTAAAGTTGTAAGTTAGTGTAAGTTAGGCTGTTATAGATAATCTCCGAAACAACTCATTTGATTTTAAACTTTTTCACTGCTTGAAAGCTACATTATTATCAAGTAACTTATGATATAATTATAATGTTTCTTTGACGGGATGAAATCACGGGTAGAAGCTAGTATGAAATAAAGGTGTTAGTGGGTCTGTAGTATCCGTCTGAAGGTTGATTATTGGCAAAAGCCGATTAATCAGTTTCCGCTACAATCTTCAGCCAAAAACGAAGCCTAACGTAACCGAAGAAAAACAGTTTAAGATTGGCTAAATGTGATAGAGCAAGATTCCAGGGCCAGACCGCACTCATTTTCTGATCTACAAAATGTGTAGTCAAGTAGCGTTATATGTTCTGTGAACGTATGCATACCAGCTAACTTATACCTTGGGCAAATCTTAAGATATCAGGTGTTAAAGTTACATTAGCCACTTTTGAATCAGACTTTAAAACTTCAATTTTAAAAGTGGCTAAGTTAGCTACAAAACGTAATAAAATTGGCAATACAAATATTGTCTAATTCGATGTAGGCTATTAAAAAGCAATAAAATATATAATACGATTAATTATCTTTTGAAGGTTACATAAAATCAGACATCAGACTGTGAGACTGCGCGGCTCTTATAGAGAGAAAACGCGTAGGCAGACAATGGGTTCGAGGTCCTAATTTGTCTAGTCTACCCTAAATAAAGAGTGTTTTGTTTGTGTACTGGTAATACGACCCCAGTACTCTTCAAACAAATCAAAGTGATTACTTAATTAAAACTACTTATTTGAGATAGTACGATTTTTAGGGTTCCGTAGTCAACAAGGAACCCTTATAGTTTCGCCATGTCCATCTGTCTGTCTGTCTGTCCGCGGTTTAGCTCAAAAACTATTGGTATTATAAAGTTGTAATTTGGTATGAGTGTACACGTGAATGACGCCGAAAAAGTGGTAAAATAAAATTTTGAAAAAAACAACTATTTAGGGTACCTCCCCTACATGTAAAGTGGGGATGATATTTATTTTTTCGTCTTTCTCATAGTGTGGGATATCGTTGGATAGTTCTTTCAAAAATATTAGGGGGTTGACAAGACCGTTTTTTGATTAAGTAAACCGTTCGTGACTTATCAAGCTTTAAAGTACCAATTTTCGTTACGGTCAAATGTCCCCCCCCTCTGCATACTAAACGGTTGTAGTTAGAAATACAAATGTCACGGCAGTAGTACCTATATATAACGAAGTTAAAAGGAAAACATCACAGTTAAGTGGGCTTTACAAGTTTACGAGTAATAGTCGACCAGTTGTATTTGACTCGAAAATTTCGAACAACTTAATAGAAATGTCGATAGATGTTGCTAAACGTCAGTTGTATCGCGCTGTTTCATTCTTAGATAAGTTTTATAAAAAAAAAAAACAGTTGTTATTGTTGTTGTTTGTATAGGAAGTCAAATTAGGTAGGTAGTCATGTTTAGCTTTTAGTTAGAGCAAGGTACGAAACTATCAGTCAGCGAATACGACCCGCACTTGGCTGTTATAAAAACTACGGAACCCTACACTGCGCGTGGCCCGAAACGCACTTGACCAGTTTTTTATTGTGTAGTTTAGTAAAATAAGTACATACACCAGAACTGTCGAAAGTTAGAAATAGGAAAATTATCAGTCACCATTTTATAGTTATGTTTATATATATGTAGCAGTGTGATGATTTTATTCCGTTAGACACGGTCATCATGTGGGCAGAACATGGGTTTCGTGCAATGAAAACACACACACACTGTACACTGCTTTTATCGAACTAACAAATTACTTGAAATTACAATCCAACACAATAACACTAGGCACCATGAATCGGGTTACAGTTTCGGGACGTCTTGACTCCGCGGTGGTCAGACACTGACTGTCCGCCTCGCTGGGAGCTCGAAACATCACGACTCTGTAGTAAGCGCGCTTAGGTGTGGGTAGACTGGTAAGTAGGTCGCTTGACCTTTGGCGCGCTTTCGATTCATAGTCAGTCTTGTATCCGTAATAATGACTCCGGCTCCGACACGGCCATCCTGCTTGCACACGTCCTCGTGTGATGGGTACCCTGCAATCAAATACTCCACGACAGAAATTTGTTCCACTCGGTCACTCCTGACCAAACTTTAGATTCAACGGGGTGGTGGGAATAAGAACATTGTAGAACTAGCCGTTTCGTTTTAACCGAACCGATTGGAAATAATTGAAAATACAATAATGATAACCCTGGGCCATGAACCATGGTCGTTCAAATCAACCTTTAAAACTCTACAGCAACAAAAAAAAACTACCAAGCTTATAGAAACTCTCGAGTAAAGCCACTAACGTCACGGCTCTCTAGCCGACCAGCAATCGCATTGCTCTCACACATCCAGCTCATGGATCAAAATTAAAATTGGATCAAACAAACAATTAGGTCAATTAAAATGCAAGAGTAACCAAGTACCTCTTCATCCATCTAATTACCACATAAAGCAGAAATCTCATCCGTGGCCTATGGGCAACACTCAGGCCCTCCAACAAACCTCTGTTTGTTTTACTACGTTCCTCAAGAACGCCGAGTCCCACATGCATGACTCTATGGTCTCTACAAGACCCGACCTCTGCCAGAGCCACCCGCGCACCGCGCATCCACGGACTACTATAAGCAGACACCGACTTCTAACGGACTACGGCTACGAAATGGCTACTGGTACGGTCTGACCATCCGAACCAAGATTCCAAACTATCTCTCAACTCTAAATCATTTTACTTCAAACGGTACTTGACCCTCGGGCATTCTCCTTAACCCATCATGTGCATACTTGTAAGTACGCTTAGAACTTAATGATCTCAATGAGTAGCGATTCCCCTCTAGCACTTCGACTGGTACGTGACCCCTGGCATCTTCCTTAGCCTACCGCGTGCGTATCTGTAGGTACGCTTAGAATTTAAAGCTTTCCGTGTTAAGGATAACCGTCTAAAACCTCAATCACTCTAAATAGACCTTTAATCTTTAACAACCCAAAATCACCAATCGCAAAACTTTTAAATTTCGCCATCGTTTCGTCAACTCGGCACACTTGTCATTTTAAGCTAAGCTAACCCGTCACGTCTATACAAACCGTGTACCATCGGCTCGACACCTTAGGTACCGGATGTAATTCGGCTTGAACTTTACCGGAGTGAGACTTCACTACTTAGCACGTAAGGCAGCTATTTACGAATTTTCAAACATACTAAGACTTTCCCAGGAACTAATTATAATCGAAAAGCTTTTCAGTAGTCTTTTCAGCACCAAGGTGAACGATAAGAGTCACGGAAATTACTGTTTACCGACCATCGGCGAACACGAGCTAAACAGGATAGGCATTTAGACCTATCATTGAGTTGAATATGACGGTGAAAGACACCTGAACTTAGCACTTAAGTCTTGGCTACTCATTGCCAGTTACATTCGTTGCCATAACAGTTAAAAACCGATTGAAACTTGTTCATGTTTGCAACAAAACCCCGATTTAAAATCTCGCCACCTAACATGACGTCACTTTGTAATTAATTATCAAGCAAACATTGCAACAAAGTTTCGATAGGGTAATTGTTAATCACTACACAACGTAAAATCTGTTCTGTACTGAATACTCGTGTCTGTACTATACCAGTCTTAACAACAACGTGACTAATCAGTTTGCCATTAAATTTCGATAGAAAACTTTCTTTCACCAACGAGTATTTAGAATCAGAATAATAAGTAAACCGTAACAATTCACCCCTGTGTTGCAACGTGCCCGCGATGTTGCTTGTACGACGCAGATATCGACGCGGCTCGGCACCCCGCCGTCAGCAGGCCCGCTGCACACTGCCAGCACTGCTTGCTACCGACGCACGTACGCCGGACGGCTACGTGAACCGGCATGACACTTGACGCACAGCAAGGGCTTCGTGGCCCTTTGTCGCTTGCCCGATGCCCGTAGCAGCCGGCACAGGCAGCGGCTTCTTCGTGCGACAATCCGCTTCGTTGAGTCCTGGTTTCTCCCTGGTCCGCAAGCATGGCACTTGATTTGCGGTAGCGATGAACACTTGTGACGTTTTTCTTTTCCTTCGTCATGGTCAGTGCGCATTATCTTTAGGGGTTCTCCTTTGGTTTGTCACTACTCAGGTTAATGAGGGTAGTCGTAAAAGTTACGGCGCACACGAATCTGGCCTTTAACAATTATTTAAACTGGTCTCACGTCAAACCTGGATAGGTTCTCAGTGTTTCGCAAACATTTGTGTTCAAGGTACATCTAGAAATTCGGTAGTACATTTTGGAGGTACACCGTGTAGTGTATGTAGATATCATTACATCGCACTACAAACCGATTACAGTACTGTGACGTTGCCTCGGGCGCGCACGTCGCACGTTTATAAATACCGGTCCGAGTAGTGGGGCGGGGAGTCGTTGTCGAACTGTCGGCCTGTGCGGTGGCGTGTTGGCGAGTCAACTATTAGTGTAGATAATTGTGCATATTTTACATTGGCGACGAGGAGAAAACCGTAAGTTTTATATTTTTTTTTAAAAAAAAAAGGAAAGGTAGTCTCCTACAGGTAGATAATTAATTGTATTTCGGAAAGAAATATTCAAAATATTAATACATTAGAATCTTTCATTGGACTTAATAACTGTAAATAAATAATTTTGTGAAGGCTGAAACAAAAAGTGGTTCGTTAATGTATTGTTTTGCAATATAACATCATGCTTGTGTTCCCCAAGGGGGTAATCAGAGATGTCTGATGCAACCACGTTTCACCAATTACGTTGAGCATGCCTGTTACCATTAACCGGACGCCAGGGAGGTTCCTTATGGAGAAACTCAGTGACACTGCCTGACCTGGGAGTCGAAACTGGGACCTCATGTTTAGTTATTTGATTTGTGCTACATGATTAGTAAATCAAATAGCAGTAGAATATATCTACTGGTCATTAAATTGACAAGTCATCAGTGAATGACGGTAATAGCAGTATAATATACCTACTGGTCATTAAATTGACAGTCATCAGAGAATGACTAACAGCAGGAGAATATACCTACTGGTCATTAAATTGACAGTCATCAGAGAATGACTAACAGCAGGAGAATATACCTACTGGTCATTAAATTGACAAGTCATCAGAGAATGACTAACAGCAGGAGAATATACCTACTGGTCATTAAATTGACAAACCATCAAAGAAAATTTGGTCAACAGTAGTGGTACTTTGGATGTACATACTGGTCATTAAATTGACAAACCATCAAAGAAAATTTGTGTCAACAGTAGTGGTACTTTGGATGTACATACTGGTCATTAAATTGCCAAATATTTTAACTGGGCAGATTAGTGCAAACCCTTTATATAATGGTTCCAGGTTATTTATTAATAACAAGAGTTCTCAACTCACGTTAGAGAAATTTGATTGTGAGGGTGAACCTTCAACAATAGGAACGAGACGGGAACGCTGGAAGCGGGCACTATTGATCTACCTGGAAGCTGCTGGAATTGAGAGTAGTGCGAAGGAACGTGCTTCGCTGCTACATTTTGGTGGACTATAATTGCAGGAAATATTCTATAATATACCAGATGCAAATGTATCACCAGCAGATGAAGAGGATGTCTTCGGAGTGGCTATAACCAAACTCGACGCATACTTTCTACCTAAACAAAGTAAGATCTATGAACGTCACCTTTTTAGATTGATAAAACAAGAGGCAAACGAAAATTTTGAAAAATTCCTAGTACGGCTTTGGCAATAAGCTGACAAATGTCAGTTTAAGGACAAAGACGATCATATAATCGATCAAATTACAGAAAAGTGTTCCTCTAAAGAGCTTAGAAAGAGAATTATACAAACAGGAGACGCAATAACACTAACAAATACAATTGTCGAAGCAAATACTCTTGAATCTGTAAGTCGACAAATAGAAGAATTCGGAGAAAGCAGCACATCAACTGAAAACATAAACAGAGTGAATAACAGGAAAACAAGATAAGAAGTGGAAAAGAAACACAGGATGTGGAAGATGTGGGAGCTCAGGATACGCGTCTCAAGACAGCAAATGCCCAGCAAAAGAAAAAGATTGCCACAAATGTGGGCCTAAGGGACATTTTGGACAATTCTGCAGGACACGAGACAGAACGAATAAAAGGAAATATGAGGGAAACAACAACAAATAAAATGAAAAAAAAAAAAAAAACAAAAAATAATGAAAAGAGATAACAAAAGAAACGACACAAACCAGATAGATCAAACAGAGCCCGAAGACATACAATATGTGTTCAAAATCGATGATGACAGTGTATTAGATTGCCATATTGGCGGAATGAAGGTTAAAATGTTAGAAGACTCTGGGTGTAAATGCAACTTGATCACAAACAAAACCTGGGGCAATATGAAACAAAATAAGGTAACGTAACCAAACAGTTGCAATAAGACTTTTTATGGTTATGGAAGTAAGAAGCCCTTGACCTAAAAGGATCATTTGACGCAAATATAAAAACCGCTGGTAGATCAGAAAATGCAACTTTTTACGTCATCGCTGATGGAACCAGAGATCTGCTTGGGAAAGAAACTACCATGGCTATGGTTTTCTTAAAATTGGATTAGAAATCGACCAAATGGAAACTAAGACAGAGTTTCCCAAATTCAAGGATGTTTTAGTGGAGGTACCAACCGATGAGAAAGTACAACCAGTTTCTCAAACATTAAGAAGGATCCCCCCATACCACTGGAAGAAAAAGTTGAAAAAAAAAAAAAGAACTGTTGGAGAAAGACATTATTGAGGAAGTTCAAGGATCCTCAAGTTGGGTATCACCAATAGTGCCGGTTTTGAAAAATACTGGAGATGTTGTGGACTGCATTTGCATAGATATGAGGCGGGACAAATAAAGCAATTCTACCTGAAAATCACCCATTGCCCAATATGGACAAGCATCTAAAAATTTAAAGTGCGAAGTACTTTTCAAAACTGGACATAAAAGATGCTTTTCAACAGATTGAATTACATCCCGACTCTCGACACATTACAACCTTTATTACAAGTAAAGGCCTGTTCAGATACAAAAGGCTAATGTTTGGAATATCCTGTGCCCCGGAAATTTTTCAAAAAACCCTAGAACGAATGTTATTGGGAGGGATGTAATGGTACTATTAATTTTATAGATGACATTTTGGTATATGGAAAAGATTTGAAGAACATGATCGAAGATAAGAATCAGTAATTAAAACTCTAGAAGAAAATAATGTGGTACTGAGAAAGGACAAGTGCATTTTCATAGAAGAAAAGGTTCAATTTTTAGGATACGAATTATCACAGAGGTGTAAAACCATTAGATAAGTACGTGACAACTAGTCAAGAATTTCGTCCACCTATGAATATAGGTGAGCTTCAGAGCTTCTTGGGATTAATCAACTATGTTGGAAAATGGATCCCTAATTTGGCCACAACTACAAAACCATTAAAAGAACTGCATAAGAAGAAACAGACCAAAACCACAGAATTAAAGTCTTTGGGGCAGTAAACAGGAATTTGCATTTAACAAATTAAAATTGGCCTTGTCTAATATTCCTACTCTAGGATACCATGACGTCAAAGATCGGACTATAGTAATAGCAGATGCTAGTCCGTTAGGACTAGGAGCAGTATTAGTTCAAATTAATGATCATGAACCTCGCATTATTGCGTATGGTCACCGGACACAAACAGACTGAAAGGCGATATTGCCAGACAGAAAAAGATGCCTTGGCTCTGGTCTGTGGAACATTTTTATGTTTTTCTGTTTGGAAAAGAGTTTGAATAGGTGACCGACCATAAACCACTAGAGGTTATATTCGGTCCTAAATCAAAACCATGTGCAAGGATAGAAAGGTGGATACTACGCCTTCAAGCATATGCATTTAAAGTAATATACAAGCCTGGCAAAGAAAATATAGCAGATAGTTTATCAAGATTGTGTAAATTAAGTAAAACGTCACAGGACAAGTCTAAAAACTATATACACCAAGTTGTTGAAGGAAGCAGGCTAATAGCAGTTTCACTGAAAGAAATTATGGAGGCATCAAAACAAGACAAGGAAATATTAAAAGTAAGTGAAGGCCTTTATAACAACAAATGGGATGAAGAGGTAAAAAAATTACAAAATCTTCCAAAACGAATTATGCTTTTACGACGGAGTTTTATTGAGAGGCACTAGAATTGTTATTCCAAAAAACATTGCGCAGTCAGGTTCTGACAGCTGGTCACGAAGAACACCCAGGAATAGTCCTAATGAAGGTGAGACTAAGAACCACAGTATGGTGGCCTAGACATGACAAGGAAACCGAGAATTTGGTCAAATGCTGCAAAGGCTGTACATTAGTATCAGCTCCAAAACCTCCAAACCCATTGAAACGACGGGCATTACCATGTGAACCTTGGGTAGATACTTGTATTGATTTGTTGGGCCCTTTACCACGCAGCGATTACATATTAGTAATCATTGATTATTTCAGTCGATACAAGGAGGTAAAGATTTGTCGTAATATTACCAGTGGCGACATAATAAAATCTCTAAAAGAGATTTTTGCAGACTTGGTAACCCGATGACGATAACAGCTGATAATGGCAGACAGTTCTGCAGCGAGGACTTCAAAAAAATTCTGTACTGAAAGGAATATAGTTTTGCATAATACGATACCATAGTGGCCTCAACAGAACGGAGAAGTGGAACGTCAGAACCGAGACATTCTAAAGCGGAAAAAAATTTGCCAGTTGAGCGAAAAAACTGGCAAGAAGCTTTGTTACAGTATCTGGCTATGTATAACAGTACCCCGCATAGTGTTACAGGTAAAACTCCTACAGAATTATTTTTCAAACTGCAATACCGTGACAATATACCTATGGCAGGACACATCACACATACACATAAACCAGAAGATTCAGATGTCAGAGACAGAGACCAAGAAAAGAAAGAAACTGGGAAAGAATATACAGATAAGAAAAGAAGAGCTCGTGAATGTCAACTAGTGCCTGGGGATAAAGTTTACGTTAAAAATATGGTCAAAGATAAACTTAGCCTAAATTATGACCCAACTTCCCATACTGTGGAAAAGAGTAAAGGTGGAGATATAAGTGTTCGAAACGATATAACTGGGAAGAGATCACGAAGAAATGTAGTTCATTTGAAGAAAGTTGAAGGCTAATGGGAAGTTATAAGTGACCAAAATAAAGAAATTAACATAGGAGAAGATATAAATGAATCAGAAAATGAAATAGAAGAAGAGGAAGGGTAAAAGGAAACTTTAAACTAAATCATAGTATAATGATTTACTAAATATTATTGTGCTGTGATTTTGTTGTGCCAGAGATGCTCAATGTCTTATGGTTTTGGTTACATAAAACTTGTTAAAACAAGGAAGGGATGTAGTGTATGTAGATATCATTACATCGCACTACAAACCGATTACAGTACTGTGACGTTGCCTCGGGCGCGCACGTCGCACGTTTATAAATACCGGTCCGAGTAGTGGGGCGGGGAGTCGTTGTCGAACTGTCGGCCTGTGCGGTGGCGTGTTGGCGAGTCAACTATTAGTGTAGATAATTGTGCATATTTTACACACCGTAGATGGAAAATCACCTTCGTTTTCCGAGGCACATCAACTAATGACCACAGTACACCAGTGTGCCGCGGCACACTATGTTACAGCACTGTTACACTATGTTACAGCACTGTTACACTATGTTACACTGTGTTACACTATGTTACACTATGTAGATGCGGAGCCCTTCAACGCCTTGCTTAACGTCCAAAAAAGCTGGATTCCTTCCACTGCACTCAACAAGAAAAAATCAAAAGTCACTTCATTCAAACTAGGCTTATAATCAGCACTTTTTGAACGTCAAAATTACAAGAGACAGTCCCCCAAAACGCCCGCCCTTCGCCACTTCCTAAGTGTTTTAGCTGGGAAGAAGAAGTGGCGGAACAAACTCCCCAGCAACACATCTGTCTGTTAGGTTAGAAGAACCAGATTTTACACAAAACAAGTCAGCGATGGATGACGCATTACTAGCGCGCATCGCACTCTGTGAAATTTGGGTATTCTATTAGGTACACTCTGCCTAACCCTTCAGAGATTACAAGCGTGATGATATGTTATGTTTTGTCAGGATCAAAATCCGCTAACAAACTTAACAAAAACACTAACCGCCAACACTAGCTTGCTATTCACTGGCTGAGTTTAAGTTCGTATCGCGAGTGCAATTATTCGTTTTGCATTTCAAAAAGTAACCGTCACTGATTGTTATTGTCACTGTTCTCGCGTGTGATTGCATTAGCACGATTTGATCGCACTTCTGATGTCGCAGTGTGATGATTTTATTCCGTTAGACACGGTCATCATGTGGGCAGAACATGGGTTTCGTGCAATGAAAACACACACACACTGTACACTGCTTTTATCGAACTAACAAATTACTTGAAATTACAATCCAACACACAATATTACACTAGGCACCATGAATCGGGTTACAGTTTTGGGACGTCTTGACTCCGCGGTAGTCAGACACTGACTGTCCGCCTCGCTGGGAGCTCGAAACATCACGACTCTGTATTAAGCGCGCTTAGGTGTGGGTAGACTGGTAAGTAGGTCGCTTGACCTTTGGCGCGCTTTCGATTCATAGTCAGTCTTGTATCCGTATTAATGACTCCGGCTCCGACATATAAAACACTAGAATAGGTTTAAACAAAATACGCTGCATTTGGAGCTTAATAGAAAAGCGGTAACAGCCAATTATCGAAAGAGCCATTTTATTATTTTAATGCAATCACGATGGCATTTGTTTTTTTTTGAGTAAAATTGGTAAACTCACCGTTTTCGATTTTTTCAATAGGCAAAAGACCATTTGTAATATGTTTATTCATGTATTGAGATTTCTAAAAAGTATTTTAATATCTGTTGTCAGATGAGTAAAAGTCGATCATAGGCGGGATTTCAGAATATACAGATCAAAGCGTCAAAGCTTGCTGTCTAGACATGCCTTTGTACTCCTTAAGTACTTACTTACCTCCTACACAGTCGTCTGTAGTTAATATTCAAAGAAACGACGACAATTTTCAATGGCAGTGTTTTCGCAATTCCCCCGATATGTCATAAACTATGGCGCTTCATTTAGAACATCTGAGTAGTAGGTCTAAACGGTTCAAATAGCAAACAAACTAATAACAGTGCAGATTATCAGTTTGGTTGGCGAAAGAACCATTGCAACAGCAATCTTCAACTGTGGCAACCAAAGGTCGAGCTATAAGGGTTACTGCGCACCCACCAACCCGCATTAGACAAGCATAGCATAATCAGCCTATAAAATTCCCCATTCTGGGACACAGGCCTCCTCTCTATGAGAGGGTGTGGGCTGTAATCCAACACGTGGACCCAGTGCAGGTTGGTAGATTTCACATGTCTTCGAATTTTTTGTTCTAGGACATGCCGGTGTAGTTACGATGTTAACCTTCAACGTTTTGATAGCAGCGACGAGGAAATAAATTACACGAAGTAAACCCTGCGCCTGCATAGGTTTGAACCCACGGCTTACTGCTCGTAAGTAGGGGCTGCCACCTCTGGGCCACCGCTGATCATTAACAAGCGTGGTGGGTTTATTGTCTATTTTCCTCCTAATGACAAATACAATTAAAAAACAGGCCCCAAATTCCCGGCAGCTCCAGTGGTGCTCTTGCCCTTGATGGGGTCCACGACGGTAGGCAGGGTGGCCACGGAGGAAGCGGTGCTAAGAATCTCCGGGTGGGGTCCACTTCCACTCACCGACAAATGACCAATGCTAAGAAAAAGATAAACTATTTGAACATAATAACAATTTTAAGGACAGAAGAACACCTAACAAAATTTAATTATGTTAAATGCGACATAATTGGGTTATAAAAAGTACGCAGAGAGGAAGAAGATGAAATTGAACGACAAAGCAATATATTTTGGCACTTCGGACAAACTCAAATTTGTACGAAATCGGTTTCATAGTTGCAAAAAGATGGAAAGACAGTATTATAGAATTCATAGCATACTTGGCAGAATACCCCTCCTAAAATGAGAAATTGCCCAAAGTAAAATCTCAATAATCACCCAAGCTTTTGCACCAACCATCAAGGCGAAGAAGTTGAAGATTTCTAAGACCTCTTAAATAAAGCTTGTGACAATCATCACGGCACGTGGAACATTATAATAGATCATTTTAATACTAAACAACCCCTTGATCATTTCAGCAAGTTGTAGGGCCATCATGGCATCGGTAACCAAAACGAGCGTGGCACACGACTGTTACAATTCTCTTTTGACCAAAATCTTTATCATCAGTAACTCCTTCGAACTCAACTCAACACGAACCCAAGGCTGATTTTAAGTATTTTTTTTTTTTATTTTTTTTTTCGTATTCACGTGCGTATTGAATAATTATTATCACTAGTTTCGATGAAGGAAAACATCGTGAGAAACCAAACATGCCTGAGATGGCATGTTAAGCCAGCCAAGTTAGAGGCTCATGGGCGGCTTAAAAACTCCGACACCAGGTTAGGCACTAACCACACGAAAGGAAGAAGCGACTCTTTTTACCCAAAATAATCGCAACGGCGATTTAGATGCGTTCCTTCAGACGGAAATATAGGAATGAACAACCGTTTTCTAACCTAACCTAACATAACATTTTTTTTTTTTGACGATTTGTACGCCTGGGCAGTAGCGGGCGGAGGGGTCTGTCAGACTCCAACTGACTAAAACCACACCGGTGTTCCCTCGCATAATTGCGTCGGGGGACAGCGGGAACAAATGCGACTTCCGCTGCCCAGGACTAGTGCCGGCCCGCTTGACCAGTGCGAGAGGCGAGCGTGAAACACAACGCGCCGCCGTCTCGGGTCCAGTGAGATGGGGCGACGGATGTCCCCGAATCCGTCGCCTCTGGACCTGTTTAGGGGGGCCGGAAGAGGGCGTTATCCGCCCTCTGCCGACGCCCGGTGCATCTGCTGCGGGATGGTAGGGAACTCGAGATCTCCCTCTCCCTTTCCGCAGCTTGCTTCTGCGACATGACGGTTTCGCAGAAGGACACACACCGCGTCCCAGGACTCTGTGCTGCCGACCATAGAGCAAAGGTTGGCAGCGACAGTTCTGCTTCTACCTCGCTTATGAGGGCACGGCGCGGCTCGTCCCACGCGGCACATTCCGCCAGCGTATGCCACGCCGTATCCCCCAGACAGTGGACGCAGTGATGGCACCGAGCGTCCGGTTCCCTGCTTATGCGACACAGGTACTTCCCGAAGCAGCCGTGCCCCGGAAAACAATAAAACTAGTTTTAATTATATTTGGGCAGATGGGTTTTCAATACTCAGAATTCTGTTCAAAACAAAATATACCGGTTATGCTTACAATAATAACATCGATGTAAAGCGATGGCAAACAAATATTTCGTTCCGAAATTGCATCAACATTCATCGTAAAAACATTTTAAAAAGATGGTTTATTAAATTCAAACCAGTTATTTTGCAATCGCTTTTAGTTATTATCTATTAGATTATTTATTATTGCGGAAAATGAATATCAATTTTCCGTTTCTTTTGAACACAAAAATGAACTTATTTTCTTAGGTGATGTGGTAGAGTTTACAGTGGCAAGTTTACTGGTTGACCACAAATATTGAATGTTACCTGAATTACCTCCCCTGTGGTTTGCCGTGGAACATGACATGGTACTATGACAAGGTTTTATTTAACCAACGCCGCAGGAGGGACAGTCAATGAACTCAATGTTTACGGCTCCTATGCGTAGAGTTAATTTGTATTTAGAAAACATGGTACAGAAAACTTTGTAGACAGATGCTATAGTTTTGTTGCAGTAAGTATTGAACTGATAGTTTATTTTATGGAAAGGTTACCTATTCATAACTCAGGCTCTTTCTAAAGGGGCACTTTTCAACATCTCGTGATACTAAGCTAATGTATCGGATTTTTTAATATATTAAAACTACCCCACACTAAGAATTTTTCCAGTACCGTGGGTGCATTTACAAACACTTAAACCCACAAACCAACCCGCACTGGGCCCGCGTGGTGGATAACAACCCACTCCCTCTCATAGAGAGGAGGCCTGTGTCCCAGCAGTGGGAACATTATAGGCTGATGATGAAACCAACAAACATAAACACCTAGCCCCGTAACAACGACCTGTATGCCAAACAAATATTTTTTGTTCCGTGCTGGTATCCGAACTTGCGACAAGCAGCGCAGCAGCCATTCGCTCAGCCACTGCCCCAACCGTGCCGCCATTAGTAATACCAGAAAAGCAGGTAACAAACGGTAAAAAGGACTAACAGAGAGGACACCACAAGTAAAAGAGGCCACTTGTCCATAAACACAAACAAGGACTTTTATGGCTAGACCAGGAAAGAAAAAGTTTACCGACATTACACTGAATACCTTTAACTGGCTGACCCACGCAACTACGTCGACGTCACATTTTCCCGTATTTGCAATATTTTTCATAGATCCTCCGCTCCTATTGGTCGTAGCGTGATATTGTTACCCTTGCCCAATATATGGGCCATCCAACGGTAACATATTTTTTTAGTTTGAACCAGTAGTTCCCGAGATTAGCACGTTCAACCAACCAAGCAAACAAAATCTTCTGCTGTATAATATTAAAGTATAGATTTGTCATACCTTCAAGTATTGTAACTTTAACTATCCGGTCCACAAAACCATTCAAATATTTACGAAACCCGGTACCCTTCCTTATTATCAAATATGAAAAAGAAGACTCGGACTATGAAAATATCACGTTATTTTTTTTCGGCTTTTAAAGTCTGTTTGAAACTTCCTCCAAAGACCAGTGTTTGGCAGTGTTGATTGTAAAATTTTAACAATGTTCTATAAGTAAACAACAGTCACACTTTTAAAAACGTGATTAATATAATCATTTACGTAACTGTAGCGCTCGAAAATTGAACAACGACGCGACGACTGCATACACTACTCGTTACCGCAAATTTTATTAATCTTAAAATAAGTACGATTGGCGGTCCTGGGTTCTTGGACCACTCATAATTATGAGTACAATTATGCCTTTAGACGTTTGGGTTAAACAAAAAATAAGATTGTATTAACATTTGATGGACTTGTGTATATGACCCTCCAGCGGCCTATTCCGCGGGAAATCATAATTTTATAGTATAAATACTGTTACTGTAATGAAAAGCGAGTCACTCTCTTCTCTGTAATCTGAATAAAGGAACAACCAATAGTAATTAAATAAGCTGAGAATCCGGTACCATCCTTGCCCATGGCAAAATATTAGACATTCCAGACAAAGGGCGTAAAACAAATTAATATGGTTTTTCAATTTGTCATATACAGGTACGGTAAAGCGTGTTTACACTGCGTGTTAAAATTGCGTTTATGTAGGTAGATGTATCACCATTATCTGCATAGCCTATTCCAACTATATTGGGATCGGCTTCCAGTCGCTACCTCTCACTATGGTTTTTTACATGGGGTCACTGCCTTTCTGCCCTGAACAATCCAGACACTGGTCAACACGATACCCCTTGGTAAGACTAGTTGTGAGACTTTTGGGTTTCAGACTACTCGTAACTCTAAGATCAAACGACATCGGGGACCAGTGTTGGGCAAAATTATTTAACTAAGGTTTGACTGTAAAAAAAATCAAATATGTCCAACCGAAGCTTAGCTTTCAGCTTCGGCCAAACCTTCGGCTTCGGTCAATGGGCTGAGGTTGGCCGAAGCCGAAATTCTCGCAAGCGCCGTAATTGAACGAGCTATGACTACCGCAATTTCAGCACAGTTGGTTAGGCAACGTACAGGAGGCAGAAGTCACCCATCTCGAAGTGTTATTATTTTTGTCAAGTTAGAAAGTAATTTTAATAATCTCATTAAGTTTTTTTTTATAAACAGTCAAAATAAACATTCAATTTAAAATTTTAATTAGATCCACTTTAGCCAGTCTTGGACGTATTCTTTTTGGGCCATTAAACCTTCGGCGTCGGCCAAAAATCGACCTTCGATCAGACATTAAATTTCATTGCATAAATTAAAAGTCCCGGAAATATGTGCCAACGTAGTACTCACTGGTTCGCACCAGTGGGTACTACACCTAATAAACAAAACTGCATTGTTTAACCCGAGCTGCATGGTCTGCACGGTGTGATAACTGACAGGGCATGGTTTTACTGAAAACGTAGAGCAAGATTTCTCTCTGTTTAATAAAACAATAGAGCAAATCGAAAAGTGCGTAACCTATGATGTATAAGAATTTTGCTGGCGTACGTTGTTCAAAATCAATAACCACTTTTAATTTAGTTTTTGGCTTTTATAGTACGTGCGGCAATACATCAAGCAATACATTTCCAGTATAACGTAATCTCGCTTTGTATAGATTTCCCGTGCAATGAAAGATTTGTATAAACAGGTTTTTGTTTGGTCTGATTCGCCGTGCGGACCTATAACTAATTAGGTTTATCCTAACTTGTGTGTTACAAATAAAAAAAATGCCAAAGAGAGATAAGAATATTTGAAAAAAAATAACAGTAACTCCTATTGCCCAAGAGTACGGGGTAATAAGAAACAGAGTAAAGCGTAATGAAATGAGAAATACCGGGGTAGTCCAAAATATTTCATACTCCTATAAAGTTTTTCTTATCATAAAACTATATATTTTTTCATATGAAACGTAAATTACAGTTAGTTTGATGTATGTACCTACTTAAAAACAACTATAGCCTGAAATAAGTAAAAAAAAACCACAAACGTAATCTTTGGTGGAACCACTTCCTCAAAAATTAAGCACGTGTTAATTCATCACAGACCCTGCATTTGTAGTCCCAGGCCCCATGTTTTTTTCTGTCTGAGTCGTCAGATTTCTTAGATTCACAACAAATGATCCACCCGTTTGACGGCCCCATGCATTATCTACCACCGCATCTACCCGCTATCTTCGAGACCAAGGGCTAAAATATCTGTCAATAGAAATGCACATAACGAAATTACATTGTAAAAAGAGACGATGCTTTTTCCAAATTGCTATACGCGGAAAGGTCTGTATAAGTCTCCGCGTAAACCTGTTGGTCAGGATAAAGGCAGCAAAGATTGGACGAAAGACTTTTCATCATCATCATCATCATTTCAGCCCAAAAGACGTCCACTGCTGGACATAGGCCTCATTGGGGGGTTTTGCCATAATCGCCACGCTTGACAGGCGGCTTGGCGATCGCAGTACGGTTGTTACAAAAGCACAGAGAACGCTGCTGCCCATTTTCTGTCAAGTACCTTAGTCGCCTCTTACGACACCCACGGGAAGATATGGGATGGTGCTATTCTTTACGTCCGACACCATACAGAGCTTTTAAAGAAGTTTAATTTTTCCCAATATTATTCTTTATTGAGAAACCTACATTACAATATTAATGTTCTATCTTCAAAGAGAGATTCAATTTTAAAACGATTAAATATTTAAATCAAAATGTAGGTGTTTTGATGGGTCTTGTATAAAGCGAGATCCCGAGAATCTCAACATTCACTCTACAACACAGTTTTTTGTATCGCTATTTCACGATTGAATAATATTATCGCGGAAAAAAATCGTTATTTCGCCCGTCACTTTATCACAAAGCTTCCTTAGTCCCTTTGCGTTCCCTTCTATTATACAAGGGTTTACATTACCGCATCAAATAATAACACTTAGTGAAAACGGGACGGGATCGATAAAGTAAAGGACATATTGATAAACATGATGCATTACGTACTTTACACTGAGTTTAAATATTATTCTTTTATGCATTTAAGTACTCATCTCGTTTTGTATTTTATTAAATATTTCTTAAGAGCGTTTAGACCTTACGGAATTTCATACAAACTTTCAAGTCCTTATTTTCTGAAATGACTGATCCGATTTGAATGAAACTTAGTACGCATAAGTAGAAAACGTTTTTGAGTAACTTTTTAGACCTATGTATCCTGCTAATGTGTATTATGTTTCATTAAAATCCGTTCAGCCATTTCTGAAAATAAGACTTGAAAGTTTGTATGAAATGTTGCTAGGCGTAAACGCTCTTAAGAAATATAAAAGGTATTTAAAAATAAAAAGTAGTGCTTTGCCATCGTCGGGAGCAGGGTCCACGCTATCGGTGGCTAAGGCTCCAGAGACAAGAACATTATGCGGTGATTTTGTTTTAGCAAATACTTCTTTTCTTTTCTAGTAATAAATACTACAAAATTACATCAAAATTTAGGTCAACATTTTGAAGAGAAATTTCGGTCATTTTAATTCTCTTTATTCTCTGTTATTCCCGTACCTACTACTGCTTATTTAACACATTTAATTTCTAAAATTATCCTCGATGTAAATAAAAAGGACAAAGCTGGATAAAGTCAGGACGAGGGTAGAGAAAAAATCGGACATGTCCGGACAAATCCTGACCTTAACATCACTGCATGTAGTTTCCCCTGTTGACTTTTACAATTCGGCGAAGATAATAGGCGACTAATTATGTCAATGGCTTCCTTTTTTCTGCTTGGAATCAACAGATAAATATTGAAAATCCGTATCATCAAATAATGTAAATTTTCGTTCCAAGAACACCTCTGAGTTTTAGGCATAGTTTTAGGCTACGAATATTCAATAACGAGAAGATGTGCCATCACATTTACAATTAATGTAACATTACATAAAATAAGATTTAACATCACGTCAATGTCCCAGAATGGGTGTTAGATACTGGCTTTATTTGCAAACGCGCCAAAAAACAACAGAAAAATTAGAATTTATTATACCTACTCACACATGGATTTTTGTAGGTACGAATCCCGTAAATCTTTGTACTACAAAACTACTTAGTCACAATTTTTTTTACTTTACTTTTCCAGATATAACTTTCTCTCAATAAATATTTGTTATTTAAACTAGATTAAGGGTAGCAAAGGCATCACCTAATTACTCTGCGAAGGCACCAAATAAATATTTCATAGTCTCAGCCCACCAGCACAGGTTATCTGAAGTAGCTCATGTAAAATTTATACCTGTTAATTTACCAGGTAACGTACTTGTTAATTTACTCCAGGATCTACGAACAGTAACACAGTAATTTAATTAGCAACATTAATGAGAAAAAAAAACAAACATATCCAACACCAGTATAACTAATGTGTTCCAGCTGCATTCCCCAGTTTTATTGCAAAATAAAAGATTAAATAGGCATTGCTTCTGCATCGCTAGGGGAGGCGCATTTCAATGATTGAACAAATAATGTTGATTCGCCCCTTTGTTGGGACTTACCGCCGCCGCCGCCGCTGCGCGGTTACCTCGAATGCATCAAATTACTAAATAAATATGATTTTTTGCGTAATAATTTAAAAGGTTTGTTTTGTTAGCTCTATTTTGTCAAACTTAACTTCATGTCTGACTGTGCGTTAACGGATAACGGAATTGGTAGGTACGTTTATGCAAACAAAAAAGATAGATAAAGACATTCATAACAATTAACATTACAGTTTAAATAAATTAAAAAGAAAAGAAAGGTACATATGACAGTGGTTCTTACTCCAAAACGATCAACGCCTTAGCAGGGTTTCTTCATCCTGATATATTGCATGTATTTTTATTAAACCTTTACTAATACCATAGTACGAATATAAATGTCATTTTTATTTATTACACTTGTAGATTGGGTAACATGTTTCCCCCTGACATTTTTTTATTAGACTCAGCTGTAAGCAATATGTTTCCGCGAGGGGATTCGCGGGATTAAAGCATCGGTCAGCGAATCAATAGCATTTATTATGCGTCGTGAGGGTATTGTGTTTGTACGTACGTATTGTTGGCCCACTCTCCCCACTGTGAGGGTGAACTGCGAACGTTGCAAGTGCAGTGCAGGTTGATTGCAACAACAAATATTTGTGTCCGTTGTTGCGATAATGTTGACACATCTACCGCATAAGGTCACTTATTTTCTTTAAGGTATATCGAGCATTATGATTGGCTGTTTCTGTGAAACTTTCGCACCTACATTATTATGACCTTTATTGAAGGCTTGTGTCAGTCCACTCTACCTAAGTATATTTATGACGTAGCTACACTTATAAGTACCTCCTCCGAGTGAAACTTGGAATGTGGTTTCACGAATCAACAAATGTTGATAGGCTGTTGGACACACAGCAGCCCACCTAAGCTACACACACCCAATCATAGTTTATGAAAATGTAATCGGGACCGTCTACTGCGACCACATCTACGACTCACGGTATCGCTACACTCGCTACAATGTGTGTGTCTAGCAAATAAACCATGCAGCTAAACTAACAAAACAAGCAACAATAAAACAAAGCAAGCACCAGCAACATACCGTGTCCGTGCACATCATACGTAGCAGGCTAGCAGCGGACGGGTGACTTGAACCATTCCCAAGTACAACACCCGGTTTCAAACTTCTGTATGTAGGCTGACATCATCTTCCTACCCTTGTCCGATTTTATTTGGAGTCGGCGCAACACGCTTTTTCTTCCATTCCTCGCTGTCATTCGTCACGCTATCATTTACTCCTTTTTCCTGCAACATTTCTCACACAATCCAACCATCTTTTCTTTCGTATTTCTCTCCATCTCCATCTTTTAGTCAGATGTGTTCTATCCCTCCTCATTACATGCCCATACCAAGACAGACCCTTTCATCTTTTCTGTAACAGGCGCCACTTTCATACTTCCTCTTATATGCTCATTCCTAACTTTATCCATTTTAGTCACTCCACAAATCCATGTAATCATTCTTCTTATTATTCTTCTCGTCCCTGCTGCATTCAGTTTTCATCCGTCTTCTACACTGCCCAGCATTCCGATCCATACAGTACGACAACGACAGGGTGAATCACGGACTGTATGTAGTCTGCCGCAGCCATAAAAATATTTGTGGTGGAAGCCGTCTTTTAGCAACTGTTGGATTCGAAGCCTTGACTTATGACATCGTCTCCTTCACGTTCCTTCGACTGACTTGGCCAGCCATTTCAGAGCAAGCTATGCCCAACGTAAGTCCAGTTTTCTTCGAAATTTTACCTTAAGAATAAAATCTGATTTTACCAACAATCTCCAACTGTCTGAATTTTTGACTCTACTGACTTGGACTTAACGAAAACTTCAACTCAAACTCACCAGGTACTTTGTAGAGTGCTAAAAATGTTCTACAGTGTATTTCTGTGCAAACATTGCTATAGAAAACTGTTTCTCAGAAAACGTGTTATCTCCATAAAACAATGGTTTGACCACCAGACAGTGGTTGGCGAACTTCTGAATACTTTGAATGGCTTCTTGTAAGTAAATGAAAAGAACTTTTTAATACAGTTGCTCAAAAAGTGGCGTATTGCAGGGACGTATAGCGTTCGGGATGTGGGCTATTACACACTCGAGCTTTTTCTTTACCTTTCCCGAACTCGTGCGTATTCTTTCCCAACTGTCAAAATAATGTCTATTAAAAAGAAAAAAAAAAACAACTACGGAGTTTTTACTAAAAAAAAATCATAGAAGTTTTAATGATTCATGCAAATATTTCTAAAACGAAGCTACTAATTTGTTTCAATATCAGATTTAATGATTTGATTCAATGAGTTAGATTAGGTTTCATTTCATTTTCATTTCATATCAATAAAAAAAATCTACTGAAGACTTGGCTGTATGGGCATAGTTCCCTTTGCCTACCCAGAATGAGTGAAGAAAACAAAAAAAAAAACTCTGCTAATATTCTTTTACTGTTGGCGCCATTTTCCAAAAATGTTCTTTATTAAATTGTTTAATTTTTTCGCAACTGTATTAAAAATAGTTGTTCAATACACGTGCGGAACCGTCATTGCAACTTGTTCCGACTGTCAACCCTCACCTTCGGCTGCGCCTCGGCTCGGGTAGACATTTGTCGGAACTCTTTGCAATGACAGGCTTCCCGCACTCGCAATGAAATATACTATTGTCATCATATACCCAGTAAACGCAAACCGATGTTTGAAAAATGTATTATTTATTTCTTCAACAATTTATGTCTTCCTTTCTTTCCCAAGATTCTCTGTACTTCATAAAACTACTAACAAACTATGATTGCAAATAGAGTTAATTAAAACCGGTCAAGTGCGTTGCGGGCCATGCGCAGTGTAGGGTTCCGTAGTTTTTATAACAGCCAAGTGCGGGTCGTATTCGCTGACTGATAGTTTCGTACCTTGCTCTAACTAAAAGCTAAACATGACTACCTACCTAATTTGACTTCCTATACAAACAATAACAACTGTTTTTTTTTATAAAACTTATCTAAGAATGAAACAGCGCGATACAACTGACGTTTAGCAACATCTATCGACATTTCTATGGAATTGTTCGAAATTTTCGAGTCAAATACAACTGGTCGACTATTACTCGTAAACTTGTAAAGCCCACTTAACTGTGATAGTTTTCCTTTAACTTCGTTATATATAGGTACTACTGCCGTGACATTTGTATTTCTAACTACAACCGTTTAGTCTGCAGAGGGGGGGGGGGACTTTTGATAAGTCACGAACGGTTTACTTATTCAAAAAATGGTCTTTCCAAACCCTTAATATTTTTTAAAGAACTATCCAACGATATCCTGCACTATGGGCAGGACGAAAAAAACATTATCATCCCCACTTTACAAGTAGGGGAGGTACCCTAAATAATTGTTTTTTACCAAATTTTTATTTTATGACTTTTTTGGCGTCGTTAACGTGTATACTCATACCAAATTACAACTTTATAGTACCAATAGTTTTTGAGCTAAACCGCGGACAGACAGACGGACGGACATGGCGAAACTATAAGGGTTCCTTGTTGACTACGGAACCCTAAAAATGTTACTTACTCAGGTACTATGAATAACTTTGTCTTTCTGCTGTGATTTTCGCATTGAAGAAGAATAAGATCAATTACCATCTCCCAGGATCACAGATTCACAAGTAATGTTTCAGTCATTTATATACCTACTACGACTGGTTTGTATTTTTTTCATAAATATATGTAGTTTAACACGAAAACAATGTCGTTTCATTAAGATCTTGGGTTCAGATTCTATGTTCACAACAACTCATTTAAAAATATTTCATACCAAAAAAAAAACAGGTTTATTGCAGAAACTTTTGAAACGCATAATATGGACTATATCATAAAACAGCCAATTTTCTACTAATACAATAGGTAACTATGATTTGTCAGCCATACGGTCGATACACATAACCTTTTTTCATCGTGGCCCAAAAAAATGGCCTAAAAAAATGTCCCGGGGGGAAAGGAATAAAGGTGTTCACCAAAAAGAAATGACGCGTTGAAGCAACAAGTCCTTTTTTCTCTCCGGCCATCACAGTTTTACTGTTGGAAATACCGATTATAGTCTCGAAGGGATCTTAGAACATCAACATGGGATAAGGTAACGCTTTCATACGTGCCTTGAAGAAGATGGTAATTCCTTTAGATTCTGGTCTCCTAGTATTTTGATCCAAGCTGGCACGGACGCCAATTAACTAGGCTCTGTTTAAAGCGCCCAAATTAAAGTCAAATATTAAATTAGTATTGCATTGATGCCAATATACCATCTAGATTCCAGATTTTAAATGGTATACTGGCTTAAATGCACTACTAAAATTACACATAATTCACACTTATTATTACAAATTATTTTTTTATTACTCATATTCCGAAAGTAGGTCTGAAGTTGCCTGAAGAGCGGGATGAAAGTAATACTTTTCATCCCTAGGGAGAATCGCTTTCAACTGACAGATGGCAAATTACTAAAAAAAAAACTAGTTTTATTTTCACATTTTTATTGAACCATGTTCCTCCCATGTTCGTCCCTAACTATCTATGCAGCCACAATGTAAAATTAAAATAACTTTTTTTTAAATAACTTTATTATAATTTGGTTTCAACAATTTCTTTAAAATAACATAGAGTTGGGCAAAATATTTACCATTTTTTCAATGATGAAAACGAAGAATAATAGCTGAATAGCTGGCTGCTTTATTTGCTTTCCATAATGTTATACAGGCTTAAAGCTAAGATCGATAAAAGGACCCAATTAGGGCAAAACAATATAAGTATTATAAAAAAAATACTTATAAATTATTAATGATATTAAATCATTTATAATAATAAGTACCAATTATAGCGGATTACTGACATACTTATTACTAATACTCGACAACAATAAAATTATATGCATTGTAATAACAGCAATATCAATATTATTTATAATTTGATCTTGTTTGTTACTTCACAAGATGTGTAAAAATCTGGTTATTTTTTTGACAAATTTACGTATTTCCAAGGTATATAAACAGAGAAGTATGAGTATTTCGTGTTTTTGGAAGTGTGGTTTGCAGCTATCTGTTTGTTTTATATTAGTTATTATTCGAATTAACTTCTTTTGTAAAATAAATATCGTTTGTGCATCTCTACTGTTTCCCCAAAGCATGACCCATTAGAGTCGTGTAGTCGTGAGATGACAAGAACAGTTTGCAGATTGGTAGTTTTTTTAGGGCATATGAAGATTTTGATGGTTTTGCCCATAATTTTCGTTTGTGGGATTTCCAAACGTGGGTTTCTATGGCCAAACCGAGGAGGGTAAATTCATTTACTTGTTCCAGTTTTGTATAATTAAAAATGAAATGAAATGATTTTCTTTTAGTGCTTATTTTTGATAGGGGTGAAAAGTAATTAATTTTGTTTTGGTGAAGTTTATTTCTACATTAAGGTTATCCATCCAGTTTACTGTACAAAAGAAGGGAGTTTAATTTGGCGCTTATATGGTCTTCGCTTCGGAGAGCAGCGGTGGCCCAGTGGTGGCAGCCCAGACTGAGAGCAGCGGTGGCCCAGTGGTGGCAGCCCCGACTTACGAGCAGTAAGCCGTGCGTTCGAACCCAGGCTGGCGCATTACTTTGTGTAATTTATTTCATCATCGCTGCCCTCAAAAACGGTGAAGGAAAACATCGTGAAGAAACCGACATGTCCTAGAACTAAAAATTCGAAGACATGTGACATCTACCAACCCGCACTGGGCCCGCGTGGTGGATTACAGCCCACTCCCTCTAGTAGAGCGGAGGCCTGTGTCCCAGCAGTGGGAACATTATAGGCTGATGATGATGATGATGATGGTCTTCGTTCTAGCATGAGGTGAGTAGAGACATATCGTCCGCAAATAGAACACATGGTCCGTTTTTATTTTTAGGAAGGTCATTTATATATATAAGGAAGAAAAGGCAGCCTATTACACTCCCTTGGGCAATTGACGCGTTTACTGCTTTACTGTCGGATCTAATTATAATTATTTCATTTGTATTGTTATCATAATATTCAATTTCTATTAATTGTACCTTATCCTTTAGGCATTATGCAAACCATTCATGAGCTTTTCCTGGTATTCCCATCCCATATAACTTGCTTAACAGTATTTTAAATTGAACCTTGTAATAGGCTTTGGTCATATCGAGCAGCATATCTATGGCGTTGTTTTTATTATCAATAATAGTAAGAGCCTTTTTTACGTATTGGCAGTCGTCGAGTATTTTATATTTTTCGCAAAAAGAGTATACTTACGTGGTCACAAATTTTTAAAGATTTTAGACGTAGTTGGTAACAGCGCGATAGGACGACAGTATTAAGGTCGGTTTTGAATTTTTTCTTATGTATAATGTATCAGGTTTTTAAGTTGATTTGGAAAAGTTCTCTCTTCAAACAGCGCGATAGGACGACAGTATTAAGGTCGGTTTTGAATTTTTTCTTATGTATAATGTATCAGGTTTTTAAGTTGATTTGGAAAAGTTCTCTCTTCAAACAATTGGTATTATATAAAATAGTAGTGTTAGTTCTTCTGCATATTGCTTAAGTACGGACAGGGGAAGTTCATCTACTCCATAGCTGTTTTTAACTTTTTATTAATATCTCATTTACTTCGTAGGGATCGTCAGGGCTGAGAAACATGGTGTTTTCTGCGGGGCACATCACAGGGGCTCCTTTTGCTGCTGAGGTGTTTTCCTTAATAGAAGCAAAGAAGTCATTAAAAATGTTTGCTATTTGCTTAGGTTCAGTTACAAAGTTCTCATTTTTGTGTAATTTTATGTTATTTTTTTTCTTGTTATTTCGTTTATTATATTTCACATAGTTTTTACTGTATTTATTGATTTTTTATTTTAATTTAGATATTCTAGTTTTTTTGCTGCCATTACAGATTGCTTTAGGGTTTTTTTATCATATTTTGATATTATGGGATTGTTTGGTTTAATAGTAAGTATTTTAAGTAGTCTTTTGTTTTTGCAAGATAATTCTTAAATATCTTTTTTATTCCAATTTGCTGCAGCGGAATAAACGCATTCAAAATTTTAGTTAATATATTATTGTACGTATGAATGTAGTTTTCATACATATTTTTATTTTATTGCATCATTACATTCAAGTTTTGTTTTTTTAGTTCAGATTTAAATATTTCTACATTTTTTAAATAACTTTTTATCGCAAACCAGTTTGTTTTTATCGTTATGTAATTTCATGTCGTTACTTTGATGTGTTGTATGAATTTATGTTCTAACATTAAATCTAAGAACAAGTTAGTTTTTATACTGTTGTAAGAAAGTTAAATTTAAATCTCCTTCTATTATTAGCTTTTATCTAAAATATTTGTTTAAATAAAATGCATAATTTCTTTTAATTTGCGAGTAAAAGCTTTCTCCTCCTTTCTATTCCAATAAATTGTAACTATACCTACATTCTCGTTAGGTAATTTTATTGCACATAATTTCAACAGACATACCACCAATATACAAAAAAAAACTTTGTACTCCAAATGGTTAGTAACTAGATAGAGACATCGCCGCCTCCTCGAGAACGGCGACAGTTAGGCTACAAAATTTTGTAGCCTAACTGTGAGGTACTCAGTTTTTCTGGCGATAACTAAGTCTCTCATAGGCATATAACGTTATATATTGTTTTTTCGTGGATAAAGGCCTCAAGTAGATGTTGTTTTTTATAGATGCCTTATATGTTCTGGAACAAGAAAATTGTAGGTACTGTGGTTTCGAAAATTTTTATTTTTAGTATATTCGTTATTTGGTGTGTAATGTTGTGTACTCGTAGTCGTTATTTGTTCGTTTGATATTGCGCTTCTGCGGTATGTATGTATGGAGGGAATTTTCTCTGTATTGCGGAAAAATAAACGAGTCTTGGTGATCAAGCTGTATAGTTGTACCCATTGCAATAATACAAAGATTGTTTGTCATACAACCCACGTTTCTCACGAAAGCTCATATGATTCACGGTGAAATGTATGCATTTTGATTATATCTTTAAATACTTTTCACCGTATCGATATAAATAAAGTTACATTCGATTTAATGTTGCGATAATTTTTTCGTTCTTCCAGGCGATATGTTTCCGCGACGGAAATTAAGAGGCACCCCTCTCGTTTAGGGAGTGGTGCATGTTGTGGGGGGTTGTGCGGTTTTTGCTTTGTTTTTATTTTTTTTTCTTATGTTTTGTATAAATCGTCTTCATGTATGTGTATTTTGTCACCATGCGGCCTGCAACCATGAATTCAAAAAATAAATTGGGCATTTATACATTAAAATTGTACCCAAAAAAAAGTTTAAGCAATTACGAGTGGCTGATAATATGTGTGTAACCAAGTAATTGATTTGGATTTTATGCCATCGTTCATAAATAATCAGCTACCACAAAATCAAAAACGTGATTCGTGAATCTGTGGGTAAATTAAATTTAAAATTAAAAAGTGATAATAAAGTGGTCATGATAATGGTTATGATCTTGAGTATTGCTATAAAAATATTAATTTTAATTTCAATGCCTATCATAATAACATCATCCAAATTTCACCAGTTATGTTATTTAAGTCCCATGTGATTGGGGGCGAGCCTATATCCAACACTAACCCAGAATCCAGAATCTGTAGCTGCTACTGGGAAATTGGAAAAACCCAATAGCACTTCATCCAATCCGGAAATCGAACCCAGCACCATCGAGCAATCGCGCTTGCGCCCACTCGACTGACGCGGGAGTAATTGCAGTGCTATTATTTTGTAAATTGAAAACTGAAAAGTGTATTGTGGAAGCTGCAGAAGATTGTTTAAATAGGTTTGTATTGTATATATTTAATCTCCTTAGTATTATAGAATTGCATAGCACATTTGTAATTACTATTATTATAAAGCTACCATTTACTGAGCATGTTTCACTTAATTTAATTTGCCCTGGCGATTGAGAAAAGGTCATGCTCACTTAAATGTTTCACTGATGGTGGCGCGTGTGCAGGATCATTTAGTTCCCGTCAAAATAGTTAAGCTGAATGTTGCTGATCCATGCGTCATGTTCTTGAACGGGCGCCGTCATCACGGACTGGTCATCTCTAAGCTGCCATGGTTTATTTTATTTTTGAATTGTTGATTATATATTTTTGCCAGAGAACGGGCTGCAGCGTTCTCTGTACTTTTGCAACAACCATACTGCGATCGCCAACCCGCCTGCCAAGCGTGGCGATTATGGCAAAACCCCTCATTTTGGGGAAGGCCTAAGTCCAGCAGTGGACGTCTTTCGGCTGAAATGATGATGATATATTTTTACTTTGGATGTCTTTCTAAATCGTTGTCACATATATGTATAATTTCAACACAAATGATGTTACCAAGATTTTGTAAAAATAATTTAATTTAAAAAGAGTGTATATATAGTTTCTTTGCCCATTCTTCTCGGTAGAGATCTGCCCCTTAGAATAGGCATCTACAGTACTTTCACAAGTTATTATGCCTGGTGACAGAGACTGTATGGCTCGTATTTTTTTGACAATTCACTATATTTGTCGAATGGTCAGGATTTATTCCGTTAGGTTGACTCCATACTATGTCATCATCACCTGTCTAGGCTTTTCCCAAACTATCTTGGGATCTAACTTTTTATCTTCCAGTCTAACCGGATGCAGCAGAGTACCAGTATTTTACATGAAGCGATTGCCTATCTGACCTCCGCAACCCATTAACTTGGTGAGACTGGATGTCAGACTTTTGGCTTCTGACTACTTGAAACGACTGTCAAAGATCTACAAATGACAGCCACTATATAACATGTTACACCTAGACTCCACACTATGTCATCATTCATCATCATTTCAGCCGAAAGACGTCCACTGCTGGACATAGGCCTCCCCCAAGTGTACATAGGGGGTTTTGCCATAATCGCCACGCTTGGCAGGCGGGTTGGCGATCGCAGTACGGTTGTCACAAAAGCACAGAACGCTGCTGCCCGTTCTATGGAAAGTCCCTTAGTCGCCTCTTACGACACCCACGGGAAGATATGGGATGGTGCTATTCTCTACGTCCGACACCATACAGAAGCACCATACACCATACACTGTGTTACAGGTTATAAAACACGGTTATTAAAAACAATTCAATATATAGGTTACCAATGTGTGGACGTGTTATCTAACAATATGTTTGCGAAATGTTACTTAATCTGGACGCACCGTTAGACTCGTGCGCACGGCGACCAGTCAAGTTGTACGAGTACAAAAACAGTTTATGCGGATCTTTCATTGTACAGTAAATCTATACAAAGCAAGGCCATGTTATACTGGTAATGTATAGCTTAATTTGTCGCCGTGTGTAGATCATGCGAGTAGAAGATGGGTTTCGTGCAATGAAAACACATGCTTTTATTAACTAACAAACGACATCTACTAGATACCTATTCCTTCTGACTATAAAACTTTTAATTAAGGAAATAGGATACAATAGTGCAGACGACAGCTTATACAATTAAGTCCAGAGGAGTCGTCATAACGGTTTTATAATCAACTTTTAACGTAGCGGTCTGTTTGTCCTGCAGGCTGTGTTGGAAAGTCCTTCGTAATAGCTTATTTTATAGCTCTTATTTTACAATGCAGTTAGAATAAATACAGATCTTTGACAGGCAACCAGTGGAGCCAGTAATTTAATTCTGTGTCAGATAAGCATTCGCTCCTTGTAAAGTGCTGGTATTCAGCTCGATTCGGTTAGAGTGGAAGCCGACTGGATATACTTGGTTGGGAAAAAAAGCTACGCAGATAATGATGAGTTAGAACAAAAACATACTGCATGTGTGCACAGTAAAAACCACCCTTCACCATCATCATCATCATTTCAGCCCAAAAGACGTCCACTGATGGACATAGGCCTCCCCCAAGTGTCGCCACATTGACATTTTGGGGGGTTTTGCCATAATCGTCACGCTTGGCAGGAGGGTTGGCGATCGCAGTACGGTTGTCACAAAAGCACAGAGAACGCTGCTGCCCATTCTCTAGCAAGTCCCTTAGTCGCCTCTTACGACACCCACGGGAAGATATGGGATGGTGCTATTCTTTAGGTCCGACACCATACAGAGAGACCACCCTTACTGCTTCATAATTAAGGCTCTATCAGCGACAATCCACTAATATGAGATTAACTGTACCTAAAAATTGATTTCCAAAATAGATCCGATTTTTATGAAGATTCAACAGTCACGATATTTTATTAACAGATAATAATGTCTAAAAATTCTAACATTTCTAAATTCACGTTGTATTGCCATACAACGAGAAGAGAGAAGAGTATCTAAACATACAGGTTAACTTGGTCGTAATGCCCCATATAAAACCCTCGGGCTTTCTTTTTACCATGAAACCCTAGGGCGGTTAGTATTTTTTTTTAAATTCATAGCTTAGCACATAGGTCATGCAAGTTCAAGCAAGGAGTTTACACGCAATTGAAAAATTGTCTTAAAATTTTATCTAAACAGGAATTTCATTGCAATCTCGCTACATGTTACTTAAATACTCAACTAATGTTCTAATCGATAGTTTTGTGTATCAAAACGTCGAAATTATTTTAATATTTTTTACACTCCGTCATGGCTGTATACCTACGTAAGTATTTGCTCTTAACGTTTCTGAACGAAACATTTGTATAATCTGTGGTGTGGGCAAAAAACCCGCCATCTGCTTAAAAAAGTTCACGTATTTCGTAATAATAGTTGTGCTGACTTGTGTAATAAAGCTATAATTCATAATTATTTACTCGCAAATGTGATGAAAAACATTGTGTGTTTCACGGGCAGTACGGGAATTACGAACCTCGACTCTGAAAGCCCTCAGTCTTCGACTTCGGGCTTCTACTAGAGCCTCAGTCGTAATTCCTTACTTACCGCTCTTAATAAACAATGCACTATAATTTATTAGTTTCTTAATCGCTCTAATATGTATAGGAGTTATTTAAATATGTAAGTCAGGAAATATTTGATTTGATTTTGAAATGCTCTCCATCAATAAAAAGATACCTAACCAGATTCTAAAATTAACAAAATAGAAACAGCAATAAAGCCATCCCTTACTATTATATAACACTTATACTAAACTTCCTACTCCGAGCCTTTACAGCCATCAATGACACTAAAATGATGGTAAATGATGGTTATCATAAAACCGTTGGGGTAGCCTTTAGGGAAAATTATAGATCGATTTTTCCTCTGGAAATATATCTGAGAGGCATTTGACCATCCTGAGCAATTTGGAGCCTGTAATGTGACAACTTTCACTCCTAAATTGCCCGGGCGATGTCTTTACGTGCTCTATTTCCAATCGATGTTATTATCTGTTAAACGAATGTAGACTCCACCGTTATTTTTACTATGCTGATTTTAGATTGATATCATAAAAGTGATTGAAGTTTCAGTGCAAACTGAGCTTTATTAGTGTGTGATCAAGTAGTTTTTTCCAAAACACATTTCTGTTTACATGTTTGGAAACATAAATCGTGAACGTTTATAGTAAGGCTCAGCTCACAGATAGAATGGTGTTAACATAACTAACTGAGTTAACAAAAAATAATACCATTTCAGTACCTAATTCTTATGACAAATATGCATACGATTTCAATATAATTTTTGAGTTCTTCTGACGCTTGTACACCATTAATAATAATTTGTATTTTAATAAATTACTTTATATTTAATCAAGTACGTCTTTTACTTATATTTTACATCGTCCACAACAAGAAAGAATCATCACACAAAAACACTCGTTACAGCCACACTGCGGCCTTAGCCCGCAAGCGACCTAATGCGCAGGTGGCAGGGGTACTTCATATAAATTTTAAAAACTCACAGGATCGGACTATCTTATAAAAATACTAAATCCTTGTCCATGGTTTGCATCACCTGAAATACGCCTTAACGCTACAACGCTACTCGCTCGGCACTGTGGCACGCCTCCACCGTCGCGCCCGCTACAGACCATAGTAACCGCGCGTTCAGTGTGAATGCACTTTTAGGCACGGAACCACCGTGCATCGGTCAAAAGTGGTTTTGTCCGATTAACAGAAGTTCCCATTGAGTCAGAAACTGTTACGTCTTAACCAGCGGTCATCATGCATATAGTCAAGCTCGCAAATGCACAAACTTATACGTAACAACAGTTCCCAATGAATTAAAACTTTCCTATTGCTTTGTATATATTATACCTATAACGGACTGCTGTCCGCAACTCTACGTCCAGAGCACGTTACATTTTGCGTACGGAAAACTTTGTAGCAACCGCTACACCGCTGCACCGGCCACATTAAGAGCATTATAATTCAATTTCAAACTTAAAATCTAAATTGTAAACACTTCACTCTCTATCATGAGTATTTATTTTACCCGTATCATATGAAATTGTCAAAATTAAATAAACTTGTAATTACCCTAGACATAAAACACGTATCACGGCCATTATCTTCTATATACATAACTAGCTGTCCGGCGCAACTTCGTTTGCGTCACATTTTCCCCGTTTTCGCAACATTTTTCATTGCTGCTCCACTCCTATTGGTCGTAGCATGATGATATATAGCTTATAGCCTTCCTCGATAAATGGGCTATCTAACACTGAAATAATTTTTCAAATCGGACCAGTAGTTTCGCAGTCTATTCAATGCAAACTAACAAACAATCAAATCTTTCCTCTTAATAATATTAGTTTAGAAAATGAATGTTGGTAAGCGCATAACTCAAGAATGGCTGGACCAATTCGGCAAATTAATTTTTTTGTATGTTATTTATAGTCCAAGAAAGGTTTAAAAAAATATTTTTGGCAGTACGAAGTCTGTCCGGGCAGCTAGTCTATGAATAAAACTAACGCTACTTTACAGAAATATTTCTACACATTTACTTTAAAGTAAAGACCTTGTATTGCTTGTAGGCCTGAAGATGAAAAAACTGCCACGCATTTGGTTACTGTACTATTTAAAAAATTCTATTGTTTACTGACAAACCAAATTATACCTTCGAGGCTTAAGCTTTTACTCGTTTTCAAACCTTTATAGATTGTTGAAACTCATGCAGGTAATACGCGGAACGTGGCACACAACTATGTATTTGCGCAAGGTTTATTTATCTCTAGTGAGGCTTACCTTGTTTGGGAGTCCGACTAAAGTCGCTCACGCTGATTGTGTCAAGTAACTTGAAAGTACTGTTTAGGACTGCGGGAGCTGTTCAAACTAGCGCAAACAGTCATATCATTCATCTTTATTTAACTCGACATCAAGAATTAAAACAGCTGTTTTCCATAATATGTACAATCTTAAATAAAGAAAGGTGCCTGAAATAGGAAGATCCTGAGGTACACCTCTCGGGATATATGTCATGGCTCCTTAATCATTAAACAATCGACGCGCACAGTTGCATCTCGTATTATGTACGGGATTTACTTCAGGGCTCATTTACATAGACGCGGTGCAAGTTTTTTTTCAGGGCCGTTTTTGTTTAGCGTATTTTCGTCGCGTATAAGCTCGTTTTTGGTAGCTGGGACGTAGCCGCGTGAACGCGCTTTTACCCGCGTGATTCGTACGAGCGTTGTCGCGCTTATTAGTCTGCAACTCTTGCGTGACGCGTGTAGGGGACGCGTTAATGCGCAAACATAAATAAATGGCAATGTACACACGGCGAACATTAGGGTATACATTTCCCGTATAACATAACCACGTTTTGTATAGATTTAACGTAAAATGAGAGGAGCTGTGTAAACTGGTTTTTACAGCTTGATGGGTCGGGGTGCGTACGATGTTCGCGCGATGACGCCGCGTGCTCCATGGTAGGTTTCACACGCCGCGCGCCGCTTCTCTGTGAACGGACTATTGCAGGAAACTGGCTGGCCAAAACGCCATTGACGGGCTCTGCCGTAATGAACGCTGCTTTCAAGCATATATTATTAAGTACATATATATCTACATGAAATGAGCCCTTACAATGGTCAGAGCTCTATTCAGGATAGAAATAGATGACGAAACTGTGGTGGTCGGAAACATAATTTGATTAAAATATCTAACTGTAGGGGTTGATTGTATAGTTTGTTATTTTTGAGTCACGTTGCGAATCATTGTGACGGTTACGAGTATGTTTATTTTCCGTAACACACTGTCGCCACTATTTCTAACTGTTTTTCTAAATACGACGTTAGGACCATTTCTTTCTGAACTTTAAGTATTTCACAGGTTTCAGTTATAACCGGAAAAGTATACGATTGACGTCAATGCTGCAAAAAAATCAAATAAGGAATAAATAGAAAACTGTAAGTTAACTAAGTGTTTTCTTCGAGGGAACTTTTTCTAGGGGTGCATTTTATGTTTGTGACTATTGTTTAAGTAAAACAGCCTATTGTAGAAAAGTGCGTCATTGCCTCAGTTATAAATAAATATTGCCAACAGTAGAAAACCAGCGAACAAAAAACTTTTACGAAGAAACGTTACTTTTAACTCTGATTTTGCTTTAAATTACTTCTTTACCACACGCTTGAAGCAATATATGAGTGTAGGTACTTTAAACTAATATGAGAAATTTCTACGGATATTTTTTAATTTGTTGTAAGTACTTCTCTTTGCCTTCGGTTCCATACTTACTTAAATTACCTATACTTTAATTACCAATGACGTCGACGTGACTGAGATCTGTTCGAAACTTATTTAATTATATATCTATGGGAATCACCGACACGACACGATAGTTTGGATTCCACATGAACACAATAGCCTTTTTGAGTAAAGTTATCGAAAAAAGGTAATTTGGAATTTAGAATACGGGCCGAATTGTTGCAATTTTCTTTCATTTCTGTCGTTAAGGATTTTTGGGCGCAGCCCAATGTTTTTGGACATGCAGAATCGTGAAAGGGAAGGTGAGTAATTGCTCCCAAGCACATTGTGAGTTCTGCGGGGTCTCGAGACGAACACATCACGGTAAACTCAGTGCAACAGTCTCTCGCCCCGGAGAACTGTCTTTACCCTGGGTGGATTTTTGAATTTGGACTATGTTTTCCACGAAGTTGGTTCTGAAGGTGTTGATGACCGGGTTGTAGCTGGGGGGCACAAAGGTACACTATGAGGTTTGTGGAACCTTGCCATAGTGTAGCCTAAGCCCAAAGTCCCCTTCGCTTTTAAAAAAACCTAGTAAACTAAGTTACACCTATATTCTAAGAGCCTTCCTAAATTCATTTTTGAACTAAGGCTACCGTAGTTGCCAGGACAACAGTTGAAAACATCCACCAAATCGTATTCCTTGAATTTCTAGGCCGTAATTGGTGGATCTTCGAATAAGGTACCTCCTCTAGCTATCTATCTTTGTCAAACCCACAGTTGCATTCTGCTTTAATCAATGCTAAAGATGGTATATGTCATCTTAATCAATATTAAAGATGTATATAATTAATAGTTTTCCGGTACTTCAAATTTGTTGTTGTGTTTACATATCAATTTATAATCAAACAGGGCGGAATGTAGGCGTAGGCATTTAGGTTAGGTTTACCAAGAATACCAGTGTGAGTGTCCGCCTTTACTCTTTTCCTGTGAACAATGAGCATGCACGGGCATTTAACCTCGCGTCTCCCACCGTTAGGACTGTTGGCAGGGAGAGGTTTACTATTGAGAAACCAATGAGTCCTAGGCGTAAAGCAAAAACTTTCGAGCTTGCTTCGCTCGCTCGTAGGTAGGCACTGTTTTTGTGCTTTATTTATGCATAAAAAAATAACCGAATTTGTCCGAGAATATGCTAATAGATTCGAGCGGACTCAGATATGTTCTTTGCGCTCATAAGCTTTTTTATATACTTTTTTTGTAAAAAAGACAAATGTAAACCAATCAAATTCGAAGTGTGTGCTTAAATTTTCAAACACGGTACGCTCGCGTTGAATTTTATTTTTTATCGATTCTTTTAATCTTTTCAGTATGGATCAGTTTCTACTTGAATGTAACATATCCGAGGTGGAGTGCAAGAAATTCGAGCTTTTTTCATTGAACTGAAGGTGCACCTCCCTGGGAAAAATCCTGTCGGCGCCCATGTGCAGCTTAGTAGTGCAGAATATGAAAGCGTGTTTTGGTTTATATTTAAATTTTGTAGTACTTAAGATATCGATAGTAAACATCACTTCTGCAAAGTTGTGCCAGCAAGTTCAATCAGCTGCAGCTTTGACATTAGTATGATCGCAAACGTCGAAGATATCATCTAGTTTTTTTTTTAACTCATTTTTTTTTTTAAAGTGGGAAATACCACAAAGAGAGAAATAAAAAATTTTTTGTAAATACTCAACTTTATAAATTTTGTGATTTTTCAAAACAAATATAAATAAAATTGAATTTGAATAATCCGTGGGGCTTTGGATGAGTCTTTGGGGATGAAGAGACAGCAAATAATCCTTTCGGTTCGTTCAATTTATCCAACAATGCATCAAAATACCCTGTTTATGCTCTATGTACTTTTCTCGTCGTTTATACATAAAGGATGGCGATTTAATCACCTGCATCTGTCCAGGCGTGATTTCACTCGACATTCTGAACAGCTTTCGATATGATTCTCATATCCGGTGGGATAAAACATGCATCGAACAAAACAATCACTCTACTTGTTGTAATTGAAATACCATCCTTTAATTTAATAGCTTGCAAGCAGGTCAAAAAGCATTCCCAAATTTTACAGGGAGAAATTACACACATACTTACTTCCTTAAACGAAATAACATGTGTAAATTTAGGCTAATAAACTTTACCTGCTCCAATTTCAGACAGCAAGAAATGTCTTCTTCATCTTTTCAATCTTTTTCCCCAAATTCCAACGTCTAAAAACCATACAAAATGTGCGTGTAAAACGTACACACGGTACTAGCTTCATTAATATTTCCGCACGACCGATGCTTAGGTTAAAAGCTAATTCACGTGATAAAAACGCGACGCGACAGCCGAGTAGGACCCTTAAAAGATTTTTTTTCTGCGCCTTTGGAATTCATTCCGAAGGACTATAATCAGTAGCAAATCGTGCAGAAACAAGGCAAACTTATCACGAAAGGAATCCGGAGAGGAATCCGCTCCGTGTGCGTTACAATTTCTATCAAACCCTTGTAATCGTTAATGGAAACTGTTTCTATAATAGACCCCCAGATTTTTGTTTCAGATATTTTTAGGGTTTTAAGAAACTTTGCACGTTCTTTCAGGGGTTTGGGCTCTTCGAATTCGTATTATCATGAAGATTATGAATGTCTTGTATTATCAATAAGACTAGAAACGAGAAATTTACCATGTTTACTAGTTGTTGTTTCTTGTTTTGAGAAACACGGTAAAAATCCGTTTCTAGTGATGTTGATAGTGTTACTGAACATGACAGTTTGTCATGAAAACTTGTCTTGTTATTGATTAACACAATCGGAATTCTATCATACGCATCAGGCTATCTAATTTTGTGGATCGAAATATCGTCTTTCAATCCACGATTGGCAACTTTCATGTTACTAATTTTATTTAAATCCTATGAGTACTCGCAATCCTCATTAATTCGTTTCTTTTTATCATCGAGTTTTATTAAAATAATTTGTAACAAGAAAGAAACCGTATTTACGACATGAAAGTCGTGGCTGGTTCATATCCTTCTTTATAAGGAAATAGAGAAAAATGGAATTAGATTCTCATCGCAATATATTTATTGGCACTAATTTCAATATATATTTCAATAGTCGTACCTAACTACGTGATTCCAACTTAGATCTGCAATCATGAGAAAACCGTATGTTCGAACAAACTCACATTATAAAAAAAAATAAAAACCAACGGTGAGGCCGTTGGGTTGTAGATGTAGGAAGGTAAGCTACTCCACTGATACTAATACTGATACTGACTTGATAAGTCTTCGGTCTGATGACCAAGTTGGGTAAAATTTTAGTACCTAAGTTTTATTCTGTAGAAGATTCTAAAAAAAGGATCATAGAGTTAAACATTCGTGTCCTAATTAATACCTGCGTCAACGTCTTTCGCTCTTCAGTTTGGTAGACCGGCGACATTAAAGAAAAAAGCTGGCTGAGACAGAATGGATGCAGAAGGTGCAAATACAGGGCTTTTCGCAGCTTGGGAGAACAGTCTAACAGTGGACTGCATCCACATCATTCTGCTATTGGCTGAAATAGTCCATGCTAAGCAAAGAGAAGTCTTTCTAAAGCAATGCTATTTACTTAGTCCCCATACGAATCAAACTATACGTTTTAAATAAATGGCTTACGATAAACAGTTTTTTTTACAAAGTGAAAAATCAAATTAATTAGCCAGTATAGTGGAGGTCATAATTCCTCAGTGTTACCATAGAAAACGAAACCTTAAAATCAGCAGGCATTAACTAGTCGATGGTAAAGAAGCTTATGGTGGTCCGTCGTTAAACGAGCACCTAATTTCACCTACTTCTCTTCGCTTGAAATAGAAACCTAAATGGTTCCTTTATAAGGTTACTTTGTCCTTCTTATGTAGGATTATAAATGGCATGTTGAGTCATGAGATAAGTCAAAACTAAAAAAAGGTGTTTCCACATTAGCGAAATTAAAAAGAGCATTACTAGCTAAGAAGTCTGCTTAAAGATTATTCAATAATCAAACAAAATTGAACTGTAGACAAACATCAAAGTGTTTTTCAATTAACTTGTTACAATAAAAATTTAGTCCGGTAGTCACACAAAAAGACAAGGTCCCCACATTTCCTCTTTCACTCTTACCTCTCACGGAAGAATGCAAATGATATTTTATTTTATCAAACAAAAATTTAATGTAAAAATGTACAAAACAGTGAATGAGTTATTAAAATACAAAAAATCTAATCTTAACATTCACCTGACCGCTTTAAAAAAATATCATGGCTGTTTCGTTTTCAATTTCACTATTTTACTATGGAACACAAACCGGGTTCCACACTGTCAATGATATTTGAATAGTTCTGCCTCAATAGCTCAAAAAATTTCTTGTTCGTGACGATGGCACGATATATTTCTAATGTGGTTTGCCCTAAGCTGTGCACCTAAACAAAAGTTGAGTTATCTATGACTCAAGAAGAAACGCTCGTGTGGAAATGCTTTCTGGAGGTTACTCATTATTCCCTGTAAAGAGCAATGACAGCGATTACATCAGGACATTCAAAAGTGGAAAAATGGTACCAAGGGACTTGGTGTACACATATTATGTTGTGTAGACTATTGCTGGGGACTAATGCGAGAATTGTCCAAGCCGAAGTCATCAAATAAAATCACACTAAAGACAATTTTTTTTGTGGAGGTCTACAGTCGTTTTTTAGTGAAATCAATTTTTATCTTTATTTACTAAACAAGAAGTGACCAGAAAAAACAACGTCGGCATTAAGAGACAAACTTAACTTAATAAACAGAAAATATGTCAGCCTGGGTTATCATTTTTATTCATCAGAGCAAACTTCACTCAATGCCAATTATTTGCAGACGGAAATCGAAAGATGAATCGATTCAGTCGAGCACTCCAGCAAATTAAGTGATTGATTCGACAATTACCATAGGACAGTCTCCGTGCCGCAGCCGTCAAGTTATAAGTGGCAACACTGGCAGTAGAAATTATTAAAACCTCCTATTTAAGGTTCCGTAGCCAAATGGCTACCCTTATACATTCCCCTGTGTCCGTTCGTATGGCACAGCCATTTTACTCCGAGTCTGTTGGCACCACAATAATTGTAGAAAGTAAAGTTGTTTTCAATACGATTTTATTTTGGAACACGGTCTATTTAAACTCAACATAGTTCGTCTACTATCATTTATTTTTTCACAATATGGCTTCCAGTTGTCGCCATATTTAATTTTACTTGCTGTTATATTCATACACATGCAAAATTAAAATAAATGGATTGTCGTAAGAAACATCATTGCGTCGCGCATTCTGGTAAAAAAGAGCCGTGCATGCGTTGGTTTTGTCTAGCTCGTCCCGCCATCTTCTATGCGGTCCCAAATGATGACATAAATTTTATTATTTATGCGGATAAAACAAACTTCGTACATTTTTCATTAAAATATTATAATACTGCTATTGTTGTACCTGTCCTTACAGAGGGTTAAACGGGAAAGTTGAGTCTACCCAAAATAAAAGCTTATTAATTAGGAAATGTAAAATCCCTACAGCGTTCGCGCTTTCAGTACTGTCGTGGTTAATTTACCACTGCCTTTCGGCCAACGAAAATGAAGATCAATGTAGGGCAAAAAGTGAACTTTATTTCTAACTGCTTAAATACTGTATGTGTTTGCTAACCTTAAAAAAAAAAAAATAATAATTGAAACTTCTTCTTCATTAAAAAATCTTTATCGGATATTTAACCTACGAAAGGTTAAATATCCGATACAGATTTTTTAATTTCAGTAATAATTGTTTTACCCATCCCTTTAAAACGCAAGATAATGGACATGTGTATTCTCCCCATACTGTATCATCATCATCATTTCAGCCCAAAAGACGTCCACTGCTGGACATAGGCCTCCCCAAAGTGTCGCCACATTGACATTTTGGGGGTTTTGCCATAATCGCCACGTTTGGCACAAAACGGTTATAACATTTTTTATTGCTGATCCGCCTTTATTGGTCGTAGCGTGATGATATATGGCCTATAGCCTTTCTCGATAAATGGGCTATCTAACACTGAAATAATTTTCAAATTCGGACCAGTAGTTCCTGAGATTAGCGCGTTCAAGCAAACAAACAAACAAACTCTTCAGCTTTGTAATATTATTATAAATTATAATTATAATAAATGCTCGTCACATATTTTTCTACCCTATCTCGGAGTGTTAAATGCTTCTCTCGATCATTATTATAATAATGTTGTCTTGTCTCGCCAGGAAATAGGATTCTGCCATACGGATATTAAACCGATGCGCGCTTTAAATCACCGAAATTCAAAATAAATGTTGTTATTTCATATTTCAGTATTAGTACCTATCAGAAGAACCATGTATATTTAATAAATTGCAAAATGGATATTGATAAAAGTAACATTAATATCTCAAAGTGAAGCTGTATTTATTAATTAATTAGTTGATGAGTAAATGGAAAACTTCACCGTCTCGCCGGTAGCTTGCAAAAGGATTTTTTTTCTTTTTGTTCATTAAACTTCAGCATTTTTTTAACTTATCTATAGGGTTTTTATTTTGCATTTGCAAAACATGGTACTCTTGTAATGGTATCGGTCTATGCTGTGATAAGCCTACCAATTATTACTTACTAGCTGTTCCGCGCAACTTCGTCTGCGTCACATTTTCCCCGTTTTAGCAACATTTTTCATTGCTGCTCCGCTCCTATTGGTCGTAGCGTGGTGATATATAGCTTATATTACTTCTTATACCTCCAAGAATATGTGTAAAAAGTTTCATGATGATTGGTTGAGTAGTTTTCGCGTGAAAGCGTAACAAACAAACTTACATTCACATTTTTAATAGTATAAGATTTTACCTTTTTATAATACTAGCTTCTGTCCGTGAC
Organism: Cerastis rubricosa; assembly: GCA_949152445.1. Taxonomy (NCBI): domain Eukaryota; kingdom Metazoa; phylum Arthropoda; class Insecta; order Lepidoptera; family Noctuidae; genus Cerastis; species Cerastis rubricosa. Next base: position 11,507,259 of record OX424523.1, on the reverse strand, counting down.
TTCGTCCGCGTGGAATGGTTACTTTGGGCTAACGCTAACTTTAACCCGCGACTTTGTTAAAGTAGAATATGAAAATATTTTTAAATAATACGTACGTTAAGGAGCTATTTTAGGTACCTTCATCACGCTTTTCATCAGCAAGAGTGGACCTTTAAAACGTTAGGAAAAATAACTGGGTCTAGATGATGATGTGGGTTATGCTCAAAAAAAAACTCAAAACTAATGTTATTTTAAAGTACTTCTGCGTACACTATATTTTTAGTTTTGTTTCCTTCCGGCAAAAGTAGATATTGATTTTCACCAAAACCATATCTCGATAGATCATATAGTTGCCCGTGCGAAAAACACTCTTGGCTTAAATCTATTCCTACGTGCTTAAATGTTTGCCCATGGGCCTTATTAATTGTTCCCGCAAAACGAAAGGTACCTCACCGGAAATTGAATTCTTTAAAAATTAAAAGGCAAACCCATTGGTATCCTAATTATGCGAGGTATCAGCACTGTTTGCCCTACTGCTGGACCAGTCAAACCTGTAGCACCAATCACGTTATTACGAAGTAATTTTTACTTGGAGTATGGTTCATCGTCATCATCATCATTTCAGCCCAAAAGACGTCCATTGCTGGACATAGGCCTCCAGCAAGTGTCGCCACATTGACATTTTGGAGGATTTTGCCATAATCGCCACGCTTGGCAGGCGGGTTGGCGATCGCAGTACGGTTGTTACTAAAGCACAGAGAACGCTGCTGCCCATTCTCTGGCAAATCCCTTAGTAGTGGAGTATGGTACCATTGCATAAATTTGGTGATTTAAGGTTTTTTAGAGCCGCGCGGCATGGTATCTCGCAGAACTAACTGCGGCCACCGCCTTTCCCCCCTCATGACTGCCCTTCACTCATCATAAATGCATGCGCAGTGCTTTATCATTATTTTGCTGCGATGTTATTTTAAAACTAGGATTTCTCCTAAGATATTCATTGAAATCGAATGATTTTAAGAGCAATTTTGTTTTAAATTAAATATTTGTGATAACGTATTTTTGGATAAGGATTAATATCATGTTCATAAAAATACCTTCGCAAATAATGCATTATTTTAGAACTTTGGCTAGCATAAAAAAGGTTATAGTGAGCTAACCTTGCTCTGTCGTGGACTTTTCTTAGAACTTTTAAAGGGGAACAATTCTGTCATACATGATTTTTGCGAAACTTTTACCGTTTCCGCAGCGCAAGCAGCGGAAGCTCTCAAAAGGTTAAATAAATCCTCGATTTTAAAACATTTTTCAATGGTGCTCCTGTCCTTTTAGTCTTAGCGCGATGATTTATAGCCTATAGCCTTCCTCGATAAATGGGCAATCTAACACTGAAAGAATTTTCATTTTCAAATTGGACCAGTAGTTCCTGAGATTAGCGCGTTCAAGCAAATAAACAAACTCTTCAGCTTTACAATATTAGTACAGATTAATTAGTTTATATAAATTAATGCGGAATTCCTTTACAAGCTTTTAGATCAAACACTGAATAAATATCGGTATTTCTTTAACTGAATACTAGGTTTATTTTTACTTTTGTGCTCGGCATCGCATCACATCGCATCGGCTTCGCTGAAAGGCTCAATAATAAACATACGGCGGGCTGCAATATTAATATTTCTGTAGTTATATTGCAATCACAAATAAGGCAGTGCTGGCACAATTTGCATAGCAGTGTAGGTAATGTAGGTACATGTAGGGAACCTATGCAGACAATATTGTTTGCATTTTATTATAACATTCTAACGATTTTTATTTCGAAAATATGTTTTACAAACACTTTTACTTATTATATTACTACATTATATTACTACTTTTATTTTATTCTGTATGGTGTCGAACTTAAAGAATAGCATTATTCCATATCTTCCCGTGGGTGTCGTAAGAGGCGACTAAGGGATTTGCCAGAGAATGGGCAGCAGCGTTCTCTGTGCTTTTGTAACAACCGTACTGCGATCGCCAACCCGACTGCCAAGCGTGGCGATTATGGCAAAACCCCCCAAAATGTCAATGTGGCCACACTTGGGGGAGGCCTGTGTCCAGCAGTGGACGTGTCTTTTGGGCTGAAATGATGATGATGAAACACTTTTACACGTCACCTTTTTTAAAACTAGATGAAACCGGTGTTTCGTACCTGACTACTCTGAAAAGAAACACGACGGTACCGCACGATCTCCGGCAAGGCGGCGAGCCTGGCCGGATTGCCGCCAAGGGATCTAGAGGCGATAGTCTTCGCGCGCCTGCACAAGTGGTGCGCGGAGGCAGTACAACGGAGGGTAACTCTGCTGGCGCACAAATCGCCGCTCAGCGGACAGACCGCCGGCGCAATCTCATGGCGACATGGAGAGAGCGACTGTCGCAACCCCGTGCAGGGCACGCATCCCCTTTTTGAGCAGTGGCCGGAGAGGCGCCTCGACGCCCTTACGTGGCCCCCAGCCAACGTAGGCCTGTGGATGGTGAGTATTGGGGCTAGGGCACCGTCCGTCCGTCTTATGATGACAGGCCGTGTCATCGGCGCATTTGTGTTTAACTGTAACTCGGTAGGAGTCCAAAAGAGCAGATGCCTGCCAGGGCAGCGGGACTGTTCGAAAGAGATACCGTGGCCCTGGAACACAAAGGACAAGTGTGTATGCAAGTCTGACACTCTCTTCCGCTCCACTCAGAGCGAGAAATCATCAAAGGTCCCCTTCATTTGAAAATTTCCCATAAGTAAAAAAAAAAAATAGAAAATTACCAAAATCATAAAAAAACAATCGCTAGCCTTATCAATTCCACTTCACGTATCCAAACGCATTAAATTTTACATTTTACTTTTCATTTTTACGGTCTCATCGCCATACATTTTTCTATTTACGCTGGGGCTTACTATACGCCCTCTACGCGCAACTAAATTAATATTATAAATAAATATAGCTTTACTAGCAATATTTCATAATGGCGAACTTATAACACTGTAAGTGTGAACAAATTAGAGAGAGAATCGCATTTTACTATAACACTGTAACCTTTGCATAAATAAATTAAATAAATAAATGTTCATAAATAAAACTAATTGGTGAATCTTGGTGAAAACGTGTTTTTCTATTATGCTTAACTTACAATTCATCATTCATCATTTCAGCCCAAAAGACGTCCACTGCTGGACATAGGCCTCCCCCAAGTGTCACCACATTGAGTTTTTAGGGGGTTTTGCCATAATCGCCACGCTTGGCAGGCAGGTTGGCGATCGCAGTACGGTTGTTACAATAGCTCAGAGAACGCTGCTGCACATTCTCTGGCAAATCCCTTAGTCGCCTCTTACGACACCCACGGGCAGATATGGGATGGTGCTATTCTGTACGTCCGACACCATACAGAGAGAGAACTTACAATTACTTCATGACAAATCAGTGTACGGACTTAACTACTGCAACCGTACATTTAAATTGCTTCGAGCCTTCGTGTATATATAGAGTATTTGTATAAGCAGCAAGCCTAGTGTTGTGACCGTCGTACAGCCAAGTCTCATAGTTCTCAAATTCGAAACCATGACACGCACCTCTGATTTTGCGGATTCATGTGCGTATTGCCGATATCACTTGCTACGGTGAAGGAAAACATTACACAGATATTTCTAGACAGCATGTTAAAGTAAAGTCAGATGGCATGAGTGGCATAAAAACACTGACGCCAGGTTTAGTGCTAATCACACGATAGAAAGATAGAAGTGTGTTTGTTTCTTTTGTGACGGTAGCGAATCAGTCCGACAGGGCCAAGTCTGCTATTACAATAGTGTCAGAATGGCCTATCATTGATTTCATAATTGTTGATTTTGACAAGTTTGGTAATCTACTAATTACAGGCGTCATTATGACTTCACAATGGTCAACCACTGACTCTCCATTGAAAGAAATGGCATAGAATTTGTCAGACCGCAGATTACGAACTTTTAGCAAATTAACAATGGGATCGTGTTGGAATGGCGATGTTTATAAAAATAGCAGACTTGAGGCACAGGTCTCCCACATGCGTGTCGCCCCAGTTGAGTTGAGAAGACGCAAATTCCTTGCCCGAGAACAGGCACATTGAGAAACTACTGAAGCTACTTCAACTACTTTTAGAAGACCTTCAACTACTGGAAGAACCTTAACTACTGGAAGAGTCTTCAACTATTAAAAGACCACAAGGTACTTTAACTCTGCCTCGCTCACAGCAGCTTTATTACGTTACGTTCTTTGTGACCTTCGATCAATAATAGTACTATTATATTAATAACAATAATAGTTCTATTATTGATCGAAGTTTGTGACGTTATATCTGAGCCCATGATTCACCGCATAGTCTTCACATATAGCGACCAGTCGCCTCAGAGCACCGACCGATGGGCTCAGCAACACCTTATCGTCACCATAACTAATATTGTTAACACACACCGCGTCAATATGACATCCGACATTGGTGCTGCTCAGCTCATGGATTAGCTGGTTCATGTACAGGTTGAAGAGCCGGGGCGAGCTGAGCCCCCCTTGCCTCACCCCGCACTCCAACCAATACACGTCTGAGTGCGAACCATTCCACTTCACACTATTGCTTTGACTACTATACCAATACTTAAATATTGACACTATTTCAGATGGTAAGGTAGTTTCACGTTTTACGCCACAAAACATCGTAACATACAAGATCAAATGCCCTTGACAGATCCAGATAACAAGCAAAAATAGGAGTATTCCTGTCTGTGAAGTATTGGACAGTCTGCTTGAGGCACAAGATTGCACTCTCAGTTGACAGCCCAGGCAAACATACCAATGCAAACATACCAATGTTCAACTAATAAAACAAGAATGCACCTTGAAAAGCAACATTACTGGGTCATCGCACAACTACGTCACCATGTGACACGTGAGGAGGCATAGATCACGTTGCAAGATTCATACAGCTGGCTAATTGTCTGTTGCGAAAAGTGCGAACTACGTACTTTTTGTGAAAACAACGTAACTTCTATGTACGTCTTCATCGCCTTACATTTTTAAACTTATGCTGCCACCTACTTTAGGCCCACTACGTTGCAACAATATTCATCATCAGCGCATAATGTTCCCACTGCTGGGACACAGGCTTCCTCTCAGTGAGAGGGAGTGGCCTGTAATCTACCACGCAGTCCCAGTGCGGGTTGCTAGATGTTACATGTCTTCGAATTTTTAGTTCTAGGACATGCCGGTTTCCTCACGATGTTTTCCTTCACCGTTGTTGAGGGCAGCGGTGATGAAGGAATTACACAAATTATTGCGCCTGCCTGGGTTCGAATCCACGGCTTACTCCTCGTAAGTCGGGGCTGCCACGACTGTGCCACTGCTGCTCTCAACGCAACAATATTAATATTATTAAAATTGCTACATGGACATTTTTAAATAGTGAACTTATAAACTGTGTAAAATTGTAAATATCAACAACACTTAAAGAGAGAATCGCATTTTACTATAACACTGATACTATTGCCTAATGTGTGAATGAAAAAGTTCATCTTGGTGAAAACTTAGCTCACAATTATTTCATGTCAAATCAGTGTACGGAGAACTATTACAACCCGTACACACCCATAGGACAAGAAAATGGCGGAACATAACGTACCGGTTTGGACGGAATTCTGGATTCAAGAGATCATGATAGGAAGCAACTTCAATAATTATCAATAAAATAATTATATCTATAATTTTATTAAAATTAAATTCTCAGTAGAAACATTATAAGGTCCATAATACTGATTAATACACCTACACAGTATTACAAGTAAGCAGAATGTTAATAATATCTGATAATAGAGCCACTTGTGAAGAAAATTAGTTTGGGGAGGTACTACCTCCGTCCTCCAAAATTTTTCTATTCTAATCGATAAAAATTGGGTTCAGACGGGGTTACTGCACATTGTTGTTGTAGTTTATATAAAAATAAAATTAAAAAACGAAAACTCGATTAATCAGCAAAAAATAAGCACATTTGGAAGTAGGCGAGACTCATTCCAGATTCATTATTTTGTATTCAAATTCTATTATTAAAATTAATTAATCCATCAATTTTATCCCGCAATACGCAGAAAGCTGTCAAATTTCAGATACTAAACCAAAATTGTTGTCTGGATAATTCATACAAATCGTAACCGTTCCGTGATAAGGTAGTCAATAAATTCCCCCGTGTATATGTGTAGGTATTTAAGCAACTTTGTACATACTTGCCGACTTTAATGCAGCATGTTTGTACGGGAAATTTTTAATATATTAGAAAAGTTGAACGTGCGGGACGGAGGCAGTAAGGAACGCGCGGGCACCGACTTTAAAATTTGTTGCTCTATACCCTGTTTTATTTTTATTTTAATAGGATTAGGAGAGCTTTTAATGCGGGAAAATAAACAGTTGTGGCTTTAAAAGTTTCCTAAGAACAATCGTTAGGATAATGTTGGTAGTTCATTAGCAAACAGTAATTTATTCGGCGGGCATTAGAGTAATTAAACAAACAAATGCTATGAAGACAGATGGGTTTCACCAATTTGGTTATTTCAGTTTTTGTTGTTTTGGAATTGATAAGAGGATTTGTTTTGTTAAGTGAAGTCCTGAGTTTGTTTTTTCCATTTCAATCACTGTATACTACTGTATTACCTATAAATGACAACGTAACTCTAAACACCACTGCTGACCGGTGACGGCATTGCAGAGGATTTAAGTTTAACCCAACTTAAATTCATACGTAACTAGTGGTAACAAGATACAGAATCCAATAATTAGAGATCGACCCGACGGCATCAAAGGGGGTGGCGCGGCGGGATGTGATGCCGTGCGACGGGTCGTCACGGGACGCACCGGGACGCCGCACGACGCCTCGGTAGGCAACGGCATACTTAGGGACGCGTAGGCTTGCGGCTGCAAGCTGAGGGCGCCATGGCATGCGCTGGAGTCCGCTATTTTAATACACAATGTTATTTATAGACTATATTAGTGCCTGATGTACAGTCGGCATCAGAAGTCGGTTAACTCTTATCAATATTACACCAAGTTTTGTGCTGATCAGTGTGATCGGATGTAATATTGTTTTCCGAATTTGTGTAACCATTGATGAAAATATTGTTCCGTCTTTTACTCCGTTAAGTTCCGTAAGTTTGTTACTAAGGATCTTTCTAAAATTAAGACGACTTATAATTTTGGATATGTAATATGTATGTATGTAATATGTAGCCACTTTCATTGCTGACTGTAAATAACAAATGAGGGCAAGTGACATGTTTTTGTTATTTTGATTTCCGTGGAACCGAATCGGCGTAGTACAAACTTGTGTCTGACGAAAGATCGCCGTGTGCGCGATTCGAAATTAAATGAACCAGTTGCGTAGCTGGCAGCGGATGATGCGGCATGCCGCGGGACTTTTGTTTGCCGGCATGCCAGTCGTGGTGAAATCCCCTGCTTTACCGCGCGCCCTGTCTTTCGCTGGCCTTCAAGATGCCGCAGGACGTCTCGTTAGCTGCCGGCCGGCATGCCGTGGCTAAATTTCTTGCTCGGCTGTCCTGTTGTAGTGGACATTAGTTTAATGGCTGAATGGATTCCGATGAAAGGGAATGCCCAACGTCCAAACACACTTTGGCCCTGAGTACACTCATTTAAAATTATGTGATAATAAGCAATTTTAATAAATTGGTTAAAATAAATATCGGGTTTATTTAATAAGATTTCGCACTTTTGCTATTTTTTAACCAACGTTTCGGATTTTCACAATTTACACAGTGTAAATGTCCTTTTGAATTAATGACTGAGGGCTGGGAAGAACTCGGGCCAGACTGAATGCTGGGGTCATCATAAAGAGGATAAGTTCGTCCTGGGTTTATCGTGAGGAGCGTCAGCAGGATCCATGTATGCAGGACGTGGTTTCGGGTTAAAAGAACTATCGGGATCCATTTAGTCACCACAGACTGCAAACTTTCTATCGGTCGATAATTTAGTCGGGTTTAATTTAGGCGGTGTGAGTGAAGGGTAAAGTGCGTAAATCAACCTAAATGTGTAACTTCCATCTAAGGTAAGGTTGGTTCTAAGGGTAGCTTTTGCTCTAGTAAGTTAATTGATTGCAATTGACTTCCTGGCTGTTATACTTGTGGCTAAGTACAGTTCAAAATTTAGTTATTTTGAATTTCTTTTTCAGTTATTACTGTAGAACGTTTGTAGGTCATGATTTCAAAAAAAGAATAAAAATGTTGAAGAAGGGGCAAGATTATTATGTTGCTGGTGATCAGATGACTCAGACTCATCTTAAACCATGGTTTTTTTTAATTATTTAATTTGTAAGTAGGTAGGTATGTATTCTACGAACATCTCTCAATTACGAAGTTTCCATATGGATAACAACCAAAAAGAAGTCCAAAGTCCTAAGTCGTTTTCGTTCATTCTATCGGGCATGATTATTAAAACGAAATTTAATATTTCTTCGACTAAGCCTTGTAGTTATCAAAGCAAAAACGTCGTAGTGAGTGGTCGGAAAATTCGATGATAACTGCGTGGGATGCTGTTAAAAACAGAAAGAAATAAAATACAATGTGTTGTTTTGCATCCTCGTCAAATTTCAGGAGGTTGTCATAAAACACATGAATAATCAATTTAAAGGTCGGTACCGGTCTATAATTAATAAGCGTTGCTTTTTTTTTATTGTTGAAATTTAACAGTATTTCAGAATAAAACCCTTGATCCAAAACACTTAAAACAGAATCACCCAACTACGCACACAGCGACAATGCAGCTGCTCTGTGTGCGTGAGAGTCGACAGTCGACGTCTTACCTACGAAATGCAACAGTGTTGCGACCGTGCGATGACCTACGGCGACCGGTACCTAGCAATTTTGCCTAATTTTATTTCTAAAATCACCTACATTATTGTCATAAATTTCGCTTGATACTAAACTAATTTTTAAGCATCATTGGAATACGGAAATCTTACTAACGACAACAATACTAGTGTGCCAAAGAAAAGTTCACTGACCTGTACTTACCTAAGTTCGGTAGTTATCAGATGATTAATAAAATGTTAGTTTTGCTTTATTGCTATCTACACTAACACTCTGAACATTGTACGTAGGTAAAAGCAGCCTAAAGTTTTTGTAATGATTTTGTTTTTATTTGTGGATTGAATTTATTGGTGGTTAGTACCTTAGTTGGTGTACCAATTTACTAAATCTAAAATTGTTTTTTACGTTTGTTGGAATTGGAAAGATGTGCTAGCTAAGTAGGTATGTAGAAATACTTTCGACTGTTAGGTATTATTGGCGTAGTTAAAAATTTGAAATCAACTTATTTACACTAATAAAATTGATTAAGCTAACAACGTATTTACAAAATGATAGTCTATGTACAAATAAATAAATTACCTACTTAAGTTATCCGGAGGTATGTTCAAAGTTGCCACCACCACATTCTTGGCACAGTCGACAACGACGTAGCAGGTTTTCCTTCACTTACATAGCACTATCACATTCCTTTTTAAAGTGTCGAAAGCACTTATTATCTTTTCACGTAATTCTGTAACACTTGCCACTTTCTCCGAGTAAACTAACCTTTTAACGTCTCCCCACAAATAAAAGTTTGGAAACGTCAGGTCCGGAGAACGGGCCAGGCCACAGGTCCTCCGCGACCCATCCAATGGTCACCAAACTTTTCTGTTAAGTACCTACTCGCGGACATGCCGACCATATTGAGGGGAAACACCGTACTGCTCCACGTAGGCTGTCTCCACTGATGGCATACATGCGGACCATCTCTACCAACTCGACGTTTGAGTAATTGTCCGTCATCTTGCACTTTGCACCTACGTCTCAACGATGTACCTAGGAGCGGAATTCGCAACGCGCGTGCACGCGTCGGCGACATTAAGCACACTATTTGGTTCCGGGACGGCGGGGGGTGGATAGGCGCGCGAGCGAAGAGTGCGCCCGCGCACCCCGCTGGCATACCCGCACACCCGCGCCGTGCGTGGTAGGGAATAGGTACCTATGAAATTATCGTATGTTCGTTGCGTTTGCGTTGTGTATGTATTGTTAGCGTTTCTTTGTGTGCGTGTAAGCGCGGTAACAGACGGGCCGCGTTTTAATACGGCTGGTTCACACTTACGGATATCCGTAAATAAGAAAAAAAAAAAAAACACCTACCTATTTTATTGTTGATTTGGGTCGAGAATCATTAGCATAATTACCTCCTTGAATTTGACGAGAATGCAAAACAACACATTGTATAGATGGAAATCGATCAAAATAAAAAAAAACCCGAACCCGCCGCGCTCTGTTGCGTGGCAATACGCCGCGGCACCAACTCGTTGATCGATTACTCGATCCTAACCTAAGGAAAAGCAATCGAAAATTTAAAAAGGTTGTTTTTTGTCCCCAAAATGTCAATTGGTGACACTTGGGGGAGGCCCATGTCCAGCAGTGAAATGATGATGATGATGATGATTATTGCGAAACTTGAAAATCGACTGTTTTATTTGTAAAAATATTTAAATCATTTTGATTTTGAAAGTAAGAGTAAGGCTTATAAATGATTATTCAAAAAGATTTAAGTCCATAGGACAACCCAATTTTAAGATATCGGAATCTATCACTTTTTGGTCGCTTTGCAATACCTTAGGATCGAGTAATCGATTCGATGCCGCGCCGCGCCTGTGTGCGAGGCTCCGAAACGCGGCAACACCGCTATTACAAATCGCGCTGTAGCGTCGCGTCGCGCCTGTCTGAAGGAGCCTTTATGTTTTGATCAAAAAGTTCAGTACTTATAGCGGCTATTTTTTGTAGCTAGCTTTACCAAAGATTACATAAATAAGGATTAACCCTAACAAATTATTGTTTTTACTTTATTCTACTAAAATCCAGTAATTTTCCGAATTAAGGGATGTTAATACTGGGGATCACCATGCCCGTATCCTGGGTCATCCCTAGGAGATCTTGGAGACCGCAGAGTTCAAGATGATCCTTTGGTAGAACTTAAAAAATAGTGAAATATTATGATCAACACATAACATAACATCGCGCCTGTAACCCCCGAAGGGTTAGGCGGCGCATCTAATAAAACAGAAATTCCTGACGGAAAAACGCAATATCATTTTTGCTCGAGCCAGGAATCTAACCTAGGTCCTCATACTCAGCATTCGTGGTTTTGGAACCGCGACAGTCAATATTATGAAATAATGTAAGGTCAATAAATTAAATCTTTCGACTATGACAGTATGGTAATGGTAGACGAGATAAATTTGCTAACCTTAAACGCCTAAAATCTACATCAAGTTGAATATCGTTTAAACTGCGAGCAGTTCCCTAATGAAGTAACTATACTGATACCTTCTCATTTGATAAGTATTTGATGATACAAGTCTGCCCACTCAATTTCTATAGTATCCAGAATAATGAATAAAGGGTGGCTCTCTAAGGCCACGTGTTTGGTACAATACAGTACATTTTGTTCTTTATTATTTATATTTATCCTGTGTGGCCTATTATACGGCAAAGACTCACTTTCTTCTTTCTATTCGTGTTGATATTGGGCAAGTGTCCAGTGACGATCTCGTCCGTTCATCTTCACTAAGATATGATACAAATTCTTTCCTCCAGTCCTTACATATCACGGTGGCCAGTCCAGCGTAACAGGTCCACAAAGAAGCTGTTTACCTCTAGTGTATCAGTAGTTTGATGTATCGACCATATGCAACAAACGTAAATAAATACCTATCGCCATAATATATGGGATTCGAATCCTCATAGCCCCTTGTAGGCAATTTCGAAAGCCTAGTTGACCGCTCCCGAGACCCAAGGGCCTGGTTTTTACCTTGTTTATAGTTTGTTGTTAGTTTATTTTATTTCATCATCATCATCATCATCATTTCAGCCGAAAGACGTCCACTGCTGAACATAGGCCTCCCCCAACGCCACATTGACATAAGGGGGGTTTTGCCATAATCGCCACGCTCGGCAGGCGGGTTGGCGATCGCAGTACGGTTGTTACAAAAGCACAGAGAACGCTGCTGCCCATTCTCTGGCAAATCCCATAGTCGCCTCTTACGACACCCACGGGAAGATATGGGATGGTGCTATTCTTTACGTCCGACACCATACAGAACTTATTTATTTTATTTAATAGTTTTTACTTATATCTATTTAGATGAAACCAAAACCCAAAATATGTCAACACGCAACACGACACCTACAAAATTTTCAAGTAAAAAAACCCAACATTTTCACGCTGTCAAGCCCACATAACCAGATCAATGCATGGGGTAGGGGGTAAATTCGTTGATAAAATTGACATGCAATGCACAGACGGACAGGTTTGTTATTAATTTTTGCTTTCACGTTTACGTTCATAACATGATTACGGGTCCCGCCGGGTTCAATTAAATAGTCGACGATACGAGCTCTCCAGCGAGTAATTGCAGGTATGGCGTCTATAGCTACGCCTGTCTGTCTATCGTCGCCTGTCTATCGACTAGGGACTCGAATAACTTCTTAGTCGATAGACAGAAAATGCAATAAAATCTCGGAGTACCCAACAAGAGTTTTTTTTTCAAACCTTTTTGGTCTTCAACACGCTTTTAAGTGTAGTGTGGAAAAGTACAGTAACTTACTTTACTTGCTTGCTCTTTTAGAACAACCAGGTTGCTGGCATTCAATTGCATTGCAACAGTCAGATTTTACTTTCCGAAAATCTCTGAAAAATTCACTGTTCGTTGCTGTGGAAATATTAAATGACTAAAATGTAATTTGGCGTAAATTCGCTACGAACCCAAACTCCGAAAAGGGCTACACAAACAGCAAACTTAATACAGTACCTGATGTTTATTTTTTTGCACCACTGCACAACTCACCGATTCAATGCACGCCGCGACAGCTATGGAGTTTTGAATACGCAACAAATTGTAAATTAGTCCGTCGGTGTGAACATATGAATAAAACTTCGACGGTTAAAAAAAAAACAACTGTTCAATACATTCTGACCGTGGTTGCACGGAACCCCTGTTTTTTTTAAATAATTCGTTTTTTGTAATATTGCTCTGCATTATTGAAAAGGTTTTAATAACTATAAATATAAAAGACACACAGGTGTCTTCTGGCTACCCTTTTTGGGAATTTAAATAATAATGTGAATCAACCTTTTTAGGTGATTTGGCGAAATATGGCGTTAAAAAACAAAATATTCGTAATATAATTTCAAGAAAGATAACTGACAATTGCGCTCAAGTAGGTACTTACCTACTTGAGGGCAATTGTCAGTTATCTTTAATTAATTATAATTAAATGTTTTTGATGGCTTAGCGGTCTCATCAGATAAATTATTTATTGAAATACTTTCATGTTCTGTTGTAATTTGAGATGGCTCATTATCTGGGTAGGTAGGTGAAATCCAATTATTGGATGTACTTGGTGTTTCGTCAGTAGGAAGCGCCTCAAAATCAAGTTTAATTATTTTTGTGATTTTTGCACAAATTTCCTTCTTGTTTTGTATGGAATCTTCGACGTATGATTCTGCTACATTGCTAGATCGCCACCCACCATGACGCTTCAAAGTCATTATATCAGCTCCTGAATTAGCCAGCAATTTAGCTGAAGTTCTTTTGAAACTATGTCCAGTGTAGCTCTCAGCATACCTGAAAACTTGGCGATTTCTTTAGGCATAGAACCAAATTTGTTTATACCTATAGGCTGACAGGTACATTTATCATTTTGGTAATTTAGAAAGAAATGGTCAGTTTTTGCTTTTGGTGACCGCAAACTTTCATACTTCTTAACAATTTCATAGAATGGACCGTGTATGGTGAATGACCTCGGTATTTTATTTTTCGTGATAGGTATCTTCACTAAAAGCATCTGGCCATGGTTCTCTATGTTTTTTACGGTTAAATTTGCTAATTCTTGTATCCTACAGGCACCAGTTACACCAACCTGAAAAAAAAGAAACAATAATTAAGTTCAACAAACAACACAGGCTGAAGTCGCGTAGATATTTTGAATTAATTTAACTAACCTTAGTAGCCAGATATTGGTTATCTGGAGCATCTTTTATATTTTTTTCAAAATCCATCGGATAGTCTCTTTAGATAAGCTGACAAATTAGAGTATGTTTTTAAGTCCACTCCATTCTTTGTTCGGACTGTACTTTTTAACATTGAGTATAAACACCACAAAAAGCTAGGTTTGTACTTAGAAGATAATTCTTTAGAGTACGTCATGAACACATTTACTGAAAAAGACTGCGTATTCTTGCTGTTTTGCCATTTTATGAAATTTTGGTACGCTAATAGATATTTTTCCATGGAGTTTTCAGGTAGTAAACTTTCCATAACGTTAAAGGCTTCACATCTTATATCGGGCGGTGTACAACATAAATCATTTTCTTCGTAACTATTACTTGTAGACATTTTAATTAATAAATTACTATAATTTCAACAGTGAAACCGAGTTGTGAAAAATGATTCGCTATGGCGGGAAAAATTAATCAGTTTTCCTTTGCGCGCGCATTGCGATCAGCCACAGACTAAAGGGTGAGGTTTTTTTTTATTTTCCACGTATAGGGTTTGCGCCTATTCTGCCACGTACAAAATGGGGAGTTTAAAGTTTTCTTTTATTACAGAGAAAACAAAATTTATGTTTGAGTGAAAGTTTTATTTATTAAACACTTACGAGTTAAAATTATCTATTTTAAATAAGAAGTTGCATGCAATGAGCAAGCAATAGGAACATTAATTTATTTGTTCTATTAAACACGATCTTTTTCAAAGCACACATTTTTTTATTTTTTGTAATTATAACTCACTAGTCACAGTTTGATTATGGGTGTCATTCTGTGCCTAATTGCGGTGACCATAGAGCCACTTTATGCGCAAGTGTGTTGAAAATTGATTTTACTGCCTAGTCGCGCGTATATCATCATCATTCATCATCATTTCAGCCGAAAGACGTCCACTGCTGGACATAGGCCTCCCCCAAGTGACGCCACATTGACCGGTCCCGTGCGCCTCGCATCCAGCAGATCCCCTCAACCTTCACCAGGTCATCGGTCCACCTAGTGGGAGGCCTTCCAACGCATCGTCTTCCGGTTCGCGGTCGCCATTCCAGATCTTTTCGGCCCCATCGGCCATCCGTTCTGCGAGCAATGTGCCCTGCCCACTGCCACTTAAGTTTGGCAATTCTTCGGGCTACGTCGGTAACCTTGGTTCTCTTGCGGATGTCCTCATTTCTGATTCGATCACGCAAGGAAACTCCGAGCATAGCCCTCTCCATTGCCCTTTGGTTGACTTTAAGCCCATTGTATATAATAATGAGGCCCATTGTGAGCGACCACATTTCGGTCCCGTATATACTCACTGGTCATAGACTTTCGTCTTAAGACACAGAAGAATTGGAAGAAGTTCATGTTTATAAAATTTAAAACAGCATTTTTATGGAAATATTAAATTTTCCATCGCCATCCTAATAATTTTACACCCAACTTCTTATCCAGTGTGTGTTCCAATTTTTGTAATATCTTCTTTTTCTTTTTTACCGATTGCTTGTAAATGTGAGGAAATTGTAGGCCTTATAGATTCCTAGATCCTAGGTAAATTTTTATCTTGTTCTACGTTTTGTAGTAAGCTAAGACTTATTGTTGGGCCTACGGTGTCCTCCCCTATTTAGGTACTAACGCTGTAACATAGAAATATTGTAAAACCAAATGATTTTAAAAGAGTAACCATGGAGTTTCTTGCCGGTTCTTCTCCATAAGAAACGACGTTTTATAAGGCCCGTGTGAAATAAAAATATTTTGATCTTGATTTTGATTGACCAGAAGACGCGTTTAGGCGCCATCGCATTGACATTACTTATGGTACCCCATTATTTCGTACGTGTACAGATGATGTAAGCATTTAATAGTTTGATTCTGTATTTATTGTTTTTTTTTTTCCTCCTGATCCTTGTCATTTGAGACTGTGACCGTTTTTCTATTTGTCATAGGTTTCAAAATCAGTTGACAAGACCATTTTTTTGGCCTTCCCCATCTCTACTCCAACCACTTACTTCACGTATCCGGTAGGTATGTTACATTTTAGAGATGCAATATTCTAGGATCTAGTTTGTCTGAGGTTGTCACTAGACCATTTTAGAGGAAACGCCGATCAGCTCCGATTTGAAGGTCTATCTACAGCTAAAGTTTTTATAACATTTGTTTTGTACACCTAACTCAATCTGATTTAAATTAATTTTATGTTCCATGGTGATGTCGCCAACATTTTATACGGAAACGATTTAATGTAAGGTAATAATGGCTCACCTCACCATTTATTAAACCCGGTTAGTAATTACCCGTTTCTTATAAAAGCTATTAGGATTCCAACTCCTCAAAGTAGTTGCAATTAGTAAGAGAATTATAATACGCGACACAAAATTTTTAAAACAGTAAACCAGTACCGGAACAAACATTAAATCACTCACATGTCAACTTTTTATAATTATTTTTTTTTATTTTTTTTTTCTTCCTCAAAATGTACTTGGATTGCTTTTTTATTTTATTAGGCTACACACGCTTGTAATTTCCAAAGGATTTGGCAGATGTATCATGTCTAATAGTACCTACACACACATTTCACTAGTTATGTTTTAAGTCCCATGTAATAGGGCAGGCCTATTTCCATCAACTGGGCACAAATCCAGACTGTGTGGCTGCTACTGCGAAATTTCTGATAGAAAAAACCAATAACACTTTGCCTCAACCGGGAATCGAACCCAGGTCCTTATGTACAGGAATCGCGCTTGTGACCACGCGACTAACGAGGCACTCGTATTCTTCTTATACATCGGAATAACCCATGTATGAAATAATAAAAGTTAATTAAGGCGCTCTTCTAGGCGACTTTCATGCTTTTGAGGGGGTGAAGCAGATGAAGAGGGGCGTCGAGTAGTCCCTTTAGTCCCGCCTACTGGCGGGGTGCCCCGCTTGAATCACGTTGATGTGCAACGTCAATAAATCTATAGAAGCTTAATTTCAAAACTCATTATAAAAGTACGAATAGCCCAGCGCGCCGCTAGACTACTTCGCACATTGCTTCCGCGGTGATCTCTAGGTTCGAACCTCAGTACACGCAATTCTTTTTTATCTTATTTTTTTAATATAAGGTATGTACCTACATTTCAATTTCGCTTTTTTTTTTAAATATGTTTATATTTTTGTTTTCTTATTTTTTCCTAATAAGTTATAGGTTGATTGTTATTTTGGATTGTTTGGATTGTTATTTTATAGAAAAGGTTATCGAAATATTATCGAATAGATTCGTCAAACGAATAATAAATAATTCAAAGCAGCCTCATGGACAACCAAGGGCATTAAAGTCGGCAGTAAGAGGTTGACGAATCTCCGACTTGCCGACGACATGGTCCTTTTTGCCCACACAGCCCTGGAACTACAGACTATGCTCCAAAAACTGCACGCGTAGCATGACCGCCGTAGAAACGGGCTATGTCGACGGAAAAATCGACAAAGTGCCACATTGTCATTGTCTATCTGTCATTATGTCGATTATTCCGTAGACAAAACTCGTTTCTACAGTGGTCTTGCTACGCGTGCAGTTTTATTCTTTAATAAAGAAGTAAATTTAAAATTTATTGTTCGATTAAATTTAGAATTTGACAATAGCACGTGGCGCCATCTATTGTGATAAGAAATTTATTGTTGTTTTCCTTCGGATCAGTACTTTTTGTCGGGATGAAAGGTATCCTATGGCCGTTTGTGTACACCTTACAACGTACATGCAGAATTTGAGGATGATCACTTCATTGGTTTAGGCGTGAAGAGGTAACAAACAAATTTTTAATATAATAATTTTCGCATTTATAATATAATAACTAACTGCGCGCGACTTCGTTCGCGCGGACTTTTTTTATGTGTATAAATAAAATAGATTTTGATTCGATTCGACGATTCTCAGACCTACCCGATATGCACACAATTTCATACAAATCGGTTCAGCCGTTTCGGAGGAGTATGGTAACTAACACTGTGACACGAGAATTTTATATAAGATATAAGTATAATATATAAATATATATTTAAAGAAATATTTATTTATATAAAAATATAAAATTAGGCTCAAGATAGAGAAATTAACTTGTAGCGGTTCGATATTAGTTCAATGCTAGCTCAGTGGATAAGACCGTGCGCCTCACATACGAGGAGTTGAAAGAATAATCACAGGAAAGAGACAGACGGAAAGTAGTCGCCGTCAAGAATTGGCAAGTTCCGAAAGACAGGACACAGGTCAGAGTATTTTTGGGTTTTTGCTCCTACTATCGACGGTTCGCAAAGAATTTTGCTGACATTGCGAAACCTCTACACAAACTCACTGAGGAAAAGCGACAATTCTGTTGGGACAAGAGCTACGATGTCGCATTTCAGGAATTAAAGAAACGTCTGTGCAAAACACCTATTTTTAAACAAACCAAACCGGAAAGAAATCATTGCGTTACTCGACGGGCTACTGCCGTTGTAAAGACATTGCAGCATTTCAGTAAATAAACTATTTTGCAAAAAAAAAAAACGGGCACCATAGATTTTTCCTCTATTTCAATGAAAAATAACAAGAAAGAGGTTTTATTCATTTGACAATGTATTGGCATGTCATTTGAAGCATCCTGGCATGATTCTTTACGTTCCAAATTTAAATTTTGAAATGAGCAAAAGAAAAATATTGATTATTGTAAAATTGCTTTACTAATGGCGCGAATTGCTGAAACGATATTTTTACTGATTACTAAAATTTTAAAACTCTTTGCAAATTAAACAATTTAATTTTTCTTTTTACATTAAATACCAGTTTTTGATATGAGTTAAAAGCGATAAGGGCCGGTAAAATTATAGCCCTACTTGAAGAAGGTCGTTCGCAAACTTACGTGTCTCAGCGGCTAAATGTGAGTCGTTCAACTGTCCAGAGGACTTGGCAACGGTATCAAGAGACCGCTTCGGTCAAAAGAAGATCTGGATCGGGAAGAAAACGATGCACAGAACCAAGAGACCGCTTTTTGGTGAGTCAGGCGTTGCGGAATCGTACAGCATCAAGTGTGGACCTGAAGAAGAGCCTTGAAGAAGAGGAGTAGAAGTTAGCTTGTGGACGTTCAGGAGGAGGCTTTGGCTGCCAATATCAGGAGTTACCGCCCGGCTCGGGGTCCTAATTTACTCCGTGAGCACCGTGTTGCTCGACTTTAGTTTACTCGAAACTGTGCTTCATGGACTCTGGAGGACTGGAATAAAGTATTGTTTTCTGATGAAGCTAGAATCTCTTTGTGCGGAGAGGACCGACGCCGACGAGTGCTACGAATACCACGGGAACGCTATGCGGAAGTGTGTTCCGAAGAAATCACTCCTTATGGCTGAAGCTCCGTTTTGTTTTGGGCAACAATTAATTCGACGCAGCGTACGGAGTTAGTTTTCATAGAAAATGGAACATTAAAAGCACACCGGTACATAATGGAATTCCTAATTCCATATGCACAACCTGCATTGACTGTACTTGGGGAAGATTCCATTTTTATGGACGACAATGCTCGCCCACACCGTTCTGACGACGTGGAAGCGTACATGCAAGAAGTTGGGATCCGTCGTTTAGATTGGTCAGATCGAACTCCTGACCTCAATCCAATTGAGCATGTCTGGGATGTTCTAAAGAGAAGGGTAAGATGAGTGCAACCTGCTCCACAAAACATCAGGGAGCTAAAACGAGTCATTGCAGAAGAGTGGGAACGTATTCCTCAAAACGTTATTAAAAACATCGTGGAAAGCATACCCAGAAGGATTCAAGTTGTGATTTTGGCAAGAGGAGGTCACACTCGTTATTAGGTTTTTACATTTGTAACTTTATTTAATCAAAAAAAGTAAAAAAATCTTCTTGTCTTTATGCCGACCACTTCTTATTGTTTGGCCGTGTACATCGGTTTGAAAGAATTGATCGACTTTAAAAAAAAAATATTGCGGAAGTTCACTTCACGCGTACTAATTTACACGATTATAAGTATACAGAGTACGTCAAATAATTAAATTTCATGGCAAGAGAACGGTGATAACTCAAATCGTCCTTAGAACGTAATTTCCTTAGGTGCCCGTTTTTTTTTGCAAAAGAGTGTATTTGCTGGGACGAAAGTTCCAGCTGCGAACTGACCATGCTGCATTGAAGTGGCTATTACAGTTTAAAAATCCGGAGGGACAAGTGGCGACATGGATTGTGATGATGGTGGATTGAACTACTGCAAGAGTTCGACTGCATAACTGAACATCGCACTGGGAGAACTCACGGTAACGCAGACGCCTTGTCAAGAAGACCTTGTCCTGAAGATTTTAAGCACTGTGCCAGGCAAGAGACTAAGGAGGTAGCAACCGTGAGGGTGCTTAGAACGAATCTCAGTGATGAATGGAAGGAAACCCTACAGCAGGCTCAGCAAAATGACTCAGAGATCAAACCGATCTTCGAGTAGATCAAAGCTGGTGCTCCTAAACCCAAGTGGAGTGATGTGGCAGCGATGAGTTCCATCACGAAGAGTTATTGGGCCCAATGGAACAGCTTGGTTATCCAGGATGGAGTCTTGTGCCGTAAATGGGAAAACGCTCGAGGGGACAGGTGTCATCTACAAATGGTTGTCCCTAAAGCCAAAGTACCGGATGTTCTACGGCTCTACCATGATGTATGTTCAGGAGGACATATGGGGGTAAAAAGGACTCTAATGAAGATCCGAGAGCGATTTTACTGGATCCACTGTCGAGAAGATGTGGAGGACTGTTGTCGTAAATGTATCACTTGTGCGGCTGTGAAAAGACCCCAAACACGCAGCAGAGGTGCATTAAAAGTGTACAACGTTGGAGCCTCCTGGGAATGGTGAGCCATTCTCAGAGAGTGAAAGTGGGAACAAGTACTTAATGGTTGTCATGGATTATTTCACAAAGTGGCCAGAAGTGTTCGCCATTCCTAACCAAGAAGCTACAACTGTCGCAGATAAATTGGTTCAGGAAGTTTGGAGTACCCTTAGAAATTCACAGTGATCAAGGAAGGAATTTTGAATCACAAGTATTTCAGGAGACTTGCCGAATGATGGGTACCCACAAAACAAGAACCACTTCTTACCACCCACAATCTGATGGAATGGTGGGACGCTTTAACCAAACGTTGTAGATAAATCTGGCAAAAGTCGTAGCAAGCAGGCAAAAGGATTGGGACAAGCACATACAGCCGTTTCTTCTGTCCTACCGTAGTGCAGTCCACGAAAGTACGGCTGTGACACCAGCCTTCGCGAACTTTGGAAAGGAATTACGGTTGCCCGCAGATTCAATCACTGGAACTGCCCCTGATGCACCACGCAGTGTTACAGATTATGCAAATGACTTGCGTAACAAGTTGAACGATGTCTATGAGCATATCTGACAATTCGGCCAAGATGTCTGAGAAGATGAAGACCCGTTATGACCAGAAGACGAACAGGAGAGGTTTCGACGAGAATTCACTGGTGTGGTTGCATAACCCAGTGCGTAGCAAAGGTAAGTCTCCGAAATTGCAAGCAAAACCATACCATATGGGATGGACCATACTGAGCCGTGACCAGGATTGTCCAGGGTCAACGATGTCACCTACCGAATACAGAAGGGTCCACGAGGTGCGCCTAAGATCGTACATGTAGATCGATTAGCGCGATACTACGGGACTAACGATGCTCGTGACGAGCATGTCTAAGGAGGGGCAGTGTTACGTTGCCTGCTTTACGAGAACATTCTAGGATTACGTTCGAGTCTAGAATGATCCAGTATGTCTAGAAGATTCGAGAATAATCCTAGAATGTTCCACAATGGAAATGTCTAGAAACTTTGAGAAAGTTCTGGACCTTTCTAGAACTTTCTAGAAGGATTGGTTCCACTATAAAGCTATTTGGAAGGTTCAAGAAGGTTGTAGAACTTTCTCGAAGGATGGGTTTCCCCTAAGGAACTACCTAGAGATTCACGGAAGTTGTGGAAGTTTCTCGAACATGAGTCGGCCATATAAATAGGCGACGGGTGCGGAAGTGAGTTAGTCATGCATTCTAACTCACGCGACGAAGGAGCGGCGCAGACCAGCTATTCATTCGCTTACATGGGCAGCGTTACACAGTACATTGCCGCTCAAATTCAAACACTACGGCCCCTAGTCTGGAGCGCGATCGGCTAGCTCTGAGAGCGTCTGCAGACGGGGGCCAGCATCCTTAGCGGTAGGATGCGCCAACAAAGTCACCTCCGTCACAGGTCGTCATCCGCTGGGCCTCCTCCGGGCAACCGGAGGTCTCACCTGGCGGTGACAGACCGCCGAGGTGGCGTAAAGAAAGCGGCACTCGCTACGGTAACGTTTCACCGTAGCTAAGCGCGCAGCGCCCAGCGCCGCTGGCGACTCCTACCGGACAAAATGACAATTACACACTGGCGTAGGCGTTTACTGGCGTGGTACGTTGCAGGGTTTTTCAAAGAGGAACCTCCTAACAATACGCGCCTTGTCCAGAATTACTGCTTTCTGAATCAAGCCCTTGATCCAGCTGCGAAACGAAAGACTCCTCAGATGTTGGTCGAGGTTTCTAAGCCAGTTAGCAGTACGCGGACCTTCCTATCACGAAACTTGTTTCCGCCTGACAAAAGACTGCATAGCATCTTATTCAGGCGGCCAAAGGAGCGTTCCCTCAACGATTGTTTCATGTCAGCAGTATTGATGCCTAATGCTTCTGACATTCCCAAATACTTGTAGGTTTCTGTTGAGAAGAGGAATCGGATCGGAGATTCTGGAATCCCATGGATTCCATAATCTCGCTTCACATGCATGACTGCGCATTTGTCAACAAGTTTCTGTAACCATCAGTAGCTTCATCAGTTGCAAATTGTTGGGGGCAAAGAGTTTCATATCAATCATTTACATGGTTGGAAGGCAAGGTATGGCCACCTCTCCTCAACCGAAAGCCCAGACCTGAACCCCTCAGTAGCATGCTAAGAGGGTTTAAGGCTAGGCAAAACCACAGGGCCTCCCTGTGGTCTTGCCTAGCACTGGGTGACTTAGCTCAGACTATCACCCTATCTACAATAAACTTTAAAAGGTCTAAAGATAGCCACTCAGAAACTGTATCATTAATGGCTTTTAAGTGTCTTCGCAGTCTTGATATAACTAAAAGTTTTTCCGAATTATACTATAGCTGAGCTAGTGTTTGTGAGGGAATCCCCGAAAAAGACAGCTGTGCTAGCTACATATTATTATTTTTCTTAATGTTTGTATTTTGTTCTTGAAGTTGTGAGGCCCTCCTCTGCCCTCCCCCCCCCCTTTCTGCTAGGTTACTGGACAGACGGGTGCGTGGATAGACGAATGAAAGGGTGGACATACGGACGGGGCGGATGGAGATATGCATGAAGAGGTGAACGAACAGTAAGAATACACTAAATTAAAACAATCTAAGTCTGAATAAATTTTATTTCTTTTTTTGATGATTTTAGCAAAATCTAAATATATAAATTCTACACGACACAATTCTTCAAAATGTTGTCTTCTAACATAAGACGTTTTTATATATGGTATCTCTCGCGCTTTTTAGTTGACTTATTTACATAAGATAAATCACTTTTATTTTGTTTATGGTTTCTCTACATTTTATTCTTGACAATTTACAAAATAGATAAAGTTGGCGCTTACGAAATTTTTCGATATTTTTATCATTTGTGTCATTTTTGTAGTTTTAAGGGTCGCTGATAACGAAGATTTGGAAAAAAAAAACTTCAAGATGGTGCGGATGAAATTTTCAGTTATTTCGTCATGGGGGTCATTTTCTTGGTTTTCGGGATCGCTGAAAACGGGAATGACGAATAAACAAAATTACATTATTTAAGTTTTCGGATTCCCTTTGCAGAACTTTGACCCTTCGCCACTGAGGTTCCCCACCCACAATTTTGACTCATCGCCACTGATGATCACTAATTTTTTATTTACACATTTTATGACTAAAATCGAACAAAAATTTACGCGAACGAAAAACTAATCATAAAATAAAATATAATAAACAGCTTTCAACAACAAACAGATCGAAATTTAATTGAAAAAATTTGAGCGGCGAGCGGAAAAAAGTGACATACGTCCATCTAGCAGCGCGCCTCAGCGGTCACTGTCACTCTGCGTAGAAATAAAAGAGATGCGACAAGACGCCGCGAATGGCGTGATGTTTCGTTCGACTTGTTCGAATAATTATCATTAAAAACATGAATCCTTACAAATATAGTAAATAAAACGAAAAAGAAAAGCGACAGTTCCCTTTATTATTTTATATTACATCACTGTTATTAATTTAGTCAAGATTAGTTGAGCAGTAGTACAGTTACACTTGCTTGAAAATCAGAACTTCTCGATTTTTTTTTATCGGGATGTTTTTCCAAAAACGTGTTTTGGGCCCGAAGGTTCCCTCATAAATATGGTCAAGAGTAACATATATTTTTTTTGTTGCTCTAAAATGTATACATTTGGCTAAAAAACTGTTCAAAGTTGCCTGTTTTGACGAGGCACAGCGTCTTAATTTAAGAAACCGCGAGCGAAAGCTCTTTGCCTAATAAATGCAGTGACGGAAAAATCAAAACGGAAAACCTCGCGTACAAGAAAAATCAGACCTAAAAGGGATTAACATTTTATTCCAAGCCTGAACATTTGTCAGAACCACAGAAAACAATTTGAGTAACGTCAGACTTTTTACAAACAGTTTTATAAGGGCCAGTCCTATTGCAAATCTCTTGCAAATCCTATTGCATATTTCTGTAACCCATTTTCTCTACACAGATGAATTTATATGCAGATGACAGTGTAATCTATACCCAATAAAAACGTTTCATTGTGTTTCGTCATGCGTTAGATTAAAATATAAATACAATTTATGGTGGAACATCTGTAGTGGAACTATTTCCGTTTGTATACCTTAGTCAATTTGTGTAAGATGTTTTTTTTTAAGTAAAGATTAAATAGGTTAAGCGTTAAAAACACTTCCAGTATTCGAATAATTGCTTTAAATTAAGCAGTTATTAGTAACACTTCTCCATAATTAACCACTTTTAAAAGA
The DNA here is from genome assembly GCA_949152445.1 of Cerastis rubricosa. Taxonomy (NCBI): domain Eukaryota; kingdom Metazoa; phylum Arthropoda; class Insecta; order Lepidoptera; family Noctuidae; genus Cerastis; species Cerastis rubricosa. The sequence goes on along the minus strand of OX424523.1, from coordinate 11,482,133 downwards.
ATAAAGGACATTTTTTTTTTTAGCCTCTCGTGTCCCACTGCTGGGCAAAGGCCTCCCCTTGTATTATAAAGGACAATATAATTAATTTTATTTTGATGCCGCAGTGACTAAAATATGGTCACAGTAAGAAATTAGTGTATAAACATACCTTAAACTGTTCACCGACGAGTAAGCGAGAGTAAACCCAAATTATATTATTGCTACTGTAGCAATAATAAAATTGAGACTTACTCTTATTCTGTTGTGATGAAAAAAGTATTTAAAATACGATAAATGAATCCCGGGGAAAATGGAGAAAAGCTGTGTTTCAAAGGAAAGCAGAAATACTTTGTTATGATAAACCACCCACGGCTATTTGCAGAAGTAAAGTTGCATTCAATTTATTTCTCCTTCAATCTTCTTTTTTATAACCGTTCGTTATGAAATAACATTAAAACATCGAATACAAGCAGAAGAGTACATTTCAAAGAGTTCATATTTATCGACTTTATTTGCGGACACCGATGAAATCGAATGGATTAAATATTCATAAAACAAATAAAAGCTGTTTTTTACCAGCTATTAGGTACCTAGGAAAATATTACGTTTCATTAGAAATGGGTGGTCAAAGAGTTTTAACGGTTTGATGAACTCATGTTCATTTGCACTTTTAACATTGCGATGGTAAGTACTTAAGGTAAGTACCAGCTTGCCCTTTGTATTTTGTATCCAATTGATGGTGAGGATGCTCAATATGTACGTAATGTTTTATTAAATTTATTTCAATTAAGTATGGGGCTCAGTTTGCTATTACGGATTACCTACGACACCATAAATCTCCAAAAACATCGTAGTTTTGAATTTGAGCAAAATCAAACTGGACGAAAGAATAAGTGTACCTAAGTGTGTACGGAGATTTTTATTTTATTTTTATTCAAAGGGACAGTAAACAGTTAATTTATGAGAACTTACAACTAGTTTAACAAAATCAATTAGTTTTGCTATAATGTAACCCACAACCCTATCCACAGGAAGACATAAATATTTAAATATTTTTTTTCAACTTACGCAATTATTATAATATATAAGCAATATTTTTTTTTCCTTGATATTAATTCAAGTTACACTTTTTGAGCGTGGTGACCGATAAGAAAACAATATTTTGCCATGAAGTTTTTTTCACCATTTTTTTCAAATTCGGTGTGTTAGTTTTATTTCGTAACGGAATTTCTTGATTCGGTCGCCGCGCTCAAAGCCCGCGCTAAAAGCTATGCAATAGCTTAAAAAATATTTAATCGTTAGGAAATTTAGTAGTAGTGCGTGCAGTAATATCATATTAGAGCATTAAATATAGAAATTATAAATAGATTAGAATATTAACAGGAAATATTCGAGTTTTTGACTATAAAATTATTTTTGATCGAATAATAAAGTGAAACAGCTTGTACGGTGGAACCGTACATTCTGCAATTCAGCAGTTTACGCCACATTCATTTCAACTCATACTAATTAGTTCTGTTCGCTTTGAGCTATCAAGTCAGCCAGGCGTTCTCGTTACAGCCAACAAGGGCCGCGTTACACACTTCATTTCCACACCATCAGTCCATTAAGCTAATTTAACATTGGGACAATAATAATAATAATTCATTGATTTTTCAGACACAATGATCCATAAATTGTTAGTAAGCAAACTTAAGAATAATGTTAGTAAATCAAGAGGCAAGAAGCATTCGGTTTCAAACATCATCATCATCATCATCATTTCAGCCGAAAGACGTCCAGTGCTGGACATAGGCCTGCCTCAAGTGTCGCCACATTGACCGAACCTGTGCGACTCGCACCCAGCGGATCTCCGAAACCTTCACCAGGTCATCGGTCCACCTAGTGGGAGGCCTTCCAACGCATCGTCTCCCGGTTCGCGGTCGCCATTCCAGAACTTTTCGGCCCCATCGGCCATCTGTTCTGCGAGCAATGTGCCCTGCCCACTGCCACTTAAGTTTGGCAATTCTTCGGGCTACGTCGATAACCTTGGTTCTCTTGCGGATGTCCTCATTTCTGATTTGATCACGCAAGGAAACTCCGAGCATAGCTCTCTCCATTGCTTTTTGCAATGGAGAGATTGATTGCTTTTTGCTTTGGGTGACTTTGAGCCTTCTGATGAGGCCCATTGTGAGCGGCCACGTTTCGGTCCCGTGTGTAATCACTGGCAACACACACTGGTCATAGACTTTCGTCTTGAGACACTGCGGTAAGTTGGACGAGAAGATACCACGCAGCTTCCCGAACGCTGCCCAGCCGTGTCGGATTCGACGATTGACCTCTTTCTCGAAGTTAGACCTACCCAACACCGTTGGTTGTTGGACTGTTTGTCCCAGGTAGACATAATCGTCTACAACTTCGATAGTAGAGTCTCCGATCTTGATAGCATTCAACATGACCTTGGTTTTGTCCATGTTCATTTTAAGACCCACTCTTTCGGAAGCTCTACTGAGGTCATCGAGCATTGTACTGAGGTCCTCCATGGCCTCAGCCATGACAGCCTATATCGTCGGCAAATCGAAGGTGCGAGATGTACTCGCCATTGATGTTGATGCCTAGCCCTCTCCAGTCCAGAACCTTGAAGATATCTTCCAGTGCAGCGGTGAACAGTTTCGGAGATATGACGTCTCCCTGTCTCACACCTCTCTGCAGAAGGATAGGTTCCGAGGTCTGGTCCTGAAGTCGGACTGACATGGTGGCGTTTTTGTACAAACACTTCAACACCTCGATGTACCGATAATCAATTTGGCACCGTTGGAGAGACTGCAGTACAGCCCAAGTCTCGATCGAATCGAAGGCTTTCTCGTAGTCCACAAACGCTAAACAGAGAGGCAGGTTGTACTCTTCGGTCGTCTGTATAACCTGTCGCAGCGTGTGTATGTGGTCTACGGTGCTAAAACCTTTTCGGAATCCGGCTTGTTCGGGAGGCTGAAAATCGTCAAACCTGCGCGCGAGATTTGTGTCACGATTCGTGATGACTCTTGAAAACAACTTGTAGATATGGCTCAGAAGTGAGATGGGCCTATAGTTCTTCAACCGGGCGTTTTCGCCCTTTTTGAAGAAGAGTACCACCACACCCTTGCACCACGCCTGTGGCGTTTTCCCCTCGAGTATGACGGAATCAAACAGCTTCTGAAGGGCCTTAAGTACCAGTTTTCCACCCGCCTACAGAAGTTCGGCCGTAATTCCATCATCACCCGGTGCCTTGTTGTATTTAAGCTGTTTCAGAGCCATCCCAATCTCGTACAGGCTGATGTCCGGGATGTCTTCGTCGGGTCAGTCTAGCTCTTGGGTCATTCGCTAAATTTACAACGGGTTTTCTGGTTGACGTGTACAACTGCCCATAAAATCTCTCGATCTCCCTCGGTAGCTCCGGTTTGGCGGATACGATTCTGCCATCGTCGGTCTTCAGTTTCGTGAGCTGGCTCTGCCCAATAGCCAGATCTCTTGCAAATACCTTTGAGCCTTTATTCCACTCAATGGCGTCTTTAATACGCTCGGTATTAAAGCGGCGGAGGTCGCTCTTAAAGGATTTAGAGATCTGTCTATTGAGCTGCCGGTATTTCCACGCGCAAACGTTTCAAACGTTTCATACTTAATATCTACATATCAACAACGTGCAACAGAATTAATGTAAGCTGTTCACAGGCGTACGTATGTTAGTCCACAAATTGTTGACCTTAAAGTCATAATTTTCGCCTTTCCCTGATATAATGACAATTCGTTTAAGTTCTCCGATTTGCATTATCAAATCATTTTAAAAGTCAATATCTTCCAATATTTCCAAGTTATTCTTTATGGTGTCGGACGGATAGAATAGCACCATCCCATATCTTCCCATGGGTGTCGTAAGATGCGACTAAGGGACTTGCCAGAGAATGAGCAGCAGCGTTCTCAGTGCTTTTGCAAAAACCTTACTACGATCGCTAACCCGCCTGCCAAGCGTGGCGATTATGGAAAAACCCCCCCTTTTGACTGAGGCCTATGTCCAGTAGTGGACGTCTTTCGGCTGCAATGATGATGACGATTTTCTATGTTATATACGATCAATCAAGAAAACTTTTTCACAACTGTGTTGTTTTGTGATTAAAAATGAAACCGAATCGAATCGACTCAAGAATCTTCATTTATGAACGTCATAAATGGAAATGAAGACATCAATCAACCGCTTACATAGCGAATATAAAATCTTTTGGAGTAATTGATGAATCTTTATAGATGCAAGTAGTATTTATTGCAGACGTAGTCATAAAATTAGGATTAAAAAAAAATCAATTTTTAGTCAGTAATTTACACGGATCCACCGCCACAAAAGGGAAAATTAGTTGCTGCGTTTCACAGTCACGTACTTACTACCACTAAACAGGGTTGGATGTACAATTACCTATGTTTAAGCTGTTATCTTCCCATCAACTGTTTCAATCGACGTATGTTTCGAGGTGAAATTATTTCTATGGTTGAACCGTCGCCGTTCAATGTTTGGTAAACACTCTGAAAATGTTCACAATATTCCGCAGTCATAAAATCAAAATCAAAATATTTTATTTTACATAGGCCTACATGGGCACTTATAAAACGTCGACAGAAGAGGCACGGTTCGGGTTGGTCGTTTCTTATGGAGAAGAACTGGCAAGAAACTCCATGGTTACTCTTTTAAAATCATTTGGTTCTACAATATTTGGATGTTACAGCGTTAGTACCTAAGTATGAGAGGACAGCGTAGGCCCGACAATAAGTCATCGCTTACTACAAAAGGTAGAAAAAGATAAAACATAAAAAAAGAAAACATTTTTATTTTACACATGCCACATTCCACAAGTGCAAATAAAAATAAATAAACTAAAAAACTTAAATCTAAACTGAAAAAAAAAGAAAATATTGTGTCTCACGGCTGCGCGAAATAGGCCCAGTAGATAGTTTTTAAGTGTAATTAAAGGTCGGAATTATTATCCTGGTTACGCAAAAAGGCTAGGCACATGATGATGACTTGTAGAAAAGTCATCATCATCTGCCTAGCCTTTTTCCCAAACTATCTTGGGCTCGGCTTCCAGTCTAACCGGATGCAGCTGAGTATCAGTATTTTACATAAAACGACTGCCTATCTGACCTCCACAATCCAGTAACTGGGTAATACGATACCCCTTGGTAAGACTGGATGTCAGACTTTTGGCTTCTGACTACTCGTAACAACTGTCAAAGATCTACAAATGACAGCCGGGACCAACGGCTTAACGTGCTTTCCGAAGCACGGAGGAAACTCGGTATGAAATTATGGTCACCCATCCACGGATCAACCTCGGCAAGCACGGCTTAACCTTAAAGATCGACCCGATCGGCTGTTATTATTTAACCACGAGCTCCTCCAAGTAAGTTCATAAATGTTCGCAAGTTCTACAAGTACATAAATGAAATGAAAATAATTTATAACGAAAAAGACAGCAGTCTGACAAAATAAAAGGACCATGGTTTATGCGTCAGTAACGATGTCATTATTTTTCCTTATATCACACATTCCGTAACCGCTGAAGTTTCTGAAAAGGATATGAACACATGTGGAGCACCATAAAACCGTTTACCAGGAAAACAGAAGTTTGTAAGAGCCCTGTCGTAATATTATGAAGTTTAGACGAGTTTCTACACAACACGAAAGAAGGTGCTGCCTCAAAATTATATTAATTGACGAGAAGAAAAATAATTTTCACAACCAACCAGAACATATATTTTACTCTAAAAGCAAAACAAAATTGTACCTGCGTATATAGTTATGACTTAAAATGAAGCACTATTTAAACGCTACTATATTCAGTAAGGTCGACTGTGAAATACCTAATTACCTATGTTCAGCGCCTAGTCAAGTCGACAGAAAGGGGTTTACCTTGCAAAAGGATGGGTAGTTCTGTATTTTGGGTTATGTTTAGAGGTTCTCATGAAAATTTAAAATATTAATGACTTCCGCTCCCCAGCCGAAAATAACTGCTGCTCCACGAGTTTTAGTTTATTTTTTTCTAGTATGTTCAAAATGCTTTGTACGTACATAGATTTAAGAGATGGCACAGAAGTAATTTTGCAATATTACTGTCAGTCTGAAAGCGGATATTTTGGAAATATGGTCCGGCAAATTCTCTTATTGCACAAAACGGCCTACAATTTACGATTGCTGCACCTCTTATCTTAGATTATTATTTTGTTACTCGATCCGGAAAATTCAAAGACAAAAGGTAAGCGGAGGTTGGCCGTGAAGCGTATACTCTCTAATTTATTCAACTCGGGGAAGGCATAAAATGTAAAATCTATAAACAGTGAATATTTTCCTACACTGTCAGATCAATACTGGGGACTTCCGTGTCTGCAACTGAATAAATGACAACCCTTTCTCTTCCTGTTTTAGCCCCGAGCTTTTAAAACCCGGACACATCTGAAAAATACACATAATTCGAACAAAAGCTCCCGGGGACAACAGTGACTGAGCAGCGAGCATACTTCAGCAGGACTATGTCCCGATCGTTTTGCGTAAACGTTTTCTTTTGAGTTTATTATGAAAACGTTCGAGACAAAATCTTGACAAAATTAATATTCCGTCCCTCCTGTTTTCGTTAAAACTTACATTGTCTCGTAATCAGATTATGGTATAACTTTAAGGATCTAGAAAACCATCCGCCAAATATCTTAATTAAGAGGATCTTGAGTGGATGGAACGGGTATCGGTTGGGGCAACCGGGGCAACCACGGGCGGATTCTTACCCCCCGCCCCCTCACTGTGGCAAAACTTGTAATGGCATGTAACTTAAACATAAGTTTTTTGATAAGTCAGTGTTTAAACGATAGGGTGGAGGGGAGGGGAGTTACAGGTTGCCCGGGGTGTGAGGGGAGATCTGTAGTGAAGTGGGAGCGCGCATTTGTCGATGTGATCGAGAATATTTAATCATTTTCTTTTTCTTGTAATTTTCAACTTTTTAAATATTTTATGGATGGTCAAGTCATGTAGTGATGTGGTATGATTGAAAATGAATTAAATTCATGATGATATACATTTTTGAAGGGAGGTTTAGTTTTATGGCAGTTTATTATCTATTTCGTATGCATGATACGTTGCTGGAATAATATAATTTTTAAAACAAACGTAACTTTGAAAATGAAATTATTTCAAAACATTTCTCAATCGTAAAATTACAGGAAATTCATGAACGCTAGCCTATTTTACAATAGGTACATGTTGACCATTTAAGTAGTTTTTCTTAGCTCCTGAGCCGAAATAAAAAATAAATTATGTTTTTTTATGACATAGTTTCCTTGTGCCCAGTAATTTTAACCCTACCTACCTTCATTGGAGTAAACATTAAATAAAAAACTTCAGAACTTACAAATTCAATATTTTTTTATCGATATCGGCACGCTCGGTTTCCCTATCACTATGAAGCAACAGGGTGCTGGACGCGTGCGCGTATCCCCCCAGAAGGAATAAATAGGGCGGCAGGCATGCTCGGGCCTCAGATTCTAGTGAAGAGCCAGCGAGTTGGGTCGGAAATCCCAACTCGCTCCCGCGTTGCTCGGTCGTAGTAATGTTCTTTCCACCTGCATAAGGGAAGTGTTTTTGTGAAGTGACTGATTAATTACCTGTGATAATGAGCTATTATAATATGACTTTGGTGCTTGCTGGAGGTGAATGAGAGGCAGTGTTAAAGGTAAGTTTTAATAATTTTACAATACTTTTTATTTCAGTTTTTATTTTTTTATTTTGTGTTGATGTATTGTGTTTTTAAAATATTATAAAGTCATTTTTCATTATAATTTTCCGCTAAAGTGTTTGCAAATATTTATAAAATTCCATAAATTTGACAAACACTTGTAAATTCAATTGTGTAATTTTACTTTAAGTTCTGATTTTATTTTAAATTTAATTGAAGTATTTTACTTTAATTTCTGATTATATTTTAAATTTTGATTTTGTTTTCAGATTTTTTAAATTATTTAGCTACAATTTAACTTCTTATGTTCGCTTCTATTTGAGTTGTGACTGAGTTAAAATTTTAGTTCTTACAAAATGAATATGCAACAATTCACGGGAAAATTTTCAGCGGTTTTGTGATTCGGGAACGACCAACATTCATTTTTACTATATCTCAATAAAATAATATTCCCAAAATCATATTAAATTAACCGTTTTATGGAAAATTACTTCTAGAAAAAAAAAATGCGATCGTGGTATTGAAATAACAATAAATTTCAGTCACTTTACATCATCATACTCGTAAAATAAAATAAAGGGAATAAGTAATTAGAAATTTAAATGTCCGAACTTTAAAGTACAATTTTTATCGGCGTCAAAACTGCGGCGGACAATTATTTACACACAATGTATTATTCCGTTCAGCAGAAAAATTAAAACGTGAAATTTGACCAAAAATTTTTTGCCGCTATATTTTTCAGCTTTAGCATAATAAAATCGTATCAAAATTCAATTAGGTTGATCGCAAACTTCCGAATCAGCAATGCAAATTAGGGAAATGAGATGTTGATACAATTTTAATATGCAAATTAAATAACCAAACAGTACTAATGTATGGGAGGGTGATATTTAAATTCATTGATAGATGTATTATGATATCCAGTTAAATAAATATCTACTTTGTGAAAGTAATTTAAATTATTGATTGTACTGAGTAACTATAGGCACAAGTGAACGAATGCCAATGTCCTTAAGAGCGTTTACGCCTTACGGCATTTCATACAAACTTTCAAGTCCTTATTTTCCGAAATGGTCTAAAAACACATTTTCGAAAAGTCTTTTATAAAAAAAGATAACTGGAAATTTGTTCTGTTTCTATAGATAATTTATAATCGTTCTAATATAGCTGTAACACTATTTTTCTAAAATATTTTTGTCACTTTTTAGACCTACGTACCCTGCTTATGCGTAAGAAGTTTCATTAAAATCAGTTCAGTCATTTCGGAAAATAAGGACTTGAAAGTTTGAATGAAATGTCGTAAGGTGTAAACGTTCTAAATTACGAAAACGAACAATATAGAAAAGTTCCAAAAAACAAGACAAATGTTTAATGACCAAATATATTTCCGGTTTTCCATTTTCTATCTTAATCAGCTTACTAAAACATACAACATTAAAAAATAAATCTTTCGTCATATGAAAACACGTACGTTGCATATTCATTTACAGTTTAGAAAAAAAGAACGTGCAATTTTGGAGAAGTCGCTGATTATTCTGCAGAAGAAAATTGAAGAACGGATTAATAATTTCCAGATTTTTGTCTCAGGACTCGATGGTCAATCTTTCCAGTACTGCATCAAATTGATATCAATATTGGAGGTCAACGAGTAATAATTTCCAAAATCATAAAAAAAATACATAAAGTATATTACAAGAAAAGATTTAAAGGTGTCTATTTAATTTATTTTCTTTTGTAAATGGCCGAGCGATGGTTTCCTCAAAGACACTTAATTTAATCACCACTTACTTTTCTTTAACTGAATAAAATATGTACATTATTTGCAGAACTAAAATAATATGTACAAGTATCAAAGTGGGAAAGAATTTGTCTAACAAAAAATATATCTTACAAAATCAAGCAAATCCTACAAAAAGAAATAAAGCATATTATAACGTATCGAAATATTGCTTCTAGACTAAATTCATTCACGTGAAAAACGTAATACAGTACTTATACAAATACTAATATTTATTCTCAGAAAAAAATAAGTCAACTGTAATAAAGTTCAATCGAATTTGCCGAGACTGCAAAATAAACATTTATTTTCCATATTTAATGTATCATAAAAAATACATTAAGTTACTACGACCTTTTCAATAAAACATTTAAAAAATGGAAAGGAAAACAGTTCCAAGTCTGTTGTAATGAAAAAAGAAAATCAATAAACATTTTAAAAAAATAAAAGAAGTCTCTGGACAAAATTGTAAAAAAAAACCAAGTACACAGACTTAAAATAAAATGTATGAAAAACTTGGAAGCTGTAGACTGGGCACCTGTTTCAAAGCCATAGGTGCCATTAGCGTAATGTATGTACCGGGGGTACGTGTGTTGGGCTTTCATTGCTCGATTATAACTTTTTCTACACCAACGTTTCTTTGATAACGTGTATTGAATGTTAAAATGTAATCCATGGGCTTTTAATGTAAACACGTTAAGGTTTCGGAAACGGACCGAATGATATGAAGGAAAACGGTTGCTTTTAATTTTCATACAGAATGGAGCCGTTTATCATTTTTACAAATGTTTGCGGTTTTTATACTCAAGCTTTGAAGATATAAAGGTTGTTAGGAGCGGGTGGTTTTTCGAGGTAAAGATTCTCCATGTTTTTAATAGTAAGGTGTTTTATTATGACGTACAATAGCAACATCCTTCAGCATGAGCTCCTGGGTTCTATTGGCTGGTCGAAAAAACTGGGTTTTTCATTATGTTTGTTAGAGAGATTTGATCCTTATGATTGACCCTATCGTCCTATGGCATAAAAGTACAGGATTTTATTTTTTCAGTAGTTGCGTTAGCTGGTGCGATTCCCCAGTGTGGCAAGTGAATTTTCGGAAATCTTTAAATGCAGATATGTTTTTATTTTTTTAAATGAAGGTAAGTTTCCTTTGAATAAAATTTCTTTCTACAGTATTTAGAGTAGTTTACCTCCAGGTGGCATTGAAAAATTCCACACTGTATATAATTTTCAAACACTGATTAGAGATGCCAAAAATTTTAACAAAAAAAAATTACCAACTTCCAAAAAATATCACTGCAACGTTGTAATTTTTCCCTCTTTAGTTGTGGTATCTCACACAAATCATTTTCAAGTATCAATTTTACATTGTAACAAGAAACTATTAGCACATCATCCACACAAACGAAGAAATGCATAATGTGGAGAATAACTCATAAAACATAACAAATAACACTTAAGCAAAGTTAATAAAATATGCGACCATCACGCGAGCTTTCTCTACCGAATGAAAAAGAATCACTTAAATCGGACCTTACTGGTTCGATTTAAATTATTCTTTTTTTCTTATCACGGAGATAACAGTTTAAACACATGCATGAAAAAAAAGGTGTTGGTGGAATGCATAACCTCCTCTTTATCTCAAAAAATAAAGTCGCAAATGTCAGTTTAGTTATCCGAACAAACAAGGTTTTAATTTTATTATTAATGTAGCTTAGTTAACAGGGAACATTTGAAGTTAAAAGCTCGTCATCCCTCTGGGCCCTAGAGAATATGGTAGCAAAGTAGAGGTGTGCTTGTAGCACATCCGCTGTTAGCCGAAGGCTGTAGGTATTATTCTATTGTGTTAGGGGAACAAGCCTTCTCGTGTATCCACCCTTTATATTTCTACTTTACATTGCGTGTCTAACTAGGCTTGAACAAAGGGCAGGAAATCTGCAATATAAGTAAACATGTAGACGAAAAAAAGGAGAACTATGACTCTCCTGTTTTAACAGACTACGTACTTCAATGTATATAGGACCTCGTAGCTAAATAATAACAGCCGCACGGGTCGATCTTTAAGGTTAAGCTCTGCTTGCCGAGGTTGGTCCGTTGATGGGTTACCATAATTACATACCGAGTTTCCTCCGTGCCTTGGAAAGCACGTCTTACCAAGGGGCTTCGTATTACCCAGTTACTGGGTTGTGGAGGTGAGATAGGCAGTCGCTTCATGTAAAATACTGGTACTCAGCTGCATCCGGTTAGACTGGAAGCCGACCCCAAGATAGTTTGGGTAAAGGCTAGGCAGATGATGTACTTCAATGTATATAAAATATTTTTATTAAAACATCGATAATCTATTCAATCAATTCAGAAAGGTCAGGTGCGTAGTACTCGCAACCACCGTGCGTGTAAGACCAGCTGGCCTACCATGACCTCTTAAAGCAGTATTGTTTTACTCTTATTCCAGTGTGGGAAAGAGACGGAGCTATACAGGATGTCTAGCGCCATCTCTTTCCCACACTGGAAAAGGAGTAAAACATTACTGTTTTAACACGTCATGGTAGGCCAGCTGATGTATGAACGTGGACGAGGCAAAAGGAGTATGTAAGGATCGTGACAGGTGGCGTTCTGTGGTTTCTGCTTACCCCCATGGGAAAAAGACGTGACTTTATGTATGTACTAGGTGTCCGGCGCAACTTCGTTTGCGTCACATATTCCCCGTTTTCGCAACATTTTTCATTGCTGCTCCACTCCTATTGGTCGTAGCGTGATAATATATAGCCTATAGCCTTCGTCGATAAATGAGCTATATACCACTGAAAGAATTTTTCAAATCGGACTAGTAGTTTCGGAGCCTATTCAATGCAAACAAACAAACATCTACAAACAATCAAATCTTTCCTCTTTATAATATTAGTTAAGATATTAGTTAAGATTAAGATAGTTAAGATTAAGATTAATATGTATCGACCATCGTGAAAGAAAAAGCTTGGGTTTCGTTTTTAGCTCAGGTGGCCTACCATGACATCTTAAAACATTACTGTATTACTCCTTTTCCAGTGTGGGAAACAGATGGCGCTAGACATCTTATATAGCTCCGTCTCTTTCCCACACTGGAACAAGAGTAACTCAATACTGCTTTAAGACGTCATGGTAGACCAGCAGGTAAAGTGTTTTTGGGTATACAATTAAGAGATACAGTTACAGTCAGAAAGTGGCGCCGGTGACGGAAACATATGTGGTAATCGGTTTTCATGGTATGGGCATGTAATGCGGAGGAATCAGGAAAATGTCGTGAGGAAACTTTTGAGTAGGTATGAATATGGATAGTTATAAGAGTAGAGGAAGACCTAAAAAATTATGGATGGACTGTGTGAAGGATGATATGGCAAGAAAAGAGGTGTCTCATGAGATGACAAGTATAGAGAAGTATGGAAGAACAAGACTGCTGCGCCGACCCCAAAAAAAATGGTATAAGGGCAAGAGAATGATGAATTAAGAGTTTATGAGTTAAAAACTTTAGTCTGGATTTGTGGAAGGTCGAAAGCAAACATTGATTGCCTGGTATTACAAAGGACTTTACTGGCGAAAAGCTACGTTAAAAATGATATGGCATATGGACTAGAAAATTTCTAATTGTGTGCTTAAAACTGAATGCCTGAAATAACCAGAAGCAATATGCAAGTGCGTTTTCTCATCACCACTATTTAAAACAAAAAATAAATCATATATTATTTTAAGTGTCCATAAGATGAATGCCGCTATGACGAATAATGAAAAAAATACTACAGTTTCGGGAGATTATATCGAATAGTTCAGAGCTAAAAAAACTGCACCTATGTTTAGTTTTATAATAATAAGCGAATTGCCGAGCATATTACGAAAAGTAATCCGATATTTTAGTAGAAACACCTGCCTTCCTTAGCTGTTTTTATTCAGATTGTTCGTTGAATAAGAATGAAAAGGGCCGCAAACCTCATAAGTAGCTACGGATAAAACGTACAGAATATTATAAGACTTTATATTTTGATTTATATTCCGGATGCAGTGAGGTATCAAATTCTGTAATCGTACCTGAAATTAGTAAGTAATACACAGCAGTAAAACTAATTTGTTTGTACAGTAGTAGCAGGCGCTACTGTAGAGGATGAGGTTTTTGGGTTCGATTCCCCGGCCCAAACTGTCAAAGTAATGTTGGTTTTTACGAAATAGCCAAAAAAATGCTTTGAAATTTTACCCGGGTGAGAATGATATTTTCGGCTCCTATTACATGGGTCTTAAACATAACTGGAGAAATGTGGGTGTACTAAGGTAGAATTCTGCTTAACTCTTTGTGAAAATACAGGCGTGATAGCAATAAAACTAAAACACATATCTATACAATATCTATATATCCTAATAATAAAGCTGATGAGTTTGTTTGTTTGCTTAAACGCGCTAATCTCAGGAACTACTGGACCAATTTGAAAAATTCTTTCAGTGTTAGATAGCCCAATTATCGTGGAAGGTTATAGGCTATATATCATCACGCTACGCAGACGAAGTCGCGGGTAGAAGCTAGTCTACTTATAAAACGACTCTAATTCTTTAACGCTCTTCACAAGAAATAAGGCAATGTATCACCAAAAACGTTTGTACTATGCGGGTGGTAGTGTCTCTGCGTCCCCAACTTCGTCTGACTAAGTTTGAGGCTGCAAACCTATGGCTCCGCCCGATACGAACAGTCTTACCAAGTTTCGTACCTATATCATGCCTTCTGCATCTGTGTAGCCACTCAATACGCTCAACTAAGCTAGTTATAACAAACGCTATTAAGTTTCACACTAATAACTTTCATAATATATTAGGCACAGAATGGTGTTCGTAACCTATAAAACAAACAAGCAAATAAACAGCCGTTCATTGTCATTCAGAATTTTTAATTAAAACATAAAGTTTAACAGCAGATTCTTTAATCAAATTACAACTCATTTATCATTAAAATATATAAATTCTTTTTATTCCAATTCTCAAACTTCACTTATAACAAAAGCGGAACATTCACGCCGCAAAGTAAAATTTCATTTTCATAAATTTTAATCTCGATAAATTATTTTCAAGTGGACGAAAGAACAAGAGGCTTTCACCCGGACAGACTGAGAAAGGTAAAGGAATTAATCTAATGTCAAGCGTCCTAAATACAATAGGGGAACAAAAACTTTTTCATTTTTCTCACCGGACCCCTGGCTAGCGAGAATATTAGTTGGGGGTATTTTTCAACGAATATTACCTTGTTATTGACACAGCCAATCAAATTACCTGTTTCTTTGAAACACGGAGTGTTTGCGTTATTATTTGTTTTATTTTTACTGAAAACAAGATAATTTCTTAGGATCGCATAAATAAGATTAATCTTTTTATTTATCTTAGCTTTAAAAAAAAAACAAATTAATCGAGCTATTACCTGTTTAAAAAAAAAACAACTTTAAAAAAAACTTGCGTAGGCTGTAGATTCCAAGAAAGAACGGAACATAACAAGAATTTCCGATAGGTGCGAAGGAAAAACAAAGAATAATCCTAAATTTCCCAGTACAGAACATCACGCAGTAAGGGCCGATGATCCGGGCTCAGTATGGTGGTCAATCACGACCTTTATTAGGGTTCCTCTTTGTTAGCCGTAAACCACTTATTCGGATCAAGCGACAATCATTGAGTTTATTCGAGAATTAGTTTTGTGTGAATGCGTAAAGGATCCCGTAGTTTTACTTAAACATCAAAGGATGTTTTGTCTAAACGACATAATGGCAAAAGCTTTGACAAAGATTACGGCATACAATAATGACAAATAATAGGTCATCATTCATCATCATCATCATTTCAGCCCAAAAGACGTCCACTGCTGGACATCATCATCATCATCATCATCATTTCAGCCCAAAAGACGTCCACTGCTGGACATAGGCCTCCCACAAGTGTCGCATTGACATTTTGGGGGTTTTGCCATAATCGCCACGCTTGGCGCCTGCCAAGTTGATCGCAGTCCGGTTGTTAAAAAAGCACAGAGAACGCTGCTGCCCAATCTCTGGCAAGTCCCTTAGTCGCCTCTTACGACACCCACGGGAAGATATGGGATGGTGCTATTCTTTACGTCCGACACCATACAGAGTACACACACCTGCTGGACATAGGCCTCCCCCAAGTGTCGCCACATTGACATTTTGGGGGGTTTTGCCATAATCGCCACGCTTGGCAGGCGGGTTGGCGATCGCAGTACGGTTGTTGCAAAAAATCACAGAGAACGCTGGATGGTGGTATTTTTTACGTCCGACACCATACAGAGCGAGTGCGAATAATAGGTAAAGCAGCGGTAAATCAATCAGAATCCCGTTACATGAATCTCTCGTAAGCAACGCCCTACTAACACATTTCAGCTAAGAGAACATTTTCTACCTAATTAAAGCTGGAAACGCGAAAAGTTTCGCAGTTATCCATTTTTCCCCAGTGTCCGTATTCCAAACACCCCGCTCCCCCCCACCGAGGCCAGTGCGACGAAATGTGAAATTTCAATTCCACAGCAAGATTTTTATTAAAGTATCGAAGCTTGGGAACCGTTCGAATATAGTTTGGAAACAAATAAACGACTTTCCCGGTCTTTTTTTCCTTTTTTATACATAAAAGCGGTGAGTTGATTTATTGTCGAGCTCGGAGCGGCCGCTGCGTCCTGTCGCGAATCTTGATCGACGAAGCATTTCAATTTATTTTATGACTCGACACCTTCGCAAGGGTCTGTTCTTACTAAAATACCCCTAATTCGGTCACTCTGACATTTATCCATTGGTAACAACTTACTGTGCGTTCGATATGAAAGATCGTGACATAACTATCTTTTCTTTATCTCTTTGAATAGTTCAACTCGTTATCATTTCAATTGTAATCGACTTGCCTCTGAACTTTTCAAAACTTGGTCTTTTAATGAGATCAGGCAGTTATTATCTTTGCATTCGCGCTACTTTCTAAATCAGATAAGGTACAACTACGCTATGAAGTCATAATACTCATACCTACTTTATTAAATGTGTTCCATTACGCGAGATTTTGTCTGTGTACGAGTGAAACGAATTCGTATTAAGTTTTTGCGAGACATCAAATAGCAGTTTAAACGGAACGGGAACTGACTACGGGTGGTAAAAAGCTACGCATTCTGGCACACCACACGTCCGCAAAAAGTTCTTGAAAGTGCATCGAATGCTTCGACAGTTGCACAATCAATGCGCAATCAACACAAAACGATTTTATACTGCGGCTTTTACAATGTTCGGCTCACTATTTTATTTTCTGGTGCGATTTTCACCTTTTACTTATTTTACAAACAGTTACTTCAAATTGGTGGATCATTTTACAGTCTTTCATTTCATTATCAATCGACTGGCACACTGACTTTACACTAGATTGCTGATTACCTACTTAGCTCTTAGCGAGTTTAAAAGTGCTTTATATAATGGATATGGTTCTGAATGGTGACGGACTTAAAGAATAGCACCATCCCATGTCTTCCCGTGGGTGTCGTAAGAGGCTAACTACGTGACTAAGGGACTTAGCAGAGAATGGGCAGCAGCGTTCTCTGTGCATTTGTAACAACCGTACTGCGATCGCCAACCCGCCTGCAAAGCGTGGCGATTATGGCAAAACCCCCCCTTCTTGGGGGAGGCCTATTTCCAGCAGTGGGCGTCTTTCGGCTGAAATGATGATGATGATATAATGGATGGTCACCCATCCGCTGACCAACCTAGGCAACGCCGCGGTTTAACCTAAAGATTGACCCAAGCGGCTGTTATTGTTAAGCCACGAGCTCTTCAGTTGTAGAACATTTCTGCCTAAAAATAAATTACTAAGGTATCTTATAAATTAAGTATTTGAGATCGGCAGCTAGATAATAGCATTTATTACAAGAATGCCTTTGACATCATACACACGTCAACTTGTTAATTTCTAGATCAAAGCTTATCAAGTTGCCGCCTTCACAAGTCCATTGTAATGAAACAAATTAAGTAGCTTGCAGTGGACTAACTTAATTTGTTCATAGAATGACCAGAGATATTGCAGTTATACATTTTTATATTATATCGCGGTCCGTGACCTTAAATTATTATAAGATTTATTTAAATATCCATCATCATCTGCCTAGCCTTTTCCCAAACTATCTTGGGGTCGTGTTCCAGTCTAACCGGATGCAGTTGAGTACCAGTATTTTACATGAAGCGACTGCCTATCTGACCTCCATAACCCAGTAACTGGGTAATACGATACCCCTTGCTAAGACTGGATGTCAGACTTTTAGCTTCTGACTACTCGTAACGACTGTCAAAGATCTACAAATGACTGCCGGGACCAACGGCTTAACGTGCTTTCCAAGGCACGGAGGAAACTCGATATGTAATTATGGTCACCCATCCACAGACCAACCTCGGCAAGCACGGCTTAACCTTAAAGATCAACCTGGGCGGCTGTTATTTATTAGCCACGAGCTCGTCAATATATTTACATGTCCGTCACAACATAATTATTATATTGTGGCGTAATAGTGTGATCTGTGTGCATGCATAAAACTGCCCATTTGGTTTGTTATTGATTAAATGCAAACTTCAAGTTTTTTTCGTGAGCGGCTAAATTTAGTTTTTAACCTTTTTCTCCGCATCTCTAGAAACTCAGTAAAAGATCTCCATGAAAATCTGACCACTATAAACTTCGTTCCACCTTTTTGTCTAATTAATTGCACTCCACTATCATATCATCAGCCTTTTCCCAAATTTATTTAGGTCGTGCACTGTATGGTGTCGGACGTAAAGAATAGCACCATCCCATATCTTCCCGTGGGTGTCGTAAGAGGCGACTAAAGGGATTTGCCAGAGAATGGGCAGCAGCGTTCTCTGTGATTTTGTAACAACCGCACTGCGATCGCCAACCCGCCCGCCAAGCGTGGCGATTATGGCAAAACCCCCCTTATGTCAATATGGCGACACTTGGGGGAGGTCTATGTCCAGCAGTGGACGTCTTTCGGCTGAAATGATGATGATGATGATTTAGGTCGTCTTCTAGTCTTACCAGAAGCAGCTGAATACCAGTATTTTACATACAGCGACTGCATATCTGACCTCCACAACCCAGTTATTACTGGATAATACGATACCCCTCGCTATAAATGGTTGATTAAGACTTAATTGCACTCGAATACCTATACATATAAAAATAAGTGTTGTTTTTAAGTGTATAATCGATAGTTTTTAAAGACGGTTGTCGTCGGTCGAACTGTATTCTGTAGAGTTTAAATTCTTCGACTATTCAATACAGCTTGAAAGTTCTATCGTTCTTCTTCAGTTTGAAGACACAGGCTACAAAGTGAGCGAGGAAGCCGGTGGTATTTATTTGTTTACGTCTTTTTTTGGCGTCATCGGTGAAAGGGTTAATTTGTCATATTGAAATTATATTTCGATAATAACTATAGGCAAACGAGCTCCATCCATATTTAGGGTAAAAAACCCGAAGTGGGGGTCTTGTAGACATATTCACATAAAAAAGTTAAGAAAAATCTGGTGCAAGATTTGACCAATACATACTAACAGACAAACCAAGTAACACGCTAAGTTGAATAAAAGCTTATAAAAACGTAGCTGGCTAGGTTTAATTTAGGTTTTTGTTTTAATTATACAAAATTGAAAATGAAAATGTATTGTTTGAGGTTACCGGTGATCGGAACGGCAGTGAAGGTGTTAATGATTTTAGAGTATTTTTTTTAGTCAATGACCTTTGTAGGTAAAATAAGTTTCAGCATGCTACCCACATCTTAATGGTGTTATCTAAGAACTTTTGGAAATAAACTCGTTTATTGAAAATATAAGTAACAAGGCCAGTGATTTTAATAGAACGCTTATAATACAACATAAAGAGCCAATATTAAAATAACCCTATAAAGGCAGTGGCTCCATGTAAAATACTGGTATTCATCTCCATCCTTTAAGACTGGAAGCCGAGCCCAATAAAGTTGGGAAAAGGCTAGGCAGATGCCTATAATTATACATAATGCACCTAAGCAATACACCCACGTTTCGTCAGCTATGTTTAAGTCCCATGTAATAGGGGGCTAGCCTATTGCCATCAATCGGTTGTACGAAGACAAAAAAAACACCCCGTTTACATACTAACTTACGAATAGTACAAAATTTCTGAGAATGAACTCCGAGACAACATATTTCGTAGCCCCACAGCCTGAGATTGCAAGTGTTGAACGATTTCAGAATAGTACGCGGACGTCAAGAGGAGTGATGAAGTAAACCAGCCAGTTAATGTTCACTTTGTGTTCAGTACAACGTACGCAAACTACCCTATTTAAAGTAAGCCCGTAAAAGGTTCTAAATGTTCTTTGTTCACATTTTGGGAAGACAAACTTGTGTGGGGAAGGTTTACAAGGATCATATATTTTCTTTTCCAAAGTTAGGTTAAATATTTTGTGTAGTTCCATGCCATACATTGCGTTCCAAACTGACGAAGCAAAGTAAAATTTGGCGCTGTTTGAATGGCACTAACGGGAAATGCAAACGTAGGCCTACGCGCGTGCTACGCTCTCGTAGACGCGGCATTACATCGTAGCTCGTAGCGTAGCTCGAAGCATACCTCGTAGCACACCTCGTACCATATGTTTAAAGACTGGTACAAACTGTTCTGTTGCCGGTCACAGCAATGTAAACAAGTTAGCGCTTTTGAAAAGTCGCGTGAATTTTGAAACGGCACTCTGGCGGAATTCCGCCGGTGCCTGGGTCGCGCTACGCGCCAACCGAAAAGGTAAATGGGTCATAAAGGCGTATCAATATTGACCGCGCGACTCCCATCCAGCGTACATCATGCCCGTTATATTGGCCATATCTCACGTTATGCGGAGAAGCCATTTTTTCGCTACTAATTTATGTACGTGTCGCTCTTTTTTTTTTTTTTAAAGCGGGTCCCTTTTTCGAATTTCGATATTGGCATCGAGGCAAACGCTCTGCGGTTACCGGAATAATGCGAGAGTTGAGCAGATAAATCGTCTGAATTGAAATCATGGGGCATCGTTACATAAAGACTGTCATTTAAAGTTCTGTTATCGGTATTTGGGAATCCGAAAAGTGGATTGGATATAGTGCCAAGTCGTCGGTCACTAGTCTGTAGCCTGGAAAGTTCCATTATTAATAGGGTCACCGTTTGCATGATAGATGGCTGCGAATCTATACTTGGGATATTATAAAGCTGAATAGTTTGTTTGTTTGCTTGAACGCGCTTATCTCAGGAACTACGGGTTCGAATTGAAAAAATCTTTTAGTATTGGATAGCTCATCTAGGAAGATTATAGGCTATAACATCACGAAAATGTGACGCAGGTAGTTGCGTAGGTCAGTATAAAATAAAAGACTCAATACTTTGCCGGCGCTTACAATGTCTGTTGTTCTAGCGATAGTCTTAGTTCAATCTAAAATACAAAGTACGTCGAATCAAGTGTTAAGTAGTCCCGCCAACATCCAACACTTGTACCGGTAAGCCGTACAAGTTAACTGGGGCAAAAAGCTGTCTACCTTTTGCGCTGATTTAGTGCAACTAAGAGCTAGGAAAGCTAAAGTTTTTAAGAGCTTTAATGCGAATTTGTTTTAAGTTTGATGAAAAAAAAAATAGTTTGTAGTGAAGACTTTAATTAGAGTTTTGGAGAGAACGAACGAACGTTTTAACCTCTTTATCCTTTCGCGCGAACAGTAAAGCCCCGCGTGTAGCCCTTCGGGGGCCCCTTGATTACGCCATCGCGTGAGTCATCCGATATCGTAAAGATAAACACTTATAACTCGAGTTATATTAGCTCTAATCTTAAACGGTAAACAGTGTCGGGTTCGTGATGAACGGGGCCATTTATTAATAATAAACAACTCTTTTAGAACTACTTGAGAATTATACATATCCCATATATATGAGAGAGGTCGCAGTAAATACGTCTGTTTTCGTTGCTTATTTTTGTTTGGTAAAACTACTCATTCAATTTACACGAAAATTTATATCTAACATCACAAATATACAAGTAATCTAATGACAGTGTTTTTTAGGAGTCCTTCATACATTATTCTTATAAGATCCTAACTCAAACTTCTTGTTAGAATCGGCCATTTTAGAATTCCGCTGTTCAAAGCATGAAAATACTTGAAATATCAATAAATATGAATAGATATGCCTCGAATACATGAAATAATGAATTATCACTATTTTTTCTTTGCTACTATTGTTTCCAAGA
This sequence comes from Cerastis rubricosa, assembly GCA_949152445.1. NCBI lineage: Eukaryota > Metazoa > Arthropoda > Insecta > Lepidoptera > Noctuidae > Cerastis > Cerastis rubricosa. The sequence continues at coordinate 11,460,388 of OX424523.1, read as the reverse complement.
CCATTTTACATGGTTAAAGAGTCAAATTATTTTTGTTAATTTCGACTAACAAACTTCACAACAAAGGATTTTTTGTTGGCTCAAATCATAATTTTTTGTTATTTTTTCAAGCAAATGACTATCTAAAAAGTTGCATTATACACTTATAACATACTATACATTTACTTACCAAAGTTTTACAACGTATATCTCACAAAAACAACACTTTTCCGAACATAATAACACGGGTTGCCATTGTCGTTTGACATTCGACATAGACGAGTTTCTATATTTTTTTTAATAATGTTGTGCCGTTTAGTATTACTAACGATTGGATTTGTTTGAATCGACTACTAGTTGACCATAGAGGTAAATTTTGACAGAACGATTTAGAAATGTACTTTTTTTTATATTAGCGTTTAAGTTTGCTGGTGCGCCGTTGATCCTCGGCGTACCGAATTCGGTACGGCGAGGATCAGCGGTAACGCCCGCGCGTACCGAATTCGGTACGCGCGGGACGGAAAGGTTAAGTTGCATTTTAAGCATTTTATAACAAACTAGCTGTCCGGCGCAACTTCGTTTGCGTCACATTTTCCCCGTTTTCGCAACATTTTTCATTGCTGCTCCACTCATATTAGTCGTAGCGTGATAATATATAGCTTATAGCCTTCCTCGATAAACGGGCTATACACCACTGAAAGAATTTTTCAAATCGGACCAGTAGTTTCGGAGCCTATTCAATGCAAATAAACAAAGAAACAAACAATCAAATCTTTCCTCTTTATAATATTAGTTTAGAAAATACACGTAGGTACTTTCCTAATCGCAAAATAAAACTCAATATCAACCAACAGTTTTTTTGGCCGGTAAAATATTTCTATTGGGAATCCCGCTATCCTGATTAAATTCCATCTAAAGGAAACAAGCTAATTACTATTTCCGTAAACAGTTTTATGCTAAAGCTTTTGTTGTAATCCGTGTTTCGCAACCCTTTTTAATTAGGCAGTGATATATAATTAGAAGGGATGCCGATGGTGCTAACAATAAGGTAATCAGGGTGCTTGCCCGAGCATCTTATTTCAATGAAACGTTACGTTTATGCTAGGTTACCATGGCAACAAAGGTACTGTTTTTTTTACCCTTACTCAGCATTTTTGCCAAAATATAATTGATCTTTATTGACGTAGGAATAAGGTTACTGTTTGATTGCTATCTACGACTAGTCAAAATGACAGGGAACCTTGTTATATATCACGTTTGTTATCCCCGAAGGGTTAAGCAGAATTTTACCTATTATTACGCTCATATTTCGCGAGTTAAGTTCCATGCAATAGGTGGTGAGCCTATTGCTATCAACCGGGTACAAATCCAGACACCGTGGCTGCTTTAGAGAAATTCCTGAAGGCAAAACCCAATAACACTTTGCCTGACCTGGAATCGAATCTAAGATCATGCTCAGCAGTCGCTCTTGTGACCACAAGACTAATGAGTCAGTCACCTCTTCTGTAAGATCTTTATTCTTCTAAACTAATATTATAAAGAGGAAATATTTGATTGTTTGTTTGTTTGCATTGAATAGGCTCCAAAACTTCTGGTCAGATTTGAAAAATTATTTCAGTGGTATATAGTCCATTTATCGAGGAAGGCTATAAGCTATATATCATCACGCTACGACCAATAGGAGTGGAGCAGCAATGAAAAATGTTCGAACACGGGGAAAATGTGACGCAAACGAAGTTGCACCGGACTGCTAGTGTTACAATAAGGTCGCTAATGTCAGAGAGGTAAAATAACTTTGAAAAAAAGTCTGAAAGGCCAAGATTTTCTGTCTATTGAACAGAGGGCATGACGTCATTAGGCAGAGTTTGTTCTCGAGGCCGTTGCTAGTGCAGTTGACAACTCTTTAATAATTTTAGACGAAAGGCTAATTAGAAGATCAATGAAGACTCACCAAACCGCACTAGGCCCGCGTGGTGGATTATATACTCCCACTCCCTCATATAGAGGAGGCCTGTATCCCATAGAGAGAAGGCCTGTATCCCAGCAGTGGGAACATTATAAGGCTGATGATGATGATGAATAAAGACTCCTATTATCCTAACCAGGCCAGAAGAAAGAAGATAAAGATATCAAACTTTTAGTTTATTCCGTATTTCAAAGCAACTAAAAAACGCCATTTGTACTGGATATACAAAACTCTAAAACGGAAACACTATATACATAAGCACTAAAAATACTACTTTTAAGTACTTAGTCGATTAACCCAATATCTCCGCTTAAACTTAGTCTAGTTTAAAAATATTTAGCTTCGTATAGCCAAATAAACTCCTTTAAATTACGGTTTAAACTGATAGCGAACATAAAATTCGCACGAAGAGTTGTTTTAGGCCCTACTTTACATAATGATACGAATATAAAACACTTTAGGGTTATCATGCATAAGCTACACGTGCGCCTTCATATATTAAAGTGTGATAAAAAATTAATATATCGTTTTCCTTTCTCCTATATACCAAAACGAGGTCTTAGCAGTCACGACATACGGTTTAGCGTCCATATCTACTTAATATGTTCGTCACAACAATGCACTGTCGTTCCATAAATGGCAAAAGCATTCAAACTATCAATAACGCTTCAATAACAGGAAAACTTTTGTCGGAATGGAAGCCATATGCAACAATGGCATAGGCTGGATTAAAAAATCCCTAGCATCCGAGTGGTGAAATTGCTTTCCCATCGCATCGTTGTGAACTACACTCAGCAACAATAAACCCTCCGCCTATAGACTCTACACTTTACGCACAAAAGGTCTGGCCACGATGCTGGCTATTATTTATCTTTTTTTTTTCATGCAGTCAAGCGAATCATTAGGTCAAATTCCAAATTAAAAAAAAAATACATAATCATTGAACTATTTGACATATAATTCGTATTTAAAATAAAAAAAAATCGAGTGTCTTTAAATTCGTTGTGTGTATTTGTTCGGGAGGGTTGTCATTACTTTTATTTATTTACACTAAGCGGGGCGTTTGTAAAGATTATCCTTAGAAATAAACAATTGCGAAGGAGTGGGGGTAGCAGGACTACGTCGCGGTCGACTGCGGCCCTCTGATAACGGCGGTACGTGAGCCCGAATATGTTAGCGATACACATACTTTTCGCTGATCTAGACGATTATTCCGTACAACTATTGTTTCTTTTTTAAATTGTGAATTTGCATTCAACGCAACAATAATTGCTGAATTTGTTTTATGTTAATATTTTGTTGTTTTATGGATTGAAACGAATATTGAGTAAAACTTTAAATAAGACTTCAAGTTGAAATAGCAGTTAGTTTCAAAATCTTGAAATATTTGGGATTTGGTCAGAGTGTCTATTGATATAATAATACCTAAACGGTGAAATAATCCTATACAAAACACTATGGATTGGCGCTTGATCTAAATTAGTTTTTCAATCACAACACGTCTGCTTCATCGGTATGCAGGCAGTTTAAAATTCATACACGTTGCGTTCGAAAAGATTCAATTCAATGCACTATTTTGCATTTAGCATCGACTCACTGTAGCGTCGAGTTGATCCCGAATGAATAGTGTCCAAATTAATAGTAAATGAATAACTCTCTTTTGGACCTGACCTAGCATAAATATTATTTTCATCATGTTCATTGTGTCAGGGTAGATTTCCCGACACTCTGTACTCTGAGTAAAACGACTCGTAAAATACACGAGAGCTGTCTTAAACTGATATCCTTCACATTGCTTATTTACTCAAAAATTTAATAACGTTCCATTTTCAAGATTAAATTGAACTCGAATAATATTTCAAGAACGGAATTTAGTAATCTTTTAAGACCTCGAAAATCCAATCCATCTGGCTGATAGTTATTGAGGGATGAACTTCAAGTATGAATCGTAGTCACTTAAAGTCAGGTGCGCCTCAAAATGGAAGCCAAATTAAATTTTCCATTCGTCTGTAAAAAATCAGAGAGCAAAAGATTCACGCTCCGGTGGGAGCTAGCTGTAATGGCGTTGCATTTTTTGACTGAAGCTAAGATAAAAGTACTGCATCGTCAAACATGAGGGAGTGCGGAGTCAACTTTCGAGGGAAACGTTCTTTTGATCGCTCCTCACCAATAATGCTACATTAAAATTGCAAAATGGACGTCTTTGTTTCCGCTTACGAATCTTTTTCAAGAGAGCGCGGTATTTGTATCAAGTTGATGATTGCGGAATGTCATTTTCTGCTTCACTTGACTTCGTAACGAGTAAGAAATGAGGCAGAAAATCAATTATATCTTGATCAATTTGTAAAAAGATTCCATTGATTTGCATTCATGACTCCAAACTATTTTCAAATAAAATCTAGTGTTTCTTCATTAATATAAATGGCTAGAAGTAAGAACGCCGAAATGCATTTTAGAGAGAAATAGGAGAAGAGTGATGCTCGTAATATTTTTAGTTTGCGGAAAGAAGCAGACAGTGATGTGTTGGCTCATTTGTTAGAGTTCCGGGTAATCGAATAGAAGACATGAATGCTTGCTAATTGAACTAGATAAGACTGCTCCTCGAAGTAGTTTGTCAAGACAGTAAATTGTTTAGGTTATAATATACAGTGTCAATTAGTTAGCTGAACTTCATAAATGTAAAACCAAGTCTCGATTTTAGAACATGATATGAAACAAAGCAAAACGTTTTAAACAAAGCAAAACGTTTTAACACACTCATAAATTCTAATAGTTTTTGTGCCGCGAAAATATACTTTACTATTTGAAAACTATGATTAACTTAGTCATCGATACCCGTAAATAATGCGCAGTTTAGAACAAATGAAATTAAACACGCATAGTTCCGATAATCACATAATTATCACGTTGTCAGCCGGAAAATCCGGTACTGTTAGCGGTCACACCTTTTAGACAACATTTCCGAACGTCCATTAAAGGATTTGAGGGATTAAGCGAGTTTCCAAACCTTGCCCTTGTGCGTTTCGTTTTTGCACTTTAACGTATTACAATTTCGGAAAAATTACGTGTCTGATTTTTGGATTTTTTGCCGATAGTAAGTACCGCTACTCTGTGGGAAATAGTGTGGTACATATTACAACCCCCCCACCTGTAAGTACAAAACTACATGAGTGAAGTATTTGTAGTAAATCTTAAAGCAAAAGCATATATAAATACTTAGGTAGGTAGATTTTTTACTGACATACCGGAAATTTTTGGTAATCTTTTCCACCACCTTACTTGTTCATCCAATGATTGACTTTTAGCGATAGCCCTATTGCCCTATTTACCCATTGGTGTACAATAAAGATCCCCCTACTTATCTATCTACTTTATCATGTCAGTGAAAAGGCACTTATCTAAAAAATAAATATAAAGAAAAAGCTTGAAACACTTTCCAATTTAAAAAGATAACTTCCCAACATTATCACCAGCCTGCTTTGCATTTTTGTGGAAACGAAATTATTGTTATTAAAAAATTCTCCATCAAATAAGGGAGAAATTGTTTGATAACAACCCCACATTGAGATTATACGAATTAAATTGAAAACGTAGCAAGAAAAATATGCAGACTCACGCGCCGCGCTCGCCTTATCGTAACCTCATTGGCAATCTCGAACGGGGAGAATGTATACTGAATATTGTTCCGCAGAAAAAACTTCAGATTTCTTCGGTTAAATCCACTTGGAACGGCGACCATCCTGCGACGGTTATTTATGCAGAAGTATGTTTACATCATATTTTTATACAAACAAAAAGGAAGTACGGAAATTATAAATAGGTTGAAATAGGTTCTCTTTCGTATTAGTTGTGATGGTCAAGATACATTTTGAGGTAATTCTGCTCACAGTTTTCAAATCCTTTAAAGAATAGTGATTTCAAAACTTCACAAACATAACCAACTTCAAATTTTATATTCGTTTCAGCTCAGATATGTGAAAATAACTATATAATAAGTTGAAAGAAAACTCTTCGTTCGTCGTCTCCACGTAAGTTACGTCTAAACTTTTCTTGTATTGCTTTTAATACACGAACTTGTTCAAATATGCCAAATCGTGTAAGCTGATGTGTCGTAATGTTCGGTTTTTCAAATTACGTTACTGAGGCAGGCGTAGTCGGCGTCCAAGTAAGTACATTGTGAATCGATTTGGAGCATGCGGGGTGGACAAAGGACGGCCAGCATGTTGCAGTTGCATTACGATAATGCATTTTGGAATACCGAAATTCCGTGTCCATTCCAAAACCAAGCGATCACAGAAACGATAATACTCCTTTCACAACAATTATCCGCACGAGTCGCTGGCACAACGAGTGACAACGGCTCGTTACTGGGTGTCTTCGACGACAGCTTCTTGGCAAACAACTAAACATGCAATCTAAGCTGTTGTCGCAACTCAAATTATTAAAATAAACACACATTTAAAAACACTCGAAAAACGTTTGTTTGAGGTATATTTTATCTATATTATTTTAGCACACAACATTAAAGTGATACTCTAAAGAGAGTAAAGAGAGATAGATAAGGGTCGATTTGAAGCCAGAAGGCACATTTTATCTCACCGCATTACTTCTAAAGATCCATTCTACTTTAGCTTTGATCTTTGAAAGCACCCCTATATGGTACGACCACCACTCCCTTTCAAATGTCATCTACAAAACACTTTTATATAGGTAGGGTAGGTAGATTTAAGTAATTAGAAAAACAGGCGGGCATGAACAAAAAAAGTACTAACTCATATTATTATGAAAGTTTTCAAAAAGGATCTTGTCGTGCTTTTTGTGGAAAAAGTACAAACAGTTTATATATTAAAATAGTTTTGCTTCGGAGTCGGTATTTACTGATACTATCGTTAAGAAAGTTTAATTAAATATTCTAATTTATGCGTTGGAATAATTTAATCAAATATTGACCTACATAATAAGCCCGTACACACTTAATCGTTAAAGGCCTTAATAAACGGTACGAGTAAGTTCAAAACAGTTTACCATGTAGGTATGAGGAAAATTCCACAAGTGGGTACAATTACAAATGAATAAATCTGGGAGCCAGTGATAAATCCGAAGAGCCCAGCTTCCCCGTTTTATCTGCGTTATCGGGGACGTGCGATCTCCCTGCTCTCCAAATAGTAAATGTGGTGTGTCAGCCACTCCTTTTAAATTATACATGCGATTTTAAGTAACCAGGCGTGGGATCAGGATGCAGAGCCCTCAGTTCCGTTTATCTACATGATTTCACATTGATATCCGTTCGGGTAAATTGATTGAATAATATTTTCAACGTGCACATTTTGTAACGTATACCCACGTAAGCACCAAAGTGGACACTTTGCATACTGATCGATATGTTGTGATTGATGATAAGTTTGCATTTTTATTTCCAAAGTGTTTTAGCATTCGCCTGAATGCTATGAACGTTAACAAAGGGATTTTTCTTTAAGTATTTGAGAATTTTACATACACCTTGTATAAAATGCTCCTAGATTAAACAAGGGATTCTTAAAGTAAATTGACAAAAAGTGACTCATCAACACACGAAAACGTAAACGATTATAGTAAAACGTAACAATAAAGATGGGAAACATTAACCCACGAAAGCAAAATTCAATATCAACATAACAGAACATCGGATGACAGATGATCTCGAAATAGCGAACAAAACAACATCGAGAAATAACGGAAAACCAATATGTCGCAACAAAATGAAGAAATGACAGAGGTAGGAAACGATGCGCAAAATTTTATTACGATTCTAAGGAACAGCAACGTCATATAAACTGAGAACAGATCGTGCCGACATTGTATCGAGCTCAATAACTACGTATCACAAAGGACTCACTGCATCGCCCCGCATTTTATAGCGGAACTGGATCGATCAACTGGATATTGCGCCTTCCAGTCTGCCCGACAGAAGATTTCTACATTAAAAACTGAGCGCTGAAAGGTCTATTCACGCAAATTGCACACAGTTCGAATACGCGGATCGAAACACGCCACCATGTACAGGTGCGGCTCAGGGCACATTTTATATTAGCCAAACGCCGGCTCTCCCTCGTTTTACCCCTTATTACCATTGGGAATACTAATGAAAACAAACACATGCGTATTTTCAGCTGCGCTTAACATATTTTAGCTCCCGCTGTCCTAAATTAAAAAACTACGCGGTTCTCAAATTGGAAAACTTTTGAGAGTAACTGGATTCACGAGGATATTATACCGCGTAACTTTTGTGGAAGGCACTACAACGTGCTTGGAACTACACCTAAATAACACAAACTCAAGTGAGAGCTAATGAAGACATCATTTTCCACTCACGGTAAAACGATGATGCGAAGAAAGTTTTCTACTTTACGATCGGTGAAGTTTTTTAATTTAGTCCTAATGGAGGAAATTTATCAAACGAGGCATCAAACCATTTGCGAATTCGCAACGGCACTGTAGCTCGCAAATGACCGATATTATTCGAAACATTAAAAAACCTTTTACAAATACAGCGTGTTCGCAATATTACAGTATTCGAAATAACGATTGAGAAATAGGTAAGAGCTTTTAAATATTGCCTTATTGGTGAGCAGCTTCGTTTGTTTTTATGTTAAAGCCATAGTTTTGGCTTAGAAGGTGTTTTATCGCCAGTTACAAAAAGTTACTAAAAAAGTTCTAATTATAACGGATTGCATTGCTATTTAAAAAGCTTATCTTAATTGGAATATTTACAGAAGTAAAAGTTTGAACGAGTTGGTATCTCGAGTAGTCTTTAAAAGTTGTCTAAACTACGACACTTTCCAGCTATTTTCTTATACTTAGGCATTACTTAGACTCTAGTTTCTTTTGATGGGCAAAGTGACCTTTAATTAGAATTCGAAAAATCAAAGATAAAGACAAGCAGACCCATCTGGCTTATCTTATTTTATTATGATCTTAAATAAGGTGAAAATAATTATTATTTTCGAGTAAACACTTCTTGCTTAGCAAATAGAAAGACTTTCAAAGCGTGAATAAGTATTATTTAATATGTGACAAAAAAAGTGTAACTTTGAATATTGACTTTGAAATGTGAAAAACACGTAAGTGGTTTGATAAAAAACTGAGACTTTTTAATCAGGTTTATTGACATTATCACAACGTTAAAGTATTTTTTTTTATGTACGTCCTCTAAATTAAAAATAAGCTTTATACGATTGTACTCAGTACCTATAAGTTCCATGGTCGAGACTTAGACGTTAACAAGCATTGAGCTTTGACGTGTAGAATCAATATGGACGATAGGTACTGTGCATTGAAGCCACAAACGATAAGCGACGGATCCCTCTATATTCTATGACGCGTGCCTATACTGCCTCGACTGACGCAAGTTCACTGAAAATTGACGGACGTTAGGAGTCAAGGGTTTCATACGGTTACCTACCATAAGTTCGACAAATATTTACAGAATTTCACCTAAAACTTTTCAACTCTAATAGTTGAAAAGTTTTAGGTGAAATGGTGAATTCTGTTTCGTTTTTTTTTTAATTCATCGAAGTCACGTCTGCCGCTGTATCAGCTAACCTACTATGAATTCGATTTTTTTTTGTTACTTCAAAGTTTCATTTGGTCAACAAACTTTTTACCGAAGTTACACTTAGCCGAAATAATATATGTATTACATTTCCAGATATTCAAGCAGGCATGCAGCATGCAAGCAGGCGTATGTAAGCATGCAAACAAGCATGCAAGCAACCATACAGCGTGCAAACAAGCATGCAACATGCAAGCAATCATGCAACATGCAGCTCCGGCGCTGCGGTGTTTGGGCGGCCCCACGAGAGCTTATTACCGCAGATGGTTTTAACGCTCACCACCGCTGCTTCGGCTTGCTGGCCGGCGATTCGTTTCTGTCACTAAATTTTGTGACACTATTTTAATTTTATATTGAAATTACTACCAAGTGACCGGCTATATATTTGTGACCGAATTAAAATCCGTAAAATGTTGTTTCGGTGTGGTGAAAATATGGCAAGTAAATCATTTGACAAATGAACAAAGTTCAAAAGAGGCTTCGGTCAATAGCAAAAAGTTATTTTGTAAATCGGCGAAATATATTTCGGTAAAATAATACCTATGGCACATGATACTTCGATGGTCTAAAAATATGTGAAATAATGCAAACGGCAAAAAAGACGTCGGTCAATAGTTTTCGGTAAAATTAAATTCGAACAAACGTTAAATTGACCTGAAAATACTCATGGCCTGGCCTTTTGGGGATCGGCCTTTGACGCAACACAAGTACCTAAGAAGTATTAAAGAAGAAAGAAGAATTAGAAGAAGAAGATCAGAATCAGAATCAGAATGCTATGTTTACAAATAAAGTACAGAATACTTTATTTCTATTCTAATATATATTCTGATTCTAAATAATTCTAAAGAAGAAGAAGAAGTATTTATGTCCCACCAGAGAGAGACCTTTTTAAAATAGAAAGAAAAAAACCTGAGAGTCATTTTGCAGAATTCCATTTTTGAATAGATTATAGATTCTGTAAAATTTCACTTCACATTTGCATTTTTTGTCCACTTTTATTTTGATATGTACTTTTAGTCATAAAATATCACGTGCGTTTTTCACCTATTTTCGTTCGACCTGGCATGATATCCGTAACGAGATTTAGAGATTCGACATGGTTTTTCCATCTGTATGACACGACATAGGGTACAAAAATGGTTTTTCACTTTACTGTGAGAGGTTTCTAATCATTATCGACAGTCATTATTTTTTCCTTTTGTCTTTTGAATATTCACGATGCATATTGCTTATTTTTGGCCTTCGCTTTAGGTTTTTAATTCGGGTCATTTGGAATTTCAAATTGGTTTGATTTCACCGAAGAGTTTCAATTACGAATTACCGTCTTTATACAAAACAGAATGCAATGTTCTCGTTTGAAATCACGCTAAGTTATATAAGCTTATGTTTACAAGCGTTGACCGTAGGAATCTGAAAAGAAGGTTGTTATACATTGTTGTGTGCTTCATTATAGTTAGAATTTGAACTTTTAACGCGCAGCAAGCGTTGTTATAGTTTTTTTAAACATTTCCGTTGGCTCGCTTCTCAAACGCACTTGGTTTGCGAAGTAAAGGCAGTAGAAGAGCGGCCACGTCACAAGCCCGGGGATATAAGCCTCTTTCTTTAATTTATATACATAAATCCGAATTAAAACCGAAAGAGGGCCTCGAATAAATAATGTTGGCTCGTTTTTCAGAGGTCTTAGATCCGTCGTCCTACTTTATACGAGCATGTTTTTATTTTTCGTATTTAAAAACTCTGGTAATTATGAGTAAGCAGATTCAACGCTAGGACATTTTGTGTCCCAGTTGTTTATATCTTTTTGTTTGTTGTTTTTTTTCGCTTCTTTTTATACAGCTGAAATTTACCTCGAAATGGGAAACGGGAAGGTTGTTTTCGTAATACAGTTTCGGCTCAGATAGCGAATTTAAAATTTTTGGATTCACAAATAAGTTAATTAAAACATGTGTTCTTGTTACACAAAGAGTATATCTAGTTCTAGGTGTAAGGTAGGTACCCGAAAAAAGATAAAATGTGCATGTTATCTCATCCTTAAATACATGTCTCCGCTAGTCAAATAAAGATAATTCTATGCAATAAAGCTAAATTATTCCATACGAGTATTCCTCACATAATTCCTGGCAAATGACACAGGCAAAAAAAAACTAAATTAAATAAAATTGCACCACCTAGTCACACTCTTCACAAAGTCAAAAGGAAAAAAAATAAGAACAGACAATACGAATGAAAACACACCAATACGCTGCAAGTTAAAACAATACTTCGTTACGATGCTAAATTTACCCGACTCTCGTCACATTCATTAAAGGGAGCGCGCGTAGAATGTTATTGTTACAAGGGAAAAAAATTATAAATGCCCTTCCACACGTACGTGTAACGAACGCGTGTATTTGTTCGTACTATGTTTGTTTTCGCCATCGAAAGGGGAACAACAAATTGTGTTTGAGCGAGTTTTTGAAACATTTTTGATTAATTTTGCTGATGAGTTTTTGAGGTTTTGTTTACCTATTATAGCCGCTAGCTACCTCCGTAGCACTATATATTCTGAGAGAGAAAAAAGACACGGTAACGAACGGACGTACTGCATGGCGAAAACCTATGAGAGTAGGTACTTTATTTGTAATCTTAATACTATTGTTAATGCAAATGTTTGTAAGGATGTTTGTTACTCTTTCACCAAAAAAATGCCGAACGGGTTCGGAGAAAATTTGACACACAGGTAGTTTATAACCGTTAAGATTGGTTATAAATTAGTATCTGTGTACATGGGATACTGTTTATCCCAGAAGTACGTTCCCATGGAACGACTACCGAAATCCACGTGAGCGAAGTCACGGGCTTAAGCAAGTCTAACATAATATCCAGGTTTCTAGCAGAACGATTCACCTTTTTTTCAAGAAAAAACCACCACTAGCCAATACGGTTAGTTTTAAAAAAAGTCAACTCTTAGCGATTGGTTCCCGACCAAAGCCACTTTTAAACGCCATTTTCCAACTGAGCATTGAGCAACCCGATGCGTCGTTTTCCGACAAAGAATTTTTACGTTAGTTTTGAGATGTACCTACAAAGGACCCTCCACAGTAACTCTTCTTTATTTCCTCAGAGTTACAAAACAGAAAAAAATCAGGCCATTAATTTCATCGCATCGCAATCGTGTTATAATGTATCGTATGTGAGAGGGCTGCAATCCATGATAGAAGTCTTAGATTTTGTATTGTATTGTTTTAAAAAACATTTTAAATGAAGTTAATTACACAAAGTAATGCTCCTGTCTGGGTTCAAACCCACGAACGGTAAATCGGAACCGAAACTACTAGACCACCACTGCCCTCACAATATCATGTCACCATACAATTTCATATACCGGTTAGTATAATAATTTTCAATCAGTAATTTTGCAGCATAACTTATTATTAGTGGTGCAATGAATAATATTTCAGCTACAGGCCGTGATACGATCACGCTATGACAATTAGTTTGCCGATTCGTTGATAAACATTGTGCTTTCACACGCGACGTTTCGAACCTATCGAATTTGAACCTTATAAACAGCGTAAGTATAAACAAATTGCAATTTCTATAGTAGAAACAAATCTATACCCAAGTACCTACGTGATGGTTAAGGTTTTTTTGACATCGTTTATCAGGTCGCCTCACTGAAACATTATGTTCCTTGGTAGGTAAATAAACATTCCATTTCATTCACCCACTCAACTCTGCAATCTTATGCACATGGACCAATGCCATCTTTATACGTCAAGTTGTAAAACGACAATTCCATCTTAAAAAAACAACTGAAAAGTGTAACATCTGAAATATCCAGCATTACGTAAACATATCTACATTACATCATGGCTGACTTCAAAGGAACATGCTACATGTAACCCTTTGCTGGCGCGGAACAGTTTCTCAAAGGAGACGCGATAATGATGCATCCACAATGTGTGAAAATGTCAAAGAAAAAACTATGTTTCTGCCGCATTTATGCACTTTATAAAGCATAAAGACTCGGGATTTACAAAACTCAAAAACCTGAAGGAAACTTCAAGGAAAAAGAAACTTGAATAATTGTACTAAGATTAAGAACGAATCCAGCGTTATTAGACAAGAAATCGCCACATTTAAGGTTTTGTTTAAAATTGATGTTGAAATATTTGGTAGTTCTTATATCATCATCATCATCATCATTTCAGCCCAAAAGACGTCCACTGCTGGACCTAGGCCTCCCCCAAGTCACATTGACATTTTGGGGGGTTTTGCCATAATCGCCACGCTTGGCAGGCGGGTTGGCGATCGCAGTACGGTTGTTACAAAGGCACAGAGAACGCTGCTGCCCATTCTCTGGCAAGTCCCTTAGTCGCCTCTTATGACACCCACGGGAAGATATGGGATGGTGCTATTCTTTACGTCCGACACCATACAGAGCCAGAGAGCCAGAGAGTTCTTATATAATCTTCTATAATAAGAAGGTAGTTTAGTGTGTTTTATAAATATAACCCACCTCCATCACAAGGTCAGGGCCAGCTGTAATTTACCGTCAAAGTGAGTAATGATCCGTTAATGACAGCAAACATTATTGCCATTATTCTTCGCAGTCAATACTGACAGTCTGTTACAGCCTTTATCACTTACCGTTGATTGCCGCATTAATATTATGATACTCGATTAGAATTATGTTTAGAACTGTTAAATAATTCGAGTAGTTATTATCGTATAGTTATGTCGTAAGGTGTGTATTAAGCATCGTAAATATTCATCATCATCATCATTTCAGCCCTTTTAACGTCCACTGCTGGACATAGGCCTCCCCCAAATGTCGCCACATTGACATTTTGGGGGGTTTTGCCATAATCGCCACGCTTGGCGGGCGGGTTGGCGATCGCAGTACGGTTGTTACAATAGCACAGAGAACGCTGCTGCCCATTCTCTGGCAAATCCCATAGTCGCCTCTTACGACACCCACGGGAAGATATGGGATGGTGCTATTCTTTACGCCCGACACCATACAGAACCGTAATACCGTAAATATTCAAAATATTTGAATTATATGATTCGTATTTCTTTAAAAAAAAATCATCTGTATTATCATTCGGCCGAAATAGATAACAATATCAACCGGTCTAGTAGGTACTAAATTTAAATGCGATTACTAAACTTCATGTTCAACATCGATACCTAAATTATTTTGTAACTGAAACTTTTATTTATCTCAACGTTTAAATATGGCACAGATTTTAGTATCTCTGTAAACTTTGCAAAGAGATTAGCCGTAAAACAAATTGCTTAAAAGCTTTAGCATCTCCTAAGCTCTTCTGATGAAATAAATCTAATATAATAATTTCGACCAAAAAAATATATGAAATTACATTAAATCATTCAAATTTAAACTGCTCTAAAAAACACAAAATTTAAACAAATTCAAATTTAAACGGCTCTGTATGGTGTCGGACGTAAAGAATAGCACCATCCCATATCTTCCCGTGGGTGTCGTAAGAGGCGACTGAGGGATTTGCCAGAGAATGGGCAGCAGCGTTCTCTGTGCTATTGTAACAACCGTACTGCGATCGCCAACCCGCCCGCCAAGCGTGGCGATTATGGCAAAACCCCCCAAAATGTCAATGTGGCGACATTTGGGGGAGGCCTATGTCCAGCAGTGGACGTCTTTTGGGCTGAAATGAAATGAAAAATGAAATTTAAACTTGCAGTAATCCAAATAAAAGAAAAGATACAAGAACATTAAAAGGTTAATTTAATTTTGAGTTAGACGAGTTACAAACCACTTTTTCTTCTTCAACCTTTGTTCACCCAATGCTGAGGGTAGGTCTCTTCCAAATCTCTCCACTTTATGAAGCACTATTTTTAATCAAAGTAGGTACCTAACACGTTCATAACATTCATGTGAGTTGGTCATATCCGAACTGTCCAATGTCCTCACTCTACAAAGGACTAAGGGTGAATATTGCATTCCCAGGAATGTAATATTTAAAACAATTCGTGCGTATTTATTCATGCACAGCTATCCGCGCTGGCAACACTCTGTATCATTCTGTGATAAGCTTTTTAATTGAGCATCACCCTTTGACAAAGTTTTGTTTCCCGGTACAAAAAGGCATGCGGGTTATGTGTTCAACAATATTTGAACTTTTACTCGTATTTTGGCATTTGTATTGCATAGTGTGTCCGATTTATGAAATTCCTGTAGGTTTAAATGACTATAGTTATTTCAACAAAACTTTATGTCGGTACTTTTTATTACATTTTGCGACATTTCGAAACTAGGAGTTTACTTTATAAAGATAGACTATATTTTATTGTACCTACTTCATTTTTTATTTTATTATAATACATTTATAAATAAGGATGGACTTCGAAGTTGAATTGGTGAATTACGTTACCCGAACTCGGAAAAGCCTTATGAATCTATTGCGATGTACAAGTACATACCAGGCCCCTCAGAAAGTATTGCGAAAAAAAGTTTTTATATATGGGAGACTGGCCAGTTATTATGTTTTTCGAAAATATGATTATTTATAAGTAAAAATAAGTAAGTTCCAATTTCAAAATTTCCCTCCACATTTTTTGCGAGTTAATTCAAAGTATTGTGTCTCACTGAAATATGGATCTGCGCCGGGAACATTTTAGAGCTATGATTTTATACGATTTCAAGTGTCGCCTGAAACCGGATGAATCGTACGATAGACTTCAAATGGCATTCATGGATGAAGGCCCTTCCAAGGCAACCGTGTATCGTTGGTATAACGAATTCAAGCGCGGTCGACCAACTTTGGGGGATGACGAAAGAAGCGGTCGCCCTTTGACGGCTGTTACCGAAGAAAACGTGCTAGCAGTGAAAAATTTAATCCAAGACAATAGGCGAATTACATATCAGGAGATTCAACACATATTGAAGATTGGATCGGGAAGCGTTCACGAGATTCTACACAGCCATCTTCGCGTGAGGAGGATAGTATCACGCTGGGTGCCGCACAACCTCACCGATGCTCAGAAGCAGGCCCGGGTGGAATGGTGCCGTGATATGCTTAACAAATTTGAAGCAGGCTCGTCTCGGCGTGTTTACGACATCGTTACAGGTGATGAGTCCTGGATTTATCAATACGACCCAGAAACCAAGCGCCAGTCGACTGTTTGGGTGTTTCAAAATGAGCCAACGCCTACCAAAGTGAAGCGATCTAGAAGCGGGGGTAAGATTTTGATCGCTAGCTTTTTTAATTTGACTGGCCACTTGGTATCAATTCCCTTACGGGATCAAAGAAGCATTAATGCCGAATGGTATACTTCCAAATGTTTGCCAGAAGTTTTCTCTGTTATAAGCAACAAGCGACCAAACACAGGGCTCCGCGGGCTACTGCTCCACCACGACAATGCACCTGCGCACACCGCACTCAAAACGAGGGACTTCCTGGACAGCACGACAGTCAAACTCCTGGGTCACCCTCCTTACAGCCCTGATCTAGCACCGTGTGACTTCTTTTTATTCCCAAAAATAAAAAATCAGCTCAAAGGGATACAATTTTCGTCGCCGGAAGATGCGCTGGCTGGGTTCGAGCAGGCTGTAAACGAGGTGTCTGCGGCGGACTGGAAAAAGTGTTTTGAAAACTGGTTTAGGCGCATGAATCTTTGTATAGAGGCTGGTGGAAAGTACTTTGAAAAGATTTAATAAAAATATATGTACGTATAGAACAATTTTTTTTAGTTTCGCAAAACTTTCTGAGTGTCCCACGTACATGTAGCAGTACCAATAAAAAAAAAACAATCACAAACAAAAATACTAATTCATTTAAAATATTTGTTCGTACCATTGCTTCTCCCTAAAAAAGATAAAAAAGAAAGAATTACAAGAGCGTGTTTAATTAAGGCAGACGGATGGATAGACTGTCGTTATGTACGTGACGGAACTGTAGATTTTTCAGTCGGATTTCTTGTTAAACCTTTAGTGGGTCTCAGTTGCGATTTTTACTCATAGCTCTACAGTTTGTATTGCTTTGGGCCTTTCAAAATAATCTTGTTTTACGTAAGTATGACATGGAAGCTACTTACATAGTCTATGAAAAAAACACATATCCAGACATCTATGTTTGTATGATCCGAAATTAGTCTAAACCCTGAATAGCCACTATCCATACTTCCATACTAATAATATAAATGCGAAAGTCACTCTATTTGTTTGTTTGTATGTTTGTTTGCATGTTTGTTTGTGACCTTTTCACGACTAAACGGCTGATCGGAACTTAATGAAATTTGGCAAGAAGATAGATTTCAACCTAGGGAAGGACATAGGCTATATATCATCACGCTACGACTAATAGGAGCGGAGCAGCAATGAAAAATGTTGCGAAAACGGGGAAAATGTGACGCAGACGAAGTTGCGCGGGACAGCTAGTATCGAATAAATCCAAAATTGAATTTTTGTTTGAAATTATCTGCCAAGTACGTTAACAGGAACTTAATAGGTGGTAAAACAGGCCCTAAGTAAATTCCTCGTAATTTAACCTTCAAATAAAACATACATCATGCACAAAGTGACGTACTTTCCACCATTAATAGAACCAACAAATAACCTTAATAAGTACAGCCACCCGTAGAAAGCAAAATCCCCGAAATCCTCAAATTTAGGTCCAGATCATTGCTTTAATAGTCGTAATTACCGCTATTTCGGTTAGTCGCAATAGGATAATTGATAGTGTGGCTGAGAACAATGCGTTGACATCGAACCGATTCCATTCCGCCTGTGGTGACGGAGCACCGCAATTGCAATATCCGAATTGCTCGAATAGGTGATATTTTAGCGTTGAATTTCTATAATCACTTTGTAAGAGATATGTGGTTTGTGATCTGTCTATTCTGTGATATTCACTTGGATTTGTTCATGTGTTTGGGGTTTGTTATTCAGTAACATGATATGAAAATGTGCTTTTGAAACGTTTAAAATAGCTTTATTTGTGGTTTATCATACGAATGGAATTGAACTAAAGTTATCATGGAATTATCTCCAACAAACATCAGATAATGCAATTTAAAAGAAACTCGTTAAAATCAAACAAAAACATGATAAATAATTCGTACCAGATTAACATTCAGCAGGTGATTCGGTTTAACAACCCTCTCTCTATTACGTTTTGACAATATCCGAATAATTACAGGATGTTTTCGTAAAGCGGAAATGACGTACCGAATTGACAATAATCCGACGAAGAGAATGTCGCGTTCGCGAGGCAATTTCCGGTTGTACTCCTCTCAGAAGCTCAACGGTTCCAAAATGGAATACTAAAACTGTTGGATTAGTCACAAACAACTAGATTTTGAGGAATTACTAATATTGTCTTAGAAGGAATTTAATAATACGTTGAGAAATATTTGTGGCAGTTATTTAATATGCGAGATCTTGTTAATTCGGCTGTTGTCATGAGCCATGACAGACCTTTTTGCTTTTCCATATTTAGCTTCTTCTTTCATATTCATCTTATATTTATGTCGTAACATTTATGTTGTATTTTGTAAAAGGATTTTCAAAGAATTTTCTTTTGCGAAGCGATCTTTCTATGGTAGCAAAGCTTTTAATTTCAAGAACGTGCCTTTTCTTGTTCAATAGGTATTTACAACAAGTTACCAATACTTCGCTTCATTCGCAATTGCATGGAAGTTATAGGTTCACTCCGATACAGATTCCAAGCAATTCTAACAAACTCGAGTACTAATATGTGTACTGAATTTGACAAATTCCTTCTAGCTCCGGTATTTACGTTTTACGTACAAGATTTCGTATATTATTAGGTCAGAATATTAAGCTTACACAGTTCGAATTGGACCGTAGCTAGATAAAATCGCTACACGAGGGGATATTGAACTCCAGTCGGCAGTAGGTTCCTTGGTAGTATTCTAAATGCGGAATTCGTCTTTACCGTAGTCGAAATGTATTTTTCCAAATAAAATGCAATGACTCTATTTTCCGCTCGAATTCACTTCGATCACGACTTTTACGTAGATACATTTTGAAACTAAATACATATTTGGCATTCGTCGCGCGTATCTTAATATTTGATGCCTATAAACAGTTTTTGGGGTTGTAGACCAAATCTCCACGAAAATGTGGATGGGCAGCATGTTCATATTGGAATTTGAGGGGGGTCATCACCATAATAAGTATTTAATGTACCCGTCTTGTAGTGACCTTCCTAAAGTCACACATTTGTCTGAGGGACCGACAAAACACTAATACTTGATTCTTCTGTGATGATGGTTTGTTAAAAATGAAAAAGAAAACAACCATTATACTGGAAATAATCAAGAACATGCACTGAAGTTGGAAGCCGTTCTAAAAATCCAACATACTGCTGCAAATTTGCATGTTGTAAGACTTTATATTTTACACAACATAGCACAAAAAAGTGTGTAATAAAGCCTAGTATTTTATAGTACATGCATGTCGTGCATAGAGGTGCATAGCATCGTTTAATAGTACAGCGGCTTTCTGAATTTCTGCCAAGTGGTTAGGCAATGTAGCACTTTTAAGGTAAAGGTAATTTAAGCTCTCTGCTAGCTTCTAGCTCCCTAAGCTATTGCGTTAATGACTTTGTACAATACGTTTCTGGATTATCTGCTGCGTTATAATAAACGGCTTTCCACTTTAGTTAGAAATGAGGGCATTAAATTAATTTATATTGCATCAGAATAATCAATCAAATTTGTGGTTTGTTGAAACCTAATTGTAATTCCACATCATTGATACTGTGTATTGTGTAACATTGTTGCGTGATGTTGGTATGATAAATTTAGAGATGGATTTATTTGGAAATTGCAAATAACCAATCACGGTGCCTATCGGGGCGTGTTAATGTTTCTATCAGATCTAGTGGGCCAAAATTTCAGGAGTCGACACGTAAGCGGCAACTAAATTCTCCCTCGGGTCAAAATAACTGAAGCATTCTGCGCACTAATAAATTGAAATAGTTAATTCTGAGCATGTTATATCGGAAGTCGATACTTGCCAGTGTATTCTATGATTGAACGCGTACGTCGTGGGCAGGCTAGCCTAGTCAAAACTCTATTCATAAGGGCTTGACATGTTAGTTTGCATTAATCACAGCAGACCACGGGATGTATAGCCGGGTTATCATGTCCTGGTTTTAAACCCCCGTCATGAAAAAATGAGAAACAAGCGATCCCTCTATCACCTCGACTGGCGCATACTGTACCTATTCGCAATGTTTGTGTTTTCCACAAACATTGCGTCTAAATAATTTTTACGTTTTTGGAGTTGGAAAACTCCTTCCTAGAACAGTGTTCGAATCAATATTTCAGATATGTTTTTTTAGTTCTATAAATTTATGGCCCTAACCTAACTGTTTTAAATAATTCCAAAATCACCAAACTTAAAATAAATTGAGAGTAGTAGTAAAAGTGAAAATACAATTGACACTCAGTATCGTTTGACTGGCGAAGAAATTAAAAGTTTTATAATAGTTCTGAGTAAATGACTGGAGCATCTTAAAAGGGGTGAACTCTATCTTGAAAGTGAAATATGCGAACTCTATTTACCGATTTTGTCTTTCATATAGGAAATTGCTTTTATACGATTCTCGAACATAGGTGTCAGCAAATACGGTACGATTATTTTTTTTTAATCTTTGCCCCACAGGAAATTTATGTTTTTTTTTTATTTTTTTAGGATTTTCTCCTGTATCGTGGGTGCGTTTACAAACATTTAAACACACAAACACAAACAGCCGCACCCGGAACAACTATCTGTAGGACATACGAATATTTGTTTCGTGCGGGGATCGAACCCGCGACACGCAGCGCAGCAGTCAATCGCACAACCACTGCGCCAAACATGCCGTCATAATGATTACAATTAAATACATACATACGTAAAGTCACGCCTTTTTCACATAGGGGTAGGTAGATACCACAGGATGCCAGTTGCTTCAATCTTTACAATTAAACACGTTATTATTATAACCCATTTCACTAAACTAGTAACCAAACTACGAAGAGGTCTTTGAAAGATCTTGTTGTATTTATTATTATTAATTAACTACGCTGACAACCACCAGCAACACCAACCACCAACCATCAACCGTTTACATACATACCAAATATATATCACTCACTTAAGAGCGTGTATACCCTACGGCATTTAATACAAACTTTCTAGTCGTTATTTTCCGAAATGACTTTTAAAAATGAAGATAATTGTAAATTTCTGTTTCTATAGATAATTAAAATTTCGAAAATGTTTTTTAGTAACTTTTTAGACCTATGTATACTGCTTATGCGTAGGTAGTTTCATTAAAATCTGTTCAGTCATTTCGGAAAATAACGACTTGAAAGTTTATATGAAGTGCCGTAGGGTATAAACGCTCTTAAATGCTCCTTTATATTGCGAGAAACATACGTAGGAGGTGTAACATATTAAGATATACATATCTATCCGCCGCCGGTGGCCTCCCTATTCTGTACCTGACGTTTTGACGTGACGTGACGTTTGTGGGATGGAGTCAATGTCAGAATTACACGCAACTCGATTCCGTTCAGCGAAGATTCCCGTGAAGTGAGCGCTGTCAATTTCGTGTTTTACCATTTTTATGGAGTATATTTTGTTTTATGACACGCGCCATTTTGTGTTGCAAGGGCAAAATATAGGTTGAGGTTTCATTATATTGTTTGTGGTAAATAGTAGATAGTTATGTATGTGAAATAATGATGCTATTAAATCGTATTTTTCTTTTATAGGCAAGATAAATTTAAACTGTTGCATGTATTTTTTGCCATCAAAGTTGGTATCGGAAACGGTACCATGCTTGACACTGGTATTCTTAGTCATGAACTGAACAACAACGCCTACATTCCGCCATGTTTGTTTATAAATTGACATATAAAAGCCTACTTTTCATTTGTCAAATTTGAAGTACCTACCGGAAAACTTGTATCTTTCACATTGATTAAAGTGACATTATAATGTGTTAGCTTGATTAAAATTCATGTATTAATTTCTATTAAATATTGTGCATTTTAAAAAATACATTTACCAAATTCATTACAAATAAGTTGTGAATTCTATCAAAACTGGTTGATTTGCGCAAGTTTCCATTAAGTAAAATATTAATTTTTGTTTATATTACTGTAAAATATGTTGATTTTTACTTGTATTTTTAGAATAATCTTACGTTTTATTTTTAATATTAATCTTACTCTTATTTTAGATTCGTAGCTCAATTTTCACTTCCGATACAAAAATGGCGGGAATAAAAAAAAAGGCGGGACTAGACGATTGAGTAGGAACTGCTGGCAATTTTTTTTGCTGATGACTCATGAATGATTCCACGGCAGTAATTTTTGAGCTACGAAGCGAATTGTTCTTGGTTATCACCTAACCAATGTAATACCAATAAAGTTATTTTGAAGTAGAATAGTTTTAGGATTTCTAAAAAAAATTCTAACAAATGTGACATCTTTAGTACCGAATGCAGTTGCATTGCACTAGCTAGCTATTTTTGTCAAACCCATAACTATGGGTTGGAGAAAAATATCTAGCCAGAGAAAGTATCATAATAGAAGATCCTCCAATTGCGGCCAAGTAATTCTAAGAATACGATTTAGTGGGTGTGTTCAACTGTTGTCATGGCAACAAAAGGTCGAATTAGTTCAAAAATGGAGGATGATTATGAATGAATGTGGGAAGGCTCTTAGAATATGGCTGTCATTGTGTCAATAAGTACCCGAATTTGTAAATAAGCCATTATTCGATATTATTTTTGTTATGATCCTAAAAACTTCTGAGAATTCTTCTGTTATGTGCTATTTCGTTCTGCCCGTAACACTTAGGTATATTATTAATAATTGTTACAAACTTGTAATCCTAAATTACCTGCTTAAAACATAAACTTACGAAGTTTATGTAACAGTTGAATAAAATGTGTCAAAATCAATATAGGTACCTATCTATATCTAATTTTATTTCATAAAATATTTAAAACTGACGAGTCCACAGGTTGATGGAGTATCGCGTTATGTTATGTTAAACCTCGACCTTGCATCGGCCTCGTAGATAAACATATTTTATTTTTTTGATAGTGTCGGTCGGTACATTGGAAATAACTTCCTTTTTAAGGAAAAAAACAAGACTGGGACTGTTCGAAAGAGATACCGTGGCCCTGGAACTTCTTCTTAGTCGAAACACTCTTGTCAGAGTGGTCGTGGTTGCGCAGACGAGGTACACGGAGAGATGTTCTGTGGGTCGTTGACTTCCCCGAGGATTGCTTTTTCAGCGATGTGCTTCCATTTCTGCCGGTTGGAGACGTTGCGAGTACACTGGACCATGGTGGACTCAGTAGCTTTTTTGATCAGGTCAGTCCAGCGAGTTGGTGATCGGCCGCGTGATCTCTTGCCTTCCACCTGGCCCTGAACCACCATCGATGGAAAGACCATCGAATTCTCATTTCTTGTGATGTGACCAAAGAACTTTAATATTCGTAGTTGCACAGTAGACGAAAGCCGGTCTTTAATATGGCCCTGGAACACAAAGGGTTAATAAGGAACATGGATGAGTTTTAGTCAGTACAAGTCTGACTCTCCCTTCCGCTCCGCCCGGAGCAGGAGGGGTCATTTGATGATCTCCGATCCACAAAAAAGAGTATAAAAATGTTCTTAGAGTAAAATATGGAACATGAAATTCTTTTTCTTTTTTACCTAAATACTTAGGACTAAACATACTTTTATATTTCCATATTTTAATTTCCAGTTAGAAAATTGATTCACTTTGAAAATTCGGAAAACTGATCCGGCAATCCTGTTTTAGTGCAATGCGGTGCGTCCGTTGCAGACAATATCGTTATTTCATCATCATCATCATTTCAGCCGAAAGACGTCCACTGCTGGACATAGGCTTCCCCCAAGTTTCGCCACATTGACCTAACATGGGGCGGTTTTGCCATAATCGCCACGCTTGGCAGGCGGCTTGGCGATCGCGATACGGTTGTCACAAAAGCACAGAGAATGCTGCTGCTCATACTCTGGCAAGTCCCTTAGTCGGCTCTTACGACACCCACGGGAAGATATGGGATGGTGCTATTCTTATTATCGTTATATTTACGTTATTAAAAATAAAGCTAGCACGTTTTTCTGAGCTGGGTTGCTATTGAATAAAATAGAAATTGTTAATAGCCTCGTACCCTATTACATGGAACTTAAACATAAAAAATTCGATACTTAAATTGAAATTTCGATACATATTCTTCGAAAAAATAAAGGTTTAATGTTATTTATTTGGATTTCCAGCAAAGGATGGACAAATAAATATACACAGCAGATTAAAGTAAAAACACGTTTCAAGCTTCATCATCCTCTGTTATTTCATAGAACGGCACGTTTCGCTTCGCTTATTGTAGGTTTTACTAAGGAATGCAACCGATCCTATGAAAAAACAATGCAATTTTACCTTTTCGTTTAAAGTGTTCCAAAAAACTTGTTGCCTTGTTGGTCCAGTGGTCGCAAGCGCGATTGCTGAGCTTGCGGTTCTGGGTCGATACCCAGGTCGGCAAAGAGTTATTGGGTGTTTCTTTCGGGGACTTCTCAGTAGCCACGGGGTCTGGATTTGTGTCCGGTTGTTGGCAATAGTCTCGCCCCCTATTACATGGGACTTAAACATAATTAGCGAAATGTGGGTGTATTAATAGGCACCTACACCTCTGCCAACCCTTCGGAGTTTACAGGCGCGATGTTATTTTAGGTATGTAAGTATTTGTAAATAAAGAAAACAACTAGAAGTTAAAAAGGCTATCTTTATTGTTGAAAGACCGTCAGATTTAATCTTTTATTACTTATGTCACTCTGGTATGAACACCTATATACCTAGATTTATTAGTACGTAATGGACATCCGTACTTCCTTGAATTTCCTGCACTTGGTAACTATCATTATTGGCTAACAACACAACCACAAAGTGCCCTCTATGATGAAGATGCTTTGATTGGCATAGCGTGTAGCGTGTGTCTATAATTGAGGCGTTAAGTCTATCTAGTGCTGAATAATGCTACACTATTGGAAAGCATGATTTAACATGAAATTATAACCCACAATAATACGTAATATTAGGAGCTCGTGGCTAAATAATAACAGCCGCCCAGGTCGATCTTTAAGGTTAAGCCGTGCTTGCCTAGGTTGGTCTGTGGATGGGTGGCCATAATTACATATCGAGTTTCCTCCTCGGAAAGCACGCTAAGCCGTAGGTCCCGGCTGTCATTTGTAGATCTTTGACAGTCGTTACGAGTAGTCAGAAGCTAAAAGTCTGACATCCAGTCTTACCAAGGGGTATCGTATTACCCAATTACTGGGTTGTGGAGGTCAGATAGGCAGTCGCTTCATGTAAAATACTGGTACTCAGCTGCATCCGGTTAGACTGGAAGCCGACCCTAAGATAGTTTGGGAAAAGGCTAGGCAGATGATGAATAAATACGAAATATGTTTTGTCCCTATCCTGCCTTGTTCCACTCGTGGGTAAATTCTGCTCTCCACTCCTTTCATTTTTTGCCATCTCGTTTGTGGTCTGCCGCAATCCAGTCTCACAGTTTCAAGCCACCAGTTTTGTGCTATTTTCTGCATTGCTGAAAATAATATAGAAATAGAATTTACTTTATTGTACAACAAAATTGAAACAGAACGGTTTTACAGTACTGCTAATTTTATGGTTACAATGCGGTCTTATCGCTGATAGCGATATCTTCCAGACAACTTTGAATGGACACTGCGGACATAAAATCAAAAGGGGGAAGTCAGTGGTATTCTGCTAATACTACACAAACATTTTAAATAGTACACGTAAAGTTATAATATAAATACAATGCATAAATAAATACATAAATCGACACTTATAAAAGTTATACCTATAAGATATGTTCTTAACACAAAAATAATTATTTTATCTTTGAAAATTTATTAAAATATCCCCGTTCGACATTAATTAATCAAGATCAGTACAGAGATAGGTGGTGGAGGTACTTAGCAATGATTTGTACTGTGATAGCCCTTAAACTGACAAGCCCCTTTGATATGAACCTGAAATTGGAATTCAAATTAAATTTAATTAATAATTGGGTGGGTATCTACCGAGAATTCCTTTATGATGGGTACTTTAAATAAAACTTTGTTACGCATCTATTTATTATTAAACTTCATATTGTTACTCTGATCAAAAATTTTTTGATGAAGAGGTTCATGTTGGGGTTATTTTTGGCGTTTAATTTTTATGTTTTTTTTACTTACAAAATACCTGCAATATAAACAAAGGTTATCCAAAACCAAGGACGATTTAAAAAATATAAATCCTAAATGTACGATACATTTGGGATCTATTTATTAAAAAATCGTCCGAAGAGAATTGGAAAATTTTCCACATTGAACCAATGATGGCCGGTTTCATTACATCAATATAAACGACATGGGACCGAGTTAAAAGTATTTATATTTACATAATTGCATTTAATAGGCGCATACAATTCAACGTTGGCCAACGCTTTTTCACGAAGCCGGCCGAAGAGTCTACAATAATTGTATTTATATGCGGACATAATGTTGCCATTAAAATATTTATTTACAATAAACATTCATTTGGAGTTTAAATATTACTGGACATTGCTAAGTGTTTGTGAATGTCATTGTATAGTAATATTATTTTCATCACACTTGCACGTAAACAGTATCTAAACATAGACTAACTTAACTTTGCCGTAATGCCCCATATAAAACCCTCGAGCTTTCTTTTTGTCATGAAAGCCACGGTCGGTAAGTAATTTTTTTTTAATTTTATCACAGCACACAGGTCTTGCAAGTTCAAGCAAGGAGTTTACACCCAATTGAAAAATTGTCTTAAAATGTTATTTAAATAGGAATTTCATTGCAATCTCGCTAGATGTTACTTATATACTCAACTAATGTTCTTAATAATAGTTTATGTATCAAAACTTTTTATTTTTCAAAATTATTTTATTTTGTTACACTCCATCATGGCTGTGTACCTACATAAGTAACAGTTGCCCTGAACGTTTCTGAACGAAACATTTGTATAATCTGTGGTGTGGGCAAAAACCGCCATCCGCTTAAAAAAAAGTTCACGTATTTCGTAATAATAGTTGTCCTGACTTGTGTATTCATAATTATTTACTCGCAAATGTGATGAAAAACATTGTATGTTTCACGGGCGGTACGGGAATTACGAACCTCGACTCAGAAAGCCCTCAGTTTTCGACTTCGGGCTTCTACTAGAGCCTAGTGTAGTGTATGTAGATATCATTACATCGCACTACAAACCGATTACAGTACTGTGACGTTGCCTCGGGCGCGCACGTCGCACGTTTATAAATACCGGTCCGAGTAGTGGGGCGGGCAGTCGTTGTCGAACTGTCGGCCTGTGCGGTGGCGTGTTGGCGAGTCAACTATTAGTGTAGATAATTGTGCATATTTTACATTGGCGACGAGGAGAAAACCGTAAGTTTTATATTTAAAAAAAAAAAAAAAAAAGGAAAGGTAGTCTCCTACAGGTAGATAATTAATTGTATTTCGGAAAGAAATATTCAAAATATTAATACATTAGAATCTTTCATTGGACTTATTAACTGTAAATAATTAATTTTGTGAAGGCTGAAACAGAAAGTGGTTCGTTAATGTATTGTTTTGCAACATAACATCATGCTTGTGTTCCCCAAGGGGGTAATCAGAGATGTGTGATGCAACCACGTTTCACCAATTACGTTGAGCATGCCTGTTACCATTAACCGGACGCCAGGGAGGTTCGTTATGGAGAAACTCAGTGACACTGCCTGACCTGGGAGTCGAAACTGGGACCTCATGTTTAGTTATTTGATTTGTGCTACATGATTAGTAAATCAAATAGCAGTAGAATATATCTACTGGTCATTAAATTGACAAGTCATCAGTGAATGACGGTAATAGCAGTATAATATACCTACTGGTCATTAAATTGACAGTCATCAGAGAATGACTAACAGCAGGAGAATATACCTACTGGTCATTAAATTGACAGTCATCAGAGAATGACTAACAGCAGGAGAATATACCTACTGGTCATTAAATTGACAAGTCATCAGAGAATGACTAACAGCAGGAGAATAATTGACAAACCATCAAAGAAAATTTGTGTCAACAGTAGTGGTACTTTGGATGTACATACTGGTCATTAAATTGCCAAATATTTTAACTGGGCAGATTAGTGCAAACCCTTTAATGGTTCCAGGTTATTTATTAATAACATGAGTTCTCAACTCACGTTAGAGAAATTTGATTGTGAGGGTGAACCTTCAACAGTAGGAACGAGACGGGAACGCTGGAAGCGGGCACTATTGATCTACCTGGAAGCTGCTGGAATTGAAAGTAGTGCGAAGGAACGTGCTTCGCTGCTACATTTTGGTGGACTATAATTGCAGGAAATATTCTATAATATACCAGATGCAAATGTATCACCAGCAGATGAAGAGGATGTCTTCGGAGTGGCTATAACCAAACTCGACGCATACTTTCTACCTAAACAAAGTAAGATCTATGAACGTCACCTTGTTAGATTGATAAAACAAGAGCCAAACGAAAATTTTGAAAAATTCCTAGTACGGCTTTGGCAATAAGCTGACAAATGTCAGTTTAAGGACAAAGACGATCATATAATCGATCAAATTACAGAAAAGTGTTCCTCTAAAGAGCTTAGAAAGAGAATTATACAAACAGGAGACGCAATAACACTAACAAATACAATTGTCGAAGCAAATACTCTTGAATCTGTAAGTCGACAAATAGAAGAATTCGGAGAAAGCAGCACATCAACTGAAAACATAAACAGAGTGAATAACAGGAAAACAAGATAAGAAGTGGAAAAGAAACACAGGATGTGGAAGATGTGGGAGCTCAGGATACGCGTCTCAAGACAGCAAATGCCCAGCAAAAGAAAAAGATTGCCACAAATGTGGGCCTAAGGGACATTTTGGACAATTCTGCAGGACAATGACACGAGACAGAACGAATAAAAGGAAATATGAGGGAAACAACAACAAATAAAATGGAAAAAAAAAATAAAAAAATGAAAAGAGACAACAAAAGAAACGACACAAACCAGATAGATCAAACAGAGCCCGAAGACATACAAAATGTGTTCAAAATCGATGATGACAGTGTATTAGATTGCCATATTGGCGGAATGAAGGTTAAAATGTTAGAAGACTCTGGGTGTAAATGCAACTTGATCACAAACAAAACCTGGGACAATATGAAACAAAATAAGGTAACGTAACCAAACAGTTGCAATAAGACTTTTTATGGTTATGGAAGTAAGAAGCCCTTGACCTAAAAGGATCATTTGACGCAAATATAAAAACCGCTGGTAGATCAGAAAATGCAACTTTTTACGTCATCGCTGATGGAACCAGAGATCTGCTTGGGAAAGAAACTACCATGGCTATGGTTTTCTTAAAATTGGATTAGAAATCGACCAAATGGAAACTAAGACAGAGTTTCCCAAATTCAAGGATGTTTTAGTGGAGGTACCAACCGATGAGAAAGTACAACCAGTTTCTCAACCATTAAGAAGGATCCCCCCATACCACTGGAAGAAAAAAAAAAAAAAAAAAATAAGTACTGTTGGAGAAAGACATTATTGAGGAAGTTCAAGGATCCTCAAGTTGGGTATCACCAATAGTGCCGGTTTTGAAAAATACTGGAGATGTTCGCATTTGCATAGATATGAGGCGGGACAAATAAAGCAATTCTACCTGAAAATCACCCATTGCCCAATATGGACAAGCATCTAAAAATTTAAAGTGCGAAGTACTTTTCAAAAAACTGGACATAAAAGATGCTTTTCAACAGATTGAATTACATCCCGACTCTCGACACATTACAACCTTTATTACAAGTAAAGGCCTGTTCAGATACAAAAGGCTAATGTTTGGAATATCCTGTGCCCCGGAAATTTTTATAAAAACCCTAGAACGAATGTTATTGGGAGGGATGTAATGGCACTATTAATTTTATAGATGACATTTTGGTATATGGAAAAGATTTGAAGAACATGATCGAAGATAAGAATCAGTAATTAAAACTCTAGAAGAAAATAATGTGGTACTGAGAAAGGACAAGTGCATTTTCATAGAAGAAAAGATTCAATTTTTAGGATACGAATTATCACAGAGGTGTAAAACCATTAGATAAGTACGTGACAACTAGTCAAGAATTTCGTCCACCTATGAATATAGGTGAGCTTCAGAGCTTCTTGGGATTAATCAACTATGTTGGAAAATGGATCCCTAATTTGGCCACAACTACAAAACCATTAAAAGAACTGCATAAGAAGAAACAGACCAAACCCACAGAATTAAAGTCTTTGGGGCAGTAAACAGGAATTTGCATTTAACGAATTAAAATTGGCCTTGTCTAATATTCCTACTCTAGGATACCATGACGTCAAAGATCGGACTATAGTAATAGCAGATGCTAGTCCGTTAGGACTAGGAGCAGTATTAGTTCAAATTAATGATCATGAACCTCGCATTATTGCGTATGGTCACCGGACACAAACAGACTGAAAGGCGATATTGCCAGACAGAAAAAGATGCCTTAGCTCTGGTCTGGGCTGTGGAACATTTTTATGTTTTTCTGTTTGGAAAAGAGTTTGAATAGGTGACCGACCATAAACCACTAGAGGTTATATTCGGTCCTAAATCAAAACCATGTGCAAGGATAGAAAGGTGGATACTACGCCTTCAAGCATATGCATTTAAAGTAATATACAAGCCTGGCAAAGAAAATATAGCAGATAGTTTATCAAGATTGTGTAAATTAAGTAAAACGTCACAGGACAAGTCTAAAAACTATATACACCAAGTTGTTGAAGGAAGCAGGCTAATAGCAGTTTCACTGAAAGAAATTATGGAGGCATCAAAACAAGACAAGGAAATATTAAAAGTAAGTGAAGGCCTTTATAACAACAAATGGGATGAAGAGGTAAAAAAATTACAAAATCTTCCAAAACGAATTATGCTTTTACGACGGAGTTTTATTGAGAGGCACTAGAATTGTTATTCCAAAAAACATTGCGCAGTCAGGTTCTGACAGCTGGTCACGAAGAACACCCAGGAATAGTCCTAATGAAGGTGAGACTAAGAACCACAGTATGGTGGCCTAGACATGACAAGGAAACCGAGAATTTGGTCAAATGCTGCAAAGGCTGTACATTAGTATCAGCTCCAAAACCTCCAAACCCATTGAAACGACGGGCATTACCATGTGAACCTTGGGTAGATACTTGTATTGATTTGTTGGGCCCTTTACCACGCAGCGATTACATATTAGTAATCGTTGATTATTTCAGTCGATACAAGGAGGTGAAGATTTGTAGTAATATTACCAGTGGCGACATAATAAAATCTCTAAAAGAGATTTTTGCAGACTTGGTAACCCGATGACGATAACAGCTGATAATGGCAGACAGTTCTGCAGCGAGGACTTCAAAAAAAAAATTCTGTACTGAAAGGAATATAGTTTTGCATAATACGATACCAAAGTGGCCTCAACAGAACGGAGAAGTGGAACGTCAGAACCGAGACATTCTAAAGCGGAAAAAAATTGCCAGTTGAGCGAAAAAACTGGCAAGAAGCTTTGTTACAGTATCTGGCTATGTATAACAGTACCCCGCATAGTGTTACAGGTAAAACTCCTACAGAATTATTTTTCAAACTGCAATACCGTGACAATATACCTATGGCAGGAGACATCACACATACACATAAACCAGAAGATTCAGATGTCAGAGACAGAGACCAAGAAAAGAAAGAAACTGGGAAAGAATATACAGATAAGAAAAGAAGAGCTCGTGAATGTCAACTAGTGCCTAGGGATAAAGTTTACGTTAAGAATATGGTCAAAGATAAACTTAGCCTAAATTATGACCCAACTTCCCATACTGTAGAAAAGAGTAAAGGTGGAGATAAGTGTTCGAAACGATATAACTGGGAAGAGATCACGAAGAAATGTAGTTCATTTGAAGAAAGTTGAAGGCTAATGGGAAGTTATAAGTGACCAAAATAAAGAAATTAACATAGGAGAAGATATAAATGAATCAGAAAATGAAATAGAAGAAGAGGAAGGGTAAAAGGAAACTTTAAACTAAATCATAGTATAATGATTTACTAAATATTATTGTGCTGTGATTTTGTTGTGCCAGAGATGCTCAATGTCTTATGGTTTTGGTTACATAAAACTTGTTAAAACAAGGAAGGGATGTAGTGTATGTAGATATCATTACATCGCACTACAAACCGATTACAGTACTGTGACGTTGCCTCGGGCGCGCACGTCGCACGTTTATAAATACCGGTCCGAGTAGTGGGGCGGGCAGTCGTTGTCGAACTGTCGGCCTGTGCGGTGGCGTGTTGGCGAGTCAACTATTAGTGTAGATAATTGTGCATATTTTACACCTAGATCTTAATTCTTTACGTACCGCCCTTAATACACAATGTACTATTTGAAAAAACTAACTTTTTCTAAAACCTCAAATAGGTTAATAGAGAGAGTCAATCGTTCTCTAAAAAACAGTGTTTTGTTACTTAGTGAAACTAATAAAAACTAATTTTAAAACATCTAATAGCATCTCTAAGGGTTAAAGAACGAAAACATAACCAGCATATACAAAGTGTAAGGGACAGCAACGCTTAAGCAGACGAAATTTTCATAACGTCATCGGTAAAAAAAACAGCTGTGCGATACATTTTGACCGTGTAGCCATTGCAGTATTGTAGAAAACAACAGTTTTTTTTTAATAACTGAAGAATTTTTTTATTCAGAATGATGCAAATACGTGGAAACCGCTTTAGCGTCGGGATGTCCCTTCCACCCTTGTAAGTGCTATAACGTTAGCCGAGCCTACGTTGGGGGATCAAAACCATTTCATGACATTTGGATGAATAATCCTAGTAAAGATTTGTGCGTGTGTAGTATGGCATTATTAGAATTCTGTATTCGTTGTTAAAATTTTATTTAGGACCGTTGCCTGTCTTTGATTTTGAACAGTTTTGATAACATTTTCTTTGGTAATATATGCCATCTTTGAAAGGTATGTTTAAAATGTACCTATTTACTTGTAAAGTACGCTTTAGAATGAGTACAATGTGATAGGTAGGAAGCTTCGCAGTACAAATACATTGAATTTACTCAATTAAAAACAGGATCATTAACCCTGCTGAAGTTAAAGTCTAATGAGGAGTATTGGACCATTATCTACCATTTAAAACCCGTTCATACGACATAACTACAATATTAATCATTCACGTATCCCTACTCTTTTTCTACGATAATTATTTTTCAACGACACATCGGGCTACAAAGTAGTCTGTAATTATCGCTAATTGTAGTAGTTTAGAGCGTAGTTACGTATATAAAAGCTTAATAGTCGAATATTTTCAACGAAAAGTAACCTGGCTAGATATTTCAGAACCTACTTCGATCGCAGATTAACAATGTTTACTTACCGTTGCTAAGCAACCGAGAGGTTTTATGACCACTTCCACGGAAACCGTTAAGCAATAGCAGTGATTTTAACTAGTTCAAGTATACTTCGGGTAGAGATACTCTCAATTTAGTGAAGAGTTTTTCTGGAATTGTTGAAATGAGTTCCTTCGAAGTTTATTAACGGCTGAAAAGATAAGTTTTTTGTAACACCGTGCGTACACATATCTTCACGTGGGTGTCGTAAGAGGCGACTAAGGGATTTCCCAGAGACTGGGCAGCAGCGTTCTCTGTGCTTTCGTAACAACCGTACTGCGATCGCCAACCCGCCTGCCAAGCGTGGCGATTATGGCAAAAGCCCCCAAAATGTCAATGTGGCGACACTTGGGGGCAGTGGACGTCTTGTGGGCTGTAATGAATGATGAATGACGTACACATGCAAAAGTTAGAAGATAATAATGTTATGGTGTGGTTAACCGCAAAACACCTTTAAAAAAAAAATCTTTCGTCATAATTATCCATAATTATATTGCCTATAGCCTTCCCCGATAAATGGACTATCCAACACTAATTTATTCAATTTTATTCAAACCAGTAGTTCCTGGGATTTTTGTTCAATCAAACAAACTCTTCAGCTTTATAATATTATGGTAGAAGTAGAGATATCATGCTGATAGAGGAGCTCGTGGCTAAGTAAAATCAGCCGCACGGGTCGATCTTTAAGATTAAGCCGTGCTTGCCGAGGTCGGTCCGTGAATGGGTGACCATAATTAAAAACAGAGTTTCCTCCATGCCTCGGAGAGCACTTTAAGCGTTGGTCCCGGCTGTCATTTTTAGATCTTTGACAGTCGTTACGAGTAGTCAGAAGCCAAAATTCTGACATACAGTTTTACCAAGGAGTATCGTATTACCCAGTTACTGGGTTGTGGGTGTCAGATAGGCAGTCGCTTCATGAAAAATACTAGTACTCAGCTGCATCCGGTTAGACTGGAAGCCGACCCCAAGATAGTTTGGAAAAAGGCTAGTCAGATGATGAAGTAGAGGTATTATGCCAGCGATCACACTGACTGATTGAGCCATATTACTTCATAGAATCAACGTGGGTCGATTCCATGAAATAATAAATGTCAATCAGCTTTTCGTATCATGTTTCGGCACTTTTACGTTGCGGCACTTTCTACTTAAGCAACTATTTAGATTAATAAGAAGGCTACTTCCATAATTAAATTCCGAGTGAAAGTCATGCTAATGAGTATTTACGACTCACAGCGCAGAATCCAGGGCAATCCCGATAAAATGCACGTATGAAGCCATAAATACAAATACTCGTACGAGTAAACACAATAAAGACTAATAAAATGAGAAATTGTGGCTTCTTCTTCTTCTCGTCATGTTGATGATACTTCTTTGTTATATGGTTTGGGCACAGTAAGAAGCCACGATTACTGCAGCGTCAGAGGCGTTATTTAGGTCGTCGAGAGTGCAGTTAACGGACACCTGGAACACTCCAGTAGGTGAGGCATAGTTTGATTAGGAGCCCCACACTGGCACTCGGTGTTGAAAGAATTAATAATACCACATTTTGCCAGATTATGTTTGCAGCGGCCTACCTGGATACGCGATCGATTTAAAGCTCTCCAGATTGGCCACTGCAGATCATTACCGGGAGCCAGGTGTTCTTGAGACTTCACGAAGTTGTGAGGTGGCGAACATATTTCTTGCCACAGCTTACTTGGTTCTTAAGGTGGCCTGTTTTGGATAGCATAAGTGGAGCACAAGAAACTTTTGCGGCTTTTTAGTCTACCCGGAGTAGTTGTGTGGTCGTAAACGGTGATGCCGGGAATCGGATTCTTGGTTCTTTTTTTCCCGCGCGCAAGCGACTTCCCTTCGTACAGCCGGTGGTGCGATACCTGCTAGCTGATAGAGCTTATTGAAAGAATCGGTTTTAGGCAGCCCGATATATCCTGTCTTTAAGAGCAGTATCTACTTGCTTTGCGTGAGTGGGTCGGTGCCAAACTGGGCACGCAAATTCACCAGCAGAAAAACATAGGGACATGCTGGTTGTTTGAAGAACATAAGAACATCAGGTGCCGCTCCCCAGCTACTTGCAATTAGACGGCGTAACAAGTCATTTCGGGTCCCGACTCTGTTTCGTTCTGACAGTGAGACTTATACTTTAAGGCCCGGTCCAGCGTGACACCTAGATAACTTTGGATTCGAGCAGTGTTCTACCTTACATCCTCGTCATCAGATGTTGAGTGTCCGATTTGTTTTCCTATTGCGGAAGTGAAATGCACACGACTGTCTTGGATGGATTCGGCCGTAGAGCGTTTCTGTCATAATATTTGCCTAGTATTTCCAGTGCCCTAGTCAATTTGTGGTCCACGTCTTCGAAAGTCGCTGATTGTGACGCTATGGCCAAGTCATCCGCGTACAGGAACCGCTCAGAGTGGCCGGTGTTAGGTTGGTCGTCAGTGTTGATGTTATAGAGCATTGGCGCTAACCACTGCCTTGAGGAAGACCGTTCTTTTGCCGTCGCCATCTACCCTTACCAGATTGAAAGTAAACCTGGAAACGGCGGTTGACCAGAAGTTCAATTACTTTAGATTTTTCTAATTTAAACTAAGATGTAAATAAAAGAAATTGGTTGTCTGTAATGTCGGTTTACGGACCATAGTTTAACGTGACAACGTCATAACAAAAATTGATGAAATGATTGCATACTTTTATGAATAGCAAGCTGAACGCTCTAGCCGATTATTGCTTTTCGCCCGCTCGTGCAGCGCTCTCGGTCCGATCGTAACGTTACAATGGATTATCAATTTTTGTGCGTGCAGCCTGCCTTCATCGATTTATTAGACATTGTCACGTCAAAAACGACACAGAACAACTAAGAAAATAACTACGAAAAAAAACTATAGGAGCTCGTGGCTACATAATAACAGCCGCAGAGTTCGATCTTCCAGGTTAAGCTGCGCTTGCCAAGTTCGGTCTGTGGATAGGTAACCATGATTACATACCGAGTTTCTTCCGTTCCTCGGACAGCACGTTAAACCGTGGGCCGGCTATCATTTGTAGAAGTTTGACATTCGTTACAGGTAGTCAGCGGTCTGTAAGTCTGACAACCAGTCTTACCAGGTATTAGCCAGTAATAACTGGGTTGTGGATTTCAGATAGGCAGTCGCTCCGTGTAAAATACCTACTGGTATTCAACTGCATCCGGTAAAACTGGAAGCCGACCCAATAAAGTTGGGAAAGACTAAGCAGAGGATGAAACTAAGATCAAAATACCGCAGGAATGTAAAAAGACAACGTTTCGAAAATCCGGCCATCAGCGGTGCTAAGAAGCTTTCTTCAGTCGCACTCCCAACGAATCCGATTTAGTCAGACGAAACAAGTTGAACCCTTGATTCCACTTAGGTAAGACTACACATTTCAATTGGCCCAGATTAAACTCGTAACACTTGGGTCCAATAGGTACCCAGATATAATTTACACCGTACTCTCCTTCTTATTACTTAACAGAACCACGAACTACGAAACTTGTTTTAAAAATTTAATATCTACTCCCTCTCTGTATAAAAATGTGGAGCGGCTCGTAAAATCGCGATATATACCTACTATTTAATGTGCGTCATAAATCCTAGTACAATTTATTGGGAATAATGTAAAAGCTTGTGAGATGTGAGCGGTGGCTATTGATTTTCTGCCGTAACAATACCGTATATGAATGCGGTATTTTACATCGATTTATACTCGAAAATAAATTTGTTACGGTTATATATGTCGCCGCAAGAGCGTCTATGTGCTAAGACTATTCATTAATCTTATTAAGAATCAACTTAATAATCCTCATTTGTCATAATATTGATGAACCTGCCATGCCATCTGTGTGGGGCAAGCATAATTATTACGATAATCATTTGACTAAACGCCATCTATTGGCTTGTGTGTTAACTACTGCGCAAATAATAGATTCGTTTAGCTTAGATGGCCTGTAATTTATTAAACAAAAGCCTTTAGTTAGAACTATAGCCAAAATTAAGCTTAGCAAATATTTTATGATAGCTGGGATTTTAGCAATGACAATTTGGATTTTAACAATGGCTTATTTTGTGAGGTGGCAACCCAGTCTTGTGGGAAAGAACGCCGAATAGTCAATTAGTGAATTTATAATTTGTAGCAACAATTAAATCAATTTCTAGAACTAACTACAAACTTAAAATTAATAAGATTATTTTACAGAGTATTTTATTAGTGGTAAACCAGTTCTTTGTATTTAATCCTTTGATTGTGAAATACAAACACAACTTAAATCACTCTATTAAGCTCATGCATAGTGCGCTTATTAAAGCTATTATTTTATTAAGAATCATTTATGTGCCATAAACAAGTCAGATAGGCAGTCACTTCATGTAAAATACTGATTTTCAGCTGCATCCGGTTAGACTGGAAGCCGTCCCCAACAAAGTTTGGGAAAAGACAGGCAGATGATGAAACATAACTCATAAATCAGATTAAACTATTTAGTTACTTGCATCTACACTGCATGAACTTAATTAATTAACTATGTATTAGCAAATTTTAAGACATTGTTGTTGACTTCTAATTCATAGTAACAAGGAAAATTCTCTTAGAAATATTTTTGAGTACAAAGATTAGTCACGTGAATTTCCATAAACATTACATGAAATGAATTAATTAACTAAGTATCAACAAATTTTAATTCAAAACTTGTAGTATTTGACTTGTCATTCGCAGTGACTAGAAACATTGAAAACAGAATATTCTTATTAAAAATTAGTCACATTCATTTGACATTCACATAGATTAATATCTCACAATCTTTGTGGTGCCTATTGCCTTTTCAAACAATAATGCAACTTGAAAGCATATGTATTGACAACATGTTGCATGATTCATACTAAAACACTTTGCTATGAAACTGATTTGTAAAACAAGACAAGTAATGAAGTGCCAAACAAATTTCAGTTCAACGAGTTGTGTCAATGAACTCTTAGCGCAATAAATTAACAGAAAGCAAAGCTTTCAATATGTTAGAATGTGAATGTTTTGTCAGTGCATTAACACAACCAATAGAGTTTTTAAACTAGTTCTGATCAGTTTAACTTTCCTATCTTAGTTTAACACATAATCTGCTAGACAATAGACACAATTGAAAATGTATTGTTTGAGGTCACCGTTGACCGGAACGGCAGTGAAGGTGTTAATTAACTTAATCTAAGTATGAAAACTATTTCAAAACAATTGATTACCTACTTCATAGCTTATCACTCCCAACTAATTTAGACACTAGTAGGACTGCTTTGAGGTCAGTGCTCATGAGCCCTGCCATTAAAGCATGAGGGCCTGGATTCGATTTTGAGGTCTAGCAAAGTGTCATTGGTTCTTTTTCCATCAGGAATTTGTCAGTAACAACCGACAATAATATTAATGGCAAATAGCCTGCTCCTAAATAAGAGGCTTAGGCGTGATTGACAAAGTGTGGATGTGTTATCTACACCCCTGCCTAACCCTTCAGGGACTGCAAGTGTGATGTTATGTAGGATATCTTTTCTTGCACTATTATTTACCTGCATGACTTTTCACATTCCAGGTTCCAGGAAATTGTCTTCGAAAAGGAAATGATAACCAACTACCAAAGAAAATGAAACAAAATTGGAAGCAACTGTAAAGGAACTTTTAAAACTTTAAGCACCTAGTCATTGTGATGGCATCAAGTGTGGAAGTCTAAACCATTGTCAATAAGAACAGCTTCCTCAAGAATAAGCCTGCTAACCAACACATATCACAATTTGGTTTTAGCTGACCAATACAATTAATTTCAATACCTGGTGAATAGATAACCATGTCGCCAGCTGTCAAATGAAGAACAGCACGAGGACTGCCAACCAGGGATGACTGATTCAGTGTCCACGTGTCACCGCAAGAGCGTCTATGTGCTAAGACTATTCATTAATCTTATTAAGAATCAACTTAATAATCCTCATTTGTCATAATATTGATGAACCTGCCATGCCATCTGTGTGGGGCAAGCATAATTATTACGATAATCATTTGACTAAACGCCATCTATTGGCTTGTGTGTTAACTACTGCGCAAATAATAGATTCGTTTAGCTTAGATGGCCTGTAATTTATTAAACAAAAGCCTTTAGTTAGAACTATAGCCAAAATTAAGCTTAGCAAATATTTTATGATAGCTGGGATTTTAGCAATGACAATTTGGATTTTAACAATGGCTCATTTTGTGAGGTGGCAACCCAGTCTTGTGGGAAAGAACGCCGAATAGTCAATTAGTGAATTTATAATTTGTAGCAACAATTAAATCAATTTCTAGAACTAACTACAAACTTAAAATTAATAAGATTATTTTACAGAGTATTTTATTAGTGGTAAACCAGTTCTTTGTATTTAATCCTTTGATCTGCCGAAAATGGTTTTAAGCATGCGATTGTTGTAAAAAGTATTAAAGCTACTAATTAAGCTTGTAACTTAATAACGCCTTTGCATTTGTGAATATTGGTATTGTTTAATTACTAAAATAATTAATTGTGAAGTATTAGTATTGTTTTAATGGAGTATTACTGAACTAACTATGTAATGAATAATTGGACTGATCTAATGAGTGTAGTACATCCGCCCACTCAGAGCCGCGGGCGCACCCAGAGATGTCATTCGAGTTAGCTCGCGATTAGAGAATTGAAATATTAATGAATTGAAAGTAGTTTTTGAAGTGAGCAATAATAAGTTATGTTAATAAGAACTGTAATAATTGAAAGACAGATCCAAAAGACACACATTACATCAACCATGTTTGTGAATGGGCGGCTCAACCTATGGAAAGTTTATAAGTGTTAAAGTGCCTGTAACTGGTTTATTATAAATAAACATAAGGAGCTTGAGTCAAGTGTTGTGTGTAATTTCAACTACCTATCCACCTAATTAGCAATAATGAAGAATAAAGTTGCACAGTTAGCGACTGAAAGGCAATATGGCGTCGATATTCATTTATGTTGGAATCCCCCCCTTGATATATACGAGAAGTTTAGCTTCAACCTATCTAATTGTAATTCTGGTAACAGACAGTTCTACCCATTACCTCTGTCACACATAAACACGACAACACGCAGAAAATTACAATTCCTACAGAACGTAGGAAATTGAACATATTTCAATAACATGATTTTGAAAGATCGGAAGTATGATGAAAATGACAAAGGTTCGACAGGGCCTCGGCACTCCAACCGGAGGGTTCAAACGAATTTAGACTCTAAGGTTGCCAAATTTAAAGTTATACTGCATAATGTTCGTGTGACAAACGTATTTATAACTTTAATAATGTGTCTGTCTCGCTTACACACAGCGGTTTCCTATATCTCGCCGTCTGCGTACGTTACGCCCTTTATTACTTCCTTCGTGCTATTAGTTTAAACTTCAGCACATTTCAGTTCACGACGTTTGCTTATTTCCCTGTAATTCATGTGCTATTGTGAAACAGACAGTTTATGAAAGGCCCTTAACGCGCCACTAAGGCCCCTTATCACGAACACAATAATCATACATACATAATTAACTCCCTGTTGTCAACCTTTTGTTAAGTTAATGATAAGAGTGGCATAATTATGTAAGTTTTAGTCAGCTCTCTCTTGTTTCTACATTCATTTTAATTTCACAGCCCTCGTATCTACGTACATTATGTTCATTTCACTCGAGTGGGCTGAATCGTCTCACATAATCTTTGTTTATTGTGAATGACAAGCCCGTAATACTTGAATATATTATCCCTATTCACACAATCCAACATACAACCTTTTAGCATTGATATTTCGTTCCACAAACCAGCCATTCACACATTCATACCTTCACGCTAGTCCCATGAAATTACTACGGTTAACGTAACGTGATTTCAATTTTCCTTACATTTATCATAAGGGAGGTGAGGGGAGGAGGGAGCAATTTGAACCACTTGTCGCGGATTTGACGTGAAGTGCTTTCACGTCGCCAACTAAGCCAGTGGCTTACTGAATCACCCGTCATTTGCCTTTGATGAGGCCAAATTCACGTTATTGAAGATATTTGGAATGTTTGATTGTTCGGTCGTTTCCTCAGGATGCGTTTCCATTCAGAATTTGTTTACCAATCGTTTGCGGCATTGTTGTATATTGCCTCCCGTCATTTGCTTCGTCGAATCTTTGTTTCCTCAAACTCATTTTTGTTTTGATTCTTTAAAGAATTCGTATTCGGTTTACTTGAAAATAGGAAATTTTAATTAGCAGTGTAGCTTTGCATAGAGTTAGGAGCAAATGTTGCCTGAGCAAAGTTACCGGCGTTAAAATAAAGTTTTATGAGCTAACTTCTTGCGTGGGGGGAACAATAAACGAACATAGTATAACTGTGGCGATTGTTGCAGCACTCAGCGTTCGACTGTGACACATACAAGTATATTCAGTAAATATCCTGCCTATTTCATGCATCGAAATTGCACAAGCATTTCAGGTTTAATTAATTTACAGTTCTTGTTGCGGAACTTTCACGTAGCTGAAAATGGATTTAGGGATTGACTCTTTTTAACAGAAAGATATCGTCCATTACTCAACACTTTAATGGAATTAATAATACGAGCATGAAGCATGAAGTATATTTACCAACCACACAGGTTGTCTCTACGTAAATTCAATTTAGGCCGGAGAGTTATGCCCCTTAATAAGGCTTATTGCACATACCTTTTTTTCTTTTAGCTTAACTCATTTAAAACAAAACTTCGCTCAGAATTTAAATAAACGTAAACTGGCCGGGCAAAGTAAGTTAATTTAGCTAAAGTTATTTAAAAAAAAAAAAAGTTTTGATGTAGGCAACGAGACTTCAAACAGTTTGGGCTAATGTATTTTTGAAATTCTAGCAATTTTATCTTTTTGTTTTCCTAAAAAAACATATCTAAATGGGAACGTTATAAATATTCATGTAGTTGAATCGCATATAACTACTTTAGGTTTAGTTCTTCGTTTCCCTCTTAGGGATCCCTTTTCGCTACGATTGTTTTAATACAGCACCTTTATGAAATTCAAATGAAGGCCTCGAGTCCGTAAGGGTCCTTTGGCCGTTCCGTACCGTTTATATTTATTTATTTACCAAACAAGATTCGCAATGCTAACTTCTATGATTTATGGCCAAGTCTACGTATTTCGCAGGCTCGTTTGTATTGCTACATTGTCCGCCAAGTTTCACAGGGCACCAGTTTGGCCGTGTC
This sequence comes from Cerastis rubricosa, assembly GCA_949152445.1. Lineage (NCBI taxonomy): Eukaryota > Metazoa > Arthropoda > Insecta > Lepidoptera > Noctuidae > Cerastis > Cerastis rubricosa. The sequence goes on along the minus strand of OX424523.1, from coordinate 11,417,063 downwards.
TCCCCTGTGCCCGGTGTTCGTTTGTTTTATTTCGTACCATTTCGACGCGACAATAGCCCGGCTTAGTTGACTGGATTTCCCAGTGTTAATTACCGATTCGTAACTCATTTTTTATCAGGTTCTGTTTGGAAAATCCAATGAATCATATCAGTTGAGTATTCGATCCTTTACGGCGTTTGTGAGGGTAGTTATGGTGTTACTGTGGGTAAAAGCAAAACTTCATTAAAGCTTTATTCGATTCGATCTATTCTCCGAAATAAAGGAGATTAGTTTGAAACAGGCAAGAACTCATCGGAGTAAAAGCGAGGAAGCTAAGATCATTACTCGAGGAACACGACTTGACGGAAAGAACAAAGAGGTTCTTATAAATAACTTGTTTCGTTAAATGTATCTTTATCCTAAATCCTAATTGGCGTGCCAGTGATCCTAAGTTGAGTAAATATTAATACAGAGAACATCACTTACATTAAGCAAATATAATTAACATGTATCCGTCGAGTAAACACATATTGATAACAGGTTGATTATTGACAAAGCTAATAAATACGCTTAAATGATTACGTATCAATAGGTACTAATCAATAAACTTTAATGGATCATTATGATTGTAGTTAATGTAATAACCTAACTATTACATTATGTACTATATTATGTACTATTACTAACTTTGTAACCTTTAAAAGTTACTGAATTTAGAACAACTTAACTACAACTAATAGTAACATAACTTCGTGAAAAACAAACATGTCAGTCACTAAAGTTTAATAATTTCGAGCGGACTTTGAAAAAAATAATAAAAATACATAATTTGTTTTACCTTTTTTTTTGGATGGGAAATCATCAAATGATCCACTCTGGGCTCAGCGGAAGGGAGTGTCAGACTTGTACTGAATAAAACCCATACATGTTTCTTCTTAGCCTTTGTGTTTCAGGGCCACGGTATCTCTTTTGAAAAGTTCCGCAGCCCTGGTGTCCCGCAGCCCTGGAATTTCTAATACCTCAAATCAAAATGATATTTTAAGAATTTAACTACATCTTATGGTTGACAATATTTATCCGCCGTTGACAATATTTTGGCCGTTCTACTGGCAATTTGGGACCTACGTAGAACTTTATATGGGTGACTTGATATAAATACATCATCATCATCATCATCATCATTTCAGCCGGAAGACGTCCACTGCTGGACATAGGCCTCCCCCAAGTTTCGCCACATTGACATAACATGGGGGGTTTTGCCATAATCGCCACGCTTGGCAAGCGGGTTGACGATCGCAGTAAGGTTGTTACAAAAGCACAGAGAACGCTGCTGCCCATTCTCTGGCAAGTCCCTTAGTCGCCTCTTACGACACCCACGGGAAGATATGGATGGTGCTATTCTTTACGTCCGACACCATACAGAGCATATGTATATAAATACATAGAATGCTGTAAACCTTGTATAAAATAAACCAAAACATAGAGATTTATATGTAAATCGTAGATTTTATCGCACTCAACTTATATCACTGAAATTCAGTTAATGTTGAAAAACTTAGCGGTACTATAATTTTATGGAAAAGTGCCAAATGAGAATGAATATGGGAATTACTTTATTTATATACTATTTGTGTGATAATATTTCAATAAAAATGATTTACTTTTTCATTAACATTGTAAACGGTATATTAATCTTGTATACTATTTGTTTTGAGTTCCCGATATTAAACAAATCACCGCTGCTCTTCAACATGTTTACTCATGTTGAAGAGCAGCGGTGGCCCAGTGGTGGCAGCGCCGACTTACGAGCAGTAAGCCGTGGGTTCGAACCCAGGCAGGCGCATTACTTTGTGTAATTTATTTCAACACCGCTGCCCTCAAAAACGGTGAAGAAAAATATCATGAGCGGTATGTCCTAGACCTAAAAATTCGATGACATGTGACATCTACCAACCCCCACAGGACCCGCGTGATGGATTACAGCCCACTCCCTCTCATTAAGAGGAGCCCTGTGTCCCAGCAGTGGAAACATTATAGGGTGATGATGGTGATGAAACATGTTGAATATCCCGTTTTCTTTGAAAATAATAGTGACTTACTTTTTGTTGTACTTTCCTCGTAACTATATTAGAACAAGAACAAAATGAACTGTAAACTTTTTAACCGAAACATAAATACATACACTCCCAAAAATATATAATCTTGCTTACAAACTAATACTATCGCCGTCTGAGCAAGCCTTTGGTGTTCGAGGGGAGGCAACCACCTTTACGAGCTAGCCACGTGCAAGCCCGCACTCATTTTTGATAAAATTGTGTTAAGGTTACACTCCACAGCTGCCTAGTTAAGCTACGCATGTGGACTTAGTTCATCGCTCGCTTGATAGTCTACTGCGAACCAAGAACACACTCCAGTTCTATCACAGTTAATTACCGGAATATGGATCACTGTATTTTCGGGTTCCCTACTGTCTTCGAAAATTGATGGTTCGATTTTTATTATATCAAAATCAAAATATTTTTATTTTACATAGGCCTACAGGGGCACTTATAAAACGTCGGCAAAAAGGTGCTCGGTATCGAACACGGTGTGTCGATACTTCAGTTGTATGTTATACTGGACTCGTATAGCTTGATGAGTCGCCAAGTGTACAGTGCCGCAAGTTTCTCTTAGAAATTAAATTACATATTTTGTATATTGATACATTGTATACGAAATATGTTGGTGGAAATGGTATTGAAAATTCAAGATGGTGACGTTAGTTCCGATTAAAGCCACGCGCCGAAAGACTGCGGCACTGTAGCAGTGGACGGTCGACTTTAAACTTCTCCCCGTGCACGGCTGTGCTCTGTATTACAAGTCAACTCGCTTGCGGTAATATTGGGCATGATGCTTTAGATTTTATGTCACAGCCCTAGGAGCGCATGGTTCTATTTTCTCAGAAGATTTAAAGGCTTTCAACTTACGATCGGACGGATTTCTGAGTTTTCTTGTGATGTCTTACAGGAATTAAATGTTGAAGTTGTTGTTGTTGTTGTTCGCAAAACAACTGATTACTGTATCGTTAGATTGGTAGGTAACCATCGTGTTAGATATGGTTTTTAATTTGACTTTTTAAAAAAGGAAGATTATTATGTATTCCACTAGCATCTTTTTATTTTTATGTATGTTCATCGTTACATTTTATTAACTTTGCTTCGGTACTTTAAGAGTTATCCTCTATAATATGTATTTTTTCTTCGTCGTCAATGTGGATGAAGTGCTAATAACTTCTAGTTACAATATAAATTGTTACTTTACTCACAAGGATTTGCATGTGATACCACACCGAAAAATAATAAAATAAAAACTGTTTTTTGCAAAATAAAGGAGAATCGAAAATGGAAGTCAGTTCCAAAAATACTTGCTGAAGCCAACAAAAGTCACCTACAGTGCATTTATTTAATTCTTTTTCACACTAACTGATATAATTTACTCTTTGTTACAGGTAAATACTCATCTCGAGACTACGAGTATGTACTGCGGCAGTGGCACTGGTATGTTAAAGATAAACAACCACAGGATGCCACTTCTACTGCGACGTTGGTCTAGCTAGAAGGTTTAAGCGCTACTTCTGGGGTTTTACCATCAACAATTTCTCAGAAGCCACCACGGAGTTAGGTTTTGTGCTCAGTTGGGCAATAACCTCGTCCCTAATTATATGGGACTTAAACACAACTGGCGAAATGTGGGTGTTCCTATTAGGTACACCTCCGCTTAACCATTCCGGAATACAGGCGTGACGTTCGTGACAGCGTCAGTATGTGCTAACCCCTCAACACACCGGGCGAGTAGGCTGGGGGGGTAACTACTTAATGGAGCTGTGTCTACCACTACAAAATTTTCTTCTTCGCAAGTTCGTAATTACCGCGATTGTACAGGCCTTTCACCCTTAACATTTTAAGATCGCCACAGACAAGACCATTCTGTAAATTCTACAATAAATGCTCACTTCGCCGACACGGATGAGCCCAATTCAAAATATCAACACATTCCTACGCACTAGCCTATAATTATATATAGAAGGCTACACCAAAATGGCGTTAAACCAACGGTGGTATCTTAAAAAAAACAGCTCTTTAATATTGATAGTTTGTTAAAAACGGCGCGTTCCAGCTCGGTGAAACTATAACTTTACAAAATCATTTAAAAAGTAAGTACGTACTGCCGGCCCGCTCCGTTCCCAGCTCGGGCGGATTTCTGAATAGTTACACCAATTGTTAAAAGTTTTAGCTTAACTGCCATTTCTCATCGCTCCGGAGATGAAATTTGGACAACCCTCGCAATGTTACAAGTTGACTATTATTATTATTTAGTATGAAAGACCCGGTTGTTATAGTTATTAACGTCTTTGGTTTATTGATGTTATTGCAACGTTCGCCTTAGAATGTTCCTTAGGGAAGTAACTGGCAGTTTCCTTTATTTTGTGTTATGTTACGTAATTTTTTAAGAGAATTGGTTTAGTAAGGACGATACAATGTTTATGATAAAAAAATACTCGTTTACAAGCATAAAGCAGTTAAACTGATGCACAATTTACCGTACAACAAAGTCGCAGCATATTTAAGCGGATAACAAAAACTCTTTTTAAAATAAACAGAGGACGGTAATTCTGCTTATCCTCATTTATCACTCCGTTTCATGTGTAATGCCTTCATTGAAATTACTTTTCATCTATTTCGAGAGTTATTTCTACTTCAATTTAATTCCAGAAAGATCACAGAAGTTTTTGATAAAGTATTAACAATTAGATAAAATTAGCGACTGGAATTAATTGAAGAAAATCTTATTTACACTAGAGCAGAGTGGAATGAGGTTCTTGAGGCCTTCAAAGCGGATTAGTTATTGACATTAGACAAATAGATCTTCATCTGCCTAACCTTTTCTCAAACATGTTGTTGGGGTAAGTTTCAATCCTAACTAGATGCAGCTGAATACCTGTATTTTTATATGCAGCTACGGTCTATCTAGTAGAGTACTAGGCAATACGATACCCTTTGTTAAGAGTGGTTGTCAGACTTTTGGAACACCGACTAGTAACGACTGTCATAAATCTACAAATGACAACCGGGACCAACGGCTTGACGTGCTTTTCGAGGTGCTGAGGAAATTCGGTATGTGGTCACCCATCCACGGACCAACCAAGGCAAGCACGGCGTAACTAAAGATCGACCCGAGCGCCTGTTATTTTTAGCTACGTTCTCTTCCTTAGGCTAGTTAAATAAATGTAGTTTCGTATACTATTATTTTTTCATTTTCGGGGTTTTGGGGCACGAAAATAAATATTGTAACAGTTGATCGCTTGCACTCTAAAATAAATTCATGTTAGCGATCTAGGAGAGCAAAATTTCATAATTAATGCACTGTTGCTGACGGCTAAGCGTCTGAAAATATATAACTTTGTTATTACTGTACGGTATGTTTGTACTCTGAACAGCTATTCCAAACACAATGAGTTTTCAGTTTTCAGGTATGATATCAGCACATTAATTATTTATATTTTAGTTTGTTGTGCTCTTTGTTTTCGCGTTATTCGCCTAGTAAAAATTATAAAAAAAGTAAATAAATTGGTACTCTAAACTTGTTTGAATAAGGAACTGTTTAAAGGTTCGCCCCGACTGACGCGAACGCACTCACAAACTCGCGTTATATTCAGAGAATCGCTCGTGAGCGTACCCCAGGCTACTTACACACCCGTTCTTATATGTTTCAACACAAAGGCAACCTTATTCAATAAAATTCTATCCCCCACTGGGAATAGTTTAATAAAATGCCCTCACAAAAGGTGTTATAATGAAACTATCTTACAAACAAAACGTGGGGGTTACTTTATTATGGAAAGATCTTTTTATTTTCCGTAGCGCACTTTGTGTGAGCCCTGACATATCTTTGAATAAACTTTCTATTTCTTCCCGAGGGTGTTGTGACTTAGGGAAAAATCTCAGGTAGATAAGTTGTATTATCCTACGTTCTTATGACAAAATCCCCCTACTAAGGTGTAGTCGAGTAGGGAAGACCCACGTTCAGCACATTTTGGGCTATTATGATTGATGACACCTACGATTAGTATGACGTAATGAAGATGGTACTCAGGCGATATGGTACCCATACTTCTTCTTGCTTGTCAACTAGCTTATGTAATATAAACACGATCGTTCGCTGGTATTACTTTAATCTACAACAGCGGTTGGGTTTCATAGATGATATATTGCACTAATATTGACAACTTGATGGTCGAGCGTTCACGAGTATTTCATCTACGTAATATGTACCTAACGTTCCAACAAAATGATTTCAGTTAGACCGATCTAGCCTTTAAAGTCGCATACAATGCTGTACAGAAATTGATTTCAATCGGGCTCATCCACTCAATTCACGCATCGTTTATTCCGGTAAAGTCAAATATTTCGTTCAGTCAAATGGGGCGTACGTTGAGGCACGTTCCTGCTGCACAACAATGCGTAGTCTTCCGAATTCTCCGGGTCCGTGCGTCCCGTAGCTACACGCATGACCAGGTCCAAATGCCTTTCACGGGCAATCCCCAGGCCTGTCTGCATTGTCCACCACCGAGCGGGCCGACACGGAAAGTGTATGAAAGCAACTAAGTGTTGCAGATAACCCTCTGCACATTCAACAAGAACAGACTCATAGCTACAGAAAAAACGATAAAAAAACTACGTGAAAAAGCTCATAGCTATTAAACGCTCTCCGTTCTTATTCCAACATGAACATTGTGACATTAACAGCTTCCCAACTCGAACTAAGAGGGGAAAGTCGAAACATAAGGTGTCAAATGTTGCGTTATAATACCCATTACATTAAGCGCTAAGTCATTCCACAGCAGCAGTTTGATGTTGTCACGATACGCGACATTATTCGCGCAATGTGCCGTATCTAAGTCGAGAATCTATATCAACTTAATGCAACGGAATATCGGTCACGTTTAAACTAAATGTTGCTTTAACTTGACTGTTTGTAGTTAGTGTTAAGCCGTCTCGCTCTCTCCGGATGGGACGAAGCAAGACCCCTTGCAAATTGAAATCGCAAAGGGTTCACGCCCGCACGCCGTACGGCCGTCCCGTCAATAAACATTGAACGGAGCGAAACGTATCATTGTTCTCTGTATATTTTAATTATTAGACAGGGCCCAGGGGCCTGGCCCTCGGGTGCGAAGGGCCTTTAATGGTAGCAATCTTTCGTTCTTCGAAGAAGCACGAGGGCTGGTTCCTTTTACCTTTGTTGTTTTATGTTTGGCGCGTTTAATTAAATATGTTTTGCAACTATCATTTTCATTACACGTTAATGAAGTCGGAAAATTGGTGTGCATATTATTAAATTACATGTTTATTTGCTCAAAATAGGGAGGAATTAAAATCTCTCATTACAGTAATCGTAGCTGTTATAGGTCTTTTTCGTAATTAGGTTTCGGACAAAGTGACCAAAAATAGATCTAATGTGCTTACTCTGATCAATACATTCAGTGAGCGTTAAAGAAACACAGCTTGGGGCCCAGCCTTTAATAATTTACTGGTTTTAATACGCTTTACTTATCACGTATCTTCTATGAACAGCTGCTAATCTGCTACACATACCACCGTGACGTTTATTGTTGTAGCGAATAAAATGAAAAATAAACAAGAGTGGGGAACGTAAGGGGATTAATGTTGGTGTCGGCTGACGACATCGTAGGCATGTGCTCAACACAACAATTTGCAAGCGATTCGCTTTGTTGCCACTTAAGTATTTCCAACGATTATTGTTTTAAATCTGGCTTACAGTTTCAGTATGGTTTGAGAATTGTTTTATTCAGGAAACTAGATTAAAACATTGTTATGCCTTAGCATCAAAATTTTTTGATTGAATTGATTTTCACGTGCTAAAAAGACTGGTCTTAGAAATAAAATAAACTTTGTACGTTATTGGACGTAAAATGTTTCTACTAATTACCCTCTTGAATCGATTGGACTCAATAGGTGTGCTACAAAGTTACCCTTTACGTGACCCGCAAAATCGAAGGTACTCACCTGTTCTTGGCTGGACACCACACGCCTATAAAGAAACAATAAAATGGCGTGAGTGCGTCATACATGACATAGTTATAATTATAAACCTTGCGCTTATGACTCAAGCACCGTTTTACTGCCGTCCAAGCTAGTAGCATTGTTGATAAAAATGCGTGCACTGTAGTGCAGAATTACTCATTCACCATATAAATTACACTGCCTTTCGTTGCAAATACGCAGTCACGCAATCGCTTTCTTTTTTGCAACTGAAAGCACCGCATTTATCATTAAAGCTTAGCTTTTACCGCAAATGTAAATTAAATGGTTGTGTCCCCTCCCTAAAGCACAAATGGTTTAAATTAAAATCTCTACTAAATTAAAGTAAAGAACGCAAAAGGAAAATTTTTTTTTTTCTATATTTTTTATTTTGGTATTTTCTTAATTTTACTTGCAAATTCTTATTGAAGCTGAGAAACTATTATGATAAATATCAGAAGTAATCACATTGATTTAAAATAGATATCATGTGATGTTTGAAGTTTTCCAAACGTTTTTGTTACTCTTATATAACCCCTTCAGTCAATATTTAATAATAGCATCTAACATCTAGACTCCTGCAACAAAAAAATTCTCAAATGAAAAACAAATCAATCAGCAAAGAATACCTAGTTACTAATAAGTAGTGTTTCTGAGCAATTAGGGACTATCTACATAAGAATCTGTACTTGCAGCGTATGTTGAAGAATTTCCTAACAACAGAATAACTGCAAAGTTAGTTTACAACTGCCCCCACAATTTCATCTCGATAACGAAATTTGTGTCAGAGACGACGATCGGGGGCGTAGAAGCTCAATTACGGAGGGAAATTGTTACTGGTCCGCAACGCAGCTAGGACAAGTATTAAAGGGGAAAGGCAGGGCCGGATTGGCATATGTAGCGAATGCTACGAATCCAGCACTTATAAAAAAACAAGTCATGTAACCAATACCACTGGTAGGTCCATAGAAGTATTATGACGTGAATTTGAAAAGAATGTAACATATTGAGGTTACAGGCATGCATGCATGACACAATTATGCATCATATTATATTTTCTGTAAAGACGAAAAAGAATAGAAAGTCGAAAAAAAAATACATTAAAAAATGATCCATAAACGTGATTATCGGGAAAGTTGACCAGGCTTCTAAAATACACATTTACGAACATTAAATTGCAACTATCATCGAAATATTAAAGCAGACGAAACATTTCAAATAACCTACTACTAATAAACTGTAATCAATTATTATAAGTTAAACAGCCACATTTTGATTGTTGAGGTATTAAAATAATGCAATCAGCTACCGAGTTTTAATGCGCGCTCGTCATTTATGATTAATTAAACATTTATAATTATTATAGACGATATTGCTTTCAAATTGTTTATGCTTCATTATTTATTTAAAGCTTTTAATATTGTTCTATTGGTGGTAGCGTGTTTGAATGAGTTTATAAATAAATAACTGTGGAACAAGGTAGTGCGTCTGACATTTGGACAGATTTGGGATTATCATGTTGGTACATGATAATCGCAAATTTACCACCAGCATAAAATAAATGTTTTAAGTGTCTCATGATATTAATTCTAATAAAGTAATAAATTACATTTTTTTTTTATTTGAAATCATTAGATATTGAATTCAATCTGCTATGTATACTTTACAGTAAAATATTTACCAAAACATAAATCCAAATAAATAGAGCTCGTGGGTAAATCGTAACAGCCGCACAGATCGATCTTTAAGGTTAAGCCGTGATTGCCGAGGTTGGTCAGTGGATGACCATAATACATACCGAGTTTCCTCCGTGCCTCGGAAAGCACATTAAGCCGTTGGTCTCGGCTGTTATTTGTAGATCTTTGACAGTCGTTACAAGTAGTAAGAAGCCAAGTCGAACATCCAGTCTTACCAAGGTGTATTACCCAGTTACTGGGTTCTGGAGATCAGATAGGCAGTCGCTTCATGTAAAATACTGGTACTCAGCTGCATCCGGTTAGACTGGAAGCCGACCCCAAGATAGTTTGGGAAAAGGCCAGAGAGTTGATGGAGATTCAAATAAATCTGCTTTTATCAGCAGCCACCTGACTTTACTTCACGAACGCATTCAAACAAGTTCAAAATAAATATTATATTTTGGCGTTACACAGAAAGAAGAGCTATTAAATGGAGTGTTAAAAACTCCGGCCTGTGTGTCTCTTATTTTATTTGTCTATTTACATAGCTCTGTGTACAAATGTTTCATACATGATAGATTTATTTTATGTTTGAGCACTAACCTTTACGTCGATTATTCATCAACGAATATTTGTTATTTTGTTTTCCTATTGGTTTTTACGAAAAATGGTTATATTCGTATGAAAATATTTTCCACATTCGAGCTCTTGTTCTATTTTATTTGATATATTGGTTCAGTAAAAATGTTTTATACTGTAATATTCGATATCAAATTAGGCACAATATAGTTAGCACATTGGAACTGAATTTTAACTTAGGCTTTTTGGAGAACAATATAATTATCTTTAAAAATAAACTTACCGCATTCAAATAGACATTTATTAATTAACTTCGTTCTTGAATATTTACGAATTTAAACAAGTTCCTCCTTACTCCACGCCATATTAACAAATATAATATCATATACTAGTATGATTTACCTTTCCTTTAATTGGGAGTGGCTTCCAAGCAAAGCATTCCGTTACCATCTTGTCTACAATTGCAATGTCAGGATTCTGTTAACACACTGATTGGCTCTGACAGATCTCCAGGAGTTTGCCAAAGCTATGTTTGTTTGTCTAACTTATGTATAGACCTGTGTTTATGAACCAATTGTGCATACAAATCGATTAGGCAGCGACCGCACAATGCGACGGCATCGTGCGACGTTCATCTGAGACAAGGCGACTGATTGGCTGATTATGAGTCGATGTATTTCAGGTATTTAGTTTCCATTTTCTTCTCTACGTTTTGGAACACTGGAAACTTTTTTTCTGTCTTCAAGAGATAGGAAACATCAGCTGAATGCAGTAGTAAAAAGATGACAAGTTAAACTTTTTTGACTTTTACAATATGTATAGTCACGTCTGTAATCTCTGAAGGGTCGATCACAATTGGTTGCGAAACTCATTTGCCATGGCGGCCGAAAGGGAATGGAGGTGCTTTTAGTGTAATGCAACATTTCGCTAGTTACGTTTTTATCCCATGAGAGACGAGCATAATGCCATCAATAGAGCACATTTAATGTTTTGGATTGCTACTGAGTCTGTTACCCCGCAATCGAACCCAAGACGTCATGCTTAACAGTAGCTTTGCGACCAGTAGACTAACGAGCAAATATACATAACACTGATACTATTTGTACAAAAATACAGACTACAAACTGTAAATACAGTATCTAAAGATAAATTACTGTTCAATTAAACCCGTCAACTGGGAAACAGGATTCGCTAATGATGTCTGCGTTAAACTCTATACTTAATGCGATTAATCGCCAATGTATTTATAGCCTTATTTTGTATAGTAACAAAACGTACGACTTATGATTAAATAACTGTAGTTAAAAGCTGTAATTACTTGGTTATATTCAAAATATAATGTTACATGTCGGCAATTGTGAGGCTAAAGTATCTCTTTTCACTTATACGGGAGATTAACCTGTATTACCCATGCCATAGCGCTATAGCCAGATTTTATTAAAACTGTTTTTGTATGAATATAAATTTTGATGAATGGAGAGGGAGAGACCAAAGAAAATATGGATGGATTGTGTGAGTAATGATATGAAAGAAAAAGGAGAAAATGATAGCGTGACGATTGACAAAGGAGAATTGAAGAATAAAAACGAGTTGCGCTGACCGCTAGTACCTACTAGCGGTCAGCGCAACTCGTTTGAAAATGGGGCAAGGCTAGAAAATGAGGATTTGAACTTTTTTGTCAAAACGGTATAAAATTAAAAAGCCTAGAGGTTCAGAGCAGATTGGAGGTGTGGTGGCAAAGACTGGAGAATGTTGGCCTGATATTACTGGAATACTTGTTTTGTGATTTCGGATTTGAACTTTTTTGTCAATACGGTATAAAATTAAAAAGCCTAGAAGAGGTCCAGAGCAGATTGGAGGTGTGGTGGCAAAGACTGGAGAATGTTGGTCTGAAATTAAGTAGATCCAAAACGGATTACTTGTTTTGTGATTTCGGCGGTCTCTCCAGTAGTCCTTTGCTTACAGCCCTTGCCGGAACACCCATACCGATCTGCTCCGATTTTCGGTACCTCGGGTCGCTTGTCCACGGAGATGGCGATGTAGACCGAGACGTAACGCACTGGATCAACTCAGGATATGTGGAGTGACTAAAATGGATAAAGTTAGAAATGAGTATATAAGAGGAAGTTTGAAAGTGGCGCCTGTTACAGAAAAGATGAAAGGGAGTCGTCTGTCTTGGTATGGACATATGATGAGGAGGGATGGCACACATGTGACTAAAAGAGTGATGAATATGAATGTGGATGGATGGAGAGGGAGAGGAAGACTAAAGAAAATATGGATAAAATATGGATTGTGAAAAATAATATGAAGGAAAAAGGAGTAAGTAAATGATAGCATGACGAATGACAGAGGAAAATGGAGGAAAGAGACGTGTTGCACCGACCCCACATAAAATTGGACAAGAGCAGGAAGATGATGATAGTATAAAATAAAATGATTACCTTTATAATACAATGCATGACGTACACACGCGTCTTGATTGATCGTATTCATATAAGGGGGTTCGCGACGATCGCTTTCTATTTGGATACAGCCTTAGCATTACCATCTCTTCAAATAAACACTTTGTGAGATACTAACTAAATTGTTATGAAAAAAACATGTTTCACACGGTACAGACGCGTACAAACGAACGTACCGCAATCCGGCTTCAAAGTTTGTACCCGTCTTGTACATTCGTAAACAAAAGTTGCCAACGCTAATTATATTAAAAACCCAGCCCTGGGATGACGTGATATTCCAGGACAAGGGTGCGCATTAATCATTCTCAAGCAACGTTATCTCATGTACAGAACCCGACGCAACTAATAAGTAAAAAGTAAAAGTATACTCTCTCCTGTTTTTGTATGAATTTAAATGTAATTTCGTGTTTTAATATATTTGCGTATTTACTTTAGGTAAGATAAAGACGATAGAGTATTTTTTACTTTACAACTTTTAATAGAATAAAATAAATAAAAATTTTGTAGCCAAATAATACAGGTGTACATAGTATTTTTCCACAGTTACAAAAAGTCATTAATGAAACTCGTATTAAACTTTTGTATGCCTGAAAGCAATATCGAATAAATTGAGCAATTCCAGTTAGTAATCTTCCACTTAATTTCCATAATTGCCTTTATTAATATCTTATTCCAGTACATTGCACTAAAAAAGATGACTGTACAAACAGTGTACTTAAGCATGTTATTTTCAATAATAGCAGCAAACTTTAGTTTGTAGACCACAAACGGAAAAACCAAATTCGTGATTGTTCGTAGTATATTATTGCAGTATACTCAAGTAGGTGCCTATAATTTAGTGTTATTACCCCAAACTTAATAAGTGAAGTAGGTGCTTGAGCGTCGTTTTTCGATACGCGATGAGGGCCCCTAAAATATATTCCGTGTTAGGAGAAAATAAAAAAAAGTGACGTGACACTTTTTGCCGGGTTTAACGATCATTCCGCGGTTGTCGTTAAATCAAGGGGGTTTTCGTGCCATGAATATGCAAATATAACATTCGTGCTGACGATTAATGCCGATTTCCCGTCATGGATAAAGCCTTCGATGGCATTTTACGCAACCTGTTGACGCACACTCGTGGCTGGCTTGTTCGTTACTTGTATGTCATTAAACTAGATTAAATGACGGGTTGACTTTCAGCGACTGATAAAGGTGACGTAACCATTTTCCGTTAGCATTGAAATGGATTCTATACTTTGTCTGGTTTGAAAGGCTTTGTTGTTTTATAACGAGTTGGTGTTTATGCGTCATGGAAAGATTTTCAGTTTTGATTTCAAATCTTATATACTTATAGCATTTAAAAGGAGGAGGAGCTCGTGGCTAAATAATAACAAAGGTTGATCTGTGGATGGGTGACCATAATTACATATCGAGTTTCCTCCGTGCCTCGGAAAGCACGTTAAGCCGTTGGTCCCGGCTGTCATTTGTAGATCTTTGACAGTCGTTACGAGTAGTCAGAAGCTAAAAGTCTGACATCCAGTCTTACCAAGGGGTATCGTATTAACCAGTTACTGGGTTGTGGAGGTCAGATAGGCAGTCGCTTCATGTAAAATGGTACTCAGCTGCATCCGGTAAGACTGGATGCCGACCCCAAGATAGTTTGGGAAAAGGCTAGGCAGATGATGATGATGATATAAAGCATTTCAAACTAACAATACCAGTATCAAAAAGGAAATCTTAGTAGGAAAATATATAAAATAAAGAGGAATAGTATTATTATTCCCCTTTATATTTTTCAAACAATCTTTGTGTTTGAAAAATATAAAAAGAAATAATAATGATCAAGTGAGGTATCGCTGATACGGTAATTACTAAGCTCAGTAACCATTCATGGTAAAGTAAAATTTAATACACATACGCACAGACAGTGTTTTGTATGTGTTAAGATTTTTGTGGCGAGGAAATGGTTTCTTGGAAGGAATTAGAGAACGCCTTTGATAGGCTAACAGAAAAAAGATACTGCTACTTGGAAATACGAAAATATTAATCGAGAAATGGTAAAGTTTTGCTAATGAAGCTTAGAACTTCTCACTTGGCAGATAATATCTATGATTTACGAGATTTAGGAATAGTATTCTTGCGTATTCCTTATTATGGGTACTCAATGTTATTGGACGTTGCCAAGAAACAAATGAATGAGCTATTTATAGCAGTTCCTAAGCAAATACAATTAAATGTACTTGTAATAGACGGTACAACGCGAAAATACGTAATCTAATTGCTAAAAGCAACTATTTACAAGACGTGTATCAATTACTAGCTACTGCCCGCGACTTCGCTCGCGGAGTTTTTTTATGTATATTAATAATAGATGTTGGTCGGTTCTCAGACCTACCCAATATGCACAAAAAATTTCATACAAATCGGTTCAGCCGTTTCAAAGGAGTATGGTAACTAACATTGTGACACTAGAATTTTATATATGACTAGCTGTCCCGCACAACTTCGTCTGCGTCACATTTTCCCCGTTTTTACAACATTTTCCATTGCTGCTCCGCTCCTGTTTGCCGTAGCGTGATGATATATAGCCTATAGCGTTCCTCGATAAATGGGCTATCTAACACTGAAAGATATTTTTCAAATCGGTTCAGTAGTTCCCGAGATTAGCGCGTTCAAGCAAACAAACAAACTCTTCAGCTTTATAATATGTATTAGTATAGATTTGCTTTAGTGTGTTACATAAATATGGGATTACAGTTTTTTCCATAATATTTCTTTTGGTAGTATATCTATCAGCTTCCTGCCCTTGGCCCCTGTTATTTGGCGTCGGCGCAACATGTTTTTAGGGTTCCGTACCCAAAGGGTCAAACGGGACCCTATTACTGAGACTTCGCTGTCCGTCCGTCCGTCCGTCTGTCACCAGGCTGTATCTCATGAAACATGATAGTAAGCCAGCTGAAATTTCTCAGATTATGTATTTAAGTTGCTGCTATAACAACAAATACTAAAAACAAAATAAAATAAATATTTAAGGGGGGCTCCCATACAAAAAACAGATTTTTTTGCTCGTTTTTATAAATAGTGGTACGGAACACTTCGTGCGCGAGTCCGACTCGCACTTGGCCGGTTTTTTTCTTCCGTTCTCCCCTGTCATTCGTCACGCTTTTCTTGAGACACCTTTTTCCTTCATATCATTTCTCACACATTCCTTCCACCTTTTCTTTGGTCTTCCACTCCTCTCCATCCATCAACATTTATATTCATCACCGATGGTACACATATACACACATCAAAAGTGTCTAGGGATCAACATATATTTTTGCAATAACTTTTCTCCTGATTGATATTAATTAAAATTTTCTTTTAGGATTCATTAAATAAAGTGTTTTCGTTTGTCACAGTAACGATAAACCAAGTCACCTTTGCATTAATAAAGAAATTTGCCATTTTCTAATAAAGGGATTTTTGACATTTGAACCACTAACATTAAAGTTCGAAAAAAAGACTGAAATAACAGTTTTCTTTAAAATTTTATTGGGTAACTTAAACAATTAATAATCCGTGTTTCTACCGCGAACACTAACAACACAAGAACATCGGTTTGGCATACTCAAAATGAGTTCATCCAAATCACGCTGTGGAATGGCCGCCCATGTTCGTTGCAACAACAAAAACAGGTCTTCTTGCGACTGGATACCCTCCATATTCGGCAGAGCTCTTCTCTGTAGCATATCCCATGCATGCTCAATCGGGTTCAAGTCTGGCGACTGAGCAGGCCAGGGCAGGACATTGATGTTAGCTGCGGCGAGAGTCTGTCTTACAACTCTTGCGGTGTGCGGTCGTGCATTATCATGCATTAACTGAAATAAGGGACCGATTTGCACTTGTAGAGGAACGATGACGTCTGATACAATCGTCTCAGCATAAATTTGAGCGTTGAGGTTGCCTCTGATCCAAATCAACTCAGTTCTTCCGCCGATCCAAATACCCGCCCATACCATGATGGTTCCACCACTATAAGGATGGACTTCCTGGCAGGATTTTAATCGCTGTTGGCGTCCAGGGGTTCTCCAGTGTCGTATACGTCTTGTATCCGGTCTCATACCAAAACGAGACTCATCAGAAAAGCACACGAAACGCCATTGTTCTTCTGCCCAATTTCTGTGTTCAAGAGCCCATTGATATCGAATCCTACGATTGTGCATTGCTATAGGTGGTACCCGTAGCGGTCTTCGGGAATGAAGGTTCACTTCATGCAAGCGGTTTCTGACTGTTTGGTCGCTAATTAAGTTCCCTGAAGAGTGATGAAGCCTCACGGCTAACATCATGGCGGTTATTGTTGGAGCTCTTCGAGTTAAGATTTGAATGGATCGGTCTTGTCTCCGTGTGGTGCAGCGATACCGTCCTCCATGGCGCTCAGCCACGGTACCAGTGCTTCGGTAACGTGTCCAAAGTCGACTGATAACACTCTGACTTGTATTCAGAGCTAAAGCCACAGTACGTTGCCGGGAACCAGCTTCTATCATTCCCACGGCTCTGAGCATTTCTTCCCTGCTTAAATGACGTCGCCGCTCCATAATAACGATGGTTTTAATCAGTAGTAGGGAAACAGTAGCACTAATAATGTCTTCAATGCGTTGTATGTTTTTATAGGGAAAATATTGACAGCTGATTTTCATCTTTTACTCGAATTTGATTCACAGTTCCTGATTCAAATTATGAAATGCACCAAAAAGGATCCATATAAATTTATAAAATCATAAATTTATTACAAAGCCACATCTCAATCTCAAGAAATCCGCATAAAAATGCTTGATCCCTAGACACTTTTGATGTGTGTATATAGTCCTCCATACCGATTTGGCTAACGACGACTCTTGAAACTTTTTTCTTGGGGTTATATGAATGGCCTGACGGAATTTGTTTTTAAATAAATACCCGGTCTCAACTAAAGCAGTAGAGCTGGCGGGTAGAATTAGAGGTTTAGGTGTATGAGGGCTTTGGTCTCTCTTTACGTATTTGGCGCTTTTCGTTCAATGTATATTGTCGCTGTTTTTCGAACACATGATAACATCTCTACAAGGTGTTGTTTTGCATCCTCGTCAAAATTCAGGAGGTTGTCAGAAAAAAACATTAATAATGAAAAAATAAAAATTACTGTTCCTAGTTAATTATTAATAAACGCTGCTTTTTTATTGATTAAATTTATCAGTAGTTCAGAATAACTCCCTTAACGTGGTTAAGGGATTAAGAAATGACCGAATAAACGTTTGAGATTGTTTGTATGTGTGAAACCTCGGTTATAGGGCGAGGATCAGACGGGCCCCGTTTGAAACACGGTTGGTTCACACTTACCGATTTCCGTAATTAATTCCGTAAAATACCTACCTATTTAATTATTGATTCGGGTCAAGAATCATAAGCATGGTTACCTCCTTGAATTTGACGATATTGCAAAACAACAGCTTGTATTTTGTCCTAAATCTCTTTGCTTCCAAAATTATCAGTACTAGAGTAAATTTTAATTAACCAATTACAAATCAGTTCAATATTCCATAAACTTAATGCAGTAATTAAGGAAAGCCAAAACAGAAGCTCATACATTTTTTATCAGAAAAAATCAACGTCTCTTTTATCCCGTAAAAGCGATGAAGGATTTATGCCAACCTCAGAACCGCGTATGTTACGTCACTTCTGAATTAAATATACATGTAATCTCTTCTGGATATTTCCTTGATATTTCGAACCCAAGAATGCTTGCAAAATGAATGTTGGTTGATTTTGCAGTTTGATATTAAAGGGGGTCGTAAGTTTATTTCATAAATATAGCATTAGGTCGGTGTTTTTAGATGGAATATGGTAGGTGGGAGGTGGGTGAGGATACAGTTAACCATGTAAATATCTAGACCATGACTACTTTAATTGCTTGTAGCTAAACGTTCAACAATTTAATCTATCTATGATTAAACCGTCGGCATGCAATAAATACTCCGCAAGCACTTGGGAGGAAATATAATATGGAAAATACAACTACCTGCCTTGAAACTGTGACTCAATGCAATTAATATATTTTATAGCACGTGATAACACCTGCCTTTGAAACTGCATTAGAGTTTGCAAATACCTACCAGCCTTAGATATCATCGACTCAAAGAAAAATACAACTATGAAACGCGGTATATTTATTACCCACTCACTTTTATTGCTGTAAGCATGCATGCCATAGTAATACATTTCAAATTCAAGGAAACAAGTATGTGACCCGAGATTTGAACGCAATTCTTTGCAAGTTTGTTGAGTTAGTAATATTTTGCTACGTGCCGCAAACAATTCTTCCCTCCCTGTCGTGACGAAATAAAACAAATACTTATAGTCTGAGACGTGCAGCAAGCAGCATGCAGCTGTCAGTACCCATAACACGCTTTATTAGTTCCAAGCGATCAAGAATTTTACTTTTACACCTTTGCATAAAACGTTGGAATCAGATTGCAAAACCTCTTTAATTAAATTGAATTCTTTCTTTTATGTTCCCGAATAACACTACACTTAATAGCGGATAACGCAATTCCGTCCCAACACGCGCGCAGAAAGATAAACAAAGCAATGAACAGCCTAATGGTTACTATTAACCACTAGAGGCGGCAATAAAAATATTTTATATCTCTGTTTCCGGCAGACACGCGGTCGTCACGCGATACCCTGACGTGACCATTCGTCCTAATTTCAGCGGGACTGTACCATGTTTACGACCGATCAATATACCGGCATTAAACTCGAGACAACTGGCCAAGTAACCTCTTCCATTCGGCTAATCTCGACCCTTGAGTAAACTACTGCGACACTGGCAATCAACGGTCGAATTTGTTTCCCGGTATCGCCTGCAATAGCGGGGAAATATCAGCTGCGATAAACAAATACTGGTGTCAGTTTCATACCGTCCAATCGGGCTCTCGAAAGTAAAGTTTACAAGCTGGTCGTTTCGAGCGCATAAATAATTCCGCTCGTGTGTTTGTGCGCCGTGTCGGTTTCCTAGTGGCTCCACTCCTTTACTGTTCTTTCCTTTGCAAAGAAATTAAATCAAGGTGATAGTGTCTTTAACGACACCACTGAAAGAGGTGTAACGTTTTGAAATCTGACCGCTGACATCAGCCAGCCCACAATGCTCCGCGGCCTTATCGCTAAGAGGCAAATAAATGAGACGACTTTTTCCTGCTTTACGAGCAAGTCACTCTAAATACCGTGTTTTGTTTCGTTTTAGTAAAAAAATATATGTTTATATATATATTTTCAGGTGGGCCGCCTAAATGAAATGTTATTTTTTACTTTCTTTAATACAGCCGCATAAAATTTTAAGAAACAGGGCTGTTTTTAATAATTTTGTTGGTAAGGAGAAAACATGCTTCGTGGAGGAGAAAGAAGCTAACTGAGCATAATCTTATGAGGAAAGTAGATAGAGCAAGTTCAGATTCTACCAACCATTTTTGGTGAACATTTCTTGTGCCTTTTCCCAACTTTCGGGGTCGGCTTCCAGTCAAACCAGATGCAGCTGAATACCAGTTTTTTATATGGAGCGACTGCCTGCCTATCTGACCTCCACCTCAACTCAACCCAGTTAGTACTAAGTAATACCACTTGGTAAGACTGGTTCTCAGACTTTCGGGTCACTGACTATTTGTAACGACTATCAAAGATCTACAAAATGACAGCCAGGGCCAACGGCTTAACGTGCTTTCCGAGGCACGGAGGAAACTCGGTATGTAATAGGTGGTCAACCATTCACAGACCAACCTAGGCAAGCAAGGCTTAACCAGAAGATTAATCCGAGTGGCTGTTATTGGCTGTTATTATTGAGCCACGAGCTCCTCAGCAACACGTTTTTGGTGAACATTTGTGGGTCTAAAAAGTGAATTAGTGCGGCGATAGTTTAGTGAGTGCGACATAGACGTCCTCAGTACCAGTGTGTGCTTGGCTCGCTGTTTGTGACATCCGTGTCCAATGATTCGAATTTATAGTCGTGAGACACGAAGAGGCTTCATTTTGAACGTCTCTCAGCGTTCTTCTTTCTTTAACAATAGTAACCCGTTAAAAGATTTAGAGTTGGCGTGGAGGGGTATCATTTGAAAACACGACATCTTCGCTGGTATTGCCTCTGTCGACGATTTATTTATTTCACTCCGTGTTTATTTATTTACCCTCATTTTCCTTTTCACACGGTTCAGGAAACTATCATTCTTATAGATTTTAACGTATGGATTTGTTTTTAGTAAGTAATCCAGCTAAAATTGATCACTGAAAAAGCATTGGCCAAAGACAAGGCCTAAAAATAAAACATACAAAACTTATAAGAGATTTGTTAATATTTTTCATCGTAAATGTTCACCGGATTTTCATTACAAAATTACGAAACTTTATCGAACGAAAAGCGAGTGAAAACAACATAGACATTTAGTTTGCAGTCGCAAGGTTCTCTCAGGCACGGGCATTACCCTCGCGTACTACGGATCATGACCTTGCATTTCTTTATCACCGTAAAAGTAAAATATAAAAATTGTACAGCTACAAACGCCACAAAATATATTCAGTATAAAGAAAAAACAAAGAGAGCTTGGGAATACATGTAAAATAATTAGTGATGTTCAAATGAAAACATCGTATTTATTTATGAGTAGTAGTACCCGCGGCTTCGCTCACTTGACCGCGTATTCGTTTAGCATTGTCAGGGAACATTACATGGGAAAGTGAAGTCGTAGTATATTCCTAGCATCCTATACGACCAAAATCTAACATCTTGGCTTTGATTGTCTTTATTTTAAGTATTAAAGGAACTCTTATTCAACTTTTTGGGGGAATCAATTTAGATTTAAAAAAAACTTTCAACTGTGAGAACTTCAGCCGATGGAAAAAAAAGGGAGAATGCGAAAATACGTTACTGAAAAATACTGTAAACGCCTGAATTTAATGATTTAGTAATAGAGCCAGAAAGCCTATGCGCTTCGGGAATCTTTATGTTTACGAATGAACACAACACAACGTCGCGCCGCCGCCGCAGTGGGCGTGAAGTTCGTGCTTCGTTTGGTTTTTCAACGCTTAGTGTAGTGCATACATTGCGCATTTATATAATTTTATAAGGCCACCCATTTAGTAGTAGGTTGGTAGACAGATGAGTGAAGCTTAATTTTACAGGCGTGTTTTTTTTTTGTTTATTTTTTTAATACGTTGCCCAACTCGAGGAATTTCTGAGAATTTCCTGTTGGAAAAACGCAATAACACTTTCCCCGAGCTGATGAGTCGTTTAGACGTCTTGTGATGATGCTGGACCTAGCTGAACTGTCTGCGACAGTGGTGCAATCCCCAGTGAGTCGGGGCCGGCACCGCTGTGGCTGATCGCTGGCGTCGACCGGGAGATTTCAAGCTTCCTCCCGCGCAGTGTGCTGTGCCAAGATAGCTCGATGAAGCTGAGAGTACTAACCAGGATTGTGCTTCCACAACATACTAGTGGCAGAATACTCATTTTAAGCTAGCTGGCTGTGTGACTGGCTGTTCGAAAGCTTGAGCAAGTGATTGACAGGGTGTAAATTTCTTAATCCCCCATAGAACAGGGAGGATTCTCCGACCAGACGGGTGTTGTTTATTTGAGTCTGGTGGGCTACTGCCTGACAGTTGTTGTAGGATAACTAAGATTTAGGATTTTGATGTTAGTTTTGCATTAATGCCATAGAAGGTGCTGTGGTACTTTTGTCCTATGTTGCTGTAGTCATTTTTGTAGTGCCGCTACAGCCTCATGCTTGCTTGCGTCCACGATACCAACAAATAAAGAAGAAAAAAGACTTCTAGTAAAGCATGAACATGGGAACTTATTAGACTTCTGTTCGCTGTATTACTTTTTGGAGAAATCCTCACCTCCTCCTGCCTTTAACCCAATTTATTAAGAGTCGGCGCAGCATGTCTTCTTCTTTCGTACTTAGTCTTCTCTATGACTTTTTGAAGAAATATATTATGAAATAATTAGAAAAATACAATGCAAAAGATGTCAATACAAATAAAAAGTATTGGAAATCTTACAGCATTAAAGAAATATTCAAACAAAACACAAAAAGTGAAAACAATACTGGGGTTTGATCCTCCGACCGTGTATTCTCAGAGCGGCCATGAAACCGGTGGGCTGTTTGCTCCGTCGACATGACTTTTAAATAGCCGTTCTTATGTAAGTCTGGACTGAAACGTCAAACAATTGAAGAATACGGACATAATGCAATATTGCTCACCCCGTTAAGTGAAGAGCGTGATAATATTTATATAGCCTAACATTTGAAGAAGCCTGTAAGAAATATTAGTGCGAAATATGAACAGAATCAATGCAGTGGCTTTTGCGCCAATTCGGAACATCGAATTGGATTTTTACGATTTTATTATATATATAGATAGTAAATAAAATGTAACAACATTTTTCATACAGCAACAATACAATAGGTCCGCAGACTCAATTCCACATGGACTTCGATTAAAAGCAATAACAAAATCCCACAAATATGTTTACGATTGTTACAAGCATTTAAAATCAGTTTATCAGAATGCTCGCAGACTACATGGTCAACCATGGCCACATTGGCCGCAGTGTGTACACAATGGCCAGTAGTTCGCACATGACCCGGCCCACCACTCCGAGTTGCGTTAATGGAAGGACGCAGATGTTTTTCGACTTACGTGGCCAATATTGCCCTATTTAGCCCACTAAGTATAAGTGCTTTGCAAACAAACATAACATTTCTAAGTTTATTATTCAAGAACAAGAATAATTAACAGCTTTTTGCAAGAGATACATAATGATCATTAATCATTTCGTTTAGTGTTAGAGAGTTTTCCGAAATTGACTATAACAAAATGCGTAACATTTTCAGAAGTAGTGAGGGCTCTTTGTGTTCTCGTATTGTACACATTTTTTGCTAAACGACGTAGTAAAATTTTATTGGTGACTTCACGAACGACTTGCGCTATACATACAAAAATATGGAGCACGACAATATTATTTAGTTTACGGAGCCGTACGGAATTAGGAAATTTTGAGTCCTAATAAATAACTTACTGGTGAAGAATGTTTTATTTTCTTTATCTCATTGTCGCCGCTCGCATATTCTGACGCAGAATTATATTTATTATTTTTTCTTGTTCCCCTACGCACAGTATTGTGGCGTTGCGTCTTGCGTCGGGAAAACGATACAGTTGTTCTCGTTCCTTCTGAATCAATGGAGCGAATACCCTCCGGTTTTTACATTGACATATTTTTGTTGTAAGATTGCTAAACGAAAATGATATTCATCGCAGAACTCACTATTTATTTGAGACAGACTTATAGATCTATTGCGAGTTTTTCTTATTCGTTCACTCTTTTGAGCATAACAAGTAAAGGGGGACGTAATACTCGTATACATCGTACATACACTACAATGTTGTTTTATTTACACTCTTTTTCCTTATTTGATTCTGGTAGGATTCCTTACATGTCCTCTGCAAATAGTGGCAATAGAATGCTGAGGATGTAATGACACTTAATAATATCGCATTACAGATGGTCACTCTACAAAGGTTGGATGAAGGATGGTTATTCTAATGTGTCTACAAGGTGCAAAATGCCTTAAATTTATCTTTCAGATAGATCATAAATTCTAACATTAAGAAGGTTTATTTGATTGCTACACAGATAAATTTTTGATGGATCCTTTATTACGGAATTTAAAAATTCAAAATCAACTAACCACCAAATGTTAGTATCAATTGTCGGAGCCTATTAAAAAACCAACATAAACTATTACATTGGTTCACATTAAATGTACGGTGAAAAAGGCAAACGGCGCGGGAAGAATTGCTTTTTACGGATCGACTAACATTCCGCAGCTCCTCGAGGGTTGAGGGGGGCGCAGGTACGTGACGCGGCAGGGGCAGGGGGGGGAGGGTGCTCGCAGAAATGAATTGTTTTCGGTTTACCGTAAGGTAACATAACGTTATTGCGTACCTTTGTGGCTTTTTAAGTGTGTTTATAGGATTTGGTGCGGAAGAAACGTCGAGTGTTTTCCGGAAAACAGTTTAATAATAAAAATCTGAATAGCACACATATACGTACACATTATCCGTCATACGCTCGCAACTCCCGGCTGAGGATCTGTTCGCGACATTTAATTCTGGCTCAACTTTCTCTTTATAATATAATATTATTTTTTGGTTGAACGAGCCGACATTGTTCTAACTTGCGGTTAATAAAATCCGTTCGTTCGTAATACAGCTATTCCTATTTCCGTTCACCTGCGTCGGATACGCGGCCGACACAATAATTTAATTTCGTTCGTTACACGAAGGAATTATTCGAAAAAAGTGGAGGGAAACTCATAAAGTCATTACATTGCTTGGAAACGCCTGACGTAGCTCCCACAGATACGAGGCCAGCGCACGAAATTAATTTCTGAAACCGTTTAAAGTATAAAATTTTCTAAATTGTTCGTGCCCTTAAAGCTGGCAATAAAACCTTAATTAGAAGTAACGATATAATATTATTATGTCGTATAATTAAATAAAATAATAATCATTAGATAAAAATAAAAAAGACTTCAAAGAGATTGAACAACGATCTTAAATATAAAGGGTCAGTGGGTTTTGATTGAGTTATATAACAAGCATTGGATTAGCTGATAAAAATGTGAAACATTAATTTCCTTTACTTAAAAGAAATATCAATCGTGAAATCGCTATCACAAAAGATGATATAAAAAAAAAATACAAATAAGAACAAAAAATGGGACGAGTAACAGAAGTCGCGGGCGCTGTCACTTAAATTGGTGGATCGTAAATACTTAAGGAAAACCTCAGAGTAAATAACCATGATTGGTCAACAACAGTCGGTGACTCTCGACTGGCCAACTAAACTCCAACAGTTAGGACCAAATACAGCAGTACATAAATTATTTCAATGTGTGTTTGCGAATACGCTAGCTAGCCGACTGTGCACTATTACGACATAGGAATGCAAACATAGTTGTGAATATAGTTAATATCTGCATAGTTTAGTCCATTAGGGATTCATCTTGAACGTCATCGGATCATGCACTACGTAAATGCAGTCTCTCCGATGTTGAGATCGAAATTGCAACTTATGTTTACTTAGAGCACATACACATACAGTTGTATCTCTTCAGCAGGCTTATTTTTCCAAACCAACCTTTTCCATGGACTAGGATTTTGACATTCGATTGTCTATGTCCAATGTTTACGTCAGAAATGAATAATTTAATTTTTTTTTCTTTCACTTTGATATTCCTAACAAGAATGAATTGGTAAACTTTTGCAAACATAGAATTTTACTCTATTTTGTTCAAACACCATTGACAAAAAACCACTAACAATTTCCGTAAAACAAACATTCTTTTAATAAAAAAAAAAACGTTCAATTTAATGATTGACGCTGCCGGCGTATACTGCGAAAAATAAACTCCATCATTGGTTTAACAGCATAAACCGCCGACAGCTATGAAAATTCAATAATTGCCACTAAATCTATCAATTTTGTTCATTCGGTGAACTACATGACTAAGTTTCTTTTTCCTATTTGTTAATTATGAAATTGAGATTATGTGATTTACCGTTTAAACAGAAGTTCAAGAAAAAAGACGTTCTTTCTTCCTACGTAGCCCGTTAAAATTAGATTTAAAAATACTCAAAAGGTAGAAAGAATAATAATATAACATTCTTCTCTATACCACTAGTTACTCAATAAAGAAGTTCCATGTAAATCCGACCACGTAAACTTAATTCCACATTATTGTCGAGTTGCACTAGACTTACTCGTGAACGTCATAATACTCTTGACATAATCTGTGACGAAAGACTTGTCACCGACATCTATCTCCCACGTACACACAGCTACATTACTGACGCTGTGTGTACAATGATAATAACAATAGCAGCTATCAGCTGATGCTGACAGAGATGTTGGAATATTTAAACCTCTTTAAAAAATGGAAACAATAAGCACAAAATCGCACTAAGTGGAATGATAAAAGGCTTAGCAGAACGACAGACTCTACACGCTAACGACTGATATCCGTTTGTATCAGCATCACCAAAAGTTAACTGGTAAAAAATGCATATGGCTCACCTCACTACATTTATGTGCTTAAAGTATGAAATAAATACATGATAATCACATTTATCTCACAAGCACAGAAATCACAAGATAGCCAGTTAATTTAATAGCTTAACGACGCGACGTCCGTAACTCCGATTTGCCTAGGTTATCGCAGAGCAAACTTTGCGTTAAGATCGTACTAGTTATAACAATGTATATAATGGTGCGGTAAGTAGTTGTGTACGCAACATATCGCTAGTCTATCTACAGGGTTTAGGTTTCTTCAATTAACTCTAGACTTCTATTGCTGTGGTTTAGAAGATCGTTTTAATAAAAATATTATTGTTTACAAAACTTATAAACACGCTTTCCACATCATTTGATTTTAGTCGTATTCTTCTCAGCAAACCGTTTCATTTTATACCCATATTTATGGTAATGCATAAAAAATTACTAGTCCACCATCTTTGAGAGTCCGCCATATTGAATTAAGAATGACATTCTTTGCTAACCATGCATTGTCACTCAAACTTTGCATGTATGTAAAACTAGCTGTCCCGCGCAACTTCGTCTGCGTCACATTTTCCACGTTTTTGCAACATTTTTCATTGCTGCTCCGCTCCTATTGGTCGTAGCGTAATTATATATAGCCTATGTCCTTCCCCAGTTTGAAATCTATCTTCTTGCCAAATTTCATTAAGATCCGATGAACCGTTTAGTCGTGAAAAGGTAACAAACAAACATACAAACAAATAAACCGAGTGGCTTTCGCATTTATAATATTAGTATGGATTTCAGCTCAATCGGTAACCTGAAAATTTATCAAATCTAATTTCTAAGATTTTTTTAACATAATTAGTTACATCCCTTATCTTCCCGTGGGTGTCGTAAGAGGACTAAGGGATTTGCCAGAGAATGGGCAGCAGCGTTCCCTGTGCTTTTGTAACAACCGTACTGAGACCGCCAACCCGCCTGCCAAGCGTAGCGATTATGGCAAAACCCCCCCAAAATGTCAATGTGGTGACTCTTGGGGAGGCATGGGTCCAGCAGTGGACGTCTTTTGGGCTGAAATGATGATGATGATGAATTAGTTACAGGTGAAGCTAAACAAAGAGTGTTAAAAATTAAACCGTCTCGATTATTGCCACTTTCAACGTCATTTCCTTTCTAATTAATATTTTCCGAATATTGGTCGTGTTGACAAACACTTTATTAAGAATTAAATATTTATAACACTAGACTATGCCTGTCCCACTGCAAAGCAAAAACCACTTCTGATAGAGAAGCATGAGTATTATATTTAGTCATCGTGCTTGCTCAATTTGGATTGACTATTTCACACTTATCTATGTTAATTTAAAGTCCAGGTTTCCTCACCCTTCCCCTTTTTCAATGATTTCTAAGATATTGCGACTTTTTATTCCTAAAACATAATATTTAAAAAACTTGATAATAAATTGCAATCAAACTTCCGTAATACATACGTGTCGATGAAAGGTACTAACAAAAAGCACTTACTCAATAATGGAACCGGCTATATTAGTCCAAATTAAAATTTTATAGCAGTGCCTGACCCGACCCAGTTTAGGCGATAATTAGCTCAGCTAAAAAATCTCTCGTCCGGTTTTTCACTTCGCCCCCTTATGTTGGAATGCTGGAATGTTTTTTGCATTTTTTATTTGACATTCCTCTCGGCATACATAGCGCTGGAACTTTATAAAAAGTGTTGAAATTTTATTAATGCTTTAATTGCGTTATGCGAGGAGTTTATGAAAGCAATTTTGACAACGCTTGTTTTTAAATCATTGGAATGAAGGGAGGAAATTATTGATTAATGATTATTAAAATTCTGTGTTAAAACTAACTTTTTCATAGCATACTAGCCGTACTGCATTCACCGGAAATGTTTAGAATTCGTCTAGAATTCGAAAATGAAATGGTTTATGCGAAAATAATCTAAAAGAGTAATTCAAGATTCATAATATTATTTTATTTATTGGGGACATAAAACAGTTACATGCTACAGCAAATACAAAAAATCCTTAAAATCTGAATTTATCAAACATGTAACCCACACCAATCCACATTTTAACAAAAGAATAACAGACTAATGACTAAAGTAGATTTTACAGAATACAGAACCTTCTGTGATAGCTAATAATATTTTATTACAAACTAGCTGTCCGGCGCAACTTCATTTGCGTCACATTTTCCCCGTTTTCGCAACATTTTTAATTGCTGCTCTACTCCTTTTAATCGTACCGTGATGATATATAGCCTATAGCGTTCTTCGATAAATTGGCTATATACCACTGAAATTTTTTTTCAAATCAGACCAGCAGTTTCGGAGTCTATTCAATGCAAACAAACAATCAAATCTTTCCTCTTAATATTTGTTTAGAAAAATAAAACTCGAAGCAGGTAGGAGGTTTCGTGTAACAACAGAAAACGCTGTTGTACGCCTCAGAGTGATCGACAGAACATTCAGTGTTCAGTCTAATTAGAAGCATCATGCCACCAGCTACTATTAAACGGTTACATTAATATTTGTTGTAAGAAAAAATAACATTTTCTACTTGAGTTAAAGAACTTAACACTGGTTACTATGACACTATATATAGTATGGTTGTTGTAGTATGGTTGTTATGACAATATAAAACATTAAGAAGTAGGAAAAACCGTATTTTTTATAGCAACAAAAGTGATGATACCAGTATATTACTATAGCACTTCAGAGCAACAGCATCAACTCGTCTAGAAAACGGTACGGTTGGCGCAGTAGTTGAGCGATTTACTGCTGCGCTACGTGACGCGGGTTCGATGCCCGCACGGAATAAAAATTTGTATGGCCTTCAGATAGTTGTTCCGGGTTTGGCTGTCTGTGTATGTGAGTTTAAATGTTAGTAAACGCACCCATGATACAGGAGAAATTCCTAGTGTGGGGCAACATTCATTTAAAAATAAAATAAAACAAAGCATGAGCATTAATAACCACGATTGCCCTAAGCGTACCTTTAATACCATTACTTATTAGAACCTTGTCTTTGTTTGTTTTGTGTCTGTTAACCAAACTTTAGTCAGAACCCGCCGCCATGCGCCAGTGCATCCGATGGCTTTTTTTCCCTGATAAAACACTAGGAACTGGCGATGGGCGGGCGGGGGACTGTCTCTTGTAATTTTGACTGTTAAAAAAGTGCTGATTATCAGCACAATTTAAATACATGACTTTTGCGTTTGTATTTTTACACTAATTGCATTTGAAGTCGATCTGATTGATTGCATTATTTCGGTCTGGTCCGCAGTGTTGCACTAAACTGTGCGATCTTTCCATGCACCTCGGACAGGGCTCCTGACAAATCACTTTAGGCTAATGAGCCCATCGTCGGTCTGGTCTTAATCAGAACCATCAGATTAGTGAGGGCTCTTGCACGTGTGCTAAAAGCACATGCATGTTGCTCAAATTGGGATTTACAGGACTGTATAGTAATTATGTTTTGTTATTTAGCAGCTACTGTTGAAAGGGAAGAATATAGTTATATTACAAAAAAAAATTATAATAAGCGACAACTTTTTTAGGATCATATTTAGTCAAATCAATGAATTCATCGCAAACAATTCTAATTGGTTTAAATAGGTGTACATTGTACACGTGCTAACTGTACAATAATATGTACATATATCGCGTTTTGTCCTTGTGTTAATTATTAACACAACGGTTCACGATATTAACAATTACGAACATCAATCAGCACAATTATGTGTGTTACTGTACCTACACGCGCGGAATCCGCACGTTTCCCTAAATTAAACGTAATAAGTGTTTTTAAAGCTTCCCATTGAAAATATTAACTTTCTACACGCGTTTTAAATGAGTTCATAGGAATTTCCCCCCTATCTTGATGGAAATTTCGACATTCTACCTTTATTAACATATGGTGAAATTAAATATTTTTGTCTAAAATAAATAAGAAAACATGTTTGTTAAGAATGCTTTAGGTACTGGGATTTGTAAAGCTTTTCTGCAATACCCTGTTACATTTATTATCTGCATTGATTTATCTTTGACACTCACACATATTTTTTAGTAAGTGCACATGTGTTCACAATATTAATACTTTGAAGAGACGGTAACTAATCACCAACATCATCATACACAGCATGAATACATCAACTGCTGAGTAAGTGCATCTCTTTTCTTGTGCCAACCTCCACGGTCCTGTGCCTCATCCAGGTTTTTCCCCCGATGGCAACTGTGTCGTCTTCCCATCTCACCAACTAATTCCTGAAGACAATTCGTGAAAGATCAAAGTGAGGGTACTGAGAAACGACACTAAATAGTCACCTGTATACGTTAAGTAGCTGAATCTAACCGTCATATTAAACAACTTTCGATTAGATAGAGAATAAGCTAAAAATATTGATCTTACTGCACCGTTTGCTCTGAGTCTTTAACGTTTTCACACTAGTGTCTCTATGAAATCCATCTGTTCATTAATTTCTAACTCAAATATACAAATTCATAGAGCATTAATTGCAATCTGTATTTGAAAGCATATTTGAGGAGGGTTATTTTAAATCGTTTAAGGTAAAACTATTTAAATGCAGTAAGAGTGGTTTCATCAAATGCCAACTGTTTTCATGAAGTACATGTCATGCAATCAATAAATTTACCCAAAAACAAAAAAAAAACAAGATTTTGTATTCTTTTTCAAATTTTAAAGGGCAAAGATATAATTTAAAGAGCAAACGGGAGTCAAGTGTATTCATCCTATAATCATGAACCATTTTTGTTAGTTTGAATACCCTCCGCGTAAGATACGTTGAAAAGTAAGTTGTACTGCAAGTGCAGCAAATTAATGTAAGTTATTCGCTGTCTGGCGAGGAGGAGCTCGTGGCTTAATAATAACAAACATAAGGGTTGATCTTTAAGATAAAGCCGTGCTTGCCGAGGTTAGTCCGTGGATAGGTAACCATAATTACATAACGAGTTTCCTTCGTGCCTCGGAAAGCACGTTAAGCCGTTGGTCCCGACTGTCATTTGTAGATTTTTGACAGTCGTTACGTAGTCAGAAGTCGAAAGTCTGATATCCAGTCTTACCAAGGGATATCGTATTAGGTACCCAGTTACTGGGTTGTGGAGGTCAGATAGGCAGTCGCTTCATCTAAAATACTGGTACTCCGCTGCATCTGGTTAGACTGGAAGCCGACCCCAACATAGTTTGACTTGAAGCTAGGTTACTTAAGCGAACTTACTTAGGAAAATAAATCAGATTCAAGACTTTTAAGATTAATTCACTGAAAAGGCTTCGGGAAAGTTTCCAAACGGAACTGTAGATTTTTTAACTTCGTCGCTGTCCTTTGCAAGCATTTGTGCTAAGATTTTCACACGTAAAGCCGGACTAAGTAGAAAATGTTTTCATCACGCTACTTTCGCTGGATAACTTATTATAAATGGATTTGTGCAACACTGCAGCTTATCGGATTCGCTTGCCGCTGGCACCGGACCGGCGAGGAACTTATCCTATCTGTTGTAGTTTTATGTACGGTGTTTCATGCTGAGACAGCATCTGGGCAGAGTGGTTTGTTTAATTAATAAACGTGAGTCGACAACACCATTGGATTTGGAAAATTACACGCGTTTGAAAACGATAAGTTAGTGAGTTAAAATACTTAGTATTACTGATTCCCTCGTCAGTCTAGTCGTTACAATCGTGACTGCTGATCATGATGCACTGAATGATGATTTCCCAGTACCAGCCAGAGAACGGAGACCGGATTTGTGCCTAGTTGATTGCGATAGGCTCGCCTTCTATAACATGGGATTTTAACGTTACGGGCGATATGTGGGTTTCATCATCATCATCAGCCCCTAATGTTCCCACTGCTGCACTGACAGAGGTCTCCTCTCCATGAGAGGGAATGGGCTGTAATCTACTACGCGGGCCCAGTGCGTGCTGGTAGATGTCACATGTATTCGAATTTTTAGTTCTGGTACATGCCGGTTTCCTCACGATGAAAACATCACCATTTTTGAGGGCAGCGGTGATGAAATAAGTTACACAAAGTAATGCGCCTGCCTGGATTCGAACCCACGGCTTACCGCTCGTAAGTCGGGGCTGCCACACCGGGCCACCGCTGCTTGACTGTTCAATTGGCATTAATAGTAGTAAGGTAGGGTTTTTAATAGTGTTTACAAACAAAAAATATTTAATACCCTACCCTCTCTTACCCTATTTGAAAGTCGTTCTGTGACAGTCCCCTGACTGGCATAGAAAGACTTTTGTTAGTAATATATGTAACTGTTACTGTTTTTCTGTAAGGCAAAT
Organism: Cerastis rubricosa; assembly: GCA_949152445.1. Classification (NCBI taxonomy): domain Eukaryota; kingdom Metazoa; phylum Arthropoda; class Insecta; order Lepidoptera; family Noctuidae; genus Cerastis; species Cerastis rubricosa. The sequence goes on along the minus strand of OX424523.1, from coordinate 11,383,865 downwards.
GAAAATACTAAAATCAATTAACTAACTCAATGTTATCTATTTGGTTCAGGTATTGAAGAAAAGACTACATATTCGGTCAAAATTAATAGGATTTACAAAACAAAAGGCAAAAACCTCTCCTTAGCTTAATAGAATTCCACCCAGCATCGTTTAGGTACCTTTTCTGAGAAGGACGCGTTTAATTTTCTGATTTGATTTTTCATTTTGTATTTTTGCACAAATATTTTTACAAAGCCCAACCCTTAAAGGATTTTTGTAAAGAAATTATATCAAAAGTAAATTCGATTGTACGAACATTCTTTAATAAATAAATTAGGTTACAGAGTCGAATTCTTATTGTCGTATTTTGACCTTTTTTTGGTATTGATACAGAGATTATATTTCGTATGAATTTTCTTGGAATGGTAAAGACAAAGGTTAATTTTATTTGGAAAAAAAAACTAACTTCTTTAATATCATATCAAGTCGTCTTTGCATTGGTTAAGAAAAGAGGCCTTGAATAAATCAAAAGCAGAAAATACAGGCAACAAAATACTTGCGCTAAAGTAAAACATAGAACTTTATATTCTGTGAAATTAGTGTAGATGTTTCATTACATTTGTAACAAGTAACATTCAAAGTAGATAAAATTTGAGGACGGACTGAAATAGGTTTAAGAAACGGAAAATCGCCTTTTGTCCCCATTCCACAAGTTTATTAAGCTCACGAAAATGTTGAATTCTGAGTCGTGTTTTCATACATTAACTTGAACGTAATTTTACTCTATTTTTTAATTAAGAGATGACAGCTTTTCTTTTCTAAACTACCTAAGTTTTCGAATTTAATCTATATATACGAGTATATAAACGAATCCCAATTTCCCTTGGTCAACTTGAGAACGACTTAACCGATTCGATTCATCGTTTTTTTAAACGTTTTCTAATACTTTTTAGAAGGTTCTTAGGTTGGTAGTTGGTAGGTAGGTGGTAGGTTGGTAAGCAGTAGGTAGGTAGTAGGTAGAAACAAATGCATTGCAATGCATGCCGGGATCAGCTAGTTTACTTATATATATTTAACTAGAAATATTTCAGAAACTTCTACTAATATTTATAAATGTGAAAGTTAGTGCGGATGTATGGATGTTTGTCACTCTTTCACGCAAAAACTGCTGAATAGATCTGAATGAAATTTGGCACAAGAATAGATAATAGTCTGGAATAGCACATAGGATACTTCTCATCCCGGTAGTCGATCCTGAAGGAAAATTACCGACCAAAACGCGGGTGAAGCCGTTGCAATACGCTTGTATCGATATATTTTTACGAGTATTCGTTCAATGTGCAAGCTGACGTATTTTCTGGGGAAGTCACAATAAATTATTCTTAGCAGAGAGTCATAAAATTGCTTTTGCAGTAATTCTTCTGAAGAAACCAAGAGTATAGAACAATAGAGTTAAATTAAAAGCATTAACTATGTGCTATATAATTTTTCAAGGCTACAGGTACAGACACCAGCACAACAAGCTACCCGAAACTGTCAAATTTTCCCAATCAACCTTGAACCTAATTATTAAACGATAAGGTTAAAAATCTTTTAAATAAATTTTACAGATTATTGTAGCTTGATGTGGTGTGTGGGTTATATCAATCCGAAATTGGCAATAAACACGAACTAGGCTAGGGTTGTCGAAAAAGTTTAGCGAGAATTTCGAAACACTTAGCGAGAGCTTAGCAATTTGTGAATGTATACCTAATTGCTATCCATCCTTGGATTAATTTGTGTCTGGAGAGTTAGCAAATAATTTATAGAGATTTTTTACGTTTCGGTGGTTTCAGAATGCAATTAACACTGTTTTTGCGTTAAAGACTAAGTATGAGTCTGATACAAACATTTTTCTACAGACTTTTCTAGTAAAAATAATCTCTTCTCTTAGGATCTTTTTTTTACTAAATGTTCTATAGTTGGTCAAACGCCTCCTCTTTCCAAACCTCTCTGTAGTGTGCAATATCTGGCCATGTTTGCCCCGCAAACAATATGAGATCGTCACACCACCTTCGCCGCGATCTATCCCGATTTCCTCTGATAGGCGTCCAGTGAGTGACGATCGTTGCCCATCTCTCCGTGCGTATTCATGCTACGTGGCCAGCCCACTCCCACTTCAGCTTGGCTGTTTTTTTATCCAACATATAAAACTTCAGTAATGGAGCGCGGTGTAGTGTTTCTAACGCGATCTGTACGGTACGCTTAGCACCTATTATGCTGTGTTCCATTGCTCGCTGGCAAATCTTGAGTTTGGATTTCTGTTGTTCAGTAAGTGACTAACTTTGCGCACCGTCGGTTAGGACGGCTAGGATGCACATGTCGATGAGTTTCCTTTACAGCGTTATGGGAAGGCTTCTCTTCATGTGTTATTTTAGGGCCCAGGACCTCTTCCAAGCATTTTGGACTCGATTTTCAGCTTCTTTGTCCTGGCTATTTTGAAAAGACACTATCGGGCCCAAGTATGTATAGTCACATGTTGTAACACATGCCCGTCTACCTCGACTCTATGTTTTGTGCTGTTGGTCATGATTTGGGTTTTTAGATAATTGTGTTCCTAGAAAGTCCAACCTCAAGACTTGCTGTGTTCAGGTATTGGAGCATTTCTTGAAGTTCTGAAGCTGATGTGGAGAATAACACAATGTCATCAGCAAAGCGAAGGTTTTTTCCTCGCCTTGTGAGTGGCATGGATCAGGCAATTTGTTAAAATCCTCCTGTAATGTGCTTGTAGCTTAGGTGAGAGTGGGTCGCCTTGTTTGACACATTTTTATATATGGAAAGTGGATCAAACATATGTAATTTAATGTTCGCAGAGCTGTTTCTATAGATATTGTGAATGAGGTCTATGTAGGTGTGCGTTACGTTTTGGGACTCCAAGGCATGAACAACTGATTGAAGGTGAATCCTGTCAAATGCTTTGGCGTAGTCCACAAAAACCAGTTAAAGTGGTTTATTAAATTCGCAGAACTTTTCTATCACAATGGGGACGAAATCCAGCTTCTTCGAGAGGTAGGTGAAGGTCAAGGGTAGGCGCGATGCGGTTCTTAAATAGTTTGTATAAATGTGAGTTTGTATAGATGTGAGCTTTGTCTCCTTTCTTGTGTAGTAAAATTATGTTGGAGTGGCAGATTTTAGAAGGAATTTGGCCGGAGTGTAAAATACTATTGAAAAAAGATTTGTGATGTGAACATTGCGCCCTAGCTTTAAAACTTCTGTTCTTATGCCGACCATCCCAGGGCTTTTATTGTATTTTATTTCGTGAAGAGCCCTTTGGACTTTGTAGGGGCTGATCGGATGAACAGAGTTAGGGCAATAATAAGTCAAGTGTCTTGTTTGTTGAACTTGGTACAATTTTTTGTAAAATTTAGTAGCTATGTCAATAATTTTATTTTACCCTATTTTCATCAGTTAGATTAGAAATTCAGGTTTTTCTCTTTTTGATTCCCGGTTTGGCATATAAATACTTATTTAATTTTTAACATATAGCAATTTCAAATTTGAAAGTAAGTACATTCAGCGTACACTAAGCGGCATGGAAACTAGCCCAAGCGAGAAATGTCGTTTATTATCAAAATGAAACGCGAAATAGGGTTTTTTTTCATTTAAACCTTAAATGTTTATTTGAATCTTAAATGGAAATTAAAATTAAACAAAGAACATAACTTTATTAAATTTCATTCAAAAACAGTACTTACAATGAATAGCGGCTATTTGCACTTTGGGCCTTGATGACCGCCTGCATGCGATCATGCAAGCTGTGGATTATGTTTTTAAAGTCCACATGGGGTATTTCTTCCCAGAGCGGTTTACAACTGACTAATGGTCTCTGGAGTTTTGAGACTGGATCTGATGCGTCTTATAAGTATGTCCCAGATATGCTCTATGGGATTCATGTGTGGGTTTCGTGCTGACCACTTCAATTTTGTAATTCTCACCTCTGATAGGCAATCATTCTCGCCAAGTTCTGTGTGAGGTCGGGCATTATCTTCCAACAAGATGAAATTTCTTAACCGATGAATCCCAGGAATGGTAAAACGTGATTTTGGAGGGTGAAAAGATCCCTCTCCAAACCATAAGTGATCCACCATATAAACTATTAGTTTGCCTGGTAGTGACTGGCAGAAACCCCATGTTTTCTACAGATCTTTGTGGCCATCTGGAGCTCTTAAGGCTACTCTATATTCGCCAGTCCACACAACTTTACTCCATTGCTCGTGAATCCATGAATGCGTTCGTGAGCGAAACGAAGTCGAGCTACGTGAAGCTGCCTGAGCAGTTCTAGACTTTGAGCTGAACTTCGAGCACGCAGATTCCGTTCCTCCATTCTTCTTCTTATTGTCCGCTCACTAACGATGAACCCTCTTGCCGTTTATAACCGCTGCCGTATTTTGAACGCAACAAGGATCCAATTTCTCAAAATCGCGAAAGCGACAATTCTGTCATCACCATAGCTCGGAGTAGCTAGATTGAATTGAGGTCATTGATCCGAAAGTTTATATTAATATGGACATTCCTCCGGAATTGGTTGATTTGATTGATATTAAGTACAACCATTTATAAAAAGATGTGGCCATAAAAACGCTAAAAGTTAAAAAAAAAAATTATGCTTCGATCGGAATTCGATTGTTTTTATTATTCAACAGATAAATAATAAATTAATTTAGTTTTAATGCCTTCCTTTAAATTTTGATTTGAGTAGTAATAATATTACTACCAACATTAACAATATTTAATTGAATCCGGAAATACCGAAATTACTTTCCGGAAAAATGGCTTATCCGTGTTATTCTTTCTGTGTGCGGTTATAATACAAGTACCAAAAATCAATCTACCTACCCCGACCACTGGTCATCACGCGCGTCTGTACACCTAATACCGGCACTTCTTGGTCTCTTTGTGTAGAGGCTGATCTGATCATACCTTGTTGAGACTTACCTGAGAGTTGTATGCGCTACATTTAAAGTTTCAGCAATCTCTTGCTGCGGTCGCCCCCTGAATCCGATAGAGCACAGCTTGAGTAACTTGAGCTGAAGGGGCACTGGGTTATATGTAATAATGTAACCCAAGGTGAAAAAAATAACCTAAAATATTCATACATCGCTTGCGCTTCGAAACTATTGATGATAGAATAAAATAATGTACTACGACTTTGCAGAACACATCATTATTTACAAAAAGTGTCGCGACAGCATATATCTAACTATTATAGTTATGCCACAATAAGTGATCTTTTATTTAAAAAATAAAAAATTAAGGCCGCCGCTAGAAGGCTCTTTATTTGTATCTTGGTATTAATCCTTATCAAAATAAATTACTGCATATTCAAGACTATTTCAATACCTTTATGTAACTTTTTTTTAAATATTCAATTCGGACATTCCATTCGAAAGATATCGAGAGTTTAAAAATGCAAGTATTAGAAAAAAGTTGCGTGGTCGCCGCTCACCCTGCTGCTGGCTAGCTAGGCAGCACCTTATGCGATGTAGGTAAGCGTCACTAGGGTACGGGCCGTACAGAATATTCGAACTTTCTTTATATTTTTTTTTGTAATCTGACGCAAATACAAGGGTTTATGTGTGTGTAATGAAATTTTTAATTTTGAAATTTTTGTTTTTATCCGTGCTAAGCCGGGGCGGGCAGCCAAAATAAAACAATAAAGATAAAAGGCATGACTTTTTTATATCGAATTTTAACTCACATGTGTTATGTGAGTTCCAGTAACGAGCTAACGTTAAGTGACACAGTAATTAAAAAAATAACTTTCATTTGTGCTTACCCTCGTAACACTAACAAAAACGAATGTCCTGACAAACTGGCACTAGAAATTTTCATACGCTATACCAAAATCTGATGTTATTGGTTTGTTAATGTTTGGGCCAAATTCTATGCCGCTGAGTGTACTTACTTCGCAGAAAAAGTTATTAACAAATGCCGTTATGAAAGTTGAAGACTAGACACTAGTTTTCCGTAACGGACTCCGCATTATTTTGTTCGATACGACAGTAATGGGTATAGACTTTCATTATTTTACAACAGCCTGTAAAATGTAGTTCGATTTGACTTTTAATTGGGGCATCCCTTGATTGCGAACGACGGACTTTAATTTACTTAGTTCTTGCTCCGACGAATCGCAGTCACTCGAACACTCGGCAACACTACAAATTGTCCTGAAAAATCCACTAGAAAAAATATTGGCTTCTCAAGAGTACATTTTATTGAGATTCCTGTTTATTTGTCTTTTTGATTGGTTGTTACAAGAATGTTTTTGTTTTTATATATTTCTTTTTTTATGGTGTTGGCAAAACAGGCTTTCCTTTTATAAAGTGGTGAAAGTTCAGTATAACAAACACTAAATAAGTATGCATTGCGTGAAATATACACAGTACTTATAACTCAGAAAGTCTTAGAAAAATTTAAGATAGAAATTAATTAATTATATTATAATATAGATCAAACAGAAAAGTACTATCAAATATTTGCCATCATACCTCTTCTAACCGGTTCAATGTTCTCCCAAAATTTCGGTCTCAGATTTACCGCAGTAGGTATTTAACTATTTAAGTTCAATCAAAGTGAAACTCCTGTCGCACGAAATTACGAACACCTTAAGTCGCCTGTTGAACAATAGGTTTGGTCTCAAAGTACTTAACTCAATCCCTAAGTAACTTAAAGTAGTGCCTAACTTCGGATGCGAGGGCAGGGACGCGCCTAACTTTAATTAATTTGAAACTGGTCGACTATTCGGACCTTCGGTTTTGATTGTGTGCTTTCCTTGTTTTGTGACCGGTGAGGGGGAGTTTGAACGTCGTTCTGTGACGGAAGATAATTTGTCAAATAAGTACTTGAGTATATCGGATTACATAATACATAGAAACAAGCCTGTAATCCCTGAAGGGTAAGGTAGAGGTATACAGTCGGACTTTAATTGATGAGCCACTTGCCACTGTTCGTATTTTAACCGTGTAATGCAAATCGGGTTTAGTCGGTTAGGTTCGTACATAGTACAGAGTACAGTGTGACTACCCAAAGTCAACCGTTACCCAGCGACAATTTGTTTTAGCGTAGCCATAGTAACGCAGTGTACGGAGAAATTATGATTGGTAATTTTGACATCAGAAAAACTCGAACTCGCGATTTTATCCAAACGCGTGGCGTCCAAGATGACGTTCATGACAATTATTCGATTCACCAAATTCAAAATAATCGTCTCTGATATCAAATTTCATTTTCTATCCAAGGTTTTCAGAAATAAAGAGTATTTAATGAGGTCTAATTCAAAGGAGGACAGTAAGAAATAGATTGGATAAACTTATGTAACATTTTATGGATTTTTCATAGCTTACATCTCAATTTATACTCGTAATATTATTTTATTGCAAATTAAGTCACAATTATTAATTATCTATTAGTTCTAAACGTCGTGGTATCCGTTGACTGGATTGAGTAAGTTTAGGATCGGAGCAACAATGAAAAATATTGCGAAAACGGGGAAAGTGTGACGCAGACGAAGTTGCGCGAGACAGCTAGTACTTTATATTAAGTCTTAATTTTTGAAGAATATGCATATAAGAGACTGTCAGTAATGTAAATAGAAAAGATTCAATACCGGAGGGTCTTGACCAAGAGCCATCAGTTCCAAATAGTTTCATGTGTGTACAACAGCTGTCAAAATCATAGACAAAAGGTCATCGGTAGCATATGTTATACTATACATTTTTGAGTTTATACTATCGCTTTCTCTAAGCCCTCACATATAAACACGCTAAAGTATTCTCAAGGCTAATTCAACTAACAAGAAATACAAGATACATACCTACTACGGCAATAAAGAAAGTCTGATAATAATTCTTTAAGAGAGAACGTATTACTAGCGACCTTCAGGTCTTTAAATATCAAGCCGGCTTTTTCACACTATAGCCGTCGGCTATAAAAAGGCAAAGCTTGCAGGCGTAAGGGTGCCAACCTGCCACCTTATCATTTGTTCAGCTCCTCGTGAGAGAGTAAAATTAAAAATTGTTACGTAGTTTTTTCTTAACGAGAAAATCAGCGGAAACTATTACAATTTTCTAATTGATTTATTAGAATAATGTAAATCATCATTATCATCTACTAATCTTTTCCCTACAGTCTTACTGGAAGCATTTGAGCACTAGTATTTCACTTAAAGTGACTGCCTATCTGACCTCCACAATCCAGTTAGTACTGGGTAATACGATACCCCTTGGTAAGACTAGTTGTCAGACTTACGGGCCACTGCCTAACCCACCACATCCACAGACCGACCTTGGCAAGCTAGGGTCAAACTTGAAGATCGACCCGTGCAGCTGTTATTATTAAGCCACGAGCTCCTCTATTTGAATAATGTACATACAAATGTAAAACAATACGCATTCCATCCACACACTAACGTTTAAAACTCGTTTGTTTTCATACCGTTGTTGCCTAGAACAGTCCCAAGATCCCATATTTCTATGCACAGACTGCAACTTAACCGGCTACACAGGTTAAATGTTAATGCAACCGGACAATAAGAAAGCACGTGACACGACCCAGTTTATTGAAAATTCTGCGTAAATTAAACACGGCCTTTATACCAGTTTGCTTAGTACCGCGAAATATGACCCCTTTTTTCGTGCATTTAGTTTTGTCGCCGCCATTTTACGGTAGGCCGCGTTGGTGTGCTAAATTCTAAATTCGAATACACAATTTGCACGAGATGTTGTGTTTCTAAATTCTAAGTTGCTAACATCTAACGAGGTTGAACTGTTTGTTTCTGAGGGAAGGCCACCAACGGTAATAAAAAAACAAAATTATTAAGGTATGACGTTAAACATACCTCGTGGTCACATCACTGAAAAAGACTCATAAATTGTAGACTTTTCAGGAATATCAGAAATAATAAGTAAAAGGTAAACGTTAATATAACCGCTTAACATGGTGGTGTGCAATACATATTAATGATTCCATTTCAACAGAATTTAAGAACTGAATTGAAAGGTTTATTCGTTCATACCAATTCATGTAAAAAAATTGTTTTTTTTTTTATTTGTTTTGGTACTCTATCACAATGTTGTCCTATTTGACCCAAAGGTTGACTTGTAGAGAATGACTAATGGCATTAAGTCTGCCTTTGTACCACTCTTGTACATGGAGTTTAAATAAATAAACAACACTCAAATTGATCGGTTCGTATTTTTTAAAATAAATCTCAAGGGCCTTGCGAGACAGTTGATATTTCTTAGAACGTTGTGCCACCTCTCTAAAATATGTTGAGGTAGAAGACCTTGTTTTATGATAATTATGCTCTTGGTCATAATTATCTGAAGGCTCAGACTCTTATGGAGATTAAAGAGTATGGCAGAGTGTGAGATAAAATGTGTTAGGCACTACTCTTTACTTTAGTATTTTTTTAACTTATTTCTTAAATTCTGAAGAAGTTGTTAAGGAAAACACAGAAGTTGATATAATGCCATAGATTTTAAAAAATATTCCAAAAAATTAAACAAGGGTTATTGATATTGAAAACAAAGTATGAACTTTTCGTTCCGTCTTTGTCTAAGTGCCGCTTAAGTCAGTTGTTAGAAATTCAGGACACAAGTTTGTTTATATACACACCATAGCATCACATATCGATATCGAATCATAAGCGCTGATACCGAACAACACTATTTATTCCGGAAAGAGAGAATTTCCGCTGGAGAAAAATTGTAAACATATCGTTTCGACTTCGTTCCGATTTGAATTCAAAAGAGGGTATTGAAGTAAATCCACACTTTGAAACACATAGTAAGATAGCGGAAATCAATTGTTGTACATGTTGTGTTGTAGAGGTTTAAAATGTTTTTTTAAACGAAGACAACTGTAGGAAACGTATATTGTGTAAGGATTACTAACAAACGGAGTAGATACACATTTATGTAATGATCGTATCTAATGATATTCTCTTGTTTCTGTCTCCTCCATGGTAAAAAGTCACGAGTTTTTGTATGTATACAAAGTCTTAACATCCACGATGGTTTGTGTGGTGTGTTTACGTTGTTAAATAGCTTAAAATTGTTTTTGAATAATAACAGTAAAAAAAACAAGTAAACATTAATTTGTCTCATGTCATAATTGTCTTCCGTGTGCTTCAGTTGTCGTCAACATTTTGGCAGCTTCAACACCACCTAACTGTCACAAGTCTCTTATTAAATCCCTATTCCACACACATGAAACAAAAGATCCTTATATACCAACAACACGTGGGTACATACATCTTTATCGATCACGATAATAGACTTAAGATCGGCGTAGCTACCAGATAATTAAGGTACACAGATTTGGGCACTCGCACCGTTTCCTACCAATCAGATTAGATTGAATCGCAAATGGGTGTACAAGGGACTATAGCCCAATTTTATCAAAGAGCCCTATTAATTTAAATTGTTTTTATTAACTGCATCGGTTTTTGAAGAGCTTTTTACTGGTTTTTTAGGTCGCTATGTAGAACACCTTTTTGTCGACGTTTTAAAGTGTGTGCCTATGTAAAATAAAAATATTTTGATTTGATTGGTAGATGTTTTTTTAGGTGCCTGTGTAGGTAGATGTTGAGTCCATACAATATTAGGTACCACCGTATTATAGTTTTATAGTTGGTCGGTATTTTCAACTTTTCGCGTTCAAAATTGTTTATTTCGTAATCATACTTAAACAAACACGTTAGTGATTTGTTAGTGATTGTGAGAGGGAGCCTCCTTGTAAGCAAAAAAATGCCTGTATTAGGAGACTCCGCTCTTGTAAGAGCGGAGTCTCCTAATAAAAAAACAAGTAAAAAAATAAACAAAAATAAAAATAGTAAAAAAATAAAATGTGTGTGTGCGTGTGTGTGTGTGTATGTGTTGAGAGAAGCGACTGAGTTAATTTACGTGTTGCAATAGTGCCTCAGTGTCTTCATAAGAAAATAGTTTAATCCAATTTGATCATATTTATATATATATTTATTCAATTTGATATAATTAATAACCGGGTAATGTCAGATCAATACAACAAAACACAAATAATGTAAAAATATCTCATCGTCCTCTATTAGCAACGCATATCAAAGCAAAAGTTTAATACAAAAATGCCCGATAAGCTTGCCCAAAATAATTTAAGGCAAGCTTAAAACGGTTTTATCAAATTTTTTCTTATAAAATACCAAGCGTGACAGGACGTCCGTCCTTTGTTTGTGTTGCGTACCAGAGATTGGCCAGTGACCCGGCTTCCCAGCTACCTTGCTACATTTACCGTGTAATCCCGTATATGTAGGTATGTTACGTAGGGCCGGCATGGGCCGTCTAATCTCACAAAGCTTACATTGCCATCCCGCGGGTCGGCATCATATTGTTTGACGAGTTGCATGCGACCGCAGGTAAGGGCACTGAGTGACAAAATATTCCCTTATTATATATATTGCCCCACATTTTTATTGTTGAGAGAAATGTTGTTTATGTTTTAATCTTTTGGTCATTCTATAAGTTCGGTTCAGTTTGAAGGTTATTTTCGTCTTCCATCAATAATACTAGACTATAGATTCTAATAAAAAGTGGGCATAGTCTTGACTTATACACGACTGTTCATTCTAGCAAGTCTGTGAAAAATCGATATCACATTTGTCCAACTTTATCTGCCAGAAAATATAAAAGCCATATTCCCAGCAACTAAGTAAAATTCCATACAAATAAATAGCTTCTATACGTTTGCAGTACATATTGTTATCGTCCGCAATTTTCTGCCGGCGCTGTACGCCTTACGTAGAAATATTACAATACCCAGGTACCCTGCTCCCCAAAAGCCTGTTTTACATTCAGTACATACAACGTTGTGATCCAACAACAACTTGCGTGGTTGAGTGTACTATGTAATGCTATGTCCCCTACACACAACACCGCGAGGTAATCTTCTTACGACGCTCTGGAGATGCGTAACTGGATTTACTAAACACGACTTCATATTATGTACAAGTTAGGCGGCAGGCGTCTGCTTCTTTGTGACTGTAATAAATTTTACTTGTGAACGCATAATATCATAATTAGGTGTAGCTGGATCTTTCGCCGCGCTCCAGATTAGGAACTAGCGTCGCCATTTTTACTTTTCAATACATTTCCCAATATATTTTCAAAACAAGATCTTTGTATCACTGCAAAGTATTCTATTTTGTCACTGTAACCAACGAAACTATAACTGCAAGAATATAATAACCTACTTTTCAAAGTAGTAAACGAAAAACAATAAAGAAATATCAAGAGCTGTTTAATTAAAGTTATCAACCGGAGTATGACGCGCCATACTTTTCCCAACTTAGTATTCTAGTGACTTCATACCGTAAACTTCTTTAGAATTCGAATCATGAACTATTTCCGAGACTCTGAGGACCATCACAGTAAAAGGAAAGTTCTTATATCAATATTCACTCTATTTCTTATATTAATATTCACTTACTCTGTATTCGGTTAAAAGTTTTTAATTTAAGAAAAATGTGTACTGAAGGATGATATGGCAAGAAAGGAGGTATCTCATGAGATGACAAGTAATGTAGAAGTGTGGAAGAGGAGGACACGCTGCGCCGACCCCAAATAAATTGGGATAAGTGCAAGACAATGATGAAAGATGATGTGATTTTTTTTTATTATCCATAAATGCTAAAATATTTCTGTTAAATAACTCATTTACTCTCCAATCAGACTACAATGAAACTGAGGAAACCTTTTGGTGTAAAAAATTAAAAAGCTTCAAGAAAATGGAGTTGTAATTTGTTTTATAATTTATGTAATTTGATCCGAGTACATTAATTAAAACCATGTTCCATTACAGAACCAAATATTTGATCAAACGAAAAAAAGAGATAAGTAGTTTGTTATTTATCCTTCCATTCTTGGAGTGAGTACACAGGTACAAAAGCTAATTAAAAACACCTTTAAATATTTAAACATCATCTTCCAGTACAGTGGAAACTGTAACAGATCAGTAAAAAAATTCCGGGAATTTTTCCGTTCCCGTAACAAAAATTAACATCAAAACCAGGACAGCAAAGTAAACAAGGTGCACAGTATTAAACATTTCCCGGGGAACGTTGTAAATCCTGGTTCTTTGCAGAGTGAATACGCCGTTCTCGATAATCTCATGATCCTTATTTACTAGAAAGGCTCGAAGGGCCGCGGGGTTTATCCGAACGCACTCGCCACATGACGCGTTGAATACTGTTTTCTTCTCGGATTTTTGGCAGAAATAATATAGTACATGGTTGTATTGTCAAAGAGACAGTGAGATTTTCTGTTGTCTTATCTTGCAAAGAAAACTAATTAAGTAGTTCACGACAGTGCATGATAATAAATATCAATACAATCAATTTTAAAACTAAACTAATCAATGAAAGGAATTAAAGTCTAATTATTTAACATTTTCAATAAAAAAATATGCAAATTGTACATCATGTTTTGTAAATGTCATCGTTACACTTCAAAACCTCGCCCCTCTGACTGGCATTATTTCAACGTGTTGCCAAGTTACGTAATTGAGTTCGGAACTAAGCGCACCCTTTAATATCGTGAAATATTAAATATCTTAAAATAATTAAAAATAGCTATAGGTAGGTTTTAGGAAAATTAATTAGAGATATTTTCGTATTAATCAAGAAATATGGAATTCGTAATATGATATAATATTCAACTCTAGAGCTTGTAAAACTGGCTCGAAAGAAATAAAATGTACAAGGATAGCTGTTCCTATCCATTTAGAAATGAATATGCATTTCCCTGACGGGTGATCGTTGCCGTAACAGTGGGCGATGGAAATGCTAGGAACCACGTACCGGCCATCACTTACGTCCGCAGTAATAGCCCTCTTCCCTGCTACTCACATAACTTATGCTGTCAGTATACGGAGAAAACTATTAAAATGCCCCTGTTTTTCATTACATATCAAAAATAAAAAAAAGTCTAAATTTTAACTTTTTCAACAGAATTAAATGAACGCAACTCCGCCAAAATGTACCAACCCCAATCAAAATTTCTCCCATTTTTTGACGAAATTGTAATGATTTTGGCTAATTAACGCTGATTATTTTTAAATATGTTTTGATTATAATGGCCTGATTTCATTAAACTATAATAATAAATTTTTGTTTAATTCATTTTGGCAGAACTATGTACGTCGAAATAATAATGTTACATATTTCAGCAACCCTGTCTCCCTGCCTACGCAATACCTGTTTATAGGGTAATACTTCCGACATCGTAGGTATATTGTCGCGGTTTGGATACGCAAAGAGGATATATAAACCGTAAATCCTCTAAATCAGGAGTAGGGGTGTAACGCCGTCTTAATATTTGAGGTTCTTGAACCTATTTTAATACGTACGATGTGACACATACCGTAGGATACAGTTTAATGCGTGTGTTGTTATTTCGTGAACATACTTATGACATTATTTGTGACTTTAGGATTAGTGTAAAGCCAACTAAACTTCAATTAATTATTGAAATTGTTTATGCCTCTCTTAAGACATTTTAGTGAGACTTCTAATTCCCACAGACCAAAATAACTGGTTCATGCGTATTTTCAATACTTGAACTAATTCCTTAGGAATAATAGGTAAGTTTTAGTTCATGCTAAAGGTGGCAGTGAGACGATTAGACATTGTTCTCTGGCAGAGCTTTGAATCAAGAGTTAGTACTTTCCTACTATCTACACCTGGCCTTGTGGTTCTGAAGTGAAATTACTTCAGACAATGTGGGACTGAGGTATGTCAGATTCATATTAGATGCATCCAATACACCACCTTAACATAAAAATGGTTGAAATCTAAACTTAATCAATCATTCGTTACAGCTCAGTGACGATTTTCTGAATAAAAAATCGGGAAAAATCTGTTCACAATAAATCACACTGAATTTAAAGCCATGATCAGACTTATACAATCTCAATAACAGGTTCTTACCCTAATCCATTTCAAATGATTAAGTACAGCTGCTATCTACCTTTCAACATCAATCGTTAAAGTCATATCGACCATTTATCAAATATTCACAAAAACCTCTTACAAAATGATAAAAGCTCGCGACGGAACTCCCGATAACCGGAACGGTGTCTTTTTTCATAGAGCGAAACGCGGAAGGCTCTCGGGAGGGAAACATCAGCATGTCATTTGTTTATATTGTGGAATTAATACGCCAAGCCGGCATGACTGATGAGTCGAGTCAAACGTCGCTTGCCAAACAAAGAAACACCGAGGTGTGTACTATAATCGATGCTCACTTAAACGACAGATGCTACAAACGGGTGCCATCAATCTATCCCCCCCGCGCACCCACCATCCGATTCCTGCCCCCCGAGGGCCGAATTGTTATTCACGTTCCATTACCTCAATTTTTTAGAGCCGAGGTGCCTGAAAAGAAACCCTTTCACTTATTGTGTCTCATTTCTGAATTGGTGAAGGCCCATCGTAAAATTTAATTTCTTTAGATTATTCATATTTTTTTCTTTATTCTCGTCGAGTGTTTATTCAGTATCTCGCTGCAGATGTTTGAGGTTACACGGTGAAGTCGGAATATTTTATTATTGGGGCTTTTAGGAATATTGTGGTTTATCCTTCGTCCTTTATTTCGCTCTGTGGATATCTTAAAACAAACAATAAATTCAAAACGTCAGCAAGCACGAGCGCGCGGCTCGGAGTGCACGACACGCGACAAGAATCATTCAAGAATCGATTAAAGTCCGCCACACACGTACGGGAATCGAGCAAACATCGAGAACTCAATGGCCCGATCACAGGGTGCGTTAAGTCACGTCCCTCCGACCAATAATTCAATAAGAAGCGATCCAAACGCCAAGTGGAATCATAGACTTGGCCAAAGGCAGTGCAACTACATGTTTTAAATGTATTTTCTCGTTTACGACCTTTGTATTTCTCGTATCGTAGAGAGAAACAAGCACTAAGCCTTATTAAATCCGTCGACATGTGAACTTCAAAGATTAAAGTGATTAGTTAATTACTTGGTATTATCTAAATCTTTGAAACAACAGCGCACACACTTGTGAGACTGGAACTTGTGAGAGTTTCACTTGTATTTTGAACAAGTTATATAAAACCGAGTAAAGACCAACAGCTAAGCTTAGTGAAGCGAACAATTTCTCCTATCGCTACACAATGGGTAACCGCAGCTTAGAAGCTGGAACAAAGCTTCATTATGCGTTTAGCTCATTAACAGAATTAATGAATTCGGAGGTAGGGTTTTTGGCTCACGCCGCTTATGAGCCTCATCATATTGATGGCGGCACCACCCCATTGTCGAGACTTATTCACGCTATTGACGTAGTACGGTTGACAGGTTGCTCTCTGTATAATAACCACCATTAATAATGTGCTATAATGTATAGCCCTAACGAGTTTCTTATATCAGTGAGAACAGAAACCAATTCTAGTCAAATGTCTAAACATAGTTTGTCCGCATTCTTTTTCAAAATGTCATGGTCACATGTTAAATTAGGTTATGAAACGTTCGAAAAACCCCCGACACAAAAAACCTGAAAAAAAAACATAAAATAATCCAAGCGTCGTAACGTCGGGGGTCCGCCTTGTTTTGTGCTTGTGATAAGCGCTCTACTTAGCGGTCCCCCGACGCTACGATGAATTTAAAATAAAAAAATTATTTCAGGCTTTTTATCTTGTATTATTTTTTCTTAGCTTTAAATGTCCCACTCCTGGGCATAGGCCTCCCCCCATTGGTTCCACTTTTCTTGGTTTTGCAATTGACGAAAACAAGGAAACTTATTAATTTGAAAAAAAAAACCGAGCATTTAGGGGTGTAAACCCTTCCCTCCCTGGCGATGCCCATGGTGACAAGTGACAAGATTTCAAGTTTCGAATCGACACGACCTGTGGAAGTTGTTTATATCCCTTCGTCAACTAGAAAAGAGGTGACAATCTTCAAACGGCTGAGCAGATTTTTTCGCAACATAGCTAAGAACACTCTCGATTAAACCTTTCAAATAAAACCAATTTTATCAAAATCGGTAAATCCGTTTTTTAGGAGCTACGATGCCACATATAGACACACTGATCCAGAGATACACACGTCAAACTTATAACACCCCTCTTTTTTGGGGTTAAAAATATAAAGCTTTGCACAAAGGGAAGTAACATGAACGCTGTAGTTATAACATGATTAATAAGCCTACCTGAGCAGAGCAACGCTTAAAACGGTACAGATATAAATGAGAGAAAGGGACTTGATAAATGCACAAATAGGGGATTATACATCACAGCAGAAAGTTTAAAGTGACAAAACGATGTTTAGCCTGGGGCAATAAACGTAGTATCATTCTGTGTGAACACAGCACTTATTAATCGCTACATGCTAGTTGCGTCGCGTCGGCAACGTCGCGTCGCCTGTAATCAAGGGACCGCGTGTTGCGTTGTCGCGTGCTGGGAAATGTTGGAACACTTTTTGCTCACTGTAAAGCCGAAATGTTGGGAAAATACTGGCCACAAACATTTGAAAATGATTAAAATATTGAGAAAAAGCACTTTCCAACAAGAGTTTGTAGCTAGAAAATGTAGTATTTCTATAATGATATACTTTCACTAACATGACTCAGTCAACAAGCCAATTAGTAGCAATTATACAGAATTTAAACATTAACGTAAACATTGTAACACAGCTCCGATTTAAAAGTTAAATAAATTATCTACAAGCATCGAACTCCATTTCCGTAGTGTAAATATAATCAAATAGCAGTACTCTCTGCGAGCGTTATAGTGGTCACTTAAAATGGATTGCAATGTGAACTAAGTTGCACTTAGAGCTCAAGCTGAATGTTGGGATATAAATTAGTCTATCTCGTACCGAGTGACGGGGCCGACGAAAACGAATTACTTCTTGAAAATACTCCGAGCAGAAAAAAACAATGTTATGGTAGAGCTAAATTAAAAAGTTAATGTGTTTTAATACCGCGTTTTTTCGTAATTTAGATTAAAAACTGGGGAAATATTGAAGGTACGGTCTGCATGACACAATTTTAATTAAAATTCTAACTAAACTAATCCCAAGTCTACAATAAAGTGAGGAGCCGCCAGTTATATTTTCAGAAATGCATCGAATTATTGAAACCCCACTTTGAAGTTGCATTTCGTGTTTTAATGGGAATTTTATTTTCTGCAAAAAAAAACGCTATACAGTGTTTGTACAGTGTTTATTTTAACGGAAGCTTTTTCACAGTAATTGGAATATACTGTGAACATTGTTACGGACTGCTCTTGAAATACCTGAAATGTTCCAAATTCGTGAAGAAAAGAGCTGAACAGAAAGTGCGCCTTTTAGATTAATGAATTTAAGACCAGCCTGTAGGTATGTGTATCTAATACGGTTCACGAAAACTCGAACATTGCATTAGCATGCCGTCTCACCTGTACACTGCTAAGTTAAAAATCATGTAGCTCTCGCGTCCCGTGTGGACGTTCGTCCGGGGGAAATGGGGGACTCGGGAAAATAAGGAATACCTTCCGCTTTTGTGTAACTCGGAAGGTGTGATCGAGATAGCTCGCTCAGTGCAGCGCATGCATTCGATGCGCTATTTTCTAAACTTAAAACGAATTTCGGTAGCCTTCGGGCCGTGAACATTCACGTTACAGCGCGTTCAATGCAGCAAGGGGACTTTTTTGCAATGTCAATCTTTGCCGCTCAGTCAATTGGAGGTAATTTACTGTCTGAGCATTTGATTCGTGAAAATTGATAGGAATGCAGAAATGAATGTCTGACAAAACGACAACAGCACCATTGCTCAGAATAAAATGTTTTATTTGAATGTATAGAAACAATAATAATGTTGGTATTCCAGGGGACGTATCGAACGTATATTGAATGATCTCCGCCCAGATTGTTGGTTTTCGTAACACCAAATTTTCTATTTGATCGAATCTAATAAGGACGCGCCAGCGCTGCAGGCGGCACGGTGCACCGTACGGCGCGCGCCTGCCACAGAACCAAAAATCACGTTACGATTCCCCCGCACCGGTTCAATCCATTCAAAAATTCCGAAATCTCGTTCCGATTTCGAGAATAATTCTAGAAAATTCGACGTCGAATTGACGTCTGGCTATTTGAAATACCTCTGAAAGTCACGCGAGTGAGTCAACTTTCATAGTTAACTACAGTAAGTTTTGAAAGAATCTTTTCTTATTTTGTACAGTTTTTAAACGGTGGAGGTAGTGAACGTAACTTTAAATTTTTAAATATACACGAGGAGACAATTAAATTTTTCTGCTGTATAACTGTTTCAGTAAAGTCTAGTCGAGATAGAATAAAATTCTAATGATTTAGTTGATACCTAGTCGATCATTTACAAGATGTTTGACGACAAGAGTCAAATAGCTTTCAGGCTACAAACTTTTTGTATTCAAACACCAAGTACCCCAGCTGAAATTTAGCGGAGATCCTAATCAAACACCGTGAGTCCGAAGCATTTGTAGATTCTATAAATTTGCTAAGAGTAAGACCCAGTCCAAGTGAAGGCAACGAAAATTATGAAGTTTGTCGTCTTGGCTTGCGCCGGCCCAATATAATTTTCAGAATTTGAGACGGCACTTGCTTTGAGCTTAATATTTGGGTGAGGCTAAAGAGTTAAGCCTCAAGAGTTGTACGGAGCATCGGTGCAAGTAAAGTCAACCAAGCTCAAAACGTTTAGTTCTTTGATTTTGTAGAACCACGATAAGTTAAAGTGTACTTAGGAATGCTCGGTTTGCATTGCTTTAGAACCCACATCAAGGTAAAGTTGACGCATCGGGACCTTAATTACACACAGAGGGTCTTCTCTTTTTCGGGACTACCTTAACAAAGCCCATTGCAAAGTGTTTGCAGATGCGAACTGAGCCAGTGTACGGTAACTCGTCCAATACAAACTTACCTTTTTGTGGTTTAGGTTTTTGATTCCATACAGAAAATACAACCTGAAGTACAACATGTAGGTCACACTCAACAAATATGTTATATATATGTTACAT
This sequence comes from Cerastis rubricosa, assembly GCA_949152445.1. NCBI lineage: Eukaryota > Metazoa > Arthropoda > Insecta > Lepidoptera > Noctuidae > Cerastis > Cerastis rubricosa. The sequence continues at coordinate 11,363,830 of OX424523.1, read as the reverse complement.
AGTGTTTAATTATTTAACTACGAGTACAAATAACGTTCTACGAAATTACGTTTACGACTAACGTTCCGTTTAATCAAATAGTGTGTTTTACAACAATTTCTTGTCGTATTCGTTACCCAGAAACCGACCAATTATGGTCACCCAACAAAACCAAAGTGCTGGGCATGCAATTGAAAACCCATTAAGGTTAGCAGACGTGATAGCCTCCAAGCCGCGTGCCGCGTGCGTGACACACCGATCTCGATGCGCTACCGGAGAACGTGATGCAGGAATCTTTTGTTCTTCCTCCATCCAATTGTACTTTAGCGCACCAGTTCAACTGCCTTCCCAGTTGCGTCACACCATTACATGTTTTGTATTCCCATCACTAGTCTACCTTAATGCATTTTTCCGGAACGTAACAAGTTTTGGAATGGTTTTGAATTGAAGTCACAATCCAGGCTGTTGCGATTCATCGTTCCAAAATGCACATGCAGATAGATCTGAAAAAGTTGAAAAGATTTTTGCTAATCTGAGCCTAGATTTGGTACTGTATTTTAACTCCAAACCGATACATACCAGAGGTTCTTGTAACGGGAGCCCTTAGACAGTATGGACAAAATGAGTAGCTACCGAATTTCTGTCAGTAATATGAAACGCACATCCCTCGCACGCGAGAGAGTCGAGATAACTGCTATGTTTGTACGAGTCTGGGGCCCCGAACGAGTGCCGGTGCAGTCTCTGAATGGCATGCATAGTACATGATGCGGACCCTATTGTATGCCCGCGTGCTCGAAATTATAGAAGGTTTGGAATAATTGTTTTTTTGAAGTACTCGTATTACGTTTTATTTTGGAAGCTGCAAGAGATTGCAATAGAAATATAACTCGGCTTTTAGTATTGTTACAAACTATGTTGGATTAGAATTAATTTTGGAATAAATTATTACTCTAGCAATAAATTATCGTCTACAAAATGGCGCCATATATTTACAAAAATAACTTATTTAAAATAGTTGTATTACAATATCAAACAGTGGTTCTGCTATTTTGTTTACACTATGAACATATTACGCGTACTAATGTTTATTCAGTGCTTTATTAACATTATGACATCCACACCATACATTTTGACGTTCACCAACAGTTAGTTTTCATTTATACCGAAAATTCAGCTACATTTATCATAGATTATAATCAGCAAGTTAAAACATAAAATGAACATAATACGTCCATTATTGTTTGCCGTGATTTCATGGAATTTATTGTTGATTTTGGGATGGAAAATAGAGTGCTATTATCTTTTTTATGAATCGTCGTCAAATGTATAACTAATGTTTTTATTATATTCGTTACGTATAATAATATAACATCACGACTGTAAAACCCAAAGGGTTAGGCAGGGTGTATCTATGGCACACTCTACCCCATGTCACCAATTCATTTTAAGTCCCATATTCTCTTTAAGTCTCAGTTATGATCAAGAGCCTATTGACGACAATAGGCTCATAAACATAATTGGGATCGGGCATAAATTCTGGCTTTGGACAGCTTGATTTCAAAACACAATAACACCTTGCTTGACCTGGGAATCGAACCTAACACCTCAAAGGTTCAGCTGCAATGCATACGTAGCGACTGACTCATTGGCCTATAGTCGTCGCAGTACATCTCATCATTGAAACATAAAGTATCAAAACGTACATATTATATAGCAGATTTTGTCAATGCACTTGATGCGAGAATTTCTAAGTTGCCCTCGAAGGTGGAATGTCAGTCGACTTGGCGACAGATCTCCCGCGTCCCGACTTTATCCTCATCATCCTAATTTTGCTCATTTGTAAGACATCAATAAAACTTTTCTGTTCGTTACTCTCACCATTTTACTTCGCTAGTTTTTAGAATTTCTTTAATATCTTCACGCCAAGATAACTTAGAAAACGGACGCTGGAACTGGAAGCTGAACTGGAAGTTTCAGACGGGTAAGTATCAGACATGTTCAGTAGACTTCTATAACAAATCGCTTAGGTTGAGTAACAAAAGATCACCGTCCTCCACAAAATTTCATTAATAAAGCATAACGAAAGAATACTCATTAAAAGTCTGACAAAAACATTTTTGATCAAATTTTGTAGGTAGCTGTTTACTGTTCATATTCCTCTTAATGCCTGCGGAAAAGGTTTTTGAAGTTCCCTTTCGATTAATTACCTTCCCTGCGGAGATAAAACGTGGGTAAACTGTAACATTTTTTGCCCCACAGGGGGTTTATTGATCAGTCTAAATAGGTAGGGCGGGAAATCACGGGAACGCAGCTACCTCGCCTAATAAATGATGTGTTGTTACGCATTGGCCAATTTATTGTTTTGCTTACTTTTGTGGTTATTTTTGGATAGAAAGGTTGCTCACTGGGCTGTACCTACATATATGCACGTACGTTTTACGCAGGGTATATTGAACCGGTGTAGAACGGGACGCGTCCTTACGGCGATATTTGAACGGGGGTATTTATGTTCAACAGTTTTGAGTAGAAAAAGACCAAAGAAACGATGGATGGACTATGTGTAGGGTGATATGGCAACAAAGGAGGTATCTGATAAGATGACATGTAACAGAGAAGTATGCAAGAGAATGATGATGTTGATATGTCCAACAGTCACATACACCTTACGGCATAATGATGCGGAATATGTAATTTTTTTTAAATTGCATACGTCAAATGTACATCAGTAGTTCAACAGTAAAAGTAAAATCATGAAGAAAAAACGATCTCGGGTTAAAACTCGAGAAACAAACTTGGGAGTTGAAAGGTTAGAGAGATAAAACGTCGGAGTACCGCCATATTGAAACTAATGGCACGATTTGAAGCATCTACAAACTTGTAGCGGTTGGAGGTCAAAACACCAAGACTGATGACGTATATTTACACAAAATTTCAAATTCTCCGTGAGGTTTCTGGGTAATCTGTCTAATAAGTTTGCAGTGATTACTTACTAGCATCCTCTAGTTTCTAGTTGTAACTACTAGGTTCTAGTTCTAACATAATACATATCCTAATCTAATTATATACTAATTATACTAATAATAAAGCTGAAGAGTTTGTTTGTTTGTTTGCTTGAACGCGCTAATCTCAGGAAGTAATGGTCCGATTTGAAAAATTATTTCAATAAGATAGCCCATTTATCGAGGAAGTTTATAGGCTATATACGCTATATCACACTACAACCGATAGGAGTGGAGCAGCAATGAAAAATGTTGCGAAAACGGGGAAAATGTGACGCAGACGAAGTTGCGTGGGACAGCTAGTTGGTTTATAATTTTAGTGCACATTGTGGTAAATTATATTCAAGAAGGGGATACATAAGCATATTTTATGAGAGTTATTTATATTTAAGTATTTAAAAAATGAATTCAAAATGAATTTCAATTTCTCTTTACTTCATAATTCCCAAAAGATCTCAATAGAAGATGAAATTACAAAATTCTCAGGTCTTCCATAGCAAAGGTTTCACAAAATGAGTTTTATATGAAACAGACACTGCATTTTACATTACACCGTTGCCAAATTATATTTGCAAAAGCATAGAATTACACTACGCATTTATTATTCCAGCTAGTCAATATTTAATGGCCGGTCCCTCTATAATGCCCTAGCTATGTAGGTGTATCAAAATTCATAGTAACCTCTAGAGGCAGATCTATTTGCTTCTGTATATGCAGATACGCGCTTTGGAGCAGTTCAATAACTTATTCTGTTTCAAATATAAGAGCTTTTTGTGCATTCAAATGCTGTCTTGTGAGATTATTTCTGTTGGTTATCTGTGTAATGGATTAGGAAGGGTTTATTTAAGATTATGATATATACTGAAATATTAGGCAGTCGCTCCATGTGTCTTTTCCAGTTTTAAGTTTTAATTATTTGTTGTGTGCATTTGTGGCATGTGCCAATTAAATATATTTTCTTTCTTAAAATACTGGTATTCTGCATACGATTGCGGTGGAGCGGGGGGGTGGTGGTTATAGCTAGACTGGAAGCAACGTAGTTGAGAAAACCAGACAGATGATGATGATATATGTATATACTGAAATTAATATCACATCCTTTTTAAGTAATGTATATTAAAAGGGAATGCACTTTAATAGGTACGACAATCTTGCATCAGTATCCCAGTCACGGAAGTTTTTCTAGTAAACTGTGAGATGACCCTGATTACGTAAAGGTATGCAATAAAAGTAAAAAAAAAAATGACGCACCTGCACTTAGCCATAGACAATTTTTTTGCCACGATTTGTTTACTATTCTATTTTCCAAGTAACCCAAGTTTAGAGGCACGTCAGTATGAATTACTAACAAGCCTTCAATTGTTGACGAAGCAAGAACGCGAAGTACGTTCAAAAATTTAGAGAAAATCTATTCTATTGTGAGTAACACAAAGGTGTAGGTATGTGCAATGTGAGCGTACAACCTCTACGTTGGTATTTATTAGAAGTAGCCAGTTACGAATAATTAGTGGTTTATGCCTCGGGGTACGGTATTGTGTACAGCTCCGCGCGCTACATGAAGCTGATATGGTAGGCAGCCGTCGCTTTATTGTTTCATTAATTAACGAAACCATACCTTCAATGGACTTCAATGTCCGATACACTTAAATAGGTTTATCTTTTAACTAATTACGGCTCTGTATTATAATGTACTTGTTATATTTTGTAGGTATGGAGAATTGAAACATACAAATCATAATCCATACTACAGTAACTGTGTCGACTTGTCTGTGTGTTTACTCGGTACCCCTTTATGGCTGAATCGAAACCGCGGGCAGTAGCAAGTAAATAACACAATTTGCTCATTCTCTTCAAAAACATAATTTTAAGTTTTTCTTATGTAAGAGGTAGCCAAGGTATTCATTGCATTTTTTAGATGGTGCAATATTAATCTAAAGACAAGAGTAAGTAAAACGAACAAACATCTCATTTGCATCATCTCTACTTTATTAATGTTCCTGAACAAAAATAATTTTCTTAAGAGCTTTGTGTTAATTATTTTTGCTTGCAATTTTTGTCATTAAATTTTTCATGAAGAGAAAAATTTACGTTGAAATTTTGTCAACATAATTTAGAAAGTGCAAGGACATTATCTTGTACGAATTCTATTTAATGGAAGGGTTTTACTGGCAGATGCCTGTCTTGATTACCAGGTTTTGTGATATTGGGATCACTATCAATCATTTTTGCCCAAAATATGGACTCTGTGTCAATCTGGTAACTAACAGATTGTTTTTCTGCTCTCCCTCTGAAGATATCTTTTGTGAAATATTTATCCCCATGTATATCGTGTTAAGTGATTGATCTCTCCTTCGTTCTGCTTTTAAGGTAAACAAGTTTGGGGTTACCCCTGTATTTCTCAAGATTTTGGAAACTACAGTGGAAAACTTTATCTTATATACCAATAATAAAACTGAAGAGTTTCTTTGTTTGTTTGCTTGCACGCGCTAATCTAAGGAACTACTGGTCCGATTTAATTCTTTCAGTATTAGGTAGCCCATTTATCGAGGAAGGCTATAAAGCTTTATATCATTAGGCTACGACTAATAGGAGCGGAGCAGCAATGAAAATGTTGCGAAAACGGGGAAAATGTGACGCAGACGAAGTTGCACGGGACAACTAGTATCTATATATATGTTACCGGCCCAACCCGATTTCAGGCCAAACTAGTTTGTCCTAGGCCAAACCAGTTTACTGGTTTATCACTGACCCAAACAAAACATTTACAATGCGCCCAACTTGAATGTGGCATCGCTCGCTACGCTCGCTCGGCTCGCGCGTTTATGGTCACAGTTCTAACCTAACCTAACCCATTTAGATGGGGTGCTCTATATGATCCTGTTATGATGAGTCCTAGTTTGGCCATGTCAAACTAGTTTAGCCGGAAATCGGGTTTGGCCGGTAACATATATATAAATGAAATGACGTTTGTTAGTCTTACTAAAACTCGTGAACGGGTGGATCGATTTGGCTAATTTTGGTTTTGAAATATTTGTGCAAACCCAAGGAAGGTTTAAAAGGTAAGTAGTGTTAGGTTGGGTAGGTTAGTTGGGTAGAGTAGGGAAGGTATGTAGGGTTGGTAGGTAGGGTAGGGTAGGTAAGTGTTTGATAACTGTCACATCATGCATTAGAATAGAACATATATTTTAGACTAAGTGTTAGTGAAGTAAAGCACTATGATTTTAAAATCATTACAAAATATGTAGTTTAATAAGAATATACTTACTTTTAGTTTTTGAACTATGCTAAAAACAGGTAATCGTATTTACGATTACAAATAAAAATTTACCAGTTTACGAGAAAAAATCACTATAAAATTTAAAGTAAAAACTAAATGATTATTTTCGGATAAGTCCACGACGTTGTAAATTTGTTCCGTGTGGGAATCAAACCCAGGCACTGCCGTATGCTTCTATTTGTTAAACAAACGGGTTGCAGACCGTTTCTCCGTAAACGCTCTCATACATCGCCATATGTTTGAATTTAAAGCTGTCCACGCCGAAAGACGCACCGCGTGTCGCGCCGCGTCTGCGTAAGTGAGCACTTAAACTTCCACTTTGAATTCTTTAAGTGCTTAATTTAAACTTGATACTTTACGCAGACCAAGTAGTACCTGAATATATAATGTTTCTGTTGTATTTTAAACACATGCAATACTCTGAATCAGGTCAGGCGTCGGCGCCGATGATCGTATGTTGACAGACGCCGGGGTAACGAACCTGCTGCAAATCAAAGCCACACGCTGCAGTGCAAATACCGCTCATGCACGATAACCTCGTTCGGTATGACGTGACAGAAGCCATGCTCGATATCAAACAGAATCCACGGAACTATTTAGTAGTAGTAAGTAGTCTTACACTACTTGACGAAATCATATAGACCATTTATTCCCACACCACCACCCACCACCATTCGAGACCACTTATTATTTTGATGAATCGTTTGTGTAAAAAAACTTTGGAGAAAACCATACCTACATTTTCTTAAAAAATAATCAAGCAAAAATTTCAGTTCGAAAAAATTCTTCTTTCAAAACGACACGTTTTCCGAAACCTGGTTACGAAAATTTTCAAAGGCACAAAATATACTAGTTCCAGGTGCTTTTTATTCTTGACTTCTAAAGACATTTCGATCTAGTTTTGTCAGTTCGAGTTCGTTTTCTTTTGTGTGTCTTGCAGGGCGATATTACCTAGCTATTGGAAAGTAAGACTGTCTGTCAACTGACATAGCTGCAAATGTGAAGATATGAAAGGAGCCTTCCGGCACGTCGAATTGATAGATTTTTCACGTGGTTTTCATTTGAATATTTTTGCCACGGCTTAAAAATACGAAATGAGAGCTCAAAAAAACTGAGATGAAACATTAAATAAACAACGTCAGTTTATAGAAAAGTCGAAACGTTTCCATGTGAAAAATTGAAAAACATAACACTCCTTTTTTTGTACAGTCGGAGAATTTTGTTTATTTAGCGTTTTATATTTACATAAGCGGTGTAAACAGAACATTCACGAAGCTAAAGGTGAAACAAGTATTCTATACATTAAACTCTACAAAAGTTATTGCTGGAAAACGCCTTTTTTTTGGTATGAACAACCACGGTTTACGGTAGCACCCAATGTGTTGATGGATGCAAAGTATTTAAAGTAAAGAAATAACATTAAATTCTACTGAAAAAAAACTTGAGAAAACGTTGGAACTTTGACCTCCAATATCTGATTTCCGTAACTATAAGGTAGGTAAGGAAGCACAAGGGGTGAAGAAGTGCCTTTCGACTTCGTTATAGGTCTTTTATTTCTACACCCATTATTTTGTCATATAAAACTTAAACTATGTACATAAAGAAGTTAATTTGAGATACAATACTTGTCAATTAATATCGAAATAGTTTACTTCGATCAACTTGTCCAAACTTTGGAATACTCATTGCTTAATACTGTAATTATGTAGTTACTAAGCACCAGCGGGTTCTATAGTTACGAGGACTAAATCACGTTCTACTTTGACAATTGAAACTGTTGAAATTTTCAACTCATGTATAGTTTTCTGAAGGAGGAGCTCGTGGCTTAATAATAACAGCCGCACAGGTCGATCTTTAAGGTTAACGCGTGGTTGCCGAGGTTGATTCGCAGATGGGTGACCATTATTACATACCGAGTTTCCCCCGTGCCTCGCAAAGCTCGTTATGCCGTTGGTCCCGGCTGTCATTTGTAGATATTTGACAGTTGTTACGAGTAATCAGAAACGAAAAGTCTGACATCCAGTCTTACCAAGGGGTATCGTATTACCAAATTACTGGGTTGTAGTGGTCAGATATGTAGCCGCTTCATATAAAATACTGGTGCTTAGCTGCATCCGGTTAGACTGGAAGTCGACTCCAAGATAGTTTGGGAAAAAGCTAGGCAGATGATGATGTATAGTTTTCTGACCTTTACACCTAGTTGGGAAGAGGCTCGTAAGATCATTATCTTACGAGCCTCTTCCCAACTGACAATTACAAAAAACTTAGAGCAACTAATTCATTGTTCACTTCAATCCGATTGTTCGTATCATCAAAGCACAACTGGCTGTTCAAAATAAATGGCTGTAACACGATTATTTTGGTGCTGTGTGTCAGATTGACAATACCCTCCTTCATCGGGAGTATTTGCCTGTAATCTAACAGTTCAGATTCGCTTGGTTCTGTACAAAATCGAATCTTGGATTGTTACATTAATTGCGAATGCGCCTGGCGAACATAAAAAGTCGAGATAGTGGTAAGTTGAACCTCTCTATGATTATAACAATATTCTACAATCTATAATGGACCTTAAACTGTCATTGGGACCTCCTCGTTCATTGCATCATAATGTTATCGCGCAGATAACAAATTATGATAAGAAATCTCACTCTCACTTAAATACATTATGCAGAGCCATGAATATTATTCTCAGACTTCCACTATCAACAATGGACTATAAAAATAATATAGAAATATCGTGCACTATCCATCCCATTCATATTCTGTTATACAATAGAGAGAGACAGGCATATAGCTTTAGTGAGCGATTGAAAGAGATGGAGATAAAAGGGTAGCGTTTCATGAACATTTGAGGCATTACGACGTATCGTTAGAGCTGTAATAGGCGTTTGTTTTAGTGTCTATATCTTCATGGCAGTGACTGCCTATCTGCTATGAGGGGCATTTGCCTCTTTATGTGTCCCTAGCAGTAATCGTTGAAGTAGCTTATTGTTTTTAATACTTTTAGTGAAATCCTGCAGCAAGTAAACTTTCTAAGAGAATAAAAAGACTTCTGAGCTATGTTGACGAGTACAAAAAAGTAGTGAAGAAAAGCGTTTTTAATTTGTCTGTTAAGTCTGCAAAACTTTCATAAAAATAGTTTCTTTGACGAGATGAAAATGTACTAGAAAATATTACAACACTTTGAAACTTTACAGCCCCTAGCAATAGTTTAAGTTCTACTGAGGCTAGACCTCAACCCCCAAAACGTCGTAATCTAGAACCATCACCAATGCCACCATTTGCATTTTATTGCCAAAGTTTTTGGCCGCAGGACGCCTATTTTTATGGTAAACTTATTCAAATGCACGACGATGTCATAAATTGGGTAAAGGGGTGCGCTGGCACGGCAGGCACAGAAAAAGTTTTCGAATAGCGATCATACCTCGATGGACACACGACACGTTGCCATTCCGTTTTTGATGTCCCATTTAGGAATTATCTACACGACAGCAACGTTGATTTACCCAAGTTTTTTGCCAGACATTTAGTGGAACGACATAAAAATGAACGGCTATCATGTCGTGACAAAGGTTAACAATAAATCAAGCGTATAACGGAGACGTCTTTCCTTGTGACACTAATTCACGAACGATTGCCTTTTTGACGTAAAAAGCACAGCAACAGTATTTTTTATTGTTTATTGTATGAAGTCCTTTGAACTTTTAACTGATTTCCATGATTGATATTTTGACGTTTCACAAACGAAACCCCGCGGTTTGATAGACAAGTACCGAAGAATACCTATCAAGTAATAAAGCAATCGACTAAAACTTTTTTAATTAAACTTTGTCTACCACATAAAGTTTATTCTGGTACTTTATTCAACACCACCGTCGAATAACGTGATTTACGGCACCCCATTATTTTTAAGGCCATAATAGATTAATATTGATTTAATATTATTTTACTTTAATACCGTTTTACACTTTAATCTGAGTAAATCCTTTCATTTTCTATAAGGGCGGATTGACAGAAAATATTGTATGGCGTATTTTAAAATTGGAGATTTACACATTTACCTATCCACTTAGATATACATAGATCATTTGGTCTAATCTCTGATCTAATTTAGACTAATCCAATAGATAACTAACGCAGTGAATGTCAAGCAGTTCCGCTTGTTAAGTGACGTTTACACATAGGAGACCTAATCAGGTCATCCGAAGCAATAAAGCTAAAATTATAAATTTCATCAGTGTCTGAAGTATCTACATTTACTGACACGTTTGTTCTTTTTTAATCTGCAGCTCGAAAACGTGATCAACTTGCAAGACAGTTAGTAGGTACACAACGTTCAGCATTCTGCTCGGTCTGCTCTCTTTTTAACCCCCGACCAAAAACGAGGGGTGTTATAAATTTTACGTGTGTCTCTGTCTGTCTGTGGCATCGTAGCTCCTAAACGGATTAGCCGATTTTGATAAAATTGTATTCGTTTGAAAGGTGTATTAATCGAAAGTGTTCTTGTTTATGTTTCGAGAAAATCTCTTACCTCTTTCCTACGATGTAGAAATATTGTATAACCAAATGTATTTAAAGAGTAACCATGGAGTTTCTCGTCGTTTCTTCTCCATAGGAAACGACCAACCCGAACGGAGCACCTTTTTGTCAACGGTTTATAAGTGCCCGTGTAGGCCTATGGGAAATAAAAATATTTTGATTTTGAACGACAAAATAAGAATGCCTTTATTAAAAATAAACTCAGCCACGCATTACGTGGGCGACTTATTAATCAGCGAGCCAGGCAACACGACGGTTTTGATTCAAAGATGGGAAACCCGACATAATGGAAGGAAAAGCTCCAGATTTTCTCCCACTGAATGAAAATCAATTTCCTACAGTTGGGAAAATTCATTTATCGACCACCTGCGCTCCGGTGATCGATCAAACGGAGACCAATACAATGGGCCCACCGTCTAATCTCAAGAAAGGCGCTTTTAAAACGTTGTTGTCAGAGATTACCCGCCAGTGTATAGAACCGTCTATGAATCAAGCCAAGGTAGAGCAGACGGTTTCTTTGTCACGAAAACATACCATTATTGAAGAAGTTCGGACGTCCGTCAATCTTTGACTTATTCATGAAGTCGGCCTTCTACAAAATGAAATCATTTTTTCGAACTCAACTTAATAATATCAGCTGAATTTATTGTTTATTTGCTATCAGGAGCGAGTTCATAAATATATTATAAATAAACAACGGTGAAACAGTCGTATTGCTTATTACGCTAAGTGCCAATAAATTTCGCGTTAGCTACGTTTACCTAGGCACGGACATAATGAGATCGCGCCGATATCCCCCCGCTGTAATATTTTTCAATAGAACTAATGCAATTGTGTTCCAATCTCGTTTCCTCTTCTATTTCTATTCGCGTAACAAGTATGATGTAAATCTAGGAAGGAAATGGTTACAAGATGAGTGACAATTATTTGTTTCACATTGTTCGAAGTTCCGTACACATTCAGAGTGGAGTTAAATTCCCGTAATTTATGAATAGCAGTGAGTTTACTTCATTTGAATAGTTATGGCTGAGTTGGAACAGCTCAGTGACAAGCAATGTATCGTGGATGGTCTCCAAGTGTCAAAGTTTCGTTAGCCGTGGTCTCGTGTTGGCGAACGCTAACGTTATAACTGTCAAAGTGATTATTACCCGTCTGTGTTTCAGTTTGCAAACGTTTCGTAGACGCACGACGATTTCAATTTATTCAATGACTAAATGAATTTAATTAAAGTTTGGTAGACATTGATGTTTCAGGCGGAATTCGATCGGAGAAGTTAGTGGGCAACATTCATTTAAGTACTAATATTATTTCCAAGTTGTACCTACTTTCTTATTTACGACGCGACGCTGCGTTTTAACTGGAAGGTCTTTGGAATCATTATTAATAATTTCATTGTTAATATTCAGTTCCCTTGTTTTAGTGAGGGTGGGGGAACGGCGTTTCTTATTAAAAATGTATACCCCTTTTATTAATTTGAACAATTCAGTAGGAAAACATTTATGTGTTTTTGATAATTCACCAAACAGTCTATTTCTTCGTTCTCATTATAGCAACACAGCTAGCAATTATAAAATAAATTAATGACAGACTCGTTCGCATGTCTTTAATTAAGTTGACAAAGACGTGTCTAAATTGGTAACGTGTTTATTTCCTTCACTGATCATACAACTCTGACATTATCATTGAGTGCTTGGTTGTACTCTAAAGCCTTTAATTATCGATTCTAAACTTAAAGAGCACATTGAACCGTCAAAGTACTTTTCATTTAACAAAACGGTCCTTAAAGTTCAGTACTTATGTTTAATGAGTATTTGAGTAAAAGTAAACGACTGTTTATCGGACGCGCCGGAAAATTACGGTTACTGTTATGTTTTTAAGTTGTATGAAGGCTTAGATTGTATTGATAATTAACGTTGGTTATTTATTTACACTAGCAATTACGCAATAAATTGTTAATATCTCTAAATTGTTATCAATTTATGACAATCTCATCACGAACAAATTTACGAACGAAAAATGTAGATGCGAAAAATTCAATATTTCCTAAACACAGTTTCGTCGTTTCAAAATATTTGTGTAACAAAACGTCTCAGAATCGTCACTCGTTTGCGTCCGAACATTCCACCCATCAGCTTGTTAGTCTTGTGAATGGCGAAAAATAAAACGAAGAGGGGTTTGGGACATTATCGAAGTAGATCGGTGCCGGGGTGGCTTTCAGCCCTGCTCCCAGAGGATTCCAACCGAATGGAATACATCCAGCATGGTTTGGAACTGTCACTGGCAGCCGAATAGGTATCCCGGCCCGCGCGATTAAATAACCATTCTTCTTTTTCCCTCGTACAGAAGGTATTCGAACTTTTTGCTACTCAATATTTTTGTTTTAAAGGACGTATTTCGTTTTTATTTACTTTATTCATAAGTTACTAGCTGTTACCCGCGACTTCGTACGCGCTAGGTTCGTGATTTGCTTAATATAAGTCTTTTAGTCAGGAGGTTCTTGATTCCAATGTTTTGTTTGAAATTCGTTACCAGATGTCTCCAGTATTAATACAATCTGCCCAGTCTTTTCCCAACTAAGTTGGGAACATTCAGTCTAACCGGATGCAGCGGAATACCAAGATTTTACATGGAGCGACTGGCTATCTGACCTCCACAACCCAGTTAGTACTGGGTTATACAACACCTCTTGGTAAGACTGGTTGTCAGACTTTCGGGCCACTGACTACCTGTAACGACTGTCAAAGATCTACAAATGACAGCCGTGACCAACGGCTTAACGTGCTTTCCAAAGCACAATAAAGTCGGTACGTAATGGGTGGTCACCCATCCATAGACCAACCTAGGCAAACGCAACTTAAACTGAAGATCGACCCTAGCCACCTAAATTGATTTTATATGATTATTTTCGTTTGAAAGAACTTGCTTCAAGTGTGATCTCCTATTAATTTGTAAGTAAAACTTCGAAAACCGAGTATAACTCCTCAATATATACGAACACGCTACCGACTGTACTATAAAAAAAGGTGATGTTGAAAGTTGATGTCGATCAACTTTCATTATGAAACCCCCCTAAGGATAGAATTTCCAAAAACGTAAATAGTGATTTTGTGCATTCATGCCTCTTTTTAAAAATTACAAATATTCTCCTAAACTTAACCTTTAACCCGACATTAATTCCACTTGGGGGGTGGAATTTCCAAAAATCCCTTTCTGCCTTACTAAGAACTTACTTGCGAGATTTCAAGTTAAATAGGTCAAAAGTGGTAGTTAGTAGTTCTTGAGTGGTTTATCGGTGAGTGAATAGTATAGCGCTTTCATGTATAAATGAAAGTATCATTATGTCCTTATCCAGATCATGACCGGGCTTGTGGCTTTGATCCAAATCCGTTCATCAGTTAAGGCGTGAAAAAGTTAAAACAGACTGATAGATGCTGTTAATATACTGTATCGTTGGTCTAGTGGTCGCAACTACTGAGTATGAGGTCGTGGTTTCGATTCCCGGGTCGGGTAATCTTTTGTTTTGGTTTTCGACCATTAATTTCTGACCACAAAATCGCACGGAGAAAAGATTGTAAGACTATGGGGGAGCCCTTAGCCCAGCAGTCATTTTGATGAGATTCACTATTTAGCTTTCCTGAGAGACATGGACAGTGACAGTGACAGGGAAGTGAAACAGGGAGACGTCATATCTCCGAAACTGTTCACCGCTGCACTGGAAGATGTATTTAAGGTTCTGGACTGGAGAGGGCTAGGCATCGACGTCAATGGCGAGTACATCTCTCACATTCAATTTGTCGACGATATAGTGGTCATGGCTGTGACCATAGAGGACCTCAGTACAATGCTCGATGACCTCAGTGGATCGTCCGAAAGAGTGGGTCTTAAAATGAACATGGAAAAAACCAAAGTCATATTGAATGCCCATGTAACACCCACTCCTATCAAGATCGGAGACTCTACACTCGAAGTTGTAGACTATTATGTCTACATGGGACAAACGGTCCAGTTGGGTAGGTCTGACTTCGAGAAAGAGGTCAACCGTCGAATCCGACTCGGCTGGGCAGTGTTCGGGAAGTTGCATGATATGTTCTCGTGCAGTGTCTCAAGACGAAAGTCCATGACCAGTGTGTGTTGCCAGTGATTACATACCGGACCGATTGGGTCGCCCACATTGGGCCTCATCAGAAAGCTTAAATTCACTTAAAGGTCAATGGAGAATGTTATGCTCGAAGTTTCCTTGCGTGATCAAATCAGAAATAAGGACATTCGCAAGAAAACCGCGGTTACCCCAAAGTTCCGGTAGCCCGAAGAATTGCCAAATTTAAGTGGGCAGGGCACATTGTTCGAAGAACGGGATGGCCGATGGAGCCGAAAAGTTCTGGAGTGGCGACCATGAATCGGAAGACGTTGCGTTGGAAGGCCTCCCACGAGGTAAACCGATGGCCTGGTGATGGTTGCGGGGATCCTCCGGATGCAAGTCACAAGGGATCTGTCGATGTGGCGACACTTGGGGGAGGCCTATGTCCAGCAGCGGACGTCTTTCGGCTGAAATGATGAATGATGATAATATTACTTTCTTACTAAATAATTAAAAATTTACGAAAACAAAACTATATAAACTAAAAGGGCTGGACACTGGTACTGTCGCTGTTGCCACGGGGAAGCTCAAGCAGCTTTAATAAAGTAATCTTATCGGTAACTACTTATATTTTCGAGTCGTTGGGAATTGAAGCTTTGGACCGTGGGACCGTGAGATCAGAGTACTCAATGTTCACAGTCTTTTGAAAGAAATTTCTAAATGCATAACTTACGCTTTCCGTGATCCAAGAGCTGGCTTTTACTTCGGCCAGAGGCTAAATGATTGTTTAACTATAGTTTTAATGGTTAATAATAACTAAAATGATGTATAACACTATTTGGTAATGATTAGGAAGTCTTAAAGCATAAAAAAACAAAATACCTACTTACAAAAAATGAAAACCGGGTGGGGATCGAACCAAGGTTACTTTTGTAAATAATACAGCATCAAAAATTAAAAAAAATAAATAAAACAATAAGTTCATATTGGCTGAGGTTTGATCCTGCAACCTATGACTCACAGGTCAACCGTTAAACCGTCAGGCTATTTACTTCGGTGACAATTGTTCTAAAATAGCCGATCTATTCTAATGTTTGTTATGACAGTTGTCAGTTGTCAATCAGTTGAGGAATATGAACAAATTGCAATATTGCTCACCTCCCAATGTTATTAGCGTGATAATATATAGCCTATGTCCTTCCTAAGGTTTAAATCTATCTTCTTGCCAAAATCCATTAAGATCCGATCAGCCGTTTAGTCGTGAAAAGGTAACAAACAAACAAACAAACAAACATACAAACAAACAAACAAACAGAGTGACTTTCGCATTTATAATATTAGTATGGATTGTATTAAAAGCCTCTGTAGTAACATGAAAAAATCATGTTTTTATTCTGTAATTCATCGTAATAAAGGGTCGAGATTTCACAAACATATTTATTATTTACAGCTTACTTTTTGTAAGCGCATTTGTGAAATATTCGTTCAGAGCTTAACATTTTTAAGTCGCTAATTGAATTAAAATATTAATAAAACTCTCGTCGGATTACGTTATTCGTTTCATATTTAATTTACTTGTCTGTGAATGCAGAAATTCAAAATTGGCCGAAGAACCAGACCTGACCAGAAGTCACTCGATCGATGGTACTTAAGTCCGATATATAAATTCCAATAATCGTACATATCCCGGAATATTTTTCTAAGCGTATTTTGACAGGAGAACATTAAATAAATGGTGCGAGCCTCGGCTTAGGGTAAGATGCCTACTTACACCAAAATTCCATTTAGCTGACTAGTTGGATTGAATACTGTAAAGAATTTAGAGTAGCCCTTTGACCCCGGGCAATAACGAACGAGGAACGATAGCATTAGCACGTTGACAGATGTTGGCACCGAAATATTTCGAAGGGATCTGCAGAACCACTTGCATTTTTACCCTCGTAATGTTTCCGCAATCAAATGATACTTTTAACCTTTGGCCAATATTTTCGGGATATAATTTAGATGTAATACATGTGACGGGGTAATACAATATACGGATGATATGGCAAGAAAGGAGGTGTGCAACAGTTACAACAACAACATTAATAAGAGGAGCTCATGGCTAAATAATAACAGCTGCACCGGTCGATCTTTAAGGTTAAGGTGTGTTTGCCGAGGTTGGTCCGTGGATGGGTGACCATAATTACATACCGAGTTTCCTCCGTGCCTTAGAAAGCACGTTAAGCTGTTGATACCGGCTGTCATTTATAGATATTTGACAGTCGTTACGAGTAGTCAGAAGCCAAGAGTCTGACATCTAGTCTTACCAAGGGGTATCGTATTACCCAGTTACTGGGTTGTGGAGGTCAGATAGGCAGTCGCTTCATGTAAAATCAGTATTTTACATGAAGCGACTGCCTATCTGACCTCCACAACCCAGTAACTGGGTAATACGATATATATGGCTTCCAGTCTAACCGGAAGCAGCTGAGTACCAGTGTACTCAGCTGCTTCCGGTTAGACTGGAAGCCGGCCCCAAGATAATTTGGGAAAAGGCTAGGCAGATGATGATGATGGCAAGAAAGGAGGTGTCTGATGAGATGACAAGTAATAGAGAAGTATGGAAGAAGAAGACATGCTGCGCCACAACTCATAAATTGGGATAACGGCAGGAGAATGATGATTGTGATAGATGATGACATGTGCTGGGGGAGGAGGGTGTTAGAAATAGTATTGTTAGTCGCTAGGACTAGTTTGAATGTTCTATATTACGATAAGGCTGCGTTTCAGGTTAAATAAGTTCTACTAAAAAAAACTTGCTGAATAATCTATAATGCCCAAGCACTAAGTAGACATAAAAGATATCATTACTGCATTAAGCAAATACTGCTCCCTCAGCAACGAGTATATAATAATAGTTTCTCTAGAAAAGTCACCATAATAGACTAAAGCACCCATCTGCTCCAAATGAGCGCCAATTACTTAAAGAAAAGCGGACACTTGAGAACTCGGGGTTAAAGAAGAAGGGTTATGAAATAGTTGTAGATTTCCTTCAGCTAATTTAGAACATTCATCTTAAAAAACTACCCTATTAAAATGAGACTGCAGAATTAATTCAATAAAAAATGTTTCACGTTAAAAAAGTAATATTCGACCTCCATCTTACTTGGAGCTATAAAATAACTGGGGGACTAGAAGCGTCACAATCATGGTTTATACGCGCGGCCCTTTCTGAAGACACTGTTTTTATGACTCCGTGTAAATGTCTCTCTAGAGTTTATTTGTCGTGTTTTACCCGCAGTGGTATCTAGAAGTGTTCTCAGTCGAAGAAATACTTGCTTGTTATTGGCTTGACCACCGTAAGATTGTATAAAATTGTCGATATGGTGGAGAACTTACGGTGGCCGAGTGTGGCAGACAGTTATGTAGTTCATGGGATGTAACATGTACCATTCCATGAGACTTTATGTCTTGATTTTTAGAACGTTTAGGATTACCATAAACGTTCTAAAAATCAAGACATAAAGTATTTTATCCATTTGTTTCGCATTTGTTCTATTACGTTACTTTACGAATACTTGTACTCATATACAGGGTGTAACGGAAAGGGTATATACATACTTAACGGTGTGTTACAGACCATCAAACTGAACATGTTTCTCCACAAACAAACATCGTAATAACGAAAAAAAATTCTATTGCCCCATACAAAATTTCAATACCTATTCGACCCAAATGTATGGGGCAACTGATATTTTTTTCGCTATGACGATGTTTCTTTGTGGAGAAACATGTTCAGTTTGATGGTCTGTAACACACCGTTAAGTATGTATATACCCTTTCCGTTACACCCTGTATATGAGTACAAGTATTCGTAAAGTAACGTAATAGAACAAATGCGAAACAAATGGATAAAATACTTTATGTCTTGATTTTTAGAACGTTTATGGTAATCCTAAACGTTCTAAAAATCAAGACATAAAGTCTCATGGAATGGTACATGTTACATCCCATGAACTACATAACTGTCTGCCACACTCGGCCACCGTAAGTTCTCCACCATATCGACAATTTTATACAATCTTACGGTGGTCAAGCCAATAACAAGCAAGTATTTCTTCGACTGAGAACACTTCTAGATACCACTGCGGGTAAAACACGACAAATAAACTCTAGAGAGACATTTACACGGAGTCATAAAAACAGTGTCTTCAGAAAGGGCCGCGCGTATAAACCATGATTGTGACGCTTCTAGTCCCCCAGTTATTTTATAGCTCCAAGTAAGATGGAGGTCGAATATTACTTTTTTAACGTGAAACATTTTTTATTGAATTAATTCTGCAGTCTCATTTTAATAGGGTAGTTTTTTAAGATGAATGTTCTAAATTAGCTGAAGGAAATCTACAACTATTTCATAACCCTTCTTCTTTAACCCCGAGTTCTCAAGTGTCCGCTTTTCTTTAAGTAATTGGCGCTCATTTGGAGCAGATGGGTGCTTTAGTCTATTATGGTGACTTTTCTAGAGAAACTATTATTATATACTCGTTGCTGAGGGAGCAGTATTTGCTTAATGCAGTAATGATATCTTTTATGTCTACTTAGTGCTTGGGCATTATAGATTATTCAGCAAGTTTTTTTTAGTAGAACTTATTTAACCTGAAACGCAGCCTTATCGTAATATAGAACATTCAAACTAGTCCTAGCGACTAACAATACTATTTCTAACACCCTCCTCCCCCAGCACATGTCATCATCTATCACAATCATCATTCTCCTGCCGTTATCCCAATTTATGAGTTGTGGCGCAGCATGTCTTCTTCTTCCATACTTCTCTATTACTTGTCATCTCATCAGACACCTCCTTTCTTGCCATCATCATCATCTGCCTAGCCTTTTCCCAAATTATCTTGGGGCCGGCTTCCAGTCTAACCGGAAGCAGCTGAGTACACTGGTACTCAGCTGCTTCCGGTTAGACTGGAAGCCATATATATCGTATTACCCAGTTACTGGGTTGTGGAGGTCAGATAGGCAGTCGCTTCATGTAAAATACTGATTTTACATGAAGCGACTGCCTATCTGACCTCCACAACCCAGTAACTGGGTAATACGATACCCCTTGGTAAGACTAGATGTCAGACTCTTGGCTTCTGACTACTCGTAACGACTGTCAAATATCTATAAATGACAGCCGGTATCAACAGCTTAACGTGCTTTCTAAGGCACGGAGGAAACTCGGTATGTAATTATGGTCACCCATCCACGGACCAACCTCGGCAAACACACCTTAACCTTAAAGATCGACCGGTGCAGCTGTTATTATTTAGCCATGAGCTCCTCTTATTAATGTTGTTGTTGTAACTGTTGCACACCTCCTTTCTTGCCATATCATCCGTATATTGTATTACCCCGTCACATGTATTACATCTAAATTATATCCCGAAAATATTGGCCAAAGGTTAAAAGTATCATTTGATTGCGGAAACATTACGAGGGTAAAAATGCAAGTGGTTCTGCAGATCCCTTCGAAATATTTCGGTGCCAACATCTGTCAACGTGCTAATGCTATCGTTCCTCGTTCGTTATTGCCCGGGGTCAAAGGGCTACTCTAAATTCTTTACAGTATTCAATCCAACTAGTCAGCTAAATGGAATTTTGGTGTAAGTAGGCATCTTACCCTAAGCCGAGGCTCGCACCATTTATTTAATGTTCTCCTGTCAAAATACGCTTAGAAAAATATTCCGGGATATGTACGATTATTGGAATTTATATATCGGACTTAAGTACCATCGATCGAGTGACTTCTGGTCAGGTCTGGTTCTTCGGCCAATTTTGAATTTCTGCATTCACAGACAAGTAAATTAAATATGAAACGAATAACGTAATCCGACGAGAGTTTTATTAATATTTTAATTCAATTAGCGACTTAAAAATGTTAAGCTCTGAACGAATATTTCACAAATGCGCTTACAAAAAGTAAGCTGTAAATAATAAATATGTTTGTGAAATCTCGACCCTTTATTACGATGAATTACAGAATAAAAACATGATTTTTTCATGTTACTACAGAGGCTTTTAATACAATCCATACTAATATTATAAATGCGAAAGTCACTCTGTTTGTTTGTTTGTTTGTATGTTTGTTTGTTTGTTTGTTTGTTACCTTTTCACGACTAAACGGCTGATCGGATCTTAATGGATTTTGGCAAGAAGATAGATTTAAACCTTAGGAAGGACATAGGCTATATATTATCACGCTAATAACATTGGGAGGTGAGCAATATTGCAATTTGTTCATATTCCTCAACTGATTGACAACTGACAACTGTCATAACAAACATTAGAATAGATCGGCTATTTTAGAACAATTGTCACCGAAGTAAATAGCCTGACGGTTTAACGGTTGACCTGTGAGTCATAGGTTGCAGGATCAAACCTCAGCCAATATGAACTTATTGTTTTATTTATTTTTTTTAATTTTTGATGCTGTATTATTTACAAAAGTAACCTTGGTTCGATCCCCACCCGGTTTTCATTTTTTGTAAGTAGGTATTTTGTTTTTTTATGCTTTAAGACTTCCTAATCATTACCAAATAGTGTTATACATCATTTTAGTTATTATTAACCATTAAAACTATAGTTAAACAATCATTTAGCCTCTGGCCGAAGTAAAAGCCAGCTCTTGGATCACGGAAAGCGTAAGTTATGCATTTAGAAATTTCTTTCAAAAGACTGTGAACATTGAGTACTCTGATCTCACGGTCCCACGGTCCAAAGCTTCAATTCCCAACGACTCGAAAATATAAGTAGTTACCGATAAGATTACTTTATTAAAGCTGCTTGAGCTTCCCCGTGGCAACAGCGACAGTACCAGTGTCCAGCCCTTTTAGTTTATATAGTTTTGTTTTCGTAAATTTTTAATTATTTAGTAAGAAAGTAATATTATCATCATTCATCATTTCAGCCGAAAGACGTCCGCTGCTGGACATAGGCCTCCCCCAAGTGTCGCCACATCGACAGATCCCTTGTGACTTGCATCCGGAGGATCCCCGCAACCATCACCAGGCCATCGGTTTACCTCGTGGGAGGCCTTCCAACGCAACGTCTTCCGATTCATGGTCGCCACTCCAGAACTTTTCGGCTCCATCGGCCATCCCGTTCTTCGAACAATGTGCCCTGCCCACTTAAATTTGGCAATTCTTCGGGCTACCGGAACTTTGGGGTAACCGCGGTTTTCTTGCGAATGTCCTTATTTCTGATTTGATCACGCAAGGAAACTTCGAGCATAACATTCTCCATTGACCTTTAAGTGAATTTAAGCTTTCTGATGAGGCCCAATGTGGGCGACCCAATCGGTCCGGTATGTAATCACTGGCAACACACACTGGTCATGGACTTTCGTCTTGAGACACTGCACGAGAACATATCATGCAACTTCCCGAACACTGCCCAGCCGAGTCGGATTCGACGGTTGACCTCTTTCTCGAAGTCAGACCTACCCAACTGGACCGTTTGTCCCATGTAGACATAATAGTCTACAACTTCGAGTGTAGAGTCTCCGATCTTGATAGGAGTGGGTGTTACATGGGCATTCAATATGACTTTGGTTTTTTCCATGTTCATTTTAAGACCCACTCTTTCGGACGATCCACTGAGGTCATCGAGCATTGTACTGAGGTCCTCTATGGTCACAGCCATGACCACTATATCGTCGACAAATTGAATGTGAGAGATGTACTCGCCATTGACGTCGATGCCTAGCCCTCTCCAGTCCAGAACCTTAAATACATCTTCCAGTGCAGCGGTGAACAGTTTCGGAGATATGACGTCTCCCTGTTTCACTTCCCTGTCACTGTCACTGTCCATGTCTCTCAGGAAAGCTAAATAGTGAATCTCATCAAAATGACTGCTGGGCTAAGGGCTCCCCCATAGTCTTACAATCTTTTCTCCGTGCGATTTTGTGGTCAGAAATTAATGGTCGAAAACCAAAACAAAAGATTACCCGACCCGGGAATCGAAACCACGACCTCATACTCAGTAGTTGCGACCACTAGACCAACGATACAGTATATTAACAGCATCTATCAGTCTGTTTTAACTTTTTCAACTTTTAAAAGAAACATCGTCATAGCGAAAAAAATATCAGTTGCCCCATACATTTGGGTCGAATAGGTATTGAAATTTTGTATGGGGCAATAGAATTTTTTTTCGTTATTACGATGTTTGTTTGTGGAGAAACATGTTCAGTTTGATGGTCTGTAGCACACCGTTAAGTATGTATATACCCTTTCTGTTACAGCCTGTATAGTTCTCTAAAAAAAGAGTCATAAATAAAGGTCCCATTAAAATAGGTGGACAAACTTTTAGAAATCATTCAGACCATCAAAATAAGAAAATTGCAAACATAATTCTAAGAAAAACGAATTAGCTACTTACAAGAAAAAAAAAACAGCTAACAAAAATACATCAAAAATATTCGTTACCCAATGCATAAACATATCCATGTTTTTGTTATACTAAAAATGTGTAGGCGCATGTGACCACGTCACTGCAGCCCGCCGCCGCCGCGCCGACGACGCTGCCGCATTCATTGTGAACTCATGCCAACTCACTCTAACATAGCCGATCGTCGCGGTCGCACACCACTCGCTAGACGTAGGTAATGACAATGATGCAATTTTTTTTTCACAAAGAAAAATGTGGCAGTTTAAATGTTTGTAAACGCACCCAAGATACAAAAAATAAATGTTCCAATAGTAATATTCACATTTCTGTTCACAGGCAAGATGGGGCGATTAGCGCCACTGGTGATACGGCTGATGACTGCATCACTAGTGGCGTTCGTCCTCGCTGAACCAGGGCCTGGCAATGATACCGACCAGTCGGTCGCTAGGGTCAGCCGGGACACAGTCGTCCCAGCGTCCGCAACCGCCCCGCCCCCGCCCCGACGCGCCGGGAAGCGCGAGAGAAACCGGAAGAAAACTACAACCACGACGACGACAGTGGACCCCGATGACGACAACGTCGCCGACGCGACTACACCAGTCCCCACCACCACTGTTGATCCCCGGGCCTTCGACCACAGTAAGTTCTTGATTACTGTCTAGGAACAAAATGATGTTAAAACAAATGGATGTAGGGATGCATGTTACGAGTTTGTCCTAACTGCCAGCCGTCTCTGTCGTCTGTGGCTGTCACCTTGTAGCACAACAGTGAGTACCATCTTATAGGGCAGAAGCTTCTGGTGTGCCACTTCGAGCCCGCTTGCAACCATTCGCTTCACTCGCGCTGGCCATGCCACACACGCTTCCACTGAACCGCCTCCACTACATTCACGCAGTACACCCGACGAAAACCAATGACAAGAACAACTACCGATTTGGTCCAACACATCTACCAGCGCAGTAAGTACTAATTTTAAGCTACAGAGGAGCAACGAAGTCACAGGCAACATTGTGGTTACCGTTGGGATCACGCTAATAGCCTGACGGCTCAAACTAGCGTGTAATATGAAAACAATGAAAGCCGAGGCCTACATATTAACTAACAGCCTACCTTTTTAGTAAAGGGTTGTGTGGTCAGTAAGTACTCTTATTTTAGGCCTGAAGCGCCAGCGTGCCACTGCGCCGTCGCCGGCCGGGCCGAAGCGCCGCTGGCCCGGCAAGCAGCACAAGCGGCGCCGCCGTCGCACCACTACCACCACGACAACCACGAAACCGGACTTAGATGATGATGACAAGGAGCCGACCACTACTCTGGCAACCACTACCGTAGACCCTCGAAGCTTTGACCACAGTAAGTGCTTAAGAGCTGCTGAAAAGACAAAATACGCGGCTCTGGAAGCCACGCCTCTGACTACTATCATGATGGATCCGGCCCTTTCTTACAAGAGTAAGCAAAATTCAAAATTTAGCTACTTGCAGTAGCAGTGGTAGTCACAGACGTAGTTAGTTTCAGACTGTCCGTCTGTAACTTACAACATCACATTTCACCAGCTGTCATTGTTATCTGTCACCTTACATACGACAAAACTCACTGTTACACAAGACACATTTTTGGAGATATTATATCATGCGGTAGGTATAAACTGAATTACGTTGTGTGTGCGTGTGTGTGTTTACTGTTGCTTTATATCACGTATATAACTACATTATATATTGTTTGGCAAATACTTAGAAGAAAGTAGTCTTTCATTCTCATCTCATTAAGTAAATACTTTCGTAATCGTAATTACTTTAACTTGGGTTAAACACATAAAAACATGAGATTAACGGATTCCCGAACACTCAGCAATCGGCAAACACAATGGAACAACAAATATTCTTCCACTAAATCCAAAAACAACATCCATTTAGCCGTAATTAGCAGAAAAAATCCGTGTAGGTACCTGCCTCATATAGGTCAGGACCGCGGGAGATAAATCATAGAATAATTAGACGCTCGTTAGGCAGAACGTGACGCTTCATTAACTGATTAGCCACAGGACACGTCATGGCAAATATTATGAGTTATTTTTTGCCAACCGAGGGCTTGGTCGGTGTTCGTCGGAGTTGTATTAGGAAGTAGGATATAACGGTTTGTTTGGCCTTGCTTATTTGTAGAATGTATGATGAATGTATCATCTTTACTATTTTAATAAACGAAACCATCTACAATCCTGTAAATAAAACCACATATTCAAGCGTGTTCATTACATCTGACGCAATAAATATCACATTCCACCATCAAGTTTAAGTGATCCTAAAAAGTTCTCGTATGTGCTGTTCACTTTAAACCGCATAGTTTAACGAGAGTCGGGTCCAAGAAGGACTCTGGGGGGGGAGGGTCCAAGGGCTGAGGAATGCTGCCATTGGAGACGTGGGGACATCCAAATTGCTTGTCTCTAAACAACGGACGGACGTAATTTGTGAGTTACTCCGTTACGCTGACACTTGAGGCCCTGGCCATCGGAGGAATGTGCTCAGTTAACGTGGTATGTCAACCCTCACAGCAGTTTCATTTTAAAAAAAAGCTGTACGTGAAGTTATTTTGGGATGCTCTCTTTGCTGGGTGGTAAGACGATTTGATACTTCATACTTTACTGAGTGAATGAAAATGGATAATAATTCGTTATTTTACTCTCATATTGTCATGGTGTTAATATCAGCTTGTCGTGGTAATATATTAGACAGTGCAACTTAACAATTTATTTAATAAAAACTGGAGCGCTTAATATTTTATAGACCGTGAAGTATCTATACCTGTTTTTAGCCGATTAATCTTATAGTGGTCACTAAAATACCACTTATTGGCGTGTGGCCATACTTGCTCTTGCCAAAGACTAAACTATTACATCGGGCAAATATTTCAAGCAAGCTCGAGGGCTACTGTTGAATAAAATATCGGTATTTCGGCGGAATGTTTATAAACTTAGGCTGATTCCTATAAACTGAGCATAAATAAAGTTTCCACATTTTGAAACATAAATTGAAAGGAGTAGCGAGGTGCAACGCGGACCAGTCGGAGAAGCCCGGGAACGGCGTAACAAGAAAATATTTTCTTTTGACTTCGGGGATGAAAGTAAGAACAGTACAGGTCAGGATAGGTTGGTGAGTCCTGTCGCCTCGCGGGAGGCAGGAGGGTCCGGGAGGGAGTCATTTCACGCCTCTTGAGCGCGCATCAAACCAATATTAGGTTTATTAGATAGATGGGCCATCGTGAAAAGCGATTTTTCATTTTTTGCCATTCATTATTATCGGCTCTTAAGTCGGTTTTCAAATAAAACGGTTTAAGTTAATTAGATTTCATTGAGCTGTACGTATTAATTTGAATAATTTGATTGTGTTCTCTGGCACTGTTACTGTCGATTAATTCAGGTCTTAAAGTAATATTTTAATGACCGTAAAAGGGCACTCTACTTTTAATCACCTATATAGCTGGTTTTATAGTATACTTTTTGTGTATGACAGTAAAACTCTTTATGGCTTTTAAACTACCACTAAGATCGAAATACCAGCTGGTACTAAACAAAATCAAATAAGTTTTCCAAACGCTCCATTAGAATTTATCTACATACGTCTACTCGTAGTAAAACATAAAACATGCTTTACTCGGGATTCTGTATTATTTGTTTCTTGTAATAAAATACATAATATTTGTTAGAAACATATTTACTTGGAGTCGCTTAGTTAGTAGCATCCAACGCTTTATATAACTAGCAAATAAACCTCACTGCAGGAATTAGCTTAACTCTAACATCAAATGCCCACGGCATTAAGTCCGCTTTTGTACAGTGTTTTTTTATACTTGTGCTTATAAATGCCAGTAAATTAGTATTCATCAAAGCGTGCTCCCAAAATACAGCAGTCATTTCAATTTCACATGTTGATATAAATATTTAGTTTGCATGCAATAGTTGATGTATGCCAAATTTATATCCTGTAAACTTGAACTAGAAATATATGAATTTCTCTTCCCCATCATAATATTATATGATGTGGAACACTTGGCTCTTTGCCATTAAACCTGAGAGATCCACGAGCTTCTTCAACAGACATGGTTAATATGCAAGTGATACTCGAATATAAACTAAAGTACACACAATGTATAGATTTTTGCCCTCCCTAAATAACCTTGGCAATGAGGAAACATTGACGCAACCCTCTGAGAAACCGTCCAACATATTAGCCCCCTGGCAATGTTGGAAACAATTACCCGCCCTTTGCGGAAATCCTGCAACATTGCCCAAAGAATTGCTCAACGATTATTTTACATTCGGTTTTTTACTTTCTATTTGTTACGCAACAAACTTCGTATTGTAATCAAGCACAAAATGGAACCAATATCGGCTACAAATACAACCTGTAACCCATGCTACGAGCGCGCTACGAGATTTCGTAGCACTGCTACGACATATTGCTACGATACTCGTACAGAATTGAATCTTTTACTACTACTTCTAGAACGTGTAGTCTTAATATAGCTTTCCATACATTCTTATATATGCCTCCGCCTAAAACTTGTTTAATCCAATTGAAATTTCAGCTTTCAATACACTTAGCTCAAATTGCATATTTTAATAAATGCAAGTGCTGAGTTTATCTACAGCAGAGACTTGACTAAAATATTTTCCTCTCAGTGAGGTTATGTCGTAACAAAGAGTGAAGGTTCCTTATTTCTGACATGATTTTTATGCTTTTTTTAGGATAACAGCGGTAGCGTGTTGGGCAACTGGCGTGAAATAAGGGACCAGCCTTTTTCACGCTTTTGGTCGCAGTTTCTTACACGATGTAGTATGTCAAACTATGGTGCATGGTTGAACAGAGGTGATCATGCAGATTGAGAACGTATTAGTATAAATGGCGGTCGTTGTACAGATAGTTTAATTATATCTGTTTACATTCAGATTTTAAGCAACGAAGTATTCCCGTTTGAGCACCTAACCAACTTTTTTAAAGTTTGGCTTTCGCATTTTATTAAAGTTTTACAAGTATTCAAAACGCCACCTTAATACCAACACCGCTATCTAGATTTCCATAAAATTCATCAAAACATTATTACGGCTAATCAAAAACACTTTTAACAAACAAAACTTAACATAATCTCTGAACCACAAACACGACATGTAGAAATCAAACTCGAGTGAGAAAACACTAAAGAAAAAAGTTTGCGGGTACTAGTCGGCTACAACCGCTTCAAACCGGTTCAACAAAGAGCTGAAATTAAATTTACGTGGCGCAAAGAAAAAACTAGTTACAAGAGGAAATTGGCGGAGACAGTGACAAATTGTTCCCGCAAGAGGACGCTGTTTCCCTCCCTCTTACACTCATGCAACCGTTCATTTCCCATCCTTCTCACTCTGTATGAGCATGCGGTGTTGTAACATGAATGTACCGGAATAATTGTGGGTTTTTTGGTAAATATACAGTGTACACAACGCACCCTTAGCCTCCGATTTTAAACTGCAATTTTACAAAGTACACACAATTTTAACGGCCCACAATAAACATGTACGGTGACGTTACGAAGGTGATTATCACACAAACAAAACGGTATTTTGCACCCGAATTCTACGTTATAAAAGCACAATAAATTAACTTAATTCACATTGTAGGTATAGTTCTCTATATTTTTATACGGTTTTCAAAAAACAATATTCGTGTTACCACTATTTTCGTCATATTTCTTGATTTCAAATTCCCTGTCTAATCTTGAATAACTCATTGCATTTATTTCAATTACAACATTACAGGAAAGTCAAAAACAAAAGGATGAAGCTGTCACAAGGCATAGTAACTTGTGAAAGTACTGTAGTTAAAACTTTTCCAAAACCCGGCAACCTAGTTATTTCCGATCACACCGATTTTCTTCAAATAAAATGTCTAGTCTTGCCAACTAAAGCAGGGTAAATGTATGTTGATATTTCAATAACTTTTTTCTAAGTGAACGTTTCAATACTAATTTGGTACATGAAAAAGTTTGTAAGTTATAGGCTTTAAAACGTATTATATAGAGATTTTAAAGCCTATAACAGATTACATTATTAACTGAAGATTACTTATTCAATTGGATCTGCCAATGGAAGATTTTGATGTCGTATAAATATAATGTTACAGTTGAAAAAGTTTCACAGTTTTACAAGGTGTACCTAAAAAGTTTAAAACAAAGTCACTTGGTTTCGTCCGTGCCTCGGAAAGCACGTTAAGTCGTTGGTCACGGCTGTCATTTCTGCATATTTGACAGTCGTTACAGTGGCCTGACAGTCTGACAACCAGTTTTACTAAGGGGTATTGTATTACCCAGTTCTAACTGGGTTATGGGGGTCAGATAGGCAATCTCTTTATGTAAAATACTGGAATTCAGTTGCATCCGGTTAGACTGGATGCTGACCAAAACGTAGTTGGGCAAAGACTAGGCAGATGATGATTTTGTCTGTCTGCATGGCTGATGAGATCTTTTGCAGATTTTTTATAATCACTTAAAGCTTTTGTTCCGGGAAGATTAATTAGATATATCACTAAAGTCCCGATTTTTTGCATGCTTGTGCGAAGTAGAGGCAGGTCGCTAGTGAGATATACTCGTAACAGCCTCGTCTAAAAGTCCACACCAACGCATAGTCCGTATTATGAAAGTGCGTGACGCATTCCCTATTTCCCTGCGTACTTCACCGTCTCGTGTACAGTCTCACGCATATCTACATTTTCACGTCTGTCTGTTACACGCCGTGAATTACCTATTCAACCTGCAAATAACAGGTTTGTCTGTCTGTCGTGTCATTGTATGGTTAGAATAAAGCGGATCTGTCTGAGGCAAGCGGTGATGGTACGTGCTTTGGAGGCGTTTGTATCACATGTACCGATTTAAAGCTGGTACATTTTTACAGCTAAACCATAGACTCATATATATTAGGCTGTTCGGTAGTGTTTGGTCAGAAAAGGTTTTATATCGTTGAGGCATCGTTTTTTTAATTAAATATTTCATGGTTTTGTTATTGTACAATATATTTTTATTGTATAACTTATACAGCAAAGTAAATGCTGAATATATAAAAGTTTAGAGATCGTTGCCTCCAAGTTTAATTGCATCACACACTCTTGTAATGAGCAAAACCGAATTAAACACGAAATCTTATTACAATTAAATACTTACACATGATTGGATTTGGTTTAAAAATGCATTGACTCGCTCGAATCAACTTGATTTTTTGCAATCCTCTCAAAAGGCACAACGCAACTCATTATTTACGACTTGTCCAAGAAGATCCAATTAATGTCAAGCTCAAGTCAAGATGGAAATTGAGCTTGTGTTAATAGCCACGTTGCAACAGATTGCCCTCTCGGAACTAGCAGCGCTACCTAACGTTAGTTAGCAGAACCTTGCACCATACGACATCGTTACTTCTGTCCAAGCACAGAACAGACTTGTACAGAAGGTCGAGTCCTCAAAACACACATCGATATGCTTAACGTGGAGCTAGCGTCAGTGCAACCACGACTGACATTATATATTGTAAGGAGGCAAAGAAAAAGATACGCAACATATTTAGTGTTAATACCGCGAAAACGATCCAGGTTTAGATACAGCACCACACACCATGTGCATAATTTTGCCGACGGGATTGTGATGCTGCATTCTGCATCTAAACTTGGTTTTTTTTGGCGAAATTCAGACTAAACATTTTGCTTATTATTGTCACGGATGTTCACAAAATCCCACCTGATTCCTTATCTTGACAATCAATAGTTTGAGATGCTTTGAGATCTCTTTATTTACGTGTCTTTAGCTGCTTGCGCGTGTTCTCACTCATTGTACGGAGTCGGTCTTCTGTTTCTACCTACTCTGTGGTACAAGTGTACAGTGTACATCTCACCTCACGGGCATGAGAATTTCTTATTATTTTGTCGTATACTTTAGAGAAGAAAGAAGCATTGATATGTTCCCATTGTGTTTAAGTTCTCTAATCATCTTATGACATTACATATTTAAGCTATGCTTGAGAACTAGAGAAGAAATAAGTTAGTATGTATGTTTGAGGTGATTGATCATCTTTGTCGCAATTAAAACTTTTCGGATGTTAGGGACGTCCTATTTCAACCATCTCCCATTATTATCAGTAATGTTGTAAATTAGGCATTCTGAGAGTCCTCTTGTCTGTAATTATAGTTTAATCACTGTACCAACGCATCTGTAACCGGGGGAGCGTAACTCGAGCCAATCGAGCGTGGCATCTTACTACCAACGTGACCATATTACCACAACACATCAATCGACTTCCATTAAATTCAAGAAGTTAAAAATATAAAAATATACTGTTTTTTCTACCGTCGTAAGACGGGTTATATTCGTGGCCAAGAGATCCGATGAAATAATCCTTTTTTTTACGGATGGGAAATCAAATCGCCCCTCCGGCTCTGGGTGGAGCGGAAGGGACTGTCAGACTTGTATTGACTAAAACCCATCCATGTTCCTTCTTAGCCCTTTGTGTTGGGGCCACGGTAACTCTTTCGAAGAGTCCCGCAGCCCCGGCAGACATCGGCCCTCTCGGACCCCTTCCAATTTGCTGACATCTCCATGAAGCGCGCGGAACACGAACGCGCCGTCGACACTGCCTGTCGTCATAAGACGGACGGACGGGTCCACAGACCCGCGAGATGAACTCATCCCATTTTGTATGCAGCAAATTCTTGTGCACATCTTGAAATAATTTCATTATCTACAGACAATATCCAAACATTGTAACTCCCCAGAAAATTGCCTCTAATACAGTCATAGGTAATTCGAACAATAAAACTATTATAACCTCCGTGACTATCTTATAAAATAATGGTAGTAAGTGGAACACAATTCATGCCCACGTTATTCCGGTCTGTTGGAGCGGTCACAAATCGCTACCTAACAGTTTATTGAAGAATCAAATGTCTTCAGGAATAGAAACAAGTTTTATTCGATAAAACTATATAATAATATAAGAATCATACTTCTTTGTTTATCAAAAGTCAATGTTGTGTTATTGTTTTGATTATTTGACTTTGATAACTTCCTGCCATTCGTTAATTAACTAGCACTTAGTTTTCTAACCCATCGAATAGTTAGAAAACTAAATGCTTTCAAAGATAATCTTAAAACTATTTGGAGTTTAACTTGGCTCTTTTAAATAGCCGAAGTTCTAACTCCAACATTACGTCGAATTAAACGAAAATCTTGTTTGTCAAAGAAAGTCGAATAAAATCTAAAACAAAAGATACCTACAATAAGAACATAAAATCAATGGAAAAGTCCAGACAAGTTAGAATGTCGCCCCGTTTTTCTAACTTTGAAAATACTCTTGGGCGAAAAGAAAATTCGAACAAGTTCATTTTCTTTGAATTTGACCCTGAAGGCGAGATTTTCCGACCAATATTTTTGTATTTGAAAAAAATAAGCTAACTTAAATAACATTTACAGTTTATAGTTGATGGAATTCAGAAAACACATTTTGTAGTAATTTTGCTAAATCAATCGCGTTATATTATTTTGCAAAATTATCCAATCAATGCATAATTAATTATTAGGTGCGCGCTAGTCAGTCCTACATTAATCACCACGCCGATTTAATTGCATTAGGGATAATAAATTATTGTCACCAGATATGAAAATACCCAACATCAAGACAAATTATTTTATCAGAAAACAAACATTTTGTCAATAAATAAATTTAAATAATTATAATTGAAAAAGCTTGACCATAAACCCAACGGTGTTTTACATAATAACAAACAGATGATATAACATTCGAACAGAAGCTGTCATTGTGTCTTTAGGCACAGTGATGAAAAGGGTAGAGTATATTTGCCTAAACCTTAGTCATCCATCAATAAAATTAATCAGGAGCTGAGAGGTTACTTAAAAGAACAAAACAATAAGTTCTGCCTCGTGGGTCTGGTGATTGCAAGCCAGACTGCTGATCTGAAGGTCCGCGGTTCAACGCCCAGGGTGGGGAAATTTTTATTGGGTTTTTCCATCAGGAATTTCTCAGTAGCAGCCACGGAGTCCTAGATTTGTGCCCGGTTGATTGCAATGGGCTCGCCCGTTATTACATGAGACTTGAACATAACTCGCACGCCTCTGCCTAACCCTTCGGGGATTCCAGCCGTGATGTTATGTTAATAAGTTCCACATTATTTTCACAAGTTGTCACAAAACTTCCTACATTTGAACCTGAGGTTCTGTCTTCAACTCTGCTCTTCATTTCCGCTGACACACAATACAGACGTCATCTTTACTACTCATATAACAGAAGTTGGACTGAAATATATAAGATTTTTAACTTTTCTATGAGGCTTTTCGAGTTATGAACGTTTTGGTATTATTAAATATTTGATATAATTTTTCAAAAAGGGTGATATGGCAAAAAAAGCGGTGTCTTTTGTGATAACGAGTAATAGAAAAGAATGGAAGAAGTAGACATGCTGCGCCGACCCCAAATAAAATGAAATGGTGATGCTGATGATGTAATTTTTAGGGTTCCGTACCCAAAGGGTCAAACGGGAGGGACCCTATTACTGAGACTTCGCTGACCGTCCGTCCGTCCGTCTGTCACCAGGCTGTATCTCATGAACCGTGATAGTTAGCCAGTTGAAATTTTCACAGATTATGTATTTCTGTTGATGCTATAACAGCAAATACTAAAAACAGACTAAAATAAATATTTAAGGGGGCTCCCATACAAAAAAGTGTTTTTTTTGCTCGTTTTTATAAATAATGGTACAGAACCCTTCGTGCGCGAGTCCGACTCGCACTTGGCCGGTTTTTATTTTTTTAAATACCGTTCCAATAGTTCGTTTTTAAATCGGGTGTTTCTTTGTTATTTATTTACCACGAAGACATGTCATTTAATTTTGTGTTATGTTGTTACCAACATAACACAAAATTAAATGACATGTAAGAGAGATTTTAACTGGTTAGATATTTAACAATAATGTACATTTTTTGTTGCGGCGTTGCTTACAATTTAATTTCAGAACTAAAATCTCAATATTTACTTGATATTGTTATAATTCCTGGTTTTTAAACTTGTAGTCAATTTTCCATCTTAAAACGCCCCCATTTTTCGACAAACTATTTCAAGAACGTTAAAGAGATTTAAATTTTTTTTTTTTTTAAATCTAATAAGAAAGAGTATGCTATATACAGGGTCATTGGTAAAACACCAACAACCTCTTAAGAGGTCATTCTACTCACCATTATGAACAACATTTACTATTAGACCAAATCCGAAATCGTGAAAAAAAAATCTGCTGTTCCCTACATTTTGACGAGTTATGTGAACATAAAGTACGAAACAGCTGATTTCTTTTTCGCGATTTCAGGTTTGGTCTCATACTTTAAGTTGTTCATAATGATGACTAGAATGACCTCTTAAGAGGTTGTTGGTGTTTTACCAATGACCCTGTATATATACTCGTATATATACATATTAATGTGTATAAATAGATTTTGCGTAGGTCACACTTTAATAAAACCTCCTCACTTCCAACGTGGGATTCAAACCGTCAACACCAACTGACAAATTCTCTAAACATTAACAAAAATCTCATCGTGTAATCCCAGTAATTAGTACGGCTAACAAAAAATCCTCACTTTATTTATATTTGCGGAAAATTCTCCTTTATTCACACGTTTATAAAGGATATTACCTACATTACTCAACATTAACAGTTACAATCAAGTTTAATTTCACACTGTCAACTCGACAATGCAGAGGAGGGACGTAAACAAAACAATTACAAACCTAGTGGGAGGTAGTTACGATTCTCTTTCAAAGTTCGCGTCGCCTGGCCTTAAGCAACGTGACTCTTTGACGATGAATTACACGAAACTTTGTATGTTTTAGGCTGCTATTTCAGTAATGGACGCTTTAAGTACCGGGGGTATAATTAATTAATTTTGGTATTACCTACATATTATTATTGCAGTAACTATTGTAAGTATAGAACGTTTTATTGGTCGTTATAATGATCTATTTAGAACGTTGATTCACACTGTGAGTAATTACTTTGCTACTTATTGTAAAAGATGTCAGAAACGTTTCACGTAATTGATTGCGAAGATATTTTCTTTTCATCATCATTATTCTACGCCCATACCAAGCCAACTGATTACCATACAACTATATGTTCTTATTCTAAATTAATTTCAATAACTACATTCGCTGTTTAATTCAAATTGAGTCAGCATAAAAGGCGACCAGTTTGGCACTTTCAGTAGCGTTCATCAGCTCCTGTGATGTGGACATACATAATGTGCTCTAATTTTGTTGCTGAACACTGTGTCACAAGATAACAAGATACCTATCTAGCGAAGTAGCAACGCAACACGTAGACACAGAACTAAAGCGACGAACACCTTTTTTTTTGGGATGGGAAATCTTCAAATGACTTCTCCCGCTCTGGGCGGAGCGGAAGGTAGTGTCAGACTTGACTGACCAAAACCCATCCATGTTCCTTCTTAGCCCTTTGTGTTCCAGGGCCACGGTATCTCTTTCGAACAACCCGCAGCCCTGGCAGGCATCGGCCCTCTCGGACCCCTTCCGATTTGCTGTCAACTCTTTGAGGCGCGCGTGGAACACGAACGCGTCGTCGGCACGGCCTGTCGTCATAAGACGGACGGACGGTGAGCTAGCCACACACTAGTGGGCCACTGGTTGACCCCGGCGTCTCCCGCGGCGATCGGGACGTGAGGTTCTCTCCCTGTCACATTCCGCCACCTCCTTCGCTAGCATGACTGCTTCGCAGAAGGAGGCGACGGCTTCCTTTTCCCTCTCGCTCCGGACCATGGATTGAACCAGGGCCGGACGCGAGATTTCGCCGCCACCAATCGCCGGTTCGAGGACACGGCGGTGCTCAGCCCAAGCGGGGCATAGCTCCACGGTGTGCTCCACCATGTCCTCCGGCCGATCCTCGCAATGGTGACATCCGGGCGTTTCCTCCCACCCGATTCGGTGCAGGAACCTCCCGAAACAACCGTGTCCGGTGAGGACCTGCGTCAGGCGAAAGGTGAGGGTGCCGTGGCGCCTCTCCAGCCACTCCTCAAAGAGGGGACTTATCGCCACTATTGTGGCGTGCCCTAAGCGACGAACACCTTCGACACGAAATCATTCATTGACTCCTGAAACGTGCTGAATATTTACATTCCTGAATATAAAACAGTTTTATAATTTTCGTTTGATTTGCCATTAACTTATCGTAGCAAATCAGAAGCAAATCTTTATTTATCTGACTGGCTATGCACAGCCCAAGTCTAGAAAAGTTTCTACTTTCTTTTAGGAAACTTGTTTAAAAGCTTTTACACAAGAGTTTCTAAAATTATTCCATAAAAGTTAAATAACAACAACAATAAATGTGAGTAAAAGTATATTAAGAAACACACACAAATGTATTTCTCGAAACACTGATCAATTTTTAGTTTAATTTGTCAGTACTTTGCTTTATCATAAGACGTCTTCTATCGGTTATCAAGACCTTTCCCTATTCATTTATTGACTCAGTACTCAAAGCCGGAACAAGCAACTGTTAGCCATACAAATATTAGGTCTTTACCTATGAAATTGCCGTTTTGTTTGAAAAAAGTTAAAGTATTTTTTTTTTCGAACTTATTTATTTCTTTTATTCAAAGTAATCACCCCTGCAATCAATGCATCTTTGCCAACGCTGTGGCAGTTTATGGATGCCCTTCTTGAAAAAATCAGCTGGACGGGAGACAACAAACTCTTCAAAGGCGTTTTGTACTGCCTCTCGGGAATTGAATTTTTTTCCCGCTAAAAAGTTGTCCAAATTTTGGAAAAAGTAATAGTCGGAAGGCGCAAGATCTGGTGAGTATGGCGGATGAGGGAGAGCTTCCAAACCCAAATCATGCAGCTTAGAGACGGTCTACGGTAGCAGTGGAGACGACCGATTGACCAAAGCTGGTTGCAGACGTGCGAGTTTCGCCATCATTGTGGTCAGTTCTTCAATGTACACATCTGCAGTAATGCTCTCGCCGTTTTGTAAAAAGCTATGATGAATCACACCAGCACTAGACCACCAAACTGTGACCATCACCTTTCTAGGGGTCATTTTTCATTTTGCACATTGCTTTGGTACCGAACCAGGATCTAACCAACTTGCTGAGCGCTTTCGATTGTCAAAAAGAATCCATTTTTCGTCGCACGTAACAATTCGGTTCAAAATTCCTTCATTTCTGTGCCTGTTAAGCAGCGCAAGGCAAGTCTCGACGCGTACGTTGCGCTGGCGATCGTTAAGTTCGTGGGGCACCCATCTATCAAGCTTTTTTATCTTGCCAATCTGTCGCAAATGGACCAATATTGTTTTAATGCTAACATCAAAAGCTGCTGCCAGCTCAGCTGTAGATTGAGTTTCATCAGCTTCAACAATCACGTTTAATTCATCTTTGTTGACCAAAGTTTCCGGACGACCACGAGGTTCATTTTTCAAATCAAAATTCCCAGAACGGAACCGAGCAAACCAATAACGGGTTGTGCGTTCGTTTGTACAGTTCTCTCCGTAAACGTCGTTGATGTTACGGGTCGTTTGTGCCGCGTTGGTGCCACGACGGAACTCATATTCCATAATTACACGAAATTTCAAAGTATCCATTATGAGGAAAAATGTTGAAATGTAATGAAAATACAACGCTAATCAATAAACAAAAGACTGATTTTGTAAATAGAATGTCATATTTTTAAAACAAAATTAATTTGAATTTAGAACTCATAGCCAAACAAAACTTTTTTTTGTTTGAAAAAGTCTGTACTGCAATACAGCAATTTCATAGGTAAAGACCTATTATTTGTTCTGCAGGGAAATCAAACTCAAGTTTGGCAAGCCATTTGCTTAACTATCAGTCAATCAAGCTTTCTAAATATCTGTCACCACCCGCTACACGAACATACGAAACATAACTTTAATTCGAACGACGTAGAATCCATTATACTAATTAATTATATGCTGTAAAAAAAAAACCTTTTCAAAAAAGTTCTTTCCAAAATGATCACTAGAACATATACATAGAACTATTAAGAAATTATTGAAATAAAATGTTAATGAATCAATTTAAAGCACATTCCTCTTCGTGACCAGCGTTAGTTAGGCATTCAGTTCAGGCCCGAAAATTTTAAACTGTTTTTTTTGTAGAAAACTGACATAAATGTACTTAAATATACTGAAAGACACACTGTCTAAACCACTGGGCTTAGTAAGAAAAATCACAAGAGATCCATAAAATAAAGCAAGCTAGAACAAGAACTAAGAACGTGTTTCGAAAAATCATCTTCTAACGGGCTTAAATAACGGGGATGAAAGTAGAGAGAGAGCAGCAAAACTTGTTGTCCCATAAACATACGTCATGCTCCCCTATCCATTGTTGTCTTTGTAAGTACACAACATATTTCTGTCTACTCAAAACCTGTACCAGGTGTATTTAGTGCCATCTCTGCTCTGTACAGTGTACAGGCGCACGACACACTGGTGTTTGCCAAGACGGGTTAATGAACCTCTCTCTTCAAGTCTGTCAGAGTTCCAGTACTCGGTGCCACATCATTAATTTCTACCTAATGTCTGAAACGCCGGTGCGACGTAACGTGCCACATTTTGTGTTCACATACATGAATGTTAAATTTCTAGATGTGTTTCATGAGCGTAACTTATAAGGTTAGGTCTGTTCGGTCTTTTACATCTTTCAACGTTCACCGATTTATTAGACTTTGTACACGCACAAAAAAGGATGACTCATTGTAACGTAACGCTCATTGTAACGTTACGATCGGAGCGAGAGCGCTGCACGAGCGAGCGAAAGGCAAGATCGGCTTGAGTGTTCGGCTTGCTATTCATAACAGTATGCAATCAATTTATCATTGTTTTGTTATGACGTTGGCACGTTAAACTATCGTCCGTAAACCGACTTTACAGACAACCAATTGTTGCTTAGAATTATGTGTTATGGTCACAGTTTTTAATTGCCAAATGGCTAACAAAAGATTGACTAACTATTGAGAAATGTAAAGTGGCAGATACGTACATAAAACTACACCCACGGATTTTCAGACTTAGTTGTATCGCCTAGAACACCAGAAGAAAAAATGAGGACCGAATATGTTTAATGGGGTGACAGATCCGATCAAGGTTTTCATTTTTACTATTAATAAAAATATCAAGCAAAAACTAAAACCGTCAGCAAATCTTCCCCTAAACTTTTTCCTTAAGATCCATTACTAAAATTAAAACGTCGTAAGACTAAAACACACAAACTGTATCGTTTCCATCCGTCTGCATCTTTGGTAACAAAGCTACAGGCTCCAACGTTTGTTTCACACGTTACACAACTAACCGCGTTCCCGAACACTGTCTTCTAATTATCTATAAGTAAGCTTCACTACTCCTACAACACTGTAAGATTAACATAAGTTTGTTCTCGAGTCTTCGACAACGTTAATCATTAATTAACGAAAATTGAAGTGTTTTTTTTTGTGAGAACTTTGAAAAGTGAAACAAAAAAGTACATGAATCTCATTTTTATCGTTTTGAGAAATCAAACAATGTTAAGATCTGAAATAGCTAGGTTGATGTTAAATATGGATACTGTTGGTAATACCTATTTATCAGAAACACTGGCGTAACGTGAGTCTCAGTTTTCAGGCAACGCTACACCCTAGGGGAATGTCTATTTTTATCTGAGACAGAACAGTTCACGCCACTGCAATCCCTCGAAGGCTTCCAAGAACGAGGTCGTCAGCTCAAAAGTAGTAACAACCTCTATCATGCCAGTAACATATTGTATGATAAGAATACAAGGCTAGTAAGTCACTCAGACGTCAGTCACTTACGTTAAGGGGAAAATATGAGGTGGCTTTATTGTCAATCTTAAAAATGGTATAAAGACTAAAAGCGAGACAGAGTCCAACAATAAGTAAACTTATCCTACTAACCAGAGATAAAAGCCAAGCCAAGTCTAGTCATAACGTTCGACCCTTATTGTATTAAAATAAGAAATAAACACCCGCTACGTCTGCCGCATAATTTGATAAATTCCTTTAGCAAACACTTTCATTAAAGTGGCTCGTTAAAATGAGAGAAACTTTAGTTTCTTTAATTCCAACATGAATTATTTATGTGGGTCCGACGATTATACATTTCGCAGCAAGCCACGAATATTAATAACCACACTTTGTTTGGCACATTTTGTTGGCAATTCCAACCAAAAAAGCACTGTTTAACAAACTTAGTAGTATAGACCTTGTAAATAAAATTAAGGCAAAAGTTATACTAACACAAACAAAACCAACAAGATTGGTACTGTTTCGCCAATGTCCTGGCTAAGCTCTTCCCCAAATAAACAACGGTCTATTGTTCCACGTCACAATATCCATATTTTAACTAAACAATAAATAAAGAGTAGAAACCGAAACGTAGGCCATATTACGAGTATCTCATAACATCAGCTAGATAATGCAGGCGTACATAAAATATGTAGTTACCATAATAAATAGACAGTTTTATGTATGGTACACGCGCGTAGTCGTATAGGCGCGTACCTAAGGCGCACACATTTTCTACTTTCCTATTCGTACAGCTACCCCATATGAGACGCTAGCTAATGTTCAAAATAAGGTCCCTCCCACATTTTTATTTGGCAGCGCAACACGTACGAAGCACGGACGTCGTTCTGCTACCTACTGCGGTTCCGATGCGGTACCAACGGAAAATTTATGTACCACTGAGCGTGCAAGTCTAGTCTCCTTACCGAGATACCCCATGTGAAACATTACCCGCGCGGAATTTCAGCAAAACGCGCGCTCTACTGCGGCCCACACAGTGGGGCTTCTGGCCGAGGCTCGAGTACACGCCGCTTTGTAAGCGAAACGACTGCGAATAAACAAAAATCTTGATATTCTTTTAATAGGCATAGAATCCTTGGGGGCCCGCTCTGCTCAAATATTAAGTTTGTTAAGAATTTTAAATAAAGAGCATTAGGCGCGGCGTCATTGTAGAATTAAATATTAATAATGCTATTCGAGTGAATTTCGTGGAAGGCTGAAAACAATGAATTTTTAATAGTTATTCTCCTTTGCGACGGGCAATTAATGTAATGAGGTAGTAAGTTTAGCTTACCCTCGGGAAAGGGGCTGCGAGCTGGAGTTCATTCTGAACTGGATTTGCTGATACTTGCTATTCATAAAGTTTAATATTAATGTTCAATTCTGTTGTTTGTTGAACAATGTCTTGGTAATTATTGAATTACCGTTAATGTTTTGTTGGATGCTGTCGTACCTCGTACCGTTGTATCGCAAGTCTAGGAATAATAAATGAGGGTTCCGTGCGATAGCTTCACGTACTTTTACAACAACATCTTTCACTATTCATCAATCACCCACGTAAACATTCCGTACAAATATGCCAACAGTTTTGACAAGTATTATCATGTAATAATTAAACCACGTTGCGACGGGGCCGGCTCATTTGTCTTTTTAATAAATTGTTTGTTTTACTCACAGCAGTGTCACGTAATTTGTTCTCGAGTAATTTATCACGTGTGCCCGCGATTCTCTGGATTAGGTGCACATCCCTCACACGCCTGTTTGTCAGATTAAGGCGAACGCATACGTCCTTCAAAAATCTTGCTGGTTGAGCCTATGTGTTTTCAACACTAATATTATACGATAATAATTGGAAGGAAGGTGTCTAACGAGATGACAAGTAATAGAGAAGTATGGAAGAGGAAGATGTGCTGCGCCGGCCCCACATAATTTATGATAATGGCTGGAGAGTGATAATAATGAATTATAGTAATTTTATTAGAACTCCTTGTTATGGAATTTTAATTGTACTTGAATCTCTACCGCCAAGTGACTTGGATTGCTACGTTTCAATTCCAAAGGTTACGACATTACGGAAAGGGCAGGTTACGGTGGCTAGTTTCTATCAAATTGGCCGTCAATATTTACCACGTATATACAGAGTGTAACGGAACGGGTATATACATACTCAAGGGTGTGCTACAGACCATCAAACTGAACATGTTTCTTCACAAACAAACATCATAATAACTAAAAAGTATCTGCTGCCCCATACAAAATTTCAATACCTAATCGACCCAAATGTATGAGGCAGCTGATAATTTTTCGCTATTACGATGTTGGTCCGATGGGGAAACATGTTCAGTTTGATGGTCTATAGCACACAGTTAAGTATGTATATACCCTTTCCGTTACACCCTGTATATATATACTCTTACTACATAATAGTAAAAATGTAATACCTGCATAGAAACAAAACAAAAATTGTAATCCTACCAACAGGTGCTGTTATTGCACAAGCTTAACATCGTCTACGTTATTTTTTGTTGTTTTTTCCTTAAGACGAATCGTATATAAATATGCACGTATTCCTTCCATCCGTAGACAGTACTGGGGAAGCCATTTATTTGAATTGGCGCGTAAAATAAACATGTTATCATAACAGACATTAGAATTTTCCGAACATGTCCCATATTTTTTATCTAATGTGGAACACTAGAATAGAGTATTTGGTGAATGTACAGTATTGTTTGCTGAACTTTAACAGAATAATAATATATGATCTCTGTCAACAAACTTATTAACACGAATTGAGAACGCGGAAGTAAGTCCATGAAATACCAATTTGTTACAAGAATTCGAGCAGAAATAGAATGGACAGGCTCGTCACCACAGCCGAACACAAAACGTTTAATTTCCAAGTATCTCAAAATACGATTTACAATACAAAAGAGGAGGAAGTTAGAAAAATAAATATATACGCGTAATATATGTTAAAATAATGCCGTCCGCAGAACTGAATTTGAATTTGGCCCTTTGTGCCTCAACGGCGTCGCGGATTGTATTTTTTATTTTATTAAAAGCAGGAAAATAAACAAAAATTGGGTTACTGGTCCACCCTTACCTATAATCCCTACTCCAATAAAAAGTATAGGCATAAATAAATATTATTTAAGCTAGCTATTGCCCTCGGATTTCCCCAAATCTTTGGAGAACTTCTTCATGCGTTGAATAAAAAACATGTAGTTTATTGTAGTTGATGCGTGATTGAATAGCAACAAAACTTTTACATGATTCTAATGATTAGTCCACACATCAACAAAAAATAAAACGAAAGCCTACACCTCCCACTCTTTCACTTAATTTAGATTAATTCACTCGTGCTCCTATTCCAAAAAATATTCATAATGTGCCCAGAATTCTAATGTACTCATAACTGTGTTAATATTATGAATGAATAAATATCACCTTTTACGTATAAATAAACGTCTTCCCTGGCAACAAAACGTACATTATTCTGTTAGAGTAACTTCAATATTATATTGTTACTTGGTATTAAATAACACTTATCTCGTCCCTGTAATATTATTCGGGCTTCCGTAAGAGTGTTACGATGAAATCCATGGATGTAATACGTATTATGTTTATATTGTATTAAAGTATTTTGGGCTTTTTATAACAGATTCCTGTTATCTGTATTTTTGAGAAAGGATGTCAAAGACTTAATTGTTATTTATCTAAATGCAGCAATACAATTGGATTAGTAGAGTTTCTTGCTAGCTCTTCTCCTTATGGAAAATTCTATTGGAACCGTGATCTCCGCTTCCGAAGTTTCATTGGTGTGTCCATGTAGGTTTATGGGGAATAAAATATTTAGAATTAAAAAGTTATAGAGTGACACAAATCTTTTTTCGTCTCGTCCTTATAAATGTGGGCGACGGGAGCCTTTCTAGTCTCGTCCTCAAAAGTATGGATAATCCCAAAACGAAAAATATACCTGTACATAACATACGATTCTTAACAAATACAAGTTTAAGAACCCTTAGGGTGTATACTCCAATACCGGTGACAGGAGCTCCCGCACCCCATAGGAAATTCTACACATAATGTTGTAAAGATTGAGGCTTTTATTCCGTGCAGAACCAAATCTCTTTGTTAAAATGTTGTAATACAGTTATTAGCAAGGATAACATTTCCTTGTTTTGATAATCCCAACCTAATAACGAATATAATAATGTAACAAAAGTTATTCCGTTAATTTCCTAATTGGAAAAGCAACAAATAACAGCATAAAAAAGTTTGATAACTTTTTGGCATTTGATAATATAAAAACTGGTTTAAACATGCCGTAATTTAAATATTTTTACCGTAAAACCTACTAATTAGAGTCTTCAGTCCAATTGAAGTGGATTTTGAAAAGTTCATCATCATCACCATCCTTTCAGCCCAAAAGACGTCCACTGCTGGACATAG
The DNA here is from genome assembly GCA_949152445.1 of Cerastis rubricosa. Lineage (NCBI taxonomy): Eukaryota > Metazoa > Arthropoda > Insecta > Lepidoptera > Noctuidae > Cerastis > Cerastis rubricosa. The sequence goes on along the minus strand of OX424523.1, from coordinate 11,319,200 downwards.
GCCTCCCCCAAGTGTCGCCACATTCACATTTTGGGGGGTTTGCCATTCGCCACGTTTGGCAGGCGGGTTGGCGATCGCAGTACGGTTGTTACAAAAAAAAAGCACACAGAGCGCTGCTGCCCATTCTATGGCTAATCCCCAAGTCGCCTCTTACGACACCCTGGGAAGATATGGGATGGTGTTATTCTTTACGTCCGACACCATACATTGAGCATTTTGATTTAACTTCCTCTAGTCTAGTGCTGGCACTACTTCTGATTATGAGGTCAAAGGTTTGATTTCCTGGTTTAGCCAAATGTTCTTGAGGATTCCATCAAGTATTTCGGAGTAGCATTCCAGAGTCTAGCTTGCTAGCAATAGGCTCGCCCAAATTGCATGGGACCTAAACATGCCTAGCAAAATGCACATGCATTATAAACACACCTATGCCTTACCCATCAGAGATTACAGGTTTGATGTTATCACATGAATTCATGGCGTAATTTTCCGATGCCCTTGACAGTATTATATGCTAGCCTATTCGTTTCCACAGTACTTTATCGTAAATGGTGGCTATTCTGAAACAAATGACTGGATTACGACCGGCAATATTAGGCAAGAAATAACGTTTCAAACACCAGGTTCTTAGTAGAGGGGCAAGAAATTAAAAGAACACACACAGTAACCCCACGACCGACCCTTCCTCATGCTACACCAAAATACACATTACGGAAGGAATGGTTACAATTTGGATAGTTGAGCGCCCGCCCCGGGCAGGACAACCGGACAACCCGATACCCGGGCACCCACGACACGACACACACCTTAATTAAAGAAAAACATGCCACTAGCTCTCACACAAAACAATAATATTCATAATAACTCAATAATGTTTGTTATTAAAATAAATTAAAAAATGAACTGTACAAGTAATTTTTTTATATTTTACTGGTTCTCTTTGTCTTCAAGAAAATCACACTCTATTCAATTGCAAACGAGTTGTTCCACGTTAAACGGATTTATTAAAAATGGTATTTTTTTTGCAGCTGAAGGAGGGAGCTGCCTTGTGCCACTTGGCATGGAAAATGGGCTGATTGCTAACGAATCGCTCTCAGCTAGCTCCAGCTACGACCAGAGTGTCTCGCCACTCAGTTCACGGTAAATTATTACATGCTTATACATCTTTTACGAGACAAGAACGCTGAAATTATCACCACTAACCACTACTACCGCTTCCTAAAACAATTGTGGACGCGCTATTACTCAGTGACACAATTCTCAATGGACACACATTCCCCTAAATCCGAAACAAATAGCCCTTTAATCAATACAATGTGTTTAACTGTCCATTGTTAAACAACAATAAAGAGCTATGATACGGCCAAGCTGTTACAATAATTGTGAATCCCCCAGCCGCAAAACGCTCATACTTAGCTCAAACAATTAACTGTGGGACCCACATTCGGGGCCTTAAGCCCGCATAAGCCCGAAGCGAGACAATAACGCGAAAACTCGACTCCCGTTTGAGAAATTCACTAACAGAAAATTAAATTTTCATATGAATTTGGAACGACCGTGATCCTACAAAAGCCTTTCGGAGCTTGACTCCCCAAAGATAACAAGATGTAAGTAGGGCCGGTTGTGCCGAAGCCTTATCATCTGAGGCACTTTACATAGGGTCAGAGGCGATTTAGCAAATGCCACGTTAATTCAGCGCTTAGCGCGCTTTGTTTCGCTGTAGCTACTGATGAGATCACGCAAGATATTCAAATGGAACTGCCACCAGACGGCCCGTCTCCGTTGTCAAACGAAACACAAATAAGTGTTTTACTCTATTTGCTTAGACTATTACGCTAATTTTATTTGCGAATGCGCCAACGTGCCCTAAACGACTATTTATACATTTGCTGGTTAGCTAAGTACAGAAATGAACTCAAGATCGTCGGTAAAGCGACAAAAATATACGCTTGGTTGTGCTTTATGTCCACTTGTTGCTCGCTTATTGTGATGAATAAAAAGAAGCTTTGTGAAGAAGTTAACCGAGACACGTCTTTGCAGTATACGGACGGAGATCAAAGGCGGCGCGTGGTGCCCTAACGGATTGATATCACCTCGCAGCCGCCAATTCCTGGAGCTTGATCTCCGCGACGAGTATCTAATCACTGGCGCCGAGTCGCAAGGCAGGTTCGCTAACTCGGTGGGAGTAGAGTTTGTGGAGAGCTACTCGATAGAGTACTGGCGCACCGCACTCAACCGCTGGGTCAAATACAAAGATTTCAACGGCAGCAGGGTAAGTGACCACTTAAAATTGAGTTTTTTCTTTATTCCGGCAGTGGAGTAATAAGCATTTGTTTTCGTTCCGTACGAAACACGATTTTCAAGCAACTTTGAAAATACGAAAGACTGCATCGCCAAATAAATTCAGTTCTTTATTTAGGGCTCAGAGGCGGCTGATTAAATTTGGGACCGTTTTATTTGTTCTTGTCTTCGTTAAAGTAGTCAGAACCAAAAATACTCGCACATCAACGCCAAATTAAAACTTGGAAAAGTTTGACGCTACAGTTAACAAACACGTTAAAAGTTAGATAAATCATTTAATTTACTTAGCAATTAGGCACAAATCAGTGCCCTCGAAGTTTTCCCGAACATACTTCGGATCACAGGAAATTTTCGTGCTCGTTCCGAAGACACAAGGCTCGAGTTACACGAAATTAGTCCCCGAGCGGGTTCTTAGGTTACGCTCAGCCAATCGCCATGAGTACCACTACATAAGTGACGACTTGAAGAAATGTGTTATTATATCTTCTGAGACTTTACCTTACCCACCATACAATAAATATAAATATATTAGATATCACGATACCAAAACAGCATGCAGGACAGTTGTTTTGCCGTTAAGTATTTATTATTTTGGTTGTTGTGACTTTTCCCTTTGGTAAGTAATCGTACACACTGCGGCATATCAAGCCATTTGCGGCATTTCTAGTATAACGTGGCCTCGCTTTGTACAAAGTGTTTCCCGTAAAGTGGGAGATCCGCATAAACTGGTTTTGTATAGCTTGTTTGGTCGCCGTGTGTACCGGATTTTTTTTCACATTTTACTTTAAATGGGAGGATAACCATGAAATCTAAACTTATAAATTCAATGGGACAAGATAAAGCAAGCAAAAGTCCATTAGATTACTAATGTTAGTACATGATTAACAACCTTGACGTCATTTATTTATTAAAATGTCAAAAAACCACTTCTTTTTGTTATGGGGATATGTTAAGAATCCAATTTACCAAAAATCTATTCAACAGTAAACGAGCTGAGAAGTGACGTTTACACTACGATTTTTAATATTCAGCACAACTCGCTATTAAAAGTTACTGGAAATTATCTCTTATAAGAATATGTATCCTACAAAATGGAGCTTATTTCGAGCGATTAATAAGTTGGATAACCCTTTTTAGGCTTCCGTATTCGAATAACAAAAAACGGAACCCTTATAGATTCGTCATGTCTGTTTGTCTATCCGTCCGTATGAGCAAACGTTATTCCAAAACTCCATAGTTTTGGACAATAGGTTTGGGACTACACAGTTGAAACTTGGTAAATAGATGTATTCTATAAACCGCTTTACGATTTTTTATACAACAATAAAAGATTAGGGGATTACTCCCCATACATAAAACTAAAACGAAAAAAATCATCAAACCTATTATACGTCTATAGATAGGTCTTTACGTAAAAAAAAAACTTGGAACGAAAATTGGTTCGAATAAGATTTGATGTTTGTTTTCTGTGTTTGTGTTTTGTTTTTGGTGTTTTTTTTTGTTTGTTTTGTATTTGTCTTGTGTTTTGTTTGTTTTTGAGATTTAAGACCAAACTGCAGCAGTAACGTGGTTTTTCATTAACATACTATTAAAAACAAATTTAGTAGTTTGGTGTAAATTTACTTATGGATGATCGTTCAAAATATTATTAGTATATTGATTGGTGCTACGGAACCCTGTGTGTGCGAGTAAGACTCGCACTAGGCCCTGCAGTGGGACATATAGTGGGCAAAGACCTCTCCTCCCTCTTTACATCTACAACAAATTCCGGCGATGCGGTAGGGTCAGAAGGAGATACCGCGACGAGCTGGACTCTTAACAAAACGTTTTTTTTTTAAATAAAATTATTTTAGATTTTATGGTTTTCATTTCATTTAATAAGAGAGAGGTGAGGCCTTTTGGGAAGCCAAAAGGCCTCTCCTCTCCTCTCTCATGATAAATTAAATGAAAAAAAACCATGGAATCTAAAATTATTATAATTACATGGGATTCATTGGAAATGACAAATGGGACACATCGTTAATACATAAAAAATGGGATCTACAACTAGTTCAGGACCAGTTTTAGTTTCGTACTAGCTGTGCCCGCGACTTCGTTCGCGTGGATGACGTAACTTAACAATGTAAATTCAAATATCTTTTGATAGAGTGAACCGATTGCAATGAAACAAAAACTAAATGTTACTTCAATGTTTGCACAATTGTTATGTATAAAAGTTATCTACATTGCTTTCGTACATTTTACGTGATGCACGAACAAATAAACAGACGAACAGACAAAAATTCGAAAAATGGTGCAAATGGGTTCTGTTGGTTGTCCTTTAACACCCTGGCTATTTTTCTTGGAAATATTTTGATGTCGATGTACAAAAACGATTTTTCAACAGATTTATTATATGTGTAGATGTCTTATTCTTCTCATTTATTCAAATCAAATCAAATCAAAATCATTTATTTCAAGTAGGCCAGTTACAGGCACTTTTGAATAGTCAAACAACAATAACATATTAAGCTACAGTCCCAGTCACTAGACATAATAACTGTGAAAGTACTGTAGTTGCCCATTCCAAAGCGTAGATCTCTATGGAGAAGAATGGGCAAGAAACTCCATTGACACTCTTTTAAATTAATAGCTTGTTACAAAAATCTTAGTTACATCATTCATGTTGAGATGGTAAATTATGCGAGAACGATGTAGCAAGACGTGCACGTTAAAAGTGTCCACAGTAAAAACAAAAAAAAGACAATTCAAAAATAAAATAAATAGTTCGAAATAAGCCGTGGCAACTAAGAGATGACCAGCACAACTGACAGCGCCCGTTCACGAACATCACGCATGGATCAGCCATCATTCAACTCAACCATTTTGAAGGGAACTAAATGACATAATATTTTCGTTGGTTCCAAGTTTTAGATCACATTGTTTATGTATTAACGATGGGTCCCATTTGCTATTTTCAATGAATCCCTTATTATATCAACATGTGTACTTTTCATAAGAAAAGTGATTTGACCTTTATAGCCGGCTATGCCCCATATCTGTGAAGGCGGTAACAAAATATAGTTACTTACGCGAGTAAAAATAGATAGACGCAATGACAAAGAGGACAGCAATGTCATTGGTTCGTTCCCACTAGTTCTACTATTTTAAACAGTTTTACGATAGAACTAGTGGGAATATTTATTCCTACTAGTCCTACACTTTAAGATGGTACAAAATCGTAGAACTAATGGAAAAAAGGAGTCCTACCTGTTCTATTAAACAATTCTACTTTAAAACTAATGGGGTGGCAATGAAGCTTCATGATTAAGAAGAAATATTTATCTTCATTGCATGGTGCGTGATAATCGAAATATACAGGGTTATTGGTAAAACACCAACAGCCTCTCAAGAGAAAAAACAATCTGCTGTTCCGTACTTTATGTTCACATAACTTGTCAAAATGTAAGGAACATCTGATTTTTTTTCACGATTTCGGGTTTGGTCTCATAGTAAAAGTTGTTCATAATGATGAGTAGAATGACCTTTTAAGCGGTTGTTGGTGTTTTAAAAATAACCCTGTATAAAGATTTGATTGTGAGATTCCTATTTTCAATTTAAAATACCTCTTTCGTGGTTCTGGCCTCTTGGTAGTTTGGGAGACTTTACTAACCTTGTTTCTCATTTCCTACTTGTCTTTGTCAATTTCCATAAAAAAGAAACGTGGTCAGTGAATCTAAAATGCACCCTCATTTTAGTATAAACAATTTTGCTGTCGGTAGTACCCGCAATCAGATTTTTTTAAGCATTTGGGATCCTACGAAAATAGTTTTTGGGAATCAACGACAATAAAATAGGATTCTCTTGCATTTTTTAAATTGGAATCAATCGGAAAGACATAACATGACATGTTTTGTGGGATACAACGCCAAAAATATTAAACTGGGTTTTAAAAACTGGGATCCAACGAAAAAATACTTTTTTTTACTTTTTATAATTATAATTTTGTTTTATTGTTAATTTTAAACATTTATTTTGTCCTCGGCGAGACAAATAAATACTTGTTACTTCTTTTTTCCTTAGTTATAGTTGTGGTCTATTTATCGATAAAAATAAACACATAAGAATTATGATTGTTAAATAAAATAAATTCTAAACGGCATGAGTACTATAAATCACTATTTTCCACAAAAACGCTCGTAGTCTATTCAAACAGTGATATGTGAAAAACCGTCTCGCTCACCTGAACCAATCCCAATTTCGCATATCCTTAATCCACAATAAAAATGTCAAGCCCTCTCAGTGAGTCTGTAAACAAACCGCTTTAGTGGTTTACATTTTTCAATTTCCTGTGATAAACGGCCGTACATAAAATAAAATGTAAAAACAAAACATGCGGCTCCACGTGAAATGACAAAAGAAGATAAACGATTTCATTTTCTTTGTAGTGCCGATGTCGTAAATATGTACAAAATATTTTCACAGAGATGGATCTCTTTTCTGTCCCGGTGCAAAGTGTTCATCCATCCGTCGAGGCTGAATGCCCCTTTTCTTGTTGGGAAATCATGGCTTAGGCGTGAACTGTACGTGTACTTAAAAACTTTGTAGTCTATCTTAGTGATCATTCTAATGTTTTATGAATCGATAAATGGACACAACTTTTTAATTTTGTTTTCTTTGTATATCTACTATCGATTATGAAACAAGTAAAAAAGCTTGTTTTCTTAATTGCAGCTTATATCTGGAAATGTGAACACGTACACGCCAAGAAAATCTACTCTCGAGGCACCATTCGTCGCATCGAAAGTGCGCTTTTTTCCGTTCGCAGCGCATCCTCGCACGGCTTGTATGAGAGTGGAACTCTATGGATGTCGTTGGAAACGTAAGTACCACGAGATACTGTTTATAATTGCTGTTGCGTAACGGGGACACAAAGCGACATGGCTCTGTCTTTCGCTATGCGTTTCTTGCGAATTTTGTGTGCTAAGCGTTGCGAACCCGCCAATTGGCGGTGAACTCATTGTTTGTTGTTTGTGCAGAGGATGTAGTTGCATACTCCGCACCCAAGGGCGGAGATATGCAAGCGATGACCGGCGGGGCGAGGTTCGAAGACCTCGGCTACGATGGAACACTTCGGGAGGGACGACTTATAAATGGACTCGGTCAGATGACGGACTCCTTGCTAGGGCCCAACGATTTCGAACTTCCTGATCAGTTAGATACAAGAGGTATGTAAATTTTCGGTCGGCAAACCTCCCTTTAACTAGCGGTCAGAGCCGTTTGTTGGGATTTGATTTATCCAGGAATAAAGTGTATTTAAATGAAAATAGAACAACTGAATTGGGTCGTTAAGTGATTTTAGCGTACGTTGTTTTAAAACGAGTATTGCAATTATGGAAAAAAAAGATTATTGTAAATAAATCATAAAATTCACTACCAATCAGATCATCACATCATCTAACAAAATCATTTCTTCCTAGGATCTCGTTGGGTCGGCTGGAACAAAACAATGATGACTGACGAGGAAGTCACTCTGACGTTCAACTTCAGTGAGACTCGACTGTTCTACCACATCGACATCCACACAAACAACATGTTCACGAAAGATGTCCAGGTAACGCCCCGCCTATTTCAAGCCTGTGCGACAGCCCGTGCAATAGTTTTTCGTGATTATTCCCTTAATCAGATTTGTGTTGTTTATCCGTGTTATTATTTTCTCAAAGGATATTTGCGTTATTTTTTTACTAGGATCTTCTTTCTAGGAGCATAGATAGGACACTATTTGTTGATTCAGCAATTGCAATGTTGTTTTTTTTTAGCTCTTCAAAGAAGCAGAAGTATACTTCTCACTAGAGGGAGAGCGCTGGCAAGAAGACTATGTGTCCCACGAACCAAAACAAGACAGAGTATCGGAACACGCGCGGGTGGTACACATCGACCTGCAGAACCGCACCGCCAAGCATATCATGGTAAAACTCAGGTTCCAACACGAGTGGATCCTAATCAGCGAAGTCACCTTCAAATCCAGTAAGTACACAATTCTATTCTACTCACCTCCAGTCAACACTCTTTCTATTTTAATAATTATTACTAGCCCAAAACCTCCGAAACATGCCGATAGGTTCGTAAACACGTTTAATCCCGCCGTAGATTTAATGTGCCTACTTAAAAAATAAATAAATCTACGCAAACAGCAGATAATTTGTTTCGTATTCGCAGCTGATTTAGCGTAGTCCGAATCAGCGCTCAATTCACGGGATAAACATCTTGCGCAATCACGAGCGGGAATCTGAAACAGTTTATCGAATCGAACGTTTTGTACAAAGAAATTATTCTGGAGTACAAAGTGAACTGGCGGAGATTTATAAACATGATTGGGTGATTTTTGACGCGAACATAAAGAAGTGGTCCGATGGGCGCGCGGCGCGTGGGTGTAGGAGGCCTGGGCAAGCCTGGCAGCAGGGCGCTAATAGATCCATTACTCCTCATCGGGCCCCTTATCAATCCAGAGCACTCGCAAGCCTGCGGCTATTTCACAAATTTTATCTTTCTCTAATTAATCCACAGCTCTTTTGAGGAAATCGCCTCTTAAGTGATAAATCGCCGCCGCTAAATGAAGAACTTGTAATTAAAGAAAATCTTTGATCTGGATTATTTCGTTCCCCCAATTATATCTAGAGGAGGCCGCGACTCGTTGCGCGCCTCCCCAGATAATAATATCCCAATGAAAATGGATTTTGAGTAATAGCGGCGGCCCTTTGAAGACAATGTGTGGAACTGTTCAACTTCACAAAGGCGAACTTGTATAAAATTGAGATTTAATTTCATTTTAATCCACTTATATGAAGAAAGATTTTTGTGAAAGGGAAAAATTTTGTTGTTATTTTTATCAGAGGGCAGGTAACAAAAGTGAGCTCTCATATAAACGTTACGGTGAAATATGTTCATGGTATAATATAACATGGGGTTACGTCGTGAGCTGCCTACCTACCTCTCTACCTACCTGAGGGGGGCCACCGCGAAGTTTTCAACATAATTACGCCAGCGGCGGAGCGGTGTGGGGGTTTCTGAATCATCATTATTCCTAATCTGCCCCAATTAGGAATCCGTACAAGTATCCGTGATACGTGTCTAATTACCGAAATGGAATATAATGTACCGTCTGCCTTTTGTCCGCTAAACATTCAATTGTCGATGCCACTTTGAACGTCGGTACTAACGTATTAAGGTTTCCTTTACAAATTGATCCCCTATACTGAATGAGTGAATTAACTTGAATGTTAATCCGTTAAATTCACTTTGATAGAAGAACAGACAAAAGGCTAAAGATATTAATTTATTTTATGAAACTCATCAAATATTACCATAAAATAAAAGTACCTACGCAGCAAAATAAAAGTTTACGCGATAATTATTACAAAGGTAAAACATAGTATGACAAACAAAAAGGAAAATATGCCATAAAATAAATAGGTACCTTCAGACCTAAGTAAAAAAATATAATACTAGGTATTACGTCCATGATAACCGCATCTTTTTAGCTTGTTACTTACGTAGAGGGGACTTTTATTTCCACCTTCATTTTAAAGAATACCTATCTTATTTCGCTGGCTTGCTCGGTCTAACTATGATCTCGAGAGGGCATTGAACTCTCAACACGGGTGGGATTTAGCTGTCCAAAGTAAAATTTTCTTACTTTAATATCTTGTACCGTAATATTTTGGTGAGCTTAATTTAAAAATCGTTGGCTAATGAGCATTATTTCTAAGTAAGACAAAGGTTCGTTTTTAAATTAGTCTATAGTAGTATTTTAGTCTATAATATTAGGATTTAAGTTCCTAATTATTAAAGACTATAAAAACTGCAAAAATGCAGGGAAAGAATAAATAAATTAACGTCTCTCTGGTAACGTATACAAGTTACGATTTATATCAAAACATACGTCCGCTTTATATTTACAAACACACGTCAACGTATAAATAAATAATGAAAATTTCTATGTTTTCTCGTATAAAAGTTTCTTACATACCTACCTACATGAAAATCTCGCTTCCCCAAAAGTATCAGTTTCGTAATTTCACTCGAGAACACAAAGCAACCGTCTAAACGTACAAATTACATTTATGTACGTCAAACGAAGTTTTCATAAACGCTTTTATATTTGAACAAAAATATTCGAGACACGCAATCCATTAGTAAATACGTTAGGTAATATATATGGAGGCCTCGTGAATTCGATATTAGCGTCGATGTGGGTTTGCTATGTGATACACACTCGGACACACTTTAGGAGAAAAAATGTACGAAAATTACATGAAATTTATTACTATCTTATATATAAAATTCTCGTGTCACAATGTTAGTTATCATACTCCTCCGAAAGGGCTGAACCGATTTGTATGAAATTTTGTGTACATTTCGGGTAGGTTTGAGAATCGGCCAACATCTATTGTTCCATAAAAAAAACCCGCGAACGAAGTCGCGGGCAGTAGCTAGTAATATTATATTTTATTGTAATAGTAAAAATAGTACCTAAACGCAAACAAAGACTATAGAACAAAACTTACCATAGAGTTTCTCCGAATTCCGTAATACGTGGGACACTCAGAAAGTTTTGCGAAACTAAAAAAAATTGTTCTATACGTACATATATTTTTATTAAATCTTTTCAAAGTACTTTCCACCAGCCTCTATACAAAGATTCATGCGCCTAAACCAGTTTTCAAAACACTTTTTCCAGTCCGCCGCAGACACCTCGTTTACAGCCTGCTCGAACCCAGCCAGCGCATCTTCCGGCGACGAAAATTGTATCCCTTTGAGCTGATTTTTTATTTTTGGGAATAAAAAGAAGTCACACGGTGCTAGATCAGGGCTGTAAGGAGGGTGACCCAGGAGTTTGACTGGCGTGCTGTCCAGGAAGTCCCTCGTTTTGAGTGCGGTGTGCGCAGGTGCATTGTCGTGGTGGAGCAGTAGCCCGCGGAGCCCTGTGTTTGGTCGCTTGTTGCTTATAACAGAGAAAACTTCTGGCAAACATTTGGAAGTATACCATTCGGCATTAATGCTTCTTTGATCCCGTAAGGGAATTGATACCAAGTGGCCAGTCAAATTAAAAAAGCTAGCGATCAAAATCTTACCCCCGCTTCTAGATCGCTTCACTTTGGTAGGCGTTGGCTCATTTTGAAACACCCAAACAGTCGACTGGCGCTTGGTTTCTGGGTCGTATTGATAAATCCAGGACTCATCACCTGTAACGATGTCGTAAACACGCCGAGACGAGCCTGCTTCAAATTTGTTAAGCATATCACGGCACCATTCCACCCGGGCCTGCTTCTGAGCATCGGTGAGGTTGTGCGGCACCCAGCGTGATACTATCCTCCTCACGCGAAGATGGCTGTGTAGAATCTCGTGAACGCTTCCCGATCCAATCTTCAATATGTGTTGAATCTCCTGATATGTAATTCGCCTATTGTCTTGGATTAAATTTTTCACTGCTAGCACGTTTTCTTCGGTAACAGCCGTCAAAGGGCGACCGCTTCTTTCGTCATCCCCCAAAGTTGGTCGACCGCGCTTGAATTCGTTATACCAACGATACACGGTTGCCTTGGAAGGGCCTTCATCCATGAATGCCATTTGAAGTCTATCGTACGATTCATCCGGTTTCAGGCGACACTTGAAATCGTATAAAATCATAGCTCTAAAATGTTCCCGGCGCAGATCCATATTTCAGTGAGACACAATACTTTGAATTAACTCGCAAAAAATGTGGAGGGAAATTTTGAAATTGGAACTTACTTATTTTTACTTATAAATAATCATATTTTCGAAAAACATAATAACTGGCCAGTCTCCCATATATAAAAACTTTTTTTCGCAATACTTTCTGAGGGGCCTGGTACATCTGAAAACTTGCCGTAACATTCTATTAAAGTTCAACACAACAAGATATTTATCTACCTGCAGCATCCGGACTCCGTTTCCACAAGTCTAGTTCCAATTGGTCTCTTGGACCTGCAACCCTGAGATACACTTCATTAAATGTACAATTAGAAATTAGCACAGAATTAACTGGAATTTCCGAATTTGTGTAAAATTCAAAGCCAGCAGTTTACAACTTCACAGGATGCAAGTTGTGTGCAAAGTGCTCAAAATTCATATAACTAAGTTTTTTTTTGCATCGCTATGCTGAAAAAGGAATTTGTTTTGTGTGACCGCGATTTCATTTCGGTTTCTTTATTACACGAAGTCCATTGCAGTGCTCTGAAAAAAATAATGACGCGTTAAAAATTAAAAGATACGAAACAACCAAAAAAAAAACTTGCACAATAGCGGTCGACAAATCTCAAGCCCGTTGTCTTACGATTGAAAACCGTCGGAGCGCGGGCAGCATTTCTTACTGAATTCCCTCCCATTATAAAACAACAATTAGTCCTGGACCCGACATCTATTCATTTGCCTCCATTGTTTTTGCCTTACGTGGAAGATGAAAGCGACCTTGGCAGATGGCTTCATTAAAGTGATCATTTATTTTATTTTTTCCAACAGATCCGACATGGGTGAATACATCAGCAGAGTTCCTTGAGGAGTATTATAGGACAGATACTCCGCCATCTTCAAGGAAGAAAAGAAACTCGTCTCTGCGGGTTTCAGTTGGCCTGGCTTGCGGCGCTCTGGTGGGTGGTGGGGCGTTCATCGCAGCCACCGTTGTCCTTCTCACCAAGAAGACTCGTCGCCGCATTCCTAATATGCTGAAAAAGCCGTTCTGCCCGTCCCTGAGACACGGGAGCTCCAGCTCCCGGAACAATCGACGAGCTCCCAGACTCGCACTGGCACTTGCTAACTGCCCACCTATACATATGTTACGGTAAGTTTCTAATGATTTAACCATTTCAGGGTCTTGTTCTTGTTAATTTCTCCAGACCTTGTAAAATGTATTTGATAAAAAAAACTTTTTTTTACCATCCGAAAGCACCCTTAATCAAAAATCTCTTGAACATTCACTCCTGACCAATACTCACAAAATTGCCATAAATCAGCCTTCAATGTCCAGTCGACTTTGAGAAAAAATCATAAATCACCTACCTAAGTCCAGTCTTTGTAAAAAGGGGATGTAATCCACAAACACACAGTAAAGGCTCCATTGCGACCGACCTCGGCCTACAGCTGGATCGCTAACGAATAAAGCCATGTTGAATCATTCGCTGCATCAGAAATAATGGGACAACAAAACAAAATTAAAAATTAAAAAAAAAAGCAAAAGTAATTCAATTAGTTGGGCTTTGGGGGAAAGTTTAAACACTTGTACGAGATAATAAAGTAGATTGTTTGTGTGCAGGCCGGCAGTCGTCGACGAGGATTATAGGGAGCCCTACAACATATGGAGGGAGACACTGGGCCGCCGCGACAAACGAGAAACTCACGACCAGCACGAGTATAACGGTGAGTCTCGTATTACTTCCACCAATAAGATTTCTTTCGTCCGATGTACGCGTCCGTGCGTCCTCAGCTTACAAATCATCCAAGTTTGAGTCCTACTTCCCCAAGTAGAAATGTGACTGTATTTTATTAGTGCTCCAATAGTTTCACAAACTTGTGTCATAACACGTAATGTATGACCACATTTGTGAGATATAGAAAACATATTTGTCTTTTTCGTCTCTGATACTCGAAGAAAACTACTACTTCAGCTCTGTAAACTAACGTAACATAACGTATAAATATTAAAAAACCTTGTGTAAATAATGGCTATAAATCAACATTGTTGTTTAAACAATACTACTAAAACAGCAAAGTATTCGGTACGTGACGTAGCGGGTAGAAAGTCAACAGAAAGATAAAGATAAAACCATATATACGACACAGGAGTTGTAAAGTACAATAAAGTCGGAGATAGGAGATATTAAATCCACAGAGAGCTGACCCTAATTCTAAATATCTGCTCTTACAAATGAACAAACTACTACGGGCAATTTTTTGCTCTATAAACAAGGGTTGATCCCCTTGCGAACGTATCTAAACATACTCGTATACATAAATTTAGATGTTACATTGTCAATGACAATTACAATCCTTGGTCCAACACAGGCATACGTACTTGTATCAATAGAATTTTCATGCAGAACAATATTTTATGCTTGCATAGCCACACACATACGGACGAACGCCTCTGTCGATTCCAGAAGCCCTAGTGAATGAAAATGCAATTAAAATCTTCTATTAAATAAATGCAAAAACATAATTGTTCAAAAACATCGCTTAACGCTCTTGCCATGTCCCCAACACGCCGTGTTTGTGGTCGTGTTTTTTCCGACTGGCGGTAGTTAGCTCGCCTGCGACACTCGACTCGCCACTCGACTGCACTCGTTAGGTTTACGAGTGCACTTGCTCCTAGATTGTTACTTTTCTCTCGCTCTCGCTATACCGAAAACTCTACACGAAGAGTCCTAAAATGAAACGAGCTAATGATTTTTTAAACTTCACATTTTTTAGAAAATAAATGCGATATTCTGATAAATGTTGAGGAAAATTCTTGGGATTGCTATCTGATGTTAGATAACGAGTTTTTTCCACAAGTTTTGGAAGTTTCCTATCTTTAGCGATATTTCATTTTCACTTTAACAATTTGCCTTGGAGAGTAACCAAGTAAATCCGAACCGAAAAAGGATATCTAAAAGTTGAAATCCTAAAATAAACGCGAATGAAAAAACTTTTTAACAGACCAAAATTCGAACATTTTGAGACTGGGCCCCTTTAAAAGAAAACTCAAGATACGTGCCCATTACGGGCGGCCGGACGTCCGGCCGGAAAGCCAGCCATTGTTCCGTAGCCATATTGAAAAGATGATGCGCCCCGAGCACAGGATAATAGGTCCCGGGTTCGTGTATCATTGGGAGAATACGGTGGAGAAAATAGCGACGGGTTTTTGGTAAAAAATACGAATTATCCGTGACTTTGAGTGACGGTTGAGACCGGAGCGTCCGTCCGTGGCACGATGTGAACGCTCCATTATGCCACTAAAACAGGATGAGATAGGAATGACGGGCAGCCTTTTTTTCGTTACATATTGGTGTCATACCTATGTCCAACAAAACATTGTATGATACCTAGAATCCCACGGTTATAAATAACACATTGCAAACGAATTGTTTGTTTTTTGATGCAGAAATCTGCGAAGACACGGAGTTCCCGCGCCCCTACATGATGAAACGCCCGGACCCACATGAAAGTTTTTATGCTGCCACTGATATTATCCACCATGTAAGTACCTAGTATTTAACTATATTAAACCTGGTTAAATGGGATCTCACGGGACATGAGTGTTCATTTACCGAGTTTCCTAAAACGGCAGGTTAACATGGCAGTTGTCTTATTTATAGAAGGTATGCGAGAATAAAATGTACCATTTCGCACGTAAAAATCCACCTATTTTATAAAAAGAAATGTTTAAAAATCATATCCAAGCATAACCATGGGCCTGGGCATAATTTTGAAAACAAGCATATCATCACTTGTCTAAACCTGATAAATTGTCTCACTTATACGGGTTATTGAGTTACGAAGTCCTAAACTCAATCATACATCGAAAAAATCTGTGAAATCTCAGTTAGCAAGGTTTGAAAAATCCCATTAACAGAGGCATTTCTATGCAAAAGTGTCGGGACCTCATTCTTATTATCAATAACAGAGGTTTCTCATATTTCCAGGACCCACTTAACCAAGTTTCACTGTACAAGGTGTAAACAGACAAGCATTCTGTACATAAAACTAAGTAACCCACCGCAAAAATTATTGCTGGGAAACGATTTTTTTTTTTTTGGGCGTAAACTTGGTGTAACGGAAAGGGTTTATACATACTTAAGGGTGTGCTACAGACCAATAAACTGAACATGTTTCTCCATCGGACAAACATCGTAATATTGAAAAATTTATATGCTGCCCCATTCAAAATTTCAATACCTATTCGACCCAATGTATGGGGCAACTGATATTTTTTTCGCTATTACGATGTTTGTCCGATGGAGAAACATGTTCAATTTAATTGTCTGTAGCACACCCTTAAGTATGTATATACCCTTTCCGTTACACCCTGTATACACATTTCACGATAAAACTCGATGCAACGCACGCAAAAAATTGTGCTGATGGTCGTATTGAGTAGTAAACGGGTCATGGAGGTATTTAAATTGCGTTTCCAAATAATAGGCTTCACGAAATAGAATCCAAATTAACACTTATTTCCTACTTAATCCTAATCAATGCTACAATTGATGATTGCTAATTTAATTACAGAATCGCAATCAATTTTAATCGTATATGCAATAGGGTTCAAAATTCTCCTCTTAAGGGGTTTAAAGTTTGTATCATCTAAGTTCGTAATTTATGACTATCGGAATATAGAAAACTAGCTGTCCGGCGCAGCTTTGTTTGCGTCACATTTTCCCCGTTTTCGCAACATTTTTCATTGCTGGTCCAGTCCTGTTGGTCGTAGCGTGATGATATATAGCCTATAGCCTTCCTCAATAAATTAGATATATACCACTGAAAGAATTTTTCAAATCGAACCCGTAGTTTCGGAGCCCATTCAATGCAAACAAACAAACAAACAATCAAATCTTTCCTCTTAAAATATTAGTTTAGATAATATTAGTTTAGAAAAAACTTAGGCTTGGAATTTATCCATAGTGTAACGACCGACTATCAAACATACAACCACAAGGTAACACTGAATTTTTGCAACTAAATGAAAACAAATGTTTCAAGAAGAATTTTTAATTTCACTTCACCCATTTCATAAGCGTATACTTTTCTTCCGCGATGTCACCGAAACATTAAGTTTATGAGCCTCATTGCACAAGTTCGTTCGTTACTGAACATGGAGACTTAAAGAGTTCGTCAGATATTGTAGCAAAAAAGTTGTGTTGAGCACTAAGACGTTTCATTCTGTATGTAAGTATCTACTTTAGAAAGATTGAGACATAAACAATAAACACAAACAATTCTTCTTGGCTAACATGGAAACACAACCTACCTTGGAACTTGTGTTTCATGTCAGCCAAGAAACTTTGTATGGAAAGCTGTGCAATGCACAATTCTTCAGCATATAGGCTCCTTTTTTTGGCTGCCACTATTAATAATTTAACAGCACGGGTCATACAAATTTCCCGTACTGTGTGAGAAATAATCATTTTGCCACTTACCTACTTTGCTTTAACTTTTAACTATATTTAACTTAGCAAACTCCAAAAAATAGAAAAACTACTCAAAAGCTTTAGCTAGGTAGGTATGTCCACTTGTGATGTCTATGATAAATTACGCACAGGTACTCAGACGTTACATAGTCGGCTTAAATCATCGTATATGACTTGGCAGTTCGACGATCATACCTATAGCTAGGCTATCACATTCCATACCATTCAGTAAAGAATCAAACTTGAGATTATCAAAAACGCATACAATAATGTTATTTAATATTCTAGAGCCGTGCAAAAATTAAATCTCCCTTTCAGATCTCAAGTTCCCACGACGAATATTCGTCAAGTTTTCGGCACCCCTCGAGTCAGTCTCAGTCGAGTTCGGATCGAGTGAATAATTTATTAACGTACTAGCTATGCATAGCTCAAGCTGTTCAGTTTATAAATCGGACTCCTACACATATGCCCCATAACCGCCACTCAGTATGCATATTGCATCGTGTCCCAGCCGCTTTCAATTCTTGTTGACGTCGATTAGGTGCCGCTCCTCACAATGATGTAGTCATTACATTGACGATTCTGTTCAAGCCGCCCCACGTCTATGGAATACAGCTATCGATGGTCACGCCATTGTGGACATAAACGCCATAGGGACTGGACTGGCGAATGACTTATGTTTCCCATGAACCATTGTTTACCGAACGTATAGGCAATGCACTTAGCGTTTAGGTACCGGCAGCCGGACAATACACACATCATTCATAAGTATACCTACACGTAATTGTTTAATAATAATATGCTCCCGAGATTCTAATTACGATGCCCAAGAATAACCCCTGAAAGGTCGAAAAAGACGTTTAAAAGCGAATTTAACAATAGAAAAAAGTCCACGAAAAAGTCGAATAATTATTCCAATTCCAGGCTTTTCTAATACAGGGTTTCAACCTAAAAGACCATTCCCATTTCATTTATAGGCTTTTTTTCTCGGTTGATTTTTTCATCAATGATTAAAGTCAAAAATAATTTGATTTGATTTGAAAGTAAATTAAAAAAGTGGTCTAATTCTCCTTGCCGGAATGTCGATGAAACGATAAGCGGATTGAGGAGGAAGCCTTGTATGTTTGATTGGAAACATGTAAGTGTAATGTAGGATGGTAAAAATACTCGTAAGGTTTACTCAAACAGGTAAAGTATGGTATAGTGTAGGCTCGGAGGATCGCAGACTGATTTCCCTAGGGGAACGCGCGGTCACAGCGCGCGCCCTGCGTAAAACATACCAATTGAACATTAATACGTAATGAACATTATTTAGTTAACGTTCAGTTACGCTGTGTTTTTGTTCTCCTGAAACGACCTGCGGAAGAAAACCTGGTATTTTATGTATAAGTGTACTGTTTGATTTTTGGATACTTTATCTAAGAAAGAAAAAGAAAAAAGACTTTGCTTTGCCTGAAAGTTGTCCTGAGATAATATATATTACATAAGGCATTCCGTTTATAACTTTATGTATCTATGGACTATGGTTTTAGAAATACAAAATGAACCTAACTAAAAACAAAACAGTAAAATCATTTGAAAGACCAACTATCGTGAATTCGGCCACCGCACATTATCGTGGCGCCGACCAAACCCAGAACAGAACACCGCATTCTAACCGCCGCGTTGACATCCGAACTAACACGACGAGGGCTAAATTCAAACCAACCAATCGAAACAGGTGACTGATGTTATGACGTCAATTTGTAATGGTACTTGTACACGATGCATGTAACTTACACAAGTTGAATGCAAGTCCAGTGACTTAAGCACGAGGAACCTTTATAATGTTTAACTTCCACCTACAACCAAAATGAAGGTTACGAGCGTGCTACGAATCTGCTACGCGCTTGCTACGAAGCGCTACGAAAACACTACGCTACGCGTAGGTCCCTGATAGTTTAAAAAAGGAAGCGGGTTTTCAGAGCTACGTATAAAGTCATTCTTAAAGCGTCTTAGGTACTTAGGTACTTGCGTCTTAGGTAGTAAACAATGTTTCATCATACTTGCACGTAAACTGTATCTAAACATACAGGTTAACTTGGCTGTAATGCCCCATATAAAACCCTCGAGCTTTCTTTTTGTCATGAAACCCAAGGTTGGTAAGTATTTTTTTCAAGTTCGAGCAAAAAAGGTCTTAAAATGTTATCTAAACAGGAATTTCACTGCAATCTGGCTACATGATACTTAATTATTCAACTAATGTTCTACGATAGTTTTTTGTATCAAAACGTCGATTTTTAATTTACACTCCGTCTTGGCTGTATACCTACGTAAGTATTTGCCCTTAATGTTTCTGAACGAAACATTTGTATAATCTGTGGTGTGGGCAAAAAGCACTCCATCTGCTTAAAAAAACTTCACGTATTTCGTAATAATTGTTGTGCTGACTTGTGTATTAAAGCTATAATTCATAATTATTTACTCGCAAATGTGATGAAAAACATTGTGTGTTTCACGGGCGGTACGGGAATTACGAACCTCGACTCAGAAAGCCCTCAGTCTTCGACTTCGGGCTTCTACTAGAGCCTCGATCGTAATTCCTTACTTACCGCCCTTAATACACAATGTACTAATCAATCTTGATTAAGGTTAGGTATTTAATTCCAAGCTCTTATACAATAATATCTTATACGAAACATGCACATTTCAAGAGCATCACCTTACATAAGGGGCCCGAAGCGTAGCTAGAGTCTTGATAAAAACCAACCAATCATAGATATGACTTAATAGTAATAGTTACATATAATACTTATAATTTTAAGTTAGGAAATGTGCGCGGGGTAGCCATGGTTACCGCAGACATTTCAACGAAAACTTGTTTTTACAAAAACTAATAAATTGTTATCGAATTAGTAAACAGTAATATTTTATACAAGTTTTTATGAGGACTTTACTGGTTGAATGATTTTCTGAGAAATTTCGTTTTCAAAATTAGTAACATTGGTAACAATTTAACAATTTATATACTGCGCCATACAACCAAAAAAAAATTAAGTACATGTACAGTCACCAACTCACCAGTAACAATAAGTATATATACTTGTAGCAAGTTAAAAACAAACAGCTTTTTTATACATACATTTTGTCCGTGTAGGTATTGCACTGTTGTGGAAACAGTCGTTTTTAGGGTTCCGTACCTCGAAACGAAAAACGGAACCCTTATAGGATCACTTTGTTGTCCGTACGTCCGTCTGTACGTCTGTCTGTCTGTCAAGACACTTTTTCTCAGGAACGGAAGGAGGTATCAAACTGGAATTTATATCAAACACTCAGGTCTATTGTCCCTTGGAGCTGTGAAAAAATAAAACTTCTAAACCAACGCAATCAAAAGATATAGCCGTTTATGCCGCAAATTTCCGCAAATTTTCGACACTCGCAAAGGAATCAAAACCTACAGGGTACTTCCCGTGAACACAGAATCTTGAAATTTGGTACGAAGCAACGTCTTATAGCACAGATAAAGGAATGATTGCGAAAACTCTAAATTTTTAGTTACATCGTATAGTAAAAATATTTTTAATAATGTTTGTATGGAACTCTCGGTGCGCGAGTCCGACTCGCACTTGTCCGGTTTTTTTTAATTACCGTTGTTATATTATATTTTGATGAGCGGGGTTCAGAATGATGTATTAAGTAACCGTTGCCGCGTCGGTGTCCAACGATAATCGAGAAAATCTCAGATTTTTGCCAAGTAAATACATAATAATAATGCTTATGACTGTCCGCAAGGGGTCATCGAGGTGCGGTCGCCTGGAAGCCTATAAACAGACAATGCAGGTGTTAATTAATCTAATTAATTACTGCTCGAGCACAGTCCTGTAGTAATCACTTTACGGCACGTTTCTTATCTCAATTGAATCTTATAAACATAATTACCTATGGTAACAACTATTAGCTGATGTAGGTGTATAGATATGTTTGTACTTATAATGATTACAAGCTATAAGATCATTTGTAACCAGCAGAAATGTCGAACAGTACACTCCTCAAAATCATTTGGAGGATGATTTAACTTCTTTTATATAAAAAAGTAGATCGTCACGGGACGCTCGGACGATGTGAAACATCGATAAAATAATCATTATTAAAAACCAATAACGAAATATGAAGTAAAAAGAAGAAAAAATAATTAACGTGAAACTTTCAAAAACAAAACAAGATCAACAATCAATCCAAAACACACTTTATTTTAATGGGAAAAGGTTGATTTTACGAGGCATAGGGGTGAGGCCGCAACACTGTTTCCTGTCACGGCATAGGAGTCGATTTTGCTGTCTAGTTGCACATATAGATGATAGATGTTTCACATCAAAAAAAAAAAAACGTGCCATTAGACCCAGCGGTTTTGACTGCACGTCACCTGAGAGGGAATGAATGATTTGAGATAATGATCCTACTGTCAAGAGCCTCTCTCTTAGAGAGAGTGACCAGCAATGCACAACTGTCCATTCCTGATACAGCCGAAAACAATTGCGGTTCTAACTACTTTTTACACTTATACAATGAGTAGTCAGTACCTACATTCTTCTCTCTAGAAATAGAGATCATTCCGAAAGCTCACTTATTCCTTCATAAAGATGTAATTTAGCAATAAATAATTTTATATCACCAGCAACTTCATCTTCTAACCTCAATATATAATTAATTTCGAAATTACTATCTATTGAATAATTTATTCTGGTATCTGATAACATGAATTAACGATCAGGCAATTAGTTAAATTATTCATAAACGCCTATCACTAACGCTGACATAGAATGAAATGGAACCACTTCACAATAATGGATTTGATTGGCGCGTCAAATAGATCTAATCGAGTATCGTCACTTACAATAATACTAATAATACTGTATTAAGCCACTATTCCATTATCGTAAGCATACTACTTACATTATAACGTGAAATAAACTGGCTATATTCGAGAAGTTGGTGGTATAGCTGCTTAATAAATTGACAATACGTCAATTTTTCGTTACTAAATGTCACGAAAAATTGATACAAATAGCTGAGATTGTCAGATGCTTTTTTTTTTAAATTTGGGCCATGTAATTGAATGCCACCTATTCAATTTCATAATCGATTAATTTACAAGACTTTATCGTTTAACTCTTGCTGAAAAATAAAATGTTGTTTTGATAATATAGAAAAAAAAATGTTTTATGCCAAAATGCAACAGTTCACAACGCTAACAAAACAGATCGAAAATCCTTGACATTTGTCAGAAATAAGCACAATAACGTACAAAAAAAGAGTTGCCGATGCATTGAAAGTCGCATTCCGCTGAATCAGAGCTGTTAAAAGAAGCACTTTATAGTTTATATTTGAACATAAACCATTCATAACTCATAACAATAAATCTAAGCACAGACGTGGACGTGCATTTGATAGCCTTACCATAGCCATGGCCGTATTGGATTAAACTGAACTTTAACCAACTGCTGACAGCTCCATTTAACCACGCGTCCATCTGTCAATATCAACCCAAACGGTTTTTATTCTCTAATCCATTTTCATGTAAAATGATACTCGTTCCTGTCACAGCTTCGAACGAATGACGACTTTTATAGACGCTTTATTTTAGTTTTCGTTTCTTTTAATTACGTGTCGAGTAGCCTTTTACTTTATTTTGCATAAATCTGAGGTCGGATGTTTCCCTTTTTGATCGTTGTTCCTTATTCAGTATCTTTCATTCTAAGTGGAACATGTGAAACGCAAAAAGGAGAAATAAATTCATTGGTGAACTCATCCAGATGTTGGATTACGGCACCACCTCTCTCATCTTCCACTTACGCCCCGAACGAGAAAAAAAAAAACAGATGAGCGTTCATTACTCTGTATTTTTGTTGTTGTCGTGTGTAACTAAAATAAACAATCACTACTTAATTGTAAAAAAATGAAGTTGTTTCTTACTTTATAACGCAGAAAAGAGATATACTAATGATGACTATAATAATAGTATATTTCATTACGAGTGCGGAAAGCCTAGCATTACAAAGAGTTCTGACAAATGTCTACCCGAGCCGAGGCGCAGCAGAAGGTGAGGGTTGACAGTCGGAACAAGTTGCAATGACTGTTCCGCACGTGTACTGAACAACTATTTTTAATACAGTTGCGAAAAAATGAAGCAATTTAATAAAGAACATTTTTGGAAAATGGCGCCAACCGTAAAAGAATATAAGTAGAGATTTTATTTGTTTTCTCCACCCATTCTGGGTAGGCAAAGGGAACTATATATACAGCCAAGTCTTCAGTAGATTTTTTTTTTATTGATATGAAATAAAAATGAAATTTAATGAGATGAAATGAAATGAAACCTAACCTAACTCATTGAATCAAATCATTAAATCTGATATTGAATAAATTAGTAGCTTCTTTTTAGAAATGTTTGCATGAATCATAAAATCTTCTATGATTTTTTTTAGTTAAAACTTCGTGGTTGGTTTTTTCTTTTTAATAGACATTATTTTGACAGTTGGGAAAGAGAACGCACGAGTTCGGAAAAGGTAAAGAAAAAGCTCGAGTATGTAATAGCCCACATCCCGAACGCTATACGTCCCTGCAATACGCCACTTTTTGAGCAACTGTATTAAAAAAATATTTTGTCTTTATTCGAAGAAGTTACCTCTTAAATGATGCGAATACACAGTATGTAAACAGATAACACAACATATTGTATCACCATTAATTTAACACGAATCTTGTCAATTTGAATCTTACCTTTGCAAGAGGTCAACTATGTGCAATTGTCTAGTACATTGAAAGACGTTGATGGTTCCTTCATATTAGCTTACCATAATGTAGGCACATGTATCTGACAGATTAGTTATTAGAGGCAGTGTTGGTGTTTGACTAAGCGCTCGTCCTGAATAGACTTGAGTTCGGCGGCCTCCTTGTAAACAAAGCTACATATTGTGCTATCAGGCTTAGACACGCGCATTTAGGGCTAGGTGATTCATAGGCAATCTGATACAGGCTGAGCTTGAAAGCCAATCTTAGTATTAGCCCCTATTGTGTTGTTTAGGTAGGCGTATCGGTTAGTGTGTACGATGGGTTTTTAGAACTTTACGATTTCGCAGTTAGTTGGAATCGGAAAGGGTAAAAGGTACTTAATGTTTTGTTCAAAATAGGATCTTGTTTTGAATACATGAGTTACAAAAGTTTCTTTTTAAATAAAGGTCGATTGTTTCACGATTCATTTTGAATTAAGTTGTGAAGAAAAACTTTTTTGTTATTATTTTTTACTGAAATCAATTACGTTGTATATTATTATCGGTTATATAAATACCTGAAATTTTAACACACTGATCGCTTTAGTGGAATAAGTTTCATCATTATATCGACATTTTATTCAATTTCCCGTGTAACATAAACTGGTCCCCACAAATTCCCTCGCACCAGTCAAAGGGCAATAATACAAATACCCTTGTTTACCATGACTCTTGCTCCGTTTCAATGATTCCAATGTTTTAGCGGGACCGTGGTGAGGTCGGCACTCAAAGAGAAGTTAGGGACACTTCAATAGAGACCGACCATAGCGCATTGTTTGCTTTACTAATTTCAATGGTAATTTAACCAGGCGAGTTTATGTGTGATTCAATGTAGCGTATATATTGGTAAACCGATTGGTACTAGTAATAATAGTACCGTTAATTATATCAAGTGTGATACGCAACGCCAACTTAAACTTTTCACCAGAATGTGATGTTTTCTGGCTACGTTAATAACTTAGGAATACTTGATAAAGTATGTGGAATACTTCAACTGGCATCTCTTGATAACTCACTCACTTTATTTTCGGTTCAATCGGCCGATATTGTCTGTCGACATACGAACATAGTTCGACCGATGACGGAATTGTAATCAAGCCAAAACACTTGATCTCATGTTAGCAAAAAGTTGATAATCCAATAAATCAACGCTCTTCATTAAATTAGTCAGCCTCGCTTCACACGTAGAGCACTCGCTAATCACCTAACGCTAATCAGCGACCAAATTATCCCGAAGCTGTTTGATTGCCCACCAGAACATCTTAATCTCACTGACATAGTGAGTTAACAAAGCAAGTTACTTGGAAGCGGCTTTCCGTCTCAATGGTACTAATTTAATATAACGATTAGGTATACAGACTTAGGTATTGCCTAATTACCTGTATTAAGTGCAGGTTGTTCAAACAGTGCTGTTATGTTGTTGTTGAAATTAGTTTATCAACGTTATTGCACTAGAGGAAATAGAGTGTGCTGTATAAACCCGAGTCAACTTTGCTTTAATTTGTCGCATCCGGCACTCTAGGCAGGACCTTAACTCGTTAAATTGTTCGAATATAATTATAATATAGTAAATGCATGGCCTTCGTATCTACGTGGGTGGCGATACTTGAACTGTGGCGTAAATGGTGAACGGTTTCTGCCGATGGGAAAGAGCCGAATTAAAGCCGAAAATGTGAAGATTGCCGAATCGAATATGCGCCGACTTGAAAAAGCTTGTAGCGCCGTTCTAATAACCTAATAACCCTCTATTTCAAACTACAGCAAAATCTATACGGTGTCCGAAAACACTTAAACAATAAAAGAAAAATAACATCATAGATGTCAAAGCATACAGAAACTTGAATAAAAGCAATGATTGGATTGGGAACTTGGTAAAATACGACACATTTTTCAGTTGAAACGAACCCAAGGCAACGGTAATCGGAACATATTACGTTATTCTCTTTGCAACGAGTCAAAAGATATAAAAAATTGTACACATATCGCTTGAACCACCCTATGGGGCCGGGCTTATGCGGAGGACGAATCGAAAACGATATTTTAGGAATTAGATAATCGTGGACGGACCAAAAGGAGTTTCTATTGATTGTAGCAAGTGGTGTTGTGTTGTTTCTCCCTTCTTTCCCCAGAAGAAAGTCAGAGTTTGTTTGTGTATTTAGAGATCATCCTCATCAGCCTATAATTTTCCCACTGCTGGGACACAGGCCTCCTCTCTATGAGAGGGAGTGGGCTGTAATCCACCACGCGGCCCCAGTGCGGGTTGGTAGATGTCACATGTCTTCAAGTTTTTAGTTCTAGGACATGCCAGTTTCCGCACGATATTTTCCTTCGCCGTTTTTGAGGGCAGCGGTGTTGAAATAAATTACACAAAGTAATGCGCCTGCTTGGATTCGAACCCACAACTTACTGATCGTAAGTCGGGGCTGACACTACTAGGCCACCGCTGCTCTAATTATAAGAGATATTGGAATCAATTTATTAAGTGTCTCGGGTTCTTTTGTAACGGTTCGATAAAATTTTTGTAATAAGGGAAACGGTTATGATGATCGATATTAAAAGTATTTTTCGGTTACACACTTATCGAAAATTGATTACACGTCTAATTTGTTTTTAATTTTACTCACGTTTTCAATTTTGTGTATAGTCATGTACAGACAGCGTCAGTATGTACTAACCCGTCAACACTCCGACCGTGGAGGCCTCGGGGGTAACCACTTAATGGAGCTGTATGTACATAGACATGCTCGCACATACACATGGGGTAGGCAGAATGACAGAACGCCACCTGTTACGATCCTTAATAATTCCTTTCGCCTCGTTCATGCTCTTACCGCGGGTCATATACGCACGCCGGTTGCAAGTACTACGCACAGTTTACGCATGTCTCATTAAAAATTTAAACTCAAAAGCATTTATTTAAAATTTAAAATAGCCTAGTTACGAGTACTTCTGAATTGTCAAAAAAAACCGGTCAAATGCGTGTCGGGCCACGCGCAGTTTAGGGTTCCTTAGTTTTTATAACAGCCAAGGGCGGGTCGTATTCGCTGACTGATAGTTTCGTACCATGCTCTAACTAAAAGCCAAACATGACTACCTACCTAATTTGGCTTCCTATACAAACAACAACAAAAACAACATTTTTTTTATATAAAACTTATTTAGGAATCAAACATTAGCGCGATACAATTGACGCTTAGCGCCATCTATCGACATTTCTATGGAGTTGTTCGAAATTTTCGAGTCAAATACAATTGGTAGACTACTACTCGTAAGCTTGTAAAGCGTGTGTTTTTATTTTATTTTTATAGTTAAAGCCCACATACGTGTGATAGTTTTCCTTTAAACTTCGTTATATATAGGTGCTACTGCCGTGACATTTGTATTACTAACTACAACCGTTTAGTCTGTAGAGGGGGGGGACACTTGACCCTAACGAAAATAGGTACTTTAAAGCTTGATAAATCACGAACAGTTTACTTAATCAAAAAACGGTCTTCCCAAACCCCTAATAATTATTGAAAGACCTATCCACACTATGGGAAAGACGAAAAAAAAACTATCATCCCCACTTTACATGTAGGGGAGGTAACCTAAATAATTGTTTTTTTCAAAATTTTATTTTACTACTCTTTTCGGCGTCATTAACGTGTTTACTCATGCCAAATTAGAACTTTCTAGTACCAATAGTTTTTGAGCTAAACCGCGGACAGACAGACGGACGGACATGGCGAAACTATAAGGGTTCCTTGTTGACTACGGAACCCTAAAAATGCAGCTTTAGTTATTATTAAAACTCAAACTTAAACTCAAAGCGTTTATTTCAATTAGACTATTACAGGCACTTTTGAAAGTAAAAAAAAAGCAGAACATTACGCAAACCTACAGTCCCAGACAAGGCATAATAACAAGGCAAAGCAAGGTAAGGCATATTAGTCGTTTGTGGTGCGCGTTCCGACTCACCATTTGGTGACCTTCCTCAAGGAAGAGTTTTGGCCGAAACGTGTGCTGTATCGGTGGCGTTTCCGCGGCCAGCTACGTGACACCTCGCAGCGTAATACGACGCCGTCACTTCGTGTGCAGTAGTTATTAAGTTATTTTTATATAAAGTATAAAGTGTAGTAAGTAGTTAAAAGTTATTATTGTTATGCTTATATATGTATTATGAGTTATTGGCACTAGTTGCCTGAAATAAAAGATATTGTATTGTATAACTTGTGAAATTACTGTAGTTGCCCATTCAAAAGCGTAAATCTCTCTGGAGAAGAATGGGCAAGAAACTCCATGGACACTCGTTTAAATCAGAATATTGTTACAAAATCCTAGTTACATCATTCACGAACCAAGAATGAGTGTTTTTATTGTTTGAACACGAAACAGATCATTTCAACAATTACTGAACGCGATCAACACCGCTAATATACGTTTCAAAGCTGTTGGTGACACCATTGCTATGAAATGGAAAACCACAACTCTAGAAAGCAGTTAAATTTTATTGGTGAAGTTCGACTTTAAACGTAAAATTAACCTGTGTTAAAAATAATCTAAGATTAACTACCCTCGTCAAACTGCCGGCTATTTGGTTTCATTCATTAGTGAACAAATGTGCTCGCATTTTTATGTCAGTGTCGTGTTTTATATCGTTTATCCAAAACAGCCCGTTTGGCCGACGTTAGTACAATTTATAACTGCAGCGCCGCTCCGTTCATTACTCGGACGAATCCGGGGTGGCTAGCAAGTGTTGTGTAACTGCTAGTACATACTGTTGTAATGAAAAGTATGACAGGGAATAGGAAATTAAAGATTTATCGATGTACATAAAGGTATGGTTTCTATGTTCCAAAAATATGAATCTACGAAATGCCACGCCGCAGAAACGATATAAAAGTAATGTCCATTAAGTTCTATCAAGCAGCGCACGGTTCGGCCAAAAGCTTCAGCCAATCCATTCTGACATTATTACACTAAAATATAGCTGTTCTCTATTTTAGCGGCCCACTCCAGTGATAGTAGGTATACTCGAGCTATTGTAAGAATTTAGGTAACCTTTATTTCCCAAGTTTCGTAGAACCAAAATTTTCATTCACAATACACCTGTGACCTTATTAAAAGTTGCCGAGAGAAAGCGGCGAAACGCGAGCATCGCATTCTAATACAACTCAGTTCCCTGCCGACAATCAATCCTCACTACAAACAATACCATTCTTTCACTACTATCTTTAATGTGAAAGCAATAGAAACTTGTCTTCAAGAGTCTCTCCAATCAGTAAACTTTGCCTCGTAACTTCTCTCCTCCGTTAATTTGAGCAGTTGTGTGATATACAAACGTAACTTGTGACATAACAATTGATATGACTTCTAAATTATTACAGTATTTTTGTAAAAAAAAAATACACCTACGTATCGACGATGAACCAGTCAATATCATCAGACAGCTTCAAGCCTCAATAGATTTCAAAAACTTTATCGTTCAGAGAAAGCGTCAAACGAAAAAGCTTTTCAAGAAACAATTCACCTGAAAACTCGAGAAATTCAATAAACCGCTCGGCTGAACCAGTCCTGAGTTATTCTCAACTAAACAATAACGTGGACAGTTTTGCCAAAATATACGTGCACATTATTAAGCGAACACTTGCGAAGTACTTGCCGCCAGTGAATAGCGAATAATAGGTATGCATTCTACGAGAGGTGTTTAAAACGGGCCGAGTATCGGTATGGCGCGCGGTACATTTGGCGCGAGTAAACGCGACACACGGTTGTGGCAAACAAATTAGAGAGGACGATGTTTACAGACCCAGATGTAGTGCCGCGACGACGTTGCGACGTGGCCAATTGGACGTTTACAAAACTACTTTAGAAAAAAGTCTCTTTCGCTTCAACGCTTCGCTGTTTGAATAGATGAGAGTTTGTCGCAAACTATCGTTATTTGACTTCTATATCGCTGCTATGTTCTGAAAAGCAGTTCATGTTTGAATATTAAAAAGTAAAGTGAGCACTTTTCCGGTGCCATAAAATTCAAAAGATAATATATTCAGAATATCATTCCAATTATTAGTTAACACGTTCGCTACAAACTAACTAAGCCCGCTAATTTATGACACAGGGGCAAATATCAGGGTTGTCCGTGCCAGTGTACACGTGAACAATGGGCTGTGACGAGCAGAATAACTGAATTGTCTCTTATTGCATGATTTCCTTTGTCAGTTAAGTCGGACAACACTGCACACATAGTTTCGCACCTATTTACATTCCGCTTAATGCTCCTTGCAGTTACAATTTGCTGATGTATTGTTTAACGAGTATTGATAGTACACTCGTGTAACAAAACTAACAGACATCATGTACATTTTCATAAAATATAATATAACAAAAAGGAAGAAAAACCTCAACAAACAAGAAGCAGCACATTATGCTATTCACTTTAGGAGAGTCGATAAATATAACTCGAGTGACTTTGCAACTTACAAAAAGGGGAACAACAACGCCGTACATACATAGTTGGAGCGAGACCCAGGTGTTCAGAAGCCCGCCCTCCATTTCTCAAAGTGAATCCACATTGTGGCCCGTATTTTATAATGACACTGGGAGTTTGCCCAAACGACGTATGCTCACTGCCCACTCAAGGATTACCTTCAGGGATGTGCCTTTTGTCGGCCGAATCTTCTTGTGGCTTGATAAAATAGTAGGCTTTCATGTTATTCTTTCGGGTATACCGTTCTACGTACCTCTTTGTTATTATGTATTGGAAAGTTGTGTCAGTTTGTGCGTTGGTGCTAAATGCGTATGGCTTTTCCTTTTCTAGGACTTTTAAAGCAATATTAAGTAGTTAAATGTTTAGTATTTTTACTGTTACCACATTCATTGAAAATATTTATTCAACTCTGCTACGAGTAAGTTATTAAGATAACTTTAGAAACTCCGCAGCAGCGTACAGAAAAACTCTCTTTAAAAATCTTTATTAACGCCTTTACAAATGGACGAAACAAAAAAAAACTCCGTGCCTCTGAAGCTTGCATCCTTATTTAAAAAGCTTTAGCCGCAACTAAAAACAAAGCATTACGTATACGGGTACTAGTTACAGTAGAAACCACAAAAAGCGTACAGAAAGAAATACATAAGCTTAGTAAGTAGATCTATCTACTTGTAGATAGGTACTTAGGCAGGTAACGATGGAGGTTGAAAACTGGGATAAAATATGAGGCTACTAAGATAATTACCGTTGGTACATAGGTACGTTGGAGGTTTTTCCGAGAAACTTAATTCATTAATTTTGCACACCTGAGACGGCTTCACTTAATTTTTCATTACATTGTAGTGAAGTGGTTTAGCTTCGTTGTCAGTCTTGCCGGCGGCGGCGTCTATGGCGATGTCTCAGAATATGCAAGTTGCCTTGTACTTGACTAGTTGTTAATTAAGTTTGAGACTAACAACACTGATACTAAGGATGGTTTTCAAACTAAAAACAACTGAGTTAAACGTTGTATAAACTTGATATTAAACTATTACGTAATACTCTTAAACAGATGCGGTTTTTAGAAGTTTGCTGCGGAATAATTCATAATATGAATTAAAGTTTGTGAACAACAAATTAATGCAACATCTCTAATGGATTTTGAAACTTGAACTAAACCATCAGGCTTATAACGAAATTGACTTATAAAATCCCTTAAAACGGTAGTTTCTTCTTTATTTTGTGAGTACATCAACGGAACCTTTACTCAATGGCTTAAAAAAAGATTTCTACGTAAGTAGGCACAGCCACATAGCTTTATCAGCATTGCCTCGACTCACTTCTTAGCAAATGCATTGTCTCAGTTCAGCCGCAGGTGTCTTTGTTCCTGCTCACCCCAGTGAGCGCTTACGGCGTGAAACCTCACCATCAATGGAGAAATGCTTGCTTTCCCTTTATTATGCTGAATTGTGCTTATTGTTGAATTTTCGTGAGAACTGAAGCTGTGAAGAGTTTTATAATTTACTGTGAAACTTAACTATGGATTTAAACAGTTACCTTAATGATGATACTTGCCTGTTCAAATGGCATTTAGTTGGCATTAGGGTAGGATAGAATATTATAAAGAAATTATAGGCATACGTCAAAGAAAGATTGAAGCTTTCAGTGATCGGACATCATCTGCCACTTCTTTTCCCAGAGGGGGGGCTGCTTCTTCCATTTACTATTCAAAGAGAATTTATTTGTGTGTTGCCCAAAGGATAGTCTTAAAAAAAGACATGAAAATTAAATCTAACGAAGGTACATTCTCGACTGCCTATTTTCCCTGCTATGTTAGGGTCGATTTTACATGGAGTGACTGGCCGACTGACTTCTTCCATAAGTCCATTTAACAATCTTAATACCCATTTACATCTGCCAAACGTTGTTGCTAAGACATCTCGTTATATTTATATCCTGAGATGTTAAAAAACGATAGAAAAGCTGTTTATTAGTCTCGCACAAGACAGAAAAATAATTAAATTGACAAACACATATTTTTTTTCGTAACAATACAAAACGAATTCTTAAAAAAAAATAACAAATTAAAGTGACTGTACGAGGCCAAAAGGTCCCAAAAGAGCCCATAAGTTGGTGTTTCATTCGGTAACCTGTAAAATATTCAGGTACAGGGGGATTTATTGCGTATATTACTTACATGAAACTATTTGAGAAGTTTCCCCGGTGCCACTCGTTATGGTGGCCCATGGTTATTTTATATCCCATGGCCGACGTTATGGAAAAAGTTTTATACTCGAGTTACAGAGAAAAATTATCTCTTGCACTTTTTATAACGAAAACTATTTACTGACTGCGGTTTAACGTTGGTATTACGTTTGATTAAATGGATCAGTTTAATAAATACCACTTGGAGATATATAATTTACTAGCTGTCCCGCGCAACTTCGTCTACATTCGCAACTTCATCTGCATTACATTTTTCCCGTTTTCGACATAACATTTTTCATTGTTGCTCCGCTCCTATTGGTCGTTGCGTGATGATATATAGCCGTTCTCGTTAAATAGGCTATTTAACACTGAAATAATTTTTCAAATCGGAGCAGGAGTTCTTGAGATTAGGGCGTTCAAGCAAACAAACAAACTCATAAATTAGTATTAGATGTTAAAAAAGACTATAGCTAAAACTTTTGCGGCCTAAAACCATCTTTCTCAGAAAGCTTGCTTCGAAAAATGTAAAGTAAATGTGGTGACAACTGACCAGATGAACCATTCATTACTAAACTGGAGCCTTGCCTCTAGTATTTTCTTATATTTTGGTATTTTAAAACACACAGCGATCTTCAAGTTTTCTCGCTTTCTGAACAAGTACACCGAAGTTAGCGCAAGTTTAACACAACTTGCGAAGACTTTTAATAGGTCCCGAATAGTTGCGATGCGCTGTGCATTGCTTAAGAAACTATATGTTTTGGGGAAATGTTGCTTAATTGGATTTCATGATATATAACTTACTTTAAAGCAATATTAGCAAGCAAAATTAAGCAATATTATGGATCATTGTGTCTGAGACAATAAATTAATTGATTGATTGATTAAGTTTTAAACATGTAGATCACGAAAGTGAAAACAATCATGTTTTTCATTCTTAATAGACACGTGCGTGTCGTTTTAAATGCTTAGAGCATGTCACAATACATTGCGACGCGATGGTATTGGAACGAAGGCAACAATTGTCGCGTCGAAAGTCGCATCGCAAGAGGACGTCAACGGATACAAAAGGTCAATTCCAATAATATATTAATGAAACTTTGGAATTCATAAAGCACGAAATATATTTAAATGTTAATATAATAATGACTTTATGTGCTTATAATTTGCTTTTTATGTACGAAATACCATTCAGGGGTTACTTTAGTTGAATAATTGAGCCCCAATTATTTATTTTGTTAACAGCCTTTAACACGTTTTTGGACAAACGAAATCAACAGAAATACGCCTGTTAAATAGTTATTCACCTGAAATAAACATGTATATTTATTTCACATTACGTGTAAGTGAAATAAATATACATGAAATAAATATAATAATATATGACGGAGAAAATGTCTCCGTTCCGTTTTTAAAAAGCGTGACGTCAGCATAGCTGACGTCACTGACTATGTTTAGGGTGATCACTCATCTTCGATCTTCCAAGTAAAACACCACAAGTACACTGTATGACTCGTTTATTCAACCGACAGCGTAACGACTTATTTACATAGATCCGTACAGTTCGGCGGCTCAAGCAAGACTGACTCGATCGCCTACAGTGCGGCCGTATTTATAGGGCTCGACGTACGTGCACGTTTAATTTTAGGTTAAGTATTGAAATTACAATGATGACATTCATTTTACATCGTAATAAATTCAAAGTAATCAACTTATGGTTTTTAAACTAATTTTTAGGACAATTAAATGATTAAACTTAGTTATTCTAGGTTTTTCTAGACGAATTGTTGTAGTTGCGCCGATACGGCCATACTGACAGGCGGTGCGCGCTCTGCACCAGTCTCGTTGGTTCTCGTCGATTTTTGTGGATTCTCGTAGACCTGAAAGAATAGAAACAAAACTTCCTCTGAGTAGTACATCTGTAAACAACTTGCGTTGTTTTGTCTTTTGAGAATATCGATTCTGATAAGGTTAGTAGGTTCTCGGAGATTTTATTAAAGGGTTCTCGGAGGTTCTCGTAGAGTTCTCGGAGGTTCTCGTAGAGTTCTCGGAGGTTCTCGTAGAGTTCTCGGAGGTTCTCGTAGAGTTCTCGGAGGTTCTCGTAGAGTTATCTGAGGGATATTTAGAATATTTGAATTAAGTTACTTACGGTTTTATTCTGATGAATTACGGTTTTCCGATTCCGATACGGCCACACTGACAGGCGGTGCGCGCTCTGCACTAGCCTCGTTGGTTCTCGTCGATTTTTGTGGATTCTCGTAGACCTGAAAGAATAGAAACAAAACTTCCTCTGAGTAGTACATCTGTAAACAACTTGCGTTGTTTTGTCTTTTGAGAATATCGATTCTGATAAGGTTAGTAGGTTCTCGGAGATTTTATTAAAGGGTTCTCGTAGAGTTCTCGGAGGTTCTCGTAGAGTTCTCGGAGGTTCTCGTAGAGTTCTCGGGTTCTCGTAGAGTTCTCGGAGGTTCTCGTAGAGTTCTCGGAGGTTCTCGTAGAGTTCTCGGAGGTTCTCGTAGAGTTCTCGGAGTTTCTCGAAGAGTTATCGGAGGGATATTTAGAATATTTGAATTAAGTTACTTACGGTTTTATTCTGATGAATTATTTTCACCCTGTAGCTGGTGGTTTTCTGGTTCTCGTAGAGTTCTCGGAGGTTCTCGTAGAGTTCTCGGAGGTTCTCGTAGAGTTCTCGGAGGTTCTCGTAGAGTTCTCGGAGGTTCTCGTAGAGTTCTCGGAAGTTCTCGTAGAGTTCTCGGAGGTTCTCGTAGAGTTCTCGGAGGTTCTCGTAGAGTTCTCGGAGGTTCTCGTAGAGTTCTCGGAGGTTCTCGAAGAGTTATCGGAGGGATATGTAGCTGGTGGTTTTCTGGGTCTCGTGAAGTCGAAGGGATGGGCTTAATTGCAGCAGACTCCTGATGACCAGGTGATGCATTTCCCGCCGATACGGTCACCTGTTCACCTGGTTGTGGCGCGTGGTGCAGCTGATCATGAGCCACCTTGCGAAGTCGCCCCCTGCCGACCACCTTCTTCACCAAATATCGGTCATTTTCAAAATATCTATCGTTGTTAGGTATTGTGGAACTTGAGTTTGGATGAGAACGTTTCTTCCGTATAAATGTTGCTACTGAAATCAGTTTAGGAACAGTGGTTGTTCTGGCATTCAGTAAATCGATGCGTAATCGCTCTATCATTAACACATCCAATCACTGCCTCCACGGCGTGCTCATCTTCCAACTTGTCCTTGGTACCCTTCTCCATAAAATCCATGCCCGTGACCAGAACTCGGCAATATCCTTTGAGGAATCATAAAAATGTTCCCTGAACCTAACAATGTCTCGGGAGTATCTGTTCTCAGGTTCAAATGTGGTGATGATGTTCTTTCGTAACTCTTCCCAGGTCACCATTCAATCATCGATCCACATTTTCGCACGTCCCTTCAGCAGACTGCAGACTTTCATACGAACGTCGAAATCACTCAACTTATATGCCTCAATGGCTTGATCAATATGTTGACACCACTCACGTACTCCGACATGGGTATCCGGGTCGAAAGATGGCAGGTAAATGCCTTTGATCCTTATTTTTGATTCGGTAGGCGGAGCACACAAACGCTCTGACATTCTCTGCATCATTTCCATCATCTGCATAAGGAATTGTGGTGGTATTCCGTCCATCTGCATTCCTTGATCAGGGTATGTATGCGGTCTTGATTGATTCATGGCTTCCATTGATGTATTGGAGACCAGTCCAGGCTCCTGACGCCGAATGTTGGCTGGTTCCAGTTGCTCAGGTGGTAAACGAGCTGATGAGGAAGTGGCTTGAGTAGAAATCTCTTGCGATCCCACTTCTGATGACGGAGAAAATGTCTCCGTTCCGTTTTTAAAAAGCGTGACGTCAGCATAGCTGACGTCACTGACTATGTTCAGGGTGATCACTCATCTTCGATCTTCCAAGTAAAACACCACAAGTACACTGTATGACTCGTTTATTCAACCGACAGCGTAACGACTTATTTACATAGATCCGTACAGTTCGGCGGCTCAAGCAAGACTGACTCGATCGCCTACAGTGCGGCCGTATTTATAGGGCTCGACGTACGTGCACGTTTAATTTTAGGTTAAGTATTGAAATTACAATGATGACATTCACATCGCTTAACGAGTCGCGAGACTAAGCGGACGTGTTTTTGTACTTGCTAAAATGAAATATCTTTAAACAATTACGACAAAATATATCAATAATTATTTGCGGCGTCAGTTAAAATCAAACTAAAGTGTGTCACGTGTGACTTGTGCCATACCAACTTTTATGTGCAAGATGAACTAAATTAGATTTATTTGCTATTAACAATAAATAAAGTGTTGCGGTTAGCATGTCTAACATAGAATCGAGCCCGTTTGGTCGTAGCCAAATACTACGACGAAGTCCTCCGCCAACGCCTACCGAACAATTGCCCCCGAGTGAACCAGCTCCACCACCACCTCTACCAGCACCTGCGGAGAATGTTTTGCCGAGTGACCTTGTCAGCACGCCAGAGATCCAGAAATGGTTACTGTCTATAGATGGCATTCTGAGTGAAGTCTGCTCTATTGTTGGTGAAGGAAAAATGAACTCGGACCAGAAGCAGCGTGTCTCAGCCCTTTGCCGGAAGGTCCAAAGTGGGACTTCTCAGATGGCTGT
Source organism: Cerastis rubricosa (assembly GCA_949152445.1). Taxonomy (NCBI): domain Eukaryota; kingdom Metazoa; phylum Arthropoda; class Insecta; order Lepidoptera; family Noctuidae; genus Cerastis; species Cerastis rubricosa. The sequence continues at coordinate 11,281,599 of OX424523.1, read as the reverse complement.
CCTTTACCAATCAGTGAAGCAGAAAATGATTCAGTCCCACAGTACCATTCAGCACCTACAGCATCAGCAAAACATGGCGAACTCTCTGAACCAGTTCAAAGATGTTTTTGAGTCGAAGCTGAATTCGTCCAACAATTCCTATGCTAGCATGGTGAAGAAAGGCTCCGACAATTTCGTCCGACCTGCAAACCTGAGTTCGATCGCCATTTATCCCAGTGATAAGACAAAAACAAGTGACGACACCAAATCACTTGTTCAAAAGTTAATATCTCCCGAAGAACTGAAGCTCCATGTCCGTGCCCTGAAAAAAGTGAAAAATGGGGGAGTACTGATAAGCACTGAAAATAAAGGCGATATCGATAAACTGAAAAACTCGGAGAAGATATTCACCTCAGGCCTAACAATAGAAGAGCCATCTAAGCGTCGCCCTAGAGTTACTGTTATTGGTGTTCCCGTAGCTCTTACTGAGAAGGAGGTATTCGACTGTATTTACGAGCAGAATCTTTCAGATAAATTGCCGAATACAACTCGTGAATCCTTCCTTGAGACCATTAAGCTGAGCCATAAATCGGGTAAGAAAGGCCTTCCTACATGCAACTACATTCTTGAAGTACCCGCGGACATAAGAAAAATACTAATCAACCAGAGCAGAATTTTTATTAATTGGACTTCATGCCCGGTGAGAGATTTTACGATAGTCACCAGGTGCTACAATTGCCAGCAGTTCGGCCACGCAGCTAAGTTTTGCCGTGAAACTAGTCCTACTTGCAACCACTGTGCAGAATCCGGACACACCGTGAAGGAATGCAGTAGGAAATCTTCTCCCCCCCAGTGTGCGACGTGCAAAAAATTCAAGAGGAAATGTGACCATCCAACCGGTGATGTAAACTGCCCGGCACGTAAATATGCAGAGACCAACTACATTAACTCCATAGACTATGAAGGCGCCTAAGAGCGCCACAGAATATTTTATTAAGTAGGCACACAAACAGGTAGCTCTTCGCTTTTTTGTATTTACTTTTATTTATTTTTTCTATTTTTCTCTTATTTTGTAATTACCATGAGCAATCACCTAATCAGTGATCTAGATAGTTTTTCTGTGTCTGAATCTAAAATCTGTAATGTTGAGGACTGTAAATACCTTCTTCGCTCTGGCGACAAAACGCTTACCTTACTTACACAAAATATTCGCAGCATAAACCGAAACATGGACGGTTTTGAAGTCTTATTACAAAGACTTGACATCAGCTGTGATATTATCGTGCTAACAGAATGTTGGCTGTCAAAACAGACAGACAACTTACCATCTCTGGACGGATTTTATTCATATAAAACCGACAGAAACACCAACCAAAACGACGGAGTAGTAGTTTATGTTAAAAATAATTTGCGAACTATTAAAGAAGAACCACTATCCGAAGATAGTAATTGTTTAATCATTAAAATTATTCCCGATACAGTGGTCATGGCTATTTATAGGCCTCCCTCTCATAATATCGATAGATTTTTAGACTCACTTGACAAAAACTTAAAAAACATAAGTACATTCAAAAACATAATACTTTTAGGAGACATCAACATTAATATTTCCTCCGTGAAACCCGATACCCATACTCATCATTATCTAAATATTTGTGCATTTCATGGGCTTTTACCTGCTCACTATTACCCCACACATCAAAGCGGTTCTTGCTTAGACCATATCATTTTGAAATCAAAAAATCCATCCAAAACATTGGTTACTAACTCTTCGCTCACCGATCATCAAGCTGTTTTACTAACAATGCAAATAACTTCACCTAGAAAAAAATGCGAGCGTAGCTATACTAAAGTCAATATGACAAACCTTGAAAGTGTCATATGCGGCATTAATTTTAACCCTATTTATGATTCTGTTGATGCAAATATTTCTTTACAATATTTCATAAATTCTATACAATCTGCAATAAGGAAGAACTCTTTCACTAAGATAATCCCGAGAAGGTTTAGTTGCATTAAACCGTGGATAACTCCTGGTCTCGTACGTTGTATAAGACACAGAGACAAACTGCACCTAAAATCCAAACTTGCACCGGATGACGTAATACTTTCTGTTACCTATAAAAGATATCGGAATTTCTGTAATAATCTTTTGAAAAAACTAAAAAACGAGTACGATAAACATGAACTACAGAAGGCGGGAAAAAATAGTAAACTTGTGTGGAAATTTATAAAAACCAATACATTGAGGTCAAAAAATTCCGAACCTCCGCTTGATTTACTATCAACAGAAGTAAATCCATCCGAAGCAACAAATGTGGTAAACCACTATTTTGTCAACGTTGGTAAAAACTTGGCTGAAAAATCCTCAAATATAAGTCGTCTTCCTACTCAAAACCCAAGGACATATTCCACATTAAATTCGTTTGTTTTACTAGATACTGACGTCAACGAAGTAATTAGAATAATAAACGGGTTAAAGGAAGTCTGCGCAACTGGGTGGGATGATATACCCAATAATATACTTAAGAGATTTAAACACCTACTGGCCCCTCCCCTGACCCACATTTTTCAGCTATGTTTATCTAAAGGGATATTTCCAAAATTGTTAAAAAAGTCTGTGGTCACACCTATTTTCAAGTCTGGAGACAAAAGGAGTGTGAATAACTACAGACCCATTTCAGTACTAACGGGTATTTCAAAAATTTTAGAAAAAATCATTAACAGTAGATTGATAAAATATCTGGAAGATAACAAACTACTTTCAGATAATCAATTTGGGTTTAGGCCTAAAAAATCAACAAGCCAAGCAGTAAACAAATTGACTAATTACATTTCTACAAATCTGGATAGTGGAATGCACACAGTTGGGATCTTTCTAGACCTTGCAAAGGCCTTCGACACTATTTCCTGCACTACTCTTTTGCAGAAGCTTGAAACACTTGGCATTAGAGGAGCACAGCTTCTACTCTTGTCTGATTATCTAAGTGATCGACGGCAATCTGTAAAAATTGGCCCACATACAAGTTCTGACCTTTCAAATACTCGTTTTGGAATTCCACAAGGCAGTATTTTAGGTCCTACATTATTTTTAATCTACATTAATGACCTGTGCTGCCTGCCACTCCAAAATGGTGTTATTATGTCTTATGCGGATGATACTGTTTTGTTATTTGCAGCTAAATCAAGAGCTGAGGCCTATGAACATGCTCAAAATGGCTTTAACATTGTGTCAAATTGGCTCCAGAATAATCTTCTGACACTAAATGCTGAAAAAACCAAATACATTTTATTTACAATGAGAAATACTAACACACCGCTTACTAACCTAAACATTTACGCGCATAACTGTAGCACGTACGCTGACACTGCATGTTCTTGCCCTACTTTAGATAAAGCTGACCACTTGAAATATCTAGGTGTCACTATTGACTCCAATCTTAATTTCCGTAAACATATCGAGTTACTATGTACTAGAGTGCGCAAACTTATATATATTTTTAAGAATTTACGTAATGTAGCCGACTATAATTTAATAAAACAGATTTATTTAGCGCTGTGTCAGTCTATTCTAACATATTGTATAATATCCTGGGGGGGCGCGGGAATTTCAATTCTTCTCCCTCTAGAACGTGCTCAAAGAGCAATTCTAAAGGTTGCGACCTTCCGTCCTTTTAGATTCCCTACACACCTGCTCTACAAAGCATGTAATGTACTTACAGTACGGCAATTATTTATTTTGCACATAATACTACACCAGCACTCTACACTTCCCTATGACCCAGTTCCTTCTGATAGGAGAAGGAAGGACCTGGTTTGCACAAAACCTCAAACTAGACATGCTTTTGCGAATCGATTTTATGTGTTTCTAGGACCTTTTCTTTATAATAGACTTAACAAGATACTAAACATCTATAGTTTAAGTTATAAAAAATGTAGTTCTGTAATGTCAGATTATTTAGCGATACTTAATTACATAGACACAGAAAAACTTCTAGAAGTTGTAGTATAAGTATGTTATCCTCTCGTATCTATTTGTACATATGTATTTAGTTAATTTGCTAGTTTTAGTGTTTTTCTTTTGTACCAATTTGATTATACTTGTAGTTGTTAATAGATAAATTTTATTTTATAATTTTAATGTCCTAATTAAATTGTGCTATGTAAAGTGATGGTCTGAAACACAGGTTTAAATAAACCTAGTTCGGGCAGGTCGCTACCAAACATCTGAATTGAACTACATATTATTACTTGCAACTTTTGAATATGTTTAGTTATAGTTTACTTATAAGTACTAATTTTACCCTTGTAAGATAAATAATACTACTCTGCCTAAATGTACACACTTTTGTTATACTTTTTAAATAAAAAACATTATTATTATTTCCCTTTATTCATTTTATAAACATACATTTTACATTTTTAAATATTTTTACAAAATTATATACAAAAACATTTAAAAATATAAAAATAGTAGCCCACCGGTATCGGGAACAGGGTCCAAGCTACCGGCGGTCAGGGCTCCAGAGAGAGGAACCTCCTAACAATACGAGCCGTGTCCAGGAGTACCGCTTTCTGAATCAAGCCCTTGATCCAGCTGCCTAACGAGAGCCTCATCAGATATTGGTCGAGGCTCTTGGCAATTAGGCCATTGGCTGATACGACTATCGGCACAATGATCGCTGAGTCAACAGGCCACATGTCGACAACCTCGCGAGCCAAGTCAATATACTTGATTTGTTTATCTTTCTCGGCCTTCACGAGGTTCTCGTCATGTGGAACCGTTATGTCAACAATCATTGCGCGCCGCTCTGATCGATCCATCACCACTATATCAGGCTTATTGGCTACAATAGTCCTGTCAGTGATGATGGATTGATCCCAATACAGTGTGATATTGCCATTTTCGAGAACTGGGTCGGGCACATACCTATAGTACGGCACTTCCGATTCCACAAGGCTGTATTTCAGAGCAAGTTGCTGATGGATAATCCTGGCTACAAGGTTGTGTCTATGCAAGTATTCTCCGTTAGCTAGACGAGAACACCCGGAAATAATGTGACGGATCGATTCACCCGGACGGTGGCATGCCCGACATATGTCAACCGTGCCATCCTTCACAATAAATTTCCGGTAGTTATTCGTCATCATAACTTCATCCATAATTGCACAAACAAAACCTTCGGTTTCTCCAAAGAGTTCCCCGGAACGTAGCCAGGCTACGGACGCTGCATGGTCTACATCAGGCCCATGCAGGGCACTGAAATAGCGTCCGTGAAGCTCCTTACTCTGCCATACTTCCCTGCGGTCATTAGTGTCAAGCACTGCAGGTTTGCGCCAGTTCTCTTTAGCCAAGGAGAGCGGGGTGAGGGCCTTGTCCATCGCGACCACATCTCGATGCATCCCCACGTCGGCTTCTAGGAAATATTCCCTGAGACTGCATATCTCGCGATTGTGGAGAGTCTTGGCGTTTAAAAAGCCTCGACCTCCACAACTCCGCGGGATATACAGTCTCATAACCGAAGAACGTGGGTGATGCATTCGATATGCCGTCAACAATGTACGGACCTTCCTATCCAGTGCGTCTAGTTCTGTTTGAGTCCATTTGAGTACGCCGAAAGAGTACATCAAAACCGGCATGACCCAACCATTGAAGGCACGCACCTTATTTCCGCCTGATAAAAGACTATTAAATACTTTTCTCAGGCGGCCAAAGAAGCGCTCCTTCAACGATTGCTTCATGTCAACAGAATTGATGCCCAGCGCCTCCGACATACCCAAATACTTGTAGGTTTCGGTCTCTGAGAGGGATCTAAGATTTATGGAATCTGAGAGCTGGGTTCCCGCAGATTCCACAATCCCCCCTCGCTTTACATGCATGACCGCACATTTGTCCACACCAAATTCCATCCTGATGGCGCTACTGAAAGTTTCTGTTACCTTCAATAGCTCCATCAGTTGCAAATTGTTGGGGGCAAAGAGTTTCAGGTCATCCATGTAAAGAAGGTGAGATATAACCTGACCACCTCTCCTCAACCGAAAGCCCAGACCTGAATCCTCCAGCAGCGTGCTTAGAGGATTCAAGGCTAAGCAAAACCAAAGCGGACTCAAACTATCGCCCTGAAAAATACCTCGCTCTATCCTTATCGGTTCGCTGTTCCCTTGGATATGCCGACATCCTGGATAGCGAAGGACTGTCCTCCATTGCCCCATACACGACATCAGGAAGGTGCGCAGTGTTGCATCAACTTTATACAATTCTAGCACCCTCATGAGCCATGTATGTGGCACCGAGTCATAGGCCTTCTTATAATCTATCCAACATGTCGACAGATCCCTTCGGGAACGCCGAACCTGTTGGTTAATGGCCATATCAATGAGGAGCAGCTCCTTAGTACCGCGGGACCCGTTCCTACATCCATTCTGAGAAGCGGACATGATCGAATTATCATTAACGTGTTTGCAAATTTTAGCTCTCAAAATGGATGTAAGAACTTTATACATTGTCGGAAGACAAGTAATAGGCCTATAATTTTTGGGCTCCGCAGTACTACCTGATTTATGGAGCAGGTGGGTTATTCCAGTAGTCAGGAACTCGGGCAGCGACCCTGACTCTAAGGCTGACTGGAATAGGGCCGCCAAGCGAGCATGCGACCTCGCAAACCATTTAATCCAGAAGTTGTGCAGCCCGTCCGGCCCTGGAGATTTCCAGTTAGGCAACGGACGGACTGCACGAGCTACGTCTTGGGGGCTGATAGAGATTGCCCCCATTTCTGGTACTGGATCGCACACTCGCTCGACTTCTCGAATCCATTCACCCTCGGTATGGCTGACAGGCGCCGACCAGATGTTGCGCCAAAACGCGCACATGACGTCATCATCCGGTAGGCGCGTGTCGGCCACACCTTGGTCTGGTCGCTCCCAACTCCTATAAACCCACCTTTCATCTCTTTGGAATGTGCGATTCAGAGTGTATCGTTCCACCCGCCGCTTATACCTACGGATACGGTTTGCCCATGCATACACTTTCTGCTTCAGGAAGTCGATGCGTTCTGTGATACGGGACATATAGTCTCGAGGACTAATATCAGTCCCTGCAAATGCCCGCTTCACAAAACGCATCACTCGAGGGCGATTGTTGCCCTCCCTGAAGCAGATTAGTTTGCCGATGAGTGTTCTGGCCCCACTAATACGTCGCTCAATCCTGCATTGCCAAGCCGGTACGGCAGGTTTAGGTCGTGTAGCTCTGTCATCAGAAAATTTGACATGAGCTACACGACATGCCGCTACAGCCGCACAGTACAGGATCGAGTGAGCATCAGTGAGGTCTTCGCAGTTATCAAAATAGTTCGACAACTGCGAATCCAGAACAGCCACCAGCGCCCTATTTCTATTATGCATGGGCAAACGAGGTAAGCGTGGTCTAAGTTCAGGCGACATGTACCGATATTCTCCAATCGCACCTTCCAAAGCACTCCTGATTTCCTCACTGCACTGGGTACTTACATTAGTAGCCATGTCATTACTCACTTCGTCAGCGCGATTGAATAGCTGACTAGACTGTGGTGGGACCACAGCCTGTGACGGAGGGACAATGACATGGCTACTCTGCATTTCAGTTCGCAAGCGATCAAGTACGGTATCGTCCAACATATGATTACGTTGGATGACCCGCACCTGATCCGATAATCGTTGCGCCGACACGTTGACAGCTGGCTCAAGCACCTGAAACAGAGAGAGCATCCGAACACGGTACGCGGTCAGGTTGTTTCCTCCCTCTGTAGCCCCATAGTATGAGCGCATGACATTTTCGTTGATGGTTCGCGTCCATCGCATGCGCTGCACACTTCCGCCGGGAGCTGGGACCCTATCAGAGGCCGGTGGGCCACGAGGTCCTAAACCGTCCGGCGGCCGGCGTCCTCCCCGTCGACGAGCAGGTGGTGGCGTCGTGGGCGGAGAGAAGTACTCGTCGCTGTCGCTCGACGCAACTGCCACGGCCGGTGTCACAGCACTCACGGTGAAGCTGGGTTCCGGCGGCGGCGAGGCGGAGCGGGGCGACGAGTCCGGAGGCGGTAGGCGTGCACGAAGAGCAGCAGCTGATCTTGTGATCATAATACGTTTTACAATTCCCTCATTGTCATAATAGTTTCAGTAATATGTGACAGATGACAGTGTCTGTCTGGTTAGAATTTTCGTATTTCTTTTTGATATTTATCATTTTTCCAAATTGATGATTAATTTATGTAGTTTTATTTACAAAAAGTACACTGTGTAAAAATGGTATTGTTTCATGAAGCCAAAAACTGTTTCTTTGAATTTTTAAATATTTTTTTGTACAGAGAGAATGATTAGACGTATTGACACTTGGGGTTGCCAGCTTATTGTTATTATTATTATTATTATTCATTTTACATCGTAATAAATTCAAAGTAATCAACTTATGGTTTTTAAACTAATTTTTAGGACAATTAAATGATTAAACTTAGTTATTCTAGGTTTTTCTAGACGAATTGTTGTAGTTGCGCCGATACGGCCATACTGACAGGCGGTGCGCGCTCTGCACCAGTCTCGTTGGTTCTCGTCGATTTTTGTGGATTCTCGTAGACCTGAAAGAATAGAAACAAAACTTCCTCTGAGTAGTACATCTGTAAACAACTTGCGTTGTTTTGTCTTTTGAGAATATCGATTCTGATAGGTTAGTAGGTTCTCGGAGATTTTATTAAAGGGTTCTCGGAGGTTCTCGTAGAGTTCTCGGAGGTTCTCGTAGAGTTCTCGGAGGTTCTCGTAGAGTTCTCGGAGGTTCTCGTAGAGTTCTCGGAGGTTCTCGTAGAGTTCTCGGAGGTTCTCGAAGAGTTATCGGAGGGATATGTAGCTGGTGGTTTTCTGGGTCTCGTGAAGTCGAAGGGATGGGCTTAATTGCAGCAGACTCCTGATGACCAGGTGATGCATTTCCCGCCGATACGGTCACCTGTTCACCTGGTTGTGGCGCGTGGTGCAGCTGATCATGAGCCACCTTGCGAAGTCGCCCCCTGCCGACCACCTTCTTCACCAAATATCGGTCATTTTCAAAATATCTATCGTTGTTAGGTATTGTGGAACTTGAGTTTGGATGAGAACGTTTCTTCCGTATAAATGTTGCTACTGAAATCAGTTTAGGAACAGTGGTTGTTCTGGCATTCAGTAAATCGATGCGTAATCGCTCTATCATTAACACATCCAATCACTGCCTCCACGGCGTGCTCATCTTCCAACTTGTCCTTGGTACCCTTCTCCATAAAATCCATGCCCGTGACCAGAACTCGGCAATATCCTTTGAGGAATCATAAAAATGTTCCCTGAACCTAACAATGTCTCGGGAGTATCTGTTCTCAGGTTCAAATGTGGTGATGATGTTCTTTCGTAACTCTTCCCAGGTCACCATTCAATCATCGATCCACATTTTCGCACGTCCCTTCAGCAGACTGCAGACTTTCATACGAACGTCGAAATCACTCAACTTATATGCCTCAATGGCTTGATCAATATGTTGACACCACTCACGTACTCCGACATGGGTATCCGGGTCGAAAGATGGCAGGTAAATGCCTTTGATCCTTATTTTTGATTCGGTAGGCGGAGCACACAAACGCTCTGACATTCTCTGCATCATTTCCATCATCTGCATAAGGAATTGTGGTGGTATTCCGTCCATCTGCATTCCTTGATCAGGGTATGTATGCGGTCTTGATTGATTCATGGCTTCCATTGATGTATTGGAGACCAGTCCAGGCTCCTGACGCCGAATGTTGGCTGGTTCCAGTTGCTCAGGTGGTAAACGAGCTGATGAGGAAGTGGCTTGAGTAGAAATCTCTTGCGATCCCACTTCTGATGACGGAGAAAATGTCTCCGTTCCGTTTTTAAAAAGCGTGACGTCAGCATAGCTGACGTCACTGACTATGTTCAGGGTGATCACTCATCTTCGATCTTCCAAGTAAAACACCACAAGTACACTGTATGACTCGTTTATTCAACCGACAGCGTAACGACTTATTTACATAGATCCGTACAGTTCGGCGGCTCAAGCAAGACTGACTCGATCGCCTACAGTGCGGCCGTATTTATAGGGCTCGACGTACGTGCACGTTTAATTTTAGGTTAAGTATTGAAATTACAATGATGACATTCATTTTACATCGTAATAAATTCAAAGTAATCAACTTATGGTTTTTAAACTAATTTTTAGGACAATTAAATGATTAAACTTAGTTATTCTAGGTTTTTCTAGACGAATTGTTGTAGTTGCGCCGATATATACATAAGTATTCATTATTTATTTTGGTGCAAACGATATATTTTAACATAAGATACACTCGGTTACAATAGTAATAAGCTACCTGTGCACTTATCTCATTTTCTGACTGTAATTATTATCATCATTATAACATATGCTCTGTATGGTGTCGGACGTAAAGAATAGCACTATCCCATATCTTCCTGTGGGTGTCGTAAGAGGCGACTAAGGGATTAGCCAGAGAATGGGCTTCAGCGTTCTCTGTGCTTTTGTAACAACCGTACTGCGATCGCCAACCCGCCTGCCAACCGTGGCGATTATGGCAAAACCCCCCAAAATGTCAATATGGCGACACTTGGGGGAGGCCTATGTCCAGCAGTGGACGTCTTTTGGGCTGAAATGATGATGATGATGATTATAACATATCCCCTGTTATTCCTGATCGGCCCGGCCCACCATTACCCAAAACGGTGTACTAATAGTAATAATAATCCCATATAATAACCTGTCGTTATCAACTGAGCGCCGGTCTAGACAAATGGTTGCTATTGAAAAATTCCAGGTGGAAAAAACCCAGTCCTTTAACTAAATCTGGATATTGAACCAGGACCTCAAGCTCAGCACCAGAGCAAAGAGGCAACCCTCTTTATCCATTATCATCATCGTCGTCTGCCTAGCCTTTTCCCAAACAATCTCGGGATCGGCTTCCATTCTAACCGGGTGCAGCTAAGTACCAGTATTTTACATGAAGCGACTACCTATCTGACCTCCACAACCCAGAAACTGGGTAATACGATACCCCTTGGTAAGACTGGATGTCAGACTTTTGGCTGGAGTACTCGTAACGACTGTCAAAGATATACAAATGACAGCCCGGACCAACGGCTTAACGTGCTTTCCGAGGCACAGAGGAAACTCGGTATGTAATTATGGTCACCCATCCACGGACCAACCTCTTAACCTTAACACGTTGTCTGCCAGTCAATAGACACAATTGAAAATGTATTGTTTGAGGGCGGCAGTGTAGGTGTTACAAGATAAGATCGACCCGTGCGGCTGTTATTATTTAGCCACGAGCTCCTCAACCATGCCACCTTCTTTATTCATTGTCTTCTAAATAATTTAGCTCAAGCATCACACCCTGCTACCGTTTTCGAAACTATTTGGAGTTACTGCAGCAGTGTCTTCTTCTTCTTCCATATTTCACAATTAGTCGTCAACTCATCCTTTCTCAATAAAATTATAATTAATTCTAAATTATTTAGCCTTATCCTCGCTTATAATTAAATGCCTAAGTATATAAATAACAATGTGATGGTACTCTACTGTTCAGTGAATTAGTTAAAATTATTGCATGGCGATATGACAGCTATGAAAAACGATCTTCAGTAAAGCTTTAATTTCAAAGTTAATTAAAAATACCTGCGATGGGTCATCTGAGGGGCGGGCCTAGGGTTTCATTTAGGGGGCATTTAGGGTTGACATCATGAGGGTTTGTACGTCATGTTGAGTTTTTCAACCTGCTCTTTAATGAATGGTATTTTTTGCAATGTACAAAGATATAAAAAAATCTTAACAAATTAATTTTCTCTAGTTCGCTGACTTATCTTTACGTTTTTGTTAACGTGCTTAGTTTAAACGGCTATTTCTTCTATGGCCACTTATCGCCCCTCTATATCTATACGCCTGCTTAATTTCTAACGACGAGAAAAAGGGCACTACGCCAAGTCCACGGCCTCACTCGCCCATCACCTCATCTAAATCTTCCATACTCTCTGCTTAATTCCAGTGCAACATTTTTGCCTCCCCATTTTCTGCGGATACTCCATTACGAGTAACCCCCGGGAACATGTAGCCACAACACTAGCGACTGTAAGTACCCCTGTGTGGCACGAGAATATGTCACATGTCCCGGAACACCCCTCCAACAACCCCCCCCCCCTCCGCTTACCCCCACGGTCAGGGGTGTCACACTGGAGCTGAATTAAATAATGGATTGCTTTGCATAGCCGTCGGCTTATTCTATTTATTCATAAATAAAATTTATGTACCGAGAAGAAATGATAATAATTGAATGTGTTCCGTTATTGTGGTGCAGTATTACAAAAATATATTTTAAACCTCTTCTATCTTTTTGTAAATTAATAAATTATTTTCTTAATATTAAAATTAAAGCGGCGTTGTCAAACGTAGACGTCCTTTACCTTTCAAATGCAGGCAATCAATTTTATTGTTGACTAGCTGTCCCGGCATGCGTTGCAATGTGTTCCTTCCCAGCAGTGTGTTCCTACCCACTAAGTAATTTTAATTATTTTATTAAATTCCCTTTGTCCCCTTTAACGGGGACATGTCCTACGGGGACAACGGGAATACAGGTACCTACTTACCAACCTACCTAAGAACCTTCAACAAAGTATTAGAAAACATTTTTTAAAAAAAGATGAATGAAATCGGTTAAGTCGTTCTCAAGTTATGACGTGACCAAGGGAAATAGGGATACATTTTTTTTTTAAAATAGATTAAGCTCGTTTGAGCATTGTACTTTGTTCTTTGACAGCCTTTCAAGTTTTTTTTTAAAATTACGACTAGGATAGTAATATAATGGATCTAGTTATACGTGAAATAATTAGGTACTTGATCGAATAGACTGTTTTTTTAATGGCGTGTAATTGAGTATCATCTTTAATGCAATGATTCGACTTGGCAAGAACAACAAGTTAGCCTTACGGATCGTTATAGGGTGTAGACATAGCACAGGTATAGGTACCAAAACAGCACCTCTATGTGGAGATTCTCACTACACATACTAACACATGACGCAACCTAATCTAAACTAATATTGTAAAGAGGAAAGATTTGATTGTTTGTTTGTTTGTTTGCATTGAATAGGCTCCGAAACTACTGGGCCGATTTGAAAAATTATTTCAGTTTTAGATAGCCCATTTATCGAGGAAGGCTATAGGCTGTATATCATCACGCTACGACCAATAGTAGTGGAGCAGCAATGCTTGCGAAAACGGGGATAATGTGACGCAAACGAAGTTGCGCCCGACATCTAGTACTTTATAAGTCAGCCTAAACCAGCTTAGCTAAATTGATAAGCTCAGAAACATCCTAATATCCGGGAACCTTCTTGCAGTATAAAACCGTACTGACAGTTTTCTCTCTGTATTAGAAAATGACAAAATATTTGTGTACAATGTACAGAAATTAGACAAACGAATCCTTAACCACAATTTCTCTCAAGTTAGCTTTCCACCTGTTTCCACCACACTGACATAAATTCGCGCCAACCTGCCACGACCGTGGACAAAAACTGTGGAACTCCACGTTCCCACACCCGCCTCCGCAACCGTTCACTTACACAAAGTGTACCTACACCAAATTTGTACACCACAAAGGTCTTCAAACTATAGTACCTCGGTACATCCATTGAAGGGGAGAGACCGGGTTTCGTAATATTAATGGTATTGCCCAAGGTATGCTTGGATTTTACTCATTATGGGTATTACGCGGTCGTTTACGAAATGATAAATGAGTACACGAGGTATTATGAGCCAGCGATTCGTTGGGGTCGATCGTGTTTTGTTAATGTTTTACTATGGCTTTGTAAGGCTTTGCTACTAAGTCGCCGGCTTTACCAACACACTTTCTATTGCGAATAACGTTTGTTTTGTGTGAGCTAAGTTAGACGCGGCGAGTTTGTTACATCGCGTTCCGTCAAGCTAATTCTCCGAGATTTAAGTGACCGCTGAACATATAAAAGTTTGTTGTTGGAAACATAGCTTATCAATTATATCGCAAACATAGTTTACGGATGGATTTAGTCGTAAGGAAACAAAATGGTTTCTTGAAAAAAAGTTAAGGCACGTGGCGAAATGTGTATGTGAGACGTAGCAGATGGCGTTCTGTAGGTTCTACCCTACCCCATGGAGAAAATAAGTATGAGTTCATTACGCAAAGAATATCAAACAGTCTTCACTCGTTATTTCATACATAATGAATAGCCACATAATAACTGCAGTCCACACATATAATACACCTACGTCTATAATAATTCATGGTACGGTATAAATTATAGCATCGCAATCTTGGGAGGGGAATAGCAATTAAGCAGGAACAAGGTTATTTACGGGTACATATAAAATGTGTGTGTTATCGAATATTACGTGTTGTAGGAACAGTGCCTATTGATCAATACTTCTGCTAATAACTCGCCGCTCTAATGACATTTTACTTTGAACTCAACCCAGCAAACAATATTTTTTTATGGGTTGATTTCCTAAGATCAAACACAATATATGCGCAAACTAATTTTTACGAGTATTTTACACATAACAACAATTACTTTACAAGATTCAGAGAAGCTCTACTGTTATTCGTATTGTACGCTTTACTGATTTATGTTTATATTGTATGTTAGTTTTGTGCCTTCCGGCATCAATTTCTATAAACGACAGTGAAAACCACGCCTAAATCCGTTTGCAGTTTAAAGGACAAAGCCGTCACACAACAGATACACATGATAGTCTTAATTAATAAACGAACTGTCAGTTCTAAGAGTAACATTCATGGGTTTAGAGCTTAGATGTTTTTGTATAGTTTTTACATTGCATACAAAGCTTACGAGCCCGAATACTCACGCAATGACTTTCTTCGTAGACGTACCCGGAGGAGCGCGCTTGCCGTCGTGAGAAGCCAGCCCCTGGACTTTTCACCTCCATCAAACTTCCTGAAGCCGAGCCCCCAAACGGAGTGGCGCCCCTGCTGGATTTCCCGCGGGGGCGCATGCGACCAGTTACCTTCCTTGGAGAGGGCCCTCATGGGAATGTGAGTACCAAGTTCTTTTTATTTGTAATCATTCAGTGGCTAGACATAGGCCCACGCCGCAACCGCTGTATCCCAGTAGTTCCATTCTCTAGTTCCGTTATGGGACTACTGGATTTTTTTTCTCCCAGTAGTTTTTAACCAGCAAAATAGTGATTATCTAAGTATAAATTATATATAGTTGTGAAACTGAGTGACTGCACTACCTAGTTTGCGCATCCGCTGTGAATTTCACTAAGTGACCACTGATAAAACACGGTTGTGTTATTTTCGTCTTGCAAAAATCTCAACTGTCATCGCAAGCGCATGAATCATCGTGCCAACGAAATTTGCGAGCGACGTGCCGGGGTCAAACGACCGTCCTCCGCACGCACACATTGCTGCTCGTCACTGCAAGGACACACGCACGCGGCGCCCGCTCGTAGTAAGCGTTCGGCGGTTGTTCGAGTCCCGAAGACTTCCGACGGCGGCGACGGAGTGACTACATAGGATAACACGATACTCGAGCGTGCGCAACTAAACAAGATAAGCAGCTGTGTGAGTAAAGCGTCTTGTTTACATTATTTTATGAAGTTGTTCTGTTAATTACCATCGTATCATTTCCGATTGATTTTAAGCAAGGCTTTTATTACAATATTAAATTGCCTAAGGAATATAACGATGATTCGCTCGCCTCCGAAAACTCCTGCCTCACCTTTGTACGGCTCAGAACCGAATTTATCTTCCAGTTCTAAGAATGACAATGAAACTGAAAATATAAATCTGAGAAAAAGGAAACGAGGTGATGCTGCCGAGTTGGAACGTCTCGAACATATGATGCTTCAAATGAACACAATGTTATCGGATTTTGTGTCAAAGCAAGAGCAACAGAATATTAAAATTGACTCGCTACACTCGGCTCTCGAGGACATTAGGGCGCAAAACAGTGTGATTAGCAGGCAAAACGCAGAAATCCGTACCCAGAATGATAATATTCGAGACACCATACAATTTCTATCAAATAAATACGATGATGCTATAACGGAGATAAACAACCTACAGGTACAATGTAATAACAACCAAAAAGTAATCAAAATGCTTGAGCTAAAGGTTGACTATCTTGAGAGAAACTTGAAAGCAGCTACAATCGAAATAAGTAATATCCCAACCTCAACCTCCGAGACCAGGGAATCCCTTACTGGCTTGGTCCAAAAACTGGGTACCGTCATCAATCACCCCGTCCAAGTATCAGAACTAAAAAATATCTTTCGGTTGAGAAGTAAAAAAGAGACAGTGGGTACTGTCATTGTAGAATTTACAACCCCAACAATAAAAGAACAATTCGTCCGGTCTACTAAAAACTACAACAAAATTAATTCTGAAAATCGTCTTAGCACCACCCACTTGCGAGCTGAAGTACCTAAAAAGCCGATATATATATCAGAAGCGCTAACTACTACAGCAAAACGCCTCCACTATCTGACAAGGGAGTTTATAAAAAGCAGTTCGTTCGAGCAGTCCTGGGTTGCAAACGGCAAAATATACGTTCGCGAAAAAGAAGGAATGCCCAGTAGGCTGATTAAATCTGAGGACGACCTGGCCATACTACGCAAACAGAAGTGACTAGGACCGCTCTTACCACAGCCTAAAAAAATTATTTTATCTCTCCAATTATTGATCCATTTAAAATTATGTAAAACTAATTCTAACCTACCTGTAAACAAAAACGCACATACTTACTATAAACTAATATACAATACACATACAAAAACTTACCTCCTTACGTTTCCACACCAATACTCGTTAACCACACATTCATTAATACACAATTCACTACCTTTCTCGTTAATTAGTCACGCTTATGCACATATCTCTGGAATCGATCCGTATTATTGCTCAATCAAATACACAAGTACATACATACACATTATAGGAATTTACCCAGGTCATAGCTCAGCATTACTGTTTTCTTGTGCTTTGAATATTTCGTACATTTCCAAATACAGTAGTACACAAAAAATGCAAATATTAATATTTAATAAACAAAATTCGACAATACCCAAAACAACGTAAATTATATTGATTCTGTCTCCGTGTCGGACTCATCGACCTGTGACTTAGACAATTGCATCCCGCCCAACCTTGATCCTATTCACTCGCTCAAAATTCTGAACCAGAACATTAGAAGTATATCAAAAAATATAGCAGGATTTCACACCATACTCGCCAGAACAAAGATCGAGTGGGACATCATAACACTGACCGAATGTTGGCTTCCTAATACACACTACATTCCAGACCTTCAAGACTACAACTATTTCAAAACTGCAAACAACTACACACAAAACGAGGGGGTCGTCGTTTATGTTAATAAAAAAATCGTAGTCTCCGTGGAAGAACCCCCAATCATGGAAGCCAACAGTCTACTAATAAAAATCAACCCTAACACCATCCTTGTAGCAATATATCGTCCACCGGGATATAAAGATATTAATAAATTCCTTAACTCGCTCAATTTGCTTCTAACAAATATCACACACTGTAAAAATATAATTATCACCGGTGACATAAATATAAACATTCACGAAAAATGTCTTGACTCTGCCTCACAGAGCTACCTAAATCTATTAGCCTCGCATGGACTACTGCCTGCCCATTCATTGCCTACGCGTCTTCAAGCTTGCCTTGACCATGTTATTCTTAAATCCACTCTGCCAGCTTTCACCTATGTGGCTCACTCTGCACTAACAGATCACGAAACTGTCCTGTTTTTCCTAGTGAAGAAAGTCCCTAAACCTGTTATAAAACAAACGGCAACCCGCATTAACCATGATCAGCTTGACGCAGAGCTAAAAGAACTCAACTTTGATCAAGTATATTGCACGCAAAATCCTAATGAGGCAGCCGAGCGCATGATCAATCTTATTACACAGGCAATTGAGTCATGTTCCAAAACTGTAAAAATACCTAACCGGAAAAAAATCATCAAACCTTGGCTCACTCCGGGCCTTCTACGATGTGTCCGACATAGAGATAACCTCCACAAAAAATTAAAAAAGTCACCTGATAATGAAATTTTAAAAACATCATTCAATAGATACAGAAACTACTGTAACAAGCTTTTGAAAAGAATTAAAAAAGACTATGAAAGGAACGAAATAAGTGACGCTGGTAATAACACCAAAAAACTCTGGGAAGCAATTAACACAATTACAAGCAGAACCAAAAAGAAAGATCACTCAGCAGATTTATTAAATTCGTTTGCTACTCCTCAGGAGTCGGTTAACAAAGCCAATAAATTCTTCGCGGAAATCGGCAAAAATCTCGCGGAAAGGATACCTAGGGCATCTAATTATGCACATAATACCGTCAAGCAAGAGGTCATACAATCTTTGGTTCTTTTACCCACTGACAACGAAGAAGTTGCCAAACTGATAATGTCCCTACGTAACGACACTGCCGCGGGGTGGGACAGAATATCAAGCGGTCTACTAAAAAAACACATAAACATTGTTGTACCACCCCTCACGTATGTCTGCAACCTTGCACTTTCATCTGGTCAATTTCCCAAAGCTTTCAAAAAAGCTATTATACACCCAATCTTTAAGGGTGGGGATGGAGGCCGTGTCAACAACTATAGACCTATAGCAGTACTTCCTATTCTATCCAAAATACTGGAGCGGATCATGAACAATAGGCTCGTGGATTATTTGGAAAAGTTTAAAATCCTCTCACCCTCACAATATGGTTTTAGGGCGGGCAAATCCACGGCCGATGCAGTTCATGATCTGACCAATTATGTCATCACAAACTTGGATGCTGGACAGAAAGTCTTGGGGATTTTCCTTGATCTTGCAAAAGCTTTTGACACGGTGTCTATCCCCACTCTAATTTGTAAGATGGAAAGCATAGGAATCAGGGAAATCCAGCTAAAGCTCTTTGAGGACTATCTGAGCGAGCGTACTCAGGTCGTTAAGATAGGGGATGCCATCAGTGACGAACGCGCGGTTACCTACGGCGTTCCACAGGGCAGCGTATTAGCCCCAACACTCTTCTTAATATACATTAACGAGCTGGGTATGCTCACTCTTCCCAAAGGCAAAATCATAACCTTCGCAGACGACACCGCCCTTCTATTCAGTGCTAGCTCATGGCACGATGTATACATGCAAGCTCAGTCAGGTTTTGAGGTCGTGATGGAGTGGTTGCGTAATAATTTTCTCACTCTAAATACGGAAAAAACAGTATACATGCCCTTCTTTTTGAAAAATAATGCATCAACCGCACACATGATCTCGTCGTACTCTATAGTTGCCCACACATGTTCCAAACAAAATATAAATAATTGCACCTGCACCACCCGCATTCAGAAAACAGACAGTGCAAAGTACCTAGGGGTAATAATAGATAGCACCCTAAGTTTCCACAAGCATATCAATACTTTGAGCGGTAGATTACGTAAACTTATATATGTCTTCAAGACCCTAAGACAAGTGGCGGATGAGAAGCTAAGGAAATCGGTTTACTTGGCTCTCGCCCAGTCCCTAATAACCTACTGCATAACGTCCTGGGGTGGTGCCACAAAAACTTCTATATTAGAGCTCGAACGAGCGCAGAGAGCCATTCTGAAGGTATCTTCTTTCCGACCTTTCCGATATCCAACGGTTATGTTGTATAAGGAAGCAAAGGTATTAACTGTTCGTCAGCTGTTCATACTGCAAACGGTTATAAAACAGCATGGCCTCACTACCTTCAACCACGCACTCTCCCACAGAAGTAGACGATTCGATCCCATAGTCCGCCATCACATCCGGCTCTCGACTACTTCCTCCAATCGCTTCTTTTGCTACCTTGGTCGCTTTCTTTATAATAAGATAAATAGGCTGCTCCCAATATATAACCTAACCAAAATCAAATGTAAAATTAAACTAAGAGATTGGCTCTGGGAGTTAAATTATGAAGAAACAGAAAAACTACTTGCTGTCACAAAATAGCCAAAATAACACCTTCCCCAACACACACTGCCCCCACAAACACACCCACACATTCACATTACTCACTCACAGACACACAACCATGCAAATACCTACCTAATAAGCATACTAACACCATGCGTAATCAATTGTTAATTTTTTTCTTTATCTTTTTTACTTTTATTTTCTAATTTGTGCTCTTTGGTCATTCTTACCTCATATTTTAAAGTGTACTTAACAGTAATTGTAAGCATTACCCAAGGGGTGGAGACCTGGTGTCCTGAAATACAGACCTCACAGTCTAGCTTAGGCACCAGTCTCCCACAGTATAATGATTGTGTTATGTATTTTGTATTGATACCTCTCTAATGTACCTATATTGTGGTGAGAAATAAACATTATTATTATTATTATTATTATTATTAGTTCCATGGAACTGGCATTCTGTTTATGCAAGATAAAATTAGTCTCATAAGTTCCGGTACAGTTAAATCACATAGGAATTGACCGCAATATATTAACAGATCTGAGTATATTAGTACAAAACGTTACTTATTTATGGTGTGCTTTCGGCGAAAGACACAGGACAACAAATTTTGTAGAGGCATGGCACGGCGGATTAAATAAGTCATTTAAGAAAAATGTAATAACTCTATATAAATTATTGCAAGTTTTATCAAATGACGCTATTTATTATACAGTACTTACATACAAAGAAAATACAAAATAATTTAAATCCTGACACCAGAAGAGATTCTAATTATGTTGCGAATTTTGAAAGCATGTCTTTCAAAATTCGCAAATGTAACTTCTCAGTGGAGAAATTACTGAACCACATTTCTTGGAAAAAAATCGTCCGCAGTTCTCATAAGCAGAAGTAGAAAATTAAAAATAAAAACATTGTAAGTTACGTTTCTGTTAATAACACTAGGAAAATAAAAGCATTCTAAGTAACGTTTTTGTTAATAATACTAAGAAAATGAAAAATTAAAGCATTCTAACTAACGTTTTTGTACTAATATACTCAGATCTGTTAGTATATTGCGGTCAATTCCATTGCGATTTAGCGGTACCGGAACTTATGAGACTAATTTTATCTTGCATAAACAGAATGCCAGTTCCATGGAACTACCTTATCTTGCATAAACAGAATGCCAGTTCCATGGAACTACTAGGAGAAAAAAATCCCAGTAGTCCCATAATAGAACTAGATAATGGAACTACTGGGATACGGCGCTCATTACGACCAGCACACCTGGATATAGGTAAATCATCATGGGGGAGTTTAACAATCTTGTGCCCCCTCCGTTTAGGACGTTAAAGACAAATTAATTTTCAATGAATAATCTCAAACGAAACAACAATTATCATTGTAAGCGGTGACGCCGACTACGTGAATATTGTTTATAAGTAAAATAAAATAAAGAAATAAGATCAGCGCGAACAACGAAATTGATTTTCCTTGCAAGTAAGTGAACATACAGAGGTGGTGAAAAATAAAATTAGCTCTTAAGTAGTGTTAATGAACTTAAAAATTGATAAGACCGAAACTGCACGTATAATGATTTATATTGATCAAATTCAGAGCACTCGGCACATAATCAAATAATTATTAATTACATGAAAATGTGTATAGTTATTGGTTTGAAGGTTTGTGTGCCATTAGGTAACTTGCTGCATGTTCTTAGTCAGGCTGTCAATCACATTAGCTGAGGAAGTCAGTTTTGCCTGACTTCATGCCAAACCATGCTCTTCTAGCGCCGTTTCGAAATCGGTATATGATCGTTCCTTTTCTATTACCATTGTTGGTACGTCATCTCTTGCCGTCTCCGTGAAGAAACTAAAGTTATCACTTTCTTTTTCACTTTCCTTTTCGCTTTCCATTTCTTCCGTATCGACGATTATTGCTGCAGCTGGATGGGCCACATCCTCTGTTTCTAGTCGAAATTGGTCTTCTAATTCATTGACAATTATTTCATTCGTCTTTTTACCGCTTGGTGTGGTCAGGGATGGGATGAACCGGTAGTCGTCTGCTGTGTTTGGCTTATTCAGCGGTGTAGTTTCAAGAGGGGCTGGAATTTAAACAAAAAAACTTTACACCTACATACGTTTCCTGTTACGTTCTATCTTCTACAGATTTCATTGCCTGTTTATTGGCATAACCAGTTTGTTCTATATATCGATAAACTGTTATTGATGCTAAACTCAGTTGCCGCGTGAAGAATTTGATGCCCTTCAATCCATTGATCGGTCCGGTGATTCGTGAAAAAACATTGTTCCAACAGGGCATTGACATATTGAGGAGATATCGCACAAGAGTGTGACAGCCCAAAATATTTTTGCACCCACATCATGGGTTTGAGCAAGTACCTTTGGAGTTGATTTTTCCTCTTAGGTGGGCAATGAGCTCCTTTAAAAGGCGCGTGCATAACACAAGATATAACCCGTGGCTTCAGTAGTCTATCCCCAAAAGAGCTGCCAATACTAAGGGATAAAACGTAACCTCACTTTGTAAATCATAAACATATTTATTTCATAAAAGGGACCTAACTACATACATTAAAACGATTACCAAACTAATAAATTAAATAACTAAGATACATATAATATAATAACAATAAACTATAAAAGAGCATCAAAAAACTCCTCCTCAACGCTGTCAGCTGCTAATATGCCCAAGAGACTGGCAGCATTGCCACGTTGTACGGCAATACTTAGCCTCTGGCTAAAGTAAAAGCCAGCCCTTAGGTCACGGGAAGCGTCAACTAGGAGTTTCGAAATTTCCTTAAAAAGGCTCGGAGCACTCAGACCCCACGGCTGCCCCAGAATTTCAACCACAAACGGCTCGAAAATATAGTTCCCACAAAACTATATTTACGCCGCTTGAGGATCTCCGCTGCCACAGCGGCAGCGTCAGCACAACACGATGAGCTTGGAAGATGTGGTTGCGCAAGAGTTCATAAACTAAAATATCCTATAGGGATCATCTCAGTTCGACGCATAATAAGTTGACAAAAAATCTTATCGAAGTGAAAAGGAAATAAATGAAAAAAAAAATAGTATTTGACCTTCCTTTTGTTACATCAGTCTACTTACGATTTTCGGGTGATGGTGTGTTGACAATTTCAACACTTTTAATGATAGGATCATTATTTTTTATTATTTTGAAAAATTGCTCCATTTTTGTGAATTTGTTTAACTGTGCATGATGAAATTTTCTACTTTTGTCATCAATGACAGATTTTTGTTCTTGAAATGTTTCATATTTTTCTTTTTCATGGCGTCTTGTTATATTAAAGAGTTTGTAATATGGATTTTGCTGAGTATTTTATCACGTTAATCACGCGTGTGTAATCACGTTCTCGAAAACGGCTCTAGCTAACGATTTCGATTAAAGTGGCAACAGACGGGTTTACCGGGACAAAAAATCGATCTAGCTAGATCTCATATCTGAGTAAATTCGTTTTCTCTATTTTCACCCAAGCAGAGCTCGGTCTGTCAGGTACTAAAGTTGACTGGGTAAAAGAGAAAAATAAAGTGATGTGTTGTGCCTCACACACACACAGGAAACAGAATTATTTACTTTACGCGAAACAAATCCATGACTATATATTTTGTGTTTCGAGAGTTATACCGATGAACATACCGATACAGATTCATCGGTATCGGTATTGGTATTTGTACTCAAATATTTGACAATAAAGAGGTAAACTAAGTGGATTTCATTATTATAAATCTATGTCTACCAGACCGTAATCCCAAAAGCTCTCGAGTCGGAAACATAGTGGATATATATCATGGAGTACCTCGGCCCTCCCTTCTCGAGAGGATGACCACTCCTAATAGCCGCATAGTTTATCCGTCATCTGAAGACCAGGTGGGACTATAGTGGATGGTCGCAATGATCCAATGCAAATAAATCAGCAACATGCTACCTATAGTACTGTTCCAATCAAAGAATAACTTAAACATGACTAAAACTAGGGAATTCCCCTTTTTAGTCATCAATGCCGAGACTTGGCTTGAAAGCTAACCTTAAAATAAATAGGAAAAGTATAGTAATGCCCATTGTCAAATTTTTCCTACTATTTTTTCTTCCATTCATCATAATTGCTTCTTATTTTTCTCAGAGCCAATCTTATCTTTCACAAAATCAATCTGTCCATTCTATCGGCCACAATAATTGATCACAAATATAACAGAGGATTTTTGCAAACAGTGAAAGTATCGTCTTATGTTAAGGAAAATACTTAGAATCCTCTATCCCTTCGTTAATATATTATAATATATTTATGTTATTATAAACAGGGGATTGTGGCAAGGGGAGGGGAAGCGGCAATTACACACTCTGTTACGGGGCGGGCGTACTGTCACCATGGAACACCGCTATTTTGGGACACCACCAAAAATTGTTTGTAATACCCGCTACTTGAAATAAATGGCCCGCTACGGGCGATCTATGTCACAGTTTTTCTTGCTGAATCGTTACGTTACTAGGTGGTTTATTGAAATAAAGGCCATTAATTTCAGGAAAATTCTGAAAAGTGTGAGATATTGTATTATTTGAGCTCTATTACTAGCGTAATAGAAAAGAAAACATTGTAACAATTTTGACGAAACAATAAAAAATTGTAATTTGATGAGCGAACACAAAAAGAGTGCAAATCATGGCCATCATCCGTCCATTTTTGTTTTTAATGTGGATATATGAGACACAAAGGAATCCTCCACGAAAGAGAAAATTTGGTTTTGCTACAACCCGGTCAGCCCGAGCCTAATCGCCTACCTCGTTTTAGGTGGAAACTTAATTTCACGGCAGCAATCGATACATGAAAACTGACTGCCATTGTACTCAGGGGGAAATACTGCTTCTATAATATCGTCATAAACATAATATTTAGGCATATTAGTACCAAGAACGATATTGGGTCGTTTCACCCGTCGTCGCCCCAGCCCCTGAAATCACGTGCGGATATTTATGCGCTTTAATTTTATTACCTTACCTGAAGCGCAAATGAAAAAACCTGAAGTTAGCTTCCGATCTCACAAATTATTATTCACCTGAAGGACACGACTGCGGTGCTCCGAGATTTTCTCCTTTTTCTCAAGAGCAGAGTTAGTTTTAAGGATAAAAAATTTCATTGAATTCTTTCACAACCAAGTTTTCAAGGGTATTTTTATGCTAATTGGATTTTTTAAATGTCTAGTGCATATAGATTCAAGGGGCTTGTTGATGTCCTACAATCGAGATTCTATTTGAGGATTTATGCTGTATATTTGAATTGCAGTAAAATTGTCCTCAACCGCTTTCTTGAAATAACTAAATACGATTATTCGAATATTTTTGATGTTTGAACTTTAGTATATTTATCCTTTTTTGTTACAATTATCGTCTATAGTCGATTCCTTTGTGGGCGTACTCTATTATTCTTTGTAAAGCCGATTCCCTGCCTTGCAATGGGATGACTTGAATCCGGTCCGGTCACGCACTCGCGTGCAAACTCAACAGTGAAACTTAAATATTCTGCGGTAAACTAGCGAAAACAAATTAGGAAGTCTGCTAGTTTGCACATGAATAATAGAGTTGGTAATACGTGGAACAGCGCGACACACACAATTCAATGTAGGTTTAAGCAAAGTAGTTAATCTAGATGAAACGAATCGCGTTCCGTGTGGTGGGTGATCGCTGTTCGGTTTACTAGAGGTGCGACCGATCTAATTAGGGTCTTACTAGAGTTGCGCTGCGCTGCGCTACTCTACCGCACACCAGCCAGCAACCAGCCGCCTCCGGCTGGAATGTAGAGTAAACAATAGAGCGTGCCCCTGTTGTATTTTCATTAAGAACGAACAAACAGAGTGAATTAGTGAACCGCGGCACCTGTACACATTCGCTCGGAGTTTGCCGCACACCCTCAGATATGGCCTCTTTGCGTTACGAGTGTGTTTTAACTGCTCTCAAATGTTTTGTTACTCTTAATTAGCCTTTGTTAATTCTTCCACGGCTGCGTCGTTCCTTACTGAATGTTTTATGTTATATACTCACTCATTTTCCCCTTGTTCTTGTAATAATGGAGAGGAATCTCGATTAATATAAACTATGCGGGATGATACTCGATTTATGGCGATTATTTACTTCGTATTTTTGTGGCAGATGGATATTGATTCTTGATATTGTGCCTTATAATATGTTCCTGGGATCTCATGGAAGCTTTAGTGTGTTATTTATTTACGGTTACGATAAATTGACATTAATGGTAAAATACGGTTAAACATCCATGGTTCCATACTGGCAAAAACTTGGAACTATTAATCGATTCCCGTAATATTGGAGTAAATATCTTCAGCTATCATTTCAGCCGAAAGACATCCACTGCTGGACATAGGCCTTCCCTAAGTTTCGCCACATTGACATAACATGGGGGGTTTTGCCATAATCGCCACGATTGGTAGGCGGGTTGGCGATCGCAGTACGGTTGTCACAAAAGCACAGAGAATGCTGCTGCCCATACTCTGGCAAATCCCTTAGTCGGCTCTTACGACACCCACGGGAAGACATTGGATGGTGCTATTCTTTGCGTCCGACACCATACAGAGCAATATCTTCAGCTAGCTACATTTCAATTCCAACTTACATTAATTATGTAAGTTGGAATTGCCTGAAGCCAAAAACCCTGCCTGCCTAAAAAGCAAGCTAGCCTGAAGTTAAAAGTAGATATGAAAGATACAAAGCATGTTAACGATTAAATTCGTGGGATAGAGTTCTCTGCCTGGTCCATGAGATAGATCTAATCTCACTGCATCTTCATATCGAGCTCTCGAAGCCAGTAGAAACCTATCCCACATAGGTACCTAATACCATTACTTAGGCGTCCATTAATTACGTGAGGCGTTTAGGGGGGTGGGGGAAGGTCGAGCCGAATCTCACCGAATCTCACGAGGGAGGGAGCTCTCGGTAAATATCACGTAATTTTTTTTCCAAAGAAAGAGTGTCAATTTTGTGTGAAAACAAGGTAAACATGTTTCTCCACTAAAACGTATTTACACTCAACTACGCTTATTGATAAATCTCACGTGAAGTTAGAGTGGGGATGAGGGTGTCAACTCAAATCTTACGATATCTCACCAAGGAGGTGAGGGGTCTCGAAAAATAGCCAAAATTGCTTCACGGAGTTAATGGATGGCCCTTAAGTAATACGCAGATGATATGGAAATTGTACTAAAGTAGGTAGTATACGTTCCCATTTAATATTGCTCTAAGTCTGTACCATCGGCTATCTTCAGTGATTACCCGTCGGTGCTAATCACTTAGATAGGCCATGGCCATGTCCGACGATGGCTGCAAAGCCTAATTAATTTCACGCTTACACGCTACATCTAGCGATAATTACCAGTGTGTAATAGTCCTAATAAAATGTTCAGTTCTTTTCACTTACGCCCTAATCGATAATTTATGATTAATTAAAATAGAATAGAGATTAGTCTGAAACTTCGGTCGTAGATAACACGTTTATAGGTACTGATGATCAGGTACACAGACAGACCTGTTTGATGTACCAAACCTAATTGGATTTTTCTAAGCCGATATTTTTCCTGGAGTTTCCTAATCCGATATTTTTTCTTAATAAATTGAAGATAAGTAATCCAATAATCGATATACGTATTAAAATTGGTTTTGATGCTACTAAAGCCATATTACATCAGCCAATGTGGCAGAAATTCGGGGACGATGTTTAGATAGGTGACGCAGTGATGCTGCTCCCTATCGAGTAATACACCCAGATACTCTCGTCGAGAACTTTAGTCTACAAAAATGCCCATAAAAATTGATTACTGACCGTAGCAAGAAAATGCAATCTGGCTCAGTCCCCCCCCGACGGGCGGTGGTCGCGCCACCCGCAAACAACACGGTTTAATAGCTTGGGGCGTTTATTTTTCATATTTTTATTATATCAACGACGTACCTAGTCAATGTGCCCCGCTACATAAACAAATTTTAAAATTCCCTGGTCCACACTGAAAAATCGCAAAATTTGCTCGTTATCAAATTAATTTAAAATAATCATGTTTTCTCCGTACCACGAGTTGAATCACATTTTTATCCTCAATATCACAACACATTTTTAGATAAAATGTAAGTTCAAACGCAAATCGATACTTTGCTAATGGAACGACAAAAAAGGGTAGACAGAGCACTCAGTCTCTTTTTTTAATGGAGAGATATTAAAAAATAATTATTGTGTGCATACCGAGCTTCAATTTTATTTAAATGGAGTGCCATTTGCATGTAATTATAAAATGTGGGTCTTTTAAATAATGGAAGAGTCCTCGTTGCGTGTACCGGAGTAATTCAATCGTGATTCCGCACGTATCCAGTAAATATATCATCAATTAGTCGTTGATAAATCAACGTATTAAATGATAGCTAAAATAAATAAGCATATTTAATAATCACTATTCGTTATCCTTTTAGCTTATCCAGTTTATACATTAGCCGGGTTTAGTGCAGAATGATGTCAGTTACAAAATTATATTATCGGCCCCTCCGAACGACGGAGCTGATAGGCACTTTTTCCTCTCTTGCCCTTCGTTCTCAAGGACAATAATACTTGACCTAATGTAAACATAATTCACCGCAAAATTTAGGGGGAACATGCCTCATCGGCTTGTTCCCCATCGTAATAGTGGCTCGAGTGGCAGCGAGAGTTACTCTCCTTTATTATTCTTTCAAGATCACAGTCAGAGCACTTTTACATTTTTCAAAGCAAATAATTTGCCTCTTTTAATTGATATAAAAATTACGTTTACACGTATTCTGCCTTAAAAATACCCTAAACATTTTACGAGAAAAGTAATAGTAGGTATATTGTGGTTAAGAGCATGACATTCTACGGCGTCAGCCCCCCCCCCCCCCTGCCGCGGGACCCAGGCTGTAACAGTTGGCTATTTACCGGCGCCGTCCGACGAGACACCTGAACAAACAATACTTTAATTCCATTAGTTTCAGGATTTACAGAGATTTGTTGCCTCCATACGGAGAGCAACTCTTTCTCTGCAAGCCTTTTGTTATTGGCCCACGTAACTTTAATTGAAACACATTGAATTTCGCCTGCGGCACTCTTAACAGACATCCATTTTCAATTATTTTGAAAGCTGTACAGTATTATATCAAATAGTGCCGACTCGTTGCCAAGAGCGCACTCATTCTCTTTCCTGAGAATGCTTTAAAATAGTCATTGAAACGCTAGCAGAGTTTGAAAGCCGTGTGTGAGCTGAATCATAATAATACTTTACTTTTATCTCCGACCCCATCTGTGTTTGACTTACTCAGTCAGGAAAAGTAAAATCGACTGAGTGGAATGTAAAATTTTCATTTCGTTCCGCTTTTCACAAACATGAAGAACACTTCAAAAATATTTCTTAAAGGAAGGGCTTTATTCTGGTGGTGAAATATTTCAAATCAAACAAGCGTGCCTCGGCTTCGTTCTAAACAAGGGAAGGTAGGGTTTTTCTCTAGGCCTGTAAATCCGCAAGGCGCCAAGCCATTTTCCACGCTCGGTAAACTTAGAAACTGGGCCAAAGTAGGCTTTTGCGAAATATACAGGAAATTCTGTTCGTTCCCTCACTATATTACGTGCTTAAGAACTATTTCGTTGGCATTTACTACCCGCCGTGGAATAAAAATAAAATTTGACCGTGTTGTAATTGTTGAAAGGTAGGTAAGTAGGTACAAGTATGAGTGCTAACGTCCTGGTGTTGTCCGCAGCTCCAAATATGCGAGACGGACGGAATCGAAGAGTTGAGCGACGAGGAATCACCGACTGGAGGACGCCGACGACTCGTTGTTGTCAAGACTCTATGGCGCGGCTGCCATAACGAAGTGAAGTGAGTACAATATCACTCAACAAATTGTCTTCCCAAGCCTTAAGAACTATCATCATCATGATCAGCCTATAATGATCCCACTGATGAGACACAGGCCTCCTCTCTATGAGAGGGAGTGGGCTGTAATCCAACGCGGGACATGTCTTCGAATTTTTAGTTCTAGGACATGCCGGTTTCCTCACGATATTTTCCTTCACAGTTTTTGAGGGCGGTGAATGCGGTGATGAAATAAATTACATAAAGTAATCCGCCAGCCTGGGTTCGAGCCCACGGCTTACTGCTCATAAGTCGGGGCTGCCACCACTGGGCCACCGCTGCTCTCCGGTGCTCTTAAGAACTAAGTACCAGTGATTCTAGAAATTACTCCTTGAACGTATGGAGTAATGTCGAGAGAAATGTCACAGATGGCATCTCGATCTGACCAAAAAAATTTCAGTGTGTAAAAAAAAATTATATTTATTTATTTATTTGTACCTATGTCATGTGTAATCCGAACAACTTGCAGTTGTGAATTGTCTGAACAACAACCTGAAACCAAATAAAAAGTGGTGAAATCAAAGTTCATTGAAAAGTCTTCTCAAATCTCAGAAACATGAAAATAATTTAAATTAAACGAACTGTAAACAATGGCAATTTTATCTCACTAAATAAAAATGTAACCAATAACTTTATTTGATTCAAGAACTCTCAACTGTTTCAAAACTTCTAGATCTAGAAACGAAGTTAATAAGCTTTGGTATAGTTGGTTAAACGGGCGCGAGTCTATTGCTGTCGTTTGAACTTTAAAGCAATGATAAAGAGTCACATGATACGCGCTCGTGAGTTGTATTTGAAGGGCTATACTTAAGGCGCGGTCCCAATGAGAGCCATTCACTGTATTGGATAGTGAACTTTTAACATTAGACATTTGGCTTTTATTAAGCGTTGTATGGTCACATGTATCAGTGAGCTTACAAACTAGTTATAAGATAGTAAGCTAGTAACTGTTAGTCCGCGCCCTCGCTAGACTTCTAGTCTTGAAGCAGACTAATGCGACTAGGGGGATTAATCTATACTAGTCGAAGTATTTAAACTGGAATTTAATAGTGTGACACAAAAAACTAGTAAACGTAGATTGATAAGACTGTTTGAAGAATAAAGAAGCTCCTACGTTCATAGCTCTCAACGTGACCGATCCCTAGGTCTGATTCAAGTGTACTCAATAAATCGTTCTGTTGTAGAGCGGCATTTGCCCGCGAAGCTACCTGGGGCGCTGGCCTGAAGCACCCACAACTAGCCAGGGTGCTCGGTTTGAGCCTGCTCGAGCCTCCATGTGCAGCCCTAGATCGCGGCGATGCCGCCCCCCTCCCCGCAATGCTCCGCCGCGAGAAAAGATTGAAGTAAGTCAGCTTTGTCTGTAGAACTTGCACTGTGATACTTTTGTCTATACTAATATTAAGCCGCGAGCTGGCTTATTTTAAATAAGTATGAAGTTATAAGCTTAAAACTGACGTAGTCACTAACACTATCAATAATACTGAAAACAGTATATTATTACTATCGGGAACTCAAAACAAATATTAAACATGGCAAGTTTCCCGTCTGCAGTATTATTGATAAGCATGAAGTTCGTTTTGAGTTCATTTTAGTCTTCGTTTGGTCGTTTACCTATCGAGTGACTTGATTCTTCTAAAGTAATTGATGGATTTTGATGTGGTTTTCGCCATAATCAAGGGACTTCATAAAACTTTTTGTGTACCAAAGCACATTCATCAGACGTGAAAAGATAAATAAATCTTCTTTATGGACCCTGCGTTCCTGTGGAGCGTGGGTTGTTATTAACTGAGCTTTTTTGTTGCAGTTATTCGAGTTTGATTCACATATGCTGTCAGATAGCAGCCGGCATGAAATATCTGGAATCATTCGAATTAGTACACCGGGATCTCGCGGCGAGGTAAGTTTTATTTATTTATGAAACATTTTTATTATATCTTGGTACCGTTTTATACATGAATAGCGTTCTTACCAACCCACATTGTTGCGAGCTCATACAAAATTGAATCATAAATTCTCGGGCAGAATTCTTGCAGATTAAAGATTTTTGTAAGTACCTAGTCGAGTTTTTGTATTTTACCAACAAAATCATTTTACTGTTACTCTTGTAAAGTTGAGCCTGCAGCTATTTCTTACAGTCATATTTTTATGAATAGATAAAATACGTGTTTAAGATACACTTATTTAACAGTGCTAATTATTAATTTAACATCTAATCTAACTACATTTCTTACCCATATTCGTCGCTTGCTTATTTTACATCAAAGGGAGGATTGCCCAGCCGCATTGCGGATGGTGGCAAATACGGCGAGGTTGCTTCAAATATGAAAAATATAAAATTTATTCAATCCATACCCGTACCGTTGTAACATCGTAGTCTGAACTACTGAACTGACTCAGAATTTTTACGATGCTTAGTCTACTGTGACGAACTGAGAGCTGTACGTCGATTCTGTAAAATTCATACAACAACTCGCACTTCACATCGCTATTCAGTCTCATTTCGCATAAGGTTCAAAATGACCTTGATTTTGCATTCTGTAAGCATCACCTAGTCACTAGCCACTTCTTACGTCATCTTATACTTTATCTGTCAAAATCACCCTGTTAATTTAGTTCAACTCGCTGACACGCTCGCAAGAGTTGCGCTAATGTTAATTCGAATTATCAACCGAGTTTTTAGAATACCAATCAAGAAACTCACAGCGGATTCAGATACGAAATTCTAAATGAGTTCTTACAGAATCACACTGCCGAACTCGTACCTAAGGTGACGAATCAAGCTATACTAAACCAGTTAATGCGGATCTCTTATTAAAAGGTACATTTATACTAAGCGAGGCCATTTTATACTGGATAATTATAACTTCATGTGTCGCCGTGTGTACATACGCTTGATTCCGAGCTACAAAAATATTGTTGGCGCTCCTATGACGTTAATACGGTGGCACTGCTGGTACAGTTTGTGAAATTGTTTTAAGAAAAAATAAATAAGATTGTTCTTACAATATGGTTAGTCAGAAATTAGCCACGCTCCCAAAGATTCATGCACAATATTTTTTTTGAAATGATCTTTTATTTGAAGTATTTTGAAAACGGAAAAAAATGGCCCTTGACGTCGTTGGACTATTCGTAACAAGCAAACTTCGACTGTTCTTTGCGAAGTCTAGGGTTTTGGCTGGATCAAAGAAAACACATATTCAATGGCAGTTTTTGTATGTATTTGATAGCAATAAGCTAAGCCTTTATTACATGAGACTAGTAAACAAAACTTGTAACATGTTGATGTTCTGATATACCTAAACTTTTATTTCCAACGTTTTCTAATGACACACATTGTTACAGGAACGTTACAGTGACTGAAGACCTCCATGTCAAAGTATCCGACTATGCCATGTTCTGTGAGGAGTTTGTCAGCGATTACCACGTCATGGCTGACGGCTCCCGACTGCCTCTCCGCTGGATGGCCTGGGAAAGCCTACTCATGGTAAGTTTACTAGCGAACATAGCCATCCCACAATTACCAATTCTACGCTGTGAACGCGGCAGGGGATTCTTCGGTCCTTCACCAAGGCATCGGCACCTTATGGTATATAATAGCCAGGTGAAAACATTTGCCCCCTTTGAGGTCTTGTCTCACCACAGACAGTCACAGATGTATTAGTATGCTTAATATAGTTAGAACAACAGGGACATAGTTTCGTTTACTGTTATAGGCCGGTAATTAGCTAACAGCAACTTTTTTTGTTAACAGGGCATGTGCTCACCTGCAAGCGATGTCTGGTCTTTCGGTGTTACTGTGTGGGAAGTCCTCACATATTGTCTGACCAAACCATTCGAAGAGATGAACGACGACCAGGTGAGCATTTTTTATTAGAATTCAGTTTCATTCACTGACTGAAGTACCTATTTGTCTGTGTCCGTTGTCCACAGCCGACCCGTAATTGGTCTGAACCTTAAAAAACAGACGTTTGAAGGAATTCTAACAAGGAATTCTGTTTATCTAGGTGGTAGCCAACGCCAGTGAGTGGCGCAGTGGAGGGCGCGGAGCGCGCGTGCCAGCTGCGCCACCGCCGCGCTGCCGCCGCGAGCTCTACGACCTCATGCACGAGTGCTGGCGCCGCGAGCCCATGCAACGCCCGCGCTTCCACGACCTGCACCGCTTCCTCGAGCGCATGACCCACGGATACAAGCCGCCAAGCAACCGCTAACTTACATCAAACGACATCATACTTCACAGTTCATCGTCATATCGTCGACCAGGTTCGTCCTACTCTCACATCCACGAAAACGTCGACATGAGCTTTTGCCATGAAATAAGTATACATGTTTTAGATGTAAAATCAAGCAGCATCACCAGCTTTCATCAGTTACAAACGATTGTCGACACAACAGACTGCATAGAAGAAGTAGAAATCAAGCAGTATTAAGTAACTCAGTATTACGTAAGGCATTTTATTAGATCCTAAGATTGTACGTCCTAGAGTCTAGGACCTAGGCGATGTACCGCTTCGCAACTTTCGCATACTTCGCGACGTCGGTCATTGTAGAAGAGCGCGTCACAAGTACTCAGTCTAACCACACCCAATAGGGGGACTTTATTTTAATGATCTCAAAAATAACGATAGAACCGATGTTTTATATCGGATATTGGTGTTTTAAATCTATAAATAGATATCTGATTTGCGCTTCTGGTAGGTAGAATGAATGCATTAAATATGCATTTAGAAAAATTGAGAAATTTAGGGAACATGTTCGCGAATCGGAAATTCTATTTGTAGCCAAGGTACCGAAGTTTCTGCCAATATTATTTGTTGCGAGCAGTCTAGTCATGTAATCAATATTTATATTAGCATGATAATGTTGGTAGGGGCGTCGTGGCCGTGTAACGTTTCACGCTATCCCCAGCGCCCTTCGCCTAGCGCTCCCATGATCTTCCACTATCACCGCCTCTATGGCAAACCCCTATCTTCAGACCACCACTTCAGTATGCGACAGAAACTTGTATTTTAATCAAAGCACTGTGATGTATTTTATTACCAGCACTTGTCAGTTAAACGTTGTAATGTGTGGGTTGCTGCTGTATCGCATACTGAAGCAGTAGTCTTCTAGAGCAGAGGCTGACTGTGCGTTGAATTCATGCTTCTACATGATTAGGAATTACGTATATAATTTGTGTCTGGTCCATATAATCCCCCAGACACAATATAATTCGGCATTATGTGTTGCTGAGCACGTACCGCGGCCTCTGCTCTATAGTATATCCAAAGTCTAACTCCTATTTTTTTATCCTGTTTTAAATGTTAAGGTTGTATACTTCAGGAGGTTCGTATGACCTCCAGGCCGATATTGGCCCCCTGTGCTTCTTGTTTTCTTTGTCGAGTATCAGTAATCTCACTATATCGTGGTCACACTGCCTCCGTAAATATCGATGTAACAAAGCAAACTTTTTGAGAGAGAGAGAGAGAGAGAGAGTAATGTATTTTAGTATCGTGAATACGGTCTTCTTTCGACCGGAGTGAAGGGCCAATAAATTGAGAGGCGATTTTTCTATTTGCTTTAAACTCAATATTTTCGGATGTGGCGTGTGATCTTAGGTCACAAGGTTTATTAAAGCCGAATTACTCGTGTAACTTACTCTAGAATCTGATCTTGCCATGTGGCTCCATACCATATGTAATAGTTTTTAAGAATACACATATACTATTCAGTCGATGTTCAATTTCACCGTGTACTACACACACTATTATATCGTATATTTGTAAGAACTAGTAATTCCCCCACTTCACCCTAAATTTCACGACAACAGCACCTCACTTCACTTAATATCAATACTAAGTAAAAACAACGTATTACTGCACAAACAAAATATCGCATCTCGTTAGGTTTAAACGGTTTATGCCACACAAATATCCCACATAATTCCAATCTATCGGAATGTTCCACGATCGAAGTCACTTTCTACAAATGTTTTACGCCGGAGGTCATGGCACGACGCACGGATGATCCGCGTCCGACGAGCAGAGAATCCTGCAGAACAAATGCGATGTTGTTTCGATAACGACGGGCACTAGCAATCATGTAGCGTCCGCTGTGCAATACCTGCACGTCATACGATCCCACGGACGCTACCCATAGGTAGGTTCCAGGCTGACACAATCAAATATTCATGTTTAATAACATATTAAAATGTAATAAAAAGTTGCAGGTCATTTTAATAAGTATCAAATTAAATCTAACATCCTTTTTCTCAAAATCCGGTCTTTCAACAAAATACTCAAATGGAAATACTCAGATAGAAGGCCCTAGCCTTCTATGTGTATGACTCGATGGTCTCAGACATGTATCAACATGTTCATACAGCATTTTCGCAAAATTAGAAATTTTGCCAGCACAGGGCCCAGTTGATCAAGAGACCAGAAGGCCCTGATCTTGACATTTTCTGAAAACATATTAATTAGATTGAGTGGTCCTAGCCACCATAGCCAAGCTTAATGTTTGAGCTAATGCATATCAGCTGCATACTAAGTCAGTGCTATTCATTACGGACTACTCTATCCACTCACCTATACTGACGAAATTACTGAACGGTTAGAACGGAACGTCCGCCTACAATCCGCCGTGGATGATCCGTGTTTTCAAAGTTAAGACTTCTCAGAAAAAATTATGATAATTTGTATGATATGAGTCTTTCCCATATCTGCTTTTATGATTGTTTTTAACTTTGACTTTTGTAGAGAGTGACATTATCCCGGGAATTTCAAATACATCTGATTGTGCATTACACACAAAACACTTCCTCTCCGGGGCGCCACCTCGAAGGTGCCCGATGTTGCTGACATCCGGTAAACATACAAACATCCAGGGTAATGTGAGGGATAGTTTACATAAACCTAATGTGTTAACATACTTCGATGAATGGGGTGCTTACGTTCCTTCTATAACCTGTTAAGGTTCACAAATATATATAAAACGTGACGTCTTGTCGTTTCCTGGAGCTAGCGTCGAGACAGAGAGATGCATAAAGTATAATTTTTCTGGGATCAGTGTTGAACAGTGTTGCTTAATTTAAGGTAGGCTTAGCTAGGCTTAGTTAGATATAGTTAGGCTAGTTTAGGACACTGCGCTTAATGTAATTAGTACATTGTAGCGTCTATCTTATTATTTCCTTCTCTTTTATTTTCTCCGGTCTTTAGTTTTTTTGTATGAAATTATAATTTCGTAGGGTAGTCTAGTACGTAAGTAGTTAGAGTCATGTATTTTGATTTTGATGCAATTTGCAACGATATGGTTTCGCTTCACCTCTTTAATCTAAATTAATGTCATCTTGATGAATGTTAATAAATAAGTTGTTGGACAGGAATGTTGGAAAAATACTTAAGACTAGCGATTTATTTCC
This sequence comes from Cerastis rubricosa, assembly GCA_949152445.1. NCBI lineage: Eukaryota > Metazoa > Arthropoda > Insecta > Lepidoptera > Noctuidae > Cerastis > Cerastis rubricosa. Next base: position 11,244,257 of record OX424523.1, on the reverse strand, counting down.
CTTGGGACTTCTGTGAAACTTCTTCCATCAATAATTCCAACTTAGCCAGTGGTTTTTTCTGTATGAAACACTAACAGCCGGTTTCGAAATGGTTAATTAACTCAAAATTTTGTTAACAGACTGTGAAATTAATGTTGCTGTGGTTGACTGTAATGACAATAGGAAGTCATATCACTTCACATGACTTTTACAGGTTGTTGGCAAAATAGAAGAGCGAGGGAGTTGTTCGGGTTGATCAACCTTTCAGGAACCGAATTTATTCAAAGAACTGGGTACACTGACTATCTTGTGCACTCAGACCCTGGATCCACAACATATTCATTAATACACATACGTTTTTCGATACTGATCCCCTAGTATAAATCGCTGTTTTAATATAAAATAGGTCAAAAAATAATAACTTTTTCTTTTATTGCTCAACCATGAATCAAAACGCTTATTATTGAAATAATTTTGTATTTAATTTGAAAAACATATTATTTGATAGCAAACAAAGGCGGCGTGCATTCAAAACGAGCAATATAAGAATGCTATGTGAATTGATATAAGCAGATTTTATCTAGATATAAGTGTTATAGTATGATGATTAATACAGTGATTGTGAGTTTGGTAAATTATGGTTATGTATTATGTACAGACAGCGTCAGTATGTGTTAACCCCTCTACAATCCGGCCGAGTACGCCAGGGGGAACTACTTAATGACGCTGTCTGTTCCTACCTTTTAGAAGGTACCTAACTTTTTTTAGCCGTTTTATTTATATAAATTTATGGGATAGAAGTTAATTGGTACTCTCCCACTTTAGATGTCGTGGTTAGTATTATGATAAGGAGATTTAGAAATATACTGATTATCACAGTAAACAGTTTTAAATAAAAAGGAATTATAGTTTTCCTCACCAATAAAAACAGGGTCTACGCAGCTATTAGCCTCGACTTGGATCTAAAACTAAACAAGATCCGATTTCACTACAAACACTAAATAGTGGAATAAAAAACATCAACTGCAATAAAAAACCTGTTTATAGGCTCTAACCAGTCATCAGCCTCCAATTGGATCTTTAATAAACATTATCAATACGATTCCGTTACTTTTCTCGCATTGTAATCAGTATATTACTAAACAATTTTAAAACTTTTGGTTCGAGAGGTAAGGTTACTGCAATTTACCAAACGTTTTTACACCCTTTGTACATACTATATTTGCAGGAGACGACAACCGCCCTGCAAAAAAACGTGTCGCTGTATTTTTGATTGTGCGCCTTTTGTAGTTTGCTAGAGATCGTTATGTAGGTGCGTTTCATCATAAGTTAATCAGCTCCAGACCATCGGAGCTAAGACCTGACCAAGGAGAAAGACCAATACCATCAGTGTCACAACTCCTATGACATATCAAACACCTGTGACATCATTTGGCTCAGAGAGAGCAATTACAATAACAATTGGATGTTAAGTAAAGGTCGCATACTGTGGTCATCACCCCAACAATAAATGTGGTTATCGAGTATGCGATCTCTTGACATACGCATCCAATACGACTTGTTTAGTTATACGTTACCACTTTGAGCGTCACCCATAAAAACCTGATTTGCGCTATAACCATCTGAGAGCCTCAACTTGAACCATGTCATCAACTTTACTATGAGTCGATGGGTCAGAGTTGTTTGCAGAAACTGGTGGGCTTTTATATCAAAAAGAAAATCCGCTTCAAAGGTAAACACTAAACATAGGCTCACTAAACATTGCCAGCTCTCCCTGCTCGTCCCCAGTGCCCATTAATGGGATGAAGACCAGAAGGAAGATGTTGTCTCAAGAAAGGATGGTTCTTCCACACAAAGGCTCCATAAGACAAGGAGACCCCAGCTCAATATTACCTGATGAGCATAGATCGGAGTAGGTAGATTGATTTTTGGTACTTGTATCATATATGCACACAGAAAGAATAAGCTATTTTTCGTATTCCCGGATTCAATTAAATATTGTTAATGTTGGTAGTGATATTATTACTACTCAATTCAAAATTTAAAGGAAGATATCAAAACTAAATTAATTTATTATTTAACTGTTGGATAATAAAAACAATCGAATTCCGATCGAAGCATTTTTCTTTTTTGGCCTTTTTGTGGCCACAACTTTTTATAAATTGTTGCACTTAAATCTCATCCAAATCAACCAATTCCGGAGAAATGACCATATTAATTTAAACGTTTCGGATCACTGATCCCAATTCAATCTACCCACTCCGATCTATGCTGATGAGCAAAAAATGTCAGGTTATAGTATTAAGCAGAGTCAAGTCCGTGGAACAAAAAGGTTAAGCAAGTAGAAAAATAACTAAAAACAAAATAAAATACAAAAAAAAACAACAAGTCGAAAAAAATATAAAAATACAAAATGACCAAAAAAATTTAAAAAAAAAACAAAACCCTCAAAAAAATTAAATAAAAACAAACATGCTTAGCCCTTTTGTATCACAACTAAATAATAACAAAATATAATTATTGTTAAGTTTTAGTAGATCGCTAGACAGGAAATATGTATTTATTATGAGTTAATTTTGGTGGTGAGAGTAACTCGAAGAACATCGAAGATTGATGTAGACACTGCTAGCTTTAAATCAATAACATCAGATTTATGCCATCACTCAAAGTCATCAACAAATAAAAAAAACCCACCATTTGACTGATAAAAAGACTTTAAGGGAACAAAAAATACAGAGAGACATGTTCCCTTCCCCCTCGTGACTTCCACCTGCACACAAGATGACGAGCAACAGAAAGCAACAAGTGTCATAGCTTCGAGAATAACTCATTCACAACTTCCATAACATCAAAAGGAGGATAAGCAGAGTGCTGTATGGGGAACGAAATAGTTGACCAATTTTTAAAAACTCAATTTCGAGCATATAATAATTTATGCAATATAGGTAGGTAAAGTAATTTAAGTTGAACTAATGTCAAAATATTATCGATCGAAAAATGTTTTGAATAATCTGTCGAAAAAAAAATGATAATGTGCTTACCCTTTTGTGTCCCAGACAGAATATGGAAAGATATATTTTATGTTTTTTCTCGCGTTGATCGCTAATAAGAAAATTAGAACATAATGTGAGAATTGGAATTGTACGAGTAATAAGCAAACCAATATAAAATAGGGATGGTCTGGTTGTAGAGCACTGAAACCAACATCATCAGCTGTAACTTGTTCTCGTACAAGGTCATCTAACGCCTAAAAGTCACCAACAAGAATGAAACATCAATTTGAATTGGTGTTCAGACCACTGTCACTTCACTGCGGACAGCTCTGTTACTGTGTCAAATCAAATAAGTGTGACAGTAACCTGTCGGCACCTTTCTGCTACCGGGCCGCTTATGCAGCAGTCTCGTAACAAATACATCCAGAATGTAGAGACTTGTTATATGAAAATGTTGCCAAAGTTACTTCAAGCATCCTCCACAAACGCCTGCGACTAGGCTCGTCTACGAGCCTCAACTTGGACCTTTCCATCGATGGTTCCGAGTTGGTCGCAAGTTTAGATGGTGTTACAAGCTCGGCTCTCGCTAAACGTTATTGACCCTCCCTTCTCGTATTCCCATCAACCTGCAAGTGGGATATTGAGCAATACCGGGAGGTAATCAATATCGTTGTATCGTGAATCTAACCAGAGAGTAACTCATGCACACTAGAATCAGAGATAAGATTAAATGCAGTACGAGTAGTAGAACTCTTAGGGTTGGACCTCATCTGGCAGCACGGAATCGCACTTTTCCATGCTTCTATCCTTTTCAGTCGCTTAGAACAGTCATTTGCTAGAGCGAGAATCAGAGCGTGCTGCCGACCGCATAATCAATGCTGCCGCGTGCGATAGCATTTCCGCTATGTTTCTCGCTCTAGCAAATGACTGTTCTAAGCGACTGAAAAGGATAGAAGCATGGAAAAGTGCGATTCTGTGCTGCCAGATGAGGTCCAACCCTTAAGTGCAGTTCGCCCGGGGAAGTACTACCACCATATCTTTATCAATCGCCAAGTGGCTAAGCTGCGTTCCGGAATGAAGGGTATGGCAGTCGGTATCGTTACAGGCACTTGGGACTATCCATCTTTGTTTCTATTATGGCTACGCCTATTACAATACCAGAGGAATTACAGATGTCAAAAGGTGGCGGTGACAACTAACCCATTAAAGGCACCTGCTTATTTGTCATTCAATTTGAGGATAAGATAAAAAAAAAATACAAAAATATGTTTTAAGCAGAGCACAGAGCAAAGAGACGCGTCGGTGGCCGGTTTCAGCGCGACGATTCCGTGCTCTGTAGGATTAGTCATAAGCAAAGTACTTTATAATAAAAAAAGTACCGAGCCACATAACATCAGTGGCTAATTTTAGTATAAGAAAATAACTAGTAATAGGGACCTGTTATATTCACATAGATTCTCCGGAACATAGCAATAAATAGATTTGTAAGATGTTATGGTTAGCAGCACCAGAGCTTCGACGTAGCTGCTAAGGTTTGAGACCAGTGCCCTTTTAAAGTCAGCTCTGGTGGTCTGCTTAGGATAGAAAAATAGAATTAATAGAATAGCCAATACCACCAGGTGAACAAACCAACATGAACAAAATAATACAGACAGTTAACAAACGGTCATGTTCATTTTGAAAATCATATTTCAGCAGAAGCTGCACGCATTTGAGTTCATTAGTATATTAGTTCCAGTATGTTTGTTTTATTACGTATGACAATTGTAATGTTATTCGTGTTTCATGTTTGTCTGTTAATTGAACTTAAATTATTTAAGTTGTGTGATCGTAATTGGTGTTTATTTGTAAGCGATTATGTATGTACAAGCTCAGAAGAGAATTGGCCCCACATAATCCAACAATTTATGTGGTGGATTTAGGAATGGATCATATGCACCTCTCTGGCCGTCACTAGCTCAATCTGTCCCCAATGTATTTAACATAGACTCATAACCATACTTACTTACATTTTTAAAGAAAACAGGTAGCTAAGGTGAACCTATAATATAAGTATAAGTTCCTACGGAACTGATTTGCATTCTATAGAGTAAAATAGAAATAATAATAATTTAACCACTATCAGTAGTAATTAATTACAATGTCAAACTTTACTTGATATTTTACTGTGGGTTCATTACAACGAATGTTACATTTACTAGCAAAGAGCAAACAGTATTGCGTTCGTATTAAGAAACTGGATCTCATATTATTCATAGACCATTCACTACACATACTACAACTTAAGATCAATCATAAAATATTGAACTGTACTCTTCAGTAAAAGGGATATCCGCTAATATAGCAGGTTTCCCTATCTGATGGGCTGGTCAAACTGATCTGAATTCCGCGCCAGAACCTAAAGAAATTAAGCCAGCGTTTATTAAGATTGAGACACTTGTGGGATCTTACTTGCAATAGCAGCTGTGGGCATACCAGTGTTTACAGCTTCAACGAAGACGTGGTATCTCAAGGAACGCCTCCTATTTAGCCTCCGCTGAGCTTACTGGCATGATTGGATATGGAGAGAATTCTCGCGGTTATTCCCATCAGATTGGCCACATCTGGATCACAATAATCCAGTTTTTTCAAAATATCAATTTCAGTGTTGTAATAAATATTCGGTGTTATTACATAATCACTCGACGTGTAATAGTATTCATAATATTAAATGGGATATTCAGTGTAACAATATTATCTAATCAATGTATAATACATGTGTTCAGTTACCACATGTTTTATCAAAGTTATATTAAGTGTCATTATAACCTTTAAAGTGTTTCACACCATACTTGCTTCGTTATCTTTTGTATTCGATGTAGATACTATAGTCAATCTTTCCATATTATATAACTATCCCAAGATTGTCTTTCCTTTCGTCTTCAAAAACAGATCTTTTACATAGATATGTCTTGAAATCTGATTTTTATGTATTCACTCAAATCGAGTTAACATAAGTAACGTATCATTATCATCGCGTCATATCATCAAACATAATGTTCTTATACACGGAGTCGACGTTTTCGTATAAGTATTTTCATGTTAAATGTACTAATTTCTACAGCCTCACGGTATAGGTAGGTAGGTACTGAATAGATAAAGGGGTCCTTTTGGGCACTAAAATATTTTAAAATATTAATCAATGATCAAAATGATTGTGGAGAGACGCCCTCAGTTGTCTGTTGTCTCAGTTGTCGTGGCGGACGTTCAGAGCTGAACTGTCGTGTCTGATAGTAAACTACAAGCGCTTCGCTTTCATTATCAAAGTGTTTCTTGAAAAATCTATGAGTATAGACCCCTTTGCAAAGCGTTGGGACCAATGTACACACGGATTAGATCTCTGCCTACATTGGCAATGTTCGTCTGATGAGGCGTAGCCACTCTTGAAGATTAATGGCTTCTACTTTATAAGTTACTACTTAAATGACCGAGTAAATTAATGTAAGTTCGTGTTTGGACAATATTATTGTCACTATTATTTAACCATTTGGATCTAGATTAAGTTTAATGTGTTTAGGGACTTAAGTATCTATTTGTGTATTACCTACTAGGTTACCATTATACATATGTTTAAATGGTAACTACTTAATTTTAACAACAGTAAATCCCATTATGGTGTTACCTGTATATGTACCTATAATTTATTTAAATATATCATTAAATCGTATAATCTATTAAATGTCGACTTTTATACTTTGAAAGCACTCTGACTGCTGCCCAAGAACATTGGATATATCGTTACTTCAAACATATCTGTTTAATTTAAGTATTTCGAACAATTCGAACACTCAAGCGCAGAACATGCTATCTGTACATTTTGCATTTTAGAGTAGAGTAGAGGGTTTGCTACATACGACACTCCTTTCAAAATCTGGTTTCAAGTATTCAATTTTCTGGTCTTACACATTTTATTAGTTTGAATAATGATAAAATATTAGAATGAGTAAGTATTCCTTAACATCGGAATTACGAGTTACCTAAGCACAACTTCGTTACAAACAAAAAGGTACTTTTTGTTACTAGCAAGCTGTCAGATAGCATGTTTTCACTTGACGGATTATCATAATCTCTATAGGAATAAAATCAATTCTGTAGAAACATAAATTAATCAAAGACTTTTAAGGCGAAAGCCTAATTTTTATGTCATTTTAAATGTTAAATAAAACATGTGTTGATCGACGCATCAACAAAAGTGTTTTTTTATTTATGTAACCTACCTCCTACCCCCAAAAAACTTTAGCGATTACCTAGTAGGTAAAAAAAGGAAATAATTATTTCATATACATGGTAAGGTCCAAAAGTTACCGGTCTACACAAATTAGATTAATTAGAGGTGCAAAACAATCATGTCACTAAATTACTGAAGTTTTTTCTACCAATAGTAGGAAAGAATTTTTTTTAAACTTTGTCTCTCTTTTTTTCAATCAATTATTGTTTGGATATTAATCCTTAATTTTATAGTTGAAGCCGGAAACTTTTGATAGCTCTGGTCCAGTGTGTAGCAGTGAGTACATCCTGTTCATCACAGGAGCCTCTTGGTTCCTGTACATTTATTGAACACAGCGCCATCTGTGAATAACCCTTGAAACACGACGGCTTTATATTTTAAGTTTGCGATAAGCGCCATCTATTAAATTTTATCTAAACGACCTACACGCAGCCTTGCTACACACCCACGTGCATCATTAGTACAAGAGTTATCCAACACTATAAAGCGCTGGCCTGACGTTATGCGGCAAATGCTACAGATTCAGAAGACAGATGGCATCCATGATTACACTATGTGTACTTTATTCCAGCTCATGAATATTAATAACCCAAAGAAAAAGAAAGGTTGTCAGGACGTTGTTATGTTTATATGTTTTTGTTACTTTGAGGTACTTCTCTAAAAGAATTTGCTTTAACCATCTCGAAAAGTAAATGTTTGGAAGGAGCAGGCCCTCCGGCTAAATGGTGTGGCGATCTTCACGGGGTAACTGGTGCTGGAGCTGGAGCTTTGATGAGATTAGTTAAGGAATTAATGAGAAGAGTTAAGTAAAATAGAGTTGCGCGTTGTAAAGCAGTAGATTGATATGGGCAGCTGATGATAGCTGCACCATGACTCTAACAGGAGGTTCTAATACATCACAAACGAAAGGATTTTGCCTTAGGATTTCTGCAAGATTTTGAGGTTGTTTTAGAAGTCTCGAAAGAATGAATACGTAAAACAGTTAAAGCCCGCGTGCGGTACAAGCTAATCTTCGTTTCGTTCTTTGATAAAGAGTTATTGCACAAAAAAGGTATTTTCAAACTAAACACAGAAAGGAGATCGGGCGAGCTTTGTTGATTCTAGGATACTCAATTAACTTTTTATGATGCTTTTCAATTACCAAAGCTCGTAAAAATCGCATAAAAAAGGTTAAAATAATGCTAAACGAATTCATCCTTTTATGTAAAAGCAATACAAGGTGCATTATACAAGTGATATTACCAACACGGGTAGTATCAACAATCAAGCTTTCACTTCTACATCATTGATAAACATACCTACGCGTAACCTTCACGACGATATCTCTTAAAGGGGTAAGCAGACATGTTTCATCGTACCTATGCCAAAATACACAGTTGGTCGCATTGGTTATAAATAGTTGAAAACGGGAAGATACAAAATCTTCACGAAAGTAAGTCTAATTGCAGACATGGTTCATACTATGAACCATGTCTGCAAAAAAAGTTAAACCACAATTACTGTACTTTATGGCGTTTAAATTTTTTTCTACCAGCGCCGATTTGCTTATGTACTTAATAACAAAAACCCTAGTTGTAACGAGCTTTTATATGAAGTATATCTTATTTACCGACGCTATTTGTAATGAATGCACTCGCTAATTACATAGTTCATTTTAAATGATCAATAACTTAATCTTCTAAAACTGGTTCTAATTTAGCTTCAAAGATTGCACCCGAACAAACAATATACATTCCAAGTTAAAAAGAAGCTTTTAATTATGCTCTTTCACAGACGCCACTTGAAACGCTTTCGCCCGATCTCCTTTATTTTCCGATGGTAGTATACGCTAACTTCACTCCTGATGAAGATGAGTCCGGGTTGGATTGGCGACCACAGTGACAACACTTTCATTTTGGTGGTACTTGGTAAGGTCCAAATGTTTCCGGTGTACAATTAGATTAATAAGAATCAGAGGCACAAAACTATATCACTATACTATGTCACTAAATTACTTACGTAAGTTTTAGATTTCTCCAGATACTGACAGATAGTATCCCTGTTTATCAATCGATTTTTGTTGGATATCATTTCTTAATATTATGATTGAAGCCGTAAACTTCTAGACCTTACTGATATACCTGGTTGTGAAGAGGCATAGGTATAAAATAAAAACCAAGTTACACGTATTTCCTTTATTAATAAAGTACTCGCAGGTACTTCCTAAATAAAATATACATAAAATCTTTCAAAATATATATTTATATAAACAACAAAATACACAGGTAAAAGGGTTTTATGTATCTACGTGGCAGGGTTGACTACTGATTTTAAACACAGTATATTGTTTATCTTACATGTTCTACTTACGTATGTATTACAATCATGAGAAAGCTTATGTTAAGAAGTTTGGCTAGGTATAATAATTTGAACCTAATGTTCACCGTACTAATAACGTAAACGTTACGTAACCGTAGTAATACAGGGCATACAGCCATCGGAAAGTTCTACTACAATAACTGTTACAACATTGGTTCAATTGTGGATTAGGCGTTAGAAAACCAAAAAATGGAGATAGCCTATACGATTTTCTATAAGTACGCTAACTCCATTTATAGGTTGAATTCGTTGAAGAGTTTACATTAAAAACCTATTTTCATCCTCACAAATACCTAAAAAGTATAATATTATATTTTAAAAAAATGTACATATTCGCAAAATAATTTCAAATAGTAAAAATTATAATTCGTCCTTACCTACGATTCCTCTATAGAGCAAGATCCTAGGGCTAACAGACGTTACCTACTCAGAAAATAAGTAGTCTGGAGCTCTGGAGATCTTGGACTATCACATCACCTTATACATAACGTCATTCATTATTTGAATAATTCAGTACAATAGTACTGACAATTCCTAACTAATACAACAGAAGAGGATGACTTTTACTCGGGCGAACAAACGAGGCACCTGCACTCAACTTGAAAATACGGTCAAAAGCAAATCAGTTATGTAATTGCTGTTACGAAATAAGGACCATAAACCAAAATACTATGTTCAGAATTGCATTAGCTATACATATAATAAGCTAAACAGTACCCAACAATGACTATTAACTAGTTGAAAAGTTTTTGCCCACCGATCTTCGGTGTGGGAACAAAACTACACAGGTGATCTGGTGCAGACGCAACGGGTGCTGAAATTATCAGTTCATGTTCAGCGAGGTGCCCAGCTGTTCCAGAGGAGCAGAAGTGTAGGGCATCAACAAAACAATAGAGCAGATGAAAAGTATTTCATAAGAGTTGGTAGCAAAACCGCAAATTAAACACTAGCAGAACAGAAACAATCAATAGAAGGTTATATTAAAGAAATAATAAAAAAAAAAGTTTTGAAATTTCAATGTTTATTTATGTGTTTAGACTATAATGAAAACTAAAGTTAACTGAGTAAGTCCAAATAAAGGTAGCTGTTATCTTTTATTCTACATCCTTCAAGCTTCTTTTGATTGATTCTTTCCAGTATGTAAAAGCACTATAAAAGCCTTAAATGTATCAGAGAGGACGGAATCGACGGCCCGATTACACACTCCATGTTACTTGCACAAATTATAAGGGGAACTATATTTCTTGTCACCAAAATTTATATTTGTCATCAAAGTTGTATCACCTAGTAAATAGATCTATCGCCACGAAATATTTTCGTTCTCAGATAAACAAAAAGTGTTCCCAGGTATGAATTATCAAATAAATGTTGATACATGTGTAAAATAAGAGATGGATTACCAATAAAATTGTAGTGCATTAGATGAATATAAACTTCGTTCTTATAATAATAGTTTTATTACTTAAATAATAGCTTTGTGCTCGGAATGGTAGATCTGTCACCAAATAAATAGATCAGTTCCTTATTTCTATGAAGAAATGCTTTATACGAGACATTGGGCACACCGACTCGGACAGGTTAGGTTCGAAGAGGATGGCGGGGTCTAGTGAGCGAGCGGAGCGAGCGAACTAAGACCCCGACATCCCCTTCGTGTTAGGTTACTGTAAACCCTGCAGACAGAAATAGGAGCCCCGCTACGCGGGGCTACGTCGACAACGCCTTAGTTTTTCTAGTACCATAATATGATTTATTGGTGATCTCTTTAAATTAGTTTGCTTAAATACTTATTAGGACACACCTATTATAATACATACAAAAACATTTATTTGGTACTAGACCTTATATCTCAGGATTTTAGGTGATTTATTGTGGAACTGATTTTGCATTGTTTGGTGACTACATTTTGGTGACAGATCTACTATTTTGAGGACAAACCCTATTATTTAAGAAACACAAAACTAATTAAATTGGTGATAGCTTAAATGATACCCAATTATAAGTAATTGGCATAAACAATGTTAGCGCGGCTAGACGGTATACTGTGCAAACTTTTTGGCCATGGTGTAGACGCTATTTTGTACGAATAGGAGCCACAAACTGTTTGCACAAACTGTTGTATGCACGTCGCCGGTGAAGAGGGGCCTTTGTATGGAGTCTTAAACAACAACGAAATACAAGCGGACATCGGTGGGAAAGATATATGTAAATAATAATTAAAATTCGTTTCTCATTATCAATACAACGTTTTTCCTAAACATTACCAAGTCTCAATATAATATATTAGTAGGTTAATATTATAATAATTCAAGTTAGACCCTTGATATGCACTTTTAGGATATACATACAATTGTTTTGAATTCCGTCTTACATTATAATAATATTATTGGAATATGTACGTCGGTCAAAGCAAAACCATAGGTAGCGTGTTACAGTTACAAAAAAGACGCGATTTAAAACGAAACAATTAAAGACTAACGTTCCTAGTGACGCAGAAAAAAAAATGGTTCTTGAATTCAGAACGCAAGTTCAGCGTCTAATTTTAAGTAATGAAAAGTATTTATTATGATTTTCAACTTAACCACTAGAGAGCAATAGTAATGAGCAGATTATGAATCAATCCTACTATACAGCTGCATTCTTTTTAAACAAGTTTTAAACCTAAAATACAAAAAAAAAAAACGAAAATTACAGCGTTTCTCAGGTGTAAAAATACAATAAAACATACTTAAATGGGATTATAGGTACACTGTTTTTTATTGTCCATAATTAACTACAATTTAGGAGTACGTATCTTACCAATAAAGCTTTTCTAACTACGCTTTTCTAGAATGAAGTTTAGAATGTCAGAAATTGTTTTATTCCACAACCAACGTGTTAGTACATGTTTTACATATTAGCACAGTAAAGCGATAATTCGAAAATAAGTCTTTCACTCAAGTTAGGTGTTTATGAATTAATGTGATTAGCAGCCAAGTAACATAATCCGTAGAAGTTTTAATGTGGACATCAGGCCCACTGGCATTACAAATAATTTAATACGTTTAGACCTAAATTTCTTTAGAATATCCTTCCAAGTACTGTCTGAATTAACTTGATCGAAACAAAATTATGTTAGGTGCACTGGGGGTAATCCCGAAAATGGGTATATTCCAAAAGTTTTAAAAATCTACTAAACGTAGCGATATTTTCCTTGGCATTTAAAAGTTAAACGCATTTTAGTCATTCTTAGCGGGCTTTAATATTGTAAAAAAAACCGTTTTTAAATAATTGTCTTAAACAAAACTCAAATCAAAACTTTATAACATCTGCCGATATCAATCGACTAAAAACTATATCAAGATAATATAATCAATAATAATAAGATAGTATAATCAATGTAAATTATCACTTCACCTTGGTTCACAGTGAGGCAAAAACTTAATATAATTGTAAAAAAAACTATCGGTACGGTATATTAGTGACTATAGATATTTAAATTGTAAAAATGGCTTAAACCTAAAGTAGATTACGTCTGTATAATACTATTGTACGGATATAAGGTATTCCAATGTAAAAAGGTACTCTGTTATAGGTACTTTGCTAATACTCATACATGTTGGCTGAAAATGATTAAAATAGAGCTATTTTTTTTTTCAATACTGAATTGACATTGTAGATTTTTTTGAGATTCAACTCGATATTTTGATTATCCAAATTATTTTGCTATGTTCAAGTCAGAGTAGCCCCATTTTATATGTTTTTTTGCCAACTTGTACCATTTAACACATAAGTTGTAAGTACACAAGTAGGTATTGTTAAATAAAAAAACTGTCTTTTTCACACACCTAGTCAAATATATGGACCTGACTTACAGAACGAGGATACAACAACATAAAATCAGACTTTAAAACATTTCAGAAAAACTACAAAATTATTAAAATCTTATTAATTATTTATATTTTTTAGAATAGTTATTTTAAAAAGATATTTTTACAAAATATCCGGGACTTAACGATAGCGAAAATAATGTAAAGACTTAAAACATTACACATTTAAAAACTAACGTCTTTACTTCACGACAAGAGCCAATCATAAAATAAGACGATAGGGACGGTATCGAAAATTCACGAGCCACAAATGCTTTAATGAAGAGTAAGCTATATTAATCGAGATTATAGGATCATTTTACCCGACTGCGAGCGAGGATAGTTTAGCTAACAAGCTGTAAAAATATCATATTAATCCCTAAACTTATTACAAAAAGCTGTCTTTAATATTATCGTTGAAGAAATCGATGTAGATACAGTCGGGTTTATTTTACAGATTATTATTATTTTACCTTTATACTTATCCTTAAATTACTAAACCAGCTAGTAAACTAACATTTATTAACATTGTAAATTGTATCGACTTGGTTATTGAATACGAAGTATATTACTATAGATAAACATGGGCTACAAAGATGAGATTCTCAATAATAAGTTTTGTAAGAGATCATAATGAGTTGACGATCCTAATTTTAATCGAAATAATAATTGATTTATGTAGACATCGAACTACAACATTCGCCGAGACTAATTCTACAAGCTCTGATCGGCTTTCAGCCTGCTTACATCAAAATTACTAAATATCCTTACGATATATATGCTCCTCCCGTATATTGTTGTCGACACTTTGAAAGCCGTGGTCATTAGTCGTTTATGATCGAATGAAGTCCCATTGGTTGGTCGGCTGGTTGTCGCAAATAACCATGATGATAGGCTCACCCCTGTAAGCTCGGTCGACTCCGAGGCACATGCCCGCAGCTGTGTTGTATACAGGGCTGCCACCCTGAAAAAACACAAAAACAATATAAATGACCAGTATTTAAAACAAAACCGTGGCGTGCCATCCGTGCCGGATACAAAAGATGATATATTTTCACTTGGGCAAAGCCACTTGTGGTTCTAACATTTCACCAAATTTCAAGTTTTTTGTCCGCTGCGGTCTAGTTCAGTGTTCCGCAAGTTGAAGTAAGCGTGATCTATAAGTTCTACCAACTATAGGCTGAGTTCTAAACTGATTTTTCGAGAGGGATGCTCTCGAAGAATGAATTTCGAACTGAGTTTTTTGGGCATTTACCGATGAAATGAAAATGGATCGCACATTAAATATTTTTTTATAACAGAATATTTAGAACAGTTTTGCCTAGGAGTGAATTAATATCCTCAGCTTTCTAAGCATGCATTGTAATACGTTTGCCATTTGTCGACGACCTATTTATATGTGAATTATGATTTTCATCTCTTACCACAAACTTTTTATTTTATCTTTTTTAGTTGTGGCATCTCACACAAATCCTTGTCAAGTATAAATTTTGCATGGTACTTAACTAGAATAAATAGCAAAATCGCTTTAATGGTACAAAATTTGGAGCTCGCTGGATTGCTCTAGGATCCCATCATCAGATCTTGACTTGATCACCATTGGACCACATGGACATACATTAAAAAAAAACATACAGTCGAACATAGATCCTCCTACTTTTTTTTAAGTTGGTTTTAAAAGGAAACGGCTCAGGACCATTGGTGAGTTGAGAGCAGCCCTGTCAACGAATACTCCAAGTTTTGACCGCCAATACTCAATTAAACAAGCTCACGCTTCGCAATAAATAGCTTTAATGGAATATAAAAATTGGTTATATGGGTAATATTATTTAAAAATAGATTTTTCATTTATGATGTTCCTTCAAAATTTTCTGATTACCTAGATGTACCTTAAACACAAAAAGTTTGCGGAACACTGGTCTAGTTGACGCAAGCGCTTGGCTTCGATTCCTAGGTCTGACTTAGTATCAATGGGTTTTTCCATCCAGCATTTCTTACATAGGACTTTAACATAATTAGCGTTATGTAGTCGCACCCCTCTACCTAACCCATTGGAGACAACAGCCTTGATGCAACAGCTCCATAGATAACTAGATTAGCTTCCTTTTCCCGCTTCAACGAGAAAAAGGGACTTATATTGTCCGGGTGGACCACAAACCGGACATATGACAGAAACAATTTTCAGCACTCAACTTACAGTTTATGGCAGTTACAGGTCGCCAATCGATGAAAACTATTTGCAAGACTTTGGGAATTTACTTACTCACACAGAAGGCCACAAAGAAGACAGTCCCTCAATATGATTATTGTAGTTTCCCCATTTCGGCAGGAAAAGTATTGTTAGGAGGAAAAAAAAACAGCGAGTATACTTGCCTCAAAATGATGTTCAGATATAGTTGTCACAGGAAACTAGAAGTCACATCATACTTACACGGTAAGGTCCAACAGCTTCCGGCTAAACACATTAGATAAATCAGAGATACGATACTATCATGTCACTAAATTACTGAAGATTTCTCTAGTTACCCACAGCAAAAAAGTGCTATTTTTGTTCAATATAGTCTCCCTTCATTTCAATCAATTTTTGTTTGACTATTAATCCTAAAATTAAGATTACATTAATACAAGCCGGACACTTTTGGAACTTACTGATGTTAGATGATTCATTACTGATGTTAGTAATGAATACCCTCACCTCGTTTTTGCAAAAGTGATCCCAATCCGAGGAAGTCTTAATAAGGGTGAAATCACATTTACACGCACAGATCGTAAGTGCTTCCGATGCGGATGTTTGCGCCGGACCTCGGACTCCACCAATGATGGTTTAGTGACAGAATGAGATATTAGAAAACGCTGATACGTGCATGCCAATGTGATTTCACCCTAAGTGTGTGACTGTGTGATACATTATGGAGTTCCTTAGGAAGAAACATGGTCGAGCTGAGGCGATGTTGTTGCCGCGTACTCATCATAATTTTCCTGCCCCTGTCCCTTTCTACTTGGGGTGTCCGCAACAGCGTTTTCTTCTTGCATTCTCCCCTGTCGTAGACGTCGCGTAGTGCTAGCTGATATGATACCTTGATGATGACCTACGGGGCCTAATCTACAAGTATAATTAATAGACTCACAGCTCCAAACATCTTTTCCCATTCCTTTGCAGACGGCTGTTCGTTACATTTTCCGTGGGTCAGGATCACATTGTCGAAGGGATCGTAACAGAGGCTATGCCCCAATTCCAGCTGGATTTTTATCGCTCTCAAATCCCAATAATTAACGGCATTAATAAAATCCACGCGTTTGTATGCATTCTAGAAACGAAACGTTTAATTTGCACGCATGTTGGACACATTTTAATTTTATATTTCATCCAATTTGAGTTTCAAAAATACTCATGCGTACAAATGTTTTCTACGACGGCTACTAAACGTTTCAGCCTGTTGACATCCATGCACTAAAATCTACATACAGTTGTACTTGGATCTTTTGGGGAGTTGGAATGAATTCCGCAATCTTGTTTTTTTTTTGTTTTAATTTGAAGCGCCAAAAGACCCTTGTAGCACTGTGAAGCTGTTCAAAATACTTTTCAATCGACTTGCAAAAAAAGGGAGGATGTTATATATTCCATCAACATTTTTTTTCCTTTTTTCCTGTATGTTTACCGATTTATCTGTGATTACTGATAGAAAAAGCTCGCGTGGTGGTCCCATATAAATTTTATTAACTTTGCTTAGGGACTTTATGAGTTATATAATCTATAATATGCATTATTTTTTTCTTCTTTTTGTATAATTGATACTTAACAAGGATGTGTGTGAGATATGACAAATAGAAAGGATAAAACAAAAATATTATTGCAAAAAAATAACTGACATCATGAAAAAAACACAAAATTATGGAAAATAACTTTACTTTCGGAAGTCTGCGGCAAAAATTCAATGAAACAAGAAAAGTCACCGACTTCCCAAAGTATTTTCCACAATTTAGTGTTTTTATATATTAAGTATTATGTTTTAAGTTTAATTAAAATCGGTTCAGTCATTTCGGAAAATAAAGACTTGAAAGTTTGTATGAAATGCCGTGAGGCGTAAACGCTCTTGAGTCAGTTATATTTTTTGCAAAAAAGTTTTTAACTACTACTTACATAGGTACTTATTTGATCAGTGATTCCAAGACTTTCTTTGAGACTGATGTCCCGATGATGATGATACTCGAATAAATTGACTATACAATATAAAAACTAGTTTAAAAATGCTCACGTACACGAGGAGAGTATCTCAATCTCCGAAGGGTTCGAATGACTGTGCGAAATTCGCAGGCGACAATCGCTCTTATAAGCTACCTTTACACATATTCTTTTACCAACGTAACTTGAGCAGCGGTACATCTATATCTACAGGATGTAACGGAAAGGGTATATACATACCAAAGGGTGTGCTAGAGACCATCAAACAAACAAAAAATTATCTGCTGCCTCATAAAAAAATTCAATATCTACGACCCAAAGATATGGGGAGTTGATATATTTTTTCGCTATTACGATGTTTATCCGATGTAGAAACATGTTCAGTTTGATGTGTCTGTAGCACACCCTTAGTATGTATATACCCTTTCCGTTACACCCTGTATATCTATGGATACATATAATAATCTGTAGAAGTTTGTCAGTCTGTGAGCCTACGGGTATGTTTGGTTTTAGAGGCATCACGTGAAAATTATAAAACCGGCGAGGATAACTTTAATATTAAAATATTGTGCGTAATTTAGAGAAACCTTTACGTTTTGTTTCATTGCCATCCGTGCTCTCTATCATAAAGATATATGAATTTAAAGTGTTCAAGAAGAACTTATCATAATTACATGCAACGACATCTATTGAACCATAATGGTACTAATTAATAAATGTGCTCACAAGATAACTTTTACAGTCCTATATTATTAAAATTAACGGAACTAATGTTTTTTCGAACCAAACGAAATCAAAATTGAATGAAAGTATAAAGCGTAAGGGTCAAGAATTTGTCCCGTTGTCTATCTTATTGTCCCTGCAGCGCTGTAAGGTATAATAGATGAGTTGATACCCTTATTAAAATACGTATTTAAATAACATATAGGTAATTTTATTACGAACACGATGGTAAGTTTAACGTGGCCTAAACAAAATCGACCAAAGTGGAGACTTAATAAGTGCGCAATGATTGCACTACAATGCGTTGAAACTTATAAGTTGCGACGAGTTCTTTTAATACTTAAAACAAAGATTTACACATGGTTCAAGTTCAGCTTATTTTGGATTTGAACGGCTTGATTGGTTGATTCTACCAACAGGTTTTAGTTTTAACTAGCTGCCCCCCGACATACCTCGTTCTATCAAAAGTTTTTTTTTGTATTAAAACCTTCGGTGGACTTTAAGGAACATACAAAAAAATTAATTAGCCGAATTGGTCCAGCCATTCATGAGTTATGCGCTTACCAACATTAATTTTTATTTATATAGAGGATAGAAAATTAACAGTAAGTCAGTTTATTAGTATATTATTTGTAGAGGATGTTAGGAATACACTACGATTTCACGTTACCAAGTAAACTTCCCGGATAATGCCAAAAGAATAAGCGGCCACGTGAGTGAAGCCGCGGGCACAGCTAGTCGGCAATACGATTAGGTATGTTCGTTTTTCTAGGAAACCATCTCCACCCTGCTGGCCTATCAAGACCTCTACAAGCAGTATTGTGTTACTCTTAATTCAGTGTGGAAAAGACTGGGAGCTATACAAGATGTCTAGCGCCATCTCTTTCCCACGCTGGAAAAGGAGTAAAACATTAATGTTTTAAGACGTCATGGTAGGCCAGCTGATGTCTCAAGTTATGTTGGCTAAGTACTATATTCGTTTAGGAGCTATCGGCGTACAAGAACCCCAGACTTTCCTTATGCTCATACTAGCGCGATTGAGCGAAGATGTCAGCCCACTGGGTATCTGTTCCTGTTCTAATCGCCTGTTCGAGTAGAGAAACCCCCCACGTGTATCTGAGCTTGCTTTTGTGGTCCACAGATAATAATAGTTAACTACTAAGAAGAACAGTATAAGACAGATAAAAAAAATAGCTTACCATTCCGCCATGCCTGCACTGGTGTTGCCGATAGGCCGACTTATACAAGAGAATAGTAAAAACACTGAATATTAGTAAGGTCCAAAAGTTTCCGGCTTCTACACTTAAGTACTATAAAATTATAAGGATTTATATCCAAACAAAACTGAACTGAATTAAAGAGAGACACATCGTCACCATCATTCTCTTGCCCTTTTCCTAATTTATTTTGGGGTCGGCGCAGCAAGTTTCTTCTATTACTTGTCATCTCATGAGATACCTCCTTTCTTGCCATATCATCCTTCACACAGTCCATACATCGTTTCTTTGGTCTTCCTCTACTCTTACACCCACCCACATTGATACTCAAAACTTTCCTCACGACATTCTCACAAGCCCAAACCACGACAACCGATTACCACACATCTTTCAGTCAGCGGCGCCACTTTCAGACTACCTCTTTTTTTTAGGATGGTAAATCATCAAATGACTTCTCCCGCTCTGGGCGGAGCGGAAGGAAGTGTCAGACTTGACTAACTAAAACCCATCCATGTTCCTTCTTAGCCCTTAGTGTTCCAGGGCCACGGTATCTCTTTCGAACAACCCGCAGGTATGGCAGGCATCGGCTCTATCGGACCCCTTCCGATTTGCTGACATCCCCTTGAGGCGCGCGTGGAACACGAACACGCCGTCGGCACGGCCTGTCCTCATAAGACGGACGGACTACCTCTCACCTCTCTCAACCCCCCCCCCTCCCTCTTACCTCTTTCAGACTACCTCTTATGTAATCATTTCATATTCTATCCATACGCGTAACACCACACATCCCCCTAGCATTCTAAGCCAATTGCAAATGCCTTTCATTAATTCCTTTTGTGACCCAACATTCTGATCTACAGAAGAGGTCTGGCAATTTTTTTGTAAATCTTCCTCTTATGTTTAAGACTATATTGAACAAGAATATTACTTTTTTATTGTACATAAAATTTCAGTAATTTAGTGGCATGATAGTTTTGTATCTCTGATTAATCTAATGAGTATAGCCGGAAACTTTTGGACCTTACCATGTAAATATAGAAAAGTGACTGACCGAGCCCTTGTGTTTCCATTCTTGCGATCCTCCAAGTTCATGGCATTTGCTTAACTTCGGTGCTACATTGTTAGATGCGTCTAAGCATAGGGTGCGTCCTAAAACCAGCTCGTCACGAGACGATTCAAACCACATCTGAAATTCACAATTCTAAATTAAATTATGTAGTGGAACCCCGAAAACTTTATGGGTACAATGACGTATTCTATAGATGCGTCATGCATGAACATCACGGCACTCAAAAACAGCGTAAATACCTATCGGTAGCTAGACAGCTACTTAGACGCACGAAGAGAGGGAAGGAAAATTAAATGTCATCTACATAATTCCTGTTGTTAGAGAGAGATAAATATATTTTTGTAATTGCGTTGTCATTCTGTGCTCCATGCTCGGCACGTGACTTACCTCAGGCGTCAGCCGCCATTAAAGCAATCGAAAAAAATAAAATAAAATATATTTTTTCTTGATAGTTACGTATGAAATGATCTTTTTTTATCTTTCACAGATGCAGTTTAATTACGACATTTTCTAAAAATACAGGACGGCATTTTCTTTTGTTATTAAGATAACTCTTACAAGTAAGTTATTTTAATATCACGTACAGCCGCGGCACTGGTTCGTAAGTAACTAAATGACTTTCCGGCAAGTACCTTAATTTCATCTTGCCACTACAGAGCGCGGGCAACGTATATATAGTTTATATATCATTGTATGGGTATCGATATCTTAACATGTGCACGGACCTAAAAACGGATACCGGGGTCAATATTATTTTTAAAATCTGCTGTTCCATAAATTCTGACCGTATAGGTATTGCAGTTTTGTACGAAACATCTGTTTTTTTTTTTAACCTTTGAAATCTTTCTTTGCGGAGAACTGAATACGTAGTAACCGTTTTAGCACAGGTGTCCCTTAACCCCTATATAATAATTCAATAATTATGAGAAACCATTGTGATTTCTGACAGATATTGACCAACCCGCTAGTGTTGCCCTCGTCGCATATAACCAGATAGTATTATTTATTAGCAGGCGATACTCCATTACTACTGTTATTTTTTTAATTAAGTCAAATTTATTTAAAAAATTTAAATAAATGGGTGCGGACTTATGCTTCACCTAGATTCTCCACCTGTAAGTTTATATCTATTATAATAAATTCTTGACAGGCATAAACATAAACAGGGTTACAAAAAAAAATATAATCACCTGGCTCAAAATCCTGATGCAGCTGGCAAGTACCAAGCCACCACCCTTAGTCTTTACGTCCTTCTCACTCTGGATGCATAGCGAAGTGTTCTTCAAGCGGATCTGATACGAATCGGTGTAGTTCCGTTTACTGAAATATAAAGATCTTATGTTGGTTTGTAGTATAACATAACATCACGCTTCTAATCCCCAAAGGGTAAGGTAGAGGTGGTCGTCGAAGTACCCGAGTGTCTAAGTTATGTTTAAGTCCCATGAAGTAGCGGATGAGTAACCCAGTCCAAACACCGTAGCTGCTTCTCGCGTCATCAGTAGTTTTACAGCTTTTACCTGACTGCAGCGAAGCCCAAAAGGAGGGTTATGTGTTTGACCTGTTATGTATGTCCGTTTCTTTGTCCCTTCGTACCTCCTAAACGGGTGAACCGATTTTGATAAATTACAAGTTGTTAGATTCGTCTTGTAATAAAACTTAGAAGCAGGTGGGACCCATCCCATTTTTATAATTTTATATTCAAATGGTCTCTTGCTGACAACTTTTATTTAATTTGAAATATTTCCGTTTTAAGCTTTTCAAAAGTAAGCAAGCAAGTAAGTCAGCTTGTAAAGTATTTCTTTCAGAGTGAGATAAACTATCATAACTATTTTTGCCGCCAAGCAATTGACTTTGAGAAATTATGTAACTATACGTGATGGCAACTGCTTACCATCAGAATGTATACCACTCAATCACACATTATGAAAAAGTCCTTAAGCCCAAGGGAAGTACTCAATCTCCTCGCGTTATCTACAGAGCCTGGCATACCATCGTTAGTTTAGCAGTAGGCTGTTAGGAGCCTCCTATTTCTCTTTTAATAAGATGTGAAAAGCCCAGTTTCAATTAAGCTGGGCAGCCGTGTAAAAAACTACTTAGTACTTAATAACTTTAATTACGCAGGAAAGCGTTTGACTTTCGTTTATTTAGTTCCATTTTCTCGCTCTGTTTCCTTAGTTCTTTCACCTCCTTAGTCATAACAGGACATAGCATCTTCAGAAGCTAAACAGGGAAGAATTAAACAAGAGTGACAAGGGTGTATATCAGAAGCAAAACCTTTGCCTCTATAATAAATTAATATCCTATTACAGTACCCGGCGATATATTGCACATCGACCTTTTGAAAGAGACAATCGGCTAATTTCGGCTTCGTAGAGCGTTATCTCTGTCGCACACTACCTATGTGACGTTTTGTCAGTCGTTGTTCAAGTGCGATAGAGTGCGGTCGCGTTCAGTTCACTATATATATTTAGAGTTGTTAACACCCCCAAATTTAAATAATTTAAAGTTGTACTATGGCATCTTTAGGAAAAAGAGGGAAACCTTTACGAGTTCAGTCACGCGAAATTATCTACAATGTTTATAAATATTTTGTAACCGAAGCTGATAGATTAAAAAAGAATGAAGATGAAAATGTAAGCTGTTATTTTAAGAAGGTTCAAGAGCGAGTAGCAAATGCCACTGGAATTTCAAGAAGAACTTTGAACAATATATTAAACGAAGTTAGTACTGAAACACATTCTACTGAAATTAAGTCCAGCACTCCAAAAAAAGGGAGACCAAAAAAGCAATTTCATTTGGATATGGACGATTTTGATTATGATTTTGTTCGAAGAATGGTGTATGATTTTCACTTACGATTTAATGAATTGCCAACAATAACATCATTAAAAGCTAAATTATTTCAAGCTATTAATTACAATGGGTCTGAAAAGACGTTGAGAAAGATACTTCACGATATGGGATTTCGGTTCACTAAAATGGAAGATAATCGAAAAGTTCTAATAGAAAAGCACGATGTAAGTCTCAAACGAATGGAATATCTCGATAAAATACGCAAATTTCGCGAATCAGGACAAAATATCGTCTACATGGATGAGTCTTACATACATACATCCCACACCAAAGGGAAATCTTGGAGTGATGATAAGAAAAAACCGGCCAAGTGCGAGTCGGACTCGTGCACGAAGGGTTCCGTACCATTTTTTATAAAAACGAGCAAAAATATCACTTTTTTGTATGGGGGCCCCTCTTAAATATTTAGTTTATTCTGTTTTTAGTATTTGTTGTTATAGCATCAACAGAAATACATAATCTGTAGAAATTTCAACTGGCTAACTATCACGGTTCACGAGATACAGCCTGGTGACAGACGGACGGACGGAAGGACGGACAGCGAAGTCTCAGTAATAGGGTCCCGTTTGACCCTTTGGGTACGGAACCCTAAAAAGGAGTAAAACAGCCCATTTCAAAAGATCAACGTTTGATAACAGTAATTTTCCAAAATAATTAAATACGTAAACATAAACACAACAACAACATCATAATGTGACATGTTCACATTATGTTTTTTTTTATTTTATTTTACCCCAACCTTAAGCCATCACTTATAGAAAAATTGGTGTTATTGGTTGGTTATACAAAGAATAAAAAGAATTATCAAAAGAAGCAAATCATAATTGTTTTAACAGCTCCTAATAGATACCGGACTGTTTGAATTTCGTGCGACAGAGATAACGCTCTACGAAGCCGAAATTAGCCGATTGTCTCTTTCCAAAGGTCGATGTGCAATATTTATCGCTGTACAAGGATTAACAAACTAATAAATTAAATAACTAAAATAACAATTGTTCAAGATAGCAGCCGGACAAGCGCCAAGTCCACATAAACAAGTATATGGCCACAAATCTTATCTGCCTAGCCTTTTTCCCAAATTTTTATTGGGGTCGGCTTCCAGTCTTACCGGACGCAGCTGAATATCAGTATTTTACATGGAGCGACTGCCTATCTGACCTCCACGACCCAGCTAGTACTGGGTACGGCCCCTTGATAAGACCGGTTGTAAGACTTTCGGGCCACAGACTACCTTTAACGACTGTCAAAGATCTACAAATGACGCCGAGACCAACGGCTTAACGTGCTCAGTATATGACCACAAGTGCCTATAAAAAGAAAAAAACTTACCGCGAATGCCATGGCTGGAACTTATTCTTCTCAACATCATTTAGAGCAGCTGCCCTCTTCTTAGCCAGTGTGTCATCGCCAGCCTCCAGTTCAGGGTAAACATTGTCCATGTACCATTTGAAAGATTTGCAGTTCAGGCTTTTGCGTAAATTGTGTCTGGACGTCAGGTCTCCGAGATCTATGTTAACCACGCCTGGGTTGTGTTCAATCACCTTATTCTGAAATTGATGAAAGAGAAATTCAGTCATTTATGTTGTTGGATTCGTGCTTTAATGAGTTTTAGTCAGGGAATTTATATGATATTCATTCAGTGTTGCGATGTACCCGCTGACGACCCAATCAAGCTATACATAACCAGTTTATGCGCATCTCTCATTGTACGGGAAATCTATGCAAACCAAGGCCATGTTATACTAGAAAGGTATACTGTCGCCGTGTTTACCTACCACCTCTTACGACCCAATCTGAATACTGAATACTTACAGGTGTTAATGATGCACTTTGTGCCCAATCTTTTTTGACCAATGAGGATAGACGAATATTTAAATGTCATCAGTACTACAAGCATGCATCTACATACTTACTACTACCAGCATTTATCAAAGAAATTTAAAGTTAAAGCTAAGTAATACGCGGTCACATTCAAGAAAAATTAAAAAGTAATTTTCCCATAAAATTGACTTGATGGATTTTTGTTATAATTTTTTCCTAGCTTATTAACCTACCCAAATTGCTAATTAGTTTTTTTTATGGGGAAACCATCGGAGTCCTTCCGAATGAATGCCATAACATGGTAATAAACAATGATAACCATCCGATTTGTGCACATTGAATAATTTAAATCAAATATGATTGAAATTGACTACTTCAATGAATGTGAGTATATAAGTTAATAGGAACAAATGTGATAACTGTCATCGATTCGACATGATGAAATCATCATAACAGAGCAATGACCTCTGATCTTTACGCTGCGATTGTAATTGATCAATATGAGCACATGCTAATTAAGTAGCGACGTCTACTATTGATTAAAACTTAATAGACGGACAAAAAAGTGAGATTATAAACGTTTTTTTCTTTTCAGATACGGATCCATAAAAGAGAATGAATATCTAAGATACGTTTTACGTAACTGAGAATTTATCGTTTTCTCCATGTTTTTAATGCGCTTGTAACCGCAGAGCCACTCTATTTATCCATTTTTTTCCTAATTCATAAGTGTGTTGTCTTGTCCATGTCCTGCTAGGTTTTATGATGATATATGTCCTGACTAGCGAAACTTTTAAGACCTGTGGTTTTTTACATCTCCGCCTTACAAAGTACGAAAGAAAGAAAAGTAAACAGAATCTACTGACCACGTATTCGTCCATCCAAACGCGGGCCATACGCATCGAGTTGCGTAGCATAAAATCCTCCTTTTCACCAATGCCATAGGGACGACGCTTCCGGAAAACATGGCCGACGCGACTGCAAGGCATCAGCTCGAGAGAACCACCACACATCCAAATCTGAAATTAAAACAATGTGAAGAATTTTTCGCTTAGAATCCTTTGATAATCTAAGATGTTAATAAGATTATATTTATCCACCCCATGCTAGTTTTGTCTTAATTGCAAGCTCTGGTGTTATAAAAACGCTCTCTAGTCCCTGAGATTAAACATGACTGGCGAAATGTGGATATTCTAACATAATTAGTGATCGGATATTCGGATGCATATTTACCTAAAGTACGTTCTTTCCTGGCAAAAGGTACAAAAGTATGGAAGCGGCTATTTAAATGCCAATGTATGTCGCGGGATTGCGAAGTTTCATAATTCTTTAGCAACTATAAAATGTAGTACTGAAAATATCGTAACGAATATTTTAAATTTATTTAAAACCTGGCAAGTTTGTTGAAAATAACAAGGAAAAAAATACAACAACTATTTGAATTTGTATTATTGTGCTGAAATGTCGAATGCTAAAACAAAATGGTAAATATGTCTGGGCATAATTCATTTGGAGCTCAACGAAAAAGTAACTGACTAGTTTTTATTTTTTAATTAAACTCCTTTTCCCATAGTGACGCGCGCTCCATACTAGTCAACCCTCAAACTTTAGGTAAATATGCATCCGAATATCCGATCTCTAAACATAACATAGCAGAACGCCTGTGGTGTACCTTAGTACATCCATGCTTAAGCCTTCAGACAATAGGAAACACGGATGTCAAGCATGCTTACCCTGAAAGATAACTCCAAGTTTTCTCCTCCCCATACATTCATGCCCTCATCGTATTTGCCGATATAGTTGAAGTACTCGCGATAAATAGCGAATAGTCCGCCAGCCATGGTCGGTGATTTGATGGGTTTCACAAAATCTTCATCATCTGAAAAGACACATTGTAATTCATGGCTAAGTGAGGTTTACTGGGGTTTACCACGGAACCACTAATGTTGGCATACGGCATTGGTAGCCATGTGGAGAAATACAGAGCACTTTTCACCCGAGGTCATGAGATATGTACATTAAGTTTTAAATCAACACAAAGAACACAAAATTATGCTGTGCAATACGCACATCATTTACGGCAGACCGATTTTACGCATCGGGAAGTTGAAACAGTTACCGATAAAACTAAACTTTCCTTCAACAACCAACTTAAAACAATCAACAGTCCATTCATCGAGCTAAATCACGAAAACAATCGCTAAAAACTGTAGTGGACTTACTTATCAATGTTCCTTTCGGCAAGTTATCCCATTTAAAGTGCAAGCCCCAGTTAAATCCTCCTCGGACTAACGGACTGGATGTGTACTCGAATGTGTCGGCGTTGATGACGTCAATGACGGGGGTGACAGCGCGATGGGAGAATCTCACATTAACCTTGTCTACACCCTCAGAAAGACGTGTCAGCAACGGGGGCAACCATTCTACGTTCACTTCAATGTGAGAGTCAAGAAACACTAGGACCTAAAAACATACAAATCGAATTTGTTTGTCATGCAAGTCATAAGTACTTTCAGGCATATTAGATATCATCAAATTTGCTGCTGATAAGTTTAGAAGAGTAGATTGTACTCACTTCACCAACGCTACTCTCAGCTCCGTACAGCCTCGCCCGAATCAGACCCTCTCGCTTGGTAGTCTTCAACAGTCTTACATTGAACTCATCCTTATTCTTCTCAGTAGTCTTCCTTTCAGCAATATTATTGTCGTCATTGATATAATCCACTACATTCTCCACATCAATATTATTAGTCTCAAGCATCTCTTCTTCCCTGCGCATTCGGTTATTCAATTCATTTACAGATTTCTGCACCGCGTCATGTAGGCCATCTATTTCACTGAAGTCGTCAACTAGAATGATTTCCTTTAGATATTTTAGGTCAGTACGATCCAGTATTGAGTGGACCGAACGCATCAGGGTGTGGAAGTGCTCATTGAAGAAACAGATTATAACGGAGGCTTTCGGGAGTTTATCAGAGTATTTTTGTGTGCGACACCTGAAAAATAAATGAACTAATAAGACTAGTGCTACATCAGTCTAGATCATTTTCAGTCATGTAATAATTATTTGAGATCGATAGTATAAAAAAACCATATAGGTACTTAAATATGGCAACCTCTCCCTTAACCTGCCTCTGTACTTACAGTTTATTCCTGGTATCAGGCAAACCGCGGTGATCGCCAATTCTTTGCGAGATCAGAGTGTTAAAAGCATGGGCGCTGTAGCCACTGTCACGAATCCTTACATCCTCAGCGTTCCGAATCAGACCAAGTTGGTTATCTAAGAACATCGAAATATTGTTACCAAATAGTTAGGAAGGTGGTGGTTAGGTAATTTTATGATGAGAGATGCATTATAGAGTTATACAAGTAGGTATTTGTATTGTATTGTATAATGGGTTGGTTTCTGCAACTCCACATCTAAAGCGCGTATTTTCCGTATATATATATATACAAGGTGTTGTTTTGCATCCTCGTCAAAATTCAGGAAGTTGTCACTAAAGACATAAATAATCAATTATAATTACGGTACCTAGTTAATTATTAATAAACGCTGATTTTTTGGTTGTTTAAATTTTGTCAGTCTATCAGAATAACCGCTTAACGTGTTTTAGGGAATAAGAAATTATCGAATAAACGTTAGAGATTGTTTGTATGTGTGGAAGCGCTGTATTGAGGCGATTTTCGTAAATAAGACGAATAAATAAAAATTACCTTCTAATTTTATTATTGATTCGGGACGAGAATCATTAGCATAGTTATCTCCTTCAATTTGACGAGGATGCAAAACAACATCTTGTATATATGACACACATACATCTCATTTAACTTCAGATGTTTTCTGCATATTTTTTCGCAACAGTCGCAGGTGACCGTGCAAAATTGCGAATTTATAATTTACTAACCTATACCCACAGGATTGTACTACCAGGGGCCTTACTATGACCTCTTAAAACAGTCTTATTTTAACCTTACTTTGCGTTTTCGTACCATCAGGTCCTTAAAACAAGCTTGTTATATTCCTGCTAGAATTAGCAATTTTGATGACGTCACCTCAAATAGTTCATTCACTACGTGCCTTTTGACAACCAGAGAGAATGCTTTTCTAGGGATGGGACTTATTTACGCAACCAGGTTTTGAATCCAGGGCTTTGCTTCCAACCAGGGCGCCCTGGTATGAGTGTGAAATACTTGCAAGTATGAAAATTTTAGCAAGGCGCGGCCGCGCGGGTCTTGCGGCGCGGGTGCGGGAGTAGGGCTCGCGGCGCGGGCGTCAAAAGGCTTGCGCCGCGGGACTCAGGTCGCGGTCGGCTAGCGGCATGGGTGACGCAGTCATTTTGTAGACTGGTTCGCGCCATTTTTCCACACTTTTATAGAAATAAGACACATAATAGCGTGAACAGTATAGTATTACTAAGTTACGTTTAAAGTCAAGTAAATATTTCTTTTCCGTTTTTTTTTTTGTCAGTTGTCGTTGAACTGACCCTGACGTAATTCATTTTAAAGAAGTTATTTCGCGAGTATATTAAACAATTAGAAAAAGTGTGTAAATAAATAAAACTGTTTTTTTTTGTGTGTTTATGAGTTAGGAATTGTAAATATTTATTTCGTGGATTTATAGAAAGACGATATTTTAATTGTAAATACACACATCAAAAGTGTCTAGGGATCAACATATATTTTTGCAATAACTTTTCTCCTGATTGATATTAATTAAAATTTTCTTTAAGGATTCATCAAATAAAGTGTTTTCGTTTGTCACAGTAACGTTAAACCAAGTCACCTTTGCATTAATAAAGAAATTTGCCATTTTCTAATAAAGGGATTTTTGACATTTGAACCACTAACATTAAAGTTCGAAAAAAAGACTGAAATAACAGTTTTCTTTAAAATTTTATTGGGTAACTTAAACAATTAATAATCCGTGTTTCTACCGCGAACACTAACAACACAAGAACATCGGTTTGGCATACTCAAAATGAGTTCATCCAAATCACGCTGTGGAATGGCCGCCCATGTTCGTTGCAACAACAAAAAAAGGTCTTCTTGCGACTGGATACCCTCCATATTCGGCAGAGCTCTTCTCTGTAGCATATCCCATGCATGCTCAATCGGGTTCAAGTCTGGCGACTGAGCAGGCCAGGGCAGGACATTGATGTTAGCTGCGGCGAGAGTCTGTCTTACAACTCTTGCGGTGTGCGGTCGTGCATTATCATGCATTAACTGAAATAAGGGACCGATTTGCACTTGTAGAGGAACGATGACGTCTGATACAATCGTCTCAGCATAAATTTGAGCGTTGAGGTTGCCTCTGATCCAAATCAACTCAGTTCTTCCGCCGATCCAAATACCCGCCCATACCATGATGGTTCCACCACTATAAGGATGGACTTCCTGGCAGGATTTTAATCGCTGTTGGCGTCCAGGGGTTCTCCAGTGTCGTATACGTCTTGTATCCGGTCTCATACCAAAACGAGACTCATCAGAAAAGCACACGAAACGCCATTGTTCTTCTGCCCAATTTCTGTGTTCAAGAGCCCATTGATATCGAATCCTACGATTGTGCATTGCTATAGGTGGTACCCGTAGCGGTCTTCGGGAATGAAGGTTCACTTCATGCAAGCGGTTTCTGACTGTTTGGTCGCTAATTAAGTTCCCTGAAGAGTGATGAAGCCTCACGGCTAACATCATGGCGGTTATTGTTGGAGCTCTTCGAGTTAAGATTTGAATGTATCGGTCTTGTCTCCGTGTGGTGCAGCGATACCGTCCTCCATGGCGCTCAGCCACGGTACCAGTGCTTCGGTAACGTGTCCAAAGTCGACTGATAACACTCTGACTTGTATTCAGAGCTAAAGCCACAGTACGTTGCCGGGAACCAGCTTCTATCATTCCCACGGCTCTGAGCATTTCTTCCCTGCTTAAATGACGTCGCCGCTCCATAATAACGTTGGTTTTAATCAGTAGTAGGGAAACAGTAGCACTAATAATGTCTTCAATGCGTTGTATGTTTTTATAGGGAAAATATTGACAGCTGATTTTCATCTTTTACTCGAATTTGATTCACAGTTCCTGATTCAAATTATGAAATGCACCAAAAAGGATCCATATAAATTTATAAAATCATAAATTTATTACAAAGCCACATCTCAATCTCAAGAAATCCGCATAAAAATGCTTGATCCCTAGACACTTTTGATGTGTGTATGTAATAAATAGCGAGGAAAAACTTTGAATAATAATATAGTCGCAATTCTATAAAAATGCCTAAGCAGACAGTCTAAATATATTCTAGCACGGTAGGAACTAGATCCAGCTCTACCAAACACTTTCAAGTATTTTAAACCCTGGTTTTTTTGTACACTCGTACTTGGAAGCCCTGGTATTGAATGTGGCAAGTACATCTCATGCCTAGTTTTTACGACAAATTGCACGAATGTTTGACAGTTTAAAATAGTTGATCCGAGACGACTTATGTATTATTGTTGTACAAATTATACTTAAAAAATGTATTGTCGTGATATATATTGCATTAAAAACGTATTTATTTACGTGTGAGGGTTGTACTACACACCTTTGCACAATCCTTCGAGTGGTACAGGCGTGATGTTATGGTGTGGTAAACTAGTCGATTGGATAGTATTTCTAGCAATATCAGTGCATCATTATCATTATGATATCAGCCAAAAACCTACTGCTGCTGGACGTGGGCATGTCCCATGCATCGCTACATCGACCGATCTTGTGAATCTCGCATTCAGGGAATTCCCGCCACGTTTGCCAGGTCGCGGTTTTCGGAAGTGAACACAGATGGCAAAGGTACGCGAAAGTCGCGTCACTTGAGGCTTGTATAATGAATGTAGTCATTTCAAATAAGACGAAATGTACCTACGCAATGGATGGATATTCAAAGTTAGAGCACAAAGCAGCTCATCAGGCAGGACTATGCCAAATTGTGTGTGATTAACTGATACCTAATAAAAGTTTGTATCTACGTCCTAAACAATGTTGTGGAAATTGTACTGTTGCTATAACTTGTATTGCTTGAGTATCAATAAACCTTTACCATTATACCTGTGTTTGTTTGCATGCTTGTACATAACGGTGCTGAATACTATGATGATATATATGTTATGATGATAACTAATTAAACCACTAGCATCCACAAGAATAATGACGTGTGTCTGTATTACAACATAAAGAAGTCATGTGTTGTTGCTATAGATTATAACCAGTGTTACCTACTGATAATCAATATAGTTTTACCATTTAGGGCATCCACTCCACTAAAAGTCGTTTGAACATCCTCAAGTCATCTACGAACTCTTACGCACAGTCATCCATTCTACTAGTCCGAAAAATGCCTAGATCCAAAGATTCAATAAAACGAATAAAGCTACAATTAGTTTATAATCAGAATTCTGTATTATAAAATCACTACATATTGTAAAACAAAGTCGTTTCCCTGTCTGTCTTACTTAGCAAACGCTGGCTGAACACTACGAGATAGATCAAAATAATGTACTACAATATTGTTTACCTTAAAAAGGTCTACGAAAAAGGTCGCGATGGTAAGTCTTAGAGATATCCCACAATAAAAAAAAATTATCCTCTAATTTTTACGAGAAATAATGGCTTAGGTATTTACGAAGTGATTTTAAGCAATACAACATTAATCCTTATCCAAGGAAGTACCTTAAATACATTGTGCATTTAATATAGATCAATATGGCCCTTTACAGCATTGCACCCGTGCGAAGCCGCGAGGCGGGACGCCAGTTTAAAATATAGATTAATGACTCAAAGACCAGTCCATAATCAATTTTCCTGGAATTATTTCAACAAGCTCATGCTTCCTCCATAGTGTGGTTTCTAAGACGCATCGATGCAGCTTCAATGGTTCTACATTGGCTGTTTTTTCCCTCTTAAGGGAACATAAACGTTCGTAGGTCCACGTTCACGTTAAGGTTTTTATTCCAAGCCAACTTCGCAAGTAAGTAAGGCTAACACCAATACGGAGTTCGACATACGATTCGGATCGCTTTTTTGTGAAAGAGACAACGCTATGCAGTTTATATTGCTAGTGTCTTCCATGGGCCAAACCATCTTTTTGCAGGAACGTTTTGTTTCAATATTACTTTCGATTCATACCATGACCTCAACAAAACAATCTTGTTTTACTCCTGCTAAAGAATGAACGATTTATAAGATTTGTCTATTCCCTGCAATCACATGGAAGAAACCACTAGCAATATAAACTGCATAGCGCTATCTCTTTCACAAATAAGCGGTCCGAATCGTATGTCGAAGTACTGAAGTCGATGGTCGTGAAGCCAAAAATAACTTTAATTAACATTAAAAATATTATTTCGCATCAATATTTTATGTTTATGATAAACATTTAATAAAAAACATAAAACCTATAAAAAATCTTTGAAGATTTTTCTTTAGAAAGTACGAAAATGTTTCAAATTAAGTTGTGGCCTTAATTATAACATGAGCGGAATCGGAACAGAGATTTTAAAACTGGCTGGTATTATTATATTTTTTCTTTAAATAGTGACATCCATGTCAGTTCATTATGTCATTTATACTTGTCAGTGGGTATCAACAAAAATCTAATAAAATATCTGCTTTTAAATCTAAAATTATATAATAGTGTTTACTTGTGTGCTGTGATTGTAAAACTAAGAACATTTTTTCGAAAATTTGATTCTGTTCTGTTATAATGTTGGACTTTAATATGCTACTACCTACCGCGCCATAAGAAGATGCAGTATTATCCAAAATTTGTATTCGTGTTAGCCTTACTTGCTTGCAAAGTTGGCTTGGAATAAAAACCTTAATGTGAACGTGGAATACTACGAACATTGAGATTCTTCCTTTGAGAGGGAAAGACCAACCAATGTAGAATCATTGAAGCTGCATCGATGCTTCTTAGAAACCACACCATGGAGGAAGCATGAGCTCGTTGAAATAATTCCAGGAAAATCGATTGTGGACTGATCTTCGAGTCATTAATCTATATTTTAAATTGTATAATAAAGAATTCTGATTATAAACTAATTGTAGCTTTATTGGTTTTATTTAATCCTTGGATTCCTTCCAATATCCTTGGCATTTGTCGGACTAGTAGAATGGATGACTGTGCGTAAGAGTTTGTAGATGACTTGAGAATGTTCAAACGAGTTTTAGTGGAGTGGATGCCCTAAATGGTAAAACTATATTGATTATCAGTAACACTGGTTATAATCTATATCAATAACACATGACTTCTTTATGTTGTAATACAGACACACGTCATTATTCTTGTGGATGCTAATGGTTTAATTAGTTATCATCATAACATATATATCATCATAGTATTCAGCACCGTTATGTACAAGCATGCAAACAAACACAGGTATAATGGTAAAGGTTTATTGATTCTCCAGCAATACAAGTTATAGCAACAGTACAATTTTCACAACATTGTTTAGGACGTAGATACAAACTATTATTAGGTATCAGTTTATCACACACAATTTGGCATAGTCCTGCCTGATGAGCTGCTTTGTGCTCTTACTTTGAATATCCATCCATTGCGTACATTTTGTCTTATTTGAAATGACTACATTCATTATACAAGCCTCAAGTGACGCGACTTTCGCGTACCTTTGCCATCTGTGTTCACTTCCAAAAACCGTGACCTGGCAAACGTGGCGGGAATTCACTGAATGCGAGATTTACAAGATCGGTCGATGTAGCGATGCATGGGACATGCCCACGTCCAGCAGCAGTAGTTTTTTGGCTGATATCATAATGATAAAGATGCACTGATATTGCTAGAAATACTATCCAATCGACTAGTTGACCACACCATAACATCACGCCTGTACCTCTCGAAGGATTCTGCAAAGGTGTGTAGTACACCCCTCACACGTAAATAAATACGCTTTTAATGCAATATATATCACGACAATACATTTTTTAAGTATAATTTGTACAACAATAATATATAAGTCGTCTCGGAACAACTTTTTTTAACTGTCAAACATTCCTGCAATTTGACGTAAAAACATTCTTGCTGGGTGTCAAAAGACACGTCATGGTACCAATTGAATGAACTATTTGAGGTGACGTCATCAAAATTGCTAGTTCTAGCAGGCCTCTGCCTCGAATCTTGCAGTCTGCAGGGCGGCGGCGGCGCAGCGCGGGCGATCTCCGCTTGAGTGCACCGCTCGTTGCCCGTTGCCGCGTCGCTGTTTTCAAGGCCCGCCGGCCGGTCCATTTGATTTTACGCATTAGATCCTGCCGCTCCCGCGCCGCCGCCGCTGCCGCCCCGTTGCCCGCAAGATTTGAGGCAGAGATGATTTGATTTGAGGTGATGGTGCGAAAACGCAAAGTAAGGTTAAAATAAGACTGCTCTAAGAGGTCATAGTAGGGCCCAGCAGTTTTTTTTTTAAATTACCGATGAAAATTTTCTATAGGGGGGTTCTGAATGATGTACCTACTGAGTACGTCGTAAGCGTTTTCGCGTCGGTGTCCCATACACCCCGTATAGTATACCGAAACGTGGTCTAGCGGTTGAGTGATCGCATTTTCAGTCATTGAAATTGAATTATTTTAAACCAGTAGAAAATCCACTTATCACTAAAATATATCGTCTCTAAAAGGGGTGTCAAAACTACCAGTTTTAGTGGAAAATCCACTAGGTTGGCAGCACTACTTCAACCTAGCAGAGGGGTTTTAAGAAAGAGACAGCGCTATACAGTTTATATTGCTTATTGTGTCTTCCATCAACAATCTTGTTGCAGGGAAAACACAAATCTTATAAATCATTCGTTCTTTTAGCAGGAGTAAAACAAGATTGTTTTGTTGAGCTCATGGTATGAAACAAAGTAATATTAATTTAAGCTTGAAACAAAACGTTCCTGCAACAAGATTGTTTTGTTAACGGTCATGGTAGGCCTCCTGGACTAACTACTAAAAAGTCCTACCTATATCTAAAGTATCCTATATGTTAATCCAGGTTATAAACTACCCGTGTGCCAAATTTCATCTAAATCCGTTCAGTCGTTTTCGCGTGAAAGAGTAACAAAAATCTATCCATCCTCACGATATTTCGTATTTATAATTTTATTAGAATGAGTGCAGAATGTACTAGGTCTAGAGATCGCACCATACCAGTTACAGAAGAACCTTTAAGCTCAATGTACAGTCTGCAATGGAGATAAGTAACCAGATGCTCATACCACTAGTGTGAGAATCTAGTTACTTATCTCCTTTGCAGACTGTACAGAAGAATATTTTCTACCCATTTAGTGAATCAAGCCCCCCCGGAGGAAGGAGGTCTCCCTCGCGTTCATAATAGACCAATTTCATCTTGTTAGGAGAATAAAATTCAATTGACGAGATAGTGAACCGCATATTGTAGAAAAATGAGGATTACTTTCGTGCACAGGACATAATTGCAATAAACACTGCATTCTTACTGGCGAGTGCGATCACTCTAGTTGCCTGTTACATCATCATCTGCCTAGCCTTTTATCAACTATGTTGGGGTCGGCTTCCAGTCTAACCGAATGCAGGTACTGCCTGACTGAGTCTGACCTCCACAATCCAGTTAGTAGTGGGTAATACGATAACCCTTGGTGAGACTGGTTTTCTGACTTTCGGGTCACTGACTACTTGAAATTTGTAACGGCTGTTAAAGATCTACAAATGAAAAGACTGGTTGTCAGACTTTCGGGCCACTGACTCACTCACTACCTGTAACGAATGTCAAAGATCTACAAATGACACGATACCTAAGCATATAGGTATATAATTTTATTATACTAATCCTAATTTTATTTTGTTACAAGCATAAAACATGTTAGTAAAGTTATAACCCCAAATTATTTAAATAAAAAGTGAGTTCAGTATCTAAAACCAGACTACTGAAAGAGCTTATTTAGCGCTTTTATTATCAGTTTTTGGTGTGGCGCAATTCCCACGTTTTATTCTTCCATTCTTTGCTGCCAAGTCACACTATCATTTACTCCTTTTTCCTTCATACCATTCTTGACACAATCCATTCTTTCTTTTCTTTGGTCTTCATCTCCCCCTCTCCATGGATCAACATTTATATTCATCACTCTTCCAGTCACATCTGTTCCATCCCTGATCATCAGCATCACCAAATGTTAAACAAATATTGAAAAATAAATAGATCCGAGGTTTATCAGCTGTCATTTATCTTATTTATGTTTTACTTGTTATTCACAATTATTTAAGGGAATACATAGACGATTAATTGGAGCCACACATCCGTAACACAGCTTCAAATGATCAAAATGCTGAATACTTCACATACACTTACCCAGAGCATTATCGGGCTGTGCTGTTATCCTTAATCCCAAATGTTTTGCATATTTTTCTCTCAACATCATCTTGTTTAAGTAGTCGGTTTTCCCTTTATGAACCTTCCAGGTATTGCCTGAATACTTTTCCAGGGCTTTTGAATTATCCAGTAATAAATTCTTCCCTTCTATTGCTGCAATAGATTTATCATTGTTCTTTAGACTGTTCTTTTCGTCTGAGTTCACTAAGCGATAATGAATTCTGTGCTCAGTGCTATTAATGATACTGTCACCTAAAATGTATGAAAAATGATAGTAAGGTGTTTTTTTCATGGTCCAAGATGCAAGAACTGCCAGATCTTGCTTATTTTTTGAGTAACAAAATGTGTGGAATCAAGTAGTGTTAGTACTATGTTCTTGTCATTATGATAGCCTATACTGTACAGAGGTTTTGCTCAGATACCAGGGTTATTCATCAAACTTGCTAAGTAGGTGGTGATGGTGTGGTACCAAGCACCATTTAATGTTTAAGTGACTGAAAGTGTAATCCCTTTCAAAAAGGTTCTAATTAAGCAGTTTGAAATGGTTACCTAATTTTTATTAACTGCTTTAACAAATATTTGATGTTAAACCCTGCTTGGAATGTGTAAGGCATAAGATAGATGGATCCATGGAGGTTCTTGTCCATTCTTCTCCTTAAAGATCTATGCTTTGGAATGGGCAACAACAGTACTTTTACATATTTATAGTTATTATGACTTGTGACTGGGACTGTAGCTCCATTTTTTTTGTTGTTTGACTATTCAAAAGTGCCTGTAACTGGCCTACTTAAAATAAATGAATTTGATTTGATTTGTATGATATTGTATATGTAACAGTGTTTTTTTATTTCAATGCAATAAGTTGAAGCTACATGAAATGATGGGTGTTGTCTTGGTATGTGAGGGCATAATATTATGTTACTTGTATTGAATGGCAATTGTTGAATAAGGAGCTTATAGCTATTATGTCATATTATGTTTATTTTATAATGTGCATCTCATTTGTGCAGAATAAGCAGTTTGTCTTTCTTTCTAGTAAACTGTATACAGTTCAATATGCTAAAGCTACATTGAGAATATGGGTGTGGTTTTGTGCTGGAATGTGCAAAGTAAAGATTGATGCTTGTATTGTATAGCTTATAAATAATACAGTGATTTGTAATGCAGGCCATCTTACGAGTTAATGTGTGGGGTTTTCCATGTTTTTTTTGTTTGGTTCTATGTGTTAATCCACTCTAGTCAGCTTTTTAATTTAAAAAGTTGGAATATCTTTCTGATATTGTATACCTAACAATTTTGATTCCATTCAAAAGTAGCCAATACCAAAAATTTTCTAAAATAGGCCATAATCCCAAGTTAAGATAGTTAATCTTCATGAAATTGGTGGATTCCTGAGAAGTATGTGTATCTTCACAATGACAAGAATTGTGCCTTAACGTATATTGTTCCCAATACAATATGATTCAAATTATTGGTCTTAATAGTACTACTCGTCCAAAAACAGTCAGAGGATCCCTGCTACAAGTATACACTCAACACGTCAAATGATTCCCTACAATTTGCCCTCTCTTTACAAGAGCTCCACGGTTTTAACAAATAAATTTATTCTCATTTAAAGTTCTTTTTTTATTACTGTTGTTGCTTCATAAAACATTTGTTATGTTCATCATCATCATCAGCTTACAACAATCCATTGCAGTACAAAGGCCTCTTCAATTGCACATTACTTTACTCGATTATCGGCAACTCTGATCCAGTAGCTACCAGCTACCCTGGGAAGATTAGCGCTCCATTTGTGTGTTAAAACCGTATAAATTGATTCACATTACGTCTCAAAGTATAGTATTGGAACCGTAGGTACTGCTCATTGAAAAGCAGTGAGACACTCCCTGCTATAAATACACACACTTAATCGGTGTGATAGTCAGGGAAATTATGTGGATTATGCCCAAAGTGGTTCCTGTGTCATTCACACGGATATTTGGACACATTAGCACAAGGAAATTCTTACTGACTCACTATGTAATGTTGTTGAATCCTAAAAAAATCCTTTTGTCTTGTATGGGTGGAGCCCCTGGAGTTGTGTGTTAAATGATTAGTTGATGTTTGAGACCATTCAGATGTGGGTATGTTACCTGATTCCAAGCGAGGAATCATGACTGGCTATTTAACCTTTTTACAGGTATGGTTATCATGCAACTTATTACTATAGAAAAAAGATACATCTTTACACTCACCACTCAGGTTCAGCAGCCAGTACAAGTACAAGGAAACACTCCATGTTACCGACGCGAATAAAATACCCCAAAAAAAAGAGTTATTTAACTTTCCCATTCTTCTTAGTATGTAAACCATACTTAGTGCCTAGTTTTTTTGCGATTGTCCACTAATTATTTAATGCATTAGTTCAGAAAGTATTTTCTTAATATCACTGCCAAGTTGTTCGAAATCACGTTTAGCTCCAAATTTAACCATACAATAGTACAAAACGTAATTATAAAAATAGAGGGACGTGAGAAAACAAACAAATAATATTAACAGCTTTCTTCTGCACCTGTTGCACATCATATACAGTACTCAACCTTATTCGCACATTATGTAGAAACTTAGATGATTTAATAATATTTTTGTTATTGAATACGCGTGGATGCGGCTTAAT
Organism: Cerastis rubricosa; assembly: GCA_949152445.1. Classification (NCBI taxonomy): domain Eukaryota; kingdom Metazoa; phylum Arthropoda; class Insecta; order Lepidoptera; family Noctuidae; genus Cerastis; species Cerastis rubricosa. The sequence continues at coordinate 11,203,929 of OX424523.1, read as the reverse complement.
CAAACCCGCACCGAACTAGACTGAACAATGTCAGAGGAGACAGAGAAACCGAGACAAGCCAGCAGCCAGTGGAGCAGATTATAAAACCAGTGTGGCCAGCTTCGTTAGTGAGTGTCAGTATTTAACTCAAATATAATAGTTATTAGGGTGATTGGGAGTTGCATGCATTATTTATAATGGGTGATACTAGTCCTAATTTGCAACTATTTTGACCCGATAACTTGGGGTCCCAATTGGGTTGTTTTAGAGAAATCGACATTGACAGTTTTTTCGGAAATTTTCTACTTCTTCACCTTTTGCTCATTGACCAAAAATTTAATTATCCATGACGTTTATTTATCATATAAAATTTAATGCTTCCGCACCGGGGGCCACCCACTGATACGTTACGCAACTGATTTTAACCTATCCTAACAGACAGTAAAATACTGCTGTAATTTTCACTTTTTGTATTTGTATCGGTCTACTTGAAGATAAATTAGTTTTTTAAGGATTCATTTGCTCATGAGCTATCAGAAAAGTATCAGTTGAACATCCTAAACGGCGTAGATTCTCACAATCGGCAGTTGATGGCGAAGAGGTATAAAATTTCCTAAAAACTTTTAAATTGGATTTTACCAAAACAACTTAGTTTGGACCCCAAGTTGTTTGGACAAAAATCGTTGCAAATTAAGTCTAATATGACCCCTTCAAGGAATGACCTAGATGGTAGTTTGTATGTTACAAAAATATACCACTGTGTAGTAAACTAAACCCATGAATGATGATCTAGTGATATAATTGGACAACTATTAAGTGGCACTGCTGTTAAAGCAAAAAGCTGACTTCAACCACGCAGCCCAAAGAAGCGTTTGCGCATGATTCTAGACCCACCAGGGTTAACATTTTCCGTTAATAAAAAAGAATCAACTGTTCAATAAATTTTGGCCATGTGGATCTCGAATGAAACAACAGTTTTTTTTTAATAAACGGTCGATGCATTTTCTCTGGATGATCTAGCTAGAATCAGAAACGAAACACGTACCTTGATCGAATTAAATAAGAAAAACAAATAAATTAAAGCTAGTTTCTTATCCGTAAGTGGCAACACTGAATACAAAAATCTATTGATCAGATTGTTCCCGCAGCGCGGCGCACTAGCGCTTGGCGGGAGAGAGGAGGGAGGATTACCTAGGTATGTGCAGCCACCTGAGTTTCTGAGCATGTGGAGCTGTTGGACAGGACTTCAGTGTTCGTCCCTGTCTTTGTTCGCGGGCACGGTTGCCTACCGTCAATTACTCTTTAGTTCATTTGTAATGTCTATGGAAATCAACAACAATGATATGACAAAAATCCCTAATGACCACAAAGCGTTATGCGTATGGTATGGAATGAAAAAGAAGTTTCTTTTCATGGAGTGTTTTAAGTTTATAGCCAAACTAGCTGTCTTGCGCAACTTCCTCTGCGTCACATTTTCCCCGTTTTCGCAATATTTTTCATTGCTGCTCCGCTCCTATACAGCGCCATCTATTGAATACTTACTCAATCCAGTCAACAGATACCGCCATCTGTTAAAATCGTTTGGAGCTAACAGATAATTGTGACTTAATTTGCAATAAAATAATATTGCGACTATAAATTGAGATGAAAGCCATCCAATCTTTCAAGTTGGGTCAAACTGAACACGGTGTGCAAATTTGATTAAGATCGGTTAAGCATTTTAGGAGCCCATCCCGGACAAACAACGTGACGCGTAATTTATATATATATATATATGAAAAGTTTTACTTAAACGTTAAGTACCTACCTATGCTAAACTTCTTGCTCGATGATGGCGTGCCGCATGGTCTAAACGAGAGGTCTCATAAAATTAGAAGAGCTTAATTATCCTAATTTGGTACAGAAGGGTGCGTAGTGCGTGCGTGACGATCAGGATGCACGTGGAAGACGCGAAAGGATCGTAGCAAGTGGCGTTCTGGGGTCCTAAAATGGCCGCTTAAGCAGAATCATGCCCGCTGATTCTGCCTGTCTTGTCTGTGTTAAAAACGCCCAAGAAGAAGTGCTCCGCTCCAGCATCCATCTCTTGCAACGTTGGAAATAAGCTGCCAAAGAAACGGTCACAAAACAATGATGATTTAGGATCAATAAACTGAGATGGTCTAGTGCTACTTCGTTGGTCTAGTTAAGCATGAGGTCCCGGGTTTGATTCTGCTGTGACAGCTTGAAAGAGAAGCAAAAGTATGAAGCAGATAAAGAGCCTAATTTTTTTGAATTTAGAACACAAATAAATGTTACTTTGTCCTTAGTAAAAAGTACGTTCCTTTATTCATTTCTTTACAAAGGGGTTTGGATAAAAGTGGCATGATTTTTTAAGTCTGCGGCCACGAATGAAAAATATTTCATTAGTAAGAACGCAATAAGACATTCATTTTCTTCTATGAACAATAATTTCTAAAATGCATCGGAGCCGAGATATACAGGGTCAACTTTTCAAGAGGGTGGAAATCCAAATCCGAAACAAAGAGGAATAGCGAAAAACACTCAAAGGAGTCACGATCAGGATCGTGACTTTGATAAAAAATAAAACTGCATCATTGGTTTTTTGAAAAACCAATATTCCTAGCCAGGAATCAAACCGGTTAATTTTGAAAAAAAAAATACCCTGTATTGCACCATTCGTAGTGTCGTAGTGTCGCTGCTAGGGATCAAATTCTGGGAAGTAATGACATACGGCAAACGATAGGAAAGAGTTATTTTTTGATAAAATACATAACAGTATGCACTGTTAGTAGGAACAACACAACTTTGACATGAGATATTTCAGCCCCGATATAATTTTCGGCAAAATTCTTTTAGGAGTCATTATTATCATATGCTGCTGTGAAAAAATATCATGCCACTGGTCCATACAAACTTACCCAATTTTTGCTACTTATAATAGGTCTTTACCTATGAAATTGCCGTATTGCAGTACAGACTTTTTCAAACAAAAAAAAGTTTTGATTGGTTATGAGTTCTAAATTCAAATTAATTTTGTTCTAAAAATATGACATTCTATTTACAAAATCAGTCTTTTGTTTATTGATTAGCGTTGTATTTTCATTACATTTCAACATTTTTCCTCATAATGGATACTTTGAAATTTCGTGTAATTATGGAATATGAGTTCCGTCGTGGCACCAACGCGGCACAAACGACCCGTAACATCAACGACGTTTACGGAGAGAACTGTACAAACGAACGCACAACCCGTTATTGGTTTGCTCGGTTCCGTTCTGGGAATTTTGACTTGAAAAATGAACCTCGTGGTCGTCCGGAAACTTTGGTCAACAATGATGAATTAAAGGTGATTGTTGAAGCTGATGAAACTCAATCTACAGCTGAGCTGGCAGCAGCTTTTGATGTTAGCATTAAAACAATATTGGTCCATTTGCGACAGATTGGCAAGATAAAAAAGCTTGATAGATGGGTGCCCCACGAACATAACGATCGCCAGCGCAACGTACGCGTCGAGACTTGCCTTGCGCTGCTTAACAGGCACAGAAATGAAGGAATTTTGAACCGAATTGTTACGTGCGACGAAAAATGGATTCTTTTTGACAATCGAAAGCGCTCAGCAAGTTGGTTAGATCCTGGTTCGGTACCAAAGCAATGTGCAAAACGAAAAATGACCCCTAGAAAGGTGATGGTCACAGTTTGGTGGTCTAGTGCTGGTGTGATTCATCATAGCTTTTTACAAAACGGCGAGAGCATTACTGCAGATGTGTACATTGAAGAACTGACCACAATGATGGCGAAACTCGCACGTCTGTAACCAGCTTTGGTCAATCGGTCGTCTCCACTGCTACTTCACGACAACGCGCGGCCCCATACTGCACAACAGACCGTCTCTAAGCTGCATGAGTTGGGTTTGGAAGCTCTCCCTCATCCGCCATACTCACCAGATCTTGCGCCTTCCGACTATTACTTTTTCCAAAATTTGGACAACTTTTTAGCGGGAAAAAAATTCAATTCCCGAGAGGCAGTACAAAACGCCTTTGAAGAGTTTGTTGTCTCCCGTCCAGCTGATTTTTTCAAGAAGGGCATCCATAAACTGCCACAGCGTTGGCAAAGATGCATTGATTGCAGGGGTGATTACTTTGAATAAAAGAAATAAATAAGTTCGAAAAAAAAAATACTTTAACTTTTTTCAAACAAAACGGCAATTTCATAGGTAAAGACCTAATATTTTTAAATATTCCATAAAAAATAAAACATTTTAAAATATAAAAAATTGTAGCCCACCGGTATCGGGAACAGGTCCCAACCTACCGACGGGGGCCCCCGAGAAAGGAACCTCCTAACAATACCGAGCCGTGTCCCAGGTCCGAAGGTAGTCAAATAGTAAATTGTATACACTTCGGTAGGTATCACATCACAGTACAGACATTGAATACATCATAGGATTGAAAACATTACAAAAATGCTAACATTTTTCATATCAACGAAGAAACCTACAGGTAGCGCTAAATAACCCGCTGCTCGGGTGTCAGAATTCAGAACTAAACTAAATTCGTATGGACGCGAACACGTGACTTTTCGGCTCGCACCGATTTGTGGGATCTAAGTAAGCCGAAGATTTTCGAGTTACGACAGGGAACTTCAAATGTTTGTATGTTTATAAAGCTAAATTAGAACCACTTCCCGATGTCCGATTGAGCTGAAATTTAGCACACACCTTTGGTTCTATGAACAATACATGCTTATGACAGACATAACTTAATCCTGCAGTCGGGATCGTCTCCTCTAGAGGGAACTCCTCAACGTTTAATAGCACACGAAATTGTGTATACAACTTCATATTTGATGGATAAACATGTATTTTATCATGATCTCATCCTGCAGCCAGGATCCTCCTCTCACGAGGGAACTACCCAACGGTTAATAACGTGGAAACTTTGCATACAAGTTCATGTTCGGAGGATAATCACGATTTGTATCATGAACTCATCCTACAGCCAGGATCACAGACACGAATTTTTTTATACACGTTCATATTTGATGGATACACATGAATTCTATTTTGATCTCATCCTGCAGCCAGGATTCTCTTCTCACGATAAAACCCCACAACGGTTAATAGCATGGATATGAAAAAACTGTTGAGATAATGATTTGTGGTCAGAAAGGATTCAAGAGAGGAATTAGAGAACATTTCCTGTCAACATGATTATAGTATATATATAGTATTTTATATGTATGTTGATCTATATTTATGTATAGTATGTATTACGTTTATTGTAGAGGAAAGTCACCAAATATGGAATACTATTTTGTTTTTGGGATATAAAAAAAAAACTTCATATAAATTAAAACAGTTTAATGTTTTTACTAATCAGTCATACATTTATATGTAGTAATTAACAGCCTTTAATCAAATATATTAGTTATCAAATTAAAATCTAACATAAAAAACAAAATCACAAATGAGTAACCAAATATGGAATAGGTACCCATATATGGAATATAAGCATAAATCAACATAACAATAACAAAAATGGACATTAATATCTTTGAGATCAATTAAATAAATATAACATATTGTGATAAATGAAAGAAGTTACATAATTACTTGCAAAAGTCACAGATCCAAGTATCAAACTCTGGACTATTGACTACTGTCCATATTTGGATTTTTATACTAGTTCAAACTCTTCTAAATATTTTTTTAAGTCACAATATTTTGAAATTAAAAGATCACAAAATGGTGAAATAAACATAATACCGATATACTAAATAGTATAACACTTATGTATACAAACATATCAGCTGGTAATACTCATTTATTACTTACCTTTAAAATTTTCCGCACGACAACAAAACAAAACACGCCTGCCACAAGTGAAGTGTTCGCGCAACTGACTCGATGGTGTGAGTGCGATAGTTAGTAGACCGAATGGAACAGAAGATGGTCGAGTGTTGCGTTTCATACTTATAGTCTTAGAGAAATGAAGGTATTCCATATTAGGATACTATTTCATATTTGGTGACTTTCCTTGTATTAGTTTAGTTTATAAAATTAGTTGAATTAAGTTTTAAAAGTACTGTTCATGCACAAAGCTGTATCCTTTTTGACAAATACTCCTGTTAAATAAGGTTTGCTGTAAGAAAACCCATTTCTGGGTTACGCTCGCCGTTGTACATTAGCTATATATTATTTGTGTGTATATCTTTTAATTTTATGTGTGCAATAAAGAATAAGAATAAGGATTACAACAAAACTAAAAATGTTTAAATAAAATTATATAGAAATCCTTTTTAAAAACCAGATTTTATAAAGATACACTGATTTCGTGGTTTTTGGGGTCGCTGATAACGAAACTGAAGCCAAAATTAAAAATGGCGCCGACGTAAATTTATGATTTTGTCGTCATGGGTGTCCTTTACGGGGTTTTCGGATTCGCTAATAATCATGGGAAGGCTCTTAGAATATGGGTATTAGACACCCGCACCTTTGAATTTGAAGAAAAAAAATATTTTTTGTTTCAGTTCCATGTATGGGGAGCTCCCCTTAATCTTTTATTTTATTATATTTGTATAAAAATCGTAAAACGATTCACAGAATACATCGTCCTACCAAGTTTAAATTGTGTAGTCTTAATATTTTCGGAATAAAGTGACTGTGACATTCACGGGCAGACAGACAGACATGATGAATCTATAAGGGTTCCGTTCATTCGGCTACGGAACCCTTAGTAACTATATACAGGCTGTTGTTTGCCCTTTTAGGTTTGTATGAAGTATGAAAGTACTGCCACTAAGTGAACTTTATATGCAAGAACAGCGGCGAACTCAGCAGGCGGTCACAAGCAACAAATGACGCACGCAGTTCCTCTACCTGCGTAGGCAAAGCTAGATCCAGTATCTATAGTTCAGTTATTAGGTGGGAAGGCGAGGTCGACGGTCGGGAATTGACGCGCGGGCCAGCTGTAAATCGATACTTACTCGATATGGGTCATATGAATAATTGCATTGCAATATAAAACGTAGGTGGAAAGTTTTACACAAACAAAGATTCAAAGATTGGTAGAGATACAAATATGAAGACGGTTTTAATTTCTCAGCTAAGCTGCTGTGCAATATTATTAACAAATTAATTATGAGTAATCGAATGCGCTACACCACAATACTAAAAGCCTTGAAAGCCTTCGTGAGGATGCCGACAACATTGATTGGTCTGATCTCGTCAATGCGGAGTCGATTGATGTCAAAGTCGATCTTCTCAATTCTAACCTTAACCAGCTCTACGACGTCCATGCACCTGTCAGGCTAGTAAAGATCAAACATCTACCTGCACCGTGGCTAACAGCCGAAATGAAAGTCATTTTGCAAAAAAGGCGGCAGCAAAATCGAGATACAAGTGCAGACCTAACTTCTTACATCGTGAAAGGTACGTTGCAATCCGCAATCGCAGCAACTTGGTTTGTAGGGATGCCCAACGCCACCACATTCATAAGTCCGTCGAAAACGGCGACCCAGCTAAAGTCTGGAAATTCCTCAGATCAATGGGAGTCGGTAAGTCTCGTCAAGAGTCTATTCCAAAAGATATAGATCTTGAATTACTTAATAAACATTTTTCCACCTCTTGTAATTTCAATGGGCCTATTAAAGCCAAAACTCTAGATAATCTTTCATCTCTTCCTACTCCCGATTATTCTCCTTTCGTCTTTAATCAATTTGCTGATTGTGATGTTAAGAAGAGTATACTATCCATTACGTCTAATGCTGTTGGTAGTGACTGTGTCAGTCGCAAGATGATACTTCCTATCCTGGATGAAATCCTTCCCGTCATTTGTCACATCCTTAATTATTCCGTATCCTGTGGTGCTTTTCCATCTTGTTGAAAAGAAGCCCAAATTACCCCTCTCCCAAAAAAGAGTAATCCTATTTCTTTTTCTGAATTCCGTCCGATCTCCATATTACCGTTCTTATCCAAAGTCCTAGAACGCCTTATCCATAATCAGCTTAGTGCTTTCCTTTGTAAAAACAGTCTCCTTAATTTTTACCAATCCGGTTTTCGTCCAGGTCATAGCACTACCACAGCTCTTGTTAACATTACGGACGATATACGATTAGGAATGGAGAATGGGAATCTGACGGTCCTTTCCTTATTAGACTTCAGTAATGCTTTTAACACAGTCGATTTCGATATCTTACTCGGTATACTCTGCTCTCTTAACATATCTCCAACAGCAATTGATTGGTTTCGTAGTTACCTGTGTGGCCGCCGACAACGTATTTGCATTGAAGGTTCTTCTTCTTCATGGTGCAATACCTCTGCCGGCGTACCACAGGGGGGCGTTCTATCACCTCTTCTTTTCGCCATTTTTATAAATTCTATTTCCAATGAACTTCTCTCATCCTACCACCTTTATGCTGACGACCTGCAAATTTATTCACAGGCTCCCGTATTCCAGTCCGATTTCCGATTTCCAGTTTTATTTTTGCTATATAATATTAAAAACACAAATATCTATATATATATTTATTTATGTATTATATTTATATTATACATGTATATGTACATATATGAAGTGATAACTTAACTTTTGTTATTTAACATTTTTGTGTAATAAGTACACCAGTGACTACCCCCCTTTTTATTTATATTCCATAATGTCCATCCAAAGGTTGTCTGGAAGATATCGCTATCAGCGATAAGACCGCCGTTGTAACCATATGATTAGCAGTTTTGTAAGCCCGTTATTTTTAATTTTTGGTGTACAATAAAGTTTTATTCTATTCTATTCTATTCTAATACTCTCCAAGACAGGCATTGCCGAGGTTGGCAATAAGTCTGCGAGGTTAAAATGGGATTGGGTAGGTCACATTTCCAGTATGGTCAGTCAAGACAGATGGGCTAGTATTGTCACACAGTGCGTGGTTGAAGACGGTTGTCATCACCGAGGCAGGCCCAAGAAAGGCTAGCGTGACGATTCGGACTCGGTCCTGACTCAGGTCAGAGAAGACAAAACACCGGGAGAGTTGGTATAGAATAGGGAAGGCTTTTGCCCCGCAGTGGGATAGATTAGGCTAAAAAAATAAACTTCAATAGCCAGCCATCTTAATGACAATAACTAAAAATCAACGTTCTAAAAACCGAATCCATGGTTTTCAGGTCTGGTACTGGTCCGGGGAACATACCCAGTCTGTTTTTGAATGGTGCGACCATAAAGGTCGTAAAACAGTTCAAATACTTGGGGAACATTTTGACGGACAGACTGCGACATAGAAAAGGAGCGTAGGGCCCTCTCAGTGAGGAGTAACATGCTCGCACGCAAATTTGTGAAATGCACCAAGGATGTAAAAACACTCTTTTCAGAGCTTATTGTCTATCAATGTACACCTGCCAATTTGACTGACTGACCAACATTTATTTTTGATGATTTTTATGGATTATTTTCTCTTTATTCATTTTCTTTACACATCCTTTACATTTTTAAATATTTTTACAAAAAACATATCAAAAACATTTAAAAATATAAAAAATAGTAGCCCACCAGCATCGGGAACAGGGTCCGGGCTACCGGTGGTCAGGGCTCTTGAGAGAGGAACCTCCTGACAATACGTGCCGTGTCCAGAAATACTGCTTTCTGAATCAAGCCCTTGATCCATCTGCCAAGCGAAAGTCTACTAAGATATTGGTCGAGGCTTTTGGCAATTAAGCCATTGGCCGACACGACTATCGGCACAATGACTGCTGTATTCACATCCCACATGTCGACAACCTCGCGAGCCAGATCTAGATATTTGAATTGCTTATCTTTCTCTGCTTTCACGAGGTTCTCGTCATGTGGGACCGTAATATCAACAATCATTGCGCGACGCTCCAATCGATCTATCACCACAATGTCAGGCTTATTGGCAACAATAGTCCTGTCAGTGACGATAGGTCGATCCCAATACAACGTGATATTACCATTATCGAGAACTGGGTCGGGCGCATACTTATAGTACGGCACTTCTGATTCCACAAGGTTGTATTTCAAAGCAAGTTGCTGGTGGATAATCCTAGCAACGAGGTTGTGTCTATGCAATGTTTGGACACACCTTAACTTAAATTCTGTTTTATTTTGTTATTTTTAAAATCTTACTGTTGTATATTTTATGTTATTGTACTTACAAATGTTTCTTATGCTTTGTACCTATGTTTACTGTTTTCATTTTGTATGCACGTCATGTCCCTGCGACAAATAAATATTTTTTCTTTCTTTCTTTCTTCTTTCTTTCAAGTACTCTCCGTTAGCCAGACGAGAACAACCAGAAATGATGTGTCGGATCGATTCTCCCGGACGGTGGCATGCCCGACACACGTCAACCGTCCCGTCCTTCATAATATGTTTCCGGTAGTTGTTCGTCAGCATAACTTCGTCCATAATCGCACAGACAAAACCTTCAGTTTCCCCAAAGAGGTTGCTGAATCGTAGCCAGGACACGGACGCTAGAATGTTATTTTATTTAGGATTATTTTATTATTATGAATGAGTTATATATTACTTGAGATTTTGATGGTTTTATAATTTTGATGATATCAATAATATTGATGTTTTTTAATGATTTTGATGATTTTGAATAATTTATTTATTACGTGTTATGGGCATGTGATGCGGAGGAATGAGGAAAATGTCGAGAGGAAAGTTTTGAGTATGAATGTGGAAGGGTATAAGGGCAGAGGAAGACCAAAGAAACGATGGATGGACTGTGCGAAAAATGATATGGCAAGAAAGGTGGTATCCCATGAGATGACAAGTAATAGAGAGGTATGGAAGAAGAAGACGTACTGCGCCGACCCCAAATGAATTGGGATAAGGGCAAGAAAATGATGATGATGATGATATTACGATCAGTTGGAAAAAAATATGGGCAGTTTTTTAACGGCAGTGGGCACAACGGCAGTGATTGGGACAGGGACAGGGACAGGAACAGGGACAGGGACATGGACAGGGACAGGTACAATTGCTATAGTTGTAAGCCGTGCGGCGTGTGCGTGTTTCTCTGTCTGTCTCTCTCTCCCTCTCTCATAGAAAGCAAGCCAGTTAAAAGGAACTTTCTTCCATCTGGGTGTCCCTTGACACCTCTAAAGTTTTTTATTTACTACCACGCTCTTACCTCGACTCGGGGACATGATGAGCGTACGCCGAAGGCCGGAGCGACGACGACATGGTTGTCGGAAGATAGGGCAGCATCTTTTTTAGCGAGCGCATCGAGCACATGTTAAGGCGCAAGCAGCTTAGAATGAGATTTCTTACCGACTAATTCCGATTTGTCAACTGCCCACTCGTAACTGCCCGTTTAGTTATTTTACTGCTCAGTATTTATTAAATGCTCCATTTTATTATGTTATACGACTCATTTTTGTTTAGTTTACTGCTAAGTTTTAACTGCCAAACTTGTTATTAAATATGCATTTAGGAAATTGTATCATCCAGCGCGCGACGGAGAGATAGACAGACGGACACGGTCAGGATGCATCTATATGGAATCTATGTTAAATTTTTGCCATTCGGCTGCGTACAGCTGTACCCTAAAAATAATCAACGAAATCTGTATCGAATCAATGGCACCACAACTGTTACAGTGGTGGTGCCATTGCGAATGCTGTTCAGAATTTGCCTATCTATGCATTGGGCCGCATTTTTAGGTATGAAGTTTTCTGTTTTGATTTTGCTGAAGAAAAATCTACAAGTGTGACATACATTGCACGTTGAACCTTATCGTAGTACGCTAGTAGCCAGTTTTCGAGGAAGTGTATTGAAAAACTTAGTTTGACTCAAGTGAAGAGTTTAGTTCTTGGAGCTGCAGTGCAAATATTTTAAAGTTCCCTTCGTGAAGCTGTAGGTGTGCCCCTTCCACCTCTGAAATATAATCCGCCCATGCAAAAACATGGATATAAAGCAATACCGTGGCGGTGAGACTGTCCGTTCTTATTACTGTATTTGTTCAAATTACAATTATACGAACGAAACAGTCTCACTTCTTGGCTCTTGCAAGATATGAAGATAAAATTATCGGTATTTGCATACCCCGTGTCGTTCAGCCCATGCAAAGCAAAGTAAATTGATCCAGCTCTGAATGAAACGTACCTGATTATTACTGGTTTCCTTAAACCGATTCCAGTACAAATGTACATAGAGCCCCACCAGATATTCGCAGAGCGGTGGTAAGCTGAGGTAAAAGAGCCAAAGGACTTCAGATAGCCGAAACAGCCTACTAAAGGTAGAATCACTTAATAGCGTTCTGCGTGTCCTGTTGTTTGTTAATTACAGGAACTGAGAGGATGGACACAACTGAACAACAAATGAAAAAACAAACAACACATGACTCAGTTCTTGGCCGACAAAATTTGGATAAGCCATAATTGCCATCGACACGCTAAGAAGATGGTGTTTATTTTTTAAGAATCCTGGAATAGTACATTTTGATAAAAGTGGGGAAACTGTGTCATTGCATCCGAGGCGAGGGTTATGGAGAAGTATAGTGACATATGCCCACTTGAATCAAACTAAGTTTTCAAATACGCTCGAAAACTGGCTCCTACCGTACTACGATTAGGTGCAACGAGCAATAATATGTATATCACACTTGTGGTTTTATTTTCATTTATCTCTGCTAGTGGAGCGGTTTTTCATAAACTTCTTACACCTGGTAAGTCCAAATTGGTTCAATTTCTATGGTGGTGGTGATTGTTTTTTTTTAATCTCCTCAAGAATATACGCCCTTTCGGCATTCATATTTTTTTTAAATTGAAAATGTTCTATATTTTTTATGCAGCAAAGTTTCACAAAAAATGTGACCATTCGGCAGGAGTAGGCTAAAAAAATTTAAATATTATAAATAGACGGGGAAGTATATTCACTAAAAAATAGTTACAGTAATATTGGTGATTGATTTTTTATAATTTATAAATTTACCCTACACGAACAAGAGTGTCGGTGAGAAATTTGTGTGGTGGGATTTCTAAATTGGTGGGAGCAGGACCTTTTCTGGCTCTGCCCAAATTATCGAAGTGACTGCCGTGACAAGGACAATAGAAACCACCAGCCCAGTCTCCACTGTTGGGTATAGGAACACAACCCAAGTGGGTGCATATACCAATCACCACAAGCCATTCCTTCCTTATTGTACGATCTGCCTCCGTTGCGGGATCACGTAACGAAGATAATGGTGTCTTGCTTTCTAGTTCTATATCCGCTTTAGTTCTGCTTTTGATAAACAATGGCTTTCCACGCCATTTTATGGACAAGCAAGTACCAGGTACTACCTTTGATATGTCTACTTCTATCTGAGCTAGGGCGAGCACGTCTGCTGGAGCATCCACGAAGGCTACGTAGTGAATCAGATGAGCTTTAGTCCCGTAAGCTCCGGCCAGTATACCGAACAGGCAAATAACATAGAGATATCCTGGTTTCTCATCACCGGAACCCCAAGTAGTTTTTCGCACATCTTTGTATTCTGATTTCCTGTAAGTGTCGAAGTTGGGAAATTCTAAGTCTCTGTGAAGACGCGGGCAGCCGGGTCTACAAAATCTAACTTGGGTCCACGTTGTCGGTCCAAAAGATACGCGTAAATTTCCTGTGCATAATTTCGTTGGTTTATCTACGTTCCTCAAAATGCACGATTTCTTTTTCATCCATATTTCTTCAGAGTTCTTCAGTTGTATTGCGTTAACAGAACCACGGCAACATGGAGTGGTCCAAAACTTAACACCACCGTAGCGAGCGCAGCAACTATTTAAAAAGTTCATGTCTTTAATCCACTTAATATTTACTCTCTATTGAAGTAATAAAATTTTGCAAAATGCTTTCATTGTTTGTTTTGTTGACGTTCAAATCTTGGATTTTGGCAGTAGTCGATAATTATGACAACCCTTTTTCGAAATACAAAAAGGACGTCTAAACAAGGAGGTTCCGATTGGATGAGATTCAAAAGAAGTTTGAATTATTGAGGCTTATGATTGACGTAATGTCGTAAAAGAACAAGAATCATCGATCACCTCAGTTTTGCGCGCACTATGTTTACATTACGACTAGCTCGGAATATTTGAATGCCTTTGACTACGACTTTGTGATTAAACGGTGCCACTGACATTAATGGCAATTCCCGGTACACAGCTGTTTTCTACAAAACTCAAATACATACACGGTGAAAATGTATAGAACATCAGATTTTTTTAAATTACCGATTATAAAATTCATAATGATGCACCCTACAGAATACGTGGTAATTAACAGTAACATTTGAATGTCTTTGGTGGTAACCATTTTAGCTGCGGCGTCCCTTCCACCTTCTATAGTGCTGCGTGGTTACTTTGGCACGTGGCCATTGTCGGGACAAACGCTACCATCTGGTTTCTAAATACAATTTCCACAAACAAACGTTTAACAACAGTGCCCTCCTGACAATATTACGGGATGGAAGGGACACCAACGAGAAATGACGACGAAAATGTATGGAAAAGCAGATTTTAAGCTATTGCATAGCTTTTATCGCGGGCTTTGAGCGCGGTGACCGAATTAACAAAATTCCGTAACGAAAAAAACCTAACAACCCTAATTTGAAAAAAATGGTGAAAAGAATTTCATGGCAAAAAAAAATGTTCTCTTATCGGTCACCACGCTCAAAAAGTGTAACTTGAATTAAAATCAAAGAAAATAAAATATTGCATAAATATTATAATTGCATGTAGATAAAAAATGCTATGCAATAGCTTTGCCGCGGCAGTCCCCGAGTGCCACACGTATTTTTTTTAATTAGCGATGAAAAATTTGTATGGAGATGTCGAGAGAAAAATTTAGAACGATCTACGGATAAATTATGTCTCAGGACTCTCAGGTTTAACTTCATACTACTGACTACTACAACTACAAGGGACATCATATTACCAGCTACTTAAACTTTGCAATTAGCATTAAATTTTATTAACTAATTATCTAAAACTTCAAATCTCATAAGAATGAACAACGTAGTTAAGGCAATAAGGCCAAAAGTCGATAGGTGTTCGTGATCTTTTTTAAATAAATTATAGTCGTGGTATTCTTGATTTCTTGGTAGAATAAACTGTTGGTTAGATAAACAAATGTCTAGGTTATGTAAGTAGGTAGGTACAACACTGCCGTTTAGGTTTAGAAGGCAGATGCTAAGATGTTTCACCACCTTGGAAAGACAATACTAAAGTCAAACTTTTCCAAAATAAAAACTAAGTTATTTATTCATGCGTTATTAACAAAAACTAAAAATCAACTCAAAATCTAGTTGTAGGCGGTTGATCTCTGATTTTTGTACCGTTCCAAGTTTTTATTGCATAAAAACAGTGAAGTAACTGAAGGAAAATTTAAGGTAACCAGAACCACCAAGAACGGACGTGACGAGCGTCACGGCAATTTTAGTTTCAAGTGAGCAGGCACTTGGCTTGTTGGTGGTCAGCCCTCCCAGTGCTCAGACCCAACTAGCAAAAGAGTAGGGTGGGGTAGGCTGATTGTTAGCCTAAGATGTATCTACAGGCAAACTACTCAGACAAGGAAAATGAAGTAGGTAAACTTCGTAGTGAATCAGATGGATTCATCATCATCATTATATCAGCCCGGAATAACCCCCTGTTGGGTATAGGCCTCCCCATATTTAATCATATACATTACGAGTGAAATAATACCTAATAATATCCTCTCCGCCGAATCTTGGTCATGGAGGCCAATCACAATGGAGATTTGCGAAGTAAGCAGGAGAGTACACTCATTATCCGATGGGACGCATAAGATAAGGCGAAAGAACAACAGTTTAACGTGTTTTCCGAGGCACTAGGAAAACACCCCTAGTTGCCCAACTCGGGGCTGCTACTTTGCAGAAACACCCAATAATACTCTGCCCAACATTGGAATCGAAACCAGGCGTCAACGCTCAGTTGCGCTTGTTACCGCCAGACAAACGGGGCTGCCACCTAATGATGGTACATCAATGCTTAGAGCCATTAGTAGCACGGAGGTCGTCAGTGTCAGTGTGGCCACATCAACATCACATTTGGTACAAGTGCCAAGGCCTTATGACGTAAGTTGAGAAAGTGTGCATAACCACTCGGTCGCGGCAGTGGCTGGCCGGCGCGTGCGCATTGCAGACGACAACCGCGAGGATTCGCAAGTAAGTTACCTCATACTATTACATCAATATATAGTCTACTTATGAGCAGTAGCGAATTTATTTTAAAAAATCTACGATATATTTTTACGGATAAATTAGGTACTAGCGAATTGCATTATTATTTGTCGTATTTAAATTTTAGTGTAACTGTGTAAGTTTTGAAATTATAATATAATATTCTATCCTAATATTGGTAACATTGTAGACAGTAATTGCTCATTACAAAATCATATAAGTATCATAAGACTTCACCGTAGTTGGGTAAAAACTAATATCGTTAAGTTTGACTTCTCTAAAATAACCATCATTGCCAACTTGGAGTAAAACAGCTGATGTTCAAAGGTACTAGAGTAAACTTCAAAACCATAATCGTCATCATCTTCAGTCACAGCCCGACTTCAGCCCGAGGTATAGGTTAATAGTTTTCCAGAGAAAATTCAGACATTTGAAATAAAATCTGGACGTTTTTTTTTATTTGAATTTTTGGTACTTATGTTAATTAATTATTATTAAATGGTCAAGATTTGTTGCAAAACATTGCTGGGGGCTCGAAAACTACTACTTATCAATAAATAATAATGGTTGTAATTGAATCACATCATAATTATGTACTTTTTACGCATGAGTTTATAACTAAGTTAAATTTAATTTTAATTTTTTAAACTGGTATACATGCTATTCTCATTTTTGAAAATTCCGGACGTGTTAGAATTCTCCAATCATACCGGACATTGAGCCTAAATTCCGGACGTACGGAACCTTAGGTATAGATCTCTCGTTGGTTGTGAAAATTTCCACGACATGTCGCGGGTAAAACCTGGATGAAAAAGCAATAAGAGAGTCACCACTGCATTTTTTCGAAAAGTAATATAAATCGTGGCTACTTCAAAGACCTTTAATACAGAATAATACTATAATAATATAATTTAATAATATTTAATACAGTAAAGGAATTATTTGATGATACTACGAGTAAATATAAGTATATTTTCTATAATATACCTGCATCAATCGTCTGTGAAATATTTCACATTATTAAACTGAAAAAAGGGAAATAAAAAAAAGCACTTAATTATCAGGTATCTTAATTGTTAGGTACCCCGTTTCCCGTCGTCGTCCCCCATTTACCCTAACTTGGTACTTTTGATATAGCTAGAGTATCACATTGTGGAATCCACAATCACAGAACATATATATCCTTTGTCCACAATAATACCTACATTTAGAAATCTGATCCTTATAAGAAATAGAATTATAATCAAAAAAAGTTTTAATGAAAATTGTAAGTTTCCTGATTCCGGTTGTTTCTTGCTTCAAAATCTGTGAAATCATATACTTAAAATAATACAACAGCCGTTTGAAATTCGTGCGCCCGCGCCTGTGGCCAATCAGCTTGTGCTAAAAGTGAATGAGTTTAAAAAAAAAAGTTTCTTTGGGGAAGTTGGTATAATCACATGTTTAAGTATCGGTCACTTATTACCAGTCGCCCTATTATATATAGTTGCTAAATTACCTACACCGGATTGTTAATTATTACTTTTGCCTAATCACCTAATTATATGCCTACAAGTTATTTTGTTTGGAGCCTAGTAACTTATCATCTGGATACTTGCTAGTGAAGGTGACAAACACGCAGTGTGGCCGGATGCGGAAATTCTAGAACGTTCTTTTTTACTCCGCTTCTCGCTTGATAGTTAGAATTCTAACTGGCAGTGCGTTCATAGCCAGTTTGTAGCGAGTTCGGCCAGTCGGTCTAGTCGCAGAGCGCGCTTGGTGCCATTTCTAGCAAGTAACTAGGCACTAATAGTTTTATAACAAACTAAATAACACTCCGTCATAGATTTTTACGAAAGAAAAAACTTTATTCACATTTACAGATGCGCATTCAAATGATTAAATACAACTGCCATAAAATATAACCAAAAACAAAGAAAGACCGTTAGAACTATATAAGCTAATGCGTATTCACCACTCTTTACTTTTTTTAAAACACATAAATCTTCTTCGAAAAAACACCCGGTGGGGATTCCAACAGCCACAATAATTAGTATCATACACATAACGAAAATTACCCATCCGGCTATGAAGAGTGCCCTATCCTGTTTACAAGTTATCCCAATGAACAACTGTAAACTACCGACGAACAGTAAGATGCAAGTCAAACCCAAGACCAAAAGAACAATTTTTTTCACATCTGGATCCGGTTCTCGGGGTTTCAAAAAATGGGAAATGAAACTGTCCTCCGCGATACCATACATGACGATTCCCGCTAGCCCACATCCCCCGTTGGCCATTCCGATTATTGAAATAAAATAAGCTGCAACGTAAGGTGGAAACACTCCAAAACATTTTGGTACTTCTGGTATTGTTTCCATGATTATATCTGATTGCTGTTCTCGTTTTATGTCATCAGTGGTGTTTCTCAGTCTACAGGTATATCTGTATTTTATACTTATTTAACTTGTTTTCTGATGATACATTTGAATTTTGATATTTATCTGTAAAACATTGTTAATTTTGTTAGCCAAATGTATTTAGTTTTGTAAAATTGTCAAAAGTAGTCATAATGGCACTTGTCTACTGGTTGCTACTCGTAATGTTGCCAATGAACAGCACCTTGGAATTAGTAAATACTTACTAAAAACTAAGAATCTTTTGTACAACCTGAAATAAACGTAATTTTGAACAAAACCACACATAACTGTTCCTCATCTCGCTTTACAATTACTTATTGCTATTTAAACACAACTCTGCTGCACTCACTCCACAAAACTCATTCTCACTCACACACTGCTCATCTGAATTACTCAAATTACTCACGTACATCTCCTACCAGTCTAACACTTCACACAAGAAAACCCTCCACTCACACACACATCGTCTCACAACACAACTTATGTATAAGTATAGGAGGTAGGTTTCCTCTTTTTAATAATATTTTCATTTATTAATTAAATTTTAGAATATTTCTATTTACAATAATATTAAAAACAAAACATTTTTAAGTTTTACTTTAACTTATAAAACAATCTTAAAAAACGTTTTTAAAATTGTTTTATAAGTATAAAAAATAGTGGCCCAATGGTCGATACCATACAAGGAACAAGGTCAAAGCTACCTGTTAGGGCTCCAGAGAGAGGAAATTCCTAGCAATACATTTTATTACTGCTATTTCTTTCGTTATTCACCAATTCATCTCATTTTTTTTTATATTCGTAATTTTTTTTAAAAAGTAAAACATTTGTAGCGACCTACAAAAAGCAACTAACCACAAAAAGTACTACAGCGCCATCTATGACACGACAGAAGAACTAACATCAATTTCCTACATCGCGCAAGCAAAGTTTACATCGACTTAAGAGTATATAGAAAAACCCGACAACAACTGTCGGGGGGAGGATCCTCCCTTTTCTAAGGAGTATCGAGGAACTATAAACCCTGTTCCTCTAAACATTTGAAAATATAAAAAATTGGTTACCACCGGTGTCGGGAGCAGGGTCCAGGTTACCGGTGGTTAGGGCTGCAGAGACTAGAAACTCCTCACAATGCGGGCCGTATCGAGAAATACTGCTTTCTGAATCAGGCTCTTGAGCCAACCGCTAAGCAAGAGCCTCGACAGGTGTTCATCAAGGCTCTGGGCTATAAGGCCATTTACTGTTATTATTGTTATTACTTATACTTTACTCAACAACAACTCCTTCTCTTACACGGTATGTCTATAAAAGCTACTTCTAGCCGTGGAACCGTGCCTGGTGACCTGTAAGTCCTGTAACACAAGTATTATGCCAAAAACTTACATTAGGCACCAATCTTTATTGGAGGTGGAATACATCTGAGACATTGTTTGTACATTTTAACTTTGAATCAGCTTTGTGAAGATCTCTCTTCATATATGTAGGTATATAATGATAAGTCCTACTAATGTTAATATTATAAATGCGAAGGTTTGTGAGGATCTATGGAAGTTTGTTACTCTGTGTCGCAAAAACTGCTTAATGGATCTGGATGAAATTTGGCACAGGGATGGATAATAGTCTGACTAAATGTCTTTTAATTGCCGATGATAAATTTCTATGTGGGGAGGCTCAGATTTCTAATTGCGTTTTCACGTCGGTGTCCCACAGACCATGTAAAAAAAATTTGCTAACTAAATATAAACTAACATAAAAAAACAACAGGAAGCTTAGGCGTCAAAATACTTCTCTACATCGCTGTTATCCGGAAACGTACTCTGACTGAACGTGACTGGAAGTATTGCCATGTTGAATGGCAAGGCTAATTCTTTGCCCAAAGAAAGATTCCCATTAATAATATTTTTAAATATTTCAATCTAAAATACGATTAATATTACTCGTATTGTTACAGAATGGCTCTCTCATCAACAGTAACGCTGCTCCTGCTGGTCGTGAGGACACTCTCAGCGCCTGTCGATGATCCCATTCGTATCGATTTGCCAGTTTACGACCATCCCGAATCCGGTTCTGACGTGGTCCTGTCTCAACCTCTAGACCACGAAAATTACCCTGGAGGAAACCCTGTGAAAGCTCAACCAAGTGGAGGGAACTTTGTTACCTACAAACTTCAAGCAGCGTCGAATCTGTTGGGAAGCACGTTGAATGCGAAGGTAATTTTAAAATCATTGAGGTCTTCACTTCACATCATGCTTTGCATCTGCATTTTGTACACAGCCAAAAGGAGACAAGTGAACAACTGTTTAGTCCAATGCACGCACGTATCCTATTAAGTCCTAAAGTCGTGCAATAGGTATTAGATGAAATATAACGTTTTGTAGAATCACTTTACTTTCGATTTCGATGCCTCCAGCAGACTCAATAGCTTTCCTTAGCCCGCTAAAACGCTGAGTGAGTGGACGACGGACTTCCCCAAGTCCATCGCCCTCGGGCCATTTATGAAGGTCGGAAGAGGGTATTGTTTATTGGTCCTCCTCCTCCGTCAACCTCCTCCGGATTGGTCGAAGGTTTTTCTAACTGTATGGGGTGTTAGAGGTCCTATTAACATCTTAAGAGACTCAAGCCAACCTCACCTGCCCGTGGTGCGCCCTACTGTCCAGCCAACAATCCCCCTAAAAATCTTTCAAACCATGACAGAACAATAAAACCTTATGCCCCAAGTGCCTGGCAGCTCTGGAGAACCTCCTGACAACGACGGTGGTTAAAAGTAATAAAATAGGATGTGATACGGTTATAGAAGTGAGAAGAATGGGAGAGGACACAGAGGAAAGAGAGAACTCTATATTCTATCACTTTGGAGCTACCAAAGGTCTTCATGGAATAGGTTTTTGGTGGCTAAAAAGTGAAAGAACCACATCATAGAGTTCTTCGGATACTCGGACAGTGGCAGTTCTCAAACTAAGCTTATCAGACAAACATAGTTTGACCATTGTCCAAGCTTACGCACCTACATCGTCACATAATGATGACGATCTGGAAGACTTTTATGATATACTTAATAAAGCGTGCGAAGAAAACCGTAGCACATGGAACTTCATTACTTTCATGCTAAGATCGAAGTTAGACGAGACCTAGAGTACCCAGAAATTTTCGGTCCTCATGGCTTTGGAATCAGAAATGAACGAGGAAATGCACTCATCCTGTTTGCATTTGGATAAGGGTTAAGGATAATGAATATTTTTTTTCCGAAAAAGTTACAGCGCCGACGGACGTGGATCTCACTGGACGGCAGAACAAAGAACGAAATTGACTTTGCACTCTCTTGCAGGCATAATAACATAATAAAAGATGTAAGCCGTATTAATAAATCTAAATTTTGTTCAGAACATAGACCAGTACGTGCAGAGATAGTCCTCAACATAAAAACTCACCGTAAACAGTTTTTAAAAATCGAATAATGTAACTTAACAAAGATGTTCTAATAATTAATATGGAGAAATTAAGTTTAGGATTAAAAAAAAGAAACGATTTATTACCGATAGACCTAAACCAAAATCCTCAGAGCCAAAGCGAGAGAAAATCAAATGTGCAAGAAGTAATAATAACAAATTTAGCAAACATACAATATCATTAATAGAGAACAAAGGAAATGTTAAAGAAATTATTCGTTAACATTCCTCTGTTCGAAAGGAATATAATAAAACTAGCTTCTGCCCGCGGCTTCGCCCGCGTGGAGTTCGGAAATTGCCTACATATATGTTACCCCCGCAAAATAATGTCGAAAATAGTAATTTAAATGGTATAGATAATAGTTGTTGGCTGCAGTTTTGCTCGCACGTAAGGGTATGTATAGGATAAATAGTTGTGTTAAAGTCTGTGATTTTCAAAGTAAGAAGTCAGATAATTAATTCTGGTTAGAAAAAGTATGTCGTGGTATTTAACTCAAAAAACAAAAATATAAAAATGTCACCCCTTTTGTCGTGTGAGGGTTGGAATTTCCAAAAGCGTCGAAATACGTGTTTATCAATTCAATCAAGAAACACAAATAGTAAATTTCAAGCAGATCAGACCATTTTTGTTATACCTACTAATGTTTCCAACCCTTTTCTTCCGTTTGAGGTTGAATTTCCCAAAACCAAAACGAAATAATTATGTAATCATTTATTTTTGCTCATAAACTTCAAAGTTTATTTTAATACTTTTTACTTCAAAAGTGACGGATTCCGCATATAAACTTTCAACCCCTATCTAACACTCTTAGAGGTTAAATTCTCAAAGACGCTAAAATATGTATTTATTTATTTCTAGCTTGTATATGAATGTTCATGCAACTAACTTTAAAAATGACCGATTTCCGTACAATCGTTCATCCCCTATTTAACTCCCTTAGGGGTTGAATTTAAAAAAATCCTTCCTTCTTCCTTGTGTATATTATAAAGGGAACCTCTGTGCAAAATTTCAGCTTTCTAGGTCCAAGGGTTTGGGCTGGGCGTTGATAAGTCAGTCAGTCAGGACTTCTCTTTTTATTTATATAGAATATAGATATACACACATCAAAAGTGTCTAGGGATCAACATATATTTTTGCAATAACTTTTCTCCTGATTGATATTAATTAAAATTTTCTTTAAGGATTCATCAAATAAAGTGTTTTCGTTTGTCACAGTAACGATAAACCAAGTCACCTTTGCATTAATAAAGAAATTTGCCATTTTCTAATAAAGGGATTTTTGACATTTGAACCACTAACATTAAAGTTCGAAAAAAAGACTGAAATAACAGTTTTCTTTAAAATTTTATTGGGTAACTTAAACAATTAATAATCCGTGTTTCTACCGCGAACACTAACAACACAAGAACATCGGTTTGGCATACTCAAAATGAGTTCATCCAAATCACGCTGTGGAATGGCCGCCCATGTTCGTTGCAACAACAAAAAAAGGTCTTTTTGCGACTGGATACCCTCCATATTCGGCAGAGCTCTTCTCTGTAGCATATCCCATGCATGCTCAATCGGGTTCAAGTCTGGCGACTGAGCAGGCCAGGGCAGGACATTGATGTTAGCTGCGGCGAGAGTCTGTCTTACAACTCTTGCGGTGTGCGGTCGTGCATTATCATGCATTAACTGAAATAAGGGACCGATTTGCACTTGTAGAGGAACGATGACGTCTGATACAATCGTCTCAGCATAAATTTGAGCGTTGAGGTTGCCTCTGATCCAAATCAACTCAGTTCTTCCGCCGATCCAAATACCCGCCCATACCATGATGGTTCCACCACTATAAGGATGGACTTCCTGGCAGGATTTTAATCGCTGTGGGCGTCCAGGGGTTCTCCAGGTCGTATACGTCTTGTATCCGGTCTCATACCAAAACGAGACTCATCAGAAAAGCACACGAAACGCCACTGTTCTTCTGCCCAATTTCTGTGTTCAAGAGCCCATTAATATCGAATCCTACGATTGTGCATTGCTATAGGTGGTACCCGTAGCGGTCTTCGGGAATGAAGGTTCACTTCATGCAAGCGGTTTCTGACTGTTTGGTCGCTAATTAAGTTCCCTGAAGAGTGATGAAGCCTCACGGCTAACGTCATGGCGGTTATTGTTGGAGCTCTTCGAGTTAAGATTTGAATGTATCGGTCTTGTCTCCGTGTGGTGCAGCGATACCGTCCTCCATGGCGCTCAGCCACGGTACCAGTGCTTCGGTAACGTGTCCAAAGTCGACTGATAACACTCTGACTTGTATTCAGAGCTAAAGCCACAGTACGTTGCCGGGAACCAGCTTCTATCATTCCCACGGCTCTGAGCATTTCTTCCCTGCTTAAATGACGTCGCCGCTCCATAATAACGTTGGTTTTAATCATTAGTAGGGAAACAGTAGAACTAATAATGTCTTCAATGCGTTGTATGTTTTTATAGGGAAAATATTGACAGCTGATTTTCATCTTTTACTCGAATTTGATTCACAGTTCCTGATTCAAATTATGAAATGCACCAAAAAGGATCCATATAAATTTATAAAATCATAAATTTATTACAAAGCCACATCTCAATCTCAAGAAATCCGCATAAAAATGCTTGATCCCTAGACACTTTTGATGTGTGTAGATTGATCAAGAGGAAAAGACCTTAGAGGTTGCAATACCCAGATGATTAAATCAGCCTTATTAAGCAGTACCTCTTTAAGATCTGTCAAACAGGGAATTACGAAGGGAAAAACATAGATTTCCAATCTAAAGGATGAAAATGGGACAAAACAAGGCATCTCAAAAATCATTGATATATCAACAAAGTATAAAAAATTCTTCATCAGGATCGACACTTCATATGTATATTGCCCGGACTCATCCCATTAGCCGAGGTTCAAATTGCTTTTCGTGAGATGAAATTCAACAAAAGCCCAGGGACAGACGGAATAACAACAGAAGTCCGAAAGTTAGGGTGAAAAGTTCTTGTACCTCACATTACTTCTAACTTTAACACCATATTACACACTGGCTCAATTCCTCCTGAAATGTGCCACTCAAACATAATTCTACTTCATAAGAAAGGAGACAAAGCAGACATATCAAACTATCGACCCATAAGCCTGATTGCACACTTAGGTATATGGGACGTTCTTCCTTTTTTATCGACAATCTGACCGGCAAATTTTTATATTTGTTTAAAAAGTAAACATGTGATTTCTTTAGTAAAATGTTTTTCAAATTATTGCCTCGTTATTATAAATTTCAAAAATATATAATGCATCGAAGTATTACTTGTAATTTTTGTTTCACTTCAAATTTTGTAGGAATGGCAACAAAAAATCAACGGATCTCTATTGTGTCACCTAACTTTTTTATCCATAATTTAAAATGCCATAACTTTTTTTGTCCTAATCATCATTTGTCCGATTGATATCTTACCCGAACTTAATATCACCTATTATCGCATGCCATAAAATTGAAAAAAATCATATAGTCATAAATATTACAATCAATAATATACAAAAGACATAAAACCGTTTTCAATACAAGTTAAAAGTCCTAAACTCCAAGTCCTGAAATTTCGGTAAAATTGGTGTTCCTATTCCAAATAAAAAGCAAAAAATAAATGACAAAACAGCAAGAATTTAAACATTAAAAAAAACAATCAGAATTACAAAATATGATTTTGTTAAGGCAAACGCAGCTAATATAAAATTAGCTTAGAATCTATCTACGAATAAAATTAGTAATTATAATTAAGACTAAATTATTTAATAATTATTGTATACGTTTAAGTATATTTTTTTTATAATTAAAAAATATCTGATTTTGCATTATATTTTTTTATTATTAGTAAATAAATATATAATACATGTACTCAATAAAGCAGTTGATTGTGAAAATGTGGATTTTGTAAACAAGCAATCATGCAGCATGCAAGCAAGCATGCATCATGCAAGCAAGCAAGCAATCATGCAGCATGTAAGCAAGCATGCAACTTGCAGCAGGCATGGTTTCTGCCACGGGTCCGGCGCTGCGGGGCTCTGGCGGTCCCTCGCGAGTTTATCGTCGCAGATGGGTTTAACGCTCACCATCGCAGCTTCGGCTTGCTGGCCGGGTTGCCTCGCCCCTCCGCGCCTACGCGATTTTAAATCACACTCTAGGGTTAGAGCAGACAAGACTGCGTGGAGTCGCATTTATAGCGATTCGTTTCTGTCATTATAATCGAACTTTTAGAAAATAATTTAGAAATAAAAAAAATATTATAAATGAACATCCGGAATAATACACATTATTTAACACAATACTTAGGACATATGACTTTAGGTCATGTAAAATTAGGAGATCAATTATTATAGTACTCGATATTATGACAGAATACTTTTAGAACTAAAGATAATTATGCTAAACAAAATTTCGGGATTTTGAACATATTTTGATGGTTACTGAAGTATATAGCAAACGTGTTATGGTAAATGATTTCGGACAAACAATTTTAGGAGAAGAAATGGAGTACTAAAATCAATACCTCAGTGACGAAAATGTTTTATTTTTTTAATTTTTCATGCACAATCAGATCTTGAGTTTCTTATTACATTTATTTTTTTGCTAGCTCCATTGGACGAAATTCTTAATTTAGAAATTTTAAAAATGTTATCCAATACCACTCTGTCACATTTTTGCTTCTGAAGACAAAAAACATTTTAATATTATGAAAGTCTTCCAATAAAGTAACTTGAAAATCTGGTGAACACCTTTATTGTTTAGCATGTAATACTAGATAACGTTATTTTTGTAAATATTACCAATAATACACTACTTTGAACTTAAATTATAAAGGGGACAATTGTGACAGAGTGGTTAACGAAGTGACGGAGTGGTAAATAATCATTACACGCCGAGCAAAGTTAACCTTATAACAGTTTTAAAGTTTAGTAAACAATAATACGATACGATTTCAGGGTTAAGTTTCCTTTTTTCACGACACCGTCGCAGTCTTTCAGTCGCAGATAATGCCATTTTTCCATTTACCTGATGGTAACACCTTAAATTAACAAAATAATCGACGATATAATAAATAAAAATAAACTATTATTTATTATGAAAATGAACTAAAGCTCTAAGTTCCATACAAAAACGACCACTCCGTCACGAGTTTATACCACTCCGTCACAATTTTGGAAGAGGTGCCTCGTGACAGAGGTGTAAAATAGGGGTACACTACATAATACGAAAAACTTTATTCCGATAGTCACAGGGTCGAATTTCAAAATGCCGATTGTCATAATTCCGAATGGTTCAAAATTCCTAATATAACAACTCCGACTTATCATTACTCCTATTTTTATAATTCCTAAATTTCAATATTCCTAACGTTTATAATTACTATTCTCAAAATACCGAGTTTCAATAGATCGAATAACAAAAACTCCGACTTAATGACAATTCGAAACATCAAAAATACCAATTCCGATTATTAAAATACCGATTAATACAATTCCGAAATAAAACGCCTTGTAAAACTAAATAGCAAGACAAATAAACACCTAATGCATGCAATATGCAAGCAGGCATGCAACATGCAAGGCAGCATGCAAGCAGGCAAGCAGCAAGCAAGCAGCCATGCAACATGCAGCAAGCATTATTTCTGTCACGGCTCCGGCGCTGCGAGGTTTGGGCGGCCCCACGCGAACTTATCGTCGCAGATGGTTTTAACGCTCACCACCGCACAGCTTCGGCTTGCTGGCTGGCTAAGCCGGCCAGCCTCAACCGCGGCGGCGGGCCTTCAAACCACTTGCTCCTCAGCTCGCGGGCCGCTCCACCCCTCCGCACCTACGCGGGCTCAAACTACACTCTAGGGGTAGGGTAGACAAGACTGCGTGAAGTCGGTTTTGGGGCGATTTGTTTCTGTCACTAAATTTTGTAGCACTACATGTTGACTTTAAGTTTATTCGAAGTATTGAAAATCGGAATATCGTTTTTCGGACCGAAAACCCTTCGAGCATCTGATTCTTCGAACGTATGAAAATCGGAAAACTAACAAATCGCATTTACGACTTTCGGTAAAATAAATTTCGTGATTTTTAATAATAGACATTATAATTCTTAAGTATTATGAAATTCGGACTTTTGGCACTCGGATCATTGAAATTCGGAATAAAATATTTCGGAGTATTTGGGTGTTGCCGTAAAATAGTAGTGTTCGAGATTCTCAGCATTCACCTAATTATAATTTATGCATAAAACTGGGCATATATGAAATATTTATCAGGAATCAATAAAATAATATTAAAACACAGAAATTACAATAATATTTGGAAGTAGTAACTTACGTCATAGAGCAGTCGCTAAATAAACACACGCACCTCTTTTTTACTGTTTTTGAGCGACTGACTGGTATTGCCAGGGTGTAGGGACGCATAGCATGGGTCCGAAGTGGAGAGGGACTATGCTCTTGTCTAGTGGCCATGGTCAAAATTGCTAACGCACATTATTTTGTACCATAAAATAAGAGACAGAAGGTAGCAACAAAAATCATATACGTCAAGGGACAGCTAATAAAATATTTTTTTAGTTAATAATAGAAACATTAAAAATTATTTCTTCTTATTAATTTAATAACAAAGGTTAAATATATCAGTACATTGTTTTTGGATAGAAACTTTCAATGTGATTTTTTTTGTACGAGAGCAGTTTGTTTACATTAGTGGTCACAGAGGGACACACTTTATTTGTATGTAATACACCTACGTTTTTCGTACACTATGTCACAGTAATTTTGTAAAAAATATTAATAATCAAAATCTAGTTTTGAGGATATTATAATTGTTGCATTGTCAAGTATATTTTAGTAAAAGAAAAAAAAAATGTATTTCGGAGCAATAACATTTTTTTTGCGGAGAAGTCAAGTCATTGTCGTTAAAAAAGAAGAACGTCCGATATAAACTTTTCATCAAAATAATAGAACACGTACCGCTCCGACACTTGACCTACACCTACCCCCCGAGTAAGCAAGATTTCGCCCACATTTCTCCACGACAGACCATCTCCATACTGTCTACCTAGTCATCGAAAAATTCAACGATTTTAACAAGCCGCTTTACTTGGCCTTTGTGGATTATGCCAAGGCATTCGACAGTATACACCATCACTCAGTCATTTATGAATTCGAATCTCAACATTGACCTTATTGACACCATCTATCAAAGTTGCTCTGCGAACATTACTAGTCGATCTCCTCGCGCTATCTACAGAGCTTGTCTTATCATCGTTAGCTTAGCAGTAAGCTGTTAAAAGCCTCATATTTTTCTTATAATAAGATGTGAAAAGCCCAGTTTCAATTAATTGGTAAATGTTTCAACATACAAAAAGGTGTCAGACCGAGCGATCCACTCTCATCCAAGTTATTCACAAGCGCACTGCAGGAGATTTTTAACAAGCTGCCCGATTCGTGGCAGTCACGAGGCATAAATGTTACCGGTCAACACCTTACAAACCTCCGATTTGCCGATGACATCGTGCTTTTCTCCACATTAGCTTCAGAACGTGAAGAAATGTTCTAAGATCTGAGCACGGCAAGTCTTGGTCAAGGTGGCGTGACGATCTGATCCTGTTTGCGGGTTAACATGGCCAGAGATCGCACAGGATAGAGAGGTATGGAAAAACAAAGGGGAGGCCTTTGCTCAGCAGGCCTCCACTGTGGGACACTATGTAGGCCAAAAAAATGGTGCACTGCTCAAAAATTATCTAGTTTTTTGCTTTCTAACTAAAAGCCAACGGAAAACATCTGTTAGGTACAACGTTAAAGTAGATAAAATGTGTTACAATTGAATTTGCACACTACACGTACTAACAGAAGACGCCAGTCATCAAACGTCTCTTTTTCCTACTCCGCTACTACAACAAAAAACGGCCATCAAATTTAATTAGCTTAATTATGTGCGTACCAATTTATTTTTACAGGCAAATTCTCTTCAAGCAGTCGGAGAATTCTATGCACCAGTACCAACTTTGGAAAGTGCTGTGGATGAAACAGAAGGTTTAGGCAGTAAGACATTATCGTTCAAAGAGAATATACAAGGATTTGTTGCTGGACTATTTCAGGTACGTACGAAGCACTACTTATTGTATTTAAGTCCATAGGCTTGGTACAGACGTCAGCACATCATCATCATCACAACATCACAGCCTGAAATCACTGCTGGGTATAGGCCTCCATTTGCTTATGCCAGTCTCCACGGTCCTGCTCCTGCGCCACCTCATCTAGGTTTTTCCTACGATGGTAGTTATGTCGTCTGCCCATCTGGCTGCCGGTAGAAGCACAACAAGGAAAAAAAATATCCGGGAATCGTTTATTTACAAAATTACTTGTTAGGTAAATACCTACCTCTACGTGGTGCGTAAAAACTGTAGGCGCTCGGGCATTTATGTACTTACACTGATTTCATAAAGCGAAAGAATAAAGTGGATATGCCTCAAATCCCGAGATTAATTTTAAATAGCAGATAAATCCCGTGACTTATTAAAAAAAAAAAAAAAACTTTTACACAATTGAAACCATCCGACATCGGATGTCCGAATCTGCAAAATTCCAATGCGCACAGTCCCGGGAAGATCCATATTAATATCAACATTTCGATGCAAGTACATAAATAACTCTGCCTAATTCCGACCTCTGCATATTACCCAGTACTAACTGGGTTGTGGACGTCAGATAGGCAGTCGCTCCATGTAAAATACTGGTAAGCTTCATCTGGTTAGACTGGAAACTGATCGCAACAAAGTTGCAAAAGGCTAGGCAGATGATGATGTGCGTAAAAAAAAATGCATACATTCAATGGGACATATTATATAACATACATTCATATTATAAAACTGCAAAAGTAAGTTTGCTATAGGGATAAATAAAGCATCTATTTAATTATTCAACCCAAGTACGGAACCCCTCACTGTGTGTTTCGACACGCACTAGGTCAGGAGGTTAGGATTCTTTTAAACTTTCAAAGGAGTCTACAGAGTCATAATATTACATCGCATGTCCTACAAAAAAATTAAAAAATAACACAAAAATATTAGGTTTTAAGATAATACCGCACTTAATTTTAATTATACTTGCTCTACATATAATTTAATAACCGCCATAAGTGTGTGGTCCTTCGAAAATAAGTCAAGCAACAGTTTTACGGAAAGCATCAGCATTGTAGACACACAAAAAACTTTAAAATGCGGAAATCGCAACACTGCGATATCTGTGATTGATAATACAGTTTTTTGGGGACGTGTAAAATATTGATTTGCCTCAGTTTAATATAAGTTCCGCCCCCGCCTTGCTGGTTATTGATCTTAGATCTACGTATGTGTAAAATTAGGCAGTCAGCTGGGTGCCTTAACTTTTTTTTAAATATCTTGATCTGTCAAATTTTGTGCCCCTTCTCGCCAATTAACGAGAAAACCATCCAGGGCGTCCTGCCATCTTCTCCTCGGTCTGCCGCGACTACGTCTAGCTGTCTCATGGCTCGAGTTTTGTGATATGCGGGCCCACCTCACCTATGCTTACAGATTAATATTACGTTTTCAGCCGAAGCCTATCGTAGACACCATAAGTGAAGAGGAGAAGTATGGCAACTCTGGTGACAAGTTCTATAGAACTGGCAAAGCACTAGTCGGTGGCGCTGAGGGTATCTCAAATTTCGTCAACTCAGCACTTGAGGTAAGAATTTATACTGTTGAATCGGCACCTACCTAATTAACAGCTTTGAACAAAAGCTCAATTTGTCTATTTAATGTAATGTATGATAGCTTTGGCATGATGTCGTGGCGTGACAAAATAATGAATATTTCGTTTTAAGGAGTGGATTTCTCTGCCTGCGTCTGTGTTTTCAAAAGCTTACAACCCTAATCTCTTCAAAGTTAGAGTGAACAGGCTTCTTCTGGGTAAGCTCGTACCATCGTCGACTTTGCCTGTCATCTCTGGCCTAGACTAGAGTCAAAAGCAAACCCACCGCAAATAAAAAAAGCCTACTAATAAATAAACATCGACCATTATTATGTATACACACTATCACTGCATAATGTTGATGTTTTAGTATAATGTTAACAACTTGCCTTCAAGTCTTAATACAAAGTTTTTTCGAACTATCGACATATTGACCAAAATTAATTATGGGATGCTAACTTTTAATAATTGATCACTGTGCGTCGGTGCACTGTCGTCGGTGCTCTGGGCACATGCATCGACTGTTGAGGTGCGACTGCTGTGGGGTCCTGGGGTCAAATTCCAATTCACGCAGTGTTATTATGATTTCCCATCCGACATTTCTTTTCTCAATAGCAGTTCGCAATTTGGAAGTTGGTGGTATGTTACCCCGCAGGCCTCGGAAAGTATTACCAAGAAGGCTAAAGCTAGGGTGAATGCGAATTGTGAACTACAGTCCCTTTACACTTCACGGTTGTTCGACGCCATAGCTACTAAGTTGGTTAGCCTGAAGTTTTTAATCATTCTCCGTAGATTTTTTTACACAAACCTCATTTTACCCAAATTAATTGCTAGCGGTGAAGTAACAGTGAGAGGACTGCACTGATGGCTCTCATTTCTTTCATAATATTTTATCTTTTTGTATCAGGTGCCAGGAACAGTCATCAGACATATCTCCCGAGCTGCCACCGAGAAGCTCAACAATATTGGAGGAAAACTCATTGGCTTATAATAATAACGTAGGACACAACGTTACGTAGGACGGACAATGAGAGTGGTTAAATAGGCCAGCACACCAACCTACAACAATCTGTTAAATTTCTTTAATAGATTTTCAACTTTATTGTTGAAGAATTAGGTTCAAGATTGATTTTGAATGTTTGACAGTTTCGGGAAGCTTGATGTGCTGGTGTGTGTACCTACCTCCCTAGCTGTATCTTTCTGATTCTACTTTATTTGAAGCAATTTCAAAAAATCCGTGTAAACTTCCAGCATAATTTTGATAGCATTATTCCTACACTAGTCTCACCCAATAACATAAAAGTCTTTAATCATTACCAAGTAGTTAAGTACATACTTTACAAATGATAAGCAAGGTAAGTCCACCTACTAATGAGGCTATTCGATTAATACTTAGTATTTCCATTAAAAGTAATGCTACGAAGTCGTTATATTGCAAATACTTGTACTTATAGTAGTTACATAGCGGCCGGGACGGAATATAATTTTATTACGCAGGGCTAGCGCATTCTGGTTTATATCCTATACAAATTGTACCACCTACATGGATGTAGTTATGGTTACAAGGCCCGGGCACGAGGCCGAGTGAATTCGCTGTATTGATTTATGACACAGGATATCTAGACTTCTGAGGTGGGTAGGTAGGGGAGATGAGGAAGGTATCCTAGCAACGGGGGGCTTGAAAGGAGGGTTGTGGGTGGGATTGTGCATCGAATATAGCTATTACATCAGGTAGCTAAGTTATGCACTGCGCGCGCCTCAAGCCTCACAAATCAATATGGATGCAGCCAATGCACGAGCTCTATTTGTCTCGGCGGGGAAAGGTCAATCAAAGTTCACCGTGCAACATGTCCATAACATATTATAATTCATAAACGCACGTGTAAATTTCTCGTGGGTGTGTAGACAGAAAGTACGTAATACAATCTGCTACGATCCTTACATCATTAGCAGAAATAGTTAAAGGCACCGTACTTCATCTTTGTGCATAGATGGCAAGTTTTCAAACAGGTTTGACCTGATATTCAGCTCCGTTCTCTAATGCAGTCAAAAGGTAAAAAGGGCCGTGCTCTAAAGGATGTTTTAAATCTGTACCTAATAAGGAATCCAAATACATAAGTACCTACCTACTTACATACTTTCATTCCATGACACGTGAAAAGAATAATTGAGAGTGGCGGCGTGAAGTTTGTATTTATCAGGTGATGGATAAAGACATAGACTAGCCCTATTGGAACTTATAGTAATCATCACCTCTACTGTGCCTCTGCCTATCCCGCCAAGAACTACGGGTGTAATAGTTAAATTCTTCTTATAAACGTGTCGATAGCAATCTAAACTGTATCGACCCAGACGACGAGTTTGAAAAAGCTTTTGTTGTTCTTCAAGGCATGGTACCTACTCGTAGTTAAGAAAAGAACTAGAGTAGCTTCTAAGGCAATCAACCAAAACGTCTTAGGTGATTAGTACTTTCTTGTTGTCCCAGCGACCGTCGATGTAGTGACTGTCGATATTATGAACTAGACCCATTCGAAATAGTCAAGTGGACCTGGCATAATTACGCATCACCATGAAAGTGTTTGAAAAGTTCTTTTCAAAACTTGTTTTTTTTTTCACTTTCTATGTTAGTTATATTGCACAATTTGAGAAAATAGTTTTTTATTTAATCCGAAAATTATATGCGACAAGAATAGTCATTGATTTGTACCTACAGATGCCAAAAATCATCAAACCAAAATTACAAGCTTTGTTATGTGCTCCACTAGAGGAATAATCACGTTTTATTCAAACTGAAATGTTTCAAAAAAAATTAGTTAACTACTTTTGTTGAAATCATGCGTTTTCTTCTTTTTCTGGTGGATCTATCAGTTTTGACAATTTAATAGCCGCGTGTTCATTTCAATGACCCCAAAGTAAGCTGTTCAGACGAAAGTGATATAGACAAGTTTTGAAAAGAACCTCCTCAATTATCTTCTCCGTGGTTGAGTAGAAAAACTCTGAGTCATTTACTAGTCTAGCAACAGTATGAAGAGGAATCGTGGTATAACTACCTTGTACCTACTACGTTATTATGATGTAAGTTCTAATTTTTTTAAGAATATGTATTTTATAATATCCTACTGTCATAAATTTTTAAATGGAGGATAAATTTTCAATTGTTTCAATCAAGTTAGGAAAGTAACAGTCATTTATGTATATTTCTTTCGATTCAAAGGTATTATGTAACTAATAGCACATTTTCAGGTGTGTACAATTTACAGCCAGCCTAGGTATCGTATTGAATGAGGTGTCAAAAGCCAATTTCGAAGGAAAAAGAATAATAGCATAATATACTTGAGGCTCATTTAGTTACATAAAGGTACGTAATTATAATCTAGATGTAAGCAATAGCAATAATTAATGTACAAGTTTTTTTCTAGTGATAATTATATTTTTGTAACTTTGAAAGTATTTTTATTTTTTACCACAATTAAGTGCTGTTTACAAATTACAACTTCTAAAAACATCATGTAGATGGTTTTTTTTGGAAAATCCCATTGAGAGGATTCTGTAAATGGGCCATAAATATGTCAGGTAGTTGTAGATGTAGAGTATGGACTAATCATGAACCAACAAAGAATTTCGAGGGATATGGTTCTCTATGAATCTAAAGTGCCACATTACCGATATAATTGGATGAAAGGATCTTATTTAGCGATTTCTCCTCTGAATCGGCAGCGTGACACTTGGCCACTATCTATGTAGGTTTTTTGATTGTTCAAGTCGTTTAGTGCCCACTACCCAAATAATCCAGTTCCAAGCTGTATTCGACATAGGTACCCTTACTACATACAACTAGTGTGCAACACCAAAGCCCGTCGGCAGACGAAAAATTTTAAACAGAGTACATAACGCTTAAATGCTGACGCCTCATTATAGCGTTGCGTCATCACAGCGCATCAACGCATTGTATGCCACACACACCTGCGTTGCGACGACGCACGACATCGTAACGCAAGAAGGCGATGCATGCCATCGCAGAGCGCTCGGTGGCCCCACTACCAGTGGAACACCAGTGGTTGTCGCATCGGAGCTCCTACAGTGCAGCGCATCACCCTCCCCCCGCTTTGTTTCTCATCCGTCGATCCGTTGAAATGGCATGACAGTAAAAAATATATGTAACTAGCTGTACCCGGGCATGCGTTCCAATGCACTTTTTTCTACCTACACTATCCTGATCCTTTTTACCGAACACAAAAAAAAGAATTATCCAATTTGATGCAGTCGTTCGGAAGTTATGCGCGTACATACATTTCGGCGATTCAGTTTTATTTATTAGTTAAGCAGTGTTGACGGACGACGCAACGCAACGCACTAATTAGGCAAAAACTGAAGTTGGACAGGAAATCTGGATAGACGCGAAGATGGCCGATAGAGTGAATAGTTCTGACAAAATGGTGGCCAAAGTTTGGTCAAAGTAACCAGGATCTATCATAAGCGACGAAGACGATATCGTCAAAGTTGAGGATCAATTTTGGATGAACAACGCACAGAACTGAGAATAATGACGGAAGAGAGGGGAGGCTAATACCTAGCAGTAGGTGCTTTCGGGATAAAACGATGATATTGACGCATAAGTGTCCTATTATTTATGTATTTAGTTAGGTAGTTAGCTCATTTTATAGGTCCCTAAAATAGTCCTTTTTTTGTAAATATTTAGATTTGACATAAAAACTACCAACAAAACCAAGAGATACAAGGAGCGTTAGTTATAAGGACTCATATAAACAGTTTGCAAGTTGCCACGATGCAATCCTACTAATATTATGAATGCGAAAGTTTGTGAGGATGGGGGGTGATGGATGTTTGTTACACTTTCGCGCAAAAACTACTGAATGGATCTGTATGTAATTTGGCACAGGGATAGATATTAATAGTCTGAAATAGCCTGGCCTCTCCCAATGAGTTCCAATTATTTCACTCCAGGGCCAATATGAACCACTGGTCGCTAGCCTTGTCCAGCTCGTCCCACCGTCTGCTACGAGGTCTGCCACGATGCCTTCTAGCTGTGCCAGGGCTCCAGAATGTGGTTATTTTGACCCACAGCTAATTGGTCATGCGGCAGACTTTTTGACCAACGTAAGAAATTTGTGTTTTGGACCGCAGTGTGGTGTTGCGTACACGGTCAGTAAGTAGCTCCATTGCATGTTGGCAAACCTTGAGTTCGGACTTTTGAATATTTGTCAAAGATCAAGTCTGGGATCCTTATATCAAAATGAGAATGCACACAGCACATGTCCATGATTTTTCGCCTTAGTGACAAAAGGTTTCCATTCAGAAGCTCCTTCATAGACCAGTAAGTAGCTCTTCCAGGCATTTTTGTCTTGTGAGTTCCTTGTCTTATCTAGACTGGAAAGAGACTAACTGGCCCAAGTAGATGTATTCAAGGACATACAGCAATTCTTCCTCATTCACTCTGATCTTATGCTTAGTAGTGTTTTACATCAGTTTGTTCTTCGACATGTTCATCGCCAGTCCAAACTCAAGGTTTGCATTACCGAGTTGGTTTAACATTAGCTCTAGTCTTGCCGCCTTAAAAGAGAATACCTACGACAAAGACGTCAGCAAAGCGAAAGTTTGTTAACCGCTCCCCACCCATTTTAATACCGCTTCTTTCCCAACTAGCTGTTAACTTTTGGAACACTTCTTCAAGAGCACTATTAAAAAGCTTAGGTGAAAGCACACTGCTACGGCGACAGCGACGACGCGGCGCCAACACTAAAAAATAGGTAGCCCCAAGGCAAAAGCGAGAAGCGAAACGCCGCGCGCCGGCCGGTACGTCGCTTAGTGGGTGGCTGCACCGAGCAGGTTAGGCGATCATTGTCAGTTTTATCATTTTGCTGCAAATCGTGACAAATTGCCGTCGCACGGCTGCTTGTCGTACGAAATTCAAGTGTCGTCGGGTCGCTGAATAATTATATTTTCATCCCCCATCTCGAAAAGAGTATTTTTGCTCTTCGATATCTGAGTGCAAAATCCGTTTTTATACGCTAGAGGATAAAGTAAATTGAATTTAGAACAACGTGTGCACTAAGTTTGTGAATTCAAAACATCATTAAACCTATTTACTCCTACCTCCATGGTGCCGAATTCATCATACAACCTTTTTTAATTTGGTAAAAACTCAGACTCAGAACCTTCTTGGTGTAGGTACACACTTTTTTTTTCATTTGCTCTGCGCGCGCTATTTTCTTTTGACGTCGTATTCTTAAAACCTTAGGTTAAAAACAAGAAACTTGAAAATAAGTGAAAAACCTAAATGAGTGATTCTAGCGACGAAGAAGTTTATTTGACGCCAACAGAATTGACTGAAACTGTTAATAATGCGCAAATGAGCTTTCTCCCTCCACAATCATGCGAGAAGTATTTAAAACAGTACGATATGTTTAACACGAGCCGACAAGCTAAAGGAGCCAAAACTTTCTCAGAAAACGTTTTGCTGGCATATTATAATTAATTATCCGAGACCAAGAAATCAAGCACTGTATGAAGTAAGTATTCAATCCTAAAAGCAATAATAAACATGAAAACAGACATATATATATCGACACCTATCCTAAATTAGTGGCTTAAAAAGTGCCTCATCTGGTCATCAACCAAAAAAATCGAAGGTTTTCACAGCATCTGAAATTGAAAAGTTTCTTAACAAAGCACCTGATTCCGTATTTTTGGCGGCAAAAGTAAGTCAGTTGTACATACAGTATCTACTTAAGTATATTTAGATATTTATTTATTGTAAGTATCTTCATAATCTAATACTTACTTAGTAGATGTTGATAGGCATATTTTTAGATGCATATCAATTTTATTAATTTATTTACTGCAATAAATACTCTTTACGTTATATTGGTACAAATGGAGCATGCCAAAATAGAGGAAAAATTTGATTGTTTGTTTGTTTGTTATCATTGAATAGGCTCCGAAACTATTAGTCCGATTTGAAAAATTCTTTCAATGTTAGATAGCCCATTTATCGAGGAAGGCTAAAGGCTATATATCATCACGCTACGACCAAAAGGAGTGGAGTGAGTGGAGAGCAATGAAAAATATTGCGAAAACGGGGAAAATGTGACGCATACGAAGTTGCGCCGGATAGCTCGTTTACCTAATACAAAGACAACAAAAAAAAACCGACTTCAAAAAACACTTTACGCACTAAAAAGTTAAAAATAATACTATAACCTACCTATATTAATAAACCTAACCTAACCTACGATTAACCTATAATAAAATTTAATAATTCTTTGGAGTCGGTGCCAAGCAATATAATTAGAATTAATGAATTAATTAATATTTAGAAGCTGTAAGAGTTGCCTTTTGTTTTTTCTAGCTTTAGTCTGTATATATTTATTTAAGTATCGTATATTGCTTGGCACCGACTCCAAAGAATTATTAAATTTTATTAAGTACGTTAATCGTAGGTTATGTTAGGTTTATTAATATAGGTAGGTTATAGTACTTATTATTTTTAACTTTTTAGTGCGTTAAGTAAGTGTTTTTTGAAGTCGGTTTTTTTCGGTAAAAAAAAAAAAATTAATTTGTTGTGACATATTTTTAATCTAATAATAAAATATGGGTAGGCCTAGTAAAGATAATACGCAAATGCTTCACTTGTTGTAGAAAATACCAAAATCGCTGTACGTTTTCCTATAAAACTTGAAGAGTTCCCTCGATTTCGCCAAGATTCCATCATCAGATCCCGACTTGGTGACTATGGGACCAAATGGAAAGCATAAGCTTTGGAATAAAAAAATAATTTTCCAAATTGGTTTGCAAATGACTGAGTTATGCGCGAACAAAAACGTAATGCAGAGTAAACGAAAAGTTAGAAATATATAATTTTTGTTGATTTTTTGAAAAACTGCTTGTCTGGTTTCGATAAAAATTTTATGGGTTCATTTGGGAAGTATACGCATTCCAACAAAAAAATATTTTTTCAAATCGGTTGGCAGTCGACGGAGTTATGCGCGAACAAACATAAAAAAGAAAAATACAAACATCCGAACTGAGAACCTCCTCCTTTTTTAGAAGTCGGTTAAAAAGAGACCGCAACTTCGTCATTCGCAAAGGAATACGTAACAATTATTGAGAAATACCAGCCCGCTTAATACTCCAATCAACCGATTTTTTTTACAATATCAAAACAAAATCAAAATATTTTATTTTACCTAAGCCTACATGGGCACTTATAAAACGTCGACAGAAGAGGCACGGTTCGGGTTGGTCGTTTCCTATGGAGAAGAACCGGCAAGAAACTCCATGGTTTTCTTTTAAAATCATTTGGTTCTACAATATTTGGCTGTTACAGCGTTAGTACCTAAGTATGAGAGGACAGCGTAGGCCCGACAATAAGTCATCGCTTAGGTACTACAAAAGGTAGAAAAAGAAGATAGTGAAAAAAAAAATTACAAGGCCTACAATGTCCACACATTCACAAACAATATGAATGAAAAAGAATCTATACAAAAGTAAAAATAAAACTAAGAACAATTAATTAAGCAATTGACACAAATGTTGTCATCAGTACTTTAACTAACGGCTAATTCATCATTCATCATTCATCATTTCAGCCCAAAAGACGTCCACTGCTGGACATAGGCCTCCCCCAAGTGTCGCCAAATTGACATTTTGGGGGGTTTTGCCATAATCGCCACGCTTGGCAGGCGGGTTGGCGATCGCAGTACGGTTGTTACAAAAGCCCAGGGAACACTGCTGCCCATTCTCTGCTAAGTCCCTTAGTCGCCTCTTACGACACCCACGGGAATACATGGGATGGTGCTATTCTTTACGTCCGACACCATACAGAACCATACAGAACGGCTAATTATCGCAACGGAAAGTGTGTTACACAGCTTATGGGTAGAAATAGCAATATTTCTTGAACTTCCAGAACCCCTGTTGTACATTGTTGTTGTAGTAGTCAATACCTAAACTGAAATAAAAGTATCTTGTGATTGTCAATGTTTTTTAAGTGGCGTATTGCAGGGACGTATAGCGTTCGGGATGTGGGCTATTACAAACTCGAGCTTTTTCTTTACCTTGTCCAAACTCGTGCGTTCTCTTTCCCAACTGTCAAAATAACGTCTATTAAAAAGAAAAAACAAACCACGAAGTTTTCACTAAAAAAAAACATAGAAGTTTTTATGATTCATGCAAATATTTCTAAAAGAAGCTACTAATTGGTTTCAATATCAAATTTAATGATTTGATTCAATGAGTTAGGTTAGGTTTCATTTCATTTCATCTCATTAAATTTCATGTTCATTTCATATCAATAAAAAAAATCTAC
The DNA here is from genome assembly GCA_949152445.1 of Cerastis rubricosa. NCBI lineage: Eukaryota > Metazoa > Arthropoda > Insecta > Lepidoptera > Noctuidae > Cerastis > Cerastis rubricosa. The sequence continues at coordinate 11,162,859 of OX424523.1, read as the reverse complement.
TGAAGACTTGGCTGTATGGGCATAGTTCCCTTTGCCTACCCAGAATGGTTGAAGAAAACAAAAAAAAATCTCTGTTTGTATTCCTTTACGGATGGCGCCATTTTCCAAAAATGTTCTTTATTAAATTGCTTCATATTTTCGCAACTGTATTAAAAATAGTTGTTCAGTACACGTGCGGAACCGTCATTGCAACTTGTTCCGACTGTCAACCCTCACCTTCGGCTGCGCCTCGGCTCGGGTAGACATTTGTCGGAACTCTTTGCAATGACAGGCTTTCCGCACTCGTAATGAAATATACTATTTTTTTTTGCTTTTATTAATTTCCTCGCTGAGGTGGGATGAAAAGTTACGTGTTGTACTCTAGTGCAAAGATTTTTCTCCTCGTGCTTTTGATTCCCTCGCTAACGCTCAGGATTCTAAATTTTTAATCCTTCGCTTGCTCGGTCATGAATATTGAGAGAGAATATTCACTCTTTTAACAAACTTGTATAACAAATGACTATTAATGCGGACACCCTCATTACTTGTAGAACATATGAAATTTCCTTACGATAATAATATGAACAAATAAATTTCGCTGGTCGTTTCTGCAGTGTGGCCACCGAAATAATAGGTTGGGGAAAAAGTTTCTTCGCATTTTTTAAGTAAAATCAAAACATTTTTTAATATAGTTTATTTACATTTAACTTAAGTATGTAGGTACCATTTTGTTCGATAACTTTTTTCATCTTGTAGGTAGGGACATAATCCCATTGCTATAGAAATTTTGGGACTTCTGATCAAAATACCGCGACAAGTGGTTTTTATTTCCGGATTAATTCCGGCCGCTTTCTCTCAACTTATTGCTTTAATCTCATCAGTTGTTCGCAGTAGAGTTCAGAATCGATGGTCCTGGTGGTAACAGCTCATAATGAATAATGCCCTTCCAATCCCACACACACACAGCATCACCTTGTTGCGAGTTAACCCGGGTTTCGGTACAGTCTGTGAAGCCTTTGACCTTTAACCACGACCTTTTTTCGCACGTTCTTGTCGTACGTGATCCACTTTTCATCACCAGTTATCAGCTTCTTCAAAAATGGTTCGGTTTCATTACGTTGTAATAAAGAATCACAAATGAGTACACGGTTCAATAAGTTTCTTTCAGTGAGCTCGTGAGGTACCTAAATATCGAGCTTTTTTGTGTACCCAGTTTTTTTCAAATGCGCCAAAACCATTTTGTGGTCAATTCCCTGTTCGTAACTACTGATATGACGATCTGGCTCCACGTGATACTCTCACAGACACTGCACCTAGGTCCTTACACATCGCAATTTTTTTTCGCGGCATGCATTGCGTTTTACCTTTTTTGTAGTAAAATTTTAAAATGTATCGAATTTCTTCATTAGGATTCACTCATCTTGACGGTACGAAAAACAAATGAAAATCACACATTTTCCTAATTTGAATTTGGAATTATTTTCTTTAAAATTTAAACTTTCAATGATACCAGCCAGATCAGATACAAATAATAAAGCCAAAAATACTTTTTCGCCAACCTAATATGTTTACATTAGTTTGTTTTCATGAAATCGCCGTCGCGTCGCTGTCGCTGTACCAGTGCGGCCCGGGCCTTTATACAGGTAAAACAGCTGCGGGTTCGCTTTTTTCAGGTTTTCGGTACTTATGCCATCCTCGCCCGGAACCCTGTTGTAGGTTCTTGATTTTACTGAGTCCGGTGTGAACTTCATATTACGCGAATGGTTTCTGAGCATAAATAGTTTGCTTTTTATCCCGGTACCGTGGGACAATTACCGAACAAAGCACGGGCGAAACCGTGGGCACAAGCTAGTTAGCTAATTATGAGATACAAAGCAAACTGAACTTCAGCATATGACAGCACACTCAACTTCACATCTGTGAGGATTTTAGTCGATAGTCTTAAAATCCGTGACTTGCATTTAGTTTGCGTCCTATCTCATAACAACTAATGCGCATAACGAATAAAATATTGGTATCACATACCGAGTTTCCTCCGTGCCTCGAAAATCACATCGTTGGTCACGGTTGTCATTTGTAGATCTTTGACAAGTTTGACAGTGGTTACAGGTAGTCAGTGCCGAACCCGAACCGAGCATCTTTTTGTCGACGTTTCCTAAGTGCCCCTGTAGGCCTATGTAAAATATTTTTTTTTTTTTTGAGTGGCCCCTTTATTTTTCAAGCAGTCTTACCAAGGAAAAAAGGCAAGGCAGATATGAGTGTTCATCATCATTCTTCTGTCCTTATCCCAATTTATTTGGGGTCGGCGCAGCATGTTTTCTTCTTCAATACTTCTCTATTACTCGTCATCCCAGCATCCTCCTGATAAGAGTCGGTCTTGTAGAAAATATTATTACAGGTTATCCTACTAATATTATAAACGCGAAAGTTTGTTATTCTTTCACGCAGAACTACTAAATGGATTTTGACGAAACTTCACAATAATATAGCTTACACATCAGAATAACACATAGGCTAGGTAGGGTATTGCACGTACAGCTAGTTAACTATATTTTTGATTTGGAATTCGTATAATTATTAAGAGGAAACAAAAAAGGGAACACAAAACATGTTTTCCAACTTTATTATTTTAAACCAAAAACCGATTTTACAATAATATGTGTTTTCTAATTATAAACAAAAGTGAGTAGGGCTGATGCTATGCCCTGAACAATAACATATACATAATTATAATATATACCTCCTAACTTATACTATGTTTTACACCATCTATCTTATATTTTAAATGCTTTAATTATTTACATAGAGGATAAACTAAACAATTTAATAATCATAACATATGTAAATAAAATCAGCGAAGTCGCGTCATTCGAATTATAAAGCCTAAAATGTAAAATATCTAAATAGAATACATATTTTTGTTGACGCTGCATAGACAGAACCACACTTTGTATATTAACATACATTTTGTTGCTGTTAATAGCGAAGGTAAAAATTATATTTACATAAAGTATTCAGCAACAGTACTACAACAGTAGTAATGATCGAACGGTCGCGACTTCGCAGCAGTAACCTCCAACTAGGAAAATAACTAAATAAGTAAAAACCAACAGAAGTGAAAGCAGTATAATTATATATTTAAAATATGTATGTTAACAGTTTGATACATAGCATAATATAATTACATTCATTACATCTTTATACATCATTATATAATTCATTATATTATTCATTATATTTTCCAGGTGGTACAAATACTTATACCTTTTTTTACATCGATCCTTTGACACGAAGCACAGCTGCCAATAACTCTGCCTCTGCGCCGAAACTACCAACAATTTACCTCTGTTAACATATTTATGAGAGTTAAACAAAATGAAAATGCCATTCCAGAGGCAACCCAAAGAAATTTAGGGAACAGATGAGCTAAGGGTGACTATGTGACAGATAGTACGTAGATTACAATTATATTAGTTTATGCAAATGCACAAAACACGAACTTACATTATTTTGAGTAACATTATTACATCTATTAGACATAAATTGTAAGATATTACACTAAGAAAGTGTTATCACAATGTAAAACAAAATATATACCTAAAACAATGTGTGTATATATAAAGTAAATAATGTCGATACTTTAATAAAATCATAAAGGAATAGGAAAAGCAAATTTTGTTTATTACAAAATGTTGTTGGCACACTATACAAATAATCTAAAAATAAAGTATAGGTACCTAATTGCCGAATGGGAGTTATAGCTCATTTCGAAAACATCGTTGGAAATCAAGAAAAGGACTGATTCATACCACAATTGTATAGAAAATGAGTAATTAACAAAATATATGTCAGTCAAGTTAAAATAAAAGCCTTTGCAAGAAACCTCGTCACTACATTTAAAGGATGATTAATAAGAGTGGAGGATTTCAGCGATTGGATGATATTACAAACACGGAACATGTAGATGTCATCAAAAATTACTTTATTAAAATGTGTTAATGTTAAAATTCTAGTTCTAGAGACAACAGCAACCGCAGATCGCGTTTCGATTACCTACTTACTCTAAATATATACGATAATTTTAACATGCTTATGTAATAATTCTTCTTCTTTGAATTCACTGAAATCTTCCCATTTTTTTTTCTACCAATTACACATCATATCATCATATTATCATATTGATTGTAAGTTAATGCTTTTGAAATGAATATATTATTATGTAATATCAACACCAATAAGATATCTATAATATTATTTTAAAATTATTCTAACATCCATATTACTTTAATCAATATAACGAGGTTTTTTGCAAAAACACGAAAATGTAAGTTTTGAAGATTCTTATGTTTAAATACTTCACTTATAAAATACTCCATAAATTAGTATACAGAAAATATCTATGTCAAACTTTAAGATGTATATATGTTACGGCCTAAGTATTATGTAAATAAATTGCACGATAATGATTATATAGATCTGCATTTGAGATGCAAGTTATGTTCTTCCTACATGTATATACGAACACTGCAACGCGCTGTAGACTTACGAATAGAGAGATGCTGCCCATGACAGATGTTGCATCAATTTCACTTCAACAATAAGTTTCCAGCACAAAATTGTATTAGCTTTTTAAGATGAACAACCAATAAACCTGTAGTGTATTTATAACATACACCACAGTATATTAACAATACAATAAAACCATTGACAATAGCACAAACACATGTGTCTAGATTTCATGATCTATTGTACATCACAATAAATTAATGTTGAAGTTCTTTAAGAACTTACAAGCAGACAATATTGCACATTATGAAAATAAAGAAATAGTCCATGAGATCAAAAAATACTCAAAAAGTGGAACGAAGTTTTAAGAGATCTTTGTTCCACTTTTTGGGGCTAATTGCTCTCGACTAAAACTGTCAACAGAAAAAAACGCAAATACTTAACCGTATTTAATTATGTAATATCCTGGGTGTAAGCAGAGATGTGTATCCCATCCCATTTCATAATCGCATGAGACTTGTAACAACGATCACGTCGTATAGTTCATAATCAATGTTCACGTGGATAATATAAGTCGGCACTTTCTATTTTCATGTCTATAGTTCATAGTTGAAGCACAAAGGGAGACCGTCAGCCAGGAGAGCTAGATAGGCCGAGCTGAACAATTCCCTGTCTTTGATACACTATAATATTCCGTAGATTGTGACGTGATCGTGACCGCCCTGCACCACAACGACCGTAACATACATAGTGAAGTTTAAGAGTCCAAGTTGATGCGGAGATAATAAAATGTATCATTAAAGAGTGATGGTCAAAACGACGCGTGAGTCCAACAGAATTGAAAGACAAGTGAATGGTATCAATATCTTAACACGATAAAATAAACAATACATATTTTTTTCAAATGTCGCATGCAGTTAAATAAATTGAAATATCCGTTTTATTTTAAACTCTGTTGGACTTACGTCCAAATTTTAAAAGAAAATTATCCATCATTCTTTAAATACGCTTTGATGGTTTCTTCTTGTCAGAACCAAAATCATCAACGCCATTACTTTCCTCCTCATCCAACACCGAGAAATCGATTAACTTGTCGGATCTTAACCGTCATGGACGAGCCAGCCGGATCTTGCGGACAGTCTCGACGTAGTGCTTGTTGTGTGACATCACTGTCTCCTGGACCTTCGGGGGTAGCTCTCCCAGCGATGGAGCGGTACCCTCCTCGATATCTGTGCGCCTGTAGAACAGGATGTACGGTGTGCTGGCGCGGTCCAGATCATTCAGTTGCCCCTCATCAGATGAAGTGACAACGTCATCGTTGTACATGTTCCACTGGTCAGCGTCCTTAGCGAGCGTGTAGTAGTGGCCCGAGTCGAGCGTGGTTCCGGCGTGGATGACGGCGGCGTACAGCGTGTACGAGGCGTGCACGGCCTGCGACCGCACCGTCGGCAGCGTGATGGTGTGGTTGTGGTACATCGAGTGCATCAGTTTCGTCTGCACTTGCAGCTTCGGGTCGAATCTGTTAACAACAGTTCTAATTTTTAAAATCGTATTCCAGTTTTTAATCGGCAAACTTCAAATTTAAAACTAAAGACAGAGAAACTTAAAGAAGAGGAAAAAGGGAAAACTCGTTAAGAATTCGAAATACTTACTTAAAGTTCTTTAGAACGAGAATCAGGTATTTGGGTGTAGTTTCGATAAGCACGCTTCGTTCAGCATCGCGGAGCTCGCCACAGTCGCGACACTGGTACTGGTTTTCGCCGGTGAGGCTTTCCTTTGAGCAGTAATACTCGAGGAGACTCTGCACGTTGTGCTGCCAGCCCTCGGGCTTGTCGGGGAAGGCGAGCTGCAGGTCGCGGAACACGTCTCGCGACAGTGACGACGAGTGGCACTCGGTGCACTCGACGCGCGTCAGCAGCACGCCGCCGAACATGCTGTCGATAAACGAGTCGCGGCGCAGGAACGCCGACTCGTACATTCGCAGACGTTTCTTTAGCGGCACATTCTCAGCATCGGTCGACGATCGCTTTAATCCACTGGAGCTCGACCCTGAAAGTAAGTAAACTTGGTTAAAAAAAGGTTTTTGGAATCGTGAGTTTGGTTTACTAATCTGTTGCCAACACTAAAAATACACCAGGAGAGCTACACACATCAAAAGTGTCTAGGGATCAAGCATTTTTATGCGGATTTCTTGAGATTGAGATGTGGCTTTGTAATAAATTTATGATTTTATAAATTTATATGGATCCTTTTTGGTGCATTTCATAATTTGAATCAGGAACTGTGAATCAAATTCGAGTAAAAGATGAAAATCAGCTGTCAATATTTTCCCTATAAAAACATACAACGCATTGAAGACATTATTAGTGCTACTGTTTCCCTACTACTGATTAAAACCAACGTTATTATGGAGCGGCGACGTCATTTAAGCAGGGAAGAAATGCTCAGAGCCGTGGGAATGATAGAAGCTGGTTCCCGGCAACGTACTGTGGCTTTAGCTCTGAATACAAGTCAGAGTGTTATCAGTCGACTTTGGACACGTTACCGAAGCACTGGTACCGTGGCTGAGCGCCATGGAGGACGGTATCGCTGCACCACACGGAGACAAGACCGATACATTCAAATCTTAACTCGAAGAGCTCCAACAATAACCGCCATGATGTTAGCCGTGAGGCTTCATCACTCTTCAGGGAACTTAATTAGCGACCAAACAGTCAGAAACCGCTTGCATGAAGTGAACCTTCATTCCCGAAGACCGCTACGGGTACCACCTATAGCAATGCACAATCGTAGGATTCGATATCAATGGGCTCTTGAACACAGAAATTGGGCAGAAGAACAATGGCGTTTCGTGTGCTTTTCTGATGAGTCTCGTTTTGGTATGAGACCGGATACAAGACGTATACGACACTGGAGAACCCCTGGACGCCAACAGCGATTAAAATCCTGCCAGGAAGTCCATCCTTATAGTGGTGGAACCATCATGGTATGGGCGGGTATTTGGATCGGCGGAAGAACTGAGTTGATTTGGATCAGAGGCAACCTCAACGCTCAAATTTATGCTGAGACGATTGTATCAGACGTCATCGTTCCTCTACAAGTGCAAATCGGTCCCTTATTTCAGTTAATGCATGATAATGCACGACCGCACACCGCAAGAGTTGTAAGACAGACTCTCGCCGCAGCTAACATCAATGTCCTGCCCTGGCCTGCTCAGTCGCCAGACTTGAACCCGATTGAGCATGCATGGGATATGCTACAGAGAAGAGCTCTGCCGAATATGGAGGGTATCCAGTCGCAAGAAGACCTTTTTTTGTTGTTGCAACGAACATGGGCGGCCATTCCACAGCGTGATTTGGATGAACTCATTTTGAGTATGCCAAACCGATGTTCTTGTGTTGTTAGTGTTCGCGGTAGAAACACGGATTATTAATTGTTTAAGTTACCCAATAAAATTTTAAAGAAAACTGTTATTTCAGTCTTTTTTTCGAACTTTAATGTTAGTGGTTCAAATGTCAAAAATCCCTTTATTAGAAAATGGCAAATTTCTTTATTAATGCAAAGGTGACTTGGTTTATCGTTACTGTGACAAACGAAAACACTTTATTTGATGAATCCTTAAAGAAAATTTTAATTAATATCAATCAGGAGAAAAGTTATTGCAAAAATATATGTTGATCCCTAGACACTTTTGATGTGTGTATTTGGTCAAGACAAGGTGAGGAAAGTATGTCTTAGAGTCTTCCAGAAACGACCGATGTCAGTCAAGGTAATTGCGCAAGCAATTTTAGAGCACGCTACCCCGTGAAGTGATATATAGTGACGCAAAAATAAAGCTATATCATAACAGTGCGACGAATAGCAAGATTAGCATATGTCTATGAACTAAATAGACATATGCTAAATACGACTATTCTTGTGTCATTTAAATTCTTTATCTTTCATCTATTCTGCTTGGTAAATTCCACAAGGCTTTGTAGAACTTCCTTATGAACAAAACATAAGAAGTGATATCTTGATTATTTTCTCAAATATGGCCGTCTGCCTAGCCTTTTCCCAATCCCAATGTTGCAGTCGGCTTCCTATCTAATTGTTGGATGCCAGTATTTTACTGAGACCACACTACAACTGGCTAAGATGTCAAATGACAGTCCATTTTTTCAAATCTGTATAATATTATTTTATTAACTTTGCAAGGTCAGAGCGCATGCATGTGCATGTTAACACAATGGAAGGTAATGCTTATAATTAAACTTTTAACTTGTATTTATTGAGCTCTTAGTCGGTGTCTTTGAGAGAATTTTTATATCATCATTTTATATGTTTTACTATCATTATTGTGGAATATTATGACAACGACAGCTCTTGAACGCGGTTTAGGTATGCTGATAGCGTTCAATTTCTTTGATAAAATTGTCCATAATCATTTGTTTCATCAAAGCTCAATGTGATATATTAGGGTGATGATGACAAAAGTTTGCTTACCAGCGGCACTGCTGCTCGGGCGAGGCGATACCGAGCGACGGTTGGGTCCTGGCTCAGCATTGTTGTTGTTGGCTTCAGTGGCATCGCTGCTGTAACACAAAACAGTAAATGTTGTTGAGAGAGAAAATATAAGCCATAGGAATGATTTTTAGTACACTAACTTGAATAAAAATGTAAGGTGTGTAGGGATCATAGCTGTTGGCCTTCATTCTGCCTACCTACATGGGAAAAGATTTGTGTTTATGAATGTATGTAGGTACTTAAGGGATTCTAGGAAACTCAGCTATGGAAAGGATAGCTACTGGGGAATACAGTAGTGCTATTTTGTGTTGTCAAGGGCCAAAACATAAGTATCTGTTACTGTAAAAACACCGCATATAGGTTAATCTTTAATCTCTCGGTTTTCGAGCTTTAAACCGGTAAAATGAATCAAAATTCCAAAGCAACTTTTTCGTGTTTTAATAATTTGCTGGGCCATGTATAATGAATGCTAGGTACAACAATGTTACAACATTAATAAAAGCACTGTTTGTGAAGGTAATTTGTCCTGAGAAGCGCGAGTAAATGTGTAGAATTATGTAGGATCGCGTTGGAAAATAACATGAGCATATAAATGCAAACCGAAAGACGCGAATCTGGGGCGGAGTTCAAGTCATTGTGAGTCCTGTTTTGACTTGTGTGTGAAGAAAAACACAATCACGTTATACGAATGCACTTTACGCTCATTTTAACGAGGAACAATTTTCACTTATTTCTTCACTTGCTGGGCCAACAGCATTTGACTAGCTTAAATTACTCACATTGGTAATTCTCTTCCTATTCCTTCCATTTTAGAAGGAAATTGTAGTGTCTCCCAACACAGCTAGTGTATCATTGTACCGATTGACTGTCATGTATTATACGTATACTAGGCTAGGAGAAGAAATTTGCAATTCAATGCACATCGTTGAATTGCATATTTGTTCTCACCTTGTGAAATACACGGGTAAGTTTTTCAGGACATGAATAATTTAAGGTTACTGTTATGTTACTTTGTGTATGAGATGCAGGCGAGGTACCACAAACGTCCTGTGCCGAATCAGGTCAAGTCGAACGTGGGCGTAGAATGTTTAATTATTTCTTCTATTTAAACAGAGGAAAGAAAAGCCAGAAACTGATTAGAAACGAATAGATTCCTGATGGCAATGTCTTGCGGGATCCTCCTGAATATACCACCATTTTATCAGTATTGAATCCATATAACTTTTTTGTCATCATCATCATGAATAAGGGATCTGTCGAGAATATCTACGATACATATTTAAGCTCAACACACATGTATTCACACTGCACGGGATCGCCATACTGCAAAGCGCACTTGTGAGCACCGAATCACCGAGACACCGACCGGCACCGGCCCGGATTGGGATCAGTTCATATAATGAGGTAAGACTGATCCAGTAATCATATGTAATGTGTGTGACTGTTTGTGTATGTGTGTTTAAATGTTTGTAAACACACCCACGATACAGGAGAAATTCCTAGTGTGGGGAAAGGTTTATTAAAAAAAAATAACAGGCCGTAAAATACGCGCTATAGACGTGGAGTTGCGGACAACAGCCCGTAATAAATGTGCTATGAGGTTTTTACGAACTGTTTATTTACTACATGGTTTTAATACCATTGAAAAATATTGATCTAGATTATGCCAGTGAATAAATGAAGATGAAATCAACCTTATTAATCGACTACTTCCTGTAAAATAGAAATGAATAATTCTTACCTCGTAGACTGAGACGATTGTCCTTGCTGAGAAGATTGTGCCACTATTCGCAGTCGGCTGTGACTCGATAGGACAGCGGGCCGTGTATAATCGAAGTTGAGATCGGAGCAGTGCTCATATGACTGCAGTAGTTCGAATAGGTATCTGTTGAGAGAAAATATTACTTCATGCGTGTTCGAATGAGAAGTTCGCGACCAACCACCGACAATGACTACTGAAACTTGATAATACACACATCAACACGGTCTAGGGATATTTCATACTCAATTAAATAACTCGAAAAGTACTGGCCGCATTGGAATCTTTTATACACCGATTTGTTTGTAATTTATCTCAGACTAATTCCAAATTCAAATTTTTGAAAATTCTTTTGTTTCGGTGGCATAAAAATGTCTTGATGTGTAGGAGAGGGATAATTCATTTGTGCGAAATTTAGAAAACAATACGAATTACGTTTAGTTACAGTTTTTTTTTTCATTTTTAAACGAAAGATAAAGTTAAAATTGAGGTATTGTAGCCATGCAACGCCAACATTTGACGAGGGCGGAGATGTTACGAGCTGTGGAATGTGTGTGGAATGCTGGAAGCTGGGTCTGTTCAGCGTAATGTTGCTGAGGCCATAGGGACCCACCAAAATGTAATTTCATGATTGTGGAAACGCTATCGTGCCACAGGTGAAGTAGCGGAGAGGCACCGGGGGCCAAGTCGCATCACACCCCCAGACAAGACCGATTTTTGCAAATTACTGCGCGAGCTCAACCAAATGCAACGGCGACTCAATTGGTCCAAAGGCTGCGAGTGAAACACCAAGTGCTTGTGAGTGACCAAACTGTAAGAAGGCGACTGCATGAAAGCAATCTACGCTCTCGTAGACCACTCCGAGTCCCATCTTTACGGAGAAGCAATCGTGGACGACGAATTTCTAATCGTCGTCCACGATTGCCTCTCCGGTTCGGAACCACGTGGACTGGGACCGTGAGCAAAGGTCCAATGTGCTGTTCATGGATGAATCCAGGTTCGGCTTCCATCCAGATTCACGAAGGACGCGTGTTTAGCGAGTTCCTGGACGATGGAGCCGTCTTCAGAACCCTCAGGAATTTCACCCATACCAAGGAGGAACAATTATGGTTTGGGCAGGAATTCGTCTTGGAGGACGGACGGATCTCGTTTGGGTGCGCGGCAATATGACGGCAGAACGATAAGTCCAACAGGTGCTGGGGCCCGTTATCTTGCCCCACAGAACACAAATGGGGCAAGATTTCCTGCTCATGCACGACAATGCCCAGGCACACACGGCGAGAACGGTAGCAGCTTGGTTACATACAATCGCCAGATCTAAATCCCATTGAGCATGCGTAGCATATGCTGCAAAGAAGAGCTCTGAAGGTAGTTCCTGAAAATCTGGCTACAGAAGATCAACTTTTTGCGCACCTCAGAAGGACATGGGACAATATTCCGCAGCAAGACATTGACAACCTTGTTCTGAGCATGCCGAATCGTTGCCGATGTGTTATGAACATCATGGGCGCTTTTCCAGACTACTAACATCAAGTTTATAAACACAAATTAAATGATTTTTCTATTTTTTTCAGTTTTTACTCATAAATTAAAAGTTGACTCATATACGGTTTCCGTCTATGCTTCATTTTTTATCCATAAAATCCTGAAATTTTAATCGAAGTACCTTAACCATTATTAAAAAATGGTAGAATATTAAATAACGTATCTTTGAAATATAAACATGTCATATAAATAATTAACACATTGATAGTAATTCGCTTTTTTTAAAATATCCCTAGACCGTGTTGATGTGTGTATTTAAATTCCTAATTCAAAAAATTAAAGTATAGAATTCAAGTCATAGACAGCACAAAATGTAATATTGCACCTGGTACCTTGCATTCGGGCATAAGCTTCCGGTACGGTACGCGGGAAATCAAGTTATCTGTGTGACATACTTTTAGCTAGGGATACGGGATCAATTGAGTTAGTGCTTTTCCTCCTAAATGATGGCGAATTGGGCGGGTGTTTTAGGGGTGAACATTGAGTGAATCAGTAGCTAAACCTAAACAAGTAGATTGTGCCTAGATTGCGTCTTTTTGCTTATAGTATATACAATGTGTTTAAAAAAACCTATCCGATCCGTGAGGTTATTGTTAGGTATCAAGATCAGATTTTAATTATAAATCTTTGGTTTTATCGAAAAAGGAATATATAAGTAAAAGAATAAATAAAATATACTAGAATGAGGAATCTTACACGGCAACACAGGACGGGTGGCCACACACTGATCGCTTCTCGGGTAGTGACGTTATGATCAAATAATTGAAGATCGAACATAATAATGCCGAAGATGGTGTTGACACATTTTAAAGGTTTGTTATAATTTAGGTAAAGAGTGGTTATTTGGGACAAAAATGGTGCATTTTAAAAATTCATTAATTTTTTTACCTTCATGACCATATATGGTAATATCATTGGTATACCTATACGCCCCTTTCAGATCAGCCAGTTTTTTTTTAAACATATGCATTTCCAGTAAACTTCTAGTATCATTTCAATTTTGAGTAGTTTTAGGAAATGGAATTTATATTGATCAACTCAAATTAGGCAAAAGAGAGAGTAGGTACATCGGTATTTCCTTACATACAGGGTGTCGATTTAGTTATTGGATCCTTCAATGAGGTGAGTCTACCCGTCATGTTAAACAACTTTCCCAAAAAAAACTAAACAACCGATACGACAAAAAAAACGTCCTAGCGCCCCCCTGCTTCGCACGGCGTCACCTATCGGATCCAAAACTATCCTATCTTTCAAGCAGGAACAAACATTCACAAAATTTTATAGAAATCGATTGTTTGGTTTCGGTTATTAGCATATGTACGAACATAGTGGTGCTGGTTAGCAAGGTTTTAACCGACAAGACCCCAATATAAACTGTGGCACATGATTTTCTACAGTAAGTTTTTTTTTTAAGTAATAGAAATTTAGCACACCTGTCACGGTAGGAATATAGTCTAAAAACTTTTTATAACTTAAAAAAACATATATTTGTACGAGTACTACCCTTATTCTTGCAAATAAATAATATGATTTGATTTGAAAAAATCTAAAGTGAATATAAGTGGCCACTGCGGGTATAAGAAAGAGCAGAGTCAACGATTGTAACTCATTAAATATTTAACTAACTTATATCACGAATTGCAATAGTTGACTTCAGACTAAGATTTTCTTAAAAAAGAAACTATTTATTTCAGCATGCGTTCATTAAATAATTACATTAGAATAACGCTCAACCTTTGTGCGGTAAGATTGTGTGCGCTATCATTTTGGGTTTAGGTGTTACTCGCTCACAGGTATTTGTCCGTTAGTAGACCCACGCAGGCCCTCATAACTTTTCAATGGTAAATAGGTAAAATCGCTCCAAGTATTATGTACTTTGTAATATGTACATATCAACTTGTCTTTTAAGAGAGAGATTTTGTTTTCCACAGCAGCAATGCCGTTGTAGGGCCGAGAGATTCATGTATGAACACCTTTTCGTCACTCTCTTAACCTTGGTCACACGCAGTAAGGGTCTTGTTTTTCGCCGCCTCTAGCCATCAGTCACGGCCGTTATCACGCAAAGACACGATGATCGGCGCTGCGGCCGGTGTGGTGGCATTTGGATTTTGGCCCGTCGAGCGGTCGGCTGGCTTTTTCTTCCTGTAGACTGATGATGTACTCAGATGTTTGCTTGAGTTTTTGGCAAATCGATAACGCAATATTCATGGTGCTCACGCATTATGCTTGTGCTTTTTTAATAGTTTTGACTGATTAGGATCGGAAAAAAAAACAATATGGATTTTATTTTGTATCGAGTGTGCGCACAAAGAACCGTGGGTGAGCCTAGAGATGTCAAGCCTGTCAAGCAAAATATCTGAAACTTTTGTATCTGTTGTGTATAGGGTCGTCATACGTCCGGAGTTTTAGCTGAGTCCGGAAGTCGGAGGGAATTCAAAACGTCCTGAATTTTCAAAAATGAGAAAATTAATACACAGTATGATAAAATATATTGTTCTGTATGGTGTCGGACGTAAAGAATAGCACCATCCCATGTCTTCCCGTGGGTGTCGTAAGAGTCGACTAAGGGACTTGCCAGAGAATGGGCAGCAGCGTTCTCTGTGCTTTTGTAACAACCGTACTGCGATCGCCAACCCGCCTGCCAAGCGTGGCGATTATGGCAAAACCCCCTCTTATGTCAATGAGGCGTTGGGGGGGGGCTATGTCCAGCAGTAGACGTCTTTCGGCTGAAATGATGATGTTGATGACGATAAAATAAACATGTTCCATGATATTTTTAATGAAATCCAGAGGAACGGGGCCTTAGCCAGGGGACATTAGCTGACTGCCTCGTCGGTCTAGTGGTCGCAAGCGCCACTTCTGAGCATGGGGTCCTGCGTCCGATTTCCGGGTCGGGCAAATTGTTACTAGGTCTATCCCATCAGGAAATTCTCAATAGCAGCCACGGAGTCTGGATTTGTGCTCGGTTGATGGCAATAGGCTTGCCCCTATTACATGGGACTTAAACATAACTGGCGAAATGTGGGTGTACTATGAGGTACACCTTACCGTAACCACTCGGGGATTTCAGGGGTGATGTTATGTTATATGTTTTGAAAGAGATTATTATAAATTATCCAAACTTGTAAATAAAATTATCTATATGACGGCGCCTCTGCAAGGAAGCGCCGCTTCATATTATTGACGTTGCAAACTAAACTGTGACCACAGACAAGAGGGAAGCGGTCTACAATTCTCTCTGGCGGAACGTCAAGTCCTTGCAGGCAGCCATGTTGACTTTTGTGGTTATCAAGGAAAGTGCCCCGAAACAAGCTGTGACGGATCGCCGACGTCTGTTTTCTTAATCTAATTAAATCTAGTGCCACATATCATATGTGATTCCGATGGGGCGAGTAAGAGCCTTTATCAGAAGTGGGCTAATGAATCGCGCCCTCCACGAAAGTTAAGCCAAGTGAGGTACATAGCCAATGAATTTCTCTAGCAACAAAGAAAGCGTCCAAACCTGCGAGCACAAGTCGTCAGGAGGTACCCTTACAACATCATCTGGTGAAACCGTTTCTTTTCTTTTCCATAGTGGGTCATCTTGCGCATTGCTTAAACATAGCTTCTCTTCTTCTTCTTTCTACTTGGTTTATGGGTGACATCATAATCAAGTAAACCTTACTGGCATCGGAGGTGATGATTGTGCACGATGGAGATCTCTAGTACCATTAAAATAGGCGAAATTTTGATTAAATAGGTTGTCGGCCAATAAGTTCAGAAATTATTAGACGCTGGCTTAATTCGTAAAAGTTCTTCGGCGTTTGGAGTAAGCGCTTGTCTGGTCCACATGTTTCAGTCGAAAAGAAAGTGTGTTCAGTCAAAATATTGAATTGTTGTCCGGTTCATGCTTTACGATGATCAAAGGGACGCTGTTGTCCGGTCCGTAATAGGGCATGCAACGGGATACCCGGTTAACCGAAAAACCCTTTTACCAAAAAACCGGATAAACTAATGATTTGAAACCCGGTTTTTATTGCATTGTAAAACCTAATAATATTATATTTTAATAACAATGCAAAATTAATTACACAGAAAACTATCTACTAAGATATCCGTCTTCCTATGCTTCATCTACGTTTATTCATGTGGTCCTCGATTAAAATTTCATGTAACATAACGAGGATTAGCCAGAAAACCGTAAAAACCAAATTTTCATAGATTAAAAATGACTAAAATATCGTTCAGCGACAGCATAGCCAACGTGTGACGATTTATATGACGGTTCCAAAACCGTATCCAACCATAATTGTGTTACGATAGATTGGAAACATAAAAATTCCACGGAATATTGGGGAAAAAGTTATTGTGTTAAATCACACCTGTATTTTTAAAAGCTTTGGTTAAACCACTACGGTCCCCAAAGAGTATTATTTATGTGGGAAAACAAAAAAATACTCTATAAATATTGGGTGTGGTGGTACTCTTCTTCAAAAAGGGCGACAATACCCAGTTGAAGAACTATAGGCCCATCTCACTTCTAAGCCATGTCTACAAGTTGTTTTCGAGAGTCATCACGAATCGTCTCGCGCGCAGGTTTGTGGATTTTCAGCCTCCCGAACAAGTTGGATTCCGAAAAGGCTTAAGCACCGTAGACCACATACATACGCTGCGACAGGTTATACAGAACACCCAAGAGTACAACCTGCTTCTCTGAACGTTTGTGGACTACGAGAAAGCCTTCGATTCGATCGAGACTTGGGCTGAGCTGCAGTCTCTCCAACGGTGGAAAATTGACTATCGATACATCGAGGTGTTGGAGTGTTTGTACAAAAACGCCACCATGACAGTCAGACTTCAGGACCAGACCGCAGAAGCTATCCTTCTGCAGCGGGGTGTGAGACAGGGAGGCGTCATATCTCCGAAACTGTTCACCGCTGCCCTCAAAGATGTCTTCAAGGTTCTGGACTAGAGAGGGTTAGTCATCAACCTCAATGACGAGTACATCTCTCACCTTCGATATGCCGACGATATAGTATAATACCCACTCCTGTCGAGATCGGAGCCTCTACATTCGAAGTAGTAGACGATTTTGCCTACCTGGGACAAACAGTCCAGTTGGGTAGGTCTAACTTCGAGAGAGTGGTCTATCATCGAATCCGACTCGGCTGGGCAGCGTTCGGGAAGTTGCGTGGGATCGTCTCGTCCAACTTACCGCTGTGTCTCAGGACGAAAGTCTAAGACCAGTGTTTGTTGCCAGTGACTACATGCGGGACCGAAACGTGGTCGCTCACAATAGGCTTCATTAGAAGGCTTAAAGTCTCCCTAAGGGCAATGGAGAGGGCTATGCTCGGAGTTTCCTTGCGTGATCAAATCAGAAATGAGGACATCCGCAAGAAAACCAAGGCTACCGACGTAGCCCGAAGAATTGTCAAACATAAGTGGCAGTGGGCAGGGCACATTCCTCGCAGAACAGATGGGCGATGGGGCCGAAAAGTTCTGGAATGGCGACCACAAACCGGAAGACGATGCGTTGGAAGGCCTCCCACTAGGTGGACCGATGACCTGGAGAAGGTTGCGGGGAAGCTTCATTCTATGTTATGCATAAAGAAAATATTTTTTTTATTGTTATTTAGTAGTTGCAGCTTATTGAAGTCCAAAAAATGCTCATTATTATAAACATAGGTACGATAAAAATATTTCATATTTTTATTAGACGGGTTACCTTTGTTTCATCGCAAAGAAATTGACAAATTATCACTTCCCAAACAATTTTCCGCATAATTTCATTTGCCAAATTATTACTTATTACAAATAATCTCTTCACAAATAATTGTAACGCAAACCTATTGTTTGGCAAGTGAACGTTTAAACAATAACTTGTTTACCAACTAGTCCTTTTACCAATTTTATGTAGTCAAATATTTCAGTTGGAATAACACATTTTACGCAAAATAAAATAAAGCAAATATTTAGATCGTCAGTTTTCAATTTAGACGTTTGCATGGGTGTTTTTTCGGGTTAGGGGGCAACTCGTCCCACTCTAAACTGAGACCTGGGCCCAATTCTACCTTTTATTTTTTGATAGGGGTTGACTCGTCCCACTTCGACACTGCGATCAGGAACCAATCCCACCTTTTCTTATTTGATAATAGAAAATTTTGTTTTTAAAGCGTAGTCGACGTAGCCCCGCTACGCGGGGCTCATCTTTCTGTCTGCAGGGTTTACAGTAACCTAACACGAAGGGGATGTCGGGGTCCCCAAGTCCAGAGCTCGCCTCGCTCGCTCTTACATCCAAATTCTCTGGGGCCACTTAACCCCTATCGAAAAAGAAAGGATTGAATTAGTCCTTGGTCTCAGTTTCGAATAGGAGGAGTTGCTCCCTAGCCCGTTTTTTACACTTGGGACAAATTCTAAACAGGTAATATTAGTATTAACTATTCTGGTAGTATTTTTTTTTTAATAATTAGTCTCGTCTAACTAGTTCAGTTTCGGGTACCCTTTTTTTAGGTTTCTTTTTTTTCATTTTATTTTCTTTCTATATAATTAGTCGTTTCTGGCACTCGGCAGCCGCTACCGCGGTACCGCTCACTTGGCTCGTGCGTAGGAAGTCACAGTTTTAACCTAACCTAATCATTTCGCTTTTAATAATGAACCCCGTCTAACTAGTTCGGTTCTCGATAGCCTGCTTAAAATAATCTCTTTTTTTCCATATTTGTTTTCTATACAATCGTGTAGTTTCTGGCACTCGCTCGGCTCGTGCGGCAGTGGTGACACCACGTGTCCGGCTCCCTGTAACCTAACCTTTTTTATATAAGTTCCATAAATAACCATCAATTTCAAATTCAAGCACATAAACATACAAAAAACGCAAGCAACATAAAATTTAACAATCAAGTGAAGTTACAAATCTTTTGTATTAAATAAATTATTATATTAAAATAAAACTGCATTATTAAATTATAAATAATTAAAAATCTTATATTTGCCTTTATATTTTTTGTCATAGCAAATCATTTGACCTAACGTTTAGTGTCTAAAGATTGTTTGCTTTAATAAATCATTTGATTAAAGACTAAATGCCATAATGACATTATCTTTGGTAATATACTGCCATGTAAAAATTTGACCAAATGAAAAAGTGCGTACTAAAATCATTCCAAATATTGCATTGGTATAAAAAAAGGTTGCTAAAATTTGTTTGGGTAGTGAAATTTTGTCAAAATCTTTTCGGCAAAACGGCAGGCTTATTAGACTTTAGCATTTTCATTTCTTTCTACACATTTTTCTTATTTTTTTAATAAAGTTTTATATAAAAACCGAAAAGACCAACTTAAACGGTTTCACCGGTTTTGTAAACAAGGAACCCGTAAAAACCGGTTTTATATAAAAAAACCCTTTTGTAAGCCCTTGTCTGTACACTGGTATGGTCGAAGGGACGCAGTTGTCCGGTCCAAACGTTGGTATGATCAAAAAGACAGTGTCGTCCGGGCCATGCAGCTGATAGAGGCTGGTCGAAAGGCCACACCCGTCCAGTCCAGGTGTTAACTGTTTAGAGAAAGGCGCCGTCCAGTCCATGAGTGGCCGCAAGGACACTCGCTTTCTTGGTTGGTGAAAGGTGCCGTCTGGTCAGTGAGGGATCGAAAGAATACACGCTTTCTTTTGTTCTGAAACAGTTACAGTTACGATGAGAGTAATGTTTGTCATTGTTTGTCAGGTTGAACGAGCGGGTACATTAAATGACACCCGGTCGTTCAACTGTGACCACAGACGAGCGAGAAGCGGTCTGCAATTCTCTCTGGCGGAACGTCAAGTCGTTGCGGGCGGCCATTTTGACTTGTGTAGTTGTCAAGGAAGGTGCCGCGAAACAAGGCATTGACGGATTGCCGATGTCTGTTTTCTTAATCTAATTAAATCTGATGCCACATATCATATGACTGTGATTCCGATGGGACGGGTAAGAACCTTCATATACGTTCCATGATGACAATTTACCTTTAACGTTCAAATGTACTGAATTTCCATTTACTTGAGGGACTGACATTACTTAAGTAATGAAATTGGTGACTTTTACTTGGCTAAGAATTCTAGCTTTTGAAGTTTCTGACTTCATCCAAATCCTTGTCTATTGCATAAAAGTGGTTGCTTAAATTATACAAGTGACACAAATGAGGTCATCCGTGCTGTAACTATTCTAAACAAAGGTTGTATTGATTTAAAAACTATTATAAAACATCTCATAAAAAAGACAGGAATAAAAAGGTTGAGAATAGTTAGAGACATCCACACATTTGTACTGTTTATGAGCTACCAGAGAAGCGCGAAGGGGCTAAGGCCAAACTTGTCAATCTTCAACGTAGTCCTTAATTTTGTAATATGCTTTTTTAGTAGGGACTTCGGATTTTCATGACATGTAAGACGTCCGTATCTTATCTATCAATTTAAAAAAATTGCGAAGTGTCATCAGCAAATAGAATTATATCCGAAAATTTGGCCATCATAGATCATTTATATAAACAAGAAATAGTAAAGGGCCGAGAATTAAGCCTTGGGGCACGCCGTTTTGATTATGGGCCTGTAGGATGTCGTCCCGTTTATATTTACTTTTTGCAGCCTCTTTGATAAATAGGAAAGCACAAGATCAGCAGCTTCTCCACGTCGAATGAACAGAAAACACAATTTACAAATTGATTGCGTGATTACGCAATCACCAGGACACTCGAGTCACATCAGATGAACTTCCTCCTCGTTGATCCATATAAGACGGTCCATCGCCGACCGTACAGACTTACTCCTGACGAAAGGCAGTTAGTTCGCTCCAAAATCAATGATCTGATTGACGCTCAAATACTTAGACGTAGTTGCTCTCCGTTTGCAAGCCCTATTTTTTGATAAAGAAGCGCGACGGATCTGATCGACTGTACGTAGACTACCGTGAGCTCAATTGTAATACTATAGCAGATAGGTTTACACAACCCCTTATAACTGACCTAATCGCAACGTTGTGCCGGTTGTGCGGTGCTGTCTTTAACACTTGACTTGACTGTGCTTCTGGGTTTTCTTAGATACTTAAACACCCTGATAGTATTGAGGCCACTGCCTTTGTAACACCCGATGTCAATTTGAATATTTGGCTATGCCATTCTGTTAACGAAACGCTCCTAGTGTTTTCCAACATGTTGTAAGTAATGCATTAAGCAAGTTAGTCTATTCTTAGGTGATTATTTACATCGATGACATGGTGTCCAGTACAGACCCTTGAAGGTTTACATCACTAGAAGAAGTCCTTGAATCATTGACCAGAGCAGGATTTTCTTTAAATGTTAGCAAGTGCTCCTAAAGCGTACAGTAGGATATCTTGGGTACGAAATCACTTCTGGAAAATTTCGCCCAAATCCTCGAAAGATAGCATAGAGAAGCATGACTTAATTTGCAGTCCCCCAAAACAATTCCCCAAATGAGACAGTTCATTGGTCTTGTATCGTATTTTAGAAAAAAATATGAGAACTTTTCACAGATTATGAAACCTTAATTCTTCTTTTAGTTAACAGACTTTTAAGTGGACTGATGAACATGATAAAATTAAGCAAAGAGAAATTTAAATTCTTGCTAATGAGCCAGTTTTAATGATTTATAACCCTGAATATCCCATCGAATTACATACTGACGCCAGTGCTGAGGGTTACGGTGCCATTCTTTTTCAAACAGTAAATAAAAAAAATGCATGTTGTCGAATACTATAGTAAAAGAACGACTCACTGAAAGTTAATACACACATCAAAAGTGTCTAGGGATCAAGCATTTTTATGCGGATTTCTTGAGATTGAGATGTGGCTTTGTAATAAATTTATGATTTTATAAATTTATATGGATCCTTTTTGGTGCATTTCATAATTTGAATCAGGAACTGTGAATCAAATTCGAGTAAAAGATGAAAATCAGCTGTCAATATTTTCCCTATAAAAACATACAACGCATTGAAGACATTATTAGTGCTACTGTTTCCCTACTACTGATTAAAACCAACGTTATTATGGAGCGGCGACGTCATTTAAGCAGGGAAGAAATGCTCAGAGCCGTGGGAATGATAGAAGCTGGTTCCCGGCAACGTACTGTGGCTTTAGCTCTGAATACAAGTCAGAGTGTTATCAGTCGACTTTGGACACGTTACCGAAGCACTGGTACCGTGGCTGAGCGCCATGGAGGACGGTATCGCTGCACCACACGGAGACAAGACCGATACATTCAAATCTTAACTCGAAGAGCTCCAACAATTACCGCCATGATGTTAGCCGTGAGGCTTCATCACTCTTCAGGGAACTTAATTAGCGACCAAACAGTCAGAAACCGCTTGCATGAAGTGAACCTTCATTCCCGAAGACCGCTACGGGTACCACCTATAGCAATGCACAATCGTAGGATTCGATATCAATGGGCTCTTGAACACAGAAATTGGGCAGAAGAACAATGGCGTTTCGTGTGCTTTTCTGATGAGTCTCGTTTTGGTATGAGACCGGATACAAGACGTATACGACACTGGAGAACCCCTGGACGCCAACAGCGATTAAAATCCTGCCAGGAAGTCCATCCTTATAGTGGTGGAACCATCATGGTATGGGCGGGTATTTGGATCGGCGGAAGAACTGAGTTGATTTGGATCAGAGGCAACCTCAACGCTCAAATTTATGCTGAGACGATTGTATCAGACGTCATCGTTCCTCTACAAGTGCAAATCGGTCCCTTATTTCAGTTAATGCATGATAATGCACGACCGCACACCGCAAGAGTTGTAAGACAGACTCTCGCCGCAGCTAACATCAATGTCCTGCCCTGGCCTGCTCAGTCGCCAGACTTGAACCCGGTTGAGCATGCATGGGATATGCTACAGAGAAGAGCTCTGCCGAATATGGAGGGTATCCAGTCGCAAGACGACCTTTTTTTTTTGTTGCAACGAACATGGGCGGCCATTCCACAGCGTGATTTGGATGAACTCATTTTGAGTATGCCAAACCGATGTTCTTGTGTTGTTAGTGTTCGCGGTAGAAACACGGATTATTAATTGTTTAAGTTACCCAATAAAATTTTAAAGAAAACTGTTATTTCAGTCTTTTTTTCGAACTTTAATGTTAGTGGTTCAAATGTCAAAAATCCCTTTATTAGAAAATGGCAAATTTCTTTATTAATGCAAAGGTGACTTGGTTTATCGTTACTGTGACAAACGAAAACACTTTATTTGATGAATCCTTAAAGAAAATTTTAATTAATATCAATCAGGAGAAAAGTTATTGCAAAAATATATGTTGATCCCTAGACACTTTTGATGTGTGTATTATTCCTATGAATTGGAAACTTTGGCCGTTGTTAGTTAAGTATTTTCACCAATATCTGCAAGCCATAAATTTACCGTTGTAACTGACTGTAATTCCCTTAAAGCCTCGTGCAAAAAGGCTGATTAACTACCCTAGAACATAGATGGTGGGGTTTTCTACAGGCCTATGATTTTGACATTATGTATAGAGAAGGCAGATATATGAACCACGTAGACTTTCTCTCTAGAAACCCCCTTCCACAATCAATCAACAAAACAGAACAGAAACGTGTTGATATTACAACTCTATCTAATAGTTGGCTTTTAGCTAAATAATAGCGCGATTTCTGAGATTTTAGCAATCGTTTCTAATCTGAAAAGTGACCCTCTACCTCCTGATATTGCCCAAAGTTATGAATCACTACCAGGTACTTTGTACCGTAAAATACAACGCAGTGGACAAACTCGTTGTTTAGCCATTGTCCGAAGAGCTTTTAGATTGTCTAAACCACATCCAAGAAGCAATCATGCATCTAGGTTGGGATAAAACACTTGAAAAGGTCTGTGAGAATTACTGCTTTGATAAAATGGCTATATATGTTAGAAAATTCGTAGATAACTGTATCATGTGTGAAATCTCAAATCTAACTGGGGTAAAATTTAAGCAGAGTAGTAGCTGCTTGAAATTTACTTAAAGTCAGTATACCTTGGCACACAGTGCATTTAGATGTTATAGGAAAACTTTGTGGAAGAAGCGATCTCAAGGAATACATCATTGTTATAATTGATTCTTTTACAAAGTATGTTTTACTGTACCATACAAACTTCAAAGCATTTTGTGATTCCCATAATATTGCTTTGCATTTAATAGCTACCGGTACATGTAGGGCTAATGGGCAGATTTAAAGCATAATGAAAACATTAAAAAGTATGCTTACCGCTGTTGAGACCAGTGAGCGCTCATGGCAAAATGCCATTGAAGACGTTCAAATTGCTCTAAATTACACAATTAATCGGGTTACTAAATCTAGTCCTTTAGACTTATTGATTGGACGAGTTGCTAGATAGAAGTAAATCTGTCCCGTGTAAGAGGGGAACAAGCAGCTCTGGGCAAAACTAAAAGTGTCGAATACGATAAAGCCCGTTATAATAAGACTTTCTACTTATTTCTAATGACTAAAGATTCTAAATTTAAAGATTCCTATAGAATTAAGGAATAAAATTTAGGAAAATATTTTAGATCTATTAATGGTGATAAATATTTTTAAAAGGTTTGAATACCAATAAAATTTACAACGATCGTGTACGAAAACTGCCCGAAGGTCCAGTTTCTGTTAGTGATGATGTCAATACTGACACCGATCATCATCTGATCGTTCATCTGCTGTTGACATAGTATAGCTGAATTGACAAGATGTCTATGATGCCTCTTGTTTAGCTTGACTCTTAAGCGGATGTCAATATTGACTCCTGGATTTGGACATTGAACTTGACGCTTATGCGGGTTGTCTATGTTGACGCCTATGCGGGTTGTCAAATTACTTGTCGAATCCCAAGGTGTGATTTCGGATGGTCCTATGTCTTTACTTAGTAGAGCTATGTATGGTCGGTAACAGTATGGTAATTTTGAATGGTTGCGATGAACTGGTATTAATAATAATTTTATTTGAAAAACTAAGGATTTTTCTTTTCAATATTCCTTTTGTTAAGGCTTTTGTTTGTCAGAAAGGCCGATCGATATTCACATGAGATTTTCTTTTTCAGGATCACACGAGGTCGTGTCGTCAACTTCGGTTCTGGCTGTGGCAGAGTTGGTTGTCAATTACGATTGTGGGTTGTCACCAAAGGTGTTTGGGTAAAAGTGGCATGATTTCTTTTAAGTCTGCGTCCACTAATGCAAAATATTTCATTAGTAATAACACAATAAGACATTAATTTTCTTCTTTGAAAAATTATTTCCGAAATGCATCGGAGCCGAGAAATACAGGCTAAATTTTAGAAGTGGGTGGAAGGCCAAATCCGGAACTATGAGGAATAGCGAAAAGACATACTTAAATGATATGAAGAAAAAACCAAAAGACTTAAATGACATTTGATAACAACAAAAACAACATCATAGGTTTTAAAAAAAAAAAACCTGTATATTACACAATTCGATAATGTCGCTACTACGGATCAAATATTGAGAGTAATAATGACATACGGCAAACGATAGGAAAGAGTTCATTTTTGATAAAATATGTACATTACAGTTGGCAGTAATCAATTTAACGAACAACACAACTTTGTCTTCATATACTTAAGCTCCGTATTATTATATATTCCACTATACGTTAGCAAAAATTATATTAGAAACGGCTGGAAAAAAAAAATACCATTGGTCTATACAATCTTACCCAAACCCTCATACTTTTGTGACGAGTTGATTTTCTTATTATTAATTTAAGCGATTTCTACTATCCATTATTGTCTCATAAAGCGAAACATAATTTACCTATTAAGTACCTACTGATTTTTGGCAAGTTATTTCGATAAATGTGACCGATAATTTTGTTCAAAACAATTGACATATTGCTTTAATTACTTTATAATGTAATTCTTAATAGATTTAGCACATTTTGTATTAAGTAAATACGTTACGTACTTCCGTGGAAGAATTGCAAAGTGCGGGCATCGTCTTATAAAAGATCATGCACTCAGTAAGCTCGTGAGCATCCTAAAGAGCTATCGACCTATTACGCTGCTGGCGACATCTTTAAGGTGTTTGTGTTGCGGCATCTTCAGCCACATATCACCCCACGGTCTGAACACTTCGGGTTTAGGTCGGAACACAGCACGACGCTTCAGCGGACGAGAGTACTGCACCACATGGCACAAGCCATGAACAAGATGGAGTATGCGGTTGCAGTACTCCTCGACATGGAGAAGGGCTTCGACCGTGTGTGGCGCGACGGCCTCATATACAAGTTCGCCACGAGCGACGCGCCTCGCCGCGTAGTTAAGGTGGTCCAGTCCTTCCTTACAGGTAGGATTTTCCGCGTGGCTATTTAGCGCCCATCCGTTGCTAGCCGGCGTTTCGCAGGGCAGCTGTGTGTAGTTAGCGTTTTACTCAAGTTTCTCCGACGACATCCCCACAACACCTCAGGCGAAGTTCGCGTTGTACGCTGACGACGACGCCGCGTACCTCGTTTAAACCACATCGGAAGATGTTGTCAAGCTTTAAGAAGTCTGCTCACTACGCCGTGCCACATCATTATCGTGCTATGAACGTATCATTGAAATAAAATTAAATATTATTTTAAAGCCTTCCCTCGTATTTCTAATAAAAACAAAAAAGCGTTAAAGATAAAATATAAAAAAAGCTAAAAATTCTCAGCCAAAGGTGTTACCTATTCAAGAATCTTATAATTACATGAGGGACGTGAATGCTTCGTTTCGATCTACATTGAGAAATGCAAGTGCGCAGCAGCGCGCCTGTCACCCTACCCCAGTGCCACCCCTTCATCGAATCTATAGATAGATACAACTCATCTCCGCAGCGGTAATTAGTAATAACTGCGCAGGCACCAAAACGCACATCCTCAACCCAACAAGCCCTAACGTATTTAGGTTGCAGGCGTTAAACTAAAATCTATAAACTCCCGCTTGCGTATTTATTACGGGAAACATGTCAAACCTTTTCAGCTATACTGCGCATGTTCGCCCGGTACCAAGAATGCAAGCGTCTATTGTGTCAAGTTATATAGGTAGCAGTGGCGAAGGGTCAAAATATTGAAAGGGCAAGCCGAAGAAAAAAATGTGAATTTTAATTTTGTTTTTCTTCATCGCATTTTTCAATTATCGTTTTGATTATCAGCCAACCCGAAAACCCCGAAAATGACACCCATGACGAAAAAAACAGAAATTTAAGTCGCGCATCGGCGCTATTTTTAATTTTGGTGTCTTTAACAGCGACCTCGAAAACCACGAAAATGTCATCCATGACAAAAGTACCAAAAATTTTCGAAGGATCCAACTTGATCTATTTTTCCTAACTTATGTAACGGAACGATTAAATGCACAAGAACTATAAAAAAATAAAAATATAATATATAAAAAAAACCTTTTTGAAACAAGCTTTTACGAAGATGAACTGAAAAGAAGAAAATAAATCTTTGAAAAAATTAAAACGATGTAGGATAATTTTCACAAAAGCTTGTCGCGTTTAGTTTTTATAGCATTTACCATTCACGCGACAAGCTTAAGGTATTGTTTATTCATAAAAAGTGAACGCTTACAAAGTTTCATATCCGTGCTATTAACCGTTGAGGAGTTCCCTCGTGAGGAGACGATCCTGGCGGTAGGATGAGTTCATGATACAAATCGTGATTATCCATCAAATATGAACTAGTATGCAACGTTACATGTCTGCGCTATTAAATGTTGAGGAGTTCCCTCGTGAGCAGACGATCCTGGCTGCAGGATGAGATCATGATAGAATTCATGTTTATCCATCAAATATGAACGTGCGTACAAATTTTCTTGTCTGTGCTATTAACCGTTGAGGAGTTCCCTCGTGAGAAGACGATCCTGGCTGCAGGATGAGTTCATGATACAAATTGTGATTATCCACCAAATATGAACCTTTATGCAAAGTTTCGTGTCTGTGCTATTAAACGTTGAGGAGTTCCCTCGTGAGGAGACGATCCTGACTGCAAGATTAAGTTATGTTTGTCATAAGAATGTATTGTTCTTAGAAACAAAGGTGTGTGGAAAATTTCAGCTCAATCGGACATCGGGAAGTGGTTCTAATTTAACTTTCTATACGTACAAACATTGTCGTAACTCGATAAACTTCGGCTTACCTAGTCCCTACAAAACGCTGCCGATAGCCGCAAAGTCACGTGTCCGCGTCCATACGAATTTAGTTCTGAATTCTGACACCCGAGCTCCGGCTTACTTTTGGCGCCACATGTTGCTTTCTTTGTTGACATGAAAAATGTTGGTATTTTTTTTTCAATCCGATGTATTTAATGCCTGTACTGTAATGTGATAACCACAGATGTGTACATAATTTACTAATTGACTACATTAGACACTAGACACTACGTACATTGCCTTGTTCCCAAAGGTAAGCCGGCAGGAATCGGCTTCTTAGGTGCCTTCGGGCCTGATAGGTAGGTGCGACGTTATCAATACATGCATCCCTCGCACATCGCTTTTCTATAATCTCTCGTGTTTTCACTTCTAGTCCAAAGTACGTAATGTAATTGTCTTTCTTACGACAAGTGCGCATTTGCATTTTTCTAAAAGTTTTACGAGTTTTGAAAGACTTTTGGCATCTGCTTTAGACCTGTTTGGTTTAGAATGCTAAGTACTCATGACTATTTATATGCCGACCGATTATTCGAGAAAATTCAGCAACTTTTTGGTGCAGCACCAACCTCCTTAGTGCAGCGCACTTGTGCTAGAAAATACGCTAGTCTCCATCCTCTAACCACTGTACATTATATTAGATGTTGCATCTTCCAGAGCTTTTAAAAAGCTTTTCATTCAAATGAAAATTCTTAGAAGCACTATAAAATCCTTTTCAAATAATAAGAACGACACACGGTAAACTCATGTGGTCGCGCTCCACGTCGAATAAAAAGTACACGACATCGGACTTAATACTCTTATAAACCTTACTCACAATAAAAAGAAGTACCTAGCATAGTACTTTTTAATTCTTTTTAAAGTGTAGCGAAAATACCGCAAGGCGAAAAAGAAAAACTTCGGAAATATCTTTAGTTATTATCTTCAGACTAACTAAACACTCAAGGTACTTTGAGGGACCTGCCCGAATCCACCACCATGACCACCAACGCCGTCAAGGTGGCAGAGTTCAGGTCAAAGCTAATTTGATTTAAAAAGGATATAACGAAGAAGAGGATCTTACCGCATTTATTATAACTACAACTTAACCTAAAGAATAAATAAGCACAGTATAAGTCGGTCTTTAAAAGCAATCTCGAAAGAAAAAATACTTAACCGCTAGAACAAATACTTAACCGCTAGAACAAATAGAATTCTATAAATAAGAAAAAAAAAAGGGCATGTTTCGAAGCTGTGGAAGTGCTTCCAACGTCAACGATTTTTCTCCCTAACTCAGTAATTAAGATGAAGTCATAAGGAAATTGTTGCAAAGGTTTATTTTTCAAGGAATCACAACTGGCCCGAAGTGTTTATTTATTATTTTACTTGACTCATCTTGACTATGGCTATGTAACGGGGGACATTCGAGGCGGCAGGTCTTAGATTTTACCCCTGTGAAGACTCTTTAATCGGACCAAAAGGAAAAAAAAAGTTCACGTCGTCCGATTGATCGGACTAAGCAGAAGTGTTCATAGGGGATTTTACCCACCCCCGATTTGTTTTATTCGAGGGAGGAAATTGCGCTTTTCCATTCAAAATTGATCCTTGGCTATACGATGTGATGATAGTAAAATATGCGCTTGGACGTGGAGTCGCGGAAAACCGTCCAAGATCTTGTTTATTTAAGTAAAACGCTAACTTTATTTATAAATAGGAAACAGATATCGTAGGCGTCAGTGCAAGACCTTGTAAATGCGCAACACCTTTTTTTACAGGAGAAGCTAAATACTGTTTTAAATATCACCCAACAAGCATAGCGAGGGTCCTAGATACATCTGTCTTACCGACTTTGCGTGCTGCACTTTTGCCGCTAAAAAGAATGATACTTAATTTAATCCATTACGTGGGAAAAAAAACGACAAAAATGTAGATTCAAAATCCTGCACTTACGTCGACGATCTGTAAGTTTAGCGGTAATTTACTGCTCATAAACCTAATTATGGAAAATTCTGATAAAAATACTTTGCGGGAAACTTGAGGCATCATTGGAAATAAAATCACACCTGTTTTATCAGAAGGGTAAGGCAAAGGTGTGGCTATAGTACATACACCCCCGCCAGACATATATGTTCACATGATTGAAGTTGTATTGTTACAGGAGATGACTCCTGTCCTGAAACTTGTAAAATACGTTGCTACAAGGATCTTTTGGCGGTTGAATGTCACTGATAGGGCGGCATTATTGGTAAGCACTTGTAAATCTGTATTGAAAAAAGAAGAAGGTGTTCGTTTTATTTTGGCCACGCGCCAAAAGATCCGTGAACATCTTTGGGCAAATACATGTAAAACTAAAACTCACCCCAAAAACTCAGAGCTGTCGTGTTGATTGTCCCTGGTGAAGAATGGTGGCTTGACCACAGCAAAGAACTCGTCAGGGTTCACTTTAGTTGAGACCGAGTGCATCATCTTGCCAAACAGAATGGCCATCCTCGCCCAATATGGCACAGCGTTCATCTTGAGCGCAACATGAGTGCTAAACCTGTCAGAAATAATTAGATAGTTCAATTACCTTGTCCCACGGTCAGCGCTTGTGGACTTCACATACATGAGAAGGTCCAAAAGATTTCGGTCTCTGATTAATCTAATGTGTGTACATTATATTAGTCAGAGATGGTACTATCATTTCATTATAGTCACACGACAGTCTATGGCAGTGTACTATAGTCTATAGCTTATAGTTTTTTTCAATATAGTGTCCTTTTTTTCAACCCCCTTTTGTTTGGATATGAATCCTTAATTTGATTGTTGAAGCCGGAACCTTTTGGCCCTAATAGTTTCAAATAGTACGCAACAAATAACAGCCCCGATACCCCCGAATCGTGGCTGTTACTGGCCTATATACATTTATGTAATGTCAACGATAAATAAAAAAAGAGCATAACCAAAAAATTAGCAAGCTTAAAATCCAAAACAGCAAAGCTTATACAATAACGTGCGAGGGCAACACAAAAAAAGCTTGATATATTTAATGAGCGAAAAAATAAACAAAATGAGCACGCAAATAAAATCGCAGTATTCAATGACTAAATAAGCCCCAATTAATTTGCGCAGTGCAGTTCAAATTATACTCTCTAGCTAGGAGCTTAGAATAATCTGAGTAACAAATTTGAGTACTGAGTCAATAAGTTCGCCGGACTGTTTCAACATTTATGAAGGACTTACACTCAGCCAATAAAATATAATACCAGTAAGTTAGTCAGACAGCCAATTAAAAGCAAAAACCCTTTTAAAGCATCATATAATTAAGAATAAGTATCGCGCTCTTGGTATTTTACTATCCATATTTATTAAATGTTATGAAAACATTTCTAGCTGTATTTACGTGTAATTGGATTATCGAGGGAGTGCACCCCGAACGCTATCATGCAATTGAATTTGCCCGTAACATTCTATAGCGCACTGGGCGTTGAGGGTGACTCACAACAATATTACTATCTCTGCACATTTCCACATTGTTTCAACCCTAGATTGAGTTATTTAATTAGAGACGAATCTCATCATGGCTCGCAATATCTAACCACTACACGAAATGCGCTGAAACAGTACCAATGCTTCAATGTATTTCCTCTCACTATAATATTATTTTATCAAAGGAATTTCTCACTGAATGTCAGTATTCAGTGCGATGGACGGGACAGAGAAACTGGGGCTGTGCTTTTCCTAGGAAATTTCATCTGCATGGATCGATACTGTACCATTGAAAAGCAGATGAAACTCTCTGTACATTTCAGTTGAATTGAATTCTGTGAAATATGTTCTTATTGGCTGTTTGTTTTATTCATTATGACGAAGAGTCATATTAGTTAGCCCAATTAAGTTTCGCGAGTAATATTTTTTATATTAAACCAAAATTGCGTAGGTGATTTTAAAGTGTCACAGCCAGAATGTTGCACTTTACGGGATTATATTGTTTCGTTACTACACGATGTGTGCAAACTTTAGAAACAAAGTTGGACTGTCACATCGCATTTGTGTGTAATTCAATTTGGTAAAACCAATAAAGGTTAAGGGTTATCGTATAAAAGCTTAAGTGAGTACGCTATACGCTGTTCTGTATGGTGTCGGACGTAAAGAATAGCACCATCCCATATCTTCTTGTGGGTGTCGTAAGAGGCGACTAAAGGACATGCCAGAGAATGGGCAGCAGCGTTCTCTGTGCTTTTGTAACAACCGTACTGCGATCGCCAATCCGCCTGCCAAGTGTGGCGATTATGGCAAAACCACCCTTATGTCAAAGTGGCGTTGGGGGAGGCCTATGTCCCTATGCAGTGGACGTCTTTCGGCTGAAATGATGAGTACGCTAAGTTCGATCGCAATCTATACAAGAATCTCCGCTAACAGCTACTACGCTGACAAGATTTTCCGCAACAGTGAATTCCACAAATATGATGGAAATATTTTCTAAGGAAATCCCAGCCATGATATTTAAATATGGGACCCTTCGCCCAGGAGTGGGATAGTTTAGGTTAATCATCATTCTCTTGCCTTTATTCCAATTTATTTGGTCGACGCAACACGTACAACTTATCGTCACTAATATTTATCTATAATGACCTGTCAGTATAAGTAAGTCACAAAGGGTTTAATTGACGTCATCAACATTACGCAAGATTGATGTTTTGTTTTCTATGATTGCCTTTCTTCATGCATTTCCTATTCAATTTGAACGCTGAATAAAATTTTAAGTTTTATAAAATACCTGAATTTAAGGCGCACTAGCAAGTTCTATTGAATAAAATGAACACATGGGGCTTACTGTAATAAACTGAGTGGTAGTTTCATCGATTTTAAAATCGATACGGATACTCGCATATGGGGTCATTAAAAATGCATTGGTACCTATTAGGTTTAGCGCTTCATAGCCGGCAAAGACCGGAAAATACGCCGATATTACAAAATCCATCGAGAGCATTTTCCGCTCCTAACAATGCATGCCCTGGATGGGTATATACGTACGTCAAAGGATTGGCTGTTAATCCAGCACTGTTTGAACAATAGTTTGTTTGGCAAACATGGGCTTAAATACAACTAGAAAAATACTACGAGCACATTACACAACAATAGTTTCTTGGTCTTATTTTTGTATCCTTACTTTCTTGTTGTTGTAGTATTAGTGTTTCTTAATTAATTCACTAGTGTCACGAGATCAAGGGGCTTTTTGTATCCCTATTGAGTTTAACTTCGTTTGTAGTTACATTATGATTTCACAAAGCTCTCATTTTGCGTTCCCGTACACTGCTGGGGCTAATTTATCAATCGCAAGTGCAACATTCGCTAATGCAGAATACAACAGCATTTAATAATATGCAAAATAAAAAAGCAGCAACTAATGAAGGTGCGAGAGAACCTGATGAAGGTCTTTATAGTTTTCCAACTCATAGGTTCTTGAAAAACTGACAAACAAACTTTTCATGTTCTTTTCAGTTTAAGTATAAAACTTTCAGCAGGTAGCATCAAACTTTTATTTCAATTTTTGAAGGAAGTATCTGTAGTGCTAGCACGAATTAGCGACGAAACTAAACAACGTTAATCCGATGTTATATGTACCGAAAATACTACTTTCCGATAGCATGGATACATTTTTGCGATTTCGTGGTAGGCCCACAGAGCTTATCAAGTACTTTCCTTAAACGTAGATGACGTTAGTTACCCCTGGGCAAAATTGACATTATTTCATGCGCAATGTGATGTAAACAGTTTACATCAAATCGCGCATAAAATAATATAAAATAAACTCACTAATTCTTGAAGTTCCTCTAAAACACACATAAAGAAAGAAAAAAAAATGAATTGTGACTGGTCTACACAGCTGAAAAACACAACAACAAATGAAGGAGATAAAGTACTTACTGCCGAGTGACGAGCAGAGCCTGCATCACGCTGTTCATGT
This sequence comes from Cerastis rubricosa, assembly GCA_949152445.1. Taxonomy (NCBI): domain Eukaryota; kingdom Metazoa; phylum Arthropoda; class Insecta; order Lepidoptera; family Noctuidae; genus Cerastis; species Cerastis rubricosa. The sequence continues at coordinate 11,128,494 of OX424523.1, read as the reverse complement.
AGCATGTGTTGCCAAGGTTGAGGAGGCCGACCTTCCTCATCGGAGTGTGCGTGCTCACGCTGGGCAAGCACACGTTACGTGCGCGCCAAGGAGACAGCTGAAGATGACTACACGAGCGAGACGCCATGTGGCGCTCCAGGCATAAAATCTAAACAACAACAACAATAATAACAAATCTTTGAACAACTAAAAAGCAGTACAAAATAATTCAGTGCCAAAAACAAGACCTCAATTACGTATTCCCATAGCTAATACTTTGTGGAATATCAGCACCTCATAGGTACATAGGTTCTGATTTTTGCAACGACAACTACGAGCTGCAGCCGCTAAAAAAGAGCAGCGCAGCTCGTTGTTGTCGTTTTGCTGCCGAGCAGGGACCGAATTAACGTTTTTTTTTTTTTGTATAACATTACCAATTACCGTTATGTTAACGATATTAATAACGATACCCGTAAGTACTTTAACGTTATCTATTACTAATACTAGTATCGGTAAAGGTTACCATTCTTATACCGGTAATTTATTCGCCTATCTCTGTCTAACGTCGGTTGATGATTTAGACAAACAACTAATCATTAGAACAACAAATGGATAGATGTTCCTGTCGTACACGATGTGTGTGTAACGTCTGACGAAATGTAACAAGCTGCGCGCGAAACGACTAGTTTTTTGTAAATGATTGGCCGTTACTCGTCAAATGCTAGCTTATTCCTCTCCGATCAGAAGAGCAGAACGTAAGGCGCACGGGACGAGTTTCGGTTTGCCAACGTCCTACCAGATATTCCTAGTTTTTACCTAATTAACGCCACAAGTAACGCTATTTAAATACCGCTAAATCCGTACTTATCGTTATTTTTAACGTTAATATTTAACGTAGCATAACGTTACTGTTTTGGTAATTTTACCGGTATTTTTTTGATAACGATAACCGTCCCTGCCGCCGAGCGCGTTATTATTTTGACGAGTAGGTACGCCTGCGCTTCCGACCAGCCGTGTCTGCGGGACAGCGGCCCGCCATAAACTGAAAGCTTTTACAAACCCCAGCGAGACCCCCGACCGTGTTCAATGAGGTCCGAGGGATGGCATTTAATCCAAATAATAGCTTGTTTATGAACTATTTTAAACCAATATAATATTAGAAAAATTAGTGGAGGAAAACTGTGTTTTAAGTAACTGTATTGTAGTACACATCTAGACATTGGTTATTGATTATTTTTTGATAATGACCTCATCAAAATTCGTTTGTTTCCTACTAGTTTAAATTAATGTCCTAACACTGTAACGAGCAAACTTATATCACCCCTCTTTTTTGATCGGGGTTAAAAACAATGGAAAATATTACTACTAAAACAAAATTGATGTACAATATAATAAAAATGGAGTTATCAGTAATTATATTGTAGTTTACACTCTTGACGATCGTTTTTGAAAATGACTTCGTCTAAATCTGAACAATACAAATTATGAATATGTATGACTGAAATTAATCATGATATCAAAATTAAGGCGATTAGGAATTCATTTACAGGATGGAATTTTTCAACCTGACCTGGATGGAAGTACTTACTCTAAATACTGGAAATAGCAAATTTTGCTTATGGTTTTCCTTTCACTTCATTTATCATGTGTGTAAGAGAGATTTGTTCCTTATTATTGACCCTTACGATTGGTGCCATAATATACAGGGTGTAATTTTTTATCCGCTTGATTTTCGCCGGTTCGATACAAGAGTGTGGCAAGCGAACTTTCGAAAATATTTGACTGCAGATTTGTTTCTTTTTAAAAATCCTAGAATGTTTCCTTCGGCCTGTATACTAATGTGACAAAGCTGAAGAGTTTGTTTTTTTTTTTGTCTGAACGCGAATCTCTGGAACCGCCGCGGCGGTCGTATTCGAAAAATCTTTTTGCCGTTAAGGCTAATTGTAGATGGTATAAGCCGTACTAAGCGCACCCGACGTTAGCCGAAAGCGACCCGAAAGTATTATGTTGTAACTTTCGACGCGGCCGATGCTTTGGTTTTTGTTGTTTGGCCGAACCTTTGGCCGAAACATGATTCGGCCGAAACCGAAACTTCGGAAACCATTCTCTAGTGAAATAGGTCTTATTTCAAAATAGGAATCGTTATATCATGAAAAATTCGCTGTTTTTTGGTGCTTGTGAGTTGATCATCGTTAGATGAAAATAAATGATCACCTCCTTTCCTAGAAGTCTAAACTTATGATATCGATCGACACAACTCGAACACAACTTGCAAGGCCGGCCGAAGCTGCGACCATCGATTGATGCTGCAAATAACTTATGATTGTCGCCGCATTCAAGGACAGTAGGAATTTATTATGTATAAGATAGTAGTTGCTAGCACTTACCACGTCATCATATTTATCTTTGAACATATCTTGAGCTTCGCCTTTCAAAGAATCGACATGACCGTCTACGGTGGCTGACAGGATATCCACCACGTTTTGCAGCAACTGGCGACTCCATTGGCCGCTGTCATTGGCAAGGTTGGCCAATACCCGTCCAACATGGGGAGCAATCTGTTGCAACATTTATTAAGTAAGTTCACATAACTTAAAACGACTGTAAACCTGAACAAAATGTACAAAAAACAATTACCCTATCAAAAGCTTCGGTAGACTCACGAAGCGACGCTAAAACGTGGAAAATGACATCAGCCACTGATTGGCGAAGTGGTATCGGGTCATTCAAAGCTAAGAAGAGGCGACCTAAGTTGTCGACTGACACTTCTATCAGTATATCAAATCGCTCATTTTCCTGTGTAAAAAATCAAAAAAGTTTGAATAAAAAGACAGTGCGAAAAGTTAAAGCCACATAAATAATGTTTTTCACTTCATCACATACCTCTAAGGCTTTTATAAACGCCAATACCCAATCGCCTAATGCTGGTGTGCCGTGCCACTCATACAGCCAGTTATACAGGCAAGATAGAGAAGCCCTCAGGCCTGCACCGGCTGGACCGTTATCCCCTTGCTGCACTAACCAGCGTGCAGCAGACAAGTTACCCTCCGTATCAGAGCTATCCAGCACGACAAGCACCACGGATGTGGCGGGGCAAGCATCCGATTCTGTACCGAAAATACCAATTAACAGATAATACCAAACTCCTGAAATTCTCAAATATAACATGTACTGACGCGGTGAGAGACGTTAGCAATAAAAACAATGAAGTTTTAATATAATAAAGGCGGCTGTAGGTATATGAAATCAATGAGGAAGAGTGTGAATTAAAATAAGATAGAAAAAAAAACTCACGGGGGTCCGAGATAAATGTATAAAACTTATCAAGAATCGCAGTGACAATCTCATGGCGGATGCTGGTGTGAACAGTGTTCACGATTCGAAGCAAATACTCTTCTACAGTTTGCAGAAGCGTCCACATCTGTTCTTCAGTTCCAGATGCACGAGCTGCAATATTTCACATAACATGAATGATTATTCTCCAAGTTACAGTTTCTTGTGATGTGAACTACGATAACACTTACCAAGACATTTCACAATATCCTGGCAGTTTTTCACAAGGTCTTGAGGTGGTGGCATATAGTTAGTCTGAGCATTCATCAGCTGGATATATTGTTCCAGAGCCTGAAGATCTAACTGATTACGGTTGTCATGAACCAGTTCATGCTTTTTCACCGCCATTTTTGCGCTACGAAAAATAAATATAAAATTAGTATGTGCAGAAACGTGCGTGCAAAAAAAACTGGTGTCATGAACTCATGATTTAGTTAATAGAAATATAAGGGTATTGTTCAGACTAAGATTTTTTAAATTCCTGATGTCTAGTACGTTCAATTATATTTATTCACAGACTCAAGTAATTTAGAGGTATCTATAGGAAATCTACCTGTTTATTGAATGAGGAACAAGAGGGAGATTTGATTCCTATTTTTTTTTAACTCGATATGCTCTTTCATTATTACAACCGAGTGTTTTTTTATGTATTTAATTCCTCGTAAACATACTTGATTGTACGAGCCTAGCAACAAAAACTACAAAAATGCAGTTTAAGGGGGGGCACTAACAGGGCTGCGGGTTGTTCAGGGCTGCGGGTTGATAAGGGCTGCGGGTTGTTCGAAAGAGATACCGTGGCCCTGGATCACAAAGGGCTAAAAAGGAACATGGATGGGTTTTAATCAGTCAAGTCTGACACTCCCCTCCGCTCCGCCCAGAGCGGGAGCAGTCATTTGATGACTTCCCAAACAAAAAAAAAAAAAAAGTAGCCCGCGAAATAAATTATAGGATTTTGGCAATTTCTAGGGCAGTGTCAGGCTGTATGTTAAATAAAATATGATTGGCGACTGTAACACGTATACAGGGTGTAACGGAAAGGGTATATACATATTTAAGAGTGTGCTACAAACCATCAAACTGAACATGTTTCTCCACAGGACAAACATCGTAGTAGCGAAAAATTTATCAGCTACCCCATACATTTGGGTCGAATAGGTATTGAAATTTTGTATGGGGAGCAGATATTTTTTACGCTGATACGATGTTTGTACGTTGGAGAAACATGTTCAGTTTGATGGTCTGTAGCACAACCCTCAGTATGTATATACCCTTTCCGTTACACCCTGTATAGTTACAGAATTATAATCAACATAATCATCAATACAACCCTCTAAGTTAATTTAATCCCACTCAATGACTATTTCATGAAATAGTATATTTCATTGCGAGTGCGGAAAGCCTGTCATTGCAAAGAGTTCCGACAAATGTCTACCCGAGCCGAGGCGCAGCCGAAGGTGAGGGTTGACAGTCGGAACAAGTTGCAATGACGGTTCCGCACGTGTACTGAACAACTATTTTTAATACAGTTGCGAAAAAATGAAGCAATTTAATAAAGAACATTTTTGGAAAATGGCGCCAACCGTAAAAGAATATAAGCAGAGTTTTTTTTTTGTTTTCTTTACCCATTCTGGGTAGGCAAAGGGAACTATGCCCATACAGCCAAGTCTTCAGTAGAATTTTTTTAATTGATATGAAATGAAAATGAAATGAAACCTAACCTAAATCATTGAATCAAGCCATTAAATCTAATATTGAAACAAATTAGTAGCTTCTTTTTAGAAATATTTGCATGAATCATAAAAACTTCTATGATTTTTTTTTAGTAAAAACTCCGTGGTTGGTTTTTTTTCTTTTTAATAGACATTATTTTGACAGTTGGGAAAGAGAACGCACGAGTTCGGACAAGGTAAAGAAAAAGCTCGAGTGTGTAATAGCTCACATCCCGAACGCTATACGTCCCTGCAATACGCCACTTTTTGAGCAACTGTATTAAAAAAGTTATTTTATCCCTTCTTTCCCCTATCCCTATCCCCCAATACCAAACTCTATCACAAAGGTCAAAAGTCAGAATAAAAATTGCAAGAACCCACGGGAAAAAAAAGAAATGATTTGAATTCCAACATTACAGTAAGGTATATGAATAAATATTTTTAATTGAATCATAAGTTGGACCTTTTCTTTTTTGCACACTAGTTTATTAATTAGAACAGTGCACAAACATAATTGTAAAAATAAGGGTGATCATAATTAACTAATAATATGCTAAATTAAAACTTAGTATATAACTAGGTCAAGCATGGGGATATAATAATTCAAAATCTAAGCTGATGCAGTGAGAAATAAGCAACATGGAGTAGTCCATCCAAGACGAGATTCTTTTGGAAGAAATTCCAGAAAGCATGAATTTTAAAACATTGAAATTTCCCAACACAAATTTTAGTACTCTAAACAAATAGTTTGAAGTATGAATCTTCAAGGTACAGACAAATCTTAATTGCCAATTAGCTTAGCAAACCAAATCTAAAGCCGTATGTTATTTTTAAGAAAAAGGAGCTAAGTTTGAATTTGTTAACATGAAAATACAACAACATGATTAGAATGAAACTTGGTCATATTCATGTCAGAGAAAAATATTTATAGAAAGTCCTAGCTTATAATGTGGCTTAAAATCTACACAATCAGCCCATTAGTTCTCACTGCTGGGAACAAACCTACTCTCTGTGAGATGGTGTGGCTCACAATCTACCACATTGTCTTTGAAGTTTTGGTTTCTGGTTACTGTTCCCATTTTACATCTATCCCCCTTTTTTATAAATTCAAATCTCTGCATATAAATGCTTAAGGCATGAAATGGATTCATTGGATATGTCCATTTCAGATCTTAGAGCTTGTAAATCAAGCTATCTGAGATTATTTTCATTATTTCTAAATTTATGCAACTACGCTATAGATACGTAAAGAACAGCACCATCCCATATCTTCCCGTGGGTGTCGTAAGAGGCGACTAAGGGACTTGCCAGAGAATGGGCAGCAGCGTTCTCTGTGCTTTTGTAACAACCGTACTGCGATGGCCAAGTCGCCTGCCAGGCGTGGCGATTATGGCAAATCCCCCCATAAGTCAATGTGGCGTTAGGGGAGGCCTGTGTCCAGCAGTGGACGTCTTTCGGCTGAAATGATGATGATGAAAATGATGACGCTATAGATACTTGGTTGAACTACAGAGTTAACTGTCAGACATACATAAGTTCATGCATGTCTGCATCAGTATTCACACATAATAACAGCATTAATTAAACATAATAACATTAATTCAGTAATGACATGGTACAGGCCTATATGAAAAACACATACCTATAGTGGAAGCCCGTAAGAAAAGTATTAATGCATCTCTTGCCTTGATAGTAGTTAGCAACCAAAATTATTCATCAAAATAGGTGATTAGTCATTGGTTTCTAAATTGCTAATGTTGTAATGATATTAAAATTTTGATGCAATGTACAAAATAAAGCTGAAAAGACAAATAACCATTTCCCTAGGTGGTAGTGGTTGGAAAAAGTTTATTTTGTGTTATGTTTTAGTGCAGTAATGTTACAGCATATTAAAAAAAGTTAGAGATTTTTTTACTGTGCAATGTTATTAAATCAAATTTACTCAAAAATATAACAGAAATAGTTTGAATGGTAATAAGGTATATTTATTGTTGATTGTAGTAATGTAATGTTTAATCTGTGTTTCCTATCAATGTTCAATTTACCATATTAGTGATAGTAACACCATGAAATATTATAACGGTGGCAAAACAATACTTAATAATATCTGTTCCAAATTAATCTTCATTGCAAATTCAGTACAAGATATACCAAACAATCATTTTTATATTAAACAATAATTGATCAGTTGTCTTCACAAACAACTAAAGAGAATAAATTGTGCCTACCGCTGATGATAAAATAGTTTTTAGTAGTTGTACAAAATAACTGAAATCTGTGTACTGTTTTTTATAAGGACCACTAATTATTGGTTAAGCGTAAAATATGAAAAATGAAACCCAGAACACACAGATGTGTATTATCCAAAATAAAACTTTAGTCTGTTTTTTAATTCCGTAGACAAAACTGACATTACCTGGGTGGCCTGTTTTTTCCAATTCTTAAATAGTGAAGTGCCACCCACTATCCTAAATTCATGTTAATAAAGTCAAGTAACATTTTTATAATAAGTTATCCTGAAAAAATGTGAAGGTAATTATTTATAACGTAATAATACAAAAAAAAAATGTTAAATTTTATGGTGTTCTTTTTATCTAAGATGCTATGATAGGTATGTCTTTTTTTTGTTTTTAGTGACACGGCCTTTTATTTGAGCCAAGACCAACTCAATCGGGTTTAGCTTGCAGTAGTAAGGGGGCAGTCGCAAAATAGTGACAAGCTGTTCAGCAATCATCTTGTTGACAACAACATTATCTTTCATGGGCTTTTGGTCTCTTCATATGGAATACGTTTTGATTTTCGATAATCTTGATTTTGCCCCTTTCGCCAACTAGAAGTGTGTAACGATTCCAGTTTGTTTGATATGGAGCATTATCTATTACGAGACCGGCATTGTCTTTTAATAATTTATAATTGCATGTGGTGTTGCACACAATCTGTACTCAGCTTTATAAAGTTAAGATTCAATAAATCAATATTGTAGGTACAACACTGCACAAAAGAGTTGGCAACATTATTTGTAAATTTGACATTTGCATGCATCAATTCAGTCTGCGGGATTAAAAAAACACTATAGTTTGTAACAGTAAAGTCCAAAAACAATGGCTGAATAGTGTGAGATATAATACATCTAAAATGGGGATGACTATTGATCAACTGTTATTATTAGAGATGTATGGATGAAGAGACATGCTACCCTACCTTACCTACCCTACCTTATCACCAAATAAAATGGGAAAAAGGCCAGAGGGTTAAGAATGAATTAAGATTTCCAAAATTTCCAGAAATTATTAATTTATAATTTAAGCAGTTTGCTTAGTCAGCAGAGCAGGAATCAATTCTTTTTTGATCAATTTCAAAATAGTTCTTCCAACATAAATATAATAGTTATGATGATGATATTTCAATGGGCTTCTTAGTTTCTTTTCAGGCCCAGTCTGTTAGATTACTATCTGATATACCCTTGAACGTCCATGCATACTATATTTGTCTGTATGGATGTAGTAATACAAGAAAATTGAATCGGGAAGCAATGAATGTATACAAATAATAACACAGTATTTTTTTAATAATATACCTAATAACAACCAGTGACTGCTAATATTGAATGTGAAACCACAATCATTATTAATTTAAAACCAATTATTATCCTTTGCCCAGCATTGGGAAACTCAATATGCTAACACAAACAAAAATGTTTCTTCTCACTTAGAGAAGGTACAAGCATTGGTTGCCACGCTTGGTCAAGACTGGTTGCCAATTCCCAAATTATATTAACAATAAGTATCCTTTACCTATGTCAGTGATGTTCAAGCTAAACCTATAAAGAACATACATATGAACGTACATGTAAATTGAAAAACTAACTTCGGAACTTGCCCAGATGTGGGTCCACCACCTAATGATAGGCATGGCCTTAACCTCTGGGCCATCAAGATCATATGAACATGTACATAGAAACTAGCGTAAGAAACAAGAACAAAATACCTTTAGGGTTTGGGACTTTTTATTGAATTTTGCCAACTTTACTTTCTTAACTGGTCTGTACCAAACAGTACACAAGAAAAATCTTTGTTTGCAATTCTGAAATGAATTGATAGTATTTAGTTTCATCAGAAGAAGACAAAACTATGTAAATGTTACATGCTGAGGTATATTCCATGTTAATGTTTCTAATTTTCTGCAATGGACAGTCATGAAGTTGAGCCAATTTTCCATCAGACCTACATGTAACATAGCACTACATAAACAAATTCTCTTAAATTATAAAATGTATGGAGGTATTTTTTTTGAGCTGGAATTTTAGTTGGAGACATTGGCACCTTTTAAAAAAGAGCCATCATTCTCGTTTCCACGCGACAATGACACAAGGCCATATATATATTATTTTTTTATAAAAATAAATAAATAATGTTAAATTAATAAGTTAAAAGAAAATTTACAGCAAGGTCTTAAACCCAACAATACTCCTTATGTATTAGGTAAGTGCGTCAGTAAGGTAGCCTAGGTACTACCTATGAAACATAGTTACCTACCTGTTTCGTCTTGGATCAATAGCTCTACAGACTCTACAGTATGAAATCTTATCATAATTTTTAACTATGCCAATAAGTATGAAGGGTAAAATGGCCAACGGAAACTATTAAACCGATTACTCACAGTTTATGAATCCTTTACGACAATATTCTTCTCTACGCAACACACCAAATTTCAGCAACTTTAGCAATATTCATTGTCCTGTACACCACTATCTTTTGAATCTATGATGAAAAGCCAGCGATTGCATCGTCGCGCCTCAAACAGGAATACAATTACGACCAATATTTTTCAATCGCGAGTGAATAAGGACACATTTTTTCGTCAACAGTGACCACTGAGTTCCCTGCCTGTAAAACCACAAAGATTACTGCTACGTACGATCTATAGCGCAGCAAATGAAAAAACGTTAAGTTAAATATTATACAGAATTAAAGATGCACGAACACCGTACCAATTTCTTAAGCGCGAACTGAAATTGGATTTTGTAAAACAAACAAAAGATTGATTTTATTACACTACTTCCATGAATCGCACAATGCATGAACCAATGTGGAGCATTATAAAATATAAAGTAGAGAATGTAGAGATATATATTTGTCTATGATGTAGAGCTGAGAAACACTTTGATAGGCGTTCTCTATTACTTTATGGTTTTAATTGATTAAATGCACAGAACAATGATTAACAAAAGAAAATTATTACTACATAATCTTGTGATATATAGAGATGAATGGTGATTGTGCATCTATCTCATCAAATTAAATAAATATTAATAATCTTAAAAGTACATAAAGTCTAAGATTCAGTTCGACGTTCGAGTCTGTGGTCTACTCTTTTGCCCAAAGCGAAGTGGCTGAGGCGCCAGGGTAGCCCGCGAAATTAAAATATTCTGAGGCTTTTTGCAATTTTGCAGGTTAATGTAAGACTGTATGTTAAACAAATACAATTCGCGACCGTAACAAATTTGGCTTTACAGAGGTTTAGTCATTAAAATCATCAATACAATCCTTTATGTTCATTTAACCCCAATGTATGATCTTTTTTATTAAATAGTAATTAAATGAACTCGAAGGATTCTATTTGATGATTTAAATGAACAAAGTCTATAACTACATACCTGTTATAGTTACGAATTATATTTTGTACAACGCAGCCTGACACCGACTGCAAATTGCACTAAACCAGAGAAATTTTGAATTTCGCTGGCTACCCAGGCGCTTCCCCCTTAACGTCATAGACCAAGACCATAAAGCAGAACTTGTTTAAAAATTGACAACCAACTCTTGATAAATTCAGAAAAATTCTAAGTGCACCAACTAAAATTGAAAAATGTGATACACAGCGAGTCATCACCTGGTAGGCACCGTAATTTATGCACAAATCTTCTAGTGTGCAGCATAATGGATGCAATGGCATCGAAATCTGATGGAGCTATTACTAATGGGTTTAATTTGTTTAAACAGTTAAATGAGAATAATCATTACAAACCGCCAAAGCATAGCACAGTTACAAAATATACCAAACTTCCAGATTTCGATTTTGACTCTGGTGAGGCAGTAATTTGTTTTTTTCCACGGTGTCCCTTGATGTATCTAATTTGGAAAGTGACGCACCTGTTTTAGTACTTTTGTTTAAGTTTCGTGCAGTTCAGCTTGATAATATCAAACATTACCTTTTGTTTTAATTAATTTCAATCAATTGTAAACTGAACTGTGTGATATACTATAAGGGTTGGTTGGTTGGTGATCTTTTCTGCCTGCACAACTGCTTATCAAGGTCTTGATTTTGATACCCAATACACAATGTACTTGTTAGACTTTTTGTTAAATTTTAAAATTATACCATGCTGATCCTAGTATTTTTTCCTTTATTGCATCCAGTGTTGGTTTATCTTATATTATTAAATGATCAATCATCATTCTCTTGCCCTAATCCCAATTTATTTGGGGTTGGTGCAGTATGTCTTCTTCCAAACTTCTGTAGTCCTTGTCATCTCATCAGACACCTCCATTCTTGCCATATCAAAATCGGTATATATATATATTTGTAATCACGTTTGCCAAGGTCAGTGACCATCCAATACATAAAGAGCTACCTCCATACCTTGTTAAGCAGTTTGGCCTGGCTGTAATTTGTTGATCTTTGACAGTTAATACGGGCAGTCAATAGCCCAAAACTTTGACAACCAGTCTTACTAAGGGGTCTTATATTACCCAGAACTAACTGAGTTATTTCAAATAGGCTCTAAAAACTCTCCAAGTAAAATACTTATATTCAGCCGCATCAAGTTATGTGGAAGCTGATGCCAACAATTTGGTAAAGGCTTGGCAGATGATGACTTATTTTCTCAGTAATTAATCATTATGATGTTTGATTCCAACAGCACAATGGTGTTCACACAGCAACACCTTGGAACCACGATTCAGGCGCTTAATTCAATTGGATGTTGATAATTCACTGGTGACAAGCAGGTCTTATAAGAATAGAATGCCTTCACAAAATATAAATACAAAAAGTACTAAAACAGTAATGCTTACCATATCACAAGAACATATAAATGATCCACAACAAACTGTTTGTTAGTATTAATTATTATAATAATTAATATGTATAGTGAATGATAATTTTGTTATTGTAAATATTAAAAAATGTTATTATTATGTAATAAAATGAGTAAACAAAGAAAATACTTATTTAATGTAAATATTAAGATTGGCAACAAAATTGATATATTTTTCACTAAATGCCTACCTACATTAGTTTATTTTTACTGAGGACTTAAGTGTAATAAATAATAATAATTAATAGTGTGATAACTGGAGACTGGGTTATATGCAAATGCATATTTGCTGGTTTTTGAAGATAATGCATATTTTAGTTATAGCAAGCTATACAATTTTATCTGTTTCTAACTAGAAAAATACAAAAAAATGGCCATGGTGAGACAAAATAGCACGAAATGAAATAGTTGACGGAAGTGGATATACTAAGATTAGTTTCAAGTTATGAAAATATCTTTATTAATAGAAGCTTCAATCATCTTACTTATAATTAGGAACATCAAAAATGTAGTAAATTAAATAAAAACATCTTTTATTTATTTATTTAGTTTTAAAGAAAGCTTACAGACTAATAACAATCATAAGTATAATGCATAAACAATGACATTTGCTAATAACTAGCTTCCACATAAATATATATCTAATTAGTTAGGTGTTAATTGCGTTGCCCAGTTACAGCGATATGGCTGTCACCAAAATACTACAAATTAATAATGTTTAGTATATTTCTAATTTTATGTGCATTGGGGCAAAATAAATTGATTTGTAGATGTGAAGGTAAACTATTGAAAGTTATAACACTATGTATGTAGAAGGCGAAGGCTTTGTAGTAATTAAATGTTATGTTGAATGTTTTGGCACATGTCAAGCATTTATGGTGCATATTTCAAGCATATATGGTGCATATTTCGACGATTTCATATTGCATATAATCCGGTCTCTTATGTGTAATCTCGCCTTAATGATATGGTGCAAAAACTTGGAATTTGACTGACATCCAGAAGTCCTAACTCAAGGTTGGCCAAAGGACGATGGAGCGCAGCATAATGAATGTTAATTAGTTGACCGAATCAGAAACAACATACTGCGCTTCAGAACTAAAAATGCCAAAGTAGCTCTTAAAGCTACAAGACTGAAATGGGACTGGATAAATGAGGGAGGCCTTTGCCCAGGAATGGGACAAAACAGGAAAACAAAATAAACTGCTCCAGTAGTGATAACAATAACTTTTTATGTTATGGACCTATTTTGCATAAAATATGGTTTATTTAATCAATATTACTTATTTTAGCGAAAGATAAAAAGCAATACAGAGATAAGTCAACAACATATGCCGTAAAAGTGGATATCAACAAACCATCAAATAATTCATCAAGTAATCCTTCATCAAAATCAACATCTTCAAATAGTCTTTCATCGAAGTTATCAATCCCTATATGTAAGTACATTTGGAATTATTAACATTCCTGTGGTCTATGTATTCATTCTTATTTATAAGGTACTAGGCTCTCCTATTTGTGATAAAAATTCCTTATTGTAAAAAATAATCATTGCATAAACTTTAGAAAAAAACGAATAATAAATGTTATATTCCTTTTGCTTTTCCTTTTGCTGTGTAGAGTTTGGACAACATCAAATAAAACATTTAAATTGTCCAATGAGAACATGCTAAGTATAAGTACTAGGATTAAAATATCCTATGTTTTGATTCAGTTTATCTTAGGTGGAATCCAATAAATTTAAAACTTTCCAAATTAATAGTTTTGAAACAGAATAAGTGAGCAGTCATTTTGAAAAATATTTAATGCATTTTTTAATTTATTTTACAAACTTTGTGAAAAGAAATAAATGGTAAGATAAGGGGTTAGATCACAGGGAAGGTTTTTATTGCTATAAAACAGTGTTGCCACCTTGCAGAAATCTTTCTCACTAGCATTAAGCTGAAATGTCACTAGATTCAGGGATATTTTTAACTAAAAAAAACCCTAGAATTCACTAAATAAAATCACAAGGTAAATAAAAAAACAAATATTTTAATTGTGAATACAATGAATGAAAAACATGACAAAACTAAAAATCAACTTCAAATATTTCTGCTGGTATTTCTTCTTCATCTTGATTGATTATTATTGCAGATGTAGTCGGCTGAGATGGATCATCAGTTTTGTCAGACTTCTGTGATTTAAAAGAGTATTTAGAATTGCTTCCAATAGCAGTAATTACATCAGCCGGCAGCTCGTAACTGTAACAGTTCTTCTTCATTATCTTTAACTGATTTCTTATAAAAAGAATGCTATTTAAAGTGTTTACAGCCATTTTGTTTCTTAATTTGTTTTTTACGATATTCATAGCACTAAAGGCCCTTTCCACTTCAGCATTTGAGTGAGGAAGTGACAATACGGATATAGCGAGATCAGATAACTCTTGAAAGGTATTTAGTTCAGCCGCATTCTTATATTTTCGCACTTCCGCCCAGAAATCAATAACATTATGTGTAGCATTCCATTTAATATAACTTATACCATGCCACTGCTGTAATAGTTTGTCTATTGCTTCGTCATCAAATCCGAGTTCCGCGGCAAGGTCTGCTATTTTGTTGTCTTTGCCTTGGCGAAGAGTATTTTCCACACTCAGTTGACACATTTTCTCCAAAATAATGTAGTTAGACGGAAGTCTTTGCTGAATCTCTTTTCCTAATTTGATAGTAAAATCAATACAACGTTTCCTGACTGCATTAATGACATCATTGGGTAAATTGGTGTTTTGTACTTGTGATTCAAATAGATATCCTAAATACGGTACTGGATTTAAGTGGGCTTCTATTTGGATGGACAAAAAATCATTGTCAGTCGTTGCAGCCGTTGGCATCAGTACTCTATTACAAATAGAGCGAAGCAATATCATCAATGTGTTCAATAGGGCAACCGGATTTGAGTCTTCACTTTCAAAACTCTTAACTCCAATTTGGACATCATTCAAGATGCTCCTTAAAAAGCACATATAAAGGCGATTTCTTTCATCGGCATACATCGAATGAAGCAATTCTGCTGTGTAGCAATTATCTTTGTTCAAAGAGAAATGCAATTTGAGTTCTTCCCATTGAGATAATATTCTGGTCACAGTTTCTTCAATGGACAGCCAACGAGTATCACAAGCGCGCAATATTTTTAAAGGCTTCTCGCCACAATTTATTGTCTCATAAATATCTTTGTACTCATCACAGCGTTTGGGTGAATGTGAGAACCAATTATAAGTTTCTCTAATGAGAAACTCTATATTTCGAGGTAAAGTTTGCTGTGACGCATGTGACACCGCCAATTGCAATGAGTGGCAAACACATCTGACCAGAATTAAATTAGGTACGCCATATTCCGTTTTTAAAATATTATGGACGCCATTATTGACTCCAATCATGACAGAGGCATTATCCACTCCAATTCCAATTAGGTTTTTTAATAGAAGACCATGTGCCTGTAAACAGCTTACCAAGGCAGTAACAATTCCTCGAGCATCCGCGCTCCTCAGTGGTTCTAATGCTAGAAATGCAGACACAACTTTATTTTGCGTGCAACTAAAATATCGAATCACTATGCCCAATAATTTTGATACACTGAGGTCAGTGGATTCATCTAATAGTACACTATACTTTTGTGATCCAATATCATCCAAAAGCATCTGTTTGAAGTGTGGAGCTAACACATTATTTATAACTGCACTGCATTTCGTTCTGTGCAATTTAATGTCCATAACGCTCTGTGAATCAGTAATACATTTTTTTAAAGCTTCAGTTAAGTGATCAATTTGTTGTATGGATGTGTGTTCTACAATAAACAGGGACAATGTTCCTTCAACTTTTAATGTTTTCGTATTATTTTTAGAAGCACGCACATATTCAATTTGTCGGTTTTGAGACACTAAGTCAGATTTATCTTTATGTTTTTTTGTTATTCTGTGTTTCTTAATGTCGGCAATTCTTGCAAACATTTCACTATGACAAAATGTACAAAATGCTTTTGTAGGATCATTTGCAACAGGGCGTAACCAAGACTTGAACTCTTCTTGAGTTTCCCATTCTGTCCGATATTTTTGAGAATAAATAGTCTTTTTTTTCAGTGGCACGTCCATGGTAATACGAAATAAATAGTTTACAAAAACCCACACAAGCACTTGATAAGTACACTTGAATGATTTCGATAATTATTGTCTCCTACTTTCGCGAACGAAAACTATAACAAAATACTAGCAGTAGCCAACAGTATGCAGCACTCACTCATGCAAACCTTAGACTATACGTGTTAGGTTTGATTTATTAGTCGGGAAATCCCCAAGCATAACCAATTAACCAGAAAGAAAGACGTCTAACGCTACGTTCTGAAATAAGTAATTTTCATAGTACAATTATTATTTTTTATATTTAAGTGTATATTTTACTATTTACCCGGATCCAAAACACAATATTAGATAAATATCACTAAAAATCATCAAAGAATTTTTCAGTGACATTTTTTTTCAAAATATCACTGTCCAACTCCAAAAATTCACTAAATCTAGTGACAAAATCACTAAACTGGCAACGCTGCTATAAAACCTTTATAAAAAACAAACCATAAGCGGATTGCCCCTTTGTTTGCATGTAAAAACTGCCACTTGATTATAAATTTGGTGCAAATGCCAACATTTCTAGGTAAATAATAAAGATCCTTGATCCTTCAACAACATGACGGTTGTTGTCCTCGAAGCTTTAGATAGAGGTTTACCTAACAGTACAACCAAGATTCGCCAGTTTTATTATATCAAAGACGGTTATAATTAACTATCAAAGGACAATGCTATAAAGCAAAAGCATTTCCAATTTTTTGCAAAAAACTTTCTTTTTAATTATAAATTCACATATAATTGTTTTAGTCTGAAGCAAGCAGGGATTTTGAAATTTCGCAGCTAAGCATCTGCCATTTACTGTCGCCAAATGATACCAGTTTATTATTATTTTCATTTTGAATGGGATAAAAATAATTGTTGTAGGGATGAAACATAAAAATCTATATGAATTATTTTTTTTGCGAACCCGTGGTAAAACATTACAACAATATCTTCATCGCAACTGGCATTTTTTAACAGAAGTTACATGCACTGTTCTTGATTTATCTACACGCTAAACAAGCAAGAGAATACAAAAAATGTGGAAACAATGTTTGGCTTTTGCTGCTGATCCAATAGCGTTATTTTTTTTTAAATAACACCAGACGGTACTTTCTTTTTTATTTTATTTATAAAAAAATGGGTAAAGAATTTTATTGTAATTTATCATACAGATTAATATTAATTCTCATCTAATACATAAATGATTTTTCATTAACATAAGCCGCACAGCATTTATTATATTTTACCAATGATTCAGTCGAGATGCAAGAACCAAATTTCCGTACAAAATTGAGCATTTACTTTAAAAGGGTTGTTCAAATTCGAGAGAGAAAAGTAAAATCACAATCATAACTGAGTTTTGGAGGTCAGATAGGCTAATAGGATAAGACACTCTGTGTAAAATACTAATATTCAGCTGATTCCAGTTATACTGGGAACTGATCCCATCATAATTTAGAAAAGGATAGGCAGATGACAATGATTACTTTTTTCAGTAATTAATATTAATTATAATGTTTGATTCCAACAGCACAATGGTCTTCACACGGCAACATTTTGGAACGAGAACTCAGACACATAATTCAAATGGATGATGATTATTTACAAAAGACAAGCAAGTCGTCTTATAAGGATAGACTCCTTCCACATAATATAATGACTCCCAGTAAAAGTACTAAAAGAGTAATGGTAACCATAACAGAAGAAAATGAAAATGATCTCCAAAAAAAATGTAAGTATTCATTATTTTAATAATGACTTAATACATAGTGAATGACAATATTAAGATTAGCAACATAATTTATATATTTTTCGCTAAATAATGCCTACTCATAGTAGTTTTGTTTTAGTGAGGACTTTTGAGTGTAATAAATAATAATAGTGTGATAACTAGAGATTGCGATTACGGATTATATGCAAATGCATATTTGAATATATATACCTAATGGCTGTTTTTTTAATATAATGCGTATTTTATCTATTTCTATATTGCTGACTAAAATAAAATTTAATCTGTTTCTAACTAGAAAAATGCACGAACATGATTAGACTCGCAAAATAGCACACAAAACGAAATAGTTTACCTAAGTGAATGTAGAACAATTGGTTTCAAGTTATGAAAATATTTTAATTAATAGTAGCTTCAATCGGACTACTTAAAATTGGGAACAAAATACGATTTTCGCAACAAAAAAAATATCTAGTTGAAAATGTAGTAATTTATATAAAGTATAATTTTGTAGTACTATTTCAATTGTATATTCCATGTTTTGGCACTTTTGTTGCAAATTTCGAGCACTTATGGTGCAAATTTGGCCAATTTTATGTTGCACATAATCCGTTCTCCATGTAATCAATCTCCCCATGACACGTGCACAGTTTTGGTCTTTGACAAACATCCCAGAAGTCCAAACTCAAAGTTTTCCAAAGAGCGATGGAGCGCAGCATACTGAATGTTTAATTTACCGACCGAGTTAGAAACATCACACAACGCTTCAGTACCCAAATTGCCGAAGTAGCTCTTAAAGCTGCAAGACTGAAATGGGACTGGGCAATAGAGGGAGGCGTTTGCCCAGGAGTGGGACAGTGCAGGCTAATGCTTTACTTAATCAATATTATTTATTTTAGCGCAAGATAAAAAGCAATACACTTTTAAGTCAACAAAAAAACCCGTAGAAATAGATATTCAGAAATATTCATTGAATAAAATTTCAAATAGTCCATCAAGGTTTTTAAATACTCCAAATAATCCTACATCGAAGTTTTCAAGTCCTAAATGTAAGTAGATTTGGAAATTATCTGTGTATTCGTTCTTATTTGAAGATACTAAGCACTCCTAATCAGATATCCATACTTCCATACTAATATTATAAATGCGAAAGTCACTGTTTGTTTTTTTGTTTGTTTGTTACCTTTTCAGGACTAAACGGCTGATCAGATCTTAATGAAATTTGGCAAGAAAATAGATTTCAACCTGGGGAAGGACATAGGCTATATATCATCACGCTACGACCAATAGGAGCGGAGCTGCAATGAAAAATGTTGCGAAAACGTGACGCAGACGAAGTTGCGCGGGACAGCTAGTTATAAAATACGTTAAAAATTTCTCTGTCCGATCCGTATAAAGGGGCATATATGTATACCAATGACATTACGTCGTTGATAGTCCAATACCGCGTAACTAACATTGTTAAATACCGCGTAAGTACATCTTTGCAACTTTACAGGAGGGCCAAAAAAAAATTTACTAAACAACGAATCAGCCGAATTTCGAACGAACTTGTGTTTTAGAACTATTTCGTCCTCCTCCTTTCCGTCCCGCGCGTACCGAATTACGCGCGGGCGTTACCGCAGATCCTCGCCGTACCGAATTCGGTACGCCGAGGATCAACGGCGCACCAGCAAACTTAAACGCTAATATAAAAAAAAGTAAATTTCTAAATCGTTCTGTCAAAATTTACCTCTATGGTCAACTAGTAGTCGATTCAAACAAAACCAATCGTTAGTAATACTAAACGGCACAACATTATTAAAAAAAATATAGAAACTCGTCTATGTCGAATGTCAAACGACAATGGCAACCCGTGTTATTATGTTCGGAAAAGTGTTGTTTTTGTGAGATATACGTTGTAAAACTTTGGTAAGTAAATGTATAGTATGTTATAAGTGTATAATGCAACTTTTTAGATAGTCATTTGCTTGAAAAAATAACAAAAA
Source organism: Cerastis rubricosa (assembly GCA_949152445.1). Classification (NCBI taxonomy): domain Eukaryota; kingdom Metazoa; phylum Arthropoda; class Insecta; order Lepidoptera; family Noctuidae; genus Cerastis; species Cerastis rubricosa. The sequence goes on along the minus strand of OX424523.1, from coordinate 11,108,516 downwards.
ATTATGATTTGAGCCAACAAAAAATCCTTTGTTGTGAAGTTTGTTAGTCGAAATTAACAAAAATAATTTGACTCTTTAACCATGTAAAATGGTCTTGGAAACAATAGTAGCAAAGAAAAAATAGTGATAATTCATTATTTCATGTATTCGAGGCATATCTATTCATATTTATTGATATTTCAAGTATTTTCATGCTTTGAACAGCGGAATTCTAAAATGGCCGATTCTAACAAGAAGTTTGAGTTAGGATCTTATAAGAATAATGTATGAAGGGCTCCCAAAAACACTGTCATTAGATTACTTGTATATTTGTGATGTTAGATATAAATTTTCGTGTAAATTGAATGAGTAGTTTTACCAAACAAAAATAAGCAACGAAAACAGACGTATTTACTGCGACCTCTCTCATATATATGGGATATGTATAATTCTCAAGTAGTTCTAAAAGAGTTGTTTATTATTAATAAATGGCCCCGTTCATCACGAACCCGACACTGTTTACCGTTTAAGATTAGAGCTAATATAACTCGAGTTATAAGTGTTTATCTTTACGATATCGGATGACTCACGCGATGGCGTAATCAAGGGGCCCCCGAAGGGTTTCATGCGGGGTTTTACTGTTGCGCGCGACAGGATAAAGAGGTTAACGAATGTACTAATTTTAAAGTTAATATTGCTATTAGTTGGTTTACAAAGTCACTTACGCTGTATTTTTTCTAACAGTTCTGGATCATTATTAGTACTTACGCGGAATTGTTAATAAATTAAAATAATACTCTAAACTCAATTAACGATTCATTTAATATTATTTAGTATTAAAATCATTGCACATTAATCATTTTAATCATAATTATTCCACCACTACAAAAAAATTAACAAAACAATCAAAACTCAGTCAAAAAGTAATCAGTGTTGACAGTGACACTGTTCACTATTTATAAAGTAATTTTAACAATCACAAAATAAATCACTAAAGTCCTTTAAAGGTGATGTGCCTAAAAATATCTATTAAAAAAAGTTGAAGTTGAAGGCGCGCACCTTGTTTCCGCCCGAAAGAAGGCTCTTTAATACCTTCTTCAGGCGACCGAAGAAGCGTTCCCTCAACGATTGCTTCATGTCAGCTACGTTAATGCCTAACGCTTCCGACATACCCAAATACTTATAATTTTCTGATGAGGAGAGAGATCTGAGGTGTATGGAATCCGAGAGTTGGATTCCCTCGGATTCCATAATCTCTCCTCGCTTTACATACATGACTGCACATTTGTCCACACCAAATTCCATTCAGATGGCGCTACTAAAAGTTTCAGTTACTTTCAGTAGCTTCATCAGTTGCAATTTGTTAGGGGCAAAGAGTTTCAGATCATCCATGTAAAGAAGGTGAGATATGACCTGACCACCTCTCCTCAACCGGTAGCCTAGGCCTGAATCCTCCAGCAATGTGCTTAGAGGATTCAGGGCCAGGCAGAACCAAAGTGGACTCAGACTGTCGCCCTGAAATATTCCCCGTTTAATCCATACAGGCTCATCGTTCCCCTGGATCTGTCGACATCCTGGATATCGGAGCACCGTCCTCCATTGCCCCATACACGACTCAAGAAAGGCGCGTAGAGTTGCATCAATCTTGTACAACTCCAGCACCCTCATGAGCCATGTATGTGGCACAGAGTCGTAGGCCTTCTTGTAATCTATCCAGCATGTCGACAGATCCTTGCGGGATCGACGAACCTGTTGGCTAATGGCCATGTCGATGAGGAGTAGCTCCTTAGTACCACGGGACCCGTTCCTACATCCATTCTGAGAGGCCGACATAATAGAATTACTATCAATGTGTTTGTTAATTTTCTCTCTCAAAATGGATGTAAGAAGTTTATAGACCGTCGATAAACACGTGATCGGTCTATAATTCTTGGGTTCCGTAGGACTACCTGACTTATGGAGCAGGTGGGTAACACCTGTTGTAAGAAACTCTGGTAGCGACCCAGACTCTAAGCATGACTGGAATTGAGATGCCAGGCGAGTGTGTGAACTACTTAGCCATTTGAGCCAGAAGTTGTGCAGTCCGTCCGGTCCCGTAAATCTATTAAAAAAACTATTTTCTTCCGGAGCGCCACACAAATCCTATCACACTCTTAGCAATCTGCGCAGATACGCGGAATTCAGGTTGAAACTTGTTCGACGATAGACCCGCGGTATCGTTGCATTTCATTTACTCGTCTTCCTATTGGTCAATTCAAATATTTGTCATACGCGTCGATGCCAATCATAATCAGCTACCTACAGCTGCGAAATGTCAATTTTGATTTTTTTGCACATACGCGGTATTTAACAATGTTAGTTACGCGGTTTTGGACTATCAACGACGATTACCAAATAAAACAATAAACATGAATTAAGCACATTTTAATTTAATTTTTGTTGGGTTATAGTTAGTACCTAATAATACCCTAGCGGTCGGACAAGATTTTTTAACATATTGTATATACAGGATGAATTTTCCAAGTGGACGTGGATGGCTAAATCCGAAACTATGAGGAATAGCGAAAAATGCTCAATGGTGCCTCGAGCCCGATTTTGATGAAAACTAAAACTGCATCATTAGATTTTTGAAAAATCAAATTCCTAGCCAGGAATCGAATCCATTGATATCTAAAGAAAACACATACTGTATTATTACACCATTTGATGGTGCAGCTAATAAGGATCAAATTGTGAGACGTAATAACATGCAGCAAACTAAAGCAAAAAGAGTAAATTTTTGATAAAATAAATAACAGTATGCAAACAGTTAGTATAGTCCTCCTGACCGTTTTCGTTCACAGCGGCCAATGTCGGTGGAGGCTAGCCATCGGCGCGGGAGATATTATAGTGCACAGGTGTGTGCGCAGGCACAGGTGCACTCTCTGATCCCTCACTCTCATAGTCCGTTGGGGTAGAGTGTTTATATCATTATGTTTCTAGTCTAGTCTGTCTACGAGGTTTTGGTAAAATCAATGGTTTACTATGTTTTGTAGCTTTACATTGTATCCACAATTATGGAATAATGGTTGTGGACAAAGAAATGGTTACCTTGTTGGTTTACATATTTTTGGGGCTGACAGTACTAATCAACGAAACGTTTAACAAAATCACGATTGACGCCAACTCACTTGTAGGTTCTAATTTCAATTGTTTACGATTTCTGTTGCCTTTAACCGTGTAGAGTCAATAAAATTTAAATTAGAACATAATTTTGGCTAGAACGACTGCCCTGCGTGTGTGTGTTTGTCGTAAATCAAGGACATTAATTTAAAATATGAATAAACATAAAGGGGTTCGAACATTTTTGTAATATCTAGCCGCCGCCATCTTGATTTTTTTTTCAAAATTTCCGAGCACGATAAAAGTGGTATATTTGGATAGAGGACGCTTATACAAACAAAAAATGTTAAATAACATGGTATCCTAAAGGGTCACGTTTCCGAGATATTTGGAGGTCAAGATCGCCATTTGTGTCCAAAGGCGATCATTGAAAATCGAGTTATCACGCGTGTGTGAGGTTTAGGATACCATGTTATTTGGAGGAAATGGGAGAACTTTGAATGCTGTTCGAGACTTGAAAGCAAAGTCAGAATCAAAAAATGTTATCTTTAAACCTTTAGATATTTAACCATATAGTTCGGTACGGGCCCCCAAAGGGGCTCGACGAACAAACCTCCGCTGGGTTGGTATCGGCCCCGAAAGGGGTTAGCAATTAAGTCATTCGTCATCCTCATAATTTATGCAAATATTTTATTTTCTGATTATCAAATACTATGAGTGTGCGTTAATTAAGAAAGTTGGATAAAATTTTCATATATCTACGCCATTAAAACTTCTGTAAATAGCGCGCAAGTATCTTAATTTACCCTTATAAAATTCAAGTGCATAAATACGGTCATCGCCATTTTGACGGCTGTGCTGGTCGAGGCTAAAAATCATAAAAATTGTGGCCTTCGAACATTAGAGCTCCACTATATGGACAATAATCAACTCGTCATTTAATTATGCGGCTAATTCATCCATAGTTCAATTTAAATAAGCAGTGGTAATGATGAATTTTGAAATCTAAAGTCGAAGTTTCGCGCCAATCGTGCGTGTTTACATTTTTATTTTTCACATATAACACACACACGCGTATAGATTCGGTAACAAACATGACAAATATCATTCCAAATATTATAAACCGCATGAAAATGCCCAGATCTTAGCGTTATTTACGAATACGGGACCAATAACACATAATACTCATTACCACCGCTCAATAAGTATTTTGAAATAGACGACCATTTTTTTTTTAAATTATTGTGATGTGTGAAAGCGATTATTCCAATCGATTATTTTTTTGTAATCTTCGACCAACTCGAGTAATTAAATTGAGAAATTTAAGAAATCGATTGATGAAAATTAAAATAAATTTATTTTAACCGTAAAATACAGTAAATATTTATTATAATGTGTTTTAGACTTTTATAATGGTAATCTTGATTGTTTTTCGTACATTCCGACCCAACAATAAACAGCACGGACTGATATTATGACTAAATTCGCGCCAATTTTATTTCCATATCAAAATTTAAATTTGGAATTCGTTCGCTGTTCCAATTTATATTGCAGGCATTCAAATTTACTATTATAGATAGTTTATTATGAATTTTGTTTTGAACTATCTGAAGATTGTTAGAATGCACAGGATCTCGGTAGGAATAGTAAAAAAGAATTATGTAGTTTGATTATGGTTAGGACGTTGGGTTGGTTAATGGATATTTAGGTACTCTTTACTTTATTAATCAGCCTGTTCTATCCCAATGCGGGTAAAGGCCTGCCCATGTCTTTCCAATTTTAATCTTTTGCCTTCACCGTCCAATACTTTTAATCGACAATATTTTTTTACACCTACTTAGATAGGCTAGGTTTTGGGATAGCTACCCCAAAAATGAAAAAGAAACCCTTTTAAACCATCCAAAAAATACGGTAAGACTCTCGAGTAAGAGTCTTACTCGTATATTTTGTAGACTCTTGATGGTTCTGGTTCATATCTATTGCTGTTCATGGCTTCATTCAAGTGACTCGGCCCTCGGCCTTTGATGGATAACCTAAAAATGGCAGTTTTAAAAAAAGTGTGCGTCTCGGGACGTTCGACAGAAGTGATAACTTAAACTAATCTAAGCCTGCTGCCTTATGCGTGAGAGAAAGGGAAGCCACACAGAGTGGTGCCGTAACGCGTTACGTTACGAAGCGGTTAACCCTCCCATAAGAAGTTATCACTTCAAAAACCTTTTTACACTGGACAGTGAACCGCTTTGAAACAATAATGTTCCTTGAAACGGCTTACGAATTGCCGATTGTCAACCATCATCATCAACTGTTGGGGTCGGCTTCCAGTCTACCCAGATACAGCTGCATAACCGTATTTTAAATGGAGCGACCTGCGACTGCCTATCTGACCTCCTCAAACCAGTTAGTATCGGGTAGTACGATACCCCTTGGTAAGACTGGCTGTCATACTTTCGGGCCACTGACTAGCTGTAACATAACAATAACCCCATCATACGATACACAATCTTGGAAGAATAAATATAATTTATCTTGTTAGATCATAATAATTATTTACTATGCCTTCCAAGATCCTGGGCATTCTTTAACCAACCTTCAGATATTCCACAATAAAATTCTTAAAATGTTATCTAGTAAAATTAAAATACTTATTTTAAATAATAAGAATTGCGTGCGCATTCTTTATTTAAATTTTGAAATCGAAATAAATCGGCGGGAATTAAGCCTAACCATTAAAATGTTGACTTGTTTTTTTTTTGGGATTACTGTCTTCTGTCGTTCTTATTACTTAGTAATAAATCTCCTTCCCATGAAGTCAACGTTCATTTATTAATTATAAGATGCTTTTGATCTAATAATTACTTAATGAAATTATTATGGTTATTATGACTAATTTCAATATTAACAATTATTTAAAATTATACTTAAATGAGTTTTTATTCAGTGTCAACTTTTTTTTTTCAAACTTGCGATTATCGATTAGGCTGAATGCAACTAATTAATCGTAAATAAGAAACCTGGGTTTTCGGTCAGCACTAAGAAGTGTTATGTTACAACATAGTTTTCAGTAATATTTGTCTAGACTTTGATTGGGTTTTTTTAAGAAATTGTGTGTGAATAATGGCAAAACTAAGAATGCAGATAGAATGTTACTGTTTTTATTTTGCCCTTCCGAATTGTTTTAGCAAACGAGAAGCATGCCTATGTACATTATTTCCAGCGCATATAAGGTACCTACTTTTTGGAAGAGTGTAGTAATATGTATTTTACGCATATTTGGCAATAGACTGACTCCGTTTCACCGACCTCAACACGATACTGAAGATATTAACCTCAAATTTATCGTATGTAACAGATCCCGTGACATATTTTTCACAATAAAATCGAACGCTGAAAGTTGATGAAAATTTCGTGAAATTCATGACAATTCGCATCACCCCGCCGATTCAGCTGATGTGTCATGTGTCAAAATCTTGTCGGGCATAGTGGTTAATCTTAGCAATAGCAATTATTCAGTTATTTATTACACTTTTATGACGTATGTTCTGCTAACATATTTAATTATTTGTTTTTGTTTCAGTATCTAGAGAAATTAGAAGTGCCAAATCAAGCAAAACATATTATGAAAAGGAACTGACTGTGGCTCAGCAAAATTACAAAGGCATACGACCCCGCAGTCCTATTTCAACAGGAGAAAGGAGTAAAATTGATATAGTTAAAGAAAAAGGTGAGTTTATGACATCAAGTTGGTGTTGCCCTTATAAAGTACATTCAGGTAGACTTAAGTGTCGTGTTATGTACGCGTAGATCCTGACATGATGTGCAATAATAAGAGGGCACAATTCTTCTTGCGCCAAAAAATAATAGTCTTATTTGGATACAACGTGGTTCTTTTATGATACCGAACTTACTATACTTATACAAGGTGGAAGGACACATTCACACATTCAGTAAATCATTCCGAACCAACCTATCGAAACTACCTACTTAAAAAAACAAATCAGCTGTTCCATACTTTTGGACCGTGTAGGTATTGCTATTTAGGTGGAAACAACAGAAAGGAACAAAAATTTGGAAAAAAATCGCTAAATATTTTTTTTTTTTGCTAAATTAGTACAACTTCCGCTGTCCCGATTTTTTCTTCCCATACAATGAAATGATACTTCACGAAACAGTCGAAAGGCATGAAAAAAATATTAAGTCACCTTCACTCATTTTTATAGACAACTCACACTTGGACAAAAAAATTAAGTACTCCAAAATTGTTTACATCAAAAAAATACTAAAGGTAACTAGGAAAGATTTCCGGTATCTCTTATAGATTCAGATTCTATAATCACTCTGTTGCTGTTCTATAGTCCTCCTACTGATCGATTTCGAAAACGGCGTCACGGCGACCCTTTGAAAATTAAATAAGCTAAAACTATTTCAAATCGGTGTGTCCGCACCTTCTAGACCAAATTTTGTTTTAAATCCCGGCCACAGCTAAAGCTGTTAAGTTACCTTGTATTTGCTATAGTTCTGTTTAGTGACAAAAAGCCTGGTTTGTTATATGGGGTAAAATTGAAGTTTTTAAAACTGAGAAAAACTTCAATTTTATAAGCTTCAACATAGACAGGAACGAAATCCATAACATCATCGGACTACCACACGTACGGTGATGCGCCATCGATACATGGTGGACATCCCATCTATACGCACTATGCGTTTTGGCAATACTTTATTATGCGTACCGTTAAGGAGTGGAATTCCCTGCCGGAGTCTGTGTTTTCCGATAGCTACAATCTAGGTCTTTATGTCAAGAGTGAATAGGTTTCTTCTAGGCAAGCGTGCTTCACCGTCGATCACATCATCGCTTACCATCAAGTGAGATAGTGGTCAAGCGCGAGCCTATAGATAATAAAAAAGCAAGCAATTCATATTTTGTATGCACGTATAGACATAAAGCTAAACGTTTCACACGTATACGCCATTCTTGATCATATTTTATCGACAGTTTTATGCCTTTTGACTTAAAATATTTAATCATATCATTATATTTCTAGAAACACTGCGGAGATCAAGAACTTCAAATCCCACATCGAAAACTAATGCAAGCAAAAATTTTGTAACACCAAGTCAAAAAGAGATATCAAAAGTCCAGAGTATGATTACTAATAATAATATGAAAAATTACTCAACAACATACAAACGACTTGTGGATAAATCAAACCTAAACAAATTACCACTTCTAAAAAACAAGCTTCCTAAAGAAACAATTAAAGAAGATTTAAATAAAAGAAGATCATTAACAATACATGTGCCACTTACTAATACAATTAAGAAAGACAAGCATGTGTTCAATGTGCCACTTGTAGAATCAGTCAAACGAACTGTAGACACTGCCACAGAAACGAATGGTGTTGTGCATTACAAAGATGCGGTAGTTGCCACGGACCCGGTATCCACATTGGTTAGCCAAGTAACAGACATACAGGATTTCGAAATTAATGCAATTAAAACGTGCGAAAGCGCTATCCAAACGGAATCTTTGAACATACTGTTTGATAGTCTAGAAATACCAAATGTAACATTAACAAAGGACAAGAGTGAACCCAAAGAAGACCTTACAACTTTTAATACTACCGCATTGCCAAATTTCGAAATGCCGCTTGAAAAAATAGTCCCTCAACCTGCAGAAGCGAGTAATAGTGATAGTAGTATTTGTGAAAGTGCCTCTTACATAATTAGCCAAGCTACTAGACAAAAGTTGAGTGTAACATACACTACTAGACAAAAGTTTAATTTTAAACTACTTGGTAATGGTGATGATGTTGGGCCTCCTGAATTAATTAAACCGTCGGATATAATTAGCTCATTAAGAGTTAATAGCGGCCTATTGCAGAGCGACATTTGTGAACAGTTCCAGCGGGAACTCAACTTCATAGATTCATTCTTAGAATCACTCCAATATTTGCATTATTCTTGGCATCAAAATGCTAAGAATTCCGAACACGACAATTTCTTGTCGAAGCTTGAAGATGGCGCGAATATTGACGACACTGAAACAATGGCATCCAAGAGTCTTTGTCTGGTAAGTGTTATTCTTTTATTTGTAAATATTTTGCTGCGACTGGGCAACAGTAGAAGTTCTTATGTCGATACTCTTTCATTGACAGTTATGTGCATATAACTTATGTTAATGAGTATAGGGTGTGAAGTGATTTTAGCAAATCTAGCGTGAAAAGATAGGAATTAAAAATTTGTTAATGATTTCAGCTTAATTTACTCATTCGCGATGAGCAAAGACGAGCAAAAAATCTCTTATTCGTATTGAAGATGCGAGAAGAAGCGCTGAAAGATTTTACGAAATCTCAAATACTTTGGTTAGAAAAGAAGAAAAAGCACGACAACACGGATATATCGACGTTGAAGAAGAAACAACGCGGAGCCCTGCTCAAGCTGCAGCACGAGTGTGGGGAGATGCAACGAATGCGCAAGGCTCTGCTCACCCTCTCCGAGAAGCGCAAAGTGGCACTCATGAAAACCATGAAGAACATAGAACTGAAACTGAAAAACAACGTCGATGTAGATCAGATTATTCTTGGCAAGAAAAAGTTGAAAAGAAGTACTTGCTTCGACAGGAACGCTGCTCCTCTCAAATGTTTTGATTTATCGAGCAGCGGGTGTGAGGAGAGTACCTCTTCGAAGGCGATCTCCGACGCCTCGGTGTTGCTGGCTGAGGAGTGCACGGCGCAGTACGAGGTGGGCGAGACGCGCGGCGTCACCAGCGTGGAGAAGTGCGTGCAGACGAACGCCTCGTACTGTGCCGACATCGCCACCGACACCGCCGCGGAGAACTTCGTCGTCGTCGACGGCGGCTACCTCAACATACTGTTCCACAACCTTACCTTGCCGCAGATCTTCAGCAGTGGCAAACAGTATGAGGTTAACGAGGAAGCTCTGAAAAACATAGTTAATACAGCAAACAGCCACAATACTAACCTAAGCGGTAGTGAAGTCGTTGAGAAACTTATGGATCAGATAAAGAATAAAGACGGTGATACGTCCTCTACCTCTCCATCGACTGCTCGAAGTCTCATCGATGAGTTTGACCAGTACTACAAAGATTTGAATGAAGTTGATAAATCGCGCCCCACCACACCTGAGAGCATTGAGATCAAAGACTCGAATTCACAGACAGGGGACTTGGAGTACGAGCGGCCGGTGGACCGGCTTACTAATACTTCGTCGGTAATGACGACATCGAGCATAAATGATAGCTTGTCAAATAAAGGCGAGCTGTGTGTCTGCACAGCTGCAGCTCCATTAGAGAGTGAAAGGAAATTAGATAAGGAGCCATTAACTACTAGTCAAGCACCGACCGGCCCGCTGCCGGTGCCCGTCGGCGCAGCCGCTGTCGTTGACAGCCAACCTTCTGATGTTGTATCTTGGTTACTGTCGAAGGCAATCCCAACCTCTTCTTTAGGTTAGTTTTTTATCTGTTTTTATTGTTTAGATTTTGACGATAATTCACGAGCTGAACATTATGCAAAAGGCTTGTCCGGGTCCCATCGGTTCACCGCTACGACCGCCAGGACTCGTCACTCGCCAGCTAAATGCCTGATACCAATCCTGCCATCAGGGCTTCAGGTATTTTAGATATTGATGTACCATTCAATCTGTTACCATTTTTGTACTAAATAGGCGTATGCAACTGTTTCAGAAGCGGGCAGCGTCAATAGTCAGTCGCTGTGCGTCTCCACATCTTCGACGACTTTGGGCCCGGCGCCATTGGTGTCGGCGGCGCCTTTGGTCTCGGCCCCTTTGATCTCAGCGGTGCCTTTGGTGTCAGCGCCGGCCCACGTTGAGGCGGAGGAGCTACGAAGACAACAACTAGCGATAGAAAGAGAGGTACACTAATTTATCTTAAATTTTGTGCAATCTAAAAAAAATTTTTAAGACTGTAAACTTACGTGTGTTTGTAGAAAGAAATCTCTTGAAATAAAGTAAATATTGTTTTTTATTATTAAAACAGTATTTTTGGAAGTTATTATCGAAAGTCATGGAATACTGTTATGCCAGCAAAAGGCACGTTTCCAGCCGTTCCAGGCGTTGATAGGTTTCTATTGTGCATCTGTCATTTTGTTGATTCTTCCGTCGACATAACTCGTTTCAACGTGGTCATGCTACGCGTGCTGCTGAAACACTTCGCGGGTAGGAATCTGGTAGCGTACCTACACACAGACATCCGTGTTTTTCGTTAACATTTTGATGGGTTTAGTGGGAGTTGCCGAAGTCAGTTACAGAACTGACCGATGGAAAATTTAAAAAATTATATTAAACGTGTCCTCATTAAAAAAACATACTACAAAATTAAGTAAGTTAATTAAGTTTTGTCTTCTAGTTTTTGAGTTTCCTTATAGAGTGGTTTAATTGTTGTCATTGCTTTCTTTTCTTTTTTCCGATATTTTGTCCTGATTTGAATGGCATGTTAGATGTCTTGTTCTAATTTAACTTGTTGGTAGTATTAGAATTAAAATATTCTATTGCTGCTAAATCAAAATAATTTATTTCAAGTAGGCCAGTGACACGCAGTTTTGAAACCGCGAAAGATAATAAAAATGAAGCTTCAGTTCCAGTCACAAGACATAATAACTGTGAACGTATTGTAGTTGCCCAATCCAAAGCGTAGATCTCTATGGAGAACAATGGGCAAGAAACTCCATGGACTGGACATGGACTCCATGTCTTTTAAATCAGAATCTTGCTACTTAGTCGAATGCAATTAGACGAAAAATACTCATAAGGTGGAACGAAGTTTACAGTGGTCGGATTTTCATGGGACTTTTTTTATTGAGTTCCTAGAGGGGTAGAGAAGAAAGTTTAAACAAAAAATTTCTAATTTCCTTAGGATAATATTTTTTCTCGTTTATGAATTACATGAAGTTCGACGAATTTATATGGTAGCGTAATAGTGTGGCCTGTGTGTAGCCATTTAACGCCAATTTGGTCATTGTTGTCGATAAAATACGCATATCAAGTTTTTTTTGATAATTTCCTATTTTCTTCAACTATTTCTAAATTAACGAATTTGAAGACTAAGATTTCTTTTCAAATTAGTAACTGGTACTTTTTCACAGAAAATGGCCAAGAAAATGTTCAAGGAAACCACATTCATAATAATTCACAGAATAATAACAAAAAAAAAATGTTTTAAATAAAGGCAATTTTTCCCCAATTTTCATATTAAACTCGATGTGCCATTTATGGTCTATATCCTCGTTTTAGTACTATCTAATGAGGTCTTCACCCGGAGATCATCCACACCATATATATGACAGCAGTAGAGCCGGTCGTTTTGTACACAGCAAGTGCCTGGGCGCCGGCAGCCAAAAAGATCGGAGCGCAGAAAAGACTCACTGACTGGCCACGTCTGCCGCATGCCCAATGATCTGTGGGCAAAAATAACCACTTTCTGGAGCCCTGACACAGCCAGAAGCCGTCGTGGTAGACCTCGTAGAAGATGGCGGGAGAAGCTAGACAAGACCAGCGACCAGTGGTCCACATTGGCCCTGGATCGAGACAATTGGAAGTCATGGGGCTTTTGCCCAGCAGTGGGATGACGCAGGCTAACAGTATCAGTGTCATGAATAGGTATAAATCATTTATTGCTGAAAAACACATCAAATTATCCAGGCGAACGAAGTCACGGACAGCAGCTACTTTATAATATTTCACAGCATTAATAGGAAATCGCGACAGTATTGTAGCATATGTGTTTCAGATAGCAGTTTGACACACAACCGCCTTGTTGTGCCTTTTAAACTCGTCTGGCATTTTTGTAACCATGTGTCTTAAAATTTCAGATAAAAGCTTTAGAGCAGCAGCAATGTCGGTTGCTAGTTGTGAGAGAGATTCCAGACAAGCCACCGCCGCCCTACACACCGCCTATAGAAACCCGGTCTCCGAAACCAACTTGCATGTTCAGTCCGGACGAAAATTTAGAAGAAAAAGTAGCAAAACACATAACGGACCCCGAAGGGTCGAACTGTGAATTAGCAGAACCATATATGGCGTTCGTACAAGATTATTGTCAGGAATCGCAAGAGAGACATAAGCAAGAGCAAAGTGATATGCCGTGGGACGCTTGTAACTTGCTACCTCAGAAACCTCTGGTGGAAATTAACGAACTGATAGAAAAAACCACTTCTGAACTCAAAGAGGTTCTAACTGGTTGGGCACCTCCTGCCGTATCCGGTGAGTAAATAACTTAATTTTTTATGTCGCAATGAGAGATTAATAGCAGATTGTTGCATCGAGCGCAAAGTGAGTCATTAATGCACGAGTGTTATGTTGGTGCCCGAGCGCATGCGAGGGCACTAAATTATCACGAATGCATTAATAACTCACTTTATCGAGGTGCGTAATCTGCTTTTCTTTCAACTACCCTGACAAAATATACCTATTCAAAATAAAAACTCAAGTTAATGAAACAAAGTTTAATTCATCTTCCCTTCAAACATACAATTATTAAAAGTGCAGTTAGATGATAAATGATGCGCGCCATTTGTTTTTTTTTTTACACCAAGTCTGTTTTATTCAGCCCATTTTTACTTTCAGCCAGTAATCTTTTTGATCTAATGCATACATTTTAGGAGACATTAATAGGAGACATTACACCTCTGTGGTAAATTTAATTCCAAATTTAAAATTTAAAACAGTGCAGTAATGAAAAACAGTGCAATAATGAGATTTCATATAACTTTTCTGCACTGTTTTGGTTCTAAGCAAAAAAGACATCCTTTGTGATCGGTTTTGTAGTGATTAATGATAACATTACTGCGTAGTTGAAAGAAAAAAATATAAGTTGTTTGTTTTTCTTTCTGTTTTTTTTTTTAAATCCAACTTTATAATGTTGATACATTTTGTTCGTCAGGAGTGTCAAGCCGGCGCTCGGACCACATCGACGACATACTGTTCACCGAGTGGCGGCGCTGCGAGCCCGAGTGGACCGCGCTACACGCCGACGAGGCTGCCGTCAAGAACCAAATGTTCGACACCATCTTCCAGAAAATTCTCACCGACACGATAGATGAATACAAGAGAACTGTTCAGTGTAATGTCGTCACGTCAGACAAAATCTTTATTACATAATATTTTCTCAGCCCGGGTCAGTCAGTCAGTCAGTCGGGTCAAAGGAGTTGAATGGTTACTGTTATATCAGTTAGCCAATCACAGCAATTATCCTAAGATCATTTATTTGTTTAGATAGTGTCGCACTGCATTATTATTATTAAAATCAGTTACCAATGAAAAATAAATCTTAGTCTTTGGTATTTTAGAAATATTAATAATTATTAAAATTAATTATTAATATTTCTAAAATACCAAAGACTAAGATTTATTTTTCATTGGTAACTGATAAATTTTCATAGATCGAATTGACAGAAGGCTAGAAGCGGCACAATATAGAGAAAAATTGGAGGAATAGGGGAATGTCTTTGCCCAAGATTGGGAAAGTACAGGCTCAAAAAAAAAATATCATTCTCCTGCAATGGGTGTCGCTATCGGGAGGCTGGGGAGGGGCTGCTGCTCCCCTCACACCCAGAGAACCGGCATTTTTTTAAAAGTTAGCATCGTTTTCTTGACTGATGCCAAAGAATTCGCAAGTACGTATTAAATTGTTGCGTACAGTAAAATCTCTCTCAAACATAAAATATTTATAGCTTACTTTAACTTTTAGCACAGGCTCCTTTTTTCTGCCTCTGTGTGTGCTCCTATTGGATTTTCCCATGACGGACCGGTATGGATAGGCTGAAATAAATTAGAAGCCCCATGCCCCGAGGCTTAATAGGCAATTTAATAAACAAGGTTGCGAAAAACATGTTATTCTAGGCAAGATGTAAACATTTTATTTGAATCTTAACTTTATGTATAAGCCGCCCAAGTAGTTCACGTATGACCAAGGCAGGTTGTCAAAAAAATTTCGAGCCCGCTACTCTGGCTCTTGCTGTGTACTTCCTCTTGGATTTTGATTTTGTCGACCAAGAAACTCCTGTATGTAGGGTCGAAACAGTTCTAACCTCCAAGGCAAGATGTTCAAAAAAATTCGAGCTAGCTGCGCTCGCTCTTACGGCCTACTTCCTTTTGGATCTTCACTTGTCTGTAAGTCAAGCAAGAAATTCTTGTATGAAGGGTCGAAACAGTTCTAACTTCTCCAAGTTAGGATGTTAAAATATTCGAGTTCGCTTCGCTCGCTCGTGGAGTCTTAGTTTGTGTTGTTCTTTAAAAGTCGATAAATAACATCTATCTATACAGTATACTATTTATACTTCTATACTAATAATATTATAAAGCTGAAGAGTTTGTTTGTTTGCTTGCTTGAACCCGCTAATCTCAGGAACTACTGATCCGATTTGAAAAATTCTCTCAGTGTTAGATAGCCCATTTCTCGAGGAAGGCTATAGGCTATATATCATCACGCTACAACAAATACGAGCGGAGCAGCAATGAAAAATGTTGGGAAAACGGGGAAAATGTGACGCAGACGAAGTTGCGCGGGACAGCTAGTTTCTGAATAAAAGAACTATAGAACAAGTAACTTGTCTGGAGTGGAGAACTAAAATTTTTTTTTAGTCTTCTTTTCAAATAACTCTACATAATTAAAAAGTTTTACTTCTATTTGAACAAGTAAGCACAGAAAATTAATCAATCCGAGGAAGATTTTTGAGGTGGATTCCATTTTGGATTATTAGACGAACTACAGCTGCATCCGTAAATAATAAACTTAACCATTACAAACTCCCCGCTTCAGCCCCCGTCCCCCAAACCTAAAAACCAGCGACGCCCTTGTCTCCTGCCCATTTTATCTAGGGACTGCGCAGCATGTGTTTTTCTTCCATACTTCTCTATTACCCGTCGTACTTTCTCATAGATGTGTGGATAAAATGTTCAACAAAATCACATTTATAAGTGCCATTTTTCTCAAAATGTTATGACTGTGCAACTGATACTGGGCGCGGAAAAAGAACTTAGTGTCCAACAGTTGGACAGTATTTTTCCACTTGTTTATTGTTTTGACAGTATATCTTAGACATATAAATGATCTTAGCGTAAACACAAGTTTCATCATCATCATCATTTCAGCCGAAAGACGTCCACTGCTGGACATAGGCCTCCCCCAAGAAGGGGGGGTTTTGCCATAATCGCCACGCTTGGCAGGCGGGTTGGCGATCGCAGTACGGTTGTTACAAAAGCACAGAGAACGCTGCTGCCTATTCTCTGGCAAGTCCCTTAATCGCCTCTTACGACACCCACGGGAAGACATGGGATGGTGCTATTCTTTACGTCCGACACCATACAGAACACAAAGTGTCAAACACAAGTTTGACAGACCGATAATATTTTTTTGGCCCTTTCAGCAACTGTGTGTTCAGCCTCGTAAATAGCAAACCATTAATCCAACCGTTCTATAGTTACACATAGTAAATTACACCCATTATGGTAGGGGAACCCCGAGTTTCAGCAAGCTTAAAAACTTGAAGTAGGTAAAGCATAATGAGAGAACGCAAAAATTGTACCATGGGGCTTGTCCGGATTCTGAATCTTTTCATAGGAAAATTGCCTCGTTCTCTCATTAAGTTGTACCTCAAGTTTTCGTGCTGTATATGATGGCTGAAAAACCCTCTGGGCTGTACCATTAATTTTTATGAACATAGTTTTGTGTAAATATTTAATCTTAGCACAATTACTCTAGAAATGTTAAGTACCTATTTGTGTACGTTTTATATATAGTAGTCGTCTATTTATTGAAATGGTGTAAAAACTTTACTAGACAAAGGTGATCTATGTTTTATTATTCATTATTTTCCTGCAGACGAAATGTTTTTCGCCAGCTTCGTACGTACTCGCTCGCACTTTAAGGTGGAAGGTGGCGTCAGGGTGGCATGCGAAATTCAATTTTTCTTTTATTTTTTGCTATTAGCAGGTCAATGTCAGGTTGTTTGTTGATTGAAATGTGATTCCGGCCAGTAATAATTTGTCATGAAATAGTCAATGAATGAGGTTAAATGGACTTAGAGGGTAGTAATGATGATTTTAATAATTATAATTCTTAAAATACATGTGTATCACGGTCGCAAACCATATTTTGTTCAACATACAAGCGGACACTGACTGGCAAATTGCTAAAAACTTATAAAAATTAAAATTCGCGGGCCACCCTGACACTTCAACCTTAAGTTCTTTGTCAAGCTAAACAAATTTACAAGTTCTTTTAATTAGATTCCAGCCGCGGAGCATGACATAGTTTGTAGACTGCTCTTATATTACAAGTCATTGTAGATTAAGGTTAAAAAAGTTAAACTTTTCCAACAACAGTATTCTGAACGCATTTTTGGTAAACCTTAACTTTCTTACTTTATTGTTGTTATTTTATCTGAATAGAATATTATTTCAATATAACTTTTACAAATAAGTCTTTTTGTTTTAAAATACCCACTACATACTGATATATATATTTAGTACTTGGAAAATAAATAACACAAAAAAATATTAAATTATTTTATTTAGCAATAGTAATGACGAAATATCACATAGTCTTTACAATTGACGATGACTAATTAAACTATACATACCTACACATTTAAATACAAAGCTTAGGTGTATAATTATAGGTTTATACCTAACACCATAAATACTTGTTTAGACAGTACAAAAATAAACATTTCTATTCTTCGGAAGTTCGCTCTAGATGTTAAGAAATACACTATAGAAAGGTCATAAGTAAACATTTAATAACTTTTACAACATTCAACTTTAAAATTACGTAGGTACATAGGTTCCATTTTTTAATTTCTTCCTTTTTTTCTAATTCCTGTGTATACAACAGACAACATGACTATACAGACGTACGGTTAGCAACGGAAGTCGCTGTACATATCCAAAATTATAAGAAGTCTTAGTTTTAGAATGATCCATATTAACAGACTGTGGAGTAAAAGACATAGCAATATTTTCAATAATGGTTACAAAAATTTTCCAAACAATATTACATCAGATCACACTGATCAGCACAAAACTAGGTGCAATATTGATAAGTGTTAACCGACTTCTGATGCCGACTGTACCACAACCATCCCACATCGCAGCGACAAAAAGTGGCCAAGCAGTGATGACACGTGAATAGTGTCGCTGCAGCTTTTTGCAGTTGCGTTGTGGTAACTAAAAAATATCGATGTGGTTAATAGTTGCGGTGTGGTTTTGTTTTGGCTAGTGTTTGCAAACAGACAAGTCGGTGACAGGAGGTACCAGGCATGCGCACGGACAGGCGTTCGCGTGCACGTCGTTACGTGCGCGACGCGATGTCGATATCGCTCCTACCGCTGAATTTACTGGCAAAATGGTAGTCCGTTTGAATTAAACTATCCATTTTCTTACAAATTAGTGCCAACTTGTTGTTTTTGTGGTATGTGTGAAACAAGCCTTGAAAGTGCATTCTGAAAATACTTGTCAAATATATTGCTTATTAATAGTGATAGTATGTTTATGACAACCATCATCATCTGGCTAGACTTTTCCCAGACTTTTTTGGTTTCGGCTTCCAGTCTAACCGGATGCAGCTGAGTATCAGTATTTTACATGAACGGACTGCCTATATCTATCTGCCTATGCCACAACCCAGATACTGGGTAATACGATACCCCTTGGTAAGACTGGATGTCAAGACTCTCGGCTTCCGACTAGTCGTAACGACAGTCAAAGATCTACAAATAACAGCCGGGAGCAACGGCTTAACGTGTTTTCCGAGGCACAGAGGAACCTCGGTATGTATTTATGGTCACCCATCCACAGACCAACCTCGGCAAGCACGGCTTTACCTTGGAGATCGACCAGTGTGGCTGTTATTAATTAGCCATGAGGTCCTTTTTTATGAAAACCAATGAGAACAATATTTGATAGCTGTTTTAAAACTAGCAGCTCTATGAGTAGAACAGAAAACTGGTTTATGTACACAATACTAATAAAGCTATATAAATAATTATGTATAATTAAACCAGAATACGATATTATAACAAGGGACTTTGATAAGTTACTTGAATTTCTAGTAGTACTCAGTGATTTTGCCAGTAGGCGGTTACCAGTTTATGTCAAAAAAAAGGTATGCAGTTGTGAAAAGAATAACGAGCGAAATGAATGAAATTTGTAATGTCTCTACGCACAGTATTAATTGAATTGAATCATTAAAACCAATTTCACGATATTAAGCGTAAAAGATTCTGAAGCTCATTTTACGGTTGCACATTTTTACAGAAAAAAAAAGATGAAATTATAATTTTCGCAAATTAGTTCGTTACCTACCTACCTATACCTTATACCTTTGTTTTAGTAAGGTAACATTATTTGTTTTCTATTTTATTTTTTAGTTACTGAATACTTTTAAAATTTCAAGTAAACATGAAATACTTCTTTAAGGAGTAATTCCATAAAGAAGTACATAGGATTTCATGTTTACTTGAATACACGACTAGTGCAAGTCAGAATTTTTGTATCAACTTCAATAAATTACGACAATAACTACTTATACGAAACTAGATTACTTAAAATGTTTGAGAATCTTTAAGAAACTCGTTAAAATTAAATATTAAGGCGTAGGACATTTTATGGCATAATATTAGAGCATACAAGTAAGGAGTACCACAAGGCACACCAGAGGTCTGAAATATACAACTTCATATAACATATAGTTTATAAAACTTAGATATTCAGTCAGTAGATGTAGAAAGATATCTACTAAAAGGTGAAAATGTCGTTATAGAAAAACTTAGTAAGTTATTTCGAGAGTCACATTCGATTTTTTAATAAAAATGCATGTGAGTTGCATTCATGGTCATGATAGGTCCTTATCCTCGTTGCTCTTTACTGCCATAAAGTTTTTGCCTGGGTTAAACACTTCACTGCAAAGGTCTCTTACCACTAACACTGGCACGAATACTTGTAAACGTCCCTTATATCGACACAGTCAACATACTATACAACGATGAATCAATCATCGGCTTTCAGAAATGATTCCAGTGGGTTTGGTCCTTTTCGTCTAGGATTGGAAGGCACTTTGGTCGCTTCAGCTGGAAATAGAAAAAATTTTGTTTGTTATTTTGTCTTGGAAGTAAACGTGATAAAATAGATCAAGAGTATCGTAGCAGTTAGTCAATCCACGAAAAAGTAAATTTAATATGTTTATGCAACTGAGACAAAAACCCAATAATAGGCACAGAAGGCTGGAATCAAGTACCTAGTTAAGGAAAAGATTTCTTACTTGTTTGAGTCTGTGACCCTTGTGTGACTTCCAAGCACGCCATCCACTCTGTAATACTGATCTTGGTGTCATGGTTGACGTCGCAGTACCTCGGCAGCTTCCGCCCGCATCGTCGGAGGGGTTCCACGTTCGAAATCAGCTGATGGAAAGCTTTCCACTCGCGCCGCTCTAACGCTTTGTTCTTGTCCTTGTCTAACATCACATACGTCCAAGTAGCTGCTTGCTCCTCTTTCGATGCTCCCCATTTTACCATATCTCTGATTATAAACAAGGATATAAATTAATACAATATTCTGAGATGAGTTCATCAACCGTTTGACCGCCAGTCCTTGCGGATACTGGATTGGATTGAGCTGAGCGCCAAATCTAAATGTTACGTCACTTTATGTTCGACCTTGCACGGACTTTAATATTAATTTAGGTTTTGGTTTTACTGCTGTAAGTTGTTAATGACTGTTTAACCAACTGAGACGAATCCCACATCAATTAATTGTGTACGTACCCTGGTCCAGTTCCGTTAATAGAAGTAGTCATCTTGGATACGAAGAAGCTCATCAAATCACGCAAGAAATTGCTCTTCATTGGTTCCGGACAGCCTAGAATTTATTAATTTCCGTGGTTAATTTTGCATACAAAGTCCGTCAGAATTCTCCAGAAAAGCGAAAATCAGTTTTATCACTTTGTGAAATAATCTTGAAGTGCTCGATTATAAATGGCAGGGGAACCAACCGTCGTATATCGACTTGTTACCACGTTCTGCTAAATCCATTCCGTTTTTATGCAGCAGTTTAAAATGAAATAAGGTATTAACGCTGCGCAAGCCCATTATTCTTCAATACAAACGGAGAAACCTATTATCTTCACTGTTTGGTGTTAAACACCAGTAGCTAAGCATTATATCGATTTGTCTCGTCATTATTTAGGGCGTTTAAAAACTTCAAAATATTTCAGCATAAGTACTTAATTTTTTTATAAATCAGTTCAAATAACTTTATTTTGGATAAGTATATTATTAATCAATTTTTTGTTGTTGTATAAACCCTTTTCCCAAACAACAGCAAAATTTTGTTTCGCCCGGATTGGTATTTGAATCTCACTTTCTCGTGCATTATCTGCTCTTAATTAAGTACAATCAACAATGAAATCAAACTCGCCTGATATAACCGTACCTCTCATCGGGCTGGCGTGTTGCGGGGCGGCGTCGCAGTCAGGTCTCCGGTCCTTGACCGAGGACCCTGGGATGGGCTTGCCAGTGTCCTGGTGGACGCACCAGCAGTAGCCTGTCGACCTGTAGCACTGTGCGCGAGCGTACCTGCCATCGCCCGTACACTCTGGCACGTAAAGGGCAGGACCGCCCGCTTTCTATTAAAAAAAAAGGATTTTTTCATTACACAAAAAATAGTTATTTGTTATACAAGAGTGCAAAGTTGCTTTTTAACCGCGTGTTCAATTTTGATGACCGAGCAAGCGAAGGATTCTAAAATTGCATCACGAGCGCAGCGAGTGATTCAAAATTAGAATCCTGAGCGTTAGCGAGGGAATCAAAAGAGCACGAGGTGAAAAATCTTTGCATTCGAGTGCAACACGTAACTTTTCATTCCACCTCAGCGAGGAAATGACTAAATGCAAAAAAAAAAACGTTTACAATTACAAGATAGGTACACTTTTATTTCAGTTTAGGTATTAATTACTACATTATGACAGGTAAGTATTACAGAATAATCTTTAAATTATAACAAAATAATATTACGGTATAATTAACAATGACGTGAAAAAATGCCGCGTAAAGAACCGCGTACAAAGCAAATTGAAAAAAGAACACCAAGAAGGTTCCGAGTCTGAGTTTTTAACAAATTAAAAAAAAGTTGTATGATATATTCGGCACCATAGAGGTAGCAGTAAATAGGTTTAATGTTTTTTTTAATTCACAAACTTAGTGCACACGATGTTCTAAATTCAATTTACTTTATCCTCTAGAGAATAAAAACGGCTTTTCCACTCAGATATTGAAGATTAAAAATACTCTTTCCGAGATGGCGGGATGAAAAAAAAATTGTTATATAAGTAGTTGTACGGGTAGAGGCCAGTTGAGTGTCTGTGTTAGGTATAGTTTCTTAGATAGACCCCAAAAAATATGTCTTTAACTTTGTGTTGATGCAATTTTTAATATTTACAAAAAGCACCCCTATCTTGGAAGATAGGTAGGTGCAAGCATCCTCACGGTCGCTACTTCCTTAGTCTCTTGGCTCGCACTGTGCTCAAAGTCTTCAGGACAAGGCCTTCTTGACAGTAAGTCTGCGTTACCGAGACTTCTCCAACTGGGATGTTCAGTTACGAAGTCAAACTCTTTTGGTAGTTCAATCCATCTCGCAACTTGTCGCCTGGATTCTTGAGCTGTAATAGCCATTTCAATGCAGCATGGTCAGTTCGCAACTGGAATTTCCGTCCGAGCAAATATTTATTGAAGTTTAAAGGTTTCGCAGGTTTACTCGTTTTGCCAGCTGTGGCTGGGCCGTCAGTTCAGCCACCCTCCCCTGCCGAGATAGATCTTCGCTCGGTGTGCTTCGCTTAGGACAGCTTGACCGAAGATGACGCCGTTCGAGAGCTTCCTCAAGGAGGAGATTTGGCCGAAGGGTGTCATGTATCGGCGATTCCGCGGAAGGCTACGCGACACCACGCAGCGCAACACGTCGCCGTCACTTCGTGTACAATAGTTTAAAGATTTAGTTTTATAAAGTATGTATTAGTATATAGTTAGTCTTTTTATGCTTATATACGTATTGTGTTCTATGGGCCTAGTTGCCTGAAATAAAGGATTTTATTGTAACACCCTTTCGGGCGGTCGCGTACAGGTGTTGCCACAACCTCCCTGACCCGGTGTGTTCGATGGTCTTGCCTCACTGCTACCTGTTCTAATGCATGGGCCAAGGCGTCTTTCAGCCTCTCGTGATGCCCAAGTCTCACAGCGGCTCTAACTTCCAAGTCGCGTATTCCATTGACGAACACCTGTACCAAATTTCCATCGATTAGTGCAGGGGCAGACTGGTAGGATTATTCCCGAATCTTCTAAACATACTGGATCATTCTAGACTCGAACTTAATCCTAGAATGTTCTCGTACAGCAGGCGAGGTAACAATATTAATCCTTAATTTTATAGTTAAAGCAAAGAAATTTTGGACCTTACTGGTATATCCGTAAGTGAAGGCATGTAATAGGTACCTACACACCGCGGTCCTCCGGTGTATTCATACCCCAGCTAAAGAAATCAATAACTTGGCTATATACAGGGTGTAACGGAAAGGGTATATACATACTTAAGGATATGCTACAGACCATCAAACTGAACATGTTTCTCCATCGGACCAACATCGTAATAGCGAAAAAAATATCAGCTGCCCCATACATTTGGGTTGAATAGGTGCTGAAATTTTGTATGGGGGCAGCTGATAATTTTTTCCTCATTACGATGTTTGTTTGTGGAGAAACATGTTCAGTTTGATGGTCTATAATACACCCCTAAGTATGTATATACCCTTTCCGTTACACCCTGTATAGTGTTATAACCCGATGGTAATAACATTATATTTAGCCAAGGTATTGATTTGAAACCCCGATGGGTTTAGCACGTTATGGTCTGGATTGAGTTGATTGTTGCACTTTGGTACAATAGCGCACAATAATAGCCTAGCGGCCATAATTATTGGAACCTAGTATGTTGTAATTTAACATCGCAAATTGAATACCTATTGAATTGTGTGATAATTACAGATTGAATTACCTAATGACTTAGGGCTGGATGGATAGGTACCCATCGTTCATGTTGTTTAATTAAGGGAAACACTACCTACATTCATTTTACTACACTTAATATGTTTTTGCAGTTCGTTGTGCCGATTCAGATTGATATAGCAATTTATTTTTGTCTTTATTGCTACCTAAGTGAATGAATTAATGATGAATGATGTCCATGAATTACCAAGCCCAATTTAGTAGCTAATAGCTGGATAGTAATTAAGCAGTGTTGATCTTATTGAATGTAATGAAAATAAAACAGATGACGGCTATTTAATTTAAACCTCGACTAAGTACGTCCTTCAAAGAGTAAGGAAATAATGTATAGGTACGTACATTGAACCTAACTACCAAAGTACAATACTGCTGATATAAGCCATTATAGTTACAATCTTCGCCATAACCACCTCTTTGATAGCTCATTTATTTCGGAATGAGACGCTTTAGAGAGTATTTTGTCTCATACAAAACAGGATTGATTAATACAGGTTTTATGCGTGTCGGCTACTTTGAAAATAAAATGTCTGAAGTGACAGACCAGAGGTCACGCACAAAAATCACCCAACCCATAGTGAAATTGTCCGCGCAAATCGGGGGTATTGAAAACACAAGATGACAGTGTTCGTTCCGATCATGGGACCGCGCCGAAAGAACCATGGAGCACTACGTAGGTAAATTATGAGAATTATCAAACCTGCTCATCCAAAACCGCCTGCCTATCCGTGAGGCAGTCGTTGGCTTCATCTTCTCTCCTAGATTCAGACTCGGAACCATCTGGCGCGAAGGAGTTTCTCACTATTCCGGGTAATACTGCGTAAGAAATAAAATAGACTGATTTAACTAGGTAAGCACAACTACCTTGCAAACTACTTAAAAAAAAAACAGTAGGATTTGGTAACACGATGCCTACTTTCGCACTATGACTACTTTTTTTCTACTTTCAAGTAATCGGTAGTACAATGGCAAAATTTTGAAACCACTTGAGGTCGCATGATGCCTACTTTTTGACTGCAGTTTGTCCAGGGGATGCAATTTATAGAACATTTTATTTGAATTTTGATTGCCTCGTTGGGCTAGTCTGTCTGCCATTCATGAGGTTCTGGCTTCGATTGCCAGATCGGGCAGTGTTAATGGATTTTTCTATTTGGAATTTCTCAGCCCCGGAGCCCGGAGGCTGTTTGATGGCAAAAAGCGCAAACCCCTGGTAGTGGAAGTCGGGGTCGACCTCTCGCTTCAGGCTGTCATTAAATGTATGGTTGGAAACGAGAGCTCATGGCTAGCAGTAACTGTCTTCCTGAACAAGTGATGGTAACGAATGAGACAGAAGAAAGAGGAATAAATGAAAGACATACTGCGATTAGAATCATATATGGTTTTAAGAATATATTTGTCCGGAGAAATGTATGGTGTTTTCAAAATGTTGGCATTGTGCTACCGAAACTTGAAAGTAAAGTCAAAAAAATGGTCATAGTGCGAAAGTAGACATCGTACTACAAAATCCACAGGAGATTAGGACCTCCTTTCTTTTATTAAATCGGTTAAAAAACCCGTATCTACGAGTATGAGCCGGAGGATCGTCATGTAGGTAATATTCTAGGTACCTAAGTAAATTCACAGTGGTGATTCTGCAAGTGTTTACTAAAGACTTCTTTTATGGTCCAGATGGTGTACAATACCTACCATTTACAATTCTCCAGGAGTAGGTGTCGTCGTCAGCTCATTATTGACTATTTGATGAACTACCTTTTAAAAAAACCAGCGTGCTGTTTTTCTTCTCAATGGTAACGATGACCGAATGCGACAGCGTGTGGCCGAAAGTATCAATAATCCATTGACAGTTTTTTTTTTACCTCAGACGTCACTCTCGTCACTGTGATGTAAAAGGTAAAATCTCATTCCAAGTACAGTACCTACACAGAGTTGGGAAAAAAGTAGGTAGCAAAAAAGAAACGAATTTCTAATGAACAGTTACCTGAACTAGGATCTGGTGGTGGCTCCTCCTCGTTGTAATCAGGCTCAGCTTCTGGTCCGCTGTCATCGTCTGCATTCAACGACATGAAGAAACGGAGAGAGACTATATATTATTATTATGTTTGCACACACATTTGCATTGTTATCTTGCAGTGGACACGATTGGTCAGCTAAGGCGTAGTGAGATGTTAAAGTATTACGGAGAAATTAAGACGTTTTGAGGCTTTGTGTTACAACCATGCAAAGCAGTGTTTCTATAAGAACAATTGGATTTCCTCACCGAGACCACCTTAGACTACCTGTCTACTTAATTTTAATTAAAACTTTAGGTAGGATTCATCTACTCTATTAATTAAAATTTTATTGCTATCAAACATGAGATATATATCTTCTTAATCTGGCGCCAGCCACTCCATAGCACCGTAAAAAACGAGTCTTTTAAAATAAAACCGTTAAAGTCTATAAATTGTCTGCTGATTATTGTACATAATATTCACAACCTATTTGAAGTCTTAATTTACAGCCTCAGGCAAGAGGTCTTTCGTTCTCATTTTAATGAGAATGACCCAAGTCACAACTTGAGTGATTAAACAATAAATCATTAAATCCACGTAGCTTCATTAAACGATGCTCAATCAATAAAGCTTTTAAATTCATTTATAAGGTAGGTCTGTCGAATTACGCCTAGGGGCTAATTATGCTTATGCTTAATAACTCAGGTTACGTAATAGATAAAATCAAACTTAATACCTACGCATCAAGGTTTATACATCCCGAAATAGCCCCGAGTTGCGCCTGCGGCACTACCCACCCCCCGAGCTATCATCCGATCGACGTCCGTGGCCAGGTAACGCAGTTTTTAGCGACAGAGACGGGAATTTGGAGGTAAGTTTTTAATGATAATTGTCAGATATGTGGTAAACCATAAGACTTATTTATTAATATGATTTTTCTGCCCCTCATTTCCAGTGTTTGTATAGTATTAAGCAGTCGATTTTCCATTATGTTTCAAACTTATTATGAAGTGAGCTCGACGAAAATACGCCTAGACGTTATTACCCGTCCTGAAAGCATAGGCGTTTTTAACCTCGTGAGTTTGTTAATATATGTATTTACTAGCGAAAAGGAACAAGATTTTTTGAAAACGATTATTAGATTTGTGTGGACATAGTTCTTACAGTGAAATTATGACAAGATTCATAACAAGATCACGTGTAGTGTAGAGCATTCGTTCCATTTTTTACTTTCAACAGAAAGTACTAAGAGAGTAGAATCATGAAGATGTTGGTGCCGCTAAAATCGTCTTTTTAGTGAAAATACGCTAAAAAAGTACTAGGCCTGCATTAATTCAATGAGGTCTTCCCTTGACGAGTTCCGTCGTGAGGAGACGATCCTGGCTGCAGAGTCAAGTCATGTATGACTTTGACTAACCATTTTTGTGAAACGAGTTAAGTACCAAACAGATTGCAATCAGACGACATACAGTTTTAAATAGCAAACCCGTAGTTTGTTAATAGGCCGGAAGATCACAGAGCAAGACCATGAAATGTTTCTGAACATGACAACTTACATTTGTTGATTCTTCTTTTATTTTGAGCACGCAGATTGTTTTCATGCTTATTCTGTTTACGAAAGCAAGTAACGTAACCATTAAGGTACTCACAGTCCGGTGCAGGAGGCTCAGGGTTGACTAGAAGACAGGCTACCCACTCTGCGTGTGCGATCTCCCCGTCACCATCGCCGTCGCAGCCACGCGCCCATGCGCGAGCGCAGCGCTTTGGTTTAACCACCTACAAGAGCAATTACTATTAGCAATACTTTGTCCTTCAAACTTCAACTCTATATCTTCAACAGCAGTAGTGCTTATAGAACACTTAAGAAGGTAATATAGACAGCAGTCAGCACTGCTCCGGATCAGCGTGAGCTCACCGTATTTGAACCAGCTAATGCGGTTCAAAGGCGAAGCCTGTTAGGCTCTTATAAGAGTGTGTTGCAGTGTGGAGTTACACCGAAAAGCCCGAAATGAGACGATACTGATGTGGATGCAGTGCTTTTAATAATTGTTCTTTGACGTTATATGAGAAATCGGTAATTCTGTCAAGCATAGGGTAAGAGCCATAAAGTTGAGAGTGATGGGGTTCTTCATCAACGGATCATGCCAGTTGTGGGTTCCCGAACTGGATGCTAGCCGGACAAAGTTCACAGCATAGCTTCAAACACCTATACAGACATACATACAACGTCTAATTATTTCATCTTAAAAACCTCCGAGGATAGACTATCCCGATATTTTTTCAAGTACCCTGATGGTGCCTTATAATGAACCACAAATATTATGGTCACTGGTGACACGAAGTGTATTTACTATTAGCTTAGATCAAGTTTAAAGGGAGTTCAACAAAAATGGTTTGGCAGACTTCTTATGCTGTTGTTAGGAATGGTTCAGGAAAATTGTAATTAAAATTGAAGCGTAGCACACTTGAAAGTCAACGCCAGGCCGATGGGTCGCGTGACCCTCCACAGTTCATGGCTCAAGTAGCGGATGTAGGACAATCGTCTTTATCTGCCGACGTCTAAAATTACGTAGGTATCCTGTACAACACTCTAGATGTTATCGACAGGACTGGACGATTATAGAATGATGGGTTTTTTGCATTATTCTCAAAAGAAACTTGAATCTGTTAATTCTTGCCAATGGACTACCCCAAAGACATTGCATTCTCATACTCAAAAAACTCAAATGTGCTTGTTTTTTGCTTTTCAGTATTTTTTGTCGGGATTTTTAGTTTGTTCAATAAGTTTTTATATTTCCTACTTTTTAGTTTAGTAACTTGAAAGATTCCCGCTTGTTTGTTTCTAAAACTTGGGTAACACTTGAAATATCCTTTTTAAATGTCTGGTAACACCATAGATGTTCAATATTACTTGGTGGTCTATCCGTGATCATGTCGTTTTGCAACAGCGCCGAAATATCGGGAACTCACAACAAATAACAAAGGTAAATATCCTGTTACAAGTGTTATTGATAGTACTTGGTGGTATCTCCGATCTACCAATGTTAATAGAGAAGCTGTAATCAAAGTCACGTGCAGCTGGGTCGAAGATCGCGACACTTGCACCCAATATGACAGGTTATGAAATGTACGTTTTAATGTGTTGTGCATTTGATGATTGAAGTGCCTGTCTTTGCAATCCTGTTTATGACTACTTTGTTGTACGTATTTATTATCAGGAGATTAAAGTAATTGAAGGCACGGCAATAATAAGTATTGGTCTAATGGGCGATGCCGCCTGTACCTACCTAAGTGGTTGGTTTTCCTTGACACGGAAGGACACAATGCTCAAAGCAAATACCGAGTTGCTAAAATTACGAGTATAAGTTCTATTTTAAAAAGGTATACTAAAGAGATAGAAAACGGGTAAGAAATAATGCAGATTAAAACGTCGTTGTATCTACGGCAATGCCTGGGAAGCACAATCCAGCTAGTTCAGGTTGGATTTTTATTCCGAAACTTTGCGGCGTGAGCTCAAAAATTCAATGACTATACATTCTTCCCGGAAATCCGACCATCGCTACAGAATTTCATAAATATGAGTCCTAAAGGCAGTCTTTGAGCTAAATACCGCGTTTGTGATGTAAACTCTGACTAAAGTACCAACTAGGTTGGCCATAGGCGTATATCGTATGCCGTATTGCTGCATACGGCATACGGTATACGCCTAAAATAATTCAAGCAATTATTTCGTGACGTTTAACGTACCTTTTTAATAAGCCTCCTGAGTCCTCTATATTCCGATTTTTGCAAGGCATCGCTCCGGTCTCGATCCAGCTCTCTAAACTTCCAGTCCGCTACAGCCCTGGGCTCAGGAGATGGAGTAGCATCAGTTCGAGCTCGCTCGTACTCCCCACTGAAGATCTTGATGAGGTTCCCGTTAAACTGGGCCCGATCCGTACGCGTGCATGCTGTGGATCATGGACATGGTTAACACATTCGCTCGAAACTATTGATGTCACAAAAGTCTGGGGTTTAATACGGACTTGGGTCGAAATTCCATGTTATGAGTTAGCGCCAAAGAACTTCAGATTTTGATTTTATCTGTTGAAGGTGGTCTGGTTATTTTTTCACATAAAATCCACGTTTGCGAATTATATTTACAAAGTCAAAAGTAAGATGTTCTAAAAAGCCATTATAAAAAGATCTGATCTCATTTATTTGTGACATCATCAGAATTACGGATCCTATGTATAGCAGACTTTAATTATTAACATCAATTCTTGGTCTTACTTCTTTTATTGCGTTGGCCGCGAACCGAGGACCGCCTCCTCGTGTGCGATTTACCTGAAAACAAAAACAGATTGGTATCGGTATTCACGATGCCTTATGTCGACAAGGACGGGCAGTGGGTACTGGGTCAGATCGCCGATATTTATGTGTATCGTTAAGATATAATAAGCGAACAGACAGGCCGCTCTAATGAGTGGCTAAGAGACAAATTTATTGTACCCAAATTTTGATTGAGAGGAAACCGGTGCATTTCCTCTTGAAATATCACCTCTAATCGCATCTAACGCTCTGTAAACTTATAAAGCAGCTTCAGAAGATCGATATCTTGAGCAAAGTGCTTAGATCAACAGTCAACATTTACACAAGTCAGATCACCTTTTACGATACACACCGTTAGAGAAGGTCTGGCCTTTCGTTTCCCGGAAACACACGGCAATAATTCATTCGATAGGTACATAGATTTAGGTAGCATGTGCAATTGTTATTGTGTATTGTCGCAATGGGTCAAAGGCCTCTCAAGAAGATATCATTGCAAGCGGGAAGCAATTGGTGTAATCACAAACGACATTACTTACATTTACTGATAAATAGATTTACTCGCAGCTTTGTTTAAATTCGCTTTAGGATTTCAATACACTTGCTTTTAGTAGATAAATGTCGCTTTACCCTTTTATATACAAACTTGCTTCTCGATGGAAATTGTATAGACGTAGCAGAAGTTGATTATAAATTTGCTGTTTCAGTGAGTCACCTTAATACGATAAGTAATCGATTTTGTTCAATTAAATTTTCCTTACTACGATTTTAAATTTAATTGCGGTTGTAATTCTATAATTATCTCAGAGTAAATTAAAGGCAGGCGTTGAGCAATTACAAAGTAAAAATTTAAGACCTATCCTTTTTGAAAGGACGTGAACATAAGAGCTTTATTATTTATACAAATAAGAAAATGTTATCGATCTTATGCAGTCGTTTCTTTATTTTATGCATTAGTAAAGTTGTGAGTGCGAGCGAGCGGACTCGAACCGGTCCCGGTAGCCGCGGTCTGTAGTCTGTAGTGCATCACTAAAACATCCATATAACCGGTAAACTTACAATCTGATATGCTATAAAATCTACAATCAAGAGTTTTTAATACAACAATAAATGGGCACGTGAACGCGAGTGTGGTTGTTGACAAAGAAACCAAACTTATTTCCATGGAATATCGTTACAACGCTTAGCTTTCGCGAGATTAGTAAAATACATAAACATAGTATATGTTTAGGTTTAATTGGCTGCCTCGTACTTTCTAGTTTCTAATAAAATGTCGTCCACACTGTTGAACACATACTGTTCACTGTGGAAGGTGGATCAAAGCTTTCTGTAGACGGCGTGTTCATAGTTAACCCCTACCTGACCAATGACTTCAAGTTAATTCGAAATATTATATAATATTAACAGATTTTCAACCAATGACAATGTTTCGAACTAGCTCTGCTAATGCAATAGCGTCGATCGAGAAGAAACTAGTGAGTTTCTTCAGTCAGCAGTCTTCTTGATTGAGCCAACCCAAAATCTTATAAAGTAGGTAGATACCTACGTCTGCCCCGATTGTTTCGATTTACGCCATCTTCCGCGGTACTTAAAGTTTACAGTCCCAGGTAACGTTTGGGACACCGTATTTGTCCTTGCTACTAACTGGGTCATGTTAGCAGTAACTGCTTGTAGATTGCATTATCTATAAGTAGGCCGGCCATAACAAGGCTCAGCTCAGACCCGTTGAGATGCGTGAACGTTTCAGATTTACATAATTATGTAAATATCTGATATTATTGAGCTGGTTATTGTGTTTTAGCGTTACGTATAAGTAAGTACTTTGCTTATTATCTCGAAGAATTATTGTGAATAAGGACTTTTTGTTAGAATCTACGTTTGCTTAAATTCGATGATCCCGGTATTCTTAATAACCACAAATCTAAAAGGAGTTTTATTTCAAGATTCCCAGCAAAATGGGGTTAATGGACTCTCTACTAAATCGTGAAGTTGCTTGAGTTATGATTATAATATCGAGCCACTTCAGTCTTTTCAATCATTATATTAAGTCAATTACATAATCCTAACTTGAGATCGGAATAACGTGGTTCAACTTTACCCCACTCACGTGACCCACTCACCTAACAAAATACAAAACTTTGGTAGGTTACTAAAGTAGTAACTGTTACTTAACTGCGCGTTTTACCACTTTTTTTCGTAACGAACGATTCATAGTCTTTGCTCTGTTATAGGACTACTAGGTTAGCTTCTCAAGTAAACAGTGTGGAAGAGACACCGTCAACCAAACGGTTACTATATATTCAGTACGTCATTTTGACCACTAGAACTTTATCAACGACTATTTGTCCCGCGCAACTTCGTCTGCGTCACATTTTCCCCGTGTTCGAAACATTTTTCATTGCTGCTCCGCTCTTATTGGTCGTAGTAGAAGAGTGTAGAATCTGGTATTGTGTAGAATCTGGTTCTTCTAACCTAACCGACAGATGTGTTGCTGGGGAGTTTGTTCCGCCACTTCTTCTTCCCAGCTAAAACACTAGGAAGTGGCGAAGGGCGGGCGTTTTGGGGGACTGTCTCTTGTAATTTTGACGTTCAAAAAGTGCTGATTATCAGCCTAATTTGAATAAATGACTTTTGATTTTGATTTTTTTTTTATTTTCGTTGCGTGATGATATATAGCCTATAGCCTTCCTCGATAAATGGGCTACCTAACACTGAAATAATTTTTCAAATCAGACCGGTAGTTCCTGAGATGAGCGCGTTCAAGCAAACAAACAAACTCTTTAGCTTTATAATATTAAGTATAGATTGTTGAAAAAAAGCAGGTGTTCATCTTCCATACATTTTGACCGTGTAGGCATTGCAGTTTTGTAGGCAACAGCACATTTTTTTTAAAATTACCGATGAAAAATTTCAATGTGGGGGGCGTTCAGAATGTTCAACGGAATATGTGGCGTAACCGTTTGTGCGTCGAAGTCGGTGTATTCCACCACGTATATACGCCTAGTAAATACGTACAGTACCGGTAGTAAACAGCGTGGTTTTGACCCTGGCGAACGACTGACTGGTCAACTCATACGATATCCGTCCAACAATACTGAATGGCTTACAAATAGATTTAAGTCTTCCGGCTTCAACAATGAAGATTGACGCGATAGTTCTTCAATGAATTCAAGAACTGAGAACTATCCCACAGTTTATTTTATTTAGCAAATAGACCGTCTCGTTTAAATATTCCTGTTTTGTCTTTTCTACACACTGTGTCTACATTTTCTAATCGAACTTTCTTCTCGCAGGTCTGTTGGAAGAAAATTTCTTTTGAAATAAGCAGTACCTTTGTGCTCTCTCTCTTATTTAAGTATTTTCTGTGTACATAAATAAATAAAATAGATCATCTGATCTATCAAGTAACTACTTGTGTTGACATTGTCTTACATTGTCGTGTAGTGACTGGTTAAATGAATTGTAAAGAAAACGTCGGATTTGTAGAGGCTATTGTTTCGATATCGCAGGTCTATAGACTTATCTGTTTGGCATGAGGTTATTCGTGTTTTAACACACAACCAAAACAGGGGTGTCATTATAAGTTTGAAGTGCGTATCTGTGTGTCTGTCTGTGGCATCATAGCTCCTGAACGTATGAACGTACATAAATTGTACTAAAGTAGAAAATATACAAGGTGTTGTTTTGCAACCTCGTCAAATTCTAGGAGGTAACTATGCTAATGATTCTCGACCCGAATCAATAATAAAATGAATTGGTAATTTTCTTTTTTTTATATATTTACTGAAATCGGTAACTGTGAACCACCCGTGTTTTAAACACGGGCCGTCTGATCCCCGCTTTATAACGTCGCTTACACACAAACAAAAATCCTCAAACGTTTTTTCGATAATTTTATAATCCCTAAACCACGTTAAGGGGGTTATTCTGAAATATTGACAAATTTAAACAACAAAAAAACGCAGTGTTTTTTAATAATTTACTAGGTACCGTAATTTATATTGATTATTTATGTCTTTAGTGACAACATCCTGAATTTTGACGAGGATGCAAAACAACACCTTGTATAATAGTAAAATCTTAGCGGTCCGTAAAAGGATAATATTTAGATAATAGTTTCCTTTTTAGAGGTTTGTGTCGGGGGGTTCTTAAAAAATCTAATTTAATATTTTGCGTACATTATGTGGTTTTTTAAGTGGGCCACCGTTCATTAAACTTGGTCACCCTCTATTATATTAATCTGTCCAACACTTACCACAGGTTGACAAAGTTCCTTATAAGCATAAAACAATAATTAAATAACCTTTTAAACGATACAATCTACACTTTCACACCATTCAAAGCCAAGTTTTATAGTTTAAAACCGGCCGGCTGTATAGGGACCCAACAAAAAAAAGGTGAACTTATATCGAATTTCGTTAGACATCTCGGCGCCTGACCCAAAAAGTTGGTTCCATTTTAAATGTTCACGTTGAAGAGTGTTAACACGTTTTTTTCATTAACACTGTCTTTGTTCCATTATTATTAAGTAGGGTAAGTACGGGGTTATATCCAGCTGCAATTAAAAAAAAAACTGTTTTGCTAAAATACACTTCAAAGTAATTCGTTAATGCTCTATTACTAAAACTGATTACACTTTAATTGTTATTTATTAGTTACTTACAGTATTAACAGACAAACCGGTATATTCTTTTGAACTCTTTTTTAACGACTTCATCATCGCGGGCCAGTCAGCCAGGTAAGCTTTATAACTAAATATAAAACATCAAAGGTGCGAGTAATCTTCAACAAAGCTCTCAAATGATCACTGGAACGTTTTTTTTTCTATGGGCAGACGAGTTCTCCGTACCTTTGAATGACAAAAAAAAGTGGATCCCATTGTGATCGGCGTCGAGCAGTCTGAGCCGGACCGCTGTTTCTTAGAAAAATACTCGAAGATCTGTCTCCACTTCGAATGTAGTGGTGTTTACGAAATAAAACCGACTTTAATGTAGATTGTAGCAAACTACGAAACATTTGACTTATTTAAAAGACGAGTTAATTTTAATATAGTAATAATACAAGATGTTGTTTTGCATCCTCGTTAAATTTCAGGATATTGTCACAAAAGGCATAAATAATCAATATAAATTACGGTATCTAGTGAATTATTACAAAACACTGCTTTTTTGTTGTTGTTTAAATTTGTCAGTATTTCAGAATAACCCCCTTAACTTGGTTTAGGGAATAAGAAATTATCAAATAAACGTTTGAGATTTTTTGTATGTGTTTAAGCGAGGTTATAAGGCGAGGATCATAAGGGCCGCTTTTAAAACACGGGTGGTTCATACTTACCGATTTCGGTAAATAAGAAAAAAGAAAGAATTACGTACCTATTTTATTAATAAATCGGATCGAGAATCATTAGCATGGTTACTTACCTCCTTGAATTTTGACGAGGATGCAAAACTACACCTTGTATACCAGACTGAGCGTTTTAAATACTCTATTTATCGCCTGTTCGATTAGCAAACTAATTTACATATGATACTTTAAGAAATACCTAGGTTACGGTGAAAACCACATTACAATCCGGCCACTAGTTCTCTGTTCTCAAGAGAAACCGTTACAATGGACCACTGGGTTCTCTATGCTGTGACTTTATACGTAGAGAAGCGCAATCATCAATTCAAAGTCGTGATTATAAAGTGTAGTTAATTAGATAGAATCCGCGCAACCGGGTCAACATGAGTGGCAGTAAACGGTTAATTGGCAGCGCAGGCGCCACCGCCAAATAGAAGGGACTGGAATTAGTAGACGAAAAACGACCCATATGAATGCCGGCAGAGCAATGGAGTCTATCCAGTATTAACACAACCAAGGGACAAACTTCAATTAGTCAATACCACGTCGTTACTGATAATTTCTCACTTAGTCATCGAGTTACATGTTGGCGCGTCATAAATTAAGCGTTGCTGTAACTTATGGGCGAGAGAGATGAGTGGTTTAAATTAAATATTTCATATTGGATCGGAAGAGCAACAGAAGCATTTCATTACTGAAAGAGGCATGCACATTATGGACAAAAGACATTGATCAATAGTCTTTCTAAACGCAATCCGAATTACTCAGCCTGTTTAAACGAAGAATAAAGAGCTTGTGTGGTCACATATAAGTTCGTAAAATTAGACTAAGTTAGGTACTTAAGTGAGGAGTTACTTCTTGAGTGTTATAGTGAATGTTGGTACCTAGTTGCCTTTAATTGCGTCATCAATTAAATGGAAGGATTAATAAAGAATGACTACCAGTATAAATGACGTATTCGTAGGTAGAATGAGCTGTAGAATTAATGAACTAAGGATTAAAAATAACACCTAATCGTGTAAGTATTCCAAGAAGGTTTAGCTGTTATGGCGCCATTTCATATTACCACTAACAGTCAGGTTACGAGTAACTTATTGCGGATGCTAACCGCGATACCCGCGCACCTAACGAGAATGCTAAGTGCTTTTAGTTAGGGAAATTTTCGATCGATAACTTATATTAATTCGATTCCACATCCAATCGACATTGTTTTTTTTATACTATGCGATATAGTTGTATCAGAATGTTGGTTCATATGGATTATGCATGGAATGTTCATCAAACGTTTATCGTGTCTGCCCGGATAAGGTTTTAAATCAGAATGAACTTGGATAAAAGCATTCAAATGGTTAGGCATTCAAGACTGATCGTTCTGAAGGCTCAATAAGGGTACACTTTGTATTACACAAAAATGCGAAGTGCTATGTACAAATATTTGTTTAAGTGTCAGTAGGACTTAATAAAAGAGTCAAATGTCATCCTGTGTATGACATACCAACAAACAAAACGAAAGCAAAAAAGGCAAATTAATTAGAATTAAATTCAGAATAATTCCAGATCATTAAATACAATATATATTTTCAACATCCGATGCAAAAGGTCCGCACATAACTCAGCACCATCAGCTATATGATGTAGTTTATAATATTTGAATATATCTAGTTGTTTTTTATCATCAATCCGCATTCCTCAATAGAATTAAGTGCAAAATCAAGTCAACGCAGTCTAAAGTTATTGACTCACGCAAACTTTTTTACCTGAGTTTATTTTTGAAACAAAAATGGTGCCCAGTCAGCTTTTTTAAAAATATTCTGGGGCTGCCTGACTCATTTTATAAGGAACACATGTGTCTACTTAGGCATTCCGAGATGTAAAGATCTGGAATTCTAGCATTTCCGGCGTATGAAGAAGAATAATCCCGATGTGTAAATTTCACGGAATATCGTCTGCTATCATGTCAATATTTACACAGGAATTGTGAAAATTTATCCTTCCCAGAAGTAGTCTATACATTTTTCTGTTTATAATTTTAAAAGAAAACGCTTTTTACTAAAAACATATGAAAGAATATGAGTTACTTACAGCAAAATTTTTTTTTTAAAATTTTTTGTCTGTCGTTCCGTTTGTTCTGGCTAATCTCCGAAATGGCTGCACTAATTGATACGGGATATTTACTAGCATAAAGCTACTGTTACATAAGGATTAACTAAAGCAAATTTAAGAGTTTCATGCAAAAATATCTAAAACCTTTGAAATTGTTAACAAAATCAGATTCAAATACGAAAGTTTTTTTTATAATAATTTAATTTTAAATGTCAGAAGATTACTCCATAACATTATTTTTCTCACGCGTGTGAAAGAAAGAAAGAATAGAGATGAGTTTAATAATAAAATAGAGCTGCTTTTTTAATTTCCATTTTATCTTTGATGATGATCTAGGATAGATTATTTCCATGGTGCAATAGCAGTTCACGTACAAAAATTTCATAGTTAAATGTGATAGGTACGGACAATAAAATCGGGTTGTCGCAGTCCATCCAAATAAAAGTACTACTAGCAAAGTAAGTAGTAAGTAAGTACTAGTAGCAAATT
The DNA here is from genome assembly GCA_949152445.1 of Cerastis rubricosa. Taxonomy (NCBI): domain Eukaryota; kingdom Metazoa; phylum Arthropoda; class Insecta; order Lepidoptera; family Noctuidae; genus Cerastis; species Cerastis rubricosa. The sequence continues at coordinate 11,070,124 of OX424523.1, read as the reverse complement.
CTGTTATGCAATGGAAGACTACCAACAATCATGCGCTGATGACTTAATATTCGACTGGTTACGTACGTCGCAATGTCAACTTGTCATTTTGTTATTCACTGATTTCATAGTAAACAAAACTTTACTTTATAACGAACTAGCCTATGCTTCGCACGCGTAGAGTTCGATAATTATCTCATAGGATCATACTACCGGGATAAAAAATATCCTATGTGTTAATCCAGGATATCAACTACTCGTGTACCAAATTTCATCATAATCCGTTCAAGAGTTATCGCGTGAAAGAGTAACAAACAACCATACTTCCTCATAAACGTTCGCATTTATAATACGTATTAGTAGGATTGCAGAAATTGAGTTGGTAACAAAATACTTGCCCGTGTAAACATTTTATTACCTCGATAGATTTAGGACGTTTGCCTGTAGGCTGAGACGTCTACTCTCTGCTTCAGTTTCACTTCACGAGCTGGGATCAGATGCGGATCAAATCATTGTTGGAAGTTACAAGAAGGTGCATGTACTTGTATAAGGAAGCAGGTTGTTAGCTGAATAGCGGCCGATGCCCTGCGTAGGATGACCCTTTGTCTGAAGGGTATTAAATAGTACTGTGCTCCATATAAATGCGAGTGAGAGAAGATGGTATCCCCGAGCTTACACGTTAAGTGAATTCATAAAAAGTACATAAAGCATGTTCGTAAATCATCTCTCATTACCTACTTACATGTAAGTCAACTATTTAAATTCATAATTTGTATACAAAGTACCCGTGTCAGCTTATTTTTTGATGTTATTTTCGTTCTCGTTCTGCATGATGCTGTCCGGTCCTAGCCAGACCACGGCACAATCAGGAACGAAATCTACTCGGCTCTAGGCACTTTCCAGCCTAATGCCCTAAGTTATAAGGTTGAAAAGTGTTCAACCGTCGTTGAACACGGTAGTACATTTGGCCGGTTTTTTGTAAGTTTTTTATACCGAAAATAGTTTGCTTGTTATGCTCAAGAATGGTATATTAAACGCTGGGGAAACAAAACTGGGAACTAATCTAGCGACTGTTTGATGCAGAAGAGCCAAACTGCTGCGAGCGAGCTGTGCTATCTATCTGAGTTTACAGCTCTAGCTGAAGCCTCGGCGGCCACTGCTAGAAGCAGTACTGTAGCTAATGTCAAAACTGACCAAGTGCGTCAGTGAATGTCACCGTTTACTCATAGTATCTGAGGAAGGGCTCTTGACTATATTATGACAATGCTCTGTGACAATGTGAGGTTTCGTTTGTTGCTCTAAATTGGGACATGAATATTATTCGTAAATGCGTCACAAGACATTGCTGGCACAGCAATTTTGGCTTTAAGATTATTCGATAAAGTCCAAAAATAAACTATTCCAAAAGGACGCCAGTAAACGATTGAAATTTTTGTGTATTTTAAAACACTCCTGAAAGCTAGAACTTAACGTTAAATGGTTTAGCAATTATGATTAGTGCAAAGGTGTTAGGTGCAGCTATAAAATCCGCCAACGGACTAACCGTTGCAGCGGATTACGGAGAAAGCACGTATTAAAAGATATAAGGTGGGTATATTTGTCTACAATATTCTTGAGAGCTAAGACAGTTCACTAAAGTTTAATTACTGTTTTCTATTACCTATGAGGATATGATATTGACAAATACCAGCAATGTGATGTTACGTTTGGTTTTACCAAAATTTACAATACGGAATTACAGATCAATGGACCACGTGTTATGGAGATAAAGCCTGATTTAGATAATAATGCTGAATGACTCCAAAGCTGCAGCATCGAAATAGAATATGTCGTGTTTGCTATCGGGAATAGAATCTAACACAACTTGAGTGAGCTCATATCAATGTCCTAGGTGACTGTCTAGTAAACACCTCGGGCCTCTGGCTCCTGTAATGTTGACTAGATACATAAATATACAGCTTGAACTCTGACGTCCCATAACATATAAAACACAGACAGACAAACAGAATGTGAGTCATGTTTAAAGAATTTCTACGTATAACATTCACTTTTTCAGTGTACTTGGCGCCAGTACGCAAAAATATTTAGACTCGAGTCTCGAAGATTTGTAAGATAAATCACTAATTGCAATAGTTGGCAGTAAACGGAAATTAACGCTGAAAACTGGCGAATATATTGATAACGAAAGCTCGATACATATGTGTAATACTGATGATATGGCGCCAAAGATAATTGCATTCTAATCACAAAATACTTACAAATGTACATAAATATGTATAAGGACGTGCAAGCCGTACGTGAAATATACTCACATTATTTATCACTCAATGTGTCGACTGGCTTCTCCGATACTAGAGGGTCTTGATATCATCATGTAGAGACAAGACAATCTATATGTGCTAACGGTGATGACAAAGTAAAACAATCTTTTGACGTAAGTTAAAAGCATAATTGTGTAAATTCTAATAAAAGTCGTTAGGTGCACGTTAAGAGAAATACGGAACGCGTTGCCTCTGGTTTGAGTCCCCAGAAATGCAAAGACCCTTGACAGCAAGCCGATAAAAATTGTTCTTTAAAAGGGTATAAATTACAAAGGTAATTATCGGCATTATTTGTTTAACAGTCATCCAAATAGATGCACTGCTTACGAGTTGTTGTCACACGCGCTTGCGTTATCAGTATCAACAGTTATTTACATCTCACCGGGCTTGTCTCCGCGACTAGTGCGGGACGACACGATACTGATGCATTTTTGACGAACATTGATAAATTGCAAACAACTTTCATGGGGCTCTTAGCCTCTCATACATAAACGCAACAGCAGACGTTTGGCAGCCGAGTCGTCTGCGTGCATGCAATGCAATTTGTATGTCAAAACGAATACGATTATTTTGTTCTGGAATTAAACATTCTATATAGATCTGAAGTTTAAAAGGTATTTCTTATTCTTTCAAGGGTGTGTTCTTTTGTACTTTCTTTTAGTTACCCAATTTTTTATTGTTGAACTTTTTGCATGTCTCATCTCAAAAACTGAAGGAGTGTTTTTAAATACCTACATATTAATCTTCCTCCGATAGCTCCACGACTAGGTATATACGTTGTTGTCTGTTTACGTTAAAAGTACAGTAACCTATGGTTAATTAGTTTAACGGCCTGTATATTTTTATGTGAATCAGCACTATGTTTATAACGCGCAAGACTGATGTGTTTATCAGCATTTTCTAACGAATTGAGAATGTTTCTGTGAAAATTGCTTAAGATAATATCTACGTGAAACTTATCTATCGGTACTTCGAAAAGGCGCTCTAGTGTAATGTAAACATTGGCTTTCATCGGGAGCATTGTTTACAAACCATGTCTGAAGTGTATCCAACGGTATTTACAATGGCGCGTTAGATAAAGCAGATGTCTCGAATCCGGGTACAAAAGATCTCTTACTGTAGATCGCATAAAAATGTTCTGAAGTCTGAACCTCTATTACGAACAATTACTTCGAAAGTTATAAATCATCATCAGTAGGTACCGCCACTGCCGGTTTTGTTTCGCCTACTACAACGTTCAGTAAGATTTATAAGTAGTTTAGGTTGCGTCCTTCCTACCATTAGTCACACTAGTTAACTAATATATGCGGTTACATTCAATTTGTTTGATTTGAATTTAATGTTATTGTTAGCGTTTAAATTGAATAGCTTCGATAGAAACATTCTGATCTTGTGTCGTTATGTCACCTATAAAATAAGCAAGTGTAGTTTATTCCACTATCGAGTGAATAGGCAATCATGTAGAATTCGCTTAGCATATAGAGAAACAAGCAAGTTGTTACGACCAGCACACAGAGACAGAGGATAAACAAAATGTGTTTACATGCAAAATTAAAGGTACAGAAATAGAATTTAATTTCAACTTTCTACTACGAATGAGCTAGGCAACAAAGAGGTAATATAATTCGCTTGGCTAAGGGCATTAAACTAGACCTACAACACAGACAGTTTAATACCCACCAACCACCACCAAAAACGAGGACAAAAATAAGCTTTGGTTGCCAAGACGAATAAAGGATGTCTGGTTGCATCAGCGGCTATCCGTATCTTGAATCCAAATGTTTTGGAAGCGGTTAAAGATGACGACCAAATATGTAGCAACAAATTTAACTGAAATGGTAATTAAAGCATACTTTAATGAGAGTCTTACCGGTCCTAGTGCAGTCAGGTCTGCCGTTTCTGACGGAGGTATCAGGCAGGGGTTTGCCGTCGGGTGTGACGCACCAGCAACCGGCAGCAGCTGCGCCTGCGCTGGCGCATTGCACCGCGGCGTAGCTGCCATCGGCGCGGCACCGAGGCACATACGCTGACCACACACCGCTCTGAGCGTTCAACGCATACCGCAACGCTATAAGGCAGGATGACTGCCCTTCTGTGAACAGAAATAAGACAATTGCCATTAGGCTGTTATTTCAATCGTTTCGACAGCCCGCGTATAGACGCCAGGAACAGTATTGCTGATGCTATAGTCATTCTAAACCATCACAGCTTGCAGGTTCTGCTGGGCTAAGATCCCCAAATTTCAAATGGTTTGATCCATAGTTATGTAACCAACAATTTTGGCACAGAATATATCAGATGTATCGGCCTCAGATCTTTAAAGCGCTATGGTATACGATTGAGCAAGTAATGAAACTTTATCTAAGTACAGAATTGGACGTGAAGTATCAACTCTAGCATAATCTGTACCGACTAATGTGCTCGTAGTGCTGTAAAAGTGTAAACTGACTACATTCCATGACTTCATAAAGAGCGGTTGTACCGCAAATGCAAGGTCGAGTTCAACAAAGACGCTTTTTATAAGAGCCATGTTCATGGGGGACATAAATATACATTTTGTATACTTGCTATAGATAGGCAGAACTTGTCTGCAACAACGAGAATCTTTGTGTAGACAAGATTCACTTTATTGAAGAATTAGGAGTTGACTGAAAGTCTTAGTAGGCTCTCATTTTAAAACTCATAGTTACACCAACGACGGTCGGTTAGGCTCTTTCAACTTAGCATAGTACTGCAGAACAGGCTCCTAAAAAGAAAAACTTGAGTTCCACGGGTCCCCGTAGTTGAGCCTATAGTAAAGACTTAGTGAAAAATCGTGATAGGGTACTACTTCCTTAAAGAAAGGCTATACGTGTTTGTGGACGTCAGGTCACTTACCAACGCAGGGACCCTTTCTCGCAATGGTGACTGGTGGTCCGGAGCACTGTGCTACCATGAGGTGGCATCGGGAGGGGTATGTCCGTCCATCGGTACCGCAGACCGGGCGGCGTGCATGCCCCGCGTTCGCCTCGCAAGCCGCCGCGCGTGCATTACAGTTGTCGTTGCTTAGCGACGCCCCGGGACTCTAGCAAGACACAACGTGATGAACACAATTAAATTGACAGTTGACCTAATTGATTGATTGAAGAATTGAAGCAGTTTAGTTTAAATGTAATTCAGTTTCGTTGACCATAATATGTTGAAATCATACAGTACCCAGGGCGAGCAATCAAGCTATACAACGGATCTCTCACTTTATTGGAAATCTATAAAAAAACGGGGCCATGATAAACTGGAATTGTATAGCTTGATTCGTCGTCATGTGCACATTTGTTGACAATACGGAAACAATCCCTGTGTTGGATATAACTTGGATATTACGGATTTGGTTACGGTTTTCAATTGCTTATTTTCCGCGTAGAAAGGTTTGTATTTACAAAGCAAAATGATTGGTGAAATCGACCCAAGTCAGATCAGGTTTCTGAATTGATTAACATCGTCTGGGTGTTTCGCCTAAATGCAAATATAATAAAATGCACTGCGGTTTCTCATTCCAGTTTATTCTTTGAACTGTTTGAACAATAGACTTGCGCTGTACTTGGAAACACTTTAAATATTTTACTTGTGATTATGCGAGCTCATAACATAAAGACTAATTTAAATTCTGTTTCCACTTACATGGTAAGCGACTAACAGTAACAATAAACACTACATTCTCAATGCCAATGTCGATATTCGCAAATGGTAACCACTATTTGCCAGCCTACATGTGCTAAGTATGAGAGCTTGCCATTTAGTTTATGTATGTATAGACTAATCTTTAAATTAAATTTATCAGAGGCAGCTACCTGTCTAATCAGTATGCGGCTGAATCAATATTAAACATGTATACAGTAATATGCGTATGCGCTTCGAAAAATAAACACACCTGCAGGAATCTACGTTGAAGAAACTAGATGAAATATATGGTATCAGTTCTTCTAGGAATACAGTAATATCGCATGATGCATTCGTCGGTAATAATAGGCAACCTGACTTTCAGTTACTTTATTTCTTTCTTGAGAAAGCGCTAGCTGATTCTACTTTCGTATGGCTCATTCAATTATCCCTGAAGGATTAGGCAGTGGGATAAGTACTGCTGAGAAATTCCTGGAAGAACCCAAGTACGTTCCAGTTGACTTGACCTGTGAATGGAACCCTCATGTTTAGCAAGACCGTTACGAGTACATAGAGTCCGACCGTAAACCGTAATTTTTCACCCCAAAAAGGTGGTTTCGCAACAACAATTGTTGCGTTTTGATGCACAGAATGCTTGGTTGAAGGCTTTGTAAATGGTCCGTTTACACCTTGTACATGTCACCTGCAATCTGTATAATTCAGGTATTCTATACAATACCTAGGTGTTGTGTAGAATACCTGGGGCAATGGCAATGTATGAAATATTGTGAATTTTATTGTTCATGTAATGTATATACAATACTTAGGGATTGTATAGAGTACCTGCTGGTCTACCGGCAATGTGTAAAATAAATAGAACTTGGCCTTTGTGTAAGTAGGTACCTACCCATGTGGCGTAATGCCAAACTGTATATGCCACAGACATCCATAGTATGTTCCGGACCACTTAGTGCTCGTTACACGAAAGAACAAAATGTATTTAAACAAACACATTAATAAACAGACTGTATTAGTACTCATTATGTTCGTCATTTCCAAAGCAAACTACGTACGAGTGCATAGCAAAGGATTTGGCAGGGTAGTGAAACACACTAAGGAGAACTTAAGATGCAAGAGCTAGCGAAGCAAGAGCTCGGGACATTGGGCACCCCGGACACAGGTTAGGTTCGAAGGGAATGGCTGGCGGGGGGTTTAGAGAGCGAGCGAAGTGAGTAAACTAAGACCCCGCTATCCCCTTCGTGTCAGGTTACTGTAAACCTTGCAGACAAAAATAGGAGTCCCGCGTAGCGGGGCTACGTCGAAAACGCATTTAGTTGTATTTATATTAAAATCACAATTAAATTACCTTAAACTTAAAATTCTTATGGGTTAACATTATCCAATTTAATCATAAGTAATCAGTTAATGTTATCTTTTACATACATTGCCGGCTGCACTTCTGTATTGTATAGAATACCTAGGCAAAGTATAAAATGGGTAATATTACATACTTTACCTTAATGTTTTAGGTATTCTATACATTGCCTAGGTATTGTATAGAATACCGGATTATACAGATTGCAGGTAACATATATACCTAATAGGTTTGAGCTTATTGCCATCAATCTGGTAATAATCCTGAATCCGGGTAATGAGACAGATACCTTATTTTTTCTCATACTTTTTGCTAGGCTCTGCCAATTACGATAGTTGAAAAAACCATAAAGTAAATTTTTGACAACATAAAAAAAAGACATTTTTAGGGTTCAAAGATAATAAAATCAATTTAATTAACACTTATAACATGTTTTGTTTTATTTGCCTTAGCATTTCTTCCAATAAGTAGCATCAGATAAGGTAGCACCTACTTTAAAATTCTACAAAAATGAAGAAAAACTTTTACGGTTGTCTTTTGGGCAGATAATTGTACCAGTGAGTGTATATCAATTTTATGCTTGCCATAAGTTGTTACAATATATAAGAATGCTGAAGTTTCGCCTCTGGTGGTTTGGACAGCAGCTTATGCCTAAGCAACAGCAGCTTATACTTATGTCATTTATGCTTTTTATGGAGGTGTTAGTAACTTTGTAAGTATAACTTGTGGCTCGAAACTTTCTGACGATATAATTAATAACTTCGAGACAATTTGTTTAGATGGCGCAGACGAATTGATTACGTATTCGAGACTCGATATCACCTTATGCCGTGATTTTTCGTTAGCGAGTACACCAGAGCCATGTAAAGATTTAATTTCAATACAACTTTTATTACCTTATGTTATTTTTATGAAGAGGATACTGTTTATGATACGTATCATAAACAGTATCCTCTCTCCTCCTCTGCGGTCAATTGTTTAGATGTATGAATGGTAACTATAAATCTCTTTTGACTGCACAGGTGGAACTAACATTGCCTTATTATTTTAACGATGAAATAAATACGGGCTCCCGAGGGCCTAGACAGCTCAGAATCGCTTTGAAAAGGGTTTCTTCTTCTTTATTCAAGTGCATACTTTCAACGGGATTGTTATGGTTTTTCGGAAGCATACGAGTAGGTTTTGATTTCTTCATAATCGTTGTCACTGGTAGAATGGAACTGTCCAGTGTCTCTAGGGCCTGTAGGTGTTGAAATGAAAATAAAGTCTTTTCATTCTGCGGTAAAGGCTCACTTAAGAGCAGTCTGGGCAAGTGGGCAGTTAATCTAAAACCATATTCTACACTTTTGATCGGACTCGGAAAAAGTTTGTTCATGTTTTATTTGGTACAAATTCTTTCTTTTACTTGTAACGAACGGTCCGACGTGAATGTTGTGGCGAAGAGGCGTTCTAGATTATACTTTCAGTGTATCTACGACTCGGCGTATAGAATCTCGTCTACATCCATACATCTCTATTAGTAGTCATCTCTGAACTAAGTATTTTAAAACTTTATACATCACAGCATTTAACTTATCCAGACTTTACTTTGACAATGTTATTCGTAAGAGGTCATCATTATCTGCCTAGCCTTTTCCTAAACTATTTTGGGGTCGGCTTCCAGTCTTACCGGATGTAGTTGAGTACCAGTACTTTACATGAAGCGACTGCCTATCTGACCTCCATAACCCAGTAACTGGGTAAGACGATGCCCCTTGGTAAGACTGGATGTCAGACTTTCGGCTTCTGATTACTCATAACAACTGGCAAAGATCTACAAATGACAGCCGGGACCAACGGCTTAACGTGCTTTCCGAGGCACGGAGGAAACTCGGTATGTTATTATGGCCATCCATCCACGGACCAACCTCGGCAAGGTCGGCTTAACCTTAAAGATTGACCCGTGCGGCTGTTATTATTTAGCCTCGAGCTCCTCTTTTACTAAAACCTACATTATGAAATGAAACATATTTTAAAACAAGTAATTGACTCTTTCTTTTGTTTTCAGTTGATAGCCTGACTGACAGCTAAGTAAGCTGCAGATTACGTGTTGTTGTTAATTAAATGTTAAAGTATGTAAATGAATTGTCTACTGTCTTGTCCAAGCAACGAATGCCACGAGGTTCACCGCCACGATACTGTCCTGCTTGATATAAGATTACGATGCGAGCGCTCATGAGCTCCCAAGTTTAATTCTAGTTTATACTACCTGCTCCGCAACTTAGTACTTCGCAAGGAAATTTTGATGTGTTTTTCAGCGATAAATTATACATGTAAACCTTCCTCTTGATTCATTCCGTCTATTGATGAAAACCGCATCAATATCGAATCGAATTGCGTGGAAGCGACTTTGTTTTATACTATATAAAGATGCTCTGACATAACGGTGTTTTCCAGCATTAGTGAAAGTCAGATAGGCAATAAGGTATACTGGAAGCCGATCTTAACATAATTGGGAAACTGTTAACCAGATAATAATGATGGTTCTAACAATATTGTTTTATGGCATAGCCCCAAAACTGCCACACTGCTATTTTGTATACTAGCTGCTGCGAGCGACTTCATTCCCGTGGAAATTTTGAGGTTGTTTATGGATAAATTACACATATAAATCTTCCTCTTGAATCATTCTGTCTATTGATGAAAACCGCATCAAAATCCGTTTCGCAGTTTAAAAGGTCTAAGCGTACAGACGACGGGAAGCGAGTTTGTTTAATACTATGGAGAGAAAGAAGCCAGTTTTTTGTATGACCAACAACTGCTTCATAAATCCTTTTTATTTCTTCTCATGTATTGACATTAGACCGAGTGACTGGAGTCATTGGACTCTAGTCATTGAGAACAGAGAGAGACAAATTGACCTGTTGATGAGTAGCCTGAAAATCTGTCTGCTCTCCAACGATGCATCTTTCTCCATTAATTAATTGGGTTATGGAGGTCAGATGCCAGTTGCTCGCGTTAAATACTGACTTGAACCGCATCACCAGATGGTCAAGTGGCCATACTGTGAGCAGGATACGTTTTACGACATTCTTTTGTTTTACAACATTCAGCTTGGACTGTGCGAGTAAAAATAAATAGCAGTCTGAATCTGTACGGATTGAATGGTGATAATGAATTTATGAATGAATTTATGGCAGACTGTGCTACACGTTAGTTCAATATTAATGTAAAATACTCATCATTTCATTAAACTAACGTAATAAAGCGCTTTAATGATGATGACTAGGCAAAATTAATTGTGGAGTTAAGAAGGCTTAAAGCAGTCACACAGACGGAAACAAAAATTGACTATGTATGGAATAGATAAGTGAGGGTGTTATTACGCCAATCGATCGATCGTCGATCGATGGTAGTATTGACTAGTCAACGTCGATCGATAGTTTCGACTAGGTAAAACTATCGATCGATGATCGATCGCCGGTCGAGTGATTGGTGTGGTAACACCCTAACATAGGTATAAAGTAGAGCAGTACCTAGCTACTTGAAGAAGATATATTATTGTAACTTAGCTAAGTAGGGCCAATCTAAAACTTGCGGTAAGGACAGGACGAAGAAAACAAAATGTTTGTTTAATTTGAAGTTCTGTGGGATTCTGGAGGTGACTCAAAGACATCTTTTTGACGTAATTTAGTACGAAAATGAATATACATAATTAGTAATTACTGGATTATAGACTTTTAGACTAGAAAATGATAGCTATGTAATTTATTAAGTTAGCTGTAGAATATGTCAAGAATGCTGTCTTTTAGAATTTAACAGATTAATCAGTGTGAAACTGTTAATTTCGCCGATATGATTGAATGACTTTAAACCGCAAATGGCCTCCAGATTCAGGTACTCTGCGTAATAATAATTATAGTTTATGTGTTTTTTCCAACTACAGCAATACCAAAAGAAAGGTGAATGAATTTAACAGTCTTTCTAGAATGTATAGATGTTATGACATTAAAGGCGTCTATAATAATAACTATTATTAATAATAAAGGTCGTCTATCTTTAAAAACATCACACAAGACTCATCAAATAATACATTCATAAAATAAAAGTATGTAAGTACCTAGTATAGTAATTCAATAAACAATTATGCCAAGATATGAACTTATGTCATGAGTCGGATCGACCGAAGTTCCGTAAAAGTTAACTTGTATGTCTATCCAACGAGCACCCGATATGCAAGCTCTCAGACTCTCAGATAACTACATAAGTATGTCACTTGTCACGTTCATCAGATAGCTGCAGGAAATACCTACATGGTACTACTCCCGGTTAGTTCTGACTGAGCTAGACTCAGTTCCTAGCATTCAACTTATTTATTTACATAAACTTGTTGCCTAGGCCATCAATTTTTTTTTACACCTAGAGGACTGCTACTTGACGTTAAATAAAGTTTTTTTTAGGAAATATAGTTTAGAAAGAACCATCGAGTTTCGTAACTTAAACGAATTAAAAAAAAAATATAAGGTTAATCATCACTTTATGTAAGGTTCAAAGTATTGCCAACTAAAACACCAGCATTATTACCTATTATCATTAAATAATAGTACATACCTATGTATCAACAAAAGATAAATATAATATTTACCTTATCTTCACGTGTCGCTCCCACAATGTAAATAATCGTGAGAAAAAATAAACGGGTCACTAAATCATTTATATTCATAATGTCAGTTAATAAAGCAATTTTCTTAAAATCGGTTGATCGCCGCTATTATTATTTTATTTATAACACTCGTTCACACAACAAAACAGACCGTCTGAAGACCGGGCAAAGAATGACTGAGTTTTTACTAACATATTGGCATAATACGTTAGTTTATAATAAACTGCCTTTGTTAAAATAAAACGTTGAGTTTGACAAGGTGGTAGGGACGTTCGTCGGGACTGAGAGCTAAGAACAGAATAAAATACAATAAGGATAAGATCCCGGTGCGCCTCCGTCGGCGCCGCCGCACCGCGATCGCCTTGCCACAAGCAAAAAGCGCAGTGCGCGGCGCGCGCACCTACCGCCTGCGCCCGCGCAGGCCGCCACCCTCCCCGCCCACCGCTTAGCTTATTCTCTCCGTTCGCCACTACGGGAATAACGATGCGCTAAACCTGCTTCTTCGATCATTTTTAAATCACGGACCAACTAATTGGCCGTTAGCAGTTAATTGGTAATGATTGAGTTAAGTAAGTTATTAAACATATCATTTTGTATCTGGCTCGGAACTTGATATGTAGCTCTTGTTTTTTGTCTTGCTTTGGTGTCTGAAGCGAACCTCGTAGTTTATTATGAAATAATAGATTTAGATATATACGTAATAGAATATATGTGCCAATTGACAGGTACATTCCTAAGCTACAATAATTGTCCAATCTATACTAATATTTTAATTATTACGAGCACAAAGAGAGAGTGCGACGAACTTAGTGATTGTGGTAAACTCCGGAAACCACGACATATCGTTGAAAAAATCTTCTACTATAATTTTCACTATAGGTAATTGAAAGTTACATTATTCCGGATGGAAATAGGCTACTTTTTATCCGGGTACCACACTAGTGAAGTCGGGCACAGATGCAAGAACCTAAATAACGTAGGAAAACTGCCATGAAAACTACGGCACTTTAAATGTTACAAATTACTACACAAAAAAAATCGAATGAGTCATTGGATTGAGCGGAAGTAAAACATGCTAATTAATATGATCAGTCGTAAGTATTCTTAGCTTCTCTCATGAATTGAAAGCCTCAATCAAATCTTTAAAAGTCATTCGTTCGTGTGTAAAAGAGACACACAGTTTACGTTTCAGCGATTGAACTTTTCCCTTTTGGGAATTCGCCATCATAAACAGGTCTAATCCAAGCATGACTGGTCCCAAGCTTGTCGCATCCAGCGGGTTCCTGCACTTACACTAGGTTGTCTGACTAATTTCTGAGGCCTACACTACACTATTAAAGGTTTAAAGTTTTTTGAAGTGAAAACTTCTTTAGCGGCGTTGAGCACTTTTCTGTAATGGGTATAAAATCTTAAACTCGCGTCAGGACACGTGACCTGATCGAAAAAGCGTAAGACGGATGGAGAGTTTTTGACCAGTTATTGGATCTCTCCACACGCGATTATTTAGATAACTTTTTCAAACATTTCTGCTTATATCAAATTAATTATGAGTTCTTGTTCAATTAAATGGTGTCGGAAATCGTCTAGAACATCCAGCTATAAAAAAGATGGCATAACTTTTCATCGGTAAGTAAAATATATTTATAATTTAATAAAATTATGAATAATTGCAGGGCTCTAGCTAAACTAGTTGTTTACGTTTAAGGCACAAAAAACGTACACCGCGTTGATGTCTTTTTGAAAAGTCCCTTTCTCTCACTAGGTATTGTCAATAAGTCTGTCCCTTTCCATCTGTAGGTGTAGATAGAAAGGGACAGACGTAATGCTGTAGTGTTGTGTCAACTTCGAAACAAAGTATAAATAATATTGAAGATAAAAATTACGGTGTTCCCTTACTGTAAAAAAGTAACATTACTTAATGTTTACATTTTAGATTTCCAAATATTCCAGAAGTGGAAGAAAAGTGGATTAATGCTGTTAACAGGGAAAGTTGAGGAGGATCGTCCAACCTAGGCACAAAATTAAAATTTTCTTTGGATTTTTTTCGATTTTTTTTACGATTAATTTAATAGCAACGTAAAAAATAGTGATAATTCATTATTTTATGTATTCGAGGCATATCTAATCATATTTTTTGATATTTCAAGTATTTTCATGCATTGAACTCCGCAGTTGGAAAACGGCCGATCTTATAGGAAGTTTGAGTTGGAATCTTATGTGAATAATGTATGTAGGACTCCTAAAAAACACTGTCATTAGATTACTTGTATATTTGTGATGTTAGTTATAAAGTTTCGTATAAATTTATTGCGTAGTTTTACTAAACAAAAATAAAATACGGTGACAGTCTATTTGCAGCAAGCAATCGCATTTCTATGGGATGTTTATAATTATCAAGTAGTCATAGAAAAGTTGTATATATTATAATACACGGTCTTGTTATCTAAGAACACGACACTGTTTACCGTTTAAGATAAGCTTTATTAGAACTCTGGCGATAAGAGTTTTTATGTCGGCCGGCCGAACGACGTCAGCGATGACGTAATGCGCGCGGCCGTTAGGGAAGTTACGCGTTAAGAAATGCAGGACGGAGAGGTTAACCTTGATTTTATTTTAGCATTGATTTGAATAAAGTGAAATTTACAGTGTTACGTAAGTGTTTTATTTGCACCCAGTTAACGCCCTATCAGTATAGTTTAAAAAAAAGTAGAATTAATAGACATCGTAATGTTCAATTTTATCGATATTAGGTATTGTAGCAAAACTGACTTGTGCATCACTATGTGTGGAACATTCGTCCTGACATTGTTGCATCGGCCAATCACAACCGCTATATTGTCTTCGTCCCCCGAACCGCAGTGTAGTACTTTTATACTGATAAAGCAATTCAGGGCTGCCAGATGTACGATTTTAATCGTACATGTACGATTTTTTGGCATTTTGACTCATGTACGATCGCTAGACCAAGATCGTACGGAAAATGTACGATTTTTAAATACCTGGCAAATCTGACAACATTTCATAATGAAACGAACGTGCTCCACTGGCAAGTATGAGTTTCGGGGAATTCCTCAACAACTTAACGCGTACCTACGATCTTTTACTTGAATGAAGACTCTTTGTAGAGTCATTTAAGAGCTGTTGTTTGCATTTTTACGAAACTTATTATTTTTTTCTTTAGGTAATAATTGCGACTTGTCAAAAACCTTTTTTTCTCGTCAGTCTCGCTCGATCTGTACGTAGTTCATATATCCTCTTTGAATCTGTATACTGTCTTGAGTGCTTTTTGTGTATGTTGTTTGTGGTCAAGCAAGAATGTATGACAAAACTGAAGACGAGCGACCTGCGCCAGGTACTCCAAAAAAGAAATTGGATAAAAGAGGAGAGCTTTCTGTAGAAGAGAGGGATAAACACAGGGCACAGAAGTATCGTCCCGATTGGGAAAAACTAGACTTTTTGAAGGTCTGGTTAGGGCCTGGTATAGTATCTTTCTTTCTTCTTTCTAAATTGCATTTCTTTTCTAAAACTAAAAAAAAATTGTTATTTTTAATAAAAACTTTGTACTTCTAGGTTGTACGATCTTTTCATACAATTTTTCCTTGTCATACGATTTTTTTTGTAGTTGGCGTACGATCACACCATTTTTGCACCTGGCAGCCCTGAAGCAATTGGTGCAAAATTATTCCCTAACCATTCCAAAATATCAAACATGCTCAACGTTAATAATCAAGTTTTCACTTCTGCCGGCACTCCCGGAGTGCAACCCGTCTTTTTTTTTATTTGGTATAAGCTACACTATTCCTAAACGAATGAAAACTCCTGTAAACCAGAATCAACAGTGGCGAGCGCCAGAAAGCGCCGAGATAATGAAGCTCGACATAGTCCCAGAGAAACAAGTTAACTGTCTTGGATCCCGCAACGAAATTAATCAGAAAAGAATAACGGAAGTCTAGGAAAAAGGTTAAAGTTTTTATAATACCAATATTTTGTGATTGTCATCTGCCCCCGAAATCACAAACGCTTCGATTCGATGTCGATCGACAAGTCGTATGTCTATCTTTTTTGGCATTACGGAAGCGAGCGAGATAGACATATGACTTTTCCATCGACATCGAATCGAAGCGTTTGTGAATACGGGAGCTTATTCACAAACGCTTCGATTCTCTATCGATCTACGAGGCCGGTTGACTGATTAGTTAACGTCTAGGGCCTGTGGGTAACCACGTTACCCAGACATCAGTCAACAGGCTTTGTAAAGGGCCTCTGGGTTACCACTTACCTAGGCATTAGTCGACAGGCTTCGTCTAGTCTAGGCCAATGTGACATTCGAACTGGTCTATACGATGATAGAAAGTACAATGTCGATCTAGAAGTACGAGATACTTAAAAACGATGGCCAGTCGCCGACGCGGCTATGTGGTAACAGTACTGCCATACATGGTACGGTCTAAAAGTTTTCGGCCTACACACCTTAGATCAATCTGAGATAAAAAGACTATCACGATGTCTCTAAATTACTGAAGTTTTTTCTAGTTACCCAAAGTAAAGGAAAATTTTGGTTCAATAATAGTCTCCCTTTATTTTCAATACAATTTTCTTTGGATAATAATGTGAAAACTTTTGGACCGTGTTTATATGATGCCACACAACACAAGGAGACTGTAAACACATCACCTGCTTATTTTTGTGGTCGAACAAGCAGGGTTGATGTTAAGAAGTTGGGATGACACGTTAAAGTCCAGGTCTGTCGAGAATTTATTGAATGTTAAGCTTATCCACTTGCAACGACAAATTAATTAATAAATCAATAGGAGTTCAATTACAAAGCTTACTGTTGTTTGATTGATTTTAGAAGCAATAATAGCAAATATAATTGCAGACCAGTCGGCTCTTTTCAGATTAAACAAGCTACAAAATATTTTTTGCTTGAAACAGAAATATAAAAATTACCTTCAAGCGTCGCCCGGGTATTTCATGGTGATTTTTTATAATTTTTAATATCGCTCTGACATAATTGTTAACAGCGCCATCTAGAAAGTACCTTTATTTCAGTTTAGCGCCCCATTGGGCACCGATGTTGTGCCAGAGCAGTTGTTACCCACTTTGTAACAATCATCATAACGCTATCACCGCGCCTACCACTTAGTTATATCTGGGGTAAGGTAGATGGCGCTGCTTCAAAACTGACAGGGAATATTATTTATCTATATCCAAGGCCATGTTTGTGTGCACCATTATTAAAATTAAATTAAAAATTTATAATTTAAAATTGTTTATTTCGTAATCATTCTTAAAAAACACGTTAGTGATTGGAGCCTCCTTGTAAGCAAAAAAATGCCTGTATTAGGAGACTCCGCTCTTTCACAGCTAGTGAAAACATAAACAAAAATAAAACGTAAAAAATAGTAAAAAAGAAATAAAATGTGAGTGTGCGTGCAATGTGTATGTGTGTGTGTGTGTGTGTGTATGTAGATATGTGTTGAGAGAAGCGAGTGAGTTAATTTATGTGTTGCAATAGTGCCTCAGTGTCTTCATAAGAAAATGGTTTAATCCAATTTGTTAGATTTTTTTTTACAAATATGTGTTTGTTTCATCATCATCACCATTTCAGCCGAAAGACGTCCACTGCAGGGCATAGGCCTCCCCCCAGGTGTCGCCACATTGATATTTTGGGGGGTTTTGCCATAATCGCCACGCTTGGCAGGCGGGTTGGCGATCGCAGTACGGTTGTTACAAAAACACAGAAACGTTGCTGCCCATTCCCTGGAAAGTCCCTTAGTCGCCTCTTACGACATCCACGGGAAGATAAGGGTTGGTGCTATTCTGAACGTCCGACACCGTACAGAGCGTGGTATTGTATAGCAGCGAATTTTGTTTTAGTTCATGGGACTTGAGCAATCATGTCCTTTCGTCTTTTAGATATGATGTTTGTATCGTAAGGAATTGTCTTATGTATTTTTAGGACCGTATGTATAATGTACAGTTTTCTAACCGAGAGACCACTAATATGATATAGACTGCTGGTAGGGTATCTTAGCTTTTTAAAATACATAATTTTAATTAGTGCTCTCTGTCCTCGTTTAACGTCAATAAATCTCGATTTCCCCGCTCTATATGGGGATACAGTAAACCAAAACTGACTGCACAAGTGCCACATAAACTTCATTAAGAAGATTTATATGAGGGCCTATCTTTTTTTTTGTATTTGTAGGGAGGACATGTCGCAATGTTTTGAATATTCAGCTCTTCCCTTTACGTGCTCAAGGTGAGCGTACCACGATAATTTTTGGTCAATCATGACGCCTAGATATTTAGTCTGTGAGACTTTAGTAATTGCAGAAAAACTACAGCTGTTTTTTGAAACTTCATCACAAGAGTTGGACGCTAAATTCTTCATTTGGTTGCGATCGATTCGAGATGGTAAAGCAAATGTAGTTAGTTTTAATTGTATTTAGTGTGAGAAGGTTGTCATTAAGCCAATTCGTGATTGACATCGGACCAGTCATTCCCGGAAAAGACCAAGGCAGTATCATCAGCGTAAGCAAAAAAGTTTACGCTATAGACTTTTAAGTTACGAAGATCGTTAATGTACATTAAAAATTAAGTGTGGCCTAGTACACTCCCTTGGGGCACGCCGAATGAAACGTCTGCATCATCACTAAAATATGATCCTATCTTAACCCTCTGCTTTCTATTAGACAGGTAATCTTTAAGAAACTTGTGAGGGGTTACTCTTATTCCGGCTCTTTCCAGTTTGGTCACAAGGGTTGGAACAGAAACGGTGTCAAAAGCCTTTTTCAGATCCAGAAATACCGTCCGGCATTTCTTCCCTGCATCGAGATGCTCAGTAACTAATGAGCTAAGGGCAGCAACTGTTAATTTACAAGGTACAGGGATTTTCGTCAACGACCCGTAATAATACGGGTCGTCGTCCATACCAAGCGACTTCCTTTCTATTTTTCTGTAACAGGCGCCAATTTTTAACTTGCTCTAATATAAGTATTTTAAAGGTATTAATATTCTCATCTCCGCAACATGCAATCGTTTTTCATCCATCTTTGCACAGCCCATCATTCTGATCCATACAGTACGACAGACATGATAATAGAACATTACATATCATTAATTTATCACGGCCTTGTATATTTTCTCCTTTAACTTGATGCTTGAGGGGCATCCGTGGATCACAAGTTGTTACAGTCCAGTCGCTATTTCATCCATCCTGAGTTTATCTGGCACGTTACGTCCCTGTCTACTTTGCCAATCGCCATCCCCTTGGACAAGCAACCCGAAGTACCGGAAATCGGAGCACATCGGTATGGGTGTTCCGGCAAGAGTTATAGGCACAGGACTGGAGAGACTGCCGAAATCACAAAACAAGTAGGTATTCCGTTTTGGTTCCACTCAATTTCAGGCCAACATTCTCCAGTCTCTGCCACCACACCTCCAATCTGTTCTGGACCTCTAGGTCGCTCTCGGCAATCAGCATAATGTCATCGGCAAACAGCATATACCAGGGAGCCTCTTCCTGGATGTCCGACGTGTAATATTCTTTATTTGATATCCAGTGTTTAATTATTGTCAAACAAATGAATTTCAGCCGAAAGTTAGTTGAAGTTTGTTCTATGGATTAACGTTATTTTCAGGGATGGTACGCACGGCGACCAATCAAGCAATGCAAAACCAGTTTATGCGGATTTCACATTGTATTGGTAACTATACAGAAAGAGGCCATGTTATCATCATCATCATCATTTCAGCAGAAAGACGTCCAATGCTGGACATAGGCCTCCCCCAATTGTCACTACATTGACCGCACCCGTGCGACTCGCATTCAGCGGATCGTCGCAACCTTCACCAGGTCATCGGTCCACCTAGTGGGAGGCGATTTTGATAAAATTAGTTTCGAAAGTGTTCTAAGCTATGTTTCGAGAAATTCTGCTCATCCGTTTGAAGGTCATCACCTCTTTTCTAGCTGATGAAGGGATACAAACAATTTCCACGGTCGATTCGAAATTTGAAATCTTGTCACTTGTCACCATGGGCATCGCCATATTTTTTTATAACTTAACGTCTTCTTTTCGTTCATTAGCGAGAAGAGGCGCAAAACAGAGAAAAGTGGAAGGAATGAGAGGAGACCTATGCCCAGGAGTGGGACAGTCATAGCTAAGAAAAAAAAACATACGTTTACAAAGCATGAAACAAAAATTTAATTAAGAATTTCCCTGACAGAATAATCTCTAAAAAATTATGTACCTACAACTACATATGCAACATATAATAATTTTTATTCTTTTTAGCAGATATAAAAAACGGCGTATTATGTGAAAAAACTTCGTTTTTGAGTAAACGTCGCTACAACTCAAGATCATTGCATGTGGCATTAAGGGACTCTTACTTCGCAAACTCTTATTTCCAAATCAAACATAAAGCAATTCCGATACGAGACTGAGTTTTGAGATTAAGTGGCGAGAAAAGAAGTGTCGATCCGTAGAAGACACAAAGTTCTTTTTAACCCCCGACCAAAAAAGAGGGGTGTTATAAGTTTGACGTGTGTATCTGTGTATCTGTGTATCTGTGTGTCTGTCTGTGGCATCGTAGCTCCTAAACGGATGAACCGATTTTGGTAAAAGTGGTGTCGTTTGAAGATCGTCACCTCTTTTCTAGTTAATGAAGGGATATAAACAACTTACACAGGTAGTGTATTTGAAATTTGAAATGTTGTCGCTTGTCACCCCCCCTGCCCCCATTATTTATATTTTTAAATTTAAGTATATCTTTCCTTGGTTTCGTTAATTAGCGAGAAGAGACACAACATCGAGAAAATTGGAAGGAAAGGGAGAGGCCTATGCCCAGGAGTAGGACAGTCAAGGCTAAGAAAAAATAATATAAGTTTAAAAAGCATGAAAAAAAAATTAAATTAAAAATTTAAAAAACCCCCGACATAAAAAACCTCTAAAAAGACAAAAATAAATTAATCCAAGCGTCGTAGCGTCGGGGGACCGCTAAGAAGACCGCTTAGTACAAGCACAGAACAAAGCGGACCCCCGACGCTACGACGCTTGGATTAATTTATTTTTGTCTTTTTAGAGGTTTTTTATGTCGGGGGTTTTTTAAATTTTTAATTTATTAGTTATATGTAATGCAACGTCAACGTAACGTCTGAATTGAATAATTGTAACTAACTTTGGGAGGGCGCACCTATGTAAGTACTGGTGGAGGTACTTAAATCTTTCGTTTGTGACAATGATGACATAAATAAAAAAAAAACATTTTTTGATCTTGTCTGTAGTTGAAAATTAAAAAAAGTTTGCAATCAATTAAGTAAAAACTAAAAAATATTTGTAATAAAAAAAAAATGTTTTACTTAAAAAAAGCAATTCTGTATTTATTATTCTTCGAGTTAGGTATGGCATTATTGTCGCAAACAAGCGCTGTGCTTTGTTACATTATTTATAAGCATCGGTTCACATCACAAGTTTATTATTATTGGCATGAAACCTTCTAGATTTTATATTTATTATAGATGCGAATCAAATGCATAATAAATTGAAAATTAAACACTTGGCCTTTCACACGTTTCTTGGAACAACAAATGCTACTAATCTACAATAATACTAATCTATATTAATTTTATAAATAAGTAAGTACCTACTGCAGCTTGTTAATTTGGAATTTTGGATGTAGGCGTAATCTACGGAAATACTGATCCGATTCCGAAAATTATTTAATTAATTGGAAGCTAGATTATCCCCGAGTGTCATAATATAACTTATTTTTATCTTTCATTATCATCATCATCATTTCAGCCGAAAGACGTCCACTGCTGGACATAGGCCTCCCCTAAGTTTCGCCACATCGACATAACATGGGGGGTTTTGCCATAATCGCCACGCTTGGCAGGCGGGTTGGCGATCGCAGTACGGTTGTTACAAAAGTTCTCTGGCAAGTCCGTTAGTCGCCTCTTACGACACCCACGGGAAGATATGGGATGGATGCTATTCTTTACGTCCGACACCATACATAGAGTGATTCGTTTTATCTTTACTACTATATAAATGCAAAAGTTTGGATGTTTGTTGCTCAATCATGCCAGAACGGCAGGAAGGATCTGGGTGAAATTTGGCAGAAATATAGAAATTAGTCTGGAATAACAACTATGTAATAGGGGGACATTGACATCCTATACTATACAGCCAGGACCCAATAGAGACCGTCCATTAATCACGTGAGCCTCACGTGATTAATGGACGGTCCCTATTGGGTCCTGGCTGTCCTGGCTGTCCTGGCTGGGGAGGGTAAGCAAAAATCAGGAAATATCACAAGGGGGAGAGGGTGTAGTAAGATATCACGTGTATTTATTTTTCGTCAAACGCGCGATTTCTGAACCGTAAAGCGGCGTAGTAGTGTAGTGTGACCTTAAATCGCCGTTGCCAGGTAACGAAGGAAATACATGTACTTATTTAAAGATAATATTCTAAAAAATGTTAAGATTCTTTGTACATAATAAAAATACACGTGATTTTGGGTGGGGGGGTTCCGGGTAAAATAACATCATAACACTTTGCCCGACCAGAGAATTGAACCCAAGGCCTCATGCTCAGGGCCTGTGGACAGTAAGTAATGGGCTAGCTCACCGTCCGTCCGTCCGTCTTATGACGACAGGCCGTGCCGACGCACGGTGGGTTGATTTATATACGTAGTGGACTTAGGACATTAAAAAAAAAGTCATCTTATTTTTACTGATTAATGATGCAAATTTGTTCTACTATCTAATACAGTAAATTATTGTTCTATGACTTTTTATTTTACGCATTATTTTTAGTACTACAATTTTTTAAATATTTTTTTGTATAGAAAAAATCATAAAATCTAAAGAATCTCAAAAATCTGAAAACATCTCCAACTGCGATGTATATATTAAAATAGTACTATTTATTAGCTTATTTTTACAACTAGTCAGCTACTGCGCTTTGCTGCGATTTAGGAGAATTTTTTTTTTAATTTTTTTTCTTATTAAAATCGCATTTAAGTCTACAAAATCTCAAATTTCTTCCAATTGTTGGATAAGTATTTTAATAGTACAATTTATTTGCATCTAATCGTCTACTGTAGTTTACTGTGACTTAGTAGGTAGTTAGACTTTTTTAGATTTTTTTGAACGAAAATATCTTAAAAGTCACCTAAATCTTAGAATACTTAGCAGTGATAATTATTGTATTCTCTATTCCACACCACCCCAGAGGTAGAGAACTAGGCGCGTTTTTTTTATCAGTGGTCTCCCCAATAGGCCTAATCCACGACTACAAATCTGTGTTCTGTATGTGTGAGACTTACAAAGACAAATTCAAAATTCAAATCATTTACCAATATTTTTAGGAGGGGCCTGCACCATGCTCAACACCATGCTCTGACAATAACGGGTCTTCAGTTAAAACCCCTAAATTTTCTTGATCATCATCGTCAACAAATGTATCCTTAACGATCAACAAAGCTGTTGCTTCTTCTGAAAAGGCTTTGTGTTTTCGCACCAGTTTGTGTCGTATCTTTGAAATATGTGGATCAGAGCTGATTAACAAATTGTTCAAAATATCTTCATTAGTAGCTTTTCTACAGAATTTCCTCGAATTATGAGCACGATATCTCCGAAAATCTTTGTTGCGTGCTTCAGCTGCTTCTTCGGATAATTTTCCAATGGGCACTATACCCAAGCTTTCAATAATAGCTGCTCCGTGAGCTAAAACTTTGTGAACACTTGCAGGCATGTAAAACCAATTATATAATTCAATGTATAGTTCCATGGTGGTTTCGGTATAATCTTTAAACTTCAATATATCAATACGGTGACCCGACGAAATTGCTTCTAATATAGTTTTAAATCTTTTTATTAATTCTTCATTTACTCCTGTGATCGAAGCTGCAATATCGGGGTTTTCGAAAAATCTCCTCGCAGTATTCCCATCATTTGTTGTACCATGACCCTGTTTCACAACATCAATTAAAAGTCCTGTTTCGGATTTAAATGCTTCCTGAATATTTCTCTTTTTGCTCTCCATAATAGCTTTACTGTCACCTTTCACCATCCATGTCTTCAAATCTAATCTGTACGCTATATGAAGAATGCATTCCATGAATCGTATCCAGATGTGTAACGACGATAAACCATATTTATATAAATCGACATCAATTTCTTTTGCCAAAACCAAGGACAAATCATTCATTTCCTTTGGAGTAGCTTTACATATGTCACATCTTTGTGTTGATGTATCGCAAAGAACTGCAGTCGCTTTACCATCTATCATGGTTAGTATTAGGTTGTGCGAGATGGTCAAATCATCAACCACTGTCTTAACTAAATTGTTAATCTCTGCCTCAATCGCATTTTTTTCTTGCAAAATGCTGAATTTGTTTTCCTTCATGAATTTAAAAAACAGCGGACGACACCATAATGAGGAATTTGGGGAATCATTTTCCCATATAACTCTGTCACCAGACACTAATTTGATAGGAATCAAACTACCCATAAATACGCTAGAATCGTCAAAGTCCTCATCTTCTTCATTTTCTCTTCCAACTTTCTGCTTATAATTGGCTTGATTCGAAGCTCCGTCAAATCCCCATTTACTAATCAGTGTCAAATCTTTACAAGTTTCACTAATTTCGTTTGACATTATAATTCTCTTCACAGTAATATCCAATAGTGCCTGCAATTCTATCATAGCCGTTTTATCTGTTACTACAATAGCAGTTTTAGGTGGATAACATTTAATTTTTTCATTTTGCAGTGCGTAGTAAGAGGGATATACGTTGGTACCAGTTACTTCTGCGATACTTTTTCGTAGCGTATTATATTGCCATTTTGACAATTTCAAAGACAAAAACAAGCCTAAAGCTTCATCTGGAGAGAATACTGATTTCTTTTTATTTCCAAAAAGACAATCTTTTACTTTTTGCACGTCCTGTGGATGCTTGAGCAGATGCTGTAATATGTCAGCAACATCTTCCTTTCCTTCTGCTTTTAAGTTAAAAACATGGGCATGTGACAACTCCTCTGAAGCAATAGTTTGCGTAGTAAGTTCCGTACGTCTCTTTTTTTGTTTAGGACCTAATTCTGTAAATGGTTTTCTCGGACTTACTTGAGTTGATGTACCAACAGACACCTTTTCATGAGATGTAGTTGATGTGCTAGGAACTGGTTCGTCGTCGTTTTTTGCAAAATCTTTCATAAACTCAGGCCAAACTATCTCCGATGCCAACCAATCACTGTATTTACTTCTAAATGTATGTTCTTTTCGTTTAGCATTTTCCCATTTTTTATAAGTATTATAACAATACTTTGCGCAGAATTCCTTTAGCAAATTATCATTATCTTGATTTAAATCACACAATTTTGACTTGATAGCACTGTATAAAAAGTTATGATCCTTAATACTACCACTTGATTTCAATTTCACAAACATATCAACATTAGTAACTAAATCACTAAACATTTTCACAAAATTCTCGAAAATCAACTTTTAACAAAAATCAAGTAACGAGCGGGTAGTCCGTATGTAAAGGGTGGTTACAACGAACTGATATCATTGTTTTCAACTTGCTACCCCAAATATTTTTTACCTGCAAATTTACTGCCCTCTGATTGGCGCACGTCACTAATGACGACTCGTCTACTGATAAGAAAACCGGTTTTGGTGTTGTGGAAAGAGTGGTGTGGAATGCAGTTGCACAAAATATTTACAACAAACTAATAATAATAATCCTAATAATATGCACCATGCATCGAATTCTTTGTTTTATTCATACAAATTAAATCTCTGAAATTTTAGGGTAATAACCTACTTTAAAAAAAAGTTCCAAAACATAAAAGTATGGTATAAGTATATACAATGCAAATATATATTTAAAAATCCTTAAGTCCCAACTTCGCGATTTCAGCCCACCGCGACGGCGCGTTCGTGTTTCACGCGCGCCTCAAGGAGATGTCAGCGTATCGGAAGGGGTCCGAGAGGGCCGATGCCTACCAGGGCTGCGAGTTGTTCCAAAGAGATACCGTGGCCGTGGAAGACAAAGGGCTAAGAAGGAACATGGATGGGTTTTAGTCAGTCATGTCTGACACTCCCTTCCGCTCCGCCCAGAGCAGGAGAAGTAATTTGATGATTTCTCATCCTCATCAACATCAAAAAAAAAGAAAGGCATCATGCTCACTAGTTGCGCTTGCGACCACTCGACCAACGCGGCAGTCTCACACATACACCTCCAAAATTACGCACGAACGAAGTCGCGGGCAACAGTACTTACGTAGTAGTATTTACGACGTTCCCGTAAGATAATTCCCGGGCATAACGCTAGCGTAGCCGTGGACAACGTGGTTACATTTCAATGAAATGTAATTATATTCCCCGACCAGCAGCTCAGGCAGCCTAAATGTGCACATGCACAAAACAGCCACCGGTCTAAAAAAAAAAATTCATATCCATGAAAACAGATCTTGCTAAAAAAAAAACAACTTTAAAAAAAAACAGAACAATGTGGAACATAACTTAAGTATCGGTAATGGTGGCAAAAAAATGGCAATGAAAGAACCAAGTCACCGACTTCCAAAACTCGGAAGTCGGTGACTTCTTCTTCTCGGTTCTTCTTTTTATGGAATAAAGTTTTTCATTTGACCCGTTTTTTGTTGTTGTTTTATCGCACATTCTGGTCAAGACAAATTTTACATTAAGTACAACTAGAAATTATTTGAAGATCATCAACTTAACTGTAAGAAGTAGAAAAAATAAGGATTATAGAAGATAATTACTTATAAAGAAAAAATAAAGGTTAATCAAAATATATAAGGGAAAATGGCAAGGAACGCAAGCTTTCTTTAAGAAAATTAAAAAGAGAACGTAAATCGCACCGGAAACAAATATTCAGGCCGAATATGTGTATATAACCTCCTCCGTTTTTAGAAGCCGGTTAAATAAAGTGATTCATTTTATCAATTTTATTAAAACACCTCAGTTTTTGGATGCTTAAAATGTTTTTTTATTATGCGCACGTCGACTAATCAAGCTATGCAATCAGTGCCGGATTAAGCAAGCGCGGGGCCCGTAGCAAATTCTGGCGAGGGATTTTTGATCTGCCAAAGACGGTACAACCTAAAAAATATTTTGCTATTGTCCCATTTTGGACCACGACAACAGAAGTTTTAAATGAAAGACGAGCAAAGCGTGCTGGAAAATTCAGACTTAACCATATATGGCAGTCAATGCATATCAGTGGGCCATGACAAGTTAGGATTCTAATTGAAGAGCGAGCGAAGCGAGCTCGAAGTTTTTTATTTGTACCGCGTGAAGACAGGATTTCACTGAAAAACGAGCAAATTGAGACAGAATAATTGTATTCCTAATAATCGTAATCCTAGACCGCGACAACGTAACTTGTTATTGAAACACTATCTAACGAATTTGTAATATAAAACATTATACAATGACGACTCGGATTGTACGAAAGTTGGAAGAAAATAACATCAACGTATAATTTAAACACTATTATTCTGCGTCTTATTCGTAGTCGAGTTTTAGTTTTTCATTTTATTTTTTTAGACTTCTTCAATACTCATTTCTTATTCTATCCATTCGCCTAACGCCAGACATCCCCCTTAGCATTCTCATCTCAGCCACATGCAAATGCCTTTCATTCATCCCTTTGTGGTTCAACCATTGTTTCATAAATCTTCCCCTTAAGTTTAAGGGGTATGCGAGAGTCGCAGATAGTTCCTGTGACCTGCCCCTATTTTAACCATCCACTGTTTATTCTGTGCTTAACACTACGATCTATTTCGTCACCGCTCAGAAAAAATTGCTCCATACAAAAAAGAACGAGCTCAAGAGGTGCTCAAAAATTTTGAGCACCTCAGATAGATTATATTTTATTTTAACTGTTCATATACTTACTTACAAAAATAAGCTTTTTGTCCACTTGTACATACATAAGATTACATTACAAATTATCAAGTTCGCTTCGCTCACCCTAAATATACTGATATTTAGGGTGAGCGAAGCGAACTCGATAATTTTAGCAACCTGCCACGGTTATGTAGGTAGATGTCCGATTTTCTTTTTATCAATCACTCAAATTATATTTAACCTACTTTTCCGATATAGGCATGAGTTTTGCAAAAGAAGTGAGATACAAAAAAATTGCATCGCGCATTCGGATAATTATCATACAGAAGAAAGAGGATAGGCAGCAGCCAGAAAAATATAGTGCTTCTAGTGATTTAAAAATATAGTAAGTACTTGAAATTAGAGTGCGTGTCGAAGGTATTTTTACTTGTGCGTTTACCCTTAGTGTATGAAATTCTGTGTTTCGACAACGAAATAATCGGTTACAGATTTAGAATAAGAATCATTCATTTGCATTAAATACAGGTGTGACCAGATATAAAAGTTTGTGATGTAAGTATGCACAAACCATATTTTCCCTGTTTAGGACATGCAAATTTATGATTTCCGGACGCGATTGTCTTAGTAGGAGAAGGTGTATAGTTTTCGTGAGATCAAGTAAATTCAAAATACCACGTCTTAATTTCACTCAAAAAATTATGCTCAGGGGGAGTTGCCCGGGTTCGGATACGCGGGCCCCTTTCGCTGGGTTAATCCGGCACTGTATGCAATACCAAATTAAGCTGAACTCTCATTGAAAATCAAATGAGGTCAGGTTATACTGGATATGTATACCTTGATGTACCGCCGTGTGTACTAAAATAATAAACACTTAGTCAAAGCGAAAATATTAAGATTCTTATGAAGTTCTAACAAAAGTTTTTACGAAAACCAAATGTGTTTTCATCTCATAAGTCACAACTTGGTTAGGCTTCTTAGGACATCTAATTTAGTTTAGCCAAAACAAAACCACCACCATACCATACCATTCATTGGAAAGTGCTTAAAATAATGGAATCGCTAAATGCTCAAAGATGGAAGAATCTAACAATTTTTCAGCTATTTGATGACACTGAAAAATAATATAGTGTACAACCAAACGTCTGAACGTTGGCTATATAATATTTATTACGGAATTCTAAATAAAACAAATGACTACTTCAATAATTTATAATAATTCACATTGTGACAGAAACATGACACTTCGGCTAAGGAACCGCCCATCCATTTACTGGATAATGAGCTAATCGCAAGGTCTGTGGGGAGTCATAAAGTTCTGTTCCTTCCAAGCATTCATATTGAAGAAAGAAAATAACCAGGACTTGTATTCAGATCGTATATCATGAAACTTATATCCGACCTGAGTGACCTTGAGTGAGATTAAAATAAATTTTCACATTTATCTCTGCACCGCTGTTTTACATTTTATTAGTATTGCCAATATGTTTACTAGTTCTCTAAAACTAAGTTAACACAGAATATAGTAGTGTTTTTTAAATTTCAAATATTATTCTTATTTTTTATTGTTTTAGAGGGGTCGAGAAAACAGAAGATATTCAATATTTGAGATTTCTGCGCGTGGCAATGAGCGTCATCGCTGCCTGGCCCAGGCGTCCAAATGAGTTCCATATCTATAACTTTTACACATTCTTTATCAATTTTGCCGTCTTTGGACCTGGTATCATCTATCTCAAGACTCACTCTGGAATACTGTCGACTTTCGAGTTGGGTCAGACCTACATTACTGTTTTTATGAACTCCGTTTCTATTGTAAGTATTTAAAAGTCTTTGTCAGCAGATTTAATTATATTCTGCTCAATGTATCTTTTATAATGTAAGTAGTTGTTTTAATTTTGATACATAGGCATAGGCCAATGGCGTCTAAATTATAAAAATGTAATTCTTATTGTCTTTCAGGTCAGGGGACTGATGATTTTCGGTCCAAAGTATAACAATTTATTTTTATATTTCTTGAATGAAATGCACCTATTTAATTACAGAAAGAAGTCGGATTACTCTTACAAGGTACGATTGAGCTTGTTACTTTATAAATAGTATATTCTTAAAGGCTTTTTCGGGAGCCGAAAGACCAAAGCCTGTAAATCAAAATACTCAAATAAATTTATTTTTAATATTTAATAGTCCTAAAATATTTTTGCGATTAAAATTAGATCTATATTAATGAATAGATTATTAAAATGATCATAGTTTTCTATATCTACTCTCTAATTGAGAAAGTTTGTGCCGCCCAAAACATCTATGTATGTCCTGAAATAGACGAGAGTATTTTTTACTATGTGTAGTAATTTATTTCCTTATTTTCTGTTTCAGACACACACACTGGTTCACAAAATATCTCATTTCTTCACGATCTACATTCTTGTACTGATGGGTATTGGTATACTGTTTTTCAACCTGACACCAATGTACAATAGTTACGTAAGTGGGATGTTTAGAGATGAAAGGCCTGAAAATGCTACGTTCGATCATGCTGTCTTCTATTCCTTCCCTTTTGACTTCATAACCGATACGAAAGGATACATTGTCGTTAATATTTTGAACTGGTACATATCTCTTGCCTGTGGATCCTACTTCTGCCTTATAGATTTAATTATATCGATTTTGGTCTTTCATCTTTGGGGTCACATGCGGGTTTTAAAATACAATCTTGGGGATATTCCGAAGCCTGCATCGTTGCTGGTTGAGCCAGAGGTATATGATGATAAAAAGGAACATAAGTATACTGAGCAAGAGTCCAGAGATGTACACAGTAGACTACGGGATACTATCCACTACCACAGTGTTATCATTGAGTGAGTAGTACCGATACTAAAACCGACATCTTTCAGATTCCAGCTATATGCTTAAGGTGCTTATTTCTTCAACAGTTTCCAATCAAGGATGTCCGACACCTTTGGTGAAGTGCTTTTGTTTTACTCCCTCTTCCACCAAGTGAGCGTGTGTCTTCTGATGTTGGAGTGCTCGACAATGGTACGTGTCGTCGTTGTGTATGGTCATGGAACCGTTACGTTAAGTGACTGCGTGCCGCTAGTGCATCAAACACATACTTGTTTTCGCGACTACGCGGCACCTATGATGCACCTACGCTGTCCTTAGGAGGCACTACACTGAACCTAATACGCGCCTACGCTGCGCCAACAATGCAGCTACGCTATGCCTAGGATGCGCTACTTTGAGCGTACTGCGTGCCATCGACACACCTACGCACCTACGACATCAAATTATAAGTCACGTAAATGAAACAATGCACTGCCAGTCAGTAGTTTTAGAATATATTTATGTTTTTAAATCAACTTTAAAAAGATAGGTGGTTCTCCATTTTTAATTTACTAAATTATTTTGATTTTCTAGGAGAAGCAGGCACTGTTACGTTTCGGACCGTTGACATTGATGGTGTTTCAGCAGCTGATTCAGCTAAGCGTTATATTCGAGCTCTTAGGGTCATCGGTTCGTATTTATGTCTATTCACGTATTTTGCTAGAAGTTTCTTTGACTCACTTTTATTAACTCTTGATTAATATACGAAATAGTCTAGGTTTAAAGAACATAATAACGACATTCCTCACATTTTGAATATTTGTACTTTGTATCTATTACAAAGGAAGCAGTGGCCGGTGGCCCACTGGTATCGACTCCGAGTTAGTTCGTAAGTCGCGGGTTCACCCCACTTAGAAGTAGTTTTATTTGGTGTAAATAATTGATTTCGGTCCTAAAATTTGTAGACGTGCTTGGTGGTCTATGGCACACTCCCTCTCATATAGAGGAGTTCTGTGTCCAAGCAGTGATATTATAGAGGTATGAAGAATAGAGTTATTAAGTTCTTCGTCCCCCATAGGAAAAGGAGGATCCTCCGACGAGATAGGTGTTTTGTTTTGTGGGCTCCTGCCCAATAGTTGTTGTCGGGTTTTTCTATATTATGTAGAAGTCTTAATTTTTTATGGCCAGTTATTAATTTGTGCCACAGATGGCGCTGTAGTAGTTTTTGTACTATGTTGCTGTAGAGTGTGTTTTGTACTATGTTGCTGTAGCGTGTGTTTTTGTAGTGCCGCTACATAACTGTAGAATATTACTATTCTCATCATGTTAATTGCTATGTAATCACTGAGCAAGAGGGTTATTTTTCAGAATGACCAATTAATAGACTCGGTGTACTGTGTACCGTGGGAATACATGGACACTGCGAACAGGAAGCTCGTACTGGTCATGATGGTACAGGTGCAACGGTCCATGAACGTGAAAGCGATGGGCGTGCTCACGATTGGCGTCCAGACTATGATCGCGGTATGCCTTATTTTTGTGACACTTGTAGCGTTTATGGTATAGACCTCACATTTATGGCTCCTGGTCACGGATTCCCAGTCTTCTGCGACTTTGGTACTTGTCGCAACACCATTTATTGGAGAACTTAATAAGAGCTATTATTTTATGAGCTATTAGATTTACGCCAATCGCGTTGCCAGCTTTTGGGCTCGATGGAAGGGGTAATAGTTCCCGCTCTTAATTCCTTAACACTATTAACGACTGGGAATGTTTTGTCCCACTCGTTAACAGTGTTGAAGAACGCGACATTTTTTTCCCAATCGTTCACCTCTCGTTCCGTGGGTTCCATTCATGAGGGTAAATATGTGATAAAATATTGATAACATGTGATAAGCGAAAGTGTTATAAAATATTGGAAAAGCATTTAAACAGGATTTTCTTAAGTATTATTTTGGGTGCAGTTGTCTCCGACTTCCTCTTTTATTAATTTTATTTCATATAAGTTAGTGTTAGTTAGATATTGGCTGACTATTTTAATAGTCCAAGAAAATTAGTCAAATTAGGGCAAGAATCTCGGAATAAGAGACAGTCAGCTATAAAGTTGTATAAACCTTTATTCTGATACCCTAAAACTTGCCTCAAAACCTACTTATCGTAGCGTGTCCGCGACTACATATAATCATAGGTCAAAAAAAACGATTGTTTACACATTTATTGCTAATATCTCATTTCCTATGGGTTTTATGCTATTTATTATAAATATTGTGTCGATTAAATATCTTGAACCATATTCGAGATAGAGGGCAGAGCGCGCGCAGTGTTTTACAATGGGGATGGAAACTGTGGAACTAATGGCGCTACCATAGCTGGTTCCATGCATCGTCATTGGTTGAAAATCTATGAATGTCATTTTAAATTTCATAATAGCTCGACCTTATTGGTCAGATTGAGAACCAGCTATAGTCGTGCCATCTACAATTAGCTTTTAACGGGCTTCCCCATTACATTATGATTTTACAAGAATGGTTGTGGTTCGAAGCAGGAAATAGGATAGCAGTACTCTTTAACTTGCGGCCAGTGTGATGGGCATGCTTGTCTTAATGCTTGACACCGAAATCCAGGAAGAAATGGAGACAAATGTCGTTGAAGACGATAACACAGACGAATTTCAAATTTGACAGCGACTGGTAGACGATGATGAAGAAGAAGAAGAAAATTGAAATTAGAGTTTGTAGTTCTTATTATAAAAACATTCTTCTTATAAATTTTATTCCTTTCCGTTTATTTAGTTCGGAAGTACCTAATTAGTATAAAATTAAAAAATGATTAAAGTATTTCCTTAAATGACTTTATAATTACACGAGCAGGTAAGTGTTGGTAAGCGTAAATGAATACCTAGACATAGAATTATTGAAAAAAAACTTATTAATTATAACGTAAGTAATAGTTAATAAAATAATACAAATTATTTAGAATTATTTATTTATCAATAATTTATATTCTTTATACGTCGTATTTTTAATCGGGACTGCGGGTTGATCTCGAATGATACTTTCAATAGTTAAACATAGTAGAGAATTTAATCCTCTACAATATTTATAAAATATAAATAGCATAAACCCCATAGGAAACGAGATATTTTCAATAGATGTGTAAAAAATCGTCTATCGAATTATTAATTAACGAGACTCATAGTAGATTTCCAAAAAAAGGTTTAAGATTACGAACCAAGCGCGTTAGTTTAAAGAAAATTTGTAAGTTTGTAGCGGTTGTACGAGTACTCAAATGCTGTTTTTAGCCTGAAACCAATTCTGTGGCATCACGCAGAAAGTTATAACTTTAAAAATCCCGAATCCCGAGCCTCTTCAGGGGTACCCCCCTGCTCCCCTGGCGATGCCTATGACTTACGCCTATTTTGAAACCATTAATTTTTCTTTTATTTTCAGATATTAAAAACATCTTTCTCGTATTTCGTGATGCTAAGGACGGTGGCAGAGGAAAGCCAATAAAATTAATGATTTTACGATGGCACAGTGACACGCTTCGTTTATTTATTTCTTCTTCACTTCTTCGTCAATCGGCCATACTCCGGTCCAAAGTTGCCATCACCACCTGCTGAAAATAGCTTGAGGAAGTAGCTTCTTGTACTTGGTCGGACCATTGTGTTGGCGACCGACCTCGTGCTCTCTTTCAGATAGTAGGTTAGGTACCTATATATTTTTAACTTAAATAAATACTGAATTTTAAAAATTACCTAAAGTTTTTATTTATTCCGGTTTTTGATCATGTTTAGTTTTGTGCAAGGGATATTAAACGCTTGTGTTTCGGTTTTTTTTTGCATTTCATTTGGCACTCGAAGTGAAACATTTTTGAAGTGAACCGTCTGCCGTCTGTTCATAACGACTATAATATAACAATGGTTGGATGGGAAGTTGCTCCATTAAACTGGTATTCAGCTGTAGACTATAACAGCATACTTGGGAGAAAGCTAAGCAGATAATTATGTTAATTAAGTAAGGGGTAACGCTAACGACCGAGAGTGTAACCTGCACGCAAACAAAGAGTGCAGTTCCGGAGGCATCAAAGAGGCTTGACCGCAGCATCACTAGATTGGAACGGGACAAAATCCGCAAGATAATAGGTATGTTATAGCTGTCCCGCGCAACTTCATCTGCGTCACATTTCGTCATATGTCCTGTTCGTCGTAGCGTAATGAAATTTAGCCTATAGCCTTCCTCGATAAATAGGCTACCTAACACTGAAAGAATTTTTCAAATCAGTTAAGGAGTTCCCGAGATTAGCGCGTTCAAGCAAACAAACAAACTCTTCGGCTTTATAATATTAGTATAGATATACACCACTGATTTTTAATTGGTAAAAATTCTTAAAGGGCTTATTAGAGAAGGTCTTATTATTATATTACGGAAACTACGTTATTACGGTGTTCAAAATGAGGCCCTAAATGTAGTACATTCGTATTTAAAAAATAGATTCCCATGTGTAGATGTCAATGGCGCAAAATCTTGCGGGCTACCTGTTCAACTAGATGTACCTCAAGGCTCAATACTGGAACCGTTTTTAGTCTTGGTTTAGATTAATGACTTACCATATTATTTTAAGGATATTTGTGATATAGTACTATTTGCTGACGATACGTCTCTTATCTTTAAAGTAGATAGGAATAGACACGATTATGGAGACATAAACAGCGCTCTATCAATGGTCACAGATTGGTTCACAACAAATAACCTTGTTCTTAATGCCAAGAAAACTAAAAGTATTAAATTCGCCTTACCTAATGTTAAAAATCTAGGTCCCAACATTGTTCTCGGCAATGAGGAGCTTAAAACTGTTGACTCAGCTGTGTTTCTGGGTATAACAGTAGATTCAAAATTACAATGGGATCCACACGTATCAAGCCTAGCGGGTAGGCTTAGTTTGGCCGCATACGCCGTCAGAAAAGTTAGACAATACACTGACGTTGATACAGCACGGTTAGTCTATGTTAGTTATTTTCACAGTATTATGTCCTATGGTATTCTGCTGTGGGGCAAAGCCGCTGATATCCAAAATATATTCGTTCTTCAAAAACGAGCGGTTCGTGCAATTTACCAGCTGGGCGCACGAATATCTTTGAGAGATCTTTTTAAAGAGATTGGTATTC
This sequence comes from Cerastis rubricosa, assembly GCA_949152445.1. Taxonomy (NCBI): domain Eukaryota; kingdom Metazoa; phylum Arthropoda; class Insecta; order Lepidoptera; family Noctuidae; genus Cerastis; species Cerastis rubricosa. The sequence continues at coordinate 11,034,297 of OX424523.1, read as the reverse complement.
TCACGGTGGCTTCACAATTCATCTTTGCAAACATTTTATATATTAAACAAAATATCCATCTGTACAGTAAAAACAGTGATATTCACAATATAAACACTCAAAATATGCATAAACTACGTGGTCCCTTTCACCGGCTTCATAAGGTTCATAATTCATTCGTAGGGCTTGGTATTACCTTTTACAACAAGCTACCATCTTCCTTTCTAGACTTGCCATTTAATGCGTTTAAAGCCAAAGTAAAATCTAACCTTTGTCAAAGGCCTACTATTCCATTAACGACTATTTAAACGTTATTTAAATAAGAATAGTTGGTCGCTGGGTGGAACTCAAGACAATGTTTGAGTTGTTTCTCCAAATTAGCTTACTGAAATGTGATATAACTTCATGCATAGATTTTTAGGGTTTCGTACACAAAGGGTCAAACGGGACCCTATTACTGAGACTTCGCTGTCCGTCCGTCCGTCCGTCCGCCCGTCCGTCCGTCCGTACGTCCGTCCGTCCGTCTGTCACCAGGCTGTATCTCATGAACCGTGATAGTTAGCCAGCTGAAATTTCTACAGATTATGTATTTCTGTTGACGCTATAACAAATAATAAAAACAGAAAAAAAATTAAGGGGGGCTCCCGTACAAAAAAGTTTTTTTTTTTTCGTTTTTGTAAATAATGGTTTTGATTTTTTTTTATGTGAATTCTCAATAAATAATATTCATAAACAGCGAAGTTATTATCGTCTGTTTATATCCCAAAATGTCACTCAATTTATTGAAATATTAGTACAGGCACATTGATAGTAGTATTCATTAATCGTATTCGTACTCTCGCGTTCGCCTGCTCTCGCTCGAACTTGGCCCGCTTCAAACAGCTGTTTTCGTTTATTTACCAATTATGATAAATTTTCGTGGTCAATTTTGGGATTTCGTTTTTTTGACTTTTGATTACACAAATATCACCAGTAACGGGTACGGATAGAGCCCCATTTTTTTGTACTAATAAAAAAATAGTGGTGTATAATATATATATATATATAATATAGGTAACCGGCCACTGTCCCCTGGACATTACATTGGACCTATTTGCCATTTTGCCAGACGGAAGAAACACCACAGCACGTGCTCATTGAGTGCAGAAGCGCGGCAGATCAACCGGCACGGACTCTTCAATCACCGGCATCGCTCCCGGAGGCCTGCAACAGCCTGAAAAGGCTGCTAGCTTTCTGGAAGGACCTGGGAAGGTTGGAGTAAACAGAGGATTTCTTTTCATACGTACAATGGCCCATTAAAGAGGATAAGTGCGGAAACAGTCCGGCTAACGCTAACGCTAACGAGGGACCAAGGATTATATTATACTTAAACTCATGCCGCAGAACGCCTCCTGCTACGATCCTTATTACCCTTCGGCACATCTACAAGGTTTACTTATAAGTACAAGAAACTATTATATATAATTATAATGTGTAGTTATCAACTTTAATCATAATCAGGTATTGTGAACGGTATACAGGTAGTGAGATGCTGGTGCGGTGCACTCAACGTGTTGTTAGGCTTGTTGAGACAGGTAGCCATGCACTCTGCCTTTGTTTCGAAGTTATTCTGGTTGCCTCCACACCCGGAGTATAACCGCTGTCTGCAAATCCTAAAATGTATAAAGTGCAATTAGATTATTATAAAAGATAGCAACCTAAACATTATTTTACATGGCGAATCTTCACGATACCTATGCAATGACGAAAACAAGAGAATTGCAAGTAAAAAGTAAAGTCAAAGTTTGATAAACGATTGAACGGATTTGGAACAAATTTGGCACATTATAATAGTTATATTAAGGTGCTACTACACTAATCGATCGATGATCGTCGCGAAACGATGTAAACAAACAACATCAAAAATGAAGTCGTAAAAGTAGTTGTTAGTTAAGTTATCGCCCTTTATTTACAAAGACTGCACACATGCGCACTCTATGGCTTGGCGGCTTTTCAGAACAACCTCTTGAAAGCTTCTGCTATCGTAGTACCCCAACTCCAATTTTGTTCCCTGTAAAACCATACCCGTGTTGGGTGAAGATGGTTGGTTCAATCATTTGGATTAGTTTTGTTCAAATATTTGACCAATGTTTGGCACCAACATGCGAAATTTGCTTTGCCTGCTAAGGGGATAACAGATTTGCGAGGAGATTGTTTTAGTTTTTTTTAGAATTAGTGTCATCTTGTTACGCCCCGACACATTACGCTGTTGCAATGAAGAGTACGAACATTTTGATTTAGATGGCGTTACTCTAGCTCTTTATTTTAAATTATGTTAAGCATTCGTACACTATGTAATAAATAAAATGTAGTATTTCATTACTTGGTGTTTATCTTTAAAATTGACAAATTTAGTAGCGCCCACAATTTACATGGCGGAATTGTCATATCCCAGGTAGATGTCGCAGTATCACCCCACCCTACTGGGACATAGGTGTATGATGTATTCTAGATTTTATTTTTTATTTTAGGTATTGGGTACCCACAGCTCGTTAGGAACCTGGTTACACGATCATGCCCAACTAGCAAAAGTTAGTTGTATAGAAGACCATAGAACGTTTTCTAAAAACTAATCGGTGGTCACATAAAAGGCCAATAAAGGTGCACCTACAAGGTAAGTGGCGAAATTATATCTCCATTCAGTTTTAAAGTACAACTGTAGCGGTATCAGGCATGACAATTTTGGCCTATTACAGTTGATGTAAAACGAAATGTCTATATTCGATGACATACAAGCCACCGCAACGCTACAAAAGTACCTTTTTGTCATTCATTCAGTTTACATTCGTTCACGCCGCTGCAGTCTCAGTCTTTTTTTGAAGATAAAAAATCATAAAAGAGAATACGAGGATATCGTGAAGTTAGAAATTATTTTGCAATTAAATTATCTCTTTCGGGGAAAATAAAGTGCGACTGTAATTTTACTGATAAACTATGTACGGGTTTACGACAATATTCGAATGGCCCCCTCGAATTATTGAGCTTTTACTTAAACAATTACGAATTTTAAGCATAAACATACTTCGAACTTTCTGAACTCTAATATGACATCTATTATAGCACTCGTTATGACAGATTACAACCACCATTAATTACGCTGAATCAAAATGTCAATATTGTTGTAGAAGAGAGATAGACATGCCTTTACAAAACTGAATTATCATTTAGAACCATTGCTAGCCTACCTTTATATACCGAAATTATGTTTTAAAAGAGAAAGGGTCTCCGTTATAGTACTTCTGTGTAATAGAGGGTCTATAACAGTTATAAAAAACAATCTTGTTATAAAAAGGTGTCTTTGTAATAAGTTTATCACTACGACTATAATGAGCACTAACAAACCTTTATATGACAATTAAGCGACATAAATATAATTTGCAACTCAGCTATATCACCAAATCACTCTGTTGTAGACTTTTTGTGCCCACTATATTACTATGTACTTAACGACGATCTAAAAACCCACAATATCACAATATCGCCCTATTTTTGAGTCTACATCTTTACTACAACGAAAGACCCATTATAGTTCATTCCGAACCTTTATTGCGTAAATCAGGCGCATTAGGGCGACAGTAAACACTGTTATAAAGTTCTATCGTTGTATAATAGTCACATTGGAGTTACTATAGCGCCTGACTATAACAGCCATACAAAGTCGCGAAGTAAACCTTTACATCAATTCCTAATAAGTCGTTTTTGCTGTATAAACTTATAGGGCCAAAATGTATTCTCAAACGCTTTTACACAACACTCTATCACCGCCAAAACCTTTATACATCGTTTACCCAGTTTTTTTGAGATATAAGCTTTGGTTATAGGGCAAAATTGCTAGTTGGGTGGGTTTAGAGGTTACGTTTAGGGTATAATATAGATCAGAAACTTGTCCATGTCTCTTTCCCTTTCGGTCAGTTATAATAGCAACTCACTATCGTAGACAATCGCTTCAAATTAGAATAGGACTGACCTCGCGGGCCCTACCCCGCGAGGTCAGTCAGGTCAGCAAAAAACATTTTTGCTCTTTTTATTTTGTTGCCAAATAATAATTTATAAAAAAGGGTTTAGATTGCCTCAAACAAAGCAAAGCCTACGCATCAATACTGACCGAAAGTTTACTGTAAAAAATCTATAAAATTTAGTTACGTTGTTTTTTTTTGTAGATGAATTGGTGAATAAAGTAGTCCTTGCGGTCCTCGTTAAAGTGCTACCGATGGGAAGGAATGTGCAGACTTGCGACCCGACTTCCCGCTCCATCAAATAACACCTTGACTTGACAAGATGAAAATAGAGATGTTCGAAAACGCTGATACGTGCATGCAAATAAATGTGAGAAATCATATGGTATCCTAGGTATCCATGGTAACCTAGAGGTAAACGGCGTTCCTTCAGACGTTCGCACAACGACACAACAAGCATAACAAGACCTAGCTTCTTATAGATTTCTCCAACAATGAGCGATGTTTATACTGGTTTTGTATAGTTTGGTTGGTTGCTGTGCGTCACGTCTGCGCCGTTGGCAGCTTTGGAACCGCAATAGCTAGCCGGTTGGAGTAATGACAGAATACCTGAAAGTTGCACCAGTTACAGACAAAATAAAAGAGGATCGACTGTCAGGGTATAGGCATGTGATGAGGAGGGACGAATCACATGTAACTAAAAGAGTGATGTATATAAATGTTGAAGGATGGACAGGGAGAGGAAGGCCAAGGAAACGATGGATGGATTGTGTGAGGAATCATATAAATTGAAAAGGAGTAAATGATAGCTTGATGGATGACAGAGGAGAATGGAAGCAAAATCGTGTTGTACCGACCCCAAGTAACATGGGCACGAAGATAATGAAGATCCGAGTATGGTTGCTTGCATGGCATATGAAATATAATGTAATAATAATTTCAGTAATATCATAGGTAGGTAATAATTATGAAGTTCCATAGGATATAATAGTGTGGATAGGTGATTTTTGAGTTTAGCGCATCAAAGCTAAAACAAGAGGTAGGTAGTAGAGCAAAGTACTCAAAGGTTCTGTGGAGGATGGAAGCCACTAGATCCTAGATTACAACATAAAATAAAAACTTCTAAGATAATATTATATATTTTGTAACGTTTTACATAGTTGTCATACAATCGTTCTCTTCTATCTTTTTATATTGACAAATCAGTTAAAAAAGTAATAAAAAAAATACATACTGCCAATATTAAACTATTATAATGAGGTTGGTCGGTCCACAACAGGTTTCATGACTTTGGTTTAAGAGAAAAATATCAGCAGTATTCGTTTTTTGAAAAAGCCTTTGCCGGAGACAGAACTTGTTTTTTTTTACAAATTCTAGCATCCTGTTTTATTAATAACCGGCCATACTTATTGTTGTCTTCTCATTTTTTGTAATGATTTTATCGTCGTTAAAGTCTCAGGAAACATCTGGATAAGGGACGGACAGAACCGGGAAGTTTGGCTGAAAAAAAGGGGAGGCCCTATACCCAGCAGTGGGTAATTCCGGGCTGAAATGATGATGATGATAATTGTCAAAAGTTGTACGTACTGAGCTACCGGATCCCATGCGAAGCGGTTAAAGTGTCCAAAACAGGTGCCGAAGTCAAACGCAAGTGAACAGAAATATGGCCGGTGAACTGAAATAAAAACAGAATTTAAGTAGACAAATAATTACTAAAAACAGAAAAAAAATACTGAATTGATTATTATGATAACGAGTTTTAACTCTAAAACCCTCATCATTTAACTCGAAAACTATCCCAATAAAAAAAAACAAAAGCCATGGTATGGTCTGTTAAATCTGAAGATTTACTCCTCGATTTTCATGAGGGTAAGAGTATCGATAGGCGTTTTCATCAAACTAAAAAGCAAGCTTAATAGTACTAGTATAAAATAACTCTTAAGCTCTTACAAGAACCCATGTCCGCAGTAAGTAAACACTGGTCGAGACACTCCCTTCTGCTTTTGAAGTTATTTCCATTTCCCTGGCAGCCTCCATAGAAGAAACGGTAGCAACGCCGTTGTTTCCCATCGTAGTAGTAAGATAAAATGTCTGCCCGACATGGTCCTGTGTCTGGCCGTAGTAAGCATTTTTGACTCTTCGCTGAAACGAATGGTAATAACATTCATCATCATCATCAGCCTCTAATGTTCAAACTGCTGGGACACAGGCGGGCCCAGTGCGGGTTAGTAGATGTCAAATGTCTTCGAATTTGTAGTTCTAGAACATGTCGTTTTCTTCACGATGTTTTCCTTCGCCGTTTTTGAGGGCAGCGGTGATGAAATGAATTACACAAAGTAATGCGCCTACCTGGGTTCGAACCCACGGCTTACTGCTCGTAAGTCGGGGCTGCCACCACTGTGCCACCGCTGCTCACAGGACCGCTGCGGCACATTATTCCTCTCAAATCTGTGCAGCAAAACATAGTGAGGGAACCGGCATGTAATAGCTTAAACACATAGATTTAAGTTAAGACTGTGGTTGATAAACCTATCTATTGCTGGTCTAGTGCGGGTTGACAGACGTGACAGTTCTTTGTTTTTTTTATTTATTCAAAACCCGATGTAGCATTAATCATGCTACTGTAGAGATTCGATACAACCATCACAATTCAATAGTTTTCAAAAAGGATTTTAAACATGATTGATATTGAGCTTTTTGATTTGTATCAATCGCTGACAAAATGTCACTTTGTCTAGTTTAGAATCTAAGAGCACCATAGTTTGAACGTTAATGTTCATCACAATTTTGTTTCTCGTCCAGTCGCTAAGTACCTAGTGATGTCCATGAATCAGTCAGATCTCAAGAATATCCGTACCTCTGACAGTGTCATCCCTTGACATGCAAACTTTTTTATTTATCTGCGGTTCTGTAGCTTCTGAGGAGGAGGCCTCACTGTAATTATTTATACTAAGACATATTAGAAAAACAAAAAGTAGTAACAAACGTAAAGGTAATAAACTATTGACTTGTAAGTTCATTGCGTTACACTTGTAAGTCGTTTGTCGTGAACATATCGACAAGTGTAGGGCGCAACAAGAACCATTTTATCGATAATCGTATAACTAAAACCGTAAAATATAAATCAATTTTCAAATACATTGCTGAATGCTGAATAAATTGTAGTTGAATGTACCTACGTTACTTTACGATTTCATATCAAATGTCTATTAAAGTCTTCCCCAACCAAAGACATGTCTGCTCCCACCCTTTTCTTTTGTCGATTTACTTTTTTTAGGCATTCTTGTTGTATGAACATGAACACATAGAGCTGTGGTAGGCAAGTCTTTGCAGGCAGTGTAGTTTGTTTGAGGCTGTAACTAGTAGGTGATTATGGGGCAGATTACCCAGCTATTCCTACAGACAGAGTAAGATTTTTATCTGCCTGCACTACCAGAAAGTGGAGCAGGTCGTATTCAGTTTGTAGTCTAAGTAACATATAACTTACTGTACAAAGACCTATTCCTTACAGATAATTAATTAACAATTTAATGCTTGCTGGTAAACGTTGCAAATTGTTCCAGTCATCTTCTCCAAACAGAGAACTACGAGATCGTCTGCATAACCCATAAACCCGAGCTTTGTTATATTACATGTTTCGAGGATAAAGTAGTATGATAGGTTTCTAAATTGCTGAGAGTAAGAAGTGATATGTTAAGCTGAGGAAAATATTATCGCTGGCCGCTCCACAAGCTAACGCCTGAATGTTATGATTGACGAAGCCCGAGAATGTGTGCGATATTGCATGCGCCGCAGGTATCAGCGACGCCAGCATAAGTCTCGGCGACTTACGCATCTTGAAGTTGAAAGCATACGAGTGTATTTCAGTACTACGCTTGGCAGGGGTTTGTCTATGCAAAATATTGAATAAAGCACGTTCTCACGTTCCTGAGGATTGATATAAAGAGGAGAATGGAAGAAGAAACGTGTTGCGCCGACCCCAAGTAGAATGGGACCAGAGCAGGGAGATAATGACACGATCTGAACACGACATAAGTATCAAGCTAAACATTCCCAGTATAACATGGGATTTCTTTATAAAGATTTCCCGAACAATGAGCGATCTGCTTATACTGGCTTTGCATAGCTTGACTGGACATCGTGCGTACACGTTCCTTACTAGTTTTTATAGCTATTGCCAATGCAATCTAATTGGCAATACATATTTTTATTCAGTATCCATAAAATTATCCGTTACCTGTACTTTTATTACTAACAAAATTATTACACCCAACTTATATCGAAACAAGCCGTGATACAAAATGGAATTGTTCAAGAAAACGATGTATTTTTGCGTTTTAATTTTCTTCTGTCTCTGCTTGGCTAATGCTGTAAGTTGTTACTTTTGTTGTTAATATTGTATTCCTGTAGTTAAAGCAGGTGATGATGAGAACAAGAAACTTTGTTTTACTTGTTTAGAGACTCATGAAAACTTTTGTTTCCTCGGTATTAAACGGTTGGTGATCGCAATATGATTATGTTAAAGCTAGCCATAACGAAAGCGCTGTCAGCTGCAGGTGACAACCCTCTGATAACTTTCTGTCACCAGCGCGGCGGTCGAAAAATAATGGCACCTATACGGCTAGGGTAAACGGTTAAAAAGGCAGATCTTTTATGAAAAAAAAAACAGTTTTTTTTTAAATGCCTTTTTATATCATGTATTTTGGAGTACTTTAATAATGATAAGTAATGCGGATTCCTAAACTTTTGACGTTTGCGCCGGTGCAAGAGTTATTTTAGACTTTACAGTGTAAAGTAGTACACTTTAATTGTCTAATCAAACGAACTGCATCGAAACCTTGAATGCAATTCTATTCACGTTGACATAAGTAGTTTCAACCGTTTGACCGAGGTGCGCGCTCATGCCACATGTCTGGTGTACTCGCGATAGCAGTACACGTGTTTCGCAGAGAACCAATGAAAGCAATGGCTTAGAACATGCCGATGCCACGAGTCACGGTACTCAATCGAAGAAAATAAGAAACACGTTTGCATGTCGTGCCAGTGTACGGGTAAAAGGTGCTTCAGGAAAAGTTTAACTACAGTGTATGGCAGTGAATGCTCCATTTATTATAGGACCGTTTGAAGTTTTCACAGATAACCAGTTTATTTATTATCAAGTTCCCAGTGATAGATACTTACAACAAATAAATATTTCTTACCATTCAGGCACCTTGTCGGAAAGCAGTCTATCCTGTCCATCAAACATTAAAAACGGTAGTTTTGTTTTAATCAGGCCTGGAGGATATGAACTGTAGAAAATAGTGAAGACTATCTATTTTCAAGGAAACACATTTTATTGAATATTGTAATCACTACCATAAATTATTACCATTAATTAGTGTATGTTTTCACTATAATTCGTCCAGTTTATATTATCCATGGAGTCATATTATTAACATAAACCTATGTACATATATTTTTAACACGTAGACCACTAACCTGAGTGCATTTCAGCGTGTTTTAAATAACACCTAAAAAGAACTGAACAAAATTGTCCATATCTTAATCTTATACCACTAACCCTTGAAACAGTTTGAAATCCCAACAGAATATTTTTTGCAGTGTACAGTATGCGCTGCCCATGGCTCCCACGAGGTCAACCCGAAAGCTAATCTCATGAAGTTTATTTTGCCCAAAAGGAGATATTTGTTTCGAATGAAAGCTCAAACCTCACCTTATTAAAAAAAAACATGTCAAGTAAAAGTTGCAGTGCACAAGATTTCCTCAACGTTTTAGACAACAGCGTCATGCAATCCGTAGTAATTAATATTTTGCATCTGGCAGGCGCGCCGAATGCCATATGAAAAAGCATATACTCGTCCTGTGAAGAGGGTAGCCAAAACGATACCTATTAACCGGAAAATCTTTTTGATCATGAATCAGTTTAAGAACACTACTCTTATGAAAAACAAAGGAAATTACGACCTTCTTGTTCAGAAATTAAATGAAACATTTCACTCAACTACTGTCAGAAGGAGATCATATTGTGCTAAATGTAATAAAACATAAACACTTCTGTCCGACATTGATGTTTTATTTCGATCCTGGTTTATTTAAAAAATAAACAGGTTACATAACATGTGCCCGTTACCGTCGATATAAAAGATAATTACCAAAATCCCGTAAATCTTTCATGGGTCTCTAGCAACCATGGAAGTAATAGGTAATAATAACAAGGGTATTAGTATCTCGTTTATTCATCTATACACATATTTTTTTTATAAAAAATTGTGTAAATAAAAACGCTTTTAAAAATATAAAAAAATAGTAGCCCACCGGCGAACAGGGTCCGGGCTACCGGTGGTCAGGGCTCTTAAGAGAGGAACCTCCTGACAATACGCGCCGTTTCCAGAAGTACTGATTTCTGAATCAAGCCCTTGATCCAGCTGCCAAGCGAAAGACTCCTCAAATGTTGGTCGAGACTTTCGGCTAAAAAGCCATTGGCCGACACGACTATCGGCACAAAGAGGATTATTTTAGTTTTTATGACTTGCATGGTCCCTTGGATTAAAAGTCTAAAGCTCTATGTCGCGTTTATTTTGGTCGCACAAAGCAAAAAATAATAAACATTCGTTTATTAGGCTGATTAGTACTTTTTAAGCATCATAATTACATGAGAGACTTTCACAAAACTTGTAATATTATGTACTAATTCTGTGCCAGAACGAAGAATATGTGGCGAGTGAAGTGCCAGCAACACATCAGCTGTCTGTCTTCTTGTTCTATTTTTTACGTAACTTTAAAAGAACATAGGGTTGAATTAAGTTAGCGAGCGGAACTCTAAAGACGCGATATATTGACATATTACGGTTGAAAAGGGCGTGACGATACACTTAAGAACTGCTTCTTCTTAACTAACCTAAATAGCCCCTAAGAAAAATATTTCAGTTCTATATTTTGTAATGGTAATGATCGGAAACTTTTTTATTTTTGGTTGCAACTAAACCTAAGTTTAGCATCTTCACCCTCATCTTTAGCTATGACATCCTGTGTATATACTACTGCTATACTACTAACTATACTGTGTAATATTTTCATCATAGTTTTAGATCATGTTTGCAATATGTAAGAGCTCGTAGTAATATAATAATATTAAATCTGTCAGGCGCCACGCATGGCTCATCACAAAGATCTTGAGGAGTTGAAGCGGCCGGTGGTGGTGCTACCTCCCCTTCCAAGACAGACTCAATCACCAGGACCTACCAACAGCACCACCTTCGGCGAGCCCTTAGCAAAGGAAGTTGAAGAGATTTTGAAACAGTTATCAGAAAGTGAAATTTTAAAAGACCGTGAAAATTATGAACAGCTGCTGCGACAGTTGAAAAGTGACTTCCCAGTCTCCACGTCCACGCTGCCACCGCCGACGCGTTCTTTTACTTCTGTACAATTTGTTTAAAAATCAATCATAATAATTATTCTGAAGTTTTATTTTCACAATACCTTCTAACCCTAGAAAGCGTTTGGTTTTGATAAAGGATAGCGCGTTTTTATTAAAGGAGTTGGTCGCATTAAATCTCTGTAGTTTATTAAACCGTATAACGTTACGGTACTACGTTTGCTTAGTCTAGTAAAGTACAACTCGTGTATTTTTCTGTTTTATTATGTATGACATAAGTTTCAATTTTCGAGAATTTTCATAGTACTTACTTACCGTATATTTTTCTGTCACTCAGGCCAAAAAGGGATTAACCCAGTCAGCAACAACAACCGAAAGGTCGTTTTTCAATTTTTGTCATTTTATGGATGGTGTACAACGTGGAGTAAATACTATCAAACGTTTTTTTGGACGAGTAACTTCTGCTAAAAATAATTGTTAAATTGTATAACTTTTGAACTATAAAATGCTCTGGAATCATAATCTTTTTGAATTCATGTATGTTTTCTGTTACCTATACATAAAATAAGTTATGTATTGTGCAATGGAATCACCATGGTTTGATATCCTCTTTTTTATGTGGTTGCAAATAATTATGCGACAATTTGTTGCCTGCGTTGATGCTAAAAGTAGTATTTTAAACAATAGTCGAAACCAACGTGGGAGTTCGTATACCTACATAATAACTATCAATTAAGCCATTTTTTGTACAAGAGGTGTACTTGCCTAAACTTGAACAATATATATTCAAAATAGCTTAAACTTAGTAACAATTAAATGAAATGAACCAACTTTGACGTAGTAAGTTTATAGGGAAGTAATAATTTACTAAGAACATAATTATAAGACATAATAAGAAGGTCATATTTTTTTATAAGGAATATTTAAAAAGTATCGAATTTGTATATATAAATGATTATAGGAGGTTACAATCATTTAAGTACCTACTACTAATGTTATTTTATATACTCCTGAACTAGGTGTAAGTGCCTGTGCTTTAAGTGTAAATTATTCTCCGTAACAAACAAAGCCTTATCCATACTTCCATACTAATATTATAAATGCGAAAGTCACTCTGTTTGTTTGTTTGTTACCTTTTCACGACTAAACGGCTGATCGGATCTTAATGAAATTTGGCAAGAAGATAGATTTCAACCTAGGGAAGGACATAGACTATATATTATCACGCTACGGCCAATAGGAGCGGAGCAGCAATGAAAAATGTTGCAAAAACGGGGAAAATATGACGCAGACGAAGCGCGGGACAGCTAGTACTAAATAAGTGCGGGTGTGTAGTGAAAAAGTATAGGGTTACCAGCACAAGATCGTTTATAATTATATTGATACTCGTATAGTTAATCATATACACAACTTAGCACATACCATAACTTGATACAGCTCTATTGACGGACCCCAAACAAAGGCGCCCATTCCCCTTTAGCACACAGATAGGATACTTTTATAGCCGCAGTATGATCCTCCGCGGGCTAGTACGCAGGAATAAGCTACTACTTAATACTTTTTATCCTGTTACTAATAGTCTATATTTGATTATGAACAGGTGGCCTACCATGACGTCTTAAAGCAGTATTTTTTTAATCTTATTCCAGAGTGGGATAGAGATGGCGCTATACGTCCTCTATAGCTCCGTCTCTTTCCCACACTGGAATAAGAATAAAACAATACTGCTTTAAGACTTCATAGTAATCCCCCAGGTCACGAAAGGGTGGCACCCGGTGGTATTTACTCTCAATAGTTCATTATTGCTTAGTCTTATAGTCTGTCTAGCATAGTACAACTTCTGTATTTCTGAAACACAATATTCCCGTTCTCCGGGTATTTATCGTATTACTTACTCTATATTTTTTATCTCTCAGGCCGATAATCAAGGATCAACCCACGTGGCATACGAGTATACAACTCCTACAAATGAACATCCCGACGATAACTTTTTACAAAAAAAAATTCGTTCATTCAAGAATTCAATACGCGAGGGAATAACTATCTTAAAAAATAGTATTGAATCGTTCTTCAGGAGAATCACCAGAAAACCTTAAAAAAAAAAAATACTTACTACAGCGGCACTGGAACCATAATGTTTTCATATTTACGTAGATACTTCGTTAGGACCTATTAATAAAATAAAATAACTTGCGAAACTAACATCTGAAAATAAAGCTATATTTTAAGTAGTTATTTATTGATAAGTTGCTGTAATTTAAAAACCGGCCAAGTACGAGTCGAACTCGCGCACCAAGGGTTCTGTACCATTATTTATGGGAACTATATTTCTTGTCACCAAAATTTATATGTGTCATCAAAGTTGTATCACCTAATAAATAGATCTATCGCCACGAAGTATTATCGTACTCAGATTACAAAAGTGTTCCCAGGTATGAATTATCAAATAAATGTTGATATATGTGTAAAATAAGAAATGGATTACAAATAAATTTGTAGTGCATTAGATGAATATAAACTTCGTTCTTATAAGAATAGTTTTATTACTTAAATAATAGCTTTGTGCTCGGAATGGTAGATCTGTCACCAAATAAATAGATCAGTTCATTATTTCTATGAAGAAATGCCTTATACGAGACATTGGGCACACCGACTCGGACAGGTTAGGTTAGGTTAGGTTAGTAGTAGTAGTTCGAAGAGGATGGCGGGGTCTAGTGAGCGAGCGGAGCGAGCGAACTAAGACCCCGACATCCCCTTCGTGTTAGGTTACTGTTAACCCTGCAGACAACGCCTTAGTTTGGAACTGTGGTTTGGAGTTTTCATGTAAACATTTTTACATTGTTTGATGATTCAATTTTCGTGACACTTTTATTATTTTGAAACGTAATAAAATTACTTGATGATTGATATTATTTCCAAGTAATTCTTAATAAATCGCGTTTCCACTCATCATCATCATCATCATCAGCCTATAATGTTCCCACTGCTGGGACACAGGCCTCCACTCAATGAGAGGGAGTGGGCTTTGAATCTACCACGTGGGCCCAGTGCGGGTTGGTAGATGTCAAATGTCTTCGAATTAATAGTTTTAGGACATTCCAGTTTCCTCACGATGTTTTCCTTCACCGTTTTTGAGAGCAGCGGTGATGAAATAAATTACACAGTAATTACACAGAGTAATGCGCCTGTCTGGGTTCGAACCCACGGCTTACTGCTCGTAAGTCGGGTATGCCACAACTGGGCCACCGCTGCTCTTTCCACTCGCATAATTTCAATACTATAGCATACCTGAAAAGTTAGTTAGATTATACGATGCTCCGTGACTGCGTACGTTTGTATCTCCAGAACAAATCAAAGTATTAATCAATTTAAGTATTGAAGTCCTTTAGTAAGTTAACCTTCTTTCTTTCGGAACCTTCATTCAATTGTTTTTGTAGCTTTTTCTTCTCCTCCATGTGTCATAGTGTCATTTTGACGGACAAGTTACAAAATACTCAGTGTATAAAAACAACTTTTTTTATTAAAATGATTAATTTATGAAATATAAAAATAGTAAAAGTATAAACTCCAAAAATGAGTACGAACGAGACTCGTCCGTTTTTTATCTTAGTAAGAAAAGAGGAGGAGAAAGGAGAACGGTTTGCGAAGATAAACATGGAAGTGAAACACCGTCCAATACCGGAGTCCATGAATCCATTCACTAAGAAAGCTGCATCTACACAAACATACCCAACCACAGTGATTCCTGCAGCACCAAGGAGATCGTGCTGCTACTACTGCTCCTGAGAAAGGATGATCAATCAACTAGCTGCCAATATCATGCAAGATGAGTCCACACAATCAACTTCAAAGAATCCCAGACCTCTCGTTAATTTACTCAGCGTCTTCTGGGCAAGGGTCTTTGGAAACGATCTTGGATCACTGACGCGATTCTTATCCTGCCATAGGGTGTCTTCCAACGTTTATCTGGTTGGTTTACAAATTTGTCAGTATTTAATCGATTATTTAGAACTGGAACTAGATTTGATAGAGTTGAAGACTGCAATGAAACTGTTTTCTATATCGGAACCTGAACCCATTGGCATATGATTTAAATTAAAACAATTCAGTAACAACCAGTCTATCTTTATTTACTTGTGACATTTTGTGAACTTATGTAAGATATTTGTTTTTCTTTTTATCTTGGTTATCGGAAGATAGTGATATTTGTGATTGCTATGGCGCCATCAGCATCGTCAATTTTAAGAATTTATTATGTAATAATATGCTGAAGTTTTTATTGACGTCAGGAATAAAATTGGCCTTTGTTAGGCAAGGAAAACTTCTCAGCGTACTAAAACATCGAGCTGCTTGTGACCTACGTCAGAGTTATGAAGGCGAATGAAGGCTGGTGAGACATCTAAAACTACGCATTGATAGTTAAGTTATTTATAAGTATTTAAAGTTTCACTCACTTCAGTATTAATATACAATAAATAAGCGACACTGAGAAAGCGCATATTGAAATGAAAATGTTCTTTAATAAAGCGCCACAACTAACTCTCAGACTATTAACCGTCTAACCGCCATCCATAGCTTTTTCTATACTAGTAACATGATTGGAGGAAACAAAAAGGTAAAGCTTGAATGTAGGAGGTAATCTACGAAAGAACTCACCCGATTTCAAAATAGTATATTTCATTGCGAGTGTGGAAAGCCTGTCATTGCAAAGAGTTCCGACAAATGTCTACCCGAGCCGAGGCGCAGCCGAAGGTGAGGGTTGACAGTCGGAACAAGTTGCAATGACGGTTCCGCACGTGTACTGAACAACTATTTTTAATACAGTTGCGAAAAAATGAAGCAATTTAATAAAGACAATTTTTTGAAAATGGCGCCAACCGTAAAAGAATATAAGCAGAGATTTTTTTTTGTTTTCTTCACCCATTCTGGGTAGGCAAAGGGAACTATGCCCATACAGCCAAGTCATCAGTAGAATTTTTTATTGATATGAAATGAAATGAAACCTAACCTAACTCATTGAATCAAATCATTAAATCTGATATTGAAACAAATTAGTAGCTTCTTTTTAGAAATATTTGCATGAATCATTAAAACTTCTATGTTTTTTTTTTTTAGTAAAAACTCCGTATTTGGTTTTTTTCTTTTTAATGGACTTTATTTTGACAGTTGGGAAAGAAAACGCACGAGTTCAGAAAAGGTAAAGAAAAAGCTCGAGTGTGTAATAGCCCACATCCCGAACGCTATATGTCCCTGCAATACGGCACTTTTTGAGCAACTGTATTAAAATAGTATATTTCATTGCGAGTGCGGAATGCCTGTCATTGCAAAGAGTTCCGACAAATGTCTACCCGAGCCGAGGCGCAGCCGAAGGTGAGGGTTGACAGTCGGAACAAGTTGCAATGACGGTTCCGCACGTGTATTGAACAACTATTTTTAATACAGTTGCGAAAAAATGAAGCAATTTAATAAAGAACATTTTTGGAAAATGGCGCCAACAGTAAAAGAATATAAGCAGAGTTTTTTTTTGTTTTCTACACTCATTCTGGGTAGGCAAAGGGAACTATGCCCATACAGCCAAGTCTTCAGTAGATTTTTTTTATTGATATGAAATGAAAATGAAATGAAACCTAACATAACTCATTGAATCAAATCATTAAATCTGATATTGAAACAAATTAGAAGCTTCTTTTTAGAAATATTTGCGTGAATGATAAAAACTTCTATGATTTTTTTTTAGTAAAAACTCCGTGGTTGGTTTTTTTCTTTTTAATAGACATTATTTTGACAGTTGGGAAAGAGTACGCACGAGTTCGGGAAAGGTAAAGAAAAAGCTCGAGTGTGTAATAGCCCACATCCCGGACGCTATACGTCCCTGCAATACGCCACTTTTTGAGCAACTGTATTAAAAAAATATATACAGGTGGAAAGCGACGATACACTTTTACCGATTGCCAAACATATCATATCCGTACGCAAAATAAGTGCTTTGGACGTGGAGTTGCGGACACCAGCCCGTTTTAGACAAACATAATTATTATCTTGTTTCATCGTGGCTAGAAGCAAGTCTTTAAAGGGTCCATCATCATCATCATCATTTCAGCCCAAAAGACGTCCACTGCTGGACATAGGCCTCCCCCAAGTGTCGCCACATTGACATTTTGGGGGGTTTTTGCCATGATCGCCACGCTTGGCAGGCGGGTTGGCGATCGCAGTACGGTTGTTACAATAGCACAGAGGACGCTGCTGCCCATTCCCTGGCAAATCCCTTAGTCGCAATTTACGTCACCTACGGGAACATAAGGGATGGTGCTATTCTTTACGTCCGACACCATACAGAGCATAAAGCTTTAAAGCTTGGCTTTAAAGCTTTAAAGGGTCCAATCTTCGAATATCCAGATTTGACGTCAATAACTATTACCGATGTGTTAAATTAAATACTAAATAGTTTTACCATAGTGATTATCTCGTTTATCCGAAAGGAGGTTGAAATTGTTGCGTTTACCAGAATCAGTCGCTGTTTCAGCGAATTGGCGAAGGCTGGGACTAGTGTTAATTGGTGTTCTCCTTCTCATATACTAAGTATAATGTGGCTCCAATGGTGGTAAAAGGAATTGTGGCTACCCAGGGTTAACCAGGGTACAGCGCCGGTTTTACTGGAGGGCACCATGCACCTTGGAAAGCCGCTACGACCGGAGCAAGCTGCAATGAAAAGTCAACGGTAACGTTTCGACTTTGAAGCTATTTTCTAGCTCAAGAAACATACCGTATACTCGTATTATAGGTCCCGTGTAAGTACCGCGGTAGTGTAATGTTTCTAACACCAGTCCAGTACCACCTCTGAGTAGATTTTATTTAATATATAAAATTCTCGTGTCACAGTTTTCGTTGCCATACTCCTCCGAAACGGCTTGACCGATTTTGATGAAATTTTGTGTGCATATCGGGTAGGTCTGAGAATCGGCCACATCTATTTTTCATATCCATAAAAAACCCCGCCAACGAAGTCGCGGGCAGCAGCTAGTATTGATATAGAAAATAACTGCTAAGATATTTATCGCTTGATCACTACTTAAAATTGTGCCTTTCAACTTTACAACAGTTTTACTCCACCTGTAGCTTGGATATTTACTAAGTATGCACAAAATTAAGTCAGAGGTTATGCCCATGCTCTTATAACAGTTTTATGCATAACTGTTACCACTGTACGACCTCTGCTCGCCGGTTATAGTAGCGATAGTCCTTACTGGCCAG
Source organism: Cerastis rubricosa (assembly GCA_949152445.1). NCBI lineage: Eukaryota > Metazoa > Arthropoda > Insecta > Lepidoptera > Noctuidae > Cerastis > Cerastis rubricosa. Next base: position 11,015,694 of record OX424523.1, on the reverse strand, counting down.
CTGGCAGGCCTAGGCCAGTTATTTCATGGTATGAAATTTGGGGAACACCAACCATTTACATGTCTAGGATTAACACTATCCAAATGAGTGTATTTCTATTGATTTTTCACACTAAAAAGAGAGCAGTACCTGTGTAGACCACTGAAGACCAGCCAAGATCATCATCACCAGCCTATAGCAGTTCACTACTGCTCATGGTGGGGTCGGACCTCTCCAATTCCACTCCACTTCGCTCGATTACCAACCAATATAAGTATACACATTCGATAGATTGTGTCTGACATTACATTATATCAAAATCGAGTATACACACTCAAAATCGTTCCATATTTCGCTGCCAGCTAAAACATACTGAATAATTTAAACCTAATGGTAGTGTACTGGATATCTAAAAATCTTTTATCATACCTAGTCAGTTAATTGATTTTAATCGAAAACAAGATAGTCACGGCCATTTTTCGCTCTGCTATTAATTGCAAGTCATCGTACAACTATACCTTCGTCATCGTAGTTCTATGTCCGAGTCATAAATATTATGACAAAAAATGGCCCGAGCATGTTCTGTAGACATTCGCCTTCATCATCAATTTATGACATCACGATTTAAAATGGAGGATAATAGTTACGGACTCGTTGGAGTGAAGGCACTGAGTTTTCCATTGTTGTATTCAAGTTTATTTTTATTTTTTGCGTTACGACATTTTTATTAATGGACTTAGTGGTTGTTACCAAAAGATCTCCTGATGCGCTGTTTGTTTATATGCTCGCAACTCTTATTTCCTCCACTTAGAAGCTATAATGTAATCACGACAGTAGTTTGTGTGTTTGCTGCTTAATTATTGCGTCAATACAATGCTCCCGTAAGCAAACTTTTGTTAAAAGATTGTTCAGCAAGATGCGCGATGTGTAGTAAATTATTTTACATTTACCGTGAGCCTTATATCTGTGTGTTAGAGTCTACAGTGGTCTGATTTCGCAGATTCTGTCCGGTTTGCATCATCATCTAGTATAACATACCTGTGTAAGGTATCGGTACGTATATATAGTTATCGTGTGTGTTATCGTGCTATCAAACTGCAGTGCAGGCTGTCGGCAATTATGTCGTGATTTTCATGGTTTTAAAATATAAATGTAACACAATGGAGTTAGAAGACATAGTGGAAGAGCGGAACCTTTTGGACAATCGAAGAAAAACGAAGGTATGTGGATTGTTAAAGCGATTTTATACAACAAAAGTCTTACCTGAAAATAAAGAGGTTATCTTATTCAACTTTAAATTTATCTGTATTAAAACTGGATCTTATTATGTGGGAATCGGAAATAATAAAATAAAGTAGATATAATGTATCTAGATATTTCTCAATAGGGGTAGTGATTCGTAAGAAATGTTTTGGCGGGTGGATGGAGGTTCGGTTTTAAAACTGTGAGCCTTTGTGACACAAAACAATGTAGTCTGACCATGAATGCAAGTTAATAGTTGCTAACTTGCCGTGTTTACGATGTGGGGATACCATTAGTTGTTATTTTGTAAGACCACTGCAATAAAACATTGAAAAAAAATAGTTGAACGTTTTGTAAGCTTTTCTGTTGTAGAATATAATCTCCGAAATAAATAGAAACTTTTGATTTTGGAAAACGTGTTATATTATATCCTTTTTATGTACTTACCTATTTCTTATTTGTAATGTTCTGTTTTTTATGTTTACACGGAAAAATGATGTTAAGTTTATGTTTAGTTGTGTTTATGTGTTTGGTATGTACGAGGATAAATCGATCATAAAATATGGTAAACGTTCGTTTTGCGGTGTGCAATATATATAATACAATGCAATAATTAAGCCTACTTTATTATTTAAATATGTAACTGTACTTATATGTTTAACACTAAAGTACTTATATGTTTAACCGCATTAAACCTAAATTAATTTCATGAATATTTCTATAGGGAAAGTGTCAATTAATTAATTTAGTAACACAGTGTTCTATTGTCAAAAATAGTTCTGAGTTCTTGTAACGAATCAAATTATTATTTTTAATTATAATAATTATTTTAAGATTTATAAAACAATGGTTAAACCTGCTGTCTTGTATGGATCAGAATGATGGGCTACAAAAGGGATGAATTAAAGCCATTTGCTTTTGGCATAGAATGCTAAGGGGATGTGTGGTGTTACGCGAATGGATAAAATAAGAAATGAGTACATGAGAGGAAGTCTGAAAGTAGCGCCGGTGACTGAAAAGATGTGCCGTAATCGGTTGTCGTGTTATGGGCATGTGATGCGGAGGAATGAGGAGAATGTCGTGAGGAAAGTTTTGAGTATGAATGTGGATGGGTACCTATAATAGTAGAGGAAGACCAAAGAAACGATGGACGGACTGTGTGAAGGATGATATGGCAAGGAAGGTGGTATCTCATGAGATGACAAGTAATAGAAGTATGGAAGAAAAAGACATGCAGCGCCGACCCCAAATAAATTGGGATAAGGGCAAAAGAATGATGGTAATGTGATCCTGAGTGTCGGAGACCTATCCACAAGTTACCCAAAACATTGTTACGAGCTACGGATATATAATTAAAAAGCTACCGACACTAAATATTAAATGTTAAGTAATCACAAAACACTTAAAACTTAATCACAAATTCACTCTGATCACTATCCATTTAGATATCGCACAAGTAGTTTTCTTCGATTCGGTTCGTTGTGTAGGTAATATCTGACCGACTACTCCCGCGCACGCAACGACTATTTCTTTATTTGGCGACTTATCCTTCGAAAAAGTTCCTCAACCTGCTGGAATCTTCTTCATAGCGCCATAGTGGAACATTCTAGACTCCAAAGTTATCTTGAATATTCTCGTAACGCAATCGACATAACAATATTTTAACTTCTCCAGCACCACAATACGTTATCTCTTCTGAAGTGAGCTCCCTCATTAACCAATACCGGCCAAGTTCCACACAGTCGCACACAGGGTTCCGTAGCACCAAAAAATATAATATTTTTTATAACAAACTGATATTACAATTTTTAATATTTTCACTTTCTGTAATTTTTTTTTCAGAATTTTCTTCCTCGTTCTTTAGAAGTTAGACACTAGTGCACGCATTTTTACGGCTTTAGAAGCAAATATCTCATCAAGCATTGACTTAAGAGCGTGTGTATAGACAATTTCATCAATTTGAAATCATTTTTGTGGAGCGATTCCTACCCGCCCAAAATCCAACTGTGTGGTTAAAACCCTCGGAGTAAAATGGTAGTGACAAACGAACTGACAGACAGGCAGGGCGAATCTATAAGGGTTCAGTTTTCGCCATTTGGCTACGGAACCCTACAAAAGGAAACCATTACAACTACACTAAAAACTTGAACGCCAAAAATCGGGCGAGCCGATGATTAAACTGGTTTCAGCATGAACTGCGTTCCCGTTGTGCTGGTGAAATCAAAACTGGATCTCGACCTATGTTATCCAGTTAAGATGCTACAGTTTGACAGCTCGCATTCATGCACTCCCTTTAGGTAAGACCACAATGAAAACCCCCAACTATCCGTGTGGTAATAAATTGAAGAATTCCACTCGTGAGCTTCAATTTCCGAGGTTGTTTGGCAAACATGGATATCAGTCAGTACGATAAAGCATGCTCTAATGCAACCCAGGATAAATTAATAAACGTTGAAAGTATTTACTATCAAAAATTAAACCCTGAAAACGCCGTGGTCACTGGGACAGGACATCTAATATTCCTTAGCTGTTCATAGTGTTAGTACGGTGAGTTTAATCTAGGAAGTGTGCAAAGCTTCGGAAACTCTAGTCATTCCTGGTACGATGCTTCGGCACTCTCACTTCGCTCTCAAACAGAAGCCTTAGAGCTAGGGCCTCAGTTTGGCCCGAGTTGTAAGTACTCACTAAATCTTCTCCATCTTTTCATTGTTACATCTCTACATAGTTTAAAACACTGTCATCATCGTCTGCACGTACCTACGCTTAGATCATTTAAACGATTGATGCGGTTTTCATCAATAGACAGAATGATTCAAGGCGAAGGTATAATTTATTCCTGAAAAACACATCAAAATATGTGCACATACCACGCGAACGAAGTCGTGGGCAGCAACTAATTCCTGTTTTGAAATGTTTGGGCCCAGTAAGTGGACATGTTTAAAGTGGTGTCAGAGATGTACTTAATAATACAACCTTATTTAGCTTGTTATAGGTACACCAACCTTATCATGGTAGATCATATAAGTGTTTAATATGTAAACAAATTGTTGATTAGCCGATGAAGGAAAATAAAATAAATGTTAATGTCCCATGTGAAACTGGCATAAAAAATAAAATAAATAAATTATTTATTATTTCACCAAAAGCCCGGTAAAAATAAACCAGGTAAAAATCAAGACACCTTGGCTACTACTAAGGAGTTCCTGAATAAAAAATTTAATAACGACTTTGTCCAATCTTTGACTTTGCCAAATTAGTAAGAAGATGGTCTGTAAATTCGTAAGAACTTTTACATTTAATAATCTTCTATAATCTATCTCTTTATATTATAAATTAATGTCATTTTTGCATTTTTCTGTATAAGTGCAAGTGTCCGCCCGAAACTTCGAATTTCAGCCACCGTCGGCATCAACCAAAATGGGAGTAAGTTTTGTCAGCTAGCAATCAGGCCAGTAAAAGGCCCGTCCAAATCGGTCCAGCCGTTTCGGAGGTTAGCTAGAAATAAACAGACAGACGACAAAAAAAAGTTATTTCGTTATAAGTACCGTTTATACTTACTTAAGCATTCAGTAAAATGTCTGTTGTTTTGAAAATTACAACAACTTCGTCTGCGACACATTTTCTCCGTTTTCGCATAATTTTTCATTGCTGCTCCGCTCCTATTGGTCGTAGCGTATTGATATATAATCTATAGTCTTGCTCGATGAATGGGCTATCTAACACTGATAGTCTTGCTCGATGAATGGGCTATCTAATCGGACCAGTAGTTCCCGAGATTGGCGCGTTCAAGCAAACAAACTGTTCAGCATTACTATTAGTAGGTATAGCCTATAGGTATCAGATTTGTACAGATTCCCGCAAACCGCAGGTAAACTAACCTACCTATAGGTACCTCAGGTTTCTGAACGTAAGGTTAATTAAATTGCCTGTTAAATGCATGTCGATTGATTTGACTGGATTGCTGATTGGGTTTCATTACCTGTAATTGTTCTGTCTATCACACAGTATGATATGTGTGTATGTGACGGTTTAACCAATCAAGATATTGAATACATTCAGAAGCAGATGTTTAGGGATTAATTAGACTATATACTAGCCCGAGTCACGAGGCCAGATTGCGGTCTCGAGTTCGAACCCAAGACACCATTTTTCGGATTCATGAGCGTATTGTATAATTAACACTTGGTTCGGCGAAGGTAAACATCGTGCGGAAACCAGCATTCCTGAGAGATACTTCTCGACGGCATGTAAAGCCAAGTCAGATGCCCATGGGTGGCATAAAACCTCTGACACCAGTAGGTCTACTCTTTTTCTCCGAAACGTAAATTCGGCAACGAACGAAAATTAAACGTTAACTACGTTTAATTTTCGTTTGTGACCTTATTCTATATCATTTGCGGACGCACAGAATAACATTTAATACATTCGTTCACGTTAATTGTCTGTGAATCCGAACTTCTTGTGTGGCACATAGGTTTAGAGGCACAAACGTAACTACGGTAAATTTTCGTTCGTTACCGAAGTTACGTTTCGGAGAAAGAGAGTAGACTTCCTTGTTAGGCACTAACCAACCACACGATAAAGAAAGAGGATCCCGACTTACTTGCTAGACTCGTCACTGTACCTTGCCTCCTATTCACAAACGCTCGGATTCGATTTCGATTCGATAAGTCGTATGTCTATCTTGTTTTGGCCTTACGGAAGCGAGCGAGATAGACATACGACTTTCCGAATCGAAATCGAATCCGACCGTTTGTGAATACGGGGGCTTGTCGTCATCGAGAAACAAAAAAAACTACAAGTTGTTGAATCAACTTGAGCCGCGGTCTGAAGGAACGAATAGTCCGACGTCCCTTCGGCGTATAGTTGCGTAGTCTGTATGAAACGAATAAGTTTCTAGTTGTGGTATCTCACACAAATCCTTGTCAAGTATGAAATTTTACATTGGTACAAGAAAATATTAGCACATTATCCACATAGACGAAGAAATAAAAATGCATATTTTATAGGATAGCCAATAAAACACCCGATCGGGCGAGCTTCTTCTAACAAATGAAAAAAGAACCACTTAAATCGGCTTAGAAGCATAAAGAGGAAAAAGAAAAAAAAGCAAGAAACTCTACGGAAGCTCTTTTAAAACCAAGTTTGGTACAAAATTGCCATACATGCATCTTATCGGTATTTTATGTCATCATCTCTCACGAGATTCGCAATCACGATGACGTCAACACAATTTCTTCGTCGGTTATAGTAACTACCTATTCAAATTGGCATTTGTACACAATAAGTTAAAAGCTAATCACGTTATTTACTTTCTAATGGATTTTTCAAACATTGCCTGCTGATTAAAAATCTAAATGAATTCGTAGGCAACTTTAAATACTTTACTGAAATTGCTTTTGTCATACGCTAACGGTGTGAAATCATGAAGGGCTTTATTGGTACTGGGCAACTTAGTATGTCTGAAGCAAGATCAAAACGTTGGAGGAAAACATCGTGTAGAAACCGCGGGATGTTCTAGAACCAAAAAATCGAAGTTACATAATGTGTGACATATACCAAAATGGGCCATCGTGGTGGATTACAGCTCATACTCTCTCATAGAGAGGAAACCTTTGTCCCAGCAGTGGGAACAATAATAGCTGATTGTGATTAGCAAGTATAATCAAGCAAAGTATTTTAGGCCACCCCGACACCGAGTTCGAATGTACTCCTGACCAAATTCCTAATGTTGGAGCTTCACTAATGTCGCGTCATGCGCTTGACCCAACTCAATAACATAAACTCACGCTTGTTTTCCCGTGGAGAAACTTTTTTCATACATTTGGTCATACACGCACGCCGGTTGCGAGTACTACGCAAGTACGCACCTGACCTTTCAATAACAACAACCATATCCGTATTTACTGTACCGTATAGAGAGTGTAAGCCCGTGGCTCATGGCTAAATAACAACCATACGCGTCGATCTTTAAGGTGAAGCTGTGCTTGCCGAGGTTGGTCCGTGGATGGGTGACCATAATTACATACTGAGTTTCCTCTATGCCTCGGAAAGCACGTTAAGCCGTTGGTCCCGGCTGTCATTTGTAGATCTTTGACAGTCGTTACGAGTAGTTAGAAGCCAAAAGTCTGACATCCAGTCTTACTAAGGAGTATCGTATTACCCAGTTACTGGGTTGTGGAGGTCAGATAGGCAGTCGCTCCATGTAAAATACTGGTATTCGGCTGCATCTGCTTAGACTAGAAGTCGAGCCCAAAATAGTTTGGGAAAATACTAGCCAGATGACGATAGAGAGTGTAAGCCCTTCTTCCTCATGTGCTCTCTATTTGTCTGACCTATAAAAATTTGATTTTCTTATTATGCAAAGCGTATAGGACGGTTAGTACTGAAGCCTTACCGGTGCTTGCAGGTGTACTTCCGGTAGATCTTGAAGTGCAGCGACGTGCATGTTAATGTACTACGTTCGAGAGACCGCGGACGACCGTGACCGTGCATAAATCTCTAGATTATTTAAACCACAGACTGACGTCTAGGAGGAACTTTGGTCCGAATGGCGATGCAGATGAGATCATTCGATCAAGGGCCGACACCTCCATCACTTCTTTCCAACCGTTCGTGAGTGGCTGGCCAGGAGGTGGATCACTGTGATGCCCAATTTCTCACAGGTCATGGTAACTTTAAGAGTAAATTATTTTCTTTCAAACTTGTTGCCTTGCCTTTTTGTCAATATTCTATTCTACATCTGACTGCGAATATGAACAATCTGTACATCATATTCAATGGGAGTCTTTGGCAGAATAAACGCAATATTATGTTAGATAGTGTACAAGTTCCATCCGGAGTTATTTACTATACGGAGCTTGTAGAAAATAGAACAAATTTTCGTACGTTCAAGCGTTTTTGACATACCTATTATTGGAATCAAATATAACAGCTCAAACCTTAGCACCCATTAATATTATCCGTGGTTCTAGGCAACTGGGCTTATCCCAGTTGTAAACGTCCCTCTGTGCCTACTACTGGCCTTGTTTCGTTCTGTCTACAGCTGATATGGAGGGAAGTGAAATTATGTTTTTCTTCCTACTCCTCCTCTATTTTTTTCTGATTCATTTTGTTGCGGGATCTAAGACAGTTAAATTCTTTCTCTGGGACTTCGTCGAGCTTAATTGTCTCGGCGCTTTTCTGGTGTCGCCATTGTTGATTCTGGCTTACAGGAGTTGCAGTGGTTTGGGAATAGTGTGTAGTTGGGACTTGTCCCAATAAAAAAAAAATAACCTTTAGTAAGCTGTGGTGGCGCAGTGCGACACGACTTATAAGTTATAGGCCGTGGGTTCGAACACAGGCACGCGCATTAATTTGTGTACTTACCTGATTTATTTTGTCACCACTGCTCTCAAAACGGTGAAAGAAAACATTGTGAGTAAATCAGCATGGCTTAGAACAAAAAAAGCCGTGGTGTTTGGTGCTAACAGCCTTTTCAAGCCTTACCAAGGGTAATCTTATTACCCAGTACTAACGGGGTCAGATAGGCACTCGCTCTGTGTAAAATACTGGTATTTAGCTGGATTGGGGTAGGCTTCCAGTCTAACTGAGACTGGAAGCTGACCCCAACATAGAAAAAGGCTAGGCAGATGATGATGAGTACCTAATGCTTGAAGAACTGTAAAAAGTTATATTCTTAGCTTCACTTTCTTTGACGGTTCTTACTTCGTTTAATCCATAAATTATGTTTGCGACAGTAATTACTTAACTTTAACTTAGATGGGGTAACTAATTATCTTCTAGGTTTGTGACAGAGATGTACCATTATTTTAATTCGCATTTTTAGAAAGATAGAGTATTTTATGATGTCGTTCATTTAAAAGTCAAGTACACTTACGGTAAAAACGCTCGGTTAGACCGCACACTTCAAATTTACTTAGTATTTTTGAGATTTGCAGGACAATGTCTTGCTGTATGTTAAATAAAATATGGTTTGCGACATTACTAATTAATACGTTTCTAATACATACGTTTTACGTAGTAATGTCGCAAATCATATTTTACAGTTAAGAGCGTTTATACTACGGCATTTCATACAAACTTTCAAGTCGTTATTTTCCGTAGCGACTGAACAGATTTTAATGAAACTTCATTTTTTTTTTTTTTTTGAAAATGGCTTCTCGCAATTCAGCCTCTGAGGCTGGCTACTGCTTAATCGGACAAACCTGTGGATGCCTCGAATTTAAGGCCTCCAGCCAGGCAAAAAGCTTATAAACTAAGCGACAGCGCTAAGGGCACCCCCTGTGGGGTACGAGCCTCGGCTCAGGGCGTCGCTGAGAGAGGGCAGCAAAGGGACAGGCTGGATCTGATTTCCATTATTTAGGGGCTGATTTATAACTACTGGCTCAGCATCACGGGCTCTCTCGAGCAAGGGTCGGGGGTATTGAACTTGGACGTCGCGACGGGCCTCGACGACGAGGCCGGAAAGACGGCGGTCTGTGTCTGTGTTTACGTTTTAGCGTACTGGTTTCCCTACTGCTCTCTTGAAGGAGGGTAATAGGGTCATCGGGAGTGACTAGGGTATGCCGAGGACGGCGAATCCTACTAATGCGCGATGGTACGTATCGGGCGGCCGATGCGATTAAGGGGTTACGGTGCTTGACCGCTGAGTCCAAGAAACGCTTGGAAAGACGTTTCATGAACTGAAGTATGGTCGGGATTTTGAGGTCAAGGTGAAGGTTGTTGTAACGGACAAACCAGGGGGCGCCCGTGATTTTACGTAGGAAACGGTTCTGCAATGTCTGCATCCTATGAATGTGACGAGGCTTTGTGTGTGTGAACACGACACAAGCGTAAGTCATAATGGGACGTATTACTGCGGTATAGAGTCGCAATTTGCACTTAAGTAACAACTTGCTCTTAGCCGTCAGCATGGAATGGAGCCTACCCATAGCAAAGGCAGCCCGGTTACGGGCCGCTTTGATATGTGACGCGAAGGTCAAGTGACGGTCGAGTGTGACTCCTAGGTACTTGGCTTGCTTCTCCCAAGGGATAGGCTTGCCGTACATAGTGATCGGGCGGGGGGGGGGGGACGGTTGAGACGCGGTTTGCAGAACAAAACCGCCTGGCTCTTATCGGGGTTGACCTCGATTCTCCACTTACGGAACCAAGCGCCTAGGACGTTGGCTGCCGTCTGCAGAGTGCCAGCGATGCTATCTTGGCTATAGCCAGTATAGTAGATGGCCGTATCATCGGCGAATAGGGCTAACTGAGCTCTGTTGCTCTTAGGGATGTCACTGGTGTACAGTGTGAAGGCGAGTGGGGTTACGACGGAGCCTTGAGGGACTCCGGCTCGTATGGGGTGAGGAGAGGACAGAGCGTCCCCTATTCGATAGCGGAAAGTGCGATTCGACAGAAAGTCCCGTAAGATGAGCACGAGACGGTCTGGCACTCCCATTTGGTATAGCTTATATAATAAGCCGTTGTGCCAGACTTTGTCGAACGCTTTTGCTATATCGAAGAAGAGTACTCCCGTCATCGCTCCACGCTGAAAGCCAGCGCTCAAGTGTTCAACGATGCGGTGTACTTGTTGGATGCACGAGTGTCCGGCCCTGAAGCCGTACTGCTCGTTTGGAATGAGACTCTTAGCTTCGGCATAATCTTTGCGTCGCTTATAAATAAGTCTCTCGTAGATTTTGCCGAGTGCATTGAGGAGACTGATAGGTCGGTAGCTCGACGGCTCCGCCTTTGGTTTGCCTGGTTTGGCAATGCCAATAACAGTGGCCTCTTTCCAGATCTGGGGAAATATATTATTGCTCAGGGCGCCATTGAAGATGGCGACCAAAAGTAAAATGAGCTGGCCGGGGAGGAGTTTAAACACCTTATTGGTGATGCCATCGGAGCCGGGAGCTTTCCGTGGCTGAAGCCTTTTAATGATGTCTTGCACTTCCTCGTATGTGACGGGAGGCAGAGGATCATCATGGTCTTCAACGGGGGGGAGGGCGGACTTAGATTCGACGAATGCGTCCACCATCTCTAGGTGTCGCTTGTCTACTGGCTGTAAACTAGGTGAGCACTGTGATTTCAGGCTGTCGGCCAGGCATTCAGCCTTTTCAGAGTCGTCGAACGCGACGCTCTTATCGGGGCGCTTGAGAGGAGGCATAGAGGCCTCATCGCGGGTGGCACGCAACGTACGTTGTAACTGGCAGAAGGCTAAGTGGGTAGGCTCGAGATCGCTTAGCGTTTTGTCCCATTGATTATTACGAAACTCACTGGTGCGATCCTTTACAGCACGCTGTAAATTACGCATGTGAGCTTTGTTTGCCTCGCAGGGAAAGCTGCTGTAAGCACGGATGGCCGCGTTCTTCTCGTTTATCAAATCACGCACGTCAGCGGGTAGTTTCCATTGACGATCACTCGTCTCTGGGACTTCCCGTGAATAATCCTTCAGTACGGATTGAACGTGATCTGTAAACAAGTTGATGGCGGCCGTCGTGTCTGCGACTGAGACTATATGGTCGGGGATGGCTTCCAAGTGAGGTGACGTGGCAGAGGCCAGCTTGGCGCTGACTTTCTTCCAGTCAGTCATCACTATGGTGGGCGGGGGGGCGTCGGGGTCAGAGGGACCCGAGCGAGGGATAAATGAAACTTCATACGCATAAGCAGTATAAATAGGTCTAAAAAGTTACTAAAAAACATTTTCGAAATGAAAATTTTTTTATTTTTTACTTTTAAAAATGAAGATAATTGGAAATTTCTGTTTCTATAGATAATTAAAAATCGGTCTAATTTAGCTGTAACATTACTTTTCGAAAATGTTTTTAGTAACTTACATTAAAATCTGTTCAGTCATTTCGGAAAATAACGACTTGAAAGTTTGTATGAAATGCCGTAAACGCTCTTAAATCATGAATACAACCCTCTGAGTTCATTTAATCCCCAACAATGACTATCATGAAAAGTTATTGATATGAACTTAAAATAAATTGAATGAAATGTGATGAAATAAATTGGGATAAGGGCAAGAGAATGATGAGATAAAATGAACGTATTGGTCCTCGCATTATTGATTATTACTTTGTAAAGCAATATTTGTTGCGGTAGCAAATCATATTTTAATCAACATAGGCCTACCACTTAATCAACTAGCCTGATACAGACTTAAAATCTGCAAAAAGAGTAAGAAACTTTAAATTTCGGGGCCTACCCCGATTTCACCATAAACAGTAAATAAAATAAATTAAGTATTATAAGTAACACCACACAGCTAGAAACAGTGTGAGGTATTTTCCCTGTTGATTGTACCTACGAACACGAAATCAGTATTCATCTTCATGGATTAATCGGCAAATGTATAGCAATCGCAGTGGTGGCGTGTTGCAGTGCCTCTGTGTCATAAGCATAACACAGAGGCACCGACCAACCGACCAACCGACATGAGAGTTAACTCTTGGTTAATGACGCAGTACCCGCAGTTGGAAAACGGCTAGGAGTCGGCGTCGTCGCTGCCGATTTACAAGCGCAAGTCAGTACAGCGCGCACTGACAGTTCGCGCGCTCGCGTCGGCGCACGCGCATAGCACTCTTACCACAAATTATGTCATAGTGCGCTTACTTTCTTTACGACTCGAGAAAAAAGCAAAAGTGATTAAATCAACACATATGTTATATTCTGTACACCGGAGAAAATGGAGGCTAAACCAACGGTTGGTATTTATTTTTTTCGTAAATGTCTTGCGATTCTAAACAGCGATTTGTAATAAAATTGGTGTTTATTTTCTTAGCAGCATACCTTCTATTGCAATATTTTGTTTGAAATGTTAAAATACCGTAACTTTGATACAATTTGAATTTACCGAATCTCGTACAGCTGCGATGTGGTCTTTTTTATATTGTTGTGTTCTCTGTTTAGTTTTTGTTTACGTTGGTTGGTGATGTAAGACCTCTTAGAAGCCTCATAGATAATGAGTTCTTGACTATTTGCCTTCATAACATTCAAAATTTGCTAAAGCGACGACAAAAACCAAGTGATTGTAATATAAATATGAGTACAATGAAGGTCTCTGATTGGCTATGAATGGAATTTATATGAGTATACAGGATTGTGTGTTGTAGGATCCTTGTGTTTCGTTAACTTTATCTCTGAGATTGATGGATTGATAAAGTCCACAATTGTTTTGCTGCATATAACGTTGATTGCTTGGAGTTCTAAACGACTGGTTATTCGATTTTACTGCTAAGACATGATGATTTTGTTCGTCAGGCACCTCTTATCTAGACTGCTTTTATTTTACAGTCGTTAGTCAAAGTTATTGCGGGTAACATACCTACAATGTTTCTGTTGTGAATAGAAATTTATCATTAGAATTTTACTAAAAAGAATTTGAAGAGTTTAACGGGTCTATATAGGTAAAAAACGTGTTCATAATACATATAATTTTGGTAGGGAGTACCTTTTTATAGACCGATACAACAGGCGCCAAAACAACTAGCTTGGCACGCGAGCCATCAGCTCTGTATTTACCCTATCAGATGAAACCACAAACCATTGCTAATTAAAAAGTTTATTACTTCTCCGAATACCTTATTTGCATAAAGCTAAAAAGTCAAAACACAGCTTCATACCAAATAAGTTGTTGGAGTCTTGGATTTTTTATCTGAATGACCATACATTTTTATTGATCTTATGACCGACTTGTTCTGTATGAGGACACAGTTCGAAGCAGACGAGTTTATGTTTGTTTTATTAATAAATCAGAACTAATTATTTAATAAATAAGTCATGAGGTCTATGACTTTGATTTGTACTTTTAAATCAACGTATATTTTTAGTAAACGTTTATGATAGTAAGTAAGTAAAGTAAGTAAGTAAAGTAAGTAGTAGTAAAGTAAGTTCTCGGCTGTTCCCGGGTGATAATTTTCGACATAAACGAGGGCGAAGACCATAGATATTATAACCAGATATTTCTATGGCGAAAAAGCAGGCCAAAGCAAATACTTACACCATAACTGGGGTACCTGTAAGTACTTCACTACCAATATAAGAATAGCCACTCTTTCATTTAAAATCGCAGTAGATATTAATCCTGTTAATAGTCACGCAATTGTTTGATGTCCTCTTCAAACACAATGTATCCTTTGTTATCATTAAGTATAAGATTTTTATTAATCAATTAATCATTAACACCACTTATTATGAAGTTTTGATATTGGTTCATCACACTCAAGTCTCAAGGTGATAACTGAACGGGTCAGTTAGGAAAACTGAAGTTTTATTCAATGAACATATAGCTCCAATCAACCAACTTAATAAAGAGAGAGTTACGTTTTAGGCATTTCCATGAATTTATTTAATTATAAATGAAAGACTGTGAGGAATCCAACATGTCCGAGAACAAAAAATTAGAAGACATGTGACATCACCAACTCGCACTGGGCCCGCGTGGTGGATTACAGCCCAATCCCTCTCATTGAGAGGAGGCCTGTGTCTCAGCAGTGGGAACATTATAGGCTGATGATGATGATGATGTGATGTCTGCCAACCCGCACTGGCGCATAACAGCCCACTCTCCCTCTCTGTTTAAAGGAGGTCTCTGTCCCAGCAGTGGGAACGTTACAGTCTTATACTGAAATCTAAATAAGTACTTTGCCCTTAAAAACTGTCTAAACAGTTCTCATTACCCTTAGTCTTTGTCGACCCATACCTGCCATCGAGCCCTTTGAAAGTCTATTCTTGCCAGTCTGAACTAGCGCAGTGGCACTACTGGGGTTATAGGCCTCTCCCAAACTGCACCACAACACCTTTAGCAGTCCGATGACGTCACTAACATTGGCACTGGCTGCACCATGTGCCTTCCTAAATTATTTCTTCCTAGAATTATTTGAAATACGAATAATCTTGTTAGCGCTTTAATCAATTAAAAACATTTCTGCGATAAAGTGTCATTACAAGCTTCGGTCGAAGTATCTTGGCCCGTATAAATAGCAAGTATAAAACCGAGGGCACCATGAACATTTTTTATCATTCAGATCCAGCCCGTCCCTTTGCTGGCCTCTCCTAGCGACGCTTTCAGTTGCTGAAATGCCATACACAAAAAAATACATATCTCGTAATACTCCACTACTTCTAAAAATCATGATTATGACCATAAACCACGTTGTAATTCACAGCTAATCGAATTTTTGAGCCAAACGTGACCGATAGTATAATAATTAAAACCAACTCGTTTCTAGTAATTATTACATCCTTAAAGTGACAAATGGTTTAATTTAAAAAAAGAACTCAATAAGCAATATCACGTAATAAAGCTTTGAATAGTAAATGCCTTTATCTTAGAATTATTCATTGAATAATAAACTTAATAAGGTACTGTGTATATTTAGCAGGCGTGCTAATTTAACGGCATTATAACTATTTGCCTTGACATAATTTACAAACTTTGTCAAAAATCGGCATATGACAGCCGCGACCAACGTCTTTAACGTACTTTCAGAGGCACGGAGAAAACTCGGTATCTTATTAGTCACCCATCCACGGACCAACCTAGGCAAGCGCTGCTTAAGCTACGATCAACCCGAGCGGCTGAAAATATTTAACTATACAAGGTGTAACGGAAAGGGTATATACATACTTAAAAGTGTGCTACAGACCATCAAACTGAACATGTTTCTCCACAAAGATACATCGTGATAGCGAAAAAATATCAGCTGCTCCATACATTTGGGTCGAATAGGTATTGAAATTTTGTACGGGGGCAGCAGATAATTTTTTCAAAGAAACATGTTTAGTTTGATGGTCTGTAGCCATCCTTTCCGTTACACCCTGTATACGTAAATTGTATTAATTTAATCATTCCAAGTTAGTGCGTGCACACATTAAATCAATCATAATCGTGATAACTAACTGTCATCCATTTTTTACCACCTCACGCCATTTTCAAACAGGTCGTTAATTTCAGAAGCAATTTCTGAGTGCTCGACGATCGCTCTTGTGGTTTCCGTATGCAGCGGATTGTCCAGAGCTGCAACAGGCCAGAATATCTGTAGAGATTCCGTAGCGGAGGTTTTTAAGGATATTTTCCCTTTATAAGGCAAAGGGAATATTTTTATGCCCAAAAATTAAATAGCGTGAGCCGGATAGGTATTCTATTGTTTTACAAAGGTTATTTAAAGGCTTATCAGTCACTAATTCTATGTTCAAAGAAATTTAAATGGCACTAATACGTATGCCTATTTAAATGGCATTATTTTCCGATTGCTGATGCCAGATCGTTAAGCCCGAATTGTGGGTATGCTATACGTATACTCGTGCAGCAGAAATGTTATGTAAAACAGTATTCATTTGAAGTTTTCTTGAAAAATCGATATTACAGAATAGCTCTATATCACTATCTTTAGATTTCACTCAAAAGGCAGTCACTCAAAATCTATTGAGGCCATTGCCAAGCGTGACAGAACACTTGAAAGTGAGCAGAATAATAAAATCAAGTATAAGATTACGAAACACTTAAACGGCTAGAAAATATCTAGATAAATTAGAAAAACGGCTGCTTGAAGCCTTGGACATATATTCTAGACCCTTCAGAATATAAAAAGTGTCAGAGGTTATGAAAAAAAATCTATCATGGTCCATTACATCGAGAAGCTATAGGTGAAGCGAAGATCTTCGCAGGCATAGGGTAATCAGCCTATAAAGATCCCACTGTTGGGATACAGCCCTCTTTTCTGTAAGAGGGAATGAGCTACACTCTAACGCGACATCGGTACAGGGGGTAATCTTCCAGTCTTACCGAATGCAGCTGAATACCAGTGTTTTACATGAACCGATTGCGTCTCTGACCTCTACAACCCAGTTAGTACAGGGTAATAGGTACGATAAACCTTGGTAAGACTCGTTGGCAGTTTCAGGCCACTGACTACCTGCAACGACTGGCAGACGTAACACTAATCTTTGATTGTTTCGATTATAACTTTAGAGGACATGCCGGTTCCATACGATGTTTTCCTTCGCCATTTTAAGAGTAGTGATGAAGAAATAAATACATACGAGAACATACATAAACTAACGCTTTTCCTCAGAGCAGCAACTAAAAAAGGTACCTCAATGATACGGTTCGAACCCATGTAACCAATCGTACAGTGGTCTGAAATCAGGACAACAAACAATACTAAATTAATACGGGGTTCTATAAATTTAAAAACAATTACTGATTATTATGTTTATTTCAAAAGAGATCTTCAGCAGAGCAAGGTCGGGTTTCAATTAATTTATATCCTTCTTAAACACAGTACACTAGAATATTATAGGTAACTGGATGTTGTATTGTCAGTGTTGCAATATTACGACTCATTATTTGCCTAGCCTTTTCCCAAGTATGTTGGGATCGGTCTTCCAGTTTGGTCTGCTCTTCTGGTCTGGTGTTTCAGTCTAACTGGATGCAGCTAAGTACCAGTATTTTACATGGAGTGACTGCGTTGAAATAATACTAATAGTTTTAATAAGAAACAATATAGTACTGTATGTTACAAAAAGGGGTTATCCCTATGTATCCCTAAGTAGGTACTTATCCGTTACCGAGTAAATACTAGGTACATATATATTACAGACACGCAATATTGATAAATAGATAAAAACTATTAACCTAGGCATTGTGAAAAGTGAAGAGCAAATAATTTAGTTTCTAGGTACTTATCTAATTATACGATTGTTTATGTACTCATTGTTTAACACATAAAAGGCAATTGTTTTGTTCGATTAAAACAACCGCATAAACATACAGAAAAGCGTCAATAAAATAGCAAATAATATGTTTACCATTTTCTGTGAAACACATGTGTCCATGACATTTTCATTCCGACCATAACAAAACTATGATTATTGGTAATTTCAAACTCAACTGACAGGCATAGATAATGATGGAGTTTCGTTTTCAATAACATAATAATATGGTTAAGAAATATACAGGATGTTAGTGCGGCTATTTGCTGGCGCAAGTTGACAATAATTAACCTAATTTCATTTTTGTATTCTAAAAGTTTTGGACGTGATGTATATTAATCTTCTTGTCCTTTAAGAAGTAGATGACATTTTTTTATAATCTTTTGGTTTAAAATTCAGCATCGCGAACACCACTGCTAAGACAGGCATCACCAGAGGTCGGAATTAGGTAGAGTTATTTGTGTACTTACACTGATTTCATACAGCGAAAGAATGAGGTGGATATGCCTCAAATCCCGAGATTAATTTTAAAGAGCAGAAAGATCCCGTGATTTATTAAATAAATAAGCTATTTACTTTTACACAATTTGAACCATCCGACATCGGATGTCCGAAGTTGTTAAATTCCAATGCGCACACGCAAGGGAAGATCCATTTTGAGGCAAGTACAAAAATAACTCTACCTAATTCGGACCTCTGGTCATCCATTACTCATTGCAACTACAAAATACAAGAGAATCATTTTTTATGAAATAGAACAGACTGTCGTTGGTCTTGTGGTCGTAACCGCAACTGCTTAGCATGAGTCCCGGGTTCGATTCCCTAGTCGGACAAGGTGATATTGGGTTTTTTCATCAAGAATTTCTCAGTAGCAGCAACGGAGTCGGGATTTGTGCCCGGGTGAAGGCAATAGGCTCCCTATTACATGGGACTTAAACATAATTTATATCCCATATCATATCATAATTTTTCGTCCCATATCTTCCCGTGGGTGTCGCAAGAGACGACTAAGGGATTTGCCAGAGAATAGGCAGCAGCGTTTTCTGTGATTTTGTAACAACCGTACTGCGATCGCCAACCCACCTGCTAAGCGTGGCGATTATGGCAAAACCCCCCAAAATGTTAAAGTGGCGACACTTGGGGGAGGCCTATGTCCAGCAGTTGACGTCTTTTGGGCTGAAATGATGATGATGATGAAACATATTGGTGAAATGTGGGTGTACTACTAGGTACGCCTATGCTTAACCTTTCGGGGATTACAAGCTTAATGTAATGTGATGTAATAAAATCACCATCATCATCATCATTTCAGCCCAAAAGACGTCCACTGCTGGACATAGGCCTCCCCCAAGTGTTGCCACGTTGACATTTTTGGGGGTTTTGCCATAATCGCCACGCTTGGCAGACGGGTTGGCGATCGCAGTACCGTTGTTACAAAAGCACAGAGAACGCTGCTGACCATTCTCTGACAAGTCCCTTAATCGCCTCTTACGACACCCACGGGAAAATATGGTTGGTGCTATTCTTTACGTCCGACACCATACAGAGTAATAAAATACAACAGATAATTTCAAACCCCCCCAAAATGTCAATATGGTGACACTTGGGGGAGGCCTATGTCCAGCAGTGGACGTCTTTTGGGCTGAAATGATGAATGATGAATTTCAAAATGTTCGGTTCTAAGTTCACGTCATTGTTATATACATAACGTGCGGCCACTGCCAGAATGTGCAATTACCGTTCGAAAGTAAACGCGACAATACCGCGCTCTCTCCGACGACGCTGCAACATCTTCAACAAAAGACACACAATCTTACTCATATTTTATTACATGATGCTGTTAAATAACCATATTTAACGTCTTCGTGTTATAACCACCTTATTATGTTGTACAACACGAGAACAATAAAAATATTAATATATTACGCTAGTGTTCACAAGAACAATTGTTGTTCTAGTCTTATACCAATTGTTCACGCCATCTTTGTTTTACTAGAATGACAACAAATTTAATATCTGTTACAATAATGATTATAGATGTATTTTTTATCCATAATATTTTTTATCCATAAAAACGTAGTGTTTTCCAAGGAAAATTTTGGCCCAAAAGTAACTATTTGTAACTTAACGATGTCTCTCTCATAAAACCGCTATTTATTCAAGTAAATTAAACGGAGCTGGCGTTTTTAAACTCAGCGCGAAAGCATTTATTATGAATACAGAAAGTATGTATATTTGATGTGTGCCGCCAATATAACACGCATTACTCAATTTTAACAGAGCATAAAATAACGTTAACGTCTCCAATATGGATTGGCGGAATACAGTTTCAACCGTTTGATAAAATATTAAAATAGCTGCAAGCACTAACCAGATTCTAAGCGAATCTATTATAAAATGTTTCCCCCAAAACAAAACCTTTGTCATCTGCAACGAAGATATGCAATTTTACGCAAAACATCCAATCATATCTTGACCTCAAAAAAAAAAACTGGTTTCACCGCTCCTTATGGGACGGCACTCAGTTTGGAAACAACGTCCATATTTTCCTTAAATGATGACAGGTGCACAATACGACAAGTTTTCACCGTATTTCGCGGGCATCACGTTTTTTACTCAAAAAACTAGTTTTTAATAAAAATCGGCTCGTCTGCCATCTTAAAACGGGTTTAAGTCGTTATCTTTCACATACTTTGTGTTAAGATAAAATAAAACCCAGCTCATGTTGCTTACATACGAGTATTTTGTCACACATCACAATCTCAATCTATGTACAAGTGTATTGACAGCACTTGAAATGATAACGCACGCGCGGTGCCGACTGCAAGTGGAGAATCGTCTTTTTTCTATGATAAACGAAACATTGTTCGCTTATCTTTTCTATAATTTCATACTTCAAGGGAAAGCCGTATTATTTCGTAGTAATTCCTCTCATATATGTACATAGCAACTTATCTGCAAGAGAATCTTATGTTGACATACGATTAGATTAAAACCTTTAATGAGTAGGGTTTAACTGCATCTTGAAAATATTTTCTGTTGCTGATATAGTTTTTAATATAATAATTATGCTCAAGTGAGTTAATTGTTTATTAAAGTTGCCATGTGTACATAGAGCCTTTGGCAGGTTTCCTTTCCCTATTAAAAGATTGTGTCCGTTGCGACTGATATTACGTCATTTTAACCTGCTTTTGGTTGGACCCGATACATGAAATGTTGTCTGTATTTTAATCGAGTTGAAGACAAATTATTACGAAACGTAAACCTGCCTGAAATGGTCGATCAAATTATGGTCTTTCAATTCGAGGTCGTTTGTTAAGTTGTTTAAATTGCTCTAAAAATTGCAGTGTTTGGCAGCTAAGCTTGGCAATGGTTTGTATGTTGAATTGAATTGTTACATTTCCATTTTGTTTTGACAATTTTTTTTTTTCTTTCTTTTGCAAGTAAAGAAGTGTGAATGAGTCACGCGTGTGAATAAAAAATAAAACCGGCCAACTGCGAGGGGTTCCGTAACACCAAACAATATAACCATTTTTTTTTGAAGACTGATTCATTTGTTGTGGGTATTGTACATTCAACAGCAAAACTAAATTTGTTTTTCATAGTATTAACCAAAAACAAAATCCCATATCACAAAAACTACCCATCAAATCTTATACAAAACAATTTTTGTAGTAAGTTTTTTTTTTAATTCCACAATCCTAAAGTTTTTCAGAATTTTCCTTCTTTTACTTTTAAAATTACACACATTTTACCAGTTTGGAAGTGTCTATCTTTGAAACAATTGACTTTGAGAAAAATGGTTTTAGGAACCCTTTTAAAGACCTATCTTTATACACCACGCACGTATAGATTTGAGAAAAACAAATCTTTTTTTCAGTTCCATGTATGAGGAGTCCCCCTTAGTAGTTTTTTGTATAAAGACCGTTAAGCGGTTCACAGAATACATCTACCTACCCACCAAGTTGCAACAGTTTAGTCCTAATAGTTTCGGAATAAAGTGTCTGTGACATACTGACGTACAGATAGACAGACATGACGAATCTATAAGAGTTCCGTTTTTTTGCTATTCGGCTACAGAACCCTAAAAATGATGATCGGTTAAACTAAAATTTAACGGGATTGTATCAGTAAAATTAAATTATCTTCAAAACATAACCTATTGGTAAAAAACTAAACTAAAGCAATGTTAACATAGGCAGTTCTATCTTAGTGGGCATTGGAGCCTAATCAAAACTTATCTTAAGCGTCAGCGTCAGTCATCTCAATATCTCATAAGATTCAAGATTATTGCAAATTCTTTCTATTATGACGTTATCTCTTTAAAAATGTTATATAACATGGTAACAAACATTTATTTAGGCATCGCTTAGCCTTGTGAGCTACATTTGAAATCCATGATAAGTATTGCGCCCGTATGAACTTTTCTCCCTCATTTAAAATTTATCAGCGATAAATAAAAAAAAAATGTTACCTTAGTGCTAATTAATGTTGATTTTATAAAGAAAGGAAATCTACAAATGACTAGACGAGAGATATATTTTGTATTCTTGCATTTCAAATTAAGAATACAAATATTGTAAACTATGCCAGCCACTCTTCAGTGACCACTGACCGTTTAGATGAAATAAAAAAAAACAATAATCGCATACTACAAAAAAAAGTGAAATCCCTATGGATTTGCTAATTGTTCAAATCGTTAAAATGATATTATGTACGTAACATTTTTTACCTGGAACTTGCAAAAAGTGTCCATGAAATCTGACATCCATGATTTCATGAACACTTTTTACTAGTACCCGAAATAATGCAGTAGAAAAAATATAAAAGCCATCTAGTTCTTTAATGAAAATACCTTATTTAATAATAATAGTTTGTCTTACAAAATTGGCTCATACAACATTGTATTTAAAGTTAATTTGGAATAAAAGCGAAGATCTACCGATCGCCTTCGGTTTGTTTTGCTGCAATCCGTTTACCTTGACACAGTCGGCCGACACAGTGGCTAACTGCCATCTTGTCCAAATAAGTTATTCTTATTGCGTTTAAATAGTTACGATATAGCATGTTTTAAGGATAAACGGATCAGAATTGAATATTAAGTAATAGTTCGCATTAATTTGCCGTTATCCTATTGATTGCTGATTGTATATGTGGTTGAAATGTTTGTAAAAGCACCCACGATACGGAGAAATTCCTAGAAAAAAAAAGGATTGTTTAAGAAATCAATAACAAGATATTAAAATAATGTTTAATATGAATGAACTTCATTGGGATGAGAGTGGTATACTCATTAGGTCATATAAGGTTACAAATTTTATGTGTCTTCCCTATTGATGCCTGGTTTCACCAAAAAAATAATCATATGCCCCTTACGTTTGGATCGAGTAGGAATTGAAATTTTGTAACGGGCAGCTGATATTTTATTCGCGATTTGGGATGTGGTCTCATGTTCATGTTTAGATTGTTGGTCTGTAGCACACCCTTTAACATCACACTACCCTTTCTGTTTCACAATGTAGTTTTAGTATCTTAAACAACAGAGGCATCTATTAAGGAGGATTTATTTCTACCTTACGTGCCCCCGTATTCACAAATGCTCGGATTCGATTTCGATTCGGAAAGACGTATATCTATCTCGCTCGCTTTTGTAATGCCAAAACAAGATAGACATACGACTTATCGAATCGAAATTGAATCCGAGCGTTTGTGAATAGGGGGCCTGATTCATTAACGTAATGCGTCAAGATATCGAAGCAATTCCCAGTCGATGACATAAATGATGTCCAACCAGTACGTAGATTACACCAGTACGTTCATTGTAAAACACAATAAAAACAAAACCGAAATACAATGCTTACTGCCGTCGAAATGGGTTGGATTTAATTTCTTTAGAACCATGGAGAATGATAACCTCAATAAAAAAATTAACAATAGCTTCAGTGTATAGTCTAGGGAGATTAAGTAGAGATTTTCAGTAGTTATACAGGGTGTAACGGAAAGGGTATATACATACTTAAGGGTGTGCTCCAGACCATCAAACTGAACATGATAAACATGGGACAAACATCATAATCGCGAAAAAAAATTCTGCTGCCCCCCGTACAAAATTTCAATACCTATTCCACCCAAATGTATGGGGCAGCTGATATTTTTTCATTATTACGATGTTTGTTTGTGGAGAAACATGTTCAGTTTGATGGTCTGTAGCACACTTTTAAGTATGTATGTATATACCCTTTCCGTTACACCCTGTATAAATATAATATAAATGGCTGATCATTTGTAAACGCTGGTTGTTGGTGTTTATTACTCTTTAACCAAGTTGTGACATATTACAATAAATATTTTCATGTAAAATGATCCTATTGATCATTTTACATGATCATAATACGACCTACCAATTATGTTTCCGGCATCAAGTGAAACTTATATTACTTTTACGGATGTGTTTACAAACATGTTGATACAAAAATGTTGTTTCCACATATTTTTTCATGTCTATAAAATATCAGTTTTTGCAATCATGCCTTTTATATTGCCCACACCCACACAATATTGAGAAATGTTTGATCTTTTAACTTGCGACAACAAAATCCAAAAATGGTTAATATTGGACCATGTCTGTTTGTAATTTCAAAATAATATCTTTTTACCAATCAGTATGCAATCGCATATGTAACCCTATTTTGGTATCGGTTGGATATATTTTCCCCTGGACACTTTTTCACAGGAGATCCAGGGCAGATTATAGAAATGGCAACAGAAGTTAGACAATTTTGGCCTGAAAATCAGTTGAACTAAAACCGTATGTATACATGTTCTGCGATTTCGGCGGTCTCTCCAGTACTGGAGTCATAGCGCTAGATGGTGCGTTTCTTCTTGTCGAAGACTTTCGGTATCTCGGTTCACTCGTGCAAAGCGATGGCGAAATAGATCGTAGTATTAAGCACAGAATAAACATTCATTCATAATCATCATTTCAGCCGAAAGACGTCCACTGCTGGACATAGTTCCCAAGTTTCGCCACATTGACATAACATGGTAAGTAATGCCATAATCGCCACGCTTGGCAGGCGGGTTGGCGATCGCAGTACCGATGTCACAAAATCACAGAGAACGCTGCTGGCCATTCTCTGGCAAGTCCCTTATTCGCCTCTTACGACACCCACGGGAAGATATGGGATGGTGCTATTCTTTACGTCCGACACCATACAGAGAATAAACATTGGATGGATGAAATAGCTGCAGGTCACAGGAACTACATGCGACTCCCGCATTCCCCTTAAACCTAAGGGGAAGATTTATAAAACACTGGTTAGACCTGCTGTCTTGTATGGATCAAAAGGCATGAATGATAGGTATTTGCATGTGACTGAGATGAGTATGCTAAGGGAGATGAGTGGTGTTACGCGAATGGAAAAAATAAGAAATGAGTACATATGAGGAAGTCTGAAAGTGGCGCCGGTGACTGAAAAGATGTTTGGCAATCGGTTGTCGTGTTATGGGCATGTGATGCGGAAGAATGAGGAAAAAGTCGTGAGGAAAGTTTTGAGGAGTATAAGAGTAGAGGAAGACCAAAGAAACGATGGATGGAGTGTGTGAAGAATGATATGGCACGAGAGGAGGTATCTCATTAGAACACAAGTAATAGGGAAATATGGAAGAAGAAGACATGCTGCGTAGACCCCAAATAAATTAGGATACGGGCAAGATAATGATCCTTTTTGACATGGGGTAAATGTGTTAGACAAAAGTAAACCTAGTGATAGTTCTAAGCAACGACGGTAGTAATCATGCCCGAAATAAAAAAAAACTATCTATGCTATGCTAAGAGCGCGAGCGGTTTAAAAAGAAAAAGTTTTGCTGGATTATACCGACTAATAAAAAGATTATTATCCGTCGTTACAACTGCCATAATACTGTTACATTGCACCGGTGTTGGTTTCTACTTTCATTATTTTATTATGAAACTGTTTATGAGGCACCACACGTATCATGCGTCTGTCAAGGCAAGGACTCTTCCTTCCTCTTCCATACACGATGTCTGTGACCTTCATCAGTGCCTTTGTGGGAAGTAAAGTGATTCTTTTATTCTTAGTTTTTTAGGGTTCCGTACCCAAAGGGTCAAACGGGACCCTATTACTGAGACTTCGCTGTCCGTCCGTCCGTCCGTCCGTCTGTCACCAGGCTGTATCTTATGAACCGTGATAGTTAGCCACTTGAAATTTTCATAGATTGTGTATTTCTGTTGATGCTATAACAACAAATACTAAAAACAGAATAAAATAAATGTTTAAGGGTTTTTTATAAAAAATGGTACGGAACCCTTCGTGCGCGAGTCCGACTCGCACTTGGCCGGTTTTTTTTAATTTCACCGCATAGACACATGCAACGCCAGAAGCATGATGTACAAGAGATTTTTTTTAATGATGGTTAACAATTAAAATCATTTTTGAAAATACATCCACTATAATGTTTTTCTTCAAACCTTTTTGTGCGGGGTGTCTATAGATAGGCCTTTAAAATGACGTTGAGGTTCCTAAAACTATTTTTTCTCCAAGTCAATCGTTTGAAAGATAGACACTTCCAAAGTGGTAAAATGGGTGCCCCTCTCTAATCTTTAAAGTAAGAGGAGGAAAATTCTATAAAAATGTGGGTTTATAGAACGCAAAGACACTGTACTTAATAAAGTTGACGCCACAAAATTTCTAGGAATTATGATTGATTCGAAATTGAACTGGAAGGCACACATTGAATACCTAAGTAAACGGCTGAGCTCCGCTGCGTACGCCTTATATAAACTGGCCCCAGAGCTAAACACAGATGCATTAGTAACAGCTTATCATGGTCTGGTAGCATCGTTATTGCGCTACGGTATTATATTTTGGGGGAATTCCACAGACAAAGCAACAGCGTTTAAGGCCCAAAAGAGATGCATTCGTGCTATGTTTAATTTGAAATCGACCGACAGCTGTATGCCATTATTTAAAAAACACAAATTATTACCTTTACCGTCTTTGTATATTTTTGAAATTGCAGCATTTGTTAGGGTAAATCAATCTCTATTTCCACGACTAGCAGACACCTTCCCCCGTAACAGACGTGACAATACTCAACTGTGTTCGCATACGTCAAAGACTGCATTAATGGGAAAAAGCGTTTTCTGTATGGCTCCTAAAATTTATAATAAAATACCAAAGTCATATAAAGCATTGCCAGTAAATTTGTTTAAAAAAAAGGTTCGAGATTTATTAACAGATAAGTGTTATTATAATATAAATGACTTTTTGAATGACACTATTTGACATATATTTTCTTATTTTCACATTTACATCTATTTGACATTTTTGGATTTATTTATTTTATAATTATGACCTATCAATGTATTACTGACTATTATGTACGTTTTGAAGTGCCTTTGTTATTTCGTTTAATTTTGTATTTTTTATTTTGTAAATTTTATAAATTTGTACGCCTTGCGGGTGAAACATGTACGTTCTATTAATATTGTGACATCCTGCATGCTTAATTTGCATGTATACGCTTGTTTAGACAAATAAAACGATCTTCATCTTCATCTTCATCTTCAAAAAAAACTTTCTACCAAATATTGGCTTGAATACAATTTGGTGTTTAGTTTTTCCCCAAACTGCAGCAGTAACTTTTTCCATTAACATATTATGAAAATCAAATTTAGTTTTGCTGTTGAGTGTAAATTCTTATGAATGACCGTTCAAAATATGTATATTGTTTGGTGCTACGGAACCGTGGGTGTGCGAGTAAGACTCGCATTAGTATCTGATCTATGTAAGTCTGATATTTTTTGTATCCTTATCACAATGTTTTCCAATACTTTGTGGAATTAAGCCCGCCTGTGTTTCACAATTATACATGAAGTTTTAATTAAAGAAAAGTATGGCAGTCGTTATTATATATATACGAAAGTCCATCCGCACACGACCTATAAAACTTAATTCAATTACCTAGAACAGAAAGTCTTCTTCACAATACAACTAACAACTGCAATTAGTACTTGCGTTTGACACTGATGTTGTGGATGGTATTATAAAAAAATAACAATGATATCAAAGTTGTGCTTTGATATATACATGAATTCAAGAATATCGACACACAAACCAATACACATATTCAGCACATAATTCTAAAGCCCCTTATTTAAATATTTTTAATCGGCACCTATTTTTTCCTGTCATGTGTATATTTTGGTAAACACATTTAAAAAAAATCACAATATTTAAAAATCACATTTCATATAAAAGTATTTTTCAGCAAATAGACTTCCAGTAATGTTTTTGAACAATAAAAGCCATTTTACAGGGTGTAACGCAAAGGGTATATACATACTTCAGTGTGTGCTACAGACCATCAAACTGAACATGTTTCTCCATCGAACAAACATCGTTTATCATCATAATCATCATCTGCCTAGCCTTTTCCCGAACTATCTTGGGGTCGGCTTCCAGTCTAACCGGATGCTGCTGAGTATCAGTATTTTACATGAAGCGACTGCCTATCTGACCTCCACAATCGAACAAATATCATTATAGAGAAATATTATCTGCTGGCCCAAATTTTAATGATGATATTTTTTTCGCTATTACGAGTTTTGTCTGATGGAGAAACATGTTCAGTTTGATGATCTATAGCAAACCCTTGCATCTATATACCCCTTCGGTTACACCCTGTATAATAGCTTTTATTGTTCAAAAACATTACTGGAAGTCTATTTACTGAAAAATACTTTTATATGATTTGTGTTATTTATTTTTTGTGATTTTTTTAAAATGTGCTTACCAAAATATACACAGGAAAAAATATCGATTATTTGTAAATAATCTAGATACTTTTATACAATTTCATCAGAAACAGTATATCAGGAAGCGTCACAGGAAATAAAATAACATTTAGAAAACGCAGGAAATGGCTTTAGAAACATTTTGTCTTTTAAAATGTATTCATGGTGCTATTTATATCAAAACATTTGAGTTCAGTTACTCTTACCTACTCATATTTAATTAAACGGATGGGTCCTCTCAATCTAACAATAAGCTCTCAAGCAGCCCACAGACGATTCAATGCAATAATTCAATTGTGATTATTATTGTCACATTCACATCGAATTAGTCATTGCCTCATTGGATTCCTTGTCATTCATTCATATGCTAAACGCTTCCAGGCTTTTTTCCTTGAGTTTTTTTTCAAATGCCAATGAACTTTGTTGACAAAACAACCTTAATGTCAAAGACTTTGTATTTTAAAATAAGTACCTTCGGTTTTGTACGCTAATCGTGTGAAAATCATATTAATGAACCTATTCCTCTGATTCGAAATTCGAGAATGAAACACCAAAAAATCCCGGCCTGAATCGAATTGTGATTGATAAACTGTTGGTGGTCCCGCTCAGCCGGCGCGAGCGACTACAATACTCCGCGGCTTGACCAATTTGACCAGAATATTAAATCCAGTTGTTTCCAGTTTCTCACATCGCATGCATCGGTTGTAAGAATTCGAGACATCGGTTGCCCCAAATTTAACACGATAATTGTGCTCCCACTTAGTTTTAATTAAGCCTACGATCTTTAATGAAATATTGGACACAATGACTCTCAAGTTTCACTCATATTTAGGTTACTAAGATCTTGCGCACGCTTCAAAGAAGATGAGTAAACGTATTAAATAAATGTTTTGTTTTCGCTTAGCAAACAACTCACGATTAATTAACCGCAAGTTTTTGCTCAGCGTATCGTTATCATGTCTTTTAAAAAACATTGTAGAAACCTGTTTTGTAAAATAAAACCTTTTTTTTTGCTATCGGGGGAAACCTTCAGAATGCGGCCGGTCTTTGGAAACTTTATCACAGCCTTAAGTATTTTTATACTGTATTTTTTTAAATATTATTTGTAGCAGTGCGCTGATTTTCTTATCAGAGTATCTGCCAATAACTACGTCGTTCCTTGTACGAAGGCCAGCCAGTCATTACTATGAAACTTTCTAAAAATATAATACTTTAAAGTTCCTGGTTCCCTTCTATTGAATGCGTTTAAATAGCAAGGCGCAATTTTGGGTTGCGCGAACTTATTGATTTACTGAACACCCTCTTTATTGAAGTACTCTGCACTGGTTTTGGAGCTTTGTGCATTTTATACTTATCTGTATCTATAAAATGTACGAGTATAAACCATTGTCACTTCCAGTATCTGCCTGTGAGAACGCTTTTGTTCTCCTAAATTAATTAAACTACAGCATACATCCCAATTTTCACAGGATTTTTGTTTTAGTCAGAAGCCATCTCTTAAACGTTTATTTGCTACGCCTTTTATGCTAAACGCCAATCACGAGTTTGTAAACTTCTGTAATTGTTTATAAAGGAGAATGCACAATTTTGTATGAGAGTTCGACTGTATTTGCGTCTCGACGGAATCATCGGTATAATAGTGGAGGAGACACCGACGCACAGACGCACAGACGGTTACCATACGGTATTAATAACACCTTTAGGGGGTTCAGAATGATGTACTGAATATGTTATAACTTCTATCATCATCATCTGCCTAGCCTTTTCCCGGATGCAGTTGAGTACCAGTATCTTACACGAAGCGACTGCCTATCTGACCTCCACAACCCTGTAACGGGTAATACGATACCCCTTTGGAAGACTATCAGCCCTTTGGCTTTTGACTACCTACTCTGAACGACTGTCAAAAATCTACAAATGACAGTCGGGACCAACGGCTTAACGTGCTTTCCGAGGCACGGAGGAAACTCGGTATGTAATTATGGTCATTCATCCACGGACCAACTCCGATTCCGACGAATTCAAAGCCTCCTCGTTTTTGAAGTCGATTAAAATAGTAAAAGATGGAGGACGTTTAGCTTCGAAATAATACACTACTTATTTTCTTATTATCTTCGAAACACCAGGTTTGCTACAGACTAAAATAAATAATATTAGGTGAAATGATAATACAAAAGTAGTTGGATGGAGACAAAAGAGAAAAATGGAAAAGACGCAGCCACAACCTGCTTTATGGCAGTCTCCTTTAATTTGTTTTTTTTTTGTTTCAGAAACTTCCTTATCCGAAGGCAGTGGGGTTTATAGTTACAAATGAATTCTGCGAAAGATTTTCATACTATGGAATGCGAAGTAAGACATTTTCTTTTTACTTTTTAACTACCTTTATATGTATTCGCTTTTGTATAGTATAAAATTGTTTGTTTTGCTCTATTTCTTCAAGATATACAGGTATATATATATATCAAATATCCTATGATGCTGCTGACTGTGCTCGTCCAAATCTCTATGACCACGTTTTCCCAGAACGTTTGAAAAAACTCTTAGGCATGGTCATAGTATTGTTACTTACTTTATGTCGATAACCTGTTTTTGAGAAACTCGATTTGCATTATACCTCACCATTTGCATTTCTCAATGCAGACATGTATAATGAAGTTAATCATTTTCTGCATTATGCGACACGTGCTGACTTATAAGTTATAATATCATTTTGTGTTAAGCGACACGTGTTGACTTATAAGTCAGTGTTAATGACACTTACAAGCTTACAGTTATCAAACATGCACGTGGGTTGTGTGGTTACGCTTACAAGTTATAACAAAGAACATTGTTTCCAATCCACTGGAATCATATCATTCATTTATTCAAGTTTGAATAGAAATAAAAATTTATGCTTCTATTACATTTCGTTATGACGTGTACTATTTGTGTCTTATTTACTCTTATTTCATTGCGTGTAACTTTGGAATTCTTCTTCTTCTTCTTCATAATTTTGTTTTAGACACTTACCGCCTTGTATTGTTAATACTTATATTTTTAATACAAACGCTCTTAACTACGGTTCAACCATTATTTTTTTGGAGGTTTACTTTACTTTTGCATATCTTTACTTCTGGTAAAGGAAAAACGTGGGCATAGCGAATAGGATTTTCCGTTTTATTTATTCTAAGTATATATTTTTATGTGATAACTTTGCAACAGGTTTATTCATTTTTATTCTCCTGCGCATTATGAATAAAAATATTATTTCTTTTTTTATTATAATAAGCGTAATGGCTTAATATAAAAATTATTATGTTCTTTTTCATTTTTATTGCGAATGTTTTTACTTATTCTGCTCCAGCGACTTTGTTAACTAAAACATTAAAACTACCTAAGGGAGATTACGGTGACAAATGTATGATATTGGATTATTTAATAGAACGTTATTATTTTACAAGCATTGCGTTAGTTCCCTTACAAAACTGGTAAAACAGCTAGCATCAGGGAAAAGGCCACAATGTTTCGGTTCAGTTTAGCGAATTTACTTCGCACGGACACAAGTTTTGAGAGGCATAGATGCCGTTTTTGAATAAGTAAATATCAAAAACAACAACAGGGATATAAACTATACTAGCCTTTGATAAAAAGTATCCGGTTTACGAAAAAGGCGCATCCGTTCCAAAAATAAAGCTAAGACCGAGGTGTCACTAATAATACACCCACTTTTTACGTTTCCATCAGCCGGGCATCCATCCAGACTCCTCATCATCGTCAGCGTTCAACAGTCCACTGCTGGACATACGCCTCTCCAATCGCACAGCATTCATCTTGATTCCGGGCTACTCTCATCCAGATTTCAATCTCGATTTATAAAATCATGTTTCGGTGTGGAAATACACCTGCAGAGTCCGTCGGCGCGGCCTTTACATATAGCGTGACTCGTAATTAGTAGAGATGAGTCTGATATCATGTCACAGGTAAAAACCATCGATATTTTAAAATCATTTCATCATGCAATGACAAAGATAAAATCAACAATGCTTTTAAATCATTACTAGTAACTAGTATGAACGCAAACTTCAGTGATTCGGATCGGACGGTCCCGGGCCGTCTCGGGGGTATGAATTGCGACGTTCCGTGGCTACGCTATCGGCGATTCTGTAGTCACAGAAATCGCATATTTCGATAAAATCACCGGGACTGGGCGCACGAAACGGCAATAATGCTTTCACTTGCGTTTTTTACGTTTGCGTGCGAAATGCTCTGCCTTAAAATACCCTGCCATGAATGACACAAACTAAGAAATATTTAATTACGAGCGCTAACTGACAAACTCAGCCAATGCCTACAAAAAAAACTAATGATAATTTCACTAAGCCGTTCCGCGATCATTTGAGTATCTACTCACAATTGATTTGACGAGATCTAATACTCAAATAAAAATCATTGATGATTTTGTCATTGTTCCTGTCATCGATATTTTTTTGTCATTGTCATGCAGTCACCGATACAGAAAAATTATCACTCAGCCCATCTCTAGTAATTAGTGACCGATACTTCACGTTAAAGTTACGTTAACACGTGATTATTCTCATGATAACAAACAAATTTCTCAAAAACTAAAAAAAATAAAATCCTCATTCAGTTTTATTTTATTACAATAATACAACAGCTTTATAAAATTCGCGCGCGGTATAAGTTTCGCGGTCTCTTTGGGAAAGTTGTTTGTTATCATGAGTATAATCACGTGTTTAAGTAAATGTAGATTGGCAATTTGAAATTGGGTTCATAGTAAACCAACATTTCGCCATTTCGTGATTAGTTTTATTTTAAAATCTGCATTCATGTTTGGTTGTAAAGAATGCAGAACTGCCTCGTTCTAGCAAATATATGTAGATGCAGAAGGTGCGGTTATTATAACCCAAATCTTCTGTCTACACGTGTTTCACCCCTCCACAGTTTGCATAACTTATCAAGTTTCATACAAAAATCCTAGAACATAGGGCTTAGTAGTCCAGATTGCGTGCTCATTTCGCCACCAAACATTCCTGTAGTATCTAATCTTTGTAGGCGGGTGTTTAATTAAGCGACATTTAAAAACAAACACCGTAGATATAAAGGTGGACGCGCACCTAGACGCGCCGCAGCACCCGTACGTGCAGTTTCGTCTGCCTCACTCGCTTTCCCCGTTTTTGCATCGTTTTTCTTTGATGCTCCATCTCCCATTGGTTATTGCGTGACGGGGATGTTATACAGCCTTCCTCTATAAATGGTCTAACCAATACTTAAATAATTATTCATTTCGAACCATTAATTCCCGAGATTAGCGTTCAACCAAATAAACAAGATCTTCAGCTTTATAATATTAGTACAGATAGAATGCAACGTCGCGCACCTATCCTCGTCGAACGACCCGCATTTCAGTCAAATGCTGTAGGGACACGGATTCCACCAGTGCTCGTTGATGACGTCATCAAATTTGGCACATAAGGCACTTGCGGCGAATGCAACATGTTTGCTCTGAACAGAAATACTGTTACAATAATGGATGTGATTCGGCGCACACGGCGACACATCAAGCTAGGTATAC
Organism: Cerastis rubricosa; assembly: GCA_949152445.1. Lineage (NCBI taxonomy): Eukaryota > Metazoa > Arthropoda > Insecta > Lepidoptera > Noctuidae > Cerastis > Cerastis rubricosa. The sequence goes on along the minus strand of OX424523.1, from coordinate 10,981,384 downwards.
ATTTTCAATATAACATGGCCTCGCTATGTATAGATTTCCAATACAATGAGAGTTCCGCATAAGCTAGTTTGGTCGGTCGCCTTGATCGCCTTGGTCGCTTGGTTGGTCGCCGGGCGTACGATGTGGATAGGTGCGCGTCTAGCTTAAGGCAGACACGCATGAGCTGCCATATCTATGCATTTTTCGACCTAGTTTAAACAAATTAACAACACTATCATTTGAAATGTATGTCGTATTTCGCCATTGACTGTTTGTTATCGACAGTAAACGTGAAGTAAGTGTAAATACTGTTAACAATAAATCTATGAACTACAGGTGTATCAATGCTGTGCGATTTTTCACGGATTTTTTCAGCAGTTATGAATGATTTACATTACTCGTATACCTTTTATTTATGTAAAAAGTTCCATTCAAATGTTTATGTTGCGTTTATGCAATAATATCCACAAAGTCAATTTTCACAAACGCTAGTTCTCACCCACTTTAAATTTATAGTTCATAAACTGTTTTGTGTTGCATAATCTTTAGATATACTTTGCATAATTTCTTTTAGAAATAAAAAGATTAAATTGCTGAGTCATGACTTCATGAGATGAGTATTAACTTATTTTCGTAAATGCTAAAAACTAAGTACGCATTAATGATCTACCATAATAATCTGCATACCAAACAACCTAAAGTTATTAAACGCAGGCACTTTACGCACCATTTTTTATCTAAATAGACTATTGTACGATAATAGTAAAATAAAGGTTATAAGAACTTTAATTAAATAACGTAGATGCAAGTCTGATACGAACGTCAGAAACTTTATTAGTTACGATCTACAATAGTAAATATAGTAATAGTACATTGTTACCCCAGGGGTGAAAGTAACTTATGTAGTCCCGAGACGGGGTTTGGCGCCCGAACGGAGTGACGGCGCCAATAGTTCGAGGGACCAAAGGTAAACACTGTGCTTTTCATTACGAATACAAGGAAATTAAAAATAAACCATGAATTAACTAAAGTAAAAATTAGTAAATTTTATTTCCGATTGGCGCTTTCCCGCCTGTTTTGTTTTTTTTTGTGGCCGTGGGTAACTTGAGAAAACTTCAGTAATTTAGTGACATAATAGTTTAGTAGTTACCTCTAGGCTCGTAGGCCGGAAACTTTTAGACCTACGTTATACATACATACCTATATTGCCAAGTATTTGTTGTCTTGTAGTCCGTTTGAAATAGTCCTAACAGACCTTTACACATTGTTTTCTTGCGATTGTTTTATGTATTCACGTCATTTTTATAATGATGTAAAGTCAGCTGCTGCATGTAATGGGTTACCTATTCATCGATATGCTACTTTTTCTTCGAAATATGAGAAATTACAGCTTGAGTACTAAGGTCTTAAAACATTTAATATAGTCATTTTACGTGACGTAAAGTAATTAACTCATGGTATTCATACACTGGTATTCTTGGTCACGAACTGAACTAAGTCGGACTTAACAACGCCTACATTCCACCAGTTTATTATAAATTAACATTTAAACGCCTAGTTTTCATCTTTCAAATTTGAAGTACCAGCAAACTAATAATTATAAACATCTTTAAGAGCGTTTATACCCTACGGCATTTCATACAAACTTTCAAGTCGTTGTTTATTTTCAGAACTTTGTTTAAACTTTCTACTCGACATTTTAATTCAATCCAAAACAAATATTTGTCGTTTGAAGCGAACGAATGAACATTAAACTGTAAGCACCACGTTGGGTAGTTAAAAAAAATCACTGTAGAAAGACGACGTGATAGAACATTTCTGCTGACAGTTTTAGGTTTAAGGAAAATAGGTTAACTTACTTGTATGCACATTTCTTTCGAGTAAATAAAAATTTTGAATTTTGTAACTAGTCTAATGAAAATATTTAACACACGTTTTCGATATTTCGACGCTGTTGCAATTGCAAGCGTCATGATGGTGGCGATGGTGGCATGGTGATGGCGTTATGGTGGTTGGTGATGAAAAATGTCATCCCGCGATCATGGCGCTTGTTACAGTGTCGAAAAATCGGGAACTCACAATAATTAAAAATAACGGAAGATATTCCGTAACTGACAGTGAACTTTAGTTACAAACCGTGAAAGTTTAAAACAGTGTTTAACCTTTAAATCATAATCTTTATTTCTATTGTGAAATCAGACGAACACAGACTAAATAATGACATAAATTAGCCTACATACAATGACTCGACAATAATTGAAGTTCGTTATTATCATAGACACATGCATTAGAGAGGTGTAATTATAGAGTTGTTATCTGTCTGTGTGTGCATTCTGGTGTTTCCGTCTCCTTCGTTATAATCTCATTTGTGTTTACAATCATAAAGGTTGTCTGAGTCTGAAGTTATAAATTTCTATAAAAAATATGCAGTATCACAAACTCGTATTGAATATTTTAGCGAACTCCGAACGTTTTTTAAAGGGTATTGTAAGTCTTTGTGGCTTTCTATTGTGCCGATTTTTATACACCGAGCTTATTTGGAGAAAATGCTATACCTGGCATAAAGGTGTGTGGCTAATTAGGTTAGAGTGCGTCAATCACATATTTCATAGATCTGGCCCCCTATTCACAAACGCTCGGATTCGATAAGTCGTATGTCTATCTTGGTTTCGCATTACGAACGCGAGCAAGATAGACATACGACTTTCCGCATCGAAATCGAATCCGAGCGTTTGGGAATACGGGAGCTGAAGTCTTAAACGTGAGGTTAACAGAAAAGTCAAAATCAATTGCTAATAAAATAAATAACATTTGAAAAATTATTTGATCCGTCGATCAGATTCCAACCTATTATCTAATTTATTTTTGGCAACGTCTTGAAATTGCAAATAAAGCCACATTCTGAAACTTATGACTATAAAAAGGGTGGTCGTTTATTAACAACATCCTGTACCAAGAACGAGTGACAAAAGCAGTCTTAATTGTGACATCATTATGACAAAATATTAAGTTGCTAAGACATAAACAAGTTCGGGAGTTACTTTCATTTTCGCACAGGCGTTTTACGTAATGCCCAAACTACGTACTAGATTTTTTACGATTAAAAGAAAAAAAGTAAATAATTAGTTAGCTACATAACAAAACATCACGCCTGTTATAATCAAAATTTTAGTTCCAGATTTGAATGAATGTAAATTATGCCGATGGTTATTAAACCAATATTTATAAATGGTGTTCTTTTTCGTTTAACGTTTTATGCTAATTAATTTGTTTCATTTCTCCAAGAAGAGGAAGTCTTATTTCGTTGTTAAGATTATAAAATTATTATGATGAGTTTAAAACTATTATTACCGATATTTCCCGCTGTCCACCCCCTACTTGTCCACCCCGGGTGAACAATGTCACAACTTTTAAAAATAAACCGGTGTTTTCATTTATTGTCGTCGCCGCCTTGTTGTATATAAAAACCGGCCAAGTGCGAGTCGGACTCGCGCACGAAGGTTTCCGTACCATTATTTATAAAAACGAGCAAAAAAGTAACTTTTTTGTATGGGAGCCCCCTTTGAATAGTTTTTGGTATTTGTTGTTATAGCATCAACAGAAATACATAATCTGTAGAAATTTCAACTGGCTAACTATCACGGTTCATGAGATACAGCCTGGTGCTCATTGTCAGACTTGACTGACTAAAACCCATCCATGTTCCTTCTTAGCCCTTTGTGTTCCAGGGCCACGGTATCTCTTTCGAACAACCCGCAGCCCTGGTGTTCTACATGCCTCAGGAGAAGTATTTAAAAAGGCACTAGTTTAAAACATTTAACGGAGCGAATACGTCTGCAAAAACTAGTCCCTCATAAATGGAGGATGAATGATAGTTTGCGTTTTATAGCTCGTTTAAGTCTTCTCAATTGCCGTCTTCATTATTAACATTCAAGAACATGTAGATGAATTAGCATCTACGCAGTACGCAGAATACGCTTATAGGAGGTAGGAGAACCTAAAATAGTCGTTGTATTTCATGACTCGTGCGATTCTTCTCTCATTTTTGTAAATACACCTATTTATTATTCATCTGGGCTATGACTAGTATAATAAATCTATGTATAAACGAAAGTAGCAATAAGGCAGAATTTTATTCTGAGAATTATGTGAACCTGTACAGAAAAGTTAGAGTGAACAGGCTTCTTCTGGGTAAGCTCGTACCATCGTCAATTTTGTCTCTGTGACCTAGACTAGAGTCAAGAGGAAAACCATCGCAAATAAAAAAAAAACAGGGCGTGCTGGTTGGATGGGAATTCCCGTATTTTTTACTGATGGAAAAATCCATCGCGGTCACGATTTGTTAGGTACCTATAACATCGAATATAATGTAGGTACGGGTAGGTAACAAAAATTAAGTAGGTACATATTTATCTGTGTCCTGGTTTGCAAAAACTGGCAAGCCACGTCTGAAATTCTGTCTGATAACTACTTGCTACTGTAGGCTGTACTTTCCAGTTCGAGTTGCCCAGTCTATTTCTATAGCTCCATTTAACATGCCATCTGCAGAACCAAGTGCGTTATGTTCCGTTCAGTAAGTACGCATCGGTACGCAAAGCACGCCATCCTTCCCTCTATTTGCACCAAATTATTTGCAGAACGGTGGGGTATTTCCCACGAACCGGATATCATTTATCTGATGCTAACAGATACATCAATGTTTGGCAAACTGCAAAACAATGTTGTTAATCTCTTACATAAAAACTCCAAACTCGTAATGCCACCTATCTGAAAATTTAATGAGAAAAAACTTCTTTTTAGAAAAAGAAGCACACTCACCGGAAAAATCGCATGTAATGTAACAATACAAGATTCGATTTTGAACAAGTTATTGTTACAAATTGTATCATACAAGTTAGAGGAGCTCGTGGCAACAGCCGCTCAGGTCGAGGTTATGCCGTGCGTTCCTAGGTTGGTCCGTGGATGGTTGACCACCCATTACATGCCGAGCTTCCTCCGTGCCTCGGAAAGCACGTTAAGGCGTCGGTCGCGGCTGTCATTTGTAGATCTTTGACAGTTGTTACAGTGGCCCGAAAGTCTGACAACCATTCTTACCAAGGGGTATCGTATAACCTAGTTCCAACAGGGTTGTGGTGGTCAGATAGGCAGCCGCTCCATGTAAAATACTGGTATTCAGCTTCATCCCGTAAGACTGGCAGCCAATTCCAATAAAGTTGGGAAAAGGCTAGGCAGATGCAAGTCCTTGTTCCTTATCACATCTCCATCTCAAGACAGACGCAATTATCATCATCTTCCTGTTGTCCTATGTTACTTGGGGTCGGCGCAACACGTTGATTTCTTCCATTCTCCTCTGTCAATCGTCACTCAATCATTTACTCCTTTTCCTTTCATAACAATCCTCACACAGTCCATCCATCAAGACAGACGCAATATAACAACACTAAAGTCAAATGTCAAACTGGCTACTATTTTGCGCCTGAGCCTTATAATGGAGTACCCGAGAACCATGACGTAGACGCCATATTGGAAACTCATTGGAAATAGACAGACAGGCCTGGCGGGCATGCATGCTGCAACTAACATAATCGTGTAGCCTGAAATGGCTTAAACCGCTAAAATGAATGGCATAAAGCTTACGTACGCAATTCGGGCGGTTAATCCTAAATCACTTTTGTGTGAACCATCGCACATTATAGGCACTTCACGGTGCGTTTTTAGTGTCGGTTGAAGTCACATTGATGGCACGTAGATGCTACTTGGCCTAAGATCCCGCCATACAAGGACCTTCACCGAGCTGGTTATTGGATGAAACTTATTTTATATTAAATTTAATATGTCAATAAATATATTGCATATGGGTTGTCTAAAAAATTTCAGTCCAGGATATGATAACAGTGCACTCATTGAAATAAATAAACTGAATGATTCCATAGCTTTGCGGTAATTTTAAGTCGTTCTTTGTAATAGAAATAGAATCACTATAGACAGAGAATTACGAACAAAGCAGTGAATGGGTAGAATTTGATGCCTAACATTGAAAGTATAATATTTGCGAATATAACCATTATCTAATTTTAAAATACCAAAATTAATTTTAACATAAATTGATTGTCGAGCTAAATGTTACTGTTTTCCATCAGGAATTTTGGTAAGCCTATTGATGGCAATAGGCTTACCTAGAAATATCTAAACTAATATTATAAAGAGGAAAGATTTGATTGTTTGTTTGTTTGTTTGTTTGCATTGAATAGGCTCCGAAACTACTGAACCGATTTGAAAAATTCTTTCACTGTTGGGAAGCTACACTATCCGCGGGTGACATAGGCTATATTATATTTTCAAAAAAATTAGGGATCTTTACTAAAACTGCAATTATGTAACCCAAGGTGTATAAAAATTACCTAAAATATTCTTTACATCGCGTGCGCTGCGAAAACTATTGATGATAGAATAAAATAATGTATTACGACTTTGCAGAACACATCATTATTTACAAAAAGTGTCGCGACAGCATATGTCTAACTATTATATTTATGCCACAATAAGTGTTCTTTTATTTAAAAAAATATATTTTAATGCCGCCGTAAGAAAAGGCTCTGTATTTGTATCTTGGTATTAATCCTTATCAAAATAAATTACTTCATATTCAAGACTGTTTCAATACCTTTATATAACTTTTTGAATTATTCAATTCGGACACTCCATTCGAAAGATATATAATATGGTTTAAAAGTGTAAGTACCTATTAGAAAAAAGTTGCGTGGTCGCCGCTCACCCTGCCCAGCTGGCTAGGCATCACCTAATACGATGTAGGCGTCACTGGGGTACGGGCCGTACGGGAGGGGAATATTCAAACTTTGTTTATAATTTTTTTTTTTAGTTCATCATCATTCATCATTTCAGCCAAAAGACATCCACTGCAGGACATAGACCTCCCCCAAGTGTCGCCATTGACATAAGGGGGGTTTTGACATAATCGCCACGCTTGGCAGGCGGGTTGGCGATCGCAGTACAGTTGTTACAAAAGCCCACAGAACGCTGCTGCCCATTCTCTGGCAAGTCCCTTAGTCGCCTCTTACGAAACCCACGGGAAGATATGGAATGGTGCTATTCTTTACGTCCGACACCATACAGAACCAAAAAAATTATCTGTGAATATCACACCACAGAGAATTTTTTTAGTTACCTGACGCAAATAGAAGGGTTTATTTATGTTTGTGTATTGTTAAATTAAATACCCGTGCGAAGCCGGGGCGGGCTGCTAGTATATAATAATAATAAATATGTAAATATACAGGGTGTAACGGAAAGGGTATATACATACTTAAGGGCTACAGACCATCAAACTGAACATGTTTCTCTATCGAACAAACATCGTAGTAACGAAAAAATTATCTGTATCCCATACAAAATTTCAATACCTATTCGAGCCAAATGTATGGGGCAGCTGATATATTTTTCGCTATTACGATGTTTGTCCGATGGAGAAACATGTTCAGTTTGATGGTCTGTAGCACACCCTTAAGGATGTATATACCCTTTCCGTTACACCCTGTATATAATAATGAATATAGGATCTAAACGTCGTTATGTGGCTATGCTATTTTTCCACCTCTGCTTAAGCCTATGTAAAAAAAAATGCGTGGCGATCTATTATGTATTGTCATATTGAATTCCATTATCGTTTCCAGCACATTATCCAGACTATAAATATTTTATCCTTATCATAACTATCTCTCCGCTGCGCAATGGTTTTTCCCTGGTACTCATAACCTTTAAACATACATAATCAGCAAATGATATTCTTGCTGGGACTCACGCCTCTTCTCTATAAGAAAGCAGCTGTAATCTACCACGCCAGCGCGGTGGGACTAGGTAGATGTATGATGTATCTATGGTAGATGTCTTCGATTATTTGTTTCTAGAACATACCGGATTCCTCACCATGTTTTGTTGGTTTTGGCAGCTCCCCGCCTTTTGTGAATAAGGGGGCCTCCCCTTATTCACAAAAGCTCGGTTTCGATTTCGATTCGTAAAGTTGTATATCTATCTCGCTCGCTTTGGTATTGCCAAAACTAGACAGACATACGACTTATCGAATCGAAATCGAAACCGAGCGTTTGTGAATACGGGGGCAGGTCTAAATATAAGGGTGTTAATTATAACTGTATCCTTCTGTTTCAGCAATCTTATCACTGTACCTGCGAGACAAGTTGGGGTACAGCGACAATGGCGCCACAGTCATTTACCACGTGTTCACAATGTTCGCCTACTTCTTTCCACTTATCGGTGCCATGATTGCAGATGGCTGGCTGGGGAGGTTTAGGCAAGTATTTCTTTTTTTTTAACCTTTTCTAAGAGCTACTTACATGTATTCAGGCTTCTTCTAGGTAATCTCGTACCATCGTCGACTTTGTCTCTGTCATCTCTGACCTAGACTAGAGTCAAGAGTGAACCCATCATTATTCTCTTGCCCTTATCCCAATTTATTTGGTGTCGGCGCAGCATGTGTTCTTTTTCCATACTTCTGTATTATTTGTCATCTCATGAGATACCTCCTTTCTTGCCATATCATCCTTCACACAGTCCATCCATCGTTTCTTTGGGCTTCCTCTACCCTTTTACCCATCCACATTCATACTCAAAACTTTCCTGACGACATTTTCCAAGCAAAAATTGTGACAATCGTAAAGTCGAGACTCGGGGCCCCCTAGAGCCTGTGCTCTAGGGGGCCCAATGCACACTGACTTTTCGATTTTCTTTAGTGACTGTGTGTGATTGTCTTGCGATCAATAAAACAACGAGAAAGTCAAAAAAGGCTTCCACTCAGCACTAACCAGTATTAGCGCGACTGCTTAGCCTGAAGTCTTGGGTTCGATTCCCAGCTGGGGTAATTTTCCATCAGAAATGTTTTAAGAGCATGCACGGAGTCTTCATGTATACCTTGTTGATGGCAATAGACTCGTCCCCCATAACATGGGACTTAAAACATAACTGGCGGAATGTGGATGTACTAATGGGTATACTTCTGCCTGCCTGTGACATGCAGTGCAGCTGCTGACTATTTTTGTGCCTGTGATTTTTTTTTTGAATCTGACAGTCAGAATCAAAATTCGAATTCTGGTCCAGTTCTCGTATTAGAAGCAGTTGTTGCATGACCAAAAGTAGGGATTTTGCTCTCCACCAAAAACCTACCCAATTATATGACATATAAATCCTGTATATATCTTAATAATAGTACTTTTCACATGCATAACTTACATTTAGTTTTGTACTTGCAGTGTGTTTTCTAACCACACGGCGCACTTTCGAAATCTCAATAAGCTACTAACTTGAGAAGTTTTATTTTTTCACCACGTTCTATACATATTTAACTTTGTCGTAATTGCCTATATACAGAAATTATAAACGTACCTAAGGATACATAGAAAGTGAGTTAACTGCCGTTTTCTAGACTAATAAGTGTTTTAATTGTAAGTAATTAAAGTATAGGTTGGAGACACAGCTATATCATTACACTGCACTAAATTACGATCTTTTCTGTACATGTGTTCATCGTCACGCTACCATTTAATTATTTTTCTTTAATGAAATAAAAAGTGTATGTCGTTCTTCACACAATCCCATCCATCCTTCTTTTATTTTCTTTCTTCCTCTCCCTCTTTCCAACTATCAACATTTATATTCATCAGTCTTTCTCATTTAGATAAAACTAGCTGCGCCCCGCGGTTTCACCAACGCATACCGGGACAAAAAATAGCCTATGTGTTAATCCAGGGTACAAGCTATGTACATACAAAATTTAATCAAAATCCATTCTATAGTTTTTACGTCAAAGAGTAACAAACACACATTCTTACAAACTTTCGCGTTTATAATATTAGTAGGATAGTAGGATCATCACCATCATCATCATTTCAGCCCAAAAGACGTCCACTGCTAGACATAGGCCTCCCCCAAGTGTCGTCAAATTGACATTTTGGGGGGTTTTGCCACAATCGCCACGCTTGGCTGGCGGGTTGGCGATCACAGCAGTACGGTTGTTACAAAAGCACAGAGATCGCTGCTGCACATTCTCTGGCAAGTCCCTTAGTCGCCTCTTACGACACCCACGGGGAGATATGGGATGGTGCTATTCTTTACGTCCGACACCATACAGAGTGATTAGTAGGATAGGATTAATCAATTATTTTGTCTTTGGGTTTTTATTCTATGTTTTTTTTTCAGGACTATAATGTATTTATCATTAGTGTATGCAGCCGGAAGTACATTAATATCAGTCAGTGCAATGCCACAGCTCAACTTGCCTACCTTGTGAGTATTATAGTTCACCATTATCATCATTGTGATGATCACCTATCTAAATGTATTTGGGTTCGGAGTATCATAATTAATATAATGAAAAGGACTACCAGCATACTAAGAGTAATTAATATAATATTGGACGTGGTTGTGGATGATTTAAACATTAAAAAAAAACTGATTATTGGGATCGCCAAAAAATAAGCTTCGGATAACGCGATAAGTTCACGATTTCAGGTCTAGTCCCATAGTAAAAGTTGTTCATAATAATATAATAATTAAATGTTCTTAAGTCCAGTATTATTCAAATTACACCTTGAATGAAACCAGGAATGCATCTACTGGCCCATGAAAGAGCTTATGACTAGGAAACCTTCCATTGTCACTCAAACGTAAAATCGTGCGCATTTTTCCATTTTGTCCTGTGCAGACCTATGAGGTCTTTGCAAAACAGTTAAAAGTCGAAATTCAAGAATTCCCAACGTACAATGTACCGCAATGTACTAGACATTGAATTTACAGACTATATTCGCAACCACAGTGACCACAAGGGACCACAGTGGCCACAAGGGACCTCAGTGGCCACAAGGGACCACAGTGGCCACAAGGGACCTCAGTGGTCCTTAACACACATCACTGTAATTTCTCTATGAAAAACTCTGACACAGTCAGAAGCCGCCGCGGCAGACCGCGTGGAAGATGGCAAGACGAACAGAACAAAAAAAACCGTCAGCAAGCAGCAAGCAGTGGTCCACATTGTCCACATTAGTCCTAGTTCGGAAGAGCTGGACGTTATGGGACGAGATCTTTGTTCAGCTGTGACATAATGCAGGCTAACTCTACAGTACAGTCACCAAGTCATTATAATCCATTTTAGTCGTTGAGTGCATCACATAATATGTACCTACATATATATATCTTAATCAAGAGACATTATGTGAACAGGTGTATTTATGAATAAATATCCATAAATAGTCGTAACTATCATAATTAGGTTATATTATTGATTGCTTTTTTAGGTTTATTACTTTTTTGGGCAATACACTTATTAATTCGATAACAGTGTTTTATCTCATAATATTGTTGCATTTAATGTATTATTTATCTTACTAATACTATTATCTGATGCTACTTACTAATTGATAACTAATTACAAACAGACATCACCTAAGTGTGTCAATAATTAATACCCATCCATGTCTTAATGTGGAATGTAATTATAAAACAATATGAACGTCATAATCATGATACTTGCTTTAATTAAATACCTATTACGATCTCGACAGTATACCAATATTTTCAGAAGTACCTGCCTGCGTTCGTTTCCGGAGCGGATTCCACAATGGTTCCGTACCGGTTTTTCAGATTCTTCATTACATTATCAGAAACATAGGTAGCTGAAAGTAGGACGCATGAAATCGTCTTGGGTCTACAAAACAACTTAGATTGTAAAAAAAGATGATGTAGTAATATCATTGCACTCTCTATGAAGTTGACATGAAATAAAGTCCTAGGTAACCTACCTTCATCTAGATAATTTTATAGCATGGATATGCTATAAAATTATCTATATGAAGGTATCCACGGTAACCAGTTCAAAGAAAATCTCTAATTACTCAGGTCTAATACTGTCGTTACTTCTTTCAGGGAATTTACAATCGTGGCTCTCCTACTAATAGCCTTTGGGACTGGAGGCATTAAACCTTGCGTATCAGCATTCGGAGGAGACCAGTTCAAATTGCCCGAGCAAGAAAGATACCTGGGCTATTTCTTCTCTCTCTTCTACTTCGCTATCAATGCTGGCAGTCTGATCTCTACGTTCTTGACTCCTATCTTGAGAGCGGATGTCCACTGCTTCGGTGAGAATGACTGCTATTCACTGGCTTTTGGAGTGCCAGGGATATTGATGGTCGTTTCTATTGGTAAGTGAAATAAATAGAAATTATACTGTGTTGTGTACCATCCCAAACATAACTTAGTATATTTCTAGGTTTTAGAAGAAAATCTTTTTATAGATTCTTTGGGATACCAATTTGCTGTAAGAAATAACGTGGTCGACTTCGTATGATTTCTATTAAGACTATAGTCTACTGGTAAAAATAAAATGAATATGTTGCAACTTCCAGACTCTGTAAACCTAGTCAAAACTACACTGCACGATTTTCCATTGTTTGGCATTGATTTTAAACACTGCAATTGAAATGAAACCGTGATGGTCCCATGGAGAAAATTTTTCTGTTTGATGGTCTGAATGACACTCTGAAATAAGACCACACTTTTCTGGTACCTATGCTCTATAAGGTCGAACCAGAGTTTGCAATTTGAAAAAAGAAGAGAATCGCTGTGGAAGTTGTACCTTTGTGAAACTCTTTATAATCTAACTATACGAGTATGCAGTCCAGTTCTGGTACATGTACGGTCATGTTCAGGCTGACAGGTGCCAGCGGCCATAACGGCTAAACTTCATGAATGTGCCGATATGTAAAGGCTTCCACACAAATATCCACTCACATTAGCACTCCGTACTGGCAGCAAGGTTAGCCCCAGGTTTCCTGTGAAATGATTCATAATGGTTTGAGCATTTGCGAATCCCCCTCGGGTGTAATGGCCACATGTCAAGTTTTATATCTCTTTGCTACGTACTTAAGATAAATTAATATTGTTTTAGGCACAAATTCTCTCATTGATAACGTAAACAACATTATTTTATGAATATAAAAGGTTAGGTTTAGATATACTAATGGGTTTAAAAATACCCTTAACGAAGCGGAAAGGCACTTGTTCTTTACGTCATTGCGTTATTTTTTTTTTGTTCTGAACCTGTGAACGTTCGAGTTACAGAGATATTGGGGTCAAAGTTTCAGCTTTTTCATCAAGTTTTATAATTTTACTTTAATAACCTCCGTGGCCCACGTACCATTCAATGTAACAGCACAATGTTTTGCGTAGAATTAATTACCAGAATGCTTCCGTTAACACCTAATGTATAAATAGATCAATAGAAATGTACTTAGGTATTGTATTTTTTAACATACCAGGCGATGTCTAACTATAATAATAATAATAATAATGGGTCCCGCGGTACTAAGGAGCTGCTCCTCATTGATATGGCCATTAACCAACAGGTTCGGCGTTCCCGAAGGGATCTGTCGACATGTTGGATAGATTAAAAGAAGGCCTATGACTCGGTGCCACATACATGGCTCATGAGGGTGCTAGAATTGTATAAAGTTGATGCAACACTGCGCACCTTCCTGATGTCGTGTATGGGGCAATGGAGGACAGTCCTTCGCTATCCAGGATGTCGGCATATCCAAGGGAACAGCGAACCGATAAGGATAGAGCGAGGTATTTTTCAGGGCGATAGTTTGAGTCCGCTTTGGTTCTGCTTAGCCTTGAATCCTCTAAGCACGCTGCTTCTTTACATGGATGACCTGAAACTCTTTGCCCCCAACAATTTGCAACTGATGGAGCTACTGAAGGTAACAGAAACTTTCAGTAGCGCCATCAGGATGGAATTTGGTGTGGACAAATGTGCGGTCATGCATGTAAAGCGAGGGGGGATTGTGGAATCTGCGGGAACCCAGCTCTCAGATTCCATAAATCTTAGATCCCTCTCAGAGACCGAAACCTACAAGTATTTGGGTATGTCGGAAGCGCTGGGCATCAATTCTGTTGACATGAAGCAATCGTTGAAGGAGCGCTTCTTTGGCCGCCTGAGAAAAGTATTTAATAGTCTTTTATCAGGCGGAAATAAGGTGCGTGCCTTCAATGGTTGGGTCATGCCGGTTTTGATGTACTCTTTCGGCGTACTCAAATGGACACAAACCGAACTAGACGCACTGGATAGGAAGGTCCGTACATTGTTGACGGCATATCGAATGCATCACCCACGTTCTTCGGTTATGAGACTGTATATCCCGCGGAGTTGTGGAGGTCGAGGCTTTTTAAACGCCAAGACTCTCCACAATCGCGAGATATGCAGTCTCAGGGAATATTTCCTAGAAGCCGACGTGGGGATGCATCGAGATGTGGTCGCGATGGACAAGGCCCTCACCCCGCTCTCCTTGGCTAAAGAGAACTGGCGCAAACCTGCAGTGCTTGACACTAATGACCGCAGGGAAGTATGGCAGAGTAAGGAGCTTCACGGACGCTACTTCAGTGCCCTGCATGGGCCTGATGTAGACCATGCAGCGTCCGTAGCCTGGCTACGTTCCGGGGAACTCTTTGGAGAAACCGAAGGTTTTGTTTGTGCAATTATGGATGAAGTTATGATGACGAATAACTACCGGAAATTTATTGTGAAGGATGGCACGGTTGACATATGTCGGGCATGCCACCGTCCGGGTGAATCGATCCGTCACATTGTTTCCGGGTGTTCTCGTCTAGCTAACGGAGAATACTTGCATAGACACAACCTTGTAGCCAGGATTATCCATCAGCAACTTGCTCTGAAATACAGCCTTGTGGAATCGGAAGTGCCGTACTATAGGTATGTGCCCGACCCAGTTCTCGAAAATGGCAATATCACACTGTATTGGGATCAATCCATCATCACTGACAGGACTATTGTAGCCAATAAGCCTGATATAGTGGTGATGGATCGATCAGAACGGCGCGCAATGATTGTTGACATAACGGTTCCACATGACGAGAACCTCGTGAAGGCCGAGAAAGATAAACAAATCAAGTATATTGACTTGGCTCGCGAGGTTGTCGACATGTGGCCTGTTGACTCAGCGATCATTGTGCCGATAGTCGTATCAGCCAATGGCCTAATTGCCAAGAGCCTCGACCAATATCTGATGAGGCTCTCGTTAGGCAGCTGGATCAAGGGCTTGATTCAGAAAGCGGTACTCCTGGACACGGCTCGTATTGTTAGGAGGTTCCTCTCTCTGGAGCCCTGACCGCCGGTAGCTTGGACCCTGTTCCCGATACCGGTGGGCTACTATTTTTATATTTTTAAATGTTTTTGTATATAATTTTGTAAAAATATTTAAAAATGTAAAATGTATGTTTATAAAATGGATAAAGGGAATAATAATAATAATATATATGCCCCCTAAACAACCACACGTCCTGATTGACCATCTAATCACGTGGGGGGCGGACACACGAATGAGATATTACTGGCGTGGCTAACGTGGCTCTGGAAACCCATAAAAAAATGGAGACTCGTTCTAAAAGTAAACGTATAGGGCCGCTGCCCGGGGGCGATCGCCGGGGCGCACCTGGAGCTGACGCTGAGTGTCACAGCATGCGAACCGTCAGCGGTGAGGAGTTGAACAGGCGGGCTCCCACCGACAAAGATACTACAGCCGAAATCATTGACGATGGTGACAGACTGACGGACAGGACAGACACCCCTATTGAGCCGTTTAGCCCAAGCACAGTCTCATACACACCTTCTAGGCGATCATCACTATCTATACCATCGTCACCTACACTTTCACACCCCATTATTAGCTTAAATACAGTCCCACCTACTCCGACCTTGAATGCTGCGCGGGGGGTATCTACCTTTTTGCCCGCGTCCACTAAGGCTGGAAAAGCAAGAGTTCGCATGAAATGGAGTAAAGAAGTAAATCTATTTATAATGCGAACTTACCTTTACATAACTAAATTAGAGACCGATATGACCACATACAGACAACAATTACATACACTTTTCTCCCGACAATATCCTGAAATTACTGTTTCAGAACAAAGAATCTCAGACCAAAGAAAAACAATAGTTAGGAATAAACTTCTATCTACAGAAGTTATAGATCAATTAAAAGAAGAAGTACGAACACAATTACTACAAGAGGAGACAGTAAATTATACAGACACTAACAACATCTTGCAAAACTTAAACGAAATTATTCATCAAGATCAACCACAATCGATTAGTCAATCGCAACATATTTATACCCAATCTCAACCGTACAACCAATCACAAGCCCACACGCAAATATCACACACATCCACACAAACTGAATCCATTACCCTTACGCTAGAAAATGACATTGAGACCTTAGTAGTCGCAGATCAACACTTTACAACAGATACATGTGTTCAAGAAATAAATGACAAATTTAGATCAAAAATTACACAATACTCTGGGATGGACCCAGCAGCTCGACCAAGGTTACCTAAACTTAAATACACACCTAACCTATTTCGTCTAGTTAATTTATTCAACGAGAGTATACTTACACAATTTATATGTAATGACACACAACTCATTGACATACACCTACTTATATATTGCACAGCCGTAGTTATATCTGAAGAATTAAAGTTTAAAATCACAGATCACACAAATACATCAAGAACAAGACAGAATATAGCTCCAGCGTGGCAACAGAGATTAGAAAAAGACATTGAAAAATTAAGAGCAGACATTGGTAGACTCACTCAATACATCAATGGTTGCAGATCTAATAAACTAGTAAAAAGAATTGAGGTCATATTTAGAAACAATAGCACGCACACCAGACACGAAAGAAGTAACAGAAAACCTGAAGAATTTTTAGACACCTTAAAACAAAAACTAGCACTCAAAGTTCATAGGCTCAGAAGATATAAAAAAGCACAACATCGCAAAAAAGATAACGCCACATTTGCCACAAACGAAAAAATGTTTTATAGAAATCTACATAAACCACAAACAGACACAATTGATGAAAATAATACAAACACACCTAACCCACCTTCAAAAGAACAACTAGAAGCATATTGGGCTAGCATTTGGGAAGAGCAAGTACAACACAACGATAAGGCATCGTGGATAGCGGAAGAAGAAGCAAAATGGAGAGCTATTGACGAAATGGAATTTTTAGAGGTAGTTGAGACTGACATTTTACACATAACAGCCAGATTACATAACTGGAAATCACCAGGTATCGACAAAATACACAATTTTTGGTACAAAAAATTAACCTCATTACACAAATCTATTGCAAAAAGTTTGACAGATATTATATTAGGAAGACAGCACATACCCGAATTTATTGCAACTGGAATTACTTACATGCTACCTAAAACTAAAAATTCACATCAGCCTTCCCAATACCGACCAATTACATGCCTACCCACAATTTACAAAATATTGACATCTGCAATTACAAAGAAGATTAGATTACACATCGAACACCATAAAATAATAGCGGAGGAACAGAAGGGATGCAGGCAGGGCCACATGGGATGCAAAGAACAGCTGATTATTGATTCTACTATACACAAACACGCCACTTCAAAAAACAGAAACCTTCATTGTACTTATATTGATTACAAAAAAGCTTTTGACAGTGTTCCTCATTCTTGGTTGATACAAATATTAGAGATTTATAGAATTAACCCAAAAATAATTGATTTCATGCGCCGTATAATGTTACAAATGGAGAACAACGCTACATTTAAATTGTATCCAAAATAATGTCATAACGCGACAAATATCAATTAAAAAAGGCATCTACCAAGGCGACTCCCTGAGCCCCCTGTGGTTCTGTCTGGCCCTCAATCCTCTGTCGCATTTACTGCAGCGCTGCGGGGCCGGATACAGCCTCAAACACATGACAGATGAAACCACAATATCGCATCTTATATATATGGACGACATCAAACTATACGCTAAAACAGAAAAAGATATGAAGAACTTAGTAGATATTACAGCAGAATTCAGTAACGATATTAACATGCAATTTGGTTTGGACAAGTGTAAAACATTACACATTGTGCGAGGCAAGGTGCGGCCTGGCGACTATGCAGTGAATGAGACAGACACTATAACAGCAATGGACCCGACCGACATGTATAAATACTTAGGATATGCGCAACTGAAAGGTCTCGATCACGTTAGGATTAAAAATAAATTAACTACAGAGTACAAAAGAAGACTAAGTGCCGTTTGTAAAACCCAACTTTCGGGTAAACATCTAATTAAAGCTTTAAACACCTATGCCATCCCAGTATTAACATACTCGTTTGGAGTTATAAAATGGTCCAAAACAGACACAGAACAATTAGAGCGAACGACGAGAACAACACTTACGAAACACAACAACCTACACCCTAAATCTGCCATAGAAAGACTTACTATTAAACGACAACATGGAGGGAGAGGCCTAATAGACATCCAGCACCTTTGGCGAAAACAAGTAAATCATTTAAAAACATTCTTTCACACAAAATCTCGAACAAGCAGTATACATAAAGCAATAGTAACAAACGATCTCAACTACACACCACTTAATCTAAGCAATCAGACAGAAGCACAAAACACTACCATTGATGACCCGCAGCAACATAAAATGGAAAACTGGAAGAGGAAAGTACTCCATGGTAGGCACCCTCACGACTTAGAGCAATCCCACATAAATAAATTAGCGTCAAATAAGTGGCTCAAAATAGGCAACTTATTCCCGGAAACTGAAGGTTTTATAATGGCTATTCAGGATCAGATAATCAACACAAAAAACTACAGAAAATACATAATCAAAGATCCTACAGTAACCAATGATAAATGTCGCAAATGTCAAAACCAACCAGAAACCATCCAGCACATAACAGGAGCGTGCACAACGCTCACGCAAACGGACTACACTCACAGGCACAATCAAGTGGCCAATGTCATTCACCAACAACTAGCACTCAAACACACACTCATCCAAAATACCAATACTCCTTACTATAATTATAAACCAGAACTTACCCTAGAAAATACAACACATAAGCTATATTACGATCGTGCTATTCTCACTGATAGGACGATCCACTACAACCGACCGGATATAATCCTACAGGACAAAATAAATAAAGTTACATACCTGATAGACATCGCAGTCCCCAACACGCACAACATACAGAAAACAATCACTGAAAAAATAAGTAAATACGCAGAACTCAAAGAAGAAGTTACTAGAATTTGGCGACAAGAAAAAGTATATGTAGTCCCAATAGTCCTTTCTACAACAGGGGTAATCCCAAATCATCTCCTCCATAGCTTAAAATTATTAGACCTTAGAGAAACCCTCTACATAACACTGCAAAAAGCTGCGATTTTAAACACATGTAGGATTGTTAGAAAGTTTATGCAGATAGAAGAGAACGAAATAGGACCACATCACAACACTTAAACACAAACAAAATTTACACACCACACGCTACATTTGCTTTGGTTGCGGCCCGTAAATGTAGTTAAAATCCAGTCTAAGGGCTGAGAAAAATAACACTTTCCGAATAATAATAATATTATTACCTTGGTTGTCATTTTACTTTTATTAAAATGTACAGTAAGAAAATTTCTTTGTTTGCAGTGTTCTTCGTAGCCGGTAAAAAACTTTACATAATAAAGCAGCCCGCTGGAAATGTACTCGGGAAAGTGTGTACATGCGTAGGTGTAAGTATAAACAAGCTGTTACATATGTATTTATTCCTTTTAACTTGCTTAAAAATTGTTGAAAGATTATATTGCTGGCTTGAAAAAGCTTAAGAGGCCTATCACAAAATTGCCGACTTGTACTGCGGTACTGAGCAAACAGCCGACGTAGCGCATTATGTAGCAATTGACAGTTTTTTTTTAATGAAATTTAATTTCTTGGATTCCAATGCTTATTCTGGTATACACTATACGTAATAAAATGATTGTAGCAAGGAGAATTAACAGTTAATTCTGAGCGTTTTTAGAATATTTTCCTAGCCGTTTTTAGTACAACGTATTATGACATGTATTTCATTTCTTTTGCTTATGTAAATAGTTCAATCCACGAGCTCGAAAAAGTGCTACCGTGCAATGAAAAACTTGCTTCGGAATTTTGGCTATAAATAAATTGATGTAAGAAAAAATAGGAAAAAGGAGACCGCTATAAACTATACTAATAACTAATCTCCACCATTTAAAAAGTAAAAGTTGTCTTTCAGTTTCTCAGAATAAAAACGTGAAAGTAGGTCATGTAACGCAAAGATCAGGGTCGAAATGAAAAACGCCTCTTAGGTACGTACTTAGATGACACAATCAATAAAACCATGTTTACTAAAACCCATTAATTCTGCTTACAACTCTGGCAGACCGATATTTTGTGATTTTCAGAGATAGTATGAGTGGTCTGCAGCATTTAGCACGCTATGCCTTTGCCTTCAGAGGTATTTCCATAGCTTACTCTATATTAAGTAAGATCTAACAAACAATGACATTGTTCTAAGATTGCAACGGGTTTCATCTCATGTAGGTTTGAGAGGCAACGAAGAGGCTAATAGATTAGCTAAGTTAGCGGTTATTCAGGGTCAAGAATTGTATGTAGTATGTACCTAATTATTTAGAACAAATAAGTTCTTGCAAAAGAGTTTGTAATAATAGGTTTAAAGAATATTTTGATTAACGATGCAGGGAAAAGGGTATCTGGTATAAACCTATTCAATATCAGCCCCTTGGAATGCCGTGGTTTGCTATCAAGGGAATAAGTAGATGTCATATTGTTCTGCTTCATAGACTACCCTCTGGTCACTACCCTACTCGGAAGTTTGTTTTTTTAATGAAGAAAGTAAATTCTCCCAATTGTGAAACATGTAGAACGGTTGAAGATGTTCACCATAATATACATATACTTGTAGAGTGTACCAAGTACAATTAAGATGAAAAGAAAATCTGTTCAGTTCGTTAACATGAAATAAATATGATACCAATTCAGGTTCTAGCGCAACCTTCAACGGAGTTAGCAATTCTCCTTGCCAAGTTTTTTTAGAGAATATATATATATTATAATTTATATTGTTCGTGTAGTTTAGTTTAGAATAGGTTAAGTTATGACGAGGTTGACTGGGCTTTGAGGATAAAAGCCTCCAATTCAATATAAGAAAAAAAAATACCTATACTATACACCAAAAACAAACAAACAAAACACAAAACACGGTATAACATATAAACATGGTAAATATTTAAATGTTAGAACTAAAAATGCAAAGACATGTGACATCTACCAACCCGCACTGGGTCCGTGTGGTAGATTACAGCCCACTCCCTCTCATTAAGAGGAGGGCTGTGTCCCAGCAGTGGAACATTATAGGGTGATGATGATGATGTTAAATATCCCGTTGCCAGTGTTATTGATAGTGTTAGTGACCATGTCAGTTAAAATACTTAATTTACTTAGATGACATCTGATAGAGACGTTTCGAAGAAGATAATCTAATCTCTCCCGGATGAATATTTTAGATACAATGTTCCTTATTTAAAATTCTGGAACTGGATCTTTTTGAGTTTTTTGTAAGTCTGAACAATAAAAAAAAACTTAAATGTCCTCACAAACTATAATGTCGAAGGTATGTATAATTGTATATACATAGCTGAAGGATTGTTTTCGCCTTCTATACGCTGAGTTGAATAATGACAAAATCATTTAGCAAAACAGAATCATGACTCTTTCATAAATACTGAACAGGTTGAACAAATATTAAAGTGTTTAAGTAAACTGCGAAAACATAGTTTTTTCAGTGTGTAAGATATCTATTCTAGCACAGGACTATCGAATCCACTAAACGTACCTAAATAAAAATAATTAGGTGCTTCTTATGAATGTACAAACACAAGTCCAATGTTATTTCCTATGGGAAACAACAACGTATTTCTATACAAACATTCATCGCCTATGTATTCAGATCAGAGAACGAATTTAAAAATAACTTCCATAGACTGGACTTCTTTTTAAAAGAAAACATATAGTTGTGCATTTCGTAATTCCAGCGGTTTAGAAGTCGTTTTCTTTCAATATTGAATTTAAGTTTATTCTATTTAATTTGCAATATTTACGAACTTTTATGAGCCTAGTTTAAAAAAGTACCAACAATCCGTAATTTCAGTATTTTACAATATAGGATGCGGCAAAAGAACCATTATCTGCGGTTATAACAGAAAATATTCCATACAACACATTTATACTGAAATGATAAGTGTTTTGTTTTCGCCATTCGGCCACGGAACCCAAAAGCGACACTCGTGCTTTTTCTTTCGTTCTTCTCACATTTAGTATGAGTCCATATAAGTCAATTCCCGGATTACCGAATTCCACAACACTGTCAGTGATGACTGATGATTTACCTACTTATAATCATCATAATCATCATCATTTCAGCCGAAAGGCGTCCACTGCTGGACATAGTCCTCCCCCAAAAGGGGGGGTTCTGCCATTATCGCCACGCTTGGCAGGCGGCTTGGCGATCGTAGTACGGTTGTTGCAAAAACACAGAAAACGCTGCCGCCCATTCTCTGGCAAGTCGCCTCTTACGACACCCACGGGAATATATGAGATGGTGCTATTCGTTACGTCCGACACCATGCAGAACGCACCTACTTATAATGTCCTCTCTCAAATAACCTTACTTTGCATTTAGTTAACACCGGGCCTAGGACGGAATGGAGCCAAGCCTTTCTCTTTTATTTATGTAGCCAGTTTATTACCGCGGGTACAATACATTTAATTACTTGGAGTACAATACATCCACCCTGTTAAAATTGAGATTAATTTCAGTCGGCTTGCACCCTGCCTCCCTCCCTCGCGGCGGTATTCGCGCTTATGTAGGCACTGCAATATTGATCTACACTGATGACAGAATTGAGTGACTGCGCTAGGCTGATGAAAACTGATTCAATTAACCTTGCTACTCAACACAAACACGCTTAATGATTAGGAATATTAATTGGTGTTGCCAGTAATTATAAAGTACTGAACATTATGTCCTGGGGTTTACAGCAGAGTATTTAGTAGGTATGTAGTTTATACCCTGTTGTACTACGTAGTAAACATCGCTTCGGTGCTTTGTATCATTTATTGGTTTTACTGTAATTATCGTTATATTTCTTCTTGCCTTTGTCTAATTGGTCTAGTGGTTACAAGCGCGGCTGCTGAGCATGAGCTGGGTCCGATTCACAGGTCGATCAAAGTTTTAGTGGGTTCTTCTTCAGCCACGGAGTTTGGACTTGTACCCGGTTGATGGAAATAGATTCGCCCCTATTACATCGGTCTTAAACTTAACTGGCGAAATGTGGGTTGTACTTAGTACTATTCGGTACACCTCTGCCAAACACCTTCAAGGAGACGTGATGCTTTGTTATGTCTTCTTCTTTAAATGGGACTCAGGAAATGTCTCCGGAAATTTCTGTCATTTTTATCACTTTAACAAAAACTACTTGTCCCACAGAAGTTTCTTGCTCAATCCCCAATGAACATTATTCGGCTAGCAAACACATTATAGTAGTGTAGTAGTAGTGGTTCTGTATGGTGTCGGATGTAAAGAATAGCACCATCCCATATCTTCCCGTGGGTGTCGTAAGAGGCGACAAAGGGACTTACCAGAGAACGGGCAGCAGCGTCGTTCTGTGCTTTTGTAACAACCGCACTGCGATCGCCAACCCGCCTGCCAAGCGTGGCGATTATGGCAAAACCCACCTTATGTCAATGTGGCGTTGGGGAGGCCTATGTCCAGCAGTGAACGTCTTTCGGCTGAAATGTTGATGATGATGAAACACATGATAACCACCAATAGGATAGAATATGAAAACTCAAAACATGCAAGTCATTCGTCCTTATTCCAGGCAATCTTCCACAGGCCAGAACCACCGCTAAAAGATAATAGCATTTTGCTAATTTCACCAGATAAGTTTAAGTTCCATATAATAGGTGAGCCAATTGGAATCAACCTAGCACAAATCCAGACTCCGCGGCTGCTACAGAAAACGAAACGTGTCACTATTTGTACTACGAGCGGATTTTGGAGAATATTTTGCAGCATTTCTTAAAATAAATAGAAAATTAAAATGTTGTGTACGCATGGCGACCAGTCAAGCTAAACAAAACCAGTTTACGCGGATCTCTCATTGTATTGGTAATCTATACAAAGCGAAACCATGTTATATTGGAATATGTAGCTTGATATGTCGTCGTGTGTACGTACCAATATCGAACAGAACGATGACACATTAATCTATTCCTCACAAAGACATTCATGAAAATTAAATCGCTTTGATTCCTCAGCACGCCGTAGTCAAGTCATTCAAAAGCAAGGAGAAGCGCGAGCATTGGCTGGATCATGCTGATGACAAATACGACGCCGACCTCATCGATGATGTGAAGTCG
The DNA here is from genome assembly GCA_949152445.1 of Cerastis rubricosa. Lineage (NCBI taxonomy): Eukaryota > Metazoa > Arthropoda > Insecta > Lepidoptera > Noctuidae > Cerastis > Cerastis rubricosa. The sequence continues at coordinate 10,956,992 of OX424523.1, read as the reverse complement.
CTGCTCAGGGTACTGGTACTCTTCATACCGCTGCCGGTCTTCTGGGCTCTGTTCGACCAGCAGGTAAGGTTAAGGAATAATAGAAAAATGCCGAAGCCACACAGAGTTTCACTTTACTTGGTGAATAGGGAAGTTCAAACTTTGGTCATGGTGGTCAAATACGAACACGTTGGGTCGCTAGGAACATGTCACAAAAGACAGCAAAGTACGAAAGACCAACAAGAACAAGGACAACAAGATATCATTCTAATATGTCTATCAAAACAACATTTTGGCTACGAGCGACACTCGTTTTGCTACAGTGCAGCAGTGACAGCGACAGACAAACAGTGGCGTATTTTAGTGTGCGTCCACACTGCAGGCCTAGCGCGGTGGGGACGGCGGACGCGAAATATCAAACATATGAAACCGCCGCTTGTGGCCCTAGGGAAACTACGCCCCTGCAGACAAAACAAATGAAAGCTCTAAAGCAGTGGTCAGTTTTCAGTTTAGTAAAAGTATTCATTCGTATGACGCGACGTGCGGTTAAGGGGTATCGTATTACCCATGTACTGGGTTGTGGAGGTCAGATAGGCAGTAGCTTCATGTAAAATACTGGTACTCAGCTGCATCCGGTTAGACTGGAATCCGACCCTAAGATAGTTTGGGAAAAGGCTAGGCAGATGATCAATCTATACAAAAAAAAAACTATGTTCACCATGACTACCACCATGATTAATTTATATTTTCTTATGACGCAGGGCTCAAGATGGACCTTCCAGGCGGACAGAATGGAACAGGACATAGGTTCTTGGACATTAAAGGCTGATCAAATGCAAGTGCTGAATCCGCTGCTCATTCTTATATTTATTCCTATTTTCGAAGTGGTACGTATCCATCTTTAGTAAGTGTTTGTAGATGAAGTATCGGTTTCACAGCAGTTCTAAGATTTACATTATATTTCAGGCAATTTATCCGTTCCTGACTTGGCTCAAGCTTGTAAGGAAACCTTTACACAAAATGATATGGGGTGGCATCCTGGCTGCCTGTGCTTTCATCATCTCCGGAATTGTAGAACTCAATTTGTTGGTAAGACTTTTTATAATTTTCACACACTCTTTGGTTAAGTTTGCCTTAAAAATACATAAACTACAGTATTAAAAGGAACGGTGCCGTTGACGAAACTCAAACTCCCAAAACCCCTACTGGTTTTTACAGCAAATAAACTCAATAAGGCGAACATTAATCGACTACTGATTGACTCGGTGAAAAGTCATCCAGTGTCAATTGAAGCGAACTCTCTTACTCTTGCTTCTCTTGCATGCAACCGATTTATTTATGCCAATCACTAATAAAGTCAGCCCGCCACATCTGTCTGTTTGAAAGCGAATATTTCAAAAAGTGAGTGTTGATATCATAAAGTGAATTCCGACAACTTTTAAATTTAAAATACTCAATATTTAAAAACTGTATAAATATTTATTGGTGATATTTATAAAACCAAAATAAAACCATAAACGATAGTTTTCTACAACGTTTTCTATTCAAAAACAATTTGAAGTTGAGACACGTCTTCATCGCTCGTCTGAACTTGGCCCGACGAACGGATTTCAATGAAGTTTTCACTAAATAAGTACGCAGATTGTGTTCGTTGAAGGTTTATGCCTTACAAGCTGATAACCACGGCTTCGCCCGTGTGGAGTTTGTTTATTGTCCCACGGAATCGTTCTAACGGACCGTAGAATTATGTGTGTCATTCCATGCATGCATCCAAATCCTTTCAGTAGTTTTTGCGTGAAAAAGTAAGAAACATACATACATCCATCCTCACAAACTTTCACATTTATAATAGTAGTAAGTTAAGATCGTCAGGGCCAAGCGTGGTGGTTCAGTTAATATACTTATTTACCAAATTTTTTTTTTTTTTATTGCAGCCAACTTACGGCACACCAGTAACGGAAGGGTTCGCTCAATTGAGGGTGTACAACGGATTCAATTGCAATTTCACGCTCAACACTGCGAACCTCAACACACTGGATGTGAACGCAACCCACAACTTTGAAATCGGCCCCCTCTCGGCATACGAGAACCTTAATATCTTCGCTGATGAATTTGTAGATCTACCCTATTATCTACAAGGACAACCCGCCACGGAATGCGCTGATATACCATTCAGCGGATACTTCCATCTGAAAGAGAAAACTGCTAACTCTTTCTTTATCAATAAAGAAGGACTTTACAATTTCACAGACAATAATGATAAAGCAATCGACGGTGTTAGTGTTAGGTAAGATTTATTTTAATTAAGTGATCATCACACTATAGCTCGTCATGCTTCGGTTTACAATGCTGTTCCTCGTAATATCGTTCATAAATGCCATTCCAAAATTCATATATTGAAAGTTCTGGTTTGAAATCGATCGTTGTAAATGATTTTCTTATTAGGAGTACATTATTGCCTTCTAAACTCATCGGCGGCCATGTTATGTTGCCGACATAACTTGAAGGGGTAGGATGGCCATGTTTTGCAAAGTTGGCCCATAATTCTGACATTTCTGCAATGAATGTTCTGTCACTGTTGTGCTCTTCACGATTCATTTTCACGTAGGTTTCCCAGAGTGGCTCACACTTAAGAACGTAACAAATTTCATCGCCAGTGGCCACGCCTTTTACTTTTGTTTGTGATTCGGCAAGTGAAGTTGCTTTAACTGCGTTAAGTGATCCTCTGTGATCGAATTTGTACATGAACATATTGCGGTTGCCCTTACTTAGTTGCAAATATATTTTAATGAACTTTATTATTGGAAACTTAATAAGATCTGATGTGTATCTCATGAAGCTATCAAGCGATTTTTCAGTAATACCACCTATAAAATATCTGCTTTTAATTTGTTCAGCGACACGTGTATAAACTTGTGATGTACTGTTGTATCTGCACCCATCAGAAAATGGCACCAAGAACTTAAAAAAATTTCTAAATAGTCTCAAGAAATATGGATTTTGTATAAACGGTATGACTTCGGATATACTTTCTTGGGTATTAAATCCTATAAGTAAAGGTTTCAGTTTTGTACTTTGTACAATATCATGAAACTCTTTTGGAGTCCGTGTCAGTAGAGCAGTTCTAGATTTCGGCTCGAGAATTGGTGTGAACGGTACTAAAGGTCGCTGAGAGTTTTGCATTTCTGCACGAGAGTAGATACTCTGCGAAGCGTCAATTATGTCTTTGGTTCCTGCTCTACTTATTTTTAAGTGCTTTTTACTAAGTTCTTGATTAAGTCTGTCTCTCTCTAATTTATGGTCACCTTGAAATATTGAAGGCGAGTAAAGCGCACCACTCTGTAAAATAATCTTGGAAAATAGCTTGCTTGCTTCTGTTATCAAAAGCAGTGATATGAACGTTGCAGCGGAATTACTTCCCATCATAGTAATGTTTTCTCTATCACCACCAAACTGTTTAATATTCGATCTAATCCATTTCAAAGCCATGACTATATCTTTTAGTCCCATGTTTGCATTAGAGTCATCATCATTGAGTTTCAGAAATCCGAATGCTCCAATTCGATGTGTTACAGTCACTAGGACAATGTCGTTTTCGATCAAGAAATCTGCTCCGTGTATATGACTGAAGGACGAAGCGAAAGCGTATCCATGAAGCCAGACGATGACAGGTTTTAGTTTAGTTTCGGTTTTGGGAATTTCAGGCGTGTAAATGTTGAGATACAAACAGTCTTCAGTTCCGAACAGGCCGTGCTTGTGGATGATGTGAGCTTGTGCGCATGCTCCGTGAAACTCTTTCTTTGCGTCGTAAACACTTTTCCATTTTGGCACAGGCCGGGGGTCCTTAAATCTTAGTTTGCCGATAGGAGGTTTAGCGTAAGGCACTCTATAAAATACAAAGTAGAGTCTTTTATTAAACACGGTGGATTCTCTATGACCGAGTAGCTTCCCTTGTTTGACCTTCACTTCGATATTATATGATTTAATTGACGAAAATAACACAAAGAACACGTAAATTTCCCGATACATCATTCATTTTTTGAATTCGAACTGTAAGTTTTGTTTGTAGTGGAGTTGGTTATCGAGTTGAAAATTAATTTCACTCGACTGGCAAATGTTTACGTTACCAGAAATTTAATATGTAGGCTATAACTACTTCAAACACAACGGTTATCTTTGTTTACACTTTATTAATTTGAAGTCTTGCTATAGTGTTACCTAGTAACTGGATTTTGGAAGTCAGATAGACAAGTATTAAGGTGGATTTGGTTAGAATATAAGGCGAACCTTACATGGTTAGGCTATAAAAGGCTATGCAGATAATGATGAACTACAGATCTTGGTACATTCTTGATATTTCATTAACTGGCTGGGGATATCACCACGCACGGCGATGGCAGACGTCTTCTTACAGCAAAGACAGCATGTTTAATATACAGTATACCAACTTGATAACTTTTGAATCCTTCAATAATATTAATCAATTTTGTCTGTTTGTAGATTTTTAACGAACCTAAATAGTCAAGTAGATATAAGTATAGAAAATTTGAAGAAGAATACAACGTTGTTACGTATTCAGAGTAATGACACGGCACAGAGGACTATTGCTAAAGGAGTGAGCAATGTGATCGTCGCAGGGAATGTCGTCATGAGAGAAATTAACCTTAAATCGGGGGCTGTCTATACCATAAACGTCTATGAGGACGCAGCTGGGGTTTACGTAAGTACTATCCTAGAGAACAGTCACTTTTTTCTTTCGATACAGGTTTTTAAATTTTCATGTAGAAAGTGTTCAGCGAATATAATATGAAACCTTTTTATTTATTAACATAATTTACCATAATGTACCATATTTCATGCAAATAAAGAATCTTGTTTAAATGGTCGCTATACGACAGTCATAAGATCTAAGTTATCAGTCATACCTACCTATTTAGAGAGTAGAACTGGCCATAGCTCACGATTAGTAGGTACTACTTATACCATCCAATACAATGGTCTCCGCGCTGCTATATATTTATCAACTTATTGGAAGTCTAAACAATCCAATTTTAGTTTAATAACTTGGTTTTCAATTTGAATCAGATTATTTTCAAAAAACTAAGGCGAATAATGGATATAATAAAACACCGATTGGTTCGAACCCAATATCAAATTACGGGAATACAATTCAACACGTCTTCTTACAAGTTAAAACAAAAAATGCTGCAACACCATCATTCGTCTGCCATTATCCCAATTTTTTTCGGGGTCGGCGCAGCATTTCTCCTCTCCTTCTTTCATAGTTCTCTATTATTCGTCATCTTAGCAGTCACCTCCCTTCTAGTTATCTATCTAGTATATCGTTTCTATGGTCTTCGCCCACGGATGCCCCTCAAGTTAAAGGGGAAAATATACAAGTCCGTGATACGACCTGCCGTATTGTATGGATCGAAATGCTGGGCAGTGAAGAAGACGGATGAAAAAAGATTTCATCCAGCAGTGATGAGAATGTTGAGATGGATGTGTGTAGTGACTAAAATGGAAAAAGGTAGAAATCTATACTAATATTATAAAGCTGAAGAGTTTGTTTGTTTGCTTGAACGCGCTAATCTCAGGGTCAGATTTGAAAAATTCGATTTAGATAGCCCATTTATTGAGGAAGGCTAAATATCATCACGCTACGGCCAATAGGAGCGGAGCAGCAATGAAAAATGTTGCGAAAACGGGAAAAAATGTGACGTAGACGACGTTGCGTGGGACAGCTAGTGAGTATATAAGAGGGAAGAATGAAAGTGGCGCCTGTTACAGAAAGATGAAAGGGAGTCGGCTGTCTTGGTACGGACATGTGATGAGGAGGGATTGAACACATGTGACTAAAAGAGTGCTGAATATGAATGTCGATGGATGGAGAGGGAGAGAAAGACCAAAGAAAAGATGTATGGATTTTGTGAAAAATGATATGAAGGAAAAAGACATGACGAATGACAGAGGAGAATGGAGGAAAGAGACGTGTTGCACCGACCCCAAATAAAATAAAACAAGGGCAGGAAGATGATGATGGTCTTCGCCTAGTCATAAAGCCATCCACATTCAAAACTTTCCAAACGACATTTTCCCGAAAATATAGCAACACTAGCTAGCCACACGTTGCAATGCACTTTTTCGCACCTACTTACTTGCTTACCTATTCGGCTTATTTTTTGGTCTAAAACCATCTTCGCCTTTCTAATTAAAACAGTTTGGGGGCACAACGATTTGATGGTTTCAAAATCTATGTCGAACTTAGGTAGGAACCTAGTAAATAATTGTTGTGTTTTATACATTAAAAAAATAAGAACAAAAAATCCCATCTTTCAGCACGCAAACGCAGTAATAATAACGCCACCGAATAGCATCCACATCCTATGGCTGATTCCCCAGTACGTGGTGATGACCATGGGAGAAGTCATGTTCTCCGTGACTGGACTGGAGTTCTCGTTCACCCAGGCCCCGGCCAGCATGAAATCAGTACTACAGTCCGTTTGGCTACTCACCGTCGCCTTCGGGAACTTGATCGTCGTACTCATCGTTGAAGGAAACTTCTTGGACGCGCAGGTAAGATTCGCTACTATACATTCAATTTTTTGCATCAGCGTGAACTGCACCTCAATGGCACCACAGAAAGGCAATAAAATATATTCTTTCAAGAAGTATTTCTTTATGTTATGAAAAATGGTTTATTATTTTATCAAAAAAGCTTTAACAAGTAGTGATTGGAGCCTTTTATCCAGTTGTACATTGCAGCCTCGAAACGTGTTCCGTTGTTGGACGTTTATTTCATAAAGAACAACTAATTACTTAGTATCCGGAACACTTTACGAACATGTCAATTATACTACTAGCGATGATCGTCCTTCCTTTGTTGTTATGGGTAAAAAAGCTTTCTTAAAAACTGCAAAATTAATTATTAACCGTTCCTTGCGGCAATTAAAGACGTTCTCAATAAAAAAATTCGTCTTCATCATCATCATTTCAGCCCAGCATCACCCACTGCTGGGTGATACCTCCCCTTTGATATGCCGCACTCCTAGTTTCGTGCCTCCCTCAACTGAGAAATTACTGATAGAAAAACTGAGTAACACTTCGCCCCGCCTGCTTTATTCCACTTTCCTTCTATCTCTACATCCTTTTTAATAAATTATTATCTTCCGTTCCAGTGGAAAGAGTTCTTCTTGTTCGCGGGTCTGATGATGATAGACATGCTGATCTTCACGACAATGGCCTTCCGCTACAAGTACCACGAGCTGAGGTCCAGCGAGGAGAACCTGGCCATCGAAGAGATCAAACTGCCGGAGAAGAAGACCACTGTAGATAAACACGAGAAGAACTAATTGTTAAATTATTCATTAAACTTTTTATTATTGACTACAACTTTGTTTTATTGTGTTTTTAAATACCTGTAGAAAATGGGCCTTATGAGGGCCAAGGAAATTAGTAAGAAAACCTAAACTAAAAATTAGAATGCTTCATGAAATCAATCATCAAAATTAACTAACTGAGAGACAATGTAGTGTTCGTGTGTGTGTCATGTTTAAGGCGGTTGGTTATTACAAAACACCTGCTTAAAGTCTAAAAGATAAAAGTAGATAGGTTAAAAGAAGAGAAATTGAAAAAAAGAGCTTGTTTTAGGACCTAAGTACCTAAGTATATTTGTTTGACAGTAAAGCACCTAAATATCATGAGACAGTAATACTCACATGCAAGTACAATACCGAAAAAAAAGAAAATGGTCTTGGCTCTTATACGCAAATGCGGCACAATATCACTGCAATTTAATACTTAATTATTCTACTGACCACGTAAGAAAGAGCCAGCGATAGCATAGGTTTTACATACAGTGACATACAATCAATACACGAATGAAAATAGTTCAGTAATCACGAACATTCTTGCAAGACGTTGTGTGGTTTACTAGTCGTGCAAAGCTTTTGTTACAAAATAATTTCTAAGAATGGGTCTCCCGGAGGATGCGCCCCCTGCCATCAAACAAGATGCAGTAGAGGGGAAAAACGAAATGTAAGTAATTTTTTGGAATTATTTGGGCCAATTTTAATTAAAAGTAATTAAGAGCGTTTACGCCTGACGACATTTCTTAGAAACTTTCAAGTCCTTATTTTCTGAAATGACTGAACCGTATTTAAAGTAACGATGTACCCGTTACCCGGTTTTGTTGTTACCCGGTTAGACTGATCTAATCTAGGTTATAATGTTCCAACTGTCTTTTACCACTTGCCCTGGTTTTCCATAATACCAGTTGGAATATAGATAACTGCGTCCCTCACGGACTATGTGTCTTTTATATCCGTAACCGTACCTATACACACGTAGCTTCCACATGTCTTCGGGTAATTATCCATTTATATAATTGCACCGGCCGCTTACCAAGCGCTATTATAGCTGAGAAGCCTGTTATTAGCCTTCAAAGCTAAACGTTATCAAAGACAATTGTTTTCTTTAAATAGTAGAAAGTGACCTGGTGAAGGTTGCGGGGATCCGCTGGATGCGAGGCGCACGGGACCGGTCAATGTGGCGTCACTTGGGGGAGGCCTATGTCCAGCAGTGGACGTCTTTCGGCTGAAATGATGATGATGATGAGTAGAAAGTAGAACTAACTTTCATCGTCTTCAACTTAGTCATTTTAGGTATTAGAAAGCGAATTAAATGTTGTCTAGTTCTAGTAAAAACAACAAGCGACTCTCGCGGATGCAAAATCCTACAATAGAAAAAAAAACAACATCATCATCACTATTTCACCGTATAAAAACAAACAAATCGAGTCTATGACCACGACGACCTATTTACAAATACTTAGCTCAAATATTCGCCCGCTACAAACACAAAACGGCCACAAAAACCACTCGAAATGTTCAATCTGTTTAGTTAAATGGCGTTAACATATTACACAATTAGTTTTGGGTAATTTGTGTGTTGTTCCCATAGGACTGCGGTCCTTGTACAGTGCGGCTTGGTTGGGGATGGGTGGCTGTGGTCGCGTGCACTCGTTCGACCCCTCTTGCTCCGCTGCAGTTGCTAAATGGGGTGCAATTGGGCCGATGCTCAAACTATCTATTAAAACATCCCTATTTAATCAACACTTAATTTTTTGTGAAGTAAACACAAAAAGAATCATCACAGTGAATTATACTTTTGTTTCATCGGGGGAACGTGGTTGAGTTTTAAAATTTTTAAGCATGAATTTTGGTTCATATGAGCTAAATCGTTTGCAATGACAAAATACTGTACCTTAGTTATAAAATGGTTTGAAAAACTTACCGTTTCTCCTACTATTAAATATAATTTTCTTCAAAGGATTTTTGACCAAAAGCTTCAGAGTTTCTTCTACATTAATTTGTAGGAAGGAAAGATAAAATTTAAGTGGACATACGGTATATTGTTTTATTAAAAAATGAGCACAAATCAAAATGAAAAACTTTGAGAGCCGCACTCTCCCGTTGACATGTTCGAATCTGTTCCCGACTTGTTAATGATTGCGTTTAATAAATGCTTAAATACAACAAACATACAGACAAATACGGGTTGGGGTCTCATCACAAAGGGAGCGATCTAGTTTCCAGGCAATTGAAAAACTGTAGGTTTATTTTGTAGAGATCTAGAATTTCACAGATTAGATTTCATGATAATTAGCTTACGTTGTGGTAAACCAAATTAGGGTTATTTCACTTATTCAGTCTTTTTTAAGAAATATATTAATTAAAAGACCCTCAGAAGAGCGTATTTATACATATTTACAAAACCAGTAGGTAGTAACTTACTTAGATGGATATGCATTGTGTAAGTACCAAAATGTTAGTTACTGGACTGGGGTGTGTGTGACAACAGAAAACAATTTGAATTCAACTCAATATTCGGAAAGTTGTTGGTATTGTGTCCAAACTGTATAGTACAATCGATAACAGTGACCAAAAGTAGTTGGCGACACGGATTAATTAAGTGCCGTCAGAAAAACAGTTTTTGGTAAAGGCGTCGGTACACGGTTCCGGGCACTTTGAGCGGCGCGTGTCTGCCGCGCGTCGCCCGCCGCTCGGCACGCGCCGCGCTCGCACCGATCTCAGGACCACGTGCTCCTTATGCTCTTGTGGACCCACTGGATAATCCCCACCCAACATATGCAGACAAATAAATAAATTAACTCAAGCTGGTGGTTGGCAGTTTTTTAAAAGCTCGGTTTTGGATTAAATTAATAATTATTAAGACTCCTGTGAAAAATGTTCGCAACTCAATGAGAGCTGCATGCAGTGGTATAAGACGCAAATCGCTAGTTAATGTCTTTCCACGTAAGTTTATGTTAACTTATTTTATGCTGTTCGGGAAACTTACAGCTAATAAAAACAATGTTGCCAAACGATACGAATTTGAAGTTCGATGTAATTTCATAATAGCTTTTTTTCATACTTTTATTGTAAGTGGCCAGATCCAGAAATTTTAAGTATGCCACACGTATTTGCAAATTATTGCCGCGTTAAAAGCATAAGTATTCCAATTAAAACTCACGTTAATCGAAACCCTGAACCACGTTAGGAACTTAGTTCTGATAACATAACTTTAAAATACCTTCTGGCAGGGAATGGAGGCCTTATTATGAGAGAAAATCGCTACTTTTCATAATAATATTTAATTTTTAGGTAAAGGACGATAGTTGACGGCAGCACGGTTAAATCAACAGTACAGTAACACGTGAAGGACAAAAAACAGCTCTAATGGCTTTGAAATACAGGCACTGAATAATATCAAATCGTGGCCGAATTAAGGCATAAGTCCAAAGTGCACCAACATTTCGCCAGTTAAGTTTAACTTTTAAGATAAGAGGGGGCGAGCCTATTGCCATCATCCGGGCATAAAACCACGAAGATCCGAAGAAATCCTGATGATAAAATCAAATTACAAAGTGCCGATCCTGGGTATGAAATCCATGACCACATACTCAGCGGCAGCGACAACTTAACCTTGGGTATGCTGCCGAAACGCAGATCCCTTCCACCCAGTATTAGGTACTTTAATTGAAAGGCGCTCCCTCACCAAGACCATCATCATCTGCCTAGCCTTTTCCCAAACTATCTTTGGGTCGGCTTCCAGTGTAACCGGATGCAGCTGAGTACCAGTATTTTACATGAAGCGACTGCCTATCTGACCTGCACAACCCAGTTACTGGGTAGTACGATACCCCTTGGTAAGACCAAGACCATTCGCCTATAATGTTACAGTTCAGATTCACTTGTATCTGTACAAAATCGAAGAAGATGTACCGGCCGCGTTAGAGGGAAATTAAATAAGTATGTTCGTAACATAAATGTGGACAATAAAAGTGTAATTACCCAGCAGCGCAGTCAATGCTCCTGATCCTCATGACGCCAATGGTGACCACCATAACGGCGATGCAGAGCGCCGTGATGCTGTCTGCCATCAGCACCAACGTTGGCGCCGGCGTCATCAAAGGAGGTAAGTCTTTGTAATATCATGCCTGTATTCCTTGACAAGGAAGGTAGAGATGTATCGCTACTGGACAAAAGGTCCTACCCTATCTATCGCTTCAAAGTTCAATCCTATGCTTCCCGCTTCCCACCACCCTCATCACTTTGGACGTGGGTCGGACTCCCTATAAACAGGACCGACGTACAAGATTTCAGATCAAAATTCATAATTCAGATTCTTATTAGGCAACCCTGTCACCTGTTAGATCAAGCGAACTTGCTTCCTGAATCAAAAGATTTGGCGTTCCTTATCAGAACGGAAAAGTTCTAAATATATTTTCACCTGCCTTAATAATGATCGGAACTGATTTACGGTGCAACACACGTGGCGTCTACGGGGCCGAAAGAATATAACATGATATATAAACAATATAAAAACTAATCAATATTTTATTTTGGTCTGCGCATGTGTATGTTGATTTAGAAATTAGTTTACAAAACCACAATTGATTAAACTTAACCAGATCGCTAAACACAACGCTAAATAAAACCGACAAGAGATCTCACGCGAAAGACTATCAAACATGGACCTTCGGGGCGTGGTCGCGACACGTGGCAGTCGCGCGTGCGACATCCGCAGGTCGCGGGGTCGCGCGACTCCGCGACAAATCAATTACAGGGTCGACGAGGGCCTAACTTCCGAGCTAAATTAGCAGCAAATTATAGTAGTTGTGGACATTTCTTGTTTATGAAAGGGTGACTCGCTAATTTATAGTCATGACAAATTGCAGCTGGTCTGTTGTGAGTGTTTTGTAGCATCATAAACAGGAGTTATTCTCACGCTCTGCAAATATATTTTAGAGATGTAGATTAAATGGTAGGTTAGGTACTCAGGATCGTCGCCTACATTAATTATGACTTAAAATGAGCAAGTTTAAATCATCATCTTTTTTTATTTTTCCCTTTGTATACCTCTTTTAATCCGTAAAAATGTGTACATTTATGTCTGCCATCACGGCCAATAACAACAAATTTTAAAAGTTCCAATCTAAAATGTGGTCTTCATAAGTGAACCTCCTGAAAAGCTACAGATTATTGATACCACGGATTCAGGATTCATACGGTTCATAGGAGCATGGATAACAAAGTAAAAAAAAACGCAACTCGGGACTTTTTTTTCGAATTTCCTTTTGATTTTTTTCGTTTATGAATAACTTGAAATTGGACGGATTTATAGTGTGGCATAATAGTGACCTGCGTGCATCCATTAAACTCCAATTTGATCTGTTTATTTGACAAGTGTTGTCAAAGAAACGAATATTATGATCTTCGTTCCACTTTTCGACTAGACTTTTTTCTTCTAATTGCACTCGACTATTTCAATAAGAGCAGTATTTAGCAATGAATCTACCTATAAACTGTATGGTGCTGTAGCAGCGTTAAAAAAGACCTGCAAAATCAACATTTTACCTTCTCACTGTATAAAAAACAAACTGTAACTGTACAATGCGAGCTAGACCTCTGTTGGTATTTTAGAAACAACAAAGGTAAAATTCCAGTGCACGCTACAGTTGTTTCAAGGGTGGCCCGGTGAGCCCGGTCTCGCGCAGAAGTGGGACGACTACTGTGGAGCTGTCAGAAACAGTCGCACAGCCGCCAATAGGAGAGCGGGACCAGCATCGATCCGACACGAGCCACGACCGCCTACCGAACCATTATCACATCTTTCTTTGAGAAAACGATGTAGATATATAATATGTATGTAGGTACCTATAGATTTCAGATAGCGTTCGCATGTTACAAAGTTGGAGTATGATTTATGAACGAAAATGGGAAATAGAAATTGGTTAATTTTGAGGCAAGTTTTGCTATCACAACATTTTGTAAAAAATTTTGTTTGTGTTTAAAATTGAAAAAGTTTCCGGCTTCAACTATAAAATATAGGGATTAAAATCCAAACTAAAATGGATTGAAATAAAGGGATACTATATTGAAAAAAATATTTTTTTTACTGTGTGTAGCTAGTGAAAACTTCACTATAGTCACATTATAGTTTTGTATCTCTGATTAATCTAAAAAAGGAAAGGAGAAAGTAAAGGCTTTTGCCCAGCAGTGGAACACATAACAGGCTAACAAAAAAAAAACAGAAAGCAGGCTCTCTCAACTCTTGTTAACCTATGTAGGTTAACAAGAGTTGTAACGAAATGTGCAGCTATAATATTAGTAATTGGTTTTTATTTATATTCATATTTTACATACTTTCATAAACCCATCCCTTTTTCAGATGGAGTAAGTACGCTTAAACCACAGAATGCCACTTGACGCCGCTTGCACTTGCTATTGCTTGCACTTGATCTTTACATACTCCTTTTCTCCAGATATTAAAATGAGGTACGTAATTAACAAAAACAATATGAAACCGTTTGATTCCATAATTTTGAAAGTTTCGTCGTCTTAGGTAATTGATGCTGAGTGTACCTAGGTATGTTTGTAAGATGGACCTATGTAAGTTTGCCAGTGCCTTTGATCTGGAAAGTTTAATTTATTTTTGTATAGTTAGGAGACCTGACAAGCTTCATAAATTGATGATCAAAATCTAAAATAGCCCGCCAAAGAAAAGTATATGCATACTATGATAGTACATGACTACCTAAACTTTTTTAATTATTACGTCATTCCTCTAGGTCTGATATCTAAGTCACTACATAAGATTAGAATGTTCGAGATTAGTGAAAAAAATTAAAGAAATTAAACAACAGTAGCTACGGTCAGCAACGAAAGTCGCTATACATATCCAAAATTATAAGACGTCGTAATTTTAGAACGATCCATATTAACAGACTGGAGTAAAAGACATAATAATATTTTCATCAATGTTTACACAAATTCGCAAAACAATATTCCATTAGATCACACTGATCAGCACAAAACTAGGTGTAATATTTATAAGTATTAACCGACTTCTGATGCCGATTGTACGTAGTACTACTGTACATTACTATGTAAACTTTTCTTAAACAAATTTTGTAACACTACTGTGTTACAAAAATTGTTTAAGAAAAGTTAGTAAGTAAATTACATATATATGCTATGTATATACTAATACGCTATATATATAGGGTTATATATATATATATATATATATGTTTATGTATAACATTTTGCACATTTATTTCACTTACAAATTCTTTTTAGTTTTGTCTGTAATGGAATATAACATTTTTAATCTTATGTAGTAACTCAGATATCAGACCAATGACGGAGGAATGACGTTATATTAAAAAATTGTAGGTATCCATGTACTATCTAGAAGTGGACGTTGAATAAATAAACGGTTTTTTAACGATTTTCCATTCGTCAACGTGTTAGCTGTTATTCATTAATGAAAAAACAGGTTAAAAATATTAGTTCTTCATTCAATTATTTCAATGTTATTGGAACGAAGTTCCTTATCGCGCGTTGCGAAAGGGGTCTAGACGGAAAAAATTAAGACCAAAAGTTGTAACTACACCTTTTTTTCCTTTCGATTAATTAGTGAAGGAATTGTAATATTTTTTTTTAAAGTTATAATTAATTTTCTTCGTTCCATCCGGGTGTCCCTTGACACCTCTCAAGTATTTTTAATAATTTCTGTTAATTTCTTGACAGGTTACAAATATTAGTAGTCAATTTACGCCAATTTGCAATATTAGTGCAGAATAGAACAAAACTTAATTGTATTTTTTTATTTAATTAAACATAACGGTTTTACACAACTGCTTATTTTGTGGTAAAATTATTTTGGGTGGTTTGGTGTGTTTTTATGATTTATTTCTGTAAATTTAGTTTCCGCCAGGATACTTTCTTATACCCAGCCAGTCCTTTCAGTCAAAGGTCATTCCACTTCAATTTTATAAAAAGAATTCCAAATATTTATCAAATCGATAGAAAATCTTCAACTTAATAAGCAACTAAATTGATATTTATCGAAAACGTTGACATATAAATTGACGATTAACGCTAATAATTGAAGTTTTAAAACCTGGTATTATTTTAATAGCTTTTTTAACCCGTTGATCATTAATGATTAACAGTTAAATTACCTACATTAACTAAAAAACCATCAATGACCCATGCCTAGTACTATCATAATTTTCTTTAGCCAGCAACATTACTTTATTGTTTGATAAATATAAGTTAAGATAGTGTAACAAGATAAATGAAAAGTTCCTCGCTTATCAGACGGCAAAGCTTTAAGTTAGGAACACTTGTTATGAGTGTTACTATACACATACACACATCAAAAGTCTAGGAAACGAGCCAACTATAAAATATATTCCAGAAAGTTCTTGAAAAGTAAAAGTACTGGCCACTAATTTTTTTTTAACGATTTCAAGTTTACATCATAAATACTTTTGCATTTCTGAAATATGGAAGGAAAATTAAGCTTGGTCGCAGTGTAGGGCATTTTGGACTGTAAAAGTTTTTGTTAGTTTTCGTTATTTTTTTTTTTTGGTGAAAAAGCCATAATTGCTTCTTTGTTGTAACTTGTGTGACGTGAAGCGTCACCTCACGTCGTTATTAAATGCCAGGAAGGATGCTCAGGGATGTGGCTCTTGCAAGCTAGCTGCCAACGCGAAATTTCGGACACGGTGAAATGCAACCAAAAACCAGTAGGTAACTGATTATGAGTACGTGACAGGCCTAAAAAAAGATGTCGGTCACCTAAGCAGATCACTGGCCAGAGATAGGACGTTTTGAGTACACTCAAATTTCAGCTCGCCAGCTGGTTGGAAGACTCCAGTCCCAGTATCAAGTGGTGACCAGTATCCAAACTGCCAGTAGGTGACAACAAAAGGGAAATCTATACGATTCCATACCGATAAGAGTTCCAGATCTGCGATTTGCACATTTGTACTAGACCGACACTCACTCTGGTCACGTGTTCCTTTTACCAATGAGCTTTGCTTTGGATTTCATCATGATTTAAGGAGAGTGCATGTTTAGCTGAATACGGAATTCTCAGAAATTTCATCCTTGGCAAGGTACAACCCTTCTGGTCAGGGCTAGAAATCGCCCGGGTAGACGAACCAATTACGTTTTGGTGAGGTAACTTAAATGCAAAGCAATACGACGAGAATACGTATAAACCTATGGCCCTTCCTCATCGATAGCAGTTGGGCTAAGATTTCGTGTAAATGCGAAATAATTAGACTGTACACATCGCAAGACCAGACAATAATTTGTTCTGCAAGCACAATAACACGGTATTATATACCGGCCTGCTCAATCCGCTGATCTAAATCCCATTGAGCTTATTTAGGGATTTGCTTTTGAGAAGAGCGTTAAGTAATCTTTACCAAAATATTAACTCTCCTGAATAACTTCTTACATATCAACCTTAATACACAGCCGCTGGAGTCGATCTTTAGTTTAAGCTACGCTTGCCTAGGTTGGTCGTAGATGGGTGACCACCCATTACATACCGAGCTTCTTCCGAGCCTCGGACAGCACGTTAAGCCGTTGGTCCCGTCTGCCATTTGTCAGTACTAACTGGGTTGAGGAGGTGAAATAGGCAGTCTCTCCATCAAAAATACTGGTATTCAGCTGCTTCCGGTTAGACTGGAAGTCGACCCAGCATAGTTGGCAAAAGGCTAAGCAGATGATGATGTAGAGCCGTCGTTAGAGCCTTTGGAGTTCTCACAGAATATTAAAAAGCTCCTAGAAATGTGTTTTGTCTGATGTAATTCTTACATAGGTCTGGCGATTTCATAATTTTAAAAATAAATAAATTTTAAATTTTCACGCTATTTAAATTTTATGCTACTTCCTTATTTTTTCATAAGAAGCTTCTTCTTATTAAATCGACATAATTAGGTGATAATTATATTAATTAACGCATTGACACATACGACAAAACACAAAAGTGCTAAAATATCCTGGTTCCTTAGACTTCGATTGAGTGGTGTATAAACGCGAAAACCTGTAAGGTTGTATGGATGTATTTTAGTTTCTCTTTCACACCAAAACTACTGAACGGATTGTAATGAAAGTTTACAATTTTATAGCTTATACCTCAGAATAATACAGATGCATACAGCATTGTCTAAAAAAATAATGCGTGGCGAACCCGAGGGTGGAAGCTAGTAATTTCATAATTAATAAAGATAATGTCTGTACCCGTACAGACATAGAATGTTATTTACTTTATTAAATAAAAAAATAATGAAATGGCCACAAGATTTCACTACTTACTACAATTGGTGGATCTTATCCAAATTCGACCAGTTTCTTTTCAGTTCATCATGACCTTCAGAAGTGACCTTTGTCTTGAATTTAGGCCCCGCCCTCGCCAGCCTAGAATTTCCGATAGCTCCACCCCAGCAACGGGGGATGAAGGACAAACTCGCGTAGACCATCGTTTTTATTAACACATAGTAAACTTTATCCTCGTTGGGTTAGGGTGACATTTTACGCGGCACAAATGTGTCCTCACTAAATTCACACGATTGTGAACGTGGATAAGTGGCCACCCCTTGTGGTATAAAATTATTATAAACGGTCCACACAGATTCAGTCGAGATTCGAAATTCGGACGAGGTATTTATCGTGGAAGACTGATACTGATAGTAGAAATGTCAGCCACAAGGACCCAGCTTGCAGACTCATCTACCTCACCGCCGTTGAGGTAATTTATTTGAAGTTTTTATTTATTAAACAATTGTTTAACGTGTGCAAAAAGTGAACTAAATAATTTCTTAATAATTTTATTAAACCGGTTTGCCTCGCTTTCCGTCTCTCTAAAGCGTGTAATTAGAAGAATCACCTTTTGGTTGTCTAGTAATTCTACTCAATCTCAGTCAGTAATATATATCTAGAATTCGATACTTTGACTAAGGGATGCGGCGATGCGGAGATGAAGTGGTAGTTACTCTTTGGCTTCTTAACAACGAGAAGTATCCGCTTAGTAAATAAATCGTTATAGTTTTCATCAAAGTGTGTCGGAAAAAGTTTTTCATAAAGTATCGTACTTACACCGGCTTTAACTAAACAAATAAAACAACAGTGAAATACCAAAACTTTCCTTTAAGGTTGCACAAGTCGACGGCTCGAACTCGTTGGCGGGCGTGGCTAATATGCATCTTATTTATTAAGTTGTTAATTTATTTAGTTTAATTTATTTTGTATTCATTTATCTATTTTTTATTTACTTATTTATATATTTATTTACTTGTTTAGTGAAATATACAACGATTTATAGCGAAAATGAGTGCTTCTAATTTCATAAATAGAGTTTTGGCCGTAAAGATATTATGGGAAAACTACTGGATGTATCTACTCAAAATAAATTATTTGGACTTTTGAATAAATTATCTATCCCTGTACGGTTTCACTTTTTCCATTTTCATACTACATTAGTTATTTATTTACGCCCAAAGATGAGTTAAAATTAGTGTTGAAATGCGGAAGTTTCGACGCTCATAACTTCCAAACCAATTTATTTTTTCCAATTCTGCTTCCATACAGGGCTAGATAATGACAAGACCAGTTGATAAAATTTTTAGTTTTGAACCTACACCGTCAAACAGACGAGTAATCACCATACTACGTTTGTATGGAAGAATGACCGACTTGTTTATCCTTAATTCAACCTAGCAGCTATAACTTCTCATAAAAATACGTCGACATTGTCAACCCTCTGTGAAACTGAAAAATTCAACAACGGGTCGCTTTTTTTTAAATTGTTACTCAGTTAAATTGCTTTTGTTTAGTGATTCCCGTCGCTTGGACTACTCGGGCCTCAAGTTCGCGTATGCCGACGGCTCTGATGATGAAGGGGCTTCGCTGACTTCGGAACTGCCGTCGTGCGTGTATGCTGCAGCCAGGAGCCGACTGCAGCTGCCTCTTGCAGCTTATGTGCATCAGCACACCAGGCAGCTACATACAGGTCAGCATCGTTAGTATTTTTATTTAAATTCTGACGTAAATATTATTAATTGTTACTTTAACGTGTTTATTTAAGCAGGAATTATTTTGTTTTGCGCTATGCGTTACCTATATGCTTTTATTTTATTTTTAAAAGGAAGTTAAAGAAATATTGGTTACTATCCTAATTTCAGCTGAAAATATTCAATCATTGGACATTAGCATCCCCAAACTTATTATTACTTCCTTATATGTAATATCTATTTCTTCATTTTCGTTTTCGTATTCGTTTCTTCATTGATAACGGTTTGTGATTATTTCCGATTTCTGATTATTTGTTAACGGTTTATTTGGTTTTAATGTTGATGTGACTGTATCTCAGACTCAGTCTGATAATATTTATACAAAGTTATCGCGCATCGGATTGGATACCCAATTTAATAAAATACTTACTTATTGAAGACGGGTATAGTTGTTCAAGCAGTAATTTTAAACTTAAAAAATGTGTTTTTTTAGCTCAACGTTTTCGTAAATCCGAAATCTAATCCAACTCAAATAAGAGATAGTTAGAATTGATTTGACAAGGCCTGGCATTGCATGACTCTGCAGTAAATACGTATCTACGTATTTCTTTTAACCCCCGGATCCCGAATTTCCGGCCGGATCTAGATAAATCCGATCGGAAATAACGGCACAATATTAAACCTAAAAAGAATAATTTGTAACCGTACGCATTTCATCTGAGAACTTCAAACGTAAAACAAATAGTCTCACCAAACTTATCCATGCTCTTTTAGAACTTAAATTAATTATTGTTGTTTGTGCAGAATTTCTAAGTCTCTTCATTAAAGGGTTTCTGATTATTTCCGATTTGTCAGCGCGTTAATATTCTTTAAAAGTTATTTAAGTAGCATTGTGCACCGCATTGTACTTATGCCTACCGAAGATAATTAAATACTTCCTTAATAAAAACAGCTTTAGTTGTTCATGTTGCGATTTAGCTGTGCAAGAGTTTTGGTATTCGTAAGTCATCTGCCTAGCCTTTTCCCAAACTATGTTGGGGTCGGCTTCCAGTCTAATCGGATGCAGTTGAGTATCAGTATTTTACATGAAGCGACTGTCTATCTGACCTCCGCAACCCAGTTAGCAATGGGTAATACAATACTCCGTTGGTATAACTGGATGTCAGAGTACTCGTTACGACTGTCAAAGATCTACAAATGACAGCCGGGACCAACGGCTTAACGTGGTTTAATACTTAAATACTTATTTATTAAAGACACCTTTATTTGTTCATGTTACAACTATTTAGGTGTGAAAGTGTTTTTGGTCTCCGTAAGTATGACCGTGTTTCTCAACATCGCAAAGAACTCAAGTGTCTCCCAATTATATATTATTTCTAGCTGACTTAATAAAGGAGAGTACAAAAACTAATCTACGCTACGTTCGCGGCGTACAACCGACGCGACACTACTTAAATTAATGGTTTAATAGTAGAGTCGGCCTCATTCGGGGTCATATAAACATTATTTGAGGCTTTGTTTGTTATCGCCTGGTGAACGGGACGCCAATTTGTTATAAATTATAAAGCTTATTATTAACCAAGTGGATAAAGCAGTGTATTCTGACGCGGGTGACGATTTAAATCGCGAGCGTAAAGAAGGACTCGAGGTTTACTCCCGAGCGTAGCGACAGTGTTAAAAACTTAAATCACGAGCGAAGCCAGGGATTTAAGACGAGTCCTGAGTGTAGCAAGAGATTTAAGTTCACCCAAGACTAAGACAGCTTTATCACTTAGGAAAATACTCTACTTTTCGTACCATTTGCGAAAAAATTAACACAATAATAATATGAGATAAGCATTTATTAAAAATAATTACAATTAAAAGTAAAAGTTAACATTCGAAACATTGGTCCAATTATTGATAGAGACGGTTACATTTTTGTTTGGTACATTTATTGTTGATGAGTTGTTTTGAGTATTTCTCTGTTCTTGCGTCTGAGGAACTTGCGTTTCATTGTAGATAGTATACGTCGGAGATAGTGGTGGTGGTGCATCGTGAGTTACGGACGAAGATAAGATTGAAGAAGTTGATGGTTGTGGCACTGATGGATTGAGTTTTATATTTTTGTTAATTTGTCTGCTTAATATGGTTAAGGCCATTGAGCGTTCGATATAACCCTCAGCTACTCTATCAGAGCTCCAACCACCGTGTCTTTTTATTGACGTAATATCCGCCCCTGAATCCGCCAAGAAAGTCGCCGAAGTTCTTCTAAAGCGCAGTGACCGGTGTAGAGTTCAACATCTTTAATTTTTAAATATTTAGCAATTTCCTTTGGCATATTGCTAATTTTATTTTTTCCGATGGCTTGTCGAGTCCATTTCCCATTCCGATAGTTTATAAAAAATCTATTGTTTTCCATATTGGTGGGACGTAATGCTTGGTATTTATGAATGATTTATGAATGATTTTAGTATATCATTGTCCTTGTACAATGAATGACCGATTTTTCTTTGTCTTAGTTTCCTTTACATTAAACAGCAGTAACTCATTGGAATGATTTTCAACGTCCTCCACCTTTAAGTTTACAAGTTCACATCCGCGGCAAGCACCATTGAGTCCAAAAATTAAGGCCACCTATAACAAAGATAAAAACAGGTAAATATATAGAATAATTACCATTACTAAGATACGAAATATTCATAGTTAAATCATGTTTATTTGGTATTTATGAAAGATTTTAGTACTACTACTTTTGTGGCCAGAAAAATTTCGTCAGGAGCTTCATTAAGAAATTTTTCCACATTTTGAGTCGTAAAAATTTTAGACTTCTTTGCGCAATGCCCTTCTGATTTTCTTATGTTAAAAGCCAGTAATTTCGTGAATCTATTTATTTCAATGCTGTGTTTGATGCTTATTGTAGCTTTTAGTTTTCAGTATATGCACCCAAGTGTACCTATTCGGATTCTTTGTCTTACATAAATAATCAAAATAGACAAGAAGTACTGATTCTGAAATTGATAGGCCTTTCGCACTTCTCCACGTTGAAAATTCTTCATAAGTTTTTAAATAATGTTCCTTTTTTTTTTTTTTGGAAACAAATTATTTATAATTACGGCAGCATTTGCACTGATGGAATCCGACAATTCACAGTCACTGTCGCTTTGATTTAACATCGTAACGTATTTTTAGAACATTAACTTATATATAAAAATAAATTAAAATAAACTTAACGCTTATCTATTTGAAGAAAACAAAAACGCGGCAAATTCCTAGACTAATATTTTTTTGTCGGAAAAGCAAAGGCATCAAGCTCATACGGCCTCGTCGGTTTCGTAATTTTATTTAGTAATCATAACTGCATAATAAATTAATGCGTATTCCTTTTTCAAAACGATGTATTATGCTTTATAGAGAAACTCAATGGTGTAAACACAGATGTAGTTCAGTATAAATTTCGGTAAGTATTCCAAATTTAAATCACATTCTCCCCCTAGAGGATGAATGAAATTCAGTACAAATTTCTTTCCCTTTTTTTAACAGATTAAAAATGACTATTGTTATGTTCGCTTTTTGTGGCATAGAATGTCACTTTTTTGAGCAAGTGGTACGAAATGGTTATTGAAGTATCCGCTTTTTGTAAGAGTCATCAAATCTAATAATACAAAAAGAGAAAATAAAAATTTAAAAAGTGGCTGAATTCCATCAACTTAGATGGTATTAACAGTCTGTCAATAAAAAAAGGAAATTTCAGGTAATTTCATAGCATTCACATAGGATTAAACAATAATAAAGCGCTATTAAGCGCATTAAGCGTTGTGTAAAGATTAAACTATCAAAAGTATGATTTTAGCTTACTGTTGGAGGTCACTGTAAACAGGATTACTGGTAACTCGACGTATTCCTTGCACGATGCCATAGTAAGTTAAAATGCAACAAATCAAGCCACCTACCTAATTAATGTTTTACCGAAGTTCAGTACTTTTTGAGTGAAGCTGTTTTTTTTAATAAATAATATATATTTAAATAACAGCTAAACGAGAAAAATCTGTCTATATTCATAATATTACAGTCGGCAAAACAACGTTTCCTGGATGTTAAAATTAACGCGACTTCTCAAGACTAATTAAAAACTTTTACTATTCGTCAAGATAAGTTTCAACTGCATCCAATTCCAGGTTAGACGGAAATCAAAATGACATTTCTGAGAGAACTCTTCCTTCAGAGGATGAAGATCTTAAAATGAAATGCATTTCCAAAAAGCATCTCAAAAGCCTCTGTCGCAAAATGAGCCGCACTTCCTTGAAAACTGGCTCTTATCGCACTAGCATTAGTTAGGTTAAAAATGCAATGTATTTCACACTCTTGGATTTTTTCATATATTTCTACTAGTGTTTTATTTCCTACTAGTAGTAGCTTGTGTCCGCGGCATCGCTTGCGTTATGATCGATAATTATCCCACGGGAACGCTTTAAATATAGCCTATGACACTCGGGAATAATGTAGCTTTCCATTCCATTAGTATGACCATTTTCAGAATCGGATCAGAAGTTCTGGAGATTATCCCACACATGAACTTACAAACAAATTTTACCTCTACTTAGTCTAATATTTAAATTCTCGTGTCCTCCTAAAAGGTTAAACCGATTTGTATGTCATTTTGTGTGCATATCGGGTCGGTCTGAAAATCGGCCAACATCTATTTTTCATCCCCATAAAACCCATCAAAATATCCACGCGAACGAAGGTGCGGGAAGCAGCTTGTTTTAATATAATGTTCATTACAATTCTGAGATCTGTCTACCAATTTGGACATAGTTTTGTTTTTGCCGAAAAGTCTTAAAAATCGGTGGTGAAGAAAGTTAATACAAAACTTACCTTCGTTAATCTTTATTCGTCACTCAAAAAGTTTACTTCGATAAATTAATCGAAATAGAGCGAAAGATAAACTTTTATTTTTTGGTTGTGTGGCACTGTTGTTGCATATTATCAATCCTCATGTTTCCTCTGTGCCCCGT
Source organism: Cerastis rubricosa (assembly GCA_949152445.1). Classification (NCBI taxonomy): domain Eukaryota; kingdom Metazoa; phylum Arthropoda; class Insecta; order Lepidoptera; family Noctuidae; genus Cerastis; species Cerastis rubricosa. The sequence continues at coordinate 10,932,638 of OX424523.1, read as the reverse complement.
GCGAAGCAGGGGCGAGTCACTACTAGGATTATAAAAGTGCCGTCATCAAAATGCAATCACCTTTTTAGCGTCGGCCAGAGAGGTTTTTTTATGACTTAACCCGTATCTTCCATGTTGTTCAAGAATGACTTTCCCAACCAGATGTCCTGCTGGAGCCGTCAGCGGAGCCTGAGTACCAGTGCGGAGGCTCCCCGTACCGCGTCCAGCGAGCAGCCGCCAACGTGCGCGAGCGCCGTCGGATGCTGAGGTCCGGACCCAATGGGTATCCTTCTTATTTGTTGCACGCTCCTACATGTTCTCATTTCATATTCTTCCCGTTTCATAGAACTCTACTTAAAACTCGATTCAATCAATGACATTTTCATCTAACTTTGTCATACCTACAATTGATTTTACCTCGAGGTAACCTAACTCTCTGTGTTTGATTATGGGTACCATTCTATGATATGGAAATAAGATTAGATCAACTCAAAGACATTGAAATATACTGTACGTATTTATGATAGGCGAGAACAAAACGGCCAAATCGACCAACATCCCAATTCACTTTCAAAAACCAACTGATGCTTGTTGTTAAAAGTCTATCATGTTAAACTTGGCAATTTCGGAATTTTGCTAGGAGGCTGTTCTGTCGCAGTAAGATAGTTATAGCCGAGATACAGTTATATCCCGGAAGATAGCAACATGGTTAGTTAAGGTTAGCTGGGCTGTTTCTGCACTTAGCCTCTTTATTAGGCCATTGTACGTATGAAAATACTCTTGTTACTCAAACCGTATACCAGGTCCTCCCAGAAAGCTAACAGCCTTTCCAGGCTGCTACAGGATAGTAACATGGAAGCAGACAAGCAGTTTATAAAGTACATGTATATTACTTGGGATATAACCATGATTCGAGCACGATCGACTTAGTAATAAGTTTAACTAACTGTCTTACCAGACTAGTCTAGATAATAGGAGTTTCCCATGTCCTATGTTACGTACGTACGTTCGTTCATATGAAACTTAATGTAGTCCTCATTTTAGTAGTTATATAATGAGGTATAATAACTAGAAAAATATTTAAGGGTACTTGTTAAATAAAGTGATCTATCGCTAAGATACGGTATCGGTTTCAAATAAATATTATTAAAATAAAAGTGGCGCAGAGACCCAAGCTTGCAAGTAATCTTAGACAGAAATTGTGAGAAATGGTTATGTTATTACGATACTTTGTGTGATCTTTCCCGTGTATTTTCTGTGAATTGCTGATATACCTTTACCGCATACTGTGACGAATTTGGAACATTCACAATAATTCGGTTCAGAAAACTAGTTACGCCATCTTCTTTGCTGAAAGTTTTGCACTAATAATCTTGTTTACACAAAATGACATAGAGATTTCGCTAGTCGAACTCTCTATGCCATTTTGTGACCACTATAAATTTCGTTCCACCGTATTGTCTAATTGCACTCGATTACTAGATCTGTAAATTGCTTGACTGACTTACCCGCTGAAATACACACACATACGCCTATTTTCACAAATTCGTGTCGTTTAGGGCATGCTCAATTGCTCGTGTTTCTGGTGATCATTTCACAGTTGTCTTGTTTTATTGTTCCCCTTGTGTTGCCACCCAAGCTATAATGTTGGTGTGGTGTTGTGATTTTAGCAGTATAAACTCGGCGTTCGATGAACTGCGTGTGCACGTGCCGACCTTCCCGTATGAGAAGAGACTCAGCAAGATCGACACACTGAGATTGGCCATCGCTTACATCGCCCTGCTAAGAGAGGTACGAGTCCTAAGTTAGTTTACATAAGATTAGATACACATGGCGACACATCATATACATATACTTATGCTAAACCTACATTTAGGTTTAAAGATATGACACAAAGTCACTTACATGAGAACAATGCTTAAAATAAATTATATTTATAGTTCGTCACAGAGACGTCGTGGAAGCAATCATTACAATCACAATTATTAGGTATGTAAAATACACCCATCCAATGAATTCACGTTTTAGAAAGGGTGTTATTTGTAATCAAATATTCAGCTAAAACGAGTTTTGAATGCATAGAATGAGTGTAATTTTTTAATACATGGGGGTATTTTGTTGTACAATTGTGCTCCTTCAAATGTTAACATTTTTTTGCTAAACGTAGTTCTCATCTTTGGCAAAATCAGAAAACTAGCTCGGCGAGTGCTACGTTGGGTTACTTGTTTCACTTTTGTAAACGATAAATTAGTATGTATACTTTTGTTGAGTACCTTACGAATGAAAATCCATGTATTGTAAATATATAACTGTCTAATGTTCATTATTTTTGTTTCTTCATAAATTTTGCTTGTTGTTAGATATGGGTAGTTAAAAATCATTTTTATTATTTTGGTATGTGCAACTTGAAGACTTGCTAGCTTCGCCTTGGCCGCACTGCCCCAAATTTCAACCAGATATAGTAGGTGTGGTTTTACTAAGGCGTTATAATAGATGGTGTGACGTAATCTATGTGGTATACACCTAACTATGTTTCGGAAGGATCCAAGTAATGACGTCAGCTTTGTTTTTATATGGTCCAAGTAAACAGTTCACGATAGAGAACTATCCATTTTTAAGCCTAGATACTTTTCACAAGATTTTTGCTGTAAGGGTATTTTGTTAACAAGTAATGGATTATGTGGGGGTATTATTTAATTTTTTGCTTTAAACAAGATATAGCATGTCTTTGAAATATTTATTGTTAATTAGTTGTACTAAAACCATGAAAAAAGGGTGTTTAAATCGTCTTGAGCCTGAGAAACTAAATCATGAATAGAAGGTCCAAAATAAAATAAGCAAGTGTCATCTGCGTATAGAGTAAGATGACCATGTAGTTGAAGTTCCTGGATATTATTTATGTAGATCAAAAAGAGCAGGGGGCCTGAGATTGATCCCTGGGGAACGCCGCACGTTATGAGTAATGTGCCACTTTGATAATTATTATCCGTTCTTACTAACTGCGACCTGTTTTTTAGATAAGAATGGAACATTTTTAATGCACTGTCGGTAATTTTGATAGTTTCTAGCTTTTTAAGTACCTAGCAATTCATGACATACGGTATCGAACGCTTTTTTGACATCAATAAAGATACCAAGGACTATGTTTTTTCCATCAACATTTTGTTTGATTTTAGTAACGAGGTCGACTGTAGCTGTTAGTGTGCTGCTTTTTGGTCTAAACCCGTATTGTCTGTCTGAAAGAAAGTTGATAGAGGTTAAATATTTATACAATCGGTGTAGGATTTTTTCTAATATTTTTGACAATACTGGCAACACTGAAATTGGTCGGTAGTTACCTGGGTCCATTTTTGAACCCGATTTGTGTATGGGAGTGACCTTCGCCATTTTCAGAGAATCGGGAAAATTACCCTCAACTAGCAATTTATTGAAGCATTTGCTCAGGTTGCTCGCAATTAAATTTTGTATGCATTTTATTGCTTTGGTGCTAATTCCCTCTAATCCAGTAGATACTACAGTTAGGGTCGAGATTGGATATGATTTTTGTAATTTCAGTTGTCGAACACGGGAACACACACACATTTCCAATATAGTATGGCCTATGTATATTTCCCGTACAATGAGAGATCCGATTGTACTTATAGCTTGATTGGTTGTCGTGCGGACCTATTAAGTAGTTTATAGGATAGGTTAGCTCGCCCCGGGACCTATTAAGTAGCTTATAGGATAGGTTAGCTCGCCCCGGAACTGCGATTCTTCCGAAGCGGAACAAAAACTTGATAGTGGCCTCTCACCTCCAGTGTTTGAGACAAATGATTTAACTAAATCATTCTTTGTGGTTTGTGTGACTGAGAGAATGAGAACTTTACTTTTCCCGACCTGGGAGCCGAACCTAGATTACATGCGCAAGAGCAGCATTTGCGACCACTAGACCAACTAAACCGTCCGAATCCGAAATGAAGAGTTCCACGACATTTTTTTTCGTTGATAAAGTCTAAGGTCTATGTCTCACTTTGAATAATTATATACTTACCGCACAGTGGCTGTACTGAGCTCTCTCAGAAGATATCCTGTGGTACACATTGCCGGTAGCCCTTATATACCAGGGACCATTTTGGTTACCCGACACGTTTTCAATAGGTGTTGTCTAAGCTCAAGTCAATTAAAAACCCTTAAGTATGTAGGTATGCGATATGTGTAACCCTTTTCAACAGCTTAATTTAGGTCATTAAGAACGGGTTACACTATCTACTCTTAAAATAATCTGCTGCATGGACCCCCACCATTTACCTAATTAATTAATGGTAAGCCGAACTAAACCCACCTGTACGGGTTGGAGTCCCGGACAGGTGGGCTTTCGCGTCGGTGTCCTTCCGCACCGTATAATAAAGTCGTACGAAGAGTAAACCCTTTCACTGGCTTTCATAAAAGGCTTACCTAACCTTTCCAAGCTAAACTCTTAACGGGAGTGGTATGTACGGTCCCTTTTATATACTCTAGTACCTAACGCTAAACATTATTTACAGGTGTTGGAAGCGGACTACGACCCGCTGACCTACGTGGAGAAATGTCTTCGTGGAGAGATAAAAGCCGATCGCGCTCATTGGAATACCAGCGGTAAATATTAATCCTACGTAACTTTCCGTTGCGGTAGTCACATTTCTCATCATTTATCTAGTTGTTATTCTCACAGATAGTATCCCTTCAACTTTCTTCTTCAGTTCCTCTCACAGAGAAGAGGCCTATTTGGCCCAGCACTGAGAACGTTAAGAGGGAACAGGGACTGCGATTCTCTATACAATGTATTCCCCTTTTCCTCCCTGAATGATGATGCTACTCTAGAGCATCTAGCTATCATTTTTTTTTCATAAAATTGAAGGTCTGCTGCTGTAGATATGTTCGTCATTTCCTTTTTTACAGCAACTAATAAGTTAAGAAATATGACCCACCAAAAACTAACAAAATTTCCCCATTTTTACCGCTGTGATTATAGGGAAAAAATCGAAAAGTTTTTAAAATAAAAGAAGTTGATAGGAAACGTCGATCTCGTCAAAATTGCTGTGATATAATCGGTCTGAGCTGCAGCTATCCCTATCGCACTCCGGGAAACCATGCAATGGCAGCACGACGGCAATAGTTTCTTCAAATACCCTTTTTTTATTTTAATCCTCGGCGGCCTTGTGGCAGATTACTGATAATGTTTACTCTGTTGTGCAGACTTGACAGCCAGGTTGTCGTGGATCAACTGGGAGAACCTCGGCGTGAATCCGCAACGGCGCAGCGTCTTAACATCTCTCGCACTGAGTTCGGACAATCTTCAATACGGACACAACTAACACAGACAGTCCTGTCTGATGCCTAGTACTAGGATAGGTAATCAGGTTGAAACGTACCTGATCTACGTAACCGTTTTACGCACTAATAATAGATTTTAGCAGCTTGTTTAACTAAAAAATAAAAATTAAAAAACAACAAAAAAAAACAGGTCTAGTAAAAGACTAAATTTATTTTGTCATCATGGTATTACCTATCTACACAACAGTAAAGTACTTAAGTACATCCATGGTTGAAACAGCTCTGTATTAGTAGGACACATCATGTGTTCCGATAATGGACGTTGATTCCCGAAACTCAAACTTTTCCTAGGACATCTGCATCATCTATCTCTCCCATATCTAGTGTTTTGAAATATCTTTTTAGTAAGACATACGCTTCTATTGTAGTAGATACATTACTAAATGCACTTTGTACACCTTGTTATCTTCAATATTCGTATGACTTAGGTATTTATTACTTCGATTTGTGATTTTACAAGGTGTAAGTACAGCAGAACGACATAGTGCAGGGGGTGGGTCAATACCTACCAAAACAACACAAAATATGTTAACACCGTTAAACCTTGACTCAGGATTTTAAGAATCATATAATAAAAAATCCTTTTCTAGTAATCTCCTAGTCAATGAGTACATACAGTAACTATATTCATGAATAAAAAGCATACTAGAAAAGGTTTTTTTTCGATACTTTGGATTTACTATAACAGTAAATTCGTAACATTTAGCTGAACATATATTTAGTTGTTTTGGTATTGACCCAAGCTATCACCCCCTGCACTATGCCGTACTCTTTACTGGACAGCCTGTATAAATAATAATTTATTCCCTGTATATGTAATATTTTATTGTGTAACTAATATTTTATTTAATTTAAGGTTATTATATTAATGTTAATTAAGTTGCTGTGCAATATGTAGCGTTAAGTCATTTGTTTAGCTCGTAATTTAATTGATTACATAATGAATTAAAACAAAAGTATTAGAGATCATGGTTTTATTTCTTCTAAAAGTTACACATTGACGACACATCGTTATACTTTTCCACTTTTGATGGGTGAAGGGGAGTCTCTTACCGAGTAACGGGTATTATTGCCACTATTGCAATGTGCCATATGCTGAACATTTAAACAATAAATAATATCTGCATCAATACCTACTTATTTAAAAAAATACAATATTGTAAAAAAACATACGAAAATAATTAGACTAGGTAGGTATTATAAAAGCTTGAAGAAAGAAACAAACGTTTAAAAATAAATAACAAATTTCTATCTTGTATAAGTAAAGAAAAAGGTAGTGAAATAATATCATCAGGAATGTATTCTTCAAGTCAGGAGATTATATTCGTAATGTTCGCTTACACCGGTAATCTCAGGAAATGATATCATGACAAATGCATTTCTACCTACCTTGTGCCTCATAACAATTCTTGGCCCGATTTATGAAGTTCAATACAATTAAATTATGTAAGTATTATAAAAATAATTTAAAATCATGAAAAATCACAAGTTGTCAAACATCTGGATAAAGGCATCTGGTCTAGTTGATGGCTGGTGGTTGGAAGTAAATAAAGAATAATAATAAATAAATTTATACTTTTTAAATGTTTTTTTTTTTTAACAATTTTGTAAAAATATTTAAAAATGTAAATAATATGTATATAAATAAATAAACGAAATAAATAAATTTTATCTAATGTAACTTACGATGTGTATTATACAACATGCAATTTATCATGGCCCACTACTGATGTCCTATTTATTTGCTCACCATACAATGAAATGATCCATAAATGAAACAGAGTGGACCAGAAAAAATCTCTGTATGGTATATGTGTATTTATACTCATGATTTATGTACGCACGGCGATTAATCAAGCTATACAAAAACAATTTATGTCGGTCTCTCCTTGTACGAGAAGAGAAATCTTTACAAAGCGAGGTGTGAGTTTAACTAACAAATTCTCTTTGAATAAATTCGCTTACAAATAAATACAAACTATCTTGGGTAACGCCGAGTAACGCTATTTGGTACGAGCGATCAGTATTATTTAAGAAAACTCATGTTTAAATACTTAGGTCTAGCAAGACGTCAGTCTTAGTTATCCTTACCTTACATTTACAACATAGTTAGGTAATACAATCACTTTAATTACAACTATCTATTCGTTCAAGTACAATGTATTATTGCTTTTTATTTAATGAATAGTAACCGTTTCTTTAATTACTGTAAACAAATCCTGAAACCATGGTAAGCACTGAAGGACCTGAAATTGTCAAAGCTTCTGTAATCATCAAAACGTATGGCATCAAAACTCTAATGGCAACAACTGCTACAGATTTCTCACAATTCAACAGCACCTGCTGTTAGAAAAATAAAATCAGTCAATTTACTGATGTAGATATCGCGAACCTGGCCCCCTGTTCACAAACGCTCGGATTCGATTTCGATTCGATAAGTCGTATACATGTCTATCTTGTTTTGGCATTACAAAAGCGAGCGAGATAGACATTCCGAATCGAAATGGGATCCGAGCGTTTGCGAATACAATTTTAGTCATTTTTTAAGTATCATGCCTTACGGTATTTTACTAAGTTGCTGCAGACATCCGAGTCTATATTTTTTCTTTAGAAAAGAGCCATCAGAGCTTTATACACCCGCTTTATAAACCCCGTTGCATTTTCTAAAGGAACTCGGTATCATCAATATATTTGTGGAAACAACGTGTGCGTAAGGAAAATCTGCATCTGTTAATAAAAGATGCAAAAGACACAAGTCTACTAGAAATCGGGACCAATTACTTCAGCCAGGTACAGGGGTCTAGATTTAAATAAAAAACACAAGGAACACTAAACAAGCCCTAGGTTCTGTAGAATTTTTTTGTGATTACAATGATTAGTTTTAGCAAACTTACTTACAAATCTGAAACTTATGTATTTCAATCTTACTTATAAAACTGTACTTTTAACTACCATCTGTAATGTACCGACATTACAAGTACTAACTAATCTAAAACCTTATTCAATTGTATCATTTATATCAAACACAAGGTTCTAAGGTTTGGCCGGAGCACTTGCAAAACACTGACTGGCTTGATTACTGGCAGCAAGGTATAAATGCTTACAATAACTTCACAACATGGATTTAATACATAATACCTAATTCATTTAGTACCTAATACCTAGTTTCACATCCACAGAGCTCGCGCTACTTTAAGGTCACGAGTTTGACTTGTCTAGCAGAGATCATCAACAATCTATAGATGGGCTTAAGTTAAGGCCAGTCTTCAAATCTGCTTCGGACGGTATGCCAGGCTAATCCGTTGCCTGTCGGCGCATGACCAGAAGGCAGCAAGACATGCCTGAAGAAAGTTCTGCCTTGGGTCAGTCCTAGAAACAGCCGCCAATTTTTTCTTTTTCCAAAGTCATATGGATTCCTAAAGGTGCCGTTTGAAAGTTTTCGTAGTTTCTCGTTAATGTGTGCTTCCACGCTTGTTTCTCCTCGGCCGATATTCTTCCCATGGATTATTGTTAATGTTCCAAGTGCGAAAAATACGGCGACGCATGTGAGTGCCATGAAAATGACGGCTTTTCTTTTATACGGATGGGCACAGATTCGTTGAACTTCGGTGATGGGAGGTACGGGCAGCTTGTGCTCCCGAGGAAAGTTGACTGAGTCATCATACTCCACTATCACCTTCACTGGCACTAAGGCACCGGTCTGGTTCAGCCTCACCGGATGGCCTATCAGATCTGGGTCGTTATTAGGAATGATACCACCTGGAAATAAAAATGTCCAGTTACCATTCAAATAAACATTAATCCCAATTTACATTCATAACTGAGGATTTAAGCTTGATCAAATGGTCATAAATATTGTTACCAGCTGGGTATAGGATAAATTAACACACTACAAATTAAACTCTTTTAGTTTAGGTGTTCAATGAAGATTATCTTCTTTCAACACCTAAACTTAATAACAAATAGTAGTCGAATTTAGACTGCCTCTCCCGCAAACCTGTCGGCTATTTATATGGCCTACCCATCTTTGAGAAACTTTCACAACTCCTGTGAACGTCTAGGCAGTTCCTTAGAGGAACCCAGCCTTCGAGAAAGTTCAACAACCTTCCTGAACCTTCTAGATAGCTCCATAGTGGAACCAATCCTTCTAGAAAGTTTTAGACAGTTCCAGACTTTTCTCGAACTTTCCAGACATTCCCATAGTGGAACATTCTAGGATTATTGTCGAATCTTCTAGACATACTGGATCATTCTTGACTCGAACGTAATCCTAGAATGTTCTCGTAAAGCAGTCGACGTAGCAATATAACTTGTTTAGGGTTAAGACGGCAAGAGTTTAACATGGTACACAAACGACAATAAAGCAGTAAACTTAAGAGACTTTCAATAATTCGCAAATTTTATAAATAATTACCTGTATCATTCACCCAAATTACTTTATATCCAATATCAATGCCAGCGGCTATGATAAAGCCAACCCCTATCACCATGTAGGTCATGTAGAGGAAGAAGAACCTAGCATTGCAGTAGCCCACACAGTTGTTGAGCCAAGGACAGTGGTGGTCCATGGCTAGGATGCAGCGGTCGCATACGGAGCAATGGTGAGTGCGTGGAGGTCGCGGGGATATGCACCTCCTGCATATACTTGCTGCGTTTGATATCAGTGTGCTCTGTGAAGAGATAATGTGTAACGTAAGTAATGGTATCAGTTGAAGAAAAATGGAAATGGCTAAGTAACAGCTTCAGGGCTTGTGAATAGGTCACAAAACATTTTATTAAAATAAAAGTATAAGTCTAGGAATATATGACAACTTGACAAGCCGCCTCCACCTGCCATTTGTAGATCTCTGACATACATGATATTTGTAGATATTCATAAAAAGTCTTATCAAGATGAGCTTATTTCACACATACCTATATAAATGAGACAGACTTGTTCTAGAGCATGATTTGCCATGGAAACACCTGGGCACAATTAAGCTTAAAATTAAGACTTACCGGTGGTGGATATCCAGGATCAGTCACAACACCCTTGTAATAATGAAATATGATGTTGATAAGCAGCCAGTTGCCAAATATGACTAGAAATACTGTAGTGTAAGGACATCTTTGCCACCAGTATGGCAGACCCACCCAGTAAGCAATGGCTACGACAGCGCTTGTTAATACTGTGACACAGAAGACAAACACCTGAAAAAATGAAATAAAGAAGTTTATGATATTATTGTTCTTATTATGACTATAGCCTTTAGTGCTGTTTAAGACTCTGTTGACCAAAACAAAACTACTTTTTGGAAATCTTATTACATGAACAAGCATATTTCGAATGGGACCGTTCATTTTGTTTGTTCTAATTTAATTTTAGAAAACTATTGACCGACGTCTCTTTTACGTCGGAGTACAGAAAAAAAACCAACTGATACAGTGGCAGACGTGACTTCGATGAAGTAAAAAAACGAAACTATAATAGTTGAAAAGTTAGAGGTGAAATGAAATTCAGTCACATGTTTTTCGACCTTATACCTACCACCATATAACCGGTAACCATTTCGAAAGTGTTGCCTGATAAAAGTTAAGTCAAGACTCTTTACATTGCGATAACAAATTATAATAATATAATAATAATGATTTATTTTCTCCCACAAAGTACAATTACAATATACAGATGTTACAAATATTGGAGGTATAAAGGTTTGTGGGAGTCAGGAATCCAAACTAGGATACCCTGTGCTATGGACTCCTGACAACCGTGAGTCTAGACCGATTTTACTTAGGCAATCTTAGTTACCAGTGTTGTATTTTATTGCATGTGTATTGCCTTAATTAACAATCTTATTGAAGATGAGTGGACAAGGCTTACCGAGAAGCACATGACATATTTTATTTATTAAACTTTGAGCAACAAAGGTACAAAAGTTTAAGGTACATACCCAGTAAACCAGGGGTGATAGTGATATAACAAGGCTGGAGTATTTTTATACTTGCTATAATAACCAACACTAACATTTAGGAAGTAATAAATATATACAGTATGGGAATAAGCTAAAGAGGAGCTTCGTGGCTAAATAATAACAGCCGCATAGGTCGATCATCAAGATTAAGCCGAGCTCTTGCCGAGGTTGGGTGAGAGGATCAGTGACCATAATTACAAACCGAGTTTCCCGCGGAATAACCTCACATAGATCTTTGACAGTTGTTTCAAGTAGTCAGAAGCCGAAAGTCTGACATCCAGTCTTACCAATGGATTTCGTATTGTACTGGGTTGTGGAGGTGAGATTCAGAGACAGTCATGTAAAATACTGATACTCAGTAGCATCCAGTTAGACTGGAAGCCGACTCCAACAAAATTTGGGAAAAGGCTAGGCAGATGATGATAATACGGTAATAAGCAATACTACTTACTTTTCCTAGATACTGGGCGAAGTTGTCAACAAACCAAAAGACTGGTTCCAATAAGAAATCTATTGCATAGCTTTGGCTCATGTGCTCATTGTAGGTAAGAGAGCGAACACTCAGCAATCCTTGACGTATTTTCCAAGCTATATAGTCTCTGCAAATCAAGTATACCGTTGTAATTAAACATCGAATACTTATTTTAAGTATTTATCACTAAATGGTTCAACACTTACTTTAATCTTCGAAACAACCCTTGAAATCTCCATGTTATGATCACCATATTTTCGAAATATCACATTTACCGCTTGTATAAGTTATTTATATCTTTTATTAATAAAATCCGATTATTTCCTCAAAATAATTGAGGTTATATTTTGTATTTATATTTTTTTTCAAGAATGGCCATAGATACAAAGAGTTTCAGTCGCATCCATAGATAAACATAGAAAAACTAAGATACTTTCACAAATTTTACAACACAACACCACACCAATTGACCTCTGTCTACCTTAGTGTACTATTCCCATTTAATTCATAGTAATCAAGCATATTACTGAACTTATTTTTCGAATATCTAAATCTAAACCAAAGAGTATAGTAATATAGAAACTAAACTATGCTCAGCACCAAAAAATTTTAGACAACGTATATTGAACACTTCGTTGACGTTCACTGTCACTAACTGTCACTGACTGAATGAGTATGAACAAAACGTCAATAGAAAAAAACCGTTTAAAAATGTACTTTATTTCAAACTTGAAGAGTTCGTAGTACTTTAATTAATACGAACTCTATGCTGAAGAGAAATATAACTGCAGATCGAAACAGCTACGAAGGTGGATACATAAATCGTAACGGGATTAATTTCATATTTAAATTATAAATTTAAAAATAATCATTTCTTGCGCAATAGTATATTCAATAGTTTGTGAAATAATTATTAATTACGTTATTTTCGAATGGCAGCATATTCGACACTAAATTTAAAAAAAAAATGGCAGATAGATTTTCGCGCGGAATTCGTATTATACTTCCTCGAGTGCTATTTAAGTACTTGTATATTATGTGTCTAAACGTACATAATTCCATTTAAATTATGGTAAAGTTGTGTTGTGTGAGGGAGTGTAATAGTGACGGATTTGCTGGCTTCGCACGGTTTGTGCATTTAGCCAGTGTCAAGTTATTTAAGTTCTTTTATCTCGTTTACAAATTACCACTAGGGTGACAATCCTCTAGATTCTATAAACAGGGATCATGAAAATATTGTAAATAATACACCTTACTACACGTAAGTCATCCTACAGTATCCCCTTATCAAGTTATCATCTTAATAAGTAGGTGCCGGCTCCATCAAGTTTATTTACACCTTGTAATTTTGAATACTACTGGCCAGCAAGTTTTAACATAGTAATAAAGCTCCCAAATGTTAGTACATAATAATGGATACCCTATTAGAAAGAGATAGCATCCACTCTTGAACTTTGTCACGCTCAGTACGGTTTTGAGTTGCTCGTACAAAAATAAAAATAAACTTGGTGATTGGGACTGTCATCATCAGTCTTATTGCTTAAGAGACTACAATTGCATCCATGATTATTTAGTTATTAACTTATTAGCTATAATCTCTCTATTTAGCCTTTTCCCATCTATGTTGGGGTCGGCTTCCAGCCTAACCAGATGCAGCTGAATACCAGTGTTTTACATAGAGCGACTGCATATCTGTCATCCACAGCCCAGTTAGTACTGGGCGTGGGCAATACAATACTCCTAGGTTAAACTGGTTATCAGACTTTTACGTCACTTTAAGACTAAGTACTTGTAATGACTGTCAAAGATCTTCAAATGACAGCTGGGACCAATGGCTAACAAAAACTTCTGAGGCTCAGAGGAAACTCGGTATGCAATGGGTAACCTGAAGATTGATCCGAGCCGCTGTAATTATTTACGACCTCATAATGTCAAGTGTATCATAACTATGTAAAGGTACTATAATTTTTTCAGTGAGATGACAATATGGGTAAAAAAATATAAGAAAATTGATGGCAGCTGCTGCTTTTCTGAAAGTAATGCCCGCTTTGTCGTGTATTGTCAACAACACCATTAGACCTTAGACCACACCACTGGGGTGTTGCTAACAATTTTTTTTTGGTAACATCAACAACACACCATTGTCGAGTAGTAAGGACCGACCGAAGGTTCGGTTTCGGTTTCGGCTAGTTTCGGCCAAAACATCTAGTTTCGGCCATAATATCAGATATTTTACGTTCTGTTGAGTTATTCCCTAGAACTTATACAATATGAATTTATGTAGAAATTAAAAAATATATGGGGTACTCTACGCATGTTTTCCCTTTAGTACGCGAGGTGCTTAGTCAATTAGGACGCGGAGTACAGTAGTAGGTGAAAGTTTTTAAGTTTAAGTAGTTAGTTAAACTAAATTTTTTACTTGAATTAATTTTCCTATTAATAATAACTGCCAAAGGTATGTTTACCTTAGTGGTTTGATTGTATTTTAATCTGTGAGATATTATTTATTTATCGTAGACTGATCTTTCAGGTACAAAATGTCACAAAAAGAAAAGAATCCTACTTAGCAATTTTTTGTATTTTATTGTTTGTCAGTTAAATTGTGGCATAATATGTTGATTTTTGTTGTTTTTTTTTTTATTTAATTTGTTAATTTTACAAATAAAGAACTATTTTTGTTACATACTTTAATAAAATTGTTGCATTTATTTTTTTACACGTGGTAACTGTCTATATGTGTAAAATACAATAGATTTAACATGCTATAAAAATTCAAATAAGTTTCGGTTTCGGCCGAAACTGGGACCAAGACCGAAGGTTCGGTTACGGTTTCGGCTGAAAATCCTGTTTCGGTCGGACACTACTTTTAAGTAACTTCTGGAAAAAGCTATTTAAAATACGATTTTATGTATCGTCCACAAAAGTAATTGATATTGATAAATGCATACGTTTTGTATTACAACTTCCATTAAGGTGATGTGGTTACCAAAAAAACAAAAAAAAAACGTAAACGACACCCTTAGTGTCGTTGACAATACACGCGTTTTTACTGTGAACTCCTAAAATGCCTTTACATTATCTAAAAAAAAAACCGGCCAAGTGCGAGTCGGACTCGCGCACTAAGGGTTCCGTACCATTATTTATAAAAACGAGAAAAAAAATCACTTCGTTGTATGGGAGCCCCCCTTAAAAAAATATTTTATTCTGTTTTTAGTATTTGTTGTTACAGCAGCAACAGTAATACATAATCTGTAGAAATTTCAACTGCCTAGCTATCACGGTTCATGAGATACAGCCTGGTGACAGACGGACGGACGGTCGGACGGACAGCGAAGTCTCAGTAATAGGGTCCCGTTTGTCCCATTGGGTACGGAACCCTAAAAACATATTAAAAAATATTAAATACCTATTTTTAATTCACATAGGCCTACATGGGCACGTATGAAAGTCGACAAAAAGGTGCTCGGTTCGGGTTGATCGTTTCCTATGGAGAAGAATCGGTAAGAAACTCCGTGATTCTCCTGTTCAGTATGGTTATGTTAAATTATTGTGGCGGGCACACAGTGGAACGAATGTATGGGAGCGGTTGGACGTAGACATGTCCGAAAAAAAAGAGTAAAATTATGCCAAACTAATGATGCCATCTTATTCGATTACTTAATGCCTTCATAACTTGTGGTGATGAATTTCTTCATAACTCCCATTTTTCGGGAGTAATTTGAGAAAATGTGAAATTTTACTATGAAAATGAGTGTATCGAGCTCTCTCCCTCCTGATTCCGGGCTTGTTTCAAGTAGCGGTCTCTAATATCATAATGCTAATACTAAGAGCTATATTTAATACTAAGACACATAGTGCGCCAAATGTGCACTTTCTGGGATAAAGAGTGATGTTTATTTTATAACACAATTTTTTTATTTTTTGTTTATTTTGTTGATTAAAACCGTTTTTCTAAAGGTTTACCTTATTACAATAACATTTCTGAGCAGCCAATTAGAGAAGATATAAGCTAATTAGGATATATAATTAGGGACTTAAGGTTTACATATAAAACTGATGCACTAATGATTACTGATAAGAACATTGCTATTATTTAATTACTAAATGGCTCTTAATACACTAATTTAGCATGCATCATTTACTAATTATCACAATAACTAATTACCTTGCAATATTTAACAAAGGATACCTGGGATACCTGGATTTTATATAAATAGGTCACTATTAGTAACTTTAAAATCAGTGTTGATTTACCCCTCGTTGTATCCAAGCTAATCTCGCAATGTATTTTCCAAATTTTAATACAAATCTTGATATTCACGTTGCTTTATGCGCACGCGCACATAAAGATTTACGCGACTTTAACTATTTGTTCAGTGTTTTAAAAGATAACAGTTGTGTTCAGTTATGTGAAAGTGCTGAAACAAGTTTAAAAGACTGGTGTCGTCGATTTTGCTACCGCATTTATGCAAAATGGACACAGTCTGGAAGAAGCACAGATAAGTTTCGGAAGAAACATGAGATTTGGCTACAGGCTGCAATTCAATGGCCGGAATTACAGAATGAAAATATGGAACCTTCTACAGAAAATATAAGTGACGTCATCGAGCCCATAATTTCTCCTGCTAAATCTGATGCTTCAACTTGTACACATCCTAGTCCTCGTAAATCTTTTGAGGACCTTAGTAACCGGCAAAAAAGAAGACGCACTGAAGATAGTCTTTCATGCAGCAGTAGCAGCGCTGAAATTATGTTTTCGGCCGAAAGGGCGCTTCAAAAGGCAGGACAAAGCGATACAGCTTATGTTATGAAATACTTGACGGAGAATCCAGAAGAGGCCTCAAAAATCAAAGCCTTCATTGAAGGTAAATCAATTCAGGTACGGGAAATATCCCCTTTGAAGGCATTGGCTCTTTATGTATCGATGAACTTATCGAAATGGCGCTATAACACTCTTCGGAATTTCAACACTCAAGAAGGAGCTCTTCAATACCCGAGTTACTACATGTTGGTTAAAGAAAAAATTAAGTGCTATCCGGCCAAAGAAGATCTCACAGTTACAGAGAGCTCTGCAAAAATCAAATTACAAGCCTTGATGGATTTAACCTCAAGAAGACTTATTAGGTCGTTAGAAACCCCTGTTGATCCCAATCAACAGCTCGTATTGACCAGCAAATGGGATTTTGACGGATCATCTAGCCAAAGCATTTATCATCAAAGGACGAGTGAAGATGAGCAAATCGATCTTGCTAGTAATTTTATGATTAGTCTTGTACCACTGCGGCTCGTCTCAAAAGGTGTAACAATTTGGGAAAACGAGCGACCATCTTCCACTTCATTTTGCCGGCCAATATTGTTTAAATTTATAAAGGAAACCAAAGAAAATGTGCAGAGAGAGATGGCTGAAATCGAAGCAGAGATTGAAGCCTTAACTCCATCCACCATCACTGATGGAATTAGTGTCAAACACCAACTGCTGTTGACAATGATTGATGGTAAAATTCATTCCATTATATCCAATACAGCAGCTTCAGTGTGTGACATATGCAAGGCTTGTCCTAAAGAAATGAATAATTTAGAGTTAATCAAAGATAAACACGCAAACGAGGACATGTATAAATATAGCTTAAGCACCCTTCACGCTTGGATTCGCTCAATGGAATGCTTACTACACATTTCCTACAAATTAGACATAAAATCATGGCAAGTAAGGGGTGATATAGCAAAAAGGCAAGTTGATGACAGGAAGAAAAGAGTTCAAGAGGCTGTAAGAAGAGAAACGGGCTTACTTCTCGATGTTGTGAAACAAGGCAGTGGATCCACCAACAATGGCAACTCGGCAAGGAGATTTTTTGAAAACTACACTAAATCTGCTGAACTGACCGGAATAGATGCTATGCTTTTAAGAAAAATCTGTGTGATCTTGCAGTGTATTTCATCAGGAGAGAAGATCAACGTAACTAAATTCCGAGAGTTCTGCTTTGATACTGCTAAGCTTTACGTGGAGTTATACCCATGGTATTATATGCCTTCTTCACTTCATAAAATTTTAATGCATGGGCCAGACATAGTTCAGAACATGTCAATTGTGCCCATTGGTTTTCTATCCGAAGAGGCATCTGAGGCTAGAAATAAAGATTTTAGAAAATATAGAGAGGGGCATTCTCGAAAGCATAGCAGTATCTCATGCAATGAAGATATTATGCACAATCTTTTACTGTCTTCTGATCCACTTGTTACAAGTATCCGTCCAAAAGGAAATAAGTTTGTAAAAAAATCTTCTTTTAAGGAATTTTATGAGCTTACGGATTCTGAGAAAAGTGATATCGAATTTGTTAACATAAATGATTTAGCGGACATCGATTCTGAATTTGAATTAATTGATGATGATGATGATGACGAAGATAATTAAATGATGTTATTGTTTTAAAATGTGTAACTTAGTAAATTAGAGCTTACATCTTAATTATTTATTGTACTTTTAATGAAACTAGGTAATTTATTATCAACTTACTTAAAAGTCATACTCTCATCAGTTCTTGTGAATATTTTTGTTAATATATATTTCTGTATATATATAATATATTTATAGACCTCTTAATAAGTCTGTCTGCGGTTTAAAGTAAATACAAATGGAGAAAAAACGTTTTTTTTTTTTAAATTTTCATTTCCTTTTATCCCAGAAAGTGCACATTTGGCGCACTATGTGTCTTAGTATTAAATATAGCTCTTAGTAATAGCATTACGATATTAGAGACCGCTACTTGAAACAAGCCCGGAATCAGGAGGGAGAGAGCTCGATACACTCATTTTCATAGTAAAATTTCACATTTTCTCAAATTACTCCCGAAATATGGGAGTTATGAAGAAATTCATCACCAAAATTTATGAAGGCATTAAGTAATCGAATAAGATGGCATCATTAGTTTGTCATAATTTTACTCTTATTTTTCGGACATGTCTACGTCCAACCGCTCCCATACATTCGTTCCACTGTGGGGCACCGCCACTAGCGTGTCCGTTTCTACCACGCGGCCACCTCATAATACTTGATGAAACTGCCAGGAATTAGTGCTAATTTGTTCCTATATACACTAATTAAGATTAATAGACAATGGCCGCAAAACGAACCGCATATTCGTTCAAACAGAGTCCAACATTAAAAACATGCCTTCGTACTAATGTAATCATGGTCACCCTACTCTCATACGGTTTCTTACTACTGCTTTTTTGTAAATATCTTCTATAATATGAATGCTGCAGTTATATTCTCCATGTTTATCCAAACTAGGTTACGTTACCCGTCGATTAGTACTATAACTAAGCTTAAACCTGCTTTTAATAACGAGATAAACGCCATTGTATTTTAGGCATATTGCCGTCCGAGCGGCCAACTAAAATCGACTCTAACAAATCATTGAACCTACTTTCTAGTATTTTTTTCTGTTTATTCGCTGTAACAAATTAGGAACTAATTGTCCATACACATTAGCTTCTAATAATTTGATATATAAGGTGAGATATCTACCTACTCATAACCTGAAAACTAAATTTTGCATAACTTTTCATTTATTTACTTTTTGATGTTTTTTATTTTTGAAACAAATGGAACAAATTAAGACCTTTCTTTTGATGCATAATTCGTCTATCTCCATCTTATAGTTTCTGTGTAATCACGGGCGATGACTACGGCAAGTGGCGGTTCTAGCGGCCAACTATTCTTGGTCATAGCGCCTTGGTTTTTTTTGGAACAAATTCACGAAAAGAGGTGTGTATAGGAACAAATTAGCACTAATTCCTGGCAAAGTTTCATCAAGTATTATGAGGTGGCCGCGTGGTTGAAACGGACACCCACTAGCAGGGGATTTTTCTACACGGGACCCCGTACCTTTCATAAATGCATCAGAAGCATTAGCATGATTTCTTTGAGCCTGTAGGTTTAATACAGCCCCTAAATAATGATATCATTTAGATCTAGAATACCCATGACTAATAACTTCAGTTAAAATTGAGACTGAATTATGATTACTCATAAAAGCATAAAGGATTGAAAAAAAAATGATTTCAACACTGTATACTCCTAAAACATTTGAAGCTGACTGTAGAGTTCAATTTACGGAAGTTTGAAATAAAAAGTCAAATGAATCATAAAAGACTTTATTAGGAAAAAAAGTATCATATCACAAACTAAGTTTAGACATGAACGCTTTACAAAACCGTATAATTATGACTATTTTTCTGTACATTGTATTAAATTTAAATTCAATCACAGCAACCTCCTCAGCTTTGTTGAACGTAATGAAATATTTTGTTCACTACTTTATGTGACTATATTATGAACTACAAACTGAAGAAATTTACCATACAATGATCTATTGTTAATGAGATCATTTTTATATTAACAAAGGAATGACGTGGTAATGTATCGTAAGAGACTGGGCATGTCTGTGAATCAGGAGCGTAGCTACCGCCGTATCTGCCGTATCAATTATACGGAGCCCCCGGGCCACGGAAGTAGCCCCGACGTGCGTAAGCAAAAATTAATAAAAACTTTAGAAAAACTAAAGTCATCATCAGCTATAAATGATTTAATAAATCAGTTTGCCGTAAAAATGGCAAGGAGAGTGTAATATTTAATTTGGAAAAAACTTGTTTGTAAAAATTTTGGAAAAGTGACAGACAGTTAATTATGATGAATAAACATTTATTTTAATTTTATGCAAACATTTTTTTGTGAGAAATCTTTACCATTCATAGGACCCCCAAACAAATTTTTATACAGGGCCGCGCCAAGGCACGCTACGCCACTGTTGTGAATCAATAGAGGTACAGCGTATTATAAGTAATATACATAGAAGTTCTGTCCAAAGGTGACGTTTGTGCTGAAGATCAGAAGCTCTCAGAATTATGGCCGCAATGCCTTTACATACACAGAAACACAATTCTCAATGAAGCTCCAAAATAATCCCGTAAATTGTTGTTAAGTTTAAATTTGTTGGCGAAACTTCAGAGATTTTATAAGTTACCTATTGAATCGCAATACGTCTGTAGGCTCATCACTCAGTCTCCACAAAATTAATGGCTGCACTCTCAATAGTCGATTAAAATATATTTACATAGTCATTTTTAAACCTGAAAGTTAACATAATGCTTATTCTATATATTTCGATGAGATCTTAACTTTGCTTTTTCTATTATAATTTATAAGACGAAAATATAATCTTAGATTTAACCGCGTTCGCAGTTGCTCAGATTCATTTTAATACACAATATTAGGTTTCAGGTAACATTAACATATTTCCGAAAACTTGGCCCTAAAATAGATACTCTACCTGTTTCAACATCACATAACACTTTTTAAAATACTTAACTTTAGAAATTATACAAAATTTTATAACATACAATATTTCTGTATAAACTTCTGCTTATACGCTAAGATTTACAAACATTTATTTACAATCTGAAACATTAATAGTAATGTGACGATAATGATTAGTTGGGATATATTCTCGCTAAAAAAATATTTTAAATATCAGTATGAATCTATATAATTATCAGAACAATAAGTAATATTCTACACTTCTACAGGGTGTTTCTAAGGGGGATATTAGAGCTTCTTTTCCAAGACATACATCTTACGTTTTAGTAGGTTTCTTAACCAGTCATGACTGTTCATGGTTCAGCTCATAGTGTTTGCTATGGTTCACACTTTACGTGTGAACACCGCTGTGGTCCGGATTTTGGCATGAAGTCCTATCTCAAACATTAACTCTACACAAAGGTCCTTTTTACTAATTAGCGAAAGTTAATTTTGGTCACATATGTACTAAATGGCAATTAGGGGGGCGTCCATTAATTACGTGAGGCAATTTTGGCGATTTTTCGACACCCCCTCCCCCCTTAATGACATTTGACTTGACCCCCTTTCTATTTTCATGTGAGATTTATCAAAAAGCGTAGTTAAATGTAAATATGTTAATTAACTCTGTATGGTGTCGGACGCAAAGAATAGCACCATCCCATATCTTCCCGTGGATGTCGTAAGAGCCGACTAAGGGACTTGCCAGAGTATGGGCAGCAGCGTTCTCTGTGCTTTTGTAACAACCGTACTGCGATCGCCAACCCGCCTGCCAAGCGTGGCGATTATGGCAAAACCCCCCATGTTATGTCAATGTGGCGAAACTTGGGGGAGGCCTATGTCCAGCAGTGGACGTCTTTCGGCTGAAATGATGATGATGATGATGATGATGATGTTAATTAAAAAAAACATAACTTGCTTAGTTCTTTTCATTGAATATTTAGTATGTATGATTTAACCATATTTTAGTGGAGAAACATATTTACTTAAACCTAGTTTTCACGCAATTTTACACTGTTTCTTGCGGGAAAAAACATAACATGATATTTACCGAGACCCCCCACCTCTCCCTCGTGAGATTGGGTGAGATTCGGTTTGACACCCTCCTCCCCTAAACGCTTCACGTAATTAATGGTCGCCACCTTACCTAAAATAATTAACTTTCTTGATTTTATTGACATTTAAATAAACTGTTTACCTCCTTTATTTTATAAACAAGGCATTTTCAAGTAATTGGCTTAAATCTGTTTTCAGATATAAGTCAACAAAACTTTTAGTGACATATTTAGGGGCAAGTTCTTCAGACTCCTAACATTTCGACTGTCGTTTACGTACTGTAAAAATAGCCCGCCAAAATGCTTGGCATGAATTTATAGATCTATTACTTAGTTATACGATTAATATCTAACGCAATTACTAAACTGTTTAATTACCTAAGAATAAGTCGTAATTGATATTGACAACCGGAAAAAAGCGTGCTTTTGGCATGTTTCCATAGAAACATGAAACAGCGTTTAGTGAATAATTATGCACATTTGCGGAATGGAAATGAACCCAAGAAAAAAGTCAAATTATAGGCAATTCTAATGAAGATTTCACAGCGGGAATATTTTTGGGATAGACGTGTGATAACGTAAACACCCTAAGTGCTCATAAAAATATTTAGGCGAAAATAATTATGTAAATTAGGATGGCACATAAGACCGCCGTGCCCACAGAATTATTACAAAATAGAAATAGCCATATCCTGCCATAGAGGCAAACAAAATACATCGATCTAAAATTATGTTTATTGATCTAGAATTCTGCGATAAAATGAAATATAATATATCATATTTCCCTGGGTTATGGCTTTGGAATGAGGATACAAACATATTGGTTTAGTAACCAACAAAAAAATATAAAACAATTGTAAATAGTATTGGAATACATACCAAATCATATTGAAATTACAATAAAGAATATCCATTAAAATCAATAAAATTCCAATAACGTTGATTATTGGAATTTAAATACAATAAAATAATTCATTCAAATGCAAATAAAGAATGGATAACCAGGAGCTTGAATTTTCCTCATAAATCACCCTGTTCGTCAGTTGAAAACAAGTCACAATTATTGGCTAATAGTAATTAATAGGGTAAATATTCATTTCTAATTATTATTTATTTTTATTTTATCCATGTTATTTTTTTCAATATACTACAAGTTATTTTCGTTTGCCAGGAGTTTGAGTAATTTTTATCCTTCGGTACAGAAATACTGAATTGTCTCAATTTTTTAATGTTTAACATAAATTATTTGTATTATTAATCAATGTAAAGTTTCACTGAATCATGTTCAAGTCAAGTGGAATCTCATACATGTACTGCTGATACATGAACAGCTTTGTAGGCCAGTCATTTAAAACATGATGTACTGGCTGTTTGGGATGTTCTTAGCATAAATACCAATAGTGTAAAACCAAGTTTGCAGCTTCGAAAGACCAGTGAGTGGCGCTCCAAAATCCTTGAAACAGAAGGACTAATAAAAGGAGTCACCGAAGAACCAAGTAAAGCTGTCTGATAAACGTTGGCTTACCAAAAAGAACACGCAAAGCATTGCTTCGCGACCTAAATTGGATGATTCTGACTATCTGACTATGGTGACCTTCTATTAACATAGGAAATACAATGAAACATGGAATGTATTATAATCTATAGTCACGACACAATTCTAAATGTTAAAAAGCTAATTTCTACAGACAAATATCATAGAAAAATTCTAATATAAAGGTTGATACAAGTTCAGTCATTTAAGAGTAAGAGTAAAATCTATCTAGATATCAGAGGAAGGTTACGCTAGACTGTTTAAATCACATTTAGGACCCTGCAATGTATCAGATTTGAGGTTCAGTCACCTACTATGGTTCAAGACTGGTCTTACATGCCCGGTTCCTTTGTCTACCAACTGTTGCTAGATACAGTCAAGCAGCATCACAAATACCTAATGCTCGTAGGTAGCCCGTGGGGAGTCTGCTGAATTTCACGGGATGCTTTGGACCACCCTGAACAAACAGTTGGTCAATGCAGAAACCAGACGATAGGGAACTACATTATACCCTGTTGTTACTAATTAAAGAATGTGAACCAGTAAATAGTTATCAAAAACTGTTATTTAAATATAGCTAGGAAATATGGCGGTATTTTGTATAAATCTAGCGCACTAACTAGTAAGTATATTGCTGTTGGGTAGATCTATTTAAAAAAATATTGTTATGCTGCTATTGAAAGGAGGTTCGAAATGTTGACTGTCATAGAATGTGCACTTTGCAAAATGTACACTGGAAAAAAACGTGCACTTCGCAATTGGTACACTTCTCAAAATGAGTATTCCGCCAAATGCACTTTTTATTGACGATTTTGATGATGCTCGGTTTTTCATAAATTTCATACTTTTAATCTGGCATAAGACAATATCAAGCGCTCCGAATTTAGAAAACAATAATCATTTTAAGGAAATGTTTGATTCAATTTTAAAAGGTTAATATTGTCTTTTCTGTATAAGAATACAGTATTAGAAAAAAACGTTTTTTTTTTTAAACAATCTTATCATTTCCAGTGTGTTTTGCGAAGTGCACATTCTACAACGGAGACGAAATGTTGAACCTATACGTGAATAATACATTATAATACACACTACGGGAGTTCCGGTGGACGAAGATTGTTGCTGTTAGTTTTCTATGTGCCGGCGTGGTCCATTGTTTGGGCGTTATCGGCAGGGAGAGCACTTTGCAGTCTATATTGTGAAGGAAACGTTCTGGGCCGGTCATGATCTACTGCTTCGAGAACCCTCGCCACCGCCATCATTCTCTTAATTAGGCTGTTCGTGGATAAGATGAGTATCTGAAAGAGCAATTTGACATTGGTAAAGCTAAAATGTTGATGCTTGTTAGTTCTTTTTTAAATGAGTTATGAGTTAAATGAGTATAACATGGGTCGACTCCGACAAAGGTATTCAACCACTGCAACTTCTGAAAGTCAAAATCTGCAGTGGCAAACACTTAAACGAGCCCAGACAATTGAGCTCGATTAAACATTGGCGGACCCTACCAACTTTCTTGCAAAAGATTGAAACACTTTTCACAAAAAAGAAAAACTTCGCAATCAGTTGACTCTTTAATAGTTGTTACGGGTAGGAATCGAGTTATTGTGTGATGGATAGCATACTTTGATCTCCGATCGTAGCGGTAAGACGGCTACAAGCCACCAGAGCCACGACGGGCCGTCAGTGCTCTCCCACCAGGAATACTCGAAGAAACCACGAGGCTGCAGGACTCCGAACGCAGCCTCGATGTCGGCGAGCACCTTGACGTTCAGCCGACTCAGCCACAGAAGAGCTTTGAACATGATACGTTGCGCCAATACTTTGATATCCCATACTTCATCATCGTCTCTGGGTATTACGTCGGTTATGGGCAAGATGCGGGCTACATCACATCTGTAAACATATTAGAATGTTATCAACGGTTCAACACATCAACTTAATGTACTTGAAACCTCAAAAGAAAACTCTTGCCAAGTTTCAAATATAATAACCCTGAGGAATAAGATGCTTTATAGAATAACCGCCTTGGTACGAATAATTATTAAATCATCACCTTGTTCAAAATCGTACAAAGCAGATGGTTGGTGGGCTCGTGTCCTAGGTGGTAATGAGTCAATTGGGGTAAAGACTTATGAATGACATTATTATTGTGTTTACAGATTAATGAATTCTGGACAGTCATTCCATGTAAAATACTGGTATTGAACTGGATCGGATTAGACTGGAGTCTGGAAGCTGACCCCAGCAAAGTTAGGAAAAGACTAGGCCGATGATCATGAAAATAAATAAATATTTATGCTCACCCATCTCTTACTCCTCGTTCTATCACTTTAAATCGAGATAAGCCTATGGTCGATAGGATAGACCTGCCATCTTCCAAGTGAACGCAGTCGCGAACCTCCAGAATCTGAGAAATATCACACAGGTCACGTTAGTTACTACTTTCACAATTATATATTAATAAAATTTCATTTACTCAAAACGAGCTAGCGAAAGCAGATAGCCAGCAGCTCCAGTTAGGAACAGGAAACCTCAGAAACTTATGTCTCAAAAATCGATGAATACTATGGCTTTGTTACATTATTTTGAATTTTGCAGCAATATATAGCATCCTGATTACCTACAAAAATTGTTGTTGATTATTATTTTCGGATCAAACCAACAGTATTGTGAGTGAATTAAAATTAGCATAATTAAATGGAGCTCGATAACTACAACCAGGATTGGTCCTCACTAATCCAAAATAGAGTAAATTGGAAAGAAATAAGCTAAAAATAAATAGTTAAAAAGCGAATACTGACCGTGCCATAGTCGACGTAGTCTTGATCTCTGTCGCAGGCAACCATACCGAATCTTCTGGAGCCCGACTCCAGGACCCGCCTGATCATGAGCCAATAACGAGGGTCGAAGATGAACAGCGGACAAGGTACTCTGGAATAAACACAAAAACATTAACCACATTTCGCCAGCCAGTTTCAAATCCCACGTATTAGGTGCGAATCGAGAAAGGTTAAAACAGTGATAGTCAGAGTAGAAAAAAACCTACATGGGCTTAATATGCTATCCTATGCGGCTGCTTTTTGAAGCGGAATTTTTTTTCCGAGTACATGATTACCT
The DNA here is from genome assembly GCA_949152445.1 of Cerastis rubricosa. Classification (NCBI taxonomy): domain Eukaryota; kingdom Metazoa; phylum Arthropoda; class Insecta; order Lepidoptera; family Noctuidae; genus Cerastis; species Cerastis rubricosa. The sequence continues at coordinate 10,905,820 of OX424523.1, read as the reverse complement.
AAACCTAAAGTTGAGCCCATTTTTAGGTATAAAACAGGGCGCATCGCCGCTTGTTTTCGGATTTGTTACAGAAAGAGGTAATAAAACTCGCGATAAAAAGGATCTGCATCTGTTAAATACAACAAACCATTCGCTAAAACGAAAAGTCAAGTGATTTAACCCCTGAAGTTTTATTATTTGCTAAGGCTAATCATATTTAACGTACACTTTTGTAATTGAGTGTGTTTGACTCAGGACTTCTTCGGCATTGAAGTTTACTGCAGTCGCGTAACAAAAAAATCCCTTTCCAAGACCATTTATATCTACTGCGGGCGTTTCGAATGAGCATTTATCAAAAATCATTAATTAATTTTGGTTGCAATGGAATTTCGACTTTACGACTTAGGGTTCGAGTTCGAGTTTATTTTTCATAACTTGTTAATTATCAAAGATTCTGCATTCTAGTGTAGTAAATAGGTACTTACGAGGGGTAGGCAACTGTGCACACAAATATATGAATGAGATCTGGTTCCAAAGGCGGCGGCGTCACGATGACGTTAATACTTTTCAGCGCTGCTTGCACGAACAATGTGTTCCCCGTCTGAGAAATAAAATAAAAAATTGAAAAAATGGTTATTTATTCAAGGAACAAGGTCGTAAGCGTAAGGCCCAGTTTCGACCCAAGCAAAGCGGAGATTTGCGTGAATTGTGAACTTCACGTCTCTCGTAGTGTCTCTAAATGGTCGCACCTTGAACGTCTCCGCTCGTACCTCTTTGGAAGAAACTGGGCCTAAGTCTGGCTCCAAATGCGGACATTCGACAAGTTTCGCCTGCCAGATAGACGGTTTAGCGATTGGGCGAGCGTGGGAACCCGGATAGTTATTCCGATAAACGCCGTCGACTACCAGGTGTTGTGTGCCAAACAAGTGAGATCTAGTTAGAACCAGTTTACACAGATATTAGCCTGTCACGTTTTAAACTAACGGGATTTCGACCCCCTCTCTATGAAGGAGTGTGCAGTACTCGGCATCCACCACATGATCCCTGTTATTGGATACTTTTGTACTTTTGGTGCAGCAGTGTGTCTGACGTTTTTTTCCTCACCGTTTTAAGAACAATGGTGATGAAATAAATTACACTAAGCAAAAATTTATGCTCGTCTGATTGCGACCACACAATTCGTACGCACGCTAAGTTAAGATTATTGAAACTGTATACTAGTCTAGGCCAGCTTTAGATCTGTATTATAAATGGAGACGCAATAGGTGGGATTTTATACAGAGGTGTGTCGTGATGGCTCAGAGATTAAAGCCTCGCCTCTCATGAAATTATCGGTTCAAATCCGGGCACTAATTGACTTTTTCAATTCACACAGTATATATTCAAATCGGTGAAGAAAAACATCGCAAGAAAACCTGACATAATTAATAAAGTCTGAAATCGCCAATCAGTCTTGGTGTTGAGCAACGGCGGTGGTCAATGCTCGAGACTTCTCTGTGTGAAGAGGCCTTTGCCCAGCAGTGGGACATCAATAGACTAGTATTATTATTATTTTATTTTGAGCTCTAGTTATCACTGTCTTATGGTCTACTATCAGAGTTTAACGAAATTTATTCGAATGACGAATGAATAAATTGTTTCTTTCGTTATTCACGAATAATAAAAAAAAACATTTATTCAAAGAAAAATTATTCGAATGACAAATAAATTATGTTATTCGAATGACGAATAAATTATTTTATTCGTTAGTCGGTTAGGAATATAAATAAAACAAGGAAAAATACAATAGGAAAAAAGAGTGAGTGAGTCCCGATAACACACGTGTCATCTGTGGAGTCCAAATAACTGTGTGATATAAATGAGTTTTTAAAAATTATTTAATATAACGAATAAAATCACGAATAATTTATTCGTAGCTAACTTATCTACGAATAATTTATTCGTGAATGAACAATTCGCGAATAATTATATTGCGAACAAAAATTTATTCGAATAATTTTCCAAATAACAATATAATTGAATACTTAATCAATCTGTTTACATTTGTATATTACTTAACTCTCTTCAATAGTCTCGTTTCCTATCATCTTTTTCATGTAGGTACTTTAGTAGCACTAGCCACTATCGGCTCAATAAAGGATGTGATTGTTTTCAAAACAGACGGAAACGACTTCCGTTTACCCATAGAAGTGGAATTCGTGAATTGTAATTCCATGGAAGGAAATCTAATTTATGCTACTTATTTGCTTTCGGTTATCAGAGAGTAAATAACAGCTTTATCCTGGGAATAAAACTTATTCTAGATTGGTGAAATCGGGTCTAAGAACCGGTAATGGCGGCAAGTCATCGCAACAGCTGATCTGATCGGCTGTTGTGACCCTAGGGTCAAAACAGCCAATCAAAAAATCAGAGAATTTCTGAAAATCGATAAAAGCAACCCTTTATTGATTTTCTGAATTTTATCCATTTTCATTTTCTTTCCAGAATTATACGTTTTGCAATTTTTTCTACATTAATTTTTTCAAACAGAAAATGATACGGATTGTTATACAACTAGTTTAATTTACGAAAAGTACCACTTAGGATCGAGTTTAGTGTCTGTGTAGATTTGGCCTGATCCAGAACAAGGAGGACCTCTTCCAATCGGCTTATTATACGGAAGTTATTAGTTATTATTGCAAATTACTAGATCGGCTGTAAATGGCTCTTGATTTCCTAAATTTTAATTTAGCTAATTCTAAAAGCACCCGTGACACTGCTTTATCCCCTTGGTACTATTATTAGAGTTAAGATCTACTTAATTATTATCGTACAACGCTCACGCTGATAAGAAACCTTACATAAAAAAACTTTAGGGCACCTACGTTCACACGATTGTTGGTTACGATTACGTCCAGTTTGTGGCTAGCCTACCTATTACGTCCTACATAAGCAAAAGCGAGCGAGTTGCTCAAACTGTGAATTTTAACACAACCAATACAATATTTAGAAACTATGCAACTCAAGTACCAAACAATCGTACGTTAGCCATCGGCTGCTAATTGCATGTTGAATTTAAACTTGCGTACGTTCTGCTTTAACCGACACAATTGGCTTAGCAACACGATACTACACGCAAACTGTGTTATAATAATAGCCAGTGTGAGTGGTAGATGAAATCGAATCAATTAATTAACTTCAGTGCAAATTGATTATTATTTTGATTACAATACTGTATTAAATTCGATTATAAGGCCTTTTTAAGGTATAGCCCAAGTGTGTCAAGAGCACGGACAGACAACGGAGCGTTAGCCAAAGCGTGCACTATTGCTAAGGGGTAATAGTGCACGCTTTTGCTAACGCTCCGTAGTCTGTCCGTTTCTTATAAGTTGGTATATTTTTTCTTCGATCTTAATAACGGTGGTACCGTCTGTCTGCGAGTCCGACTCACACTTGACAGGTTTTAAGTAAATTATCACGAGAGACCAAACTGAGGGTGGAAGGGAGGGACATCGACGCACAAACGATTATAAAGTATTAAATTAAATTTTTTACATGTTCTGTACTCACTTCAGACAACATAAAGCCAATCAGATCACGAAGACACAGGGGGCATCTTTTTCCATAGTCCAGCGTCCTTTCTAGGCACGTTCTACAGAACATGTGTCCACAGGGCGTGGTGACGGGGTTTCTGAATGTGTCACAACACAAAATGCATTCCATGTCAGTCGTCCTGATCCAAGATGTGGGTGACAAGCGACGCACGGAGCGGATCAGTTGCGCCGCAAGATGCCGCGGGTCGCGATTGTTGCTCAACATATTTATCGCCTGCAATTAAAAATAAAATGAATAGAACAACATTGTGTCATGCACTGAACTCATACTAAAGAAAGGTTGTGCACCTTATCAGCTGTCGATCGTGTTGAAGCGACGTCATGAGCTAAAGAGTCAAACGTTACTGTTCAAAAACGATTTTTATCTTGTTCCATTATTTTCGATCTGATTAAAATCTGAAGGAATATTTTAACCTACACGTTTTCTGTTGTTATTGTAATCTGAATGATATGTGCGTCTAAAATATGATTACTAATGATTAAGCACAAATATTTTGCTATTTGTAATAACACTCCTAAATGTATGCCAAAATATTATTGTACTGACTTTCAACACTCGGCGCTGCTCCGAGCATTGCAAATAAAACAGAACGCCTTTTTTAGAGATTGATTTAAGTTTCGCTAGTATCAGTGAAGACAGGAATCGTGGCCCCAGGATTTTTTACCACATTTTGACGTGGACTACATGCCTGGTGCAAATAATTTCTTCACCGACTTCACTGAACCGTTTTATGTTGAGCCAGAGCTTTAGATAACCTAGATTGCATTAGTTTCGGCCCTTGTAATGCTTAAGTAAACAAAGATAAGGGCAAGCCACAGCTGTAACTGAGTTCTAGTTTTATTTAATGAGGATTCTTGTGCATTATTGCCTCGTGCAAACTTAGAATTTTTTTTCGCGTTCGTTATGGCCAAATGCAACGTTTTGGATCTCTCCAGATTAGAGACATTAAAAAAAATCTTTGACGCTCCCATCCTTTTCTCAAAGTCTGCAGAAATCCGAAACCTCAGTATTGTACTTATCTATTACTATGATAAAATGTATGAAGAAACAAACCTGAGTTAACAGTGCCCGCGCTCTCCGCAGCGTCGGCTGGCCGGACGCGGCCGCGAACGCGAGGTATGGCACGGCCTCCAGATGCTGGCCCAACCGGAGCAGGTCCAGCGCGTGGTTGTACCGCGCCTACGTAACAACGCATTCACTTGTTATAGTATAAGTGTACGTGCGCCAGAACAATCGCTTCGCTTAATTGAGATCACTCGCCTTATGATGTCATTCCTGCCTTTATCATGCCCGTATCAATATTTACAAACTCACTGTAAAGTTCAATGCCCTTAAGTCATTCGAATGTTCTCCAAAATGACATTGTAATAAGCATTATAATATTTGATTTGGTTTGATATGGATGACGAAACGTGAGTGACTTATCATCGTGTTTTTGGGTTCATAAACAAGTTTTATAATGATGATGTTAATAATACATATTGTTTACCCGAGGTGACATGGGAATTCGCGCCCGCGCCGATACGGCCCCAAGTCGCATGTGGCCACGGCACGACCCACCTGCACCGCTCACTGCGAAACATATTCAAATTCGAAATAAAGCCCAGTGCGGGAACGATGACAACTATTCTACGAAGGACTGAGTACCAGTTAGTAGTATTAGTCATTCGATGGAAAAACTAAACATAACGGAACTTATTCAGCTTACGAGAACTAATAATTATGTTTTGTAAATCTGGGGAGCACATAATGCTGTCGATAGGACAGAGCCGAACTTAACAAAGAAGCCCCATACGTCTTGTGACATTTCGTCCACACTGCTACATAATACGCCGTTACATAACGCGCAAGAGTCAGAGTTTGCTACGTTACGTAACGCGGCGTGAGTTACGAGCGTGGAGCGTGTTCAGATCGCAAGCAAGCCAAGGTCGCGATCAATGCAATCGGTGACAGTTATGTGAAACACCAACTACGGTTTATTGCTATGTTTCACACGATATTGAGATGTTAGTGGGTTTCACAAATGTCTATGGTTTGGACATAAAATAAGATAAGACAGTAGGAGTGATGGTTGTTAGGTGGTTTATTGGTGTACCAGTGTAGCTATTTTAAATAATCTTTTAAAGTTTGACCAAAATAATGTAATTAACATTATTTAAGTTTTGACCACAAATCCGAAGTGGTTATGGGAGCAACACGCTAGTATTGTGCCACCGACGACATAATTTTATTATAACTTGATTCAAAGTACCTATCAATGACGATTCAATGTTTATTTCGTCACGCAAAAACCAGTTGAGACATGTTATATTTTTTAGTCAACGCAAGCAAACTTGTATGTTTTCAACTAATTCATATTTTATCCATGTTACAAACTCAAATTATTTAAAGATAAATAAATCGCTGAAGGCGCATGCATTGCAGAAATGTTCGTGTTCACAATGAAATCATTCAAGTTCGCTGCAGCCACAGTTGCCAACGACCTAAGCCTTTCATGATCAATCCTATATTACGCGGACAATTGTTACGTATTTTATTTCACAAATTATACACAACTTTGCAAAAGAAACGGGCACCCTACACAGTCATTGGCTTTTTTTATGAATAATAGTAAGTATGTCATTGCTAGCATATATGACTAGAAATTTCTTAGTATCAATGAGAATCTAGTTTTGAACACTTATATACTGGAATCGGTGTTCTAATCAATGTAAAATGGTACCAGTGTTAAAATGGTCATTTTTATGGGTATAATGAAATCATCATATGGGTATTATGGTATTTTAATAATAAAACTACATTAAAAAATAAAAACGATTATGACCTCCTCTTGCAGCGATTACGGCATGTATTGTCTTGGCATGCTTTCCACAAGGCTTTGGATGGTGTCCTGTGGAATGTGTTCCCACTCAGCCGAGAACTCACTTTTAAGCTCCCTGATGTTTTCTTCCCTGGTGGTTGGGCAGATCGTACTCGCCTCTTTAGGAGGTCGTAGGACGTGTTCAATGGGGTTAAGGTCGGGGCTCCGCGCTGGCCAATCCAAACGACGAATACCGACCTCTTGCATATAAGCATCTACGTCGCCAGAACGGTGGATCCGAGCATTACCGTTCATATAAATGGCATCTTCACCTATAACAGTCAGTCCGGGTTTTACATGTTGACACAGGATTTCTGTCCTTAGCGCATTTCAGACCTTTGCACATTTAGTGAGCCATTTTCAATTATTACTATCTCGGCACGATAGCTGGAAGTTACGCCAACCCAAAACATAACGGACCGTCCACCATAAGGGATGATTTCTTCAAAACACACGTTCAACTGGTCTTCGTAACAATCACCGACGTCGGTCTTCAACATGCAGACAAATTCGAGCCTCATCCGAGAACAGTACGGTACTCCAGTTACCTAGTGTCCAAGATAGGCAATTTCTAGCGAAACTCAATCGAGCAAACCGGTGCTCACGGAGTAAATGGGGGGCCTCGCGCTGGTCGTCGACTGCGTATATCAGCCGCTAAAAGCCTCCTCCTCACAGTCCATAAGCAAACTTGTGCTCCTCGTACCTCATCAAGGTTCTTTTGAGGTATGTAACTGCATTTGCGGCTCCTCAGCGCCTGAGTTATAAAAAGCGGTCGTCTCGTGGTTGTGTGCAACGTTTGCTCCCAGAACCTTGCCTTCTCTGAACGGAACATGTCTTTTGGTTTCGAGTCCAGGTTCTTTGGACGATTGAACGACTCACGTTTAACCGCTGTGAGACGTAACATTGGCTATACCCCTCTTCCAACAGCGCTATAGTTTTACTAGCTCTTATTGCTTTTTTAAATGTGTCGCGTATGAGATGGACTCCAATAATGAGAATGTCATGCGCGCATATTATAGGGCTAGTGAGGGGGGAAGTAACATAACTGCGTACCGTGGTCGGATGCTCTCTCTATGTCAGTTGCTTGAACTAGCAATCAGCGTTTCGGCGCAACGACTGTCGGATCAGGATATCCAGCGTAACAATATGTTGGATGACACTGTACTTGATCGACTACGCCTCGACTCACGGAGTAACTCAGTTACGCCTCCTTCGCCAATGATCGCGGCGCAGCTGCAAACTGTGTCCAGTGCTTCGCCGCGAACCGATCGCGGTGGTGATGAGGATGCTGACAAAGTTATAACTGTGAGTACCCAGTGCAACGCATAATTGAGGAGCGCTTTGTAGGATGCGTTCCGACCCCTCCACACCGCCTGAACTTAGACCACGTTTACCTCGTTTGCATATGCAAAAGCAAAAACAAGGCGCTGGTCTGTACTTTAGATTCGCAGCTGTGCTTTGACAACAGCGAAGACCTTGCTGATAGCCCACTCAATATTTTACTGCGCAGCTGTAGCGGCATGTCGTGTAGCTCACGTCAAATTTCCTAACAACGAGCGAGCTACACGACCAAAATTTGCTGTTCCAGCTTGGCAGTGCAGGATTAAGCGGCGTATCGGTGAGGCTTAAGTATTCATCGTCAAGTTAATCAGGGAGGTCAATACTCGCCCTAGAGTGATGCGCTTTGAGAGGCGGGCGTTCTCGGGAACTGACATTAGTTCTCGTAATTATTTGCGTTACAGAGCGTATCGACTTCCTTAAGCAGAAGATCTGTGCGTGGGTAAGCCGTTTTCGTAGGTACAACCGGCGTGTGGAGCGATACACTCAGAATCGCACATTCCAAAGCGATGAAAGGGTAGGTACACAGGGTTTTGGAGCGACTGGACCACGGGGTGACTGACACGCGTCTGCCGGATGATGACGCCATGGATTCGTTCTGGCTCAGCATCTGGTCGGTACCTGTCAATCACACTGAGGGCGATTGGACCCAGGAGGTTGAACAAGCGTGTTATACAATACCAGAAATGTGGGTAATCATCATCAGTCCCCAAAACGTAGCTCGTGCAATTCGTTCGTTGCCTAACTGGAAATCTGCAGGGCCGGACGGACTGCACAACTTCTGGATCAAATTGTTCCAAAGATCGCAAGCTCGCTTGGCGTCCCAGTTTCAATCAGGCTTAGAGTCAAGGTCGCTGCCCCAGTTCCTGGCGACAAGCATTACCCACCTGCTCCATAAATCAAGTAGTAAGTACTGCGGAGCCCAAAAATTATAAACCTATCACTTGTTTAAAACGGTCTATAAAGTTCTTACATCCATTTTGAGAGCTAAAATTAACCAACATTTTGAGAGTAATTCCATCATGTGTCCCTCTCAGAATGGATGTTGGAACGGGTCCCGTGGTACTAAGGACCTGCTCCTCATTGATATGACCATTAGCCAACAGGTTCGCCGTTTTCAAAGGGATCTGTGTACATGTTTGATAGATTATAAGAAGGCCTACGACTTGGTGCCGCATACAGGCCTCGTGAGGGTGCTGGAGTTGTACAAGATAAATGCAACTATACGCACTTTCTTTGAGTCGTAGCGCGTTCTCTAGTAGTCGAGCAATGGAGGACGGTCCTTCGCTATCCAGGATGTCGACACATACTGGAGAACAGCAAACCGATAAGGATCGAGTGTGGTATATTCCAAGGAGATAGTCTGAGCCTATTGTGGTTTTGTCTAGCCTTGAACTCTCTTAGCACACTGCTGGAGGGTTCAGGTCTAGACTATCGGTTGAGGAGCGGTGGTAAGATCATATATAGGTTGTATCTTTTGGCCGAAAGGTGCCGTGTATCGACGTTTCCGAGGACGCTTATGTGACACCACGCAGTAAAACACGACGCCGACAACATTACGTGTTTAGTTATATTTTAATAAGGTTTTTAGGGTTCCGTACCCAAAGGGTCAAACGGGACCCTATTACTGACACTTCGCTGTCCGTCCGTCCGTCCGTCCGTCCGTCTGTCACCAGGCTGTATCTCATGAACCGTTATAGTTAGCCAGTTCAAATTTTCACAGATTATGTATTTCTGTTGATGCTATAACAACAAATACTAAAAATAGAATAAAATAAATATTTAAAGGGGGCTCCCACACAAAAAATAACTCGTTTTTTAAAAAATAATGGTACGGAAACCTTCGTGCGCGAGTCCGACTCGCACTTGGCCGGTTTTAATATGTATTAGTTTAGACTCAGACTGAACTGGACGCTCTGGATAGGAGACTCCGTACACTGCTGACCGCAAACCGGATTCATCCCCCATGATCATCGGTGATAAGATTGTACCTACATCCCGCGAAAGTGCGGAGGTTATGGACGAAGTTATGGGCACGAACAACTATCGGAAACAAATTATGAAGGACTGGGTGTTCTCGTCTGGCTAACGGAGAGTACTTGCATCGTTAAATCATACCAGTTTATTCTTTCATGGAGAACTGCTACCTACCTGGATCTTTTTTAGACTCCTAATATACATTCACAGACAATATTAGGTCATGCAGTAATTACAATTACGTCACAGGTATACATCACGTAGCGACACGCATTCTCAATGTTATAAGTTTTTTTTTTTAATAGAAAGAATAACGTCACATGCTAGGAAACCACGCCAAAGGAAAAATATAACGAGGATAAAACAAAGAATTTCAGAAGGTAAACCGCATTATTTACATAACATTTTGTAGTGATTCATCTGAGCGGCCTTATCAATAGAAGATAAGCGGCTGCAAACGAATAGTTTAGATCCGTGTTTCACGTAAGCATTTGTACTAAATCGTGAGTAAACGCGGTCGTCTTGAGAATACTCGAGACCTATATAGCGGGCGCAACGTAACCTGCGACCCAGCGTTCTCCATTGCATCGTCGACAATGTTGTTACATAACAACAATGTTACAAACAAATGGCCGATTTACATAATAGCCTTGTCGGTTCGCGATTATCGTCGTATAAACGCCCACGCGAAACAGACGTGGCGCTGCTGTGAGTCTGTAACGCGCCTTTATTATTATATTGTTTTACATAATATCAATAGTAGTATCAAGTATCCCGTGACATTAAACTCCGCTACGTTATGATTTAAATCCGACGGAATGCGATACCGTAATTACGAAACAAGACCACTTTTGTTACGCAGAATTAGGAAAGGCCTGTGGTTATTTAGCGGCTTGTTGTTAAGAACCTTTAATTCAATCATTGCACCAACCCACACTGGGTCGGCCGGGTGGAATATGGCTCGCAACCTCTCAAAGAGTTGAGTCCTGTGTTCCAGGAGGAGAAGGTTCGAAGCATAATTACAGGATCAAACAAGAATGGCCCTTAAAATTGAAATGCATTCATCACTCCCCTAACAAACTACGTAAATGTATTCTGAAGGCCTGCCTGTTGCGTTTAAAAAGAGTTTTTGCAATAACTTTTTACAATAAACAAAGAACTACTGTTTCAAGGTTACTCTGCCAATTGATTGGATTACATAACAGATTCGAAGTTATACCCAATTCTTCGTAAATATTAATATAAAAATTGACGTTAACATTTTTCAGAATAAAATCAGGTAGGTACCTACTACACATAAAAGGGAACATTGAATATTGATACATCAAAGTATTTTCGATAAATAAATACGTTTATATTATTATACAACCAAATATGAATTTCGTTTAGATTACAATAAGTTCCTAGAAATATTGCGAAGGTTGGAGTAAGCGAGGTTACAATTCAGTCCAAAATATCCGACATCTAATTAACACATTATCCTCTTCTGAAGGATTTGAGAAAGCCGAAAAATCGATAAAGGAAATAACGCAACGAACTTGACGAATTGTCAAATTGAAAGGCATTGCAATTGCTTAAGAGTATTTACGTAATTACCTCGCTGGATTGCTACAATATGGGGGTAGATGCTTTGACAAGATAACATAATTATGTACCTAACTTTTTCTTAAACAAGCTATATATCAACAATGAACGCGTATCCAAAGTTTGTGGCCTTGCTATTAGCCTTTGAGGAGTTCTGTCGTGAGGAGGCGATCCTGACTGCAGAATAAAGTAATGTCTGTCTGTTATAAAAATGTATTGTCACCATAACCAAAGGTGTGTGCAAAATTTCAGCTCAATCATCTAAAGATACCAACTAGTGGTCGAAAAACGGTTTTCAAACTTTGAAGCAGACAACTTACATTTATGAATAGTGCTAGTTAAATACTCATAAAAGTTTTTAATTACGAATTGTTTTTGTGTTACTTTCTAACAAGAAAGTACCCAAAACAATTTGTTTTAAATTTTAACAAATGGCATTGACTTACAAAATGTAGTAATTTGATTATGTTTACACTTATATCCTCAATTCACTTACTACCTTATATTTCAATCTTCGTCGACGCTTTTCCAACTACAAATCGATGTCAAACGTGTAATAGTCGAAAAAATGGCGAAATATCTAAAATCAGGTGTTGAAAGCCTCGTGTTTCAAAACTTTTTCCTTACTTCGAATTACTAAAATGGACTAAGTAATCTTGATTGGTAACGTAGAATTAATCCTGAAAAAGTTTGTTAGGTAACACACTCTCATAAAAATGTTTCGGAACGTGAAGGGACGTACTTTGTCCAACCACAATTCAAAAGTATTAGTCAAACGAAAATAGTCGGAAAAGCGTCGAAATAAAAGAATCAGGTTTAAAGTCCCGTGTTTCAAAACTTTTTAGTTACTTCGAAATAAAAAATGGGCTAATTTTGCGTGGTAACGTAGTAATTAATCCTGAAAAAGTCTTTTTGCACACTCTTATAATAGGTAATGTATTGGAACGTGAAGTGACGTACTATATTCCACTATACAGAACATTAACAGAAACTATAAGGTAAAGTTTTATTCCTTTTCCGTGGGGCTTCAAAACCCATTAATGCGGTTGCATAACGCGCCTCCCTCGAGTGACTTTCATGACCTGTGCCACGCGATAAGCGGGTAATACAAGTTTTTTTTCCTTTGTTCCAAGATTGCCAAAGAGTATTTTTAACCAAGTAGTTGGGAAATTATGTTATTAACGGGAAGTTATTCCAACTTGTTGAGGCAAATAAGTTCGTATTAAAACGTTTTAGTTGTTTTGACGGACAAACGACTTACTGTTACTACTTACATGTTACTCAAAACGCGATACAAAACGTTATTTTTTAACTTAAATGCTGGCGTCATAACAGTTTCTGTTAAATAGCGCGATGTTTTCTGCTACGACTGTTATGGTCTAATTTACATAAATACTTGAGTGTCAACAACGTAATTAGAAGCCGTTGCCACCAAATATGACATGTACGAAAGATTTGTTTAAGTAATCCCTGGTGGACGTCTTATGTAACCGACAATACTAGGTAAGTACTGATAAAAAGCGATAAACAATATGCCCAGCAACTGATGTTATATAAAACACATAACAACCACACTCCAAAATAAATATTTAATTAAACATAATGTAACGTTTTGAGATTATAATTATTATTGTAAAAATTGTACTTGGCGTGCTACACAAAGAAAAAAGCAAGTGGGCAGAAATTATGAGGCAAAAAAGGAACATTCGCTTAAGCATTCAATAAATAATAATATAACAAGATCAACAAAATTAATAACGCCGCTTTGTAAAATTTGTAATTAAAAAAAAACACAAAGCGTGAATAGCACAATCTAGAAATTAAATAATATGCTACAGTCAAACACTAGATGCGAGGTTTAAGTAAAGACATTCGCAAAAAATGTTAAGTAATAATAAAAAAATGCTTACTCGGTTGGGTCTTGATTGTAGCACTGTCTGCCGACGCGACATCAATATCTACGGTGTTCGCATTCACACTAGGAGGGACCGGCACAATTCTGTAAAACAATCAAAAGTAATTGTAATAGAGCACCGCAAAATAAACTAGATCAGTTCGGTATAATACATTTCACTAGGGTTCCTACCTGGAAGTCCGGGGAGATTGTGACTCAGAGGTTGTCTTTCCAACAAGATCCCGTATCAAAATATTTACGGATAGTTCGTTGGGGGATTCGTCTCCACACGGACACCTGATCTGATCTACCACACAACTGAAACAAAAACACCGGAATAAAACTAGTGATGGTCGCAAAAGAACTTAATAGAACTGCGTCACAGCATATGAAAATAGATACATACTCAGTGCATCGCGTATGACCACATTGTCCTGTTATGGGACAGAGGGGAAGAAAGCCGCAATTGGTACAGCCCATGTCGCGTTCATACACATTTCTAACGCAGCGAGCATATTTGATAACTCTATTTGCGACTTGGCTATTGAGGCGAGTGGCAGCCGCCATTCTATGACCAGCACGACGGCGTCGCCTGTCGAGTGTGGGCTCAGGTATTGGCATACTTTTTCTACGGGCGTTGGGCATCAGGAGCCTTGTGGTCCGTTTTAACATTACTGGGGTCAGCTCAGTTTCGTAGATAATTTCTGTCGAAACAGTGGACACGTCGTCTTCTGATAATGTTGGGTCTGACTCTTCATCCGTATGATCAGCGTCATTGTTCTGCCGATTCGGTGAGCTGACGATATCTCTCTCTGGAGTACTGGTGCGTTCAGGCGGGACCGGGTAATACAACATGTGAGGGTAGGGGGCACTCGCAGGTCCTAAACAACTTGTGGACGCCATTTCCGTTGAGCTCACCGATAACACCTACAGACAAAATATAAGCATTTGTATCGGAACTTATGGAGACTATAACTTTAATATATAAGACAGTCAGTTTAATAATTGCGTGACACAAGTGTTCTGAGAGAAATTAATCATCTTTTTTTCTGGCTTAATTTTAGCAGTTATAATGGTAAAGTAATGAATTAGTTTGGAATGGAGGCTTCGGTTAGTGTATGAAATAAAAAGCATGCGAACAAATTACGGGGTGGAAGGGACATCGACGCACCAACGAAACAGAAAAAAATCGGCTTTTCCAGACATTTTGACCATGAACCAGGTACTGCACTTTTGTAGGAAATAGCAGATTTCGTTTTCAATTGCCAATTAAACCTTTCTATGCGGAGACAGAACGATGTACTGAACGCGTGGTAACTAGCGCTTGCAAGTCGAATATGCGGATATTCGAATAATTCGAATATTCGCCTCATTTAAATAATCGAATAGTATATAAGTTAAGTTAGAATATTGGAATATTTTCAAATCATCTGAATTTACGTATTCGTGCCTTATTTTTGTGGTATTTAATCAAACGCATCGTGAACGCACCCACCAAAGGCTCGGTGACTCGTGTGTGAGTATTCAGATCTACTCGGTAATACTTGGGAGATATCTCAATCCGCTCATCTCGCCCGAACCCGATCGCAGTTGCCGCCGAGTTGTGTCGGACTGTGCGCGTCTCTGTCTGCGATGAATCAGTTTCGATCACTCGCAGGACCCGTCTTGAAAGACGGACCAGAGAGTCTAGCGTGTTTGCAAGTCATACAGATAATTAAACTGAAAGGCGCAACGAACGTGAAGGCGCGCGCTCAGGAAGGTGGGAACGTCGATCCAGATCAATCTCTCGCACTCCCGAGGCTTCTCGATTCCAATCCCTGAATGCAAGCGAGCTCTGAGCATAAATGCTGGAACTCGAAAAATGGTGAACTGTGCCTGGTCCGGTTGAAGTGGAAACCTTGACTGAGGACCGTAGCGATTCTGACGTGCAAATCGATCGTCGGAATTGTGTATAGGGGCGAAAAACTAATCGAACCATCTAGTAGCTGGTTCCGTCCGAAGTTTCCCTCAGGGTAGCTAGCGTCGATTTGAACAGTATCATCAGGTAAAGCGAATGATTAGAGGCATTGGGGCCGAAACGAACTCGACCTATTCTCAAAATTTAGATTGTGTGAACTTCAGCTTACTCGAACGGTATAGCCGGAGATCTGGTGACGGTGGCAAGTGCGCCAATTCTATTAAGCAAAACTAGCGTTGTGGAATGAACCAGTATTTTGAATAATATTCGAATATCACCAGCAAAAATATACGAATAACTAAATTTATCGAATATTGCAAGCCCTCTATTAACCGTTTGTGTGTCGATCTCCCTTCCACCCGGTATAAAATTAGTTTGATAAGTAAATAACCTACTGATTTAGAAGTACACACGTTGCATTTAAACTAACCTACGAATAAATTCGCGTCTATAAAAAAATATATGTTAGAGTTGAGCGATGTTAAATGGTGAACTTGGCCCAGAACAGTTAAACCGGTTGCGCGGAGGCAGCGAGCTTGGGTCCGACCCCGCAACGCAACACCAGACGATTGCACCTCACCGCACAGATTTATGCAACCGACGACGACGCGACCGCTCCTCGCAGCGTTGATGACTGCACTGCGCCCATCCGTTCTGTCCGTTACTTCAATATTTAGGTCACTAGATACAATGCAATACTCCAATTGACGTAAAGTATACAGGACTTTGTAAAGTATAAGAGCAGGAGCAAATACGTGCACTTACCAATAACTGTAAGCCAAGACCACCCGATGTTTTTTTAAAGTGAATATCTTATATTTTGATAAACAGTTGAATTTCCCATGCAAGTAAATAGACGCATGTAGTATTGACATGGCATGCAAAGCAAATATAAAAAAATAACTAGACAACCCAAATACCGGTGCACGATGATTGCAGAGCTTAACAGCGATAAATATAAATTAATATGCACACATTATGGTGTCTACACAGACTTTTAGAAAGAAAATATATCTTCGTTAAGGTCAAATAGAACTACACCAAGGTCTAGACACATGAAAAGTAAAAAAACAACACTACAAAACAATGAATCGTTCATGTAGAAGAAAATGACAACAGACGTCATACCGCAGTCATAAAACTATCCGTATTTGATACGCTAGTTGCAGAATGAATATTAGTTAGGCAACTACTTGGTTTTCAGACTCTTCTGCAACTTGTTCACTACTAAACCGAACCCCAAGTAAATCGGATCGTATGAATTGTTACATAAACGCAACATTAAAATAACTAAATTGGTAAATGCGTAATAACAGTCAACGACAAATGTAGCTGTTCTAATATAATTCCTGATTATTTAGTTATTACAGAAACAAGTCATTACTGTTTTAATGTTAATTATACTCACCAATATTGATAACTTATTTATTTGACATTTTGGTGAGCAATATAGTACGTAATATAGCGTTACCTAATCTATGTAAGTACATTTGTTGCCGCCTGTACAAACACCATGCGACATCAGCTAGCTAGATAAACAATAACGACTTACAGTCTATACAAGTGTTAAAAAAGGTAGTTCAGGTAGTTCCTCAAGAAATGGCTAGAAAATTAAAAGCGTGTCCATCGGAAAATAAGCGAAGATAAAAAACTAAAGCAGAACATCTAGAGACAGGGTAGCAATGAGATCTGACTGGTGTTCTACTGTGAATGTGTAAAATAGGCCTGAGAGAAGCGGTGCTGTCAATGATTAATACAAGTTCGAAGTCATGCTGCTTCCCACCGCTCACCTCTGTACAATCACATGGCAACGGACGCATCGTAGAGGTTCTCTGGACGGCGGCCTAGAAGTTTTGATTTTATACACTATGAGTCACTTGGATATAAAGAATTAAGCGCTTCGGAGCAGTTCACAACTAAAGCGCTTCAGTACCACGCGTGTCAGTCTGTAGGAAAACACTGAGCTCTTTCAATAATGAGAATGCAATACGGGCAACCGACCTTGATACAAATTTTAACATGATTAATGAATAAACCAAAATTTTATCAGCCTAGGGTAAATTTAGGAACAGTACGTGTGTTTGAATGTTATCTTCGAGCGCACTCAGGGTAAGCCGATGCGCATGCATAAACACCAACGCAACAAATAACACACTTCAACAAATATTTTTTATAAAACTTGTAACTGTATTTTTATTCAAAACTCTGCTACAACTTTAAATGTAGCCTGATCGACAGCTAAGGCAACACTAAATATAACTTACGTATGAATCAAGGGAGGTGAACAACAATAAGTCGACGGGCGCGCTCGCCCCATGGAAGGCTTCATCATCCGACTCCTGTAACAAAAGAAAATTTTCTTGTATAAGGGTCACATAATCTTATTCAAGAATCTAAACTAATATTATAAAGAGGAAAGATTTGATTGTTTGTTTGTTTCTTTGTTTGCATTGAATAGGCTCCGAAACTACTGGTACGATTTGAAAAATTCGTTCAGTGTTAGATAACCCATTTATCGAGAAAGGCTATAGGCTATATATCATCACGCTACGACCAATAGGAGTGGAGCAGCAATGAAAAATGTTGTGAAAAAGGGGAATATGTGACGCAAACGAAGTTGCGCCGGACAGGTAGTTAGGTATAAAACAGTATTATTTCATAACGGTTGTACGCAGCGGGACTAACAGCTTAGTACGGCCGTTATTACAAGCGCGTACGATGGGGCTACGTTTGAGACAATTGAGCCTGTCCACTACCTAAGACCCTACTGACTACAAACTTAGCCCTATAGTAATTCTATCACCCTAGTTATCCTAGCCCTACAGTAATTACCTACCTAAGGCCCTAGCCTACCGTACAAACCACACCAAACGTAGGTTATGTTGGTTTTACGTTAGGGAAGTCTGTTACAAGGAGACCTACGGTAACAGACGGAACTTGGGTAGGAATAGGGTTTCGTGTACGACGTGCAATGTCCACAGGAAATGGTTTTCTCACTGCCGATCCCAGACTCATAGGACCGATGATGGCTAAAGGTGTCTTAGCACAGCGAGAGGAAGTATAGGAGACGAATCTCATTCGGCTCCAACTTGATGATGATGACTGATTTATTACAATAATGAACTTAATTATATACAAGTTTTGTGGTAAATACACATTGATAGCAATTTACATGTGTGTATCGAGCCGATGAAGCGAAGATCTTAGTTGGCCACTTCTTAGCGCTGACGGTGTGCTGGTATTGCCGGCGCGTGGAACGAATGTATGTCGCTCTTAACGCTGACG
Source organism: Cerastis rubricosa (assembly GCA_949152445.1). NCBI lineage: Eukaryota > Metazoa > Arthropoda > Insecta > Lepidoptera > Noctuidae > Cerastis > Cerastis rubricosa. Next base: position 10,887,352 of record OX424523.1, on the reverse strand, counting down.
CTTTGATGCTGTTGTTGGCGCGTGTAATTATTACATGTTCACAGTTGAACAACATTTCTGCGGTTTTGCTTTTCCTCGACGATGGAGCCCTTTTATGGCATTCTAGTGTTTTAAATTTTGTTACATAACAAGAACAATACATCAACGAATCGAAATCGAACAATAATCACGCCTGTTTCCTTCTAATGAGTAGCCAGAAACGTAGACCCAAATTTCGCGATTCAGAAACGGCCAAGTTCTCCGTTTTAATAATAGTTCCCATTAATTACGTAAGTAACGGGTACTGTACAATAAGTATAATAGTTGACACAATTATACAAATACTCAATATTATTACGGTTATAGAGCGGAGAAACCAGTAGGAAGCCTGACAAGTTACGAGAACTTCTAATTTAATCTCAGGGTAAGTGTATTGGTATAAAATTGACATCCCTGCTGCTTCTGAACACATACATGGAAATTTAAACGAAGTTCAGATACAGTCCGGTTAGTTCATGTGTGAATATCACCATGAGTATTCCACATCGTGGATTCAAGGTTACATTAGTATGAGTTACGTGTGTACACTGCACACGCGCGCGCTTTCCTCTTTACATACATTCGACCACATTATTTTGTCGTCTTTGTTATTGTTTTAGTTTCATTAATTAAAAACGTTTTTCTATTAACAGACTAAGAAACAAAGTTGATTTAAAAAAAAAATATGTTTTATATAACGCAAATATTTGCATATGAGGTAAATTTGGTTGGTTCACTTTAAATAGAGATAGAATGAAATTCGTTTCACATTCGGTAATACCAAAATTTGGCTACTTTTTAGTAGTCTGTGTATATATGTCTATATATGTTCATTTTGGCAACTGAACCAGGTGCTAGTTTAAAAAACCAGAAAGAAGATACAAAATTAACTTTATACTATAAAGTATAATATTGATCTGTATTAAAAATATGGAAGAAGAAGACATGCTGCGTCGACCACAAATAAATTGGGGACACGACACGGGGTATATAATAGTTAGACATATGCTGTCGCGACACTTTTTGTAAATAATGATGTGTTCTTCAGAGTCGTAGTACATTATTTTATTCTATCATCAATAGTTTTCGCAGCGCACGCGATGTAAAGAATATTTTAGGTAATTTTTTTACACCTTTGGTTACATTATAGGAGTTTTGATCCCAAATTTTTTGAAAGTATAATATAGCCTAAATCACACGGGGATAATGTAGCTTGCCAACAGTGAAAGAATTTTTCAAATCGGGTCAGTAGTTTCGGAGCCTATGCAATGCAAACAAACAATCAAATCTTTCCTCTTTATAATATTAGCTTAGATTTAGGACGGTTACCGTAAGCGGGTAAACCCTATATTCTTTGTATTAAAAAGTATGGCACTATGCCCACTAGACCGTTCCCCTACTGTCGCGTGCCGTGACGGAACAGTCTAGTAACGAACGAATCATATTTTGTTCAACTTACCAGGAAATTGCAAAAAACGTAAGAAAATTTCTTTTTCGTCAAATTTTCATGGGACTTTTTTATTGAGTTCCTAGATGTGTGAATATTGTCATACAAAAATTTTGATCTCGAGCGTCAGTGGGCACCTAGCGTTGAATACAAAAAAAAAACACGAATATGAAAAATATTTGAATGTGAGCAGCCGAGGTGGTTATCTAGCGCGATTTAAAACTTTTCAGTTACCGGCGCCACTTTCAGACTTCGTAATTACGTTTTTAATATTGATTCATTTTAATTAACTAAGCATAAAAAAAATTCGATAGAACAAATCGATAAACGAACAACCCTCAGAAGCGAAGAAGGGTACAGCTACTGATCAACAGAGGGCGTTTATTGCAATTCATGTAAATGTTCTAGAATCTAGACTATTCTCAGAAATTATTTATTATATCCTAAATACTGGGTAAATAAAGAACATTCTAATGAAAATAAACCGAATTCAAGTCCACGCGTTCTACCATAACAAGATTTGCAATAACGCAAAGCGCAGGGCTTATCTTATTAGAATATTTTTTTCGTCAAATTTATTTCACTGATTGCAACCTGACAAAAAGACGTATCAATCTAGAATGATTGTTTTTTTTGTGTGGCTTCTCGCAGTTCACCATAAGAGGTTTTCGTCTGCTTAACCGGACTATCCTGTGGGTGCCTTGAGTGCAAGGCCTCCAGCCAGGGCATAAAACTACTTACAAACTAAGCGACTATACGCTGAGGGCATCCCCTGTGGGGCGAGGGCTTAGGGCGTCGCTGGCGGGGGCGACAGCATGGGGACAGGCTGGATCTGAATGATCGAAATTTAACTAAGTTGTAATGGTTATAGAAAAGCGATCTTCTTCGTTTTTTCCCGTCTGTAGCTCGTAATATTTGAATGTTTTGCTCCTATAGACAATTAATCAACTTTCAATATTGCGACAACATGAAAAAAAGCAATGTAGCTTTACATTGCTTTTTTTTTAAATTTGGATAACCCTTTAGGTTCTATAACGATTTGAAGTTGGTCAGTAATCATTCTCACTTTTTTCAATACTTGTGCAGTGATAAAGCTTATTTGTACAATCATTCGCACAATAGGTTGCATAATTACCCGACTGTGGCGAAGCCCAGAAGGACGGTTATGTGTTTATCCTGTAAGTTCGTTACTGTGATCGTTCGTAACACGGATAAACCGATTTCGATAAATTATACGAACGAAAAACCAGCTTTGTTTATGGTGCCAATTTATTTTTTTGGTGGTAGATTGGCACAACTGTTTTCTATTTTGGCGCTTAGTTGCATGTGTTATTTAGATTAAATACAGTGCTGTTTTTATTTAGATAATAATCTATTGTGTATTGCGAATTTTATAATCGACAAAAACATCGAACAAAGAGTTTGTCTTAAATTTTGCATTGCCAATAGAATTTCACGTTAGGAGTCCCAGAAAATGTTACAGAAGGCTTACGGTGAATCCACTTTATCAAAAGCACGTGCTTATGAGTGGTACAAAGCGTTCAAAAGCGGTCGAGATGTGATGGAAGATTTGCCTTGCTCTGGTAGGCCATCAACGTCTTCAACTGAAGTTAACGTCGCAAAAGTGAAGGAAATAGTGACTGAAAAACCGCATTCAAGTTTGAGAGAGATAGTCGCTGAACTTTCTGTGTCTCACGAGTCGATCCGTACCATTTTAAATAATCACTTGAGATTAAAACATGTTGTCGCTCGGCTAGTCCCAGAAGACCTAAATTTTCTGCAAAAACTCAATCGCTCAACGCTTAACTCGCATAAGAGTCACTGAGGACATGCTATAACGAGTCAAATCCGATCCAACATTCATGAAACGCATTGTTACGTGTGACTACACGTTGGTTTATGAGTTTGACATGCAAACTAGTCAACAAGCTTCGGAGTGGCGCCTTCCAGCTGAACCGAAACCAAAAAAAAATGGCCAAACTCTGTCAAAAGTCAAAGTTATGTTGACCGTTTTCTTTGACCATCGCGGTGTTGTGCACTCGGAATTCTTCCCGGAAGAACAAACAGTAAATAAAGAATATTATTTGAGAGAGCAAATTCGACGAAAAAGGTCAGTTTTGGTGAAAGAAAATTCTTGGATTTTGAACCACGATATTGCGCCTTCGCACAAGGCCATCATAGTGAAGGAATTTTTGACCAAAAACACAACAAATACCATCGAGCAACCTTATTCACCAGATAAGGCTCCAGCCGACTTTTTTCTTTTTCCTAAACTCAAATTAAGTACCACTTCGTGACACCCGCTTTCATTCAGTTGAAGACATAAAGGAGAATTCGCGGCGAGAACTAAACTCAATTCCGGAAAAAGTGTTTAAATAATATTTGATGGTTGGATTACTCTTTGGCGTAAGTGTATCGTTTCTGAAGGAGCATACTTTGAAGGCACTAAAATAACTTTGGATGAATAACTAACATTTTGTGTATTATTGATCGTTTCCCGGTACTTTGTTGACAGAGTAGTATATACGAAAATAAAAACAAGCACTTTTAAATAAATTAATTAAAATTTGGAAGCAGTCGGGACACATTGCATTTCTTTTATTATTTTGTAATCAAATGGATCCCGCCTTGAGTAAGGAGCTGCCCAAGGCGCGACGACGTACTGGTCGGATAAAATCCAAGTCAAAGGAGACTGGTCGATATCTTTAATGATGACTGATGTGTCTCAGTGCGGTTGTAACATTTTAGTGTTATTGATTACGGGCTCGTTATGGTCATCAACTCATGGTGGTATTATTCTGTATGGTGTCGGAAGTAAAGAATAGCCCCATCTCATATCTTCCCGTGGGTGTCGTAAGAGACGACTAAGGGACTTGCCAGAGAATGGGCAGCAGCGTTCTCTGTGCTTTTGTAACAACCGTACTGCGATCGCCAACGCGCTAGCCAAGCGTGGCGATTATGGCAAAACCCCCATGTTATGTCAATGTGGCGACACTTGGGGGAGGCCTGTGTCCAGCAGTGGACGTCTTTCGGCTGAAATGATGATGATGCCGTAGAGCGGTATCGAATAAACCGATATTTTACTAATTTACATTTAGGTATCTAGGTATACATAATAATTGATAATATTAGATAAAACAAAACAACTATATTATAAATGCTAGTATATAAGTTATAATAACAAAAGCCGACGATATTATTACCGTTACTCATACCAATTATCTAAAGAAACCACAAGTTAGACTAATGACTTCAACGAGTAACAAGGTCATTGACCGATAACGTCGTGTGAAAAACTTCATTACAAGTTATTATTACCAGTAAATGTCGTAATTTTGAAGTAAATAGGTAGGTACATATGTGGTTCTTTACTTTACAATAATGTAAGTAAACTGATAAGTGATTTTATATTGGCTGTGGGGACTGGGGTTAGAAATGTTTGCCCGAATCCTGTCCTAAGGTCTAAAAATGACTCATAATTCTATATTGATTATGATCTGATCCAGTCGGGGTTTACCAGTACTTCAATGAACACCGTAATGAATCCTTAGAATACATAAATTAATCATAGTCTGCGGTATAGTATTGCCTACAACGATTATTACGCAAAACGAAGTAAGCGGTGGGCTTACACAATGTGACCCACTGGCACACTGACTCCGCGGCGCAGCGCATGCTTCGCTTGCAATGACTAGGTACCGCCTCCTACTTACATTTGTTGCTTTATCGTAACTTACTAAGTTACTATTGCAAACTGTAATGATCATAGATATAATATTTCTGTGGTAATTATAAAAGCATTGGGATTTGTGGACTATTTCTGAATGAACGGTGGACTTATGCGTCCAGCTGGACTGAGAGGATTTAATTCAACTAGAATCCTACATTTAATCCTGAAATTATAACACTCCCCTTTTAACCGACTTGTAAAAAAGGAGGAGGTTATGTATTCCATTGAATCAGCATTTTTTATCTATGTCTTTCCAGCAATCACTCCGTGTTTAATGGGCCGATTTACGTGATTTTTCGTTTGGTTGAGGCAGCCAGCGCGGTGGTCCTATGTTAATTAGTTTAAGTTAAATAAGTTTAATAACTTTGCTTGAGTAGTCTATTTTTTCTTGGCCTATGTTGATGACATGGCTTAATGCTCCATTCATGGTCATTCTTCTAGTTACAGTGTAAAATTATATAATGACAAGAATTTATGTAAGATACTACAAAAAGAGTAAATTAAAAATCATTTTTTGCTACAAAAAAAGTCAACGCTGCGGCATAGGAAAGGAGGTGCATTCAAATATGTTTAATACATTTTCTATGAAAGACCACTGTACCGCACTACCGCATTATATGATATATATTTTTATATGATTTATATTTTATTTTTTTAATATTTATTGACCAACTTATTGCTGAATCACGACTACCCACCTAACAAGTATGCTTTTGCCCGCAGAACGAAACCCAACCTTGATGGAGCAGAACACGTATTTGTTTCAAACGTAGTCGCAGGTATTACGTAATTTACGTAGCTTTGAATAAGAACAAAGATGATATTCCAGTTCAAGTTTAGAGGTCAAACAAGGCTCCTTCTAGAAGCTTCTTTAACGACGTCTTGCAATCAGGTTGAATCACGATTAGAAATTAAAATGATAATTTGAAACAATCACAAATCATGTTGTACGTTCCAACCGATTTTATGATTATGATTGCACTAAGAGCTCCCTAAGTACTTGATTGTTATGTAATACACTTTAATATTACTGCTTAAAACATTTTCCTTAATTAGAAAAAAACGCAGAATCAACCTTATGATTCTTACGAAACAGTTTCCAAGTTCAGCGGTAAAATAATTGTTAGCGAATCAGCTTCACATCTTTCATGTCTATAAGCTTAAAATAAACGTTGCCGTTTCCAGTGACGTAATTTATGACCTAACAGACATTTTAATCAATTCCCATTACATCACCCTCAGCAACATTGAGAAAGGATTGGATGAATCAACATCTTCCAATAACTGGTCTAAGACCTTGCAGATCGGCTGTGTATAACGCCCTTGCGTAGCCAACTTATCTTGAATTGAAGTATGAGGAAAGTAGGTCCTTATCACTTTATATTTTGTACATCACGTCACTCAGCTTTGCTTTGCCAAAGATATAGGTATGTAGTGGTCATGATGGAGACAATGAAAGAACTCAGTACACGTTGCTTTAGTTTAGCTTCCGAAAGGTCTAGAAAACGAACATGGACAAATTTAGGAAACTCGAACCCACATTCGTAATTGTCGACAATTATATTTCGAATGGGTCGGCCCCTTTGTTCTCAGATCGAATGGGTGAAAGGATAGAGTTTGGCACTAGCCGATTCAGTATGGATTTTTTGCTATTACTCCCGTTCAGGCAATCTGTAATCACGGCACCACCTGCCTACCGGTAGTACTGGTCCTACCTCGCCGGTGCGAAAACTCCTTAACCGGGAATTCCTGTAAGCAAGCTGGTATTGATGGTACCTGTTGCTGTAGTTGCTTCAGCATATGCATATTTGTTGGTGTTCACCTGATTCTATTACTTGAAAGTACCAAAAATAAATGAGTCTTCTAAAATGCTTAAGAAATTAAGATTCGAGATCACAGACAAGTGTGTTTTCTTCTGAGAAAAGGTGGTCGCAGTTAACCCATATTGTATCCATACATGTTATACAAAGCGACAGATTTATGGGTAAACCTGAAATAAACGTCTTCTGTGTTGACAGCCTTTGAAATTTAAGTCAATCGTCACCGCACAGTCGCTTCGATTTAATGCAAGTTGGACGAAATTTAGCGACCGTCTAATAATATTATGAATGATTACTATTATTTTTATTACAATATTAACGAGTGGTTACGTAAAAGCGGTGGTATTTTCTCGCGTTTGAGTATCAATACCTAACCAAGTCGTGAAGAGTGGCTTTTTATGTTAGGTTTGTTCCAACAGAAGCTGTAGTTCGATGATTGTTTTGTTACTAACTGGCGCAGGTAGATTTTTGCTACCTTACCTAGCCGATAAAAGTTAAGTTTCGTGACTTCATTATTCCTAAATGCGTACCATTTGATTACCGGCAAAGGATAGCCTGTCCCGTATCCCCTTGTATGTCTCATACAAAAGGGGGCATTTTATTGAAAGTGGCGTTCGTCTAACGTGCTAATAATAACACTTCCGTCAGCGTCCGCATTTAGAATAATTATGGCAATAACCCCTACATCAGTTCATTGTAGCGGTCATTGCGAAGTCCATACACTGTTGATGTGCGGATCTCCCTAGGAAGATGATGATGTCATGTCGCGTCTATAAATAATTTTTTTTTTCGTTACTTGTTCGTTGTTGATCCTGAGCGATAAGATGGAGAGTTGACTCCCGACTCCGGGTTCTGTTCATTAGTCACAGTACCTACTTCTGATGGAAATGGCGATATGAACCGAATTGGAATTAGTCAGAGGAGGGCGCGCTGGAAGTGCGCCCAAGTCCAAGTAGGTTTGGTTTTGTTATGGACTTCTAAGCCGTTGTGCTATCGAATCTATTGAAGTCTGCATCAAAGACTCCGAAATCGTCCGTCGTCCGACAGAGTCCGACTATATGTGCTGCGCCCTTTCGCAGATTTATTATTATTCGTAAGTCGTAACTTGACACGACACGTCTATCGTCTACAGAACCCCTTTTAGTGTTCTCCACTCACAACGATACCGTTAAAGTACCGGTTTTATTATTAGTGATCGATTTTATACGGTCTAAAACTGTCGGCACACGTCAGGGGACAAGTTCAAAGAACGGTTCCCCTCTTTATTCAGAGGTCAAACCCGTATTTGATTGACAGGTGTTTTGTACAAACTTACTTGCTCTGTGGGTGTAACCGTTTAAGCGAATGGCTCGACCTCAGAATCTAGAACTGACCCTGGTCAATGGAACTGGCGTTAATATACATAAGATCATGCAAACTAGATCCGAACAAAACCTAGCGAGTTAGGTTTATAATTAATACACTACACTACAAAAGTTTCGATAAACAATATTACAAAAGTAAAAAAACAAAAAATATAACAATACCGGCTGCTGGCGCTTAGAAGAAGCAAGAGCAAAAATCATTCTACTTATATTCTACAAAAGTCACTTGAATAAAAGCAATGACTACCGGGACTACCCCCCATGATAAGCAAGATCATCGTTGGGCACCAACTATTTTGATAAGTGAGACATTACTTGTTACGTAAAATTTACAAGTTATGTAAAACATAATGACATCAATGTGTCAATCCAAATTCGCAACAACTGTAACAATGCGACGAAGAAAAACTAGCTCATCGCTCCTGTGCCTGCCTCCTTCAAGCACATTGGTAGCCCGAAGAACCAATCAAATTATATAATAATAATTATGCAATTTAGTGTGAACAAAGGTTGGCGCTGGATCGCTGCTCGCCCTCGGCGCCTCGGTCGGCCACGGAGGCGGCGCCGCGCCCGCGTCGTCGTGTTTACGTTTATCTTGTTTACACGCCAGCGGACTTGCAATGCGCGCGCTCCCGCCCATAAACTTTAGTTTTTTACAGATGTTTTCCTGTCATCATCCCTTGAATTTCAACCTTACATAATTCCCTTACGTAACGACCGCGTGGCGAGGATAATACATGCCCCCCTCGCCCTGCTCTGGAACCTCCCGCTATATAAAATTACGTAACCGCAACAGTATTTTTTTTTGTCATAATTGTTTAATTTACACATGATAATATAGGTATAAATGCCGGTATAACTCTGAGAAGGTACTTTAAAAATATTTTTATTTATTACCTCATCCATTTCCTGCGGACCAGCGTGCCCCGTCCGGCGACTCGGCCACATTCTAATAAGAATTAAGGTTTACGATATAATTATTTTTTAGACACTACAATTTAACACAGCAACAAAATGTTACGACGTCCACGTCCACCACACACAACACGATGTTTTAAACTGAAATTGAAACTTGAACGAAGAAAATTTTTGGCGTCATCATCGTCAGTCGTCACTTTTGGATCATAATAGGCACAGATTCACAAGTTTACGGCCTCGTTCTCACAAAATTCTACTCTATGGTAAGGGCCACAGACAACACACAGAAAATGGCTGACAGCGTTGCTTCCACAGAATATATATACTCGCACTGCTAGTGAAGAATAATTGTTGTTATTCATTCAGGCGTAACTAGACAAGACATCTGTGGTGTTTTTTTTCATTTCATTTTATTTATGATTTTATGCTACAAAGTGAACCGGAACCTTTGAATATATTCAGAGTAGAAGGAATATGACTAGTGATCGGATATTCGGATGCATATTTACCTAAAGTACGTTTTTTCCTGGCAAAAGGTACAAAAGTATGGAAGCGGCTATTTAAATGCCAATTTTCGTCGCGGGATTGCGAAATTTCCTAATTCTTTAGTAAGTATTAAATGTAGTACCTACTGAAAATATCGTGACGAATATTATAAATTTATAAAACCTGGCAAGTTTGTTGAAAATAACAAGGGAAAAATACAACAAACATTTGAATTCGTATTTTTGTGCCAAAATGTCGAATGCTAAAACAAAATGGTAAATACCTATGTCTGGGCATAATTCATTTGGAGCTAAACAAAAAGTAACTAGACTAGTTTTTTTTTTAAATAAACTCGACTATCACAGATATTAGAACTATATAATACTCGGAGACAAGGAGACGAGGTCAGTACTTAAATTAGGTGATTAGTTCCAAAAAAATGCGCCAAGGCGCTAGCGTCGTAATGTCACCTAGCGCTGACCCACCGCGTAAAATGTGTCGATGACGGACTAAAATCGAACTAAAATAATGTCTATGGCATAGAACATCGATAACATGTGATTAGCATGGAAATTTTTTGTAGGGTTCGTTCTATTATCTAAACTATCGAAAGAATAAAGTAAAAATAAAATGCAGATTTTACTTATTTTATTTATTACATAGCTTTATATTTATTAGGGAGAACGTTCTGAAGCTAAAGACAGTAGTGCATGAAGAACAAAAAATATTTAACTTCAATTTAATGTCAGTATTTCGAGGTGTCCCTCAAGGCTCTGTTCTGGGCCCAATTTTCTTCATCCTATTCCTTAATGATTTAATTGAGTATATAAAAAACGCATAATAGACACTAGGCTCGTTATTTTTGCGGATGACACTAATGCAATAGTGTCTGCTAATAATTTAAATAATTTAGAATTAAAAATTAATAACTTATTAAAACTTTTTGGACACTGGTTTGGAACCAAAAATCTTAAGCTCAATGTAAATAAAACAAAATGTGTTCTATTCAAGTCAACCATTCGGAACAAAGCGAGTCTCGAGGTTTTGTCATGTGGCAACAAAGTCGAAGTGGTTGACTATGTAAAATTCCTAGGAGTTCACATTGATGCATTGTTAAACTGGAAGGTTGAGACATCGTCTGTAATGAAGTCTGTTAGCTCAGCATGCTACGCAATAAGAAGCTTGAGGGAAGAACTGACGTTGGCCCAGCTTAGGATGGTATACTTTGCCTTGGTTGAGTCTAAGCTAAGGTATAGTATTGAGTTTTAGGGCAACAGCTATAAGTACAATATCCACTCGGCATTTGTAACTCAAAAAAGAGCCTTACGGACATTGCTCCGCTTAAAACAGACGGATTCGTGCAGAGAACATTTTATTCAACTTAATATTTTGACAGTGCCCTGCCTTTGCATACTGGTGCTGCTAACCAGTTTTGTTAAGAACTTACACAAATTTGAATCAGATGACCAACGAAAAGTTAGAGTTAATACACGTAGGAAAGACTTGCCTAACACAATCCAACCGAAACTAAACGTGGTTCATCACAGTCCTAGGTACCAGTCAGTATTTCTATACAACAAGCTTCCTTTAGAGTTAAAAAGCATAAATAGCGAAAACTTATTTAAAAAAAATATTTTTTACAAAAAAAGAAGCCGACTTCATAAAACACTTAACGCACTAAAAAAGTTAAAAATAATACTATAACCTACCTATATTAATAAACCTAACCTAACCTACGATTAACCTATAATAAAATTTAATAACTCTTTGGAGTCGGTGCCAAGCAATATAATTAGAATTAATGAATGAATTAATATTTAGAATCTGTAAGATTTATGTTTTGCTTTTTTCTGGCCTTAGTCTGTATATAGTCATTTAGGTATTGTATATTGCTTGCTTGATCCTATGGAACAAGTTGAGGGGCGCGGGTGTGCCGGCGGAGTATACAGCCCTTCTCAGATACTGGTATGCTCACCAGAAAAATCGGGTGAGGTGGGTCGGTACTCTGTCGGATGAGTATAGAATGGAATGTGGTGTGAGACAGGGGGGGTTGAGCTCACCGCTGTTATTTAATTTATACATGAACCAGCTTATCGAGCGGCTGAACGGCACACATGTCGGCTGTCACATTGACGGTATATGCGTCAATAACTTGAGTTACGCGGACGACATGGTGTTGCTCAGCCCATCGATGGGCGGGCTGAGAAAGCTACTATCGATCTGCCAGACGTATGCGGAGGTGCACGGCCTTAGATATAATTCCAAAAAGTGCGAGGTCTTAGTTTTCAAAGCACCTAGGCAGCAGCCCCGTCGTGTACCTCCGGTATTTCTCAACGGCGTAGAGCTCAAAGTGGTTGAAAGTTTTAAGTACCTGGGACATGTGGTTACCAGTGACCTGCGCGATGATGTTGACATTGAGCGCGAGCGCAGGGCGTTGGCGGTGAGGAGCAATATGCTTGCCCGAAGGTTTGCTCGCTGTACGGCAGACGTCAAAGTGACTTTATTTAAAGCGTTCTGTCAGTCCTTCTACTCGGGCGGCCTTTGGGTGTCATATACGCGCCGAGCCTACAACGCCCTGCGCGTACAATACAATGACGCTTTCAGGATGCTGTTGCGGCTACCGCGGCGTTGTAGTGCATCGGGTATGTTCGCTGAAGCTGGCACGGATGGCTTTCACGCCATAATGCGTAAGAAAGCGACTTCCCTGTTGCAACGCTTGCGCAATACTCGTAACGGCATCCTGAAAATGATTGTTGGCAGACCGGACTGCCCCATCCAAAGGCGTTGGGTGGAGGTAGCTATAGGTAGCTATAAGTACATAAGTAAAGGACTAATAATACTAACATAGCATATAAGAATAATCATTTACTAACACACTAACCATTTATGGACTATGTAATGGGTCTGAAATAAAGATATTTTATTTATTTATTTTATTTATAGTATTATTTTTAGCTTTTTTAGTGCGTTAAGTGTTTTATGAAGTCGGTTTCTTTTTTTTTGTAAAAAAGTATTTTTATTTGTTAATTTTTAGTGACATATTTTTAATCTAATAATAAAATATGGGTAGGCCTAGTAAAGATGCTTCTCGTGTGAGAAAAGGCGTCGAACTGAAACTGAGAAAAAGGAAAACGATTAAAAGAAATGAGGGAAACAAAAGATCAACGCATTTTGAATAAGAACCCTGATCATCGCGAAAACAGACTGTCAAAGCAGAGAACCTACATGTTACGTAGGTTGAATATGGAAAGTCAAAAAGTTAGTCTGTGGTACACCTGGAAAGTGCATACCGTTACAATTCCAACAAGCCCAAACACAGCTAAGATAAATTGTCTTATCATGGAGTTCCAGTGCCTGTCTCTTGGCGTCATCATCAGATCTGATGGTAGAATGGTTCTTATTGAACGCAAATGATTCACTTGTTGTAGAAAATACTAAAATCACTGTACGTTTTCCTATAAAACTTGAAGAGTTCCGTCGATTTCGCCAAGATTCTATCATCAGATCCCGACTTGGTGACTATGGGACCAAATGGAAAGCATAGGCTTTGGAATAAAAAAATAATTTTCCAAATCGGTTCGTAAATGACTGAGTTATGTGCGAACAAAAAACGCAATGCAGAGTAAACGAAAAGTTAGAAATATTTAATGTTTGGTGATTTTTTCAGAAACGGCTTGTCTGATTTCGATAAAATTTTCATGGGATCATTTGGAAAGTATACGCTATCAAACAAAAAAAGATTTTTTCAAATCGGTTGGCAAGCGACGGAGATATGCGCGAACAAACATTAAAAAAAAATACAAACATCCGAATTGAGAACCTCCTCCTTTTTTAGAAGTCGGTTAAAAACAAATTGAAGACGTTTTTATTGAGGAAGGGCTATTACAGTGTCGATGAGTACCTGGATGATAAGCGACAACCGTAATTGTTATTGATTGGAACTAACTTTAACTGGCATCATTATCTTTGTTCGTTTTTGTTTTTTTTTAACCCCCGACCAAAAAAGAGGGGTGTTATAAGTTTGACGTGTGTATCTGTGTATCTGTGTATCTGTGTATCTGTGTGTCTGTCTGTGGCATCGTAGCTCCTAAACGGAAGAACCGATTTGGATAAAAGTGGTGTCGTTTGAAAGGTATTTTAATCGAGAGTGTTCTTAGCTATGTTTCATGAAAATCTGCTCAGCCGTTTGAAGATCATCACCTCTTTTCTAGTTGATGTAGGGATTTAAAAAAAATCACATTTAGTCTATTTGAAATTTGAAATGTTGTCGCTTGTCACCATTGCCACTTGGCATTACTGAGGGGGGGGGGGTGCACCCCCTCCCCCCAAAATTTATATTTTGTTTAATTTATATCTTTCCTTGGTTTCGTTAACCAGGAGTAGGACAGCCAAGGCTAGGAAAAAATAAAATAAGTTTAAAAACCATGAAAAAAAATTAAATTAAAAATTTAAAAAACCCCCGACACAAAAAAACCTCTAAAAAGCCAAAAAAAAATTAATCCAAGCGTCGTAGCGTCGGGGGACCGCTAAGAAGACCGCTTAGTACAAGCACAGAACAAAGCGGACCCCCGACGCTACGACGCTTGGATTAATTTTTTTTTGGCTTTTTAGAGGTTTTTTTGTGTCGGGGGTTTTTTAAATTTTTAATTTAATTTTTATACATAATATTATTGTTTTATCTCTAGTAATAATTATTATAAATTTTATCTTTGACATTCTATTTATTACTATTGGATTTTTTACAATTTTTATGACATATTATTACTGACATTTTATATCCATTTGTTTTTTATTCTTTTCATCATCATCATCATCTGCCTAGCCTTTTCCCAAACTATCTTGGGGTCGGCTTCCAGTCTAACCGGATGCAGCTGAGTACCAGTATTTTACATGAAGCGACTGCCTATCTGACCTCCACAACCCAGTAACTGGGTAATACGATACCCCTTGGTAAGACTGGATGTCAGACTTTTAGCTTCTGACTACTCGTTTACTTGTTTTTTATTCTTTTGTTTTATTTAAATTTGACATTCTATTTTTATTATTGACATTCTTAATTTTTTGTTTATTGCTATATATAAAGAAGATGACATATCGTTTTACAATAATTTAATTTTCGTTTCGTTTTACCTTTTTTTTATATTGTATATTAATTATTTTTAATTGAATGTGGATTATATCGTTTAGAATTTGTTATTTTACATAAACATATGCGAATTATTAATGGTTACTGTTTTTTATTGAATGTTTTCGATTGTAATGTTTTAATTGTACTGTTTTTATTTTATTTTACAAAATTTTTACACAATGTATATTGCTTCGAAATTAATGACTTATGACTTATTTAATATCGAACACCAGTTAAGACAACCTTTCAAAACTTTCTATAGTTGTAACCCATGTTACCCATCCATTCAGAGAATGAACTCGAATCAATAAGTTTTCTTATTTTTACGGGCTCTCTTGCTACTGTTGACTACATACTACTGTTGACATGATACCTAGTCAATTTTTTTGTTAGAGGTTGTGAATCTTAGGTGACCCGACAGCCGCGAGTCGAATGTCGTGAGCAAACAGGGAAGCGATTAAAATAAATAAGTCGGGTTTCGATACAGTGGAACCAATTTACTCAGCATTAATTACACTGTACACAATATGATTATTTCACTAAGATGTCATTGGATTAAATTGTATTAATTGGACAGCACAAAACAAAACATGTTAGCCTTGGAGCGAGGCAGGCAAGAGAGAGCATAATAGTAAGGAACACAGATAGCGCCAACTGTCAATGTAACGCATAGATTATAAAATCTTGATTTCTAACATTTTTTTACCTATCAAAATTACAATCGTTCCTGCTTTGAAAACTATCTACTTAAACACCATAAGCAAAATAAGCCTGCCAGTATAATAGAAACATTAAATTCTATAAAAAACTAATTCCATAACATTTACAAACCCTCCAATCGAAACCGAATGAATCATAGACACTGATCGATTATAACCGAACCACGATCGAACGGTTAACAAAACGCGATTAAAAGATCGGCGCGGAAAGGTTTTTTTTTTTTTTTTTTTTTTTTTTTTTTTGGTGTGGCACTAGTTGTACTTTGTGCCATTTTCAGGTAAAAATTTGGGAAACAGGGAAATAAAAAGCGGAACGGAAAGGATTACAATGATAGGAAATATGGATCAGGCAAGTCATTAATATTATATATCATGTACAATACAATATAATAAATAAACTAAAGTTTAACATCATTTTTATGCAGAAAAGAGGCAATTATATCATAATAAATAATTGGGTTATGTAATAAACAAATCATACGAGTGGGGAAAGGGGTTTTTAAACTAATAAGGGAATCAAGAAAATCAGAACGGTCATGACGAGAACATGAAAAGAATATATGGTCCAAGGTACCAACATCTTCCCCGCATTCACACATGTTATCCTCTACAATACGGAGCTTGGCAAGATGGTAAGGAGTACATACATGACCCAAACGCATACGAATGATTTGACCAACAATCAATTTGGAGCACTTAACCTTGAAAAACCACGGCTTAATAGGAACATGAGGTTGTATAAAGTAATAATATTTTCCTTTTGTTTGAGCACTCTCTCCCCATGAGACACTCCAAGCATCGCGAAGGTATGACTTGGGTAAATTCATGATATCATGGGAAAAGTTTATATAAGGAAATGTGTCTCCATCATTGACAGCCTCCTTGGCTAAATCATCCGCCTTGTCATTTCCCTTTATGCCACAGTGGCTAGGAATCCAAACAAAATGTACAGATTGCCCCTTCAACCTTAGATCATATAATACATTCCTAATATCAAATACAACAGGGTAGAAAGCCTTCATTCTAAAAGGGAACTTCTCAATTGCCTGTAACGCACTCTTAGAGTCGGAAAATATAACAGTATTTTGTAACTTAGCTAACAAAACATATTCTAGTGCCTTAAATAGGCCAAAGCACTCCCCTGTAAAAACGGAAGACTCCGGAGGAAGTTTTATTTTTTGAATAAGCTTATACTGTGCATGATAAATTCCTACACCTACACAACTATCCAGCGTTTTAGAAGAATCAGTAAATATTAGGTGCCAGTCTTTCCATTTATCATCAATATTACTTATAAATTTACAATTCGCTCCAGAATCAGTTTTGGCGATACCCATATCATAATGTTATTTCAGGCTCTAAAAGTAGAGAGTCAAAAATGTTATCATTAAATATTGCTAGCTTTGGTGCATTATGCACAGGCGATTCAAGTAACTTAAACTTCCTGTAACTAGTGATTAAACAAGGAACAGATTTGCATCTCCAATAGTTGGAGCTTTCAATCAGAGAATTTAGATTATCTAACCTAATGATCAATGGATGGTTGGAAAATTGCATGATTTTAAACAGAAACCTATCAGCTAACAGCTGTCTTCTCAAACATAAAGGAGGTTCACCACACTCTACTTGCAACGCATTTAAAGGACTCGAACGCATTGCACCCGAAATGATTCTGAGAGCTTTAGATTGAATATTATCTAACTTTTTGAACCATTTTTTATTACCACCTTCTAATAAAAAGGTACCATAATCCAAAATACTACGAATTGTTGCATTGTATAACAATTTCTGGTTAAAAGGGTGGGCACCCCACCACACACCCGAGAGACATCTCATCATATTCAACTGCTTTTCACATCTATCCACTATGTAACTTAAATGAGATTTACCTGTCATTTTCTTATCCAAAATTAAACCCAAGAATTTAGCTTCCTCCCCAACATTTAGAATATGATTGCAATAGAAAACTTTAGGTGGCGGAAAATCCCGTTTTCTAGAAAAAACTACTACAGAACTTTTGTTAGGTGATAAATCCATCCCATTATTATCAAGCCAAACCTTTAGTAACGTGAGGGATTCTGTTAATGAATTACATGCAGTTGGAATAGACATGTTTATTGAATAAATAAGTAGGTCGTCAGCGTATTGTAAAACACTAACGATACCATTTAAGGACGCCTCAAGATCATATGTATAAATGTTGTAAAGTAACGGGCTAAGTACAGACCCTTGAGGTAATCCCTTATAAACAGTTCGTGAAATTCTTGAACCTTGGTTTGTTATTACAAATATAAAGCGAACAGATAAGATATTAATAATAAAATTAACTAAAATTAACGGCACCTGCAATTTCATTAGTTTATTTTTGAGCACTGCTATGATTACATTGTCATAAGCTGCCGAAACGTCTAGAAAAGCAGCAACCACCGATAAATTATTAGAAAAGGCCAAATTGATGTCTGTGGTAAAGATACTTAAACTGTCGATGGTACTTTTAGATTTACGAAAGCCGTATTGAGAAATCGAAAGCAAATTATTTCTTTCGATATGCCATTCAAGACGATTTTTGACCAGGTGTTCTGCAATTTTAACAATAACCAAAGATAAGGCTATAGGTCGATAAACATCCGGATCATCTGGAGATTTTTTAGGCTTTAGTATAGGGACTATTTCTTGAGTTCGCCAAGAGGTAGGAATGTTCCCAGAAATCATTATAGAATTAATTATTTCTAAATAATATAAAAGTGAGGAATCTCCCATATTTGAAAAGAAAGCATAAGGTATTCCATCTTCTCCAGGACAAGAATCTTTAACACTCGACAATACCCCTTTAAGCTCGTATAAAGAAAAAGGTAAGTTTAAACTATTCGATTCTTTTATTCCAGGATATAATGCGCAACAAGGCATCAAAGAATTTTTTTCAGGAGCTGTTGCAGGGGCCAATTTATCAAGAAAATCGTCAGCTAAAGTAGGAGACAACTGAACACCACAACGGTTTTGATTAAAAGCATTCCTAAAACGCTTAATGTTACTCCAGACCTCCGAAGGACAAGTTCTAGGAGAAAGGGAGGCGCAAAATGATCTCCATCCCTCAAATTTCCTTTCTCTCAAAAAATCTCTAGTCTCATTAATTATACCAGTAAGTTTATTTAAATTTTCTTCCGACATATCTTCACCATACTCTCTTTCCGCTTCCTTTCTTCTTCGTACTGCATATGAACATTCAGAATTCCACCAAGGAGGCATAGGTAAATTGTTTGTGCGAGAGCTTTTTACAGGGAAAATCTCATCCGCTACTTCAAGCATGCAAAGAGCTAAGGCTCGAGAGCAATCATCTTCCCCTCCAGAAAGTATTTCAGGTAACTGTGACACTTTGACTTCAAGGACCTGTTTAAATTTTTCCCAATCAGCTCTACCCAATCTGTACTTTAATCGAGGAGGACGCTTTTCACTGATGGGATATTTGTCAGGGGATGCTATTACTAGGGGAAAATGATCACTGCCTAGTGTAGAAGAAGAGAAGACAGACCAAGTGAGTGATAAGGCCAAACTAGGGGAACAAATCGACAAGTCCACAGCACTCGGCAATTCATTGGGCTTGGTACGTCTAGTCGGTGTCCCAGTATTTAATACACATAGATTATTGTCATCTAATATTTGTAGCAAACGTACACCATCACTTTTATTTTCACCACATCCCCACGTCTGATGATGACAATTAAAATCTCCCATTATCAAGACAGGGCTTTTCAATGAACAAAAAATATCACTCATCTCTTGTAGAGCAGCGGAGGAAGGCTTTGGAATATATACAGAGGCATATGATACATTATTTACACGTATAGCAACGAAATCAACTAAAGAATACTGATTCAACTGATTGGGTAATGCAATTTGAGAAAATGCAACATTGCTTTTGATCAAGATGGCAACACCACCGTAGCCATCAGTTCTGTCATTACGAATGCAAACATAACCTGGAATACCAAATATTCGACCGTGTTTAAGCCATGTTTCACTCAATGCAACAATAAGCGGTTTATACTTGTTAACTAAATATAAAAGATCAGTTTTTTTATTAGTCACTGACCTGGCGTTCCATTGAATAATCAAATCCATTATCGTTTTTGTCTGTCAGTAATTTACAAATCAGGTCAGCGTTGTTCGGTTTAATGTATTTTTTATTTTGTAACATCCTAATAAGACTGTTAATTAAATCCATAATCTGTTCATGATCTTCTTTTTGTTCGGGTTTATTCTGTAGTGCACACCCATTACTGGGACTTGGAAGACTGAACTCATTTATTAATGCATTGTGTGCTGCTCTGTCATATCCAGACGCATGTTTAGGAGGCGAACGAGGTTTTTTAAATACTGTTTTTTTGTATGAAGTTGACCTAGGACCATTATTTACATTATCATTAGTGTGGAAGTATGCGGATTTGGAATCTGATTGAGAAATTTTACTACTTAAAACAACTTTATCTGCATATGACATAGAGGAAAATGGATGCAACTTACAAGCCTCCAAATAAGAAATACATGAATGAGCCATAGTGTTTTTGATGTCTCTTTGTCTCTTAAACTCAGGGCATGCTTTATTTATGGCAAAGTGAAAACCAGAACAATTTACACAAGATGCACAATCCTCCTCAATGCTACAAGATTCAGCTGAATGATTTTGTCCGCATTTAAAACATCTCGGCTCTGCAGCCCTACATTGTAATTTTGTATGTCCATACCTACAGCATCTGAAACACTGAATGGTGGGGTACACATATGTATCAACATTTAATGCATTATAACACATGAATATTCTCTTTGGAAGAATTTGTCCATCAAAGGTTATAACAATCGATTCTGAAGGTTTCCAAACTGGATTACCGTTAATCTGCACTTTATAATTTAACCTCCGAATTTTAATGACCTTTCCACACCCAACGGGTGTAGAAATATTTGCTTCAATTTCATCTAATGACCATTCTGAAGGAACACCACGCACCATACCCATTCTAGTTACATTGAATGTCGGAATAAAGGCTTTGAATCCATTAGTACTTAATAAGTTAGATTTTAAAAAATCATTTGCATCATGGAAAGTTGAAAATGCAACTGCACACTTATTGCGGCCTATCCTTTTAATGCTTCCATTAATTATACTTTTAAAACCTCCCCGTTTCATAAAGTTTCCAAATGCAATGGGATGTAATACAGTTCCACTATTAGGTAAGTCGGTGATGCGCTGTACATGTATCAAATAAGGAGATACATCGGAATGTATGTACTCCTTCCTACCAACCGGCTCAAAACTTGCCTGACTAGGCTTTGACTGTGACTCAAATTGGGATGACGCTTGGTTACCATGGTTGTTTTCAAGAACCGTCTCTTGGGGATTACAATTACAATCCGTAATACTGAGTTCATTCTGGCCATGACCTTTTCTGGTGCGTTTGCGTATTTTACAGGTTTTACAGATTCTCCTACGTTTTCGAGAAGATTTTTCACTACTGTCAGTGGCCACTGAACCATCAGTGTCCATGCCACTTTTATCTATAATATTATCATTCCGTGACATGATAGTCACATAGTTTGCGACATCCTCGGGGGGATTTAGGCCGCCGCCTAAATCCCCCTGCAAGTTATTAGGGGGGTCGTTCATACGACCCGGACTTACGGACTAATCATATAATATAGAAAACTTACCAAATATTCACCTACAAACACTACTACAAATATATACAATTATTATACAAAATTATATACAAAGATAAGACTCAACTGATCCGTTTTACAATAAAAATAAAATTTCAAGAATTTGAAACAACCGCGCGCAACCGAAGTTTCCCGCCTTTTTCCGCGGAAAGGTTTCTTTTATAAATTTTAAAAATGATGTTTATAGGGTTCGTTACAAAATGGTAGGAATTAGAAATTGGTGGTAGAAAATTGGTGCCAAAAAAATGACAGAAGAGCCCTAGCAGTCAAGAAGCCGCCCATACCAGCTTCATGCTATCCTCGCACGGCACGCAGCAGCAAATTCCTGTCCCCATTAAATTGGCCCTAACTTGCCATCTTGCTCAATTCCTGAACCCGTGAATGTTTATGTAAGGGGTTGGTTTTCCAACTCAATTTCTTCGGGTTCAGGCCAGCGGCCCCGTATACACATGTTATGCAGAACTGCACATGCCTTGGTGATGCATCCCACTTTAGTTGGGCTGTATTCAAGCACCTAAAGCGCCCTTTCTACACCTTGAAATAACTTATGACGCAGGATCTTGTGTGCAGTTCTGTGTACCACGCTTCCAAGAAATTTGGCTCAGCATTAAGAATCGGGGTGAGAATCCAAGGTTACAGTTACTGTAACTCGTGAACAAACTTTTATGTAACGTACCTATGTAACCACTTCAACTTGTGTAAATCTTCATATAATAGTCAAAACAATAGTATAACTATCTATACAATATGTACACTTACTTCATACACTGCTTAAATTAGTATAAAGTACTTTTAATTTTCATTCGACTTTACTCTCTACTGCAAATAGCTGTCGGTCAGCGTTTGGAGAACTTGATCGATTGCACGATCATTCGATTAGATTAGTTGTCCAATCGAGTGGTTGTGAATAGCTATGCAGATTCAACATCCAAAACCACCAGAAAACCACTAACGAAATACGGCCCTACTCTCATAGTCGCAAAATTTTCCATAATTGTAGTTCTTTTTTTATACGAAATAAAACAATAACTATGTTAATACGATTACGATTTCATTCTTTGGTACCGATTTGTTTTACAACGTCTAAAGCAGTTTCAAATTGGTTGCAGCATTTACCTTCCAACCTCTAACCACAGCACATTCTTATTATCAACGATTTAACTTCCTTCTTTAACTTGTTTTTTTTGTACATTCTTACTGCTATAATGGGCAAGAGAATGATGACAGCTAAATTAATAGTCTGTAACCATTGGTATTGGAATGAGGCAGTATTAAGAGAGTAATGGCAAAAATCGGTAATTCCTCACATCTTGAATCCTCTTAAGCTTCTTTGAAATGCAATACTTAAGTCCATTTTTTTGTATGTATGCTCTCATTACAAATGATATAAAGGTACCAAAATGTGGCTTAGCGGTTAAGTGATCGCATTTCAAGCATTGAAACTGAATTCTACTGATCACTAGAAAAACCCCTAACCACCTTCGATCAATAATAGTACTGTTATTTATCGAAGCTAACCACTAAAAGCAATATTTTGCCACTTGTTTTAGTAGGAAATTCACTAGGTTGGCAACACTGCTCACAAGGAGAGCCAACATGGCTGCCAAAATGGCACCGCGAATGTGGTGCCATAACGTATTTTTTGGAACTAAAGCTGACACAGGCCTGCAATCCTGCATATATTTTTTTGTGAAGTTATTCGTTTGTCCACAATATTCACAATCGGGTTAATTATAATTGTTGCTACAAATTTCGAACACGGAATTTGTTTCTAAAAATATTCCTAATTTGGGTGCGTAATGTGATTGAAACTAAGTTGAATTTGTAATTATTTATCGAAAACAAATCTGACGCAGTGGTTGATACAGTGTTCGTATTTCAATTACATATTCAGAAACGCTTCGTTCTTAAATACAAATTCTTGTAGTATTGTGATGGTGTCAGTCAAAGTGCAGTGTTAGTTTTGAAGAACGGTCTTGTTTTGGACCGCAAATAACACGGAAGTTTGGTGTGATTTCAGTCGGTTCTCGACCCCATCGACCACAGTGTCAGGAAAAGATTTCGCCATTGCGAAGCCCAAAACATAAAAATTGAGTGGAATTCAGTGTTGTCCGGAAAAATAAGTCATACCAGCACCATGGACGACGACGGGGATGATAAAGATGATACAAAAAGGTATGTAAAGTAATAGAATGACTAACCCAGAAATGTATACATACTCTAGGCAAGCAGACTTGTCTAAATAAATATATATTTTTTTCTTAACTATGTTGTTTCTTCCTGATGTGCTTGACTACTACAATGGCTTGATGATTTAAAGTTATAATTAAATATACTCAAACAATCTTTCATTGTTTTGTTTAGGAGGACTCGTAACTTGAGTGAGAAGAAGAGAAGAGACCAATTCAACATTCTGGTCAATGAGCTTAGTGCCATGGTCTCAACTAACAACCGGAAGATGGATAAATCAACCGTTCTCAAATCTACTATATCCTTTTTGAAGAACCATAACGGCAAGTACTTTGTTTTCTTCTGTTCATGGGTGTAACAGTTCCAAATTTGTGAATTTCTTTTGCCATAAAAAGTAATGCTTGAGTCACCATTATGTTTTCATACAAGTATAAAGTATGATTATAGCAATTACAATACTGAAACAACGTTTGCCTTAATTCAGGTTTGGGTAATAACTGGACAAACTTGTTGCAAAAAAAATGCATATATGGTAAACAAAATAGTTTAGGGTGTATAGGCCTTGTGGAAAAGTTGGAACTTTGACCTCCAATATCTCCCTAACTAAATATAAAAACCGCAGGTATGAAGAGAAAAAGTAGTTTTTTGTTTGCTTCGTTAAGGGCCTTTTTACACTCTTTATGTTTCCACATAAGTTCACACATATATCTCACCTAACAAACAATATACAATTTGAACCTTTAAATAAATAAATGAATTAATTATGAACTTCTTATGTTATTATCTTCAGTATACATTGGTAATTGATTGAATGGATGTATAATCATTTTTTTTCCTTTTGGTATCTTTGTTTTAGAAATAACAGTTAGATCAAGAGCTCATGATGTGCAAGAGGATTGGAAACCAACATTTTTGTCAAATGAAGAATTCACATATTTAGTGTTAGAGGCTTTGGAAGGATTTGTTATGGCTTTCTCAGCCACTGGTCAAATCTTCTATGTATCTGAAAGCATCACATCTTTGTTGGGTCACAATGCAGTATGTTATTGTATTCATGTTAATTATTTTGGTCTAAAAATCTTTTCTATAAACTTAATCTCTTTTCGTTTGTTTTTTGCTTAATTTAAACGTGACAATTAAATGTTTCTTATAATTGCAGGCTGAAATAGTAAATAAAAGCATATTTGACTTGGCATGGGAAGATGATCGCCCTAGCTTATACAATCTATTGCAAAATCCTGGGAGTGCATCTGACGCAATGCACACAGCTGCTGGAAAAGGTATGTATCATATGTATCTATACCCATTAGCCATGTATTTCTAGTAATGTTTTCTTAGTTATTGAAAATTGGATAGTTAGTATAGCTAAAATAAAAGTTTATAGATATTGATAAAATATTCTTTTGCATGTTCTTACTCATAAATTTCTGTTATTTCAATGAATGAAAGGAATGTTACATACATAGCTGGCCATCATAAAAAACTAACTTTTTTTCATGAATGAAAGCAAAGTCACGTTTAGTCCCTCATGTTACTCAACGATTGTGTAGTAGAAAATACAGAATCCTCAAGATCCTCTTCTATTCTATTCTATCCTCAAAAATTTATTGATATTTTGTCTAAAAGTCTGGATAAAGATAACAGCTGAGATTTGAATTGTCAACATTTATGTAAACATACAAAAGTTTTGTGAATGATAATAGGCTTTAGCGCCATAGCGATAGATAATTGCATATTATTTGTTCAATTTTAAAGCAATGCGATTTCGGATCTTTGGAATAATAACTAACATCATTTATTTTACAATAAAATCTGTGGGATACTTACACTAACCATAAGCGTAGAAGGCTTAATCTTATTAAGCACAAGGAATCATTTTCTTAGTTTAGCTAGTGTTTTATGGCTGTGCATCTTCTATCAGTGACTAATTAAGTAGTTTAGGTTCATCTATACTAATACTAGCTGTACCTGGCATGCATTGCAATGCACTTTTTCCTACCTACCTCCTACCCTACCCACTTACCCTACCTATGTACCCTACGCTACCCTACCCTACCTACCCTACCGCACCTACCTATGCGAAAGTTTGGCTGAACTGATCTGGATGAAATTGGGCACAAAAGTTATAGAGTATAGCCTGGAATATTACATACGCTACTATTTAGTCTCGTACACATTAAAATTTCTACGAGAACTAAAACGTGAGCAACAGCTACTTTAAAATAATAAAACAACACCCATGAAGGAAAAACCCGAAATTTTTTCTCGACGCCGTCTTTTATTTTTATTCGAAAGGTACGACAAACAGGTACTATATAAATAAACAGGAACAAGAAATACAAAAACTTATAGACAATATTGCAGCCCACAACGCTGTACACAGATTAACTAAAAGATACAATAAAGTTAAATCGCTAGGGTGACGAATACTTATTTTTTTAAATAGCGCCAAAAATATATTCAAGAAATGTCCCTGAGTATATGAGTTTTGAACCTATAGAGCACATGCAAAAATTACTATTTATTCAAAACTCCTATTGTAGAAATGGACCATTCTGCGAACATGTGAACGCAAGCTACTACTTGCAAGTACCCACTGAAAATAATCTGCCAGTGCGCACCTTTCGCCTCATTTCCGTTATCGAATTGATAATGGGTTTCCCAGAAAAATTACGGACTCCCCATATAAACTTTCAACTCCTATTACACACTATAAGGGGTAGATTTTTAATAACGCTGATATATGTATTTATTTATTTTCAACCAGAAGCTTGTATATGAAATTTCAGGTTTTTAACATTAAAAATGATGGATGGAATTTCGAAAAACCTTTTCTTAGTGGACTCCTACTCCTCACTAACAACACAGCCTCCAAATTCCATGTCTCTAGGACCAACGGTTTAGGCTGTGCGTTGATATCTCAGTCAGTCAGTACTTTGAATTTTATATAAATATACCAGCTACTGCCCGCGACTTCGTTCGCGTGGAAATTTTGATGGGTTTTAGGGGTATGAAAAATAGATGTTGGCCGATTCTCAGACCTACCCGATATGCACACAAAATTTCATAAAAATCGGTTCAGCTCTTTCGGAGGAATTTGGTAACAAACACCGCGAAACGGGGATTTTATATATTAGAAGAAGATAGAAGACTGTTTTGCCCGACCACAACAGCACGTTGCAATAGATACTATTGTAGGTTCTATATGGTGAATCTCTGACCTATTTTCTAAACTATGCTTCGCTTCAATTGGAAATAACATTGATAGTCGTGGCGGTCCGTCACAAGCCCGAAAAACTTCTTTCTTTTTCGTGTAGTTAGTGTGGGCAGGTAGTGGGCAGGTCCCTGGTGTCAGAGTTTTATGCTGCCGATGGGCTTTTAACTTGCTTGGCTCTACATACCGTCGAGAAATATCTCTCAGGCTTCCTGGTTTCCTCACGATGTTTTCCTTCACCAAAGCAAGTGATAAAAATATAATCATCATCATCATGTTACACTTCCCGGTTCTGTGCCTAGGGGAGGCAAATCAGAGGTGCATGTCTTGGGTTCCAAATGGAGGTATTTGACTTGGCAGTCCGACGGTCACACCACTAGGCTATCACTGCTTATCTGAAACGAAAGACCGACAATCAGTCTTACCACAAATGGTATCGTGTTATCCTTCTAGAATGATACACCCGCTATGGCGTAAGCAAAACTTCTGCCAATTAAAATAACATGTGCTCAGTGCCATGCTGTTTTGCTGTGCAAATAAATCTGGTAAATAGGTCAAATTGCCCTTCGAGATGGATTGCATAGTTCTAAGCCTGCTTGCGTGATAAATCCTAATTGCGTATTTATTCATGTGTTTAATGCACAATGCACTCAATCATAGTTACACTAGTGCTAGTGCTAGTACATGACCCTATTAGGGCGCAGCAAGAAAAGTTAAACGAATATTATTGCAGTGAGTATCTATTATCGCGTAGATTAGGAACTTTCTGATTAAATTATTCCGACTTTAACTATAAAAAAATAAGGATTATTAGCCAAACAAAAATGAGTTGAACTAAAGGGGGTTATTGAATAAAAATATTAATTTACTGTGGGTAACTAGAGAAAAAGTAAGTGGTGAAGTAAACGTAAGTGGTGACTTAAATATTGATCTGGTAGTCAATTCACCAGAAAAATTTAAGCTAGTCTCATTATTTAAATCAATCAACTTAAAATATTTATTTAATGAAGCAACTAGAATAACAGCAACCTCAGCTACCTGCATGGATAATGTATTTACTAATTGCATAGTAAAAGAGTCTTTATTAATTAGTGGCGTTACGTCAGACCATACTGGTCAACTTGTATCTTTTGAGTTAGACAAAAAGTTACACTTAGTGCATAAAATTCAATTAAAACCTCTTTCTAAAAATAAATTAAAATATTTTAATAATAATGTTCATAGCAATCTTTCAAAATTTACCGAATGGCCCACTGCGGGAATAAGAAAAAGCAGATATATTTTTATACAATTTATATCACGAATAATCTTTGACTACAGATGAAGTCTTTCACACTATGTTAGAAACTAATAATAAAAAATAAGTAATATATTCGGTATTTCTAAGATAAAATAAAAACTGAGTAGCAGGTAATTAACAGAGAAATAGGAAAGACGCAACAACGAGAAAAGAATTAATTGTCTTTGAAAATAGATAATAAAATCATTCCTGATAAGCTAGAAGTCACTAAGACGAAGACATTTCTTTACCAACTTTGCGTTGTAGGTTATGAAATCTCTCCCCTCTTCAGCTAAATGTCTCTTTAAGAAGAGCTTCAGCTAGAAGCCCTTCTTAAAGAGACCTTTACAAAGGACATACCAAACTTTTAATTGAAACCAGTAAGTATTGCTACAATTAAAACCGCATTCAAAAGTCTCCATATAAGAAATACTGAAGTCTTGTGGGGGATATCCGTCAAGGTTCTTGGAGCAATTATTGATTCAATTGCTCCTGTCTTAACAGGCATATTAAATCAATGTTTGGACAGCGGCAAGTTTCCTGACTTTATGAAACATAGTAAAGTAGTACCAATTTTCAAATCGGGTTGTGAGTGATCCCTCTTACTATAGACCCTTATCTGTGCTTCATTGTGTGCATTGAGTAAAATCAATGAAAAAACCATGCTGGACCAGATGTTGTCTTACATTAACTCTAATAGGATACTGCATAGTCAGCAGTTTGGTTTCATGAAGAGTAGGTCGACAACGGATGCGAGTAGAACTCATCAGTCACATTTTGGAATCCTGGGAGAAGTCCCAGGATGCTATTGGCATCTTTTGTGAGCTCTCAAAAGTATTCGACTGCGTCGACCACAACACTGATTTGTAAATTATACCACTACGGAATTTGTGGACAAGCTGCTGATCTTGTTCTTTCCTATTTATCAAACGGGCTGCAAGTGGACAAGGTAAGAGAAAGACAAGAGTTTGGGCTTTTGGTAAGGTTATTAAAAAAGTTAAAACAATTAGTATGGATAAAGGAGTACCTACGCATATGTGTTATTGTATCCTGTTTGTGTGTAAGAATTATGGCGAAATCGCTTTGCGAATGAAGTTTTTGTTATTTTGTTTACTGAACTTTTCCATTCACGTACATGTACAAATAAATATGTAACTGTCTTATTTGATTTTTAAGTAGCCGTGTTCGGTTTCATTACTTTACTGACCTAGTTTGATTGTCGATTAATCATTTTGATATTACTGTCTAATCACTATCATATTTCACCTAAAAATCATAATAAGCAAAATCTCATAGACGACATTGAACTCAAGGTCACTGGTTTACCTATCATAATAATAGTCTGTTTATCCTAAACTGGTTAAGACAAAATAGATAATCGTCGTTCCTCGTCGGTTTTGTGAGAACGCGCGCTCCAATTATTGTTTTCCCTGTTGTAGAGAACGAAATCCGCTTCCAGTGTCATTTCAAAAGAGGATCCTTGGACTTCAGCGATGAAGCCACGTATGAACTCGTACAGTTTAATGGTCTTTATCGTGAGTAATATATATTTTCCTGCTAATACGCTTTCAGACTAATAGCTTTTTTTACTCGAAGCGTAAAATACGCGCTTTGGACGTGGAGTTGCGAACACCAGCACGCGTAGCATGAGACCACCAGCACGCGTAGCATGACCACTAGCACGCGTAGCATGACCACTGTAGAAAAGAGTTTTGTCTACGGAAGAATCGACATAATGACAGATAGACTATGACAATGTGTCAGTTTGCCGATTGTTCCGTCGACATAGCCCGTTTCTACGGCAGTCATACTACGCGTGCAGCACATTATCCAATACAATAGACTTGACAATTTTTTTTTACATTTTTAGACAAATTCAGTAATTAAATGTAAATATTCTTTGCCCTTGAGTGGGACAGATAAGGCTAGAAAAAAATAATTGCAAACTTTAAGTCAAATGTAGCATCTTAAAATCTTCGTGTTGCAGCTTTGGAAATGTTCTATTGTATTTTCAGGAACAAACATGGAGCAGCTTGAAAATGATCAGATGCCTAGTTACAACCCGGAAAATGAATCAAGGTAAGAATATTACTAATTGCGGCTCGGTATGCATAGTGTCTAATGGTACAAGGTGACCGCAGAGACAAAACCCCCAATCGCAATGACACAACAGGATTGACGAACGGTATATTGCCGCCGTAACCCGTCACGATATTGTAGAAATTAACTTTTATACCTTCGTCTTCGTAAGAGCTATTTTTGTCTACTCGTAACACAATAGAATTGATTCCGATTCTAGCAATATCTATTACACGAGCGTCCAGGTCATTTATTTTTCCATCAGTGTTTTTCGAAGCATGCAACAAGTCTCGGAGTCCTCGGAGAAACTCGTGATTCGTATGAAACAGTGGTCCGGGTTTGTACTCACAGCGAAACATCAAGCTGTACCTTTCGAGTATAAGATGACGACGCTTTGTATAGCTTTCCAATACAATAAGAGATCTGCATAAACTTTTTTTGTGTAGCTTTATTGGTCGCCGTACGTACTTTGCCTTTGTAGAACACAGCGGAAAACCCTGATTAATGTGTAAAACATATTCCAATTCAATTGAAGTAACCTTTTTTCGGGCAACGACGGAAGGCAAAGCCCAGATCGCTTAGAGTTCGAAAAGCTCAGACCAGGCATATTCCAGTTGTTGATTTTGGCATACAAGGTATTGTTTTGCATCCTCGTCAAATTCAAGGAGGTAACTGCTAATGATTCTCTCGACCCGAATCAATAATAAAATTAAATCAGTAAGTGTGAACCATGCGTGTTTTAAACGCGGCCTGTCTGATTTTCACCGTATAACCGCGTTTTCAAACATACAAACAATGTCAAACGTTTATTTTATAATTTCTTATTCCTTTAACCACGTTAAGGGGCTTATTCTGATATACTGACAAACTTAAACAACCAAAAAAATCAGCGTTTATTAATAATTAACTCAGTACAGTAATTTAAATTGAATATTGTGAATTGATTATTTATGTCTTTTGTGACAACCTCCTGAATTTTGACGATGATGCAAAACAACACCTTGTATATAAATAGGGATGGCTCGTGGCTAAATATTACCCGGAAACGTATACATATACGTATACAATGTAAATAGATAAGCAGTTGCTCCAGGTAAAATAGCTGGTTAAAATGGAAAATGTCCACTATAAAGTCAGGAAAAGAAAAGTTAGACAGATGAAGATGATGATGGGGCGTTTAACAGAGGTTAATTATGTTCGTTTCCGCCAGGTTACTGTTCGTATGTACTGGCCGGCTGTACACTCCTCAGCTGATCCGTGACGTATCACTCGTCGACTCCAGCCGGAACGAGTTCACGTCCCGACACAGTCTCGAGTGGAAGTTCCTGTTCCTAGACCACCGTGCCCCTCCCATCATTGGCTACCTACCCTTCGAAGTACTAGGAACTTCAGGCTATGACTACTACCACTTTGATGATTTAGAAAAAGTAGTCACGTGCCACGAGGCTCGTAAGTATTTGAAAAATGTTCTGAATCATTCATGTAATTATAGTAGGTTTTTTAAATACACCAGAGCTGTATCACTTGAAATGATTTAAGTAGTTTTGGGCAGCGTGATCCCGCCACCTCGTACTGGGTCCCGTGTAATGGATTATGTGATATGTCCCACTCCGTCTCACAGCGCGAGCAGTGGGAAACTTATAGGCGGATTAAGAGGCACAGTAAATTAAAAGCCAGACCCCAGTGATGTTCTATATTATTCGTTGTTGTAAAAAAGGCATGATGAAAGAAGAAAAGATGAAAACAAATATTTGTATGGCCTACAAATAGTTGTTCCGGGTCTGGCTGTTTGTGTATGTGAGTTTAAATGCTTGTGAACGCACCCACGGTACTAAAGAAATGCCTAGTGTGGCCAAATGATTTTTTTAAAGAAAAAAAAAAAGAAACTTTACAAGAATGGTTTTAAAACTCATTAATACCCTTAATTATTTCCCTCAATGATTATGAGGACCTTAAGCACAAGACACATTTAATTTTACAGTGATGCAGAAAGGTGAATTAACGTCTTGCTACTACCGATTTCTAACAAAAGGGCAACAGTGGATCTGGCTTCAGACTCGCTTCTACATCACATATCACCAGTGGAATTCAAAACCGGAGTTTGTAGTCTGCACCCACCGAGTTGTTAGGTACGTATGACATATTTATTTGAACACTAGCTATTGCCGACGACTTTCGTTCGTGTGAAATTGTTATAAAAACATTACAACCCTATTTGAATCGGATTTTGTTAATAATGTCAAAGGAAAGCTAGTTTTAAAACAAAAGTAGCCTAAGTACTTCTTATAACATCAAAAAAAGGTAAAAGTCCCGTCAAAAACCGATTTTGACGGGAGTTTTACCGGCAGGCTGGTACTCTAACTGCTGGCAGCTAGCCCGAACAAACAGACATATAGACAAACACAAAAATAAAAACCTGTTTTTTTATTTATTAAAAACACCGTTTAAATACTTTCTTAGGCATTCAGTAAAAATCTGATTATGAAAAACTACAAAAAATTACAAACAGACGTTTTATTTATTTGTATAGACTAGCTTCCGTTAAAATCAAAATAAAAATATTTTATTTTACATAGGCCTACATGGGCACTTATAAAACGTTGACAAAAGATGCACGGTTCGGGTTGGTCGTTTCCTATGGAGAAGAACTGGCAAGAAACTCCATGGTTCCCAGCTTCGCCCTCGTTAACTATTACATAATACATATACTCATTATCGTGTTATTCTGGTGTATAAGTTAAACTATATGACTGTAAAGATGTTAAAGCAAACTTTATCATTTATATTACTAGAAAGATTAGAGCTAAGATGCTTTAAACAAAAATACAAACAAAATATGCGAATATGTTGCGACAGGGTAAAGACCTGCAGACAATATAAAGCCTGTAAACGTGTACTTCTACACATAACACATAATTCTCCTAATATTTTATACGAAACTAGCTGACCCGCGCAATTTCGCAATTTTTAGGGTTCCGTACTTAAAAAGGAAAAAACGGAACCCTTTCATAGAGCCAAAATGTATTGTCAAGCTTTTACACAACAATCAATCACTGCCAAAACCTTTATACATCGTTTACCCAGCTTTTTTGAGGTATAAGCTTTGGTTATAGGGCAAAATTGCTGGTTGAATAGGTAGGTAGGTAGTATAGGTAGGTAGGTCGTAGGTAGGTAGGTCGTAGGTAGGTAGGCAGTCGGTAGGTAAGTAGGTAGTATGTAGGTTATTAGAGGGTAGGCACAAGTGCATTGCAACGCATGCTGGGACCAGCTAGTATAATATAATATAACACGTGCCTCTGAATATGAAGCGGGTTTTGTTCGGATTTCATACATTATGTAATGCCTTGTAGGTGCGACGTAATAGAAATGAATTTTGATGCCTGTTGGTGAACACTTTCGAACGTAATAAATTTCTCCAGAGGTTAGGATGGAAACTTTGTGTGTTTTAGTTATAGGGAAGATGACATACTATCAGCAGAAAATTGTTTGAGAGTTTAACGATCTCTATAGTATTAACTACAGAGCTTGATATCAAAGATAGCGGGTGCGGAAAGTAGCGACTTTTTCGTTATTGGGTGTCACGTCTTTAGTAATCGAGAGCGCTCTAAACGAATATGAGGTCTAAATCGAAAACAAACATAGCGGCGGCAAAAAGTAGCTAATTTTTCGTCATGGGTGTCACGTCCATGGTAATCGAAGGTGCTCTAAACTTGGCGGCGGCGACCTCTCGCGTCCTACCCTGGTTCAATCCATGGTCCGGAGCGAGAGGGAATGGGAAGCCGTCGCCTCCTTCTGCGAAGCAGTCATGCTAGCGAAGGAGGTGGCGGAACGTGAGAGGGAGAGAACCTCACGTCCCAGCCGCCGTAGGAGACGCCCCGGGCGTCGGGGGGCAACCAGTGGCCCCCGGCCACCGTAGGCGCGGGCCTGTGGACGGTGAGTAATGGGCTAGCTCACGGTTCGTCCGTCTAATGACGACAGGCCGTGCCGACGGCGCGTTTGTGTTCCACGCGCGCCTCAAGGAGATGTCAGCAGATTGGAAGAGGGCCGATGCCTGCCAGGGCTGCGGGTTGTTCGAAAGAGATACCGTGGCCCTGGAACACAAAGGGCTAAGAAGGAACATGGATGGGTTTTAGTCAGTCAAGTCTGACACTCCCTTCCGCTCCGCCCAGAGCGGAAGAAGTCATTTGACTAAAAAAAAAAACCTAAAAAAAAGGGTGCTCTAAACGAAGGATTTAGGATCTGCTCGCGAGTACCGCTACCTCTCTTTTAAACTAACTTATTTGTATACAAAATTACAAATCAAGATCACGAACCAATTAAAAAAAAACACGCACAGTGAAGTTTCCGTAGTCAGGATGAATAATCAAAATACTTCGTCCCAAGAACAAACCTACATTTTCAGTAAATTGCATTCTTTCAACTGAATCGGACCAGTAGATTCGGAGCAAATTGGCGACGATTATGGTTCCGTTTTTAGGGTTCCGTAGCCAAATGGCAAAAAACGGAAACCTTATGGATTCGTCATGTCTGTCTGTCTGTTTGTCCGTCCGTATGTCACAGCCACTTTTTTCCGAAACTATAAGAACTATACTGTTGAAACTTGGTAAGTAGATGTATTCTGTGAACCGCATTAAGATTTTCACTCAAAAATAGAAAAAAAAAACAATAAATTTTGGGGGTTCGTCATACATATAACTGAAACTTAACATTTTTTTTTTCATCAAACCCATACGTGTGTGGTATCTATGGATAGGTCTTCAAAAATGATATGGAAGTTTCTATTTTTTTTTCTAAACTGTTTAGTTTGCGCTCACACTCCCAAAGTGTAAAAGTGTACAGTGTAAGTGTGTAGTGTGTCCTGTCTTACACTCCCAAAGTGGTAAAATGAGTGAAAGTTTTTTTAGAGGCCTTCTAAAAAAGCTTCCAACGAAAATTGGTTTTGAATAAGTTTTGAGATATGGGACTTTTGGTCAAATTGCACCCGTAACTTTGTTTTTCATTAACATACTATGAAACACAAGTTTAGTTTTGCTGTTGAGTGTAAATTCATTTATGAATCATCATCTGCCTAGCCTCTTTCCCAAACTATCTTGGGGTCGGCTTCCAGTCTAACCGGATGCAGCTGAGTACCAGTATTTTACATGAAGCGACTGCCTATCTGACCTCCACAACCCAGTAACTGGGTAATACGATACCCCTTGGTAAGATTGGATGTCAGACTTTTAGCTTCTGACTACTCGTAACGACTGTCAAAGATCTACAAATGACAGCCGGGACCAACGGCTCAACGTGCTTTCCGAGGCACGGAGGAAACTCGATATGTAATTATGGTCACCCATCCACAGGCCAACCTCGGCAAGCACGGCTTAACCTTAAAGATCGACCTGGGCGGCTGTTATTATTTAGCCAAGAGCTCCTCTAAATTTATTTATGAATGACCGTTCAAAATATTGTTTGGGACTACGGAACCCTGTGTGCGAGTAAGACTCGCACTTGGCCGGTTTTTTTCCATTATTGACGTTACTCTTACTGTTAGCCTACACGAGGGCGGCACTGAAAATTTTGTGAATCAAGGTAGTGACACAACATTACTATTTAAAAATGTATTTATTGCATTTCGAAGTATTCTCCGCGAAATTTGACACATTTTTTCATACGATGGAACCAATCATTGAAGCAACCATTCCATTCGGAAGTTGGGGTCTCCAAAATGGCCGTTTTGTAGGCGTCCACAGCTTCTTCAGGTGATGAAAATCTCTGACCAGCAATTTATTCTTTATTTTAGGGAAAGTATAGAAATCATTAGGGCTTAGGTCGGGGCTGTACGGCGGATGGTCTAATAATTCTGTTTTCTTGTTCCAAAAACTCTTTTGTTCTGTGCGCGGTGTGAGAACTCGCATTGTCGTGATGGAGGATGATGCGGCGGTTGCAGTTCTCTTTACGGAGTTCAGAAACGACCTGTGGCAAACAAATGCTAGCATACCATTCTGCATTAACCGTTCTTTGTCCCTCAAGAGGAATAGTCGCAACATGGCCGGTTTTTGAGACAAACGTGGCCACCATTTTTTTTGCAACACTCCGTGAACGAACAATTTTTGTTGGCTTTAACACATTTTCGAACACCCAAATTCGTGACTGGTTTTTTGTTTCGGGTTCGTACGCGTATATCCGGGTTCGTCACCTGATACGATGTTGTATACAGCATTTGAGGATCCTGCATGGAATCTTTCGAGAGTTCTGACGCACCAAGTAACGCGAGCCGCTTTTTGCTCTTCACAGAGCGAATGCGGTATCCATCGGGAAAACAACTTTTTTACACCTAATTTTGTTCATGCAAGATTATTTGTATTTGACTCAGAATTTCGCGGTATGTCACATGTCGATTTTCCTCATCAGCTTACGCACAGCATCAACGTTTTCTTGAGTGACTGCAGTTTTTGGACGACATTGACGGGGATCATCACTGAGCTTGACACGTCTACGTTGAAATTCAGCAAACCAGCGATAAATTGTGGTTTTGGATGGGGCTTCATCACCAAATGCAGAAATCATCCGGTCAATACACTGTTTTTGTGTTAAACTATTTCGAAAGTCATAATAAATCATCGCTCTTGAATTTTCTCGAGTCAATTCCATTTTCTCAACGACTAAAGAAGTTTGCTTCGATCAATATTGATCGAAGCAAGTTTGACAAAACCTTGTGACAAGACCGAGAATTTTTAAAAAAATAAATAAATGGTATTCGATTTTTAAAACCAAGGAGTTTTCAATTAAAAAGATTTTAATATGACAGAAACAGTGGAAATATTCCATTCCCGATACTTTTAGTGCAGCCCTCGTATTCGAATTATTCGAATATTTGTCTTGCAAGCCCTACTCATGACGTTATCAACGACCCCAAAAACCATCATAACGACACCCATGTTTATAATATATCAATAATACAACCTAAACAAAGTTTATTTTGATGGGAAAAGGTTGACTTGACAAGGGGGCAACACGCCATAACAGCGTCATGCCATTTTCCGTCACGGGATACTAGTCGGTTTTACTGCTAATTAGCGCCTTTAGACGTTTCACATAAAAAATTAGCTAAAAATAGTGGTCATGAATTTTAATAAGTACGTACTTAAAAAATGGAAAAAAATATGCCGTTGTATGGTCGAATTGAGAGGAAGGCCAAAGAAAAGATGGATGGATGGTGTGAGGAAAGATATGAAACAGCAGAAAGGAGTAAATGATGACGTGACGTCCGATAGACAAGAATGGAAGAAGAAAACGGGTTCCGCCGACCCCAGGTATAATGGTAGTCAGGAAAATGATGTGGCGAAGTACTGATTGCCCCGTGATATTGCAATCGTTCAATAAAAAGTCCTCTGAATCCCAAAAAACTGTAGCCATAATCTTATTGGCCGACTGGATACCTTGAACTTCTTAACCAGTTCTGAGCTTTTTTGTGCCATGACCATGACCTCCTTGACCTCTTGTTTTGACTCAGGTTCGTAATGATGGTCCCGAGTTTTTTTTTTATCACAATTTGGTTGCCGAATTCATCCCTGCTTTCACTACACATCTCCAATTAGCGCGAACACCCGAGCCCCTATCTTGTATCTCTCTCGCACAGTCGAAACGATTCTGTTAGGATGAACTACACTATCGATGGAAGGATGACAAGCATTAACACGAACAAACACACTTCTTATTTAATTTTGTTTATACACCTTCTTATTTTATTAAAAATGATATACACATATAAAATGTGGTATATAAAAATAGTAAAACTAGGAACCCTTAGGGGGCGTCCACTAATTACGTGAGGCGTTTAGGGGGGGGGGGGGGGGTCGAGCCAAATCTCACCTAATCTCACGAGGGAGATAGGGGAGGTCTCGGCAAATATCACGTATTTTTTTTGCTGTAAGAAACATTGTAAATATGTTTACATGTTGTCATGAATAATAAATATTCAATGAAAATTCTAAAGCAAATTAGGTTTTTTAAATAAATCCAACGCAATCAAGCACAGGCTATCGTATTTACACTTAACTACGAATTTTGATTCATCTCACGTGAGACTAGAGGGGGGTGGCGGGGTCAAGTCAAGTCTCATGATATATCACCAAAGGGGGAGAGGGGGTCGAAAAATCGCCGAAATTGCCTCACGTAATTAATGGACGCCCCTTTATAGTTTCGCCATATCCGTCCTATTCAGAGTTTTAGCCAAAGGGTATCTTTGCTACACTTAAGTTTAGCCGGCTGATCTTAAGCTTATTTTCACACCCATCTTTAGCCGTAAAAGATACACAATTTACAAGCTATGCACAGACTTTGAATGGTAATCTCTTTCTTTATCGTGTGCTTAGTGCTTAACCTGAAGTTACAGTTTAAATGTCGCCCATGGGCCTAATAATAAAAGATGAAAATATTGTACACGTACATATCAAAAGACGAATTGAATTAGGGCGCGTTCCCACTATGCCGTGATAATTAATTTTTCTTTGGACGACTGTCGTGTGTCATTTGCTATTAGATCATTCCGAAATTTTTACTGTTAACGGCAGTCGCCTTGTCGTCTGCATATCAGTCGCGTCTACGTTCTTTTGAAAATGAGTAGTGTGTATAGTTTTTTTTAATCTGGCTACGATAGACACATGTTTTGCCGTCATGATAAGTAGCCGTTTCTATTGACTTGACAATCTGTCGTCACTGTAAAAAAAAGTCGTGAACGTGAAGAGTCTACCAACTGTAAAAGGTAAAGTAGCATACGTATCATACTTAAAACTTTGGCCAATTGTTATAGCAATATAAATATTAAACTAATCCCTTGTCGTTTTTTTATTTACAAAAAGTTTTTTTTTGCCGGTGGGCGTGTAGTGTGTAAGACGTATGTATGTGTGCTCATGTATTCTTATGTTAAGAATCAATACCTTAACAATATATTAAAAAATCCTGTCCGATCCGAATGGGGCATATAGGTATCCCAATCACATAAGCAAATAAAATAAAGAAAATGAAATATTCATGAAAGTTGATAATAAATTTTAAAATCACGAGTTTCTTGCACAAATTAGTGCCATTTCCCCGAAATAAAACGCAACAACACCATCATTGAAGTTGTAAAAATGTTCGTAATAAAAATCAATCAAAACTTATCGTAAAATTAGACCGTAACATACAAAAAGGAAACAGACGAGATAAAAATGGGACAACATTAATTATTTTAAAATGATGTAAGTTTTGCGTAAATATTGTTTCCGATTTTTGGTTCGCTGTTGTGGTTATTGAATTAGAATGCCGTTTACAAATCCAGAGCATTTTAACTTGTTAACGTGTCTAGGTAGGCGCGAGGGTAATTATGCAGATACTCAACGTACGCTCGGACGATCTCTATCTTGTAATCTCTTTACAAGATAGAGATCGTCCGAGCGTACGTTTCAACGTTTGTGCAACCGACCGAGTGTATGCTACGAGCAGTGTTCACGGCTACGAAACGCATCACGCTGATGCAGAAAGACCGCGAGTGAATAATAGTAACATTGAAGAGCGAGAACAAATGAATGAACAAATGTGCTACAAAGCGTCCGTGCTAACCTTGTGTGATACCGCCAGAGCTGTATCACTGTTGGAGGCAGAAACATGAAACAGAATCTCCGTCACAGCTGTCGCATTGGCGTCCTCATCGAATAATCTTGTAAACACACGATTTAAACTTGAACGACATATCACATTAAAAGTTGTTTTCAGAGCCAATGACAGAAGTCATCGATTCATTACTTTATGACGTCACTACCCCGCCACCGCCCTCACCCTTCCCTGTATTGCCATGTAAGTTTCTTAGTTTTATTAAATTTTATTAAGTTCTTGTTGGTGTGTTTTATATTGTCACCTAATAATACCCTCACGGATCGGACATGTATTTGTTCAAAGTGAAAACTTCTTTAGCGGCGTTGTGCACTTTTGTGATGGGTAAAAAATGTTTACTTCGCGTCAGGTGTCAAGGCATTAGGTTACGAAGGAATTTGAACTTTATGACATCTGTCATTGAGTTAGGGTTTCGAAAACTGGAAAATTCGTAAGACGGATTGACATTAGGTTACGAAAGAATTTGAACTTTATTGACATATGTCCTTGAGTTTTTTTCACATATTTTGCTACTATGGATGAATCTTAATTGATTGAAATAAGGGTCTTATATATATATTTTATTATTAGTCCTTGACTTGATTTATTGCACTAACATTTCGACTGAAACCTCAGTCTGCGCTCGACCGCCGTCGTGAGTGGACTCTGCTCAAATACAAAATATTCGATAAACCATATTTTTGATACTTGACAACGTTAGATGATTTTCTATTTACTGATTTTTATTACAATATTTTATTTCGCTAAAAGTAAGTAGGTTTTATAAATTCTTATTCGTCAAGAACTTGATGGAGTGACCTGAAGGTGTACTTCGGTGACTGCTACTGGAACTCCTCGACGAATAGAAATAGGTGGGCTGAGTTTGGGCTCGTTTTGTTAATTATGATGAGACCTTACCTCCGTACGTGATGGACCGACCTAAAGGTGTACTTCGGTGACTGCTACTGGATCTCCACGACGAGTTGAACTAGGTGTGCCGAGTTTGACCTCATTTTGTTAGTTATGATGAGACTTTACCTCCGGACTGATCTGAAGGTATACATCGGTGTCTGCTACTGGAACCACACGAACTGATAATTAAAGCAATTCATGCAAATTTATTCCCTAAACATTCCAAAATATCAAAAATGCACACCGTTAATATTCAAGTTTTCACTTCTGCCGGTACTCCCGGAGTGCAACCCGTTTTTAGGGTTCCGTACCCAAAGGGTCAAACGAGAGCCTATTACTGAGACTTCGCTGTCCGTCCGTCCGTCCGTCTGTCACCAGGCTGTATCTCATGAACCGTGATAGTTAGCCAGTTGAAATTTCTACAGATTATGTATTTCTGTTGACGCTATAACAACAAATAGTAAAAACAGAAAAAAAATAAGGGGGGCTCCCATACAAAAAAGTTTTTTTTTTTCGTTTTTATATTATGGTACGGAACCCTTCGTCGCGAGTCCGACTCGCACTTGGCCGGTTTTTTCTATTGTACTCTATGATTGAGCAGTAATAAACGAGATTCCAATGAAGGCACTTGTTTAACTCATCTTCCCGGACCAACAACCTTACATGTTACATCCACATACAACCATACAGTTATAGAAGTATGGCTGTAGCGACATTTTCTACTCTCATGATTAATCGAAGGCACGTTACTTATTTTTTTGGATGTTTAAGATTGTTCACAAAATCTTTTACTCTTGTATTTTTACGCCTTTTGAGGGGGTACACTACATAAATACGAAAATCTTTATTCCGATATTCACAAGGCCGAATTTCAAAGTACCGATTGTCTTAATTCCGAATGGTTCAAAATTCCTAATTTAACAACTCCGACTTATCATTACTCGTATTTTTATAATTCCTAAATTTCAATATTCCTAATCCAAATAATCCATTTATAATTACTATTCTCAAAATACCGAGTTTCAATGGATCGAATAACAAAAAGTCTGACTTAATGATAATTCGAAACATCAAAAATACGAATTCCGATTATTGAAATACCGATTAATACAATTCCGAAATAAAAGCGCTTTGTAAAACTGAATAGCAAGACAAAAAAACACATAATGCATGCAACATGCAAGCAAGCAGGCAGGCAACATGCAGCAAGTATTATTTCTGTCACGGCTCCGGCGCTGCGGGATTTGGGCGGCCCCACGCGAGCTTATCGTCGTAGATGGTTTTAATGCTCACCACCGCAGCTTCGGCTTG
Source organism: Cerastis rubricosa (assembly GCA_949152445.1). Lineage (NCBI taxonomy): Eukaryota > Metazoa > Arthropoda > Insecta > Lepidoptera > Noctuidae > Cerastis > Cerastis rubricosa. The sequence goes on along the minus strand of OX424523.1, from coordinate 10,845,407 downwards.
CTGGCCGGCCAAGCTGGCCAGCCTCAGCCGCGGCGGCGGGCCTTCAAACCACCTGCTCCTCAGCTCGCGGGCCGCTCCACACCTCCGCGCCTACGCGATTCTAAATTACACTCTAGGGGTAGGGCATGTTGACTTTTAGTTTATTCGAAGTATTGAAAATCGGAATGTCGTTTTTCGGACCGAGAACCCTTCGAGCATCTGATTCTTCGAACGTATGAAAATCGGAAAACTAACAAATCGCATTTACGACTTTCGGTAAAATAAAATTCGTGATTTTTAATAATAGACATTATAATTCTTAGGTATTATGAATTTCGGACTTTTGGCACTCGGATCATTGAAATTCGGAATCAAATATTTCGGAGTATTTGGTTGTTCCCCTTTTGAGGCTGTTAGAAGTTTTCGCCCGAGTTCGAACCACTCCCTAGAATCTCGTTAAAGAATCGTTGATTCTTTATCATCTCTTCGTTCCTCTTCTGAGTTTAGGATATTTTTCAAAAAGTCTTAAATTCGCTAATTTCCAAATATGTAGTGTGTAACCGAAAATATCCCATGGGTATTTCACACAACATAATTATCCTATTTCAACATATACCAAGTGCCCTTTTTTGTTTGTTTCGGAATAAAGTGGCTGTGACATACGGACGGACAGACAGACAGACATGACGAATCTATAAATGTTCCGTTTTTTGCCTTTCGGCTACGGAACCCTAGAAACGTGGTAATCGTTTGTGCAATCTGAATACTTTTGCACTTTAAACTTTACAGTGCATTCTTTATATTCATAGATTTTGTTAAGTACGTGCCTAATCGCGTGATACTTCGGAAGCTTGCTACTAAGTTAGTACGTAGAAGGGACCAGACATCAAAAGACCCCGTTAAAGAGTTATTAATGATTTTCAAAAGTCGGAAACCCTTCCGCAAACTTTTTGCTAGCCTTTTTATAAATTGTGAAAATTTTTAGATCGAAAATAGGTGTCAATGACACGCAGTATTTTACCTTTGTCAGGCTATCATAACCGAGCCGAGCGTGATTGCCAGAAGGAAGCCCTTTGTGCCTTTAACTAAATATTACAACGACAGTCACACCAACTACTGCAACTAAAATAAGATACTAAGACAACATGTGTTTTTGATACCCCATAACTCAATTTTTAAGTAAAAATAATACTATAAGTGCTGGAATAGGAGGTCCAAAAATGCATAGTTTCGAAGACATCATCAATCTAACTCTAGTTTCGATGTGTTTAGGTATCTAAGCTTCGTTGATAAATACGAGTAATTCATTTTAATTCAAACCAATAAATTAATATTTAAAGCCCAAATTAATAATAAAATATCGCATTTTCATGCGATATTTTATTTTTAATTTGGAAGCTATACAGGATGTTTGGTTAATCTTTTGCCAAATTGAACGAGCCGTAAAAAGGGGTAATTTTCTGTATTTTCAGTAAAAAAAAAACCGCGTACGGAAGGATGATTTATTGGGGAAAAGTCATCCTTAGACCCACGGATTTTTTAAATAATTTTCGTCTTCTATAATTATACTTTTTTGAAGATCCGAATCGATATCGAATTCAAACTTGGCGGAAGATAACACCTAGGTGTTTTTAAACCTCGAAAGTTTTTGAAAATTGTATCATCATTTTCGTTGCAACCACAAAAACTATGGAAATGACACGTATGAAGAAAAAAACGAAAATTTTGGAAGCAGCCGTCTTGATCCACTTTAAGTCACGTACACATTATTGCGCGTTGTTCAGGTCCAGGATTGCCCAATAAATGGCATGGTCTTAGTACAGGTACTTAATAAGTGTGATGGATGGCAACATATTATGATACTTACGACTCCGTAGTTGCCAAATGTCGATTGCTAATTTTTCTTTTTTAACTCGTGAAACGACACGGATTCGAAAAAAACATTGGCAATCGACTTTCAAAGTAATAGTAGGTACAAAGAATTGTAAATACGTTTATCAAGAAACGTTTTTACTACAATTTCACACGGCCTAATACTTTATACGGCCTTTTGTTTGAACTTTTACCAGAAACATTTCACAAATTGTTTCCTTATTGTGAGCGCCTTTTGCCCAAATTATGTAATTACCCTTCTTGTGGTTTTAATACCAATCATGAGTCGTATAGTGTATTGTTTTTCTCTTTCATAGTTTATATTCCTTGTCTAGGTTTAAAACGTTTTGCTACTATAGTGAATCTATGTAGGCTTTTGAGAATATTTTTCGATTGTCATTCAGTCTGTAACAATTTCTCAGGTATTTTTGTTTCTTATCTCTATCATACAAATTCAGTTAAGACTGCCTTTACTGTTTGTAGTGATTTTCTTTGTTTTATTTTAAAAAAAAGACATTGTCCTGTAAACAAAAAACATGTTACACTATCGTCGTTTAGGTTCTAACACCACGTAAGTCAATTTGGGTGGTTTTGACATTTTGATGTCGTTTGCTAAAGAATCGGAAGACGCGTTGTTTCAGCCAACCTGAAACAAGCATCTCTCTATCTAATTTGGAGTGTAAATAAATCATCAAATGGTATTGTACTGGTATCTATGTAAAATTATGCAGTTTTTTCACTGTCCTGTAAAGTTGCCTGTTTTGACTTACGTGGTGTTGTAGCTTAAGCGACGATATGTTAAAAAAAGCCTGTCCAATCCGAAAGGAGCTTGTAGATATACCTATACAATTATTACCAAATAAAAAAATTAAAAAACATGCATGAAAGGAAACTATATGGCCAAGTAACCACCATTTCCCTAAAATCTAACAAACTTTTAAAACGTGACAACACCATTTTCAGCAATAGTATGTTCGATCGTCAAATGTTTGTTTATGACGTCACTACCCGAGAAGTGGCCGGAGTTTCGCCGCCTGCGCCCGTTTGTTGCCATGTAGGGCCCTTTTCCTGTCTTGCGTATTTTACATCGGGCGCGGATCTGGTCCGCGTGCAGGCTGCCCGCATCCTTTATCATTGCATACATGTTTTTCCTATCGTCACCCGCATGCGGACAAGATCCGCGCGCGGGCGAAAATTTGCATGTCAGGAAAAGGGCCCTAACTTTCCTCATTTTTGACTTGTTACTGAAAGCGGTTTACTTAAATATCTTATCCTGATATTATTATTATGTAACAATATCCTCACGGAGCAGAGAGGGCTTTTTTAACGTATCATACTTTGTATGTAGGTTCAAATGTCAGTTAGTAAAATTAGGCGTGGTGTCCGTGCATTTGATTTATTTGTCATCTAAGTCACCTACACTCCACAATACCGAAAGGAATCTATTGTGGTGCGAAGGAAAGAGATTGTCCTTCATCCTGTTGGAGGAAATATAATATAGCTTGGTAAAGACGCGCACTGCATTGCGCTGTAGACCTTTAATTGGTAAATGTTTGCGCCGCTAGTGCAGCAGTCGTTGCCAACGGTTGCGACAGGTCGGACCAACATCATGTCGTAAGTCACAACAAAATAGTTTCATACTTTGACTGGGTCTTGTCTATAACGTTATATTATGTTGCGTTTGTTTTGTTGATAACTTATAGGTTCATAACCATGTTGCCTTTTATGTTTTAAGCAAGTTAATTTCAATAGTATTTCGTTTCTTGTAACTTAGTATGTTTTGGTGCTTACGTGAAAATAAACTTTATTTGTGATATCAAAGATGTTGAAATTCGATCGCTAATAAAATTCATAATTATGGATCAATGGATATGCATAATAATTATGTCGAAGGTAGGGAAAATTACTAAATCGAATTCTTTCTATTAATAACTTTAAAGCTCGTCATCACCATGTCGATGCCCTTTTATACTATACAAAAAAAATGGTTCCAAATGGAAGAGTAAATGGTACTTACTTAATTATTAGGTCATTGTTGATTACTAATATTACAAAGAGGTAAAAGGACATCACCCGGCCTCCATACATTTTTGGGCTAATTTCAAAAGTTCAAAGTTCAACTGCCAACAAATTACATATTTGAAAAGAGCATAACATAATACACATTTTTAGGGTTCCATACCCAAAGTGCGAACGGGACCCTATTACTGAGACTTCGCTGTCCTGTATAAATAACTAGCTGTCCCGCGCAACTTCGCGTTTGCGTTTGCGTCACATTTTCCCCGTTTTCGCAATATTTTTCATTGCTGCTCCACTCCTATATCTATTGAATATTTACTCAATCCAGTCAACAGATTCCGCCACCTGTTAGAATCGTTTGGAGCTTACAGATAATTGTTACTTAATTTGCAATAAATTAATATTGCGACTATAAATTGAGATGTAAGCTCAAACATGAAAACAAGGATCAAACTGCACACGGTGTGCAAATTTGATGGAAATCGGTTAAGTAGTTTAGGAGTCCATCCCGGACAAACAACGTGACGCGGAATTAATAAATATATATAGATGGTACGGAACCCTACGTGCGCTAGTCTAGCACTTGGTCGGCTTTTTTATTACTACATAGTCGTAATTCTCACCGAGAAGTTATTCGACCACAAAATATCTGAGATCACTCAGATTGGGCTGTTTTTTTTTGTCGTTATATAAAAGTAAACGTATTATTTGAATTTGAACATAACATAATATAGTACATTGTTCACCTAGAGGAGAAAGTGACCGATTACCGTCGAGGGTGTCGTTTGAAGCCCGAGCCGTAGGCGAGGGCTTTAAAACACCCGAGATCGGGAATCGCACTTTCTCTCGAGTGATACATAGTGCTTTATACTACACCTACGAGGAATATAAAAAACTAAATCTTTACTAATTGAAATTTATATTGAAATTGTTGCAATTAGTGAAGCTTAATGTAACACTTTTTCCATTAATGTTTGTTTGAGATGTTTGCGACAATGTAGGAGGAATAACTGGCTGTGCTGTTGGCACTGCGCTCGTAGAAGGCTGTGGTGCCAAAGGGGCAACTGGCTGCTGAGGGGCATCTGGCATCGCCGCGCTCGTTGATGGTTGAGGAGATGAGTCTTGATGCACATTAATCGATCCCGATATTTGGTTATTTATTCGTGTTTTGTTTTCTACGGAATTCTCTATGTAGCTTTCTGCAACAGCGGACGATTTCCAACCACCGTGACGTTTTATTGTGGTTAAATCAGCACCAGTATCGGCAAGAAGAAAGAATAGTCGCTGAAGTTCTGCGAAAGCAGTGGCCAGTGTATTCTAGTGGATTGAGTAAATTAAGGTAGGAAGCTATTTCTCTTGGCACAGTACTTATTTTGTTTTTACCAATTACTTGTTTCGTACATTTTTTGTTTTTATATTGTAGTAAAAACCGATTGGTTTTGGGGTCACTGGGGCGAATTTCGTTATATTTCTTCACTATCTCATAAAATAAGCCCGATATAACAAATGATCGCTGAATTTTGGTTTTTGTGTTAGGAATATTGACGATTATTCCATTTTCGAGGATTTTTATATCGTCTGTTGTCATATCCACAAGTTCTTGCGAACGACAGGCCCCATTTACTCCTGAAATCAAAATAACCTGTAAACAAAAATATCAAACATGAAAACCTAGTAGATTTCTACTCATAAATAGGTACGTAATAAATCATAAACCAGTGCATTTTGTTCATAAACTTACCTTCATCAACAAATATTTGTCATCTGGAGCATTCTGCAAAAACGAATAAACATCCTTTGTAGTATGCCTATTAAAAGAAAGTCGGAGGGATTCCGTAGTAAGAAATCAAAAGTGCTCTTTTGATTTCTTACTACGGAATCCCTCCGACTTTCTTTTCAGAAATGCTGTAAGTTTTTTGTATTCTTGAATATTTATGTCGTTTCTTGTCAATATAGTACTTTTCAACATTGAGTACATAGACCATAACGTACTTGGTTTGTATTTTTGCGCTTTTTCACTGAAATAAGCTAGCAAAACAGTTTCAGAAAAAGATGCCGCATTTTTTTCACTTTTCCATTGCAAAAAATCGTCATAAGTTTTATTATATTTTTTAATTGATTTCTGTGGTAAAAGGTTATCAATCAGTATTTTTGCTGTTTCCTTCAACTGCGGCGGAGTTAAAAAATCTTCATCATCACTATCACTACTTATCATTTTGATAGTTTTATTTTACTTTTCTACGAAAACTGAATCCTCAAACAACACACAAATTGAAAATGGCGACAATGGCGTCTGCAATTTTCACATGTTCTTTTTTCAAATTGTTTGACACCATCCAACACACAGCTAGTGGCCAGTGTCATTTTGCGAACTTGGAGATAAAAACTCACTGTAAAAACTTTTTGGCTTTTGATATTTAGGTTACCAGCGCATAGTCTTACCCAAAATTAAAAAAAGAAAAACCACGTAAGAAATGGATTTTCATACACTTTTCTCTCCCGCTCAGATGCGTTTTCTCGCCGCATACCGTACCGTAGAGAGGTAAAACTTTGATACTTCTTATTTACCAAATAAAAAGGTAAAAAATCATGGAAATTTACAGCGATAGCGATATGAATTCAACTCCAGAAAATATAAAACAGCTGCAAATGAAGTTGTTAATAACCTTTAATAACTGCACTTTTAATAATTGTATGTTTGAAGGGAAGATGAATTAAACTTTGTTTCATTACTGCACTCGTGATAATTTAGTGCCCTCGCATGCGCTCGGGCACCAACATAACACTCGTGCTTTGATGACTCACTTTGCGCTCGATGCAACAATCTACTATTATATCCATAAGGTCTATATAATTATTGCGTTTATTTCAGTTGGCTGGCAAACAAATATTAGCCCGATCTGGGTGATCTGATATATTTTGTGGTTGAATAACTTCTCGGTGAATTGACTTACGACTTAGGTGTAAAAATAAAAAAAAACCGGCGAGGTGCGAGTCGGACTCGCGCACGAAGGGTTCCGTACCATTATTTATAAAAACGAGAAAAAAAAACACTTCGTTGTATGGGAGCCCCCCTTAAATATTTATTTTATTCTGTTTTTAGTATTTGTTGTCATAGCAGCAACAGTAATACATAATCTGTAGAAATTTCAACTGGTTAGCTTTCACGGTTCATGAGATACAGCCTGGTGACAGACGGACGGACGGACGGCCGGCCGGACGGACGGACGGACGGACAGCGAAGTCTCAGTAATAGGGTCCCGTTTAACCCTTTGGGTACGGAACCCTAAAAATGTTTATTATGTTATGCTCTACTCAAATAATAAATTCATTTTGGTAAGCACGAAGTTTACTTTTGAAATTAGCCTATTTGGGTGATCTCCTTCGTTTGTACATAGGGGGTAATCTTCGGAACTACTTATCAGATTCCGAAAATTCTTTCACCAACGGGAAGCTACATCATCCCCGAGTGCTATAGGCAACTTGAAACTTTCCCGTGGGTAAATTTCAGTACATAACGGAAAAGAACCCGCGAGAAAACGCCAGTGAACAATAAATTAATAAAATATTTTTTCTTTGCAGTTACGCGGACATTGCGAAGAGCATGAAACAGGAAGACGGTGTGGAGGGTGACGCCGTGAGCGAAGCGGACCAGAACCAAGGGGTGATGGAGGAAAACCCTGCGGATGATCCCATGGTTCCCATGTCGCCCTCCTACATATCCGAGGCCAGCGACGCTTTCGGCACCTCCTCCTACCAACCACTGTCTCAAGTTAGTGTGAGTTTGTATATTTAAATTATCTATAAGTGTTGTAAATGCATGAATTTTTGTTGTGAAAATGTATTTTGTACGCCCGGGTCCAATCAATATGCAAAACCTGTTTATGCGGATCTCTCATTGTACGGGAAATGTACACAAAGCGAGGCCATGTTATACTGGAAAAGCATTGCTTGATGTGACGCCGTACAGGTCGATCAAAATTAAGCGAGGTTGGTCAGTATGGATGTCGTTATGCCCGTTATGACTGTCAAGATTGAATTTCAATTTTTAAAGCCGTGTCCCGTCTGGTATCAATTGAAAAAGAAAATACAACCTTCAATACACTATTACAAGCAAAACATATTTCGTTATAGCAAATCAAATCAAATATTTGCATAGAATGTAGGTATTGTACATTATAGTTGTTATGAAATATGGTGACCCGTGTACATTCTGCACGGGTTTTGGCATGCAAAATTTAACAAGTAAGGTCAGTAACAATAAGATTATGTGAGGGTGCTAGAATTGTTCAAAATAGATGCAACTCTGCGCACCTTCCTGATGTCGTGTATGAGGCAATGGAGGACAGTCCTTCGCTATCCAGGATGTTGGCATATCCAAGGGAACAGCGAACCGATAAGGATAGAGCGTGGTATTTTTCAGGGCGATAGTTTGAGCCCACTTTGGTTTTGCTTAGCCTTGAATCCTCTAAGCACGCTGCTGGAGGATTCAGGTCTGGGCTTTCGGTTGAGGAGAGGTAGTCAGGTTATATCTCACCTTCTTTACATGGATGACCTGAAACTCTTTGCCCCCAACAATTTGCAACTGATGGACCTACTAAAGGTAACAGAAACTTTCAGTAGCGCCATCAGGATCGAATTTGGTTTGGACAAATGTGCGGTCATGCATGTAAAGCGAGGGGGTATTGTGGAATCTGAAGGAACCCAGCTCTCAGATTCCATTAATCTTAGATCCCTCTCAGCAACCGAAACCTACAAGAATTTGGGTATGTCGGAAGCGCTGGGCATGAATGCTGTAGATATGAAGCAATCGTTGAAGGAGCGCTTCTTTGGCCGCCTGAGAAAAGTATTTAATAGTCTTTTATCAGGCGGAAATAAGGTGCGTGCCTTCAATGGTTGGGTCATGCCGGTTTTGATGTACTCTTTTGGCGTACTCAAATGGACTCAAACAGAACTAGACGCCCTGGATAGGAAGATCCGTACATTGTTGACGGCATATCGAATGCATCACCCACGTTCTTCGGTTATGAGACTGTATATCCCGTGGAGTTGTGGAGGTCGAGGCTTTTTAAACGCCAAGACTCTCCACAATCGCGAGATATGCAGTTTCAGGGAATATTACCTAGAAGCCGACGCATCGAGATGTGGTCGTGATGGACAAGGCCCTCACCCTGCTCTCCTTGGCTAAAGAGATCTGGCGCAAACCTGCAGTGCTTGACACTAATGACCGCAGGGAAGTATGGCAGAGTAAGGAGCTTCACGGACGCTTCTTCAGTGCCCTGCAAGGACCTGATGTAGACCATGCAGCGGCCGTAGCCTGGCTACGTTCCAGTGACCTTTTTGGAGAAACCGAAGGTTTTGTTTGTGCAATTATGGATGAAGTTATGATGACGAATAACTACCGAAAATTTATTGTGAAGGATGGCACGGTTGACATATGTCAGGCATGCCACCGTCCGGGCGAATCGATCCGTCACATTATCTCCGGGTGTTCTCGTCTAGCTAACCGAGAATACTTGCATAGACACAACCTTGTAGCCAGGATTATCCATCAGCAACTTGCTCTGAAATACAGCCTTGTAGAATCGGAAGTGCCGTACTATAGGTATGTGCCCGACCCAGTTCTCGAAAATAGCAATATCACACTGTATTGGGATCAATCCATCATCACTGACAGGACTATTGTAGCCAATAAGCCTGATATAGTGGTGGTGGATCGATCAGAGCGGCGCGCAATGATTGTTGACATAACGGTTCCACATGACGAGAACCTCGTGAAAGCCGAGAAAGATAAGCAAATCAAGTATCTTGACTTGGCTCGCGAGGTTGTCGACATGTGGGATGTTGACTCAGCGATCATTGTGCCGATAGTCGTATCAGCCAATGGCCTAATTGCCAAGAGCCTCAACCATTATCTGATGAGGCTCTCGTTAGGCAGCTGGATCAAGGGCTTGATTCAGAAAGCGGTACTCCTGGACACGGCTCGTATCGTTAGGAGGTTCCTTTCTCTGGAGCCCTGACCGCCGGTAGCTTGGACACTGTTCTCGATACCGGTGGGCTACTATTTTTTATATTTTTAAATGTTTTTTTTTTTTAATTGTTTTTATATAGGAATATTTAAAAGTGTTATTTTTTATGCTGTCTGATAATTTATTCAAATATATTGGAGACTTATCAGTGGAACTGCTATCAGTCAGTCTAACCACTGATAAAAATACTATTTTAGTCTTAAATTATTGCTACAAACTTAGTTTCAATCAATCACTTTTATTTTCATATATCGAAGGGCCGTAGATACAATACACAAAAAAATGTTTTATTTACAATAATAAACTAGTACATGATTAACACATTTACAAAAAGTATTAGTTTGGTTGGCCACATTTTGGGCTTAGTCGTAGATGTTATAAAGCCTTCTGGCAACACACCGATACAAGACCTCCTGGGGCCAAAATGCTTCCTTCATAAAAGTCTCGAGGAGGTAAGTTGGGACCCGCACTATAAGTAGTAGTATAAGTTAATGTTGTGGTGCGACTATAATCTCTCCACTCGAAGGTGAACTTGGTCTTGTTCCTTATATACTCCACGACCTCCTCTGGCGTCGTGGTGTAATGTAGACGGGTCACGTACAGCTGCGTCGATGGATAAGTGGGACGCAGCAACTAATTGGACCTGTCAAAGCGGTACCGCACTGATTGCCAGTAGGCTTCTTCTTTCACACCCGATTAAAGTCTTCTTCATCAGCCTGTTCTCGGCTTGTTACCGGTGGCAACGAGCTTCAAACTTGCTCGGAGGGCCCCTGGACACCCCTGGTGTGTTTTGGTTGCTGCTTCTTCTTTTCGTGTCGATGATACATTCATATTAGACGGTTTGCGCCCAGCAGGTTGCCGCAGATGTTGCAATAACGGCGGACGAGTAAGCACGTCCCGGTGTTGATGTGTAATAATTCAATTTATTATGGATAATTCCGTGTCGTATTAATAAAGCGAATTTAAATTGTAATTTGTAAACAAAAAACTGACATTTCATTGAAAATTTCTGTCAAAAGAAGGTAGGCAAAGGTAACAGGATAAAGCACAATCACAACAAAAATAGCCAAAATTATTCAATTCTCTATAAAAAGATACAATAAAAAGTATAATGATAAAAATATGGTGATTTTTTACAATAACAATAATAATTTTCGTTTTAAAGCGGTAAAATAGCCCAACTCAATCGCAATTCATCATTCGTTCACGAATATTGTCTACTTAAGGTTTCGTTCGTAACTTTGAATTCGTAATCATGAAGGAGTAGGGTTTATTCCTTATTACGAACTACTTTAGTACGGGCCCGTATCTTCGTTGACGGAGTTAGAGAGTAGACCCCCTGTACCGTGATGTGATATCTACAGGTGTGTATATAATTTACTATTTGACCACATAGACACTACGTATAGTGCCTAGTTCCCAAAGGGAAGCCGGCAGGAAACGGCTTCTAAGCTGCCTTCAGGCCTGATAATCACTATATTGTACAGACCGCCAGCACATCAAGCTACCCGAAACTGTCAAATTTTAATAATCAACCAAATAGAACCTAATTCTTTAAAAATAAAGTTGAAAATCTATTAAATAAACTTGACAGATTGTATTCTGTTGGTCTGTATTATACAGGTGTGGCCAAAAAGTCGTGGATCAAACGCAACTAGGGGTTAGATGGGGTCATCAGCTGCAAAAAAATGTTCTACGGAAGGTCCTTAAGGTCAACCCCTGCAGAGTTATAATTTATTTTGTGTTTTTATGAGAAAATTGACTATTTTTTACTCATTCTTATTAAAATTCGAAAAAGTCTACATCCTGTATCTTGTTTATAATTTGCACTAGATTGGTACTGATAAGTCCTTGCGTTAGACATGCTATTTATGGTTGTTTATTGGGTGTGTTGAAGATAATATGAGGCTTTACGAAAAAAAAAAATTCTCAAATTATAACTTTTTATTTACTTCGGACCCCACTGTGAAAAAAAATACTCTACCGAAAAGTGACCCTGTATTACAAGTTTTGGCGCATTTAATAGGGATTGTGAAAAGGTATTACACATGGCCATGAGTGGCTCTAATATCTTTCTAGGACGAAAAAACAAAACAACGATTGTGAAATAATTGTTTTAATAAAACAAAACATTTTAAAATAAATGCTCAAAATTCCTGCCTCTGACCATAATACATAATCAGCATCGTCTAATAAAATTCCTACGTAACCTACGGAATGCACCTCTGCTCTTAATAACTTGTACCCTAGCAAATTCGAGCTTTTGTCGTAGTTCTTGTTCGCCATTGTTCTCTCCTTGATAAATTATTTCTTTACACACCTTATGGACCTCCCGTAGAACATTTTTTTGCAGCTGATGACCCCATCTAACCCATAATCTAGTTGCGTTTGATCCACGACTTTTTGGCCACCCTGTATAGTTGTTTTTTTTTTGTGTACAAATAAATACGTAATTATTATTTGATATTTCCAGCCGCCTTCAGTAAAGTCAGCATCGGCCGGTAGCACGACCGGCACGGTTGCTACGGTCGGCACGGCGGCGACGGCCGGCGCTTCTTGGACGCGGGCGTCCCACGTGCGGTTCACCGGATCGGACACGGGATCCTTGTCCGGGGATTCTCGGTCTTCGCAAAGGAACTCTTCAATGCGCGAGGTCATTATGCTTTATTTATTTCGTTATGGCAGATAGCAAAATAGTTTTTACACAACATTAAGTCATTAGGTATTACAGACGGGATATGGCTGTTTTTTGAAGATATTGCATTATTCAGCTAGAATTGGCTGATCGTGCGGATGTTGGGCATGTTTCCTTTAATTTTAACCGTATCTAACTAGAAAAAGTAGCCAAATAAAGCACCTGAACCTAAATAGTGCCCATTGAACGTAGAACGATCGTTTTCAAGTTAATAAAATATTTAAAAAAATAGAAGACTCAATCCTGCTACTAATAATTTGGAACAGTACTCGATTATTAAGCTTTTCAAGAACAAAAATAATAAAATCTCGAAGAAAAGGTAGTAAATTAAAATGCTTTGTTTTGAAGTACTTATTCCAATTTTATGGTGCATATCTTGGCACTTACGAGTATGGTATGTGGCATATTTCTACCATTAATTATGATGCATATTCCCATGCATATTTAGACGGTTTTAAGTTACATATAATCAGGTCCCTAGTCAGGAAAATGCCCTGCATGTGTAGGCAAGACGTGTTTGTAAGTACACCCACGAGCACTAAGGTGAATCGCTTTCATTATATCGATTTCCTTATGGTTGGCTATTGCAACTGTGAGATACGATCTAATGGTAGTAATAGTATGGGGTCCAAAATAATATGCTCGTAGCAATATGAAATTGCAATCAATATAATTGTAGAAAACTACTTTAAATTACTACGTGTATACATATTAGTGCTCGTGACTGTACTGTACCCATGATTACGACAGGTACAGTTGATGTTGTAGAAGGGGGTCAGTGTTTTGCTATTAATTGAAATGAAAAACCCATAACATTTTCAGGGGTCGAATTTAGCCCCTAAGGTCAAAGTGAAGCTTAAGAACACTAGATGAACGAAATAGTACATTGTGTATTACGGGCGGTAAGTAAGGAATTACGATCAAGGCCCTAGTAGAAGCCCGAAGACGAAGACTGAGGGCTTTCTGAGTCGAGGTTCGTAATTCCCGTAGCGCCCGTGAAACATACAATGTTTTTCATCACATTTGCAAGTAAATAATTATGAATTATAGCTTTAATACACACGTCAGCACAAACAATTATTTCGAATACGTGAACTTTTTTAAGCGGATAGCGGGCTCCACCTACACCACAGATTATACAAATGTTTCGTTCAGAAACGATAAGGTCAAATACTTACGTAGGTATAAAGCCATAACGGAGATTAAAAAAAAAACTGCGTTTTGATACAAAAAACTATAGATTAAAACATTAGTTGAGTATTTAAGTAACATGTAACGAGATTGCAATGAAATTACTGTTTAGATAACATTTTAAGGCAATTTTTCAATTGCGTGTAAACTCTTTGCTTGAACTTTGTTATTCCGGTAGTACAATCCCCTGGGACAGTTACCGAATAAAACGCGGGCGAAGCCGTAGGTATATTATAGTTTGTTATATAATTGACAGTTATTTTGAACTTATCTAGCCGCACACGGAATCGGTTCCGGCACCGCAGCACGGCATAGGCGCGCAGTTCTTGGACCCCGCGCCCTACGTGAGCGCGGTGGGAGTGCCCGGCGTACTTCCTCTATCCATACCGCCGCTGCCGGTCATCGTGTCGTCCGACCAAGCTCAGATTCAGGTGAGTTTCACGAAGATCTCTACCCAGTCTTATTCCTATTCCATTACCTAACGATCTTCTAGAAAATTGCCAGATTCAATAAAGCATGTGTCAAATATAAATGCCTACTCTGCAGCATGGGTCTTCTGGCGCTTGAATGGCGGAATTCGCATTGCAAAACAAGAGTCGGCGTCAGTTCTTATTAAGCCAAAGTGCCCAAAGACCCATGCTCAACTATATTGATTTTGCTTGAATCTAAGTTCAAGTAGTTAGGCTTTCCCCTGCACCCTATTGCATGATACAAGTAAGTGGCTGTGGCAGGAGCAGTTGCAACGAAAGCACGAGGAGTTGCAGCAAATGATAGTCAGGCAACAAGAAGAGCTGCGCCAGGTAAAGGAGCAACTGTTGCTAGCAAGGCTTGGCATTCTCCAGCCGCTTATAAACGTGAGTACGCAATTTTTTTTTACATTTTACTTGTTATTTGTGATTATTTTCATTCTCCTTGTCTATATACTCTTTTATATTAGTCTTGCGCTTAATATGTGTCTACAGTCTACGTTTTGTGTATACCTTAAAAGGTTGCATTTACCTTACTGCCGCACCTATTTGTTCAACAGTAGTAAATTGATTGACTGCACAAATCGTATTGTACATCGATTATAACAACCTTTGTTGCTAATAAACTGACCATTGTTTGTTAATTTCTAGTTTATATAATAATAATACATTACCCCTACGTCTAGCAACATCCTGAATTGCCCAATTAAGTAAGGTATGGTTTAATTTGTAAGGTATGGTCACATATCGCTCTGCTGTATTCTGTGATTGATGGTATGTGTTTTGACGTAGGGATTATTATTGTGATATTTTGTAAATAGGGATATTTGGAGGTAGTCAACAATGGCGTGATGTAGTAAGAATAGATCTCTAGAATCAGAAAACAAAATGTGGTCCATATTGAGTGGATATGGACCACCGTATTTGACCTTAAAGCTCAAAAGATTTTTTGTTTACCAGTTGTATTTAAGTTGGAAATGGTTTTATTATAAATCTTTATGAACTTAAAATGAAAACAGGACTTAATTTGAGACACTGAGTCATAATGATTCACAAATGTTGTTAAGATTTATCAAATATCTCTATTTTTTGGTAGGAACAGCACAGATAAACATTGTGGTTACCTTTTTACGAATCAAAATGCATAATTAGATGCATGGATATGATGTGTAAATATAAATGTTTGTAGTGCAGACAAGATAGACGAAACAAAGCTTAAGTTCTCAGTCGCGTTTCAGAGATAATTAATTAAACGCAAAAACCGACAGTTAGTGACCTTTGACCTCGGATGATAAAATAAGTCGCAAGCGGGACCGATGGGAACTTTAGACTGAAGAGTTCAAAACCAAGTCCATGCTCATGTACTCAATAAAGATAAATATCTTTATCATCATGATACCTCTATTACAATGTTAAAAAAATCAAAAACTTGATTGTTCAAGAGAGCATTGCACAAGCTGGAATATCACTAGCCTCCACACTGGGATTCCCTGTGTGGGCTAGTGATATTTCAGCTTGTGCAATGCTCTTAGACTTACAAAATAAATAGGAAGTAAGGCATACTATACAATAGCATCGTTCAGATAAGATATTTAAGTTTCAGTAAAAAAAAACTATTTCAGAGTTATAGTAAAACTTAAAAATTAAAGTTAAGGTATAAATTAGTTATAAATGTGTCGTGTGCATGTGTGTGTTGTGTAAGTGAGGTGTGGGTGTGTGATGAATGACTAAGCTAAGGTGGTTTGCGACCAAACGAATGCAAAACATAAACCAGAAGATTGAGGATAGAAAGAGACCTCGTACGTTTGGTCCATCTCGTCCTTTATATATTTGTGTGGTCAATGTATGTGTTGTGGTCATGAGTTATGGAACTTCTCCGTGCTTTCATAGTCCATTCCATGAGTATTGCATTTATTTCTAGTCATCAGCAGTAAATCCGTTTTCACTATGAAGCTAAAAAACGATGCGACACTTAATATCATGTCCTGCGTGTCCTGCTGATTGCTCGTTACAGGAACTGATAGACGCTACTGAGGGCGCCAAACTAGTGGCTCAGTTTTGGGCCGACACAATTTAGATTGCCATCGACACGCTAAGAAGAAGACTATTAAGCTTACTGTAAATAAAATGGTCCCATATAATGAAAACATCTGTTGCCGAAGGCGAGTCTACATTTTGGTTTCTGCCATCGAAGCTTATCTGCATTTCTTAAATAGCGCACTATAGGGTAGGTTATGTTTGGTTTGGCGCTATGGGCATTTTTGTGGTACCTCAGTCCCACAGCCATTATATACAGTATTATGTACATCATGTATTAATTGGCGCACACGTAAAACACCGGACTCTTGGTAAAGAGTGTCAGATGAGAAGCGCATTGGCTTCTTGTAGGTTACCTTTAGAAGAGACCGCTGTGCACGTTCTACTTTTATTTAGTCGCGTCTTGTGTGCTACACCCCACGTAATAATGCAATAGTTGATAACAGATTGGCAGAGTGTGTTCAGAACAGGTACATTAGCACTTCTAACCATTCTTTTTTGTAAATTGGAAGAAGCTTTCTCACCTTTACGCTTACATGCTCTATTTGTTTTGACCATTTAAAGTGTTGGTCAATGTAGACGCCAAGATACCTAATTTGTTTGACTCGCTCAAGGCTTGGGCGGGTACATCTTAATGATGTTGTGGTCAACCTCTATGATATCCATGCTCTCATCAAAAAAGCTAAACTAAAACTTCCTCCTGTACCATGGATGACAAGAGGGATACGGATGGAAATGCGACGTAGGGACCGAGCATACTGTAAATTTAAGAGAGATCGTACTGACGAGAACTGGTCACTACACAAGGTTGCAAGGAATAGGTGTAATCAGATGATGCGCAACGGTAAACGCCGCCACATTCTGGAAAACATTACTTCTTCCTCTTCTGCCGATATTTGGAAATATCTTGCAACTCTAGATATCGGCAAACCAAAACATTTAGACCTTCCAAACTCTTTTGACCTACACGAGCTTAACAGTCATTTTTCTACTGCTGCATATTGTAAATTTTTGCCTGTTTTCCGGAGTATTTCCTTCCCTGTGGCGCAAAGCCTATGTTTGTCCACTACCCATGGTTCCTTATCGGCTTATCCCTCTATTCCTATCCATTTCCGTTCCATTTCAATTTTTCACTTTCTATCCAAAGTGCTTAAGACCTGTGTGCACAAACAGTTCTTTAATTTTGTCCATGGGATCTCGCTGATCAGTCCTATTCAATCTGGGTTCAGGCCAGGGCACAGCACTGTTTCCACCCTTCTTATAGAGACTGGCGATATGAGGGCAGGGCTGAAAGACACCTAGTCGGTTCTAGTCCCTGTCGATTTCTAGAATGCTTTTAATACCCTTAGTTACGACATCCTTTTAGCCATTTTATCCCATGTTACGGCCTCTCCCGGAGCACTGTAATGGTTCTCCTCTTACCTTCCGAAAAGTCAGCAGTCAGTTCATGTTGGGGATTCCTCATCACGTAGGTGTGATTTGGAAACTGGTGTTCCTCAAGGTGGTATTGTTTCTCCTCTTCTGTTTTATATTTTTATTAATCTCTTAACTTCTGAGCTTCAGTGTGCGTATCATCTGTATGCCGATGACTTGCAGTTGTGCTGTCAAGGGAGGGTTGATGAAATACCACATTTGATCGATAGTGTAAAAGGGCTGATGGCAATAAAAGCCTGGTCCGATAAATTTAGTGTGGTAGTTAACCCTAATAAATGTCAAGTGATCATTGGGAGTTCTCGCAATCTTAATAAGTTGGATGGTACAATTTTGCCACCAGTTCTTTTAGATGACACGGTGATTCCTTTTAGCTCAGATGTAAAGGATTTAGGCTTGCATATTGATAGCTCTATCAAATGGCATACTCAAGTCACTCGTGTCAGCCAGAAAGTTACTGGTACTTTGCGGGCTCTGTACCGATTAACATTAAACTTTTTAATGTTGCAGATATTTTTAACAGCTGCTCATGTTTTTTTCCTGTCTCCGTTTACATCTTCCAATAGTTTCCTTTCGTGATGTGTTTTAAGATTTTGTATTATATTATTGCAAATGTTTCGGTAGTTCTTGTATCGCTGCTGTATGATCGGATTGTCCTTGTTAGCGGGTTTTTTCGCTTCCATGTATAACAGGTCCCTTTTTCGGACATATTTAAGCAATCCTTGTGTAACCCAAGGTTTTTTAATGGCTCTTGAATTCCGTACAGTCTCCGTTGTTGTAAATTTCTGTAAAATCTGTAACTGCTTCGGTAATGTCACTGAGGCTTTGAATAGACTTGTGTAGTCTATCTTCACTCTGTTATTACCGCTAGACAATAGGCAGGGGATAGCTTTAAATATTCCGACGGTAACAGTGTTATGATCGGTTATTCCCGAATCATATGTTGTTACTCTAGCAGTACTTTTGGTTTTAAGTACAGAGTGGTCTAAACAAGTACGGTCACGTGTAGGGTACTGATGGCCAGGATAATAACCATAACGCCTAGTGATGTGTTTAGATCATCGCTCGCACGATTGTCTGCAGAATCAGTGCCTATGTTGAATCGTATAGTATAAGGATCCCGCTATACAACGACCTTCACCGAACTGGTTAATGGATGAAACTTATTTTATATTATATTGCATATGGGTTGCCTAAAAAATTTCAGTCAGGATTTTTTTTTTTTTACTTTTCACCGGTTTGGTTAATAGACAAATTCCATACCAATCGAAAGTATAAAGCCCATAGAATATGCAAACGTTAGGTTGCCTTTTTTTTCCCGTCACAACTCTCGGGTAGGCAGGTATAAACAGGTAAATCGATACTAGTAACTTGCTCCGGTCTGGTTAATGAATTAAAAAAGGCAACCTTACGTTTGCATATTTTGTGGGCTTTACACTTTCGATTGGTATGGAATTTGTTTATTATCCAAACCGGTTTTGATTGACCATATAATTAAAAAAAAAAAAAATCGTATCCTGGACTGAAATTTTTTAGGCAACCCATATGCAATTATATTTATTGACATATTAAATTTAATATAAAATAAGTTTCATCCATTAACCAGCTCGGTGCAGGTCGTTGTATAGCGGGATCTTAGCCTAGTATGCCTGCATAATTTTCTCAAATGAACTACAAAAAGTATGGGTGTTGTGGAAAGATGGTGACCTATAAATAGCACAAATCATAAACTCTTTACTATATGTTATTACCCTAATTTGATAACCCAGGTTCAAGGTCCGTACGTGAACCCAGAGGATATTCAGAACAACCAGCGTTTACCGGCACAAATAGTTTACGAAGGGGGCACGCCGCGCACCATCACAGGCTACCCGCCTCAGCACCCGCCGCACTCGGGCTCGCACCACCAACACATGCCGCAGTGAGGGGCACAGCTAGCCCCATCAGCCCCCCGCCACCATTCAGTTACATCACCAAGCGGGAATATGGTGCTGCACTGCGCTAGCGCCAACCGACTTCAACAGAATGTTGTTATTTTTTTAGATTCTAGTTCAATCACGTACCATACGCACTTGCCAATTTGTTTAATAGTAAATATAAGAAAAGCGCAGCTAAGGCTCCATTGACGGATATTGTATTGATGTGCTTGTGACTAGCACAACTGCCCAGCTGCCCGGCTGCCCAGCTGTGGTGTAGTACCTTGTGGCTTATACCAAAACAAATGCCAACGGGTGTATGCATTATGCACACACCATATTTGATACGATTACTTTAAGATTAGTGTTACATGCATATGTTTCGACGACGACATGTTCATTGATTTATAAGTGTATTACTGTTTCTTGTTTTATTGTTTCTTGTGTTAAAAGGCTGTGCAATTCCTAACAAACTATTAATCTTTATAGAAAATGTACAAGAGTTTATTTACATGAATGTTATGTAATTATTTAAAATACACAATTAGTAGGAACTTAATTCAGTACATATTGTTTTAAACAATTTTGCTGTATTGTACCTTTTATCTGAATCATGAATTTGAAGTGTTATTATTTTTTTTAATCTACAAGTTTTTTGAGTCGGTACCTGCAACGTGCCATTTGGCGTGAATTATTTCAGGCGTTTCACAGAAAGAACATATTTTTTTAATATAATTTTAAATTTTTGATCTCCTAACTCAATAGAGTATTTGTTGTTTTTATTATTTTTTAAATATGGATAGATCACATGCTTATACGTTTTATGATAAAACTATTTTTGTATATTTTTTTTCGCTCTAATTAAAAAGTTATATTCAACTGAAAATAAATTTTTGAACCCAGTACCGAAAACACGCTGACAGTTCCTGAACAAGCCCGAGCGCCTCTGACGTCACAATGTTAATTTCATCGCACACAGATGCGACTGGGTTTTGACCTTAAATAAAGCAAATCTTATTATAGTCAATATATTGACAAAAAAATAGTATTTTTTTTTTGAATAATTATTTTGTGACGTTCGTAATTATTTACGTTACGTTGTTTTTGAGATAGTTGCGTTCACGACATGTGAATTGTGAAATGTCAGTTAGTGGTTTATTTTATTTACCAATCATTTATACTTTTATGAATGTTTTTAGTGAAAATATTTATATTGTTTGATTATATTAATTGGCTCTGTCTATTAAAATACATTGTAATATATATTTGTTACTTCTTATTAAAAATATATTTTATTTTATGCACTTGCGGTTTAGGTTTGTTATGTTGTTTTTATTCGTTTGGTATGTTTTACATTGGTTTGTAACTTTTTTTTTAATTATTTTGAATGTAGTGCAATTTTCAGGACTGCAGTTTTGCGGAATATTGCAGCAAGTGTATAGAATTTTCCAAAAAATCTATGATTACAGTGTGATGTGATTCGATTCTAAATTAATTGAGTGGCCAGTTACGCGGTCGTGGGATTCGTACAAAGTCGTGGAAATTATCGAGCTCCTCATGCCGAACTCGTTGCGTTGATGATGTTTACCAACTGTACAAGCAAATCCGGTTCTCATACCATGCTGGAGGGAATTAGGGGGCGACCACACGTATCGACCGGAATCGGCTTGTGTCGCTCTGAAAAAGCTGCAAGTCCATGAAACCGTTCGCCTCGTTCTGGTTGAGACTGCGAGGACTATTCGCTGATATTGTGTGGACTTTTAGCTCTTTCTGATCGGCTTTTGTCGATACCGAGTCCGACAAGTGTGTTTAATTGGAGTGAACAAAGAAAATAAAGGTTCTAGTTCAGACCTGTTCCCATTTGAGTGCCAACATGGAATTTGCAAACAAATCGTTGTTTGCACAATCCATGTTGGCACTCAACTGCGCACTGTAGTTCGGAATGTGGAACTCCTTTCTTTGTCATACAGTCATATTTAATGACTAAAATGTATGTACAGATACTTAGGATTAGGTATTTACTATAAGTATATGTCAGTAGAGTACCTTATGGGTGAATGTTTCTGTATACAATCAACTATAAAAGCAAGACGCCATGTAAAGTTTAGAACGATGTCAGGGAAAGCCGGGAGTGACTTGCTTGTATAGGTGATTGTATGTAATAAATTAATTATTAACTGATATGGCAGTTTTGTTTTCCGTGATTGTACTACTGTAGTACATACGCAAATAAGTGTGCACTGAAATTGTTTTTGTTTAAGATTCCATTTACTACTTTATATACATATTTAGTTTACATAAGTACGGAAAGTGGCTAAGTTTCAAGTGATATGTCTGCTTTTGGTTAATGTTAAAAGTCACATTTTTTATTAGTTACCATTTATAGTTAACTTCTTTTCACGTTTGTTTGGATAGCAAGTTAAAAGATAATTTAATGGACTGTATATATGAAAGTTATTATTGATTAAGTAAATAAATGATTATTTTGACCTCAGCAAGATTAATAAATGATTTATTTTATACCTTACATAAAGGACATTGTAATACAATTGATTTTATTCATAATCTGTTCAAAATTATCTTTTAATCTATGTCATTATTTTTGGATTAACAAAATGTGGGAAATCACGAACGTGCCCTTGTGGAACCTAACCATTCATAGTACAAAATTTCCACCCTGTATTTTAGGTTTGGTTATCTTTAAATAATTTCTAGAAGTGTGTTAAGAATAGCTTAACATTTGATTCATATTAACTTTGTCTAATCAATACTTGCAAACAGGAAGAATACCTGTAAGTTATTTTAAATAGATTAACTATGTTCCACCAAAAAAGTGTAAAATAAGTATAGGGTTTGTTGAATCGTCGAGCTTGTAGTGAAGGGAATGGTTAGCAGAGCGTATGTTTCTTCCTCTCTTTTACCGATTCTATTACTACAGGCCTAATTTTTGCCCGAGTATGTGCCTGAGGAAGTTTCGCGGTGCGGGACGAGTGTTGAGACCCCTCAACGGGCGAAAGATTGACCTGAGCGACAGGCCACCAGTTCACCCCTTCCACCGACTCAGTTATTCAGTCATTAGGCCTGTAGTTTGTCAAAGTGACAGTTTTCTTGCAACAGTGAAACAAATGGTTAGTCCAACCTTAGTCGCTGCTATGCGAAGGTACCCCGCCCCAAAGTGATGATGATGTGCAACATTCGCGATCTAATCTTGTATTTTTTCAAGTATAACAATAATATCTTTACTTTATTTATGCACTACATACACATTTATGAACTCATATTTGGATTTCTATGTTTCTCTTAATCAGTGTCAGTTAAGAATTATGATATTATTTCTTATTTGTATGTATGAAATATACTGTTGTGTATATGTATATTTTTATGTCAGTGAATGTAATGTCTTAATGAATTATTTCCAAAAGAATTGTAAAAAAATGCAAGAGTTTACTGCAAATGTATACGAACTACAACCTTCATTGTCTATAGCAGAATCGTTATAAGTTACCAGCACGTCACTGAACTGCTAGGTCTCTGTCGTCAACCTCATTTTCTTGCATAAGTTTATTATACAACGACCGAATTTTACTACATTTAGAATGTTACAGGGTATCGCCAAAAAGAAAAGCATAGTGAAGTGATATTGTGAGTTAGATGATTAGCACATAGTATGTATGTGGAGAGACGATTATAGAAAATATTCAAAATAAACGAAATATGTAAAACAAAGATTCATCTTTTATTTGAGTTATTTCTTAAAATATATAAATAGCAACAACTGTACCTACTGGCAGCAACTTAACACTAAATCTTACTCAGACAAGGTGTCTAACGTGATACACGTAACAACTTAAATATTAATCAGTAATCTAAATTACATTTTAAGACGGAATTACGGAATTATCTTGGGAAACGCACAAAATAATACACTAAACTTTAATAACGTAACCGTTTCGTTATACGTGATTTGGTAGCTTGTTACAAGCCTTTATTTAACTTGCAATGATTGTTTGTTTATTTAGGTCAAATCATGCAACCGAATTTCGAAAAAGTTATCCCCAACCTATTGAGCTGAAACGTTTAGTTTGGGTGACCAAACATGGTTAGCTAACTGACGTCACTCTAAATTAAATATGGCGGATTAGTTATTTTTTATGCCCCGCCATGATATTGGTCTCAATATTAAAAGGGTTGGCTAAGAAAAATACAAACAAAAATGACGTCACACCTACATTAATTTAAAAGCTTGTTTTAGATATGATTTTTTACTATGAGCTTGTTTTGGTAAAAACACACGAGCCACTACAGAATACAACACTTAGAGATATATAATTGCAAGTCGTGGTAGATCAGTAAGTACATATTCAAGGGCTATCTTGTCCTTTGGTCATTCGCCAGTAGTTGCCTTTCATCTTTATTAGCTCTGCGTGAGTGCCGCGCTCCACAATTTTACCTGGGGACAACATTCATATAAATAATAGCAACATACATTTTTGTTAATAAGTACCCTCTAACTAGAAAAAGAGAAGACCAAAGAAATGATAAATGGACTGTGTAAGATGACATGGCTAATAGAGATAATGGAAAAAGAAGACAAGCTGCGTCGACTCCTAAAACATTGGGAAGCGTAAAATAATGGTAAGATCGACAGAATTTATAGAATAGCTGTTTCTTTTTCTATGATCCCGCTACTGTCACTAGTCAGTTTAGACATGGTTCAGTCTATTCACCTCGTGGTTGGTCTAGTCACCTCATGGATTCTTTACTTTATATTTGGCAAAGAAAAAAAAACACAATTATACCTTTATCTAAGACACAGATGAGGTCCGCGTCTTTGATGGTGGAGAGACGATGAGCGATGGTGATACACGTGCGACCCTTTGCTGCTTTTTCTAGTGCTTCTGACACGACCTGTAAAGCAAAAGTAACGGCGTGAATAAGTATCTACGCAAGTTCAAATCCAGGGCGTTTGGAGCCAGTATAGATGGAATTGTTGGCGTCAGCGGCGAAAACAAGAAGATAAAGAGAAGCTATGTGTCACCCAAGTTGCGGAGCGTCGTCGGTCTCTTATTTAAGTATTTTACTCTTTGGGTAGTACTCACGCGAAAACCATATCGCATGTAGCATCGCCGGAGACCATGAATGAGGAATTAAAAAAAGATTTTGTCAAATGTGGTTTTTTGAACTAGGCAGTGTACCAGGTCCATTGTTATTCCTATGTTGTATAAATGATATACCCTTAACTATAGAACACCCCATGACTCTATTTGCTGATGACTGTGTACCACAATATTTAAAGGAAGAAACTAAAAAAAAATATGAACATGATATAAATAATAGTTTAACTTTAGATTATTAAATGGTTAACCGATAACAACAAAGATTAATTTCTAAAAAACACATGAAAAAATAAATAAATGAAAAAGCGTTTATTCGTTGTTACATCCGTACTACAAAATATTTTACTTCTGCCAAACTGTAAAACAGTTTGTTGGCAGATGTAGCTCCCATATACAATTTAAATATTGATGTAACTATTCGTTAGTATTATCTCAATAACAACTTTTACCTAAAACTAAACACACTTATTTTAAACAAAGGCTGACCATAAGCGTAAAGTTAAAACATTTTAAGTTATAGTCATGCATTTTAACCAGCGAACCCATAGATAAGGGAAAAATCTATGGGTTCGCGTCACCGATGACCTCACATGCTCGTGACGTATTGTGCCATACTAGCGACGCGTACTATAGCAAGAACACAGATAATCCATTGTTTTGAGTTTTCATTTTTGTCGGCAGTTCTTATGACTGCTTCTGTTTTTTTTTTTACTGTATGTGGTTTATTTTACCCGTTCACTGTTCGCGTCCAGCGCGGACGTGGCTTCGTCCAGCAGCAAGAGTCGCGGCGACCTGATGAGCGCGCGCGCGATGCACACGCGCTGCTTCTGTCCACCCGACAGCTGAGCGCCGCCAGAACCTAGGTTTGTGTCGTAACCCTGGAAGGAATAGCAAAAATATTAGAATACCTCCTTGAATTCATGCAAACTTAGTAGGTAATATAACTCATAAGTATAACTTAGTAATACCTACGCCAGAACTTTTGTATACAGGCAGATCTGTCAAGAGTTTATCAAAAGGATTTGAGTTACGTCTTTGGTGTTCATAAAATTCGTTTTCATTTCTTCGTTAGTTTATTTAATTTTCATCCCACCATCTCGGAAAGAGTATTTTTACTCTTCGATATCTGAGTGCAAAAGCCGTTTTTATTCTCTAGAGGATAAAGTAAATTGAATTTAGAACATCGTGTGCACTAAATTTGTGAATTAAAAAGAACATTAAACCTATTTACTGCTACCTCTATGGTGCCGAATATATCATACAACTTTTTTTTAATTTGTTAAAAACTCAGACTCGGAACCTTCTTGGTGTTCTTTTTTCAATTTGCTTTGTACGCGGTTCTTTACGCGGCATTTTTTCACGTCATTGTTAATTACCTATACCGTAATATTATTTTGTTATAATTTAATAGTTATTTGTTATACAAGAGTGCAAAGTAGCTTTTTAACCGCGTGTTCAATTTTGATGACCGAGCAAGCGAGGGAATCAAAAGAGCACGAGGTGAAAAATCTTTGCACTCGAGTGCAACACGTAACTTTTCATTCCACCTCAGCGAGGAAATGACTAAATGCAAAAAAAAAAAAACGTATACAATCACAAGATAAGTACACTTTTATTTCAGTTTAGGTATTAATTACTACATTATGACAGGTAAGTATTACAGAATAATCTTATAACAATATTACGGTATAATTAAGAAAATTTTAAAGTAACTTTGCTACAGTTATTTAAATTGAGTGTAATATTTTTGTTTGGTACTGTAATATTGGTGTTAGTCACTTGTGTACTGTTTTTCGGTAAACTATCTGTCATACTTAATAGTTGTACCGATTCATCGGATTCCCTTGGCGTGAATGTTGGAGGGAGAGGGAGATGGTTAGGTGTTTCATAACGGCTTATTTTTGATGTAGAAGGGCCAGTCCAAGGATCCGATTGAGGCTCTTTCAGTGTAATGGCTCCTACGATGCCTTCACATATTTTAGACTTATTTTGGATGGAATCCTCTATGTATCCCTCTACAACTGCATTGGACTTCCAGCCTCCGTGGCGCTTAAGGGACAAGAGATCAGCTCCGGAATCAGCCAAAAGTGTGGCTGAAGTTCGTCGGAAACAATGACCCGTGTACAACAGAGGTTCTGGAAGTTCAAGAAATGTTGCTATTTCTCGTGGGATACTGCCAATTTTATTAGTACCCATAGGCTGTCTAACACACTTTCCATTGCGATACTGTAGAAAAAATCGATTGATTGGAGTGTTAGGCGGGCGTAAGGCTTGATATTTCTCAACAATCGTTACGTATTCCTTGCGAATGACGAAGTTGCGGTCTCTTTTTGTCTTTGTATTAGGTAAATTAATTAATAGTAAGTCATCTGAATGTTTCTCAATGTTTTTGACATTAAGTTGTGTTAGTTCATTAGTTCGACATGCTCCGTTTATTCCATTAATAAGAACAACCTGTAACGTAAAGAGTATTGTAGTAGATAAATGAATAAAATTGATATGAACGCATAATTATGCCTATCAACATCTACTAAGTATACTATTTAATTGAGATTAATATACTTAAGTAGATACTGAATGTGCAACTGACTTACTTTTGCCGCCAAATATACGGAATCGGGTGCTTCGTTAAGAAACTTTTCAATATCAGATACTGTGAAAACCTTCGATTTTTTTGCTTGATGACCAGATGAGGCTCTTTTTAAAAATGCCACTAATTTAGGATAGGTATCGATATGTATGTCTTTTTTCATCTTTATTGTTGCTTTTAGCATATAATACGTACTCCATAGAGTGCTTGCTTTCTTGTTCTCGGATAATTCTATAAAATATGCCAGCAAAACGTTTTCTGAGAAAGTTTTGGCTGTTTTAAATACTTCTCGCGTGATTGTTGAGGGAGAAAGCTCATTTGCGCATTATTAACAGTTTCAGTCAATTCTGTTGGCGTCAAACAAACTTCCTCGAGAATCACTCATTTTAGTTTTTTCACTTGTTTTCAAGTTTCTTGTTTTTAATATAAGGTTTAACAATGACGTGAAAAAATGCCGCGTAAAGAACCGCGTACAAAGCAAATTGAAAAAAGAACACCAAGAAGGTTCCGAGTCTGAGTTTTTAACAAATTAAAAAAAGTTGTATGATATATTCGGCACCATAGAGGTAGCAGTAAATAGGTTTAATGTTTTTTTTAATTCACACACTTAGTGCACACGATGTTCTAAATTCAATTTACTTTATCCTCTAGAGAATAAAAACGGCTTTTCCACTCAGATATTGAAGATTAAAAATACTCTTTCCGAGATGGTGGGATGAAAACGTTTTTTTTTTGCATTTAGTCATTTCCTCGCTGAGGTGGAATGAAAAGTTACGTGTTGCATTCGAGTGCAAAGATTTTTCACCTCGTGCTCTTTTGATTCCCTCGCTAACGCTCAGGATTCTAATTTTGAATCACTCGCTGCGCTCGTGATTCAATTTTAGAATCCTTCGCTTGCTCGGTCATCAAAATTGAACACGCGGTTAAAAAGCAACTTTGCACTCTTGTATAACAAATAACTATTATTCGTTACTTCGTGCCTACCTACCTGAAAAGTGTAATTTACTTTAAATTACATACCATAGGAAGAGAAGAGATGAAGGTGTGTATGTTTGCTGCTTTAGCGGCTTCTATGATCTCGTGCATGGTGCATTGTCTGGAGTTGTCTCCGTAGGCAATGTTCTCAGCGAGCGTGCGGTCGAATAGCACCGGCTCCTGTTGTACCACGCCCAACTGACGACGCAGCCGCGGCAGCGTCAGCGACGAGCGGTTGTCAACCCCGTCTAACTCCTAGTAGGGCAAAGTTCAAACAATTAAGTCAGGAGCACCACAGGGACAAAACATACTGGGACCAATTCTCTATCTAATATTCATAGATATACCCACTCATGCTTATACCACTACAGCAACATTTGCAGATGATACCACAATCCTTTTAACACATGGGAATCACGACTCCGCATCCGAAAGGCTCCAACTACACTTGACTCTGATTGAGTCAGTCTCAGTAAAATCGAAAAATTACAAAAGGTTTCAAAGTAAAACGATGAAACCTACGTTCTATATTCCCTTGTAGAAGCAATAAATATGCAAACCTTGATTTGAAACTGCGATCAGAGAAGGAAGAAATTATTATTATTAAGAGAAACAGATCTAGCAACGAGATTCGTAGACAGAAGATGAGAATGCCATCAGTGCGTGTACAAGTCAACTGAACATATATCCACCGATGAAAACCTGACAACATATTAGATTAATGTTTATTTGGAAAGAGCAAGAAAACAGATTCCTAAGAATATAAAGAAAGTAATCCACTATCCCTAAGCTACTAAACTGGCGTGTTCATTACCTAGCTAAGTCTTCATGCTGTAATCAGCATATTCCAAATCTACCTAAGTATGTTTATCATCTATTCACAAAATGAAGATCACATTCATTTCAAAACATTTAATCATTAATTTAATAAATTTAATTCGTTGCGGAGGTGATACAATAAATAACATTATTTGCCCGGTTCAACCGGTATTGAACCGCTGTCGGATTTTGGTTTTGAACCGCTGTCGGATTTTGGTATTGAACCGCTGTCGGATTTTGGTTTTGAACCGCTGTCAGATTTTGGTTTCGAACTGCTGTCGGATTTTGGTTTTGAACCGCTGTCGGATTTTGATTTTAGTCTAATTTCTCTTTCTCTTAGCCGACGTTCTCTTTCAAACTCTTTCATCCTGATCACATAGTCTTCCATCTCACAAGTAAGATAATCATGTTTCTCTTGGCTGCAGTTGATCACCAGAGGCCAATGTTTGTAGCGGCAGACTTGGTACACCAGCAAAAAATTAGAACAATAGTCTTGGAATTTGGGGGGAATTTTAGCAGAATCAAGTTCGACTTTCTTAGCGGCCTTTGACCTAAGTTTTCGTTTGTACGTGAATCCTGTCTCATTCGGGAATGTAGGCTTATCGTTCATTTTCAAACCCAGGTGCCTGGTACGCGCGGTGCCCAATTCTGCTCCCATATTTGCGAAAAACGCTATGATATGAAATAGTGAAGATTCTTGACAATAGTCGAAGTGTAGCAAAATTTAAATTCAATTACTTAAAGTACGTTATTTTTTTCTCGGTACTTGATTAATTTGACAAATTTTGACAAATTATGAATTCAAGGTTCACACCCTGGGTTCTGGCAGCTTTCAATATTTTTACGGCCAGCTCATGAAAATAATAAGTTCTTATATAATAAGGCTGTACAACGTAGATATCGGCTGTACAAGAATCTTCTGGCGCGTGGCTAAAATTGGAACTATCATCACCCTTTTTTAGGGTTCCGTAGCCGCCGTAGCTGTCTGTCTGTCTGTCTGTCTGTCTGTCTGTCTGTCCGTCCGTCCGTATGTCACAGCCACTTATTTCCGTAACTATAAGAACTATACTGTTGAAACTTAGTAAGTAGATGTATTTTGTGAACCGCATTAACATTTTCACACAAAAATAGAAAAAAAACCACTAAATTTTGGGGTTCCCCATACATAGAACTAAAAACCAAAAATAAAAATTCTTCAAACCCATACTTGTGGGGTATCTATGGATAGGTCTTCAAAAATGATATTGAGGTTACTAATATCATTTTTTTCTAAACTGTATAGTTTGCGCTAGAGCCACTTCCAAAGTGGTAAAATGTGTGTCCCCCCCCTCTAATTTCTAAAGTAAGAGGAGGAAAATTCTGAAAATATTTAGGATTGAAGAAGGTAAAAAAAACTATCAACGAAAATTGGTTTCAATAAATTATGATTTTCAGTTTTTGAGATATGGGACTTTTTCATCAAACTGCAGCAGTAACTTTGTTTTTCATTAACACACTATGAAAAACCAATTTAGTTTTGCGGTTGAGTGGATGTTTACTAACTAATACTACTAAGTAATAAATGTCAGTTCAAAATATTGTTTGGGGCTATGGAACCCTGTGTGCGAGTAAGACTCGCACTTGGCCGGTTTTTTTACAATACATTTCACAGAACGTTTTCACAAGTATGTACTTTCCAACATCACCTCTAGTTATTGTCATACGAGGGCCAAAGGGCCCTTGTGCGACTGTATCCATTAAGGTGCAAATAGGCACAGCGCTTGCACCTAGAACCCTACGTAAGACTACCTACGACGTCTTCAACACCTTTTTTTCAGCGTAATGTAACTAAGACATAATCCAAAATGCAATATGTAATATTTGTAAGTGTTTTTTGTTAATTGCGTGGTCGAGCAGACAAACTTGCTAATTCCATGCCAACAGGTATGAAGCAAAGAATTACGTAGCCCCTTGAGAATGAAGGAGATTGGTATTATACGTACCTACATGAGTTAATTACCTACTTTGTTGGCTTTTTGTTTATCGCACGGAGTATTACCAGGTACGAACACAATAAACGCACAGATACTATAAACAATAAATGCACAGATAGAATATTTATCTTGCCTGTGCCCTTATCAAAATTAACTTCGGGTTAGTGCAGCATGTCTTCTTCCATACTTCTCTAAACGTAATCGTCATCTCATCAGTCACCTACCAAGCCATTTAATTGTTCACACAGTCCATCCATCGTTTCTTTGGTCTTTAAAGATACTCACAATTTTTCCGGAGTCAGGGTCGTAGAATCTCTGTAACAGTTGCAGTACGGTGGATTTGCCACAGCCGGATGGGCCAACTAAAGCCACTGTCTTCCCAGCATCCACGTGCAAGTCAATACCTCTGAGAACCTTCTGGTGTTTCCGAGTTGGGTAGCTAAATTCGACATCTTTTAACGTGAAGTTCCCAGTCGCAGCCTGCAAAGGTAGAAAGAGACCTATATTAGAGCAATGCTAAATTCCCTTAATAATACCTAACTTCATCCCGTTCACAGGTACGAAAGAAAGATCAATCATGAATGTTAAATGCAGTACAACGCTAATTTGTTTTATTTAAAAAAAAATATCTTGTCTTTCTTAATAAGATTCTATATTCACCCAATCTTTTTTATCGGTGACTCCTTCTAGTGTTTTAACGGCGGGTTCCCTGTGGATCAATCCCAATATCCTGGCTGCTGAGGTTTTGGCAGCATTGAAGCTCGGTGCGTATACCAGGGTCTGGCCAAGCATGTACGCTCCGAACATGACACACTCTGTTACTCTGTAGAAAGAATACAATTTCGTAAAGCTTCAGCCACAACAACACTTGGGTGATCGTATTAAGTACATAGTGAATGGGTTGTGGAATTCATATAGACAGGTACTCGCTGTAATTCAACTTAATCCAGTCAGAATGGAAGGGAAAGGGTAGGCACATGATGATAACATTTTATATCGTGTCACCATACAAAAGTGGCTTTGTTAACCGAAGTTTAAAAAAACTAAGGATACTTACAAAAGAACAACTTTGTATTCCACCTCTCCCTTGGACACGAGAACAGCTCCGTAGACGATCGCGCAACAAAAAGCTATCAGGGGCACGTAGAGACCCAAGCCAAGAACCACTCCTCGCCACCGAGACTTACTGGCCACTGCCTCACAGGCTAACTCCAGAGATTCTCGGAACTTTTCCAAGAATATTTTTTCTATACCTGTAAAAGAATGATGCTGTGTTATTGAAATATCCAATTGCCATTTAGGATCGGTTTGGTGCATTCCTATACCATGCTCCTAACGAAATTCATGAGATCCGAACTAGACCGGATCATCATCATCATCATTTCAGCCGAAAGACGTCCACTGCTGGACATAGGCCTCCCCCAAGTGACGCCACATTGACCGGTCCCGTGCGCCTCGCCTCCTGCGGATCCCCGCAACCTTCACCAGGTCATCGGTCCACCTAGTGGGAACCCTTCCAACGCATCGTCTTCCGGTTCGCGGTTGTCATTCCAGAACTTTTCGGCCCCATCGGCCATCCGTTCTGCGAGCAATGTGCCCTGCCCATTGCCACTTAAGTTTGGCAATTCTTCGGGCTACGTCGGTAACCTTGGTTCTCTTGACTCTTCTCTAGACCGGATATCTAGGTGCTATTTTGGCAATACCGCGTTTCACTAATTTGTATAACCTTTGCATACACCACCAAAGAATACTTTGTACGCCATGTCATCACATTGGCGTATGACTTGCTGTCGATAATTTCGAGTGATGTTCACAGCGGAGACATGACAAAAATGTAATCTTATAGGACCAACCCTAGTCTACCTACTTCTTTTAAGGGGAATGCGCTAAGTTTTTTTGCCGCGTTTTACATTGCCATTCAATGACTTTTTCATGAAACTATTTCTTCATGGAACTTAAAGGGTTGTACAGATATTTGTTACGGTCGCGAATCATATTTTAATCATATACAACCTGACACTGAACTGCAAATAGCATAAACGTAAGAAAATTTGAGTTGCGCGGTCTAGCCTGGCGCGTCCCTCTTAACCTGTATTGTTTTATTGCAGGAAAAGGTCTCCACCATGTTCTACTGTTCTCTCTGTGCGGGTCTCTCTGGTCAATCTTTCATAAACGAATTCAAACTGTCACGCAAGCGTTTCTAGGCCTCCCATGACGACGGGTGAGGGCATTTATTCTACAGGCAATTGCCCAATCCCACTTCTACACGGCTGTCTTATTGTCCACATCAGCGTTTCCAGTTTTGGAGCGAGTTGTGGTATTGCGAATAGGTTAGGTTAATATCCAATACGCTGCGCTCCATCACCCTTTGTCAAACCTTGAGTTTGGACCTCTTTTGAATCGATCAGGGACCAAGCTTGAGCACTGTAGGTTAGGATGGGCAGATTGCACATGTCGATGAGTTTGTGCTTCAGGGATAAGGGTAGGTACACCGATCATCAGTGACTTCATGGTCCAGTAGGTCTTCCAGACGGTTTAAACTGGCCTTTAGCACATACCTACTTATGGTATAATGTACATTGTACAATTTAAGATAATATCTGCTCACCTAAACTTTGTACAGTTTTGATGCTCACAACGGCTTCTGTTGCTACACTAGTCGCAGACTCCATGGCTAATCGTTCGTCGGATTGAGATGTTCGTGACATAACGCCTTCAAGCCAGATGCTCCCAATCATCTACAAAGAAATAAGGACGCCGTGATTTGAAATTGCAAATACGTTTATGTACATTATGGAAAACTGGAAGAATTGATATAGTGTTAAGTTTTCTTACAATTGGTAAAAATGCAGTTGAAACAAGAGTAAGTTTCCAGTTGAAAACTAATCCCATTATGACTCCAATGACTACAGAGCTCACGCCCTGTAGGATGAGACCAATTCTGAGCCCGGTAGCACCTTGTACCTCTGCTGCGTCTCCACTTAATCTCGCACAAATGGCTCCAACGGTGTTGCATTCTTTATCATAGTATCCTATTTCCTGTTGGACAAACATAAGGAAATTTTATTTATATTCGTTTTTTTTTTAAGTAATATTAATATTGGTAATTATAAACGTACCTGTCTAAGTAAAGCATTAAAGTATGACCCTCTCAGTCTAGTAGTCATCCTCAAACCGGCCGTAGTGAAAGTAGTGCTCTGAAGACACATGGAGACACCAGCAACCGCTGCTACCACCACAAAAAGTCCAGCATATAAATCACCTAAGAACAACAGCTCATCACGATCCGTCAATATAAATATCTGTAAAAGAAAACAAAAATCACTGACGGGAAATGCACAGCTTAAACCACTCGATCTATCAACTAAATTTTTTACGAAGCAGTCCTTTTGTAACAAAGGGCACTAAGGAAGTACCTATTATGTAAAATATATCCCCTAAACATGTTAAATATATGTGTTCCAATTTATGTTGCGGATGGGACAACACATCTTAAACCCGGCTGATAATATATTGAAAAAGAACTTACAGCACTAGTGAAACCGAAGAGCAACGCAAAGACTGGAAAGCAAGCGCCTTGAGTAAAAGCTGCGATCGAACCAACAGTGATGTAAATCCATTCTGGAGCATTTAGCTTCAATATTTCCCATCCGCTCACGGGTATGATTTCCTGCAAAATTAAGATGGTATGAGAGACCAGCATCATCTAGATGCCAAGAGTCAATCAAATGTGGGACATAAATGTCATCAACACGCTCCTGTAATCTCCGAAGGTTGAGACAAAGTACATCTCTGTCTAAACCGCCAATAAATATAGGTACCAACAGAACAGTCAAATTTTACCCGTGTCGTTTCAGTCATAAAGAGCCTTTTGCTAATTTTGCCATCAACCAAGCACAAATCAGACTACTACTTAGAAATTGCAGATGGACAAACCCAATAACACTGCCCGACCTTGGAACCGAACCGAAGACCACGTGCTCAGCAATAGTGCCAGCAACCACAAGACCAACGAGACTGTTAAAAGTAGGAATATGAAAAATATAACGTACGTCAACTTCTTGATTTTGTTTGTCAGTGTCTGAGTTATACATAATGCTCTGAATGCCGATTGACAAGGCCGAAGTGACGGAGCCTCGAGGACTCTGCATCCAATCGTGAGATTCTGTTGAGAGAGGTTATTATTAATAGTTAGTGACGGTTAGGTACTACTTTGGTATCATTGTTATTTTTTTTTAACTGTATACTGACAGTTCTGTATGGTGTCGGACGTAAAGAATAGCACCATCCCATATCTTCCCGTGGGTGTCGTAAGAGGCGACTAAGGGACTTGCCAGAGAATGGGCAGCAGCGTTCTCTGTGCTTTTGTAACAACCGTACTGCGATCGCTAATCCGCCTGCCAAGCGTGGCGATTATGGCAAAACCCCCCATGTTATGTCAATGAGGCAACACTTGGGGGAGGCCTATGTCCAGCAGTGGACGTCTTTCGACTGAAATGATGTATACTGACAGTGCCGTGTGCCGTTGTAGCAAATCAAATGTTAAAAAAGTTCGGCTTTATAGAGTGTTGTCTCCGTCATTCATATCTTTGTAACATTCTTCCTAAACCGGCAAGTACCATTTAGTACTTACCTACTATGGAACTCTGTGTGTTAATTCGAGGTCTTCGGTCATCCCTCTTCTTCTCGTTACGGACTAGAGGTATATTGATAGCTCCTTCTTCTGCTTCGTCTTCCAACAATCCGGGCAACGGTTCAGGCTCCTCCGGTTTATTTGTGGTTACTAGCTTATAGTAGAAACCTGTATTTGTATAATCGTTAGTACTGTAGGTATGGGTTATTGAGTCAAACATTACGCAGAACCAGTATTATGTTGGTTTCACCTTTAATTTTCATTAGTTCTTCATGGGTTCCCTGTTCTACAATGGCTCCCTGATCCATACAAATGATTCGGTTCGCATTCAAAATCGTTGATAACCTGTTATGAAGGAGTCATTTATTTATTAAAACAGTTCAGCTATTATTAAGTATTTTCTTGGAATTAGACCAGAGACTGGATTTGTCCTCGGTTGGTCAGGTCACATTTCGTCTAGGACTAGCTTATTGCCTTGGTGGCAATAAACTAGTCCTAGACGAAGGTGTTTGTACTGCAGATAAGCCTCTACTTAACTCCTCGGGAATTTTATGTTATGTTCATGTAAATACCTGTGTGAAACCATAATAGTTGTCCTTCCAGCACTAGCTCTATCAAGTGCAGCCTGGACCCTTCGCTCGGAGTGAGGGTCCAGTGCGGAGGTGGCCTCGTCAAGTAGTAACACGGCTGGCTCGAGTAAAAGTGATCGAGCGATGGCGATGCGTTGCTTCTGACCACCCGACAAGGACGCCCCGCGTTCGCCTATTACTGTGTCGTAACCCTGAAATACAAGATTCTAATGAAAAACCATGCTCCTTGCATGAGCAAGATATTCTAACGAAATGCATGTTGAGAAAGTGAATGCGGGAAGTAAAACTTGCTTAGAGTATGCTACAAATCGCGTCGCCCCCGTCGCAGTGTTCATGCACTAAGGAAACAAGTGACACATGCGTGTCGCATGTCTCCAGCAGGTCAAGTAACTTTGTCTGAGATCGTAAACTGTTATAATGAAGCTTTTGTCAAATACAAACCTTAGGCAAATTCGTGATAAATTCATGAGCATATGCCATAGCTGCCACTCTCTGTACTTCTGCCAACGTTGCTTCAGGACAAGCGATGGAAATGTTTTCGAAAATTGTTCCATGAAACAATACTGGCTCTTGACCAACAACACCTGGAAATCATCAGGTTTTATTGTGAAAACTGGTTGAAGATTGTCCATGTATATAATCTTTATCATTGCAAAAATGTAATGAGGACGGAAGAACATGAATGCGACTAATAATCATAAATATTAAGGTTGTTGTTAGATGTAGAGTGGAAGGAACACCAAAGAAAAGATGATTGTGTAAGGAATTATTTGAACGAAAATGAGGTACATGATAGCGTGACGACTGACATAGGAAGGAATGGAAGAAAAAACCGATTGCACCAACCCCAAGTAAAATACAAACCTAATGATGATCGGAGCCATCCTATGTTTAGATTCCTAAGTTCTTTCCCGTCCAACCGGACCGACCCCGAGTGAGGATCGTACAGTCTTTGTAACAGCTGCAATATTGTAGACTTCCCACAGCCAGATGATCCGACCAGGGCTACGCATTCCCCAGCTTTTATGTTGAGAGAGAAACCTTTTAGAACCTGTAAAGTAGAGATAGTACAGACTTTTTGTTCATTGCCAACATGTTATGCCGTCCATAAGGTTATGTTATGTTGGCGTTCATGATACCTTATGATTTATTATTTGAATGAATAGTAATCACTATCCTAAAGCTAATGCTTTTTTGAGTATTGAATTCTTGATTGAGGTAAAATTTAAGTTGGCTAATCCAGTTGGAAGCTTAGGCGCAGTTTTCATAAGAGAACCAAGGCTTCCTCCCTATACAGAATTACAACTCATATACTTAGTTAGTGATATTATTGCGCAAAATGAGTGTTGATCCCGCTGTTCCGTCTACTATTTTCTTCATCAACATACCTTGACATCAGGTCTTGAAGGGTAACTGAAGTGTACGTTTTCTAGCGATATATTCCCCACTACTCTCCTTGGGGACACTCCCTGAGTGCTGAGGCTGTCTATCTCTGGTTCTCTCTCCAGCAGGTAGAAGATGCTGGCGGCTGCTCCTCGGGCTGCTGCGAACACCTCGACGTGGGGCACACACAGCGTGATCGACTGAGTTGCCATGTACACGTTGAAGATCACCTACGGATTAACTGATTTTAGGGTAGGCATACATAGACCGCCACTTGCTACGATCCTGGCATACTCGTTTTGGTTTGACAACAGTCAATCGTCTGGTCGTACACGATTCTCGGTTGGGGTTACTATGGACCCTGATCTTTAACTTTTGGATAAAAGTTATTTACACCTAAGATTCTACCATTCGTGCGGCATTATATATGGTTGAGCCTACTGGTTTCCTGGCACGGAAGAAATATTGTTACGATCTACATGTTTTTCTCACGTATCATAAAATGTTTCAAGATGTGGAGAGATCAAATCAATCAAAATAAGCGAGGAGTACTACGAAAATCAGTCAAGAAAGCTGAAGTAGGTATTGACTTCAAACTTACACTGAACACAATTCCGACGACATATCTCCGTTCCTCCTCTGGTTTGTCGCGGTCGTCCAAGACCAGTCGGATACCGTACACCAGTCCGATGGCGTTCAGGCAGTAGGTCAGGACCCAGTTGAAGCCGTTGCCCACGCCAGTGTACAGGCCTCGCTTGCGTCCGTACTGTTCAGCCGGCTCCAGTAAATCTTGGTATCTTGAACAGTTCGTTGCGAATTTTAGATTTGTCGGCCTCTTACTCTTTGGTGATGAAGGAGTATCGGTGGTAATAGTTGAATATTTTCTCTTAAATCTAGTTGTGCTTCTTGACAGAAGTCTTTTTAATAGGGGTCAAATAATGCAAGTCACTCTGTGCTAGATTTCATTGGCCCACAACTTCGCCGCTTCGACGGCTTCGTCGGTGGCAGCGCAGAGGTCGTCCTGGCTGCATGTGTACCTGCATGTGTGCGCACCAAATGGGTCAGGGACTTCCAAGTGGCCCACTGATCGTTGGTGGTCCATATAGAGAGTGGCCCCTCCCACTCACTATCTCATGTCCCAGGCCCCAACACATGCAGCCAGGGCGACCTCTGCACTGCCACCGACGAAGCCATCGAAGTGGCGAAGTTTTGGGCCAGTGAAATCTAGCGCACAGTGGCTTGACTTGACCTGACTGCTCAGGACCTATCAAGGCACCGGTTGTACTAGGCTCTTGTGAAATAAGACATATAATATTGGGTATGTATCCTATACAACTAGTTATGAACAAAAACTAACAATTTTAGGTGTTGGCTGCTAAGTAGATAGTTTTCAAAGTAAATTGCACGCGTCTGGAAGATAACACTACATTGCAGAGTGAAGGTTATCAACAATGCGACGATTTACGGTTGCGATTGTCGAAGATCGTAAAGTGTTAGACATTAAGGAAATTAAGATTGAAATGAATGACACAATGCTGATTAGAAGTTTTAATCAGTCGCGTGCAAAAACAATTGTTGGAATTTACTGTAGCAGTGCAAACGATTTAGGTAAGCCAACTTAAAGATCTAGGAAGAAATATCATAAATTTAATAGCATGGAATGAACGGTGGTAATATTATCTAGGCTTTATGGTCCAAAAAAACCCTTCGGTACAAATACACTTTTGTATTGCGCGTTAATTATATCGTCACAAATATTATTTAATATTTTTTTATGATTTCATGACAAGTGTATAGTTTTCAGATATTTCCCTGTACTTGTAGTATAAGACGATATTACTTGCCAAATTTCATAGTTCTAGGTCAACGGGAAGTACCCTAAAAATTTGATTCCCTTGAGAGTGTCGAAATATACGTTATTTTTGCGGCATAAACGGCCGTATCCTTTTTTTACGTAAACCAACAAATATTTTTTTTTCACAGCTAAAAGGGACTGTTCTTCTACATATATGGTTTTGATTTTATCTCGATACCTCCTCCCGTTCCCGAGATAAAGGGTATTGACAGACAGACAGACGGACAACAAAGTGATCCGGGTTCCGGTTTTTCCTTTTGAGGTACGAAACCCTAAACATTACGTGTAAAACCTCATTTTTAGGGTTTCGTACCTCACTACTACTGCTTTCGTCACTACTTAAATAAGTGAAATCTCCATTGTTTTTTGTACTTTAGGTACTTTGTGCCAGAAACGATATTACATAACAAAACATGGATTACCTTCAACGTGCAAATATTGACATGTTGATCATGTTCATGGAACAGAGATGTTATAAAATTGTGTGCGACAGTTAAGATAAAGATCTCGAGACAATATTATCGTAGCTTATATATCTTTTTTTATCAACTACATAGTTGAAATAAACCACACTCATCTCGAAATATCTAGCAATTTTCTACCTTACAGCAAAGATGATGCTGATGATCTTTATAAACAAACTAGTGCCTGGTGGTTCACCTCGGGATATATAGAGCCTCGCTCCAATTTTATGTTCGTTCGGGAAGATATAGGTCCTCGTGGTTTCACAGCGTGACCAAAATATAAATAATGAGATTAGTATAATACCAAATGTAATCCACTAATAGTTTTGGTGCTTTTTGGAAAATTCAGTATCGTATTGAATCCTGCCCTTAACTTACGCCTTCAGTTCCTTGTCCTCTCCTCCAAAGGCTGCAACAGTCTTGATCGATTTCAGTATCTCCTCAGCATGCTTCCCCGCTTGACTGTATGACTCTAACTCACGTGTAGACGATTTTGTTTGATACTAGAACAAAACATTATCCTACTTAAACCACTCAAGTGCCTTAACTCGTTACAGATAATTAAACCATTGTTTATTTGCAATTAAAACGTACGTCGACTTGCTGTTATGTATTAAGAATTTGCTGTTTTGCGCTATAAGTAAAAAGATAGGATATAAACTTTTACAAAATTGTAGGAAATTGTGAGGAGCTCGCATAAGCAATAACAACCACACGGCTCGATTGACTTTGGTCACAAAGATCTTTGACAGTCGTCTTGAGTTTTTAGAACCCGAAAATCTGACAGCCAATCTTACCAATTTATTTGTTTTTCCAAAATTATATAGTAAAACTGGTCGAGCAGGGGATCGAACTCAAGAATCCATAGTCATTTGTAGCACGGGTCACTATTATTTGGCTTCAGCCGTACACAATGATCACGTGGCCGTAAGTATACTGATTAGATAAGAGCTCTTCAGGAAATTAACGACAGTACTAAGGAAGAGTGTATTAATACCTGTTGTTATGAAATTTTAATAAAACTTCTAGCATCTCGTTGAGTTAAGCCGGCTTATAAACATTCTGCTTTTTATTGTGATTACTGAGCACCGACATTATTATTACACAAGTGTTAGTATAGTATATTTCATTGCGAGTGCGGGAAGCCTGTCATTGCAAAGAGTTCCGACAAATGTCTACCCGAGCCGAGGCGCAGCCGAAGGTGAGGGTTGACAGTCGGAACAAGTTGCAATGACGGTTCCGCACGTGTACTGAACAACTATTTTTAATACAGTTGCGAAAAAATGAAGCAATTTAATAAAGAACATTTTTGGAAAATGGCGCCATCCTTATAAGGATATAAGCAGTGATTTTTTTTTGTTTTCTTCACCCATTCTGGGTAGGCAAAGGGAACTATGCCCATACAGCCAAGTCACCAGTAGATTTTTTTTATTGATATGAAATGAAAGTGAAATGAAACCTAACCTAACTCATTGAATCAAATCATTAAATCTGATATTGAAACAAATTAGTAGCTTCTTTTTAGAAATATTTGCATGAATCATTAAAACTTCTATGATTTTTTTTTAGTAAAAACTCCGTAGTTGGTTTTTTTCTTTTTAATAGACTTTATTTTGACAGTTGGGAATGAGAACGCACGAGTTCGGGAAAGGTAAAGAAAAAGCTCGAGTGTGTAATAGCCCACATCCCGAACGCTATGCGTCCCTGCAATACGCCACTTTTTGAGCAACTGTATTAAAACATCTTTTTCATTAAAATGTAGACTTGTTAACTCCTGTTTATTCTTTATAGATTTATCTCCTCTACAGTGATTCCTTTGTATTATAACAGTTTACTAAGGGAATACCTTACACATATACTTTCTTGCGATGTAAACACGCCAGCACATCAAGACACTCAAAATTATAAAAATGTCCCAATTAACCTTGAACCTAATTCTTTAACGATAAAGTTTAAAGTCTATTAAAGAAATATGACAGATTGTTGTACCTTGATATGCTGGCGTCTGTACCAATAATAATAGAATGTGACAAATGACGATTGTGTACTAGTTATGTGCTCCTCTACTTGGGTGGTTATGGTGACCAGGGATTACTTACATTGGACAGGTACACAGAAGCCGCAACAGATAATGGCATGACAGTGATGCAGGCGAGCGCAAGTTCCCATCCCAATGGAATAGCCACTGCGATACTAATGATCGATGTGCCAATCAGATTGCCAACCACTGCTAACTTCTCACTCATTCCATCCTTTAGTTTCATCAAGTTTCTGCAAAGGAAAGGAATAGACACGTCATTATATGAATATGTTGGAGAATTTAAGATAGAGATGGGAATAAGGATAGAGGAAGAGAAAAATAACGATGATCGGTTTGTGGGGATCTTGATACCTATGCTAGGACCTCTCAAATGAACTTAGAAAAAGGACAGCTGGATGTCAAACTGTGTTTGTAAAAAAAGTCCGCATTGCCGCATTGTTCTTATATTGTTGT
The DNA here is from genome assembly GCA_949152445.1 of Cerastis rubricosa. Taxonomy (NCBI): domain Eukaryota; kingdom Metazoa; phylum Arthropoda; class Insecta; order Lepidoptera; family Noctuidae; genus Cerastis; species Cerastis rubricosa. Next base: position 10,802,878 of record OX424523.1, on the reverse strand, counting down.
ACGGATTTTCGCAATGCGGTTCCGGCCGCTGAAATCTGCGTTAGGGTGATGCAGATTAATTTGCACTTCAACCCCGAATATAATAGTCACCAATATCATGTTAATGCAGCACTATAACGGAGCCTATTATAAATCTAACTATCTGTTAGCAAATGATGTACCTATGACAGCTAGACTTTCCTGTCTGCAAAGTAAAATACGAGTAGGTAGGTAGTAAGTCCAAAAGAAAATTTTCTTAAAAGGCTTTTGAGGATGCCTAGAAAGGGCTGTAGGTTGACTGATCATGCTGATAGATGACACTATATTTGCAAAGTGAAGGTGGTATTTGCAAAAATGCACGATGACATAATGTAGGAAACTTTGGAGAAACTCACTCAGACATCTTCGAAGCCAAGTTAAACTCATTGTCCGTATCGAACCAGGCCATGTCCTGGCGAAGAACAGCCTTCAGAAACTTCATTCGTATCGTTGTTATCTGTGTACAAAATATAATATAATGTTTTACCTGAAAATAAAACAGTTATTATATACGGAACCTTATTCTAGACCTATACAGTGAGACAGCATGTTTCCGGATCTGACGTCACGACCTCTCTTGTTCCCCCTCCCACCTGGCTCCGCCCCGCTGTGGCCGGGGGGAGGGGGCGTGGAGCTTGCCCGAATAGTCAGGCGCGCTCTTCACATTGCATCTCACTTCCGGTGGATTATGAGTCCACCAGGCAGGATTAAAAATATAGGTCTAGAATAAGGTTCCGTATATAATAACTGTTTTATTTTCAGGTAAAACATTATATTATACACTATGAACCGTTATTCTAGACCTATACAGTGAGATGTGTTTATTATCGCCTGGTGGCAAGCTAAGTATATGCCAATGTGTGAAAAAGAAATTACCTAGGTATCTAAATAATTTTGTTTAATATAGGTACCGAGTATTTATATTAAACAAAACATAACTGTGTGAGAACACTCATAATAGAAATGAAAGTGTAAATTATGTAAAGGAAAAGATTTTTATTTGAACCACCAAAACTAAATCAATTTAACTTAATATAACAATGTTGCTTTGAACTGGATTATTTATTGTAATTACTAGGTATGTAATCATATAGTATTTCGAATCTACACAGCTTCAAATGTCAGAGATAAATTGTTACGACTTTGCGATATGTTAAATTCGGCTGAATAGAATCGTGCAAATGTGTTGGGGACACGCCAGTTCCCTTTTGCCATTATCTCGTCAATATTGTGGCACTCAAGCCAGTTGAGAGATGCTGCGGCACTTCGAGTACTACCAGGAGTAGCCTCTACTCCTGCCTCCTTAAGAATAGATTTAACCCAACCACCAATCACTGTTCGGGAGGCTGGCCTGACTCTGCCACGAGTTGCTATAAATAAATGATTAATGCCATTGTTAGTTCGACGTGATGATGATACTTCTATCAACTTACGTATCCACCATACAGGGCAAATGGATTTATCTGTATGTGTGTGCAACTTCCATGATGATTGTCTGTGTGTATAGCTATCTGTTTTTGAGCCAAATGCTGGGTGTAAAACAATATGATTAGAATTTTCTTCAAAATGTGCACTATCAACCCGTAACAGTGTCAGGTCATGGACTCTACGACTAGATGCGAGTAGCAAAATCAGTGCTGTGCGACGAGATACTTGGAACAAACTTGCATGAGGTGGCTGGTTAGAGCTGAGCCATTCTACCACAATACGTGGATCCCAAATGAATGAATTTTTAGGTTTGGAATCAACATTAGCAAGAGAAATAGCTTTCAACATTCTCTGAACGATAGGATCACTGCTTAGGATTTGTCCGTTAGAACAGGCCAAAGTGGCAACTGTTGATTTATAAACTAAAATAGTTTTATAAGACAGTTTAAGAGTTAAGTGCAAGTATGCTAGGTACTTAGCGACTTGGGCACCAGAGGGGTTTGTATGGTTGAAATTATTATGAGTACACCAATTTAACCATTTTTTCCAAATACCAGCATACATTTTCTTCGTAGAGGGTCGCCAGCTAGAATTAAGAAGGTCTATTTCGTTTTGAGACCAATTTGTTAATTCGGCACACCACCCTTCACTAGCCATGCCTCTAGATACATCTGGTCCACGTGAACCGGAGGCAGATAAGTCCGTGTATCTAGTAACCACCGATGAAGATTGAATATGGGTAAAGGAGCGCTCACCGCTCTCCTCTTCAGGTCCGGCCGCCAAAACACTTTGGACCAGCGCGGTACTATTAGGATGTATCGACCCTTGCACAGGTTGAGGTGTGACAGAACTCGTGGAATTAGGTGTGGTGGTGGGAATATCCAAGCTCGACGGTATGACCACCTTCTGCTGAAGGCGTCGTGAAACTCTGCGTTCGAGTCTTTGCAATCTCGTGAGACGTAGCGCGCAAGCACGTGTGCGGTTTTCGAGGCGAACAAGTCGATTTCGGGCATTCCGAACTTGCGAAATACCTCTTGACATGCCTCTTCCATTAGGGTCCACTCCCCGGGTAATTTGAGCCTTGACAGCATGTCTGCTTCTGTGTTTACCTGACCGGGCAGGTACTGAGAGACCAGGTGAATTTTGTTCTCGTCCGCAATCTCTAATAACATGCAAGTTAGCCGGTAGAGGTTCTGTGATCGGAGACCCCCCTCGTTCCGCATGTAACTCACCACACTCTTGTTGTCCGACTGAACTAGCACGGTTGAATGACTTAGCGATTGCTGACGATTGGTTATGGCCTGTATAACTGCCCACATTTCCTTTAAATTGCTGTGCCATTTTTTCTGCTCCGGGGACCATAATCCGCTCAGACAAACGTCGTCTACTATGGCACCCCAGCCACTGCCAGATGCGTCTGTCGTTACATAGTGTGAGACAGGATCTGGATGAATCGCTGTTCCTGTAGACAGAGCTTGTAACCACCACATTAAGGTCGTCAACACTTCCGACTCGAGTGGGCCTTTTACGTGTGCTCGGTGCTTTGGAAGCCGATTGCAAGCTATTTGTAACGGGCGGCAATGAAGCCGACCTCTGGGCACAACGAAGGCTGCAAAGTTTAGCATGCCTAGCAGGCATTGAGCGTCGTGCAAACTCCATTGATTTGCCTGTAGTATGCGGCGTATCATATTGGAGATTTTGGAAACCTTTTCCTGGGGCAAATACTTGGAATTCAGGGCGAGACTCCATTTTATGCCGAGATAGTCTACTGCCTTGGCAGGGATCAATGTGGATTTTTTGTAGTTGATCATCCATCCCAAAGTTGATAGGACTCTTATAGCTTCCGCAGCATGGTCCATTAAGGTTAATCGATCTTGGTTCACGATTAAATAATCGTCCAAATAGACGATAACTCGCATGCCCTTCTCGCGCAGCACATCTGCTACCCAATTTGTCACTGTCGCAAATGCCCTGGGTGCTGATGACAGCCCGAATGGCAGACAAGTGATCTGAAGGAGCTCCGGGCTCGACTTCTGTTCTGTTGCGTATAATACTCGCAGAAATGGGTAATGACTGGGGCTGACTGCTAGGTGAAAATAGGCCTGAGAAAGGTCTATTTTGATCGCCCAGTCGTTCGGTTGCAAGAAATCCGGCACACGGTACATATTTATTAAGCGAAACTTTGTTTGCATTATATAGCAGTTTAGATTTTTTAAATTGAATATCGGGCGATTGCTGGTATCTGACTTTTGCACTAAAAACATCGGACAGACATAACTTGGGGATGAATCTACTCGAATCAAGATTTTCTGTTGTTTCAAAATCTCTATTTGTTCCGACATCATTAAGCTCGTTGGAGTTTGAAAACGTCTTAATAAGTCTGGACTTTGAAGTGGGGGTATTTTGAAAAACGGAATTCGGTAAACAGATATCATTTTTATAATGTTCTCTGGAGCACCGTAATGCTTCCAAATTTGAATGTAATTTTTTAACCGCCCGCCATAAAATAAAATTTCTTGAGGATAGTCACTTACGATACTGATCGAATTTACGATTGCCGGAGGACCGTTTTTTGTTGTCATTGTACCTTGTACCGGATTTATTGTTTCCCGACTTTCGGCCGCGACTTGTGGGGGGCGCTTGAAAGCTCGTGGATGGCTGGGGATCGAACCCAGGATTGCCACCATGAAAGGGCTTGCGTGGTCGCTTAGCTGGAGGGCCATCCTGTCTATTCCGCATAGACATGGCATGAGGCTCTTCCACAGAGCGCTTTTGGGCAGAGAACAACTTACTTGTACCACCTGCCTTTTGTAAAAAGGTGGTTAAATCCTGTGGATTAAAGAGGTTATATTGTGTTGGGGGGATCTTTTGCAAGTCCACCTTTACATATTTATCCTTGACACCCGACAAAATGCAGTCGCGACGTCTTTGAATGATATCAGCACGTCTACCACAACTCATTTGCAAGAGATCCTCGGACACTTTCATGTAAGATGAGTTTTCGGAAAAAGAAGCACTAATCTTTTCAAAAAGCGTGTCAGCATTCAGTACACAGCCAGGCGATTGCGCCCATTCTATGATTTGCTGAAAGTTGTTTCTTAGCAGTTCATTTTGTTGTATAAGCCCATGAGTAAAAGCTCCAAACGATCTATCAAGTAATCTAAGCCAAGAAGAATTTGTATCACAATGTCTAAGTTCAGTGTTAACATCGAGTTCGTAAAAACCTGGCTTAGCGACATACTTTTTCTCAGTTTCTAGGTATCTAACCCTTTGCCAATCATGAGTATCAAAATGATGTAGTTTATTTAGCACATGTAATCTACCCTCAGAGGCATTTTCAACAGTAGGTTCTTTTAGGTTAGTGGATACCGGAAATTCGAATACTTTAGTCTTCTGTGGTTTACTGAGAAGGTGATCATTCCCAAGAGAAACCCTCAAGCCTTCAGATGGATGTAAGGAAATATCAGAATCAGATTCGGGCTCGGTTTCTTTGTTTGAAAAGTGATCGTTATTTTTTAAATAGGATAATATTTCACTCACTTGATTAGACAGCAAGTCTAACCTGCGCTTGTCTTCTCGGGTTTCCTGCCGTAGCTGCCGGCGCTTCCGACGTGGGGCGGATCTGCTCGACGACGACGATGACGACGATGAAGATGCCTGCGGTGATACAGGGGGAGGCGAGCGACTCCCATCACCCTCGGCAGGCACTTTCGTGGATTTTTCCATTACGTATACAAAACACGCACTCAAATTATTTAAAGTAATAATTTTAAACACTAAACAGCAGCGCTGTTGCCCGCACTAGAAGAGGTGTGATCGCACCGAAAAACGATGCCAATGTGAAGAGCGCGCCTGACTATTCGGGCAAGCTCCACGCCCCCTCCCCCCGGCCACAGCGGGGCGGAGCCAGGTGGGAGGGGGAACAAGAGAGGTCGTGACGTCAGATCCGGAAACATGCTGTCTCACTGTATAGGTCTAGAATAACGGTTCATAGTGTATAATAATAAAATTGTGTCCGTAAGGTAAATCTGTTTGGGCTCGATTAATCGAGCCCAAACAGATTTATTACAGTTACCTGATTACAGTTACCTGACCAGTGGCACAATATGATTATAGGTCACCAGCGCAGGCATTTTCGCCGGTTACTTATTAAACTGAAAGTTAGCGGTCTTAGACAAAAGATACAGGTGAAATATTAGTTCGCGCGTCGATGGCCCTACACACCCCAATTGCACGTAAGAAATCACAAGGGTTCTTGAAAGAACCGATTTAAACCTTAGAGCACCTACATATTGATGATTAGTTGATGTTTGAGTTTCTGTAAGAAGATGAACGAAAGATGTTTTTTTCTTGTGCTTGTTCTGTGAGAGGATGCATGAAAGATGACTTTAAGTACTTTTTTATTATGTTTATCATACTTTATTCTAAATATGTTTCTTTTTACTGTACAATTCATATTAATTCATTAAATAAGAGGATACATGAAAGATGACTTTTTTTGTTGTAATTTTAAGTACCTATGTACTTTATTTAAAATGTTTTAAATCATAGTTTATTCTAAATATGTTTCTTTTCACTGTACAATTACTTGGATTTTCTGTTATATTGTACATGTCTTTTCAAAAATAAATAAATAAATATTATACGTTGGGGAATAAAGAACAGCATTGTCTAACTAGGATCATGTTTTTAAAGGTACCTACAGCTTTACACGCTTTCGTTTAAAACAAGAGAGAACCGACTAACTACTTGAAACTTCAGACGTTGCCTGTGTAAACTTGTGAAGGCTCTGCACCTGATAAGTGGTATAAACATAGCGCCACACAGTCGGGTTACCTAAATCGTCCCGTGCCAATGCCTTACAAAACAATTTGTTTGGTGTTGTGAATGTTATCCTTTTCGAATTTTCCGTTATCACAATTGCTAGTAGAATATAACGTTTTCTGGTAATTGCAATACATAAAGAGATATGATTATCATAATGAGTGTCTTCTTAACCCTACGAGGTGAGTTTTATCTTTGTTAGACACGTGTCACCATTAAACACTAGACATAGCAAGCCTTAATCATTTTATGAACGGTTTATAAATCATATCTTTTGTGTAAAGTCATGAAACACACACGGAAAAATCTTTAGAAGATAAAGAAGTTACTTTGCCTGCCAGCCATTTGGACAGGTTGTCATTAGCCTCCCATATCTTCCCGTGGGTGTCGTAAGAGGCGACTAAGGGATTGGCCAGAGAATGGGCAGCAGCGTTCTCTGTGCTTTTGTGACAACCGTACTGCGATCGCCAACCCGCCTGCCAAGCGTGGCGATTATGGCAAAACCCCCCAAAATGTCTATGTGACGACACTTGCGGGATGCTTATGTCCAGCAGTGGACGTCTTTTGGGCTAAAATGATGATGATGAATGACTCTCAATATTTTACGAGCTTTGCTAAGCTAGCGGTATAACCTATCTGACACCGACGCGAAAACGTTTACTACATACTCAAAACATCATTCTGACCCCAACATTTAAAAATTTAGCACGTGTAAAAAAAATACTGCTGTTTCCAGGACCGGACGAACCATGTCGGGTCCCTAAGCAATGCAATTTCCGGGGCCCTTTTTAGCCGTCATCCCGCGATCTTGGCGCTTGCAACAGCGTCGAAATATCGGTAGCTCACAATAATTGAAAGTCACGGAAGATAAGTCAGTGACCGTGTAAGTTTAATTATAAACCGTGAATGCTTCAAGGGCGTCGCCAGCTTTTAAGCCAAGCGAGTAAAAACGGATTTGTAAGGGTTAAGTTTACTAGCTACGGATATAGCTGAAGTTCTTCTGAGATCAAAAATGCAATAACCACTTAAAACTGTTTAGCAAGCAACCCAAGGTGGATTGGTTGGATTTTCCATACTTGTTTATGTAGAAGTAGAAGTTCCTAATTTTGATTTTTGAGTTATTTAAGAAGACTAGGAACTAAAAGAAAATTTAAGATACTAGCTTAGCTTTTGATTAGTTCCTTTATTCAGAAAAACTGGTTATTTAATCGCCTTATGGAGACAATTTTGAGAAAAACGATCGAGTACTCCAAGTGCGAACGCAGCAAGCCCGCAAATGTCTACATTTTGCCTAGAATAAATTCAGATAAGTAATAATAAGAGATCAAAAGGTCCATATGCTCTATTATTTGCAACCTTGTGTTTGTATGTCATAATTGCCCATTAAGGCCTCGGGGCATGGGGCTCCTAATTTATTTCAGTCTCTTTGTACACTGGTAGATCATGTGAAAATCCAATATGAGACTGCCAATACAGAAGCAGAAAAAAGGAGCCTTTGTGATAAAAGCTTTTTCACCGAAAGAAAATGTGTAAGTTTGTAGCGGTGCGGTAGTACGAATACTCAAAAGCACATTAAAAAAAAATTGTTTGAGTGATTCTACTGCACGCTTCAATTTATTACTTTGGTATTTACTAAATCTGCGACATCAGGCAGAAAAGTTATAATAATTATATAATATAAAATAAATCTTTTAAATCTCTTTTTTTTATTGACGAACTCTATGTCTGGCCGTCATTGGCGTACAAAAAATATATTGATACAAACATGCTGATCATAATAAATGATCAAACAGTATAAAATAGAAACTTCTTTAGCGGCGTTGTGCACTTTTGTGATAGGTAAAAATGTCAAACTCGCGTCCGGTGTCACGTGTCCTGATCGAACTGATTGACATTAGGTTACGAAGGTATTTGAACTTTATGCCATCTGTCATTGAGTTTGGGTTTCCAAAACTGGAAAATTTGTAAGACAGATTGACATTCAGTTACGAAGGAATTTGAACTTTATGATGTACTATCAGAAAAGTGGGAACAGGCTCATTTTACAAACAAAATCCTGTGTACACGATGACCACATCTGTGTAACACCCTTACTTCTTTTGGTCCGTACAAATAGTTTACAAACCAATAGTACTTAAACAAAAAAAAAAGTTAATAGAAAAAAGCGGGTTCCTTTTTTTTTAAATATATTTTGTTTTAAAAAAAAAGCTCAGGCGCTTTTAATGATCCCAGATATTTGACCACCGTTTTACGACCTATAGGAATAAAACAAAAAAAAGGGACCAAGGAATAGAAAGTTTTAACGCTGCAAGCAAGGATAGTCCTTACCGTGTTCCGATACCCAGTTTGGTGATGGTACTTTATGACATCTGTCATTGAGTTTGGGTATGCACAAATAAAACCTTCGGTTTCTCCAAAGACGTAAAATTCGTAAGACGGGTTGTAATAGTTCTGAAGTGTTAAATTTTTAATGTAATATAAATTGTCATGTTTGTTTGTGTGTGTATGAATATTGTATTTTACTACATAAATAAATAAAAAATTTAACTATATAATAAAATTTTACAATATAATAATGTACCCAGTATGTGTCGTTTTCGCCACCTATTAACCACAACGTTCTTTCAGCTGGAGATTTTACAAATCAATACACTTTGGTGTGCCTGTGCCTTTAATTAATTATAAAAATGGCAGAAGAAGCATGTTCATACCTGTCTAAGCGCACTCCAGCTGATGAAAACCACGGCCACAGCGCAGAGCAGGAGAGAGATCCCGATGGAGATGAATGCCCCGATCAGCATGGCTATCGCATCGTCCACCAGAGCCGCCATGTTCTCTTCGTCAGTTGCATTAAACCTGCAGAACGGGTCAGCGAGGTGATACATGCTATCGATAGTGTTTCTACTTATATTGACATAAGAGCTCGTGGCTAAATAACACGAGCCGCTTCACGCTTTTTAGGTTGTTCTGTGGATGGGTGATCACCCATTACATATCGAGCTTCCTCCGTGCCTCGGAAAGCAGCCGCTGGTCCCGGCTGTCATTTGTAGATCTCCGACAGTCGTTACAGGTAGTTAGTAGTCTGACAAATAGTCTTACCAAGGAGTAACGTATTACCCAGTACTAACTGGGTTGTGGATATCAGATAGGCAGTCGCACCATGTAAAATACTGGTATTTACTTGCATCCGGTTAGACTTCAAGCCGATCCTAACAGGGGAAAACGCTAGGCAGATGATGAGTTATATAGACTTATTATTGAGCTTTTGAATGTAGCTGGATGTCGAAAATTATCACACAAGACCGTCGTACCGGAATAAAAAGTATTCTACGTCCTAAATTTTATAGAAATACGTTAAGGTGCGTAAAGAAAACCGACTGACAGGGTTAATTTCACTATAGTATGGATAAAATTGTACCAAGGTCATAGATAAAACATTACTCACAGTACTTTTCCACCTCCGAATAAAGACAAGAGCGGCAAGCGAGTGCTCATTTGCTCCTGAAAACTGGTGCGCTCCACAAACGCAGTGCTGAGTTCTCCTATCTGAATCAGGTTGTAGGGTATGCCGCCACCGCTTATGGCTGCTAAGAAGATGCCCAGAAATGTCGCGAATACCTCAAGACACGACCCATATCGAAACTGCAAGAGAAATTATGGAACGAAATGAAAAGTAGGGATAATACTGGGTAAAGAAAACGAAATTCTATTTTGTCCGTCAGACAGGTAATACAAAAATATTAGACACGTATTTTTTGTTTTATACAAATATAAAAAAAATACTTTGTTAAAACTCATTAAAGTTGGAGAGTGCGGGCTCACTACGTCACAAGTAGGTATAAAATTACCTACGTCGTGCGCCATTTCAACTCAGTAAATCTCCGTAATTTTATGACCACGTAAAAAAGAAAAAATACGTGTCCAATACTTTTCGATAATATATCCGACAGACAAAAAAAAATAGTGATCATCCCCTATTGTAGATTTTGAAAATGGCCATATTTTCGGAGGTAAACCTACGCAATTATGATAAAACTTTACCATAGGGTTTAGTCTGAAATCGATGTTTTTGCTTCGCAATTTAAATATAATAATTGGGAAACATATGTCTTCCCAACAAGTAACTTCATAGTTGCTCCAAATATTGATGTTTGTAGGTTCTTTTAATACCTAAAATATTTCCGTATTAAAACTCACTCTGATTGGCGGTGAATAAACTTGATTATGAACCGTTTAGGTACTCAAGAACGAAAACGAAAAGATTCTAATTTCCCATCACACTTTACCAGGTACTGGACTGTCTAATTTCGTGCTGAACTGTTATCAAAGTATCAAAGCTATTGCAGTAAGTTGTAAACAAACAAACGCGCAGTGGAAATATTGTGGTGTTATGTATGAATAATTTTTATTACCTATTTATTTAAGCATGGTTATAAATAATAATCTGCCCTATTTACAGTAATTCATGAACATTCTACTTACTCTAAGCCGGTAGGTGGATATACCTATTTACATTAATGGTTGAAGTTGCCTACCGTCTCGTTCTTTTACTTGCGAGCGCGTTTAGGAGCGTTTACGCCTTACCAAATTTCATACAAACTTTCAAGTCCTTATTTTTCAAAATGACTAAAACCGATTTTAATGAAACTTCATACGCATAAGCAGGATACATAGATCTAAAAAGGTACTGAAAACATTTTCGAAACATACTGTTACAGGTTTAACCGATAATAAATTATCTATATAAACAGAAATTTCCAATTTTTTTTTAAAGACATTTTGTTAATGTTTTTGAGTGACTTATGTATCCTGTCTACGCGTATTAATTTGTTTTCTTGTGCTTTCTAATACGTTTTTCTTATTTATTTTTTATCATGGTCATTATTTTGCTGGTCTGAATGATTTCTAAAACTTTGTCCACCTATTTTAATGGGACCTTATATAGAGATGACTTTGTGTAAGCTCGTTCAAGGAATGATTTGCAAAAACGCGCACTATGTAACTAAAACTAAATGAATATATGACTGGACGCTAAACACAACAAAAGTTGCGAGGATGCGTAGCGAGTTATATACCCACCAATAACATCTCTTCATTTCCGCCCCTGCAAAGCGAAGCTCAGGAATACTTTTCAGTGGAGGCGAGCTTTTTTTAAATTTGTACTCGTATAAAACAATGACTCGAGAAATAAAAAGAAAGCGTGCGAAAGACGTGTGCATCTTGAGTCGATTGTTTCGTATTAATGTGCAAGATCGGTTAATTGCACAGCTAAGCTACGCATTAACGCACTAATTGTCTTACTCATATAGGTATGGTGAAAAGAATCGCACCATTTTCAACTCCGTTATTACGCCTCTTCGGACATCTCAGATGGAAACGCACCCAAAGTATTCTACATGTTGCCTGGTAAAATTTTATAACATTCGGATACTTACTATTTGCATGAAAGATATTTTGACTTCATTGTCCTCCACTGGGCTGAAAAGAAAATGTTTTTATTTACATTGTGCAATATTTATGAGTTTGCACGAAATAAAAATAATGAGCAATCCGATAATAAAATAAAAAAATTAAGATAGTACACAATAAATTGAAATAATTATTTTAATATTGTTGTTTGCAGATTATACACCAAACAAAAAGAAAACGGTCATAAATGTATTCAATTGTCAAGAACATATTACTATTAGCATAAGATTTTTCACAATGATCTCATGTGCGAGATCTTCTACGACCTCGTGAATAAAGTCTGTTTCATGCCGTTTAGCCGTGGCCGGATCGTTTTTCGCGAAAAATGAAATATGAATGTCCGTGGCGGGTTGGTGTCGGCGTTGAAGCTTCACTCACTAACTGCGGACCTGAAGCAACCTGCTACAGCCCGGCCGCGTATTGCCAACCTGTATACTGACCCAGACCGGGGTTGCTCTGAGTATGATCGCAGTTTGCCTTTGTAGTTTAAGAGCAAACTGTATACCTATTCAGAGAGTGTCTGAATCAATATACATTTTGCTTTAAAATACTAAGAGCAAAATACATACCGAGTCCAGACGTCCATACTTTCCAGTGTCTGGTGTAGTATGTAATATGGCATCGATAATTTAGAGCAAAATGCATGCGAGTGCAGACATGTTTTATCTCTTTTATTCCCGCGCGGCGCGCTATCATGCCTGCCTTGTCTTCTTAAACTTGCGCCGCTTGCGACCTTGACTCCTTTCTTTCGCCAGTGGCCGTGATTTCATTTGCAATTACGCACGTGTCAAGGTTATTCTTTCACAAATAAAACAATTATTTGCCAATCGAATATAAACCGAAATTACAAATAGGTACAATTTACTGTGTGTCAGTACATCTTTCTTATGAAAAATTTATAAATACTGGAATTGGAAACACTCATAGTTTTTTTTAACACCCTGCATAGTTGTTACAGTTCAAATTTATTTTTAGTCATACTTACAACGGGTTTTCTTTAGTTAAAACTTAAATTAATTCACAATAGGTATGTTTTTAAGAAAAGTTGTTCAGCTTCACGAATGCCTCATAACAACATAACAAAAAAAATACGGGAAATTATGAAACACGTTTTAAAGTTAGTTACAGATATTCGCGTGTCACAGTTTGCTTTACATACAAGCGAGCAAAATTCATACATTCTCAGATTGCTCTGAGCTCGTATGTGCTTTGCTCCAATTTGTTGCAAGCAAAATGCATACGTTCTCAGATTGCTCTGAGCTCGTATGCACTTTGCTCCAATTTATTTGTGATTTTAATGAGCACGATGTAGTTCAGTACAGACTTCGGGTGTCTGGGTCAGTATACAGTTTGGCAATACGCGGCCCGGCCACGTCCCTGACGTAAACCTTGAATAATGTATTAATCGACTAGGCAAACTGCATTTTCCGCGGCCAGTTAATCGAGGGGTCAACTTTATTTACATTTCATTTCCCCGGTTCATGAAAGTCAGAAGACTGAAAGTTTATGTATGATAAAAACTTATATGTACATTTTGGGAACAATTGTATTCTCTTCACACAACTTATTAATAATAAGTAAACTATTCTATGACAATCTTCTTAGAAAAGTGCTATAGTATTAATATTTTAACAAATTTATGTTTCGTATTAAAATTCACGTCTAACATTTACATTTATAGTATATTATTTACAGTATGCCATTCTATGGCAAAACATGTAAGTTCATAACCCTATTTATAAGACCTAAATGTACCATGTTTTTACGCAAATAAAAATTATTCCATTCTATTCTAACAAAAAGTTTCAATAAAACTTGTGCATTTAATAATAGTACATTACTGCCGCGGTCTATAATGACTACTTTGCTGGTCGCGCTGATTAGGGCCGACAGCGCAGCGTAGCGCAGCTCCAGGCCGACTCAGCGCGGTCAGCGTGCAGCACTTGATGGACGAGCTGAGATAAAGGCAGAGACCGTAGGTCGAGGCCTTTACAGCAAGGACAGCAAGGGCTGCAATGATGGCCATGCTGAAAGGCCTAGAGCGTAGCTAGGCTAGCTCGAGGCAATCATAGCGTGACCAGCGAAGCCGTCATTGTGGGCCAAGGTTTGTATAGTGCTTTACTCGAAAATGCAAGTACCTAATCTAAATAAAACCAGCAAGTAATTTAAATAAAAAATATATTAATTGAAATTTTCGGTGAACCGCGCTTTTGTTACTTCTTTGTTTTTTTTTTAGCAATGGTAGTTGGAACTATACAGCCTAATATGGAATTAAATCTTTTTGTACCTATCTCTATAGATATAAACAGCTGTGTTCTAAATAAAATCTTTTTGGATTTGATTTTTTAAAACGTTGAAACGTCAAAATAGCGGCCGACAAAACATTGCCGGCCTAGGTTAGAGCGGCCGGCAAAACTTTGCCGGCCGCTCCTTGAAACAGAACGGCAAGGTCGACTTTGCTCAAACAAGGTTGTCAAAATAATGACCACATTACATGCATTTTTGAGTAAATATTATTATTCTCGTTATTTGATCATCCTAACTTAACAAAGATCTAATGTAAATTATTATTACATACGATCAATTTAATTCGCTTTGAGTATCAATTTTGTTCATTCGCATATTTAAAACGCAAGAAATGTTGTTAACGCAAGATTAATTTATTTATTGACCTATTTAAATATGTCTAGATAATACAGTGCCGGCTAAGTTTACAATTCTTTTAATTAGTTTCTATCTGAATTTTAAAATCTGTTAAAAAAGAATGGCGGTCTTTGTTTGTCATATTGTCCAATAGGACAAACAAAGATTAATAAGTTTTAATAGCTACACACTGTTTTAATTATTTTATGTCTTTGGCAAATCAACAATTGGATACACTGATATAAATATGTGAGATACATCCAATTGAATTGTATACTAAAATTAATAAATAAAATGTGGTCTTTTTAAAATTAAAATAAATATAAATGTTAGGGATGCATACAAGAACCAAGCTGAAAGATTTCATTAAAATAATTATATTTGAAAAATTAAGCAAAAATGATAAGAAAATTAACACAAAAAAATAAAAGACATTCGCTCAGCCCGACCATCAACACTTACTTTTCTTTTTTTACTTTCTTCAATCCCATTATGTCTGATTTTTTTGTGCTTTCTTTAGTTAATTCAATGGTCACTATTTAAATGACTAAGGCGGGAAATCCAGGTTTTGCGCTAGAACCACCGCAGAGTATCGTGGCACAAGTAAGTGATAACTAACTTATGCGCATCATTCACATGTATTTATATATTCATTAAACCGTGTTATCTGCGAGAATTACACCGTCGCTGAAAGCACTTCAATTATATTTGTATAGTTGGAATGACTTCACGTGTTTGCTTAGGTTTAAGCACTGAATGTAGGAAATACCGAAATACAAGGAATTTCCTGGTGAAGATCATCCATTCATTTCCTACAATCTTAATCTGATTTCTGGAAGGGGTGAAGGAACCTATCGCCTTTATCCTTTGTAATCTATTTTTTGAATTCATTCATACCTAGTAAGCATAGATCGGAGTAGGTAGATTGAATTGGGGTCATTGATCCGAAGGTGGTTGAGGTGTATATTAATATGGACATTCCTCCGAAATTGGTTGATTTGATTGAAATTTAAGTGCAACAATTTATAAAAGTTGTAGCCTTAGAAAGGCTAAAAAAAAAATATAATGCGTCCATCGGAATTCGATTGTTTTTATTATTCAACAGATAAATAATAAATTAATTTAGTTTTGATACCTTCCTTTAAATTTTGAATTGATATCACTACCAACATTAACAATATTTAACTGAATCCGGAAATACCGGAATTACTTTCCGGAAAAATGGCTTATCCATTTTATTCTTTCTGTGAGCATTTGTGATACAAGTACCAAACATCAATCTACCTACCGATCTATGATAATACGGTTGCAATAACATGAGGCTCGTTGACCGCGCGGGGTCCGCTGGTTGACCGCACGACGTTTATTGGTGATAACGCGGCGTCCACCCGTGGACCACCTGTTGACAACGAGTGGACGCCTTGTGACAAGGCCGTGCGCGGTGGTGGCTCTAATGAGCTGTGATCTTTAAGCCTATAATGTTGCTGGATGTCACATGCGGTCGAAAGTTTGGGACGTGCTTGTTTCCTTTATTTTCTTTATTGTTTTGAGTCTGTGATGAAGAAGTATGTTTATTACATAAAGTCAAGTGCCTGTTTGGGTTCAAACCCACTTCCACTGGCACGCGTGTCAGGGCCACTACCACCCAGCCACCACTGCACATACCTGGTTAGAGCAGAGGCTCTATTGGCTTTTAGTAAAGGTACATAGAAACTGGCAATATTGCAAAGCGTAAAATGCAAGTGACTCCTTTGCTACCGGTGTCTTTATATTTTTGAAAAACGTCCTTTTTACGAACGCTTAATTAAACTAATTTACAGTCATATTTTAATAAAAAGAAAATTCCAGGATTCTATTAAACAATGTTTATTAAAACATATACAAGTCAGAGATGAATGTTAAAACCTATAAATGAGATAAGTAATCCGTTACAAAATGACGTCAAAAGTGTTTGTAAGGTTTTTTGATGAGTCGTAACGACTGCTTGTAAAAATGTCAAACATTATTTGGAAAACATTCTTGTCTACTTCTCTCTTGTTAACTTTTTCAAAATCATGTAACCATTTCAAAATTGGCTTGGGTGATGGTTGCTCAATCTATACTAATACTTACTAATAACAAAAAAAAAGTTTTATTTGGAATAGTTTCTGGGACTACCAGACGTATTTTTTTTGCATTTTGTTAGGACAATTTTTAGGAACGTTATAGGCATCAACAGACAGTCAGTCCATAGAGCTTTTAGTCGTCCAAGGAAAAGTGGAGGGCACTAGACCACGTGGAAGGTCTCCCATGCGTTGAACCGACCAGATCAAGTCTGCTGTTGGCGGTCCCGTGCACGAATGGACCCGGATGACTTCTGATCGGGCGAGGTGGCGGGACATCGTGAGGCGCATTACATCTGCCGCAAATAGTAACAACACTTAATGACGACCACGACCGCTCTGTCAAGAGCGTAGCGACTAAGAAGAATAGGCATCAACAACATGCTTATACTCAACGGTCACCCGTGAAACACTCTTCGGTCAGCTCCTAAGGGTCGTAGCGTGAGGAGCTGACCGGTGAGAGTTTCGCGGGTAAATCCGGAATATAATACAGGTACTTACAGGTGGCCTACTCATCATCATCATCATCTGCCTAGCCTTTTTCCCAAACTATCTTGGGGTCGGCTTCGAGTCTAACCGGATGCAGCTGAGTACCAGTATTTTACATAGAGCGACTGGCTTTTACAGGTTGCCTACTATGACGTCTTAAAACATTAATGTTTTACTCCTTTTCCAGTGTGGGTATGAGATGGAGCTAGAAATCCTGTATAGCTCCGTCTCTTTCCCACACTGGAATAACAGTAAAACAATACTGCTTTAAGACGTCATGATATGGCCAGAGATCTCGGATGTTGATATCGTACATTTTATTCACTGGTATTACCTATGCAATTTTTTGGTTACATCTTGTTTCATGACACAGAAAATTATTGAGAGGCCATCTGTAGAAATAGATTTATGATAATTAAGTAGTAGATAAATCAGTGATCATGATCAAAGCTTTAATATTTTAGCTTTATTACTAGCTAGTTTGATAAAAACCAGTTACTCTGGCTGACGAAGTGATACTTACGTGTTCAGGTTTATCAAAGATGTTATCCATTGATTCAACAATTAGGTTGGTTAAGCTGTTAACTAACTACAAGCACGGCTGATAAGGAAACACAATGGTCCAGACATAAGCCGACATGTGCGTAGGATGCTATTGGGCATGGTGCTCCACTGTCCGTTATATCAGCTCACAAATAATGAAAGACAAAGCGTGTGATCGCTGCACCAAATCCCATTAAAAAACGGTTTAAAAGTCTGTCAAAAATTGTGGCTTTTGACAAAGTACTTCGCATTCATTGCGGTGGACCAGAGTTTCCAATAATTTACAAAACATTTTTATATTATTCTACATCAACTTTCAATGCCCTTTTTGTGTCAATCAATCCCATACATTTTTTATTTTTCAATCCTTATTTTCTATTTTTTCTATTAGCATAGCATGCCTTTTTGTCTGTTGCCAAATGGGGAAACACAGAAAAATAAGATTAAAATTAGTTTTTTCGTTGACTTTTTGCCAAGACTCGATTACGATTTTTGTGTCATTCAGAAATATATAAAGGACGGGAAACTAGGTCGTAATTTAAAAAGGCCAGAGTAATCTTGTTACGTTTGAACAAGAACCTCTTGTCATGGCGTTAATACAATTAACATTTCGGTGAGATTTAACTGATAAGTAATCATAACAGCTTTAAAATTCTTAATGAACTCGAAATTCACATCAGTGGTAATTGTTAATTATCCGAATTAAGTCAATACAATAAAACCTACGTAAGTGACATGTCTAGGAGATAACTACACGCGCAATTAAAACTTCTACCGCTTGGCCACAAACTACGCGCTGATAATTACTCCACTTGGCTACGAAACCCTAAAAAATAATCGATACAAACACAAGACAAGATAAGGTCTTCATTCATCGACATGAGACGTCTGGCTAAATCAATTTTATACGCTTTTGGAAAGCTAATTAGAGCAAATGTCAGGTAGGTACAATTATAGCAATTCTCATACATCATCATCATCATCATTTCAGCCCAAAAGACGTCCACTGCTGGACATAGGCCTCCCCCAAGTCATATTTTGGTTAAATTATTTAATCGCCACGCTTGGCAGGCGTGTTGGCGATCGCAGTACGGTTGTTACAAAAGCACAGAGAACGCTGCTGCCCATTCTCTAGCAAATCTCTTAGTCGCCCCTTACGGCACCCACAGGAAGATATGGGATGGTACTATTCTTTACGTCCGACATCATACAGAGCAAATTCTCATACATTTTAAGCGAAATCTCTTCACGTTTGCATCGCAAGCCGCGTTGATTCGTGGCAAGCTCTAAGCTATTTATTTCATCGTTGACACAACACGTGGAGCTCGCTGCTTAGCTGAGACAGTCAACAACGTATCGGAATAACCCAATTTGAGTTCATGAGAGTCATGCTAAGCCGTCAAATCTCATAATTAAGTCAGTCAAAAACTATTAAAAGTATATTGTTATTGTATATAGATACATATTGTTTAAATACCTGCTGTCCAGAACAATTTATTTTTATAGTGATTCAGTTACAGATTTCCGACTATTAGAATTTCTAGCAGAGCTGATTATTGCGATGAGTAAAACCCTCAAGGGTTTGGCGGCTTCATGGCTAGCTCAATAGTTATTTGTGCAACAAGAGAGCAAAGTTGGTTTTTGCCGCGAGTGTTGATTTTGAATCCCGAGTAAGCGAAGGATTCTATATTTGAATCACGAGCGTAGCGAGTGATTCTAGGTTAGAATCCTGAGTGCAGCGAGGGATTCAAAGACACGAGATGCAAATAACTTTGGTCTCGTGTAGCACATACAACTTTTCACTTCAGCAGCGAGAACACTTTAGGAGATAAAATAATAAACAGGAATAGATTGAAATAACTATTTATCGTGAATCAAAATAATTAACATTGTAGGTAGAGGTACTGTTCTCGTCGCTAGTTTCACTCATATTTTACGATTATTTTAATATTTTTCTAACTTATTCAATTCTTTACGCCAGCCACGAAATTTTATTCCTGCTCTTTTATTTAAATTATGGCGTGTTCCGAAATAGCACCCATGATATTTTATTATTCAAAATTACGTTACATTATTTGAACTAGAAATAAATATTTACAGGTTAAGTATTAGTTTTATATGCAGTAAAAACTTATTTTCGTTTAAATACAACAATAAGTTAAAAATTCAATAAATTACATTAAAAGAGATAATTATCTTTTTGCAAAATTTCTTTAGTTAGAACGAAATTCCGAACGTGTTTGTCTTTGAGGTCGAATTCAAAATAGGAACTTCGAAAGGGCTGGTCTTTGTCTCTCTCTCTCTCTTTCTAATGGCGGGAAAGAGATAGAGTGTAAATGTTTCGAATTGTATGATTAATCCAAGGCTGAATAAGATATTCGCGGCTTTCTAAAAAAATAATTAAAAAGTTACTTTGTCTCACTCAGTGAGCAAAATCGCATTTTGCTCACTGATTTCAGGCAGCAAAACCTACATGTTTGAGCTACTGAAGTGAAAAATACTTTTCCTGGAATAACTTGGCCTCAAATAAAGGACCTATTTCTTGACTCTTGCTGCAATGTTATGCAGACTGTTTAATGAAAGTCCTGAGGAAGGAGAATGTTTGTCTGCTTATGGAAATCGATTTCTAAGTACTTTACCGAGTTAATGAAACAATTATTCAACTGAAAAGATAAGAATCGCTGTAACTATGGCACATGTAGCTCAAATTGAGCCACGATTTCATAAGTTACCTTTTACTACAGAAATTGATACTCGAGTTAGACTACAACAAGCTCTTATGGCTTTTACGTTCCGCAAAAGAGGACTTCCAATGCAGGATAAATTAAATACGCCTGCCGATGCCAAGGAACCAAAGTTAGACCAATCAAGACTAAATGCTACAACTCTGGCAAATCGAGTTATACGGCAAATTAATGGTTGACTAAAAGCTCTCGCGATCCTTTTAACCCTCGATCTAAGTTTTCAGAAAACAGTGGATCGCAACCGGCCCAAGCCAGTGTCCTAAAGAAATCATGGATGCCAGGTGCCTGTTTTTTTTGGGGTTGTGAGTGTCATGGCGGCATTGGCAAGAACTTTGCAGGCGACTGTCATGTGTGAACATGCACATTGGCATTGGCTCTAAACTGAAATTTAATTATTATTGCGATTTGATTTAATCAGAAATTATTACTGTAATCTGTGACCTAGGTAAGACTTGAAAGTCCGACGGTCACACCACTAGGCTATCACTGCTCGCTTGGTAGCTTTTTAATGAATGTATTTGAATTGTAAATACAGTACTTATAATAAAAATGTTTTTTACGTGTCTCTCTATTTGTTCCGGCTAAAACAGCTGACCCGATTTTGACGTTACTTTACTGACAGATAGCTGATGTTATAAGGAGTAACTTAGGATACTTTTTATTTAAGAAAATATTAGGGTTCCGTGCAAAAAAATGAAAAGCCATGAAAACAAAGCCCCATTCAAATGGCGAAGTAATATTTTTCTATTAATGTCACGCGGACGAAGATGGCGGGCAACAGCTCGTAATTAATAAGACTACTTTTTTGTTTTAAGTTTTGATTAGGTGTTTTCATAAATAACACACATACATACATATACACTACGCACGAACTACATATGATTCTAAAGATTGAAATGGTAATTGCGTATTTCGAGTTGTGGAATGATTCAATGTATTTATTTAAAAATTTATTTCATATCATTTTGGTTTAACATTGCATGTCGACGAGTCCCCATTTAGGCATAGAAAATGTTTGTGAATTGTTATTTAGCACAGCCAAGTCACTAATACGAAATTAAGTTAATGTTTCCACTCTATTTTTTCACAGAACCACAAACATTCTAACATAATCATTGACAACAACATTCACAGAATAAATTTGTTTTTTTTTCATTAACGTTATACACGCCACCTCTCACTGAGAGAAAATAGGTCATAATCCACGACGGCCTGGCGTGCATTGGTGGATGTTCACATCAATTTTTTGCGGTTATTGAGATGTTTTCCTACACCAGTCACTACCGTTTTGAGAGCAGCGACAATTAAAGTACACGAAGAAGTGCCTCATAAGGTTTTAACCCCGACCTATTATGACACATAAGCCAGGACAGCCACTACAGGTCCACTGCTGGTCTCAGTGGCTTCTAATGCACTAAATGCAACGAAACTATACTCTCCACATACTTAAATTGACTCTATTATTTGCATATCTAATATAATAATAATAATTATGAAAAGGCACCACTTACATGAAAAAGAATAGTCAGGAGCAAATATTAATTTAAAAAAATCAAACAAACGCGAGCATAGTTTAACACAATATTCTTACATGGTCCCCATTATTAAAATCGCTACAATCGCTAATTTGCACGGCCACTTCAATTGCGGCGACTTTCAATTGTTTGACCTGCTAAGCCGATAATAAAAGAGCTTCCATGAGTAAATGGTACGTTCGTTCTAAGATAATAAACAGTTTATTCGTATATAACACTACTAACTTGCATTTTTGGAACAGTAACAAGGGAAGAACAACATTTATCTACCTGCCTGCATGTATGATCCTGCATCTACTCACCTTTCAAATTCAAACACAGAAACTTTCTCTTGTTTAATAAAATCCTTGTCAGCGTTTTCCAGCAGTGTTTGTTCGTGGCACTTGTGTCGTAACATTTTAATTTATTGCTAAGTTAAACTAAGGATATATAGTCAACAATGCGCGCTACCTTGGGCTTGTGATTGCCGTTTTTATAACTACAGGTAAAGAATCAGAACTCATATCTAACTCTTCTATAATCGTTGATTACAACGCGGTCGATAAATAACTATCAGCTGTGATAAACAGACATCTGTCACACATGGGCTGTCGTCAAAGTAATTTATTATAATTTAAATATAATATTATATTCACCGTTACTGTAACTGATTGGTTACGTCGTAGACCTGGGCAAAACTCGTAGTGCTACGCGGGAAGACCTAGCTGCGTAGCGCCGTAGAAGGTCTACGTCGTAGACTATGAATGATCGAAAAAAATCTAAACTGACCAGGGAGTGGAGTGTGTAAAAAGTTTCGAGCTCGCTACGCCAGCTCTTGCAGCCTACTTCTTCTTGAATCTTAAGTTATTGTGCATGTCGACCACGTAAGTCTTGTATATAGGGTCAAAACAATTCTTACCTGTCCAGTCCAGGACAGGGAATTAAAATTTTCGTGCTCGCTTTTCTCGCTCTTGGAGCCCTAAGTGGGTCTTTTATTATTATCATTGTCGCCCTAAGTCAATTAAGTAACATATATTTCTGACTAAAGAAAAGCTAACATTTCCGAAGTGGGCAGTTTTCATTTTCTTGTAGTACCTAGACTTTTCAAATAACTCTATGAAATTAGTAACATAATACATGTATAAAAAATCTAACCAATCCGTGGTACTAATATTTTTAAGGTGGCTATTGAGTTTTAGATCCGTATCTGTAAATAGTAAATCAAACCCATCAAAATCAGTTTTTTATCTCTCATCTACCCCTCTAGCTCAAAAGCTGGCGACGCCCTTGTACTAGACTTCCAGTAGCAGTTATTTATCTTTATTTTGGAATTGCGGGGTTGGTAACCATATTGGTCTGGAGCGCCAAATCTTAAAATACGCCACTGATTGTGCACTTGTAAAGTATGTTCGTATAATCGCGTCGCTCATAATTAATATCTACGAAAAATGGTAGTCTGAACATCTAAACTTAAAAAAAAAACTGATTTTCAAATAAAAAAATTATGAACTGGTTCTAAAACATAAAACCGTAGGAACTTTATAGCTTCTCCTAATGAGCACCTCACCTCCCCAAAATCATGCAAAAATATTGTAATAACTGGCGATATAAATAATATTATAAATAAGACTCACGGAAAAACTAACGAGCGTACAAATAGACATAGCTACCTAAACATGCTGGCAATGCAAGGTTTATTACCAGGGCATTTATTGCCAACTGTTTTGATCATTTTATCTTGAAAATGGATAGAACCAAAAAAACCGAGTGTATTGTTGTTCTAGATATTATGTACCATAACGGACCACTCAATAATATTCTTGAACTTATCAAATATCACAACGGCATAAATGTTCGAAAACAAAAAATGTAGTTGATTTTGAGAAAGCGTTAGTTTTTTTATAAGAAAGTAGTATTTTCGAACTGAATTGCTGCACTTACTGAATTGTTGATTGACAAAGTAAGATATTGTTTTTCTACAAAATACCATAAGAACCTTAATCCCGAGACATAACTGCATAATCAAACCATGGATTAGTATAGGAATCTTGCATTTGGAACAGAAACAATATGGAGAGAAAATTACGCCTCGATACGAATAACGATATCTTAGGGAGATCTGTCTTAGGGAGGGATATCTTAACGTGAGAGGGAGAGAACCTCACGTCCCAGCCGCCGCGGGAGACGCCCCGGGCGTCGGGGGGCAACCAGTGGCCCCCGGCCACCGTAGGCGCGGGCCTGTGGACGGTGAGTAATGGGCTAGCTCACCGTCCGTCCGTCTTATGACGACTGGCCGTGCCGACGGCGCGTTCGTGTTCCACGCGCGCCTCAAGGAGATGTCAGAAAATCGGAAGGGGTCCGAGAGGGCCGATGCCTGCCAGGGCTGCGGGTTGTTCGAAAGAGATACCGTGCCCCTGGAACGCAAAGGGCTAAGAAGGAACATGGATGGGTTTTAGTCAGTACAAGTCTGACACTCCCTTCCGCTCCGCCCAGAGCGGAAGAAGTCATTTGATGATTTCCCATCATAAAAAAAGGGCTCATTAACGCAGACGCGGCGCGTCGGGCGGAGTGGTGCGCGGCGCGGCCCGCTTTAAATTCAAACATATGGCGATATATGAGAGCGTTTACGGAGAAGCGGTTTGACGCCCGTTTGCTTGAGATGTAGGCGGCGACGCGGCGTTATGTCACTCGGACAGATACAAGTATACGGCTATACGGCAGTGTCCGGGTTCGATTCCCATCACCCGGAACAAAACAACGTCGTAGTTTTATCCGAAAATAATCATTTTATTTTTATTTTAAATTTTATATTGTTTTTTTTTCTCGTAAATTGGTCAATTTTTACAAGCTTTTATTTAACTTGCAATGTATGTATCCCTGTTTGTTTTTGTCCGGTTGAGCAGTAGCCAGCCTCTGAGGCTGAAATGCGAGATGCCATTATCAAAAAAAAAACCCTGTTTGTTCGGGTACAATCTTGGAAGCTAAATTAGAACCATTTGCCGACGACCGATTGAGCTGAAATTTTGCACACATCTTTGGTTTTAAGCACAATATATTCTTAGGAGAGATATAACTTAATCATGAAGTATGTCTGGATCGTCTCCTCACGAGAAAACTCCTCAAAGGTTAATAGCACAGAAACGAAAATTTGTACAGAAGTTCACATCTGATGGATAAAAATGAATTCTATCATGATCTCATCCTGCAGCCAGGATCGTCTTGTCACGAGGGAACTCCTCAACGGTTCATAGCGGGGACACGAAACTTTGCATACGAGTTTATATTTGATGGATAATCACGATTTGTATCAAGAACTCATCCTACAGCCAGGATCGTCTTCTCACGAGGGAACTCCTCAACGGTTTATAGCGTGGACACGAAACTTTGCATACAGATTCAATTTTGATGGATAATCACTATTTATATCATGAACTTATCCAACAGTCAGGATCGTCTCCTCACGAGGGAACTCTTCATTTCCTAAACTGCTTATAGCACAAACACGAAACTTTGTTATTGTATATACGTTAATTTTTTTTGAATAAATATAATTCCTGTCGTTACGAGATTCCAGCCAGGATTGTGTTTTCTAAAGTCCTTAACGGTAAGCACGGATATGAAAAAAGTGTTGAGATAATGATATGGCAGAAACGCTTACCACAAAACTAAAAATGTTCAAATAAAATTCTATATTAAAAAACCTTTTTTAAAAACAAGGTTTTGTAATGATGCACTGAAAAGAAGAAAATAAATCTTGGAGTAAATGAAAACGATAAAGGATAGTTTTCACAAAAATTTGTCGCGTATAGTTTTTATAGCATACGTTTCTAACAAACTTAATTTAGGTAATGTTACAGAATAAAAAAAAAATCCTGTGATTTGATCCTGCAACTCCTGATTCTCAGTCCGGTCGCAATGCGTCCGGTATAATATAGACGTAAATGGTCCCACGTTGGGCTGCAAGCAGTCGACGCGGCGGAATTCCCATACGGAACAAAGAATCATGCCTACTTTCCATACATTTAAAAACCTGATAGTGAAAGTGTATGTATAGTTATAAGGTATAGCAGAAAGACTACCAGTAAGTTTAGAAAATAATGTCATAAAGTCATTTTTACGATATAAACGCTACGAAGTCCAGAAAATATTAATCTTACTTTTCTTGGCATAATGGCCGGCATCCCCTTTGCTTGCCTTCGTAAAAAATAGATAAATAGAAGAAATAGAACTGTCTTGTTACGATTTGCCATTTACCAAATATAAAATATAGAAATAAATGTGCTAGAACCTATCATAAACACTCGGGATTGCGGACTGCGAGTAAGGGTAGCTTGCTGTCCGATCAAGGACCAAGCCCGTGTCGGCAGCGTGTCGTGTGTTTGTGCGTAAGAGCTGTCAGCAAACTGATGGGGTCCAAACTGTCAAATGCCAAAAAATCCGTTTCACTTGTGCGCACTTATTGACATACCGCATGATTAACGTAACTTTATTATGTTATTTTTAATTAATCTGTACTTTAAAAAGACTAATATAGAAATACTTACTGATTAAATAAAACGTAAAATAATGTATAAAACTTAGAAACAGAGTTGAATAAAGTCAAGTAGCAGTAAGTAAAATCGTCCTAGAAAAAGGTTAGTTGAGATCACAGACTACATAGAGATACTGTTGAGATGCGTTCAAAATATGGTAAATACGTTTACCCTTGAGGTAGAGAAATATTAAAAAATATTTTTTTCCTGCGTTTTTGTAACATTGTGATCAGCGTAATTAATTTACAATTTAATAAGCTGAATTTTAATATTTATTTCATTTCTATCTCAACTATATACTCATAGTAAGGTAAAAATGGGCATCCTTCTTTATAATGTCGTAGTTTTATCCAAATAATCATTTTGTTTTTATTTTGGTGTTTTTTTTTCGTAAATTGGACATAATATGATTGTTATTAAAAGATGAACGATGTTTGAATAATACAGGTGAATGTTGTTGATTATTCAATCTTATTTTACAATCCAATATAACTTATATTTCATTACAAGTACGTACAATTTAAGGTCTGTGTAAACTTGTGTTGCCTTTTTGAAACCATACAGAAATGAAGGAATATTGGATAGAATGACATGTGATTAAAAGTAGATTCTTTACGATAACCGTAAAGGAAAAATGCAATGGCTGACGCCAGGTCAAGCGCCGCAACAGTGTCCTAAAGTTAAGCTTCCCAATAAAAAGGTAACTTTTTGGTGGTCTCAGCATGGTATTATTGCCCCGTCACAAACGCTCGGATTCGATTTCGATTCGGAAAGACGTATGTTTGTGAATAGGGGGCCTGGTCAAGCAATAACGGCGGATGTCTACTGTGCTGAACTCCGAACAATGATAGCAAAACTAGCAGTGAAACAGCCTCGACTCATGAATCGATCTTCACCATTATTGCTCCATGATAACGCGACACCTCATACAGCACGAGAAACCGTTTTAACTCTACAGGAACCGCTATTAGAAACTATTCGTTACCCTCCGTGTTCGCTAGACCTTGCTGCAACGGACTAACATTTTTTTCGTGATTTTGACAATTTTCTACGTGATACAAAGTTTTCTTCTCAGGAGGCAGTACAAAATGCTTTCACACAGTTTGTCGAATCTAGATCACCAGAATTATATCGCAAAAGCATAAATGACCTTCCTTTAGAAGAAATTGCTACGGGCCCCGCGCTTGCTTAATCCGGCACTGTTGTTCGTTTTTATAGGCAATCGGATTCGGGCAACGACCAAGTATAATTGTGCCATGAACTAGGCAAAAATAAAACATAAATTATGAATTTGAATAAAGCATTTATTTTAAGCAGTATTATGATATTATAAGAACTTCTTCAAATAAGGGAGTGACCCGCGGCGAGGGCATCCTATCATCATCGGCATTACCATATTCCCCATGCGATGTTCCTCACATATGCTAGCAGCAACAGTTATCACCTTTACTGTACATTCTCGTGTTGTTTATTTCACCACGAAACAAATAAGACTGATAAACAACTAATATGCACAACTATTCACAACAAAACCAAACATTAAGATTTTAATTGATCAAGATCTGTTTTGATAGATGACATAACTTTGAATGTTGCCATTTTATCTAAATTCTCAAAAAAAAGTTACGTTCGTACTTTACGTTTTTACTATCAGTAGTCACTTATTAATCAGTGGCCCGAAAGTCTGACAACCAGTCCTACCAAGGGGTATCATATTACCCAGTACTAACTGGGTTGTGGAGGTCAGATAGGCAGTCAAAGGTCGCTTCATTTCAAATATGGGTATGCAGCTGCATCCGGGTATACTGGAAGCTGACCCCAACACAGTTGGGAAAAAGCTAGGCAGACAGATGATTATGATGATGGTTGAAAATCGGCAATCCATAAACCGTTTCTTCAAGAAACGATAGTTTATTGTTTCAAAGCGGTTGAAACAATAAAAAAATGTTACTGTCCAGTTTAAAAAGGTTTTCGATGATAAGCTAGGGTCGAGTGTAGCCGTGAACAAGACTGTTAAGATGTTTTCTTTCAACTACGCAGTAATGTTATCATTAATCACTACAAAACTGATCACAAAGGATGTCTTCTTTGCTTAGAACCAAAACAGTGCAGAAAAGTTATATGAAATCTCATTATTACACTGTTTTTTATTACTGCACTGTTTTAAATTTTAAATTTGAAATTAAATTTACCACAGAGGTGTAATGTCTCCTAATAAGTTAATAAAATGTATGCATTAGATCAAAAGATTACTGGCTGAAAGTAAAAATCGGCTGAATAAAACTGACTTGGTGAAAAAAAAAACAAATGGCGCGCATTTTGTGCCATTGTAAAACTTTGATACTTCTTCTTTACCAAATAAAAAGGTAAAAATCATGGAAATTGACAGCGATAGCGATATGAATTCAACTCCAGAAAATATAAAACAGCTGCAAATGAAGTTGTTAACCTTTAATAACTGCACTTTTATTAATTGTATGTTTGAAGGGAAGATGAATTAAACTTTGTTTCATTAATTTGAGTTTTTATTTTGAGTAGGTATATTTTGTCAGGGTAGTTGAAAGAAAAGCAGATTACGCACCTCGGTAAAGTCAGTAATTAATGCACTCGTGATAATTTAGTGCCCTCGCATGCGCTCGGGCATCAACATAACACTCGTGCATTAATGACTCACTTTGCGCTCGATGCAACAATTTACTATTCTAGTGGCTCTAACTAAGTCATAGAGTATAGTAATGAACTATGTGTTAAAACTTAAGTCATAGAGTATAGTAATGAACTATGTGTTAAAACTTAAGAAGGCCATCTATGGCCTGAAGCGGGCCCTTAGAGCCTGGAATAAGAAGGTACTCGTAGATAGTTGTTTGTTTGATAATGGTTTGTGTAAATCTAAGTTGGAACCTTGTATGTACACAAAAATGTTGGTAATTACAAGACTATTATTGCAATATACGTGGATCATTTTTTCAAAGTGTAAGAATGAAAGTGAATATCTCAAGAATGTATTCTCAGGCAAATTTATAATCAAGGACTTAGGTGAAGTAAACCAATGTCTAGGAATTAATGTTAAGTTTGATAAACCAGAGAATTCCGTAACCTTGAGTCAAGAGAATTACATTAACATATTGTTTCAAAAGTTTCACATGACTGATTGTAAAACTGTTTACACTCTCCAATAGATGACTCTATAGGAGTATAAACAGTTTTAAGTTAAATATCAATACTAATAAAATGTGAATGATCAAATACCTTATCAGCAGCTTATAGGCAGCTAGATGTTGTACCTATCTGTTTTAACTAGGCCACACGTACATACGCATTAAGCTACCTAAGCCAGTTTAATAATTGACACAGATATTAACACTGGGGATGTGCTAAGGTGGTTTTGAAATATTTAAAAGGGACTACAAACTTTGGTATAAAATATTGTGGAAATGGAAATTCAGAATTAAAAGGATTTGTTGATGCCGATTGGGCTTGACACTTTAGATAGACGGTCAATACCGGATCTTGTTTTGTGCTTCCTAATGGCATAATATAAAGGGAATACAAAAAACTGTTGCGCTGTGGAGCTGTGAAGCTGAGTACATGGCTATATCAGAAACCTGCAAAAAAGCCATTTATTAAAGAGCTTAGCAATTCAATATAATAATAAAATGTATCCTTTAAGCTTGTTCAACGTCAATCAGAGCGAACAGAAGCTGTCGAATTATCCTGTGCTTCATAAAAAATCCCAACACATTGATGTTAACTACACTCTCACTAGATAGTGTATTTCAAATAACATAGTAATATTAAAGGTATTTGTCAACAGCCTGACTTACTAACAAAAGGTTCGTGCTCCAAGAGGCATTATACTTTTATGAACTTATTATGTTTAGTGTTGATTTAAATTTAATTTTGTTAGTAATGTACAATAGTAGATTGTTGCATCGAGCGCAAAGAGAGTCATTAATGCACGAGTGTTATGTTGGTGCCCGAGCGCATGCGAGGGCACTAAATTATCACGAGTGCATTAATTACTCACTTTATCGAGGTGTGTAATCTGCTTTTCTTTCAACTACCCTGACAAAATATACCTACTCAAAATAAAAACTCAAGTTAATGAAACAAAGTTTAATTCATCTTCCCTTCAAACATACAATTATTAAAAGTGCAGTTATTAAAGGTTATTAACAACTTCATTTGCAGCTGTTTTATAGTTTCTGGAGTTGAATTCATATCGCTATCGCTGTCAATTTCCATTTTTACCTTTTTATTTGGTAAATAAGAAGTATCAAAGTTTTACAATGGCACAAAATGCGCGCCATTTGTTTTTTTTTTTTCACCAAGTGAGTTTTATTCAGCCGATTTTTACTTTTAGCCAGTATATCTTTTTGATCTAATGCATACATTTTATTAACTAATTAGGAGACATTACACCTCTGTGGTAAATTTAATTCCAAATTTAAAACAGTGCAGTAATGAAAAACAGTGTAATAATGAGATTTCATATAACTTTTCTGCACTGTTTTGGTTCTAAGCAAAAAAGACATCCTTTGTGATCGGTTTTGAAGTGATTAATGATAACATTACTGCGTAGTTGAAAGAAAATAATCTTAGTATTCCTACACTAGATATACTCCATGTATGGTTAGACTCCATGGTTTTCTTGCAATATTCTCTAGATATGTTAATAAATTTAGTTCTGTTCAAACTGCGAATTAAGCGATTTTATTATATTACCATAACATAACATCTCGCCTGTAGGCTCTGAGAGGGTACGCAGATGTGTACAGTATACCAACATTTCAATAGTTATGTATCTTAAGTTCCATTTTATTGGGGATAAGCCTATTACCATGACATGTATTATTGTTAACAAGGCAAACTAAATACATTGCGAAATTTTTAGGACACCTACTTTTGAAACTGTTTAGCGGTTTTCTTTTTTCAAAAAAGTTTTATTCAGAAATAGATGTGACTCGAAAGAGAGCATTTAAAGTACAAAATAACTGAGGCACTCGAGCATGTGAACCGAGCTCGAAAATGTTCCATGTAATGTAAAAGCTAAAGTAACTGCATCATTCACCGTACATGTGTACGGAGAATGATGCATTTGGCCGGTGTTATAATTAACGTTATCTCTTGTCAAGGATTCCAGACTTTGAAAGTAATGATGTATTTGAGCTGATAGTATACGTTATCTAGAGTGTCGTATTTGTGGTATTAGTGTAATTTGTGTGGTTTAAATATCTTCCGTAAGTAGGTTAAATATTATTGAAATGAATGGATCAAAATGTACTGAAACGTTCTGAAAACCTAGAATTGACGTTCTGAAGTAGCCAGGACATAGTCACCGCGTAGATCAACGGTTGTTCACATTTTTAAGTCCTCTTAATCGTTTTTCAATAATAGTGGCCAGTCGTAAGTTGTAACAGACACAGGTTATCGACGCAGGAAATATTATGGTGTACAAAAGTGCTCGCTAACATAGGGGTATTTACTCTTTCCGACCTCACCCTCAGCCCGATTGGACGGCAATTAGACATGTACGGAGAGAGTACAGGCGCAGAACCAACGGCTTAACGTGCTTTTCGTGGCACAGGTGTATCCATACCACGATCTTACAAACTCTGGGCCGCTACTGGGAAATTACTAATAGGGCAACCTTGCCCGAGGTAATGGGTATAAAAGAGAGCCTCCACGAGTGACGTCTGGCCATCCCGCTTACCACTTTGCCAACCAGCTATAATTTATTACTCTACAACAGTTGACAAGTATGAGGGACTCAATCAACGCTCAGAAAGGTTAAAAGAGTTTGTTAACTTCATGGTCTGTATAGTTTTGTGTTGTTGGACATAAGAGATACGTGGTGAAGATAATAGAAAAACTAATTTTACTGCATCTGTCATTTGATAATAATATGTGATGTGGCTACATACCTGAACCACAAAAACAAAGACAACTTCTTTCTAAACGTTATGTAAGTTTGTAAACTTACCTAACCTTGATCGTTGCCAAATGCCGAGATATTATTAGTATCAAGCAGTGACGTCAGAGCTTTGGATCCAATGATTTTAATAACTGTTTCGTAAAGGTATGACGAGAAACTTACGCTAGACCTATAAATATTATGAAAGATATTTTGCGAAATCACGTGTAGTAGGCCTGATAAGAACATTTCGCAATATTATTTATTTTTATTTTAAGTTGTCTGGAGTTACGGCTTAGTGCGATAAGACCGCCTAACAACTGATAAATATTTTTGCAAAGTCATAACTATTCAGCTTAAAAAGAAATGAAAAGTAGTGATGACTGGGTGGTTTGTGTATGTAGGTAATGGGTGTTTAGAAACAATAAACAGGTTTTTATAAAAAAGAAAACAAGTAAAAAAATACAACGAATTTTAATAGTTTACGAAAAAATAATACTATGGAACTAATGGAATTTCCGCATATTTTTTTTCCTAATATAAAGCCGCGTCCACACTTGGGCACATGTGTGTTTTTTGTTACAGGAAAATAACATGTTAGATGCTAGTTATCGTTATTGTACGCCTGCTTGCGTCTTACTTGCATCTTACATAGAAACTCTGTGGGCAGTAGGCCTAAGTTGCAACATGTAATGTAACCTGTTTCGTAGTGGGAATTTGGCTTGTTACATACAATAGTTCTCACTGCTTGCCTCCCATATTTGTCAAGGTTTTTAATTTGCAAAATAAGATCGAGTTACAAAATACATCAACCAAAATATATCAACATTCTTGATTGAACTCTTTAACGTTGAAATGAGTACTGTCCTAGAAAAAAATACTTAACTAAAGAAAATGTATAAAAAAAAATCAAATGAAGTTATAAAAAAACACCTACTTATCTACTGTTCTAAACATAGCAATTATAATAAAAAAATAAAATCTAGATAATCGTATTGTGGTCGACCCTAATATTTGGTTTTATACTTAAAATTATTTTGAGAATACAAATGCAATACGGTGCTAGGTGTAATACTGATGAAATGGAACGCATGTGAAAGCCTCTTTTCAATTAAAACACAAAATATTCTTAAATCTAATTGTCAATAGAAGATCTTTATTGCTGAGAGGTATTAGGAAAACTGATTAAAATACAAAAAAATAAACCGTAAGATATACCTCAAAAAGTTATCACAATTATATTTCGGTTCCCTCACCTGAGCATCCTCCTGTAATATTACAATTACAATCCAAGGTTCGATTTAGAGCATTACGTTAAAAGTCGTTGTTACAAATTGTATCATACAGGTACACTGTAACGGTGCAATTTGTAACAATTATTTCTTTCGGTACAAAATCGGTACTTTGATTGTTACATTTCAGGCGAATGTTTGCACATCTGACGATTTAAATATCTGTAAATATATATCATGCTGTACTTGTTTATAGTTGTACAATGCGTTGAACAAATAATGAGGAATTAAGATATGTTTTGTCCTTTGCACATCTTCCAGTAGGCGCCGCGTTGAGCGAAGAGTTCAGCGTGGGACCCACGTTCCACAATTTTGCCTGAAACATTTTTATTTGATTTTAGGCCGACATAAAAAAATGTCTACTAGCCATTTAAGTCATAACATAAATATACACTAATTCACACCTTTATTCGGTGATTACAGGAACTCCTCTGTGAACCAATAGAATAATCATAATAATCATAAATCTTTATTTATCTCGACATCAAGACATAAGGCGCTGGTTCACATTTGTACAATCTTATATAGAGAAAGGTGTCTGAAATAGGAAGATCCTGAGGTACAGATCACCTCTCGGGCTTAGAAATACACATTTCACTATTCATACCATATACTCTCATCCATATCCACACCATATGATCCATCTTTTATTGTTTATAGTCATCAACTGTAATAGCCCACTATTACTGAGAAATTCCTGACG
Organism: Cerastis rubricosa; assembly: GCA_949152445.1. Taxonomy (NCBI): domain Eukaryota; kingdom Metazoa; phylum Arthropoda; class Insecta; order Lepidoptera; family Noctuidae; genus Cerastis; species Cerastis rubricosa. The sequence continues at coordinate 10,768,663 of OX424523.1, read as the reverse complement.
GATAACCTAATAACACCTTACCCAGGAATCGAACTTGTAGCGCTTGCGACCACTATAGTATGAGGCATGGCACTACTCTTAACATTTACAACATTTTATTTAAAAGTTAATTATACCTTTATCTAAGACACAGATGAGGTCCGCGTCTTTGATGGTGGAGAGCCGATGAGCGATGGTTATACACGTGCGACCCTTTGCTGCCTTGTCCAGAGCTTCCGATACAGCCTGCAAATATTGTGATTACATAACGAATGAACCAAGCTCCAGTTTAAACTTCACCAATACCCAAATGACAATACAAAGTGAATGGAACATTCACGCGCAATAGCATAGCATAATCAGCCTATAATGTTCCCACTGCTGGGACACAGGCCTCCTCTCTATGAGAGGGATTGGACTGTAATCCACCATGCAGGCCTAGTGCTGGTTGGTAGATGTTACATATCTTCGAATTGCTAGTTCTAGGACATGCCAGTTTCCTTTACGAAAACAGGGGATTTTAAAACCTGATGTTATCCATCATCATCTGCCTAGCCTTTTCTCAAACTTTGTTGGGTTCGGCTTCCAGTCAAACCGGCTGCACCTGAGTATCAGTACATGAAGCAAATGTTTATCTGACCTCCACAACCCAGTATCTGGGTAACACAAAACCCCTTGGTAAGACTGGATGTCAGACTTTCGGCTTCTGACTCCTTGTATCGACTAAAAATGTGCACCGTGACAAACTGTGCAGTATGATATACCAATATATATTTACATCCAATGGTGGATAAATGACCAGAAGTCATCTATCTGCTCGTTTTTTTAATTGATCATGATAATTTAACGTTTGGTTTAATATTCTGCCTCTAGAATGGCTGCCTCAAAAATAAGGTAAGTCTTACCCGTTCACTGTTCGCGTCCAGCGCGGACGTGGCTTCGTCCAGCAGCAAGAGTCGCGGCGACCTGATGAGCGCGCGCGCGATGCACACGCGCTGCTTCTGACCACCCGACAGCTGAGCGCCGCCAGAACCTAGGTTTGTGTCGTAACCCTGGAAATAGTTTCAGTTTAAATACCTCAGTACTCAGTAGTACCACGGCAAAGGAGCTGATTTTGGTTGAATTATTTATTTTAAATTATTTATTATATTTAATTAAAGCGCCCATTAATTCCTTTGGATCCAATCTTTGTGACTTACATTAATCTCGGATAGGAGTAACAGTATAACAGCAGGCACAATTTAAAAAAAAAAAATCGCCAGCAGACTGTCTAGGAAACCCGATAGATGCTCATAACACATTTTTCCAACCTAGTAAATTGGGGATGGCCAGAACAGGAAGCGAGGTGGCTGAGGAGCTGTGTTGTAAACTATGATCTACCTCCTATCCTGCCCCAAAACATGCAGTTTTGAAGTTATTTCGGCACTGCCACTGCCAGCAACAGGAAGAAGAAGAATGACTGGGAAAAGGCATCCTCCAGATTAATTTGCTTAGGTGGCCTTTGAATCAAATTATATTTTAAACTTACTTTAGGCAGAGAGACGATGAAGCTGTGTATATTGGCAGCCTTTGCAGCAGCAACTACTTCGTGCATGGTCACTTTCCTGTTGTTGTCTCCGTAGGCGATGTTCTCGGCCAGCGTGCGATCGAACAGGATAGGTTCCTGTTGCACCACGCCAAGTTGGCGACGGAGACGTGGCAGGGTTAGAGATGACCTGATGTCGCGACTGTCTAGCTCCTGTTAACAACCATTACCATTACCATTTACATTACCATCATGAGGGTCTTTAGACGCTTGAGCAGATGCACATAACGTCACGACAATACCCGTAGGTAGGGGTGAACCTAATCAAAATGTTGGTGAGAGTTAAATATATATCATAATACTTAACATAAACCAAATTCCCGTTACATTACATGCTATGATGTGGTGACGTAACATATGTGAACCCAGACTAATTTCGGTTGTAAACAGTATTTGATTAGTCATTAAATGTTACGCTTATCTTTAACTTTAATCATTCTATTGCTATCATTAGGTGACGATTAAAACCACAATAAAATTTAAGCAAAACATAGTATATGTTATGCAATGTTTCATGTACAGTCTTGTGCAAAATGATATGTATGCAAATTATTTTCTACTTCCGAAGAAGAAAATGGCGAAGAGTATGAAGTAGTACGGTATTTTACATCGCTAATACTGTCGTGATTTATGCGTAGGTATATAATTATAACAACTATTTCAAGCTATTACTCACAATGTTACCGGAATCAGGGTCGTAAAACCTCTGCATCAGCTGCAAGATGGTAGACTTGCCGCAGCCTGAGGAGCCAACTAAGGCCACTGTCTTGCCAGCGTCCACCTTCAGGTCAATGCCCTTCAGAACCCTCTGGTGCGGACGAGTGGGGTAACTGAACTCTACGTCTCGGATGCTGAAGTTACCAGTAGCCGCCTAGAAATGGACCAACCAGTTAAAATATTATATCCCAAAGAGGGGTATGCACTCCCAGCTAGATATGTTAACCCATGGTTTGCTCATAGCATACGTATAAGCACTGAACCGGATCGGTATCACCTGACCTAATTTTTAATAGCCGCTTCCGATCCGAAACGATGCATTTAGGTACTTTTAAATCCTGGCAGTATGGAGTTAAATAGAAAGATTTCTGAACCAAATTTTACGCGGAAAACACAATAGGCTGCCGGCTGGTATCATGAAAATTTCTCTTCCTCGGGGTCCAAACCCAAGAATAATCTTACAAGCACGAGACTAATGAGGCTGCGAAATCGTGTTGAAGTTTATGTTTAATTTACCCAATCCTTTTTGTCCCTTATTCCGTCTTCTGTCTTGACCCTGGGCGTTCTTTGGATGAGGGATAGGATCCTTGCTCCACAGGTCTTGGCTGAGTTGAAGCTAGGCACGTATACCAACGACTGACCCAACATGTAGGCTCCATACATGAGGGCTTCGTTAACCCTACAAAAGATAGAGCACATTTAACAATGATGGACAAGAACCTCAGACTCTCAAAAACAGAGACACCCTTTCACGAAGCCTTTCTGTCCCGTCAAAAAGCGGAGATATCGTAGAAAAGAAAGAAGCAGGGCGATTTTTATACCATAAAGGCACAACAAATAAAATTAGTAGCTACGTGTGTCTTTAACAAACACTTGATTTTAGTTTTGTCACCTTTTTCGCAAAATAATTGTCGAAATCGTGAATTCTTCCGGCTGATTACTTTTCAACCTAAGTAAAACTTCAGTGGCCTTCCTAGTAACGATTTACTCAAAACCCGTTTCTACTAAGACTAGGCTTCACTTAACCCACCGGCCTCTGGTGAATTTTCAACGATAGGCTCAGTGCCAAGAGTTTAAATTTCATCAGTGCAGTAACATTAGCATTTATTATTGTGTATAGTGAATGGTATTACTTACAGCAGAACAATCTTATATTCCATCTCCCCGTAGGCCACCAAGACAGCACCGTACACAGTGGCACTGCAGTACGCCATGAACGGCACATACACCCCCAAGCCGAGGACTAGACCTCTCCAGCGGGTCTTCTTGGTGACAGCGGCACAGGCCACAGATAGGGCTTCTTCAAACCTTTTCAGGAATATCGGTTCAACGCCTGTATAAAAGATACGGTTAGCATTACTTTGTTACGAGTTGTTTATAGATGTACGCACGGCGACCAATAAAGATATGCAAAAACCACTTTATGCGGATCTCTCATTGAACGAGAAATCTAAACAAAGTGAGGCCATGTTTTATTGGACATGAATAGCTTGATGTGTCGCGGTGTGTACCTTCACGTAGAATAGGAGAATGATAGGTTGGTTTATGTTAGTCGGACGGTTAAGTGGAAGAGCTGATGCCTAACATTAGGTGATGCATAAAAAATCCTAAAACGCCTTGTAACGTACTGAGCGAAACGTTATAAATCAAACAGCGCGCTAGACATTTTTCTAACGATTAGCTGTTGTTGGTATTATTATATATTGTTATTGTTTGTTGGTATATTGTTTTGGTATTGCTTTGTGATAGACAACTAAGTAACATGCCATCAAATTGCATCTCGAGTGTTTTGCCACTGTAGAGGTAAGTAATCATTTTTAGCACAATATGTCAGGAGCATTCATGGTACTTGTGGTACAATCGGCCTTACCCAAGCTCTGAACTGTCTTGATGCTGACGACTGCTTCTGTGGCGATTGCTGTGGCTTGCTCCATGGCCGAACGTTCATCGATCTGGGACTGCTGCGAGATCATCCCTTCCAACCAGATGCTGCCTACCATCTAGGAACGTATAAGTTACATGTAAAGATTACAATTTGAGATATTAGGTATACTGGTAATACTCATTATGATTCGAGGTTTTCGCATATTAAGTACAGTCACAAGAAGTACCTAGACATGGCAGATCTAGAATTAGAAAGTCAGCGTTTCATATGCGATAACAAAGGCGACGCTCTGCAAAGCTGAACTTTTACTTGTCACCAAATGAGTGTGTAGTACGAGTACCAAAACATATTGTAGCTACTGATAGGCTGTTAGGAATTTCCCAGTTTTAGAGCAATATACTTACCAGAGGTAAGAAAACTGTCCCAACTAGAGTAAGTTTCCAGTTATAGCAGATCGCCATGAGGAAGCCTACTAGCACCGAGCTTAGTCCTTGAAGTATGAGACCTATCCTGAGCCCGGTAGCGCCCTGCACCTCCGCCGTGTCTCCGCTTAGTCTTGCGCACATTGCACCGACCGTGTTGGATTCCTTGTCGAAGAATCCTATTTCCTGCAATACATCAATGTTAGATCGTTAGGTAATTTACGAAGTTAACTTTAATCTCATTTTAACTAGGTAGTTAGGTCCTTATGCGGAGCAGCTTGTGGCTAATTAATAATATAATATTATATTATAATAATGATTGTGAACTTCTTGGGTAGTATCGACCAACGCATCGTGGGATGTACTGTCCCGGTTATATTGTCTGAACGCTTCTAAAAAGGTAGCTATAAACCGGATGAAGTGGCGTCCATTTAGAATGTCCTTCCCCTAGCTGTGGACTGCTAACCTTACATTTGTATGTGATAGTGATGATGGTTACGCCTGGTCAATGCCACAGCGGATAATCTACTAGATTTCTTGTGAATTAAAATCTCGTTACCTGTTTGAGTAGAGATGAGAAGTACTGTTGCCGCAATCGAGTGGTCATCTTCAAACCAGCCGTGGTGAAGGTAATGCTCTGCAGACACATAGACACACCGGCAACAGCAGCCACCACAATGAACATGCCCGAGTACAGATCCGCCAAGTAAATGATCTCCTTTCTATCGTCAAGAACGAATATCTGAAAAATAAACGATATTTTTGAATATTTTTGTTTACTTGAAACAATTGCACATGGAAAACTCTTGAAATTGTACTTACACCACTGGAAAATCCAAAGAGTAACGCAAAGACGGGGAAACAAGCACCTTGGGTGAAGGCTGCAATGGATCCTACTGTAATAAGTGGCCACTCTGGTCCGTTCAGCTTCAAGATCTGCCAGTCGCTAACTGGCTTAATTACCTGAGACAGAAAAAATAGAGTAATTGAATGTGAATCTGTGGGCTTAAGTTATTTATAAAACAAGCGCACGGATCGATCTTCAAAGTTCAGCTGAGTTTGCTGAGGTTTGTCTGTGGATGAGTCACATTCCGATTTCCTCCCGTCTCGTTTCCCAGTTATCATTTATAGTTCTTTTAGAGTTATTACGAGTACTGAGAGGCCCGAAAGTCTGGCGACTAGTCTTACCAAGGAGTAACAGAAACCTAACGTAAACTAACCTATGTTATGTTATTGTTGTTTGACTATTCAAAAGTGCCTGTAACTGGCCTACTTGAAATAAATGATTTTGATTTGATTTGATTGATTTGATTTGATAACCCAGTAACTAGATTGTAGAACGCAGATAGGCACTCAACATCATAATTTCAGCCCAAAACACGTCCATTGCTGGACACAGTCACTCAGGCACTCAGTCCACGTTAAATACTGGTAGTACTCAGTTGCAGTCCGGTAAACCTGAAGCCGACCCCAACACAGCAACAAGTAGACTGATCATAATGAATGTTAAAAATTGTTTAGCTCCCTGTAATCTCTACATCTCCCAGATTCGTTGGTAGACGATTCACACTCATCATCTGCCTAGCCTTTTCCCAAACTATCTTGGGTCGGCTTCCAGTTTAACCGAATGCAGCTGAGTACCAGTATTTTACATGAAGCGACTGCCTATCTAACCTCCAAATCCCAGTAACTGGGTAATACCATAACCCTTTAGTAAGACTGGATGTCTGATTTTTGGTTTTCTGACTACTCGTAATGACTGTCAAAGGATTACAAATGACAGCCGGGACGAACGGCTTAACGTGCTTTCCGAGGCACGGAGGAAACTCGGTATGTAATTATGGTCACCTATCCACGGACCAACCTCGGCAAGTACGGCTTAACCTTAAAGTACGAGCCGTGTGGCTGTTATTATTTAGACGATTCACACTAAACACTAGAAAATCTCATACAGGGTGGTGAACAGTTTTACTTACTTCCTCCTCATCCTTTTCTTCATCCGACTCATAATCAGCATTATACACGAAGTTTTGTAGACCAGTAGACACGACAGAGCAAATGGACCCGCGAGGAGTCATCCAATCATGAGAATCTGTCAACAGAAAGCATTAGGATGTTTGTCATGATCATAGATCGGAGTAGGTAGATTGAATTGGGGTCATTGATCCGAAACGAAACTATAAACTTAATGATAAGATCGAGATTTGTGATAAGAGTCAAAAGACAACTGCATTGCTATGCACAATCTAGAAATGTTAGACACATAGATAGAACTTTAATAAAAGAAATTGGTCAGTCATTCGGTCTTGTCTCACGATTACGCTGCGCTATTTGCCTTTCTTGTTTGTTTTAGGCTAACTGGCTTTATTATCATGACAAGACTAACTGCACCGCGCAACATTGTTTGCATCACATATTTCCCATTTTTGCAACACTTTTCAATGATGCTCCTTTTGGTCATAGCGTGATGATATATAGCCTATTGCCTTCCTTGATAAATGGGCTATCTAACACTGAAAAGGACTACCTAGTAACTACTAGGTAGTCCGCGCTAATCTCACGAACTCCTGAGATTAGCGCGTTTAAGCAAACAAACATACAAACAAACTCTTTAGCCTTATGATATTAATAGATGTTTAAACCTCTTTTAATGGAGTGATGTCTGTGCACGCGTCTGTTTGACTTCCTCTTCACATCAGCCCGGGGAGCCAACATTGGTTCTCCGTTCTCGTCACCGTCACCTTCTTCAGTTACTGTCTCAATCTCATCAGGTTCTTTCACCTCATGACCGGTCGTTACTAGCTTGTAGTAGAACCCTAGAATGATCAAGAAAGGAAGGTTGTTAGGGTCGTGGTCCCGTGGTCCGCCATGAATGATAGAACATAATGTTGGTTTGCAATTTTAATGAAGATAAAGTGAATTATGTACTCGAGTACACAACTATACCCGTACAAAGATAAATAACCGTTTACCGGCAAATGTGACTAAAGGAATGTAAAAAGAATGTATTCTCTTTAGCTTTAATAAAGTTAATATTGCTGGCAGGTCGCAATGTCGTACCGTGTCGTGTTCGAGTCAGATCCATTAGAAAAAATATTGTATTTGTTTGTTAGAAATTGTTAATAATAACATTAAACATAGTTTTTTTTTTATAAAAAGAAAAAATTCAATTGTGTATTATTGACGAAACAAACCTAACTACTGAAACAAATACCAGTATAGGAATATCCCTTCGGGCGTTTTCAGTAGTTATTAATTATGAACTCCTGGGTAGGTAAAGTTATGCATCTGCCAAAAGAGTGCACCTTCCTAATCAGTGTCAACAGAGCGATTGTCTCATAGATTTTTGAACTAAGCTTTGAAGGACAAACTGAATAACCTTGCGTTTTCATTAGCTCTTCGTGCGTCCCCTCTTCCACGATAGCTCCCTGGTCCATGCAGATGATACGGTCAGCGTTGGTGATAGTTGACAACCTAAAACAAACATACATCAGTTAGAACTGAAAATATTGCACATGATTCTCCTGCTATCTCCGAGTATTTCAGTAAATACCGATTAGGTAACAACTTGTACTTTGGATACTTGCCATATGTCTGAAATATGAACTTTTAAACAATTTATTGTTCTGGCTATTTAGTCTCGTTTAGGTACAGTTGGAGAGTGTTTTATCTGTCGAGGGGCACGGATGTCGAACTCTAGACGATTTTATGAATTGCTCTGCATAGTTTACATTAGTTAATATTTAAAACCTACCGATGGGACACCATGATAGTGGTCCTGCCAACACTGGCACGATCGAGGGCGGCCTGGACCTGTCGCTCGGAGTGAGGGTCGAGGGCCGAGGTGGCCTCGTCGAGAAGCAGCACGGCTGGCTCGCGCAACAGCGAGCGGGCGATGGCAACGCGCTGCTTCTGCCCACCCGACAACGACGCGCCGCGCTCGCCTATCACTGTGTCGTAGCCCTGAGATCAAACCCAATACTTTACTTCATACTTCCTGCCTAAAAGCTTACAGTCATCAACATTATTTTCACTGCCAGGCTTGTTCCGCCTGATACAAATACATTCATACATATGTCACTTCATACACCAAACACTTTCAACACAAACAGATAATCGAAAAAAGAAAAGTTAAGACCTACGTTTACATATAATTTAATTAATTTTATCTTTATATAAATTGTGCCACTGGTTAATAATGGGCAAGCATTATAAAATTATAACCAAACACAATCAATAAACAAACTACAATTGCAATGAAAACAAACTTAGCATCTAAATATTTTGCGTATACTATGTCAACTTTTACTATTTTATATTAAGTTATTTCACCTTTATTTTATTTACCTAAAAATCTTTAATCTATTATAATGATTTTGCCACAAGTACGCTACTATAAACGAGGAAAATGTCGTGAGGAAAGTTTTGAGTATGAATGTGGATAGGTATAAGGGTAGAGGAAGACCAAAGAAACGATGGATGGACTGTGTGAAAAATGATATGGCAAGAAAGGAGGTATCTCATGAGATGACAAGTAATAGAGAGGTATGGAAGAAGAAGACGTACTGCGCCGACCTCAAATGAATTGGGATAAGGGCAAGAGAATGATGATGACGCTACTATAAAAACAATCACAGAGAACGAGGAAAACTGTTCCACCGTAATACAGTATATACTAGTACGGGGAACAGGGTGTATCAATTCTGTTAACAACCATAATGAGTACCGAAACAAAACAAACAAAATTATAACCACGTCAGTACAATATTTTTAACATAATGAACTGTGCAATGTTGTTATTTTTGATTTGGCAAATAAAGAAGTATTTTTTTTTTGTTCCATCCGCTTCTGAATACAGGCCTTCCTGCCTTTTGTTCCATCCCTACAGTTACCGACTGTACATCGGGTACATATTGGCTTTTTGTTGTCACACTAATCCATGAAAGTCTCATTCTTAAGCCGTTATGTGCCTTTAAAAATCATCATCATCATCATCATTTCAGCCGAAAGACGTCCACTGCTGGACATAGGCCTCCCCCAAGTGTCGCCACATTGATCGGTCCCGTGCGACTCGCATCCAGCGGATCCCCGAAACCTTCACCAGGTCATCGGTCCACCTAGTGGGAGGCCTTCCAACGCATCGTTTCCCGGTTCGCGGTCGCCATTCCAGAACTTTTCGGCCCCATCGGCCATCTGTTCTGTGCCTTTAAAAATACTACATAAAAATACATGAAAATGTCGCATGAGATCATATTTTTGCCCTTTAGGCTTTTACGTAACTGTTACTTACATTGGGTAGGTTTGTGATGAAGTCGTGAGCATATGCCATTTCAGCTACAGCCTGTACTTCCTCCCTTGTGGCTTCAGGAAATCCAATGGCGATGTTATCAAAAATGGTGCCTCGGAATAGTACAGGTTCTTGGCCCACCACACCTGAAATGTACATGAAAAACCAGTTTAAATTTAGTTAATTGATAGTTTTAACAGGAATTCTACTTTTTGTTTCTTTTTAGCATACGAACCTAGACATGATCGGAGCCATCCCAAATTGAGATTTTTGACGTCCTTTCCATCAAGCTTCACTGAACCGGAGTGAGGATCATAAAGTCTTTGAAGTAGTTGTAATATTGTTGTTTTGCCGCAGCCAGAAGACCCAACTAAGGCTACACATTCACCTGCTTTGATTGTTATGGAAAATCCGTTGAGGACCTGTGGAATATTGTTATTGCTTTTATGAATATAGGTGATGTTGATAGTTTAGCGACATCTTGAAATTTGGCTATGTAAAGAATGATGGGGAACAACAAAAAGCATAGTAATGTTTAGCAGAGGTTAATATAATTGTGAGTGTGAATAATCAAAATCATTTCATGTAAAAAGGTTGTAAGACTTTCTCTGCCAAAAAGTTAACAGATCTCCTGAAGAGCCAAGCCCATCCGTCTACAAGAACTGACTATACAAATCCTATCTGTTGGTCGAAAAGCACGGTTTGGCTTCTTGTGGTATCCTAAATACGTGTCTGACTGGCCAAATCGGCGTAGTTTAGGTATTAATAAAATGCCAAGTAGGTATATAAAAGCTACTCATATGAAACGTGTTTCATATATGTATTGAAGCCCTTAACCTGAGAAGTTGGGCTCTCTACTATTATCGAAACCTTAACTATGAAGGCATGAAAATGCGACGAAACAGTTCGAAAAAAGGAAGGTAGCGCCCCTTTCTGTTTTGCGGGCGTTCTCAGTGGTTCAGTTATTAAGTCCGGTCCCGGAATTTTCATCTCGACGGTTCGGTGTTGCAATACAACCGGACTACAGAATCTTATAGTTCGGTATCGATATCGGACTTGCACTACTAAGGAAAGGCTGAAAGGTCTCATCAGTTCGGTGACCGCACTTAATAAACCGAACTACTGAGAATGCCCGCTGTTTTGGATCATGTTGGCGTAGGCACTGTCATTAACCCAGATTTAGGACATGTCGATTAAGCTTTTTGCAAACAATAATCAACTACAAAGGTGAAGCGGATAAAATGCGTAACTTAGGTACCTTCACTTCAGGTCTTGATGGGTAACTAAAGTTAACATCCTCTAAAGTAATTTCTCCGATGACTCTTCGAGGAGACAAGCCTGTTTGTTGAAGACTGTCGATTAAAGGCTCTCGGTCAATCAGCTGGAATATGGATGAGGCTGCACCTCGAGCAGCTGCAAACACCTCCGCGTGAGGCACACAGAAAGTCATGGACTGAGTAGCCATGTACACGCTGAATAAAATCTGAAATAAGTCAAATCATATTGATGACAATGGGTTTGATTTGCACTTTTCAGAGGTATCTCGAGGTAGTGGTATCTATTATTATCAAATACTAGCTTTTGCATGCAGCTTCGCCCGCGTTAATTTAAGACAATAATCGGGTCGGACAGGTGCTAGGTGGTGAAAACGTACCTTATGTCCGTAGCTGTATACCCGACAACGTATATGCAAAATTTCAGGATGATCGGTTCAGTGGTTTAGGCGTGAAAAGATAACAAATTTACTTTCGGATTTATACTCATAAGCCTAACTTAAGATTATAAATGCGAATGCGAAATTAGGAAATACATATATTAAACACATTTTCTCTCTAGGGCTCGCTACCGAAAGTGCTATCATTGAAATAGTGTATCTTGTAGTAAGTTTCTCTAAATACTAAAACACAATACTTACACTGTATACAACTCCTACTAAATATTTCCTCTCCTGATCTGGAGCATCCCAGTCCTGGAAGACTAGCCTGGTACCGTAGGTAAAGCCGATAGCATTGAGCGAGTAGGTGAGGACCCAGTTGAAGCCGTTACCCAGGCCGGTGTACAGGCCTCGTTTCCGGCCTTGCTTTTCGGCAGGCTGGAGCAGTTTTGTGTACCTGGAGAAAAAGAATTTGTTCACAAAATTACAAATGCACTCAGACGCAATACCCTCTGTATTGCGTCTGAGTGCATTTGTAATTTTGTTAAATAAATATGTTGAGTCGTGGCTTTACAGGTAAGGAAAGGAGACATAATGGCTGACTCACATGGGCTCAGAACCTCAAAACGAGTGGAATACATTTAGAAATACTTTGTAAAGATTCAGTGCTCAGACAGGCACTATCTAAAAGTTAGTGTGAACTGGATAGCACGACATTTTAATCTTGAAGTTTTTCGGAAGTGGGCATAAACGGCAACAACAACAACAAGTTAAAAAACGTAAATAACACGTTTGTTTCGCGAAGATTAAAGCTCACAAAACGTAATGCATACACAGTCAGCGTCATGATTGTCGTGTCATCGTGGGGTTTTTGAAGGACTCGCAAACAGAGGGATTATTCGTGAATTATGATAAACACGCCTATGTAAGTACACATAGCTCTAAAAATTATGATTAATATGATAAACTATACCATACCTGTCGACTTCTTTGTTTTCCCCGTTGAAAGCGACTATCGTTCTTACTGATTTAAATACTTCTTCTGCTTGCTTGCCCGCTTGACTGTATGATTCCATTTCTAATATCGATGACTTGGTTTGGTACTAGAAACAAATTTAGAAAATAATTAATTCAGATTTAGTACATGAAGCTATTTGCTGGATCTATTATAATTGGCAAAAAACTTTAAATAGAACAATAAAATACTAAATCACTCGATCAATAAATATTGCAAAAAGATTTGGCAATAATGTCAATCTCTCATAGAGATAGGTATCTATACAATAAATAGTGATTTTTGTGAGAGATTGACATTATTGCCAAATCTTGCGATGTGAAACCTCAAGCATGTGATCTACTTCACTAAGCAGATCACATGCTTGAGAGTTCACATCAAATGCACAAGCGGCGGTTTTGTAAGGTTTTTTGATCGGTTCTTTAATCAGACAAAACGTCAAAAAACGCAAACTTATACCTAACATATTCTAAGATTAACATAATGCCAAACAATTCACTATAATAAACAATAATAATCAGCATCTACTTAGTTCACTCACTTTAGTTAAAATTATAGAGACAGCTATGGAGAACGGCATGACAGACACACACGCCAGGGTCAGTTCCCAGCCCAGAGGGAAGGCAGTTGCCAGGCAGATGATGGCAGTCCCCACTAGGTTGGAAACCACGGCCAACTTGTCGCCCATACCTTCCTTCAAAGCCATCAGGTTCCTGGAATTAGGAAAAACCTTACAGTCTATGTAATACCTGACGAAAAATGCTAAACAATTCACTTAAGCATCTTATACCTACTGAGACTCTTAACAAAACTTATGAATAGATTTTCAAGAAAGAAGAACACGATACAAAATTCACAACAGACCGGACTAGACTGACTTTGCTCAGTATCTAAAATAGTTTCATATGAACATCAATAGTACCCGTTTTTACTAACGAGCAATTATTTACGTGCTCTAATAGGAATATGAACGATTAACATAGAAGGAAGGTTCATTTTTCTATGAACGGTTAACTTTACTTAACAAAGTAAAGTCAAAGTACGGTCCATAAATTTCTCCGATACAACGCGAGTGATACGGTAGGCAACTGGTTATCGATAAATACACGTTATCACGGTATTTAAATAAAACATACCTCCATGATCTGCGAATACTAATGGGCTTCCATGAGATTTATGATATCTCCTTGACATAGTAGTGCCAGATTAGTAACTAAATCGGATACAGAGACAGTGATTGTACGCACAATCCTTATCGTACTAAATCCGAAAATTGGTACATATTATGTACATGTGTTTGTGCAAAATATTCCAATTATATGTTATAAACGCTATCTTTGCTGCTCTGTCTGTAGTCAATTTGTTTCTTTTGTGTCAAATTTATTACTTTACCGTATCATCTGAAACTTACTCCTATAAAATGTTTCTTTATCACTTCATTCACTGAGTTTTAAATGCAGTTTTAAAGGTTCAAAAAAAAAACAAACTTGCATTAACTAACTAGCAGTATACCTTATTTAAGTTGAAATGACGTGAGCCTCTACTTAATTATCCGTACTTTAAATTTGCTTGTTTAAAAGTGGTAGTTGAGTGTGTCATTTCAACTATGACAAGCTCTAACTAGTAGTAATAATGTTTTAAAACTATGTACTATTGTTTGATGAATAAATATGAATATGAATATGAATATCTAATGTATGTTTATCTATATTTTAAAGAATATAAATTAAAAAAAAAAAAACGTATTTCTACCCAATCGGGTATTTTTCTGGGTATTTACCCTAAAATTTACCCGTGTATGGGTTTTTACCGGGTAAAATCCCATCGCCGGTCTAAACATTCTGTGACACACGGTTGGACGGAAAGACAGACACCGAATTCGTATGGGTTCCATTTCAGAAAACTAAAAATCAAGTGAATTTTAAGCACTGTGATTGATTTTAGGCTCCAATTCTCCTTACGCGAGATTTTGCAAGGGGGTTAATGGTTGTAGAGACATAATCGATCTGCACTTTAACTCTTTAAGCCACCATTTATAAAAAAACCAATATTTATAAATATCATCTCGATTTGGATTAGACATTTATGAAGTCGAGTGTTTTCAATAACAGTTTTAGATTAGTTTAGTTGCTTTTTTATTTATTTTTTTCTCATTTACAACTTATCCTTAAAGCATGCGGAGTTTACCTATAAGTGATTGTTACACTATTGTACTCCATTTTATTGCATGTTACCTTTAGCATAATACCAGTGTAAACAATTGTTGGTATGTATATTGTATATTGTGGTTGTAATAAATAAATAAATAACTAAATAAATAAATAAAATTACTGATTTTGTTCGATTATTAGATGGCAAAAAGACAAAAAGACTTTCTATTAGCGATACATACTAACTAACAAGTTAACAATTGCTTGTAAAATACGCAATGTTTACCTTTTATCAAGGCATTTTATCGTGTGTGGATGGATTGAAACATCACCAAGTTTTCACCGGATTGGTTGATAACTAGTGTATCAGTGTCTTAGAAAAAATAATGTGTCCTTTCTTCTTAATTCTGAAGGCCATCCGTGCAATATTGGAGTGGGCGGTCGTTTACTAATGATGATT
Source organism: Cerastis rubricosa (assembly GCA_949152445.1). NCBI lineage: Eukaryota > Metazoa > Arthropoda > Insecta > Lepidoptera > Noctuidae > Cerastis > Cerastis rubricosa. The sequence continues at coordinate 10,753,509 of OX424523.1, read as the reverse complement.
AACCGTGCATTAAGTGGCGTGATACTACTTAGATTAAATACAAAAATAACGTGACTGTCTCATAGCATAGCGGCGTCAGGATTTTTAATTGGTTGATGGCAATAGGCTCGATCTTATTGCAGACTTAAACATAACTGGAGAAATGTAGATGTTTATGTTATAGGTACCACATTTCTGCCTATTCTTGAAAAAACCGTGAAAATATTTATATATTTTATATAAATATTTTCACTAGCTGCCCGGACAGACTTCCTGACAAAAGTTTTTTTTAATATTAAAACCTTCCGTGGACTATAAGGAACATACAAAAATAAATTTGCCGAATAGATCCAGCCATTCTTGAGTTATGCGCTTACCAACATTAATTTTTATCTAAATAGATAGATAGATTAAGCCACTTTGTTCATGATTTCGTGGAGTTTATGTGAAGTTACTCACTCAGACATCTTGGACGCCAAGTTGAACTCGGAGTCGGTATCGAACCAGGACATATCTTGTCGCAGCACTGCTTTCAAGAATTTCATGCGAATCCGAGTTATCTGTACAACAACATACACATAATTTCATTATGTTTCAAATGCAACAGTTCCCGACTAACACGATGTTATACAGGCAGTTAGCTTTTTTAAATCAGAACTGTCTGGATAGTGGTTCTACGGTGCGAGTCATTTCTAAAAGTCAATAGAAAAAATTGCATCCGAATGTAGATCCAACGCTTCCTCGTGTAAGAAAGCGGCTAAAACACTTTATTATAATAATGTTCTCATGTGACAACTCCCAACATAACGCATCAAATGATATCATTAACCAAACTACAAAGGAAAACCAAGAAAGCAAGGAAAATCAGAATTCCTGCACATGTGACCATCAGGTATCTACGGAATACAACCGCATCGGGATAAACGTTAAGCACTGTCGTCACGACTGCTGTAGGAAAGCTTGCTTTGAGGTGAGGTGACTTGCTTTGAGGTGAGGTGACGACTCAGTGTGGTAAGTGCACAATGGAGGAAATACCTACTAACCAATTACGTCCTAGCTCTAACGTAAAGTTGCATGACTTTATCTACATTTAAACTTGGACAAACAAAAAAGGTTCAGGTTAGGATCACTGTACTTACCGAAAACGTATGCAACGATTGTTAGTTCTATTCGTAAACGAAAACGAAATTATAAGGGTTTCGTTTTTGCAATCTGGTTAAGGATTTCTAATAACGATTAACATTTTCACACTCAGCCAAATCTGTAGGACAACTTAAAACTATAGTATACAGCTGTGTTCAACAAGTGGTCAAATTAGGAATTTAAATAGTTGTCATGTTTTGATCATAATGTGCTGAACCCCAATATCGAGACGCCAAGGTCACATTTATCAGTAAATAAGCATTATTTCGTTTTCGTTTCCAACATGAAGCTCTGCGAGTCAATCAGCAGTAAGGTCATCAATTTAAAGCAATTGATTTCGTTTGTGCTTTGTAAAATTTGAACCCATTATTTATTATATCATATAACTAAATATATAGGGCATCGTATGTCATAATACTCATAATATATCTGTCATTGGAACTGCTTATTCTACGCACGAAACAACAAAGCAAGTTTGTTACCATTCTTGGCAAGCAGGTGCCTATGATAGGCACGGAACTTGGTCTCTGAATCGCAAGAAAACCTTCCGATCAAAACAATTAGCACGTGTTCTGAAGTTATTATTTCATGTACCTTGGAACTGATTTACTTTTAAACACCTGCAAACGTTTTTTTACCAGATTATTGTAACAAATTCTCTACGTTAAATAAGTAAGAAAACGAGTTACAACCACGCCGACTATCTCATCTGTCTGTAACTAGTTAGCGCAAATAATGATATGATAGTTATAAACCTAATTAATCCATTAACATGTGTCAAGTTCAAGGGTATCAGACATTGTAGATTATCGCTAATTAGAAAGATGTTGAACAGCTATCAGCCAGTAGCCAGTTAGCCAGTCGCCTGCTTCTGCTAAGGAAGTCATGGCTACAACTCACAATATATGTTCAGTAGTAGGATGACTGTGAATTCCATCTAAATTGGCTTTCACTTCAGCCAATGTGATATCAATCTACTAAAGGACAAATACGTACGAAAAACTAGTGTCTATTATATAAAGAATGGGAACTCAATGTATGTTTTCTTCCTCATGTTTTTTCGGTTATAAGCTCGGGCCGTGTGCGAATAAGACGCTATGATACTATGGTGTTCCACCATACACCGGGCTTTTTCGTTTTAAACCGGACATTATTGGGAATCTCTAGGTGGATCTTTTTGGAGAGTTGAACATGCCCGTGATGTTTTTTCTCTGACAATTTCTACACAGGAGGCTTAGGTTTGCCAAGCTTTTACCAATGCCTATGCTGTTATTAACTAACAGCTGCAAGCACAAACAAATCAATTTAAAACTAATGCTATTCATTGACTGAGTAGCACTGGACTGACAAGGACAATTTAAATGGTGGTACATAAGCAAAAATAAAACAATCGGCAAGTCGCTCGGAGTCCGCTCTTGATGACTTCTGATTGAGTTAAGGCGGGCCGACCCGGATTTACGTCGTTTTGTTTTGTGTTTTATTCGTAGATGGCACGGATTAAAATTCTGAAAAAAACTTACATACTTACTTTACATATTTCACACTTCGCTCTATATATTTTGGCCGATATAAGATTACTTGCAGTTTATTGCATCCAATTAAATCGCAAAAACAAGTCTAAATTGTGACTAATTGTCATTTCTTTTGAGTTATATTAGGCTTTGAACAATTTATACCATAATAAAGTTCGTAAAAAATGTGGCAAAATACGGCCACCATAATGTGAAATATGAAAATACCCATACCACAAATTCCGAAACCAAGTGTTTTTATGCGCCCGCACCGTGTTCTTTAGTCTATTTTAGAGGTAACTTTGAGGTATTATACTATCGAGTTTTTTTTTTATGAAATCAAATTTTTAAAATCGATACCACTCATCCTCAATTTTGTTAAATATTAATCACAAAGTGAATGCTGCATTAATATGAAAACATTGAACTTTCACAATTTGGAGTTTTTCTGGCCCTGAACTCGCGTTTCCTGGTTTATTTCGTGTCAGCTCGTCTTGCGGGGGCTGGGATAAGCGATGAATGCATACGGCGCTCGGGTATCGTGGCCTTAACGCTCCGTCGAATAAATCATGTCTGCGTCGGCAGTGTCGGTAAATATTGATGGTAATGTGCGAAATGTATTACACAATGTAATGTACCCAAATTAGTGCATTATGACTATGTACGTATGTACCGAGTTTTAGTAGGAACAATTCATAAGTTTTGATGCAAAAACAAAAAGCTCGACATTTTTCAAGGCTTTTATAGACAGTAAACAATTTTTCTTAAGTTTAAATTGACCTAATGTTATTTCAGACATTACTAGTGATAAGTTCCTTTTAATTATACTTTCTTGTAACGAATCAGACCGTTTTCTATGGGGCTATTCAAAAACTGCTCTTTAACTTTTCATGTCTAAATAGCCACTTGCTAATTCAAAACGAAATTGGATAATAATTTTTTTATCAGTGCATTTTTCTATGTTAGAATCTTTGTAAGAAATTCGTTTTTAATAGCTTCAGTGTCTTTCCAGTGACGCTGTAAAAATGTACCGCCATCATGTAAATAGGTCAATATGTCCATGGCTATTCGCGTGACAATGAGCTTAATAAGAAGCTGCGAATAGACTCCTGTCTATTTGTTATATAAATAAATAGACATTGTAATCATGTGGACACACGAATTTTAGCACCATGCTTACATGATTTGCAAGCATTATGCGTGCGAAAATCATTTTTTTTTTTAATTTTTCCATTTTTCTGCTCAGGAATAGATTGGAAGTTGATCTAAATATGATTCACAACTTGTGTCCGACCGAAGCTTCAGTTTCAACGAGGAAAACCTTCGACTTTGGCAAAAATGGGCAAATGTACTGGCCAAAGCCGATTTTTTCGAATCCCGAATTGGACAAACTTTGCAATGAAAAAGGCGACGCGAAGGGAGGACATTTCATATATTTTGAAGTGTATATTTTTGACAAGTTGCAAGGTAATTGTAATAACCTCATTAAATTGATAACACAAACTTTTAATTTTTATAAGATTAATCATATAACTAACTTTTAGCTAATCTGGAACTGAATTTCTTACGGTTATTATACATCCGGCTTCGTCCAGAAATCTGTCCATCGATCGGATACTATTACACAATCACAACCCGAAATGAAGCATAGCAATTGCAGAATTATAATTTTCATTCAGTCTCGTGGGCATAATACGGGTTGAAATCGTTAGAAAGATTTTTTTATGCTTTATTCTAGTTTCTGGTCAAATTCGGTTTTTTTTTGGTATTTTTCTAGGTAGTTCATCATCGTCTAACCGTTTCCCAACTATGTTGAGGATGCTTCCAATCTTACCGGATGAAGCTGAATACTAATATTTTACATGGAGCAACTGCCTATCTGACCTCCACACCACAATCCAACTAGTACTTGGTAATACGATACCTATAGGTAACATTGATTGTCTTACTTTCGGGTCACTAACTACCTGAACGACTGTCAAAGATCTACGAGTTACAGCCGGGATCTACACCTTAACGTGTTTTTCGAGTCACGGAGACAACTTGGTACGTAATGGATCCATCCACGGACTAACCTAGGCAGGAGCAGCTTAACCTGTAGATCGACCTGAACGGCTATTTTATTTAGCCACGAGGCTAGGTTATGAGTGTAAATGTGAAAATTAATATAAGAAAATTGAATTTCGCGGGAAACATACTAGGTTTTCATTCTGAAACAGGAGGTTAACAAAAAAAAAACTATTCGGTTATGCAACAATCGTGACTTGCTCATGCAATCAAGACTGAATTCAAATAACTAATAGACTTTTTTAAAAATCGGGCACGTGCCTCACTTTTCTTCTCATAGTTATTTTAATAGAAATCGCACTTATTTAGATAGTGCACCTATTTAAATAAGTGCTATTTCTATTTAAATAGTGAAATTGCATGTACTACTCCATGCAACTTCACTATTTAATGGTCATGCGATTTCAACAATTTATTGGCATTTTTACTGCTGTTTCATTAAAAGCTTGCGATGTTGCAATACTTATTAAATATTAACATGTTGTAATTTATGTCAGGAAAAACGATTTCAACTACTTTTATATTCTACACGCCTTATTTTTCCCAAGTACCTATTTAAAGTACGTATCTAATACAGAATTTGTAGGTACTATAATATTTTCTCATAGGTACTCGTATAGTATATACATTGTTAATGATTATACCAGTGACGACAAAGTGTATTAATAATAATTTGAATAGGGCGGGACACAGCAATCTGCAACGTAAACATTACTGTGTGGCGCGCTAAGATGACATAACCATTGACATCGCTAGCGTTGGACTTGGTCCAACTCCCGACATCTTGGAGAACATTAATTCTCAAATCTTCGGAAGTATATGTCTGAATGAAATAAGAGATATAGTTCGTCATTTCTTTGGAAGTATGTGACCGACGTGAAACATTTGTTTCGCGAATCGACATGGGGGATGAGATGGGACTAAACCATTGCTTCTGTCAGAAAAAAACAATAGACTATCGATCTGAAATGATTTTGAGAAGTAGCATTTCGAACTCTATGTACCGTTGGTAAAATCATCCAAATTCTGTAAGAATTTTATAACCTACCATCTGCTGCCCGCGATCTCGTTTCAGGGGAAATTTTGAAGAATTTTTCAGGGAAAAATTTAATCTGTCTGTCCATTGAAGAAAACCTCATCCTAATCCGTTGCGTAGTTTATAAGATCTAAGCGTACAGACGGCGTGAAGCGACTTTGTTTTACACTATGTAAAGATATACAGCATGTATCAAAAAGGTGTCTATATTAAATTGGGAGGACCACATGACCTTTGACTAACAGTAAGGACATTCATTGTTGATATAAAAGTGAAAAATTCCTAAACCTTTGCGTATCTTTTTCCGCATTCTGACGCGGAAGGGCTAAAACATACTCAAACGTTTAGGAATTTTTCACTATTTTCTCAGGTTTTTGTTCTCAGATCGTTAAATTAAGATGGATATTGTATGCCATATCCATCTTAATTCAACGATCTTAGAACGCAAATAACACGCAAAGTGGCAATCAACGAAACTAAAATAGATACCTGTCGCAGTGCACTCCAACTGATGAGACCGACGGATAGCATGCAGAAGATGAGTGATATGCCGATACTGAGGAACAGCCCTATGGCCATCGCCTTCGCGTCTTCGATCAAGGCAGCCATGTTCTCCTCGTAAGATGCATTTGCACTGGACAAAAGAAAATGGACACATTTATAAAGGCTTTTTATAATTTAACAAACAAAAGTCCCTGATACTCAGGCACTTTTGATTTTTTTTTAAGTCTTTTAATGTCCTCACTGTTGCGTTTTTTTTCTGATTTTATTTTGCCAGAGTTTAGAGTAGCCTTGCCTTCAACATCGGGTATGTGGTTTGTTTGTTTGTGTTATTGTGGTTTTGGCATGAAATAGATAGATGGGTAGAGCTACTTTACCATTCATGAGACTCTATCTTAAGGCGCTCTTCTAGGCGACTTTCATGCTTTTGAGGGGGTGAAGCAGATGAAGAGGGGCGTCGAGTAGTCCCTTTAGTCCCGCCTACTGGCGGGGTGCCCCGCTTGAATCACGTCGATGTGCGACGTCAATAAATGTATAGAAGCTTAATTTCAAAACTCATTATAAAAGTACGAATAGCCTAGCGCGCCGCTAGCCTACATCGCACATTGCTTCCGCGGTGATCTCTAGGTTCGAACCTCAATACACGCAATTCTTTTTTATCTTATTTTTTTAATATAAGGTATGTACCTACATTTCAATATCGCATTTTTTTTAAAATATGTTTATATTTTTGTTTTCTTATTTTTTCCTAATAAGTTATAAGTTGATTGTTATTTTGGATTGTTTGGTTGTTTGGATTGTTATTTTATAGAAAAGGTTATCGAAATATTATCGAATAAGTAGATTCGTCAAACGAATAATAAATAATTCAAAGCAGCCTCATGGACAACCAAGGGCATTAAAGTCGGCAGTAAGAGGTTGACGAATCTCCGACTTGCCGACGACATGGTCCTTTTTGCCCACACAGCCCTGGAACTACAGACTATGCTCCAAAAACTGCACGCGTAGCATGACCGCCGTAGAAACGGGCTATGTCGACGGAAAAATCGACAAAGTGCCACATTGTCATTGTCTATCTGTCATTATGTCGATTATTCCGTAGACAAAACTCGTTTCTACAGTGGTCTTGCTACGCGTGCAGTTTTATTTTTTAATAAAGAAGTAAATTTAAAATTTATTGTTCGATTAAATTTTGAATTTGTCAATAGGACGTGGCGCCATCTATTGTGATAAGAAATTTATTGTTGTTTTCCTTCGGATCAGTACTTTTTGTCGGGATGAAAGGTATCCTATGGCCGTTTGTGTACACCTTACAACGTACATGCAGAATTTGAGGATGATCACTTCATTGGTTTAGGCGTGAAGAGGTAACAAACAAATTTTTAATATAAAAATTTTCGCATTTATAATATAATAACTAACTGCGCGCGACTTCGTTCGCGCGGACTTTTTTCATGTGTATAAATAAAATAGATTTTGGACGATTCTCAGACCTACCCGATATGCACACAATTTCATACAAATCGGTTCAGCCGTTTCGGAGGAGTATGGTAACTAACACTGTGACACGAGAATTTTATATAAGATATAAGTATAATATATAAATATATATTTAAAGACATATTTATTTATATAAAAATATAAAATTAGGCTCAAGATAGAGAAATTAACTTGTAGCGGTTCGATATTAGTTCAATGCTAGCTCAGTGGATAAGACCGTGCGCCTCACACACGAGGAGTTGAAAGAATATTCACAGGAAAGAGACAGACAGAAAGTAGTCGCCGTCAAGAATTGGCAAGTTCCGAAAGACAGGACACAGGTCAGAGTATTTTTGGGTTTTTGCTCCTACTACCGACGGTTCGCAAAGAATTTTGCTGACATTGCGAAACCTCTACACAAACTCACTGAAGAAAAGCGACAATTCTGTTGGGACAAGAGCTGCGATGTCGCATTTCAGGAATTAAAGAAACGTCTGTGCAAAACACCTATTTTTAAACAAACCAAACCGGAAAGAAATCATTGCGTTACTCGACGGGTACTGCCGTTGTAAAGACATTGCAGCATTTCAGTAAATAAACTCTTTTGCAAAAAAAAAAAAACGGGCACCACAGATTTTTTCTCTATTTCAATGAAAAATAACAAGAAAGAGGTTTTATTCATTTGACAATGTATTGGCATGTCATTTGAAGCATCCTGGCATGATTCTTTACGTTCCAAATTTAAATTTTGAAATGAGCAAAAGAAAAATATTGATTATTGTAAAATTGCTCTACTAATGGCGCGAATTGCTGAAACGATATTTTTACTGATTACTAAAATTTTAAAACTCTTTGCAAATTAAACAATTTAATTTTTCTTTTTACATTAAATACCAGTTTTTGATATGAGTTAAAAGCGATAAGGGCCGGTAAAATTATAGCCCTACTTGAAGAAGGTCGTTCGCAAACTTACGTGTCTCAGCGGCTAAATGTGAGTCGTTCAACTGTCCAGAGGACTTGGCAACGGTATCAAGAGACCGCTTCGGTCAAAAGAAGATCTGGTTCGGGAAGAAAACGATGCACAGAACCAAGAGACCGCTTTTTGGTGAGTCAGGCGTTGCGGAATAGTAAAGCATCAAGTGTGGACCTGAAGAAGAGCCTTGAAGAAGAGGAGTAGAAGTTAGCTTGTGGACGTTCAGGAGGAGGCTTTGGCTGCCAATATCAGGAGTTACCGCCCGGCTCGGGGTCCTAATTTACTCCGTGAGCACCGTGTTGCTCGACTTTAGTTTACTCGAAACTGTGCTTCATGGACTCTGGAGGACTGGAATAAAGTATTGTTTTCTGATGAAGCTAGAATCTCTTTGTGCGGAGAGGACCGACGCCGACGAGTGCTACGAAGACCACGGGAACGCTATGCGGAAGTGTGTTTCGAAGAAATCACTCCTTATGGCTGAAGCTCCGTTTTGTTTTGGGCAACAATTAATTCGACGCAGCGTACGGAGTTAGTTTTCATAGAAAATGGAACATTAAAAGCACACCGGTACATAATGGAATTCCTAATTCCATATGCACAACCTGCATTGACTGTACTTGGGGAAGATTCCATTTTTATGGACGACAATGCTCGCCCACACCGTTCTGACGACGTGGTAGCGTACATGCAAGAAGTTGGGATCCGTCGTTTAGATTGGTCAGATCGAACTCCTGACCTCAATCCAATTGAGCATGTCTGGGATGTTCTAAAGAGACGGGTAAGATGAGTGCAACCTGCTCCCCAAAACATCAGGGAGCTAAAACGAGTCATTGCAGAAGAGTGGGAACGTATTCCTCAAAACGTTATTAAAAACATCGTGGAAAGCATACCCAGAAGGATTCAAGTTGTGATTTTGGCAAGAGGAGGTCACACTCGTTATTAGGTTTTTACATTTGTAACTTTATTTAATCAAAAAAAGTAAAAAAATCTTCTTGTCTTTATGCCGACCACTTCTTATTGTTTGGCCGTGTACATCGGTTTGAAAGAATTGATCGACTTTTTAAAAAAAATATTGCCGAAGTTCACTTCACGCGTATTAATTTACACGATTATAAGTATACAGAGTACGTCAAATAATTAAATTTCATGGCAAGAGAACGATGATAACTCAAATCGTCCTTAGAACGTAATTTCCTTAGGTGCCCGTTTTTTTTTGCAAAAGAGTGTATTTGCTGGGACGAAACTTCCAGCTGCGAACTGACCATGCTGCATTGAAGTGGCTATTACAGTTCAAAAATCCGGATGGACAAGTGGCGACATGGATTGTGATGATGGTGGATTGAACTACTGCAAGAGTTCGACTGCATAACTGAACATCGCACTGGGAGAACTCACGGTAACGCAGACGCCTTGTCAAGAAGACCTTGTCCTGAAGATTTTAAGCACTGTGCCAGGCAAGAGACTAAGGAGGTAGCAACCGTGAGGGTGCTTAGAACGAATCTCAGTGATGAATGGAAGGAAACCCTACAGCAGGCTCAGCAAAATGACTCAGAGATCAAACCGATCTTCGAGTAGATCAAAGCTGGTGCTCCTAAACCCAAGTGGAGTGATGTGGCAGCGATGAGTTCCATCATGAAGAGTTATTGGGCCCAATGGAACAGCTTGGTTATCCAGGATGGAGTCTTGTGCCGTAAATGGGAAAACGCTCAAGGGGACAGGTGTCATCTACAAATGGTTGTCCCTAAAGCCAAAGTACCGGATGTTCTACGGCTCTACCATGATGTATGTTCAGGAGGACATATGGGGGTAAAAAGAACTCTAATGAAGATCCGAGAGCGATTTTACTGGATCCACTGTCGAGAAGATGTGGAGGACTGTTGTCGTAAATGTATCACTTGTGCGGCTGTGAAAAGACCCCAAACACGCAGCAGAGGTGCATTAAAAGTGTACAACGTTGGAGCCTCCTGGGAATGGTGAGCCATTCTCAGAGAGTGAAAGTGGGAACAAGTACTTAATGGTTGTCATGGATTATTTCCACAAAGTGGCCAGAAGTGTTCGATTCCTAACCAAGAAGCTACAACTGTCGCAGATAAATTGGTTCAGGAAGTTTGGAGTACCCTTAGAAATTCACAGTGATCAAGGAAGGAATTTTGAATCACAAGTATTTCAGGAGACTTGCCGAATGATGGGTACCCACAAAACAAGAACCACTTCTTACCACCCACAATCTGATGGAATGGTGGGACGCTTTAACCAAATGTTGTAGATAAATCTGCCAAAAGTCGTAGCAAGCAGGCAAAAGGATTGGGACAAGCACATACAGCCGTTTCTTCTGTCCTACCGTAGTGCAGTCCACGAAAGTACGGCTGTGACACCAGCCTTCGTGAACTTTGGAAAGGAATTACGGTTGCCCGCAGATTCAATCACTGGAACTGCCCCCGATGCACCACGCAGTGTTACAGATTATGCAAATGACTTGCGTAACAAATTGAACGATGTCTATGAGCATATCTGACAATTCGGCCAAGATGTCTGAGAAGATGAAGACCCGTTATGACCAGAAGACGAACAGAAGAGGTTTCGACGAGAATTCACTGGTGTGGTTGCATAACCCAGTGCGTAAGTCTCCGAAATTGCAAGCAAAACCATATCATATGGGATGGACCATACTGAGTCGTGACCAGGATTGTCCAGGGTCAACGATGTCACCTACCGAATACAGAAGGGTCCACGAGGTGCGCCTAAGATCGTATATGTAGATCGATTAGCGCGATACTACGGGACTAACGATGCTCGGGACGAGCATGTCTAAGGAGGGGCAGTGTTACGTTGCCTGCTTTACGAGAACATTCTAGGATTACGTTCGAGTCTAGAATGATCCAGTATGTCTAGAAGATTCGAGAATAATCCTAGAATGTTCCACAATGGAAATGTCTAGAAACTTTGAGAAAGTTCTGGACCTTTCTAGAACTTTCTAGAAGGATTGGTTCCACTATAAAGCTATTTGGAAGGTTCAAGAAGGTTGTAGAACTTTCTCGAAGGATGGGTTTCCCCTAAGGAACTACCTAGAGATTCACGGAAGTTGTGGAAGTTTCTCGAACATGAGTCGGCCATATAAATAAGCGACGGGTGCGGAAGTGAGTTAGTCATGCATTCTAACTCACGCGACGAAGGAGCGGCGCAGACCAGCTATTCATTCGCTTACATGGGCGGCGTTACACAGTACATTGCCGCTCAAATTCAAACACTACGGCCCCTAGTCTGGAGCACGATCGGCTAGCTCTGAGAGCGTCTGCAGACGGGGGCTAGCATCCTCAGCGGTAGGATGCGCCAACAAAGTCACCTCCGTCACAGGTCGTCATCCGCTGGGCCTCCTCCGGGCAACCGGAGGTCTCACCTGGCGGTGACAGACCTCCGAGGTGGCGTAAAGAAAGCGGCGCTCGCTACGGTAACGTTTCACCGTAGCTAAGCGCGCAGCGCCCAGCGCCGCTGGCGACTCCTACCGGACAAAATGACAATTACACACTGGCGTAGGCGTTTACTGGCGTGGTACGTTGCAGGGTTTTTCAAAGAGGAACATCCTAACAATACGCGCTTTGTCCAGAATTACTGCTTTCTGAATCAAGCCCTTGATCCAGCTGCGAAACGAAAGACTCCTCAGATGTTGGTCGAGGTTTCTAAGCCAGTTAGCAGTACGCGGACCTTCCTATCACGAAACTTGTTTTCGCCTGACAAAAGACTGCTTAGCATCTTATTCAGGCGGCCAAAGGAGCGTTCCCTCAACGATTGTTTCATGTCAGCAGTATTGATGCCTAATGCTTCTGACATTCCCAAATACTTGTAGGTTTCTGTTGAGATGAGGAATCGGATCGGAGATTCTGGAATCCCATGGATTCCATAATCTCGCTTCACATGCATGACTGCGCATTTGTCAAGTTTCTGTAACCATCAGTAGCTTCATCAGTTGCAAATTGTTGGGGGCAAAGAGTTTCATATCAATCATTTACATGGTTGGAAGGCAAGGTATGACCACCTCTCCTCAACCGAAAGCCCAGACCTGAACCCCTCAGTAGCAAGCTAAGAGGGTTTAAGGCTAGGCAAAACCACAGGGCCTCCCTGTGGTCTTGCCTAGCACTGGGTGACTTAGCTCAGACTATCACCCTATCTACAATAAACTTTAAAAGGTCTAAAGATAGCCACTCAGAAACTGTATCATTAATGGCTTTTAAGTGTCTTCGCAGTCTTGATATAACTAAAAGTTTTTCCGAATTATACTATAGCTGAGCTAGTGTTTGTGAGGGAATCCCCGAAAAAGACAGCTGTGCTAGCTACATATTATTATTTTTCTTAATGTTTGTATTTTGTTCTTGAAGTTGTGAGGCCCTCCTCTGCCCTCCCCCCCCCTTTCTGCTAGGTTACTGGACAGACGGGTGCGTGGATAGACGAATGAAAGGGTGGACATACGGACGGGGCGGATGGAGATATGCATGAAGAGGTGAACGAACAGTAAGAATACACTAAATTAAAACAATCTAAGTCTAAATAAATTTTATTTCTTTTTTTGATGATTTTAGCAAAATCTAAATATATAAATTCTACACGACACAATTCTTCAAAATGTTGTCTGCTAACATAAGACGTTTTCATATATGGTATCTCTCGCGCTTTTTAGTTGACTTATTTACATATGATAAATCACTTTTATTTTGTTTATGGTTCCTCTACATTTTATTCTTGACAATTTACAAAATAGATGAAGTTGGCGCTTACGAAATTTTTCGATATTTTTATCATTGGTGTCATTTTTGTAGTTTTAGGGGTCGCTGATAACAAAGATTTGGTAAAAAAAAAACTTCAAGATGGTGCGGATGAAATTTTCAGTTTTTTCGTCATGGGGGTCATTTTCTTGGTTTTCGGGATCGCTGAAAACGGGAATGACGAATAAACAAAATTACATTATTTAAGTTTTCGGATTCCCTTTGCAGAACTTTGACCCTTCGCCACTGAGGTTCCTCACCCACAATTTTGACTCTTCGCCACTGATGATCACTAATTTTTTATTTACACATTTTATGACTAAAATCGAACAAAAATTTACGCGAACGAAAAACTAATCATAAAATAAAATATAATAAACAGCTTTCAACAACAAACAGATCGAAATTTAATTGAAAAAATCTGAGCGGCGAGCGGAAAAAAGTGACATACGTCCATCTAGCAGCGCGCCTCAGCGGTCACTGTCACTCTGCGTAGAAATAAAAGAGATGCGACAAGACGCCGCGAATGGCGTGATGTTTCGTTCGACTTGTTCGAATAATTATCATTAAAAACATGAATCCTTACAAATATAGTAAATAAAACGAAAAAAAAAACCGACAGTTCCCTTTATTATTTTATATTACATCACTGTTATTAATTTAGTCAAGATTAGTTGAGCAGTAATACAGTTACACTTGCTTGAAAATCAGAACTTCTCGATTTTTTTTTATCAGGTTTTTTTTCCAAAAACGTGTTTTGGGCCCGAAGGTTCCCTCATAAATATGGTCAAGAGTAACATATATTTTTTTTGTTGCTCTAAAATGTATACATTTGGCTAAAAAACTGTTCAAAGTTGCCTGTTTTGACGAGGCACAGCGTCTTAAGAAAACATTATTTACATAAGGAACTTTCCCTACTAATCTTTTGGCTGACTCAACCTTTGACGAAATGATATCCTCAATCAATCTGCGTCAGTGGGTTTTACTGTAGTTTCTTTTTCCTTTACACTTTCCCGTATAAAGGCAAATCAACATATTTTATTACAAAATAAATCACGAAGAAACCTTCGTTGGTGAATCCTCAAGGACTACTACTGATCGTGCAGTTATTTCATTAGGACATTCTTGGCTAAGGGCAACAGGCTCCTAATTACATAGGACTCAAAAACATTACTGACGAAATGTGGATGTACAAAGTTTACCTCTCCCTTTGTGGAATACGGCATGATGTGAAATATATATGATTGGTATAGAGTTTAAAGCCACTTACAGCCTCCTTCCTCCTCCGAACGCAACGGTTAGCGGTAGGTAGCTGGTGAGCTTTTCTCGGTAAGTGGTCCTCTCGACGAAGGCTGTGCTCAGCTCTCCGATCTGCACCAGGTTGTAGCAGACACCTCCTCCGCTGGCCAGGCCAAAGATGATGCCCATGATGGTTGCCATGAGTTCCGAACATGTTGCGTAGCGGAACTGAGGAAGAACATACAATATTGTTGGATCTTATGTTACCAAAAATATAGAGGAAGACTTTATAGTATAGAAAAAGAAGAAAATATACTGAACCGCGACACTTTTGATGAAAAAGGCAAACATATTATTATATAGCAAAATAATATAAGAATGATATAAGCTTGTGTCAATACGGTTGAAAGTCGATATGGAAATGCAAAACGCAACGTTTGCCACTTGTCGAGATGATGATGACCATATGTATGGTCTTGTGATATTAATTTTTAACGAAGTTAAGTACCTAGTTACTGTTTAAACTCCGCAAAAATGTGAAAAACAACCCTTAGCAAAGCAACATCACAGGTGATTTGGGTTTTATATTGCTGATAACCCACACACCCATAAACACACGTTTTTATAATTTCTCAATGTTTTCTAATTTGAAGCATGGACTAACAAAAACAATTTAGTGTTAACGCAATTGTGTACTTACAATTTGATAGAAGCGTAAAGATTTCGCCGGCTCCTTTTTTCTGTAACACATAATACAATACGTTTGTAAGATGCTCTTTGGATTGGAATCAAAACCGGATTTCTTATTACAGGTTCATCTTTAAATCTATTAGTGTCATAATGTGCGTTCTGAGCGTCGGCGCAATATGTATCGCGCCAAACAATATAGTATTCGGCATCCGGAACGTCTGCGCATATATATGTATTCGGCAACCGAAGCGCGTGCGCCCGCGCACAGTAAACAAACACTGATCACTGTGCTGTGCTTTCTTATTAGTATGACTGGTGTTCCTACTTTAACTACCTACAAAAGTTTTAACACAATGTAGACAAGACTAGAGAAAAATCCTAATCATGTTTGATGAAGTGGTGTTCATCACTTCATCAAACATGATTAGGATTTTGAAGCTCAAAATACTACTGCAATTACAACCATAACTGGTCGTCATCACGGTTGCAGTTTTTATGACTGCAGGTAAACTAATTTCAACGTTTCCTTGAAACAAATTGGTCTCAGTAGGAACACAACAAATAAAATGTTATGACGGCAATTAATAGACTTATTGTAATGGATCGCTTTAAAATTTATTAGCGTGCTTCAGCAGGTTCATGGATGCGCATTGCACAGAGAGACTGAGAGGATAAACAGCCACAATTATAACGATTGTGATAAATTATATTATTAGTTTTACGAACATGCAGCAATTGAAACTGCTGCACAAATGAGATTGTGTTCCTTGTGGCCAATAGGCGGCTATATCAAGGAAAAAACTAACAAACTAAAAAAAGACGAAAAGTCGTTGGATTCTTTTGGAGGGATTTCACAATTATATATTATATTACAATACCATGTAATGTAATATATAATTGTGAAATCCCTGCAATCCTTACATGGTAGAATGAGAACTCGGCAAATAATTTACAATTTCTTTTTAATGTTTACCGTTTTTTGCAAATACTTTAAAGTATATATGACAAACTGCTTAAATAATTTCGGTGCGGTGACACATATAAAACGGTTTTTCATTTTATTTGATTTTATTAGTATTGTTTAGTAAGTCTTGTTTGAAATCACTCACTAAGTTGGCAGACAAACTGGTATATAAGTATATAATGTCCGTTTGAAAATCATATGAAAATATTTTCCTTGGAATGTTTCTTTTCAGATCACTAATTTATTATTTTCTAAATGTAATGTCGTGGAATGATCGTACACAATGCGCACAGGGAAGGGAAGGACTACTATTACTAACTTATTCTGACCACATTTTTAGCATCTATTAAGATTCCGAAAGATTCTGTTCAACGACTCAATCGGACTACTTCCATTATATTGTAGGAATCAAAGCATGTTCAACAAAATCATTCGCTTAGGTTAATAAATAATATTGTTATCATAATATAAAAACATTCGTAAGTACCTAAATTAACAATGACTGAAGAAGCCGATCGCATTTGCAATAAATGAAAATATTAAAGACTTACGTTTCCTTTTTCTTTTTGGACCCCATTGTTGCGAAGTTTGTTAGTAACTCGGGGTTGTGAGTGGGAGTGAGTCGGGACGCGTCCACTGCCCACGAAAGCCCGACTACAATTGAAGCGCGCTCCTGAATCTTTCAGTACTTACGTCGAACGCGACGGGAATCATCTTTATTTACTTCTATTAAGCGTGCTCATGACTTCGCGGCAATACGTACCTATGTACTACAATAGTCGTAAAGAGATTAAAAACACAGCATCGTCAACTATGTTGTAATATTATATTATGCTGATTTAATAATAAACTTGTGCGATAATAACTATAGAACCACTTATTTAATGAAGATTTGATATGGTTGTACTTTTTTTTTATTTTCCCGCCTCATTTGAAGTGCTGATGTTCGTTTTCCGAAAAGGATAAATGGCAGAATTATACCATTGTTTTTGGAATACATAATCTATGATGTTACTGCGCACGTGCGCACACATGCAATGACAGACAATGCTGCACTGTAACTATCTGTTTTTTTAGATGGTGGTGGTTTTGTAGTGTAGGATGGGTAGAATAAGAGGTGAAGCATATCTTGTCCAATAGCTTGACATTGGCTCTGTGTTGGTATGGTCGAGTTGGGCTTGTACACAAAACTGCAATGCGACGTCGCATCGCAGTTTGTCGCAAATCTACGAGGCATGGCGAGAACTTGCGGATTGATACGCATCGCGCATCGCTGCGATGTTACGTCTATTTTTATGCTCTATGTCACGACCAAATACGTTCAGTACGGTTGACGGTCGTCGTAGTAATGGTCACCCGAATTGTGCAAGGCGTCTCGCCTTGCCTCACGAAATCGCATCGCAGCAATTCGTGTCGCAGTTTTCTGTGCCGATTCGCAGTTTTGTGTACAAGCCCTTAGGTTTTTTTTTTATTTGTTTATTCAAAATCTGTATAGCAATATCATACAAAAAGTCTGCCAAACTGCAAAACAGTTTGTCGGCAGTTGTAGTTGTTGTTGTTGTTGGTAGGTACCCCATTAGTCCCGATCATTTCTAAAGTAGTCAACTAATATGATATTATAGATAGATCGGTTTTGTAGTGATTAATGATAACATTACTATCTATGTAGTTGAAAGAAAAGATTTTTTATATTTAACTCAAAAGGAAGTGGGCAAAGAACTGTAACTATTTTGAATATTTTTTGAACTATTTTGAAGTTCATTATATGCTTTTAGTTTGCTATGTTACAGTAACTATGACTATTTTTTATCCGTAATCATTTTCATACTCAAAGCAATCATTATTCTTTTAGTGTTTTCTTATTACTTGAGTGGTTATTATCGTGCAAATAATTTTATTGCTATAACTTATATAAATCAATGGCTTTAAACGAGGACGGTAAAAGATTGCGTGTATACTATCAAAATGTTCGTGGGCTCCGTACAAAGACTGAATCCTTCTTTCGCCAACTATGCTTATGCTCATACGATGTTATTGTACTAACGGAAACTTGGTTGGTAGATGGCATTTCAAATTCGGAATTATTTGGTGATCAGTTTATTGTGTGGCGTCGCGACCGGGATTACTGTCTTACAGGTCAGTCTCGTGGTGGTGGTGTCTTGGTGGCCGTCCGTAAGTGTATTTCTGCAGTTCCCCAGCCGCAATTTCACTCTTCGGCTGAAGACTTGTGGGTAACTTTGAGTGTACGTCAGCCGAACAAGAGAAATTACTTTAAATTGAATATTTGTGTCATCTATCTGTGTAAGCAAAACCGTGGCTATTCTTTTTCTGACCAATTATCAAATTTTCTCCATAGCTTAGGTAATATAGTGATTAACAATCCAACAGATAACTATTTAGTTGTTGGTGATTTTAACCTGAGTGGAATTTTGTGGCAATTAAATAATAACACATTATTATCACTAAATATCTGTAGTCCTGATGAGTATGTGCTAACGGATGAGTTGCGTCTTTTAGGGTTAAAGCAGTGTAATGGAATTTTAAATAAACATGGTAAGATTCTAGATTTAGTTTTATGTAATGAAACTGTGTCAGTGTGCGAATGTTTGGTACCATTATCACCTGTTGACAAATATCACCCGGCCCTCTGTATCGACGTTAACTTTGCTGAGTACATTTATCTAACTCCAGCTCCTTTTACTAGTTACATTTACGGTAAAGCAGACTTTGTGGCTTAAACAGGGAAATAGGAGCTATAGATTGGATAAATGTATTCTCTGACATGTCGCTTGATGATGCCGTAAACTACTTTTATGCTACCATAGGAGATATTCAAAATAAGTTTGTTCCTACCAAGACAGTCCTTCACAGCTCATACCCTATTTGGTACTCTCCGGCACTCAAACGCCTGATTAAAGAGAAGGCTAAATATATTCGCAAATTTAAGACGTATGGCAGACTTTCTGACGAGGCGACCTTCAAAAATCTACGTGAGCGGGTTAACAAACTTGAAGCAGATTGTTACACCAACTACTTAGCTGATACAGAGGCCTCCATTGAAAAGAATCCCAAACGCTTTTGGAGCTTTGTGAAGCAGCGATCTAAGTCCAATGCAATGCCCACTTTCCTTAAGTATGGTGATGTCACGGTTTCTTCTCCCGAGTCTATTTGTAACGCATTTTCTTCCCACTTTTATTCTACTTTTCTCGATCATAACAAAGATGTCCCTACTATTCACTGTCCTCCCCAAACTGTTATAAATCCCAACATAGCTTCAGATATTCACTCAATTGAGATTGATCTTAATGTTATAGTCAAGCTTATTAGTGAAATTGATCCATTTAAATCTGCTGGTCCGGACTACTTATCACCTAGATTTCTGATTGGGTGTGCTAAAACCATAGCCGTGCCAGTATCTCTATTGTTTAAAAAATCGCTCTCTTCATGTTCTGTTCCCCAAATCTGGAAGTCGGCATTTATAACTCCGGTGCATAAAAAAGGGCACAAAAACGAAATAGTTAATTACAGACCTATTTCCAAATTGTGCATATTAGCTAAAGTTTTCGAGAGGGTAGTCTACAACCAAGTTTACACAGCGCTGAGTCAGTCTTTTAGCCCTTCTCAGCACGGATTTCTTAAGGGCCGCTCAACAGTATCTAATCTGGCTTTGCTCAATGACTTTCTAACGGACAGTATGGACAATGGGGCACAGGTCGATGTCGTTTACACTGATTACAGTAAGGCTTTTGATAGAATTGACCACAATATTCTTAAATTAAAACTTTTAAACAACGGTATTAGAGGGGATCTTCTTCGTTGGTTTACCTCATACCTTGAAAACAGATCTCAGGCAGTTGTTATCAGTAACTACATGTCGAGCTGGGTTTCAGTTCCCAGTGGTGTTCCCCAAGGTTCATTGATGGCTCCATTACTCTTTATCATTTATGTGAGCGACATCGACTCGTGTTTCCACAACTCAAAATTACTCTGTTTTGCTGATGATATGAAAATATTTTCTTCAATATCATCAGTTGACGATATGAATGCTCTCCAATCTGACCTGGCGCGACTGGATGATTATTGCTTGATTAACAAACTCGATTTGAATCCTGTCAAATGCTCAGTTATCTCCTTTAGCAGAAAACGTGTACCACTCCCTACAACTTATAAACTTAAAGGGCAGCTATTGCAGAGATGCGATGGTGTACGCGACCTAGGTGTATTTCATGATTCCAAACTTTTATTCAACGTGCACATTGAGCAAATAGTAGCCAAAGCTTCGAGGTCACTGGGTTTTGTTATGAGACTCGCAGGGTGCTTCAAGAGGGCTAAGACCCTTAAGATTCTTTATTGCTCTTTTGTGAGAAGTCACCTCGAATATGCATCACAAATTTGGAACCCTTGTTATGGCAAATACATTGATCGTATCGAAAATATACAAAAAAGATTTATTCGCTTTTTATGTTTTCGGCTACATATACCATACCATTCTGATGATTACTTAAATCTTTGCAAGAAATTTCATTTGCAACCACTAATAAATCGTCGTCGATTAGCAGATTGCACCTTTCTTTTGAAAATTATTTCTAACGAGATTGATTGTCCTGATCTCCTGCATAAACTGCGCTTCAATGTCCCTAGGAGATCGGTTAGATTTAATCCGCCTATCTCCATTCCTTTTTCTTATTCCAACTACAGGCAAAATTCATACATGGTGCGAGCGAGTAAGGACTTTAATATTCTTTGTAAAAAGTTCTCATTTGACCCATTTACAACTAAAACCTATTCGGCACGCTCTCGGCTGAATGCTGACTTTTTTAAAAGTGTTTAGTTCTTTATTAGTGTTTATTCTGATTGTTCTTTATTTATTCATATAAATCGTGCTTGTTAGTGATCCTAAGTTTTCTACTACTTTCTCTATTTCTATTCGTGAGAACCTGTAATTGGCTCTATGTATCATATTCAATTGTTATCCATCTGTTACAGCTGTTGGTTCTCCTATGATTAAATAAATAAATAAATAAATAAATATGTTTAAAAGGTCATATTGTTTAAGCCACATTTCCATTGCTTGAAAAAAAAAAAAAAAAAAAGTCACCCAATCTCTTTTTAATAAAAAAGGCAGTTTATTAGTAAAACGTGGCAGGATTGGATTTTTTCAGCAGTGGCAAGCTGTGATTGGCTAGAGCTTAAGTATGAGTAGATGAGCTTCACGTGGTATGATTGGCGAAGAATCATTCGAGACAATTGATAAATAAAAGGCTGAATAAGGCGAAAAATTCAAAAATGTGGTAAAAAAACACAAAAGTTTACATTTTGAATACTTCATTCTACATCCGATCTGCGATAAGGGAGTTTATCGCAGAACCTTTAGATTCAAAATATCTAAAAATCATGGAATCAATAATAAAGTCTGGGCTGGACTTAACGTCTAAGCGCGAATTTCGCTAATGAAACTGAACTTACTGAAAGCATCATTAAAATATTGATCACCGGCAGCTTTAGAACGTGGTTTAGGTTTGCCGATCGTTCGGTTCCAGTGGTGAAATTCGCCGTGAGACGACTAAACAATACACACCTAGTTTTAATATAAATAGGTTTAAAAGCATCCAGGGTGATGCTGTATTACTCGAAGGGGCAATTTAATCCCCTTTAACTAGGCGTAAATTCAGAATCAAAACTTAAGGAAATTCTTAACGGCCAAATTTTGGAATCGGCACCACTTACGGAAAACTTTGGAGATATTTATTGTTTGCAAAGAGAGTCAGAAATGCGGACATTAGTTACAAAGTGCAACTAGATCTAAAATAATATTAAAATATAAACAAGTATCAAAATGGAAAAGAATAACAGGTCGTCACAATAGTTGTCCACAACGCTGTCATTAGGAAAAGTGCCTAGAAGGTTGCCAGCATTACCATGTTCGATAGTATTGCTATTTCTTGATATTGATTAATATTCTAAATATGTTAGATTACTAAAACTAAAGATGTTTGGTCTTCCTTTTAAATTCCTTTGGCCTAGATGATTCAGAAAATGATTGTTGTGGTCGGTGTCATTTTATTACTGGAAATTGTAAAATTCAAACTCACTACGTCACTGCGGTATACCCCGACGGCGTTCTCTGCTGACTCATTTACCAGTATTTGTGTTAGAATAAAGATATCCCCAGATAAACGGTTTTATGTCTGTTGTATAAGAGCACAGAAATAGTTGGCGTTGTTTCGTGGGTGTGTAAATAGTGAAACTAACCTTGAGATGACGCGACTTTTAGCATTTTTTTTAAAACAACAGTTTAATTTCAGATTATATACATAGGTACTACAAACTGCACGGCTGGTGGGTCAGCAAAAAACACGAGATTCTATATGGCTTGAACACAAAACTGCGATGCGACGTCGTATCGTAAACATCGACGACGCATCGCAAGAACTTGTGAATTGATTCGCATCGCGCATTCCTGCGATGTTACGTCTATTTTTACGATCCATGTCACGACCTAGTTTACAAAATACGTTCAGTACAGATGACGGTTACCCGAATCGTGGAAGGGTGAGACGCCTTGCCGCACGAAATCGCATCGCAGCAAGTGGGGTTGCAGTTTTCTGCGTTGCGAATTCGCATCGCGTCGGGTCGCAGTTTCGTGTACGAGCCCATACAAACTATGATTCCTATTCATCCAGGGAAGGACCCCTTCTTAGTTCCACCTTCGCTTCCGCTCTGCTTTTTAGGGTTCCGTACCCAAATGGTCAAACGGGACCCTATTACTGAGACTTCGCTGTCCGTCCGTCCATCCGTCCGTCCGTCCGTCTGTCACCAGGCTGTATCTCATGAACCGTGATAGATAGCCAGTTGAAATTTCTACAAATTTTGTATTTCTATTGGCGCTATAACAACAAATAATAAAAAAAGAAAAAAAAATATTTAAGGGGTTAAATATTTAAATATTTAATATTTATCCCATACAACAAAGGTTTTTTTTTCGTTTTTATAAATAAATGTACGGAACTCTTCGTGCGCGAGTCCGACTCGCACTTGGCCGATTTTTTATTATACAAGCTGCTGCCCACGACTTCGTTCGCATGAAAACTTTGTTTTTTTTTAAGGATAATGTGTACATATAAACCTATCCTCTCGAATCATTGTCTATTTATGAAAACCGCAACAAATATCGGACGGCGGGAAGCGACTTTGTTTTATACATCTCTTGTGGTTTTAGACCTAGAGGTGCAAGCTGTGCGATGTCTGTTAGACATGTGTCATGGGTAATGACACATGTCTTAGTTAGTTTATCGACCATACACATACCATATAGGTACATTTCTTAGTAGCAGCCTAGAATCCGGAATCGTATACGGTTGATTTCAATAAGCTCGCCCGTTATTACATGGCACTTAAACATAACTGGTTGGCCTGACCTTTTTTTTCCTATGTGAAATCGTCAAATAACACCTCCCGCTCTGGGCGAAGCGGAAGGGAGTGTCAGACTTATACTGACTAAAACCCATCCATGTTCCTTCTTAGCCCTTTGTGTTCCAGGGCCACGGTATTTCTTTCGAACAGTCCCGCAGCCCTGGCAGGCATCTGCCGTCTCGGATCCCTTCCGATTTGGTGACATCTCCTTGAGGCGCGCATGGAACACGATCGCTTATCGTCAGGGCTTGTCGTCATAAGACGGACGAACGGTGAGCTAATGCATTACTCACCGTCCACAGGCCCCCGCCTACGGGTTGGGTTCACCCTTAGGGGATTACAGGCTCGATCTTACGTGATTAAAGTTATTATCTGGTGCCATACAATGTTCGCCAATTTTCAGAAGACCTGTCGCATCAATATGCGACAGGTCTTCTGAAAATTGGCCAATGTCAATGGTGGCGACCATTGACCAAGTAATACTTACTTGCAAGTTATTCAAGTCATTCTGTGATTTAAAGTTTCTTGTAAATAACATTTGACCGAAACCTAGAAAACGCTGGCAGGACGCCTGAGGCGTTTGTGAGAGCTTGGCCGGACAAAACCGCACGGAGAGAATAGTGGAAGGCTATGGGAGAGCAAGGGCTCTCCCATCGCTCAGCAGTGATTTTGATGAGATTCTTTGTATTACTTTCTTGATAAATACTTTAAAATCGTAGAAAATAAAACTACATAAAACTAAAAGTGCTGGACACTGGTATTGCCGCTGCGGCTTCGGGGAATCCCGTTAATAAATTAAAAATAAATAAAAGGATGTATAAAACTGTTTGGAAATTTTCATTAGGAAACCTTCAAGCATCAAAAAAAAAAACAAAATACCTAGGTACAAAAAGTGAAAACCGGATGGGGAACGAACCATGGTTATTTTTGAAAATATTACAGCATTAAAAAAATAAAATAAACACAAAAAGTAAATACTGGCTCACTCAGGCTTGAACCAGCAGCCCATGATTCGCAGGGCGGACGCTGAACCGTCGAGTTAGTTGCTTCGGTGACAACTATTCTAAAGCTTGTCATGACAGTTGTCAGTTGTCAAATAGTTGAGGAATGTGGACATAATGCAATATTGCTCACCTCCCAAAATTATTACCGTAATAATATATAAGTAGCCTATATATATATAGTCCTTCCCTAGGTTGAAATCTCTAAATATGTCTGAATACCTTCTTGCCAAATTTCATTAGGATCCGACCAGCCGTTTATTCGTGAATAGGCAACAAACGAACACATTAACAGAGTGACTTTAGCATTTATAAGTAATACCAGCTGTCCCGCGCAACTTCGTCTGCGTCACATTTTCCCCGTGTTCGCAACATTTTTCATTGTTGCTCCGCTCCTACTGGTCGTAGCGTGATGATATATATCCTATGTCCTTCCTCAAGTTGAAATCTATCTTCTTGCCAAATTTCATTAAGATCCGATCAGCCGTTTAGTCGTGAAAAGGTAACAAACAAACAAACATACAAACAAACAGAGTGACTTTCGCATTTATAATATCAGTATGGGTTAGTATGGAAGTACGGATTATGAATACACGCTTTATAAATTTCAAGTGATAACCTATTACGGCTTACAATTACAACCCTGAAACAGTCAGACAGACCTGAGACAACATAGCTTTAGCAATAAAGTTCAGTGGGTACACTTTTTCTTTTTAGAAACTTGTCTCCTCTAGGAATTTCTCCTGTATAGTGGGGGCGTTTACTAACATTTCATCTCACATACACAAATAGCCAGGCCCGGAACAACGAACTGTAGGCCAAATATTTGTTCCGTGCGGGAATCGAGGCCGCGTCACCCAGCGCAGCAGCCAACCGTTCAACCATTGCGCCAAACGTGCGAAACCCGACTTTGAAATTGTACTACCAATTATAATACAAATATATCTATGGAGTGCCGAGCTAGTGGCGGTTGAAACATTTTCCTCCTTTTATAGATTCAAGTCTTGCATCACCTTGGCAACTGCTGTACACCCATCGGATCATACACATCATAAGCCCACAGCGTATGGTATTCATTTTGATTCTTAGCATATCTCGTCCAGCTGTTACCAGCAACGATGCCAAGAACGTCCTTGCTGACGCTTAAGACCGTAATATTAATAATGGTCAAACAATAATCAGTACATACAATTTTACGATATAAATTCGGTCATGGAGGCCTACATCAGCACGTCATTGGCGCGTCTTCGCGAGACAATGTGTATCATAGGTGCACGAGTACTCTACCCTCACTCTCTTGCTTGCCAGTTAGCATAAATGCTAGAAGCCTACTGTCCAGGGTACACCAGAGCAGTTTCTGAATCTAACCTTTTCCCTCACCAACAAAAACTCAGCATCAGAAACAAACAAATCACGGTTACCTACATCGGGTCCGCGCATAATGATCCGAATGAACGTTTGTCTGTGTGTGTGCATGTTAATTTACAATCAATTGTGCGGCGACAACCTCACGCCCAGTTCAATTACCGACGCTTTCAATACAATACCGAGCCGATGGTCTAGAGTCCATGATATTACTCGTATGTGTGCACGATCAATTGTAAGACTTCAGAACGAGTCGGGGTCGCCCATTTTCTTCTCAGAAATGTTTTATAGGGAGAAATTGTTGGTACTTTTCTATTTACTGAGCACTACCATGATTATCCAATGCCTGTCACAGCCCGGTAATATGGAATACAAATAGCTTATAGCATGGTTTTTTTTTGCGTGTTTAACATACTAAATGGGAAAGTAGAAGATGGCAGAGGCATTCTAGACAGTATTACTTACATTAAAAGCAAGAAAACAAAACCTCTAATGTAAAAATGCTTCCGTTTAATTTACAGCTAACCAATCTCACAATGGCCATCCCTGCACAGACCGTTGATATGATACGTCAGCTGCCAACTGACATTGCACGCATTGACCCAGTGATTGTTATGTTTGCATTTACATTGTAACGAATAGTTTTATTATGTCGGAAGTTTCGAAGCAATTGAGACAATATTTTAGACATAAACTTGATTGATTGGAAGGCATAATTAGGCCAAGGTGAAGGTGACATATCGGGGCAACTGGGAAGAAAAAGGATGACATGGAAAAAAGACATTGGAAGAAGAAAGTATACAAGGTGTATAATCTAATTGTTAATTATAAAGACCCCCAGACATTCAGGGTAACAGAAGGTCTCCCCCAATAATTTCCACTCTTTTCTCTGTGCGATTTTCTCCAGTCAATCTCTCATTACATGCGTCTATGTCGTTCCGCCGCGATTTTTAGGCCTCACTCAGCGACGACACCCGTCTTTTGGCAGCCACTACATGACGACTCAAGCCCATCGGTCCTGATGCATTCTACAGACATGCCCCGTTCCAATCACACTTCAACCTAGCAGTTTTTGCCCATATACACATATTTATTAGCCGACCGTTTCAATCACGTTTAAATACACGGCAGCCTGTGACGTTCATTTCCACTTTGCTCAATCAAGCGTTGCACTGACCACGCTCATTGGTGCCAGTTAAGAGAGTCATGAGATGAGATGGCAATGTCGCTAAATTATTGTAATAATGTTCTTAAATTGAAGCTTTGTTGCTATCGGGAAATTGCAAGTCGAATGATTTTGAATTTTATCGGGTAGGTATGTTAAGAAGTATGGATTTGATTTGAACTTTATTGTTGGAAATTTTAAGTGACTCTTAAAGAAACTCTAAAAATGCTGATATTTATTAAAATATGACAATTCCCTGAGAACAAAAGTGACCTAACACGAAATTTGAGTTTTGTAGGAAATAACAAATCTGTGTCATTTCGTGTTGTAGGAGTATCCAATAAAATATGTGATGAAATGCTTTTGTTTGTCCTTTTCTAGCACGATATCGTCACGTTTTGATTCACTAGACGATAGCCCATGTTATTAGGTTAGTTTTGGGTATTTAATGCAATTGTCCTATTATAAACAATAATATAATAATGTTTGATTCGGTCACTCTTGTTCTGACTGTGCTATATGTATTGCCTCGATGACGAACAAAAAAATTGAAGAAAAAATTACAATACAACAGTGACAGTATTCTTTGTTTCGAACATTATTGGGCTCTTTAGGCGGCTGTTTCGATATGGTGACGAATTTACCACCTAACAGTCCACTCTTCAGTTCTACATTCTCATTTTAATTCAATTTGTGAGTAGCGTCTATCAGTGGCGAAGGGTGAAAATATTGAAAGGGGAAGCCGAAGAAAAAAAATGAGAATTTTAATTTTGTTTTTCTTCATCGCATTTTTCAATTTTCGTTTTAATTATCAGCCAACCCGAAAACCTCGAAAATGACACCCATGACGAAAAAAACAGAAATTTACGTCGCGCGTCGGCACTATTTTTAATTTTGGTGTCTTTATCAGCGACCTCAAAAACCAATAAAATGTCATCCATGATAAAAGTACCAAAAATTTTCGAAGGATCCAACTTGATCTTTTTTTCATAACCTAGGTAATGGAATGATTAAATGCACAAGAACAACATAAAACACTGTATAAAAATATATATATATAAGATAAAAACCTTTTTGAAACAAGCTTTTATGAATATGAACTGAAAAGAAGAAAATAAATCTTTGAAAAAATTAAACCGATGTAGGATAATTTTCACAAAAGCTTGTCGCGTTTAGTTTTTATAGCATTTACCATTCACGCGACAAGCTTCAGGTATTATGTTTATTCATAAAAAGTGAACGCGTAAATTTACAAAGTTTCATATCCGTGCTATTAACCGCTGAGGAGTTCTCTCGTGAGGAGACGATCCTGGCGGTAGGATGAGTTCATGATACAAATCGTGATTATCCATCAAATATGAGCTAGTATGCAACGTTACGTGTCTGTGCTATTAAATGTTGAGGAGTTCCCTCGTGAGCAGACGATCCTGGCTGCAGGATGAGTTCATGATACAAATCGTGATTATCCATCAAATATGAACTCGTATGCAAAATTTCATGTCTGTGCTATTAAACGTTGAGGAGTTCCCTCGTGAGGAGACAATCCTGGCGCTAGGATGAGTTCATGATACAAATTGTGATTATCCACCAAATATGAACCTGTATGCAAAGTTTCGTGTCTGTGCTATTAAACGTTGAGGAGTTCCCTCGTGAGGAGACGACCCTGACTGCAAGATTAAGTTATGTTTGTCATAAGAATGTATTGATTTTAGAAGGTGTGTGGAAAATTTCAGCTCAATCCGACGTCGGGAAGTGGTTATAATTTAACTTTCTATACATACAAACACTGTCGTAACTCGATAAACTTCGGCTTACCTAGTCCCTACAAAACGCTGCTGATAGCCGCGAAGTCACGTGTCCGCGTCCATACGAATTTAGTTCTGAATTCTGACACCCGAGCTCCGGCTTTTGGCGCCACATGTAGCTTTCTTTGTTGACATGAAAAATTTTGGTATTATTTTTTTTTCAATCCGATGTATTTAATGCCTGTACTTTAATGTGATAACCACAGATGTGTACATAATTTACTAATTGACTACAGTAGACACTAGACACTACGTACATTGCCTTGTTCTCAAAGGTAAGCCGGCAGGAATCGGCTTCTTAGGTGCCTTCGGGCCTGGCGTCTATCAGGAATTTCGCAGTAGCAGCCAAGGAGTCTGGATTTGTGCCCAGTAGATGGCAATAGGCTCGACCCCCTATTATACTTAAACATACGTGGGACACTCAGAAAGTTTTGCGAAACTAAAAAAAATTGTTCTATACGTACATATATTTTTATTAAATCTTTTCAAAGTACTTTCCACCAGCCTCTATACAAAGATTCATGCGCCTAAACCAGTTTTCAAAACACTTTTTCCAGTCCGCCGCAGACACCTCGTTTACAGCCTGCTCGAACCCAGCCAGCGCATCTTCCGGCGACGAAAATTGTATCCCTTTGAGCTGATTTTTTATTTTTGGGAATAAAAAGAAGTCACACGGTGCTAGATCAGGGCTGTAAGGAGGGTGACCCAGGAGTTTGACTGGCGTGCTGTCCAGGAAGTCCCTCGTTTTGAGTGCGGTGTGCGCAGGTGCATTGTCGTGGTGGAGCAGTAGCCCGCGGAGCCCTGTGTTTGGTCGCTTGTTGCTTATAACAGAGAAAACTTCTGGCAAACATTTGGAAGTATACCATTCGGCATTAATGCTTCTTTGATCCCGTAAGGGAATTGATACCAAGTGGCCAGTCAAATTAAAAAAGCTAGCGATCAAAATCTTACCCCCGCTTCTAGATCGCTTCACTTTGGTAGGCGTTGGCTCATTTTGAAACACCCAAACAGTCGACTGGCGCTTGGTTTCTGGGTCGTATTGATAAATCCAGGACTCATCACCTGTAACGATGTCGTAAACACGCCGAGACGAGCCTGCTTCAAATTTGTTAAGCATATCACGGCACCATTCCACCCGGGCCTGCTTCTGAGCATCGGTGAGGTTGTGCGGCACCCAGCGTGATACTATCCTCCTCACGCGAAGATGGCTGTGTAGAATCTCGTGAACGCTTCCCGATCCAATCTTCAATATGTGTTGAATCTCCTGATATGTAATTCGCCTATTGTCTTGGATTAAATTTTTCACTGCTAGCACGTTTTCTTCGGTAACAGCCGTCAAAGGGCGACCGCTTCTTTCGTCATCCCCCAAAGTTGGTCGACCGCGCTTGAATTCGTTATACCAACGATACACGGTTGCCTTGGAAGGGCCTTCATCCATGAATGCCATTTGAAGTCTATCGTACGATTCATCCGGTTTCAGGCGACACTTGAAATCGTATAAAATCATAGCTCTAAAATGTTCCCGGCGCAGATCCATATTTCAGTGAGACACAATACTTTGAATTAACTCGCAAAAAATGTGGAGGGAAATTTTGAAATTGGAACTTACTTATTTTTACTTATAAATAATCATATTTTCGAAAAACATAATAACTGGCCAGTCTCCCATATATAAAAACTTTTTTTCGCAATACTTTCTGAGGGGCCTGGTAAATGGCGAAATATGGGTGCAGGTCCTATTATGTACACCTCTGCCTAATGCCTATCCCTGCGGGGTTTACAGGCGTCCGTGATGTTATTTTGCGAGTAGTTTGAGAAGCGCTTATGAGTTTTGTATACATAACATGGAGGGTGTAGGGGTATCGACGCACAAATTATTACCGCGACATTAGTACATAATTCTAGACAAGCTATGCTCAACCTGCGGCTTTACGATTAGCCCACCTGGAGTTGAAGTTGGCTTCAGTTTTAAATTGTAATTACTCAGAGCTATTTGACGAATTTATCGATTTTAAAAACGACTCCATCCTACAAGTTCTGTTTAAAAAAAGGGAAAACAGGGAATATGTGCAATTTTGGAGCATTGTTCCCCAAAATATAAAGAGTCCAAAAAAGTGCCCAAATCCGTTTTGGGCCTATACGTACCTACGTGTGCAAATCGTCTTTTTCAAAAATTAAATACCTACACTAATAATGTGTACAGAAACACCTTTCATCTGGATGATGTACCTAATAAGGTTAGCATGCTGCGACAAACCAGATCTTGACAAAGTTTTGCAAAAGTGTTTACAGTATCAAAAAATTGTTTGTGAAAGTTTTTCGAAAATTTGGTCCATATTTCATTTTCAACCACCTTTTCTTTTTTAATAATAATAATTAATCGTTATTTTTCAATTACGTTTTTTATTTACACCTAAATAATTTTTGCTTGCGGCCCGCAACACCATTATTGAAACGTGTTTGTGGCCCCTTTAAAAAAAGGTTGAGTATGGCTGTTCTAGACCCACCACAGTTGACAATATTTCGAGGATATAATTTGGACGACAGCAGATAGGAAAAAGAAACAGTTGCTACACAGGATGTCGTCAGTTGATCGCGATAATTACTATTAAAAAAAAACTGTTCTCCAATACATTTAGGTCGAGTGGATATTGAAGTTTTGTACCTACTGGAAATCTGATTGTTTTTCGCGATTTCCATAGTTGATTTGTAGGAATACATTCTAGTTCCATCCGTGAAAATGATACCTGGTATCATTTCACTATTCTTAACTGCAACTACAGGGTCTTCCCTGTAGTTGTAGTTAAGAATAGTAGCTAATAATATGTTTATTAATTATTTTGGATTTTATTATTTCATGGCAGTAAAGCGAAGGTATTTTCAGACCCCTGACACTGTGAAGTGGAATCCCTACTGACTAAATCGATACCTAGTTTTACAGACCGGGGCTAGGGATTGCAATTGCTGAATCCAGCACACAGCAATCCAGCTGGATCCAGCGCCTTTTTAAACATGCTGGATCCAGTTGATACGTAGGCGGATCCGCAAACGTATCAATTTCTATTGTTTGTTATTTTTGTTTATTTTATAAATCAAAGACAGTTTATTTAACTGCTCTCGTCTCGATAGAAAGTGTTTTTGTATCACTAAAGTGCATATTGAGTTCGTGTTGGTTGTTGTCTGCGAGACTGAATGGCAAGTAAAGTAAAATGTTTATTTTAAATAATTTAGTATTAATATTAATTTGATTCATGTCTCTTACTTTCTCGAAGAAGGAAGAGGAAGACACGTTTGGTGACGTTCGTCAACACATCGCGAAATCTTTTTGTTTTTAACCGCCGACCAAAAAAGAGGGGTGTTTTAAGTTTGACGTGTGTATCTGTGTATCTGTGTATCTGTGTGTCTGTCTGTGGCATCGTAGCTCCTAAACGGATGGACCGATTTTGATAAAAGTGGTGTCGTTTGAAAGGTATTTTAATCGAGAGTGTTCTTAGCTATGTTTCGAGAAAATCTGCTCAGCCGTTTGAAGATCATCACCTCTTTTCTGTTGATGAAGGGATATAAACAACTTTCACAGGTAGTCTATTTGAAATGTTGTCGCTTGTCACCATGGGCATTGATGAGGGGGGGGGGGGGGTACAACCCCCCTCCCCCCAAAATGTTCTTTTTTTTTAATTTATATCTTTCCTTGGTTTTGTTAATTAGCGAGAAGAGACGCAGTACCGAGAAAATTAGAAGGAAAGGGGGCAGGCCTATGCCCAGGAGTAGGACAGTCAAGGCTAAGAAAAAATAATAAAAGTTTAAAAAGCACGAAAAAAAATTTAATTAAATATTTAAAAAACCCGCGCCACAAAAAACCTCTAAAAAGCCAAAAATAAATTAATCCAAGCGTCGTAGCGTCGGGGGACCGCTAAGAAGACCGCTTAGTACAAGCACAGAACAAAGCGGTCCCTCAGCGGTTTTTCGAGTTTATACTTAGAAACATTATCTAAAATGTTATATGAGGTTATATGTTTGTTATTTAATTTTAAGTTGATTCTTTTGATCTCAAACGATTAAGAAACCAAAGCAAATTTATATAAGATATCACCAAATGAGTGAAAGATTTCATAGATTATCGTAAGAAGTACAAATTAATAAAAAAAAGTCTTAAAAATGTCGTCTGTTTATTTTCGTTCCATATTTTGCTGGATCCGGTGGACCCAGCTGGATTCAGGTCAATCCAGCAAGAATCCAGCAGCTGGATTGAAAACGCCGCTGGATTGCAATCCCTAACCGGGGCTTATCACGACAAATAAATTATTAAGTGTTACAAATATTAGAATAGAAGGTCATCTAATTGGACCATGTGGCTGCCAAATGGTCCAATAAGATGACCCTCAACACTAATTATTTCGAAATATTACTTTTCGCATACGTAGCTAAACCATGACATCCAAAAGAACTTCAGAAGAAAGGAAATTTCATGTGACTTTGGTGCAGTCCACTCAATCACAAAATCTTTATATAGGTAGCCATACACGCTGGGCCGGGTGTACTTGACAGTTTTGCCTGTGTACTGACATACTTGTACATGTCAACTGTACACAGGCAAACTGGACAGTGTATGTTGCCAAACTGTGCAGGCTTTCTCACTTGCATACTCAAGCTTACCTGACGGGTGTACCTGTAATGGCACAGGTAAGCCTGTTAAGGCAAAAGGAGGGGTTATGATTTTAGTCTATGTATGTATTTTGTAGCATTTTTATGTTCCACTGTAGCGCATATATTTACTACTGAGCCGATGCTTACGCATGCAGAGTTTATTAATTATTTTAAAAAGCTCATTTTATGCCACCAAAATCAATTATTTTTTTTGTTTTTTTTTTAAATATTAATGTGGGATTTCAAACATTTTTTATTGCCTTTCAAAGCAAAATAGGACACCAAATAATGGCATTTAGATTTTTAGATTAAATTCTGAGTTTATTCGTAAATATTACTTACATTTCAACCCAAATTAATTTAAATTAAAAAATTAAGTTGAAAACTAAAACCCGACAAGAATATGTTCTGAACATATTCTTGTCGGGTTTATAGCATTATATTTTATAGAATTCCGTGATCATGAACATTGTGTTCATGATCATAATTCATGTAATATAATATTTGGTGAAATCTTTGTTGTTCTGGGACTTGCCTGTCCGTACCGATGTACAATCCATTCATTAGACTTTAGTTGCGATTTACTTTCCATCAGGCGCTTTATTTACGGCAAGACAGGTTTCTCCCCGAGTAGGTACGTAATTACCCAGCATTTTTGCTGATACAAATATAAATGATAAACCCTCGATGTCGTTTTTCTTATGATGTTTTTTATTTTATGATTTCATAATGTGTGCTTTGAGAATTAACCAAAAACTTAAAAAGCATGGCATGACACCGGAGACAATACAATTGCTATGTACTTTTTTCCAGGCGCTTTAAGTCAGGAAAGTCGTACCAAGATATTAGTAAAATAGTAGCTTTGGATTTGCATACTTACATAATATTTACTAAACATTATTTCACTACAAATAATTGCTAAATAATGTTCAGTAACAGACAGGGAGACTGAACAGTGAACTCCATAACGATAAATCAATAGACTTAACTATTGATTTATCGTTATGGAGTTCACTGTTCAGTCTCCCGAACTTTTAACCTTAAAAATATTAACACAGTAATAATTTGTAACTTTTGTGACCTTTGAGGATAAGTAGGTATAAAGAGAAGCAAACTATAGAAACGAACCCCGCCTCAAAGTTTAAATAGTTAAACATGCTATGAGTCACAATCTCTGGGCGAAATATAATAATAGAAGTTATGCTAATCGCCTTTTAATAATATCTACATAATAATACAATTACATACTTCCAATTTAAATAAATAACTTGTTATTTATATCAATGACTCTACTAATATAATATTTATTTGTTATGTATGTAGTTTGTGTAAAGGTTCACAAGGTTATTAAAAATACTTTTCTTTCAAGCAGACTGAAGCAAGAAAACCAATTTTTAGATGTTGCGCGTAGAAATATAAACAAGGGCCTATACTTGAAATGAAATCGAAGTTTAGATTAAAGAAGTTAATAGCAGCTAGCATTTAGGGCCCTAGTTCGCACTCTATCATCTATGGTTAGAACCGTATTTTAGTGTATACCGCTGTATAGTTCTTGTTGCGTGGACATAGTCGGAACTAAAGCTGAAATCGTGTTTTGACAATAAAATGTCCACAGGAAATCACAAATGTTTACCAACAGCGCCCTCCTGACAATGTCATTCATGCGCCAAAAAATCCATGCAACACTATATATAATTATCTCTGTACTATTAAGTAGTGTTTAATAATTCTTTAAGTACTACATACACTTACTGCTGACTTCTGAATTGATGACGACGGTTACCAAGAAGGTTTCACATATAACCAAAAATTCACTGCTGGCCGGTTATAAAAAAAAAAGTGATATCTTTTTTTAAAAAAACGCTTTTGGCTAGAATTTTAGGAAAAAGTAGATTTTTAATAGTTAGGTACGCTTGTCAATTGTTCATAACATAAATTCAAGTTTTTAACATAAATAGATCAAGTTTTGTTCCTACCATGTTCCTGAGTTTACAATTTATGATTAACCACTCTTTTTTTCTATGTATTCTATAATGCTCATGTTAGTATGTTCTTAATTGTGGTCTGTTGTTATCTCAGACAATTTCCAAGACAGTGTTCCGTGGTATCCTAAGAGTTAGTAGTTACGTGAAAAGAATCGTCCTATTTTCTATAAAGAAACTGAAACCAGATAACAATATGTCCATTACCAACTAACGCAAGCCTTGTTTTCTTGATAATTGAGTCAAATATTTGGTGGACTCCTTGACAGTGTACAAATCACCAAGATCCTCACGATCTTCCCCTCTTAGAAACAGCAGTCTCTTCTCTTCATGTAGGTTGGTCTTGTGATTGTGTGAACAAACCGATCTTAATGAACTACTATTTAATTACTAGTTCTTTCACAGTGATCTTTATTCTCTCTCTTTTATCTTTATTATTTTCAATAAGAATAAGGTTCGGTAGCTAATCGACAGCTCTCGCCGACAGGTTGTTAAAATTAAAATGATCATTATTCTCGCTGTGATAAGGTTTCAGATAGATTGCTGCACGCGTAGCATGACCGCCGTAGAAACGGGCTATGTCTGAACTGACACATTGTCATTGTCTATCTGTTATGAGGTCGATTCTTCCGTAGACAAAACTCGTTTCTACAGTGGTCATGCTACGCGTGCTGCTGACGGACATAAAGTCTAACAATACACTTGTATTGACACAGGGTGTCGATGGCAAGCTATGGGTCGTCTAGAACTCAGCCACCAGTTTGGCACTATCATTGGCGACCATAAATACCCACGACGCAGCTCTATGTGTCCCGGCTACATCACACCACGAAGGTTGAGGAGATCATGGAGTATATGTACGAGTGAAGACCAGCTGGAACTTGAGGGTCTAGAAGTTGGAGTCGCGCCACAACACGAATTTCAAGTCGTTCGTGGTGCGAGTTCCAACTTATCACGTCGAGACCTTCCTCAAGGAGGAGTTTTGGCCGAAGGGTGTCATGTATCGGCGATTCCGCGGAAGGCTACGCGACACCACGCAGCGCAACACGTCGCCGTCACTTCGTGTACAATAGTTTAAAGATTTAGTTTTATAAAGTATGTACTAGTATATAGTTAGTCTTTTTATGTTTATATAAATGTATTGTGTTCTATGGGCCTAGTTGTCTGAAATAAACGATTGTATTGTATTGTATTATTGTATAAATACCTGTAGACTGTAATGTGCAGGCATCAGGGCACGCTGGATAAGATATCAAGTATACCAATTATTATATTAACTGTCAAAAACATCGATCTCCAATTATGTTTTAGATAGATCTCCGTGTAAAGTACCCTTAAGGGCCCAGTCTAATGAACTTGATAGCCCGTCCAAATATTCGCGCAGGTTTACAAGTTTTTTTACTCAAATTATTAATGAATTCCAATTATTATTAGTGCAATATAATATTGGTCCATAAAACTTGCTCTTGTTGGGTAAATCAGTGTTGAAAAGAGGTCTCTCGCGCGTAACGCACATTTGAATTCAGTTTCAGCACTCCTTCCTAGGCAATAGAGACTAAAAAGCAAATATTATCGAGCCAATAAATACATTTACGTCCTTGTCTACAAAATTGGGTCATTAGTTTTCGTAAAAAAACTTATATTTTCTTAATGTGATTACAATAATATCGTCAAAGGAGATCACCCAGCCTCCATACATTTTTGGGCTAATATCAAAACTTATTATTTGAATAGAGCATAACATATTATAATACACATTTTTTGTTATTACACTTAAGTCGTACTAAATTCACGGAGAAGTTATTCGACCACAAAATATCTGAGATTATCCAGATTGGGCTATTTTTTTTACGGGCCGACATTACTAAACTTATTATTTAAATAGATCATTTTTTATGACACCTAAGTCGTAAGTCAATTCACCGGGAAGTTATTCAAACACAAAATATCTGAGATCACCCAGATTGGCTAATCAATTTTTTTTAGCCAGCTAATCGAAAGAAGAAGTTTTACTCAAACTAAGTTTTGTACAGAAACCAAAAAAAAACGGGTTTGAATTTTGTCCGGTTTTGTATTCCCTAGTCAGGGCACTAGAATTCCCGACACTCCCAAGGTCACCCGACCATGACCTCCAACGTCACTCGACCTTGAATTTCAAGGTATCATGACCTCAATGTCACTGGTCCTTGAACCTAAGGTCATTTGACCTTGAACCTAAGGTCATTTGACCTTGACGTCCAGGTCACTACCCAAGAATATTGACCTAACTCCTGAGAAACGTGGATCTTGACCTTGACCTCAAGGCCAATACCCTTTGTTCAAGTTTAATGACCCTGTGGTCAAGGTCAGTGACCTTAGGAGAATGTTGGATCTTGACTTTCCGAATTTTGTCCTTGGCTTGTGAGGTGTTTCATTGTGTTCCCCACCCTACTACTCCCAAATCTCTCCGGGTTCCGAAGGCTTGATTAAGGCGAAGGTTTATGGTGAAATTTTTCGTAGTCTTTTTTTATTGTGCCCCGTTTCGTATCCACTGATCCAAAAATCACAAAAATGACTCATCAAGGAAAATTCAGAAATATTCATTGGCGCTATCTAGGTTTTTCATTTTCGCCATCATCAACCCCAAAAACCATTAAAATGACACCAATGTAACAAAAATTTTAAAATTTTCATGG
This sequence comes from Cerastis rubricosa, assembly GCA_949152445.1. Lineage (NCBI taxonomy): Eukaryota > Metazoa > Arthropoda > Insecta > Lepidoptera > Noctuidae > Cerastis > Cerastis rubricosa. The sequence goes on along the minus strand of OX424523.1, from coordinate 10,715,120 downwards.
GCATCATCTTGGATTTTTATCTAACGACCCCGAAACCCATGAAGGAAAACATTTTCGTCGGTGCCATCTTAGACTTTCATTCGCGCAAATGTCCTAGATCTGTAAATAAAAGAAACTTCTTATTAGTATTGTAGCGATTTTGCAGTGGCAAAGCGACAAGTTCCATTGTGCGGAAGCCAAACAAAAGGATCGAAAACTAGTGATCATGAATTTCAATTCTATTCGAAAAAGAATTGATTATTACTTCATTGTATGTTGTTTCCTGGAAATAAGAATAAATATAAGGGTCGAAAAGATACCCTCCTTTTTAAAATTGGTTAATAGGCAGGTAGAGCAGCTTTAGTATCATCTAAACTATCTAAACTAATATTATAAATAGGAAAGATTTGATTGTTTGTTTGTTTGTTTGTTTGTTTGCATTGAATAGGCTCCGAAACTACTGAAACGATTTGAAAAATTCTTTCACTGTTGGGAAGCTACACTATCCGTGGGTGACATAGGCTATATTATATTTTCAAAAAAATTAGGGATCCTTACTAAAACTGCAATTATGTAACCCAAGGTGTATAAAAATTACCTAAAATATTCTTTACATCGCGTGCGCTGCGAAAACTATTGATGATAGAATAAAATAATGTATCACGACTTTGCAGAACACATCATTATTTACAAAAAGTGTCGCGACAGCATACGTCTAACTATTATATTTATGCCACAATAAGTGTTCTTTTATTTAAAAAAAAAATATTTTAATGCCGCCGTTAGAAAAGACTCTGTATTTGTATCTTGGTATTAATCCTTATCAAAATAAATTACTTCATATTCAAGACTGCTTCAATACCTTTATATAACTTTTTGAATTATTCAATTCGGACATTCCATTCGAAAGATATCAGGAGTTTAAAAATGTAAGTATTAGAAAAAAGTTGCGTGGTCGCCGCTCACCCCGCTCAGCTGGCTAGGCATCACCTTATACGATGTAGGCGTCACTGGGGTACGGGCCGTACGGGAGGGGAATATTCAAACTTTGTTTATAATTTTTTTTTAGTTCATCATCATTCATCATTTCAGCCAAAAGACGTCCATTGCAGGACATAGACCTCCCCCAAGTGTCGCCATTGACATAAGGGGGGGGGTTTTGACATAATCGCCACGCTTGGCAGGCGGGTTGGCGATCGCAGTACAGTTGTTACAAAAGCCCACAGAACGCTGCTGCCCATTCTCTGGCAAGTCCCTTAGTCGCCTCTTACGACACCCACGGGAAGATAATGGGATGGTGCTATTCTTTACGTCCGACACCATACAGAACCAGACACCATACAAAATTTCAAACCACAGAGATTTTTTTTTAGTTACCTGACGCAAATAGAAGGGTTTTTAGGGTTCCGTAGCCAAATGGCAAAAAACGGAACCCTTATAGATTCGTCATGTCTGTCTGTCTGTCTGTCCGTCCGTATGTCACAGCCACTTTTTTCCGAAACCATAAGAACTATATTGTTGAAACTTGGTAAGTAGATGTATTCTCTGAACCGCATTCAGATTTTTACACAAAAATAGAAAAAAAAACATAAATTTTGGGGTTCCCCATACATAGAACTGAAAACCAAATTTTTTTTTAATCGTACCCCTATGTGTGGGTTATCTATGGATAGGTCTTCATTTTTTTCTAAACTCATATACAATATCATTTTTTTCTAAACTGAATAGTTTGCGCTAGAGCCACTTCCAAAGTGGTAAAATGTGTCCCCCTCTAATTTCTAAAGTAAGAGGACGAAAATTCTGAAAATATTTAGGATTGTAGAACGTAAAAAAAACTATCAACGAAAATTGGTTTCAATAAGATATGATGTTTAGTTTTTGAGATATGGGACTTTTTCATCAAACTGCAGCAGTAACTTTGTTTTTCATTAACATACTATGAAAAACCATTTTAGTTTTGCGGTTGAGTAGAAGTTTACCAACTAATACTATTAACTAATGAATGACAGTTCAAAATATTGTTTGGGGCTATGGAACCCTGTGTGCGAGTAAGACTCGCACTTGGCCGGTTTTTTATGTTTGTGTATTGTTAAATACCCGTGCGAAGCCGGGGCGGGCTGCTAGTCTCAAATAATTCAAATACGCCAAGGTGTCAAAGGGGGAGGTCCCCGCACAAATACACAGATAGTTGACAATTAGTGAAAGAAGGCCAATAAAAAGTTTTCACTGACAATATTAGTGCAGTACAAGAAACAGTAGACAGGCACGAGAAAGTAAGAAATAAGGGGCTCTGACGCAAAATGACCATTTCTCAAAATTACTACAGATACCAAAATGTCTCTTTCTCACAATGTCCCTTTCGCAGAATGTCCCTTTCGCAAAATGTCCCTTTAGCAAAATGTCCCCTTCCTCAAACAGACATTAATTGCTTTCATCAATTAAAAAGCTGGTCAAGAGCCAGTAGGTATACAACACAGAGGGGTGCTGTAGTAATGTTAAATCAGTAAAATGGGTAAGTGCATGCACATAATTATACTTAAATAAATAATAGAAATTTAAGTTTGTCAGATTTACTGTCTCTCAAAACAGCAATTATACAAATAAAAAATCAACCAATTAAACTAAACCGAAACAAAAACATAAAAAAGTAAACGATTAATGATTACGTAATAAACAAAATAAAATTTATTTTCTAATTATTACAGGACGGTTACCGAAACATCAAGTCAACTTAATTTCGAGGTGGCATTGCACAAGTCCGAGGCCATGTGCTTTCATGGGCCTCGGAATGCGCCACCGTCGGGATCCATACTGACGGTAGGAGGGGTTCCCATCGGCGTCGAGTCGACGCTGAAGTACCTAGGGCTTGTCCTCGACAGCCGGTGGAACTTCGTGGAGCACTTCCGACGTTTGGCCCCCAAACTGGAACGGGCAGGGGCTGCGTTCAAGCGGCTCTTGCCCGACCTGGGGGGTCCAAACGCCTCCTGCCGGAGGCTCTACGCGGGGGTCGTGCGGTCCATGGCCCTTTACGGGGCCCCGGTGTGGGCGCGTTCTTTGAGGCGGCGAGCCGCCCATTACCTGAACGCGCCCCAGAAGGTGGTAGCCGTAAGGCTGATCCGGGGGTACCGCACGATCTCCGGCGATGCGGCGAGCCTCTTGGCCGGATTGCCGCCATGGGATCTGGAGGCGATAGTCCTCGCGTGCCTGCACGAATGGCGCGCGGAGGCACTACGCCGGGGGGAAACTCCGCTGCCGCGGCAAATTGTCGCTCAGCGGACAGACCTCCGGCGCGATCTCATGGCGACATGGAGAGAGCGACTGTCGCAACCCCGTGCAGGGCACGCCACAATAGTGGCGATAAGTCCCCTCTTTGAGGAGTGGCTAGAGAGGCGCCACGGCGCCCTCACCTTCCGCCTGACGCAGGTCCTCACCGGACACGGTTGTTTCGGGAGGTTCCTGCACCGAATCGGGCGGGAGGAAACGCCCGGGTGTCACCACTGCGAGGATCGGCCGGAGGACACGGTGGAGCACACTGTGGAGCTATGCCCCGCTTGGGCTGAGCACCGCCGTGTCCTCGTAGCGGCGATTGGCGGCGGCGACCTCTCGCGTCCGGCCCTGGTTCAATCCATGGTCCGGAGCGAGAGGGAATGGGAAGCCGTCGCCTCCTTCTGCGAAGCAGTCATGCTAGCGAAGGAGGTGGCGGAACGTGAGAGGGAGAGAACCTCACGTCCCAGCCGCCGCGGGAGACGCCCCGGGCGTCGGGGGGCAACCAGTGGCCCCCGGCCACCGTAGGCGCGGGCCTGTGGACGGTGAGTAATGGGCTAGCTCACCGTCCGTCCGTCTTATGACGACAGACCGTGCCGACGGCGCGTTCGTGTTCCACGCGCGCCTCAAGGAGATGTCAGCAAATCGGAAGGGGTCCGAGAGGGCCGATGCCTGCCAGGGCTGCGGGTTGTTCGAAAGAGATACCGTGCCCCTGGAACGCAAAGGGCTAAGAAGGAACATGGATGGGTTTTAGTCAGTCAAGTCTGACACTCCCTTCCGCTCCGCCCAGAGCGGAAGAAGTCATTTGATGATTTCCCATCCGAAAAAAAAAAAAAAAAAAAAAAAAAGTCAACTTAATTTTAAGAAATGAGTTAACTCTTTCACAATTTATAAAGAGAATTTTTTTTCGTTTATTATAAAAATAAATATTACAATTGCATTTCCTACGGAAAAAACCTTTATTGTTTCTTTTTTCGTCTTACGTATTCACGACATTTATTTTTGTGCGTTTTGTGTTTGGGCTATGTTCATAATTTGTTGACTGTTTATTTGTGTAAATTGAGGGTTTGGAGTGACATTAAATCTGACAAACTTCGATTTCTTTTCTTTTTAGTTTATGCACATAAACTAAAATGCATCTACCCATTTTACTGATTAAACATTACTACAGTACGAGGGGTACTGTAGTAATTCTGTATACTTACCGGCTCTTGACCAGTTTTTTTATTGACGAAAGGAGTTAATGCCTGTTTGAAGAAGGGTACATTTTGCGAAAGGAACATTTTGCGAAAGGGACATTCTGCGAAAGGGACATTTGCTACCTGTAGATATTTTTAGAAGTGGTCATTTTGCGACAGAGCCGAAATAAGCATTCACAGTACAGAATTAAGAAAAGACTGAATAAGTTCCATTCTTCTCTGCCATCCGTCACGCTCTTACTTACTCCTTTTTCTGTCGTATTATTCCTCACACAATCCATCGTGTCCATGGCCTTCCTCTCCCTCTCCATCCATCAACATTTATATACATCACTCTTTTCGTCACATGTGATTCGTCCCTCCTCATCACATGCCCATACCATGACAGTCGTTTCCCTTTTTACTTTTCTGTAAATGGCGCACCTTTTAAACTTCCTCTTATATACTCATTCCTTACTTAATCCATTTTTATCACACCACACATCTACTTAACATTTTCATCTCCGCTACATGCAATCTTATCTATACTAATATTATAAACCTTAAGAGTTTGTTTGCTTGAACGCGCTAATCGCAGGAACTACTGATCCGATTTGAAAAATTCTTTCAGTGTTAGATAGCCCATTTATTGAGGAAGTCTCTATCATTACGCTACGACAAATAGGAGCGGAGCAGCAATGAAAAATGTTGCGAAAACAGGGAAAATGTGAGGCAGACGAAGTTGCGCGGGACAGCTAGTATAAGATATAAGAATAAAATCACAGGACATAAAATGTTTGACTTGGGAAATTGTATTTTCATGGTTACCTATCGACAATAGGTAAGTATGAAGGTAGGTAACATTGTAATTAAAATAGCACATTGATTTTAAACTAAACAATTTTTAAACACTTTTTCTATCACAGCTGCAGATTGTACTATGTAGGCAAGCATATTATAAGTTGGGGGATTACATTGATGATAAAAATGCTTGGCTCAATGCTGGTCCTGCTCCACAACCATTGGGGCTATCAAATTACCATATGAAGTTACTGTGGAAGCTGCAGAAGATTGTATAAATATCTTTGCTTTGTTTTAATTTTAATTTAATTCAATCTATTAGTATTATATAATTGCATAGCACATGTGTGAAAACTATGTACTGTAAAGCCACCATTTACTGAGTACCTACATCTTACTTACACTGACGCGAATTTACCCTGGCGGTTGAGTAAATGTCATGCTCACTTAAATGTCACGCTGATGGCGGCGCGTGTGTCGAGTCATTTAGTTCCCTTCATTATGGTTGAGTTGAATGATGGCTGATACATGCGTCATGTTCGTGAACGGGCGCTGTCAGTTGTGCCTGGTCATCTCTTAGCTGCCATGGTTTATTTTAATTATTTTATTTTTAACTTTATTTTCGAATTATTGATTTCGTCTTTTACTCTGGACGCTCTTAACTTGCCCGTATTTGTACATCGTTCTCACATACTAGTGCTTCTCAACACGAATGATGAAACCAATGATTTTGTAACATATTTTGATTTAAAAGAGTGTCCATGGAGTTTCTTGCCCATTCTTCTCCATAGAGATCTACGCTTTGGAATGGGCAACTACAGTACTTTCACAAGTTATTATGTCTTGTGACTGGGACTGTAGCTTAGCGTTCTTTTTTTTTGTTCTTTGACTTTCAAAAGTGCCTGTAATGGTCTAATTGAAATAAATGCTTTGAGTTTGAGTTTGAGTTTGATTTTTCTGTCTTCAAAGTTCTTCAAGCTGCTTATAAATATGTAATATGCATGTGCCAGTAACTTCGTAAATTACCGTAGAGGTTACTTCTGTATAGCACCTACCTTTTAGCTTATCGTTAACCTTTCTATGTTCAGGTTAAACCCTTGAATTGTCTCCAAAGCATTGCCAGCTGATGTCAGCGGCGCAGTCGTTTAGCACCATTCATTTCTACAGGAGATTTCCTGAAACTGAAAATTGAAGGCACAAAATGGCAGGTAAGTCTTTTTGGGTTAGTAATAATTGAATCAGATATACCTTGTGCGTGTAGTTGACTATACTTAGATTACTTAGACATGTTGCAGATTATTTGTAAATTGTAAGAAATATAGCACTTTCTGCACAGAAATGCAAATAAAATCACTTATATTTTGTTTGCCTATTTTTTGTAAAACTTTATCAAAAACAAATACTGCTGACAAATTAACTATATGTAATAAATATCCAAAACTAGAGCTTCACGTACAAGAAAATCGTAGTAAACGATAACATATTCAAAGTGAACCTATTAATATGTGATATGAAGAAAAACCGCGCGCTGCCAGTGAAAGCCGTGCCGCGCCGGGGCACCTGGGCCCTGCGCGCGCATCGACCTGCTCAACCATCGACTGATAACCGCCGTACTTACAACTCGAAAGTGATTTAGATATTGTCTCTCTCATATATAAATAACTCTGTTCTGTGATTGTGTGTGTGTGTGGTCCTAGTACCTACGTTACGTTGGCATTATCAAAACCTGACAGCTTCGAAATTAAAATTGATTTTGGTAAATTAATTTTGCATACCTAATTATTTCATTATCAGTAGACTAATAAAATCTTAACGATTATTGCAGTTTAGTGTCAACACCACCTAACTAAGCTTAAAATACAAAATAATAGAAAACAAAATACCTATTTCACCAAAGGATGTGTTCATTGACCTCAAGTCTGCAACTAAAGGAAAACTAGTACACACACACGCGATCGATAACACTGATAATAGACTTCAATCGTAGAATAAATGATTTGGAAACGGAAACTAGTAAACTAGCCCTCGTTATCAGTAGCGCAAGAACCTAATCACTTTCATTGCAACCCCGCGAAGGAGGTCGCAGGCCGCGCGCTATCACACACGCAGTCCGTCGCGCGCATTGGGTGCGCGCAGGCGTGCGCCATGACAGTCCCGCGCCGGCACAGACACGACCCCGCGCCGTGACCGAGGCGACACAGCCAGGCGACACGCGAACCCCGGCAGCAGCCGGGAATGGAGGCCTGCTGCGCGATCACAGCCGAGGACATAGTGGGCGACCAGGTACAGCCCCGTGCTCCAGTGACTGAGTGTTACCGTAGTTCCTAGTGCTCATTTGATACGAGATTACTTGTGCCGCCCCGTCCTGCTCCGTATGCGATCCGACTTGGTTTGTAGAAACACTGTTAAGACAACAATTGCTTTCTTTCGTCGTTGTTTTTTATAAATGTTGAGCGGGAATAGGTTTTCTTTTTTGGGAAACCCATTTTTGAGCCATTTTCCGAAACTTCTTTAGCTTACGTTTGTTTGTTTCTTTTTATTACAAAAGTTTACATTAACAAAAATAAATTATAACTGCAACTAAATTTCGAGCTGTAACTCCTCCGAAAAGCAGTGACAGTACTGAAAACTCAGTTTTCAGCTGATGTACAGAAATTAAAGTTTATACCTAAGATGTTGCGCGCCCGCGCCAATTTCCTTTTGAAATCTTCTCTAGGGCCAAATATAAACAGAAATAAAATAGCTTTTTATTAAATAACGTTTATTATTAGTTTTTGTGTATTGTGTGTGGTGTGTATTTTAAAGGGGCGTACCTACTAAATTAATTCTTGTTTATTGAGGAAATACTTGATATATAATATTTCTTTTAGAAATAATTATACGAAAAGGTCTATTCTACGCGTTTCAAGGTTAATTTTTACCTAATGCAATTTCACTTTATACAATACATACTTTAAAATATAATATTGATAATACGTCGAGGTATGACATTTATAACGTGGTGCAACTTACAAAATATGATATACATACATGTACATTAAGTATGTTGTATTGTGACATATAACAAATGTTTTACACGTTAGCATTACCTATTATAATTAATTATAGAATCTCATATGCATGAGATGCGGAAAATTACGCTGTTTATCACCGCACTTAACACGTAAATAAATAAAGACAATATTAAAAAATACCTTTCAAAATACTCTCCAATAAAAAAACAATAAATTCAGTCTCACTCCAATACATGTAACTAAGCGTATAAAATAATAAACAAAAGCCGATAAAAAAATATAAAACGGTATTATTACTTATTTAGACTATCTAAATAATAATTAACACGTTTGCGTTAATTATATGCGCGGTATTCTGTTTGTTTGTACTTAGCTCAGGACACAATAGTCTCAACGGCTGCTAACAAAAGACATCAACGCCGACCGACGGCGACGGCAAAATGTTTCAGTGCAACATCGCTTTTCCTTTCAACTTACTTCCATTCATACTCTTCTAACTTCTTATAGTCAGTGTTTATAAAATTAACAAATTATCATGTTTTTCGCAGGAAAACGATATTTTGTTAACACGAATTCACTTTTGTACTTAATCATTTAACAATTTATCTTAATAATAGTTGGTATTTAAGCTAACAATTTTCGCGTGCAGCTCTTACTAAAATCATGTCTAATTATATTGAACGCCATAATTTTGCAGGCATGCAGTAAACTACTACAATTATTAGGAGTATTTAAAATAGAGTTACATTTGTCAAGACAGAGATTAAAGTTGAACAATAACAATTTATGAGTCAGCGATCAAAATAAGCAATAGAATGGTAGACGTTCAAGTTACATTTTGAATCAATCAAAGAATCGGTGTCTTATTAGCCACAGCAACAAAAGAGGACACTCCGCGTATGTTTCACAAAGATCATGTCATCCGTCAAAATAAAATGTCCGTTTAAATTCTTTACAAAAAGCATTATACAAAATATTCATGTTTGTGTCTGAACAAAGAGTTTATTGATAGGCCGCGGGCCGCGGTACACCGGCCCCGCAACTTTTCAAACCGAACTTAGACGTAGCAAACGGAACATCCGATTTTTCAATAGATTAAAATACAGTTAGCGTCGTCTGCCTGTCGTGTGCGACTGTCAATGGGCCTCCAAACTTCTTATTAACATACCGCATTGCCTGTCCGAATGTTCTCTGTGATCATCATATCATTCCAGCCGATTGGCGTTCACTGGCTGATTAAGTAATCGTAGTTCTTCTTCTGGTTATCTCGTTTTGGCAAGCTTGCACTGTTAAAAGATACAGGCAACTGCTAGTAAAAGAGCTAGCTAAGTAGTATCAAAAGCATCCTATTTATTTCTGTAGCACCCGTGAAATTAGATGCACCTGAATGTCTTTGACATTGGCAATGTCATGTCAAAAGCTCTTTTATTGTAGCAACTTTCAATTCATATTGAGCACCTAGTCTGTTTGTATCCATGTTACAGTCGTTGATCTATGTACATTTAATCCCTGTCCCGAATAGCAAGTTTCTTAGCTACCATCTAACTTATAACTTGTAAGCTTATCGCAATAATATTATGTTAAGCTGTGACCATTCTTATTTATTATATAGACCGTTTTACACACACCATTAAACGTTTACATAGAATCATATCTTGTTAGCGCTTTCTAAATTGCATATGAACCTCCCAGTAATTAAATATTACAGTCAATAACTATCGATTCATTTTATGCGTATGATATGTAATTAGCTTTATATTACAACGTTTATGGACTTCACGATAATTTAGCTTATGTTGACCACTTCGTTTCTTGAGTTGTGTACTAGAATAATTATAAACTATTGGAAGAGTTGTTTGTAATAACTTTTCTTGCTCTATTAATAATAATTGAATTTCTTATTAGCGGATGGGAGGCTGGATATGAGCTCGGTTTGATGGCAAAAATCTCATGCAACTGGCGAAATGGGGCTGTACTAAAAGCACACCTATGCTTAGTTTTTCATTTTCGAAAATAGTTTCCCTGTGCTTCTGGTAATGACCATTATACTTCGGTTACTATTTTGCTGACTGATGAATATTCCTTAAACAGCAGGAGTTATTTTATCTGTGTCGTTCCAAAAGAGAGGCGGGAAAAAGTATTTTAGAATTACCGTCAATAGTTCCGGGTGGCTCATCTGAAGAATATGATACCTCAAAAGATTCAAGTCTACTTCGGATTGGAACAGTACTAAAGTGTCCATATTCAGGAAAGAAATCTTCTTGTGGTATAATGAGCACAATGCGCTCATGACCGTACCGCCTACGGCAGCAATTTTAATTACTATGCAGTAACGTTACTGCAACAACCAATACTAAACTAACCACCTGTTTTGCTGCTATTATACGACGACACTCGGAAATAATAATTAGCAATAACGAGATAAATGTTGAGACGGTGACCACCAGAGTAGAACTGTTTTATTTCTATTATTAGTACCAACAATATAGATGCCCATTAGATTGATATCATAATTATAATCAATTTAATCTCTTGCTACGTTGACAGATTTCTATTTAACATCTAAATTCAATATTAATAAACACATAAACCTTCCAGAATAAATTCTCTGAATACTGGTAAAGATCGCATCAAAATCTGTTGCGCAGTTAAGAAGTACAATGCGGTGACATAGGCAGACACGACAGATTTTAATATGTACCGATGTAAATGAGTAGTAGCTCATATTCCTACTAAAGTTATGATTATGATAGCTATGAACTTATTCCATCATGTTCTATTCTCATGTCGGTCTGTACCAAACAATGCTTATTAAAACGAGTACTCTTTAAACATAGTAGTAGAACGTCGTCTTATTTTACAGCATTTACCAGCGTTCAACAGAGCACATTTCATCTCTTACACTGGACAGGCATGGAACGGTGGCGGCAATCCTCATGCTTGCAATCCTTGCTTGTTATAATATGAATATTAAATTTTCGCTTGTACATTCCTAACATCACTCCTGTTATCCCCACAGGTTACACAGGGATTAACCCTATACTCTCATAATTCGACAGTTATGTTTAAATCTCACATATAATTAAACTTCAAATAGGCACAAATACTGACACAAGGCTGCTGCTAAAGTTTTCCTAATGGAAACCCTAATAACAATTTTCCCGCCATGGGAAACAAACTTAGAACCTCAATCTTTGCAGTAGCGCTGGCGACCACCAGAGCAGAGAGGCGACCCACGTCATGAAACGAAAGCCATAGCATAATTCTATAATTAACATGAATAACAGCATTCAGCATACTGAAAGAAATAATTGAAAATAGTTGAAAGTTCATAACCTTAACACAACAACACAAGCTAGACATAAGCGTCGCAGTATGGTATAATTATATCTTACAGTTTCATGGTACACTGCATAAGTAAAGGGTATTTAACAGTCATGTGTGAAATACTTACATTGGGTACGTTCGTCGCTGACTGGCTTTATATTAACACCACAATAGCTTCCAATGGTTTTTCTATTAAGAATTGCTCAGTAGCAGGATTTTTGCCCGGGCGATGGCAATAAGCTTGCCCTAATTACGTCGAACTTTAACGTTACTAGTGAAATGTTGGTGTTCTTTTCGTGCATCTCTGCCCGAACTTTTGGAGAATGTAGGTGCGATGTTATGTTATGATGTTGACATAATTATTCGTTACCTAGTCTCATAACAAAAAAATTGAAAACCAAATCACATTTGCCCCAATTTTCCACATTCATAAGATAGCAAGACTATAATATATTATACAAGCCAAAAAGTCTGACATTCAGTCTTACCAAGGGGATCGTATTACCCAGTTAGTGGTTTGTTGGGGCCTCCCCCAAGTGTCGCCAGATTCAAATTTTGGGGGGTTTAGATAGGGAGTCGCTTCATGTAAAATACTGGTATTCAGTTGTATCCGTTTAGACTGGAAGCTGACCCCAAGACAGTTTAGGAAAAGGCTAGGCAGATGATGAGCAAGACTGCATGACTTGCTGTATTATGAGTAAGTTTAAATTTACGACAGTCTATGGGGAATCCGCCTTTCAATGGAGACGGTACAAGTTCATTTATCTGACAATTAATTTTGGAATTAAAGGCAAGACAACTAACATAAGAACTATAGTTCTACAATTTCCAATAGGATAATTAATAAAGCCTCTTTCCAGCTTAAATCAATCCACCACACTTGATTTTTTATTCGTTCGTCCTGAAGTTTTGTAGCTTATATCATTCCACCACCGCTTTTATATTAAGAAAAATGTTTGAATCTTAACTGGTTATCTATTCTTCTGTTAGGATAGGAGTGCGCCTCAAAAGAAGAATTCGTTATTGTTGATAGAATGTTACTTGTCTCGCCTTTTGATCGGTTGAATAAAGGAGATGTGTGTGTTTCAGATTGTCCCGGGCGGCGGTCGTTGGGGTGCTCCACACGCCGCCGGCCTTCTAGACTCCTGGTTTCAGATGCAGGTTAGTAGACAGACACTTTTAATTTACTCACAAATCAATTTTTAATTTACAAACACATTCGAAAAATTAAGAAGCTAATTAAGACTACTCACTTACACTGTAAAGTTTCAAATGGTCCGATTTAGGACACACAAGAAAGTTTACTAATGTTCGCGAATTTAAATCAAAAAGTAAACAACAATTTGTTGACAAGAACTGTCAACTAACAATCGTCATATGCATCATACTTTTATTCCTTTAAAAGCTCTTGAGTAAAAAGAATAGACGCTATAGTTCACACAGTATCTGAAATGAAATTGAGAGCGATTAGCACAGCCGGCGTTTAACAGCTGTCAGCGGCAATATTCCACAACCATGATGAAAGTGACAGTTCTTGAACACATCTGAATTCATCATTTTTCTATTGGTAACGTCAAAATTGAATTATTCCATATTTAAAAAAAAACACGTTCATGTGATATCACCAATTATTGTGCAGTTAACTGAAACTATAAAATGTCATTGAGACGGACAATTTTGTTTCGAATATCTACTATCCTTGAAATAAATCCATTTCGTCCTATTTTATGTTTCCTTAGCAGTGATTTGTTCCCTGAAAGATAACTTGACTAGGTCTAAACCAAGTTCGTATCAATCAAGTTCTCTTTCTATGCTAATGAAACGGAAACTAACAAATAATAAAGGAACTTGCTACTCTTAAAGGTTGAAATCGAAGGTGAATAGTTCTTCTGTTGTGTGCCACTATTGAAAAATGCGGGAAATTAATGCAATGACTGTATCCCGTAGATTAAAATCAAGACGAATTCAACATTACTTTTATATTAGGAGCGCATACAAACAAATACTTGCAATTTGCCTTAAAGACTCCTGGTTATCTTACAATTACCATAAAATTTATTGAATAAATATAGTATTATCCTTAGAAAAATTCAACAGGCGAGCTAAGAAGGACCGACAGGAATACGCCAATAGAATAGAAACGTAATGAATAAGCCAGTAACTTTACCTTTACGGTTAACCCATAATATGTGGTCATAATACTGGATTTTGTACCCTACACTGCGAATTTAAGGTTAATTTTGAATTGCCACTTCAGTATCGGTAATAGTGAGGACTAATTTTTATGCCGCACACGGCAGTGACATTGTCACGTATAAACGACATGTGTGTATATCTATTTACGTAGATCTAATAATAATAAATGTGTTTGTATCACAAGAATGCGTCACTGTGGCTTATCATCTATCTAGCGTCGTCAGTTTAGCTTTGCAGTGCCTTCCCTCCGCACTCCAGCCGATTGTCGCGATCGGCTGATGTTGATATTGTCCTTGAATTTTCCGCACCGTCTAACAATTCAACGGAAGTATATCTTTGCATGTTTCGCGGTCATCTCTTGTACGATACAACTATTTTATCTGATCTATGCAGAATTTACTGCTTAGTAAGTTTCTGTCCTTAAATTAATTCTTCATATAAACAAATGGTAGATTTTCAGGATGAAGATTTATCTGTGCTAATCTACCATGATTAATTTAAGGTAGCAATGAATGCCATCCAAATCCGTAGCGCAGTTACAATGTGATTGAGTAACAACATCAATTTAATCTTCTGCTGTTATAAAATGTGGGTTACTGCCTTTTGTCTTGCTGCCTGTAAAATGTTCATGTACGTCACATTGTCAAGGGACTCGTAAGACTTTGGGGGTTAACTAATAATTGTTGGTGATCGAGTAAGTTTTATTATAATACCATTTTAATTTTAAACATTAATTTAGTTTCTGAAGGAATTAAATTCAACATCAAACAAATAATCAATTACGTTGTCACGGCTTAATTTGCGTCTATTCGTTTGTTAAATCGGTTTTTATTCAGGGTTATTAGGCTAGTCAATAGATATAGACACGGTTATAGTTGGAATACACAGTTGAGTGGAGTCAAAATGTTTGAAAGCAGCTAACTGACATATTACAGCAATTTACACGGAACATAACGTGTGGAGACACCATTGTCAGGGCGCAGGCACCGTGCAACGTATGGGAATCTGTATTGTGTAATGTGGGGGCTAATAGAGCATGGCAATTTCGGTTTGTACGCTTTAAATTATTTTTAGTTGTTTTGCCGAAGAGCATCGTTTGTCAGTACAGTGCCTATGTCCAGCAGAGGATGATTACTTTGACAAAATGCTTGTACCACATGCCTAGTTCGGCCCCAGGTGCTAATACTTTTGTATACTTTAAGTTTAGATTAGACACTTGTAAGTAAGTTCCATAAAATGAATATTCTGCTTTTGTATAAACCAGAACTCTTAAAAATTTTTGGGAAAAGGCGCGTGTTTTCGCTTTTTCTCAATTATTTTGGTAATTCGGAATCTTATACAACTACCTGGGTATATCCAATAACCATTTGAATTATTCTACGAAATAATGATTGCTCGTATTTGTGATTTTTAGTATTTCATAAATGTGGCTAATTAGAAGATATGCTGACAAATGAGTGTCAAGTGAGTGAACTTTACTCACTCTTAGTAAAACATAAGCGTTCCGATTTTTGCCTTTTGACATGTGAAACCCTAAAAGTGTGTCTTTCATTGTAATATTTTAAAATTTGTTTGACGCCGTTGTTTGCTTTTGTAAAACTTCCCCTTGTAATAATTTTCCGATACGGCAAGAAACTAGGGATGGTCGCCCTAGCTTTATTAATTATTAATAGGCACTGTTAACTTTACAAATCGGTAATTAAAATTAACGTGTATTTACTAACATATGCTGTAATTAGTTAAATAACACATTGTAAAATTATAAAAATTGTGAAACGGTTATTGTATTGGTGTGGCCCCGCGTGCTCTAGCCACTTTTTTTGCATTGTGTTGCATAATTACTCAACATGGCTATCTAATTACATAAAAAATACTCTTAGGTAAAGTACAAAAAAATCAGGAATGGTAAAATTAATAAGGTAGGATGCTTTCAGTAAGCTTTCAAGTCGAAGCGGGTGCCCATGGACCTAAAGCGTCGTATGTTCGAGCAATCTGTCCATCCAGACGTTGACGTTGGACGATCATTATACACTCTATCCACCGCATGCAAGTCACTCAGAGAGCTATGGAACCAGCCATGTTACTCTAAGACCGGGTCACACACGGAGACGGGCGAGACGTATGGACATTGAAAAAGTTATAACAACAAGAAAGTTGAAGTTGCCCTAGACTGGGTGGAAGATGTGGGAGGAAAGTGCTGGAGTGGAGGCCACGGGCAGGATGGAGGAATGTCCGATTAAAGTGACCGAGAGTAATAAATATAACACACAACCGCCAAAATTGGGGGGATTTGGAACAGACCTACACTCAGCATTGGGTGGCCTACACTCAGCATTTGGTATCAGTCAAAGACTGTAATTTTTTTTTATATTTTTAAATATGTTTTATATATTACTATGTTAATAAAAAAACATTTAAAAATGTAATAGATCAGATGAATAATTAATGGAGTCATAGACCGATAATCTTAGAAAGCATGCCACTGTCTTAAAGGAGGTTAACCCTTTCAAATCAAAAGTCTTATTTATTTGTCCTATATTTTACATGTTAGTATTGTTAAGTTCTGTATTATGTAAAACTATTTCAAATAAAAATCGGTTAATTATTATTTTTTGACTTTCGCTAGTAAAACAAGAAAACGGCGAGAAATGAAAATAAAATGACGATTCCTTTGACACTGACTTTACCAGTGCGTGTAAAGTAAACGCACAGGTGTCTAAACACAATGGGTATTTTATTATAAAAATAAGAGTGGGAACCAAATGTCCGGTCTGCAATTTGCGGGTTGTCAAGTCTAATTACTAGGACCTAATTGTAGGTTACAGTCGGCACCGATTGTAACGTCACAACAGTTTCGGTTTGGAGTTTGCCGGAACAAACTTTGTTACCCCTATCCTTGACTATCATGTGGTCTTATGCTCTAAAGGGTGTAAATAGACCCTTAACAAAGCCGAAAGGCCCTTGTTCTCCCCATCATAGCGACTTTTTTGTACTAAGTAGAACTAGATCGTTCATATAAATGTATGTTCCATACAATATGGGAACCCTCTAGTTACTGAGATACCTATTGGACGAAGTTCCACCATTTACACCCCTTTGTTTAAATTCTTTTTTATAATTTCTTAACTGTACCCATCAGCATAATGTTTTGAGTTATTTACATTGAATTTTACCGTATAACATTGATCCCCCCCCCCCCACCAAAAAAGTAGTTTCTCAGCAATACCACCAGTAGTTTCGGAGCCTATTCAATGCAAACAAACAAACAATCAAATCTTCCTCTTTATAATATTAGTTTAGATAATTGTCGGAAAAAGTCTATTTTGCAGAAGAATAATGTGAAACGAAACAATTCAGCCCGCTTTAATAACCGTTGTATAACTTAAACCGTAAGCAAACTTTACAAACAAGTACGTACAAAATAGTCGTATTCCCAGTGGGCACATACAAAGGGTGTAAACCCCAATATTATGGTCGGTCACACAAAGACGACCTTTGAAAATGAATCATGTGGCCCTGGGGCGAACGTCTCTTTTGTAAGGACATGTTTTTAAACTCATCATTGACACATCCCCTTCATGTTTTAAGGTCAAATCTATCAACTCAGCTTATTTTATGAGCTAACATTTTTTTCATTTAATTAGAGATCGCAGATATTAAATAATTTTGATGGCAGCTTGAGTCATAAAAACTTAATTTTTCCGTCAATTGACAGAAATGTATCGATATGTTAACTACTTGGTGATGAGCGTTAATTGTTTCTTGTGAAACGTACCCTGAATTTTCAAGTAGCAGTTCCTTCTCCTTAATCAATAACTCTAGTATTTCAACAAATCAAATGACATCGCTGCGAATCGGTCTTTATGAGGGAAGAAATACCAAAGAGTATCAGAGCGAGGAAGCATTGTTATCAGTACTATTGATTCCAGACCGTTCGGCCAGTAACACCGTTTTTTAACGCCAGTTTATAAGTAAACGTAAAATGGAAAGTCCGTTTTTCCTTCGCCAAACGTAACGCTTGCGTTTTAATTTAAACGTGATAAGAACTATGATAGTGGTTATAGCTCAATGAATATGATATACTTATACTCGGTTTAAATTGCACGATTTAATCAAATGGTAGGTAAATATAACTGGTAAAAAGTAAGTACACATCTGCCCCTGCATATGTTAAGGGACCAGTCTATTACGGGGAAGAACTGTGAAAGCTTTACTACAATATACTCACTTAATAATATATTTTAAATCATCTTATTTGCACTGCAACGAGTAAATTACAGCGTAGAAGGTACACAGAGTACACAGATGCGAAAACTGTTCCCACGTCCTCAGTACTGGAAAAAATAGCTGTTCCATACACTTTGATCGTGTAGGTATTGCACTTTTGTAGGAAACAACTGTTTAAAAAAAATACTCATTATGAATTTCTATATGGGGGGGAGGGTGGTTAAGAATGTTCCATTGAGTACGTGGTAAGTGGTTCTACTGAGTGGTGGTTCCACACTGCATATTATTTACCGATTTTTAAACAAAATGTAGGTAAGATATTAATCACAATTGATACAAGAAAAAAAAAACCAAACCAATTAAATTTTTACGACGACGACGTCGCGACAGTATTAAAGGCTATAAAATTCAAAAAGACAATCATTTTATGTACCGGTGGGTGAATAAGATTGTTTTATAAAATCCGTACTATGGGATATTAAAGCCCACTGGAGTGTGCAGAGGAAGTCGCAAGTTTGTCGTTATTAGTACGAGACCACTCATGCGCAGCGCCAAGTAGATTACACAAATACACATGCACACACAAAAAATATGTACATATGTGCACATTAACGAACGGTATTCTTTCAGTTGATTAATCTAAAAAAATTGTTTTCTGGATTTGTTTTGGATTATCGATGATGTTCCTAGTTAATACCTAGTGAATATTCCCAGAAACTAGTGAATATTTTCATGGAGAATTATCATATTATTAAGAATTAAAATTATTGGGTAACATTACTAATACATATTATGAAAACCACTCTATTTAAAATATTATTAAAAACCTAAAAGGAAAATACTTGTATACTTCTATTTATTAAAAACCGGTTTACTTAAGCACTTGATATATTGTATCCAAAACAGAACCTTACATAAAATCGTTTTACCGTGGTACCGTGTGTGAAATAATATGAAACGCACCATTAGAGCCGCATGCACTGTGACATCGCCTATTGTTCTGTTCTGCGGGTCGACTCTATGATTTTTCTATTCCAATACGTAATTGTGTCCGCTAGACGTGTCATAAGCTTTTGTTTTCAACAAAGGAGATCTTTACTCACACCAATTTTATCTTTTAATTACGTGGTAAAAAACACCCTAAATAATGATACTGTATTTACAGACTATAAGCAAACTTAAATAAATAATAAATCGAAAGGGTTGGCCTATTCTGCGGCAAAATAATTAGCATTGCATTCCAACGTGGGAATATTGCCAGGCGTCTGGGCACTTGTCGCTTTGACAGCGATTGTGGACATGCAGACTTGTACTTACATCAAGTCTACTAGTATGAAGAAGCGATAAAAAAATTCAAATGCGCCGCTATTCTGGCGCAATACGTCACGAGCATGACGGTGACGCAAACGCGGCTAAAGAAATTTTAACTCCAAAAATTAAAACGGACGGTGTACAATATTGACAATTAGGTAGGTAACGAACGACAACATACTGACAAAGTATACAAATACTACCAATGGTAACATTCCTTGATTTTTTTGTGTCGTTATGTATTCAAATTGTAAATTAAACACTATTACATATCATACCGTTGCTTTACCTTGATCACCCATCCACATACTGACCTGGCCAACCGTTGCTTAAACTTGATCACCCATCCACAGACGTACATTGGCTACCGTTGCTTTACCTTGATCACCCATCAACATGCTGATGTTGGCTACCGTTGCTTTACCTTGATCACCCATCGACAGCCTGACCTCAGCTACCGTTGCTTTACCTTGATCACCCATCCACATACAGATCTTGGCTACCGTTGCTTTACCTTAATCAGCAACAACTCAAAACATTGCAATTAGTGTTCTCATTTGAATTTTTAAGTCATTCGCGTCGCTCGTATAGCGCAACGTCTCTAAAAAAAAAATACATTGTGATGAAGGAGCGTTATTTCACAATACACTTTAGGACCGAAGGGGTCCGCTGTAAACGGTTTAAAAAATCGAGTCCATTAAAATATACCTTTTCATTGTCGGTTCAATAATATGGTTATAACTTGTCCTGACAGTTGTCCAGTGCGTTAGTTTTGATGAGATGATCTAATATTTAAATCTATACAAATAAATAAAATTGAAGTGTCTGTGTGAAGTTTCAAAATAACAGGACTTTGGTGGCCTACCATGACGTCTTAAAACATTTTTGTTTTACTCCTTTTCCAGTGTGCGAAAGAGATGGCGCTAGACATCCTGTATAGCTCCGTCTCTTTCCCACACTAGAATAGGAGTAAAACAATAACGTTTTAAGAGGTCATGGTAGGCCATCAGATAGCTAGATGTTTTAAAGAGTAGCTAAGGTTTAATTTTAAGAAGTTAAGTTTAAGGAGTTAAGAAAATCCCATTCAGTTTACAATAATTTCACGCGGACCTAGATCGCGGGAAATAAATAAAATGTATACCTTCACGATTTACTTACTCGTACATGTCTGCTTTTATGTTTCGTATATATCTAATAATAATTTCAGTTTTCTTGATAGGTGGCCGTTAAGCAATAAATTAAGCTTAATTATAAGCGATGGATCAACGATTATATTAGGTCTTTACCTATGAAATTGCCGTTTTGTTTGAAAAAAGTTAAAGTATTTTTTTTTTCGAACTTATTTATTTCTTTTATTCAAAGTAATCACCCCTGCAATCAATGCATCTTTGCCAACGCTGTGGCAGTTTATGGATGCCCTTCTTGAAAAAATCAGCTGGACGGGAGACAACAAACTCTTCAAAGGCGTTTTGTACTGCCTCTCGGGAATAGAATTTTTTTCCCGCTAAAAAGTTGTCCAAATTTTGGAAAAAGTAATAGTCGGAAGGCGCAAGATCTGGTGAGTATGGCGGATGAGGGAGAGCTTCCAAACCCAACTCATGCAGCTTAGAGACGGTCTGTTGTGCAGTATGGGGCCGCGCGTTGTCGTGAAGTAGCAGTGGAGACGACCGATTGACCAAAGCTGGTTGCAGACGTGCGAGTATCGCCATCATTGTGGTCAGTTCTTCAATGTACACATCTGCAGTAATGCTCTCGCCGTTTTGTAAAAAGCTATGATGAATCACACCAGCACTAGACCACCAAACTGTGACCATCACCTTTCTAGGGGTCATTTTTCGTTTTGCACATTGCTTTGGTACCGAACCAGGATCTAACCAACTTGCTGAGCGCTTTCGATTGTCAAAAAGAATCCATTTTTCGTCGCACGTAACAATTCGGTTCAAAATTCCTTCATTTCTGTGCCTGTTAAGCAGCGCAAGGCAAGTCTCGACGCGTACGTTGCGCTGGCGATCGTTAAGTTCGTGGGGCACCCATCTATCAAGCTTTTTTATCTTGCCAATCTGTCGCAAATGGACCAATATTGTTTTAATGCTAACATCAAAAGCTGCTGCCAGTTCAGCTGTAGATTGAGTTTCATCAGCTTCAACAATCACCTTTAATTCATCATTGTGGACCAAAGTTTCCGGACGACCACGAGGTTCATTTTTCAAGTCAAAATTCCCAGAACGGAACCGAGCAAACCAATAACGGGTTGTGCGTTCGTTTGTACAGTTCTCTCCGTAAACGTCGTAGATGTTACGGGTCGTTTGTGCCGCGTTGGTGCCACGACGAAACTCATATTCCATAATTACTTTCTAGGGGTCATTTTTCGTTTTGCACATTGCTTTGGTACCGAACCAGGATCTAACCAACTTGCTGAGCGCTTTCGATTGTCAAAAAGAATCCATTTTTCGTCGCACGTAACAATTCGGTTCAAAATTCCTTCATTTCTGTGCCTGTTAAGCAGCGCAAGGCAAGTCTCGACGCGTACGTTGCGCTGGCGATCGTTAAGTTCGTGGGGCACCCATCTATCAAGCTTTTTTATCTTGCCAATCTGTCGCAAATGGACCAATATTGTTTTAATGCTAACATCAAAAGCTGCTGCCAGTTCAGCTGTAGATTGAGTTTCATCAGCTTCAACAATCACCTTTAATTCATCATTGTGGACCAAAGTTTCCGGACGACCACGAGGTTCATTTTTCAAGTCAAAATTCCCAGAACGGAACCGAGCAAACCAATAACGGGTTGTGCGTTCGTTTGTACAGTTCTCTCCGTAAACGTCGTAGATGTTACGGGTCGTTTGTGCCGCGTTGGTGCCACGACGAAACTCATATTCCATAATTACACGAAATTTCAAAGTATCCATTATGAGGAAAAATGTTGAAATGTAATGAAAATACAACGCTAATCAATAAACAAAAGACTGATTTTGTAAATAGAATGTCATATTTTTAAAACAAAATTAATTTGAATTTAGAACTCATAGCCAATCAAAACTTTTTTTTGTTTGAAAAAGTCTGTACTGCAATACGGCAATTTCATAGGTAAAGACCTATTATTATGTATGTAAATAAGCTTTAAATGAATCATCACATGCTTCATACTTGTGGTCATCACACTAGTAGCAGATTTCTGCATGTTTCACTTGTAGTGAGTTGTGGTAAAGTAACAATATTTAACAGAAACTTGTAATTTTCACAGTAGGATTGGTATTTGCAGACTGTCTCTTCCCATCTACTGAAATAATTTAGTTTCTACTTAGTTACTATCTAACCGTTGGAAAGCGGGATTCAGATTATTCGTTCAAAATTGCTACTGAAAGATTATGAGATAAGATTATATCGAAACTGTCCCTTTACATTGAATTAAATAAAGAGCGCAGTTCTATGGTGAAGTCACAGGCTATAAAACTATATTAATATCTGTAAGTAATCATTAAAACTAATTTCCCTAACGCTAATAAGCAGTGATCAGTCGAACCTCATTCTTTCTAAACAAACAAATTTCAAAGTTAATCATTTCTCCGAACCGAAGCAATGAAACTATCTCTTACATATTAATAACATTTCACACTTCAGCGATTTTACTCAGTTGCGTAAGCGCAACGTAAATGAGATTCAAATGATGGGGACGAGGGGTCCAGAGGGACGCGGCCGGTCGGGGGGCGGGGGGGGGGCGGGGATGTAGTGACAGGATTCACGGTCCAACTGACGAGCACAATGATCGCGCTCAATACGTGATCGATTATGCCATTATGTGTAGCTACGTACGTACATTGATGAACGTGTATTATTCTCCAACCTACATATACAACTACATCTCCTGAATTCAGCATTATTCCGACTAAAACACCTTAATCACCTGCGCAGACATTTTCCCGTTCATCCTAAACTATTCAGAGAATTCTTCAAGATTTCCGTTCTTGTTTGTTAGTATTCGTATTCTCATGCTTGCTATTCGAATGATGCATGTTGATTACGTACATTTAACGACAAGAATAATAATTCACAATCACTTCGTTTTCTATAATGCGATTCTATTATTCCATCCTTATCTGGTACGCTTTGCAGAATTGCAGTATTGATCTCAATAAACAAACGCCGAGTAAATGTAACAGGAATCCACGTTCGCACGTACTTTCATAGGTACTCGGTTACTGATATATAATTCTAAAATTTTCCTAACGGTAATGGCATGCATTCATGCACACGTCACATTTGCTAAACGGCTTTCAGAGCGTCAGTGGATGGCAATACATTTTCATGTGCATTTTCCTAAACTTATTTACAAACTCAAGCTGTCGTGTTGGGTACTTATACCTACTTGATTACCTACAAGTATAAATCTATTGATAAACAGATAAAATCCGCGAAAACATGCCATAGCGTACACCATATTAAGCGATATGAAGGTATGGTAGATATCGCTATATCAAAAAGCAAACTCAAGTTAGCCTCGGTTACTTAGAATATGTATCGCAGTAAATACACGTAGTTGTTACAAGTTTAAGTGTGGCCTGTTTACCGATTGATTCATGCCTCAAAGAATGCTATTGGCCAACCTCAAAAGAAAGAAATATTTTTAAAACTATTGTTGAGTAGCGCTTTTCACCTCGTTATGTGAGTAGGTGTCGTATTCATGTACCCTATGTAGTCCACGCGGTAGGTTCATAAACGCAATGACACTTTTAAATTGTCTACTGTCTGATGAGTTTAGAAAAAGTCTGTTTCGACTGTCCATAAGTGTTAAATATCAAAAGTTCTGAGTACCATAAACAAAATTTATGGCAGGTATCAACAATACGTTGAAAGAGCTATTTAGTTTTGCTTAAACAAAACATAAACTATGCTTGGATACGTCTAATTATTTATCGCGGAAACTATAAAACAAGACGAATGGGACAATAAACAATGCATAATATTTAGAAAAATGGAATTTATTTAGTAAAAGTTGTACGGACAGCTTTCACTAACTAGAACCGATATATTATTTAATTGCTAAATATGTTCAGTGGACCATTAGAAAAATAATATCTTTGTATAACTGTTCACTAACGAGACAGCAGCTTTTAAATGTCATACGAATGTACTTCATAAACTTACATCATTGTCTCTGACTCACTCATTTTAGAGTAGACTCTACTAGATTTTACATACTGTCATACATTGTTTATTGTTCTTTTATTACGGGTACATGAGCGGGATGCAGATGTAGAGAACTACATGACACTCTATTTACGATCTAAAAAACTTCTTTCTTTCGTCTTTAAGCAAAGATGTCGGTGATCGGCGTCTGGCTCAACCGCATTTTGGAACACTGATCAAATTCCAATAATTATTATATCTGAATTTGATGTAGCGCCTCACATTTCTCTTCTTACCAAAATTAAGTTCCAATCAATATTCCTTTACCGGTAGAGTTCGACCCTAGTTAAATTTTAAAATGAAATCAGTAATCACGCAGTTAATCTATCAACATCGATTAACTATAATTGAATTCTTATGTGGAATATTCTCATTTCTGGATTCAATTATCCACAGAAGGCGAATTATGTCTTGTAGTATTTTTTGTAAATACCGTTTTGTAAGAATTTATGAGCGGAGGTACCGGGATGGTGTCGGTTTTGTCGGAACTGTTGAATGATTACAAAGCGCGCGCTCGCCGCTTGTCCCCGTTCGGGCCCGTTCGGACACGCTCGGGCCCCGCCGCCGTCGTCGCACAGGTGCGCTGCCTTATTAGGACCTCCATCTCTAAAGTACAGTTCATGAATATCTATGGACTTTATTAACTTGCATTTTAATGTGACATATTAAACAAGGTGTATGGGATACCGACGCGAAAACGCTTACCACGTACTAAGTACGTCATTCTGAACCACCCCCCCCCCCCCCCAAAGAATTCTTACATCGGTTATTAATAAAAACAGCTGTTGCCTACAAAAGTGCAATAGCTACACGGTCAAAATGTATGGGACAGCCCAATTTTTTTTTAACTTACCCATGATAAAGAAGGTAAATACATATAATATACAAGGTGTAAGATCTTGTATATTATATTTACCTGCTTTAATTAAACGTGTGATGTTTGTGAATAATATTTAACTTAATATTCTACAAATCTTATATGTCTCAATATTATCTCAATATCATAAATTATACGCAAAAAGAGCTGATTTCGACACGCACAAAGGACAAATAACTGTATTCGTACTTCAGTGCGCAAGTTCAAATGAGCTAATTTTTCGTTACATGCGGAAGAATGCCACTCTTGTTAGGTCTGTCTGAGTCGGACTGCTTAACTGAAAGATACCTACAGATTAATCTGACCCGTGCTGATACGTGCACTAGCATCGGAGCTTAGACCGCTCACTCACGTCGCATCGCATAAAGAATTATAAAACAAAAAAACAACTTTTATCCTCCAACGCTTTACTCCTCAACTCTATGTACATTGACATATTTAATTAACATAGGGATTCATATTTTTACTGGGTAGGTATAAAATTAATTGTTTCATATCTTTCCTTCTGAACGACGAGTCTGCATTGTTGCTATAATTGATGGTAAATAAATAAATAAACCAACTTTAAGCTTTTATTTCAGTACAAAAGCTGTTCCTTCTGATTTTAACCATGACAATAGGAGTTCGCATACTTAATAAGGACCAGCCGCGGAGTCGAGGCAGGCTTTATTACAAAGTCTACTGAGCGCAGACAATCTAGGTTAGGGCGACGCGCCGCGACCCCAAATCGATCTTGCAATCTGAGGCGAGGCGCGCGAGTGTGAGCGAGACGGCGCGTGCTGACCTAGAGTAGCAGGTTGGGAATCCGGAAGGTATGAAGAAACCGGCTTCACGGTGCATTTTTCCATTCAATGGAAAGCTCTGCGTATACTTCGCCAACGGTTGATTTTTTAGGGATTTAAAAATTTTCTCATGTTACAGACAGGCATTCGTCGATTTTTTGTCGTTCATCTATCGACGGGTTCTCCACTTAAAAGCCAAGTGCATTTTTCTGCAAGCACGCATTAGCAAGAAGACAGGCAAGCAATTTGCCGTTGCTGTCTACATAAACATGGTTAAAATTGTGAATTAATATAACGTTTTAGTACTTATTACCTACTGGGTTCAATATAAATTTACAAAGTTGAACAAGCTTGCTGATCTGCGGAAACTGTCTAAATATTCACAAGAAACTACCTGTTAATTTCGCCGCTTCCTATTTAGCTATTTAAATTGAGCGTAATGCTAATACTGCCAACAACACCTAACTACATAAAATTTGTATGAGCTAATACAATTGCCTACTTAGCTGTAATGATTGCTTCGTCAATACTAATTTCTATCTACTTCCTCCTTAACAAATAACCAGTCGCAGGCCGCTAGCCACATAGGCGTCTATTAATGACCGCCATTGCACAGTTCAGTGGAACAAAATGTCTTTTCATTGAAGTAGCCTTGATCTTCTTAAGTCTTACCCGCAAAAAATATATTATTTTAGTCAAAGAAGAATCCTATAATTAGAGAAACACGACGTGATGAAAAGGTGCGAATTCAATGCTCTTCTTCTTCTTGCTCTTCTTTCAAAAGCAAAAAATATGTCTAGGATGGGCAGGCTTGGCATCTCGTCTTAAATAAGCGTGTAACATAACAATTTAGCGTCGTTGAAGTGTTGATAAGGGCCGGGGACTGCGCGGCCGCTTTCTACCCCGCGGCGCTGGCGGCGGCACTACTTGCCACATTCCGCGCCCGCGGCAACCTCACATACGCCGCGCCAGCCCGACCACCCGACCACTACCGGCCACCAACCACACGAACACTGGGTGACTATGAACACCACCATCTACTCATCTCTCCAGTAAATAACTCTGTGGAACGCTTCATTGAAGGAACAACAATAATCGGGAAACAAACAACTAATATGATTTAGACGAGAAATGTTAACATGATGAAACTCATCGTATCAAATCTCAAGAAAATTTGTCACACAATCCTACGTTGCAACAATTAATAGGTTAATGTTAATACTAGCCACAAGACACGCGTCAAGCGCAGCGCAAAATAAATTATTGATATTAAAAAGGTGGCAATAAAATAAAACACACAAGTCAGCACACTTAGACATAATGTGCGCAGTGAATTATGATCTATTCTGTTGTATATTAATGGAGGCTGGGCTTAAGTTATCGTAATGTGGGGCACGTGTCATTTTTTAGTCGATCGCAACTTGTGGAATGAAGCAGAATGGGACTTGCGGTCTTGTGATACTACTCCACAGTCCACCGGACACAGCTAACAACTTTTTATTGATACACAATTAATGTCTCAAATTTTTATTGGGAAATTGAATCGTAATAATCGAATCAAACAGCTTTGATTTAATGATCGATCGCTAACGAACTGAGCCTCGAATTAGAATCGTGATAATGAGAAAGTGGTGGTTTTTTTTTACGTTTGTAGAGGATGTATTGATTAATATTTATCTAAGTAACTTTTGGAATATCATTTTCGCTATCCATGATTTTATGGAAAAACAGAATTTGATTCAGTGTTTTTTTTTTCTTATAGTAAATATACATATACGTCTAGACAAAGGTGGCATGGTTTTTTACTCTACTATCTAGGTTTTCTTTATTTAATTTTATAAAGCTTAGACTTCTATGATGGGCGTGCATAATGGCTGACCATTATGTCCACTGTGACTATACCAGGCACGACGCCGAACACAAGTGGGCATAGGGCAGACCCTTGGTTAACTTTACCCATTTTATAACAAATTACTCCAAAAAAATTCTTATCCACAGATTCTGAATTTGTACACCTACATTAATCAGCATGTATATATCTAGCATGCGGTTCATATGTATGTTCACATGTCTCATAAACTGCAGAAAGACTCAATCAAAGGCGTTAGGAACGCCCCTGCATTCAAATATTTTCTTCTCTATTTGTAATATATTATTCAATAATCTTCAGTGCAAAAGTTAATATTGTTATTAGGTGAAAGACATGCTGATACACATCGACATGAGTGAACTCTTGGAGGTAAAAGTCGATAACTTAAAATCCATTGAAAGTTTTTTAAACTGTAAATTTTCTATGTAACTGTTAACATTGTCTCATTGGTGGCGATAGTGGACAAGTTTCCTTCCTCGTCACAGTTATAACAGTGTCATCGACTTTGTGCCTTTACTCTATTATTTGCTTTGGTTATCTCTTATTGACACATTCAAACGACTTATCGGTCGAGTCAAGTCTACAAAATGCCGTTTCACAAGCCACAGCATGTCTCCTTTTGCTCATCGTCATTGACTTTATTTTTGTCATAGTTGAAGAAAAATATTAGCCATAAGCTCGGCTTTCAATATTTTACGAACAAGATATTCTTGCATTATTTCTTATCTTATTTATTTCGATGTTAATGTCATCTATATATCTGCTCTTCACTTTCAAATTAGTTTTTTGTTCATCTAATTTATAGTTCTATTTTAATTCCTTAGTTATTTCATTGAGAAGCGTTATTATTTTAGCAAAGTTTTTCAGGTTTCACAGCAGTAGGTATAACTTAACCCTCAATCACAACATTAACAAAAAAAAGAATGAACTCTATGTTTTAATTAAGTATACGCCATTTGGGAAATTATCTAAATGAGAGGGGTAGGACATTGGTAATTAAACTTTCGTTGTTACGGCCATTGGGTGCGTTAGCGCCGGCGCAGCGTGCGGGTGTGTTGTTTACTTTTCTTGAACAAAACACACCGTTACGCGAGCCGTGGCGCGGCTGCCGTGATGCCGTGCCTTGCCGTGTCGCGTGCGGTGCTCTGGCGCAGGCCGCCCCGTAACCTGCGCGCGCGACTCCACGAAAGTGATCAGGCGGCAATTATTATAGACTAGTCACCTGTCAGATATGACAAAGCTAATGTTCATGTTATGTTGCGGTTGTAATACATATTGAATTTGAAGAGCAAAAAGTTATTACGATCTTTCTTGTTTATGAATTACAAAGCCATCTGTCAAATAATAATTTGACATTTAAATAGATATAACTATCATTTACGTTGACCGCACTCTTATGTGCAATAATTACTCAGCAGAATTATGTTATAAGGAAAGAACTTTTGAGCTTTTATGTTAAAATCATGAGAAGCCCAAACAGTCCAAAATATAACAAAAGTTACCTACAGCAATAGCTTAAGAGAGCTTTTGTGTTTTAGAAAAACTATGGTTTCTGATATCAAATGACAAAGTAAGTTGGCCAAGATTATGTCTGGACCTTAAAAGAGACTACACCTCTGAGTTTGTTTCGGCTGTCTTCTCAGAGTAGTCTGGTACAAAACACCGACGTCATCTAGTTTAAAAAAAAAAACGACGCGTAAAAGTGTTTGTAAAAAACTATTTGCAAAAATAAACATCATTTCATTTCAATGGCTGTTCATGTCAATCACCAAACAATAATAAAGTATTCAAGGCATAGAGCGTCGACCTTGGCCACTAGACCGATTTGCTTGTATCGAGAGGATATTAAATACAAGAACCAGTAAGTCCTAGCACTCAATTCGCGCTCAATACTTCATTTGATTCACACATGCGCTTAAATGGCACAAACTTTAAATATTTTCCTTTCCTAATGCGGTCAAGTAAATTTACAAAAATACATATTAGGGTCGCTGTTTAAGCCCAACAAACAGCCGGAGTGACGTGTCTGCAGTTGGATGCGTCCGCGCCGCTCCCGAAGCCGCGGTTCGAATGTTGGTCAGGCGGACCGCACACGACAGGTTAACGTGCCTGATAAACAGAAACACCGCGGTAATGCCATTCAAGACTTAACAGCCTTTTTAGACAGCGCGCAACCAATAACTTAAACGCAAGATACGGTGTCTTTTTCGAAAAGCACCTAAACAATGTTGTGCAATTGCGAACGGTGTTCTTAAGTGTAGGCAAGTGAAGCAAAGTGTAGGTGTCGCCGACTCGCCGCCAGATAGCGGCAGACGTAAGCTGATGGTGTCATGGAATTCCACTCCTAACGTATTTAGCGATTACGAAACTTATCATCGCATTATTTATTGAAGCTTAAACTGCTGAAGAATTTGAACTCCATTTACTTGAAAGCGGACGAGTTGCGCTTGCGTCGTACGTATCTTAGGTATTCATTAGAAGTCGATAGTGGTCTTGCTAGTGAAAAGCTCCTCTGCAATCAGTTTTCATTACAGGTTCAGAAATTCTTATAGAATATCTTTCTTAAGTATTAATCGAAAGCTCTTTGTTAACTTGTAGCTACGGACCTACCTAACGAGTTCGATATGAAAAAAAATATATAATCTACGCGCTTACCTTTTGGAAATGTCAAAGTTCTCTCGAGCGAATCTGGAAATGTTAATCAGAAATAAAACCTTATTACGCAGCACTGTGACGTAAATTATAAAGTTAGTAAACAAAACGAGCATAAAACATTATGATAACTAAGATTTTGGGTCGCAAACAAAACCGAAACTGAGTTTCGCAATACTGAAACTAAATGACAAGCAAGTGGCTGTGCAGCTTTTGTGCTTAATGTATTTGGTAGCTGGGCACTGAGTAGATAGGTGTAATGTCGTGACAATGGTCGGAATTCGCGAGACTCGTCGCCAGTGCGCCGCCACCGGTCGGTCTTGACGTCGGGTCAAACATTCTAAATGTTCCATTTGTATGACGCAATGTGCCTCGGACTGGATTTGCACTCGTCTTACCAACACTCGTATATTATATACCAACCGCTATATAAATAAGGACGTGTTTTACCCGAGTTCCCCTTCTACTTAGATAGACGTAATTTGTTAAAAGCCCTGAGAAACTGCACTCGAATGTGATTCAATTATCGCTACTTGATTGTCTCTTATTAAATGATTTACCTTAAACAACAAAAAAGCAAATAGAACATCTTACAAGAATAACGTCCTTGCCTGACTCCGAAAAAAAAAACTTTTTTAGCGTTTTCCAAAGTAGAAACTACTTTTCTGTCATCATTTTCCTCGTCTACGTTGGGAATTCTTGCTTTCGTTCATAACTTTGAACAAGAAGCGCTAACTACTGCCTCAAGTAGCAATCGCGGGTTACTTAATTGTTGTTGCGCGATTGTTGTCGTAGTTCGACGTCGATTGCTAGCTCAACACTAATCAGTCGCGAGTGGTGTCGTGCCGCAGACTCACTGGACATGTATCATTGTAAAGTAGTCGTGGCCGCGTTCACGATTGCAACACTACGCTGGTAGCAGACAGCTTGGCGCGCCACTTTTTTTTTAAATAATATATTTTTTCTTGACAAAAGTCGGACATCAGAGGCGGCCAGGCGGGGGCTGAAGAGGAAACCGTTGACTTTCTTTTTTATAGCCTCCGAGAATGTAATAAATTGGATGAATGTTAGACGTGTAAAAGGTTTAGAATTACACTGTTGTGTTTATATGATCAAGTATACAGGATGAATAGGAAGCCCACTTGAAAAATTAACCCTGTTTACATAAACCATCTTTGTATCAAGTGCTTTTAACTTTTGTTCCCATACCCCTGTTTCATAGGTTTTTCAGAAAACAATGTAGAGTTGGAAATTGTTTGCCATACTTTACGCACTCATGGATTGCCTGTCTGGTTAGAATTTGTTTCCAGAATAAATTCGGGTTAGTTCTATCTAGTATTGTTGTTTATAAATGTGCGTATCGCAGGATGTTTCTTCGAGTTATTTGAATTTCAGATATTTTTAGAAAGATATTTCTTAATCGAGTATCGCGATGTTTTTATACCATGTTTTAAGGACTTGACACGACAGATGTGCTTTTCATAGTAGTAGTAATGTTAGGTTTTATTACTTATATGTAAATCACATGTAGGTAATATTCTAAAATGGTCCTAGTCCCTAGGCAGTTTAGCCATAGTAACACTTATTTAAAGACAAGATACTTATATATACATATGGAAATCCGCACGTGATAGAGTTTCTTTTAAAAATATAAATATAGTATTATATTTATTTTTTACATTGAAATACTTACTTAAAGTACTTTATTCTTGCTAACTAAGCCCATGTGTGTGCTGAAAACCATTAAGAAAATAAATATTAAAAGGATTACTTCAAACATACTCAATATACTCACAGGTACTCATTCACCTGATTTACATTGTTCTTATCCTATGTTCTTGTGTTATAGACATAAAATCAATGAGTCACTAAATATGCTCTCCGGAATAAATTAATTATGTATACCTATAAATATAATAATTTATTTTATACTATTTGGTACATGTATTTTAAATATTTTAGGCGATGACTCACGTCGAACTTAGCGTATTACGCAATACCCGATACTTGTTCTACAATAATAGCCATAGATTATAACATACAGTGACTCAACTATCGATAAAAAACCACTCATTGAAGAATAGATTTTTAATATAGAAGATAGAGTAAATTTTTATTAGACAACAATAACGTATAATTTACTAAGGAAACAAAAAGATGACACTCGCAACTGCTTGCACTTTATTTGTAATAGAAATCAAGTTTTCTTATGTTCAAACCTCACGCCTTCTGGTTTTGGACCAAATCCTATTCTGTAGCAACTTCTTATGTTAGATTGCTTCTGTCTCTTCAATATTCCTGCTTGCAGGTGGTATTGTCGGTACATGTATTCCTTCGTCATCGCCTGGGCAGTGAACATGGCCCTACTCCGCTTCAGTATGTCACTCTTTGGCCCCCATGAAGGGTCTAAACCGACTTCTTCATATAACTTCTTTTTATACAAAGCTATTAGTATTCTAAAAATGACCACGATTACCGCTGGGACAATATTCATAACTATCAAATACCACCCCGCTAATGAACCTTTTGACTTTGTCCTATGTTGATATAGTCTATGGAATTCAGTACAAAGCACATAGACGAGAACAACGCCAGATAGCAACCAGCCAAGCTTCACGGGAGTATTCGGCTGGATGCCTTGCATAAAGTGAACATCTTCAGAGAACCTTTGCACACCATACCAAAGCACAAACACAATGTTCTCCATCAGAACTAAGAATATTGTAAGAAGATTCATCACATTTTTCGCGTCTATCAAATAATATAAAGTCAAATTGCCCAATAATGGCGCAGTCCCAATGTAAAGACACATTGTAAATACAAAAGTGACAAGACCCGGATTTCTGTCTATTGCGGGATATCTTTTTGACAACATCTCTATTAAATCTGAAATTATACATATACATAGAGTCATTGCTGATATTGAGATAAAACTGTAGCAAAGTATCAACCAAAAAGATGTTTGCTCATACACATGTAACAATCGAGGTATCTTCTCAAAACTATTTGAAATGGGGTATCTCATTACGAGACCAGGTCTGATATCATTCTTGAAGGCGTATGGGCAGGTCATTATGACGGTTGAGCAGGTCCCGAGGATTGTCACGCAGCAGGTGACGACGACCACGATGACGGTGTTGGAATAGCACGGAGCTCTGAACGAAGTCCTGGAGGCGGAGCCGAACGACATGCCGGTGCCAATGTTGAGAGTGTACAGCACCTCGGCTATGATGCTTCCCAGACTAAAGTGCTGAGTGAACATACTAAAATCAGCGTCTAGGGCATCTTCATATTTCACCACTACTCCCTTTTGCAACATGGATCCTATCATGAATACAAAACGAGCGGATATAGGATATAACGTACCAAATAACAAATAACAGTGCAGTGATCGTGCTCTTTTGAAACAACTGAGAAACACAGTGATCGAGATCAATCCAGAAGCAAGACCGACCCGCCAGGGCAAGTAGTAGCTGTCTTTATCCAACCCCAATAAATGGAATCTCCAATATTGAAACTCTGGAAATGTATGGCATAGATCTGTACAATACGGCAGTGGATCATTTATCTTCATGCATTGCTGGTTCACGGAGAAGTTGTAGTTTAAAATGTTACAATCAGGCTTGCTCCATTTCCCACAAACGTAGTAAGGAATAGGGTTTTCGAAGCTAATCAAGAAATAATGCACTACAAACGCATTTATGGAGTGAATGTAGAAAACAAAGAGGAGCTGCCAGACAACTTGAAGGTATCCAAGGTGTGAGAGGCAGGGTCTTGCACGCCACACCTCGAGGCAGTCGCGGCCCGTGAACTGCCCCACCACGGTCTCCATGTACAGCAGGGGGATCCCGATGACCACGTACACCACGGCGAACACTAGCACGTGGCCCAGTGCTCCCCCAATCATCGCCATGCACGGCAGGTACATCATTGTAGCTGGCCCCAAAGTTTGAGCGAGCAGCGCTGAAATATGAATTCTCCTCGGCCCCCAATTATTTTCATCTGTATTTTCACAAGTCGCCATGATTGAGTGTGTTTGAATTATGTCAAAAAATAGTCAGTCGTAGCCAACTTGATTGTCTACGCGAATTAAGATAACTGGTACCTACTTACTTTTAGAGACAATATTATTAGGAGATCAGCAGAATATTCATTGGTAGCCGACCGGGCTATCCCTTCACCTAGGTATATGTAGATGAATTAAATTCATTCGCTTTGGTATAGCAGTAGTTTATGAAGGAACACATAGCACGCACTTGCTTGCGGAAAATGTGTATACAATGAGCATACAATGCTGAAAATCTACTGGGTGAAAGAGAAGACACTACCAAGCACGCCAGGATTTCGTCTAATCTTAATGTTTGATTAGCTTTCCCGTCATAACCAAGTACTGTTATCTTGACCAACAAGCGATACAGTATTAATTCAATTTAATAAAAGCTTGTTTTTTTTTAAAGTTTAATTTATTAACTTTTCTCATAGGTTCAATTGCAGAATATGTTTTCAACAGCCAGTGGAAAAAAGGTGTGCGTGTGGATATGAAATCCTCAATTAAGTTAATTAAAAAGTCAAAAGTACAATAAGTTGATCTTAAATATTATGGCAAAAAGGAACTGACCAACTCTTTTTCTAACTCTCATAAAACCTTCCTTGAGAACAGCAAGAAATCGAGCTTAAGAAAGCCCCACGTGACTTAATATTTCCGTGAAAATTACAAGTGATATTATTTTATCATAGAGTAATGGTCTTCCTAGTGTGGAGAATAGCTCCCCGGGCAGGTGTCTGCGAGATAATGAAATTGCATTTGATAAACTTGCTGCAGTTTCACTTATGCTGCGATACGAGGCTCGGACTCGTTCCACTTGTAGCTAATGTTTCCACAAGGCTTTCTTGTTTCATGCTAGTCTGGTGCGATCATAACCACAGCCTATCCTATTTTATACTTTAACGACACATTTTACGCTTAGATGACTCTATTTACTACGATATAATATGTTAATAAGTAATACTGTTTTGATTGCGTTCGATAGGTATGCGCTGTAAGTTCGATTTCTTATAAGTATATTTGTGCTTACTGTGAATTTGCATGTTTCTGACGATTTGTGAAAGGAAACATCAAACAATAGATAGACTATCAGACTTGTGAGAGTGCAACCACGACTTTATTTCAAAAGGGTTATAAGTGTTTTTCATTACTCGTACTCTGAAAGTAGATCTGAAGTTGCCTGAGTAGCGGGATGAAAGTGATACTTTTCATCCCTAGGGAGAATCGCTTTCAACTGACAGATGTCAAATTATAAAAAAAACTAGTTCTATTTTCACATTTTTATTGAACCATGTTCCAACTTTCTATGCAGCCACGATGTAAAATTGAAATAACTTAAAGTTAAGTATTGATTAAAGAATATATATTTTTTAAATAATTTTATTATAATTTAGTATCAACAATTTCTTTAAAATAACATAGAGTTGGGCAATATATTACATACCTTTATTTACCATGCTCTGTATGGTGTCGGACGTAAAGAATAGCACCATCCCATATCTTCCCGTGGGTGTCGTAACAGGCGACTAAGGGACTTGCCAGAGAATGGGCAGCAGTGTTCTCTGTGTTTTTGTAACAACCCTACTGCGATCGCCAACCCGCCTGCCAAGCGTGGCGATTATGGCAAAACCCCCCAAAATGTCAATGTGGCGACACTTGGGGGAGGCCTATGTCTAGCAGTGGACGTCTTTTCGGCTGAAATGATGATGATGAATGATGATATTTACCATTTTTTTCAATGATGAAAATGAAAAATAATGGCTGAATAGCTGGCTGGCCACAGAAAAAAAAACAAAATAGGTGGAAAAGCGGCAATCCGAAATAAAATGTACTAATTTTTTCTTTGGCTAATTCGTGTTTTTATTATTACTTTCCTTTGTATTCGTTATGAAAAGCACAGTGTTTACCTCGGGTTAAAGACTTATTTAGTCCCTCGAACTATTGGTGCCCTCACTTTATTCGGGCGCCAAACCCCGTCTCGAGACTAAATAAGTTACTTTCACCCCTGGGGTAACAATACTATTGTTGGTTATTCCAAAAATTTAGTATTACCTAAATGAGGCTAGTTATGATATATGATAATAACCGTTGAAAAAATTGTCTTCAGCTTAAGTTCGTACAGACTAGGTATTTGTGAGTACCTACATAAAAAAGGAAAAGCATTTTCCGATCAAAAATAAACACTTTTTTCATATCTACATCAATGTGTATACTCTTTGCTGACGATATATCGGTAATCGTTGCATATGATAATAAATCAGACATAATTCACGAAAAAACCTAAATACAATAGTAAATCAAGTTTTAAAATGGCTAGAAAATAATTATCTTTGTGCAAACCTTAGTAAAACCAA
Organism: Cerastis rubricosa; assembly: GCA_949152445.1. Taxonomy (NCBI): domain Eukaryota; kingdom Metazoa; phylum Arthropoda; class Insecta; order Lepidoptera; family Noctuidae; genus Cerastis; species Cerastis rubricosa. Next base: position 10,678,060 of record OX424523.1, on the reverse strand, counting down.
ATACATAAACTTTCAAAATTACAACTCAAAACCAAAAACATTTAAAGTAAATTGTCAAGGACAACAAATAAACGAAGTAAGTGAATATAAATTTCTTGGACTCATTCTTTCTTTTCAGCACTGTCACTGGAAATTACATATAGAACACGTTTGCAAGAAACTCAACCAATTTGTTTTTGCACTTAAACGTTTAAGACGTACCGCTAGTGAAGCAGTCGCCCTGACTGCTTACCACGGGTATGTATCCTCCTTACTCCGGTATGGACTCCTACTCTGGGGGAACTCGACAAATATAAATGAAGCATTTATTGTAAAAAAAATGCCTAAGAGCAATTTGCGGTATCAGCCCATTAACATCCTGTCGACCACTGTTTAAAAAATTAAGGCTATTAACTCTAACAGGCCTTTTCATAATGCAGGCTGGTATTTTTGTCAAGGAACACTCTAAGTTTTTTATAGCATGCGACCTGCATTCGAAATACACTCCTCGAGATCCCACAAGATTAAGAATACCCGCACATCAAAGCACATTATGCCAAAAAAATAGTTTAATCACTGCAATAAAAATCTTTAACAACATACCAAAAGAATTAAGAGAGCTCCCTTTAAAATATTTTAAATCCAAATTGTATAAATGGCTCATTGATAATTGTTTTTGGAGTGTAAAAGAATTTCTAGAAAAAAAAGTAGCTGATAGATATGGTTACTGAGCTCTACAAAATATTTCATTTTGCTGCGTTTTTTAGTTTTTTATTCTTTTTTTTAAGTTTATATTAATTGTTTAGTTGTTATTAAGATTTCGAATGGATACGAAGCCTTAAATTTAAGTGCTATAGTAAATTTATGTTTCGTATTAAAATTCACGTTTAACTTGTTCAAATATTTGTATGCCATTCTATGGCAAAACATGTAAGTTCACAACCCTATTTATAAGACCTAAATGTACCATGTTTTTACGCAAATAAAAATTATTCTATTCTATTCTATAACATGCTTGGTTTCCAACAACAAAACCTCTTGATGAAGCCTTTACAATAAACAAGTTAAATGAAGTTAGTAACATCATCGTTTCAATCCATACTAATAATAAAGCTGAAGAGTTTGTTTGTTTGTTTGCTTGAACATGCTAATCTCAGGAACTACTGGTTCGATTTCAGTGTTAGATAGCCCATTTATCGAGGAAAGCTATAGGCTATATATCATCACGCTACAACCAATAGGAGCGGAGCAGCAAAGAAAAAGTTGCGAAAACGGGGAAAATGTGACGCAGACGAAGTTGCGCGGGACAGCTAGTAAATTAATAAAAAACTGCAGTAACGACTACCTGTGAGCAATACCAGTCATAGTTCAGCAATGCCACAACGATCCGACAGTCGTACTAATTCACGACTAAAATATGGTGCTTTCAACGCATAAAGTAATATTAATAAGTCTTCCAGCAAGTACATAGGAAATGCAAAAACCGTTCGACAAGTGGTTTAAAGACGATATCAGTGAAAAATATGCATCTTTTATTTACACAAACATTTTTATCTGTCAACGTATCTTATCAATATTTCTGCAATGTAGCGAAGGTAGATAAACTGACTAAAATCAACTATTTTGCGAACCCCACCTTTGTTTGATGACCCACATTCAGTTTAGTTAATTATTTTTAACTTTACTTTTATAAACGTGTCCACTTTTTTTAAATTCGTGGCGCTGATAAAACAACTTGACACCTTGTTATGACTTCCAAAACACCCATGTATTCGTATATAACAAACGGGAGATGTACCTTTTGAAAAAAGCATAGCAAAATAAAATAATTCGGCAAAAACTTGGAATTTTCAAATTAGATTTGTCAATCTTGGTTATTTTAATGGTAAGTAGTAATGGTCTAGAAAAAACCGGCCAAGTGCGAGTCTGACTCGCGCACGTAGGGTTTCGTACCATTTTTTTTATAAAAACAGCAAAAATATCACTTTTTTGTATGGGATATATACCCTTAAATACTTTTTTTTCTATTTTTAGTATTTGTTGTTATAGCAACAACAGAAATACATAATCTGTGGAAATGTCAACTGGCTAACTATCACGGTTCATGAGATACAGCCTGGTGACAGATGGACGGACGGACGGACGGACGGACAGCGAAGTCTCAGTAATAGGGTCCCGTTTGACCCTTTGAGTACGGAACCCTAAAAAGAATAAAGGTTTAAGTTAATACAAAGATTTTGTAGTTATACCCATTAAGGAGCTAACAATTACCAATAGGTATGCGTTGTGACAAGACTTTCATAGTCAATCACTACTCTACAGACTACTATTTTATCAGAAAATAAATGTGTGGGAATGAATGCTCATCATATCTATCTGCTGTGATAAAAGATAAAGATTCTTTGTCCAGGATGCTGGGAAAAGAAAACCGTGAACTATAAAGTGACTACTATATAAATAGTTGAAACTACTACTCCCTCCCCGACCCTCGCTCGAGCTAGCCCCCGGTGCTGTGCCAGTAGTTTTTAATCAGCCCCTAAATAATGATACCATTCAGATCCAGTCTGTCCCCATGCAGTCTTCCCCCAGCGACGCCCTAAGCCGAGGCTCGTACCCTGGACTCTTAAGGCACCCACAGGATAGTCCAGTTAAGCAGACGACAACCTCATAGGTTGAACTGCAAGATGCCACTCCAAAAAAAAAAAGTTGCTAAACTACCACTAAGTAGTGTGGCGCTGTGAAAAACTTAAACCACACCTGTAATAATCCAGTAAAGTAGTTAAATCGAACATGATATAAAAATCGTAGTACCTATATCGTTTAATATTTGTTATTTAATCTCCATATTATGTGTTTACTCGTAAGTGCAGTACTATCGATAAAACGTTTATCTTCGCACGTTGAGTGACGACGCCGGCCCCACAACGTCAGATTGCGACCCGATACTATTCGATGTAATGTATTTTTACTAATGCAATTCATATTCACTAACTACAGCTACCTATATCGTAAGATAAACGCCTGCAGATAACGTAGTGGGTAAGCGTATACAATATACTACACATAATCATCATCAATGATTACGATTTCAGCGAGGCGCAATTTTTCAACAATTTGTGTAAAAGTGGCAATGACTACATAATATTCTTTATCTGATTCGCGATTGTGATTATAGGTACTACCTCTATCAAACAGATTTTATCAAAAATACAGAATCAGACGATATTTTGTTTTCATCCTATCTTTTATGGCTTTAACTGAAAGAATTCTTCATTTAAATACATGAAACACTTTTCTCTCTTTGTTTTCAGCACGGGCTCTGATATTTTCATACATTATTGACTAAGTATTCTTTTATTGCTTTTACCTTAATATTATTGAAGCACAGGTGAATTTTGTCGGCCATCTGACCTCAACACCTACGCAAACCAATATGCTGGCATCAAAGTAACGGTGTAGCTGTTAACTGCTTATCTTCTTGACAACTTAGCTATAAGAATTAGTGATAGCTAGAAAATGGGTCATGGTGACTACACCATAACCAAACCAGGTCAACGTGGTTGCTCGCTCAGCTTTGCAATTTTTAAATCAATCCGTCGCCCGCTAAGCTATCTTTATTGGAGATCGTTTACCTCGTAAAGGAAAAAACGCAGGAAAGATAAATCTCTAATCTCTGTAATTCAGTTTACGACAGATACCAAATGAAATTGCTCACTTTGCGCTCCTTTTTTAGATTTCGACGTACTTTAGTAATTAAATGATAGTTTAAGTATTTCTGAAAATATAGGCAAGTAATTTGTGATGAGAAACACTTAGCGAAGTTTAAAGTTCCGGTTTCCCAAGCGGCCTGAAGAAGGTGTACTGACTGAACACTTTAAACAATACAACTCTCTGTAAAATAATTTAAAAAAATTCGAACAATTTTAACAAACTCACAAAATATTTTACTCATTTTCTAGAACATTATAACCATGATGGGAAGCACATTTCACGACCGCTTACAAAATCCTCCTTATAAGTAGAGTCGCATGTTGTTATCGGACTATGTATTTTATACAAACAGTGTACGCTAAGTCGGTGACTCGGCCTGCTATTGATTTTGACTGATAGAATCGCGAAGCAACTTACAGTGCTGGCCAACAAACCTTTTCCATTTAGTTTTAACTGCTAGGAAATTATGGCATCTAAGAAATGTCTTGAAAAGCAAGGTGATTATGGCCTTCTTTTTAGGAATGCGTTTGTTTAGGAATTGTGGTCCTGTCACACACTACCCAATAGAGATTTTGTTTTTATAACTTGTACTAACAGTCTCCTATGGAAATGCAGGGAAGGTGCTTAAGACTGAAAAGTGACGTCCTTTGAAAATAGGTTTTTCCTCTTCTGTAAATAATTGTTATGTTCATGTTACAACTTGCATCGGTACATTTTAGGGATTACACAGGTGTTTTAACCAACTCGTAATTTTAGATTAGATTAGGTATGCTGAATAATAAAATATTTAAAGATTGGATTATAAATTCGAATTCGGTTTGAGAAGTAGGTACCTCCATCTCATGTCGAATTCGAATTTGAGGAGATGGAATCATGTTTCATCTGTAAAAATCAAGAAAAGCGTTGATGAAAATTCTAATGATAAGTTATGAAAATTCCCAAAAACTACAATTTTAATTTGTCATCATAATTTGGCATTAAACACAATAGTCAGTGAACCAGCTGTGTAAATAATCTAAGAAACTATTTCATTAACATATGTATAATACTTTTAGAGGTATAAATGATAATAACAAACACAATGTCGTAAAATACCGAATGCCTCTGAAGAGATTATTGGAATCGTGACTGCGGCGCTGGCTGCACTATAAAGAACCGTAAGTGACGTTAATAAAGTTACATTTGCATTGCACGTTTATCATTTTAACATTTCACTATCGATAATGCTGTCCTACTCTGACGTGGGAGGCGTGATTTGCTATTTCAAGCCGAATAACGCGGTGCAACAGAGGGACCGATAGCTGTCCTTGTTTAGCGTAGCGGCGACCTATGACCTAATGTATCGGCTGGTGAATGTGGCCACCGCGGTAAATCGATTAATTATCCGAAGTAGCTGGACCGATTAGCTAATCTTAGTACCGGCGAGTACGCTACGGAACGATATCGTTCATTATGCCGCAGGTTGTTAAATTTACATAATTTGTATTTTTCTTATTATACGCAGGCGTTGTGGTGAACAGCGGTCAATAACTCTTTTAAACAAAGCGATTTAGCAGTAGTATAATTTTGCGATGCCAAAAAAAAAGAAAATCTTTGGATAATTATTTGACATTCGTAACCAAATTGTGACTAACTTTAATTACTTACTTACTTTAAACCAAGTTCTGTTGCTAATAAGCCTTAAGTAAAAAGTAATGAATATAACGTAAACGAACACCTCTGAAAATTGATTATCCCCTATTCTGCAAGTATTGTACATAGTACAAGCAAGAGATACCCAATTAATGGAGGCTGTACATGTATAATATAAAGGCTTAGATATAGATACCTAAATACATACAGTGAACTTTAAGGCGGTTATCAAGATATCTCCATTCAAAGTGGAAACACTTTGAATATTTGAATAGCAGTAGTAAATAGACTCTCTGGGGTAGCTCCTAGCTCGTTATTTATTCGAAAGTAAGATTTATAAAGTACGGAACCATGCTGTGTTAGATATTCGCTATCACAGTTCGGTGTGAAAAAGCCCGCTGGACAGATTGGCAGACCAGGATTAACACATAAATGTACTGTGAAAGCAAGGTCGGTAATTAAACATAGTTGTGCTTAAGTATTAATTAATTAATCGGCTAATAAGACGCCGTCAGCTGTTTGTTTAGTAAATGACGCAGGTCTACTGACTAGGCAGTCGTTTACTAACAGTATTGCACTCTATCTTTTTCGATTAGAAAACTTACCAGGAAATTTCTGGAAATGCACGTAACGACGTAGCTGAAACTGTGAAGTTAATGAACCTTTTTAACGCCAACATAGGTACCTTTAACATATGTAGGTATGCTTGAATTACCATTAATATTTTATTAGCAATTAAGAAGTCATCTCAAATTCGTACCCCGATGATGACAATAGGTTCACCCCCTATCACAACATTGGACTAAAACTTAACCGTCGAAATATTGGAACCCATATTTGTTCGGGAAATTTACTTGATGGTAAAATTGAAAATCAATTTGGCAGCGAAAGCGCCGCTCCTATCTTCTGAAAAACTTACATGCATACAAGAAAAAATCTGAAGATATTGTAAGATCTAATTCAAATAAAGATATGAATAACATGGAACTTCATTAAACATATAGAAACCGAAAATTACAATAAAACATTTATACAAGTGAAGGGACATAGAGATCTGACAGTTAAAGACTATAGCATAAATACCGGTGGTCTCTAACAATAGGAAATTTTTACGACCTTTTTACCCGTTATAATATTTTAATAACTATTAGATACTAGCAATAAGCGAGTGAAGTAATTACTCGTAAGTACTCGTAAATACTCATAAAATTTAACTATTTTATTCCCAGAAACCTGAACTGATGACACGTTTAAAAACAAAAAAAAATGCAATTATTTTTTATACAATTTCTGCCCAAAAATCATTCACATAAAAATTAAATTTAAAAAAATAAAAAACCTCAGCGCTTGTTTTGGGTGTGTGTTAAACGCTCTACTTAGCGCCCCCCTTGTGTCGGGGGTTTATTAAATAGTAGCTGTCCGGTGCAACTTCGTTTGCGTCACATTTTTCCCGTTTTCGCAACATTTTTCATTGCTGCTCCACTCCTATTGGTCGTAGCGTGATGTTATATATCTTATAGCCTTCCTCGTTAAATGGGCTATCTAACACTGAAAGAATTTTTCAAATCGGACCAGTAGTTTCAGAGCCTATGCAATGCAAACAAACAATCAAACCTTTCCTCTTTATAATAATAGTTTAGATTTAATTAAATTTTTATTTCATGCTTCTTAAACCTATATTATTTTTGCTTAGCCTTGACTGTCTCACTCTTGGCCATAGGCCTTTCCGATTCCTTCAAATTTTCTTGGCGTTGCGCCTTTTCTCGCCAATTAACGAAAACAGGACCAGTTTATTTTTTTTAAAATCCCGAACCTTTAGGTGGGAGACGAGCTGCAGTCCCCCCGCCCCCTGGCGATGTCCATGGTGACAAGTGACAAGATTTCAAATTTAGAATCGACCACAGTTGTGAAAGTTGTCAATAATTTAAAAAAAAAATATCCCTTCAGCTACTAGAAAAGAGGTGATGATCTTCAAACGGCTGACCAGATGCAGATTTTTATGAAACAAAGCTAAGAACACTCTCGATTAGGACACCTTTCTGCTATGATGCCACAGACAGACACACAGATACACGCATCAAACTTATAAAACCCCTCTTTTTTGGTCCAGGGGTTAAAAACAAACTTAACATCTGATGCTTACAGTTAACAAGAATCTAGTTTCTTAACTTTTTCGAATCCAGAACAACTAAATACAAGAAATAAAAGGTCATTACTCAGCGAATCCAGAACAACTAAATGCAAGAAATAAAAGGTCATTACTCAGCAGTTTTTGTTTTATACAACATATTTTTAGTAGTCACACATCTCAGCTTTATGAAAATAAAACCTTTTATGAAAACCCAGACATGTAAGACAAAAAGAAAACTTATTTATCGTCGTTTCGGTGGTTAATTCACGTTAACTAAGTTGCTTCCTACAGATTACTCAAAGTGCGGGTAATATGCAACAAAAAGCAGGTCGGGAGTGGAATATCATTTAGGATGTGGGTCCACAGTCACACTTTTTTATCGGAATAAAAATAAAAAACAAAGCGACCATCAAAAAAGTCACTCTTATCAAGTTATCAAAACAGTCGAAGCAAGTTAAAGTAAGAAACAGAAACCCGTTCTCAAAGTATTGATACCCAAAATTCAATGCTTTTGCAAAGCAAATACACAGCACCGATAATAATCTAACATCGTAACAGGTTGACAGCCCTAGATAATCCAAAGCTTTTCACTCTATCAGGTGAAACGCGTTTCGAAACATACATAACCTAGCCGTAGGTACTTCAAGCTGTAGGCTCGAAATTGCAACTGGTTGTTCATGTATCTGCATCAGCCTTATATCTTCAAATTCACTGCTGTGTGATAACGTTTTGCTGATAAGTTAACTTACAACTTACTTAGTGAACCATTCAACTGTTTGAACAGTGAAACTCATCATCTTTGTTCATTTGCCTCTGTACTGATGAGTGATGATTAAAAGATGTTGCGTCTTTTTCCGCCTGTTTTTCTTCTTGTTCCGAATTAATAACAGCGTCACTACATAAATTGGCTTGGGTAATTGTCCGTATGCTTGATAATGTTTGTCTTTGAAGCTTTTAGATTCCAAGTTATTAATTGCGTGACAAAGTTTTACAACCACTCATTATTAAGAGCGCCAAAATCTGGCGATCATCAACTCTCTTAATCATCAACACACAGTTCCATAGCTGCACCCTGTGAAGATTTATAACTATAACACCAACTTTTTCTAGAAAGTTACTAGACGTATGTTTCTATATCAACTTGAAAATCGATATAATTTTATTTATACCCAGCACGACACAAAAGTGTTGCAAACAAACAACTCTATATGTATTATTGAAAGTCAGTAATTTTACAACTCGATTCTGATAAACGTTGGATGTCCAAGATGGGCCACAATAGTGGACATTTTATAGCCCCCGCTAAACACTGGTAGTCACGATGCTTTTATGTCCCATAACAATGACATACGATTATTGCACATCGTCAATTCGACGATTTAAAGTCGTTCGCAGGTCTTAATTCATACACAAACCATTACTTTGCAATGGCCGAGCGACAACTGCATGAGCATTACAAAAACTCGTTTTAGTCACGTCAAATCATAAATTGTAGACCAGCACATAATGAGACATTCGTATTAGAAGACTGCTCGAAAGTTAAATCACTATTTTACCTGTCTCGCTGTGTCACAAACTCTCAACATTTATGCACATAACACACAACAAGAAGAAAATATGAGCCATTGTCGATTCAACGAACATTGACTATTATCTTTTCGATGACAAATGAGCTCAAAACTCTGCGTATCATTGTACGTCAGTCTCAAAGCAGTGCACGAACGAAACTTTAGATAAGCGCATTATACATTGCCGTGTCACTGAACAAACGTATAAGAAGTCGCAAGGAAAACACGACGATGTAAATAGCTAGATTTGAATGGCTGCGTCGATTGTCAAAGTGAAGGGTAAAGCCGATTTAGATCGGACAGATAGAATAACATGCGTGATGCTAATTCAAAATTTAAATGTGTGCTTGTGCGCATACAATTCGAATTCCAAAAGAACGAAACTTAAGTTGACGGATATCTTGCCACATTGAAACAAGACGAAAATTTGACAAAGAAAAGTTACAAGTATAGTGAGCATTCTTTACATTAAGCCTATCTATTACTTTCTTATTATCACACTAAGACTATTTGTAGTATCAGTCAATCAGTTTGTTGCCGAGCGTGTATTGATTATATAAACAATATCCCTCATGACCGTTAAATACAATTTTCGGTCGTGTTGAACTTCATTATGTAATCTAAATTATGTCAATGGCATTTTAATATCATTAAACGGCGTTAAATTGTGCTATAAAAACATCACTTAGTACTTCAAGCCACTTATATTTCATTTTATCCCATTCATGAGCAGTCCATGAATATTTTCTTCAAAAACAAACAAAATTAGGTGTAATATATATATATATATATATATGTAATATACAAGCGCGCGTTGGCGTCTTACGATCTGCGTGAACATAAAAGGCAATTATTTAAATCTAATAGTATTTGGTAAGGCTGTCAGTGTCCTAAAATCGTATAAATTGTGTTAACTGTTACATAGAATCGATTAACTAGAAGTAATTTAACACCTTTATACACAAAAGAATACTACGCGCCGAGACTGAATCTGGAAAAGAGATTCATAATAATATAATGACTGATACTATAAATGAGTTTCTCGCGTTCAGCAAGCAGTGGTTTAAACAACAGTAATTGCAGCATAAATACAATTACTTAAGATGATTGGGGTTCGAAATCATCGGAGTTTTCACCGTAATTACGCGTGGCCCGAGCGTTTACTGGCATGTCAGGCTTACTGGAGGTGATAGGCCACACACGTATTTTACGCGAGCGCGCGATTCGGAGCCGGCGATTAACGACTATAGAACTGTAGAACAGCGATCACAAGGCACCATTGGTATTGCCATCATGCTTGCCAGATTGGTGACTAGCACACGCATTCGAGTCACGTTTGTAAAGTCGTCCGGACTTGGGTGGTGCTTACAGATAGTGCACGAGAGGCGAGCAAATGTTCTTTCACGTTATGTGATATTGTGACTACAAACTTATTGTTTGCGAAATTGAACCCCTAACCACTAATGTTAGTATGTGGTACGTCGCCGTTGCCTTTACGACTTTGTGCTGCGTTTTTGAAAAGTCCGTTTTTGTATCTCCCTAGTCTGTCCCGTGTCACTGGTCAGTAGCACGGTCGAAGCACATAAGACCGGACATGTACGATGTATCTATAATTCCATATAGGTAAATTTGACCACTTGGCGAATGTGGTTTGTAAATCGTATTGTCAGTGTTAGTTTAAATTTTATCATACCATTCCATTTAATTTTTCTAGATATAATGAATCGTAATGATTCGATTACATCAATAGACCCATATACAAGTTAAGAAAAAAAAAATTGAAGATACAATTCACTTCGCTGGCAATTAACTATTAATAATAATTTTATTGAACAAATACCCATAAAGAAATACTGATATTAATATACTGTGAGCCTGCGGTTTCCCACTGCTGGGCAAAAACCTAATTAGATAAGATTAGTTAATTAGCATTTGATATAAATAACTAGAATTCAGTACGTTGTCTTTTAAAATTAAATTAATATAATTACAAAGAGCATTTTGCATGTGGTGTTTGCCTGTAATCGGTTGTGCAGTTAGATTTAAGACTCAATTACTATATGTTTCTATCTGTATAATATCCGTAACAACTGTTGGTGAACCTTAATTAAATAAATAAATAAAAAATAAATGAAAGGCCTCTGCCCAATTGTTTCTAACCAAAGACTTCCAATTGTTTCTAACCAAGGCTAACGTGTACCATTGAAATATTAAAAATAATTTTGTTTCAAATGTAAGTACATCACAAATGGAAAGTTAGTTATATTTTACGTTTTTTGGATATAACACACGAAAACTCATTTCGAGAATTATCGGTTTCATAATTCACATAATTTAGTGAATTATGAAACCGATAATTCTCGAAATTAGTTTTATAATAGCTGCGAGAATTTTGAAGGCAGGGTGGTCTAAGGTCTTCATATTGGCAAGCCTATACTGTTTAAGCGGGTGGTTATTGAGAGAAAAGAAATTATGTGTGCGCATCAATCGCGGCTGGCATAGAAAGTGTACAAGCGACTCAGTCGCACAGTCGCAACGTGTCGCAGTCGCATCGCGGCCCTGCCGTCCCTCAAGCCCCCGAGCTATAGCTGTCAAATAAGCTTGAGCTTTGAGCTTCTGCTAAGTAATGTGTTCTGCTCAACTACACCGATTTTCTCAGGCTATATTCATAATTATGAATGGATAAGGTAACTTTTTGTTGCAACAATACCGGCCTATTACTGTCCCACTACTGAGCTAAGAGGTCTTCGCGTACAGAAGAGGCACGAGCATCATCATGCTTGTTGGACTTGCCATTTCAGACCAATTTTACAAAGAAAAACGCCTAACCTATGCCTCCTATGCATACCTAATGTTTCCATTCATGTAGGTAACTATATCACCCCACCAATTTTATCAACACCCTAACAGATATTATCAAAATAATAAATTATTCTTGCAATGTTGCTTCAAAGTAAAGGAAATGGAGTGTATGTAATTCATTATTTATTAGACCTATTGTTATTTAAATTGGCAATAATTAGGGAAATTTTGTCGTTTTTGCTAAAGTTGAGGAAAAATACATTTCATGGATAGATTTATTATAGTGTTTACTAAAACATTATAAAAAATCTATCCATGAAATTTATTTTTTATTCCAGTCCCATTCTTCCCATTCCAAAATATTTATTTCTACTTGCAACTCGCCCAATGGATTATTTTGCAATCAGCACTGAAAAACCCAATAATTGGGTGTTTTATGCTATCACGACATTACTACAATATTTTACAAACTTGGCTTGTACATGAGCAAATTACAGATTCCTTAGTTAATTATTCTATAATAACTATCGAGTCTAATAATAATAAATCGACATCAAGTCCTAAATATTTTATTAGTTACTGCAATAAATACCAATAACACTAATTAGAATTACCGACAACTACAACGAGTGTTGAGCTGTATCAATAAGAGCGAGAGCTTACAAGTTAGAAGTCGTGCCTCCAATTATCCTGTCACGCTTCAATATTTATGTAATCTCTGTTATAAATTATGTTATATAATTTTAAACAGTCATCTGTTTGACCCTTAACACTGTGTTCAGTGCTCTGACTCCTATGTTAAGGCCATCTAATTCATTTGATTTTGTTAACTGATATATTTCAGACATAGGTAAGGTTATATTGTTTGTATAGGTATTTATATCTACATATAACTTCGGGTTACCATCATACTGAAATATAATAAACCTACGCAACTACTCCGTGCAGTCAGAAGATATTAAAACATAACTAATAAGAACGATACTTGATTGGAAATTCAACCGTGTCCAATATTAATTTAAGAGAAATGATGTGACAACATGGCGACGATACAATAACTTCCAGGTTCGCCATCCGATTCATTTGGGCACAACATCTAATGAAAAAAGTGGACCAGCCCGCTGATCGGAATAACTGCGTTATCTGTCGATCAATCTCGCCACCTGCCCGCTCAGCAGTAAATCTTCATTATTGTATGTTTTTTTACCAATTTACTGTTACAAGCCGACTAGTAGGTACCCATACTACCTATAGCTGCGAGCTTGAAATTGATCTTCTTGTAGAAACGATTACAAACCGATGTAATTATGATGTATCGATGTTTCTTAGGCCCCGCCGAACGGCTGTTATTTTTGTTGATGATTTTTATTATAAAATATTGCCGTGTAGACTTAGAATTTAAAAATTAAAGCTTGAAATTATGTGTATGTGGGCACTGAACTTTAAAGCGCATCTGTTAGGTAGTTGTGTAAACTTTAGAACAGAGAAATACTAATCAAGCGGAAATCGTCGCTCATCTCCTACCAATTATATAAGGAGAAGAAGTAAAGTTAGCCAACACTTAGAAGTAACATTATCACGACATCGATAACAATAAGCGCAACGATACATAACAGTACGAATACTTACTGTCGGCTACTTTTACCGACTCGACTAAAGCCTTCCTTATTAAGACTCGGCTAAATCCTTTTCGGTCACATTTAATGACGCACCAGTCAGTCTCCGCAGCCAACCAGTTTGATGGATAGCAACTCTATGTTTTGTACTCCCAATATCTACAGAACTAATCACTGAGGCTAGAAAACTGTAAATATATACATTTCTTAATTGCCCTTACTTATGTTTTGTCAATAATAGATACACTTTATGTGATAGGATTTTAATTAAACGAATCAAATTTTACTGTCCGGCAATATCGTAATTCGCTATTAGCATTGCCTATCATTTGAAATGCCTGTTCAAGCTACATGTAAGGTTATTACATTCCAATCAAATTGTAGATTTATGTTGTTAATGAGTGGCTTCCTTGCGGTACCTATGTGTCTTGTAATCTGCGCATATAACTGAATTATAACATACACGATTATTAACATTATAAGGAAAAAATAAAGGTTCTTTTTCTTTTGCTTTTTAAAAAACTTCCTACGCAATCACTTAAAGATTCATTTCTAGGATACTTGACATTATCTTCTAAGTAGATACCTACTGCCCCCAAAAAGAATAATACCAAGTTAGAAATTTCCGAAAAATCTTTTGATGTAGCCAAAAAAATGGTGTCGAGACATGCTACGGCAACGTTTTTGATAATAGTAACAAATCAACATGTTCCAATAAGTAACTACCTACATTATAATAATTATAACACTGCCCCGCGGCAACGCAGAGATTTACTTCACGAAAACTCTCTGCTCACTAATTAAAGAATTAATACGTAGAAGACCAGTTATTCGAACATAATTTGCTATGAACTTACATTTTATGTATTTTTTAACACTACGAAATTTGAAAACATTTTCAAATGACTCCCAAATAGACGGCGAAGAAAATATTTTAAAGATGTTGTTAACTCTTTTAGCATCTGGTTAATCCATATTTATTAGCAAACTGTCGCATTTCGTTTCACTTTTATTATTATTAACTTGCAATACATTTGTTCCTACCCACAGACCCACTACATGGCTACCAGTATAGTACTGCCTATCGACTACCTACCCGTACCTACTACTTCCTACCTACCTACTCCTACCTACCTAGGGATTCATTTTTATAACACAAATTAAAAATATATAGATGTAAACATATGCTTTTGAACTCTTTGTAATAGTTTATCTGGTTGATATCTATATTCAGCATAACTCTCTTATCAACGTTAACACCCTATACATATATTTCCTTTCCTAACTCTTTCTCTATAATTAGGATATTCACTTATCCCTATTATAACAGTTATTTATTAATAACCTTTAATTACCTCCTACAAAAGTCTATGTTTGTTTAAACTTTTATTTAGAACGAAGCCTAAATTACCTTAGAAAGTTATAATAGATTAACAGTTCCGAATTATTCCTTTAACCACGTACACAAACTGTTTAAGTAATTTGATTCAACCAATTTTACCATTTGACTAATCATAAAATAAATACAAAATGAAAAGATATAAACAGGAAACTAGCATTTTAATTTGCGCTTATACCCCAGATGATGTCATGTATCGTCGCACACAAAAGTGAAATGATTTAGACACTTTCCACTTAAACACTTCCTTTTGCGCATTCTTCTCTCATTAGGATCTTCACAACTCGGAATGGCCCATGAGTTTATGTGAAAAAATCTGCCAGGTGTCTTTTGGACCACCCGCAGTGTAGGGTTCAGTAGCACGTAACAAGTACGGCTACGCGTTGAGCATATAAGGATGCATATAGGTAGTTGTATTGTGCGTGTTATTCTTTAGCAGGCCCGAAGGCACCTAAGAAGCCGATTCCTGCCGGCTTACCTTTGAGAACAAGGCAATGTACGTAGTGTCTAGTGTCTACTGTAGTCAATTAGTAAATTATGTACACATCTGTGGTTATCACATTAAAGAACAGGCATTAAATACATCGGATTGAAAAAAAAAATTATACCAACATTTTTCATGTCAACAAAGAAAGCTACATGTGGCGCCAAAAGCCGGAGCTCGGGTGTCAGAATTCAGAACTAAATTCGTATGGACGCGGACACGTGACTTCGCGGCTATCAGCAGCGTTTTGTAGGGACTAGGTAAGCCGAAGTTTATCGAGTTACGACAGTGTTTGTATGTATAGAAAGTTAAATTATAACCACTTCCCGACGTCGGATTGAGCTGAAATTTTCCACACACCTTTGTTTCTAAAATCAATACATTCTTATGACAAACATAACTTAATCTTGCAGTCAGGGTCGTCTCCTCACGAGGGAACTCCTCAACGTTTAATAGCACAGACACGAAACTTTGCATACAGGTTCATATTTGGTGGAAAATCACAATTTGTATCATGAACTCATCCTAGCGCCAGGATCGTCTCCTCACGAGGGAACTCCTCAACGTTTAATAGCACAGACATGAAATTTTGCATACGAGTTCATATTTGATGGATAATCACAATTTGTATCATGAACTCATCCTGCAGCCAGGATTGTCTTCGCACGAGGGAACTCCTCAACGGTTAATAGCACAGACAAGAAAATTTGTATGCACGTTCATATTTGATGGATAAACATGAATTCTATCATGATCTCATCCTACAGCCAGGATCGTCTGCTCACGAGGGAACTCCTCAACATTTAATAGCACAGACACGTAACGTTGCATACTAGCTCATATTTGATGGATAATCACGATTTGTATCATGAACTCATCCTACCGCCAGGATCTCCTCACGAGGAAACTCCTCAACGTTTAATAGCACAGACATGAAATTTTGCATACGAGTTCATATTTGATGGATAATCACGATTTGTATCATGAACTCATCCTGCAGCCAGGATTGTCTTCGCACGAGGGAACTCCTCAACGGTTAATAGCACAGACAAGAAAATTTGTATGCACGTTCATATTTGATGGATAAACATGAATTCTATCATGATCTCATCCTACAGCCAGGATCGTCTGCTCACGAGGGAACTCCTCAACATTTAATAGCACAGACACGTAACGTTGCATACTAGCTCATATTTGATGGATAATCACGATTTGTATCATGAACTCATCCTACCGCCAGGATCTCCTCACGAGGGAACTCCTCAGCGGTTAATAGCACGGATATGAAACTTTGTAAATTTACGCGTTCACTTTTTATGAATAAACATAATACCTGAAGCTTGTCGCGTGAATGGTAAATGCTATAAAAACTAAACGCGACAAGCTTTTGTGAAAATTATCCTACATCGTCGGTTTAATTTTTTCTAAGATTTATTTTCTTCTTTTCAGTTCATATTCATAAAAGCTTGTTTCAAAAAGGTTTTTATATTATATTTTTATTTTTTTTATACAGTGTTTTATGTTGTTCTTGTGCATTTAATCATTCCATTACATAAGTTATGAAAAAAAGATCAAGTTGGATCCTTCGAAAATTTTTGGTACTTTTATCATGGGTGACATTTTATTGGTTTTCGAGGTCGCTGATAAAGACACCAAAATTAAAAATAGCGCCGACGCGCGACGTAAATTTCTGTTTTTTTCGTCATGGGTGTCATTTTCGAGGTTTTCGGGTTGGCTGATAATTAAAACGAAAAAAATTAAAATTCTCATTTTTTTCTTCGGCTTCCCCTTTCAATATTTTCACCCTTCGCCACTGTTCTTTAGGATACCTACATATGGATGATGGGTACACACTTATGCCAGATCATTATTTATGCCCGCGTTACCCTAAAAATACTAAAAGCGATTAATTTATTAAGGTACTTCATTCATTATTACATCCAATTCAAACCAAAACATGTCAAAATTATGCAATTGATAATCCTAACCGACAAAGGCAAGCATCACTGCCATCAGAAACGTATCTCGCTTGCTTGAACACTTGAGGAGTGTCGCAACCCGCAAGCACCGCCGTGCGCGACTGTCCGCGACACCGGTTGGTCGCGCGTGGGCGGCAGCATCGTTTTCCCATGTCCCGCGACCCAAACAGTTATATCAATAATACAGACCGATGGCTTACATATCGAACGCTACTTACATGCTACTCGCAGATATCACTAAAATAAATATAAATATTTTTTGACGACGATTGTGTGTGATATTCCACTACTGCATTACCTGTGTAGACAATGTGTATGTGTACTGTCAATAACATCACTTTTAACTTGAATATGTTTAAAGCCACCGTGCAATTTTGCTGGTACTGTACTACACTTAACGACTCTGTCTTTCTCTCTGCTAGATCTCCCATCTCGTAGAATCGCAATAGAAAAGTGGAATAGATATAGCCAATCTACTTCCACTGACCGTACATAAATCGTAGCTATTTAAACCCAGTTCTACATTAGCAATTCAAATCCCGGTGTCTTCCCTTATTCTCCGCATTTGCGGAATGTCACAAAAACTACTTAATTAATTAATACTAAATTAGGAATGTTGTTATCTCTAGGGTTGGTAGAGCTGTGGGCATGAGTGAGTGCAGAGCTTTTCTTAGTTTTCTCGTCTATAAATGGTTTCTTTATTTAATTAATTCCCACATTCTGAATGACTAGTAGTTTCGACCTACTGGCGATTACCATCTTTTTGTTTTCCATTTAAAATTTTCTTTATTTTATTCTGCGAAGTAAAGTAAAAAATATTCAAAGAATTTGCAAATATTCAATCAAATCATCATCATCATCTGCCTAGCCTTTTCCCATGCTATCTTGGGGTCGGCTTCCAGTCTAACCAAATGCAGCTGAGTACCAGTATTTTACATGAAGCGACTGCCTATCTGACCTCCACAACCCAGTAACTGGGTAATACGATACCCCTTGGTAATACTGGATGTCAGACTTTTAGCTTCTGACTACTCCTACTACTGTAAATTCCATATCTCTAAATGAATTCCCAGTTGCCAAAAACCTGAAAGGTAAAAATATATTTCACAATTTCTTAGAACAGAGATAAATAAATATTCAATCAAATCACAGATTGATAAATCGATTTTACTGAGTTCTGTGTCATTAATATTGTTCTCAATTTTTTCTATTAAATTGAGTATACAATTTAATTGATTACTTTTCATTATATATATGTTCTCCAACTTGATATTAAACAATCTTTTTTTTTCTTAGTTATAATATTCTAAACAAGTATTTTAGAACCAGCAGCATACGTAATTGAGCTAACTAAGATTAATTAGTAATTCTGTAAGACTTTTATACTTTCTAATATGACAGAGTGGCACCCCTGTGTCATGGCTTGCCATGTGAATCAGTTCAGATTTCCACTTGACAGCCAAGAGGCTCGAGTGCTCTTCAATTGTAGCTCAAATATTTACCGAGAAAGACTTACAATAACATCAATAGCTATTAAACGCGCTTCGGTATTCATTTGGCAAGTTTTTGTACCCGTCCCATGTCTTTCTGCTAATCGCATTTTACACTGTTAATGCTTATTCTGCTAAAAGACAATTAAAACGAATAAGGCAGATTGTACGTTCGTTAATAGTTTAATTAGAATGCTCGCGGAATTATTAGGAAAAAGCACATTTCTATAGTAAATCTTATCTATTATTGTAAACAGAAGTATGCGTTGGTGATAGCAGCTATAAAATACGGGCAGTAAAATGAATAAACTTTATAATATTTTGAAGGACACAGTAGTTGTGTTTTATTAGGCAATAGTTCGAAGTTCGTAGTGGCGGCCACTTGTCCTACGCAATATTGTTCGGTTCGTGAGAAATCCTTTAGCTCTGAGTGGGTCGATTGCAGGCCACGGGATAATTTAAATGAAATTATTGCATCTATTAACTTCTATAGGCTAAAAGTCACTGTCCTGCGTTTAATGCATACGGATACAAATTGTTTAGTTATTGTAAAGTAGGGTTTATTCTATAATAGCTCTGACCCTGGCCTGGGTCCGCACCTACCATAGAGGATAAAAGTTTGTCATCATCATTCATCATTTCAGCCCAAAAGACGTCCACTGCTGGACATAGGCCCTCCCCCAAGTGTCGCCACATTGACATTTTGGGGGGTTTTGCCATAATCGCCACGCTTGGCAGGCGGGATGGCGATAGCAGTACGGTTGTTACAAAAGCACAGAGAACTCTGTTGTCCATTCTCTAGCAAGTCCCTTAGTCGCCTCTTACGACACCCACGGGAAGATATGGGATGGTGCTATTCTTTACGTCCGACACCATACAGAACAGAAAGAAAGTTTGTATGGATAGTAAAATCATAACAAAGTCTAATTGCAGTCGAAATAAGTACCTATCTTAACTACGAAGAGTTTAAGGCTTTAGTCTGGGTGTCTTCTTTTTAACCCCTGATTTACCTAAAATATTCAAAAAAAAAAAACAACGTTGTTAGTGAGGCAGATTGATCGATTACTCTTTATTATGTAAGTACACTATACAAATTACAGGTAGTACAATATAGAACTTATAAATTGGGCGACATAATGGGTTGTCTTGTAGCTAAAAGCGATCATTTCATAACAACCTAAGCATTTAGTTTTTATTTCAGAGGATGACTATATCTTGGATACTTTCAATGATCCGGTTATCATAATGACTTTTGACAATTCAATTGCATTCATTGCACCAAATTTTCCATAGGTACTTAGTTCGAAACATTGAAAATTTAAAAAAATATGTATAAAGATATTTATTTTTAAAATATATTTTATAATTAAAAATAACAAAACAAAAGAAACAGGAGCCCTGCTGAGACAGCTAGACGGGGTCGTGGCAGACCAAGAAGAAGATGGCGGGACGCCTTGGATTGCTTTCTTGTTAATTGGCGAGATGAGGCAACAAATAAAGAAAAGTGGAAAGAATAGGGAAGGTCTTTGCCCAGGAGAGGAATAGATCAGGTTAACCAAAAAAAAATATAATTCTAAATAAAATATTGGTGAGAGCGGATTTAGCACATCTAAACGTCGTTCAAGAACTGCAAGTGCTAACATTTTATCTACAGCATTAACATGGGACTAATTATAAGCTCTTATGGCACTGACAACTGTTGAACGCGGTTTAGGTCGCAGTAAGATTCGATACATTCACAGCTACTTACCTGCACGCAAACCCATTTCCATTTGGGAATAAGATAGCGTGCATGAGCTCGGACTTATCGTATGTACATACAGAGGCCACAAAGTCACTCGTCTGGTGGGGAGCCAGGGCTGCGGGTCTCACCTTAGACAGTTGGCCCTAGAATCCATGTAAAGCAATAATGAGTCAGGTTAACGACCGCTATAGTCCATAAGTAGTTACAAGTTATTAGCCTCTACTTACAAACACCTATTAATTTGATTTTCTTCGGTTAATTCTAAGCACTTTGGTGGTCTATTAGCATGAACAAAGATACAGTGTACTGGGAACCCTGACTCATATTTTAGTGACCCGAACTCTTATAGGAAAGCTTAATATTTTGAGCCAAAGCCTGTTTGGTAACATAATGTTGTGTTTTCTTTTAAATTGATTCGGAAATTGCCTTAATAATCACGTTTCAATCGCATCTACTTTAGTTATCCCAAAACCATAGCTGAGACGTAATCGTATCTCAATTGATATTGTGAATTAAGTTATCTGCCTTATTCAATAGAATTTACAATAAATATTTACCAAATTAATAGTAATATGTAAATTATAAGGCAATGATAATTAAACAGTAAATTATTTGAATAACTTAGGCAGAACGTTCACTTAGCCCGGTTTCAGTTTTTTCTACATCCCCGTATAGAGCAGCCCTGTTAGAAACGCAGTATGTGGCAGAATGCTCGGCATCTGAATACGGCAAAAAATAATAACCAAAAAAGTACTTGTGTTAAAATCGTTGCATATATTTTTTAGACATTTATAAAACTACTATTTACAGAGAAAACTTTTAATGATTCAAATGCTAGGTACAAAAAGCTTTCCTTCCATATAGAGAATACATAGCTAACCACCAGATCATAAGATTATGCTAGTCACTTAGAACATTCTGAGCTGAAATATTAACAAAACTTAACTAGATAAAGGGTATAAATAGACTGATGAAAGGCACTGGTTCTCCCCGTCATCATTGCATTTTTTTTTTTGTTCTGGACCATACCTGGGAACTTTCTAGTTACGGAGATACTGGCGATCAAATTTCCAAAATTTCACATTTTTTTTTTAATTATGTTTTTGATGTTATGATTTTACTTTAAATACCCTCCCGACCACCGTACTATTCAATGCATTCATCAGCACAATGTTTTGGATGCGTTACATTGAGTTCTACAGAGAGATTTTTCACTCAAAAAAAAAGTCGTTACCCAGCAAAAAAGTTTGCATAGAGTTATTTAGTTAGATGTACAGAATGCTTGGTTGACGGCTTTGTGAAGGGTCTGTTTACAAACACCTTGTATTTTGCTAATTCAATTTTTAAACACTGTCTTCTTGCAGAAGTTCAGAAAGGTCATGCACAAAATTCATGAGTTTATGTAAATCCAGTTTAACTTTTAACTTAAACACTCAGATGTCTGTTTCAATATCATCGGTAACATGGAATCCAGTTAAGTAACCAAACCAATCAATTAACGAAAACCTTTAAAATCTACTCGGTGAAATAAGCATAAATTCGCAGCTGCTTCTTCCCTTAATTAGGTACCTCCAGGAGTTCAAAAGTCTATAAAAATCCAAGGAATCCCATTACAGGGCTACAAATTACGTGGCCGACTACCGATTGCCGAAAAATTGTCCCGAGAACCGAAATGTCGGACATAGCAGCTTCTGACAGCGTCGGCTGTCCGTTACCTCAGCTGTGGAGTCGGTGAGGCGGTGACATCACCGCGCAGCCACGTTAATACTCCACAATACCTACATACACGATGCCTTATTGTCATTAAAACTACGAATTGTATGGAGAATAAGCAGTTAAAGATATTGGCGCATCCCGCTACAGCTATAAACCCTAGTCTTGGAAGTGGGGTAACTATAGCCGTTTCCGTTCGCGTCGGAATGTGCACTTAGTACTATTGTGCTTTTCGTACGTCCGTTGTCATGTGATTTCTAAATCTGTTAGTTTGTGGTTCGACTTAGGTATCTGTTTTTTTAAGTACAATCGATTCATAAATAATTTTATCGACATGTAAATCTAAATTATCTTTCTAAATCGTCTTGGCACCTTTTGAAGAAATATTTCCCGATACAATGGCATAATCGCCAAAAATATACAAAAGTTTATTTTGTATCTTAGACACGTTCGTCCAACCAATCCCGTGGAGTCTTCTAATCCGTTGAAGTACCAACAAGTCTCCGAATTTAAAGTTCTTGTAATTTATGACCCCATGCTAATGAGGTATCAATAGCCACGGTGCCGTTATGTTCATTCATAAAAATTTCGCGGGCGCGCAATCTCTCCAGCTGTCTGGCCAACTAAAATGTATGCTTTTATCTTATATTTGGTTCTTTTGACTTGAAAATTAAGTTTTTGATGAAAACAATATTTTTTTAAAGAATGTCTCTTTGTTTCTTGCTCTCTCTTGTCTCTATCTGTTCCAAGCAGTATTGTGCATGCGTAGTTATTGTGTTGGCGCGGAATGTTACAGGTGTGCTCGGCGGTTTCTCCTCCCGCGTGTCATCAGCTCCAAACAGACACTTTGCTTTACAACCAGTTATAGTTGATGGCTCCGTAAACTTGTCCAATTTCATCATGACACCAATCAGACATATTTTGACAGTAAAACTGCTTCATGTGACCTACTAATATGAACCCTGAATATGCACTTTAAATCGTTACACTTTGAAAACTGATTGATAAACTCACACATGACAATATCCAACGTGGGTTTTACTAAGTATATAAGTTACGACCCATTATGACTTACCTATATCAAAACTTATGAATTTTAATGTAGCTCCAAGCGAAAATATATTTTGTAATGAGTTATATTTGTCATATATATTTTTTGTACCAATCTACACAATTTATGCAACTCAATTCTAACGACCCATAGATATCTTTCAGTGAACTAGATACAGATTTTCTATCGTGGAAGGTATTACAAGCTCGCTATCAAATAATTAAACAATACCTAAATGAAATTCATTCTCGTGATTAAGCGATCTGTTGTGTATCGTGAGTCGTGACGGACAGACAGAAAGACAGACGGACAGCTCGGCCCTGCGCCTGTCACACTGTGGAACCATTGTCTACCTGCTAACAATATTGTTAGAGACACTTCAATTCCTTATCTCGTACGTCTAATATAATAACATTGAATACTTTGTCTCGACTATGTTCACATTAAAACCTTTGACTGTAATGGTACCTGTTCATTTACATATTTTGCGAGAAACTCCTATCTTAGATTTATGTATATTATTCCTAAGAAGGAATTGTTTACCAATCATTAGGAGATCCTTAGGCGATTACAAACCAAGCGATGGAAGCCGTGACAACTCTATCGTAATTGTGATTGGACCAAGTTAATTGCCAATATGGAAAGATTTTCTTAATTAATATCACATTCGTAACAAGATACGCGTTGTAGTGACGTAGAACGTGATGTGAATGGGCGCAGGCTACGTTAAATATTTACAGATCACTGGAGACGAGAATATAACTCGAATTACACTAATCCAGGGGTCAACGACATGCTCAAAACTTTTTGACCTTATCAAATATCAACTTCCTTTCTTGAAAAGCAAAAATGCACAATTCCTACTAATGACGGAATCGTGCGCAGCATACTGAGTTAAGACCTCGATTAGGATCTGTACGATATTTCCGGCGATGCGTGGGCGTCACAGGTTTGTTCCCGAGACAAAATTTGTCGAAAAAAATAACTTCGCACACTCTTACGCACCTCACTTCACTTCCTCTCAACATGGGATCATAATCTTAAAACCTACATAGAATGAGGCTTTTAGTCGTAGTCATTTTTCCATTTTAAACTTTATAATATATGTGATTGGGCACAATTTCATTTGAAATGTGAAGAATATTTAAGACTTTTTGGGTGCTATTGAGAGAAACACCATTCATTGAGACAAGTAACGGGCTAATAGTAATCTCGCGTCTTGGCAACGCCATTCAAGAGAGCGCGTACTGTCGACGTGAAAATCTTTACATTAAAATGAGTTAAGTTGATTAATTATTTAGATGTTGGTACTATTGATAAATATTATAAACAGCGTGAAACTTAAAAAATGTTGATTTATGACTACATAATTATTATGTGCCATTAGGAGCGTGTGTACTGATATTCTGCATAACTGTTCATTTATTGCGCATATTAATGCAGATTATAATTGTAACAAGATTATTAGCAACGTAATGTACCGTAAAATCAGAAATAGTTATTATTTATTAATTTTATAAAAGCCTATAGACACGGGCAAAAATAAATCAAAATAAATTACAACAATTTGAATAAAATAACAATACACCTACTTAATAAGTATTTCGTTGGTGAGTATACATTGTGTGTGTGTGAGTATATGTAGACTTTCTGACGACGTGCGTTTGTGTGTGGTAAATCTTGTTTTATGCTTAGTTTGTGTATGTAAATGTGTGCGGGTTTGTGTGTGTGAGTCGCGTGCGCCGCATTCCTTCGCGTACTCATTCATACATACTCAAAGACTTCGAGCCGTTTATTTGTCTACCTATATCTTTTTGTCTTAGTTTGATGTGTTTTTATCCGCATACGAATAGAAAATTATACGTTAACTTTTAATTAACACGAATTATGAGTACGTACATTATTAGAGAATAGAGGCGTGACACTTCGCTGTAATAGGAATATAAAGAGGCAACATAATGAAGTCGTTAGGTCCGGTGTTAATACCACATGTACATGCATTTCATTGTTTGAGCTATTTCCCCAGTGCCCTACAACTACTTTCACTAGTGTTGAATACAAAAGCGCTCCCCCTACTACAGAACGAAAGGAAACTGTACATTATTCTAATCTGGGCTAAATCGTGTTATTTATATTTCTACATGTGTTTGGCTAATGCAGGTTGGATTGGACAACCACGCAAAAACGTTTACCACGTATTCTCTGCATCATTATGAACCCTGTGTACTCTGGTTATTAAAAATAGGTTATTAAAAATAAAACGTTGGTTCCTACAAAAGTACAATACTTACCCGGTATGGAATAACAGATTTATTTGATCTATCGAAGAAAAATTCTATGTAGAATACGTGGTAATCGCTACTGCGTCGGTTCACCCTGTATAATCATTAATTTAATGCACTCCGGTTATCACTAATGGCTTCATTAATCTTATTATTTATGTAATTTCTTCAATTTGAATTGCGGCTAGCCCAAATAAACATTCGTGCCGATTTTTTCCTTAACAATTTGTGTACCTGCCTATAAAATAGATTTATACTTTGCCAAAAGTGAGCAGGAAAGAGAAATGTTGGATTCCATCTTAAATATTCGTTTAAAAAACGCATTGCCACATAATTATTCATAACCTTACAATAATAAATATAATTCTGGCAAATAGTATTACATTCACGGCCGCAGTAAAGTCAAAACCATGCATTTTCTAGGCAACATTTAACAATTAACGGAAAGGTCAGAGGCATAAGCTTTAAATCTTACAATATGGCGTCTAGCGGTACCTTATGTGCTTACATTATGTATTCATAATTATTCACTTCCAAGTGTTCGCTTGACGATTTCCGCCTCGCGGCCCAATCACGGCTCAGGGCGGGCGGCTAGGGCGGGGGTGTATGCAGTGACACGTCGATAACTGCGCGCGCATGTACCACAGAGAATGTCATTTACATGCAAATGACATTCTTGACGGCACTGACGTTTCAGGGCTTCGCATGAATATGCTAAAACGTAATATGCCGTGAATAGGCCCTTCGGAGAGCGCTTAAAACTATTAACGTGACTTTGACTGCGGTCTACGAGTTATAGTGTAGACGAAGTCAAACTGAAAAGGAACTGAAAACTATTAAGTGTTTGTTTCTCATAGCAAGATCCTTTGAGCATTTACCGTCTCGTGTGGCAAAGGCTAGGAAGCATTAATCTAACAGGTTGTATTCGTTAACAGAAAATGCATTGCTACCTCATATAATCTACATTAATAAATCTTTTAAGCAATTGATATATTCTGGGTGTGTTGGTATATTCCGGATAGATTATAGTCTAAGATTTTATTCTATATTTCTTATTGTCTCAAAGATGAATCATCCTACAGCCTCATAAACAAACCAGAATATCACCCATAGTTCATTATGTAAAACAACTTCTTATATATTACGATACGTGATGTTTTTGAAATAGAAACAAACCGATGATTCACATATCATCTTATAATACATATAACACCTTAGCTTCATCAAGAGATGGTCATTTAATATTAGCTTATTTCAAATTTTTAATGATTCCAACGACTTAGACACAGTGTCTACTACGAATGACTCATTGCTGACGTCACCGAATAATTAATTATATATTTTATAAGTAAATATATTGACACGAACTGAATGTTGTATAGATTCTGTTAATTTGAATTAATAAGCTCTCAGCCCGAGTATTTGTATAATTAAGCGCATATTTTAGTTCCATTATTAAGCTTGGTTTTGTCGTACAGATGAAGATCTTAATGACAGCAGCACACCACTACTTCCTACTCGCGTACCACATCAGTACATGACCTCACCTCTCATTCTGTAATGAAAATGAAACGCCTCTTACCCTCCGCTGTACATATAAATATAGTTGTGACAATCCTCCGAGCTGCCTGCTTCTAATATACTCTCTAAAGCTACAAGTCGCCTGAACAGTGGCAATACTGCATGCATTTAGAACATTGGCCGTAACATTTACATATTTACTGGGGAAGAAAACAAACTGGCATATTTATCGATGGCCAAGTCATTCGGATTAATATAAAACAGTTAACTTATTTAAGATGGGGCCGTAAACTACCGACACTACAACTTACTTCTACTTCACCGTTTACTGTCACGTCGATATCTGATATCGCCGCATTACTACTATTCGCCTCCATCTATATACTCTATAATAATTCCCAGTACCCCATACTGCTTTGTGTCCATATCCTAGCCAAGGGAAAATGAACTAAATGTTCTCACATCGTAGGTGAATAATATGTCAGCAGCGACCCACCACCTCTCACCTCCTTGAGTCCATTCAATTTGCGTCAGAACACGAGTTATGCGTTTTTTATTGCAGCCAACTATAAAACTGTCGTTTCGTTTATTATGAAGATTCATTTTAAAACAAAATAAGAAAAAAACGAGTACTACTACAGGGGTCCCGGTGTTCCTGAAAATATAATTCAGGTAATAAATAGGAGAGGTACCTTAGAATTGAATGCAAGATTTATAAGTTAGAGTTATCTATCACGCTCGCGGATAGAAAGTGAAGCAGACACATAGAGCAATGAGTAGGCTCTACCTTTATTATTCAATACTTGTTTATGGACAAGTAGTAATAACATTCAGACAGTTTAGTTATGCCACAATCCTACAATAGTTTAAAGCGCCTAAGGTTGATTCGCATCCTAATGTCCGTAATTTCAATATTAACTTTGTTATAGGCACTTGCGATAAAAAAAAGATTAGTATTTATTCATTTTTATTATAAACCTTAATTATAGGAAAAGAATAGTAAGTTCTTAAATCGGAAAACGTCTTGGGAACCTGATGCTGATGATTCGGGGGCTTTTCGGCTGAAAAAAAGGACGAAGAACTTAAAATGCCTTAGAAAGCTCTTTCTTATTTCAATGGAAACTCTGGGTATATTTTGTACATAGGAAGTAAAGTTAAACAGAACTAACTAAACTAAAACACAACACAGTCTTTGTTATTTCAGGCGTAAAATAAAATAAGATTCGTTCATTGCACGTACGCTAATATACTTACCCATATGAGATAGCATTAATATTACATCCCCTGCAATACCGGGTGGTAAAATCGACTGTTTAACGCTAGATGCGTAGCATAGGTAACATAACTTAGCAAATAAATGATTAATGATGTTTATTTTGCAAATAGGTTTATACAAACACAAGTGTTTATAAAAACCTACACGTCGACGCCTTTATTTTAAAACTAGATTAGGTCGGTTTTTCGTACCTGACTAATACAATTGGGGTTTGGTTAAATAACCTATTCTATTTTAGGTAATAATATATTATATTGGCTATAATAAAGAGGCTAAGTGCAGAAACAGCCCCGCTAACCTAACTATATTATATTCAGTGGCGGATTTACAATTTTTTTTAAGGTACAGGCTGTAAAGTTTTTGCCGCCCTTGTCCAACAGTTTCGTTGAAATTGCACGTAAAATAATTTTTGGGTTTTATTTTTGAGCTAATCAAAGGTCAATCATGTACAAACATAACCGCCATGCAGAAAGCTTTTTTATTTCTCCGATGAAGCAAAAAAAAAAAAGAAATTCGGTCCTCAAATTTGCCGCCCTAGGCTCCAGCTTACTCAGCCTGCTGGCAAATCCGCTACTGATTATATTAACAGGTAATAAAGTAAACACATACTTATTCAAAATAGAATAGACCAATTTACTAAAGAAGTTCCCATTATGAAGATCTGAAGTGACCGCCCGCCCGCGCTGACATAACTTATTGCAACTGCGCTACGGTCATTAACAGAAATGTAATCAGACTTTATATGCCATTTACCCTTGCTAATTACCGCAAAAGGGTACTTATAAACATTATTACTTTTTGTAGATTATCTGAACGTATAAAAGTTTAAATAACAAGTAAGGGACGCAATATTATCTGAGTCGCACATTGGGACATTCAATCATTATTTTCAAAGAAATATTACTTATACCTACGTGTTTGTTGAGAATAAAGATAAATTTACAACATCGTAATTATTATTTGCTGTGATAGTTTTACGGCTTCATCGATAGAATTGGAAAGTCTTAGTTAATGTCTAGCCAATGAACTGTCTGTCTGCTTGTTTACTTGGAATTATTAGTTTTTACTCTTGCCCCATGGTTAGCGTGAAAGTATTTATAACACTAATTTATTTCGTAAATCATTTGTAGGTACATTAAACAAACTGTGCAAAGCTCATCAAACGTGCAGACGGCAAGGATATAACATTGGTGAAAATTAACAAGCTAAGAGAGACATTTTCAGATTAGCAATAAACTTTATTTTATCCCCGAATCTAATAGAATACCCTTCGTTCACTGAGTAATCATAGTTAATGTGCGCGTGTGCCCACACTTTTACAAGTCATTATTAAAAATCCATATTTTTCCATAACGGGAAGGTACCGCGGACGAAATTTGAGATGTGACCACAGCGAGGTGGCGAGCGCGAGCGTGCCACAATCCATTACGGAGTGGAGCCAGTAGGCACGGGGCAGGGGCGACCTGGCCATTAGCTAATTAGTAGCTCGCTGTCGGTGCCCGCCAGGCCACCAGCGACCCCCTTCTTGCCAGATTGTTACCTTCTTCGCTCTCTAATTGACTTCCATAACGAACAGAACACCCGACTTTTTACATTCAATTTAAATATCAGTTTTCGCGACTAAAAACATATTGGTTTACCAAAGAACTCTTCATTTATAGAGATTGGCTGGATTGTCGAACCCTAATGAATTTCGTTATAATTAGCGAATCTAAATTGTTTTCTCTTTGTAATTATAAACATGGAGAATAATTGCACTCCAGTCGTAATATAATTTTTGCCCATTTTAGTTTATATGCGTAAATGAATCTAGAAAATTATCTAATAACGAGATTACTTGGCATCTTGCTTTAGACACTGTATACTATGAAGTTAATATTAGTGAACAGGTAAAGTAGTTACGTGTCCCTGGGCCTGGATGTAACCGATGTCTACAGTAGGCGACGACTCACGATGTTCGACGCGTGGCTGATGTAGCGCCGTAAATGAATAAACTATAGCAGCGGACCCCTCATAAAATCACACCTTTTCACAATACTTAAAGTATTTAACCGCAAGCACAATAAATTAAATTAAAAAGTTAAACTACCCCCGCAGTCGTAGCATCAGACTATCTTTTAATGAGGTAATGGCGATCCGACAGGGGTCGCGTGGTCGGCACGCGAGCGACCCCCGCTCTCTAATAATTTCATTATTATAATAAAACGAAGTCAAACGTGTAAACGAGGTTACGTGATTACTGTGACCCCTAACTACTGATCATTGTGACAGCCTGCCCTTTCAACTTTGAATCGTCGATTCTTTCGTTCGGAAAAACATGTCTAATACCGCTGTTAAGTACTATTCTTGATTTCTTATCACTTTGTATCTGGGTACCACAGTCAATCTGTATCTAGATTAAATTTTATGAAACACGATGCAAATATTTATTAGCAAATCTATAAAAGGTACGCAACACGCCAACATTCAATTTAAAAACTACATCAGTACTCGTTGCGTACTGCCACGATAGCGCCGATAGTCATGACAGTTAATTTATAAAACGATGAGTTACAAGCATTGCCCAAAACTGCTCAGCGGGCACAATAAACATTATGGGCACATTCATTAATAGCTGACCGCTGGCCGCTGACAAACGGTGCCTCTGCCCCCCTCCCCTCCTCTTTACCCCATTATCCCCTTGAACCCCTGTCTACCCTCCCACGTTCCTCCTTCCATCTCCCCGTCTCCCCACTTGGCCAGGTGTAAAACTGCCCGGTCACGGAAAGACAGACATGCGATGCGGCTAATATGTTTTTATTATTAAAACTATACGTATTGCTCATCCCTCTGGCTGGCGAGGGGATCACCCATGAATATTTATACGGTGATTTGTTAATAGCGCTGCCGCCGCCGCGATTCTTGTCATGGGTGACTTACACGACATTACAGAGTCACGGCCTATGAGCCTACAGGCTAGTGGAACCTCTCGCACAGATCTCCGAGAATGTTACAACTTGTCACGCGAAGAACACGGTATTTTACCTGACTCTTGGATACATTGGCATACATCAAATCATGGATTATTCTTAGTGTAAGATAGTCGTGATTATTCCGACAGGCACAGGTTAATTCCAAGAAATCTTTTTACAGTATACATAAATTTTCCACAGCGTCCTACAATCATGTCGACACTATGGCATATGATTCAAGCGCTTTCTCAACGAATTCACTTAGTAATAACATGAAAGCTAACTGGCGTGAGTAATGCAGGAAAACGTGTACCGAGTAATGTCAACTTTAGTGGCGTCCTAATGTGTGGAGCTGTGCGTTATCTGAGCACAGCTCCCGCGCGTTGCTCGCCGCAGAATCTGATTACTGATTGTATGAAAGATAGGATCCAGCGTGCGTCAGGCGGGTACACCACTTGTGCAACACAGGCACATAACGTTCTGTTCGGTACAACGCCGTCGTGGGAAACAAATTTTCATTAACTTTGCAGCCGAATGTACTTGACGGCGAATGTGCATACGTGCTTCACTGCTTTCGCAACATTAAGAAACGTGCGCGGAAGGAAATGAAAGTATGCAGGAAATACTTTAAGCCTAACGTTATTTATGGATGTAAAAATATAATATCAGTAGGTATGTACCGTATGTACTGCTGTGTATTATTTTATTCTAGTTAATAGTTATGTTGTTTTTACATGAAGTGGCACGCGCTGCCGGCACGCGGCCCGGCTACCACACGCTCTGTGAGCACTGGTCGTTTTTACGCATTTGTTAGCAGTTAATACATTCCTTTTATGGTATTTTACATACGTACACACTTATGAACGTAGTCTCTATATAATTACATTTTATATTTCGATTTTAACCCAATTGTGGCATTCTGAGTACTCCTTAGTTCTCTCTAGTTTTTTGTACGCAGCGTTTTTATTACTTGGTGTTTCCAATAACTGAATCCGATTTTCGCTTCTAATTATTTTCAAATAGGTATATTTAAGTCCTGTGCTCGCTAATAGAAATCGTCAATGGATAGAACCTACTTAAACAGCAAAACCAAATACGCTAGGTATTAATTTCTAAACCTAAACTCATGTCTGTCCCTCTGGGTAAGCAGGAACTAGAGAATGCCACGTGCGCGAACATTAAATGCTAAGTACTTTTGCTTCATCCACGTTCATGTAAAGTAAGGATTTTGTGATACACAAGGTTACCGCGTCGTAGGTACATAACTCGTGAGTACATCGACGGTGTGTTTGATAGCGAGCACCCCTGCCTGCCGCCCCCGGCCCGACATTTAGCTAAAATTATGGGAAATGCAAACATTACTCAAATTACATTTTTTATTCTTCTATTAAGCGCCACCGTGAGACACGTACTGTTTCAACAAGTAAGGACTCCCCTTCACTACAATAGGTGTTTTATAATAATATATCGGCAATTAAAACAAATACAGTTTTTTTCTTAATAATGTAATGAAAACTGAAAGCAAGAACTTTTGAAACTTTGAGAAACCCCAGTAGTTGTACCTTTTCCTATGTGCTATTATAGAATTACCGTATTTCTTTGCCTAATATTTAGGAAATAATGTGCTTAATGCATGCCTTAAAGCATTTAGCTAACCTTAGCAGAATTTCCGCTTTAATACTAATTAGAGATTATTATTTAAATCACTCTACAACTATTATTATTTGTCATTAGAAACTGCGACAGGACACAGCATGGTGTTTTATATTAAAATATATTCTAAGCAACTGCGACCCCCACTACGGTGGGCGGTTCTTATCGATCCGCATAACGCCGCCCGCCCTAGTCCGCCCAACCGATAAATACGACTCCCGACTCCGCGGCAATGTGAGCTCACTGCCTATAAAATGTTATTACTATTAGTTATTGTCGTCATAAGTTTTAGGGGTACCTATTGTATAATAAAAAGCCTTACTTTGTATGTAACAACTGAAACGAACTTGTTAGAATTTATTTTGTGTAGGCGGATTTCCCGAAAGGGTTCAGGTGTTACGTGGTATTCTAAACGTTTTTCGGTTTTCTGTAATGTTAGCTTCCGTGTTTGGTACTACGAGTATCATACCGACAATTAACACATTTCACCAGTTTTGCTTGCAAAATGGCATGAGTAAGTCGTTTGTAGTGTGCCACTTAAAAAGTCTGCCTGCACAATGTCGTAAAAACACAATAAGAATCGGAAGTACCAGCAGAGCATATTGTGCGATCGTCACCGTCACCCAGCCTGCCTGAGACTACAATCATGATAATCGTCACTTTGTGAATTATGCCGATTACCTACATCAGCGGCCAGTTTACTGTTAGCCAAGAACTTTTGTTTGCAATATGAACTTTACGACTTTGCATTAAGACGACTACGTGTGTCTTTTAATTGTTTTACATAGTATTGTGTGCGTATGGAAGAATGAACCGTCGTGGGCGTCAGTTGAATTATGGAAATAGAGCGACGACAGGCGACGAGACGCGCTGTTCAAACAATGCCGTAACGGTATGAGACGGCAATTTTAATTCTTTTCATATGCGGATACATTATTGAAAAGGTCATGTTGTCTATTGGGGGGTAGTTAAGGCGACGTCACTTCGCCGAAACTGCGAACATGTTTCCACGAAATATATTTCATTCATGAATATTGCGGCGGGCGACTATGTTTTGATACTAATTTATTAAATTAAAAAGTATCAACGAAAAGCTTTTAAAGCATGCGTTTAACGCCTTTCGTTAGTAGTCCTTCCAGTTATGAAACTTGGGTCATAAAACAAGCCATCGGTCATAACAATTTGATCGACAGATCAAATAGTCGATTGTCATAGTCGTCCCCTTAAAGCTAATTAGCACACAGTCCCGGGGGTCGCGGCGGGAAGGTTTATGTGTACTGCCTTATGCCTACGTACACAGCGTGGCCTGACCTCCTCTGACCTTTTACATTTCCTGCTATCGCCGCTCGACAGTTTTTCATTCAAAATAGTTTTCATGACGTAGGTATGTTGATGTTGTAACTTTCGTAATTAATTCTGCAATAAGTATAATGCACATTACATACATAAGTTTATCAGACATTTACAAATATAGTGCTCGTGCACGTAGATTAGTTTGGCGGCTATTTCATAAAAGCGCATTATTGGTACATTGTGCATTAAGGTCGGTAAGTAAGGAATTACGATCGAGGCTCTAGTAGAAGCCCGAAGTCGAAGACTGAGGGCTTTCTGAGTCGAGGTTCGTAATTCCCGTACCGCCCGTGAAACATACAATGTTTTTCATCACATTTGCGAGTAAATAATTATGAATTATAGCTTTACTACACACGTCAGCATAACTATTATTACGAAATACGTGAACCTTTTTTAGCGGATGGCGGGCTCCACAGATTATATAAATGTTTCGTTCAGAAACGTTAAGGGCAAATACTTTCGACTAATAAAATAATTTCGACGTTTTGATACAAAAAAGCTATCGATTAAAACATTAGTTGAGTATTTAAGTAACATGTAGCGAGATTGCAATGAAATTCCTGTTTAGATAACATTTTAAGACAATTTTTCAATTGCGTGTAAACTCCTTGCTTGAAGTTGCATGACCTATGTGCTGTACAATAAATTAAAAAAAAAATACTTACCGCCCTAGGGTTTCATGGTAAAAAGAAAGCCCAAGGGTTTTATATGGGGCATTACGGCCAAGTTAACGTGTATGTTTAGATACTGTTTACTTGCACGTAAACAGTACCTAAACATACACGTTAACTTGGCCGTAATGCCCCATGAAACCCACGGTCGGTAAGTATTTTTTTTAATTTATAGCACAGCACACATGTCTTGCAAGTTCAAGCAAGGAGTTTACACGCAATTGAAAATTGTCTTAAAATGTTATCTAAACAGGAATTTCATTGCAATCTCGCCACATGTTACTTAAATACTCAACTAATGTTCTTAATAATAGATATGTACGAAAAAAATGTATTTTTCAAAATTATTTTGTTTTTTTACACTCTGTCATGGCTGTATACCTACGTAAGTAACAGTTGCCCTTAACGTTTCAGAAAGAAACTTTTGAATAATCTGTGGTGTAGGCAAAAAACCCCCTCCGCAAAAAAAAGTTCATCGTATTTCGTAATAATAGTTGTATTAAAGCTATAATTCAGAATTATTTACTCGCAAATGTGATGAAAAACATTGTATGTTTCACGGGCGGTACGGGAATTACGAACCTCGACTGAAAAAGCCCTCAGTCTTCGACTTCGGGCTTCTACTAGAGCCTCGATCGTAATTCCTTACTTACCGTCCTTAATACACAATGTACTATTTGCTTCGCTAAAAAGCTTTCTGATGTTGCGACGCATTATATGATTTAATTTTTCTTAGTCTTCCGTGGTTCAATTTGTTTACAAAACTAGTTTTACTATCATTTTTATTGATATCAAGTTGACTAACGTAAGTAGGTATTCTTTCTAGAGGTATCCTACTTTTATTTTTGACTTGGCAACACGTGTATCTCTATCATCGATACTTTCTGCTGTCATCTGACGTTGTTTTACTATCAAATTGTGACACACTTCGATACATTGAATGCTTTATATGCAGATTTGGTATAGGGAAACAATTCCAGCACATTACTGCCTGTATAGATGTTATTGCTATTCTTCATTGAATTTAAACTGATATCTCTGGTTTATGGACTATTAAGTAATCTTTTATGAAGTAGGTAGGCGTCCATGCAAGAGAAAATAGAATTGCTTTCGCGAATAGCTGTTCAACACGCAGGGCCGCCTATACATGTACCTGTTTTATGTTTTTAGTAGGCATACCTTTGTCTTTTTATTTTTTTATTTGCAGAAATGCAAAAATATAATTTTCAAATTGAATTAATAGGCAACGCTGTTTAGTTTACAATAGTTCAAGAGCACAATTGACGATTTAATTTAATTAAATCAAAAGTCATTTATAAACTTATTTTAATTTAAATAAATTATCAACATGTCAGAAAATAAATATTAACAACATTTTACACTCATTTTACTGCTGTCGCAGGCTGTCTTGGTTTGAGTGTGTATTGGTAAAGGTTTCCTCCATTCCCTTCCATTTCTCTCTATTAATTGCTATCCGAGTACACAATTTTCCTCCTGCTCTTTCCAGTTCGTCTCTCCAGCATTTTCTCTGCCTTCCTCTATGTCGTTTGCAATTCTGTGTATCTCGTAGACACTGTTATCTTTTGCTCCATTTGTCTGGGCCTTGGATCGTGAGTCCAGCCCACTTTCATTAAAGCTTTCTGGTTTTCCGTGACGTCTGTCATCGCAATTGTCTGTCTTATGTCTTCGTCTGGAATAAGGTCTTTTATTTAACTCCGATCATATTTCTTTCTATGGACGGTGACGTATAGCTAATTTATTAACTTGTGACTTTGTAAAGACCAAATCTGATATCCATTATATTAGAATCAGTGGCAAGCATGACTCAAATAGTGTCCCTTTTAATTATATGGTTACAATGGTTTTATGGTTAATGGTTTTACCCTTTTTATAGACTAGTATTTTTAATCTCTTAAAAGATGCTTTTTATGCTTGTGTACATGACTGGATCACCATATTCTTTCGGTGCCTACCAGATTGTGTCATGTTCTAACGAGTCAATCGTTTTATTATATTCGACAAACAGCACACGTTTTTTGTAATCTGCAGGCTTGTTAAATAGTAGGTACCTACTGCTACTGCTGTTAGTACCTAAGGATTACTATAGTTGCTTATTTGTCCAACTGAAATAAAATTCAAAGGACCCCTCTTTCTGCTTTGTAACGGTACATCTGATACCGCTACATTCATAACGCTTTGTGTTAGTCGCAAAGATGCATACTCGAAGTCAGAATTACGAAACTCCAAAAAAAAATGCTACGCTTCAGTCGTTTCAGTGTCATTATGTTATGCGGCACAAACCATAATGGCGAGTAATTTCCTAAGCGACGTCAGCGTGTCCGTCATTGGTCGGCGGGTGCGTAGCACGTGCGCGCCGTCGGCGTCGCGACGCTCTACCATTCTATTTATGAATGCGCCCGCCATCAACATCATTATCTCAAAGAGGACCAATCACAACACGTGATTTTTTTCCGCACTGTTTCCTATGTACCGCCATTCCATTTCATTATACCTACAACACGAATATTCATGCACTTTCGCACTATTCGTCAGAGATATAAAACAGATAACGGTATTTATGTACATGTTTAATTGATAGGAAATACAAATGTTCGTAGTTGTACCACCTCCACATTTTCTTTGTAATCGCTATCAATAAATGTATTGTTGATAATTCTAACGAGAGTGTGTACTTTACGGATTTTTTAAATACCTGCCTATTTTTTCAGCCATTCACATGAGCAGTAGATAGCTCTGGTATTCCCGCTGATATGATTAATCGATAGAGATGATCGGATGTTTATATACGTAGGCAGAAAAATGATATCTTATCATAAACTCAAGAACTGCTTGCCAAAAAGACATAGTATCAGTAGAGATAACCGTAAACTGGAATAATTACTCGAATAAATGCAATTCCCTGTTAATGGTGCAAGCGACCTCAGTAATATAATCTTTGAGAGCAGTAAGTAGATTGGCGCTGGGCGCTGGGGCACTTGCTTCATTCAACGGTCGAAATAAATAACAACAACAATCTATTAGATTTGAGATATAATCTGGTGCAAGTGCGTGTTTCATCACCGGCCGGTGCAAATCCGCGGGAGGTTCTTTCATTTCACAATAGCTGTCTGTTCGCTATAAGCCGACTGATTTAGCTGGCTTCGTAAATGAGCTAAACCGAAGCGAATACGGTGCCTAGCGTACCGCCCAACGCATAGAATAAAATTAAATTTGCACACAGATATGTCGCAGATTTTACGACTCAGAGAAAAACTAAGATGATTTTAGACCAATAGAAATTATAACCTGTAAATTCATCTAGAGTCTGGAGTGTTTTGTCATAGTTAATTTTTTCCAGCGATGACTATGTTGGTTTAGGGATATGAGGAACAGGGTGTAAAGTTCCTCATCCCCGTAGTAAAGGGACGATTCTCTGACCAGACGGTTGTTGTGTCTGGCGGGCAACTGCCCTACAGTTGTAGTCGGGTTTTTCTATATGCTCTTAAGTCGATGTAAACTTTGCATGTGAGATGTAGGAAATTGATGTTAGTTCTTCCGTCGTGTCATAGATGGCGCTGTAATACTTTTTGTAGTAAGTTGCTTTTTGTTGGTCGCTACATTAGAAACGTCAAAAATTACTTGACATAAGGACATAAGCTACCGAAAAGCTTAAGTAGGTGCGTCAATCCTTTTGAAAGTCGCTGGACAAATACAAATGCACGCGATGATGTAGAGATGCAGAAGAGCAAGTACTTTCAAAGATTAATTATCTTGTTAGGTGTTTTACAAATGACATACTAGTTAGAAGTATTCACTTAGCTCTTACTATAAAATGTTCAATTTACAGTAAAATTGTACATCAAACTAAAGTTTGCAGCTGACATTTGGTCTGCAGCTAAAGACTTCCAAAACGTAATTGATGTAAGGAACATAAAAGTGTAATGTTTGTACGTATCAAAGCTTGGCCAGTGTTGTTCTGCACCAGTATAGTCTATGTGGTTGTTGCTCAAGCTCGTCTAGTCGCGGTGGAGGAGCCACTGCGCAATCGTTCGATCCGCAAAGGTCATGGAAGGAATTCGCGCGGTCCGGCGCTCTTGCGACACCCCACGCTGCTCCAAAGAGGTTCCGAGTGCTCCGACCGCTGCCGACCCAACTCACCGATTACTTTAAGTCTATTTCACCTGTTCGCCAATAAAAACGAATCTAATTATGGCCGAACAAGCACGAATTGCGTTCTATTTTCAAATAACTCGTAAAACACATAGGCTAGGTATGCGCACCTAGTCATAGATATGACTAGTTGACAATAGAAAAGCAAACAGATAAAACTCTACATAAAACTTATCTATATTTACATATTCTATCATAACATAAACTAATAGGAAATTACTTCACCAGTTTTACCTAGTCAGTTGGTACGTACAGACAGCGTCAGTATGTGCTAACCCCTCAAGTTTTAAAATATAACACTGCTACATTGAATTCGTTTCGAATAAACTAAAGAATCCTTTCAAAATGAAGTAAATGTTTCGACACGGATTCTAACCATGCTGCGTCTTACGGTTTAACAAATTAGCCAGCGAGTCCTTGAAAATTGCAATGAAATTGGTTTCCAATATCGTCCGAGTCAATTTATCTTTAGGTCTAACTGATAGTTGTTAAAATTTGAGGATTTCCATTAATTTTACTTACTTACGTTTTCGTTATAAAAATAATCCTATACCCTCGAGTCATAATGTTAGCATAAGTCAATCTAATATTTATAGCGCTTTGTATTTTATAGTTTGCGTAAATAGTATGTCACTTGTCTAGGGACCCGCTTGTGTCAGTAGGTGAAATATGTATATTGTGATAACTGTAAATTATCAAAACAAATTATAAAATATAATATAGTATCTATTATATTTTACAATTTCTAGTAGAAAAATATCTAAGTTTTGTTAAATAATAGCAATAATAAATATTATTCAAGTATTTTATTGTTCTTAAATATTACTAAACCTCATGCACGTCAATTAGTATTTAAACATCCGGACTATCTAACGATGTCGAACTTTGTGTAAATGTTAAGCCTATTATTGCTAGTAGTTATACCCAATAATAGGAGTACTTATTAAAATTATTGAAAAAAAGAGATTAAAAAAACAAACTTATTCAGTACTCATAAAACAAAAAAAAAATATTACAATAAAATGTTTCTACAAAATACAAAACCCCACTAGGCCCAACACGGATGTGAACCCACCTGTCTTCTGGGGGGGTAAGAACTTAATGGAGCTGTTTGTACCTACAGTACCTTTACATAAATTATGTATGACACGCTTTAATAAATAAAATGCTCTTACTTCTAACTTGAGACACTTTTCTAGTTAAGTTACAGGTAATTAGTAACGCTAAATCATAAGTAAGTATTGTCAGATTCGCAATAAGTGATTGAAAAACCAAACGAATACTTAGTTGTCAGGTAACTTTGACACCTAGTTATTACTTACAAGTTATTATAATTAGGTAGCAGGCTTTTCCCATAAAATCTACATACATAGGAACATTCTGGCTCTCAACTTACCGTAGGTCAATGATATATACCTTGTACTTTACGAGGTCTTAAAGTGTCTTTCAACCAGCATTCCATTGAAATTAGCTCAATAGTTTCGAGTTAATATTTTATAATAATGCATAGATGCATTTAACGGAAATAAGTTCGTAGTCGGGTTTCAGGATCACTGTTTTTGGCAAGGCTTTGAGAATTTAATTCTGATAAAGCAGTCGCCAGAATACAAATATGGGTATGCATCCCTCGAATGCAGGTTATTACCAATGAATTTTTTATGTCAAAACAGCTTTAGAAGCTTTCAAAGAGCTGTAAAGGAATTCGTCCGTCATTGATCACAGTAGACGGAGGACGCGGGCGCAGCAACAGCGCAGGTGTACAAACGCATATAGCTAGCACTACTCATACACTCAAAACTATCACTGTACAAGTTTTACTGCAACTACATTCATTTTATTGTCACTCGTAAACGGCGTACAGTAATTTGAGGTATACTTACTATACTTATAGCAGAAGATGTTTAGAGATTAAACACTTTCTAAATGTCGACACAACTTTATTGACAGGATTGCCCGGTTGAGCAGAAATAACCTTAGCAGGTTGATCTGCGAGTGGCCATATCAAAAAAAAAAAAAAAAAAAAAAAAAAAACAACTTTATTGTTTTCTTTAAAAGTTATTAATTGCTTATCTCCTTTGTTACGTCTGACCAAAGGATCTTGACATTATGTGTCGACACAGTTTAAATTAATTTCGATAATAATAAAAAATGAAATGAAATGTCTACGTATGAATTGATCCGATATGAAAGCTCTTGCTCGTCACCTGCGCGCGCGCGTGGGCCGGAGCCATTGTATGCTAATATCGCACGGCGCGCCGGCGCAACAACGCTTGCCCACCTAGCACGGAGAAATTGTTCAAAATTGTGTAAATTCATAATGTTAATCGTAGCTTTAATCCTCTTAAATATGATTGATGCAGCCAATCAGTTTCCGAGAAGATGCGTGTTGTTCGTGTCTGATTTAATAAAAACAGCAACGCCGTACGACAGTTCATTCGGGCTATTTATTTCCCTCTTATTTCAAAGTTATAACATTAGTATATTTAGGTGCACCTACAAATTTTACTGAAAGGAAAAAAAATATGACAGCAGTCGTTTACATTGATCGCTCGTAGAAAATTTTTGTAAAATTATAAACAGACAGCGTTCTAAGTTACCTATATACAGGTATATTAGGTGATATAGTACCTACCGACAGAAGCCTAACCCTCTCATTCATTTGCTGAAGAGCCTCCTATTAACTGACTGAACT
The DNA here is from genome assembly GCA_949152445.1 of Cerastis rubricosa. NCBI lineage: Eukaryota > Metazoa > Arthropoda > Insecta > Lepidoptera > Noctuidae > Cerastis > Cerastis rubricosa. The sequence goes on along the minus strand of OX424523.1, from coordinate 10,636,192 downwards.
GGTATTTTCACAATTGATAATGTAGCCACAGTTGTCATAAAACGTGAGAATGTGCTGTGGGTTTATAAATACGTTAATAAATTCTAATGTTTATAACCCCTAAAGCTACAGGGACTTGTTTGTAGTCAAAAGCTTCACACACTAAATCAAGAGAACTTTCTAATGTGTTATTAGCATTTGAATAGGATTTTCATAATACCGGCACGATAAGGATCTGCAAATCACCAAACGACGTCTGTTTGTTTTGTTGCAGACATCTGAGCTAGAGTCGCTGCTGTGTAAGCAGGAGGGCGCCTCACTCGCGCCCGCCCACATGGACCTATTCGACGGTGGAACCTCCTCACGCGACGATGCCTTCCTCCGGCCCGCACTGTGGGAGGACATCGCGTCCTCCATCCGGAACATCGACCCCGAGAACGCGAACATGCTGGCGCCGCTCGGCTCCACGCACGTCAAGCTGGAGGCCGACGAGGCGCTGCTGGAGGAGTGCGCCACCCCGCTACTCAGCCCCCTCGAGATCAAGACGGAGAGACTGCACGCGCCGCCCACGTACGCGCACCCGCAGCCGCCGCACCACCCGCCGCCGCACCAGCCCAATACCTGCTTCGCCAAGTATCCCCCCTCGCGCCTCGTCTACATGTCCCCGCTGACGCCGCCCAGCTCCGAGCAGGGCAGCCCCGGGAACACCATGCAGGTAAACCTCCACTCGAGTGAGCTTGCGCGCTTGCGTACGCGACAGATGGTACCGTCTTTTGCTCAGCGATCTATTTATGTCCTGTCATTATTCTATTGCAGTAGAAACGTTAAGGTAAAGAGCAGTCAAATGTCGTTCGTTACAGTGATTGTAATCAGGGCGGCAGTAAGGTCCTGAATAATGTATATGTAGTTAATGACGTTGGTTGTATACGTGCCGATGAGACATTGGCTAGTATGTATGAGTGCAGCAACATGTGCGTGTTCTCCGCAGGGCGCGGGCCGGCGCACTCCGCCGCCGCCGTATCACCCGCCACCGCTGCTGCGGGCGCCGCACGCACCTCCGCATCCGGGCCCGCATCCGCACCACCACCCGCAGGTGACTACCACTACACATGACACTAATATCTCTACAATAAGCTTTGATTTACCTTCCCAAAATGCTTTAAATTGGATCTTGTAACCGGGATGCTTGTAACTAACTATTCCGTATTTTTTTACCATAAACTAAATAATCTCGACGTCTACAGAACTATAAAAACTATCGTTTTATTAACAACATTTCCTAGTTCTCCCGAAAACTAAACTAGTCCCATACTTCTCACATGGTAATAACGATAAATTGAAACATCTTACCTACTTAACAGTGAACAGATCGTTAATCATAAATGAATAAAGTAGTTCGTTCCGATGCAGCAAATGCCGCAGGCGGTGCAGATGCCGCCAGCCGCCCCGCCGCCACCGCCGCCGCCGCTGCATCACGCGCCCATGCCGCACTCGCGCCTGGCGCACCCGCATCACATCAAGTACAACCGGCGGAACAACCCCGAGCTTGAGAAAAGGAGGGTGCACCACTGTGACTTTATAGGTAACACTTTCTGATTTCTTTATCTTTTGGCGCATGGTCATAATCAAATCTAAAGCCGTATTTTTTTTTTGTTCACTGCTTGTCAACTATCACGCCCTCTTGTTTATGTCTTTCAAACGTCAACACAGTCTGCCTGTCCACAGTGGGAAGTAGGCTTCTCCCAAAACCTGCACCACAACACCCTCTCTGTGCCTTCCCCTTCCGTGTCCAGTCGTAAAGGATATCTACTAAGACCCATTAAAATTGAAGTTCACATAGATAAGAAAGCGAGAATCAAGTGGGGCGGAGCAGTAAATTTCGCTAGACGTGGAAATACCCGATAGATAGAGTAAGAATTCGATCGAATGGTGGCGACCAACCCTCACTGGGCTGTGGAGGTCTGTGGGCCCAGTAATGGGTGATCATGGAGATTATTAGATTAAACAACCCGAGCCAAGAAGAGTGCAGTAAGCTGAATATATACCGACAAAGTTGCATGAAACTTTTGAACAAGGGCCGCTCCCAACACTACTGTTGGGAGAGAAAGAGAGAGTTTTAATTGCAGGAGTAACATAAGCCTGACGATGGCTCGATCTCTATGACTAAAATGTCACAGAAAATTAGATTTTCCAGAGACTGTCTGACTATCATTCCAGGAATAGTCATCAGGAATAGTCTAATCTGATTTAGACTATTCCTGATACAGTTCCTGGAATGATAGTCAAAAGAGTTTTGTTGTCAAGGAACATGTCACCAGAAATACTAGTTACGATGAGTAGACGTAACATAGGAGAACTACTCCTGAAATAAATCTATTTCAGGAATACTTCTCCTGTTAGCATGTAAACACTTGCTAACTTAGTTTTACGTCCTGGTGGCCGACCATGACGTCTTAAAACATTATTGTTTTACTCCTTTTCCAGTGTGGGAAAGAGATGGCGCTAGACATCCTGTATAGCTCCGTCTCTTTCTCACACTGAAATAAAGCAACTACTATAGATTAAACACTCTATTTCTTCAGTTGATGGACTGACAGCTAAACCTCGTAAAAGACCTCAAAAAATAAATATCGACGGCCTCAAATCGTATGCATTCAACAAGTAGCGATAAACCAGTAAATCCCCGTATGTGTAACAAGGCGAAATATAACAACCCGTTTTTTTTAGTTTTGCTACTAATCTATGTTTCGAAACAGACATAATTTTGCAATCGACTACTAAAGTTAGAAACTCACAAGATATCTAAAACCCAAACTATTTATTACAGGATGTACCAAGGTCTACACGAAGAGTTCGCATCTAAAGGCGCATCAGCGAATACACACAGGTATTAACTGCACTTTTATTTACATGAGCCACTGCGAAATAGCTGTGTCCCACGTGGCATTGCGAATATCCACTGTTTGTACTTAATACATCAATTTACACGTGTTTATAGAAGTCATGAATTTTAATTTAACTCGACAATCTCCTTAATACGTACGTAGACTACTCAACGGCCTAGCGAAAGTAACAGATATACCTAATGGCAACAATGTACCTTAGTACTGCGTTACGAGTATCGTTTAAATTTCACCGCAGTTGGTATATTGTCACTTGTCCAATTTATTTAACAGACTTTACTTAGTAACTACCTAGCTTTCTAAAACCTTAATTTTTACTTCGAACTTAGGATTTTATTCAAAGTTCAGAATTGAACCCCGATGTTGAGTTCATTGACATGAAACTGTAATTATGAAAGTCAACAAAGCTGCCGATTAGGCAAATTACTTTCTCCCAGTTTCGGGAAATACCTGGAAAAATGACTTATTAACATTTTGGCCGTGTTACGATAATCGTATTGCATCCATGACACGATTCCGTCCCAGTGCACGGCCTCTGTGCATACTGCATTTGAAACAGTGTCCCATATTTTAGAAAAACGTAACTGTGAAAAGTGAATTAAACCGCTTAAACCGTGGTTTTATGTGTCCAAAGTGATACATCTAAAAATGCATACCCTTACGACAACAGGTTGTGCATGAAGGTTTTGCATGAAAATCATGCGCGTGACATCGCGTGTAATCGCCTGCGGTCGTATGGTTAGCTTGAGTCAGCAGTGGTACTGGTACAGTAAAGTGCTGCATGTCTGCAGGTGAGAAGCCGTACACGTGTCAGTGGCCGGAGTGCGAGTGGCGGTTCGCGCGGTCCGACGAGCTGACGCGCCACTATCGCAAGCACACGGGCGCCAAGCCCTTCAAGTGCGCCGTCTGCGAACGCTCCTTCGCACGCTCCGACCACTTGGCGCTGCACATGAAGAGGCACCTGCCCAAGACGTCCAAATGACACGCGAGGAGGGGCGGGGACCAGCCGCCCGCTCCAAACAGCACTCAGGTATCAATCAAGTACTTTAGTCTGGCGCCAGAATTTCCACTATCTAGATTCCGACTCCAATGGTCACCGACACCTTGAAATAACTCACATGGAAGAACGGTGACCAATCACCCGCTACGCATACCTCTTGTAAAATATGCCTGTTTTCTAAGGTCCTGCACAGTACTACCTACTTTCTCCTATGCTATTTTGCCCAAGAGTTCAGTATTGAGGCTCGCAAGGAGTGTCGGTAACCAAAAGACCGCTCCACAAAGCACTCTGGTATTAATCACATACGGCACTATTAGTCCTGTCTTGTTTCTGTGGTTACGAAGATCCTAAATAACTTTCCCTCTAGCTACTTCCTGCTTCTCCATTTATGTCCTGCCCAAAACCTACAAATGACATTCAGATACTCATCACACCTACTCTTCTTATAAGCGTCGTGTCAATCTAACTGATTTTGGCCCTGACATTTACCACCCGACTTTAGTATTACCCCTCTTCGTTTCTTGCCTCGCTTCGTTCCTGAAACGTACATATATCACAGGGCATGCAGGACAGATTTCAACTGTTCCACTTACACCTTGCGTAGAAAAGGCACACAATTTCACTCCAAGTTCTAATCTTCATCGCCAGCCGTCTGTTTAGCGTTACTTGTGGCCAACATCAAGCTCATAATCTGATCTTATACTTCTTATTAAAGTTCATGAGCTATACCTAATTAATCCTTTCCTTAAAACCTTTCCGATAGGCTATATAGCTAGCCGTCCCAGTTTCGTACGGGTGCAATTCCTATCGCGTCCAAAACTATCCTTTCGTTCAGGCTAGAACCAAGAAAACAAATTTAAAAAATTTCAATGACTTGTGTTGAATGGTTTTGGAGATGTACGAACATAGTGACACATGATTTTTATAAATTAATCCAGTTACTTTTTCCGTTTTTCAGGAGGAATGCAGTGAGAGCATCTTCCTGGAGTGTGACCTGGACACTACCCTGATGGATACGTTCTACGGCGTGCTGTGACCGCGCGGCGCTGTCCGCGGCCACGGCCCACCGGCTCACGACGAGTGAACCATGCTTATTGTATATTTTGTAAAAGCGAAGCTGACTACACAACACAGTTTCTGCCTCTTCAAGTGTCACGACTGTGAAGTTCCCAGTGAATTTACAAAAATAGTAACTAAAAATCTCCCATTCTTAAACAGTGGTAGGAACTTAACGTGACCAAGTATTAGTACTTGCTCACAAACCATCAGTTAACCATTACTATACGATTCTCGCTAATAAAGTCACAATACGTACAACACAACAGCATTACCAAGGAAATCGCTTTACATAATATATACCTTATTAATTGTAAATGACTTAATTAGTCATGATACACAACCCAAAACACCCGTATTTTATAGATAACTATATGATGTAAATTAAAAATGACAAATATTTTAATGCAGCGGGGTTTGCGACACCGTTGCTACATGCTCTACTTTGTACTAACGCCTGATTAAATAATCAAATCAATAAATGTAATATTTTACAACAATGTGCAGATTTGTTAACTGGGTCAGATTCATGCATCGTATGTATGTTCAAACAGAGTTCAGGTTAGAGACCACCATTTGACCTAAAAATACTGTTCAACGTTTTCATCAGCGAATTAACTGACATTCCTGTTTAAATTAAATTAGAACACACACAATTCCACACACTTTGTCATCTTTTTCCACATAGTCCAATGTTAAAATTTCCAGTAAATGTTTTCAGAAATAAACGTAAAAGATTGCTAAAAACTTTGCTCACTACAACAACAATGGTGTCGGTTAAACCTTCGTGAATTAAAAGCTCTAAGTATTCATTAGATATGATTAGTTAATTTATCATAAGTTAATTAATAAGAGAGCAAGGAATATCCAAGATATTATCTTTTAATATTATTATTGCGTAAATATCAGTAAGTAGATGTATGTTAGTCTTAAATGTACGGACGCTGTTTCAATGGTACGATCTTAGTTCCAATTTCGATGGTAATTTCAATAAATATTTTAAACGTCAGCCTGTTATGTTGCTACAGGGCGAAAGCCTTACTTTCGGCTTCATAATATCGAGATTCGAGTGTAGTGATAAACTTTACACACTTGCAGCAATAGTACATTGTTACCCCAGGGGTGAAAGAAACTTATTTAGTCCCGAGACGGGGTTTGGCGCCCGAATGATGTGAGGGCGCCTATAGTTCGAGGGACTAAATAAGTCTTTAACCCGAGGTAAACACTGTGTTTTTCATTACGAATACAAGGAAAGTAAAAATAAAAACATGAATTAGCTAAAGAAAAATTAGTACATTTTATTTCGGATTGTCGTGTTTCCCACCTATTTTGTTTTTTTTTTCTGTGGCTAGCCAGCTATTCAGCCATTATTTTTCATTTTCATCATTGAAAAATGGTAAATATTTTGCCCAACAATACGTTATTTTAAAGAAATTGTTGAAAGTAAATTTTAATAAAGTTATTTAAAAAATATATTTTCTTTAATCAAAACTTAACTTTAAGTTATTTCAATTTTACATCGTGGCTGCATAGAAAGTTGGAAGATGGTTCAATAAAAATGTGAAAATAGAACTAGTTTTTTTAATATAATTTGCCATCTGTCAGTTGAAAGCGATTCTCCCTAGGGGTGAAAAGTATTACTTTCATACCGCTCCTCAGGCAAATTCAGACGTACTTTCAGAGTTGAGTAATGAAAAATATATTTTTCAAAACACTTCCTCGAAAACTGGCTCTTATCATACACTACGATCCGATTCAATATGAAATGTATTTCACGCTAGTGCGGAAATAAAATAAATGCACACATAACTCGATGCTTTTTTCAAATTGGTTCAATTCATAGCTTTGGTGTTTTTTTTTTTTAATTCGGTTAATATTCTTTATTTAAATTAAATTAAAGGTAATATTACTTAATAATCTTAAATTGTGTTTATTAATAGAATACCTTTTAAAAACAAACATGATTGTTTAAAAATCAATTAATTTGATTAATTGTGGTCTAATTCCAAAAATATTAGAATTTTGTTTCGCAGCAATCGCAGCTTCATACCTTTTTGTCTCGTTCAACGTGGCGAAAGCAAAGCGCGGAAAGAAGCAAATCATTGTTCCCTAAAATTTAGGACAAAAATACAGTCTGTTACTTCTTATTTTATTTCTTCGAAACTGTATTGAAAAACGTCGTATAATACACGTGAGCATTTGTTACTGCACCTCTCCCTATCAAAGTTTCACTCCACTTGCACCAAAATGTGCAAGTGGAGTGAAATTTACTATTGTAGTCGTCGTTGTTCAACTTGATTGTTGTAACTTTATCTTTAGGCGGGGAATTCATTCAAAGTATATAATGGGAAAACGTGCAGGTCCTAGGAAATTTTCCTTTTTCAGTAAAACACATTGTAAATCAATAAAACCTGATTACTTCGTATCCGAGATCCTAAGGTCGTATTGTTGAAACGTTCAAATTTTACACTTTCTAGTCTCGATTTATTAAAGTTTGTTTTTTTCACATTGTCATATCACCAACAGATTGCCTTAACAATTGTCCGGCAAAGTGAACCAACATGTTTGTTTCATCGTGCATAAATATTTGGTAGTATATATTTATTGTACACACTTTCTATTATGATAACAATTTAAATATTATAGGAAATTAATGACGTAGCGCCTAATATAATGTTAACGTATAGCTTACGAAATGGTTTATGCAGTTTAATGAAAAATATCTTTAATCAGCCTTATTGCCTCCGTCCAGTTTCTGCGCTCGCCTGCGCCTGAGTGCCTGAGCGGGCGCACAACCGACCACATTCACACTTTCATAACTAAATCTTTTAATATTTACCTACTATAACGCAATTGCCATCTTAAATAGTCACTAGTATTTTGTACTACTGTAAGTTATACTTACCTAATAACGTATTTTCAAAATGTAGAATTTAATTAATATTAACTAACGCCTTACATTTGCATAATTACTTATTTTTCATTTTGAAATCGCTTCTTGCCTCTGTATTTATAGTTCACTTTGTTACTGAACCGAGCCTGTAAATATCGATCAACATTTAATACATTACTTGTATGAAATGCTGCATTATTGTACTTGGATATGTATCGAGAATGTATTACTTCATCGCTGTGTTGTCATATTCTTGCAAGTAAACGTAACTGCAAAAAATGGTTGAAAAACCGATAGGTAATTACAAAACAAAGATAAACCAAATTAAAAACTTGATTTTTCAGCAGTTACCAGTACTTCTCCAGTGTAGACCAAGATTTCGAAAGTTTATGCTCGTGTACCGTAAGTGTCTCATTCATATATCGGAGCTGACTGTCATACCCACACCTAATGTAGACGCACTGTATCTTGCCACTGTTCCTTGCATTTAATTTTATATGTTTAACTTGCATAGAGTCTCTAACTTTATGAAAATGGAACCAAAAGGTATATTTTGTGCTATAATTAATTCTACAACTTAGTTATGTTGTTGTAAACACGTTAAAGGTCAACGCTCACGTATAAGCTCTGCACGAGAGTGGCATCACTTCACATCATCGGCTCGTCGCCAGCCAGGCGACAGGCGTCCAATTATAGTCAGCACAGACACGGATCGGCCCAACACCGGCCGGCACTACCGAAACAACGTCCCGCTTAAGTACCTAAGCTTAAAGAATACTGTTTACTAGCTGATCCCAAGTCAAGCTGATTATAAGCAAGAATGATTATAAGCGTGTAATGCAGACCTGAACAAAATGCTCGTATTTAGGCCAGATGCTCACCCCTTGCCGTGCTTATACGTGTGCCTTAACCTTAAGCAGCCTGATTGTCGTATAAGGAAAACCTCTAGTCTGAAGTGTAGTCTAATAGACTAGAGAATGACTTCAACAGTCATGATGCCTTTTGAAACGTTACAAAATTAAATGAGGCCTTAAATTTAATGACTTACTTTACGGGAGTAGATGATAAGTTTAATATTAGAAAGAAAAAACAAGAACTTCATGTAGTTCTGTTTGGGCACTCTTCAGGTGTTGTAGAAACATAAGTTCGTCTAGTGTGCTGACTTTCTTGAACCGAATAATTGCCATAATCATGTCGGTAGATGCCATATTTTTAATTTAAACTTAATTTTAGTTTTTACGAAAAATATGTAGTCGTAAGCTCGTTTTCTGTATAAAAATCGTACCTCACTTTTCTGTTCTTTCTTATTTCTTATAGGTACTTACTATTGTTTCAGTAGCTATTAGACGGTCGTTTGTATCTTTTCACGTGTAATGTTTATTTTTAAGCCCATAGTTAAGTATGTTGACTAAGTCACAAGATAATTTATTACCAATGACGTGTTTTTAAATTCTTTTTTATATACCTATTTTTTATAGTTGAATGTAAAAAGTTGAGATATATTATATTGAGGAAATAGATATGGATTTAATGTGTTTAAATGCATAGTTTGTAGATTTTGCCAGAAGTGTGATTTACTAACAGTTTGTTATTTGCCACTTATATTGTCGTAACTAATTTGTTCACCGTTACAATACACATTGCAGTATTTATCACCCTCCCTTCGAATATCGATCAGAACGAATCACTAAATGTATTATTGACGAATGTTACGAAGTCCATTAAAATTAAATTATTAATTTAATGAAGACCACTTCTATTTCCTTATTTCTACCTACTCCTCTTGATAGTAGCTTGCACTGTAGGTTCAGGCCACATTGGGTTCAAAAAGAACTCCAAATGATACTATTCCCCCAAAATTGTCTGTAATTAATTACTGAGTGAATATAATCTGTAGTACCCGTCAAGTTCTCACTTCCTACACTAAAAAAAATTCGAGGTTATAGGGATTTCTGGAGCCACGGTCATCCGTTTACTGCCATTTCTTCAGTTTACCTCGTAATGTACCTTAAGGTGATAAATACCGTAACTCTTATTTTTAATACAAGAACTGATTAAGCCGAAGTGCCTTTTTGCCATGAAATGTATCGATTTTGTGTAACATTCTGATGAAAAATTGTACCATTGATGTCCCTTATTCGCTAAAGCTCGTTTGTTTCGGAAATAATACAACTTTTTCATTATAATTACCAGCGCAGCGGACGAGGTCCGTAGACCCACGACGTAGGCATTGCGTAGCGCGGCAAGAAACAGCGTAGCCCGTCCTAGGAGCTTCGTAGCGCAGCGTAGACACAGTGTAGGCGCTGCCGAGACGCGTGGACGTTTGTTGCTTGGGTCGACGGTTACTTACGACCATAGACGCTTACTATAGTTAATTTAAGAACGTTTATACCTTACTGCATTGCATTCAAACTTTCAAGTCCTTTTTTTAGAAATGACTGAACCGATTTTAATGAAACTTAATACACATAAGCAGGATACGTAGGTCTAAAAAGTAACTATTTTTTTTCGAAATGTCTTTTAAAAATAAAATAATTGTTAATTTCAGTTTCTAATAGATAATTTAGCTGTAACACTATTTTCGAAAATGTTTTTAGTAACTTTTTAGATCTATGTATCCTACTTTTGCGTATGAAGTTTCATTAAAATCGCTTCTGTCATTTCGGAAAATAAGGATTTGAAAGTTTGTAAGAAATTTCGTAAGGCGTAAACGCTCTTAAATTGAATCAAATAGATTCGCAAGAACGACTTGTGTTGACTTTGCTGCTAAAATTATTAAGTATACGAAGAAAGACAAAATATAAGAGATAGCACTTAGTTTTTTGGAGTTGTTGTTCAACTACTGTTTCTGAAAAGAAAAAATAGAAAAGAAAACATGTTAATGAGTAAACTGACCAACGCTCAATGTGAACGCACTGTCGGTCGGTTAATTTTATGATTAATCCAATAGGGGGTTAATAATGGTATTAAAATTATAATGAAAAATAACACTTTTTCTTATCGGACTACTTGCACGCTATTGTAAACTGCAACAACTCGTAGTGGAATAAAAAAACAGACTACTATGCACTGATGTCAATGGTACAAGTCATACTTATTTCATGCTTCCACTTTGTATGATACGAAGATTGCCACGAGAGTAACGGATGTTACAAGCTTCACGTTTCAGAACAAATTAAATTTAGTCACATTTACAGTTGTTTGTTATTTGTTTACCTTTTCTCTTTCCGACAATGGAAGACGTACCTGTATAAATACATATTTAAAGTCTATTTTGCGACAGCAACGGACCACAAGCTTATTTCTACTGAATTATAGATCACTGTGATTCTGACAGTGATACAAATGTAGAGGTAATAATCTAGACAAGCTGATTTCTAAGTGCAGTGACCGTCGATACTGACGGTGATCTTATGCATATCGTCCATGACGCTACCACAACTTTTATATGTAATGAATTTTTAAACACTCGCTACACTCATGGATGTGGTTTTCATGAAAATTTTACGCCACAAAATATGTACATCTGTCTAATTTCAAATTGTTGATAAACTAAAGGAATAATCGAAATGAAAATTTTAAAATAAATTGGTTTTACGTAAAGTCGGTTTACGGACGATAATTTAACGTGACAACGTCAAAACAAAACATTTATGAAATGATTGCATACTTTTGTGAATAGCAAGCAGAATGCTCAAGCCGAACGTGCCTTTCGCTCGCTCGTGCAGCGCTCTCACTACGATCGTAACGTTATGAGTCATCATTTTTGGTTCGTGCAGCCGGCGTTAATCGATTTTTTAGACATTGTCACGTCAAAAATACACGATAAAAAACCCAATAAAAAAGTCTATTGAAAATCCGACCACTATAAACTTCATTCCACATTTTGTATTGTTGTTGTTATTTGTTTACTATCCTGCAGTGTACATTTTTTTTCCAATCTTTAATGGTCGTGGATAAGACCGCCGCCGCCGCGCCGGTACGTATTATATTGTATGTATACTCGTAGGTCAACGAGAGCAGTGATGTATTAACCCAGTAGCAAAAGTAGCAAATGCTACGGGCCCCGCGCAAAAAGGGCCCCGCGTATCCAAACCCGGGCAACTCCGCCTGAGCATAATTTTTTGAGTGAAAGTAAGACGTGGTATTTTATTTTTATTTGATCTCACAAAAACTCTACACCTTCTCCTACTAAGACAATCGCGTCCGACAACCAAAAATTTGCATGCCCTAAGCAGGGAACAGGGAAAATATGGTTAGTGCATACCTACATCAAACAACTTTTATATCTGGTCACACCTGTGTTATTATGCATATAAATGATTCTTATTCTAAATCGGTAACCGATTACTTAGTTGTCGAAACACAGAATTTCATACAGTAAGGGTAAATGCATAAGTAAAGAGTATCTCGCGATACCTTCGCGCAGCGCGGGCCGTGCGCCGACCGGCCGCGAGGCAACACGCACTATAATTTCAAGTTCATACTATATTTTTCTAGCCTGATGCCTATCCTGCCTATGATGCCTTGTGGCATTAAGTCTGCCTATTCATGAATCCACTATTGTACATGAAGTTTAAATAAATATCCTCTTTCTTCTGTATGATAATTATCTGAATGCGCGATGCATTTTTTTTGTATCTCACTTCGGTTGGAAAACTCATGCCTAAGTCGGAAAAGTAGATTGTAGATATAATTTGAGTGATTGATAAAAAGAAAATCGGACATCTACCTACATAACCGTGGCAGGTTGCTAAAATTATCGAGTTCGCTTCGCTCACCCTAAATATAAGGATATTTAGGGTGAGCGAAGCGAACTTGATAATTTGTAATGTAATCTTATGTATGTACAAGTGGACAAAAAGCTAATATTCAACACACTTGCTCATAAAGTGGCTCTATGGTCACCGCAATTAGGCACAGAATGACACCCACAATCAAACTGTGACTTTTTCATTGCTATAACTCACTAGTGAGTTATAGTTTTTTTTTTATTGGTTGAGGAGGTTTGTTCTTAAAAAAAATATTATTCAAAAAAAGATCGTGTTTAATAGAACAAATAAATTAATGTTCGTATTGCTTGCTCATTTCATGCAACTTCTTATTTAAATACCTAGATAATTTTAACTTGTAATAAAACTTTCACTCAAATATAAATTTTGTTTTCTTTGTAATAAAAGAAAACTTTAAAATTCCCCATTTTGTACGTGGCAGAATAGGCGCAAACCCTACGCGCGGAAAATAAAAATAAAACCTCATCCCTTTAGTCTGTGGCTGATCGCAATGCGCGCGCATAGGAAAACTGATTAATTTTTCCCGCCATAGCGAATCATTTTTCAGAACTCGTTTTCACTGTTGTTGTGTTGTTCTTATTTTTGTTATTTATTAATTAAAATGTCTACAAGTAAACTATTTTGCAAAAAAAACGAGCACCTTAGATGTTTTTCTCTACTTCAATGAAGAAGAACAAGAAAGAGGTTTTATTAATTTGACAATGTATTGGCATGTCATTTGAAGCATTCTGTCATGATTCTTTACGTTTCAAATTTAAATTTTGAAATTAACAAAAGAAAAATATTGATTACTGTAAAATTGCTTTACTAATGGCGCGAATTGCTGAAACGATGTTTTTACTGATTACTAATATTTAAACTCTTTGGAAATTATCTGCAAATTAAACAATTTAATCTTTCTTTTTACATTAAATACCACTTTTTGATATGAGTTTTAAAGCGATAAGGGCCGGTAAAATTATAGCCTTACTTGTAGAAGGTTGTTCGCAAACTTAAGTGTCTCAGCAGCTAAATGTGAGTTGTTCAACTGTCCAGAGGACTAGGCAACGGTATCAAGAGACCGCTTCGATGAAAAGAAGACCCGGTTCGGGAAGAAAACGATGCAAAGAACCAAGAGATGAGCGCTTTTTGGTGAGTCAGGCGTTGCGGAATCGTAAAGCGTCAAGTGTGGACGTCAAGAAGAGCCTTGAAAAAGTAAGAGGAGTAGAAGTTAGCTTGTGCGCGTCAGCGGTCAGCGGTCAGGAGTAGGCTTTTGGCTGCCAATATCCGGAGTTACCGCCCGTCTCGGGGCCCTAAATTACTCCTTGAGCACCGTGTTGTTCGACTTCAGTTTGCTCGAAACGGTGCTTCAAGGACTCTGGAGGACTGGAATAAAGTATTGTTTTCTGATGAAGCTAGAATCTCTTTGTGCGGAGAGAACCGACGCCGGCTAGTGCTGCGAAGACCACGGGAACGCCATGCGGAAGTGTGTTTCGAAGAAATCACTCCTTATGGCGGAAGCTCCGTTATATATGTTTTGGGCAGCAATTAATTCGACGTACGGAGTTAGTTTTCATAGAAAATGGTACATTAAATGCACACCGGTAGGTTCACCGGGCAGTTCTAATTCCATATGCACAACCCGCATTGATTTCACTTAGCGAAGATTCCATTTTTATGGAAGACAATGCTCGCCCACACCGTTCTGGCGACGTGGAAGCGTACATGCAAGAAGTTGGGATCCGTCGTTTACATTGGCCAGCTCGAAGTCCTGACCTCAATTTAATTGAGTATGTCTGGGATGTTCTTAAGAGACGGGTAAAATCAGTGCAACCTGCTCCACAAAACATCAGGGAGCTAAAAAGAGTCATTGCAGAAGAGTGGGAACGTATTCCTCGAAACGTTATTAAAAACATCGTAGAAAGCATGCCCAGAAGGATTCAAGCTGTGATTTTGGCAAGAGGAAGTCACACTCGTTATTAGGTTTTTAGATTTGTAGCTTTATTTAATTTGAAAAGTAAAAAAATCTCCTTGTCTTTATTGCCGACCACTTCTTATTGTTTGGCCGTGTACATCGATTTTAATGAATTCATCGTATTTTTTTTAAATTGCCAATATTCCCTTCACGTGTATTAATTTACATGATTATAAGTATACAGAGTACGTCAAACAATTAAATTTCATTTAATTAACTTAAATCGACCTTAGAACGTAAATTTCCAAGTGCCCGTTTTTTTTGCAAAAGAGTGTACTAGTTTCGAAGAAAATGATTTATGTTGTACACCGCCCGATATAAGATGTGAAGCCCCTAACGTTATGGAAAGTTTACTACCTGAAAACTCCAAGTAAAAATATCCATTAGGAAAAAATTCTATTATTATTATTCCAAAAATTTCATAACATGGCAAAACAGTAAACAGTAAGAATACGCAGTCTTTTTCAGAAAATGTGTTCATGGCGTACTTTAAAGAATTATCTTCTAAGTACAAACCTAGCTCTAGGGTATTTTTAATCAATGTTAAAAAGTACAGTCCGAACAAAGAATGGAGTGGACTTAAAAACATACTATAATTTGTCAGCTTATCTTAAGAGATTATCCGATGGATTTAGAAGCAAGACCTCAAAAGTTTTATCGTCCGACTATATTGAAAAATTTACAAAAGATGCTCCAGATAACCAATATCTGGCTTCTAAGATTAGTTAAATTAATTTTAAATATCTACACGACTACGCGACTTCAGCCTGTGTTGCGTGTTGAACTTAGTTATTGTTTCTTTTTTTCAGGTTGCTTTAATATTTGGTGTAACTGGTGCCTGTAGGATACAAGAATTAAGAAATATAACCGTAAAAAACATAGAGAACCATGGCCAGTTGCTTTTAGTGACTTTTTAGTATTTTGTTTTTCGTGATCGGTCTCTACCTATCACGAAAAACAAAATACCGAGGTCATTCACCATACACGGTCCATTCTAAGAAATTGTTAAGAAGTATGAAAGTTTAGTTTCTAAATTACTTCTTAATTAGAATGATAAATGTACCTGTCAGCCTATAGGTATAAACAAATTTGGTTCTATACCTAAAGAAATCGCTAAGTTTTGAGGTTTAGCAGATGCTGAGAGCTACATGGTGGCTCTGTATGGTGCTGGACGTAAAGAATAGCACCATCCCTTATCTTCCCGTGGGTGTCGTAAGAGGCGACTAAGGGATTTGCCAGAGAATGGGCAGCAGCGTTCTCTGTGCTTCTGTAACAACCATACTGCGATGGCCAACCCGCCTGCCAAGCGTGGCGATTATGGCAAAACCCTCCAAAATGTCAATGTGGCGACACTTGGGGGAGGCCTATGTCCAGCAGTGGACGTCTTTTGGGCTGAAATGATGATGATGATGAGAACTACACTGAACATAGTTTCAGAAGAACTTCAGCTACATTGCTGGCTAATTCAGGAGCTGATATAATGACTTTGAAGCGTCAGTGGGTGGCGATCTAGCAATGTAGCTGAATCATACGTAGAAGATTCCATACAAAACAAGAAGGAAATTTGTGCAAAAATTAAAAAAGAAGAAAGAATCAAAGAATTAAACTTGATTCTGAGGCGCTTCCTACTCACGAAACACCAAGTAGGTACATCCAATGATTGGATTTAACGAATAATGAACCATCTCAAATTACAATAGAACATGAAAGTATTTCAATAAATAATCTATCTGATGAGACCGCTAAGCCATCAAAAACAGTTAATTATAATTTTACTAACTGCACATTTACTAATTGTTTCTCTAAATAGACTTTTCATCCAGTAAATAAAATGTTGTTGTTGTTCTGTGTGGTGTCGGACGTAAAGAATAGCACCATCCCATGTCATCCCGTGGGTGTCGTAAGATGCGACTAAGGGACTTAACAGAGAATAGGCAGCAGCGTTCTCTGTGCTTTTGTAACAACCGTCCTGCGATCGCCAACCCGCCTGCCAAGCGTGGCGATTATGGCAAACACCCTCTTCTTGGGGGAGGCCTATGTTCAGCAGTGGACGTCTTTCGGGCTGAAATGATGATGATGATGATGAAATAAAATGAGTTTTTATTGTTATTTTATTCACAAGTGTGTTGAAAAACGTCGTATGATACACGTGTGTATTGATGATTATGCTCTGGGCTCGTTCTTTTTTGTATGGAGCAATTTTTGCTTAGCGATGGCGAAATAGATCGTAGTGTTAAGCACAGAATAAAGATTGGATGGATGAAATGGCGACGGCTCACGGGACTGTCTGCGACTCCCTCATTCCCAGTATGTTGGGCCACAAAAGGGACGAATGAAAGCCACATTAGCATGTGAGAGCATGTGTGAGAATGCTAAGAGGGATGTCTGGTGTTAGGCGAATGGATAGAATAAGAAATGAGTACTCAAGAAGTGCTTTTGCAAGAACCGTACTGCGATCGCCAACCCGCCTGCCAAGCGTGCCGATTATGGCAAAACCCTTCCCCCCTTCTTGGGGGACGCCTATGTCCAGCAGTGGACGTCTTTCCGCTGAAATGATGATGATGAAGATGACTGAAGAAGTTTAAAAAAATTAAATGGGAAACAAAATCTCGACTACGAACAAGACGCAGACTAAAAGTGTTTAAACTACACGTTGATGTTATTTTCTTCCGACTTTCGTATAATCCGAGTCGTCATAATGTCTTTTATTAAAAATTCGTTAGATAGCTTTTCAATAACAAGTTACGTTGTCGCGGTCTAGGATAGTACAATTATTCGGTCTCAATTTTCTCGTTTTTCAGTGAAATCTTGTCTTCACGCGGTACAGATAAAAGAATTCGATCTCGCTTCGCTCGCTCTTCAATTAGAAACTTAAGTTGTCATGGCCAACTGACATGCACAGATGGTAAAATCTGAATTTTCCAGCACGCTTTGTTCGTTTTTCAATTAAAACTTCTGTTGTCGTGGTCCAAAATGGGACAATAGCTAAATATGGTGGTTGTTGTTGTTCTGTTGTCTTTGGCAGATCAAGAACCCCTCGGTAGAATTTGCTACGGGCCCCGCGCTTGCCTAATCCAGCACTGAACGAGAGCTATAAAGTGCATTGTTCTGTACAAATCAAAGTACCGTAATTCACACGGGGCCGCGGGGTACAAACAGTTTCGAGAGCACCTCGCTCGCTCTTTATGGCTGAAGTCTTTATGTGACGTGTTCACGACCCCCTTTCGTATCAAATTGGAGGTATAAATAGACAAACCTTCCAAAATAGCAATTTTTCGAGAATTGTTAATAACGTAATCTTTCGACAAAAAGGCAGAATTCCAAAATTGTCTAGGTCGCTTCGCTAGCTAATTTAAATCCTACGCTTTTTTGGTTCTGTATATAATACTTTTATGCTCATCAATCTCATCTCTGTTAGAATGAACAAAAAGAACCTAGTATCCGGGCGGAGGCGAGCTGCTTAAATTTTGATGCTTTCTTTCTCGGTCTTTCAATTTATTGGTACCAAGAGATCCAGCGGGTCATGGGCGTCATGAACTCATAACCAACCCGCTCTGTGCTGGGTCTAGGTCGACCGTGCTCTTGTTTCTGAACTAATTGGTTTTTTAAAATAAATAATTACTTAATCTACTTTACATGATGGCAAACGACGAAGTAAATCCTGTTTCTGCTGGAATGCACCGAAAGAACCTAACCCATCCGAGGCCGGCTCGCTTTGCTCGCTCTTGCATTCTCTTCATCTTGAAACATGAAAATCTAACTCTTCTCAGGGTAGAAGCGTAGGCAGGGTAGTTCGGGGATTAACCGACCCCTGAAATCTCGGACAACTGCAAAGAAATCAACCTATCCGAAGCGAAATGCTAAAATTTTCTTAATTTAATTTTTTTGAAACAGACGTTGTCCGTGTTAAGCACTCTACTTTTCATTTCGAATATAAATAAATTAAAAAATAGAAGTGTTTTGTAAATATTTATTACTAGCTGTCCGGCGCAACTTCGTTTTCGTCACATTTTCCCCGTTTTCGCAACATTTTTCATTGCTGCCCCACTGCTATTGGTCGTAGCGTGATGATATATATTCATATTCATATTCATTTATTTTGCATTCCATATTGTAAGGAAGATGTCAAGGGGCTTAAAGCTAGGTACATAAATATGGACCCTGTAAGGGCACAGCAAAGTTGGAGACTGGGAGAGGGCTTTATTTTTAGTAATAAGTTGGTATACAAAAGCAACAATATTCAAAAATAAAATAAAAAATAATAATAACAAACTATTTAGTCATCATTTCAGCCAAAATACGTCCACTGATGGATATAGGCCTCCCCCAAGAAGGGCGGGTTTTGCCATAATCGCCACGCTTGGCAGGCGGGTTGGCGATCGCAGTACGGTTGTTACAAAAGCACAGAGAACGCTGCTGCCCATTCTCTGGCAAGTCCCTTAGTCGCCTCTTACAACACCCACGGGAAGATATGGGATAGTGCTATTCTTTACGTCCGACACCATACAGACGTCAAACTATTTAGTGAACCATATTAATTTAAAATTTGTCATTTAGGTATTCAGTAATAGTATAATAGCATTATTATAATAAAAATTGTTGTAATTTATTTATGAATGAATTAATTTTTTGTTTTTTTTTTTAATTATTTCAGGTCATCATCATCATCATTTCAGCCGAAAGACGTCCACTGCTGGACATAGGCCTCCCCCAACGCCATATTGACATAAGGGGGGTATTGCCATAATCGCCACGCTTGGCAGGCGGGTTGGCGATCGCAGTACGGTTGTTACAAAAACACAGAGAACTCTGCTGCCCATTCTCTGGCAAGTCTCTTAGTCGCCTCTTACGACACCCACGGGAAGATATGGGATATTATTTCAGGCAATTTATTATAAACTTTCATTGACATGGCAAGGGCACTTATTGAGTGCATTTTAAGCCTAGAGCTCGGTAGGTTTATTTTTATGACGTAATGTGTATCTTGACTGTATGTTTTCTCGTGTAGTGTAAAAGTGTGGGTACTTTCGAACAAATTTGTAAATTTCTAGAATGTTTAAGCAGGGGAGGGTTAATATTTTATGTTCTTGAAAATGAGGTTTACGGCTGTCGGTGTCTTCTATATTTACTAATATTCTTATAAGTCTTTTTTGCAGTGTTTTAGTTTTAGAGAAATTGATTTCGAGGTTATGGTTATTCATCCAGGATATGGTTTTATTTAATGTAGTCGTTATATAGCCTATAACCTTCCTCGATAAATGGGCTATCTAACACTGAAAGATTTTTTCAAATCGGACCAGTAGTTTCGGAGCCTATTCAATGCAAACAAACAAACAATCAAATCTTTCCTCTTTATAATATTTATTTATTATTTTCTTTTCTGCTCGCCACTTCATAAAGTCATTGTATGTATTTAAGTATCTTTCCTTAGAAATGTCTGGCAAAAGATTTTCGATAACTGTATTCGCTTCGTCTTTAACAAAATCAGGGGTCAACATTTCAGAATCAATTGAACTCATTTTTAATAAGATATTAGTCTTAATCCGAGATTTCGATACAGCTTAAATACGGAGTTAGTATCCCGCCAAATAATATAGTCTATTTAAAATTTTAACCATGGAACACACCGGCTCACTGCCGAGGGCGAACGCGCTTAGTTTTTTTTATTCACTCTGGCCGTTTATACACTCACAAGACCGCAGCATTATTCTCTTAATTATGTTGGATTTTTTTACAGCTGACTGCCCACCCAAATTTAGTACTATTTTTAAAATTTATTCCTAACATAAGGAGGGAAGCAAATACTATGAGTTTTTCCCGCCCAAAGGTGGGAAGTAGCATCTTCCACCCGCTACTCGGATCCAATAAACACTACTTTCCGAGAATGAGAAATGAAGAAGAATTTTGCGGTCTGCCCCGGCGCGTCACCAACTCACCATAGTATGAAGATAACAACTTTCCGACTACTTATGTTATCATCACGCATCTGAGAGTGGTGGATAATAAAGCATATAGCAAAATAAAGCACCGTGCTTATTATACATAACATAAAGCAAATGCTATCGTGGCTCTCACTTGTTGCTTTTTGCTTTACATCGCACATATCGGCACTCTATGCCGTCGCACCGCAGCGCGGCGGGTGCCACCGGTGCGACTGTCGTCGCATGCGAGCGATTGCTTTTTCGGTCGCGTGCTAAATCATTTAACGCAGCTCTTGCGATATCGCGATCTCGGGCGGCTCACGTAACGTAAGCAATGTTGTTATGCTTCGTTGGCTTCGTCCTTTTTTAGTGTAAATAAACAGTGATAGGACACGCAATTAAGTAAAACCTATAATTTTTTTAAATACTAACATACTTTATTTCATATTAACACTTAACCAATTATAGACAGTCCTAAGAATGGAAAGTATGAAGGAAAGTTCATTTTTGTTTTTGAAGTGAAAACTTCTTTAGCGGCGTTGAGCACTTTTTCTGTAATGGGTATAAAATCTTAAACTCGCGTCAGGTCACGTGTCCTGATCGAAAATTCGTAAGACGAATTGACATTAGGTTGCGAAGGAATTTGAACTTCATGACATCTGTCATTGAGTTTGGTTTTCCAAAACTGGATAATTATCTTATGCACAAACAAAACCTTTGATTTCTCCAAAGAGGTAAAATTCGTAAAACGTATCGTAATATTTCTGTGTTAAATTTGTTATGTAATGTAAGTTGTCATGTTTGTGTATGATAGCGCAATAAATGAATATTGTATTTTACCACATAAATGATAGAACTAGATAATTAAAGCAATTCGTTCAAAATTATTTCCTAACCATATCCAAAAATGCACAACGTTACTATTCAAGTTTTCACTTCTGCCGGCACTCCCGGAGTGCAACCCGTTTTTTTTTTCGTAATAAATTCATAAACGCGATGTAATATTGCGCTCTGACAACACCGTGCTTGTTTTATTCGCACTCGCCCACGCCCATTTGTTTGGCCGTAAGTGCCGTAACAGGTACCTACGCTTATAAAAAAGCATGCTTATAATAAAGCATATAAAATAGTTTGCTTAAAATATAAAGCATTAAGCAAGTGATTGCCTTTAAGCAACTTTGTTGAACACTACTTCAGAGTTGCCTCAGTGTAAAATACTTTGAAAAACTGATAAATTGTCTATGAAAACGGTAAAAAGTTAAAAGAGAAATTGTCAGTATTTGTCAGTGACAACAGTTATATTGATCGTTTCATAAACTAATAATATGTTTCTGTACCGGTCAAATAAAGTTTAACTGAATATCTCCTTCGTTTGATGGTCTATTGTTAGTACGTGATACTGGCAGAATTGTGGTCCTATCTCCACAAAAGCCATTTATCAAGAATTGAATTGAATTAAGTGAATGTGAAAAGCATCGCGCTTTTGTATTAATTTGTTCCTGTGTCGAATTGTCTATCGAAATTATTCTTTGCGTTTGTGGTGCATCAGGTTTGTTATAGCTTGTAGTAACCTAATTTTAAAGAACAGTTTAGACCGGTATCTTATTTGCAGTATTTATTATGCGTTGATGGGCGCCGGTGTTAATAAACGTTTCCAATCCCAACGACAATGTGCAAGGAAATACTATGGTCTCCGAATCTACTATTAGAAAAAAAATACATTTTACTTTCTGGCTCTGTTATATGTCCATAGTCATACCACATTTCTTTCATAAAATAATAAAATTAATAGCAAGTACATAATTACATGCACTAATGGTATGAATACTTACTATGTAACAGCGGCTTACAAAACACGTGTCTGAATCTGCGCAATAAAATATAATGTAAGGTGGCAAGGTTTCTGAAAACAGTGGTTTCTATGAACAAAGTTTCCGGCAAGACGTACTATCTATGAACAGATATTTCTGTCAACAGTACTTCCTAGAGACCGATATATCTACAAACAATGTTTACTATTAACAAAGTTTTCGGCGAAACATGCTGTCTGGTACAAACTGCTTACTACATGTTAAACTGTCTCGAACAAGGACCGTCATATATTTAAGATAGAACTTCCCTTATGGTAAGTTCGTTTAATCTTATAATTATATTACATTGTGTCAAGAAGACGCTAAGTGATTCGACTGTAGTCCTAGATTTCGAGACCTAATTATTGAGTAATGGGGAAAATTACAATAAAATGGTAAATTACTTTTGAAAGCCATAAAATCAAACATAAAATTTAGACATAAATATTTCTGTCACTACCATACCACATACCAATACTGACTTCCATCACTTGAAGTTATTTCTTTAAACCATTGGTTTGCTCCATCGCTGATGGCATGAGTACTTCCTGGGAGTAATTTAGTGTCCGACCGAAGGTGCAATTCTGGCCGAAGCCGAAGCCGATTAATCGGTATTCACCAAAACCTTCGGCCGAAGCTGAAGCCGAAGCCGAAGGTGTCATTGACCTTGAGAAATACGATAGTTACTTTGATCTCAGAATATACTAGATACATATTGTGAGAGCTTTAGAGATTTAGCCCAATAACGAGCCGAGTGACCAACATATACAAGTAGGTAATAAAATATTGTCTAAAACCAGACAATACTTACGGTTTTTTGGTTCTTAGAGTGCCTCACAATAATGAACGTATCACCACAGGTACTACTCACAGTAATAAATAAAATAATTTGTAATAACAAATATGAAATATTTAAAAACAAAACACTTAGTTTACTAACTGCGATTCGTTTGGTCCGGTGCGGCGGCGCGGCGAAACTCTGCTGCTCTGCACACTCTCCGTCTCGCTCTAGCATCGTTCAATAAATTTCAAATTTTGACAACTAGCAAACCTTCGGCTTCGGCCAAACCTTCGGCAAATTTTTGGCCGAAGCCGAAGATTTGGCCGAAGGTGCTTTTTTGGCCGAAGGTGGCCGAAGCCGAAGCCGAAGCCGAAGCTTCGGTCGGACACTAGAGTAATTGCAGAATTCTGTGTATAGGTCAATTACTGTTTCATTTCAGCTATATTCCTCTTGATTAAAAAGTTCAAGTTATCATCCCTATATTAAATCTACTACTAATTGTACTTGTAAAAACTTGTAAACTACATGGATGCAATAAATGATGACTATAACTATGAAAACCGGGCGAAGATCCTAGTGATCTGTGTTCTTTGAAACCAGGTTCTATTGTCCATACACATTATACTCTTATAACATCTCATTAAAAACCAACTAGAATGGTTTGTGAAGAAAAGTAAGCTGGTCTAATATGGCTTTAGGAACAGCCTGGGTACAGCAGGACTTGGTAGGAATGAGTTTGTGGTAGCCATTTTCTTGATAATTTCAAATACTAACCCCGTGGCTGCTACTGAGATATTCCAAATGGAAAAACCCAATAACACTGCCTGGCCCGGGAATCGAACCCAGGATCTCTTTAGACTAAATATTCGAATTTCATGTGTATTTCATATTTTACTGGATAATTTTCTTATTCAATCTAGGGTTTGGCTGGCCTGCCACCAGAATGCTGCGTTTATAAGCAAGAATACTGTCATGGCTCTGGCCTTCTCTCAGTTCTCAGGCAGAAGATGCAAGAATTCCAATTTGCAGTGTTAAACTCAGGGTTCATAGGGCAATAGCTAGTTGTAAATATGTAAAACTAGCTGTTGCCAGTGACTTTATTTGTGTGGTTTTGAAGTGAAGTGTGAGAAAAAAAACAAGCTTACTACCTACCCACCTACTGTCTACCTAAAAACCTACAAAATATAAGAAAACATTTAAAAAAAAGATGAATCATATTGGTTAAGTCATTCTCAAGATATGGCGTTATCAAGGGAAATAGGGATTCATTTTATGTATAAAGATGTTGTATAATATAACATCTCTCTTAAATATTTATATAAAATAATCTATGTTAACTAACAAAATTGTCCTGTCCTTTCAGTTACTAACACTACCAAGTGCTCCCTTTGCTACGTTACCAAAGAATAAAAATCAAAAACAACAAGAACAATGCCTGGACCTCCAGGTATGTTTATTTAGCTAACCCTTTTTTCGCACCAAACATCTTAGCATATTGATTTTATTAAAGAGAAGTTACTGGCTTTGGTTTTCTGTTTAGATGTTATGAGCATTAAGCAATTAGTTTACTTAATATGTTAAATCTCTAGATTTTTATCCATATTTGAACAACCTAAACTCTTATGTTTCAGGAAGGTCTAACCGCGGCAATCGCAGGGGTGGTAACAACTCCGAACACAGGGACGATTCCATTGAAAGGGAGGTTGCAATGTCCTTTGCCCCAGACAGCCCAGTACTGGCTATATTCAGAGATGCTGCTAAAAAACTGCATGATCGGCAGGACAAGCACGAGCGGCTCGTAAAATTATCGCGCGATATCACTATTGAAAGCAAAAGGATAATATTCTTATTGCATTCATCAGTAACGTGAGTATAGATCTAAGTCTTAGTAAGTTTATATGCTATAGTGTTGTTACACCAGTCAGAGCTTAACTTATTCTTTGACTGTGATAAAATATTAGAAGCTATGTATTGGGATTACTTTTGCCTCGTTTAGGTATAAGGCTGCCGAGGTATAATTCGTCAAGACTTGGGTGTCGTTTGTAATTTCAAAGTGGACGGGAAAAGGCCTCTTGAACGCAGCCCAATACGTTGGTCTGACCAGGTCCACACTGCGCTTGATTCCACAATCCACAGCGCCCTTCACACAGCCAGGGAAGAAACAGTTGGAGGAAGATCATCCGAGAGAAGGTGATACTGAAGGGAGCCATCGTATTCTTCAGTATTGAGGAAAACGCCGCAAGGAAGGAGTAGTGAATACATAAGAAAGTATATGCAGTACATATAACAAAAAAACATTTTTTTTTTAATTTTTATTCTGGCTAATCTACGAAACAGCCGTATTGATTGTTACGGGAGTTTTACTGGCAGCTGTGCTATGTTCCCGAATAAAGGAAGATATATAGGTACATACCTTCCCGAGTAGGTACACAAAGCGTAAATGGAATTGAAACATTACAGTAACTTTAAACTTCATTACTGTAAGACATTAATTAAAAATCATACATTTTCAGAAAAGAAACATCCGAGAGTACTATCACAGAAGCCAAGGAACGAATTCAAAAGCTAATCAATGAGCCAATCAAAAGCATTGGCTTGGAACTTCAGCACACCCCAGATCACTTGCACTCCAGGGCAGTCACAGCTGGTTTCCAGGAATATACTGAAGCCAGGACCCTTCTATCTTTAGTGGCAGAGAATAGGATTATCACTTTCAAAGAAGTTCAGAAAGAGTTTGAGTATCCTTTAGCAGAAGGTGAACAAAGCCAATTGGTTACAAGGATGTCACACACTGACTATATGTTGGGTGTTGCTGATCTGACGGGTGAACTGATGAGGAAGGCCATTAATAGTATATCAAGTGGGGATACTGAAGAGTGCTTCCGTGCTTGTGACATACTCAGGCACTTGTATACTGGTTATTTAAGTAAGTCACTAATTATGTTAACCTATTGATCATCAGCAGGGATCTGAATAGGTAGTGCGATCTTGTGTCATTGAACCTGAATGATAATGTTAATATGGGCAAGCCCGGGATTCCCGGGAATGCTTTTCTAAATTTCGATGTACTATATGAAGTTAAACCACAATATAGATAACTATCAGTATAGTAATTTTACATAAATTAAAATCTAATTATTACATTATATTGAGTGGGTAAAGCGAAACCCGAGTCCTCACCTCACCCGCTACAAAAGCGCGAAGATAGGGATGGATGACTTTAGTCACCAATACAATATTTGCGTAAAACTGAATACGTACAGACAGCGTCAGTATGTGCTAACCCCTCTACAGTCCGGCCGAGTACGCCATCGCGCCAGGTCTGTTACTACTTAATATGACGCTGTCTGTACTATGTAAAAAACAAATTGCTAAAATAATTATCAATAAAAAAAACGGTATTATGTAAATCATATATTTCCCGGGATTCAGAAGGCATATTCATGTTAAGATAACGGTTTACTAAATCCCGCGAATAGCAGAACCTATTCCGATCTCTGATCATCAAAGAGGATAATGTAGAGAGAAAAAAAGTATCTTTACTGAAAGGTCTTGTCAGTGCTAATTTTCTTTTTCTTTCTATTCTTTTCGATCTATCACTACCTACGGCAGGAATACTTTTACATATTTTGTAACAACTCTGGTTGTATACACTCATGCACCAAACTTGCTATGCCTACTATATTCAGGGTGGAACTGGAAAGGATCGACGCGCAAACAGTGACCATGTTTAAACAACATCATTCCGCGAACCCCATAGATATTTCCAAATGGCAATTTTAAAAAAACTGCTTCCATTTATGAATTGGAACACCAGTTATTTTGACAAAGAATAGTTTTCTGAATATGTGGCAACCGTTTGTGCGTCGATGGGGATATCACAAGATGGAATGGATTCCACTCTGTATCAATGCTGAAGAAACTGCGAGATGTTCTTCTGTACTCCAGCTATCTAACCCACCTAGTCATGTTAAGAAAAGAAAACCTAGTGCTGAACAACAGGTTACAGGCAGCTGTCTCAACTGCCTGCCTGATAATAAGAACTACTAAGACAGCTACAACTCTCATTCCAGGTTTAACAGACTGCCGTCCCCTAATCCGCAAGCTCGCAGTAACACGAGCCAACTTGAACAAGGTGGAGATGGCGGTGTATGCGCTGCGCATACGCGGCGGGGAGAGGCCCCCGAAACTGCTCCTGACCGCCGCGCCCCCAGCCGAAGGTCCGGCGCAATCCAGCGGGCCAGACGACGAAGGATACTCATAAGTACTGCAGCGAACAAGGCGAGAGTTTTAAACCGTACCTATACACCATTTTTTTTTTCTTCTATTCTTGTATTTGCAATCAGCCCTAAGGCTTTGAGCAAATCTGTTCTAAGGTGCTGTCATGCGGAGTGGCTTCCCATTGGAAGCTACTCATCTGCTGCCCAGAGCTACTGCCGGTCTTCTAGCTCTAGGATATGATGACGTTTTAGTCGCCTCACATAGTGGTCCTTGGTGAGTTGGCGAGCAAGTTCGTTAGGGTGATGGATTAACCTCTCTTTGTATTTAGCTGCCAGACTCCGAATTTCCTCTTTGATTGTTTTCATTTGAAGGTGCTCGTGAACTTCATTGTTGGTTATGTACCATGGTACCTTCGCAATTGTTCTTAGAATCTTGTTCTGTTGGCGCTGGAGTATATTTATGTTGGAATCACTTGCACTGCCCCATAGTTGCAGGCCATATGTCCAAATGGGCTTTAAGATGGCTTTATATATAAGCAGTTTGTTGTCCAAAGAGAGTCTCGAGTTCCTTCCTAGCATCCAGTACAGGCTGTTGTATTTTAGCTGAAGCTCCTGCTTTTTACCGTTGATGTGGTGCCTCCAGGTTAGTCTACGATCAATGTGTAAGCCAAGATATCTGACACTGTGGGGTAGAGTACATTGGCCCAACTTTACAGGCGGGCATTCTCCTATTTTGAGAGTGAATGTCACCTGTACTGACTTTGCAGCACTAGCCTTTATTAAATATATACTCCAATTAAATAATTTTTCAAATTTTTCAACTCAAACATTACCATTCTAAGTGTAGTCATAACCGGGAACTTATTGTATCTAAATATTTAATCACAAATTTCAATTTTAACATACTTAGTGTAGACATAACTAAGACCTATATTGTATCTCAATATTTAAATTTAACATTACCATATCATTTGTAGTCATTATCAGGAACCTCATCATCATCATCATTTCAGCCCAAAAGACGTCCAATGCTGGACATAGGTCTCTCCTAAGTGTCGCCAAATTGAAATTTTGGGGGGTTTTGCCATAATCAGGTTGTTACAAAAGCACAGAAAACGCTGCTGCCCATTCTCTGGCAAATCCCTTAGTCGCCTCTTTACGACACCCACGGGAAGATATGGGATGGTGCTATTCTTGACGTCCGACACCATACAGAGCAACCAGAAACCTATATTGATCAAAATAAGTTTTACAATATTTCAATAAACATTTCCATTATTTATCTAGTCATACTTAGGCTTAAGCGCTGAGAAATCTCAGTACTATTAGGATAAGCTTGAATATAAAAATAAATGATTGGGATTGTCAGGTTTTAATTTTGAAGTTTTCTATTAAAAATAACCGAACTGTATCATCCATCAGCAATTCATAGGGCCGTAGCCCAAGTTTGTTTAAAACAGTAACTTTTGTATTTTGACCTTCTCTCCCCGAAATTACAGAAAACTTTAGAGAAACTAACTTATTGTAGCATGTAGAGTGTCTGTTTATGTATCCGAACAAATGTGTAATCTTTATAAATAAAGTGAGTACAATCCAAGCGTATTTGTATCATTTCTCTCCCGAATACCTTCGATCTTCCATAGCGACCCTGCCTATGGACATAGCCGCGCGATTAAATAATAGCGTTACTATGTCATTATTTTAGGGAGTCAAAACTAAAACATGGGGAGTTCATAAAAGAAAGAAGAGATCCTGGTTGTTACAAACCTCAGCTGGTGGAGCAAATAACGCTCATTTCATCATCATCTGCCTAGCCTTGTCCCAACTATGTTGGGGTCGGCTTCCACTCTACCGGATGCAGCTGAGCACCAGTATTTTACATTCATCGACTGCCTATCTGACCTCCACAACCCATTTACAGGGTAATATGAAACCCCTTGGTAAGTAAGACAAGTGCATTGACGATAATATTTTAAAGTTAAAAACAGAATTAAATAGATACTGCTACTCAATTTATAACAACTTTGATCCAGGAAGCATGTTGGAATAGTAACAGTAGTACTGAACCTCCAAGAAAGATTAGATCCTCTAATCAACTCCCTTTTTTTCGGATGGTAAATCATCAAATGACCCCTCCCGCTCTGGGCGGAGCGGAAGGGAGTGTCAGACTTGACTGACTAAAACCGATCCATGTTCCTTTTTAGCCCTTTGTGTTCCAGGGCCACGGTATGTCTTTCGAACAGTCCCGCAGCCCTGGCAGGCATCGGGGCTCTCGGACCTCTTCTGATTTGCTGACATCTCCTTGAGGCGTGCGTGGAACACGAACGCGTCGGCACGGCCTGTCGCCATAGGACGGACAGACGGTGAGCTAGCCCATTGCCCGCGCCTACGGTGGCCGGGGGCCACTGGTTACCCCCGGCCACCACGGGGCGTGTCCCGCGGCGGCTGGGACTTGAGATTCTCTCCCTCTCACGTTCCGCCACCTCCTTCACCTCTAATCACCCCCTGGGAATAAAATAATAAATCTTTATTCAGAACCAAAAATGGGTTAAATACAAAAATAATCTTAATTAAACAATGTAGGTCACACAATGTTCGATGTATCACAGGCGAAAGGAGCTCAAACAAACCATTTACAGGACAACAGATTTTTTAAACAATATTTAACATATTATAGTAATCAAATTAGAAACATTTGATATAGTAAACCTAATTAACTCAAACACTATTACAAGTTTTATTTATTATTAATTAGAACTAAAACACGTAATATTAACAGGGAAAAATGAGCGTCAGCAGAAACATAAATTCGGTTAAAGTCCATGGAGCAAAAATGCACAGTCGAGGCACTCTTGTTTGTTTTCGATTATTACAGCTAGCGACTAATGTCATTGTGCGCAGACAGCAAAAATTGATGAGTAGGTCAGCATAGTCATCATCATCATCATCATCATTTCAGCCTAAAGACGTCCACTGCTGGACAAAGGCCTCCCCCAACGCCACATTGACATAAAGGGGGTTTTGCCATAATCGCCACGTTTGGCAGGCGGGTTGGCGATCGCAGTACGGATGTTACAAAAGCACAGAAAATGCTGCTGCCCATTCTCTGGCAAGTCCCTTAGTCGCCTCTTACGACACCCACCGGGAGATATGGGATGGTGCTATTCTTTACGTCCGACACCATACAGAACGCACACAGCACAGTACAGCAGGTCAGCACAGTAGTCTGTTATTATTGTGTCATCGACAGGCGTATCAACGCGGAAGTCTGACATAAAGTACGACGCTTTACGCGCCTCCATAGTCGATCGAGTTGATATACCTGTATTCAGCTATTTTCCTAGCAGGGCACTCAGTGTCCCCCGTTTTGTGGTTATTGGGCTTTTTAAAGCGCGAGCAAGTTGCACATGTAGGTGAGAGCGCTTTTTTCTCGCACTCGGACAGCGAGTGTCCTGCTTCTCCGCAGTGACCGCAAGTAGAGTTGACCTCTCTGCATGATTTGGCTGCAAGACCATATTGTTCACATTTGTAACATCTGGTAACTAGAGTGAAATCTCTCCCAGGGCAGGAAGTCCAATTTATAAAAAGCCTTCTTGAGATATTAGGGCTTTTCGAATCTTGCCTGGAACCTCGATAATGTAGTTACAGGTCATCGCATCCTTCTTACCGGATTTGTAGCTGAACTTTACCACGGTCAAAAAGGAATCCATTGACATCTCTGGAAACTTATCGGCTACATTCTGCTCGTAAATGCAACTGAGGACATCAGTATCTGCTAAAGAAGTCGGCACTCCTACGACCGTGATCCGCTGCCAACTGCCATTTGAGAAGTACCAGATTCCACTTTGCGGCATAGGTTTTTAGGGGTATGAGGAGCAGGGTGTAAAGTTCCTCATCCCCCGTGGTAAAGGGAGGATCCTCCGGCCAGACAGGTGTTATGTCTGGCGGGCAACTGCCCGGCAGTTGTAGTTGGGTTTTTCTATATACTCTTAATTCGATGTAAACTTTGCATGTGAGATGTAGGAAATTGATGTTAGTTCTTCCGTCGTGCCATAGATGGCGCTGTAGTACTTTATGTAGTAAGTTGCTTTTTGTTGGTCGCTACATCACTCCCCCCCGGAGACCGGAGGTCGATAGTCGAATGAGTCTTGAAGTATTTTGCCATGCCAGTTTTAAGCTCGTTGCCGCATTGTTCACGGTGAGTCGGAACAGTCTGCGGTGGTGAGGCGAACCCCAGTGAGTCGGGGCCGGCGCTGCGTTTGCTCCAGTGCGTCGGACGTGGTGCAGCGCCGCGATGTGGCAGACAGCTAGAGAGGTGTCGACCGGGAGGTAGAAGCTCTCGACCGGCCGAAAGTGCAGTCTGCTGTGCCATGGTCGCTTGAAGAGAGGTTGAGGGTGCTGGCCAGGAATGCGCTTCCGCTGCATGCTGGTGGTCAGGAATACCCATTTGAAGCTGGCTGGCTGTGAGACTCGCTGCTCGAAGGCTTGAGGAAGTGATGTGGATGATGATGACGTCACGTTGCTCGAAGGCTGCGCTGACGTCCATTTCGGGGTCACCAGTTTAGGGGTATGAGGAGCAGGGTGTAAAGTTCCTCATCCCCCGTGGTAAAGGGAGGATCCTCCGGCCAGACAGGTGTTATGTCTGGCGGGCAACTGCCCGGCAGTTGTAGTTGGGTTTTTCTATATACTCTTAATTCGATGTAAACTTTGCATGTGAGATGTAGGAAATTGATGTTAGTTCTTCCGTCGTGCCATAGATGGCGCTGTAGTACTTTATGTAGTAAGTTGCTTTTTGTTGGTCGCTACAGGTTTGTTATTTTCAGTTTCTGCTCCGAATTGACTTTGCCATCTGTGGCAATAGAGCAAACCTCATTTAACTGCTGTTCAATGGATGACATCAATTTTTGGAAAATAATCATCATTGCGTAAGACTGCTATCGCTAGTAAGTTAAAGGACTGCTTCTAACCTGACATGATAAACACCCTAGAAGCCCAGCTTGAATCGCTAACTTCTTTAGCCTCAACAAATTAAGTACCGTACTCTTTGCAACTTCACAAAGCAATATACTAGTAGGTATATACCCCAGGTAGCTTTAACACTTTACCGTCTCTTAGGCGGAACCAAGATTGCGCAAAAAAACGGTGAGGCATTTGCTGCTGAGTACTCAGTCAAGGTATTCTGTCCTAACAGCAGGGCCGCCTTTAACCAATTGGAGGCTTGTTTGATATAAAACAGAGAAAAATATTATTGACATCCAAGAAATTGGCTTTATTTTATTGATAATTTTATGTGATGAATGTATGAATATGGTTTCGGTTATATGGCCACCGCGGCTGGCGCAAACATGAACTCTGGAGGTTAGGCTGTATTTCGGCAATAATGCGTTGAACGTTGGCGTCCACTTAGCGCTCAATTGTTTCTCTAATTTCCTGAAAGGTTCAAATTGATGACCATCATGGTCAGAACGTTGCAGTCAACCGTGAGCAGTACAGAGACATGATTACTATTTTACAAACAATCAAACCAATTCGCATCAATTCAAAGAACCAAGTCTGGGATCCATCAGGCTACTGCCGGACCTTAATTCCGACGAGTCGATCCAAAGCCTTTACAAAATATGTCGGGCAGTACAAATGTGGCTGCGTAACCACACTACTACGTTAACATCTGGGGCAGGCCAGCCTATCCGAGCGAGTGTTGCAAGAAAAACTGCGCACCAGATTCCAATATGCATCCCTGGCTGCTACCGTCGGCATCATTATATTGCGCCTGAGACTGCGTGGGTCACCAAAGGTCGCCACTAACTAACATAATCCAGAGCAGTACTTATGGTAAATATGTAGGTACAGCCCTGGGTTATAACCAAACTACCAGTGAAGACAAACGGAAAGCGCATGGAAGAGCTACTAGGCCATGAAGGCACTGTTCAAGGGTCTATGCGACTGAAACGCAACCGTGATTTGCCTACGAGAAATGGAGCGCAGTATACAGAGGTATGTACTACGCATCATGATCGAAACACTGCGATACTGCGCTCTAAAATAAATTTAGCTGACGTGACTGAATAGGGTGCCCCACTCTACTTGGGGCTAGACAGGACATAACTGCCACATGCCGGACAAACTAAGGGCCAAAATAGCAGGAAACTGGTGACCTGCGAGTGAGACTGAGACTCATTTATATATATATTAGTCTATGGACTGAGAGACAAAGAAGAAAGTAATAAATCGGGTAATGAGAGAGTAAGGTGGGACGAACTTGACAGGTTCTGTCAGACCTGAAAGGAGGACGCGTGGGTTCGCTAGAAGAGGAGTGGGACAAGGCAGGAAAGAAAAAAAATGCCTGTTTGTGTTAGAAAACGCAATGATTGAAAAAAAAATTATGATCATATCAATCAAGTGATAATTTAAATTCTTACTTTGTCGTATGATCAGGTTTTAGAAGGGAGAAAACCCAGATTATCAAGTCGGAAATTATAAAAATACTAGCTATCCGGCGCAACTTCTTTGCGTCACATTTTCCCCGTTTTCGCAATATTTTTCATTGCTGCTCCACTCCTATTGGTCGTAGCGTGATGATATATAGCGTATTGCCTTCCTCGATAAATGGGCTATCTAACACTGAAAGAATTTTTCAAATCGGACCAGTAGTTTCGGAGCCTATTCAATGCAAACAAACTATCAAATCTTTCCTCTTTATAATATTAGTTTAGATGAGTAGTACTAGCGTTAATATATGAGGCGTGACTCTTCAATCCGTACCGATACTCCCAAAGCCCAGCATTTCTCCGGGGCTTATTAGTCTTAAATTATTTGTGTGTACTACTGTTCTGCGAATGCATTAAAATATGTGCGAATGCCATGCATAACACACAGAACATATATACCCTTGGCATAGCAACACTGAGTGTTACTATCAAGTAATATGAAAAGTTGGTGTTAACTGTTATCTGTCATGAGTAGTTTTCCCCTACCGCAATGGTCATGAGGCTCAATATGTAAACATGGCAACAAGTCAACAACATGAGTCATGACATGGTCATGACTATGACATGAGAATGACACTAGTGACGTTTGTCATGACTTCATGAGTGTAGTTCCCTACTGAGTTCGTTTGTTTTAGTTAGACCGATCTTAAAAAATATTACAACAAAACAAAATAATTGAGATAAAGCTTACTGAAACAACTAACTTTTCCTGAAGTATAGGAAAAATGGCCGCAGCAGTTGATTCAATTTCGACGGTTAAGAAGTTTACGCTGAACAATGGAAACGTTATGCCTTCCGTGGGTTGTAAGTACATTTTAATGCAATTTCATAGAATAGCATAATCTATAATTTTAACTATTTTATAAAAGTTATTCACATGTGTGCCTACCTACACCCAGCGTTCCAGAAGACATACAGCAGATGGTTCCAGTTTTTTTAAGTTAATTTACAAGAGCTATGAATAGTTTTGCCTGCTTAACTTATTTTATTTTCAAAACGGCGACCACCCATAAAACCTATGTTAATCTATAGCTGTTGTCAATACTAATAAGTATTGTATGGGACAAAATCTTCAAAACGTCACGTATCTGAGAACCTAACCTACCTTTAGAAGATTTTGTCCCTGACAACACATGTTTGTATTGATGCCAACTAATTATGTATGGCTCCTATATTGAAAATAAAATACAATGGGGGAAGCTAGGAAGGCCAGGATTTATTAAAAAAATACCATCCACCTGATCTGGAATAAATTACATGTCAGGCAAGTGCTGATAGAACAAATCTAGAACTACTTACATTTGGAAAATACCTACAATTATTATGACAGAGTTCTGGGTCTAGGGACACTATTAACAAGCTCCGGCTCAAGCCCTTGCAAAACTTTTTTGCACATTAAAGTACAACACACACGGAGCATGCTCATACCCCGTCCAACCTGCGATACTTGAACTCTGGTCTTAACCAACGGAATTGAAATAAATCTCAAATAGTATCTTATAATTCGGAGATTAACTACATTCACAATAAGTATTTATGCGAAAGAACTGAAATAAAGCCACTTCAAATAAACCTAAATTAAAAAAGGGTTTCCTTAGTTGATTCTCTTCTACATTCCTTTGTTGATTCTTCTAGTTCTTAGTTGATTCGGGATTTTCTAGTCCCGAATTAATACGAGGTAGGCCAGATGGCCTACCTCGTATTAATTTCAATGATTTCAACTTTAGCTACTTTAAAACAATTGACTGTTTGTAGTCAAATCTTCGATGAAATATAGATAATTATAGATGATAGTACCTATGATATCTGGTGACTTTGGAATTTGTCGCCATAGAATGAATTGGAGAACTTATTGCGAGCTAAGATTTATACTATATTTCAATTCAGTTGGACTTACTCTTTTCGACCGAGGAAACATTGTCACAATGTTTGATAGAATATTTCCTGAAAATATTTCAACAGTAGATACTTTAAGGTAACAACATATACCAACCAATGAATATCTGACATGATTGTAATGTCTCATTTTTTTAGTGGGAACCTTCCGCATTCGTGACCCGGGCGAGGTCATGGAAGTAGTGGACCACGCTCTGGCAGCAGGATATCGCATGTTTGGTAAGTCTTACTACCTATGACTAACACCATGTACTCACTGGGAAACAAAATCTGTGCAAGTGTGCAACATTGTTATTGATGCAAAGTCATCAAGATGGGATTTAAAGAAACATGGTACCTTTTGGATTTCATCATCATTTCAGCCAAAAGACGTCAACTGCTGGATACAGGCCTCCCCCAAGAAGGGGGGTTTTGCCATAATCGCCACGCTTGGCAGGCGGTTTGGCGATCGCAGTACGGTTGTTACAAAAGCACAGAGTACGCTGCTGCCCATTCTCTGGCAAGTCCCTTAGTCGCCTCTTACGACACCCACGGGCAGATATGGGATGGTGCTATTCTTTACGTCCGACACCATACAGACGACGGATTTCATCAACCTGTTATCAATTAAGAGTAATTGTGACACCACCAAACTCTTGAGCTTTCAACTATTATGCTAAAGATAACTCTCAAAAGAGTCAAAGAGCCCTCACTTCGCTCAGTTGATTGAAATATCTTTGTAACTATTAATTGTTGTCTCCAGTTCCATTCAAAAAGGGTTGGCAACAAAAGGTGATCATTGTTCCATATTGATTAGCCGTATCATTATGAAGCTGACATTTCATTAAAATAATTACAGATACAGCTGCTGTCTACCGCAATGAATCATACTTGAAGGAAGCCTTCCGAAGATTGCTCCCCCGACATGACTTAGAACGTGATGATATTTTCATTACAACTAAACTTTGTAAGTGCTGTTACTGTAATATATTAGGGTGTGTAACTACTATTGCTACTGCACTTAGTAGATAAAAAGATATATAAACGAATATGGGTGCTGAAATAATATGTAGCAACTAGCTTATGACCGCAGCTATGCTCGTATGGAGTTTGGTAAATGTCCCAAGGGATCGTTCTACTGTTGGGTTAAAACTATCCTATGTGTTAATCCAGGTTATAATCCATCTGTGAGCAAAGACTTTTATTCAAATCCGCTCAGAAGGATGAAAGAGCAACAAACATGGAACCATCAATCAATCAGTGACTTTTCATTTTTATGCAAAAATTATAAAATCAATTAAGTCCATAGTTTTTTTATTTGGGCATGTTCTAAAATATTTATTTACTAGCTGAGCCTGGCTTGCATTGCAATGCACTTGTTCCTACACAATACATACCTACCTACCTACTACATACCCATCTATTACATATCTTCCTACCACCTACCTACTACCTTCCACCTACCTACCTACCTACCAACTACTACACATCAACTACCTACCTGCTGTACCTACCAACAACCTACATATCAACTACCTACTTGGTTTTTAGGTTGGACCTACAAAGCATTAGACACAATTTAAAAAAAGATGAGTGAAATTGTTTAGTCATTATCAAGGGAAATAGGGATTCATTTTAATATATTTATTTATTTACAGCACCTGCTGATCATGGAGGGCCAGAAATTGTCAAGAAAGCCTATAAAGCATCAATTAACAATTTGGGTTTGGATTATGCAGACTTGTATTTGATTCATTTCCCTGGCACACAGAGAATTGCGGTTACTGATAAAAAAAATAAAGAGCTTCGGCATGCAACCTGGGAAGGCATGGTGAATCTTTATGAAAATGGCATTGTCAAAGCCATAGGTGTATCTAACTTCAACGTATACCACCTAGACCTCCTTATGAAAATGAATCATGGTGTAGTTCCAGCTGTAAATCAGGTTAATTTCGTGTAAATACATACTAGAATATAATTTTACCAC
This sequence comes from Cerastis rubricosa, assembly GCA_949152445.1. Classification (NCBI taxonomy): domain Eukaryota; kingdom Metazoa; phylum Arthropoda; class Insecta; order Lepidoptera; family Noctuidae; genus Cerastis; species Cerastis rubricosa. Next base: position 10,598,492 of record OX424523.1, on the reverse strand, counting down.
AATTTGATCATGTCCTAAGTAACTGTTTTTATTTTTTATAGGTGGAGTGGCACCCCTTCTACTATCAAGAGGAGTTGCTAGATTATTGTAAGGCAAATGATATTGTACTACAGGCATATTGTTCATTTGGAGGAAAATCTGTCAATAATGATGAGTTATTATGCCATCCGTCAGTTACAAAAATAGCCAAAAGTCTTAAGGTCACCAATGCTCAAGTATTGTTAAGATGGGCAGTGCAACAAGATATTGCTGTCATACCTAAATCAACAAAACTCCTGCATATGAAACATAATATTGCTCTGAACTTCGACATTTCTCCTGAAGATATGCAGACACTTAACAACCTTTCAGAAGAGAAAGTGAAGTATGCGTGGGATCCTAGTGATGTTGTTTGACTAAAACAAATGCACCAAATCTCAAAAGGGTGCAAAGAAGCACATTTAAGTGGATTTTATATAACACTGTGAGTACATAGATCAAGTTGATCATCTAGAGATATTGAAAAAGTGAATACTGCAGAAATAAAATAGGTGTTTAGTGTTAAGGCAAGATTATCTCATATTGAGCGGCTACATTAGTGATATTTCCGTCTCAACTGACCTCGTAGATTTCGTAGCCTCAATTAAATGAATATGAATATGAATACCTCTCATACCGATTATGGATAGGTACTGTAGGGATGATGACAGTTTTTTGTTGTTTGCCTATCAGTTATAATATTAAAAAGTATTGGACACGTATTTTTACTCTTTTCACGTAATCAAAGATATAAGTATTATAGTTGAAATGGGTCATGACGTCACAACTAGGTAAATTTTATTATACACAGTTGTGACATAGTGAGCCCCCCACTCTCCAACTTTAATCCGTTTTAACTAAATATTTTTTTGTTAATTTGATGAAACAAAAAATACGTGTCTAATATTTTTGTATTATCTTACCAAAATAGGCTACCCAGTCATCATCCCTATTCTGCCTGTCAATTGCCTTTACATGACTTGCCCAACACTGAATGTACTTATTCCCGTGGGGATATCCTAGGTTAGGCTTTGGTAAGTAATATTAAGGTAAAATTGCAATTTGTATTGTTTTAGTAATCATTATTGGATAGGTTTAAGCTTATTTTAAGGTTTCGATATCACTCTTCTTTTGCTCTCTATTAATTATGTAACTGTAAGCTGTCCCGCGCAACTTTCGTTTTCGCAAAATTTTTCATTGCTGCTGCGCTCCTGTTGGTCATAGCGTGATGATATATATAGCCTTCCTCGACAAATGGGCTATCTAACACTGAAATAATTTTGCAAATCGGACCAGTAGTTCCTGAAATTATCGCGTTCAAGCAAATAAACAAACAAACTCTTCAGCTTTATTATTAGTATTATATATATTTAAATACATAGATAATTATTAGTATTATATATATTTAAATACATAGATAATTATTAGTATTATATATATTTAAATACATAGATAAATTATGAGCGTACTTAATATACAAGCTGTTGTTTTTGCATCCTCGTCAAATTCAAGGAGGTCTCTATGCTGATGATTCTCGACCCGAATCAATAATAAAATGGATACATAGGTTATTTTTTAATTACGGAAATCGGTAAGTGTGAACTACCCGTGTTTTAAACGCGGCTCGTCTGATTCTCGCCCCATAACTGTGCTTTCAGGCATACAAACAATCTCAAACGTTTATTCAATAATTTCTTATTCCCTACCTAAACCACGTTATGAGGGTTATTCTGAAATACTGAGAAATTTAAACATCAACAAAAAACCAGCGTTTTTTTCATTAACTAGGTACCGTAATTTTTTTTTCTTTGCTGATCTGTAATCAGTTGTCCACTATAAGCAGATATTTTGAGAGGTTTTGTCGGGTCAAGTGCCTCCCCCAGCGAGGACAACTACTCATTGTATTTTTTGCATAGGTGTTCCACTACAGTATGTCTTTTCTCTTAAGACTTTTTTTATAGCTGCGCTTCATTAGACTCGTCGCATTTTTCTATCGAGGCCTTTATTTCCTCTTTTACAGTGGTCATATTTAGTTGTGCGTGGATTTCGGAATTGGTAGTGAACCACGGAAGTTGCGCTATTGTTCTTAATATTGCGTTCTGCATTCTTTGCAATATTGCGATGTTTGAATTGCTACCACTGCCCCAGAGCTGAATGCCATATGTCCATGTTGGTTTTAATATGGATTTGTATATCAAGAGTTTGTTATCTATCACTAACTTGCTATTGCGACCCAGCATCCAGTAGAGGTTTCTGTGCCGTATGTTGAGTTCTTCTCTCTTGTTTTTGATATGCTGGTTCCAAGTCAGACGGCGATCCAGGTGCATGCCTAGGTACCTTACACTGTCTTTGTGCGTTAATGTGGAGTTTTCAAGGCATACAGGAGTGCAGTTTTTTATCCGAAGGTAACCTTAACCTGCACTAATTCCTCCACTTTTGGAGCCACTTTGTAATAGCGTCGCGGCCTTGTTGTATTTGGTCTGTGGCTTGCTCAGGCTGCTTGTTACTTGCCATAATGGCTCCAATGTCTGTGTCGTCGGCATATGTAGCAGTCTTTACTCCATCTACCTGTGGTAGGTCTGAGGTGTACAAGGTATACAAGATTGGTCCCAGCACCGAACCCTGAGGCACGCCTGCTCTTATACTAAAGAATTTGGAGGTTGATTCAGATTCTCTCACTTGGAAGATTCTGTCTGTGAGATAGGATTTTAGCAGAATGTAGTAGCTGGGTGGAAGATTTGTTCTTATCTTGCAGAGAAGGCCCTCGTGCCAGACCCTGTCAAATGCCTGCTGAATGTCTAAAAATGCAGACGAACAGAACTTGTTCGACAGTAGAATGTCGCTGGCTACATCCAAATTGATGGTTCGGATTGGCATTATTGCTTTCTAATAGAGGCAATATTCGTTGAAGGATCAGGTTTTCGTAGACTTTTGTTTGACAAGATTGGTAAAAGGCTGATGGCCTATAAGAATATATATATACGACGCGTAATTTATATAAATATAGATAGATTATGTTTTTGTCAGTGTGATTAATTGGAAATAGTTAATAATGCACATTATTTGAGATTCACATCATCATCATCAATCATCATTTCAGCCCAAAAGACGTCCATTGCTGGACATAGGCCTCCCCCAAGTGTCGCCATATTGACATTTTGGGGGGTTTTGCCATAATCGCTACGCTTTGCAGGCGGGTTGGCGATCGCAGTACGGTTGTTACAAAAGCACAGAGAACGCTGCTGCTCATTCTCTGGCAAGTCCCTTAGTCGCCTCTTACGACATCCACGGGAAGATATGGGATGGTGCTATTCTTAACGTCCGACACCATACAGAGCAGATTCACATAATGATACGCATTTATTATATTAGAAATTAGGGTATCCATTTATATTTTTGTGTTGTAGTCAACATGGACAATCCTGTTGTAATGAAAATGGTCAATCTAAATTCTAACTGTACATTTCATTGGATACTGCCTACAAGGTTTACTTTAAATAATCCCTACGATATGGGCAAGGCTTCCATACAAAAAAGTGATATTTTTGCTCGTTTCGTACGGAACCCTTCGTGCGCGAGCCCGACACACACTTGGCCGGTTTTTTTTTGTTACATTTGTTTATAATATTTTCGTTATATTATAATTCATAACTTGATCATGATCACAATATTATTTATATATGACGCGTGCTATTATTTACTCAGACGATTGATGTTTATATTACTTTAAAAGTTAGCACAATAAATATTACCTTAATTATGTTCTATTTAAGTTTGATTATGTTTAGTTAGTTTATTTTATAAATACTAGTATTTTTGTTTAAATTGTATTCTCGATTCATATTATGTGTTTTGACAATTTTACATCGTGCTTTTGAGAGACCATAGGAACTATGTATGAACTGTCCCACTTATTCTAAGAAATCTGAGAGTTTATACATTGCAATAAATGAGCAATATTACTGTATTTTATTGAAGTCTTAGTTTTATAAAATAACTATGTTTTCGTTTATAAAGTAATTGTGATATAAATATAAACTCAACGATATTTGTTTAAAACAAAGCGGTGCTGTCGAATATTCTATTACTCAAATTACCATTATTGCTTACTTAGTTACATAAGCTATAATTAATAAATACTAAACTTCGTACTCTTCTACTAAATGAAAAACCCTACCCCAACCCTACCCCTACCCCCCCTAACCCTACTTATCTAAATAAAAAACTAAATGCATCACAATGTTTTTTTGTCTAATTACATACCAGGCCCCTCAGAAAGTATTGCGAAAAAAAGTTTTTATATATGGGAGACTGGCCAGTTATTATGTTTTTCGAAAATATGATTATTTATAAGTAAAAATAAGTAAGTTCCAATTTCAAAATTTCCCTCCACATTTTTTGCGAGTTAATTCAAAGTATTGTGTCTCACTGAAATATGGATCTGCGCCGGGAACATTTTAGAGCTATGATTTTATACGATTTCAAGTGTCGCCTGAAACCGGATGAATCGTACGATAGACTTCAAATGGCATTCATGGATGAAGGCCCTTCCAAGGCAACCGTGTATCGTTGGTATAACGAATTCAAGCGCGGTCGACCAACTTTGGGGGATGACGAAAGAAGCGGTCGCCCTTTGACGGCTGTTACCGAAGAAAACGTGCTAGCAGTGAAAAATTTAATCCAAGACAATAGGCGAATTACATATCAGGAGATTCAACACATATTGAAGATTGGATCGGGAAGCGTTCACGAGATTCTACACAGCCATCTTCGCGTGAGGAGGATAGTATCACGCTGGGTGCCGCACAACCTCACCGATGCTCAGAAGCAGGCCCGGGTGGAATGGTGCCGTGATATGCTTAACAAATTTGAAGCAGGCTCGTCTCGGCGTGTTTACGACATCGTTACAGGTGATGAGTCCTGGATTTATCAATACGACCCAGAAACCAAGCGCCAGTCGACTGTTTGGGTGTTTCAAAATGAGCCAACGCCTACCAAAGTGAAGCGATCTAGAAGCGGGGGTAAGATTTTGATCGCTAGCTTTTTTAATTTGACTGGCCACTTGGTATCAATTCCCTTACGGGATCAAAGAAGCATTAATGCCGAATGGTATACTTCCAAATGTTTGCCAGAAGTTTTCTCTGTTATAAGCAACAAGCGACCAAACACAGGGCTCCGCGGGCTACTGCTCCACCACGACAATGCACCTGCGCACACCGCACTCAAAACGAGGGACTTCCTGGACAGCACGCCAGTCAAACTCCTGGGTCACCCTCCTTACAGCCCTGATCTAGCACCGTGTGACTTCTTTTTATTCCCAAAAATAAAAAATCAGCTCAAAGGGATACAATTTTCGTCGCCGGAAGATGCGCTGGCTGGGTTCGAGCAGGCTGTAAACGAGGTGTCTGCGGCGGACTGGAAAAAGTGTTTTGAAAACTGGTTTAGGCGCATGAATCTTTGTATAGAGGCTGGTGGAAAGTACTTTGAAAAGATTTAATAAAAATATATGTACGTATAGAACAATTTTTTTTAGTTTCGCAAAACTTTCTGAGTGTCCCACGTACATAGTTTTTACAATCCGAGTAACGGTGCAGGAAAAGAAATAATAAAACCAGCACAGGCAAAGTGTACGTGCTCAAAGTATACTAATAGTAGTAGGTACTTAAGTCGGGAATCATACACACATCAAAAGTGTCTAGGGATCAACATATATTTTTGCAATAACTTTTCTCCTGATTGATATTAATTAAAATTTTCTTTAAGGATTCATCAAATAAAGTGTTTTCGTTTGTCACAGTAACGATAAACCAAGTCACCTTTGCATTAATAAAGAAATTTGCCATTTTCTAATAAAGGGATTTTTGACATTTGAACCACTAACATTAAAGTTCGAAAAAAAGACTGAAATAACAGTTTCCTTTAAAATTTTATTGGGTAACTTAAACAATTAATAATCCGTGTTTCTACCGCGAACACTAACAACACAAGAACATCGGTTTGGCATACTCAAAATGAGTTCATCCAAATCACGCTGTGGAATGGCCGCCTATAAGGATGGACTTCCTGGCAGGATTTTAATCGCTGTTGGCGTCCAGGGGTTCTCCAGTGTCGTATACGTCTTGTATCCGGTCTCATACCAAAACGAGACTCATCAGAAAAGCATACGAAACGCCATTGTTCTTCTGCCCAATTTCTGTGTTCAAGAGCCCATTGATATCGAATCCTACGATTGTGCATTGCTATAGGTGGTACCCGTAGCGGTCTTCGGGAATGAAGGTTCACTTCATGCAAGCGGTTTCTGACTGTTTGGTCGCTAATTAAGTTCCCTGAAGAGTGATGAAGCCTCACGGCTAACATCATGGCGGTTATTGTTGGAGCTCTTCGAGTTAAGATTTGAATGTATCGGTCTTGTCTCCGTGTGGTGCAGCGATACCGTCCTCCATGGCGCTCAGCCACGGTACCAGTGCTTCGGTAACGTGTCCAAAGTCGACTGATAACACTCTGACTTGTATTCAGAGCTAAAGCCACAGTACGTTGCCGGGAACCAGCTTCTATCATTCCCACGGCTCTGAGCATTTCTTCCCTGCTTAAATGACGTCGCCGCTCCATAATAACGTTGGTTTTAATCAGTAGTAGGGAAACAGTAGCACTAATAATGTCTTCAATGCGTTGTATGTTTTTATAGGGAAAATATTGACAGCTGATTTTCATCTTTTACTCGAATTTGATTCACAGTTCCTGATTCAAATTATGAAATGCACCAAAAAGGATCCATATAAATTTATAAAATCATAAATTTATTACAAAGCCACATCTCAATCTCAAGAAATCCGCATAAAAATGCTTGATCCCTAGACACTTTTGATGTGTGTATTTTAATCAACATACAATCTGACACCGACTTGTCCTGACAGTCGAGTTAGACTTTTAATAGAAAAAACTGAAACAAAGAGATCTGAAGTTACCAATCTTTTTATCACCATATTTAATAACACGAAAGCAGCTTCACGCACTGTAATTGGGAACTGGGTACGCACAGTCCTCAGAGATAGTGGCATTTATGCTTCCTATCCTCACATACGGCGCTCTCAAACCTGGTCTTTGACAGCTCAGTAGAGCTTCAAGCTTGAGGTTTGCCAGCAAGCAATAGAACACAACATTCTTGGCTTCAGTTTAACAGATATCGTCATGAAGTGTTGCGCTCCGAGTCTAATTCACAAATCGGCGTCAAGCCAAAATCAGCGAAGCCAACTGCAAAAATTAATGTGCCTTGGTGGGAAAATGTTCCCGAACTCTCATGATTTAGGTAGTTAGGTACAAGCAAAAGTTTAGAATCTAGATGTAGTTAGGTAAATTAATTATACCGCGTCCAGCCGACAAACGAAAGTGTGACTCACAGGAATGCAGCAAAATGGAAATACCGAAGTGAATACAGAACTCCGACAAGTTATTACTTTCCTGATGCACATACATGCATACAGAAATACGAGCTGCATGCCTCTGTATTTGTCGGCTTAGCTAGGTAATTTTACTATGCCTCTCTGAATGACTATTAATTCGCAGTCTTGCTAATTCATAAACAATTTATGCACTTAAATTAATTGTTTCATCATTTCAGCCGAAAGACGTCCAGTGCTGGACATAGTCCTCCCCCAAAGCCACATTGACATAAGGGGGGTTTTGCCATAATCGCCACAATTGGCAGGCGGGTTGGTGATCGCAGTACGGTTGTTATAAAAGTACAGAGAACGCTGCTGCCCATTCTCTGGCAAGTACCTTAGTGGCCTCTTACGACACCCACGGGTAGATATGGGATGGTGCTATTACGTCCGGCACCATAAAGAACTAATTAATTGTTTGCGGCACACTTTTAGAAAGTTTAGTTTTGTTAATGCCTCTGTGAATTCCGTTTCGTTGACCGTTAATTATGGCAATATCGTTTACCTGCCCACATATTTTCTCCAGCTTTAATGTTGGCAGTTATAATCTGCCATAAGCCATTACCAGCTGGTTTCTATAGTTCGCTAAATCATCATAATGAATACCTGAGTTCATAATTGTCAGTCGACCTTAAAATGTGTCACAATGCATAAAAAGGTCACGATACACACTAATACTACCGACGATGTTTTACTTAAGTCGTTCTAATTCTTCCACTCACTTCGTCATTTTAACACATAGGCCGTCAGCAGGCGCTAAACGGAAAACGGTAACATCCCTAACAGTTTGCACAAACAGACAACCGTTATCACCCACTTTATTTATACATGATTGACATGTCTACTCGCATTTCGTGACCATTTCTATTGGTATCAGGTCCAGTGAAACGGATACCCACATTTCAGCAGTTAATGACCGCGACGTAGTTTTAGTCAGTTACTGTGCTGGGGTCGTCGCAGAGAGCAGCAACTTAGAAAAACATGGGCTCCAGAAAGTGGTGGTTAGTTATTTCGGCGTTAGTGGTAGCGGCTGCAGCCACCAGCATCAACAGATTCGACCAAGGCGAATTCGATGGATTCGAAGAAGACGACCCCTTCGATGAATATAACCAGCCAGAAAGCAATGTGACTGAACTCAGTGGAAGAAAGGGCAAAATATGTAAGTGTCCACTTTGCATTTTATTTTATTCCCGGGTTTTTTTTTACAGTATTTTATTTTTCTTCACCTAATTGTTTCATCGCTACGCGAATTCTGTTATGATAATGCACTGTCAATTTTTTATATTATTTCCTTTACCGATTCTATATAAAAATATTCTATATTGTTGGGATACTTGCACGTCATATAACGTAAGCCTAGACTATGACCTCCTTTGAGCAAACCAATAGGTACTAAGGTATGTACCACCACCAGCCAAAATAGCTCCATTCCGCGCATCGTTAAGGTACAGCCGCCAGCAAATCAAGCTACAACAATCTGTCAAATTTCTTTAAAGATTTTCAACCTTAGGTTTAAAGAATACGATTCAAAATTGATTGGCAAAATTTGACAGTTTCGGGTAGCTTGACCTGATGGCGTCTGTACATATGAGTAAGTTCGGGTGGAAACCAGTGGATCGGAACCAACCATTTACAAGTAACCAACCATTTACAAGTTGAACTGGACTATAGCAGGTTCATAAATCCAGATGAAGATTTACTGTACAAAGTCAGCTACGTTTTATATCTCTATCACTTGCGACTGTGCTTGCGAATCAATGCCAATGAAGTGGTATCCGTGGTGTTCAAAGGATGGGCCAGGGCCAAGCCAAGGGCGTCGATAGCTTTTGAGTAAGGGCCGGGGGAGGGGCGAAGGATGAGAAAGTGAAGTTCATCTAAGAATATAAAATTCAATAGCCACCTCAAAATATTTATCACCTCGGATTGGTTAGATCTTTTATTACTTGATCATAAGTAGGAGTTAGTAAATTTATCAAGTCACCTATTTGGAAAGTCTAGGAACTAAAAGAAAATGTGAGCTCTCCACTCCAGAAAAGTTCACTTTTCTTTAGTTCTTTTATTCAAAAATAAATGTTACCTACGTAATTAACTTAGGGAGACAATTTAAAGAACAAAACAATTTTTTTACACCTGGTGGCCCCGTCGTACAGGAATTACATGGGCGACAATAGACAAAGATAAGATTCAAGAGAAAGTATGCTGTAAGAGCGAGCAAAGCGAGCACGAAAATGGTAACGTCAAGCCTCGTATTAATTTAAATATTTTGATCAAAATATCCACATGCTCCATTTTTTGCAGCATACATGTGTATGAAATTTATTTCAGCCTCTGTCTCTTATTGTCGATCATGCGAAAATTCAATAGGAGTGCCAATCCAAAGACAATAAAGACGCGTGTGTGTTATAAGCATAGATCGGAGTAGGTAGATTGAATTTGGGTCATTAATCCGAAACGTTCATATAAATATGGACATTCCTCCGGAATTGGTTGATTTGATTGAAATTTAAGTGCAACAATTTATAAGAAGTCGTGGGCATAAAACGGCTACAAAATAAAAAAAAATATTAATGCTTCGAATTGAGTAGTAATAATATCACTACCAACATTAACAATATTTAATTGATTCCGGAAATACCGTAATTTCTTTCCGCCAAATGGCTTATCCATGTTATTTTTTCTGTGTGCATTTATGATACAAGTTCCAAAAATCAATCTACCTACTCCGATCTATGGTTTTAAGATTATTGAGGTAGTAAGATTACTCAAAGGGTCACTAGCCTTCAATAATAGTACAGTGTGACACTGACTGGTGAATTGCAAAAAAAGTTATAAATTTTGAATTTAACGGGTTACCAGGGTGGCTCGCGAAATTCAAATTTACTTTGGTTTTGTATGTTAAACAAAATATGATGCATGACCATAAGGGAACTTTGAGCATACTTTACTCTTCACACCTAAATAACAAACCAATTAGATTTTTGAAATATGCAATTGAGCACTGAACATTTTACCGCGGCGGGGATGCACCAGTGTTGGTAGATTGAGTATTAAGCCCCTTCTTTAGGGAGAAACAAATTGTTCTAGAGGATTTTATTGGGAAAAGGTAATACTTGGAAAAAGTTGCATCACTAAAAAGAAGATAAAATCAAGAATCGTTTTACAATCATATTTGTAATAATAACTTGCGTTAGTCGATTGCATGGTGTAGTGCTTGAACTAAGCCATACGAACACCCATCACTGCTTCCACTGTCTGGAGGATACGCTGGCCGAGTGTGCCGCGTGGGATGAGACCAAAATGAAATATTTTTATTTTACATAGGCCTACAGGGGCACTTATAAAACGTCAACAAAAAGGTGCTCGGTTTGGTCGTTTCCTATGGAGAAGAACCGGCAAGAAACTCCATGGTTACTCTTTTAAAATCACATGGTTTTACAATATTTCTGTTACAGCGTTAGTACTAAAGTATGGGAGGACATCGTAGGCCCGACAATAAGTCGGTGCTTACTACAAAACGTAGAACGAGATAAAAATTTACCAAGGCTCTAGGAATCTCTAGGGCCTACAATGTCCACACATTTACAAACAATCGGTAAATAAGAAAAAGAGTATACAAAAACAAAAAAGAACAAAATATCACAATAAGACTAGATAAAACAAGTGACACAGATGTTGTCATCCGTGCTGTAACTATTCTAAACAAAAAGTGTAATGATTTAAAAACTATTGTAAAACATCTGATTAAAAATAAGGGAAAAAAATTAAATAAAAACTAAGATTGAGAATAGTTAGAGACATCCACACATTGGTGCCGTTTAAGAGCTACCAGGGAAGCCACATGTGTGCAGGGGCTAAGGCCAAACTTCTCTATCTTCGACGTAGTCCTTAATTTTGTAATATGCTTTTTTAATTAGTACACGTTCAATAAGAGAGACGCGCTGTGCCCTCGTTACAGAGGTAGGAGGAGACCTGCCGCTGCCGACCGTTTTTCGCTCGCTGGTCGGCAGCGCAGAATCTTGAGATGCTGTGATGTCCTTCTACGAAAACAGTCGTGTCGCAGAAGGAAGCTGCGGAAAGGGAAAGGAAGATGACGAGCTCCAGCCCATCCCGCAGCAGACGTACCGGGCGTCGGCACAGGGGGGACAACGCCCGCTTCCGGCGCTCCTTAACAGGTCCAAGGGTGACGGATTCGGGGTCATCCGTCGACCCCATCACACTGGACCCGTGACAGCGACGTGTTGTGTTCCACGCGTGCCTCTTTTAGACGTAATGGGGGGATTTTTACACCTCACTCCCCCCCGGGACGAGGCCCGCACAGTTCAAGCCGGCCGGCACTAGTCTGGGCACAGAGTATAGTAATATTGAGTCTGGGGCAGCAGAAGTCGCATCAGATTCCACTGGCCCCCGCCGCAAATGTGCACACAGGTGTGGTTTTAGTCAGTACGAGTCTGACAGACCCCTCCGCTCTTCCTGGGGCGGAGGACATCCATCGAGGATTTCCGCATGGTAATAAAAGAAGGCCATACAAACACAGACACAATTTTCGATACCAAGTCGTACTTTTTGTGACTGAACATAGTTTTATATCTTTTGTTTATTTCTCATTTCCAAAATCGCTTACGTCTCTTCTCGTCTCCGCTGTAAGCTTGTCGCACTGTAAAATAGAATACTCTGTCTACGATAAAATGGTGGAAGGTGAAGCCCAAACCTGGGTTGATCTGGTGGTTTGGTTGGTTGTTTGGCTTTGCTGATGAATGTAGGCGTCAATGTTAGAATGTTAGTGGTTGAGTGAGAAGACTAGTCTTAGGATTAACGTAATTTAGTATTAAGGGTACTGCAGGACTAAATCATTGCAACTTGTATCATGGAGTATCATTTGAGGACGGCCCGACCGACTTCGCAGATATTTTCTTTTGTTGTTTTCGTATTTCAGGAGCTCAGGACAAGGTTTCTATGAAATAAAATATTCAGTTTGTTTTTGCTAGCGGCTCTTCTTATTATCTTCATTAGTAAATTGCACCGGTGCGAAGCCGGAACGAGCTAGTAATAAATAAATGTTTGTTGTTGCAGTGTTTCCCTTCGTGAGCATCGTCCGGTTCGCGAACACTGAGTGTTCTACCGCCAACTCGATGAACGGCACGTGTCTAGCGCGCCGGGAGTGCAACAATCTGAACGGCACCATCACGGGGATCTGCGCCACGAGGAGGGGCCGGTGCTGCGTCGGTGAGTAGTTATATGCTAAAGAGCCGTAACAGTTTCCTCTAGTCATCCATCTCACTAAGTAAAAGTAGCCTTAGTGGGGCACGAATAAAATTCTGGTTGACCACGATAATCCTGCAAAAAAGCAGGCCACCAACTGCCATGGCCCACCTGGGAATTTCTAAACCAATTACTAAATCAGGTGGGCCGCTGCAGGTGCAATTTAATCCGAAGGAGTACTCCGATGAAATAAAATGTGATTGCGGAGCCACATCGCAGATGATGCTCTACCCTCAGCATACTGTTACTCATGTAGGTACGACCTGCACCCGACCTGTCCACTATAAACGCTTTTGAGGTGGCAGAGTCTGCGAGAGAATCATCGACACAGTGATGATGAAGAATAAAGAAAAATGCGTTTTATTATACCTAACGCATCAATTTTTTTGCCAACAATTTTCCGAAATTATTATATTTCTCAGGATTTAATTTTTTTTTTTTGTTGTACTTACATAGATACAAATGGGTCCCATGTCATTTCTCCTGACTACGTAGGTTTCCAATAATCAGCTGCAGAAAACTAGGGTGATAAATCATCTGTTCCTTTCGAAACCATTGCTCTCAGTCAGTCATAACCATTGTAACATCTGCCAAAACAATTTGGTATGACCTCTCAATAACGCTAACTGCTTCCATTCCAGTGTCTCGAACATGTGGTGCCACAACAAACGTGAACAACACATATTTCACAAGCCCCGGTTATCCAGCCGCGTATGCCGGTGGTCCGGCCTGCTCTATGATCGTGAACCGCTGTAATGCCAATGTTTGTCAGGTGAGCCCACCCACTTACTTCATTTTTTACGTTATTAATGAATAATAATCAAGAACTTTATCTTGTTTATAATTGTAATTTAAGTTCCTCCTAATGACCTCATATAATACACAAGTAGTCTATCTAGTAGGTATCTACATATTATGTGGCACCCAAATTCCAAGGATTTATGAAAATAAATCCACAAGTGCTACTTAGTGTTTTTCAGAACATACGCCTTCTTGACTTGAACATTTTGAAAAACGTAACTAACTGACTTTTTTAACTTATTCTACCTACATTATCCTATACAATCATAATTACAGTGGGTTTTGTTACTAAATTATATGTACTTATATTGTCTACATCTACAGGATATGCTATATGAAAACAGTCTTCACATAAGAACGCAAAGTAATTTTGAGCATCTGCAGAATCCTTTTTACATGCGCCTATTTTTCATTGTTGGACATACAAATACTGTATTTTCAAAGAAGGAGGGCTCCTTCTTTGAAGTGATGCTTTTTCAAAAGGTAGAAAGCGAGCAATTTGGTTCCTCAAACGAATATTTTATGTCCTAATAGAAGAAAAACCGACATTTTCTCTAACCGTTACAATATATGTGTATTCTACCATCTTGTTACTATTTTTTTTAGTTTTTATCACGTGATACTTTTACATCCTGAAATTATACTTTTTTTTTAGTTTTTATAATAAATGCACCATAAAATATAGTCCTCATTCCAATTCTGCAAGAAATATATGACAATATTTTTGCTTTGGAAGAAAGGCGCGCGGTGAGCAAAGCAAATGGACGCGATAGATCGACGGAAACAGCCTCCTCGTCTAGCGGCTCCCCGCACACTGATGGCGTCCAGCCTTTCGGCACGATTAACGAACGAAAGTGGAGGCAGCTACAAAAAAGCGCAAAGTTAACGGACAATTGTTTTACGAATTACGAACGTTTTTTTGGTGAGGGCGGCAACATGCTCATGGCACGCCCAGTCTAGGGTCTAAATTTATCTATTGAATATTCTTCTAATATTGTCCATACCTCTAGCTACGCATAGACTTCTTGGACCTGGTGCTAGCACAACCCGACGGTGACGGGAACTGCGTCACAGACTCCATATCAGTGACAGGAGGGAACACCATCGTCCCCTTGCTCTGCGGAGACCTCACTGGGCAGACAATCTTTGTGGACTTCAACGGGAACACAGCTATCACTATCATAGTCACGGCGACCTTAGCCACAACATTCGCAAGGAGGTGGAATATTAAGCTGATCCAGCTTGGATGTGACTGTCCAGGAATTGGTAAGTATTAATTTTCCATCAAAATAACAGAAATAGGCGGGTTTTTGAGCCATGTTAGCCATTATCTCTATACTGCCCCAGTTTTCTAGTGCAACATTCCACACAACCGTTTTGCTACTCTTTGCATACCACAATCATACTCAGAACTTTCCCCGCATGGGCATGAATGACAACCAAATCCTACAAAAACATCAGTTTCCGTTTCAGTCACCGGCTCCAGTTTCAGACTTAACTATTATTTTCAGCACCAAACGGCTGCCTTCAGTACTACACGGGAATCACGGGAACCATCAACAGCTTCAACTACGGGACCGCTGCCAATACAGTCCTTAGTGCGTCCCTGGTCACCGGCACCAGGCAGCTTGTCAACATGAACTACGGCATTTGCATTAGAATGGAAGCGGGCTATTGTGCCATACAGTATGCGCAGGTGAAAAATAATATACAATTTTTTTCACACACCATACCACTTAGGTAACATGCACACGGATCTCACCCAGCAAGAGATCTACCTATCTGTAGCAATAGCGGTTGAATTTTGGTGGTTACAATAGGAACACACATCTAATCCAACCTTGAAGTTGTATGTTTTTTGCATAGTGCTCAACTATTGTCACGTTTTAGATATTTTGATGTGGCTCTTCTCATAATAGTAGCCAGCTACTCGCTAAACATTGGTAGATATGGGGTTCAAACTAAAATCTCGTAGAACGCATCAAACAAGCCGAACCACTGTGATCAACAACAGTGACAACTCACAACCACACGAAAATAATTCTAATTTAATAATCCTGTTTTTATCCATGCCAGGCTGCTGGTGACGCATTTTCCTTTACACTGACGGGCGACGTGGAAGGTGCTGACAACACTGTACTCGGCACGAATCTGGGAGCTGTCAACGGTGTCAACTGTCTGACAGACTTCGTGGTGATACCCAATCCCACCGTGGTAGCCACGGCCTTGGCAGCGGGCACCGACCGTTTCTGTGGTCTCGGATTCGTTCCAGTGCAAAGTAAGCATTTTTACCGATTTTGTAACCTAACTCGTGTAGGTAATCCTTGGTGGGTTAAACAGAGGCATACCTTAAAGTACACACATTTTGCCAGTGAATTTTATATTATTCCCCAAAAAATAAGGCGTTAGACTATGTCGGTATATAAATATGTTTATGTTATGTTTCACAGGCGGAGCGAAGCCGTTCGTTCTATACGTGGTGACAAACGCCAACGAAGGAGCGACTGCTGTCAGTCCACCTGATATCGCCAACCGAGGATTCTCGCTCCAATATACTCAAATTGCTTGCTAATCTGCTATCGTGGCATCCTTGCTATGGATTGGTTATTTTTGGGCTACCATTCGTGATCAGTTCTGTCTTCAAATCCGTGAACCGACTCATCTGTTTAAAATACACACGCAAATATTCAGTTCGCCTGGATTCGGCATGATGTATTTGTATATTGTACCTAATCAAGCCGACCCGAATAAGCTGCAAGTAGAAAATCGTTTACAACTGAATGTTAAGTTGATGCTATTCGTTAAGACAGATCTGGCGCACAGTTCAGATTTCTTTCCATGTAAAATAGCTTACATTTTCTACAAGCGACATCAGACAAGCCACATAAATTCTTTCCTATTTAGAAAAAAAATACTAATACATAACAGTAATCCCATATACTGTACACAAATCACTTTTGTAAAAAAATATTATTTCGGTACCGGTGGTCAATCAGACAAAACGCTACCGATAATATTAAAGGCAATGTAGTAAGGAGCCAGAAAAGCACATGTTAATATTTCTATAAGATTTGTTGAGATTGATTTAAGCTTAGTAATAGCCGGTTGAGGTTTTGTAGAAGACTGATTTGAAAAGAAGACTTTAACTAAATGGACTAACAACAAGCTCAAGTTATCGTTTTCTTTTCGAAACAACGAAGTCTATATTATCATTTTATAAATTAAGTTAAACGAAAGGCCATAGGACATGTACATTCTCCCCACCATCACATATGGTGAGTCAACTATGATTCGTTTCTAAAGGATTAGATTTCACTCGCATTAGATCGAGTTAAGTGGAAGGAGGGAAGGCAGGCCTTTTCACGTGGGCTAATAATAATAATGTTCCCGACGCTGAACGGTATGATTTTTTGTATTTTTAAATGTTTTTTTTATAGCCTTTTGTTTTTAAAAATATTTTAAAATGTAAATAATGTAGTAGGTTAGGTAGTAAGTTAATAAATAAAATAATTATAATTTTATAAATTGTTCAAACCTTGTTTTATTTATTTATCTACATACATCCAGCATAACAGGCTAACCCAACGCGATAAATTGTGTTGAATACTACCTGTTAAAATATGTCTTCCCTATTTGAAAACGGACTCAGAACTAACAATTTCAAGGATTTTTTTTGCAGGGAAGCCTAATCTATTTAGAAAATAAATGAATCTTTGGAGAAACTAGTAGGATTAATAAAGCAGTTTTTAATAATCAACCCAACCAATCGATAAAGCAATGTTAAGCAGCAATAAAGCTATGCTTAATTATTGCGTAAATTTCTTCTGTTAATGTTATGTTGTTGGCTTGCTGCATGCTCTGGTGCAAACTGTAAGTGTAGCAAGTATTTGTATAAATAAATAAATCGAATAAGCTAATTATATTCTTATTGCTTAAACGATTGACCCCAATGATTCTATCCCCGAAGAAAGTTTACATCTGAATTACACAACTTTTTTTGATGAAATACAATTATTAGAAATGATTTTATTACTTAACTAAACATGAACATTAGTTTACATGTAAGTTAAATGTTACTAGAATGGCACGTTTTGTTCATTAAGTACACACAAATATGGTAAATTCTCTAAATTGTGTGTTCACCGTTATTAGAGCAGTGCTGCTATGTTTTTATTTTATTTTTTTATTATCTTGTTCTACCTTTTGTAGTAAGCAACGACTTATTGTCGGGCCTACGCTGTCCTCCCACACTTATGTACTAACGCTGTGACATTAAAATATTGTAAAACCAAATGATTTTAAAAGAGTAACCATGGAGTTTCTTGACGGTTCTTCTCCATAGGAAACGACCAAACCGAACCGTGCATCTTGTGTCCACGTTTTATAAGTGCCCATGTAAAATAAAATATTTTGATTTTTGTAAACAGGTATGCACTTTACTTCGTGCATGGGCAGTTCAAATAATAAATATCACAAATAAATAATCATGTATTTAATAACAACTTTAACTAAACAATAAAATCACATGTTAACATATTGCGCATACTTTTTTCTAAGTCACGTGAAGTAGTGCTGATAGCTAATATGCAATAATTAGGCTTCTTGTCTATGACTTAAAGTTTAATTTAAATCTCCATAAAACATAAAGACTATGGTAGGTTAAAAACTCGTAAATACGAGGTGTAAAGGACACCGACGCGAAAATGTTTACCACATACTCAGTACATCATTTTGTAATAGCAATATTACACCGGATTTTTTTAAAAAAATCTGTTGTTTCCTACAAAAGAATGGAACATGTGTATTTCGATTCAGAATGATTGTTTTAGTACGTGATAAGCAGTAATCGGAGTAGGTAGATTGAATTGGGGTCATTGACCCGAAACGTATGTATGAATATGGAGATTCCTCCGGAATTGGTTGATTATTAAAAAAAAAACCGGAACTTAGGTAGGAATTGTATTAAAATGAGCAAAATTATATTCTAAAAAGGCTATAAATAAAAACAAGAAAAATGCTTCGATCGGAATTCGATTGTTTTTATTATTCAACAGATAAATAATAAATAAATTTAGTTTTACCTTACTTATATACCTTAGATACCTTACTTTAAATTTTGAATTGAGTAGTAATAATATCACTACTAACATTAACAATATTTAATTGAATCCGGAAATACCGTAATTACTTTCCGGAAAAATGGCTTATCCTTGTTATTCTTTCTGTGTGCATTTAAGATACAAGAACTAAAAATCAATCTACCTACTCCGATCACTGGTGATAAGCCTTTTCGCGTCGGTGTCCCATACACCTTGTGTATTACATGAAAGGCACAGAATCTTATAACAAGCAAATATACATTAAATTTAATAACAAACAAGTTAACTTTATAATATTTGTACAACAGGTAAATTATGTTACGATCAATGTAAATATACTATGTAATAACGTGACCTACCTGCCCAAAATCTGAGACAATAAACTATTTAGTACCTTAATACGTTTTTAGATTTTAATTTCAGGTTGCTCTAAAATATTTTATTGAGGCTAATTGACTGCTTCTAAATCATCATCAGCGGACTAGGTGTTTTCCCAACTATACTCTAAACGGCTTTCAGTTCAACCGGGTGCAGCTGAATCCCAATAATTTAATTAACACAGAGTGACTGCCTATTTGACCTTAATCGTAGGTAAGGATTAATCACACTTTCGGTGGTATTCTGACAAACGGTTTTCAAAGATGCTTTCGAAGAAATCCGTTTCATACTGTTTCAAATTAATGATAGGCTTGATTGCACGCACCGGGTTTGAAGAAATATGTTCAAAACACCCGAGGAAAAAGGCCGGAGTGAACGTATGTATGCACTTATCACAATCAAACCGCTTTGTACCGGATGCATACGTCGATGCATGTACCTACATGTAATATACAAATATTACATGTAGGTACATGCATCGAGGAGAGTGATGACGTACGGAGCAAGAAAACCCGACACCGTGTACATAGCTTTTATGTACGTATGTAGTATGCAGCGCGGTTTCCACCAATAAGCGCTTATGCAATAGGCAAGGTCATGCGGTACTTAATAGCTGTTTGTGTTATTACCAGAGGTCGGAATTAGGTAGAGTTATTTGTGTACTTACACTGATTTCATACAGCGAAAGAATAAAGTGGATATGCCTCAAATCCCGAGATTAATTTTAAAGAGCAGAAAAATCCCGTGATTTATTAAATAAAAAAGTTATTTACATTTACACAATTTAAACCATCCGATAGAATGGAGAGGGCTATGCTGGGAGTTTCCTTGCGTGATCAAATCAGGACCAAGTCAATCAGGAGGACCAAGAGAACCAAGGTTACCGACGTAGCCCGAAGAATTGCCAAACTTAAGTGGCAGTGGGCAGGACACATTGCTCGCAGAACAGATGGCCGATGGGGCCAAAAAGTTCTGGAATGGCGACCGCGAACCGGGAGACGATGCGTTGGAAGACTTCCCACTAGTTGGACCGATGACCTGGTGAAGGTTGCGGGGATCCGCTGGATGCGAGTCGCACGGGACCGGTCAATGTGGCGACACTTAGGGGAGGCCTACGTCCATAAGTGGACGTCTTTCGGCTGAAATGATGAACCATCCGACATCGGATGTACGAAGTTGCAAAATTCCAAAGCACACACGCAAGGGAAGATCCATAACAACATTTCGATGCAAGTACAAAAATAACTCTACCTAATTCCGACTTCTGGTTATTACTATTATATTATCTACGAGGAAGACGCCGAGTTACCGACATACTGAGAGAAATGGAATCTCTAAATAGTTTAAACCAAAATCGTTTTTTAAGTAAATCCCAATAATTATCTGACAATTGCTCATCGGCATCCCCGGGGGTAACAGATGTTCCTAGTATTTAAGGTGAGCGTGCTCTGCTTGACAATGAACCTGGCATGCTTCTACTGAACTCTTATCTCAAATGAGGAAACAATCTGTTCTGACTTAGCGCATTTTCAGAGTGGATATACTAACTTGGATCGATCTAGACTTAGTCGAAGATGCTTGTTCACCCCTGTCGGGAATAGATCTTGTCATGCACATCAACTCTGTTTTCCTCGATTGGGATAAACGTTTATTTTTTTGCATTGGCTAATAATGGGAGTTCTTGACAATCTTAATGCGAGGGCAAAAATAACAACCTATGAATACCATGTACTTTTTATTGCTAACAATTTGACTTGGGTAGAGTAGAAATAGAATCTGAACAAAATGTTAACGTCGTAAAATGCATAACAAGGGTCATAAATTCGTAATACATGAAATAAAATAAAATAACAAAACTAACTCTTCAGAAATAAGCACATTGCATAGCTGTAGAGCCAAGTTTTTGTTTGAGTTATGTGCCTTGTGACTAAATGGTACTTAATACTGTTTCTCACATTTCTTTGTAGATTTTGTATGCCATAGGCATGTTTAAGAAACGACATTATTATTGCAAGTTCTACTATCAATAAATAGTTATAAACGCAGTGTTATCTGAAATCACACTATGTGTATGATATAATAAAACAATACTTTATTTTACATATACTTAATGCGTGGAGTATCAAGAAAGCGCGTTACAGGAACTATGGAGTTCATTAAGGTACTAATGGTATTCTAATTAGTAAACTTCGCGACCGTAATCGAAAGTTGCGTTATTTGGGGTCCATATTGGCTCACCTAAAGTTCTTTACCCGAAATTGTTCTTCCTAACCATTTGTAATCCGAATGATCATTCTTCCTAAAATTTTTCATCCTAAAGTTTTCATTCATACTATTTGTAGTGCTACCGGCGATGTTCATAACACTCATGTTTCCGAAAATTGTTATAAATAATATCATTAATGTAAATAATTTAAACTCCTACTGTTTTTTATCATAACTCTTTTAGCCCTAAACATAATTACCATAATATTTTCACTGATACTCAGATAGAAACATTTACCAAGTGTAATAAAAATATATGTGGGTAGAAGATGATATTTATAGTTTTAATTTGGGTGGGGATTAGGTCAAATTGTCGTCTTGGGGGCACTATGAAAAAAATACTTAGAAAAATTTTGCGACCAATTTCGAGGTAGCGCTCGCCGGCCGCTCCCGCGGCACCGCTCGCTCGCTCGCTCGGCTCGCGCGTAGTTGGTCACAGTTCTAACCTAACCTAACCTATGGATACCTTTCCAGGTACACACCGCAATAAATAAAAAAGTAAAAGTTTCGCAAAATGAATGTATATAATACTGATTATTATGAATAAAAAGAAAACGAAACAAAAAAGATATGACTTTGAATAAAAGTGTAAAAGATGGTTATGTTGAGAAAATATAGGAAAACAAATAAAAGTATAATAGATGTTTATTGCTACTGACATTATAAAGTTGAATGCTTCGGAATTATGAACATTAGAAACAGAGTAGTTAGGAATTGCGATTGTTAGGATGAAAAATGTTAGGAAGAACATTTTCGGATTTCCAATTATCGGAGT
Organism: Cerastis rubricosa; assembly: GCA_949152445.1. NCBI lineage: Eukaryota > Metazoa > Arthropoda > Insecta > Lepidoptera > Noctuidae > Cerastis > Cerastis rubricosa. Next base: position 10,576,458 of record OX424523.1, on the reverse strand, counting down.
TGAAAATTTAGGTGAACTTTGGCGCACCCCGTTATTTGTCACTATGTTACCGTCTTACAAATCTCGACAAGATTTTTAAGTCAATCTATAGTATAACAATTTTCTCTGGGCTCTTCTACGTATTGCTACCTCATAGGAATTCCCTTTAGCCCTTAACAATCCTAGTTCACACATAACACTGGCAATTACTGCGCTACAACTTGTCTATATCTATGCAAAAACGTATTAAGGTAGGTCAAAAATCTCTAACAAACATTTTTAAACTAACTAGTCCTAATATTGCTGAACTGAGTCACAGACGTAAAGGTTTAAAAAAAATATCTGAACAACAGATGTCGAAGGTTCTGAATTTATCAACACCGTAACACGAATTCAAAAGCGGTTACACACGGCGACGATAATTACGAGCGACCGCATTGTGGCAGAACCAACAATGTAGAGGTAGATGTCTAGCCCCTGAATCTGTGACTGAAGCGTGGCAAACCGCCGCTGTGTGTAACCGCCCTTAGTTGTAGACTTCTAAGCGTGCACGGCTATAACTTTACCCATTCGTGTCTGTATTTCATTCTTTGTATCGTAGTACCACTTCGCGACAGCCGTGTTTTTCTTCAAGTCTTGGAAGGCTCCACAACCTTCGATGCTGCTGAGGACTCCGAAGACGGTGACATCAGCCAGGTTAGGCCTGTCGCCGCCGTGGAATGGGGTTCCTTTCTTTTCGACGGCAGCCATCCATTCGTTGACCGCATCGTAGAGAGACTCGCGAGGATCCTCCTTGATCTTGTGCCTGAAAGTGGTTGTTTCAATGTTAACGGTGAAGTCACCTAACCTATCACCCCTATTTAACCAATATAGAGGACGATTCATAATTCCTTACCTAATACTAATGCTCATTACGTTAAAAAAGACAAGAGCACGGGCTCTTTTCATTTCGGAGGCAATACGTATTGATTTTGTTTTAAAGTTCGTTTTTGTGTTGTATTTGTGAGGTAATAAAAACTATTTTATACAATTTAATGAAAATGATTTAAATTAAATGTAACATTATCTACAACATACACTTCCATTCATGCCGCTAACTCTATTAACTTAAGAGTAATTTTAGTTTTTTCATCACACTTGCACGTAAACAGTATCTAAACATACACGCTAACTTGGCCGTAATGCCCCATATAAAACCCTCGAGCTTTTTTTTGCCATGAAACCCTAGGGCGGTGAGTAATTTTTTTTAAATTTATAGCACAGCACATAGGTCATGCAAGTTCAAGCAAGGAGTTTGAATTTCATTGCAATCTCGCTACATGTTACAATACTCAACTAATGTTTTAATCGATAGTTTTTTGTATCAAAACATCGAAATTATTTTATTTTTAGGGTTCCGTACGCAAAGGGTCAAACGGGACCCTATTACTGAGACTTCGCTGTCCTTCCGTCTGTCTGTCACCAGGCTGTATCTCATGAACCGTGATAGTAATCAGCTGATATGTCTACAGATTATGTATTTCTGTTGATGCTATAACAACAAATACTAAAAACCGAATAAAATAAATATTTAAGGGGTTTATAAATAATGGTACCGAACCCTTCATGCGCGAGTCCGACTCGCAATTAGCCGGTTTGTTTTAAACTCCGTTATGGCTGTTTACCTACGTAAGTATTTGCCTTTAACGTTTCTGACGAAACATTTGTATAATCTGTGGTGTAGGTGGAGCCCGCCACCCGCTTAAAAAAGTTCACGTATTTCGTAATAATAGTTGTGCTGACGTGTGTATTAAAGCTATAAATTCATAATTATTTACTCGCAAATGTGATGAAAAACATTGTATGTTTCACGGGCGGTACGAGAATTACGAACCTCGACTCAGAAAGCCCTCAGTCTTCGACTTCGGGCTTCTACTAGCCTCGATCGTAATTCCTTACTTACCGCCCTTAATACACAATGTACTACCGGTTGACCGCTGACCGATTTGTCAGAGTGTTAACATTAACACCCCAGCTAAAAACACTAAGAAGTAGTGACTGCCGCACCCTGGCCACTCAGCCTACTACTATCAGCTGTTTAGCTAATATTTTTACTTAACTACAAGCTATTCCGATCATAATATAATATATAGCTTGTAGGTAGTGCTATTATATAATACTTATTCCATGCCGACATCACGCGATATCTCTGGGGACGGCAACGGCAGATCGGATCGGCGCGATCCGGGTCCGTCTCTGTTCGATTTGGAGGGACCAAGGTCACGGCCGCGGTTTATTATAAGCTGCTACATTTAAAATATTTATGAAGTTTTAGATCCTTGCCTCGTCCGCGCTTTTAGGTGGCACGGCTCGTACTCGGCAGGGCCGAGCATACTCGTAAATCATTCTTAAGTGTGTGCATGCGGAATCGAGAGCAGCAACTACAAAATGAGACAATACCTTGTCTTCAATCTCTTCGCAATCAAATACATGGCGGCGGCTCCAATGTAGACCATGAGGGTGCACTCCCATGCCGGGAAGAACTGCCTCCAGCTACCGGCCTCTTGGAACCATTGGAAGGTCTCTAGGGCTTCGCCCGCAGTCCTGTACACGTTGGGTGACAGCGTGTTTACGAGGACGCGGTCGGCCCATTGACGCCATTGTCGTTCTTCACTGTAAGTTAAAGTTATAATTAGTGACGTCAGGCTACTTCTACATTCAAACTTGTGGCTTTACAATAATTGCATGTTTGCGTAAACATATCGAGTCCACAAAGTTTTAGCTGTGAATCTACGAACGTGACCTTGGCCGCGGTCTTTCAACAACGCTTCTCGCATGAATGAAAAATAATTAGTGCTTCTCGTTATTCCCCCAGGCAGTCAAGTGAATAGGGAGGTTGGCACCCTCGAGGGAGTTTGTTATTCCCCTCGCCTGTACTACGCGACTTGCAATATGGAGCAAGGTTTTGCAACTATGAAAACTAAATAAAATATAGAGACCTACGGTTTGTTCATCTTTATTACTCGTCTTACTTGGTAAATGAATACGTACTAAGTCGTCGATTTTGATAAAATGTGTGCGTATTATAATGAATTTTAGCAGTTTTTGATGCGACTTATTGTACGATTCAACTTTTATCTTGCAAAGATCAAGACGTCTACGACGGTAAAATAACCGAAAACAGGAGATTTTCGAATTGTGTTTGTTTTGTTTACCATACACGAAAAGCACTTTACTACTTGTGGTTTTAAAAGCGTCCATGCAACACTTACATTTCAAGAGATTTTTCATTGGCATCAGGTACATTAGCTTGATGCATGATGAAGTATTTGTTAGCAATGTCGGAGGTTTCAGTCCCCGAATCGTTGACGAACTTCGTGTTGGGGTAGAACTTGATAATCTCCCGCAGATCAACCGACTTGTCTTTTAAGTACGTTTCAAGGACGGATATGATGGCGGTGCTGTCCAACAATTGCTGAAATACCAATTACACATTGAACTACACAAATTTCTCAAGGGAATTAGAATATAGGTAGGAACTACAGAGATGTAACATCCGCAATCATTTTATGAAGTTAAATAAGGGGGTAAACGCAAATAAATAAAAGAGTCTCGCTCTTGTATTTACATCTACAGGTCACATTTACGGGGCTGTATTAAACACAATATTTATTCTGATTAATGTTGATGAAAAAAGGCCCTTAAAACTAGATTCTATTCACTGATGGCTACACACTACAGTTGGACGCCCTTTGTACAGTTGTTGCCGTATTTTGAAAATACAAATAAAATGGCGGAAGTTACACAGGCCTGGATTCATACAAAAACATTCCAAAACTTGATCAGATCTATGCTCATGTGCTGCTGTAACACTAAATACCTAACTGAAAGACAAGGAAGTAGTGAAGGGCTGGTCAAAGGTATGTTGTCATTTTGACGTTCAAAACGTGCTGATTCTTAGCCTAACTTCTACTTTTTATACGTATAAGATTTATGGTACACACGGGAACACATCAAGCTATCAATTTCCAGTATAACATGGCCTCTCTTTTTCATACATTCCCCGCACAATGAGAGATCAGCATAAACCGGTAATATATATATATAATATAATTTTGTATAGGTTGATTGATCGCCGTGCGTACCTACACATTAAGAGTATTAATATTCTATCTATATAATTCTAAAAAACTGTGATTTGTTTATATTTACCTGATATCCGCCATCAACTTTTGCAAGCACTATGGGAACTTTCTTGTATCCAGACCACTTGATAGCCTGCCGAAGGACAGCATCTACCTCCACAATCTCATAGCTGATGCCGCGAGCGTCCAGGTAAGAGCGGACCTTGCAGCAAAACGGGCAGGTACGGTATTGGAACAGCGTAAGCTGCAGGTCACTTGTATCCGCATCATTTACTATCTAAAACAAATATATTGCACTTCATTACTAACTCAATCACTACACACACTTGTTGATACCTAAAACGCCTTATCAAACTGAGGTGATAAGAGTTTAACCTTAAACTTGTAACCTAAAAATTCACTATTACTATCGATTCGTCCCGGCTTTCATGAACCAACGCATGCCATAAATCATACCGAACAGCCCACCTCTATGTAAAGCCAGCGCCACACTCTCGCGCTTAACTATCTTTATGCGATACTATGTTCAATTCAATTCAATTCTTGATAAATGGCTTTTGTGGAGATAGGACCACAATTCTGCCAGTATCACGTACTAACAATAGACCATCAAACGAAGGAGATATTCAGTTAAACTTTATTTGACCGGTACAGAAACATATTTGCAACAGCTTTTAACGCAGACAGCAGAAAAACAAAAGGTTCTAAGATAGATAATGTAGCTGTAGTGTTCGTGAGACTAAACATAACTGTCGAAACGCGGGTGTACTATTAGGTACAGGGGGTCTACTCTCTTTCTCCGAAACGTAACTTCGGCAACGGACGAAAATTAAACGTAGTTACGTTTGTGACATTATTCTATATCATTTGCGGACGCACACAATAACTTTTAATACATTCGTTCACGTTAATTGTCTATGAATTCGAACTTCTTGTGTGTGTCCGCAAACTATATAGATTAGTGTCACAAACGTAACTACGTTTAATTTTCGTTCGTTGCCGAAGTTACGTTTCGGAGAAAGAGAGTAGACCCCCAGGCACGGGCAATAATATAGGTATATACCTACATTGTCACATTTTCTAAATATCTAACCTTCAACCTTTAAAAAATTTGTGAACAACGTTATTCTCTAATCAAACTGTGTCAAAACTGGTATCATATTATACATGGTTTCACAGTTATATGAACGAAACAAAATCAGTAAAAAGTTTACACTTCCAATGTATTTTTCAAGTATCCTGACAATTTTAATAACATCATCATCATCTTCTCTTGCCCTTGTCCCAATTTATTTGGGGTCGGCGCAGCATATCTTCTTCTTCCATACTTCTCTATTACTTGTCATCTCATGAGATACCTCCTTTCTTACCATATCATCCTTCACACAGTTCATCCATCGTTTCTTTGGCTTCTTTTTTTAATTTTAATATTGCAAGTATACAAAATGCATACATGTCATAGAAATTGTATACGTGTGTCCATGACAATTCCATACATTAAAATTACATTGAATGTGTATACCTACTTTTTCCTATTTTTGTTAAATATACCATTATTATACCATATTACAGTATACCATAAGTTTATTTATATACCATTATATAATATAAAATAATGGTTTCTGGATTGCACGAATTCGGTGATGATGATTAATACAATCATCATCAGCCTGTATCAGTCCACTGCTAGTAGCTATGTCGGACACTATATAAGTATGATTTTATTTCGGATCCTATCCCTAATAGAAACCCCGAACATATCTTGCCGAGCGACAAATACAATGCGATGAATATGTTAGACTCAAAACTTCAAAATCCGAAAACGCTCATTGAGCGAAAAAACTGACTGTATAACGTGAAGTCGACAAACTGAAGATCGACATCAAGCTAGTGCGATATGAATCTAGTGTTAACTTAACCAAAGTCAATTTTTTTGAGAGAGAGGACATAATAAGATGTACTTTCTGAAAATTTTGAGAGATTTCATAATTCAGGAATCGAATTATAAGGAATATAGTAAAAGAGAGACAAATAAAAGAAAACGAACGAGTGTCGCTTTTTAGGGTTCCGTAGCAGAAGCATAAATGAAGTCCGGATTGCACATAGCCGTTTTACTCCGAGAAATGATTATTAAATTAAATATTTGATAATAATGTGTAGTTCATTTTGAAACAATTTAACATTATTATTGGACACAGCATAAGAACTTATTTTTGCGATTTAAAATTTATATTTTTAAAAGATTTAATCTTTTAATAATTTCAATTTAAAACTTTTATGTAAAAATCAATTTAAATCTTTAGATAAATAATTACATCCGTTAATAAGTTGACTAGCTATAGCATAACGATATTTTGTGATAAATAAAATGATTTCCAATTTAAATATAGCTCAGCAACAAAATCAAAGCAATTAGAGCACTTAGTAAGCATTTAGCTAGGGCTATCAATATTAAGCCATAGGTTAGTTTCAAATTACTTAGGTACTGATATTTTTATCAATACATTATTCATAACTGTTTTTATAACAAACATTTCAATTATTTCGACACATTCCTCCTTCCATTCATCCGCTAGCGTCACAGTATATACGAATGGAGCTGTACAGTGACTCCAGGATATTAAAAAAAAGTACTGTCGTTCCATTTCGCACAGCATTTTCACTCTTTTTCAGGATTCTTAATATTTGAGCATTATGTCATAAATCTCAAGATATTATGCTGGAACATTGCTATAATCGCACATCATTGCTTTGACCTAATAATTATAATATTGCGGTAGCAGGACAAAGCGCATAAAATAACTACTGTTATTATAATACATCGCATCGCAGCAGGAACATCAGTGTAGGAAAGGCATTAACTCGAGTCCCTAGACAAGCTAAATAACCATCGCATGACGCAGACATGGAGCGCAGGGCACAGCCATGTTTATTTACACCTACGCTTTTCAAGTAATGTTGCCTCGTAAGATGATTTTCCCCTGTTATTAGTAATAATAAGTTACATCTGCTAGAATAAAAAGAAACGATAAAGTATTTAAATCTGAAATACGTAATAATTAGTCGTAAATGCTCTTAAAATTTGTTACAATTTACAGAAAAACTTAAATAACGGCACTTTTATTTATTATCGGGAATTGTTATGTTATAAAGTTGTGTAAGTTAATTTGTCCGCCAAAAAAACAAACGGCGTAGGGCATGCGCCTCCCGCACCTGTGAAAAGCTCGCTGATTTCGCGTAATCAGCATTGCACATGCACAGATTATGAAGCCTAATATGATTGTACATTCGCAACTGTTTTGTACAACAGTACCTGTACATATACTTTAATCGCTAAAGCTTGTAATATGGCCGTCTTTGTCCTACTTATTCCATTTTTTTACGCGTGACCTAGCCAGCTCTTTATCATTGAAATAGATACAAAGTTATCGATCGGCGTAAAAGAAAACTTAAGAATTAAGAGAATTTAGAAAGTAGGAGCGAGCGAGTCCATAATTGACATTGACAAAAACACCTTAATCTTCTATTACATTATTATTTCTCCCAGAGTGACGGGAATTAGTTTGGTGAAAATTGGGACGAACAACATCTCAATCGATAACTGCATAAACTAATGTCATCGTCCGAGTGACATCGTTCCAACACTTCCTAAAAAAATATCGGTCGGTAAATAATTTATTCGCTCTGGGATTAATGATCTTTCAAATCAAAATATTGATCATCACACAACGGCAAACGGTTAGTATTAGTTAAGTTAGGATTAATCAGCCGATTCAACGACGAGAAAAACTGCGTTCATTTCATTGACGAATTTGACAACAATATTAAGTTAAGACTTTCCTGGCCGTAATTTGCGTCGCCTGTTGTGGAAATACAATCTATTTCATTATTGTAGGTACTTGTTGCATGAATAATACAAAAAAGTGATCGTCGTGAAGTCGACTTAGCAACATTTAATAGCAAATGTAATCTGGGCATGACGGAAAATTCGTTAAAATAAGTAATGTTTCGTAATAGCCATTGAGTCTCAAACTATGCACCCTGTAAGTTTGAGGAGGCCTGTCCCATACACCCTGAGTGGTGGAGATGGATATATTTTGTCAAAATCAAATGTATTCATTTGAAATAATTACTTTAATTCCTTATAATTAGTTATTACTAAGATACATAATTCAGCTTTGCAATAAGAAACACCTGAGCTTTTAAAAACTTACAGTGATGTGCAGAACAAAGAACAAAAGAGACAAAATTAACTTTATCAAACTGCAATTAAGTGAAGTGAGTGTTTTTTGTTTAAGATCAGTGACTGAAATGACAATTAATGTGATCAGAGAAGATATTTTGTTGAATGTGTGAGAAGTGTTAGATATACGCCAAATCAATCAATTATGAACTATAGTTAAATCAACTTAGGGTTGTAATAACCTACGGAATCACAGTAAATGAGTGTTACATAATCCAAATTTTTGGCCTCATAGCTACTCGGCAAAGTCAAATTTCACATATTAAAGGCTCTGATTTTGAGTCACAGATGTTATGATTAGCTAATTATTTCCAAAACTACCCAAATTGGCACAATATGACAGTTTAACAGGATAGTATGTGATAGTGCAAAGATCAACGGCAAATCAAAATTACAATCAAACACTATAATTTTTGCAAAAACTGGTTCCGAGAAAACTATTATTTTACCCAAATCATCGAACTAGATAGTATTGTGTAATCATTTTGTTAGATGAGTGTCATAACATTGAAGTCGTAGAGCATAATCTTTTACCTGTGGGATTTCCAGTCTTCTAACAAATTCTAAGAATGAACCATATCATTCACAGCAGTTCATTAAAATCAATAAAAGAGCATGTTGCACAAAATTATCATCTTTAATAACAAGTAATAATATAATATGAAAGAAATTATTACAGTTTTGTAATAAAAGTATTTATTCTGTATTGATAGCTGTGTGATGAAACAATTTAATTATTCACATAAAATAATACTTTTCACCCACTATTTGTTGTATTATGTAAATAGATGTGAATTTTAATATTTAGGTATACACATAAAAGATTTTAGAATTAGTTTACTAAAACAATTAGTTCAACTAATACATTACTATTTGTTACAATGTGATCAATCCTTTCCAAACGTGATCAGTATCTCAATAAAGCCAGTGATTTTCAATACTATTTAGAGATTTACACTCTCAACATGATTATTGGCCTTAACATTAAAAACAGTATGTACATGTTGTTATATCCTCATCAATGCATAAGGATAATCACAATACTGGGCAAAGACCCCACTTTTCACCTCTCCAATTCTTAGCATTCCACAGCCAAATTCCAAAAAACCAGCCAAGTATGAATCAAACTGAATTACTACTCAGCCGGTCAGACAGAGTAGTTGCTCTATATATAAACTTTAATAAGTTTGTCACTTTTTTATTTCTTCTAGTCAATGTATGCTCATGCTATAATATATTTGTCACAGCCCAGTGCTAATTTATCTTGAATGACATTCTTCAAGAAGTCAGGTGCAACCCTTGCTCTTGTAGATTGAAGACCATCTGTAGTGCAGTGTTAGGGGAGAGTTGTCATACAGGAGCAGTGGGGATGAGATTAAGCAAAGCTGGCCACAGATTTGTGAGCTTCTCCATCATTATGCCTAGTTCCTCACAGTACATCCACAGTAATGCTTGTGCCATTTCATGCAAAGAATTACATCAGGAATAGCCCACCAAACAGAGACCATCACTTTTCTCTTTCAAGTTTTTGTTGGAGGCATTGCCTACCTGATCCACAGGTGCTGGGATTAAACGACATGTTGGGCGCTTACAGTTGTCAAAAATAGATTTTTCATCACAAGTGACAATGAGGTTCATAATCCCTTTTTTCCTGTATGTAAAGCAACACAAGGCATAACTCAATGCATTTGTCACCGGCATTTGTTCAGTTTGTATGGCACCCATTTATCAAGTTTTTTACCTCGCCAATTTCACACAAATGGATCAATATTGTTTTGATGCTAACATTGAAAGCTTCTGCTAGCTCAGCTGTAGATTGAGTATCATCAGCTTCCACTATTGCCTTTAACTCATTGTTGTTGACTTTAGTTTTGGGATTGCAGGGTTTACTACCTTTTAGATCAAAATTTCCAGATCCTTGTTAATATTGCAAGTAGTTTCCATTGCATTGCAACCACAACAGAATTCATATTCCATAATTACTCATATTTTTAATGTGTCCATACTGAAGAAAAAGATTTAAATTTGGTGAAAACTATACACTGACCACTTAAAAACTATACTGACACTGACTATTTAAAAATTGAATTCCATATTTTTGTAATAAACTTAATTCCATATTTTTGTAATTAAACTTAATTTGAATTTAGAATTCTTTGCCAATTGTAATAAATAATAACATTTTAAATTTAACTTCATATGTACAGAGTTCTTAATAATGGATGGCTTTCCTAAATACAAATAAATTATCTGTAGGTACCACAAAGTATTGTTATTTCATTAGTACTGGTTCTAAACACAGCATTAACTTAACCTCTCGACCCTTTTTTTGATTGACTTGATGAGCTAACCAAGATTATAACAACAGTGATAATTTTTCCAAATTGCTTCATTAACTACATACTTTATGTGCTCAAATGCACCCTTATGTACTATTTTCATCAACTATTTAGCATCAACACATACAACAAAATATCAAAATTATTTTTGAACTGGGAACTGCACTGAACAAGAAATTCATGTGGCTAAGCTGCAATAACTACAATGATTTCGAGTCTAATCCCTTTGTCATCCTAATATCTTATAAAGAGATAAAAGACTTAGGTTCTTAAACATAACTCTAATTCTCATAGCCAAAATCACAGCCAGCAATCTCCTGGCTGGCAGTTTAGGTGTGTCAAACTGCTTTAATTCTATTCTATCTATAGTAAGTACATAATGAGAATTTATGACACCTCTCTCTAAATCACTTGTTTGTTTTGTAGGTTATCTACTATTATGATTCATTTTAAACTTGATTTCTTATCAGGGCACACAAATGGCACTAGTTTGTTGTTCTTGACATTAAATTATACTCAAATATTGCACGCAAAGTTTGGGGGATGGTTCGAGTGTTACATAAACGCTTACGATTAGTTTACAACAGTGTTAAAAGTTTGCTTACTCGGTAGTGAGCTCGGTACTCGGGAGCCTCCTTCAGAAAAGCATACTCCTCAGTCTCGCCTGGTTTGAAAGCCTTTTTAACATTCACTTTGTAATGCGTGTAACCTCCATAGCCCGCGCCGAGGAGGACACCGATACTAGCACTGACTAGGGTTAGCTTTGATGTCGATTTTGGCAGCCGGCTTTTAGTGGAGAATAATACTTTAGACAAATTCACATTCTCTCTAAGTGAAGGCAACACAACTTTCTGTAATATTGTAAATGTCGGCCTCCACATTTTATTTCTAATTAGTTTTAAGATCACATGGAAACAAAGTATGCTATGGTTACGTTACGGTGTGTTCACTGTTCAACGCAAAATTATTTTGAACTCGTTGTTCCGTAGTGATGGACGATGTACATATATCGATGTTTTGTTAATTGGTTTACGTAGATGTGTTTTTTTATTTACAAATAAAAATTTTGAATTTGAAATTAGGTAATAATTCCAAAAACTTTATTTATTCGAGCGGAGGCTCATAGAGGGTAACCAACTTAGTGCTTAAAAAGCTAAAAACTAAGTGTTACTAGTGTTAGTGAACAACACGATACGCGGTGACACATGTAACCGACAGCCGGTAACTGTCAGTGAACCACATTTATGGACTCTATTTCTAGAACCCTGTTAGGGCTGGCCATGACCCGAGCTACCATCACAATGCTGCGCGCTTTCGCATTATTGTGTAAAACAATCTACACGCACCGCCGGAAACATTCCTCATGCACTGCAACGTCATCACGTCTTTTGGGAACAGTTTCAAAATTGTGAACGACAATAAAGCTTTTTGATTTATAAATTCGACAGTTTCGTTGATTAGTCGGTTTCGCTGATTGGCTCACCTACATTCTGAGCAAATAAATAAACATTCTATTCTGTTCTAAGCCCAGCCGTAGGTACCTAATGGTTGTACTGTAAATTCTTAAGTACTGTAAGTACCTACTTAATATTTTTAGGGGGGTATTTGTAACTCTTGCTAAATTGTTCTATTAAGCTCAGTTTTACATACGATATTTACATTCTGAAATGTAGTAAGCGATATTTGTAGATCCTTTTTATCTTGGACACTTCAATGTGTACTATATTTCACGCAAATAAACATTTTATTCCATTATATTCTAAAAACATCGATGTTGACTTCGACGTCCATCGCTATAATCCACTCAATTGTCCATGGTCATTTCCTACAGATAAAAAAATAAAGAGATGTCATTTCTTCAAAATTAAACATTATACACAATGTTATTAACGATAAGAGCTTAGAACGAAAGAATGAAAGGACGCTGAGATAAGAATTCTATGAGAAATAGATGCGAAGATTTTTACATAATACCATGGATTTTTTATAAAAACGAGCAAAAACATAACTTTTTTGTATGGGAGTCTCAAATATTATTTTATTCTGTTTTTAGTATTAGTTTTGTTGTTAGAGCGGCAACAGAAATACATAATCTGTAGAAATTTCAACAACTGGGCTAACTATGATACAGCCTGGTGACAGACGGACGGACGGGCGGGCGGACGGATGGACGGATGGACGGACGGACGGACGGATGGACGGACGGACGGACGGACGGACGGACAGCGGTGGAAGCGCTAGGGTAGCCTGCAAAGTACTCAAAAGTTTTTTTTCCTATTTGAAGGTCAGTGTCAGACTGTATGTTGAACATAATTCGCGCCCGTAAAACTTATGTATTTACAGAATTTAAATATATAAGTTTTACGGGCATATTGTAGTAATAAGAATCATCCATAAAACCCCTTCATTTTATCCCATTTAAATGACTATTTCATGAAAAAGTCATTGAATTAATAGTTTTTTTTTTACTATTTAAAGCCATATTTGTTACGGCCGCGAATTATATTTTATTCAACATAATGTGTGACACAGTGTCACACATTATGTTGAATAAAATATAATCATCGGTCAGTGACTGACCGGCAAATTGCAAAAAATGGTTCGAAAATTTGAATTTCGCTTCCACTTGGTAAAATACATTAACGAAGAGGAGAGAGAAGTAAATTTCAACATATTTTATGCGAATGTGTACAGTGAGTTTTGACAGGGGTGGTGGTGGACAGTTTTCATCTTCGCCAGCACCCCTTTCATGGAGAAAGCATTAGAAATGAGTACGTTAGAAGGTGTACGTTTCGACCGCGCGGCAAAGACGTTTTTTTTTTTTAAAAAACTACCGCGCCATGAGTTTATAATAATTTGTAAAAGTCGATTACCAAAACCATAAATTTGTCATAGATAAGGTTAAAAAGTTATAAAAGTTTGAACGTGGCCGCGCCATCGAAACGCAGAGAACCGCGTGGCTAGGCTACGGAGATCTTTAAAACTACGCGTTGCAGAGACCTGAAATTCAGGTAAATCACAGATTGAGTTTGTAAAAAAATTGGAATAAAAAACCTAGGATTTTTTGTGTATTTTTACATTGACAAATTCAAATCTGGGTAAAAATCTTTAGACCTCTGCGATGCTTTTTCAGCGAGATATTGGCGATAATGTGTTTGTCACCGTTGCGATGGCGCGGCCATGGGGATTTAGTCTTACAGTTCCTAAAATATAAACCTAGGATTTTTTTTTATATTTTTCCATAGTTTTTACAAACTCAATCTGTGATTTACCTGAATTTCAGTGTCCGTACCATGACGATTAAAACATTATTGTTCCATTCCTATTCCAGAGTGGGAAAGAGATGGAGCTAGACGACCTGTATAGCTCCGTTTCCTTTTCTCTGCAACGCGTAGTTTTAAAGATCTCCGTGGCCGCGCGGTTCTCCGCGTTTCCTTGGCGCGGCCACGTTCAATCCTTTATAACTTTATCTTTGACAAATTTATGGTTTTTGGGAATCGACTTTTACAAATTATTACACATGTCATAGTTTTTTTTTTTCAAAAAAAAACGTAATGCGGCGCGGTCGAAACGGACACCGTTAGAAGCGGTCTGAAAGCGAACCGAAAGGCCAAAAAAATAAGTGTATGGAGTCACTTGTGCATGGAATGAGCAGAAATGGGAAATATGTATATTGTATAATCGTACATACAATATTTTCAGGTTATTAAAGAAAATGGGAAAGGGTAGTTTAGACCGACTGAGGAAGAAGATACAGGATCGCACAGAGGGAGTGCTGCTGGAAGTTCGCATTACTTCAAAAGAGGTATGTACAGACTATCCAAATAATAAAAACCCCGACTTCATAAAAAACCAACTACTTAAAGAGGAAAACAAGATTATGTAGAAAACAAAAAGAACTTATACTTATGTTTATATAACCACAATATAAAAAATCTTTTAAATCATGCCCCACAGTGGGGGTCTACCAATTCACAAAGTGACTGACTGAATCTATAGACACGTCATTTATCAGTTAATTTCTTTATTTATTGCCGCTCAGACGGGTAAAACGTGGGTAACAACAGTATAAATTTAAGACTCTTATAACATTTACAGTACCCAGATCAAAACTAGTAAGAAAGGTATTTCCAACACCGCACCGTACCCAATGAGTGTAAATACCCTTTAACGAAGCTGAAAGGCACTTGTTGTCTGCGTCTGAATAGCTGGTTGTCTGCATCAGTTCGCGTCATGCTAGTGACCCAATATTGCTACTTATTTGTTACTTATTACTACCTAAAGTCAATTAATTGCTACCTAACTTTGAAAGAAAATAAAAGGACTTCAAAATGACCAGCGATTCTGATATCAGGATGAATAGTTTACACAAACGGACTCTCCGTTTGTGTAAACTATTCAAATTCGTGTTATTATTTTTACTTGAGTAATTACCAGCTGGCCTACCATGACGTCTTAAAACATTATTGTTTTACTCCTTTTCCAGTGTGGGAAAGAGATGGCGCTAGACATATCCTGTACCTACATAACTCCGTCTCTTTCCCACACTGTAATAACTGTAAAACATTACTGCTTTAAGACGTCATGGTAGGCCAGCTGATTGCTACCCTCACATCTTTCAATGTCCACCTTGTAGCTTTTATAGCTTTATCAAGTAAAAATTATGCTTAGTTATGTTAGTTACTTGAAATTATTACAGGGAATGAATTACGGTTATAGAAATAAAGCAATTTAAAACGATTATAAAATTGTTTATTTTTAACCCCCGACCAAAAAAAGAGGGGTGCTATAATTATAGCTATACCCAATGTTAATTGAACGTATAAATATATACATACTTTCAGGCTGTAGTTGGAAAAAGAAACGACGTTTTAAAGGATGACATTCAAGTTTTTTTAAAGCTCTGTAACTTTAATTGAATAAAATGGTGCGAGATATTGAGTTATCACTAGCTGTGTTCCGTGGGGTTTAGAGAGTATTCAAAAACTAATGCAGACGACCAGCCATTCAGACGCACACCACTTGTTTTCCCCGTCATCGTCATTGCCATATTTTTTGGTCTAGATAATGCGTTTGTATCTAGTTACGGAGGTATCGGGAGTCGTAGTTCCTACTTTTTGACAAGTTATTTTTACAAATACAAGTTTTTAAAGTTATTTTTACTTTAAATACCTCCACGACCCCGTGCTATTCAGTGTATCCATCAACACAATGTTTTGACCGCGTTACGAGTACTTACATTGAGTCCTTTAGCGTAAAGCAAAATGATTCACCCAAAAAAATTTCGTGTCCCAGAAGTAATTTTTGCGTAAAGATACTTAGTTTGACGGTACGGAATGCTTTGTTGAAGGCTTCGTGAAGGGGTCCATTTACATCCTGTTTAAATTATTATTCCTTTTTTTTATTATTATATTAGGTACTTATCGCTTGTTGATCGGAGATTCGGATGATATTTACCTAAAGCACGTTTTTCCCGGCAAAGTAGGTACAAAAGTATTGTAGCGGCTTCTTTAAAGCCACTTTTTTTAGTAAATACCTACTCATAAGCATAAAGCTGAAATATCTGAAAGTGATAAATATGACTGGGCAAAAAATTCTTTTGGAGTAAAAGCCTAAAATGAAAAAAAAAATGTAATAAACAGAGACGTTTCCCGTACCGACGCGCGCTCCATACTAGGTTGACTAGTAAGCAGTAGGTACCTTTATATAAATTGACAGATTATCTCCCAAATTATAATTATTTCCAGTATTATTTTCAAAGTGAAATGCAATCACTTTGTGTCGTGTGGGGCCTATTTTTTCCAAAAAATCTTTTTTCCTATGGATTAATTTCCTTTGATGGATTTTCCTTTGGCTTTGCATGTGCACGGCATGATAATCATATATTTTTTCTTCACCTGAATTTTATTTTTTTCTTATAACTTCATTACTTTATTTGGGATTTGGAAGTTATTAGTTCTTCGCTTACACGAATAAAGCAGTAAACCTTTCTAATAAATGGGTAGTACCTAAAGTAATAAATGAAGAACCTACTAAAACATAACTTAAAGTCTCAGAACACACATTGCCAAACTTATAGTTTGAGGCGGAAAGTAAAAACGTATTATCAAAGGCGTCGCCAAGGGTAAACATGGCCGCCCCCTTAGAGGCTTGAGATTTTATGCCTTAAGCCCTAGCTGGAGACCTTAATAGGCATCGTCCTAATAGAACGCGAATGCGCGATCATCGTAGGTTCGCGCGAATTTTACTCGTACGAACGCGCGATTAAACATATTGAACTCGAATAGGTGTCCTAAATGACAATCGCACGACGCAGTCGCGCGACTCAAATGTTTGTAAATCTATTCGCACGAACTTAGTTCGTACGAACGCGGGATCAAACATATTGGATTCGAATAGGCGTCGTTATTGAAATTCGCGCGATAATTGCGTCAGCGGGCCGCTGTGCCCGCGCCCCTCGCTCGCTCGCGTTGTCTATTCGGGCGATGATAGGACACCCAGTTTTTGCCATCGCGCGAACACGCGATGGTCGCATCGCTTACTCGCGCGATGATCGCTCATTCGCCTTCGGCATCGTCCTAATAGAACGCGAATGCGACGATGCCTTATAGTCCGGTTAGGCAGAACTCAACCATTGTTCTATTATTACACTATTACTGTAACATTCGCTGTCACTAGTATCACTAATTCATTGTACTTTACTTAGATGCATCGATTACAGTCACAAATAATGTATAATTATGAAATGATCAGTAGCTAATATATGATATTATGTTATTTTTACTTAAAAAGAACAATTAAAATACTCACAGTCACTTTGAAAACAATTATTTAGTTCGTTTTAGCAAATAAATAATTCATTACAAAACATTTTTTTTTTCGACTCCTCGGACAGTTTTTGGAGCGCTTTGGTTTACTGATAAGTGTTGACCTGAGGAGCAAAATTCACTATGTGTTCATTCTGGGCAGCACTGGTCCAACTTCCATACTTAGATTGGCAATGTCCTTATCACCTCGCTATTTGAAATTGTCAGGCGTATTCTAACTGAAAAAATTAAGTGACTATTAAATAGACTTAAAATGTTTTCTTTTAAATATAAGTAGGTCTATTTTATAGTACATGACACGAATCATCCATTAGAGTTGTGGATTTCAGCCGATCTAAGCGCGTGCTGGGACGGATACGCCTGGGCGTCTACTCTCTAACTCCGTCAACGAAGACACGGGCCCGTACTAAAGACGTCCGTCACTAAGAAATAAACCCTACTCCCTAGTGACAACGGATTCACGAGCTACGAACGGGACCGTAGACAATATTAGTGAACGAATGAAAAATGGCGATAGAGTTGGGCTATTTTACCGGTCCATTACCGGTTTACTTACTTTATGATTTTGATGATTTTAAACAAAAAAAATGACATTGTTATTGTTAGAAAATGACCAATTTAAAAGAAAATACCTTTTACTATGTCTTTATATGAAGAATTGAACTATTTTTGCCATTTTCGTCCGGATTGAGGCTTTATACTGTTAATACCTTTGCCTTTTTTCTTTTGTTGACAGCAATGTTGTTTTAATGAAGTGTCAATTTTTTGTTTACAAATTTTGAAATATACATAATTCGCTTTATTAATACGACACGGGAACTTTCCGTAATAAATTGAACGATTACACATCAACACCGGGACGTGCTTAATCGGCCGCCATTATTGCAATATCAGCGGCAACCAAAACACACCAGGGGTGCCAGGGTCCTCGGAGCGCGTTGCCACCAGTATCAAGCCGAGGACAGCCTGATAAAGAAGACTGCATGCGTGTGTAAACGAGGAAGAAGAAGCCTACTCGCATCAGTGCGGTACCGTATTGACAGGTCCGATTAGTTGTTGCGTCCGGCTATTCCATCGACGCAGCTGTACATGTCCCATCTACATCATACCACGACGCCAGAGAAGGTCGTGGAGTATATAAGGAGCAACACCAAGTTCACTTTAAGAGTGGAGAGCTTATAATCGTGCCTCAAGATTAACTTCAAGTCTTGTGTGGTGCATGTCACAAGTTCACAATACTCCACCTCAAGGCTTTTATGCAGGAGGAATTTTGGCTGCAGGGGATCGTGTATCGGTATTTTGGCGCAAGGCTATACAATTTCTCAACTCAGCGCAATATGTGGCCGACCAAGCTACAATAGTTTTTTGTAAATGTGTTCAACATGTATTAGTTTAGTAATCATAAAAGATTATTTTATAGATTGTATTTATGGCCCTTTGATGCCTGAGAATAAAAGTGATTGATTGATTGAAACTAAGTTTGTTGCAATAATTTAAGACTTCAATATTCAAGTTATCGGTGGTTATAAAACAGCACTACTTAGAAAAAGTGTTTTTTGCATGGGTCCAATAATATTAAATAAACTAACAAACAGCATAAAAAATTGAAAATAAACTCAATGCTTTTTTGATACAAAAAATATTATTTGTAATGTGTTTTCTGAATATCTATGTCATTTCATCAGTAAAATTTTGTAATGTCATTATTTGATATCTACTATTGTGTATAACCTACCTTGTTAAAATAATTTGATAGTATTGTAATCTTATAATTTCATAATCTTATTGATACTAACATTTGTTAAATATTGCATGCCAAAAGTCAGGCAGAATGTACCCGGCTCACTGTATTTCAGAAAACTTTTTTGTGCAATATCTACATTCTATGCAAATAAATGATTTGATCCATTAATTTATAATAATACAGTTGAGTGAGTTACTGAGAGAAAGAGGGCTATCCTCTCTCCTAATGTTGCTGTGCCAGACAGGGTCCAAACTCTCTTATTTAATAACATCTTTGTACACATATGGAATGCAATAAATAATTGAGTATTGAAATATGTTTTGCTTGTAATAGTGTATAATCTATCTTGTTAAAATAATTTGATAGTATGGTAATCATTTTATTTCATAATTTTACCCATAATCTTATTGATACTGACATTTGTTAAATATTGTAAGCCAATACTCAGGCAGAATGTACCGGGCTCCCAGTATGTCAGAAAAACTTTATTGTTTCTATTCTTTTCTACAATACATACATTCTATGCAACTAAATGATTTGATAAAGGAAATATGTTTTGCTTGTAATAGTGTATTGTTGATTGTATTTTTTTTTTCAATTTTATTGGTGTCTAATAAAAAAAAGTCTCCATTTATGAAAAAACAATGCTTTTATTGTGTAAATCTTTATTTTTACTTTTATCAGAATCTTCCTCCAGTCCCAACACCCATTATGTCCTGTAAGCAAAATAAACAGTTTGTAAAATATTTATTATATGTAAGTACCTATCAAAATCAAAATGTTTTTATTTTACATAGGACTACACGGGCACTTATAAAACACCGACAAAAATATGCTTGGTTCGGGTTGGTTGTTTCCTATGGAGAAGAACCGGCAAGAAACTCCATGGTTACTCTTTTAGAATCAATCAATAATTTAAATACAAAGTTATTGACATTTTATTATTAGAAGTGTGGTTTTCTTAGAAGACTGCATAAGTACTTACCTATTTCCATAGTATACATAGTCTTTCACCTATTTCCATAGTCCCTTGTTCAGCAATTGCACGAATATGTCTGTCACTCTTAGCCCTTGCTAAGGAGTTTGATGAAAATTGAGAGCAGCAAAGACCTAAAAGTAAACAAAAACAACAGTAAATAGGTGGGACTGATTGGTAATACAACTCAATAATTTGCAGAGCTTAGTCCTTGATACTTGGATCAAACCACTACCTACCTTCATTCTTGGAGGTGATAGATCCTCCCCTAGATGTTTCAATATTTTCCGTATGAGCCATTAGTTCCCGTGAATTCAACATCGGGAATACTCGCCAAATGAAAGTTTTAGTGCAAGATAATCGACGGCATCGCCTTCGATCTTCCTGTAGAGCTTCTTCGAGCATTAAAAAGCACCCACAGTATCGATTTTCTCAAAAAACTTAACTTTCGTCGACAAAACGATAACTATTTTCATGTCGTATCAAATGACATAACAATCCGTCGTAACAACTGTCAAATTCAATATTACGAACGGACAAAAACACTTAGCGAGTAGGCACAACTGTCAAATCGAGTTGTCATTCATTCTTAGTACGGGCCCCGAACTAATGTTATGTCCGTTGGTGCTGCGGAGTAGGAAACGCCCGAAAGTTCGGCCGTGACAACGGGTTTCGTGCATAGAGAGTAGACGCCCAGGAGTTAGGTCCCTCAAATACGTATTTTATATGCATTTATTTATTTCTTCTTAGCTTATCATAGATACATGTATCTAGTTACAATGTAAAATTAATTCTTGATAGGAAATGGTGTGGGATACTATAAAATGACATTTTAGTCATATAAAAAAAAAATAACACAAGTAAGCAAATTTCCAAAAAAAAAAAAATGTAATTTACGGAAGTCGGTGTCATAAAAGTTAATTGACACTGCAGACTTCCGAAAATATGTAAATTTAATTGACACTTTTTTTTAGGGTTCCGTACCCTAAGAGTCAAACGGGACCCTATTACTGAGACTTCGCTGTTCGTCCGTCCGTCCGTCCGTCCGTCCGTCCGTCCGTCTGTCACCAGGCTGTATTTCATGAACCGTGATAGTTAGCCAGTTCAAATTTCTACAGATTATGTATTTCGGTTGCTGCTATAAGAACAAATACTAAAAACAGAATAAAATAAATATTTTAGGGGGGCTCCCATACAACAAAGTGATTTTTTTTCCTCGTTTTTATAAATAATGGTACGGAACCCTTCATGCGCGAGTACGACTCGCACTTGGCCGATTTTTGTGAAGTTCTTTTATCTATATATGTTTATCTTTATAGGTAGGTAGGTAGTAGGTAGATAGTGGGTACGAACAAGTGCATTGCCATTTGCCACGCATGCTGGGGTCAGCTAGTTATAGATAATTAAATCAAAACAGAAACAATATTCTGTCCTAATTATTGTCCTACATTTTTACTGAAATAGCTATGCATATATTGACTACTCATCGTCTTTCACATATTTAAAATAAGTTCTTATAATATATGTAGTTTTCTAAAATTATTATGTTTTTAAATATGGACTTACTTGGTCTGAAATAAATTTTTATTATTATCCTTTATTAATTTTCCTTCTCATTTTTTATATTTTTACATATTTCTTATAATAAAATAAATTTAAAAAAAAACATTTAAAAATATAAAAATAAAAAACAGGTTTCCGCCGGTATCGGGAGCAGGGTCCAAGCTACCGGTGGTTAGGGCTGCAGAGACAGGAACCTCCTCACAATACGGGCCGTATCGAGTAGTACTGCCTTCTGAATCTGGCTCTTGATTCAACTGCCAAGTGAGAGCTTCGACAGATGTTCGTCGAGGCTCTTGGCCATAAGGCCATTAACCGTTACGACAATCGGCACAATGATAGCCGAGTCCACATTCCACATATCGACAACCTCGTGAGCCAAGTCGAGATATTTTATCTGTTTCTCTTTCTCAGCCTTCACGATTATTATTATTATATTACGCTACGGGCACAAGGTACTCTAGGTATCGATTATCTGACCAGACCATTAATTTTGTTTTATTTGAAGTATGTCTGTCTACAACGCTATGATTCTTTAAAAAAAATAAACGACTTAATAAAAATTTTGACAATATTTAGCAACTTAACATAACCTGTACTTCTCGCATTCAGCAGATCCCCGGATTCAGGTTATCGGATCTACTCGTACTATAGAGGAAGATTTAGACACGATGTGCCTTCTGGTTGGTGGTCACCACTAAAACCTTTCAGCCTCATCGAACATTCAGCGAGCAATATGCCCTGCCTACTGCAACATAAGCTTCGCAATTTCTTCTTGGCAGTTTCGATACCGCAGGTAAAGTCATAGACTCCTTCATTTCACGAAAAAAAATCCATATCAATGGGTTACTTTCAGCATTCTAATGAGGTCCATTTCAGTTCTAATGAGGCACGTATAATTAGCAATAGGCACTGGCCCAGTGACGGTTTTACTCACTACCAGCGCCCTGGGCCAGATTTCTACGGCGCCCCCTAACTGCAATTCAAACCCACACGAAAAAAGGCAAAGGATTTAATTAAATAACCATTCATTAACAGAATAACTATTTATTACGATTTTTTTGTAGCCTTTCTACCGGCGGCGGCGAACTCTTTCATTAGGTTATCAAAGTCGATGTTTTCAGCAATTTCATTTTCAATTTTTAAACTTGCTATTTTTGTCAATCTACGTTCGCGTAAGAAACACTACCCTGTTCCAAGGGCGTCGCCAGCTTTTGAGCCTGAAGAGGGGAGGGGGTCAGCATATTGAGAAAATATAATTATTTTTAAGGGAAGAAGGGGTTTGGGTAAAAGTGGCATGATTTTTTATGTCTACGGCCAGTAATGAAAAATATTTCATTAGTAAGAACACAGTAAGACATTCATTTTCTTCTATGAACATTTATTTCTAAAATTCATCGGAGCCGAGATTTACACAGTGTAATTTTCAAGTGGGTGGAAGGCCAAATCCGAAACTATGAGGAATACAGAAAAAAACTCAATCATCATTGGTTTTTTGAAACATCTGTATTCTTAGCCTGGTTTCGGACCCGTTAACGAACTGTAACATTACACCTTTCGATTGTGTCGCTGCTAAGGATCAAATTCTGGGAAGTCATGACATGGCAAACAGCTAGCAGTAATCAACGAACAATACAACTTTGCCATCAGATATTTAAGCACCATATTGATGTCAAATGTGTTAACAACCTAAGCTATGCAGTGCAGATGACATGGTGCTGTTCAGTGCCTCAGTATGAGGTTTGAGGAAACTTGTGGGCATGTGCGAAACATATTATTATGCTGGAGCGCACGGGCTGCTGTATAATGTTAAGAAAAGTGTCGTTATGGTGTTTGGGGCAGGTAGTAAATACCCGGAAACTGTGCCTCCGATCAGACTGAGTGCTGAACCCTTAATAAGGGTTCACCAGTTCAAGTACTTTGGGCACGTATTGGCTACTAGCCTCAAGGATGGTGACGATATTGAACGAGAGCGGAGGGCGCTGTCGGTGAGGGCGAATATGATTGCCCGCAGATTCACGCGTGTTTCTAAGACCCTGAAAACAAAGCTATTTCGAGCTCATTGTACTTCTTTTCATACCAGTAGCCTGTACAATAACGCTTTTAGGGTGCTGATGGGGCACCCTCGCTTCTGAAGCGCATCAGGGATGTTCGCAGAAATGCGAGTAGATTGCTTTTATAATGCGGAAAAAGTGTGCATCCTTCGTGCGCGGGGTGTGAGCCAGCTCCAATAGCATCCTGGGCAATATTGCTGATAGGTTGGACTGTTGCATTGTAAAGCGTTGTTCCAGAATTAAGGGTGGAGTTCTGTAGCAATGATTCATAACTTGTTTTTTTTTGTTTTTATTTTGATGTGATGAAATAGAATAAAAATAGTCATATGTAAATGTTGTTACTAACCCTGTATGAGTCATAGTTACACGAAATAAATATTTTATTATTTTATTCATCTTTTCCCATATTATTTAGGTACATTTTAATATTTTTTAGGAGCCCCCTACCCCGAGGCCTTAATAGGCGATAATGGCATTCATATACAATGTTGTAAAATATGGAGCATTGTAACATTAATTGTTACATGTCCTAATTTTAATTAATGATATAGAAAAGAAATATAAAATTAATCAATTAATAACATTTTACTACATTATTTACCAACTAAAAAGTAACTATTTACAATACTAGATTAAATATAAACAGAAATAAACTAATAATGAACGCATCAAATCAGAATTCTGCATAGCTACAATTTATCACCTCATTCGTATTCAAATAAACGACATGTTAGGCACCCAGAGACTGTTCCTTTGTTCTCGGCGCAGGCGCATCGTTCGTCGTTCATTCACGACAGAATGCTTCCACGAAGTTCCACGTCGCGCAGACGGATTCTTGGTGTCAAGGCGAACGCACGTCAAATTATAATAAGTATTGCGATCTCTAATACGGACCGATTCGTAAAAAACGGTCGTCATCGCGACATTATTCCTTTTAACGGCGTCACTACCGTTCCCTCGACCATTTTATCATATTGTGTGTGTGATTTGGAAAACCCCATTTGGGGTTCAGGGATCACCTTCCTCTTCTCGCTTCCCCGCGGTGGACAGTAGCGAGTCAGCCCACCTACCGCTGCACCTACATCCAGACCTGGCGATCGACACGCGAGCACTCATCTCCAGCTGTGGCCTGTGACGTCAGGGGAGTGCTAGACCAGTGAGGGGGAGACGTAATCGCTGTATAGGCCCTAACCCATAATCACCATCTACCGAGCTAGACCTTTTTTATATCTATTAAATGTTCCTTATTTTGCACCTACCTTTTTTATTTACTCTCCTCCTAGGAATCTACGCCTAGGTTAGGTGGAAAAGGTAGGGACAGATTGTATAACCGGGACAGCATGTGGACATTTTAATCTCAAATTACATATCATCATCATCATCAGCCTATAATGTTCCCTCTGCTGGGACACAGGCCTCCTGTCAATGAGAGGGAGTGGGCTTTAATCAACCACGCGGGCCCAGTGCGGGTTAGTAGAACTCACATGTCTCCGAATGTTTAGTTCTAGGACCTGCCGGTTTCCTCACGATGTTTTCCTTCACCGTTTTGAGAGCAGCGGTGATGAATAAATAAATTATACAAAGTAATGCAACTGGCTGGGTTCTAACCTACGAGTTACTGCTCGTAAGTCGGGGCTGCCACCACTGGGCCACCGCTGTGGCAAGACGTTGTACTCTGCATTTAAAAAAAATTAAAACACTACTTTGGACAGGTTAGAATTGTTTTGACCAATTGATTGATTGATTGTTGAATTGTTTTAGGATTGTTTTGATACGGGAGTTAGATGAGAGACATAAAGACAAATATAAGATTTATGAGTGAGTAGGTAGGTAGCACAAAAATCTTGACATGATGCCTTGAATCAGTCATATATGTAATTTGAGATCAAAATGTCCACATGCCCCATTTTTTGCAACTTTATGTGTGACACAATTGCCTTTTATGGCCTCGGGGCAAGGGGTTCCTAATTAGTTCCCGCATCTGTCTATCGATTATGCGAAAATCCAATAGGAGTCTGCACACGCAGGAGGCTGTGTAGTGCTGATGATGATGTAAAAATTGTTGCTCGCTTTGCTCACTTTCGCAGAACTTCAGCTGCATCCGATAGTTTTAACCCTTTAATATTTTTTCTCATCAGCCTACCCCCCATAGCTCAAAAACTGGCGGTGGCCTTGAGAGGCGTCTGCGGCCTCAGGGCGGTCGCCCAACCTCGCCCTACCTTAACGCCACTGATACACAGGAATATTTTGAGTAGTTTCCCGATCGGTCCAAACGATAATTTGACAAGTAAACATAATCATGAACTTTCTAACTTTTGACATTTTTTTGTTAATAAATTACAAAGTATTTAAACTATGGGTAACGATACATTGTATAACAATACATGTCTTTGGATACCGGTTACCCATACTATAAGGGCATTTTAAATACTCATACACGCATAAATATACTCCTAACCCAATACGCCGCGAATGGCAGCCATCTTGTTTTTTTTTATCGGCTGATTTACATTTACTTTCCTACCCTAGCAAAATGTGGTGTCGACGCGCTGGGATGAGACAGGGATTTTTCCAATTACAAATATAAACTGTTTAAAAATAAATGTTATATTCATGGGTTAATTTTACAGTAGAGTGGAAAATGTAATATTTCGTGATTTCTTATTATTAGCTATTTTTGCTTATTATTCAGGAAATTTTAGTTAGTGATTTGATATCCGCGGTATTTACCCTTTGCAAATCATTTCAGCCGAAAGACATAGGCCTCCCTCAAGTGTCGCCACATTGACCGGTCTCGTGCGACTCGCATCCAGCGGATCGCCGCAACCTTCATTAGGTCATCGGTACCTAGTGCTCGTCTCTAAGTCTCATAAATTCAAAGATTTCATTTATTCGACCATAGATCTGCCGATTAAAAAAACATTTAGCTGCCATTTGCGGGGTGTTGTATTAGGAGTAGCTAAATAAATGAGTTTATAATAAACCTTTGAAGTATCGGTAGCCGTTATATAAACAAACTGTACCTATATGTTCAAACCTTGGTTCAAATAAAATAAAATATGACAGTGAAAGATAAATTTTCTCAGGGTTTTGATATTTGGGCCATTGAATGAGTTCACGTACCTACGTTAAATAGTCAAAAGTATATAATGAGGTAAAAACACAGAACTTAGTAAGTATAAAAAAACAGGAATCAGCAGTAAACTAGGGGATTGAAACGAGCGTATCACGAATGTGTTTAAAGAGCGCGCCTAATCGTCACTCACTGACTTGGCTTGGCGCTTCTCGGTGTCGCAATCGGTGTTGCCAGTTATTGCCACCCCGATAAAGGTGTGTTGTGTTATAAAAAATGTTTGAAAGGCAGTGCTACAATAGTAATGTTTTACAAATCGAATAAAATCGATTCAAAGAAAGTATCATAGACAAGCGAGTATTCACAACAATATTTTCATGTCGCTATGTCTTGCAAATGCAAAGAGTATATTTTATGATTTTTATGTCTTGCTATGTCTGTTGTACGAGCTAGCCAGTGATTATGATTACCTTTTAGCTGATTTTGTAGATTTTTGTGAAATTTTAAAATGATTTGTTTTGTTATTTCCTTTCTGTCTTCAATGAAAATGTGCTACAAGTTTTAATGATGTTTTATATGCGGTAGACTTACTACTCGCGCCATAAGTAAGGTAATTGTTTCACGTCTTGATCTATGATATTCGCGCGTTAGTGATGCCGAAATATTGACGAAGTGTGTTCAAGTGCGTAGTTGGAAATAATTTCGTTATATCTTTAGAGGTCTGGTTATGCCCGAAGCATGCCATCGACGTCGCGGTCGAGGGGCTCCGGGCGCGGGCCGGACGGCGCGCCACGGGCCCAAGTCATAGCGCCCATGTCGGAGCGGCAGCAGCTGGCTCTAGTGATGCAGATCTCATCACAAGACGCCCCTCCAGGTTTGATTCTGTACAAAATCGTAAACTTACAAAGGTCGAGCTGCTTGATCTGACTTCCCGCCTTTATCGTGTTCAGCCGCTCCGACCCCAGCAGAAGAAAGAAAGCGAACTAGGCAGCAGCGTAATGAGCGCGGTGAGACCCCCCTGCATGTGGCTGCGATCCGAGGAGATCATGAACAAGTAAAAAAGCTGATCGACCAAGGACAAGATCCCGATGTGCCGGACTTTGCTGGTAACATATTATTTTTCCCTATGAAAATTGTCAATGTTCTATTAGTTTCCTCCATTTTATCCATGTTTCTACTTTCTTGCTTCCAATTACTAGTATGAAATTTATTTGCTTACTTCTGTGAAATCAAGGAATATACATGTTTGATGTTGAAGTTTCAAAGTCAATGTTTGTTGTCATATTCACTCACATTGTATTGATGTTTAGTTCATACTTGTTCACTTACACAAATAGAAACATAAACAGTAAACTACAATTAAGTTCAAGCTAAACAGAAAACAAGTATGATGTAAAAATATCAAACATTTAATGTTTAAAATATTTAAACTGTATGCTTGAATTTAACTATGTTTTGATGAATCCTCCCCTTGCACAAGCATGATTAGTTTGTATGGGGTGGTTAACAAAGAAACTAGGAATGTTAAAAATACATTTCTAGCATTGAAAAATAAATAAACATTAAAATTGCAAAGTAGTAGTACCAAAAACAATATGATCTCGCTTGTTATTAATAATATTATATTTTAAGTGATTTAGGAATTAATATCAAACTCAACAGGTAGCAAAAAATGTAGCGCGTTCACCATCAAAAGGATTTGGCTTGAGCAAATTTTATAATACTAAATAAAATTTTAAATCATAGGGTGGACACCACTTCATGAAGCTTGCAGTTATGGGTGGTATCAAGTCGTAGTGGTACTTGTGAATGGTGGGGCTAATGTCAATGCTAAAGGGTTAGACGATGATACTCCTTTACATGATGCCACAACGTCTGGCAATCTCAAAATGGTCAAATTTCTCATTGAGCATGGAGCCGATCCATTTGTCAAGAATACCAAGGGGAAAATGCCATCAGATTATGCTGCAACGCACATCTTTGAGTACCTGCAGTCTTTAAAAGGTATGTTTTTCTATTCCAACTATTTTTTTATTTGATTGTCTAGTATGGATTAACTTGTTTAGCGGTATATTCTACAAAGGGCTCTTACCACTACCTAGGTTATATTTATAATTTTTTTAAATGTACCTATGTATCATGTTAGCTAATTTTGTGTAAAACTATATAACGCTGATAGAAGAAAACCAGACAGACATCAGGGTAGGAGTTAGTTGGATTCATTCTTTTGATGTATTCTTCTATTTGTTTGTTACATACTGTAAAATTGCATTTTAATTTGTACTAGACAATCCACAAATAATATGGACTTGCTCTATAGGGACTTGTTAACACAATTCCTCAAAATATAACAGACTAAAAATATTGTAAGGGTAACAATACGGTCAACTCATACTATGTAATTTACACAAATCGGCATTGTTTTTATTTAAATAAATCAAGAACTAGTCATGCTTGTCTCGAACACACTTTTTGCTTCATATACTTAGAAGCTTTTAATTACATCCCTAAACTGCTGACTGTTCTTCTCATTTATTTCATTTAGTGTTGGTATGTCTATAGACTTGGCATGTTGTGTTGTTGTTAATCCTAGTAGACTGATATAAGCTATTTTAGGGTGAGAAAATATCAAAGATCTGCCAATGTTTTGATAATTTCAGCCCCATAGTCATTGCATGTTGTTTGTGATATATAGATTAATTAGCATTTTGTGATATAGATGTGGATTGTTAAGGATGTGATAAGATTTGAAACAATAAACAACAGTCTGTTACTCTTTCACTCCGCGGTAAGTCATAAAGTGTGTTTTAGAATTGATTGAATTTGACATGTGTATATTTTAACCTGAAGTTTAACTTCCCTGACCAATGAATACAGTGTTTGTCTTTTATACATTAAAATATTAATGTTAAAGATCTAAGATGCATCTTGTATTGCTCATTCGCCAGGTACTTAAACTGTCCAAAAGGTTGGGTGGTTCTGATGATGAAGGATTATAAGGGGTCATCATCATCATCATCATTTCAGCCGCAAGACGTCCACTGCTGGACATAGGCCTCCCCCAAGTTTCGCCACATTGACATAACATGGGGTGTTTGCCATAATCGCGACGCTTGACAGGCGGGTTGGCGATCGCAGTACGGTTGTCACAAAAGCTCTCTGGCAAGTCCCTTAATCGCCTCTTACGACACACACGGGAAGATATGGGATGGTGCTATTCTTTACGTCCGACACCATACATAG
Source organism: Cerastis rubricosa (assembly GCA_949152445.1). Classification (NCBI taxonomy): domain Eukaryota; kingdom Metazoa; phylum Arthropoda; class Insecta; order Lepidoptera; family Noctuidae; genus Cerastis; species Cerastis rubricosa. The sequence goes on along the minus strand of OX424523.1, from coordinate 10,546,296 downwards.
CGGGTTATAATGGGTGTCCCATGGCTATTCCACACGGAAGGAAAGTACCTTAAATATTGTAAATATTAAAATCTGAAAGAAGATTTCATTTTGAATTTATAAATAATTTGAACTGTGTGAACTGGGAATTGAACACGCCAAATGTGAATTTGGCGGGAACATATGTACTGAACATATGTATGTATTGAACATATGTATTTTTTTCCCTTACAATTGAAAGGGATGTTGGGTTGTGATGATGTGATGTGAATTGATGTTGTAAGGGTTGTTATATTTAGGGTAGTCGTTATTTTACCTTCAATGACTTTGCCACAAAGCGATAAATAACATTTTAAACACCCATTCATAATATCAATTTACACTCAACAGCAAATCTAAATCTTTTCATCATAGTATGTTAAAAATAAACTACTGCTGCAAATTCACGAAAAATTCGCATGTCTCTAAATAAGTATCAAATTTTATTCAAGCAGTTTAGTTGAGAGAAGCGAAACGGCAGCACAAAAGCAGTATAAAAAAAAAAAAATGCGATGAAAAATTTCTATGGAATCCGAATCCCCTATTCGGAATGATGTACTGAATACCTGGTAAAGGTTTGGTTGGTGCCCCTTCCACCCTGTATAGGTAGATTTTTTTTTCAACCTTCTTTAACGGGTATGGTGGACAACCCTAGTTCAGTCTAGTTTTGACATTGACATTTGGGTTGCTAGAACTTATTATTTTAAATTAATGCGTATTATTATTAGACCCATGGGCGGCATAAAGACCGCCAGATTACAGTAGTAAGAGTAAAGAGGGTGGAGGGGTGAGGTTTAATCCCAGGTATAACTTTTTTTTTGTAAATACTTCACACAAGCTATACGACAAAAATTATCGACTGTTGCAATTTTATAGCTTACTGTATTTACTGGGATTGACAGGCCAGCGCCACTGGAAATTCCGTCGCTGAGATGCTTAGCGGAAGAAATACCATATTTTTATTTAGCTAGGTATTACTACAATTGAGTTTACGAGGTAACGCAACCGTTCGCGTTTTATGGCAAAGAAAATTAGGAAATCATCGACATCACTACGAACCTCCTTTAAGTTTTGGATGGTGTGAAGCTACCTGGCGAATATGATTTAGCTGTTTTGTGTGTATTAAGCTTTATAGTTTATGAAAATATGCTTATTATTATACTTTCGACGTTCTTTGGACAATTCAGTGTGAATTATAAATTCAACGGATATTTAAATAAATACTGAGTGACGTCTAGTGCGTAGTCAATTTTCGACGTATGTCACCTTTCTTAAGTGTAACAATCACTAAAAAGAGTTGTTCATTGGTACAGGACCAACCTACTTTATGAAGCGTGAATGATCCGTGTTGACAGTAAACGTATAAAAGAAAATACTTTCCGGTTATATAATGTTATAATGCTTGGATACAGGCTTCCTCTCTGTAAGCAAGGAGGACCGTAATAAACCACGCAACTCAGTGCGGGTTGGCGGATGTTAAAAATGGTCTACGAATTTTTGGTTCTAGGGCATAACGGTTTTATCTTGTATTCCTGCACCGTTTTTAAAGCAGTGGTGATGAAATAAAATACAGCAAGTGCTCGGGTACTGACCTACGACCTAAACATCGTAAGTCAGCCCGCCATTGCTTCTATTACTTGAAAGAGAGGAAAATATAATGCTTTGTGTTTATCAAATGTTCCATGAATCATACCCGTCAAGTTTTGTACTGCAGTCGCAGTTGACATCTAACTTTTTATATAATTAACCTTTCTCATTCTTAAAGGACATCGGCAGAGCCCGTCTTCCGCTTGCGTTTATTCAATGAATACACTACATTATACAATACAGCCATGCATCTCGTCAATCAATACAGAGTAATACAAGAATGTATATCGTACGTACCTATTCTATGATGAATTGAAGACATTTAAGAAAAACTGTACCAAAGCTTAAAAAAATAGAGCTGTGGTTATTTTTCAAGTGTAATTTTGTGCTCTGTTTAAACAAACAGCGAACATAATGGTAACAAGAAAATCTGCAATAAGAAAGACGTGCATCGAAAAAAGTACACTACCATGTTTTTATTAATACAAAACCATGTCAGGAACAACCGTTGTTATCTGATGGATGAAACGCTTGCTACACGTGGCCACTGCGGTACCATTTTAGAAAGCTAATGAGACAAAGAAGAGGTTCCTGTAATTTTTGCATCAAATGACAAACATTAATTTTGACCGTCGCGTCGTAGATTTCTGACAATCAGTAGTTTATAGTAAAGAGGTAAAAAAAAAACCAATAAATATTAAATATATTTCTCCACCTCTCCTCTTTATAATAAATATTTCTTCATAACAATCCAGTTTGGACCCAAATTATCGGGGTCTAATATGTTTCAAATTAAGTAAAAAGCGGTTATTTTAATATTACAAACAGACACTTCAATTTTTATTTATTTTTTGTATAGATGAACATTCGGAATAATACACATTACAATACCTACTTAGGACATATGACTTTAGGTCATGTAAAATTAGGAGATTCAATTATTATAGTACTCGATATTATGACAGCATACTTTTAGAACTAAACAAAATTTCGGGATTTTGAACATTATGGTAACTGAGGTTTTTTATAGCAAACGTGTTATGGATAATGATATTCGGACAAAAACTTTAGGAGAAGTAATGGAGTACTAGGAATTTGATGTTAGTTTTTCAAGTTTATCATAGCATAGCTCAAAAGTTCTTAATTCTACTGCCTTTCCCACGGTACGCAATACGCCATAAAAATGAAAAGCCTGAAGGCTACAATCTACTTGTGGAAAATTCAGAAAGTAGCAGCAATAACAAAAACACGTCGTGTTTGCGGGGGGATGCTAAAGCTGCTTTATCTGCCTATTAACCGACTTAAAAAAGGAGGTTGTCAATTTGACTCTTACATTTAAATTCTTATTTCCACGAACCACCCTACAATGATTTAATAAAAAATCTTTTACGAATAGATGTATTGAAATTCATGATCACTAGTTTTCGAATATTTTGTTTGGCTTTCGCACTGCAAAATTGCTACTATTCTAATAAGTAGTATCCATTTTTTTTAAAATCTAGGACACTTTCTCGAATGAAAATCCATGATAGCACCGACGGAAACGATGTTTTTCCTTCATGGGTGTCGTTTTCATGGCTTTTGGCGTCGCCGATAACGAAGATAAGGTCATAATAAAAATCCAAGATTGGTGCCCATGAAAATTTCCGAATTTTATTTCATGAGTGTAATTTTCATGGTTTTGGGATTGATGATAACGAAAATGAAAATCCAAGATGGCACCAATGAAAATTTCAGGATTTTCGTTCATGGGTGTCCTTTTAGTGATGTTTGGGGACAATTTTTATTTTGACCCCCATATTAGTTTAGAGCGCGCTCGATTACCATGGTTCTGACACCCATTACAAAAAATTCGCCACTTGTCGTTTCCGCCATCTTTGATTTTGATTCTGACTTCATACCTATGACGAAAAATTGGCTACTTTTCGAATCCGCCGTCTTTGATTTTGAGCTCATATTCGTTAAGAGCGCCCTCGGTAACCATGTAACCAGACACCTATGACGAAAAATTCGCTACTTTTCGCAGCCGTCTAAAAATCTCATAAAAAAGTAAAAATCGCGTGATTAGGGCGGAGACCGTGAAATCATTTAGCTGTTTACTCTGCTGACAATAAAATTACCCTTCTTTCTTACACTTGTCAATATCAACTGCTTAGCTCCTTGTAGGAATACAGTGATGATATTAACTTCATGGTTTAGATCTTCAATATTATATTGTGTTCTGTTATGTTAATATTTTAGCACTTTTTTCTCATCTGGTTGCAATCTCGGGATAAATTGTTGAAGAATAGGAACATGATACTACAATATTGCTAATAGCGTGATAATAATATACTATGACGTTTAGTATTGTACATAGCCTATTAATTGAATAGACCTCTCAGGAATATTTGTGCAAGCCCGCCGGCTTTTATTTAATTTAAATGTGTTGTTTTCAGCTTTATGTTTTCAGCTTTTCAGTTTTGGTCCCGCAGGCGGGTTTTTAGTTTGTTCAATAACTTTTTGTCTTATGTATCAATGTATGATTGTATTTTTAACTGACTTCCAAATGTACGTCAATACGTATAAATTATTTTTTTGTGTATGATTAGCGACATTTTTGTCAATTGTGAATCGATTTCGATGATTAATTATTGTTTGGAACTTTGGAAAAGTATTATGCCGCGCTGGTCCTGTTTTAATTTGTTGAAGATCTAAGGCTGATCTTCGGAGGTATACATAATTACATAAGTACTTCAATAATAGACGCATTATAATTTATATGTGTCTATTATGCTTGTATTATTAGGATAAACAGTGTAACAATTGTAGATAGACCAACAAATTAAATATAAATATATAGACAGCAAATCAGTCGTATATATGTATGTACAACTATATTTTCACCAATCGTTAACTAACTAACAAATCAGTCTACCCCCTTTCTTGTTCGTTTTTTGTACTCCGTACCACTACCACTGTCACTCACAACTCGATTCTGTTCCCGACAAACGAAACTCACTGTGTCCACCCGCAATAACTTCAGTTTATCCGTGATCATGGCGTTTACAACAGCGCCGAAATATGGGGAACTCAAAACTAAGAATAAACATGGTAAATATTCCGGTAATGTGTTATTTGTTTTGTTTATGTGTTATTGCTAGTGTTAGTGATCATGTCAGTTTAAAAACCTATAATTTATATGGTGGCGTAATTGTATGACCTGTGTGTATCTAACTGTCATATTGCAATTTTTTATTTTGTTTGTTGCGTATTCCCCCTAATCTTACGAGTTGCATGCAGGTCTTGAGTTGGAAGTGGAACACAAGCAGAGCATACACTTTGTGCAATTCAGTTCATCACCACTGCTTTAATACAAAGCAAAAAAATATTCAAGAACTTTATAAATTCTTTTTTATTTTTTTTTATTGAAATGATTAGAAGTAAATTAGGTTTATCTATCGACGACGTATACAAAGTTTCCGTGTCTGTGCAATTAACTATTGAGTTCTCTCGTGAGGAGGTGATCTTGGCTGTAGGATCAAGCCATAACATAACATCACACACAGAATTAGGCAAAGGTGTACACTGTACATAATAGTAGGTACGAGTTGGTACACACACATTTCGTCAGTTATGTTTAACCAATGTAATAGGGAGCGAGCCTATTGCCATCAACCGGGCAGGAATCGAACCCAGGATCTCATGCTCAGTCAGTAGACCATCGAGGCTGTTTAAAAATGGTTTTACACACACATACTAACTGTGCAAGTTAAATAAAAGTTTCTTTAATTCAAAGACCGCCAACCCGCATAAAGTCCCGCTAGTTTCTTTACCGCTGAGATGTCACAGCAAGTCCCAAGCCCCAACAATGGGAAGCAGTCCGATTATGTTGCGTTGGGATATTGCTCAAGTTCATTATTATTCTCAATTTCTCACCTGTGCGCGTTCTAGCACATCACTCTAACTCGCGCTGTTTGTGGCACGTAGAGGCTAGAGCGTAACTACCTACATCCACGTGTATTATCTGTATCGAGAAGAATGAGTCAAAGCCACTACCTATGGCTTTGACTTCATTTTAACCCGAATACGGCAAAGCCAAAATAAAGGAGCATAGTTGTTCAGCAGCCAATGTTGGTAGATATGTTTGTATGTTTTAGCTGTTGCCCGCAATTTCATTGGAAATTTTGATGTGTTCTTCCGGGATAAAAAGCCTATGTCCTATACCAGACTATACTCTATATCTATGACAAATTACATCCAGATCTGTTCAGCCGTTCTGGCCTGAATGAGTAACAAGCAACCATCCGTCCAAACTTTCGCATTTGGAATAGTGTCTAGCTTATGCTCACGGCTTCGCCCGCGTTTTGTTCGGTATTTGTTTCACGGATTAGAACTACCGGGTTAAGAAGTATCATATGTGCTATTAATGTTACCATTCGAGAAATTATACAGATAATTTTTTTAAACGTACGGCACTCATATTGAGCGCGCTTAAAAACTTGTTGACTGACTTATTATTTCAAACATGCCTCGTCCCTTTCGAACTTACCTAACTTCTGAGACCAACTCCACATTGGTCCGAATCAACAAATGAAAATAGTTCACACCTATATCGGCTTCTACTGCCATCTAAGTATTGATTTTATGAAAACTGATGCTCCCGCCCCGCTAGATGCTAGATTAAGATCTTGCGCCTACTGCTTGCTACTACTATGTTCTCATAATACTTTTATTCAATACTACTTGTCATACTCATTGACTGAGAATAAAGGTGATAGAACATTATTTATTCATTAAAAGGAGATGTTTGAATTTGGGCTACCACTATGTACACTACGCACATAGATAAATAGAAAAAAATAGAGGAATGCCATACAAAAAAAAAACAAAATAATTTGGAGAAGGGTATAGTCGTACAATAATTATCATTTGAAATTTTTTTACTACGATAACCCTATTTTTAGGGCAGCCATGACAGTAGTTTGATGTTTGACGACTTTGACAGTTTTAAGAAGTGCCGTCTTTGAGTCTTTCTTTGCATTGAGTTTGGATTGAACTTGTTGTTTTGTTCAACCAAGTTCAGTTGTTTTGTTTACTAAAAGCAGTTATGACAATGAAATTTTTCGCCTGCTGATCACGTGCTGTATGGTGTCGGACGTTAAGGATAGCGCCATCCTATATCTTCCCGTGGGTGTCGTAAGAGGCGACTAAGGGACTTGCCAGAAAATGGGCAGCAGCGTTCTCTGTGCTTTTTTTTTCTGTAACAACCGTACTGCGATCACCAACCTGTCTGCCAAGCGTGGCGATTATGGCAAAACCTCCCCTAATGAGCGCAATACAAAAATGGCCCCTAGTACCCAGCAGCCCGTCTACCCTCGACTATGGTAGCGGTCGAGGTAATGGCGTGGCAAGGGGTGCGAAGAATCTCCGGAAGGGATCCGGCTGCCTATACCGACGACTAGACCTGGCAACATACAACACGCGAACACTCCGAACTGACGAGAAGATAACCGAACTCGAAGTGGAATTGAGCATGTTGCGATGGAGTATTGTAGGATTATCTGAAGTCCGAAGAGAGGGGAAGAACACGATGATCCTGAAATCCGGCAACCTTCTCTATTTCCGAGAGGGTGACCGGCAGTCCCAGGGTGGTGTTGGGTTTATCGTCCACAAGTCCCTTGTGAATAACGTGGTGAAGATCGAGAGTGTGTCGACCAGGGTGGCGTGCCTTATACTCAGAATATCCTCAAGATATTCGCTGAAGGTCATACAGGTCTACGCCCCGACCTCAGCACACCCCGACGACAAAGTGGAGCCCATGTATGAGGATATCTCTAAAGCCATGCATGGTTTCAAAACTCACTTAACCGTTGTCATGGGGGACTTCAACGCGAAACTGGGCAAACGAGACGGGGATGAGCTGCAGGTGGAGCAATTTGGGGTTGGACTGAACTTCGGAACCACCGGGGACACCAACTGGCTAGTTTTATGGAGAAGGAGGGCCTCTGTATGATGAACTCCTTCTTCAGAAAGCGTGAACACAGGAAGTGGACCTGGCAGAGCCCTGACGGTGCAACAAAAAATGAGATTGACTTCATCATGTCAAGCAAATGTTCAATGAATCTCTGTGATCAATTCAGTGAAAACCGGGAACGATTACCGCATGGTAAGAGGCACATTGAACATTAATATTAAGTTTGAGAGGTCTCGACTGATGAAGTCTACGCTCCGACCAGCACAGATCCAGATCCAAAACCCCGAGAGCTTTCAGCTGGAACTCCAGAATCGTTTCGAGTGCCTAGGAAGCTCAGTGGACGAATGCAACAATGGATTCGTGGAAACTGTCCATACGACGGGGTCTAAGTTCTACAAGACGCGTCGTGCACAGAAGATCAAAAAACTCTCCGACCATACTCTCAAGCTCATGAAGGACCGGCGTGAGATGATGTTGCAGTCTTCAGACAAGGCGTGGAAATACCGGCAGCTCAATAGACGGATCTCCAAATCCTTAAAAAGCGACCTCCGCCGCTTTAATACCGAGCGTATTAAAGACGCAATTGAGCGAAATAAAGGCTCAAAGCTATTTGCAAGAGATCTGGCTATTGGGCAGAGCCAGCTCACGAAACTAAAGACCGACGATGGCAAGATCGTATCCGCCAAACCGGAGCTACCGAGGGAGATCGAGAGATTCTATGGGCAGGAACACCACGTCAACCAGGAAACCCGTTGTAAATCTAGCGAATGACCCAAGAGCTAGCTCTTGGATTGGGCATTGTATTGGGATGTCTTCGTCTTCACATCCCGGACATCAGCCTGTACGAGATTAGGATGGCTCTGAAACAGCCTAAAAAACAACAAGGCACCGGGTGATGATGGAATTACGGCCGAACTTCTGAAGGCGGGGGGAAAACCGGTACTTAAGGCCCTTCAGAAGCTGTTTGATTCCGTCATACTCGAGGGCAAAACGCCACAGGCATGGTGCAGGGGTGTAGTGGTACTCTTCTTCAAAAAGGGCGACAATGCCCGGTTGAAGAACTATAGGCCCATCACACATCTAAGCCATGCCTACAAGTTGTTTTCAAGAGTCATCACGAATCGTCTTAGCAATGGAGATTGCTTTAGCACCGTAGACTACATACACACGCTGCGACAGGTTATACAGAAGACCGAAGAGAACAACCTGCCTCTCTGTTTAGCGTTTGTGGACTACGAGAAAGCCTTCGATTCGTTCGAGACTTGGGCATTACTGCAGTCTCTCCAACAGTGCCAAATTGATTATCGGTACATCGAGGTGTTGAAGTGTTTGTACAAAAACGCCACCATGTCAGTCCGACTTCAGAACCAGACCTCGGAACCTATCCTTTTGCAGCGAGGTGTGAGACAGGGAGACGTCATATCTCCGAAACCGCTGCACTGGCAGATATTTTCAAGGTTCTGGACTGGAGAGGACTAGGCATCAACGTCAATGGCGAGTACATCTCTCACCTTCGATTTGCCGACGTTATAGTGGTCATGGCTGAGACCATGGAGGACCTCAGTACATTGCTCGATGACCGCAGTAGAGCTTCCGAAAGAGTGGGTCTTAAAATGAACATGGACAAAACCAAGGTCATGTTGAATGCCCATGTAACACCCACTCCTATCAAGATCGGAGACTCTACTATCGAAGTTGTACACGATTATGTCTACCTGGGACAAACGGTCCAGTTGGGTAGGTCTAACTTCGAGAAAGAGGTCAATCGTCGAATCCGACTCGGCTGGGCAGGGTTCGGGAAGCTGCGTGGTATCTTCTCGTCCAACAACTTACCGCAGTGTCTATGACCAGTGTGTGTTGCCAGTGATTACATACGGGACCGAAACGTGGTCGCTTACAATGGGCCTCATCAGAAGGCTTAAAGTCACCCAAAGGGCAATGGAGATTGCTGTGCTCGGAGTTTCCTTGCGTGATCGAATCAGAAATGAGGACATCCGCAAGAGAACCAAGGTTACCGACGTAGCCCGAAGAATTACCTAGCTTAAGTGGCAATGGGCAGGGCACATTGCTCGCAGGACGGATGGCCGATGGGGCCGAAATGTTCTGGAATGGCGACCGCGAACCGGAAAACCATGCGTTGGAAGGCCTCCCACTAGGTGGACCGATGACCTGGTGAAGGTTGCGGGGATCCGCTTGATGCGAGGCGCACGGGACTGTTCAATGTGGCGTCACTTGGGGGAGGCCTATGTCCAGCAGTGGACGTCTTTCGGCTGAAATGATGAAGATGATGATGATCACGTGCTGATCTGATCCACCATGTTTAATTTTTATGTTGTGTTGCTCTCCTTGACCAAGTTAATTTAAATGAACATTAAAACGAAGTGAAATTATAGAAAATTGATAATAAAAAACGGTAACTGTATTATTTAGCAATATTTACATATAGTGTACATAGTGCTATCCCAGGCTCCATACATTTCTGGAACAACTCCTTTATCAAAAACTTGAACAGCAGCTAGAAGAGAACAGCTTTTTGTCGTAGTTTTATAAGTGCTCATGTAGGTCTATGTGAAATGAAAATATTTTGATGTGAAGAAATTAAGGTATTTAAAAATTACTTGTACGAAATTAGACTTGTAAGAAATTACCAAGACGGTCGCGTGCTAATGATTTCAGATTACCAGATTTTCGGCGTGTATTTTCTTTACCATTTTCCATAAAACGCAATGAAAATTTTAACACACTGTCTCGGCCTAGTTACACATTACCAAGACGAACGCGTTCTAAGTGCACTTTCAGATTAGCATATTTTGGGCGCGTATTTGTAATTTCTAAAAAAATATTTTTTTTTATACGCTGCCTCGGCCATTTTATATACATACAATTGTATCGACCCTTTTTCATCAGCCCTCACACATGAGTCATACATCATCTGCCTAGCCTTTCCAAAATTTATTGTGGTCGGTTTCCAGGCTAACCGGATGCTGATGAATACCAGTATTTTACATGGAGCGACTCAAACTCAAACTCAAACTCAAAGCATTTATTTCAATTAGACCATTACAGGCACTTTTGAAAGTCAAAGAACAAAAAAGAAGAAAGCGAAGCTACAGTCCCAGTCACAAGACATAATAACTTGTGAAAGTACTGTAGTTGCCCATTCCAAAGCGTAGATCTCTATGGAGAAGAATGGGCAAGAAACTCCATGGACACTCTTTTAAATCAAAATATGTTACAAAATCTTGGTTACATCAATCGTGTTGAGAATTACTAGTATGTGAGAACGATGTAGAAATACGGGCAAGTTAAGAGCGTCCAGAGTAAAAGACGAAATCAATAATTCGAAAAAAAGTTAAAAATAAAATAATTAAAATAAACCGTGGCAGCTAAGAGATGACCAGGCACAACTGACAGCGCCCGTTCACGAACATGACGCATGTATCAGCCATCATTCAACTCAACCATATTGAAGGGAACTAAATGACCCGACACACCCGCCGCCATCAGCGTGACATTTAAGTGAGCATGACATTTACTCAACCGCCAGGGTAAATTCGCGTCAGTGTAAGATGTAGGTACTCAGTAAATGGTGGCTTTACAGTACATAGTTTTCACACATGTGCTATGCAATTATATAATACTAAGAGATTGAATCTATACAAACCAAAGATATTTATACAATCTTCTGCAGCTTCCACAGTAACTTCACATGGTAATTTGATAGCCCCTATGGTTGTGGAGCAGGACCAGCATTGAGCCAAACATTTTTATCATCAATGTAATCCCCCAACTTATAATATGCTTGCCTACATAGTGTGCGCTTTATGCAAGATTTAAATTTCGTTTCATTCAGTTGTAGAATGGGGGGAGGTATTTTATTGTAACATTTTAAACAGTACCCCATGAAAGATGAGTCTACTTTAGCTAGCCTGAAACCTGGCTGAACCAGTTGGTCCCTGTTTCTAGTATTATAGTGGTGCCGGTCACTTCTTTTACTAAATAAATGCAGATTTTTCCTAACGTACATGATATTTTCATAGATGTATTGACAAGGTACCGTCATGATGTTAATTTCCTTAAACAGTTCTCTTAGAGAATCGCGCCTACGTAGATTATATATGGCTCTGATAGCTCTTTTCTGCAGAATAAATATAGACTCGATGTCTGCAGCCCGTCCCCATAGTAAAATACCGTATGACATAATGCTATGAAAATAACTAAAATACACTAGCCTCGCGGTATCTACATCAGTAAATTGACGGATTTTTCTGACAGCATATGCTGCTGAACTCAGCCGTCCTGCAAGAGATGTTAAATGAGAACCCCATTGTAGCCTTGAGTCGAGCGTGATCCCCAAGAAAACAGTTTCATCGACAAATTCAAGTTTCTCTTGATTTAATACTATGTCACAATCACTACATTTGACATTTGGTAGAGTAAATCTTATGCACTTAGTTTTTTTCCCATTTAATACTAAATTATTAGCGGTAAACCAGTTATGGACCTGCATTAGAGCGTTATTTACGTCGTTGAGGTTTGTGGCACGTCTGTTTATTCTAAATATTATAGAAGTGTCGTCAGCAAACAACACCATTTGTGGTTGGTTTTTAAACAAATGGGGTAGGTCATTAATATATACTAAAAAGAGGAAAGGACCCAATATTGAACCTTGTGGTACACCCATTTTTACTTTTAAACCCATTGAATTTACACCATTTACTTGTACTTGCTGCTGTCTATCATTCAAATACGATTTTACTAAACTGAGCGCAAGTTTACCTAAACCGTAATGCTCAAGTTTCAAGAGCAGGGTTTCGTGATTTACGCAATCAAATGCCTTCGAGAGGTCACAGAAGATTCCTATGGCATCATGTGCCTCTTCCCACGCAGTATATATATGTTTTAATAAAGTGACACCGGCGTCAGTCGTACAACGTCCTTTGGTGAAACCATACTGTTTGTCATGTAAGATTTTATTGGTGTTAAAGTAGGTGAGCATTTGATTAAGCATTACCTTTTCAAACACCTTGCTGAAAACCGGCAACACGGAAACGGGTCTATAGTTATTGGTCTCTTTACTGTCCCCAGATTTGAAAAGTGGTATTACCTTGCTGTATTTCATAAGGTCTGGGAAGACTCCCTGGTCCACACACAAATTGAAAATTAAGGCTAAGTACGGTGCTATAGTGTCGATAATGGCTTGACAAACTTTAACAGACATTCCCCATAGATCTTCGGTTAATTTGATTTTGATTTCCTTAAAAGCTTTAATGATTGTTATGGGGTTTATATGCTTAAATTGAAACTCAATCGGACAGGCTGAAACGTTCTCTTTTAATAAGTCAATGGAAAGCAAGGGTGAGGAATTTAATGTTTCGGTAGTTTTAAGCGGGATATTGGTAAAAAAATCTACAAATTCTTGAGCTACTTCGTTTTTAGAACTTAGAAGACCATGTGAAGTCTCTAGTCTGATATCATTATTATATTTTTTATTTCTATTGGTTTCACTATTGATAATTTTCCAAACCGTCTTTATTTTGTTATCGGCAGACTTAATCTTGTTGCTAATAAATAAGGCTTTAGCTACCTTGCAAGTGTTTTTAAAGATTTTTGAATAAGTTGCAACATATTTATTGAAAGTTTCCGAGTTGATGTAAGGCTTAAGGCCGTACAACTCAAACAATCGCTCCCTACTTATCCTAATACCCTTAGTTGCCCAGTCACTGAACATAAATTTAGGGTAAATAGATTTAGTTTTCATTTTTAATGTATTATTGAACTCTACGTTAACCACTGAAAAGAATTCCTCATAAAATTGATTTACATTTTCAATAACAGGGCCCGGAATGCCTAAATTACTAATTAAGTTATTATTAAATTTATTTAAATTGCTGGGTGTTATTTGTCTAGAGTTTATCTGGATTTTTTTTAATGGTGTGTAGGACTCGAAAACAACGGTTTGCCCACTGTGATCAGAAGGGAGGTAATTAACAATGGATTTATCTAAGTAGTCGCAGCGACAAAAAACATTATCAATACATGTAGCAGTATTTTGACTGCCTATCTAACCTCCACAACCCACTTAGTACTGGGTAATACGATACTCCTTGGTAAGCCTGGTTGTCAGACTTTTGGGGCACTGACTATTTAACGACTGTCAAAGATCTACAATTGACAGCCGGGACTAACGGCTTATCGTCCTTTCCCAGGCACGGAGGAAACTCTGTATGTAATGAGTAGTCAACCATCCACTGACCAACAAATGTTTTCGGCGCGTATAAGCTAGGTTTATGAAACGAGTCTACACGCGCCTTCTGTCACGGAACTCGTAGCGTTGAAACGCTTATAAGCTCGTATAAGCGCGAGCCACGAGTGAAATTGACTTCTGCTACTGACAGGACCTACCGTTTCGAGTGGACCGGAATGAGCCCGTGTACACGCGTAAGCCGACGCGCCGACAAATACGCTAGTCTAAAACCACTCTAACCAAGAGCGAGTGTAGATTGTCAACGAGAGCGTCTGCTCCGCCAGTTTTTTACACGCTCATAATGTGAACAATTGACATCCCGCCCCACTGACCGATAAGGACAGCTCAGTAAGGAAACGCCCGCTCGCCGCGGCCGCCCCGGTGCTTGCATCCGCTCCCACCTGGTGTTATAGTGTGCAGACACTAGAACATTCAAAAATAATATTCACGGCTTGTATTATTATTAATTCAATCAAAATTATTACTTACAGTTAGTCAGAATTTTTACTGTCAGTCAAAATCATTACAGTCAGTCAAAATTATTACTATCAGTCAAAATTATTAGAGTCAGTCCAAATGTGTGGAAAAACTGATTGAAAAAAAACTGTTACTGTTGAAATTTTTTTATGTGAGATTAGGTTTGATGTCGGTACTGAATTCGTAACATGTAAGCGCAGTCATTGTTCCAATGAGTTAAATTTTGCCAATAACACTTCGGTGTCCATTTATAATTATAATTTTTACTAGCTGTGCCCGCGACTACGTCCGCGTGGAATTTAACAAAAAACTTTTTTAGTTTTTTTTTCGATTGTGCATTTTTTCTAAAATAGAAGTTATCTAAGTTACTCCAGCTATCTGCCAGTGAAAGTCCCTTCAAAATCGATCCAGCCGTTCCAGAGATTAGCCAGAACAAACAGACAGACACAGACAAAAATTGTAAAGAAAAATATTTTCATATATGTATCGTATATATACACACATCAAAAGTGTCTAGGGATCAACATATATTTTTGCAATAACTTTTCTCCTGATTGATATTAATTAAAATTTTCTTTAAGGATTCATCAAATAAAGTGTTTTCGTTTGTCACAGTAACGATAAACCAAGTCACCTTTGCATTAATAAAGAAATTTGCCATTTTCTAATAAAGGGATTTTTGACATTTGAACCACTAACATTAAAGTTCGAAAAAAAGACTGAAATAACAGTTTTCTTTAAAATTTTAGTGGGTAACTTAAACAATTAATAATCCGTGTTTCTACCGCGAACACTAACAACACAAGAACATCGGTTTGGCATACTCAAAATGAGTTCATCCAAATCACGCTGTGGAATGGCCGCCCATGTTCGTTGCAACAACAAAAAAAGGTCTTCTTGCGACTGGATACCCTCCATATTCGGCAGAGCTCTTCTCTGTAGCATATCCCATGCATGCTCAATCGGGTTCAAGTCTGGCGACTGAGCAGGCCAGGGCAGGACATTGATGTTAGCTGCGGCGAGAGTCTGTCTTACAACTCTTGCGGTGTGCGGTCGTGCATTATCATGCATTAACTGAAATAAGGGACCGATTTGCACTTGTAGAGGAACGATGACGTCTGATACAATCGTCTCAGCATAAATTTGAGCGTTGAGGTTGCCTCTGATCCAAATCAACTCAGTTCTTCCGCCGATCCAAATACCCGCCCATACCATGATGGTTCCACCACTATAAGGATGGACTTCCTGGCAGGATTTTAATCGCTGTTGGCGTCCAGGGGTTCTCCAGTGTCGTATACGTCTTGTATCCGGTCTCATACCAAAACGAGACTCATCAGAAAAGCACACGAAACGCCATTGTTCTTCTGCCCAATTTCTGTGTTCAAGAGCCCATTGATATCGAATCCTACGATTGTGCATTGCTATAGGTGGTACCCGTAGCGGTCTTCGGGAATGAAGGTTCACTTCATGCAAGCGGTTTCTGACTGTTTGGTCGCTAATTAAGTTCCCTGAAGAGTGATGAAGCCTCACGGCTAACATCATGGCGGTTATTGTTGGAGCTCTTCGAGTTAAGATTTGAATGTATCGGTCTTGTCTCCGTGTGGTGCAGCGATACCGTCCTCCATGGCGCTCAGCCACGGTACCAGTGCTTCGGTAACGTGTCCAAAGTCGACTGATAACACTCTGACTTGTATTCAGAGCTAAAGCCACAGTACGTTGCCGGGAACCAGCTTCTATCATTCCCACGGCTCTGAGCATTTCTTCCCTGCTTAAATGACGTCGCCGCTCCATAATAACGTTGGTTTTAATCAGTAGTAGGGAAACAGTAGCACTAATAATGTCTTCAATGCGTTGTATGTTTTTATAGGGAAAATATTGACAGCTGATTTTCATCTTTTACTCGAATTTGATTCACAGTTCCTGATTCAAATTATGAAATGCACCAAAAAGGATCCATATAAATTTATAAAATCATAAATTTATTACAAAGCCACATCTCAATCTCAAGAAATCCGCATAAAAATGCTTGATCCCCAGACACTTTTGATGTGTGTACATTCATATGCACGTAGTAAAAAACGGTTACTTTCATATTACTAACAAACAATCAGACACTTCAATTTTATTGATTATTGAAACTTTGTACTTCAAAACTGATTAAAAAACTATCACTATATTTATATTCATAAAAATCGATATCTGTTCGTGCCTTGTGGACTCATAAACTACTGAACCGACATCAATGAAACTTTTAAAAAGGCGCTTGCACATCTAGTTAATAATAAAAATGCAGGTACATATAAATTGGATCACCGTCACTTTTTCAACACCCAGGTTTTCAAAAAAATAATTTTCTAGTTGGAAACTTGATAATGTTAATGTTACAACGACATAAACGCGATTAACGTGTAAAGGAACGACGTTGAGCTACCGAGTAACGTAATCGTGTGAAGTTCGTACGTTTTCGGTCCGTTCGAAGAGCTGGAATCGATGCCGGCCATTGTTACTTTTCTTTGCAATTTTTATAGAATGATGGTAATTTACTCATTTAATTTCTAAAATAAAAATTGAGAATAATTTAAAAATATGTACGCAATGATTTTTTTGGTTTATAATATGAGCTAATTATCTAAATCACGTATAATTTTATCGGATCTTATATTTTGTCAAAATTAGTTCGTGGAAAGGAGTGATTTGGGGCGTGTTACTTGGTCTGTCGAATGATGGCCGATCCTTGAGCCTTGACGCCAACTTCGTGGCGGTCTTTCGGACCGATTTAGCATAAGTTTTTATTGTGGAAAAAATTCAGTTATCGGACGAGTATAAACTCTTCAAACTGTCGGACTACGTGAAATGCAAAGGAGGACGCTCTCGCACAACAAAGGGGAGTTCACGTTTACTCATTATTCACCAAAGAGAGTTTATTATAATCATGATGCACGCCGCACATCAGTCAGTCGCGATCGTGACCCCTGCGTAAACTCATATTGATGATCTGACATATGATTATTTTAGAAACACTCGATTAATGGATTGTCAAACGTACAGTGTTAACCAGTCGTAGTACGCTTTATTTAAAACCTTTGTAAATAAACTGCAGAGGTGCTGAGGTAATTACGATAAGAAGTGTCATTTAATAAAAATTAGTAATACCTTGTATTTACAGGTAAGTAGGTACGTTTCCGTGGGATTCGGGGGATATTCGTAATTCAATGTATACATTGAATATTAACTATTCCAATTTCCAGTTAAAACATTCTGCACGAGCAATGTTTCATTGTCCTATCAGCAAAAGTATTATATTAAATAATTCTGATATTATGCCTATGAAAGAACTTTACATTGAAGCAAGTATAGTTCATTATGTTCCATACAATGAGGAAAAATAAGTGAAACTTGACATCATTATCAATGCTACATGCTGATTTAGTATTTGCCTACAATAAATTTAGCTCTCAGTAACATACAATATAAGAATATATTTTATGTGACTATGTTCTTTGGTTTCTCTATAGGATAAATTTTGGACCCTTTAAAAACTAAATTATGAAACTTTAAATATGGATATTTTTGACATGGATACTAATATGTTCAATTAGTGATTGTTGCACTATTTATTAAAATTTAATATATATACTTTGTCACATCATAATTTCTTTTTACTGATAATAGAATAACCTTTATTTCAACTTAACCTTTAAAACTGCCATGTTTGTCATTGGTAATAATTTAAATACTCTCTAATTAATTAGTAGATGGGCTCCACAACAAAGTAGAAACTTATTTGTTATCCATTTATTTATCATTTTATTGAGACAAAGTATGTGATACAAAATTGCTGTTATGTATTTGTAATGGCAGTTGAATGACAGTCATTTATGTGAACAAGGCAAGTAAATATAATTTATGTTATTCAGATAGTTATTTGGAATAGCCTAGATTATGATTAAGTAGATATAGATGAAATATAGTTTATTAACTTTTACCATTTTGCCTTTTTAGAAAATATTCATACCCAGACACAAAAATACACGCAGTTATTATCCTTGTTATGTGATATGTATATATGTTGTGATTATTTTATGTTATGCTCCGATTTCTATTACATTCAAAGGCGTAATTATTTATTCATGATGCCTTATTTTTATCACTTGAATATTAAAATATTTTTTGCAAGAACCTGATCAGCTGACCCATTTTCCATTGATGCTCATATCAAAATAAAAAATTTTGACAAATAAATAAACGAAATTCTTGTACAAGTAATTTCCTGTACTAAAGAAAAGCATAACTGCAATTATTTTTGCCTCAGTCAAATACATTCAACACAAATACATTTATATCTATGCAAAAATTGTTGCCTACCAACTTAGATAAACATTCATTTCAGCGTTATAAAGAAACTACTGTAAATAGTTACACAGGAAAAAGTTCCTATTTATGTGGAACATGTTGGTTTATGTAAACAGATAATAACGCGAGAGCAACACACGCCAGTCGGGCAAGGGATGACAGCACCAAAAAAGGTTGCAATGCCAGTGGTAACAGCGATTGCAGTAAGCGGAACAACATGGAGACCCTAGCCCAGGGGGAACATTTTGATGGCAAGGACGTCACCGCACAGGAAAAAGGGGGTGCAGCCGAGGCCCGTGACGGTTAGAGGCATAAAAAGCAAACTTTCGTATTTTGAAAGCATTGAAAACCGGCGCCACCAAACACCGCCAGACGGCTACGTCGTGTTACTGACTAACATGTTCACATTGTCAAAACTTAAAAATACTAACAGTTTTTTTTTATTATTGATATAAAATGTTTTTTTTTTTTCTTGACATATAAATTGCTGAAATTAAAAGATTAGAACCATGTTCTGTCCATCTGTATCATTCTGTATGAATGTATGTTTGTTTGTTCGCGTATTAAGTGAGTATGGCTGTTTAAGTTTTGCAGCTATAAATGGCCAGACCTACAAACTTTTATCTCTTTCGGTTTTGGAAAATACAGCTGAACTAAAAAAACCGTGAGTATTAATAAAACATGAGGTGTTGTCACTTCATTAACATTTTATTTGATTACCCGTGAAGAACATAATTATGATAGGGTTTTAAGTAACACACGTTGGTCTGTCTGTAATAGTATTGGCCCTGCTTAGATTCCAATCTTGGGAACCATTTTAACAATTAAGCTTGTTAAAACCACTCATGGCGATTTCCAAAGATACCTAACGCGTGTCCATGGCACATAGTTTATGAGCAAATTTTCAGTACACAATTGATGTTGCTTTCAGATGGTAATCAGCTAAGTAGCGGGGTGGTTTCATCGACTCAAGACGACTGCACTAAGAGGCCGCATGAAGACGCAGACAATGAAACGGCCGAAGATGACGTTTCCAAACGGAAGAAACGCAAGGACAATGAGGAGAAGGAGCCAATGGGCAAACCAGCTCCGGTGGCCCGCGGGGGACCTGGACGGTAAGACATGATCATATGTTCATCCTCATCAGTACCACCCTACTAGAAACGATCTACTTCTCACTCACGGCGTTGGATATTACGTCGACGACCTTCGACGATAGACCTTTCAATTAGGCTGAAATGACATAGTAATGTTTCAACATATCTTATTTTGCGTATTCACAGTATCCTTACCGGCAGTAAACCACCGGGGCCTGCAAGTAAGACAGGTGCTATACCGCTGGGAAAAAGCAGCGGTGGACAGAATGTAAGCAAGGGAGGAGCGGGTTCCTCAGGGAAGGAGAAAATGCAAGCGCAGGGGAAAGGAGGCAGTGGAGGTTCTAAGGCCAACGCGCAAGGCTCACATCAGGTAATGACCCCCAGATTGTTGTTTAAAATAATGAACATGTTATTATTATGGGGTATGCGACTTATCCCGTGTATGCTGAATGTATACGAGGCATTCCCCATGCCTTGTAGACGAAAAATAATTGTCACTTAATGTGTTGATTTGTTCACTTAATGTGCACGCGCATTACTACCTTAATAAAATTCATGCACTGGCATTTATGAGTGCAATCAGTTTACTAAATGTTTCTAACAAAAATTTAATTGTTTTTAGGGCAAGTCTGGCGGAGGAAAAGGTGGGTCATTGCAAGTGGGCAAACAGGACAGAAAAAGTCCAGTAGCTAGTCCGAAGCCGAACCAAAACAAAGACAATAATGATGGTGACGAGGACACGAAGACTCATGAGGCGGCACCCAAGGTCCCGCCGCTCAAGATTGTGATACCAGGTGGCGCTGGGGGCTCCGGCAATAGGAACGAACAAGAAGGCGAGGGTAAGACTCAATCCTATTTTCTGACTCCGCAATCATAAAGTTACTCATACATCAATAATTTTAAATGCCTGTGCATGTGATGGCATAATATTGAAAAAGGTACACATGTTTTTTTTTCGTAATAATATTGCTAATCGTGAAACCATTAATTTGTACCTTGGTGGTTTACGATACTATTCTCTTTTTCTTGCCTTTAACTAATTTGACTAGGTGGAACAGGTCAAAGAGGGAGCGGGAAGGGACGCGGTAACGCATCAACGCTACCGTACGTGATTCCGTGCACGAGTACTGACACGGGGCAAACTTCAGATAGCTCCGACGGCACTTCTGACGACAAGAGAGGCGAAGGCGGAAAGGTAATTGAAACCGTCATCTTCTTAAACTTATATAATTTTACAAAACATTCGTGTGTTAGTGTTACAGAATGCAAAGCCTCCTTTTTATTTTAACTTTAATGATTATTCTAAATACCTGAACTAACATATGCTCATAAACCTACTTTTCGTCCGAAGGCTGGACAGAGAGTCCTCCGTTCTCATAGGACGAATGATGGGGATAAAGATAAGGAGAGGACGTCCCCTCAGACAGGGAATGACAGCCGCTCCGGGGCGGGACAAGCTCAAGCTAACTTGAATTCCAATAAAAGTCCTACACCTTCGGGCTCTGTAAGTACATGAGTAGTTCAAATTTATAACAATAGTAGTTAATATAACTCACACGATCCTTTTGAAAATGTTACATTCCTTTAAATTGTATGCAAAGATTTTATGAGTAGCCAATATTAAAACTGAAATGCTCTTCATTTTAGGGCCAAGATCACGACCACACTGTGTCATCATCAAGTTCTTCAAGGGCAGAAGGTAAGTTGTAACTTACTACACTACTAACAACCCACTCAGGTTATGTTCTAACTTTCGGAATAGCGCGATGTTGTGCGCTAGGCACATAGTAGCGCTATAAATTCAACGTGCGTCAGATGTTAAGCCATTTGAGTATGATATGCATTTGATACAAATACTTCTTCCCCATATATAATACTTTTATAACATTTGTCTATCATTAACAGCTAATTCAGGCCATGTGGAGCTGCATCCACGAAAGAGGAAAATTAAAGCTTCAAAAGATGGACATTCACGTGATCAATCCAAAAATGAGCAGTCACATGAATCCAGCGCCAGCCATAACATCACTCACTCTAATCCGTATCAAATGTACATTCATATACGGAAGCAGGTTGGTTTTAATGATATTTAGGAGTATTTTTTTTATTTTGGAGTTAACTTACGAACTATTGTTTTGTTCTATTATTCTACAGATTGATCGTCGCCAGCGAAGCTTATTCCCGGTAAAGCCAAAACCTCCAAAAGATTTTAATAAATATTTGATGAATCGGTGCACATACACTCTCCAGGGTAATGTAAACCCTGATCCTCAAGTGGAAATACCGCCTAATTTGCCATCCCAGATGATTAACGAATTTATAGCTCAAGAGAAGGAACGGTATGTCAAGTTCCATATTTTCCTTTCATTGATTGTTTTTATATATTTTTTTTTTTGCATATGCAATTACTAGCTTTACTCAAATTTTCTTTTTTCTTCTGCAGAACAAGGCTACGCATACAACACCTAGTAGAAAAAGAGAAACTTGTGTTGGCCGTCGAACAAGAAATATTGCGCGTTCACGGGCGCGCCGAACGCGCTGTGGCAAACCAGGTAAAGCCAACCTTCGTAAAACCGATGGCTCACTATAACTATAACGTCAATTAAAGTACGTCGCCTATTACTTTGTAATATCGTTGCATAGCTAAATAGGCGTTGCCCAACTAACCTAACTATGGTCATACAGTCTAGGACCATATTTTGTTCAAGTCTGTCTTATGTCTAGCCTACTGAGTCCTTGTCTTCATAGAAAAAGTCGCGGCGCACGCGCAAGTCAAGAACTGACTTGGTGGTTCTAACCTATTCAGTACAGAAACAGTATGGACATTACACCACAAATCAAATGACATACTTTTTTTGAGCTGTCAAAACACGGGTACTACTGATTTTTTATGGCAATAGCAACCTGTGACATCACTAATTTACAAACGAATGACTACTATTTATTCATTTCAAGGCAAGGAAAAATGTAACTTTACTGTAAATTGAAAATGAATTCTTTTTATAGAAAGCCCTATTAAAGTACTGTTTAAGAGCCATTTCTTTATCTTTTAAGAGCGTTTATACCCTACAGCATTTCATACAAACTTTCAAGTCGTTATTTTCCGAAATGACTGCACAGATTTTAATGAAACTTCCTACGCATAAGCAGTGTACATAGGTCTAAAAAGTTACTAAAAAACATTTTCGAAAAATAATGTTACAGCTAAATTAGACCGATTTTTAATTATCTATAGAAACAGAAATTTCCAATTATCTTCATTTTTAAAAGACATTTCGAAAATGTTTTTTAGTAACTTTTTAGACCTATGTATACTGCTTATGCGTAGGAAGTTTCGTTAAAATCTGTTCAGTCATTTCGGAAAATAACGACTTGAAAGTTTGTATGAAATGCCGTAGGGTATAAACGCTCTTAACTTGATGCGATGAATGTAATGATTTGATGCGATGAATGTGATGATTTTATCCATATAAAATAATATTCCTTAAATCAACGAATGTTCTTTTAATGAAGTCACTCCCGTTCTCCGTGTGCACGATACTTCGAGACAAGGAAGTCTACAATGTATTGGCTCCGGAGCAGGAGGAGAAGCGCAACGCGCAGCGCTCCCGCTGCAACGGTAGACAGATTAACTCATGGCTTCAAGAAGTCGATGATAAATGGGAAAAAATCAAGGTATTCATGAATACTTCTCATATTGCGCACATTTGCATAAAAACGTATAATAGGTTATGCAATCTAAAATAAATTTAAATTACAGGAAGGTATGCTTCGGCGTCAACACACGGAGGCACAAACTCTGCATGCTGTCCAGATCATGGGATGGGAATGGAAACTAAAGGAGTGTGGTATTTGTGACTACAAAACGACGCCCAAAATTGATCCGGTGCACGTTCCACAAATACATGTCTCAAATTTTGACTTGCCCGCTTGAATTTAAGTTCATATTGCCTGTGTTCATATGTCAGGCCTTCACGTTTATCGTGTTGGCATTAATATTAAGTAGTTAAGTTTTTAATAATCATCTAATGAAATTATAACATCAATTGGTAATAAGAATCAAGCGGAGCTACAAAATTGGATTTTAAATCTCTAAATTATCAACATTTGTTGAGCCTTCTATTCTCCCGCGCACCAATTCCGATAACTTGTTATTAATTACTTGACTCTAGAACGATAACAACCTTTACGCATATAAATAACCTGTTATCGGGAGAAGGCCGAAAATCTAAAATTTATTTTTTACAGCTATCACAAGGACAAAATTTTTATGAAATTATGTTTTGAATTGTCCTTGCCTATAACTGTAAAGGTGTCTCTTACACACAGACATGCTGTTTTACTATTTACTAAGGCATTTGTCTATAAAACGCAGCTAGTAAACAATTTGCTGTGTTCCTACTGTATTACTTAATATGAAGATGTGTACAGTGTGCATGGACACCTTTATTTTTATTTGTGTTTGTGCATGTAGTAAAAACATGTTTTTTTTTTGTATTATGTACTTGTAAGTTATAATTCGTTTCAATTTGGTATTATATAATTTCGATTATGTAATGGCAAATTTTTAGAAATTATATTTTAATTTAGCGAAATTAATGAATTATGAATAGTTTATTTGATATCGTATGTTAAGATTCGTAATATACAAATTTTATTAGAAAAAAAATTAAGTAACGTTTTCATTTTAGGTCTTATTTCTTGAGGTGTTTATAAGTTGTAAGATTTTAAGTTCAATAAAAATCATGTAGACTGTCTTAGAAATCATGTCATATTCTTTCATCTACATCATAAATTATCATAAATCATCCCAGAATAACCCACTGCTGGGTATATATCTTAAATGTTAGTAGTGTGTAACACTGTAGTGTTAACGTATTTCATCATAGCTACTATGTATCCATAACTAGAGATCACATATTCAGATGCATATTTACCTAAAGTTTGAGAGTTGACTGGTATGGTTTGCGCGTCAGTACGGGAACACACATAGTTTATTTAAATGAATTGTTTTGTTATTTTTAATTTTACTGTTTTACATCAAATTAATTTAGCCGTAATATTTTTTTTATATTTCATGTATTCCACTAATTTCTTGCCTGGTTTTTAATAGAAATATTTATAATGTGTTTGAATACATTTTATACGCACTGTTTTATTGAAATTCCGCAATTCTGGGAGTAAATTGTATTTTAGGTAGCCGCGTCCATACTATCACTAACGTACCTACTTTAGGTAAATCATCAGCATCTTCCTGCCTCAGACCCGTACTACTTGGGGTCGTAATATACAATTACATTTTAAAAATGATAATGTGCAATAATTTTATTATAGGACAGTGATTACAACTTGTAAAAGGTCTGGTTCGAAAGCATTTTTTAATTATAAAGATATTTCATTATGCAAGATCTCTAAATTGCCTGATAATTTTATTATTAATTATTGTAATTATTAGTGAATAATGAGTTATGTATGTTTTAATCTTTAGCCTTTATAAATTAAACTCTCACGAGTCCAATTAGATCTCAATCAGAAGCTAGCTGTGTTTAATTGATTACCCCAACGAATAACACAAACAGAAATATATACACTACATTTTTAAGACAATATCAACAGTTTAAAAACAATTTGATAGATTTTGCATAACATCCTAGTTACAGTATTATATCTCAAGAAGTAGTTTATAGCACATAATGTGGGCCGTTACATTTGCGCGAAAGACAAAGGACTATCCCATTGGAGCGAACATTTTTTTTACCGTAGGTAGCATCATGATGTTCGCTTCATTGGCTATGTCCATGCGGCAAGACAAGTGTCCGTTTCAACCACGCGGCCACCTCATAATACTTGATGAAACTTTGCCAGGAATTAGTCCTAATTTGTTCCTATACACACCTCTTTTCGTGAATTTGTTCCAAAAAAAACCAAGGCGCTATGACCAAGAATAGTTGGCCGCTAGAACCGCCACTTGCCGTAGTCATCGCCCGTGATTACACAGAAACTATATGATGGAGATAGACGAATTATGCATCAAAAGAAAGGTCTTAATTTGTTCCATTTGTTTCAAAAATAAAAAACATCAAAAAGTAAATAAATGAAAAGTTATGCAATATTTAGTTTTCAGGTTATGAGTAGGTAGGTATCTCACCTTAAATATCAAATTATTAGAAGCTAATGTGTATGGACAATTAGTCCCTAATTTGTTACAGCGAATAAACAGAAAAAAATACTAGAAAGTAGGTTCAATGATTTGTTAGAGTCGATTTTAGTTGGCCGCTCGGACGGCAATATGCCTAAAATACAATGGCGTTTATCTCGTTATTTAAAGCAGGTTTAAGCTTAGTTATAGTACTAATTGACGGGTAACGTAACCTAGTTTGGATAAACATGGAGAATATAACTGCAACATTCATATTTTAGAAGAAATTTACAAAAAATCTGTAGTATGAAACCGTATGAGAGTAGGGTGACCATGATTACATTGGTACGAAGGCATGTTTTTAATGTTGGACTCTGTTTGAACGAATATGCGGTTCGTTTTGCGGCCATTGTCTATTGTTCTTAATCCAAAAAAAAAATATAAGAAAAAATAATAATAAAGAAATAATAAGATTTTCAAAAGGAGATTTTTTCGTTTGGGAGCAGCCAAAAGCAGGCTTGCTTCAAGTCATCATGAAAAAGTAAAAATTTAACTTACCGCAGTTCATTTGGATCCCTCTGCAATACTTTTTGGTGGTGAGTTCCACATTAACAAATCCAACATAAAAGTGACACAACTCATAGCTAAGCACTCTTAGACACTTCTGGATTTAGTGATAGTTGTCTCAGTAACTTAGTAGTTTGTAAATCTCGGGAATTAAATACGTACGAGGTACGAGCACACAGTTAAAAATTCAGCACAGTAATTACTATATTCACAACAAAAAATAATCGTTCAAACCCCTTGTGACAAATGGACGTAGTTTAGCAGTAAGGACTCAACCCACAATACGTCTTTTTTGACTTATCGAGGTTTTTACTTTAGGTGTGTATTGCTGTAATGATGTTGTATTTGGAATATTTTGAAATATAATCATGTAAGGGCAAAATATACAAAAATTTTATGAGTCAAGTTGTAGTAACATAGACCAACTTATTTGAGAGTTATTGGGAAAAATGTAGGTTTGAGTCGTTTCTGCTAAATTGGTTTTAACATTAGGAAGTGTTTCTTTTAATTTCTCCAAAAAGATCCAAGTAACAAAAAATTGTGAACAAACTGATATTTAAATGAAAAATATTTATTATTTAGCAAGTTACGTATTTAATAAAAAATTACATAAAAATCTAATTTCTATTCTTCCTCATCATCACCCAGCTCCGGCTCCACCTCGAAATCTGGTTCCGCTCCGAACCCATCCACATCTTCCTCAGATTCTTTTCCTTTTAACGACTTGTAAAAGTCCAGACAGTCTTTAGGGATAAGGTGAAACATTGCTGTTAAATCGTCCAATTTGGCCTGTGCAATTTCTTTGCCATCAGGCCAAAGAAAACTGAAATCATCCTCAGAAATATCTAAAACTTTTCCTCTAACTTTTTTTTCAATGCAGAGTTCTTTAACTACTCCATCTATTTTCATAAAAATGGAATGTTTAAAATTCTTTTTAATACAAATTTCTTTTGTCTTTAACCAATTCACTTTTTCTTTCGAAATAAATGTTTTTCTGTTCACTATTTTCTTTTCAATTTTAGACGTTGACACAAAATCTTTCATCTGCATTCTGTAAACTTTAAGTGGATTCTTCTTTCTGCAGCTTTTCATTACGTTAATGTAATCTTCGGCAGTATATATTCTTTCATGGAATTTTAGCTGGTATTCTATTTTGGAGAAATCGGTATCATTCGGTAAGAATGTGTGGCCGGACTCTAGGTATTTGAATGTGATGGTTTGGAGACTAGGGTGTGAGTTTAGTAAAGCCTTCAGCATTAAAACTATTTTAATGTTGCGATTTTGTCCCCCGCAACAGTCACTCCATAGTGCCAGCTCTTCAACTCTTGGGTCCACATTATGTTTTATGTATCGTACCAGACACGATCCGACCTCTTGTGCTCCTCGACCGGCTTCACCTTCCAACCATACGTTACAGTGGCCGGCGTCATTTGAGCCAGCATGTATGCCACTATTGTACAGCCATAGTTGGCGTTTATAAAAAACAATATTGGTAGGGATGCGCGGCAACGGAAGAGTTTTCTCAAGGTCGAATGTTAGACATTCAAAGGTTTTGTCTGTTTTGGCTCGTGCTAAATCCTCATTCATGAATTGTCGCAGGTCTTGTGCTCGTTTTAAATGATCTTCCTTTTCTTTCTCCAATTTCAACTTTTCATCGGCCGATGTGCAGTTTTTAATTTTTTGTGTGAAAGTATCACACTTATTGCAGGTATCTTTTTTTAACGTTTTGCATCGCAAATTAAAACATTTATAAAATATTCTTTTCAACGTTTCAAACGAAACAGGCTTCTTAGATTCGCCGTGCTGTATTTTGTTTTCTTCCAGATAAAATTCGTAAATTTTTTGTACAGTCATCCCCACTTTTAGGTACTGACAGTCACTATTGTTCTCTCTTCTATAATGGGACTTGTACTTAGGTAGGGAGTTTATTACGGTTTTAATAAATTCCACATCTTCTTCTGACGTTTTATTCCAACCACCCTGTTGTATACCTCTTTGGTCTTTTAAACTTTGATTAGATCGCTTTTTTCGCAAACTTACATCAATTTTTTTGGAAGATACTTGAAAATTATGTAAGAACATGTCTTTACAAACTTCTTCACCGCTTAAATAATATCTTCTTCTGTAATCTCTGGGTTTCTTTTTCCTGTTTTATTATTTGTGACAGTGTATGATCTTGATTTTGGTTCTTCTTTAACGTTGTTTACTATAAATAATAGCTGCGCTTCATATGTATTTTTCGAACTCATTTCTTCTTTGTTCCTGTGAAACCTTGGCAAAACATTGTCTAGTACAGGCACAAGCGTAGTTTTGAAATACTTTCGATTCAACTCGTTTGGATTTTGCATTGTATGGTAAATTTTTGTATTTTTGTTCTTTTTTCTGAGCTAATGTATGATCAGGATATTTTCTTTTACGACCTCTTTTCGCCCGTCCTTTCTGACTTGTGTTTGGTGTTTCCAAGTCCTGCCTAACCGAATCTATATTATGAACTTCTAAATTAGAGAGATCGTGAACATTTTCTTCATCAAAGGATGAATTTCTTGCAGTATTGCTACTTGTTCTAAAAACTGTTTCCTGGTTTTCTACGCTTTGTACGTCTAGAGCTTCTAACAAAGATCTTGAGGTTTCATTTTCAGAATCATCTTCACTATTTGGTATATATTGGTTTTTCAATCCTAATACGTTAGCAGTAAACGTACTTTTATTTTTAACTAAACGTCGATTTGCATTTTCTGAATCTTCCTCGCTATCCGGAACATAATCGGAGTCCGTATCACAACTATAATCGGTCCCCTGGTCATTCTCGATGTTTTTTTTACCGTCGTCAAGCCCTCTTAATTCCATTACTGTTAATGTTTCTTCCTTTGCCATGTTAAGATCAACGAATTCTTCTGCATTTTCTGAAGGAAATGTTCTACTTAAGGTTTCGAAGAGTTCGAAAGTTTTTGGAGACATTGGAGGTAAGGGCGAAGAAATTTTTTCACTTCCTGTAATACCCAAACATAAGTTTAAAAAAAGATTCGGTAAGTATAACTGTAAAATACAAGAAGAGGTACAAGAAAGTTAATAAATTACTTTGACGTTTAGTCGTCCCAAATGCCGCTACTAGAGGGGTTAAAGGTGAGTATAGTGGAGCCACTGGTGAGCTGACATCATCTGAAAACAACAGTAATTTGCATAAGCACCGCCACCCTAAGCACATGGAAAGAAATTAAATTGTCAGTAGGTAGGTATAAAATATTTATAAATTTTATTATTACTTTCAAGCTGATTCATCACCGGTGCGTTCACTGAAGGAGCAAAAGAAGCAGCAGGAAAATCTTTATCATCTGCAAGTAGGTACATAAGCATAAGCACAACCACCTTTTGTTAGTTAAAGTAAATACAAAATATTATTAAATGAAATTATTACTTTCAAGCTGATCCATCACAGGTTTAGGAGGAGCCAAACAAGCAGCAGGAAAGTCCGTATCATCTGAAAGTAAGTATATAAGCATAAGCACAACCACCTTATGCTTAAGGCAAGATATTGTTTGTTTGTAGGTACTTAATATAAAATATTATTAAATTAAATTATTACTTTCAAGCTGATCCATCACAGGTTTAGGAGGAGCCAAACAAGCAGCAGGAAAGTCCGTATCATCTGAAAGTAAGTATATAAGCATAAGCACAACCACCTTATGCTTAAGGCAAGATATTGTTTGTTTGTAGGTACTTAATATAAAATATTATTAAATTAAATTATTACTTTCAAGCTGATCCATCACAGGTTTAGGAGGAGCCAAACAAGCAGCAGGAAAGTCCGTATCATCTGAAAG
The DNA here is from genome assembly GCA_949152445.1 of Cerastis rubricosa. Classification (NCBI taxonomy): domain Eukaryota; kingdom Metazoa; phylum Arthropoda; class Insecta; order Lepidoptera; family Noctuidae; genus Cerastis; species Cerastis rubricosa. The sequence goes on along the minus strand of OX424523.1, from coordinate 10,516,034 downwards.
TAGGTACATAAGCATAAGCACAACCACCTTATGCTTATGGCAAGATATTGTTTGTTTATAGGTAAATATACAATATTATTAAATTAAATTATTACTTTCAAGCTGATCCATCACAGGTTTAGGAGGAGCCAAAGAAGCAGTAGCAAAGTCCGTATCATCTGAAAGTAGGTACATAAGCATAGTCATTCAATTGAACTTAATGTTAGATAAACATTTTAGGTTATGAAAATAACTTACGCTGCAAGAACTCATCCATCCTATTAGAATTATTATTGTTAATCTTCAACGCACTAACTATAATTCTATCAATCCTTTTCATTATTCCGGCCGTTTCACAACACTTATCACAATCACTAATAAAGTTTAGTCGGAGAAAGTTTTTACGCGCGATACGTGAAAGAAAAGAATGACAGCAACTCAGTATTTTAAGTTTAAAAAATATAATTTTGTGTTGCCAAATAAAAATTTATAAAGAAATAATTTAATACCTTTTTGAGCTGTGTATCAAACAGCAAGTAATCAATCAAAAAATAAACTTAATTCATATAAATGTAATTTAACTGAAACGATTTAAAAGTTTAGGTCATTTTAGCTGAATACAAAGTCGGCTTGTTTCTTGGTAAATCAATTTATCAGAAATGACCCACACAGTATAAGTCGTTTTAGTTGAATAAAAAATATACTAGTTTCCATGAAGGTAATTTAACTGAAACGACTCATATAGTTTGGGTCATTTTAGCTGAATACAAAATCGGCTTGTTTCTTCGTAAATCAATATAACAGAAATGATCCACACAGTTTGAGTCCTTTTAGTTGAATAAAAAAATGTACTGGTTTCTATGGAGGTATTTTAACTGAAACGATTCAAGTGTTTTGGGACAATTCTGTTATATTAAATATAGACCTGCTTCTTTCAAGTTGGATTTATTAAAAACGACCCAAGCAGTTTGGGTTATTACAGTGGTTTGTAGAAAAATACCCGTCCCTATGTGGGTTGGTTCGCGTCATTAAAAAATCATCCTTATGTTAGTAGTATCACGGATCTTTTTTGCTGAGTGAAAGAACCAACCTTTAGGACCTCTTTGGCATATATAACTCATTTTTGACCATAGTGTGGGTTGAGTCCTTTCAGCTAAACTGCGTCCAAATATTTTTAACAATAGTTTGGAAATAATAGAGATCCTTTTTCTGGAATCGTTCCCATCATAAAACACCTGTGGAAAGTCAATGAAACGAAAATTTAACAACACCAACATTAAAAACATGGCTTCGTACCAATGTAATCATGGTCACCCTACTCTCATACGGTTTCATACTACAGATTTTTTGTAAATTTCTTCTAAAATATGAATGTTGCAGTTATATTCTCCATGTTTATCCAAACTAGGTTACGTTACCCGTCAATTAGTACTATAACTAAGCTTAAACCTGCTTTAAACAACGAGATAAACGCCATTGTATTTTAGGCATATTGCCGTCCGAGCGGCCAACTAAAATCGACTCTAACAAATCATTGAACCTACTTACTAGTATTTTTTTCTGTTTATTCGCTGTAACAAATTAGGGACTAATTGTCCATACACATTAGCTTCTAATAATTTGATATTTAAGGTGAGATACCTACCTACTCATAACCTGAAAACTAAATATTGCATAACTTTTCATTTATTTACTTTTTGATGTTTTTTATTTTTGAAACAAATGGAACAAATTAAGACCTTTCTTTTGATGCATAATTCGTCTATCTCCATCATATAGTTTCTGTGTAATCACGGGCGATGACTACGGCAAGTGGCGGTTCTAGCGGCCAACTATTCTTGGTCATAGCGCCTTGGTTTTTTTTGGAACAAATTCACGAAAAGAGGTGTGTATAGGAACAAATTAGGACTAATTCCTGGCAAAGTTTCATCAAGTATTATGAGGTGGCCGCGTGGTTGAAACGGACACCAAGACAAAGCGGCTCGAAATTGCAATGGGACAGTAATCATACAATGTCGATAGACGCCACCATGAGCACAAGCAGATATGTACTGATTTAAGGCTTGAAAGTAGCTTACTAATATACTTAGAATGCCATTCGTGTCTTGTTATCAACACTTGTAATTAGACACCATTTCAAATTTCTGGACAATTGAAGTGTGATTCAATATGTCTGTCTTCGACATAAACACGTTTCAATAAAAATGTCTAAGTAATCGGGGAAATCTCGTACAAGCCGTAAACAATTGTTGCATCGTAGAATGTCAAACAATTAGAAATTAATTGAAACCTCTAGTTTAAGCGGTGTGGCACACAGCCGGCGCGCCGGGATAAGCTTAGCATGCTGGATGTAGCATGTACACTGCTCCAACTACTCCCAATCGGCATGTCGCGTGTTTTGAACTACTTTCGTGTTGACTTCTTGACACCGCACAGGGCCGCTTTGTCGGGTATCCAAATCGCCTACACTTGAACGAGAAGAGCATGCAAAAATATTTGTTTTAAAATGACACTTCGCATTCTTCCAATGTGCAAGCCCCACACTTTTTAATAACAATAATAAATTAAATGCGTCTCAACAATTAAACTATACAGAAGCGATAATACACTTGGCTTGTTGGGAAAATTCAATTATGCAACAAATTACAGACTAGTTCTATTACAAACACTCAGATTGATCATGATTAACTTTTGATTGTCTTTACAACAAATGAGTCTTAAGACTATTTTTTTTATTTATCTACCTACATAGATTTAAATGCGTACAGTTTCCATTAAAAAAAATGCAATCAACTGTAACACAACATAACACACATTATAATACAGCCCATTTACAATAATGGTAACTTCTTAACAAAAAAACGACGCCACATGAATGCTGTTATTATTGAAAGTGACCACCATGTGACAATATAGGAAAGATGCTCGTTCCTCAAAGTGACTCTTGTTTGGTTAGGGATAGGCCATCCTTCCGGCGGGTCTGGTATACCTCGAGCATCAAGCCAGACAGGAGCGCAGCCTAGATAGGCACTCATCTGTTCTAGATCCCTGAAAAAAGAATAATTATGTAATTGTAACTGCAGATGTCATACAAGAAAGCAAAAGACCATAACGATTACGACAACGACCGACAATTTACTGGTATCTACCGAATAATGACGTCTATGATACGTTATAATGATTTTATGTTTCTGTTGATGGCCGTAGCAAATGAAAAAAACGAACGAGTTAAATATTTTGACCCAGCATACAACAATACACTCATTGTGTTGATAGTAGTTAGGTATGATACCAGATGGGTTTTCTAGCCTTAACCTTTTAAACGCCATTAAACCACTTAACGGCAGTGCGGATTCATCGGAAGCGAAATTTCACCATAATGCATGATAATGTCCGACCTCACACAGCACGTTGCGTAGACCTGTCGGAGGGAGAATTACAAGATTGGAGTGGCCAACACGAAGCCCACACATGAATCTCATAGAACATGTCTAGGACATGCTTAAAAGACTCATCATTTATGCAGTTCCAAGCTTCCAACCCTCCAGAGACTATCAGAGTCAGATGAAAACCGCTCTGGGAAGAATGACCCCATTTGGACATTAAAAACATAATCCACAGCATCTCTGATCGTATGCAGGTGGTCATCAGGGCCCGAGGTGGAAATACCCACTATTCATTTTAAGTACCATCATAACTTTATTTAGTAAATTTCGTTCAAAAACGTTTTATTGAAACTCAGAGATTTTTTTGTAATTTTGTAAAATTTTAATAAAGTTGCTCTTTTTCTTTAAATAAATCATTCTTATTTAAGATTCGAATATACATTTAAATTTTACAAAAAAAAAAAAACCCGTTCACCTTTTCATTTTGATAATAAACTACATAACGCGCTAACTAATAAGCTACATAATGTTTTAAAAACTTTTCGAATTTGTTGCCCGGACTCTACCAGAGCGGAGACATGAGCATGATTTGACCAATCACAGGAGAGACGAGAAGCGTGATGTAGAAATAACCAATGTGATTGGTCGATTTCCTCTCCGCTCCGCTCGTCTCCGGTTTGGTGGAGTCCGGACCTAACGAAGGTTGGCTGAAAGGACTAGGCCAGTCTACCAAAACCTTTATCCCGATGTCCTATTATAAATATTTGTTCTAACTCAACTCATCAAGCCTATTAATAGAATTCCAGCCAACAGCATCCACCTGCTACTAGCCACCCTGCGAACACCCGCCTTACGTTTGCCATTCACGGTCGTAATTCAAGAAGAAGGAAAAGACAAAAAAAAATCTATCTAAATTCCTATCTTGCCTTCTTAGCCCAAAAACATGCAGCCGAAGTGACCTTTGCCTTTGACCATTCAAGAACATGCATGCTCTATCTGTTCTATGGCCTTGTTCCCACTTCAGTTTAATTGTTCTATGGTATGTATGTAGACAATTTTAGTTCTCTGCGGGATTCGGATTTAGATTAACTAACATCATGCATTTAATTTTAAAACTTACCGTGAGAACCAAGACCCTTTTTGTGGATTGTTCTTGGGCATGAACGGTGCTCGTTTTTCTGTTAACCTCACAACGCCAACTAACTCGACGTCCCCCTTCACCATAGATGGCTCTCGTTTCTCATTCGGTCGCATACTTTGGTGGATCCAGCCGCGGTTAATCAGAATAATTTCACTGAAACGAGAAGTGTTTTTTATTAAACACAGCGATAACGAGCATTTAGGACGCAGTACGGCTTTCCTCTCCACATGACAATCTAAACTGGACCTCGCAGACACTGAATAGCGGTGATCCCGATTGTGTTAGTCGAGTTAAACTGCACTAGGTTTGGGGAATCTCAGTTTAAAGCTTGTTCAAGTAAGCCTTCAACATGTAATATAAGTTCATTCCTGTGCTTCTCTATTTTGATTAGAGAGGCATATGCCTGGTCCGAATATTGGGTACCTAGCATGCAAAATAAAAAATGGCATAGTAATATTGGTAGTACAAGCATAAATATATGTTTGAAATAAAATATCTTACCCTGTTTCAGCCAGCTTGAATGGAGTTATGACAAGCCACCCTTGATTCCTTTTAGGGTCAGATACCAGAGAGCCTGACCTAGGAATTGGAGTGTCTATGTCAATCAATGCTCTTGGTCCAATGAGAATTTCTTTGTCGTGAAGGAACTGTCCTTTGACCTTTACTGGCGAGTATTCCATCGTTTCCAGTTCGCTAAAACTATAAAGCAAGAGCATTAATATACAGTACAAATCTATATGCGAAATTATTTCAAAGGAGGGTGTGGCATTCCCAAATGGCAGAATGTGCATTTGTGCAATGACATGCTTACAAAGATACAAATAATCTATTTTTCAATTGGATGATCGTTACAAAAATATACACATGATTCAAACAAAACATGATGGCATCATAACATCACGCCTGTTATCCCCGAAGGGTCAGGAAAAGGAGTACCTAATAGTACACCCACATTTCGCCAGTTGTTTTAAGTCCCATGTAAGGAGGCGAGCCTATTGCCATAAACCATGCACAATTCCAGACTCCGACCCTGCTACTGAGAGATTCCTGATGGAAAAACCAAAAAAATAGCACTTTGCTTGACCTGGGAATCGAAACCAGGACCTCATGCTCAGCAGTCGCAGTTACAACCAATTGACCAATGAGTCAAATCCAGACTAGGCATTCTCCTATTTAAATCTCAGATAATGCACAGGCTAAACAACAACACTTGCTAGCTGGAATTTTATTGTTTATCTGGCTGATGTTGTCAGCAACTTTGCTTATCATTGGATCAGTTTCGTTATATTGAGCCCAAATGCACATTTTGCATTTGTGTGGGAAACTTGATCATTCTTGAACCCTCAACAAAGTCCAGTAAAGCCATTGGAAAAGAAACAAACTATTGATGGTCTCATCAGCCATCTTAGCCGAGAAGGTGAAGGACCACTCAACTCAAATACTCTCAGACAGCATGGCTGGACTTCTAGCACTAAACAACCACACAGTCAACTCTGGGTTAATACACGAGTGTCAACAGCTCCTGAACCAGGTAATCTGGTAACATTAATAACATAACCAAACAATGGATTAAAGGACACAGCTATTTCCGGGGCAACAATGCAGCGGATGAACTCGCTAGAAGGGTATCAAGCAGGGCAGAAGTGGGTCCTGAATCCACCATGCCACTCCCTTTCGGGTACCTATGCAATTTGGTAAGGCAACTCACCAGGGAACAACACTACAAACTAGTTAAACCATGATGAGTGTAGGCAGGCCAAGTAAGGACTTCCTTGTATAGACAGCCCCTTCGGCTAACCAAATTAAAGTTGCATATAGTTACAGCCGCAATCACTGGGCACGGCTCTTTTAATGAACACCTCTTTGTCATAGGAGTCACAGACAGCCCAATTTGCCGAGCTTGCATGGAGGAACACGTGACAGTAGCCCACGTACTTCTACAATGCCTAGAAGTTCTACCATACAGAGCAAAGTACTTTGGTAACCCAGTTACTCTCTGTGCGGTAGTCAGTAACACCAAGGACCTGCTGGCCTTTCTTGGGAACTAGGGTGGATCAAATAACTTTCCCACCTATACACAAAATACGCACTTGGATGTGGAGTTGCAGACACCAGCCCATGATACAATACAACTGTTGGCTGAAGATAGATGGCAGTTACTATAAAGTAGCACAATCTGCCTGTAACATTCCCACTGGGACACAGGTCTCCTCTCTGTGACAGTTTGAGCCGTAATCTACCATGCTCGCCTGCACGGATAGCTAGATGTCACATCATCAAATTAATAATTGTAAGACATGCCAGTTTCAGTGACAAAATCTTCTATGTCCATGACATTTTACTGTTAACACTTTTGGTGCTAAGCACCACCATATGGGTTGAATTATAATTTATTTATTTATGTGCCCACAACCAGCCTCCCAAGTCGTTGTTATACATAACTCTGATGACTTTTGCATAGAAGTAAAATAAATTATTTGAAAGTCTTCAAGTTATTCTGTTAGTTAGACAATATGACATAACAATATTTAATGAAATACTAACTCGCTTGGCATTTCAACAGGTGTAGCATTTGTTTTAGATTGCATCATCTCAATGAGTCCCAACTTCCACTGCAGGCGGTATGCCTGCCAGCAGCCCAAACCGAAAGAGCTGACTGGGATCATCTAAAAAAACGATAAACTGTAAATATCTTCTAACCAAGTGTTGGTAACAAAATTAATTTTATACAGAGCAACCAATCCTATATTTTTTTCAGTTCTAAGTATACCTAAACCACGACGTGACAGCATGATCATTACATATCATAGAAAACTAGACGTAAAGCATAAACAGCTTAATATGATAAATACTCATCATCATCATCATTTCAGCCCAAGAGACGTCCACTGCTGGACATAGGCCTCCCCCAAGAAGGGGGGGTTTGCCATAATCGCCACGCTTGGCAGGCGGGTTGGTGATCGCAGTACGGTTGTTACAAAAGCACAGGAAAACGCTGCTGCCCATTCTCTGGCAAGTCCCTTAGTCGGCTCTTACGACACCCACGGGAAGATATGGGATGGTGCTATTCTTTACGTCCGACACCATACAGAGCAAAATACATTGATAAATACTACTTGAAGGTTATTATTTTAAAATTATGTGTAGCAGTTTGTATGTGTAATAAAATGTACAAACCAATAATATCCATTTGAAAATCTCCCCAGGCTCCTTTTTAGGTTGAACTCTCTGTGACCTAAAAGCATTGGCCAGAGCCGTATTGCACCGTATAGTAGTTCTTATCCTGCATGTCACGCGAGGGCAAAATTCATTATAATTGTTCACCAAATAACGCGTCCCTCTATATAGGCTTCGAAACAGCGACGACATTTTATAAAATTTTAATTTAAATCTCGATGCCCATTGAACTTCGCGAATCATTCATCGATATAAAATATTGACATTTGACCTAGATTGGCTGCGTCAAAACACTGCGTGAAACGAAAAGTTGTTACCACAGGCTATGTTAAGAACGTTTAGTTATTAACTATATTAGCTAAAAATAACACCACGGTATTCATTTACTTTAATGATTAGATTCAATTCTATGACAGTTACCCTTATTGTAGTTTGAAACAAAAAAAGAAACAGATCCTACTAAAACTTAAAATTGCTTATTTTATAAAATTGTTCTATTGTTATCTCAGAGTCACGGGCATTCACGGCCATCGCCCTACTGTTAGTTGCTGCAGGTCACTGCGTCCTACTTTTTAGTTTCGTAAGATAACCTGCACTGCACTGAGAATTGCAATTCTCAAAGATGTTGTTATCGATTATTTTACAGTTTCCTTGTACTTAGTTAAATCCAGGGCATTGCATGGACTAATCTTGACTTGGGTGAAGACACATCGGCAAAGGCCGAAGGCCCTTTTTTTTTGGTACCTGCATATTCTCTATTCTCAAGGTCAATGCAGAGCTCCCATAAATATAAGTGCGCGGAGAATATAAAACGCAAATATATCTTATAATTTTTTTTATATTTTGTATGGATTTCAAATAAGAAAAATTTTGTAATAAGTTTTAAAAACAAACAATTCAGCAATTTTGAGAGGATGTAAGGCTGATTTTTAAAGCTGACTCTGAGCTCAGCTTCGATTGATTCTTTCGAAGTAATGGTAATGTAGAGAGTTGGTCCCTCTTCATACTATTCCTCAAATATTCGCGCTACCCATCGGGTCCAAAGTTATCCCATCTTTCAAACTGAAACTAACTACACACATTCACTATATTTTATTGAAATTGGCTGGGTGATTTCGGAGATTTGCGTGTACCATTTTTTAATATAATACGTTTATAATGAATGTAACGTAAGGGTCTTCGGAACCACGATCCGATACAGACTTTTTTCTATATTATAATTCTACATTATCCCCGAGTATCATAGGCATACTTAAAACAGGTTCCGTGGGGTAACTTGACAATACGCGAGCGTAGCCGTGGGCAAAATTTAGTTTTAATCATTTTTACCTTAAAAAAACGTTTTCACTAATCATACTCTGAAAGTAGGTCTGAAGTAGCCTGAGGAGCGGGATGAAAGTAATACTTTTCATCCCTAGGGAGAATCACTTTCAACTGACAGATGTCAACTTATAAAAAAAACTAGTTCTATTTACACATGTTTATTGAACCATGTTCCAACTTTATCCTATAGCGCCTAACAGTAAAACCCCGCGCGGACCGGGGTTTTACTGTTAGGCGCGATAGGATAAAGAGGTTACTATTTTTTTCGAGTCTACTAGGACACTGTACGGTGTCCTAGTAGACTCTACTAAGATTTATTTTATTCATGTTTGGCGTTCCTGGAAAATATTATAAACGAGTTTATTAAAAAAAAAGTCCGTAAGTAGGCCTATCTTACTTAGGTAGGTATTGTAAGTACCTACAAGCTAATTCATGTTTTTATTTTTACTTTCCTTGTATTCATTATGAAAAGCACAGTGTTTACCTCAGGTTAAAGACTTATTTAGTCCCTCGAACTATTGGCGCCCTCACTTCTTTCAGGCGCCAAACCCCTCTCTCTCGTCTCGGGACTAAATAAGTTACTTTCACCCCTGAGATAACAATGTACTATTTTCTGCGAAGCTGTACTAACAAGCATAGTCATCAAGGGCGACCAGCCTTTGAACTAGAGACAAGGATGAATGAGAAAACCAAATGAATTGATTTCTTATTGGTCATAGTACTCGTAGAAGTAAAATAAATACTAATTTTATTGATTTATTTGAAAAGTTTAAAATAACCTATGCTGCAGGAGCGTGATCGAAACCTCTGAAGAAGTTGGCTTTTTTTCCTTAAATTCAGAAAAAGATTTAAAAATCTATCGCGATAAGTTGAAGTCTTCTCTTAATTTTGCCGTTAACATAGCGTAGAACTAAAATAACAATAGATTATTAAAGGTCGTCAAAAAACTCCTCCTCAACGCTGTTGCAGCTGGTAATGTGCCCAGGCGAATGGCAGCATTGCCACGTTGAATGGCAATACTTAGCCTCTGGCCAAAGTAAAAGCTAGCCCTTGGGTTTACTTAGGCGTTTGAATTAGATTAGATTTTTTTTTGTCTATTAATACACAAATTGTGGCAGCTTATCAAGAATAAAAGAATTTAAAGAACGCAGAATGTCAGAGCGACCTCGAACATTTAGCAGTACATCGGGTAGGTTTTATGTAGGTACTTAGAAGACTGATACCCAAAATTGAGAAGAAGTAAGCAGAATTTAAAATTACAGGATGTATTAGCGAGCGAAGCTAGCTAGAAAAATTCCTCTCTTGTATAACTTAGGTTCTTTAACTAACATATCTAATAAGAGAGGATTTTATTTTGTTATTTTTTTTTCTACAGAAATAAGAGGAAATCTGTCAACATTTGCAGAATTGATAAAGCATAAGAATAGGCATAAAGACTGTATTGGCAAACGAAGCGAGTTAAAAAAAAAATGGTATTCCGCCTCGTATATTTGACATTTCAGGGGTTAACCGTTCAACTGCTGCCGCTTTAAAGATTCTGTGATCCTCATCCTATTAAACCTTAGCCTGACAGATCGCAACGATGGCTGAATATCGTATTTTAACACCTGTAAGGTACATAGACCTTATGATAAAAGACAATCTTTCAAGTTAGTAAAAAATCTTATCAATACCTATGACAAGAAAATAAAACAATGGAGATAACATTTAGAATAGGTAGCAAAACAAATAGTAGCAGTAGGTACATCTATAGGTCGATACATGGTAGGGAATATTTTTAGTTTACGCAGGTGTTCCGAAGAAGTTAAAAGAAAAAAAAAAACAAATCCATGTGGCACCCGCGTTGGCACATATTTTAGACACGTATAGCGACGTACACGATGTAGATAACAGACGCGGGATGGCAAGTGTCGATTTAATTTATAAGTCGATATCAGTAGGTGGATATAGAGATATAGAAAAGATATTTAAGGGAATACAAACAAAACAAACAATGACACATATGACCAGCTACTTATTTGGCTGATCAGGTGGTCTAAATGGTAAGTGGTCATCGCCGTCTGTAGACAAAAAATGCTTGCCAAAAGACGCGAAGATGATTTGTTCACCTTTCTGAAAGAAGATTTCTTTATTTCAACAAGTCGTTATGCCTGTCGTTCCCGAATTCTGTTGTTGAGCGTGTTCTAAATAAGGTAAGTAATATCGATCCCAAATCTTGCGAGATCTAGAGCCATTTTTAGCCGACGGAAAAAAGAGTAGGTCCTTGAGACGTCGCGTATTTTTTTTTCCAGACTTGTCTACATGGCTGTCTACCTAGAAAGATAAAATTACATATAGGTACCACACTCGCCCTGCCAACATAAAACTTACCACTGCAGGACATTTTTTTTAAATACAAAGGTGTACTTTATTTAATAAAAATGTATACGAGCACACTTGAGGAGATATTTCAGGCGCTGGCAGCCTCATGGGAGACCGTGCGTTTAAATCGGCAATAAGAGGTTGATGAAACTCAGATTTACCCACGATATAGTCTTATTTGCTCCTACAGCTCTATAACTACAAATCATGCTCCAAGATCTGAGCGTGAGCACGGCTAGCCTCGGTCTAAAACGAATGTAAATAGATCAGACGAAACACGAAACGCCATGCTGAGCTCCTTTGTGACGTAGGCAAAAAGGCTACCAGGCTCAAATGGAATTGGGCGGGTCACATAAACTGCATAAAACGACCGCTGGGCAAAATGTTCCACGCAATTAGCGCCTGAGATCGGACGTCGCGTCGACACTAAGCCCATGTCAGACTTTGGAATGTTAGACCCAATATTATTCAGCTGTAGCGCTTGCTTGCGATATTATACCAAGGCGGCGATAAAAAGTCGATAACAAACCCGAATTATATCGATACAACACTGTATTCAAATTGATGGTCTCAGAATTTCAGTTTAATCATTGAGTCGACAAGGTTCGAAAGCGACGCGCGCGCCTATCAACATGGCAACCAAAGCCGGCGGAGGCGATACGGTAACATAAAACCATATAATTCTAGTTTCAAGCATTTTGTCGATCTCTATGAATAATTTATGCGAATTTATATTTTTTACTTTTCGTTATTTTAAATACTTATGTATATTCATTTTATTTGCGTTCCACGATGTTTAGAAGGTGTTAATTACAATAGGCTTACAGCTAATAACAAAATTATGAATCGGTTATTAGTAACGTACGGACATACCTAGTACAATTAGGTACACGATAGCAATAAATAGAACCTACTTACTTAGGACTTAGTATTTGTTGGATTGTACACGTTGGATTAAATTTCAAATACCAGCTGGTCGTTTGCCGGTATTGTTCCACGATTAGAGCTACTTGTTTGAACATTTTTCCATAATTTTTAATTAGGTACATTTTTCATGTCGCGAATCGATATGGTGGTTATTGAACATAACACATATCTAAAATATTTTTTCCACCCACACAAATCTGTCAGCCTAATATGGTACGTTTAGGTTCTGACTTGGCGATAACTGTAAACCGGTGTGTATCTCCTCAGTGGCTGCAATGGCTGGTCCAGACCAATGACATCAAGCAGCTGTGGGCGGCTCAGCCCACGTACATCCTCTCACAAGCTGTCTACACTTTAGCAGGGCTTGTGACGCTGATACATGGTACCTATTATGATCTACTATATGCCTTTGATCCTCATCATCACGAAAGACGTCTATTGCTATTTAGGACAGCCGGACGACCGGTCCTGCGATTGCCGTATCCAACGGATGTGCCTTTTGCTTTTACCAATTTTATGTTTTATTAAAAATTACTTAATACTTTAAAAAAAACAATGATTTATTGTAAACTGCGATAGCGACTGCAACAAATGCTTGACGTGATAAGTAGGCAAGCGAATTCAATTAGGTAATCCATAACTAATTTCGCCAGTTGTATTGAAATCTCCTTCCTTTCTCCTTTCTCTTTCTGGGTTCTGTATGGTGTCGGACGTAAAGAATAGCACCATCCCATATCTTCCCGTAGGTGTCGTAAGAGGCGACTAAGGGACTTGCCAGAGAATGGGCAGCAGCGTTCTATGTGCTTTTGTAACAACTGTACTGCGATCGCCAACCCGCCTGCCAAGCGTGGCGATTATGGCAAAACCCCCCTTATGTCAATGTGGCGTTGGGGGAGGCCTATGTCCAGCAGTGGACGTCTTTTGGGCTAAAATGATGAATGATGATGATTGAAATCTCCTTTAATTTGCCGATTTATAAAAATCATCTGCTCTTGACCATATGCCAATATGTTTCACTGTAGGTACACTAGGTACCATATACTCACATACAAAAAATTATGTTGCTTTAATTTTACCTATTAAGTACGAGTTTAAGTTTGATTTTATCAGCTCATTGAAAATGTATTGTAACGACCGAAGTAAGTATAAGATGAATATTAACAAAGTTGAGTGGTTGTTAAAAATAATGAATATAAAACTGTTACACCTTGTATTGACATCCCATGGGTAGGTAGGTAGACCGTGGTAGTTGCGGAATCGGGAATCCGCTGGATACGGGGAAGATTTGAGGAGGCTCATGTTCAACTTTGGATATTTTTCGCCTGCATCATGATACAATCAGGTTAAGATGGTAGGTCCAGCTAGTTACACACTATTTGTTTCAGCTTTCAGGAAGGGTGGTAGATGGCCGTACCTCTGGTTGGCGACGATCCTTCATGGACTCTGGACCGACAATTTCTGGCACTTCGTTTTGCCAGAGTACGACAATTTCTGGCACTCTCAAACCCCCATCATCTTCTTGGGAGCCAGATTGCCTCTTCACATCATACTTTTGTGTAAGTATTGATGCGGTTAAAAACACGTAGGTTGACTTATATCAGCTATACCAACCTGCGGCCTGTGGCCCTTCTGGAGTTACAACTTTTTTTGAAATTCGTTCAATAGTGCAGTTACATAATTTGAAGTTATGGGCCAGATTTCCTCGGAAATGTTAATTCGGAATAGTCTTCGTAGTCTTTATTAGAGTTGAAAATGTTGCAGCCCTTTGTTCTGTATTTCTTTATGATCATACTTAGCTTTTCCTCAAAGGCAAACACTTTATCAATTGGCCATATTGGACTGATATTTTCACCTTGTAAAGTCCTATAATTATTGTTTCTGCTAGATCACGTAGAAAGTCTAAAAGACACCACCATCGATCATTTAGTAACTCAGGGTAACCATATCATCATTTCATTTCAATGGCAATATGTTTCATCGTCGTTATGCTCAAGTTTTGAAAAAGTGTTCACAGTATCAAAAATCTCATTTTAAAACATAATATTATGATAAACATCTTTGTTAAATCTTTAAGTTATTATTTGTGAAAGCTCTTTGAAACTTTGGTCTATATCGCATGCGGCTTTTCAACTACCTTTTCTTTTGGTACCGACTGCGGCGAGACCCGAAAGGAGGAATGTGTTTGTCCTGTATGTATTTTTAATAATAAATCGTTGATTTTAAATTACGTTTTCTATTAACACCTAAATAATTGTTGCTTGCTGCCCGCAACAATGAGTTTGTAACGACGAGTTTGTGGACCCTATAAAAAAAAGATAGAGTATGGCTGACTTATATTGAAGCTTATTAAGTTCTTTGATATTTTAAGCCATCGACTGTTTGAAGACGCTGATGACACCAAATCAGTTTCTTACCTCCTTTCCGGCAATCCTTTGTCATCTTTTGAGATTGATGCTTCCTACATTGACCATAGCCATTTCAAATAATTATAAAACTACCTAATTGATTTCAGATCCCGCATTTATCTACCACGCCGTATACGCGTTGTCCAGATTGAATCTCCCCAAATATGCTGAACCTTTCGCCGTGGGTTTAGTAACAGTTCTGGTTGACATTCCTTACGACATCACGGCCGTGAAGTTTGTCCACTGGACCTGGCATGACACTGACCCTAATATCTACGACCGTCACTACTGGGTGCCATGGAACTCTTACTACTTCCACGCTGCCTTCGCTGCCAGTTTCTACTACTTCTTTATTGCCAGCAGGTCTTGGTTTGCGCCGAAAGTTGCGCAGTGGGATGCAGCTGAGTAAGTTGCTTCTCCCAAACTTAATAAAAATTGAGCTCTAAGAGTTTCGATAAAATTTTCAGCCTAACTGTTCTTTATTTACAGTAAAAAATCAGAATGGAAGTCGTTATTGATCGCGTCGCTGCTGGGCATGCCCGGAGGCGTGCTCCTGTTCGTCCCCATCTACCACCCGCTCCACGACGTTTATAAAATCCATTCGGAAGTGACCTTCTTCTTGCTGTTCGCTATCTTCGCCGTCATTGTGCTGACTGGACTCTTGAGTAACAGAGAGAAGAGCAGCAAAAAGTAAGTTTTGATACCCACCTATTGAGGTTTAAAATTGTTCACCCCTGGCCCTGGAACCTCTGATTCTGACTAAGTATTTTGATTTTACCCAGGTTGACGACGATCGACTACGTGTTGATCTTACAGCTGGCGGTACATTACTTGCTGTACCTAAGTTTCACAATCTTCTTCAACCCTGAGCAGGAGTGGTCCCTGGGACTGCACGAGCCAGTTGGACCTTGCAACGAAGTCGCAACACTCACCACACCGTTTGGACAGGTGATAATAAAATCTTACAAAGAAGAGCTTTTATGGTCAAGAACTTCTTTTAGTTGATAATCTCGATGGAAGGACTAACCTACATTCACAGGTTCAAGTACAATTCGAAAGATTTCATAATGGTTCAGTGGATTAGGAATTAGCAGGTGGAGTGTAGGTTGATAAGTAATTACACTGATAAGCAGAAATCGGAATAGGTAGAGTATATTTGCCTAAACTTCGAGCAGTAACATGTGATAATACCTCCGCATAAAATCACGGTGTGCTTTTTAAGTGCAAAAATAAAGCTGTTTTAATCAGATCAACTCAATTATTCACAATTTACTTACCTCCTCGAAGTTTAGGCAAATATACTAGAGTATATTTGCCTATTCCGATCCCTGCCAATAAGTTATTACTTCCGGAATTAGGTACCTACTCTACATCCATAACAATTTAATAAATACTTAAATATGTTTTTTTTTACATCTATCGCATTCTAACATACTGCTTTACCAGCTAAACCTACAAGTCATGAATACTAACTAGCAAAAGGTACCTAATACTAATAATTGAGACAGTTAATCAGCTTGATATTCTTTTGAGGCCATTAATTTTAATTCCAATACTGTATAATTTGTTATCGTCTTATCGCGATAAAGAGATATCGTGAGGATTCATTAGCACGTAATACTAAGTGATTGTAGTAAGTAATTAACACCTGTAACGGCTGTAACTATGCTGACCATTTGATTAGGTTTGCGTGGTCCGGCTATTAAGTCCACGTGTAACATAACTATGGCTTGATGTAACTTCTTCGTCATGCTGATCATTGTATGGCGCTGGTAGTGGTCGATCATCCTAACTTACTTGATTACTTTTAAGAATAAATTGCAACTAATGATGATTTAGCCTAGTGAAATAATATCTCAGTAACACCTAGCTTATACCATAAATTCGTGCCCGGTCAAAAGCTTGGCTTGCTCCTTCATTTGGGAAACATGGTATGTAGCTGTGCCAGTCTCTTCGAGGAATAAAAGATTTATTGGTAAAATTCCAGGTGTTGGAGAAACGTAAATACTTCTGCCCGACCGATTATAACGAGGACTATTTCGACTTCCACTGTGTGAAGGAGCTGCCAAGAAACGGTGCCACCTGGTACGTCGTGTGCGGAACGCCTTTCGAGTAAGTATCTACCTATTGGTTTAAAGTATGGATCCATCCTTTTATGATATCCCATCCGTTGCCTTTTGTTTGCTATCCTTTCTTTATGGCCGTCTTTGACGTGGTAAACGGTGTAGTAGTGTTGTGGTCGCAAACGCGGCTGCTGACCACGAGGTCGGGCCGGGTTTGATTTGGTTTCCCACGCCGGGGAAAGTTGTGTGGTGGTGCCCGGTTAATGGAAATAGCATTGCCCAAAAGACATCCACTGCTGGACATAGATTTGCCCTAAGTGTCGCCACATTAACATTTTGGGGGGGTGCTGCCATAATCGCTACGCTTGGCAGGCGGGTTGGCGATCGCAGTACGGTTGTTACAAAAGCACAGAGAACGCTGCTGTCCATTCTCTCGCCCCTATTAAATGGGCTTAATCATGACTGGCGAAATATGGGCGTAGTTTAGGGTACACTACTGCCAAACCCTGCGGGGACAGGCGTGATGTTTTGTTAGGTTTATGTTATTAAAATACCAATTATGAGGAAGAGGTTCTAGATTCTGAAAAAACAGAGAACGTGGGCGCAGGTCCGTCGTGTTCTACATTAATACTGAACTCATGTGTTATGTAGAGGTATATAGTTCCCGCTTACCTACATCATTTATGTAGCTTAGGTATGATTCAAACCAGCCCAGTTTTGGCGTGGCAACGTGGGCCGTTATTAAGTAATTGTACATGCAACTCTTTTTACAGAAACCGCGCTGAGTACATTACTGTGCTGTCCACGATATTGGTGGTGGCTGCAGGAGTATTCTACAGTCTCTACTTTAAGACTGGAGGAGGCACAGAGGTTCCTCCTAAGAAGCTGAAGAAGAAATAAGTAAACAGGACTCTTAATTGTAGTGGTAAAAGAATGAAATTGTTTTGCGAGTATGTTCATTTTGTAATAAAACCCACATTTATATTAGGTCTTAGAGGTGTGAGTGTAAATTATTTTCATGATGTTTCTCTAATAATTCGTATGTTATAATTACATTTTAAAATCATTAAATTAGTTTTTGAATCACACAATATTTTGATTACCTATGTAGTACATACAAGGTGCGATTTTAAAATATGCTGTTATTTTGCAATTTCGGCTAATAACTTTAAATATTATTAGCAGATTTACTGAATCAGATCTTGAGAAACCATTTTCTTCCGCTGACATAACCAAACTAGTAGGTTCAGCTACTCGCCGCTTGGCGCGCTTTTCAAGTTTTATATCATTTTCTCTAATTTGAAATCTTTCACATTTCCACTAGGTTTTACTACTACCACTTAATTATTTGAGTGATGTCTCTTAACAACAAAAGTTACGGTCAATGTCTGAATGTTGCCACACCTTCGCTATGAAAATATTTCAAATGAGCAATGTATCTACACACTTGGATCAATTCCAACACTGTCGATTCCGATTTATAAGTGAATCATATAGTAAAACAATGGGGAATATGTTTGTATCCTGTAGAATAGAATATGTATAAAATATTTTCGGTGAGTTCATGATGAGTGGGTAAGTATAAACGAATAGGGTTGATTTCAGCGTCTGCAGGTACATATGTATGTAGCTTTCTTAAAGGTACTTAGAACTTACTGTTTATCCACCACGCAAGACCAGCCTGCGAGGAATTTTAGATTTGATGAACAGTCTGTAGATAGTTAGTGCCTATATGATAATTAGATTTATTGTTTGGACGCGTTTAGTTCATGAAAGAGTAGTTGGCATGTGTTTCTGTTTGTGTGATCAATTTCTTAGTTCATTATTATGTTAGGTTCTATTGTAAGTATAAAGATTGAAAACCAATTATCGAATATCATTTAATCACTTTAATGATATGACATGCAATCACATAAATTCCCTTACTTGCTATTTTATATCGAGTGACTTTGAGAGTCTAACTCAAACTTAAACGAATCAAAACGTATAAAAATAACAACTAAATGGCGTACACCTCGTACAAATCAAAATAAATTATAATAAAATATAATGAAATCAATATTGGGGTAAGTAGGATAGAATGTCAGCTCTTCTCTATTTTTACACAAAATAATGAATTATTTCGATGGCAAAATCGTTGTTTTTAATTTGTTGGCAGGAATTTCAAATTATAAATTGTGTAATTTTATTGTATGTGTTTATTTGTTGTTTAATACATTTCCTGCAGGCAACAGACTAGGTCACAATACAAGTACCTAAGTGGTGTTGCACTAGTTACTTGCAAACATATAAATCCAAACTTAGAATACCTACTGACTAAAACTTATACTCACTAAAAGCAACACGAAATTAAAAGAAACTGGTAGAACGAATAATAATTGATCCACAAAAAGGCCATACATAATTCTACGCTTGTTAAACCTAGAACCTAGCCTATAGGTAGGTTTACATGTTACACTACTCCTTATATTATTTCAACATTGTGCATCACAAATAAGTGCCATCAGATTATAAGTTAATTTTAACATATTTTTTTTTGTTTTTAGTCGAATTCAAAATCTTTGTGCAGAGCAAAACAAAGACAGACTATTATCAAAAAGAAAATATGTCACAACCCATTGAAATAAAAGTATAGGTAGATTACATAACCTAATCTAAGATGGGCTGGGCCGTGACCACGTGACACTAGCAACTTAGCTGTAACGGCATACATGTTTGTGCACAAATATTGATCTTCCTTCTTCAGTCCTTAAAAATCTAGGATCTCATAAACCCGAAAAATAACTTAATCACATAAGAGCAATAAATACTAAAACTAAAGAGCTGCAGCAAATTAAAGCAACATAACATTATGTCCGAAATATGTTCAGTCTATTGTAATTAAACAAAGATTAAATAGTTAAAATTAGGTGCCTCCCTATCTCATGGATACTTCGAATAATTTTGAATACGGATCTATGCATAATCCACAAAATAATGAAGTGTGACAGTCGACTACTAAAATATGATTACGCGGTTAAATATGATTCCTATTTCTAAGCAAGTATACCTACGCGAGATTGTATCTTGTACACTCGAAACTGGGTTATATTTAGACACATTATATTATTATGCAAAAGATAAGCTATAGTTAAAACTTTATGTATTATGGAATGACTGAATATCATTAACTAATATTCAAACATCATCAGCGTCCTACAGACTTAGGTACGTTAAACTTATGATTATTACATCTGAATAAATAAGAATGTTTCTTAAATTAATCCAATTTTATAATAACGCTGACTGCGGCGATTATAAAGTATCATTGAATGATACAACATTAACACAAATCAGAAATATAATTTCTTTGTTTCAAACTACCAGGCAACTATAAGAATTTGATTTTTAAAGCCAAACCCGCCTATTTTATATCACAATCAGTTAACTGATACAAAGAAAACCGATCCTATCGATTTTTGACAAAATATAAATGCCAAATATTAACAAAAGATATAAATCCTGTACTTATGTTAATGTATGAGAACACCCTACAGTGTTTAGTAACTTAATATTATATTGTAGTTAAATTAATATCATTGACTTTGTATCACTAAATAGATTTCCGACCACTATTCGATACCTTTAAAAAGTGCACCGATAATATACGATCAAAGATAATATATGTAGACAAATTCGAGTTTTTGAACCATATCGGTAGACACACCCTGTGTAAATTGCTATATTTCTAGCTAATTTAGATCTATCGAGTGATCCTATAAGTCAATGATGAATACATTACACAATACCTGCACATGCTCATGTGTGTGTGCGCAAGGCATGTGATTCCTACTTTAGCCCATGTTTAAACCTCACACAATCAAGTTATGACTACATATAGGTAAGCAATGAATATACCGTTGACATAAAAACAAAAATTTTGAATGCCCGTGATACATTGGGCTTTATCGAAACAGTTGCGGACGGATATTCAAGCTAGAGGAGGAAAGCTGAAAATAATGGGGCTCACAATAAAATACGGAAAAGGCCATGCATTTGATTAGGAACGTAAAAATTAGCTGTTCGCTATTCTCCGAATGTTTAGACACGGCGGGTTTGGAAGAGCATGTCGACGATCGAAGGGTCGGCAAGCGTGGAGATGTCGCCCACGTTCTTGTCCCCCATGGCGATCTTGCGCAGCACGCGCCGCATGATCTTGCCGGAGCGCGTCTTGGGCAGGCCAGGCGCGTGCTGGATCACATCAGGCGACGCAAAAGCCCCAATCCTTGACCTCACGCGTTTTCTCAAAGAGTTGACTAAAGCAGCATCGTATTTGGCACCTTCGTTTAGAATTACGAAACAGTAGAGCGATTCTCCCTTTATGGGGTGAGGTTTGGACACGACGGCGGCTTCGGCCACATTGGGGTCCTCGGTGAGCACGCCTTCCACCTCCGCTGTGGACATGAGGTGTCCCGACACGTTCAGCATGTCGTCGATGCGGCCCGTCACCCACAGAAAGCCATCCTCGTCCCTCCTGGCGCCTGCAAATTATAACTACATGTGATACTACAGTATAGAGCAGTCGTTATTGTGAGTAAAGGCAGTATTTATAGTTCCTACCTAAGAGCTGATGATAACTTTTAATCACTGAAAGTAAGCACTTCTATGCTTTATATGATTAGGTATTTTGAAAGAAAGAAAAGATAAGTAAATATTATGCATAGATTGAGGACACGGTTTGGATAATATTTTACTTTATATTCGCCGGATATGTAATTGTAGTGAAGCAATTCATACCATCGCCAGTGCAGTAGTATCCAGGGAACTTCCTGAAGTACACGTCTTCATAGCGGCTGTGGTCTCCGTACAGGCTGGTCATGATGCCGGGCCACGGGCGAGCGAACACCAAGTACCCTTCGCCGGGGCCTTCGATCACTTTGCCTTCCTCGTCGATAATGATGGGTTCGACGCCAAAGAATGGGAATCCCTGTAAAAATAGACATAAGATTCAATTTCGTTTGTAGTAAGTTAGTATAAGGAGTGTGTTTTTTGTAGAACTTACGGCAGCACCAGGCTTCATCGGAGTCGCGGCCGGGAGGCTGGTGAGTACGTGGCCACCGGTCTCCGTCTGCCAGAAGGTGTCCACGATGGAACATCGTTTTTGGCCGACGACGTTGTAGTACCAGAGCCAAGCCTCGGAGTTGATGGGCTCGCCCACGCTGCCCAGCACACGCAGAGAATCCAGGTTATGTCTACAACAAACGTGCGTTAAGTAAATAAAATAAGCGATGTTTCGTAATTTAAATAAATCATGGTTAAACATGGTTTTATTTCGTCATCGCCAGTGGAAATAGGCGTAAGCGCAATCTGTCAAACAGTGTCAGTGAGGGTATGTATATCTAGTAAAAACTAAAGCGTAGAACCGTTTAGAAGTTGATCCGTATATGCATCTATAAAAAGCTGCCTATAACTGTCCCACTACTGGTCAAAGGCCTCTCCTCATAAACAGAATGCAAAAGCATTGATCGACACGCTTGCTCATTATGACTATTCTTAAATATTGAAAAAAACATTATAATTGTGCGCCCTGCCATGCCCCATAATCAAAGTTGTAAGTGAGCCTGGCAGCTCTTGTGAACTTTGATACTGCATAGATCGAGTTATTGTTGGTTCGGATACGCAAATAGACTTTCGTTCGTTAATAAATGATGCCCTGGCTGCAGCTAGCTTGAAGCGGGTTAAGTAAACGTCTAGACTAGACCCTCGCGGCGACTTTTATGTGATTACATTACATTGAGTATACATCGATGAATTTATTACTATGGCTATTGTCTATGCTATCAATTTCAATGCAAGGACAAGAGCAGTTGGTCGTAATCCCAAGGGAATCGAAACACCTGGTATTCGACATACATGCTTTCATGATAAAGAAGGAGTTTACTTTTTACGATTAGACATCTAGCGTTCTCACGACTTGCCAGTGGCTAATCGTGATCAAAATCTGGACAAGTTTGATTTAATGGAACTGTCTACATTTCAAGGCTCTTATTTTCAGCATGATGCCTCGCAAAATAATATTTCTTCTTTTAGGATTATGCAGGCAGACAGAGAATTTCTTGCCCGTTCTAAGAGATGCTTTCTGATATGCAAACTGTGTTAAGGTGAAAGCCCGCGAAATTCAAATTTTCTTACGTTTTTTGCAATGTGTCAAGGTCAGGTTTTATGTTGAATAAAATATGATACGCAACCAAAACGTACGTATTTACATAATTGTAGTCATTAAAATCATCAATACAGCCCCTTGAAGTTCATTTAATCCCAATGGAAGACTATTTAATGAAAAAGTAATTCTAGGGGGTTACATGAACTTAAAGGGGTTGTATTGATGACTTTTATGATTATAACCATAGATCGGAGTACGTAGATTTAATTGGGGTAATTGATCCGAAACGTTTATATTAATATGGACATTCCTCTGGAATTCGTTGATTTGATTGAAATTTAAGTGCAACAATAAAAAAAAAAATATATATAAAAATAAAAAAAAAAAAAATTATTAATTCTTCGATCGGAATTCGATTGTTTTTATTATTCAACAGATAAATAATAAATTAAATTAGTTTTGATACCTTCCTTTAAATTTTGAATTGAGTAGTAATAATATCACTACCAACATTAACAATATTTAATTGAATCCGGAAATACCGGAATTACTTTGTGGAAAAATGGCTTATCCATGTTATTCTTTCTGTGTGCATTTGTGATACAAGTACCAAAAATCAATCTACCTACTCCGATCTATGATTATAACTCAGTAAAGCCATATTAATTACGGCCGCGTATCATTTTATTCAACATAAAAACTGACAGTGACGGATGAATTGCAAAAAAAACATAAGAAAATTAGAATTTCGCGCGCCACCTTGTCGCTTCCACCTTAAAGTAATACTCGATATGCAACCAGGTCGACCTTTTCAAATCAGCAACTCTGATCATGCGCCGACCTCTGCTAACAATACTTGTAACCCTCAGCATGTGAATCAGGATGTGTTAATGCCAATAAGTGCATGTCGCGGGAACTTGCACACTGCACTCCACACTTAATGCTTCAGACAGCATCGGACGAACAAATATTTACGATATGACAAATATTATGGTTTGGGACGAGCTCGTGGCTAAATAATAACAGCCGCCCAGGTCGATCTTTAAGGTTAAGCCGTGCCGAGGTTGGTCTGTGGATGGGTGACCATAATTACATATCGAGTTTCCTCCACGCCTCGGAAAGCACGTTAAGCCGTTGGTCCCGGCTGTCATTTGTAGATCTTTGACAGTCGTTACGAGTAGTCAGAAGCTAAAAGTCTGACATCCAGTCTTACCAAGGGGTATCGTATTACCCAGTTACTGGGTTGTGGAGGTCAGATAGGCAGTCGCTTCATGTAAAATACTGGTACTCAGCTGCATCCGGTTAGACTGGAAGCCGACCCCAAGATAGTTTGGGAAAAGGCTAGGTAGATGATGAAATATTATGGTTTATTGTTTAAACATAATATCACGTCTGTAAACCCCGATCAGTTAGGCAAAGGTGATAACCACCTATAGGCACCTAAAGTAGGTGCCTATAGTCATATTTTAACGAGGATGTTTAAGTCGCATGTTATAAGGGCTGAG